>JAQPPZ010003164.1:0-5384235 GCA_028583015.1 Wollemia nobilis | reverse complement strand
TGCTTGGAATAAGGGTTGGTGCTCCTCTCATTTGGTACTAATAAATTGAGGTAGATCAATATCTTTCCTTCCAGTGGATGCTGGTAAAATTTATGTAAAGCTTTGCTTTGCAGAGGCTAGATTTGTACAGTAGATCCAAGCAGTTATTTTTGTGGATGTAGCCAAAATGGTGGACCACATTACATACTGATTTTTATGTGGAATTCTTTGTATGTTTGATTTGTTTACTTTGTACATTAAAATTTTAAGCTACATTGATTCAACCCCCCCCCCTCTCAGTGTCATAGTGTGACTAACAATTGGTATCAAAGCCTCAAGTTCCTAGGTTAAAGCTTAATCATCTTAGGTAGATCCTAGTTTACACTATGGCTGGATATGATAATTACTCCACAAAAAAAGTTCCCCTATTCGATGGTACTGAGTATGCCTTCTGGAGTCTTAGGATGAGAACCTATTTGAGCTCACTAGGCTTTGATGTTATGGAGATGATCACAAATGGATACACCATTCCAAAAAATCCTCCTGCAGATGCTGCTGAAAAGAAATTATATGAGACTGATGCAAAAACCATAAATGGAATCCTTTGTACATTGGCAAATAACAAATTATACAAGATGATGAACTACACAACTGCTAAGGAAGTTTGGGATAAATTGAAGAGCATTCATGAAGGAGATGCCAAGATTGTTGGCAATTTTGGGTACCTTGAGTACATTGCCTTTGCTCAAGTATAGTTGTTGTCATTGATGTCAAAGGAGCTCTTGGTAGTTGTTGTCTTTGATGTCAAGGAGTTCTTGGAGCAATTTGATTTGTTGTCTAAGTATGTGTTTTGATGAAGGTTTCAAGTTGGTCAGTAAGTCTCCAAGAAAATCAGAGTAGCCCAGTTGCAAAAGATCAAGAAAAAGATAAGTTAGAAAAATTTTGCAGGCGGCTGGAAAAACTGTCGCGATTTCGCGACATGTTTTAGGAGAGAGAAAGTTCTGGAAAAACTGTCACGATTTCGCGACATGATGGAAGGCAGAGACGAAGCAAGCAAAACTATCGCGATTTCGCGACATGTTTGAGGAGAGAGAAAGTTCAGGCAAAACTGTCACGATTTCACGACAAGTTGAGTTGGCGAGTTGAGTTGGAGTGAGTGCAGAAAGTGTCACGATTTCGCGACAAGTTGAGTTGGCAGAGTTGAGTTGCAGGAAGTGTCACGATTTCGTGACAAGTTTCAATGAAGTTGTACGGATGCAGAAAGTGTCACGATTTCGTGACAGGTTGAGTTGGCAGCTTGCAGGTGGCGAAAGCATCACGATTTCGTGACATGTTCCAGTTTTGCGAGCTATGGTAGAAAAGAGCTTAAGGCAGCAAAAGCGTCACGATTTCGTGACATGTTCCATTTTTGCTAGTGCAAACCGAGAAAAGGTTGAAGAAGCAAGAAGTGTCACGATTTCACGACAGAGTTGTTGATGACGTCAGCAAGAGGCAAAGGTGTCACGATTTCACGACAAGAGCGAGAGAAGAAGGCCTTGAGACTAAAGCGTCACGATTTCATGACAAGAATCATGATGACATCAGCAAAGTTAGGAGTGTCATGATTTCATGACAAGAGATAAAGAAGGCTAGACTAGTGTCATGATTTTGCGACAACAAGCTAGCAAAAGTGTACGACAGGCGTAGTGTCACGATTTCATGACAACAAACCAAAGAAGGCGCACAACAGGCAGTAGTGTCACGATTTCACGATAGCAAGCAATACAAGGTGTACGGCAGACAAAGGCATAGCGATATCGTGACATGTTTGAGTTTCATGCTAGAAAAGCTACAGAACAACAGAGGCGGTTGAAGCCGACGGAGTTAACCTTTGTCGATGAAGTGTAAGGTTGTGCAACCGACGATTGTTTTAAGGATATACAGCCGACTAAGATCAAGAATTTAATCATGAATTATTGCTATAAAAGGAGGACTATTTTCGAGTTTCAAGTATCGAATGTGTGTGTCGAGTTTGCGCAAGTGAAGTCTGCTATGCGCAAAGAGCAGTCATATCGAATCGATCGAAGTGTGCGTTCGAAGTGCGACTTTCACAGAAGCAGAGTGTAGGAAGAAGTTCGATCGAGGAGAAGCAGACTATGCGAAGAGGGTGCTGTTGTGGCTGCACATAGGCGCATAAGTTGTTGTGCGATCGAGTGCTGCAGTATTTACATAGACTATGTAAAGAAAGCAGAGTGTGCGAAGACTGCACTGTGGTGGATGTGCAACGGAGCAGAAGCTAAGTTGAGAAGATAGTGAGGTTGAGAAGATAGTGTGTAATTTGAGAAGACTGTGCTGCTGTAGTTGCGCAGACAGTGAAAAGTTGTTTTCAACCAAGTGCAGAAAAGAACAGAGGAAGAGGACAATTGTGCCAGACCGAAGGACTGTGTTTGGTGCAGATAAGAGGACCAGCTTTGCAAGTGACAGAGTTGAGGACAGAGATCTCCAACCAGAGCAGGGAAGACAGGTGTCTTCTGTGGATAGAGTTCCACTTGCTAAGGGCAAAGGAGATAGAGGTCTTCTAGAGGATCACCAACAAAGCGAGAATTAGGGGAAGGTATCTCCTTTGAGCCGAGGCTCATAAACATTGTAATCGGGAAGGATTCCCAGAGGACTTTGATATAACTTTTAGAGGAAAGTTTTATCCGTGGAGTAGCCCACCTTGGGTGAACCACGTTAAAATGGGTCTTCTATGTGTGATGCTTTCTGTCTTGTTTAATATTATGTTGATGCCACTGCTATCTGAAATTAAAATTATTAAATGGTTAAGTCTTATACTGTTCACCCCCCCTCTCAGTATAAGTTCATGTTCTTCAATTGGTATCAGAGCAGGTCTCTCCAAAAAAATCCTAACAGCTTGGAGAAGGATCTAACAGAGGAACATATAAATTCAGAAAAGGTTGAATTCGATCTCAAGAGTGAATTCTTCTTGGCCTTGAGAAAGCTTGAGAAACTCAAGGAAGAGAATTCTGTCCTCAAGCAACATTGTCAAGAAAAAGAGATAGCAAGATCAGAATTGGCTCAAAGTGTTATAGATTTCAAAATTCTAGCTGAAGAAGGGAAGAAGATTGAACAAGTTCTAACAGAGGTTCTAAAAGGAAAGGTAGCTGATTGTGAGAAACTAGAAGGAGAGATTATGTCTCTTAGAGTGAAGTTAGAACAATCAACTCTCAGACAGAATATTCCGTGTGAAAAGAAGGATGGCATCACCATTCATGAAACAGGGTCTTCAAGCAAGAACAATCTTCACTCTGAAGAGCAATGGATTCCAGTTGATCGCAAAAAGAACAAACTTCCAAGGTATCAAAACAGGTTACATAACACCTTTCATGGATATTGTTTTTCCTGTAAAAAATTTGGTCACATAGCTATGCATTGCAATAAGTCTCTAAAGAGTCATAGTAAGGAAAATGTTAACTCATTTGCACCTCTTATGAATAAAAATATCATGTGTTACAAGTGCAAGAATTTTGGGCATATAGCAAGGATGTGCAGTTTGGATAGATTTAGTCTTGAGTTCTCAAAAAGGAGGAATGAGATAAAATCTAAGTCAATGATAGTTCAAACTGCTTTTCATGCTCAAGACAAAGTAGAAAAATGGTATCTTGATAGTGGTCGTTCAAAACATATGACTGGTGAAAAAGAAAAAATTTTGTCTTTAAAAGAAACAAACAGAGGAACAGTCAGTTTTGGAGATAACAAGTCCGCAAAGATCTGTGGTAAAGGGACTCTTAGTTTGGATGGGAAATCCAAAACAGAAAACGTGCTTTATGTAGAAGGGCTAAGACATAATCTGCTTAGTGTGAGTCAACTTTGTGATCAAGGGCACATAGTATCTTTCTTTTCGGATAGATGTGAGATAAGTAAAGAATTAAATGGAAAACTTATTGCTAGGGCTACAAGGACTCCAAACAATCTTTACATGCCGAGTGAGATAAAAAGAGAAAAATGCTTTCTAACTCAAGAAGATGAGAGTTGGTTGTGGCATAAAATATTGGGACATTTGAGTTTTGATAATCTGGTCAGTATTAGTAACAAGGAAGCAGTTAGAGACTTGCCCAAAATAAAAAGGCCCCAAAACATCATTTGCGGTCCTTGTCAACATGGTAAACAGACTCAGAACCAGTTTCAAATCGAAAGGGTATACATCTTCCAAACCCTTGGATCTTATTCATACCGATTTGTGTGGCCCCACCCGAACTCGGAGCATTCAGGGAGATAGCTATTTCATGTTGTTTATAGATGATTACTCAAGAATGACTTGGGTTACTTTTCTCAAAGAAAAATTCGAAGCTTTTGAAAAATTTAAAGTTTTTAAAGAAATGATTGAAAATGAGATTGACAAGAGAATCAAATGCTTAAGATCAGATAGAGGAGGAGAGTTCACTTCAAATGAATTTGTGGAATACTGTGAACAACACGAAATCAAAAGAGAATATTCAGCAGCAAGAACTCCTCAACAAAATGGAGTAGTTGAAAGAAAAAATAGAACTATTGAAAATATGGCTAGAGCAATGTTAGATGAGTCAAAACTTTCAGATGGTTTTTGGAGAGAAGCAGTAAATACAGCAGTCCACATCATTACCAGGGCTCAACTCAGAGTCAATCATCATAAAACTCCCTATGAGCTGTGGAAAGGAAGACCAGCTACAGTTAAACACTTCAAAGTGTTCGGGAGTAAGTGCTTCATCAGAAGGGAAGATCAAAATCTGGGTAAGTTTGATCCTAGGTGTGATGAGGGAATTTTTCTTGGATATTCCAACAAAAGTAAGGCCTACAGATGCTTCAACAAAAGAACTCATACAGTTGTAGAGAGCATAAATGTAACAATAGATGAAAAGACAGGGATAAGAGAACCAGTCAAGGAACTCAGTGATGGAATCTGTCAAGAAGAATTCAGAGAAGTGTCAGATGAAGAAGAGGAAAGACAACAACTGCTTCCCAAAACTCCTTCACGGTATGTTCAGAAACATCATCCCAAAGACTTGATCATTGGTGATCCAAATAGCAGGCAAACAAGAAGAAGAGTCATTCCTTCACATGAATCTATGAATGTTTCATTGTTATCTCGGATTGAGCCAAAAAATTTTAGTGAAGCATGTACAGATGATTTTTGGGTAAAAGCAATGGATGAAGAGCTAAATCAAATAGAGAAAAGTGAAACCTGGGATTTGGTTCCAAGACCTAAGAACAAGAATGTCATTGGCACAAAATGGGTATTCAGAAATAAACTTAATGAGGATGGAAAGATTGTCAGGAACAAAGCCAGGTTAGTCTGTAAAGGGTATGCTCAAGTCGAAGGTGTTGATTTCGAAGAGACGTTTGCGCTTGTTGCTCGTCTTGAAGCGATCAGAATGTTTTTGGCCCTGTCTAGTTTCAAATCTTTCAAAGTGTTTCAAATGGATGTAAAGTCTCGCTTTTCTAAATGGGGTGTTGGATGAAGAAGTCTACATAGAACAGCCAGAAGGTGTGTCTCTCTCAGAACAGCCAGACTATGTGTGTAAACTGAAAAAGGCACTGTACGGGTTAAAGCAAGCACCCAGGGCTTGGTACTCAAGACTTGACGGGTATCTTTATGAACAAGGATTCAGGAAAGGCGTGGCAGATAGCAACTTGTACATTAAGAATAAAGGTGATGATATGATTATCATAGTTGTCTATGTCGATGACATTATTTTTGGGGGAAATAATACTCAGATGTGCAAAGTTTTTGCTAACACCATGCAAAAGGAATTCGAGATGTCTATGATTGGAGAGCTGTCATTCTTTTTAGGACTGCAGATTGCGCAATCAAAAGATGGTATATTTCTCTCTCAAGAAAAGTATATCAAAGAGATGTTAAAAAAATTTGGGATGATGGACAACAAACCCGTATGTACTCCAATGATTACAGGGTGCAATCTGAGTAAGGATGATGAATCTCCAGCGGCAGATCAAAAATTGTACAGATCTATGATTGGCAGTTTACTATACAGTACAGCTACCAGACCGGATATCATGCAGGCCGTTGGATTAGTAGCAAGATTTCAAGCAGCTCCAAAAGAATCTCATGTTGTAGCAGTCAAGAGGATATTCAGATATTTGAAGGGCACTGTGGATTTTGGGCTTTGGTATCCCAAAGGCGATGATTTCACCCTCACAGCCTATACAGATGCAGATTGGGCAGGCAGTATTGATGATAGAAAAAGCACTAGTGGTGGAGCATTCTTTTTGGGAAAGAGTCTGGTTTCTTGGCTGAGTAAGAAACAACCTTCGCTTCCTTATCTACAGCAGAAGTCGAATACATAGCAAGTAGGTCGGGTGCACTCAGGTTTTATGGATGAAAACAACCTTGGAGGATTTCAAAGTCAAGCATGAACAACCTATCCCTATTCTTTGTGATAATTCAAGTGCCATAAGTATTTCTAAAAATCCGGTAATGCACTCAAGGACGAAGCACATTTCTATCAAATATCATTTTCTAAGGGAGAAAGTGCAAGAGAAGCAGGTCAAGCTAGAGTATGTACCCACTAAAGAGCAGATTGCAGATATCTTCACCAAACCCCTTCCAAGAGATACGTTTGAGTATCTAAGGGAGAAATTGGGAGTTGTACTCTCACCTCAAGATTAATCACCTCATCGGGAGGTGGGGGAGGGACCAAGCCAAGAGGCTCTTTCTTAGTCCCGAGCCCCAAAGGTGACCCTTTGCCATTGATGACAAAGGGGGAGAGATATGAGTAAGGGGGAGTGCTTCAAGTGAAGAGAAGAGCTTCAAGTCAAGGGGAGCAAAAACTTCAATTGCAGAATTCTCATTTGATGTATCAGTTGGTTTAGTTTTTGGCTCTTGAGATATGTTTTTAGTTAAGGGTTGCCATCAATGACAAAGGGGGAGATTGTTGGCAATTTTGGGTACCTTGAGTACATTGCCTTTGCTCAAGTATAGTTGTTGTCATTGATGTCAAAGGAGCTCTTGGTAGTTGTTGTCTTTGATGTCAAGGAGTTCTTGAAGCAATTTGATTTTTTGTCTAAGTATGTGTTTTGATGAAGGTTTCAGCTGGTCAATAAGTCTCCAAGAAAATCAAAGTAGCCCAGTTGCAAAAGATCAAGAAAAAGATAAGTTAGAAAAAGTTTGCAGGTGGTTGGAAAAACTGTCACGATTTCGCGACATGTTTTAGGAGAGAGAAAGTTCTGGCAAAACTGTCGCGATTTCGCGACATGCTGGAAGGCAGAGACGAAGCAGGAAAAACTGTCACGATTTCGCGACATGTTTGAGGAGAGAGAAAGTTTAGGCAAAACTGTCATGATTTCGTGACAAGTTGAGTTGGCAGTGTAGAGTTGCAGGAAGTGTCACGATTTTGTGACAAGTTGAGTTGGCAGAGTTGAGTTGCAGGAAGTGTCACGATTTCGCGACAAGTTGAGTTGGCAGAGTTGAGTTGTAGGAAGTGTCGCGATTTTGGAATGAGTTGGGTTGGTTGAAGTGTCACGATTTCACGACAATTTTAAAGAAGTTGTACGGATGCAGAAAGTGTCACGATTTCACGACAGGTTGAGTTGGCAGCTTGCAGGTGGCGAAAGCATCACGATTTCACGACATGTTCCAGTTTTGCGAGCAGTTGGCAGAAAAGAGCTTAAGGCAGCAAAAGCGTCACGATTTCATGACATGTTCCATTTTCGCTAGTGCAAACCGAGAAAAGGTTGAAGAAGCAAGAAGTGTCACGATTTCATGACAGAGTTGCTGATGACGTCAACAAAAGTAGATGTGTCACGATTTCACGACAAGAGCAGAGAAGAAGGCCTTGCAGACTAAAGCATCATGATTTCATGACAAGAATCATGATGACATCAGCAAAGTCAGGGAGTGTCACGATTTCATGACAATAGGATAGAAAGGGTAGGTAGCGCGATTTTGCGACAAAAATTGATGACGTCAGTGTAGTGTCACGATTTCATGACAACAAACCAAAGAAGGTGCACAACAGGCAGTAGTGTCACGATTTCGTGACAACAAGCAATACAAGGTGTACGGCAGACAAAGGCGTAGCGATATCATGACATGTTTGAGTTTCGTGCTAGAAAAGCTACAGAACAACAGAGGCGGTTGAAGCCGACGGAGTTAACCTTTGTCGACGAAGTGTAAGGTTGTGCAGTCGACGATTGTTTTAAGGATATACAGCTGACTAAGATCAAGAATTTAATCATGAATTATTGCTATAAAAGGAGGACTATTTTCGAGTTTCATGTATTGAATGTGTGTGTCGAGTTTGCGTAAGTGAAGTCTGTTGTGCATAAAGAGCAGTCGTATCGAATCGATCGAAGTGTGCGTTCGAAGTGCGACTTTTGTAGAAGTAGAGTGTAGGAAGAAGTTCGATCGAGGAGAAGCAGACTGTGCGAAGAGGGTGTTGTTGTGGCTGCACATAGGTGCATAAGTTGTTGTGCGATCGAGTGTTGCAATATTTACATAGACTGTGTAAAGAAAGCAGAGTGTGCGAAGACTGCACTGTGGTGGATGTGCAATGGAGGAAGCTAGTTGAGAAGATAGTGAATTGTAGAATTTAATTTGAGAAGACTCGTGTGCTCGTAGTTGCGTAGACAGTGAAAAGTTGTTTTCAACCAAGTGCAGAAAAGAACGAGAGGAAGAGGACAATTGTGCCGGACCGAAGGACTGTGTTTGGTGCAGATAAGAGGACCAGCTTTGCAGTGACAGAGTTGAGGACAGAGATCTCCAGCCAGAGCAGGGAAGACAGGTGTCTTCTATGGATAGAGTTCCACTTGCTAAGGGCAAAGGAGATAGAGGTCTTCTAGAGGATCACCAACAAAGCAGAATTAGGGGAAGGTATCTCCTTTGAGCCGAGGCTCATAAACATTGTAATCGGGAAGGATTCCCAGAGGACTTTGATATAACTTTTAGAGGAAAGTTTTATCCGTGGAGTAGCCCACCTTGGGTGAACCACGTTAAAATGGGTCTTCTATGTGTGATGCTTTCTGTCTTGTTTAATATTATGTTGATGCCACTGCTATCTGAAATTAAAATTATTAAATGGTTAAGTCTTATACTATTCACCCCCCCATCTCAGTATAAGTTCATGTTCTTCAAAGATTAAGGAAGCCAAATTACAAACATTCAAAGCTCAGTTTGAAGGATTGAAGATGAGTGAAGATGAAGATGTTGTTGCATTCATGCTCAAGGTTAATGAGGTGGTCAATTCAATCAGAGGCTTAGGAGAAGAAATAAAGGATTCTGTTATAGTAAAGAAAGTACTTAGATCTCTCCCACAAAGATTCGACTCAAAATTTTTTGCCATTGAAGAAGCCAAAGATCTAGACACCTTTTCTATGGATGAAATGCATGGATCTCTAACAACATATGAAATGAGGATAGGCAAGGATAAGCCTTCTAAGAGAGAAGCAACATTCAAAGCACTAAAGAACATCAAAATCAAACATGATTCAAATGAGGATGCTGTATCTGATGAAGTAGAAGCAAACTTTATCCGGAAGCTCAAGAGAGGACAAGGCAAATACAAAGGTAAGCTTCCATTTAAATGCTTTAACTGTGGAGGTGTTGGATATTTTGTAGCTAAATGTCCTTACAAATAAAAGGATGACGGTGATCAATATGCTCAAAAGGAAAAAGGTGAAAGCTACACAAGAAGGTATACAAATTCAAGGAGAAGTAACTTCAAGAAGAAAAGCTTTGTCTCTCAGGAAGATAAATACACATCTGATGATAGTATGCATGATGAGCCTGAAGAAGATGTTGATGAAGTTTTGTTTATGGCCTTTGAAGAAAAAGAAAAGAAATATGAAACTATAGAAGAATTAAAATATGAAGAACCAGATGCTGAGGTGGATCTAGAAGGAGAATTGATTGTTGCCCTTGAAGAGCTGGATAAAGAAAGGAAAAAGAACAAAAAGCTATCCAAGAAACTTGAAGAATCAATTAAGGAAGCTGAAGACTTATGCATTCAGATAGAAGAAGCCAAGAAAATAGAAGAAGACTTGCTGATTCAAATCAGTGGCAAGATTGATGCATGTAGTACACTTGAAGAAGAAATTGTGTCCTTGAGAAAGAAACTTGAAAAGGCATCTTCACAAATAAACACATGTTTAAAATTTGAGAAAAATTCAGAGAAGTTAAAACTGCAAAGAGATCCCAAGATTAAGTTTCGTCTTGGAAGAATTTGGAAAATCTTCAAATACTGCAAAAAATGAGAAGCCCATAGCTGATGATACAAAGCAAGAGGAGACCAAAGATAGCTCAGAAAACCAGCCACAAGAAGAAAGAAATATTGAACAAAAGAAAACAAACTTTGTAGACAAGGATGGATTCACCAAAGTTGTTCATCCAAGGAGAAATTTCCCAAGAAGACCCCTAGCAAATTATCATCAGTATGACAGGTTTTATCCTCCTTTTTCTAATTACAATAATGCTTTTTATGGCTACTATTACAATTGCAATCAATATGGCCATAAAATTGTTGAATGTAGGCTTAACAAGAAAGCTATGAATTTTGCTCACACAAATACTTTTGCTCCATTATTAGAATATAATATTGAATGTTATAACTACCATAATTATGGGCACATTGCCAAGCATTGTAGAAGCAGATTTGTAAATCATCCAAGGCAAGAAAGAAGTCACCATAGACCTCCAAGAATGAAAAATAGTCATCCTCTTGAGAAAAGTGATCAATATCATGCTAAAAAAGAAAGTGTAGCTGAAGCAAAATCAAAGACCAAAGAGAAGTGGATAGAAAAAGGAAAGGAGAAGGAGATTAAGGAGTCTCTAATTGTTCAAACAACTCTTAATGCACATAATAAATCAGCACCATGGATACTTGATAGTGGCTGCACTAATCATATGAGTGGGGACAAAAGATAATTTATAGATTTGCAGAAGCATGAAGGTGGAACAGTCAAGTTTGGCAACAATGATGGAGCAAATATTGTTGGAAAAGGTACAATAAATTTGAATAAAGGCAACATCAAATCACATGATGTATTTTATGTTGATGGATTAAAGCATAACTTGTTAAGTGTTAGCCAAATTTGTGATAAAGGATGTGATGTTATATTCAAAGCTCATGGGTGTGAGATAAGAAATGCAAAAAATGGAAGGCTCTTAGCTGAAGCAACAAGAACTACAGGTAACCTATACAATCTCAATGAAACAATAGGTAAATCTTGCTTGCTTGGACAGGTTGATGAAAGTTGGCTATGGCATAAGAGGTTAGGACACATCAATTTTGACAATCTGGTCAAAATCAGCTCAATGAATGTAGTAAGGTATATCCCAAAGATCTCCAAGCCCTCTAATAGCATTTTTTCATCTTGTCAACAAGGAAAGCAATCTAGATCATCTTTTAAAGCAAAGAGCACTACTCAAAAAGGCCTCTAGAATTGGTGCATACAGATCTTTGTGGTCCTATGAGAACAAGAGGATTGAATGGAGAGAGATATTTTATTCTTTTCATAGATGACTTCTCAAGAATGACATGGGTGGCATTCTTAAAGGACAAGTCAGAAGCATTTGATAGATTCAAAGTTTTTAGAGCAATGGCTGAAAATGAAATTGGAAAAAGGATCAAATGTTTAAGATCTGATCGTGGTGGAGAGTTTACATCAAGAGAATTTGAAAGGTATTGTCAAGAAAGAGGTATAAAAAGGCAGCTTTCAGCAGCAAGAACTCCACAACAAAATGGAGTTGTAGAAAGGAAAAATAGGACTATGCAAGAAATGGCAAGAACCATGCTAAATGAATCACATGTAGCTGATAGATTTTGGAAAGAAGCAATACTCACAGCTGTGTACATTCAAAATAGATGCATGCTTAGAGTGAACTTCAATAAGACACCATATGAATTGTGGTTTGGAAGGAAAGCATCAGTAAAATATTTTAGAGTTTTTGGCAGCAAGTGTTATATAAGGAGAGATGAAAACAATCTTGGAAAATTTGACACAAGAGCTGATGAAGGAATTTTCCTTGGTTATTCATACAAAATCAAGGCTTACAGGTGCTACAATAAGAGACTTCATAAGATGGTAGAAAGTGCAAATGTGAAGGTAGATGAAGGATCAAGTCATGGTACAAACAAAGAAGAGCAGCCCCCCATTCATCCAAATATCAAATAAGAACATGAAGTAGAGAAAATCGAAGCAGAAGAAGAGCAAGTTGCAACACCCAAATCACCTACAAGGTATGTCCAAAAGAACCACCCAAGAGATCAAATTATTGGAGATCCCAATGCTGGTGTACAAACAAGAAGGAAAATTTTAACATCAGGTGAGCATGTTAATTTCTCTTTGCTATCCATAGTTGAACCCAAAATTTTTGTTGAAGCAAGTAGAGATGAAATGTGGATGAATGCAATGCATGAAGAGCTAAACCAGATTGAGAAAAATAAGACATGGGAGTTAGTTCCAAGGCCTACAAATAAGAATGTTATTGGCACAAAGTGGGTCTTCAGGAATAAGCTTAATGAGGATGGACAAGTAGTGAGAAACAAGGCTAGACTTGTTTGCAAAGGATATGCCCAAGTTGAAGGAATTGATTTTGAAGAAACTTTTGCACCTGTGGCTAGATTAGAAGCAATTAGAATGTTTCTTGCATTGGCAGCCTACAAGAACTTCAAGATACATCAAATGGATGTAAAATCAGCATTTTTGAATGGCAAGCTAGAAGAAGAAGTGTACATAGAGCAGCCTGATGGATTTTAGATTGGAGAAGACAAAAACATGGTATGCAAGCTAAAAAAGGCACTATATGGTTTAAAACAAGCCCCAAGAGCATGGTATGCAAGGTTGGACAACTATCTACTACAACAAGGATTCAAGAAAGGTATGGTTGATAGCAATTTGTATGTCAAAACTATGAAATATTATCAACTTGTCATTGTTGTCTATGTAGATGATATCATATTTGGTGGATGCAAGGATGAGATATGCAAAGAATTTGCTGATCAAATGCAAAATGAATTTGAAATGTCTATGCTTGGTGAGTTGTCATACTTCCTTGGTTTGCAAGTGAGTCAATTAGACAAAGGCATATTCATATCTCAAACCAAGTATGTGAGGGAGATGTTGAAAATTTTTAACATGGAGGATAGCAAACCTGTGAGCACTCCCATGATGACTAGTTGTAAATTGAGTAAAGAGGATAATTCATCTCTTGTAAATCAGACTCTTTATAGATCAATGATTGGTGGTCTACTATATTTAACTACATCTAGGCCAGACATATTACAAGCAGTGTGCATGGTTGCAAGATTTCAAGCAGCCCCCAAGGAAACACATGCTACTGCAGTAAAAATAATTTTTAGATATCTCAGAGGCACCATGGATTATGGATTGTGGTATCCCAAAGGTAAATATTTCACTCTTATTGCATATTCAGATGTTGATTGGGCTGGTTGTATTGATGACAGAAAAAACACAAGTGGTGGTGCTTTCTATCTTGGTGACAAGATTGTTTCATGGCACAGTAAAAAGCAAGACTCAGTGTCATTGTCTACAGCTGAAGCAGAGTACATAGTTGCAGCATCTTGTTGCACACAAGTTTTATGGATGAAGCAAACACTCAAGGATTTAGGTATTGTTTGTAGTGAACCAATTCCTCTTCTATGTGATAATACAAGTGCCATTAACATTTCCAAAAATCCTGTCATGCATTCAAGGACAAAGCACATAGCAATCAAGTATCATTTCTTGAGAGAGAAGGTTGTTGAGAATGAAGTTCAGTTGGAATTTGTTCCAACCATAGAGCAGGTAGCAGATATATTCACCAAGCCATTGCCCAAAGAGATCTTCGAATATTTGAGATAGAATTTGGAAGTGGTTACACTACCCAAACACTAGAGCATTGGTGGAAGCACATTCTCAGGGGGAGCAACTCATTGTTTTATCTTAATGCTCCTGTGTATGGATTTTAATGTTTTCTATTTTTAACATTGTCTTGAGAATGTCATGCATGGATTCAGGGGGCGTTTGCAGCCAAAGAAATTGTTGTGTGCAGTCAAAATAATGAATAGTTTACAGGCAAACATGGTAGTGTGCAACAATACATTGAGTTCAGCCCTTTGTTATTGTTGTCAAAGGGGGAGAAGAGTGATGGTCGTTGTATCAGTGTGTTGACAACAATTCCAAAGGGGGAGATTGTTGAGCAAAGTGTTGTCATTGTTGTCAACACACCATTATTGTTTACACAAAGCCATAAACAATCTATTTTTATACAAGAAAATACAGATGATGTTTTAAAATATATCCACATGTTGCTCCACATTTCTAAACTCCAATTGGCGTACACCTGCTGTAACGCTTTCGAGAATTTCATTGTTTTCTCTGTTGGTATACTATTTTATTCTATAAAATGCACAACATTATATATTTCTTGTCACCTAATCACACAATCTGCTAAACATTATTTTAATATTTCCTATCATATAATATTGCAGAGCGTGCGTTTTCTTTCCCGAAACATTTCAAGGTTGCAAAGTCCATTTGTCATTTTATTATTACTTGTTGATTGTCGTTTTGCTTTATCGATGGATTCATCTTCCCAACGTAAATAGTACCAAATCTGATTTAACTAACCTTCACTGCTATAGTCAAAAAAAAAAAAAATGCAACGGAGAAAATAGCCACACAACATCGCACATTACAAATTTCATGAGTAAAAGAAAAAAAAATTAACTATTGCCTAAAGGCTTGTATGGACAAGTGAAAACAAAGGAACTTCAAAAATTCTCGGAGTGCAGTAAGGAGTAGCAGCGGTATTTTTGAAGAGCAGGGCATTCATTTGCCTGGAATATACTGGTAGCAGGAATAGCAGTGGCATTGTTGAAGAGCAGGGTATTCATTTGTCTAGAATGTATTGTTAGTAGGAACAGCAGTGGCATTGTTGAAGATCAGGGTATTCATTTGCCTGGAATGTGTTGTTAGTAGGAGCAGCAGTGTCATTGTTGAAGAGCAGGGCATTCATTTGCCTGGAATGTGTTGTTAGCAGTAGCAACAATGGTATTGATGAAGAGCAGGGCATTCTTTTTCCTGGAATGTGTTGTGTGATTTAATGGAGTATGAAAATATCATGACACAATACAGAGAAGTGTAGAGTGACTAGGAGGAAATGTAGTGAGATTTAGTGAATAATAAGCAGAGAGAGTGATGATAAAAGGTGCAACAAGGAAGAGAAGAAGAGAGCCACAGATCAGACAGGGTTTTGTGATCAGAGAAGGTATTTTTATGTCAATTTGCTAATCGATTAAGACCAAGTGGGTGCTTGGAATAGGGGTTGGTGCTCCTTTCAGTTGGTGCTGATAAAGTGAGGTAGACCGGTGTCTTTCCTTCTAGTGGGTGCTGGTAAAATTGTTGTAAAGCTTTGCTTTGTAGAGGCTAGATTTGGATAGTAGATCCAAGCAGTCATTTTTGTGGATGTAGCCAAAATGGTGAACCACGTTACATACTGAGTTTTGTGTTGAATGCTTTGTGTGTTTGATTTGTTTACTTTGTGCATTGAATTTTTAAGCTACACTGATTCACCCCCCCTCTCAGTGTCATAGTGTGACTAACACTTTATTGTTGCCTGAATTAGTCCTTTGCCTGTATTTCCAATTCATCTTGCAATGGTTGTTGTTTGTTGCAACTTACTCCTATTTAATGGTTGTACCTTTCAAAGATTCACCACCTTTTTCCAGCTTGCATTATTATTTACTCTTTTATTCTGGTTGTAGTCCGTCAGATTTGCACATGGAGGATTGTGCCTATTGGATCTACCAATTCACGATTGTAGTTGGATGGAACACGCATCGTGTACCTTTGTTTGATACTTTCACACCTGCAAAAAAAATTTTAGCCCCAAAATATAGTAGATATATGTCAGCGGTGGTCCTGCGTAGTATAGAAGATATCCCAACATTTTCTTGGTTAGTCAATTTCATACTCTTATTTCACTAAAAAAATGATAATTAAATTAGAGCTTTATCCTTCATCAAATATTGATTTATTAAAGGATAATCATAGTGATTAGAAAAATTACTAATCTATGGTTAATGCTCACCCCTTAATGACTTGCTTACCTTGCTAATGGCTCATCGTCCGATCAAATATGTAATTTTGCATGTTCACCCGATTGTCTAGACTTATACCGGTGTTTACTAAGGAGCGAGGGTCATTACCAACCTGGTTAGACCTTATCTTAACCTTAATTAATTTTTTGTTGGTGAGATAAACCATGTCTCTTAACATCCAGGTAAATTGGTCATGCATTACCGTCGGATCTGGTCGGGATTCACCGCTATCATTAGATCCTATAGAGTTGTACACCTTTTATTTGACTTCATTTTTCTTTGATGGTCATGAGTAAGTGCAGTCATTGGATTAAATTGGGGATAAGTGCAGTCGTCCGATATTTGGTCAAATACTTCTTAGTCAACGATTATTTGGACATTATTCCTCTTCTTTAATCCAATCACCACCATCGAATCTGGGCGGATAGAGCATGATCGTCTGATTAGGTCATAATTGTACCCTTTTTAATGGATGTTTTATCTGATGAAGCACCACCATCGGATCTCTTCTTGGAAAGAGTACGATCATTTATTATCTTGAGCTTTTTGACTCATCAACCTTTGATGGCCCCACGGGGTCATAGCCATAGGATCGGGTTGCATTTGAGCATGGCCGTTAGATTTTAATATGATGAAGCGCTACCGTAGGATTAGCTTGCAACCAAGCACCACCGTTGATATCCTTTGCTTTATTGTTGTTCAATATTATTTGATTTATCGCTACCGTTGGATCCTATTTTAAATTTATTTAATGTATTATCGGTAAGGTGCGACCATCGAATCTTTACTTGGAACAAGCACGGTCATCGAATCTAACCTGTGTGTGCTAATGTCTTTTATGTGACCTTGATTAACTTATAGTCGTTAGATCTTGGCAGATCAAAGCATTGTCATTGATCACCCTTCGATTTGTGATTGCTTTTGAAAGAGTGCTATCATTGGATCTAGGCTAGGTTGAGCATCATCATTGATTTATTTTGACTTGCACGGTTAGTAGCTAAAAGGCGCATGCTTTTGATTTTCATTAACCTTTATTAAGCGAATGGGGGATAATTAGTAATGTGTTAAGGCTCTTTCTAAGTATGATTAATTTGACTAATCGAGTGTTGAATTTGTCTTATCGGTAGATTTACCTTCATGTTATATGAAGCGAGCACTGTCATTGGATTATCTTGAGAGAGAGTGCATCCATTGATCTCCTTCAGTTTTGCATGTCTTTTAAATGTAATCTTATTTTAATATTTTAGCTATCCTTGGTAATTTGTGGTGGAGGTGCATCTGTTGGATCAGGTGCATTCGAGCGCAACCATCAAATTTAGCTGGAGATGTTCGTATTTTAGTCGACATGGATCTAGGACCATATTTGACTTCTTTGGGTAACACACATCCATTAGATTTTATCACAACAAAGTGCAACCGTCGATCTTCGATAGCCTTTATTTTACCTAGTGCTTCTATCATTTGATTATTCGGATTTTAACTCGAGCATAGCCGTTATATCTTGGTGAGGATTGGTGTAGTCGTTGATCTCTTCCAACCTATGGGGTTAGTTACCAAGGGGCACTTTATAAATTTTTAAAAGAGTGCGGTCATCCGATTGAATCGTAATAAAGCGCTACCTTTGGGTCTTTTGAAATGGCTCAATGTTTAATTAAAAAATTACTATTATACTTAGGCTTTCAAATTTTAGACCATGGTGCTTTAAAGATTTGACTTATTAAATCGAGTGCATCCATTCAATTTTACCTTGATGAAGCACTGCCCTTAGATTTGCTCAAGGTGCTCGTTATTTAATGCAAGGGGGACGCATAACTTGAATAATTAACATTCTGCTTAAGACCTTAGGTTTTCACACTTTAGACCATGATTTATTTCTTTTTGATACCTTCGGACTTAGGGGTTTATTCCTTAGGCTTAGGTCCACGAATTATGATTATTATTTTTAAAATGAAGTCTCATATTAAATTCATGGATCATAAACCTTACTTTAAAAATTTGGGTATTTTAATGATTTGACCTTTGTATTGGATGTTTATATAATTTGACCTTTATGGATTTTTATAGGATAAAACAATGGTCATAAAATCAATCCAAAAATGGCTAAGGTTAAAAACATATGGAATTCAACTTCTCAGATGAAAATTCAATAGAGGCTAGCAACTTTTGCTAATTTTATTGAAACCAAAAATTTAAAATTGAGGGTTTCAGATGTTGAGTCAATTTTCGCTCCAATGTAGGCTCTTACTAGGACAATGTGCTGAAAACATGAGGCACTTGAGAATTATAGAATTTCCTGGTTTTATTGCAATCTTGGACAAAATTTCAAATCATCAAGACTGATAAGTAAAGCTTGAAAAACAAAACATAACAACTTTTAAACTAAAAAACTATAATAACAACATAATATCAAAGTAATAGAGCATTGAAAACTATAATTCCTTTTATTTAATTTGGAAACTAGGGTCAAAATTTTAGAAACATATGAGTTTTTGGGATATATTGTTATGTTTGTTTTAGCAAGGTCATAGGATATGATTACACATAATTTGTCAAAGTTATTTTTTCCATCATGCTTTGGCCCATGTGTGTGTTAGTGCATTCATTTTGATTCCCAAGTCTTCCAAAACTTTGCCATATCTAAGAAAAATAGTTAAGCTTAGTGCATGATTTCACTCTTAAATATGTTCACCATTCTACAGGGCTCCACTGCAATTCAAGTGTTTATAGCCTCGGTGGAGTTGCTTCTAATCCCATCTGGTTTTACTCTACTACCAGTCAAGCATCTATAGCCCTGGTAGAGGTTTTCCAAGATATCTCAGGTAGTGACTCAACTTGCGTTATTTTGATTTTCTTTCTCATTTGAGAAGTATTTTGATATAAGCAAATTGTGCAATGAGTATGCCTAAGTTGAGGATTAATTTCTAGCTAAATAGGATGAGTGTAATGATTTTTAGTTTAACCACCTTCTCAAAGATAAATCGGTTCCTTGGACCTTGAAATCACCTTAAGTATCATTTGTAATGTGAGGCCTTAACATGGTGTTTCAATCAACTCTGATTTCATTCTGTTTTATCTCTTATCATATGACCATTGCATAAACATTTCATATTTGAAAAATTGTAAACATCATCAAAGTCTAAAATAAATCTCGTTTCTCATTTTTTTTTTTTGGAGGAACTAACAGTAAGGAATACTCATCATACTAAGAATACTATATAAAAAAACAAAACTTAGAACAATACAAACAAAATAAAATTGCATACTGGTAAACGAAACAACAGTAAAACACGTCACTCTATTTTTGGTGTTTTTGATTTTCTATATTTCTTTTATTATTATGATTATTATTATTATTATTATTATTTAGTAAGCCCCTCCACAGAGATTGTACATCTTAAGGTGTTTGCCATTAATAGGGATAGACATTGGTTCTCCCTGCAAAGTCTATAATTTGTAAGTATTCTGACCAATAACATGGGCTATCTGGTATGGACCAATCCATTTTGGTTCGAGTTTTCCCTTTTCACTATGCTTATCATTTTTAGGGTCCCAATAGATTACTATATCTCCTTGAGAGAAAGGAGTACTCTTGGCTTTCTTATTAAACAATCTCATAGTTTTCTGAGTTTTTTTATCATTCTATTAAGGGTTTCTCTTCTTTGCTCTTCTAATAAGACAATTTGGTTTAGCCTTCTTTGTAAGGGTTTGGGGTCTTCATGATCTTGCAACAAGATGGAAAGCACCAATTTTTCTATTCTTGAGGGTAATAATGCTATCTCTCCATATACCATTTCATAGGGAGTCCTTCCTGTGTTTCTTTTTACAAATAATCTATCAGCCCAAAGAACAAATTTTAGTTCACTGTCCCATCCTATTTTGTTCTTACCCAATGATCTTTTTAGTCTAGTTATTACGTTTTTATTTGATGACTCAACAATACCATTCACTTAGGGGTAATAATTATCAGAATATGAAAGTTCAATTCCATACTTAGCATAGAATTCTACCATTTCATATGAAACAAAATATTGCCCATTATTTGTTACCAATTTTTGAGGAACTCCAAACCTAGTTAGAATGTTTTCTTCCAAGAATTTGATAATGGTGGTGGTTGTGGAGGTTCTTAGGGGAGCAACCTATACCCACTTGGTGAAGTAATCTATTGCAGTCATGATCCACTTGTGCTAGCCTGATTAATTAGGCTTGATCTCTCCAATTAGGTCAATACCCCATTGGATAAATGGTGCTTCAATGATCAATGGTTTGAGAGGCATGGCTGCCAGCTACTTATTTCCTAAAAAAACCTAGTAGTTATGACAATTCCTAACATATTTATATACATCCTTAAAAGGGAAGTCCAATAATATCCTGCTCTCATGATTTTATTAGTTGTATCTTTTGGAGCAAAATATCCTCTGTAGAAACCATCATGGAACTCATTAATTATCTCTTGGACTTCATTTTCATATAAACAAATTAATAACACTCCATCATGGTGCTTCCAATAAAGCACACCATCTTGCACATGGTACTTCTAAACCTGAAGCTTTACTGACCTCATTCTATTTTTTGACATATCTCTGGGAAAATGCAGAGTTTGTAAATATGCCATAATTTCATCATACCATTTGCATTCTACATTATTAATTCTTCTAGAGTCATATCTCTCATCTATTGTAAGAACATTATCAAAGTCTTCTCCTTCTTTGTTAGCCAAAAATTTGGCCAAACCCTATCCTCTTATAGTTTTGACTATTTTGAATTCAATATCATACTGCAAAAGTTTCACCATCCATCTTGCTGGCCTTCCTAATGTCTTAGATTGGGTAAAAATATCTTTTATTGTTATGAAAGGGATGCAACAGTAAACTTTTTTTGAACCGAATATACCTTTGAAATGTTCTAAATATTGAAAAACTGCATAAGCATGCTTTTCCAGTAGGGTATATTTAATATGTGCTCCTTTCAGACCTGAACTCATGAAGGCTATTGGCCTTTCATTATTTTCATCATCTTTCTATGAAAGAACTGTAGCAATGGAGTATTCATATGCATATGAGTAAATGTTAAAGTATTTGAAATAATTCGGGAAGCTTAGGGTAGGATTAGTAGAAATGGCTTCTTTTATTCTATTGAATGCTTCTATGTTTTCTACTATCCATTTTATTTCTCAAGTTTTCTTAACCATGTCATTTATGGGTTTGGTCATCTCTACAAAATTTGGGATAAATCTTCTGACAAAATTTATCTTTCCAAAGAATGATCTGACTCCTTTTAAGTTCCTGGGAGGTGGAATTTTAGATATAGCTTCTATTCTTTCTGGTTCAATGCTTATTCCCTTTTTTGAAACTATATGACCTAACAATTTTCCTTGTGTAGTCCCGAATATGCACTTCTTGGGATTTAGAGAAATTTCAAATTCTTTGCATCGAGCAAAAACTGTAGCTAAGTGTTCTAAGTGATCTTTTGGATTCTTAGAAAATACTATGATATCATATAGGTATACAACTACTATTTTGAACATTAATCCTTTGAAATCAAATTCTATTGCTCTCTGAAAAGTAGCACTTGCATTCATCAGGCCAAAAGGTATTCTTAAATACTCAAATGTGCCCCAAGGTTTAATGAATGTTTTTTTATGTCTGTCTTCTGGATTTATCTAAATTTGATTGTATCCAAAAAAAACCATCCAACAGGGACAATCTGGATGAACCAACTATTGCTTGCAATAGTTGTTCCATATTGGGTAATGGGTAATTGTCTTTTAATGAGCTTTTATTTAAATTTCTAAAATCTACACAGAGTCTAATATCACCATTTTTCTTTCTAACCGGTACTAAATTGGATATCCAGGAAGAAAATCTTACCTTTCTGATTATTTTGGAATCTAGTAATTTTTGTATCTCCTTTTGCATTATTGGGTGCAAAGTAGGGTTATATTTCCTCTATTTTTGTCGAAATGGCTTGGAATCTTCCTTCAGGGGTATTATGTGTGTCATTACATCTATTTTAAAGGTTTTAAGGTCTTCATAAGTTCAAGAAAAATGCTCCTTGTTCTTCTTTAAGAAACTAATGTATCCAACCTTTTCTTTTGCTGGAAAGGCCATATCTACCTTCACTATTATGGGCTCTCTCATTGTACCAATGTTAATATCTTTAGATATTACTTCTCTATGTAAAGGCTTGTAAGCTTTATCAAAATCATCAAATAGACTCTCTAAGGAAACCAATCCTTTGGGTATTCTATTTATTTTTAGCTGGATTACTTCTATTGGTTCACCTATTTGATCTTTAAGTTTATCTTCATATTTTTCATCACAAATTATATCTGCATATTGATTTTGCATAATCATGAAATATTTTATGTCCACATCATCTTGAAAGACTTGTAGGTAAACTATGTTATTTGGTACAGAGGGTTTGTAAACTGAAATAGTTGGGAACCTATCCATATATTCTATAGTTATTTTTGGATGATCTAGGTCTAAGGAATTTATAGCTAAAAGTTTTGCAGCATGGTTTTGCTCTCTTGGAATAAATGAGATATTAAAAGCTAAAAAAAAATTAATTTCTTCCAATACTGCATTTTTATATTGCTTAAGCCTAGGATGTTTGGTTTGATATTTACCTTTTATTTGTTGTATTATTAGTTCAACATCCCCTGTTACAGTCAAGTAGTTAATGCCTAATTCTTTTGATTTTCTTAACCCTAGCAATAAAGCTTCGTATTCAACTACATTATTGGTGCAAGGGAATTCTAGTTTGTAAGGGATACCAAGGTAGTTTTCTTTTAGGTCAGTCAGATTAATTCCTGCACCTGATCCAAATTGGGACTTAGCTCCATCAAAAGACATGGTCCACATTTCTTGAGTTAATACTCTATCTGATTCAGCATCAACCATTATTATAACTTTTGTATCCATGTTCTTTGCTTCTGGTACTTCCACCAGGAATGGGTTGTGCCATATAGAGTAAACTCCCATCCATTTTTCTTCCATAGAATTCACCAATTTTATCATGGTTTCATCTATTTGAATTAACTCTGCAGAGTTTTATTAAATGGTGCCCTTTGTAATATTACGTTTTCTTTATTTATCATTAGGATAGTAGCATAGGACCAATCCAATTGGATTGAACCTCCTAGTTATTTTGCCCAATTTATGTTGAGTAATAGTGAGAAGAAAGGGTCAACATCAACTACTACAACTTCCATTACTATGCCCTTTTTGGGGTGTTTGTCCAAAAAAACCAATAATCCAGTTATCACCCCTGCACAAGGAATTTGTCTTCTATCCATTACAAAAATAGGGGTAGAATCTCTTGTACAGATTAACCCCATTTGGTCATCTATTAATTTGGGCATGATATCATGTGAGGCTCCACTATCTAGAATACAATTCTAAATCACATATCTTTCTCCTTCATCTAAATTATACCTTAATGATACATAGAAGGGGTTGATAGAGGATGGTGATCTTGTATCATGTTGATTTTGTCTAGCAGCATGGCAGGTTGGTTCTTCTTTTTGTTCCATTAGTCCAAATTCTCTGCAAACTTGTTCTCTGTATTATTGAACTTTCATAAGCTCTCCAAATGTGATGTTAACTTTTTGTTTACTAAGTTCTGACCCAACATGAAATTCTATATTTTTCATATCCAATGGTCTGTTGCTTTCTTATTTGGATGTTTCCTCTTCTAATTATATCACTTCAGGAATAATATTTTTGAAGGTTCTATCAGTTTTCTCTTTATTGATATTCTTATTTGTGAAATTTTATTTTCTCATTTCACTTGTTGAAGCTTTTTTGTTCTGTCAGGGATAGTTCTATTTCTTAAACTCAGAGTATTGGTAGCTTCTAATTCTTCTACTTCATTAGCGGTGGGGATTAGTTTCACTTGCTTCATTTTGTCATATGTTGACTGTGGTTTTTGCAAGATCTTAGTACCTTCGGCTACAAAAATTTTAGGATGATGATTTGAAGAATATTTGTCCATATTTTCTTCAAACAACCTTTCTCTGGACCCATCTTCTAGGGACCAGCAAGTGTTGATTCTTATATCCTCCTCTGAATCATCATGTAAATCTACATTGCGCTAATCACTTATGTGTATTCCACATGCATCAGGGTTATGAGGTGCATCACAAGTAGAGCAAAAATAGGGAAAACCTTCTACTATGTTGATAGATGGTATAGGGTTAGGAACATTGTTCTGATCTTTGTCGGATTCCATGTTTTTCCAGTTATTGTTATCATTGTTCCTAGTCTTATTTCCTTCTTTAGGGCCATTGTTGTTTCCCCAATTTCTATTGAAATTTTTCTTAAAGGGAGGGTGATTATCAACATATGGTAATTATTTTTGTGATGTTTCACTGTTATTATCATTATTTCTTTCAATTATTGTTAATTTGTTGTTCATGGTATTGAACATCTCAGCCATTTGATTAGTTATTTTTTCCATTGGATCTATTTCAGTTCTTATTTGTCTGTCAAATGCTACCCTTTTGGGCTTTCTCTCAGGTAGATTGACTTCCATATAGTAAGGCTTCATCTTACCACTGTTAAGCATGTTTCTTTTGATATCCATTGCTTTTTCCATACAACTATCAATGGTAGTGGCTTGTTCTTGCCTTAACTCATAGGTAAACTCTCCTTGAAAAGTATTTTTATTGAATATCACTGGGCCTAAGGTTGGTGGGGATTTTGTTTTTGGTCTTTGAGAACCTCCTGTTAAAGTCATTAACAGCCTCATTTTACTTTTTCTTCATAGTGGCTAACTCAATTAATAAAGATTGTTCATTTTTTCTTTCATCGTATTTCTTTAGGAAAATAGCTTCCATTTTAGTGAAATATAGGATATCATTGTCAGGGAGAGAGTTGAACCACTCTCTAGCATCCTTTTCTAAAGTTTGCAAAAATAGTCTTAATACTACATATTCATGGTCTACCTCTAGACTATCCATTACATATAGAAAACTTTTGATATGATCTTCTCCAGTTACTGCATCATTTCCTACAAACTTGGGAAGGTATTTGTGGGCTTTATTAGGTAAGGTTTTATGATTTGCAGATAAAATAAATGATCTATATCTATTGGTTCTCCACAAATGAACATGGTTTTGATTTTTTTGATTTTCTTGAGCCATTGTTATTTTAGGTGTAATGGGATTTAAATTTATAGCAACAATACCTACAAGGATTTGGGTAGCCTAAATATAATCTAAAGGATTATTTACCTCTGTATTATAATCTATAGGACTATGGGACTGAGATGAATCTAATGTATTTTCTATAGTAGTATTTAAAACTTCATCTATAGTAATATCAGTAGCAATAGTATTTTCAATTCTATTTTTCTTTATGTAGTTTTTACTGCTAAAATATGATTTATTATCGTATATGGTACTCTTAAGAAGTGGGATTTTCTGGTTATGGATAAATACCTATAAATTCTCAAATTATAGGAATATCTCCTTACTGCTTCTCCTGGTGTGCGCCAACACGTTCTGCTCCTTCTTTCTTAAATTTTTTATTTATTGGTTCATCCAAATAGAGTCACCAGCACATTGGTGCAGAAAGAACAGAATGTGCTTATCAAGAATACTTGATTTCTAACTCTCAACCTCATAGGGGATGGTTCTTGGGATAATTCAAGAAAATCAAGAAACTCAAAAACTCACTTCAAAAGGTAATAATAAAAAGAGTCACTAACGTAAGAAATAAAGAACACTAAAAATGTAAAAATTAAAAATGCTAACTCTTTATTCTGAATGGTCGTTCATTGATTTAAAAATAATCATTGAAAGAAAACCATAAGAAGATAATTAAATATTTCTATCAAGTCCTCCCCGAAAACAATGCCAAATTTTTTTTGGAACCATTTCTTGCATCCATAGGATTTGATTGTCATGCTACAAGAAATCATTTGAAACTAATGAGCTATTATAGGCTCTGGTCAACCTGCCTCTTTATTCTAACTAACGAAATATTGCTAAAAGAAACATACATAATGGGTAATGAAACCCCAGCAGTAAACTTATGATTTTATAAGTGTTACACACTCCAGATTTAGTCATACATTATCTATATAAAATTGACCAAGAAAAGATAACTTAATTATTATACCTTATGTAGACCGGTACCTATCCAATTGGGTTGTTATAGCAATTTAACAACATTTATGACATGAACAAAAAGAATGAGAAAAATAAGAATCAGCGCCATTAAACTCATTTGAATATTGTAATCATTCTAAGAGTTAACCGATGAAAGAAACGCTCACAACATGTTCGAATATCGTAACCTATTATGAGGAAACACATGAAACTGAAGACAAGAGAATGATAAAACTAAAACCCATATTGTATTAATTTCTTCAATAAAAATTACATGCAGAGTTGGAAAAATACCATTAAACTCTATATTCAAAATATTTTAATACAATGAGAAAGCTTTGTTCAAATTATGTAATAAGACTTCGTCAATATTCCTTCTAAAATGTTAACAAGGAAAATCTTTGGACTTCAAGCTTAGAAATACTGGAAATATTCTCAGCTCTTCGAACATAGCATTATCAAAACCTGCATAGGAAAGGGAAGAATGAGAGATGACAAAGAAAAATAGACACAAGGGGAATACAATAGCACAACTCAAATGGGCACTCAAGTATACCTCTGAGAAAAATTGCTATCTCTATATGCTTGATGCATATTCTAACCCTAGACACTTCCTTTTATAGCTTCTAGTTCTTGAATCTATTATTTTTGGCCTGATCATGGCCTTACACTTGTCATCATCTGGTTCGATCTTCTTTGTATGCTATCCAACTATTATGACCCTGGATTTCTTATCATGATTTGATTTTGTTTTGAAGGGAGCTCTCATACTAAATGGATTAGGTGATCTTTGTTTTTCTTCTTTTGCATAGTTAAACGAGGATCTTGTACATATATATAATTTTATATTTCTCGCTTAACCTAGTCATTGGATTATAACATTTGGGGTCGACTAGGCTACTATAGTGAAATTCTAATGTGAGATAGAGGGTGCCTCGATGTGATGGTGAAGAGAAGAGATGGAGTGTGGATGGTAAATGGATGGAATGGCATTGATAACAAGGTGGATATGAGGGAGGAGGGAGCAATGGGAGTTTATTTGCGTAGTGGATGGTGGAGAGATGGCGCTATGTGGAGTGGATAGTGATGATGGTTGAGGAAGAATGCCTAGAAGGATGAGGGCAGTGATATATAGGAGGAAGGATGGAATGGAAAACAAGATCTGGAAGTGCCTATATGGTACTTCCATAACTATATTCTATCAGAGTGAACCCTTTGTAACTATATTCCATCGAAGTGCTAAGTGTGTAGCCTTTGATGAGCTAAAACAATATCTTGATCTTCTTGTGCTTCTTACATATTATGAATATGCAGAGCAGGAAACAATCACGTTCATGTATCTTGTACTCCATTTCCCCTTTGGATGGATCACCTTTTACCGTCCCTATTTATAAATCGAGCAAACTCATGCATGATCTTATTTTAGACCGACTTATCTTGTTGCATGTGTAGTACACGATCACACTTACGGGATCTGATTTTATTCCTTTGTACATAGCTTATCACCCGAACAGTCTGTATCATCCCTACTCGGGTACAGTCCATGTGATTTTATTTGATAGTCTGCTTATTTTATCTCTTAATTGTTGCCTGAATTAGTCATTCCTCCCAATCCTTTGCCTGTATTTCCAATTCATCTTACAATGGTTACTGTTTGTTGCAACTTACTCCTATTTAATGGTTGTACCTATTGGTGATTCACCAACAGGGTTATGCATGGTGGCAAATATTCATAAATTGGGTGAATATTAGGATTTTCAAAATTGGAAATTGGCGAATATGAGGACCCTCGACGTCGGCCCATTCGCGTAAAATTTTCAAGACCAATTTTTTCTTAGGATCAATTCACCACAATATATATCCAAACATAGGCATATTTGTACTCGTTGGAAAGCTCTTTTCAAGCCTGATCTAATGGTGGTGTTTTTATGAAGTTATAAGATGATATAATAGGTCAAAAGTGGTCCCAAATATAAATTTATATTTTAGGGCTTCAAATACCCCAAATTTTGGTATGAAGATGCTCGATTTAATTTTCTTAGGATTATCCATGATTCACCTTGATTTTTATTAGGATTCGCCATTTTTTTACAAGTATATTTTGAGTCCAACCTCTTATGCATAACCCTGTTCACCACCTTTGTCCAACTTGCATTGTTATTAAGTTACTCTTTTCTTCTGGTTGTAGTTCGTCATATTTGCACATGGAGGATCGTGCCTATTGGATCTACCAATTCACGATTGTAGTTGTATGGAACACACATCGCGTACCTCTGTTTGATACTTTCACACCTACAAAAAAATGTCAGCCCCAAAATATAGTAGATATATGTCAACAGCGATCCTGCATAGTATAGAAGATATCCCAACATTTTCTTGGTTAGTCAATTTCATACTCTTATTTCACTAAAAATAATGATCATTAAATTAGAGCTTTATCCTTCATCGAATATTGATTTATTAAAGGATAATCGTAGTGATTAGAAAAATTACTAACCTCTAGTTAATGCTCACCCCTTAATGACTTACTTACCTTGCTAGTGGCTCACCGTCTGATCAAATATATGATTCTATGCGTTCGCCCAATTATCCAGACTTGTATCGGTGTTTACTGAGGAGCGGGGGTCATTACCAACCTAGTTAGATCCCTTAACCTTAATTAATTTTCCACTGGTGAGATAAACCATGTCTCTTAACGTCTAGGTAAAGTGGTCATGTATGACCATCGGATCTGGTCGAGATTCACCGCTATCGTTAGATCTTGTAGAGTTGTACACCTTTTATTTGACTTCATTTTCCTTTGATGGTCATGAGTAAGCGTAGTCATTGGGTTAAATCGGGTATAAACACAGTCATCCGATCTTGGTCCAATACTTCTTAGTCAATGACTATTTGAACATTATTTCTCTTCTTTAATCCAATCATCACCATCGAATCTGGGTGGATAGAGCGCGACCATCTGATTAGGTCATAATTATACCCTTTTTAATGGATGTTTGCTTCGATGAAGCGCCACCATTGGATATCTTCCTAGAAAGAGCACGACCATTGATTATCTTGAGCTTTTTGACTCGTCAACCTTTGATGGTCCCACACGATCATAGTCATAGGATCGGGTTGCATTTGAGCACGGTCGTTAGATTTTAATATAATGAAGAACTATCGTAGGATCATCTTACGACCAAGTGCCACCATTTATATCCTTTGCTTTGCCACCATTTGATCTTCTTTGATTTATTTCTACCGTCGGATCCTATTGTATCTTAATATAATGTGTTATCGATAAGGCACGACCATTGGATATTTACTTGGAATGAGCACGATTGTCGGATCTGACATGTGTACGCTAATGTTTTTTATGTGACCTTGATTAACTTGCGGCTATTAGATCTTGGTGGATCGAAGCACCATCGTTGATCACCCTTTGATTTGTGATTGATTTTGAAAGAGCGATGTCGTTTGATCTAGGCTAGTTCGAGCACCACCGTTGATTTATTTTGACCTGCATGGTTAGTAGTTGAAAGGCGCATGCTTTTAATTTTCATTAACCTTGATTAAGCGAATGGGGGATAATTAATAACGTGTTAAGGCTCTTGCTAAGTATGATTAATTTGACTAATCGAGTGTTGACTTTGTCTTATCGATAGATTTACCTTCATGTTATCTAAAGCGAGTGCTACCATTGGATTATCTCAAGAGAGAGTGCATCCATTGATCTCCTTCAGTTTTATGTGCATTTTAAATATAATCTTATTTTAATCTTTCAGCTATCCTTGGTAATTTGTGGTGGAGGCACATCCATTGGATCAGGTGCATCGGGCGCAACCGTCAAATTTAGCTGGAGATGTTCATATGTAGTTGACATGGATCTGGGACCATATTTGACTTCTTTGGGTAACATGCATTTGTATATTTTATCATGACAAAGCACGATTGTCGATCTTTGAAAGCCTTTATTACACCTGATGCTTCTACCGTTTTATTACTCAGATTTTAACTCGAGCACAGTTGTCAGATCTTGGTGAGGACTAGCGCAGCTATTGATCTCTTCCAACCTGTGGGGTTAGTTACCAAGGGGCACTTTATGAATTTTTAAAAGAGCGTGGTCATCCGATTGAATCGTAATCAAGCACTGCCTTTGGATCTTCTAAAATGGCTCAACGTTTAATTAAAGCAATTACTATTATACTTAGGCTTTCAAATTTTAGACCATGGTGCTTTAAATATTTGACTTATTAAATTGAGCGTGTCTATTTTATTTTACCTCGATGAAGCGTTGCCCTTAGATTTGCTTAATGTGCTCGATATTTAATGCAAGGGGGGTGCATACCTTTGAATAATTAACATTTCGCTTAAGACCTTGGGTTTTCACAATTTAGACCATGATTTATTTATTTTTGATACCTTCGGACTTAGGGTTTTATTCCTTAGGCTTAGGTCCACGAATTATGATTATTATTTTTAAAAGGAAGGCTCACATTAAATTCATGGATCATAAACCTTACTTTAAAAAGTCAGGTATTTTAATTATTTGACCTTTGTAGTGGATGTTTATATAATTTGACCTTTATGGATTTTTATAGGATAAAACAACGGTCATAAAATTAATCCAAAAATGGCTAAGGTTAAAATCATATGGAAGTCAACTTCTCAGATGAAAATGCAATAAAGGCTAGCAAATTTTGCTAATTTTATTGAAACCAAAAATTTAAAATCGGGGGTTTCAGATGTTGATTCAATTTTGGTTCCAACAGGTCCTAATAAAAATAGGAATATCTTGTATTAGAAGGAAGTTGAGCATTTTTTACCTTTTATTTGTAGGGTTAGTGTTCTGGGATTTTATAAATATTTTGGTTCAACACAACTATTGATTCATGTCTATGTAGCTTAAATTATGTATGTATTAAAATATTTTGTATTTTGTAGGCATGCTTGCTAATTTACTACGTGCATTTATTTTATAGTCTCTATTTTTTTTTCCTTTTAATCTAAAGGATTTCTACCATTGATGGAATTATTTTGCTTTCTTATTATGGGGTGCAATATTTATTTGGTAAGGTTACATATTAGGAAGGAGATGGAAAGAATTGGTGAATAGACATGAGTAGTATATTCTCCAAAAGCTTTGATAATTCAAGTAGTGCAAGATCAAGTGCATAACTTAGATGATGAGCAAGAAGGATCATGCCAAAGCCTCAACCAAATTCCCAACTAAGGAAATAAATAATCAATAGACTAACTTTTAATTGAGAAGGTGGATGAGAAGATGAGTGGATGATACACTAGTGATGGAAGTTGATGAAATGGAAGGTCCTAGTAGTTCTAAAGGGCTACTAAACACTCCAACCATGGTGCAAAAGATAGGAAATCTATAAAATAGACCGTCAAGTCTTCTCGATCATATAAGATTGCTCAACCAAGGAAAGAGTTTGGTTGGTCTCCCATTTGGTAGTGTGAGGGAGATATTTTTCCCTCCTACTACCTTTAGGCTAAGCAATCGACATAGTGGCTTTTCAAGACCATTCTCTTATGGTGTTTAAAAAAACCAACTATGATGTAACCATCAGGATGGCTCATTAGGACTGCCTCTTAGTTTACATAAAAATTAAAGATATCGTAGGAACATAAAACTAAGGAACCAAAGGATAGAATAGACAGACTTTAGACAATAAGAGAAAGAAACAAATATCCTAAGTTATGGAGGCTTTCTTGATAGAAGTAAATGAGGCAAGAAATGTATTATAGAGGAGAAGGTGAATATGGAGACAAGGAAGAAATAACAAAGAGAAAAATTTGATAAGATATGAATGAAGACGATGAAGTTAAGAAGTAAGAGATAAAATGAACCGCCATACAATGTAGTAAGGCAAGAAGTTGCCTATATGGTAGACCTCCATATAAGTCAAATTCTAGACAACCATACAAGTAAATATGGTTGTATGGTAGGTGGTCGTACAAGAAAAAACAATTGTACGGATGGGTTATGTTGTACATGTCAAGGTGACCATACAAATATAGTTGACCACACAATTGAGGATGGTATGATAGATTGACAATACAAACAAAAAGTAGGGTATTAGTACAATAGGGGGGCATACAAATGCAATAATTTGTATGAAAAAGAGAGAAGAAAATTGTAGTTAGGAGGAAGAAAATGGTTAATCGATAGGTGACATAGTTGAAATCCAAGTTTGTATTATTGTACAAATTGTACAATGAAGATAACTCAAACATATGATTTTTTAAGAAAATTAGAAAAAAATACAAAAATATAAAAAAGAAAAAGTAGGCAAAGCATGTGCTATCACTTACATGCAAAGGTGGTGAACTAGCATGTAGAAATGAATATTAACATACATACACATAATTCCATTTCTACTTAATTAATTCTATAGATCTACATCCATTAGCAATAATAATACATAGAACAATACACAAAAACAACAACAAAAATAACAACAACAATAGCAATGGAAGATGATAAATGAATGAGAATATTTATATTAACAATGGCATATCTAGTTACAACATTTCATATATAGTCTGCAAACCTTGTGCATAATCCTCTTTATGACTGCATCCCTTTATGACTGCATCATGCCATATACACATATGCACCAACATTGTTTCCTTACGTACTATGTCTATCCCTCAGTCCACTGACATCCTCTGAACAAATGAGGGGAGAACTTATTTATACAACCAAAAATTAGTTACACCCTCCAACTACCTGACATCTCATAATTTTCCTAAATTATATTTCATATGCATTTATCTTGCATTTACATGATATTTTCCACTACTAGATAAACTAACTTATGACTTTACCAACATACATGACTTAACATCCTATTATTATGTACAATATTAAATTACCATTTTATAACATTATTAAATATATGTATGCACATTTCATCAAATACTTTGCGTACAACTACAAAATAACATAAAATACCAAAACTTATTCACTAAATACAGACATCAAATTGCCTGCCTATATAGCAATCATTGGGTAGTTATGCATGGATGACAACCACCTTGCTAACTTATAAATATGTATGTTCGAGGAGGCTTGAGCATTCTAGATTGCTCAACACCTGATGGAAAAGGGAGGATGAAGAATGCACATAAGAAGTTGAAGGATAGGAGGACATAGTTCTTAGGGATGTAGGACGTAGCACCGAGGTCATAGCACTGGTGTAGGAGTTGTTAACAAAAGGAGGAAGAACTACTAAACATATTGTATAATTGATGAGTGTACTCAAGGTGAAGTGGGTTATATCATCGAAAGAAGGATTTTCAAAGGAAAACTACAATTGTATGGATTCATACAAGTGTATGAACAACCTTTAAAGAAAGTAGTGAAGTGTAGACAAAATAAGGGTTTTTGATTTACAGGTAAATACAATAGTACAAGCGAGGATTAGAGTTGGTAGCAAAGAGATACTAAGTTTGTACATGAAGACAATGGTAGAGGAAGCTACTATACAAGATATGGAAAGGCCATACAATATGGAGAGTGAACGATTGAGTTGAGAAAAAACCATTGTCATACAAATACGAAAGGGTGCATAGGAGAACCGTAAATACTGGTGTTGAAGGTCAATCATACAAGTTGCAGCAAGAGAGATACTAGAATACAACTGGAGAAAGGCTATCGTACAAGTGATGTGGATATTAAACAAGCTCAAAGAAGACAACCATACATGTATCTCATGTGACAATAGGGGATATACAGGCAACTAGTGTGACAATAGGGGCCATACAATCATTAGGACCATGAAGGCAAGGGTTGTACAAGTAGAACGTGAAGCAAGTGGAGTGGTTGAGCAATGAAAAATGTAGAAGAGGCCAAGTATCATGGATTGAATTCATTAGGTGGAGTAACAACAGCAAGTAAGGGCTCCACCTAACTTGATGATGCAAGTAGAACCTCATTCTTAAGGTGAGGGCATTGAAGAAAGTATGAGAAGTTTTGCAAAGTGCATCCAAGGAAGAGAAATAGAATACAACTTAGACATCAAACAAGGCAATAATAGGCATATTGTTCATTCAAGAGAAATTCCAAGAAGAAACACTCCAAAGGAGTGAGAATTTGAGGCTTTACCTTAGGAGGGGGAGAATATTAAGGGAAAGGAGAGGATAATATTTCCTTTACAAGAAATCACATTGTTGTAGCCAGTAAGAGAGTTTCATTGAATATGGTGGGAGGAGTCTAAAGGAGCATCCATTGAGGACAACATTTAAAGATGTAGGAGTAACTTTTACATTGCAAATTCTAAACTTTAACAAGGAGCTTTTCAAATATTATTTACTACAAATGTTGCAGACATACAACTCATAGCAGAATGCTAGTAAAGTTTGAGTTGGTAACTAGTAGTTGATAGTGGTGTTCTCAACAGGAAACTTCAAAAGGATGTTTGGGTTGCCAAATCTTGGACTACCGATTAGAAGGAGATATTAGATGTAAATTTATGAAGGGAGTTGATCCATGATGTTATAACAAACATCACTCCAAATGAGGTGGTAAAGTTGTTGAAGCATGGGAGTCACAAAGTGAAAATGCAACAATTATAGATGCTAAAATTATAGTGTGTTATGAATGACATCATGTCCAAACTCTTTGAATAACAACAAGCCTTATAAATTCCCACTTGGCTCATATTTTATGTATAGGGGATAATATTTTGCATGGCTTATAATTGGGTATCGTAATTGTCTTACTGTATTAGGAACTTCTTGATGTGGTATGCAAGGAAATTTTCAATGGCATTCCACACTATTGTGTTGATGATGAATGCTACTACACAAGAAAAGGTGTGATTTCTAGATTTGAATCCTCCTAGGTACTTATTGGATTAGGTACCAACAATATTGAGGTGGACCAACATGATGTCACTAACAAAACTAGGCACTCTGGTGAGGACGAAGAAAAAGAGAGATTTGGAAGAAACTATAGCACAATTGAGGACAAAGCCAGTGTAGAAATAGAATATATGAAGGATATTAGAGCAAAAATTGATGGAGGCTTAATCTCAAGAATAGCACCAGCAGAGTAGTAGCAACCTCCACAATAGGCTACAATAGAAGTTGGTAGTAGTTTAGAATAAAACTATGGAGGGAAGAAGTGAACAACGTGAAAGACCACAAAAGATAGTGCAATCAAAGAATCTTATACAACCAAGAAATCAAACTATATAGGGAGGCACTGTAGGTAGAGAGATGACTCATGAAAGAGTTTTAGTGGAGCAGTAGCCTGATGAGATTGTTGTGCAAGGTGAATAAGTAAAGGGATGCAAAACAACAAAAACCAATTGAAGTTGTAAATGTAGAAGAAGAGACTGTATTAGTAAAGGTTGTGGGAGGTAAAGGAAAGGAAGAAGTGGGAAGTATTGAGTCACTCAATATTTTCAATGCTATAGCACATTCAAAGTAGCATAAGGATTCGTGTGGATCACCTCCATTGGAGGAAGATGCATATTTTAGAATAACATCCGAAACAAAGGATTTGGTGAGAAATATAATAGTGTTAGTCAAATAAGAAGAAAGGGGGAGAGACTACTTTAGATATCAAAATTATGTATAATGGAGGTAATAGCCAATCTATGGATCAAGAAATGATGGAAATTGATGTAGCACAACTGGTATAGCAAGGAAATGCAACCATAAGACCAATCAACTTGATAGGTCGAGGTGGAGAGGATGTGGAAGAAACCACCATAGGAGATGATACAAACACAAAGTTAGATATGAGTGATTATTTTATGATAGAAGTTCTAAATTTTAGAAAACCACCAGCTCTAAGGTATTGTATTAGTGAGCAAGTTGATACCTTTTTTAATAAGATGTCTAGGGCCTTGGTAGAGGGAGATTGGAGTTTTAGATTGGATGTGTTGGATAGTGGAAATGATGGCAATCGATGTTGGAAAAAAAATTAGGCAAGCTAGTGTAATGGGCACAAGGTGAGGAAAAGATGAAGCTTACAGACATTCATCAAAAAAAACCATGGGAACTAGAAACTGGTAGCATTAGAAATATGATTGGAGTAGAAAGCTTGCCAAAAGAAACTCAAACAATTTATAGGTAGACAACAAGGGTGTATATCGATGAGGTAGATTCAACACCTTGTCTAAAAAATAAAATAGGTGTGAAGCATGTCAATATTACACCTAAATTAGTAAATATGTATGTCAAGATTAAATTTTTGGCATACTTGATTGAGTGGTTAGCCAAAGGAGTGGAGAAAATCCATGAGTCAAAGGAGGAATTGGCTAACCAATTAGAGGAGAAAATTAAAAACATCAAGAAGAGTGCTAAAACAAAACTTGCAATGCTCAGAGGAGGCTGAGAAGTAGGAGGCATTGATTAGAAAATTGAAATGTGAGTGTTCAATAAAGGAATAGTTGTTGGAGAAGAAGAAAAAATAAGTGAAGGTTCAAGATCAACTTATTGTAGATAAGGATGAGCAGCTAGAAGATGCATCTAGGCATGAGGTAGGAATTATGAGGAAATTTGTTGAGGCAACAAGGAATAAGAAAAATATGCATTTACAAATAGGGTAGAAAAAATATTGGCTAGGTTGGTAGAGACCGAGTAGAGAGCAAACAATTATAGAGTGTAGTGGGATCGGTATTTGAACTATACCAAGAGACTTAAACGAGAAATGGATATCTTCAAGCTATAGATCCAAGAGATGGGAGGTATACCTATACCTAGCATCATTAAAATCCCATCCCATAGGAGTAGATACTACCATCGAGAAGAATGTCGACCAAGCTAAAGGGGAGGGAAGATGTAAGAAGCAGTTCTAGATAGTCACCAAAGTAGCCAAAGTAAACATTGTAAATAGGAGATTAAGTACAAAAAGGGTATGAGCAAGACAAATCCAATGAGAACTGGCCAATATCAATCTCATAGATATTCTATCTGTAGCGTAATGGTACCTATGAAGATTTGGCATGCAAACTCTAGATAATTTGGGTTGGAACTTTTGGAAATTTTTATTTTATGGGTTGAAACCAGGTGGGTTGACCTGGGTTATTACAGTTGTGCAAAAAGTTTTGTAATGAAATTGGAATGTAAAATTCATTTTAAATGAAATTCAAATGACAAAGAAATATAATGTCAATAAAAGGCAATTTGATTAAGTGACATCAACAAGGAATGATATCATAGGTTTGATTAAGAATTTGTAAAGGTATCACTAAAATATTAAGAAACTTAAAGGGGAATGGTAGTTATGGGATGAGGTTTTTGGGGGGTAGTTGCTTAAAATTTTCATCCCAAAAGTATAAAAGGACCCCCATTATTTGTTTTGTAATCCATGTTATGTAGAGGTAATCCTAGAGCAAGCCTAGAGCATCCTAAGAGACCATTATGCATTGGAGAGAATGAGGGTTCTAGGTATTTTGTTTTTGTGTATTGCAAGTGTAGTCATACCTATAATGCAAGTATTGTAAAGTTGATATAATACAAAGATAGTCTATTTCCATCTGTGTGCATTTTTGTGTAACGATATTGTTGTAGTAGTTATGTGGTTGTGTATTTTCCAAGTTCTATGTACATGGAAGTTGTAGGGAGAAGTTGTAGTCTAAATAACTATATGAGTCATTATACGATAGTTGTAGTCAAAGTGTTGTATGAGGGACATCACAAGTACCGTACAATGGAGGTTGTATTGTGAAGGTGATAGATTTATTGCCATCCAAAGCCATTTCCAACAAGTGTGAAGTTGTGGGAATATTGTTGTTAGATAAAACTACAATTTTGTCATCCAAGTGATTATGTCATACAAAAGGTTGTGCCATACAAGAGGTTGTGTTGTACAAGTGACTATGTCATATGAGTGATTAGTAGAATTATTGTACAAGTGTTGAGCATGTCAATAGTTGGACCAACAGTGACTACAGTCTCAATTGGCTCATAGAATCTGTTATTCCAATTGTTCCTCCAATTGTCAAAATACTCATCGTTGTGCTACATTGCATAGAGCTTTGTTCCTGTGTAAAGTAAAATATACATTATGACTACAGTATTCATGTCCAATATTTTTGCTACCAACTACTTCATTGAAGGCTCTTCTTCAACCATGATGGGTTCCTTTAGTTGTTGTTTCTTGTCATTGTTTCTTAGTATATCTTCTTCGAATTGCACATGTACCTTCTACCATCTCTCCTCCATGGCAAGATAAATATATTGCTCCTTCTCCTTCACTTGTGAGTATATCATTCCAAATGTCTTTCAATTTCTCTTTCTACTTGTCCACTTGAGGCTTTTCAATGTCAATAAAATTGATATTTTACATTTTGTTGGTGCTTGCTTTCTTCGAACAATTACCATCATTATGGTTTCGAGGACTGCACATGTTCTTGCTTCCACTAGTTGATGCATTTGTAAAATTATGTGTGAAGTGTCACCATTATTAACATCTTCAACATTGAATGATTGGCCTTCTAAGTTGTATTATAGTTTACTTTCATTGTTGTAACCACTAGATCTATTTTTAGATTGTGGTTGTTTCCTTGGTGATTATTATGATAACCACCACTTGTTGCTCCTTGTCAATTTTTAGAAGTGATAAGTTTTTATTCTAAATTTTCCTAGTTAATGGATGGTGCCTTTCTCTTCAAATTATAATCAATCACCACTCCTCTCAATGTTGCTAGAAAAAATCACAACCATGAATTTTTATCTATTACTATATTTTCTCACCATATTGTCTCACACATCCCAATATGGTGCTTAGGATCTTCCTTCCTATCTCCTATGAATTTTTATCACTTCTGCTTATCTACTAATATTGCAGCCATTGTTGATGGTGGTAGTAGTATTATTATCAAAATCCTCACCACTTAACAAATATTCTTTTAATAGTCGGTATTTTGAAAACAATCATCAACCATTTCCTATTGCACTTGCACTTTCTAATTTCCTTCATGAACACAAAAGTGTTGGGTTTGATCCTTTGAATACACTCCCTTACAGTTGTATTTTTACTTGAATCCCATCCTTCCCACCTCTAGGCACTCTCCCCTGCACTTTTATTGGAGTCACTAGTTGCTTTGTCTCATCTTGTGCATGCTCCATGTTGGCACCTCCTTCACCACTTGCATGAACATCTTCTTCAACTCGATTTTGGTTTACTTGTTGGGTCTCCATTTGTGTGTCTTTGTCCATTTTCAAAAACAATGTGTGCCACTACTCACTTTGGTCATTTGGAATTCCTTCCTCTTGAGGATTCCACACATGCTCCACTTTTTATGATGAAACTCTAACTTCGTTATTGTCTTTTATGCATACTTCTTTTTCATCAAGTTTTTCACTCGATACGTGGGCAATTTTCACATTGCCAAGTTTGTCATCATGTATTTTGATGTGTGTTGTCACAAATTTCTTCACCATCATGTATATCATTATTTTGTGCTTCACCATCATGAATTTCTTTGTTGTCACATATTCTTTCATCATCATGTATTTCTTTGCCATGACATATTTCTTCTTTGTAATTAATTTCCTTGGTTTCATAATTCTTCACCACAAATTACACTATCAAGAACTCGTTGCAACTTGCCCTCACAACTCACTCATTTTTTTTTTTTTTTTTTTTTTTTCTTTTGTTGTGTCTTTATACAAATGTTGGGTATGTGAGAGGTGAACGAAACCCAACGTTAGAGCAATGAACTCTTGTCTTGCCACATGTAAAAAGAAAAAAAATGACCAAATCCCTAGTAGCTAATATTTTATGTAGACAAAGGCACAAGGATTTGTCATTAATATTTTGGAGAATCATAGCTTGAAAGGAACACTTGTTACTCTCAACAATGGAGATATAGTGAAAGTGTTAGGACCCTATCCTAACACAACTATGTATTTGTCTAGTGTTAGTGTATATTTTCACCATGGGTACCTAGTGTGCATGGGCCCATTATGATGTAACATTTACTTTTATTGTAAGTAGGAGTTAGTAGCTCACATCCTCTATTTCATGTGGTTTGACCCTTGAGCATTAGGTTTAAGGTAAATAAGAGTCTATACAAGTACATGGGTTGGAGTAGAAAGGCATCTCATATGTCTCTCATTTTTTATTGGATACTTGCTTCCAAGGAGGTTACCCCCTCGAAGAGGCCTACGGTATCTATTTTGCTTGATTAATATAAGTTGTTATTTCCATCTAGTTTTTTTAGCACTTATGTTTTTAATTTTTGTGGTCATTTAGTTTATAATCATTTCCATTAATTCCTACATTGTTACTTTGGTTATGCTTTTTTTTATGTGAAGGTTCCCAAAAAGTGGTATCAGAGATCTTTCCAAGGCCATGTTTTTTCACAGTAGCAATAGTTCTTATCCTTTAGTTCATTTTTCTATCCTACAATTTTTTCATTTTGTTCATTTTCCATTGAAGTATCTTTTAATTTTTTTCTATTTTAAGTGGAGTAGGTTAAAAACCCTGTGTCAGGGGTTTTAAAATATGATGGAGCTATTATCCAGTGAAGTGAGGAGTGCTCAAATACAATACCTAGGCCTTAGAAAACACCTATATATGGTTGTGAGCTCCCACATACCATTAGGTATATAAGGAGACCCCCTAGGAATAGGAGAAGCTTTCACCATAGGAATATATTGGTCATTTGAGTTTTGTGGTGCACTAGTAAGCGGATAGCCCCAAGAAGTTATTGATATAATACCCTTAAAAATAGATAATGCAACTAGGGATATGGTGGAACCCTTCATAGTTAGAGCTCTAAAATATTGGGTTGACCACTAATCATGAAAGATATTATATATCAGAGAGGCCATAAAATTAGTTACACCTTGATTTATCCCTATTGAAACCTTGTTTTAGTACTTTCATATTCAAAACCAAAAGTAAAACTAAGTATACTGTAGAAGAGACTACTTCATTCATAGTTTGATAGTGGAGAGAATATCCAGTGTGATAGTATAGAGAATATACAATCTGATAGTATAGAGAATATAGTTTAACAATGCAAAGAATATCTAGTCTGATAGTGTAGAGAATATCTAGTTATTCTATTTAATAGTGTAGAGAACATACAGTTTGATAGTCAAAGCAATTAGTTGTCAGTATTCCACTAGTAGTGTAGTCATTTATCAATAGTCAGCAATGAAAAAAGAGAGCCAAAATTTTCCATTTTGTGAGATAGCCCATTGTGATCCCCTCTTCAAGTTGATTGTTTTCTGAAAACCCTTTTTTGGAAACCTACCTTCTAAAAATCGTCATTATATATTATAATCCATTTTAATCCTCTCTTTGAGTTGATCATTTTGATATATAACTTTGATAAAATTTTATGGAGACCCAAGTGACAATGGTCGGTGGTACTAGAGTTACCCAAGAGTCAGACTCAAGTGAAATAAATTGAAGCTTCTCAATCACAAATACTTCAAGAATTATCCAAATTTGACAAATTGGATAAAATTGATGATATCAAAAGTCATTGAACAGGTCTAATTAAAAAATATTATGCTCTAGCAAGATAGTCATAAGGGAGTTAAAGTGCTAGTTCCTAGGGAGGAGCATGAAACACCCTGCCTCTAAATACAAATCAGAGAATGCCAAGCTAGATTTTCCAAAATTTGATGGTGATTATCCAACTAGTTGGTTGTATTAGGCCAAAAAATATTTTTTTTGCATGCCACTCCTCATAATTAGAAGCTCACAATTGCATCCTTCAACCTAGGATGGGAAGTAGTTTAGTGGTTCCAATGGTCAAAATATGAATCCATAACACACCTGGACTAAATTTGAGTGTGAACTACTCACCCTTTTTGGACCTAGTGAGTATGAATATTTTATAGGTGCCCTCACCAAGTTAAGATATATGACATTTATCTATGACTATCATATACTTTGAAAAGTTTGCAAGTCCAACTAGGGGATTGAGAGTAGATTTTTTTAAAGTTGTTTCATTAGTATATTAAAGGAAGATATTCATGCTAAGGTGAAAATATTCAATCATAATAACATGATGGTAGTGATAGGATTGACTAGGCTTGCTAAGTATAAATTCATAGCACAAAGGCATACTTTTAAACCGCCATAAGCTTGAACCCTGTTTAAGTCCCAAACATCTTCAAAATTAGGAAACAAACCACCCTAGGTTAAACATATAACTCATGCGGTTTCGCTTAATAACTCATGAAGAAATAGAGGCACATTGGGCACAAGGTATATGTCACAACTATGATGACAAATATTCTTTGAGTGTACAACAAAAACTATACTAAGTGGATGTGGGTAAACCTTCCACCAAGGAACCACACAATGAAGGGGTAGACCAAATAGAGGGATATCAACCTATAGATACTAAACCAATAGAGGAACCACTACCTAAAATTTCAATACATGCATTAGTCATGATTTTGACTTCCTAGACCATGAAGGTGGTGGGGTATCTACATGTCATCGTCATTCATTTTAGCATTACCTATAATTCTATTGATCATCATGTAGTTGAACAAGTAGCCTGTTACATCTCTTCTTGGAATTTTGTAATATCCCCTTTTCATTGAGTCAACACGCATGGGATCCACGATCCCATTTCTATACTTCTCACTTGGTGAGGAGTTATTTCTAGAGAAGTATATAGTGCTGAGGATTGATTTCATTTATTTTTCCCTGGTATTTTTATGAGTTTTGGACCATTTCCTATATTTTAAAAGCATTTCGTAAATTTTAGGTTTGTTCGATGTAGGACACTCACCATTAGTTTCCTCATGGAGGATTGATCCTAAGGGGACCTTTTTACTATTGACATTGTTCATATGCCCTTGTATATTTTCAAGTGTATGTGTTCATTATAAGTGCCTTTGCCATGTTATGTAGTAATTAATTATTAACATTAAATTTGATATGTTGTAAGTTATATTAGTGTCATAGCAGGTAAAAATAATCTCTATTTATTTCTATTGACACTTGAGCTAGGTGCCTATGGTTTGGAACATGTCAATGAATAAATTGAGGCTACCCAATCTTTGAGAGATTCATTCTATGCTTACATCACATTTTTTTATACCTAAAGAGGATGAATACATTATACAACACTCATCCATTGATTTAGGGATGAAAACCTTTGGATCCAAATATTAGAGGATGGAACCTATTTGGTTTCTTATGGAAAATCTCATCTAGGTATTGCATTGAGCTAAAAATTATTCTCTTTTGTGATGGTATAATGATTTGAGAGGTGATTGGAGTAGCATTATATAGTAGCATCAATTCTAATTTTGAGAAAGATCTTCTACTAGGTGCTTTACTTGTAGTTAGTTCCACACTATTACTTTATTGATGTATTCCAATAGATTTTATGAATAAAATATAGCTCAAGGGTTATTGTACGATTTATTTTTTTACTTACATTTGTGTGATACACTATTCTTTTTTTGGCATCATTTTGGTTTTAAAAAGTAGATAGGGCATCACAAATTCATTTGAAGTCATGGATGCCAATGGGGGTACTCTATCGTGCAAGGGAAAATGTAGAAATGTCAAGGTAGGAGTGGGAGACTATAACCTTATGGTAAGCATGTTTACCCTTCCATTGGGGGGTTGTGACATTGTGTTGGGATCTCAATGGCTTTGAACCCTTGGCTTAATAGTATGGGACTTTTCCAAGCTATGGATGCAATTCACCAAAAATAGGAAGCAATACACTCTTCAAGGCATGACTGCAGGTCCTACCCAACTCATGAATGCAAAAACCAACCTATGATACATTGTTGGAGTAGGGGTGGTTACACATGACAAAAGTTAATCATAATTAGGAGGAAAAATTAACATTCAATAAGAGCCAACACAAGTATATCATTAATTTGAAAAAACAATCCATCAACAAAAGTTTACATCATTAGATGAACTTGGTGAGTCTTAGTCAAATGAATAAGATCGAATAGGCAAACAAGAACCAAACAAAGGAGTGCATGGAAGATGAAGTAAACTTAGACAATGAGTTGTTTTATTGGCAAATGGAACAACCTACCTGTCTTTGCATTAGCATAAAATATGAAGATTAGGATTGTGGAATTCATATCATATATAAAGTAAATGAGTGTCAACCATGTAAGTTGTAGATAAGGATATGTATTTCCTACAAAACTTTGTAGAATATAGTGTTAGTGATACATAGATTGATGATAGGCCAACACATTCCTTTGATGTGGCAAGAACAATAAAAAATCATAATACTAGCATGTACAAGGGTTCAAATATGGTGCAAGTAAACTTTGGAAAAGGTGATGAAGAGAAGATGATCCACTATGGAGACAAGTTGGATCTAGTTTTACATGCAAAATATTTTAAAATTTTCATGTAATACAAGGAGGCCTTTGTATGAACATAAAATAATCTACAAGAGACTCCATCGAAGTTATGGATACACTAAATTCCATAGGTTCTGGATGTGTAACTTGTGAGGAGAAGGATATACAAGATAAATCTTAAGTATGCATCCTTATTCAATAAAAATATTGAAAATATGCTAAATGTGGGCACAATATTCAACGTGAAGATGAGTGAATAGGTGTCTCCTATCATAATCAAGTTGAAGAAGGAAAGTGATAACATATGCATTTGTATTGATCTTTGAAGATTGAATGTATTTATGATAAATGATCGCTTTCCAATTCCATTTACTAATTCAATTTTGGAGGAAATAGTAGGGCATACAATCTATTTCTATGGATGGATTTTTAGGCTACAATCAAATTAGTATTGCCATGGAAGATGCTTAAAGATATTTTTTTTCATGGAGAATGGTATAGCATATAATCAAATGCCCTTTATTTTATGCATTGCTCCTACAATATTTTAAAGGATCATCTTGTCTTAATATGCATAGATGATATTTGAATGTTTGAAACTTGTTATAACCTAGAGATTTTGAAAACATATCTTCCAATTGTTCTTATGTAGGAATATGCTTCAAAATGATATGATGATTCTAAAAATGATCTCTAATGAAATGACATTGTGCTTCAATATGCTTAGTTCATTCATGTACAATTGGAATTTTGATCAAATTGAGTACTCTTTTATCATCATAATATATTAGAGTTGGAGTTTGGTTGATTCCCATGTCAGATAATATATATTGTAACCACAAAGCTTCACAAGTTTCATCTCTTATTGCATGGTATTTTGCTTTAGTAGATGATTGCGCAATTGTATGTTATTTCTTACTATGCCAAGATATTAGTCCTGACCCAAGATAAAAAATGTATCTTGAAGTAGATTTTCTATCATCAATAGAACCAACATAATCTGAATCTGAATAACCTTTTAGGAAAAAATATTTAATATTCTTCACATAAGTTAGTCCATCATCTGTAGTCTTCTTAATATATTGTAGTATTCTTTTTGTAGATTTCCAATGACTCTCTCTTGGCTCTTGCATGAATCTTGAAAGATAATTTACAACAAAAACTAGACCAGATCGAGTATTTGTTAAGTATAGAAGACTTCCAATTAATTGGTGGTACCTTGTAGTTGAAACTAAAGGTGTTTCATCATTTTGGATAATTGAATTCTTTGTTCCATGGATGTATCTTTAGACTCACAATAATTTATTTTACATTTCTCAAGTAAAGCTTTTACATATTTTTACTGTGTAATTCTTTTTGATGAATTTCTAGACCAAGACAATATTTCATCAATCCTAAATCTATCATTTCAAAAGCCTTCTCAATATCTTTTTTTATCTCACTTATTAGTTTTCTAGAGCTTCTAGTAATCACTATATCATCAACATACACTATAAGAATTAGTATATCATTTCCAAGTTTCTTTGTATATAGGCTTGGACTGGGTGTACTTCGTTTGAAATTATGTTGTAACAAATGATTATAAATTTCTATGTTCCATGCTTTGGGGGCTTTCTTCATACCATATAAGGATTTTTTTAATTTGGAAATCTTATGTTCTTGACCTTTAACAACAAATCCTTCTAGTTGTAGCATGTAGACTTCTTCTTCTAAGTCACCATTAATAAAAGCACTTTTTCCATCCATTTGATGAAGTTTATAACCTTGATGAGCTGCTAAAGCACATATTATTCTGATAGTAGTCATTTTGGTTGTTGGTGCAAATGTTTCTTCATAGTCAATTCCCTCTGTTTGAGTATATCCTTTGGCTAATAATAGATCTTTGTACTTTTCAAGTTCCCCATATGCTTTATATTTAATCTTGTAAATCCATTTGTAACCCATAATTTTCTTTCCTGGAGGTAATTCTACTAGATTCCATATTTTGTTCTTTTGTAGTGATGAATATTTAGATTCCATAGGGACCTTCCAATGTGAGTGATTTAGGGCTTGAAGTATTGATTTTGGCTCTACTATGGTGCTTATTAATCCTCTGTTCATTCTACTTTGACTACAAGTTTGAGGTCTTGTAGTAGTAAGACCTGGAATTTGTTCCAAATTTGATTCCCTGAGTGTGTTTCTAAGCCATATTGGTTCCTTCCTTTGAGGAATTAATTTTATGTATATTCACTTGTTCATGTTGGGATTCTAACTCTGTCTCTTCATTTTCCAAGTCTTCCTCTGAGAAATAAAAAAAACTTTTGCATCATTACTTTGTTTTTGAGTTTCAACTTTGATTTTTTCATAAAAGACTACGTATCTACTTATATATACCTTTTTTGTACTTGAATAAATTATTCTATACCCTGCAAATTCATCATCATAGCCAAAAAATATACTAGCCATAGTTTTTCATCTAATTTTGTCCTTTTTTTGTTTTGGAATATGCATATAAGCCTTGCATCCAAAAATTATTAATTTTTTTATATTCGGTTTTTATCCTAACCATACTTCTTTTGGTGTAACATTCTTGAGTATTCTTGTTGGTAATTTATTTTGTAAGTATACTACTATTTTGATTGCTTTTGCCCAATATTGATGATCAAGATGAGATTCTTTTATCATACATCTCGTCATTTCCATTATGGATCTATTTAATCTTTCTGCAATTCCATTTTGTTGTGGTGAATATGTTATAGTGAGTTGCTTTTTAATGCCATTTTATTCTAGAAATAGATTGAATTCTTTTCATACAAATTCACCTCCTCTATTTGAATGAAGAAGTTTGATAGTATTTCCTACTTCCTTTTTTACTTGAAGTTTGAATTTTTTAAAACAACTAAATGCTTATGATTTGTACTTCATAAAGTATACCCACATTTTTTGAGTATGACCATCAAAAATAGTTGAAAATACCTATGTCCTCCAATACTAGTGACATTCATTAGACTACATAAATATGTATATATTGATTCTAATGGTTGTTGATACTTATGTTGATGAAGTCCAAAAGGAAATCTATGTTGCTTTCCTACCAAACATTATGGACAAACAGTAGATTCCCAAGATATATTTGGTATCCCTTTAACCATTTGATATTTGACCATTTTATTTATGGATGATGCACAGGTATGTACCAACCGTTTATGCCATAAATATTTTGGTCCTAATGTTTTTACTGAAAGGGTTGAATGTGTAGTAGTATCTAAAAAAAATAGAATACCTTTATAGGAACTTGAAACTATCATTTTTCTTTATTTGATAATATGACATTGTTTTCTTTCATTAATAACTTTTAATTCTACCACTCCTTTGGTGGCTATTCTACACCAAAAACTTGATCGTGGTTTCTAATGCTCTTCGTTAGCTGAATGATAAAAATTGCTATCTCCTTCAATATGATGGTTTTGTCACTTCTTTAGTGGTTGCTTCTTACCACTATCTTTTGCAATCTATAGTGCCTTACTTGATGTCTTTAGACACCTTAATCCTATTGTTTTAAGCACTTATTCAGCCTTATTTCATTCAATAGATCTTGCACTTATATATGGTTTTTATTTCTCCTTATTTCTCCCTTTTAACTCTATTTTTTGTTGTATTATGAAGGTTCTCAGATGAGAATTCTACCTCCTTTCTTGGATTGAAGACTTAAACTATCTTTTGTTGCCTTTAATAACTCTAATATGGTACTTGAAAAAACTTTATAATAGGCTAATGTGAATGTTTAAATAGGTTAATATGAACTTTTAAACTTTTATAGCACCAATATTGCATACCTTTTGACCTCTTCTTGGTGATTTGATTCACCTTTTTGTTATCCCAAATTTATAAAATTTGTAGCTCTACTTTCTTTGACCAAATGTTATCCAATGCTTCTCCTAAATCTACCCCAAAATTCTCCAAAATGCAGCTCTATATCACCTTCGATTTGTTTTCCTATGACCTTTCAACTTTTGCTGCAAAAAATCAGCAATATCCTTTCTCCTCCTTAGCTCTCATTGAATTCTATCTTCAAATTTGACATCTTTCATTTATCTCTTCCTCAAGAATTTGAAGTTCTTAAGGTCTTCAAAAAATATTTTCAAAAATTTGGCAAACTTCTTGCCAAATCCTTATTCCTTTTTGGGCTTGTTGTCGAATGGTGATAATTATCCCAAATTATTATTTTTAGAAGCTTCTCCTACTTGCAATATTCTACCTCGAGCTTTCTTCAAATATCCTCCAATGGCCACTTATTCAACTTCTATGCTATTGTTGCAACTAATCCCTTCACTATTTATCCTCTAATCTAGTGGAAAGCAATATTTGTTGAGTCCTAGTCTTCATGAGATTTATTGCAACCCTATGGAAATACTCTAGCCAAAAGGTAATTTTAAATTTTTAAAAAATGAGATCTCCCTATCTCCTCTCAATATCTCTTGTGGCTCTCCTTATCTCCTATCAATATCCCTTATGGCTTTAATACCACTAATGGAATTTGAAGCATTAAATCTAATCAAGAACACAATTACAAATTCTATAATCTAATGAGATAAAGGAAAGAGAAATGAAACTCATGAACTATTTGAGAAGATACATAGAGTGATAACCCTTGTATGAACTTTTACAATGCAATATGGAACCAAGATTCCATAATATATAGATTATACAAATGGCCTTTGGTCTACCTCAAAATGACCTTTGACATACATAACAAATAATCTAATATATTCTAACATGCTTTACAAGTTGGCTATTGTCAGGTGCATAAAATAATTACAACACAATGAAGATAGAAGCACTAGGGATGGTATTTGTAGTGCAAAAGTTTAGATATTAGTTGCTCATAAATCCATTTATTTTTTGTATTGACCATCAAGCTTTGTTGTATCTTATCAATGATTCAATGATTCATGCATGAGTTAGCATGTGGTATACCATGTCATATGAACTCATGTGTTGATTCATGGTTATACTTAGAAAAAATACATCATTATAAATCAATTTTCAAGGATTTTCTCGAGAGAACTTGTAGGGAGACGTGTCAAATGAGTTTTTTTATAGTCATTTATTTTTAGTCACTATGTTGTTGTTGTGGTACAAGTACATTGGATAATTCTTGTTGACAATGGAGTTTCCAAAGGAGTTATTGGCATCCAAACAAAAGAGGATTGTGTTAAAGTCAACACCATTCCAATTGATAGCTAGATTGCTATACAAAATTAGGCCAAATGGGATGTTATGGAGATGTATGATGGTTGAGGAAATGAAGGTAGAATTGAATGAGGATCATCAAGGGTTAGTGAGAGGATATGTGGGGTCAAATGTGATTGCAAGAAATGTGCTTTTGGTAGGGCTTGTGTAGGCACTATTGTTGGTCCTCAAATAAAGTGCAAAATACAGTAAGTGTAAATATTTGTAATAAAATGTAATGTAAATGAGAGCCAAATGTAATTATAATTAAATTCATGTAAAATTCAAAAAAAGTGTAGATGAAATGACAATGTAATGCAATTTGATCATTTTATTTGATAAATTGCAATAGGCTATAGTTTTATTAAGGGTAATGAGAATGTCCAAATATGGAAACGATTGGGTGATCCATTGGCCCAAAAGCTATTGTTGGTAATGGCTAGGCCAAAAGCTTGAATACTCTCTACTCCATTTGAGACAACTATGAGACCATCTAAGAGTGATCTAGGCATACCGAGAGACTATTCATCTATGTATCTAAAATGTATGTTGTGGATAGCAAGAGACTAGAGTCGAGTATTGGCTAGCCATATGTGCCAATCATGTATGCAAATTGTATATGCATTATGTGGTATTCTATAACGTTGCACCATTAAGTAATGTAAATGACTTATATTCCATATGTGTTGAGTGTAATCTATGTGTAATGTGAGTCATAGTCTAGAATGCAGTATGAATGGTAGTTGAGTGTGTTGTTCTAGTAAGGTGACTATGGTCGTTCTAGTCTGAGTGCAATTATAGTGGTATGGAGCATTATTTTACCAAGTGAGTATAGATCATGTTACTATAGCAAATGGTATTCCAACATTTGATGTTCCATACATGTCCATTATATTGTATGTAGTTCTAGTGTTGCCCCAAAACTCTCTAAAATGTAGCTCTATGTCACCTTCAATTTGTTGTCCTATGACCTTTCAACTTTTCATACAAAAAATTAGCAATCTCCTTTCTCCTCCTTAGATCTCATTGAATTCTATATTCAAATATGACCTCTTGCACTGGTCTCTTCTTCAAGAATCTAAAGTTCTTTAGGTCTTCAAAAAAATATTTTCAAAAATTTGGCAAACTTCTTGCCAAATCCTTCTTCCTTTTTGGGCTTTTTGTTAGATGGTGATAATTGTCCCAAATTTTTCTTTTTAGGAGCTTCTTTTTCTTGCAATATTCTACCTTGATCTTTTTTCAAATCTCCTCCAATGGCCACTCCTTCAACTTATATGTTGTTATTGCAACTAATCCCTTCACTAGTTATCCTCTAATCTAGTGGAAAGCAATCTTTATTGAGTCCTAGTCTTCACGAGTTTTCCTGAAACCTTGTGGAAAGACTCTAGCCAAAAAGAAATTTTAATTTTTTTAAAAATGAGAAGTCCCTATCTCCTCTCAATATCTCTTGTGGATCTTCCTATATCCTATAAATATCCATTGTGGCTTTGATACCACTAATGGAATTTGAAGCATTAAATATAATCAAGAACACAATTACAAATTTTGTAGTCTAATGAGATAAAGGAAAGAGCAATGAAACTCATGAAATATTTGAGAAGATACATAGCTTGATAATCCTTGTATGAACTTTTACAATGCCATATGGAACCAAGAGTCCATAATATATAGATTTTACAAATAACCTTTGGTCTACTTCAAAATGACCTTTGACATACATTACAAATAATGTAATATATTCTAACATGCTTTTCAAGTTGGTTATTTTTTGGGGTATAAAATAATTACAACACAATGGATATAGAAGCACTAGGGATGGTGTTTGCAGTGCAAAATTTTAGATATTAGTTGCTCATGAATCCATTTGTTTTTTTTATGTTAATCATCAAGCTTTGTTGTATCTTATCAATGAGTCAATGATTCATGGATGAGTTAGCATGTGGTATGCCATGTCATAAGAATTCATGTGTTGAGTGGTGGTTGGAAAAAAACACATCATTATAGATCAATTTTCAAGGTTTTGCTCGAGAGAACTTGTAGGAACATGAGTGTCAAATGAGTTTTTTATGGTCATTTATTTTTAGTCACTATGTTGTTTTTGTGGCACAAGTACATTGGATAATTCTTGTTGACAAGGGAGTTTCCAAAGGAGTTGTTGGCATCCAAACCAAAAACTATTATACTAAAGTCAACACCGTTTCAATTGATTACTAGATTGTTGTACAAAATTAGGCCAAATGGGATATTATGGAGATGTATGATGGTTGAGGAAATTAATGTAGGATTGAAGGAGGCTCATGAAGGGTTAGTGAAAGGACATATGGAGCCAAATGTGATTGCAATTAAGGTGCTTTTGGTAGGGCTTGTGTAGGAACTAGTTTTGGCTCTCAAATAAAAACAATTAGTGCAAAATGCACTAAGTGTAAATATTTGTAATAAAATAAATTTTAAATGAGAGCCAAATGCAATTATAATTAAATGCATGTAAAATGCAAAAGAAAATGTAGATGAAATGACAATGTAATTTGATCATTTTATTTGATAAATTTCAATAGGCTATAGTTTTATTAAGGGTCATGAGAATGTCCAAATATGGAAACGATTGGGTGATCCATTGGCCCAAATATTGTTGTTGGCAATGGCTAGGCCAAAATATTAAATATTCCCCACTCTATTTGAGAAAACCATTGGAAAATATAAGAATGATCTAGGTATACTGAGATACTATTCATCTATGTATCTAGAATGTATGTTGTAGATATCAAGAGATTAGATTTGAGTATTGGTTAGCCATATGTGCAGATAGCCAATCATATATGCAAATTGTATATGCATTGTGTGGTATTCAATAATGTTGTACCATTGAGTAATGTAAATAACTCATATTCCATCTATTTAGATTATAATTTTTGTAATGTGAGTCATAGTCTAGAATGCAGTATGAGTGGTAGTTGAGTATGTTGTTCTAGTAAGGTGACTATGGTTGTTCTAGCATGAGTGCAATTCTAGTGGCATGGAGCATTAGCTTACCAAGTGAGGATAAATCCTGCTATTGTAACAAATGGTATTCCAACATTTGATGTTCCATACATGGCCATTATATTGTATGTAGTTATTTTTTTGCCATTTCAAGTTGATCTCATTCTAGCACTTGCAATTCTAGTGTGTGTTGTTCCAAGTGCAACTGTTGTACCATTGCATGTTGATCTAATAGGATTATCATACAATCAAGTTTTGATGTTATTTTAGTATTATATGATGAGTATAAATACATTGAATCAATATTTTTGGGCCCCTAATATGTTAACCTTCCTCCATTTCTAGAATGCTCACCATTGTGGTACATTTAGTATCATTGCCTAATAAAAATTTGGGTTAGCTTGTTCATTGGCATTGTTGTTATCAAAGTGAAGTAGTTGATGAGGAATCAATACATGTGAAGAGGAAGGAGGTGAATGAAATATTCACTACTATGAGGATGTATAATATGAGGTCATAGAGATAGTCAAATTCCTGTGAGAAGGTGCACATGGATTGCTCAATAATGAGGTGTTGAGAAAAATATTGCAAACCAAGTACTACAATCACAAGAGACTGAGCTTGAAGAACAAATAGTTGAACATGAGTGGTTCCCTTAGGAGGAGGAGAATCCAAGTGAGATACATGAGAGGTGAAAATGTTTTTAATAATGGAGGAAGTTCTAGAGAACACACAAGCAAATGAAGGAGAGATCATGGAGAATATTTGCACAATTGAAATTGCCAATGTGGAGAGAGCACGTGAAGACAATGATTTACTATAAATGCTAGTACAAAGATAGAGATTTTTTTTGAGAGCTAAAATTGATGGGAGTTAGGAACCTAAAAAATCATAGGAGAGTTCTTGGGTGATTAAACTATAACCAATATACATATATTAATGAAGTAGGTCACAAAGTGCCGATATCAATCAAAGACTATTTATTGATGATAGTGCATGAGGTGAGGAAGAACCAAGTGATGAAGAATGACCCAAAGAATACAAATCATATAGGAAACTATGCAACACGTTGCAGTAGTTGCAAGCAAGAATAAATGCCTACTATTTTTAGATGATGGAAAATAAGACCTAGAATGCCATATAGGAACATGTATAACCATATGGTGAGAAAACATAGTGGTAGACAAGAAAACATGGTTGACATTATTTTTGATGATATTGTGAGGAGTCGTAATGGACTGACACCTAAATAAAATAATAGATCAATCATTTGCATCATGGGAAGCATTAAGAAAATATTTTATCCAAGAATTCAAAATATTTTAAGATGATATTGATATCATCAAATAAATTTATGCCATGAACTAGAATGGCAAGGATGTTAAATCCTAGAATAGAAGATTGAAGAAACTTATTAACAAGATATAATTCCTACCAATAGATGGATTGTAGAGGAAATGGTTCCTTTATGGATTTCTACCAAAATATAAGAAGAAAATGAAGATAGTGCCACCTACTTCACATGAAGAAGCGTATAATCAAGCGATTATACTAGAGAGTGAAGCAAACAAATGGAAGTAGACCTAATTAACTATAAGGAATCTAATTTTGATAGTGACTATGATGATCTAGGCCATGTAAAAGGACCTGGAAAGGATGATACGATATACAAAAGAGGAAAAAATTGAAAGGCAATATATTTGATGTTCTAATTGCAATATGGAGGGACACATAAATATAACTTGTCCAAGGATTACCTTCTACAACATCTGTGAAGTTAAAGAGCATGTGGTAGCATACTATCTATTTAACACAAGAAGTTCAAGGTAACATACATTGTTGGTGTAGCAAGAAGTAAGAGAAAAAACCAAACACATCAAAGAATGGAAAAGCAACAATGAGTGGCATATATAGAAATAACCATCGATAAGAGAGTTAATCATAGCAAAGCAATCAATAATAAGAAGAATAGAGTTAGTTCTAGTATGATCTAGATGGAAGACCAATATGTCAAATATGCCAAGAGTTGGGGCACTTTACATGCAATTGCTAGAGCCCATCAATTGGAGGTAAGGCTAGGAATAACAATACTCTAATGTATCGTTGGTGTAGATTGTGTAGTCATAAGGAGGTAAACTACCCAAAGAAGGTGAGCTTGAACAACTCATAGAATATCAATTTTATTGACATTAAAGAGCCTCAAAATAACCAAAAATAAAAATAGAATAATGCTTGTAGTTACATCGGGTCAAGCAAAGAAGGAAAACTAGTATCCTAACCCTACTATAGAGAAGGAGAGATGGAAGGAAGCATATGACGTTATTGAAGAAGAGATATAGAGACTAGGCAAGAATGACTTATCAAAGATAAAATGTTACAAAATCCTAAAGAGAAGACATTAACCCAGTATTCCTAAAGAGTTAGAGGTTATATTTTGGCTAGTATTACTTGATAATTTGGATCGTTGCTAAGTCTTCAATAATGATGATCAAATCATTGAGTTCCTTATAAAATAATATCATCATTTCAAAGAAAATAATAATATGGGGATGACATAAATGATAGGGTAATATAGTTTTAAAAGGGATTTATCATGCTAGAGAGTTTTTTTAAACTAGACGATAGTGTAAATAAATCCAACATTAAGGTGAATACCTCCTACTATCCCATCGAGATTATCAAAGGTAAATGTTTGCTACCAAAAATAGAGTGCACTAAGGAAGAGATTTATCTATTGAAGGATATCTATGGAAAATTCATGGATATCATTTTCTAGTCCTATGAGGATTTGATAGTGTATGAAAAATATCATTTAACATACCATTGAATTAGAAATTTGTGTAAAAAAATTAAGGCAAAAATATAGGTTATTGAATCCAAAAATTGTAGTCAGGGAAAAAAGGGATTTTGAGACTTCTATAGACCTATATTATCTTCCCAATAAAACACTCCACCTACGTAGGGAATTTAATGTTGGTGTAAAACAAGAATAGGGTCATTAAGTTTCATGTCAATTTCAAGAACCTAAATAGGGCATTGTTAAAAGACCACTATCTCTTACCTACCATAGACTAGATTTTGTAATAGATGTTAGGGTCATAGATGTTGTCACTTTTAGATGGTTTATTAGGGTATTATTAGATTTAGGTTAAGAATGGTGATTAGTACAAAATGACTTTTACTATTATTTGGGGAACCTTCTCTTACCAAAGATAGCATAGTCAATGGGGATGATGAGTTTGTATTTGAGAAAAGTGTCATATGTACAAATCAACAAGGATTTATAACTAAGGATAAGAGGAAGGCATCAAAAGGGAAAACAATAATGTAAAAAAAAAAACATTAGATGAACAAAGGAACCATAGTACTTAGAAGGAGAAAAACATCATTGCACTTAAAATATAAATGACTAGTAGTGATGAAGACATCATGTGTGAATCTTAGGATTAGTTTAGTCCTAGGCTTATTTTATTATTTTTAGGCTTACTCTTTAGCTAGCATATATTATTTTATTACCTATGTGTGAGTTTTCAATTTACTTTATAGTTGGTAGGTTGTTATGAAGCTTCCTTAGTGGATAGCTTCCCTAGTGCCAATCTTAGCTTATTGGTTAAGATTAAGTTACCCTAATTCCTAAATATGCTTGTTTGTTAGTTTAGGATTATATTATATCATGGACAATCTCATATTCATATGAGATACACCACTACCTAGATGTATGTATGTATGTTTCTCATTTCAATAAAAAGATATTGCAATTTTTAAAATTTAGTGTTCTTGTTTCTATGTGTTTTCCACCAAATATAGTACTTTGGTTGAGCTAATTTTATCTCTATTTTATTTGGAAGCATTATTTTACTACATGAAAATGTATTTATTTATTTATTATTTTTAATCATGGGTTCAAGCTTTAAATTAGTTTAAAGCAAAAAAAAACACTTGCTTTTGGTGCTTTGTTTGATCGATGATGCTAAACCGCTTTATTTCTCGGTAGAATCCTCCTATACCGACCAAAAACCCTTGAAGTTCATGTGTCAACCTTCCAATTTGGATCCAACTTTCAGAGGTCCCCATCGACTTAAGTGGTCATTTGTTGGCCAACCACATTCCTTGATGGTTTCCAAATCTTACCTTCCCTACAGATTTGCGTCACTGGCATTAGTTGAATTTTGGTCAATCATCTATAAACCCTGACTATTGGTCATTCATTGATGCTCTTCCATGAGCCACCACCTTTCATCATCAATACCTTTTGGTAGACCAACTGATGCATGACTAATTGTGATCGTATAACACAAAACATTCATGATTAGAAAATTTTTAATCAGCATAATTTTCTTGACATCATTCTGCTATCACAAAGATATGTTTTATCTTGGAAATGGACTATAGTGGATGAAGGGCCTACAACCACTTCTCTAGAGAAAAATAGTTTGTTTGAATTTACTAAAATCTAGTAGATAGTTTTTCGAAAAGCTGATGATGACGCATGGTTTCTAGTGTGGCATTTTTTCATCAAAATTTCTCATTGATTATGAAGTACTAATAGTGGTATTTTAGTGGACAAAAATTAACGACAATCATTCAAGTAGTTTGTTGCATTCATTTGGGATTTTTGACAACAAACAAATCAGTGGTTGGACATCAGTTTTTTAATGATAAAACAACAATCGAACAATGCAATAATTTATTCTAACAACAAATTCAGTTTTTAGAAAAATTTCTTCATATGATGATATTCCAAAATTTGGGTTTGATTCTTTGTGAGTCATGGCAAATGGTGGTTCATTTTTTATCAAGGAAAATAATATTGTATGCTTTGAGAAGCTTCGATAATATTAATAGTCACAACTTAGGCGATGAACAACCAATACTTTTCCTAAAAATAGTAACATATTTTTTTTCCTGGTGAAGTAAATTATCTTTTCAACAAACCTAAACCTTCCTTGATGAATTTACCCACTCATCATTCACCATATGCATTTTCATGATTTAGTTTCATTTTTCAACAAGGAGTAGCTCGTGCAGTGTTCAAATTTTTGTGGGTTTTATCCCACATGTAAGGTTTGAAGGACTATTAAGGTGTTTAAAGGTACCTTAGGAAGGTAGAAAGAATAGCCATCTAGATGGCTGTTGGAAATTTGGTTAGCTTTGGACCAACCAACTAGTTTTGGTTGATTATTGATCTATCAATCATGTTGACCTACTATTCAAGTGGCAGATGAGAAATACAACAATATTTTTAATTATTGTAGGCTTAATGAAATATCCCACATTGCTCATCTCTTGGCTTTGCAATATCTGAGATTGCTCATCACTTGGATAGCAAAGGAGAAATATAACATAATTGTTAATTGTTGTAGGTTTAATGAAATATCCCACATTGCTCATCGCTTAGCTTTGTAATATCCCACATTGCTCATTGCTTGGTTCACTAGACTTTGCAAGGAGAATCGACGATAAAGGTATATTTTTTGCAAGGGAATAAATTCCTTTTAATTAATTAAACATTTTATTTTTAATTAATTTATTTATTTAATGTAATTATTTATTTGTCAAAGTGGAAAAAAAATTTCCACTCTTTGTAAAATTGCACATTTTTGTAATTTCCTAAGACAAGGCCAAAATTGTAAACCTTTGGATATTTTTTTAAGTGTTTGAACAAAAAGCACAAGTTGTCAACCCTTTTGTTTTGTCCTTAGGAATTCATTTGTATGTTCTGGCATATACATGATCCCAAATGGCTTCAAACTTAGTAGACCAAATTACTACATTAGCTCATATAGTTGGTATATTAGACAATAAGGTCCAAGACATCATAGTCCAAAGTGCCCTTGATGTAAAGATCTATAATAATGATCTAAGGGCAAAGAAAAAATGTGATGTAAAGACTTATGATGTGTCTCAATGTAATAACCCTCATTCTCGACCCTAAGGAGAGAGCTAATTTTTTTCTATTATAAGGACTAATTAACTCACTAAGAAGACCCAATAATTCAACAGTATTAAGGCATAACCATCTTGAGTTCATTACCCCTACATTTGACACTCAAGTGGACAGGAGTGGTCAACTTCTTGTAATTCTTGGGGTTCACTCTTCTAACCTCATCGTTATAAAAGACGTCATAAGTGGTTCCCCCTATTTCCCTACACTACCTTTTATGGGACAACTTGACCACGATGTAGGGTTACCCTCTAAGACCCATATCACTTAAAGGTGACACCTATTCCCTAACCCTACATATATCTTAAGGTGATGCCTATCACCTTAAGGCCCATATCTCTTAAGGTGACACACCTATGTAGGATTACTATGGCATAATACCTTAGTGATTAGTTAGTTTCATCCACCCATGAACTAACTAAGAACATTACAACTCACCTGATAATGATTATGATTACACTTGCCTACCTACAAGGTACCACCACTATACTACTTTGGTTAGTGTGAATGACCATCCTAAGCCTCACTACTAGGATCACCCAAGCCTCACCGCTAGGGTTTGTCAAACACTTTTACCAAAATTACCTAGTTGATTTGTCTACCCATAAACTCAACTATGATTGGGTGCAACTCAACTCTAGGGTTAACTAATATGGAACTTAAAAAATATGGCCATAATATCCTTGCCTTAACCCAAGGGTCCTATTCAAACATTTTTGTGTAACTCAAAAACATAGAGTGCTATAATAAATCATATCAAAATTTGATACTAACATCAACATATCATATTGATAAAGACTAGAGAATTTAGGTACTTCATTCCAATATAACACTAGAAATTAGGTATTTTCTTTATTTACATGAAAGGAAGTAAAACATCATCTAGAAATCATAACCAAATTTCATTAATTACTTTCTCCTATTATTCCATCATCTTCTTCAATAAATACAATTTATCTATCTCGCTATCTATAATTCATTTCCAAAGAAACTTAACATAAAAGGAAGGCAATAATTCATATTTTATCTTTTGAAAAATAATCATGAAAATACATCAAGAATATTTACAAGGATATCCATTCCTTCATCATAATAATTACATAGCATAACTTCTACACATGATACCTTTTAAGTATTTCTCATCTCCAAATACAATATTACATTTCAATATATAAATATATAATGGTCACTAGTCTCATTTTCTTTTCAATGTCTTCTACTTGATAGTTCTCCTCCATAAAGATTTTGAAAATAAGTATAGGAATCATGACAACTCTTTGAAATTAATATGCAAGCCTAAGATGCATCATGTAAATAAAATCATACAAGAACAATGCAAGATCTTAGTTTTGATGATAAATTTCAAAATATTCTTTCGATGCTCATTAACCATAAACGCGAGAAGCCCATAATTCTCTCACTCATTTATAACCCTTTTTCTACACAAGCCACATCTACCCCCTTGGATAAATTTACTACTCAACCCTTCAAGAGTAAATAATAATTTCCTCAGAATTATTTTTAATATGTTATCTCTGGTAATAATTCTTACAATATTCTTTTATAACATGGGTTCATTACTCTCCTAATAAACCCATCTATAACCTTATATATTTTTCATAAATAATAAAATATTATTGAGTATTAAACAACACATTATGTAGTCATTAGAATTAAGACAAAAGCCTTCAACCTTATATTAATAGTCATATCCCTATTAATTAAAATAATAAAGCTTTTAATTAAATTTACATAGTTAAGAGTGTTGTTTTTAGCACAACATGGCTTGATTTTTAGGGCTAAGGTCAATGGATTCCATGAGCTTGAATTCCATGGTAATTTAAATATTAGATTTTCCAACTTCAATTTCCTAAGATTCAAAGCCCATAGAGCTCACAAATGATCTTCTAAATAATTTGAACAAATTGGAAAGTGAAATAAGAGATGTTAGGCTAATAATACTTGCATGATTCCTATCTCATTTTTTGTTGCCAATCCCCTAACTTCGTGGAGTTCCATTATTTCTTTCTTATTACCATTCTTTGGTGATTTTTTAAAAACAAACAAACAGATGAAATGCATTCAATTATTTTGTTTGTTTATATAACAGTATGGTAAGTTGAACTAATCGATATACGAGTAAAAGTTTTAAATCTATAGGGAAGATAAATGAAGAATTATGGGAATTTTACCCACACATACATGCTCTATGACCTTGATTTCAAACCATGTTTCCTTTTGGCTATTGGTTTGGACTTTGGACAACCATGATTTTGGAATTCTAGAGTTTTAAATGAACAAAATTGATGTTTGTTAGAAAATGGATCTAGAAGTCTCCATGGAAAATATAGATATTTATATATCTCAACCCATGGTTTAATAGAGAAAATTACTCTACTAAAAAAATGAATACATTGAAATCGTGCTTCTTGACCCTTTAGGACTATGCATGATAATTATAGAAATATGGATATGGATTTTAATCAAGATAAAAATAAAACATACAAAATTCCAACATAACAAAAATGTTAGAATATATTACATTATTTGGTTATGTGATGTATAGGAGATTACTTTTGGGGGAAGTTAACTAGTTACTTCAAGCAATGTAATAAATGCACAAGTATCAATGTGCATGTTGTAATATACAAGGTGTCCCTTTGTATAGCTAGATAGAGTGTTGGCCAAGGAATCCATCTTCCTATATAAAGGGTCTCATAGTTCCATTTGGATTGTATCACTCTTTTTTATAATAAGAAGTTGTATAGCTATCTTTCTCTTCTTCCTCTCTTTCTCTTGATATGATGGAATGTTGCTAAAACCATCAGTGGTATCAGGACCACGGTGAATCTAGATAGGAATATGGAAAAACTACCATTGCTACTATTGGCCTACGTCTTTGTAAATTACGTTGGTGTGCATCGTTGCATGCAAACACTATTTTAAAAAGGGAAAAAAGTTCTAGAAGCCTTATTGCAAGAATAAAGGAGAGATTCCAAAGAAGAGTCCATGATAAATAGGATATTGGTGATCTCTTTTGTTGATCAAATACTGCTAAGGAGAAGCTTCTAACAGTGAAAAAATTGAGACAATTATCAGCATCTGATAACAAGCCCAAAAAGGAGGACTACTGGATTCTACAACAAATACTGGAAAGGTTCATAGCTATGAGCAACCTCCATTCTAGATAGAAACTTGGTGAATCAAATCATCAAGATATTCATCATCTTCAAAGGACATTAAAGGTAAGCAACTTAAGGTGTAGAGGATTCATTACTTGAACACTTATTCAAATTACTACTTAAATCCATTGAGCATCTTATTAAGATTCAAAAGCTACAAAATAAAGGGTTGCATATTGAGTCTTCAAAGGGATTGTAGAAGATTATTGAGTGCATTATAATTCATTCTGAGAGTATATTATCATTAAGAGTACATTATTAATATATTAAGCACTATACTAGTTGATCTTTAACTAGTTACTCTCAAGAAATTAATTTGTGTTGTTAAGAACACAAAACTAATGCAAACATTTGTAGCACTACATGGCCAAAGGAAGCCACCATTAATATCCTTGGAAGAAGCCTCAAATAAAGACTTGGTGAGTCTCAAGATTCATGGATAATATAAGGATTTCATTTAAGTGCAGAGTGCAAAAATCCTTACTATGAAAACATCTCATTAGATTGGATTAACTATCATTAAAAGATCCAAGGAAGATATTTAAAGAAGGATTTCATAAAAAATGTCCTTCATATTGGTGAAAATCTAACTATTACAAAGCACCTCTTTTGTTCCTTTGAAATGACAAAAGTAATTCTATTTACAAGAAGCAGCATAGACATCATATTTTGTAGGTTAAAGGGTAGAGTTAGAGCAAGAGGAAGGAGCAACCGAAGAGCTCACGCATCTAAGAATCAAGGTGTTTAAAACATCATTTCCCCACATCCAATCTAGCCCTAGAATCAAGCATGTCACCTACAACATTGGAGCTATTAAGAATCCATTACCATACAAGTCTACGTAGAGAAAAGGAAAACATATAGAGGAATATCATCTACATACAAGAAGCATTATCAAATCCAAGCAAAATGGCTAGCAATCAACTATTATAAAAGACATACAAACAACATATTACAAGCATAAATATACAAAGTAAGAAGTGCTATACCCAAGGTTTCTACTTGGAGAGAACGACCACCATTGAAGAGCATAAGAAGATTCCATAGGACCGCCATTGAGAGCACCATAGAACCAAGAAGCAATATAGTTGGTGTCATCCATTATTTTCATCAAGATAGCATGCGAACAGAGAAGAGTGGATGCTTGTAATTCAAGAAGCATAGCAAGCCAACATACATTTCAAAGATATAGGCAAAGATAGGGCATCAATGCCCATCATTGGAGCATTATAAGAAAGGTTTACATGCACAAGCCATGAGTACCACTTGGCACAAGAGCTCTAAGCATCCAATGTTTAAGCATCCAATGCTCACCCAGAAGGAGTTACAAGTCTTTAGGAGGTTACCACCAAACTCAACATTGCATACGTTGGAATATCAATGCCTACTAAGTAACTCTCAAGTGACACTTGTCCAAAAGTCATAAGGAAGCAATCCTATTTAAGGCATCCATATTGAAGAAGGAAAAGCACTAGAGGTCAAAGACAAGACTTACATTAAGAGTTATGAAGCATATTTAGAGTAAGAAGTCTAATTCAATCCTATGCACCATTCGAAGGAGAAAGCCATTATATAAATAAGTTGTCATAAGATCAACAAATGCAAGGCCTCATTTGATTAGAAAAGCTAGCGTTCAACTCAACAAAAGATAATACTAGGTATTCTTTAAAGAAAAATCAATGCCAATTACAACGAAAAGAAGCGCCATGTAAGGGAGAATTCAGCACTGGTCAAAGAAGGTATTGATTGCCATTTCAAAGGATTCAAATCGGCTACCTCACAACGCCAAGGCAAAGGAATACTAAGGTAAATAATATACTATTTATTGCTTGCAATAAACTAAGGATAAGGGCACATTATATTTACTATTGTAATTCATTCACTTAGCATTAGTAATATATTAAGCAAGCATATTCCAAAATATTTATATTTGTAAATAATAAAGTAGGAGGAATAAGGATTTTAACTTGGAAATTAAAAATCCTATTATTGCAAATATTATATTGTTTTCTAATATTCCTTATTAGGGAGTTATAAAGAATACTACATCAAAGTAGGTAATTGGAATTTAGAAACATTAAATATTAAATGCTATAAAGGAGTTCTATTAAGGAATATCAAGATTTGGAAAGAAATTGGCATACTTGTCTCAAACCATATTAAAGGGATAAAAGAAATACAACCAATAGAACCTCATAAAATTAGAAAGTGCTTAAATTCAATAGGAGTAATAAGGTGTACTAGAAATCGATTTTTGATACTTACAAAACATTACAAAATCAACTCAAAATTGAACTACTATTCTCAAAAAGCACTTTATCAATAATATAACATATCAAAAAACACTAAGGAGACATAAGGAATTAAACAAGGTCCTAGTTTCAAAGAGATACCATGGATTATTGGTATATAGACTTAGGAGCAAGCAAGCACATGAATGGAAATATTCATTGGCTCAATTCCCTAAAAATGGTAAATGAAAATCCAGTTGCTATAGCAAATAGCAAAACATATGAGGTGAAGGGAATTGGGAACATCTCAGTGAACCTAAAAGAAGGAAAATGGATAATAAATTTATTATATGTTCCTGGATTAACTACTAATCTTATTTCCGTCTCCCAACTCATGGATCAAAACATAAGTGTTGAGTTTAAAGTTCTCACTGGAAGAAAACAATGTCACATTTTTAAACAAGGAAAGATGATAACATTAGGATCTTATAAAAATGGTCTATTTGTTCTAGATATTGCTACACACTTAGCCTTTTTAGTCAAAGCAATAGATCTGTGGCATAAGTGACTAGGCCATACTAGTCAATCCTCAATGAAAGAACTATTCAAGTACTATTGTAGTCTGGTTTATCATCAAGCCAACACTAGAACTGTGATCATTATCTTTAAGGATTCAAAGGTGAGCAACTGCTAATCACAACCCAAACTAAATACTGGAAGAACCAAATCGCTTTGATTCAACCTCTAGAAAAGGTTGGTATACCTTGTCAACTTAATGGTTGTTGACTCTATTTAGCTCAAATAGTGAAAGTTTAGGGATAGAAATTGTAGGGTTAGAAATTTATGAGTAAATAATGGATGGGTGAAGCTAATAGCATAGACATCCAAAGAGCATCCCCTGACAAATTAAACTTCAAAAATAGTATTCGGGACTAACAACATTCAAAACTCTACAATTATTATATCAACAACCTTTTGCATACTCACATAATTATTCCAAACATCTAAAGCACTAATTATCCAAATTAATAGAATAAGATCAATGCCTTGACTAACAAAAATAGAATTCTTGAAAGCATGTATGCAAGAATGAATTATCTCAATTTACTCTAAGTTAGCTATCCAAATTAATAGAATAGACTAACCATAGTAGCAATAGTAGAGATAATTTCACAAAATTAGATCCAACCGATCAACACAAGTGCAAGTTCAAGGTAAACATCCCTTGTAATACTTCATTCATTAAATTTGTAGAAGATATACACAATAGTGCAAGCAAAAACTTTAGAGCCGACCTTTTGAAAGGAGGTTGTTACCTTTATTTGTAGTTTTTCAATAATAATAATTTCTAAAAATTTGCAAGGAGTTTTACATTTTTTATTTTCTTGGCCACTTCCCATATATGATGTCTCCCAACTGCATCCTCTTTATTTGTTACAACTGATTTTGGCTCAAAATCAACTTTACCATCGATGGTTCTTGCGGTTATTTTTCATACATTGATCTACAACTAAATATATTTTATCAGATGTTTCTAGAAGATTTTGGACTGTATAGGATGATTCAACTTCCATGATGCCTATTCTATCTTTTCTTTACCTTCTATAATTAGCAAGCACACGAAAACATGCTAAAAATCTAAATTTGGAGCAAAGATGATGACTGTCACTGATTTGCATTTGAACGACCATGATTGATTTCTCCTTTTGCATCTGTTAGTGGTTTGAACCTTCCCATATTTGACTGTGAAAGTAGAAAATCATGTGAAATCAAATTTTTACTCATGTCTTCTTAGCCTCTTCGACCCAGCACACTTCTAATTTGCATGGGAATACTGAAGAAAATAAAGAATCACGTGTTCATGCCTTTTGATCAACTTTTCGCCTTTTCTCATGCATTCTTGTTTTTCAGCACTTTTTAGATTTGCGCATGACCAACACAGTAGATGAGAAATTGTGTAACCTACAAAGGAAATAAGAAATCATAACTCTTAACTTTTTTCCCATTTTTTATATCATTTCCAGTGCTTTTTTGTTTTCCAATGCTTTCTTATTTGCGCACTCAATACAAAGAAGATAATAAATCTTAGCTCACCCTTTTTCTCCATTTGTGGTACTTTTCAACAATTTTTTTTTGCTCGTGTTTTCTATTTTCCAGTACTTTTTTATTTTTGTGCTGAATATAAAGCGGCTAAAAATTGTGCTTATTCCATATTCTCTGATTTTACCCTTTTTTGGTGCTTTCTTGTTTGCGCGCGTTTTACAAAGGTAGCATAAAATTTTGATGCACTCTCCTTCTCCATTTTTTGCCATTTTTTATGCTTTTCTATTTGCTCATGCTTTCCTATTTTTAGTGCTTTTCTGCTTTTTGTATGGATTGTAGAGGAATCAACAGACTTTTGCTTCAAATGTATTGCACAAAATTTTTGCATCCATGTCAAGGTTGCAAGTCATTCCTCTTAGAAAACTTCTTTGAACTGCCAACCTTAGTCACAATAATTGTATTGTTCATCATGCTTGGCTAGTTCCTTTTTTAAGGATTTTTCACATGTAGTTTTTTTAGCCTACAAGTACCAAATGGTTGAAGGAATACTTGATTTCTCTCTAGAAGCTATCGTATGTCCAGAATTCTTAGTAGGAAAACAACATAGAGTTCCCTTCAAACTCTATCAACATAGAGCTCAAAAAACCTTGGAAATAATATATACATATTTGTGTGGACCAATGAAAATTGATAGCATTGGAGGACATAAGTACTTTCAATTGTTTGTTGATGATCACACTAGAAAAATGTGGGTGTATTTCATGAAGTACAAATCAAAGGTATTTAGCCATTTCAAACAATTCAAACTTCAAGTTGAAAAGGAATTAGGTAACACTATAAAAGCACTTTCTTCAAATAGAGAAGGAGAATTTATCTCAAAATAATTTGACTCATTCTTAGAAGAAAATAAAATTAAAAGATAACTTTCTACAACATATTCACCACAACAAAATGGAATTGCAAAAAGAAGAATAGATCAACAATGGAAATGGTGATATGTATGTTGAAGGAGGATCAACTTGATCATCAATATTGGGTAGAAGCAGTACAAACAATAGTCTACATACAAAATAGATTACCAACAAGAGTACTCAAACATATTACACCAGAAGAAGCATGGTAAAGGCAAAAGCCAAATATAGGAAAATTGAAGTTTTTTAGGTATAAATCTTACATGCATATTCTAAAACAAATGAGAATAAAATTAGATGACAAAACCATGGCAGTGACATTTGTTGGTTATGACAATGAATCTATAGAGTATAGAATACTAGATCCATATACCAAGAAAGTTTACATAAGTAGAGATGTAATATTTGAAAAAAATGTCAATATTAATACAAAAAAAATCAGTGATGATGCAAATTTTTTCTAAATATCTCTAATGAAGATACATCAAGTGAGGAGTCATAGTTAGAGTCTCAAGAACGATATACTGATGCATCTACATTCTTTTCAAGGAAATAACCAATATGGATTAAAGATACTCTCAAAGAATCAAATCTAGAAATAATGTTAGATCTTACCACCACGAGACATCAAACTCAAAGTTTGACCAAAATGAATATAGGAATGCTAAGTAATACAATGTAATTAACATCGACACTTTAGACACTAAGCGATTCACATTGGAAAGTAGCTATGGAATCAAAATATACTTCATTTCAAAATAATAAGATATGGAATCTAGTAAAATTGCCTCTAGGAAAAAAATAGTAGGTTGTAATTGGGTTTACAAGATCAAGTACAAAATAGATGGAACACTTGATACATACAAAGCTTGACTAGTAGCTAAAGGATATACTCAAATAGAGAGAATCGATTATGAAGAAACATTTACACCAACAGCCAGAATGACTACCATCAGAATAGTTTGTGCACTAGAAGCTCATCAGGGTTGGAAACTTCATCATATGGATGTAAAAATTACCTTTCTTAATGGTTACTTAGAAGAAGAAGTCTTCATTTCACAACCTGTAGACATGAAAAATTGATCTAGATCCCTTATTTTATCCTTGGAAAAGTAGGGTAATCTTTGAGATAATTTTATCTCCACCAAATCTTCTGCCTTTCTTTTAAATCCTATACCACTAGATCAGGCTCGAAAAGATCTTTCCAATAGTATATGATATGACCCATTTTGACTTTGTTTGATCCTCCAAAATGCATTAAAACCGCATGGCAGTCTAGTAGTTGCGAAATCATGGTCCACTTTTATGGGGCATGATTTTGCATTGTGAAATCGTGGTCGACCTTTATGGGGTGCAATTTTGTATTTTAGGGTTTCCTCATAAGGAAATACTAATTCATTTTTTATTTATTTTGATGTTGGCTTTTCTTAGTTTTTCCCATCCATTCTTCTTTCAAATCCACTATAAAATAAGGGTTTGAAGTTTTCTTTTGCCCATCAATCAAGTTTTATCAATCAAGTTTTATCAAGCAAGTTCATTTCTAACAACAAAAATCAATTTCTAAGTTCTATTTCTTGAGGCTTTCTTCTTCTTATTTTGCAAGCAAGCTAACTCATAAATCTGAAGTGTGATCTATTGAAGCTTTGTTTTATATTGCATTGGATTGTGTGTTGTTCTTGGTGGACAAGTGTTGAAGCCCTAAGGAGGAATCTACTACTTGGAGATCTCCATCCCTTTTTCTTGCTTGTTCACTACCACCAGGTTGTTTTCACTCTTCTATATTTTACATATTAGTTAGGTTTTGATTATGCATCTATCAATTTGTATTTTCTGAGTTCTCTCTTCACTTCTACAAAATCATGCTTGGTCATACTAGGGCATGATTTTGTTGGTCTGCAAAATTGTGATTGCTCCTTGCGAGGCATGATTTTTCATAAACCACATTTGAGGGTAAGATGCTACCTCCCAAACCCTAGATCTATGTTATAGATTGTATTTATGCCATAGTAGGGCATTTTGTATTATATTTTACTATTATGTTTTGTTATATTTTGTTATGCTTGTTCATCTTCCAAAGGTAAACTTTCACTTCTATTTTCAATGGTTAGCTAAAATGACCTAGGGGGCTTGATTGCTATGCCTCCAAGCATTATTGTATAGTGGCCTAAGTAGGCTCCCTAAAACTTATTATATTTTCCAAGTGTTTTCCAAGTTATCTTGTAGGAACATGAATTATTGATATCATTGGACAAAGGATAAAATCAAGGATCAACCACCAGATAAGATAAGTGCTCTAGTTAGTCTTTAGGATGTTTGTTGAGTCCCTTCTATTTTTTTATAAAACCCTAGATCTTATTTAAAAGCAATATAATTAATTAATTTCTAGGCATTTGAAAGATAATCATCATATAGTGTGAACCTAGGGTTAATATTGTTTGTGCATCTTCTCTTGAACCCTTGCTTGAAGGTTTTTCTATCTTAAAACCCTAGAGTTAGAAAGCATTCAAAGAAATAATTATTTTAGGGTTATATCTTGTATTATTGCATATTGTATTTTTGCATTGTCCTTTATCTTTCATAACATAAATATAGAAATGCCAAACATAGGTGATTGTCTTGAATCGAATACATCAAACATTATTAAAAACCAGTGGACTTGGAGCGAGTCCTTAAACCATTTCTGGTGAATCCTTTCCCCCCTCTTTTACATCGAGTGTAGAGAACAACATATCCCCATGGTCATCTTGGCTTTCTCTTGATGATCCAACCAAGAATTGTATGTGGTAGGGTAGTTTCCCCCTCTACATCTTTGGTGAACCCGATGTGAACACCTCCTTTTCTTTTAAAACTTTTATTAAGACCACTAATTTTGTTTGTTTAGATTAGAAAACAAAAAAAATCCTAAAAATATTTTGTTTGTTTTCATTGATCTTTAGTTTTCCTCCTTTTCCACCCTAGCCCCTTTTCTCTTTCTCCTAATGGCTTCCAACCTTAGGAGTGGGTGAAGGTCTCTAGGGCTTGATGAGATTTTTCAAGAAAATGATCAAATTGATAGAGAAAATCATAATCTAGAAGAGGAGAATAATGAAAAAATTGAGAATGGCCTTGATCCTACTAAGGGACCCAATGGGAACCTTATCTTTGAATATTTTTATCATATTTGGAACTTTTTCAAGCATCATAAAGATGCCTTATTTAAAGCTATGGAAGAGGAATCCCGACTCAAGGAAGTTGGAATACCTCATCAAGATATTCACAATGATACCTTGGTTGAATCTTTAAATCATGGTAATCTGGTCCATCAACCAACCTATGCCACTATTGTAACCACCAACATTGGAAGGAGTCCACAAGTTCCTCCAACTAGTAGTGTCACTCAAGATTATTTTCAATTTCCTCCTCAATCTACTAATCTCAATATTCTTGCTTCTATTCCACCAATTTTTAGTTATCCTCTCCAGCAAGGTAGCAGATATCACAATAGTATCAATGCTTCCAACATGTACCAAGTACTCGTTCAACAACCTACTTATACCCCTCCCTTAGGGAATCTAGGGGCATTGAACAATAATAACCCAGAGATGCAAATTTTGACAAATATGGTGAAGCAATTGGTTTCAAAAGTGGAGATGATTCAGCCTTCTAGTTTCACATACAACTATAAAGATATGTGCCATCAACCATTGGATCCTAGTGTTATTGCTAGGCCTTATCCTAAGTATTTTCCCATGTCAGTTTTGCCTATATATAAGGAAATAGAAGATCCGATTGAGCATATAAGAGTATTTAGAACAACTTGCCATGATCTCATCTATGATGATATGTTATTACTAAAGATGTTTCCTAAGAGTCTTGGTGGCATGGCATTAGAATGGTACTATGAGTTACCTAGCCATTCTTTGAAGAATTTTGAAGAAACAACAGAGTTATTTGTTCAATGGTTTGGTACTTATATTGAAAATGATGTGACCATGAAAGATGTTTATAATTTGAAACAAGGTAAAGAATGGAGTTTTTAAGAATTCTTATCTCATTAGAGAAGTTTAGTTGGACGCTTAAGATATACTTTACCTCCCAAGGATATTCTTGAGATATTATTGGCAATTTACAAGAAAAATTATCTTATGCAGTAGAAACTACAATTATCACATATTTTGATCAAGCAGTTGAGTTAGCAAGGAAAGTAGAACAAGCTCTTATCAGAAGAGGACAACTCAAAGTGAAAGAATATAAAACCATTAAGTCATAGTATAATAATAAGGATGTGGTAGGTGATGGTGTAATGGATAGTAGGCCTATTAATAGTATTGTTAACAACCTACAAAATATGGTTCTTCAAAAACCTCCACAAAGGAATTTCACAAGACTTGGCATACCTATGGAAGAAGTCCTAAAGAAAATTTTGGAAGCCAATGCGATTGAATTTCCTCCCATAAGGTAACCATATACTACAACTAATTTGTATAAGGCAGTTCGGCATTGTGCATATCATAGAGTGGAAGGACATTGGACAAATTCTTGTAAGAAGTTGAAACATGTGGTACAAGATTTGATCAATGCAAGACACATTGATATAGGGAATTCTCAATCATCAAATAATCAATATTCTACCTAGCAGACATTGACAAAAAATCAAGATATGGGAATATTCAAGGATCCATTACCAAAGCATAATCAATAGGCAACTAACCAAGTATCATATCAGAATGTGCCACCTACATATGGTAATATGGTTGGCATGGTTGGAGTAACTACAAGGAAACAAGTTCAAGCTTAGTTGACTCAATGTTCTCAACAGGAAAAGAGTTTTTCCTCACAGTCAATCTTGGGTTTGAAGAATAATCAGAGAAAAAGTGCAAAAATGGGAACCCCACCTCTAGTGTTGATACCACAACCTAAAGTATCCTTTGACATTCAGCATCATCTAGCTAGTGTCCCATCCAAGATTTCTATTTTAGAGCTCTTACAAACTTCTCCTACTCATAGAGAAGCTTTGTGGGAATTTCTAAAACAAAAATTTGTCCCTTCAAACATTTCCCCTAGTGCTATGACTAATATTGTAAGCTCTCTTGGGATACATCATATCACATTCTTGAATGACGATATTTCTTCCTCAAACCTACGTAGATATTCTTCTCTCTACATTATTGCATTTATTGGGGAAACCTTTATCAAAAAGGTTATGATTGATAATGGTTCTTTCCTTAATTTATGCACATATTAGATTCTCCAAAAGTTTAGATTAAAAGAGGAAGATTTAACTAAATATGATGCAATCATCAAAACATTCAACAATGAGTCCCAAGAAGCTTGTGACATTATATCCTTCCTCCTTAAGGTTGGACCTAAGATCTTAGATAAAATTATCTATGTGGTATCTTACCCTGAATATTTTAATCTACTTCTCGAACATCCTTGGATCCATGCAATGAAGGTCGTCCCTTCTACTCTTCATTAGTATTTAAAGTTCAAATTTAAAGATCAACTTGTCACCATTCCAGGCGACCCTCATCCATTCGAATATTATTCAATGGTTGAACAAGCTCAGTTTGGTCTCAATTTTTGTCCTTCAGTTTCATCATCTGTTTCTCTAAGTTCCTCATCTCAAAAATCTAAACAATTCAATAGTATTAAAGTGAGTGAGTAACCTATAATCAATTCATCATGGGATCAAGACAATCAGTTTCTTCAAGAACCTCTTCTGGATATATCTCATCAAGGTTTGGAGCAGAGTAATGAGGATGAGGATCCCCCTTATCCCTCTAACATTTTGTTTTGTAATATGATAAATTTTGTGTGTTCTAATGGTAAATATTTTGGTTCTCATAGAGATATTGCAAAGTTAGGGATTGCTCCTCCCCATATTAAAAATGATGGTTTTGTTCGAGAATGTATAGATTATCATGTTATGGATGCCAAATAAAAAGCTATGAAGGAGCCTCTCCATGATTATAATCATTGATATGGATTACCTTATAGATTTTTTCTTTGATAAAATATAGCCTCTCAAAGTAGGCAACTTCATACTTTTTTGCAAAACTGGACTGCACACTTTTGACAGCTGGAAAACTGTGTAAAAATCAGCCTTGGTGGTCATATTCGTGGACATGTTGGGAGCGACTCATAAAGAGTTAGGACCTCAAATTTTAACCAGATGTAGTTCGAACTACTAAGAACACATGGTAAAATTTTTAGGTCGATTGGACACATAATCCAAAAGTTGTACATGTTCCAAAATGGCAATCTGGTACTTTTGATAGCAGAATACCAAAAGGTAGTTGGAGACCAAAAGACATGCTTGGTAGTTGAAAGGCCAGGAGTTATTGGAACGATTATTTATGTCATTTTTGGCATCTCTTCATGGTTAATGAGGGATTGGAGAGAAGGTATGGAGTTGTGTTTATGGTGAACTATTGCAGACTGTTGGGTGAAATTATTGCATAGTGGCAATACTTGGTAACTCTTCAGAGGTTGTGGTATTTTATGTTCATTAATAAAGTAGTGAGATCTCTTGGATAATGGATGTTTCCCCACATTGGGGTTTTACCACTATAAATTTCTGTGTCTAATATGTGTGAATGTTTTGTTAATTACACTATTGAATTTTAGTAGTTAATAGCAATCGCATTGAGATTTAATATATCTTTCAATTCTTAAATCTGTAATTGTAAGAATAGTCATAGTTTGGCTACCATTACGGATCAAGTGGTATCAGAGCAAGTTCTTTTGTAAGGCCTATGTATGCAAGGTAGAAGGTCTCAAAATTTGGAGTTAGTTCCTTATAACCCAAAAATTGGGAGAAGGCAGAGAAATACTTCCATGGCTGAAGAACAACGAGCACGAATGTCTGATGAGGAATATGAATGCAAATTCCTCAATATGGAAAGCACTCTCATGCAACTCACCAAAATGATGGAGATGATGCAATTCCAGCTGAATCAGTCTAGAAATGAGGAGCAAACGATTCTTGTGGGAGAGGATGAAGGTGCTTCGACTTCTAATAAGGTACCTTTGGTATCTGACCCATTTAAGATGGAGGTGAAGTTGGACATACCTGTCTACAATGGAGAGTTGGATCCTGAGAAGTTGGACGACTGGTTGAAGCAACTAGAGGTATACTTCAGTACCAAGCATTATACAGAGCCCCAAAAAGTGAGTTTTGCCAGATTGAAGCTTGGAGGACATGCTCTCACATGGTGGGAGGCATATGTTGTTCGTTTGGCTCTTAATAGGCAACCACCTATACAAACATGGGCTCAATTTGTGGCTGCACTCAGAGCTCAATTCTATCTAATTGGATACCAAGAAAGGATGGAGGAGAGGTGGCAATTTTTGAGGCAAAAACAAGGACAAGATGTTCAAGAATACACCACTGAATTCAGGAAGCAAGCGGTGTTATTGAACATAAATCTGCAGGACCCATCGATTTTGAAGAAGTACAAGGGTGGATTGCACTACCATCTCAGAATAGAGTTGGAACTTTTCAATATCACAAGCATAGATGAGGCATGTGTCAAGGCAATGTACTTGGAGATGAAGAATAGGAAGCCAAATAAAACACAGCAAACCTCTAATCAGCCCAGTGGTAGTAAAAATGTAGCAAAACCACAAAAGCAAAGCAAAAATCAGACCAAGAAGGCTTCTACAGTAGTGCAAAAAGATGAAAAACATTGTGACCATTGCAAGGTTGATGGGCACACTACAGAAAAATGTTGGAAATTGCACCCAAAAAAGAAGCCCAAATGGATGAACAAAGGTAAAAAGAAATCAGCCAATGTGTGTCAGCAAGACGAGGACTGTATTAGCACTACAGAGGCTGAAGAAAAATTGGCTTGTGTAGCCAAGCAAGGGCAAAAGAAACTACAGACTTTGGAGGCTCGTGGACAAGCCCATGTTCAAGCTACAAAGGAGGAGATAGTTTCAGAAACCACAAAAGAAGAATTGTTTTGGGTGTATATCCAAATAAATATGACAAAGGTAGTTGCATTGTATGATTCTGGATCACAAAGAAATCTGATCTCAAAAAAATTAGTACAATAGTTGGGATTGGAGGTAAAACCTCATCCTCAACCTTATCCATTGGGGTGGCTACACAAATATGTAGAACTATAGGTAACTAAGCAATGCACATTTAGATTTGCCATTGATGAGAAGTTTAAAGATGAGGTAGTTTGTGATATTGTACCTCTGGATATATGCCAAGTTGTCTTTGGTAGCCCATATTTATGGGAAAGAGATGCTATTTTTTATAGAAGGCTGAACCAGTGGCATTTGGTGAAATATGGTAAAGGATTTAGAATTCATGCCTACAAAGGGCAAAAGAAATTTCAGTTGGTTACTACTCAACAAGCAAAGCATATGGTGAATTCTAGCAAGAGGTTTGTGCTTCTCATGGTGAGAGGTGTAGGTGAAGACTTGCAAATTGATGGACATGAAGTGGAGGTAGCTGATTGTACTCCTAGGCAAAAGGGAGAATTGAAGAAGTTGCTCCAAGAATTCCAAGACATCATGCAGGCACCTCGGGGCATACCACCAAAGAGAGATGTGGAACATGAGATTCAACTATTACCAGATTCACCAGTACCAAACATTGGGTTGTATAGGTAGTCGGTATTGGAATCTGATGAGGTGAAGAGACAAGTCCAAGAATTGTTGGAACAAGGGCTTGTGAGGCCTAGTACATCACCGATGGGTTCTCCTATTGTGTTGGTTCCAAAGAAATATGGGACATGGAGGATGTGCATTGACTACCGAGCACTCAATAAAATCACCATTAAAAATAGATATCCACTTCCTCGCATTGATGATTTACTTGATCAGTTGAAGCATGCCCAATATTTCACCAAGCTGGATTTAAAATCTGGTTATCACCAAATCTGGATGGAGGAAGACATTTGGAAGACAACCTTCAAGACTAAGCAAGGTCTTTTTGAGTGGCTAGTTATGCCATTTGGTTTAACCAATGCTCCTGCAACATTCATGAGAATGATGAATGATGTACTACATCCATTTTTGGATAAATGTGCACTTGTCTTCTTGGATGATATACTTGTGTATAGTGCATCTTGGGAGGAGCATATGCAGCACTTGAGAGAGGTGTTGGCAGTTTTGTAGTAGTCACAATTGAAATTAAACATCAAGAAATGTGAGTTTGGAAAGACTTCTTTGGTTTATTTGGGCCATGTGATTGGTGGAGGAGAGATTCGAATTGATCCAGCAAAAGTTGTAGCCATCCAAGAGTGGTCCAAGCCAAAAACTCAGACTGAATTAAGAAGCTTTGTTGGAGCAATTCAGTATTTGAGGAAGTTCATTAAATATTTCTCACATGTGGTTGCACCACTGCTAAAAATGTTACAGAAAAATAATAGTATTGTGTGGGGTAAATAAGAAGAACAAGCATTTCAGAAGTTGAAGGATAAGGTTTGCAATGCACCAGTTCTTGCCATGTCGGATATGAGATTACCTTTTGAAGTAGAGACTAACGCTTCTGGCCATGCTATGGGAGCAATTTTACTCCAAGGAGGTAAGTCGGTATGTTATCATTATGAGTTATTTTTTGGAGTTGTTCTTAATTATCCTACATATGACAAAGAATTATATGCTTTGGTACAAGTGGTTAAGAAATGGAGGCATTATTTGATGGGTAAATAATTAGTAATTCATACTGATCATGAACCATTAAAATATTTGCAAACTCAAAGTAAATTGTAGCAGTCAAGACATTTTAAATGGATGGGTTTCTTGCAGCAATTTAACCTTTTGATCAGGTATAAGAGGGGTAAAGCTAATAAATTGGTTGATCTATTATCTAGACCTCCCATGAAACTTGCTTCAATTGTTATGGAGTTAGAGCCTTTTTCTTTTGATACTTATAAATGTGAATATGAGGAGGATGAGGAATTTAAAGATGTGTATCTCAGTCTTGGAGCAGAAAAGAATACCTCGGTGGAAGACTATCACTTGGAGGATGGCTTGTTGTTCAAGGCTGGTAAGCTTTGTATTCCAGTTGGTAGTAGATTGTAGCTGATTAGAGAAGCTCATACTTCATTGATTGTTGGTCACTTTGGGGTGCATAAAACAGTAGCAAATTTGTAGCGGTATGTGCACTGGCCAAATATGCAAAATGATGTTTCCAGATACATCCATGGGTGTGCCATTTGTAATACAAGTAAGCCAAGTAACCAAAATTTGGGATTGTACACTCCCCTACCAGTTCCTAGCTAGCCTTGGGAGAGCATTTCAATGGATTTTGTGGGTGGACTGCCTACCACTCGCAAGGGGAATGATTATTTGTATGTGATAGTTGATAGATTTAGTAAAATGGTTGTTATGATTCCATGTAAGAAGACTATCATAGCTGAAGGAGCAGCTGATTTGTTCTTTCAACATGTTTTTGTGAATTTTGGTCTACCCAAAAGCATTATTAGTGACCATGATACCTGGTTCCTTAGCAAGTTTTGGATTGCACTTTGGGGAATGTTGGATACAAAGTTGAAAAGATCCACCACATTTCATCCCCAAACTGATGGTCAAACATAAGTTGTCAATAGGACCATTGTTCATTTGTTGAGAGGATTTAACCAGCAAAGACCAAAGACTTGGGATGAAAATCTGCCTTATGTGCAATATTGCTACAATAGGGCTATTCATTCATCAACTCAACTATCACCATTTGAGGTATGTTATGGTTTTCTACCACATTCACCTTTTGATGGAGTATTTTCAAGTGGTTCAGATGCAACAGGGAGTAATGAGTCAGAAGGTAGCAAGGCTTTGAGGTTCATCCAAAAAATTCAGCTTATCCATGAACGAATTGAGGAGAAGTTGAAGAAGACTCAGCAACAATACAAAGAGCACCATGATAAACATAGAGTTGCACATCAGTTTCAGATTGGAGACATGGTGTGGTTGCATTTGGGTAAGGAGAGGCTTCAAGGAGCTGGTAAGAAGCTAAAACCCATACGTTATGGACCATTTAAGATTGTGGACAAATATGGGGATAATGCATTCAAACTTGACTTGCCTAGTTATATGCAAATGTATTCTGTTGTTAATGTGGAGAATTTGAAATTGTTTGAGCCTTCATTGTTGGATGACAAAGAAGATACTCTAGTTCTACCATGTTGGGATGACCTGACTTCATCAAATTTTGAGGAGGTTGTAGAGGATGTGGTGCTTGAAAAGAAAGTTTGTACTTCAAGAAGGGGTGACCAAGAGTTTTGGTTAGTTTGTGGAAAAGGTAAAAGATTGAACAAGGCAAGATGGTTACCTTTGGCTCGGGTGAAGGATTTATATCCTCACCTGATGACTTAAAGCTTTTGAGGGACCAAAAGCTCCCCAAGTGGGGAGGCCTGATCCAAAATTATTTTTTGGATAAATAAAATTTTAATCATCATGGTGAGTAAGTAAACATCTTAGTGGAGTTATTTTGACATCATAACCTCAATTTTGGGTGTTGTTAGTACCACCAAACTTTGTCAAATCATACACCATTGGAAAGAGTATGAAAAGACCTTTCCAATGAGTGGTCACATGACCACCTTTGTTGTTTTTATAGTCAGCTCACAGACATCCACAGCTGGGTCACAGCTGGGCTGCAATCTGCCTTAAACAACTTAAAACTATCAGGCACCTACAGACGTTCGCAGCATTTTGAAGGGGCAAAACAAAGGTCTTCCACTTATCAAAAATGGGTGTGTAGTATACCATTGGAAAGATATTGGAAAGTACTTTCTAACAGTATAAAGAGAAAATATATTGGAGCAACATAATGAAAGTTATAGCCTCTCAAAGTAGGCAACTTCATACATTTTTTTACAAAACTGGACTGCACACTTTTGACAGCTGGAAAACTATGTAAAAATCAGCCTCGATGGTCATATTCATGGACATGTTGGGAGTGACTCATAAATATTTAGGACCTCAAATTTTAACCAGATGTAGTTCGAACTACTAAGAACACATGGTAAAATTTTTAGGTCGATTGGACACGTAATCCAAAATTTGTACGTGTTCCAAAATGGTAATCTGGTACTTTTGATAGCAGAATACCAAAAGGTAGTTGGAGACCAAAAGACATGCTTGGTAGTTGAAAGGCCAGGAGTTATTGGAATGGTTATTTATGTCATTTTTGGCATCTCTTCATGGTTAATGAGGGATTGGAGAGAAGGTATGGAGTTGTGTTTATGGTGAACTATTGCAGACTGTTGGGTGAAATTGTTGCATAGTATTGGTTGTTTTCATTATAGTAGCAATACTTGGTAGCCCTTCGAAGGTTGCAGTTGTATTTTCTATTCATTAATAAAGTAGTGAGCTCTCTTGGACAGTGGATGTTTCCCCACATTGGGGTTTTACCACTATAAATTTATGTGTCTAATCTGTGTGAATGTTTTGTTAATTACACTATTGAATTTCAGTAGTTAATAGCAATCGCATTGAGATTTAATATATCTTTCAATTCTTAAATCTGTAATTGTAAGAATAGTCATAGTTTGGCTACCATTACGGATCAGAGTTGAATCCCCTTTATCTCTCTAATGTTCAACTACTAGTTTTCACCTTATATCTCCCTATTTGTGAATAGAATGCTAAATATAATTTTAAAACACTTTTAACTGATGAAATTTTGTATCTTCAAGACTCTAGAGTTGTATTCTTTTTATCTTATAAATTTGAGCAAGAGACTAATTCCAATTTAGTTTTCCAACTTTTCAATACTGTATGTTTTGCTTCCTATATCCTTTAATTCTCAATGATATGGTTTCAAAATTTCAAGATATTTAATTTGGTGTTGAACTCCTTATATCTCCCTAATTAGAAATTTAGAAAACAAGGATATTTGCAAAATTAATTCTTCAATTTCAATGCAGAAAACCTTATTCCTTCTAGTTAAATTATTTGTAAATATTTCAATACTTGAACTTCAACTAATGCAATTTTCAAAAAAGGCTCTCAAGTTATATTCTCCTTACTTCAATAGATTTTCTAATCAATCAATAAATCATCTAAGGTTGCAATTTACCAATTTATTTTCTTATATCTCCATGCATTCAAATAACTAAACTTAACCTTAGAAATGATAAACCTTATGCCTCCTTAAACTTACTGGAATGCAAATAATAATTGGATGTTAATAACCTTCTTGGAGGTGAGGCACTACGTATTGATTGGCTTCTCCTTTGACTACAATTTGCACACTAATTTGGGCAATGTTCTCTACTTAGTCTTCAAGTATTGGCAATATTCTTCCACTATATTTATTGTTCCTCCTTTTTATGGTGCTCTCTTCCACTTTTGACTATCCTTCTTATACTTCTTCAACGTTATCTGACTTGAATGCCTAGTATGCATGCTCTCATATGGTTTAGGATTTTAATAATTGATTATGTCCTTTGCCTTACATGCCACATAGCATTCAATGTAAACTTTGTACGTTACTTATTATTGCTATTCTTTGTTAGGTAGTACAAGCGTTACTTTATAGCAAGTAGGCATTATTCGAATCTTGGACAACATAGACATTATTTGATAACATATTCCCTCCTTTCTCAATGAGCACTCATTTGAGGCATTATTAAAGACTGTTGGTTCTCTTATCTCTTGTGCCAAGTGGCATATGGTCTCTTTAACTGCCATGACAAGTGGTGGCTCCACTCTTCTCTTGCATGTAACCTTTCTTTGGTGCTCAACATTCCTTTCTTTTTCTTTACATTTTTTACCAACTCTTTGCAAGTTGTTTGGTCTTCCTTTTGCAACTGTTGAGTGCTTATTGATTTCCAATGTATGGTGGTGGTTCTTCTCCTTCAATAGATGCTCCTCTTCAATGATGGTGGCTCCTCCTTTGGTGGTGCTTCAATGCTTATTTCCTTGGTGACTGTTTCACCACTGTTCTGCCAGATGTTCAAGCCTCTTTTGCTTGGGTAAAACCTTGTTACTTGCTTACTACTTGCATATTTTTGTCCTTACTTTAGCTCTATTCTTATTTTATATTTGTCTTATTTATCTTGTTGTAGGTTTTGGTCCAATGTAGGTGCTACCTTCTCAGATTTGTAGCACCCTATTTGGTGTCTTTAGACACCTTGAATATGTTAGCTTTGAGCCCTTATTTGACTATTTCTTCTTCACTTCGCGGCTTCTCCTTTTTCGCTTGGTGATCCTACTACTAATGGCTACAACGTTTTATGTCTCTTTGGTATCTTTAGACAATTCAAATCTTGTCTTTATTTTGCTACTTTAGAAAAGACAAATATGGTGCTTTTATAAACCAGAAATGAATATGCTTTAAACTAAGATAAAATACCTTTATTGCACCAAAAATTTGAGAAATTTTTAGTCTCTTTTTGTAGCTTGTCTTTCTGTCTTTGTCAAATGGCTCTTTTTGTTCTAATATGGTGGCACCTCCTCTTTATCTTGGTGGCTTTACTACTCCTCTAGTAGCTCCTCTTCACCAAGACATGCTGCAGCTTTCACATGCACTTACTGGTGTCTTTGGACACTCTAACTCAACCTTGTTCTTATGCACTATACGTTCTCCCCTTGCTTAATAATATTGCACTTTGATAGCTTTCAAAAATAATATGCATTAAGCACTATCTACTTCTTATTTCTCCTTTCAAGCAACTTTTAACTCAATCTTGTGTTGATGTATTTTGTAGGTTTCAAGATGATAATGCTACCTCCTTTCTTGAATTGAAGACCTTAAAATCCTTTATGCTACCTTTAATAACTTTAATATGATGCTTAAAAAACTTTATAATAGACTAATGTGAATGTTCAAATAATGAACTTTTATAGCACCAATATTGCATACTTGTCACCTTCTTTCTGTAGCTAGTATTTTAGGTCATTTGGTTCACCTATTTGCTACCTTGAATCTATAAACTTTATAGCTCTCCTTTCTACTCAATTATTACCTCAACCTTATCAATTTTGTAGCTTCAAATCCTTGTGCGTTGCTTCCCTAAACTTGTCAATCTTGCAGCTTCTACATGTTACCCTCTTGCTATCCTAAACTCTCTTGAATATGCTAGGAAAATCCTCCAATTCGTAGCTCTATGTCACCTTCAATTTTCTGGCCTATGACTCTTTAATTTTTGCTATAAAATCAACAATCTTCTCTTCAACAAATCATTCTTCAAACTTTTAATGGTAGTCTTCAAAATTCTCTAATTTGTGGCCTCTTCTACCTTATTTATCCTCCTTAGCTCTTATTGAATTATGACTTCAAACTTGGCCTATTTAGTGGCCTCATTTTCAAGAATTTGAATGTCTTGAGGTCTTCAAGAATCCTTTTCAAAATTTGGCAAACTTCTTGCCAAATATTTTTTCCTTTTGGGCTTGTTGTCGGATGGTGATAATTGTCCCAAATTATTATTTTTAGGAGCTACTCCTTGCAATATTATCCCTTGAGCTTTCTTCAAATCTCCTTCAATGGCCACTTCTTCAACTTTTCAGTAGGGCTTTTCTAGCCTTCTTCTTCTTTCTTCCTTCAACTTTTACCTTTTATTTTGGGCCTTCAAATTTTGCAGCCTATCAAATCTTTAATAGGACTTTTCCTAGTCCTTCTCTATATTCAATCTTCTATTTTCAAATCTGGAAGTTTTTCAATGGGACCTCTTTCTTGGATCTCCTCCTATAGTTGCTTTCTACTTTCTTCAATCGACAATCTGTAGTCTTGAATCTTCTATGAGAACCTCCTTCTTGAATCTCATTAATCTCCAATATTCAATATTCTTTGGGACCTTTTTTTCTTGAATCTCCTCTTCCTTCAATCTTCAAATAGGTTTCATTTGACCTCATTCTCTCTTCTCAATCTTCAATCTGGAATATTCAATCTTCTACCTCCAATATTCAATATTCAACTTCTTGCTTCAGGTATTGGGTTAATTCCAAAGAATATATTCTTCCTATATATTATAGGAAGCTTCTCAAATTTCTTTGAATCAACTCTTCTCTACAACAAAGTGTTAGAAAACTATAATGAAAAATATTTAAATCTAAATATAATAAACTTCACTAGTTGATTTGTCAAACTAGTGGAATCAATGTTGAGTCATAGTCTTCACAAGTTTTTCTACAACTCTGTGGAAAGACTCTAGCCAAAGAGCAATTCCAAAAATTTCTAAAAATGATATTTCCTATCTCCTCTCAATCTCTCTTGTTTATCTCTCTATCTCCTATCAATATGCCTTGTGCTCTGATACTATTGTTAGCTTTTGATGTTATATTTTAAAGGAAATGCAACCACAAGAACTAAAATTAGCGAGCAATATTAACTATATGATAATGGCAATATAATATGTAGGAAAAACTAATGAGAAACTTTTGCAATAACTCATAAAACTACCATTAATAAAATCTCATGAAAATAGTACAATTTTGTATAATGGAGGTCGCAAACACTCCATTACTCATACATGCTTTGCATTGTATCTATTTTCTCTTCTCATCTCTATTCTCTACAATTCTATATTCTCACTCTCACTCCTATCATTCTATCAAATGTCTACATAAAGATATATGTCTCTTGGCCTTTCACCTACCTATGACTTCATATTCTTATTCTATGACATGGACATGTGGACTACATGCACATTTACATCATCAAATACTTTGCACATTTTAACACTTGTGCATTTATTACATTGCATAAAGTAAATACTCAAATCCTAATCTAATACAAACTCCTAATCTAAAGATGTACCCAATGTGGTACATTGATATATACCAAATAATGTAATATATTCCAACATTATCCATGTATCATTTGGCAAGATTCAAACCTAGGTCTCCTTGAAATGTTGAGGAATATAACTAGTTGTGCTAATGTCACTTGATCTTAGAATATACTAGAAATGATTTCTAGGGTTAAAAATATTAGAATAATTATAGAGTTTAATTTTGTATTGTTATCTATCTTGAAAAATCTATTATAGAGGATTTGCTTGTTGTGGTGTAGTGGTAAATGCCCTGGGTGCTGGTAGAGGCCGACCCAGGTTCCATTCCCCTTGTCTCCATCCTGCAGATATATGGTATAGTTAGGAATTTCCTATGTGCTAGTAGAGGCCGACAAGGCTCCATTCTTCCTATGCCCAACCTGTTGAAAGTGGCACCTCGAAAGGGGTGTTTTCCACTATAAATTAGTTTTTTTGAAAAATCATTTATAATAAATTTGATAAAATTTTAATATAAGGTTGAAATACCTTATTCATCAGTCATTGGAAAGTTATAGGTGCATTGCACAACCCAAATGACATCACTTGATAGGAAAATATGCCCAACAGAGTAGTGACGATTGTCTTTAGGTGGTTGTTTTTTACAATGAAAACCTGATTGTAGCCACTATTACCATCTACAAAACTATAATACTCTTATCATGCAACTTCATTCAAATATAATTTGAGAATATGTGGGGAAGTTAAAGGTGACCAAGGATGAAAAACAGGAAGGAGGCAACAAGCTGGACGTTTTTCACAGGACTGCCCAAACTGCTGAACTCGTTTCGGCCATATCTCACTCATCCGAACTCGGATTGAGCTGAAATTTTGAGGGTAGATGCCTGAAAAACCCTAGAACGTCTCCACCAATTTTCATATCATTTGGAGCAACACAGATCCTAGCGCATCCCTATGTGTGAACGATATATTTGGCAAGCGGCTATGCGAGGGTTTCATCCGGGTTGAGTGCAAGCAGCTCCAGAGGTTGGTTTTTAGGGCCTTCGGGCCCTAGCGGCCAATATTTTTGTGGTTTATGCTCAATATTTTAGCAGGAAATGTTGCAGGGGATACAAGATGGGTTAGAAATTTGTCTTTCAACAGATCATACTGTGAACTTGAGTGACAACGGCTTCCAATTTGCTGCTCAAAAGAAAAGTGAAAACCATACCTTTCCACGGCGTCTAGGGCAAGGATTAAAGAGATCTCGAAACAAGTTTCAAGCAGCTTGATCAAAAAATGGCTCATATCTCAAATGAATCGGTGCTAAGGTGCACCCACAAAATAATTCTACTGTGAAAACCCCTGTCAAGGGTAAGAATTTTGAAGACTCGATCCCAAAAATGAATTTTAGGGATGCCCTTCATGGTGGACAGCCTCAACCCAATGCTAATATCAATATTAGGGCTTCCCATAAACCTCTAAGAATGCCTAAGATTGATCCCAGGAAAACAGAGTCAGGATGTCTTAAAGCAGCTCGATGGAACTCCTATTGTTAAGCTTGATATGGGGAACATTCAGACCGGCATTGAAGATTTGGAAAAAAGAGGACTAATTTGTCGGTTCGTGGGTTTTCGTCCGAGTCTATCTCGCTTTCAAAGTCTTGGCTGCAAAAAGCTGGAAAACTAAAGGTGAGTTACAAATCTCTATTTATCCAAATGGTTATTTTCTTGTTTTATTTGCTAATAATGAAGATAGAGAGAAAACTTTTCAAGGGGGTCCTTGGTTTTTTGGAAGGGCAGGGCTTTTCATGAAGCCCCGGCATACTAAATTTAAAGCCGAAGAAGAGATGCCTTCTATAGCTCCCGTGTGGGTTAGACTCTTTGGCCTCCCTATTGAATTTTGGAATCCTACTATTTTTTCTTCAATTGGAAACTCTTTAGGAACTTTTATGATGACTCGCTGATTGTACTCAAAATTTTGAACATATTATTTATGCTCGAATTTGTGTTTTAATGGATTTTGACAAACCCCTTCCTAAAAATATCACATTACAATTTGGGGAAGACACTTGGGAGCAAGTAGTGGACTATGAGAACATTCCTTTTCATTGTAGAATTTGCCATGAATATGGTCATTTGGCCAGTGCTTGCCCAAATAAAATTCCTGATCAAAAGAAAGAAGATATAAACTCAAGCAGGTTTCCAAATACCTAAGAAGAAGAACACTCTGAAAAAAATAGTTATGAAGGATCAATCAAAGTCATTTGCTAATATGTTTGAAATACTTTCCACAAATGATGTCCCAAGTGAGGAAGAGGAAATAATGGAAACTGAAATCTTAGAAACACAATTTAAATATGAAGGGAAGAACTCATAGACAAACCAACAAATCAAAGGTTTTCAATAGAAAAAAAAAGGAGAAAATTTACACAAGAAAAACAATATTTCAAATGTCAAAACTTCAAATAATGCAGGTCCCAATATAGACTCCATTGAACCATCTAGTAAAATTTTGGCAATGTATGAGCATTCTTCAAGGTTAGAAGCCATCTCAGATTCAATTGGAATAAGTCAAGAAATAGGGAAAAAAAATTGAAGATGGATTCCAATCAAAAAATAGGTCGCAAGACCAATCAATATCATATGGTAAAAGAAGGTGAAAAGCTTGTAGAGGAAGGTAAGATTAATGCCCTTCCCAAATTTTTTAGCCCTGGTATTAATGAAGATCATCACTTGGAATATTAGAGGACTCAAAGGGAGTCTTTCAAAACAAAATGAAATTAGAAGAATGATTCAAATAAATCATCCACATCTTGTTTTCCTTCAAGAAACAAAGATGTCAATGGAGGATATGGACTTAATTGCCAGTAAAATTTGGCCACCTCGAAAAGTGGTTTCCCCCAGTTCCCAAGGGACTTCGGGTGGCATTGCTTGTCTTTGGGACCCAAAAGAGGTAGTTATTCACCATATGGTTGGCAGTTGGGGTTTGTTGGCTATAGCTATTCAAAGTAGACATTCCAACCAGATTATGCTCTGCATTACTATTTATGCCCCGACTTCTTTAGAGGAAAAAAGAAGACAGTGGAAGGATATTACTCATATTATCTCTCATTTTCCTAAAGCTTGGATCTTGATCGGAGGAGATTTCAATACCATCCTCTCTCTGGATGAGAAAAGGGGGGAAATAGAAATTTGGACAAAAGCACTGACCTCATGAGCGAATATATTGCAAACCTCCATCTTGTGGATATCCAACCGAGATAATGGCCTTATGACTTGGTCTAACAGAAGGCAAGGCTTAGCTTGTATAATGGAGAGATTGGATAGGTTTTTGCTCTCTCGAAAATTTCTTAATCCATGGTCACATTCCTAAAGTGAAGACTCTTAATAATGCTGGTTCGGATCATTGGCCACCATGGTGGAAATGTGGAAAACCAATGTGAGTTTCTCTCCTTTTCATTTTCAATTAATGTGGCTTAGAGACATTTCCTTCAGACCTCGTGTGCAACAATGGTGGAAGGAAGGTAAACCTAGGCATGGGACTAAGATGTTCTGTTTTTCCAAAAGACTGCAATACATTAAATCCAAAATCAAGACTTGGAACTGGAAAGAGTTTGGGGATGTTCATAAAAAAAAACATGAAGTTATTGCTCATCTTGAAAATTTGAATAAGAAAATCCGTTTAGATGGCCTCACAGAGAAGAGAAGTGCAGATGAAATTAAACTCACAACTCGCTTAGAGGAATGGGAAAAAAGAGAAGAAATCTTATGGAAGCAAAAATCTAGAATTCAATGGCTCAAAGAAGGAGATCGAAACACAAATTTCTTTCACAAATCTCTTCTAGCTCGAAGATCTCACAACTTTATTTCTTCCTTAACTTCAGATACTGGAGATGTTGTTTATACTTGGGATGGCATGAACTCTATTGTTGTTGATTACTTTTCCAATATTTTTGCTGCTACTCCTCTTGACTCAACTTCTCAACAAAATGTTCTTCAAGCAATCCCTTCTCTTATCACTTCCGAGGAGAACTCTATTTTGACTGCTCCTATTACTATCAATGAGCTTCAACAAGTAGTTTTTAAAATGCAAAAAGGGAAAACCCCATGTCCTGATGGTTTTCCTATTGAGTTCTACCAAGAGTTCTGGGATATCCTTCATGTTGATTTATTAGAGGTGGTGGAAGAAGCCAGGAAAGCCAAAGAAATTTTGAAGGTTATCAATAAAACTTATATTACTCTTGTTCCAAAAGCTCAAGAGGTTGATCATATCTCAGCTTTTAGACCTATTGCTTTATGTAATGTTCTTCTCAAAATCATTACTAAAATCATGGCAGAAAGGTTGAAGCCTCTTTTGCATAAGATTATTTCCCCGAGCAAGGGGGATATGTGGAAGGACGTCAAATAGTAGATGAGATAGTTCTTGCTCAGGAAGCCATCCATTCCATGGATATGCAAAATTCTCCTTCTATGTTCATTCGGTTAGACTTATCCAAAGCTTATGACAGAGTGGATTGGCACTTCCTTATCAAAGTTTTGAGGCAATTTGGTTTCTCTAAGGATTGGATGGATTGGATTATGGGATGTATCTCTTCAGTTTCCTACTTAGTTCTTATCAATGGCAGGCCTTCTCACTCTTTCCCAGCTTCCAGAGGTATTAGGCAAGGTGACCCGCTATCCCCTTATTTATTCATCATTCTTGTTGAATGCTTGGGTAGGACTATAACCAAAAAGAGGGAAAACAAAACCCTTGAGGGAGTTACCATTGCTCATGGAGCTAGACCTATCTCTCATCTTCAATTTGTGGATGACTCTACTCTTTTAGGTAAAGCTACAGTTAAGGAAGCTTCTAATATTAAGCAAATAATTAGCTATTTTTCTAAGGCTACTGGAGCGCTTGATCAATGAAGACAAATCTAAAGTTATTTTCTTTCACCGCTTCGCTAGACAGGAATCCATGGTCTTGGATAAATTAAGATATAAGAAGACCTCTCTTCCAATCACTTATTTAGGTATTCCCATAAATATTCAAAGGCAGAAAAATAAATATTGGAATTGGTTGTTGGACAAAGTCAAGAAGAAAATTGGAAAGTGGACCAACAAGTGGCTTTCTTCCGGGGGTAGAATCACCTTGGTAAAATCAGTCCTTCAAGCTATTCCTATTTATGTTTCTTCCGTTTTGAATATCCCAAAGGTTGTTCTTCGAGAATTGGATCAAATCAGTCATCGTTTCCTTTGGAGTGGTACTAAGGAGAAAAGAAAATGGGCCTTGGTGAAATGGGATACTTTATGTCTTCCTAAGAGTGAAGGGGGGTTAGGATTCCGGTCTTCAATTAATAACAACAAAGCTTTAGCCGCTAAATTATATTGGAGGATGTTGCATAACCCCAATGCTCTTTGGGCCAATAATCTCCGTGCTAAATATGCCGAGAACAAAAGTCCCGAAGACCTTGTTCGCTATCAACTTCCTACCAAAGGTTCTCCCATTTTAGCAGTTCTTAAGACTCGGTGAGGATTTGATAAAGAAAAAATTATTTTGGATCATTCATAATGGTCAACATGCAAATTTTTGGACAGATTCTTGGGATGGTCACAAGCCTTTGATAACTCAGTTTCCCGATTGGAGGCCTTTGATGGAGGAGCTTCACCGAGCTAATTGGATAAAGGTGGCTAATTACTATCGGTACCATACTCGGTAATTCAAAGGTTGGTAGATATTGGATCCCTATTGAGGACTCGGCCTATTCAAATCCCATAAAGGCAAAGACAAGATATCCAAGGCATCCTTCATATGAGATCCCTCTCTTGGTCCCATGAAAAAGATTGTTTTGGATGGAACAACACTACTAAGGGTGAGTATTCCGTTGCTCAAGGTTATTTGACCTTATGCCATAATAATCCCAACCATTCTTCCGACATATTTTCTCAATTGTGGGCTCAAAAGCTTTGGCCTAAGGTGAGGTTCTTTAATTGGCTTTTATTGCATCGTAGGGTGCTTACCGGTGAGCAACTTATGAAGCGTGGTTTTCATGGCCCTTTTAGATGTGAAATGTGTGAAGAGAATGTAGAAAATATCAACCATATTTTTATTGAGTGTACTTTAGCCTCCGAGCTATGGAGGAGAATGGCCACTTTACTTGGCTTACAAGTGGTCCAATTTTTTTACTTTTGAACAACTTTGGAGGGATTGGCCTAATCAAGATGGTGTTGATCATTTTATTAGGCACTTAGTTTGGATGGGTTCTACCATTCTTCTTTGGAATATTTGGAATGAAAGGAACAACCAAATTTTTAATCAAGATAGGAAGGATATTCACTATATTTGGCAAAAGACCATAGCCAACTTAGTTGAATCAGTCCATCAACTCCTTAATCACCCTCAAAACTCCCACCAAAGATGGGATCAAGTGATGCAAAGATTGAAGATTAAACCTTCTAAGGGCAACCAACTTAAAGGGAATGTGAGTATTAGTAAGATGGATAGGACTAGAAATTGGCAACCTCCTCCTAAGGATTTTGGAAAAGTCAATACCGATGGAGCCTCTAGAGGGAACCCCGGAAAAGCCAAGTGTGGGAGGAATTGGTAGACTTTCAGATGGCTCCCCGGTTTTTACTTTTGCCGAGAATTTGGGTATTCTTTCCAATAACCTTGCTCGAGGGGTATGGTATCCTCGGAGGCCTTCAGGAGGCTACTAAGGTTGGATGGGAAAAGGTGTTAGTTGAGTCCGACTCTCAACTTATGATTAATCTCTTGAAGACTCCTTCTAAGAATCATAAGGTGGATTGGAGAATAAAAAGAATTATTGAGAAGATTCAGTTAATCCAGATGGGATTTTTGAAAGTTGATTACAATCATGTGGTCATAGATCAAAACAAGAGTGCTGATGCTTTAGCTAATTGGGCTTTGGACAAAGGTGATCTTACTTGTTATGGCCACCCTCCTATATGGTGGGCTTCTCAAATTAGGGAAGCTCTTCTTTCTATCATTTCTTTGGATGGCTCCAACTCTGAAGGTACCTAGTTTCTTCTTGTTTTTTTTTTTTGCTTCTCTTTGGTTCATTCAGCTTTTTTTAGTTCCCTAGCTCATTCTATTCTTTATTTTGTTTCCTCTGTTGATTCTTGCCTTAATAGTCTTCTGGTCTAGATAGGTCATTGTTTTGTTCATTGTTTTTTTTTTTTTCTTTTTTTTTCTTTTTTCTTCTTTGTTTTTTTTTTTAGTTTTTTAAGGTGGGTGGGTTCTTTTGTTTTGTTTTGTTTTTGTGTTCTTTGTGTTGTTTTTCGTTGTTCTTGTGTTTTTGTTGTTTTGTTTTTTTTTTTATGTTTTTTGTTATTGTTCTTGTGTTTTTTTCGTTCTTGTTCTTGGGTTTCTCTTTGTTTGTGTTATTTCGTGTTTTTATGTGTGAGTGTCTTCTATGTTTTTTGTTTTTGTTTATTGTCTGTTGTTGGTTGTTTTTTATTTTTATTTTTATTTTATTTATTTAATTTTTTAGGTTTTGGTTGTGTTTATTTTTCATGTTTTTTTTGGGTTGTCTTTGTAGTGTTCTCGTTGTTTTTGTCTTGTTTGTGTTTTGTTATGTGGTTCTTGTGTTTTTCTATGTGGTTTGTGTTGTGGTTTCTTTTTTCTTATTGTGCGTGTTTGGTTGTGCTTTTGTTTTTGACACACTCAAGGAGCATGTTTTTTATTTTATTTTATTATTTTTGTTGTTATTTACTTATTTTTAAATTGGTTTTGTGTGTTTGTTTGCTCCTTGAGTATGTCAAAGGTGGTAGGCCAGGTCCGAGTCCCGGGCATTTTTGGCGGAATGGATACCCTTGCCTCCTTGGGTCTTACCCGAAAGTGGCATCCCTTTTGGGATGTTTTCCACAAATAAAAAAATAAATATATATATATATATATATATATATATATATATAGAAATGATTTTTTAACATAGTTACAATGGGAAAAATAAAAGAGAAGGACCTAATACTGGTAGAAGAGTAACACAAGAACTCAGTTGCCCAAGATTATTCAAGCAATTGGTTGAGTAATGTATTCCTTATCTACCTTTTGTTTTAATGTAGCTTGTACTCGACTCTCTTTAGTGTTGTTCACATAATAACAAGTGCTATGTAACTATGTTCAAGGATGGCTCTTCGCTCAAGCACCTTGATGAGGCACATACTGAGCCCTATGGATGGCTCTTCGCTCAAGCACCTTGAGTCATGTTTTCTTTTGTAACGATGGATGTTGAGCCCCTTAGGATAGCTCCTCTATGAGCACTTTGGTTGTGCTTCTCCTCTTCTTACCGGTCTTAGGTCCTTGCCTTGCATTTTTCCCATTGTAACTATGTTCAAAAATCATTTCTAACATTACTTGTTTTACTCTTCTTACTGGTCTTAGGTCCTTCTCTTGCATTTTTTCTATTGTAACTATGTTCAAAAATCATTTATAACATTATTTGATGTTAAGGAATCATTTCTAGCTTTAAAAATCTTAGAATAATTTTAGAGTTTAATTTTGTATTGTTATCTATCTTGAAAAAATCTATTATAGGTATAATGCTTGTCATAAAAACTATCGAGTGTAGAAAAAGAGGTAGTAGCCTTTTGGTTAAAATATTTTTTTTTTGGAGAACAAGGGGTTGTACTCAGGTCCTCCATCCTTGACAAAGCAAAACTCTATTGTTTATGCATTGAGAGTTTACAAATAGATTCATTTCTCATCTCAATTGAGCTACTATAGCTAGAAACCTACAACATTTTACATAAAATGTTTGAATTCTTTATTTTATTTTTTTAAAGAAAAAAATTATTTACTTAACAAAAAGTACAAAAATCTTTAATCAGAGAGCATTCTAAAAATAGAACATGAAGAAAAAAATAACCTCATTATTGGAGTCTTTGTCATCCTCGCATACCACCCCTACCCTTTTGCTTCTTGATGATTTGGCAGCAATAACCAGGGGTTATATTTATTGCTTGATTCGCTAGTGTTTCAGCATCTTTGTTGAATTCTCATCTTATCTGTTGATAGGATAATTTTCCAATGATATTGCCTAGTTGTCTAATCCTGTCTTGAATAATCTTCAATTGTAAAGATATAAAATATTTATTTTTGGCAAGAGTTGTTATTATCAGTTTAGAATCCCCATAAACTGTGACCTGAGTGATTTCTTTCTTTGCCACCAATTTGAAGCTGATTTCACATCCAATAGCCTCTGCCATATTTTTAGATGTTGTTCCCAAATGATCATGTATATGAGCAAGATATTACGGGGTCCTGTAAGAATTAGTCCCCCTATCGCTACTTGAATGGGGTTCGACTTGAAGGCACCATAAAAGAAGAGTTTTGGAAAACATATGTCAGGCAAATAATTATTTACTCTACATCCTCCCTATGTTAGGAAAGCTTGGAGATTAAGTTGGTAGATCATTCTTCTTTCTATGGATGATAAATATTCTTCATACTATTGTTCACAGAAACTGGATTTGACATTTAGGACTAATTCTTCTTTTATCCTTTGTATTAGAGTTTTATTGTCCTTACCTTTTCCTTCAAAAATACTTTGGTTTTTGTCCAACCAGATGTGCCAGATGACAAAATATGGTATAAAGCTCCACAAATATTTTATGATGGGCGTACCTTCCAGTTTACCTTTATATTTTTTGTTCCACTTGGTAAAACATGTGTCCATGGTTAACCTTACAGAGAAGGAAATGCCAAGAATTTTGGTTATTCCTAACCAAAATGGGAATTGCCTTTGGCCATTCAAACAAAATATGAAAAATTATTTCACTATTTTATTTGCACCTGTAACAAACATGAGGCCTTGCTATACTCCTCTTTTGCAGATTATCACTTGTTAAGATTTTATTTTGAGAAACTAGCCAACTGAATACTTGCAATTTAGGTGGTGCTCTAGTTTTTCACGATATCGATAGTTTTTTGTTGGCAAGCCCAATTTGTTGATGTTGGACTCCTAGATGCACTAAGTATTCCCCATTACTATTGATGCTACCCCAAATAAGTTTGTTTGGCATCATGGGATGAAGATATCTAATGCTCACCACATGGGACTTAAAATAATCCCAATCTCCTTGAAGCTGATATGGAATGGGAGGGGAGATCTAGTTCAAAGTTTTTGAGGTCCAATAAAATAAGTCACCTAATTTGAGTATTATTTGGCTTTCCAAGTGATTATGCAATTCGATCAAAGTTCTCTATCTTAATGGTGGATTTCCTAGGATTGGGTCCTCTCATAGATTAATTGACTTACCATCTCCCGATAGCCAAGAAATTTTATCCTCTATTATGCTTTTTGTAGCCACTATATATTTCCAAACCAACGAGGCTCTGGGAAGTTTATCTCTATGTTTGAGCATTTGAATACCTATTTAATTATTTACATACTTGTTGACTAGTATGCGTTGCCATGTTCGATTGTGTTTAAGTATATTCCAGATAAGTTTTGCTCCTAGTGCTTTTGAAACTATCTCCATTTTTTGATTCCCCGTCCTCTTTGAATTTTACTTTTGGTGACCATCTCCCAATTGACCAAGTGGAACTTTTATCTTTCTAATTTCCTACCTCCTTGCCATAGGAAGTTGCGTATGATTCCATATGCCTTTTGCAAAATAAACTTGGGAGCTTGATATACTAATAATTAGTAGACTGGAAGAGAAGCTAACACTGATTTGATCAATACTATCCTTCCTTCATAAAAAATTAGTGACATTCATAATTCTTTTCTACAAAAAATTCAAAACAGTTAAAATTATAACTCCTACTAACCATCTTGTCCAATATTGGGGTCTAGTAGTCTGAGGCTTTGAGGTGGAAACTCATGGGCACTCATATATATTTGAAGTATTTTTCTATGCCAGACCGAAATCCTAGGATAGTGCAAAAGAGTTTAACTCTCATTGCTGTAACATTTTGTGTATAGAACTGACTCTTTTGAGTGTTTATATGAGCCTCGATAGCTTGTGTGAACCAATCCAGATATTGCTTCAATTGACTAACATTTTGCTTGGTGGATTCACCTAGAAGAATGATATTGTCTACAAATTGGACATGTGTTACAGCTTTGCATCCTTCTGCAATCTCTATCCCTATTATTTTTATTTCTCTTCAAATATGGTTAATTAATCTTCCAAGAGTCTTAGCTAAAATGATGTAAATGTATGGTGATTGTGGAAATCCTTGTCTAATTTCCCTTGTAGCTTGAAAGAAATTTGTTGGTTCTCCATTTATTAAGGGGGCTATCCATGGGTTTTTTATGCATGCTTCGATCCACTTGATGACCTAATGTGGGAATCCAAACTTTTGTAGGACCTATTCTACAAATTGTATATTAACTCGATCAAAGGCGTTTGCCATATCAAGTTTTATAATAATATGTTTATTTTTTAATTTTATACTATTGTGGAGGGCTTCATGCACTGTTATGATATTATCATATATTTTTTTTCCAAGCATGAACCCTCCTTGCTCTTCAGATATTAGTTTGTCAAGTTTCTTCTTTATTCTATTGGCCAACAACTTGGTAATTATTTTATAGGAAGAGTTACATAGAGAAATTGGTCTGAATCTAGAGAAAGTAGTGGCATTTTTTTCTTTAGGAATCAATGCTAGAAAGGTGGATTTGATGGCTCCAAGAAGCTTACCTTTCACCCTAACATCCTCAATCATGTGTAGAAAATCTTCTCCTATGATGTGTAAGTATTGTTGGTAAAATTTGTTTGTGAATCCATCAGGTCCAGGAGCTTTATCCTTTGGTAGAGCTACTATAATCTCCTTAAGTTCCTCCATAGTGATTAGCTTACTGAGATATTGTTTATCTTCCAAACTTAATATTGTTGGTATATGCTGCAGCAGTATTCCTAGGGAATGAGGGTTACCATTTTCTTTAAAGAGCAAAGCTGAGTAATGTTGATTGGCAAGTTCCTTAATTTTCTCCTTGTTTGTATAAGTGGTTCCTTCATGCTCTATCTCCTTGATTGTGTTCCTTTGGTAGCATTGCATGGTTTTCAAATGAAAATATTTGGTGTTTCTATCCCCCTTGCTTAGCCAAACCATTTGGGATCTAAGCCTCCAATGTGTTTCTTCTTCAGTGCTTAATTTATTAAGCTTCTTAATCAAGTCATTTCTACATCTTCTTGCTATGGTTGAGGAGGATGATCTCCAATTTCTATTTCTAGCTACTCTAGTTGTTGCATTAACTGCTTCTTGTCTAGTTTGACTCTCACTTTTTCTGCCAACCATTTTTTATCACATGCTTCAATTTTTTAATTTTGATTTTCCACTTTTCTTGGGGGTTGGTGGATTGGACTTGTTTATTCCAAGTTCTTTCCACAAGTTCACTAAAATCTTCTTCTGTTGCCCATTTAGAGTTGTATTTAAAAGGAATTTTTTGGGGTTGTAGGCTTTGGATGCTATCCAAGAGAATTGGCTTATGATCTGAGATAGAGTTTTGAATGATGTGACTGGAAGTGAGGGGAAAGTGTGTTAGGACATCCAATATTTTTGTAATATAGTTTTTCCTTGCTCTTCTATTGCTCCAAGTGTACTTTCCTTTGGTTGGTCGAATGTCTTGTAAGATTTCATCTGCCATAATTTGATTTAGTGTATCTCTTAGATCCCTTGCTAAACTTTCCCCAACCTTCTCCCAGTGGTAGAGAATCATGTTGAGATCTCCTCCCAGTATTATGTTATCAAAATTCTCATTGTCTAGCCATTATGCTAAGTTTTTCCATGCTTCTCTTTTTTGGATAGGATGATTTGGACCATAAAAATTTATTACCGCTACACTAGTTCCATCTGGTAAGACAAATTTTATACCTATGCAATTATTATGCTTATGTTGTAAGCTACAAACTAATTGTTGTGGGTCCCAAGCCAAAGCTAGTCTCCCTGAAGCTCCCACAAAATCAATAGGTATCAGTTATGATTGTGCCCATATCTTTTGCTTTTTTGTAGTCAGTGTTGCCTCTACTATTTTTGTTTCCTGAATACAAACTATTATTGGCTTTTGCTCCTGTATTTGAAATTTGAGATAGTTTTTTTCAGAGGACTTCCCAGTCCCCTATAGTTCCATAACATAATCTTCATTTTTGGATGGCTTCTTATATTTTACAAAGCTCTCCTCAATTTTGACCTACGTTTTAGATTGCAAGTATTTATGTGTTTGCTCGTTTATGAGTTGTTGGTTCAATTTTCTTCCCTTAGTTGTAGATTGTGTGGTCAAAAAGACCCGAGAAATCACTATTTCCTCCACTTGTGTTTCTTCTACCTCTTCCTCTGAGTTCCCATCAATTTCTTCTCCAGTTGTTGTGTTCTTTGGTGTATCTCCTAAGATCTCTAGTGACTTGTCAACTTTAGTTGTAGGTATCTTCTCTTTATCTTTAGGATCCATCACATCTAGAGAGGTGATTTCCTTTTCTCCTTCATTAAGACTTGCAAATTTATTTTTGTGCTAGAAGCTTTTTTGATCATGTGGTTGAGGTTGTCGATTCTTGCTTCTTGATCTGCGCGGTCTCCTTTTGACTTCTTGGAATCCTAGTTCTTACTCTTTTTTTCCTATGCTTGTTTAATTGGGTAGTTTTGAGAGAAATGCCCATGCTCATGGCATGTTATACACTTGAATGGTATATGCTCATAGTCCAAAGGTTAGTTATGTATCCAATCAAACACCTTTATTCCAATATGCTCAAGAAAACCCTTTTTCAGATTGACTTGCACACAGATGCGTGCACATATAGCATTATTGGCCTTTGGAGGAGCCCAGTCAATAAATGTTCCAATAGAATTTCCTATTAATTCCATCGAAGGTTTGTTCCATAGGTGTAGTGGAAAAAATGCTAATCTCACCCAAATAGAAACTTCTTCAAGCTCCTCCTCTTGAGGATCAAATGTCATGCTCCATGGGGTCATGTAGAGTGGGCTAGATCCTAGAAACCAAGGACCTCCATGAAAGATAGTGCTCTTGTCCTCCATAGAGGTAAATGTAATGACAAAGTATCCCCTACTTGTCATCATGAATTCATAAGAGGATACTTTATCCCCCTAATGTGTGTTAATCCATTTTTGAATTGTGATTGGACTAGGCCATATTCCCATAAATTTGCATGCAAGGGCTTGGGTGGAAAACATGAGCAAAGGCTACTGGATGTAAGTTGGAGACACCTCAATCATAGGAGACTCATCTAACTTGGGCACAAAGGTACCATTGTTAGAGCGAGCAGGTGGTTTTGTATGGGGTGCTTTTCTTGCTTTAAGCACTTGATACATATCATCCAACTCCTCCTTATCAAAGGGAAATTGTTGTGAAAAAATGGATAAGGCCTTATTGCCTACTTGTTTGAAAAGTGAGGTTGCAGTCGTCATTGCAACCAGCAGACTGCCACAAATCACTTCCCAAATAAGATGTCCCTATTTTTAAATCCCTAGCCAATAAAAGATTTTCAAAGCTAAAGCCATTGAAGTACCATATCTGAACTGATACTCACAATATCTCTTGGCAAAATCGATCGATGCTAGGGTTTTTTGTCTTCCCCCAAATTCGTTCCTCCAGCAAATACAATATTTCTCCAAAAAAATAAATTCTTGTCACTTGTATTTTTTTTTAATTTTCTTTGTGCTTCACTTTGCAAACCCTAGCTTTATTCTTTATTTTCATTTTTTGGATCTTTTTCAATTTTCTATGTGAATACAAATATTCTAGAATTCAACATCCTTCTTGATATTTTCCTACAACAACCTTCACAATACCAAAACTTCACCTCTACTATCTATGCATTGTATCTTAGTAGAGTATTATTTCCAAAACATTACACTATCATAGCTCACTTTACTATATCTTGATTGCTAGTTTCCTTCCTGAAGCACAAGTGCAACCACAAAAATTATAATAAATAGTTTATATGAAAGCACATTAATGTTATAAAATAAATTATATATTACCAATGGAAAATATGAAAGTAAATCTTGATCATTATTTGAATCAGGCAATCAATATTTTCTTATTTTCTTTACCTAAACTTACTACTTCCTCTAACCATGAAGAAGATAATTTAGCTTCACAATCCTCAATTAAAACCCCTCTATTGGCTAGCCTACCTACACATTTGTTTCCTTCCCTTAACGTACGTGTAAATATGATTTCTTCAAACTCTATAGCAAGATCTTGAATTTCCACAATTATATCTTGTATGTTCCATGGAGCCTTTGTTTTCCTCAAAATTACATTTATTACTGTGTGAATCACCTTCCATTCATACTCTATTCCATTTCATTTGTTTGAATATATTTAACCCTTCCAAAGCTATCTAAGCTTCAACTTAATTATTTTTTTAAAATCCACTATTGAAAGCATAATGAGACAAAATGTCTCCTCTATTATTTCTAATTAGTCCTCTTCCTATTGGTGTTGGATTTCGTTTAGAGGCTCCATCAAATTTTTATTTGACCAAATCCACATCTGGTGGTTTCCAGTTTATATTATTTTCCTTATTTTTGTTTCTCCTATACCCAACACCATAATTCCATTGGATGACTTGAATCCATCTATCAAGGCTATTTGCTTCCATATTAGGGATTAGGTGAGTTGATAGAGTTGGTTTAAACTCCTCTATGACTAAACAAATCTTCCTTTTCATTACCTCTAAACTGCTTTTCTTTCCTTTAAATATTCTTCTATTTTTCTTTTCTAGCCATACAGTCTAAAGTATTGTATCTTTTGATATATCACAGTTTGTATATAAAGCCTCACTTTTAAAAGTGCTCTACCATTGCTTTAACCATTCTTCAATTCTACCATTCATCACCTTGAAGTTACCAAACATATTAAGAATCGATTGCCATAGTTTCCAAACTATTGAGCAGTGTCCCAAGAGATGGTTTATACTCTCCTCCTTTGTTTTACAAAGATCACGTTGTAAGGGTCAATGAAAATCCCTTTTCATAAGGTTATCCCAAGATACAATTATTCTATGACCACCTAGCCAAACAAACATTTTGACTTTAGGAATGCTTGTGCTATCCCACATATCTCTCCATATTCGTGTGATATTCCTATTTAGTTGGTGCTTTACATTATATCCACTTCTTTTTGTGTATTCTTTTGAGTTATTCAACTCCCAAATCAACTTATCCTTGGATCCCCTTGGAATAAACACAATTGTTATTTTTCTACTCATTTGCCTCATAGCATCAATTTCTTGTATCCTTGGCAAAAAATATTCTTTCCGTTTGCATCTTCCTTCCCTATTCTTGTACAAAATATTTAAAACCTTATCATCATATTTATCTTGAAGTAATCTCATCCATGGTTTCAGAATTGGATATAGATTGAGTGGTATTTTTATCACACTAAGTATCCATCCAAATAGAAATATTTTCTTTAGTTCCCACCACCCATCTTAAACCTTTAATCACTAGATCAATTGATTTTTTGAAACCATTCCATAATGCAGAACCATTTGGTAGAGAAAATGTAGAAATATTAAGCTTGGGTCATTGGGCTCAACATACTTAAAAGATTTTGTGCCCATTGTCTTTGACTCTCTTTGTATAATCTCTAAATTCATTTTCCCCTAAGAGCTAAGTCTGCAATCGTAAGAACTCTTAAACCAAGACCTCGGCAAGAACATATTATATGTTGAAATGGTTTGTAAGACTAAATTAATTAGATGCACTCTTCCTGCTAATGATAACCATCTACCTTTCCATGCTAGTAGTTTATTTTAAACTTTACTTATAATTGGATTCCATAATTCTATCCTCATTCTCCCCTCAAATAAGGATATCCCTAGATAAATTGTTGGTAAATTTGCCTCCTCCATTTGAAGTAACCTGCACATCCCTACTTTTAATTTAGCTGAGGTGTTTAGGAAGTAAACTTTGGAAATTCTCCTATTAAATTTTTGCCTTGATACTCTTTTGTGTTCCTTTAATAAGTTATTCAAAGCTTTGACCTCATTTATCCTTGCCCTCCCAAAAAGGATTGTATCATCTACAAACTATTGATGGGTGATGTTGTCATTTTTAGTACTAGCCTTAAGTCAACTTATAAGCCCATATTTGTTATCCTTATTCAAGTTCCTACCGAAAACCTCTGCCATAATAATGAACAAATATGGTGATAGAGGATCTCCTTCTCTAAGATGTCTTGGATTTAAATGATTCTATTACCAACCCATTGACCAACACTAAATATGAAACTATATAAACACAAGCTTTAATCCATCTAACCCATTTCTTCCCAAATCCAAACTTTTCTAATACTGTAAAAAGAAATTCCCACTTAACCCTATCATAGGCCTTGGTTACATGATTTGAATATACATACAAAAGTGATTTGAAACATGAAGTTTATGTAAAGGATTTGCTTTGATCATTGCTAAAATAAAAATGTAAAGAAGTTGGATTTATCAAACTTAATTTTGATGGTGCTTCTAAACGAAACCTTGGGAAAGCTCGCAAAGATGTTTTTTTTAGGATAATGAAGACAAAATTCTCCTTATCTACTCATAATAATTTAAAACTTCAATAAAAAACTATGCGAAGCTTAGGCCACTTACAAAGGTCAACATTACCATTGAAATAGAATGGATGTATAGTTCAATTAAGGGGGGTTCATATATTATTAATAATGTTATAAAAAAGGGATACAAAGAATGAATCAACAATAACATTAATTTTATTAAATATTATTAGTTTAACTAGTCAAACTCCTTGATTTTCAAGGACACGACTATGTTCAAATCTTGACAAGCAATATATGCATATTGACCAGGTTGTTATAATACCATCATGTGGTGACAATGTAATACAAGTGGACCCATTTCAATCCCATATAGTCAATCAATGTTCATCAATAAATAATAAAAGCAATGTCAAAAATACTAAAAGAAGAAAATAAGGTGATAATCAATTTAACCAATCATGATTTAACAAAACTTAACTTTAAAAACAACTATATATATAAGCTATGTGTGGCTTCTATTGGGGGCCACTCCCATTACAAAAACAAAACATTACATTTCTAACAAGTTAATTAAAGCATATCCAACTTTACCTTTCAATCCAACTTTACCTTTCACCTTTGTCTTTTGATCAAAGATATTCTTCATTTGCCTTTCTATCAATCTTCATCTTCCTCGAACTGCTAAGTTTCCACAATCAACCCCTTTTATATCAGATGCCTTATAAAATTTAAATTCTATCAAGATGAAATTCAACACCGCTAATGGTTAAAATATTTGCTTCCCAATTTCTATATCTATAAATATCTTGTCTATAACAACCTCACAATTTCTTAATACCTTTTTTTAGGGTTCTTATCCATTTCCCTAATATTCCAAGATATTATTTTCATTGTTAATTTTTTATTTTATTTGTGGGTTTAGCTCCACTTCTTGTTAGCACTTGTGATATCTTTTTCTTTTTCTTTTTGCTTCTTGGGTCTTCCTCTCTTTTTTCATTCATAGCAATACTTTCATCTTCATCAATCTCTTCAATCTTCTCACACTGCTCATAGTAAGACTTATAATCTTTAGGTTTGCCTTGTTTTGGAGTGCAAAGAATAACCTCAAAAGCACAATCTTCTTGATGTTGCCCTATAAACCCTAAAGTGCAAGGATGCTTTTATGTAGCAATTACCTTCTTATTTTGTTCTAAAAAACTAAATTTTTATGGGTTTCCTCCATCCTTATTTCTTTATTATGTTGCTCTTGAAACCTTGAAGTGCAAGGGATAACATCTTCATCCCTTTCACTCTTATTACTTGGAGAGGATTCTATACTACTTGAGGAAAATGAAGATGATTTACTTGGAATAAACTTGACCTTTTTTGTTGGCTTTGTTTTAGGATTGCTCTCCACATCTTCTTTTGCAACTTTTATTCTTTCTGAACTTGCCAAATGATAATGTAGATAGGATTTCTTTGTGTCTTCTTTCGGAATGGAATATCCTTTATTTGATCTAGCTTCTATTATTGTATGATTTCCTTGCTTCGTATTGAAGTTTATCTCAGACCTAGAATTTTTTGTCTTTTCTTCATAGTTTTCACTTTGCAAACTCTTGCCATGTGTCCAATCTCATAACAATTATGGCAACGAAATGTGATATTTTCATAATCTAGTTGTTGAGCCCATTCTCTTGATTCAGATTTGATTTTAATAGATTGTGGTAAAGGTTTAAAAATATCCATAACAACACATATTCGAGTATATATAGCATGCTTTCGCTCCTTAGTAGTTAGTCCTTCCTTAATGAATTTCCCTAAGGTATTTTCAATATTCTTCATAACGTTCTTATTTATAAGCTGATATGGAAGTCCAAAAAGCCTAACCCATATTAAAAATTATTCCATGTTCTCAAATAAAGTGCATCTCTTCCCCTAAACCATGGGCCATCAAACATTATTTTATCCCTAAGATATGAACTAGAAAAGATGATGAGAAAAAAACCTTTAGAAAGAAAAGTTAAGAGTAATTTAAATCTAATCCTCACTTCCACTTGATATAATTTTGAATCTCCAAAAACCCTGGCCATGATCTATGGAACTTACATATTAATCCCCTATTCTTAACAACCATTATATCATGCTCAATCATCTCATCCTTGATACTCACTTCTGCTGTAACATTTGCTACCTGGATCGAACTTGTATTCGCTCTTTTGCTTCTCTCCAAATTGGACCTCCATACTTCCAACTAGGGCATCCCGACTTCCCATTAGGGATTTCAAACATGAATTTCCTTCCGTACTAGTTAATGGGACCTGCTCTTGGCTTGCACTCCCTCTTGTATCACAATAGCCCTTGTCTCTTATTTTCTCGACGTTCCTTCACTTTAGCAATTTTTTGGAGATAATATTTCATGCATTTGTGGTAAATATTTGAAGCATTGATGAACCCATTGCTCTTTTGCCATGACTAAATCTTGGCTTGCAATCCCTTTTAGATTACACTTCCTCTTGGCTCAAACTATAATTTCTTCAATTGGATCACACTTTGCTTTCTACTTTCTACTCACACCTCCTCCTCACTCTCGTATCATGCTCGCACTCACTTTCAATTACACTCACTCTTGGATCATGCTCACACTCATTGCTATACTCCCTCCCAACTCGGGCTCACGCTCGCATTCACTATTGCACTCCCTTCCATCTTTGCTTGCACTCGCTTTTGGCACTCCCTTCCAGCTTTTCTTGCACTCGCTTTTGGCACTCCCTTCTAGATTTTCTTGCACTCACTTTTGGCACTCCCTCCCAGCTCACACTCACACTTGATTTTGGCTACACTTCCTCCTAGCTCATGCTCACACTTGCTTTCGATTACACTCACTCCTTCACACTCGCATTCGCTTTCGACTGCATCAAAATATCAAAATATTACATTTGTTGTAGCATACCTTTTTATCACATTTTTATTTCTTTTCCTCTTAAATATATTCTTCAACTTCCTCAAAATGCTATGTTTCGACAATCAGCTCCTTGAGATCATTTTTATTAAGAAATGAAATCTCACTTGGTCACTTGCCTTCTAAAATATGAATTTCATCGAGATGAATATCAACACTACAATACGCTAATTTATTTGCTACCCAATTTCCTTAGTTATAAATATGATCACACTTCCAAGAGATTACCTCTAGTAATAGATGATGAACATCAACAATAATATTATTTTTTATCTAGTCTCCACATCCATTTTTGTTAATAGCATTAATGATCATTTATGAATCCCCCTTAATTGAAATATATTTCCATCCTTTTTCTATTGCAATTTTAATCCCTGTAAGAAGTGCCCTAGCCTTTGCATAGTTGTTAGTTGAAGTTCCATATGATTCTAAATAAGTGAAGAGAATTTTGCCTTCACTATTTCTAAAAACACCACCTCCATCAGTTTTTCCTAGATTTTCTTTAGAAGCACCATCAAAATTAATTTTGATACACCTAATTTATGGATATTTTTATTTTAACATAGATCGAAGTAGATCGTTTGTCTTAATTCCATTATCAAATATGACTCTTACATGTATGTTTAAATCCTATACCTAAGTTATTAGCACATTTTTTTCAGTAATTGAGACTTCCCATGATGAGAACCATATTTGTAGATATTTTGCAAGAAAGACAATAATATGGTTCCAAACTTGGACGTGACTTTGAGATTTATTTTTAAAAATTTTGTTATTCCTTGCAAGCCATAAATACCAACAAACAATGGCATGGTAAATCCTCCAAAGAATACATGATGCTTTAGCTTTCTAATAATTAATCCAATATTTCATCAACTCTTTCAATATTGATGGAGCTACCCAATATAATTTCATATTTTTTAAAAGATAACCCCAAATTGTGTGCGCAAATAGACAATGAAGAAGTAAAGGGTTTAATGTTTATAAATCCTTCTCACATAAGGAACATCTAAAGGGTCCATACTATCCTCTTCTTTGTAGACTCTCTCCTATAAGAACATTACTTTGAACTACTAACCAAAGGAATGTTGATGCCTTTGGAAGAGCCTATAATGACCAAACATTCTTCCAAGGAAAATCTTTGGGAGAAGGAGATCTTGATAATTCTAAATCCTCATATCCCAAATTGACTAAGTATCCACCATCCTTTGATAAATTCCAAACCAACTCATACTTTCATGTAAAAATTTGTGAATAGAACTCTTGAAGCATCTTTTAATGTTCATCTTTATTTTGTTTGATTTTCTCTCCTTCAACCTAATTATTAAAGGAAATCCATGATTTGGAGTTGTTTCTCATAATAATATAGTTTTTCAACTTTAGACCTTTACATTTTAGGCATGCTTGAGCCAATGGTTTCCATTTTGAGATAGAGATAAGAGGATAAAGCTTCAACCAAGCGTTAGACCAAACATTTGCATAACTCCCCTCATTGATAGACCATCTAATATTTTTTTTTAATCAATTGCAAACTCTTTGATGTGAAGTTCCATGCTGATGATCCTTTGGGTAGAGTTCTTTTCCTAAATAATTTTGTTACATCAAGAGAACCTATATATTTTTGAAGTAATATTTTTGCCCAATTCTTTTCTTGATCTTTGAATAATCTCCACCCAAGCTTTGCTCCTAATGCCAAATTCATAAGTTTGCAATTCTACAAACTTGCTCCTCCAATATTCTTTCCTTTGCAAACCCTATCCCACTTACAAAGAGGAAACCTAAATTTTTCCCCACAACATTTTCATAGAAAGTCTCTTTGAATTTTACCAATTTTTAATGTTATACCTGTTGGCATTATTGAAAGTGACATCATATAAATAGGGATGGGTTGCAAAGTAGTATTTATGAGTTTTAGCCTTCTTGCCATGGTTAAAAACTTACCTTTCCAACCTACCAAGCAAACTTTCATTCTATCCAAAAAAAGGGATCCAAAACTCCTTTTTATTTCCTTTATCAGACAAAGGAAAACCCAAGTAGGTTGATGGAAATTATTAATGTTAAACCATAAAATATTCACATTAATTTGTTGTAAACATAGGGCAATATTTATGAAAAAAGTCTTGGATTTTGTAGTATTTACCAACCATTTAATAGCCTTCTCATAGTATGATAATATTTATTTAAACTTCATGGCCTCATTGGCTGAGGGATGACCCAAAAGAAATGTATCATCAACAAATTGGAGATAAGATTTGAAAGGACCATTCTTTGCAACTTGAATACCTTTGATTTTTCTTTCCATTTTTGCCTTTGAAAAGGCTCTCCCTAATGCTTCTACAAAAATAATGAATAGATAAGGAGAAAGTGAATCACCTTGACGAAGTCCACAAGTTGACTTGAAGTAACCAACAGGAGAACCATTGATCAAAATAGAAAATTTTGCAATGCTATAATAGCATTTAATCCACTCACACCAACTATAATCAAAACCAAAATTTTTGAAAATAACATGTAGAAAATTCTAGGAAACCTTATTATATGCTTTGTTCATATCTAATTTCAAAAGCATACCTAGCTTTTTCATTGAATGAAGAGAATGTATGGCCTCTTATATAATAATTAATACCATTAAGAATTTGTTTACCATGAACAAAGTCTCCATGTTCTTCTGAGATAAGACAACCTAAAATGTCCTTCAACATGTTTGCCATAATTTTTGAAAGCATCTTATAAATCATATTACAAAGTCTTTTTTTTTAATCTACATGGTGTAATTGGTAGCCACCATGAATTTGGGTAGGCTGTCTGGCTTTAATGGCCGTCATAGTATTCTACGTTGTCCACCCTGGAAGCCGCCATACAAATCTTTGCGCAGTCCGTCCCTATAACCACCTTGCTACATGTTGGAAATTTTGAGTTAATTGTGTTGTCATTGATGTCAAGAGTCAGTGTCAAGAATCAGTACAGGACTTGGCAGAAGAAGGGTTAAAATATTTATATTTTAATCCCAAGAGATTTGATCTAATAGCTCTAGTTGCTTGTTCAAAAGGACGGTTAAATACCCTGAAAAAAGGCCTAAAGGAAATAATATTATAATATTTATTATTATAATATTAAAGGCAATCAGAAAAGGCCCAAGGGAGAAAGAGGAAAACACCTAGGCCCAATGGAAATAATATTATAATATTTCATTATAATATTAAAAGTTTAATTATGCCTAAGGTAGTTTATAAATAATTTATAATGTTTACATTATAAAATTATTTATAAATAATATTTTTAAATAACCCAAAGTTGGGTTAGGCGCCAAAAATCATTTATCTCCGTCGACGTGCATTGGAAGGCATTTAATTAATTATTTTTGTTGACGTGGGAGAGAGGGAGGCATATGGTATAAATACCATAGCCTTTCCCCAAAGGAAAGTAAGTCTCCGAAAATTCAAGCGCATGCGAATTAAGAGGGAATGCGACATAATTTCGTGAGCAAGCAAAGCTAAGGAGAAAGATTTAATTTTTATTAACCTCCGAGTTTTACGGAAGTCAAAGTGGTGAAAGCGAAAGGGACCACCAACCAACGGTGGTTGGGCTAGCGATGATTTTGGAGTATGCAAAGGTTTTTGAAAATGCGAAGGTGTTGCATTCTATACCCACTGACGAGGTGGGACAAAAGACTTTTAGCTCTTGGCGGGCAAGGGAGAGTCAAAGCACTTTTAGCACCTTTGAATCCCACGTGAGTGCTTAGATCATGCGTCCAGGAAGCCATGACAACGGCGTTGTAGGCGCTTCGACCAGGGATTGATCCCACAGGAGCGCACAAGGAGGTATTTAATTTTTAACTATAGTTTGTATTGTCCAAGGTCTTTGGTGGCGCTAAGGCGCATGAATTTTTTGTGTCTGGACTATAGTGTTGAGGGGGAAATTTTCAACGTGAGTTATTTGATTTTGTTACAAGTGTTTGAGGGAGTTATAAGGTAAAGAGAATTAGAATATATATATATATTTTTTGGTAAGTAGTGTTTGTATTTACAGTGGGTTTTAACAAGGATCCCAAAACCTGATTACATAAGCAATGGGCCTAGGGCATCAATCCCTTGAAACCGAACACCAAAATGCAAATCCCGCCCAGCGGTAACAGTAAGCATGAAACAATCCCTCTCAATGGGAAACAAACAAATAAGAAAGAAAGTAGTTTTGGAGATCCCGCCTAGCGGGGAGTAGCCAAAAACCACCATCGAGAAGATCCCGCCTAGCAGGAAGCAAATAAAAACCGTTACAATAAAATCCCGCCTCGCGGGAAGCAGTAAAAACCACCACAAACAGTCCCGCCTAGCAGGAAGTAGCAGGGAAATCCCGCCATCCGGGAAACCAGCAGAAAAGAAAGGATCCCGCCTCGCGGGAAAACCAATGGATTTGGCGGATCCCGCCCTATGGAGAAACCATCCCGCCCATCGGGAAAACATATCGTTCAGCGAGAGCCATCCTGCAGGAAGTCGACAGCCAGCACAGAGAGAATCCAGCCCATCGGGAAGCGACCAGAGAGCTGCACCACGATGAACCCGCCCCGGGAAAAAAGAAGAGGATCCCGTCTCGACAAAACAAAAAGAAACAATAGGTTAAGGGACCAGGGATCTAGGGACTAGGAATCTCGAGCGGGAAGAGGAACCAGTCACAGGGATGGGATCCTTAGGAACCAAAATAGTGGGAAGCTGTCCAAACCCTAAACCATCACCTCCACCACACCGAGAAACACAGGGGACCAGATCCATGCGAATAACCTGCAAAAAACCCCAGGGGGAAGCCTGAGGGAAAAAGGGAAGGGATCCCCAACCAAACAGGGATCCCTGGGAAGCACCAGTCCGAAAAAACAACCAAGGAAACCCTAGCCGGTTGGGAGGGGCACAGATAGTGGAGAAGGATCTCCCTCCAGGAGATCATCTGCAAACAACCACTCCCCGGGAGGGATGACCTGGGTTGAGCCAGGGACTGGGCAGGAACCAGGAGCCATGGGAGGGGGAGCAGGGGAGGGACCAGAGCCCTCCCCTCTCTACTTTCTTCCCTCCCCCATAAGATCAGTCGAAAAATTTTAATTTTTCAGAATATTTTATTTTTGATTTTGGTGATTGAAATTTATTTTATAAGTTTGGAGATTATAAGGTGTACTAAGAGATTGATATTTTGTATGAAAAATAATTATTGGGAAAAATATTTTGACGAGATGTTGAGATAGGTTGTGGCTACCTAACCCTAGTGTTGGCAAAGAAAATTTAATTATGATTAAGACAGGTTTTGAAGACATATCTCCATCAAAACAAAAGGTATGGGCACATTTTCCTTGTGAGTGAAATATTGTTGGATTGGATGTTGTGGATGCTAAGTTGGAGTGAAAAGGATTGTTTGATAAGCATTGTTGAGTTTGGTTTTGAGATATCCAATATTAATTGGTGAAGGTTTTTTCTGGAATGAGAGTTGATGCTAGAAACCTTGTTTGATAAGCATTGTTGGAAATATTGAGTAAGCCTTCATGTGCATGATTAGGGTTTGTGAAAGATCATGAATATCATTGTTATGTGAAGTTTGTTTGATAAGAATTGTTGACTAATTTTTCATTAAGTGATTGGTTGAGTTGAGTTGAACAAGCTTTTGTGAGAGCTTGTGAGTAGATTTGAGTAAGTCCTAGAGAGGACTTAAGGACAAATTTGTGTGAGCTTTTGTGGAAGATTACAATCATATTTGAGGTAAGTCTTGATGAAGATTTTTTGAGCAAATTGAACAAGTTCTAGCGAGGAGTTGTTGAGCAGATTTGAGGCAAGTCTTGGTGAAGACTTGAGAGCAATTTGAGCAAGTTCTAGAGAGGACTTGTGGACAGATTTGAGGCAAGTATTTGAGAAGACTTGAGAGCATAATTGATTGATTGATTTGTTCAAACCTTGAGTTAAGGTTTGGAGCAGATCTAGCAGAGTTAATTAGTTATTGGATCAAGATTTATGTTAAGGCTTGAGGACATATTTGAGGACAGAGTTTGGTGCATATTTGAGGATAGATTTGTGCCAGACCAGAGACAGAGATTGAGCAAATTTATGCTAGACCGAAGGACAGTGTTCAATGCAGATTTGAGATAGAGAACAAAACAGAGTAAGAGCAAACTTTGGAGGTGATAGAGTAGAGGACAGTAGTCTCCAGTGGATAGAGAACCATTAGTCAGGGTAGTGAAGACAAAGATCTTCTTAGTGAGGACAGTCTTCTATGGATAGAGATCCACAAGCCAATGCATTGGAGGTAGTAGTCTTCTAAGAGGATCACCAACTAGAGCAAAGGAGGAGTTCTCCTGTGGATAGAGTTCCACAAACTTGATCAGGGGATTGATATCTCCTTTAGACAGAGGTCCATACAAATTGTAATAGGGAAAGGATTCCCAAGAGAATTTATTGAGAAATTTTTATAAAAAATATTTTCTCTGTGGAGTAGCCCACATTGGGTGAACCACGTTAAATTATGTCTCTCATGTGTGTGATGCTTTGTGTAATGTTTACTTCTTTAATATTGTTGATGTTATCATAGGGATTGAAAAGCATAAAGTTTTATCTTATATTGTTCACCCCCTCTCAGTATAAGCACATGTTCTTCATCACAATCATTTTAAACCTTTTACATCATTGAAAGTACTAGGAAAGGGACAAGCGTTTAGTTCGATGAGGCCCGAGATTTGAACCTTGGACCTCCGCCCCCATTACGGGGTTTGATTGAACCAATTGGTCTACACCTCGGACCTTATTACAAAGGCTTACTGGATTAAAATTATCAAAATATTTTGTCACCTTTCTTGGGAACCAAGGTAATAAAAGCAACATTGACCTCACTTATTATAGTCTTCCTTTTTCGAGCCTCTTTAACTACAAATAACATATCACTCTTCAATAAATCCAAAAAAAATTAAAAGAAAATTGCAAGAAATCCATCGGGGCCAGGTGCCTTGTTAGGATGGAAAGAGAAAACTGCTTCATGGAATTCCTCTATAGATATCTTCTTCATCAAGATTTCATTTTGTCCTTGAGTGACAATTGATGGAATATTTTATAGAAGTTTTTTTTGTGCCTCATTATCTTGCCTTGTATCTAACAAAACATTTTAAAAGTAATTAGTTGCTTCCTTCCTTAAATCTTCTTCATCCTCAATATTTCTTCCATCTAGAGATATAATATTTTTGATGTAATGAAAAGAAAAATTATTTTTGATGTAGTATGATTTTTTTTGTATTTCTATCTCCTTGAGCCATTTCTCTCTAGATTTTTTGAACCAATATGACTCCTATTTTTTTAATGCATCATGATAATCATAAAGTAATAATTTTTCTTTCACATAAGAATCCCGATCCATTCCATTAATTTCTACTATCTCTTGTAAAATTTCTTTCTTTTCTTTAAAAATGTTACCAAAATATTTGGCATTCCAAATCTTCATTTGCTCCTTTAAATATTTTAACTTTTGAACAAACATGTACATACATGATCCCTCAAATTTTGATTCATCCCACCATAACATAACCATCTAGGTCTTGGAACCATATAGTCCGAAAGTGAAATGACTTTGATTGACCATTATTAGGTAACTCACAAGTCAAAAGAATGGGTTTGTGATCTGATCCTGCTCGCAATAAAATATCTGAAGATATTGTATACTCCATTTGCCACCATTTATTGGATAACAATAATCTATCCAGTATTTCTACTATATGATATTTTCCAATGCGTCTATTATCCCATGTATATTGAAAGCTTGAGGGACTAACATCCCAAAGGTCATTTGACTTGACAAATGAACCAAAAACTTGCATTGATTTAGACCATCTTGGAATACCACCCTTCTTTTACAAAGGAGATAAAATAGTATTAAAATCATCCCCAAGAATCCATAGATCACAATGAATCATCATTGTATTTGACAAAAATATGCTAAGGTCCTTCCAACATCTTTCACAAGGAGTAACTATAGTTGTAGCATATACATTTATAACCCCAAATTTGATGTTTTCTCTTTCTTTCAAAATAATCCAACAACCCAATTACTTTTTGCTTCTGATAATTGTCCATCATATTTGCATTTGTCCCATATTATAGAAGAAACTGCTAAATAATCACTTGTCTTCCAAATCTTCTTAAAAGCATCCTTACATTCCTCATTGCTTAATTTTGTTTCTTGTATTAAAATAAACTCAGGGCTATAACAACCTATTAATTCCTTAATAACTCTTTTTTTAGGGGTTTTATTCATACCCCTAATATTCTAACACTTTTTTTTTATTAGTGGGCTTAGCCCCACTTCTTGTTAACACTTGTGATATTTTTATTTGGCTTCCTAGATCAATATCCTTTTGAGTTTATTTTTCTCTTTGTTCCTACTTTGATGGCCTTCCTCTCCTTTCTTTCCTGCCACCACTTATCTTCATCATTATCTTCTATTTTTTCATATTGTTCAAAATGAGACTTTTCTTCTAAAGATTTATGTTGCTCTAAAGAGTCAAAAGTGCAAGGAATAACCTCATTAGCATTTTCTTCTTTATGTTGCCTTGAAAACTCAAAACTGCATAGATAATCCTCCATAGTCATCACTTTCTTATGTTGACCTAAAAACCCTAAATTTCCTTGGATATCCTCCATAAGATTTTCTTTACTATACTACTCTTGAAATCCTAAAGTGCAAGGAATACACTCCTTACTACTTTCATTTTTATTGTAAGGAGAAGATTTTATGCTACTTGAGGATAATGAAGGTGATTTACTTAGATTAAGCTTGACCTCCTTCACCTCATTTGCTTTAAAATCCATCTCCCCATATTCCTTTATTTTAAAATTTTCCTTCCCCTCTTCCTTTGTACCTTTAGCTCCTTCTCTGTTTGAACTTGTGCATTATATTCCTCATCCCCACATCATTTTTTCTTCTAATGAGCGATTCAAGTAAACTATAATGGCCTTTGCCATCTGATGATGTAGATGGATTTTTTTAGCCACCTTCTTAGGAGTGGAAAATCCTTGATTTGACCTAGCTTCTCCTATGATATGATCTCCTTGTTTCAAATTGAAGCTACCCTCATGCCCAAAAATTTCCATCTCTTCCTCCATTTTCACTTTGTAGTCTTTTGCCATATGCCCAATTTCATGACTTTTGACATCGAAATGCAATGTTTTCATAATCCACTTGTTGATCCCATTCTCTTGATTTAGATTTAATCCTAATTGATTGCGGTAAAGGTTTAGAAATATCCATGGCAACACATATTCGAGTGTATACAACATGCCTTATCTCCTTAGTAGTTGGTCCCTCCATGATGAATTCACCTAGAGTATTACCAATATTCTTTAAAACCTCCTTATTGATGAGTTGATAAGGAAGTTCAAAAAGCCTAATCAATACCAAAAACCTTTTAATAGTTGTTGTCCACAAAGACTCTCACTCCAAGGTCTGAAATATAATGCATCTTTGCCCTTAAACCATGGGCCTCCATCCATTATTTTCCCTTATTTTTGAAATAAAGAAAATAATGAGGAAAAATCCTTTTGGACGAAAAGTCAAGGAATAATCTAAATTCAGTCCCCACTTCCACTTGATCTAATTTTGAATCTCACAAAAACTTGGCTAATATTAATGAAACTTACATATTAATCCATTATATCATGATTAATCATCTCATCCTTGATAATCACTTCTGATGTAGAATCTGCTACTTGGACTTGGTTTTCCATAGATTCACTTTTCCTCTTATTGCTAGCTAGGGCATTCATTATTTCAACTTGGTCAGTCATACTTTCACTAAGGACTTTCACAAATGAATTTCTTTCCATGTTACCTGGATTTTCTTCAAATGAGTCTTTTAAGTTCTCCTAAGATCTAGAACAAGAAGTGACACTTGTTCTTTAATCACACTTTGCTTTCTACTTTCATATTCCTTGCTCTCACTTCCTCACTTCCTCCTCACTTCTTGTTCATGCTCGCACTCACTTTTGGTTGCACTCACTCTCGGCTCATGCTCGCACTTACTTCCAGCTGCAGTTACATTCACTCTTGGCTTGTGCTGACACTCGTTTCCAACTGCACTCACTGTCAACTTGCACTCGCACTTGCTTCTGGCTACACTCACTCTTGGCTCCCGCTCATACTCACTTTCGACTACACTCGCTTCCTTCTGATTGCACTCACTCTCGGCTCTCACTTGCACTCGCTTCATTTTGTTTGTCCCTCAAGACTATAACAACTTATTAATTCCTTAATAAATCAAGACTATAACAAAGAATCGAAAGTGCAAGGAATAATCTCATTAGCATTTTCTTCTTTATGTTGCCTTGAAAACTCATCCTTCATAGTCATTACTTTCTTATGTTAGCTTAGAACCCTAAATTTCCTTGGATATCCTCCTAAGATTTTCTTTATTGTACTGCTCTTGAAACCCTAAAGTGCAAGGAATATGCTTTGTACTACTTTCATTTCCTTGGATATCCTCCTAAGATATTCTTTATTGTACTGCTCTTGAAACCCTAAATTTCCTTCACCTCATTTGCTTTAAAACTCACCTCCCAATCTTCCTTTGCTTTAAAATTTGTCTTCCCCTTTTTCTTCACACATTCACCTCATTATATATTTGAACTTGCACATTATACTTCTTCATACCTCATATCATTTTTTCTTCTAATGGTTGATTTGAGTGAACTATAATGGCCTTTGCCATCTAATGATGTAAAGAGTTTTTCTTACCACTTTCTTAGAAGTGAAAAATCTTTGATTTGACCTAACTTCTCCTATGATATGATCTTGTTTCTAATTGAAGCTACCCTCATGCCCAAAAATTTTCATCTCTTCCATCATTTTCACTTTGCAGTCTCTTGCCATGTGCCCGGTTTCATGACATTTGTGACATTGGAATGCAATGTTTTCATAATCCACTTGTTGATCCCATTCTCTTGATTCATATTTAATCCTAATTGACTACGGTAAAGGTTTTAAAATACCCATGGCAACACATATTCGAGTGTATATAACATGCCTTCTCTCCTTAGTAGTTTGTCCTTCCTAGCTGAATTCACATTGAGTATTACCAATATTCTTCAAAAGCTCCTTATTGATGAGTTGATAAGAAAGTCCAAAAAGTCTAATCCATACTGGAAGCCTTTTAAATTTTTTTGCATCGGTCTTAAATATAATGCATCTTTACCTCTAAACCATGAGCCTCCATCCATTATTTTATCCCTCTTTTTTAAACTACAAAAAATAACGAGCAAAATCCTTTTGGAAGAAAAGTCATGGATTAATTTGAATTCAATCCCCACTTCCACTTGATTCAATTTTGAATCTTAGAAAAACTTGGCTAGTATCCATGGAACTTATATATTAACCCTTTGATTTTAAGAACCATTAAATCATCTCATCCTTGATAATCAATTCTGGTGTATTATCTACTACCTCGACAAAGTTTTCTATAGATTTTCTCTTCCTCTTATTGCTAGCTATGACATCCATACTTCCAACTAGGTCATTCTTACTTTCAGTAAGGACTTTCTTTCCATGTTACCTATATTTTCTTCAACTAGATTCTTTAAATTCTCTTAAGATATAGAAAAAGAATTGATACTTGTTCCTTAATCGCACTTTGCTTTCTACTTCCTGCTTCCTGCCCACACTTCCTCTTTGCTCCGACTCATGCTTGCACTCACACTCGCTTTTGGTTGCATTCACTTCCAACTGCACTCGCTTCTAGCTGCACTCACTCTCAGCTTGCGCTTAAACTTGCTTTCTATTGCACTCACTTCTAGATAAACTCACTCTCGATACTCGCTTCCAATTGCACTTACTCCTGACTTGCACTCGCTTTCAGTTGCACTCACTCCCGACAGTTGCTTTGAATTGCACTTACTCCTAACTTGCACTCACTTCCAGCTCCACAAATATAAAATACATATTTGTTATCTACAATTTTTTAATATTAAAAAAAACCCCAATAAAAGTTGCACTTACTCCCAACATGCACTCGCTTCTAGCTACACTCACTCCCGACTTGTGACACTTGCTTCGAGCTGCACCCACTCCTAACTTGCACTCAGTTCAAGCTACACAAATATAAAATATATATTTATTAAAAAAAGAAAAGCTACACTCACTTCATGATTGTGACACTTGTTTGAAGTTGCTCTTAGCTTGCACTCACTTCCAACTACACAAATATAAAATATTTATATTTATTATCTACAATTTTTTAATAGTAATAAAAAAAACTCCAATAAAACCTTTAACCTAAATAACTTTATTAAAAAAAAAAAGACTACACTCACTCCGAGCTTATACTTACTCTTGGTTTGCACTCACTTCCAACTATACTCACTCCGGACTTACTTTCGATTATACAAATATAAAATATATATTTATTATTTATAATTTTTTAATATTAATAAAAACTCCAATAAAACCTTAATCTAAAAACTTTATTTAAAAAAGAAATTAGAAGGCTAGCAGCAGCACAAGACGTTAAAAACCAACTATTTAACGATCCTTAAGGTTAAAAACCACCTGTTAAACGATAGACAAACCATTTTTAATTTAACACTTCATCTATAAAACACAGGAACACTATAGATGCTCAAGTTTTTTCAAATACCCGTAACAAATACAAAGAAACACTTGGAAACGAGTTTATGGCAGATTTATTTGAAGACAGTAAAATAAGAAAAGCTGGGAAATTGCTAACACAAATCAACAGGAGAAGGAACAACCTTTTCAAAGATATTAAAGATCATATGACATGACTTGAGTACTTCCATATTTGAGGTCCCATAGAACATATTTGGGTCCGCGGTCCCATAAACCATATTTGGGTCTAGCGGACGTAATTAAAATCTTTCATTCATTCAACATAAAAATCTTACGTATATTTCAAGAAAATCTCATTTTGAATAATTGGAAAAGGTGACCTTCCATAAAAAAAAATTGAAGTGTAAATTAGTTTTATTTTTGTTACACACGGAGATCCCAGCGTAGGATCAAGAAAATATTTGAAAGAAAACACATATTAACATATTACTTTATTAATTGACTGCTTATATTCACATCAGCGGGCAGAGCTTTTTAAACTGAGGATACGCTCTGGAAGCTCGGAGTCGTCAAGAAAAACAACGAATAAGAAGTATAATTCATTGGAAAAACTAGCAGAGACGAAGTCGGATCCGTGTCGGCGTTGTGCGATTCAATCCAGTTGTGAAAATGGAAAGCATGGAAAAAAGGCAGAGCCCCTACAAAATAGAGATGGATTCTGACAAGGCACTGGAGCTTGTCAAACATGGCGCTTCCATATTCGTCCTTAACGTACCTCCCTCCACTTCCTTTGGCATTGACACTCAGGTACTTGCTTCTTACTTCCTTGAACATGGGTCTTATGTAATTTGGAATTAGTTATTAGAACCTTTTAGCACGGTTATTCTAAGGCCATTATTTACAATAGCAGTTCAATGAGAAACCATGCATACTAGTAACTGGAAGTGACCATGGTCAAAGGATTTGTGGGTCTATTTGCTAACGTGGTATTATGTCCCCCTTTCCAATGACATACTCCTTAGGCTTGAGCAGAATTCGAAGTAGAAGTATTTCCTGTCAAGAATATTTTAGCTACAACAGAATATGTATCCCCATTTGGGGAGTAAAATATGCTGTATCGTCTGTTTGGCCCTTAATTACTATATTTCTATTAATTGGAAAAAATAAATTATATATTATTAAATTTATCTATTTTCAACTCAAATGATATTATCTCAACCTTTTAAATTCCTCAACTTTTAATTACTATATTTTTATTAATTGGAAAAAATAAATTATATATTATTAAATTTATCTATTTTCATCTCAAATGATATTATCTCAACCCTTTAAATTCCTCAACTTTTAAGGGGAAATTTAAGTTTAAATCTTACCAAATAATACATGTATAGTTGTCAAGCTGTATTACTAGATGGTCATGACCTGATAAAAGTGAGACCCGAATCAATCCCATATTACCCATAAAGGTATTTTTAATCTATTTTAACATTGTTGGTACTTCTTCCACCCCTCCCTCAAATGCAGATTAGAAAGCATGTTCTGAATAGCTGTTGAAGTGTTCCCTCCCCTATTTTGAGAGAGAAAAAAAAAATCCTTGATTAAATTCCTACTGCAAGTAAAACCACATATAAACCAGAGTCTTAACATATTTTCATCAATAGGTAATACTTGCGACGCTTTTGCTTTCATGTAAACAGTCACATTGGGCTCTTCAAGCTTCTCCTTGGTCATAAATGTTGTCCATAGGTGGTACTCCTACCATTTTTTTTTCCCCCTTCGATAATAAAAGGGGGTCTATCTTTGACCTCTCACCCTAAAATCAAGAAATAACAGAATGATTTTAATGTCTGCAAGATGAAACTGCCTATGGAATTACAAGATGAAACTGCTTATGGAATTACAGAGATACAGTATTACCAATCACTATATGTTTTCTCATTTGCTTTGTTAGAAAAGAAATAGGATTGTGTGAAACTATGAAGTTTGACCTATCATTCTTTCTTTCTCAAATGGTGATCTTTTATATCTGATTCCAATGATAAAGTCTTCTACTTTCTTTATCCACAACTTTTCTAACAATTCAAGCACAAAGTTCACTGTTAGAGTATAGATATAACTAGCCCACATATCATTATAGGCTTTGCATTCTAAGATAAAATGGTTCCTTTTTCGCATTTCTCCTCATGTACAAAAGGTTCGTGTCATCTCCTCTTATTTCTTCTTTTGGTCTCTTCCATCTGCCTGTCTCATAACAATGATGTAAGCTAGTCCTCAATTAAGTCATTAACAACTTTGCTCTCCATTTGATGTTTGTCCCTACTAATGCGTTTTAATGGCATTCATGTGTTGGGCTGATTTCAACAAGGTAGTGCATTTTTCTTCCTTTCTACCTCCTTTGTCCACATAGCTGCCCTGAAATTTTCTTTCACACGGAATTTTATATCTTAGTTATTGTTTTGGCATCAGCTAAGTTGATATCCTATCTATATTCATCCATTTGTTATTTTCTTTCATCCATGTCTTCTTTTTCCTGTTCAAATCTTCTCCTACTATAGCCTTGGGCCATCTATTTGCATCAATCTTTTCAATCATTTTTCAAATAACCTAGAAGACAAATCATAATGGTTGCCTCTATAGGAAAAGTATCTGATTTTGCTAGAATTATTTAGGATGGAATCAAAACTTTTAATTTGCATTTATTTATGATCAAATTCTTCTCGATCCTCTATATTTGTCTTCATTTTAAATCTGATGTGCTTCTAGCCCATATCTCACACCTAAAGTATCTTAGACACTACCAGTAACCCAAATAAGACCCTTGTAGTGTTCTAATCTCATAATTCTGCTTCCCTACACTTGTTTTGCAATGCAAGAGTATTCTTCATTCTTCCAAAATATTCTTCATTTTGCATGATTCTCAGCTGAACTTGTTGTTGAAGTCTATCCCTAGATGTTTGTATTTTACTACTTCTTCTAGGGGACCGCCATCAAAATAAAGATTTAATTATTTCTTTTTGGGTGGGGAAGACCAGAATCTTAGTTTTGCTGGTATCTACTTGCATGCCTATTTCCTTTAAAAAGTGTTCCAAAGCCTTTAAATGCTCTCTCAACCCCATGTGCTGGCCTTGCAATCAAAATAAGATTATATACGTAATTAAAAAAATAGCTCACCACATATATGGCAAGTTGGAACCTCCTCTCAAGTTTAACCATTCTTCTAAACTGTTAATATATTAAACAAATAAAGTAGGGAAAAGCGGACACCTTTGTTCAACTCCGATGTCACTTCTAAAGCATTTTTGAAATATCTGCTTATATTTTGATTTTCCCTCAGACCTTCTCATAAAGTCTATGAGCTATTGCCCTATACTTTTTTGGTATGTCCAATTCCTCCATTCTAGTCCATATTCTACATCTAGTCTCCGTGTTGAAAGCCTTCTTGAAGTCAACAAAACAGAAATATACTTCCCCTTTTTCATTTCATATATAACAATGATACATCTCAATGAGATGCAATGATCTAATATCAAATGCTTTGGTCTATAACTTTTTTGTCCTCTTTCCTTCTTCTTTGTTCCTTTACTCACTTGCTGATTCTGCGCTCAGGCTTTCTTCCAAATAGCTTTGCAGGTAGAGGAGTAACATAAGGGTTCAGTAAATTTTGGGAGTATTCGCATCATCACTTTTGAGAAGAGGTATTGCTAAACTTGTTGTCCAATCCGTGTGAAAGCCAAGCCAATTGACATCATGGAATATCTTGTCGATATGTGGTGCTAAGTCTTCTATGCCCTATTTTAAATATTATGCCTGTAGTCCATCTATATTGCAAGCCTTGTTTGTTGCTAACCTCGTAATACATTCCTTGATCTCCTTTGAGGTGGATAATCTTGTTGATGTGTTGATTGTGGGAGAAGCATCTTTTTGTTGGTCATGTTCTATAATTGCTTTATATATTCCAACCATTGGGTCACTGTAATGTTTTTTAATTATTTTTTCAAGTTCGTTTTATGGGATTCGAATGTGCCCCACCTGTATCACATCATGAGTGCATTATAGCAGTATTTCAATCAACAACATATTGGTATTACAGCTGGAAGTTATGCGTATATCGCTTGGCAAGTTTTGAACCTGAGTTTCCATATTTTGAGTCCACAATTTTTAACTACTTAAGCTCATGCCATTTCATTGGGTTGCTTTAATGGTTTTTGTTTTTTAATGGGTTATATGGGATTGAAATGGGTCCCACTCATATTACATTATGACCACATAGTGGTGTTCCAACAGCTTGGCAATTATGCATGTATCGCTTGGCAAGATTCGAATCTTGGTCTTGCCCTTGAGAGTTGAGGAATTTGACTTGTTAAGCTAATGGCATTTGATAGGTTGCTTGGCAAGATTTAAATCTTGGTCTTGCCCTTGAGAGTTGAGGAATTTAACTTGTTAAGCTAATGGCATTTGATAGGTTGCTGTATTGGTAATTTCTATTTGTTTCTTATTTTTCTAAAGCTCCGTCCAAAATTGTTTTCGATTATGTTTCCCTAGATAAATTAGTTCTTTATATCTTGCACTCATATGTTCCTCTTTTTTCGCTTACACCATTTGTTTATACGCTTTTTTGTTTTCCTCTTCTTTACTCGGTTTTTGCAAAGCTTTCCTTACTGCTTTACATTCTTTTATGATACCATGCATTTGCTAGAATGTTGCGTTTTCTCTTCTTCTTAAATTTTGATCTTTTGTACCTTTCTGGTTCTTCTTGAATTATATTTATTAATTCACAGTTTTTTTTTTTTTAAATAAGCCAATGAGTTTACACAGGTTTTATGAGGGGTCCTGGTCCCCTCATACTGAGTGGGGTTTGAACCTTGGACCTCCCAAAGAGAGGCCAAAGCCCTTACCACTTGCAGCTCTTGTTAATTCACAGCTTTTGTCTTCTCTATATTTTTTCTTTTTCTGCCTCTTGGAATCCTCTTATTACCGCTTCCTTGGAGATTAGACAGTTTTCTTGGGTCATAAGGACAAATATTTTCAGTGAGGATTGTTCATTGCTCTGGACTTTCTTAATTTGCTGATTTCTTTTTATTTGTCCTTGCAATGATGTTGTTATATAAACTGGATTATGGTGTAATTTCAATTGGGTTGGAGGATCCTCAACCTTTACCTTCATTATCTTCATTAACAAGCTTAGCAAACAGATGACAGTCTATAGCACTTGCCCCATTGTAAATTTTACATTTGTATTTCTCAGAATTCTTCCACATACTCATCCATTGCAAATAGATGAATAACCAGTCAGTTAATAATTCTTCACCAAAATGAATGATTATTCTCTTTGTTCTTTGAGTACCTTGTCCATTGCTGGTTTCCTCTTCTTCTAGTCATGGTGGATTGCTCTCTAAGCCTTCATTGTTACTTAGAGTGCTATTTTGTTTTCTTGCTATCCTTGCATTGAAATTTTCTATTAAAAGTATTTCTCCAACTTTAGAATATATTGAAATACCTTTCCTTGGTGTAGCATATGGATCCTCATAGTCCATATTACATTTCTTTGAGGCTTTTAATGTTTGTAGAGCAAAGTGTCAAGATGTAAATCTAATAGTTCTAATATGGATCCTCATAGTCCATATTCGGGAGGTGGAGAATGAAGAACATTTCATATTCAGGTGTCTTGTTTATTATGAGATTTGAGTGAGGTACTATTGCTTGTATAGAGACTCAGGTGGATCACTTGCCACCTTTTTCAGTTATCCTGACTAAAGATGCTTGGTTGTTTACCTCAGGGAAGCTACGACTCTTTGATGTTGGTTATTACAAGGGAGACAAAACACTACTCCACTAATCACCTCATTCTTTTACTCTATCTTTGCAATTGAGAGTAATAGGTGCTAATTGGAACCTACAATTACCCAAACTATTAATGTAAGATCTGTGCGCCCTTGTTTGCATACAAGAGCGGCTACTAGGGCTTCGGTTATTTCTTATTGTACGTGACAAGACAAGAATATAGTTCTTTGGCATCAAGTTTTGGCCGTCCCTCACATACTGAGGAGTTGTAAATAGGCGCATCTTACTAGTTTCTTGTCCTCTTCTATTGGTTCCACAACCATGGATGCTAGAAGAGTCGTGAGGGATCGAACACCATGTCCTTCCAAGATTATCCAACCAGACCCTCTTAGTCCTAGCCATTCTCTTGGGAGCATCATTAGATCCTATGTTGGACCTTTTGGGATAGTTGGTGACGACAACGACTGTGCTTCTACTTTACATCCCACTATAGATTAATATTGGCACTTGGATCCATTGGAGTTCCTTTCTATCTTTGTTGTATCTCAACTTCTAGATCTCTCTTAATCATTTCTTTTAGCATGTTTTGGTTTATTCATTTTGGGTAACCCTTGAGGCTGTAATTTTATGCCATACAGTTGTTCCACTCTAAAGTACTTTACTCTAGGTTCTTTACTTTAGTTTAGCTTATTTTTGTAGTACTTTGTGGTTGCTACAATGCATTGCAATTTGTTACAGCTCTTTTCAATGAGTCTCATTTGCCTACTTTGGCCATTTGTGGACATTAATAGAATTATCTTATCTTATCATATCGAAACAAAATGCATTGTCTATTTAGATATTCTTTCCACAATTGCATAATTTTGTCCTCATTTTTTTTTATCAACATTGTCATTCTTCCATGCCTTTTGCCATTTCTTGTTGTTTCGTTACATATTGACACCTTCTTGTATTGTTCAAAAGTTGGAATCTTGCATCCTTCATGCTTACCCGTTTTTGTGAGAATAATCGTCTCTTCCTTTTGCTATGGGTTGTAATGTAGTTCCTCTCCTCCAAGGGTCACCTATACAATATAATCATACCAAAGTTAATTTTTCCTATGAGGGTCAAACTGCCTATTTGTTTTGGGACTTTAGACTATTGTTGAAGGCCTTTTCTTTCCAACCATGTCCATTTACCTTCATTCATTGCTTTCTTCACTTTATTCAATTCCCTTTCTCTCCTCATGGTGCATTGGAGCGTTTTAGGGCCTTTGACTAGTGCAATCCTTCCCATTTTTCAGCTATGGCCATTCACCTTCATTTTCGGCTGTCTTCGATTTCTTCGATTATTTCTTCTTTCCTCTTGTTGCATTGGAGTTAAATCCTCGTAGTAGTCATCCCCGAGGGCTAGGTGGATTGGTAAGTGCTTGTTTGGCCAGGCATTTACCAAGAAGACACCTAGGTTCAAACCTCGGGGGCAACCTGTTTGCAAAGGTAGTAGTCTGATCTGAATCCTCTGAGTGCGCGCCAGACCGACGATGACGGTATGAATCCCGAGCGACCGGTGGTCCCCTTCACGCCGGGTCAACAATAACGAAGCGGAATAGGTTTGGTGGAAGTAGCCCCTGTGGTTTGAACCCTGCACTTGTCAGTTACTAAAAATAGTGTGGTTGTGACCAACTCTCCTATGTAACCGAAAAAAAAATCCTCGTAGTAGTCCCTTGTTTTTTGAAAATGTGGGTTTTTCTATGCAATGTTCATTATGATTATTTTGATAGGCTTGTGCCTTCCTCTTATTTTTCTCAGTCTCCTTGCTTGGTAAATCTGTCCTTTCCATTGCAATTTCTCTTTGAGGAAATTCATTGTAAGATTGTTTGTGTCTTCAACCTCTCCATAGTCCCTCACCCCTTTGATATTCACAGATTTATCATTGAGGAAATTCATGGTAAGATCGTTTGTGTCTTCAACTTCTCCATAGTCCCTTGCTCCTTTCATTTTCATGGATTTATCATACCTTTCTCTTTCCTCCTTCACTGTCATCTCAACTTGTTTTTCTATCATTTCTTTTTGCTTGTATAGAGTAGTAGTTCATAGACTCTATGAGAAGGTCTGAGCTAAAATCAGAATGCAAGCAAGCCTTTTAGAATGCTTTAGAAGTGACATAGGGGTTAAACAAGGATGCCCATTATCCCCTACCTTATTTGGTTTATATATTGACAAATTAGAAGAATGGCTAAATCTGAGAGGAGGGGACGGTGTTCATTTTGCAGAATACATGTCGAGGATTCTTTTGTATGTAGATAATCTCATTCTGATTGCAAGGTCAGCACAGGGTTTGAGAGAGCACTTTTCAAGGAGGTAGGCATGTAAGTAAATGCCAAAATAACCACGATCATGATCTCCAATCAAAAGAAAAAAAATCAGTTAAATTCTTATTTTGAAGGGGGTATTTTGCAAAAAGTAACTAAGTACAAATATCTTGGGATAGACTTCAATAATAAGCTTAATTAGGAAACATGTAGAATGAAGAGAACATTGGGAGGATGGAGAGCACTTTTTGCATTACAAAATAGAAGCAGAGAGGCTGAATTATGGGATTGGAAGACTATATGGGTTTTATTTGTGCTACTAGTGGTGCCAATGATGCAGGTGTGAAGTGTTGGCTAGCAACACATCAAATTTTAAACGGAGGCACATAGAGAGGATTCAGAAACGTCTGATTACAAACAAATTTAAAATAAAAGCATTAGTTCCATATGAGATTCTTCTAGTGGGAATAAGTACTTTCCCTATAGAGGCAGTTGCTATGGTTCATCTTCTAGGATACTTGAGAAAATTGAATAGATGGATGTAAAAAGATGGCCTAAAGCTGTAATAGAAGAAAATCTGAATAAAAGAAAGAAAACATGAATGAAACAAAACAAGTGGATGAACAAATGAAATATCAACTTGGATGAATGCCCAAATAATAACAAAGACATAAAGGCATTTGTTAAGGAAAAATTCAGAGCAGCTATGTGGGAAAAAAGTTAGGAAGAAAGAGAGAACATTATCTTGCTGAATTTAACCCTACATATGATCACCACCAAAAGGCCTATATAGGGGCAAATATCAATTGGAGAGCAAAGATGCTCATGGCCCAACTAAGGACTAGCTCACACCAACTTAGATGTGAAACAGGCAGATGGAAGAGACCAAAAGAGGAATGGGAGGAGAGGATATGTACCTTTTGTACATCAGGGGCAGTTGAGACAGAGAAGCATTTTATTTTGGAATGCAAGGCATATAGTGATATTTGAGCTAGCTATGTTGATACTCTAGTAATGGAATCATTGCAAGAATTGTGTGAAGAGGAGAAAATAAAGAAAATAAGAGAATTTATTATCAAAATCAGAGGCAAAAGATCAATGTTGTAGAAAAAAAATTGATTGGATCAGATTTTGGGGTTGACAGCTACAGTTCTTTGTAAAGTTCCTGTCCTACAGGCTGCTTTTGGCATTGTGGACGTTAATAACCTTTATTCTATTCTACAGGCTGAGAGAGAAATAAAAAGAAATGATGGTAGCAACCAGTCTGTCAGCATACGTTTAAGACAAAAATATTTAGAAGTACCACTGTATGCATGGAGATCATATGCTTCATCTGAAAATTGCTTACACTGTACTAGATCAGTATATCTTTGAAGCAGACTGAGAAGCCTGTTTTTTTTTTTAATAAGCAGACTGAGGAGCCTGTTATTTATACAGAAACAAGGACTTTTAGTTTGTGATGGCTCTTCCCTTCGGTACTTTTGAGCCCTTGCTTTGACATATGTTGTGGGTTATTGAACACTTTATTGTTCCTTTTGTTGTGCAGGTACCCCTCAATGTACTATTCTATTGCCTATTGTTTGGCTTCCCTACATGCAGATTAACAAATTGGTGAACATTACAATATTTGCTAAAAACTGCATCTGTAAACTGTGAACTATGTATTGCTTTTCTTTTGTTTCTCATATTATGAACTTTTAATATTCTGCATTTTTCTTTATCCAAGGTATTTTAACCTATTAGGATTTTTAGCTCCATCTGCCTGCAATTCATGTAGCTAATAATTTGAGAGTGCAAGCTTGTGGAATACATGGAACTCAATATCAATGACATTACTGAAGCCATGTTTATAGTAGTCTTTGTGCATTGCTGTTTTCTTGAGACACTTCAAATTAAATTGCTTAAACACTTTGTTGTAGGGCATCACATAGTGTGCAACACTTCTAACATGTTTGTGTTTTTACATCTTTTAAAATTTTAAGTGCGATGGTTTGTGCAGATGTTTATGGTGGGTTCAAATTTTAAAGGAATGAAAATGATTCCTCCAGGTCTTCACTTTATATATTATAGTGCAGTTAGCAGGTTAGTGCCAAGGAACTCAAATATTCAATATGAAAGGATCTAATCAATTCTGCCAAGTCAGCCTAAAATTTCTTTGTAATTAGATGTATGTATGTTAAATGTTTCCTTCATACAGCCCTTTTTTGTATTGTTCAAATTGATTGATTATGCATTATCTTCTAAGATGTAAAGCATGTTTATTGATTGTTAGAATGTGTCAACGCACCTGGAAGTCCCATTGGCACATTGTGGGAATAATCCACACATTTTTTATATAACCAATGGTTGACTAGTATTCGTGTAAAATCCATAAAAGATTCAAAATACACTATAATATTTAAGAGAGATGAATTGATGCTCTCTAGGGGGGAGTGTGTCTACATATATATGCATATGTATATAATAAGGTAGAGGCGTGTGTATAAGAAGTATTATAAGATTATATTATAATTTAAAGGTATTATATATGTTTCAGAAGACAGTGAATTTTTCCTTGACATTTCCACTCCTTTTGAAAAGCTTTGACCTTGAAGCATCATTGGGAATCATTAAGCTAGAAATAAATGGTTTTTTTCTTTTTGATGTGATTCTTTCTATGGTTACATCAGAACTGAGTTATTATTTCGTTGTCAAAACACATGAAGTTACTTGAAGATACGATAGTCACAAATATTGAGAATATTGCCTTATTGAATCAAAGCTAATCCATACCAAATCAACCTTGAGGGGCATTATAATTGAATATAAAATTCACAAGAAACTACATGCATCATGAATTTAGGTATGTATTCAAAAACTTGGAATACATGTCGTTTCTGATACGAACCGGACTTTGTCATGTTTTAGGATGATTTTGGTGTTGATAAACTAATTGTTAGAGATGACAATGTTGAGAAATGTAGCTTGGACAAGAACTTCTTGCACAGGCTTTAGTATGAACGCGCTAGAAGTGGTTTGAGACATTTCAGATTCTATTTTTTAATTCACTTAAGTGAGCCTATTTTGTAATTCACTTAAGTGATTCAATCTTGTGTGATGAACTCTTGTTTAAAGCGTGATGGTAGACTACTACAATTTTGGCGACTCATGGGAACGTTAAGCCGAATTGATGGAAGATCCTAGATCATGCCTTATTCTTTGGGCACAAAGTTTGCAAAATGTGGTCAGTTAAAAGATAAATTTCCCACTGAGTGTGGTCTACCGGCAAGGACGACACTTGCATTATCGGTGATATGACCCGGGTTCAATCCCCATGGTGGATGTGTTTAAGAAGTATTACTCAAAAAAAAAAAAAATGTGGTCAGTTAAAAGATAAATTTCTCAAAATTTTGGAACTTATTCAACATTAAGATGTTGGATGCCAAGTCATATTATTGATCTTTGGGGAGATCTGCTTTCTTTCCCACCTATTTAACTTTATTTAACAACTCTTCAAGCTGTTCAGTCATAAAGTTGTTGATCTGTTTGGGCATCACTTATCTTCCTTTCCTCAATAGCTTTGTCCAATTGATCTAGTGTAAGGACTTCTCTTTGGTTTGAAAAAGGATTTGCAATCCATCATTCACCAACTCTTGTACCTCCTCTTGCATTTCCATAACTACCTCTTCTAGAGCATTAAGCATTTCTTTGCAACTCTCCAACTTTTTTTGTTTGTCAGGAATGGTTTTTAGTTGGGTAAGGGTCGCCATTCTATCTGCTAAACCAAGTTGCTTTAGCTGGTCACTTGACATTCCACTTCAACATGTCTTGCCTTGGTTTCCAATTGTGTCTTTTCTTTATCGATCCTGGAGATAGTTTGACTGACTAGCACCTTGCACTTTTTGAGGTAAGCTAAGTATTCTCTGATGCGTTTTACCTCAACATATATTTGGTTCCAAAGTAACTTCACTTTAACTATTGTTGATGCCTGAGATTCCATCTCATCTACTCTTTCCTTCATATCTTCCCATGACTATTTAAGCACAACGATCTTCTCAGTTTTCTTGAGTTCCATTTTTTGTGTGTTGGCTTTGAGTTGCTCTATCTGTCTTTGCAATTCTTGCCCCTTACTCTCATACTCTAGCCTTATTTATCTCCTCTCTTTTTCTGATTGCTCTTTCAAGACTTTTATTTCTTGTTCCATCTCCTTCAAATTGTCGTTTTCCTTTTCAAGCTATTTCTTTAGATCCTCTTTCCTGCTCAAGTCGCTTGGTGAGCTCTTCTCACTTTTCTTAACCCTACTTCTCTTGTTCCAGTTGCATCTTGATACATGCTTTTCTCTCTGTGATGTCCCCAAATCCTTCAATGACTTTTCTAAGCCTTTTTGCAATTAGGCAATCTGGTCATCGTTGGTTTTGATGTCCAATTGTAGCTCATTTAGTGTCGTAATCTTGTCTTGGACTTGGCTCTTATAATCCCTTGCTTCCTTATTTGCTTGCAAGAATCTGATTGTCATGGCTTGATGTAATTGGCTCAACATATGTACAAGTTGCAAGGGTGTGGCTTGGTTGAATTGCAAGAGTCTAGTGGGTACTTGTGATCAAGGAGAGCGAAGATTGAAAGACGGGTTGGTGCCAATCTAAGGAGTCATCAAGAGGAGGCTATCGGAGTTGGACAATTTTGATGACGAGATGGATAATGGGATGAATTGTGTGGTGATGTGTGAGGTGGCTAGTGATGGGATGATGTATTATTGAACGATGGTCGTGATGGTTTGGGTTATTATTGGGCTGGTGGATACCACTGGGCTGATGGTGGTGAATGAAAGCTGGGGTGAGATATATGTTGTGGATGATAGCGACTAAGCAACAAGTGAGGGTCTATATAAGGAGGTGAAACATAGCCTTATATTTACGATGGTAGTGGCTGTGCTTGATTGAGATGTGTTGGGTGCAATAAAAGAAATAAGCGGGGAGAAGAAGTGGGTTGAGAAGAAGAAGAGGGAGGGAGGAAATTAGTTGGAGTAGAAAGGATGGATTGAGTGATGGTGGTAAGAGTTTGGGGAGTAGTGATAGGAGAAAATAGGGTCTTTGAAATAACAACTCCTATCCTTGCCATTTCTTCCTCGGCAGAGCTGTCTTGAGCAAAATTCAGGCCTTAGCCAGCAGTATCCTATGTAATTGGCTTCCATTAGTCCCAATTTCCAATGTTTGTTCACTATACATTTCAACATACTCATCCTTGGGATCTTTTGATATTTCATCTTCTCTTTTCTGTGTACCTTGTGCTGTTGGTGGCTCAATATTGGTGCATGCCTCCCTCTTCCTATTGGTCATGGGCAAAGAAATGCCTTGTTTGCTTCCATGCATTGAAGTGCTTGTGATCTTTATCCTGATTCCTGAACGAGCAACACCAGTTTTTGTTGTCCTTGATGTGTTGCCTTTCTTTGCCCTTTTCCCTTCAGGATGATGATTATAAAATGGTTGAGAATTCCACATCACGACTGTCCTTGAACAAGGGTGCCCAACTATGTTCACTTTGTGCCTCATATGCCTTCATGCTAGTATCTTTTCTAGACTCCACTTATGGTTGTACCACAAAACATCTGTTTTTTAGGTGTTGATTGGTGTGTTCAGATTAAAGTCACTTCTGACTTAAACGTAAAATGAGAACCATGGAGGAGGATTGTTATACCATTTGTTAAGCTTGTATTCATATGATTTGAGTGCATTCAATTTGGCTTTGGTTAACACTTCATTCAGATTCTTCTCACTCTACAAGTTGGGTCCCCTTTCATCTACATACTTATTTTTCACCCCTCTTCAACAAGGACTTTGCAAATGTTGGATTTGCATCATAGGACCTGTTGGCAATTTTGCCACGTTAAATTTTTTGATAAACTTTGGCCTAAGTATGGATCTTTAAAGCGACAAAGAGCATGCGGAGGTGTTCGGGTTTTCGCAGGCCATAAACGAGGGCGATAAAATGGATGAAATAAGCTTTGGATATTTTATCATTGCAGATCTTTTCGCTAGCTTTCCAACGATATATTATAATAGGCGATCGGGTCAGCGGATCAAAAGTTATGGCCCCGGGAAGCAGGACCAGGAAGCTCAATTTCGGGCCAGAAAATTGACTAAGTGTCGGGCCCCGCCCGACTGCGCTCATCCTCCCGACTGCGCTCACCCGCCCGACTGCGCTCTTAATTTTGTGCGCACTTGGGGAGCTGATGTGTGGAGCTGAGCCCAAAATTTTACTAAGTGTTGCCGCAACCCGACTTCGCAGCGAAGTCGGGCTGCGCTCTCAATTTTGTGCGCACCTGGGCATTGTCAATGAGGGACATCCAAAAAATGCCTAAGTGTTGGGATCACCCGACTTCGCAGCGAAGTCGGGCTGCACCCTCAAACTTGTGCGCAGTTGGGCAGCTCACTTGAAGAAAACGGCTAAGTGCTGGGACTGCCCGACTTCGCAGCGAAGTTGGGCTTCGCCCTGGAAGAAGAGCGCAGTTGGGCAGCCCATCATGGTATCTCCAGAAAAACAACTAAGTGCTGAGCTGCCCGACTTCGCAGCGAAGTCGGGCTTCGCTCACTGACCTGTGCGCACTCGGGCAAAGAACGTTGAAACCTGCCCATAAATTTTCTAAGGCACGGAGGCCTTCCCAACTGCGCTACTTCCCCCCTGCGCTGCCCGGTTGCGCTCCAATTTTGGGCGAAGTCGGGCAAGAGAGAAAGTGTGAGCTCCTAAGGCAGATTTTTCCCCTTATCAGATTCCGACAGGTGTCTAGCCTCGAGATTTGAGTCAGTGATGTGACGGGAGGTGTGCGAGCGTGAACTGACTTATTGTACCTCAATTGCACTCAGTCAAGCTGAATCGAAGCATCATCCATCGCACTGCCACGTAGCTGCTAATTTTTCAGGTGGACCTTGTTGCAAGTACGTTCCATGCCGGCAGAGGTCAACATCAGCCGCTTTTTGCCGCTTTTGTCAGGTCTGGGATCCTGTGCCCAAAGTTGTAATGGGGGGAAAATTTGCGCTATAAATAGCAGCCTCATTTCATTGTACAAGGGTGGAGGGGGGACATATTGCTAGAGGACTCTGCTGTGACGGATCACCTTCTAATTAATTCAAAGCATCCTTGGCTCTGCTTCTTGTCTCTGTATTTTTATGCTGCCTTCTGCTAGTATTTCTGTTTCATGTCCATTTATATTTCTGTCTATTTGAATTCTGAATCCTGGATTTGAGCATTGGTGATTATTTGGATCTGGAATACAAAACAGAAGGATACATAGGGTAGAATAACAACTGCTGTTTCTGTCACATGCTTTGTTTTAATTGCTGTTGGTTCGGATGCAAATTTGCGATCGTGTTGCTTGTTCTCCCCCCACTCGAAACGCATGATATTTACATCCCTTTCCAGTTCCCTTATTTTTTTCAATCTCTTTCCAGTTCCCTTTACCCTTTTTTTTTAATCTCTTTCCTGCACTCTTATCTAAAAACCCCCAAGTAGGTTAGGAAAGGAGCCGGCCTTCTCCGGAGATTGGCACGGGGGGCATCCCTTCCTCCCGTCCTTTCAATGTTGGTCTGCGGGTCTAGGGCGCATTGACACACCAAGTCCTTCCCAGGTGGCGGATCTGTGGCCAACAGGACCAATAGCCATGTATTTTTCTTATTCAGAGTTCTTCTTGTTTGTTTGCCTAGCTTTGGATGGCATTCCTTGTTTACTAACGCGATCATTAGGTATTACTTTCTCACCTTGTAAAAAGTCCTCCTTTGCCCCTTAAAAGAAATTTAGATCTATATAATCCATTTGCCTCATGTTTTCTAGGCTGAACAAATATTTTGTCATATGTGTAGGTAGTTCAAAAGGGTTACCCAAAAAATCTACAACTTGAAAAAGTATTTGTTCTTCCCTAGGTAAAAATTGCCTCTTGGCTGATTTGTTGACCAATCTCCTCCTAAACACAACTTCTTTTTTTTGAAAAAGAATTTGAAAAAATTATATTAAAACAAGATTATTTACAAGTTGGGACAAGACTCCTCCCAGCCTTAGCCAGCAAGAACACCCGTTTTCCCCTTTTAACTTTCCAACAAACTTCCATAACTCTAAAACCCAAAATCCTAAGAACTAACCACTTTTGATTACAACACTAAAAGGAAATCTGCATTGGAGCCAAATCTCCTAAACCATATGTCTGCAATGACTGTCCAAATTAGCTTAACACTAGATTTGCTCACCAACTTGCCTAATCCTTTCATCCTCAATAGCCATGCCATGTGCCACTGAACCCCTACCTCCTTCTCATTACCTGTCTTAGCTAGGAATTTTGCCACTTTATTCAGAGCTCTACTCACATAAATTGGAATCACATCATCTAATTCCCTCCACAATTCCTTAATTTGGGTGACAAGAATCCTCAACCTCCATGTCTCCAAAGCAAAGTTCCTTATGCAATCTAGAGCTCCTACCAAGATTTGAGAATCTTATTTTTATGATTATCCTCCTATAACCTTGTCTTACCACCCAGATAGAAGCAAATTTGATAGCTAAGGCTTCTGCTTCATTGTTTGTGGCCTTGCCTAGGCCTTGCAGTTCCCAATAGAGCACTGTCCCAACATGATTCCTGTAGACCACTCCAATTCCAGCTCTACCCGGATTGCCTTTTGCAGCTCCATCAATATTAATTTTAATCTAGCATTCTGGGGTGTTTTCCAACTAGCTTTGTCTTGTCCCTCTTGCACTTCGGCTTCCTTCTCCATCGTCCCTATATCAGCCTAAGTTTCTTCTTTAGCATAAACTGCCATAGTTTTCGTGACTTTGCTCCAAATAACCTGCCAAACGTCATCCAAGGATGAAAAGGTTTCTCTAAAAATTCTGCCATTTCTCTCCAACCACACTTGCAACCAAATAAAGTTTAATCCAAGCTTCCATCCAATACGAAGAGCTACATAATTAAATTTGCCCCTCTTCCATTTTTCCCAAATATTAATCCGGTTCAACTCACCATTGGCTCAGATTTTATAGGTCAAAAACCATCGCTTCTAGATTTGACGCGTGGACGGGCACTCAAACATCAAGTGGTTAGATGTTTCCTCACTTTTATAGTGTAAAACACATTGGGATGGACCAACGATTCCCCTACGTCTCAGAATATCAAAAGTAAGAATTCAATTGTGCATGAATTGCCAGGCAAAGAAGTTTACTTTCGGCCAACCCTTGGACTACTAAATCTTTCTCTAATCCTCAACTTGATATGCATAAGGAGGAGGTTCTGGAAGGATCTTATCATTATCATATCCATCCTTCACTATGTAGACTCCAAGGCTCCCATAGCCCCAAGCTAATTCATCCTCCTCATCTCTATTTGTGAGAAATCTTTCTGCCAAGATTTTAGTCATAATGGGTATCAATTTCGGAGGGATTGGAATTGGCCACTCATCCAACTTCTTAAATTGCTTACACCTATAATCCCCTAGTTGACTAGTGTTGAAATAACTTTCAATCTGGACCTTGCTTTCCATGGCTGATTTACTAGGTGCAGTTCTGGGAATTCAGCAATGATAGGTGGGTATTGATCCCACGAATTTGTCCAAAATCATGCCTTTTCCCCTCTCCCCACTTTCCAAAATAATCCATATTTCATTACTTGAGATCCTAACTTTAGAGCTTGTCACACTAGGGACCCATTACCATCTAAAGGGAAGCGATTCACCTCATTCGGGTTCACGTGTCCCAAATATTTACTAGTTAAAACTCTATTGAATAAAGAAGTTGGCTAGGAGATCCACCTTCAGTAAAGCTTTCTAGGTAAAGCTTATTATTTAACTCTGATCTCCTTAGTCCCAAACCTCCCTTTACCTTGGGTTGGCTTACTTTCTCCCAACCTACTAACACCCATTTCCTCTCTCCTTTTACTCAAATTTTCTAGCCATCTTGTCCAACTCTTTCCATATGGTATGTGGGGCAACAAGGATAGAAAATTTATAAATTGGTATGGCCTGAATGACTGACTGCAAAAAAGTTAATCTACCCCCAAATGTTAACCATTTGTGAGACCAATGGTTAATTCTTTCTTTGATATGATCCAAAAGATTCCTCCAAATTGCTATCTCCAGTGTTTTAAAATGCAAAGGGACCCCAAATATACCATTGGGAGAGAAGTCCTCGTGAATCCCAAGATCTCTAAAATTTTGTCTTGAAGCCTTTGATCAAGATTGAAGAAGACCACTTTGGAATTCTTATCATTGATGACTTGGTTTGTGGCCCTAAGGTAAACATTAAGAGTATCTTTGATCATTCTTGCTTCCCTGAGGTTGGCCACTCCTGCCAATCCTGTCTCATCCACAAACTATGGGTGAGTCAAAACCTCCTCACCCCCTTGATACCTGTTAGCAAATCCTGTTGTCTTCTTCTCAAGATGAATCTACCTAAGCCTTCAACCAATATGAGAAAAAGATAAGGGGAACAAAGATCTCCCTAACGAAGGCCTTGAGTGGCTCTAAACGGTTGTGAGGGAAAACCTTTGATTAACACTGAGTATGTCGGAGTAGAGATGCAACTCATGACCCATTCTATCCAATCTTGAGAGAAACCGACGACTGGCATCATCCTTGACAAGAAGCTTCATTGCACCCTATCATAAGCCTTTGACATATCCAATTTTATGAACATTCCTCTATTGCCAGTTTTTTGCGTTGAGTGGATTGCCTCTTGAGCTAGAACCACACCATCCAAAATCTGCCTGCCCTCTACAAAACCCCTTGATCCGAGGAGATAATGCTATCTAGGAGAGGTTTTAGCCACTCAGCCATTACCTTCATGATTATTTTATATATGACATTGCATAAGGCAATAGGTCTTTAATCTGAAATATGCACCCCCTCCTCCCATTTCGGAATTAAGGCAATGAATGTATGATTTAATGCTTTAAGCATTCTTTTACTGCCTCTAGACTACAACCATTACATCCTCCTCCAAGTTGTCCCAGAAGGTCTAAAAAAACTCGATTGGGAAGCCATATGGACCTGGTGTTTTTCCCGTATTCATTCCAAAGACTACCTTCTTTAGCTCCTCTCTATCAATGGGTTAAACAGGGCCTGATTTTTGTCTTCAGAGATAATAGAGGGTATGACAGCAAGAACTTCTTTCTGAGCCTCTTCGTCTTGCACTGTACCTTAAATTATTTAACAAAATAATCCATTGAATGGAAATGCATACCTGGGATTGTATCAAAGGAGTGCCCATTCTCATCTTAAAGAGCTTCCATCTTGTACGTCTGTCTCCTAGCACAAGCAGCCTGATGGAAAAATTTGGTGTTTCCGTCACCTTACAATAACCAAGTGGACATTACTCTCTATTTTCAGTAGATCTCCTCTTGGTTGTCAATGTCCTCAACCGCTTTATGCAATGCATCATCCTCTTCTTTAAGCTGCTCTGTAATTGTTCCTTCCCTGAAGTGTTTTTGCACCTCATCCCATCTGGCCACTAATGGAGCTCTTTGGGCCTTGAAGTCCGTCTTGTTAGCTCGCTTCCATTGCTTTAGTTGATCCTTGACATAATGAAGCTGCTTGTGGAATCTAAACATTGCTGTCCCATATGTCAGTCGTCCCTCTTCCCACCATTGTGGGATTTTATTTTGAAGTTCCTCCTTTTTAAACAAAAAATTTCAAATCTGAATGGTTGGTGATGCTGCCTTGTCTTGATCCCCCCTTCCAACAAAATGGGGAAGTGATCCGAAACTGGACCCTCCAAAATCTGAAATTTTAGATTCCATTTCACAAACGCCTCCTTTGAAACCAAAAAAGGTCTAACTTCACCTTCCTGCTATGTGGCTCCCTCCTCTTATTAGTCCAAGTATAGTTGGTTCTAGGACATTTAATATCCACCAAGTGTAATGCATGGACCTGGGCAATCATAAGCCGATCCCCTAGGTCCAAAATTGGGGTTCCTCCTTCTTGATCTCTGGATGATAATTTAGCATTAAATTCCCTAGAAACAATCTAGTCTAACTCCTCCCTCGAGACTCTCATATTATGCACCGCTTTCCATTGACGAATTTGACCATCTAGGTTTTGAGCCCCATAAAAAATTGTGATTAAAACCTGCTCAGCCGTCACATTGTTCCTAAAATGCGATGTGAGGACACCCCTCCAAGCTATATGTTCTATTGTTGTCCATTCAAGAGAGTTCCAAAAGGTAACTATCCCCCCCTGAGGCCCCTTGGGAGCCACTTCCATATGACCAACACCCCTCCAAAATCTATTTACTGTTTTATACATGAGATCTAGCAACATTTTTGTCTCCTGGATAAGCAAAAAATATGTCTTACTTTTTTCTAAGAGTCTTCAAATGATAGGTTGATGGGTTCTACTGTTTAAACCCCTAATATTCGATAATTGTATAATCATTGGTTACCTTGAGACCAGTAAGACTCTATTGGCCTCACCGATCCCCCAGTGATCAATTTGTCTCCTTGAGATGCTATCAATTCCTTATTTGATTTTCTACCCACTCGAGAGCTAATATCTTTTGATGTCTTCTCAACTTGACTTATCCCTAAAGTTGGCTTTTCTCTGTTCTTTTTTGCCACACCTAGGATAACATCCTTTATTATCGGCTGCTCCTGGTTATGCACTATCAATGCCTCTGCAATCTTTGATTGTGGTAACTCATTGCACTCTATTACCTGCTCTAGGATAGGAGTCGAAAGAGGGGCTTGAACATGGTTGTTATTGTTTTCATTATTCCCATCCACTCCTTCCATGAGTTGTTCTTCTTCTTGCTCCACTAGTGTCTTGAAGATCTCTTACCTATTTGAGGGCATGAGCTGGGTTTGCTCTTTACCATATTTTGTCTTTTGCCTTATTCTTTTGGGTTGTTCAAAACCGTCTTCTTGTGCTTCTATGCCCTTAGAAATGCTGGCAGCTTCTTTATTGACTGTTGACTTACCCTCCTTAGGAAGATTCAACATTCCTAGAGGAGCCTCCATTTTTGTGTTCATATTGTTTGGGTAGGACTGAGCCAAATGCCCATATTTGTGGCAAACTCTACACCTAAAGGGCAATGCCTCATAATCTAGTTGCTGAATCCAAGATAGTCGGGCAAGTTTGAGCTTTGCTGGCTGCGATCCATTTCCATGCATAATCTAGGATAAACAGCTGTGTTTCCTTCCATTGTGTCTCTAGAAACACCCAAATATCTTCCAAGGGAATTACCAATGATTTCCAATACCTGCTTACTCTAGAACTCCATTGGGAGTGCATAAAAATAGATCCAAACTAGGACAGCAATGGGCTCAATTTGGGGATCAAATCCCACTCTCCAGGGCTGAACAAATAATATTGCCGGACCATGATTCCTCTTTTTTGATTCGAAATCCCTATTTTTGTCGGCAAGTGAGGAAAAACTAACAATAAAATATCCATTACTAATAAACCACAAAGAATACTCACCAAGAGGCTCCCAGTTCTATCGAATCCACAAATGCAAAAATTCAGGTTAGGGCGAATACCCATGAATTTACAGATCAGGTCATGGTTGGTTGTATATAAGATTGTTTCTTCTACTATACTTTGGTCAATGACAATCTTTGGCCTAGATTCTGACTATGGCGAGCATCCATTGACTCTTTAATATGTTTATCTTTTTCCAGCAGCCGCAAAGAGCATTTTTAGTGTAGTTTTTTGTACTTCTTTAGTCTTTGTTGGAAATTTTTCCTTCAACAAATCTGCAAACGAACTTTGTCTATCTAAGAGAGGATATGGAGGCGCCCCCATTGGGCCCTCCTAGGGCAGCAATCTCGTCTTCAATTCCACAACAACCAATAAGTACTTCGTCTACCCAGCTGATTGCCTAGTTTTCCCTTCTAGAGCTATGCAATTATGAAGTTGTTGTAATGCTACTATTTGGTCTCCAGAAGCACAACTTTTGAAAGGCAAAAAAATAACAAATAAAAAGTGGATCTATCAAGTAAACTTTACAAGTGTTGGTAGTTCCAATCTCCTCTTCGAACAAAACTTTTGAAAGACAGAGTGGATCTATCGAGCAAACTTTACACGCTTGTAAAAAACTTCGAATTTAGGCAAAGTTTTGTGTTTGCTTAAAAAACGACATCACCATTTACATAAAATATTTAACATTTTGCAAATAATCATGTGCAATTTTATGAGATCTAAACCGAAACTAAGAATAATAAATCTATGATATAAAAGTGGAAGTGGGATCGATTGATTTCATGAATGAATCAATCCAACATGTCTCAGTATGCATGCCAAGAACTCATAAATCACATAACGTCTGTACAATTGTGCCAGTGAAACCACAGTTCAACAAATGGATTAGAATGGATTACTCTTCTTAACCTTCAGATTTGGGCCGGTTGGCTGCTAATCTAATTGAAATAAAGTGAATCTAAAGAAAGTAGATCTAATATACTCTTGTGGGAAGGGGTGCAAGAATGTAAGCAAAATGAATAAACAAATACAATTGAAATCGTAGCGAGATTTGTGTGATCCAATGACGATCTCAAGTGGTGGCTGGTTAAATGAATTCGATCTGAAATTCTTTCAATAAACGAGAAAGAGGATTAAGAAGAAGTGAAAGAGTCACTAACATCGAACACCCATGAATGAAGGGGTTGCATAATATAGTTTATCCATGAACCCCATGGTTAGTTCCTCATTAATTGCAGAGTTTAAATGATGACTGACTACAAATAATAGCTCTAACTTTCTTGAAATTGCCAAAGGACCTTTACAATAAACATAAAGCTCTTATTTATAGGAAAAGTCTAGATTCCTCTACTTCAATCTATAGTAAAAGAAATTGACCCCTCGTTACAAAACTTGGCACTAGAAGACAAATATGTGGCCATCATCTTCAAGTAATAGAGCGAGTCACTTGCCCTCGAGGGAGAAGCATAGTATAAAAGGTGGGTCGCAATCTTGCCTCGGAGCGAGCCACTGTTCTTACTTGGAGTGAAACACTATCTTGGATCAGAGTGGGGCATTGTCCTAGAAGAGCGTGGCACTGTCTTGACTCAAAGCGGGGCACTGTCCCAAAAGAGCGGGGCATTGTTTTGCTTCAGAGCGAGGTGTTGTTCTGCCTCAAATCAGGGCATTGTAAAAGAAGAGCGGAGCGCTGTTTTGCCTCAAAGCGAGGTGCTGTTCCAGAAGAGCAGGGCATTTTTTTGCCTCAGAGGAAGGTGTTGTTTTGACTTAGAATAGGGTGCTGTTCCAAAAGAGCAGGGTGCTGTTTTGCCTCATAGTGGGGCATTGTTTTAACTTAGAATGGGGTGCTGTTGTGCTTTATTGCAAGGTGCTATTCAAGTCTGAGTTTATTCAACATCTATTTTTACCCCCTCCTTTTCCTTGCGTGATGAACTTTTGTTTGAAGAACGATGGTAGTAGTAGACTACTACAATTCTTCTATGTATAAATCTCATTTTTTTGTTCTTGCAATTTAGACTTTCATGATGAAATTTGTTATTCTAGCCTTTCTTTATCTTTGACATTATCAGATCCTTTGTCTAAGAAAAACTTTTCAAATTTAGCACAAGTTAGATTTTTTGGTTAATTCAAATTCAATGTTCATCCACTTTGTCTTTGCCTCATTTGTAAACTTAAGCCGTATGAGGCAACTTGAAAATGTAGTCTTTTCCTTATAGGTCATTTACAAGTCTTGTATATTTTCCTTTCTTGAAAATTAGGTTTATGATCCACGATAGTTTAATATTTTTTGTTTTTCTTTGAGTATTGGGTTCTACCTCTCTGCATTTTGCACCTTTGTGAATCTTAAGTTGTGTTGTCTTTTTGTCTTGGGTTGAACGTTTTTTGTTTCAATGTGTTGGGTCACACCCTTTTAAGTTAAACTGCATCTTTTTGTATCTTGTTTGACTTCCTTACATGTCTTAGGTCACACCCTTGCGTCTAGGGTTGCACTTTTTTGCTTCCTTTTGGGTGTCAAGTCAGAATTTTTCAATTCTTGGGTTACATGCATCTCAGAAAGACAAATACTTACTAAATGTTGGGTATGTAGGGTTTGTGAAAAGAGTACCCACAAGCACTGGTTGAAAACAGTCACTTGAAAAAATATGGTGACAAGCTGGAATTGTCTTGGTCACAAGGCAAAATGAGTATATTCTATAAGTCCCCAATTTTTTTTGGAGATTGATTAGACGTTCAACCACAAGTTTGAGAGCATGGCTTTGATATCTCTTGTAAAGGATCGAAGCTCTGCATGGAATTCATAAAGGATTCAATATGCAATGCACCATACAAAAGAGAGAAGAATTGGTGCTCTCTCCACCAAACAATATAGGGGTATATTTATATTACAAGGAGAGTATAACTAAGAGTCATGACCTCTCCTATTATCCTCTTAATAAATGACCTTATAACAAGTTTTTTTTTTTTTTTCAGGTGGCTATATTGGATTGAAACGAGCTCCACCCATATTACATCACATCTCTGTTAACACAATATTTCAACGAACTGCATAGCGGTATTACAACACACTATACTACAACTATACATATATCACCTAGCAAGGTTTGAACCTAGGATTCTATTGGGGAGCCCAAGTTTTTAACCACTTGATATCATGTCATTTTATAAACTTATAACTTATTATTATCTTTTTTAATGGGTTACATCGGATTGAAATGGACTCCATCCATATTACATCATGACCATGTAGTGGTATTACAATAACTTTGGCAATAATGAATGGATCGCTTGGCAAGATTCGTGCTTGACAAGATTTGAACCTTAGACCCCTTCTTGAAAGTCAAGGAATTTAACCATTGAGCTAACGCCATTTGATATGGTTTGTGTGGGAAAAGGGGGATATTTCATACAATTACATGAGTCACTACAAGATATACCAAAATACTTAAATCAAGACAACAAAGCAATAATTAAGTTGAAACTTTCCTGATCTAAGCAAAAATTAAGAGATAACATTCAAGAACATACTACACTAAGATCATTCACAAAAAGCAAAGCTAGGCTAAATCCTAATGCAGTAAATAAAATACTTAGTGACCTAGGGCATCGAGGACCATATCATTTACAAATATTGCAACAAATAAGCATAATAAGAGCTCACTTCTAGCTATCTTGCTTGCAATGATACCACTATAAAAGGAAGAGATCACACTTGAAATCAGCACAGGGACTCAAGAGCCTTGGAAACTGGTCCTCGAGTAGCAACTTTGATCTTTAATTACAAATCCTAGTGGGGGCGTCTTGTCCTCCTTCATGGAAGGCAGCAAACCAATGGTCGATGACTTTGGTTGTACCTACAAGGACAAGAGAGAGAGAGAAGGAGCAAAAAGGTTGCATGCTATGGTAGCAACATTGGTAGTAAATGTAAGCTAAAAGCAATGTTAGTAGTCGCAATGATTGATAAGTGAATGTATGGTGAGTAATGAGGAGATGAAATGGTTATTTATAGCAGATGGAAAAAATAACTTTCCCTTTAGAGGTTGATGGTTGGATTACATTCTTGTCGGAGCTATAAAATTGCAACCGTTGTCCAAACCACACATTGTCTCAACCCTATGTATTAAAAGATGCTAGGATATTGACTATACATAAAAACTCCTAAAAATCGATCAACGATTGCAATTGCCACTCAAAGTGGCGATTGTGGCACCTTTGATCTTCAGGACATGTGCTTTGGAGGACGTGTGAACATGTCCCTTAATCGTGCCTTTATGCTTTTTTCAGAGTTTTGGGAAAGTTAACAAGCATAAATGACAAGAAAAGATGGCATAAAGGTGGCAATTGGGTCAAGAAAGGGAATCAAAACCGTCGGCCAACGTGGCTTGCTGTTGTCGTACCCAAGGACTAACAAAGTTAGTCCACCCCTGTCCCATATGTAGGAGTATGGGACTCTTCACCACATGCAAAGTTAGTTGTTTGTGCTTTTTTTTACAAATACATATTATAATACGCAAATAATAAGATAGGTAAACATATATTACAATCATATAAGATTACCTCATAATGTAAAGGTATGAGACATGTTATTAAAAGGTAGTGTTTAGGTCCACTACACCATTGGGAATATATTATCTTTAATTTATTATCTATGGTTGAGACCTACAAATTATTCCTTACCACCTTGATCTTGTGTAAAGGCATTGCAATTGTTCATTTGATCATATCATCATCATCATTTGTTTTTCCAAAATTCCTATTTAGCAGAGTGTTCCTTATCATGAATTTTTCTTTTTATTTCAAATACTTTGGAATGAGTGGAATCTCTAACGTTTATAAATTCATGACATTATGATTTATAGTGGAAAAAAATGCAATTTACAGATATGCATTCAAGTTAAAATGAAACTGCAAAATGTTTCAAACAATATTTAAAAAGGTAAAATGATATGCAAAATTTTTGCTGCCCAATATGAATGAGAAATATAGTTTTTAAAATGTAAGGATCTAATTTCAGAGGGACCAGGTATCAAACGAAAACCTGTAACTCTTTATTGCAATTTTTTGATTTGAGGAATTTCAAATTTCTCTGAATCTAGGAAGAATTTTGAAAATCTGAGTCGATATCCTGAATTTGTGAAATGAACAGGGGGGGATACACTTCCATACTTTTTCTAGTTTGGCTATTTTACCCCTTAAAATTTGTGGTCAAAGTTTAGTAACACTGGTTTCACTAAGTTGCATGACAGGTCTATTTACATGCTATGACTGAATGAATAGACAATGATGTTAGATTTGAATTTTTGATTGACTTAAAAGTGTTCTTTCATCTAATATTACTCTTCATGATTTATATAGCAATATTAAGGACTGTGCCCTATTCTCCTTAGGAAGGAAGGTTAGGAATTTCTAATCAGATCTCTCATCTCTTGTATGTTTTCATCATGCAAGCATTTGGGTGGTAACATTATTTGATAAGCCATTATATTCATACATGTTAGTTTAATCTGTAATGTTTGTGAGCTAGCCTCTCATTTGGGTTGTTTCCTATCTTTTTTTTCTTGCAACTGAACTAGTATTTTACTCTTTTCTCATTTATTAGATGCGAATACAAACACCTTTGTCTGTCCAGCAATTGCCATTTGAACATGCTTTTGGTGTCTTTGGAAGAATCTCCAAATTACTACTGCATGTAATGCTGGTCTGATTGTGTTGTAGGCATTTATGGTAAAAGTGGATTCCACTTTAGTTTACTTGGTGTAACTTATGTTCTTTCTAGCTTTGCACAGTTGGTTATGACATATGCTTTTCTTGCTGTATAATATTATTGGAAATTCTTGTAGCCCTCTAAGTTGATGTTCTTTCATGTTCATCTGTTCTTGGCAGTTGAAATATTCATCACATACCCAGGGGGTAAAAGCCTATTGAACATTTTTGCCCTTATTTGTGCTAATCAACAAGCTTCCTTTAGAAAATATGGAAGCTTTTATGGCTATCTATTCCTACAAGTTTTGGTTGCTTGTATTTATACTTTTCCTTTATTTCTGGTTAAAAGAATCTAGGTAGGGTCTATCTCATAGTTACTGTATCCAGCAATTCTCTTGTCTTGTATCCACACGTATCCAAACACACGTGTCTTGTATCCACACGTATCCAAACACACGTGTCTTGTATCCACGCGTATCCAAACACACAGGTACCATATCTAGATGTATCCCAATACAGCTTGAGTGGGCCTAATGGTGAAGGCTTAGGTACTCCAGATAGGAGGTCCAAGGTTTGAATCCAAAGGGGGGTAGGGCATGTATGCCCCTAGGAAGATAGCACAACATGAGTGCCTCCTCCCATGCATAGTGGATCTGAAGAGTATGGGGTGGTTTGATATGCGTAATGCTCCTAGACCTTAAAAGTTACTTCACTTTTAAACATAGTACACGAGTATCGTATCTAGATACATGCCCCTTTTTGGCCCATATCTAATATAGCCTGAAATGGCCTAGGCATGTCTAGCGTTGTATTCACAACATGAGATTAAGAGAAGAATATGCAATTTAAAAAATCAAATTGAAAATTAAAAAATCAATGACAATCATCTTCTTAGTTAATGAAAATATCCTATTCAAAACTTATGTGTAAACATTTTTGTGTTATATCTTTTTCTTTTTCAGTTATAAAATATGTATGCTTTTTATAATGTTGTATCTAGCCATATCCATATTAGGTCATCTTGAAAATTTGTTGTATCCTTATCCGATACCTTACCAGTATATTGTACCTTTTTTCGTGCAACAGCTATCTCCTTGAGTAGTTTATCTAAAACTAATATAAAAGTTAAATAAGATTGTATTTTTGTTTTCAAATTGTATCCATTGCCTTGGCGAAAAACTTTTATTGGCATTTACTCTTTGCCACTGTTATTTATTTTTCAATTCTTGAAATAGAATAAACAGAGTTACTGCCTTATGCTCTCCTTGATTTTGTGACAGGTATGGTAACGAGTCTTCACCTATCATTGGCTTCTTTATTTTTGCAGCTCCATCAGAGGTGTGTGAACTATGCATATGTTCAATATTTATTTTCTTATGCCATTGAATGGGCCAAAAAAAACAGGGATTTGAGTGCCTACAGGAAGTGAATGTAAAAACATTTTGAAACATATCAAGAATGACATTTCAAGTTGAATTGATTTCAGACATAGTTTTGGGAGGCATTTTTGTTGATTTTTATTGTATCTAAATTTGACTATATTGTAAAAATAAAAATATGTTGTAATAGTGATGAATACAAGGTCATAGTTGATAGAGGGGCATAGTGTTGAAAGGAAAATTTAGTACTTAAGATGTATGGTTATGGGGCATACAAGGTTATGTGTATTAGTTTAGTGGTTATGCAGGTATGTACTGCCTTTTATAATTGTATTTAATAAACTTGAGGATAGAATGTTGGGGGAGGGGCATGTTGGAGTCACTTGTGAAGGTGATCTCTGAAACTGAACAGGATGCAAGGCTTCTTATATCATTCCCTTTTCTTATTTCCTTCATTTTTAACTCCTGTACAAACTTTCTTTTGAGTAGCATTGGTCATCACTGTTGTTGGACTGATGTTTAACTCAGGTAAAGGTTGTAAATCACGACTTATCAAAGTGTGAATTTTTCTTGATCAATATTAATTTATGGTGTTTCTGATCTTGTTTTATGTGGTCAAATTTCTTAATTAGGGCAATTTCATTTTTTGGGTTTGTGCCATCCCTGCACTCTCATTTTCTTCACCCCTCTGTAACTAAACTTCGTATTTTTTTTTTTGAATTGGTTCTATGGGATCCAAACAGGCCCCACCTGTATTACATTATGACCACATGGTGGTTTTACAACTGCTTGGTAACTATGCATGCATTGCTTGGCAAGATTTGAACCTGGGTGTCCTTTTCAAAATTCAAGGAATTTAAGCAGTTGAGGTAATGCCATTTGATCTGAAACTTTCCTTAGTTGCTTACTGATTCTTGAACAATATCCTGCTGCTGCACCTATACTTTGCTATGAAACTTGGGAAATATGCTAAGTTTAAATGCTTTTTCAGAAGAGTCACCTATAGCAAAATCTGCTGTTGGGATTCTAAAAATCTCAATAGACACTTGACATGATTCTCCTATTTTTCACATACTGTCTGCCTGATGCCTTCGTTATCAGCTGATCCTCACTTAGATGCTTTCTAACTGTTGTTAATTGGCAGAAAAAATTCCTGTAAATGTTTCACCTTGAAGTCATTACATTGGGCAACATTGTGGTCACTTCCATACAAGTTATAAATGCCATATTTTGGGTGTGCAACTCTTTACAAGGCAGTCATTACTTAATTGATTTGGTTCTTGGAATGTACCTTATTCCATTGATGAGTTGGGCCTTGCATTGTTTACTAGCAAACTATTGACTGACAATAACTCCAAACTCATCAATTGCTCAACTGATGTAGGTTAATTCAACCTGTGTCAAGAAGAACCTTGGATTTTTTTTCAATGAATAATTTGGAGGTTGTGAACTCATCAATTAGAATACAAACTTGAAACCATGAAAGAGCAGAGAATCAACTGATACATTGTAATATTCAAGTGGACATCTTATAGATCTCATTACTAGAATTTGTTGTGTTGTAATATTGTTACAACATAAGCAGGGCAGTCCTTTTTGTCACCTAAAGGGTTACAGGGGAGCAAGATTGGAAAGGAAAGACAAAAAAACTTTGATTTCTAAAGTAGCCTATATTGACAACCAATCATCACACGTCTTACCAGTATCTACATCAGTGAGTGAGATCACTAAATCTAAATTGTAAAACTTTGAAAGTCCTTTATGAGACAAAAAAATGGTGAATGTATTTGTCTTAGAATAAGAACTTTGCCTTTTGTATTTAAAGAAATAAATTACTATTTTTGGTCAAGGTGTTTGTATTTATGACAGATCACTGGGTTGATAACCTTTCTCTCATTATTGAAATTCTTTATTTTCAGGTTTAAAGAAAATACATAAAAGGAGAAGATTTACAAGAAAGTAAAAAATTTGAAGAGGAAATAAAAGGAAATATTAGCTACATGTTACTGCTGATTTCAATTTAAAAAAAAAAAAAAAACTGATCATGCACATGAGAGAATAAAAAGGAATTTGTAAATAAAAAATAAAATTTGAAAACTTGTTAATTGTTTTTTTTTTTTTTTTAACATGGTGGAATCGGTAGCCGCCACGAATCCGGGCAGGCTGTCCAGCTTTTATGGCCGCCACAGTATTCTGCGCTGTCCGCCCCGGAAGCCGCGTTCAATCTGGCGAGGCCCGAGATTTGAACCTTGGACCTCCGCCCCCCTTATGGGGTTTGGATGAACCAATTGGTCTACACCTCGGACCTTAAAAACTTGTTAATTGTTACAATAAAATTTACATGAATTTCTCAATGAGATTTGATAATTCAAATTTTTGGACATAAATGAGAATCCAGAAATGATTGGAAGCAGGAATCCAAATGTCTTATTCCATTGACAATAGAGCTATATGCATCAATTGGAGAAATCAGGTAAACAGAAAACTGCTTTTGAAAGTGTAGCCATTCATTTTAAAAGAAAATGTGCCAAGGGAGTAAATCTAGAAGTACCACAGATGTTTTGGATTTTAGCATCCCATGCCAACATTTCTAGTCATCTGCAGGATCCTAAATATTTCAATCAATGCGATGGGTGAAAAAGATCAAAGGTATGAGAGCAAATATCACAGTGATACCTGGCTAATAAGTGTGCACCTTTTAAATGCCTTGTTGCTCTTCTTATAACTTTGAACTTAATAAATTTGAGAATATAATTAACTTGTAGAAGTTAGATAAGTGACTTTATTTTGGATAAGTCACTTTTCTAAAATAAGGCGTTTAAAGTACAACAAAGAGCTAGGGTTTGGCACGGTAATGATAGTATGTAGAGCACGATGCGCAGTGGAGGAGGTGGCAAAAAAGGTGAGGTGGAAGCTGGTCAGGCGGGTTCCCTCTTTATTGAATTTTCAAACGGCAGGCGAGCGGGAAACCCTACGGATTCTTAGGCCAAGGCTTTCGACCCAGGTGAGAGGCCTTGGTTGCAAGCTATGGTGGGAAAAAGGAAAGCTTTTGCTCCTTTTTGTCATATCTCTCCTGTGGGAGACCGAATCGAAGTTCCTAACAATCTTGCTAAGATGGCAGTTGCACAAGGGGATTTGTGCCTGATAGGGAAATTTCTGGGAGAATTTCTTTTTGGCCAAATTTATCTGTGAAGAAGACTTGGAGAAATTCCTTCTTCAGGGACCTTGGTTCTTTGGCAGAAGAGGACTATTTATGAAATGGTGGTTGTGCGATTTTGATCCCCATTCTCAGAGTCTAACAAATTCCAATATGGGTTCGCCTTTTGGGTGTTCCTCTCTATCTGTGGCATGAAGATATGTTTGTTGGAATTGCTGGCGTATGGGTCAGCTCCTTACCATTGACGCAAGTACTTTTGCTAGGTCAAGACTTGTCTATGCCCGATTCTGCATTAATATTAATATGGAGGTCTCCTTGCCAAGCTCAATGGAGCTAGTATCAATGTTTGGCACCCACATTCAGTCTATAGAATATGAAAATGTACCTATTAAGTGTGGGCTTTGCAATAATATGGGGAATTTGTTTAAGGACTGTCCCAAGAAGAAAATCCAAAACCAATCCAAAAAATGGCACCTTAAGAAAGCTGTGGAAGTCAAGGAAGCAGGGAAGGTGGTCTCGACAATGCTCATGCGTTCGACTTAGGACCAAGATCCCTCCCCTGTTGAAGATGGGGAGATAATTCTAGGAAAAGACGAGGTAAGTTCTCCTAAACTTATTTCCTCTGTGATGAATGAAATTCCTGTGGCAAATATGTTCTCCTGTCTTTTGAGTCAGGAGAATGATATGGGCGTTAATCCCCAACCCCACTCTTCTGAGGGTTTGGAGGAAGTTTCTTTGGAGGGAACCTTGCTTGTGGACCTCCCCCAGCCTAAATTTCCAAGGACCTCCCTCCCAGCCTCAAATTCTGTTATTTCTTCCATTCAAAGGCCGCTGACAAAATAGGACAGTCCTTCAGATTTGCCTCTTAATGGGAAAGGTTTAAAAGCCAGCCCAGCCTCAGAATCTGTTATTTCTTCCATTCAAAGGCCGCTAGCAAAACAGGACAGTGCTTCAGATTTGACTCTTAATGGGAAAGGTTTAAAAACCATCCCAGCCTTAGATTCTATTATTTCTTCTACTCAAAGTCTGCCGGAAAAATAGGACAGTGCTTCAGATTTGCTTCTTAATGGGAAAGGTTTAAAAGCTAGCCCAACATTAGCTTCTATTATTTCTTCCATTCAAAGTCTGCCGACAAAACGGGCAAGTGCTACAGATTCACCACCTAATGAGAAAGTTCTAAAATCTAGCCCCAATCGCATCATGAGGAGTAGCAAAAAAGGGGCAGTGGATGTGGGAGCTGACTCTAAGAAGGGGCGACCTTCAAACCAAGACTCAAGGTTGAGGGAGACCCTAAAAGACATAGCTAATGTGTAATGTGCAACCCCCAACTGAGATTGCCACTTATCACTCCGGTTGGGTGTTTTTGGTTTGATTTTTGTGTATTTTGCAATTTATGAAAGATAATAAAATACACACTGCTGAAATAAAGAAATGCTTCTAACTTTGTTTCTACAACTCCGAATGCTACCAAATTTGTACACAAGCTTCCTCTAATATAGATAAACAAACCCAATGAAGGAAATTGCATTAAAATGAGAATACCCGGAAATATGAAGATCTGATATAAACTGGAAATTGCATGTTAACTACAGAAAACTTATTGTTTTGCTCATAACTTTCAAATTACAAACTTCTCCATCAAACTAGTGGCAGTTTTAAACACCCTCTATTGAGACAATGACAATGCAAGCTTGGAAAGCTCCAAAAAACAAGGCGTCTCAACACCCAAGTCCCACGTCCCTCTCTGAGTTGTACGGCTAGGCTGGGAAGTTGTACGGCTGCCAAGGACTCTTCCAATCTGCCACAAACTTGACTAAATTCACTCCTATATGAAGCGGCTGGGCTGTATGAGGAAGTATGGTTACAATACAATCAAACCCTAGCTGAATTTTCCCCTTGCACAAGCTGATTTCACCTCAAAATGGTACGGCCTCCTTGTGGGTTGAAGTACAAATAATGTATAGCTGATAATGTCTTCAAGCTCTCACAAGAAACATCAATTTGATACTGAAATATGCCTCCAATTCTGCTCAAAGTCACTCCCAAGGATTGAGAATGCAACTAACCAAAGTAAGGAGATCTTTCACTCCCAGCAATGGTGTCCTCTGCTGTGGTTTTCATCACAACAAAGCAGCAATGAGAAACTCCTGCACAATGCAAGCTCTCCTTCAAAGACTCCAAGAGAATACAATAGCAAAAGATCCCTTCAAATGCTCTCACAACCTCTATTTATTCTTTCCTCAAGTTGGGCGATCCCATATGTTGGTGAATGTGGGATAAAAGAAACACTTACATTTCACAATATAAGCCAAGGAAGGGGTCGTCCCTCTTGTCTAGGGAGCAAAAACACATTTAAATAATTTTTAATCAAATTTTATTATATGACCTTTAAATTAAGTGGTCATAAGGCACCCCTTCATCAAATATATAAGCCCAACATTAATATATTTAACTTTTATATTTAAATATAACATTATAAATCTTCGGGCATTAAAATTATTGCTCTCCCAACATCCAACCACCAAACAACTTACGGAAACGGATACCCATTAAGCCGAAGATGCCAGTCATACTTTCCATTTCCCGAGAATCCAACCCTAACTGACTTACTAAAAATAGTAAGTCCATCATCTGAGCTCAGAAAGACCCCGGGAAACAGGCATCTAAAAGCATGTGACATCCCGATGACTGTCCAACACCCTCTGTGAACTCCCATACCGCCGACAAGCCAGGAAAGGGACATTACATAATGGAACCCAAATGACACTTTCAATGGGAGGGGGAAGAAGCAGCCCACCAAGTTTTGTAAATGAAAATATTATCTTGGAACATAAGGGTTTTGAATGCCCCTTTGAAGCAACGACTAGTTGCTAATATTAGGAAAGATCTGAATCCTCATAATTTTTTAAGTCAAGAAACTAAAATTTAAAACAATTTTGATAAGGTTAAGAATGTCATATGGAAGGAGGCCTATTATTCTGCAAGCCATGCTTTGGGAGCTTTTGGGGGTTTAATGTGTCTTTGGGATAATTCAAAAATTGAAGGCAAAGTGCTCTTTTCTTTTGACAAGTTCATTAACATGTTTTTCTACTGCAGAGTTTCTAAAATATCCTGGGTTTTAACTTTTAACCAATGTGTATGCTCCAAATTTAGTTGCGGGAAGATGAAGACTATGGGAGGAGCTGAGCGTAAATAGAAATGCTTTCCCTGACCTTGCTTGGATGTTGGCTGGGGATTTTAACTCCTTCCTCTTTCCCTTAAAAAAAAGGAGGAAGCCAATCCCCCTCTAATGGTATGGATGTCTTCAAATTTTTTGTCAATACTAATGAGCTGATGGACTTTGAGCTAAAAGGAAGTAAATTCACTTGTAGCAATAGAAGGCTGGGAGAACATCTTATCCAATCAAAGTTGGACAGGTTTTTTGTTTCTAAAGAAGTGCTTCATCATTTTGGCAACTCTGTTCTCTTTTCTCTTCCAAGAATAGGATCGGATCACAGTCCTTTGGTACTGGATGTTTCAGTGGGGAATAGAATTTTTAAGTCTCCTTTCCGTTTTCAGGTTATGTGGCTCAAAAATGATACCCTTGAGGCCCTGATAGCTGATTGGTGGAAGAAGGATTTCCAAGTCCCCTTATATCTGAAGTTGCCAATAAGTTAAGATTTGTGAAGACCAATTTAAAAGAATGGAATAAAAATGTGTTTGGTAACATTTTCCAAAAGAAGAACTCCTTGAAAGTTTGAAACTACAACTTTCAGCTATTGAAGCTGCTGCGGAATCTTTGCCCCCCATCAAAGGCTGATAGAGATCTTGAAAGGAGTTTGTTGGCAGATTTCCATAGTGTTTTGGCCTGCGATGAATCCTACTGGAGACAAAAATCTAGGGCTCTTTGGTTGAAATATGGAGATATAAGTACCACGTTTTTTCATGTCACAACCTTGAGACGCAGGAGTTTCAATAAGATTACTGAAATTGTTAAGGAGGATGGTACTAAAATTGGAAATATTTTCGAAATTCGTGAGGATGCTGTACAATTTTTTAAAAATATCATAGGAGTGGCAACACCTATAGATGAGCAGGCCTCCAATTATTTTTTGAATTTTATTCCTTCTCTAATTACTGAACAAATGAACTCTAGTCTTATCGCTCTATTCAAAGAGTCTGAAATCAAAGAGGTAATGTTTTCCATGGTTGGAGAGAAGGCCCATGGACCTGATGGTTTTCTTGCAGTTTTTTACCAAAATTATTGGGGAATTGTGGGGAAGGATATATATAATGCTATGGGTGAAATTCAAAATACCCTTCATATTCCCAGCGACATCAAGTCCACTTTTCATTGTTTTGATTGCTAAATTGGTAGGAACTAACTCCTTCAATAATTTCAGGCCTATAAGTCTGTGTAATACTCTTTATAAAATATTGGCTAAAGTCATAGCCAACAGAATGAAGGCCATTCTTCCTCAGATTATTGATCCTTGCCAAGGCGCTTTTGTTAATGGGATGCAAATTTTGGATGGTATGATTACTATTCATGAAGTTCTTCACTTCATAGATAGAAGTGATAGAGACGGATTTTTGTTGAAATTAGACATGAACAAAGCATATGATAGAGTATCTTGGGAATTTTTGTTTAAAGTTATGGGTAAATTTGACTTTCACCCTGCTTGGATAGACCTCATCAAAGGGCCTGTGCTCAGTTATGAATTCTGTCCTAATTAATGGTTCTCCAACAGGTTATTTCAGAAGCCTACAAGGCCTAAAACAAGGGGACCCTTTGTCTCCTTATCTGTTTCTTATTATGGTTGAAGCCTTGGGCAGATATATTCAGGCAGCCCAGTCTAAGGGGTTAATTTCAGGGATAATGCCTGCCTCTTGCAATACCATAACCTACCAACAATTTGCGGATGATACTCTTCTTGCTTCAAGATCCTCTATTCCGGAAGCGAATGAGATTAAGTTTATTCTATTTGCTTATGAGGTTGCCTCTAGACAAAAGATAAATTTCAACAAGAGCAAGGTGTTTTTTTTGAATACCCCCCTTCAAAGGCAGGTAAAAATCGCGAAAATATTTGAATGTTCCATTGGGCAGCTCCCTTATGTTTATTTGGGTTTACCGCTTTTCAGTGGCAGGTTACAAGATTCTTCTTGGCTTCCTGTGGTGGAGAGGGTTAGGAGAAAGTTGGCAAGCTGGAAAGGTGCCCTCCTCAACCAAGCTGGTAAGGCACAACTTGTTAAATCCACCCTCCAAAGTATCCCGGTCTTCTTTTTGTTGCTGTTCAAGATGCGACAGAAAATCTGCCAAAAGATTGATAGTATTCAAAAGGCCTTTCTTTGGACAGGCATGGAAGAAAAACACAGAATTCCCCTGGTGGATTGGAAGCAGGTTTGTTCCAGGAAGAGCAAGGGTGTATTAGGCCTTAGGAAACTAAAACAAATGAATTTGGCCCTTATTGCAAAACAGGGTTGGAAGTTTTTCAAAATGGATGAAGCTGGATGGGTAGAGATTTTAACAGCTAAATATCTTGGCAGATATGGTAATTTCCTAGATAGTCAAGCCAATCCAAAGAGCTCTGTTTTTTGGAAACACCTTGATTCCAGGTTTATTATTCAAAAAGGCTTGAGATGGAAGATCGGTGATGGGAGGAAAGTTAACTTTTGGGAAGATAGTTGGATTCGTAATGAGCCTTTGATTAGAGACTAGCTTCTAAACTACTTAGAGCCCTTTACTGCGCAATCCTATGGATCTAGAGTTGCTGAATTTCTTGAGGTAAGGGATGGAAAAAGGGCTTGGAAGACTCTGTCTCTTGTTAACCCCTCCCCTAGGCAAATTTGTGCTCTAAGTTCTTTATCCAATATTCTTAGAATTCATCTCCTAAATCCTAACGCATCAACTGATTCACCTGTTTGGAAAGTGGATAATAAGGGCCTTTTCACGGTTAAATCTGCTTACTTTCTTCAGTTTGACGAGGAAGAGGACTGGTTTCCAGCCAGTAAGATATGGTTCAAACACCTCATACCTAAAGTTAATTTCTTATTTTGGCTGGCCGCCCAAAACAAAATCCTTACTATTGAAAACCTTCACAAAAGAGGCCTGCCCATTTCGAATAGGTGTTATTTGTGTGAAGTTGCTTGGGAGAATGCTAATCATTTATTTCTCGAGTGTCCCTTCTCCTTAGAAGTTATCCACCTTCTTCTCATCAAATTCAATTTTACTTAGGTCATGCCTAATAACATTTTGGACCTGTGTTTGCAGTGGGTTGCCCCCTTCTAGAATCATTTGCTTAGAATTTGCTGGTCTTTCTGTTTGCCTCATTTTTTTGGGGTATTTGGAACGAAAGAAACAATAGAGCCTTCAGGAATGTTAAAAAGGATCCCTTGCATGTGGAAGCTAAAATTTTCAATTTCCTAAAAGAAAATGTTTCCATAATCCCTATCAAAGATGAAAAATGGTCCCATAGCAAAGGTAAGCTTGCCAGCCAGCTGGGTATCCTAAATCTGGAAGGTATTTGCAGTCTGCCCACCCCCAATCCTAGAGATCTTATCAAATGGCAGCCTCTGCCTCAAGGTTGGATAAAATTGAACTTTGATGGGGCAGCTAAAGGCAACTCGGGCATCACAAGGGCATCAGGGATAACAAAGGGGTTATTCTTTTGGCCTTTGCTGACTTCTTAGGTGTTTAGTCCAGTTTTTTTTGCTGAAGCTCGGACACTTTATCAATGGGTCATGCTCCTAGAAAAGCTGAATGCAAAGAAGGTGGTGATTGAAGGTGACTCTCTTTCTATCATTAATATTTCTAAAGGAAAACATTCCCCCGACTGGTCCATTGCAGATTTAATAGAAGATATTTACCATCACACTGAGAATTTGGAAGGTGTTGAATTCAGGCACACTTTTAGAGAAGGAAATAAGGAAGCTGACTTGTTGGCCAACCAGGGGGTCAATCAGAATGCTCTTCAAATCTGGATGAAGGATTTCCCTGCCTTTTTGACTTAGTGTGTTTTGGTTTCGAATTCTGGTCTCTTTTTGTCCCTGGTTGATAAGGTGCTCCCTCTTTCTTTTTGTTGAAGGCCTTTTCTTTGTTCTGCCTATTTGTGGTTGTTTTGTTGTATCCCCCTGTCCCTTGGGGTTGTTCTCCTCTTGATTCGCTTACTGTTCTTGTTTCTATTGTGTCTCTCATTGTAAAAGGTTAGGGATCCTTTCAAAATCCCGTGTTTTCCTACCTAATAAAAAAACATAAGGCGTTTAAAGTCACTTCATGGAAGTAAATTGGGTTTATTAACTAGAGAGTGACATCGTAAAAATATAATAAGGTGGTTAGAAAGGAATAGGCAGGCACCACTTTTCATCAGCGTATATGCCTTAATAAGGGCAAAGAGAATCCATAACAGATTCTGGAATTTAGGAAATTTAAAAATATTCTAATCCTGAAATCTTTCCTAAGATAAGTCTCTTTAGCAAGCACCTTTAAATCCTTAAAGCTTATCTGTTGGTCTGATCAAGGCCTATTTTCCATCAATTATACTACTTTTAATCAATTCTAAATGCAACATTAATGTGAAATCAATCAGATGATAAGAGATTACTATCAATCTTCCCTAAAGCAATCACTTTTCACCTCATCCATTGAAGAATGAACACATTAATTCCATTTTTTTAAATCATCATGAAACATAAACAGAAAACATACTGAAAATCTGCTGTCAAATTCTTAATTGTGAACTGAAATGGTCTTCATATATTGACACAAGTATTAAATATAACTAGAAATCTAAAAGTGTTTATCTAAGTTTGATAAAATAGCTAAAATCGTATGTGTGTGTCTATATATATAGATATACACATATTATTCATGTATGTATGTAAATGGTAGTTTAAAAAAGAGCACTCATGTGAGAGCTAATCTTTGCATAGAGTTCTATCAATCACCATGATAATATCCATGGTTATGAAACTTAGTGAGTTTTTGAAAAACTCGCCTAGTTCAAGCGTGAGTCGCTCAATCTGATTTTTTTTCACCCGACTCAGTGATTTTGTTTTTTGACTCGCCAAGTTCTTTGTTTACTCGGGAACAAACTAGGACTCGGTGGACTGGGCAAAACTCATGAGTCCGACAAAAAACTCGGCTGCAATGCAAAATTCCAGCAAATGGCATAAAAGGTTTCTTTTTACTGTTTGGGCTCATTTTTACTGTTCTCAGTGATAGAGAGAGGTGAAAGAAGGTGAAGGCAGCCCAAACAAAACACACATTTGCATCCTAAACACCGTGTTTCCTCTTGTTTGTATGGAAAATTAAGAGATGAAAAACATTGTATCATTTCATTGTTTGATTGAAATTTATCTACTGAAGTTTACAGTGTTGTTTCCTCTTGTTTGCCAATTCCTTCCATTTCCTTGAGCAGTATATGCCAAGGCTTCCACCACTTTGTGATCTACTCTTCCCTACTTTTGATACTAGCATTTCTAGAGTTTCCAAGCACTTCTTTTCAACATTTGGTATAATATAAATTAATACCATTCCACAATTCAGTTATTCAGAACCCAAACAAATTTAAATAGAGCTTGTAGTTCATAACCATTGCTTTGGTCCAAGTCTTTTTGCACTTTGTCAATATAAACTTCACATACGAAAATCTTAAATGATGATAGACTTCATTATTATCATTAGTGCTCCTTACCAAACAACTGTTGCCTATAAAGGCTTAGATTTACTGCAACATTAAACTTCAAGAGTACTCCAGATCCCAAAATTCAATTTCCACAAGCACTACTTGAAAAAGCTTCTCAAAACCTTCTTTCTTTAAGGGTTGAAGTTTTTCATGTGGGACTGCCTGACAGACAAATACATTCTTTTTGTTCGTAGGAATGGTGAAAAAGCTACATATAATCAATAGTAGGTCAACATTCTTGATGTGAAATTAGAAATTAGAAAGGAGAAAAATGTAACATGCCAAATTTATGGAAAAATAAAGATCCAGTCCAAACAAAAACAAACTCTGCCTTGGGATATGTACTAAGGCATATTCAACTGGGGATTTGTTTATTTGACTGGACTGCAGTTTTGCAGCCAAAAAGTATATAGTGAAGGTGCACCAAACTTACAAAGCCACTTTCATGTGTAGTTTAAGGTTGTATCACTTATAGTATAAATTTTGGATTTGTATAACGTAATTAATTGTGATATGCATGGAAAATTCTTTATTCCAATAAAAAATTGCATTTTCTTCGCATTTTTTTGGCCAAATTTTTTCGAATTTATTTTGCCAAGTTCGAGTCCAAATAAAAAATTGACCTTGCCGAGTCCGAGTTTCTCTACTATGATAATATCAATGTCAAAGTTGTACACTATAGCATCAAAATATTATGAAAACAACTCAAAATCAGTTGATGTAAGTCTTATCATAAAAATCACTAAAATCTGAAACCAAATGTCATCATATATGACCACAACTGCCCCATTCACTTCCTAGAAGCATCTCATAAGTGATGGATTCAAAAAAGTTTAATTCCTCACTATAGACAAGTTTGCAAGACTCAACCCTTTCCACCTTCACCTTTTTAAGAAGGGAACCAGGAGTAGGAAGGTTGAAGATGTCTTGCTCTTATTTTTAGTGGATGGTGATGGATCTGGAGTTGGACTTTGAATCAGAAGGGGTGCTTGAGACATATGGAGTGAAAACAGGCCTCACAACATCCAGAGCAACAACTAAATCTTGGGGTGTGATTGCAGAATGAGGAAATCTTGTGAAGGTTCTATTAAAGTGATTGGACATTGCATTAGATATGATATTTAAAAGTTGGGACTAACAAATGTCAAAGTATGTAGCCATTTGATTCCTCCCTCCTGCGTTTGTTTTTGCGTATATGCGTGGCGTTTTTGCGGCCGTGCCCTCCCCTATCCCTTCCGTGTCCGCACGCGTTGTGGTCGCGCCCTCCCCTCTCCCTCTCGCGTCTGTTCGCATGCATTCGCGCGGCCTTGCCCTTCCCCATCCTCTCCCTCCTTTCTCCCTCCCGCATCCGCGGGCTTGCGCATTTGTGCGGTCTTCCATGGCTGAGCGTCCGGGTGTTTGCCATTCGTGTGACCTTACATGCTTGTGCTGTTGTGCGTCCGTGTGAGCTCGCGGCCCTTGCAAGGCCGTGCCCTTGCACGGCCTTGTCTGCGCCCTTGCACAACCCCTCTTTGCGTTCTCGCAGTCGTGCCCTAATGCGATTATGCCCTATTGCGGCCTTGTTTGTGCCCTTGTGCAATCCCGCTCAGCATTCTTGCGCCCTTGCACGACCCTATTTGCGCCTCGCTCAGCGTTCCCGCGCCCTTGCGTGGCCCCATCTGCATCCTCGCTCAGCGCCCCTGCACCCCAGTAGCCCTGTGACCTTGGCGGTATGGGGATTCTTGAGGGTGGAGGGATTGAGGAGATGCGAGTTTCTCCTCATAAATCTGTTCAATGCTTTCATGCAACAACCACATACCAACGTCTCTCCAAACAGATAACTTCTCTCCAGAAACAGTTGGATACACAGGCTAGCATCATACTCTCTTTGCAAGACCAAGTGAAATATGGCAGCTGCATTATCATGGATATCCAGAGTAAGCTTCAGGATCAGCAAGCCATTATTATTCAATTACAAACTATACACACCGAACAATCTCCTCAAGATTCTACGAATTTTCACTCTGAAATTTCAAAATTCCGAGATAAGCAGGCTGTCCTTTTGGCTGAACAAGAACGTCTCAAGGAAGCATCAACTGAACAGAGCCAAAAATTAGCTGACCAACAATCTTGGGTTCAGGTTGTAGCCGGGAAGAAGAACCCCCCTCCTATAATTGAGCTTGCTGTCTAGGCTAAATTTGAAGAAGGATTCACAATGCTAAAGCCCTCAATCTCAAGGTCCATGGGATGCCCAAACCTTTAGATCCGCCTCAAGCCAGCAATGCCTTCATTCGTAACACTCTCGAGTTAACAAACATCACTCTTGAGAAAGCATGGGTCACTCCTGATTCCACATTGGTCATATGCTTCAAGAATGCGGAAGACCATATGAAGGCTTTGAGGGCCAAACGAAAGTTATTTGATCTCTAGGACAAGATCTTTCTTGATGAGGACCTTACACGACTCTAGGTTGATGAATTTAAGAAAGCCAAAGACTAGGTAGCCGCAGCCAGGAAAGCCAACAAATAGGGAGTTATTTGTAATCTACGTGTAGTGATCAGGGATTGCCCCTCACTAGGGTGGTCCAAACCCTTACCTACTAAATGACTCATTCGGCATAGAAGGGAGAGGACTGATAAGATAGATGTAGCTTGCTAGAACTGTAATGGTATGACATGGTTTGCCCCAGGGTCCCTTGTTGATGTGACTAGTGGACACAACATCATTTTCATTTGTGAGACACATGAGAGTCTTGAGTGGGCCCTACCAACTATCACTGGTTACTTTTGGTGGTCCAGTTGTCGGCAACTTACTTGGCATTTTGGGGGGGTTCAAGGATCAGGATGTGGTGCTGCTCTCATCAGGGATAGACTTAAGCGTTTTGTGACCCTGGTTTCCACTGATCCTCACTCTAGATTTCTATGGATTAAAATTCATCATCACCCACCTCTTCGGGATATCTTCATTGCCACTTGTTACTTTCCCCCCCACCATGTCCAATTTTGCTATTCACACGAATGGGGACCCTTTCCAGGACCTTTATGAGGACATCACTAGGTACTCGGCTTTAAGGGAGGTGCTTTTGCTGGGAGACTTCAATGCTTGGACCGGACCTATGCAGGTTTCTCTTCATGACCTCACAACAGACAAGATGCAGACTCGGGAATTGGATCCTGATGACCTTGGTTTTGCTCAAACCTCCATCGACACACAGGTTACTGCTTACGGAAAACATCTTCTTGAGCTAGGTGAATCCAACAGGCTCGTTATTCTCAATGGTCTATCTCATTTTACAGATTCCAAATGCCAGTGTCGTGGACTATGCTCTTTCCTCTACCACCCTCATCCCGTTCATTTCTCGGTTCAACGTTTCCGATACACCCCCCCTTATTGATCACTCTGTTCTTTCTCTGACTTTCTCTATTGTTTCCCTTCCTATTATTCCTCCACCACCTCCCTCCACTCTCGCCCCTTGAGTCTCTATAGACTTTGACTATTATTATTCCTTTACCTACATGGACCGTTTGCGTCAGGTTCTCCCCAGGCTGTCTTCTCTCCATGATGCTACAAATGGTTCTGCTTTCTTGGCCCAAGCTATTTGGAAGGCAACTTTGAACTCTTACCCCTCCACCATTTGCCCACTCCTTGCCCTCGTCCCTCTGGTTATTGCCACATGAACATCTGGTACAATGAGGACTGTAAGTCTGCCCACCGAAGGTTGAAACATACCATTCGGTACTCTCCCCAGCTCAATGCCATCTCCCACAAAGACTACAGGTTGCTCCTCCGAAGGAAGAAACGTCTCTTCCTCTCCTAGCGTAGACTGGATCTTATTCACTCCCTTCACCATTCTCCTAAATCCTTCTGGCGCCTTATCCTCCCCCATGATCAGGTCAATCATGGGATCAATATTTCCTCTTGGACCACTCACGCCTCATCCCTCTATACCATCCCAAATCAGCCTCCTATTACGGTTCCTTCCCCTCCTTTGTCTTGCCACCTCTTCTCTATTGGGCTTATTAAGCAGGCTATTCAGAAACTTTGTACGAGCAAAGCAACAAATTTAGATGGGTTACAAGTGGAATTTTTGAAGCATGGCATTGACCCTCTTGTTGGGCCCCTCACCGATCTCTTCAACCTTTCTGTCTGCTCAGGTTTCCCTGACTCTTGGACTCAGCATATCATCCACCCCATCCATAAGGCAGGTGATCCCCACGAACCCAACAATTACAGGACTATCATGATTGGGCATGTCTTTGCCAAGCTCTATGCCACAACATTGGATGTGCTTCTTTCTCGAAGGTTGGAGGAGGATCATAGGGCCATGGGCCAAGTTGGTTTTCGGCAAGACCACCATACCACGGATCATATCCTAATCTTCGAAGCTATTATTGAGGAGGCGTGTTCCAAGTCCTCGAAGGTCTATTGTTGCTTTATAGACTTCAGGAAAGCTTTTGACACAGTGCCTTGGCATTTACTTCTTGAGAGACTACGGTTAGTTGGCATCTTTGGGAAGCTTTTGACAACAGTTTCCCGGTTGTATGAGACTGTGAAGGGTTGATTTCGCTCACAATAGGGGCTTTCAGCTAGCATTCTTAGCACCATAGGAGTGAAACAAGGTTGCCCCCTTTCTCCTACACTTTTTGGGATCTTCATTGATGAGCTTGAGTCTTTTATCCGAGAGAATGCACATGCAGAGGATGGTTGCCTTCTCCACCATGTGCTGATTTCTATCCTCCTCTTCGCTGATGACGTTGTCCTTTTAGCTTCTTCCCCTGAGGGGCTTCAACGTCATTTGGACACTCTAGCCGCTTTTTGTAATTTGAGACAGTTGACAGTGAACCTTTCTAAGACCAAGGTTATGGTGTTCAATACTACCAAAGAGGCTCTATCCCATCTTCACTTCTTTCTTCACGGACAGGAGGTTGAGATCACCACCTCATATGTGTACTTGGGGGTTCTCTTCACTGGACCCACCTTTGGTATGACCATTCTTGTATAGCCATGATTTTCCTTGGGTCTACCTTAACCCCTTCCCTTGAAACTATGTGGCCTAGGTATTCCACCTCTTGCATTCCAAAGGAACATTTAGACCACTTTGCACATAGTTGATTATTAGTCAAGAGTTGCAAGGTTTGGTCCAAATGTTGTAGATGCTCCTCCCAAGTGCGACAGTAAATTAGGATATCATCAAAGAAGACCAAAATGAATTTGCTAAAAAGGGGCGAAAGATAGCATTTGTAAGACTCTGGAAGGTAGAAGGTGCGTTGGTAAGATTGAAGGGCATGACCAAGAATTCATAATGACCTTCATGAGTTCGAAACGCTGTTTTGGGAATGTCATCTTCCTTTATTCTAATTTGATGATACCCTGAGTGCATATCTAACTTGGAAAAAAATCAAGCACCATGGAGCTCATCTAGCAATTCATGAATAACAGAAATAGAGAATTTGTCCTTGACGGTAATTTTACTAAGCTTGCAAAAATCTATGCATAATCACCAAGATCCATCCTTCTTGCGTAGCAACGGCACTGGAGAAGAATAAGAACTAAAACTGGGTCGAATAACCCCTAGTGTTAGTAATTCCTGGACCATTTTCTCAATCTCAGACTTTTGCACATAAGGGTACTTGTATTGATGAATGTTTGTTGGTAAGCTACTTGGTACAAGCTAGATTGCGTGATCATGGGCATGTTGTGGTGGTAGACCTTTGGGTTTTGTAAAGATGGATGGGTGTTTATCTTTGATGAGTTGTTATTCATCTGGCTGTTCTGTATCATTGGTATTTGGCACCTGTATTGCAAACAATTGTGCCACTACTCCGTGTGATGATTTCTTCAAGAGCTTTTCCATCTGTTGAGAAGAGATAAGCTGGGTAGTCCTTGTGGCCATTCCTTGGAGACTATATTGTGTTCCCTTCTAGGTGAATTGCATCCAAAGTTAAGAAAAATCCTAAACTATCCGACCCAAAGTTCGAAGCCATTGTGTTCCCAACACAACATCACATCCTCCCAAAGGAAGGGCAAACATGTCGGCCTTGAGATTGTATTCTCCCATTTGCACCTTGACATTTTGGCATTTGCCTTTACATGGCAAGGTTCCCCCATTGGCTATCAGGACCTCACAAGAATTACATGAATTTATGTAACAATTTGCTTGTTTGGCCACTCAAGGATCAATGAAATTGTTTGCACTACCAGAATCAATGAGTATTATGATTCATTGGCCCTTGAAGTGTCCCACCGCCTTCATGGTTTGGGGGGTGGACATTCTTGCTAGAACGTGTACTGAAATTTTAGGTTGTGGTTCCTCTAGTGCTATAGGTTCTTTTGGATGTTATTCTTCTTGATGTTTTTCATATTCTTCTTAGAACTCGCTTTCTTAGCATCGTGAAATCACTAGAGCATCAGGTTATTCCTGCCTTCCAACTATTGCACCCACGAATGCCATTGATTGTTACGGTACCGTCAAATCGATGATAGGTACCACTTTTTCAGTATTCTCAAATTTCAGTTTTGGGTTGGGCATGGCTGGAAGGTGATTGAAACAAGTTAACAAGGACCAGCTAGGCCAGAGTGTATTTGGTTCTGCGGACTCTCTAATATACTCTCTTAGAGGATGGTGAAACAGGGGTGCCCCCTTTCCCTGATACTTTTTGGGATCTTCATTGACGAGCTTGAGCCTTTTATTAAGGAGAACACTCGCGAAGAGGATGGTTGCCTTTTTCACTATGTGCTGATTTCTATTCTCCTCTTTGCTGATGATGTTGTTCTTTTGGCCTCTTCCCCTGAGGGGCTTCAGCGCCATCTAGACAAGCTTGTCACTTTTTGTGACTCGAGACAGTTGACGGTGAATCTTTCTAAGACCAAGGTTATGGTATTCAATACTCCTAGAGAGGCTCTATCTCATCTCCACTTCTCTTTCCAAGGTCGAGAGGTCAAGATCACCACCTCTTATGTGTACTTGGGGATTCTTTTCACCGGTCCCACTTTTGGTATGAAACCCGTCGCCCAGGCCTAGGTGTGTAAACGATATGCAACTCTGTCTTTGCTAGAGAGGAATTGCTTCAAAGCACATTTTCAGGATATACCTGTGAAGATTAGGACTTTTAATGCCTTGGTCAAGCCAACTATTACTTATGGGTCAGTGGTTTGGGGTCCTAGTCTTGGCCCGACTGAGTGGTCACGGGTTGAACGAGTCCAAACACTCTTTCTTTGGCGATTCATTCGTTGCAAGGGCACAGTCCCCTGCTCTATTATTCTGGCAGATTTTGGGGCTTCTCCTATCCAACTTGAGATTATCTTCTTGATTATCGGTTATCTTCACAAGATCCGTACTATCGACTATATGCCTGAGGGTTGCAGACGGTACCCTTACCTCACCCTTCGCTCCTCGATGGGACTCTCTCCGAGTTCTCGAGAAGGCTGGAGGAGCTGGTATTTTCAAGTTTCTGCCCTCCTGACCAACATTCAAATACAGATAGATAGGCTCCCCCCTTATTTTTGGGGTGTTCTCCCCCCCTCTTGGCTTAGTAAGGAGAGGATGCTCCATGAGATCCGGAAGGATGTTAGTCTACAGTACACCAGATGCACTTGGATCTCTCCTGTTGCCCCTCTTTCCCCCAAGCTGTCTTTCTACCTTGAGCGCTTCTTATAGATATAGGAGGGCAAAATGGTTACTCCACAATACCTTTAGCAACACACAATGCATAGTCTTCAGATCACTATTGGGCAAATCAAGGTGTGTTCTCACCAACTCCGGATTGAGTTAGATCACCATCTTCTGATGAAGGAGCAGATTTGCTTGTTTTGCCCCTTGGGTGAAGTTGAAACCCTTCATCACTTAATTTTTTGTAGTCCCATTTATTATGAGATTTGGGGTAGATTCCATTGCCTTTTTAGGGACAACTCTTGGTCTATTTCTACGTTCTTCAGATATCCCGACCAATGTGTCCCACACTCTTTCTTAGGGAGATAACTCAACATCGACGACATAAAAGTTCTCCTCCATATGGATCTCACCCTCCTCAACATCGACTCATCACAACATATTTCACTAGCTTCGACGGATGAGGTGAATCCGGATAGAAATGCCCCACATCATCCAGTTTGGACGAAAGTATGGTCGCTAGATAACGCACCCATAGTTTGTGAGGTTTCCGAACTAGCGCTGGTCAGAGACATATCGTGGACTTCTTCAGCTCCAGTACTTCGGCTGAGATTGTTAGGAGAGATTAGTTTCTGGGGGGTTCTTGGAGCTTGCCCTTCTTGGGCTGCTCCCTTCCCCCTCCTCTCTCCATTCTTCTTGGCATGCACTCCTCTCTTCTAGACTGCAGCTCTCCCCCCTTTGCTCTTCCTTTTCTTTTCCCTTTCTCTTTGGCCCGGTTGTCGGGTTTCGTCTTGTATTTATCTTAGTTATTTTCTTTGTTAGGCTTTTTAACCTGCTAGCTGGTAGTCATTATTGTCCTTCTTATAGTCCCTTGGGTCTTATTTTGGCCCACCGCGGACATTAATAATATTTCATTTCATTTCTCGATTATGATTAGTGGCCGACTTAATGTCTCAAAGATCTAACTACGAAGGGTCCCACTGTACTTGTAGCCGCACTCTTCGTTTTTTGAGTGCCCGACAATTTGTTTACCGGTGCACCACATAACTCAAACGACTTAAATCTTCCTAGGGCTGAAGGTTTCGCCTAGTCCTAGAGGGGTCTCCCTATATACTTGAGGGTACGTGGGAGCTTGCTGTCGTAAACGGGTGTTGGAGTTTCATCATCCCTCACTTCACTAGATGCTTTATGGGAAATCTAGCTTAGCCAAAAACGACAACTCCTCTGTGATATTTTAAAACCCCCAACACAGGGTTTCTAACCTATTCCATTAAAAACAAAAAGAAATTGTGCTATTTTCTTACAGGCTATTAAAGCAAAAAGAGTAGAAGAAAGGAAAAATATACTCAATAGAAATTGGAAGGTAGGATAATAACTGTTGCAATTGCAACAGAATATGGCCTTGGAAAGTGCTTTGATACCACTTGTTAGGAATATTCCCATTAAAATAAGCACATCCACTTAGATATTGCAATAATTAACAGAAAAACAGGACTTGAAATAATAATATTGCAATATAGAATGGAAATGTAGCAACTTTATTACTCAAGAATAGAATTCACAATATAGAATCATAGGCCTCTTCGAGGGGTAACCTCCTTGGAAGCATAGCTCTATTACAAATTTAGAAAATGACTTGATACATTCCCTTTCTGCCCTAGTCTTTTTATAGGCTCTCATCAACCCTAACCCTAATGCTCAAGGGTATCCATCCACATGCAAGTGGGGGCCCAAGCTAGTAAAGAAATAGTTACATCTTTATTAACTCCTTACAATAAGTAACGGTTACATCATATGGGCCCATATGCATTAGGCTCCCAAAGTGTCACATACACATTACTAGACAATTTCATAATAATGTTAGGATAGGGTCCTAACAAGATCCAAGTATTTGTGGTCCGGATATTGCAAAAAGGTGGCAAGCGATTTGCTTAAGTCTTTATACAAGCAATAGTAGATCCCTAAATATCATGGTAAACATGACACTTGATGATTAAACACTCTTTAATTTCCACTTCTCGGAGAGAGCAAAGCTGCCATCCTATCCTTTCAAGGAATATGGTTGTCTATCTCCACTCATAATCAATGTGAGCAGACTGTATGGTGATTAAGAGGGATCTTGAGGCTGCATGGCCAATGTTGCTGGATATAATTAGGATGAGTAATAATGCCTTTTTCAATCCCCATCAAATGCTCAATGTATAAGGCTAGCTTAGGACCAAGATAACAGGGTTCTCACACCGAGTAGGCCAGGCCTACACCCGCACTAGGTGCGCGGGGTTGGGGTCGGGGTTGGGTTTGGCTAGGCTGAACCCCAACCGAACCTCGACGGGCTGTTGGGTTTGGCCGGTCGCAGTTTTTTAAATGCTTTTATAATGCCATATTTAAATATTTTGCAATGTGTATGATTTATTTTATTTCACAATGTGTATGATTTATTTAATTATTTCGCAATGTGTATGATTTATTTTATTTTTTCTATAAACACACACACATATATATTTTAATTAAAAAATAGCCATACCCACACCTAGCGAACCTTGTTTTTGGTAGGGACCGCGCCGCACCTACACCCGTGTTTCGCGCTGCACCTGCACCTGGTAAGCTTGCCTAGGACTAAGGAGCAAGGGTAGAGCAATCCAATTGATCCTAATGCATTGTCTATACATGCCATTCCCAACTAGTTTGTTAATCACCTTCTTATTAGGAAGAAGGTGGGGAGGTTTCTCCAAGGAGTATGAAGGAAACTGATCTATAGAAATACTGACTGAAGAAGTGGAGTAGCTTACAAGTACCAAAATGGTGAACAACATAGTAATATAATTCTGCGGTAGAATCTGATTCCTACCAGATCTGGACCAAATTTGGCCCAAACTAGAAATTTTTAGGCTACTTGTATTAGTCCAATCCAATCCAAGCCCTTTTTTAGGAAAAGAAATTTCCAATATGATTTTGAGCTTTGGCTCTAAACTATTATGTATGTTTTGCATATTTGTATTTATTTGTGTAAGTTTTGCATATTGATGTATTTATATTATCTTATGCATATATTTGATTTTTTCAGATTTTTCCCCATATTTAGAATTAGGGCTTCTTGTAAAAATTTTTGAACCTTGTTACTATGGCAACCAGAAGTGCTTGTAGAGGAAATTCATTCCAAGGAACAATGATGAGATTAGAATATTGTAATTTCTCTATTCATATATTAGAATTTTTTATCAGTTTGTGGTATAATTCAGGTTAGAAAATCTTTCTGATTGGTATCTTTTCCGTGTCCTTTGCTGCCTTATCCATGAAGCACATCTATATCCTTGTACATTTATTTAATGCATTGCAATAAAGAGTTTAAATCATCAGTTTTTGCGGCTATCTTCCCTCATCTGCTTCTCAGTCTGTTGCTTTTGCTATTTCACATTCCAGTTAGTGCATGCTGCTGTTATAATTTTACTACAGGTTCATATCATTTGGTATTAGAGCCTTGTTGAGGTCACCAAATGCATCCTTGCTCAATTGGGATCCATCCTTGTTGAGTATGAGTTTGCTTAGCCTCAATTTGAGATTGTTTGTGGCAACTTACCCAAAGTATCATTTTGCTCAGCCTCAATTCGATAATGCTGCCTTAGGAATTAAATCATCTGCAACAGACAATTTGAGAAGCATCAAAGCTTCTCTATGTTGCTTGTTGAAGTCATCAACATCTTCTTTTGGTCTAGTTTCTTTCTTGAGAACTATATTCGCCAAATCTCAATACTCACAAATTGTAAGTATCTTATGGCTTCACACACTATAATTTCTTCTAGTCAGTTTTTGTGAATCTAGAAGAATTAGAGTCTGAATATTTGCCATTCTTCCACTAATGACAACCCCGAACAATAAATGCCGAATGCCAAACACACATTGAACACTAATGAATGCCAAGCATTGCGCTATCCTCCACCCGAGCTCAAAACTTTGGCAAACTTCAAGGTGCACTTTGCCCAAGCTGGAAATGTGGACAAACTCCAAACTGCACTTTAACACAGCCTGGCCGAACTCTGAATGTCTCAAGAAAAAAATTTATCAAGCGAGGAGAAAACCACCAAACTCTGAATATCAAAACAAAACACCAAATGCCAAGCTTGGAGAAAACCATCAAACGCCAAATATCAAAACACAAACGCCATCTGTCAGATCCAACAGATCTAAACACAATGCAGGAGAAAACCCCCATTGACAATCCAACAACACTGTGACTGACTGCAAAGTAAAGATCTGTAGTGGCACTAATTGCCTAAGTAAAAAAATCAACTTGGCTGAAATGAATAGTGTGAGACAAACTCCTCCTTTCTCCTTTCTGTGGCTCTGATACCATAAAAGAATGTAACACAAGATGCTTTATTTGCATTTCTGAGCTCCAATTTATAATGATTTACAATCTGGTAATTAGTTGGTGTTGATAAAACCAGATCTTAAAAATCTTAACAAGTTATCTTTGTAAATCCTAACAAGTTATCCCATCAAATCCTAACAACTTATCCCTAAAAACTGACACAACTTATCCCTAAAATTGCAACAACTTATCCCTACAAAAAAAACTGTTATAACAAACAATACAATAATAGAAATACTTATAATATCTTCTTATTTTAAATAGTTAGTGCATGCTGCTGTTATAGTTTTACTACAGGTTCATATCATTTGGTATTAGAGCCTCGTCGAGGTCTCCAAATACATCCATTGCTCACTTGGGACCCATCCTTGCATAGTAGCATTTTGCCTAGCCTCAATTTGAGAATGGTTGTGGCACCCTGCCCTGGTGTTAAGTTTGCAGGTTTTGCATTTGCTGACCCAAGATTTTGATTTTTTCCCTTGCAAGCCAACATTCTCCTTTTTCCTGGTCTTTTTTCTTGGATAATTTTTTTGCATGCGTTTTGGTTTGTCATTTTGAAGAACTTTTCAATTTGTTGTTCCAGAGTTGGCTCCTATATCAGCAAATTTGTGTCCTTGCCTTCAAGGTAGATTAGCTAAGTGGAGGACATTTTCTTCCATCTATTTTTTGCAAATTAGTATTTTTAAGGTGCCTTTGCTTTTTGGGGCATTTGTTGTAGTGCAATTTTTAATTCTTCAAACGGAAACAAAAAGAGAATTGTGATGGCTAGTTGAGGTAACTCTGCACCAAACTCTGATTTGAATCAGTTTTGATGCAAGAGCTGAATGATCAATGACAACAACAGAATGAGTTTCATGAAACTATGGATAAAATGACAAGTATGTTCCAACTTTTCATAGGACAACAATTTACCTATTTTTCCTCTTCGGTTGTCCCGATTGGCCAACCTGCCTTCAAGTTGGACACCAAGATGTCCATTCCTCATTTTGATGATATACTTGACGGGAATAAAGTGGATGCTTGGGTTTGCAATATAGAGGCATACTTAAAGACACAACTACAACTCATTGAGGTACAATTGTTCTTGGTGGTTGAGGTCCATAGGGACGATCAAGCCCTCACTTGGTGGCAATCCCATATCAAGCTTCTAAAAGTACAAAGTAGCTGGAAACTGCTACATGGAACAAGTTCAAAACAACCCTTTTAGCACATATTTATCCCCTTGGATATGCTGGGGAGTTATTGATTGTTTGGCTTCATCTTTGTCAAAAAGCTGGCTAGTCAAGCAGTATAGTGAGTTTGAAGTCTTTGAATTTGACTATATCTTTCATGTTGAATTTGTCTCTGGATTGTTTTCTCACTTCTAAGAGGAGATAGAGCTTCTGATGATTAGTTCTTTAGAGCATGCTTACCAACTTGCTCCAAAGGTAGAATCTAGGCAGCAAAAGAAGAATACCAAAAATTCCTTTGCCTCTCATCAAGAGAGTACTTCCACCCCACCCAACTCCTCAAACCTTGTAACCCTATCCAAGAATGGGAATTCTTACCCAGGTGTTTCCATTAAGGTTTTGGCAGTGGGAAGAAGAATTTTTGTGGTTATTACAAGCATGTAAAATATTCTACAAAATAATGCCATGTCTTGCAACCAAAGAAGGCCACGTATGACCAAAGTAGGCTAATGGAGTCACTGGAAATATAACTGTTACAATGCATATAATAACCAAGTAAGTACTAGCAAGATAGACTAGAAGACATAAACTAAACTACACTATCGTGGAACTACTGGGAAGTTTTGTACAACATCAAAAAACAATCTGAGTTTAACCTAGAATTGGTAAACCCTAGACATGTTGTAAGTAGTGAGAAATCAATGAAGAGATCGACAGTCAAGGGAGAAGAGAGAACAAGAGTGAAAAGCTCAAGTGGATCTAGGTGCCAAGCCTAATCAGTAGTAGAATGCAAAGTAGACACAAATCCATTGGCACTGCCAATTGTTTTAAGAGAGCCAACACAAGATCTAATCATACTCCTGGGAGAATGGCTAGGACTTAAGGGTCTTGGTTGGATAATCTTGGGGAGTGCACAATCCACCTCCCCAAATCTCTTCTACCATAAATAGCTGATGAACTAATAGAGGAGGACAAGAAACCAATATGTTGCACTTGTTTGCACTTCCTAGGTAAGGGAGGGGTAGTCAATACCTACCCAGCATCAGAGAGCAATAGTCCTACTTGCTACATGCAAGAACTCATTGAAGCCCTAGTAGCTACTCTTGTATGTAGATAAGGATGCACATATCTGTTATTATCATTTTGAAGAGTCATAGCTTCAGAAAAACATATATTGCTCCTGGTGGCAGAGATGGGGTGGAAGAATCAGGTGATCAATCAAGTAGTAGACGATCTCTCTCATAAAACCTGAAGCGATGAGTGGTAGCTTCTCAAAGATATAGATCCAAGTATCTACAATCAAGGTATCGAAAAAAGGTGGCAAGTGATTACATTCCTTAATCTCGTAGTAAACATGACTCATGTTGATTAAATGCTCTTTAGTTTCCACTTCTGAAAGAGAGCAAAGGCACCATTCTATCCTCTCAAGGAATATGGTGGTCTATCTCCACTCATAATCGATGTGAGTGGAACATGAGCTGACCAAGAGGGATCCTGAGGCTATGAGGCTATGATTAGGGCGAGTAGTAACACCATCTTCAATCCTCGTGAAATGCTTAATGTATAAGGCTAACTTAGAACCAAGGCGTTGGAGAAGAGCAATCCAAGTTTTATGAATATATTGTTGATATATGACATCCCTTACTACTTTTTTTTTTTTTGAAAAATTTGAAAAAACTTGTATTAAAACAAAGATCAATTACAATATGGGAAGAGACTCTTCCCAGCCGAATTCAAAGAGAACACAAGCTTACAATAGAAGAAGAAGACTTGCAATGGAGCCAAATCTCCTAAATCAATAACTAGCTAGCAGGGGATCGGCATGGACAGATGATGCAACTTGTCCCGAAAACGCGACATGTCGCGATATCGCGACACCTTTTCTCCTTTGGCCGCGAAAAAGCAACATGTCGCGATATCGCGACACCTTTTCTCTCTTGGCCGCGAAAAAGCAACATGTCGCGATATCGCGACACCTTTCCTCCGATGGCCGCGACGGCGCAACATGTCGCGATATCGCGATGGCCGCGACGGCGCAACATGTCGCGATATCGCGACAACTTTCCTCCGGCGGCCGCGACGGCGCAACATGTCGCGATATCGCGACAACTTTCCTCCAGCGACGCGACGGCGCAACATGTCGCGATATCGCGACAACTTTCCTCCGACGGCCGCGACGGCGCAACATGTCGCGATATCGCGACAACTTTCCAACGACGCAACATGTCGCGATATCGCGACAACTTTCCTCCAGCGGCCGCGACGGCGCAACATGTCGCGATATCGCGACAACTTTCCTCCAGCGGCCGCGACGGCGCAACATGTCGCGATATCGCGACAACTTTCCTCCAGCGGCCGCGACGGCGCAACATGTCGCGATATCGCGACAACTTTCCTCCAGCGACCGCGACGGCGCAACACGTCGCGATATCGCGACAACTTCCCTCCCTTTGCTTTTTCTTTGATCATTTGTTCAAGGACCTTTCCAGACCCTGCCTGATCACCTCATCCTCAATAGCCATGTCATTGTGAAGTCGAACCCCCGCCTCCTTCTCAGCACCCATCTTAGCCGGAAGTCGGCCGCGTTGTTTAAATCTCGACTCACATAAACTGGAATCACATCATCTAATTCCTTCCATAATTCCTTAATTTGAGTGACAAGAATCCTCAACCTCCATGCTTTCAAAGCAAAGTTTCTCATGCAATCAAGAGCTCCAACCATTATTTGAGAGTCCGATTCAATAATGATCCTCCTGTGGCCCCGTTTCACTCGCCCAAATAGAAGCGGATTTGATAGCTATGGCTTCTGCTTCATTGTTTGTGGCTCTTCCCAAGCCTTGCAGTTCCCAATAGAGCACTGATCCATCATGATTCCGGCAAACCACTCCAATTCCGGCACTACCCGGATTGCCCTTTGCAGCTCCATCAGTATTAATTTTAATCCAGCCTTCTGGTGGTGGTTTCCAACTAGCTCTGTCTCGTCCCTCTTGCTCTTCAACTCCCTCTTCCATTGGCCCAAGTAACAACCTCGAGTTTCCTCTATAGCATAGACAGCAACGGTTTCTGTAACTTTGCTCCGAGATGATCTGCCAAACTCCATCTAACGAGGAAAAAATTTCTCTAAAAATTCTCGCATTTCTCTCCAACCACACTTGCCACCAAATGAAGTTTAGTCCAAGCTCCCAACCAATTCGAAGAGCTTTAGATTTAAATCTACCACTCTTCCATGTTTAGTCCGATTCAAGTCACCATTAACTTGAATTTTATAGCAAGAAAGCCAACGCTTCCAAATCTGACGCGTGAAAGGGCACTCAAACATCAGGTGATCAGCTGTTTCCTCGTTCTTGTAGCATAAAACACATTGAGATGGACCGATGATTCCTCTACATCTGAGATTGTCAAAAGAGAGAATTCCGTTGTGCATAAACTGCCAGGCAAAAAAGTTTACTTTCGGCCAGCCCTTGGAGTGCCAAATCTTTTTCCAATCCTCAACCGGGAATGAATGGGGGGAGGCTCTGGGAGGATCTTCTCATATCCGTCCTTCACTGTATAGACACCAAGGCTCCCATAGCCCCAAGCTAATTCATCCTCCTCGTCTCTACTTGTGAGAAATCTTTCTGACAAGATTTTAGTCATGATGGGTGCCAACTCCGGAGGGATTGAAATTGGCCACTCCTCCAGCTTCTTAAACTTCTTAAACTTATACTCCCCTAGCTGACTAGTGATGAAATAACTGTCAATGTGAACCCATCCTTTGGTTTCTATGGCAGTTTTTATTGGTTGCAATTCAGGAAATTCAACAATGATGGGTGGGTACTGATCCCAAGAGTCTGTCCGAAACGAGCCTTCTCCCCTCTCCCCACTTTCCAAAACAATCGATCTTTAACCACCTGAGATCCTATCTTGAGAGCCTGCCACACTAGGGATCCAGGGCCATCCAAAGGGAAACGGCCCACCTCATTGGGGTTAACATGACCCAAATATTTACTAGTTAGGATTCTACTGAATAAGGAGGTTGGTTGGGAAATCCACCTCCGATGCAGACTTTCCAGCCAAAGCTTTATTATTGAACTTGGATCTTCTCAGTCCCAGCCCTCCTTTTACCTTGGGCTGGGTAACTTTATCCCAACCAACTAAGGCCCATTTCCTCTCTCCTTTTACTCCTTCCCATAAAAATCTTCTAGCCATATTGTCCAGCTCTTTCCATATCTTATGTGGGGCAGCCAGGATAGAGAATTTGTAAATTGGCATGGCCTGAATGACTGACTGTAAAAAAGTTAATCTACCCCCATAGCTTAACCATTTGTGAGACCAATGATTCATTCTATCTTTGATACCATCCAAAAGATCCTTCCAGATATCCATTTTTAGTTTTTTGAAATGCAAAGGAACCCCCAAGTAAACCATTGGAAGAGAAGTCCTTGTGAATCCCAAGATCTCTAGAACTCTGTCCTGGAGCCTTTGATCAAGATTGAGAAAGACCACTTTGGATTTTTTATCATTGATGACTTGGTTTGAAGCCCTAAGGTAGACATTAAGAGTATCTCTGATCACTCTTGCTTCCCTGAAGCTGGCCACTCCAACCAATCCCGTATCATCCACAAACTGTAAGTGAGTCAAAAATTCCTCACCCACCTTGATACCTGTTAGCAAACCTTGATGTCTTCTCCTCAAGAAAAGTCTACCTAATCCTTCAGCCAAAATGAGGAAAAGATAGGGAGAGCAAGGATCCCCTTGACGAAGACCTCGAGAGGCTCCAAAAGGTTGCGAGGGAAGACCCTTGATTAACACTGAATAAGACGGCGTAGATACACAACTCATGACCCAATCTATCCAGTCCTGAGAAAAACCAAAGGCTGCCATCATCTTTGACAAGAAACTCCACTCCACCCTATCATAAGCCTTTGACATATCTAATTTAATGAACATTCCTTTATTACCAGATTTTTGCATTGTATGGATTGCCTCCTGAGCAAGAACCACCCCATCCAAGATCTGCCTACCCTCTACAAAACCCCCTTGCTCTGAGGAGATAATGTTATGTAAAAGGGGTTTTAGCCGTTCAGCCATTACCTTTGTGATTATTTTATAAATCACATTGCATAAGGCAATAGGTCTATAATCTGAAATATGAACCCCCTCCTCCCCTTTTGGAATTAAAGTGATGAAGGTATGATTTAATGCCTTAAGCATTCTTTTATTACCTCTGGACTCCTCTACGACAGCCAAAACATCCTCATCCAAAGTATCCCAAAAGGCCTGAAAAAACTCAATTGGAAAGCCATCTGGTCTTTGGAGTTTTGCCAGTACTCATTCCAAAGACCACATTCTTCGGTTCTTCTCTACCAATGGGTTTAAGAAGGGCCTGATTTTCTTCTTCAGAGATAACAGAGGGTATGACATCAATAACTTCATTTTGAGCCTCTACATCTTGCTCCATACTTTCCTTAAAAAGTTTAGAAAAATAATCCATTGAATGGGAATGCATACCAGGAAGAGTATCAAAGGAATGTCCATTCTCATCTTGAAGAGCTTCCATGTTATTCATCTGTCTCCTAGCACAAGTCGACCGATGGAAAAATTTGGTATTTCTATCACCTTCCAATAACCAAGTGGTTCTTGCTCTCTGTTTCCAGTAGGTCTCCTCTTGGTTATCAATGTCCTCAACCGCTTTACGCAAGGCATCATCCTCGGCTTTGAGCTGCTCTGTAATTGTTCCTTCCCTAAAGTGTTTTTGAACCTCATCCCATCCGGCCACCAAAGGAGCTCTTTGGAGCTGGAAGTCTGTCTTGTTAGCTTGCCTCCATTGTTTCGAGTTGAGCTTTGACATAATGAAGCTGTTTGTGGAATCTAAACATTGCTGTCCCAAAAGGTAGACGACCTTCCTCCCACCACTCGTGGAATTTTCTTTCGAAGATCCTCTTTTTGTAACCAAAAATTCTCAAATTTAAAGGGTTTGTGATGCTGCCCTGTCGTAATCCCTCCCTCCAACAAAATGGGAAAGTGATCCGAAACCGGGCCCTCCAAAATCTGGAATTTTGTATTCCATTTTACGAATGCCTCCTCTGAAACCAGAAAACGGTCTAGCTTTACCTTCCTGCTATGTGGCTCCCTCCTCTTGTTAGTCCAAGTAAAGTTGGGTCCAGGGCCTTTAATATCCACTAGGTGAAAAGCTTGGACTTGGGCAATCGAAGTCGATCCCCCGGGTCCAAAATTGGGGTTCCTCCTTCCCGATCTCTAGAAGATAATTTAGCATTAAAATACCCAACAATAATCCAGTCTAAATCTTCCCTTGAGGTCCTCATGTTATGCACAACTTTCCATTGAAGCCTCTGGCCATCAAGGTTTTGAGCCCCATAAAAATTTGTGATTAAAACATGTTCAGCTGTGACATTATTCCTAAAATGAGATGTGAGAACACCCCTTCGGGCTATATGTTCTATTGCAGTCCATTCCAGAGAGTTCCAAAGAGTGACAATCCCCCCTGAGGCACCTTGGGCAGCCACATCCATATGACCAGCGCCCCTCCAAATTCTGTTAACTGTTTTACACATAAGATCTAACGACATTTTGGTCTCCTGGATAAGCAAAAAATCTGTTTTGCATTTTCCTAAGAGTCTTTGAACAACAGATTGATGGGTTCTATTGTTTAAACCCCTAATATTCCATGATTGAATAATCATTGAAAACCTTGAGAGCAGTAAGAATCAATTGTCCTCACCGATCCTCCAGTGATCAGCTTGTCTCCTTGAACTGCTAGCAGGTCCTTATTTGATTTTCTGCCCGCTCCTTGAGAGTTGCTATTTTTTGATCTCTTTTCCACCTGAGTTATCCCTAGGGCTGGCCTTTCTCTGTTCTTTTCTGCTATTCCCATGCTGACATCCTTGATTATTGGCTGCGCTTGGGAGTGCACTATCAATGCCCCTGCATTCTCTGACTGCGGTAACTCAGTGTACTCAATTACCTGTTCTATGACGGTGGGAGATGAAGGAGAAGCATGAGCGTGGATGTTATTGTCTTCAATATTCCCATCCACTCCTTCCATGACTTGATCCTCTTGGTCCACTAGTGTCTTAAAAATTTCATACCTATTGGCTGGCTTGAGTTGTGATTGCTCCTTACCATTTTTCTTTTGCTTTCTCCTTCTTTTGGGCTGTTCAAAGCCATCTTTCCGAACATCTTTACCCTGAGGAGTATTGGTTGGTTCTTTGGTAAGAGTTGACTTACCCTCCCTGGGGCGATTTGGCATTCCAAGCGGGGCCTCCATTTTTGTGTTCAAAATATTTGGACAAAACCGGGCCAAATGCCCATGTTTGTGGCAAACTCTGCATCTGAAGGGCAGAGCCTCATAATCTAGCTGTTGGATCCAAGATAGTCCTGCCAGTTCAAGTTCCACCTCTGCTGGTAGAGGCTGGCTAATATCCATTTCCACACAAATTCTTGCAAAAACAGCTGTGTTTCCTTCTATGGTGTCTTTGGAGACGCCCAAATGTCTACCGAGGGAGTTACCGATCATTTCCAAAACCTGCTCACCCCAAAACTCCATTGGAAGAGCATACAACCGGATCCAAACCGGGACAGCCGTGGGTTCAATACGAGGATCGAAACCCACTCTCCAGGGTTGAACAAATAACCCTGCCGGACCGTGGTTCCTCTTTTCTGATTCAAAAGCCCTGTTTCTATCGGCTAGAGAAGAAAAACTAACAATGAAATACCCATTGCTAATAAACCATAAGGAGTACTCACCATGAGGCTCCCAGCTTTGTCCGACCCGGTATGCAAGAAATTCGGGGTAGGGCGAATACCCATGAATTTACGAGATCAGATCATGGTTGGCTCTGTATATGATTGTGTCTTCGACCATCTTTGGCTCGATGACAATCTTGGGTCTTGAGACGGATTGCGGAAGGCATCCATTGACTCGATGTCTTGTTGAGCTCTTTCCGAGCGTTCTTGAAGAGCGTATGAAGAGTATTTCTCTGAGCTTCGTCATTAGAAGACGAAGAATTTTCTTTTAGCAATTCAGCGAAAGAGCTCTTTCTCCCAGAGAGAGGATCCGGAGGAGTCCCCATTGGACCCTCCTGGGGCAGCAGACTTTCCTTCAGATCCACAATAACCAGAAAAACACTACGGCAACCCACCTGATGCCCTGGATTTTCCTTCGCTCCAGAAACCCTAGAACATCGCCTCTCGCCTGCTCAACATCCCCTTACTACTTTGTTAATCACATTCTTATTAGGAATAAAATGAGGAGTGTGCAAGGAGCATGGAAGGAAGCCGATCTATAGAGATACAGATTGAAGAAGTGAAGTAGGTCAGGAGTACCGCAATGGTGACCAGCATAGTAACAAGATCCTACCAGATCTAGTCCAAATTCGGATCAGACTGGATTTTTTTAGGCTGCTGGATTCGTCCAACCCAATCAGAAGTGATAACAATTTTTTAAATGCAAAACCTTTGTCTAATTTTATGGATATCCTTCAATGTCTTGCTGTTGATTCCCAAGGTCCTACTTAAAAGGTTTGTTTTTGTCCACAGTTTTTTGGTTTGGCTTTGTTCTTCGGACAGGTGGTTATCTTCAGACGTTGTTTGCTTTGGAGTCACCTATAGTTTGCAATGATGTTAAAGCACAAAGTAAATATTCAAATTGATTTTTTACATGATGATATTTAATTGTGTCTATTTACTTTCAAGAGCTAATCTTATGCCCAGAACTATTTAAAACAAAACCATAGAAGTTAGGTAGACAGACTGACATTTGGAGAGCTTTTGGTTGACAGAGTAAATAATATGTTTTTTTCCCCCAAAAAATTATCCCTTGTGAAAGGATTGAATAAAGAGAAAATAATCAGATTTTTGAATCCTCTTCTATGAATATGAAGACATAACATAATCACATAGAAAGTGAAGTTCAACTGGGAGGCATTCTAATTTAATGCAGAATCAAACATCAGCTTTTAGGGTGAGAATAATTAAAATAATGTTTCCGTTGACAAAAACAAAGAATAAGTTGAAATGATTAATGTCTGTCAAGTTTCCCTTCATGTCTTTTATAGTTTATGATTTCCATAGCTATTATGATTTTTAAATGTAGAAACTTTGACAGGATACATCTTTTTGATTGTGATCATGTCACGAGTATCATTGGTTCTTTGTGCAACAACAAGGAGCAATATAATTTGTGGCATGCATATGCATCTCAGGTTATCATTAGGCAATGGGATCTGCAGGAGGAGCGCCTTGTCAAACTCAAAGATAGTGATGAGGTTAGTAGTCATTGACTTTGGACACATGCATAATGGTCGATTTTATGTTTATGCCATGTTTTGCATTGAATGTGATCTATTGCTTTGTCAAATATGTATATTCAGTACTGGGAAGATTGGACAATTTTAATTTCCTACGCATCTGGCAGTAAGATATAAACACTAACATTTAATCTGCATTGGGGGATGTAGAGGAATGGAAGGATGAATAGCGCAGCCATATATTACCCATGAAGGGATTCAAAATCGTTGACACAGTATTGCAAGAAAAAATTGAACTCTAAGCAAATATTCTTGGATCAAAGTATTAGAAAATGCATTGAACATTTTGACTGAAAATGGCAACATATATAGCAAATGTATCTGTTCTTGAAAATAAAATGAAAAAATGGAATGTTTATTTAATGCCCACTAAGAAGTAACAAACCATTCTCAACAATTCTGGAGACTACAAAGTTGATAATGGAGTGCTTAATACAACTCAAATAGGCAATGATTAAAGCAATAAGAAGGCAAAACATGAATCATCAATTTTAAAGAGCATCCAAATACTTTATTAAAATTCATGTAGAAAATGTTATGGGTAGTCTTCCTAACCATGCTTTAGCATGTATGGCTCATAAGCTTAAGGTTCAGATTGCAAAGAGATCATTTTGAAAATTTAATATTGTGTGTAAGATAAAATTTGCAGAGATAGATAGCACCAGTGCCTAAATACTGGCAAAATAGGAATGGAGAAAAAAGGGATCTCTAAAATGGAGTCTACTTGCAAAATGCAACAATATTCCAAGTCACTCAAAATGAACTATAATCACTTAATTAGTTAGCTGGGCGTAAGTCTCCAAGCACTTATATAACATTAGTTAGGTGGCTTTATGCAAGTCAGTTATAAGAGGACAATTAATTTTAAGCCTGAGACCACTTGCCCATAAGCTAGGAATAGTTTCTTCTACACCACAACAACCAAGCTTGTATGGATGATGCCACTCTTGCCTTTTGTTAATTTGCAAGTTAGACTAAGAAATAGAAAATACAAAAGACATCATTTTGCAGGCTGTTTTCCCCCTCCATCTGTTTGTTGACCATTCTGTGACTGTCCAACATGGAGAGTAGATTCTTATTGATCAACTAAATGGTGACAAGGTGTATAGAAGGCACAGTCCCTCCTGGGGTTCCATGTATGTGTCCAAGCACATGGGGGGCAAACCCCACAACATTTTGAATATATTGGAGATAAGGGTGTTTGAGATGCACAACCTGTTGATTCTTTGAAAGAGATGTGGTGCCTTACAAGGGTTGAGTGTCATTTGAAGTATGGCTGCTGTGTTATGGAGAGCTTGATGTGAGGTTGCCCAATAGTACCGGCAACACCTTGTAGTGCTTGTACCTCAAAAGGCTGCACAGTCACTTGGTGGCTAGTTCACCCAAAGGAAAATTGACCAGTAGGCGTGGCGTTAAAATATTTGCATTGTAGATTAGGTTAGAATGTCAAAGAGAGCTTGCACAAGTTGGTCAACAAGAAATATAGTATTTATATCTCACAAAGATCTCAGCTGTAGTGTGTATTCTGTAAAATAGATGCTTATTTTAGACAGCTAAGGAGCAATTTCTTGAATTGATATCTTGGTTGGATCTATTATTTATGTTTGTAAACTATTGGTTGATCTTTTTTCATTGCAAGCCAACTCGAGACTTCCTGACTTGTAATGGGTTATCCATGTTAGGAGCTTATATCTGTAATTTCTTTCGTCATTAGTGCTAAAAATTGGCCTGAAACACCGACTCTTGAATCTTGTCTTTCCAAAAGTATTGTTATTAGTACTGTTTATGTCAAAACCAGTTTCACGACACAGACCAGCTCTGACATGACAAACTGTGTTCAATTCTCATTTGCTAGAAAACTTAAAAATAAATTTATAAATCCTCCATTTAAAAGCGTCTTTCCCTCTAATACGTATCCTTCAACCACTGTTGGCATAAAAAAAAAAATCAGTAGTGACACTTGGTGTGCATTTCCTGTACCCTTGCATTTTATGAACATGCTAATGGCTTTGATCATCAAAAATGCACTCTGTTAAAATATTGGCCACCTTCTTCAATTTTTTGTAATGTAGGCACAAGCCTGCAACTAATGCATAAAAATGTGCAAGTCAATAGCTATAAATATGGCACTCTAACACACTTTTTTCAGTCTCCCCCTTTGCAGAGTGAAACAAACTTTGTTCTTGAATGTTGTTCTAATTGTCTGGTAACATTATTCCCATATCCAATTTAGCAACCTGGGAGTTGTCAAACAACTCCCTACTCTGCTGTTAAACACATTCTGAGCAACATCTGGAGATGCTCTGTACTGAAACCCTCAAATCTACCCTGCAAGTTTAAAATTTCAGTTCTGATATAGATTATATCACTATTTTTATTCATACAATTATCCACACCACAATTTATACATTACCACAAACAAACTGCTAGAATTCCTCTGAAAACAATAATTTCGGCAATCAAGAGAGATACAAAGGTTCATACAAATGTCGACAATGAGAAAAAAGCTGACACTGGATATGGTTATATTAGAGCTTCGTTTTGTTCAGATATATTTTCTTTCAACCTCTGTATTGACAGTCTTATAATAACACAGCCACCACTGTTTATATCACCCAAGCTCCAGTAACTTGAAATCCACACTCCTTTTATTTCCTTCAGATGTTCTAGGGTTAGAACTTCGATTTTTTCTTTCTGTCTTCTCAGACACCTTCCTCAGATTCTGACCTCATCAAAGTACCCTCGCTACAAAGGCCTGCCATGGGATCTAGTACCAATTTGAATCATGCATTCAATTAAGGACATAGAACATCAATTAAAGAAAGGCAGAGAACATTAAAAGGAAGTTAGAAAATGAGGTATGCTTATTGAATTTGAATAGATTTATATATTGTTGAAGTTAAGTATATAACTACCACATATTTTCAGGTTTATAACCACCTCATTGGTTGATATACCTAATGATATGGTTAATCCTTTATGATATTTTTAATCACATCTCATGTGTATTCAACAAGCTGAGTGAATACTATAGACCCAAGTAAAGCTAAATGACATAGTTCTCTACTACTTAGAAATTATTGGGTTTTAACCATGTTGGGCAGAGGCTTAGATTGTAGCCTTTCTAGCCTTCAAAGGATGAGATTTTCCTTTTTCACGTAACTTGCAGGTCCTTTGCTATAAATTGCATTATATTTAACTAAGAAATCTTGGACAAAGTACATTGACTTTTATTTAAAAAAAAAAGTGGCTTAAAAGAAAAATGCAGTTCAAATTTACAGCAAATGCTATTGTGGGATGTAATTTTTTAGACCAGAACGGATGAAGAACTTTTAGAAGAGAAAATTCAATCTTTAAAGAAAATCAAAACCTGATCTATGTTCCACAAAGTAGCCTTTTGGTGGGGATGGAGAAATGTGGAGGCACAAAAATGGAACAGCTAGGAGACGTCTCCAAGATTTGGCAAAAAGGGGATATCTATATAAAAGTATTAAAAAAATTAAAATACAATTTCTTTTAAATGCACAATTTTGAGTTAATCATTGATTTTCTATTACTAATCATATACAAAATGAAAATACAATGATGCACTATGGTTCGTCATTCAAATTTATTCATGGCACTACATAAATGTCAAGTCTTTCTTTTTCAGAGCTACTGAAGTACAAAATGATACCAAACTGAAAAATGTTAAGAACTAAGACAATACAGCCTTAGCTCAAGCCATTGTTAAAGAGTTTGCAGGTAATCCTGTTGAATATCAGTTAGAAGCCAAAAATAAATTCATGAAAGCCAATCTCTGCAATATGAAATATTTTGATGATTATTTATGCTATATGGGAGAATTGTACTATCAGTCAGGGGAAGTCCATAATCCCCTTATGAAAACAAAGTTGATTGCTTCATTGCCCAAATGGTTCTAGAAGGAACTTGAATTAGTTCACCCAGATGGTCTTGAAGAACAATCGTTTGGAGAGATTGTTCAGGATTTGAAAAAAGCCAGAAATCTTCTTTGTGACAAACTAGAAGAGAAAGATGAAGAAAGGAAGATTCAGAAACAAATGAGAAAATCTTGCAAATATAAGACGGATTATAGAAACAAATGAGAAAATCTTGAGAAATACTCGTGCTGATGGTTCTACCCGCTCTCAGTTCTGGCCCCAAAGAATTTCTTCACGAAATTCTGAACAGGAAGAACCAGTAAAAATGTTAAACTGGACCAATCTTGCTTTAAACTGCTTAAACAACCAGGTTGGACAAGTTATAGAAACTGTTGATGATATCCAGTCTAATGTTCGTCATCATCATCAAATAATATCTGATGAGTTAACTGTAGTCAAGGATGGAATTCAAGATCTCAAAAGGCAATATTTTCTTCCTACCTCATTTGATCCTGCTGCCAAGCCAACCAATTGGCTAGAATTTCATAAGAAACAAAGTCAAAGAAGAGCATGGTTGAGCAAGTAGGAAATAGAAGAATGATACGCTTAGGTTTTAGGTTTTAGACTTTAGGTCTGTTCTTTTCTATGATTTAGGATCCATGCAGGGGACACCTGAGTGCCCATGCATGGAGGGGACGCGGTGGGGACATCCCATAACAGTCCCCACTCAGTGGGGGAGGTTGGGCGAACATTCTTGTGCATCCTGTTGTTCCTGTTTCCTACAGGATGCAGCTCTGTGGTAGAGAGAACGGTAAATAGAAGACTGGTATGCTTAAGTTTTAGGTTTTTTTCCTTTAATGTAATGATTGCACGGCATGGGACCCCTCCAAGGTACACCTACATGCCCCTGTAGAAGGGGTGGAAGTTGGGGGTGGTGTGGGGGTGCTCTCTAGCTGTACCCACTTAGAGGGGATGTGGTGCGGACGTCCCAGAATAGTTCCCACTCAGGTGGAACATCCCCACCGCATCCCCCTATTTCCGTTCCTTGGGGGATGCATCCCTGTGGAATAGAAATGAAATGAAATATTATTAATGTCCGTGGTGGGCCAAAATAAGACCCAAGGGACTATAAGAATGACAATAATGACTGCCAGCTAGTAGGCTAAAAATCCTTACAAAGAAAAGAACTAAGATAAATACAAGATGAAACCCAACAACCGGGCTAAAGAGAAAGGGAAAAGACAAGGGAGAGCAGATGGGGGAAGGGCTGCAGTCCAGAAGAGAGGAGTGCACACCAAGAAGAATGGAGAGAGAGGAGGGGGGAGGGAGCAGCCCAGGAGGGCAAGCTCCAAGAACCCCCCAGAAACTATTCTCTCCTAACAGTCGAGGCTGAAGTACTGGAGCTGAAGAAGTCCATGATATGTCTCTGACCAGCGTTAGTTCGAAACCCTGACAAACTGAGGGTGCGCTGTCTAGAGAACTTGATTAACACCTTAAGAAAATTTTTGTTGAACAATTTTAGTAATGGAAGTTAAGTTTAATTCTACAGCCATTTGTAAAATGAAATCAACTTGGATATAATTCTGCCTATCATTGGTCATAGATTCTTCCTTCAACCTTCTGCTCTCCATATATGGTTAATCCAAAAGCAGAAGCCATATGATGAAGCAATTGCCCTTCACCTTTACTTATTATAGGCTTTTGTATTTGTTTTTTTCTATCGATTTAAGATTTTCTGTTTTATGGTTCATCTACATGTTCAGCCTGTGGAAAACTGCAGTGCAATGTTTGAACACATTTGTTTCTCACAGATACATTTTACTGATTACTATATCATTACACGCTTTATCTTTTTTGTGAAAAAACAAATTTGATAAATTTGATCTTTGGTTGAAAATGATTTCTTCACAATTTATTAAAGTTAACCATTATGAGTGACTCTAATTTAGATCAATTTATGATTTCTATTTGGATTTTAACATTTCTAGTTATCATTTCTGCTTGTGTGCCATTTAAGGATGTTGTTTGATGCAGGAAGAACGCTTTGCTCATGGGGTGAAGAATCTTGAGTTTGATCGCTATCTTGCGCCTTATGATATTCAACATTATCAAGATTGGAAGCAGATTACAAGCTACATTACTAAGAATGTCATTGAACGGCTTGGTATGCATGGGAGATTATTTCCTTTGCCTATGCTTGAAAAATCGAAGTAGAATAAAGTTGGTTACATTTTTTTTTTGCTTGATAAAAAGGGGTTGTACTCGGGTCCCCCACCCTTAACAAATTACATCTCTCTTATTTAGAGCTTGAGAGCTTACAAATAGATACACTTCTCATCTCAATTGAGATGCTATAGTTAGAAACCTACATCATTTTACATAAAATGTCGGAATTTTTGATTTTCAATTTCTGGATCTTTTCAAATCTCTGTATGAATACAATTACTCCAAAATTTAGCATCTTTCTTGACATTTTCCTATAGCAGCCTTCACAATGCCAAAACTTCACCTCTACTATATATGCCTTGCATCTTAGTAGAGTAATATTTCCAAAACATCGCACTAACATAGTTTGCTTTACCAAATCTGGATTGCTAGTTTCCTTCCTGAAACACAAGTGCAACAACAAAAATTATAATAAATAGTCTAAATGAACACATATTATTGTTACAAAATTTAGGCAATCAACAATTTTTGTCAGCTTCAACTAAACAAAGTTGGTTACATTAGTTGGTGGATTTGACTAGAATTTAACAAGTTAGCATTGAAGAACAAATTGAAACCGAGTGAAATAGAATACATTACCTTAGGATAATTTAGCCTAGTTGGATATCTCTTTCTTATCACTTCAAGTGATATTTAGTGGCTGTGGTGTCTATAAGTTAAAAAATTAGATAGTAGATTATGTATTCTGCTTTTGTATAAATTTCTATGTGGATGTTGTCAAGGTTAGCTAGCTGTATTTTTTCAAGAACAAGAAAGAAAATTTGGGTTTGTACGTGAATTTTAATTTTAAGCATTGAAATCTGTTAAAAAGTCCATATAGGAAGAAGTTAGAACTATGAAGCTGTATATTACCTCAGATATGCTCCTCATCTATGCAACAGTGGAAACTTATTTATATATGGTTGTCTATGATTGCAAGTTTGTAGAGTTCCAATATTCTCGCAATCTTTACCTTAAATATTATAAGGAAAAATGAACAAGTGAGATAAAAGTTACCACACTCTTTCTCTTTCTGTGATGAGTGTCGATTCCCACACTTACTTGCTTTGTAACATCAATTGAATCATGAGTTGCAGTGTTTCGTCGTATTTGCAGTTTTAGCATGTGGCAGTGTTGGCCTATAAGGATCCAATGAGAAGTGTCCGAGATGATGATAAGTGTTTGAGCCATGGCGATTTCTGGGAGGAAGGACAAATTGAGTGCCAAGGGGCCAAGGCCCACTTGGTGACACCCTATTGGGACCAGTTGGAATGAAATGAGATCAAAACTGCCTCATCCCTTCTGTCATCAGGATTATGTTGCTAGGCTGGTGGAACCTCCGATGAACCAGCATTGTCACCCTTCTAAATCAGTGAGGGACCCTTGATGAACTAGCAGGAGCACATGGGGAGGGTGTCACGAAGGGACACAAATGGGTACAAAGGAAAGAGAAATGTGAGAAACTTGGAAGACACTTCACCTTGATAAATACATCCCCTAATGTAGAAAAGAGGACTTTTTGGGCAATAAGGAGGAGGGTTGGTCAGTTTGGTTGAATCTGAGAGGTTTTTTAGTGGAAGAAAATATAGGGGAAATGCTGTAGCAGTTCTGGGGGAAGTGGACACAGAATTCCAAGCTCCAAAGCAAGTCGTACTTTTTATAATTTATAATAGCTGCAATATGATGAAATATTAGTTGTATCGTGTTTCTCGGGGAGTTCTATTCCTGGTGGGTGTCTCCACAAAATTCTGGGTTCTTGTGTGATTGTTTTCCTATTTTCAAATCCTTCGTCCTATTTCAATTTTGGGAAGTAGTTGGGTGTTTTACTTACTAAATTGTATGTAGTTCTACATTTGAAAGTAAAGGATTCTCAATTTAAGCTGTAAGGCATACATACAATATTGTGAACGCTAAAAGATTTATTTGAAGAATTGACATTGCTGTATGCCGTGAACTTATAGATTAAACTTGGTATCAAAGCTGTTTCTACTTTTGAGTCCCATTGACCTACTTTGATCATTTATGAACATTAATATTTTCCTTTATATGTTCCTTTTGAAAGCACCTAATAATATTACTAAGCTAATCACTTCCTTTCATCTTCTTACAACAGTTGGAGGTACAAAGTGCTTGTTGCTTGACATAGCCACCTCCACATATGGTATTAGATTTGTGAGATATTGTATTCCTCAAAGAGGATCTATGATGGGTCCTTCCTCATTTTCTTCACACTTTGGAGGGCAGATCTATTATCCGTTGGTTTACAAGATCATTTGCAACCCTACGCCTATAGCCCAGAAGGTGAAGACAAGCACTTGTTTCCAAATTCTCTTTGTAGCTGGAGGATCATTGGCCTTTTTGGTAGGAAAATATGTGGGAGACATTTGAAGTGCTCTCCCAACATTGATTGCCTGGCCCTCTTAGTCTATATGCTACTCTCTGATGGATATCATCAGCTCTTGTGCTGTGCCCTTCGTAGTGATTGATGACAATGTTGAGCTTTCAACTATTGACATGGACAAGTGCCATCTCTAGTTCCATCCAAGGTCCACATCAGTTTTATCTATCTCTTTTTGGCAGTGGATCTTTTTCATTCATACTTCATTAGTATTCTATGTGTAGTATATTTGTACTATATCTATGTTGTTTTACATGATATGGATTGCACTAAATAATGTTACATGCGGTGAAATAATACAACACTTGTTGGATGTTGGATTTTGTAATTTCATAGTTTTCAGTGCTGATATTGGAGCAATTCTTTTTGGCTTGCCCATATTTTTGTAACAACGTGTACTTTTTGAGTCCTATTGACCTACTTTGGTCACTCTCACATATTAATATATTTTCTTTCTTTCTTTCTCTCTATACCTTGAGCTTACACTTAGACTTCTGCATTGTGTCGCAAACATAGGAGCCGGTACCACTCTAGTACCATCTTGATATAAGAATTGAACATCCAAATAATAGACACAATGAACATTGAAAAATTGTCAAGTATGGTGTGAGAATGAGAGGCACATTATTGATATCACAATCTCATATTTATGCATTTTAAATTCAGGTGTGTAATTACTAGCGGCTGTACATATATTATTAAATAATATATTATCTGTAAGGCCAATAAAAATTATACTGTCTGTAAGGAGTAATGGCATAGCTAATCTACCTTACTTGTTAAATGCTATGGTCACACTAAATGGACATTAATATTCTAATAACTTCTAGGTAAAGCTATGTGCAAGACATCAGTAAGTGATGTCAAAACTTGAACAAAATAAATCCATCATAGTCTCATTCCAAACTGTCCATCCTTTTATTATTGCTTAAGGATTTGCATGCGATATGATTTGGATGTACTATAAATTCTAGAGCAGCGCATTCAGTTACATAATGCATATATATTTTTTGGGTTGCAATGAATATTCATGTTTTTTAACACTCCCTAAGAATTTATTGGTATGGACATATCCATGGTACAAACCTGTTCAAATCCTTCCTGTTGTTTTTCTAGAATTCAATAGTTTTATCAACTGCCTCAGCAATTTAGGATCATATGTCTTTCATGTCATCCTATTTTTGTGTATCTTGTACTGCTTTGCATTTTGGAAGTAATTGGTTATTGTTGTAGTTATTCATTGTTTATTTGTTTTGAAACGACGTCTGTTAATTATATATGTTCACAGAACCTGTTGGTGGAGAGATAACCATAATGTCTGAGTCTGAACTCATTGGGAAGGGCCCTCAGACAGCGGCAGAGAGGCATTTAATGGAGCAGCTGTCAAAGGCTGGGGAATGGCATGAACAAAAGTCAACAGCTTCAAGAAAGAACATGTTAGGCAGCCAAAGATGTTTCTATACACCAATTCCTCATTCTGTGAAGCATAGAGGGATGACAGCAGAGGAGCTTACTGCGGCAAATCTTGATAAAGTTAATATACTTATCATATAAAAATCTTAATCTTTGTCAATACTCTCTATTTAATGGTAAAAGGAATATGCTGTTTCCACTTTGTTTACTAAATATGCTCAAAAGGAATCTTATCGCATTCAAATAGTTGAAAGCTTAAGTATCGAGTAACATATTTGTTGTTTTTGATTTTAGAGATACTTTTCATTATGATTTCCAAAAGTTTTATGTCAAAATGAAGAAAAGTAACGAACATAGATCCCTGAAGAATGATACTTGGCATGACATACTCCCGACATTATTTAGAATGAGTTACATAAATATTTCAGCATAATGGGGAGACACCAACTGTGTTGCTCTGTATTTGGTAAAATTGCAAACTGCTGAGAACCTGTTTGCCACTCATATATCACAGCTGTTGTAACAAAGTCCATTCTGTTTACATTTTCCTAGAAATAGGTAAAATCAAGGAAAAAACATGTAAAAATGCTTTAAGATTGTCTCTGTATCCCAACGATACGAATAAAAGTAATTTGGATGGAAAAAATTCAAAAATAGCCTTAAATGTCCTATAGGGTGTTGCTTGACACTTGTCTTCTGGTGTATTAGAGCGAAGTAGTTAGGAATATAAGAACATTATCTTGTCTAAGTGGAAACTTGCTTTCTATTATTCAATTCACAAGATAAAGTTTTTTGGGAGGTTATGCAATGTAAATATAGGTATTTAATGAGGGATAAACAATAGAATAAGGTCAAAGAGTTTGGTGTTAGGGAACATATACTCTGCAGGTTTTAAGCGGATGACCCTTCACAAGCACATGCCTTCGATGCTGCTACAAGCACATGTTATTTATAGCATCAAAGGTATTGTCACCTGAAACATTAGTTTTTTTCTTAATTGCAGGAAAACAAAAAAATTATGTAGTACGATTGGAAGGAAAACAATCTTGCAACCTTTTGAAAATGACAAGGGTTGGTGGGAAAAATAGGTTTTAAAATTATTGCATTGAGACGCTTGCAGATTGTTAAAGGTAACCTCGATTTCTAGTGCCAAATGCTTTTTTCTATTGTGAATGATTTCAATAAGAAAATGTGGGTATTTTTGTTTTTTCAAGTAATTTAAGGCAATTGTTGAAAATGAAACCAGTCATTGAATCAAGGCTCTAAGAATTGCTAATGATGGTGAACGCTTCTAATCAATATGTTAATTTTTGTAAGAAAGAAAGAAGGAATTTACAGGCACTTAGAGCTTCATATAGACAGCAAAATTGCGTGGTGGAATGGAAACATAGGACAATCATGGAGCTGGTGAGCAGTATGTTGTAAGGATACACAAAATAATCCAAACAACTATTGGGCTGAAATTGTTCATATTTTAAAACCACTTGAAGGTGTTACACCTAAGGAAGCATGGTCAGGTAGGAAACCATAGGTAAATCACATCATAGTCATTTGTTGCATTGCATCTGTGCTTGTTACACATGAGAAATGTAATAAGTTGGATTTTCCACATAAGAGAATGAGATTCACCACATATAGCAATCGTTCTAAGGCATATAGGTTGATTGATATATTTGCAAATATGGTTGTCATTTGTAAAGATATTGTGGACAGAAATGATTGTTTGTTCTAATTTGGTACTCATATTCCATGCCTGATTGACACATCTAAATGAACAAAAGAAGTTCAAGATAATGTGCAGAGTCTGTACATGCTATGTGCTGATAGGAGGATTGATTTGCATGTTTCCTTAATGATCGTAGGACTGATTTCGATATTAAAACGCCTTAAGAGTTCATTGCTAATGATTCCAATCCACGGCTTTTTGGCAGTTCAACCTGCAGGTTACATAAGTGAGGAATGGACCTAAATGGTACTATTCGGTCATTGGATTAAGAAGAGGAGAACCTGCTCAAAGCATTTTAAATGGGAGGCCTAGATGACAAAGCACAAGGGCATATGAATGATTGATTTTTGATGGTGATTTGCATTATATCATTTGCATTTTGATGGCTAACATTGTGTGTGATCCTACTTCCTGTGAAGAAGCATAAAAGAAATAAGAATGAGAAAAAGTAATGCAAGTGGAATGGATGCTGTGATGTAAAACAAGAGCTTTGTTCCTACTGAATTGCCTGCAGAACAGAGGCCTGTTCGATTTAAATTGGGTTATAAAACACCAAATATAAGGTAAATGGGTCCTTGAACAAGTATAAAGTGAGGTTGGTCTTGAAGGGATATGGTCGCCAGGAAGGTATGAATTTTGAAGATATATTTCCTTCGATTGCAAAGACCGTAACAATCAGATTGGTTCTAGCCATTACTTCACAGTTTGACAGGACTGTACCAAATGGATGTGAAGAATGCCTTTCTTAATAAAGAGTTGCAGGATGAAGTGTTTATACATCACCTACAAGGATTTGTGGTTGCGATAATTTAGAAAGGAAAATCTTTTCTGTAGGCTAGTAAAAGCTCTTTATTAGTTGAAGCAGGCTAGTAAAAGCTCTGTAGGCTAGTAAAAGCTCTTTATTAGTTGAAGCCTAGTATATCAAAATTGATATCCATCTTACAAAATTGAGATTCAAGTGAAGCCCTTTCAATCCAAAAACGTTTAAATGATGATAGTCATTCTCACTGTATACGTTAATGACTTAATGACTGATAATGACATTGATACTATTCAATACATGAAAGCAGTTTTCAGATTTGTGTTATACTTTTGACAGGATTTTGTCAGTTCTCTTGCACTAGTGGTTAGGAGTAGTCTTCTGGGAAATTATTGATGGAGTTTTATGTCACAAATGAAGCAAGCCAAAGCATTGTTGACAAAGTTTGATGTCTGATTGCAAACAGGTAATTAATCTTGTAAAGGTTGCTCCATAATTATCAGCCACTAGTGACTTAAGTCTGATGACTCGCATTTTAGAATGTTGGTGAGCAGCCTGATGTATCTTATAACCACAGGGCCTAATGCCATTTTCTTTGTGATCTATGTTTCCAGATCTACGATTGCACCAAAGATTGATCACAAACCATACGAATTTTGAGATATCCATACAACAGATTTTGACACAGAATAATTTTCAGCTTGTTGGATTCATGAATATTAATTGGGTGTAATTTATAGATGACAAGTAATCCACAAAAACGTATGTGCTTGGCACAGGAAAAGTTGCATCTTGGACAAGCAAAACACAGTATACAATGACTCTTTCCTCCATAGAAGGACAGTATAAGGCTGGCACGTGAAATGTTTTGGTTGAGGAGATTGTTTGCTGATTTACATATGGAACTTGGTTGGAGGCAAAAATGCTTCATTGCATTAATCAAAGTGCAACAAAAAATACCATAAGAATTGTGTTTCATGCACTCAAAAGAAACGAAGGTTGAGTATCATATCATTCAACAACTTTCAGAAAACACAGATATATTTAGATAGAATATTGTTCCACTCAAGGAAAAAATATCAGGTACTCTCACAAAGCCTCCTCCACCAGATAATAGCAGATATATAATGCTCATTAGGGTTGGGTTAGGAAGAACTTTCAGATTTAAGTTGGATAGCACGCTATAAATATACTGCAGATCTGAGCACACATTTTTGAGTACTTCTCTCTTCTCCACTATCTTCTATGCCCTCTACCAGAGATTTACTAGGTGGATAAAGGGGTTTGTGGAAGGGGTATCCTAACCTTCAAAAGTCCAAACATTTTTCTGTCTTTGACTCTTGTTGCTATGTTTGACACGATGCCATCTATCAGAGAATTTTATGTTAAGTGTTATTTGTGATTGATGTTTCTATGGTGTAAGCTAGGTATTATCCATCATAGCATTCTTCTATTGCATATTTATATCTATTGTTTCATTTCTTATTTTGATGAGTACTGCAACAATTCCCATTATAGCATGCTTCGTGTCTTAGTTGTACATTCCTGTTTGTAATTTTTTTTTTTTTTTTTTTTGGTGTTCAGACACAAATACTGGAGACACTTTTGGAGCAGAAATACGGAGGTTGTGAAGATCTTCTTCTTGGAGAGTTTCAATTTGCATTCATAGCTTTCTTGGTACATACATCCTTTTGAATCATCCATTTAATGTTTCATTTTTCCATGTCTTCTGAATTGAACAAAAAGTTCATAAAAAATGATTTTATTTTGACCTTTACGGTTTTTCCAATGCAGATGGGTCAATCACTTGAAGCTTTTGGCCAATGGAAAGCTATTTTGTGCCTCCTCCTGAGTTGTGAGGAAGGAGTAAGTATCTTATTTTGTTGAACACAAAATATTCTTACTCACTGCTTTAGTTTGAAGAAATGATCATCTTTCTATTTTTATATGCAAGAATGAACTACCCATATGAACCAGATATTGCAAGGAAAAACTGTAAATTTAGAACCTTTAAGCAGCTCACAGTGGTCTGCATAAAAAATTGTTAGTTTTGTCCACTACACTTTTTGGTATGTGAGTGTCAAACATAATGTGGGCCATTCCACATTTGGTTTGATGTAGATTTGTCCTCAGAACCGACTCAAATCATTGAAGGAAATTTAAATGAACTTTATGGTCTGAGTGTTGCAGATCTAGATAGATTCCAGGTAGAAAAGTAAAACACTTTAATGAAAAAATCTGGCAGTGATGCCAATTTGTTGCAGATTTGGCAAGGTGATTCCAGAAAAAATCATGATGGATGATTCTTAATCTTATTATCTAATTCTTTTACATTTTTAAGAACTTGCAATTAATATTGGGAAGATTGGAGATAGTGAAGGTTGTCAAGGACATTCTTCAGTTTAAAATGACACTCTTTATTAATAAGATATATATGGCTTCTATTGAAGGCCACTCCCATCAAAATATCAAAATATTACATTTGCTATTAGGTCAATCAAACCATATCCACTTTGCCTTTTTTCTATCAAACATATTCTTCATCTTCCTTAAAATGCTATATTTCCACAATCGGTTCCTCATCATTATTTTCATTATCAAATAAAATCTTACTTGGTTAGTTGCCTTCTAAAATTTGAATTTCACCAAGACGAAGATCAACACCGTGATTGGCTAAATTATTTGCTACCGGATTTCCTTTTCTATAGATATGCTTACATTTCCAAAAGATTGCCTCCAATAATAGATAATGAACTTCAGCAATAATATTATTTTCTATCCAATCCCCACATCCATTTTTGTTGATAGGGTTAACGATAATTTGTGAATCCCCCTTAATAGAAATATATTTCCATCCTTTTTCAATTGCAATTTTAATCTCTGTAAGAAGTGCCCTAGCCTCTGAATAGTTGTTAGTTGAAGTACCTTATTATTCTGAGTAAGTGAGGAGAATTTTGCTTTCATTATTTCGAAAAACACCACTTTAACTGGCTTTTCCCGAATTTCCTTTAGAAGCACCATCAAATTAATTTTGATAAACCTAATTTTTGGACATTTCCTTTTTACCCTAGATCAAAGCAAATCCTTTGTTTTAATGCTATTGTTGCAAATGACTCTTCCATGTATGTTAAAATCCTATAACCAAGTTGTTACCACCTCTTTTTCCACACTTGAGGCTTACCATGATGTACACCATATTTGTAAACATTTTGCAAGAGAGGCAATAATACAGTTCCAAACTTAGGCATGATTTTGAGATTTATTTATAAAAATTCTATCCGTTCAAGCCATGAATTCCAACAAATAATGGCAGGACCAATTGTTAGGACCCTATTCCTAACACATAGTATATTATTCCATTGATTCATTGTAAAGGACCAACGTGTCCTTTCATTTACAACACTTCACATATATTTATAGTTAATATAATTGGTGTCATAAGGCATCAAATCAATCAAATACATTATTTTATATATCTTATTGTGGGTTCTCCTCCAATACAACTGCGATTCCAAAATCAACAGTGATTCTTTTGCATTACATTCTTATTTATTATTGCAGGTGCTTAACATCTGGATCAGAGCCAAAATACAGGAAATTTTTTTTTTTTCCACCAACCCTACAGCCTGCACACGTCTGCCGCACCTGCAGAGTGAACGCCGACGTCCACCACACCTGCCTGGCCACCAATCTGGGGCTATTCTACTCCGCTGCCCTTCAGTGAACATTCGAGTCGGACGAGTCGAAGACCTGCAACGTTTAACAGCGTCTGTTGGCGACGAGGAAGCGAATAAAAATATAAATACAAATTTATATAAATTTTTTCGAAGTTTCGGCCGTGGGACAAAAATCTCGACGCAGAAAATTTAAAACCTTATAAACTCTTCAATTAATTTTCGGCGTGACCTTTTTTCAGCAATATTAAATCCGGCATCGTTGTTTTTATTCCGGCGTGACTACCTCCTTCTATTAGATAGGAATCGCATTGCCGCTGTGAGCCTGCCGCCGCTGTCGCCGCTCTTCGATTTCCCGCCCTTGCCGCCGCTGTCGCCGCTCTTCGATTTCCCGCTTGCCGCCGCTCTTTGATTTTCCGCCTACCGCCGCTCCTCGACTTGCCTGCTTGACGCCGCGCCTCGACTTGCCCGCTTGACGCCGCTCCTCGACTTGCCCTTGCCGCCGCTCTTCGACTTCCCGCCTGCCGCCCTTGCCGCCGCCCGCTCCTCGACTTCCGATCCCCGACTTGCCGCCTGTTAACAGAACACAGTCAACTTACCCGCCCTGTTGACCAGTTGACCGCTGTACTCTGTTAATTAACAGAGAGCACCAACCTTAAAGTTGATAGGGCATTGCCCATTAAATTTATAAAAATATATATATATATATATATAAAAAAAAAAAAAAAATTTTTTTGCACACGTTACCTAGTCACATTGATCATTACCTACATCAACCGCAATGGCCGACGGACGACGATCACTGGACTCCATCCACGAGAAACACGAAAGGCTCGTTGACGAAGTTAAATAGGAAAGAGAGGAGAATTCCCGTAACATAAGAGAACTCTTCGAGAAAATATTTGCAATAGATGTTAAAATTGATGCCATCAGTCAAAAACAGGCAACAACACAAGCAAACTCAACCAACAACGGGTCATCAAACCGAGCAATGTTAGGAGGTCCACAAACTTCCATTCTACCACGGACAACCAAATTAGACTTCCCAAAATTTGAAGGCGGAGACCCTACAAATTGGATCTACCGAGCAGAGCAATATTTCTCACTAAATCAAATTCCGGAAATACAAAAAGTGCATATCGCCTCCTTCCACTTGGAAAATGACGCCATCCAATGGTACCAATGGTTCGAGAAAACTAATGGCACTCCGATGTGGTCAACCTTTACACATAACCTATTAGTACGATTTGGCCCTAGCAAGTTTCAAAGCTTTACAGGGGCCCTCACTAAATTATGCCAAACCACTTCAGTAAGCGAGTACCAAGCAGAATTTGAAAGGTTAGCTAATCGAACATCCGGATTAGACGTTGCCTTCTTTCAAGAATGTTTCGTTAGCGGATTAAAAGAAGAAATTCGAATTGAGGTACAAATGTACAACCCTACAAACATGTTAGAGACCATCGGCTTAGCGAAATTAGCGGAAGACAAAATCAAGGCACGGAATCGGTTCACGAAACCAACTTGGGGGAAACAATCAAATGCTTATACCAACCCCAAGCCAATGCAAAATGGACGAACCCAAAACTCCTACACAACCCCCAAAATTAACCCCGCTCTACCAATTAAACGTCTGAGCTTCGAGGAAATGAAGGAAAGACAAGCTAAAGGTCTTTGCTACCATTGCGATGAGAAATTTGATAGAAATCATAAATGTGCCTCACGGAAATTATATATTCTCGATGCCACAGAGGAAGGAAATTCTACTGAAGAGGAACCTGAACTCGAAGTAGAGGTATTACCCAATACACTTGAAAATGACGAAGAAAATACACCAAAGGTTTCCTTCAACGCCCTTGCCGGATTTTCTGCCCCTCAAACAATGCGAGTAAAAGGGTATTTTAAGAAACAAAACCTTACCGTGCTCCTAGATTCTGGTAGCACGCACAATTTTATCGATCCAAAAGTGGCTAAACAAGCAAATTGTTTCATATACCCTTGCAATAACTTCGAAGTGATGATTGGAAATGGCGGAAAAATTGCATGCAAAGGAAAATGCAGAAATGTAAAACTAACTATGGGGGTTTATACCATGCAAAGCGACATGTACGTCTTACCCCTAGGGGGATGCGACATTGTACTAGGCGTACAATGGTTAAGAACCTTGGGCGTAGTCCAATGGGAATTTGATGAACTATGGATGAAATTCACAGCAAAGAACCAAACCTATATTATCCAAGGCCTAAAATCAGGACCTTCCCAAATCGTCAGCTCGCATAGAATGGAAAAAATTATCCGAAAAGGGAACAAAGGAATGGTCGCCCAATTATTTTCAATTCAACCTAGTCACCAAAAAGACGAGACACCAGAGTTACAAAAAATTTTAGACCACCATAAGGCGGTATTCAACGAACCAAAAGGACTACCTCCACAACGAAGTCACGATCACACTATTCCACTATTTCCAGGGCATCAACCTCCTAATATTAGACCTTATCGTTATCCCTACCTCCAAAAGACCGAAATAGAGAAATTAGTGCAAGAGCTTCTTACAGCAGGAGTCATTAGACCTAGCAAAAGCCCTTACTCCTCTCCAATTATTTTAGTTAGGAAAAAGGATGGTTCGTGGCGTTTATGTGTCGATTTTCGAGCGCTAAATAAAATGACCATCAAAGATAAATTTCCTATTCCGGTCATAGACGAGCTACTAGATGAACTCCATGGAGCAGCTTACTTTTCCAAGTTGGACTTACGGTCAGGCTACCACCAAATACGAGTCGCTGAAAAGGATATTCCTAAGACAGCCTTTCGCACTCACGAAGGGCACTACGAATTCTTGGTGATGCCATTTGGCCTTACCAACGCTCCTTCTACCTTTCAAAGTCTAATGAATAAGGTATTTCACCCTTTCCTTCGTAAATTTATATTAGTTTTCTTTGATGACATTTTGATTTATAGCAAAACATGGGAAGAACATTTGGACCATGTTAGACAAGCATTCCAAATCTTGAAGGACAATCAACTTTATGCAAATAGATCAAAGTGTTCCTTTGGGAAACAAGAAATTGAATACTTAGGACATATTGTCTCAAAGGAAGGCGTGATGGTAGATCCTTCCAAAATCGAGGAAGTGAAAAATTGGCCTATTCCAAAAACCGTAAAGGCTCTACGTGGGTTTCTTGGACTAACGGGATATTATAGAAAATTTGTCCAAAATTATGGTAAAATCGCTGCTCCTCTAACAACATTACTTAAGAAAAACGCTTTCAAATGGTCACCTAAAGCGGACGAGGCCTTTATCACCTTGAAAACTGCAATGTGTACCACCCCTGTTCTAGCCATGCCCAACTTTTCTAAACCGTTCGTCATTGAAAGTGATGCTTCAAGAATAGGAATGGGAGCCGTACTCATGCAAGATGAAAGACCTCTAGCTTTTATAAGCAAAGCATTTTCTCCTAAGAATTTAGCTCGCTCTACATATGAAAAAGAGATGTTAGCGATTGTCCATGCTATTCAACATTGGAGGCCTTACCTTATTGGCCAACATTTCATTATATGCACCGACCATCATAGCTTGAAATATTTTTTGGAACAAAGGACTCATACCCCGGAACAACAAAAATGGGTTACTAAACTTCTTGGCTATGATTATGAAATTACATATAAAAAGGGCAAGGACAACATGGCAGCCGATGCACTTTCTAGAAAATTTGAAGATATGCCTCAAATCCATGCTCTTTCCTCCCTTATTCCTAAATGGGTAGATGAGGTGCATGAAGAATGGATAAATGATCCTATTACCCACGCCTTAATTCAACAACTTCAACATAATCCTAGTAGCAAACCTCCATACACTTGGCAGGACAATATATTAAGATACAAAGGGAGGATGGTCCTCACCCCCAATTCCACTTATCGAAAGAAACTTCTTCATGAGTTACATACCTCACCCATTGCAGGCCACTCAGGGTTCTTAAAAACCTATAAAAGAGCCACTACCTCCTTCTATTGGGTAGGAATGAAAAATTACATCAAAAACTTTGTAAAAGAATGTGAAGTGTGCCAAAGACAAAAGGGGGAGACCATCGCTATTCCCGGATTACTTCAACCTCTTCCTATACCCACCAAAACATGGGCAGATATTTCTATGGACTTTATTGAAGGATTGCCTAAATCAAGCGGAAAAACAACCATTTTCGTAGTTGTTGATCGTTTATCTAAATATGCCCATTTTTGTCCAGTGGCTCATCCGTATACCGCAAGCACTATAGCCCACCTTTTTCTCGATAACATCTTTAAATTACATGGCATGCCCTCCACAATTATTAGTGATCGCGACCCAACTTTCACTAGTACCTTTTGGAAGGAATTATTCAAATTACAAGGTACTCAACTTAGTATGAGCTCCGCTTACCATCCTCAAACCGATGGCCAAACCGAAGTTGTAAATAAATGCTTGGAAACATACCTTCGATGTTTTGTCTCTACTCAACCACTCCATTGGGTAAGGTGGCTTCCACTAGCGGAATGGTGGTATAACACTTCATACCATACGTCCATCAAAATGACTCCCTACGAAGCACTATATGGTCAAACACCACCATCCCTTACTTCCTATATTCCAGGGACTACAAAAGTCCATGCGGTGGAAACAGAACTTGCTAGTCGAGAGGACATACTCCGGACCCTAAAAGAGAACCTACACACCGCCCAACATCGCATGAAGCAGCAAGCCGATCAACATAGAAGCGAACGTAGTTTTCATGAGGGTGATATGGTTTTCTTACGTCTTCAACCTTACCGGCAAACCTCTCTTAAACAAAAAGGTTCTCAGAAGTTAGCACCCAAATTTTACGGGCCGTATAAAGTTCTCCAACGTATTGGGACCGTTGCTTACAAACTTGAGCTTCCTCCCTCTTCCAAACTTCACCCCGTATTTCATGTATCTTGCCTTAAGCTCGCAGTCGGAACACATATCACGACACAAACCACTCTTCCGGAATTCTCTGAGGAGGGAGTACTTTTAGCCGAGCCAGAAGCTATCTTGGATCGCCGCTCTCGTCACCTTCGTACTCGCGATATCACGGAAGTGTTAATCCATTGGAAAGGTCTACCTATAGAAGACGCGACGTGGGAAACTCTTCATGATATCCAGCAGCAATTTCCAAATTTCCAGCTTTGAGGACAAAGCTCCTTTAATGGGGGTGGCATGTTAGGACCCTATTCCTAACACATAGTATATTATTCCATTGATTCATTGTAAAGGACCAACGTGTCCTTTCATTTACAACACTTCACATATATTTATAGTTAATATAATTGGTGTCATAAGGCATCAAATCAATCAAATACATTATTTTATATATCTTATTGTGGGTTCTCCTCCAATACAACTGCGATTCCAAAATCAACAGCGATTCTTTTGCATTACATTCTTATTTATTATTGCAGGTGCTTAACACCAATCCTCCATAGAATACATAATGCTTTAATTTTGAAATAAATAATCCAACATTTCATCAACTCTTTCAATGTAGATGAAATCTTGGATTCACTCTTCCTCTTATGGCTTAGTAGGGCATCCTTACTTCCAGTAAGGACTTTCAAAAATGATTTTCCTGCCATGTTACCTAGATTTTATTCACAAGAATCCTTTAGTTTTTGTGTTTCTCCTAAGATCTGGAACATGAAGAAGTGGTGCTTGCATCTTGCTTCCTGCTCACACTTCCTACTTCCTGTTCACGCTACCTGCTCACTCCCGACTCTCACTCCAGTTTGGAAGAACACATTATTCACTAAGATCTCAAGGCATAAATGTGTTTGGGTGGTCTTCTGCATCATGCACTCCTCAATGCAATGGGTGAACAAGAATCTTTTTTGTCCTCATCAAAACTGCATCCTTGGCTAGGTTTTTTCTTGTAACGAGGCATGTTCAGTTTTGTTGTCTAACAAGGCAGCAGTCCTTCCATGAGTCATCTACTTTGGCATCAGTTGATAGGCCACATTTCCAATCTCAAGATCAATGTCTTCATTTTCCTTTTAATATGCATGCACTGATGCCTTTTTCTTGTTTCAGATTGTAAATCTTGTCTAAAAGTTTAGTCATTCCTAAGGAATTTGATTTCTTACTGCAAATACTATATGAGCTCCTTCCATGTTGTAAAATGTTTAATTTGAAACACTTTCTACGAGTCATTGGCAGATGCATGTGACAGAACAGGGAAGATTAAAATCAATACCCTAGCTTTACTTGCCAGTTTTCTATCCATATTGTTTGACAGACATTGCATGTCTAGAAACGATTTTTTTGCTGATCACACTAAAAGTGGATAATCTCAATCTGTCTCTTGGTGGACTGGTGCTTCTCATTGTTTGTTTTTGTTCTGCAAGGGTCTTTCTTGCCGACTCCACTAAAAGTCGAGTGATGGTTGACATTGTTTTTGGTTAACTTGTTCTGCATGTCTAGAATTCCATGTGGTTATTGATCTCTAGGTGTATGTGCCAACGCTCTGTTTTGTGCTGTGTTCTCATGTGGAATTTCTTCATAAGTGCACTTTCCTGAATCCCACAGTCAACTTGCACAACGATCATTACCGTAACAACCAGCAACTTTCTCTTTTCCACATTTTTAGGGTTTGCCCCTTCTTGGGTCCAAACAAACTGCTGGGATTGTGTATTATACATTATTTTAGTTTGATTTGGTCTTGTTTACTTACAACTTATACATGTGAGTGTGTGTGTGTATTTTTCTGAACCCACATTTTTTACCTCTGGCTTCTGCAGTGTATTCTAATGGATTATCTCTTTCAAGTCCCATTTACCCCTTTTGGTCCTTTGTGGACATTAACATAATTTCTTTCATTCTTTCCTTTTGGTGTGCTTGGAGTTGGTTGGCAGTCTCCAGCATTCTCATGTATTGAACTCGGTCCTCTTTAACTCTGTTCCAAAAGCATTTTTTCCTGCTTACTCAAATTTTCTGCTATATGTGTGAACCTTCTTACAGTTTGTCGTTTTCTTTAATTTTCCAGAAATACTCAATATTTTTAAGAACTTTGGTCAAGATTTCTTGGTTGAGAGTTTGGACATGACAGCACATTATCATATTATCACATGTAAATGTTACAAAGAAGGATATGCACTTTCCCTGAGGGACTTGGACGATATTTTTTCACAATAGCCATACCGGGGTTTGATGCCCTTTCAGAATGATTACTGGCAATGACACATCTTTTTGTATTCTGATGACGTAGCTAGTATTTATAAGTTAATTTACTAATAATGTTATCAACTCTTAATTTAGAACAAATAAACCAGAAAATCTTAACTGGGAACTTTAATACATAACATCAGGGAATTTTAGGTAAATGTAGCCTTTACTGGCATTTTAAATTTTGTTATGAACTATGTGAGTTTCAATGACCATTTTTGCACATCCTTGGATGTTAGTACAATGCTTTCCTTTTCTTTGTTAAATTTGCCCTATCTTATGCAATTAACCTCAGCCCTGAATTTGTGTTTGGTTCCTGTTTTAACTCTGACTGAAATATCTTTTTCTACAGGCTACATAAAGACTCTTCCACCCCTTGTTAACTATTCTTGCTGCTTCCTCCTTATAACTCTTTATGTCCTCAAAAACTTGCAATAGGATGCTTTTTCTTATGAAAAAAGAAAAAAGGGAAAATTTGTGGATATAGTTCTATTTGGAGTTGTTAAGAGATTTGAATCTTATGTTTTCTTTGCTAAGTGGTAACTTGATTTTTGATGGACTTTTTGTCTGCTATGTACTTATATGCAGCCTTTGTGCACAAGGACACATTTGTTTGTAAAGGTATGGCTTACAACTTATTTGTTTTATTTTAAAATATATATTTGCTGCTATTTCTCTAGTAAAGATGGGTTCTTCTTGTTTCAAAGGTATTTCAAAGATATATTTTTCAATTGGCTACAAGGAGGCATTATAGGGGTGTAGAAAGTTGGCTCATTACAGGCAAAACTGTCCGGAGTACTCTTGAACTACGTTTAATATTGCTATGTGTTCTTCTCATACCTTGCTATCATCATTCTGCCCAACAATGCAGCTATTCCTGACAGAGCCATCTGTGCCTCAGGTTTTGTATCGACTGCTGTGCAGTGGAACCTGGTAATCCTCTGCTTTCTCTGGTTTATCCAATTTTTCCCTCAGGAAGTCAACCCACCTCTCTTTCTCATACATTTGGCAATATTATATATTGGACTTAGGATTAAATGGTACCCATTCTTCTTCTCTAGCCTCAACATGCATCATTTCCTTTATTGCTTTTGCTGATATGTAGATTGGTGCCTTTCCATCATCTTCCCAGACCCTGATGATCTTGTTTGAACTTTGTAGTATCATATTGTTTGGCACAAAATTTTATGAGCTCCAGACACTCCCAAACTTGGGGTCCAAAAAACATGCCGAGACTGGAAGTCCACACTTTGCTGACAGACCATGAAACCCTCTATGGTCCAAACTCGAACCTTTTGTAAGCTTTCTTCCTCACAAAACTAGGCAAATGCAATATAGGGCTCACAAACATTTGCGTATGGGTCATGGTATACGGATTTCCGCTTTCTCTTCTTGCTTTCCTTCTGTTTCTTGGATTTCGATTGACTAGCCCAAGCCAGTATATATTCTTGTTCTTCTTCACCAGCTTCAAAGTCTGTCATCTCAATCTCAGCTGGTACATATCAATCAGTCATGGCATCCATTGTTCGTGGGATGTTTTTCTCAAGAGAATCATTGCTGATGGATTGGGGCTCCGTATCACTGTTTGACTAGCAAACTGGCTCAATTTAGGCATGGGGTACACTGTTAGACTTATAGGGCACAATACTTCGGAACGCGACGCACTACTAGACTGGCAGGGCACACTAATACATAACAGGGTGCACTGCCAGACTGGCACTTAGAAAAATAGTGCAAGGGGGCTAGGAAAGTAGTGGGCACACCAGTAACAGACGAGGTTCACATGGAGAAAGAGGGCACTAGTCTTCAACACTTAGAAATTTTGGCAGAACAAAACTAAGAGGGAGTGGAGCACATAGAGTGGGGTGAACAACACACTTTTTTGACGAGGTGCACCAAAGAACAAAGCGAAATATGCTCACTTAGAAAGAGCGAGGTGCATAGAATCTGTACTTTGAAAAATCAATGCAAGGACGCTGAGAAGGTGGGGCATGTCTAGTTCAGACAGGACCCACAACAGGGGAATAAGGCACCACTTGACTTGGGGAAAAATTGGCTGAAACTGGGACATTTTTTGCCGATTTTATTTTGGTTCTTGGGAATGGCAAATTTTTTTGGGAAAGGATGGAAAACAAAGAGAAAGTAAACTCTAAATTTGCCAAAATGAAAATCATTGAGCGAAGGAGGGGCAAAATTACCCAAGATCAACTTCTATCAAGGATGAAACCCGAGAAGTAAAATTCATGGCTCTGTAAATGTGGAAAGCCCTGAAACTAATAGCAATAGTCTTTCCACTGATTTCCTACTCTCCTTGAATTGTTGGCCACTCCCAATATTAGCCAACTCTGGATGCTTTTTCCGGAAAACAAAAATAACTTGTTCTATTTCCACACATGCTCAAATGGGTCTTTTGTAGAATTAGAATCCATTGAGTGGATTTGCAACTGCAAGTATTTTCCATCGTGAGGGTTTGGAGGTTTGTCAAAGCGCAAGAGGTGCATTTCTTAGAAGTAAAAATGAATTCACTTTTCCTTTGACTCTTTTTATATCAAGTGACCTGCCTTTGTTTCATTTAATTTTTTTTTCTTTTTATTTTTAACACAGAGAGCCTGGAATGTGTTCTTGATTTATGCAATATAATCTGCCACATTTCCATTTCATCTTGCAATATCGTTATTTTCAAACATCTTTTTCTGTTATTATTGCAATCTTTTGTGGATGTGATTTTATTTTACTGCAAGGTTCATAATAGGTCACCCACATAGTAATGTGGTGGTTCACCTTCCATGAGTTAGAAGGTCACCCATTTGGAAATGCAGTGATTCACTTTCCATGAGTTACAAAGTGCAAATTAAATGAATATTACATACATAAGACTTGTCCTTTTGTGTTTTGTCCTCTATTGATATGTTAACATGGCTAGAGATGAATTTTGGCTATGAGAAATAAAAAATAAAAAATTACTATTTTTAGTACATATTTGTTTTGCATTTTTTAGGGCCTCCAAAGCGTTTTTTTCCATGCACTTGTTTCCCATTGAAATTGTTGCCCTCCCTATAAGCTTTCCAACACTTCTTGAAAGGATCAAAATGGAGCCACAAGCATAAAGTTATGCCCCTAACAATGTGGTTAGGATCAAAAAATAGGTTTCCGGGCATTTTTCGGGCATAAAACCATGCCCCAAAAGGGTCACATGCCTGGATCATTTGTCCCCCCTTGAAAAGCAATGGTCCCCATTGCATCAACATTTGACATTAGGCGTGGAGATTGGTTCTTTATCTTATTTTTTGTGAACCATTCCCCTTGGTGAGTAAGCTGTCCTACCTTGACCACCCTGTACATCAAAATGGGCTTCCTTCTGGTGGTTTTAGTCATTGTATCATCAATCTGATCCTTCTCCATTGGTGCTAAACTGTTTGGATTGAGTTCATCAATTTCTAACTGTTTTGCTGCTATGGAAGTATCCAACATAAGTGGATGATAGGGCCTAAGAAGTTCAACATTGAAGATTGGATGCAAACCAAGATAAGATCGAAGATTCAATTCAAAAGCATTCTCTCCTACCTTGGTGATGGTATATGGTCCATAGCGAAAAGGTTTGATCTTCCTATGGTGTCCTGCAAGTCGCTCTTTCTAAAGATGTAACCATGCCTTATTTCCAATCTTGAATTGATGCGGGACTTGATGTTGGTCATTGCATTGTTTGTATTTCTTATTTTTCTTCTCCAAGAGGTCATGGACCTGTTGTTGGATATGCTGAATCTGTTCCACAAACCATGTTGCCTTTTTTGCTTCTTTTTGTCCATGAGGTGAGTACTCCATGGGTTGCACAAGGAGAGCTACATTAGTGTGTCTCAAGGGTTGGAACTTGAACCAACCATGAAATGGGGTGTGTTTGGTTGAGCTGTGCTAAGCTCAATTGTAACCATGTTGAATGTAGGGGAGGCTCTCATCCAATGTGCGGGGATGCTTGGAATTGTAGATTTGAAGATGTACAATCAATCGATTCGCAACTTCTTTCTGGCCAATAGGTTGAAGATGGAAGGCTATGGACATGGTCACCTTGGTGTCCATCATGCTCCATAGGGTGGACATGAAAAAGCTAAAATACATTCTATCCTTATCAAAGAGTACTTTGGCAAGCCAAAGTTGAGCCACACATGACTAAATAGAGCTTAGCAATCTCAATTGAAATGGATTTCTTACAAGGAATCATAATAACCATTTTTTGAAAATTGGATCAACTACGACAAAAACTTAGTCATTACCATGCTTAGATGTGGGTAAACCTGAGAGGAAATCTATGGAGATAGATTCCCAAGGCTTGGATAGCATTGGTGTTGGGGTAAACAATCCTTGTTTCTTGTCGGTTGGTTTGGCAACAATGTAGGGGGGTAGAGGACTTGATGTACCTCTTAACGTCATTCCTCATTTTGGGCTAGTAGGAGTACTTTTGAAGAATTGCCAACGTCTTCTCCATCCCAAAGTGACCTGCTACTTTACTGAAGTGCGCTTCCCAAATCATCTTTGAGCACTCACTAGCTGATACGCAAATATATCCCATGTGACAAAGGATGTTATCTTGCAAATACAAATCAAGAACATGCTTACCCACATGAAGAGCTTAGTATGCATCTACAAAATTAGAATCGATTTCACAAGGTGGACCAAGTGGAAGTCTCATGCCCACGTGAGCAAGAATGGTGGAGAGTGCTATGATTGGAATTTGGCTCAAACAATCTACTCCTAAACTTCCTTTTTTGTGATAAGATGAAATTGTCGTAGATATGTCTCTCACTTCTGATGTCTTTCATTTCTTAGCTTTGCATTTGAATGAACTCCAAAAGGTCTATAATTTGTATGGATGATGATTTCGTTGCCTAAGATGTAGTGCTTCCGTTTTTTACATGCTTGGACAATGGCATAGAGCTTTTTGTCATATGTGGGGTATTTTCAAATTGTTTGGTTGAATGTTTCATTGTGATAAGCAACTTGTAGTAGTTGACTACTATCGTCGCTTCTAGAACAAGTTGTCACACAATTAGTGTGAAAAATGTGAAGAGATCAAAACAAATTTCATAGATGCTTCGCCTTGAACATTTTTCACTCCATAAAGTGCTTGCCTGCCAAAGCGTCTAGCTCACTAAACACTTAGCTCTTTAGAATGACCTGCTTTCCAAGTGACTTGGCTCCCCAAACAGAGGTCAGTTGCACAAGTTCGGGCAAAAGATAGAGCAGAGTAGAAATCAAGAATTAGTTTAGTGTTTGGAAGAGGGAACCTCGCTCTCAGAGCGCTCCACCCTTAGAGCGATCCATTCTTTGGGCACCTCGCTCTCATAGTGGCTTGCCCTCCAAGCATTCCGCTCTTAGAGCAACCTGCTCTCTAGCCATCCCGTTCTCATAGCACCTTGCTCTCCATTCACCTTGTTCTTAGAGCAACCTACTCTCTGGACGCCTTGCTCTCAAAGTGACGCGCTTTCTGGGCACCTCACTCTCATAGCGACTGGCTCTCCGCGTGCCTCGCTCTCTGAGCAACCCACTCTCTGGGCACTCATCTCATAGCGACTCGTTCTCCGTGCACCTTGATTTCATAGCAACCCACTCTCCCTGCACCTAGCTCATAGCAACTCGTTCTTCGTGCACCTCTCTTTCATAGCAACCCACTTTCGGAGCACCTTGATCTCATAGCAACTTGCTCTTGGAGTAACCCTTTGCCAAGGTGCCTCACTTTATGTCTATCTTTAGTAAATAGATAAGAATAATGTAATCACCTTGTAATTATCATTGAGGTTCATTGTATGTAGTCCATTTCGTGGCTACAAGTTGAAGTATAAATAAGAGCTAAATGCTCATTGTAAGGGTCTTTTGGCCTTCAAGCATATCAGAGCTACTCTTTAGGGTAAAAATATATTGAAACTTCAAATTGCAATTCAATAAAAGGGTGGTGCATGGCATTTTGATTCAATGGTGTCTCTGAATTTTTGTAACCTAGTATCATATAACCTTCTACTGTTTATGGCCTCTAATAGGTTGGAGGCTTCTAATACCCAACTTAATTTTTTGATATGATAATTTTGCAAAATAAGCCAGGGTAAGACAGGCAAAGTAGTTATTTCTATTTTCTGAATATAGAAACAGAAAAAAGAATAAAACACAAACACTCAGCCTTAAAGAAGAAAAATCAGAAATACAAGCAATACCATGACCAACATTGGGTCCCACATCAATTCAAGGTTGGACATAAGGTATGGTTACATCCATAGTTGAGAAAATTGGAATCGGATCGAAATCGGCATGGAAAAAGAATCAGAAAAAATCAGGAATTGGCAAAAAATAGCAAAAAGAAAACTGAAGAAAATGCAAATTTTCATTGGAAAAAAGTTGTTTTCATGCATATCACAATGAATTAACATTATGCAAATCAAATATTAATATTGCAAGTGATACAAGCTTAAACCACACATGAAAGTGGCAAGTGATGCACGCTTAAAGCCTTAAACTATACATTAAAGTGAAGAAACACATCTTTTTTTTTTTTTTGAAAAAATTGAAAAAAGCTTGCATTAAAACAAATTACAGTTACAAGAGGGAGAAAGGGCATCCCAACCAAGAGCAAAGAGACCAGAAGAACAAAGGGCGCGAAAACGCGACAAGTCGCGAAAACGCGACAAGTCGCGAAATCGCGACACCAAACCTAACAACCGCCGCGCCACGACAACCGGTCGCGAAAACGCGACATGTCGCGAAATCGCGACATGTCGCGACATCGCGACAAAACAGCGCCGAGGCCACACCACTCAAAAAATGTCGCGAAATCGCGACAGCACAGCACCAAAGCACCCAAACGCCAAAAACGTCGCGAAATCGCGACGAGAAAGCCAGAAGGCACTCGCTCCCCAAAATTGTCGCGAAATCGCGACGAGTTCTCCTTTAAACAAAAACTTTGAGAAAGTGTCGCGATATCGCGACGAATTTTCCTTAAAGCCCCAGTTGGTCGAAAGTGTAGCGAAATCGCGACAAGAATTCCAATGGGCGCCCCTTCCGCAAAAGTGTCGCGAAATCGCGACATGTTCTCCCCCATGGTGCCCTTTTCTTAAACTAGTCGCGAAATCGCGACGTTTATCCTTCATGCGGCTTGTTCTCCATAACTGTCGCGAAATCGCTACAAGTTTGCCCCTTTGCTTCCTTTCCTTAAAAATGTCGCGAAATCGCGACAGATTATCCTTTGAGAAGCTTTTCACAAAAAATGTCGCGATATCGCGACGGTTTTTCCACTTAACGCAATTTTGCTCAAAGCGTCGCGAAATCGCGACAACTTTCCTCCAACAGCGGAACCGACAAAAAAGGTCGCGAAATCGCGACATGTTCTCCCCATGGTGCCCTTTTCTCAAACTAGTCGCGAAATCACGACGTTTATCCTTCATGAAGCTTGTTCTCCAGAATTTTCGCGAAATCGCTACAGGTTTGCCCCTTTGCGTCCTTTCCTCAAAAAAGGCACGAAATCGCGACAAATTTTCCTTTGAGTAGCTTTTCACAAAAAATGTCGCGATATCGCGACGGTTTTTCCCCTTCACGCAATTTTTCTCAAAGCGTCGCGATATCGCGACGCTTTTCCTCCAGCAGCAGAACCAACAAAAAAGGTCGCGAAATCGCGACACCTTCTCATCAAAGACCGCGACGACGCAACAAGTCGCGAAATCGCTACAATTTTCCTCCCAAGGCCGCGGCAACAAAAAGGGTAGCGAAATCGCTACAGTTGTCCAGGAAAGGTCGCGACAGAGCAACATGTCGCGAAATCGCGACAGATTTCCAAACAAGGTCGCGACGGCGCAATATGTCGCGATATCGCGACAAAAACTAACCTTAGCCATTTTTGAGCTCATGGATGCAGGGATCGTTCCAGACCACTCCGAATCTCTTCATCTATCATAGGCATATCACTGTGCAGCTGAACACCTACCTCTTTCTCAGCACCCATCTTCGCAAGGAAGTCAGCTACCGTGTTCAAATTTCTACTCACATACACAGGGATAACATCATCTAACTCCCTCCATAACTCCTTGATTTGGGATATCAAAATCCGCAGTCTCCAGGCTTTTAATGAGAAATTCTGCAAGCAATCCAGAGCGCCGATCGAGACTTGAGAATCTGATTCAAGAATTATCCTCCCGGTAACCCCGCTTAATGACCCCGTATAGACGCTGACTTAATGGCAAAGGCTTCGGCTTCATTGTTCGTGGCTCGCCCAATCCCTGCAATTCCCAAGAAAGAACCGCACTCGAGTGATCCCGACATACAACACCAATTCCTGCGCTGCCCGGGTTGCCTTTTGCAGCCCCATTCGTATTGATCTTGATCCAGCCAACAGGGGAGGTTTCCAGCATGCTCTGCCTTGCCTCTCAAGTCCCTCAACCCCCTCTTCAAGATGCCCAAGAGCAGCCTGATTCTCTTCATCAACATAAATAGCAACAGTTTCTGTGACTTTGCTCCAGATGACCTGCCAAACGCCGTCAATCGAGGAGAAAGTGTTTCTAAAGATCCGGGCGTTTCTCTCCAACCAAACTTGCCACCAAATGAAGAGAAAGCCTAACTGCCAGCGGCTCGGAGAGCTATGGAATTGAACCCGCCCCTTTTCCATTTTTCCCAAATATTGGTACGATTGAAAACACCATTAGCCCCGGAGTTTAAATTGAGAGAACCAGCATTCCCAAATCCGATGAGTAAAAGGGCACTCAAAAAAAAAATGATCTGCAGCTTTCCTCATGTTGGAGGCATAAAGCACATTGAGAGGGGCCATTGAAACCCCTACGTCTGAGATTGTCAAAGGTGAGAAGACCATTATGCATAAGTTGCCAAGCAAAGAAATTCACTTTCGGCCAACCCTTTGAATGCCAAATCCTTCTCCAATGCTGAACCGGAAAAGAGTGTGGGGGAGGCTCAAGGAGGATCTCTTCATATCCAACTCTTAACTGAGTAGACCCCAAGGCTTCCATAGCCCCAGGCTAATTCATCTTCCTCATCCCTCCCCGTGAGGAACCTTTCTGACAAGATTTTTTGCAGGATGGGCGCCAACTCCGGAGAGACAGTAATTGGCCACTCCTCCCACCGCTTAAACTTTTTAAATTTATACCCCCCCAATTGACTGGTAAGTAGATAATTATCAATATGGATCCAGCCCTGGGCTTCTAAGGCGGTCATGATTGGTTGTAGCTCAGGGAACATGACAATAATGGGCGGATGTTGGTCCCAAGAGTCGATCCGTAAACGAGCCTTGTCTCCTCTCCCCACTTTCCGTAATAATTGATCTTTGATAACTGGGACCCAAGCTTGAGAGTCTCGCCACACTAAGGATCCAAGGACCTTCCAAGGGAAAGCGACCCACCTCATTGGGATGAACATGCCCCAAATATTTACTGGAAAGAATTCTATTGAAGAGGGAGGTTGGCTGAGAAATCCACCTCCAATACAGTTTTCCAGCCAATGCTCTGTTATTAAGCTTAGAACTTCTCAAGCCCAGCCCTCCTTTGTCCTTAGGCTGGGTAACTTTGTCCCACCCAACCAAAGCCCATCTTTTCTTCCCTTTTGCGCCTTCCCATAAAAATCTTCTAGCCATTTTGTCCAGCTCTTTCCATATGGTATGAGGGGCAGCCAATATTGAGAATTTATAGATCGGCAAAGCCTGTATAATCGACTTCGTGAAGGTTAATCTACCCCCGTAGCTTAGCCATTTATGGGCCCAATGATTCATTCTCGTCTTTGATGCCTCGCCAACGTATTCTTCCGTATGTCAATTTTTAACTTTTTGAAATGAAGGGGAACGCCTGTGTAAACAATTGGAAGAGAAGTCCTTGTGAAGCCCAGGATCTCAATAACACGCTCCCGTAGCCGTTGGTCAAGATTGAAAAAGACCACTTTGGACTTCCTGACATTTAGAACCCGATTTGAAGCCCTTAGGTAGAAATTCAAAGTATCTCCGATTCCTCTAGCTTCCCGAAGAGTGGCCGCACCAACCAGGCCAGCATCGTCCACAAATTGCAAGTGAGTCATAGTTTCCTCCCCAACCTTGATACCGGATAGCAGACCTTGTTGCCTTCTCCTCAGAAACAGTCTGCCCAAACCTTCAGCCAAGAGAAGGAAGAGATAGGGAGAACAAGGGTCTCCCTGGCGGAGACCACGAGTGGCACCGAAAGGATGCGAGGGAAGGCCCTTGATGAGAACAGAAAAAGAGGGAGAAGAAACACAACTCATAACCCAATCAATCCATTCCTGAGAAAAGCCAAAGGCAGCCATCATTTTCGACAAGAAGCACCACTCCACCCGGTCATAAGCCTTGGACATATCCAGGTTTAATGAACATTCCTTTGTTGCCCGAAGTTTGCATTGAATGGATGGCCTCCTGGGCCAAAACCACCCCATCCAAGATTTGTCTTCCCTCAACAAAGCCCCCTTGTTCAGGAGAAATGATGTTGTGAAGAAGGGGTTTAAGCCTCTCAGCCATTATCTTAGTGATGATTTTGTAAATCACATTGCATAAAGCAATAGGCCTGAAATCAGAGATATGAGTCCCCGCTTCCCCTTTTGGAATTAAAGCTATGAAGGTGTGATTGATCGCCCTGAGCATTCTTCGATTGGATCTGGATTCCTCAGTAACAGCCAAAACATCCTCCCCCAAGGTGTCCCAGAAAGCCTGAAAAAATTCAATAGGAAAGCCATCTGGACCAGGAGATTTTCCAGGATCTCATACCAAAGACCACATTTCTCGCTTCATCCCTTTCAATGGGTCTAAGCAGGGCCTGATTGTCTTCTTCAGAGATAATAGAAGGAATAACATTAAGAACTTCGTTCTGAGCCTCAACATCTTGCTGCATACTTTCCTTAAAAAGTTTAGAAAAGTAATCGATAGCATGGGAATGCATGCCAGGAAGAGTATCGAAGACATTTCCATGTTCATCTTTAAGAACTTCCATATTGTTCATCTGTCTCCTAGCACAAGCTGACCGATGAAAAAATTTGGTATTTCTGTCCCCCTCTAATAACCAAGTATTCCTAGCCCTCTGTTTCCAGAGATATCTCCTCTTGGTTGTCAATGTCCTCAACCGCTTTACGCAGTTCATCATCTTCAAATTTGAGTTGCTCAAGAATTGATCCTTCCCTAAAAAGTTTCTGAACCTCCTCCCATCTAGCCACCAAGGGGGCCCTTTGGGACTGGAAATCCGACTTGTTTTCTTTCCTCCACTGTTTCAATTGAATTTTGACAAATTGAAGCTGTTTATGAAATTTGAACATTGCTGTCCCAAAAGGTGGACGGCCTTCTGTCCACCATTGAGTAATTTTCTGTCGAAGGTCCTCCTTTTGTAACCAAAAATTCTCAAATTTAAAAGGCCTATGGTGCTGCCCTCTCGAAGTCCCTCCCTCTAGCAAAATGGGAAAATGATCCGAAATAGGGCCCTCCAAAATCTGGAACTTAAAAGTCCATTTAACAAAAGCCTCCTCCGAGACCAAAAAGCGATCTAACTTGACCTTCCCCGCTATGTGGCTCCTTTCTCTTGTTTGTCCAAGTGAAAAAAACACCAGGGCCTTGAACGTCCACTAAATGAAAGGCCTGAACTTGGGCAATCAGAAGCCGGTCCCCTGGATCCAAAACAGGGGTGCCACCTTCCTGGTCACGAACAGATAATTTTGCATTAAAATCCCCTGCAATAATCCAGTCATAACACTCCCTGTATGCCCTCATGTTGTGAACAACTTCCCATTGGAGCCTCTGGCCATCTAGGTCTTGGGCCCCATAAAAGTTGGTGATTAGGACCTGCTCATAATTGAAGTTATTTCTGAAGAGAGAAGTAAGAACACCCCTGCAAGCTATATGTTCTAAAGCAGTCCAGACTCGAGGGTTCCAAAGGGTAACAATTCCACCTGAAGCTCCTTGGGCAGCCACATCCATATGCCCAGCTCCCCGCCAGATTTTAGTAGCAGTTTTACTCATAATATCTAAAGACATTTTGGTCTCCTGAAGAAGCAAAAAGTCCTGTTTTACGGTTTTCTAAGAGTCTTTGAACAGCAGATTGATGGGTTCTACCGTTTAAACCCCTAACATTCCAAGATTGAATAATCATTGAAAACCTTGAGAGCAGTAAGAATCAATGGTCCTCACCAATCCTCCATTGATTAGCTTATCTCCTTGCGCTGTTAGTAGTTCCTTATTGGATTTTCTTCCCGCTCCTTGAGAGTTATTGTTTCTAGATCTCTTCTCCACCTGGGTAATCCCTAAAGCAGGCCTTTCTCTGTTTTTATCTGCATTTCCCATGGTGACATCTTTGATAGCCGACTGTGCTGGGGAGTGTATAACCAATGCCCCTGGATTCTCTGACTGCAGATTCTCAGCTGGCACAGCCACCTGTTCTACTACAGGAGTGAAGGAAGGAGAAACAAGAGGTGGAGTGTTGTCATTCACACCATTCCCATCCACTCCCTCCATAGATTGGTCCTCCAGATCCACTAATGACTTAAAAATTTCATACCGATTGTTTGGCTTGAGCTGCACCTGCTCCTTGCCATTTTTCTTTTTGTTTCTCTTTCGTTTCACCTGTTCAAAGCCATCCTGCTGAGCATCAGGACCTGGAGAATTGCTAGAAGGTTCATTGACAGGACTGGACTTACCCTCTCTAGGGCGGTTTGACATTCCGCTCGGAGCCTCCGTTTTTGTGCTCAATATGTTTGGGCAGAACCTTGCCAAATGTCCATGCTTATGGCATACTCGACACCTGAAAGGTAGGGCCTCATAGTCTAGCTGCTGGATCCAGGGTACTCCTGCTAGCTCAAGTTCCGCCTCAGCTGGTAGAGGCTGACTAATGTCCATCTCTACACATATTCTAGCAAAGACAACAGTATTTCCCTCTATGGTATCTTTGGAGACTCCCAAAAATCTGCCTAGGGAATTACCTATTAGTTCCAACACCTGCTCACCCCAAAACTCCATCGGGAGAGCGTACAGCCGAATCCAGACCGGGACAGCCGTGGGTTCGATGCGGGGGTCGAAACCCACTCTCCAGGGTTGGACAAATAACCCTGCTGGTCCGTGGTTTCTCTTTTCTCGATTCAAATGCTCTGTTTCTATCTGCTAAAGAAGAGAAACTAATGATGAAATACCCATTGCTTATAGGCCATAAAGAGTACTCACCGTGTGGCTCCCAGTTCTGGCGAACCTGTGTATGCAAAAATTCAGTGTGGGCCGGATGCCCATGAATTTGCAGATCAAGTCGTGATTAGCTCGGTAGACGATTGTATCTTCGACCAACATTGGTTCTATAACAATCTTAGGCCTGGAAGTGGATTGCGGGAGGCATCCATTAACGCGGTGAGCATTTGGGCCATTGCCAACATTCTTGAGTATCGTTTGAAAAGCATTCCGCTGAGCTCCATCAGTGGAAGGCGAGGGGTTATCTTTCAACTTCTCAAAGATATGAAGTCTTTCTCCCAGCAGGAGAAACTGGAGGAGACCCCATCGGGCCCTCCCGGGACCACGAATGAACCTTCAGATGAATTCAAAATCAACCCCCCAAAGCCCCAGGCAAGATCTTCGGGCCAGAATCCCTCGAGCAACACCAGACGCAGTCACAGAAATTTTCCCGCCAAATCGCCAGAGCCGAACCTCTCAAGAAGCTTTTTTTTTCTACTCCGACTTCGAAGAAACACATCTTAAACAAGTAAATTTTAATGCATTTAGAATTCAAATATTCTTGTATTGCTTATAATATAAAAAAGGTACAAATTACAAAATGTGTCATGAGTCATGACAAATACAGTGCCTCAAGATCTTTGAATGTCTTTGCCCTTTGCCCTAGCAGAATCACTAGTCTCTCTTTGTCGCTGTGCCCATGTCTTTCTTGTGGGGTCAAGGGGCAGCACCCTTCATGCGTACCCAACATGGCAAGAGCCTAAAGACATGATCAGATTAAGTTCAATAAAGCATGGAAACTACCTTGTTACCTTCACGCAAGACCAATTGGAAACAATGGTTTGACCAGCCAACTTTTGATATCACTGAGCATCTCCTTCATAAGCCAATGTTTGGCGTTAACAAGAGAGTCAGATTGCAAGCTGTCCATAAAGATCTTGGAGTCAAACAATCTTGGACTTATTCCTCCTTTTAGCTTCAAGAATAACAAAGTGATAACCATGGCTTCCATGAAATTATTTAAAGCTTCTCCAAGAATTCCTGTGAACTCGAACATGGCCTTGCCATTTTAGTCCCTACATATTTCCCCCATCCCTGATGGACCTGTGTTACCTTGTAATGTTGGATTTGTCAGATTCTTTGGCTGGTTTAATCCATATGATTTCTTTGTTTACTTCTTATCAACCTCATAAATGCAGTCAATCTTTTTGAGTGCTTTAAGTTAGGTTTAAAATTTAAATTAGATTATTTCTATTGAATTTTTATTCTAGTTCTTAAAAACTTATTTAAACAAAAACATATGAAAGTAAAAACATTTTATAAATTCATGTTTTGTAATATATAAATACATTTTGTTATTTTTTTTTCAATTGGTTATATGGGATTGAAACGGGCCCCACCCGTATGACACCATCACCACGTAGTGGTATCAGTATTACAACAACTTGAATATTATCCATGTATCACTTGGCAAGATTTGAATCTGGGTCTCCTCCTTGAATGTTGAGGAATCTAAACAGTTGAGCTAATGCCATTTGATAACATATTTTGTTATTTGATATCCTTAGAATATTTTAATAAATGAAAAATTTCTCATTTCTGAACTTAATGGTGAATTTTATGGTATAGCGGTGAGTTTCATATGAACTTTTTTCTTATTGAATTCAAACATGCATTTCAATGAGGCGACTTAGGTACCTTGGGCTTAATCACGTTCCCCTTCTCCTTCAATATCACTTATATAGTTGTAGACAAAGAAATATCATGTTCCGCAATTCAAACTTTCTTTTCTGTCCTATGTTGGTCTGCTTGCTATTTCTTCTTTATTGGCAGACATGGCCAGATTCTGCTTCAGTAGCACTAAGGATGTTCTGCATCTTCTGTAGGGAGTCTATGGTTGCTGGGCCTGCTATAACCAAATCATTGATGATAAAGGTCGACAGCCATACAATGCTGATGAATGGTTTATTGTTTGGCTTGCCATTGCTTTCCCTTGTACTTCATAAGATCCAGGTTGTGATGCCTTGATATTGCTATTTCCGTTTCCTGTACCTCTTCAGGTCGAGGTAGTGATGCCTCAAGTATATCGATAGTTGCGTTGGCATGTGCTCAACCTACTTGTTCTGAATTGTCAATTGCTTTTTCAATAGGTGTCTATGTATGTTGTGCCCTTAAAATCTTAACAACAAAAGTCCTTTTGGCCAAGGTTTGTCATCAATTGCTCTTCTTGATGATATGTCTCGATCTTCAATTTGCTTATGTTGTCAATTTTCTTCATTTTTCTATTTATTTTTCAGTTCTGTCTGACAACACAAATGACAATAATGTAGTGGCAATTATAGATTGAGAGTGCATCAATGAGGAGAGGTACCGACAGACTAATAATCATACAAACAAAGTAGAATCCAAAATGACAATGGTTGCATAAATGTTGGCTTATCTATCTAGTTATACCGGCATATTGCTAAATAGAAATATAAATAGAGCAAGATAACTACAATTAAACAAGCAACAATAAGCATCCAATGGGGACTGAACTGTAGCTAAGACTTGGTCATTTTGAACCAGCAAATCCTCCACCTTCATCTTCCATAGAGCGAAGTTCCTGCCATCAAATTTCTCAATCTCGAACTTGGTTACACCTCCTGTCATTGTTTCAGCTCCCACTCGCACAAAACCTTAGGCTATGATACCAGATGTTAGTTAAAACTTAAAATTTTACTTGCAAGCAAGAAACACAATAACAGAGAAAATAACAGTAACACAAAAATTTTACGTGGAAACCGCAATGTGTAGGAAAAACCACGGGGCAATGGCAACTTCTTTATTTTATTGATTTCAACAATCTTTACATTCACACAACTTGTTTACATCCAAAGGGTTGTTCCCCTTTTATAGATAAATGAAGGAAGGTTCCGAAAACTGTTCGTTTCCTTTCGCAAAGGAAGACTTTGAAAACTGTTCGTTTCATCTTCCGGAGCTACACGTTTGGATTCTGTCCGTCTGGAACTACCCGTCTTGACGTCTGGAACAACCCGTCTAGACGTTTGCAGATAGACGTCTGTAGTCTAGACATCTGCAGTCTAGACGTCTGCAACTAGCTTTTTGTAATGTCCCCTTTCTGAGCAGTTAGTTAGATGCAATGGTTTAGCCTACTCACGGGTTCCCGTAGGCTAGGGCAGATTGCAGGGGAGCCTAACTGGAATTCTGGGAGCGAATAATTGAGCGAAATGGGTATTTGAATCCACTCTCAGATGTTGAATCAGATGGACAGAGCCTTGACTTACTATTTTTAGTAATCAGATGGACAGAGCCTTGACTTACTATTTTTAGTAAGTTAGTTTTTAGGGTTTCTGGTCGAGCAGACAGTGGAATTATATTCTTTAGCGAAATGGGTACTCAGAACATGTTTCAGTTGGTCAATTTGTTTGCTGGAGGTCAGAGATTTTAATGCCTGAAGGTTTGGCTATGTGAAAAATGAAATATTAATTATTTTTATATAGTCAAACTTTATGATATTTAAGAACATAAAGGGAAGTCACTTAAAAATGAAATATATTATATAAGTGACTAATTTTTGGAGCAAAAAGGGATATTATAATATTTTATATTATGTGCAACCCTAATTAGGGCATTGCATCCTGTGGGTTATAAAAGGGCATTGAGAGCTTCATTTGACATATTCCGGATTTTGGTTATTTTCTCTGGAGTTTGAGGCCAGTGGCTGAGACTTCTTCTCCGAAAGGACGGAAACCCCAACGGTGTGGCCGAGGACGAAACCCCTCAGATTTTTGGAGTTGGACGAAACCCCAGTTCTCTGTTGGTGAATTCACACAGGATTCACACTTGGAGCTTCATCAGTCTCAGAGGTATCTTTCCATGTTTGCTGATTAATATATTTCAAGGGTTTGCAGACATATTGTGGAAAGATTATATTTTAAAAATATTGTAATCTGAACCCTATTTTGAAAGAAAATTGAAAAGTAAAATTGCTAGTTATTTCCTGATTCCTGGAGTTGTATTCTCTGATTTTAAGAAACAGTATAGTGTTCCAAATATTAAAAATATCAGAACAGGGGGCGACATTACAATGGTATCAGAGCAAGTCTATTCTGCTAGCCTGTGGAAGCCCAATTAAATTTCAGATTCATGGAGTCTTATAATGATTGGTCTAGGAGACAGCGTGATTGGGATAGGACTCAGAGTGAGATACAAAAATCCATTAGTCAATTAACTGCAATGATGCAAATTTCTCTACCTTCAGTTTTTCCTCAGGATAAGGTTGATTTTTCATTCATAAAGTTGTCGAAGAAAGAAATTGAACAAAATACTTTACAAGATCCTAAAACTACAGCTAATATTGCGGCTAATAAAGTTGAGTTTGCTGTCCCAAAGAAGATTGAGAAGGGTAAACAACAATTAACAGGAAAGGAAAGGAAATCGAGTGATCTGCAGGTTACAAGACTTCCTAACGGAAGCAAAAATCAGTTGAGGAGAGAAGGGCGATGTTTCACTTGCAAAAGGGAATGGTCACTGGGTCACAATTGCGAAGACGATAAAGAGAATGACTTAAGGCAGCCAAGTGCGAGAAGAGGACAACGAGTAAAGTTGAAATCTTAGAGTTTGGAAAAAATACTTCATATCAAGAATCATACATAAGAGGGAACTGGAATGATGTTGGTGATGATGAGGAAGACATCACAACAGTTTTGGATATGTATTTAGAACAATCTAGTGTGGATTGTGAAATCTTTAATATAAGGTACGATGAATCTTGTGATTTTCCTATCATCAATTCATTAATGCATGATGGCATCTTTCATAATGAAGTGTCCGTAGATCCCATATTTGATGAGGAAATGATTACGAATGAAGATGATTCTTCGTTGAAAACCGAAATGGAAAGAATTAACAGATTGTTGGATGGTGATTTCTCCGAGGAGTTGGAGACTATGGCAGATTTAGAAGAAGATGCGACTGTTGATGAATTTCCACTTGAGCATGAGACTGACCTAGTCGATGAGATGAGTAAAAATCAGATTATGATCATGCCTTCTATGGAAGAACAAAAAGAAAAAATTGATGAAGATGAAATTAATTCATCATGTGTTTCAGCAATTGGAGAAGTATGCTTTGGTCTTCAAGATGATGGTGAGCACGCTGATTTTGATGTTGATAAATCAGCTATTGATGCAGTTGTTGATTCAGAGTCTGAGCACGGATCTGTCCTAACTTTAGAGCATGAAGTTGGAGAGTACAGTGTTGTGAAGGGTGCTGATTTTGATCATTGTGCATGGAATAGCAAATCTGAAAATTTGTTGTGTGATGCTGATTCCAATTCATTACAAAGCTGGAAGGGCCAATTGCAGGTCACAGAAGAGCAAATTGTTCAAACATTAACTCACTTGGATAGCACACATGAGGTTGTTGATTGCCTCTTTCAAGCAGCCCAGCTTGGGGAGAGACAGAAGTTGACAGTTGGAGCTACTGTTACCGATTTACAGGCTATCAAGTAGGCATTAGAGGTGATAAAATCTGATTATTTAAGATTGCTATCCGACGGGGATCAAGCCTTACAGTTTGCAGATAAGGCCTTCCAAGAACTCAAAGAGAAAGAGGATTGTTCAGAGCTTCACAGGGTTTTAGTTGGTGAAGTTCATATGGACGGTATTGTGAGGTTAGCCCAGCGGTATTCTTCAGGTAGTGGGAATGTCAGATTCCCTATTGGTCCTGGTTATCTAGGAGTGTCTATGAGGGAGTGGAAGACACTCGTTGGCCCAAGGAGCAAGATGCGGTGATAGAGTATGGATATGGGATCCGGGAGAGATTACAGATGTCGACTGTACAGTGGTGCCATGGCAGGGGGATTTTCATGTTTCAGATTCCGGTTCTCATAGGGATTGCAGCTTGGATGGTTATGATGGATTCATTACCGAGTTATTGGTGAGGCTAGTTCAATTGAGGCACATGGACTCTACAATTATGATCAAAGTGACGCAGCGTCAACATGGTGATGTTGACATGATACTGGTTTGGGACCTCGGGAATCTACTTGATTTCAACGATGGATCATTTTTCAGTTTAGTGACGGAGTTTGGGAAAGTTGTCAGCTTTAGCAGATTCACATGGATGACAGGGGTTACCAACTTTGTCAGTTCTTGTGGTGGCAGTTGGTGGCTGTGTCACTATCATGGGACATTCATCAGGTTTGTTTGGGATCCTGGTATTTTCATTGATGACAACCAGGAATTTTCAGTTGATTGAGATATTCATAAGCATTGCTTGAGGACAAGCAATCTTTGGGAAGGGTGGACTGTAATGTCCCCTTTCTGAGCAGTTAGTTAGATGCAGTGGTTTAGCCTACTCACGGGTTCCCGTAGGCTAGGGCAGATTGCAGGGGAGCCTAACTGGAATTCTGAGAGCGGATAATTGAGCGAAATGGGTATTTGAATCCACTCTCAGATGTTGAATCAGATGGACAGAGCCTTGAATTACTATTTTTAGTTAGTTTTTAGGGTTTCTGGTCGAGCAGACAGTGGAATTATATTCTTCAACGAAATGGGTACTCAGAACATGTTTCAGTTGGTCAATTTGTTCGCTGGAGGTCAGAGATTTTAATGCCTGAAGGTTTGGCTATGTGAAAAGTGAAATATTAATTATTTTTATATAGTCAAACTTTATGATATTTAAGAACATAAAGGGAAGTCACTTAAAAATGAAATATATTATATAAGTGACTAATTTTTGGAGGAAAAAGGGATATTATAATATTTTATATTATGTGCAACCCTAATTAGGGCATTGCATCCTATGGGTTATAAGAAGGCATTGAGAGCTTCATTTGATATATTTTGGATTTTGGTTATTTTCTCTGGAGTTTGATGCCAGTGGCTGAGACTTCTTCTCCGAAAAGACAAAAACCCCAACGGTGTGGCTGAGGACGAAACCCCTCAGATTTTTGGAGTTGGACGAAACCCCAGTTCTCTGTTGGTGAATTCACACGGGATTCACACTTGGAGCGTCATCAGTCTCAGAGGTATCTTTCCATGTTTGCTGATTAATATATTTCAAGGGTTTGCAAACATATTGTGGAAAGATTATATTTTAAAAATATTGTAATCTGAACCCTATTTTGAAAGAAAATTGAGAAGTAAAATTGCTAGTTATTTCCTATTTCCTGGAGTTGTATTCTCTGATTTTAAGAAACAATATAGTGTTCCAAATATTAAAAATATCAGAACAGGGGGGGACATTACAATTTTGCTGAAGAACATTAGAGATCTGGCTAGTGAATTCATCTCCTAACATTCTCCCACTTGAAGTCAGTATACAAGAATTCTTTTCCTATGTTTTTCTATCCAGTGCCAATTGCCCAATGCTGCCCTTATTACATTTTCAGCAAGCCCATAAATGAAATGAAATGAAATATTATTAATGTCCGCGGTGGGCCAAAATAAGACCAAAGGGACTCTAAGAAGGACAATAATGACTACTAGCTAGCAGGCTAAAAAGCCCAACAAAGAAAAGAACTAAGATAAATACAAGATGAAACCTGACAAACGGGCCAAAGAGAAAGGGAAAAGAAAAGAAAAGGGAGAGTAGAGGGGGGGAGGGCTGCAATCCAACAAAGAGGAGTACACACCAAGAAGAACGGAGAGAGAGAATGAGGGGGGAGGGAGCAGCCTAGGGGGGCAAGCTCCAAGAACCCGCCAGAAACTAATCTCTCCTAACAGTTGAGTCCGAAGTATCGAAGCTGAAGAAGTCCATGATATGTCTCTGCCCATTGCTAGAGAAGTTTTGCATCACTCAAACTTCTCTGTCTTGACTGAATTTGTAAGCATATCAGCAGGATTCACTTCATTATCGATTTTCTACAACAGGATCCTACCTTCTTCCACCACATTTCTTATAAAATGGTACTTAACATCAATGTGTTTCATGCGATCATGAAATGTTGGGTTCTTCACTAGCTGAATAGCACTTTGGCTATCACAATGCAACGTAATTTTCTCCTGCATTATCTTGAAGTCAGCCAACAATTGCTCTAGCCAAGTTGCTTTGTTGGCCTGAGTCGTTGCAATATATTCTGCTTCAGTGGTTGATAAAGCCACCACAGACTGCAACTTAGAAGTCCAACTCACAGCTCCACCAACAAGAGTGAAAGTATATCCTATAGTGGACTTTCTCCCATCTCTATCTCCACCATAATCAGAATCCACAAAACCTATAACTTGCAAATTATCCGATCCGTAGTAAATAGCAGCATCTGAAGTGCCTCTTAAATATCTAAGTATCCACTTCACTACATTCCAATGCTTCTTACCAGGATTTGCCATGTATCGGCTGACAACTCCCACTGCTTGGGCAATATCCGGTCTGGTGCTTACCATGGCATACATGAGGCTTCCTACTGCTGATGAATACAATACATGAGACATGCTTGTCTTCTCTGCTTCTGTTCTAGGACATTGTTTGGAAGACAATTTTAAGTGTGAAAGAAGTGGGGTAATAACTGGTTTTGCATTCTGCTTCCTACAAAATATTTTCTATATATGAATTTTGACTTAACCAGATCTTTCTTCTTGTTCTATCCATGTGTATCTTCATCCCTAAAATTTGGTTTGCTGCTCCTAAATCCTTCATTTCAAAGGTCCTAGCCAAATGGGCCTTAAGATCAATGATTTTCTTCATGCTGGGGCCTGCAACTAGCATATCATCAACATACCATCATCAAACCTCTTATAGTATATACAATGGTCAGCTTCACTTCTGCTGAAACCTTGGCTCTTCATGAAGGTGTCAAATTTTCTGTACCACATCCTTGGCGCCTGTTTCAACCCATACATAGATTTCTTGAGTTTGCAAACCAAATGCTCTTTGCCTCTTTATAAATCTCCTCCTCGAGATCACCATGCTGGAAAGCAGTCTTTACATCAAGCTGCTCCGGTTCTAAATCCTGTGCTGCTACAAGTGCAAGTAAAACTCTAACAGTAGTCATCTTCACAACTGGAGAGAAAATTTCATTAAAGTCTATACCTGAATTTTGCACATAACTTTGCACATAACCTTTTGCCACCAAGCGAGTTTTATAGCGTTCCAACAACCCATGGCTGTTCTTCTTTACATTGTAAACCCACTCGTTTCCAACAGCCTTTCTTCCAGTTGAAAGATCCACAAGTTCCCATGTTTTATTCTTATGAAGTGCCTCGATTTCCTCCTCCATGGCTTTCCTCCACTTTTCTGCATTCTCAGACTCTCTAGCTTCCTGAAATGAACTTGGCTCACCTTCATCAGTTAACAAAGAAAAAGAGGACTGATAAACAGGAGAATACCTTTTTGGACACTTTTGTGGAGGTGTAGATCTTCTAACCCAATGATCCGTTGATTGTGGCTCTTGGTATTGTGACCGTTGTGGCTGCTCTACTTGTTGTTCTGCATGCTGAAGAATGCTGATAAAAAACTTCAGCATGCTGATTTTCATATTCATCTTCGTTCATATCTACTTCAACTGGTACAACATTAGGAGTTTGCTGTACCTCCTTCCTTTGCATGGATTTTTCATCAAAAATAACATCCCGGTTAATAATTACCTTGTGCGCAGTAGGCTCTCACAGTCTGTACTCCTTCATTGTATCTTCGTAGCCAAGAAAAACACATTTGCCTGACTTTGGGTCAAGTTTGGACCATTTTTCTTTAGGCACATGGGCAAACGCATCACAACCAAAGGTACACAAATGAGAGTAATCAACTGGCTTACAACACCAAACCTCCTCCAGAATTTGTCCATCCAACGCAACTGTAGGTGACCTATTAATAAGATAAACAACTGTATTAACAGCCTCTGCCCAGAACTTTGTATCCAACATGGTTGGGCAGAGCATGCTTCTTGCATGTTCCATGATTGTGCGATTCATCCGCTCAGCCACACCATTTTGCTGTGGAGTATATGGTACAGTTTTCTGGTGCTTAATTCTTTCCTGCATACAAAATTTATCAAATTCCTTAGAGCAATATTCACCCCCATTATCTGACCTGAGACATAAAATAGGCTTGCCCAAACTTTTTTCTACTCGTGCTTTGAACTCTTTAAATTTCTGCAAAGCTTCCGACTTCTTCAGAAAATAAATCCACACTCTCCTAGAATAATCATCTATAAAAGTTAGAAAATAGATAGCACCATTTAAGGACTGAGTGGGGACTGGTCCAAATATATCCGAATGTATAAGTTGCAGAAAATCAAAACTCTTACTAGGGCTTGCAATAAACCGAACCCTCTTTTGTTTACCAAAAATACAGTGCTCACATAAGTCTAAATTACAAGACTTAATCCCATAAAAAATACCTCGTTCATGCAGAATTTTTAGACCTTTTTCACTTATATGTCCTAGGCGTTGATGCCATAGCATTACTGCATCCTGAACAAAAGTTATTGTTGCTACATGGTTTGTCACCGTATCACTACATAAACGGTATAGGGTCCCATAAGATTCTCCTTTTGCTACTACAAGGGCTCCTCTGGTAATTTTGCAGTAGTTACCAAAAGTGATAGAATACCCTAGCTTATCCATCATCTTCATTGAGAGCAAATTCATACGCAAATTAGGCACATGTCGTACATCACATATCATCCTTTCTCTACCATCGTCCAGCTTGATCCTTATGTCCCCTCTTCCCACAATTTCTAAAGGGTGATCATCACCCAAGTAGACCATCCCACCACAGTATGGTTGATATTTGTCAAACCAATCTCTGTGAGGAGACATGTGGAAAGATGCACTCGAGTCCAAAACCCAGGTATATAAAACAGATCTACTATTGCTGATATAGAAAGCCTCACATATTGCCGTCTCTCCTGAATCTGTTGTACTGGCCTCAACTGATGGCTGAATTTGCTTTTCACCATTCTTTTCCTTTTCTAATTGCCAACAGTCCTTTGAGTGCCCTGGCTTCCCACAATGCCAACACTTCCCTTTCTGCTTGCGTCCTTTAGACTTAGATCTGGATTGTGATCTACCTTGTTTACTCCTGTCGAAATATCGACCTCTCACAGATAGGGCTTCATTGGTTGAGGGTTCTAGAGACATTTTTTTGCCTCAACTCTTCTGCCAATAAAGCAGCTACCACATCATCAAATTTTAGAGCTCCTGATGATGCATTACTGATGGTCATCACCATATGATCCCAGGTGTCCAAGAGGGAACAAAGTAGGGTGATAGCTCTGTCCTCATCCTCCATCTTCACACTAACTGAAACCAATTTACTGATAAGGGTATTAAACTCATTCAAATGATCTGCTATAGATGAATTCTCCTTCATCCTTAGGCTATAAAGCTGTTTTTTCAGAAAAACCTTATTTGTTGCTGATTTTGTTTCATACAACTTTTCAAGCTTCTGCCAAAGGGCTTCCATGGTCTTTTCTTCAACAACATTGAACAAGATAGAGTCTGCTAGACAGAGACGGATTGTAGAAACCGCCTTCCTGTCCAGCGTTGCCCACTTCTCATCTTTCATGCTGCTTGGTTTACTTGCGACCCCTTTCAAGGCTAGGGCTTGGTCATTTTGAACCAGCAAATCCTCCACCTTCATCTTCCATAGAGCGAAGTTCCTGCCATCAAATTTCTCAATCTCAAACTTGGTTACACCTCTTGTCTCAATCTCAAACTTGGTTACACCTCTTGTCATTGTTTCAGCTCCCACTCGCACAACCTTAGGCTCTGATACCAGATGTTAGTTAAAACTTAAAATTTTACCTGCAAGCAGAAAACACAATAACAGAGAAAATAACAGTAACACAGAGATTTTACGTGGAAGCCTGCAATGTGCAAGAAAAACCACGGGGCAATGGCAGCTTCTTTATTTTATTGATTTCAACAATCTTTACATTCACACAACTTGTTTACATGCAAGGGGTCGTTCCCCTTTTATAGATAAATGAAGGCAGGCTTCGAAAACAGCTCGTTTCCTCTCCCAAAGGAAGATTCCGAAAACTGTTTGTTTCGTCTTCCGGAGCTACACGTCTGGCGGCTACTCGTCTGGAGCTAGACGTTTGGAACTACCCATCTAGACGTTTGCAGATAGACGTCTACAGTCTAGACGTCTGCAACTAGTTTTTGCTGAAGAACATTAGAGATTTGGATATTCATCTCCTAACATTATCCATATATCACTTGGCAATATTTGAACTTGGGTCTCCTCCTTGAAAGTTGAGGAATCTAACCAGTTGAGCTAATGCCATTTGATAACATATTTTGTTATTTGATCTCCTTAGAAATTTTATATAAATGAAAAATATTTCATTTCTTGAACTTAATGGTAAATTTTATGGTATATTTTTCTAGTGGTGAGTTTCATATGAACTTTTTTCTTATTGAATTCAAACATGCATTTCAATGAGGCGACTTAGGTACCTTGGGCTTAATCACGTTCCCCTTCTCCTTCAATATCACTTATATAGTTGTAGACAAAGAAATATCATGTTCCGCAATTCAAACTTTCTTTTCTGTCCTATGTTGGTCTGCTTGCTATTTCTTCTTTATTGGCAGACATGGCCAGATTCTGCTTCAGTAGCACTAAGGATGTTCTGCATCTTCTGTAGGGAGTCTATGGTTGCTGGGCCTGCTATAACCAAATCATTGATGATAAAGGTCGACAGCCATACAATGCTGATGAATAGTTTATTGTTTGGCTTGCCATTGCTTTCCCTTGTACTTCATAAGATCCAGGTTGTGATGCCTTGATATTGCTATTTCCGTTTCCTGTACCTCTTCAGGTCGAGGTAGTGATGCCTCAAGTATATCGATAGTTGCGTTGGCATGTGCTCAACCTACTTGTTCTGAATTGTCAATTGCTTTTTCAATAGGTGTCTTTGTATGTTGTGCCCTTAAAATCTTAACCACCAAAGTCCTTTTGGCCAAGGTTTGTCATCAATTGCTCTTCTTGATGATATGTCTCGATCTTCAATTTGCAATTCATTATGTTGTCAATTTTCTTGTTTTTTCTATTTATTTTTCAGTTCTGTCTGATAACACAAATGACAATAATGTAGTGGCAATTATAGATTGAGAAAGCATCAATGAGGAGAGGTACTGACAGACTAATAATCATACAAACGAAGTAGAATCCAAAATGACAATGGTTGCATAAATGTTGGCTTATCTATCTAGTTATACAGGCATATTGCTAAACAGAAATATAAACAGAGCAAGATAACTACAATCAAACAAGCAAAAATAAGCATCCAATGGGGACTGAAATGGTTCCAATTCATACTACATCATGACCATGTTACTGCTTTATTCCAACACATCATAGTGGTATTATAATAAGCCACATTATCTCAACAATCTTTGAATTGGTTATATGGGATTGAAATGGGTCCAGCCTGTGTTGTACCGTCCAAGAGCTTATTTAAGCCGCCTGCGGATTTGAAGGCCTTATTTCTACAGGAATTCTTTGCCATGCTTTATGGAAACGCAAGTCAAAATCTTGAACAGCTTCGGCGCCTGGTGATGTTATTAAATCGCGCATACAACTACAATGGCATGCAAAGCGTGACGCGCACCACCTGGCAATTGCTCTTCCATTGCACTTTTTTCGTACCATGAAACATTCCAACCTGCAGTGCCCCGATGTCGGACTCCCGTCCCGCTCCCCATCGAGCACACTAACCTGCAGTTTCCCTAGTGTCGGACTCCCATATCGCGCACCATTGGACATGTCATCTGTCTTTTGCATCGATGTCGGACTCTAAGGTTTGTCACTAGTTGTTCTTCTTGATGATATGTCTTGATCTTAAATTTGCAATTCATTATTTTTGTCAATTTTCTTTCAGTTCTGTCTGACAACACAAATGACAATAATGTAGTGACAATAATAGATTGAGAATACGTCAATGAAGAGAGTTACTGACAGACTAATAATCATACAGACAAAGTAGAATCCAAAATGACAATGGTTGGAAAAGTGTTAGCTTATCTATCTTGTTATACAGGCATATTGCTAAACAGAAATATAAATAGAGCAAGATGACTACAATCAAACAAACAACAATAAACATCCAATGGGGACTGAAATGGTTCCAATGCATATTACATCATGACCATGTTACTACTTTATTCCAACAAACCACAGTGGTATTATAATAAGCCACATTATCTCAACAATCTTTTGATTGGTTATATGGGATTGAAATGGGTCCAGGCCATGTTACTCATGGCCATGTCACTTGCTTTATTCCAGAAAACCATGTAGTGGTATTATATTAAGCCACATATTCTCAACGGTCTGGGAATTATGAATGTATTGCCTGGTAAGATTTGAACCTAGTTCTCTACATTGGGAACCCACATTTTTTTAATGCTTGAGCTCATGATGTTTGATTAATGGAAAAATGTCACATTAACACGAAACATTTCAATATTAACTTGATGTACATATCTCCAAATACCAAGTGTAATTTACATAATGATTTGGTGATGAAGTGTCTCAAACAACCCTTAAAATACCATATTGGGAGTAGGTGTGATGGTTGACCTCAACAGCTCATCAACAATTACTCCTAAGAATAAAAGTACAAGTACACCATAACATGGTTTGAAAACTTGGACTTGGCCAAAGCTTGACAGCCCAAAATTTTGACTTGGACTTGGAAAATATTGATGAATAAAATGATTGTGTAAATTCATAAAATAAACTTAAATAAGATTTAAAATACTTGTTAAAAAAGATGCACAAAAGATGAATTTAGAGAATGGAAAATGATCTTGGAGAATTCATAAGTCAACTTTCCATTAAATTTTGTTAAAATTTGATTCTCTTGCTTAGGTACTTTTATTGACATAGTAAATACGGACAGAGATACGATACTTAGGTACTTTATCCAAATACATAGGCACCATATCCGAACACATCGAAATACATGGGTACTATATCCAGACGTATCCAAATACATACCCCTATTTCGTATATATCTAGGACATCCTGATATGGCCTAGGCACATCTAAAATTGTATACACAATATGAGATTTAAAGAAGAATATGCAAATCTTAAAAAAGCAAATTTAAAATTAAAAAAAAACAATTGTCTTCTTAATTAATGAAAATATCATGTTCAGAACTTGTGTAAAATTTTGTGTGTTATATGTTTTTTCTTTTCATATATAAAATATATACGCATTTTATAATGTCATACCCATTGTATCCATATTTGGAGGTCTTAAAAATTTGCCATATCCATATCTAATACTGTATCATATCGGACACCATATCCATTTCCATGCAACATAGGTTGGTATTCTTTAGAAACTAGTTATGGGCCAAAGAACGAGTTTTATGACAGTTATGGGTTTTTTTGAGTTATTCTCATCCAAGAAGAATGTTTCTTCCTCAAGAACACTGAGGCATGCTGAATACTTGTCGGAAACTTGGATTGAGGATTCATATGCAAGTTGCATGGCAAATGAAAGGCATTAGATATAGAAGAAATGTTTGACTAGGTGGACACATTAAGTGTGCTGAATTTTTCATTGAAGAGAGTTCATATAATTCATATAACAAAATGAGCAAAGTTAATGGGTAGAAACTTCTTCAAGCTCAATGTGTACAAGTTTGTCAGATTGTTCAAATAAATTAACAAGAGCTGAATGAGAGAAAAAATGGAGAAAGTATATGGTTGAATTCTTCAAAAAACGAGGAGCTTCTGAAGTTCACAGGGAAAGAAAGAAAGCTTCAACTTATTTGACCCAATCCTTAAAGGGGAGAACAATCATGTGTATTTGATTTATGGTGGAGAGTTAGCTTCGTTGCATAATTCATTGCTTCTCTATCCACAATATTGTTTTTGTTGTAATTTGTCATTAGCTTTCTGTAGTCAATGATATCATTAAGTGGAGCTTATAAAATTGTCAAAGCATTTCTTGTTAGCATTTTGTAAAAATATTTCTTTATTTTAGCAGGCAAAAAGGTAAAAATTGCAGCCATTCAATTATGCTTCATGTGAGAATGTCTTTGTCTTCATAGGACGGATGATTTTACTTCAAAATAGCATTTGGAGAAATAAATGAACAAACATAATAACCTACTAATGAAAACAAGTAACAAAAGAAGGGGTTGTCAAAATCACATGAACCTTGGTATTAAGCATAGAAAGCATAGGATATACAACAAAATGTACTTAACTAGTACTATAGATGAGAGAGGAATGAAGAAGCAAAAGAGGAGCTTGAAAACCCCTGTATCTGATCAGTGTTAATGGGAGAATCTACAGTGTCAACTGAATAATTACCAATAATGACTTTGAGAAAGCCACAAAGGGAGTTCCGAAGTTGAGAGGGGTTGATGGAGCTATCCTCAAAAGCATTAGCATACTTATGAGAAAGGAAAAGGACAAAGATGCCTTAACATCCAATGGCAAAGAGGGTATTGAAGGAATCAAAGAAGATAAATAACATGGCAGTAGTCATGACTTATATGCTAGATGTGGGTGGGATTGGATTCTGTTTAGTCTAACAAATTGGACTCGTCTCAGAGTAGTCCAGGTTTCAGCACACTGATTACTGGGCTAGTGTTTGGATGAATATCTACAATAGTTGTAAGCATAGCGTTGAGACTCGGACTTGTCTTGAACTCCGCAAGCCTGTTTTTTTGACCCTGACTTGGGTTCGGTTTAAAACTCTGGGAATATAAGCCTAAGAAACCTTGATGTAAGCCTACAGGAAATGGTTTGATGTATTTATCCCTAGCGTGATTGGTTAAACCACTTGTATGGTCAACCTTAACTAAACCTTCGTTAAGGATTTAGTAGCTTGTAGTTGAACTTGACTTAACCTTGTGTATGTAATATGTAATTGTTAATGTTGGGGATTAGGTATTTACTATAAATACCCCTCAACCACTCGATCCATTGCATCAATGTGATATCATTTTATCTATATATAGTGATTGGTGCCCAAGGGAACCCACACAATTATCTCTTTCGCTCTTTTCTTTCACTCTCTTCTGTCTTCTCTCTTATTTCTTTTGGCTATTGATCTTTCCATAAGACTTGTGGTGAATGTATGCTTCTGCTCATTTCTGGAAAGTATTGTGAAAGCTGACAATTTGACCTGCAAACTTGCAAGTTTTGGCAGACTCAAGAGGGGTCTGAACACTATCGTTGCAAGTCACTTGACACTGCCACTCATTAAAATGGATTGAAAAAAAGTTTTAATCTATTTGATAGGTCTTGCAGAACCTTGTGGTGAATAATGCACGAAGTAAAATAGTTAAGATTTAAATTCTTTGTAATTTTTTTTTGAAAAGCCAGTGGCGCGAAGCTACCGTGTGCCGGATTATGACTGAACGCCTCTAAGTCAGAATCCACGAGTCCCAAAATGGTTATTATGGCTAAGAATGTTTCAAGAAGTTAATGCTTAGCTGCTTGTTTCCTGAGATCAATCCCAATCCCATATAGGTCCTTTTTTTAGAGGACCTGGGGCGTAAAAGATAAAGATGCCTAATTTGGATGTTGGCATTATGATGAGTGATGTCAAGAAAATCTAAGAAGCTACTTAATGTGAACACTTCTTTCTATTGGATCACCATTGTGATTTCTGTCTTTTGAATATGCTGACCTCTACTTGGAAAAGAGAGCATCTTCCTGGATATTGTGCATCCTCATTGTGCCACATCAGTGAGCTAACTTAAACATTTTCTGATTTCTTTAGAAACATGCAAGGGGATGATTTGTTTTCAAACTAATTATACAAATTTGTAAATCAAGCATGCACTTCTTCCTAGCATTTGCGAAAAACCTACTGTTTAAAATATTAAGAAATATAAATGTATCCAAGGTGACCTATACCGCCATTTGTGTCACCAGTGCAACGAAGTAGACTGTAAGCACCATTCTTTGCTCAATCACTTTGAAAGTGATTGAAAGCATTGTTCTTGGCAGAATAAATCAAGGATCTCAATTTATGCACTTTTCAAACTAATTATACAAATTTGTAAATCAAGCATGCACTTCTTCCTAGCATTTGCGAAAAACCTTATTGAAGCTCAACTGTAAGACGTTTGACATTGTCATTAATTTCTGTTTAAAATATTATGAAATATATATGTATCCAAGGTGACCTATAGCGCCATTTGTGTCACCAGTGCAATGAAGTAGACTGTAAGCACCATTCTTTGCTCAATCACTTTGAAAGTGATTGAAAGCATTGTTCTTGGCAGAATAAATCAAGGATCTCAATATATGCACTTAAAGGTGACTGTGACACTATGACCATTGCAATAAAAAACACCATTCCAGGTGCAATACATCTGAGTATTGATTCTTTCCCCCCCTTAAGTAAATCACCATAATCTTGTATATTGCAAACTTTTCCAGTATATTGCAAACTTTTCCAGTTCTCTGATTCATATACAAAAATTTGTACAAATTGAGATTTATTTGTGTGCAGGAAAAACAAATGGTATTTGTATTCCTATTTTTAAAACAAATTCACATTTTGCTGTTTTTCCCCAGTTAGTTGCTGATCATGATATTTCAACTTTGCACTAATGTTGATCCAGACTCCAGTAACAATTTACTGAATAGCACGCTAAATTGTCAAATCTAATGTGATATGGATGAAGTGATTCATTCTTATTATTTTTGAACTAGTCGAGGACAAAAAGAGAACATGGAATCATTCATATGCACAATTTGGCAATAATAACTAAGTCAGATTTTTATTCCTTTGTAGAATATTGCAAATCTTTGAGAAGATTTGCCAATTTATCTATTTGATTTCTAAAAATTTCATATTTTAACCAAGTGACCGTGATGTTGACAGTACAATCACCATGCTTTTCATCTAGTTGATTCCTGAAAGGCTTTGAGTTTTTTTTATTCTTAGAAGTGCTTGCTTTCTCAGTCTTATTGTGGTTGGTGAATTTTAATAATTTTATAACAAGCTGGCCTATTATTATCTGTTTCTTATCCTGTTCATTTCATTTCATTTTGCAGTTTCTTGAAGTTGTTAACTTTCAACTCAAACAAGGATTTCAAACCAACTCGAGTGGGCACAAGCAAGAAAACTTTCCATTCATTGATGATTCTTGGTTTTCTGAGGACAACTTCTTACAATTTATATGCAAGGTCTTACCTTAAATGTGACTGTTAGATCACTAGCTTTTTTGTAGTATGTGTCTTGGAATATGAATTAATTCAGACTATTCAGATAACAAAGAGATACTGTTCGCAGGAGTTCTTTTCTATGATAAGGGAAGCACAACCAATTGATGGAAAACTACTTTCACAGGTACTTACAGAGCAAGTCTTTCTCTGGTTTCCTCTAATTGATGTTGTTATTACTATGAAGCTTTCTATATATACATAATTCTAATCTGATCTTTCAATTGTACATTATACGTGGTGGATATGCTTGGCTTCATATACTTTTGTTAAACTTTGAGTGTAATTCAAGTATGCATATTTATTTCTGCCTCAGCTCTTCACATTTGACAATTATTTAAACCTGTACTTATATAAAGCACATTGTTGGTAGAAATTGTGAACCTTCAAGAACATGTCCTAGGGAGACTTGCCATAAAGTTTGTGCATTTATAAATTACCCTTTTGAGTACCTTTTAACTTTTGTAATATTATGTATGCCAATCCAATATCTTTAAAATTCCCATTGACTATAAAAAGGACGTGATTATATATTGTTCATTACTTATGTAATTTATCCATTTGAAAATTAGAAAAGTTTATTCAATCTTCATCTTGAGAATTAGCGTCCGCCCCCCCTCACCAAAAAAAAAAAAGGCTCAAAGAGGAGAGGATGGAATTGAAGTTTGAATGGCATTGAGATGGGTTGTATTAATGAGCATTCCACCAAGGGCATAGAGTGCACTTTAAATTTGCCTGGCCAGGTTGGGCATGCATGCTTTTGGAAAAAGAATTTGTTCTTGTTGAAATGGGGGCCATAGTGATGAGATTAAGCAGGCTTTCCAAAAATATGTGAGTTGAAAAGACAAAGTTGGTTTAAATAAGTTTCTTTCACTCAAGTTGCGCTTCTGAATAACTGCTGTTTTTTAAATTCACTAAAACTTGCCAAAAGTTGACTATGATGAAATATGGTTGTGCCAGAAACAAAACACGACCATTTTCATTCTCAAACATTGTTTGTGTTTTCAGAGTGGGAATAACGATAAATAACAGGTAAACTTGACACATTGATGCATTAGTGAGTCTTTTGACAAATTCACCTTTGTTTTCCTTGAATTCTCTACCATCCAAGGGCTATGTTTGGCTAATAAATGAGGGAAATCCTTCTAAAGGCTCTAAATACGGTGCATGTCCTAATATTGTCTGAATAGTAACCCATGACTAAACAACAATAGATATTTTAGGTGTTGGATTGTAGTTATGAGCCCTTATGCAGGAGAAATAGGAGATGTGCACTAGGTAGAAGAGTCTTAATAAAACAACTAAATACGTCACTATCCTTTATCCCTTCCGATGAAGAAGGATTCCTAAAGGTTACTTGAGCCATATTTATTAACAAATATTATGTAGTTTAAAGGACACTATGCAATGAAAAATAGACCTATTGTTTAATTATAGCCAATAAATGATAATGTTTTTGTAATGGAAAATTGTGTCTTAATTATTATTTTATTTATTTTTAAACAGGTTGAATGGGATTGAAACGAGCTATTGTATTACATCATGACTATATAGTGGTTTACAACAACTTGGCGATTATGCATAAATCCCTTGGTAAGGTTTGAACCTAAGTTTCCTCCTTGAAAGTAGAGGAGTCTAACCGGTTAAGCTCATGCCATTTGAAAAATTTTAAGGTTCACCATGGGATTTGAACCATTGTTTGTGGTGTGAAACATTCTGCTCTTGACCACATTCTCTAAAAGCCCATGGGCAAATTGATTCAGGCTTTTCTAGAGTGGTATCTCATTGATTGGTTATTATTGTTATCCTTTATAATAAGCTATATGTGGCTTCTATTTGTGGGCCACTCCCATCAAAATAACACAACATTACCTTGCCATCAGGTCAACTAAACCATATCTAGCTTGCCTTTTTATCAAAGATATTCTTCATCCGCCTTTCTATCAAAGATGTTCTTCATCTTCCTTAAAACTGCTGTGTTTTTGCAATTAGCTCTTTAACATCATTTTCATTAAGAGATAAAATCTCACATGGCCAATTGCCTTCCAAAATTTGAATTTTGCCCCAAGACAAATATCAACACCGTGATTGGCTTAATTATCAAAAATACCTGTTTACTTCTGTATAGATATTCTAACATTCCAAGATAGTGCCTCCAACAATAGTTGATGGACATAAGAATTTATGTTCCTTTTGATCCAATAATAATTTGTGAAACCCTTTCAACTTGAAATATGTTTCCATCCTTTTTCAATTGCAAATTTGATCCCTGTAAGAAATATCCTAGCCTTTGCATAGTTGTTAGTTGAAGTTCTATATGATTTGGAGTAAGTGTGGAGAAATTTGCCTTAACTATTTCAAAAAACTTTTCCTGGATTTCCTTTTGAAGCACCATCAAAATTAATTTTGATAAACCCAACTTCTAGACATTTCCATTTTACCATAAATTGAAGCAGATCCTTTGTATTAATTACACTGCCATTGATGACCCTTCCATGTATATTCAAGTCATATAACAAAGAGGTTAGCACCTCTTTTTCTGCACTTAAGATTTCCTATTATGAGCACCATGTTTGTAACATTTTGGAAGAGAAGCAATAATACAATTTCAAATTTGGGCATGATTTTGAAATTTGTTTTAAATTTTTTTTTTATTCTTTTCAAGCCATAAATTCCAACAAATAATGGCAAGGCAATCCTCCACAAATTGCATAATGCTTTAGCTTTAAACAATTAATCTAACATTTCATCAATTCTCTCAATGTTGATGAAGCTACCCAATATATTCTCATATTTTTGAAAAAGCAACTCCAAATATTATAAGCAAAGGGACAATGGAGAAGTAAATGATTGATGTTTCTAAATCCATCTTACACAAGGCGCACCTGAAAATTCCATGATATCCTCTACTTTGTAGGCTTTATACTTGTAAGAATCTTGCTTTGGACTGCTAACAAAAAGAATGTTGAGTCCTTAGGGAGGGCCTCGAATGACTAGACATTCTTCCAAAAGAAATTTTTAGGAGCAGGAAATTCTGATTGTGCTAAAGCCTTATATCCCAACGTGACCGAGCATCTATCATCTTTTGATAGATTCCAAGCCAACTCATCCTTCCACGTAAAAATAGACAAATAGAACACTTGAAGCATCCTTTGAAGCTCATCTGCTATTTGTTTCAGGTACTTTCTTTCAAACAAGTCGTTAATAGAAACCATGATTTGGAGTTGTTGCTCACGTTAATATAATTTTTGACTTTTGAACCTTTACAAGCTAAGCATGCCTGGGGCAATAGTTGCCATTTTGGATCAGAAATAAGAGATAAGGCTTCAACCAAGCATCAGACCAAAATTTTGTAGAATCACCGTCATCGATTGTCCATCTAATATGTTTCTTGATCAAGTGCAAACTATTTGATATGAAATACCATGTTGCGGAGCCTCGAGGTAGGGTTTATTTCTTCAACAATTTTATTGCATCAATAGAACCTATTTTTTTTTGAAATTACATTTTTGCCTAACTCTTTCCTTGATCTTTGAATAATTCCACCCAAATTTTTCTCCCTAATGCCAAACTCATAAGTATGCAATTTAGCAAGCCTGCCTTTTGAATATTCTTTCATTGCAAACCTTATCCCACTTAAAAAGAGGAAACCAGAATTTTTTCTAACATCTTTTCCAAAGAAAATCTTTTTAAATTTAATCAAATTCGATTGCTATACCTGTTAGCAATCTTGAAAGTGACATTATATATACGGGGAGAGATTGCAATGCAATCCTTATGAGTTGTAGCCTTCTAGTTATGTTTAAGAACTTACCTTTCCAACTTGCCAAACAAGATTTCATTCTATTCAATTTTGAGTCCAAAGTTTTTTTTTTCTCTTCTTTATGAGACAAAGGAATATGTAAATATGTTAATGACACTTTTCCAACTTTAAAACTTCAAATCTTCCTAATAACCTGATGTAACTCTAGGGAAGTATTAGTCAACTGCCCAGCAACCTTCTCAAAGCATAATAATATTGATTTAAACTCCATTGTATCGCTGATTGGGCGATGACTTAAAAGAAAAGCATCATCAGCAAATTGGAGATGAGATTCAAAGGGACCTTTTTTTGCAACCTAAATACCTTTGTTTTTTCATTCCATTTTTGCCCTTGAGAAAGCTCTTCTCATTGCCTCAACAAAAATAATAAATAGATAAGGAGATAGTGGGTCACCTTGGCATGGAGATAGTGGGTCACCTTGGCACAGCCTATAGGATGATTCAAAGCATCCAGCAGGGGCTCCTTTGATCAAAATAGAATATTTTGGAGTGCTATAACATCTAATCCATTCACACCAACCTTGATCAAAACCATTTTTTTGAGAATATCATGTAGAAAATGTCAACAAACTCTTATCATATGCTTTGTTATACTTAGTCTTTTCATGGAATGGAGAGAATGTATGGCCTCTTGTGCAATGATTATGCCATCAAGAATTTGTTTGCCATGAACAAAACCACCTTGTTCCTTTGAGATAACACAATCTAGAATGCTTTTCAATCTATTTGCCATAATTTTTGAAATTATTTTATAAATAATTATACAAAGTCTTATTGGATGAAAATTATCAAAATATTTTGTCTTGTCTTTCTTGGGAACCAATGCAATAAAGGTGGCATTAATCTCACTTTTTGTAGCCTTCTTTTTTCTAACATTTTCAATTGCAACCAACATATGACTCTTCAATATATCCCAATTTTTTTGCAGGAAATCCATTGGGGCCAATTGTCTTGTTAGGGTGGAAAGAGAAAACTGCTTCTTGTAGCTCCTCCATAGAAATCTTCTCCGTCAAGCTTTTATTCTATCCTTGTATGATAATTGATGGAGTATATTGCAAAAGATTACCTTTAGCCTCCTTATTTTGCCCAACATTTTATAGAATATGTTTGAAATCATAGTTGGAAAACTCGCAACTCGTGCTAAACTCGACAGCCCAACTTTGGAGATTTTATCGGCAACTCGCGAAAACTCAACAAAAACTCGGTAAAAGAAACTACAGAAATTTTTTCAAGAACAAAGAAAAACATTTTAAATAACAATTGGAGAGCTAGAAAGTTGCTTTTATATTATTAATGATAATTTTATTTTTATTATATATAATATATTATAATATTATTAATAATGTAATATTATTAACTTGTAAGCCAACTTCCCCAGTATCGACCGGTCTTGCGGATAGACTATGCACACAAACACTTTTTGCATGAAAATTCAATGATAAATCTGTGGGGCTAAATCATGTGGCCAATGCGGTCACACTGATAATCCTGTCCTAAATTGTTATATGGCAAAGATAATTCACAATTGGTTTGAGGTCGAATTGTTCTTGGAATTGAGAATAATAAATTTTGTGGAGTCATGGAGCATGCAAGTTTAGTCAGGGCAACCCAGCCTGCATTAAGTACAAAATGCTGGCTTCCTTTGAGTCTAACAAAACTAGGTTTGATATCAAAGAGAAGAAAACATTATACCAGAAAAAGATTGTTATTCAATCATACTATTTGCATTTGCTCTGAAAAGAGCAAAGGAAGACTCAACATCTACTGCCCCCAGTTGTTGCTATTGTTGTTCATGTTGGGCCTGTCCACTCTCATAGCTGGAAAGGCCCTCTTCGACCCATTTTCGGCTCTCGACCTCAATAGTTGCCAATATCCTAGTCTTCTTGATGATGTAATCTTGGACTACTACACCATGTAGTCACGTGTTCCTATTTAGCTACAATCAAGTATGCCACTATACCAATTTTCCTTTGTTTTTTGCAACTATGGTCATTTTTTTTTGCAATAAATTGGCGAGTTTTTGGCAGGAATATCACTGTGAGTCGGCAAGCTTCTCGGTGCCAAGAAATTGATCAATTTTGTGAAAAATTGTGGGTTCCCGACGATTTTTCTAACCATGTTTGAAATAATTAATTGCTTCCTTGATATCTTCTTCTTCCTCAATATTTCTCCCATATGGAAGTTGAAATATTTTTTATTAGATGAAAAGACAAATTTGTTTTGGCTATAGCATGAAAAGAATTGGTATTTCTGTCCCCTTTCTTTGGCCATATCTCCATAAATTTTTGTGACTGATATGTCCTCCTTTTTCAATACATTATGATAATCGGAAAGTAATAGTTTATCTTACACAAAAGAATCTTGTTCCATTCAATTGATTTCTACTATCTCTTGTAAATTGTTGAGCTTGGATTTAATTTTCTTCTTTCGGTCTTGTAAATTGAAAGAGACAAATGAAGATTTTTCAGCTTTTGAACAAACCTTTGCATATATGATCCTTTACATCTTGCTTCATTTCACCATAAAATATCTGGAAGAAATTAGGGTCTTGGAGCCACATAGATTGAAATTGAAATGGCTTTGGATGACCATTGATGAATAAATCATATATGAATAGAACGTGTTTGTGATCTAATCTTGCTACCGTATGTTTTGTTTGCAACTATGTATTAGATAACAAAAATCTATCCAATCTTTTTAATTTATGAGTTTGTTGAATGCATCTATTATCTCATTTATGTTGAAAACTTGAAGCACTAGTATCTCAAAGGCCATTTGAATTTGATTTCCATCCAGTAGTGCCACTGTTCTTTTCTAAAGGAGATAGAACAATGTTGAAGTCCCTCCTTCCCGATCACAATTATGAATCATAATTGAATTTGACATAAATAAATTGCGGTCCTTCCAATGTATTTCACGAGGAGCAACTATAGTTGGAGCATATACGTTTTTAACCCCAACTTTGATATTCTCCTCTTGCAAAAAAAACTAGAAATCTAATTATTTCATGTTTCTAACAATTGTCCCTCCCTTTTGTGTTTGTCCCATATTGTTGCAATACCTCTTGAAGCTCCTACAACAGAAACTGCTAGACAATACTCCATCTTCCAAATCTTTTTGAATGCATCTTTACATTCCACACTACTTGTTTGCTAACACTTAACCCCACTTCTTGTTTGCTAACACTTAACCCCTCTTCTTGTTTGTTAACACTTGCAATCATAGTTGAGAAAATCAAAATCGTCATGGAAAAAGAATCAGTAAAATTCAGGAATCAGCAAAAAAATGGGGAAAAATCGGCAAGCTCTCATTGGAAAAACGGAAGAAAATGCAAATTTTCGTTGAATTTTTTTTTTCATGTATATCACAATTTTTTTGAAAAAAATGGTCAAAAATCGGCCAGGTTATGAATCGGGAAAAATTGGCTTGAATTGGGATTTTTTTGCACATTTTCTCAACTATGTTTGCATTGTTTGCTTTTGTTTTCCCATATTGATATCTCTTTGAGTTTCTTTTTCTCTTTGTTCTTGCTTTAAGGGTCCTCATCTTCTTTTTCCTTTTCCACCAACACTTTCATCTTCAACAATCTCTTTTGATTTTTCCAAACTGTTCATAATGGGACTTGTTGGTTACGAATCTGCCATGAGGAAAGGATTTGTTGTTATTGCGCCCAGATTCGCCCACCAGATTGAAAGGCCGGAAGGAAGGAATGCCTTCCGTGCCAATCTCCGGAGAAGGCCGACTTCTTGTGGGGTTGGTGTTAAGATAAGAGTGCAGGAAAGAGATAAAAGGTACAAAAAGAGATAAAAATGCAGAAAGGGATTCCAAATGTGATTGGAGTTGGGTGGGGGGAATAAGCAGCACGACAACGAATCAATCACAACTACTAACATCATTCATCTACAAACACACATTGAAACTACAGCTATCAGTGATCCCATGTATCCCCTATCTATGCATTCCAGGAATAGCTGGCCATCAAATGCTGGAGTCCAGAGTTCAGTACAACAGCAAGCAATGACACAAGAAACATGACGCAGAAATGACAAGGAGAGGCAGCATGCAAGATAAAAGACAGTAAGCAGAGCCAAGTGTATGTTTATATTTGAGGCAAACGCACAGCTACAATTGTTCCCTAGCAATATATTCCCCTTCCACCACTTACAATGAAAATGTGGTGGGTATTTATAGCCCAAAATTCCCCAGGGCACGGAGTCCCAGACAAGACAGTAGTTGACACGAACGGCTGAGGAGCTGCTGATGCTGACTTCTGTCGGGCCGGATTGTCCTTGCAACATGGTGTCCCTGAAGGTGGTACAGCTACGTGGCAGCGCGTTGGGTCGAGTCTTCAGTCAACAGGAATGCGGGTAGGTGCGGCAGATGGCACTTCACATCGGCTTAAATGGTGACAGATGGCGCCGGTAGTGTAGCCCATGCTTTGTCCTTGCGCGGTCAAGTCTTGGCTCGAATCCCGAAGATGGACACTTGTCGGATGCTGAAGTGTGACACGTGTCTGCCTTGAAAGGCAGCTTATCCAACTTCGCCGAGAATTCGGGCGCTATCGGGTTGCGCAGGAGGAAGACAACGCAGTTGGAAGGCTTTCTTGCCTTAGCAAATTTCTGAGTTGACTTCACCCAACTGCGCACCGGTCAAAGGGCGCACTCCGACTTCGCTGCGAAGTCGGGTTGCTCACCGGTGCTTGGCTGTCTTCGTCCGTTGTTCGGACTGCGCATGATCGGAACAGGGGCGCACTCCGACTTCGTTGTGAAGTCGGGTGTCGCCCCAGCACTTGGCCGTTTTTCTGATAGACCATTCCCCTAGTGCGCCCAGGAAGAAGGGCGCACCCCGACTTCGCTGCGAAGTCGGGTTGCGCCCCTGACACTTAGTCAGATTCTGCTTCGACGCTGCCTGTTTGCGCACTTTGGGTTCCATACTGCGCTCCACTTGAGGGGCGCACTCCGACTTCGCAGCGAAGTCGGGTGTCGCCCCAACACTTAGAAAATTTTCAAGGTACACCTGCTGAAGTTTTACTGGGGGAAGAAAGGGGAGAAAGAAGAAGAGGGAACGAAACTGCGAGGAAGAGGGAGAAAGGGAGAAATGAAGGAAGGGGGAAAATGAGGAGAAGGAAGGGAAAAGAGCAGCCTATATGCAGAAATCAAAAACATGGCACTGTGTGCAAAATGTGGCAACATTCCTGGCGGCTCGCTGGGTGTTGAGCTCGCCTCGACGCAAAGAACCATGCCTTTATCCTTTGGGTGCAGAGGAACTTCCTTCCCCTGCCTTCTGCTGCTCTGGTCGCTTCCCTTGGGGCAACTGTTCTTCTGATTCACTTTCGCCAGTTGCCTCCTCAGTCTCGCCTTCTGAATCTGAAGGCTCTTCACTTTCTGCCTCCTGCTTGCTTATGCGTTCGAGCGCAGCCCTAGCTTGATCCCAGACTGCGGATTGGAAGGGAGTGGGGTCGCTGATCTCTCTGAGTACTGCGTGGAATGCAGCGACCGCGTGCAGGTCAATGGTGTTATATCTTTTGCCCAACTCTTCAAGAGAAGAGTTGATTTTGCAGTACTTCGCCACCATTTGAGCGACCTGCGCTTCTTGAACTGGCTCTGTCCAGCTATCGATTTTAGCTGTATCTGCCTCGAAGGACAGCTAGTTCTTCTTTACCTGCTCAAGGGTGAGGAACTCGTCATTTTTGACATAGCTCGGACACCCGTGCTCGGACAGAACGTGAAAGGGTGCCAGGAGAATATGTTTTTCATGTTCCAAGGCGTCCGGCGCTCGCTCGGTCGTTCCGATCTTTTCCGTCCGGGCGAAATAAGTGTGCAAGGTTACCCTTGCATTTGCCCACTCGAGGCAAGATGGGACCCGGGGGCGATTTGGAAGCCTTTGCGCTCTAATTCTTCAAGTTTCATAGCCAGGTCTAGCCATTGCCTCGCCCGGTGTTCGGCTTCCTCTACCACAGGCTTTCCCTGGGCAGATACCTCTTCTATCCTGGATACGAAATCCAGAACTGTCAAATATTTGACAAGGTTGGGCTTGCAACCTTGTAGCAGTTTTGCGCGCATCTCCTTCGCCTTGTTCTTTGAAAAGGCTGTCGCTTGTGATGCTTTCTTGGTGAGCTGCGACTGTGCCTGTTTCAGCGAATCCTGCAGTCGTGAAATCTGCTCTAACGCTGCTTTTCTCTCTTGCTCGGCTGTCTGCTGGGAGGCGGCCAGCTGAGCCTTAAGATTTTCAACTTCTTGTTGCGCTGATCCCAACTGTGCGGTAGCCCTAGCCAAGTCTTCTTCAAGCTGCCTTGTGGTATTCTGCAGCTGGAAAAGCGCTTCTTGGGTCTCGAGATGCTTGACAAGGAGGCTGTCTGTTTTACGACGAATACCGTGGATCTCGTATTCTTCGTTGATATCATCAAAGTTCTTCTCCTTTGTCTGAAGCTCATAGTCTGCCTCGGTCATATCGCGGAGAGGCTTCTTCACCTTAGGAATCAACTTTTCTGTTGTAAGCACTCTCCGATCTAGGTCAAACTTTGTGCGCTTGACCGGGGCGGCTATCTCTTCGGCCTTTCTGCGCTTAACGCCTTGAAGAAAAGAGGCAGATCCTCCCATGGCTCTTACTACCAGAGGCTGGTCCTCGGAGACGCTCATGAAATCGAGGTCTTCCAGCTCCTGGACTTGCTGCGGCATTCTCCCTGCGAACAGTGAAGTAGGAGGGATACCAGAGGGGGTAGCAACTTTCAAGGGCGATTGGGTCCTAGGAGTGACAGGGGTTTGGCTAGATGGCGCTGGTAAGGTTTCGAGCGGCTGGGGTGAGGGATGCGGAGATGAGGGAGCGGCTTCAGCACTAGCTGCGGGTGAAGGCTCTAGGGTTTGACTCAGGGATTGAAAAGCGTTGGGATCTTGAGCAAACTGGTCAAACGAGTGGAGGCCGCTAGACGGTGGAGTGGCTTGAGATGCGGAGGATGCGGCTACGGCTTGCCCTGATGGAGTGGGAGTTGGGGTTTTTGCAGGGCCGACGCGGACTTGGGCAAGCGGAACGGAGGACGTACCTGCGGGCTCCGCCTGAGCCGATGCTGAAGGGATGGTCGCAGCCTGGATGTCTGCTTCTGGTTCGGGGCTGTCTAAAGAAACAACCTCCGGCGCTGCTGCTTGCGGCTGCTCTGCGGCCGATTGCTGCACTGGCTCCTTAGGTCGCTTGGTCCTCTCGACCTTTTTCTTTTTCTTTTCTCCCGACGCTGTGGCCGGTACAGAAGGAAGCGGCAATAAAGGGGCGGCAGACGTTGATGTCCCCACGGTAAATTTGAACCTGGGTCGCGTTGGGAGAATACCCGTCGCACCTGGTACTGACGCTGTTTCCGCTTGAGGGGCCAGCTCAGGAGTTGACCTTTCCGAACTTCGCACCACTTCGGGCGCTGTCACAGGAGCTAGTCATCTAGTAATTTGAATTCAGTCCCCACTTTCCCTTTGATCCAATTTTGACTCTTTGAAAAACTTGGTTAGTTTTGTGGAACTTAAATATTAACCTTCTACATTTGAGAACCATTATGTCATGCTCTATTGTCTCATCTTTGATAATCACTTCTAGTGTAACATCTACTCCTTGGAGAAGGATTATCATATATTTGTTCTTCCTCTTGTCCCCATCTATGACATCCATGCTTCCAACCATGGCATCCTAACTTCTAGTTAGAGATTTCATAAATTACTTTCCTTCCATGCTTCCTAGCTTTTCCTCATAATAATCCTTTATTTTTTTAATTGCTCCTAAGATCTGAAACAAGAAAGGTGAGGCTCTCTCCTTGGTCACACTTGCTCCTTGCTCTTCCCCAAAGATCTGAAACAAAAGAAGGTGAGGTTCACTCCTTGCTCTTACTAGCTTCCTACTTGCACTCGCTTCTTGTTATTAATAGGTTATTACTTAATATGTAATGTACCCTTTTAAAAATTAGAAACGTTGGTTGTCTTCATCTTTGGGAATTAACAAGACATTCAACGAGGACTATATGGAATTGAACATCACATGGCATCGAGATGAGATGTATTAAATTCCATCCATCCAAAATGGCATAAAATGCATTGTGGATGTGCTTGTCTATGATGGAAATGAATACTTTAAGGATATATAAATCCTACCTGCTACAAGCGCAAGTTGACAAGCCATGTTGATTGTAACAAGTTTTCCCTAGGTTTTGTGGGCAGGCAGAATACTGGATTGCATTGCTTTACTGTGTTAAATTGGATATCTTTTTTGAGACACAATTGGCTAAGTTTGACTGGATTATAACACAGAACTATACATGTAGTTATGATTGAAAGAAATTCAATTTCTCATCCATCCGTTCATCATTCCTATTCCCTAAAGGTCCATGTTGCAGCTAAAACCAAGGTTCAACATCCTTGTGTAATTTTTTCCTTAAAAGATTATCATAGAAATTGCTCCTCATGGTGAGCTTCACTTTTGTAGGATTATTACTTTGAAGCCATCTTGAGCATCTTTTAAAAGTTAAATTGCTCTAAAGCTTTGGTCTTATGGCAAATCATATGATATGAGTAAATTTCCTAAGAAGAATCCTGTTGGTCACGAATCTGCCACAGGAAAGGATTTTCTAAAAACTATTCACCCTAGACCCGGCCAACATTGAAAGGCTGGGAGAAAGAGATGTCTCCCAGACCAATCTCCAGAGAGGGCTGGTTCCCTTACTATTTCTAAGTTTGATTTCAGATTAGAGTTGCTAGAAAGGAATTACAAATGTGCAGAAAGGAACAGGAAAAACATGGAAAGAGATGGGAAATATAGCCGTAGGCTGAATTTGTTAGATCGGGAAAAGAACTCAGCAAGAATTAAACTTCAAGTGTATAACAACATATAATAACAGAATACAGCATAATCCACTTACGACCTTGCGCAGACAACCTCTAGTATGGCATTCCAGAACTCACTTTCTTTTAAGCAATATTCAAGCTCAAATGCAAAATTTGAATCTAACAGCAGATTAGAAAGACGAGCATAACTGAGAAATACATGGAAGAGAAGGAAATCATTACACAAAAAGACGCTTGCGAAATCAGAGGCCAAATATTTCTTATTTACGCAAATAACTTGAATGTTTCCAGCAAAATGTCTCTCAAACTCCCGATCCTTTTTCTGAGATCTACATTGCTTTATATAGAAGTCTTGCTTCTTTACAACATTAAAAATATGCAACAGACCTCCTCGAGATCTACAAAAATATGCAACAGAAGCAAGGAAACGATCCCCTTAAACCAGCCTCGAAACAAGGAGTCGGTCGTCTTCATTAAATTGTCGTTCTTGAAAATATGCTTGAAACCGTTAGAAAAACCACGAACATCCGCTTTGAATAATGAAAATCTTTAATTCTGATGGCTTGGACACGTTCTTCTACCTTGCTCGCATTGGAAAGCAGCAAAACATTTAATTCTGGAGTGCTTTATCATCGGAACTCGCAAAACTTCATCGGACCGTTTGAAATGCTTTCTGGCGCGAAACTGTAACATGTCGCGAAAACACGACATGTCGCGAAATCGCGACGTCTTTCTGCTCCGTACGCTTTTGTTGCTTTGGATCCGCGAAAATCATCCATGTCGCGAAATCGCGACGTATTTGGCTCCTTTGTCTCCTTCGCTACCTTGAACCGCGAAAACGCGACGCGTCGCGAAATCGCGACGTTCTGTACCATTATGTTCCTTCTCTGCTCTGTTGCCGCGAAATCATGACACTGCGCGATTTAGCTACATCTTTCCATCGGCACCTTCATCGTTATCTCCAAGTCGCGAAAATCAGACCAGTCACGAAATCGCTACACTATCTTCCCACTTGGTCCTTCCTTGCCCACTGTGTCGCGAAATCGCGACGTTTCCTTGCTGCTAGCCTTTATCTCCATGAATGTCGCGAAATCGCGACGCCAACTTCTTTCTTGCCTTTAGCCTCAAAAATGTCGCGAAATTGCGACAGGTTTTGTCTTGCTCAGCTTCATCCCACAAATGTCGCGAAATCGCGACGTATTCATGCCTTAAGCCTTTCTGTCTCCTCTTCGCCGCGACCACGCAACACGTCGTGATTTCGCTACAAAGTTTACCTTTTGTGCTGTGTTCAAATTTCTGTCGCGATATCGCTACGAAGTTGATTCTCACCGCCTTTTGCTGAGTTATGTCGCAATTTCGCTACGTCTTCTAACCTTATGCTCCCTGGCCGTCGCAAGTCGCGAAAACGCGACAATTTTGCCGCGCTGCCTCCGTTGACTGGTTTGACCGCGATTTTCCGACACGTCGCGAAATCGCTACGGTTTTACCCCCTGCTGCCGTTGACTGCGTTGACCGCTATTTTCTGACACGTCGCGAAATTGCTACGACTTTGCGTTTGATTTCTCTCTCCTCAATCGACCCGCGATAACGTGACATGTCGCGATATCGCGATGGTTTTCAACTTTGGCTCTCCATGCTGTTTTTTGTCACGATTTCGCGACAGTCTTCGGACTTAGGCGTTTTTTGCATCAAAACCTGTATAGGAGTGAGAACTTCAACATCTTATGCATGAATAATCAACAATCAACACAATGTGGCAAAAATGCCAACAAATCCCTATCCTAGAATGAAGAACTTAAATGCTTGGACTTTGAGCATGTTGGTTTGGTTTGAGCTTCATGCAATCCTAATCTTGTTGATCAATTCCAAGCCAGGCCTTATTCAAGAAATGGACAAAGAAGGAAAAAATGTGAATTGACCTCAAGTAGTCAGTCCATTTCGAGTGCCAAGAAAGCTTTGATTTGTTGTCAGATGAACTGGTAGTACAGCAAAAGGATGATTGGATCTTCGGATGGTCTTGCACATTACTCGATAAAAAGGGAAACTAAAGCAATTATGGAGTTGAGGAAGCCACTTTTACTAAGAAAGCAACACAATTGCTCGTTCTGTTGTGACCAAAAGAAGAATCTTTCCTTCCTACTTGGACTTTGTATCTAGATACAAAATTTGGACGTTAATTACGTTTTAATGGAAGATGAAGTAATGGTGAGTAAATGTAATTCTCTAGTGCATTTCTGCTGGCTTATAATGTTAAATATCTCAAAATATCACAGGTCCCAATATGAATAAGCCATAATATTATAGGTCGAAATATCAATAATCAAGAGTAGAATTATATATATGAGCAACCAAATAAATATATTCAGGCCAATATAATAATAAAATATCAAATAACATTCACTTATAATATCAAATATGAATGTAAATGGCCAAAATCATTCATGTACATGCATGAAGAATACTTACAATATAAATTGCTCAAAATCTGTATACAAGCTTTATTATCAATGTTTGTTATGTGGTGATCGCTACAGATCGTTTTCCCACTTTTCTTGTATTTTTCCGTTATATTGTATGGAGCTTTGTCTCCATAATATAGACATAGTAATATGACTCTTCAATACTTGTCTATTGCACTCCTCACATATCTGGGAGATGCAACCTTTCCTATTCTTGACCTTTGGCTTCTCATCTTGCCACTTGTATACTAGACTCTTCACTCTCTTCTTACATGCATACTTGACTCTATGACACTTGCACACTTCTACATGACTCTTACTCTCCTACATGCACTCCTAATACAAGACACTTGTGCACATCCTCATTTTACATATTTGCACACTTACATACTGTGGGATGCCTAAAAGGTCATACCACCCTGCTTCGGGGTGCTAGCCTCGGGGAGGAGCGTTTCGTTTCCTTTTCGTGCGGTCGTCACACTCGGGTTGGAGAGTGCTGCTGCTAACCCATCGTTTTAGTGGCAACTGTGTTTTGCATGCAGTTTTTATCTTTGGTGGGGAGTTATGGGTTCACCAAGAGATTTAGAGAGTTATGGGGAGTTATGTAGTACTTATCTATTTAATGTGTTTGATTTCACAGACACCTAAGTCTTGGAAATCTATTTTAATATCTATTATGGATGAAAATGCAATGCGATATGAAAACTACTATGCAAGATTACAGTTCTATCCCACATTCAATTCGATTCTTGATGACTTTTGATATCTATGCTTAAGGGAAGGAGAGTTTCTTTTCTTTTCTTATGAGAGCAAGGGTGCAAGAAGGCTAAAAATACGCAAATTAACCTACATGCAAAGCTACATGCAATGTCGATTTTGATGCCTAAGGAAACAAAGTAAAATGCTATCTAAGCTAAAGATTCTTTCGATTTATCCTTTTTTTTGTGTTTAAAAAGGAATAGCAAGATGAAAGTAAACAAACATATCTATAAAAAAACTGTAAAATTGGAGGATTAGGGGTACTTACTTGTTTTGGTGGTTGGTGCAAATACGTCGTCTAAGAGCGAATAAACCTCGTGTGAATACGTCGACTGGAATTTCTGCAATTGGCGGATTCGTCAAAACTTGCAAAACAGACAAAAAAATGGAATTATGATTTGGGGGCTTGCCAAACAGCTAGAAATTTGCTTCTTCTTGGTTTGCACAGTCAGGCTCTCTGTTTATACAAAAGTCGAGATGACCTTGCCTGCGAATACACCAGCTAGAATTGTTTTGCTTGGCAAATTCGTTATAGCAGTGAAACTAGAAGAGTGACAAGGTGTGCTGGAGAACAGAAATGTTCTATTGATAAGACTGATGCAGATGGTTGATGGATTGGACTAGATGTTGGATAAGACCAAGGATCCGAGGTTTCTCAGGAAAATGATGAATACGCCGCCTATAACAAATTTAGTCAGCGGATTCATATTGAGTGTTAAGGAACGGAAAACAAGTGATTTTGCCTGCACGACAGCACAGGTCCTTCCGTGAATACGCTACCTGAAACAGGGTTTCTTGGCAGATTCGCACCGGGTGGTAGAAGACAGGAGACGACACCTTACACAAATATGTTGCCTAAAATGGGGTTTCTTGGTGGATTCGCTCTAGAAGCCGAGAGAACTCGAAACGCCGAATTTTGCATAGAATGTTGGAGAAGGATGTTGAGCGAATATGCCACTTAGAGCTAGTTGGCTCGGTGGTTTCTCTCAATCCACCAAGGGACAACAAGTCCCCTCAGTGGAACGAAAAGGAGGGTCTTTAGTCAGACAGGCAGAGCTTTTGGTGGTGGTTTGAACTTCTATAATCGCCTCGTATGGCTCCTACGGGCAAAGACAAAGGAGATTCTTCACAAAAAAAGTGTTATATTTTGAAAGTATGATACCTACGAGATAATGCTATGGATGCAAATCAAAATAAAGGGAAATTGTTAGCAAGATTGACAAATCAATGAAGATACTTGTTAAGAAAGATATCACTGAGCTCAAAACACCAAATGCCCCATTCTCCTTGTCTCATGGCGAAGTCATTCTAGCTCCATGAGAGGATTTTGGCAGCACTTCGTCGCTTGTTGCTTTGATTGACAAATTTGACAACACTTCGTTGCAGAAAAGAGTTATTTTTGAATCCTCCCCCAAGGGGCCAATTTATAGAGTTTTGCCCCATTGGAATTTCTCAAATGGGCGAGGTGTGGTGGCTAGCATGCAAACTGGTTTGATTTGTTGGTTGGCTAGCTTTTCTGGCAGATTTACTGACTTGGGTAGATTTGGGCAAGTGGAAGGGGATCAATCCCTTTCCTTGCCCTCTTGGCTGATCCTTGTGTTTGCAGGCAGTCAGCTGGGGCGATATTTGCACCCTGGCAAGCTTCTGTAGGTGCACTTATTTTTTAAAATTTTCGGACACGACTACGTCGCCTATATGAATAGGCGTATTCACTCCAAATAACTGTTGGGATCAAATTTGGCTGTTAAAAGGGGTTATTTGAAATTTTGCAAATATGCCAAGCTGAGAGCGGATTCGCTCTTAGTCAGAGGATTCGCTCTACTGGTTTTTGTTTGCAAAGTTTGGGGTTGAATGATTTGTTGAGGTTATTTGAGCTAGTTTGTTAGTTTACTTCGAAAATCGATGCAGGATGGGTGATCCGATTTTAGGTATCTACACATACATGACACTTGTGCACATTCTCACAATACACACTTAATACCTGTCTGTCTGTCTCAATATACACTTGCACTCTTACTTACATGACACTTGTGCATATCTTGCACATTGCACTCTTACTTACATGACACTTGTGCATATCCTGCACATAGACACTTACATAAAAGGAAAATATAAATCACTCATCTAAACTATAGACAAACCCTGATATATCGCATATTTACATTTGTACCATGAAAGGTACCATGGGGGTACATTTGCATGTACCTGTTGTCACATTTTGCACGGGGTGCAATGTCTTCAGTGTTGTAACTGTGCTGCTCTTCTTTTTCCCTCTTCCCCTATTTTCCTTCCTTCTCCTCTCCCTTTCCTTTTCTTTCCCACATTCTCTTTCTTTCCCCCCTTTCTTGGAGTCCCTAGTTGATTTTTCAACTTTCCAGCAAGTTACCTGAAAAATGGCTAAGTGTTGGTGCGAAGTTCGCACTTCGCCCAGTTTTGGTGCGAAGTGCGCACTTCGCCCAGTTTTGGTGCGAAGTCTGACTTCGCCCCACTTTCTGGGCGCACCTTGCAACTGGCAGATTGACAGGCTGGCGGTCGACGAGAAGATGATAAAAGGCCGGAGCAGAGTCCGTACGGCGGCAGACACCAGTTTCCACCTGTGCGCAGCCCGACTTCGCAGTGAAGTCGGAGTGCGCCCTTGACAGGTGCGCAGTAGGGGAACAAACCCAGAATTTGACCAAGGCATGAAGGCCTTCCCGACTGCACTGTTTTCTGCCCGCGCAACCCGAGACGCTCTGATCCCAAGCGAAGTTGGACGGACTGCCTTCCAAGGCAGACACGTGTCACACAGCATCATCCATCATCTGACAAGTGTCCAGCTTCGGGATTAGAGCCGAAACGTGCCGAGCAAAAGGACAAGCATGGGCTGCATTGCCTGCGCCAGTAGCCTCATTTAAAGCTGATCTGAGGTTTTACCTGCTCCAGCTACCCGCATCACTGCCAGAGGGAGATTCTGCCCAACACACCGCCATGTAGCTGTCCAGCTTCCAGGAAGACCATGCTGCGGGTACAGTCCGGTCCGACAAAAGGTCAGCATTTGCAGCTCTTTCGCCGCTTTTGTCAGCTTATGTTTGACTGGGACTTTGTACCCATTAATGTAACGGGAGGGACTCGGGCTATAAAAGCCCACCGTGAATTCATTGTAAAGGGTGGAAGGGGAATGTCTGTTAGGGAACCACTGTGCCCATTGTAACCGTGCTTCTGCTTATAAATATAATCTGTATGCTTGGTTCTGTTCTGCTGCTTCTGTTTTTTATTCTGCCTTTCTTTATATTCATGCCTTAGGCTAACCTGTGTCATGGCTCGTTGATTCATTTCAGCATTTGATGATCAGGTGCCTCTAGCATTGCTTGTTTAAAGCACCCCCTGTACTTCATGAATTAAAAGGATACATAGAATAGCTGTAGTAGCAGTTCCATCAGTTGTGTGTTTTGTTGCTGGTCCGTATCTGGTGATTGGTGCGTTGCCGTACTGTTAGTTCCTTGTAGGGAATGTCTGTTAGGGGGCCATTGAAGTTGTGCGGTTAAATTCTCTACATAAACACATCTACACAGCTCGATATCTCTATGATTGCTTTCTACCCATGTTAGTGTCCGTAGGTGGTGATTGACGTGTTGCCGTACTGTTAGTTCCTTGTAGGGAATGTCTGTTAGGGAGCCGTTGTAGCCGTGCGTACACTGCTTGGGTATCGGAAGTATACGTTAGATTTTGCAGTTCTTTGTCATGCTTTGTGTTTATATGCAGTAAGTAGCGGTGATTGGTGTGTTCCCGTCTTCGTTAGTTCCCCCCACCAACCTTTGAATATATTTGTAAATCTCTTTCTGTACATTTATTTCTTACCTGTACTCTTAGCTTAAATCAGAAAACCCCCCAAAAGGATCCGGCCTTCTCCGGAGATTGGCTCGGAAGGCATCTCTTCCTTCCGGCCTTTCATCTTCAGTGGGCGAATCTGGGCGCATTAACCCAAATCCTTTCCTCATGGCAGATTCGTAACCAACAGTTTCTACGCACGCCCGGTGGGACCCTGGTCCCACATTTGAAGAGAGATTTTCTGATCAGTCTCCACCTGGCGCTGACAGTTCCTGAGCTCTCGGTGAGACAAGGAAGTTTCTCACCCCCGACAGAATTGAAGCACCGGTGTTCGCTTCATTGCTGTTCCAAATCTGAACACCTGGCGACTCTGCACGAACAAATCCTCTGAGTCTAGAAGACCGGTCCCAGCACCTTCATGCACACGAGAAGGTGGCAAGCAAGGGATCCGAGAAGCCCGCCTGAGTTCTACGAACTGGATATCAACGCTCGAGGCGAGATCCCCAGGCTGGCTGATCCGCGAGCTTGTTTCGACGAAGCCGAGGCTGAGATCCAAGGCCGGAGCTGAAGTCGGAGGAGCCGAGTACGAAATAGAAGAGGCCGAGGAACAAGAAGATCCTGCATCCTTGGAAAGTACCGAAACTGAGTACACAACCGACGGCGGAGAAGAAGAAGAAGAAGAAGAAATGGCTGCTCAACAGCCGAATGATGATGATCTCTTCCCGGTTGTGGACTCTACGGGGCCCTTGGCCCTGGTCGCAAGATGTGCCCCCTGCTGCTTTGAAGTCTATTCCCACATACGACGGCTACGGTAAGACGGCGTACGAACACATCCAGGACATCCTTGCCCTGGCCGCATTGCATACTATCACCGATGAAAGTGTGAAGACCCGTCTGCTGGCCCTTTCCCTGAGGGGAAAGCTTCTCTACTGGTGGAGATCGCTGCCAGAGGGATCCATCACAGGGTGGCCCCAGCTTGCCAGAAGGCTCGTAAAAGGATGCAACGAGTCTGCTGACCCTACTTCTCTACTGCATCAGTTCCAAGCTATCCAGAGACATCCTCAAGAGGAGGTGTCTGATTTTAACATTCGGTTCGCGAGATCCTGGAAACGGGTACCTAGCGAACTTCGGCTTTCAGCCGGCATGGCTGCTCACTACTATCTGAGATCCATCAACTCAGACATATGCCTGCTGCTGAAGATCGCCAGAATTGACGAGTTCCCTGCGTTGTACGAAGCTGCCCGACAAGCTGAAGCTGACATTATCTCCATCGGCAGGCTTCCGTCCAGAGTGCAGGAGCCCATCCATCCCGACTTCCCCAGATCTCAGTATCCTTCTGCTTCTGGCGGTTCGTCGTCCACATCAGGACAGCAACCCCAGCAGCAGTGGAATCCGGCGCCGGTCGTAACTCCTTACGGCCCGCCTCAGATGCATTACCCTCACCCGCCGCCTCCTGCTCCGCATTTTCCAGCACTTCCCGCTCCTCCACAGTATGCATCTTATTCTAACCCTCCTCCATTGGCCGCATTGCCTCCACCGGCACAGTTGCCGCCTCCCGACAGCAGCATCCAGAACACGATTCTACAAGAAGTGCGGGCTTTGGCCTCCGGATACCATGCCATGTCCAATGACATGACCGCTATGAAGAAGCAGGCCCAGATGGACCTCGCTCCTAGGAGACCATATGCGCCCCCGGCGCTAACAAAAGACAAAGCGCCAGAAAACCAGCCGCGAGGCGTCCGCCTCGAGAAATGCTGCTATAGAAGACCCGCTCGGTCCTCCCGACCGAGGTTAGCGAGTGCACTACGTGCAATGACCCGCATTCGGAGGAAGGCTGCACTTTGCACCAGCACTACATTCAGACCTTGGCCGGCAGCGCTATAGAAGACGATGAGCTGTACATGATCTTGGACGGCGAGGCCAACTTTGCCCTCCCCGAAGAGAATCTAGCGTCACCTGCCAAGGAAGAAACGAAGGCCGCAGATGCGGCCAAGCCTTTGCAAGTCTACGCAAGAAGAGAAAAACCGCAGCCCGGCGGGCTGCCACCATACAAGCGGCTGTGGCCCTACACAGCCCAGGAGAAGGCGTCCAAAGATAAAGCTCCAGTCAAGCCTTCTCCGGCAAAGGCTGCCGCTGTTCCAGCCAAACCTCCAGCAAAGGCCCCAACTCCGGCTAAGGCTCCTGTACTTCAGCCTCCAGCTGAAACCAAAGAACAAGCCCAGGAGAAGCTGAAGTACCCGTCTCTGACCAAGAGACAGTGAGTTGAGGCCACCCAACAGTACCGGACAAAGTATGAGCCGGCTAAACCAGCAGAAGGAGCTAGTACCTCGGGCTACAGCATTGTAGACGAGTTGAAGAGAACACCTGCTAGAATCAACATGTACGATGCTCTTCTGCTCCCAGGCCAGGTAGATCTGCTGCAAGAATCACTGAAGAACATGAAGAACGGCAGACAGATGCAGCCCGCTGTCCTGGTTCAACCTTTGACAGTCTCCGCCATCGGGAAGAACAGACCGCCACCCTTTTATCTGTCTTTACGAATGCAAGGGCACATAGTTCACAACTGCATGGTGGACTCCGGGTGCTTCCTCGACCGTGATGCCGAAGGCCGTCGCGATGAGATCGGGATGCAATACACACGGAGCAGCCAAGGCGTGCTGCAATTAGACGGCACCCCTGTCAAGACAGTTGGTGTCATAAAGGACATCCCTATCCGACTGCACAAAGCTCTCGACATCGTAGTCATCCAAGAGGTCGTGATTGTTGACCTGGAGCCTTACTTCGGCATGTGTCTCTCTCGGGAGTTCACTGCGAAGTTGGGCGGGTACCTGTCTCTAGACTACTCACACATGGAAGTGCCCTTCAAGGGAAGGAGACTGAAAATTTTTAATGAGAAGCCTTCCACCTTCCTAGTAGAAAAGATACCCGGAGGAGAGTTGGACTGCATGGTCCAGTTGTCGAAGGAAGAGCTGGTGACAGTGGAGCCGGCTGAGCAAGCCCTCGAAGTGCTACAGCTCGAAGATGAGTTCTCATTGTGGGACTTCAATGCCGTAATCGGGACAGAGCAGGGCTGTTACTCCATTGTACAGCCCGAGAGGCTTGACATGTCTGCTGCAAAAGAAGTAGGACCTGCACCCGAGGAGTTGTGGAAGCTCTTCTTTGATGGCGCGCGATGCAAGAATGGCGCCGGTGCAGGGGTATTGCTGGTTTCTCCAACCGGAATCCAGAAGGACTATGCCTACAGGTTGGCTTGGAGCTGTACTAACAACTCGGTGGAATACGAAGCCCTGTGCTTGGGTTTGCGAAAGGCGGAAAGGCTCGGAATCAAGCACCTCCAGATTTTCGGAGATTCAGAGCCGGTGTGTCACCAAGTTACGGAGAAATGCGCATCCAAACAGCACTATCGTAGAGCGTACCACAATCGGGTCTAGGACCTGATGGAGTCATTCGACTCATTGAATGTCAAAGCGATATCGCGTGAGAAAAACAAACACGCTGATATTCTGGCGTCTGTTGGAGCCAAGTACGTTCCGTTGAAGACGTTGTCCAGAAACCGAAGCCGGTTAAATGCGTCTACGAGCCTTACGTGCTCGATAAGGACACCCAGCGGCGGGTGTTCGGTTGTGACGAGGAAATCGTCACATTCCTGGATAACGAAGTGTGTGTAATCGAAGGTAGAGACCACGATGACGAGCAATATGAGGGGTTGATACGATTCACGGAATAATCACGTCCCAAAAGGATTGATTACATTAGAAAGTCTCTTTGATCAGAATGACAAAGCAATATCCCACAGGATCAAAGTAGACCCGAGGTAGTATGCTGACCTAGAACTTGAACCTGGTAAAACCATCAAGGTCGGAACAGACTGCACGTCGGAGGAACTGGAGCAGATCGGATCAACGTGCCGGGAGTTCCCCGACATCGTGGCCCGGTGCTACGAGGATTTGAGGGGGTATGACGGAGCTGTCATCCGACATACCATTGAGCTAGAGGATGGCGCCAAGCCATTCCGACGAAGCGAAGGGCACTGAATCCAAAGATTGAGGCCATGATGAAGACCGAGCTCTTGACGATCTTTGGAGGCTAAGATCATCTACCCCATCAAACATTCATCCTGGGTCGCGAATTTGGTGCCGTGAGGAAAAAGAATGGCGACATTCGTCTCCGTGTCGACTTCAGAAACCTGAATCAGGCTTCCCTCAGGGACCACTATCCGCTTCCCCAAATCGACCAGATCCTACATATCGTTGTTGGAGCCCAGAGATTTTCACTTTTAGATGGATTTTCCGGCTACAACCAGATTTGGGTCAAAGACGAAGACCAGCATAAGACGGCGTTTACCACCAAGTGGGGGACGTTCGCCTATCAGCGCATGCCATTTGGCTTATCTAATGCTGGTGCCACGTTCCAAAGGGCCATGGACCTGGCCTTCCGAGAGCTGCTCAATAAGATTATCGTCATCTACCTTGATGACATGACTGTTTTCTCTCACCAATGAGGAGATCATGTTTCGCACCTACGACAAATATTTGAGAGTTGTCGAGAATTCGGCATTTCTATAAACCCGAAGAAGTCTGTCTTCGCGGTAAAGGAAGGAAAGTCTGTTGGGACATGTCATCTCCGAGGAAGGCCTCGCCATTGACCCTGACGGAGCAGAGGCCCTCGTTCGCTTGCCAGCCCCCATCGACAAAAAAGGGCTGCAGTCCTTCTTCGGTCAGATTAACTTCGTGCGGAAGTTCATTCCGGACTTCGCACAGGTGATCAAGCCTATGGCCGAACTGCTTAAGAAAGATACACGTTACGAATGGACTGATGAGAGAGAGCAAGCCTTCGAGGAAATCAAGGCCCGAATTGCACAGGCTCCGGTGTTGACAAACCCGGACTACTCCAGAGACTTCATCCTGTATGCAGTGGGAGAACCCGAAAGTTACGCTGCAGTCCTGACTCAGAAGGGAGACGATGGTGAGGAGCGCCCCATAGCATTCCTCAGCCAAGTGATTCTGCCGCATGAAGAAAAGTACAATTTTATAGAGCGGCAAGTTCATGCTGTCATGAAGTCCCTTCGAAAGTTCAGGCATTTTGTCTCCCAGAGCAAGACCACTGTCTTTGTGATTCACCCGGACGTGCGAAGCTTCATCTTGCAAGGAGAACCGGGTCACAAGAGAGCGGGATGGATTGCAAAAATCCAGGAGTTTGACATTGAAGTGCGGCCCACCAAGCTTATCAGAGGCCGAGCCTTGTGTCAGGAATTGGCCCGAAGTGCTGTAGCCGGCATCTCCGCCTATAAGTGGGAGGACACAGCGACACGCATCTACCTAGCCAACTCCTTATCGGAGGGGAGTGATTGGACAAATGAACTGGTGAGATACTTCTGCACCGGAAGATGTCCCGATCACCTGAACGCCTCACAACGAAGGAGATTTCGGCTAGGTGCACTTAAGTACACTCTTCGCCCCGAGGGGCTTTACTTCAGAAACATTGACGGCATCTTGTTGCGGTGCGTCTTAAAATCTGACCAGCCTAGGGTCCTCGGAGAATTTCATTCCGGGATGCCAGGGGGTCACCATTCTTCAAGGCCAACGGCCTTAAAAATAATAAGGGCTGGGTACTATTGGCCCACTTTGTTCGCAGACGCGCATGCGGTCTGCTCTAAATGTGATCAATGCCGAGGTTTGCTTGGCCGAAGCGAAAAGCACCCCTGCCCCTTCAACCGATTCAGGCCGAGACTCCGTTCCAGCAATGGTGTTTAGACTTTATTGGGGTGATTTCTCCTAACTCCTCTGCCGGCCACAAGTTTATTCTTACGGCTACCGACTATTTCACGCGGTGGACAGAGGCGATCCCGACCAAGAACGCAGACCAAGAAACGGTCATCAGGTTCATTGAGAGCTTGATTACCCGCTCGCGGTTCCGAGTCGATTGTGACAGACAACGGTCCGGGATTTGTAGGCGCTGTATTCACGGAGTACACTGGCAGACTTGGCATCTATCACAAGATGTCTTCTAACTACTACCCGCGAGGGAATGGCCTTGCCGAGTCCACTAACAAGAACCTCCTGAAAATCATCCGGAGGACCATTGACAGAAATAAGCGGACTTGGCACTTGCTCCTGGACCGGGCGCTGTGGGCGGACAGAGTTGCATTCAAGAAATCCCTCAGAACGTCTCCCTACGCGCTCGTCTACGGCAAAGAGGCTGTCATGCCATCACACATTGAGATCCCTGCCCTGTGGATGATCGACGAAGACAGATGCAGCGGAGACCCGGTGGATGACGGACCGTGCCAACTCCTGCAGTTGGAAGAAGACAGAGAAAGTGCATACCAGGCCTTCGCGAATCACATTGCGGCCACTCAAGGCTGGTTTGCAAAAGGCACCATTGCCCGAGTTTTCGAAATCGGGGACACGGTGCTGAAGTGGGACTCATATAAAGCAAAGCGAGGTAATCACGGGAAGTTTGATGCCCTCTGGGAGGGCCCTTATCAGATTGCCGGGTGAACCAGTTCAATTCCTACATACTTTGCGGGATATGGAGGGTCAGCTCCTGCCTATCCCTGTTAACGGGTTCCACTTGAAGCTTTACCGCTGCTGAAGGTGCCCGAGTGGCCCTTCTTTGTAAAAATTTCCTTGTGCTTTTTCATTTCCCGGCATGTACAGTTTCCAGTTTTCAGCTTTTAAATTGTTTTTCTTCGTTTTTTGAGCTTAACTGCGGCATGGGAGAGAAAGACAGACTTCGCAGCGAAGTCTGTCGTCGCCCTCAGGAGGGGCGAAGTTCGGCTGTGCAGAGAAAAGAAAAGAAAAAAAAAAAAAAAAAAAAAAAGGGCAAAAAATTGGCTAAGTGTTGGCCGAAGTCCGACTTCGCAGCGAAGTCGGGCTTCGGGCCAGCCACGGTGCGAAGCGCGACCGAGAGGAAAGCCACAAGGGCACACTAAAGACAGGCTTCGCTAAGCTTTGGCCGAAGTCCGACTTCGGCCAACTTCCGCGCGAAGTCCTTGCTGCGCCCAACTTTCGTGCGAAGTACGAACTTCGCGCGAAGTGCGAACTTCGCGCGAAGTTCGTACTTCGCCCAAAGTTCGGCCGAAGTCCGAACCCGCCTCAGCGTTTGCACTGCGCGGCTTGTCCAAGTCAGTCTAAAGGAAAATGATAAGTGTGGTCAAAGGCCCGAAGGTTGCAAAGGACCCAGACTGTGCCCAAACCTTGGGCGCAGCAAACAAGAAAAAAGGAAGGAACAGTTCGAACGCGCACTTCGCGCGAAGTTCGAACTTCGCCGGCGAAGTCGGGCCGCGCCCAACTTCGGGCGAAGTCCGGCTGCGCCTCGTTTTCTGGGCCAGTTTGGGGCGACGTTTAAAAATGAATAAAATATTCAAAAAAGGTCCCAAGCTGGGCCCAAGGCGCGTTTGTAGCCGTTCCAAGGTGGGTTTCCGCACCAATGATTCTTTCTTGAGCAGTGTGCCCGCGCTCCGGCAGTGACGTCAGCCATAGCGCAGCGTCCAAGACAGAATTGATGATTGCACGTTCCTCAACGAAAGTGCAAGCAAAAGAGCATGGCACGTCTGCCGGAGCGCGCTTTTTCCAAACATTCTCCTGCGCAGCCACCAAAGAGCCTTAACTCAGCCGACCTACCTCCTCCTGCGCGGCATTAATGGCCCTGTCTTTATCTAGAAAAGGGGGTCAGATGTTTTTAAACATTCCAGACTATGCAGATTATTCCTCGGACAGTGCAAATTATTCTGTGACGGCGAAATCTGCTGCAGACGCCTTGAACTTGCAATTATTGCTGATTCGGAGAGATGGACAGAGGAAAGATGCCAGTGTCAGCGCAGTCCAGCGAAAGTGGCGAACCAAAGGATTTACCGCGGCCGGGCGTTTTCAGAAGTGAAACCCCGCCAGAGAGAAAGTCAAAGTCCCGGACGAAAAAAGTACAGCGTGGGCAAGCCCCACCACCTCCGGTGAATTATTTGTCGGGATACAAGGACGGCTCTTTTTCTATGAGCCTGACGAAGCTGCGGGCAAATGTGGAAAGTTGGGGCGACAAAGTTTCGCCCTCCCACCATTTCGGAGCGGCGTACAAATCCAATCTGTTCAGATTCTTGTGCCCTCCTGTCCACCAATGCCCGGAACTGGTAGACCTAATTATCAGACACTACAGACCAGCTACCGGCAAATTTGCAGCTCCGGCGGTAAACCCTTGTTCGCACTGCGCAGGGAGACTGTCCAGCCAACTTTCGCCCCAGGGTTGGAGTATGACTCCAGCGCCATTCTCAGAAAGATAAATTTGGGCGAGCAGGCGGGACATTTCACGCCAACAAAACGGATGAGGGATTTCCTCAATTCAGAGCTGAACGCCCCGCTTGCAGCAGGACAGTGGCCAACCGGCCCCATGCCCTTGGCACAATTCCAGAACAAATACTTGTACATCATTTTGGCATCTATTCTTGGCTGCGATTCTGATGAGCTGGTACAGCCGTACCAGCTAGCGCTGGCAGAATGTCTCCTATGTGGAGAATCCTACGAACCGGCAGCACAGAGAAGTGGGAAGCGTCCCATCTCTTTCGACTGGGCAGACTGGCTGGCTTACGCCGTTCATTCCAGCCTGGTGAAAATCCAGAAGAGGCAGTCTGCCAATTTTCGTTTCAGTTCTGTCCTAGCCTGGCTTTGTTTGTACCATTTGCACTCCCTGATGCCGATCCTGAACCTGAAGAAGGTCAACGAGAGGGGAGAGCCACAGCCCGTCTATAACTGGACGGATGACTTATACCGGAAAGGGTCCTACTACAAGTTCAACTTCAACTTTTTGGGATTCGTCATGTCAGTCTTCAGTGAAAGCGAAATTCCCCGTCCCCCGAGAGAAATGACGAGCGCTTTGATAAATCAGAAGCTCGGGGACGTTTTCAGACTGACGCAGGGAATTGTGGTCAGAATCTACGGATTCAAGGGCAAACCCCATTTGCTGCCCTATTGGTGCTCGGAGCACCTGTTCGGGATGGAGGTTGCCCGACAAATGGACTATGTTGAAGAGGAGTTCGGCCTAGGAAAGAAGAGAGGACAGATTTTTCAATATCCTCTTTCCTGGGCAAATGTTGAGATTTTTGAGGTAGGACAGCATTCCTACCTTGAGCAAGAGTTTTCCCGGATTGGCCTGGTTTTGTTGCCGCAAGCTTGGAAGTATGACCCATATGGAATAAGGGGAAAGTTCGCGCATCTACGCCCCGGGCGAGATATAACCGAAGATAGATGCGATGTGGTCCATGTGGATCTTGGTGGGAAATCGAATTAATGGAAGCTTCTCCTCCCTGGCGGGATCTCTCTTGCGAGGAGGTGACATATGACCCCAAGCGAAACCCGGACCACCGGTTTTCATCTCCGGGGTTCAAAAAATTTCTATCCAAGATAGCGAGGCCTTAAGCTGGTCTAAAGAAAAGATTCTTGAATCTTTGGAAGATGAGATGCCGCACGCGACACGACAAATCAACAAGGAGAAACCCGGCCGTAGATGACGACTTTTCGGTTCTCTATGACCGACATCATGACAGTGGCGGCCGTTCGGATATCAAGGTTACGTTCCCCGAGGTCCCTTTGAAGACTATAAAGGAGGGTCTCCCTCCCAATAGTTGTACACTTCGGCAACTACCAGCGTGGGCCCAGCAAACTTCCAGGTCGATCCAATGCAGCCCGTGGCTTCCAAGACTGCGCCTGAGAAGGCGAAAGAATTAGTCAAGGCAACGCCCGAGGCAATCCCTCAGGCACGAAAAGCGCCAGCGCCGTCAGAGGGCAGACCGGTTGCGGCAGACCTTCTGCAAGTCAAACCCCGGTACAAGTTTACCGTGGGAGCATCAGCGCCTGCTGCACCTGCTTCATCTCCTTCCCCTGATCAGACTGTTATTCCAGAAGAGAAGAAGCGGAAGAGAGTTGAGAAAATCAGGCGACCTAGCCTGATAGTGCAGCAGCCAGTTGCAGAGCCGCAGCCGCGTCCTGCCGCCGCAGAGACAGTGTCTCTGGGCAGTCCTAAGCCAGCCGCCGAAATCAGAAGCACAGACATCCATCCGACATTGGCTCAGGCGGAGCCCGCAGGTACGTTCGCTGCTCCTGTCTCTTTGGTCTCACCTAGTCCCAGTCCCACTCCGTCTCCCGCTCAATCCGAGCAAGTCATGGCCGCATCCCCCTCCCCGTCTCCACGCCCTTCTAGCGGCCCCCATTCTTTTGATCAGTTTGCTCAGAACCCTAACGTCTCCCTTTCTCTGAGCACAACTCCAAACCCTTCGCCTGAGGTTAGTGCTGAGGCTGTCCGTTCACCGTCACATCCACCATCTCAGCCGCTTCAAACCCTTGCAGTGTCAGCCGTTCCCATCTCCATTTCCCGGTCGCCCCCACAAGCGACCGATTCTTCCAAGGTCCGTCCGGTTCCTCCTGGTCCCATCCCCGCAGGAGAGACGTCTCAGCAGAACCCTAGGCTGGGGGAACCAGATTTTATGGACGACCTCCAGAATACAGACGACTTGCCCCTGGCAACGAGGGCTGTAGAATATTCTGTCTCTTTCCTCCAAGACCTGAAGCGGAGGAGACATGAAGAGATAGCCGCCCGGCAAAACGCGCAAAGTATGATTTTGGGAGGAGAGTGATTACAACAGAGAAAATAATCCCAAAAGTAAAGAAACCTCTCCGGGAAATGACCAGGGCGGACTACGAACTCCAGACAAAGGAGAAGAGCTTTGACGACATTAACAAGCAATATGAGATTCAGTCAATCATGCGCAAAGCTGACAATCTCTTTGTCAAAAGTCTGGAGGAGCAGGAAGAACTTTTCGGGTTGCAGGATAAAACAAGGCAGCTTGAAGAGGACCTGTCTAGGTCCAGCGAGCAAGCTGAGACGGCGCGGCAAGAAATAGATGAACTCAAAGCCCGGCTGGCCGCTTCTCGGCAACAAGCCGCAACCGAAAAGAAAGCGGCCTCGGAGCAGATTTCTCGGCTCAAGAGTCTTTGAAGCAGGCACAGTCGCAACTTGCAGAGAGAGCATCTCAAGCGACGGTCTTTTCAAAGACAAAGGTTAAGGAGATGCGGGCTGGTTTGCTGCGGGAATGCATGCCCCACACCTTCAAGGCGATGGCAGTTCTAGATTTCGCATCCAGAATTCAAGAAGTTTCTGCCCAGGGAAAGCCTGTGGTAGAGGAGGTCGAACGTCAGGCGAATCAATGGCTGGACCTGGCGGTAAATCTTCAGGAGCGTGAGCGCAACGGCCTCCAATTTTCTCCCGTGTCCTCATTCGCTGCAGAATGGGCAGGTGCAAGGGTGACCTTGCACAAATATTTCAAAAAAGTTGAAGAGGTGAGAGTTGCCAGACGAATGCTTGATGCATTCAGACATGAAAGGGATATCTGTTTGGCCCCCTTTCACGCTCTTTCTGAACTAGGGTGCCCAAGTTTTGTTGAAAATGGCGAGCTTCTCACCCTAGATCGGGTGAAAAGGAATTGGCGAGTCCTTCGAAGCGGATCCGACTGAAATTGATAGGCTGGGTGAGCCAATTCAAGACAGTCGGAGTCACTCGAGATGGTGGCCAAATATTCCAAGATCAGCTCCTACTTCCGGGAGTTAGAAAAGAGATACCTCACCATCGACACTGCACGCGGTCGCTGCTTTCCACGCAGCATTAGAAGATGTAGCCGACCGCCGGCCATTTGAAGCAGAAGCTTGGCGCCCAGCCAAGGCCGCATACGATCGCATTTGCGAAGCAGAAGCAGGAGATGGAGAGCTTTCGGAAGGTGATTCTGAGGGGGCAACTGACAAAGATGAATCTGAAGAACAGTTACCACAAGGAGGACAGTTAGAGCAGCCAAAGGAAGGGGAGGCAAGTTCCTCTGCACCCAATGGATGAAGGCATGGATTCTTTGCGCCGAGGCGAGCTCGACACCCCGCGAGCCGCCAGAAATGTTGTCACATTTTGCACGGGGTGCAATGTCTTCAGTGTTGTAACTGTGCTGCTCTTCTTTTTCCTGCTCTTCTTTTTCCCTCTTCCCCTATTTTCCTTCCTTCTCCTCTCCCTTTCCTTTTCTTTCTCACATTCTCTTTCTTTCCCCCCTTTCTTGGAGTCCCTAGTTGATTTTTTCAACTTTCCGACCAAGTTACCGAAAAATGGCTAAGTGTTGGTGCGAAGTTCGCACTTTGCCCGATTTTGGTGCGAAGTGCGCACTTCGCCCAGTTTTGGTGCGAAGTCGACTTCGCCCCACTTTCTGGCGCACCTTGCAAGCTGGCGGATTGACGAGTGCGCGGTGACGAGAAGATGATAAAATGCCGGAGCGAGAGTCCGTACGGCGGCAGACACCGATTTCCACAGTGCGCAGCCCGACTTCGCGATGAAGTCGGAGTGCACCCTTGACGAGTGCGCGATGGGGAACAAACCCGAGAATTTGACCAAGGCATGAAGGCCTTCCCGGCGCACTAGTTTTCTGCCCGCGCAACCCGAGACGCTATGATCCCAAGCGAAGTTGGACGGACTGCCTTCCAAGGCAGACACGTGTCACACGACATCATCCATCATCTGACAAGTGTCCAGCTTCGGGATTAGAGCCGAAACGTGCCGAGCAAAAGGACAAGCATGGGCTGCATTGCCTGCGCCAGTAGCCTCATTTAAAGCTGATCTGAGGTTCTACTGCTCCAGCTACCCGCATCACTGCCAGAGGGAGATTCTGCCCAACACACCGCCATGTAGCTGTCCAGCTTCCAGGAAGACCATGCTTGCGAGTACGGTCCGGTCCGACAAAAGGTCGGCATTTGCGGCTCTTTCGCCGCTTTTGTCGACTTATGTTTGGCTGGGACTTTGTACCCATTAATGTAACGGGAGGGACTTGGGCTATAAAAGCCCACCGTGAATTCATTGTAAAGGGTGGAAGGGGAATGTACATTAGGGAACCACTTGTGCCCATTGTAACCGTGCTTACGCTTATAAATATAATCCGTATGCTTGGTTACGTTACTGCTTCTACTTTTTTTATGCTGCCTTTCTTTATATTCATGCCTTAGGCTAACCTGTGTCATGGCTCGTTGATTCATTTCAGCATTTGATGATCAGGTGCCTCTAGCATTGCTTGTTTAAAGCACCCCCTGTACTTCATGAATTAAAAGGATACATAGAATAGCTGTAGTAGCAGTTCCATCAGTTGTGTGTTTTGTTGCTTGGTCCGTATCACGGTGATTGGTGCTGCTGCCGTCTTGTTAGTTCCTTGTAGGGAATGTATGTTAGGGGGCCATTGAAGCTGTGCGGTTAAATTCTCTACATAAACACATATACCTGGCTCTGATATCTCTATGATTGCTTTCTACCCATGTTAGTGTCCGTAGGTGGTGATTGACGTGTTGCCGTACTGTTAGTTCCTTGTAGGGAATGTCCGTTAGGGAGCCGTTGTAGCCGTGCGTACACTGCTTGGGTATCGGAAGTATACGTTAGATTTTGCAGTTCTTTGTCATGCTTTGTGTTTATATGCAGTAAGTAGCGGTGATTGGTGTGTTCCCGTACTGTTAGTTCCCCCCACCAACCTTTGAATATATTTGTAAATCTCTTTCTGTACATTTATTTCTTTCCTGTACTCTTAGCTTAAATCAGAAAACCCCCCAAAAGGAGCCGGCCTTCTCCGGAGATTGGCTCGGAAGGCATCTCTTCCTTCCGGCCTTTCATGCTGGTGGGCGAATCTGGGCGCATTAACCCAAATCCTTTCCTCATGGCAGATTCGTAACCAACAGTACCAAATAATGTAATATTCTTCAACAATTTCAGGTCTGGATTGTTGCACATATGTTGGCTATTGATAGCACATAGTAAAGAGACCCCACTCCTTTCATTTACCTCATCATCACCGCATGTTTTCAAGAACTCTTGATCAAACATTGAATGATTGACAACACTCACAGTTTCAGTGACACACAGTACTAATAGAAGCATAACATGTCTTACTCATTTCTCCTTTGTCCATAGGTGAGAGTGCTGAGCATCAAGAGTCTTTGAGTTGTATGTTTGATGGAGCTTCTTGCTTCCCTAGACCTTTTATTTTCTGCATTGTAACAAGCTCTGAGCTGCTTGGAATTAGTAGTTGTATGTCTCCATTGTAATTAGCACTTTGAGACCTCATTCTTTTGAGGCAGAAACCATTGTAAAAGATGCTTTATTATTAATGAAAAGAGGAATTGTTTATATTTTATGGTCCAGTCTTTTGTCTCTGGTGCTTTATATCTTTGATTTTTGCTTTATGAAAGTGTGATAGTATCCTCATTGAGTAATTGTCTAATTTTTGAGATGAATGGAATACTTATAGAGTTCTCCAGTCATCTTAGAGTTTCTCCTTTTTTAATTTTCTGAGTTTGTATTATTATTATTTATTAACATGCATATAGAGGATGTTGGTGCCCAGTGATAAGACATCGGTCTAACTCAATATGAAAGGTAGTCCTGTCTCGGGAAAGTCAAACTACCTAGAAGTTTCTGCCTTCTTGAGATAATACAATAACTGTAGGTGCTGGTTCTAGACAGACAAAGCCTTAGTGTATATATAGGGAAAGTAGTAATCTAAGGCACATGAAATGTAAACGGAATGAAATGAAAGTCAATGCAATAGGCATGTGTATGGAATGTAATTTTGTTTAGACGTCTAAGAAAGGTGATGTCCTGATTAATATTTTCTAATAGTCTAAGGTGCATCAAGTTTATGTCATGTATGTGTGGAAGGGAAACAATTATGTGTTGAGGTAGTTGGCAGACCGTTGTTGGCAACGGCCTGGGCCCAAACCATAAATAGACCCCCTTCATTTGTTCAGGACATATAGATACCTTTGATAGATTAGGAGAGAGATGGAGCATATGTGCATACCAGCACTCTGTAGAGTAAGATTGTATGGTGAAACCTTGTAACGCTGTATATATGATGAATACAATGGTAATTGTTCTATCTATGCTTTGAGTATGATCTGTGTATGTTGTGATTATGCAAGTATATTGATAGTGTGCATATACAGTCTTTGTGCGCAGGTATAAGCATTGCAGTTGGGACAGATACAAGTGTTGTAGTCAGAACAGACATGAAGGTTGCAGTCAGGAATGTAAGATAGAGCTTGCCGTACAAGAGGAATATGTGCAAGTGCTATTTCAGTGAAGCCATTCTAGTGAAATGCTGACTGCTCTTTGCCGTCTAGTGAATGCCGTTCTAGGGGGTTGTCAACTCTTGTTCTAGTGCTTGTCGTGCAAGCACCTTGCCATTCAAGTGAGGAATAGACTGCCGTACAATTGATTCTACTAATGCTGTACAAGATAAGTGTTGTTCAAGCCTGGAATATGTCTATGGTTGCATTGGCTATGACTGCATTCCTTGTTGGCTTCTAGGATTTGTTCTTCAATTGTTCCTCCAATTGTGAAATACTCACCGCTGTGCTACAGTAACAAATATTTTCTCTTTGTGAGGGATGATTGCCTTTGGCTTGGGAAATCTAGTCAGCCTAAATTGGGGAAGCTCCAAGCATCTAGAGATGCCTGATTGATTTCCCTGAATCACCTTGTTAGACTAGCGATATGGCATAATGAACAACAATTTGTCATCTTTTAAAAGGTGACTTTGTATACAGGGGAGATCCTTCTGTGCAAACTTGGAAACAGTGAACAAAGTGACTCAATCTAGTGCTAAGAAGTGACTACTTCTTAAGCAACTTTATATTGGCAAACTCTTTCATGATTAGAGGAAAAATAGGTAAGGTGAAGAGGTTTCAAACTTTTGCATTTTGTCCAATTTTGAGGATCCAACCTTATGGGGGATCCTTTTAAGCCATTTAATCTTTGATCCAGTCAGCGAGATCTTACTTGAAGGATCCTTACTTTCTAGCTCTATTACTGAGCTTGAATGCAATAACATAGTTGGGATATGGTGTAGTTCATCTATCTCATCATTTAGCACCAATATGGCAACTGAGCACTCTCTAGCTGATCCTTGGATCACTGCTAGCTGTGTCTTGCAGGTTTTTACCAACACAGGATTACATGCCTGAGGGCTTTATGAAATTAGATGGGGCTATAACAAAAAGAATCATTGTGCTGCTTTCCTTAATCACTGACGATTTGATATTGTAGCATGATTATGTCTATTCTTGGATGTTCTTATCTTCCTTGGAAGGGGATGCTTGGAAATGGTTTTGAGAGTTGCAAGCTGCCACCTTAACAGATTGGAATTCCACGATGCATTCATACAGTTTGGGAGAGAGAGAGAGAGAGAAAAGATTATTGACACTTTCTTGTTGAATTCAATCAAGTAAAGTTTTTAAATTTAGAAGCTATACAATAGGTTAAATGTCGATTCCAAAAAAGTATAATAAGATTTCGCACAGTACAAGCCTCTTGAGGCCAATGCCATGGAATCCTACTCAGTATCCTTTGAAGCTGACTTTGCACACTTTCTTAGAGAAAAACAATCACTCCAACTTGCATGCTTTGTAGTTTGTACAATAATTCCTTGAGTCCACCATCCAAGCCATAGGGAAAACTTTTAGATCCAAAGCTACTTCATAGGGCAAGGGGCTGAGAAGCAAAGGAGGTGTTCCTAAACTTGTAGGTGAGGATGACATCTTCAAGGAATTGTCAAATTTAATGGAAGCCTTGGTGAATGATGTTATTGGATTAAATTGGCACCGATACCAATCTTTTCCTTGATTTACTTGGAAAATCCCAAATCAATGGTTCAGGAATTAGTTCCCTCCTAGAAGGTCATCTCTTGTTTAGCAAGTTCAATTTGCTTGAGAAAGGAGGCCGAACCAATTCCTCTAAATCCTACTATGACACTCCACGTTTGCCATAAGAAGCTGCGAGCACTGGAAGTAGTTGTGATGAACAACCTTAAAGTTAATTCTGACTCTTCTTTAGAGGAAGGTGAAACCATCAAGTTTTTGCCTCACAATGTTGTAATTAAGGATATGAAAAATCCAAAAAAGACCATTGCTTTTGGTAATGTACATGCCTATGCAAGGTGTTGTCCTCTCCGATTGTCAAAGTCACCAAATGCAGGGATTAGATGACGAGACTATTGTGCCTTGTGAGGAGCGACACAACAGGGCAACTTGGAGAGCACGAAAAGCGGCTTGATCAGACTGCCTCCGGGGTTTTTTACAACGCCAACTCCTTTTAAGATGTGATATTTAGCGCTCTCAAACCTAACCTATGGGTGCATAGGGGAAAAGGGAAAGAGAAACCACAAAAAACAAATGTAGTGGAAAGGAAAAAAGATCCTAAGCTAACCTAATCTAATGGAGGCGATGTGCCAAGATCAGAATAAGATCCATCTGCATAACAATAAGACACATGAACACGTGAGTCTAATGCGCCCACATCTCAAAATAAACACTTTCTCTTCTTGGCACGCATAATAAGCACAAATTGCATACATAAGAAACGGGATAGAAATCAGGTAGTCATGGCCTCTTACACATGCAAATAAACATACATTCACAACAGAAACAGGATAGAAAATGCCCAATAGTCACGGCCTCTAACAAAATCTGTACAGGAGCCTCTGACAAAGATTCTTTGTTGGCCCCTTGATCTGATCCTCCCTACACCACCGTTAACCCTTCGAGGTTTCTGGGTCAATTCTGAGTTGTTGCATGTTCAACTACCACCCTAGGGATCCTGAAAACGGATTAGCATCTTCTGCAATTAATGTTGTTAGGTTCAGGATTGCTACTATTGTGACTGCCATGCCTTTGCCTTTAATAGGCCACCCACTTAGATTACTTAGCCCAATTGATGCCCAAAGGTGATCCTTAACTCTCCTTAGTAAATGGCTTATAGGTTCAGCTCATCTCCACTTTGGGGAGCTTGTGCACCAGCATTGATGTCTTGCAACCCAATTTGACTCTTCTTCCTTGTTGGCCATTTTTTGCATTATGCTTTACTCCTTGGAGCGCCTTTGTTCTCTCTTCAACTTCCTTTTGTCTTTTGAGGTGATGCGAACTATCAACTGTTTGTTGGAACTTTTCCTCGTCCTCCTGTATTGAAACTTTATAAACTTCCGACGTCAGGTTGGACTCTTGGTGGAACTATTTCGCGAAAGTCTTTTCCTTTGCCCTCCTGTTAGACCTTTTGAATGTTCCGTCTTTTGGAAGTTCTTGTGGCTTGTAGTTGGAACTTTTCTTCTCTTCTTTCCTTTGAATCTTTCAAAACTTTTGATCTTCGAATGTTTTGCTTTTCTTGCACCTCTTGAAAAAACTTCCGATTTTCGAAGCCTTTGGGCAATGCGGTCTATCGAGACTTTCGTCTTCCTTAGTCCTGACTTTTGTAAAAAAGTTCCAGCCCTTCAATTGGAAATTTTTGCCACATTGGTCCGATGTCTCTTTTCCTACACTTTCCACCAATTTTTCCTCATTTCATCATCCTTTCAAAAAACTTTATTAAGGCAAAGAGCGTAGTGAAACATCATTATACATCTGGTGATTCACAGGGTCCTTGCTTGCTGAAGGAGAATTTAGGATTGTTGCCTTCATCCTTGGGCGTGAAGTCAACATTGAAAAAATCAGAAAAGACAATAGAAAAGAATGCGAAGAAAAGAAGGATGAACATTACAAAACTGGTAGCTTGTCCAGTGCTTGCTTGATCTCTACCCACTCCTCATTCGAAGGGCACTGGATTAATTTGAAGTGCTTGTAGATTACTTCAAGCTCAAATTGGTTATTTTGGGAGAAATTCCTTATGCTATTGGCAATCTTGTACACTTGGATCCTTAATGCAGTCAAAGGTTCGACTTCCCAAGCAATATCCTTCGCCTCGGGAGGATCTGACAATGCTTCAAAAGGAGAGGTATCTTTTGTGTATTGCCTTAGCAGTTTCATGTATTCTTGTTTTGAGGCAAGCCTGCCATCTTCATCCCAGGGAGAGGGGAGTCCTTTTTGCAATAATGAGTCGCTTTGACCTGGGCTTTGTATAGCTGCGCAACCCGTTCCTTTTGGTGGAAAGTCATCACACTCCGTGTTGTTGCTTCTCTATCATGAATCCCAACAGACATTACCTCCACGTCTGATATAGTGGCTAGTTCTCTTGACAAGTTCTAGCTTCAACTAGTTTTGAAGAGGTTTCAACTAAGCTTAATTCAATTTTCTGATTCACTGGAGCACTTTGAATTGTGGCTGTATCGATAAATCTGAAGATTTAGAAGAGAGCTAGTCCTATGCTAGAAATCTCACTCCAACAGGCATCAATAAGCTCTTTCACTAGACTTTTGATTATTTGGTGCTGCTCAGTTTTATTTTTCTGCCTTAACTCCAATTGTTTTTGGATATTTTCGATCTCTTGGTTAAATTCAGCTTCTTGTGCAGCAAGCCTATCTGCATCTCTTCTTTTGCGTTGAGGAGAGATTCCTAAGGCTGCTCCTTTAGGCGCTCGACAGGCATATTTACCTGTTTTTTAGGGCTTTGGCTTTCGCCTGGGAGCCGCTCAAGGTCTTCTTAACATATTCCAATTCTTTTTCCTCTTCACCAATATTTGATTTAATGATTCGTAGTCATATGAAGCTATTTTTCAGCCTCTTGCATGATTTGGACCTGTTGGTCACGGATCCGCCACTAGGAAAGGATTTTGTCTAAGTATGCGCCCTAGACCCGGACCACAGATTGAAAGGCCAGAGGGAAGAGATGCCCTCCGTGCCAATCTCCGGAGAAGGCCGGCTCCTTTTCTAAACTACTTGGGGTTTTAAGACTAAAGTGCAGGAAAGAGATTAAAAATAGTGCAGAAAGAGATGTAAACTAGTAGTGGGAAAAGAACGAGCAGCACAATCACCAACTAATACTTAAACCAACAACAATCAAAGCAAAACATGTAACAGAAACTAACACTGCAATTCCTCCCTATGTATCCTTCAACAAGAATTCCAAATTCACTCAATGTCCAATGCCCTAATCCAGAATGCAGAATTACAGCAATCAGAAAAATAAATGAATATAAGCAGAAATACTTGCAGAAGGCAGCATAAAAGGACACAAGAATTAGAGCCAAGGATGTTTTAACATTGATGCAAAGAGTTTGAGCACAGTAGCTCTCTAGCAATACGTTCCCCCCCTTTACAATGAATAGCAAACTGCCTTATATAGCAGAGTTTTCCCTCCCAATTACATTAAAGCTCAAATCCCAAAACTGTCGGAGCATATGAGATTTGACCCCTGCAATTGTCAGTGTACCTGGAATGCGGCTCACTCGTGCTTGGAGCGGTTTCGGGCTGAATCTGCAGTCGGGAGAGTGTGCTTCATTATTGCAGCTGGTACAACTTGCCCTTTGGGGTCTTCCTGGGGTTGGAAACTCGTGCGGTATTAATCCCTCTCGAACGCCCACCTACCCTGCTTTCTCTGAGTTAACCTGCATCTTTACCGAGATGCACATACTTTGAGGAATTTCTCGCTTTTACTTTCATCTGGAATTTGCTGTAGGATACGTGTGATGTTGCAGGTTGGAGGAGCGAATCTTGGGCGGTATGGGATGACTGGGGGACTGGCCAGTCGCTTGATGGAGGAATGCTCCCGAGAATCGCCCGGAAACGGAGCGAATCTCGGGGGTCGCTCCAGGATGGAGCGAACTGCTGGATGAGCTGCCCTGCCTTGTTAACTTGACTTTTCCATTTGGCTGGCGATTCGCGAGCAGGTGGGGTGCCAGAGATTGCCGGGAAGTAACAGCGATTCTTGGGAATCGTCCAAAGTGGAGCGAAATCCCAGCAGCGTGAGGCAATTCCCTTCATCATCAGTGAAGCTGGGAAATCCCAGCAGCGTGAGGGTCTGGAAATGGGCCAAGCAGGCACTTCTTTCTTTCTCCAGGGCATCAAGCAATTTTCTGGCCCTTCTGACTCTTTCCAATTTTTCGAAGAAGGCGTGCAGAGTCGATCTGGCCGTGGCCCAATCTAGGGCGAGCTGAGTCATCGGGGGCACCTGGAGGTCCTTGCGTTCATAGGGCTCAACCTTGATGGCCAGGCTAAGCCAACGCTCTGCAGCACGCTCAGCCTCTTCTATCACGGGCCTACCCTGAGTGGATGCCTTCTTCGCCTCCCATACAAACATGAGGACAGTCAGGGTCCTTGAGGTCCTAGTCTTAAAGTTCTTCAATAACCCGGCGCGAATCTCCTTGACTCGGTCTCTAGAGAAGACCTCAACCTGCGCCGCTCGGTCTTCTAGCTGTTGTTGTACCTCCTGGACCTGGGCCTTCAGCTGGCCTACCAGCGCATGTGCCTCCTGACTTTCCTTGACATGGCGGTCTGAGACCTCCTTATGTTCAGCTACTTCTTTCTCTAGGGAGGCCACCTGCTGTTTCAGCCGCTCTGATTCCTTTTGGGAGGTATCCAGCTGGGCCTGCATCTTGGCAATGGTTTCCTGCAGCTGCGCGTTCTCATTCTCGACCTTGTAGTAGCGCTCTTTCAGCTGGTGATGAAGTACATACAATGTACTTGCCCCGAGTTGGATTTCCCCTACTTCATACTCCACACTGGTTTTGCTCAGGTCCTTATCTTTCCTCTGGTATTCATAATCATCAGGTGTCATATCCTTCAGAGGTTTCCGGACCTTGGGGATCTTCTTCTCGGTGTGCAGCACCATCTTGTCCATGTCGAACCTAGCGCGCTTCTCTACTCCGGCGAGCTCTTCTGCTTTCCTTTTCTTGAGATCCCTGAACCATCTGTAAGAACTCTGCTCAGCCTGGGCCAAGCTCTCTGTTGCAGGGCGGTCTACCATCTCTAATTCTGGTTGGACGAGCTCCATCCCACCAAACAACGGTGCTATCAGTGGTAAGTCCTGCTGAGACCTGAACTCCTCTGTAAAGTGGTGAGGGGAGGTGGAAATGGGGAGCTCGGTTGCTATTGGGGATATGACAGTCTGAACGGCGGAATGGGCACTATCATGGCCCAAGGGTGGATTCTCAGTTAGTGCTCCCGATGAAGAGGATGGGCCCGTAAGGGCGGTACCTAGGTGAACTGGGGCAAGGGTTTGAAACGCGTTAGGATCAGAAGCGAACTGGCTAAATGCCTGTTGGCTGGGGGGTTCTACAACATTAAAATGGGGAACTGCGAGGGGGACAGCCGAAGCTGGTTCACTGGCTAACGGCAACGCTGTGAGGACTGGCTCAAGGGCAACGGAAGATGGTGCCGCGGACGATTGCTCATGAGACTGGAGTGGGAAAAGAAAGTGCGTACCTGCGTGCTCTGATCGAGCCGGCGTGTCGAACAGCTGGGTCATCCACTCATCTTCCTCCAGTGAGGTGCCCTCCTCTACGTCGACTACCTCCTTGTGGGGAACCACGGGAGTAGCCTTCTTCTGTTGCACCGCCTCTGTCTTCTTTTTCGGCTCGGCCTTCTTTTCTTCCTTCGGCGTGGCCTCCACTTTTGAGGTAACGGCTGGAATGGTGGCACTAGGGCTCGAGCCGGTAGCCTTTTCTTGCGGCGCCCTCGGCGATTTTATTTTGACCTTGAGTCTCTTCTTCTTTGGGGGCGATGGGGTCACTTGTACTGCTTCGGCAGGCCGCTTTGACGAGCCTTCGCGCTTTTCAGAGGCTGGTTGTCCCTTAGGCTCAATCGCCTGACTCTTCCCTGCTTTACTACTAGTTCCTCCTTCCAGTGTGAGTGGCAGCTTAGGTGGGGCCTGTGCCTTATGTAGGCCCTGGGTGCCTAGAGGCACGAGATCCTTGAAAATGATGGGCCGCCACGTGGCATGATTGTCATTGTAAAGCGCGGAGAACTGGTGGTCGCCAGCAAGCACCTTTTCTGACGTTTCCTTCTTCGTGTGAATCCTCATAATCCACCATTCTGCAATTTTCTCGGGACTCCAACCCATCTTGGTCAACTTGGGTGTCATTTTCTTGAAGCACTCGGCCTCGTGGCGATGGGCTGCATTTTTCTCCGGGTTATACTCCGCTTCGACCTGGTAGAAGTCGTGCCATGGAGGGAAGGACCGCATTTTCTCTATATGCCACTCGAGGTCCTGCCCTGTCGCATTGTTGCGCTCTACCATCATCTCTAGGCGAGGACAAGCATGGAAGTTCTTCATCCCAGTGAACTGCTTCATTACGTCCAGGGGATCATATCTCCAACGCTGAGGGAGTTCAACTAAGCCGAAGCTCAGAAGCGTAGCCGCAAGATGCTCGTTTTGCCCAGTGGCGTCGACTTCAATTTCGCCCCACTTAATTGGAAAACCGAAGATATGTCCCCACCTTCTGCCCTGGCCATACTGTTGGTCGGTGTAGTCACATTGTCGCGAGATTTCCAGGGCGAACAGGTACTCTGTGGTATAGTAGGGCAAAAGGAAGGGTTTACCATTAAACCCAAAAACTCTGATGACAAAACCCTGAGTCAGTTGAAAAGTATCGCCAATGTTCTTCAGCATCACTCTGTCCCTCATCTGGCGCGGGACGCGCGGGCAGGAGCCATGGAGGAGCTCTAAAGCGGGACCCAGAAAATACAGGTTGAACTTGTAGTAAGACTCCCGTTTTAGCATCACCCGAGTCCACTTATACACCGGCAGCCGGTTGCCCTCCTCATCAGTGCGCTGGACGAAGATTGATTTCAATTTACTGTGCATGTGGAACAGGAAAATCCAGGCTAGAAATGAACATTCTCTGAAGGACTGTGATCTTCCTTCAATCAAATCTTGCAGCAATTGCGGGCTATCCAGTCTGCCCAGTTGAAGCGTACCGGCTTCGTGTTAGGTCCCGCGGCGCTGGGTGCGTAGAATTCTCCATGCAAAAGACATTCTGCAAGGGCGACCTGGTAGGGGAAGATTACGGCGTCTGTGGCGTGGCCCAGCACCCAGGCCAGCATCGTATATATGCTCGTGCTTTTGAAACACCTCGACGACATGGGCAGCTCTGGCCATTTGTTGGGCAATAATGGGTCCCGTAGTTGAGACTCCATGAAATGCCGCATCTGCGGGTTATCCACATATCTGTCAGCCTGTTCGTTGAGGTTGATAGAGCTAACGGTATAATTTGAGTCCGGTTGCTGAGTAGGTGAGAAAGCCGCCTGGACAGTATCGGCAAAGAGTGAAAACAGGACATCTCCTTTGTTGTTCAAGACTTGGCGGGTCTTCGGATTATAATACTGAGCAATCGCCGCCACCAGCTCTGGACAATTATGCACAGGTGGGCACAAGAACCAGTACAGATGCGAATGGTACGCTGCGGCGCTAGAGCTGGCAGGGGAAGCTTTCTCCCTTCTATCTTCAATCATCCACCGCAGCTGCTCAATGCTCTGCGAGAAAGCGCCATCTCTGTATTTCGCCCAATTGTCTCCGGGCGGGGGAGTGGGCTCCTTTACTTGCTTCGATTCGGGCTTCGCTGGTTCTTTCCCCTTATCTCCCTTCTCCTTCCCACCTTCTGCCCTTTTCTTTTTGCTTTCTGTGGCTCCCGAAGCTCCTTCTCTGGGCGCCTTCCCCTTTTCCTCGATGCCCGCTTTCCCCATGTCGGTCTGCTCAGAAATCTGTCCGGGCCACGGTTCGCCGGTAAAGTGCTTGGAATCTGGCCTCTGGAGCAGTCTGCCACGGGCTCTGGATAATTCGTTGGGGCGAACTGCAGCGCCATGGTATTTAAGGGGCTAGGCATGAGTGCAGTCATTAATGGCGGGGGACTTGAGATAAATGCAGGAGCCGTCATTTGTTGGTAGCCGTGCAGGAGATCTTTGTTGCAGGCGCCCCTTTCTCGATTTACGTTCCTGCAGGTTTTATTCTCCTTAACGAACAATCAACCTTGAAACGTGCGAAGGAGCTTTTAAACCTGCCACGTGTGCCTTGAAAACATGCCCCGCCGTCCTTTTCACGCTCTTCGAGGCGCCCTTGCTGCATTCTGCTCGGAGTTCGCCCTGAAACCGGGCGACTCCCGAGATTCGCCCAAAACTTGAGCGAATCCCGACGTTCGCTCCCTTGATGAGCGAACGTTGGGCGTTTTGAGACTTAGAAAGATTTTCGCATTTTATCCGCCTTCCTTGCCTTGGACCGCGCCTCGCTGGAAACCCAGCGAATCCCGAGCGTCGCGCCTATCTTGGAGCGATCTCTGGGTTGGTCCCTTTCGGACTTAGAAAAATTTTCAGGTGGTTTTCGGCCTTTGCCTGCGTTTCGCCCGAAAACGGCGCGACTCCCGGCGCTCGCCCCAACTTGGGCGAATCCGGGTTCCTTGAATTGCCCTCCCGGTTTCGGGGGTTTGCGTCCCCGCCTTGGTGAGCGAAACCTGGGCGGAACCTCACTTGGCATTTTTTTATTTTTCTCGACTGCTGACGGTTCGCTCGGAATGTGGGTGATTCTCAAGCGTCGCGCCCAGCTTGGGCGAACCTCGGGCAAGTTCGGACTTCAAACATTTCTTGTTTCTTTAGCTGTTCGTATCTCGCCCGTGAGCCGTGCGAATCTTGGGATTCGCTCGAAATGTGAGCGAACTCTGGGTTAGGCTCCAACTTGCCTCACGAACCCCGAATTTCGCAGCGAACTACGGGCGCGCCTTGTTTTCGCCCTAAATCAGAGCGACCTGCGGGCGAGAGTTTTGGACTTGGCAAATTTTCAACTGTCCGGCCTCTCGCTCGTCTGCCCTTCGCCCATTGCCGGAACCCTTGGTCGCCGAGAACTGCTGCGAATCTCGGCGCTCGCTCCATGGATGAGCAAACCTTGGCAAGAATTTTACTTAGCAATTTTTTAAGGGTTCCCACGACATCGCCCAGAGTTCCGTTTCAGCTCCTTTGGAAGAGAGTTTCTGCTCTCTTGGCTGCATTTTAGGGCCGCTCTTCTTGCTCTCGAAGCCTGGCTCTGCAAACTTTTAAACAAAAAGGCTCGAAACTAGGGAGCCTCAAACTGGAACTTAAACAGGCAAAATATTTACATGCAGAAAGGTAAATGAAAACTGCAAAAGGTAAAACTATGTACATCAGAGAACTTCATGCTGACTTTCAATGGTGGTAGGCCTTCAGATGAAGGCCGTTAACTGGTATGGGGAGAGTGTGGCCCTCCATGTCGCGAAGTATGAATGAATTGAACTGGTTTACCCGAGCGACCTGGAACGGGCCTTCCCAGAAGGCATCAAATTTGTCATGGTTCCCTGGCTTCGCCTTCCATGAGTCCCACTTCAACACTAAATCCCCAACCTGGAAAACACGGGCAGTGGTGCCTTTGCTGAACCAATTCCGAGTGGTTTCAGTGTGCTTCATGAAAGCCTCATAGGCTTTCTCTCTTTCCTCCTCTAGCTGTAACAATTGGGCTAGCCTGACATCTATGGGATCCAGGTCTCCTCTTTCATCATCCAACAACCAAAGTGGAGGCATCTCCACATGCGTGGGTAAAACAACCTGCTTCCCATAGACCAGCGCATACGGCGAGGTTTTGATGGACTTCTTTATGGAGATGCGATCTGCCCAGAGTGCTTGATCCAGGCACAGGTGCCAGGTTCTCTTGTTCTTTTCCAAGGTTTTCTTTATGATCTTCATCAGATTTTTATTTGTTGATTCTGCCAGACCTTTCCCCTGTGGATAGTAGTTGGAGGAAGCCTTGAGGTAGATTCCATATTTGCAAGCAAACTCGGTGAGTTTAGCCCCTATGAACCCCGGGCCATTGTCTGTCACAATTGCCTCCGGGATCCCGAAGCGAGTTATCAAGCTTTCCAAGAAGGCAATGACTGTCTCCTGGTCGGCATGCTTTGTAGGTATCGCTTCGGCCCACCGGGTGAAGTAGTCCGTGGCGGTCAGAATGTATTTATGCCCCGCCGAGGAATTTGGCGATATCACCCCGATAAAGTCTAAGCCCCATTGCTGGAAGGGAGCTTCAACCTGAATCGGCTGGAGGGGCATTGGGGCATTCTTATTCCTGCCCACAAATTTCTGGCACTTCTCACATTTTTGGCAGATTGCAAAGGTATCAACAAATATGGTAGGCCAATAGTAGCCTGCCCTTATCATTTTCAAGGCCGTAGGCCTTCCTGAGAGATGTCCTCCTGACATTCCAGAATGGAACTCATCGAGGACCTTCTGTTTCTCTGTCCCCTTGACGCATCGCAAGAGGACTCCGTCAATATTCTTGAAAAATAGCCCCTCGGGGCGCAACACATATTTCAGGGCCTGGAGCCTGAATCTCCTCCTTTGGGAGGCATTAAGATGATCCGGACATTTTCCAGTGTTGAAATACCGGACTATCTCATCGGCCCAGTCATTGTCTTCCGTTGACTGATTGGCAAAGTTGCCCTCTGGTTTTGGGTCCTCCCATTGACAGGCAGTTACTTCCGCGGCAACACTTCTTGCTAATTCTTGGCACAATGCCCGACCTCGGATCAGCTTTGTGGGTCGGACCTCGATGTCAAACTCCTGAATCTTAGCAATCCAGCCAGCCCTTTTGTTACCCAGTTCTCCCTGGATGATGAAACTCCTGACATCTGGGTGAACTACGTACACCGTCGTCTTGCTCTGGGAGACAAAGTGCCTGAATTTCTTCAAGGACTTCATGACCGCGTGTACCTGGCGTTCAATGAAATTGTACCTTTCTTCGTGGGGCTGGATCACCTGACTTAAGAAGGCTATGGGGCGCTCTTCGCCGTCGTCTCCCTTCTGTGTCAAGACTGCCGCGTAACTTTCAGGTTCCCCGACTGCATAAAGGATGAAATCTTTGGAGTAGTCCGGGTTAACCAGTACAGGTGCTTGGGCAATCCTGGTCTTGATTTCTTCGAACGCTTTCTTTCTTTCTTCCGTCCAGACAAACTCGACATTCTTCTTCAGAAGTTCGGCCATGGGTTTGATAACTTGAGCGAAATCGGGCACGAACTTTCTCACGAAGTTGATCTGACCGAAAAAAGACTGCAGCCCCTTCTTGTTCAATGGGAGTGGGAGTTTAAGGAGGGCCTCTGCCCTGTCAGGGTCCACAACAAGCCCTTTCTCGGAAATGACATGCCCTAGCAGCTTCCCTTCCTTTACCGCGAAGACAAATTTCTTCGGGTTGATGGATATGCCGAACTCCCGGCATCTTTCAAATACTTGCTGCAAATGCGAGGCATGTTCTTCCCTCTTGTGTGAAAACACTGTCATGTCATCCAGATAGATGACGATTATCCTGTTCAGCAGTTCGCCGAATGCCAGGTCCATGGCCCTCTGGAAGGTGGCCCCAGCGTTGGACAACCCGAAAGGCATGCGCTGGTAGGCAAACGTTCCCCATTTGGTGGTGAACGTTGTCTTGTGTTGATCTTCGTCTCTTACCCAGATCTGATTATATCCAGAGAACCCGTCTAGGAGAGAGAAGCGTTGTGCCCCTGCCACCACATGGAGGATCTGATCAATTTGTGGGAGCGGGTAATGGTCCTTGAGTAAGGCCTGATTTAGATTACGGAAATCAACACACAGGCGGATATCACCGTTCTTCTTTCTGACAGGGACCAGATTTGCGACCCAGGAAGAATGCTTAATAGGGTAGATGATTTTCGCCTCTAACATCTTCAAGAGTTCCGCTCTCATCAGCACCTCTATTTTCGGGTTTACAGGCCTCTGTTTCTGCCTGCAGGGTCTAGCCCCTTCTTGCAACTCTATGGTGTGCTGGATGATTTCCCGATCATATCCCCTCAGGTCCTGATAGGACCAGGCCACGATGTCTGGGAAGCTTTTGCACAAAGCCCGGATCTCCTCTAGCTCCTCTGGAGTACAGTCTGTCCCAACTTTTATCACTTTGTCGGGCTCGAGCTCCAGGTCTTTGTACTGCTTGGCGTCTACTTTGATCCGATGTGATATCGCTCTGTCGCTCTGATCAAATAGACTCTCCAAAGTAATCAGTCCTTTTGGGACGTGATTATTCTTCAACTGTATCAACCCCTCATACTCCTCGTCATCGGGGTCTCTACCTTCGATAGTCGTTGCTTCATGAATTAAAAAATTGACGATCTGCTCGTCACTGTCGAACACCTGCCAGTGGGTGTCCTTATCAGGCACAAAAGGCCTGTAGATGGTTCTTACCGCCTTAGGCTTCTGCATTAAATCATCAGCCGGGGAGTATCTGGCTCCGATAGACGCTAAGACGTCGGCGTGCTTGTTCTTTTCACGGGAAATGGACCGGACATTGAGAGCCTCAAAGGCCTCCATCAAATCCCAGACCCTATTGCGGTATGCCTTGAGATAGTGCTTCTTTGAGACGCACTTGTTGGTGATTTGCTTGCATATCAGCTCCGAGTCACCGAAGATCTGCAACTGCTTGATTCCCAACCTTTCTGCCTTCTTCAACCCTAGACACAAGGCCTCATACTCTGCCGCATTGTTGGTGCAACTCCAGGCCAGCCGGTAGCAGTAATCCTTTTGTTCTCCAGAAGGTGAAACTAGGAGAACTCCCGCCCCGACGCCGTTTTTGCAACGGGCGCCGTCAAAATACAGCTTCCACAGCTCGTTCGGGGCAGGGCCTATGTCTTCTTTTACTGTCTCCTTTGGCTTTTCGGGCTGGGTGATGGAATAGCAGCCTATTTCAGACTCGATCATGGCGTTAAAATCGGTCAAGGAGAACTCATCCTCCGTCCGCAGCTCTTCTATGGCCTCTTCCGCTAAGTCCACCTCTTTCAATTCTTCTGTCATTAAATGGACTGATTCATCTAGCTGCCCCTCTTCTGGTAGTCTCTCAACTAGGAAGGTGGAGGGTTTTTCATTGTAAATCTCCACTTTTCTCCCCTTGAAGGGGACCTCCATATGAGAATAGTCAAGAGACAGGAAACCACCCAGCTTAGCGGTGAACTCCCTTGAGAGGCACATGCCGAAGTAAGGCTCTAGGTCGACGACCACCACTTCTTGTATCACAATGATCTGAGGAGCCTTATGCAGCCGGATAGGAATATCCTTAATGACGCCCACTGTTTTCACAGGAGTGCCATCAAGTTGGAGCACACCTTGGCTGCTTCGCGTGTATTCCATGCCTATTTCCTCGCAGACCGCCCTTGGCATGACGGTGGTTGATGCCCCGGAATCCACCATACAGTTGTGCACTACACACCCTTCCATCTGTAGAGACAGGTAAAACGGCGGTGGCCTGTTTTTCCCTGTGATTGAAGTAGTCAAGGGTTGAGCTAACACAGGTTGCGGTGGCTTTCCTCTTTTGACAGACTTTAGAGACTCCTGAAGCAGATCTACCTGCCCAGGGAGTTGCAGAGCATCGTACAGGCTTATCTTGGCCGGGGTCCTCCTTAACTCATCAACAATGTTGTAGGCCAAAGTAGCGGATACAGGCACCTCTGTTTCTTTTGCAGCCTCGAACTTGGAACGGTATTGCTGCGTGGCCTCCACTCTCTGCCTCTTCGTCAACGAAGGGTACTTAAGCTTCTCTCTTGCCTGCTCCTGGGTTTCAACCTGAGGTTGCATACAGCTGTCCTCCCCGTGCGGATCATTGCAGGTGGAGCACCAGTGCACGTAGTCTGAAGTACTCGGCTCTTCATTGATAGCAGCATTCCTCGCGGGAGGTCTATTGGCTTGAGCCGCTTGGTCTCTTGTAAGCGCCGGAGGAGGATAGGGTCTCCTAGGTATGAACTCCTGTTGGGCCTGCTTCTTCATAACAGCCATGTCATTGGACAACGTTCGGTAGACAGAAGCAAGAGACTGTACTTCTTGCAGTATCTTAGCCTGCACATCAACGGCTGGAGGCGCCGATTGGGCTGGTGGAGGCAATGGTGCCAGCGGCGGGGCCGGGGGCAATGTCGGGTACTGTGGAGGAGAAGGGAGTGCTGGATACTGCGGAGGAGATGGAAGTTGTGGCGCTTGTGGAGTGGGAAAATGCACTTGGGGAGCGGAGAATTGAGAAACCACTGGCGCGGGATTCCATGATGGATTCTGGTATGCGGAAGATGTAGAAGGTGGTTGGGTAGAGGCGCTAGGATACTGTGATTGAGGGAAATCGGGGTAAATCGGCGCCGGCATCCTAGGTGGAAGTTTACCAATGGCAATCAAATCCAGCTCTGCTTTTTGGGCCAGGTCGTACAACTCGGGAAAAGTGTTGACGTTGGAGAACTTAATGATCATGCTGATGTCCGAGTTGAAGGACCTGAGGTAATAGTAGGCAGCTTGTCCGGCGGTCGGCCGTAGTTCGACGGGTACCCTTTGCCAAGACCTCGCGAACCTTACGTTAAAATCCGCTATCTCCTCTTGCGGGTGCCGTTGGATGGTTGTAAACTGATGCAGCAAAGATGACGGATCTGCGGACTCATTGAATCCTTTCACTAGTTGCCCTGCCAATTGACCCCACCCGGTGATATAGGAGCTTTCCGCACAGATTGAGGGCCAACAGCCGGACCATGACACTTTCATCGGTGATGCTGTGAAGCGCGGCCAAGGCAACAATGTCTTGGATGTGCTCGTAGGCCGTCTTCCCGGTACCATCGTACGTGGGTATGGCCTTCAAGGCGGCAGCTGGAACGGCAGCTTGCCCGGCTAGATTGAGAGGTCCTGTAGAATTCCAAGCTGGAAATAGCTCGGGTGCAGCCGGTTGTTGCTGCTGCTGCTGTTGGTTTTGTTGATTTTGATTTTGGTTCGCCATATTCGCGTTTGGATTGGGCTGAACGGGTGTCCCGGAAGCAGCTAACTGCAAGTCAGGCTGTGCTGGAGCGGCCTGATGATCTGGAGAGTTCGGAGGATTCGGAGGGCAGCTGGTCGCAGTGCTATCTGAAGCTGGATCTTGCTCGGCAACCGCGGCTTCTTGTGAAGATGCTTCGTCCAGGGAGATACCGGACCCAACTAGCCTGGGGCGTTCTCCGAAGGCAGTGATGTCAAGCTCGTAGTACTCAGGCTCTTCCTCCGTGTTTCTAACTCTCCATCTTGTATGCATGAAGGCCTTATAGTCTTGGACCGGTCCTCGAGCACTTGAGACGTCCGGGTATCAGCAGAGTCGCCAGATGTTCTGATTCGACAGCACCGAAGCGAACATCACTTCTTCAATACTGCTTATGAGGTGGAACACTTCGGGTCCCACCGGGCGTGCCAGAGAAACTGTTGGTCACGGATCCGCCACCAGGAAAGGATTTTGTCTAAGTATGCGCCCTAGACCCGGACCACAGATTGAAAGGCCGGAGGGAAGAGATGCCCTCCGTGCCAATCTCCGGAGAAGGCCGACTCCTTTTCTAAACTACTTGGGGGTTTTAAGACAAAAGTGCAGGAAAGAGATTAAAAATAGTGCAGAAAGAAATGTAAATGGTAATCAATAGCAGTGGGAAAAGAACGAGCAGCACAATCACCAACTAATACGCAAACCAACAACAATCAAAGCAAAACATGTAACAGAAACTAACACTGCAATTCCTCCCTATGTATCCTTCAACAAGAATTCCAAATTCACTCAATGTCCAATGCCCTAATCCAGAACGCAGAATTACAGCAATCAGAAAAATAAATGAATATAAGCAGAAATACTTGCAGAAGGCAGCATAAAAGAAGGACACAAGAATTAGAGCCAAGGATGTTTTAACATTGATGCAAAGAGTTTGAGCACAGTAGCTCTCTAGCAATACGTTCCCCCCCTTTTACAATGAATATCAAACTGCCTTATATAGCAGAGTTTTCCCTCCCAATTACATTAAAGCTCAGATCCCAAAACTGCCGGAGCAGATGAGATTTGACCCCTGCAACTGTCAGTGTACCTGGAATGCGGCTCACCCGTGTTTGGAGCGGCTTCGGGCTGAATCTGCAGTCGGGAGAGTGTGCTTCATTAATGCAGCTGGTACAACTTGCCCTTTGGGGTCTTCCTGGGGTCGGAAACTCGTGCGGCATTAATCCCTCTCGAACGCCCACCTACCCTGCTTTCTCTAAGTCAACCTGCAGCTTTACCGAGATGCACATACTTTGAGGAATTTCCCGCTTTTACTTTCATCTGGCGTTTGCTGCAGGACACGTGTGATGTTGCAGGGTGGAGGAGCGAATCTTGGGCGGTATGGGATGACTGGGGGACTGGTCAGTCGCTTGATGGAGGAATACTCCCAAGAATCGCCCGAAACCGGAGCGAATCCCGGGAGTCGCTCCAGGATGGAGCGAACTGCGGGATGAGCTGCCCTGCCTTGTTAACTTGACTTCTCCATTTGGCTGGCGATTCGCGAGCAGGTGGGGTGCTTCCAGAGATCGTCGGGAAGTAGCCGCGATTCCCGGGAATCGCCCAAAGCGGAGCGAACGGCGGACCAAATGCCTTAGAACAAATTCTGAACATGCTTGCTGAGCGAATCTCGGGCCGCCTTTACTCCTTGCTAGTCGCCCGAAAACGGAGCGATCTCCGAGAATCGCTGCCCCTGGGGGCGAACTGCGAGCGACTTCAGACTTAAGATTTCTTTTGCACTCAACTTGCTAGTCGTTGGCAGCCTGAGCGACTCCCGGGAATCGCCGTACTGGGGAGCGAATTCTGGGAATCGCTCCATTGGGGAGCGAACTCTGGGAAACAGGCAGGACTTAGCTGATTTTTCAATTTTAGCCTGCTAGTCGCAGGCAACTGAGGCGAATCCCGGGAATCGCTCCATTGGAGAGCGAACTCCGGGAAGAACAAGACTTAGATAAATTTTCAAATTTTTGTGGGCTACAATGAGCCCAAGTGCTGGTAAGCCGGTGGGTCGCCGACGGAGAGGGGCGACTCCCGGGAATCGCTCGAAACGGAGCGACCCGTGAGCTGCCCATGCCTTAGAAAAGTTCATGAATTTTCCGCCGGTAACTGGGACATCGTCTGGAGAATGGATGACCTCGAGGCTGCCTGGGCTGCGACCTCTTGAAATCGGCAAGAGAAGAAGGAAGAAGAAACCTAGAAACAGAAAACTGCAGCGGTTTTTCAAAATTTTACCCCGTGTCAAAATGTGACAACAGGACCCTATCTCTGACCCAAACATTTTTGAGGTCAAGCCCTTCTGTCACCACTCACCAATCTTGCTCTGTCATCTCCCCCTCAGGCTTTGATACCAACGACTCTTTTCGTGTAAAGAGAAATGCCTTCTTCTACGGGATGAAGTGGCTGATTATTTGAGTCGCAATTAGAAACTGTGTCAACAAGGCCTGCTTCTTATGGTTGTATTGTTTCATCTGCTGTTGAACCCTTTGAAACTCCTACAGTGGATTCAAAAATGGCCCTGGTGCTTGTGAGCCTTCTTCTTGCTCTTGAGGTGGTAGAAATGTGGCTAAAGGCTTGAAAAGTGGGATTGCTGAAGGTGGAGGTATTTGGGTGCCTAAGGGTGATGAGATTGGGGGAATTGAGGATGAATGGACCATCGCTTCTTGAATGGCAGAGGTTGCTAGCGAATTAGAGGGAGCATCGACCATTTTGGCTATAATACTGAGCATTTAGGATGGTGAGGTTGGGACGCTTTGAGAAATTAGAGGCTCTTTTACGGGAGAGGATGTAGAGACTGGTGGAGAGGTTTCACTAGCAGCTGGTTCACCTTCAAGGTCATCATCTCTTCCTTCTCTCATTCTTTTGGAGTGGTTGCTTGGTCGGAAATGGTAACTAATGTTGTAGCTACATCTTCCTCAACTCCTCTTGTATCTGGACAATCAATTCAACCACTCCCTTTGGAGATTGAGGAGTGTTTTGAAGTGGAACCTCATTCCTTTCTCTTTATTTTGATGATTCAGATTGAAGTATCAATCTTTTCTTCCTTGGAGGAATCCTATCTTGTTAGAAAATATAGCAAAATTCTGTGCAAGCAGAAAACACAATAATGCAAGAAAAACAGTAACAGATTTTACGTGGAAAACCTGCAATGTGCAGGAAAAACCACGGGGCAATGGTAGCTTGATATTTTATTGATTTCGGCAGAATTACATTCAATCAACCTTTTTACATGCAAGGGGTCATTCCCCTTTTATAGAAAAAACAAACTGTTCGTTTCCTCTTCCAAAGGAAGACTCCAAAAAACTGTTTGTTTCCTCTTCCAAAGGAAGACTCCAAAAAACTGTTCGTTTCCTCTCCCAAAGGAAGACTCCAGAAAACTATTTGTTTCCTCTCCATAAGTTGCACCACCATGCACCTCTCTGCTGAAGAACATTGGAGATCTGGATATTGACTTCACCTCCTAACATATCTCTTCTTGACCTTTCTCGTGTCACTTTCTTGCTTGGAAACTCTGGCTGACTCGTCATTGCTTCATCTAGAGGTTTTTTCTTTGTGGTCTCTTTGCCCTTTTTTTGTGCCTTGAGGGGCACTTCTCTCGGGTGCTCCACATCATAGCATTGGCTAGAGGTTTCATCCTCATTTGGGTCCAAGCTTCCAAAAGGCACCTCAATGTAATTTATTTCCTGATGGAATTTCCACTATGCTCTATTTTTTTGCTGCTCCATTTCTGCTTTTGTAGGATTTTTTTCATGATTATGTTGATTGGAAGGGCAGGGTCAACCTCCTTTACTTTTGTGTAGAAGCTTTCATATAATTTCTTCTAGGGCTTGTGCAACATAAATTGCTCCTTTTGGAGAGGCGGGAGAATTTTCTCTTCTATATTCCAAAATCTCTCCAAAACAGGCTTGGGCTCATGACAATTTTTTTGGAGAACTTGGCATTTTTCAACCATGCGACAAACTTGTCATCTGGGTCATAATTCCAGGCATCATCCAAAATTTCTAACCCTAACTCCTTCAGCTTGGATTCTAACTCATCAATTACCTTTCTTTTATCCTGGGTTATGCTCCCCACCTGACTTGGAGTCCTATAAAATGCCGTTTTTCTTTGCCCACTAGTGTAGGCAACATCCATTAGGTCCGCCTATCTCAATATTTCAATACATGCCACTCTCTTCATCACATATTTTGGCAACAAATATACAGGCTTATTGAACTCAAAAATGCGTAAAACGGTGGCATCTCTTCCAAGAAATACCAATCCACTTTTACTTGCAGTTGCAAGATTTCGATTATATCTTTTGATATACATCGAACCTTTTCTCCTTTGATTGCGCTTACTGTTGGTATTAAGAACTCATTTGAAAAATTACAGTAGGAGTTCTAGCATAGGACTTCTGTCCAGAGTGAGACAGGCCTTACTTGGCCTTCTTCATCTTCCATTTTCAAATTCAGGTGCTCGAACATCTAGATGTTCTTATATAACACTAAATGAACTAAGAATGAGAAATACTTGAAGGTCTGATTCTCCCTAAAGTTGGTCAGTCCTTCATGAATTTGCTAGGCTATGAAGTCACTGAAGTCGAGGTTTAGAGGCTTGCTCTTGTGGTACTTCTTTGTCATCATCAACACGGAAGATGAATGTTGCCATGGTCAAGTTGTCCCTGGCCTCTTCATTGAACATTTCTCATCCTAAGGGAAACATTGGCATCGCTTCTTCAGACTTGTTGAGCTCTCGATTCAAGCACTTTAGCTTGTTTTTAATCTGGGTGTAATACCGGTTTGCAATCTCCGGATTCATCTTGAACCCCCTTGGTAGTGATAGCATTTGCCGTATAGCTTCTCTAGTCATGCTTACTTGAAGGCGTTATCGCGGGTTGCAATAACCATATTTACTCGAGAGTTGGCGCAATGCTTATGCCTCTACTAGTTCATAACAGGGATGGACCTGAGGAACGAGAAATTGGGCCAAATAGCTGGTCCAGACTCTTGCTGCGAAAGATTCCTTTTCATTTTTCAGGTACGTCTGGTGAGCTTCTTCCCTCAATGTTTTTGCTTCTTTTGATAGCTTAGGGTTTGTCATGACTTCAACTACATCTTCAATGCATCTTAGGGGCTCGGTTCTTGCAGCTTGAGCACAAGTTACCCTTTTTGCAGTAGGCTTTGATAGCGTGGCTGCAAATTTGTTCTTCCTTTTAGGTTCCATGGTTGATGCAACCTTTTTGATTTTGGAGCTTTGCTTGCCTTTGCTCTTGAGAACTCTATAGGGCTTCTTTCATGCAGGTGAAAATGATTTTGAGAAAAAGAAAGTATATTAATAGGGCTCGACGCTGTCTTTCTTGTTATTAATGCGCCCGTTGGAACTTGGTCTTTGTTTGGTTGCAAGAGATGGTCATGATATTTTTTCGGATAGTGGGACCACTTGGTTTGTGTGCCATTGCTTGGGTTTGGCTGATTTCAAATTTTGCCACTCAAGTGTTGCCCGCGTACACGTTTCTAAGGCTTCCCCTTTTGTCCATTTTCTTGATCTGACAGCTTAGACTTTCTCTCTTTTGGCGCAACGAGCTAGGCATCCAGTGTTGCAACTTCTTTGGACTTTTTGGCAAAGAATCGGAGAATGGAGCTTACTAGATCATTTTTCCTTCTTCACTTGTACTTGATTTTATTATTATATTTATTTTTATATATATACATATATAAAAGATCCTAGCTCAACCCATACCCGTTGGCTCAAAAACCTCATTTAGACTGGGATCCTAGGCTTCGACAGTTCATTGTTCCTTTTTATCATTGAGCTCGAAGAAATTTACTCTTTTTTTGGACCTTCTTAGCGTAAACCATTCTTCCTTTGCTATGAAGACTTGCTTAGTGCTTGTACCTGTTCAAGGCAGATGTTCAATATGATGCATCCGTAGTGGTTCTGATGGAATTGTTATCTTGGTCCCATCTTGAGCTCTTAAAATCATCAGCGACCAATCCATTTGGAGATAGCCTCCGATTTTAGCAGTGAAGCCCCTCAATAGACAAATACCAAACGATGCAAGGAGGTCAATAACTGCTACATCTTGAGGCACTGTGAAATTTGGATATGCATGCAAGGTGGGTAGAAGGCCTTCCACAATTCCCAATATTTGGACTATATTGCCATCCAGTTGCACTACTCTCTTGCTTACCGGCTAGTAAGCCAAAACTAATGCGTCCGCCACCCCTTTTGGCATGACTGAAGTGCTAACCCTAGAGTCTATCATGCAATTATGGATTAGTTTGTCCTTATAGACTAGGGATATATAAAAGGGGATAGGTTTAGGTCTTCTTATCCCAGGGATAGATACTTGCAAGACCACAGGCGCCTTCTACTGTATTTGGTCCTCATGCTCCTCTAGCGCCTTATTCAAATTTTCTTTTTGCGTAGGAATGGAAAAGATATCCCATATAGGTACAACCACATTGGACTTCTTCAGATGGTCAAACATGCTGAATGACCCAAGGGGGCTGGTCTTTTGAGGTGCACCCGACATTTGTTGAGCTTTAGGCTTGTCTACAATTGATTGAGGAACTTTTTTGAGTTTCGATTGGAGTGTGGGCTGCTTCGAGATTTCTGGAGCTCTTGGTTTGCTCACCACCAGAGGTTCTGGTGCGTTATGCTTTGGTGGCATTGCGGCAGAGGGTTCTCTTCTAGGCTTAGCTGGCCTTTTTTGAATGCTCAAGGTGGTTTGGTTGCTCTTCTTGTGCTCTTCCATTGCTTGCTTTTTGGCCCTTGTCACATAGTTCAATCGAACCTATGGTCTGTTGGTTGCTGGATTGCTTGCTCCGTCAGATGCTGCGTATACCTTCTCTTCATCCCATGTTACTAGGATTTGCTCCAAAGGTGCACTACCTAGCTCAGGGAGAGATGAGGCAGGGGAAGGTTGACTTGCTGTTTGTGCCTGAAATTTTGAATAAGAGGTGGAAACCTAGGAAGGCATCATCTCACTGAATGTTGCTACGGATGGCTGGGAGCTTTCTCTAGGATAGGGCTGGGTCCGGTAGGGATTTGTAGGTGGGCAGTACCAAGAAGTAGATTCCTCCATAGTTTTTTGTATGGAAGCTATCTCCTTGGTAGGGTTATGAGGTATTTGTTGTAGAGGCGTTGGGACTCGTACTACCTGCTGATTTTGGGTTTGCGCTCGATCAGTATCCTTATTGGCCTAAAATTGGGGTCTTGGATAGCCATTATAAGGAGGTCTATGGCCCTGGTTACCTTTCTAGAAGGGAGGTCTTGGGTTGTTTTGATACTGAAACTTTTGGGCATTTTGTTGCTTCGTCATAAACAACACTTCATTGGTGACTATCTTAAGCAAACTTTTCATTGCTTCAAATTTAGAGTTCTCTAAAGTAGAGGAAACTGGAACATGAAGGGGAGCAGAGATTGTAGGAATGACTGATGTTTACTGAATGACTTGAGGAGGCTAATATGGAGATTATACACTGAGAAATAGAGCCATGAGGGGCTTAGGGGCTAGCCTTCCAATCTGGATCATATCGTGTTCTACCTAGATAGCTATGTTAGGCATTTGGTAGAGAATTTCCTCCTCTGGCCTTGATCATCAAGGAGATTTTAAATCTAAGGCCTTCAAATGGTAAATAAATGCCATACTTGGGGGAAGACGAATCTCAATAGGTATTATATGCTAAGCCTTGTGAAATTTGAGGTCAAAGTCATCCATAGCTTCCATTGGTGCTCTCTTTATGGTTGACAGTTGCTCCAAGAGAGACATTCCATCTGCCTTCTCTCTAAATCTTTCTATCAACAAGGCAACAAGCTGGCCCCAGTCAGCAATCAAGGGTGGTTGAAGTGAGACATACCACTTGCGAGCCTTGCCTTTGAACGATGCTACTAACAATCTCAGAGCCACATTATGCTCTGTTACATTATGAAGTGCACATAGACTCACCATGTTTTGCAGGTGCTCGATCGGAGTTGTCATATATTCCCTAGTGAAGTATGGGAGAGATTTTAGTGCAAACATTGGTATCTTGTCCCATATTGGAGGCTAAGTAGGAGGTTGCAATGGACCTCTATCATTCCAAGCAAGGAATGTTCTGGGTGGTTGAGCAACCATGTTTTGGCCTCTGCCTCTTATTCTTCTCGGAATGGTGTTGAGTGGTGGGAGCGACGCTTGAAGACTGGCAACAAAAAAAGGATTTGGTGGTAGGTCTTTCGTTCATAAATGTCCAAATACTTTGTTTTGGATAGATTTGCCAGGTGAATAATGCATTTGCTCTTTAAGCAGGTAGACTAAGATCTTCACAGGAACCTCAATCTGGTATCTTTCTAAGGGGCTACTTTTGGTTTTTTGTCTTTGAGCGGAGTCGCTAGGTGAGATTTTCAGATGCTTCAAGCAAGCAGATAGGTAGGGACCTTAACTAGGGTCTCAACCTATGATAGTTCTCTTGATTGTGGGACCAACAAGAATGAATCAATCGAGTCCCATTAGGTGTGCCAATAAACTGTTGTCTTCTCCAATTGTCACGGTCACTAGATGCGAGGACCGGATGACCGAACTATTGCGCCTCGCGAGGAGCAACACAACAAGACAAATTCGAGAGCATAAAAAGCGGCTTTATTGGACTGCCTTCAATGTTTTTAACAAGGTTGACTCCTTTTAAGATGTGATCTTTAGTGCTCTCTAACCTAACCTATGGGTGCACAGGGGAAAAGGGAAAGAGAAACCATAAAAAACAAAGATAGCAGAAAGGAAAAAAGATCCTAAGCTAACCTAATCTAATGGGGGTGATGCACCAAGATTAGAATAAGATTCATCTGCATAATAGTCAAACACATGAATGCGCGAGTCTAATGCATTGACAGCTCAAAGTGAATGCTTTCTCTTCCCAACGCACACGTTAAGCACAAATTGCATACATAAGAAACGGGACAAAAACTAGGTAGTCACGACCTCTTACACATGCACATAAACATACACAACAGAAACGAGACAAAAAAAGCCTAGTAGTCACGACTTCCAATATATCTATATATATAGATATATAGATATAAATATGAATATTACAGGCCATGCCAGAATTGAGGGCTCAAAAGCTTGCCTACAAAACCACTCAGGGTTTGGAAACTGTTATACAAAAGAAAATGAAAGAAAAGTTACATATGAAGCTTAAGGCGTGAATAGGCAACCCATCGATACTTTACAATGCCTAAACAACTATTATTTGTAGATTACAAAAGGGAAGATTTTCCCTCCAAGACCTGTACAGGAGCCTTTAATAAAGCTTCTCTGCTGCCCCCTTTATCTGATCCTCTCTACATCATCTTTAGCCCTTCGAGGTCTTTAGTCAATTTTGAGCTGCTAGACATTCAACTGCCACCCTAGAGATGTTGAAAGCTGATTAGAAGCACCTTCTGTAATTAATACTGTTAGGTTTGGATTGCTGCTATTGTGGCTGCAATGCCTTTGCCTTTAATAGGCCACCCACTTTCCTTAGATTACTGAGTCCAATTGATGCCAGTAGGTGATCTTTAACTCTCCTTAGTTAATGGCTTATTGGTTCAGCTCATCTCCCCTTCTGGGAGCTTGTGCACTAGCACTGATGTCTTGCAACCCAATTCGACTCTTCTTCCTTGCTGGTCGCTTTTTGCATTATGCTTTATTCCCTGGAGCTCCTTTGTTCTCTCTTCAACTTCCTTCTGTCTTTTGAGGTGATGCGAACTAACAACTATTTGTCGGAACTTTTCCTTGTCCTCCTGCATCGGAACTTTATAAACTTCCGAGGTTCGACCGGACTCTTGTTGGAATTATTTCATGAAAGTCTTCTCCTTTGTCCTCTCATCGGACCTTTTGAATGTTCCGTCTTTCAGAAGTTTCTTGTGCCTCATAATCGGAACTTTTCTTCTCTTATTTCCTTTGGACCTTTTAAAACTTCTGATCTTCGGACGTTTTGCTTTTCTTGCGCCCCTCAAAAAAACTTCCGATTTTTTGAGCCTTTGGGCAATGCGGTTTGTTGGAAATTTCGTCTTCCTTCCTTTGTCTGAACTTTTGAAAAATAGTGCCAACCCTTGGATCGAAATTTTTGCGCGCATTGGTCCGATGTCTCTTTTCCTGCGCTTTCCGCCAACTTTTCCTTCATTTCATCCTCCTTTCAAAAAACCTGCTTAAGGCAAAGAGTGTAGCGAAACTTCACTACACAAGGATTTATAAATTTCATGCATTTGCAGACTCACCATCTTCATTTGCATTGATCTATCCAGAAGTTTGAAGAAGATTCTGAGGGTTGATGCACATTATGAGCATTTGATACAGCTTTTGCAGTCTGATCTAGATTTGTAAACCTACACGCATGGGCACAAAAATTATTAGAAACAGATTGACGGACTACCTCAGCCATGCCCTTAATGCATCTAAGAGTTTCTGATAAATGATTGAATAAAACTGAAATGGAACTGGATGCTTAACAGAAAAGAAGTATCTGACCACTGTATGTTATGTTCTGCTCAATGGAAGATGACAGAGTCAAAAGCGCAACAGAGTAGTGACCAGCAATGCTTTCAAAAGCACGAGTACTCGACCACGCTAATGACAAGGATGTAAGAAAAGATAAAATAGAATGTCATATCTTTTATGTGACAATAATGAAGTCCAAAGATGATGTAGGTTAAAATTTAGATCCAAAATATACAATATTGAAGATGCTACTTAGATCTCAAATATAAATGACATGAGATCAAAATGATGATGCTACAAAAATGCATGATTTGGCAAACCAAATGCTACAAAACTAGACTTTATGGATGATTAAAATAATATAGACCATAGCTAGAAAAATCACCGCTTGACCACGAGAAATTGTGGGCAGTGATATTTTTTATTTTTATTTTCTCAGCATCGAGAAAATTGCCGAATCATGGTGATATTTGGAGCGATTTCTCGTCATTTTCTTGCGAGAAAATTGGTAATTCAAGCATACTACCCAAAAAACACCTAGTTTTTTCTTAAAGGTCATTTGGCCTCATTTTTGTACTTTTTCTTCTCTCTGACTGTGTGGACATTATTCTCAGAGGTGAAACATTGAATCTCAAGTTTCAACTGCTTTTGGAGATGATATCAAAGATCTTACACTGTTTGGAGGAGATTTCAGTCATCTACCAGTTTCAGAGGTAATTGTTTTTCTTTTTTTTTCCAAAATCAAGGGTTTTTTGGTTCTTTTTTTTATCTTTTCAAAATTTCCTTTTTGTTTGTTCTTCCTCAAGCATGTAGGCTAGGCCCTAGGGCATTAGATTAGTTAGTTCTTTCTCCCTTTTTTTTCCCTTCCTTTTGGAAAAATAGATAGATTCTTTGTGTGAGGTCCATGGAACTGCTGCAGGCAAGAATGATCCTCCAAGTGCAGCCCCAAATCCAAGCCCAAGAAGAGACCCAATGTGGAAGCATGGGATTAAAGAAAATATGCTGAATCAATTGTTCCGTAAACACTGTGATAAAGGACATGTGAGGAAGCATCCATCACCTCAAATACCATCTACTTGGGCAACCCGGGCATGATGTGGACCCCTATCCTAGGGCAGCTGATTTAATAAAAAATGAGGTGAAGGCTTGGTTGTGCAACAAAGAGGCTTAAAAAGAAAGAGCACAAAAGGACGAGAGTTGTAGTGGGACATGGAGTAGGGCCTTTGGCATCTTTTTATGGGAATGAGGCTGAATTGGAGGATGTTCACACTGCTGTCAAAGAATCCATTCTTAGCCCTCGAATTCGACGAGGTAGTGGGAGTGGGAGGAGTGCAACTGGCTCCAACACAATAAAAAACCCTTAAGAATACCGCATGGGGGTGTTACAAGGCAAAGGATGTGAGGGCAGCCACAACAAAGTTTTGGTATTACTGCAATATTCCTTTCAATTGTGCAAACAACCCCTATTGGGAAGTGCTAGTGAGGGCTTTGAGCAAGGCTGGCAAAGGGTTTAAGCCATCTTCAGCGAAATATTTCAATGGACCATCGTTGGTGTGTGTTATGAACACATGCTCTTGTAGAAGAGCAAAAGCAGACATGGAGGACAAGGGGATGCTATATTCTTTCTGATGGATGGACGAATGCAAGAAACCTCATGCTCCTGAACTTCAAGGTGGCTTCGGGTGGATCCATGGTCTTCTTGAAGCCAGTTGATGCCTAATGAGAGGTGAAGAATGCACAAATGTTATTCAATTCTTTGGAGGGTCATATTAGAAATAGGAGTGGAAGATGTTGTCCAAGCAGGAACAGACAATGCAACAACATATGAATGTGCGGGCAAACCTCTTGAGGAGAAATACCCTTCTATTTTTAAGAGCCCATGCATTGCCCATTGCATTGACCTCATGCTTGAGGATATTTGGGAAAATGACATGAGTGAAGACCATGGTAGAAAAGGCGAAGAACATTGCATGGTTTATATATAATCACACATGGGTGCTCAACTTTATGAAGAACATAACGACGGGAGGGACATTCTTTGCCCAGGGATCACTCAATTTGCCACCAATTTCATTGTCTTGTAGGGCCTTCTAGACCTACTTTGAAGTGGATGTTAGTGAGCAAAGAATGGTATGCCTCACCATTTCATTCAAGAGGAGGGGCAGCGGATTTGGAGGCATGTTTTTGGTGATTCATTTTGGGTGATTATCTAGGAAATTCTCAAGGTAATTGGTTGTTGAGTTAAAATTTAAATTTTAAAATCTTATATTATACTATAAAAATTTAATATCTCTTTTTCTAAATTTTTAGTATTTTATTTTTCAATTGCAAGTGATAGAACCCTTGGTAAGGGTTCTTTGCCTTGTAGAAGGCAAAAAATTGGCAATCGGTTATCTATATATGGCTATGGATAGATCCAAAAAAGCCATTGAATACTATTACGATGGCAACCAAGTATGAACCAATTTGGCATATCATTGATAAGAGATGGGCAAGGCAACTCCATCGACCTATTTATGCCACAGGATGCTTCTTGAACTCCAAATTATTTTACAATAGCAGTCTTAATGGTGATAAAGATGCCCAAGTGGGGTTCTATACTTGCGTAGAGACAATGATGGATGACCCTATCAAATGTTGTCTGATCCCTACCAAGTTGCAACTTTGGAAGGCCGCGGGAGGGAACTTGTTTGCATCCTCCTTTGCTAAAGAAGCAAGGTCAAACTTGCAACCCGGTAAAATATTTGAACTTCTAAAGTTTTAACATTTTTTGAATTTTTCTTGTAGTTTACATTTACAACACAATTACAAATGTAAATTAATACTTTGAAAATAATCTTTTTTGTAGATTTATGGTGGGAGGATTATGGTTCAAAAACACCTAATTTGAAGAGGATGGCTATTTGCATCTTGAGTCAGCCTTGTAGGGTTGTTGGGTGTGAGCACAATTGGTCTCTATTGGAGGCTATTTGAGGTTGTACACATCAAGAAGCGCAATAGGTTGACCCAGAGTGCCTCAATGACCTTATGTTTGTACAATACAATCTTCGGCTTTGCACCAAACAAGTGGAGGCTAGTGAATCCTATGAGGTGATTGAATTGGATGAGCTAGTTCTATTATCTGATTGGATTGTTGAGAGTCCATCGGATATCGAGTTTACTGCAAAGGACATCGAAGCGCTTGAGGAGGTAGTGGAACATTTGAGAGGGTTGGAGGAGATATACCATGATGATCTAATACTTGAGGAGCCTTCAATTTGACCACCTGTTCAGAGCCAAGACCAACCATCTAGTTTGAGGGGGAGGAGGGGAAAACAAAAAGCAGTTTAAAAACTGCTTTATATTTTGAAGGTTGCATTTCTATGATGTATTTGGTTGGATTTGATGATCATGAACTATAATTGTACTATTTTTTATGAACCTCTAATATGAAATCAGCTTTTGGGCTCTCCAATTGTTATTTAATATTTTTTTTTGTATTTTAATTAAAAACTTTCTTCTTTTTTTTCCAAGCTTTCCCGTGTTGCTGATAAAATCTCCAAAATTGGGGTGCTGAGTTTATCCCGAGTTGCAAGTTTTCCAACTATGATATAGATGATGCAAGATGTGAAATCACCAGTTTGGATCAGGTCTGCTATCACTTGACATGTCCTCCAACACATCTACTGGAAGTGCTGGCTACTGGCAGCATTATCGAAATTGCAGCTGTGCCATCAGAAGCGCTGTTCAAGGATCACACTTTTGCCTTCACACTCAAAAGCTGAAATCCAAACAGTAAATCCCCCATTTTGAGGCCTACAACTCACACAAGGAGATTACAAAATTGCAGATACACTAAGCAAGGGCTTTCTAATCAGTAAAACTAGTTACAGGCAATTTCTAAATAATGGGTGACTAAATGAAAAAAATGCTAGGTTAACAGACAAAGCTCAGAATATTAAAAGCAGCTGGGATCACAGTGCAAAACAAAGGACAAGAGGAAGAAACCCCTCTTCCAAATGGTTATAGATGTGAATGAGAGGCAGTGGTGCTACTTTACTACTCAATCCTGCAACACCCCCCTTGTGATTCCAGCAGGGTCTCCCCATGCAGAATCATGATTTTCTTCCTCCAAATACAGATTACAAGGAGATGACAATGTTTACCACACGGTGCAAGCTTCCTTGTGATCTCCGATAAAGTCTATGGAGTGGTTTTACTGATTCACATGCACTGTACTGGCTAATGATAGCTGACTGTTGCTAAGGGCTTCTAGTTTCATGCTTGAGTAACTTTGGGATTTTGTGATTAACCATGCAAAAGAGAAGAGACTGGTGGAAGCTTCTGCTGGAGGATGCCATTGGAGCTGAGATGTGGCAGCCACGGGGTAGGTGAAAGAGTGGACCTAAGCTCACAGTAGATTGTACTATTCCTGATATTAACCCAACCATGTTTTGATGGTTGGAAGGTTGCTTTCTATATTTGCTTCACAGTAGACCTAATCTTACTTTTGCTGTTGGTCTAATTTGTTGTTTCACATATAGGCCTCATGAGGTCCACTAGAAAGCAACAAAGAGGATACTTCATTATTTATGAGATAGCTATCTTTTTAGTGTACATATAGGGAGTCTGTACTACACTTGTGGGTTATAATGAATCTGATTAGGCTGATGATGCCAATGATCAACAATCTACAGCAGATTACATCTTCCTTCTTGCCCTGGGTGCCATTTCTTGGTTGAGCAAGAAGCAAACTGCTATTGCACTTTCTTCCACTGAGGCAAAGTACAAAGGTGCAGTTCATGCTGTTAGAGATTTGTTCACTTCATCAGATGCTTTGAGAGTTTGGCTCTGCAAGATACACCTAACTACACTTTGGTGTAACAACTAAAGGTCTAATCAGATTGCTCATAAGCCGATATAGCATCATTGTACAAAGCACATTGAGCTCCATATGCAGTACATCTGACATCTTTTTCTGGATCAGCTCCTTGATCTTTGCTATTACCTGCACTAAGGATTAGTTTGCTGATGTATTCACCAAATCCTTGACAGAGGCTAAGTTTCTTCACTTTTGCACCTTGTTAGGAGGGTATGAAGCAACTCTTTAGCAGGGATGGCTTGGAAATCCCTCCTTCCTTTCCATCCTTCCAAATTTGTCTTAAGGAGGGATGCTTGTGTAGGTAGTTTGTTTCATCTCATTGTATGTATATTTCTATTTTCTCAGTGTGTAAGAGTGGGTGACCAACAAGTTTTGGTTCCATTGTTAGAGAACTAGTTTTAAACAAGTCTATTCTTATGCCAATCCGTTTACGTTGTTAAGCTTGACTTGGAAAAGCCTTTTCATGCAGTTCCTTTATAAGTGCTTTGTACTTCTTGTAAGTTCCATCTCCAGAGCTTTAGTGTTTTATTTCTTTTGAAATGTTTGGAGAGAATTTTAATATATTACCTCCTTATTTCTTCTTGGAGGTGAGCCATCTAATGGTGTATGATCCTGCATAATACCAAAGTATTGTACATTAACGAGAGACTTATGATCCTACCAACAATTGTAAGAGTGGTAATTAGTCCTCTTATTGAGGAGGGCGCTTTTTAGTGTGACAAAGAAAGGTTCTTTATTGTTCACAGTATCACATAGTATGAGGTGGTTCTTGATGCCCTTGATTTCTTGCATGTGATCAAACATATTGTTTGTTAGCTTCAAACCGTAAAGCTGATCGTGTAGCATTAATATTCCCGTGTCATTCTTTTATTTGTATAAATTAGTTACTGCCTTCCTGGTTCATTTGGAGTTTTTCCATCCTGTACATTCTTAATCACACTTCCTCCATTTAAAAGGTTAATGAGCACTAGGGCAATGTGTTCATTAGCATCAAAGTCAATTTGAAGTGTAAGACCAGTTGGATGAGTAGGGGCGCAAATTACAATCCACACCGCTTTATAAATTATTAAACATTAACAAATTTTGTGTTTGGTACTTTCATATCCCATAATTTTCAGGAACCATAAATTTTTAGGTAAATTTTTAAAATATTACCTCATACTGCCATGATTGATGAAGGACAAAAACTTATGGACTGAAAAACATTAAATCCTTGACTGTCAACTCTCTAACAGCGGTACGTCTGGAATGGTAAATCTCAAATAGCACATCTTTGGACTGTCAAATCTCAAACATCAGCAAGAAATTCACTGACATCAATGATCTTCAACAGTTATCTATTTAAAAAGCAATACAGACTGTATGGACGACAACAAATAATTTTCTAACTAAAGCAGCAAACTATGGGAACATTACCATAAGTGACCTCTGTGTTTCTTTGATACCGAGTCTAAGTGTAGTTGGTTCAGCTTGGGCTGAGTACACAAAACAATCATACTAGACACAGGAAATTTGGTCACTACATATTGAATAATTTTCACATATGCATACAAGGGTGTTCTATGTTGAACACTTTGTCTCATATGCAACCTAAAGCGCTAATGTAAACTTAGTAACGTAAATTATTAGTAGGTGTTACAACATCTCATATGCAACCTGAATTGCTAATGTAAACTTAGTAATCTATATTAATTATTATTAGTAGGTGTTACAACATTAAGTTGTGACCCCTCTAAGAAATCACTCATAACATTGATTTACGATCTTTGTGACCCTTGTAAGAAGTCTCTAGGTATCTGCAGGTATTATACATTAAGTTGATACCTCTGTGAACGTCTTAATAATATAATAACAAAAAGCACATTAGGCATATTAATGTAAAAAGGTAAAGTAGTTTTTAACATCCACAAGACCATAGGCCATAAGATACTAACATAAACATTAACTCAGTCCACCAACAAAACTATATAATGAGAAGTTTTTGTAATTGATCTTGCGTAAGATGGGACTGATGATTCATGGAATTTGGAATGTCACTGCTCGTTTGAAGAATTTCAGTGTGCTGATTCAACTGAAACTGGTATCTTTATAGGTGGGTTGTCAGTGTGAATGACAATGTTGGGAATAATTTGGAGGGGAATGCTGAAGTCAATGAGTAATTAATTTTTGATTGTGGAGTATATCAGTCTACTAAAGAAGACTTGTTCTATAAGGGAGTTCCTTATAGCATAGGATTTAGGAGTGTCTACTGATCTTCCTTATTACTGAATTTGTTTTTCTGATGCACTTCAGTGACTTGGCACCATTTTCTTTAATATAAATATTTTCCATTGAAAAAATCTCTGTTCTGCTGGTTGCACCAACTTTTTTCATTTCATTTAACTTTGCCCTAGGTCTTCAATAGATGGCAAAAACTTTGCAATATCCTATGATGCCCATTTCTATTTGACTGATAGTTATCTGATTTTGAATACCAACCTATGCAGACCAATTTGATGTGCTTTAGCCTCTTCTAACAGAGTTTTTTTCAGAGGCATGTTTTCATCTGATTAATTTTCCAGATAGGTGACCAGTCTTTGAGGACAAGTCATGGGTGTCTTTATGGGTTTATGTTATATGTGAATATGCTTATCTCAAAAGTTTGAGCATTGCTTGGAATATATACGAAGTTTAGGGATCTCTGATTTACCAGATATGGGCATTCTTTATATATATATATAAAATCACAGTTGCATCACAGATTCATGAGCCTTCTTCAAAGCATGGGCATCAATTGATGACTGTCTTCAAAGTCTTGTGCAAATGTCTTTGATGTAGAATGTGGTCAAACATCTTTATGGGCATTGCATTGTTTCAACATCTAGAACAAATTGAATTGTGTAGGTAAAAATATCTCTTTTTGGTTAGGCATTACAAATTTCAATGCTGGTTGCAGATGTAGCGTTGCAATTTCATCTTTTTGCATGGCCTAAAAATATGCAATTTTTTCATCTTTCAACATCATTCGTGAGTGTGAACATTGAGAGTCACTTTTATTTTTATTTTTTATTTATTCTAAACTTGCAATTTTCTTCCAGTAGTTATTTTGATACGCTTGTAGGTATTTGGGCAACATGAGAGGAGTGAAGAGAAGAGGACAAGTGTTTGTTGATAAACATAATATGAAGGTAAATTTGTGAAGTAATAACTCTATATTCTAAGGATTAACAACACAAACATGAATTTATTAAATATTTAAAATGAGCACTAGACTTTCATCTGCCAAAACCTTGAAATGATACAGACAAAGGGACATGGAAATTGGCTTTGTGCCTAGATATATAGCATCTCAACCTGTTGCATAAAACCCTCTACCAAATAACCTTGTGCCACAAATCAAAACTTGTCTGGGTCCTCTCAAATGTTCTAGTAGAAACTCTTTCACCATGTGTTGGATAACACCCTTTGCCTCAAGCTCCTAGGCAGCCTCTCCCTAGTCTCCCCTAGTCTTCCATACCTAGAAGCCTAGAGCTGTTTTCACAAACAAGCAACGAGCCATGATGATTAATTCACTGTCAATTCCCTTTCCCTTTGTAATTTAAGGCTATTATTTTTATTAGCTTTCTATAAGATTTCAAGATTGATGGATGCAAGTGGTTAAAGATGCCAACAGAACTTTTTGGCTTTTATATGCAAGTTGGATTGGTAGGTGATGTGGCAAGCATGCATGGAAGATTCTTGTAGAAGCAACAAGTGGCATAGATCCAATTTTGCACTATCATGGTCCATTTTTAGCTCCCACTTCAGACCTTTGGCTAAATTTACTTGCCATACTGCATTATATTTCTATAATTATTACTATTTACTTTTTAAGTCTTCGACTAAAAAATCTCAAATCAGCGAAGACATAAAACACCATCTATCAAGGCAAACTATCATGGCTTAGCCCATTATTTGATCACCTAGGCCAATATATCTTGGCATAGTAAAAGTAAACCATGTATTACCATACATATATTTGGGCACAAACTGTCATGCTTATTGATGCATATACGTGCATGCCATATTTAGAGTTATTGAAGGGAAGAAAAGGTGGGGTATTACATATATGGCTTTTTGGTCTAATAATGCATTTCAGATACTACATAAACCAGACGAATGATGCTTTAAAAATTTATTGGTATTTTGGAGTCATAATAGCAAGTGTTGGGTCACAGGCCATTATTCAAAAGTTAATTAGTTGCTGCTTGATGAAAAAGGACCATATTGGCTTCTTATTGAATTATACATAAATTTAAACCACATTATAAACAGTCAAGGACTTTATTTTTCTTCTTTGGAAGCAACATTTAATTGAAAAAACGTTCAAGCCTAAATATGAAATTTGAAGATTTGGCAAAGCCATGCATAAGAAAGCAAAAAATATATATATATATATATGTTAAGTACCCAATATAAGTTATGTGTGGCCCATGCCAACCCTTATACAATATAATAATATATCCCCAAATATCTATTTCTAGGTACCCAACATTACAATAATATAATATTAAATACTTATATTGGGTACTTAACAATATATATATATATATATATATGTTCTGTTTTGACTGTTTTCTTTTTTCTGCTCATCAGGATTCATAATTTCCTTGAATTTAGATAATAACTACCTTGAATGTAAGTTTTGTTCCAAAATAATTTTGATGATGTGATGATGCATCTTTCTTGTGGGCAATAATGTTGTAGGGATATGATTGTCTATGCCACTCATGAATGAGGGTCAGATTATGAAGATTAAACATGATTGGATGCCCACTGTAGACTATAATTTTCTTGCAATGTTATGGACAATCACCCCTTTTAATTAAGATATTTTTCTATAGTTACTTGGGGATGCTATCCTAATGGTTTGTGCGACTGTGAATTATTAGAGAACAAAATTCCCAGGATAAGCAATTTGTTTTATTGTCCTTGGTTCTGTTTTTAGAGGTCATTAATAAGGCCAACATGCAGATCTAAAATTCAAGTTTAATTTGTGGTTACTTTTCATTAAAAAGATGCGCTAACAAAATTATTAAAAAGATGCACTAACAAAACTATTTACAGGTGAGGAGATTAAAGAAGGTGCTTGAGGGAAGGCTTGGATGGTGTTTCAATAGCAATACTGTTGACAACTATGAAGAAAATGATGAGGTATCTTTTATGGTTGTTTCTATTCATGCCAAGTTGATCTTGAATTTTTCTAATTGTTTTCTTAATATTGCTGTACTGTTGTAATTGTTCTCTTTGCAATATGCTTGTAGTTTGCTCCTGTTATTGTAGCAGAGGAGGAGCTTATGAGTGTAGAAGAACATATATAACAGTTGGCATTGAGAGGAGGAAGATATTTTTTTTTTCATGTTCCTTTAATAAAACTATTCGAGGAGAAGAAAAAATTATATTCAAAGTGACCAAAAACATCTCAATGATACTACCAGTATAGGTATGCATCCAAAACAAATGTACAAGGAATTTCCAAATAAGTTGGAAGCAGGCAAATCAAAAGTCACATAAAGACATGACAATGTATTTGCCTAGAACTCTATCTATTTGTTGATTTTGTTAATATTGTTACATGACAATGTATTTAATGCCTAGAACTCTATCTATAATAGTGTTTACTTTGTATTTGACTTTGATATATAAGGTTTGATTATATAACTTTAATTACTGTACTTATGAATTCAAGGGGTTGTAATTTATAGGCGTTGATCATATAGAAGAAAGATTTTTTTTTTTTTTTGACAATTTTAGCATTGGGTATGACCACCTTTTGTATTATAAACCATCTGGTACATAGGGGAGTTGATTACAACCATACTATTTTTAGTAACTGCCAAGAGCAGGGTTCAAACCATAGGGGCTGCCCCCAACAAACCTATTCCACTTCGTTATTTTATAACCCGGCGTGAAGAGGACCACCGACAGCTTGGGATTCTTACCGTCGTTCTCGGTCTGACACACACTCAGAGGATTCAAGCATAATACTACCTTTGCAACATGCATGCCCCCAAGGTTTGAACCTAGGTCTCTTTTGGGTAAGTGCCTGGCCAGACAGACACTTACCAATCCACATGAGTTAAAAATATTGCTACCATGTTTAAACACTTCGGACTATGTATGATAATTGCTTCTTTTTATCAATTTAAACACTTTATAACATTAGTACTTGTTTGACATCATCGTACTTGTTTGAAATCATTGTGTGTAATTCATTTTTTCTACTAATTGAGATGCTTTTGTAGTAAAATATAATAACTACTAATTGTGTTTTGAAGCGCTTTGCATGCCTATATACCATATGATATGAACCTTATCTTGGGTACAGATACTAATATCTTTCCTTTTTTTGCAGTACCTTATTGAAGTTCCATTTTATAATCCATTGCCTTTATCTATAAAACATGTTTTAAAGTAATCACTTAAATATCTACAAAATAGATCAAAATTATCACTTTAAAGTGTTCTCTCAGTCATAAATTCTTATAGTTGTATACGATGTTATTCTATTATAAATATCTATCCAACATTGATTAATATTTTGCTAGTGATTTTATATGATTGACATTAAGAGCTTATGTAAGTGGTGAATATCTTAAGATGTTCATTCTCCAATCATCCTTGAGAAAAGTAAGAAAATGTGTGTATACTATACAATCTATATAGAGCACTTGCTAATTACTCCACTTACTAAGATACGAGAACACTTGATTAACTATTTGACCTTACCCACTTCGTGAGGAAAGTAAACAAGTTGGAAGTTACAAAAATTCAAATTGCAAATAGTAAGGAAAAAGCTTGACAAATCAAAGACGGCATGATTGAAATAGCATCACTATGGAGTTATTACATCTGTTGACTTGTATGTTGAATCTTTGGAAGGTTATGCAGTCTTTTGTACCTAAAGTGGTTTTATTTTTAATACTTAGTTTTTTTGGGCAAGGTGTGATACATACACGGAGACTTAGACCCTTGTCACTTAATCTAATTAAAGAGCATACTAATTATTATCATAGTTGGAATTTTGTGCTCATGTTTGCCAAACATTAACTAGTTAATATCTTATTTATCTTTAGTATATAGCTTTAATGATTTAATGGATAATGATGTATTTATAATACAAAATTTCATAACTTAATAAAATTCATTATGTTTTTTTTTTTATTTGGTTAGTGTGAGAAACCCCTACAACCAATGCACAGGGCTGAGCAGTCTCCTCCCAACCATGACCCCTTGTAAAGCCGAGAGCTATGCTTATCAATAGGGAATTTAACACAGCCACCACAACCCACCCCCTCAGACATTCACCCATGCCGCGGTTTGAACCTTGGACCTCTTGAAGAATAGCCAAAGCTTGAATCGTTGCGCTGTCCCCTCGGGACATAAAATTTCTTATGTTAACCTCATCCAACTTTCTTTATAACATTGTTGACTTTGATTATATTAGCACATTATTTTTTATCTAAGCTTTGAAACCTGTTTTTCAGATAATCCAACATTCAACATTGAGTCTTTACAATCATTTTTTCCTTGAGAGGATGATAAAATCAATCTATATTTAACTACTTATTTTTCCATTTTAATATATTTAATATGTATGAATTGTTGTGCACTACAACTCTTGAATATGTTGTTGAAATGTCCAAAACCATTGGGCATAGAGCAGTATTTGAGTTGTTTTTTATTGAAAAATATATATTTGCAAAAACATCAATAATGTGTGTTATGTTGGCTAGAGATTCTATTTTGCATATTGATGGATTATTTATTGTGTTTATCTATCTACTTAGAAAATAGCCCCACTCAAGCTTTGAAATGTATTGCATTTGTTTTACTTTTGCCTTTTTATTTATTTATTGCAAATGGTAATATCTGCAATAAGAGTTTGAAATGTCATTGAATCTTTTGACAAGTAATCTTGCAAAAATTAAGATACCCTAGGGGCCATGCTTCATTGAATATATGTAAGTTGTATAAAGCAATTCATATTATGTATGAATTATTAAATCTTAGATTTTAATTTTGATTTTTATATGCTCATCCAACTAATGATAAATCTCTACCTTGTTGGTCTATTTTATGTATCAAAGATAATAATATTACAATAATATTGATTGCTAACTAAGTTCTCAATCTATTTATCAAATGGCAAGAGCTAAAGTGGTTAAATATGTCAAATTTTAAGGCAAGACTAGGATACAAATCTTGTCAAGTAATATATGTATAATTTCCAAGATGATGTATCATCGTGGTAATGTGTTCATGATGTAATATGGGTGGGCTCATTTCAATCCCATATAACTAGTTTAAAAAGTAGTTCTAATATATTTGACATTGATAACTATTATACATTTAAATTATGATATTATACTTATAGTGGTTTTCAATTCACTATAGTTGCATAGCCATTTTGATCAAGGCTATTGATTGAAGTAGAACAAATTTTGCAATGAATTAGAGAAAGGGAAAGTGGTGAGGGACTAAGAATAGCCCGAAAAGCATGATGATCTCCTAAGGAGCCAATTGGTCAATTGGGGGAGCAAATAATTTTGAAGAAAAAAGTTCTCTTAGTCACAAATTGGATGATCCTTGATTGCTAATTTGTAGGGTTATTGATCCAGGTGAAATGATTAATTCGTTGATGCAATCAATCAATGGTAAGGGGGTGACATCTATTGAACATCATACTAGCCAATCAAATCAATGATTGGCAAATAACTGTTCGAGTCTCTAATTTGTAGATTATGAATTCGACAAGATCGAGAAATAACCAAACAATAAAGTGTTGCTTAATTGAAGGGAGTTTTGGAGTCAAAATTGTTTAACAAACGATTTTGAAGTTGTACATGCCCAATTCATTATGCAAATAGCCAAAATAAATGACATCTAATTAGTGTAGCAATTTTTGAAAGCATTTTTTAAGTTTGACACAAGTGAACAAAAATGAACATGGCAACTCGTCATTTACAAAGGGGAATCATGTAAGGAAGACAATATTAGCAAAAATAAGGTGCTATGGAAGATGTTCGATATGCAACTTCAAATAATGATGCCAACTAACCATTTCAATCAATCATTTTAATCAAGGCTATTGATTGAAGCAAAGCAAATTTTGTAATGAATTAGAGAAATAGGGGTTGAGGGTGTAAGACTAGCCCAAGAAGCACGATGATCTTTTACGAAGCCAATACGTCAATTGGAGGAGCAAACAATTTTGAAAAAGCAAACAAATCTCTAAGTCTCGAGTCATAGATTGGTCGAGCCCTGATTGTTGATTGTAGGTTTATTGATCCAAGTGAAATGATTGATTTGTTGATGCAGCCAATTAAAGTGAGGGTGACATCCATGTGACATCATATTAGCCAATCAAATCAAAGAGTTGGTGAATAATTGTTCAGATCCTCAATTTATAGATTTATGAATTCAACATGACTGAGAAATAGCTAGTCTATAAACTTTTGCTTATTTGAAAGGAGTTGTGGATTCAAAATTGCTCCATCCAATGATTTTGATGTCGTACATGCTCAATTTATTATGGAAAGCCAAAAATAGTGACATCCATCCAAGGGTAGCAATTTTTGGAGGCATTCTTCAAGTTTGGCACAAGTGAACAAAAATGAACATCAATTCATCATTTGCAATGTGGAATCATGTGATGATGATAAAATTTTCAAAAATAAGGTGCTATGGAAAATCTTGGATATGCAACCTTAAATAACCATGTCTCCTGACTAATTTAATTAGCTATTTGGTCAAGGCTATTGACTTAAGCAAAGCACATTTTGCAATGAATTAGAGCAAGGGAAGGTGTTGAGGACGTAAGACTAGCCCAAGACACCTGATGATCTCTTTGGGAGTCGATAGGTCAATTGGAGGAACAAACAATTTTGAAAAAAAAAAACTAATTTTTTTTTCTAAGTCTTGAGCCATAGATTGGTCAATCCTTAATTGTCGATTGTAAGTCTTGATCCAAATGAAATGATTGATTTGTTGATGCAATAAGTCAACTGCAGGGTGGCATCCATGTGACATAATACTAGCTAATCAAATAATGAGTTGGTGAATAATCGTTCAGATCCTTAATTTGTAGACTTATGAATTCAAAATGATTAGAAATAACCAATCGATAAAATATTGCTTATTGAAAGGTATTTTGGATTCAAAATTGCTCAATCCAATGATTTTGAAGTCTTATGTAGCCTATTCATTATGGAAATAGCCAAAATAGTGACATCCAATCAATGAGTAGCAACTTTTGGAGGCATTCTTCAAGTTTGGCACAAGAGAACAAAAATGAACATGACAACTCATCATTTGCAAAGGGGAATTGTGTAAGGAAGACAATTTTCACAAAAATAAGGTGCTCTGGAAGATGTTTGATATGCAACCTCAAATAATCATCCCAATTGACCATTTTAATTAGAAATAAAAAGTAAGGAGTACATCCATCGATGAATATGGAAGATTCTAGAATTGAAATAAAGACCACAACCATTTTTGGAGGAATTTTGTGGTAATAAAATAGATATTTTAACTTAATTATTTCTAATTTTTAAATTGATTTTTTCTTTTAACAAATGAGAAACAGTATAAATAAGTTCTCCAACATATTGTAATGGATCCTTTCCTTGATCTTCAAAACTTTGTTGTCATTATATTTCAATTTTTGTGTTTGATCAACATCAATCTACTTTTTAATATTTTTTTTGTAACTGTACATAATGCTTGACAAAGTTCAATTATGTGAATGCCTACCTTTGTGGATGCTAGCTAAGTTAAAGATTATGGTTTTTTCTATCCTCTATACCTCTTAGTCCATTCACATATTCTATGTTAAATTAACTTGTGAATGGATGAATGTTAGATATTGGAATTGTAATTATTTTGTAAAACTTTATGATTATTGGATTCATTCATATCAAAACTCTTCAACAATTTTATTTTAGTTACAATTATTTAATCTTTTTTTTTAAATAAAAAAATCAAGGATCCAACCTTATCCTAAGGTTGGCTTGACGAAAGTTATGTTATCTAGAAATATTAGTGCATATTCATAACCTTAGGTAGATCAACGATACAAATTTTGGCATGTCAAGTGGGAAGCAAATTTTTTATATACGTTTGGGTTAACATCTTAAAATACCTTTTTTCTTACCCAACCATGACTCCATTAGGAAAACTCTTATTGTAGGCTCACTAAGTCCAAAACAGACAAGCCAAAGCTTGATATTATTTACGAATATGTAGGGTCATCCAGGAAGATAATAACTCGATTCAAATGATTCTCACTAGATGGTACTCACTCATCTATGGTGTCTTTTCCATTTATTATATAAATAAATTATTCTTTATGGGATGATTGGGGTCATTGAATTTGGTAACATATAGTCATATCCTCACTATTTCTATGAAAAATTACCCACTTATACTGGATTGAAGAATACTTATGAACACTTATAGGATCTACACACTCTCAAGGTGATTCTCAACATTCAACACATGCATAATATAGTTTGCTTGTTGGTCTTTCCATTTAGAGGGAAGACCACAACATGGTATTAGAGTTTAGTAGTTGTCTATCACTAATTGGGCTACACTTATAGATGGGTTCATGTATAATTTTGATGATTATCTAATGCATACTTCTTATTGCTATGATTCAATACCATCTCAAAGCATATTTTTTTGTTGTTGTTTTTTGAATTTACATGGTGGAATCGGTAGCCGCCACGAATCCGGGCAGGCTGTCCGAATTTTTATGACCACCACAGTATTCTACGTTGTCCACCCTAGAAGTTGCCACAGTTCTTCGTGTAGTCCGCCCCTATAACCACCATGCCACAATCATTTTAAACCTTTTACGTTGTTGAAAGCACCAGGAAAAGGACAAGCATTCAGTCTGGGGAAGCCTAAGATTTGAACCTTGGACCTCCGCCCCCTTACGGGGTTTGGTCGAACCAATTGGTCTACACCTCGGACCTCATCTCAAAGCATCTTTGAAAGATATTCACGACTTTAACATATGGTTCCATTGGACTTGAAATCATACATTTATAATTGTTAAGGTAGGATATGATTTACCATGGCTTAGAATCAATACCCTACACATAATAGCAACATGATTGGGTTGTACATGATAGGACAAAAGCCGCATAGAAAAGAAACTTGAAATTGGTAAAAAATTAAAATTTGGAGGTATTTTTAAATTAAATTTTTTTATCTATACTTTACATGCCATTGATGCATCAACACCACACTCTTGAAAGGAGGTCTTGCTTTTGATTTAAAAGCATGATTGATAATCAAAATCACTGGCACTGTTGTGGTTGAACGATGATTTTAATACTAAGTAAAAAATTTGAATTTTTTTAACAAAGATGAGGGATGTGAGGTAACTAAACTGATAGGATTATAAGTGATGTAGGAGTTGTGATAAAGTAATGCTTAATGAGTGATTTTAGAGTGATCTAAGGGATATTGAAGGATAAATAATTTGTTTGAATCAAATATGATAATGCACAAGTGATTGACTTATTGATTTAATTTAATGTTGAACCATGGTGTTGATTTGGATGCTTTTATATTTGATTATGAGAGATGATTCTATACTCTAGAGTCTATGCTATTATCATTTCAAACAAACTCTCAAAGCATCAATAACTTCAATGTTGCATTCCAAGGAGGAAACATTGGGAGATATGAAGCTTTGTTACTATCATGGATATTCAACATAGTCTTGCTAGATACAAGTAGGAGGGTGATGCCATCAACATTAGAAAATATTATGAATAAAATGATAGAGCATCAGATTGTTTTTGGATGGGGTTCAACCATTCTAGCAAACATCTACGACGACCTTCACTAGGTGGCATACAAGGAAGGCAAGGACCTTTCCTATTACACACCATTATAAGTATGAGAAAGTGAGCATCTAATTATTACCAAACCACGACTACTATCTAATATAGATGATCTAGATATCCCTTGAGTTTATATATGGGTTAACTCGTTAGAAGTAGGGCACACTTATCCCCACAAGGTGATCTAAGAAGTGCATGATGGCATATTGACATGTTGAGGCATCATTCTATCATTTGGTATCTATGTAGAGATCATGTAAGTCAAGACAAGGATGTGAATCAAATATTGGCTTGTTATCCATTGTGAGGATAGAAATATATTCCATTATGATTAGGTGGTGACTTAGTTTAGGATGATTCAAGACATTTTCTAGACATATTTTAGTTTTGATAAATTGATAGGGAAGTGTGATTTGAGGACCGACCAAATATAAAGTCCTATTAGAGCAACATGTTTATGACCCACATTTTTAGGATCATAGTGTGGATGATATTGGGTGCATTGACATGTACACCACTTAGTATGAGATATTTCAACCCATGAGGGCCACCCTATTAGGTGGAGTTTACATGTTCTAGTGGGCTAAACCTAAGAGACAATGGAGATAAATAAATAATTGTTACCAAAATTATTGTGATAGTGGCAAAGGTGGAGGTAATCTAAGGAGGCCACTATTGAATGAGCACAACCACCATCAAAAAGAGGGGAATTTGGATTGATTAGTAGAGCAAAAACAAGAGTAATTTTTGCTCCTTTAAGGACATAGGACCTGTCATGGGAGTTGGGAATCCCAAATAAGAAGAATCGATTTAAAGTTTTGATTTGATTTAGAACAATTAAGGTTTATGGTTACAAAGGCTAATGAGAGTTTAATTAGATGTAAGAATAGTAGAAGAGTGGAAGACTATGATAGCCTCAATTTACCATGAGGCAATGTAAGACATCCACCATCAACCATTAGTTATACTACTTCCACTCATATTGATTGGTAGACATGTCGATCTCTTTGATCTAATCACATGGTTATGATGGTATACCACATGGTGGTGGCCACTATATTGGAAAGCCATGATACCATGACACAAAAAATTACTAAGAAGGTTAGGATGACATAGGGGAGGGATGAACTAGCACCATTAGATGGTCTATATGCCACTATAGCAATACTAACCATAAATTATGATAAACTAAGATAGACCAAGTCATAGGCTAACATAAACAATGTAGGGGACACACAATTGCTGAGCTATTTTTAAGACAACCTAGATGATATTCAACAATGGATGGATAGAGCATAGTATGCACATTGTGACAAGGTGGTGCAACTATAGGAGGACCTATCGTTTATGACATCCAGGATGACCCTCTATAATTAGCCTACCATAGGGCCATTGTTATAAACCAAATATTGCCCTCTTCTCCTTATAATACATGGACGAGGTCCAAGTCATAGATTTTCATGCACACAAATATAAAAGACAATTATGATTGCACCACCACACTCCAAGGGCTTTATATGAAATATTTGCTTGAAAGGGACTTTGAGATTTAGCTATACCACATGGGAATTTTTATGTACAAAAAATACTATAGATATATAAAAAGGATTGAATTTATTTGTGCCTAGAGAGACTTTAAATTTTCCTTATACAAACACCTAAGGACTTCTACTATGCCACATGGGACTTTTTGATAAAAAATTAGATATATCCAAAGGGAATTTAAGATTTACCTTGAGTATATTGCTCAAGGACTTTAACTTTGGTATAAAGGACTTTTAGATAATGTGATTTAGATATGCCTAGAGGGACTTAAATTTTATCCTTGAGTAGATTAGTCAAGGATTTCTATCATGCTACATAGGACTTAAAATTTGCATTAGACAAAAGCATAAGGACTTATATTGTATAATATTATGATGTTCTCAAGGGGACTTTAAGATTTTATTTGTTTTTGTTTATGAAAAGATAGAATATATATAGAGAATTGATCATACAAAATACAATTTGATGTTGTAAAACATGATTATGTGTAAACATATAAAAATATGCCAACATATACAATCTAAAAAAATTGAAGATAATTATGTGAGGATAGACACCCAATTAATAACTACAATGTATACAAAAAGATGTGTAATCATAAAAAAAGTTAATTTTTGATTTATATGATAAAACTAAAGGGATGATGGATTGATGGTGTAAATTGCCTAAGTCTTGTATGTGATGAAGGAGAATTGGTGGACCTATGTAGCATAAGCTATTGAAGCCACCTAGCGTATTAAATGAGTCCAAAAGTAATTCACACTAGATGAAGGGATTATATTGCCTCTATGCCTATATGTTTTTTGGTTGGATTTACCATATCCTCTATCTTCACTTATGATTTCCTCCTTCCTTCACATTCACTCTACATTCATAAATAAAAAATAAAAGTAACAAATCCTCAAAACACATAATAGCTTGATGGATATCACAAACTCTAATAAATGCTCTCTATGCATATAAATTTATATTTTACTAATAATTTTATTCCTTCTAATAACACATTGTTTGATGCCTTATATCACATTTGAATGCATCCAAAACAATTCCAAAATAGTCTCCCAAAATTTCTTTCCTAGTGATGGTAAGAATAATCGTTTCCAATGTCTTTGTAATGTCATTACACCCTCTAGAAACTAATCTCCTTCTAATAGATATGCATGAATATTCTAACACATATTTAACATAAATTAAAAATAGTGCAACACAATCAGCTGTGGATGCACACTCATGTCTTGAGATGGATAATAAATATTGGAAATTGATGCAATCATACTATAATCTAAAACATTCAACTAGAAACTATCATACCTCCCAATGTTTTTAATTAGCAAAATGTCTCTCTTTGACAAAAAATTTCTATAATGTCAATGAATTTATACTTTAATATATAGAGTGGAAATGGAAGAAATATAAATTGGGATTCCTTCAAATGCATGGTAGACAATGTCATGTTCAACAAACATTCAATTTTTTCATTCACACAAGAACTATGATCAATCTAATTTATCTTAAATCTTGATGTATTGATTATGTTGTCCATCTTATTGGACTATACAAACTTGAATATAAACCAACAGATATTCTCATATCTTCATACCTTCAAAAAGTCTCAACACATTTAGTTTTTCTTTTCAACAAACTATAGTACTCTTTGCAACTTCTCTTATCCTAGCAAAAAATATTCTTGTCTTGTTTCGATACCACATGATGGACTAGCATACATTGTTGAACAATTTGTATTGATCATGATGGATATATATGAATAAAGAAGATGGTGGTTTATTCTAATAAATTTCTATCAACCACCTATTTGGGTATATATCTTAAATACATCCAAATTATACTACATTATGTAACTTTCTCCGAAAAAGTTTAAGGCACCCAAAATCTAAAAGTGACAAGTCCAAGCTTTACCTCAATTGATTTTCACATGTAATTAATATGTTATCTAGATTTAGGTTCTTAGTTACAAGTTAGTGAAGTTAGATAACCATGGTAAATTTGAACAATTAGTAGTGGTTGTTCACCTTAGCTACAAGAATATGTTAAATGATATTGTACATAAAAAATGCACATAGTAAGTTCCATTTGGCACTACCACTTCTTATGAATAATAATGTGTCCAAATTTGACACCCATAAACTAAAAACATACAAAGGATAAAAGTAATTTGCTTAAATAATTTTAGTGGTAGTATACATTTTAAGAGTTCCAAGGTGTTTGAACTTTTAAAGTGGCAATTATTCCTAACACCCTCTTAACTAATTTTCACTTCTAAATGATATGTTAACTATCTTTTACTTCTTAAGCATATGTTAAACATAATAGGTTATGTTTACAGTGTCCAAAGTCTAGAAGAGATAAGGACAAAATTCACTTTAGCTGAATTTCATCTATATTTGTCATGTTATCTAGTTTTAGGTTTTGAATATGTTAATGGTTAGTAGTTATTGATGTTTGTTCACCTTGTTTGTTCACCTTAGTAGTTATAGTGATAGTCCTTATATTGGGTTTTAGACATGCTAACAATAATGGTTAGTGTTTACCAATACTTGTTCACCTTAAGAATACGAATTTACTTTAAATCATGTTAAACATGTATTCACCATATTAAGAGTAATGATATATGTTTAATTATTTATTTGTTCATATTTTTGGTTTTGCTACCTTGATATATTTGAGTAAACCAAAGCTTGCCCAAGAATACAACTTAGATGAGATGGCTAGAAAAGTAATTTGACATTAACTATTTTAATGATGGAAGTCTTTGATGTGATGTTTGATTTAACATTTTTATAGTATCATTTTTTTGTTATTTTAATAACTTATTTTTTTTATTGAACTACAATGTATCTAATTTTACAACATAGGTGACGTGTCCTATGCATTTTGAGTGAAAATAAATATACATGTCAAGCATGACGACTTTCAACTATATACTATCACTAACCAGTATGATATTCAAATTCTTAAAAACACATAATTTTATGCTCCTAGAAAGCACTTTCCCTTGTTAGAATCATGCTACAAGTTTGCTAAGACACCATTTCTCCTACAAGGGAGCACATAATTCAATTTTGATTTTGATTGGATTCAATGGGGTGTAATGTTGAGTTTTTTAAATTATGATTTACTTATTTTGAAACACTAACTTAGGTCCATTTCTAATTTTGAAAATATATTTCCCTTTTTATTAGCTAGAACTAAAAGAACAAACCTCAAAACTTGAAGCATTGCTTTTAAAAATATATATAATAAATGATCTATGCTTTATTTTTATTATGATACAAATATCTATCTTAAAGGAGGGACAACTTGACTAAATGTTTATCTTTATTCTTAAATAAAACTAGAATTAAAAAAGAAGATTATGCTGATTTATTAGAAAATGCACAATACAAAACATAGTTTAGATGCTTTTTATTTTTTGATGATAATATAAATTTTGATGATAGATTAGGAAAAATATATAATTAAGAATTTTATTTAAAATACAACTATGATTTTACCTAACCAGTTAGAAGCACTAAAAAGATACAATGTAATCAAAAGCTCAATAACAATAATGAAAGTGCTATAACACTTATAGATGCACTTTCCCAAGTGGCACTTTTGCAATAAAAAGCATGAAATAACTAATATAACTTTTTTTTCCTTACTATTTTTTCTTTAAATGATAAGGAAAAATAATTTAAACAAAACAAATTAAAATAGGAAAATAAAGTCGCTATAAAACCTTTTTTCACCTTAAAGTGATATCTTGCTTGTTGGATGTTGAAATTATCCTTAATATCCTAACTTTATAATGAGTACCTCCACAAACTACAATTGAAATAATTGATCATTTAGCGATATGCCTTTGTAGGAACTCTTATTTATAAAAAATAAACAAAGTTGGTCAATTGATAGGAAATATTCAATTTACTTGCCTTGTTAATGGTACTTTTGATTGTCGAATAACATTATATGAGTTATAATGGATTAATTTATAGTAGAACTTTCTATGATAATATAAAATATATTCACAAAAAACTAACCTGAGTCTTATGTTAGCTTTTAGATCTATTCTATTTCAAATATAACTATTGTTGGTACTTAGCTCTAGCCAAGTGCTATTGGATCCCATATTAGCTATGATAAATGTGATATTGGATTAGAGTGCTAAAAAAGTGCAGTAGCACTAATAAAAGTGCTATTATTGATACTAAGCTCTACCCAAGGTTATAATAAATCATATCCTAGGATTTAAGATTTCATCCTATTAAATATTCTATCAAAATGGTCCAAAATGATATAAAACTCTACAAAACAATGAATTAGAATGACATACAAACCTTATATGATGATTATATTATAAAATGAAGCAAATATAGATTTATGCAAAATAAAATGGGAAAGAAATCTCATCCAAAAGTGAGTTTTTAAAATGTATTCTACCATAAGAATTCTCCAAATACACCATCATATGATGCAACCTCTTGACATAATTTTGATATAGTACATTAGTGAGAAGAGGTAATATACATATTTTTATTAATAAGTTTCAAAAGAGAAACAAGCAAAGCTTTTCTTGTAAACAAAATGTGTTATGGATTAAATTTCTAAGGGCATAGATTTCTTGAAGCTTAAGGAGGATAAAATTTACCTTTTGAAGGTTTCAAAAGCTTCCTTTAGTAGAAAGTAGACAAGTTTATAATTTTGGCAAGTTTTGAGAGGTTGGTGATAGAGTTACCATGTTTGAAGTACATTGGGGTAAAGGATAAATGATGTAGGAAGGATATGGTTGATTTATTGGTAAGGTGTCAAAGCTACTTGGTTTTCTATATATTTTTTCTTTCTATTTTTAAAAATAGCATTAGTAACAACATTTATATGAGACTATCATTAAGTTAGCATTGAAGAGGTGGATTTAATAGGTTAGCAAGATGGCGTGGTGCAAAATGGTCAAAATTTAAAATTCAAATAATAACATTGGTTAATATGACAATATCATTATAGTTATAATGAGTGAGATAACACTTTTGCCAAAAGATAATAAATCTCATTGATGATAAATTTGTTACACTGGTCATAATGTTTGATGATGTTTAGATAAGTTTAAGATTATGTTAGAGCTTGATTAATCAAGTTTGGGTGTCTGTATTTCCTCATTTTATATATTTATAAGATGAGGAATGTATCAATAACTAGCATAATAAATGTTGTAACACTTATTAGAAAAGCTAAAGTTGATAGGTTGCTTTCTTTTTAGCTTATTTCTAGTTTTTATTAGATTTTATTTTGAATTTGATGAGTTATACAATGCAATTATTGTTAAGTGAAAATATTAAATGCTATCTTTCATATGTGTCCACCCTCAAGTTTTTAGAGGAAAATTCATTTTTGAACAAGGAAATATGATTGTTGCTTTGATCCCATAAATGTAATGAAAATTGATGAAAGATAGGGAAGAGAGATGAGGTAAATGATAGGGGGTATATTTCACTACAAAAGATCAAGCAAATAGATATTTGGAGGATTTATTTTACTATGATCTTTGATGGTTCAATATACATGACCCATATATCATAGCAAACAAGTTTGACTATTAGTACATTGAGAATGAGAAGCCCCTTATGGTACTCCCTTTAACTTTTTATTTTTATTTTAAGATGATTTTTTTAGTATGAAAAGTAATGTGGTGCTTTTAGTATGTAATAAAATTTTTTATAGTGCTATTATTGACCAATAGCACTATTGGATGGCGCACTTGTGCAATTATGGAGCTATTGTTTAAACACTATTAAATTGCACCACTTTTGAGGGAAATAAAACCATAAAAAATAGAAGCATTTGTGCTTTTGCAAAGATGTGGTACTTTTGACCCTAAGTGGATTGATTAATCTTGGTTGATTAGTTTCATAATATTTTTTATGAAATTATGAAAAATTAAAGGCTCATGATATGCACATGATATCATAGGTATTGTATATGTGAAAGTGATGGTTGTATACTATAAAGACCATCATACCACTATTGGACTATGAGCATCACATTTTGCTATCTGTGGTTGGGTTGTTCCATGTAACCTGTATTCTAAGGATAATGCTTGATAAACATTTGTTAGTGGCTCTAATATAGAGGTGGTATATATTGATTAATAGCTTCCATTTGCTAATTGGGGATATGAATGTCACACTAGAGGATGTGTGGTAGATATGATAGGTACCTATTCAAGGTTCCTAATTATAGATCAATTTGTCTAAGAGGTGATGTTTTGAGGATATTAATTAGGGATTACTATTTTATAACTTGTGTATATTGGCATTGATATCAATATTATGTACATAGAAGGTCACATGAGCTAGTAGGTAGCTCTACATACATCTTTAATATTGAATTTGCTTGATATGAATAGAAATTTTATCCATTGGTTCTTAGGGAGATTATAGTGGAGATGATTGAACAATAGGTCATTTTTGTAGGAGGGAAAACCATTCCATCCAAGATATATCATGATTTACATTTGGTTTCCTACAAGGGTGGATAAAGTAACATGAGTGCATGATGCTCTAAGTGTGGGCCTTGTACATAACTATTGTTTGACCACATAGATTAATTGGAAATATTAAATAATATTAAGGTCCCATGAGCTTACAAGTGGGAATATTCATTTGAGATGAGATACGAGCATCCAAATAAGGGGATTTTTAAAAAATATGACACTAAATTGATGACTTAAGGTAGTAGGATGTGATTTGACATCCATACAAAATTATTCAAAGTGGGTAGAGGGTGTGTACTAGCTACATTAGATTAGGTAAAGGATGTGTATTTTTAGCATTCACAAGGAAGGGAGATATTTTGTTATGAGAAAATAGTGCAATAGTTTGGGTAGGTATAAGATGTTTTATTAGACATAACCTGGTATAGGGAATGCATGGGAGGTGGAGTTTGGGGAATTGCTAAATCCATACTCTTATTAATATTTGGATGTGTATAATACTATCATATAGGATCCTTGAGTCGATTATGTTAGCTACACTAAATAATAGTAGGTTAATTATTAGGGATTTTAACGATAGAGAGTTGTAGTGGAATGGTTGTATATAGAGAACTAGATATGGCCTACGAGAAGGGCTAGGTGGGTTAGACATCATGTATGATATATAATTATGCATGCCCAAGTAGATTACCAAAGGTTGCACTCATGGCATAGAGGAATGCATGTTAATAATATTTTTTTTATTTGTGGAAAACATCCCAAAAGGGATGCCACTTTCGGGTAAGACCCAAGGAGGCAGGGGTATCCATTCCGCCAAAAATGCCCAGGACTCGGACCTGGCCTACCACCTTTGACATACTCAAGGAGCAAACAAACACACAAAACCAATTTAAAAATAAGTAAATAACAACAAAAATAATAAAATAAAATAAAAAACATGCTCCTTGAGTGTGTCAAAAACAAAAGCACAACCAAACACGCACAATAAGATAAAAGAAACCACAACACAAACCACATAGAAAAACACAAGAACCACATAACAAAACACAAACAAGACAAAAACAACAGAACACTACAAAGACATAACCCAAAAAAAAACATGAAAAATAAACACAACCAAAACCTAAAAAATTAAAAAAATATAAAAATAAAAATAAAAAACAACCAACAACAGATAATAAACAAAAACAAAAAACATAGAAAACACTCACACATAAAAACACGAAATAACACAAACAAAGAGAAACCCAAGAACAAGAACGAAAAAAACACAAGAACAATAACAAAAAACATAAAAAAAAAAAAAAAACAACAAAAACACAAGAACAACAAAAAACAACACAAAGAACACAAAAAAAAAACAAAACAAAAGAACCCACCCACCTTAAAAAACTAAACAAAAAAAAACAAAAAAGAAAAAGAAAAAAAAATTGAACAAAACAATGACCTATCTAGACCGAAGACTATTAAGGCAAGAATCAACAGAGGAAACAAAATAAAGAATAGAATGAGCTAGGGAACTAAAAAAAACTGAATGAACCAAAGAGAAGCAAAAAAAAAAAACAAGAAGAAACTAGGTACCTTCAGAACTGGAGCCATCCAAAGAAATGATAGAAAGAAGAGCTTCCCTAATTTGAGAAGCCCACCATATAGGAGGGTGGCCATAACAAGTAAGATCACCTTTGTCCAAAGCCCAATTAGCTAAAGCATCAACACTCTTGTTTTGATCTCTGACCACATGATTGTAATCAACTTTCAAAAATCCCATCCGGATTAACTCGAATCTTCTCAATAATTCTTTTTATTCTCCAATCCACCTTATGATTCTTAGAAGGAGTCTTCAAGAGATTAATCATAAGTTGAGAGTCGACTCAACTAACACCTTTTCCCATCCAACCTTAGTAGCCTCCCGAAGGCCTCTCGAGGATACCATACCCCTCAGCAAGGTTATTGGAAAGAATACCCAAATTCTCAAAGAAAAGTAAAAACCAGGGAGCCATCTCGAAAGTCTACCAATTCCTCCCACACTGGCTTTTCCAGGGTTCCCTCTAGAGGCTCCATCAGTATTGACTTTTCCAAAATCCTTAGGAGGAGGTTGCCAATTTCTAGTCCTATCCATCTTACTAATACTCACATTCCCTTTAAGTTGGTTGCCCTTAGAAGATTTAATCTTCAATATTTGCATCACTTGATCCCATATTTGGTGGGAGTTTTGGGGGTGATTAAGGAGTTGATGGACTGATTCAACTAAGTTGGCTATGGTCTTTTGCCAAATATAGTGAATATCCTTCCTATCTTGATTAAAAATTTGGTTGTTCCTTTCATTCCAAATATTCCAAAGAAGAATGGTAGAACCCATCCAAACTAACTGCCTAATAAAATGATCAACACCCTCTTGATTAGGCCAATCCCTCCAAAGTTGTTCAAAAGTAAAAAAATTGGACCACTGTAAGCCAAGTAAAGTGGCCATTCTCCTCCATAGCTCAGAGGCTAAAGTACACTCAATAAAAATATGGTTGATATTTTCTACATTCTCTTCACACATTTCACATCTAAAAGGGCCATGAAAACCACGCTTCATAAGTTGCTCACCAAGTAAGCACCCTACGATGCAATAAAAGCCAATTAAAGAACCTCACCTTAGGCCGGAGCTTTTGAGCCCACAATCGAGAAAATATGTCAGAAGAATGGTTGGGATTATTATGGCATAAGGTCAAATAACCTTGAGCAACCGAATACTCACCCTTAGTAGTGTTGTTCCATCCAAAACAATCTTTTTCATGGGACCAAGAGAGGGATCTCATATGAAGGATGCCTTGGATATCTTGTCTTTGCCTTTCTGGGATTTGAATAGGCCAGTCCTCAATAGGGATCCAATATCTACCAACCTTTGAATTACCAAGTATGGTACCGACAATAATTAGCCACCTTTATCCAATTAGCTCGGTGAAGCTCCTCCATCCAAGGCCTCCAATCGGGAAACCGAGTTATCAAAGGCTTGTGACCATCCCAAGAATCTATCCAAAAATTTGCATGTTGACCATTATGAATGATCCAAAATAATTTTTTCTTTATCAAATCCTCACCAGTCTTAAGAACTGCTAAAATGGGAGAACCTTTGGTAGGAAGTTGATAGCGAACAAGGTCTTCAGGACTTTTGTTCTCAGCATATTTAGCACAAATATTATTGGCCCAAAGAGCATTGGGGTTATGCAACATCCTCCAATATAATTTAGCAACTAAAGCTTTGTTGTTATTAATTGAAGACCGGAATCCTAACCCCCCTTCACTCTTAGGAAGACATAAAGTATCCCATTTCACCAAGGCCCATTTTCTTTTCTCCTTAGTACCACTCCAAAGGAAATGATGACTGATTTGATCCAATTCTCGAAGAACAGCCTTTGGGATATTCAAAATGGAAGAAACATAAATAGGAATAGCTTGAAGGACTGATTTTACCAAGGTGATTCTACCCCTGAAGAAAGCCACTTGTTGGTCCACTTTCCAATTTTCTTCTTGACTTTGTCCAACAACCAATTCCAATCTTTATTTTTCTGCCTTTGAATATTTATGGGAATACCTAAATAAGTGATTGGAAGAGAGGTCTTCTTATATCTTAATTTATCCAAGACCATGGATTCCTGTCTAGCAGAGCAATGAAAGAAAATAACTTTAGATTTGTCTTCATTGATCAACTGCCCAGTAGCCTTAGAAAAATAGCTAATGATTTGCTTAATATTAGAAGCTTCCTTAACTGTAGCTTTACCTAAAAGAGTAGAGTCATCCACAAATTGAAGATGAGAGATAGGTCTAGCTCCATGAGCAATGGTAACTCCCTCAAGGGTTTTGTTTTCCCTCTTTTTGGTTATAGTCCTACCCAAGCATTCAACAAGAATGATGAATAAATAAGGGGATAGCGGGTCACCTTGCCTAATACCTCTGGAAGCCGGGAAAGACCGAGAAGGCCTGCCATTGATAAGAACTAAGTAGGAAACTCGAAGAGATACATCCCATAATCCAATCCATCCAATCCTTAGAGAAACCAAATTGCCTCAAAACTTTGATAAGGAAGTGCCAATCCACTCGTCATAAGCTTTGGATAAGTCTAACCGAATGAACATGGAAGGAGAATTTTGCATATCCATGGAATGGATGGCTTCCTGAGCAAGAACTATCTCATCTACTATTTGACGTCCTTCCACATAACCCCCTTGCTCTGGGGAAATAATCTTATGCAAAAGAGGCTTCAACCTTTCTCGCCATGATTTTAGTAATGATTTTGAGAAGAACATTACATAAAGCAATAGGTCTAAAAGCTGAGATATGATCAACCTCTTGAGCTTTTGGAACAAGAGTAATATAAGTTTTATTGATAACCTTCAAAATTTCTTTGGCTTTCCTAGCTTCTTCCACCACCTCTAATAAATCAACATGAAGGATATCCCGTAACTCTTGGTAGAACTCAATGGGAAAACCATCAGACCTGGGGTTTTCCCTTTTTGCATTTTAAAAACTACTTGTTGAAGCTCATTGATAGTAACAAGAGCAGTCAAAATAGAGTTCTCCTCGTAAGTGATAAGAGAAGGGATTGCTTGAAGAACATTTTGTTGTGAAGCCGAGTCAAGAGGAGTAGCAACAAAAATATTGGAAAAGTAATCAACAACAATAGAGTTCATGCCATCCCAAGTATAAACAACATCTCCAGAATCTGATTTTAAGGAAGAAATAAAGTTGTGAGATCTTCGAGCTAGAAGAGATTTGTGGAAGAAATTTGTGTTTCGATCTCCTTCTTTGAGCCATTGAATTCTAGATTTTTGCTTCCATAAGATTTCTTCTCTTTTTTCCCATTCCTCTAACCGAGTTGTGAGTTTAATTTCATCTGCACTTCTCTTCTCTCGTGAGGCCATCTAAACAGATTTTCTTATTCAAATTTTCAAGATGAGCAATAACTTCATGTTTTTTTTTATGAACATCCCAAAACTCTTTCCAGCTTCCAAGTCTTGATTTTGGATTTAATGTATTGCAGTATTTTGGCAAAATAGAACATCTTAGTCCCATGCCTAGGTTTACCTTCCTTCCACCATTGTTGCACACGAGGTCTGAAGGAAATGTCTCTAAGCCACATTAATTGAAAACGAAAAGGAGAGAAACTCACATTGGTTTTCCACATTTCCACCATGATCGGCCAATGATCCGAACCAACATTATTAAGAGTCTTCACTTTAGGAATGTGACCATGGATTAAGAAATTTTTAGAGAGCAAAAACCTATCCAATCTCTCCATTATACAAGCTAAGCCTTGCCTTCTGTTAGACCAAGTCATAAGGCCATTATCTCGGTTGGATATCCACAAGATGGAGGTTTGCAATATATTCGCTCATGAGGTCAATGCTTTTGTCCAAATTTCTATTTCCCCCCTTTTCTCATCCAGAGAGAGGATGGTATTGAAATCTCCTCCGATCAAGATCCAAGATTTAGGAAAATGAGAGATAATATGAGTAATATCCTTCCACTGTCTTCTTTTTTCCTCCAAAGAAGTCGGAGAATAAACAACAATGCAGAGCATAATCTAGTTGGAATGTCTACTTTGAATAGCTATAGCCAACAAACCCCAACTGCCAACCATATGGTGAATAACTACCTCTTTTGGGTCCCAAAGACAAGCAATGCCACCCGAAGTCCCTTGGGAACTGAGGGAAACCACTTTTCCAGTTGGCCAAATTTTACCGGCAATTAAGTCCATATCCTCCATTGACATCTTTGTTTCTTGAAGGAAAACAAGATGTGGATGATTTATCCGAATCATTCTTCTAATTTCATTTTGTTTTGAAAGACTCCCTTTGAGTCCTCTAATATTCCAAGTGATGATCTTCATTAATACCAGGGCTAAAAAAGTTGGGAAGGGCATTAATCTTACCTTCCTCTACAAGCTTTTCACCTTCTTTTACCATATGATATTGATTGGTCTTGCGACCTACTTTTTGATTAGAATCCATCTTCAATTTTTTTTCCCTATTTCTTGACTTATTCCAATTGAATCTGAGATGGCTTCTAACCTTGAAGAATGCTCGTACACAACCAAAATTTTACTAGATGGTTCAACGGAGTCTATATTGGGACTCGCATTATTTGAAGTTTTGACATTTGAAATATTGTTTTTCTTGTGTAAATTTTCTCCTTTTTTTCTCGTTGAAAACCTTTGATTTGTTGGTTTGTCTCTCGAGTTCTTCCCTTCATATTTAAATTGTGTTTCTAAGATTTCAGTTTCCATTATTTCCTCTTCCTCACTTGGGACATCATTTGTGGAAAGGATTTCAAACATATTAGCAGATGACTTTGATTGATCCTTCATAACTGGTTTTTTCTTAGTGTTCTTCTTCTTAGGTATTTGGAAACCTGCTGAGTTTATATCTTCTTTCTTTTGATCAAGAATTTTATTTGGGCAAGCACTGGCCAAATGACCATATTCATGGCAAATTCTACAATGAAAAGGAATGTTCTCATAGTCCACTACTTGCTCCCAAGTGTCTTCCCCAAATTGTAATGTGATATTTTTAGGTAGGGGTTTGTCAAAATCCATTAAAACACAAATCCGAGCATAAATAATATGTTCAAAATTTTGAGTACAATCAGAAATCATCATAAAAGTTCCTAAAGAGTTTCCAATTGAAGAAAAAATAGTAGGATTCCAAAATTCAATAGGGAGGCCAAAGAGTCTAACCCACACGGGAGCTATAGAAGGCATCTCTTCTTCGGATTTAAATTTAGTATGCCAGGGCTTCATGAAAAGCCCCGCCCTTCCAAAAAACCAAGGACCCCCTTGAAAAGTTTTCTCTCTATCTTCATTATTAGCAAATAAAACAAGAAAATAACCATTTGGATAAATAGAGATTTGTAACTCACCTTTAGTTTTCCAGCTTTTTGCAGCCCAGACTTTGAAAGCAGATAGACTCGAACGAAAACCCACGAACCGACAAATTAGTCCTCTTTTTTCCAAATCTTCAATGCCAGTCCGAATGTTACCCATATCAAGCTTAACAATAGGAGTTCCATCAACTGCTTTAAGACATCCCGACTCCGTTTTCCTAGGATCAATCTTAGGCATTCTTAGAGGTTTATGGGAAGCCCTAATATTGATATTAGCATTGGGCTGAGGCTGTCCACCATGAAGGGCATCCCTAAAATTCATTTTTGGGACCGAGTCTTCGAAATTCTTACCCTTGACAGGGGTTTTCACAGTAGAATTATTTTGTGGGTGCACCTTAGCACCAGATTCACTTGAGATATGAGCCATTTTTTGATCAACTACTTGAAACTTGTTTCGTGATCTCTTTAATCCTTGCCCTAGACGTCGTGGAAAGGTATGGTTTTCACTTTTCTTTTGTGCAGCAAATTGGAAGCCGTTGTCACTCAAGTTCACAAGTATGATCTGTTGAAAGACAAATTTCTAACCCATCTTGTATCCCCCGCAACATTTCCTACTAAAATATTGAGCATAAACCATACAAATATTGGCTTATAGGGCCCGAAGGCCCTAAAAACCAACCTCTGGAGCTGCTTGCACTCAACCCAGATGAAACCCTCGCATAGCCGCTTGCCAAATATCTCGTTCACACATAGGGATGCGCTAGGATCTGTGTTGCTCCAAATGATATGAAAATTTGTGGAGATGTTCTAGGGTTTTTCAGGCATCTACCCTCAAAATTTTAGCTCAATCCGAGTCCGGATGAGTGAGATATGGCCGAAACGAGTTCGGTAGTTTGGGCAGTCCTACGAAAAACGTCTAATCAATTTCTTATACCTTATGACCAAATGCACGTTAATGATTGACTAGCCTATAGATAATGGTCAATTCCCTTACCATAGAGCAAAATATAAGTTAGGATGAGGTTGTTGCATAGGTCTAGAAGAGTGACTAGCTAACATAGTAGGTCATGTATTTGAATGTAATTATACATTATTTGGTGATAGATCAAACCACAACTATGAATCAAGTAGCCCAAGCTAGCATGAGTGGCATAGAGATGGCAAAACAATATGGATGTTGTTGGATAGATTGAGGCTATATGATAGGCTCATAAGGCTAAGCTAGCTAGAAATTTGGTTAAGATGTCATAATTGTAGGAGGATCTAATAGTCAAGGTTATTGGTTCAAATATTTATCAAAAAATGTATTATGTGGCCATATACATAGATCACTTGCCACTGTTACTAGCTCACATATATGGTCAATAAAAAACTAGATTACAAACCCAATCATATAAGTGATAGTCTTCATGGTCAATGATGATGTTTCCACCATAGGGAGGTATTAAGCAAGATTTATTGACATTGAATCTAAGACTTAAGCATGATTTTAATGATGTTATTCATGATGTACATGATGAAATTTTGATGTAAATAATAATAATGTATGATTTTTGCGCATATATGGTTTAAACATTTTTCAGCATGATATTTGAAAATTTTTATGGATGACATCACTGTGTTAATTTCATTTTGAATATTATTTCATGAGTTAATTTAGTCATAATAATGATGATAATTATAATTAATTGTGATGATTATTGTTATGATTGTATGGATGTAGTGATGTGCTTTTAGGTACAATAATACATTTAATTACTTCATGCTCTACTTAAATATGAATTACTAGATATGAGGATGTAATTATGTGAATTTTTTTTATTAGTTATGTTATGGTTAAAGGTAAGACGATTCAAAGATTTTGTTATGCCATGTGGGATGTTCTATGATATAAATATGTATAATGTATATACATAAGGGGACTTTAGTAATGCGATATATGATTTTCTATGATACAAATATATACAAGATAGATGTGCTCACATTGATTTTAGATTTGCCATGCAATACTTTCTATTTTATAATCATTTACAAAATTGTTATTCGCAATGGTACTTTAGATTCACTATGTAATACTATCTATGTTATATTTATTTACAAATTAGATTGGCCCAAGGGGACTTTAGCTTGTGTCATCTAAGAACTATGTTATAGTTCTATATAAAATATATATGCCTAGAGGGACTTTAGTTTTGCCCTAAGCAAATGTTTAGGCACTCTAATGTGCCATAGAAAACTTTAGATTTGCCATAGATGAATGTTCGAGGAATTTGTTTTCCATAAAGGAATTTAGATATGCAATAGATGACTTTAGTTGTGTCATAAAAAAAATTAGTTTTTTGTTTAATTTTATATTGAAAATCTAGTCAATATATACAATGCTCAATTAGAATAAAAAATGCTAAGTTATAAAAACATAAAAATATTTACATACATATTTATAATAATATATTTTAAAGATATATTTTAATTTGTGGGATTTTTGAAGATAGTGGACTTGTGATGCAAACTTCCTCCATTCATTTAATTGATGTTAAATGAATATGTAGTGTAGCCATAAAAATGCACCATGCACTAAAACAAGCAAAGATAAAACTTATATATGTATTGTTAAATGGAAGTATTTTCGAATACAAAGTGACCCTTTTATAGGGTATCTTTACCAATAATACAATGCAAGAACAAAGGGGGATGACCCCTTTTTACAATCAAGGATCCTTGGTGCAATCTCCTTCTTATGCCACAATCAAGTTGTGGGTGGGTTTTGTGTCTCGAGCCTCTTGGACCACCCTAGTGTTTTGCCATCTACATCATACCTACACACATGCTCACAAGATAGAGTCAAAAATATTTGATGGTCCTTCCTTAGATGAGGCCCTATTAAAAATAGATAAAATAATGCTTCACAAAACTCATGAAAAAGGTTACAAAACTGCAGCATAAGTTTGCAAAACTTGAAAAAAAAAGTTGTATACCTTCTTTACCTACCTGTAGTCCAGGATGCTCTATTTTCTCTTCTCTGGGTAACTGCCAACTGTGGTTGGTTCTAGGTGATTACAAGCTATAGTTGGAATTGTGTAATCGCTAATGATGGTTAGGATGATATGGAATATGGGGCCACGTACTCTTCCTGTGAGGTTATAGTGATGGCTGGTGTCCTCTAGTGCAAGTATGATGATAAGATAATGGCTGCTATCCTTTGGTGCAAGTATGATGATAAGATGATAATCTGTAGACACCAAAACAACACCAATCTAATTATGTGACTACAAGCACTAACCAAATTGGCATACATACCTAGGGCAACCTCTAGAGGTTAAACATTGGGCCTAACCACTCCCAAATTAGTTTTGGAAGGTCAAAGGTCAATTTGGCACCTTTTAAGCACTTTGATCCCTATTCGTCCCACCCCAGGATGATTAGAATCCTATTTGTCCCACCCATGGATGACTAGCAACAATCGTTCTAGGGTGGGACGAGTAGTAGGTTTTACTGGCAAAAATTCAAGCCTTGACAAATCTACCACCCAAATTCACCTTCAAGGCATGCAATTGTAAGGAATGGTTTCAAATCAGAGAGAGGGACTCCAGTAAGGCATGCCCTGATCATGGAGGCTCTAAATTAGGGAGGAATATTCTCTCCCTCCAAAAGGCATGGCAAGCCAAGTGGTGCCCTCGCATGTGCATTCAAAGGAGACCCCTGAGGTCTATAAAAGGGTGAGCCTCATCACCCAAAAAAAGAACAAATTTGGAGCTTTTGGAGCAATGGAGTGCTCCCAAATTGTATCCCCATTCCCATTTGTGCTTCCTACATCTATAATTTCTCTTTTGGAAGAGAGGTTATCGGGTGAGCACTAGGAATGCAATATAGACCCAAAACCCAAGCAATCGGCCACAATACCACACCAAATTTTTTGAAACAACTCCCTAGGAGGTTTTGGACCCATACCACTTGGATTGGTGCCAAAAATAGGCCCCAAACGGTGGGCGTCCTGCCTCCGGGTGCCCCCCACACTACTGCAGTCCTAATCGTCCCACCTCGGAGCGATTAGAAACCTGTGAAGAATTTTTCTACTATTATTTTTCATTATTTCATGTTTCATATACTTATGTTGCTGTTCAAGTTTCATGTTATTATGACTTTATTTGACCTTGTTTTTATTATTTCATGCGTTTACTAACATACAGGGAGCACCTTCGGATACAAGATAGTATGGGTAGAATCTGCAAAATATGACCTTCTGGGTCTTCTCAAAATGCCCCTTTTAGTCTAACCCCAAGTTTGTAGGTGTTTTGGAGGCCTCAAGGTAGGACATTTGCAAGGCCGTCTTGCACATTTTGTTGTAGTCCTAATCGTCCCACCCCGAAGTGATTAGAAATTCATCCATGATTTCCTAAATGTTATCTTTTTAATGTGTCCCAGATGATGTCTTGATGCTTCTATCAAATTTTAGGTTCATTATGACATGTTTTGACCATCGTTTCATTCTTTTTTACATTAACCAGTCGGAGGCTTTGGGGATTGCATGTTTTCCTAATATCTGCATATGCTATTAACTGTTTGCTATTTATTTGTATGTAGGATCTCACCACTAGGAACACCAGAGGGGCAAAAAAGAACCATGAACATACGGATGCAAGTGGTGGAAACATTTGGCCCACCCATTTCGAATGTGGGCATGCGGAAGACACTGGGAGTGTACCATTCGTTGATGTAACGAACAGTATAAAAAGTTCTGAGCCCTAGAGAGGGGGGAAAAATTGTAACTGGATTAAAAGCAACATTAATAAAAGAGGCCCCACTTTGTTTTTCTTATATCTAGTTTCATTTATGCTTTGTTTCTCGCATTTATTTGTTTCTCGCATTTGTAAGGCTTAGCATCTGCACCATTTGTATCAATTTTGTTTGCATCATAATCTGGCACACCGTCACATTGCATTTGTATTTTAGTGGCAATAATGGTGGGACCCTGTCCCTTGCATGTTTTGATCAAGTTTTTGATCCAAATTTTGTGGTTTTCCTTGTAGGTGTTACCCATTCGGGTGCTGGACTGCTACTCGTGCCACCCTGTGATGAATATAGACCTAGAATTCGTGCCACCCTGGGATGAATATGTATTTGTCCCACCATATGATGAATATAGACCTACTATTCATCCCACCTCGAGATGATTAGAGCTCTGTGCAGTTTTTGAGCAAAAACTCAAAGGCCTCTGGTCTGGACAGAGAGGAGGTAGGTTTTATGAACATCCTTTGTGTTTCTCTATTTCCTGTCTCTACAATTTTTTGTTTTCTTTGCTTGCATAGAAAAGTTAAGTAGCTTGTCTTCCTTCTTGCAATAAGAAAAAGAAAATAAAAAAACATAGAGTAACTTAAATGGAAGGAACTTGATTAGGAATGCATTCTTTTCTGGTTTGCTTGCATGATACTTGCACCAATGGCAAGTCCTCATCATAGGTTTCAGTTCTAGGTAGGGTTTGTGATTTCTTTTTTTTCTACTAATTATTTCTGAAAGATAAAACGTACGTTAAAGCATTGCATTAGTGAAAATCATCTTTTGTTGTATGTTTTCTTTCTTTACATGATTAAAAGGAACCACACACACACCACCTAATAAAATTAACATCAAAGAGTTGGTATTAATACCCCAACACTTCATCAATACCAACAGTGGATTTCATCACCACCTTGGCTTAGATTTTGCATACATTTACCCTAATTGCAACTGTTGCTAGACGTAAATCTTGATGAAAGCTGACCAAGTGTAACGGGGGTGATTCCCAATGCATGAGGATAAGTCTTCTATGGTAGGTGTCAAAAATAGAGCGATTCCCCTTCCATACTGCTTATGTTCCATGTACTGTTCTACTCTCGCGTACCAATAGTTTCCCTCATGTAAGGGCGGGTATATTGAGAGATTCGATATAACGACCTGGCAATGGTATATTGAAGGGGCGACCATTTTGGAGATACAAGAGCCCTCATTTTGCATGTATAACAAAGTTTCCTTTACGAGATTCACACAACAAAAATTAAACACATTAAACCAGATCTAGGACACACATTTAATTTGTAAACAAGATAATCATTTCTTTGTTTGTGTGGTCCCCTTTTGTTTGGTGTAGCATAAAAAACTGTAAAGGAGATAAGAATATACATATCTTGTTCAAAAACCACCACCATGGTGTATACCCATAGGCACAAGTCACCTCCGTTATAGCCCCAAGGACTTGGTTATACCACCTTGGCAGCCTGACCCACAATGTGGTCCACACTATGCCACTACAGAAAAGGACTATAGAGGCACCCCTTTGAGGGGTACTCTCGTTCAACACAGACCCTCTCAGGAGGAGTACATACATGGGAAGGCTCCCTTAGACACTCATTATGAGTGGTCACTACACGATGAAGCACTAGAGCAACATAGGGTTCATGAGGAGGGACCACATGATTATATCATCCCCCCTCTACCTCTCATTACTGTTAGAACTAATAGGCCAAATATAGAGCACAAGGCTCTTCGGACTGGGCGAGCCAACTCTGCCTGTCCCTTTCACACGTACGAGAGGGAGCACGAGGAAAACCAATATATTCCTCAAGAGCAATACGCGGTGCGGGAGCAATGTGCCTCTGCACTAGCTAATTATCAAGATCACCTATTGAGGTTAGAGCCTCAGGTGAATGCTGCTAACATCGATAAAGGAAAGCGACCCATAGAGATCTTGGATCATCGTGACTGAGATAGATATGTAGGGGAGGAATCTAGGCCTCCTAGACCTAGTACGGTGAAACAAATCGACTTGGAATTTGCCAAACAAGCTGCCTACCAAGTGCAAATCATGTAGCTTAGGTAAGATTAGCAGCAGTTGGAGCAACTGTATCATCTTAACAAAGAGCGCATTCAGCGCCAGATAGATGAGTTGCTCTAGAACACTATGCCTGAGAGGATTCCAACCCCTCGAACACATAAGGCAAAAATTTATGAGAGGCACAACCCCTTAGTGCGGGATAGGTTTTCTTGACCTTATCAAGTGTTACCTCCAAGACCTCCGAGACTTGAGTGGGAAGCCACTCCTAGAACAAATGATGGGCGCCTTCCTCGGGTACCCGTCCATGTTTATAGGTCATGCCCAGAAACTCCCCAAGCTGCCTATGAGGAATTTGGGCAAGAAGAAAAGCAGGTTGAAACACCCTACTAAGGCAGGGGGTGCTATCTAGCTACCCCACCATAGGCCTCAAGTTCCTCATAATTCATAATGGGAACAAACCAAAGAAGAGGAAATCAAATCCTCTGATGCATACAAAGCGCTGCTAGAGTGCTTAGAGTCTGTGGAGACCAAGACTTCAAGGCCCCAAAAACCTACCTTACGCCAGCTTCACAGTCACCCTGTGCATCCTTCAGTTTTGGCACCCCCATATCCCGACCACTTCAAAATGCCTCAATTGGCAATTTTCAAAGGGGATGAGGATGCACAAGAACACATAACAAGGTTCCTGAGTCAATGCTTTAGAATTTAGGACAATGATGCCTTACTTCTAAGAACATTTATAACCACGTTCGTAGGCCCTACCTCGGATTGGTTTACCCAGTTGCCGAAGCATAGCATCAACAATCTAGACCAGCTAGTGGATGCGTTACTTGAACGTTTTGCCTTCAACACCAAGAAGAAGACATACTTAAGCAACCTAGTTGGCCTTAAGCAGTATGACGATGAGACCATAGTCGCTTATGGGAATCGATGGAGGACATTGCTTTCAAAGCTACCTTACCTCCCTCCCATGGTCGACATGACTCAAATGTTTTCAAAGAGTTGCATAAGGTAGATCTCTATGCTATTGTAGCTGCAACAATATGCCACCCTAGAAGAAGCCCTGGCACAAGCCAAGATAATTGAGGAGATCAAAATTCAATATGAAGAGATTGCCAAGCCACGCAAGAAAGAGTGGACCAAAAATGCCAAAACTAGGCCCACACAACCGAAACCCGTCGCGGTCAATCAGGTTTCCATAAGTGTACCACCACCTACACAAACAACATTGCCAAAAAATGCTAATTATTAGGTAGTTCCTCTTGCTAACTATGAAAAAGAAAACCATAAACAAGAGCAGAATCAACAGTGTCGCCCTAAGCGATAATTCACACAATTCATGGAGTCTAGATACTCCTTGTTTGATCACTTGTTCATGGAAAACCTGATAAACTTGCTGAAAAGTCAACCCATAGACCCCAACGCACCAAAACCCAAGGGCTATAGGGAATATTTATACTATAAATTCCATCGGTAGAAAGGACATGACATCTTTAGTTGTTGGAAATTCAAAAACTTGGTACAAGACTTGATAGACAGCAAAACACGTGTGGTTGATAATCCCGTAGCACTGAGAAACCAATAGATGGATGTCTTCAAAGACCCCCCCACCTACCCATGATGCATAGGCAAAGACTTTACAAGTAAATGAGGTAACACAAAACTACCCCATGCAAGGGTACTTAGGGATGATAAACATCGTGACATGGAACAAGAGATACTCAAACACGGGTACACCCGTTTCTGCTATAGGAGATGTTCCATCAACGTCACAACCTCCACAATGCCTATGCAACCTCCCCCACCTAGACCAGTGGCCACAATTTGTACTAAGCTTACTCAAAGTTTAAGGACCACGTCGACTAGGCTCTCCATTTATGATCTCATCTAACAATCATCACCCCATCGAGAGGCTCTGATGGAGATACTCAAAGCCATTGAGCTACAGCCCCAAGAACCTAATTATTTCAAACAACTTTGTGGGACATGTGAGACAATGCACATAACCGGTCATAACCTTCAAGGAAGACGAACTAAAATTGGTGACTGGTGATATGGTAGATCCACCATTACACGTCATCGTGCGGGTCAACGAGATTCCATTCAAGAGGGTATTTGTGGACACGGGCTCATCTAGTAACATAATCACGACAATGGCATTGAAACACCTTAAGCTGCCAGTATCCCACATTGTGGCATCCACTTACACTCTTCGAGAATTCAACGATGCGTTATGCTCGATGGTTGACACAATTGTCCTGCCCATCCAAGTAGGAAAAAAGACCATTCCTACGTTGTGTCACATCCTGGAGGGTGAGATGGCCTACAATATCTTGCTAGGCCGGCCTTGGATTAGGGACATGAAGTGTGTCCCTTCGATAACCCATCAATGCCTCAAATACACATACAAAGGGCAAGTACATGTAGTCCCAGCAGACTTAGAGCCCCTTAAGTTTTGCAATGCGGTGTAGCTGATGCCACAATCGACCCTCGCATTGACACATTTGGACTTCCAATTGAATCCATCCTCACAGGGTCTGATTTTGCCTACATCCCCGCTATTGGGTCCCTCAAATAACTGACCTGGCCCATCTTCATCGTCTGTCCCTTCACCAACAACGCCACCCATGGTGGCCACACCGAAGGACAACGGGAAGAAGCCCCTAAAGGAGGCACCACCACTAGTCTAAAATATCTCTACCGAGGGGGTACCCAGCAAAATGGAATTCGAGACACCTGATTCACCCAACATGGAGTGGACTCAGGGAGAACTCCCATTCCATACCCCTCAATCGCTGATGATTACCGTTAAAATGGCCAATACGGGCCTGGGGGAGTACCTAGTGTAGAACATTGTGGCAACACTTGCGCTTGAATCCATGCAAGACATGGGGAGACCTTGCCTCCCCATCGGCACTATCATCCCTTTAGGCTACCCGCCAAATCAGACCAACTTTGTATATGGGGGCCTCGAGAATGACCTGGAACCCTACCTAAAGAGGAAGAGGATAAAGAGCCGTTTGCTGAGAATGTTGATTATCTGTCCAACCCAGACTTCGCCTTTAAATACCTATACTAATGTAATTGGCATGGATATGGGTTGGGCAGATACGAACAAGGAATGCACACTCTTTGTCAACCAAGGCACCAGATACCCTATGACAAATCAGGAGTAGGATTCAACCACCATTTACCCCTTGACATATTGGTAGAAACCATGCAAGGCTTAGGTCTAGGCAATAGGTATGGGTTGGCACAAGATCCATACGCCAATCCCAACACTACATACACATTGGGGAATTATTTCCCACTAGTAATAACAAACCTTGTTGATCTCAACAACCCCTCCCCTTTGATTGAGAAAGGGGAAAGTTCAAGAGGTAACTTCCAAGAAAGATATGAAGAAAATCAAGAGAGCTCTTCGAAAGATGACCTTGGGACCCATTTGAGTCCGATAGCAATCACTCGTAGGTGACGCCCATCGACGATTATCAGGATGACTTTGTGGCAATGTTCCCCTTTAATGTCCCAATTAGGCAATTGCCATCTCTAGAGAATCCAACCCTCCTGTAGAGATTGGTACAACCCAAACAGGACCAAATCAACATGCTCAAACAAAACAAGCCTCCCATGCTGACCATAAGGCCAAGTGATCAAGAAACACCTAGTGGGAGTCTATACCAGCCATAGGGGCACATAGTTGTCAAAGAAAATGAAGGCCTATGGATCTCTGATAGCGACTATGAGGATGAGACTGAGATGGCATATCTCAACCATATGAAGCAACAGGAATACCCCATAGACATCGATGGTATGTTTGAACATCTGAACATGGGACCAAGGCATAGGTGGCATTTAAACCAAGTGCAGTTACACCAAGTGCTTCATCCACCACTTCGGGAATACAGAGAGCACCTCCCACCTAGAGACCCTCTAGGGCCATCAATGCCAAGGGTAGACCCAACCCTTCTATCCACACACAGGGTCGATCCTTTTGTGCCAGTACCCACAGATCTAGATCCGAGGCATGAGGATAATCAAGAATGTCTGAATCAACACTCACGTGGTAATGGAGACCAAATTCATTCCATCAACATGATCTCCATTGATTTAACTGCCCCCATCCACAATCCAACCAACCCAACATGACCATTATATCTAGACCTAGATGCCATAAATTAGGATCGCGCTGACTCACCACCATCCCCATCAGAGTACTGGCCTTGCGGTGAGATGTTTCATTTCACCCCAAGACAGACTCAAGATATCTTCCATGTTGAAGAGGAACCTGAAATTCCCAACATAGATCTAAATTTAGTGAATGATATCCACCTGATTCCAACTCCACACCAGTTAGAGGACTGATCCCACATGTCAGTCGAAGAGACGATTGACGTAGACATCGATTTTGATCCAATTAATCTGTAAGCCATCAAGCTGGGGGTAAGTCTATCCCCTGAAGAGAAAGTCAATTACCTTGCCCTTCTCAAAGAGAATAAGGAGGTTTTTGCATGGTCCTATAAAGACATGCCAGGGCTAGACCCATATCTAGTCATGCATAATCTTACACTTGATCCGATAGTGAAGCCAGTCAAGCAAAAGCTACGTAAGATGCACCCAACAGTGGCCTTAATGGTCAAAGACAAGCTACAAAAGCTATTGGATGCATAGTTTGTCATCTGTGTGGATTACCCACCATGGCTGTCCAACATGGTACCTATCAAAAATCTTGATGGGAGGATTCGCATATGCATTGATTTTTGAGATTTAAACAAAGCGAGTCCCAAGGACGATTTCCCCTTGCCTAGCATCGACGCATTGGTAGATGCTATAGTAGGCCACGAAATGCTTTCCCTCATGGATGGTTTCTCGGGATACAACCAGATTCATATCAATCCTAATGATCAACTAAAAATGGCATTCACGATGCCTTGGGGGAAATTTTGTTATAAGGTCATGCCCTTTGGCCTTAAAAACACTGGTGCCACCTACCAACGCGCTATGACATACATCTTACATGATCACATGCATAAAACTTTGGAAGATTATATGGATGATCTATTGGCCAAATCTCTTTTGTGCCAAAATCATCTCGATGACTACGTAAGATCCTTGATCGCCTCATCAAACACAAGGTTAGGCTAAACCCCAAGAAGTGCATATTTGGCATCACATATAGAAAAATCTTGGGTTTCATAGTCTCAAAATTAGGCATCGAGATAGATCCAAATAAAGTCAAGGCAATCCTTGAGATGCTTCCCCCAACCACCATCAGGTAGCTAAGAAGCTTGCAGGGTAAGGTCGCGTCGATCAAGCACTTCATAGCATAGTTATCCGACAAGTGCTGACCCATGAATAAATTATTACATAAGGGGGTAGCATTTAATTGGGATGACGAGTGCCAGTCAACCTTCGATGACATCAAATAATACTTGGCTTCACCTTCGGTATTGGCACCACATAGACCAGGAGTGTCGTTCTACTTATACATCTCAGCTACTGAGGTGGCACTGGGTGCCATGCTAGCCCAAAAAAATAAATTACATAGAGAATAGGCTAATTATTATCTTAGACGCACCCTGGTTAGTTATGAACTTAACTACACATACGTTGAGAAGCTATGCTTGGCAGTGGTATTTGCCACCAAAAAGCTATGCCATTACATGCTGAGCAATACGACGTATGTTGTGTCTAAGGAGAATCCATTGCGGTACATGATGAGTCGTACTTATCACAATAGTCGTACGATGAAATGGATCATGTTGTTGATGGAGTTTGACATCGAATTCATTGGACAAAAGTCCATCAAAGGTCAAGTCATCACCGATCAACTAGTAGAGGCTCCTCTCAAAGACAATAAGCCTCTGACCATAGAGCTACTCGATGATGGGGTCTTCCATGTCTTAGAATCGTCAGATTTTGATGAGCCTGAGTCACAGGCCAACATAACCCTATTTTTTGATGGTCCTAAGTATGTGCAAGGGGGTGGCACGGGAATCATATTTTTCACACCGCAAGGGGCTCCGATGCCTTTATCATTTAAACTTGATTTCTTGTGCACCAATAACAATGTTGAATACGAAGCCTTGCTCATAGGTCTTCAGATAGCCATCACCATGAACATCAAACACTTGAATATCTTTGGTGATTCGCTATTAATTATCAACCAAGTGAAAGGGGTATTCCAATGCAAATGCCCAATTTTGTAGGCCTACAAAGCCCTTGTGGATAAATTCCTAGAAAATCTTGAATGGTACGACATCGAGGCACTCCCTCGATCATCAAATTGTTTTGAGGACACTATCGCCTCCTTGGGGTCACTAATCCCCCAAAACCCTTCTGATGAGATGACAACCATTCAAGTCAAAACGTTATCACAATCTAGGATGGAGCGCGCAAGCTCTAACATGACTCCAAGAATCCACCTGATCCAGATTGAACCATCTCAAGATAGGTTCTCTCGAATCCATGATAGTTTGAATCACGCCAACTAGGGGTCTTTGTTCTCTCCAACCCCTCTTAATAGCAACACAACGCTATTTCTACAAGTTCTTTCCTGCTCAGCTTTGACTAGGGATGAACTTCAAGAGGGATCGACCATTAATACCATCGAGGTTTCTGATCAGCAGGATTGGTACACACCCATAAGAGACTATCTCAAGTTAGGTAGCCTCCCACTTGGATTTTTACACGTCGTGAAAAGATCATTCAAACAGAAAGTGACAAAACATGTCTTACTAGGAGACATTTTGTACCATCAGAGCTACAAAGGGATCCTCCTCAATTGCTTGGACCAACAGGAGTCCACTTGGATGATCATCCAAGCGTATGATGGTACATGCGATGGCCACTTCAGTGGTATGGCCATCACAAAGCACATTCTTCGCATGGGCTATTATTGGCCATATTTAGAGCGATATTGTTGCACATATGTGTGAAAGTATGTAAAGTGTCAACACCATGCTAACTTGACACACGTACCTTCTCAGGCCTTGCATTCGATTCAATCGGCATGGCCATTTTCGTAGTGGGGATTAGATATCATCAAAAAGATCTCCCCTGCATCATCAGGTCGTCACACATTTATCATAACGACCATAAAGTACTTCACCAAGTGGTTGGAAGCTATTCCGCTTACCTCTACGACTGGGCCCTGCATTGTGGAGTTTATTTTACATAACATCATATGTCATTTTGGTATTCCATCCAAGATCATCTCTGATAATGGGACGTAATTTAAGAACAAATATGTGCATGCTTTGACAACAAAGTACAAAATTCAGCATAGTTTTTTGACACCCTATTATCCGTAGGCAAATGGACAAGAAGAGGTGTCAAACAAAATGCTAGTCACCATCCTTAAAAATATGGTCATAGATAATCATAAGGATTGACAAATCTAAATATTGCTTGCCCTATGGGCTTATCGCACTAGCATTTGGACGCCCACTGGTGCAACTCCATTTTCACTAGTGTATGGCTTCGAGGCAGTCATGCCTCTTGAGTTGGAAATACCTTCCCTATGCATATCAATGCAAGAGTTCATCGATGATGACACTACATGACAGGCCCAGTTAGACCATCTTACATTACTCGACGAACGACACATCAATGCTCTCGAGCACTTACGTATCTATCAAGATCGACTTAAGAAATCATACAACATGAAAGTTCACTTGAGGGACTTTCAGGTTGGTGATCTGGTCTTAAAAGAGAACCAACAAAATTCTAACTTGTCGCCCCATTTAAGGGACAAGTTCATGGCAAATTGGTTAGGTCCTTATGTAATTGATAGTAAAATAGGACCTGGAACGTACTGGCTCACATCTCTTGAAGGAATCAAGGAACTAGAATCCTTGAACATCAGTCATTTGAGGCCATTCAACATTTAGAGAGCCATAGCCCACACCAAAAGCTCCAAGGATTCTTGCAATCGCTTGGTCAACCTAAAATGCCCCAAAGGTATCATAATCTCTTTGGTAAAACCAAAAGCTCTAAGGATTTCCACAATCGCTTGGTCAACCTAAAACACCCCAAAGGTATCCATAATCCCTTTGGTCAAACCAAAAGCTCCAAGGATTCCCGCAATCGCTTGGTCAACCTAAAATGCCCCAAAGGTATCCATAATACCTTTGGTCAAACCAAAAGCTCCAAGGGTTCCCACAATCACTTGGTCAACCTAAAAATGCCCCAAAGGTATCCATAATATCTTTGGTCAAACCAAAAGCTCCAAGGGTTCCCACAATCGCTTGGTCAACCAAAAAATGCCCCAAAGGTATCTATAATCCCTTTGGTCAAAACCTCCAAGGATCCGTAGGAATCACTTGGTCCGCACCCATTTAGGTTAAACCACCATAACGAATATTAAAAAAAAACAACAGATAATCAAAAATAACAAAAAAATTGCATTTCACTTTCATGCATAATCTTAAAAATTAGAACATAAAAAGCTGCATTAGGCATCACATACATCCATCGCATATTTGCTGGTCATACAGGCTAAACGCACCATAGGCTGTAATTACTCGGCACTGCCATCATTTTCCACATTCATCCCTTTTGCAAATAGCCATCAAGAATAAAGCCATGTGCATTTTTGCCATAGCATAGTCAAGTTGTCTTCTAATGTCTTTAGGTTTTTCGTCATTTAGCTGTCTTTAGATTTCTAGTCAAATGATGTACAAAGTCAGACCGATTTTTACAAGGTAGAATTTTACGTGGATCATGCCTTATTACATAGCATCCCAACACAAGCTTAAAACACATAAAATTTCCCAAGTTGTGTAAACACAAGCCGAAACCTATAAAGCAGTCTCGGGTACTTTAAGCAAAAATTTTATCCGGTTCCTCCCCCTATGTGAATGGTTCAAGAATGCTGAGAATTGACAAAAGGACAATCTCTTACCCATCCAATTCCCCAAAATAAATAGTGGTTTTCACCACTATAAAAAAATCCCAAACACCTTTGGTCCCCATAGTCGTATGGATTCGTACTACACGCCCCTAAGAAGGATGGGTAGTCATCCCCAAGGCCTAAAAGGATCAATGCCATTCACAAATCCCACAAGTCCATCGTCAACAATCCCAAAACACCTTTGATCCCAAATTTGTAAGGATTTGTACTACACACCCCTGAGAAGGACGGGTAGTCATCCCCAAGGCCTAAAAGATCAATGCCATTCATAAGCCAAATTCCCAACCACCTTTGATTTCCAATGTCGTAAGGATTCATACTACACATCCCTAAAAAGGATGGGTAGTCATCCCCAAGGCCAAAAGGATCAATGCCATTCACAAGCCAAAAACCCACGAGCTCAACTTTGAAATCAAAATGCAAAATCAAACTCCTCAAAAGGCAAAAATAACAGTGGTTATCACCACTACTTAAACCCCTTGCTCAAGAGAAGAAAAAAACTCAAAATAAACAGTGATTTTCATCACTATATATGAGAGCAAGTACCCCAACAAAGTGAAATGCCTGAGCTTGAATCCCTAGAATTCTCAGCATTTGAAAAACTATTTAGGTGATCCTCATTACGGGTTTGGTGGATAGCCTACCTGGCAATGGCGGTATCCTAAACGCATGATGATATGTCTATCACATTAGCTTTGCATGTGTGGAGACCAATGTTTGCATGTGGATGAGCTAGCTTATGGTATCCTCGATTGTCCCGTAGATTAATCTTACTAAATACAACAAAGGAGTTAGTGGAGCTAATTAGGTGATCCTCAGTACAGGTTTGGTGGACAACCTACCTGGAACTGGTGGTATCCTTATGAATACCACATAAATGAACTCAATCGCACACACATGGATGTGAAATAACTTGGTCAAACTCAAGTCAGATTTGTACCTTATTCGAAAGTCTTGTAAGATAATGTACAGTCTTGATTAGTTAGTTAAAGCATCTAAGTCTCAAAAAAACCCTAACTACATTCTTAAACAATTGTTGTACATTTCATTACTTACATCAAAATCAAAAAATACAAAACAAAAATTTACAAATATAAAGTTATTTCATAAAGCAATCACATAGTACAGAAGCTAGTAGATCCTGTACAGTCTATGGTGCCACCACCTGCATACCAACAAATCATTCCATCCATTCCATATGCATACATCTATATCATCTAGCTAACATCATCCGAAGTCATAATAGCACATGCATACATCAACATAAATAAATGTGCATAAAATAAACAATAAACAATGACAAGGATATAATCAAAACCAAAAAATGAGTCATGTATATATATCGAGTCAAAATGCCCTTAGGCTACAATAAGAAGGTCCTCTGACCTCACAAGAAACAAAAAATTCAAAATCCCCAAACCCTAGGGAGTCAGCCACCATGATCATGCAGGATCAGTGCGATTGGTACTACCCCTAGTGGTATGGGTCCTATGGGACCCCTCAGGGCAGCTGCTACCAGCCCACGCACCATGCCCACCAACGCTACCTTCATCCAACCACCTGTAATGAGAGGATACAGACTGCTCAGTCTCACTGCCTCTCATATGACATGACGAAACACCTCCATCAAGATCAGATAACTATCCATCGAGGCAAAAAACCTCTGTCTCTAACTCCACCCAGTATCACCCCCAATCCACATCCCGTCGATGATACACAACCAATGCTCTGTCCTGCTGTGCCAACTACGCCCGTAGGAGATCCATATCCTCCTCCTGCCTTCATAAGAGATCCTCCAATCATGCTATCTCAACACAAAATCCAGCCTTCGCACCCCTTGAGATAGCCTGAGGCATGGGCACCTCCAAGACGGCTTGTTACTTCGGCACCCACTACTCCGAGACATCCTATGCATCTTGCTGCTCTGGAACCCCTGCATCATCTCCATCATGAGTAAAGTCATAGACCTCCACCATGTTTGCATCATCATGTAGAGCCCCCCAACCCTCCATCGATGTCTCTACACCCCCACCTCCTATTGCTATCGTATCCGCACCTCCCAGAGGCCCCTCACCCCACCATCGTTGCATAGTCCACCACCAATCGTACTCTGTAGTTACCCCAACATCGTCCATGTTGGGTACATCAATAACTGCATCAGACCCCTCGTCCAGTGGCTTAATGATTGGCCAGACTAGGGTCCTCTCATCCCTACACCATCGATAGATCAAGGGATCCCCAGGAAATCCCTATCGCACCCCAAACTATCGCGTCACCTGGACATACGAGAAGTACTCCTACTCTATCCCATGATGCCCAATCAACCACCTACCCTTGCACACCTGATAAAGCCACTCTCCAACCTCATGCCAGGCTGGACAATCTCGATATGATTGCCAAAATACCTGCCTTGGCATTAGATGAGAGAAGGCATCAGTATAGTGACCTACGTCACCTGCCCACCATCGATTCTATCCATGCTCCTCTGATCGCTGCCATAGATTGGCATACCCAATCTCTCGATCCACCATTTCACCTTAGGTGGTCTAAGGCAAACCTTGTGGCTGCTCCACAGCTATGTGTTGCCACCCCTAGCACTGCAAGAGATAGCTGCACCCGATCCGCTTCTGCTTTCGACATCAGACCTCGTACAGCTTATCATACAGCTATGCCAGCAACATCTGACCCCACCTCATAATCAGTGGAGCTGATGTAAGACACTCCACCAAAGTGAAAATCAACTCTAGCAGGTTCCAAGGGAACCTCATGCCTGAATAGTCTGGAAGCATCATATTGGAAATGAGGCCCATGAGTAAAGCATGCCTCACCCCAAATACACCCTTCTCCAGCCACCATCGCATAAGAATACCACCTATCTGATAGTCAGCCTCAACCCTCTCCACAGTCCTCTCCACCCCCATATCCCTTACCTGACCAAAGCACCATGTCAGTATTGTTATCCGCTGGTCCTGGTGGGTCATTCGAATAGGAAGCCCATCTATCGAAATTCGTAGAATCTGATATACATCCTCTAGCATCATAGTCATATCCCCTATTGGGAGATGAAAAGTATTGGTGCAGGGATCCCACAGATTGATCAAGGCAGTTAAATATGCTTGATCCCCCACTGTAGGCTCTAAAAACGTCACCTGCTTGAGCCCAAGGGCATCAAGCCTCTCCCAATCCCCAACTGTCAAGGCCTCCCGAGCATCAGAGAAAACAGCCGGCTGGTGGTATCGACTCTTCACAACCTAAAAAAATATAAAAAGCAAATGATATTAAGTACATACTTCATACCAACAAAAACAATACAATAAAACTGTATAGAAGAAAAACAAAGTCAAAGAAAACAAAAGTACAAAAAAAGTACAGAAAAATAAAAATACAGCAAAAGTACAGACAAACAAAAGTAAAACAAACGTACAAAAACATTCAAAACAAACTGTACAACAACAAAAAATGAAATCAAAACACAAACAAATTCATCCTAGGGTTTTTAACCTTATGTGTGAACAAAAAATCAATCAAAAACATCAAATTCATACTCGGGTTTTTAACCTTAAATGTGAACAAAAATAAATAAAATAAAAACATAAAACTCATACTAGGGTTTTTAACCTCAAGTATGAACAAAAAAATCAAATAAAAACATAAAACTCATACTAGGGTTTTTAACCTCAAGTGTGAACAAAAAAATCAAATAAAAACATAAAACTCATACTAGGGTTTTTAACCTCAAGTGTGAACAAAAAAATCAAATAAAAACATAAAACTCATACTAGGGTTTTCAACCTCAAGTGTGAACAAAAAATCAAACAAAAACATCAAATTCATAATAAGGTTTTTAACCTTAAAGTGTGAACAAAAAAAATCAAATAAAATGCAAAAACAAATTCGAGTTACAACCTTAATAAGACAAAAACAACAAAAATAATAACTCTCACAAGCATTTTATATGTGCATTTTAAAAATTCATATAAAAACCAAAAAAAAAAAAAAGCAGAAGGAAGGCACATCATACCGGTCTCGCTTCGGTTCCTCCGCTCGAAGATTCGGTCCTCGTAATCATGATGTTCACGAAATCTTGGCAGTGCTCCGCTATGCAAACTCACACTCATCACTGCTCCAAATAGCCAAGAAAAAAATTGTTGCAAATGAGCCCAAAACCTAGTTTTGGTCCTTTTATAGGTTGTTAGGCCTGTAATCGTTCCACTCTGGGACAAGCACTCTAGTTAGTGCTCATCCCACCCTAGGATGATTACCAAATTGGTATTTGTCCCACCCTAGGATGATTAAAGAGCAAAAAATAAAGCAACAAAAACTGCATCCAAAAAATGCACCAAAAAAAACAATAAACCTCCCGAACAAAGGTGCATTTGCACCTGACATTCATGGCATGCAAAACTAATGTCGGGGCCATAAATACTCACTATCCTACTCCCTAAGAAGGCTACCATAGCCGGACCTCTCCACGGGAAGGAGGATTTTTGGTAATTTCTACCCTAATAGGCATCAAAGAAAAGGGTCAAAACCCACCAAAAATAGGTCCAATTGTTGGAAAATTGCATAAGCGTTCAACAAAAAATAATTGAAGGCACCCTTACAAACATCATCTTGGGTCAAGTGACTCATCGTTTTTCTCATTTTTGTCATTCCCTCATCGATTCATCACTTGAGGGGGTAGTCACACTTAGCCACCAATCAACAAATACACACCCAATCAAGGAAATGGCATGCATTCAAAGAATCATTGACAAAGACAATCATGCTCCTGCTTGGGTAACAAACAAGCAATAATCACAAGTTGAACAGACACTTGGCATTTTGAAAGCATGAATATAATATTCCCCAAACAAAAGGTTGTGCCCTTTTCCTATTCATGACTGAACAAAGTCCAAGATCAAGTACACCTCACCAAAAAAGGTTATACTTGAGTTAAGCTCCTTAGCTCGTCATAAGCAAGTATTCAAGAATGTGTGCCCTTTCTATACTTGGGGAATAAAAAATTGGTGAGGTTACTGAGAAACCCTAATCATTAAGTGCTTTGGTCATCTATTTTTGCTCAACACTATGCCACACACAACGCATCCCAAAAAGGGGCATCTGTAGACACCAAAACAACACCAATCTGATTATGTGACTATAAGCACTGATTGAATTGGCATACATACCCTCTAGGGCAGCCTCCAGAGGTTAAAAAGTGGTCCTAACCACTCCCAAATCAGTTTTGGAAGGTCAGAGGTCAATTTGGCACCTTTTAAGCACTTTTCTCCCTATTCGTCCCACCTTGAGATGATTAGAATCCTATTCGTCCCGCCCAGGGATGATTAGCAGCAATCATTCCAGGGTGGGACGAGTAGCAGGTTTGAATGGCAAAAAGTCAAGCCTTGAAAAATCCACCACTCAACTTCGCCTTCAAGGCATGCAATTGCGAGGGACGGTTTCAAATCAGAGAGAGGGACTCCAGTCAGGCATGCCTTGATCATGGAGGCTCTAAATCAGGGAGGAATCTTCTCTCCCTCCAAAAGGCATGGCAAGCCAAGTGACACCCTCGCATGCACATTCAAAGGAGACCCTTGAGGTCTATAAAATGGTGAGCCTCCTCACCCCAAAAAAGAACAGAGCTGGAGCTTTTGGAGCAACGGAGTGCTGCCAAATTGTACCCCCATTCCCCTTTGTGATTCCTACATCCATAATTTCTCTTTTGGAAGAGAGGTTATCGGGTGAGCACTAAGAATGCATTATAGACACAAAACCCAAGCAATCGGCCACAATCCCATACCAAATTCACTGACACAACCCCCTAGGAGGTTTTGGACCCATCCCACTTGGATTGGTGTCAAAACTAGGCCCAAGTGGTGGGCGTCTTGCCCCTGGGCGCCCCCGCACTGCTGTAGTCCTAATCGTCCCACCTCGAAGTGATTAGAAACCTATGAATAATTTTTATACTATTATTTTTTCATTCTATCATGTTTGATATACTTATGCTGCTATTCAAGTTCCATGTTATTTTGACTTGATTTGACCTTATTTTTATTATTTCATGTGTTTACTAACATACAGGGAGTGTCTTAGGATACAGGACAATATGGGTAGAATATACTAAATATGACCTTCTGGGTCTTCTCAAAATTCCCCTTTTAGTCTAACCCCAAGTTTACAGGTGTTTTGGAGGCCTTAGGGTAGGACATTTGCAAGGTTTCTCTTTCACATTTTGTTGTAGTCCTAATCGTCCCACCCCGGAGCGATTAGAAATCCATGCATGATTTCCTAACTTTTCTCTTTGCAATGTGTCCCAGATGATGTCTTGATGCTTCTGTCAAATTTTGGGTTCATTATGACATGTTTTGACCATCATTTCATTCTTTTTTACATTAACTAGCTGGAGGCTTTGGGGATTGCATGTTTTCCTAATATCCACATATGATATTAACTGTTTGATGTTTCTCTATACATAGGATCTCACCACCAGGAAATCCATAGGGGCAGCAAAGAACCATGAACATATGGATGCAAGCAGCGGCAATGTTTGGCCCGCCCATTTCAATTGTGGGCATGCGGAAGACACTAGGAGCGTACCATCCGTTGATGTAACAAACAATATCAAACGTCTTGGGCCCTAGAGAGGGGGGACGCATTGTAACCAAATTAAAAGCAACATTAATAAAAGATGCCCCTCTTTGTTTTGCTTACATCTAGTTTCATTTATGCTTTGTTTCCCGCATGCATTTGTTTCTCGCATTCGTAGGGCTTAACATCTGCACCATTTGTATCAATTTTGTTTGCATCATAATCTAGTATGCCATCACTCCGCATTCAGCTTTAAATAACTAGCCTAGGTGTAGTTGTCAATAAAAGTTGATTTAAATCCTTCATGTATACATGGTGGCTACAATGGTTGAGCTCTTCAAGGATCTCCAATGGCATCAAGGTGATCTAGTGGAATTTCAACAATATAATAATAGCTTCACATATCTCTTTTCAAAATGAAGGGAATGAAGGAAAATTTATAGGAATTTGGTGAGGGGAGGAGGAAGTGACAAGGAAATGACATGATAATAAGGTGGATCTGATTTTGAGCCAAGTGGAGGGTGGCAAATCCAAGAAAAATATGGGAAGGACACATGGAGGAACATGCACCCTCCAAATTTGATAGCCTTGGGTGGGATGATTTCTCACCCACCCAAGTGCCTTAAATTGGCCTAGGGGTGATGATATGTGCATGGGGATAAGTGTACCTTGGGGGCCGCATATGGAATTTAAAATTTCCAAAAAGGTGACATGGAGGTTGAGAAGGACCAAACCATTATATATGCCAATTTAATTTCTTTTGACTTGGAGCTTTCATTGAATTTTTAAACCATCTATATTTGGAGGGAAAGTGTATGGGGAGACAAGGTGGATTAAATGGGGGATTTAAGTGGGGATTGTGGGTAGGCATAGGGATATGATGAGGATAAAAAAGGGTGAGCAAGGTTGTTACTTGAAGATGAAAAAAATGAGAGGCCCTAAAGTTCCCTCTATGTATCAAGTAGCTGATTTAAAGAAGACACTAGCAAGGGAAGGTTTGCACCAGAGACTACTAGCATGTTCAAAGCTCCCCGCACTACAAGACAAAGTCAACCACCTAAACTAGACCAATAGAGGATTATATCCCTTCTAGTGGTTATTAAGCTACATCTGTCCATCAATAGGAGCCCCAAAAATCTTTTGAAGGTAACTAAAAGGGTTCCATTAATGGTAGGACATTGATAAACTTGTTGTACCTAGACCCATTCTCTAATCTAATAGATGGATACCAAAATCAAGCTACTCCCTTTCGATAATTGGTTTGTAGCATGCCATACACCTAGGTTTGATTGCTTAATAGCATGAGTGATGTACCCATCGAGGAAAACCTAAGGATATTACAAAGAGGGGGAAGAGGGATATGAAAAGCCAACTAAATATTCGACAAGAATATCTTATCTTGTTAATCCACAAGTGGATCCCTTAGAGGAATCATTCCAAGAGGTGTAAGAAGAGAATGCACAAGCTAAAGTGGACCTAAAACATGTCCATCAAATGGAGTCTAATGAATTCCCATGTAGAGGCACCTTCAACATATCAACAACCAAAAGGGTAGGGTAACACCAAAAGTGACATCAACCATGCTAGGAGGCAAAAAAATAACATAAAATTGGAAGGTACTAGAGCAACCAAACCATCAAAAGAAAGGCTCAAAATCAATTCGTTGTCACAACATAATAATCCATCCAAAAATAGGGAAAGCATACCGAGGTAGAACATAACTAGAGAAGGGTAAAGCAATGACTACTATAGTAGGAATTTGTCAACTAAGAAAAATCCACCACAAAATATTGAGTTTCCATGAGAAAAGGAGGGTTCATTAATGACACCTCTATAAGTATACAACCCCACATGTAGGAACACTTATAACTATTATACCTCCCAAATAACTTTTAATCTTCTAGAAATAAATATAGCATAGTACCCCTGGCTCAAAAACCAATAATGATGTAGGCACTCCTACCCATAACCACTTTAGGGGGAAAGGTTTGAATTTTGATGTAAATACTATAAATAGCCAATTTTAGGAGACAAAAAAGAGGAAGAAGTTGTTTTCATGCCTAGTATCTTGCCTTAGGTAATTTTACTCTCACTATCTATTTTGTATATTAGTCTAGACTTGAGTCTTGAGTCACTACATGTACATGCCATGAAGCCTATCTCAATTCTATATGATTGTAAGTTTACTTCTAATAAGAATTCAAGGAGTTGACTAATTTGAATTCTATCTTGTTCTTCATGTGCAAATATATTTCTATGGAAGGCTATGAATAATATCTATCCTAGTTTTCATTGGAGATCTTTCAGTTTGTATTCATATTGAGTTGTGATCATGTTCATCCTTAACTATCATGTTTTGGCACATGAATTCACTAATACCATTAATATCTAAAATAAGTCTTATAGTATTTGACGCATCACCACCCTTAGTTTAGGCTAGTTAGTTTTTACTACTTTTTTCTCTCTATGCCTTTTCCTTGACAAGAACCTAGTAGACTGTGCTAATTTAGGAGGTAAGGTTAGAAGAAATGTGCCAAAGATCTCATCCAAGAAAGGAGTCAACCTTGGAAGAAATCTTATAGGTCATCAAGAGGAGTTGTGTTTCACACTCCTTGGACTTCTTGAATTGAAACTCCATATAAGGCGTGAGCATTAGATGCACTCGACAAGTTGCATGTGAGTGATCATGATGCCCAAAACGTAAGGACCATATTTGATCTCCAAAATTTCTTATAGCATGCCTAGTGGGACCAAAACTCATAAGAGTATGATGAGGTTCTGGTGAAAACCTTAGTCCCTTGCTTGTTTAAGTACCTTAAATTTTCACTTGGTGACTCCATTACAAAATAAGACCTTGAAGCAATAACCTCCCAAAATATATAATTTTTATGGGAATATATCTTTCAATCAAAATCACTCACCACCTGGTGACTCCTCTATGCAAATTAGTAGAAGAGAATTTGGACAAAGTAGCAAATTATCCAAAGGTAAGCCCCTTATTTCATGAGCTTAGGGATTATCACAAGATCGAGCATAAGGACAAGTCCTTAACTACTATCACCTCCTCTAAACCTTGGTAATAGAAAAAGAGGCCAATGAAAAAATATGGCCACCCCACAAAACCTAAATCAAAGAAGGCTCCTAGCATGGAATGATAGAGGTCCCTTGTAGCCATCAATACCATTGACCACATGGTACAAGATCCTAGTATTTTCACTAAAATCCTTACCATATTTTTGTTGTGGGTCAAACAAGGTTAACTTTCTATCTATTTTGTCACTTGCCCAATCATTAATTATCAACCAGGGATTCGTAAACTTTGGAAGGATCTCTTACAATATCATTCACAATACCACCTTGAGATGAGTCCTTCTAACTCTACTATTGGGGGGTGTTCAAAAGGTTGTCAATCTCTCATGCACTCAATAAAATGTGTATGAACAATTAAATATTCAAAAAGCAAGCATTCATACGCGACTGCAATAATAAAACACAAATACAGGAAATGAAACTATGAAAGCATGAAATCTACAAAGCATAGAAAATAAGGGGAAGAATACTGTCTTGGAGTGGGCCCAAGCTCCAGTAGATCCCTCCCAACGTGAACACACTTTAGGAACTTGTAGACTTTATTATGCAATCAAAGGATTACAATGTGTATTCTATATCTTCTATACAATTGTTATATGTTCTATATTCTATATTCTATATTCTATATCTTCAGAGAGGTCGGTGTGTGTTTATATAGCACATACATAGGTCTTCTGTTACAACTCAGTTACAACCATCGGTCTATTCTAGACTCAACGACATCAATCTGGTAAGCTTTGGCCATCGTCTATCAAAAACTGGATTTGTTCCTAATATTGGCGTGTTTCGTAATTGGCTCATTCTTCACTTGGCATGGGTGGCACAACTCCCACAAATATCCTGTGTGGTGTGGAGTTGTAACTGCACCATTTATTATTGCCTGCATCATGTTTGATCTAGTCAACATGCAAAAATAAAGGCGCCTTCCTTTGCGAAAGGTGCCTACCTTCTATTGGTGCTTTCTTGGAAGATGAAGGTGCCTATATTCAATTGGCACCTTCCTGGAAGAGGAAGGCACCTACCTTCTTCTGGCGCCTTCCTAGAAGAGGAAGGCGCCTGTCCATTATGCATCAGTTCCACAATAAACAAAGTGCCAGGTCCATGAAAAAGACCTCGACTGATTAAATTTTACAAAATCAACAATATCTCCACAGAAACACACTAAAACACATAAATCAGATAATACACATAATATCATTAAATAAATACATAATCATTGATAAAAACATACAATTCCTAATATATCATCGCATAATATCTACTAAGACTCATACAAAAATATAGGCAATTCTGGGACTCATCATCCCCCATGCCTAACATATGCCACGCCCTCGTGGCATCAAAATCGTAGGCACTCTGGTCATCACCTGTATCTGGACGTTCCTACTACTGTTGATTTTTGTCGATCTGCTCTCCTTTTTTTGGTTGCTATTGGGGTCGACATGACTACTGTGGGTGTCCTTGCCTAAAATGCTGCTTCTACAGCCTGCCACAGGTCAATTTCTTCGGTCCTAGGAACCACAAGGGGGATATCTAAATCACTTCCCCTTTGACGAACCACCTGGGCCTTATATGTTCTGGGGTCCTCAGGATCAGGCCTTGGATCTTCCTTGGCCTTAGCTACAACCTCCAACTCTGGGATGAATATCCCCCATCTCTCTAACCATTTCCTTATTTTTGAGGGTCGCCCTGGGGCTGAGCCGTAAATTTTCTAAAATTTACTCTTATGTTCTGGATCAATACTGATGCCAAAGGTTCCTCGGACCCTCGAAGAGAATTTTCTCCCCCACTTAGCTGCCCTCACCTCTCTGTGCAACCGTTCAAACACCTTCTGTCTGTCGACAAATGGATGCATATCCTAGTCATCATATTCTGGCTTTGTGATAGCCTCATTGGCCTTCTTTTGAGTAGTCCTAGGCCTTTTGGATATGGCTTGTGTAGGAACTATGATAGCTCGGTCAGAGGGCTATCTAGTGGCCATTATTTCATTATTGGGGACCTGCTCTGCTATCCCCACTGCTGCTGATGTTTTAGCTTCTTCTCTTGTAGGTTCAGCAAGTTCTTCCCTGAGTTCTAGCTCTATCTACAGGGGCTGATCTGAGTTAATTAGGTCAATAATAGGGGGCTCTTCAAGGCTCTTGCACTCTTGGCTTGTTGGAACCTCCATCACCCAGTTAGTATGGGTTGATGCGTCCTTCCTTTCCACTTGCCCTGCCTTCAATTCTTGATTTTATTTTTACAGCTATTAAATCAGCTGCTCAAGGTGGGCAATTTTCTTTGCCTGCTCTTCCAGCTCACCTCTATGACTACTTTGGCAATCCTCCAACATCTGTTGGGCCATCCATAAGTTGGTTTGCCAATCTAATGCTTCCTCTAGGGCAACTTCAATCTCACTATTGCCCCTGGGGGTTTCTATTTCTCGTGGGTCCTGGCCCATCAATTCTTGCAGGGCCTGTGCTATAGCCCTAACATTCAAGTCTTCTTCCTCTTCCTATGAGGAGATGAGGAGTCATCATAGGAACTTTCTCCTGGGGGCCAATTTTTGCTGTTGTGACTCGGTCACGCTGCTGGCGAGCTATGCCCCTATATCTTCATGTTCGGGCACAAGGGAGTGTACTATCTCTTCTATGCATTTGGGCAGTGCTGGCGACCCGATATCCCTTGCTTCCCTTGTGGGAATTTCTTCTGCTTGTATTGCAAGGCTCCTTGCCACTTGAATTGCAGGGCTTTATGTTGCTTGCCCTACCTCGACAACTTCCATTGCCTGGCCTCCATCTTCTCCTACATTAGGTTCCTGCCTCTGTGCCTCTACATGGCGGGCAAGTGATGATATGAGCCCATGGTGGGCTAAAGCTATAGGTTCTACCTTCTAAAATCATGCTGCTTCTTCCTTAAGGGTTTATGCCAGGTAGAAGGGCACATTAATTCTTCTTCCATGCACCAAGTGGTTCAAAAACTGCACATGGTGGATGTGCAAGCGGGTGTATTTCCTGGTGCAAGTGAAGAATAAAGCAACCTGCAATAGCTATTTGGAGGGTGCTTTTGATAAGCCCATATCTATATATCTATGGATTCTCTCTAGGAAGTAGCTGTTCGGCGTAGGATTTCAACATCCCACTCTTGTACATACATTCACCTATCAGGGGTAAGCTAGTCACCTCTGAGATGTATTCTAGGGTGACTGGAATTGCCATCCCCCGCACCTGAGTAGAATATCCCCTTAAGGAGGTAGCAAACTCCCTTGCTGCCTCTGCATCCTGGTTCTAGCTAACAAGGGTACAGTATCCGAGCCATCCCTCTACCTAAAATTGGGCTCTCATCGCCCCCTTGATCCCATCTATGCTGCTTGGCTCATTATTTTTTACCGAATGATTCTTTGATCGACCTCCCATGGCACCTTCCTACAAGCTACTATTTCTCTTCTTTGCTTTCTCAGGGAGGTGCCTTCCTTATAAGGAGGGTGTAGAACAGCTAACTCCCAATCCTTGCCAGGCACACATTTTGAGGTACACATTGGCACGATCGACCATGGGGGGTGTATGATTTTTTTTGTTTTATGGCGATGATATTTTGGTACTCGCATATTTTAACAATGATTACATATAAATATAAGTAGAGTATGCACGTACCTGATTTTATGTCTTGTGTGTCGTGGGGATCATTGATTCATCGATTCTTTATGGGGGATGGGTACCTTATTGGTGTGGATTATGCTGTTGAGTTTCTTTGATGACAGGTGTTGAAGACAAACCAAAAAAACTGATTGCTATTGGAACGTGCACCGATTTCACCTCGTAATTCTCTGAGATTTGCTTTGATTGGGGCAGATTCTACTTACATGCTCTTGGAGATAAATTTGTGCCATGTGTCATGTGATGATTGAGGCATGTGTGAAACTTGATCATTGGCTGCATACGAAAGGTGCCTGCTTCGGTACCTTCTCGATGTGAAAGGCACTTACTATGGTGCCTTCTCATTGCAGAAGGCACCTAATGGGCTACCTTCTTGATATAGTCATGGATGCGCCTTCCGATGAGGGAAGGTGCCTTTAATGAATGCGCCTTCCTGGAAGAGGAAGGTGCCCTTAAGGACACGTGCACCTTCCTGGGAGAGGAAGGCACCCTTCTATATAAATGTGCCTTTCTGGTGTGGAAGGCGCCCGATGTACGGATGCGCCTTCCTGGTATGGAAGGCACTTTGAAATGCATGCACATTCCTATGTAAGGAAGGTGCCCTTGAGGCTCATGCATCCAAAAATGAGGGTGCTCCAATTTGATTTTTTTTTTAGGATGCGCCTTCTTGATGAGGAAGGCACTCCCCTACTTTTTTTTTTTGCACATTCTTATTTCTATGGGGCATCTTTCGACAGTGGAAGGCACATTATTCACACAGGGCACCTTCCTAGGAGAGGAAGGCACCTTCCTTCGATGGGTGCCTTATTTGTGGCTAAAGGCACCTTATTAAGGGGGGCCTTATGGCAGGGTAAGGCGCCTTATTTACATAGGGTGCCTTATTGGAAGAGGAAGGCACCTTATTTTATCGACAGCCATGTCATATTTGATCGAGAGAGGTGATCAGACCTCCTTGGGCTGACTTCATGCCTACTTTTATTCTATTAGTGCCGGCATCGGGGTGCTAAGTCGAACCATACCTGGTGTCCCAGATGCCTATCCATCGAACTATCAGTTCCTCCACCTGCAAAAAGCAAACAAAAAAAATAAAAATACAAGAAGTTAGATGCATTTCGTGCATGTTAGGCCCTGTGGCCAGGATGCTTACAGCTTGCATGTGGGCATCATCCCTGCAAAATAAAACATGCTGTAAGAAAATTATTTACACCTATATACTATTTTTTTTTTTTTGGTGAGAATTTTCATGCCCATCGTTCTATTTTGCTGAGAGTCTGGATCCAGATTCACGGGGATGAGGTCTCCCCCATGCCTATTCTGGATCACACCAGTACATTTTTGGACGTGCTATAGGGACACAGTCAGTGGCCATTGACAGTCAACAGAACATTACTACCGTCAATAGTTCTAACATGCACAAATCTGTTCTTAATGAGTTCTACCACCTCATACGGTCCCATACATCTCTACATAAGCTTTCCCTCCCTTTCCTGGAACCATGAATCATACAACAGTACCCATTCTCCTTATTTGAACTGCTTCAATTTGATGTGGTGGTCATGCCACCGTTTCCTTTGCTTCTGTGTGATTTTTGTCTTCTGCAAAGCATCCATTCAAATTTTTTCTAGCTGATTCAGTTGTCGAATCCTTTCTTTTTGAGCGTCATCCAAGATCAAATTCAATTCTAAAGTTGTTCTTAATGTCTTAATCTAAAAATCAATGGGTATCATTGCATTCTTCCCGTAGACCAGTAGGAAGGGTGTGAAACCTGTGGTATACTTCCATGTAGTGTTGTATGCCCATACTGCCTCTAGTAGTAGTGTAGCCCAATCCTTTATGTGTTGCTGCACGATCTTCGTCAGGATATTCTCAATCTCCCTAGTTGTTACTTCCACTTGCATGTTTGCTTATGGATGGTAGGGTGTAGTCTTATTGTGTCAAATTTTGTATTGCTCCATTAGCTCCTCAATCAAATTTGAAGTGAACTGAGGTCCCTGGTCCATTATTATTTCCCTGGGGACCCCAAACCATGTAAAAATGTGAGCAAACAAAAAATTGGCAACTGTTCTTTCTTTTGAATCTTTCAGTGCCTGGACTTCAACCCACTTGGTGACATAGTCTGTGCATACTAAGATAAACCTCTTCCCTATTGAAAGTGGGTTAATTGGCCCCACAAAATCCATACCCCACTTATCAAAGGGTTCCAGGTGTACTTGAGGTTGGAGGGGCATTTCATCACGATGGGTTGGTCTACCCATCCTTTGGTACTCATCGCACTTGCTAACATACGTGGCTACATCTTTGAATAGGTTAGGCCAAAAATACCCAGCCTGTAGAAATTTATATGCAGTCTATTTCCTTGCAAAGTGTCCTCTGCAAGGTTCATCATGACAAGCTTTGAGTATCTCTGAGAATTCCTACTCTACCACGCATATCCTTATGATTTGGTCACGTCCTATTTTGAACAGGAGGCCATCGATCCATAGGTAGGGTGCTCTCTTCTCTATCACTCCTTGATTTTCTCGGTATGAGAGAGCAGGTGAGGTTCTACTAGTGGCCAAGTAATTGGCTATGTCTGCATACCACATGATTTGCTCACCAATGGTAAATAAGTGTTCATCTGGAAACTGGTCTTCCGCTGCTGTATAGTCTGCTGGTGTCAACCTGGATAGGAAGTTTGCTACCACATTGTCCTTGCCTAGTTTGTCAACTATGGTGATATCAAATTCTTGCAACAATAGGAGCCACCTAACCACTCTACCACAAATATCTGGCTTACTCATCAGGTATCTGATGGCGGTATGGTCCGTATGGATGAACACCTTATAGCGATGATGTAATGGCAAAATTTGTTTATGGTGTGCACCACTGCAAGAAACTCCTTTTTTGTTACCGTATAATTGATCTTAGCTCCTGCCAAGTTTTTACTAATGTAATAGATGACGTAGAAATCTTTGCCATATTTCTGTCCCAGGATCGATCCAATTGCATTATTGGATGCATCACAATAAATGTGGAAGGGTATGGCCCAATCTGGTCCTCTTAAAAATGGTGCAGTTATCAGCTTCTCCTTAAGTAATTGAAAAGCTTCTTCACAGTCTTCCTTCTAGTTGAACTCTACATCCTTAGACAAGAGAGTGTGTAATGGTTTTGCAATATTTTTGAAATCGGCGATAAATTGCCGGTAGAACATGGAAGATCCGAGGAAACTCCTCACTTATTTTTGCTTCCTGGGACTAGGTAGGTCTTTGATGACATCAATATTCCTTCTGTCAACTTTTAGCCCTGCTGTAGAGATATGGTGTCCCAACACAATGCCTTATTGCATCATAATGAAGCATTTTTTATTTCTCAAGGACAGATTGTTCTCCTCACTTCTTTCAAGCACTTTCTCTGGTTTTAGCATTGCTTCTTCAAAGGTCTCTCCATAAACGGTGAAGTCATCCATGTATACTTTGATTGCTTCTCCTATCATGTGCCAAAATATGCTAAGCACCACCCTCTAAAAGGTGGTCGATGCGTTGCATAACCCAAAGGGTAATACTTGGTAAGCAAATGTTCCCCATGGGTAGGTGAACGTTGTTTTATCCTGATCCTCTCCTCTATCTTGATCTGATTGTATCCATGGAACCCATCCAGGAAGGAGAAGTACTTTCATCATGAAAGTGTGTTCAAGACTTGATCAATGAATGGGAGTAGGAAGTGGTCTTTCTTAGTTGCTTTATTTAGCACTCTGTAGTCCATGTAGATTCATCATTTCCTATTTTTCTTAGGGACTACCACAAGTTGTGACACCCACTCACTGTCAAAAATTGGATAGATGAATCCGACAGCCAAGAGTTTTTGTAACTCTATTTTGACAATGTCCTTCATTTCTAGGTTCATTCTCCTCTGTGGTTGCCTGCTTGGAGTCACTTGCTCATCAAGGTATATTCTATGAGTGCATATTTCTAGGAGAATACCCTTCATGTCTGAGTAGTCCCATGCAAATACTTGCTAGTGTCTTACTAGGAGTTCTACTTTTGCCAGCTGTGCAGGAGTCAACCAACTGCTGACATTCAATGTCCTTCCTGACCCAACAGTTATCTGTTGGACATGATGATCATGAGTGCCAGCCAATGGTGATATAGGTGTGTTGGTAGAGGACTCTCCATGGAGGAATTCTACAATAGCCTTGTCCTCATATTATTCCTCTGGTAACTCATCTAACATAATTACTGGCTAGATTATGGATAGCTCCTGATAATTATGCCTGGGTAACATAGCTTCTCAAAATGGGTTGAAAGACTACGCAGGGGGTGAAATGGTCAATATCTTGATGTTTTTTCCATCAAATATGGTCATCAGCCCATCCCAACAGCTGATGTAGGCATCGATTGTTTCCAGCCATGGTCTCCCCAAAATGAGCGGGTAGCCACCTAGCCTAGTATTGGACTGCAAGACCAAGAAATTGGTTGGGTATTCCCATGCGCTAACTGTCACCGTTACATCCTCTAGCATTCCCTCTTGTGCTACTGTCGATTGGTTAGCTAATTGCGGCATTGTCATGTGGGTCTCAAGTTTGTGAGTTGTAGCCTCTACATGGTTTCTTGAGGCATTACGTTGATGGTTGCTCCAAGATCGACCAACGTATTAAAAAAGGAATACCCTTTAATTTTTATAGTCAGTAATGCACTGCCTAGATCCACGTACTTGGGATGACATATATTGCCCATCATCAGGTTCACTAATTTACCCATGATATTGATAGTCTGGGTTGCTTTCCACCTTGGCTTCCTCAATAACATTTATCTTATTGCCTTGATGTATATTGGAACATCTTGGATGGCTTGAAAAAATGGTATCGTCACTGTGAGGTTCTTCAGACTTGATAGGATATCAAACTTTGGCTACTTTATTTCTTTTGTTCTTATAGCTAATAAGGAAATGGAGCCTTTGCTCTCTCAGCTATTTCCTTTATCACCTCTTCCACAAGAGGTGTTTCTTCTTCTTCTTCCTCCTCTTCTACCAGTGGAGGTGTTTCTACTCCTAACTGCCTACTTGACCTAAGCTGAATATTGTACATAGGATACATCTCACCTTCGACGTTGTATGCCAGTAGATTTACTTTATTTTTTGGATTAGCTATCGGTTGTGCTGGTAGTTGCGTCTCATTACTGGTAGAGCCAATAAGTTTTGATGGGTTTGAGCTGGTGCTACTTTTTGTGGGACCGAATTCCATGGTGTGTGGCCTCTCCATTGTTTCCCCGAATATTGGTACTGCATCTAAGGTTTCTGATTCATGAATGCTGCTCCTGGGGGTGCGTTGGACCAAGGTGATGGCCCCAACCATCCCATGTTGGATGGTTGAGGTGGAACTTGTGGCATGTATGGTATTCATCTGTATTGTGACATTCCAACTGGAATACTCCCTGCAGGGGGTTGTGGCCAACTCTTTCAGTTACCTATGAAATAGGATTTCGATGTCTCAGCCTCCTCCTGGTTGCTAGGAAACTTTGGGCATAATCGAGTCTTATGATTTAGTTTGCATACTATGCATACTCTAATATTGTTCTCTGGGCATGCATTATTTGCATGCTTTCCTCTACATTTTGGGCATAAATAGGTTAATGCTACCTCATTCTCTTGTTTCTTCTTCTCTAACAATAATGTGTCCATCTGCAATGCTAGAGAAGAGAGCATCTTGTTTTTCATATCTTCTAGCATATTGCCAAGTTCTGTCTTTGTCACCGAAGTAGTCGCTTTGATGCTTTTAGAAGTGGTCTTGCCTCTTCTTCTTGAGTAATTCTGGTAGAGTTTCCGGATATCTTCCATATCATGCTGGTAGACATCGCCTCCAGAAATCATATTAAGAGCCTCTAATGATTCATTATTAAGTCCTCTCAAGAAGATGCTTTTGAGGGACTTATCGAACAACTTTGCATGGGGAGATCGTTGAATATTAAAATTAAATCTCTCCCAGTACTCCTAGAGAGACTCATCCTCTTTCTACGTCATGCTCAAGACTTCTTCTATGGAATATCTTGCTCTCCCAAAATCTTGGTATTTCTCTTGAAATAGCTTCTTCATTTGATCCCATGTCACTATGTGCTTTTATTCCAGACTAATGAACCACCATAGAGCTGCATCATCCAATGTAGAAGGGAAGAGTTTTAGCTTCTACATATCTGATTTGTAATCCAAATACCTGCACAAAAAATCAAACTTGAATAAGAACAGGTCGAGGTCTTCAGTTGGGTATCCTCTGAAGGTAGGGATATGAGCAAGGGATATGTTTTTCATCTTGGTGTCTCCTACTCCATCAATCGGGAAGCTAAATCTAGATGAGACTTCTTCTATGTCAACCATTTTTTTAGGAAATGTTGTCTCAAATGTAGCACTTATGGCATTATGGTCTTTTAAAACTTTTTGAGTCAAAGCGCTAAGATTATCTGGAGTTATTGTTTGATCTTGCACAACTTTCCACAACAAGGCTTCTTATAGGGGTGTTATTTTAAACAATGAGTTCGTAACTGTTTGTTCTTCCCCAAGTAGATGGGATGAGGAAGCACTTCATTCAAAGTGCTGATCCTTGCTCCAGTGGATTACTGGTTGCGAGTCAGGCGACTCTAGTTCTAAAGAGCTTTGTTTTATGAATCGATCGTCAGGTCATCTTCTTCTCGAAGAACTCATAACAATTTAGGTAGAAGGTTTCGGGTATTGGAATGGATCTAAAAGACGCTTCCATGACAATGGTGCCAAAATGTTGCGGGCTAAACAAGGTTAACTTTATATCTATTTTGTCACTTGCTCGATCATTAATTATCAACCAGGGATTCGTAAACTTTTGAAGGATCTCTTACAAGATCATTCACAATACCACCTTGAGATGAGTCCTTCTAACTCTACTATTGGGGGGTGTTCAAAATGTTGTCAATCTCTCATGCACTCCTCAATAAAATGCATATGAACAATTAAATCTTCAGAAAGAAAGCATTCATATGTGCATCTAAGAAATAATAAAACCTACTGTAATAATAAAACACAAATACAAGAAATGAAACTATGAAAGCATGAAATCTACAAAGCATAGAAAATAAGGTAAAGAATACTATCTTGGAGTGGGCCCAAGCTCCAGCAGATCCCTCCCAATGTGAACACGCTTTAGGAACTTGTAGAATTTATTATACAATCAAAGGATTACAATGTGTATTCTATATCTTCTATACAATTGCTATATGTTCTATATTCTATATTCTATATCCTCATAGAGGTCTGTGTGTGTTTATATATCACATGCATAAGTATTCTATTACAACTCAGTTGCAACCATCGGTCTATTCCAGACTCGATGATGACAATCTGGTAAGCTTCGACCATTGTCTACCAAAAACTGGCTTTGTTCCTAATATTGGCATGTTTTGTAATTGGATCATGCTTCACTTGGCATGGACGACACAACTCTCGCAAATATCATGTGTGGCGTGGAGTTGTAACTGCACTATTTATTATTTCTCGTGTCGTGTTTGATCTGGTCAACATGCAAAAATAGAGTCGCCTTCCTTTGCAGAAGGCAACTACCTTCTATTGGCGCCTTCCTAGAAGAGGAAGGCACCTATATTCAATTGGTGCCTTCCTAGAAGGGGAAGGCGCCTACCTTCTTCTGGAGCCTTCCTGGAAGAGGAAGGCGCCTGTCCATTATGCATCAGTTCTACAGTAAAAAAAGTGCCAGATCCACGAAAAAGACCTCGATTGATTAAATCTGACAAAATCAACAATATCTCCACAAAAACACACTAAAACACACAAATCAGATAATACGCATAATCTCATTAAATAAATACATAATCATTGATAAAAAAATACAATTCCTAATATATCACCGCATAATATCTGCTAAGACTCATACAAAAATATAGGCAATTATGGGACTCATAAATTTTATCAGATAAAATGTGACAAATTTGATTGAGCATCTCTAACACATGGTCAACCTATGTGTATAAAATTAAGGAGTAAAATGTTGCACTCAAAATTTTTGTGGCCTCTTTCAAAGGAAAAGCATGAGTGGTACATCTTACTCACTCCACACTTCATCATTGGTTGGGACCAACTTGATAACCTATTCATGGATATATTTAGGGAAAATAAAAATGGAGTATCTCTATTAGAGTAATTGGTGACCATTGAAAGAGAATACCATGGACGCTATGAATGACTTCAATGTTAGATTGAATAATTCCAGAGGAAATATAATCCTTACTAGGTATGGATTTGATCTACTATTTTAATGTATTTAATTTGTAAATAGATATTATGATAAATTCTAGAGGAGGCAATTCACTATAGGAAGCCTAAAGGATAGCCATTCAACTAGAGAGAGACATAATCCAAATTATAAGGTCAGTACCTAGGCCTCCATACCTCTTTTCTCTAATGTCCAACCACTATATCAGGCTCCTCTATTAGTGCAACCCCTCAGGCCCTCACATTCTAATTGATCCCTATTACAAGTCAAAATCTGGTGCAAACACATCTAGCTATTCCTAACATGACTCCTCTAGTCACATACTTCGTAGAAATTCAAAAATTACAAATTACTCTAAGAGACATAAAAAATAAAATTATATCTCTAAATCATCAAATTTTTTTTTAGAGGTTCAACTATTAGAATTACTCATGACCTCCTTACCAAAAGGGAAGTCAAAGGTATCAACCCTTTTTTAATGGGTATCAAAAGTCTCCACCCCAATCCAATAGGGAGTCTAGTTTACTTCAAGATCTCAAGAAATAAATAGTGCTTGTATCCAACCCTATGCAATATGTACCTCTAAATTTGGTGAAGGATATGGTCCCAACCCAAAATAACTATATAGATTGCTACAGATGACCATGTTATTACCCTGATCCATACTTATGAGGAGATTCAATAGACAACCTATCCTATGCCTTAGTCCATATATCAAGGCACCATTATATAGGCATCAAGACCAACCATATAGAATTTACCTTCAAAATTTTCCTTGACCCTAGGGAATGGACCACTAGAGCAAACGTTGGTAATATAGGATGATAGAGAAGTATATACTATTCTTGAATGAACAAGTATGCCATCAGACAATCGACCATAGATATAGTCTAATATTCTCACAAGAGGAAGAGGAGAGTGATCGAAGAGACCCAAAAGCAATAAGTTCCAATGTAGGAGGTTAACTACCTAAAAACTAGTCAACCATGGTAGAAAATCCAAGTAGAGCTAAAACAACTAGCATTGGAATAGCTTGTAACAAAGCAACTTCTACTTGAACCAATGTGAGTCCTCAACCTTGGCATCGAGTGACCTAGACCCCAATGGATCCCAAATAACATGCTAAAGGCTTAGTCACTAGGATATTTCAATTTGGATGAGTACTTGAAGAGGTTCACCGTACCTATGCCACTATGGGATTTCCTCACTCTACTAGAGTATATGAAATAAATTAAGGAAGCTTTGGAGAGGAAAAATATCACTAGGAAGAAAAAAGAACATGTTCTCCTATAGATATCCAATCCCAATTCCAACAGGCCCAAACCTCAACCTTTCTACTTGACACTCATGGATGGGGATAATATTATTTATAAATGCTTGGTGGATATTGGGGCAAGTACCTTAGTTATACCTAAGATAGTGGTTGATGCTTTAGAGCTAGTCTATGAGTGGATCAAGCAAGGGGTAGTATAGTTGGATAGAACTCTAATTTCTATCCTTGGCCTTATCAAAAATTTATAACCTTCACTATACACCTACCCTAATGTGACTGTCATTCAAGAGGTAGAGGTGATCAATTTTTTAACATCATTTGTCCTATGTCTCTCCCACAACTTCACCACTAAGATCAGAGGATACCTCTCCATAGATTGGACCCACATGTTCTTAAGAACATATTATAACACCAAGATGAAAGTTCCATATAAACCCTTTTGCATGCATCATTTGGAGCATATTTTGGCAATCAAGACCAAAGGAGAATGGGTTTTCCTAGTTTTAGAATAAGAGTCAGAGCTTGATACAATTTGAGATGAAGTACATACCCTAGTACCAGATGACTATGTGGATGAGTGGGCCACCAAAATATGAGGATTATACCTAGATGATGAGCTCAAACCAACAAGAGTAGATATGTACCCAATATAACAAGAGGAGTTTTCCATGCCAAAGGTTTCCAAATCCATGAAGATTTATCATTCATCAAAGGTTTCCAAATCCATGAAGATTTATCATTCATCAGAGCCAATGGATAATAGACCCCAAAAGTTGGAAAACCAAGATAGGCAAAAATTTGGATCAATTTGGTTTAGACATTATAGATTTTTTTGAAGAAGCCCCTACAAATGATAACTCACATGTGAAAATATGTCAAACCATGCACCATATTGTAAATAGATGGCATCTTAATAAAGGCTAGTAAGAGCTAAATACAATATAACTATTGATTGAAGTAATAAAAATGTGTAGAAGAGGGGAAAACAACCAAAGATCACATATAAAGTCATTTTTGGGAAGCACACCATTAGACCACATACACAAATGAAGAAAGGTTGCATGTGTTAGAAGGACCAATAACCAATAAGAAGGGATAAAGAAACTTATTCCATGCATTGCTATCAAGTACCCAACAATTTTTAGATTGATGGAAAAACATCTATTGTAGTTGAATGTATATCAATTTAATGGATAATCATGTTGTACTCGATCTTAGTTGCATGGGAAATATTGACAAGGATGATTTATATGATAAGGACTTCAATGTTTTACCAACAAAATGTCTATTAAAGGAGGGCCCCTCAAGATACATCCCATAAGATCTCAAGTAAACCTAGAAAAGAGTCTACCTATTTTTCTTTCAAATATTAGAGACTTTAAGGTTTGCCTTGTAGGCTCCATGCCCAATGGACATGACCTTTTTCTATATATTCCTTGACTCTTACTAGCAAGAGTTCCCTTGTGAGTCATCAAAACTATAGTGAAATATCACTACATGGGGCAAAACCATGCCCAAAAGTGAAGTTGTGAGTAAGGTTATTACTTGAAGCTAAACAAAATGAGAGGCCCTAAAGTTCCCTCTATGTATCAAGTGGCTAATTTGAAGAAGACACAAGGAAGAGAAGTTTTTTCTAGAGACTACTAGCATGTTTGAAGCTCCCCATACCACAAAATAAAGTCAACCATCCAGACCAAACCAATAGAGGATTATAGCCCTTTCAATGGTTACTTGATGTACCTAGGTGTGATTTTTTAGTAACATAAGTGATGTACCACTAAGAAAAACCTAAGGACCTTAGAGAGGGGGAATGGGGATATGACAGATCTTAGAGAGGGGGGAATGAGGATATGACAAACCTTAGAGGGGTAAATGGGGATATGATAATGCAAGTAAGGATTCTATAGGATCATTTGATCTTGTTAATCCATATGTGGATCCCATAGAGGAATTGTGGTGAGATATCCAAGAAGAGCACACACAAGCCAAACCAAACCTAAAACATTTCCATAAAATGAAGTCTAGTGAATCCCCATGCAAAGGTGCCTTAAACATATCAATATCCAAAAAGGATAGGAGCAAAGAATGCAGAAATAAAAGCTACTATAACAATTGGACTGCAAAAAAAAAAAGACTCAAAACTAAGTCATTGCCAAAACCCAATATCCATGACTACTATAGTAGGATTTTATCAACAAATTGAAAAGTCACCACCCAAGCTTGAGTTTATACAAGAAAAGTGGGGTTCATTATTGAAACTCTATAAGTATACCATCCCATCCATAGGAATATTTATGATGATTAGACCTCCCAAGTAACTCTATATCTTCTAGAAATAAATGTAGCACAATACCCTTAGTTTAGTAACCAAGAATGACACAGACACTCTTATCCATAACCACTTTGGGGAAAAAATTTTGAACTTTGAGTTTTTGATGTAAATATTATAAATATCAAATTTTGGAAGACAAAAAGGAGGAAGATATTATTTTTGTATCCAATATCTAGATTTGGGTAATTTTTATCTTACTTTATATTTTGTATATTAGTTTGGATACAAACTTTGAGTCACTACATGTTAGGCCACCAAGCCTCTATTAATTCTATATAATTGTAATTGCACTTCTAAAATGAATACAAGGAGCTATGACTACAAATTTTGTCTTGGTCTTTGTGTTCATATATCTTTCTATGGAGGGTTGTGACTAATATTTATCCTGGTTTTCATAGATATTTTGGTTTGTAGTCATATTGAGTTGTGGTCATGATCATCCTAAACTATCAAGTTTTGATGCATGTTCACTAATCCCATTGATATTCAAAATGTATCTTGTAGTATTTGGTGTATTGCCACATTTATTTTAGGCTAGTTAGTTCTTACTATTTTTTCTCTCTATCCCTTTTTCCTAGCAAGAACCTAGTAGACTAGGATAATTTATTAGGTAATACTAGAAGGAAAGCACCATAGATATCATCCAAGCAAGGAGCAAGCCTTGGTAAAAAATACTAGAGGTCATACAAATAAGCCACATCCCACACTCCTCAAAATTCCCAAACTGGCGCTCCATGTGAGATGTGAGCAATGGATGCACCCAATGAACTACATGTAGGTGGTCATGGTACCCAGAGCATAAGGATTGGATTTAGTCTCCAACAACAATTGGTATCATTTGAGTCAATGGTACGCATTGTTTGTTATTTAATTTCTTGTAAACACTAAAATTATAAGGACTTAAAGAAATAATGATATGGTTCAAAGTAGGTCATAAATAAATGCTAGATGATTATTATAAAAAAATTGGAATTTGATGAATGTTTAATATCATTGAATCCTATAAAATTATAGTATTCATCACTTAATAATTAACAAGAAAATGAGAATAGTATGTAAGCTTTGACTAAAGAAAGATGTTAAAATTAAATTGAGTCATTACGTTATATCCAGGAATAAAAATGAGGAATAAAAAATTCTTTTGCACTTATTTTTTACTTATACTTCATCTAAAAATACAATATAAAATTCATGATCAAAACACGTCCATGTGTTTGGTGATCTAGTTTGTCCTAGGAAGGAATATACCCATTATTTCGTCCTAAAATACTATCAACCACCAGGAATTTTGAATATCTTGAGTGAAGAAAAAATTAGTTGTTATCAATAGACTAAGATCTAAGGACCTAACAAAATCAAATTCCTAAAAAAAGAAAAAACTAAACTAATTCTAACTACTATCATCCCTTGCTAGTTCATGTAGATTTGAATTCACTAATTAAATTATAAGATTGAATTATGGAAGAAAAGTTGATAAATTTAGATTTATAAGATTTACAGTTATAATTTTTCTATATTTGTCAACTTGTATGCTTTGATTTAAGATAAGAAAATATATCCTATTTTTGTTCTTAAACACAAATCAACTAGGTTAATGGAATTAAAAGATGTGATTTCTAACATCCATAAGTCTAGATTCTTAAATTAAAGAGAAGAACATGAATATTCTTTCTACTTTAAGATATAAAGCAACCAAGTTGACAAATGTGAAATGTGTTTTCAAATAGATTATGAAAGAAAGATAATTAAATCCACTCACACTAATATATGTATATCATCATGGATAGAGGATGAGTGTTAGGATATGCATATAAAAGCATATTTATTTCCACTCTCATATCTAATATATAATTATCCTTATAGATACCAAATCTATAACATACAACAAGAAACGTAAATATGCAAAAATATAACACAAATATGGGGAGCCTCCCTTGTATCAACTAACTAGTAAAATTGGAAATGACTAATCCTACGTAGTACCATCTTGTACATATCCTTTGGCCTCCACTATTGTATCAATAATAACACAAAAAAGTCAAAAAAAAAATATTAAGTCAAAAGATGTCATATATAGGATATATGAAATGTTTTAGTCAATATATTATAGTCATGCAAAATTAATTATTATTTTTTATATCTAGTACAACAAAAATCAAAATGATAAAGTAAACCTAAATCAATCAACATTCAATAATTAACTATCCAATTGTAGACACCAAATCCTAGCCACTTGTCATCCACACATCATCTAATCACATTCATCCATTATTTATTTATATATATTTATGTTTATTTATGTTTATATAAATATATATTTTAATATTTATGTTTATTTATTTAATATAATATATATTTATATAAATATTTCGCAGTTGCCCATCACAATATAATCTTAGCCATCATCTAACTTGATCCATGATACACATCAAAGTTATAATCTTAGCCATCCATTATGTTTTATTCCTGATTGCACATTGGTGTTATTGAAACCCTAACATATGGAAGGCAAGTTATATAAGTTCATTCACTCTTGTGAATAAGGGTTAAGCAGTCCATTAAGTTATAATTTTCAAATGTTAAGAACTTTTTTTAAACCCTTGCATCCATCTCCATCCAAAACCCTAACACCTCGCCATAATACTCTCCCATCGTTGCCTTTGTATCTTTTGTTTCCATTGCCCAAAACCCCTACGAACCAGATCTAGTTTTGTAATACTCTCCTCAAAAACCCTTGAATGCTATTGAGCATTCCTCAAATGCTACTGAGAATTCTAGGAACACTGCAAGGCATTCACAACCCTTCTAGAATGCTCCAGGGCATTTCCTAGCATTCCAATTTTTTGCCACCATATCCTTGACCTTCAAATCATAGAAGAAAAAGTGTTAATCAAATAAATAAGATATTTTTAGACAAGGTAAATATTTTATTATTTTACATATTATGTGTTTGTACTTTGCTTGCATTTCATCATTTACAATAGTAGGGTTTGTAGATTTTATTTACAGAGGGTCTCACATAGTGGAGCCCTCACATATGCTATTGATCTATTTAGTATTGTTGATCTATTTGCAGGTATAGGAAACTTCATTCATTACAACTATTGTAGCTTAGGTGGTCTTGTAGGGATACTCAAGCCCACCTACAACTTGTTCGAAGTAGAAGACGATGTAGAAGATACCTAATATTATTTGTAGACAAGGGTTTTCAAAACCCTTTGATTGTAACTATTGTATTAATATACATTATATTGTAATATTGGATATTAAGGGTCCCCCCACATTAATACAAATTTATTTATTCATTGTGTAATATATTTTATGTGTTGATTTTGTTATTGCTATCTATGTTTTGTCAATTTTTGCTTTACAAAATGGCAATCACAGTGGGACCCCTAAAATATTTCTTATTTTAAAATACCTTGTCATTTTTATTTACGTGTTTTTATTTCTATCATAGGTTTCCAAATATTCAATTGCACGAAAATAATGAAACTAGGGTTTTTGGGAGTAACAAAATTCAATCTATGATCGCACAGATGCCCTGTTGCATTCGAGGGATACCCTACCACATCTAGGAGACGATTCACCATGTCCAGAAGACTTTGTACAGTGTCCATGAGAGTTGGGAAGAAAAAACATAGGCTTCCTAGTGAGTCTTGATCAAACCCTACCTCCATTTTATTTTTGCTTTTTACAAAGAAATTGAAAAAGAAAGAAAATATTTATTTCCTGTTTAAAAAACAATACATTTTTGCATCTTAGGCATTTACAAATATTTATCCATATAGTTTGCACATAAGATAGATTTACATTTTTGCATCCATGTTAGCTACATTAGAACACCCATCACATTAATTTTAAGTTTTTGTTGTTTTATGGTGTTTTACTCTTCATTATAAATGTTGTTTGAAATGATATGAAAAAGCATAAATAATTGCATTTTAGGAAAAAGTCTCTTGCTTCTTGCTTTTTCAAGTTGGTACAAGTTATTGGTACTCAAGCATACCCCCATTTTTGGAATCACTTAATGATTCAATGTGGAATAATTGGGTGAATCCTCCACTGTTAGAATCACTTGATGATTTAGGGTGGATCTTAAGAGGTGTACCCTAAGTTCTTTTGGGAACTTGGTATTGGTATTCTTGATCACTAATTTGGTTGAGTAGAAGAGAGCTTTTTGGTAATTATATGAACACCATAAACAACTAAAACTATAAAATGAATCACACATGATTGCATGTATCACTTTAAACATCAATGAGTTTGACTTCATCACCAACCATTGATCAAGACCAATGATGATGGGTTTTATCTCCATCTGTTGTATTGCCCCATAGAAACTTTAGCAACCCGTGAGTAATTTTTTTGATTTTATCACCAAAAAAGTTTTCATTTTCCATCCACCATATGAATTCACCCTACATAGTCATTCTAGGCTTAAGCATACATCAAAACACATAGACAAAAAAAAATCATAGAAGAAAGGATTCAATTGTTTGTTTGATTTTGTGTGCTTTCATTATCACTCCATATTTTCATACACATTCCCCACATTCACTACCCTAGTTGGCTCATTAGCTTATGGTTTCAACTTGAAGCCAAGCCATAATCATGATTCAAGCATCCACTAGCCAACCCACTTCATCCATGGAGTGCATCACCTCTTTCCCAGCTACTTCTGTGGCTAACCCTGCAAGTGTGACACAAACAAGCTCTTTTTGTTTTTCTACTAGACCTTCATATTCTATGTTTAATTAAAATTTATATGTGATGGAAATGGCTATTCACACTTCCATCCCAGAGATCGAGCCTTCTACACCAAACGACCATCGCACCACATACATAGACATGGATAAAGTTAGAGCTTACTTAAGACCAACTAGACCAATCTTAGAACAACTCAACATCCCACACAACCAAGTTCCTTATTCTTAGTTGGAACTTACTCATTCACATCCCCACACCTTCAACCAACTCCACACCAACCCTCTTTTTGAGGTTACTTCCACACCTTCACATCACATGTCTCCACCACAACATAGCCAAATCCCCTCCATCCCATATACATGTACCACCACCTATTCAAACCCTCTCTATGAAGCACATGTCAATGCAACTTTGAAAATTCCATATACCATTCCATACACCATTCCTCATTCTATTGCAATCCCTTTTACAACTTACCCTCCACCAACTTCCACCAACATGGCCAACATTCACACCTCACCTCCATCCACTTCCACCACACCATCTGCTTTAAAAATTTCCATACAAAAAGCATGAAAACACCTTAATAAATTTCTCATGGGCTAGCAAGACACTCTTTATTACCCCAAAAAACAAACACAGGTGGTAGATTTTAAATTGCGATTAATCCATAACCATTCCACTCACCCAGCCCATCATATCCACATTCCCCAAAACTCACCTCCATTTCATCAATAACAATTATTTCATCACCATGCTTAGCATCATAAAGTACCCTTCAATCCATCAAGTCATCAACATCACAATCCATATCACCAAATCACTACTCCATACACCACTACACCTTCACATGATCATCAAATAATTCAGGGCTTTCACACACAAGTGGAGGACCCTAAAAAATTGGTAATGCAATAACATATTGATAGCTTGATTTGGCATACTCCTGGTATGATGTACCAAAAGCCCACTTTGAGATAGCTAGTCAATAAACCTACGTATTTTTTGGTACCATCATTGCCATATCCGATAGACTTCACAGTACAAAAATTTGATAAATTTAAAGGGACTGAGGACCCTTGAGAGCACATCAACACATTTATCCACTCATATTTTTGGATTCAAGACCAAGATGCTTTGATGCTCTAAACATTTCCTCATATATTAGGAGGAGATGCTCAAGACTAGTATAATCATCTACCTCATCATAGTATCTTCACATTTGAATAATTGGTAGATCAATTTTTAGAAATATTTTCACTTAATGTTTGTAAAAATACCACATTGACTGACCTGTACAACCTTAGAAAATTCAAAGAAGAGTTAGTCTATGATTTTGTTAACCATTGGAGGGCAATTATTACCAAATTGTCATTCTCCCTACCAATGAAAGAACTAACCTGAGTGTTCATAAGGAGTTGCTTAATATCCATCTCCTTGTTGTTGTAACTTCAACAATATAGAACATTTAATGAGGCCCTTGCCTAAGCTCGTATCATCAAAGAAATAACATTATAATATGGTGAGATAAAGCCTAAGAAAAAGGAATGGTAAAATAAGGGCCAAGCAAAAGGAAGTTATTCTATCTAGTCAAAACTCAATCAAGTAAATCAAGTGATCCTGAGTTAGTCGATAATGACTCAACAACAACAATAAGTGCAACAACAACCACAATAAATCAATTATCAAGTGGTTCCTCCACCTCACCAACCTCATTCCACAACACCATATGTGGAAAATCACCAACATCGATAATATGTTTGACAAAATTTTTCTTACACACCCCTATCCCAATAATATGCATCCATATTATGTAGGTTGTACAAAACAAATAAACTTGCCTTGCTTGAGGTTAAACCCAATGATCCAACCAAATGTGGTAAGATCTATGGGGAATATTTGTTTTGCCCTTACCATAAACATAATGGGCATGACATTAACAACTACTTCACATTCAAAGACATAGTGCAAGACCTAATAGACCTAGGGGCCATCAAGTTTGATAGTCCCTTGGCTCAACAAAACCAAAACCTTGGTATATATCAAACTCCACTTCCTCATCATGAGGAACAACAATAGGCAACAAGGGGGTCAACCATCAAGACTCCTCCTAATTAGGTCAATCATATAAAACAATACCAAGGTTTTGTGGGGGTTATTCATGTAGTCACCCATGGTCAAAGAAGCACCAAAAAAAAATGAACAACAACAAGCAATTCAAAATCCTATGGTACTTCAAGCGTCTCCTCAACCTACAAATTTATCATCACCCATCCATTTTTCTGCCAATTCATCCCAACCAATCCATCTACCAAGCCATCCATCACAACCAATTCATATTCCAAATAATCCACAATGACCCATCATATCATTGAGTAGCCGACTGACAACTAGCTTTAAAATAGCTTCAGCCAAACTATCTATCTATGAGATAATTCAACAATCTTCCCCACATCATGAGGCATTAATGGAAATTCTAAAATCCATTGAAATCCAATCCCAAGATACTAATATCTTCAATAATTTTATAGGGAGCATTTTAATGTGCATGAAGCCTTCCATCACATTCTATGATTGTGAAATTAAATCAATATCATTAGAAGCATTGAACATGATATTTCCTCAATGAAATCTATAACAACATTTTACGTCTAATTTAGCAAAGCTAATACAATATTTATTGCTAAAAAATATTAACCTAGATACTTTAGGAAAATAGGAAGAATATCAAATATTCCAACATTCTCCCCCTTGATGCTAAAGACACTCATGCAAGAGTTCTTTAAGCATCACAAATTTAGAAGAAAATATTTCTCTTACGTTTCCTCCAATCTTGAATCACAAAATAAAAAAATGCAAAAAACTTGTGGTGGCACTCCTTCCACTCTTCATATGGGATTTCTTTCATCTTTGACGTTGCTCCTCCATAACACAAAAAATTGAGTGCCTTATTTTGTTGATTAACTGCCCCTTCAACAAAAGAACCTCCTCTTATGGTTTTCAGCAACCACTCTCTTACATCATTAGGGTATTTAAACCACGCTTTCACATTTTGAGATTCTTTTACATCTTCAACACTAAACAATACTCCACATGAGTGTTTACAATTAATAATCTCACATAGATGATTATACCTTACAACTATTTCACATATTTCCACACAAAAAATCACAACAAATATGGCCATATAATGACCAACTACATATGCAACATAAAGTTGCTCCTCACACAAATATTTTCTCAAAATAATGGCTTGACAATATTCCTTCTCCCAAGGAATTTTGAACACATCCTTTTGATCCATGTGACCCAAGTTATCCATCACTGTATTATATCCAAGAAGACTCTTCATCAAGTTTGTATCAATGAGACAATCGCCTCTCAATAATGCCTTTGGAAAACATTCTCTTTTCTTTTCATTCTTGCTCACCAAAAACAAATCATTAATCATAAAAAAATACCTTTAGTATGAGTAGATTTTGTGCTTCCCATAAAGCTATTTTGTAGCATATCTCCTTCATTGTATGATGCTTCAAGATCAACCATAAAATCTTCACTAAGAGTTCTCCTCCTTTGTTCAATCCATGTTGGTGTGTTGAAACACCATTCATCCAAGCAATCATACATTGTTGCCTTTTCATTCAAGCAATTATACATTGTTGCCTTTTCAAAACAACTATTTTTCTGCAATGTAGTCACTCCAAGTGAGTGATCTTCAGCCACAATTGCCTCTTCAAGACAATTCTCAATCTCCTTTGATGATACCTTCATTACATCATGAAGTCCATTAATGACTATCTCATTGTTTTCTATCTCCTCCTTGAGATAGTATTGCTCATAATTTTCTTTGACTATTATTATCTCCTCCATGAGATAATATTTATTATGGAGCATGAAAATGATGCCATTCATCTCTTCTTCCTCTTCTACACTTAGGAAATCATCCCACATAACTTCATTTGTTCTTTCAAGAGAGCAGACATCCATTCCAAGTGAATGGTATTCAAGATAAGTGAGCCAATGGTCTTCCATGAACATTGCTTCTCCATAATCATCCCACAAAACTTCTTTATTCTTTGCCATGAGAACTTTAGGTGAATTCTCCAAAATAAACTATCTATTTATCTCTTCCATGAGATATTCTTCATCATACCTCTCTTCAACTAGAATTGTACAAGGCTCCTTCTCATCCTCTTCTACATGAAGGGATTCTTTACTCTTTTTAACACAAGGTTATGCTTCAAATATGTATTTCTCTTCAAGAAACAATTCTCCAATACAAATCATGTCTTCATATGAGTCTTTACAAGACTCTTCAAAAACTCCTTCAAAAGGATCTAATTCAGAAACTTCTTCAAGTAAGCAAGGCTCCTCCTTACTTAAACAATCTTCATTATTGCCACACATGGCTTTATGGGTGTCCTCATCAAACCCATAAGCATACTTCAACACTTTCCATGCCATTGTAGCTGATCTGCATTTCACTATGAGAGGAAAAACACTATTTTCCATTCCTCTCCTCAAATCCATAAGGGCTAAGCAATTTGCATATTGCTACTCCTTCTTCTCTTTTCTCTCCTCACCTTGTAGCTTGCTCCAAGTGGGTTCATCATATCCTTTTTTATTGGTTCTATCAGATGAACTCAAGGTGGTCCAATCTACAGTTTCATTGTAGCATTCTTCTACAATATCCCATAACCCCTTGCCTATGAGTAAGGTCCTCATATTGATGGACCAATACTCGTAATCTAACCCATTAAATTAAGGAATGGGAAGATTGTTATTGGCAGCCATTGATGCTAATAAAAAAACTTTGGAATAATGTAGATAGCTTCTAATACAATTTTTTATTTTTGAAATAAACAATAGCAGATCTTCTTTTACGCAATTGACTCAACCTATTAAGTCAATCTCTCAAAATTAACCTCTAATTGCAAAAATAAATGCTTCTTTTTATTTAATAAAGTCTCAAGCACCAAATTTATCATAAATTGGCCAATACTGGTTGAAAAAAACTAAAATTTTTCCTGTAGATTTCTGATATACATATCTGAAAATCCACTAAATTTCAGAATCAAATTCACACAAATGAGAAATATGTGATCAATTTACTTTTTCTCTTTCTAGATCTTAGAGTGTTTTTGAGACAACAACAATGTTTTTCAGATAAATCAATCCATACAGCTCCAAAATTTTTGAAAATTAAACTTTGTATTCATGATACAATAATATGAAAACCCTCTAAATTTTAGAAGAAAATTCACAAAGGTGAAAAATATGTGATCATTTACTTTTTCCCTTTTTATCACAATTCCGGATCTAGGATTTTTGAAGAAAAAATCAATATTCACACAAATTGATAAATACAGATCCAAACGACCTGCAATTTTTTATGAATTATGATTTTGTATAAATAATATTTCTCCTAACATTTGAGAAGCAAATACCTTATATTCCACCTTATGCAACCATTTTATTAAAAAAACTCAAAATGCTAATAAAATAATCAAATTAGCTCCAAATCGTCTAAAATTTTGATTGCATTCTCTTGATACAATTATATAACAACCCTAAAAATTTCATAAGAAAATACCTTAGTATGCATGAGATATTAATTATTTACTTGAGCTCTTCCTTGCAACTCTGCTGAGTGCTGGCCACTTGAGTTTCTTTGACAAAGTGTGTGCTTCATATCTCTTCACGCCACTCTCCATAGGTTTTGATCTGTCTGAGCAAACCTGCTCTGATGCCAATTGATATTTCCTCAATGAACTCTATAACAATATTTTACGTCTAATTTAGCAAATCTAATACAATCTTTATTGCTAAAAAATATTAACCTAGATACTTTAGGAAAATAGGAAGAATATCAAATATTCCAACAGGACCCTCCACTACATTTTATGGCTCAAGTTGATATGAATCCATTTAAATGAGTGCTTATTGACACTGGCTCCTCCATAAACATCATCACTACATATATCCTTCAACATCTCAACATTTCACCATCACATAACCAAATCCACCTTCATCTTAAGAGCATTCAATGATGCTCTTTGTTCCATAGTTGGCACTACTATTTTACCCATAGAAGTGGGGGTAAAAATGTTGCACACCATGTTCCACATATTGGAAGGGTCCATGGATTATAATTTACTCCTTGTATGCTCCTATATTATGGAGATGAAATGTGTCCCTTCCTTTCTGTATCAAGGTTTAAAATATATGCATGAGAAACAAGTTCATTGCATACCAACAGACATCAGACCATTTAAATATTGCAATTTCATTTCAAATTCCTACAAACCCACAATTTCATCAACCCATATATTTATAACATCATAAACCACATCATCCCACACTTCTTCATCTAAGGCTTCTGTTCTTGAGGATCTTCCCATCACCACACCACATCAGGATTCCACCTCCACACCCCCATCCTCATCACAGTCAGCTACATGTACATGTGGTCAAACCCAATCCACACCATCCACATCATAAAATTCAACATACACTACTATTCCATCCATATAAGCATCATCAACCATCCCTCAAGTCATTCAATAAAATCCACCTTCATCTCCATCCAATGATGTCTCACAAGTTGATTTAATGGATTGTGAGATGTCATTCCATCACATGTCCCTCCCATTACCTAAACCGCAAGTCATCCATGAGCCTTATATTTCCACTTCCACTCCATCCACCTCCATATATTTACATGTTGTAATCCACCTCACCATTCATAGAATTAGTGAATATGTGGTCCAATATGTCCAAGTTACACCGTTAATCATCCTAACTGTTAGGAATTACGGTCATCCATGTGATCCACCCTTCTCCATAGGAGCAATGTACACTATGGCTTTGGCACCTAATAGAATTAATTTCATATATGAGGGGGTTTATTAATCGTTCAATACTCCTCCCCTAAATGAACCTAAAAAACCAACCCTGGCCAATATAGAACACATCTTTTTTTCCATCCCAATACTTTCATCGAGTCAATTGGTAAGGTTATGGCCTAGGACAACATGAAAAAGGCATGCATGATATAATTAATACTCCATATCATGAAGCGCATTATTTTTCAAGTTTAGGATATAATTCGCATACCTCTACTTCATATTTTGAACAAGCTTTCCAAAGCCTTCATCTGAATTCAAAAGAGGAAACCAACCACAATGATGACTTTGAGGAGGAGTCTTATGAAGAATATGATATCATGTTGATAGCTTCTAATGAATTTGAAGAGGAATAAACACCCATCATTCCATTCACTAAATAGGATGAACATTATCTCATATTGTTCCCCATACACCAACCCATCTTTTGTTTGCTTCTCCCGAAGGAGAGAGATGAACCAACCAGTGAACCATGGAGCATTCTGATTCGTAATTCAATTAAATGCAAATATAAAATATTAATCAAACAAATTTAATAAATCAATACGCCACTTAAGGAGGGCAAAGTCCTATAGCCACTTAGAGAGGGTGGAGTCTCTTGCGAATACGCAAATGGATAAATGATTGATGATGATTAAATCAAACATACTTTACTCCTATTTATATGAATTGATGAATAAATAATAATATTGGAAATATAGCCGACTAGGCTATATTAGGGTTGTAACATGGCTCCCCTCCTCGAAAAGCTTTGTCCTCAAAGCTAGAAATGATTGGAATATACTTTTTGATTCCCATGTAGCATCTTCTTCTGGAAGGTCCTACCATTTAATCAAAAATTCTTGAATCTGGCGAGATCGAAGATGACGTACTCTAGTTTGCAATATTGCTTCAGGTTGAAGAGTTATTCGCCCTTCTTCATCTAGTATTGGAAGCTCTATCTGCGATTGCACTTTCTGACCAATCACTTGTTTGAGACAAGATACATGAAAAATTGGATGTATACGAGAAGAGGGTGGAAGCTCCAATTGATATGCGACTTCACCAATGCGACGAACTATCTTGTAGGGCCCATAAAATCGAGGAGCCAACTTCTGACTGGACTTGATCTTCAAGGATAACTGCTTATAAGGTTGTAGGTGCAAAAATACCATATCTCCTACATTGAATTGTCATTCTGAATGATGTAAGTCATGTTGTTGCTTCATACGATTTTGTGCTTGGATCAAATTATCTTTAAGAAGGTTGAGCATTGTCTGATGATGTTGAAACAAGTCATCTACCTGAGCTACTTTGGAAGATCCTGGAACATAGTCTGTGATTGTTGGTGGCTTCTGACCATACAAAGCTTCGAATGGAGACATCTTGAGGGAAAAATGGTAAGAAGTGTTATACCACCATTCTGCTAATGAAAGCCATTGAATCCAGTGATACTACTTATCTTGAGCAAAGCAACGAAGATAAGTACCCAAACATTTGTTAACTATTTATGTTTGACCATCAAATTGGGGGTGGTATGTGAAAGACATATTCAACTTGGTACCACTAAGACGAAATAATTCTTTCCAAAAGTTGCTAGTGAAGATGGGATCACGGTCGCTCACAATAGTTTTGGGTATACCATGTAACTTGAAAATGGAGTCAAGAAATACCTTGGCCACTTTACTTGCTGAGTAGGGATGTTGTAGGGCACAAAAGTGAGCGTACTTGGAAAGACGATCCACAACCACAAAAATCATTGTTTTACCCTCTGACTTGGGAAGACCCTCAATGAAATCCATGGATATGTGTTCCCATTGGTGGTCTGGAATTGGTAAGGGTTGCAGTAGTCCTGGAGATTTAACTATTTCACCTTTATTACATTGGCATACCTCACATTCGACCACAAATATCCTGACATCAGATTTTAAGCCTTTCCAAGAAAAATATTGTTTCACTCGCTGGTATGTTTTCAAGAATCTCGAGTGTCCTGCTGAAGGGGATGCATGCAATTCTTGGAGGACCATAGATTTAATAGTGGAACCCTACGAAAGGTAGATGCGATATTTCTTGCGAAGCACACCATCTAAATATGAGAAGTAAGGATGCCTTGATGATCCTGTATTCATATCTTGAATAATTTGAGCAGTTTCAATATCAACCAACCATTCTTCTTGAAGTTGAGACAACCATTGGGGACAAGGACCCAAAATGGCATTGATGGAGAAATCATCCTCATATTTGTGATATAATGCATCAACTACCATATTTTCTTTGCCTTTCTTATACTCAATGATGAAATCATACCCCAAAAGTTTGGTCATCCACTTATTCTGTTCAGGGCATGAGAGACGTTGTTCTAGAAAATGCTTAAGGCTACTATGGTCAGTCTTAATGATGAAACGACTGCTTAGTAAATAATGCCTCCATTTCTCAATGGCGTGTAAAATAGCCAACATTTCCTTCTCATAAGTGGATCACCCCAAATTCTTGCCTGAAAGTTGCTTGCTCTCAAAAGCCAAGGGGTGACCTTCTTGCATTAAAATAATGCCAATACCTGTACCTGAAGCATCACACTCGATGATGAAAGGCTTGTTAAAATTAGGAGTAGCCAATACTAGAGTGGAGCACATAGCTTCTTTGAGTGATTGGAATGCCTGAGAAGTTGCTTCATTCCAAATAAAAGCATCCTTTTTGGTAAGTGTCGTGAGAGGTGCTACAATCTTGCCATAGTTGCGGATAAATTTTTGGTAATAGCCTGTAAGACCTAGAAATCCCCTAAGTTTTTTGAGGGATTTTGGTAAGGGCCAATCTTGAATAGCTTTGATTTTTTGGGGATCTACTTTGACTCCTTCATGAGATACGATATGACCTAAGTATTCGACTTCTTGGACCCCAAAGGCACATTTGGATCTTTTAACAAAGAGTTTTTCCTTTTGTAATAGATGAAGGACCTTGTCAACATGGATTAGGTGATCCTTCCAAGATTTGTTATAAATTAGGATATCATCAAAGAAAACTAGGACAAACTTACGAAGATATGGCCTAAAGACATGGTTCATAAGGCTTTGAAAGGTTGATGGAGCGTTAGTAAGACCAAAAGGCATGACTAGGAATTCATAATGACCTTCATGAGTTCGAAAAGTGGTTTTAGGTATGTCCTCTTCCCTAACCCAAATTTGGTGAAAACCTGAACGAAGATCCAATTTAGTGAAGTAACTAGCACCATGTAATTCATCTAATAAGTCATCAATGATAGGGATAGGAAACTTATCCTTGATGGTAATTTTGTTGAGAGGTCAAAAATCTGGACACATGCACCAAGAGGTATCCTTACGATGTACCATTACTATTGGTGATGAATAAGGACTGATGCTAGGATGAATGATGCCATGTTCTAACATTTCTTGGACTAGCTTCTCTATTTCTATCTTTTGAGGTTGAGGATAGCGATAAGGATGAACATTAGGAGGAAGACTTCCAGGAACGAGATGTATGGCATGGTCATGTGATCGTTTAGGAGGTAGACCCTTTGGTTCATTGAAGACTTCTTCATAATTATCCATAATATCTTGAAGATCCTTTGAGAGAATTGCAGGAGTATCCAAGGATTGAGCTTCCATGGAATTTATTTGAGCTATAAAACCATAACCACCCTTCTTTAGTAACTTCTCCATGCAATGTGAACTCACCACCTTGGATGGTGGAGATTGAATTCCTTGAAGACAAATAGTCTTCCCATTCTCTGTCCACTTGATGTATAATTTTTGAAGATTAAGAGTAACATCACCGAGTTGAGATAGCCATTCTGCACCCAAAATGACATCTGAGCTCCCTAAGTTCATAACGAAGAGAGTTCCCCGCCAAGTATAACTTCCCATTTGTATCAAAACTGGAGATGTTCGGCCCACACATTGAGCATTACCTCCATTTGCAATTAATACTTGAAACTTATCTTGATTAGAAGTATTCATATACAAGTTCAAGGATTTGGCAGTTTTGAAATCGATAAAGTTATGTGTACTACCTGAGTCAATCAACACATTAATACGTTTGTGCCTAATAAATCCTTGTACCTTAATTGTATGATGAGATTTTAAACCCATAAGTGCATGTACTGAGAGAGCAATAGTATCTTCTTCTGGTGTTACTTCACTAGTATCTATTGGTTGTTGTTCTGTATCAGTGAGTGACTCTGGTTGAATTATATCTTCTTCTTCATTAGTGTCATATTCCACTTGAAAGGTTTGACGTACTACATAGGCTTGATCTCTTGGATGATAGGAATGACATTTAAAGCAAAAAAATCTTGAGGAATGTTCATTATTGTGAAAAGGATGATAAAAATTAGAATCACGTTTATAGGGTGCCACATCTTGAAGTTTATTTTTGGCTGCTTGAGCTATACGGGTGGCATCATCAAGAGTACATGGATCATGCATGTCGACTTCCTTTCTTATTTTATCCTTGAGACCATGATGGAAAGCGGATACCACTACTGCTAGATTCAATTCATGTGTATAGGTAAGAAGACTTGTGAACTCAGTGACATAGTCTTCTACTGAACCGGTTTGCTTGAGTTCCATAAGGTGAACCACATATGATGAGGAAGAACCTTTATCAAATATTCTAAGGAAAAGTTCCTTAAATTCAGGCCACATAAGGGAGCGATTATGTTGATGGAGCTGCCATAACAACCATTGATAGGCCTGGGTACCAAGTTTACAAGATGCAAATGCGACACGACCTATCTCTGGAATATGGTATAGATGAAAAATACCATCCATTTTGGCTAACCAACCTCTGGGATCATATCCCTCAAAAGTGGGCATGTCAGTACGAGGAACTTGAACATCATGAGGCCATTCTAAGAATCGAGAGGCATCACCTACTGAAGGATCAAAATCGAAAGAAGTTTTTGGAGGTACTGATGCTTGACGAGTATTTAAAGGTTGAGGGTTGACAATATCTTGAGAGGCTTGATTATCTAGAGGGAGAAGTTTAGCCACTGAATCCCGTATATCTTGTAGTATTGAATACATAGTAGCAAGATCTTTTTGTTGTTGCCCTAGACAATGACACACACCGGCGTCCACACTAAGGGGAATTTTAGCGATAAGGTCTTCTCAGATAGAGACAAGGTCTTCTTGGTTAGACGAAGTGCCATTGTGGTCTAGTGTAGGAGGAGTGGAATTGTTATGATTTGGAGAAGCCATGGACCAGTGGTGAGGGTTAAAACTATTAATTCTAAAAGGAGAATTATGTTGCGTACCTTTATTTCATGGTTATCTTTTTGGTGTATTCAGGGACCCTTCGTTTGGTCTATCTATCCGTTTGCTCCTCTATTCCACTTGTTTGGAGTGGTTTGATCACTCATGCACTTTGTGATACCTGGAACATAAATTTTTAGTTTGAAGTAATCTTCATCTTCCTTATTGATATGGGTGAATGCTTTGATTGATGGTGGCACCAAAAATTTTTATTTCAATTTTTCTTTTGATAAACTATTTAGTTGCAAAATTTTCTCAATTGCCCAGCGACTAAATTCTACGTCATACCAATGACTAATTATTGCGTCATCCTAATGGCTAATTTTCTACTGACTGGCAATGTCTTCAACTAGGGTTATGCATAAGGGGTCAGCCCCAAAATGTATTTATAAAAATTTGGTGAATCAATTTCAAAATCTAGGTGAATAGTGTCCAAACACATGTAGAAGGTTCACTATTATTAGGGGCAATGTTGGAAATTTAAACTTAAAATGGTCAAATTATTATAAAATTGGGGTGATTCGATCCAAAAATAATTTACACCTAAATTTTTTTGGCTAATGGGAGCTGGTCAAGGGTCCCAAATATTAGTCAATTCCAAATTTTAAAAATCCTAATTTTAGCTAATTTGGCAATAAATAGATGCTATGCATAACCCTGTCTTCAACGGTTACTTGGCAGTAATAAAATTTGAGGGACACCAAAATTCAGTGTTCCAATGGTAACAATGCGATGAATAGGCAATTTCAATGGAGGTAAGTATTTTATATCACGTGATGCATAGAAAACCACAGTCACCTTATCAATTTATAATTGGTTTTTAATTTTCCATTGAAATACCAACGGTCAAGCAAAACCTTGCCAACTATCGAATATTTCTACACCCAAACACTACGTGGCCACATGAGTACCAAAGGTGCTCACAATTACTTAGAGTGCCCTGTCGCTTATAAAGTGCTGGAAGCACCTTGTATTATCTATGTGGGATTAATACCCTAAAATATGAATGATACGAACACGTAGTTATTGGTGAAATAAAAAAATATATTTTATTTCTAACCTTATGAATTGCTTAATGCTCGTCCACATTTGTTGTATTGATGGGTAAAATTAATATTCAGATGAGAGATTACATCCTCCTATGAATTGAAAACTCTACTACAAATGCACATATGGAATTCTTGGTGCCTAAAGCAAGAACAAATATCTAAATTACTACAAAAAATTGATGGTATCACCTAGAAAACTAGTGTATCACTTGGAGTTGCAAAAAATACAACTTTCGATTAATAATAAATCATCAAAATGAATGTGAATTTCTACAAATAGAGTTTGTTAATGCATTGTATATTGATTGGAATTTCTAGAAAGTACCCTGGGAATGTTTGAACCACTATATTTTATCGAAATAACATGGTTTGCTATAGGATGATGATACATCTTCAAATGTTTGAACCACCATGTCTTTGAAATGTGCTAGAATGCTATACCCTAATACGCAATGCTCGACGAAGGCTAAAAAATTATGCTTTTATTAAGCCAGGTTGAATTCTTTACTATGATTGGACAATTTAAAACTTCAGAATTCATGTAAAAAAAATTTAATTTCTTCTTCTCCTAGGTTCCCAACAACTCGGTCGCTGCCTGTGTGAAGACTACATCCATTACCCAATTTTAGTAGCCTACTTTTGAACATACTATGACAAGAATCCACCATCTAAAAAAAACTTTGGATTAGATACTTTGATATTCTTGAAAGGAAAAACCAGGAATGGTTGGATTTTATTTTGAATTATTTGCAGGTCCCCTTGTTGATTATATCAAAATGAATATGATAGTAAAAAAATTAACGCAATTTCAAAGAAAAATAAGTTTTCTTGAATAATTATGCAATACCATAATCACACTCTGATACCACTTGGAGCATTTTACTTCGTAATTCAATTAAATGTAAATATAAAATATTAATAAAACAAATTGGAATAAATTAATATGCCACTTTAAGGAGGGTAAAGTCCTATAGCCACTTGGAGGGTAAAGTCCTATAGTGATAAATGATTGATGATAATTAAATCAAATATATTATACTCCTATTTATATAAATTGATTAAATAATAATATTGGAAATATAGCCGACTAAGCTATGTTAGGGTTGTAAAAAACCACCACCTCCACTTCATTGATCCAACTCACCAAATTTTTTTGTAACATATGTACATAATTCACAAAAAAATTTTAAAAAAATTTGCATTGCACGTCCATGGCTTTTGTTATTTGCATTTACAAGTGTTGCTTGTTACTATTCAGGTTCCCAAGGTTCCTTCACCGATCTCAGTAGATAGGACCAAACCACCCATTCCATTGCCAACCACCATCTCCCACGAAGTTAACATAAATTATGTTGACTTATTCACCCCACTCTGTAATCCATATGATTTGGCAAAGCCAATTCCAATTGACATTAACCTAATTGATATGGAATGGATTTCATCGCCACCATCCTTTACTGAATTTAACCTTTCTGAGGAATTTTTAAGAGCCTCCACTGCTTACATTCTGCCTTCACCTTCACCTTCACCTTTGCCTTCACCCTCAAACATTAAGATTTTCCAAGCAGACATAGAAGAGACTAAGTTAGAAGATTTTGATAATGTCATTGATGACACTCATATGATCCCAATGCCCCATAAACTTTAGGAATATTACCACATGTCCATTGAATATACTATCAATGTGAACCTTAGCACATATGTGAACAATACACAATTCATCAAACTTGGATAATGTTATTAGTTAATGAACAAGATCAATTGATAGCTCTTCTCAAGAAGAAGAAGGACATTTTTGCATGGTCCTAAAAATATATGCCTAGTCTTGATCCTAACTTGGTTGTCCACAATTTAACCTTGCATCCTAATGCTAAGCCAATCAAACAAAAACTGATAAATATGCATCATACCATTGCCCTCATGGTAAAATAAGATCTTAAAAAGTTATTAGATGTGGATTTCATTGCATCCATTGACTATCTTGAGTGGCTTTCAAACATGGTACCCATTCATAATCCTAACGGGGTGATACACATTTGCTCTCGTTTTCAAGACCTTAACAAAGCATGTCCTAAGGATGATTTTACTCTACCAAACATTGATACTCTTGTCGACACTTACACTACCCATGAAATACTTTCTTTAATGGATGGTTTTTTAGGATACAACAAGATTTAAATCAATCCTGATGACCAACACAAAACATCATTCACAACATCTTGGAGGACTTTTTGTTGCAAGGTGATGCTCTTTGGCCTTAAAAATGTAGGTGCCACTTATCAACATGCCATGACATACATATTCCATGAATACATGTATAATATCATCAAATATTATGTGGATTATCTCTTAGCAAAATATAAAACTCAACAAGAGCACAATGGTATCTTAGAAACAGTTTTTGATAGAGTTCTAGAGCATAATTTAAGGTTGAACCCCAAAAATCATGTTTTTGATGTAATCTCAGGAAAACTACTAGGATTAATTATCTCCAAAAGATGCATTAAAGTGGATCCAAAAAAGGTCAAGGTCATCATGGAGATACCTCCCCCAAAAAACTTGAAAGAGTTGCATAGTTTACAAGGAAATATCCAATTGATTTGTCGTTTCATTGCACAACTCTCAAACAAATGCAGGCCATTCAATCACCTGCTACAAAAGGGGATTGAATTTTCATGGAAAAATGAATGTCAAAAAGCTTTTTATGATATCAAGAAATACTTGGCTTATCCACCAGTATTAACTCCTCATCTGGGGGTCCCTTTCCATCTTTATATTTCAGCAATGGACTTTGCATTAGAGACACTATTTTCTCCAAATAATGAGAACTGAGAACAAGATATCTATTACATTATTTTAACATTGGTAAGCTATGGAACACAATACGCTTATGTTAAAAAACTGTGCCTAGCAGTGGTTTTTACCACTAAGAAATGTAGACATTACATGCTAAGTCACACTACCTATGTCATAGCTAAGGAAAATTCTCTAAATTGCATGATGTATTGCACTTACAATAATACCTACACTATAAAATGGATAATGATCCTCACATAATTCAATCTTGATTTTAGTAGCCAAAATATATTAAAGGTCAGGTTATAGCTAATTAGCTTATGAGCTCTACTTCCTAGTGATCAATCCATTGATTATCGAGTTCCCAGATGATTAAGTCTTTACTGTCATTAAACAATAAGAAGATGTCATTCTTAAGGAAGATGTTGATATCAAACTATTATTTTATGGTTCTAAGTGCAAAAAAGGACAAGGTGTAGGAATCGTGTTTCATACACCCCAAGGGGTACCAATTCCATTATCATTCAAACTTGATTTCCCATGCACAAATAATAATGTAGAGTATGAAGCCTTAATATTAGGACTTCAAGTAGCCTTAGTTATGATAATAAAGCATATTAGAATATTTGGTGATTCTAAACTTATCATTCATCAAGTAAACAGAGAATATCAATGCAAAGAACCAGTCCTAAAAATTTATCACAAAGTAGCAATGCAATTGCTTGTAAAATTTGATTGGTATAAAATTGATAGCTTGCCTAGATCGATTAATAGATTTGTATATGTGATGGCCTCTCTAGGATTATTGATTTCAAATAATTTTTAAGGAGAGGTACATCCCATAATTGTCACAACGATCTCTAAATTTACAATTTTTTGAGCTAAAGCTAAAGATGAGAAGAACATTTGCTTTATCCACGTGGAGTCATATGAGCCTTGGTCTAGCCAAATAAAAACCTTCCTCAAGTTTAGAACAATCCCATCAGATATATCATAAACTACTAAATATACTTTCAAGCAAAAGGTAGCTCATTTCACTCTTTTGAAGGACGTGTTGTATAGACATGGTTATGATGGAGTCCTCCTTCATTGTATTGAGCCTGTAAAGGCCCAAATAGAAATATCAAAAGCTCATGATGGTACTTGTGGTGGTCATTTTAGTGGAATGGCCATCACAAAGTGTATTTTATGAATGAGTTATTATTGGCCCACCATGGAATGCTACTGTTGCATCTACATTAAGAAATATCAACATTATAAACAACACGCTAATTTAACTCATGTACCATCACAAGCCTCACAATCTATTCAAAGTATTTGGCCATTTTCACAATGGGGTTTGGAATTGATTGGTAAAATCTTGCCTCCTTCCTTGGGATAACATACTTTCATCATCACAACCACTAAATACTTCACTAAGTGGGTCGAGGCAATTCCTCTAACCAGTATGACATGACCTAGAATTGTGGAGTTTATACTTCAACATATCATCTATCATTTGGTATCCCCTTGAAAATAATTTTTGATAATGGTAAGTCTTTCAATAACAAGGATGTTTGAGCACTTTGAAAAAAATATAATATCCAACATAGTTTCTCAACTCCTTACTACCCACATATAAATGGACAAGCTGAGGCAACCAATAAGATCTTGATTGTTATTCTCAAAAAACTAGTCAAATAAAATCATAGAGATTGGTACACTCATATCCCTTTGGCATTATGGGCTTATTGAATAAGCATATACACACCTATTGGGGCAACACCATTCACATTGGTCTATGGTACCGAAATAATCATACCTCTTGAGCTCGAAATCCCCTCATTGCAAATTTCATTACAGGAATTCATATATGACGATACTGCTAGAAAAGCATGTTTTAACCAACTTACACTCCTTGATGAAAGATGAGTCAATGCCTTGGAGCATTTATGAATATACCAAGATCATCTCAAGCATGCTTACAACACTAAAGTCCATCTATGTGATTTCCAATTAGGAGATCTTGTTCTCAAAGAAAATAAACAAAATACCAATGCATTACCATATCTTCATGATAAATTTATGGCTAATTGGTTAGGTCCATACATTATCACCCAAAAAGTGGATCAAGGAACATATAGACTTTCCAGTCTAGAGGGAGAAGAATATCTTGAACCACTTAACATTATCCACTTGAGAGCATTTCATGCTTAATGTGATTTACATATATGTATATACATGGCTAATACATAAAAAAATTACATCCATACTCAAAACATCATTCATACACATTGCACTCATACATTTCATACATCCACAAACACATTCATTATCATTTTAGTGCATTTCATCCACCATATTTGGGATCGTTTGTTAAATTTAGATAATAATTAATCCAATAAATTTGTTGCCTTAATTAGGGGCACCCCCAAGTCTACATCCATTTCATTACACCACTTCACAAGTCAATTTACAATTTGCAAAATACATTTCCTAGGTCTTTTTGATCACTCAGCCACTCCTAGTATTTCTAGCAACTTCCAAAACATGTCAAGTTTTCTCTAGGACCAAGTCACATTTTTACTAAGAAAATCTTGAGTTATGGGATTGAATATAACACTCTTTAATCAAACACATTTACACATATTAAAAATATCTTGAGTCAAAGAGGAACAACACCATGATTGGGTTGAACCTCAAAGTGAAAATATCATCCTTGCTTGTCCTATTATGCACTTAGTATAAAATAAAAAACAATGGTCTTCACCACTATTCACACTTTCAAACAAAAATAATGAGTAGTAAGGATAGGGTAAAATTCTCATCACACTTTGGTTGAGAATCTGATTCCCCAAATCTCTAATTCTTTTCCAAATCATACACCATAGATCCACAAGTTGTAAGGATATAACTACATTTCTATCCATATGGTTAGATAGTATGAATCCCAAAATATAAATATTAAATCATTGAACTATGGATCTAATCTCCATCAAGGTTATAGATTCTTGATTAGCAGTGGAGTATGCTCATGAATGGTGACACGTCTCTCTAGAAGAGACCTATGATAACACATAAGGATAAAATCGCTTCTTGGTCTCCTTTATGATAGGTTTCATCTCAATTTTCTCAAGATGGGTTAATGAACTCATTTGCACATACATTGGTTCTTGATTGCCTTGAGTCATTACCATGCTCATGATTTGATATCCATTGCACACACATTTGGTCTTAGAGAAATTAGACATATTTTAGTGAGTTTGTTATAAATCACTAGTATGTTTGAGTCTCTACAAAATAATCAGTCATCCATATCAAAATCCATATCATTACATGAGTCTTCCATTTCACATACCAACATTTTGGGTGTCCCTGATAAAAAAATAATGATCAATATGGTCAAGCAAAAATCTAAACTACAAATGATCATTAGAGCATTAGTTCATTTACATTCATACACATCATCATTATATTATCATCCATCACAAATAAATATGCATTCACACAAACATATATACAAATTCATAACACAAAAGTAAAATCTATGTATATATATATAAAATTGTGTATACAATCAATACTTGAAAGCTACATACAATGGAGCACCAATATTCATATAAAAAAAATCATCTAAGCACTGGCTAATGCCTAAAATCAGATCCTTGTGATCCCAAAGGAGTCCTAGACCTAGAGTAACTACACCTAATAGAGCCTACTACAAAAGAAGAGAGTTGATCTGGTAGTCCAATGTGGTGCTGCATACATAGATCCTCTAAATCCTAGATATATACCTCCCAAGATCAAAGGCATAGTACATCATACCTCTACCAAGAGTCCCTCTATCTCAGCTCTACCTGGAGCCTCACTATCACATCCTCACCTCCATATGCTCCACCTATCATCACTCATACCTCTAGCTCTGCCTGTAGCTAAGAATTCTCGACATTTCAAGCCACTATAACTGTATTCAAAGTCATTACCACCACATCCCACTCCACCACCATATTTTAGAGCTAATTATACTCTGCCTCTAGCCTTACCCAATCCTCCTTACTTTTACTTGGAGGTATCTCTGAAACCTCCTCCATATCATCCCTACCACCATCATCACCTCCAATATATAAAGGCTACTCTACTACACCCCTCGTATTCCTACTAGACCAATGATATATCTAATGTCGGGGAGCCTTCTCTACTGCTACCTCACCTTCATACTCACCACCATACTTGACCACTTGTCTTAGCACCTATGCTGGCTATGAAGTGAACCAACATCATATTACACTATGATACCGATATCATCAACATCTAGGAGATCCATCACCTCATCATCCATATAGTCCAACCACCACTCCTCAACAAAAGGTAGGCTCAACTCATATGATCAATACCTATAAAGCATAAAAGCCTTTGGAACTCCCTACCTTAGCCCAAAATATTGTAGCACCCATGAGAATTGGATCAACTCCACTTCACTCCCATGCTGCCCAGCCACCCATCTAGCCTATCGATTCCTTTGCAACTGTTGTCCATCACTAGGTCACCTAGCCTCCCACCATAGCCTCTAGCATACCTGATTAGGTATCAAGCCTACCCACATATCCTTGCACTCTTGGCCATTATGAATAATATGACTCAACTGCACCTCCTCATATACCCACCATCTCAAGGCATAGGGTTCATCCATATTCCACTCCCAACTAGCCCACGGTATGAGCCACACTAAAGTGATCCCAACCCCAATACTATAGTAGTACACTACAACCTAATCCCTTCTATCCCTACCTCCTCATATCATATAGGCTCCATATACATCTAATCTAGCAGAGTTGGTTCCCATGCATACACTCGAGGCTCATCGATCATGTTGTACACTAGCCTAATCATGTTTTATGGAAACTAACACCCAGTGCTATTAAGTACTAATATGTTTACCAACATAAACATGATTAGGATGGGCAATACATCCAACTCCTACCTCTAATACATATCCAGATACCTTATCCCTTCATCTTGGATATTCACATTCCTCCATTCATCTCCAAATATCCTCCTCAACTCATGCTCCTTATCATGCCTAACCTGGACACACAACCCCTCCATCATCACTTAGAATATGCAATATACATCTTCCAGTATCACAGTCATCTCCCTGATTGAAATTTGTAAAGTCCCCCTATCTAGATCCCATATCTCAGCCAAGGTTGAGAGATACCCCTCATCTGCCCTCACCATCTCAATTCATGCTACTCCAACCAACTCCATATCCTCCAACTTACCCAAGTCACCCTTCTGCAAGGCCTTTCTCACCTTGGGTATGATAAGTGAGAATCAATGTCTTGTCTCTAATATCATCAACTACAACACAACATAATTTCACATACATTACCATAAAATTTATTGCATAATAAAAAAAATTGTATAACTCCAAACAAATAGTGCCAAGGGCACTTGCCTCAACCACTTGTGCTTCCATGCCTGCTACCGCATCCACTCCCTCCATCGCAATCCTTCACTTTGACAGACTCCTTCACTCACCCAGTCACTCTCCTTTAGATGTAGTTTCTCGTACTCATGAAGGCAAGAATGAATTCAAATATTCCCCTACAAACTTCTTATAGCTGATTTTTGCACACTCAAATACCCATGGATGTCTGTAGAGCACAATCAAACATCACCTAGTATTTATAGAGTGGCAAACGCTCTCTGATGTCTATTCATTATGCGGATATTGGTCGATGTCTGGCTCCAGAATGTTGCAGAATGACCAAAAAACTAAAAAATGTAGCTTACTTTCACAAAATCACTCTAAAATTCATACATACATCCATTTCATCATCCCATTATGTTTTGTGAAGATACAGATCAATTTGGATGCTTCATTTTTATTTGTAACCAAAAGTCATGAAAATGCCAAAATCGCATACAAAAGCCTCAAAACAGCCCAAAATTTCACAAAACTACCATTTTCATCATCCTAGTAATTCATCACAATATTTCATCACATTTTGTGATAACATGGATTGATTTGGATGGTTAAATTTTGTTTGTGACCAAAAGTCGTAAATTTATCCAAAATTGCTCCAAAACCATTCCAAAAAAATTTCAAATTTTAAAAAATCATCCAATTCACTCATAAATGCATCTCCATATACATTTCACATCATACATAATCATTTCCACTTTTCTAATTATATTTATCAGTACATTTCCATTCCACATTTGTCAATTCCACTCACCAATTTCAAGCGAACCTTGTATCTAGTGGTTTACTCTATTTACGCTGGAAATTGGAGTGATTGACTATCCATGCAATTTGGTAGGATGGATAAATAACCATAAGGACACTTTCTCATAATTCAACATCTTCTTGTTCAAAATAAAAATCTATTTGGTCCCTCATGTGTCGAGTGTAACTATGCTGAGATTAATTTGCTCAAAATATGTCATTGTTGATCTTATCTGTAGGGCTTAAAACATGGATAACTTCTACTACATCATTTCAATTAACATGTAGGAATTGCACATAAGCACTAGGAGGGGCCTCATAGAAATCACAAGATCATTGGATGATTGGTTCCTGTTGTTTTGCATTTTTATCATTTTGCATTTCAATGATGCCAAAAAGACATGTTATTCAATAGTGCAGAAACACCCCAAACTAGGGGTAACCAAATTTGATTTTGACTTCCCACATCGACATACACTCATTTACATTTCCAAAACCCCCTGGAATATGTTGGGGCAAAAATAGAATACATCACATTTACATCACACACCATTGGTAAAAACCCCTATTCTATTGGGGTAAAAATAGAATCAATCATTGCATCATCATCTATGTCACTTTGATAGCATTTACATCATTCTATCATGACCCTTCCTGGGAGTCTTTGGGCATAGAAAACTATGTGTCATAAAAAGATAGGTTGAGCTTAGATTATTTATAATAAAATGTTATTATAAATAAAGATAATATTATTATGGTTTATGAATAAAAGATTATTCATAAATAAGCCATTTATAATAATATGTTATTATAAATAAAATTAATATTATTATGGTTTATGAATAAAAGGTTATTATTATTATTATTTTTTTGAATTTACATGGTGGAATCGGTAGCCGCCACGAATTCGGGCAGGTTGTCCAGATTTTATGGCTGTCACAGTATTCTGCACTGTCCGCCCCAGAAGCTGCCACATAGAACTTCGCGCAGTCCGCCCCTATAACCACCATGCCACAATCATTTTAAACCTTTTACATCACTGAAATCACCAGGAAAGGGACAAGCGTTCAGTATGACAAGGCCCGCTATTTGAACCTTGGACCTCCGCCCCCCTTATGGGGTTTGGATGAACCAATTGGTCTACACCTCGGACCTAATAAAAGGTTATTATTAAATAAGTAATTTATAATAAATTGTTATTATAAATAAAATTAATATTATTATAGTTTATGAATAAAATATTATTCATAAATAAGTAATTTATAATAAAATGTTATTATAAATAAAGTTAATATTATTATAGTTTATGAATAAAAGATTATTCATAAATAAGTAATTTATAATAAAATATTATTATAAATAGAGATAATTATTATAATATTATATTATTAGCAAAATATGTTTTAAATATTTGATTTGAAATATCTGCCCTTACAAATCAATGCAGGGGATTGGATTTAATTTGGGGAATTCAAAATTTATATTAGAATATTTGGTTTTGTCATCCTTTGGATAAAGGTGAGTGAAATGGCTTTAAAGAGTAGGAGAGAGCTTCTGATAGGTATGGATGGGAGATGATAGGCCTTGAATGAAGGCAGGTAAGGAGTAATCAGGAAGAGTAGGTGATGTGGGGAGAGGGTAGACTCGAACTGCGTGTGATATGAAGTGAAGAGAGTTTTGTAGATAGAAAAGAAAGGGGGGTTGGTCAAAAGGGAGGAAGCATGGCATGACAGTGATAAAGGAGGAGGAAAAATAAGGGAATTAGAGAAGAATCAAGGAGGAGGAGGCTTTGAATGTAGATTTCAAATTGTCGAGGTTTCATTCTAATCCATTTTAGACATGAATATTGTCCTATGGTTGTATGCTTGCTTTAAAACTTATATAGGTAGTATTATTATCTCCCTTGGTATTTGGTTTGAGGGTCCTTGTTGCCTGCAACTTATTGGTTCTACCTATCACTGATCAGATTGGTTACTTGAAGATTTTAAACCTAAACTAAGTAGCTCTTGAGTGATTGATGTAACCATCCTCCTGCTTGAGTTATGTCAAATTTGTGTCTAACATTTTAGATGATAGTTGTTCCCTTTGTAACACCAATATTGATGGTTCAAAAGCAACACATTACCTTTATTAGGTGATTGTGTCTACTCGGATGGGATGTATGAATTTTAATTAGCCTCCTATTTTACAATTATCATCATGATTTTCTCCTACGTATTGTGTTTGTGACTTAATAAACATTGACTTGATTCAACCAACACCTTAGAAAATCTAGAGGTTGATTTTATTAAGCCTTTGCATTTATTTAAGAAAGGCTTTAGATGGTTGTATTGACTGTTAGCAATTAAGTATTTCCATTGTGTTGAATTCAAGACCATGAATAGGTTGTAGTTCACCATCGACTTCAGGAGTCGTGGTTATAGGCATCTATTTAATAATGCATTGCACCCTCAAAATCATTGTTACCCTATTGGTTATTGCATAATATGAGCCTGTGCATAGCACAATTGGTAGTCGAGAGGTTGATTTTTGTGTCCTACCCTATGGCCTGTGCATAGCGCGATTGGTAGTCAAGAGGTTGATTGTATTTTTGGTAATATTTGTTTAAAATTTAAGAGAATATATTTCATGTTAGTAGTTAAACATGTAGAGAATATATTTAATGTTGAGTAAATTATAATGAAAGTAGATTCATTGTGTGATTTATATTTGTGGAAATATAGATTAAGTTTTATAATGAAAGTAGATTCATTGTGTGATTTAAATTTGCAGAAATATAGATTAAGTTTTATAATGAAAGTAGATTCATTGTGTGATTTATATTTGCAAAAATATAGATTAAGTTTTATAATGAAAGTAGATTCACTGTGTGATTTATATTTGAAGAAATATAGATTAAGTTTCATAATGAAATAGATTCAGTGTGTGATTTATATTTGCAGAAATATAGATTAAGATTTACAATGAAAGTAGATTCATTGTGTGATTTATATTTGCAAAAATATAGATTAATATTTACAATGAAAGTAGATTCATTGTGTGATTTATATTTGCAGAAATATAGATTAAGCTTTACAATGGAAGTAGATTCATTGTGTGATTTATATTTGCAGAAACATAGATTAAGGTTTACAATGGAAGTAGATTCATTGTGTGATTTATATTTTCAGAAACATAGATTAAGGTTTACAATGGAAGTAGATTCATTGTGTGATTTATATTTGCAAAAACATAGATTAAGGTTTACAATGGAAGTAGATTCATTGTGTGATTTATATTTGCAGAAACATATATTAAGGTTTACAATGGAAGTAGATTCATTGTGTGATTTATATTTGCAGAAAAATAGATTAAGGTTTACAATGGAAGTAGATTCATTGTGTGATTTATATTTGCAGAAACATAGATTAAGGTTTACAATGGAAGTAGATTCATTGTGTGATTTATATTTGCAGAAACATAGATTAAGGTTTAAAATGGAAGTAGATTCATTGTGTGATTTATATTTGCAAAAACATAGATTAAGGTTTACAATGAAAGTAGATTCATTGTGTGATTTATATTTGCAGAAACATAGATTAAGGTTTACAATGAAAGTAGATTCATTGTGTGATTTATATTTGCAGAAACATAGATTAAGGTTTACAATGAAAGTAGATTCATTGTGTGATTTATATTTGCAGAAACATAGATTAAGGTTTACAATGAAAGTAGATTGCAGAAATATAGATTAAGGTTTACAATGAAAGTAGATTCATTATGTGATTTATATTTGCAGAAATATAGATTAAGGTTTACAATGAAAGAAGATTCATTATGTGATTTATATTTGCAGAAAAATAGACTAAGGTTTACAATGAAAGTAGATTCATTATGTGATTTATATTTGCAGAAATATAGATTAAGTTTTACAATGAAAGTAGATTCATTATGTGATTTATATTTGCATAAATATAGATTAAGGTTTACAATGAAAGTAGATTCATTATGTGATTTAGTTGTATTGTAAATGGAAATATGATTATGTTAAAGTTAGTTAACATAGATTGTATGTAAATGGAAATATGATTATGCTAGAGTTGATTAGCATAGGTTATGTTTAAAAGGAAATATGATTATGCTAGAGTTGATTAGCATAGATTATGTTTAAAATAAAATGTGATTATGCTAAGTTGATTAGCATAGATGTTTAAAATAAAATATGATTATGCTAGAGTTGATTAGCATGGATTGAGTTTAAAAGTAACAATTGTGGATTATGTTATATGTTAGATAACATAGTGATAATGATTATGCTAAGATGTTAGTGTAGTTTAGTAAATGGAAAGTGGTTTATTAGATTAACTAAAGGTATGGGACTTTAGTTAGTTTAGTAAATGGAAAGTGGTTTATTAGATTAACTAAAGGTATGAGACTTTAGTTAGTTTAGTAAATGAAAAGTGGTTTATTAGATTAACTAAAGGTATGGGACTTTAGTTAGTTTAGTAAATGGAAAGTTGTTTATTATATTAACTAAAGGTATGAGACTTTAGTTAGTTTAGTAAATGGAAAGTCATTTATCAGATTAACTAAATGTATAAGACTTTAGTTAGTTTAGTAAATGGAAAGTGGTTTATTAGATTAACTAAAGGTATGAGACTTTAGTTGGTTTAGTAAATGGAAAGTGGTTTATTAGATTAACTAAAGGTATGGGACTTTAGTTGGTCTAGTAAATGAAAATGTATTATTATATTAACTAAAGGTATGGGACTTTAGTTGGTCTAGTAAATGAAAATGGATTATTAGATTAACTAAAGGTATGGGACTTTAGTTAGTTTGGTAAATGAAAATATTCTTACATAGAATCTAGTATTGATTGTATAAGTATGATAAAGCAATCATGGAGATTGTTGTGTGGATGAATTGAGCATTCCATAGTAAAGTCATATGAACTATGTGTTCTACGTATTGTGTTAGCTTATATTGAGAGGAATGATTATGGATCCTTGTACTTGTAAAATATCAAACTTATGCAATATATAGAATGTATTTGAGGATGGGTTTTCTCGAGGGTAAATATGGTGTTATGGGTATCTTCTTTGATATTACTTTATGTATTTATTTGTTGTGATTTCTATATTTACTTTCAATATACCTTTGCTAGTTAATCCTCATGTTTTGATTTGATCTAGTGCTTGGTTTATATTGTTATTTATTTGTTTTTAATGTGATTCTTGGTGGTTGTTAATATGTGATGTTAATTATTAAAAAAAAAATTATAGTAGTAAATAATGGCATCCCTCAAGCTAGTTGAGTTTTTGGGATGTTACACATTCAAATCATTCACATTTCTAAAAATCCCTTGCATCTATTGGGGCAAAAAAATAATACATCATTCACCCACATTTACATCCATATTTTCACCCAAAATTCTGTCAATTGGCTCATGATATTCATTCTTCACTCATTCGCCAATTGAGGGGGTAAGCTACACCCACATTGTTTTTGTCTTTAGAATCCTCTTGCACTCCAAGGAAAGAAAGCTAATTCATTAAACTAGGTGTCTCTTATTTTTGCACCGCATTATGTTTCATGCAATGCAATACAAAAAGGGGTATCTGTAAACACAAAATACTAGACATTTGTTATCCATGTATCATCCAATCACATTAATCCATTATTTAGTTATATATATTTATTTATGTTTATATATAAAAATATAAATATTTTTCACAACCGTCCATCACAATCTAATCTCAACCATCCATCTAACTTGATCTGTGACACACATCAAAGTTATAATCTTACCCATCCATTATGTTTTAATATTAACCACACATTGGTGTCATTGAAACCCTAGAATATGGAAGGCAAGTTATATAAGATCATTCACTCTTGTGAATGAGGTTAAAGTAATTCATTAAGCGATCATTTTTAAATGTTAAGAACTTTTGTTAAACCCTTACATCCATATCCATCCAAAACCCTAACACCTTGCCATCATTCTCTCCCATCGATGCCTCCGTATCCTCTGTTTCCATCACCTAGAACCCCTATGAACCTAATTAGATTCTTGCAATACTCTGCTCAAAAACTCTTGAACACTGCCAAGCATTCCTCGAATACTATTGAGCATTATAGGAGTGTTGTAGGGTGTTCATAGCCCTTCTAGAATGCACCAAGGTGTTTCCCAACCTTCTAGTTTACCACCGTCATACCCTTGAATGCTTCTAGGTGTTCACACACCTTCAGATTGCAGAAGTAGATGCGTGAATAAGACAAATAAGATATTTTTAGACAAGGTAATATATTTTTGTTGTTTTACATCTTATGTTTTTTTACTTTGCTTGTATTTCATAATTTACAACACTAGGGTTAATAGAATTGCTTTATAGAGGGTATCACATAGTGGAGCCCTCACATATGCTATTGATCTATTTAGTGTTTTTGATCTATTTATAGGTACAAGAAACTACATTCATTATAGCTATTGCAACTTAGGTGGTCCCATAGGAATACTCAAGCCCACCTACAACTTTTTTGGAGTAGAAGATGATGCATAAGACACCTAATATTATTTGTAGATAAGGGTTTTCAAAATCCTTCAATTGTAACTATTGTATGAATATACATTATAGTGTAACATTGGAGATTAAGCCTCCCCCACATTAATACAAATTTGTTTCTTCATTGTGCAATATATTTTGTGTGTTGATTTTGTTATTGCTATCTAGGTGTTGTCAATTTTTTCTTTACACCAACCAATTGAGGTAAAGTTAAAGATATATACAATCAACCAAAACATATGTACAATTTATTTATTTTAAGCATAATATCATTTTATGCACATGATATTCATTGGTTCTTTGAGTTATATTCTATAAAGTGTGACAAGATAATATGTGCCTAAGTCATACTTGATGATGATGAATGGACCTAACCAATTGGGTTCAAAGTTTCCTTTTAGTTTCATCTTAGAAGTAGTGTTTGTTTTTTTTAACCCAATTTGTCAACTTCAAAGGGTCATAATCTTACCATTTTTTCATAGGCTTATTTAATCCTTTGTTGGTATACCCAAAGGTGCTAGAGGTATGGATATATTTCTAATATAGAAATTGTAATTAATTTAGATATACTATATGATATTCATCCTTGACAAAAGTTTCTCATATAAGAATATATAATTATATAACCTCTAGTCCAAAAAGATTGATAAATTTAGTACCATATACCAAGGCATAATTTGTATCTTCCATTAGGGTTCTAATTTTGGTTCAATTATCCTTACTACAATATATAGTTATTGGTATGAATTTCACTTTGTGTTTGTTAACAAGCTTCTTGAGGATTTTGATAAGAGTTTAATTAGATGCCACGGTTTGACCATTACTTTATGGGTAATATGGTGTATACTATTTATGTTTAATACATGGCATAAATTTTCTTGACATCCTTATTTTAAATGATGCCACATTATCTAAAATAATAATAGATAGGATATTACTTTAAAATGAGTTAATGTTGGATAAATTTTGAAACCTAGATACATATGATAGAGGATAAAGGCATAGCTCCAATCCACTTGGTAGAATATTAGTTGTGGTAATGATGAAATCATGTACATTTGAAGATGAGGGATTCATTTTACCAATGATATCCATTTTACAAATAGAAAATGGTAATGCATAAGTAATTTATTGCAAGTCTTAATATGGTGCATCGATAAGATTCACATGATTTTGATACTTATCACATTGCTTGACATAATCATAGGAGTAATTTTCTATGTTGGAAAAATAATTATTAATTCTATGATGATGATTTTAATATTTACCAATTATGGTATGCAAAAAACCCCTTTGATTATGATTTTTTAATTTACTTCTACGTTAACCTTTTGGTAAAGTTTTATCCTTAAGGTAATTATAGATATGATAATACCAACAACCAATCAAAGAGTTACCTTCTATAGAAAAAAACTCTAAAGGAATTAAAATAGTTTCTAAAGTGGTTGTTTATCTAAGTTATGTTATAAAAAGTGTGGTTTTTTCATCATCAAGATATAACAAGATGAGAGATGCTACAGAGGCCATGAAATCTACATCATGATTAGTAGAACTAATGATGGATTCAATTGTAACCTTATAAAAATTTGATATCAATTGGTCAATAATATATTTACAAGGTTTTAAATTGTTAGCTTTGGTCTAATAGACTCCATTAACTTGATTAGCAATTAGTTAAGAATATTTAAAAAAGAGGATCTTGATTTATAGGGCTTTAGCAACTCTAAATCCTAAAATAAAGCTTTGTATTTTTTTTATGTTATTGGTACAAGCAAAGTTGAGCATAGAATACAAAGGTATAAGTTGATGTTGAGGGGTAATTAGCATGATTCATACCTCAACTCCTTTGGCATATTGTGATCAAATAAAGTGTAGAGAGTAATAACATTCTCCCTTAGGATTTGAATTAGATGGAAGATGAATTATTTAACAAACTCAATACTTAAGGGTTGGCTTGATTTTAAGGGTGTGCCCACTAATTGATTAACGACTACATGATATTTCATGTATTTTTGACTAATAAACTCAGTTAAAATTCACTAAATTATGTCTCTCTAAAGAGAGATACCTACTCTATTCCTCGGTCCTCTACCACTCCAAATCTAATGAGGGAGCCCAGGTACTACATGATATTTCATGTATTTTTGACTAATGAACTCAAAATAAAATTCACTAAAATATACCTCTCTGAAGAGAGATACCTACTCTATGAAATACAAACCCAATGAGGGAGCCCAGGTCCTATCAGTACTCACCCAGTTCACCTTGGTCAACGATATACCTATTTAAAGAGAGATACATACTCTATTCCTTGGTTATGATGGTTCTTGGATTGGCCTTGGTCAAGAAATAGGGTATGCAATGATTAAAAGTTGGTGGTAAAATATAGCTCGTTAACATTTGATATGTGTCATGGTGTGTGAGGTTATTTTTATTTTTATAGAAAATAAAATGAAATAATCAATCGCTCCATGCTATTTCACTAATGCATACAAAAATAACGTTTTAATTTCAGATTTTTAAGCAAAGAATGTTTTAATTTCAAAAACCTAAAATATGCAAAACCCTACATGATTAGCCTAGGATTAGACATAAGGAAAACAATATAGTATGCATCAGATAGGGGGCCATATAAGATAAAAATGGCTTCAAACAGGGGCCATCCTACCCAGGTATGATCACCAGTAGGGGCCATTCTATAGAGGGATGATCACAGACAAGGGCCGTCTAGAATAGAAACAATCACAAATAGAGAGCCTAACTCTAATATTTTTTTTGCAAATTTTACTTAAAAATATAGAGTGTCAAGATAGATGCACTTACCATGAAAGCCTTATTTTGATGATGCTCTAGCTGTCTACTTGTTCTTACCTTCAAAAATGTGGTGGATGGTGTTGTATTTGAGTACTTCTTCATGCATGGTTCATATAATGGTGAGAATACAGAAAGGAAGGTCACAAGGGAAGTTAGAAAGCAATATTTTGGGTGAAATGCCCTAGTGGAAGTAGGCCAACCATGAACCAACCCCTCAAACAAGTGAATCATGGCCATACCATATGCTCCATCCTCTCATGTGGGAGCATCGCTTGATGGTGGTGAGTGTGGAGTTATCCCCATGTGTGGTTTATATTGGTTGATTTCCCTTGTGGGCCACATGTTAGCTCTAGGGTCCATTTTTCACTCCTCTCATACTGTCACATATCATACTTTATCAAATAAAAAATTCTAAAAATACCTTGAGCAACATTGTAAGAGTCTTGAGCCATTATCCCAAATGTATCCCATGATGGTCCTTATGGTGGTATATAAAGTACATCACCCACATAGAGCTTTGCAAATTGGGTGAAATGCCCTAGTGGAAGCAGACCAACCATGACCCAAACCCTCAAATGAGTGAATCATGGCCATGGCGATGCTTCATCCTCTCTTGTGGGAGAATTGATGAGCATCAGAAATGCTCATATTTTGTATATATTTTCTTGATTATTATGCGGATGTATAATAAGGATTGCATATGTTTATGAATGATTATATAATTATTTGATGAAATTATGCGTGTTATCTAATTCATGTGTTTTTAGTGTGTTTTTATGGAATTGTAGTTGATTTAGTCAGATTTGGATCAGTCGAGGTCTTTTCATGGACCTGGAACTTTATTTCTTTTGAAATCAATGCAGAGAAGGTAGGTGCCTTCCTCTTCTAGGAAGGTGCCAAGTGTAAGTAGGCACCTTCCTCTTCTAGGAAGGCACCAAGCGTAAGTAGGCACATTCCTCTTCCAGGAAGGTGCCAAGGAAATACAAGCACCTTTATCTCCTAGGAAGGCGCCAATGGAAGGCCAATGCCTTCCTCTCCTAGGAAGGTGCCAAAGGAAAATAAGCGCCTTCCTCTCATAAGGCACCGACAGGAAGGTGCCACTAGAAGGCAAGCGCCTTCCTCTCACAGGAAGGCACCAACAGAAGATAAGTACCTTCCTCTTATAGGAAGGCGCCAATGGCAGTAAGGCACCTTCTGCATAGAGAAGGTGCCTGACATACTTAGGCACATTCCTCATAGGGAAGATGTCCCTGTTCTTCACTCGTTGACCAGACAAGCATGACGTGGATAACAACGACTGGTGTAGTTCCAACTCTGTCATGTAGAGTTAAATTGGGGATTGCATCGATGTATGAGAATGTCCTATCAATTCTAGGTGAAGCACAAACCAATCAGTGAATATGCCACCATTAGAAATGAATGCCAGTTTTAGTAGACATCGATCACATTTACCAGACTGTCTTAGTTTAGTCTGGAATGAATCGACTATTATAACTTCATTGTAACAGAAGATCTGTGGGTGTGCTATATAAACACATGTAGACCTCTCTAAGGAGATATAGAATATTATAGTAATTATAAAGAGATATACAAAAGAAGCATTGTAATACTTTGATAATTATAATACAGTTCTAAGAGTTTCTAAGTGCATGTTCAACTGGGAGGAAGCTGCTGGAGCCTGGGCACACTCCAAGACAATATTTATTTCCTTATTTTTTGTATGTTTTCTAGATTAGTTTACCGCTTTTATAAGATTTTTTATCGCATTGTTATTTCCAGTATTGTAGTAGGTTTATTTCTAGGAATGCGTGAATATTTCCTTCCTGTAGATTTAATTATTTTTACGTAAATTATTGAGGAGTGTATGAATGATTGACGACTGTTTGAAACATCCCACCAATAGTAGAACTAGCGAACTCATCTCAAGTGGTATTGTAAGCAAATATTTTTCAAGACCCTTCATAAGTTTACGAAGCTCCCTGGGTTGATAAATTAAATGCACGGGCATGTGACAAAAGTAGGAAAGAAGTTAACCTTTTTTGGCCCGCAGCAAGAATGACTCAATGGTGGTGAGTGTGGAGCTCTCCCCATGTGTGGTTTCTATTGGTTTTTTTCCATTGTGGGTACCATGTTAGCTCTGAGGTCCATTATTTGCTCCTCTCGTACTATCGAGTCTCATACTTTCTCAAATAAAAAATTCTAAAAATACCTTGAGAAACATTATGAGAGTCTTGAGCCATTATCCCACATGTATCCCATGATGGCCCTCATGGTGGTATATAAAGCACAAAACCCACATAGAGCTTTAAAAATAAGGAAGTAGGATTTTGGGTGAAATGCCCTAGTGGAAGTAGGCCAACCATGATCTAGCCCCTCAAATGAGTGAATCATGACCATGTAGTATGCTCCATCCTCTCTTGTGAGAGCATCACTTGATGATGGTGAGTGTGGAATTCTCCCCATGTGTGGTTTCTATTGGTTTATTTCCCTTATGGGCCCAATGTTAGCTCTAGGTTCCATTCTTCACTCCTATCGTACTATCGAGTCTCATATTTTCTCAAATAAAAAATTATAAAAATACCTTGAGCAATGCTATGAGATTCTTGAGCCATTATCCCACATGTATCCCACGATGGACCTCATTGTGTTATATAAAGAACAACTCCCATGTAGATATTTGCAAATTAGGAAGTAGGATTTTGGGTGAAATACCCTAGTGGAAGCAGGCCAACCATGATCCACCTCCTCAAACAAGCAAATTATGGCCATGTTGTATACTCCATCCTCTCCTGTGGGAGCATCTCTCAATGGTGGTGAGTGTGGATTTATCCCCATGTGTGGTTTCTATTGGTTTATACCATGTTGGCTCTAGGGTCCATTATTCGCTCCTCTTGTACTATCGAGTCATACTTTCTCAAATAAAAAATTCTAAAAATACCTTGAGCAATGTTGTGAGAATATTGAGCCATTATCCCACATGTATTTCTCAAACAAGTGAATCATGGCCATGTTGTATAGTCTATCCTCTCCTATGGGAGCATCACTCAATGGTGGTGAGTGTGGATTTATCCCCATGTGTGGTTTCTATTGGTTTATTTCCCTTATGGACACCATGTTGGCTATAGGGTCCATTCTTCACTCCTCTTGTACTATCAAGTCATACTTTCTCAAATAATTTTTTTTAAAAATACCTTGAGCAATGTTGTGATAATATTGATCCATTATCCCACATGTATTCCATAATTGCCATCATGGTGGTATATAAAGCAAAACACCCACATAAATCTTTGCAAATTAGGAAGCAAGCTTTTGGGTGAAATACCCTAGTGGAAGTAGGCCAACCATGACCCAACCCCTCAAACGGGTGAATCATGAACATGTCATATGCTCCATCCTCTCCTATGGGAGCATTGATCGATGGTGGTGAGTGTGGAGTTCTCCCCATGTGTGGTTTCTATTGGTTAATTTCTCTTGTGGACCTCATGTTATCTATAGGGTCTATTATTCGCTCCTCTCATACTATAGAGTCTCATAATTTATCAAATAAATATTCTAAAAATACCTTAAGCAATGCTATGAGAGTCTTGAGCTATTATCCCACATATATACCATGATGGCCATCATGGTGGTATATAAATTACAACACCCACATAGAGCTTTGAAAATCAGGAAGTAGGATTTTGGGTGAAATACCCTAGTGGAAGCATGCTAACCATGACCTAATACCTCATATGAGTGAATCATGAACATGTCGTATGCTCCATCCTCTCTTGTGGGAGCATCAATCGATGGTGGTGAGTGTGGAGTTCTCCCCATGTGTGGTTTCTATTGGTTGATTTTCATTATGGGCCCCATGTTATCTCTAGGGTCCATTCTTCACTCCTATCATACTACCGAGTCTCATACTTTCTCAAATAAAAAATTCTAAAAATACCTTGAGAAACACTGCAAGAGTCTTGAGCCATTATCCCACATGTATCCCATAATGGCCCTCATGGTGGTATATAAAGCACAACACCCACATAGAGCTTTACAAATTAGGAAGCAAGCTTTTGGGTGAAATACCCTAGTGGAAGTAGGCCAACCATGATCTAGCTCCTCAAACGAGTGAATCATGGCCATGTTGTATGCTCCACACTCTCCTGTGGGAGCATCACTTAATGGTGGTGAGTGTGGAGTTATACCTATGTGTGGTTTATTTTATTTCCCTTGTGGGCCCCATGTTAGCTATAGGGTCCATTATTTTCTCCTCTCATACTACCAAGTCTCATACTTTCTTAAATATTTTTTTTGCCATCTGTACGATCGTATCAGGTTATAATGGCTTCAACCAAGGGCCATATAAGGTCATTATGGTTGTAGAACAGGTTCATCTATGGTTAAGATAGTTATAGAATAGGACCATCTTAGGTAGAGATGATCATAAAACAAGAGCCATCTTAGGCTGAGATGGTTAAACCTACAACCTACAAATAGAAAAATAGATGACAATTAGTCAAATAAATAAAATCAGGGACTGGGTCCTACCATGATCACCACTGAAATACTTAAAAACTAGTGCACAATAACTTTAAAATGTATGATTGCAAAACTATGAACTATATAACCATAAAATCATGATAAAACAAGAAAAGATATGGATCAAGTCCATTTATATTAATAATGACTTGTTATTTCAAAATACAATTACAATTGCATCCCCTTGAGGGAGTTCACCATTTGATACAATCAATACAATAGATAACTAAGAGGATTTGATTTTCCTCTCAAAATGGAACTAGTGCAATTTGTGGTTCTCTCGCATCCACAAACCATTATGCAGAGTGTTTCTTCGTGACCTCTCCAAGGGGAGATAATATTTAAATTCTTGTGTTCCTCCTTCCTCGCACAAAATCTATAATATACATAGAAGGAACACAAAAAGGTTAATAGAATGTGCAAATGAAAAGATAAGTAGAAGTGATAAATAATTGAGACATGGTGAGTAAATACATAAACAAAATGCAACTATGCTAAGATGATAAAGAGAAATACTGCTAAAACTCATCAAATCTAGAAATAATAAAAATAGATCACTACCTTGAAGGTCATCTTTGTGTAGGATGGTCATACCTGTGGGTCATATTTGGGTAGGATGGTTGTACCTACGGGCCATATTAGGGTAAGATGACTGCTAACCTGTAAACTCTTTTCTCGAGGTCAATGTAGGGTGACTCCTGAGTTTTATCATGGTTTGGTCACTGAATTGGTGCACTTCATGAGAGTGGCTTGGTGGGTCTAAATAAATCTTTGAAGTTGGAATATGTGATTATGTTACAAATGTGGGTATGGCCTTCAACCTTTGGAATGATCCAATGATATAGCTTCTACAATAACAAGAATACAAAAAATCAAGGATTCATGGTCAATTTTTGATAGCACTTTGTTGCTTAAAATTTAAAAACATGATATATATTCAAATGAGGGAGGATTCTAATTTATAGATCCTTTAAAAGGAACCAATTATTAGAAAATAACATTCACATGAGAGAGGTGGCCTACATGCTCTTCTTTGAAATCCCATGTGATGCCACTTTGATATCCTAGACTATGTAGTGCTATTATGGGGTCAAGTGTGTGTGCTAAACTGGGCTTGAGCATGTGCAAAATTGATGGTGCAAGCCCACACATGAATTCTATTTTTTTTTTCTACTTCTAGCACAATCGTATTAGTGTGGGACAACCTTGATTGGTGGTCGCTCCTTGGTAGGACAGCCTCTGGATGGGGGTCATCCCTTGGTAGGATGACCTTTGGAGGCCATCCCTAGGAGGAGTGGCCTGGGTTGCAAAGGGAAAGGTCCCTTTTTTGAGTGGTGAAAACCACTGTTCAAGCCCTAAGGCTACCCAAAGTGGGTTATTTGGTCTTCAGGGAGTCCATATAGGTAGTCTCCTCAATATGACATGTTTTAGGTGTCTACACTAAGCAATATAAATGATGTGGAAGATCTTCCTAAGATATGAGGCTTAGTAATTGAATACTACAAAGGATCTAACATTACTATAACAAAGGTTTTATGGATCAACATGTAGTGCTAAATATATTTAGAATCAAACATTATAGGAAGATAGTTTTTAGTGTAGTATAGCAAGTTTTATATGTAACCAATGATTTACTAATGTATAAAATTACCCTTGCTCTATGTTGGTCATCATATTGGGATAAGACATCATTAAGGTCATAATTGGTTTTATTTATATATAGTAGCAATGGTTTGATAGGATAAAAGGGATCATGACAAAAGGTATCATACACTATATTTTAATGATATTGAATGCTTTATGACATTCCTTATCCCATTGAATGACTATATATATTTCTTTAAAATCCTTTTAAATGACTAGAAATTTTCAGTAAGTTGAGAGATAAATCTTTGGATAATTTTATTTTGTCGTGATATTTCTTTAGTGAGTTAATTTCATGGTTTTGATATATTAACAATAATTCTATCTTCTTAGGATCCACTTATAGGCCTATTCTAGACATGATAAGTTCAAGAATCTTACAAGATATTATCCCAGAGATATATTTTTGAGGTTTGAGTCACATCTTGTATATAATTAACCATTCAAAAATATGTCTTAGATCATGAACATGGTCTTATAATTTAATTAAGAAACCAAGGAAGTCATCATTATAATCTTCTATAATATCATGAACTAGATCATAAAAAATATATACCATAGTTCTTTGATAGGTTGATCCAATATTTTTAATACCAAAAGGTATCACTAAATAGTAAAAGGTTCTTGAAGAGGTGGTAAAGGTTGTTTTGTGTTGGTATTCTAGAAAGATTTTAATTTGATTGCACCTAAAGAAACCATTTGTTAGTGATAGTATTTCATAGCCTACCATAAAAATTGATGATCATGATGATATTGGGAAAGAAAAATTCATATTTATGATAAAATTTACTAATGTCTTGAGAACCTACACATATTTTGACACTCCAAAATTTCTTAGCAATTGGAATTATGTTAAGATATCCAATTATAGTAATCAATAGATTTGATAAAAGCTAACATCAAGAATATTTTGAAGCTCTTCTTTGACAAGGAGTTTGAACTTTTTATGTGTCTTCTATGGATTTGGATTTGGGTGTAATTAGTAAATAATTAATGAATAAATATGGATCTAAGTCTATTATGTCAGTATATGACCAAGCAAAAATAGATTTGAATTCTTGTCAACAACTTGGCATATTAATATTGATCTTCTAATGCTAGGATTTATTGTAGCTTAAGATATTGGGGATTGTCAAGATTTTCTACTTTGATATCTATAGTTTTTTCGATCAAGATTTGAGATACATGATTTACTACATTGAAATATACAGTATTTATATCAAGATTTGAGATTCATCCTACCATTGAGGAGGAGTTGGAAAAATATGTAGACTTTCTAGGTCGGTACTATCTAGACTTGTAAGTTGAGAATCAATATTAGAATCTTGCAATACAAGTATATTGGTTATTTGATGGAATGATTTATTAAACTAAAATTTAATTTGTATTATGTAATCCTAGAATTATTTTTCTCATTTACCAAAAATTCTTGTTAATTTCCTCGCAATCACATGATGTCTCATAAATAATGAGCTTGGGATGTTCTAAGTTTAGGCATTTTATACTAAGATAATGGGTGTAATAGTTGCAATAATTTCTTATAATTATAGGGTTTGGGATTTGAAAATATTCATCATTCTAATTAGGACCATTTAATAATATAATACTAACCAATTTGTCTTGAACAAAATTATATTCTTTATCAAGTTCTTCTTCCTCATTGGAGAGAGAACATCAATATGACTCAATTTTACTAGGGATAAACCCAATTCCAAATAGTTTTGGATAAGATTATACTTGGATATCTTATTTAATACCTTTCTATTGCAATCATAACTCTTTACCTTAATAGGCCATATTGAAATTTTTTTATTTAAGTGTTATTGATAAATTCATCTCAAAGCATTTCATCATCACAATCTTATGCAAGAGAATATAAAAGTGAAAGAGATAAAAGAGATGAAATATATATAGAGATATTCAAATAAAAAAGAATAAGGAATGATTTCCTATAGGCACCCTACATGATATCACATATCACCAACTAATTCAATGGATTATTCATTGTAGGGTATTTATAGTGATACCAAATACTCAATTGAATGTTATGGTCAAGTTGACATGAAATGAGTTTAATGTTAAATTACAATATAATAAATATATTAAACCCCTTTATCAAGTCTAACCATAGAGGTATCACAATCAATATCACTAAGGATGAGTTTATTAAAATTGCTTGTAGCCTTACATATAGATGATCACTGACTTACATAGAAGATTGCTCATAGTTTACATAGAAATATTCCTATATTGAATGTATACAGGCTTACGTAAAATATGCATACATAATTACATAGAGAAACATTGAAGGCTTACATAACACCTGCTCATAGGCTACATCAAGAGTGTCCATAGGCACTTTATTGGTGAAGCTATTACATTATTTGGTACCTTGCAATGCAAGGATCTTGTAAATAGTTTAGATTAGGGTGTGTTTAATATTTGTGTCTTGATTATGTGTCATGTTAGTAATTATGAGTTATGTAAGTTAAGTGGCATGTTTATTAGCAGGGAGTTATGAGCAATCATGGGAGACTTTATATTTATGTAAACATATAAGATTTATTATCATGTAAAAGATAAATATGAAGAATAAATCTCCCTTGAGTATGAGGATATGAAGATTTTATGTAAGTGCAAAGGTCAAGAATCATGTGCATATGAAGAGTCTCATGTATGTATATATTGAAGACAAAACCTTGTAATATGTATTCAAATAAGCATTGCATTTATGCATTGCTTATAGTATATGTTTATCAATAAAATTTAGTGAGTTTATTGTGCATTGCTCGAGTTATTTATTGTATGAATTTGTATCTAGAAATTTTGTGAAATCCTATGGAATTTTTTTTGGTAAGTTAATTTTATTCAAAACAGGGCATTTGAAAGGCTCCCTAATGCCTTGTACAACATTGAAACAAGAAGAAACAAAAGGATTCAAGATAACAACTGACAAAACAACACTGAGAAATAGAGGCAAGCACAACCCAGAAAGAGCCTTCCTCAAGGACAGAGGACCGTAAAGGAGCAAAATAGGAACTAGTCAACCAAAAACCCATAGTCCTTCAGATCAAAGGAAAAGACCCGGAGAAAGGATACCCTCAGCTATAGAAGACCACAAACAAGCTCAAAGAGGAACATCAATTTGCAAAGGAGAATTGACACCTTTCTCCATGGTGGTGTCCTTGACATCATCCTTTGAAGTATCTTTTGGAATGTCCTTCAGGGCTTCGAAGCTAGCATTCTTGGCGATTTCAACCACATCATCATCCTTGGATCCTTATTTTGCTTCAGACAAAACTTTAGAAGCATAAATCATTGATGTATCATTGAAATTGTCACAGAAAAACAATAGGCTTAGAGAATGCCTCTGTTCCTTGAGACACAAAATTGCTTTGCCGATAGCTGCATGGGTTGTTTCTAGGTGATCAATGGTTGTGAAAGTAGCATGGACGACCAACTTGTGAAGGTACTTTTCGACAAGGTCAGGTGAGCTGGAATGAGGCTTTGAGGGTTTTTCCAAAGAGGAAGGAGGGGTTTCAGCCAACTCTTTATGTTTAAGCCTTTGGGAACTTCTGACAGGAGTGGTATGAACTTTGACCTTCTTACTAAGATGGGACACAAATGCAAAATGGGGTTTATCATTTTTAGCCTTCTTTTTGGATTTTGAAACTTTGGGGCTGGGCAAAGAGGAGGAATCCTCTTCCTCAGGGTCAGAGGCTAGAATATTGCCTACAAGGAACTTAAGGAGGAGATACCTGTAAATGACATTGAAAAGCCCTTGGTGGCAAGGTAACCCATTTTATTTATTAGACCGAGTAAGGATATTATAGTCAATGGACCAGAAGATGGTGATAGGGATATTCATTGTCTTAGCATCATGGAAATGATTTACGAATGCTAAGTGGAAACAACATAGTTGGGACTCAGGGTTGTCACATGTTAGATACTGCATGATGGGAACTAAAATTTCTTTCCAGGGAGATGAAAGGTGGCTGCGATACAAACCTTTTTTGTGGTTTTTGTAAACCTCTAAATTCTTCTCAAAAAACACCAGTTCAGCATCCTAGTTGTGCTTGTTATGCCTTATGACCTTCCCTTTCGAAGGTTGCCCGGTTAGTTCTGCTAGCAGCTCAAAGGTGATGTGGAACTCCACACCATGGACTATAACAAAACCATTATTCTAGGTCTCGACAAAGGCCTTCGTCACACCTTCATCGATGCCAGTAAAAAGCTTGAAGAACTCGATCAAAGCACTTTTGGTTTTGTCCTTCCACACCTCTCTGACCAAAGGGTTAAGTTCAAACACAATAGGTTCGATGAAAACTAGTTTGCTTTCCTTCATGATGGTAAACAAAGAACGAAATAGGGGAAAGCTTGGCAAAGGGAATAGCAGGACATGCAAAGATGTAGAAGGCTGGTGAATGATCGGAGCATGCAATGAATCGGTTAAAAGGAGAAGGCAATCACCTCTGGGACCTCCGTTTGAAGACCAAGAAGGCCACGTCAAAAAAGGAAAAATCCCCATAATAGGCAAGGATTGGCTAGGGCAAAGGTCAAAGAAAATTTTAAGATATTGGACATAGCACCAAAAAAATGTTGGAAAAATAATGCAGGAGGTAACTGACCATTCTAGGTGCACAAAATTTACAGCCAGTAAGAAGCCCTAGCCCAAGACACAAAAAGTATGGGAATAATATTAATGTAGGGTCTCGGGAAGGACCAAACAAAAGGAAGGTTTAATATGGTTCTCGGTAAAAAGAAAATACGCATATCAATGCAAGTGGGAAGCAAATGATTACAAATCAAGCTGAAAGAAGTTTTGGGGAAGGAACAAAATTTGGTAACCGAGAAATGAAAATGGGCGTAAGTAAAGGCGGTGAGAATATTAATAAAAAAACACAAGGTTTTGAACATCCTAATTTCGATGTGAGGTATGGCATCAGAATTGGGATCAAGCAAAAGGATAGGAATGTGAGCCATGAACATCACAAGGGAGGAAAAAAGGTGAAGATTGCACATGAGGAGGAATTTAAGTCTCGACATTGGTAATATTATTTTGTTCATGCTTAATAATTTCATCCACCTCAGGAGATAAGGTATCCATCCACATCATCATACCTTGGGCGTTAGCTCCAAAATTAGCAAGCCTATCAGCAACCATGTTGGCTTCCCTGTAAGCATGTTGAACAACGAAGTTATGTTGCTGGCAAAGGATTTGCTTACTTTATTCCATGATGGATCTGATCCTCCAACTACTAGGCTTAGAGGTCTTTAAGTAGTTGATGATATTTAAAGAATCTCCTTCAACAATGATGTTTCCAGGAGTATCTTTGAGGAATTGGAGGCCCCTCCTATGGAATTATCTAGTGAGAATAGTGATAATTTTCTTATGGTGGTATTAGAGCTATGATGAAGTGAAGTTAGAGCTATGATGAAGAAATAGTGAATATGTGATTAATTTGAGGTGAAGACACAAAGTGGAGAGATGATTAAGTAGCAAGTGAAGAGATGACTAAGCTACCTTAGAAAGAATATTGAAGAGAAATTGAATATTTATTGAGAAGGATTTTAGTGAAGAGGACTATAGAAGAGGTGCACTTGGTGAAAATTGTAGGAAAGTGAAACATTAAGATATTGGTGAGATATCCAAGTGGAGAAGGAGATATTTGGAGGAACATTACATTCAGAGGAGATGCGAAATTTGAACGAGACACAACATTTGAAGAAGATATTTGAAGGAACACAACATTCAGAGGAGATGTTCTTAAATAGAACATTGTAGATGAAGGACAACTACACTTGAAGAAGACATCCTCATAAATAATGTATAAGAGTGAAAAAAGAAATGCCACAACCCATAGGATATTATTGAGCTATTACATTTTGGAGAAAAGCATAGAATTTCAAGCATTACACATGATTCTAGAGCAAGAAAAGTTCAAATATATAGTAGAGAGAAGTGTGAGCATGTAGGTAAGAAGACATAATGTTAGGAAGTTCGATAATGCACCTGCTATAGTTATACTATTTAGTCAAGAGCAAGTAATATTGAAGTCATGTGATTTGTGTAGGCTAGAAATTTAGGAATCAATGTCAAATAAGGAAATTATTTATCTACCTTATAATGTTGAAAGTATGATTTATGAAAGACATAATAATATTTAAGAAGCTATTAGAAGAAATTAATAATTGAGGGAGTTATAAGAAACAATATATAAATAATTGAATAATAAATTAACTAAATTTAAGGGAGTTATAAGAAAAATAAAATGAAGATTATTAAATGAAGAAGTTGAAAATTATTTGAATGAAGGAAAATAATATTGAAAAATTTAAATTGAAATGAAGAAGAAAATTGAATATTGAAAATAAGAATAAAATTTTGAAGAAGAATATTAAGAAAATGAAATATTAAAGGAAGGAAGAAATTTTAAGAAGAAAGAATAGTAAATTGAAGAAAAGAAAAATTTAAAGAAAGAAGTTAAAAATTGCAATATTGTAGAGTAATTGTATTTGGATTTTGACAACAAAGGACATTAATTAAGGTTTATACAAAATATGACAATTCATTCTACAAAGTCTCAAATGTTTAAAATTACTCCTAATTTTTAGTACGTAGGAGTAGTTTGTAATAATAATTTCATAGCATAATTATTCTATTGTACAATAGGTTAGATAAGGCATGCCACAATTTAATTTTTTATGATTTATTTGTTTTATTACAAAGAGTGATTTAATTTAATCATATATACTATTCTTGTTGTTTTTATTTCATTTAATAATATTGAAGACCAAACATAATTCCCCATTTTATTTTATTCATATAAAACATAATACATCAACCAAATGAATATGACCTTTGGATTGATGTGAATTAAATAAACCAACATATTTTAGATCAATTGCCATAAAATCAATGTCAACACAATAGAAAGGCATGTTGCAAGGGTTCAAGATGATATTTGAGTTATTTTTTCTATTTTTTAGTAGTGAGTATGAATTGCTATTTGTATTATTCTTATACGGGGTTTCTTTCACATTTATTAAGTTTTTGGTCAAGAAAATGGTAGGACAAATCAATCCAATATACTAAAGGGGTATATTTAGGATGAGCATCTATTATATAATGTAATATTACAACAATATTATCTTATGCTAAAAAATAACTTTAGCACCATAATGATACCATACCTTACTCAAAATATAGTACCACTCCTAAATCACATCTTTAAGAATAAACCACTACTTTAGGACCATATTGGAACACATGAACTTATAAAATCATGGAATTAGAGTCCTCACTTAGGATTTTTAGAAAAATCCTCATTGAGGTGTATTTCACACCTTGGGCATATGAAATGGAGATGAATGAAGAAGAGGAAGAACATAACTACCTATATTTTTATTTCCTTACCAAACTTTGATAAGCAAGGCTCCTATGAAAAATATCTTACCATTAGTTATTTCCAATCTCCATGAGACAAGTCTTAAAGATATGGATATATTATGAGCTTGATATATTGTGTTAAAGTTATGACTTCTAGATTGATGCATAAAATATGAAGCTATTTTGGCCACCTTAAATGGTGTGGCCCTTAGCTATTTCATGATTCCATGCAATAATACCATAACTAGGGATAAATGAGGAGTAATTTTCTCATAAAATACCAATATTACTATAGAGCATAAGACATAAAAGATGAAATATTTTAGATGTTATAGTCGGAAAAAATGGGAAAATTATTTAGAGATATTCCAATTTAGCCTCTAGGAAACAACTAAATGCATGTTGGATTTTGAATCCTTAAAAATGACTTCTTAAGAGGGGTCCACAATGAGTATATAGAGGTGTTAAATTACATTGTGGAGGAAAATCCAAACCTAATTTTGATAATATCTATAAGTTACACAGAATTACTCATGAACACGAAGAATAAGAAGTCAAAGAGAAATAACCAAGTATTAAGAACCATGATAGTGTTTGCAAGGTTAATATTGAAAATTTTCTAAAGGAGATAAAAAATAGCATCATGATCTCTAGCATCACAATTAGAATTTTTTTTTATTGGGTGGAAGAGGGGTTTTGAAAGGATCCCAAAACCTTTTACAAAGGGATTTTTAGGACCCCCAAAACTTTAACAACAAAAATGAACCTAAAAAATATGGCCCCAAGAAAAACAGGAACGAGGATCCAAAGGAGATTCAAAGGGATTCAAAAATAGGAACAAGAGACCAATATCCAAGAGAATGAGTAGGATCTCCTAGGATTTAGACAAAACCTACAATAGCAAAACTTCAAAGGAAGCACAAATATTGAGAAGAGACTCAGTTCTCATCTAATCCAAGTGCCAAAGATAAGATTTTAAACATTAAAAAAATCCTGCTCAAAATTTAAAACCATTTAAAAAATATTCTTGCCTAGCCAAGCAGGATCAAACTTGAACCCAATTGGAAGCCACTGACCACTAGATTCCTGCACAAATTTAAATCCAAAAAATATTTTCCTACTCAACAAGGAGAAGATAGAACATGCATCCAACTAATAAATAAGGTCAAATAGGTCAAGATAGAGACCACAATCTAGAAACCCACCATAAGTAGAAGAATATAGCCTCTATAAAGATTGACAATCATAGATCCTAAAATTACAAAAAATTCTACCATAGTTTGAACCAAAGGGAAGATATTTCTACCAAATGAGCCAATATTTGAATGTATTTTAACTTCAATCTAGGAAGTTGTAGAGAAGGCATTTTTTCTATAAAAGCCTTTTATGACCAAGTTCTTGAGCTTCTTTGAAATAGGCAAATAACAAAAAAATCCCAAGATATTGATCAAAGTAAATATCTCTTGAAAATAATTCCTAGGATCCATAGACACAAGAAAAACTAGCTTCAATCCAACAACAACTAGATCTGTACCTTTTGCCACCAGAAAAATTAAGATAAGAAGCTAGGGGAGAGGCTCAAAATAAAAAACCAGATGACTTCCCTCAAAACCTTAGAATCATTCTCCCTCTCAACATAAAAAGTCCTATAGAAAAAACTTGAGACCCACTAATGATGGATCCATATACTTAGGGAGAAATTTTTTTAGGAACAGTCACAAAGTCTCACACAACCAAAACTCTGTACGCAAATTTAATCCTTTGAGAGAGTCCCTTCTAGCATGAATATCTCCTATAGAAAAATCTCTATATCCATAAACAACCAAAAAACTAGATCCCTACACTCGATGAACTTAGCTATAAAACCTTCACGAATAGTCATTGAGCCCCATATAATGAAAACCTTACACAGTAATTATAAATATTTAAATATTTCTCCCTCCCGGCATAAAACCCAATACAAAGATAGCTTGTAGAAACCTCAAAGGATCCACAATAGAATTTGTGTTCCTAGGCAAGGTAGATCTAGGACTGAAAGAAAAACAAACAACAGTCAGTAACTATTGTCATAAGCAAAGAACATTTGCGATGCTTTCTCATCTAGTCTCAAGACTGCAAAAGGAAAGGCTAGTAAGAAAATTAACGTATCCTCAAGAGTAGGATCCATATTATTAGGCTAGGAAGATCTAGGATCAACAAAGATTATAGACACTACTAAATAGTGCATCCATGAAACACCCCTGCAAACAACAATCTTGCTGCCAAAAAACAAACACCAATCTAAAAAAATGACCAAGAGATGACATAAATCCCATCCATAAAAAAGTCCAAAAGTGGGAGAATCACAAGAACCTCCCTAAGGAATGCCAAAACAACAAAATGCAAAGCTACACCAATCCCTATGGGATCTAAGCCCACATGCATGATAAACACAACCTAAAAAATAGAGCTCCTAAGTAGGGGAACCCAACCACACCATCGCAACCACTCAAACCCTTCATCTCTCAGCATCTCCTCCATCTCTCCACCCACAATTGGACTTATTATAAGCATGAAAGGGGTAGAAATAATAGTATTCTATTTTTACACCTAATGTGGTGGAAAGAATAGACCTCATGAATGTTTGCTTAACAATACCATCATCTATAGCATTTGGAGGAGACCATGATAGCCATAAATGCACTTTGTTTCCTTAGTTGAAGGTTTGTAACAAATAAAAATTAGAACAAATGGAACAAGTGTACCTTCTTAATAATAGGAGACCTTATTAGTGCTAATTGTTATTTCTAGATACTTTTTTTAATAGTTCATAATTTTAAAATTCTTTAATCTAATGAACTATCCTCCATCTCCTTCAAAAAATTAGAATGTGAAAAGTTAGAACATGAAGTGGCTCTACTAAGGGAAGAAATAAAAGAGTCTATTACATAGGATTGGAAAGAGATTAAAGATCATAGATAATATGATCAAGGTACAAATATGGTCAACAAACAAAACAAATCTTGGTTTTGAATAGATACAAAAGAAACAATGAGAGGAGTCAACCTAAAATTTTGAAGAAGAAGAAACTTTAGAAGAAGACAATGTAAGAGAGAGTGAGACTTTTGAGGATGAGTTGGACAATAGAAAGTTCAACAAGGAAAGGAAAAATGCACAAAATAGGAACATATGGAACAATAATCAACATAGGGTAAAAGAGACTAAGAGACCAATGAGGTCAAGGTAAGGTAATTTCAATGGACAATGCTTCTCATGTCACAGGTTTGGGCACAAAGCTTCTCAGTGCAGGACACATGAAATATAGGAATATGGAAGTTTAAAAAATAGGCAACTATTTCAAGGGTATTGCTACTCTTGTAATCATTTTTGTCACAAGGCAATGAATTGCAGGGTTCATGATAGGAATAGATATGGATTTACCAGAAGAAATACTAAGACATTTATACCTCCAAGGAATAATAACATTAAGTGTTATAAGTACAATAATGATGGACATACAATAAAGTGGTGTAGAGCAAAAATTCCAAAAACAAGCAAGAACATGAATAATCAGAGGAATTAGAAGGACCAGATGATAAGGAAAGTGGATAAAGGTAAAGATTAGTGCAAGATGGGAATATAAATACTCCCACCCCAGAATTAACCACCTCAAGAGGAGGTGGGGGAGGGGCTAATATAAGAGGTTTATTCTTAGCCTCGAGCCCCAAAGGTGACCTTTTGCCATTGATGTCAAAGGGGGAGATATTTGATTTAAGGGGAGAGCATTGAGTCAGGGGGAGCAGTTTTCCAGGGTGAGAAGAATAGAAAAAGGTTAAGCAAATGGTAAAAGGTAATTGGGTTGCCATCAATAACAAAGGGGGAGATTGTTGGAAACATGAGCAATATGAGTAGGTTTTGTTGTCATTAATGTCATGAAGTCAACACCAACAAGAGTTAGTTTTAGTGTGCAGCATCAGTTTTAGGTTCAGTAATCAAGTGCAAAAGGAAGGGTTCTTCCAAGTGGTCATATAAGGTTTAAAGGGAAAAAGGAAGGCCCAAGACAAATAATATTATAATAATTTATTATAATATTAAAGGTAGACCCAGAGATTTAATTAATTATAAATTAATTATAATAGTTTTATTATAGGTCCGAGGTGTAGACCAATTGGTTCATCCAAACCCCATAAGGGGGGCGAAGGTCCAAGGTTCAAATCTCGGGCCTCATCAAACTGAATTCTTGTCCCTTTCCTGGTTCTTTCAACAACATAAAAGGTTTAAAATTATTGTGGCATGACGATTATAGGGGCGAACTACACGAATATCTGTGTGGCGGATTTCGGGGTGGACATCACAGAATACTGTGGCAGACATAAAATTTGGATAGTCAGCTTGAATTCATGGTGGCTACCGATTCCACCATGTAAAAAAAAAAAGTTTTATTATAATTTAATTTAATTAACTTTTCAAGTTATTAAATTAATTATAAGTTAATTTATAAATTAATTAAAACCCTAAAGATAGGGTTATAAAGTTTATAATTCAAAAATTTGAATTATCACTGATGTCATCAAAGACATAGCCTAATTCATATAAAAAGGGGTAAAAATTTGGTAAATATCCCCATCCACAATCAAAAGAAATTCATGTGCACATTGAGAAAGCAAGCGATTGTGTGTTTTGAAAATCGAGCATGGCAACATATAGGACAAGGAGGAGAGCCTTTCGTTTTACATCCCAAAGCACTTTGTAGCACAATTGGTAGCAAGGGAGGTACCAAGTTGTTGGTAAATGTGAGGTGCAGGGATCGAATCCCACCGATTTGCATTTTGCGAAGCGGAGAAGGTTTTGTTGGTTTACACATTCATAGGAAGTGAAGGATAAGGTGAACGTTGTGCGCCTTTGGTTCCATGAGGGCTTGTAGCCCATGTGGTGGGTGTACATATTGCTAAGGCACTTGGAGTGGTGAGGTTAGGTGTTCAAAACCCATCGAAAGTGTTTTGCTAGGTTAAATAAGGTATGCACCAATTTTTCTCTTGCTAAGGTTGTAATTTCGGAGGTTGCTTTACTATGGAAAATAAAAGTTGATTAAAGTTTTTGAGGGAGATATTAGGGGAATTAAAAATTAAATATTTGTTTTTAAATTTTTGGTTATTAGAGTTTATAAAGTTGGAAATTATAATGTGTATAAGGACTTTGCTATACTTGTTGTTAAATGTAGTTTTATGGTGAAATTATTAAATTGAATATTGTGAGTTTGGAGATTATAAGGTGTACAAAATGGATTTATTATTTTGTATGAAAAATAATCTTTGTGGAAATTATTTTGTGATCTTGAGAGAGGTTGTGGTAACCTAACCCTAGTGTTGGTAAAGAAAATTTTGATTGTGGTTAAGACAGGTTTTGAAGACATATCTCCATCAAAATAAAAGGTATGGGTAAATATTCCTTGTGAGAAAAATATTGTTGGATTGAATGTTGTGAATGCTAAGTTGGAGTGAAAAGCATTGTTTGGTAAGCATTTTTGAGTTTGCATGGTAAAGGTTTTTTTGAGTGAGAGTTGATCATAAAACCTTATTTGATAAGGATTTTTGGAAATATTAAGTGAGCTTTCATATGCTTGAACTAGGGTTTGTGAAAGAACATAAGTATCATTGTGATGTGAAGTTGAGAACTATCTTGAACCAAAATTTTTGAAAGATCATGAGTATCATTGTTATGTGAGATTGTTTAATAAGAATTGTTGGAAATAATTGAGTGAGTGTTCATTTGCTTGGACTAGGGTTTGTAAGCAAGAAGTATTTCATTGAGTGATTGATTGAGTGAAGTTGGTTGATCCTAGTCAAGTGGAAGTGTTGAAGTGATAGTTCTAATTATGTGAAACAAATTGTTCTATATTCTGAATTGATTTGAGAAAGAGGTTGAAAGTGATTGAGCATTGTTGTGAGTATGAAGCATATTGAGTCTCTAACAATTCTCTATATGTTTTTATGGTAAAAAGAGAGAGAGAGAGTGAAAGTGATTGAGAGGTGTTGTGAATGTGAAGCATATTGAGTCTCTAAAAATTATCTAGATGTTTCTATGAGATTGGGCAAGTTCTAGTGAGAACTTGTACAACATATTGGACAAGTTCTAGATAGGACTTGTGGATAGATTAGTGTGAGCTTTTATGGAAGCTTACAATGTAGAGTTGAGACATGTATTTGAGAATACTTGAGAGTAAAGTTTATTGATTGATTTGTTCAAACCTTGAGTTAATGTTTGGGGAAAATCTAGCAGAGTTGATTTATGATTGAGTCAAGATTTGTGTTAAGGCTTGAGGATAGATTTGAGGACAGATATTGATCATATTTGTGCTAGACCAAAGGACTGTGTTTAGTGCAGATTTGAGGATAGAGATTGAAAAAATTTGTGCTATATCGAAGGACTGTGTTTAGTATATATTTGAGGACAAATATTGAGGATGGATTTGTGTTAGACCAAAGGACTATGTTTATTGTAGATTTGAGGACAGATTTATGCTAGATCGAAGGTCTATGTTTAGTGCAGATTTGAGATAGAGCTAAGAGCAATATTTGGAGGTGATAGAGTATAGAGGATGATAGTCTCTAGTGGATAGAGGTCCATTAGCCAAGGTAGTGAGGACAGGTCTTCTAAGTGAGGACAAGATTCTTCAATGGATAGAGATCCATTAGCTGGTGTAGTGGAGGCATAAGTTCTTTTAGAATATTACCAACCAGAACATAGGAGAAGGAGTTATCCTATGGATAGAGATGGTGTCTCTTGTGGATAGATATCCATGAACTTGATTAGGGTATTGGTGTCTCCTTTGGATAGAGGTACATAAACATTGTAATAGGGAAATATTTCCCAAGATATTTGTTGAGAAAATTCTAGTGAAATATTTTCTCCATGGAGTAGCCCACATTGGGTGAACCACATTAAATTGGTATCTCTATTGTGTGTAGTGATTTATGCATTACTTTGATTATTGTTGTTGATATTGCTATTGAGACATTGTATAATATTGATTGGGAAAGAAAAATTAAAAGGTGGTCTTATACTGTTCACCCCCCTCTCAGTATAAGATTGTGTTCTTCACTATCAAGTCCTAAACCACATATTTCAACCTCTTACATGAATATGTCATGTGCCCTTCCATACTATGATACTCACAATGCTAACTAGATTTATACCAAACTATAATGGTATTAGGTTGGCTTATGGGAGGTAATTCAATCATTTTAGCCTCCAAAAGTTGCTTAAGGACCAATGAAATGGATTGGTTGTCTTGTGAAGTCTCTTGGTGGGAGTTTTTGAGGTTTGCTAAGTACCAAATTCTGCAAGGTACTAGTGAAATTAACATTATTGGTTGATTTATTATCTATTACCCCATCACCAACTACATTCTTGTTTTTATATTGGGTTTTTGTTGTCCTATCCTCTTCTTTTCCTAAATTGAGTTGAACTCTTCAAATAAGAGCCTTTTCTACTTTTCTTGCCAAATCTATGGATTTTTTGAAAGAGGTAATAGTTGTTATTTCCAATTTATATGAGATTTGTTCTTGTAAGTTACTAATAAAGATCTCTAACATGTCTTGAGCAGGTAGGGTGTATCTTAACCATCCAACTAAAATTCTCCATCAAGATAGGAAATCTGAGAAATTTTCATCTTTACATTACTTTAGGAGATATAAATCTTGAATGGTTACTCATTTTCCACATGAGCTCCAAATTGCTAAACAAATAACTCAGTTTTTTCTTCAAATTTTCTTAAAGAATGATGAGGTAGTTGCTAATACCATTCTAGTGCCATACCCAAGGCTCTTAGGGAATTTTTTTAGAAATAACATATCATATATAATATCATGGCATGCTATTCTAAACATCCTTAAATGTTCTATTGGATCCTCAATTCCATTATAAATAGGTAAAATTGGTATTGAAAAATGCTTGGGGTAGGACCTAGCAGTGACCATAGGGTCTAAGGATTGATTACACATTTCCTTATAGTTATAAGCAAAACATAGAGCTTGAAGTGTGTTCATTCTTAATTCAAATTATTTAACTACTCTTGTTAAAATTTGCATATCGGGATTGTTGTTGTGCAATACCCCTAGATTCCCTAAAGTATTATAGGTGGATTATTGAAAATGGGTTTGGTTAATGTTAGAAATATTAACATTGTTATGATATGGGTTATGATATGGGATGTTTTGCATGGTATCTTGTTGTGGAGGATAAATCACATTTGGTGGAATAGAAGAAATGTTATAAGAAGGAGGAATATAATGAGGAGGAAATTGAACATGATTTTGAGGTGCATTATTAGATGGAAGAACTTGCAAAATTTTCTCAATGTTGGTGGTTGTAGTAGTGGCATATGTAGGTTTATGAAATGGATTAACATCATGAGAAGATTCAAACAAAGGATTGATTCAAATATTTTGAGGAGAAATGGTTTGATGATGAGACACTCCAGCTCCATAAAAGGGGGTGTCTTTATCTGAGGCTTCAATCAGGTTTTCTTTGTGTTTTCTAATGAAATTCATGAGTTGATTATGTTATTTGAAGGTGACCAAACCATGAGGTCCTTCAATAGGATTAAGTCATCACCAGTATCTATGTCCTTTTACCTTCTAGATTGGATTTCTCCCTATCAATTTGATCATCCTTTTGAGGATTCTCATTAGATTATGAAAGGTTTAACTTACTCCTAAATTTTGGAGCCATAGAATTAATATAAAGGACAAGCAATAAAAGGAGATCTAAGACTAATGAAATACACACAAAACACATTAAAAGTATTTTCATGTTCTAACTCTATGCAAATAGATTTCATGATATTTATTATAGTTTAAAAAGAAAAATAAAAGGGACAAAAGGAAGAGGCTTCCTAATTTAGCCACAAAGAACATGTTTTATGTTGGGTTAACCAAATATTTATAAGGGGGAAAAATTGCCCCGCCCTACCATGTATGATTCTCGACTAGATTCGTTGGGATCTGAGGTGACCATGGGGTATGTTATATTCCTCTATCCTCGAGGGCTTCGAGGATCAAAGGGTTCACCAATAATGGTTTAAGGACTTGAATCAAGTCCAAGATGGAGTGTTTGATGTGTTTATTTGAACAAACACCTATGTTTGGTCTTTCTAAAATCTAAGCTATAAGAAATTAAAGAACAATGTAGGGCAAACAATGATGCAATCAAACAAAGAGCTATCCTTAGAATATTTTTTTTTTGATGAGAACTAAAACCCTAGTTTTACAAACAAAAGAAGCTTTGTCTTGAATGCTCCAACACTTTTCTCAAACTTCTATGAGCCACCTAGATTATCACTTGTATCAATATCAATGGTGTATCTCTTCCTTGGCATAGACCATGAATATTTATGGGGCATAAGAGATATTTTTCTTGTTCTTATTAAGTTAAATGCTTACTACTTAATGAGGTAAGATCAATGGTTCACACTATTTTATTTATTCTACAACTCATATTTCTATAGAATTTAGATTCTATCATTGGATGAGTATGATCAATGGTCTACAGAATTTGGAAGCTTTACTAGCCTCTTTACTTCTCAAAACATTGTGCATCATTTATCAATGAGATCTAACAATAAGCATAGTAGTTAAATTTACCTAAATCACTCTTGCACTTACTAAATTTCTATCATAAATGATAAAATCAATGGTGAACTTATATTTTCCTCATTTATATTTTAGTTGGCCTTCCTTGTACAAAAGTTAACTTATAAAATCACTTAAGGTACAATATTTTCCTGAGTGTAGAGAAAATCACTATAGTTTGGGTGACTCACACGGGTCTTTTATTGTTGAATAAAATAAAGTTAGGAATCACCACCTTATCCATAGGACATAGGATCAAATGAAATATAAAGAATAAAATTTTAATAAGGGAGAAATAATTAGAAAATAATCTACAAAATGAAGAAATAATTAAAAGAGAGTTTTTAGAATGAATAATCATTGGCCAGATGATTTATCTAGTGTGGTCTTGATTTCTTTTCATTCATCATTTGAGGGTAGCTTAGTAATTTTGAATTACCTACAAAACATCTAGAGTACATCATGAGAGAAATTATTAATGTGATTCACAACCTCATGCATTTAGATTTTGAGTTATATTCATGATTCAATCACCTAAGCTATATCATCTGAAGTGGGAGGATTTGACCATGTTGCAAAATGGGTGAGATTCTCTATCTACTATCAAAGGGACTATAAATATTCTTAATTTACAAGGATTTTGTAATTTTCATCATAGGGGAGGGATGTTGGAGAATATATTACATTAATGAAGTGAGAATACCAAAGTGAGAAGATCAAAGTCACATAGTGAAGAAAGCACATCTAGTGCAAGCATTGAATGCAAAGGAGTCAAGGTAAATTTAAGTGGTATTAAGATTAAATTATAGGTATGATTAAGAGAAAGTATCCAAGGAGTTGAAGAGGATTCAAAGGATCATTTAAGACTCACTGCCATCACTATCATATATTCACCATCAAATGAATACAACTCCCACCAATACAATGCCTACTATTTAGGAGTTGCAACATTATAAAGGTAAGGTTTCATCTTGATTAAAATTACTTTCATAAAGGAGTGATAAGGTGTATATCATAAGGTTTATTTGATCATTTATAGTGGAGAAACAATCAACCTTAACACATTAGAAATCAAATCAAAGGAGTTTATCCTTAAGAGCATTTCAAAGCACATTAGTTGAAATACAATTATATTTGCAATTAAATATCATAGGATATATAAGGGTTTCTACTTAGTAAACCAAATTATTATTGCAAATATTATTTTATAATATTCCAAATTAGGGAGTTATAAGGAATACTACATCAAAACACAGATGATTGAAATTTAGAAATATTAAACTATTGGATATTAAGGGGTATAAAAATAATTTCTCTTCACTTGTATCACACTCTTATTAAAGGAATAAAAGAAATCCAACCATAGAGAACTTCAAATTGATAAGTACATAGTTCATTAGGAGAGATAATATGAAATAGGAGTTGATTATTATTATATTACAAAATCAACTCAAAAGGTGAACTATTACTTGCTTATAGCATATTCTAAACCACTAGGGAGATATAAGGTAGCCAACAAGGATCATCATGAAAACAAATAAATTTATCCTTACAAAATATCAACTACTTAAAGGTCCAAATTACTCCTCATGGAAAAACAAAGTGAGGGTAATTTTAATAGTTGAGAAGCTTTGGAAAATTATCAAAGGAATAAATACTAAACCTAATTCAGGTGATGTAAAGATTTAGAATTTTGAAGAGAATGATGCAAAAGCATTAATGATAATAACATTTGCCATCATAAATGAAATACAACCTTACATTAGTTCAACAGAAACATCTATAGAATCTTGGAAAACCCTAGAAAAAATATTTGAAGAAAAAAATAAAGCTACTATCCTAAATCTTCAAACTCAATTACATTTCTTGAAAATGAACAATGGTGAAAGTGTAGAACTATTCCTAAGGAAGGTAGGAGATATTAAAGGAAAATTATTAACCTTAGGATAATAGGTTAAATATTAATTTCTTTTCAAGTAACCATGAGAGCTCTACCATACAACTACAAACATATAGTTACATCGTTACAAGTTCTAAGTAAAGATATATCATTTGATGAGCTAGTTAACATTATTCAAGAATATGAGGTGGAAAATATAGTGAAGGATGAAATGACTAACAATGCATTGGTTTCAAAAGATACTCCACAAGAAAATGTTACCTCATCCTCAAAATGATGAAGACCATGGAATAATAGATATTGTCATGTATGCAGGAGAAAATGTCATAGCACTAATTACTGTGTATTCAATCCCAAAAACTAGAATCAAGGAAATCAGAAAAATTATGGAAGCCAACCAAATAGGGCATTCCAACCAAGGCAATATGAAGCTCAAAATATTTCTCATTAACAATAGTTGCAGTGAGCTTACAATTACCCTCATTTGGAATATTGAGAAGGGAATAAAAAAGGACATATAACTCAAAGGATTCAAGAAATTTAAGAACTGGAAGAACCAACTGATGAACATGAAGTTAAAGCTCTCACAACAAAGATAACATTTTATGAAGACACTAACTACTTTCTTGAATAGGATACAAAAAGTAGAGAAGGAGAACACAAACTCCACCAAATCAAATATCCATACTGAAGACTAAAGCCTTCAATAAATAATGTAATACAAGGGAGTGAGATAATATATTACATCATTGTGTACATATCAATGTACCACCTTTGGTTCATTAATAGAGTACGGGTTTACTTTAGAGTAAAGTTAAGTAGTTACTTTTACATGTAATCAATGCACAAGTGTTAGAATATGCAATTATGTAAATGTGCATATAGTCCACATGTACATAAGTCATAGGATAGAGTCAAAGGTAGAGTGAGGGCCAAGGAACCTATCTTCCTATATAAAGGCCTTATAGTGAGTGAAATAAGATAAGAGAGAATATAGAGTGTGGTTAGTATAGATTAGTAGTGTGGTACAATGTAGTCCTTTCATATCAATTATGGAGTGTTCATGTCCTCCATTATACTACATTGTACTATTTTCATGAGCTTTTATTAATGGTATATTTTTGAGTTATTGCAAAAGTTTCTCTCATTATTTTCCTGCATATTATAGTGGTATTATCATATAGATATTATAGCTTGCTTATATTGCATCTTGTGGTTGCATTTCCTATATCATATACTCATCAAAAGCTAACAAGGGAAGGACTTTCTAAACTAATGATTTTAGGTGATTCTTTAGGTTTGAAATGGTAGAATATATTGTAGTTATCTAAGATTTTGAATTACTACATAGCTCACTCCTTTTGAAGGAGGTCATTTACCTTCTATGTCACTACCTCTCTATCCTAAATCTTAGTAGCCACTAATTCAAGGTTAGACAAGGTGGCCAATTTTGATCTATATGTTCTTACCTTAGACCACTTTATAGAGGCTACAATGAGGCTTTAATCAATATCCTAACCCACCTATAAGTTTTGAGCAGTAATTGCATCAATAAATTTACATACCTAAAAGAGTGCCAATGTAGTCTTTGAGATATCCTTCCAATATGCATCATAAAACTCTTTTATTAGGATCTTGGTCCTTGGTCATTGCTTGAGATCTACATTCTTCTTCTTTAGATCTTCAAGTTCTCCCTAAAAATTATCCCTTTCCTTTTTGAGTTGAGCTTCTTGGACAATGATTTTCTTAGTGAGGTTTCTAACAATGCACTCCTTAGATTCTAGGAGATATGAAATTGGATTTATCACCAATAACTTAGTGAGTTGGTCTATTACCTAGAGGAATTTATCTTCTAGATGGGAGTTATTGAGACTAATATTAACATTCTCCAACTCCTCTATTTTTTCCAACTTTCTCTCAAGCAACTTGTAATAATATGTAGCAAATTTCATAGCCTATTCTATGAATTCCATCCTATAATTGGACCATGCATCCTTGATGTTAAATTGTATTTCTAAAAGCCAATATTATTGGTCTTGCATTTGATCTTCAATATTTGACATGAGTGGGTCTATTTGAAAAAAGTACATTGTGTCACCTTGATGATCATAATGAATCCTTGTCCTTTTGAGGTAAGTTTCTTAGCCATCTTGGACTCCTTATTTTTTATATACTACTATGTCTATTGCTAAATTTACTAAAAATATTATAGCATATAAAGTGTAGGTAGGTGTTTTGACGAGCTTGCTTGTTATCCTTATGTTGGAAAAATTGGAGGAAATGCCCCAAAAAATAGAAGACATGTGGAAGGAATGATTGGGGTGGTAGGAGAAGATAAAATTGAAGTAATAATGGTAGGGTGGACTAATGAAGATATTTCCTAAATTGAGGATTTAAAAAAAATAGTAGGAGGGGCTTTAACCAATGTAGATGTAGTACTAAGCATTATGGCCAATGGGCCTAAAACAATTAAAGAGGTTGAGGACCGCTAGCAAGTGGTAGGTGTAACTGAAACAAAAATTAAAGGTATTTTTGTATTTTATGGAGTTCTTGGGTTTTCATTCCTCTTTATTTTTGGTTTTGTGGGACTCATTGCTAGGATTTCCTTTTGCTTCTTATTTTATGGAACTACCTGCTAAGACACTTGCTAAAAAGGTGACATTAGAACTAGATGTCTTTGGTGAGAAGGAGAAATTAGAGCTTCTTTAGACTCTAGTAGGGATTCTTTGATATGCACAACCTCCTTGGCCACTACCTCTATCTTTTTACCATTTTGAGTACTCCAAAAACTACCTCTTCCTCACTCAAATCATTTGAGGATGCATTGTTGGATTTTGGATGCTCTTTATTATACAACTCATTGAATTTGTCATCATCATTCAAATCATCATATGGTGTCATAGTTTCACCATTTTCTCGTCGTATCTTTCACTAGGCATTAATTTTGGTCTCACACCAATGCCTTTATATTAATATTTATTTCCTCTTGGAGCTAATTTTAGATTAAGGTTTTTGCTTAGGATTTCTTATCATAGAAGGACTCATAAGATATCCACTTTTATGATAGTTTAGTAATAATTTCATAAGGTTATAACTAGCTTCATCTAGTGGGTTCATGTGGGCCTCCACATCTAACCTAGGCTTATACACAAATTTTATTTATCCTTTGACACTTTATAGCTAGTTGGAAAATACCACTTCTAGGTCATAATTCTAGTAATATTTTGTTATTCATAACCCCACATCCTTCAAATTATTATCCTAGAGAGGGGTGGCTTTTCTCTTTATCAATATCAATCTACTAATGTTAAGGAGATGGTTGTAAGAGCTTGTTTTACCTTTCCTACTCTCAAATGTTGCATCAATCATATCCATTTTCCTAAATAGATCCAAGGCAAAAAAATTTGTTGAGAAAAAAATGGGTAGAAGATAGATGGACATATTAAGATCATGTATCCTAAAATTGTAGTATTCTAAAAAATGTAGAATATCCTTACTACATTGTTTGTTGATATAGTCAATGCTAAGAAATATTCAATGGAACCATAATAGAAGGAGGTTCTACTTAAAGCCCCAATCCAAAAATAAATAGGTTGCTCACATTTATTGTCATCCAACTCTTTCAAATTCAAACCTAAAAATCATCTAGAATTTTGATACAAAATTAGATGGGCCAAAAATGAAGAATACCTAAAAGTTTGAGTTGTCAAGAACTAGGCCAATCCTTCATGAATCTGGTTAGCAATGAACTCACTAAAATAAAAAAGTAATATTTTCTTGTTTGGGTGCCCACCTCATTATGCATATGATTTCCAATTAGGATTGGACAATGGATTTATAACGTTCTAAGCCAAATATGAATGCGAGCATGCTCAAGGTTCTCCTTGTGTTTTCATGGAATATTTTGTAGCTTAGATAAAAATCTAGCAATGTAGTACCATGCATCATGCTACGCTTAGAACTTAGGAATCCCAACTTGTCTTTTTTAGGAATTTTATCATAGCATTGGGAGGCCTTCTTCATAGTTACTCTATATTCCCTGTTTTGCACCAAGATCATGTGTTAAATGATGCATGGGGTGATGGTCACTTTAAATCCTCCATGATGGGACCTAGTCTCTTAGGCATAATCATCATAGAATTATATGCATGAAACCACCAACTCATAAAAATTATGAACTTCAAGCACCATATACTATGCTCATAGACTACAAATTTTAGCTCTAAATTTTTTAGGTGAGTTGGCTTTGAACCTTTGTAGTCTACCTTACTTTAGATTTTTAGTTCTCTTTTATATTTTACGGTCCACAACCCTTTCACCCAGGTCATTTATTATTTGAGAAGCTATGATTTGGGTTGGTGCTTCTTGTCCCAAAGAAAGAGAGATTGTATTTATTCTTGTAGGGAAGCCAGTAGAAGGACCTACTTTGGTGGCCATTGGGCATCCAACAATCTTCTTATCCATGTCTAATAGTGAATGATCAAAATTCTTTTGTAGTCATGTATTAGTTAACTTCTTACTTTGATCTACGATGCTCAACAATGCTCTTTAGCATTTTGAGGATTCTTAAGTGCTTTAAGTACTCTAGAATTCAATATGACAAAAATGAAGATGAGATTCATTTTATGGATCTTCTCTTAGGAGATCAAGAATTCACCTACATTAATTCATGAAGTGTGTTTTTATTGCCTTCATTTCATGTGATGGGTGGGAGATGTCCACCATATTTTACAATATTTATTTTTTCCTACTTGTAATAGTTTCTCATTGTGTAGAGTTGGTACAAAAGGTGTCACCGTGACTTGTGAGATTGATCCACTACCTTCCATAATTGAATATTGAATGCATGCATATTTAATTTTATTTTTAATAATAAAAAAAAGGTTTTATCACCACAATTAATGGAAGTCATGCAAAGGGAATCAATTTTATCTTTTGTGCTGGATTGGAGGAAAGGGAGGTTACCTCTTTCTTTATTGATTCAATGGTTTGCATTACTTCTAGTTGGCCAATAGAAAGGTGATAATTTTCCCAAGAAGCCATCCAATTTTTTAACATTATTCATTGATGATCTACTTGATAACTCATGCTAATAATGTTGAGGTGTTTCTTAATTTAACTTGAAGCAAGTGCATGCCTACCACATATCACCATTATCAGTGTGAGGTGACGTTGTAAATGCATATTATAACTATATATGAGAGGGATATCCATACATCAAATAATCCATAGACCTTTTGCTTCAATGATATGATAACTTTCTATGTAATAACCCTAACTCAACAAACTAGGTTTTAAACAAATAAAAATTAGATTTCTGCAAAATAGATCGGATATGCAATTACTACTCATAAATTACTCTAGAAACCCTAAAAAATGGACCTTCTAGCCATACAATTTTTTCATTAATTTTTTGAAAGTGCAAATAGGACAAAAAAATATCCAAAACACAAATCAACCCTAAAAAATGGCTAAAAATACCCAAAGTTGGGTGATCCTCCTATGAGGGCAAAACAAGTCACAAAAAATGCATAAATTGTCTTTGAAAATCTGGAAGACCCACTCCCAGATTCCAACACATCAAAATATGCAACACAATTATGAATCTTGAGATAGATCCACCCAATCTCCAATCAGGAATAAGGACACATCACATTGTCTACAAGATTGACTATTTTTGAAGACTTAGGGCACACCACCTAAGCAACATAAGGTGAGGAAGGGTTCAACCCTCTCTCTTACAATTTACAAGATGAACATGACATAATGAAACCCTAAAAGTGACTTTCCAAGCCTATATACCTAGTCACCCCACTAGATGCTTCTAATTATTCATTAAGTGAGGGTTACATCAACATTAATCCCCAAAACTTAATTTTTATTACATAAAACACCTATTAGCCTAGCAAAAAGGGCACATCCCACTTCCTTGTCCATAAATGAAAAAAATAAAATATTACAATGCGTGGGGTCCACATAGTCTTCAAAATGGGACATTACAAGTCCTCATTTCCCAAAGGACTAGATGTGCAAGAATCTATTTTCCATCCCAAGTAGCATCTTCAATTTTCAAGCTCCTCCATTTCAACAAGTACTCTTTGATGACCCTTCTTCTCAACTTCCTCTCTCTAGTCTCCACGATCATTTTAGGTTCCAAAATCAGCTTTCCCTCATCATAAAATGGGGGCAACTCAATGGAAGGAACAATGTGTTGTCTAAGTGCATTTTTTAGGCATGAAAATGGAATACATTGTGTATTTTACTATTGTTTGGTAGCTCAAGATCATATGCAACCTCCCCAATCTTGCGTATGACCTTGTAAGGGCCATAAAAATGTGGCTTGAGCTTCTCTACTCCACTTATCTTCATGGTGGACTATCTATAGGGCTGCAACCTCAAATAAACCATGTCTCCAACCTCAAAATGATGCTCAATACATTGTTGATCAACATACTTTTTTTGTTTATTTTGTGCAAGACGAATATAATCCTTCAGTGTCTTCACAATATCCTGATTTTCCTGCATATAATCCTTGACTTTTGGCTCACTACTATCACTCAAAAACAAATCAGTGAAGTTAGGAGCATCATATCCATATAAAGCCATAAATGGGGTTATTTTAATAGACATATGATAGGAAGAATTATAACAAAATTCTCCCAAGTGTAGCCATTTAATCCATGCATTCTGCTGCCCTAAAACATAGTTTCTCAAGTAGCCTTAAACCCATTTATTTACAATATCTATTTGGCCATATGTTTGGGGGTGATATCTTGCACTTGGAGTCAACAATGTGCCACAAATATTGAACAACTCTTGCAAAAACATACTCACGAATTTGTTGTCCCTATCACTCACAATATTCTTTGGCATGCCATGCAATTAAAACACTTCTCTAAAGAAAAAATCAGTAACATGTACTATTGTATATGAAGCTGAAATAGCATATAAGTGTGTAAATTTGTTAGGATCTCATCCTAACCCTTAATGTAATAACTTCCATGATGTAATAATTCCTAAAGAACATGGGTAGTACCCATGATTAATATTTTGTAATGTTCTAAGTTTTAGCTTATGTAGTGCCTATGAAAAATGGCACCCTTTTTATGTAACACATGGTAGATAGGTTATGTAAGGTGGCCTTGTGCATGTAATTCGAGTGACATTGTGCATGTAATTAGAGTGGCACTATGCATGTAATTCGGGTGGCATTATGCATGTAATCCAGGTGGCATTTTGCATTTAAGCCAACCATGGAAGGGAACTCTTTAAATACCCGAGAAGGCACCAATGTATTCATATTTTTGTAAATTAATGAAGTGTTGAAGAAGGTTGCCCCCTCGAAGAGGCCTACGATTCTATATTATTGTGAGATTGTTCCTTTATGCAAATTTATATTATAATGTGTATTTTGTTCTGAATATTAATATGATGTTTATGTGAGTTTATTTCCAAGCAATTGTGTGAGAGTGTGTTTATTTGAGTTTATTTTATAGTAGGATCCTAACAAGTGGTATCAGAGTGCTTTCTAGGTCTAAGTTTGGCTACAACAGTAACGATTCTTGCCTGTTAGGTATAATCCCCTATTATTTTCTTGTATTTTTTTTTACTATTATAAAAAAAAAAGACAAAGACCAGTCAAAAAAAAAATAGTCTTTTTCGTTGAGTAGGTAGAAACCTTGTGCTAGGGGTTTTAAAATATCATGAAGGATCTATCATTATTGTCTAAGCTAGATAGCCCATACAACATCTAGTGAAGTGAGGGGTGATCAGGCTCCAATACCCAGGCCTCAGATAGAACTCGCGCATGTACTTGAGCTCCCATGCATCTTTGGGTGTATCGGGAGACCATTCTAGGGTTAACAAAATTTTATCCAGTAGGAAGCTTATCGGCCTTGTATCATCCATAGTTAACGGGACATAGCATCCTAGACGATTACCCTCCCATACTTTTAGAGAGGCAGATAGTGTGCTCAAGGGTATGTGTGGAATACTCCTTGGGTAGTGGCCTAAAATATTGGTCCGAGCACTATTGTTTGTCACTACGGTATAACAGAGGGCCTATGGGTATTACATAATCCTTTACCTAGCATACTTTGGTTTTGTTAAAACTTCAACCTGCAACAAAATCACAAACCAAAACTCCTTGTTTGTAAACCTGCATTCCAAATTCCCAAAAGTGAGCATATGAGAAAGGAATCCTCTACCAAAAAAATAGCATAAATTACATGAATTCGGGATAGAATGTGAGGGTGATAGTTAAGTTGATAGTCTAGAGAATAACATTCAAATTTATAGTGGCAGTGATAGTAAGGTTAGTCAGGTCAGCACAGTCAGGTCATAAATTACACTTTTTAGTGTTAGAACAGAACTGTCATAACAGTAACCTACACAATACAGAGAATCTTTAGACTAGTGAGGTAAGCAGTGTCAAAGAGACTATTAGGGCTGAGAAAAACATTGAGCGAGTGACTAGAGACCAATTATAGATAGTGCTCCCGTACAAAACTTTTGCACTGTAGCTCAAAATACAAAACTATAAACACCATTAGACTTGACAAAATAGGATTAAAAAAAAGTAGTGTTGTGGGATATAGCTCATTGTGACCACCTCTTCGAGCTAATCATTTTGATATATAGCACCCAAGAACTTTTTTGGATACTTACAAAAAATAGTAAGTCCTGAAACCCAATTCTAATTTTAGTAACTGGTCACAAAAGGTTCCAAAATGGCCCAGGGTACCCGTGGACATCAAAAAGAGCTAGAACAGATGGACTCCTTAACAAAAGCCATTGAGAATTTGAACTTGGAAATTTTATCCATAAGGGAAGAGGTCCAAGGTCTTCATCTAGATCATGAGGCCACTAGCACTCGCTTAGAAGAAACACTGATAGAAGTGGGTAGCAAGTTACATAAGGGACCACTCAAAATAGAACACCAGGTTGAAAACTCTACAAGGAATGACCATGACCCATCCTTTAAAATGCCAAAATTGGACTTCCATCGATTTAATAGGAAGGATGTTGATGGGTGGTTATGTAGGGTTGATATATTCTTTAGACTTCATAATGTTCCCATATATCATCGAGTTCAAATGTCTTCCTTAAATTTGGAATTTGAGGCTCTACACTGGTTCCATTGGTTATGTAATTCCAACCCAAATCTCTCTTGGGAGGACTTTGAGTCCCAACTACTGACCCAATTTGGGCCTAGTGAGTATGAGGACTTCACAGGGGCCTTGACCAAATTGCAACAAACATTCTCAGTCTGTGACTACCAAACTCAATTTGAAAAATTGGTCAATAAGACAAGAGGATTGATGGAAGGGTTCTTCATGAGTTGTTTTATCAGTGGGTTAAAAGAGGATCTCCAAGCTGAAGTAAAGATGTTGAAACCATAGTCCATGATGGAAGCTATCAGTTTGGCTTGTCTGGCCGAATCTAAACTCTCAAACCAAAGGCGTCCCCCATGGTTTCCTCAAAATCGATCTTCATTTCAAACCCAAAATTCATTGGATAGTAAACCTACTACACCCAAGCGACTAAATACAGAGGATATGGATGCACGTTGTGCCCAAGGATTATGTTATAATTGTGATGAAAAGTTTTTTAAAGGACATAAGTGTGCAAACAAAATATTGTTCTTGATAGATGTTGAGGAACTTGCTAACACTAACTAGAGTGATGAATATGAGGAGCATCCTGAAACACCTTCTCCATAGGAAGAAGATACACATGGGTCTGAGGCAGAGATTTTAGTCTATGCTCTTGCAGGAATTACCACTCCACAAACCATGAAAGTTGTGGGATTTTTCAAGGGCCAACATCTTACCATCCTTATTGATTCAGGCAGCACACACAACTTCATTTATCCTCGAGTTGCTAAGTGGGTAAATTCCTATATCCACACTTGTAATTCATTCAAGGTCATGGTAGCCAATGGGGGAACATTACCTTGTAAAGGAAAATGCCGCAATGTCAAGATTAGGATAGGGGACTATGAACTCAAGCAGGACATGTTTACCCTCTAGTTGGGAGGATGTGATATGGTTTTGGGATCTCAATGGTTGAGTATGTTGGGCACTATTAGTTGGAACTTTGTAGAACTCTGGATGCAATTCTTCCAAAATGGACAGACACACTTACTCAAGGGCTCCCCTATAGGAGCACCTCACCTTATTAGTTCCAATTGTATGGATAAAGTCCTAAAGAAATAAAAACGTGGGGTCATTGCACAACTCTTCTCCATCAAACCAACCACTTCACTAATGACTAAAATTCCATCAGACGTACAACTAGTTCTACACAAACATAATGCTGTCTTTGCAGAACCAACTACACTACAACCATGTTGCTCTCATGACCATGCTATCCCATTTCTCCCAAGTAGCGCACCACAAAATATCAGGCCATATAGGTACCCTCATGCCATGAAATAAGAATTGGAAAAAATTGGTATAGGAATTACTCAAGGCTGGTGTCATCCGGCCTAGTACTAGCCCCTACTCCTCGCCTGTCCTACTTGTTCCCAAGAAAGATGGCTCATGGCATCTATGTATTGACTATCGAGAACTCAAAAAGACTACGGTCAAGGATAAATTTCCTATTCGAGTGGTTGATGAATTACTCGATGAACTACACGGGACCATGTATTTCACCAAGCTTGATCTCCACTCTGGGTACCATCAGATCCGGCTCAAGGATGAGGACATCCCCAAAACTGCCTTTTGCACTCATGAAGGTCATTATGAATTCTTGGTAATGCCATTTGGTCTCACAAATGCTCCATCTACATTCCAAAGTATTATGAACAACATATTTTGACACTTTTTGCGGAAGTTCATCCTTGTGTTCTTCTATGACATCTTGATTTATAGCCGTACATGGGAAGAGCACCTCAATCATGTGGATCAAACTTTATAGTTGTTGGTAACCCATCACCTTTTTTCCAAAAGGTCCAAGTGTTCCTTTGGTCTGATTGAAGTAGAGTATCTGGGACACATTGTCTCATAGGATGGCATCAAGGTTGACCCTAAGAATATTCAAGCAGTTCAAGAGTAGCCAAAACCTCGCACCCTCAAGAGACTTCAAGGATTTTTAGGGCTTACGGGCTATTATCGCAAATTTATCTACAATTATGGGAAGATATCTGCCCCCTCACCTCCATGTTGAAAAAAGATTCCTTCACTTGGACAGGGCCTGCTGACCAAGCCTTCATTAAACTTAAGCATGCTATGACCACCACTCCCATTTTAGCCATGCCAAATTTCTCTAAACCATTTGTCATTGAAAGTGATGCTTCTGATCATGGTATTGGGATAGTATTGATGCAAGAAGGATGACCTATGGCTTTTACTAGTAAGGCACTCTCTGATCGTAATCTGGGGAAATCCACATATGCTAAAGAAATGTTAGCGATATTGCATCCAGTCACACATTGGCGACCTTACCTCATTAGGCGTCACTTCTCCATAAAAACCGACCATCAAAGTATCAAATATTTTTTGGAACAAAGAGTTGCCATGTTTGACCAACAAAAGTGGGTGTCTAAACTCATGGGCTATGATTATGATGTCACCTACAAAAAGGGAAATGAGAATATTGTGGCTGATGCTCTTTATAACCAAATGGAGACCGTAAGTATGTTGTATGCCATCTTAGACTTCCCCAATGGATTGATTCCTTGCGTCAAGAAGCACATCAGGATGTAGATTTGCAAGCTTTGATAGCCTCACTAATGGATGATCCAGATTCTGCACTAAGGTATAATTGGAATGGCCATGATCTACACTACCATCAACGCCTGGTTCTACCTCATAAGTACCCACTTTGAGAGATCCTCATAAAGGAATTGCATGCCACTCCATCTACAGGCCATTCAGGGTTCCTTAAAACATATGAGTGACTCAAGTGCACTTTATTTTGGAAAGGTATGAAACATGATATTTGCTATTTTGTTTCTGCCTATGACACATGTCAAAGGATGAAAGGTGAAACAGTGCACTCTCCGAGAACTCTTCAGCCATTGCCTATCCCGGATCAGGTTTGGACTGACATTTCCATGGAATTTATAGAAGTGCTCCCTAAATTTGGAGGCAAGTCAATTATTTTCATGGTAGTGGACCGGCTTTCAAAGTATGCTCACTTTTGTGCCCTTGCCCATCCTTATACTGAATCCATTGTTGCACAAATTTTTCTTGACTCCATATTTCGCCTTCATGGCATGCCCACATCCATTGTATCTTATCGTGATCCCACCTTCACTAGTCATTTTTTGCAAGAGTTGTTTAAGTTGCATGGGACTCAACTCAAAATGAGTTCAGCCTACCATCTACAAATGGATGGTTAAACAAAATTTGTTAATAAATGCTTGGAAATCTACCTTCGCTACTTTGTCTCAGATCATCCCACTCAATGGGCAAAATGGCTATCCTTGGCCGAATGGTGGTACAACACTTCCTATCATACCATAATAAAACTCACACCATTTGAAGTAGTCTACAGGAACCTTCCACCTACGCCTTTCTCTTACATTCATGGCAGCTCCAAGGTCCAAGCCATTGACAACACTCTGAGTCAACACACCGAGGTCCTTTGCCAACTTAAGCAAAATTTGAACATGGCCCATAATTAGATATGCCAACAATTCGATCAACATCTTTCTGAGCATAGTTTTTATGTAGGTGATATGGTCTTCCTTCACTTGTAGCCATACAAACAATCATTCCTACAACTTCGCAGGTGCCAGAAGCTTGCTGCAAAATTCTATGGTCCTTACTAGGTTCTACAAAGGATTGGCCCCACAACTTACAAATTGGCGCTCCCACCTACTTTCAAGATTCATCCTATTTTTAATGTTTTCATTCTCAAGAAATTTGTGGGCACACAGGTATAGGTTCAATCCACACTTCCTGAATTGGATGAAGAAGGCTCCATCTTACTTGAACCTGAGCAGTTGTTGGATCATCAGACTCACACTCTTTGCAACCGTACAATTACAGAGATCTTGGTTCAGTGGCATGGGCTTCAACCTGAAGATGCTACATGGGAGTCTCTCCACCAACTCCAGCAATAGTTTCCTCATTTCAGCTTTGAGGATAAAGCTTCTTCAAGGGGAAGGATACCCATGATTAATATTTTGTAATGTTCTAAGTTTTATCATAGTGCCTATGACAAATGGCACCCTTTTTATGTAACACATGGTAGATAGGTTATGTAAGGTGGCCTTGTGCATGTAATTTGAGTGGCATTGTGCATGTAATTCGAGTGGAACTATTCATGTAATTCGAGTGGCATTATGCATGTTATCCAGGTGGCATTTTGCATGTAAGCCAACCATGGAAGGGAACTCTTTAAATACCCAAGAAGGCACCAATGTATTCATATTTTTGCAAATTAATGAAGTGTTGAAGTAGGTTGCCCCATCGAAGAGGCCTGCGATTCTATCTTATTGTGAGATTGTTACTTTATGCAAATTTTTGTTATAATGTGTATTTTTTTCTGAATATTAATATGATGTTTATGTGAGTTTATTTCCAAGCAATTGTGTGAGAGTGTGTTTATTTTATTTGATTTTATAGTAGGATCCTAACAAAATTTAATTAACCTATCCACCAAAACATATATACAATCCTTACCATGTACTTTTAGCAGCCTCATGATGAAGTCCATTGATATTATTTCCCATTTTTTACTAGGAATGTGCAAGGATTAAAAGAGACCAACAGGCAATGTGTTTCCAATTTTATTTTCCTGACAAGTGGTGCACTCCATCACATGCTTCAATACATCATATTTTAGCCCCTTCCATGAAAACATTTCACGTAGATGTTTATAGGTCTTAAAAAACCTCAGATGACCAGCCATGGGTGTGTCATGCATAGTGACAATCAATTTCTCTTTAAGATTAGAATCTAGCATAATAAAAATTCATTTTTGTAAAAAATCAGACCTTCCTTCATGTTGTACCTATCATATTTCAAGTGGCCATCAAGAATGTTATATGAAAAAGTGTTCTTCACATACTTAGTCATAATTGTAGCCTTCCAATTAGCTGTTATAATGAAAATAGAGTGAAATGTGGGCATTCTAGATAGTGCATCAACAACTGAATTCTTTTCCCTTTTATAAACTTAATCTCAAAATTATATGCCTACAATTTAGTGATCCATTTTTGTTGCCTATCATTTAAATCTCACTGTCCAAGGAAATATTAAGGCTATTATGATCATTCCTTACCACAAATTTTCCATAAATGAGGTATTTCTTGAACTTGGTCAAAGCATGCATAATGGCAAGCATCTCCTTGTCATATATTCTGAAAGATATCTTCATTGGACTAAGTTTCCTGCTTTCAAAGGCAATTGGCCAACCCTTTTACATTAGGATATCCCCTACCCCAACAACTAAAGCTGAAGCATCACAATTAATGGTAAATGACAAAGAAAAATTAGGAATTGCAAGTAGAAGGTAATAAGACATCACTTCCTTCAATTTCTCATAAGCCTTTTGGGCTTCATCACTCCACACAAATGCTCCCTTATTTTTTAATTCAGTCAAATGTGCTACCAAGGCTGAAAATCTCTAATAAATCTCCTGTAACAGCTAAAAAGTCCCAAAAATCCTCTTAATTGATTTAAGGTAGTGGGAATAGGCCAATTTTGAATTACCTCTATCTTGTGTTGGTCTACATTCACTCCCTTATTGTTGATTATGCCCCAAATATAAAATTTCAAACATGCCAAATTGACACTTAGACTTCTTTGCATTAAATTGTTGTTGTCCCAAAATACTCAAAATAGAATCCAAATGCTTCGAGTGATTTTCCCATGAGTTGCTATAAACAAGAATATCATCAAAGAAAAATAACACAAAATCCCTCAAATACTCCCTGAAAATCTGATTCATGGCTGATTGGAAAGTGGCAGGGGTATTTTTCAATCCAAAGGGCATCACCAAAAACTCAAAATGGCCAAAATGTCATCTAAAGGTTGTTTTATGCACATCTTTGTCTCGCGCCCTGATTTGATGATATCTTGATCTCAAATAAATCTTAGAAAAATACATAGCCCCATGTAATTCATCTATGAGCTCATCTACTCTAGGAATAGGGTATCTATTTTTTATTGTCTTTTTGTTCAAGACCCTATTATATATACACATACACATAGTCCCATCTTTATTTTTCACTAACACTAAAAGTGATGAAAATGGGATAGAGCTAGGGTGAATGTGCCCCATTGTAAGTAGCTCTTTTATGGCCTTATCTATCTCATCCTTATAAATTATAGGATTTCTATAAGGTGTTATCATGATAGGTTTTGTTCTTGGTTCCAACTCAAGCACATGCTGAAATCCCCTATGAGGTGGTAATCCCTTAGGCATATCCCCAAAAATAGCGCTATGTTTTTCCAATAAAATATGAAATTTAGGATGATAAGAGACATGATTATTAGATGAATAAGGTATACCTTTTGTCATAAATATACCAACAGCCCAAACTATCTCATCTTTCTTGAGAATCCTCTCCATCCTCTTAGATGTCACCTCTTGGACCACATTTTTCTTAATCCCTTGCAAAACTACCTCATGCCCTTTAGCTTTAAATTTTAGATGCAATATTTGGTGATTTGTGGTGTAGTCTCCCAATGAATACAACCATTGAACTCCTAGTATGAAATGAGGAATTCCTCCCAATGGAAACACATAGAAGTTATCTACTATGGAATGATTCTCAAAATTTACCTTCATTTGCCTCACAAATCTGTTGTAGGGCATAATGCTCCCATGTCTAGTAGCAACATTAAACCCAAAAAATATTTTTAGTTTTAGCCCTTTCTTGGCTACAAAACCCTCATCCACAAAATTGTGGGTTGCCCCACCATATATCAATACTATCACCTTATTCTCCAATACCTCTAATGGCACCTTGATTGTGAGATACCTGTTTGCACTGCTCAATGTGGCCAATGTGCCAGTGTTTGAGCTCTCATGAGACTCAAGGGATGGTTCCTCAAGATCACACTCCTATGAAGACTCATATTCACTTTATGATACCTCCTCATATAAAATGACCTTAATATAGTGAATCTACCCCTTTCCCTGGTAGCAATGGCCCGGTACAAAAGGGATTTTGTATGTGAAGCATAATTTGTTCCTCATAAGCTCATCATGCTCCTCATTTACGCTCCTTACTAGTGGTGTAGGTGTAGGTCCTGCCTAGCTAAACCTAGGTGGTGGTGGTGCTGAAACCCTAGGTTTTGGTGATGCTATAGACTCCAAGGGTCAAAGCCCTTCTCATTGTAATATACAATGAAGCAGGCTCAAAGGATTTTACCAAGCCTCTCAAGGAATCCACAAAACCCTCAATGAAAAGAAAGGTAACTATCTTCTCTAAAATGTTGGGCACCATGACTAAAATATTCTAGAAATCCTCAATGTATACCTCCACTATAGTTTTTAGCTTAAGGGTGGCCAACTCCTTAAAATATTCCTCCTCATTCCTCATATCAAAATTATCTAGGACCCTCTAACTAAACTCATCAAATGTGGTTATTTCTCCATGGTCTTGTGTGTTGAGACCATGATACAACCAGTCGTATGCAACCCCCTCAAGATGTAGGGTAGAAAATTGTACTGCATCCTCTTCATCCATAGGGTTGAGAGTAAAGTAAATCTATAATTTTTGTAACCGTGCCCTAGCAAAAATGCTATCATATCCATTGAACACTAGTACTTGCATTTTTTGCTGTAATTTCTTTCTTTCTCCATACTTGTTGCCTCTCCTAGCCTTCTTCCTCATGATCTCTAGGTAACTCTAGAAAGTGATTGTATTTTTGAATTCTTCAGCCCTACACTAATATTCTACAAATAAGTCATCCAGTTCATCAGTATCCTAGTGTACATAATGTTCTTGCCTAGGTAAAAATATAGGTTTTGCTAGCCTGGGCAAAGGAGAATGAGTGTATCTCATAGACCTCTCACTCCCTTGGTCTTGACTAGCCACCCTATTTGATGGCTCTCCCTGATCTGATGGTGACTGAGGGTTATGGTTTTCTCCCTAGTTTTGTGGTGGCTAAAATCCACTATAATCCATATTGGTTACCAAACAATTTAGTAACTCAAGCATGATGTCAAATTTCTACTCAGTAGGATCCCTTTGCTCATCTGCCATCTCTACTAGCTCCCTTTGTTCAACTTCTAGTTCTGGAATTTCTTTTCCCTGGTTGAGGTTAGGTTTTGACTTATTTCTCCTCATATAGTACCTATTTGGCTACATAAAGATCTTGCACAGGTTGGTAGGAAACTAGCTCTAATACCACTGTAATAAACCTAACTTAACAAACTAGGGTTTAAACAAATAAAAATTAGATTTCTACAAAATAGACTAGATCTGCAAAATAGATAGATTTTAATGAGCATGAAATTAAGGAAGCAAGTGCAAATGATCAACCAAACAATATGAGCGATCATCCAAGGGAGGATAGTGCAACTTCAAATCCTAGATGGTGATCCAAAAACATCGATTTGGTAGTAGGAGAACTTGGTGGATTATATTGGTACCACTTCATGGCATTTGAATTTGAAATCAAGATCCATAAAAAAGGGGGGGTAGTTCCATTTTATAATCCTCTTAGCAAGCAATAAAAGTGGAAAGTGTCAATCAAGGGTAGCTTAATTAGCTACCACCAAATGATTACAGGTGGTAAGCAAAATTTCCACCTACAGGTTGATTGGCATCAATGCAAAATTAGGCATAATGCTAACAAGTAGTTTTTTTGCCCATTTTTTTTGGTTATACATGATCATCTTGGGTCGAGATAACCACATCCCTGAGATCATATTGGGTCGAGACGGTTAAGCTTCCCATGGACAAAGTTGCTTGCTACTGGAGAAAAACACTGAATTAGCCTTGAGGCTTCCCAAGATGGATTGTGTGAGTTAGAAAGGAGGCTTTTTAGGAGTCTCCTTGAGATTATGTATTTTAGGTGTCTACAACTACCAAAAAATATCATTGAATGTAACACAAGTCTCTATATAAAATAACCACAATATCAAATATGAAAATGATCTTAAAAGAAGTTGAATAATATATGAGAAAATTAATATGTATATCAAGGCTTATATAATAAATCAAATAAAATTCATTTATATACTGAAATATGAATATAAATAGCCTAAATCATTCATGAACTATGCATAAAAAAAAAACTTACAATATTAATTGCTCAAAATGTATAAAATCTTTATTACTCCACTTCCTCTTACAATCAAAAAATAAGATATATGAATTGGATTTGATTGTTTTCCTATGGAGCATTGTCTCCATAATATATCCATAGTATTATGAATCTTCAAGTACTTGACTATTTCTCTCCATATGCCAAGTTTCATGACTCTTGGCTTATCAACTTGCCACTTTCATACTACACAGACACTTAACTCTAAGACACTTCAACACATGATTCTTACACTTCTACATGCACTTCCAATCTAGGATACTTGTGCATATCCTCACAATACATTTTTGCGCTCGTACATACAATATACTTATGCACATTCTCTCTTACATGACACTTGTGCATTTCCTACACATTGAAACTTACATAATAGGGGAAATATAAATCACACCTTAATTATCACCAAGTTTGGAATCCCTCATATAGTCATGATTGATAATGCTAAGGAATTTATGGGGGTTAAAATTACTCAATTTGCCTTCTAGTATAGCATTTTGTTTTAACTTTTTCTTCTTACTAACCACAGGGTAATGGTCTAGTTGAATCCATTAACAAGAACCTAGTATGGATCTTGAAAAGGATTGGATTAAAAATCAACAATGAAACTTCCATATTAGGAGATCCTTATGGGTATATCATATTAATCTAAAGAAATATTTTGGATGTTCTCCTTATACTTTTGGCTTATGACAAAGAAGAAAAATTACATATATCTATATAGTTTCCTACACTTTAGCTATTGCACCAACTTGAACATCAAGAGAAAGATGCCATAATAGTAAGGATGTGTTAAAAAAGGGAGGAAACTAGAGAATAATTATTGACACACCAAGGAGTAGTAAAGATATGGTTCGATAAGAGAGCCACCCATCAAATATTTAAGGTGGGTGATTTAGTGCTAAAAGGTATGAAGACAGAAGCAAGTTAGGTCACCATACTAAGTTTGGTACCATTTAAAGTATTCCTTACATCATATATACCTACAAGGATTAAGATTTTATATTCTCTTTAGTGGATGATGATACTCTACCAATCCTGATCAATGGGATCCAATTGAAGATATACCCTAGATTTCTCCCCCAAAAATTATATATATTTCTTTGGTTTTCTTGATAGGCTTTAGCCCTAATGTATCGCTCCAAATTTTTTGCATCCTTACCTTCAGGCTATAGGATCCGTGCCCGAAAGGGGGATGCGAGAAGGATGGGACAATACCTCGGATTGAGAGGCCCTTTGAAGGTCCCGCCTCTCGGGGGAGGAGTATAAGGGTGAATTTTTGATGGATGGTGGGTTCACCAGGAAACTTTTGAGTGGCAGTTTCCACACCTAGGTTGATAGTAAGTTTGATGTGTTCATTTTGTGCTTTAATCATTCAATTCCTAGGTTTGGCCAAGATGAATCTAAACTATTCTATATGCCAATACAGATTTAGATGAATACAAAAAATAGGAATGAATGCTAAACACAGAGAATATGCTAACTAGAATAGTACATACCTGATTCTGGATGTCTGATGAAGATTCTAAGTTTTGTAGCAGTCCAGATCGTCTCAACTCGTACGTAATCATCTGAGATCAGACGAGATCATCGTCAATCTGAAAAATTTGTCAAAAACCTGCAATCACAAGAATAGATACAAAATACCAAAGATGCAACTACAAAAGCAAAGGAGAATGATAGAAATAATAGCAAACATGCCTAAATAATAAATTCAAATAACAAATAAGAGAAATGCAGTAGATTTAATGATTGATTTTAACTTTATCATGCGGTTATACTAAATGAGGTGAACTCCAAGATGCATAAATATAATAACTAAAATAATGTATAAAGAAATGCAGAAAACAATAAAGAGATGCAAACTCTGGACTCTGATTGCCCCCAATCTGGACTACAGTCGGGATCACCTCCAATCGTACGAGATCATCTGCGCTTCTCGACAGGATCATCCGAAATCGCCTGGAATCGCTTGCGATGATCCGAGCTAGCTTCGACTGAAAAATAGTAAAGTTCCTGCAAGAAAACATGAAATACATAATGCAAATAATGGTGTGAGGATGCTCTAAGGTGCGTGGAAGTTCAAGGGGTTTAAGCAGAGTTTCAGGCAGAGAGTCAGGGGGATAAACTGAGAAAATCTCAGTTTATATAGGATTAGGGAGAGGTTAGGAGGTTGGAGATCATCCCAATTTGGGAGATCTCCAATGGGGAGACTCTAACTGCGTAGACACGCTTTCTACCCAGGTTAGAGAGGTTGTTGGAACAGAAGCTAAGTATGAAAATTTGGTTTTGGGACGAAATCGTCTGGACGTTCTGTTCCAGACGAATTCGTCAGATCTGGGATGATTTCGTCTAATCTGCGATGATATCGTCCAACGGTCAAAACAAATCCTAAAAATGGTGCAAAAAATGAGGAAAGCGGGTAACGGGCGGTTAACGGGCGGTTTGAGGTTAAAATTTGAATTTTTATCTTTTTACTAAGGTTTAACTATGCCAATTTTAGGGTGCTACATTTTGCCCCCTCTTTAGCAAATTTTTTGAAGAAAATGCGTTAAAGACGAGTTCTTCCCGTTTTACGAGAAAGCAAAAATGTACTCAATTTTTTAGACGACGATTCTTGGTCGAATCGTACGACTGCTGACTATGGTGCCCCCTCCGTGTTTTTACCCAAATCGAACGTTTGAGGTAAAAACACGAAAAAGCAAAAATTAAAAAAATGTTGTTGTTTTTAAATAAAATTAAGAAAAATAGGGTAAAACCCTAATTCATTGTTACTGTTCATTGTTATTGTTTTTAGAGCTCTATAGACAAAAAATGGTGGAGACAGCACACCGATCGACAGAGGTCCGGCGGGCTACGGGTAAGGATCTAATCCTAGTAAATTAGGTTTGAATTTAAGTTGTGCAATTTTTTGTTTTAAATTTTGATTGTTTGGGGCATCATGGCCGTTTTTAGGCCGTCGACGACGTCGGGATGAAATCATCCCGATTTCATCGAAATCGTCCCTAGATCATCGATTTCGTCGGAGGGCAAAATCGACGAACTAGGGGCGATCCCGTTCAACAAGGGGCGATCCCCAAGTTGCGAAATCAGAGACGATTTCATCCTACAAAGGATGATTTTGCCCAATTTGGGACGATATCATCCAATGGTGGACGATATCATCACTTGATGAAATTAAGCTTGGTTAAAATGTATTTAATTTGATTTTAATGATTGGTTGATTAATGAATTTTATTGTTTTATTGTTTGTTTTTTAGAGGGGATTACTAAAGAGTCAAGAATGGAAATATAGGGGACTACGAGACGACATAGCCATGCTTGACCAGGCAGAGCATGACCGACTAGCATAGGTCGGTTTACAGCATGTGGCAGAGATGCCACAAGTACCGACAGACATGGGGCTATTGACAGCCCTAGCAGAGAGATGGTATCCGGGGTCGTCCTACTTCTGTTATCGATAGGAGAGATGGCTCCCACACTAGAGGACGTATGGAGGATCATGAGGATCCCCATACAAGGACGGTTGATGACGCCTATGGCCAATCAGGGCCAAGCGATGATGAGATTGACCGGAGACCCGAGCTTCGCCCTGGAGAAGGGCGGAGTGAACATCGAGTCTCTAAGGCAGATGCCTGGGGCATCTAGGCTGACTCAAGTTTTGGTAGGGGTGGTAGGTGGCTTATTGTTGTGCCACCAGAGCAAATGCAGACTACCATGGCTCCTATCAAATGTGGTCTGCGACATGAGAGACCACGGTTACAGGTTTGCATGGGGCAGCTTTGTACTATGCCGCTTGTATAGGATCCTTCATGGGGTCGTATACAAGGGAGGCCGATGTCTAGTTTTGACATCGCTACTATAGGTTTGGTGCTAGGAGCACATCATGGTGCGGAGGCCGATAGGGCTCCCATGGATAGGGGTTGACCGGGAGAGGCCCTAGGTTTTCTACTGGTGGCTACAGAGGGGGTCACAGCGATGGATAGATCTGTCGATGTCACGGAGGTTGCTGGATGACCTCATCCCAGACCAGATCACCTGGAGGCCATGGCGAGAGCACCCCGGGTGGGCAGAGGATGGGCAGGAGCTGGCTCACATCAGGCGAGTCTGCTGGCTGAGGATGGAGCGAGGAGAGGTAGAGCTCCACCGCTACGACCGAGTTCTATGATAGTTCGGTCTATAGTAGGGGATCCCTTCTCTCAGGGATTACGAGTACTCCTAGACTATTCGGGATAGTACCACACTGAGCGGGGCTCTAGACATGCAACGGTTCTGGAGTCAGGACACAGATGATGCCCCCATCCAGCCAGTGGATGGTGATGATGCTAGGGTTATCGATGGATATGATGCCTGGTACGTAGGCATCCACCCTCCTCGGATGATGAGGGCATAGGGTCCGATGCACATTATTGTGCAACGGATGGGGAGGCGGTGCCAGGCTGCTATTGAGGCAGCACGGGGTCACGGTGGGAGAGAGCAACGATGGTCTCCATAGGAGAGATGCCAGAGGATGGCACGGGCTCCACAGAGACCACAATAGATAGGGAGGAGGGAGAGGGGAGTCCCTTCTCAGCAGGGGAGAGACCACCATCGCCCGATAAGGGCAAGGGTGTCGAGGTAGGGGAGAGCAGCGAGACGGTGGCTCTTCGGGCTGAGGTTGCCCGCCTCCGGGCTCAAGTGCAGACACTGCAGGATGAGGCTACATGGCTCAGAGCTCGAGGTGGAGGAGCGAGCATGCAGGAGTTGGCATGGTCTATGGCTCAGACTACGTTCTACCGGGGAGCATACTACCAGATGGTTCCAGAGAGCCAGAGGTTACAGCTGCCAACCGACATTGCGGGGCCGATTAGGATGGGGTCATCGAGGACATCGTCACGATCGATGTCGAGGACCCACGACACAGGGCGGACTCCGATGGGGCCTCCTCCTCCACCTCAGGGTGGGAGAGGAGACGAGGCTGAGAGCTCGAGGGCTTCTCGAGACTAGACGCTCATGGCACAGAGATTGTATTTTTTATTATATATTTTTTGAGAGGATTGAGTATGCCAGGCTATTGATTGTGGCATACCAGTCCAGTTTTGATATGATGTACATAATTTGTTGATATATATATATGGTCTTTTTGATGATATGACTTGTGTATATGTTGTATGATGCTTTAATGTTGAATTTTGCAATTGATTATTGATGATTCATGTGATTATGTCGTTTTAGAAATATTATAATTTTATGTCATGTTGTAAAATTTAAATGAAATAATCTGATGTAAACAATTGGTTGTTTTGGTGTGATTTGATGAAAAATAAAAGGGACTTCTAACAATAATTTCAAAGGACATTGTCGTTGTTATAGACCATTTCATGGAGTCGCCGCTCGCTCGGTCGTCAAGCTAATCCCAGGATAGAAATATTGCTAAAAGTAAAAGAATGCTTAAGAGATTGTCTTAAGACTTTGTGTTGTGATGGTGATGATTTGTTTTCAGATTTTCATAAAAATATTATGCATGAGATACTAAAGAAATATGATTTTGCTAGGCATAAATTCCTAAGTGTGATAAAATTTTGAACAATTCCTTAGAAATTATACCATGGTTGCAAAATTGAATGTTGACATAATGACATGAAATAGAATAAGTGTGCGTTCTTTTTAAAGCACAATTGTGTAACATAATGATGTAAGCCATATGTTTTTATAAATTAAAATGAATGGGAAAATAAAATTAGAGCAATGGTTTGCGCTAGGCATAGAATTATAGATATAGACTTATACCATCATCACGAAATCCAAAGAAGAAATTGATATTTTAGTTTTATTGCATGATTTGATTTTTGATTTTGAGATAAACAGAAAATAATAATATATAACTTGACTTTATTTACTAGATTTTGTAATATGTTGTTTAAAAGAATTTTGGATTTTTTGAAAACAATGTATGTAATTGTTTTTATACTAAACAGATGTTCTGAAATAAGAATAAAATTTATTCCAAAAGAGTTGCAGAAATATTTTAAATTATCTCAAAGACAAATGTAGATTTGTAAGGAACCCTCATGTGCATATGTGAGTTCATTGCCGATCTTGATTTATCATAATGATAGAGAATCTCTCAAATACAAATGTGTGTGCAATTGTATTGTTCGTTCACCAATTTTGAGCAAGATAATTTGATACAAGTAATTTGAATTAACCAAATGAATGTTCGTTGACCATGATTTATATGCATGTAACCGTACTAGACTACTATGTAAGTTAGGTTATCAAGAGCTAGCTAATCCATAAGCCGACATAGGTCTATACAAAATAAGGTCGCTAATGTGACAGACATATCACCACGCTAGGGATTACCCAAGGCCAAGCGGGTTGGGCACAAACCACCTGTTATGGGGCTTACCTCACAGTTTTGAATAATTGAGAATTCCAGGGATTCAAGCTCATTCACCCTTCTTTTCTTTTCAAGGGGTAGGGAAAGGGATTTATTGCATTTTGCTTTTGCCTTTTCTCTTTCTCTTTTTTTTTTTTGTATTTTGCTTGGAACTTGAGATAATGCTGAAATATTGTTGCGATGGTACAAAATGATATTTTTCTTTTTCTCATTTTCTTTGACTTTTCTTTTTCTTCCTATGCTAGGGATACTTGCTCGGATTAGCTGTAGAGCAAGGGATTTTTATTCTGGGTAGGGGTGAGCTTGTCCTTTTGTCAATTCTCAAAGATTCTAGACCATGTGCATGATAGGATAGCAAGGGAAACTTTTCGCTCAAGAAACCACTTTTACTATGTAGCATCATATTGAATTTGCAATGAAATCATTTTAATGTGAAAAGATATATTTGGTTCAAGTAAATAACAAGATCAGTTCTCTATGCTCAAAACTTTATTTAATTCAACTGTGGACTTTGATATAAGAGAGATTAATAATCATACAAAATAAAATCAAGATATTTATTCATGTGAATGTGAAAGTGCGGGATTCCAAATAAATGCTAATTTATCCAAAATAATTGAAAATATAACTGCAATACTTTCAAGAATTGACAGGTATGAAAATAAAATATGTTTTTGAAGATTTTGACGATTTTGATGTTTTTTATATTTTGATTTTTTTTTTTTTATGAATTAAAGATACACAATGTGATTGTTTTTGAAATTTTTATATGGATGACTAAAATGAAACAATATGCAAAATACACAATATATATAAATGATGAAAAATGACCAGATTTATGCATAATAGCGTTTAAGATGCATAATGTTCATAGGTTCTTTAAGATCTTTACCATCTAAGGTAGCTAATCGATATGCTCCCGATCCAAATTTAGCAGTGATGACATATGGTCCGAGCCAATTGGGCTCAAATTTACCTTTAAGATCTTTAGTTGCATTAGTATTTTTTGATTTTCTTTTAAGACAAGGTCATCGATCTCAAAGGATCACTGATGAACTTTCTTGAGGTATGCTCGTTTAAGCTTGTTTTGGTAGGCACGAAGATGCTCCAAAGCATTGATGCACTTTTCATCTAGGAGTTCCAGTGACTAAGTCTGCCAGCATGATATTCATCTCCTACTTCAGTATCTTGAAGTAGCAGAGCCAAAGAAGGAACTTCTAATTCAAAGGGAAAAATTGCTTCAGCGCCATAGACCAAAACAAAGGGGAAGTGCCTGTGGGAGTACGAACGCTAGTTCGATAAGCCCACAAAGCAGGATATAATTGAATATGCCAATCTCGGCCAGATTTGTTGACCAGTATTTTAAGGATTTTGATTAATGTTTTATTAGATGCTTCTGCTTGGCCATTACCCTGAGGATAATAGGGAGTGGACCAACGATGTTGAATTTTATACTTTTGACATAATTTCTTAACATCTTTATTTTTAAAACAAGTTCCATTATCTGAAATGAGATTTGCAAGGATTCCGAACCTACAAATAATTTGATTAAAAATAAACTTGGAAACTTGGGTTCCAGTACAAGAAGCTAATGGCATAGCTTCAACCCACTTCGTGAAATACTCGAGTGGCGGTTATGATAAATTTGTGTCCATCAGATGACACAGGGTTGATTTTTCCAATGATGTCTAAGCCCCATTTTGAAAAGGGCCAAGGAGATGAAATAGCCTGCAGCTCTTGTGCAGGCGCATGGACAAGGTCAGCGTGTTTCGGCACTTGTCGCAATGACGCACATAAGCATGTGCATCATTCTCCATGGTAGGCCAAAAATATCCTATCCTAAGGAGCTTTTTAGCAATGGCGCTACCACTAAAATGCCCCCCACAAGATCCATTGTGGGCTTCACTCAAAGCTGATCTAGATTCTGCTAGATTCAAACATCTCAATAGGATGCCTTCAAAAGATCTCCTATACAAGGTATTACCAATAATCACGAAGCGACTTGCTCGTCTACGTAATAACCTGCGTTGGTTACTATTACAACCTTCAGGAAAGGTCCCATTTTGAAGAAAATTAAATATATCAGTGTACCAATGTTCAGGAGTAGTTTCGTTGATTAGAAACACATCCAAAGGTTCTAAGCATGATTTTCTTGAAGCGGGTTCTTGGAGTCGACGAATAATGATGGTAGCATATTCATCATCTAACTCCAAGGGCAAAAGAGATGCAATTGCAGCCATAGCGTCAGCCGCACGGTTGTTAGTTCGAGGAATAGCTTCCAAGGTAACTTGATCAAACAAAGATAATAATTGTAAGACATATGCTTTGTATGGATGCAATTTATCATCTCGGGTTTGATAAACATCATTGATTTGATTTATGACAAGTTGAGAGTCACCAAAAACCAATAGATTTTTAATTTGTAGTGCTAAAGCAGCTCGTAATCCAAGGATAAGAGCTTCATATTCAGCAGTGTTATTAGTACAAGCAAATGTTAGTTTGAAGGACAGAGGTATAAGATGTTTCTACGGAGATATTAAAATAATACCTACACTAGCCCCACTCATACATCGGGCTCTGTCAAAGTATAGGGACCATTGCTCTGGATGGTCTGCCTCTATTTTAAGGCATTCATTGGGAAACTCAATGATGAGGGGATGGGTAGACTCTAAGGGTGCAGCAACTAATTGATCTGCTATGATTTGACCCTTAACAGACTTCTGTCCTATAAACGTGAGTTCAAACTCGCTTAGCGCAAGAACCCACTTTGTTGTGCGACCAGATAAGTACGGTCGACTCATGAGATATCGCAAAGGGTCGAATTTAGCAATAACATACGTTTTTTGGCTGAGCATATAATGTCGTAGTTTCTGTGTAGAAAATATGATTGCTAGACATAACTTCTCTAATACGGTATAGCGAGTTTCATAACTGATTAAGGTTCTGCTAATGTAATAATTAGCACGTTCTTTCTTCTCATCGTCAAGTTGAGCTAACATAGCTCCTAAGGCAAAATCGAAAGCAAAAATGTACAAAATAAATGGACGATCAGATCTAGGTGGTGAAAGCACCGGTGGTTTAAGGAGATATTGTTTGAGGAGTTCAAATGCTTCCTGACATTCGTCGTCCCAATGAAAAGAGACATCTTTCTTAAGAAGCTTAAGAAAAGGTCCGGTTTTGTCTGCCAACTTATCAATAAAGCGGCGAATAGCTTGAAGCTTACCTTGTAGACTTCGTAATTCTGATATATTTGTGGGTGCGGGCATATCAGTGATAGCCATGATCTTGAGAGGGTCAATTTCAATGCCACGTAAAGAAACTATAACCCCTAATAATTTATCGGACTTAACTCCGAATATACATTTAGTTGGATTCAATCGGATAAGATACTCCCTTAACCGATCAAATACTTTTCTCAAGTCATCTAAATGATCATCTTCTTTGATGGAACGAGCTATAATATCATCTACATAATCATGTAGAATATCATGCATCATATCATGAAAGATATAAGTCATGGCTCGTTGATATGTTGCACCTGCATTCTTTAAACCGAATGGCATCACTTTCCAACAAAAGGTTCCCCAAGGGGTAATAAAGGTTGTTTTAGCCTGATCTTCAGGAGCTATCTTGATCTGATTATAACCAGAAAATCCATCCATTAGGGATATCATTCCACTCCCAATAGTAAAATCAATGATCTGATCCATGTTGGGAAGAGGAAAATCGTCTTTAGGGCATGCAACATTAATATCTCTGAAGTCTGTGCAAACCCTAACTTTAGTGGCTTCTTTCTTAGTTACTTGGAACTACATTCGAGATCCATTCAGCATAATCAATGGCTTGTATAAAAATAACATTTAAGAGTTTTTCTAATTCTCCTTTGACTAGTAAGGCCACTTTAGGATGCATTTTTCTAAGTTTTTGTTTAACAGGTTTAGCATCCGGATGGACTACTAGGTGATGCATACCTACTGAAGGGTCTAATCCTGGCATATCTTCATATGTCCAAGCAAAGACGTCTTCATATTGTTTAAGGAATGCAATGTATTTATCTTGTTTTTCTTGACTCAATTCTGATCCAATGTTGATTATGTGAGGGTTATCTTTGGTTCCAATGTTAATTTTTATGATGTTTTCTACTTCCATGTGTAGATCTCTCTCAAAATTAGGTGGGGTGGGTGAAACGCCTAATTCTTGTAATTCTTCCAAGGTTAGCTTGGATAATTCATCTTGAGGAGTCGTGGCCTCAAGCTGGGCTATACTAGGTATAGAGCCATCGAAATAAAATCCGTTATGTAACAATTCCTCAATGGAGACATCATGAAAGATATCCCCCTCCAACTCATCATCGGATTCGGAAATCATCTCAGGGTAAGCTATGGATAACATATTACATGTAAGAGGCTTAAAATGCAAGACATCCCATTTATCCAGATAATCTTGGTAACATATGAGGTGGTCATCATCCTCGAATGGGAAGGGCTGACCTTTACTAGGAAATAGGCCCACACCACATCGGGCGAGGCCACGGTTCTACCTCAAAAGGTTCTTTCATACCATTCTGGAAAGGTCCCAAACCTTTCCCTTTATATCCCAATTTAAGCATTATGGGCTTAGCTTTAATATACTCATTAGCAAAATAGCATCTAGCATATCCATCACAATGTGTCTTGATGTTTCTAGGTATTCTTCCCTAGTCATATCCCTTATAAATAAAAGCACAACTCCCGACTTGGTAAATACTTCCCATAGGTTGTGGGAGGCCCAAGGTACGAGGAGAGGGTGGGAGTTTATTTAAAATAAGGGCATCTTGCATGGCAGTGTTTGTTTTTTTTGATATAAGAATTTTAGATAAATCGGGCAAGAGCTCATCAGTAAGAGCATAAGAGGTAGAAGGAACATTTCCTACATCGTCGGATGTGGAAAGTATGCTTGTAGTGGATGTAGATGTTGTAGAGATATCGATGGATGAGTCTATAGGTATGGAAGTTATAGGAGTAAAACAAGAAGCATTGGTTGTAGTTTTATGATCTTTTCGAGGTCCTAATGTGGTTTGTTCGGAAGATGGTTGAGCTATATGTAGAGGTGTAGTTGATGGGGAAAAAGTAGATGATGTTATGGGTGTGTGTTTCACACGTTTAGTCGGTTGATGAGAATTAGGATGTGTGGATGACAGAGCAGGGCAAAATTGAACTCCAACCGGTTCTGCCAAAGCACACATATCAAAGGGTCTAGGATCACCATGAATGGTAACCAACTGATTTTTAAATTCGAATTTAACACACTGATGTAAAGTTGAGGGAACAGCTCGCATTGCGTTGATCCAAGGGTGACCCAAAAGTATATTGTACTGATGCGGGGCAATGTACAATAAACACAGTCATGTCTAAGGTTCTCAGACCAACTTGCAAGGGGATAGTAATAACTCCACACGTTTCTTGTGTTTCGTCATTGAAGGCTTTTATGATCATATCAGTTCTTTTCATTTCATCACTTCTAAACCCAAATATTTGGTAGAAGTCAAAAGTGCATATGTTTAAAGATGAACCATTATCAATCAAGACTCGTTTAACGGCTACATCCCCAATTAGGGCAGTAATATATAAGGGGTTATCCTTATGTAAACTATGTTGTGGTATATCTCTATCTCGAAAGTCAATACAATCGACTTCTCGAGTTATGATAGTATTGGACATGGCTTCAGGTTGAATATTTTGTGGTACCATCATTTGGCTTAATGTGAGCATTAATTCATCCCTATGGGTAGGAGAAGATCTTAAAAGGTCCAAAAGGGAAATTCTAGTTGTAGTATTTGATAATTGTTCATTAATATTATAAGGAGGCTTAGGTTGAACATTAGGCGCATGATTCCCTTTATTGGGATTTTTCAAAACAAATGGAGCTGATCCATCGTTCTGAGTTTGATCTTGTTGAGAGTTTTGAGCCTGTTGTCGAGTAATAGCTTCGATGGTACCTACAATATTATTTTGAGGATGATGAATAGGTCTTGGTCTAGCGTTTATGGCTTGTTCATTAGAAAGTAATTGGTGAGAAGATGGTCTAGTAGTGACTCTTCTAGGAAATGGTTCTTCTGGAACCATAAAACTTGTGATAGGTTGAATAGGATCTGATTCATCTTCAGAGCTATTCGATTGATTTGAGGTGATTTCCATGTCACTTTCAGTCTCATATTCTATATCACTAAGATCAGGTGTCTGAGTATTATATAGAGGTCTGGTCGTAACCATGGATAAAGTTGTGTCAAATACTTCCACATCATGAGTAGGTGAATGTCCACTAATAGTTCCTACATATCGGGTAGGAGGGGGAACATTATGATGCTCAATTTGATTAGCCACCTCTTTACCATGCTTTGGTAAAGGATGTTGAAATATGTCCAGTGGCTGATTGGCATTCTAATTCTGATTTTGAGGGATGTTCTTTTGAGCATTATTAGAAGGATTTTGTTTAGGTTGAAAGGCTTGCACCTCCATCTCATTGTTATCAATCAGGTCTTGTATTTTATGTTTTAATATTTTACAAGAATTGGTAGCGTGTCCAGGTCCTCTATGGAAATCACAATGTAAATCAGCTCTGTATCCGGGTATAGTTGGATCAGGTTCCCGGATATTTGGTAACTGAATCAAACCTCGTGCTAATAGTTGTGGGAGAATGGTTGATAAGGGTTGATTTAACCTAGTAAATTCTCGGGGTGGTTTATCAGGAGGTTTTAGTATAAATTTCTCTGTTGTTTTTGCAACATTAACAGTAGCAACGTTTCTGCTATCAGTGACTCCATCACCCACAACTTGTTTATTTTTATATTGATTTCTGGATGTTTTCTCATCATCTTTCTTTTTAAGTTGACCTCTCCTAATAAGAGCATCTTCCACTCTTCGGGCTAAATCTATAGCTTGATCGAAGGTGGTCAAGGTAGCGATTGATAACTCATAGGATAATCTGTTCTTGTAAATTATTGATAAAGATATCCAACATTTCCCGATAAGGTAACACAAAGTGTAATTTTCCTATCAACTGCCTCCATCGAGCTAAGAAGTCAGCAAAACACTCATCTTTGTCTTGTTTTAGGTTGTACAAATCTTTAATAGTTACATGCCTTTCAATATAGGCACTAAATTGATGCACAAAAGACTCGGCGGTCTCTTCGAAATTTCTCAAAGAATGAGTGGGTAGTTGATAATACCACTCCAATGCCATCCCTCCTAAAATTTTTGGGAACATCTTTAGTAATAACAAGTCATCATGTGATATATCATGACATGCTATCCTAAACATACGAAGATGCTCTATGGGATCTTCGGTTCCTTTGTATATAGGTAGGACAGGCATAGGAAAGTGTTTGGGATATGGTTGTGCTACAACTATAGGATCTAGAGGCTGACTACACATCTCTCGATAATTGTACGAGGGATGGTAGGGATCTATCTGGTCCATGCGGGAGACTAATTGTTTCACCATGGCTTCCAGATTACCAGTTTGCCCACCATATTGGTTCGGTGGTACATGAGTATGGGATTTGTGAGCGTATGCTGGCGTGACATAAGGATTAGATGCTATATTGTTGTTATGCAAATGGTTGGTAGGAAGAGTATTATGAAGAAGATTTGTTGTAGCATTATGTTGTATCCCAGATTGTTGGAAATTGGTATTTGGTTTTGTTTTAGGCTTTTGTTGATTTGAGGTATATTGATCAATAGCTTGGCGAAATAGAGCAGTGAATGAAGGTTTCTTTTGTGTGGGAATAACCCTAGGCTTGGTAACAGGCACTCTAGGTGGTTGGGTAACCTGTTGTTGTTGCATGTTCTGGATTATAGCGGCCATATCCAAATTGGATGGTCCGACTTGATCACTTTCTTGATCAACGAAGGACAAGGGATTAGTGCGTGTGTGATATATGTCTTCTAGGGTTGCTTGAGTGTCACTAATTTGATCTTTGTCCATATGGACTGCTCTATTAAGAGTGCCCATATTAGTATTGAGGAACCTCCAGAAATGTTCCATGTTCTCAAAAGTAACAGCTCCTTCCGGAGATATTTTAGGGGATGAGGATCCTTCCTCTCTATCATTTTCTTTTTGTTCATTTCCTACAGCAAATTCTTCTTCTTGTTGGTCAAAGGTTCCTTCTTCCTGAATTGGGTCTTCAGGAAGGACATCTGGGTTATTTCCTGGTTTTCTTAACCAATCTTCTTCTACTTCAGTCTGTTTTCCATTCCTGAGTCTAGTCATTATGTCTAAATTTAGATTTTAGCAAATATATATTAATATATTTGCAACAAATTTGGGAGGTATATATTTTAACTATATACCTACTATAATACTTAAAATAAAATGTTTTGATTTTTGTTATGATTTTGTTTTGTTTTTATTTTATTTATTTATTTATTATTTTTTTTGTTTTTTTTTATGCTTATAAAGACAACAAACAACACACTGAATGCAAGAAATAACAATAATAAAGGAATAGCTTAGTTTTCTATAAATAGTTTATAGATGTCATTGATAGGATCAAGTTCATCAGGAGTCATGAAATGCTCCTCTTCAAATTGGAAATGGTTTTTCAAGAATTTGATAAAGTGTGCTATAGTGATGTTATCTACTTCTGACTCTGATTTGTAAAAATAGATTTCATGGCAATACTCTCGATATAACACAGCTCTAGGAACTCTATTCCATCTCTTTCTATCCGTAAGAACGACCTCTTGATCCTCTATACGAGATAGAAATTTATGTACTACAACTGCATTGTCGAGGTATTCTTCAAAGGTGTACAACTCTGAAGACACAAGGGCTCTCTTATCTGCTAACCACCTATGGCAAGCTCTCTGAAGTTCATGATATAAGGTCACTTGATCAGGATCCAGGATTCTATCTAGGACAAACCTCTTAATTTGCCTAAGTTCGGTTGATCTAGAATTAATGATATTCAATCTCTTATTAAGTTCATCCCATAAAGGTTGAACCCTATTTGTGTAAGGTATTCTAAGCACAGAAGTAATCTCTATAGCTGCTAATTGATTCTCAACATTAATGGTGACAACTCGTCTTTTATTATAATCTACCATCTAAATATGATATGCAATCTTTGATTCTAAATGCATTTATGTTTTGTTTTTTGGATTGTTTTCAAAAGGTTTTTAGTTTTCACGTCGGGTTCACCAAAATGTATCGCTCCAAATTTTTTGCATCCTTACCTTTAGGCTATAGGATCCATGCCCGGAAGGGGGATGCGAGAAGGATGGGACAATACCTCGGACTGAGAGGCCCTTTGAAGGTCCCGCCTCTCGGGGAGGAGTATAAGGGTGAATTTTTGATGGATGGTGGGTTCACCAGGAAACTTTTGAGTGGCAGTTTCCACACCTAGGTTGATAGTAAGTTTGATGTGTTCATTTTGTGCTTTAATCATTCAATTCCTAGGTTTGGCCAAGATGAATCTAAACTATTCTATATGCCAATACTGATTTAGATGAATACAAAAAATAGGAATGAATGCTAAACACAGAGAATATGCTAACTAGAATAGTACATACCTGATTTCGGATGTCTGATGAAGATTCTAAGTTTTGTAGCAGTCCAGATCATCTCAACTCGTACGTAATCATCTGAGATCAGACGAGATCATCGTCAATCTGACGAATTCGTCAGAAACCTGCAATCACAAGAATAGATACAAAATACCAAAGATGCAACTACAAAAGCAAAGGAGAATGATAGAAATAATAGCAAACAGGCCTAAATAATAAATTCAAATAACAAATAAGAGAAATGCAGTAGATTTAATGATTGATTTTAACTTTATCATGCGGTTATACTAAATGAGGTGAACTCCAAGATGCATAAATATAATAACTAAAATAATGTATAAAGAAATGCAAAAAAAAATAAAGAGATGCAAACTCTGGACTCTGATTGCCCCCAATCTAGACTACAGTCGGGATCGCCTCCAATCGTACGAGATCATCTACGCTTCTCGACAGGATCGTCCGAAATCGCCTGGAATCGCTTGCGACGATCCGAGCTAGCTTCGACTGAAAAATAGTAAAGTTCCTGCAAGAAAACATGAAATACAAAATGCAAATAATGGTGTGAGGATGCTCTGAGGTGCGTGGAAATTTTAGGGGGTTCAGGGGAGTCATTCAGGGGGATAAACTAGAAAAATCCTCAGGTTTATATAGGATTAGGGAGAGGTTAGGAGGTTGGAGATCATCCCAATTTGGGAGATCTCCAATGGGGGAGACTCTAACTACGTAGACACGCTTTCTACGCCAGGTTAGAGAGGTTGTTGGAACAGAAGCTAAGTATGAAAATTTGGTTTTGGGACGAAATCGTCTGGACGTTCTGTTCCAGACGAATTCGTCAGATCTGGGATGATTTCGTCTAATCTTAGACGATATCGTCCAACGGTCAAAACAAATCCTAAAAATGGCACGGAAAACAAGGAAAGCGGGTAACGGGCGGTTTGAGGTTAAAATTTGAATTTTTATCTTTTTACTAAGGTTTAACTGTGCCAATTTTAGGGTGCTACACCTAAGATGTTGGTAGAGATCCTAAAATATAGAGGACTTAAGAATGGAGGAAGGCCAAGGTTATATATAAACTAATGAATAGCACTAGATCATCCAAGAATGATTTATCTAAGAGCTTCAACTCAGTGAACATCATCTAAGTTTGCAAACCTATGATAAATAGTGAAAGAAGCCTAGAATATCCTTTGATGTATTGTTAAACTAAAATACTGAGATCATCTCTTACAGAGGTCAAATCTTAGAATCTCCTTTGATGCCATGATAATCGTTGATCATGTTAAGTATATAACCTATGTCATCTATTAAAACCTTAGTGTGATAAAATATAAATGATGATATGATCCTAGATTAATGGCCCACACTAGTTTAGAGAGGTCCATTATAATATTTAGAAAGAAAATTATGTTATTCATTTGATCAAGAAATCAATAGAGAGTAGTATCCACTAGGATTTGAGCAAAAGGGATCTCTCTAGGATAACAACAACCATCAGATTGATAAAAGGGCATGAACACATGGAAAGGTCATACTCAATAAATTATAAAAGAAGGTCCATTTTCAAGTTAATATAAGTCAATCGATTAATTTGCATCCACCCAACACTACTTGATAGAGCCAATGGATCCCTAGAGTAGAAAAAGTAACGTCCCATTTTGAAGACTATGTGGACCCCACACATTGTAATATTTTATTTTTGTTATTTGTGGACAAGGAAGTGGGATGCCCCCTTTTTTCTAGGCTAATATGTGTTTTATATAATAAAAATCAAGTGTTGGGGATTAATGTTGATGTAATCCTCAATTAATGATTAGAAGCCTCTAGTGGGGTGACTAGGTATATAGGCTTGGAAAGTAACTTTTAGGATTTCATTATGTCATGTTCATCTTGTGAATTATAAGAGAGAGGGTTGAACTCTTCCTCTCCTTATGTTGCTTAGGTGGTGTGCCCTAAGTATTTAGAAATAGCCAATATTATAGACAATGTGATGTGCCATTATTCTTGATTGGAGATTGGGTGGATGTATCTCAGGATTCACAATTGTGTTGCATATTTTGGTGTGTTGGAGTTTGGGAGTGGGTTGTCTAGCTTTGGGAGGCCATTTGTGCATGTTTTGTGACCTATTTTACCCTCATAGGAGGATCGCCCAACTTTGGAGATTTTTCTAGCCAGTTTTGAGGGTTGATTTGTGTTGTTGGATAGTTGTTTGGTCTGTTTGCACTTTCAAAAAATTAATAAAAAATTTGTATGGCTAGAATACTCATTTTTGAGGGTTTCTGGAGTAATTTCTAAGTAGTAATTATAAATCTGATCTATTTTGCAGAAATATGATTTTTATTTGTTTAAAACCTAGTTTTTTGATTTAGAGTTATTACAATGGTATAAGAGCTGGTTTCCTACCAGCCTGTGAGATCTCTTTATGCAACCAAATAGGTAATATCTGAGGAGAAATAAGTCAAACCCTAACCTCAACCAGGGGAAAAATTTTGAAAAGTTGAAAAAAGGGAGCTGGTGGAGATGGTAAATGAGCAAAGGGATCCTGCTAAGTAGAAATTTGACACCATGCTTGAGTTATTAAATCATTTGGTGACCAATATGGATTAGGGTGGAGTTCAGCCACCACCAAACCAGGGAGTAAACCATAACCCTCAACCGCCACTAGATCAGGGAGAGCCATCAAATAGGGTGGCCAATTGGGACCAAAGGAGTGAGAGGTCTATGAGATACACTCATTCTCCTTTGCATAAGCTAGCAAAACCCATGATTTTCCCTAGGCAAGAACATGATGTACACCAAGAGACTAATGAAATGGATGTCCTATTTGCAGAATATCAGTGTAGGGTTGAAGAATTCAAAAATGTAATCACTTTCCAGAGTTACCTAGATATCATGGGGAAGAAGGTTGGGAGAAACAACAAGTATGGATAAAGAAAGAAATTGCAGCAAAAAATGCAAGTACTAATGTTCAATGGATATGATAGCATGTCTTCTAGGGCATAGTTGTAGAAATTATAGACTTACATTACTCTCAGACCTATGGATGAAGAGGATGTAGTACAATTTGCTACCCTACATCTTGAGGGGGTTGCATACGACTAGTGGTATCATTGTTTCAACATACAAGGCCATGGATATATCAGCTGATTTGATGAGTTTAGTCAGAGGATCCTGGATCATTCTAGGCTTGTTTCACTATTTATCATAGGTTTGCAAACTTAGATGATGTTCACTAAGTTGGAGCTCCTATACAAATCATTCTTGGATGATCTAGTGCTATTCATGAGTTTATACATAACCTTGGCCTTCCTCCATTCTTAAGTCCTCTATGGTTTAGGATCTCTACAAACATCTTAGGGCTAAAGCCTATCAAGAAAACCAAAGAATTTATTTATATAATTTTTTGGAGGAAGAAATAAAGGGTATATATTCAATTAGATCCCATTGATCAGGATTGGTAGAGTATCATCATACACTAAAGAGAATATGAAATATTAATCCTTGTAGGTAGATATGATGTAAGGGATACTCTAAATGGTATCAAACTTGGTGTGGTGACCTAACTTACCTCTGTCTTCATATATTTTAGCACTATGGGGTGACTCTCTTATCAAACCATATCTTTACTACTCCTTGGTGTGTCAATAGTTATTCTCTAGTTTCATCCCTTTGTTAACACATCCTTACTATTATGGCATCTTTCTCCTGGTGTTCAAGTTGGTGCAATAGCTGAAGTGTAGGAAACTATATAGATATATGTAATTTTTCTTCCTTGTCATAAGCCAAAGTAATAGGAAAACATCCAAAATATTTCTTTAGATTATACCCATAAGGATATCCTAAGATGGAAGTGTCAGTTTTTAGTTTCAAGCCAATCCTTTTCAAGATCCATACTAGGTTCTTGTTTATGGATTCAACTAGACCATTACCTTGGGGTTAGTAAATTGAAAAAGTTAAAAAGATGCAATACTAGAAGCCAAGTTGAGTAATTTTAGCCCCCATAAATTCCTTAGCATTATCTATCATTACTATATGAGGGATGCCAAACTTGGTGATAATTTCCTCTATAATATTTATAATCACCTTCTTAGCAGCCTCCTTTAGTGGAACTGCCTCTACCCATGAGGTGAAATAATTTATAACAATACAGATCCTTTTGTAGCCTTTGCTTGATGGTGGGTAGATTATTATGATGAAATCAAATCCAATATGATCATGTTTCCCATATTATTGGAATATACATACTTAAATATAAACTAACAAATGTTCTCATATCTTCATGTCTTTATTAAACATAATTATGCCTTCAAAAATTCTCAACGTGTTCATTTTTCCTATTCATCAAACTATAGTAGTATTTGCAACTTCTCTTATCCTAGCAAAAAATATTCTTTTCTTGTTTTGATACCACATGATGGACTAGCATACATTGTTGAACAAGTTGTATTGATTATAATGGATATATGAATAAAGAAGATGATGGTTCATTATAATAAATTTCTATGAACCATATATTTTGGTATAAAACCTAAATACATAAAATTAAACGACATGATGCAATTTTATTCAAAAACATTTGAGGCATCTAAACTCTAAAAGTGAAAAGTCCAAGCTTCACTTTAGTTGATTTTCACTTAGCTAGATTTAGGTTCTTAGTTACAAGTTAGTGAAGTTAGATAACCATGGTAAAATTGAATGATTAGTAATGGTTGTTCACCTTAGGTATAAAAATTTGCTAAATGATATTATACTTAAAAAATGGGCATAGTAAGTTCCACTTGGAACTACATCTCCTTATGAATAATAATGTGTCTAGTATTTACACCTATAAATTAAAAAGTAAAACATACAATGGATATGAGTAATTTTCTTAAATAATTGTTAGGAACCAGATTTAGTCCAGTTCACATTTTGGGCACAATGACCACCTGCTACAATTTTTGGGTGCATCTGGTGCCCGTGCTTCATGTGGATCGTATAGTTTGGGAATTCTAGGATCATGGGACATGACTCCAAAAACAACCTCTAATATTTTTAGCAAGGCCAAATCCTTATTTAGATTGTTGAGATATATTACATTACTTGGTAAATGCTAATGTATCCCCATGGTAACTTCATTGTATATTTATAAATATATAATAGATTAGGATTGAGTTTATAGTTTAAGGTGTGATTTATATTTCCCCTTTTATGTAAGTTTCAATGTGTAGGAAATGCACAAGTGTCATGTAAGAGAGAATGTGCACAAGTATCTTGTATGTAAGAGTGCAAATATGTAATGTGAGGATGTGCACAAGTATCCTAGATTAGGAGTGCATGTAGAAGTGTAAGAGTCATGTGTGCAAGTGTCTTAGAGTTAAGTGTCCATCTAGTATGCAAGTGGAAAGTTGATAAACCAAGAGTCATGAGACTTGGCATATGGAAAGCAATAGTCAAGTACTTGAAGATTCACAATACTATAGATATATTATGGAGACAATGCTCCATAGGAAAGCACTCAAATCCAATTCATATATCTTATTGTTTGATTGTAATAGGAAGTGGAGTAATAAAGCTCGTATACTTTCTGAGCAATTAATATTATAAGTTTTTCTTCATGCATAGTTCATGAATGATTCAGGCTATTTATATTCATATTTCAGTATATAAATGAATGTTATTTGATTTCTTGTATAAGCCTTGATATACATATTAATTTTCTCATATATTATTCTACTTATTTTAAGATTATTTTGACCTTTAATATTTTTTTGGTAAGTGTTTGTATTTATAACGGGTTTTAACAAGGATCCCAAAACCTGATTACATAAGCAATGGACCTAGGGCATCAATCCCTTGAAACTGGACACCAAAATAGAAATCCCGCCCAGCGGTAACAGTAAGCATGAAACAATCCCCCTTAGCGGGAAACAAACAAATAAGAAAGAAAGTAGTTTTGGAGATCCCGCCCAGCGGGGAGTAGCCAAAAACCACCATCAAGAAGATCCCGCCCAACATGAAGCAAAAAAAAAACCGTTACAATAAAATCCCGCCTCGCGAGAAGCAGTCAAAACCACCACAAACAGTCCCGCCTAGCGGGAAGCAACAGGGAAATCCCGCCATCCGGGAAACCAGCAAAAAAGAAAGGATCCCGCCTCGCGGGAAAACTGGAGGATTTGGCTGATCCCGCCCTGTGGAGAAACCATCCCGCCCACCGGGAAAACATTTAGTTCAGCGAGAGCCATCCTGCAGGAAGCCGACAGCCAGCACAGAGAGGATCCAGCCCATCAGGAAGTGACCAAAGAGTTGCACCACAAGGAACCCGCCCCGAGAAAACAGAAGAGGATCCCAATAGCAGGGACCAAGAATCCCGTCCAAGCACAGAGTCCATCGAGAATTCACAAGAAAAAGGGGGAAGCTGTCCAAACCCTAAACTGTCACCTCCACCGCACCGAGAAATGCAGGGGACCAGATCCATGCGAAAAACCTACAAAAAACCCCAGGGGGAAGCCTGAGGGAAAAAGGGAAGGGATCCCCAACCAAATAGGGATCCCTGGGAAGCACCAGTTCGAAAAAACAACCAAGGAAACCCTAGCCGGTCGGGAGGGGCGCAAATAGTGGAGAAGGATCTCCCCCCAGGAGATCATCTGCAAACAACCACTCCCTAGGAGGGATGACCTAGGTTGAGCCAGGGACTGGGCAGGAACCAGGAGCCATGGGAGGGGGAGCAGGGGAGGGACCAGAGCCCTCCCCTCTCTACTTTCTTCCCTCACCATCTGGTTTTCATTTTGACCTTTAATATTATTGTTATTTTATATAGGGACTTTTGTTATATTCTATGATATTTTGTGGTAGTTGTAGACACCTAAAATGCATCATCTCAAGGAGACTCCCAAAAAGCCTCTTTTCTAACTCACACAATCCATCTTGGGAAGCCTCAAGGCTAATTCGGTGATTTTCTCCAATAGGCAACTTTCTCCATGGGAAGCTTAACCATATTAACCCAAGATGATCTTAGGGATGGAGTCATCTCAATCTGAGATGATAATTTAAAACCAAAAAAATAATGGGCAACAAAACTACCTATTAGAATTACACCTAATTTTGCATCAATTCCAATCAACCTGTAGGTGGCAATTTCTCTTGCCACCTGCAATCATTTGGTGGAAGCTAATTAGGCTACCCTTGATTGACACTTGCCACTTTGATTTCTTGCTAAGAGACCTATAAAATAGAATTGTCTCCCATTTTTTATGGATATTTATTTCAAATTCAAATACCATGAAGTGCTACCAAAATAATCCACCAAGTTCTCCTACTATCAAATCAATGTTTTTGGATCACCATTTAGGATTCGAAGTTGCACTATTATCCCTTGGATGATCGTTCATGTTGTTCGATCGATCATCTACACTCGCTCCCTTGCTTTCACGCTCATTAAAATCCATTAGAAATAACATTGTGCATCACTCAAAACCCTATTCAAATCTAGTTATGCTGAGACACAGACCCACGATAGCGATCATCTTATCCTGAGACGGTTTGCAAATAAAACCCATCTTGACCCAATATGGTCTCAATCAGGTTATATGTTTTCAAGTAATTTTTGTAATTTAGCTTAGACTATGAATTTTTGTTGCATCTTAGATTACATATTTCACATTGCATTCACTTCATTTCTTATTTTGACTTGCTTAGATATGGGCCCTACTTATGTGGACCCTTAAGATGCTACTGATTCATTATTATTTCCTTAATGCATACGTAACATAAATCAAGAATAATGAGACTTAGGATCTGACTCTCATGCGTTAATCATAGAAAAACCTACTCTCCCAACAACATGTTGGCATGGAAGTCTTTATATTGCACCCAAAGAAATTATTTGTCAAGAAAGAGGGAATTCATACCCTCAATTTGTAATATTTGTATCATATCTAAAGATCCTCCCAAGAGGACTCTATGTAACACTAAATATAAATCAATATAAAAATTCATTTTATTGCTTTAAGCATTTGTGTTTGTTTTATAGTGTAAATTTTTGTCCTTCAAATGGCGATCACAATGGTACCTACTCCCTATTTTTCTAATGCATGTTTGATAAATATGACTGGCCATTGATTGTATTTTGTGATTGTAGGTTCTCAGGCTTAACCGTCTCTATCTGAGATAGTCCTTGTTTGGAAACCATATCAACCTAAGATGGTCCCTAACCTGGGTTAGGATAGTTACAGATCTATAACACCTACATCAAATGAAGGCTATCACAGTTAGGAAATTATAATTCTTTGTCATTTTCTTTCCTATTCTTGAAAATAAAAAAAATGTATATGTATATATATAACATAGATGCATGCATTTTAGTTTTTTAAACTATCATATTGTGACCATATTAGGTCGATATGGTCTCTATCTATGTTCATCTCAGTAAGAGATGATATCTGTATTTCTTGTTGGTTTTCCTACATTGTTACCTGTTAAAAAGATAGATTATCATTTAGAGAATATTGCACTTTAAAATTATATTTTGCATTAGTGAAATTCATTGTGTGCTCTTTGTTTCCCATTTTGTAATAATAAAAAGAACTCACACACTCACACGACACTTAAACATCTATCATTTGTATTTCATCACCAACTATTAATAGCAATAGTACAACATTGTAGACACCTAAAACGTGTCATGTCAAAGGTGACTACTCATATGGGACATGCTACAAGACCATATGGAAGATCTTGGATAGACTCCAAGATAGAGCAGTGGTTCTAACCACTCAATTTGGGCTCCTTGGCCTAATCAGTCTGAACCATAGCTAGAGACCTATGGTCTATAGTCTGAACCATAGCTAAGATCTGTGGTTCATAGCCTAGGCCGCAGTTGTGACCTGCGGTCTAAACTAAAGTTCAGTTGGCCTTCATCCGAGCCAAATCGGTTGGAATGACCATTTGATCTAGAAGAAGGTAGTTGAAGGATGAAAGATTCTAGAGGCTTCCAATCCAACTGTCCCAACTACCTCTTCTTGATCTTGGCTTCTCCATGAAGCCACCCCTAGCCCTTGGGTAGTCCTATAAGTACCCCTTCGAATTAGGGCAAATATATAGCAAGAGAGAGAGCATTTTGAGCAGCAAAGCCCTATCGGATTGTGGACTCACTTGAGTGCATTGAGAGGGAGTTTTATTGCTATTCACTTGTCAACTAATCAAGCATCATGTCAATTTGTGCCATGGATGCCCTAAGGAGCTAGAATGCCAAGAAATGCTAATTCGGGCAAACGGAGGCCCAATTGTGGAATTCAACCACCAATCTAGTCAAAGGACACCAAGGCGACCCTTGATCATCAATTTGACAAGGAGGATCAAGCCCACAACCCTAGATTTGGAGGGCAAAACCACTTGATTGCTAGCTATGGCTGATAGCCATGGTGTATAGTGCAGACCGCTCATCAGAGCTACGGTTTGCAATAGGTGATAGATCTCCTTACTATTTCTATTTTAGTATGCTTAATTAGGTTAGATTAGTCATTTTAATGGTTTCTTTGGTAGTTTAGAGACTCTTACTGGCTTAATTAGGGATTATAATAAGTTTACTTCATCATAGCAAGTAGGACATCAATGGCTTATTTTCATGCTATCTTGTTTTATTCCATGCAATTGATTCAATAGATAGATAGCTGCACCTTTTACTTTCATGTTTCTAACAATATTCATGAATCTTGCACAAGTTTAATATGTTTTATTCATCTTCTTGATTTCATAGTTGTTATGACATCTTTATGCATATTTTCCTCAAAGGGCCTCATCATGAGAGGCTGCATATTTGTTTAATGCTTTTGTGTTGTTTCTTGACCGTAGGAAAGCAGGTTTGAAGGAGACTCAATCATCTAATTCCTTCCTCAACGTGAAGAAGAGGGTCAACTCCACCCTAGAGTAGTTTGTGACTATTTAGAGAGCTTTAGTATTGTGCCTACCCCATTGGGGGCTTTGGAATTGTATCAATTGTATCAACATTTGGGTGACCCTAAGAGGGGCATGATTGTAACCGAGATTCATTTTCAATATTAATAAAAGAAACATCCATTTTCTCATTATTTGCAATATTGTTTATCATTTTATGCTTTTATGTTGATTTCGATTGATGTATTAGATAGGCGCATTGCTTTTTGGATAGGTCAGAAGGCGATCACGATGGAACTCCACAATTTATGCAACTGATCTCTGACCCCTATGTTTTTTTGATATCAGGTGCAAACCATAGGTTACAGCTACGGTCTCATTGTTGGCCCATGGCTTCAAAACGTGGTCTACAGTCTGAACCATGCATCAGACCTACGGTTCACAATAGACACAACAGACAATAGGGAGCCAAATCTTGATCGGATGAGGACCTGAGGTAGGCCCCATTTTTCACTCTCTATACTTTTTTATTCTGTCTATGTTTTCCAGAAAGCAGAAAAGGGAAAATCTAATTAAAACACTAAAAAAAGGAAATGAATTAGGTTTTGGGGTTTCTTTTTCTGAGTTTGGCTAGGCACTGCTAGGAACAGCAGACCTCTGAGTGTAGTCCACCCTAGAATCCAATGTGCTAGGTTTAAATTGTGTGTTGGTTTGCATGCTTGAGGCCCAATCAGAGGCTATATCATCATAATTTGCATTGTCAAAAAGCCATATAGGATATAGCATGCATTCTCTGAAAATGAAACGTTTCTTTTTGCATATCATGTAGGAAATAATCATTCATGTTGTATTATGCATTTTCCTTTCTATGCAAATATTAAAATGAACCACACACACCATGTTTCACTTAAATGCTAGTGAGTTGGGAGTGACATCCAACCACTAGTAGGGTTCAACGATGGTGGAGGTGACTTCCATCCATTGGCCCAAATCCTACGTACCCTTGGATACTAGACCAATACCGGATCTGAGAACCTTTCGTACCCTAGAAAATTTGCATGTATTCTCTTCGGAGGGTATAACGCTGACTAGGGGAAAATGGGTGAGGATCTGGGAGGACCTGTGCTCCCTGACCGTGTGTGGGCTTCATTACCACACATTATAGGTTGGATTACGTGACTTGGAGTTCATAGCCAAGTTGTCGAGCTACGAGTATACAGGTGAAAGCCAATTAAACTGAGAATATCATCCAACAAGCTTTCAAACATGATAAGGAGTTTCTTTACTGACACAACAAATTTGAAACAACATCAAACAGTTTAGGGCTCACTTTTAAAAGTTAATACGAGATAATCACCATTGTATACCTTGTTTGTGTAATAAATAATAAATCTAGACACTAGGTGCACCATGGTGGAGACACGGGGTGGTCGGCAAAGGCATAAGCCTGATGCCAATGACCAAGCCTCGATAGATTCACAACAACATATGTTGAATCCTCGCCCACATGCACTTCCCGAACGTCGTTCGATGAGCATTAGAGGAGACAATTCGACATGAGGGGAACCTATTGAGCGTACCCTCGATAGAGGAGTTTCTGTGCATTCTTCTAGATATAGAATAGAGCATGGAGCCTCTCAGCATGAGGGTGTTCCACTCAGAATCCATTATCAAGATCGCATTGCACGTGCGTCCATGGGATCGATCGAAGAGTATGTTATATAGGGGTCCAAGTTGGTACCCCTACATCATAGGTCTGTAGGAGGATCCATGGCTCCACCTTCGGAGTACAGATGGGATCGAGACCCACCCATTCAGGGGCATGCAGATAGGGCCACCACTGAGCATAGGCCTATGTAGACTCTCGCACATAGTGAACATCGAAAGATCACTATTGATATGGCCAAGGTGGGAGCCAATGGCACACCACCACATGAGCGATGGAGATCTAGATAGTTGGATGGCTTAGGTAGCATCCTTGAGCAGCTAGGCTATAAGCCTTCGGCTCCACCCACTCATGCCCCAAGTGAGCATAGCATGAGTTCTATTAGGACTTCTAGAGAGCATGGAGAGGCTTCCAAGCGCCCTCATGTGACACATCCACCATCCATGCATGGTGGCATAGAGCATAGAGCTCAGTAGGACGCCAATGCCATCTTCATGGACAAAGGCAAAAGTATCACAAATCAGTCATATGGGTACAAAACCCATAAGGTCACTCACACGGAGCATGCATACTAGAGGCCTATTATGGCCGATCAACTTGATAGATCACATAGACTGGTATCCGAGCAACGATGATAGCTCCTCCAAGATCAATTGGAGGATACTCGCCTAGAGAGGCAGTGCATCGAAGATGAGAATCTTCAGGCATAGAGGCTCATCAAACAAAGACTATATGAGCAGTGCATGCATGAGGAATGCATCCTTACCCAAAAGGAGTATGTAGAGCAGGAGGATAGGCTAGCCAGGGCTGGTCTATACACTCACATGGAGAATAGAGAGCACATTCAGAGAAAGGATTTTTCACAAGCCGATGTGCAGTAGGAGTGCAGAGATGCTCACACTCATATTAGTGCCCTACAAAGAGAATGACCACCACCATTCGAATATGAGAGGCAACAACAATATGAGGAAGAAGAGGGAGAGGGAAACAATCAAGAGTATCCTAAAGACTCCCAAGTTGAGGAGGAGGAAGAGCAACGTCCTCCACCTCGATAGAGGAAGAATGTACCTCCAAGACCGCCCTCGCGTCAGCTTAGGGAGGAGGACTTTCTATCCTCGTAGGCCTATAAGGCCTTAGCTGAGAAGGTAAAAGCAATCGAGAGGCAAGGCATGGCTCTTCAAAAGTCAACATTGAGAAAGATTCATAATGAGCCTTTGGACCCCTCGGTGCCTACTCCAACATATCTTGAGCATTTTGTTATGCCCAGGTTAGATAAATTTAAAGGTGATGAAGACGTGCAAGAGCATGTCACAAGCTTTCTGGATGCATGCTTCCAGATTATGAGCAACAATACCTTGCTTTTGCATACATTCATCACAACCCTCTCAGGCCTAGCTTGAGAGTGGTTCAATCAGTAAAGAAGCATAGTATCACCAATTTTGAGTAGCTGGCTGATGCTTTCCTTGAACACTTTTCTTTTGGCATCAAGAAATAGGCTAACCTTTCTAATTTGGCTATGCTAGCTCAATGCGATGATGAGCCAATTGAACAATACGAAAAGAGGTGGAGGAGATTAATGGCAAAGCTACCATTCCCTATTCCTACTATAGAACTGACCTGAATGTTCACCAAGAGTTGTGCCAAGCACATCTCATTATTGTTGCAACTACAGTAATATCCAACATTCGAGGAAGCTTTGGTGCAAGCCAAAGTAATTGAGGATATCAAGTTGCAAGAAGGCAACTTGAAGCTCAAGAATAGGAAGGAGGGGCACAAGAAGAGCTCCATGAAAAATAAGGGCAAGCAGGCCCATGTAAATCAGGTGGTGCTAAACCTCCAGAGAGAGGATAAGGGGCAACAAAAGCAGAATTATCAGGCCCAACCTCCTCCTATGCAGTACAAAAAGTGCAATAATAATTATAAGGGCAAAAACAAAGAACAACGCCCGCCTCGCCAGTTCACGCCTTTGATGGAATCATTGACATCAATATTCCATCAGTTATGCGAGGCTAAGGCAATCAGACTACCCGAGGTTAAGTTGGTTGATCCTAATCAGCCCAAGTCAAAGGGGTATCAGGATGACCTATTTTGCATCTTCCATCATGAAGGGCCACGACATCGAAGTGTGTTGGTCCTTCAAACATATTGTGCAGAATATGATTGAAAAGGGTGAGCTTGTAGTACCACATAATCCACTGGCACCCGACAACCAAAACATGGGGATTTATAAAAATCCATTACCAAACCATGAGGCACCATGCAACAACGTTGGCTAGGTCAACCAAGTGCATATCGAACCACCTACCCAAGGGGTTCGTAGGCATGGTGAATGTTGTTACTAGACATGGGAGATATGAGCAGCCGAATCAACCTCATGCTTCCATCAGGATACAAGCTACGCCGAATCAATGACCAACTCAGAATATTCCAAGCCCACCAACGAGACCGGTGGTGACCATATGGAGCAAGTTGGTCCAAAACCTGCAGACAACTCCTACGAAGTTGTCTATATATGAACTGATACAACAGTCCCCTAGGCATAGGGAGACTCTCATGGACATTCTAAGGTCCATCAAAGTATAGTCTCAAGATGCTCAAGCATTTACCAATTTTGTGGGACATGTACAGTAGTGCCAGGAGCCCATGATCCAATTTTATGATCATGAAATCAGGATGGTTCCTACAGATACGGCTGACCCACCATTGCATATCATCGCATGTGTTAATCACATGCCATTCAAGAGGGTCTTGATCGACACTGGTTCATCGATCAATATAATAATGACCAAGGCATTGAATCATCTAAAGCTACCCAAGTCACATATTGTGCCCACCACCTTCACATTGAGAGCATTTAATGATGCCCTATGCTCGATGGTTGGCACAATCATCCTACCTATTTAGGTAGGCCTAAAGACCATCTCTATGATGTGTCATGTGATCGAGGGTACCATGCAATATAACATCCTACTCGAGAGGCCTTGGATTCGAGAAATGCATTGCGTTCCCTCTATATTACATCAATGTGTAAAATATCTACATGAGGGATGGGTTCACGTAGTGTCGTCAGATGAAGAACCTTTCAAGTTCGTGAACCTAGAAGATTTTCCTAGGGGTTTCATACTCCCATCAATGCACCTGGACGTCCGGCCTGCATCATCGATTAAGAATCCAGGAGGTAAACCAATAGTGCATGCTCAACCATCGACATCTGTATCGCACAGATCTGAGCACACTACTGCTACTTCGTTGAAATCGACTGCATCAACGATGCTTCGGGATGACAGGAAGTTAAAGGTAAAAATGGGTGAAAAAGAGAAGAAGCATGTGCCCAAACCAATCGCCAATGAGGCTCCCATCCCCATGGAAGTGGAGGAAGCCCAAGATATAGCCGAGGAGGTACCTCAGCTTGCCTCACCTACATCATCAATAGGGTCATCCACACCGTGGGTGACTATACATCTCACCAACATAGGGTTAGGTGAGTATATTGTGCAGAATGTAACCTTTAGACCGATTCTGGAGACTACACAAGAGATGGGCCGACCGCATGCTCATCATTTTCTAGTTGGATCAATAGTGCCATTGGGAGAGCCACCCAATCAGACTAACTTCATCTACGCTAGGCTGGATCAGCTTCCAATGCGAACACCCATGGATGAAGATGATGACGAACCTTTCATAGTAAATGTTCGTTATCTATCCAACCCGGAGTACTCCATGCATATTTTTGAGTTATATCATTGGCATGGATACGACCTTGGTCTTTTTGAACAAGGATGTAGGACTCCGCTTGAGCCACGTTATCAGATGGCAACTGATAGGTTTGGGCTGAGATACAAGGACAAGATGATTTGCTCGTAGTATCCTTAGATCACTTGTACCTTAGTCTAGGGGACGATGTGGATTTCAACCCATATCACCCTAATCCTTCTGCATTCTAGAGGGATAGTCGGATGGTGTCTTACATCACCATAGCGCCACCCAAGATGTATCATGAGAATATCTTGGTGGATAGTGAGTCCTCACCCAACACTTAATCAGGGGATGAGGCTGAGCTGGTTTATGAGGTAGTATCATATTTATGGTGCTTATATCTAATTTTATCAAACAACGATGATAGTGATCAGGAAATAGCCTATATGGGGCCACATTTTCCAGAACGTCCCATTCTAATGGGGGTAAATGAAGGATTGTATTACGATAATGATGAAGAAGATGATTTGGAGAGAGCCTATCTAGGACCTCCCTACCTACGTCATCGTAATGCACCTTATATGATTGAGGACATGCATAGAGAGATCAATCTCAATCCTCGCCTTAGGGGAAGACCACCGAACTTCGATGTGATCTATCACATGGTGTTTCCTGATCCACCTATGTACATAGAGCTCATTGAGCTGAATGATCCAATATTGCAATCAGTGCATAGAGAGGACCCAGTCATCCGTAGTCCTCATAGAGAGGACCCATTTGTGCCCATGCCGATAGAGCCAGATCTCGGGTATGGAAGTTACGCTAGATGATGTAGATGTTTGTCCGTGTGGTCTTGGAGATCAATTCCATTCCATCAATATGGTCTCCATTGATTTGACCACTCCACTCCATAATCCATTAGATCCATCCAAACCATTGCATTTAAATGTAGATGCTATCGATTGGGATCATGTTGACTCACCTGTTGAGCCTGAATATTTCTTCCCTAATGAAGAAATGCTGCAACCATTTCATTTTATGCCAGGTTGTGCTTATGATGTCTATCATGTTGAGGGTGCTTCCAACGTGGAACCTATCAACCCGGTTGATGATATCCATTTGATTCCTATGCCTCATCAGCTTGAGGAGGGATCACACATGTCAGTAGAGGAAACCTTCGATGTGGATATCAGTAGTGATCCCACTATTTCAAGGAAGGTTAAATTTGGAGAGAGTCTCACTCCAGATGAGCGTGCCACCATCATCCCTCTACTGAAAGAGAGACCTAATATTTTTTCTTGGACATACAAAGACATGCCAGGTCTAGACCCAAAATTGGTTACTCATAACCTTTCGCTAGATCTGACGAAGAAGCTAGTCAAGTAGAAGCTTAGAAAGATGCATCCAATAGTAGCCTTAATGGTGAAATATGAGCTACAAAAGTTGTTGGATGTAGAGTTTGTAATCTCCATCGACTATCTGGAATGGGTGTCCAATATGGTGCCCATAGGAAAACCTGATGGAAGAATCCATATTTGTATAGATTTTAGAGACCTGAATAAGGCAACACCCAAGGATTCATTTTCGTTGCCAAATATTGATGCTCTTGTAGATGCAATTGCAGGTCATGAAATGCTCTCCTTAATGGACGATTTTTTTGGTTACAATAAAATTTGGATTAAACCCGAAGACCAGCATAAAACCGCATTTATAACGCCATGGGGAACATTTTGCTATAAAGTTATGCCATTTGGTCTTAAAAATGCTGGTGCCACATACCAATGGGCCATGACATATATCTTTCATGACTACATGCATAAGATCCTAGAGGATTATATCGATGACTTGTTGGCCAAGTCATTGCTACGTAGTGAGCATGCTGAGGTCCTGAGGAAGGTCTTCGATCACCTGATAGAGCATAATGTCAGGTTGAATCCTAAGAAGTGTGTATTTGGCATAACTTCTGGTAAACTCTTAGGATTCATCATTTCTAAATGAGGCATCGAAGTCGACCCAACGAAGGTCAAGGCTATCTTAGAGATGTGTCCTCCCTCCAATATTAAAGAATTAAGGAGCCTTCAGGGCAAAGTAGCATCGATAAAGTGATTCATCACTCAGTTATCGGATAAATATCGACCCATGAATCGACTACTACATAAGGGGGTCCCATTCAACTGGGACGAGGACTGCCAAGCAGCTTTCACTGAAATAAAGCAATACCTAGTGATGCCACCAGTACTAGCTCCACCAAGGCTAGATGTGCCTTTTCTGCTATATATCGATGATCGAATTTGCATTAGGGACCATGTTAGCCCAAAAGAATGTGCAAGGCAAAGAACAAGCCATATATTATATTAGCCAAACCTTGGTGAGTTACGAGCTAGGGTATGCATATGTGGAGAAACTATGTTTAGCAATAGTATTCACTACAAAGAAATTGTGACACTATATGCTAAGTCATACGACATATGTAATATCAAAACAAAATCCTTTGTAGTACATGATGAGCAAGACATATCATAATACACGTACTACAAAGTGGATCATGCTACTGATAGAATTTGACTTGGAATTCATAAGCCAAAAGTCCATTAAGGGATAAGTCATAGCTGATCAGTTGGTTGAGGCACCATTGTCAAACAGTAGGCCTCTGACCATTGAGCTTTTGGATGATGTGGTCTTCATCATATCCAAAGCTCCCGAACCTAAAGAACTAGAGAATAATGCTGATATGACCTTGTTCTTTGATGGTTCAAAGTGCGAGCAAGGAGGTGGTGCAGAAATAGTGTTTTTCATGCCGCAAGGAGCTCCAATGCCCTTGTCATTTAAATTAGACTTTTCGTGCACCAACAACAATGTTGAGTATGAAGCCCTACTACTAGGCCTCCACATAGCCATCGCCATGAATATTAAGAGACTAAACATCTTTGGTGACTCCTTGCTCATAGTCAACCAAGTTAAGGGGCTCTTTCAGTGTCGATGTCTTATACTGAAAGCTTATAAAGATCTTGTTGTTACATATTTGGCTAAATTGGAATGGTATGACATCAAGGCAATCCCTCATTCATCAAATAGATTTGTAGACACAATGGCATCTTTGGGATCCTTAATCCCTCAGAATCCATCTACAGATTTCACTACCATCCATGTCCAAATGCTTTCGCATCCCGCAATGGAGCGTGAAGCCTTTGATAATAAAATGTCAGTCAACATGATTAGCATGGAACCAAAAGCTGAATGGTTCTATAGAGCTGAAGACTTTCTAAAGAAGGCACCCTGGGGGTCATTAACCTCTCAGAGTCTGATGGGGAGTGGTACTACCATTCACCACAAGGTTGTTTCCTAGTCTACATTTGTAAAAGTAAATACGTAGGGGGAGCAAGTCATCTTGGCAGTCGAAGTTGAGGCTTGTCAGAGTTGGATGTCACAAATCCAAGACTTCTTAAAACTTGGTATAATCCTAGAGGGATTATCGCATGTCATAAAATGCACATTCAAGTAGAAAGTGACTAAATATGTCTTGATAGGAGATATTTTGTACCGACGAGGTTACGATGGAGTTCTCCTTCATTGTCTAGAGCCCCAAGAGTCATCTTGGGTGATTTCTCAAGCTCATGATGGTATGTGCGATGGCCATTTCAGTGGCATGGCCATCATCAAGCGCATCCTTCGAATGGGTTACTATTGGCCCACTATGGAGAAGGAGTGCAATGTGTATGTCAAGAAATGCATCAAATGTCAGCATCATGCTAATCTTATGCACTTGCCATCGTAGGCCTTACAACCCATCCAAGTGGCTTGGCCATTTTCTCAGTGGGGATTAGATCTTATCGATAAGATCTCTCCTCCGTCATCGGGTCGACATACATTTATTATCATGGCTACTAAGTATTTCACAAAGTGGGTGGAAGCAATACCCTTAACAATGACAACTGGAGCTCGTATAGCAGAGTTTATACTAGAGCATATCATAAGTCATTTTGGGATTCCATCCAAAATAATTTTGGATAATGGAACATCATTTAAGAACAAAACTATGAGAGCTTTGACGTCTAAATATAGAATCAAACACTAGTTTTGCAACTCCTTATTATCCACAAGCAAACAGGCAAGCTGAGGCCTCAAACAAGATAGTGGTGGCCATCTTGAAAAAGATGGTCCAAGAAAACCACAAAGATTGGCATATCTAGCTACCCCTTGCATTATGGGCTTATAGGACTAGTATTCGGATGCCCATTAGGGCAACACCATTTTCACTAGTATATGGTATTGAGGCCATTATGCCCTTAGAGTTGGAAATTCCAATGTTGCGCGTCACATTGAAAGAGTTCATCGATGATGACACCGCATGGTAAGCTCGACTAGATCAATTGACGTTGCTTGATGAACATCACGTGAATGCCCTGGAGCATCTTCATGTTTATCAGGAGTGACTAAAATGAGCTTATAATATCAAAGTCCATCAGAGAGACTTTGAAGTTGGGGATCTTGTGCTCAAAGAGAACCAACAAAACTCTAATTTGCTACCCGATATGCGAGACAAATTCATGGCTAATTGGCTAGGACCCTATATCATATCTAAAAATATTGGTCCAGGTACCTATCACCTAACATCGCTAGGGGGTGTTGAAGAGCCTGAACCTCTCAACATCATCCATATTAAGGTGTTTTATGCTTGAGAGCATAGTAAAAGGCTTTGAGAGTTTGCTTAAAACTGCTCGGTCAATCCCAAAAGGCTCCAAGGGTTCCTAAAACCACTTGGTCATGTCAGTTAAAGGCTCCGAGGGTTTGCTCAAAATCGCTCGATCATCCTAAAAGGCTCCAAGCTCTCTTGTGAGTAGTTTGGTCAATCAAAAAGCTCCAAAGGTATTTCAAACCTTTGGTCAACCCCAAAAGGCTTCGAGGGTTTGCTTAAAACCGCTCGGTCATCCTAAAAGGCTCCAAGCTCTCTTATGAGTAGTTTGGTCAATCAAAAGGCTCCAAAGGCATGTACTCACCGTTTGGTCAAATATAAAGGCTCAAAAATAAAATAAAAATAAAAAAATTGGTAAAGCATAAAATCCAAAAACATTTGCATTTGCATTATGCATTTTCATTTACACATGCATTCATTTCATCATTGCATTGCAAATAGGTATTCTTCATCCATTGCATTCCACATTAGAAGGGATTGTGTTTGTCAGTCTTACAAATGATGCCATGTTTGTGTTTTAATCATGCACCTCTGCATTTATCATAATCCATTGCATTCATACACAACACCTGTTGCTATGAGATATGTGTGTATACCAAAGTTTTCCAATCACTCAGCCATACCTAGTGGGTTTCTCAGATGTCGTAGAAAGCTTCTTTTGCTTTTGTAGATGAGGTCATTAGTTGTGATAGTGCTTGGCATATCAGGATCCCATCACTAATTGACACATTTAAAATCCTGCTAAGATAAGGGAGGATGAAAGCTATGAAAGTGGTCTTGGGTATTTAGAGAGATGGGTTTTATTACCTGCTTATCTTGCAAATAGTTCGGTCTAGAGTGGTGAACCTTGGCAAAAGGACAAGAATTTCCCCTACTCGTACATAGATACAAAGTTTAAATCTCAAACCCAAAGTTCAAAGTTCAAATCTAAAGTGATATAGTGAATCAAAAGCACTATACAAATCCCTTGCTCAAGTAAAATGTAAGAAATAATGATTTTTATCACTCAGAGTAAAACGTGAAAAATAGTGATTTTTATCACTACATATGAGCAAATATAAAAAATGGGGTGAGAACTTGAATCCCTGGATTGTTCACTATTCAAAGCCATAGAGTGAACCCCGATCATAGCAATGGGTTGAAAGAGTCCCACCTACTTCTAGAGTAGTAGTTCTATTGGGTGATCCCCAATTGCAGCAATGGGTTGAAAGAGTCCCGACTATTTTTGGAGGGGTAGTCCTGATCAATTTGCAAGATGAGCTAGCTTTGGGTGCCTGGGGTTGTCTAGCAGTATAGTCCAATCAAGTCTGAAACAAGGATGATACGAACATAGGAGGAACCCGATCTCACATATGGGTTGGAAGAGTCCCGACTGACATCTGGGGTATGCCTATGGTCTATCTAAAAATACTCACATGCACACATAGGGGTAATGAATAGTTGGGTCATTCATGATGAAAGCTTTGTCCAACAAAAGCCTTGTACAGTTAGTATGTGACGTTTGAGAAGTCTACTAGGGTGTTTGAGTCTCATGGAAAACCTCAAAAATTTCTCTAATAGCAACAAAATACCAAATATCACAAACCATATAAAATAAAGTCATTCAAATCATCAAACTGCAAAGTATCAGATCCATGATACATCATTATATAAGGCACAATCAAGATATAGGATAGATACCGGATGGATATCAGAAATGATATTTAGATGACCACTGACTATATTGTGCATATTTCTCAAAGTTGCAAAAAGAATATAAAGTGACATATTATATCATTTGCATCATACCATAGCATATCATTGCATTTCATATATGGGTGATTAATTGAGTAAATTCCTATAATGAGGATTTTCAATTACATTCATGATTTTTACACATTCTGTGGTGTCATCCATTAGATTGTTAAACTCATATCACATTCATTCCTTATGTTTTAAGTGATTAAAGCATACAGGTTCATTTACATTAGATTACCATCATGTAAATAAAGCATTACATACATTACACCAGCATAGCGTGACATCATCACAAATTAAATGCATACAATAAAGCAAAATTAAATATGCATTTAAAAGTAAACATCGCATCCATATGCATCCATCATAAGTAGCACATCTAAACATCTAGATCACTACATATCATCATCATCATAAATAAAAAATAGCTATCTAGTGCATGTCATCCATACATCACATCATATGAACATAGCATCAATATAAACATCTGCATCCATGTGCATAAACATAAACATAAAACATAAAAATGACAAGTACACATAATGAGCCAAAATGATATATCATATAAATATGTGTATCAATGAGTACATCAAGAGTATATCAAAATGCCCATAGGCTACAACTGTGTAGGTCCTCGACCTTACACTCAAAAATGGTACAATAAATATCTCAATAGATATGTACTATGGGGGGCCTGCACCCCTAGCTTGAGAGTCACCACCATCACCCCCACCATCCCTGTGGCTCCTATGAGAGCTAGCTCCATGCATACTAGAGCTCCCTGAGGACTACCCTATAGTCCTGGTCCTGGTCCGTTGGGACCCTGAAGCATGTGGATCCTCTGGGACCTACCCATAAATCAACCTGATGTAACCCTCTAGCTGGTCTATGCGGGCTACCCTACCTGTGTGCCTATCATTGCCCTCCTCCATGAGGGCCTGCAAGCTCTGGATATCTACCATGGGGTCACGACTGCCTGGTAGCAATGATGATGGTGTAGCTAGAGGTCCCATGATAGCCTGGGAGGATGAAGGATCCCCCTCTATACCCTGAGTAGATCTCTCTCTACAATAGCCACACTCCATTGTACCTCTGCTAGATCATGCACACTAGTGAGATTACGGACCTATGTCTCTACCCTTGTAGCCCATGCTGTGAGAGTTATGATCTGCTCCTGGGCCTACGCTAACTACCTCTCCCTATGAGCCAGCTTCACCTCCAGAGTGGTGATAGAAGTATCCCGTTGCAACTACTGGGTCTGTAGCCTCCCAACCTGACTCTAAAGGTTAGCAACCTGAGCTAGTAGCTACCCCACCTCACTATCAGGAGGTGCCTCACCCTCCTCTAGGGCCTCCTCCTTAGCCTCAACCTATGGAGCATCCTCTACAGGGGCCTCTGCACCCCATCCACCCTCGGTTCCCCTCTAGATCAACCTTAGCCCCATCATCCACCCAATCGAGGGGCCCCTCTCCCTGCCACTATAGTAGGGACCACCAAGTGTCATACGCTGGGGTGGTCCTAGCCCTAGCCACACCCAACTCTTGGAAGTCATCAACCTCATCTCCAAGTGGTATCGACTAGATCCATGGCAGATCCCTCTCTAGTACTAGCCATCGGTAGATGATAGGCAGCTCCAAAATATCCTGTACAAGCTCAAACTAGTGGAGGATGTATGAATAAAATTGGTACTCATGGATCTCAACCTTGCGGTCGAGTAACCACCTATCTCACCTAGCCTGGTGTAGTCGCTCGCCAACCTCCTCCCATGCAGGGCAATCCATGTACGGATGCCACTCTATGTCATCCACTCGAAGCTATGCAAATCTAGTAATGTAGTGATCAATATCCCCAGCATGGGACCTACTTCGAAACCCCTCCTCCTCACAGGGCCAACATGCCGCATAGCACTAGCACTCATCAGGGATAGTAGTGATGATGAGCGATAGGTCGGTCGATCGCTCGATCTTGATATGCTACCAACCCTAGATCTAAAGTAACAAGCTATAGTTGATGCCAACTCGGCTCCTGTGCATAGCCTGATATAACTCTCGATATATCTAGCATAGTAAGGTGCTCCCCCAAGCCAAAAGTAGTGGTCACTATGTGGAGCTCTGAGTAACTCTCCTGACACTGGCCAGGAGGTTCTAGGGGATCCTCATGCTCGAGGAGTCTGGAAGAACAATCTGAACCATGAGGTGCATAAATATGGCCTCTCGGATGGAGAAGATGCCCTCCCCCTACCAATATCCGATGTGGACACCCCCATGATCAGCCCTCCCCCTGGGCATCCTCACTGTGGTCGCCAAAGATCTCATCAAAAACATCCTCCTTTCTGGTGAAAGGAGTGGAGGTGATGGGCTCACCATCAATAGGGATCCTAAATATCCGGTAGACGTCCTCCAATGTGATAGTCATTTCACCTATGGGTAGGTGAAATGTGTTGGTCCATGCCTCCCAACGTCGAGCCAATGCAGTCATGTATGCCTGGTCTACCCGGATCATGGGTAGATCAAGCACATAGCCAAAGCCAACCACACCAAACCACTCCCGCTCCTATTAGTGAGCTGATCCTGAAGAGGGTGCATAGGAGATCTAGCTCCCTAGCTCTAGAGGTCAATTTTTGTAGAGCATAAAGGTATAAGGACAATGATGACTAAGAAAACTAAAAATAGCTAAAAAATGACCTTAAAAACGTCAAACAAATCTAAAAATTGCTAAAAATACAAAAACATGCAAGAAGTGATCAAAAATTTCAAGAAAATTCAAAAATGCATCTCAAAAGTGCAATAAATGGCATTAATTGCCAAGAAAAATAAAAAAAATCATTAAAATTTGAAATTATTTTCAAAAATTGGGAACCACAGGCCAAAGCTACGGTCTGCATAACGGTCAAATTTTTGACCGTTGGGATTTGAATCCCACCATGGTTGATAGCTACGGTCCCCAATCTAACAATTGGGAACCGCACCTACCAACTACGGTCTAGGAACATGACCTTTTTTGGGTCACTTCCTAGCCTGGCACCCAAGACAAATTAAAATCTAAGCTAGCCTAACTAGTATGAGGTTCTTTGCCAATAGTTTAATGAGGTAAATTTAACCCATTTCTTAATGTGGTTCATTTTTAAGTGGTAAAGAATGCGAGGACTAGGTTTAGGGTTACCTTTCCCGCATCGATCCCTCTGCTGGATGAAGGCTATGAAGGGTCCACCATCGGGATGTCTGTGAGGTGGTAGGTAGTAGGTTTCAATAGCGTTTCACGTCAGATATGCCTCCTCACCTCTCAGAGCTCTCTAGTTGCAAATCACTTTCAAGGAATAATGAGAATTTTTCAAAATGGGAAAATTTAAATACCCTTTTCTAATTTTGTCGGACCACAACTTAAAATCATGGTCCCAAAATTAGGGTTTTGCGATCGTAGCCCTGAGTCGTGGTTCCCAAAATTTGAAATACCAACCATAGACCATATGCACGGTTTGCAACTGGCATTAAATGCATTAAAATCCCATCGTGGGAAGGTCTTAAATGGTAAATTAATGATTCCTAATGGATCAAAATCTCAATAAGAGCAATCAATTTAACAAATTTGGTGATTCTCAAGCACCAGGATCAATTAAAATTTCAAATTAACCAAAAAAAATCAAATAATCAAAAGCCAAATGCACCTCGTATTCAGTCATTTACCCTATACACTTGATGGTTGCAACGATTGATGCTCCATGCAATCCGGTGAGATGAGTAAATAACCATAAGGACATTTGGGGTAAAATTGTCATCGTTGATTTGATATGCTTCTTTTCAATCCCGAAGAAGGCCTTCAAGGCTGGACCGCTCCATGGGAACGAGGCATTTCATGTCATTTCTCCTATGACATATTTTCAGTAGATCATCGACAAATTGATTCAACACAAATCTAATTAGGCATTGTATCCTTTTGATTCCCTAAGAAGGCTATTGCAGCCCGACTGCTCCATGGGATAGGAAGTTGCAATTACTATTAACAGTTGCAATCATAAGTTGAACTAAGGCCTAGCCAAGTAATTAAAATGCTCAAATCTAAGTTTGTGCAGATCATTCATTTGTGGTCAAGCGACCTCGTCACTTTATTCATTGTCATTACCCTCATCGACTCGTCGCTTGAGGGGGTAGTCATAATATCATAATCATAATCAAAATCAATAGAAGATCCCTGAAATCGTAGATCCCTTGATCTTGTCAAATTGCGTTCGTCTTACGAATCATTGTCAACAACTATCATAAGCTTACCCCTTTTCTTGGGGTAAATAGCATATATGATAGTTAGTTTGTAACTCTCATCCTTTCGGTTATATAGGCCTAACTCCTATTGTAGCACCAAAGCTACTCGAATGTCTGATGATGAGTGCAAACTCTTACAAATTTAAGCCTTTCACCCAGTTGGAAGCAATGATTCTAGGATGCGCATCCTTTTGTAGGACCTGGGGCATCTAATGTTGATCAGATCAATGATCATCATAGAACCTTTGACATCATTTTAGGAGGTCTATTTTTGCTCAGCATTGTTCGATCTCACAACGCATCTCAAAAGGGGCATCTGTAGACACCTAAAACACGTCATGTCAAAGGTGACTACTCATATGGGACATGCTACAAGACCATATGGAAGATCTTGGATAGACTCCAAGATAGAGCAGTGGTTCTAACCACTCAATTTGGGCTCCTTGGCCTAATCAGTCTGAACCACAGCTGAGACCTACGGTCTATAGTCTGAACCACTACTGACATCTATGGTTCATAGCCTAGGCCGTAGCTATGACCTACGGTCTAAACTAAAGTTCAGTTGGCCTTCATCCGAGCCAAATCGGTTGGAACGACCATTTGATCTAGAAGAAGGTAGTTGAAGGATGAAATATTCCAGAGGCTTCCAATCCAACTATCCCAACTACCTCTTCTTGATCTTGGCTTCTCCATGAAGCCACCCCTAGCCCTTGGGTAGTCCTATAAGTACCCCTTCAAATTAGGGCAAAGATATAGTGCATTTTGATAGGGCAAAGATAGCAAGAGAGAGAGCATTTTGAGTAGCGAAGCCCTGTCAGATTGTGGACTCACTTGAGTGCATTGAGAGGGAGTTTGATTGCCATTCACTTGCCAACTAATCAAGCATCATGTCAATTTGTGCCATGGATGCCCTAAGGAGCTAGAACGCCAAGAAATGCTAATTCGGGAAAATGGAGGCCCAATTATGGAATTCAACCACCAATCTAGTCAGAGGACACCAAGGCGACCCTTGATCATCAATTTGACAAGGAGGATCAAGCCCACAACCCTATATTTGGAGGGCAAAACCACTTGATTGCTCGCCACGGTTGACAGTTGTGGTGTATAGTGCAAACCGCTCATCAGAGCTGCGGTTTGCAATAGGTGATAGATCTCCTTACTGTTTCTATTTTAGTATGCTTAATTAGGTTAGATTAGTCATTTTAATGGTTTCTTTGGTAGTTTAGAGACTCTGACTGGCTTAATTAGGGATTATAATAAGTTTACTTCATCATAGCAAGTAGGACATCAATGGCTTATTTTCATGCTATCTTGTTTTATTCCATGCAATTGATTCAATAGATAGATAGCTGCACCTTCTACTTTCATGTTTCTAACAATATTCATGAATCTTGCACAAGTTTAATATGTTTTATTCATATTCTTGATTTCATAGTTGTTATGACATCTTTATGCATATTTTCCTCAAAGGGCCTCATCATGAGAGGTTGCATATTTGTTTAATGCTTTTGTGTTGTTTCTTGACCGTAGGAAAGCAGGTTCGAAGGAGACTCAATCATCTAATTCCTTCCTCAACGCGAAGAAGAGGGTCAACTCCACCCTAGAGTAGTTTGTGACTATTTAGAGAGCCTTAGTATTGTGCCTACCCCATTGGGGGCTTTGGAATTGTATCAATTGTATCAACATTTGGGTGACCCTAAGAGGGGCATGATTGTAATCGAGATTCATTTTCAATATTAATAAAAGAAACATCCATTTTCTCATTATTTGCAATCTTGTTTATCATTTTATGCTTTTATGTTGATTTTGATTGATGTATTAGATAGGCGCATTGCTTTTTGGATAGGTCAATTTTGTAGTAGTGAAAGTCATTGTTTGCTCTTTGTTTCTCATTTTGTAATAATAAAAAGAACTCACACTCACATGACACTTAAACATCTATCATTTGGATTTTATTACAAACTATCAATAGCAATCGTACAACGTGGGATTTCATCTCCCACCTTGGATTGGCCCCCTAAAAGCCATAATAGCCCCCATGAGAGGTTTTTTAGATTTCATCACCAAAAAGCCCCTACTTTTTGGTGCATCCCAAATCAGGTTAGTTTTAGATGCCCTTTAATAATGAGGCTTAATAATTAGTATAATGCAACTATATTTTTTTTATCCAAGTGCACCCAAGGGTGAAGCAAAATCTTGGCTGGGCAAGTAGTAATATTTAGATAGTGCGACCCCTTATTTGAGGGGGTAGTTTATTTTCATAAGGATACTTATCATCCATATACCATCATAGGAAGCCATATTGACTATTTGTGTCACATTCCTAGATAGAGGTTGTGCACAAATTATATTTTAGTAGCATTCATTCTATCTACCCTAGTCATATTAGGAATAGGATTTTGAAAAATACATAAAAAAATAAAAACAAATTAAAAAAATAAAAACAAAAACTAAAATAAAAAACAAAATTAAGAAATAAAGGAACACATTTCTTGGTTGTGTTTACTTTGTTTGTGTAGTTTAGAATGTGCACTCCATTTGCCTAGCTTATGGTTGTGATATGCAGTTAAGCTCAATCATGAGCAAACACTTCCAAGCCAACACAAAAAGTCATGGATCATTTTCAAGTTAATCAACAAGACCTTGCCATACCTGAGTGGCAATACATATGCCAGACTCAAACATCATCTATCATCCCACTGACCCCAACATGTTGGGTGTTGTTATTCAAAATTAGGATTATGCATAAGGGGTTGGATTCAAAATGTACTTGTAAAAAATGGTGAATCCTAATCAAAATCAAGGTGAATCATGGAGAATTCTAAGAAAATCAAATCGAACATCTTCATACCAAAATTTGGGGTATTTGAAGCCCTAAAATGTAAATTCATCTTTGGGGCCATTTTTGACCTATTAAATCATCTTATAACTTCATACAAACACCACCATTAGATTAGGCTTGAAAATAGCTTTCCAACAAGTACAAATATGCCTATGTTTGGATATATATTATGGCAAATTAACCCTAAGAAAAAATTGGTCCTAAAAATTTTAGGTGAATGGGCCAACGTCGAGGGTCTTCATATTCGTCAATTTTCATTTTTGAAAATCCTAATATTCGCCCAATTTGTGAATATTAACCCAATTTGTGAATATTCGCTACTATGCATAATCCTGTTCAAAATCCACCCACAGGTCCTTATGACGATCATGATATTGATTATTCGGACCATGCCACCTTACGTACCTTTTATAAGGATGACTATTTTTACAATGAGACACCTAGAAAACCATTATTGCATATTTGCATTTTGAATCATCCTACAACACTACTAGATGAAGAACAAAGGTATACCCCATACTAGGATAGGGATGCCCAAGTTACTATAACCAAGCACCCTTGGATGGGCCATGAATATGATTTTTTGGATGCCTATACCAATAAAAATCATGAAAAACCTTCAACGTCTACCCAAGCCCATTGCACTTTCGCATCACCTACCTACACAGAACAAATCATTCACCCTCAATATCAAGTTAATACAACCTCACAAGGTCCTAGGATATAAATTGTCACCTTTTGGGATTGGGTCAAAATGTACACCCATTCACATCACTAAGACATGTGTGAATCACCCTCACATAACTGACCCAATAAGTCACTTTCATCAAACAACCAAACCTAAATTGGATCATCAACAAAAACTACAAAGAATAATCCATCAATGATTACCCACATCTATCCATAAAAGGTGATCAACCCAACATTAGTCAGAGTGCACAATGTAACAACACAATCTTCCACCGTGCTCGAATAAAAACCTTCCATCTACACATATCCAATCTCACTTCATCCCCAAAACCATAGACCACCACCCATTCATTATCAAGAGCCAATCCATCTTGAACAATATCAACTACACTCCTATCAACAAGAATATGAAACCTATGAGGAATTTCAATGAAAATATAAATAACATATCGATACATATCCTAACATATCCCATTTTTGTAATAGGGGATGGCTACATTTTGTATAAAATGTAGGCCACCCCTAAAGCAAGGATCCAAAATTTTTAATTCATAAAGCATTGTTATTTTGTACCACATAAATAAATCAAGTCTTGAGTGTTCTCTATTTTTGTGTATTCAAAGAAGTGAGTGTTGCGCAATCAGCCGATCGGATGTCTACAGGAGCTTGGTCTCACTCCAGGCAGTAATCCTCCCCTATTATTTTTCCTACTTTCTTTATTTCTACAGTGTTTTATTTCTTGTTTTATTTAATTTTGTAATTGTGTTTCTTTTCTACAATTTTATTTTAGTTTATGCGTTTAATTTCAACAATTTCCCTTTCATTCATGTGTTTGATAATAATAATTAAAATTTTGTAATTTACTTCCTATAGTTTCTTTTAGTTATGTGTTTTAAATTTTGCATTTAGTTTTTGGAGTATGTTTATGGGTATACAATGCTAAGGAATATCCCATGAATCAAGAGCTTCAGTATGCTATTATATGGTAATATATCATAGATACAATAGTTTTGTTTCTCTTATTCTAGGGTTGTGCTTTGCATTGTGTCCCCTCTTGTTCTCTCTTTCTATCTTGTTCTCTCTGTTTAGCTACTGTTGTTTATATGGTTTCTTAGTATTGCAATCATCTCATGGTCACCCCTTCCCCTTCTTCTCCCCTTCTTGTGTGTTCTATTTCTTGTGCCCGGGTGCTCCTCTTTTGTTTCACCTGGTCTTCCCCCTATGTGTTCTTTCTTTTTCTCTTTTTGATATATTATGCCCTATCATCTCCCTAGTTTTCCTCTCTATTTCTCATTTTTTTTATTCCTTCTCTATTCATCCCTTCTCCTTTTCCCTGTTTGTGAGTGCTTTGCTAGTTGAAGGCTTTATGGGTTATTTTTTTATAGTAAAAATCCCTTGTAAGTCACCAGAAGTATGGGTGAAATTTTACATTGTTCACCCACTCTCCCCTCTAGGAAGTAATTCCCTTTTCTAAGGAGTTCACCAAAATTTGAAAACATTGATGGATAGGTAGATGATATCATAGTAGAAGCAATGGTCATAGGGTGGATCAAACCAATGGATAGATGGTGGATTAAAGCAGAGCAAGCGACAAGAGCAAGTGGACACCCACCCTTAACCTTGGGTGGAACTTCCCAAAAGACCCACCTATATGGTGGGGTGGATATTTCAAAGGGGTAGCATGGGTATATGAATTGTAAAACCCCATCCTTAGAGAGGATATAGACTCCCATCCATCATGGGTAGAAGATACGAGTGCAAAAGGGGTAGGACCTTAGATAAATGCCCACCCTCACTCCTTAGTACCCCCATGGATGGAAATAAGAGCAACCAAAGCACCCACCCAACATGCAAGGCTCCTACCATGGCCTAAAAATCCAAATAGAAGACTTGTTTGCTTGTACAACAATTCAAGTACCTAACAACGTACGTGGAGGTGACTAATTTGAGGCATGTTGTTCTTAAAATGCTTCAATACCCATAACTCACTGCCTAACCAAAGGATCACCAGTCAAGGAGAAGGATGAGGTAGTTGTAGTTTAATTAATTAGGTAGAAATTCTAGAAGATCCAAGGGCCCAGACCCAACCAGTTGTACCCACTACCTTCTAGAAGACCAACGCCATCCAATGGAACAGTGTACCAGTGCAACTCTCACCTACTACAAGGCTTTTCTTCCTGCAATTAATGTTCAACTTTGTAATTGATGTAAATATACCTACAAATAGTGGAATGTTGGTTGTTCCTAAGGGTATATATTTAGCCATTACAATTTATATGTATGGTTTACCTCTATGTAAATATAGATTCTGCACTGTTTGGTCTTTGATTTTATCTCCCTATTCTTTACTATTTGTATGAATGCTTATTTTTGTCTGGTCATTTAAGTTATCCTATGTTATTTTGCTATATGGATTTTATGGGGTTTACTTGAGTGACTCAAGAGTGTGCATTCATGAATACGGGTTGAGGGTTTGTTTTTGCTAAAACCATTTGTACAAGAGCACTCTAATTCTAAATTCTAGATCTCATGCACCTGTATATTGGTTCTAGAATTCACCCCCTATCCACAATTTATAGGAGCTAGAACAAAGGTGTATTTGGGTGATATGTTAGGTGTCGACTCTATGTTTCATATGTGGTATATTGTCTACATAGGTCTTGATGTGGCTATACCCATATTTTTTAGTTCTAGTTATGACAATTTTATTTCTTTCCCCCTTTTAACTTTTCTATATTTTGCAGCGTAGGTATCTAAAACCAAGATGAAAGAAATTGGCCTTCTCCAGAGATCATATGCCCCATCCTTATGTGGTGACTATTCTATGCTTTGTGCTGATCTACCTTCCATACTAGCATGCAGTGCTGAATTGGCGACCAACACTACCCATGCTCTTACATAAAGATGCTCATAGGCTTAGATATAAATATACTCATAGGATTACATATAGAATTCCTATAGGCTTACATAGAAGGAACCCGTAGGATTACATAGCACTTCCTATAGGATACATTAAGCATGGTTATATTCTACATCAATCATACCTATATGCACTTCATCACTATAGGCCCTGGCCAAATAAGACCATGTTATAAATATTTTAATACAATGTTATAAGCATTAGATAATTAGAATGATTAATGTTATCATTGAGTAGGATAATGAATAATTTTGATAAATCAAGGGACATTAGCTCAACCAGTTAGTTTCCTCAACATTTTGAGGAGACCCAGGTTCAAATATTTCCAAATGATATATGGATAATATCCAAGGTTTGTTGTAATACCACTATGTGGTGATGACGTAATACCATTAAAAAAATGAATAATGTTTATAATATCTTCATCATTAGTAGTTACAATGTATATAAAAGAATCATTTCCCATTATGTCTAGGAGGTAATCCTAACATCCTAGGAGAAGGAGAAAGATTGACTAGGCCCACTTGTTGAGAGTTATAGTTAGATTTGATAATTTTAGAAGATTTAGGTTTTGTTATTTTATAATATTTATAAGATTGTTAATTTGTTATTATTGGATCATGAATATTAGAAATATGAACCAATTTTAAACATTTTATTATCTAATGTTTAGAAGTGGAATTAGCATTTTTATTAGAAGCACCTTTATAAAAAGACATCTAAAAATATATTAAAAATTCAATAGAAGGGGCAATAGACTTAGACTCAATGAGATGAAGGAAAGTATTAGGTTTTTGGGTCTATAATTCAATTACTTTGTAGTATTTGAAGGGTTCTAGATCAATAGGTATGTCATAGGTTTTTGTATTAGCATTTTAGGCATTGATGTAAAGTGGATGAGATTTCTATTATTTCATGGATCCAAGTTCATCCTAAAATAATAATGTATGATACATCATAAGGCATGATATAGAGAATATTTTTTAAAGTTTCTAGGACCTAATTTGAGGGGAAATATGATCATCTCACTAGCCTGATGCTTTCCATTATCAAATGACTTGATGATTAAATTACATTTCTTAGGATTCTATTTAGGTAGGCCAATGTGGCTAGCAAAATTTTAGGCTACATAAATTTAATCTAGATCTATTATCAACTGAAATTAATTTAAATAATTTTTGATAATGTAATTGTAACGATCCTGAGGAAGTGGCGCGTCGGCCCCGCTGACCTTTCCTACTTGTGATTTAATTGAATATATTAATATTTTAAGCATGCATCTTAAATTAAAGGCATAAAATAAGATATAACCTGAATGCAAAGAAATAAATGAATGAATGCTCTTGTATTGATATTTCCAAGGTTCGGTTACATATAAATCACTCTAAGGGATACCCTTCATTTGATACATAATTTTACACAAGGAGGGCAATAGATGTGTAAAATATCCCCCTCATATAGGGGTGGCATGCTTATAAAGGGATTCTTGGTGATGCACACAGAAATGTATGAGGACTTACAAATACCTCCTTCTTTGGCTATGTTTTCCAGAGGGATCCTCTTGCTTATATGTTTTAGATGCACTTGTGGCCCTGTAAGAAATAAAACAACAACACACGCTTAAATGTATGAGATTGCCTCCTCGGATGAGGTTGTTAGCAATGAATATACTTAAATGAAAGCAAGTGCAAATGAAACTAATGCTACGAATGCGAATGAATGAAGTGATTCTATGCTAATGATATGCAAAATATGAAGAAAATAGAATAATGAAACTAATGTCTACACCCTAAGCTAGGCCCGTGGGCCACTGTCCAAGACATAAGCTGCTAAAGTAAAACTTGTCTTCCTTGCTCCAAGTCTATGGATCAAAGCTTGTTTCTAATGTTGAAATGGTAATTTATTTGCTCGTTTTAAACCCTTGATTAGCTAGCACTTCGTAGCTCCTCCAAGGTGCTTTGATATTCTCTCCTTAGTGACCTACTATGTTCAATTCATGATGATAAAATTGGACCTCCAATTCGGACTCATTCAGATCAAAATTAGATTCTTGGTGCTCTTAGGCTTGCACCTTTTAAAGTGTGAGACCCTAGGTCTATGTTCAAAACCCTAGGATTGAATTCCTCATGCATAGTGAATGTTAGCATGAGAAGGTTTTGTCTTTTCTATGTTTAAATACTGGTTAGCTAAAGTCTAAATTCAGACTTAAGTCTTCCATGTGAACTGGTCGTGAAGGGGAATGCAAAGTAATACCACTTTCACCCCTAATTAGGCCTGTTTGTCGATAAAATACTTTTTATGGCTTAGCCGCTATCATCTACAATGACTAATATTTTGCCACTGTCATCTGCAGCGGCTAAGGTCTTGCTGCTCTGAGCTTGAGTGGCCAAGGTCTAGCTGCTCTGGTTTATAGTAGCTAAGCTTGAATGGGCCTAGAATTCCCTAGATGAGTGGTGAGGACCACTTTTGATACTTGGAAAGTCCAAGGTTTAGTCACATGGCCTATGAATGTGCCTATGTAAGTAGTTATCCTAAACATGACATGTTTTAGGTGTCTACAAATGCCCCTTTTTGTGATGTGCTTTGTGGAAAACACATCACTGAGCAAAAACGTAGACTGATCTGTTTGTAGGGTGTATGATGATTAGTAGTCTGATCAATGTTGGATGGCCCAATCACACAAGCTGACATGCATCATTTGAATCATTGCTTCAATATTTGGAAGGCTTAACGTAGCTCAGTAGATTGCACATGTTTAGTTATAGTCATTCCTCAAACTCAATCAGGTAGCTTCAGCTGCTACAATCAGTTTTGACCGATAGCAGAGCTACAAATTGATAATGCCATAGTTTGCTTATGATCCCAACAAACAAAAGGGAACTTTGTAATTGTTGTATGCAATGATTAGCAGGATGAACACGATTTTGATATGATCAAGTGATATTTTGTTGATTTTGACTATGATTATTTTGAAGGTTTGAACTACCTCCTCACACAATGCATTGGTGCAGAAATGACAATGAATAAAATGACAAGTCGCTTGACCAATATGACTAATTTTGTCCCTTTATAGAATTTGTTCTTTTAATGGGTGAGACCCCCATCCAAGTGTGATTCCAATTGTTTATGATAATCATCCATCCCTATCCCGGGGAGCGGTCCAACTATCAATAGCATTCTTAGGGAGTTAGGATGACTGATTCTATTTATGCTCATATTGGATCACTTTAGCTCAGTGTTTTTGATGTCATAAGGGAATTAGGATGATCCTATCGTACTCGTGGAGAAGTTCGATGATCTTGGTCCTCTTCAGGATTGAAGGAGACCCATCGTAATTCCTAAATGAATGTTTTGCCCTGAGGAGTCTTATGGTAACTTACTCATCTCATCGAATTGCATGGAGTGCAAATCACTACAATCACTGAGTTGATAGAGTAATTAACTGAATACGAGGCTTACTCAAGAATTTATTTTTATGTGAATTTTTTTGTTATTTTGATCATTATGATGACCATGAGTCATGAAAATGTGCTTATTTGATGTTTTTTGCTACTTCTCATGGAGGGATTCTGGTTTTTTTGCCTAGGATATTGGTTGTTGTTAGGTCCAGTGACCCCCAAATGCCTGGTCATGGTTGCTCTCATCTTGAGCGGCCAAGAAATGCGGGCCACTGACGAAAGCAACAACTAAGAAAAAATTAGGGTAATATAAAAATGACCCAGGGTTTTGACTTTTCACTTTCATCAGCTATCAGTTTTGCTTTTCAAAAATTTTGGAGTGAAAGTGACCTTTGTAATTTGGAGTGCTTCTGTGACTTGGAGAATCATGGCTGCGTAGGGCGAGGCATCATGGAGCGGAGGAGCCGGAGCTTCTCGGGTACTCTTCTAAACCTTAACCTTGCTTGTTTTTTTGGATAAAAATGAACCACATTAAGTAATTAGAAAATGAACCTCATTAAGCTCGTTGGTAATGAATTAAACCCGTAGTTAGGCTTAGCTTAGAATTTAATGTGGTGGGCTTGTCCCCATTTTTTGTTTTGCTATATTTTTTTAGTGTTTTTGGCCTAGGGCAGACACTTCTATCATATCACCCATTGGCATTTGTTGATCAGAGTAGCCAAAATGGCCTACAACTTGGCTGTTGTCACTAGCAGTGGTCGATTTGAATCCCAACGGTCAAAAATATAATCATTGGGGCTTGGCTGCTCTCAGCTTGAGTGGCCAATTTTTTTTTGCTGTAGGCGACAGCGGCCAAGAACTCTTCAGGATATTTTTTATTTTTCTTGCATGATTAACTACTTTTTTTGAATTTTTGACTTGTTTTTGAATTTTTTTGCATGATTAGGTGCCTTTATTGCTCTTTTTCTTAGCATTTCAGATTAGCCTATCATTATTCGCACCATTTTCATGCCTTAGATGCATTATAGTTATACTTTGTTTTTCCTTTGCTATTAGATTCTCATTGCTCAAGCTCGGGATCTGAAGCTCGTGAATGACCTTCTACCCCTATTGGATGACATGTACTGGAAGTGGCTCAAAGCCCACAAGCTCTAGTATGTCACTAGGATACCTCACATCATGTCATATTAGGCCTACCTTACGACTTTGGTCCATCGGTGGGACCCTCAAACCAACACCTTCCACCTTCCTACCGACGAGATGACTATTACGCCGAAGGATGTGTATAGGATTTTTTGACTTCCTTTTGATGGAGTGGCCATTGTCTCTTCAAAAACTAATGATCGTTATGTTATATTTCTTTAGGTGTTCGAAGTGTGCTCTATAGAGGCCTTTAGGGACACCAAGTCTAGAGGAGTGTCGATATCATAGTGGTATGAGGAGAAGGTCTCCTCTGAGAGGCATGCAATGTTACTGATGGTTATCAGCAACATCTTGATCCTAAACTACTCAGGTTTGAGGTTCCTTTGGAACCTCCTTGTGATGGTTTAGGACCTTATGGACAATGAGGTGCCCATCATCTATGCATGGGGGAGGTCCCTATTGGACCAGTGCTATGATGAGTTGTATCGTATCCATTGATGAGGTCACATCAACATTGCTTTCAACTTGCTCTTACAGGTTTGGGTATGGGAGCACATCAAGGTGGATCGCCCCAGTGGGCTTCCTAATGACATTACAATCATAGATGAGTGGATGTAGTTCTATGTTGCTATCTGGTCTCAAGGGTGTGAGGGGTGCAAGATCCGTCCTCATGCGGGGGAGCTCTCCCACTACACTACTACTTTTACTGGGTTGAAGGCCAAAGATATTAAATGGTGGCCATATCACGAGTGCCCGATTTTGGATAATACTGCTAGTTTCATAGCTAGGATGCAGTGTGAGTGGTGGCTCATCAGCTATAAGCTTGGCATCTGATAAAATTTCTTCTACTCCTGAGTTCTTCATCAGTATGGGCTACATTAGGATGTACCTCTTATTCCATTTTTATATAGGTGACTCACAGTAGAGGGAGATATTCCCCCACCATGGATCACAAAGCTATCATAAGAGGAGGATGCCCCAACGATTGCCCTAGGAGTTGTTGGGGGAGTTACAGAGGTGTTTGCTTAGTGGTGGGGGGATAAGATGTGGTATGGTGATGGCATCTTAGGTCGCAAGGATGATGGCAAAGGTGATGGTGTAGATTTGATAGGGCGTAGAGTCTGAGCTAGGACTGAGGTATGGGTCCAAATAGTATATCAGGTTGCAACGAAGGAGCAAGAGCCCGAGGAGAGACATTATCCTCTAAGAGCATAGTTGCACGAGGTCGAGGTTGAGCTCCAATCAACCAATATCTAGGTGTAGTAGTGAGATGCTACCATAGCATAGCAGGATGCCACCATAGAGAAACTCATGCTAGAGATCCAGGCTTTACAGGCTACTATCAAGGGTAGTTCCGCTAGGATGCAGTTTGTTGTTCCTCCTACTCCACAAGGTGATACCAAGGTAGATCCTGGGGTAGACATAAGGACATAGGTTCTACGCTTGCAGGCATTGCTAGATGAGTACAAGGGATAGATCCAGGGGCACATATCCCATATAGCCTCTCTCCAGATGCAGCTCAGGATGCATGGAGTTGTCCCTAGGGAGGCACCAGGTGTAGGTGGTTCATAGGTCAACAGGTGATCCACCTCTGGGTAATATTTCGTCCATCCTAGTCAGAGGACTTGAACTCGCACAAAGAGACCAACAGGGTCACATCACTCTACACGTGACATGGTCATAGGGGGAGGTGATGCTAGAGGTACAGGCCCTATGTTTTATTGATGATGCACTTGGTTTATATTTTTGAGGTCTGCCTGACCTATGTGACTATAGCCTATGGGCGATTTTGTACATCCACACTTTTGACATACATATTTATATGACCTCTTTATATTTTGACTCATTATGTGTATCATTTATTGCTCATGTTTTTGTTGTTATTTGTTTTATGATGAGATGTGATGATGGCATTATGATGATTTGATGTATATGATAGATGATAGATGTGATGATGGCTTTATGATGATTTGATGTATATGATAGATGATGTTTGATATTTATGATGATGTGGATGTTAAGATGGGTGTTTATGCAGATGAGATATGATGTGATGTATCATGTAGTGATCTAATGATGGATTTTATGATTTTTAGATATGCAAATTATGATGTGATTTTTAGATGTGAATGGATGAGTTATGATTTATATATTTATGGATGCAATGTTTATTTTTAAATGCATGTTTGATTTTGATTCCATTGTGTGCATATAACTTATGCAATGATATGGTGCATGTAATATGTAATGCGTTATATGTGTGATGTATGCAATGTGTAATCTAATGTGAATGAACTTGTATGTTTTAATCACTTAAAACATAAGGAATGCATATGCTATAATTTTGACAATCTAATGGGCGATACCACAAAAAGTATAACAATAATGAATGTTTAATAATCATTCTAATCATGAGAATTAATTATTTAAGCCATCCATATGTGCAATGAAGTGGTGTGGGATGAATGTATTTTCTGGATAAGCTTATGTAATTTAAAAGATATAAAATAATTAGTGGCCATCTAAATATCATTTCTGACATATGATCAGTTTTTAGTTTATTTTATTAATATCCCCTAATTTATAGAAGCTTATAAAGAAAGTTGATGATGTGATTCATGATATGTTTTGTTGCTATGTAAGAATTTTTGAGGTTTTTCTTGAGACTTCAAACACTCTAGTTACCTTATCAACAACTATGTACTGACCAAAAAGACTTTTGAAAAGCAAGGCTTTTACCATGGACCTAGATATTCATTATCTCGATGTGTGGAAATGAGTATATTTAGATATAGCTCAGGTATTTCCTCTGATGTTAGGTGGTATTCTTTCAGCCCATTGCTAAGATCGAGGATCCTTGAGAGTTCATATGATCCTTATGTTGGACTTAGTTGGACTATACCACTAGGTAGCATTGAGTTACCTAAGCTAGCTCATCCACATTCAAACATTGGTCTACACAAATGCTAGAAGCTAATGTAATAGACATATCATCATGCGTAAGGATTTCTCCTTCTAGTTTTGTATGATGCTGAGAATTCCAAGGATTCAAGCTCCATTCCCTTATTTTCTTGATTTTATTTGAGGTGTTTGCTCATATGTAGTGATGAAAATCACTGTTTATTTTTTTATTGATTTTTTTTGTTTTTTTATTTTTTTTGAGCAAGGGATTCATGTAATGATGATAATCACTGTTTATTTTTTATTGATTTTTCTTTTGGATTTGGAATCTTTGATAATATGAATGTGTGCTTTGGGCTCTTGAATTTATGTGTTGTTTCAAGATTTTTGCTTATTTTGATTTAAGGAAGGGATTTGATTAGATAAGTCGAAGCTTGTCCTTTTGCCAATTTTCAACACCCTTAAACCAGTTGCATAGGGGGATAGGCAAGGAAAATCCTTTTTGCTTAAGGTAACCTAGACCACTTTTATAGCTTTCATATTTCCCTTGTACCAACTAGGATTTTAGTGTTTCAATTAGTGATGGGATCCTGAATATCCAAGGTTTTACCACAATTAGACCTTACTATCTACTAATTGAGGTGGCTTTCTACAACGATCTGATAAGACCACTAGATATGGTTGAATGAATAGGAAACCTCAGTATATTTCTTATAGCAACATGAAGTGGTTGTGTCGAGAAACACAATTACTCACATGGATGCATGGATGAAGGTGGATTTGATTATTGTGATTGAGATACAAACTGTGGCATTATTTGTAAGAATGTGATCATAACATATGCAAATGCAATGGATATGTATGTTATAATGAAATGCAACTATGTGAATGCGGATGTAAGATGCAAATGTTTTTTTTGTATTTTTGATTTTTGCATTATTTTTGTATTTTGTGATTTGACCAAAGGGCTTTAAAGATACCTTTGGAGCATTTTTTTATTTGACCAAAGGGCTTAAAGATGCCTTTGGAGCCTTTTATGATTTGAAGAAAGGGCTTAAATATGCCTTTGGAGCCTTTTATGTTTTTACCAAAGGGCTTAAAGATACCTTTGGAGCCTTTTGATTGATTTGATTTGACCAAAGGGCTTTAAGATGCCTTTGGAGCCTTTTATGATTTGACCAAAGGGATTAAAGATACCTTTGGAGCCTTTTGATTGATTTTATTTGACCAAAGGGCTTTAAGATGCCTTTGGAGCCTTTTGTGATTTGACCAAAGGGCTTTAAGATGCCTTTAGAGCCTTTTGATTGATTTGATTTGACCAAAGGGCTTTAATATGCCTTTGGAGTCTTTTGATTGATTTTATTCAACCAAAGGGTTTTAAGATGCCTTTGGAGCATTTTGTGATTTGACCAAAGGGCTTTAAGATGCCTTTTGAGCCTTTTATTATTTGACTAAAGGGACTAAATATGCATTTGGAGCCTTTTATGTAAGTGCCCATGTTTTTGATTTTATGAATGTTTGAATGTTTTTTTATCATATGTGTATATTTGAATGTTTTTGATTTTATGAATATATTTAAATATTTTGATTTTATGGGTGAAACGCCTTCAAATGAATGATGTTGAGAGGTTTAGGCTCTTCAACCCCATCCAATGATATAAGGTGATATGATCTAGGTCCAACCCTTTCTAAAATTATGTAGGGGCCTGAAAGCATGTCTACAAAAGCACAAACACACCAGGTGCGATGCAAAAAAAAGCAGATGTAACACTAAGTCCTACGAATGAACAAATAACAAGTGCATGAAAAGGAAAAGCGAAGCATGAATGAAACAAGATGTAAAGAAAAAGTAAAGTGCAACCTATTTTATTAATTTTTCTTGTGATCAGGTTACAATAAGTCTCCCCCCTTTCTAGGGGCTCGAAGCGTTAGATATAGTTTTGTTACACCAACGAATGGTATGCTTCCCTTCGGGATCTTCCACGTGTCCACATTTGAAATGGGCAGGCAAAACATTGTCACTACTTGCATGAATGCATATATAGTTCCTTGATGCCCCTCCTATGTTGATATCCTGTGTTCAGAGAAACAACAAATGATTAATAACACATGCGGATGGAGGGAAACATGTAATCCCCAAGGCCTCCGGTTAATGCATACATGAAATAATTAAAATAGTGATAAAAACATATCAGAATAATATGAAACTTGAAAAAAAGCATGTAAATATCATCATGAACACACTGCAAAAATAACAGTTGAGAAATCTGCTATAGATTTCTAATTGCTCCAGGTTGGGATGATTCAGACTGTCATAAAATGCCCAAAAGTGACCTGCCAAATGTCCCATCCAGAGGCCTCAAAAATACCTATAAACTTGGAGTTAGGCAAAATGGGGTATTTTGAGACGACCCAAAAGGTCGGATTTGGATGATTTTGCCCCGATATTCCTGTATCTGAAGGTGCTCCCTATATGTTAGTAAAAGCGTAAAACAATGAAAACATAGTCAAAACTAGTCAGAATGCTTTGAAATTTGAACTGCAACATAAATGAAACACACAAAAAATGATTCAAAATAAATAGTGAAGAAATATACTATAGATTTCTAATCGATCCGAGTTGGGGCGATTAGGACTACAACAGTGCGGGGGGTGCCCGAGGGCAGGATGCCTGCTATTTGGGGCTTGGTTTTGACACCAATCCACTTGGGATGGGTCCAAAACCTTCTAGGGGGTTGTGTTGGAAAATTGGGTATGGGATTGTGGCAAATTGTTTAGGTTTTGGGTCCGGATTGTGCTCCTAATGTTCACCCGATAACCTCCCTTCCAAAAGAGAGATCAAGGATGTAGGAAGCACAATGAGGGTGAGGGTATAATTCGACAACACTCCATTGCTCCAAATTATCCTGCTCTGTCCTCATTTTGGGGTGAGAAGACTCACCATTTTATATAACTGAAGGTCTACTTTGAATGTGCATGCAAGGGCACCACTTGGCCATCATGCCTTGTCAGGGGAGAGAAGATTCCTCCCTGATTAAGGGCTCCATGACTGCCTCTTTGAGCTTTGAAATGCTCACTCGCACTTACATGCATTGAAGGTGGATTTGAGTGGTAAATTTGGGCTGCCATTTGTCAAGTTTTGAATTTTTGCCCATAAAACCTGCTATTCGCCCCACCCTAGAGTGATTGCTGCTAATCATCTCGAGGTGGGGCGAATATCATTCTAATCGCCCCAGGGTGGAATGAGTAAGAAGCAGGGTGCTTAAAAGGTGCCAAATTGACGTCTGACCTTCAAAAAATGCTTTGGGAGTGGTTAGGACCACTTTTTAACCTCTGGGGGCCGCCCTAGGGGCTATGTATACCAATTCGGTCAGTGCTTGTAGCCACATGATTAGATTGGTGTTGTTTTGGTGTCTATAAATGCCCCTTTTTGGGATGCACTATGTGTGGCGCAATGCTGAGGAAAAATAGATAACTAAAGCACTGAATGATTAGGGTTTCTCAATAACCTAACCAAATTTTGATGCCCCAAGTATGGAAAGGGCATGCATTCTTGAATCCTTTCTTCTGATGAGCTAAGGAGCTTAATTCAAGTGTTAACCTTTTTTGGTGAGGTGTTACTTGATCTTGGACATTGTTCAGTCATGAATAGGCAAAGGGCACAACCTTTTGTCTATGGGAACCTTGAGTTCATGATTCTAGAATACCAAGTGTTTGATCAGCTTGTGATTATTGCTTGTTTGTTGTCCCAAGCAGGAGCGTGATTGTCTTTGTCAATGATTCTTTGAATGCATGCCATTTCCTTGATTAGGTGTGTACTTGTTGATTGGTGACTAAGTGTGACTACCCCAAGAGGGAATTACTGAAATGAGAAAAGTGACGAGTTGCTTGACCCAAGATGACATTTTTAAGGGTGCCTTCAGTTGTTTTCCATTGAATGCTTATGTAGTTTTCCAACAATTGGACCTATTTTTGGTGGGTTTTAACCCTTTTTGTGATGCCTTTTGGGGATGAAATTGTCAAAAATTCATCCTCTCATGGAGCGGTATGGCTATGGTAGCCTTCTTAGGGAGTAGGATAGTGATAATTTGTGACCCCAATGTTAGTTTTGTATGCCAAGAATTTCAGGAACAAAGGCACCTTTGTTCGGAAATTTTATTGTTGTTTTTGGGTGGGTTTTGACCCTTTTTGTGACGCCTTTTGGGGATGAAATTGTCGAAAATCCATCCTCCCGTGGAGTGGTCCAGCTATGGTAGCCTTCTTAGGGAGTAGGATAGTGACAATTTGTGACCCCAACATTGGTTTTGCATGCCATGAATCACAAGCGCAAAGGTGCCTTTGTTTGGCAATTTTATTGTTGTTTTTGGGTGGGTTTTGACCCTTTTTGTGATGCCTTTTGGGGATGAAATTGTCAAAAATACGTCCTCCCGTGGAGTGGTCTGGCTATGGTAGCCTTATTATGGAGTAGGATAGTGAAAATTTGTGACCCAAATGTCAGTTTTGCATGCCATGAATCGCAGGCGCAAAGGTGCATTTGTTCAGCAGTTTTATGTTGTTTTTTGGTGCATTTTGGATGCAGTTTTAGTTGTTTTTTATTTTCTTGCTCTGTAATCGTCCTAGGGTGGGATGAATACCAGTTTTGTAATCATCCAAGGGTGGGATTATTACAGGCCTAAGAGCCTATATAAGGGCCAAAACTAGGTTTTGGGCTCATTTGCAATTGTTTTTTATGGCGATTTGGAGCTGTGGGGAGGAGTGTTAGTTTGCGAAGCAGAGCGCTGCCGAATTTTTGCGGACACAATGAGTTCAAAGATCGGATCCTCGAGTGGTGGAGCCAAGGTGAGACCGGTAGGTGCTCCTTCCTTCTTGTTTTTTTTTTTTGTTTTTATATGAATTTTTAAAACTCGCATTTAGGTTAAAAAACCTAGATGAATGTTGTGGCTTTATTTGTTTTGTTTTGTTCATCATAAGGTTAAAAAACCCTAGTTTAATTTTGTGTTGTTTTGATTTTTTTTTTGTTCATCATAAGGTTAAAAAACCCTAGTTTGAATTTTTGTTGTTTTGATTTGTTTTTTGTTCATCATTATGGTTAAACACCCTAGATGATTTTTGTGGTTTAATTTATTTTTTGTGTTCATAATAAGGTTAAAAAACCCTAGATGATTTTTTTATTGTTTTGATTTTTTTTTTGTTTACACTTAAGGTTAAAAACCCTAGTATAGTTTTAATGTTTTTGTTTTTTATTTTTGTCCACACGCAAGGTTAAAAACCCTAGTATGATTTTGTTTGTTTTATGTGGTTTTTTTTGTTTTTTGTTTTTGTTCTTGATTGTACAGTTTAGTTGATTGATTTATACTTTGGCTGTACAGTTCTATACTTTTGTTTTTCTGCACATCGTTTGTCATCTATACAGTGTATTTGAATGTTTTTGTTTAAATTAAGATTGAAACCCTAATTTATTTTTTGTTGTTTTATTATTTTTGTGTACACTGTTGTACATTTGTTTGTTTGTCATGTTTTAATGTTGTTATGTTGTTTTTGTTTTTTAGGTTGTGAAGAGTCGGTACCGTCAGTCGACGATATTTTTTGATGCATGGGATGCACTAACTATGGCATACTGGGAGTGGCTTGATGCCCTTGGGCTCAAGCAGGTGATGCAGTTGGAGCCTGTGGTGGGGTATCGGGCATATCTGACTGTCCTAATCAATTTGTGGGATCCCTGCACCAACACATTTCATCTCCCAACAGGGGAGATGACAATGACTTTGGAGGACGTGTATCAGATTCTATGGATTCTAATAGACAGGCTGCCCATTCGGATGACTCCTCATGATCAAAAAATGGTGGTGCTAACATGGTGCTTTGGGCATGCGATGGAGATGGGGGTGGATGGGGCAATGGAGAGGGTAGAGGGGTACTGCCTTATTGGCGGGATTCTGGTGCGATGGTGGTTTGATAAGGGTGTGTTGGGGGTGAGGCATGCATTGCTTATGACCCTCATCTCCAACATGCTACTTCCTAACTCCTTAGGTGTGAGGTTCCCTTGGAACCTGCTTGAGGTAGTGTTCAAACTTGTGGAGTGTTCGAAAACAACACCACTGGTTATGAGGTGGGGTCAGATGCTACTAGCATAGCTGTATGACAAGCTGTACGAGGTTCGCTGTCAGAGGTGAAAAGGGATTGAGTGCAGCTACTTGTTGTAGTGCTGGGGGTGGTAGCACATAGTTGTGGAGAAGCCATAGGGGTTGCCTTGGACCACTCGAGGGGAGATGGTGGAAAAGGAGATTTGCTATGCTGCTCTATGGTAGAGGTCAAAGGAGCAGGGATAGAGTTAGCGATGGGTAGGTGATGTAGGGCACTATACTGATGCCTTCTCTCATATTGCTCCAGGGGAGGTGTTCTAGCGGCCTTACCAAGATTTTCCAACCTGGCCTAAGGTTTGAGAGTGGCTCTGGCAGGTGCACAGGGGGAGGTGGCTGATCGAGCGAAACATGATTGAGTAGGAGTACTTCTTGTACATCTAGGTGACTTGATAGTTTAGGGTGCACCAAGGATTTCTTGGTGAGCCCTTGATCTATCGGCATCGGGGTGACAAGAGGACTCTAGCCTGGCTGATTATTGAGCCACTGGGTGAGGAGTATGATGTAGTGATTGATGTCCCCGATGTGGACAATGTTGGGGTGATTGCAGAGTACGACCAATGGTGGACGATGCTGCGATGGCGGGGTGAGGGTCCTCTAGGAGGTCCAGATGCAGTAGCAGCGATGGCGATGGGGTTGCGAAGGCACTAGGGGAGGGTTGAGAGGCTCCATGTGATGATGCGGATATGGTGGAGGTAGATGAATTGATTGGGGATGATTTAGGGGTTTCAACGCAACCGAGTTACACAGGATGTCCTGGAGCAGTGGGTGTTAGAGCAGCATGCCATCCCAAAGATGCGCATGCCTCAGACTGTCCCAAGGGATATGGAGGCTAGGTTTCATGCTGAGATAGCGTGATTGAGGACCTACTACGGATATGGGATGAGGAGCATAGTGCCAAGAGGGATCACCTGTGGGCTCAGTTGGCACAACGAGATGAAGCATTGGCTGCATACCACCGACGGGATGTGGAGTGGGGTCAGTTTGAGTGGAGTTGGAGGTCGATATTATCCGCCTTGGTGGATAGTTACCTAAGCTCACTGGAGGTGGATATTTGCATCGAATGAGAGACAATGATACCGAGCAGTCTGCTTCCTCTCATCGTAGGCAAGTGAGTGAGGGTAGTGCTAGTGGGCATGATGCAGGGCCTGGCAGCAGCTGCCCTGAGAGGTCCCATAGGACCCACACCACTGGGGGTAGTTCTAGTCGCATCGATCCTATGTGATCATGGTGGGTAACTCCCTAGGCTTGGGGTTTTTGAGTTTTTGATTTTTGTGTGAGGTCAGAGGACATACTTATTATAGCCTGTGGGCATTTTTTGTGATATATATACATGACTTTATTTTTTATTATACACTTATCATGATTTATTGTTACTTTTATGCACATGTATTTACGTTGATATGCATATGTATATGAATGCGATTGTTTCTAATTATATGATGTATGCATATGGAATAGATGAAATGATTTATTGGTAACTTGGTAGTGGCACCATAGACTATACATGATTTGCTGGCTTTCTGTACTATGTGATTGCTTTGTGGAATGACTTTGCATGTGTAATATTTTTTTTATTTGTATTTTCTAATGGTGATATAAGAATGGAATATACCACAGGTGTTCTAGAATGTAGTTAAGGTTTTTATGAGACTCAAATGTTTTAACTAACTAGCCAAGACTGTACATTTATCTCATAAGAATTTTGAACAAGGTACGAATCAAACTTGAGTTTGACCAAGTTATTTCACATCCCTATGTGTGCGATTGAATTTGTTTATGTGCTAGTTGTCAGGATACCGCTAGTGCCAGATAGGCTATCAACCAAACCTGTACTGAGGATCACCTAATTAGCTCTACTAAATCCTTTGTTGTATTTAGTAAGATTAATCTACGGTGCAATCTAGGATACCATAAGCTAGCTCATCCACATGCAAACATTGATCTATACACAATTTTGATGCGATAGATATATCATCATGCGGGAGGTTTACCGCCAGTGACCAACAGGCTATCCACTAAACCAATACTAAGGATCATCTCATGACCTTTCGAATGTTGAGAGTTCCAGAGATTCAAGTTTGACTCCCTTCTTTTCTTTACTTTTATTGGGATACTTGCTCTCGTATGTAGTGATAAAAATCACTGTTTATTTTTATTTTTTTCTTTTGAGAAAGGGATTGGAATTTTGAGTGATGAGAATCACTATTTCTTGTGCTTTTTGATGTATGCACTGTGTGGGTTTTGATGTCAAACTTTGGAGTTTGTACTTTGAATTTTTGCAATTTGTTTTTGGATATTTGCAAATTTTTGAAAATTTGGGATGCTTGGGGAATTGGGTAGGGAAGATGCTTGTCCTTTTGCCAACTCTCAGCATTCTTGGGGTAATTTGCACAGGGGGATGAACAAGATAACCTTTTCACTATATGGCATCCTAGATTGCTTTGCAGGTTTCATATTTCGTTCACACAACTTGGGATTTTTTTTGTGTTTTAACTTGTGTTGGGATGCAGCGTAACAAGGTGTGATCCAAGTAAAACTCTACCTTTGTAAAATATGTCTAAATTTGTATAGTTTTGGGCTAGAAATCTAAATACAACTAAATGATGAAAGCCCTAAATACATTAGAAGACAACTGATTATGATATGGTGAAAAATGTGGATGGCGTTTATTTTTGCTGGACTATTTACAAAGTAAAAAAAAATGCAAAAAATGATGGAATTGCCAAGCAATTACAGTCTATGGTGCATTTGACCTATATGACCAACAAATATGCAATTTATGTTTGTGATGCCTAATGCAACTTATTGTTTTTTTTTTTAAGAGTATGCATGGAAGTGAGATGTAAATTGTTTTTTTGTTATTTTTGATTATTTTATTGTTTTTGAGAATTCGTTATGGTTGGTTTATCCCAAGTGGGTGCGGTCCAAGTGATTCTTTCGGATCCTTGGAGGTTTTGACCAAAGGGATTATAGATACCTTTGGTGCATTTTGGGTGACCAAGCGGTTGTGAAAACCCTTGGTGCTTTTTGGTTTGACCAAAGAGATTATGGGCATCTTTGGGGCTTTTTTGGGTGGACCAAGCGATTACGGGAATCCTTGGAGCTTTTTGTTTGACCAAAGGGATTATGGGCACCTTTGGGGTGTTTTGGATTGACCAAGCGATGATGGGAATCCTTGGAGTATTTGGTTTGACCAAAGGAATTATGGATACCTTTGGGACATTTTGGGGTTGACCAAGTGATTGCGGGAATCCTTGGAGCGTTTGGGCTGGGCCATGGCTCTTTTAAATGTGGAATGGATTCAAATGACTGATTTTCAAGGATTATAGTTCCTTGATTCCTTCAAGAGAGGTGAGGTGGTATGTTCCAAGTCCTATATTACTGTCAATTACATAAAGACCTAACCAGTTTGCCATGAACTTTTCCCTTAAATGGGGCGACAAGTTCAAATTTTGTTGGTTCTATTTTAAGACCAGGTCACCAACCTGAAAGTCCCTCAGGTGAACTTTCATGTTGTATGCTTTCTTAAGTTGCTCTTTGTAGACATGCAAATGCTCGAGAGCATTGACGCGTTGTTCGTCAAGCAACATAAGATGGTCTAATCGGGCCTACCGTGTAGTGTCATCATCGATGAACTCTTGCATTGATATGCACAAGGAAGGTATTTCCAACTCGAGAGGCATGACTGCCTCGGAGCCATACACCAACAAAAATGGAGTTGCCCCAGTGGGCGTCCGAATGCTAGTGCAATAAGCCCAAAGAGCAAGTGGTATTTGAATGTGCCAATCCTTATGACTATTTGTGACCGTATTTTTAAGGATGACAACTAGCATTTTGTTTTACGCCTCTACTTGCCCATTTGCCTACGGATAATAAGGTGTCAAAAAATTATGCTATATTTTGTACTTTACGATCAAAGTACACACGTCTTTGTTTTTAAATGATGTCCCAATATCTGAGATGATCTTGGATGGAATACCAAAACAACATATGATGTTATGTAGAATAAACTCTGCAATGCGAGGTCCAGTCGTAGAGGTAAGCAAAATTTCTTCCACCCACTTGGTGAAGTACTCTGTGGTCGTTATGATAAATGTGTGATGGCCTGACGATGCAGGGGAGATCTTTCCGATGAGATCTAACCCCCATTGTGAAAATGGCCAAGTCGATTGGATCAGCTGCAAGGCTTGAGAAGGTACATGTGTCAAATTATCATGGTGTTGACATTTCATGCACTTCCTTACATACGCACAACAATCTCGCTCTAAAGATGACCAATAATAGCCTGTACGAAGAATGCACTTTATGATGGCTATGCCGCTAAAGTGGCCACCGCATGTACCATCATGTGCTTGGGTGATCACCCAAGTGGACTCCTACTGGTCCAAGCAATGGAGGAGGATCCCTTTGTAGCTTTGATGGTACAAAATGTATCCTAGCAAGACATGTTTTGCCACTTTCTATTTGAATGATCTTTTCACGGCATGCGACAATACAAATGGGAGGCTACCTAACTTGAGATAGTCACTTATGGGTGTGTACCAATCCTACTGATCAGAAACCTTGATGGTATGAATGACCAATCCCTCTTGGAGTTCATCCCTATCAAAAGCTAAGCGGGAAAGAACTTGTAAGAATAGCATTGTGTTGCTATTAAGAGGGGTCGGGGAGAACAAGGACCCCCAGTTGGCATGATTTAGGCTACTATGATAAGTATGACTCATCATGTACCACAATGGATTCTCCTTAGACACAACATACATCGTATTGCTCAGCATGTAATGGCATAGCTTTTTGGTGGCAAATACCACTGCTAAGCATAGCTTTTCGACATATGTGTAGTTAAGTTCATAACTGACCAAGGTGTGGCTAAGATAATAAGTAGCCTATTATTTATGTAGTTCATTTTTCTAGGCTAGCATGGCACCCAATGCCACCTCAGTAGCTAAGATGTATAAATAGAACAACACTCCTCGTTTAGGTGGTACCAATACTGGCGGTGAAGCCAAGTATTGTTTGATGTCGTCGAAGGCTGACTGGCACTTGTCATCCCAGTGAAATGCTACCCCCTTGTGTAATAATTTATTCATGGGTCGGAACTTGTCAGATAGATACGCTATGAAGCGCTTGATCGACGCAACCTTTCCTTGCAAGATTTTGAGCTGCTTGATGGTGGTTGGGGGAAGCATTTCAAGGATTTCCTTGACTTTATTTGGATCTACCTCGATGCCTCATTTTGAGACTATGAAACCCAAGAGTTTTCCAGATGTGACACCAAATACGTACTTCTTGGGGTTTAGCCTAACTTTGTGTTCAATGAGGTGATCAAGGATCTTGCTTAGGTCATCGAGATGATCAGGGCATAAAAGATATTTGGCCAAAAAATCATCCATATAATCTTCCAAAGTTTTATGCATGTTATCGTGGAAGATGTATTTCATAGTGCGTTGGTAGGTGGCGCCAGCGTTTTTAAGGCCAAAGGGCATGATCTTATAACAAAATGTCCCCTAAGGCATCGTGAACACTATTTTGAGTTGATCATTAGGATTGATATAGATCTGGTTGTATCCCAAGGAACCATCCATAAGGGAAAGCATTTCATGGCCTATTGTAGCATCTGCCAATGCATCGATGCTAGGCAAGAGGAAATCATCCTTGGGACTCACTTTGTTTAGATCTCAAAAATCAGTGCATATGCAAATCCTCCCGTTAGGCTTTTTGATGGGCACCATTTTGGACAACCATGGTGGGTAATCTCTGTAGATGACAAACTATGCATCCAACAACTTTTGTAGCTTGTCTTTGACCATTAAGGTTACTGTTGGGTGCATCTTACGTAGTTTTTTCTTGACTGGCTTGACTGTCAGATCAAGCATTAGATTATGCATGACTAGTTACGAGTCTAGCCTCGACATGTCTTTGTAGTACCATGCAAAAAACTCCTTATATTTGAGAAGGGCAATGTAATCGGCTTGCTCTTTGGGAGATAGACTTACCTCCAGCTTGATGATTTGCATATTCATTGGATCAGAGTCGATGTCTACGTCAGTCGTCTCCTTGACTGACATGTGGGACCTATCCTCCAACTGGTGTGGAGTTGGGATTAGGTGGATATCATTTGCTTAATTTAGATCTACGTTTGGAATGTCGGGTTCCTCTTCAGCATGGAAGATATCCTAAGTTGGTCTTGGGGTGAAATGAAGCATCTCACCACAAGGCTAGTACTCTAATGGGGATGGTGGTGAGTTAGTGCAATCCCAGTCTATGACATCTAGGTTTAGATACAATGGTCATGATGGATCGACCAGATTATGGATGGAGGTGGTTAAGTCAATGGAGATCATGTTGATGAGGTGAATTTGGTCTCCATTATCGTGCGGGTGGTGACTCAAACATCCTTTGTGATATTTGTGCTTCGGATCTGGCTCTGTGGGTATTGGAACAAACAGATCGACCCTATGTGCAAATAAAAGGATAGGGTCTAGCCTTGGCATTGATGGCTCTATAGGGTCTTTGGGTGGAAGGTGGTCTTTGTATGCCTGAAGTGGTGGATGCAACACTTGGTCCAACTGTGCCTAGTTCAAATGCCACCTATGCCTTGGCCCCATGTTTAGCTGTTCAAACATGTCATCAATTTCCATGGGGTATTTTTGCTACTACATATGGTTGAGATATTCCATCTCAGTCTCATATTCATAATCGCTATTAGATATCCATAGGTCTTCATTGGCTTTGACAGCTATTTGCGACATGTGAGACTTGTTCTGCTCGAGCAAGTTAATTTGGTCCCATCGGGGTTGTTTCACTCTCTACAGGAGGACCTGATTCTCTTGAGGTGGTAATTGCTCGATTGGAGCATTCAAGGGGAACATCACCACGAAGTTCTCTTGATAGTCATCTATGGGCATCACTTGCGAGTGATTGCTATCGGACTTGAAAGGGTCCCAAGGTGCTACCTCATACTCTGACTCATCTTATGAATATCCTTCTTGGCCTTGTCTATATCCCTCTTGGAGGCAAGTTATTGCACTTTCCTCTTTCTCGATCGAATGGGAGGAGTTGTTGAGGCCCACAAGGTTGGTTTTTAGCAATGGTAGATAATCCCCCAATGTGTATGTTGTGTTAGGATTGGCATATGGATCTTGTGCCAACCCATCCTTGTTGCCTAGCCCTAGGTATTGCATGTTTTCTACCAATATGTCAAGGGGTAGAGGGTGGTTGAACCCTACTCCTAATTTTTCGTATGGCATCTGATATCTTGGTTGACAAAGAACACACACCCCTTGTTCATATATGCCCAACCCATATCCATGCCAATTACATTGGCCAAGGTATTTCAAAGCAAAGTCCGGGTTGGATAGATAGTTGACGTTCTCAGCAAAGGGCTCTTTGTCCTCTTCCTCTTGCAAGTAAGGTTCAATGTCATTGTCGAGGCCCCCATATATAAAATTTTTCTAGTTTGGTGGGTAGCCTAGAGGGACAATAGTGCTGATGGGGAGGCGAGGTCTCCCCATGTCCTACATGTACTTAAGCATAGGTGTTGCCACAATGTTCCACACTAGATACTCCCCCAGGCCCGTATTGGCCATCTCAACGATGATCATTGGTGGTTGAGGGGGAGGGAATGGGAGTTCTTCCTAGGTCCACTCCATTCACTTCTTTCCTGATGCTAAGTTTCTTCACCTTTGTTCTTGTTATTGAGGGGACATTTGGTAGCAAAGTGTCCAATGCCTCCACAGTCGAAACATTTAAGAGGTAGCTTCCCTTTGTATTTTCCTTTTCCTTTCTTTAGATTTCTTATGAAATTTGCTTCCATTTCATCCGAATCATTCTCTTCTTCAGATTCGTGTTTTGTGCTCTTGCCTTTTAGAGCTTTGAAGGCTGCTTCTCTATCAGTGGGATTAGATCTTCCTATTCTCATTTCAAAAGCAGTCAAAGAGCCATGCATCTCATCCATACTAAAATGATTTAAATCTTTGGCTTCTTCTATGGCAGAGACTTTTGAATCAAATCTAGGAGGAAGTGATCTCAATACCTTTTTCACAATAGCAGCATCGGTTAATTCTTCGCCAAGACCTCTAGATTGAATTTGTGATCCCATTGACTCTTTGCATGAAGGTCTCTATGTTCTCATCATTCTCCATCTTTAAAGATTCGTATTGAGCTTGATGTGCTTGAAGTTTGGCCTCCTTGATCCGATCATCTCCTTCATGAATTTTCTCTAGTTTATCCCAGATATCTTTTGCAGATTCACAACTTATGACTTTGACTAGCTCACTGTCAATTAGTCCACACATAATAGCATTTCTTGCTTTTGAATCATATTCAAATGCCTTCTTACCTGCAGTGTCTGTTGGAGCGGTGGAAGGAGCTTTGTAACCATTGACTACCGCACCCCAGATGTCAAAGCCCAAAGCACTGAGATATGTCTGCATTCTAATTTTCTAGAATGCATAGTTTGTTCCATCAAACATTGGTGCTTTGTTTGAAGAGAATCCTTCACCACTTGCCATTGCATAACTTCCAAGATCTCCTTAGCTGTTTGAGCCTATTCAGGAACTTGGCTCTGATACCAATTGTTATAATTACAATGACACTGAGAGGGGGGGGTGAATCAGTGTGTTCTTTAAAAACTTCTAAAACAATTAGATTTAAAACCAGCAGCAGTTTAAAACAGATAAGAGAAGTACTAAAAGCATCACACATAACACAACATTTTAACGAGGTTCACCAATGTGGCTACTCCTCAAAATGACTGCTTGGACTACCATCCAAATCCAATCAAATGCAAAGCTACAACTTTACATAAACATTCACCAAGACCAACCGGTAGGAGCACCAACCCCTTAGCTTTATCTCGCTTCAACATGAATGGAGCACCAACTCCGATTTTTCCAAGCACCAACCGGAAAGAGGCACCAACCCCTTATTCCAAGCCGCAACTTGGAGATCAAAAAGATAATAAAAGAGATATAACAAAACTTTATTCCTTACGACTGCTATTTTCTGCATTCTCGCTTCTACGTGAAACTCTTCGCTCTGTCCGATCACTCTTTCGAACTTAAGACTCCATTTCTCTACTTTGCGCTATGCACTCACGATTTTTAGATCCGAATGAGGACTTCGCATTCGACTCGATCAAACTTCATGCATTCACGCTTCATGCACTCACTCACTATCTCATCGCTGCGATCTCTTTCCTTCAACTCCAATGAATTTTCACTTTGCTCACTCTCGAGTTCGAAGCAACCTTCTCTCTGCTACACCCGAGCTTCTTTCGCATATATCGCAACACACTCCTCAATTAACTTCGCAACAGTCCCCCTTTTTATAGAAGATAATACCACATCAAACATATTTGGCTCTTCCACAAACACGTCGACTGCAAACCCTAATGAAGATAACATGAAACCCTAGAGTTTTCTTGGCTGCTTAATCTTTGTGACTGTCGACTGCAAACCCTAACAACGTCCACCGTAAACCCTAGCAAGTGTCGGCTTTAAAACCCTAGAGATGTTCATGGTAAAACCCTAACACTTGTCGGCTTTCAAACCTTAATAAATTCTGCTATAAATGCCTTGATGAAGTCGGCTTTGAAACCCTAATCGATCCGTTGCAAAACCCTAGCAAAGTTGGCTTTGAAACCCTAGGCATTGTCGGCCTTGATCCATCTTGTCGGCTTCAAGCGTTGCTACTACCTCTGTCACCTTTCTCGACGCTGTTGCTACGTAACACTAACTTGTCGTGATATCGCGACCTTTTTCTGGCCGTACGCCTCCATGCGCTTGCTGTCGCGACATCGCGACCGTTTTGGTCTTTGCAAGCTTTCCTCGCAACTTGTCGCGATATCGCGACCGTTTTGCCCTTTGCTGACGTCATCATACTTCTTGTCGTGATATCGCGACGTTTTCGATTTCCAACAGCTTTCCTCGCATCCTGTCGTGAAATCGCGACCGATTTGGCCTTTGCTGACGTCATCATCCTTTATGTCGCGAAATCGCGACGTTTTTGGTTTTCGTACACTTCAAGCTTCACGCAGTAGCGAAAACTCAACAACTTTGCCTTGTGCTTCCAACTTGCTTTTTCTTGAGAAATTTGACTTGTGCCTTACATTTTTTGACTTGAAGTTTGATTGTTGTATCTTTGATGTCTGCACTTTTAGGCCTGTAGCGAAATCGCTACACCTTCGAGTTGAGTGTATTTACCTTGTAGCGAAATCGCTACATCTTTGTCTTGCGCACCTTTTACCTGTAGCGAAATCGCTACACCTTTAATTTGTGCAACTTCTTCACGTAGCGAAATCGCTACACCTTTGATTTGAGCCTTTGCAACTAGTAGCGAAATCGCTACAACTTTTTCCCTTAACACTTTCTCTCTGCTTTTGCCAGCGAAAATTCAACATGTAGCGAAATCGCTACAGTTTCTCAAGTTAGCCTCTTGGCCTCCGATTTGTCATGAAATCACGACATTTTGCCTTGCACTTTCTCTCTCCTCACTTCCGTCGTGAAATCGTGACATTTCTTGCTGCACTTTCTCTCTCCTCACTTTCGTCGCGAAATCATGACATTTCTTGCTGCACTTTCTCTCTCCTCACTTCCGTCGTGAAATCGTGACATTTCTTGCTGCACTTTCTCTCTCCTCACTTCCGTCGTGAAATCGTGACATTTCTTGCTGCACTTTCTCTCTCCTCACTTCCGTCGCGAAATCGCGACAGAAAACATGTCGCGATATCGCGATAGTTTTCTAACTTGTCTTTTTCTTCGAATTTTTCTATCTTCTGCATCTGAATGACTTCTGATCTGTCTACCCACTGCATCCTTGGATCTAACTGCCTGTGTTGACAACAATGACAACTTTCTTGTAGCACCTTGCTCAACAATATCCCCCTTTGGAATTGTTGGCAACACCTTCACCTTCCCGTAACTCTTCTCCCCCTTTGTCAATAATACCAAAGGGTCGCTGTAGACTCTCCCGCAGTCCATCCTCACACTTCTCGTGCACAATTTGACTCCCCCGAGTCCATCCTCAAACACTCAAGTGCTCCCCCTGAGAAGGTGATCCCCGTAGCTAGTCACTTCTTAGGAAGTGTGACTACTCCTAATTTGCTCCGAAGATACTCAAATACTTCCTTGGGCAAAGGTTTTGTAAAAATGTTCGCCACATTGCTCGTAGTTGGGACATAGTCCAATCTAACTTCTCCTTCTCCAACTTTTTCTTTCAAGAAATGATACTTTATAGCAATGTGCTTAGTCCGTGAGTGCATTAATGGATTCTTAGAAATGTTGATTGCACTGGTGTTGTCACACTTTACTGATATTGGTTCACTAAAATTAATACCTAGATCTTTCAAGGTTTGTTTCATCCACAAAACTTGTGTGCAACATGTTGCTGCTGCAATATATTCTCCCTCAGCCGTAGATAAGGACACTGACTCTTGCTTCTTATTGTGCCATGCAACCAATCTATCCCCCAAATAGAATGCTCCTCCACTGGTACTCTTTCTGTCATCAACGCATCCAGCCCAATCTGCATCTGAATAAGATATAAGAGTGAAATATTTGCCTCTTGGATACCACAACCCATACTCCATGGTGCCTTTGAGATACCGAAAAATCCTTTTAACTGTTGTTACATGATTCTCTTTAGGACTGGCCTGAAATCTGGCTACCATACAGACTGCCTATAGAATATCAGGTCTGGTTGCAGTTAAATATAGTAAGCTTCCTATCATTGATCTATACATGGTTTGATCCACAGGTGGAGATTTGTCTTCTTTACTTAACTTGCAGCCTGTTGTCATGGGAGTGCTGACTGGCTTGCTGTCCTCCATAGTGAACCTCTTTAACATCTCTTTCACATATTTGATTTGGGAAATGAATATACCTTTGTCATTCCGATTAACTCCGTAGCCCCGTAAAGTAAGATAGTTCACCAATCATTGACATTTCAAATTCATTCTCGCATCTTGGTTGCTAAGTCTTTACAAGATTCATCTTTGTTGCTCGCCAAATATGATATCATCCACATAGACAACAAGAACAATGAGATGCCCACCTTCTGTTTTCACATACAGATTACTGTCCACTAGACCTTTCTTAAATCCCCGTTGAGAGAGATAATTATCTAGCCTAGCATACCATGCCCGTGGTGCTTGTTTTAATCCATACAATGCTTTCTTTAATCTGCAGACCAGGTTGGGATCTTCACTGATTTGAAAGCCATCTGGTTGTTCAATATAAACCTCTTCTTCAAGTTTCCCATTCAAAAATGCAGATTTAACATCCATCTGATAAACTCTGAAGTTCTTGTAAACTCGCTAGTGCCGTAAACATCCTAATAGCTTCCAATCTAGCCACCGGTGCGAAAGTCTCTTCAAAGTCAATGCCTTCGACCTCGTGCATAGCCTTTGCAAACCAGTCTTGCTTTATTTCTAATGACCTGACCGTCTTCATTTAATTTATTACGAAATATCCATTTGGTGCCGATTACATTCTTGTTTGTAGGTCTAGGTACTAACTCCCAAGTTCTGTTCTTTTCAATCTGATCTAACTCTTCATTTATTGCCTTCATCCAGCTGTCATATTTGCTTGCTTCATCTATGTTTTTGGGCTCAATGCTGGATAAGAGAGAGTAATTACTTATTACTTTCTTTCTTGTCTGAATGCCAGTGTGGGATCTCCAATTATTTGGTCTTTAGGATGATTTTTCTGCCAGTTGCCCGTTTTGAACTTTCTATTTTCTTGTACCTCTGAGTCATCCGATAAGTTACCTGCATCACCGTAGACATATTTTCTGTGCCATGAACTTCATCCTCTTCAATGACTTCTTCGTAGATAGGGTAGTTTTCTTGAAGATTGACTATTTGTTTCCTTCCTTCATCGAATTTAACATCCGCACTATCCACAATTTTCTTGAGTCTCTTGTTATAGCATTTGTACGCTTTGTCGTGTGGAGAATAACCAACAAACACACCTTCATCTGCTCTATCTTCAAACTTTCCAAGGTTGTCATCTGTTTTTCTGATGTAGCACTTACAACCAAATACTTTGAGATGTTTTGCTGTTGCTTTTCTACCAAACCACAGTTCATATGGTGTTTTGCATTCATGAGTTCTTAACATATACCTGTTTTGAATGTATACTGCTGTGTGAATTGCTTCTTTCCAGAATCTATCTGCTATTTTGCTTTCTGCCAGCATAGTGCGTGCCATTTCCTGAATTGTTCTGTTCTTTCTCTCTACTACACCATTCTGCTGAGGGGTTCTGGCTGCTGAATATTGTCTCCTGATACCATATTTTTCACAGTATTCTAAAAATTCATTCGAAATGAATTCTCCTCCTCTGTCTGATCGCAAGCATTTAATCCTTTTCCCTGTTTCATTCTCGACTAGCTGTTTGAAGGTTTTGAACATTTCAAAAGCTTCTGTTTTATCTTTTAGAAAGAATATCCAGGTCATCCTGGAAAAATCATCAATACACAACATGAAGTATTTGTCACCGTTTATGCTTTGAGTCCTCATGGGTCCGCATAAGTCTGTATGAATGAGTTCCAAAGGTCTGCTAGTATGATATTATTTTGTTTTAAATGAAACTCTGGTCTGTTTTCCCTTCTGGCATGAAGCACACACACTGTTTGTAGGTTTCTTAATGGTTGGAATATCTCTTACTGCTTGTTTAGAACTGATTCTTACCAGATTGTCAAAACTTATGTGTCCAAGCCTCTTATGCCACAACCAGTCTTCTTCTTCTCGTCCCATGAAGCACATACCTTCTAAAAATTCTGAGAGTGTGTACAAATTGCCAGACGTCCTTGAGCCGGTTGCTATTAATTTCCCGCTCTTTATTTTTTTGACTTCACAACCCTGCTTCTTGAACACCACTTCATGTCCTTTGTCACAGATCTGACTTACACTTAACAAGTTATGTTTCAGACCATCCACATATAGAACTTCTTCTGACTTGATTTTCCCTTCGCTGATTTTGACCGATCCTTTACCTATTATTTTGGCTCCATCATTATTGCCGAACTTCACATAACCACCCTCATATTTCTGTAGATTTTCAAATTTTTGTTTATCACCTGTCATATGACTTGAGCAGCCACTATCAAGAATCCACGGTACATATTTATTCTGAGCTCTAAAAGCAGTCTGCACTATTAAGGATTCCTGTTCTTTCCTGAGCTGTTCCTTTTGTTTCCATTCTGTCTTAACTATGTTGTTGGGTTCAAGCTGGGATTTCCCTTTTTCAAAATTTTGCACATATCCTTCAGATGAACTACTATTGTGTTGTGCCTTATATGGTTGAGTTCTTCTTTTCTGAGATTGAAATGGAACAGACATACTACGATAGTTTCTGGAAATATGCCCGAAGTTGTGACACTTAAAGCATTCTACCGCATAACTCATTAGAGGAGCAAAAGCATTTCTACTAGTGAAGCTTCTTGGACCTATATTATATTTGCAGTCAACAATTTTATGCCCATAATTATTACATTTAAAACAGAAACCATAGAAATAATGATTAAACCTGAAAGATGGTCTTGGCCAATTTGTTGCTGGAGCTTTAGATCTTCCTTTCTTTTGATGTATGATCTTGGTAAAGCCATCATTGTCAGCTGCTATTTTAGGACTGGCATTGCAGCTTTCTTTTGCCTGATTTGTTTTTCTTTCCACAGCCTGTTTCTTGTCTTTACAATTTTTACTTTCATCATTGCTTGCTTTTGGTCCAGTTGATGATTCTCCTTCAGGAAAGCCGAGACCAAATTTGATACCTGTGGATCTTTGATTACTTAGAATTTTGTCCAGCTTCATCGAACTTTCTTCACGTTTTAAATGACAGTTGATTTTTTGATCCAGCTCTTGTATCTGTACTCGGAGACTCACATTTTCCTCTTCCAATTTGCAGCAGTAGTCAGTCTTCATGGATACTTGTATTTCAAGATCTTCGAATATTTTCTTGTATTCTTCTGTCTGAATTTTTAGACTGGCAATAACGTCATTCGCATCCTTAAGTTTCCTTGACATTTTTTCATTCTTCTTTTTCTCAGATTTCCATTCCATAAGAGCAGACACCAGCTCACCCTCTAAATCAACTTCAGCCTCAACTTCTTCAATAGATACTTCAGAGTTCATTCCCTCTATGTTTCCTGTGTTTTCTGCCTCTTCTGACTTGTCTATTTCAAATGCCATGAATAGAGCCTCACCTGTTCCTTCCTCAGAGTCTTCACTAGAACTCGTCCTCTGAAGATTCTGCATTTTGGGAAATAAAGCTTTTCTTTTTGAAGTTGCCTTTTCTAAAGTTTGTTTTCTTCCTCCATTCACTTCTTTCCTGATGCTGAGTTTCTTCACCTTTGTTCTTGTTATTGAGGGGACATTTGGTAGCAAAGTGTCCAATGCCTCCACAGTCGAAACATTTAAGAGGTAGCTTCCCTTTGTATTTTCCTTTTCCTTTCTTCAGCTTTCTTACGAAATTTGCTTCCATTTCATCCGAATCATTCTCTTCTTCAGATTCGTGTTTTGTGCTCTTGCCTTTTAGAGCTTTGAAGGCTGCTTCTCTATCAGTGGGATTAGATCTTCCTATTCTCATTTCAAAAGTAGTCAAAGAGCCATGCATCTCATCCATACTAAAATGATTTAAATCTTTGGCTTCTTCTATGGCAGAGACTTTTGAATCAAATCTAGGAGGAAGTGATCTCAATACCTTTTTCACAATAGCAACATCGGTTAATTCTTCGCCAAGACCTCTGATTGAATTTGTGATCCCATTGACTCTTTGCATGAAGGTCTCTATGTTCTCATCATTCTCCATCTTTAAAGATTCGTATTGAGCTCGATGTGCTTGAAGTTTGGCCTCCTTGATCCGATCATCTCCTTCATGAATTTTCTCTAGTTTATCCCAGATATCTTTTGCAGATTCACAACTTATGACTTTGACTAGCTCACTGTCAATTAGTCCACACATAATAGCATTTCTTGCTTTTGAATCATATTCAAATGCCTTCTTACCTGCAGTGTCTGTTGGAGCGGTGGTAGGAGCTTTGTAACCATTAACTACCGCACCCCAGATGTCAAAGCCCAAAGCACTGAGATATGTCTGCATTCTAATTTTCTAGAATGCATAGTTTGTTCCATCAAACATTGGCGCTTTGTTCGAAGAGAATCCTTCACCACTTGCCATTGCGTAACTTCCAAGATCTCCTTAGCTGTTTGAGCCTGTTCAGGAACTTGGCTCTGATACCAATTGTTATAATTACAATGACACTGAGAGGGGGGGTGAATCAGTGTGTTCTTTAAAAACTTCTAAAACAATTAGATTTAAAACCAGTAGTAGTTTAAAACAGATAAGAGAAGTACTAAAAGCATCACACATAACACAACATTTTAACGAGGTTCACCAATGTGGCTACTCCTCAAAATGACTGCTTGGACTACCATCCAAATCCAATCAAATGCAAAGCTACAACTTTACATAATCATTCACCAGCACCAACTGGTAGGAGCACCAACCCCTTAGATTTATCTGCTTCAACAAAATGGAGCACCAACTCCGATTTTTCCAGCACCAACTGGAAAGAGGCACCAACCCCTTATTCCAAGCTGCAACTTGGAGATAAAAAAGATAATAAAAGAGATATAACAAAACTTTATTCCTTACAGTCTGCTGTTTTTTGCATTCTACTTCTGTGTGAAACTCTTCGCTCTGTCCGATCACTCTTTCGAACTTAAGACTCCATTTCTCTACTTTGCGCTATGCACTCACAATTTTTAGATCCGAATGAGGACTTCGCATTCGACTCGATCAAACTTCATGCATTCACGCTTCATGCACTCACTCACTATCTCATCGCTGCGATCTCTTTCCTTCAACTCCAATGAATTATCACTTTGCTCACTCTCGAGTTCGAAGCAACCTTCTCTCTGCTGCACCCGAGCTTCTTTTGCATATATCGCAACACCCTCATCCACTTAACTTTGCAACAGTCCCCATTTTTATAGAAGAGAATACCACATCAAACATATTCGGCTCTTCCAAAAACACGTCAGCTACAAACCCTAATGAAGATAACATGAAACCCTAGAATTTTCTTGGCTACTTAATCTTTGTGACTGTTGGCTGCAAACCCTAACAACGTCCACCGTAAACCCTAGCAAGTTTCGGCTTTAAAACCCTAGAGATGTTCGTGGTAAAACCCTAACACTTGTCGGCTTTCAAACCTTAATAAATTCTGCTATAAATGCCTTGATGAAGTTGGCTTTGAAACCCTAATCGATCCGTTGCAAAACCCTAGCAAAGTCGGCTTTGAAACCCTAGGCATTGTCGGCCTTGATCCATCTTGTCGGCTTCAAGCGCTGCTACTACCTCTGTCACCTTTCTCGATGCTGTTGCTACGTAACACTAACTTGTCACGATATCGTGACCTTTTTCTGGCCGTACGCCTCCATGCGCTTGTCGTCGCGACATCGCGACCGTTTTGGTCTTTGCAAGCTTTCCTCGCAACTTGTCGCGATATCGCGACCGATTTGCCCTTTGCTGACGTCATCATCCTTCTTGTCGCGATATCGCGACGTTTTCGGTTTCCAACAGCTTTCCTCGCATCCTGTCACGAAATCACGACCGATTTGGCCTTTGCTGACGTCATCATCCTTTATGTCATGAAATCGTGACGTTTCCGGTTTCTGTACACTTCAAGCTTCACGCAGTAGCGAAAACTCAACAACTTTGCCTTGTGCTTCCAACTTGCTTTTTCTTGAGAAATTTGACTTGTGCCTTACATTTTTTGACTTGAAGTTTGATTGTTGTATCTTTGATGTCTGCACTTTTAGGCCTGTAGCGAAATCGCTACACCTTCGAGTTGAGTGTATTTACCTTGTAGCGAAATCGCTACATCTTTGTCTTGCGCACCTTTTACCTGTAGCGAAATCGCTACACCTTTAATTTGTGCAACTTCTTCACGTAGCGAAATCGCTACAACTTTTTCCCTTAACACTTTCTCTCTGCTTTTGCCAGCGAAAATTCAACATGTAGCGAAATCGCTACAGTTTCTCAAGTTAGCCTCTTGGCCTCCGATTTGTCGTGAAATCGTGACATTTTGCCTTGCACTTTCTCTCTCCTCACTTCCGTCGTGAAATCACGACATTTCTTGCCGCACTTTCTCTCTCCTCACTTCCGTCGCGAAATCGTGACATTTCTTGCTGCACTTTCTCTCTCCTCACTTCCGTCGTGAAATCGCGACATTTCTTGCTGCACTTTCTCTCTCCTCACTTTCGTCGGGAAACATGTCGTGATATCGCGACGAAAACATGTCGCGATATCGCGGCGATTTTCTAACTTGTCTTTTTCTTCGAATTTTTCTATCTTCTGCATCTGAATGACTTCTGATCTGTCTACCCACTGCATCCTTGGATCTAACTACCTGTGTTGACAACAATGACAACTTTCTTGCAGCACCTTGCTCAACACATTGGTGGTTGAGGGGGAGGGAATGGGAGTTCTTCCTAGGTCCACTCCATGTTGGGTGAACTATGCGTCTCGACTCACATTCGGTTGGACACCTCTTTGATAGATATGGTTGAGACCAATGGTGGTATCTCTTACAGGGGCTTATTTCTGTTGTTCTTTGATGTGGCCACCGTAGGTGATGTCAGTGGTGCAGGACCAGATGATGAAGATGAGCTCGATTGGTGATTTGAGGGACTTAACATCGGGGATGTATGCAGAATCAAACCCTATTTGGATGGATTCAACTAAAAGTCCAAATGTGTCAATGGGAGGGTCGATTGTGGCATCAGCTACATCGCATTGCAATACTTGAAGGGCTCTAAGTTTGCCATGACTACATGCACTTGCCCTTCTTATGTGTACTTTAGGCATTGATGGGCTATCAAAGGGACACACTTCATGTCCCTGATCCAAGGCCGGCCCAAAAAAATATTGTAGGCCATCTCACCTTCTAGGATGTGGCACAATGTAGGAATAGTATTTTGTCCCACTTGGATGGGCAGGACAATTGTGCCAACCGTCGAGCATATCACGTCATTGAATGCTCGAAGAGTATAGGTGAAGGCCACAATGTGAGATACTGGCAACTTGAGGTGTTTCAATGCCACTGTTGTGATTATATTGTTGGACGAGCTAGTGTCCACCAACACTCTCTTAAATGGAATCCTATTGACCCATGCAATGATGTGCAGGTGTGGATCTACCATATTACCCATCATCGATTTTAGTTCATCTTCTCTAAAGGTGATGACTAATAGATTTTGCTTCATGGGGATGTAGCTCAATGGCTTTGAGTATCTCCATTAGAGCCTCCCAATGGGGTGGTGATTGTTGGATGAGCTCATAGATGGAGAGCCTAGCTGACATGGTCCTTAAACTTTGGGTAAGTTTAGTCCAAATCATGGCCACTGGTCTAGGCAGAGGAGGTTGCATAGGGTCTATTGAGGTTGTGACATTGATGGAACTTCTCCTATAGCTGCAACGGGGGCAGCTATGCTTGGGTACCTCTTGTTTTGTGTCACTATGCTTATCATCCCTACATACCCCTGCATGGGGCAGTTTTGTGTTACCTCATTGACTTATAGAGTTTTTTCTTGTGCATCAGGGGGTCCTTGAAGACCTCCATCTGTTGGTTGCTTGGTGCTATGGGATTATCCATCGCTAGCATTTTATTGTCTATTAGGTCTTGCACTAAGATTTTGAACTTCCAACATGCATAAAGGTCATGTCATTTTTGCCGATGAAACCTATAGTACAAGTCTTCCCTATAGCCCTTGGGTTTTGGCACGTTGGGGTCTACGGGTCAAATTTTTGGTAGGTTTATCAAGTTTACCATGGACAAGCGGTCAAACAAGGAGTCTTTAGACTCTATGAAGGGTGTGAATTGTTGCCTAGGGCAATACTTCTGATTTTTCTCTTGCCTATGATTTTCCTTCTCATAGCTATCAAGAGGAACTGCTTGATAATTAGCCTTTGGGGGCTATGTCATCTGTGTAGGCTTTGGTATGTTTATGGCAACCTAATTGACCACAGCGAGTTTCGGTTGCGTGGAACCAATTTTGGCATTTTTGGGCCACTCTTTCTTGCATGGCTTGGCAATCTGACCATCCTATATCTTGATCTCCTCAATTATTCTGGCTTGTGCCAGGGCTTCCTCGAGAGTGGCATATTGATGCAACTGCAATAGCATGAAGATTGACCTTAGGAAACTTTTTGAGAATATTTGGGTTAGGTTGGCCATGGGAGGGAGGTAAGGAATCCTTGAAATAAATGTCCTCCACCAATTTCCATAAGCCGCCATGGTCTCTTCCTCATATTGCCTGAGGCTAGCTAGGTCGCTTAATGATGCCTTATTCTTGGTGTTGAAGGTGAAACATTTGAGGAATGCATCCACTAGCTGGTCTAGGTTGCTGATGCTATGCTTTAGCAATTGGGTAAACCAATCCGAGGTAGGGCCTATGAACATGGTTATAAATGTTCTTAGAAGCAAAGCATCATTGTCCTGAATGCCAAAGCATTGACTTAGGAATCTTGTCACGTGCTCTTGGGCATCCTCATCCCCTCTAAAAATCACCAATTGAGGCATTTTGAAGTGTTCAGGGTATGGGGGTGTCGACACTGAAGGGTGCACAAGGTGATTGCAGAGCTGGCATAAAGTGGGATTTTGGGGCCTAGAGGTCTTAGTCTCTACAGAATCTAAGCACTCTAGCAGCACTTTGTATGCATCAGAAGATTTGATCTCTTCCTCCTTCATTTGTTCTTGTTGTGGATTGCGGGGAACTTGAGGCCTATGGAGGGGTAGCCAGATAGCGCCCCCCTGCCTTGGTAGGGCATTTCAACTCACTCTTCTTCTTGATAAAATTCCTCATAGGCTTCTTGAGGAGGTCTTGGGCATGCTATAAACATGGGTGGGTTCTCGAGGAGGGCATCCATCATTTGTTCTGGGAGTGGTCTCCCACTCAGATCTAGGAGGTCTTGGAGGCAACATTTGATAAGGTCATGGAGGCCTGTCTTGCACCAAGGGGTTGTGCCTCTCATAAAGCTCTATCTTATGTGTGTGAGGGGTTGGAATCCTCTCATGCACAGTGTTCTAGAGCAACTCATCTATCTAATGCTAAATGCACTCTTTGATAAGATGGTATAGATGCTCTAACTATTGTTGATCTTGCTCAAGCTACGTGATTTGGGCTTTGCAGGCGGTATGTTTGGCAACTACCAAGTCAATTTTTTTCCACCGTCATAGGTCTAGGAGGCCTAGATGTCTTCCCTACATATCTACCTTGGTCGTAGTGATCTGAGATCTCTATAGGTCGCTTCCCTCTATCTAGTTTAGTAGCATTCACCCGAGGCTCTGGCCTCAGTAGGTGATCCTGATAAATAGCAGGTGGAGAGGCACATTGCTCCCACGTTGTGTATTGCTCTTAAGGAATATAGTGATTTTCCTCATGCTCCCTTTCATATATGTGAAAGGGATGGGCAAAGTTGTCTTACCCTATTTGAAGAGCCTTATGCTCTGGATTTAGCCCATTGTTTCTAACAGTAATGAGGGGTAGAGGAGGGATGATATAATCATGTGGCCTCTCCTTATGGACCTTATGTTGTTCTAGCACTTCATCGCATGGTGGCCACTCATAATGAGTGTCTAAGGGGGCCTTCCTATGTATGTTCTCCTCCTAAAAGGGTTTGTGCTGAATGGGAGTGCCCCTCAAAGGGGTGCCTCTATAGTCTTGTTCCATCATGGTATGATGTGGACTATTTTGTGGGGTGGTATGACCAAGTCCTTGGGGCTATAATGGAGGTGACTTGTGCCTCCTTGTACACTTTCTACCACTTTTGCCTATGATTGGGCTTGGCTACGAGTGTACACCATGGTGGTGGTTTTCTAAGGGATATGTATGTTTTGTCTTCTTTACGATTTTTTATGCTACACTAAACAAAAAGGGGCCACACAAACAAAGAAGTGATTATCTCGTTTATAGATTAAATGTGTGCCCTAAATATGGTTCAGTGTGTTTTGATTTTTGTTTTGAAAGCCTTGTAAAGAAAATTTTGTTGTACATGCAATATGAGGGCTCTTATGTCTCCTAAAATGGTCGCCCCTTAAATATACCACTGGTAGGTCGTTATATTGAACCTCTCAATATACCCATCCTTACGTGAGGGAAACTATTGGTACATGAGAGTAGAATAGTACGTGGAACATAGGCGGTACGAAAGGGGAATCACTCTATTTTTATCACCTACCATAGAAGACTTATCCTCATGCACTGGGAATCACCCCAGCTACACTTGGTCAGCTTTTGTCAGGATTTATGTCTAGCAACAGTCGCGATCGGGGTTATGTATGCAAAATTCAAGCCAAGGTGGTGATGAAATCCATCGTTGGTCTTGATCAAGTGTTAGGGTTTTACGACCAACTCCTTGATGTTTATATTATCATGTGGTGTGTGTGGTTCTTTTTACTTGTGAAAATAAATAAGACATGTAACAAACCTCTCTATGCAAGCAAATAAAGTAGAAAAATCATAGAAACAGAGATAGAAAATTATAGAGAATATTTAGAAAACCTACCTCTTCTTTGCCCAAACCGAATACCCTTGAGTTTTTGCTAAAAAAATGCACAGAGAGCTAATCATCCCAAGGTGGGATAAATAGCAGATCTGTATTCATAATAGGGTGGGATGAATGCCTATTCATCCTTGGGTGAAATGAATACCAACTCTGTATTCGTCATAGGGTGGCACGAGCAACAGTCCAACTCCTAAAGGATTAACACCTGAAAGAAAAACATAAAATTTTGATCAAAAAATTGATCCCAAAATTAGGGGACAGGGTCCCACCATGATCACCATTGAAAGCATGTCTATAGAAGCACAGGCACACCGGGTGCGATGCAAACAAAAGCAGATGTAACGCTAAGTCCTACGAATGAACAAAGAACAAGTGCATGAAAAGGGAAAGCGAAGCATGAATGAAACGAGATGTAAAGAAAAAGTAAAGTGCAACCTCTTTTATTAATTTTTCTTGTGATCAGGTTACAATACTTCTCCCCCCTTTTCAAGGGCTCGGAGCATTAGATATAGTTTTGTTCCACCAATGGATGGTACGCTTCCCTTCGAGATCTTCCATGTGCCCACATTTGAAATGGGTGGGTCAAACATCACCACCACTTGCGTGAATGCATATGTAGTTCCTTGCTTCCCCTCCAGTGTCGAGATCCTATGTTCAGAGAAATAACAAATGATTAATAGCACATGCAGATGGAGGGAAACATGCAATCCCCAAGGCCTCTAGTTAAAGCATACATTAAATAATTAAAATAGTGATCAAAACATATCATAATAAGATGAAACTTGAATAGAAGCATGTAAATATCATCATGAACACACTACAAAAATAACAGTCAAGAAATCTTCTATAGATTTCTAATCGCTCCGGGGTGGGATGATTAGGACTGTCATAAAATGCCCTAAAGTGACCTCCAAAATTTCCCATATAGAGGCCTCCAAAACACCTACAAACTTGGAGTTAGACAAAATGGGGAATTTTGATATGACCTAGAAGGTCATATTTGTCTGATTCTGCCCTATTCGCCCTGTATCTGAAGGTGCTCCCTGTATGTTAGTAAAAGAATAAAACAATGAAAACACAGTCAAAACAAGTCATAATGCTTTGAAATTTGAACTACAAAATATATTAAAAACATAAAACATGATGCAAAAGAAATAGTGAAGAAATTTTTTATATATTTCTAATCACTCCGGGGTGTGGCAATTAGGACTGCAACGGTGTGGGGGGCACCCGGGGGTAGGACGCCCATCGTTTGGGGCTTGGTTTTGACATCAATCCACTTGGGATGGGTCCAAAACCTTCTAGGGGGTTGTGTTGGCAAATTAGGTGTGGGATTGTGGCCAATTGTTCAAGTTTTGGGTCCGGATTGTGCTCCTAATGTTCACTCGATAACCTCCCTTCCAAAAGAGAGATCAAGGATGTAGGAAGCACAATGAGGGTGGGGGTATAATTTGATAGCACTCCATTGCTCCAAATGCTCCTACTCTATCCTCATTTTGTGGTTATAAGACTCACCATTTTATAGACCTGAAGGTCTACTTTGAATGTGCATGTAGGGGCACCACTTGGTCATCATGCCTTATCAGGGGAGAGAAGATTCCTCCCTGATTAAGGGCTCCATGACTACCTCTTTGAGCTTTGAAATGCTCACTCACACTACCATGCATTGAAGGTGGAGTTGAGTGGTGGATCTAGGATTCCATTTGTCAAGTTTTGACTTTTTTCCTGTCAAACCTGCTATTCGCCCCACCCTAGAGTGATTGCTGCTAATTGTCCCGGGGTGGGGCGAATAGCATTCTAATCGCCCCAAGGTGGAACGAGTAAGGAGCAGGGTGCTTGAAAGGTGCCAAATTGACCTCTGATCTTCCAAAACTACTTTGTGAGTGGTTAGGACCACTGTTTAACCTCTAGGGGCTGCCCTAGGGGCTATGTATGCCAATTCGGTTAGTGCTTGTAGCCACATGATCAGATTGGTGTTGTTTTGGTGTCTATAGGGCGTATCTAATTTACCATAAATTTGTCTTGCAAGTGCGGTGGTAGGTTTGAGTTATGCTGGTTTTATTTGAGCACAAGGTCCCCAAATTTGAATTCCCTCATATGGAATTTACTATTGTATGCTCATGCAAGGTAGTTCTGATAAACACGAAGATGCTCCAAGGCATTGAATCAGCGTTCATCAAGAAGCTTTAGCTGATCAAGGTGGCCTTGTCGTGTAGTGTCATCATCTATGTAATATTTCAAGGCTACTCTCAAGGTTGGAATTTCCAATTCTAAGGGTATGATGGCCTTAGTGCCATATAAAAGTGAAAATGGTGTTGTTCCAGTGGGCGTCCGCACACTAGTCCTATATGCCCATAATGCTAGAGGTAACTATAAATGCTAGTCCCTATGATTATCTTTCACTGTCTTCCTAAATATGGAGATGATGGTCTTGTTTGAGGCTTCTGCTTGCCCATTTTCTTGTGGATAATATGGTGTTGAAAAATTGTGCTGAATAAGGTATTTTTTTGTTAAAGCATGTACATTTTTGTTCTTGAAAGATGGACCATTATTCAATATTATCTTCGAAGGGACCCCAAAACAACTTATGATATTTTGGAGTATAAAATCCACAATCCTTGGTCCAGTTGTCGATGTTAATGGGATCACTTCGACCCATTTGGTGAAATACTCTATGGCCGTTATGATGAATGTGTGTCGACCTAAATATGGGGGAGAGATTTTCCCAATCAAGTCTAGTCCCCACTACGAGAAGGGCCATGCTGCCTGGATGGGTTACAAGGCTTGTGATGGCAAGTGCATGAGGTTTGCATGATGTTAGCACTTAACATATCTCTTGACATACTCAACAATATTTTACCATAGTGGGCCAATAGTAACCCATTCTCAAGATGCGCTTAACGATGGCCATGCCACTAAAGTGGCTACCACATGTACCATCATGAGCTTGCAAAATTTCCCAGGATGCTTCTTGGAGCTCAAGACAATGAAGGAGCACTCCATCATAGCCTCGTCTATAAAGGATCTCTCCTAGAAAAATGTATCTTGTCACCTTTTGTTTAAATGTTAATATTTTGGCATGTGATAAGCCTTGCAGTACCATTTCAATATTTAGGAAGTCCCACAATTGGGATAGCCAATCCTGATAAGCCACAACTTCTATGGATAAAATGACATGTTCTTGTGATCCAGCATTTGTGAAAATATATTTGGAAACAATCCTGTGATGAATGGTTGTTCCACAATCCGTAGGACCTTGAGATATCAAAGATTCCCATGGGGTCATTTGCAATAAATCTCTAACTTTGAAGGACCAGTCCTAATTTGGTTCAGTCTAGATCATGTTGACTGACTCTAGGTTATTAATAATCTCATGTTGTATTACTAAAAATGTGAGTACTTTCACATAAACGGTTGTGAAATCAGCAGACAAATTTTGAGGGATTAAGGATCCCAAAGATGCCATGGTGTCTACAAATCTATTTTATGTATGAGGGATTTCCTCAATGTCATACCATTCCATCCAAGCTAGATAAGTGTCAATAATTTCCTTATAAGCTTTCAAGAGTGGGCACCTGCATTGGAATAGGCCTTTGACTTGGTTTACTATGAGCAAGGAGTCACCAAATATGTTCAATATTTAAATACCCATTGCAACAGTTGTTTGGAACCCCAAGATTAAGGCTTCATACTATCTATTGTTGTTTGTGCAAGGGAAGTCTAGTTTGAATGATAAGGACAATGGAGTACCTTGTGGTGTGGTAAAGACTATCCTTGATCCACCCCCTTGCTCGCATTTCGAACCATCGAAGAACAATGACATGTCTCTTTCTTTCTCAGTTTCTTCAAGTTCTGGTGTATATGATAATGCGAAGACTGCATCATCAGGCAAATCTATTGTGAGAGGCTTGCTCTCCTGAAGATGTGCCTCTGCTAATTAATCTACTATGACTTATCTCTTGATGGAATTTTTGCCTATTAATTATAGATAAAATTCTATCAATAGCATGATCCACTTTGTCGTACATGTATTGTGATATGTCTTGTTCATCATGTACTACAAAGGATTTTGTTTTGATATAACATAATTTGTATGGCTCAACATGTAGTATCACAACTTTTTGGTTACAAAGACCACTGCGAAGCATAACTTTTCTATGTAAGCATATCCCAGCTCATAACTCACCATGGTGCGACCAATGTAATATACGACTTGCTCTTTGTTTTACGCATTATTTTGGTCTAACATGGTACCCAAAGCAAAATCAATAGCCAATATGTATAGAAATAATGGTATGTTTGGCCTTGGTGGAGCCAATACTAGCAGTATTACCAGGTATGTTTTGATCTCTGCAAAGGCTTGTTGGCTCCCGATGAAATAGGAAATCCTTGCATAGCAATTGGTTCATGGGTCAACACTTGTATGATAATTGAGTGATGAACCATTTGATAGATTCTACCTTGCCTTGTAGGCTTCTTAACTACCTAATGTTGGTAGGGGCAGCCATTTCTAGTATAGCCTTTACTTTTGCAGGATTGACTTCGATGCCTCTCTTTGAAATGATGAACCCTAAGAGCTTACAAAAATTTATGCCAAATACACAATTCTTAGGATTCAATCCAACGTTGTGCTCTATGAGGTGATCGAAGACTTTTGTAAGGACTTGAGCATGATCTTGCCACAATAAAGACTTGGCTAGTAATTCATTGATGTAGTCTTCCAAGATCTTGTGCATGTAGTCATGAAATATGTATGTCATGGCCTGCTAATATGTGACATCGACATTCTTAAGACCAAATGGCATTACTTTGTAATAGATTTTCCCCCATGGAGTAATAAAAGCATTATTGTGTTGGTCTTCCAGTTTAATCCAGATTTGATTGTATCCAAAAAAAACATACATTAGGGAGAGCATCTCATGACCTGTGGTGGTGTCAACAAGAGCATCTAATTTTTGAAAAGGGAATGAATCCTTTGGAGTTGCCCTATTCAAGTCTCTAAAATTTGTGCAAATTCAGACTCTTCCATCTAGTTTCCCTACAAGCACCATGTTTGATACCCACTCAGGGTAGTCAATGAAAACTGCATCCAATAGTTTTTGCAATTTGTTCTTCACAATCAAAATGATGATTGGATGCATTTTCCTCAACTTTTGCTTGACTGGATTCTTTAGGGGATACAATAAGAGGTTTTGAACCACTAAATTTGGATCAATTCTTGGCATATCCTTGTAAGTCCAAGCAAAAATATTTGGCCTCTCTTTAAGGAGAGAGATTATGAAGGCTTGTTCCTTTGGAGATAGGCTTTCTCCGAACTTGAATTTCTTTGGTTGAGTAGGACATCACTGATGTCCACCTCAAAATTCATTTCTATAGCCATATGTGACCCATCCTCAAATTGGTGGGGCATGGGTATCAAGTGAATGTCATCGACGGGGTTTACAGGTCCTACTAACTCAGGATCCAAACCAGCATGGAACACATAATATGCATAGCATGTTGCCAAATGGAATAGTTGAAATGTATCTTAATTAGATAAAATATCCTTAGGATCTATGGGTGAATCAGCATGATACCAATCAATAGCCTTCGTATCAAGATACAAATATTTAGTGGGATCGACTGGGTTATGAAGTGGAGTGGTCAAATCGATGGAGATTGTATTGATGGATGGCATGAAATCTCCATAACCACATGATTAAAATATTGTCTCAGAGGTTTCTCTTCCATACTCATGATGAGGCTCTAGAGTAAAAGGAATCTCTAGATCTGGCCCATGAGTTGGTCGGATAATAGGATCATTGTGCTTTAAGAGCTCTCTGAATGTAGGAGGAGGGGGATCGACCATCTAGTGAATGGAAGCTATGTCAATAGGTCTCCCTAAAAACTATAAATGAGGATATATTATGTCAACTTGTCGCAAGTGGTGAGGCCCGAGATAAGCCATCTCAATTTTATCCTCAAAGTCATCATCACTTATCCAAAAACCATTAGCATTGGTATGTAGCCCTAAGACAAAAGGCTCATGTATTAGACCTAAGTAGGCCATATTTGTATCATATTCATATTCTTCATCACTTATAAAGAAGCCATTTGCATTAGTGTCTTGCCCCATGCTTTGGGGCCAATGCCTTGATCCTAGATAGGCTCTCTCTATTGAGTCCTATGACTCATAGTCACTCTCATCCAATATGTATCCACTCTCGTTGTGGATGGACCAAGTAAATCTTTGTAAATAGTGAGGCCCATGATAGGACAGGCCCTCTTGTTCTTCATCATCACTTGCCACATATCTTGCTCTTCATCCCATGAGTTGTATCCTATTGGGGTGGCATCAATTGTGGATCTTGGATGACAAGTTTTAGGTGGTGGTATGTTCATCGCGACCACTTGTCTATTGCTCATAAGTCTTGAACTTAGTGGGTGATAAGGAATAAAATTGATGTCTTCTCCTAAACCAAGCTCAATATATCCAAGGCTACTACTAGAGAGTCATATCAACCTCTGATGTGATAGCCTAACCCAAACCTGTCAATGGGAAGCTGGTATTGCAGCTCAAATGGCCACCTTTGCCCTTGCTCATATATACCAAGACCGTAATAATACCAATGGCAACATTCAAAGTAGCTTAGAGAAAACTTTGGATTAGAGAGGTAACGAACATTAATAATGAATAATTCATCATTGTCCTTTTCTTCTTTAGTAGACTTATGGGCATAGTCTAGTCCAGCATAGACAAAGTTTGTTTGATTGGGAGGGATTCCAAGCGGAACCACTATTCCCACTGGTGGTCTTAGGACTTTTGATCATCCCATGTCTTGTGCAGACTCTATGATGGGTATGAATGTTATTTTCTGCACAAGGTATTCTCCTATCCTTGTACTTTCCAAGTGTATAGTCACATGCGAGGTGGATGACCCCACGGATGACACTGGTGAAGCAGGGTGGTAGTCATCGTCTTCGACTTGATCTTAGAGATCTTCTTATTCCATGGGACTTGGACCTTTCTCAATGGCTATGGTTAGTGCTTCCTTGAGCTCACTTTCCTCCCCCATGGGCACCTTTATCTTTTGATTGTATTTTGGCTTAGACATTGATGGTTTCTTAAAAGCATTAGTCATTTTGTGCACAAGATGAGGTGTTGATGTAGATGGGTCTTTTTGCACCCGTTTTTGTTTGTCATTTAGTTGGATAGCTATAGATGAATGTCCTACATACAAGTGGGCAAAAGGAATCACAAATTCTCTTGGACAATCCACCTTATGAACATACTTGAATTGTTCTTCATCGACCAACAATATAATATGCAACGGAGGTTCTAGTAAGGCAATGAGCATTGTCTTAATCTCCTAATCATAGAATCAGATTACAGGTTCCTTGAATTCTTGTACTTGTCCCAAAAAATGGGTGAATGCATTAGGATCTTGTGGTTGGAGCTCAATTGTCCTTAAAATCTCCATCAAGATATCCCTGTGCTTCGGGGACTATTGTATGAGCTCATAGATGGATAGCTTGGTCGGAGTCATTTGTAATTTTTGCTCAATTCTACTTCGAATAGTCACCACAGGTCAAGTTGGTGGACCTGGAAGGTTGTTTTTTCCCTGCCTTTACCTAGGTGCAGCTGGGATATTAATGGGATCTACATGAGGTTATGGTTGACCATACCATCTACTCCTGGTTGCTATATTGATAATTTTGACCATCCCAAAGACACCCATGGGTAGGTATATCCACTCATACATTATTGACTTGGGCCCCTTGCCCTCTAGGGGCATCATGATTTGGTAGTGGGTTTTTGTAAATGCCCATATCTCTATTGTCAGGAGATAATGGGTTGTCAACTTTGAGCTCTCCCACCTCAATCATGTTTTGCACTTGGTGCTTAAAACCAATGCAAACCTCAATGTTATGCCCTGGTATCCTATGATAAGAAAAAAATTGATCATCCCTATATCCTTTTGGCTTAGGATGGTTGGGATCTATAGAGGTATATCAAGGAATCTGATCTTTCCTACCTCACTCAATTGGTTGAAGATTGATTGCATCGATTCTGTTAATGGTGTACAATAGCGAGGGGGTTTGCATTCTCTATTTCTCCCCTAATTGTTCTTTTGATCATAATTGGCTGGTGGAGGATGTGCTTGATAATTATAGGGTTGCTATGCAATCCCATACTTAGGCATAGCCAATACCACTTGATTAATTGGGGTAGGGTTTGCTTGCTTCTGCTTATTTTTGCCATTTTTGTCATTTTTGTTCCACTCCTTCTTGGTTCAAAGTTTTATGGTTCCCTCATCTACTTTTATGTCCTCAATGAGTTTGGATTGTGCCAAAGCTTCCTCAAATGAGGGGTATTGTTGTATTTGTAGCAAGAGGGAAATGTGTTTGGAACAACTCTTGGTGAACATCTAGATGATCTCTTCTGTGGGAATGAAGAATGATAATTTTACCATGACTTTTCTCCATCTATTCCCATAGTCCATTACTGGCTCATCATCATAATGCATCAAATTTTCCAAGTCTGAAAGGTTTACTTTTCTCTTAGCACAAAAAGAGAAACACTTCAGGAAAGCATTCACTATTTTTTCAAAGTTGGATATGCTCTGCTTGGGTAATTGGTTGAACCATTGGGTGGTTGTACCCAAAAATATCATGACGAATATCCTCAGCATAAGAGCATCATTATCTTGATATGAAAACATGTGCTAATAAAGTTGGTAACATTCTCTTGCACATCCTCTTCACCCTTAAATTTATCTAGCCTAGGCATATCAAAGTGCTTAGGATAGGCAGGGCTAGGAACTGATGGGCACAATGGTTGGTTGTGTATTTTGCTCAATGTTGGTTGGTTCCCAGTCATCTCTTGTTTCTCAAAGGACTTCATTATTTTAGCAAGTGCTTGGAATACCTTTGAGGTGAGGAGTTCCTCTTATTATAGGCCCCTTCATGGTGGCAATGGAGGTAGCTCTCTATCCACTTGATTTGCTCTATTTTTGTCCCTCCTACAAGGGGATTCAAGATGTGTCTGATCCTGATCTATTAGGTTTACCCTTTCTCCACCAGATAGATTTCGCTCATGATTTGGTGGGTGGTTTTGTTGTGGGTTTCCTTCTTGTCTAGTGCACCCATATCCTGGTGAGTCTTTCTCTTTATTTGTCATGATCGAGAGATTCTAAAATATCTCACTCTTTGTGCAAGGTGTTCTCTAACTATTGCATGTGGTTAATTTGTGATTTCATAGAAGAATCATGCTTGCCTAACCCTGTTCTTGTGGTCTTGAATCACAAATTCCTCGAAGAGGTTTCCACTGTGTCTTTGCTCTTGCTAGCTAGTGTAACTTGTTCAGTGTATTGTTGAGTGTCTCTATGATCTGAATCTGTATGATTACTATGGGATCATCTTAAGGTACCCCTAGTCTAAGAAGTGGGCTTAGAAGTCATGCTTCATGAGCTTCCAAATGCATAATTTTTTGTTGCTATGGTTTTTGGAGGTGGTCTTGAATAAATCCAATCTATCTCATCTAGCTGTCTTATTTTCCATGCTTGATCCTATGGGGTGCCATGTACTCCAATGAGGTCATAGTATATTGAAATCCTTCCACTTGTGTGAAGGATATCATCTATTTGATGTCTATGATTGGATGTATCTCTAGTTTCCTACCCCTTAGTGGGCTGATCTATTCTAAGTGTTTCATGTGAATGTTGGGATGTTGTAACACCTATGTGTCCTTTTGATGATAAAGGCTTTGTGGTCACCTTATTTCTCCATGAGGATGGAGGCATGGAATCCTCGTCATCCTTATGTGAAGAATGAGGTCTAGAACCCTACTTATTTCTATGTGAAGAGGAAGCTCTTTAAGCTTCCTCATGTCTCTGAGAAGTTTCTATGTATTTAGAGGAAGCCCTTAAGGTTTCCTCATGTCTCCTTGATGATGATGGCCATGATGCCTCATTGTGTTTGTGTGATGTATTTTCATGTTGTGGATCCCTTCTTGGGATTTCTTGAGGAGATACCCCAAGGGTTGAGTTATCACCCCTTAGACTCACGAAATTGTGTCTCATGGTCTTACGGGTAGGTCTTTCAACGTTACTATGACCTCACCTAAGGGTGTGAGTTGCTTCATATTCCCCTTTGGTATCATCCTGAGGGTGTTTAATTTTTTATTTTGACCATTTTATTTTAGGACTTTAGTTTTTGTGTTGCACTTAAATATAACCAAACAATATCAAGCAAATTTTTATCTTGATTATCAATTTAAGTGTGCTCTAAAATGTTTGTTGTATTTTGATGATTTATTGTTTCTTTGATTTCTTGTTTTGCTTTGGATTGATAATGAGGAGACTCATCTATAGTGATAATCAAGCACACTCATGCCAAACATAATTTCTCAAAAAATACTAGGGTACACCGCTTAAATCCCAATGGGGGGTTCACCTAGCTCTTCCACTCTAAACCAATGATTTCGTTAGTGGGAGACAGTTTGAACACAAATAACTTAGTACCACTATAAGCAAGTTCCTCAATCCATTTATAGGAATATTTAGGGGGCAAACCGGTGGAAGGATATGAATGCCAACATCACCAGACTGAATTGAGGGTTGGTGATGAAATCCAACTCCCCAATGTTTAAATGATGCATTTGTGTGTGGTGTTCATTTTAAGTTTGCATGAATAAGAATGCATCATTCAGTAGCAATGACTCTTTCCTATATGCCTAATGCAAAATGCATTTTAATTTTAGAAAGGTGCATAGTTACTATGATATTAATGAATGCACTCTATTAGGTACAAGTATGGCCTTTAGAAAGGTCCCAAAGCAAGCAAACCAACACACATTTTCCAGAACGTTGGGTTCTAGGGCCGAATTTACAAGCATAAGTCATTGTTCCTAACAACGCCTAGTGGAAAATCTAAAAATAAACTCTAAGATGTGTAAGATGCAAGTTCATTCTTTTCCATCCTTTCAGTTTTCTTAGTGTTCACTATTTTTAGAAAAATAGAAGCATACAAAAACCATAAAGTATCAAAAAAGTTGTACCAACCTTTAATCCAACTTAGAGAACAAAGGTCCTGCCCTCTACTGCACTCCAGTTCTGGCTGTTGTCAATTAGAGCAGTTGGTTTATGGTCATTGTTAGAAGGAGCAACTAAGCTTGTGAGCTTCTGTCGATCAGAGTGGCTGATTCATGGTTGCTATAGACCAGAACGGTCAAACCTATACATAAAACCAAGTTAGTATTCAAGCCAAGAATGAAAAATTAGTGGAAGTGCCACCATGATCACCATCTATAGTGACCCTTGGGAAACGACGCATCGACCCCGCTGACCTTTCCTACTTGCGATTTAATTGAACCTATTAATGTTTTAAGCATGCATCTTAAATGAAAGGTGTAAAAGAAGACACAAATAGAATGTAAAGAAATAAATGAATGAATACTCTTGTATTGATATTTCCAAGGTCTGGTTACATATAATCCCTCTAAGGGATACCATTCATTTGATACATGATTTTATACAAGGAAGACAACAGATGTGTAAAATATCCCCCTTGCACAGGGGTGGCATGCTTATAAAGGGCTTCCCAGTGATGCACATAGAAATGTATGAGGGTTTACAGATGCCTCCTTCTCTGGGTCTATTTCCTAGAGGGATCCTCTTGCTTCGTATGTTGTAGATGCACTTGTGGCCCTATAAGCAATGAAACAACAACACACACTTAGATGTCCGAGATTGCCTCCCCGAATGAGGTTGTTAGCAATGAATATACTTAAACGAAAGCAAGTGCAAATGAAACTAATGTTATGAATACAAATGAATGAAGTGATTTTATTCTAATTATATGCAAAACATGAAGAAAATAGAATAATTAAACTAATGTCTACACCCTAAGCTAGGTCTACGAGTCACTGTCCAAGACAGCGACCGCTAAAGTGAAACCTATCTTCCTTGCTCCAAGTCTATGGATCAAAGCTTATTTTTTATGTTTAAATGGTGATTGATCTGCATGTGTTAAACTATTTATTGGCTAGCACTTTGTAGCTCCTCCAAGGTGCTCTGATATGCTCTCCTCAATGACCTACTATGTTCAATTCGTGATGATAAAATCAGACCTCCAATTCGGACTCATTCGGATCAAAATCGGATCCTTGGTGCTCTTAGGCTTGCACATTTTAAAGTGTGAAACCCTAGGTCTATGTTCAAAACCCTAGGATTGAATTCCTCATGCATAGTGAATGTTAGCATGAGAAGATTTTATCTTTTCTATGTTTAAATACCAGTTAAATGAAGTCTAAATTTAGACTCAAGTCTTCCATGTGAACTGGTCGTGAAGGGGAATGCAAAGTTACTCCCACTCACCTTTATTACATATAGACTGGCACTTCCACCCCTAATTAGACCTGTTTGTTGGCATAGTGTTTTTTATGGCTTAGCCATTATCGTATGCAGTGACTAAGATTTGGTTGTTGTCATTTGTAGCAGCTAAGGTCTGGCCGCTCTGAGCTTGAGCGTTCAAGGTCCAACCACTCTGGTTTACAACAGCTAAGCTTGAATGGGCCTAGAATTCCCCATATGAGTGGTGAGGACCACTTTTGATACTTGGAAAGTCCAAGGTCTAGTCACATGGCCTATGAATGTGCCTATGTAAATAGTTCTCCTAAACATGACATGTTTTAGGTGTCTATAGTAATATTTATATATATAAATATATATATATATATATATATATATCATCCATCCCTAACAATCTAATGATGGGGGTGAATTAATTCTAGTTTATATTATAAGGAACTATTCATTCACTTAAGATACTCACCAAGCTATCTTAAAGAGGTTTCAAGGACATATAATATTATCACTTTTATTGGATTTTTCAAAGTGTTGTAACATATAATAAGCACCTTTTATTTTGGTGAGGATCTAATTGGTTGTCTTATTCATGATTGGATAACTCCAATAACATGTTGTTGTTATCTTGTGATAATGCAAAAATAAAAGGAGACAAGATTTATAGAATATGATTGGCTACTATTATTGATCACTCCTTAGTTAGGAGTAGGTACATCATTGTAGGTAATATTTTTTATTGTAGCTTTTATATTTTTATCATTGTTATTAGGTAATGAATATTGAGAAATATCTAAATCTTAGTGTTGGAAAATTTTGCCACACTAAAATTTTTCTTATAAAATGTTGAAGAAGGAGATGAATGATGTAATTTTGCCATTTTTAATGTTTTAATGAAATAATTTTATTCCTTTCCTATAAGCAATTCCATTAAATAAAAATGTTGATTTCATTTTTGGAAATGCACAATAAATTCTCCCTTTAGAAATTAATGGAAATCATGAGAAAAATGTAGAAGGAGAAATTTGATGGCAATATTCGTTTCGGAATAAAAGTATTGATGGAAAAATAGCTACAACTTTGGCATTTAAAATTTAAAGCAAAGGTGCTAGTAAAATTAAATAAATGATGTTTTCACCCCATGTATGGGTGAAAATCCTTTGCACCCGTCCTTTGGGGTGAAATTACCTTGAACGATTTTATCCAAATGAAGGGGAAGATAAAAATTTGCAAGTGAAGGGTCAAAGTCAAAAGTGCCCCTGGAAAGGAGAAAAAATCATTTTCGCCCCTCTCAGGGGTAAAAATCCAGTTAAAAGCTTCTTCAAACCGAAAATAGAAGGGAGAAATTGTTGGGCATGGTCAAATTCAAAGTCATACTTCAATAAGGGCGAAAATCATTTTTGCCCCTCTCAAGGGTGAAATCAAAGAAAAAAGTAGTTTTGAAGTGCAAACATAAAGATGATGTCATCCAGGCAAAGATAGAATAAGTCAAAGTCAAAATCACCCCTTTGAGGGGGCAAAAATCATTTTTGCCTCTCTTTGGGGTAAAATTCCAAAAAGAAACATCTTGAGGTGAAAGTCATTGAAAGAGCAGTTTTATTACTAGTCAAAGTACACATCACCCCTAGGCTGGGACAAAAGTCATTGTTGCCCCTCTCTGGGGTGAAATCAATTATTTCTTGCCCCCTTGTAGAATATTTTTTTTATCATTTTTGAGGTAAAATTACCTAGGAAAGGGGTGAAATCACGTTGAGGGGTGAAACTCCCATTTTGCCTGTCATTCGAATAAGAAGACATCAAGGGAAAAATCAATTAAAATAAAAGGTAAAATTCTAGCTTTGGAGGCAACCATCAATGCAGTTTTAATTTTTCCTCTCAGAAGCACCATAATAATATATCATTTTGGAAAAGGATGGAGAATGATAAAATTTAATGCTTGGGGTAACAAGAGCAATGATCCAAAAATTTTGTTAAACATTTGTCATGATAAAATGCTACATCCTCAAATCTAGTGTGAGCTTGATGATTTTTGAGTAATCCTCTATGGAGTTCATCCCTTTTCAAAGAAGAATTAAATTTCATTGATTTCAACTGGTAAAGGTAAGATTACAAGTTTAGACACCTAAAACACGTCATGCCAAGGTGACTACTCAAATGGGACATGCTAGAAGACCATATGGAAGACCTTGGATAGATTATAAGGTATAGTAGTGGTTTTTACCACTCATTTGGGTACCTTTGCCTAGTCAGTGCTAGCCATTACTGACACCCGCGGTTAGCAGAGCTTATCGCGCATGTCAATCGTGGTCAAGACTCAAAGTCAGTTGGCCTTCATCCGACCCAAAATTAGTTGCTAAGACCAATTGGTTATGGATTGGAGTGGTTTGAGTGAGGAAGGTTCTGGATCCTTCCATCCAACAAGCTCAACCACCCAATATTGATCTAGGCTTTCTCATGAAGCCACCCCTAGCCCTTGGAAATTTCTATATAATCCCCCTATGAATTGGGAAAAAAAAAATAAGTATAATCAATTGAGCAGCGAAGCCCTGTCTAATTACATAATAATTCACATGCATTGATGAGAATACTTTTTCTACCCAATTGGAGATCACATTACCATGGAAATCCTAGGAGGATAGGAGAGCCAAGAAATGCTAATATGTGCAATTCATGCACCCATTGAGCAATTCAACCACCAAATATATCAAAGGACATAGAGGTGACCCTTGAACATCAATTTGGCAAGGAGAATCAGATAATTGGCCCTAATTTGAAGGGTAAACTTACTTCAGGCTCAACCATGGTTGTCAGCCACTATGAACAGTGCCCACCGCTTGAATGACCAACGATCAGAGTGTAATCCCTAATTTCCTTGTTATTTGTTTTGCAGTCTATTTAACTAGGTTATATTAATCATGTTGTAGGTTTAATTCAATATTTTAGAGATATTTGACTAACGGATTAATAGTTAATTTCAATTTCCCTTCATTGTAGTGTAGGCATAACAATTTTTTTTCATGCTTTCATGTCTTCAATTGTCTAATTAGGAGCTCATATAGATTCATCTTAGTTTCTTTCATGTTTCTAATGGTAGATCATCATGATTTAGATCAATTTACATGTATTGAATCACTTTCTTGATTTCTTGATTATCATGTTATCTTTTATACAAGCACCCTTTAAAAGCCTCATCAAGAGAGGTCTCATTTGCTATTAATGTTTCTTGTTGTTTATTTCATGTAGGACTAATAGGGTTTTGGGATGCAAGGCAAAAAATACCTCTAATAATGGAGAAGAGGGTCATCGACACCCTAGAGCAATTCGTGTCATCCTAAAAGGCACATGGAAATCACACCTACCCTTGAGAGGCAAACATTACATCATATTGTAACAATTGTATCAAAGTGATTATCCCTAAGAGGGATGTGCTTGTAATTTGAATTTGACTTCGAATATAATGGAATAAAGTGTATTTCTCATTGTTAATTTGTTGTCAATTTATTTTTCTTGTATGTATTTTGTGTATCTTTCAATTCTTTCAATAGGAACTGATAGGTGTGATCCTTTTTTGTATCAAACAGAAGGCGATCATGGTGGGACTCCACATTTTATACCTCAAATTTTTGACTTCTATCATTTTTTTTATGATAGGTTCTCACCGCGGTTGACAGCCACAATCAAAATTTATCATCGTGGTTGACATCCGTGGGCAACAGTGGTCACAGTACCATAGAGCCGCAAACATAATCTGATAAATCAGACTACAGGAAGAAAAATCTTAATTGAATGAGGATCTAAGGTAGGTCCCACTATCATTCTATTTTTTTTTGTTCTTTGTTTGTGTTTTTCCAAAATGCACAAAATGCTAGCATAATTAGGGAAGGCAATGAAGGAATGTTAAATGCATTGAGTCCTTAGGTATTTTCTTAGGATCTACTAGTCATTGCTAGGAACAATGGACCTTTGAGTGTAGTTCAACCTAGTATCCAGTGGTCTAGGCCCTTCTTATATGTTGGTTTTTATTGCATGAGGCTCACGTAGTGGCCATCTTGTCATCATCATTAGTGTGCATCTTTTAAAAATAAAGTAGATTAATCATGCATACTTCTAAAAATTAAAGAATTCTTTTGAAAAGCATGTAGAATCATTTGAGTGTTGTTTTATGTATTTTTATTTCATGCAAAGTAAAAGGAACCACACACACCACGTTTCACAGTAAACGCTAGTGAGTTGGGAGTCACATCTAACCACTAGTAGGGTTTCAATGATGGTGGAGGTGATTTCCATCCGTTGGCCCAATTCCCTCATACCCTATGTTCTAGACCAATACCGGATCCAAGAATATTTTGTAGCCCAAAACATTTGCATATACTCCTATTCAGAGGGTATGATGTTGACTGGGTAAAAATAGGTGAGGATCTGGGAGGACCTATGCTCCCTTCCTGGGTTTGGACTTTCATTGTCGCACTTTGGGGGGATTACACAACCTGGATTTCATAGCTAGGTTATCGAGTTGTGAGCATACAGGTGAAAGCCATTAAACAATTGAGAAAATCATCAACGTATTACAAAACACAACAAGAGTTACTTTATTGATGCAACAAATTGAAAACACATCAAATATTTTAGGGTTCATTTTAAAACTGTAAAAAGAGATAATCATCATTGTATTCTTTGCATGTTAATAAAAGTTAAATCTAGACATAGGATACATAATGGTGCAAAAATGGAAATGTCAATCTGGGCATAGACCCAAGATCGAAGCCCAAGCTCCACTTAGTGCACAGCACGATGTAGAACACACTCAATCATAGAATCCTCCTAGACATAGTTAAATGAGTATTAGAGGGGATAATTATACATGAGGGGATTTCATTGAGAATAACTTGATTAGAGGAAGTTTTAGACATCCCTCTAGACACAGATCAGAGCATGGGACTTTCCAACATGGGGGTTTTGCACATGGTAGCATCTACCGTAACTGCATTCCATGGGCATCCACAGATTTAGCTAAAGAATATGTTATCGAGGTATCCATATCGGTACCCCTTCGACTTGTATCTAATGGAGGCTCACGACCTCCATCATCAAAGTGTAGACATGTACAAGATCCATCCATTAAAGGGTTAACATAGAGGGTTGCTTTTGAGCATAGGACCGCATAGACTCCCTGGGATAGGGGTGAACCTACCAAGTTCACCATAGATATATCCAAAGTGGGAGCAAATGGTACACCACCTCATGAGCCATGGTATAGCAAATAATTGGATGGTCTACACAAAGTCCTAGGGCATCTAGGATATAAGCCTAGACTTGCACCCTCTCGACCTGTGAGTAAGTGTAGTGCAAGCACCATTAGGACCACCTTAGAACATGGAGATTGCTCCAAGCATTCTTGAGACATGTGTGCTCCTGCATCACATGCAGGCATTGAGTATAGGAGACAACCTAACACGAATGTTATCTTTATAGACTGAGGCAAGAGTGTGGCAAATCATTCCATTGGAGGACATACCCATAAAGTTGCTCGAACAGAGCATACTCATCAAAGGCTTCATATGGCCAATCCTATTGATAGAGGTCATAGGCTAATGTTATAACATAGACCGTATATTCTCCAAGACCAATTAGAGGATGTTCACACAGAGAAAGAGCACCTTAAAAATGAAAATTCTTAGAGGTAGAGGTTTATAATACAAAAATTATATAAATAGTGCATGCGTGAACAATGCATCCTCAATCAGGAGCGTGTAGAGAGAGAGGATTGATTGGTTAGCACTAGTTTACCTTCTCTCAGTGAGATCAGGGAGTGTGTCGATAGATGAGTGGCTTCACAGCCCGAGTTACACCCTAAGAACATAGACACACATCCTTATACGAATCAACATAGATATCGGTGTTTAGCATCCAAACAACATGAGCATAGGCAGTATGAGAATGAAGTGGGAGAGGAATTAGAACAAGAATATCCAAAAATCTCCCAATTCGAGGAGGAGGATGAGCCTATCCTCTCACCTCAACCGAGGAAGAATCTACCTCTGAGGGTGCCTCCAAGGAAATCTTAAGAAGAGGAGTTTCTTTTCTTGCAAGTCTATAAGACCTTAGCAGAGAAGGTCCAAGCCATAGATAAGTAAGGAATGACGTATCATAAGCCTACCTTTAAAAAAATTCATAATGAACCTCTATGCACATCAATACCTATTCCAACATTTCAAGATGCCTATATTGGAAAAGTTTAAAGGAGAAGAAGATGCAAAAGAGCATGTGACTAGTTTTCTAGATATGTTCTTTCATATTGAGAGCAACGATCCTTTACTCTTGCGCACCTTCATCATGACCCTCTCAGGCCGATCTCAAGAGTGGTTCAACCAATTAAAGAGGCACAACATCACTAGTTTCAAACAACTAGATGATGTATTTCTTGAATGCTTCTCCTTCGGTATCAAGAATAAGGTAAAATTATCTGACCTGGCTGTTCTAACACAACATGACAATGTGCCAATGATGGATTATGGAAAATGATGGAGGAAGATGTTGGTAAAGCTGCCATTCTCCATCCCATCCTCTAAATTAATACAAATTTTCACGAAGAGTTGTGCCAAACACATTTCTTTATTGCTATAGTTGCAACAATACCAAACATTCGAAGAGGCTTTGGTGCAAGCTAAGGTGATAGAGGACATCAAGTTATAGGAGGGTAATTTAAAGCCTAGAAATAAGGAGGGACACAAGAAAAGTACTGAGAGAAAATAGGCCAAGTTGGCCCATGTTAATTAGGTGGTTTTGATCCTTAAAAAATGGGATAAGGGGCAACAACAATGAAACTATCAAGCCCAACCTCCTCCTGCGCAATATGAGTAGCACAACAATAATTATAAGGGTAAAAATAAGGAACAACATCCACCTCACGTATTCACTTAGTTATCGGAGTCCTTGGCTTAAATTTTTCATCAGTTATGCAAGGTGAAGGCTATAAAATTACCCAAAGTCAAGTTAATGGACCCTAATCAGCCTAAGCCTAAGGGCTACAATGACGATCAATATTGCATCTTTCATTGATCGAAAGGCCATGACATCAAGGTATGCTAGTTTTTCAAAATATTGTGCAAAATATGATCGAAAGAGGTAAACTTCTTTTCAACAACCCACAAGTGCCTGATAATAAAAATATGGGATTTACAAAAATCCTCTACCAAATCATGAGGTGTCAAAGAATAATGTTGGTCAAGTCAACCAAGTACGCATTGAACCACCAACCTAGGGGTTCGTCGGAATGGTCAAAATTGCCACAAGAAATGTGAGGTATGAATGAATGAATCAACCTCTAGCACCTAATAGGGTACAAGTTGCACCTCCTCCAAGGCCAACCCAACATGTGCCAGGCCCACCAACTAGACCGGTGGTGACCATTAGAAGTAGGTTGGTCCAAAACCTACAGATAAATCCAATAAAGTTGTCAATTTATGAGCTAATTTAGAAGTCTCCTAAGCATAGGGAGACGCTCATGGAAATATTAAGGTCCATAGAATTGCAAACTTAGGATTATTAAGCACTTACATACTTTGTGGGGCACATGCAACAGTTTCTGAAACTGATCATTCAATTTCATGACCACGAAGTCAAGACGGTTTCCAATGTTATAGCAGACCCGTCGCTACATATTATTGCATATGTGAATCACATACCATTCAAGTGGGTTTTTATTTACATGGGGTCATCAATAAATATTATAACTACCAATTCATTAACTCACTTGAATTTACCCAAGATGGATATCATCCCTTATACCTTCACATTGAGAGCTTTCAATGATGCATTATGCTCAACATTCGATACTATAGTTTTACCTATCCAGGTAGGAATGAAGACCATCCTGGTGATGTGTCACATAATAGAAGGTGCTATGCAATATAACATACTTCTAGGGAGACCTTATATCAGAGAGATGCATTGCATCCCTTCTATTTTACATCAATATATCAAATACATTTATGAGGGACAAGTTCACATGGTGCCTTTAGATGAAGAACCCTTTAAATACATGAATCTAGCAGATTTTTGCCTTTGGATGAAGAAACATTTAAATACATGAATCTAGTAGATTTTCCAGGGGAATTCATGTTCCCCTCAATGTATCTAGATGTGCGACCAACTTTACCAATCAAAGAGCTAGGAGGTAAAATCAAAGAAGTGTGTGCTAGACCTGCAATGTCTGCATCTCAAAAATTAGAGCACACAACAACTACTTATATTAGACCAACTGCATCTATGATACATCGAGATGATAAGAAGTTGAAATAAAAAGTGGGCGAAAAGAAGATAAATCAAATGCCTAAGACAGTTATCGTTAAAGCCCCTACTCCCATGGAAGTAGAGTAAATTCAAGAAGAAGTCGAAGAGTCACTTCACCTTGCTTCACCTAAGTCTTTAGTAGGGTCATCTGCACTACAGGTGACCGTCCATTTGGTTAATCCTATATTAGGGGAATACATTGTGCAAAATGTGATGTTCACACTGATTATCGATATTGCATTGTACATAGGCCAACTGCGAGCCCATCACATTCCCATAGGGACGGTGGAACCATTTGGGGTACCACCTGACCACACCAACTTCATCTATGGAGGGCTAGACTAGTTTGCATCTTCCACACCCATGGATGAGGATGATAATTAACCATTCATTATGAATGTTCATTATCTTTCTAACCTGTACTATGCCATGTGATACTTATAGCATTACTATTGGCATGGTTACGGTATTAGACTATTTGAGTATGGGTGTAAGAAGCCTATATAACCATAGTATTAGTTACCTACTGATAGGTTCAGGTTGGGATTTTACAGCAGAGTACAGGATGAACTCCTTTTGGTATTTTTAGACCACCTGTACCTTAGTCTAGGGTTGAAGTTGACTTCAATCCTTATCACCCTAATCCTTCTACGTTTTAGAGGGATAATTGACTAGTGACCTATCTCACTGTAGAGCCACCTAAGAGATATCATGTGAACATCTTGGTGGAGATCGGGCCAAAAATTATTCCAAGAGCCAAATTAGACAATCAAAGTCATGGAGTTATCGACGATATTGGTATGCATTTCTAGAATCTAGACACAACTATAGATATTGAATCAGAAGTTGCTTCTGAGGACGTTCATGCAATATCCATCATCGAAAGTGATGGACTAGACTACGATTATAGAACAGATGATGCTAAGATATCCTCAAAAAATGAGTAATTCGAGGATGAAACTAAGTTATCCTACTTGGGCCCTACACTCTTGCATCATCTGTTACCTCTGGAATCAATGACTACGAGTGAAGAGACCTACGATAATGATGATGGCTATCAAAACATAGCATACATGGGGCCTCATGTAAAGCATCGTTCAATTCCATTAGGTAGAGGGGAGTGTTTGCATTACGATGGTGATGACAAATATGAAACATAGAGATCCTATTTAGGATCTCCCTACTTACGCTATCATAATGCACCATATACAGCTGAGGAGATGTGCTGAGAAATCCCATATGATAGTCTATTCATGGACCAGATCCAGAGATCCCCATACCCTTAAAACCACATCTCAGGTATGGAATTTTTACTAATGTTGAGTCACTTGCACGTGGTCTTGGAGACATGATCCATTCCATCAACATGATCTCCATTGATTTTACCACTCCACTCCATAATCTAGTTGATCCATCTAAACTGTTGTATCTAAATATAGATGCTATTGACTGGAATCATGCTGATTCACCTCTAGAGCCTGAAGATTTCTTCCCTAATGAAGAAATGTTGCAACCTTTCCATTTTACATTAGGTTGTGCACATGATGTCTATCATGTTGAGGATGCTTCCAATGAGGAACCTATAAACCTAGAATATGACATCTGTAGCACCCTAAAATTGGCACAGTAAAATTATAAAATTTACATTCACCTTAGTAAATAATTTTAAATTCAAATTTAACCTCCCAAACCGCCCGTTAACCGTCGGGAAATCCGTTTCCCCCTTTTTCGTGCCATTTTTAGAGGTTGTTTTGACCGTTTGACGATATCGTCGCCGATCAGACGATATCGCCCCAGATTTGACGATTTCGTCTGGACTAGGACGTCCAGACGATCTTGTCACAAAACTAAATTTGCATAGTTGGAATCTGTTCCAACGGGTCTCCAATCTGGGTAGAAGCATGTCTGCATGACCCTCCCCCCGTTGGAGATCTCCCAAATTGGGATGATCTCCAACCTCCTAACTACTCCCCCTAAGCCTATTTAATCTCTAGAATTTTCCCTCCCCAACCCCTGGCTGAAATTATCTGCAAACTGATTCCCTCTACGTCAAAACATCTTAATTTTGCTTTTACACTAGTTCCATAGCAATTTTGTTGCAGGTACATCACTATTTTTCAACCGGAGCCAGCACCCATCATCGTCGATGAACCTGTTCAGATCGGAGGCGATCCTGTCGAATTCGAGACGATTTCGTACTGATGCGAGATGATCTCGACTGCAGCCCACATCGAGGCAATCAGTGCCTGAAGTTTGCTTTTCTCAACTCTGTTTCTATCATTTTATTCTGCAAATTAGATGCTCTATTCAGTTTTTATGTTATTTTGCACTTGGAGTTCACCCATTTAGCTTAGATTGCATGCTAAGTTCATGATCTGCCATTAAAGTACAGTAATTTGCTTTAATTTCTATTCTTAAATATTGTTCAGTATTCATATTGCTATTTGGTGTAATTTGCCTCTGTTAGCACAATAGAATTTCTTGTATTTTGCATCTATTTTCTGTTTTGCAAGTCTCTGATGAATTCGTCTGACGAATTCGTCAGATCTCAGATGATTCTATCAGTCTCAGACGATTCTGTCAGATCTCAGATGATTCTGTCAGTTTCAGACGATTCTGTCAGATTGCAGGCGATCCTGTCGAATTCCAGATGATCCAGACTACTTCAAACGTCAGAATCTTCTTCAGACATCCGGATCAGGTATTCCCCATTTTCCTCCTATAAATTCTCTGTTTTTTGCTTTTTTTAATCTGTTTGTTGTATTCATGAAAGTTGCATTTTCATGTAGTTTAATTTAGATTCATTCGGCCAAACCTAGGATATGAATGCTTAAGATTAAAACGAACTCATCTAAACACATTCCAAAACCTAGGCGTGGAAACTGCCGCCAAATGTTTCTTGGTGAACCCACCATCCGTCGAAAAATCACCAAAATACACCTCCCTTGAGAGGCGGGACCTTCGCAAAGTCCTCTCAGTCCGAGGTACCGCACCATCCTTTTCCCATCCTCCTTCCGGGCGCGGATCCTATAGCCTGAAGGTAGGGATGCAAAAAATTTGGAGCGATACATTTTGGTGAACCCGACGTGAATGCATTGTAAACCTTTTGAAAACAAAAACAAAAATATATATATGTATACAAGAAAAACAAAAACAAAATCATCATTTCATGTTTTTGTTTTAGATTCAATTCTAAATAGTAGATGCTAAATATTACTTTTAGAAGCACTAAACAAACCATGAGTTTTTACTCAAATCAATATGAGCCCATTAGTAATGTTGGAAGAATTCAGCCAAATACATTTGTTGATTATGATCAACCTTATCCCTATTCAACATCACCTCCATCACACTTCTCTCATTTTTCATCCTTACCCCAACAAGACAATCCCTTTGCCAATCCTCTTCATAACGATATTATCTATTCTCCCATATATCCATATTATGTCTATCAATCCACATATAATCCTCCACCACCTTTTCAATACTCTTCTTTCAATACAACACATCCATTTCAACAAGAAAATACTTATTCTTCCAATTCTACCATGCACTCACCTCCTACTTCGCAATCTTCCTATCATCATTCTACCCATAATAAAGAAAGTAGAGGTGAGAAACCATTAGGCCCTTTTATGATGAAATTCCTAAAGCATTTATCAAAAACCTCTCAAAAACCTTCATCACGTACATTTACAAAGCTCAATCAACCAATGGATATAATTCTCAAGTATTTACTTGACACAAATAGGATTGAACTCCCTTCCATAAGACAACCTGATACCACAACAGATTGGTTTAAACCTGAGCTACATTGTGAATATCATAGAGTAGATGGACATATGACACAAAATTGTAAAGATTTAAGATGTGCAATTCAAGATTTGATTGATAAGGGTCTTTTTAATATAAAGGAATTACAATCTACAACTGATGATAAACCTCCAGTAAACAATCAAACTCCTACACAACAAATACCAATAATCAATCAAGACATGGAGATCTCCCAAGAACCCCTATTCAATTATCAACAACAAGAAACCAATCAAATATTGCATGTTAATGTGTCCCATCATGATGATATTATTAATATTGTAACAAAAACTACAAATGAGCAACCTCAAGTTCAATCAACTCAATCGAGATATTCAAGATATGGATTCCTCATTTGACCAACCTTCAAAACTATCTTTGACTCTAGAGAATGATCCAAAATGGAATGTAAGCATAGAAAGCTCATCTTTAGAATCAAAATCTCAATCTGAAATCCACTTTGATAGCCAACAACAAGTGATTAATCCTCAAGCAAAGATATCCCTTTTAGAAGTATTACAAATTTATCACAAGGAAATTTTGTTCAAAATACCTAGCCAACAATTTGTTCCTCATCATATTTTCTCTAAGAACATAATTAATGGTGTAAACCCTCTTGAGGTTAACCATATTTCATTCTATGATGAGGATATTCCTTCCTCTACTCCACAAGAAGACTCCTATCTTTACATTACCGGATCTAGTAAAGAAACACTTGTTAGAACTATCATGGTAGATAATGACTCCTCTCTTAATTTATGCACTTATCAATTATTCCAAAAACTCAAAACAAAGGAAGAAGATCTTAATGAATCAAATGTTATTATAAAATATTTTAACAATGAAATTCAAGATGCTCAAGGTACTATAATTCTTCCCCTTAATATTGGATCCAAGATCCTGGATACTTTATTCTATGTAGGATATTGTCCTTCACCTTACAACCTATTTCTCCAGAGTCCTTGGATTCATACGATGAGGGTTTTCCCTTCCACTCTTCACCAATGTTTGAAGTTTGAACTTGCAAATAAAATTGTTACCATACATGGTGACCCAACACCATTTGAAGAATATTTAACGGTTGAAACATCAAGTTCTATACATTCTCTATTATCACAATTATCTTCTATCCATCACTTTTCTTCATCCATATATGATCATCCTTGTTTACCAAATAACATCCATGCATATCTTTCACATATACTTTCTCCATCTTATCAAAACTTGGAATATAGTGATAAGAATGAAGAACTTTCTTATCCTTCTGACATTTTATTTTGTAACATGATCAATTTTACACATATAAAAGTCAAATCTTTTGCTACATTATTTTACATTATAACAAAGATTTTGTTATCACTACCTTTTATTCATCACCTTCTATTCTTACCTTCACCTCAACCAGATTATCCTTCAAAACCTCCTTTGATTTTGAAGCAACCTTAGACATGCTATACTCAAATAACCTTGTATAGTGTATATAGATCATCTTGTATATACCACCAATTTCAATTCATAAATTAAAATCAAAATACAAAAAAAAAATCAAAATCCTCAAAATCTTCAAAAAAAAAAAATACAAATGCAACTAAGGACCTTAAAGGTAAATTTGAGCCCAACTGGCTTGGACCATACATTATTACTGCTAAATTTGAATCAGGAGCATATAAATTATCTACCTTAGATGGTAAAGAACTTAAAGAACCCATGAATATTTTGCATCTTAAACGTTACTATGCATAAACTTGGTCATTTCATCCATGTATATATTTGTTCAAAATTACTATCTTGTATTTCTTTCAATTTATAAAAATCCAAAAACACCAAAAATATTCATAAATCTCCAAAAATCTTCAAAACTATCTATTGCATTTATTTAAAGCACTTGTTAAAATTTTTTCTGCTCAAAATAAAAAATCAAATCAAAATAATGATAAAAATATAAAAATAGCTATATGCTTGACTCTTTCGAAACCAAAACAATATACAGAAGAAAGAGAGAGTCAACATTCTCAAAACTTCTCAAAATTATTTATATCTATATTTTTCTTCCAATTATTGCAGTTATATGTTTCAACTTATTTTGGATAAAATTAGCATTTATTTGGCATCCCTCACTTGCACACTCACAACAATAAATATCTTGATTTTATCTGGCATGATTACTAATCTCTCTTATATCAAAGTCCACAAAATTCAATTAAATAAAGTTTGAGCATAGAGAATTGATCTTGTTATTTACTTAAACCAAGCACATCTTTTCACAATAAAATGATTATATTTGTAATTTCCATGTTTTGCTACATAGTAGAAGTGATTTCTTGAGTGAAAAGTTTCCCCTGCTATCCTATCATGCACATGGTCTAGAATATTTGAGAATTGGCAAAAGGACAAGCTCACCCCTACCCAGAATAAAAATCCCTTGCTCTACAGCTAATCCGAGCAAGTATCCCTAGCAAAGAAAAAGAAAAAGAGAAAAAAAAAAATCAAGAAAAAGAGAAAAGAAAAAAATGTTATTCTATATCATTCCAGCAATATTTCAAGCACTATCTCAAAAATCAAGCAAAAGAAAAATAAGAAAAGTTCAAAAGAAAGCAAGAAAAGCAATAAAATCCCTTTCCCTACCCTTTGAAAAGAAAAGAAGGGTTGATGAGCTTGAATCCCTGGAATTCTCAATTATTCGAAAACTGTGAGGTAAGCCCCATAACAGGTGGTTTGTGCCCAACCTGCTTGGCCTTGGGTAACTCCTAGCGTGGCGATATGTCTGTCACATTAGCGACCTTCTTTTGTATAGACCTATGTCTGCTTATGGATTAGCTAGCTCTTGATAATCCGATCTACATAGTAGTCTAATATGGTTATATGCATCTACATCATGGTTAATGAACACTTATTTGGTTTCTTCAAATCACTTGTATCATAGTATCTTGCTCAAAACTGGTAAATGAACAATGCAATTGCACACACATTTGTATTTGAGAGATTTTGTCTATCATTATGATAAATCAAGATTGGAAATGAATTCACATATGCACATGGGATTCCTTATAAATCTAACTTTTGTCTTCAAAATACTTTGAAATATTATTTTTGCAACTTGTTGGAATAAATCAAGTACAATTGTTTACCACAAAGACAACTATATAAATAGAAAAATCAAAAATTTCTTTCAAACTATACAATCAAAACATATACATATATATCTGGTTGACTTTCGCGACGATGGTATAGTTTCAAAACCAAAATTGGAATTTTATGCCTAGCGCAAGTCCTCATTTTCATATTTTCTGTTCATCAAAAATCAACCATGCAATAAAACTATCTTTTTGGATTTTCGCGATGATGGTATAAGTCTATACCTACATATTCTATGCCTAGCGCAAACCATTGTAACAATTTTTATTCCCCATTTATCAAAAATCATAAAAACCATATGACTTCATTTATTATGTTACACAAATTATGCTTTTCAAAAGCAAACCCATTTTTTCACTATTTTTATGTCATTATGTCAACCTTCAACTTTGCAATGATGGTATAATTCCTAAGGAATTATTCACAAATTTTATCACACTTAGGAATTTATGCCTAGCAAAAATCATTTTAAAATATTTCATGCATAATATTTTTCATGAAAATCTGAAAACAAACCATCATCATCATCATCATCATTTGCACTATTGCACCAAAGTCTTAAGACAGTCTCTTAAGCACTCTTTTCCTTTTTAACAATATTTCTATAAATGGGATTAGCTTGACGACCGAGTGAGCGACGACTCCATGAAATGGTCTATAATAGCGACAATGTCCTTTGAAATTATTGTTAGAAGTCTCTTTTTATCTTTTATCATATTGCATCACAAACAACCACCAATTGTTTACATCAGATTATTTCATTTATAATGTTATAGCATGACATTCAAATTATAATATTTCCAACGACATAATTACATGCCTCATGAATTATCAAATCAATCAATCAAAACATAAAAGCATCATAAGCATCACAAAATACATAACACAATATAAGTCATATGATCAAAAATATCTCATCTATATATATATCACAAAAAATATGTACATCATATCAGCTAGATTGGTATGCCACAATCCATATCTTGGCATACTCAATCAAATACCCTCTGTGTAGTGTCTCGAGAGCCCCTCGAGCTCTCCGCCTCATCTCCTCCCCCCCTGAGGTGGAGGAGGTGGCCCCATCGCAGTCCGTGTGGTGCCGTGAGTCCTGGATGCCGATCGTGATGATGTCCTAGATGACCCCATCATGACAGGCTCTGCAATGTGTGCTGGTAATGGCACCCTCTGCTCCGCTGGCACCGCCTAGGTAGTATAGAGCCTGATAGAAAGTGATCTGGGTGATAGCGCATGCTAAATCCCGAGTGCTCGCTCCTCCGCCCCGAGCTCTGAGCCGTGTAGCCTCATCCTGCAGTGTCTGCACCTGAGCCCGCAAGCGGGCAACCTCGGCTCGAAGAGTCATCGTCTCGCTGCTCTCCCTAGTGTCCACACCCTTGCCCTTATCGGGCGATGGTGGTCTCTCTCTTTCGTGGAGATGGGGGTCTCTCCTCCCTCCTCTCCCCTACCGTCATGGCCTCTCCTGTGCCTCGTGGCCTCCTCTCGTCTCCCTCGCCACCGTGACCCTGGGCCGCCTCTATCACCGCCTGGCACCGCCTCCCTATCCGACGCACAACCGCGTGGATCGGACCCTATGCCCTCGTCATCCAAGGAGGGCGGATGCCTACGTACTAGGCATCGTAGCCATCGGCTACTCCTACGTCATCCCCATCCACTGGCTGGATGGGGGCATCATCCGTGTCTTGGCTCCAGAAGCGCTGCATGTCCGGAGCCCCGCTAACTGTAGTGTTATCCCGGATAGTCTAGGAAAACTCGTAATCCCTGAGAGATGGGATCCCCTGCTGTAGACCGAACTGTCGCAAAACTCGATCGTAGCGGTGGAGCTCCACCTCTCCCCTCTCCATCCTCAGCCAGCAGACTTTCCTGATGCGAGCCAGCTCCTGTCCATCCTCTGGCCACCCTGGATGCTCTCTCCATGGTCTCCAGGTGATCTGGTCTGGGACCAAATCATCCAGTAGTCTTCGGGACATCGACAGGTCGATCCACCGCTGTGACCCTCTTCGGAGCCACCAGTAGAAGACTCGGGGCCTCTCCCCGTCTACCCCTATCAGTGGAAGCCCTACCGGCCTCCGCACCGTAATGTGCTCCCAGCACCAAACCCGTAGGAGCGATGTCATGACCAGACATCGCCCGCCCTTGTACATGACCCCATATAGGATCCTGTACAACCGACATAGTACAAAATTGCCCCAACAAAACCTGTACCCATGGTCCCGCATATCGTAGATCACATCTGCGAGCATCCATGGTACCCTGCACCCGCTCTGGTGGCACAACAGAAGTCCACCAACCACTCCAGCTAGAACTCGTGTGAGTCTGGATGCCCCAGGCATCTGGCGTAGTGCCTCGATATTAACTCTGCCCTTCTCCAGGGTGAAGCTCGGGTCACCACACAGCCGTCCCATAGCGTGGCCCTGGTTGGCCGTAGGAGTGATCATCCGTCCTTGTATGGGGATTCTCAGAATCCTCCATACGTCCTCTAGTGTGGGAGTCATCTCCCCTATCGGTAGCCAAAAATAGGAAGACCCCGGATACCATCTCTCTGCTAGGGCTGTTAGAAGCCCCATATCTGTGGATACTTGTGGCATCTCCGCCACATGCTGCAAGCCGTCCTGTGCCAAATGATCTCGCTCGCCTATGTCAGAGCGGCCAAGTCGTCTCTTAATCCTCCATATTTCCACTCCCTGCTCTTTAGTAAACCTCTCTGCAAACATAAACAACATAAACAACAAGCAATCATTAATAATAATTCCAGTAATTAATAATGCAACTTAAAGATCAATTTCATGTAATTGATGATATCGCCCACTATTGGACGATATCGTCCCAAATTTGAGCATAATCGTCTTCGATTTCGTAGTTCGAAATCGTCTCTAATTTGATGAAATCGTCCCCCTTTCGACGATTTCGCCTTCGGGCAAAATTGCCGAAATTGAGACGATTTCGTCGAAATCGGGACGATTTCGTCTCGACGACGTCGACGGCCCAAAAATGGCCGCGATGCTCCAAATTCATCTAAAATCTACCTAAAAAGCATGTAAAATCAAATTAAAGCATTCTAACCTAAGTTTAGACTCTTACCCGTAGACCGCGCCGGACCTCTGTTGATCTGTGCGTTGTCTCCACCATTTTTGCTTCAGAGCTCTAAAAACCAAAAAATGAACAGTAAAAATGAATTAGGGTTTTACCCTATTTTTCTTAATTTTATTCAACAATAATTTTTTGCTTTTTGCGTTTTTACCTCAAACGTTCGATTTGGGTAAAAACACGGAGGGGGCACCATAGTAAGTCGTCGTACGATTCGACCAAGAATCGTCGCCTAAAAATGGGTATAATTTTTTGCTTTCTCGTAGATCGAGAAGAACTCATCTTTAACGCATTTTCTTCGAAAAATTCGCTAAAGAGGGGGCAAAATGTAGCACCCTAAAATTGGCGCAGTAAAATTATAAAATTTACATTCACCTTAGTAAATAATTTTAAATTCAAATTTAACCTCCCAAACCGCCCGTTAACCGTCGGGAAATCCGTTTCCCCCTTTTTCGCGCCATTTTTAGAGGTTGTTTTGACCGTTTGACGATATCGTCGCCGATCAGACGATATCGCCCCATATTTGATGATTTCGTCTGGACTAGGACGTCCAGACGATCTTGTCACAAAACTGAATTTGCATAGTTGGAATCTGTTCCAACGGGTCTCCAATCTGGGCAGAAGCGTGTCTGCGTCGTTGGGACCCTCCCTCCGTTGGAGATCTCCCAAATTGGGATGATCTCCAACCTCCTAACTACTCCCCCTAAGCCTATTTAATCTCTAGAATTTTCCCTCCCCAACCCCTGGCTGAAATTATCTGCAAACTGATTCCCTCTACGTCAAAACATCTTAATTTTGCTTTTACACTAGTTCCATAGCAATTTTGTTGCAGGTACATCACTATTTTTCAACCGGAGCCAGCACCCATCGTCGTCGACGAACCTGTTCAGATCGGAGGCGATCTCGTCGAATTCGAGATGATTTCGTACTGATGCGAGACGATCTCGACTGCAGCCCACATCGAGGCAATCAGTGCCTGAAGTTTGCTTTTCTCAACTCTGTTTCTATCATTTTATTCTGCAAATTAGATGCTCTATTCAGTTTTTATGTTATTTTGCACTTGGAGTTCACCCATTTAGCTTAGATTGCATGCTAAGTTCATGATCTGCCATTAAAGTATAGTAATTTGCTTTAATTTTTGTTCTTAAATATTGTTCAGTATTCATATTGCTATTTGGTGTAATTTGCCTCTGTTAGCACAGTAGAATTTCTTGTATTTTGTATCTATTTTTTGTTTTGCAGGTCTCTGACGAATTCGTCAGATCTCAGATGATTCTGTCAGTCTCAGATGATTCTGTCTGATCTCAGACGATTCTGTCAGTTTCAGACGATTCTGTCAGATTGCAGGCGATATCGTCGAATTCCAGATGATCCAGACTGCTTCAAACGTCAGAATCTTCTTTAGACATCCGGATCAGGTATTCCCCATTTTCCTCCTGTAAATTCTCTGTTTTCTGCTTTTTTTTAATCTGTTTGCTGTATTCATGAAAGTTGCATTTTCATGTAGTTTAATTTAGATTCATTCGGCCAAACCTAGGATATGAATGCTTAAGATTAAAACGAACTCATCTAAACACATTCCAAAACCTAGGCGTGGAAACTGCCACCAAATGTTTCCTGGTGAACCCACCATCCATCGAAAAATCACCAAAATACACCTCCCTTGAGAGGCGGGACCTTCGCAAAGTCCTCTCAGTCCGAGGTACCGCACCATCCTTTTCCCATCCTCCTTCCGGGCGCGGATCCTATAGCCTGAAGGTAGGGATGCGAAAAATTTGGAGCGATACAACATCCACTTGATCCCTATGCCTCATCAGCTTGAGGAGGGATCCCATATGTCAGTATAGGAAACCTTTGAAGTGGATATTAGCAATGATCCCACCAATCCAAGGAAGGTTAAATTTGGTAAGACTTTAACTCCTGATGAGCGTGCCAACCTCATCCCTCTACTGATAGAGAGACCTAATATATTTGCTTAGACCTACAAAGACATGCTGGGTCTAGATCCAAAATTAGTTACTCATAACCTTTCGCTAGATCTATCAAAGAAGCCAGTCAAGTAAAAACTTAAGAAGATGCATCCAACAGTAGCCTTAATGGTTAAGGACGAATTGCAAAAGCTATTGGACGTAGAGTTTTTCATCTCCATCGACTATCCAAAATGGGTATCCAATATAGTTCCTATAAGAAAATCTGATGGAAGGATCCGTATTTGTACAGATTTCAAATATCTAAATAGGGCGACACCAAAGGATTCATTTCCATTTATGAATATCAATGCTCTTGTAGACATCACTATAGGTTATAAAATGCTTGCCTTAATGGACGATTTTTTTGGTTGCAATTAAATTTGGCTTAAGCCCAAAGACCAGCATAAAACCACATTTATAATGCTATGGGGGAAATTTTGCTATAAAGTTATGCCATTCAGCCTTAAAAATGTTGGTGCCATATATTAGCGGGCTATGACATATATTTTTCATTACTAGATGCATAAGATCCTAGAGGATTACATTGATGACTTTTTGGCAAAGTCATTATTGCATTTTGAGCATGCAGAGGTCCTGAGGAAGGTCTTCGATCGCCTGATAGAGCATAATGTTAGGTTGAATCCTAAGAAGTGTGTATTTGACATAAATTCAGGAAAGCTCTTATAATTCATCATTTCAAAATGAGGCATCAAAGTTGACCCAAAAAAGGTTAAGGCTATTTTAGAAATGCATCCCCCACAAACATCAAATAATTAAGAAGCCTATAGGGCAAAGTAGCATCCATAAAGAGATTTATCATACAATTATCGGATAAATTTTGACCTATGAATTGACTGCTACACAAGGGGGTCCCATTCAATTGGGATGAGGACTTTCAAGTAGCCTTTGCTAAGATTAAATACCTGGCAACACCATTAGTGCTAGCTCCACCAAGGCCAGATGTACCTTTTTTGCTATATATATCGACAACTAACTTTGCATTGGAAACCATGTTAGCCCAAAAGAATGTGCAAGATAAAGATCATGCCATATATTATATTAGTCGAACCTTGGTGAGTTATGAGCTTGGATATGCATATATTGAAAAGTTATGTTTAGTAGTAGTGTTCACTACAAATAAATTGTGACACTATATGTTGAGTCATACGACATATGTCATATCCAAACAAAATCCTTTGTAGTATATGATGAGCAAGACATATCATAATACACGTACTGTGAAGTGGATCATGCTACTAACAAAATTTGATGTAGAATTCATAATCCAAAAGTCCATTAAGGGACAATTCATAGCAGATCAACTAGATGAGACATATCTCGTAGGCCCCTTACCATAGAGCTTAGTGATGATGTAGTTTTTGCCTTATTAGAAGCACTCAAACCCAAAGAACCAGATAAAAAAGCTGATATGACATTGTTATTTGACAGTTCAAAGTGTGAGCAAGGGGGTGGAGTAGGAATAGTGTTGTTTTAAGAAGGTACTTTATAGACTAAAACAAGCTCCTAGAGATTGGTACTCAAGATTGGATAAGTATCTTCAGGAACAAGGTTTTAGGAAAGGAATAGTGGACAATAAATTATACATCAAAAATAAAGGGAATGACTTACTAATTGTGGTTATTTATGTGTATGATATCATTTTTGGAGGAAACAGTGATAAGATGTGTCATAAATTTGTAAAGAGCATGCAGAAGGAATTTGAAATATCAATGCTTGGTGAGTTGTCCTTATTTCTTGGACTTCATATTTCATAATCAAATAAAGGTGTATTTCTTTCATAAACCAAGTATATAAAAGAGATGCTAAAGAAATTCAAGTTAGAATATTGTAAACCAGTGAGTACCCCCATGGTTATAGGATGCAATTTAAGTAAAGATGATGAATCTCCTGAGGCAAATCAAAAATTGTATAGATCTATGATTGACAGCTTAATTTACATCACAGATACAATACTAGATATAATGTAGGTAGTGGGACTAGTGGTAAGGTTTCAAGCATCACCCAAGGAGACACATGTAGTAGTAGTAAAAAGGATTCTCAAGTATTTAAAAGGGACTATGGATTTTGGGCTCTAGTACCCCAAAAATGATAATTTCACTCTCATAGCATATACATATGTAGATTGGACTGGCATCATTGATGATAGAAAAAGTACAAGTGGAGGAGCATTCTTTCTTGGAGACTATTTAGTCTCTTGGCTAAGTAAGAAACAAGCTTCAATATCCTTATCCATAGTAGAGGTGGAGTATATTGCAACAGTTGCTTATTGTACACAGGTATTATGTATGAAGTAAACTTTAGAGGAATTCAAGATAAAGCATAATCACCCTATTCCCATATTGTATGATAATACAAGTACTATAAATATCTCAAAGAATTTGGTGATGCAATCCGGGACAAAGAACATTCCGATCAAATATCATTTTTAGAGAGATCAAGTGACAAATAAGAATGTCAGGTTGGAATATGTTACTAGAAAGGATCATATTGCATACATCTTCACTAAGCCACTTACAAAAGAGACTTTTGAGTATCTTTTAGGAAAATTGGGAGTAGTTCTACTCCCGCCCCAAAATTAACCACCTCAAGGAGAGGAGGTGGGGAGGGGTCTAAGCTAAGATTCTTATCTTTAGCCCCAAAGGTGGACCTTTTCCATTGATGTCAAAGGGGGATAAATTTAAGTTAGGGGGAGTAGTTTCTCAGGGGAGCAGAAGAACAAGGTAAAATAAATGGTTAAAGGAAAAAGTGTTTCCATCAATGACAAAGGGGATATTGTTGTAAATTTGAGCAAGTTTTGTTGTCACTGATTTCAAAAGGTTTGGTGTCAAGTTTCATTATCATTAATGTCATAAGGTTGTTTTTCCAAAAGGCAAATAAGTGGTTAAAAGAAATAGGATATAATATTTATTTTAAATATTATATGCCTAAAGAGGCCTAAAATATTGAAGACCTAAGGAAGGAGAAGCAAGTTTAAAAATAAATAATAATATTATAATATTTAATATTATAATATTTCAGGCAAAAGGATGAGGTGAAGAAAATGAGGTCCAAGGAATCATTAAAAATAATCTATCCTTGAAAAGACCCATTGAGCAGTTTGCAAAGGATTTAATTTAATTTATTTAAATTAAAATATTTTAACCTATGGTTAAAATTTTAATTTAAATAAATAATGGGCACCAAAGTTTTTAAAATTTAATATTTAAATTTAAATTTGAAAAATTGACTTCAAATTGGGCCGACGTGTAAGGGCAAAGGACAAAGTATATAAGAAGGGGAAATAATTTTCATTTCCCTCCCCGACTACTATGCAATTCAAATGCTATGCTATGTGTAATATTTCATGCACTGCTTTGCTAAGTGAGAAGAGAGAATTCGTGGTTCTAAACTTTTAAGAGGCAGACGATGGTTGAAGTGCAAGTGACGTGGCTAGGAAGTTCCATAGTGCTGGGTAGCATAGCCAGTGGCCAAATACTTGCTAAGGCGCTCGCACAATAGAGGTTGTGGTTTTGAATTCCCATGCGGCCTATTTTTGTAAAGGAGGAAGATGTTTTTTTTTGTTCATCAAATTCTATGGAGGCATAAGAGGGTGTGTGTGAACTAAGGTTCACGTGTGGGCATGTAGCCCAATCACAGCCTAGCCTTGGGCTAAGGCACTACATTGGCAATTGGTCACAGGTTCGATTTTGGGTGCAGCCAAGATGTGCACAATAATTTTGAGATGTGGGCCAAATACTAAGGTAAGTGCTTTTGATTATTATTTAAATTCACTGAAGTTTGGGAGGCGCTAGTTTTATAAAGGCCAAATGATATTTTTGTAGTGAATGCATAGGAGTTATAAGGTTAATTAAAAATTATTTTAATTTTTGCCTAGAAAAATAAATAAAGGTTTGGAGTTATGAGGGTTAATAAAAGAATTTGATGTTATTTTTAAAAGGTTGGATTTTATAAGGTGTTAGTAAAAAAACTTGATTTTTGAATATTATTTTGAGAGTTTGGAGATTATAAGGTGTACTTGAGACCTGATATTTTTGTGTAGTGAAATAATTATTGGGGAAAATATTTGTGTGGAAATTTTGAGATAGGTTATTGCTATCTAACCTTGAAATTGGCAAATAGGATTTGATTGTGATTAAGACAAGTTTTAAAGACATATCTCCATAAAAAAAAAAATGTATGGGCTCATCTTCCTTATGAGTAAAATATTGTTGGGTTAAATGTTGTGAAATGCAAAGGTGGAGTGAAAAGGTTTGTTTGATAAGTATTGTTGGAAATGTTTGAGTGAGTTTTCATGTGCATGATTTGTGGATGATGAAATATCATGAGTATCATTGTTATGTGACATTGGAATCATCTTAAGTCAAGGTTTGAGTTCCATAGTGTTAGTTGTTGGAAGTATAGTGAAACACTTGGTTAGGGTTTGTAAGCAAGTTGTGTTTCATTGAGTAATATTTGAGTGAAGTTGATTGAGCATTATTGATTGAAAGCATTGGAGTGAAAGTTCAATTTTTGTGAAACAAATTATACTTTTATTTCTGAATTGATTTGAAAGAGATTTTGAAAGTTATAGAGTGTTTTGTTGAGTATAAAATATTGTGAGTGTGAAACATATTGAGTCTTTGATCATTCTCTATATGTTTATGTGGCTAAGAAATATTTTGAGTGAAACTTGTCTGTGTGTTGAAGAGGTTTTCTAAAAGAGAATTAAGTTGTGTTTTGTATGTAAGATCTAAAATTGTTTTAATGAGCTTTTATGAAATTTTAAGGACATATTAGAGGTAAATATTTGTTAAGACTTGAAAGCAGAGTTGATTCATTTGTTAAATCATTGTGTTAAGGCTTTGGGTAAATTTGAGCAGAGTTGGTTTGTGATTTGATCAGGCTTTGTGTTAAGGCTTGAGGATAAATTTTGGGGCAGAGTTTGGTACAGATTTGAGAGCATATTTGTGCCAGAGCAGAGATAAATTTATGAGTATATTTGTGCAACTTAGATGATAATTTTCAGTATATATTTGATATAGATATTGAGTAGAGTTTAGAGTAGGCTTTGGTGGTGATAGAGTAGAGGACAATAGTCTCTAGTTGATAGAGATACATTAGCCAGGGCAAGTGAGGATAGAGGTCTTTTGAGTGAGGAAATAGGTCTTCAATGGAGAGAGATGCACAAGCTAGTGCAGTGGAGGTAGAAGTCTTCTAGAAGAGCATCAACTAGAGCAGTGGGGAAAGAGTTATCTTATGGATAGTGATCCACAAATTAGAGCAAGGGGATTGGTGTCTCCTTTGGATAGAGGTCCATAAATATTGTAATAGGGAATTGATTCCCAAAGGAATTTATTGAGAAAATTTATAAGGAATATTTTCTCCATGGAGTAGCCCACATTGGGTGAACCACGTTAAATCATGTCTCTCATGTATGTGATATTTTGTGTAAAGCTTACTGCTTTAATATTGCTGATGTTATCATATGGATTGAAAAGCAAAAAGTTTTATCTTAGACTTTTCAACCCCCCTCTCAGTATAATATCATGTTATTAATGTCCTTCATAGGTTAGGTATTTCATCACCCATGGAGTGACAACATCCCATGATCTAGCCAAATTGGTGTTGGAGTGTATTACTATAAATCATAAAACGAACAACACCAAAGAAAATAAACATAACCAATACACAATATGTTGCACAATGACTAGAGATAATATTTTATTGATATAAAATGGAGACTTGATCTCCAATGTTTACAACATTATTTTTGGTATTGATATATAATTATTACAATATATGGGGTTTAAAAAAATAGTTTCAAAGAATAATTGGTGTCTTGTCGGTTGTATTTGATCCAAAAAAGAGTTGTGGGTGGGCTTGTGTATCCTTAGAGGACCACCCTAGCTTCAACAAATTCCATAAATATGGTCCCTACACCTGAAAATAGAAAACAACAAAAGAGATTAGAAGCACCTGCGAGGGGTCCACTACGTGAGGCCCTCAAAAAGATAAAACAACTAAACCCTAGATGTTGCAATATATAACTAAAAATATAAGTGCAAGAATGTAAAATAAATGCAAATAACTTCTTACCTTGTCAACATGCTAATTTTTTTCTCTACTTCTATCGATGATGGTCATGAGGATGCTCAGATGGTGCACAAGGATCGTAGGACTACATATCTACTATGGGAAATACCTAGAGGTGTTCTGTGATGGTTGTGAATGCACCAGAGAGTTAGAAAAATGATCAAATATATTATTCTAACTCTAGAGAGCATTCAAGGGCTGAGGGAAGTGTCGTAGAACTAGATCTGATCCATGTAGGTTTGGCAACGATGAAAAAGGAGCGATGCATTAGTGGTGATGAACGATGAAAGTGAGGGTGAAGTGGAGAGGGAAGAAGGGCTTGAGGATTTCTCCCAAGGATAAATATTCTAATGTACTTACTATTCTAAATAATTAAGGGTGTTAGGGAGATCCTTCATATTCTAAGGCACTTAAGGGTTTAATTCATCAAAATGACTCATCTTTTATAATCTACCCTTGAACATGTTAGGTTTTGATGACACAAAATGAGCAACCAAGATTAAAACATGAGGAAGGGTGGAGATTAAGTTTGGGTAAGTGGCATGGATTGAGATGGATGGATGGCTGAGATTAAAACATGGTGGATGGCTAGGATTAATTCATATATATATATATATATTTATTAAATATATATAAATATAATATAAAATATTAATATATATATATATATATATATATATATATATATATATATATATATATATAAAGTAAACACACACACACACACATATATATAATGGATGGTTGTGATTGGAGGATACATATGGATGACAAGTGGCTAGATTTTGGTGTCTACAGATACCCATTTTTGTATCACATTGCATGAAACACAATGCAATGCAAAATATGAGACACCTGGTTTGGCATGATCAAGAAGCTTTCTTTCATTGGAGTGCAAAGATGATTTTGAAGATAAAATAATTTGCATGTGTAGCTTATCCCCTCAATTGGTGAATTATTGAAGAGTGATTCTCAAAAGCCAATTGATAGAATTGTGTGATGTAAAATGCAGGTGAATGGTGTAAGTGCAATTGTATGATGTAAATATGGATGATATGAATGATGTAAACTAATGCTATTTTTCCCCAATGGAGAAAATGATTGTTGTAAAATGCAATTGATTGATTCTATTTTTGCCCCAATAGAGAAAGGATTTTTTCCAAGTGTATATACCATGATCATGTAATATGTATCCCATTGTGGGAAATCAAAATCAAATTTGTTTACCCCAAGTTTGGGGTGATTCTATGTTGTTGAAGAAAATGCATTTTGGCATCATTGAAATACAATGTGATGAAGATATAAATTATTAAGAACCAATCATCCTTAGATCAGGTGATATCTAGGAGGTCCCTCCTAGTGACTACATGCAATTATTGATTGTTAAAGAAAAATATGTAGTATTAATTATCCATGTTTCAAGCCCCAAAGACAAGGCCATCAATGGCAGCTTTTGAGCAAATTAATCTAAGCAAAGTTGCACTCAAAAATGAGGGAGAAAAATTTATTTTATTATTGAATAAATATATATTGAATTATTAAAATGGTCATGCATACTTATGGTAATTTACCCATCTTACCAAATTGCATGGACAACCAATTGCTGCAATCATGAAGGAGAGAATAAACCATTAAATATGAGGTTCACTTGAAATTGTATGTGAACTTGGAAAATGTTTTATGCAAATGCAATTGTTAGTGAATTTTATGGTGTTGAAATTAAGATGTGATGATAAAAAATGCATTGATGAATATATTGCATGATTTTGCAAAAAATTTGCATTGGTCTGGAGCATTTTTAGAGCAATTTTGGATCATTTTTGCAACTTTTGGTTGCAAATAAATTTAACCACCCAAATCAATCCATGTTATCATTAATATGAATGAAATTATGGAGTGGATGATTGTAATTATTAATGTGGTAATTTTGTGAAAATTTGGGCCGTTTTGGTGCATTTTGAAAGTTGTAACGTTATTTTACAACTTTTGGTCACAAGCAAAAATTAAGCATCCAAATCAATTTTTGTTTTCACAAAACATGATATGATGATGGAATGAATGTATGGATGCAATTTGGAGTGATTTTGTGGAGGTAAGATACCTTTTTGGATAATTTTTGTCTTTTTACCAATTTTGACACCAAAAGTTGGCTTGCATCTTCAACATCCTTAGACGTCAGTAAGTGTCTAGTACTCTGCAAACTCTAGTCAGCATTTTAATACATCTATGAACACCCATGGGTTTTCTAGTGTGATAAAAATAGCTATAAATATTATACATAAGTAAAATAAGATTTATTCTTTGCATTCATGAATTTTTGAAGCTACGTCTAAATGAGTGAGTGAGGAGGTCAGGTGGAGTGAAGAAGTTTGGTGTTGCGGAAGCTATGGTGATGGAGGGTGCAAATGTGGGGGAAGGAGCAGAGGTGCATTAATGAGGTAAGTGCCCTTGTCACTCTTGGTTTGGACTTGTGTAATTTCTTTTTTAACTATGCAAATGAAAACGACATTAATGTGTGTGCATTGTACAAGTGTTGTGCTTTAGTTGAGTATTTTGGAGGCTCAGCATCGATTCTTGATTCTCATCCTAGGGATGATAAAGGTGATGTGGGATGAGTAGTGGAAGTGGTTGGAGGATGTTGGGTTGGTTAGAGTAGCTTGAATTTATGTAATGAGGGCTAATGAGGGGTATCTATTTGCCTTGGAAAAGAGATGGGATCTAGATAGGGGACCTTTTAGCTCCCTACCGATGAGGCAATAGTGACACTTGAGGATGTATACCTCATCCTCAAAGTACTAGTGGAGGGGTTACATATCAATATTGGACATGATAAATGGTATGATATGAGCTACATATTTGGATATGGATGGTAGGGGGTGTGTGAAGGGTGGAGGGATAAGGTACTTGGTGATGTATTTGGATAAGATGCTATAGAAATTACCTACCTTGGTCATGTTCATGTTGACCAAGAGAGTGACATCGATAAAATTGGTTGTTAGTTCCATTAGAACATGATTAGGTTGGTGTACGATATGATCAATACTCCTTGGGTGTATTCATGGGCACCTACTCTGCTAGCTCAATTGTACCAGGCATTGTATAAGGTGAAGAGGCAAAAGTGAAAGGGACTAGGGTGCATTGTGTTACTGCAATGTTGGTACTAGGAGAAATTTAGTGTGGCTCAATCTGTGGACTTGCCTACTAAGGCATGGGATGGAGAGCAGCCCTATGCTATGAGATGACGAGTAGCTGAGGAGGTAAAACCGAGTCATCCTATCTATACTACCTAGGTGTACATGGATATATGGGTAGGACTAACACTTGCTTAGATTCTTTGTGTTAGATTTTGATGCCACATACAATAGGATATAGTAATAATAGGATGAAAAATAATCGCAAATAAAGTAAATCTGAGAGATGATTAAAATATGTTATAAATAAAAGTGAAAAAAAAGATTACAATAGTAGCTATGGAGGAAATGGACACTCCATGATATAAGCTACTGCTCCATGAATGAGCTCTGAGCTTATAGCTCACACACACTACACTAATACCTTTCTACCACACACTGACTTCAATACACTAAATTTGATATCTATATTCTACATATATGGCCTTTATATAGGAATATAAATTCCTTGGCCAACACTCTACCTAGTTGTACAAGTGTACACCTTGCACATTACAACTTGCACATTGACACTTGTGCATTTATTACATTGCATGAAGCAACTAGATTACTTATCCCTAAATTAACCTAATGTCCTAAGTATGTACCAAGGAAGGTACATTTACATGACCCAAATAATATAATATACTCTATTTCTAACACCCCCTTATATTATAATATTTGGTTATTGAAGACTTTAGTCTTCAATGTGGATCTTATTCCATCTGATGGCTTTGAATTGGATACTCTTCTTTGAAATGATCTTTGGATTCTTCAGTAGTTGCTTTAGTCTTCAGATGATGCAAAAATAGGTTGAAGTTGTAGACCCTTCTTTTAGTTGACCTTGCATTGTATTCCTCCTTCATTGGGTTCATATCCTTCTTCCTTAGCTCTACCTTTTCATAGGTGGTTGTGCTGCTACTTGGTTCTTGTATGGAGGATTTCCATTTCTTGTCTTCAATATGTACATATGCTTTTGAACAACCACTTAGGGCATCATGATAAGATTTTGAGTTGGTAGAACTTGAATTATCAATTTTGCATAAGGATTGAAAAACTTTTCTAGATATGACTCACTTAGTTTTGCCTTATTTTTGAGTAGTTCCATCAATCCTTTTTGTTCTAAATTTTAATTCTTAAAGTGTTTATATGTTAGTAAAGCCATATATAATATTCTCACAAGATCTAAGGAAAATTTAACATCAATTTATCTATTTTCAAATAGCTTCATTGAGATGAGTTTGAAGATAGCTTTCCATAGTATCAAAGTTGTCTTCTAAGGCTTCACTATGGATTATTTTAGAAGTTAGATCTATCATTATTTTCGATTTCAAGAGTAGATTCATGATTCCAATCTTTCACTGATTTTTTCCTTATTGACGTTTGTAATATATTGGAAGGTAGACATCCTTATGGATCCCTATTAGGATATATGATTTCTTATGGAAGTATATAAGCTTGATTTGATAAAACCTATATTAATCCTTTATTTTTGTAGGCTTCCTTATGTCTCCCCAATAATGAGAATGAGTATTGTTAAGGAATTTTAGGTTTTGTAGATAGCTTATATATTGCTAATGGATTTGTAACTTGATAAACAATAGATTATGATATTACAAAGTTTTATACAATGCCGTATGACTCCCTAGTATGATTTGGATAATATATAAAGTACTTTTGTAAGTTATAGTTTAATCTTGTTTGATTTTGTGAAGTTTTGTAAATGCTAAAATCAACTTCTATTGTCCTTATTGCTCCTATTGAAATAAGCACTTTTCCTATATTTCAAGAGGTTTTAATGTTGGATATTTTATATCTATTTAAGAATATTTGAGACAAGTAAATATTATAATTTCCAACCTTTAATTTTTTTTATAAACCTCTTATAATGGCCCTTTGAGATTTAACTTAAATTTTCCTAATTTCCAATAAAATTTTTTGTAGTAGTAGACCTTATGACTCCCAAATTTGGAAAATTAGAAAAGATAATAATATTAGCAAAGTTTTTAAATAGTTAAACCTAATTAGAAAGCCTTATATCTCCTATTTTTGAAAGTAATATTAATGAGATAGTTCTCTTACCTCAGCAACTTGACTTCACACTTGAATGATTTTGGTTTTAACTAAAATATAATAATCCTCTTATGTATCCTTTCTGTGATGCTTGACTTGACAAATCTGAATGGTCAAGTGTGGTATGGATGAGAGAGAAATAGTCAAGCTTGCTCTTCGATGCTTGGAGAGTATAAGCTGAACTTCTTCTATGAATCCTTAAATTCTCTTTTCTCTCCTTCTTCCATGTTGTGCTTAGGACAGGATTTACTGCACTATTCCTCCTATCCTTTGACTACGCTTTGCTCTCTACTTCACTTTGTATACTTCATACGTAAAATATGTCCTTTTGCTCTCTCTTCATTGTATTTAATGGTAGTTAATGATGTATAAGTGACACCTAAATTTCTTGAGAGCTCTACCACTTCTTCTTGTAACATTGTTGCATCAACCGTTACTCCTTTGTAATGTGTTTAAACTTTCTTTGAGTGCTTGTAACAACTCGATGTTCATATATTGAGTGTTAGAGATATGAAAACCATTAGGTAATATTATGCCAAATGGAATTCAGTCCTCTTGCATGGGAATTTTGATGTAACCCCTCCAAGAAGGAGATTATAACTCCTTTGATTATCTTCCTCTTAGCTTGATTTGACTTCTTGAGCAAAAAGCAACGTATTCTCTTATGCAGGTAATTTGTGAACCACCATGGAGATTCGAATGAGGATGAGGTAGCTCTTTTGCTTCCCTCTATTGATGCTATTCCAAATATAGCATCTATTCTTCTCTTCATGCTTATACCTTCACTATGATCCTTATTCACATTGATAGAGGTGAAGCTTGACACGTCTGAATACTGGATGTGCTCTATCTTATTTTTTTATGTAAATAGATTCTTATCCTTGCTATGGTTTATGTAAATGATTTTGATATTCTTTCTTTGGCTTGCAGATCCATTTCTAGAGAGAATACTCTTTCGTTGTTGGAGAATGCTTGATCCTTTGGCCCTTATTTTGGTTGACTTTTTTTGTACTTGTTGTGCCTATTTTGGCACCTTTAAATATACTTATTTCCCTAAATTTTATGTATTGTAGAAGTGAAATACCACGTAACCTTTACATGCATATAGAACCTTTTTATTGCACATTTTATTACACTTTTTTGTAGTTTTGAGATTCTATTTTTGTAGCAGATTAGTGAGTGCAAATTAAGGGTTTTGAGTATGTCTCTTTGGCTAGACTCCCTACCATTTTTTATTGTATAATTTATGGTGAATCCAAGCCTTGTAAATGATTTAGAACAAAATATTTCTCTTAGTTGCACTACCCCTAAGTGCTTTGGATTTGAGACTCACCAAGTCTCAATATGTGAAGCTTCTTTTTGGTTGGATTTTATTTGCTTGTATTAACCAATTTTGGTGGCTTTTATTGGCCACCATGAGTTGTAGGTTTTTTTTCTTTGAGAGTGTCTTTAGACACTTGATCCAAAATAAATTTTGTAGCCTTTATTTCAGAGAAAAAAACTAATTTCTTTTGAGAGTAATAATAGTGCAATTGAATTTAACAAATTCTACTTTTAATGCACTAAAAAATTACACCTTATCACTCCAATATACTCTCAATAAAATGCACTTAATAAATTCACTACAATTAATTAAGAATAATATGAAATGAACCTTCAAGAATTATTCTATAAATTTATTATAAGCAAGATATTAGGATATAGTCTTATTTTTTCTTTCCAAATTAGATAATATGCTAGTTGATAGATTATTTAAATTCTAAAATCTAATCAACTCCTAATGTGCAAATGAACCTTAAAAATAACCTTTCTTTTTGCACAATTGAAGACTATAATATAAATATCCTTTTTGTAACTTTAATGTGCTTTGATAAATCTGATAAGTAATCCAACTAATGAATCTACTTTCACCAATAGTTGCTTACCTTTTTTTGAATTCTTTTGTAGTTCCTTTTCTTCTTTTGTAGGGGATGTAGATCTTGGTGCCTAATATCACCAAGTTGCTACCTCGAGTAGGATCTTGCAGCTCTTTGTAGACTATTTTGAACAACTCCTTCTTCACCATATTGATGATCTCAATATTTATTTCACAAGCCTAGGATTTGGTGACTTTGATCTCTTCTTGTAATATCCTCCTATTGTATATTTGGAGAAGTTTATATCTCTGAAACAGTGACCTCTTGTTGTAGGAGGTAATCTTCAAATCTCCTAGATTTTATAAGCTTCTTCTACCTTCAAGTCTTCTTATCAAATTTTGACTTCAAGCAGGATCTTCTTCTCAAGATTTTGAATATCTTGAGGTCTTCACTAGATTCTTCTTCTACTAAAATTTGGTACTCCTTACCAAATTATCCTTCTCTTGGGCTTGTTGTTGGATGGTGATAATTGTCCCAAGTCCTTTATTATCAAGGGCTTCTCCTTGGTAGTATATTTCTCCAATGAGTTATCCTTTTTTTATTTCTTCAACAAGGCTCTCTTGGACTTTTACAAGATGCTCATCGAGACCTTATCAAGGTATTTGATCTTGCAAATTCTTCAAGTCTTCCTTGATATCTTATCTTAAACCTTTTACTTTTGGAATGTTGGCAATGATATCATCTCCTAAATCTCTAATTCTGCTACTTCTAGATTCGAGCAGGACTCTCCTAGTCCTTCTTCTTCTTCCTAGTCTAGAAGATATTCAATGATATCTCCTCCTTATATCTTTTGCTTCAGGTGTTGGATTTATTCTGAAGAGGCTTTTCTTCCTAACTTTCTTGTAGGAAGCTTTCCTAACTTACTGAATCTCCTTTACCTGCAACATAAATATTCATACTAAAATCTGCTTTTGAATTAGATACTCTCTTCTAGAGTCTTCTTTAGGATAAATATATATGTGGCATGTTTTAGTGTCAAGGCTTATGTGGTATTTTTATTCAATATCAAGGCTCCTATAGCCTTTTCTTTTGGATCAAGGCTTCTATGACCTTTTATTATAAATTGAGGCTTCTATGGCCTTTTCTTCTAGATCAATGCTTCTATGGATTTCCTTATGTATCAAGGCTTCTATGGTCATTTTATTCTTGTGAATTTATTCAATCTATAAATGGATATCTCTAGTATCTAGACTTCATGATTCTTTTCAAAAAAATTATTCTGAAGTATTCTCCTCTCTACAACAACTAATATCTACACTATGAATGCACTCCGACCTTCGAGCAACAAAGTTGAGGTCTCCTAGATTTCTATTGTAGGAGTTTTTCCAATCATATGAGTATTAATTCCTTGCAATAAATTTTTTTTCAAGTAAGTATTTCCATATCTTTGAGCTTCACTAGTTGATTTATCAACCTAGTGGATCAAATGCTATGTCCTAGTCTTCACAATTTTTTCTTCAACTCTATCGAAATAATATAGCCCTATGCAATCTTAGTATTTATAAAACTAGGATTTTAGTCCTCACTTGTAACTCTCCCTAATTCTACCACCTAAAATATTCTAAGAAATTTTAACAATGAATGGTCTAATGGTGCATCAGGTTCTCAAAAAACTTAGGGTTAATGATAATGGTGCTTTCCCTATAGACCTACTATGGCTTGATATACCATAGCTCGCATACCACTATTAGCTTTTGATGCCATATACAATGGGAGATAGCAATCACAAGATGAAAAATAATAAGAAATAAACTAAATCTATGAGATGACTGAAATATGCTATAAATAGAAGTGATGAAAAAGATTACAATAGTATCTATGGAGGAAATAAACACTCCATGATATAAGCTACTGCTCCATGAATGAGCTCTGAGATTATAGCTCACACACACTACACTACTATCTTTATACCACACACTAACTTTTATATCTATATTCTATATCTATGGTCTTTATATAGGAAGATAAGTTCCTTGGCCAACACTCTACCTAGTTGTACAAGTGGACACCTTGCCAATTACAACTTGCATATTGACACTTGTGCATTTATTACATTGCATGAAGTAACTAGATAACTTCCCCTAAAGTAACCTAATGTTCTAAGTATGTACCAAGGAAGGTACATTTACATGACCCAAATAATGTAATATACTCTATTTATAACACTTTGGATGCCATGGCAAGGTGTTACTTCGACTAGTGATGGGCAATAGCTAAAAAGAGTTCGGTAGGCTAGATGGGTGGTTGGGAGGCACAAGAGTGAGGTGGAAATGATCCAGTTATCATGGGTTCTATGGTAGTTTAGGTTGTGATAGGGGGTTCCTAAGACACCAGTGCTATACAAGCACCATCGAGATGAGATAGTTCTAACTTGTATCAATGTATGGTGGGTGACTTATGAGGATGACGAAGAGATAGATCTCCCTAATTTGGATTATGCAAGAATTACCACAAAGTATGATGTATGGTTAACTAAAAAACCACCATGGATATCAATTTTTATAGTGTATGAGGGTATAGAGGATGAGGAAAAGGTAGATACCAAGGTGGAGAAGGTAGATGAGGCCCCTAGACATAAAAGACACCTTTAGTATAGCAGTCAGGTGAGGTGGGTGAGGAATGCAGTAGAATAGGATCTAGATATTAGAGTTTATGGAGGTGATGAAGATGATGATGATTATGATGATATGGAGGAGGTTCCATAGAGATCTCTAGGCTAGAGTGAGGAGGATTGGATGAGGCTTGAGAAAATGGTAGCTAAGAAAGATGTAGTGATAGCGACTCATGATGTAGAGTAGCTTGGCTATGTGTGTAGCTAGAGGTATAGGTAGTTGCAGGTGGAGGTGAGGATAGGATCATGAGGCTCTAGGAAGATCTACTGGATAGGTAACATCATCATAGACATGATGTACTATGCCTTTGGGCCCAATATGGATATATCAAATATTTGGAGGATCAATTGATGCAACACCACATTAGGCTGCCAGATTCACCCTCCTTATCCATATATGGTTCTATTAGGTATATTGAGTCTAGGCATAGTGGCTCTAGGTCTAGGGTTCCTTCAAGGTCATAAGGGTCCTCCTGTAGGTATTATCTAGTGATGAGATGCACTTTTTCCATATGAGCCTTGGTGCTTCATTGTATATAATCTTCGAGAATTTATTGTACATGTGATATATATATATACATGGATTTTACTTTTGTGTTATGATTTTATGTGAATGCATGTGTATATGTGTGATGGATGATAATGCAATGCTAATGTGTATGAATGCAAATGAATTAATGCACTAATGACAATTCATAGTTTAGATTTTTCTTGAACATGTATAGTATTGTTGTTTAATCAGGGGTACCAAACTGGTGGCATGTGAAATGGAAGACTAATATAATGATATGGATGTTGATATGGAAGAAGATATGGATTTTGATATAGAAAACTAATTATTTTGCAAAGACTCAGACATACTAGTTATATCCAACAAACCCACTAAATATTATCTAATTTCTCTAATAAATGTGTGTGTGGTGGATTTATTTACCAGATCATGAGAATGGTAATGACCTAAGGCAATCAAGAACCAATGTGTGTGCAAGTGAGTTCATTAACCCATATTGAGTAAATTGAGATAAAACCTATTATAGAGAAGACAAAGAAGCTAGCTTGTCCTTATGTGTGGTTAGAGGTCTCTTCAAGAGAGGCGTGTCACCACGCATGAGTATACTCCACTACCAGTAAAGTGTCTATAGATTTAGTGGAGATTAGATCCATAGTCCAATAATATGATATCTAAGTTTTGGGTATTCATACTGCCTAACCGTTTGACTAGAAATGTAGTTCTATCCTTAAAACTTGATCTACAATGTGTGATTTATAAAAGATTTAGAATTTTGAGGAATTGAATTCTCAACCAAAGTATGATGATATTTTTACCCTATCCTTACTATTGGGATCTGAAATGACATGAAACAAAAATTGATACTGTGACTATCTATCTTCCAATTTTTTGATTAGGCTTGCACTCGCTAGTCACAGCTCAGAAATCAACATTGGATGGACTAAATATTGCTCTAGCCCAACCTCCAGAGTAGGTTGGTTCCTTGTCAACTGATAGGGTGTTGACTCAATTAAGCTCATTAATTGTTTAAGAGATAGGGTTAGAAAAGGGTTTAGGGTTAAGAATTTATAACTGAAATGGTGTCCAGATAGAGCTAACAACATAGGCATCCATAGGGAAAACCTTTCAGTAAATCATTTCTAGTGTCCCACACTCAAGATCAACAACACCCAAAAATAGAGTAATATTCATACAAGAAACACAAACAGAGACATAATCCAAGAAGTAATTTCAATATCCACAATACTAATAATCCAAATTAGCAGAATAGATTAGTATCTAGATTTAACAAAAACAAACTTCTTGTAAGCATAGATTTAACTATGAAAATATTTCAATTGCTTTACAACTAGTAATCCAATATCAGTGGAATGAACTAACCATAGCAACATTAGCAAAAATATGATTCACAACTTGAATCTCTCAATAGAAATATTGAAGACAATAGTTCTCAAGTCAAAAATCCAAGTAATGCTCCTTCTATTAATTTGCAAAATATGTTACATAGTAGGGCAAGCAAACACTCTTAAATCCTGAAAATCGAGGGTTTGACCTCTATATATAGTTTTTACAGTGAAATAAGGGGATGGAACATTACAAGGATAGAGCCATGACAGATCAATAGAATGTTATGGTGGCATTATTTCATTAACCTTTGAAGTCCGAGAAATCTGCTTGATACCGCATGCCATGGTAGCTCGGCTCTACAACTTGCTTGTTCTGTAATGGTAGTTAGACTCTAGGTCATTAGAAATAAAATCTAAGCCATTCATATTTCTTGGGGACTTCATCTAGCCATAGATCTGCAACTTCCTAAGTTCTTGGTTCTTGGCTCCATGGACGCTTTGCCTGCCTACTCGAACCAATTGGTTCTCGTTTGCCAAGAATTCACTTTTGTATATCTAAGAAAATATCAGCATGATCTCGACCATTGATTCATTCGTGAATGGCTATGATTAAACCTTAGCAATGCTCTAAATATGAGTAGCATAGAACATGTCACCAGGCCACTCTTTTAAAATACTTGTCACTTGCTTTGACTATTTTGACCAGTGGCATGGAGCACATCTAAAAATACACTATGCTTTGAGCAGAATGGAGCATGTCACTAGGCCACTCACTTTGTTTCTCAAAACTGTTTAATTTTCTTTTGCATCCATGATGTAGAACATATTGTTCATAGCCTACTCCTTAAAATTTGCTCCATCAAATTTTGACCAAGGTTGACTATGGGATAGAGCCGTGCTCTGAGCCACTCAGGAAACAATGCAAAATAATGTTTTGAGGAACTTTGCACTATGCCACTGCCTTGTGCTACATTTTAAATATTTTAGCCTCTTCAACCAATGATGTGAAGCATGTGTTTCGATCCACTCTAAAATGAACGTGGACCTCAATGGCGTGGAACACATCAAAACTTAGCCACTTATTTGCATGGATTGGGATAATGTGCGTTGGGCCGCTCATCAGAGAATGATGATATCAGCTTTGACTCAGTTTGATAGTGGTATGGAACATGTCATTGTACCACTGTAAAATACACTAAGTGTGAAGCATGGCTAGGAACATATCTTCTTACCTTAGCAAATATGTCATATGCTGCTCTACCAAAGTGATAGTAATGCAAATTTAGCTACTCTACTAGTGGCATGGAACACCCTGCGTTGTGCCATTCGAAAATACACTGTATGTTGAGCAACTGGGAGCATCTTCATGCCTTAGAAAATATTTTCAAAAATTTTCTAAGGATGTGGCCATTTTGGGCCTACATTCTAGCGCCTCCTAGGTGGATTTTCTTGCAAAGCCAACAAACTCATAGTCTTATCCATTGGGCATCAGGAGTCAAAAAATACAAGTCTACGAGCAATGCTTCATAGAATAATTTCTATATGACCATTACCCTCTAGAAACTTTGTGAAGCCACCCAGAGGATAACGGTTCACATGGAGATCATACTAGAAACAATGATATTCACCACTCCTTTCGACTAAAAATTGCTCCATGTCAAGCAAAAATAAAGCTATGCTCTCCCTTATAAGCCCGATCAAAATGATCAAAATATCTTCATGAAACCTTCATTTTCTACTCTTTGGCTTCATGCTTTTATTATTATCCTCTGACAGTGTCAAGATAAAAAATAATATACAACACTTTTTTCATGAATACAAAAATGTTCAAAATGGGAAACTCTACACTTGTGCCTCTTGAGGGTCTTCAACAACTCTATCTAATTCTTCCTCCTCCTGAGCTTCTTCCTCATTATTGCCTTCCTACTCTTGGTCAACTTCCTCCTCTTCTGGTGAGTCTTGTTGCTTATCCTTTTGCTCAACATCGGTCCCAAATAGTTGAATCATCAGTTTTAGAGTCTGCAAAGCTTGGCTTCAAACTCCCTCAGAAGGGTTGGAAGTCTCCTTGAGTTGTTTATGAATAAAATCCAACTCGGAGGTATCCTCATAGTTTGTGGAGCTTCCCTTGTTCACCAGGTCCTCCATCAAATCCTTGAGCCTACTACTTAAATCAATTATCATATGAGGGACCTGTTCTTGATAAATTGGCTCCTTCTAGGCATCAACCTCAGATTCATCCTGGATGCTTGAAGCTATGTTCTTATTGATCTCCTCTTCTGATAATAGAGTATTATTCTCAAGCCAGAGTCCTCCAAAGCCATATTGAGTCATTTCTTGGTTGATATCTACCACATCTCGAATTGTGTTTTCCACTTTGTCATATAACAACCAAGCCTTCTGGAGCAATCTATTCTTCTTGACCACAACTCTAGCAGCCAATCTAGAAATGTTCCATTCCTTGTTGGGGATCGGTTTAGCAGCCTCATTAAACCTGCTATCAGATAGTTTATAGATTTTTTTTGTTGGAATGACCATGGGTTGCAGCTCCTGAGTGAACTTATCTAGGTCTTCTTTGGTATTTTGGAGCAAATGGCTAGCATCATCCATATAATCTATTATGGATTATATTTCAAAGCATTTCTCCAAGACTTCGGACCAAAGCTCTTTTCTTACCTTCTTCACTCCTGCTTTTGAGAAGCTTGAGGACTTGGCCTTCTCAATCTGAAGTTGATGCTTCAAGTCTTGTATTTCCTTGGCCTGTTCTTCATTTTTATTTTTTTGCTCCTCAACTTGGTCTTTAAGCTTAATGGCCTCTTGATATTTGCTTTACCATCTTTTAACTTCATTCCTGATAACATTTTCTACCTATTTTTTATTGTTGACCATCTTCTCCAACTTCTCTATTTTTTGCTCTAACTTCCCAACTTTCTCCTTGTAGATATCAATTTTGACATAGAAAGTCTCTAGATGAGCTTTTGCTATGACCAGCTCATCTTCAACTAGTAGTTGCTCAATATCTTTAGTATACTCCTCTAGATGATAATCTTGTACAATCATCTCTACTTCAGGCTTGCTCACCAAAGGGATAATAGATTTGGATGCTCTTTACCTTGTGACTAGATCAACAGACATTGTGCTCCTCTTCATAGCCATTATTTTTGAAGGCTTGGACAACTTCTCTGCCCAAAAATCCTGAATCTTCTAAGAAACATCCTTTTCCTTTCGCAAGGAAGCCAACGTGGGATAACTTGTAGGAGGAGGAGAAGCTATGAGATATGGAAGGGTGGACTCAGAAGCTGATGGTAGTGGAGTAGTAGTGACCATAGTTGAATATGTGGTTATTACTATGGTTGCAATAGGGAAAGACATGGGAAATGAAACAAAACTCAAGGAAGAATGAGTTGGTGTGGATGAAACAACTTGTGCTTCAGATGATACTAGGGGTTGTGATGGTAAAGGTGGAATGATCGAAGATGGTGTGACTAGGATTTTGGATGAACATGGAGGAGATGGATTGGTTTGGCCCTTTGTATTAGCTATTGAGATAGGTGGTGAGTTATGAGGGGGAGAGGGCACCTTTATTTTGACCTTTTCTTGAGAAGGGAAAGGAGATTTCTCTAGGGAAAGAGGAGGAGAAGGAGAAGAAGGGATAGTAATCATACCTTTGCCTATAGATGTAGGATGTTCTAGAATCACCTCTGCACTTTGGTGTTGCACTTGTTGTACTGACTTCTCTACAACTGAAACAAGGGTTTTTTCAACACTCTTCCCCTTATCCACTTTTAGTTTCTTGCAAACCTCCTTCTGGGTCCCTTTCGGTGCATCTTTAGCCTTTCTCTTGACAACTCAAAATACTATCGACTTATCACTCTCTGTATCCTCTTCGGATGGCCCCTCCTACAATACATCTTCAGTAGTAGGGTTTGACTCAGTTGTAGCTACGATAGTGAAACTCATAGGTGTGAACACAAATTCTTTATCCTTTTTATTCCAATCTATCTCAGCCTCAGGAGGCTCTCCATCCAAGGCTAGGTGTTTGGGCCTACTAGCTATCTGAATGACTTTTATTTTTACTACCCTATCGTTAGAGTAATGCATTTTGCTTATAAGTTGGGCCCCTACAGGATACTTCTCTATTTACTCTGATGAGGGTTCAAATATTTTAGGAGCTTCTACAGTAACTATTGGAGTGTTAGTCCCTACCTCCTATGCTTCCTCTTGTGAAGGTGGGGAAGGAGAATATATCTCTACCTGAGTCTTCTTATAAATCAGTACCATATTCTTAGGGTCCTTAGCTTTCTAGGTTTTAATATGTTTGTCATATCACTCGAAAAACTCATCATCTATTACTCGATCAAATCTAGAATTTTTTGTACTAGTTTCTACTCTCATTCTCCACCAATCTATGATTTTGCCTTCATCCCACTTATTTTTCTTTTCAATGTCCTTAATCTTAGACTCCTTCAACTGATGGCTTTCATTGTTAGTAGAATCAAAATCAACTACCTACTCATAGAATTCTAGCCATGGGGGTAGTTGTTCCATTTTAGCGACATTCCAATCCAATGGGGCATTTTCTTTGTTATTCCTCCCTTGTTCAAAATGAGGCCTTGAAGTCTTCTCAAACTTGAGGGCTTTTTCTCCATTAAGCTTGGTATTCCTCTTCATGAATTTATCATTAGGGTCATACCTCCACCTCTGTGGGATGTAAAATAGGCTGAGCCTCTCCAAATATTGGATGATTTGTTCACCTTGACCCCTTCTGACAATTTTTATGTCATCGACATTACGGGAGTAAGTTAACAAATATTTCCTTCCTTTTCTAGAGTCATAATTCATGTTGATGAAATCTACTTGCCTCAAGTATTCCAGGGCCAAAAATATGTTAGTCATGAAATGGGACAGCAGAAAAGGCTTACCAGTGAAGCCATAAAGTCTAATGATAGTGCCCTCTATGAGAATATACCAGTCTCCTTCTTTGGTGCCTGGTACTCTTAACAATTTCTTGGTCAAAGACGGTAACCTAGGGCATTTCCCATACATAATTTTCAAAGAGGACCCTAGGAACTCCAGATTAAACCTATAAAAATACTTATGTTCTCCTTAAATGAGAGGTCCAATAATACACAGGGATAGGGTCTCCTTTTTCATTATTTTCTTTCACTGGAATCTAGGGCATCATGTGCCTTACAGTGGCATAGAACATCCAGATCAAATTTAAATAGTGCTATAAAGAAGGAGCCTTTGAATCCCTTTTCATCCTTACCAACTGCTCATGCATTCATTTGGCAAGAAAGGCTGGCCAGTCAAAGTAAATCACCTTAATACCTTCCTTCTCTGCTTCAAGTTTATACATCCTCTCATTTGAAATGCAATAAGCAGTAGCTATTTGCCAATCCCTTACAAACTGGTCAGAATCTAAACCCTCTAAACAAGCTAACATGGAGAAAATCTCTGGGTTAGAAAATTGCTCAATTGGAATTGGGGTATTGGGTAGTCCTTTCCTGAGCTTAATAGTTTTGAATTGACCATACACCCACTTCCTAAAAGGCTCTTCTTCATGGGTGCACTTTTGTAGGGAATAATATCCAACTTGCTCAGTTACATTGAAAAGCTTAGACCTTATAGGTGGGTCTATTCCTAGAGCAAAAAGGTCATGACAAGCTTTGGTTATGATGCTAAATAGGGTTTTACCATTAGTTATTTTTACATATTTTTCCCTAGGGTCATAAAACTTGACAATGGCCGATATCAACTTGGGACAAGGATGAACCAAATCACAGATATAAAAAGATAAGAAAGAGTGGATAACACAAGTACCTTGGACTGTTAAGGTTTTGCCTCTTCGATATTTTTCATTGATGCTCCTTCTAAGCTTAGTTCTCTCTATGAGAACCATTTTGGTGTCAGCCACCACTTCTGCTTTATCAATGTAATTGCCCAGCCCCTCATTCATCGATGGCTCTATTTCTTGGGTCTCTTCGAAGGCCATTTTTAGTGGAAATTCATAGAGTGTTCTTCTTCCTTGGTATTCGTGAACAATGCTTGACTACTCCTTGGCTCTTTCTGCTAGGTAAGTGTCGTTTCATGAAATGAATGGGCTTTGCACTTTGAACCACTTTTAAATATTCTTGCATGTATACCTTCTGCTATTAATGCAACCGATGTGAGAAATTATCCGTTGCACACTTTTTAATTCAAAGGTATGCATCTTGGCGGCTAGCAACATCATGTCAATCATTGATTGGTTGTAGCATGAAGCACTTCACTAAACCTATGGAACTTTTCATCATATTTCCTTCTCTTGGAGCGGTTTGGAGCACACATCGTAGCTCATGGATCTTTTATTCATTGGAGAGCTATGTAGTGCATGTGTCCTGGTCCGCTCTAGAATGGATGTGAACTTCATCAGTATAGAACACTTGTATTTCACTACCACCTTTTCTTATTAGAGATTGGTATGGAACACATTCTATATTTTGCTACCACCTTTGCTTATTGGAGAGTGGTATGGAACACATGTTGTATTCTGCTACCACCCTTAGTTTATTTTTCAACTTTGAACTAGTTTTTTTGAAGCAAAATTTTCTCTCTTTTTTTTTTTATAACACTTTACAAAATGAAAACTTTCAGTAAAGGGGAAAAATGATATAATACAAAAATATGTACATATGTTACAATGAACTTATATTTCAATCAAAGTAGAGTTTTAGATGAAAACCATTGACTAGGATCGGTTGTATGTTTCCTTCTAGGTCTTCAAGCTGGAAAATATTGCTCTCTTTAACCTCTGCTACTTTGAAAGGACCATCCCAGAAAGAATCAAAATTCTGATGGTGCCCTGGCTTGGCTCTTTCCACATTCTACCTGAGGATAGAATCTCCAAATTTGAACTCTCTGAACCTAGATTTCTTGTCAAACCATTCCTTGATATCAAATGAGTGCTTTTGGAAGTCCTCATATGCTTGAGTCCTTTTCTCTTCTAGCTATAGCAAATGTGTTAACCTGGTTTCAATTGGATTCTGTTCAGACTCTTCCTCTGTATCTATCAACTTGAGAGCTAGAATTTCCAAGTGAATAGGTAATACTACTTCTTTTCCATATACCAAGGCATAAGGGGAGGTTTTAATGGATTTTTTTATGGTGATCCTATCTACCCACAGAGCTTGTTCCAATAGTAGGTGCCAACTTCTCTTGTTACCCTCTAATGATCTTCTCAAGATTCTTAGCAGATTTTTGTTAGTTGATTCTGCTAATCCATTCCCCTAGGGGTAGTAGTTAGAGGTATTTTTTATAGTGATGCCATACTTGCTGGAAAACTCAATGTATTTAGCTCCTATGAAATTTGGTCCATTATCGCTCACTAAAGCTTCTAGGACACCAAACCTTGTGATTAAGCTTTCCATGAAGTCTATTACCACATCTTGGTCTAATTTATTTATGGGAATGGCCTCTACCCATATGGTGAGGTAGTCTGTGGTAGTCAGAATGTACTTGTGTCCTACTAAGGAATTTGGATTAATAACCCCTATGAAGTCTAGCCCCCATTGCTAAAAAGGTTCTTCAACCTGAATTGGCTTGAGGGGGAATGATGCATTCCTAGTTCTTCCCACATACCGTTGGCATTCATCATAGGCTCTTGTAACTTTGAAGGTGTTAGAAAAAATGGTAGGCCAGTAATAGCCTACCCTAATTATATTTAAAGTTGTAACCCTTCCTGAGAAATGCCCTCTAGATAATCCTCCATGGAACTCCTCAATGACCTTTTATTTTTGATCATCTCTTAAGCATCTTAAGAGGACTCCATCAAGGTTTCTCTTGTATAGACCTTCTGGTAATAGGACATATTTCAAAGCTTGAAGCCTATATCTCCTCCTCTATGATGGATTAAGATTAGAAGGACAAACTCTAGTTTAAAAATATTTGGTCATCTAATTAACCCAGTCTGATTCTCCTCACTGTAGTTCTTTAATCTGATATTTTGCTGCTTACTGATAGCCTATCACTTTTGTTATAATTGTTGCTTCTGTCAAACCTTGGCATAATGCTCTACCTCTAACCAGCTTGGTAGGATGAATTTATATGTCATATTCCTGGATCTTAGTAATCTAGCAAACTCTTTTATCTCCTAATTCACCTTGTAAAATAAAACTTCTAGCATCTGGGTGAACCACATAAACTAGGGTTTTACTTTGAACCAAGTATTGCCTAAATTTTTTCAATGACTTCATCACTACAAATACTTATTTCTCAATAAAATTATACTTGACCTGATATTCATGGAGATTTTGGCTCCAAAAGAATATGGGGTGCTCTTCTCCTTCATCATTATTTTGGATATCACTTATGCATATCTCTCTTCAGCTCCATAAGCATACAAAATGAAATCTTTGTTGAAGTATGGATTCACTAGAACTGGAGTTGTAGCAATAGATTGCTTGATGATCTCAAAAGCTTGTTTTCTCACTTTAGTCCATTTGAAATCTGTATTCTTCTTTAGTATTTCAGAGATATATTTCACCTTATGAGAAAAATAAGATATGATTTTTTTGAAAAAATTTATCTAACCAACTTTAAGAAATAGAAGTAATAATATGATCAAAGAATTGACTAGAAATTATGGGTCTACTACTTCTGATATCCTAGACATTAGAGATGAATTTATTTCATACATCATATCTCTTCTTAGGGCCTGCAACAATGGGTTAGACTTAGCTAAGGATTCCATGCTCTATCACATTCCTAGATCCATATCAGATGAGGCTAATTCTAAACTCATTACTCCTTTCTCCTATGATGAGATCAAGCAAGCCTTATTTTCCATGAATCTGGACAAAAGCCCCTGATCCTGATGGTTTCCCTCTATGGTTATTCCAAAAATTTTAGGATATTATCAGCTATGAAATGTACTCCATTGTTAAAGAATTCCAATCATCCAAGTCTATCCCTTGAAGTTTCAATTCCACATTAATTGCCTTAATTCATACAAGTCTTAATGCCAAGCATATGACTAAATCCAGGCCCATTATTTTGTGTAATGTAGTGTATAAGATTATCATCAAAGCTATCACCAATAGGATGAAATATGTTTTTCCTACCCTCATTAACTCCTATCAAGTAAGTTCAATCCAGGGTAGATCCATTTTGGATGGGGCTATCACTATTCATGAAGCCTTGCATTCTGTATCCATAACCCCATGTTTCTCCTTAAGTTGGATATGCACAAAGATTTTGATAAGATTAATAGGGATTTACTCATTGCCATCCTACTCAAATTTGGCTTTTATGTTGAGTGGGTTGATCTAATCAGATGTTGCATTTATAATTCCTAGTTTTCTGTTCTTATCAATGGATTTGTAGCTAGTTATTTGAAAAGTAATAGAGGTTTAAGATAGAGAGATCCTATCTCCCCCTTATTATTCATAATTATGATAGAAGCTCTTGGGTGAGCTATCAAAGGTGCTTGTGGACTAAAGCTTATTTTAATAATTAAAGTTACATCTCCAACTTATCCTGTTACCCACCAGCAATTTGTGGATGACACAATCATCTCCACATCTACTTCTATTTTTGAGTCTAAAGTAATCAAGTATATTTTGCTCTTATATGAAGAACCATCTGGAAAAAAAATAATTTCAATAAAATAAAAATATACTTCTTCAATACTCCTATTCAGAGGTAAACCAAAATTTCCATAATCCTTGAGTGCTCTGTATCTTCCCTTCCCTCCACCTATTTGGGCCTCCCTCTTTTTGTTGACAAGACTTTTGTTTCAATGTGGAACAATGTGATAGAAAGGTTTTAAAAAAATATGTTACGATGGAAAGGAAATTTGTTGTCACAAGCTGCTAAAGACACTATTACTTTGGCCTCCCTATAGAGCATCCCAGTTTATTTTATTTCTATTTTCAAGGTCCCTACAACTGTTTGTTCCAAAATTGAGCAAATTCAAAAAAACTTTTTGTGGTCTGGGACTGATTCCAAACACTATTTTCACTTAGTGGCCTGGGAAAAGGTTTACAAGCCAAATCCTAAGGGAGGTATAGGCCTCAAAATATTCCACCTTCTAAATCTTGCCCTCATGGCCAAATAAGCTTGGCATTTAATTACTAATGTGGAAAATGATTGGGTTCCCATTGTAAAAAGAAAATATTTATAGGCAACAAACTTCCTTAATGATGCGGCTCCCTGCATAGGATAGGCCTTCTGGAATTTAATTATAAACATCAAAACTCTAGTTAAAAAAGGATTACGATGGGGGTTAGGTGATGGTCTCAAGATTGACTTTTGGAATGACAAATGGATCAAAAGTGACCCTCTCATCAATGATCCTGATCTTGTAGGAGTTTTTTTCAGTACTCTGCTATGTGTGTTTGCAACTTTTTGTTTCTCCATTGTCTTAAGGAAGGGATCCATGTCTGTTTTTTTTTTGTAATTATGATGCATGTGTATTTTCTTGGGGTATACCTAAAATGTTGTATGGGAAGTTTATTTTTGATAACAGGCTATGTGCCTTACCAGATATAATGGCTTTGGTGGTATGTAGATTTTACATATATAGGATACTTAGTAAGGATATGTTCATCAACAACCCTGGGCTAATTTTTGTAAAAGGTTTTGGGTCAACCTGTAAAACCTGGTATTAATGCTATAGTATCTTATCTACAAAAAAAAAAAAATCAATGATCCTGATCTTATTGGACTGAAAGTGATCACTGATAGCACCTTTGACCCGAAGGTATCAAAATTTTTGTGTTATCTAAATGGTAGGAAAATATGGAAGGCTATCAATAGTATTAGTTGACCTGATGAATCCAAAAAGCTGCAATTCCTCCTGAATTCCACAATTATTCCTTCAGGTAATGTTAAGGATCATATCTTTTATGAATTTTCACAAAGTAGAGAGTTCTTTATCAAGTCCACCTACAATTTTATCCTCCCACCTAAAGATCCTCCTTTCTCTTGCCACCTTATTTAGCCCAAGTCTTGTGTTCCTAAATTACCTTTTTCACTTGGATAGCCATTGAAAAGAAAAATATTACTACTAAAAACTTTCTTAAAAAGGTCATGTCTTCCCCAACAGATGCTATCTCTACCTAGTTTATTAGGAATTCCCTCACCACCTTTTCCTTTCCTATCATTTTACTCCACCATCCTCAATAAGATTCTCCAAACCTTTCATATTCTATGGGCCAAAACCTGATCTATTACAGAGCTTTTTATCTAGTGGTCCAACCCCTTCCATAATCCCTTCCTCAAAATCCTTTGGCAAATCTATATTCATCATTTTTTGTGACAAATATGGCTCGAAAGAAATCATAGAATATTTTATGATAAATCATCGAATCCTAACCATATTCCCCACAAAAACCTTAGCTTTGCTATTGAAAATGTTATTATAATTCATATCTTAGACCATAATGCTTCTAATTTTGAAGCTTATTTAAGCAGATCCTTAAATTTACCTATTTTGGAAGACCTATCCTAGCCTACCCCTAACTTAAGATCCTAGTCCTCTTGGAATTTTTGACCTCAAGGGTGGATTAAACTGAACTTCGATGGGGCTACCAAGGGAAACCCTGATAAATCAAGTACTGGCAGAGTTCTAAGAGACCCTAGAGGAATTGTCATCCTTGCTTTCATATAACCCTTGGTAATCTAATCTAATCAGGTAGCAGAAGCCATAGTTATATGGAGAGGTTTGCTTCTTGTAAAATCCTATCCTGGAAGGATCATGATTGAAGGATATTTTCTCAATACCATTAACTACATGAAGAACAATTGAAATCCTTCTTGGAGAATCAAGGATTGTATAGAGGAAGCAAGAATCCTAAGCTAGATCCAACAAGAGATTTATTCCAACATGCTTTCAAGGAAAGTAATAAGGTCATTGAAAAACTAGCCAATTTTTTTGTCAATGCCACAAGTCTAATGATTTGGACAAGTGGCTTGTTGTAGAAAATTCTTGACACCATGGAACAAGACATTTTGAATTTCAATCAGTGATGTCATTAAATTTACTAAATTTTATTTTATCTCCTCTTCATTTGGTCCTCAACGGTACATGTGCCCTCTTATTTTTAGAGACTTTCAAAATCTGTGAGATATTCATAACCTCTGTATTTTTAATGCTTTGATCCCTGGTTCTTTCCCCTCATGTTTCAAATTCCTTATCTCTCATGCCTCCCTCTACATCTACACATTTTTCTTCTTTTTTCAAGGCATTAACCTATGTCTGTTTGGCTGCCCTCACTGGTGTCCCCTATTCTCCAATTGCCTTCACCCTCACCCTTGCATCATTATCTAGTGCATTCGTATTCATACCCTTGTTTCCTCGATGTCCTTCTCATTTTTTTCTCCCCACCATCCCCTTAACCTCCTTCTCCCTTGTTCCAATGATATAGTCTCATCCACTATTTTTTTTCCATTTTTTGATGCTTTTTCTCTCTATTTTAGGAATCTTCTCTTCGTAATCTACAGTCTTGCTTGGCTTATTTGGCTATGTATCCTAGGTAGTTCATTCCTTCTATTTATGAATAACCTATGTGGGTCTATATTTTTTCCCATATTGAACCCTTGTTTTCTTTGCGCTCCCCTGTTCAATCCTAAATCATCTCCTAGTAGTTTGTTCATCATGAGCTTCATCGAGCTTTCCTCTATTGATAAAGACCCCATTTTTGAAGCTATGCTTTTTGAGAGAGGATTCATGTCCTTTTTTAGGTAATTTTTAGGGGTTAATTATGAAATAATTTTGGCCTTCCTCGACTCCTATAATAATAGTAAATTCCTAATTTGGGGCTTATCCTTCTTGGTTGACTCCAAATTGCTCATGGAGTTAACTGGCCAACTGGCGAAAGGAAGGTCCATCAGGTGCAAGAAGCACAACTAGGAGGTTCAATTAAAGGAAATCAAGGATAAAGAGCTCTATAAGCATACAAGAATGGGGATGAAGTAGTATGAGCTACCCATTCTATGGAATATCATGATGAAATGAATTATGGAGTTTGTCACTATTGATGATCCAAAAAAGGTATTTTGTAGTTTCTATTTTGCGTTTCATAACCATTTTAGGGATTTCAACTTGGTAAATATTCCTTAGTTCATAATTAACTCTATTTTCTATTCTATTGATAACATCTGTAAGAAGAAATATGATGATTTACCCTCCCACCAAGGGCTTTTTAAGATCCTTTACAAATATTGGCTTATCCATTATCCCCAAGGCATCCCTGTTCCCACTACTCATCCCATCAAAGTTAAGGCTATTTCTCTCCCTACTAAGTTGAGTCAATCCTAGACCTATCCCTATTATTCTTACTCCCTGGCAATATTGGATAAGAAAAGAGCTATAGTAGAGGTTGTTAAAATACTGAGAAGCTAGGACTCCAAGAAAATTAAGTTGGAGTCACCAAAAAAACTAGAGGGAGTCAGATCCTCACTTTGATTGAAAAACCTTATGCATCAGAAGAAAACTCTGGTCATTGACTCTAAGGAGGAAGACAATGATGCTCCTAACCTGTGTCTCAAGTAGTACATCATCAATTCCATTACCAATTGCATCTCTCAATTCATAGACCTCTGCAATGCCTTAAACATGTTGTTCTTCAACAAGAAGTTTTCTAAGGATGGTGGCAAGGATACTGCCATGGATGATGCTAAGATCAATGTTGGGGACCCTACTACTTCGGGCAATTATGAGGATGACGATGAGGATGAGTTGAATTATTATTTTGTTTTAAGGCAAATATGTAGATATTGAAGACAAATATCAGGTCTAATGGCCTCATTATTATTTTATTTTGTTTTAAGGCTTCCTCTCTCTTGCCCTTCCTTCTTATTTTTAAGGGATTTTTGGTCTTTCTATTGTGGGACTATGTCCCCCTCTTCTATTGTTCTTTAATTCTTTATGATCTATTCTATTGTTGTTGTTGTTGTAATTAGGTCTATTTTATTAAGGTTTTGGGATCCTGTTAAAACCCATTTTGAATAAAATTTTAATCTTATCAAAAAATTATCTGACCAAAGAAGGATTATAAAGCTTTCTTGTTCATAGTTAATGGAATGAGCGAGAATGGATTTGAATCTATCTGGATCAATAGCCATACCTTCTTTAAAGACCACATGACCTAACAACCCTCATGGACTACAAAGAATAACTTCTTCAAATTAAGAGAGATGCCAAATTCCCTACACTTCTTAAATTCTTACTCTAAATGTACTAGGTGGTTTTGCTTATCATAGGAGAATATAATCATGTCCAAGTAGATTAGAATGAATTTGTTGATAAGTTCTCCAAATGCATAATCTATTTCTCTTTGGAATGTGGCTCTTGTTTTGGATAAACCAAAAGGTATTCTCTCATAGAAAAAAGTGCCCTATTTGGTGGTAAAAGTTATTTTGAACTGATCCTCATATTTTACCTAAATTTGGTTGTAGCTAGAGAAGCCGTCTAGAAGTGAGAACCTCTCTGCTCCTACTAAAATTTATAATAGTTGATCAATATGAGGGAGTGGATAGTGGTATTTCAATGATTCTTGATTGAGGTTCCTAAAATCCATACACAAGCAGATATCACTGTTCTTCTTCCTTATTGGGACTAAGTTAGCCACCCAAGTTGAATTCTTGATTGGATATATGATCTTAGCCTTCAATAGATTTAATAGTTCTTCCCTCATTATGGATTTGATTTTGGGGTTCACAGGCCTTATATTTCTACTTGAAGGGTTTTGCATTTGGTTCTAACTCAATTGTATGTTGGATGACCTTCTTGTCATATACTTTAAGATCTTCATATGACCAAGCTACAATGTCTTGGTATTTCAGGCATAGAAATTTTATATACTCCTCTTATTCTAGGGAACATCGAGCTCCAACTTTGAGATTCTTTTCCTTTTTTATCTCAAATTCCTTGTAGATATTTTCATTGATTTCCATGTATTTGATCCTTTTCCTATGTTTATTGTGAAACAATATTTCTAGAGTGACCAACCCTTTAGGTATTTGATTGTTCTTTAGTTGGATGATATCTTGTTGGTCTATCTCTTTTGGATTTTCCTCTTGAAAAGTAGATAAAAAAGCTTATCTTACTAGGAAATCAATGATTTGTCATCACTTTCAAATGCCTTTCAAAAAATTTGCTTGTCTGGTATTGCATGTCTAAAAATAATTTTGATCCCTTTGTCTTTTGTGACTCCTATATCTACAAAAGGGTTGAAATTTAGCTCCCCTCACTACCAAGGAATCAACCAAGGTGTTCTATCCTTTGGGAATAAAATTAATATTTAGGGTATCAAAGTATTCCATAAAATCCCATACCCTATTCATGTATGCCTTCAGGTAATGGTGTTTGCTACTACACCTCTCTCTTACCTGATTGAAAATTAGTTCAGAATCATTGTATATATTCAATATCTTGATTCCCATGCTCTCAGCCTACATTAGCTCGAGGTATAAAGCCTTGTATTCTATAGAATTTTTAGTGCATGACCATGTTAGCCTATACATGAAACTCTTTTTACCTTCTGAATGAGACTATAATAGTACACCAGCACCAACCTTGTTTCTACATCTTGCACCATCAAAGTGCATGGTCCAAGTTTCTATTTCTCTCAGGGAATGATTAGATATAATAGGGATTCTTTTCTCTATTTCTTCGTAAATTATATATGTACCCATACCCATCCAAAATTGACAGTAATCCTCTCTAAAGGCATCTCATATTCAATTTATAGCTCTGCAAAACTATCCACTAGTTCAAATTTATCTAGAGGAGTGAGATTACATATGTCTTATTTTAGTTTTTTCAATATGATAAGACATAGGCTTCTCTGGTGTTATTCTTATCCTCTTCCCTTTAAATGGGATCACCATGCTAGAATAATCCATGTACATGCATCCTCCCAATTTGGTAGTGAATTCTCTTGAAAGGCACAAGCCAAAATAAGGATCTAGATACACCACCACTATTTCTTGAATGATGGTTACCTATGGAGCTCGATGCAACCTCATTAGAACATATTTTATTACCCCCATTGTATTTATTGGTATCCCATATAACTACAAAACTCTAGGATAGGATCTGGTATATTCCATTCCCATCTTCTCATAGGTTTCCTTAGGCATAACTATGGTGGAAGCCCCTGAATCGATCATGCAGTTGCAGACAATCCACCCCTCCATCCTCAGAGAAATATAAAAGGCAGCGGGATTGATATTTAAAGTAGTAGGAGACATCTTGTATTTCCTAGATGGCATGCTAAGGATTGTAGTGGTATGTATTTCTTATAGATATTTGTTTAGAGAAGCTTTCAATAGGTCTATTTGGCCAAGAATAAAGAGAGTATCATATAGGCTAGACTTGGAGGGTATTCTTTTTTACCTCCATAATGTTATACTCTGACTTGGCAGAGATGGGTCTCTTAGACTTTCTCTGGCTCACCATACTTTCTATTATACTATTGTGTGGCCTCAATTCTCTACCTCTTGGTTATGGAGGTAAATCTAAGACTCTATTGAGATTCATTCTTAGATATCATCTTTTCTTCTTCATTTTATTTTTCAACCCTCTTGGAAAAACTAACCTTATTTTCTTGGACTTTAGGGACCATGTCCCTCTTGTTATTTTCCTAGGGGATAGGAAATTTATCACTGCTCTGAGTAGATAGGTATTTCTTCTTTTGAGAGGGGACCTAAAATTGACCCATATTCTATGGATCAACCTGTAGTGTTTTCTTGCCTAACCTCATCATGTTGGCAATTTGAGTTATTTTGTGTTGTCATTGATGTCACATGGATCACATTGAGATTTGGTGGCAAAAGCACTTCATAAATATTCATTTATGATATTTTGGAGAGCATGGATATATATAAGGTTTTGTGGCACAAGAGGCATATAATATTTAATTTTTAAATATTATATTAATGGTTTTTATTAAAACCAATGGTAAGGATTTTTATTAAAACTAACGGAAAGGTTTTTTAATTAGACCAACAGAAAGGGTTTTTATTAAAACCACTGGAATGGATTTTTCATTAGAACAAATGTGCTAATACATCTCCGAATGATGATGGATGAAAATGTTTTTTCAATAAAACCTAGGTGCAAAAATTTTAATGGTAAAATTCAAAATAACGAAGGAGATATCCCAATTCAAAGATAAGAGATGAATTATTAAATATTTATTTAAAAATTCTAAGGTCTAAATTTTAATTAAATTATCCACCGACGTGCAAAGGTTATGGTGGCAAATCAAATTTTGTCAATGTCATTCAAAGGAATTGAAAGACATATAAATTAAAGAAGACTTTGGTTATTTTGTTGCGGAGATAGGAGAATAATCAGCGCATGAGAGAGAGTCATTGAAGGGAAGCAACATAGAGGAAAAATGAAATATTGAATTCAAGGGCAAAGACAAAATTGGAAGCTATCGAAACTAACATCACACTGGACAACGTAGCGTAGTTGGCAGGCATCATATTTGCACAGGAGAGGTCTGTGTTCGAATCCCGCTAGGAGCAAAAGTTTTTTGTGAGATATTAATTTTGTTTTGATAGCCGAGCACAGAGATCAAAGGAAGTGTTTGGGATTAAATACTAATGCGGGCCATCGCTCACATGGTAAGAACTTCATAGCACAAGCAGTGAGGAACAAATTTCAACTCCCATGAAGGTGTGAAGGCATATTGATTTTTGGGCAAAACATTGACAATTTTAAAGGTGGTAAAGGCACATTGATTTTTGGCAAAGACATTAACATTTTCGAAGGTTGCAGAGGCTACGAACTTCATAAAAAGGTATTTATCTCTAGCACATGGTAATAGTTGATATTGCCAAAATTTTCATGCATTAAAATCATTTCTGCCAAAATTAGGGAGTCATAAGGTATTTGTTGGAAATAAATGATTGTTGTGTGTGCTTAGGGAGATATAAGGTGTTGATATATTATTTGTTATTGCTATGTGTATTTAGGGAGTTATAAGGTGTTGAATTAAATAATTGAAAATTATTGTGTGTACTTGTGGAGTTATAAGGTGTGAAAACAAATAAATAAAAGCATAGGTGCTTTGTTGTTTATGTTAATGAATTTAGGAAGTTATAAGGTTGTAAAGTGTTGAACATGTATATGTCCTAGTGCATGGTTTGATTATGAAATTAAACTAGGAATTTTAGACCTAGTTAATTGCTACCTTGATTTAGAATACATGCACATGAGTTAGGGTTTGAAGTTGAAGACAAATTGCTTGATTATGTGCCTTGACTATTGAGAGGAAATGTATGGATTAGAAAATTAATTTTATGGATAAAATTGATGCTTGAATTCATAATTGCTTTAGTGGAGTTCATTGAGAGTATTGCCACTATTGAGGAGGTTTTTGCTATTGCTTTGAGGAGAGTATTGTTGGTTACTTGTTGAGTACATTGCCTCTATTTGAGACCATTGAGGAGATTATTTTCTAGTCACTTGTGGATACATTTGTATTTCATTTGAGGAGATCATTGTTGTCTATTTGAGAGCTCTTTGCTTGAGGGAGTTGTGCTTGTTTCTTGAAAGCTTATTGACATTGCATGAGGAATATTTTATTGAGAACCTATTGCTATTACTTGTGGAGATTGTCTTTGGTTAGTTGAAGTCCTCATTGTTATTTCTTGGAGAGGTTTTCATTAGAGAGATCATTTTACATACATTTAAGAGTATATTTTTTAGCATTTTTGTCATCCATTTGAGAGAGTATTTGTCATACATTGTTGAGATTATTGTGGATCATTGTTTTCATCCATTGAAGAGTACATTGCCATTCATTTTTGAGTTCATCATTGAGCCTTGCTTTCATTGATTTATGGTTGAGATTTGAGTGCTACTTTTGCATGATTGGTTGAACCTTTGAGAAGGCTTTGAGGATACAGTTGGGACAAAATTTGAGTATCATTTATTGAGCCTTTTGTGAAGGATTTGAGGACAGATTTGGGATAGAATTTGAGCATCATTGCTTGAGCCTTTTGTGAAGGCTTTGAGGATATATTTGGGACAACATTTGAGCATCATTGCTTGAGCCTTTTTGTGAAGGCTTTGAGGACAGATTTGGGACAACATTTGAGCATCATTGCTTGAGCCTTTTGTGAAGGCTTTGAGGATATATTTGGGATAGCATATGAGCAGGATTGTTTGAGCCTTGTGAGAAGGCATTGAGGTAGATTTGTGAGCAGTGAAAGAGATAGAACAAAAATGGAAAAATCATCAACACTAATTTCCTAATTGAGTAGATAAATGGAATTCCTAGCTGAGCAGATCAGTGGATATCCTAGCTGAGCATATCAGTGGTTACCTAGCTAAGCATATCAGTGGATAGCCTAGCTGAGTAGATTAGTGGAGATCCTAGTTGAGAAGATCAGTAGAGCCCACCTGAGTAGATCAGGACAACCTAGATTTGAGCATATCAAAGTAATCATTTGTATTTGGATAATGATCCCTATTTCTTTGTGAAATATTATTATCTTGTGGACTACCCCACATTGGGGGAACCACATTGAATCTTGTGTCTCAATTGTATGTGGTGATTTATGCACTTTCTTACTATTGTTATCTATATTATTAATGCACACTACTATATTTGGTAATTGCAATTGAGGACACTAATTGATATTGATTTGGAAAGAAAGTAAAAAGTGGGTGTTATACTATTCACCCCCCCTCTTAGTATAAGTTTGTGTTTTTCAATTGGTATCGGAGCCAAGTTCCTTCGGAAAGACTAACAAGCTTGAAGGTAGATTCTACTGGATTACAGGATGGACATATGGTATATTGACAATGGGTGCTCTAGTCATATGACTGGGTATAAGGATAAATTCATTTCTCTAAAAGGGAATAACAGTGGATCAGTGAGATTTGGTGATAATGCTTTAGCTAAAATCAAAGGGAGAGGAACCTTAAGTTTGGATGATGGAAAGACTACTACACAAGGTGTACTCTATGTTGAGGGTCTAAAACACAATATACTAAGTGTAAGTTAGCTTTGTGACCGAGGGTACATAGTTACTTTTTCCTCTACAGGATGCAAAATCAGGAAAACAAAAATAGGGAAGCTTGAGAAGAACCAATAACAATCGCTACATTCTCAGTGAAATAAAAATGGAAAAATGTCTTTTATCTCAAGAAGAAGAAATTTGGTTATGGCATAAAAGGTTGTGTCATTTTAACTTTGACAACATAGTAAGGATAAGCAAAAAACAGATTGTCAGAGATCTACCAAAGATAAAAAGACTTTCAAATACAATTTGTGCATAGTGTCAGTATGGAAACCAAAAGAATATTCCTCTTCTAAGGTTCTAGAATTGATTCATACTAATTTATATGGTCTTATGAGAACCAAAATCTTGCAAGGTGAAAGCTACTTCATGTTGTTCATAGATGATTATTCTAGAATGACTTGGGTTGTTTTCCTGAAAGAGAAATCAAAGGCATTTTTTTCAATAAAACCTAGGTGCAAAAAGTTTCATGGCAAAATTCAAAATAACGAAGGAGATATCCCAATTCAAAGATAAGAGATGAATTATTAAATATTTATTTAATAATTATAAGGTCTAAAGTTTAATTAAATTATCCATCGACGTGCAAAGGTTAGGGTGGCAAATCAAAGTTTTCCAACATTATTCAAAGACATTGAAAGGCATATAAATCAAAGAAGACTTTGGTTATTTTGTTGCGAAGATAGGAGAATAATCAATGCATGAGAGAGATTCATCGAAGGGAGGCAACATAGAGGCAAAATGAAATATTGAATTCAAGGGCAAAGACAAAATTTAAAGCTGCCAAAACTAACTTCACACTGGATAGCATAGCGTAGTTGGCAGGGCATCATCTTTGCACAGGAGAAGTCTGTGTTCGATCCTGCCAGGAGCAAATGTTTTTTGTGAGAAATTGATTTTGTTTTGACAGCCGAGCATAGATATTAAAGGAAGTGTTTGGGATTAAATCCCAACATGGGCTAGCACTCACATGGTAATCACTTCATAGTGCAAGCAAGGAGGAACATAGTTCGACTCCCGTGAAGGTGTGAAGGTGCATTGATTTTTGGGTAAAACATTGACGATTTCAAAGGTGGTAAAGACACATTGATTTTTGGCAAAGACATTAATGTTTTCAAAGGTTGTGGAGGCTACGAAATTCATAAAAAGGTATTTATATCTAGTGCATGGTAATAGTTGATATTGCCAAAGTTGTGGTGCATTAAAATCATTTTTGCCAAAATTAGGGAGTCATAAGGTATTTGTTAGAAATAAATGATTGTTGTGTGTGCTTAGGGAGATATAAGGTGCTGAGATATTATTTGTTATTTCTATGTGTATTTAGGGAGTTATAAGGTGTTCAATTAAATAATTAAAAATTATTGTGTGTACTTGTGGAGTTATAAGGTGTGCAAAAAAAAATAAAAGCATAGGTGCTTGTTTTTTATGTTAATGAATTTAGGGAGTTATAAGGTTGTAAAGAGTTGAACATGTATATTTCCTAGTGCATGGTTTGATTATGAAATTAAAATAGGAATTTTAGACCTAGTTAATTGCTACCTTGAGTTAGAATACATGCACATGAGTTAGGGTTTGAAGTTGAAGACAAATTTCTTGATTATGTGCCTTGACTATTGAGAGGAAGTGGATGGATTAGAAAATCAATTTTATGGATAAAATTGATGCTTGAGTTCATAATTGCTTTATTGGATTTTATTGAGAGTATTGCCACTATTGAGGATGTTTTTTCTATTGCTTTGAGGAAAGTATTGTTGGTTACTTGTTGAGTACATTGCCTCTATTTGAGACCATTGAGGAGATCATTTGCTACTCACTTGTGGATACATTTGTCTTTCATTTGAGGAGATCATTGTTGGCTATTTGAGAGCTCTTTGCTTGAGGGAGTTGTGCTTGTTTATTGAAAGCTTACTGAAATTGCATGAGGAAGATATTATTGAGAACCTATTGCTATTACTTTTGGAGATTATCCTTGGTTGGTTGAAGTCCTCTTTGTTATTGCTTGGAGAGGTTTTCATTAGAGAGCTCATTTGCCATACATTTGAGAGTATATTGTTGAGTATTGTTGTCATCCATTTGAGAGAGTATTTGTCATACATTGTTGAGATCATTGTGGATCATTGTTATCATCCATTGAAGAGTACATTACCATTAATTTTTGAGTTCATCATTGAGCCTTGCGTTCGTTGAATTGTGGTTGAGAAAATGAGTGCTACTTGTGCATGATTGGTTGAGCCTTTGAGAAGGCTTTGAGGATAGAGTTGGGACAACATTTGAGTATCATTGCTTGAGCCTTTTATGAAGGCTTTGAGGACAAATTTGGGACAGCATTTGAGCATCATTTCTTGAGCCTTTTGTGAAGGATTTGAGGACATATTTGGGATAGAATTTGAGCATCATTGCTTGAGCCTTTTTGTGAAGGCTTTGAGGAAAAATTTGGGATAGCATTTGAGCATCATTGCTTGAGCCTTTTGTGAAGGCTTTGAGGATAGATTTGGGACAGCATATGAGCAGGATTGTTTGAGCCTTGTGAGAAGGCATTGAGGAAAATCTATGAGCAGTGAAAGAGATAGAACAAAAATGGAAAAACTTATCAACACCAGTTGCCTAGCTGAGTAGATCAATGGATAGCATAATTGAGCAGATTAGTGGATAGCCTAGCTGAGCAGATCAGTGCATTGCCTAGCTGAGCAGATCAGTGGATATCCTAGATGAGTAGATCAATAGAGAGCCTATCTGAGTAGATCAGTAGATCCCACCTGAGTAGATCAGGACAACCTACCCTTGAGTAGATCAAAGTAATCATTTGTATTGGGATAAGTATCCCTATTTTTTTGTGAAATATTATTATCTTTTGGACTACCCCACATTGGGGGAACCATGTTAAATCTTATATATCAATTGTGTTTTATAATTTGTGCACTTGCTTACTATTGCTATCTATGTTATTAATGCACACAGCTATAGTTGGTAATTGAAATTGAGGACACCAATTGATATTGGTTTGGAAAGAAAGTAAAAAGTGGGTGCTATACTATTCATCCCCCTACTCAATATAATCTTGTGTTCTTCACATCATGACAAAATGGATCCATATTCATCAAGATATTTTCCAACCATGATCTGATCTAGTTTCCAGAGCATATTCACTCTTCCTTTCTAATTTCTCTTTGCCTTCTCCATAGCCTATTGCACATGGTGTTGGTACATAACACATGATTATGAATCTTAGGGATCATTACATACTAGACACCATACATTCACCAGGCTGGTTTCAGAGGAACACTCTAGATTTTATTCCATTATGTTTACTCTGATCCTAGTGCTATTGTTGGGACCAACTCTTTGAAATTTGTTGACATAAGGAAATATTGTTTGTTGAAATATATCTATCTATTTTTTTTCCATTTAGTTCATCTTGTTAGTGAGAATTTTTAAAATGTTATGAATATCAAGAAGCATGGAGGACTCTTGGGGTATTTGATAAGGAAGTGGTGGAAAAGGAACTACAACAGGTGATACATTTGGGTGAGGAATGGGGGTCATCTACGAAAGTGGATATAAAAAAGAGGGAGGGTCCATATAATATGATGTAGTTGTCTGACCTTGGATATTGGTATATTTCAAATAGTAGGGCAACACAAATTTAGGGGGTAATCTTCCCATATTTATGAGGATATTTTCAGCATGGAAAGTTGCATTGTAGTCCTATGGAAAGGTATATAATCCCATTTTTGGGTTTGTAGACCTGAATTTGATCTAAGGACTCTGATATAATACATAAAAGTGAGGGTTGAAGCTGGTCTAGCTTCAGGTGGAATCCTAATGCAAGTCCTACTAAACCTCAAGTTAAAGTTTGAAACGGTTTCTTGCTAATGTTTTTGTATGGATGTGAACTGATTTAGGAGGGAAAAAGGATTAGTAGACTCATTGAACTCTTCTAAAAAGGGTTCTGCTAATGCTACCCATGAGGTAATGGTATTGTATTATAGGATCTTGAACCAGGTATAATTTTCCCTCTAAAGGATATGGCTAGGATTTTGATAATAACATTTTTATTCTTTATGTTGTGGATCACTACCAGATTTAGGATATCATGGCAATGCTCATATGCAGTTTTATCGGATTCATCATATGTGGGAATGGTCTTAGACACAACCTAAGGGATATTATGCATCTAGACCAATCTAAGGGGACCATTTGTATTCCATCTTAGATACTTTTGCAAGGGTTGATTTGGAGCTACATTTGCATTTTTATTTTGATTGTGTGCCATGTTTCCAGGTGTAGTTCCTATTGGAGGTGGCCTTGGGGGTATCACAATATGTACCTCAGGAGGAGTTTAATTTGAATGAAAATATTGATTTAAATCTCTTATGACAGTAGACCCTCTAAGGGGGAGCTCATAGTAGATGAAGGATCCTAGGTTATTTCTTATGGATGATTTAGTATTCATGAAAAACCACAAGCTACAAGGATATATTTTTAGTTTCATAGACCAAGGAGTTTCCAGGTGAATTTGTTGCTCACCACTTAACAAGGTCAATACAATTCACCAAATCTTGATTCCTTCAATAAAATATACAAATAAAGAAAATTATGGGTTCTAGTGTTTATTGTAAATAGGTCCCACCAAGCGTGCCAAAACTATTGGAATACAAATTGACATCAAGTAGAACTTGATATTGTGACTGTCTATCTTCTAGTTTTCTAATTAATTTTACACCCACTAGTCATAGCTCAAAACTCAACATTGGATGGACTAAAGATTTCTCTAGTCGAACATCTAGAGTAGGTCATTTCCTTGTCAACTGACAATGTGTTGAATCAATTAAGCTTAGTAATTATTTAAGAAATAGGGTTGGATAAGGGTTTAGGGTTAAGAACTTATAATTGAATATATGGCCAGATAGATCTAACAACATAGGCATCCATAGGGAAAACCTTTCAACAAATCATTTTCAGTGTCCCACACTAAAGATCAATAGCACCCAAAAATAGAGTAATCTTCATACAAGAAACACAAACATAGACATAATCCAAGAAGTAATTTCAATATCCACAATAATAATAATAATAATTAGTAGAATAGATCAGTATCTAGATTTAACAGAAACAAAATTCTCATAAGCATAGATTTAACTACGAATTACAACTAGTAATCCAATACCAGTGGAATGAACTAACCATATCAACATTAGTAAAATGTGATTCACAGCTTGAACCTCTCAATAGAAATATGGAATACAACAGTTTTTGAGTAAAAAATCCAAGTAATGCTCCTATTAATTTGCAAAATATGTTACACAATAGGGCAAGCAAACATTCTAGAGTCAACCCATAAAATTGAGGGTTCAACCTCTATATATAGTTTTTATAATGAAAGAAAGGTATGGAACATTACAAGTATAGAGCCATGATAGATAAATAGAATGCTACGATGGCATTATTTCATTCACCTTTGAAGTTTGGGAAATCTGCTTGATACCGCACTCCATGGCAACTTGGCTATGCAACTTGCTTATTCTATAATGGTAGTTAGACTCCAAGTTGTTAGAAACAAAATCTAAGCCATTCATATTTCTTGGGGATTTTATCTGGTTGTAGATCTACAATTTCTAGAGTTCTTGTTTCTTGTATCCATGGACACTTTGCATGCCTACTCGAACCAACTGGTTCTCATTTTCTAAGAATTCACTTTTGTATATTTGAGAAAATATCAGCATGATCTCAACCATTGATTCATTTGTGAACAACTATGATTAAACCTTAGAAATAATTTGAATATGAGCAACTTAGAACATGTCTCCAGGTTGCTATTTTAAAATAATTATGACTTACTTTGATTTTTTTGACTAGCGGTGTGGAGCACATCTAAAAAGGCACTATGCTTTGAGTAGAATGGAGCATGTTTCCAAGCCACTAACTTTGTTTCTCAAAATCGTTTAATTTGCTTTTGCATCCACAACATAGAACATGTTTTTTGGTACCCACTCCTTAAAATCTACTCCATCAAATTTTGACCAAGGTTGACTATGAGATAGAGTCATGCTCTGAGCTGCTCAGGAAATAATATAAAATAATATTTTGGAGAACTTTGTGCTGTGCCGCTACCTTGTGCTACATTTTAGATATTTTGATCTCTTCAAACAGTAGCGTGAAGCATGTGTTATGATCTACTCTAAAATAAACATGGAACTCAGTGGCATGGAACACAAAAACTTAGTCATTTATTTGTGTGGATAGGGACAATGTGTACTAGGTCACTCATCAAAGAATGATGACATCATCTTTGACTCAGTTTTATTGCAGTGTGGAACATGTATTTGTGTCATTGCAAAATACACTAAGTGCAGAGTGGTTGGAAACATCTCTTCTTATCTTAGCAAATATGTCATATGTCACTCTGTCGAAGTGATAGCAATGCAAATTTAGCTACTCCACCAGTGGCATGGAACATCTTGCGCTATGCTGTTGGAAAATACACTATATGTTGAGCAATAGGGAGAATCTTCATGCCTTAAAATATATTTTCAAAAATATTTCTAAGGATGTGGCAATTTTGGGCCTACACTTACTACTCTTTATTTTTTTTAGAAATTGATTGTGATAGTGGTGGACCACTATTTTTTATTTTTGGACTATGTGCATAATGGGACAAGCAAGGAATACTCTTTTCTTTTTGAGGTTCAACCCAATCATTGTGTTATCCCTATTTGACACAAGATGTTTTTAAATATGTGTGATTGTGTTTGGTTCAATAATGTTAGAGTCAATTCCTAGAACCCACTATTTTCTTAGTGAAAATGTGTCTTGGTCCTAAAGAAAACTCGACATGTATTAGAGGTTGCAAGAAACACTAGGAGTGGTTGAGTGATCGAAAACACCTAGGAATTATGGAAATTTGATTTGCAAATGATAATTGGACTTTATGGAATGGTGAAATGTGATGGATGATGCTTTGAAGGTGCCCCTGATTAAGGCAACATGACTTTATTGGATCAATTATTATCTAGACTAAATAAATGACCCCTAAAATGTGTGAAGATGGTTGTGAATGCAATGTATGAAATACAATTTGTGAAATGAAATGTGTAAAATACAATGTGGTAAATGCAATGTGTGAAATGCAATGTATGTAATGCAATGTGTGAAATGTGATTTTGTTTTTGTGTATTAGCTATGTGTAGCAAAAAGGAATGACACCAAACATATAACACAAATTGAACACTTGCAATAATAAAAGAATGATGTATCTTGTATTAATAGGGGAAATTGAATCTCCCCATATTACAATGATCTCTTTTGAATTGCCCCAAGTGTATTGGATGTAATATTACAATATATGATAAAAAAGTGTCAAAATGATAGAATGTGATCTTCCAAGTAATCAACTCATGTCCATTGTCCTTATGCTATAGCTCCAAAGGGGTGAGTGGGCTTCAAGTATCCAATGCGGGGACCACTCCAGCTTCAATAGCTCTCCAAGATATCTGCTTCTTGCATGCACATAAAAAGACAAGTGAGGGTTTACCATCACCTATTGATCAAGATAAAAAATAATACAGTAAACCCTATCTTTATAATCATGAAGTGTAATATAGAAAATAAAGCAATGAAATATAATAATTCCTTACAAAAATCAACTTTTACTGATCTAATTTATTGTGTGCTTTCTTATCTGAGAAATCACAAACATATAGTGGTGACTAAAAAATCATGGATGGGCGATGGGTAAACAATGCAGATGCAATTGTGATTGTGAAACTTGTTGAGCAAGGTGCAGCAACAGTATTGTCATTATTGTCAACACAGTCAGATAGATCTGTTGATGCAGTGGACAGGAAGTTCAAAAGCTATTCAGATGCAGAAGACAGGAGTTCAAAGGTTACTCAGAGTATGTACAGTGATTTTCCAAGAAGACCGAAGTGGCCCATATGCAAAAGATCAAAGAAAAAGACAAGTAAGAAAAGTGTCGCGATATCGCGACATATACAATAGGCAAGAAAAACTGTCACGATTTCGCGACATGTTGGAAGAGAGAGAAAAAGTAGGAAAAACTGTCATGATTTCGTGACATGTTGGAAGAGAGAGAAAAGCAGGAAAAACTGTCACGATTTCGTGACATGTTGGAAGAGAGAAAAGGCAAGTGGAAAAACTGTCATGATTTCGTGACATGTTGGAAGAGAAAAAAGCAAGTGGAAAAACTGTCATGATTTCATGACATGTTGGAAGAGAAAAAGGCAAGTGGAAAAACTATCACGATTTCGTGACATGTTGGAAGAGAAAAAGGCAAGTGGAAAAACTGTCACGATTTCGCGACATGTTGGAAGAAAAAGAGAAAGTAGGAAGAAGTGTCACGATTTCGCGACAAGTTCGAAGAAAGAGAACAAGTAAGAAAAGTGTCACGATTTCGTGACATGTCGCATTTTCATGACTAAAATAGGAGAGAGAAAGTATGTTTGAAAAGTGTCACGATTTCGTGACATGTCGCATTTTTATGACAAAATAAAGAGAGGAAGCGTACGGAAGTAGAACTATCATGATTTCGTGACAAAGGCAGAAAGCAAGACTTTGGAAGCAGAAGTGTCATGATTTCATGACAAAAGCAAAAGAGTAAAGTACGAAAGTAGAAGTGTCATGATTTCATGACAAAAGCAGAGAAGAAGACTTCGAAGGTAGAAGTGTCACGATTTCATGACAAAAATAGAAAGGAAGACTTCGAAGGCAAAAGTGTCACGATTTCATGACAAAAGCAAAGAAGTGAAGTACGAAAGCAGAAGTGTCACGATTTCATGACAAAAGCAGAGAAGAAGACTTCGAAGGCAGAAGTGTCACGATTTCATGACAAAAGTAGAAAGCAAGACTTCGAAAGCAGAAGTGTCACGATTTCGTGACATGTCACATTTTTGTGACTCAAAAAGGACAGGAAGGCAGAGAAGCAAAAGTGTCGCGATATCGCGACATGTCACATTTTCGTGACTCAAGAAGGGCAAGCAGGCAGAATAACAAAAGTGTCACGATATCGTGCAATGTCGCATTTTTATGACAAAAGAATAGAGAAAGTGTATGGAGGCAAAAGTGTCATGATATCGTGACATGTATTTTCGTGGGCCAAAGCTATGAGAAAGAGCAAGGAGAAAAAGTGTCATGATATCGTGACATGTATTTTCGTGGGCCAAAGCTAAGAGAAAGAGCAAGGAGAAAAAGTGTCATGATATCGTGACATGTATTTTTGTGGGCCAAAGCTAAGAAAAAGAGCAAGGAGAAAAAGTGTCGTGATATCGCGACATGTATTTTTATGGTTGAGTTGAAGTCGACGAAGACCGATGATAGCCGACTAAAATTAGGGTTTACAATTGTCATGAAAGCCGACTAAGATTAGGGTTTTCATCACAAGAATTCTGTTATAAAAGGAGGGTTGTTTGGAGATTTGAGGTGTTGTTGAAGTGTGCGAAGTTTGGTCGTAGTGCGAAGAGAGCAGAGTGCATGAAAGGGAGAAGACGATCATGAAGGTTGACTGTAATGAAGTAGAGTGTGCGAAGTGATTGCATAGAGAAAGTAGAGTGCACAGAGAGGGCAAAGGTGAAGAAAGACCAGTCAGGATCTTGCAAAAACAAAGGTATCTTTCTGTCAATCTTATAGATTCAAAATTGAAGTCCAGGTTGCAACTTGGCATCAGGGGTTGGTGCTCCTTCCAGTAGGTGCTAGTAAATCGGGGGTTGGTGCTCCTTTCTGTTGGTGCAGATAAATAAGGGGTTGGTGCTCCTTCTAGTGGGTCTTTGGTAAATTGATTGTAAAGTTGGTGCTTTGCAAAGGTCTGGATTTGGATGGTAGTCCAAGCAGTCATTTTTGAGGAGTAGCCACATTGGTGAACCTCGTTAAATCTTGTGTTGTGTGATGCTCTTGTGTTATATTTGTTGTATCTAGTAATTAGTTTTAATTGCTACTGTATTAAGAGCTATAAATTCAAGTTAAAAGAGCTACACTGATTCACCCCCCCTCTCAGTGTCATTGTAAGACTAACAATTGGTATCAGAGCTAAGTTCCTGTACAAGCCTAACCAGCTAGGGTGATCTTGGAAGTAACACAATGGCAGGTGGTGAAGGTTTCTCATCAAACAAAGCACCATTGTTTGATGGATCTAATTACGCATTCTGGAGAATCAGGATGCAGACATATCTCTGTGCTTTGGGATACGACATCTGGGATTCAGTAGTTAGTGGTTACACAATACCCATCACTCCTCCAAAAGAGGTTGACGAAAAGAAACTATTTGAAAGTAACTCAAAAGCAAAGAATGCTATCATGTGCGGATTAGCAGACAGTGAACTAGTAAAGATCATGAGTTGTAAAATGGCAAAAGAGATATGGGACAAACTGAGGAGTATTCATGAAGGAGACGATAAGATCAAGGAGGCCAAGTTACAGACACATCGAGCTCAGTTCGAAGCATTAAATATGAATGACAATGAAAACATTGAGGCATATATGTTAAGAGTTAATGGAATCATTAATGCGATCAGAGGACTCGGCGAGGATATCGACGACTCCGCCATCGTGAAAAAGGTATTAAGATCTCTTCCTCAAAGGTTTGATTCTAAAGTCTCAATGATAGAAGAAGCTAAGAATCTAAATTATTTTAGTATAGATGAGATGTATGGTTCTTTGACTGCATATGAGATGAGGATAGGAAGATCTAAACCCACAGACAGAGAAGTGGCTTTTAAAGCCCTTAAAGATAAAAACGCAAAACAAGAGTCCGAGGAAGAAGAGACGTCAGATGAAATGGAAGCAAACTTTGTTAGAAAACTAAAAAGGGGAAAAGGAAAATACAGAGGAAAGCTACCGCTTAAATGTTTCAACTGTGGAGGCGTTGGGCATTTTGCGACTAAATGTCCACTTAAAGAGAAGAACAAAAATGATGAAGGATCACACCAAGAAAGAAGTGACTGGAAGAAGAAAATGAATTTCAGAAAAGGCAACTTCAAGAAGAAAAGTTTCATCTCCAGGAATGCCAGTTCATCAGAAGACAGCTCCGGTGAGGTTTCTGAAGAGGAAACAGGTGAAGCTCTTTTCATGGCATTTGAAGAAGTAAGATCACAAAAGGAAGGAGTGAACTCAGAAGTATGTGGTGAAAACCTTGAGGCTGAAGTAGATCTAGAAGGTGAGTTGATCTCTGCACTTGAAGAGTGGAGAATAGAGAAGAAAAAGAATAAGAAACTTTCAAAAAGGCTTGAGGATGCAAATGAAATCATATCCAGTTTGAAAGTACGAATAGAAGAATCCAAGAAAATCTTCGAAGATCTCGAAGTGCAAATAACCATGAAAATAGATTATTGCAGCAAGCTAGAAGAAGAGATTGTTGGTTTAAGAATGCAGCTAGAAGAGATGAATAAGAAAATCAGTTGTTATCACAAACGTGAAGTAAGTTCTATGAAGCTGGATAAGATCATAAATGACCAAAGGCCTGTAGGCATCAAATTTGGTCTGGGTTTCGTCGAAGGAGAATCATCAAATGGATCAAAGGCCAGAAATGTAGAATCCATAAAGAACAAAGATAAGAAACAGGTTGATCAAGGAAAAACATCTCATGCAAGAGAAAGCAATAATGCCAGGCACGAAAGGAGAATTGACAATGATGGATTCACCAATGTCACACATCAAAGAAGAAGAAGACCTATGGCTCCTACGGCAACATGGCAAAGACCCTCACCCAGGTTCAATTATCCCTTTTCTGGTTTCTATTTTAAATGCAATGGCTATGGACATAAAATCTCAGACTGCAAATATAATGTAAGACCAAGGAATTTCACCGGTAGAAATGCTTTTTCTCCTCTGATGAATTATACGGTAGAATGTTATAACTGTCATAATTTTGGGCACATTGCAAGAAACTGTAGAAGTACATTTGCATCAAATCAGTCTCAGGGAAGAAAATTTCAACCAAATAAGATGATACAAAATAGAAAACTTCTTGAAAAACATGCACAAGTTGTTGATAAGGGAAAGGCAAAACAAGAACCCAAAACTACTATCAAAACGGAGTGGAAAGGAAAAGAGCGACTTAAGGAAGAAAAGGAATCCTTAATCGTACAAACAACATTTAAAGCGCAGAACAAATATGTACCATGGATACTTGATAGTGGATGCTCCAGTCATATGACAGGTGACAAACAAAAATTTGAGAAGCTACAAAAATATGAAGGTGGTTCAGTAAAGTTTGGGAATAATGATGGAGCTAAGATAGTTGGCAAAGGATCAGTTAAAATTAGTGAGGGAAAAATTAAGTCAGAGGAAGTCTTGTTTGTGGATGGTTTGAAACATAACCTGTTGAGCGTAAGTCGGATTTGTGATAAAGGTCATGAAGTAGTTTTTATGAAGCAGGGTTGTGAAGTCGAGAAAAAAAAACAGTGGAAAATTGATAGCAAGCTGGAGCAAGGACATCTGGAAACCTGTACACGCTCTCAGAGACTTCAAAAGGAGCTTGTTTTATTGGACGGGAAGAAGAAAATTGGTTGTGGCATAAGAGACTCGGTCATATCAGTTTTGATAATCTAGTAAAAATCACCTCAAAAGGGGCAGTGAGAGATATTCCCACCATCGGCAAACCTACAAACAACATTTGTGCTTCATGCCAAAAGGGGAAACAAACTAGAGTCACATTCAAAACAAAAGAGTACTACACAAGCAAACCTTTGGAACTAATACACACTGATTTATGTGGACCCATGAGAACACAAAGCATAAATGGTGACAAATATTTTATGTTGTGCATTGATGACTATTCCAGAATGACATGGATATTTTTCTTGAAGCATAAATCGAAGCTTTTGATATGTTCAAGATTTTCAAAAACCAGGTTGAGAATGAAACAGGAAAGAGGATCAAATGTTTAAGATCGGATAGAGGAGGAGAATTCATTTCGAGAAGAGTTTACTGAGTCTTGTGAAAAATACGGTATTAGGAGACAGTTTTTAGCGACCGGGACACCTCAGCAGAATGGAGTGGTAGAAAGAAAAAATAGGACAGTGCAGGAAATGGCACGGACTATGCTTGATGAAAGTAGACTAGCAGACAGATTTTGGAAAGAAGCAGTCCATACTGCGGTGTATATCCAAAATAGGTACATGCTGAGAACACATGAAAGCAAAACTCCTTATGAATTGTGGTTCGGTAAAAGGGCAACAACAAAATACCTCAAAGTTTTTGGCAGCAAGTGCTACATCAAAAGAACTGAAGATAATCTTGGTAAGTTTGAAGATAGAGCGGATGAAGGTATTTTTGTTGGTTATTCATCAAAAAGCAAAGCTTACAAATGCTACAACAAGAAGCTAAAGAAAATTGTGGACAGTGTCGATGTTAAATTTGATGAAGGTAGAGAACGAGTAATTAGCTATGAAATGAACTACCCAATTTATGAAGAGGTTATTGAAGGAGATGAGGAAAACGAAATGGAAAAGATACAAAAAATTGACTCAGATGATTTAAGTTGTGATTCAAAAGTGGAAGAAAATAAGAAATTCAAAACAGGGATTGGGAGAAAAATCATCCTAGAGAGCAAATAATTGGAGACCCCAAAGTTGGTGTTCAGACAAGAAGAAGAGTAGTAAGTAACTACTCTATATTATCCAGCATCGAGCCCAAAAATATTGTTGACGCAAGTAAAGATGAAAGTTGGATGAAGGCAATAAATGAAGAATTAGATCAGATCGAGAAAAATGAAACTTGGGAGTTAGTACCTAGACCTGCAAATAAAAATATAATCGGGACTAAATGGGTTTTTCGAAACAAATTGAATGAAGACGGACAGGTAGTCAGAAACAAAGCAAGATTGGTATGTAAGGGTTATGCACAAGTTGAAGGCATTGACTTTGAGGAAACTTTTGCACCAGTAGCGAGACTAGAGGCAATTAGAATGTTTCTGGCTTTAGCAGTCTACAAGAATTTCAAAGTTTATCAAATGGATGTGAAATCAGCATTTTTGAATGGAAAACTTGAAGAAGAGGTTTATATTGAGCAACCAGATGGTTTCCAACTTGGTGATGATCCCAAATTTGTTTGCAAGTTGAAGAAAGCATTATATGGCTTAAAACAGGCACCCCGAGCATGGTATGCAAGGCTAGACAACTATCTCACCCAACAAAGGTTTAAGAAAGGTATGGTGGATAGTAATTTGTATGTCAAAATAGAAAATGGGCATCTTATTGTTCTTGTTGTATACGTAGATGATATCATATTTGGTAGCAACAAAGATGAGTCGTGTAAAGATTTAGCAAATAAGATGCAGAAAGAATTTGAAATGTCAATGATTGGTGAACTTTCGTATTTCCTCGGGTTGCAAGTTAATCAAAATAAGAAGGGCATATTTATTTCTCAAGTTAAATATGTGAAAGAGATGTTGAAAAAATTCACAATGGAGGATTGTAAGCCAGTTAGCACTCCCATGATGACAGGTTGCAAGCTAAGCAAGGATGACAAATCTCCACTTGTTGATCAAACCATGTACAGATCTATGATTGGAAGCTTACTATACCTGAAAGCTATCAGACCAGATATTTTGCAGGCAGTATGCATGGTAGCATGATTTCAGGCTAATCCCAAGGAGACTCATGTGACAACGGTGAAAAGGATTCTTCGATACCTCAAGGGTACTATGGAGTATGGGTTATGGTATCCGAAAGGTAAAGACTTCACCCTTATTTCGTATTCAGATGCAGATTGGGCAGGATGTGTAGATGACAGAAAGAGTACCGGTGGAGGTGCATTCTATCTTGGAGACAGGTTGGTCGCATGGCACAGTAAGAAACAAGAGTCAGTTTCTCTATCGACAGCAGAGGCGAGAATATATTGCGGCGACAACATGTTGTACGCAGGTATTATGGATGAAACAAACCTTGAAGGATCTTGGTATTAGCTTCGGTGAGCCAATATCGGTTAAGTGTGATAACACCGAGTGCCATTAACATCTCCAAGAATCCGGTTATGCATTCACGCACAAAACACATTGCTATCGGGTATCACTTTTTGAAGGAGAAAGTTGCGGAAGGTGAGGTTAAGTTGGATTTTGTTCCAACTACAGAGCAAGTAGCGAGATATCTTCACAAAACCATTGCCCAAGGAAGTTTTTGAGTACCTTCGCAATAAATTGGGAGTGGTCACACTTCCCAAGAATTGACTAGCTACAGGGATCACATTCTCAGGGGGAGTGGTCATGATTTTTGCTAAGTGTAATAAATTGTGCCTGAGAATGTTGTGCATGGACTCAAGGGGAGTCTGCGGTAGCCCTTTGGTATTATTGTCAAAGGGGGAGAAGAGTTACAGGAAATTGCACATGTGTTGCCAACAATTCCAAAGGGGGAGATTGTTGAGCAAGGTGCAACAATAGTATTGTCATTGTTGTCAACACGGTCAAATAGATATGTTGATGCAGTGGACGGGAAGTTCAAAAGCTATTCAGATGCAGAAGACAGGAGTTCAAAGGTTACTCAGAGTATGTACAATGATTTTCCAAGAAGACCGAAGTGGCCCATATGCAAAAGATCAAAGAAAAAGACAAGTAAGAAAAGTGTCGCGATATCACGACATATACAACAGGCAAGAAAAACTGTCACGATTTCGTGACATGTTGGAAGAGAGAAAAAGTAGGAAAAATTATCATGATTTTGTGACATGTTGGAAGAGAGAGAAAAAGTAGGAAAAACTGTCACGATTTTGTGACATGTTGGAAGAAGAAAAGGCAAGTGGAAAAACTGTCACGATTTCGCGACATGTTGGAAGAGAAAAAGGCAAGTGGAAAAACTGTCACGATTTCGTGACATGTTGGAAGAGAAAAAGACAAGTGGAAAAACTGTCGTGATTTCGTGACATGTTGGAAGAGAAAAAAGCAAGTGGAAAAACTGTCGCGATTTCGTGACATGTTGGAAGAGAAAAAGGCAAGTGGAAAAACTATCACGATTTCATGACATGTTGGAAGAAAAAGAGAAAGCGGGAAGAAGTGTCACGATTTCGTGACAAGTTCGAAGAAAGAGAACAAGTAAGAAAAGTGTCACGATTTCGTGACATGTCGCATTTTCATGACTAAAATAGGAGAGAGAAAGTATGTTTGAAAAGTGTCACGATTTCGTGACAAAAGAAAGAGAGGAAGCGTACGGAAGTAGAACTATCGTGATTTCATGACAAAAGTAGAAAGCAAGACTTTGAAAGTAGAAGTGTCACGATTTCATGACAAAAGCAAAAGAGTAAAGTACGAAAGCAGAAGTGTCACGATTTCATGACAAAAGCAGAGAAGAAGACTTCGAAGGCAGAAGTGTCACGATTTCATGACAAAAGCAGAAAGGAAGACTTTGAAGGCAGAAGTGTCACGATTTCATGACAAAAGCAAAGAAGTGAAGTACAAAAGCAGAAGTGTCACGATTTCATGACAAAAGTAGAGAAGAAGACTTCGAAGGCAAAAGTGTCACGATTTCACGACAAAAGTAGAAAGCAAGACTTCGAAAGCAGAAGTGTCACGATTTCGTGACATGTCGCATTTTCGTGACTCGAAAAGGATAGGAAGGCAGAGAAGCAAAAGTGTCGCGATATCGCGACATGTCACATTTTCGTGACTCAAGAAGGGCAAGCAGGTAGAATAACAAAAGTGTCATGATATCGTGCAATGTCGCATTTTTACGACAAAAGAATAGAGAAAGTGTACGGAGGCAAAAGTGTCGCGATATCACGACATGTTGTATTTTCGTGGCCAAAGCTAAGAGAAAGAGCAAGGAGAAAAAGTGTCGCGATATCGCGACATGTTGTATTTTCACAGGCCAAAGCTAAGAGAAAGAGCAAGGAGAAAAAGTGTTGCGATATCGTGACATGTTGTATTTTCATGGGCCAAAGCTAAGAAAAAGAGCAAGGAGAAAAAGTGTCGCGATATCGCGACATGTTGTATTTTCATGGTTGAGTTGAAGCCGACGAAGACCGATGACAATCGACTAAAATTAGGGTTTACAATTGTCATGAAAGCCGACTAAGATTAGGGTTTACAGTTGACTAAGATTAGGGTTTTCATCACAAGAATTCTGTTATAAAAGGAGGGTTGTTTGGAGATTTGATGTGTTGTTGAAGTGTGCGAAGTTCGGTCGTAGTGCGAAGAGAGCAGAGTGTGCGAAAGGGAGAAGACGATCATGAAGGTCGACTATAATGAAGTAGAGTGTGTGAAGTGATTGTGCAAGGAAAGTAGAGTGCACAGAGAGGGCAAAGGTGAAGAAAGACCAGTTAGGATCTTGCAAAAACAAAGGTATCTTTCTATCAATCTTATAGATTCAAAATTGAAGTCCAAGTTGTAGCTTGGCATCAGGGGTTGGTGCTCCTTCCAGTAGGTGCTAGTAAAATCAGGGGTTGGTGCTCCTTTCTGTTGGTGCAGATAAATAAGGGGTTGGTGCTCCTTCCGGTGGGTCTTTGGTAAATTGATTGTAAAGTTGGTGCTTTGCAAAGGCTGGATTTGGATGGTAGTCCAAGCGGTCATTTTTGAGGAGTAGCCACATTGGTGAACCTCGTTAAATCTTGTGTTGTGTGATGCTCTTGTGTTATATTTGTTGTATCTAGTAATTAGTTTTAATTGCTACTGTATTAAGAGCTATAAATTCAAGTTAAAAGAGCTACACTGATTCACCCCCCCTCTCAGTGTCATTGTAAGACTAACAATACTATGGATGAACGATGAAGACTAAATGCAAGATTACTTCAAAAATAGGCCTTTGAGCTTTGGATCTCTCTTTTCCTTAAGATGCATGTAGAGCTCTAGTCCTATTTTGATAGCTTGATGGTACAAATATTTAGCCTCCTTGGTTTGGTGGGGTGAAGGTGCCTTTATAGGCTCCTTAGGGTTTTTGAGGAAAATGAGAGATGGTAAGCTAGGATTGCCAAGTGGTAATCCTAGGTTGTCAAATGGAGGGGGCAGTTAGAGTGAGTCACCTAGGGTGTCTCACTTAACTGGGGTGATGTGGTTGCAAGTGGAGTGCTTTGTGGATGGTTACCTCATGTGAAGGGATAAAGGGGACAAGGGTGTATGAGATGTGGCAAGGGATGCTAGTGAGGTGGCTAGGACACATATCTAGTGGGTAGGCAAGGTATCCTAGGTTTATTTTTCAAATTTAATAAATTTGTAAAATAGGATAATGTGCAGGATTTGTATACCTAAGTCTAAAAGTAGGCATATAACTTTACTATGCAAGATTTGATGTGGGGTGGCAAATATGATATTGTGGATGACCAATTTTTGGTGTCTACATATGCTATTTTTTATATTGTGTTGTGTGAAACATGATGCGATGCAAAATACAAGGACACCTATCTTTATTGGATGAATGGACTCAAATATTCTTGATGCACAAGAATGACCAATTTTTGAAAATTTTGATGCTATTTTTATTTGTTTGCTTACCCCCTCAATTGGAAAATGGGTAAAGGATGAAACCCATGAGCCAATTGACCAAATATGGATGATGAAAGGAGGTGGATGATTGAATGATACAAATGTGATATGTGCAAATGTAAGATATTGAATCAAATTGATGATCCAAGTGTTGGGATTGTTGTGTTTTGTAAATTTGCCTTTGGTTCATTTGTGGCATATGTTGTGGTAAAACCATCAATCACATTTAAATTTCGAGTTCCCTTGTGAATTTAAAAATTTCTTCCAAATGATGGGTTCAAGGAACCAATCATTTTGGAAATTTGATGCTCGGGCGATTTTTTATTATTACCAAATTTTATTTGATTGTTTTCTACTTTTGACCCAATGGAAAGGGTTAAATGATAACCTTGTACAAATCTAGTTTGAAGCTAGCCAAGCTCAAATATTGAGGGACCTAGCTTATTAATGCCAGTTTGATTTGATTTTGAGTGTCTGTAAGGTGAGCTATCCATCATTCTGGATTGCATGGATTGCTAGTCCTTGTAACCGCCAGGTGTATAGGGTAGTTCACTAGATACGAGGTTCACTAATTGATTTGGTGATGATGATGATTATGATTTTTTTTTAAAAATGAATGATATGGTTTGGTTGGGATTTGCTTTCTTTTATTCTTTTTGAAATGACTTGTGCACTGATTTGGAGCTATTTTGTGCTTTTTATTTATTGCGTGTATGGATGCATATGAGTTTATATGATCATAGATTGAAAGAATTATGAATGCTATTCTCTAATGACCATTTGGTATGCTTTGAACTTTTGCTTAATTGACTATATTCTTTTCACTTAATCAGGGGTATTAACATGTCGCATTTGTGAATGAAATGTATAATGATATGTAATAATGTAAATGATAGTAGATAAATTGGATAGATGATCTACGGTTGTTTTGTAAATATTAAAATATCTTAGTGACCTTGAACAAACTCATTTATGATCTCACAAATATTCATGATGTTAAGGTTGTCCTAGTGTTTTCAAATTTCTTAAGGACCAACTATGTGTGCCATGATTGTTCATTTCCATTATGAGCTAGGTCAAACTAATTAATTTTAACTTATGCCAATAAGCTATTTCATCCTAGAGTGGCCATAGGTCTATATAAAATGTCTCTAATATGATAGATGTGGCACCACACATAAGGATAACTCATTGCCATGCGGGATTCATTTATCCCATTCTTGTAATGAGGATCACCCCATAGTTTTTGAGACACTAAGAGTTCTAGGGATTCAAGCTCCTTTACTTTATTTTTTTTGTTAGGTTATATATTAAAAGTGGGTTTTTATCAAGGATACCAAAACCTTATTACAAAGGATCAGAATGCAACACAATACATCGACTTGTAACAAAAGAAAACACTAGAGAAACACATAAAATAAAAAGGATGTGCCATCCTAAACGCTAGAGGAAGGTGCAATCCTTTGCGATAGAGGAAGACTACTTCCTAAGCACCAAAGGAAACATGGGCAGGAAGGGAAAGCCCGCCAGAAAATCAATTTTGAATCAAAGGGCACGAAATAAGAATTTTCAAGCAAACCTAGGGTGGGAGAAAGTACCAAACCACCCCATCCACTAAAAATCAATTTGAAATGTTACCAAGGACAAGAAAAGGAACCAAAGCCAAGATTTTAAATTTTGAATCAACCTAATGGCGGGAAAACCAGAAACCACCATTGGGAAATAGGCTTGAGAGAAACCACCTTCCCACGTAGGGGAAAACTAGAAAGAATCATAAAATCCACCATGAACAATAGGGTGGATCAGTGAAGCAGAATGAAACATACAGGGAAAGTGCAAGATAAAGAAAACTAAGAAAACCATTCCCTGAATGCTTTAAAAAGTGAAATAGCATAAAGAGGAAAATTGTAGGCAATGAAATCCTCATGTAGTGGAACAACAACCTGGAGGATGGTGCATCAGTGGAACAGGAACAAGAGGAACTTCCCAGGCTATGAAGTCCTCAAGTAGGAAAAAGGAAGTCTTAGAGAAACAATGCCCATCATAGGAAATAATAGTAGTGGAACAACACGTTAGAAGGAAATGCAGGAAAGTGCCACAGGAATCTAAGATGAAGGAGTCACGAAGAGGCATGGCTACAAACAAAGGAGCCCAAAATGAAAGGAAGTAGCCAGGCAACCCAGAAAACCTTCAACACCAAAGCTTCAAGGATGCAGAAAAGGAAAACCTGCAAGGATTCAGTAGCAAGAAAAGTAGAGGCCCACCCTCAAGAGCCACAAAAGGAACTAAAAACTTGTAGGAACCAACACCACGAACCCAAAGAGCAGAGTCACAGTAGGAAGCACACGGTCTCCTCCAAAATTGAAAGGATGCTATGCAAAACTGCTCATGAAGCCAAAATTCCTCAAACCCACCAAAATATAGCTTCAAGGAAACAAAGGAGGAAGTCCTAAAAGGAATCAGCAGTAGGAAGAACAGAGGCCCATCCTTGAAGCCATGAAAGGAGCTGAAAACCTCCAAGAACCACCACTTCAAACCCAAAGAGCAAAGCCATAGTATAAAGCACATGGTCCCTCCAACCAAAAGGATGTTGTGCAGAACTGCTCATGAAGCCATAAATCCAAAGACCCAGCAAAACCACAACTGAAGCAACCCAAAGGATAGTCGAGAGGAAGACTTCCAAAAAAATCCTAAGGAAAAAACCCCAAGAAAAGTCCTAGGGAAAACCTAAACACAACCCAGAACCCAGGCATCAAAGGATGGAATAGTGGAATAGAAATGGGACAGATTTTCCCATCCAAGGACAAGGAAAGGGGCAGAACAGTGGATCAAGGATCTCCCCCTCCAAAGGAGATCATCTGCAACACCTTCCTTCCGAAAAGGATGGGAAATATGCCAAGGAAACTGGGAAAGGAATAGGGTCCTAGGACAGGGATAGAAAAGGATGCGGGTAAAAGGAAGGACTTCCATGGGAAGTCACCCTACATATCCTCCCTTCCAAGCCCCTTCCTTTCCCTTATTTTATTGCATTTGATTTTTAGGATTTTGTTTTTGAATACTTGCTCGTTTTGAGGAAGAGAAAAGGGGATTTTATTGCTTTGGTACGCTTTTTGGGATTTTTGTTCATTTTGAGGAAGAGCATGTTGGAAATTTGAGCATGTTTTGTTGTCATTGATGTCAAGAGGTTTGTTGATGGAATTAATGTCAAAAGGTTTTGATGTCCCTATGTGCAAGAAGGCAAGTGAAAAAGGATAATATTATAATATTTTAATATTATAATATGTTGGCCATCAGGGCCTCTAAAAGGAGATTGGATAATGCATTGGCCAAAGGGTTTATCAAAGTGTTAAGCATATTATTTAATTAATTAAATTTAACCATAAGGTTAAATAATTAATTAATTAATATTTAACCTAAGGTTAAATATTAATAAAAATAATATTTAATTTTAAAGTGCCAAAAATTAAATTGCATGAGCACCGATGTCTAAAATAAAGGAGGAGAAATATATAAATATGGCTAAGGTTTTAGCCTAAGTGAAGTGTATGCATTCGAAGAGCCTCTGAATAATAGCATAGCTCGTGTGATGCGATAGAAGGGAGAAGACAATGCTTTGTGCATTTCATGGGGTAGTAGTTGGTCAAAGGGAAGAGGGGGTGTGTCCCCACTCATCCGAGGTGGCAGCCGAGCTGGCAAGCAAGGCTTGCACAGTGCGTAGCAAGGGAGAGGTCTTGCGTTCGATTCGCGTGGAGGAGTTTTTATAAGGTGGCATGTGGATTTTGTTTTATCACCGATGGTAGATCTTAAGGAGGAAAATGTGTGCTTTATAGTCGTGTGGCTTGGCTAGCCCATGTGGTAGCCTTGCCAAGGCTAAGGTGCGAGGCCAATAGGTAGCATGGGTTTGACTCCTGACGACTGGTGGTAGGTGGTAGGCGGTATAAAAGGAGGATTAATTTTTGTTGAAAAATTAACTTTGCCCTAAGGTCTAAGGTATGTGCTAGGGAGTTATAAGGTGTTTAAAATTAATTTTATTTTTGCATTAAAAGGAGGTATAAGGTGATTTCTTTTTGAAGTAGAAATTAAGGTGGATTGTTTTGTTAATGCATTGGGATAAAAATTAAAGTGGAGTTTTTATTTTGGAAATGCATTAATGCAAAGTTAGGAGATATAAGGTGTATATGATTTATTTTGCTTATGTAATTGGTCAACTTTGTTGATGAAATTTGGCTTGCAAAGTTAGGAGAAATAAGGTGTAAAAGTGATTTGATATTTCATTATTCCGTATGGTAAAATATCTTTTGAGAAGAGAGTTCATTGAGAAAGCATTTTGATAACTAACCTTGAAAAGTGGCACATAGAAAGGTGGTTGGTTATAAGACAGGTTTTGAGGATAATTCTTCATCAAGCAAATAAGAGGTATGGGCACATCATATTTTGTTTAAAGTGATTGTTGGAATGAATGTGTGAAACATAAGGTGGAGTGAAAAGGATTGTTTGATAAGCATTGTTGGAAATGTATGAGCAAGTTTTGTGTACCTCATTGTTGAATGGTTTGGAAATATTTGAGATAGATTTTTGAGAACAATCTAGGCTATTATTGTTGAATGAGTTTTGGGAAGTTTTGAGATAAAGAGTGAGAACCATTTGTGCTAGGATTGCAAAACAAATTAAGTATCTTTGTGAGAACTTTTGAGTGATTTATTTTGAGAAGAATATTGGCAAGTAGAATTTGTTTGAAGAGAGTTTTTCTGAAAGAGAGTTGAGTGGTGTTTTGTATGCAAGATTTGAAATTATTTGGACATAGTTGAGCAAGTCCTTGAGGAGACTTGAGGATAGATTTGAGCAAGCTTTTGTGAAAGCTTGAGGATAAATTTGAGCAAGATTTTGAGAAGACTTGAGGACAGATTTGAGCAAGTTTTGAGGAGTTGAAATTGAGGATTTGAGCAAGTTTTGAAGTTAGAATTGAGATTTTGTGAAAGCTTGAGGATAGAGTTGAGCAAGCTTTGAGAAGGCTTGAAGGTAGATTTGAGCAAGTCTTGAGAAGGCTTGAAGGATAGATTTGAGCAAGTCTTTGAGAAGGCTTGAAGAGATTTGAGCAAGTCTTTGAGAAGGCTTGAAGGCATATTTGAGCAAGTCTTGTGAAGACTTGGAATAACATTGAGAGTAGGTTTGATTACTGATTTTTTCAATATTTGTGTTAAGGCTTGAGGTAGATTTGAGATAGAGTTTGGGTAGATTTATGAGAAGATTTGTGCTAGACCTGAGATAGAGTTGGAGATAATTTGCTGTAGACTAGGAGATAGAGTTTAGTGTATATTTGAGATAGATTGAGAATTGAGAGTAAGCTTTGGAGGTGATAGAGTAGAGGACAATAGTCTCTAGTGGATAGAGATCCATTAGCTAGGGTAGTGAGGATAGAGGTCTTCTATGGAGAGAGATCCACAAGCTAGAGTAGTGGGGGTAGAAGTCTTCTAGAAGATCACCAGCTAGAGTAGAGGAGATAGAGTTCTCCTGTGGATAGAGTTCCATGAACTAGAGCAAGGGAAAGAGTTCTCCTATGGAGTGTGATCCATGAACCAGCTGGGAAGATAGAGTTCTTCTGTGGAGAGAGATCCATGAACCAGTTGAGGAGAAAGAGTTCTCTTGGATCAAGTTCCATGAACTAGAGAAAAGGGGAAAGAGTTCTCTTGTGGAGAGAGATCCACAAATTAGAGCTTAGGGGATTGGTGTCTCCTTTGGATAGAGGTCCATAAACATTTTAATAGGGAAGTGATTCCTAAGAGATTTGTTGAGAAAATTTTAGTAGAAATATTTTCTTCGTGGAGTAGCCCACATTGGGTGAACCACATTAAATTGGTGTCTCTATTGTGTGTGATGATTTGTGCATTGCTTTGATTATTGTTGTTGATATTGCCATTGATAATATTGGATAATATTATTTGGAAAGAAAAGTAAAAGTTGATCTTATATTATTCACCCCCCTCTTAGTATAAGCCTGTGTTCTTCAATTGGTATCAGAGTGGGTTCCTTCAAAAGAGTTTAACAACTTGAAGGAAGAGTGTACAGGAACATAGATGGCATCTCAGAGTGGATCTTCAACAAATAAGGCACCATTGTTCGATGGGAACAATTATGCCTTCTAGAGCGTAAGAATGAGGACTTACCTGATGGCACAAGGATATGAGACATGGCAAGCAGTTGAGGATGGATACACACCTACAACTAGTCCTCCCATAGATAAATATGGTAAGCTCCTACATCTATATAATGCAAAAGCAATGAATGCAATCTTGGATGGATTACGTGAAGCAAAATTTGTAAAAGTTATGCATTGCACATCAGCAAAAGAGATATGGGAAAAGTTGAAGAAAGCATATGAGGGAGATAAAAAGGTCAAGATGGCAAAATTGCAAAATCACAAGAAAACTTTTGAAGACTTGAAGATGAAATATGAGGAAGATATTGCAGCATACTTACTTCGTGTGGATGAGGTTGTTAACTCCATACGGGGACTTGGTTTTAAAGTTGAAGAATCTGATGTTGTTCAAAAGGTTTTAAGGTCACTTCCTATGAGGTATGATGGAAAAGTTTCAGCCATAGAAGAAATAAGAGATCTTGAAAATCTGACTTTGGATGAGTTACATGGAACACTCACAACTTATGAGATGAGATTAGTAAAGGATCCTATCCTAAAGAAAGAGGTAACTTTCAAAGCAACAAAGAAAGCAAAGGATAAGAAACCTGATTCAAGTGATGAGTCAACCAGTGATGAGGAAGCTAACTATGGTAGAAGGAACAAGAAGGACTCAAGAAAGCACAAAGGTATGAAAATAGTAAAGTGTTTCAATTATGGTAAATATGGTCACTATGCATCTAACTGTACAGAAGCTGAAAGCAGTAGCAGTGAAGAGAAACAAGATCATAAGAAAAAGGAAGCAAGAAAATCTAGGTATGAGAAGAAAAATAGGGATGGACAAAGCAAGCATGGAAAGAAGTTTTTCCAAAGGCATAAGAAGAGTTTCTATGTGGACAAGATAGGCAAGGTTTCAAGTGATAGTGATGGAAGATCCTCAGATAGTGAAGAAGAAGAAATTCTCTTCTTGGCAATAGAGGAAGAAGGAAGCACTCCTATTGAAGATAAATCTAAAAAGTATGAAGATGCTCTTGAAGACAAAGAAGTAGAGAAAGAATCAAAAAATGAAGAGGAAGGAGTAGTAGATCTAGAAGCTGAGCTTATTTCTACTCTTAAGGAATTAAGAAAGGTTAGAAAGTAGAATTCGAGACTCAAGGCTCAATTTCAAGAATGTGATGAAGAAAAAGGAAAGCTTATACAAGATCTGACAAACTCAATAGCTAAGACAAGGAGATTTAAAGAAAAGTTAGAGGTAAAAATCTTAGAATGTGAAAGATTAGAGCATGAGGTTGGTTCACTAAGGAAGGAAGTGAAAGAGTCTAAAGACAAGCTACACAGGTTTGGGAGAAGCTCAAAGACCTTGGATAAGATTATCAATGCACAAAGACCTTCATCAAATAGAATAGGACTTGGTTTTGAAGAAGGACAAGGAAAGCAAGAAGAGGAGTCAAGCTCAAGCTCCAAAGAAGAAGAAGCTTCAGAAGAAGAAAGTGAAGGAGAAATTGAAACTTATGAGAATAAGTTGAAAAATAGAAGTTTCACCAAGAGAGGAAACAATGCACAAATAAGGAACAGGGAACATCATAGGGAAGAAAGGACTAAGAGACCAATGGGTCCAAGGCAATATTTCTTCAAAGGACGTTGCTTCTCATGTAACAGGTTTGGTCACAAGGCTATGCAGTGCAGGACACATGGAAAGAAGGAATATGGTTTCACTAAGAGAAATTTCAGAAATGGACATCTCTTTCAAGGGTATTGCTACTCTTGTAATCATTTTGGTCATAAAGCAATTCATTGTAGGGTTCATGATAGGAATGGGTATGGCTTCACCAGGAGGAACTTCAAGATATTTGCACCTTCTAGGAACCACAACATTAAGTGTTATAAGTGCAATAATGTTGGGCATAAGGCCAAGTGGTGTAGAACAAAATTTCCAGGGACAAGCAAGAACAAGGATACTCAAAAGAATCAAAAGGATATATTGAGAAAGAAGGTGGACAAAGAAAAAGAGCATTGTATGTTGGGAGTAGAGATACTCCCACCCCAAAATTAATCACCTCAAGGAGAGGAGGTGGGGAGGGGGCTGAGCTAAGAGTCTTATCTTTAGCCCCAAAGGAGTCCCTTTGCCATTGATGTCAAAGGGGGAGATATTTGAGTTAGGGGGAGAGCATTCAGTTAGGGGGAGCAGTTTCTCAAGGGGAGCAGATTTGGAAAAAGGAAAAAGGATTGGTTAAAAAAAGGGTGTTGCCATCAATGACAAAGGGGGAGATTGTTGGAAATTTGAGCATGTTTTGTTGTCATTGATGTCAAGAGGTTTGTTGATGGAATTAATGTCAAAAGGTTTTGATGTCCCTATGTGCAAGAAGGCAAGTGAAAAAGGATAATATTATAATATTTTAATATTATAATATATTGGCCATCGGGGCCTCTAAAAGGAGATTGGATAATGCATTGGCCAAAGGGTTTATCAAAGTGTTAAGCATATTATTTAATTAATTAAATTTAACCATAAGGTTAAATAATATAATTAATTAATATTTAACCTAAGGTTAAATATTAATAAAAATAATATTAATTTTGAAGTGCCAAAAATTAAATTGCATGAGCGTCGACGTCGAAAATAAAGGAAGGGAAATATATAAATAAGGCTAAAGTTTTAGCCTAAGTGAAGTGTATGCATTCGAAGAGCCTCCGAATAATAGCATAGCTCATGTGACATGGAAGAAAGGAGAAGACAACGCTTGTGCATTTCACGAGGTAGAAATTGGTCAAAGGGAAGAGGGGTGTGTCCCCACTCATCCGAGGTGGCAGTCGAGCTGGCAAGCAAGGCTTGCACAACGCGTAGCAAGGGAGAGGTCTTGTGTTCGAATCACGTGGAGGAGTTTTTGGAAGGTGGCATGTGGTTTTTGTTTTATCATCGATGGTAGATATTAAGGAGGAAAATGTGCACTTTATAGTCATGTGGCTTGGCTAGCCCACGTGGTAGCCTTGCCAAGGCTAAGGCATGAGGGCCAACGGGCAGCGTGGGTTCGACTCCCGTAGCGAGTGGTAGGCGATATAAAAGGGGGATTAATTTTTGTTAAAAATTAATTGTGCCCTAAGGTCTAAGGTGGATGTGCTAGGGAGTTATAAGGTGTTTCAAATTAATTTTATTTTTGCATTAAAAGGAGGTATAAGGTGATTTCTTTTTGAAGTAGAAATTAAGGTGGCTTGTTTTGTTAATGCATTGGGATAAAAATTAAAGTGGAGTTTTTTATTTTTGGAAATGCATTAATGCAAAGTTAGGAGATATAAGGTGTATATGATTTATTTTGCTTATGTAATTGGTCAACTTTGTTGATGAAATTTGGCTTGCAAAGTTAGGAGAAATAAGGTGTAAAAGTGATTTGATATTTCATTATTCTGTATGGTAAAATATCTTTTGAGAAGAGAGTTCATTGAGAAAGCATTTTGATAACTAACCTTGAAAAGTGGCACATAGAAAGGTGGTTGGTTATAAGACAGGTTTTGAGGATAATTCTTCATCAAGCAAATAAGAGGTATGGGCACATCATATTTTGTTTAAAGTGATTGGAATGAGTGTGTGAAACATAAGGTGGAGTGAAAAGGATTGTTTGATAAGCATTGTTGGAAATGTATGAGCAAGTTTTGTGTACTTCATTGTTGAATGGTTTGGAAATCTTTGAGATAGATTTTGAGAACAATCTATGTTGTTATTTTTGAATGAGTTTTGGGAAGTTTTGAGATAAAGAGTGAGAACCATTTGTGCTAGGATTGCAAAACAAATTAAGTATATTTGTGAGAAATTTTGAGTGATTGATTTTGAGAAGAATATTGGCAAGTAGAATTTGTTTGAAGAGAGTTTTTCTGAAAGAGATTTGAGTGGTGTTTTGTATGCAATATTTGAAATTATTTGGACAAATTTGAGCAAGCTTTTGTGAAGACTTGAGGATAGAGTTGAGCAAGCTTTTGTGAAATCTTGAGGATAGAGTTGAGCAAGCTTTTGTGAAAGCTTGAGGATAGATTTGAGCAAGCTTTGAGGAGACTTGAGGAAATTGAGCAAGCTTTTGTGAAATTGAGGATATGTTGAGCAAGCTTTGTGAAGGCTTGAGGATATATTTGAGCAAGTCTTTGAGTTGAGGTGGGTTGAGAAGGCTTGAAGGTAGATTTGAGCAAGTCTTTGAGAAGGCTTAAAGGAGATTTGAGCAAGTATTTGAGAAGGCTTGAAGGTAGATTTGAGCAAGTCTTGTGAAGACTTGGAACAACATTGAGAGCAGGTTTGATTACTGATTTTTTCAAGCTTTGTGTTAAGGCTTGAGGTAGATTTGAGATAGAGGTTGGTGCAGATTTGTGAGCAGATTTGTGCTAGACCTGAGATAGAGTTGGAGCTGATTTGTGCTAGACTAAGGATAGAGTTTAGTGCAGATTTGAGATAGAGGTTGAGCAGAGTTGAGAGTAAGGATTTGGAGGTGATAGAGTAGAGGACAATAGTCTCCAGTGGATAGAGATCCATTAGCCAGGGTAGTGAGGATAGAGGTCTTCTATGGAGAGAGATCCACAAGCCAAAGCAGTGGGGGCAGAAGTCTTCTAGAAGATCACCAGCCAGAGTAGAGGAGATAGAGTTCTCCTGTGGATAGAGTTCCATGAACCAGAGCAAGGGGAAAGAGTTCTCCTATGGAGTGTGATCCATGAACTAGCTGGGAAGATAGAGTTATTCTGTGGAGAGAGATCCACGAACCAGTTGAGGAGAAAGATTTCTCCTGGATCAAGTTCCACGAACCAGAGAAAAGGGAAAAGAGTTCTCCTGTGGAGAGAGATCCACAAAATAGATCTTAGGGGATTGGTGTCTCCTTTGGACATAAGGTCCATAAACATTGTAATAGGGAAGTGATTCCCAAGATATTTGTTGAGAAAATTTTAGTAGAAATATTTTCTCCATGGAGTAGCCCACATTGGGTGAACCATGTTAAATTGGTGTCTCTATTGTGTGTGATGATTTGTGCATTGCTTTGATTACTGTTGTTGATATTGCCATTGATAATATTGGATAATATTATTTGGAAAGAAAAGTAAAAGTTGATCTTATACTGTTCACCCCCCCTCTCAGTATAAGCTTGTGTTCTTCAAAGCAAATGGGAACTTATTACTTTGAGATGCTTTTCAAGATACTTGATTTTTTTGAGGAAGAGAAAGGGAATTTTATTACTTTTAATATTTTTGGATACTTGCTAAATTTGAGGAGGTGTAAGGGATTTTCTCTTTCTCTTGTTTTTTTTAAGGGTGAAGGAGGAGCTTGTTCTTTTGTCAATTGTGTAGCACTCTAGACCATGCGCATAATTGGTTGAACAGGAGAAACTTTTTACTTATGGGAATAGTAAATTTTGATTTTTTATTCCCAAGATTCATAATGTATTATGTGTTTTGATGTGTGTGGCCCAAGAGGAAAATTGTTTTACCAGGAACAACTTGTTGCTTCTAGAGATTTTTTGACTTTGAATTGAGTTGCTCAAAACACTAAGAATGGATGAGTGATTGAAAACATTTGGATTTTGCTGATCGGTTGATGGTATGTAAACTTTTTTGATACTTTCGATGCAATATTTTAAAAATTAAAAGACACACACAAAATAGTTAGTGGTCATATAATCATAATTGCTAACAATTTTACGGTATCTATCCTACTTTATGTGAGTCCCTTAATTAGTAAAATATTATAAGGAAAGTTGCATATTATTATGATTGATGGATTGTTGAGTGATGTAGGATGCCCCTGATTAAGGCAACTAGACATATGGACTAGTGATCATCCAAATTAACCAAATGATCCAATGTAATTAATGGTATGAAAAAATACCTAGAATGCATATATGGAATGTATGGATAAATGTATGAGATGCAAATGAAAATTTTTTGTTATTTTTGCTCTTTTATGTTTTTTTTAGCCATGTATATGTACATATATATATAAGCTATGCATAAAATTCCTTTAGATGTATTATGCTCAACGACTCAGGTTCCAATATTCCTTATAAGTTAGCAAGTCTATACATTCCTGGACCCACCTTCTGCTTGATAATGTATGGACCTAACCAATTAGTCATGAATTTATCACTCAAGTGCGACAATGCATTGGTGTTCTATTGATTCTCTTTAGAATGATATATCCTACTTGGAATTCATGAGGATGGACTTTTACATTGTAGGCATGCTTTATGTGATCTTGATATACTCATAGATGTTCTAAGGCATTGATCTACCTTTCATCGAGGAGTTTTAATTAGTCAAGATATGCTTTTCTAGTTGTGTCATCATTCATGAATTCTTGCAATGCAACTTGTAAAGGAGGGATCTCAAGCTCAAGAGGTATGATTTCTTTAGTTCCATACACCAATTAAAAAGATGTTGCCCCAATTGGAATTCTAATGCTTGTTCTATAAGCCCATAATACCAAGGGGAGTTGAGTGTGTGATTATTTATAATTTTCTTTGACAAGTTTCTTTAGAATGGCTATCACAGTCTTATTGGTCACCTCGGCTTGTCCATTTGCTTGTGGGTAATAAGGAGTCAAGAAACTGTGTTGGATATTGTAATTTTTTTATAAGGCTCAAACATTCTTGTTATTGAAATACTTGCATTATTATAAATGATCTTGGAAGGAATCCTAAAATTATAGATAATATGCTAGAGTATAAACTCTGTTGTTCGAGGTCTAGTCGTTGTGGTCATTGGAATTGCTTCAACCCATTTGTTGAAGTATTTAGTGGTAGTTATAATGAACTATGTTATCCTAAAGAGGCAAGTGAAATTTTTCCAATCAAATCTAGGCCCCATTGTGAAAAGGGCCAAAGGCTTTGAATGGGATGTAAAGCTTGTAATGGTACATGGGTCAAATTGGCGTGATATTGACATTTTTGACATTTCTTGATGTATTGAAAACAATCACTTTCTATGGTGGACCAATAATAACCCATACACAAAATACACTTTGCAATGGACATTCCACTAAAGTGGCCACCATAAGTACCATCATGGGCTTCGGTTATGGCTCATTGTGCCTCTATAGGATCTAGATATTGAAGTAGGACTCCATCATAGCCGCATCTATACAACATTTCTCCTAAGAGAGTAATATGAGCTACTTTTTGTTTGAATGATATTTTTTAGTTCACATAATTTCTAATAGGAGGATCCAAAATTTGATAAAGTCTCTTATCTCATCAAGGTAAGAATTATATGGCTCTACATCGACCAAACAAACACTCTTCTCACCTTCAAGTTCTGATCGTTTGATTTCTAATTTGGACACTGTTATGATGATAAGTGGTTGGAATTCTCCATGTTAATTCTTAGGAATCAATAATACCAAAGAATCCATTACATCTACAAATCTGTTAGTCGAACAAGGCAAGTTATCAATTTTATACCAATCAAATTTTACTAACATTGCTAATTCATAATATTATTTCAAGATTGGTTCTTGCATTGGTACTCTCTTTTCACTTGAAAAATTATAAGCTAAGAATCACCAAAGATGTTTATACATCTAATGCCCATAGCTATATGTTATTGAATCCCCAAGGCTAGGGCTTTATACTCTTCATTGTTATTTGTGCATTGAAAGTCAAGTTTGAATGATAAAGGAATTTGAATTCCATTGGGTGTGTAAAACACAACTCTAGAACCTTGTCCCTTTTTACACTTTGATCTATCAAATAAGAGTGTCATGTCAACATCATCCTCGAGAGGGACTAGTTCTTCTTGTTCAATGATGAAAAATATTGAATCATATGGAAGCTTGATAAGTATTGGTTGATCATTTGGTAATGGAACTTTTGCAATTTGATTAGCTATCACCTGATATTTGATGGATTTTTGGCTAATGAGTTTAAGGTTGAATTATATTAAAATAATTATTCCTTTTGTGGTACAAGTGTTGTATGCACGAGTCATCATGTAACACAAAGGATTATCTCTAGCTATGACATAGGTAATGTTACTTAGCATGTAATGTTTGAGTTTTTTAGTGGTAAAAACCACTGCTAAGCACAACTTTTTGACTTAAGCATATCTTGTCTCATAACTTACCAATGTTTGACTAATGTAATAAATTGCTTGCTCCTTGTGATTTTCATTTTTCTATGCAAGAATTGTAGCTAGTGTTTATCTGTTGCAAAGATATAAAGGTGAAAAGGAACTTTTGGACGAGGTGGCATAATAAATGGTGGTGAAGCTAGATACTTCTTTATGTCATCAAAAGCCTCTTGAAATTTGGTTGTCCAAGAAAATATCACCCCCTTCTATAGCAAGCAATTGAAAGTTCTGCATTTTTCTGAGAATTGTGCAATGAATCATCATATAGATTGAATATTTCCTTGTAAAATATGCATTTCTCATATTTGTTGGAGGTGGCATATTAATGATGGCTTTGACCTTTTCAGGGTCCACTTCAATGCCTCACTTGGAGATAATTAATCCTAGAATTTTTCTTGATGTGATGCCAAATACGCACTTCTTAGGCTTCAACCTTACATTATGTTCAAGTAATCGATCAAAAAAATTCTCTAAAACTTCAATATGCTCAAGACATGTTTTAGATTTGGCAAACAGATCATCCACATAATCCTCAATTATTTTATGCATATAGTCATGGAATATGTACGTCATGGCATGTTGATAAGTAACTCCTATGTTCTTAAGGACAAAAGGCATCACCCTATAGCCAAAAGTCCCCCAAGGTGTTGTAAATATTATTTTGTGTTGGTACTTAGGATAAATGTGAATCTAATTGTATCTTGAGAAACCATCCATTAATGAAAGCATTTCATGGCCTACACAAGAGTATACCAATTGATCAATGTTAGGTAGAGTAAAATCATCCTTGGGGTATGCTTTGTTTAAATTGCAAAAATTGATGCATCCACGTACCCTCCCATTCGACTTGCAAATGGGTACCATGTTGGAGAGCCACTTTAGATAATCAATTGGGACTATGAAATTTATGTCCAGTAGTTTTCTTAGCTCTTCCTTGATAATTATGCTATGGTTGGATGAATTTTACTTAGTTTCTGCTTGAAAAGCTAAGCATATGGTGCTAAGGTAAGGTTGTGGACCACATGAATATGTCTTTTTTCCTTGTTAAGACATCGATCATATACTTTTTCTCTTATATGAATAAATATTTTGTAATTTTCATGATTTGTGGATGGTTCGCATCTTGGCTAAGATTCACATAGATAGATTCTTTGATAAGCATATGAGAACCTTCTTCCAGCTAATGTAAATTTTGGATTATATGGATATCATCCTCCACATGCTCAAATGACTCAAATGACCCCTCCTCTACTTGAGTTTGAAAAATTGAAGTAGATGAGGATGAATGTTACTATGGTATGTAAGCATTTAAATCTCATAGCAACTCTTCAGATGGGATAAATTTTGTGATGGATGGCAGGGATGAAATCCTATCCATGGTGATAAGGCTAGCATCGATCAAAATTAACTTTGCCAAATCGTACGAGTTACAGAGTGGGGTGAACAAGTCAATAGAGATCATATTGACTTGGTGGAAATACGGTGGCTATGATTTGAGGAGTGATGGCTCATTCTCTCTAGGTTGAAACTCACCTAAGGTGGATGAATGGTGATCTTGTGAGAGCATCCAAGGTGGTGGTGGTGGATATAGCTCAAGGTTCTCATGCTCCTTGTTGAAGTGAAATATGGTGTGATCTATGGAAAAAATCTTGGTATAACACTCATCTCTTTCGATGGTCTCTACAAGGGCCACATATTCTTGGGGACCATAAAATATTTTAATAATCCAATCTAGGTTTGCTTCCATCTGTTAGAATTCTCCAAAATCCTCATCAAATATATAATCCCCAAAGTCTTGATCAAAGATGTAATCATTTAGAATATTATCAATCATGAATGTATGCAATACAATCTCTAGAAAGACCTCATGTAAATAAGGCAAAAAATCAAGATCCAGGCATTCGTTGTTAGTATCATCATAACCATCACAATAATTATAATCATCGCTCTCCTCATCCTCTTCTTCACACTCAAGGGTGAGTCTTTGGAAATTATGGCTGAAGGAAGAGTTTGAGGTAGAAGGATTCTATCCTAAGCTAGAGTGATCATGTGTTTCTTAGTTTTCAATCTCAACAATGTGATGTGGACCCTGCTCATGTTGTCCAGGTCTGTATCCCTACTAGTTGACCTTATGAAAATATTGCAAAGGGAAATCTAGGTTGGATAGATATTCTAAATTGGTATTAAAATCTTGTAAGGGTTCCTCATTAGGATGAGGTGAATCAGACAAAGAATCCACTCCCCCATATATAAAATTGATCTTGTCTGGTCGGGAACCCATTCTATAAACTAAACTTATACCTAAAGGTGGGTCATATGGGCGATCGTAATATCTTACTAACTCAATAGGTGGTGTAACCAAGACACTTTGAACAATGTACTTTCCAATGCCTATATTGGTAAGATGGATTACAAATTAGGATGGTTGGGATGTGGATGTATCGCTCCAAATTTTTCACATCCCTACCTTCAGGCTATAGGATCCGTGCCTGGAAGGAGGATGGGAAAAGGATGGTGTGGTACCTTAGACTGAGAGGCCTTGCGAAGGTCCCGCCTCTCGGGGGAGGTGTGTTATGGTGATTTTTTGATGGATGGTGGGTTCACCAGGAAATGTTTAATGGCAGTTTCCATGCCTAGGTTGGGAATGTGTTTTATGTGTTTAGTTTTAGCCTTAATCATCCAAGTCCTAGGTTTGGCCAAAATGCGTCTAAGCTATTCTATATGAAGATGCAGATTTAAATGAATACATAAAACAAAATTAGACAAAAAACAGAGAGAATAAGGCTAAATTGCAGAGCCATACTTGATCTGAATGTCTGATGAAGGTTCTAATTTTTGAAGCAGTTAGGATCGCCTCTAATTTGATAGGATCGTCTGCTATCGGACAAGATCGTTTGAGATTCGACAAATTCATCAGATGAATTCGTTAGAGACTTGCAATCAGAGAAGTAGGCACAAAATGCAGAAAATGCAACTATTCTAACAAAGGGAAATAGTGTAAAATGACAATAACAATATCAAACTAAGAATTATAAACAAAAACATGAATGCATTATGTTGATTTAATGACAATTATAACTTAATTATGCATTTTATCTAGATGGGTGAACTCCAAAATGTAGAATAGCAAAAAATAATGAATAAACTAGCTAATTGCAAAATAAAACAACAAAAAAAGGATGAAGAAATGCAAACTCTGGGCACTGATTGCCCCCAATGTGAACTGCAGTCAAAATCGTCTCTGATTCGAAAAGATCACCTCCAATCTGAACAGGATCGTCTGCGATGATGTAAGCTTGCTCTGGATGAAAAATACTAAGGTACCTGCAACAAAATTGGATGCAACAAATGTAGATGATAATTTAGGATGTCTAGTGTGTGTAGAATTCAAGTTACAAGGAATTTCAGCCAGGGGGATGCTAAGGGGAGTGCTTAGGATTAAATAGGCTTAGGAGGGAGGTTAGGATGTTGGAGATCATCCCTATTTGGGAGATCTCCAATGGGGAGGGTCTCTAATGATGCAGACATGCTTCTGCCTAGATTAGAGACGCCGTTGGAATAGAGACTAATTGTGAAAAATTAGTTTTGGGACAAGATCGTCTGGACGTCCTAGCCCAGACGAAATCGTTTGATCTGAGACGATATCGTCTGATTGGCGAAGATATTGTCAAACGGGCAAAACAAACTCTAAAAATGGTGTAGGAAACGAGGAAACGGATTAAGCGACGGTTTGGGAGCGATTTTGGAGGTTAAAATTTAAATTTGAATTATTTACTAGAGTAAATATAATTACTAAGGTTTTACTGTGCCAATTTTAGGGTGCTACATTTTGCCCCCTCTTTAGAAATTTTTTTGAAGAAAATGTGTTAAATATGAGTTCTTCTTGATCTACAAGAAAGCAAAAATTATTCCCATTTTTAGGCGACGACTCTTGGTCGAATCGTACGACAGCTTACTATGGTGCCCCCTCCGTGTTTTTACCCAAATTGAACTTTTGAGGTAAAAATGCAGAAAAGAAAAATTTTAAAATGTTTTTAATTATGTTTTGAATAAAATTAAGAAAAATAGGGTAAAACCCTAATTCATTGTTACTGTTCATTTTTCTTGTTTTTAGAGCTCTAGAGAAAAAAATGGTGGATACAGCGCACAGATTGACAGAGGTCCGACGTAAGAGTCTAAACTTAGTTTAGAATGGTTTAAGTTGAATTTACATGCTTTTTAGATTAATTTTAAATAAATTTTGAGCATCGCGGCTATTTTTGGGCCATCGACATCGTCGAGACGAAATCGTCCCGATTTCGACGAAATCATCTCAAGTTCGCCGATTTCGTCGAAGGGCGAAATCGACGAAAGGGGGACGATTTCATCAAATAAGGGACGATTTCGGCTTGCAAAATCAGAGACGATTTTGCTAAAATTTGGGACGATATCATCAAATAGTGGACGATATCATCATGTGTATAAAATTGAACTGATTTTACTTGCATTATTAATCACTTGAGTTGTTATTAATGATTTGTTTTTTATTGTTGTTTTTATGTTACAGAGAGGATTACTGAAGAGCAGAGAATGGAAATACAGTGGGTTAAGAGATGACTTAGCCACTCTATCATAGGCAGAGCGGGATCAGCTAGCTTAGGCCGGCTTACAGCATGTGGCAAAGATGCCACAAGTTTCTACAGACATGGGGCTACTGATAGCCCTGGCAGAGAGGTGGTATCCAGGTTCTTCCTATTTTCGATAATCAATAGGGGAGATGACTCCCACATTGGAGGATGTATGGAGGATTCTAAGGATCCCCATACAAGGATGGTTGATCACTCCTACGGCCAATCAGGGCCATGCTATGATGCGGTTGTGTGGCGATCCGAGCTTCGCTCCAGAGAAGGGCGAAGTGAACATCGAGGCACTACGTCAGATGCCTGGGGCATCCAGACTCACATAGGTTTTGGCCAGAGTGGTGGGTGGACTTCTGCTGTGCCACCAAAGCGGGTGCAGGGTACCATGGGTGCTAGCAGATGTGATCTATGATATGTGAGACCATGGTTATAGATTCTCTTGGGGCAATTTTGTTCTATGTCGATTGTACAAAATCTTGCATGGGGTCATGTACAAAGGTGGCTGATGTCTGGTTATGACATCGCTTCTACAGGTTTGGTGCTAGGAGCACATTGTAGTGAGGAGGCTGGTAGGGCTTCCTTTGACAGGGGTTGACAGGGAGAGGCCCCGAGTTTTCTATTGGTGGCTCCAAAGAGGGGCACAATAGCGGATTGATTGTCGATGTCCCAGAGACTACTGGATGACCTTGTCCCAGACCAGATCACCTGGAGGCCTTGGAGAGATCATCCAGGGTGGGCCGAGGATGAACAGGAGCTAGCTTGCATCAGGCAAGTTTGCTAGTTGAGGATGGAGAGGGGAGAGGTGGAGCTCCATCGCTACGATCGAGTTTTGCGATAGTTCGGTCTACAACTTGGGATCCCATCTCTCAGGGATTACGAGTTTTCTCGGACTGTTTGAGATAACACTACAGTGAGCGGGGCTCTAGATATGCAACGCTTCTACAGTCAGGATTAGATGATGCCCCAATTCAGCTAGTGGATGGGGACAACACAAGGGCTCAGGGTTCGATTCACGTAGTTGTGCATCGAATGGGGAGGTAGTGTTAGGCAGCTATGGAGGTGGCCCAAGGTCATGGAGGGAGAGAGCTGAGGAGAGAACAGGCACAATAGAGGCCATGACAGCGAGAGAGGAGGGAGGAGAGACCCCCTTCTCCATAGAGAGAGAGGCCACCATCACCCGATAAGGGCAAGGGTGTCAACATTCGGGAGAGCAGTGAGACAATGACTCTTTGTGCAGAGATAGTCTATCTTTAGGCATAGGTGCAAACCCTATAGGAGAAGGCTACACGACACCAAGCTAAGGTGACATAGCTCAGAGATGAGATTGCACGCCTCAGAGCATGAGGCAGAGGGGCGAGAACTCAGGAGCTGGCATAGGCGATTGCCTAGATCACTTTTTATCAGACATTATACCACCATATGGTGCCAAAGGAGGAGATATTACCACTATCGAATGCCATCGCAGATCCGATCAGGATGGGGTCGTCAAGGACTTCATCTCGATCCATGACTAGGAATCGTAGTACCACACAGACTGTGATGGGGCCACCTCGTCCACCTCAGGGTGGGGGAGGAGATGAGGCTGAGAGCTCAAGGGGTTCTCGAGGCTAGACTACTACACTGCACTATACAGATTGAGACATAGTTTTTATTATTTTTGAGAGAGGATTGAGTATGTCGAGGTATAGATTGTGGCATACCGATCCAATTTTGAGATGATGTATATATATTTGTGATATATATAGATGAGATATTTTTGATCATATGACTTGTCTTATGTATTTTTATGATGCTTTTATGTTTGATTGATTGATTTGATGATCGGATTGAGGATTCATGTAATTATGTCGTTTTGAAATATTATAATTTTGATGTCATGTTGTAAGATTTTAAATGAAATAATCTGATGTAACAAATTGGTTGTTTGTGATGTAATGATAAAAAATAAAAAGGGACTTTTAACAATAATTTCAAAGGACATTGTCACTATTATAGACCATTTCATGGAGTCGTCGCTCACTCGGTCGTCAAGCTAATCCTGGTATAGAAATATTGTTAAAAAGTAAAAGAGTGCTTAAGAGACTGTCTTAAGACTTTGGTGCAATGGTGCAAATGATGATGATGATGATTTGTTTTCAGAGTTTCATAAAAATAGTATGCATGAAATAATGTTAAAATGACTTTTGCTAGGCATAAATTCCTAAGTGTGATAAATTTTTTGGATAATTCCCTAGGAATTATACCATCATTGCAAAATTGAAGGTTGACATAATGACATGAAATAGTGATAATGTGCATGCTTTTTGAAAGCATAATTGTGTAACATAATGATTTAAGTCATATGGTTTTCATGAATTGATTTTTAAATGAATGGGTAATAAAAATTGGTACAATGGTTTGCGCTAGGCATAGAATATGTAGGTATAGACTTATACCATCATCATGAAATCCAAAAAGAGATAGTTTTATTGTATGGTTGATTTTTAATAAACAGAAAATATGAAGAGGAAGACTTGCGCTAGGCATTAAATTCTAATTTTGGTTTTGGAACTATACCATCGTCGTGAAATTCGACAATATGTATATGTATGGTTTTGAAAAAAAAATTGATTTGATTTTTTTGTTATGTATGTAGTTGTCTTTATACTAAACAACTATACTTTAAAGAAGAAAATGAATTTATTCCAAACAATTTGCAAAAAAATATTTCAAAGTATCTTAAAGACAAAAGTTAGATTTATAAGGAATCCCATGTGCATATGTGAGTTCATTTCCAATCTTGATTTATCATAATGATACACAAAATCTCTCAAATACAAAATGTGTGTGCAATTGCTATGTTCATTTACCAGTTTTGAGCAAGATAATTTGATACAAGTGATTTGAATGAACCAAATAAGTGTTCATTAACCATGATTTAGATGCATATAACCATACCAAACTACTATGTAAGTCGGATTATCAAGAGCTAGCTAATCCATAAGCAGACATAGGTCTGTACAAAAGAAGTTCACTAATGTGACAGACATATCGCCACGCTAGGAGTTACCCAAGGCCAAGCGGGTTGGGCACAAACCACCTGTTATGGGGCTTACCTCATAGTTTTCGAATAATTGAGAATTCCAAGGATTCAAGCTCATCAACCCTTCTTTTCTTTTCAAAGGGTAGGGAAAGGTATTTTATTGCTTTTGCTTTTGCTTTCTTTTGCTCTTTTGTATTTTTTGTATTTTTGCTTGATAATGCTGTAATGATAAAAATAACATTTTTTTTTTTTTTCTTGAACTTTGCTTTTTCTTTTTGTTCTATGCTAGGGATACTTGCTCGGATTAGCTGTAGAGCAAGGGATTTTTATTCTGGGTAGGGGTGAGCTTGTCCTTTTTCCAATTCTCAAATATTCTAGACCATGTGCATGATAGGATAGCAGGGGAGACTTTTCGCTCAAGAAACCACTTCTACTATGTAGCAAAGCATGGAAATTACAAATATAATTATTTTATTGTGAAAATATGTGCTTGTTTTAAGTAAATAACAAGATCAATTCTCTGTGCTCAAACTTTATTTAATTGAATTTTGTGAACTTTGATATAAGAGAGATTAGTAATCATGCCAGATAAAATCAAGATATTTATTTTTATGAGTGTGAAAGTAAGGGATTCCAAATAAATGCTAATTTATCCAAAATAATTTGAAACATATAACTGCAACATTTGTAATAAGATATATATATATATAAATACTTTTTGAGAAGTTTTGAGAATGTTGACTCTCTCTTTCTTCTTTATGTTGTTTTGGTTTCGAAAGAGTCAAGAATATTGTTGTTTTTTTTATTTTTATTATTATTTTTTTGTTTTTGAAAGAATGAACAAGTGCCATAAATAAATGCAACAAATAGTTTTGAAGATTTTGATGATTATGAATGTTTTTGGTGTTTTTGAATTTATAATTTGAAAGAAATACAAAATAGTGATTTTGAAATATTTTAAACAAATATATACAAGGATGAAATGACCAATTATATACATAGTAACGTTTAAGATGCAAAATGTTCATTGGTTCTTTAAGTTCTTTACCATCTAAGGTAGATAATTTGTATGCTCCTGATTCAAATTTAATAGTGATAATGTATGGTCCAAGCCAGTTGGGCTCAAACTTACCTTTAAGGTCCTTAGTTGCATTAGTAATTTTTTTATTTTCATTTAAAACAAGGTCATCGATCTCAAAGGATCGATGACGAACTTTTTTTTAGCATATGATCTTTTAAGCTTGTTTTGGTAGGCACGGAGATGCTCCAAAGCATTAATGCATTTTTCATCTAGGAGTTCTAGCTGACTGAGTCTGCCAGCTTGATATTCATCTCCTACTTCGGTATCTTGAAGTAGTAGAGCCAAAGAAGGAACTTCTAATTCAAAAGGAAAAATGGCTTCAGCACCATAAACCAAAACAAAAGGTGAAGTTACAGTGGGGGTTCGAACACTAGTTCGATAGGCCCACGAGGTGGATATAATCTGAATGTGCCGATTACGGCCGGTTTATTGACCAATCTTTTGAGAATTTTGATTAAGGTTTTGTTAGATGCTTCTGCTTGACCATTACCCTGAGGATAATAGGGAGTGGACCAGCGATGTTGAATCTTATATTTTTGGTATAATTTTTTAACATATTTATTTTTTAAACAAGTTCCATTGTCTAAGATGAGATTTGTGAGAATTCCGAACTGGCAAATGATTTGATTAAAAATAAATTTAGAGACTTGTGTGCCAGTGCAGGAAGCTAAAGGCATAGCTTCAACCCACTTCATGAAATACTCAGTGGTGGTTATGATGAATTTGTGTCCATCAGATGACACGAGATTGATTTTGCCAATAATATCTAAACCCCATTTTGAAAAGGGCCAAGGAGATGAAATAGCCTGTAGTTCTTGTGCAGGCGCATGGACAAGGTCAGCATGTTTCTGGCACTTGTCGTAATGGCACACATAATCATGTGCATCATTCTCCATGGTAGGCCAAAAGTATCCTATCCTAAGGAGTTTTTTAGCAATGACACTACCACTAAAGTGTCCTCCACAAGATCCATCGTGGGCTTCACTCAAGGCTGATTTGGATTCTTCTAAATTCAAACATCTTAATAGGATACCTTCAAAAGATCTCCTATATAAAGTATTGCCAATTATTACAAATCGACTTGCTCGTCTACGTAATAACCGACGCTGGTTTCTATTAGAATTGGTAGGGAAAGTCCCATTTTGGAGAAAATCAAATATATCCGTATACCAAGGTTTAGGAGTAGTTTCATTGATTAGAAACACATCCAAAGGTTCTAAGCATGACTTATTTGAAGCGGGTTCCTAGAGTCGATGAATAATTATGGTGGCATATTCATCATATAACTCCAAGGGCATGAGAGATGCAACTGTGGCCATAGCATCATCTGCACGGTTGTAAGTTCGAGGAATAGCTTCCAAGGTAACTTGATCAAATAGAGACATTAATTATAAAACATAGGCTTTATATGGGTGTAGTTTATCATCTCTGGTCTGATAAACTTCATTAATTTGGTTTATGACAAGTTGAGAATCACCAAAAACTAACAAATGTTTAATTTTTAGTGCCAAGGCAGCTCGTAATCCAAGGATTAGAGCTTCATATTCAGCAGTATTGTTAGTGCAAGCAAATTTCAATTTGAAGGATAGAGGAATAAGATGTTTTTACGGGGATATTAAAATAATACCCGCACCAGCCCCACTCATGCATCAGGCTCCATCAAAATATAAGGACCATTGTTCAATATGGTCTGCCTCTCTAATTGAAGGCATTCATCAGGAAAATCAATGATGAGGGGATGGGTAGACTCTAAGGGTGCAACAGCTAATTGGTCTACTATGATTTGACCCTTAACAGACTTCTGTCCTATGAATGTGAGATCAAAATTGCTTAGAGAAAGAACCCACTTGGCTGTGCGACCTGATAAATAAGATCGACTCATGAGATACCTTAAGGGATCATATTTGGCAATGACATAAGTTTTTTGACTAAGCATATAATGGCATAATTTTTGTGTAGCAAACACGATTGCTAGACATAATTTTTCTAATGTTGTGTAGCGGGTTTCATAACTGATGAGAGTTCGGCTAATATAATAATTAGCACGTTCTTTCTTCTCATCATCGAGCTGAGCTAACATAGCTCCTAAAGTAAAATCTGAAGCTAAAATATACAAGAGAAATGGGCGATCAGGTTTAGGCGATGAAAGCATAGGTGGATTAAGGAGGTATTGTTTGAGAAGTTCAAAAGCTTCTCTACATTCATTGTCCCAATTAAAAGGGACATCCTTCGTAAGAAGTTTAAGAAAGGGACCGGTTTTGTCTACCAGCTTATTGATGAAGCGACGGATGGCTTGAAGCTTACCTTGTAAACTTCGTAACTTAGATATATTAGTAGGTGCGGGCATATCAGTGATAGCCACAATCTTGAGAGGGTCGATTTTGATACCACGTAAAGAAACTAAAACCCCTAATAGTTTACCAGACTTAACTCCGAATATGCATTTGGTTGGATTTAATCGAATAAGATATTCTCATAATCTATTAAAAACTTTTCTCAAATCATCTAAATGATTATCTTCATTAATAGAGTGAGCTATAATATCATCTACATAATCATGTAGGATATCATGCATCATATCATGAAAAATATAAGTCATAGCTCATTGATATGTTGCACCTGCATTCTTTAAGCCAAATGGCATCACTTTCCAACAAAAGGTACCCCAGGGGGTAATAAAGGTTGTTTTAGCCTGATCTTTAGGAGCTATCCTGATCTGATTATAATCATAGAATCCATTCATTAAGGACATCATCCCACTCCCGACAGTAAATTCAATGATTTGATCCATGTTTGGAAGAGGAAAATCATCTTTAGGGCATGCAACATTAATATCTCTAAAATATGTGCAAACCCTAACTTTGGTGGCTTCTTTCTTGGTGATTGGAACTACATTTGAGATCCATTCAGCATAATCAATAGCTTGTATAAAAACAATGTTCAAGAGTTTTTCTAACTCCCCTTTGACTAGCAGAGCCACTTTGGGATGCATTTTTCTAAGTTTTTGTTTAACAGGTTTAGCATCCGGATGGACTACTAGATGATGCATGACTACAGAAGGGTCTAGACCTAGCATATCTTCGTATGTCCAAGCGAAGACATCTTCATATTCTTTAAGGAATGCAATGTATTGCTCTTGTTTTTCATGACTTAATTCTGATCTAATATTGATTATGTGAGGACTATCCTCAGTTCTAATATTAATTTTAATGAAGTTTTCTACCTCCATGTGTAGATCTCTTTCAAAGTTATGTGGGGCGGGTGAAACGCCCAATTCTTGTAATTCTTGTAAGGTTAAGTTGGATAATTCATCTTGAGGATTAGCGGTCTCAAGTTGGGCTATAGTTGGTATAGAACCATCAAAATAAAATCCATTGTGTAACATCTCTTCAATGGAGACATCGTGGAAGATATCTCCTTCCAACTCCTCATCGAGTCAGCAATCATTTCAGGGTAAGCTATGGATAGCATGTTACATGTAAATGGCTAAATTTTTAGAGGCAAATAATCACACCTATCCAAATAATCTTGATAACATATGAGTTGATCATCATCTTCAAAAGGAAAGGGTTGACCCTTACTAGGAAATAGGCCCACACCACGATGGGTAGGCCATGGTTCTACCTCGAAAGGTTTTTTCATGCCATTTTGGAAAGGTCCCAAGCCTTTCCCTTTATATCCCATTTTAAGCATTATGGGTTTAGCTTTAATATATTCATTGGTAAAATAACATCGAGCATATCCCTCATGATGAGGTTTGATATTTCGAGGGATCCTTCCCCAGTCATATCCTTTATAAATGAAGGCACAACTCCTGACTTGGTAAGTACTTCCCATAGGTTGTGGGAGGCCCAAAGTACGAGGATATGGTGGAAAGTTATTTAAAATAATTGAATCTTGCATGAAAGTATTTGTTTTTTCTGATATTAAGATTGTGGATAGATCTGGTAAAATTTCATCAGAAAAAGCATAAGATGTAGAAGGATCATTCCCTATATCTTTAGATGTAGAAGGTATGATAGATGTTGATAATGTGGAAGTGTTAAGATATGGGTCTATAGGTTTTGAAATTATAGGTATAGAACATGAAGGATTGGTTGTAGATTGAAGATCTTTTTGAGGTTCTAGAGTGGTTTGTTTAAAAGATTGTTGATCTATATATGAGAATGAAATTAATGGAGGAGAAATGGATGGAGTTATGGGTGCGTGTTTCACAGTTTTAGATGAAAAATAAGAATTAGGATGTGTGGATGACAGAGTAGGGAAAAATTGCACTCCAAAAGGTTCCGCCAGAGCACACATATCAAAGGGTCTAGGGTCACCATGGATAGTGACCAACTAATTTTTAAATTCAAATTTAACACATTGGTGTAAAGTTGATGAGACAGCCCGCATTGCATTGATCCAAGGACGACCCAAGAGTATATTGTAAGATGCGGGGCAATGTACAATAAACACGGTCGTATCTAGAGTTCGAGGACCAACTTGCAATGGGATGGTAATAACTCCACATGTTTCTTGTGTTTCGTCATTGAAAGCTTTGATAATCATGTCAGTTTTCTTCATTTCCTCACTTCTAAAACCAAATCATTGGTAGAAGTCAAAAGTGCAAATGTTTAGAGATGAACCATTATCAATCAAGACTCATTTAACAACTACATCTCCAATTAGAGCAGTAATATATAAGGTATTATCCTTATGTAAACTGTGTTGTGGGATATCTTTATCCCGGAAGTCAATACAATCAACTTCTCGAGTGATGATAGTATTGACCATGGCTTCAGGTTGAATGTTTTGAGGTACCATCATTTGGCTTAATGTAAGCATCAACTCATCCCTATGGGTAGGAGAAGATCTTAATAAATCCAAAAGGGAAATTCTGTTTGTAGTATTGGATAATTGCTCATTAATATTGTAAGGGGGTTTAGGTTGAACATTAGAAGTATGATTCCATTTATTGGGATTTTTCAAAACAAATGGAGCTGATCCATCATTCTGGTTTGGTTCTTGTTGAGAATTTTGAGTCTATTGTCGGGTAACGACTCCAATGGTACCTACAATGTTATATTGAAGACGCTGAACTAGTCTCGGTCGAGCATTTATGGCTTGTTCATTTGGGAGGAACTAGTTAGAAGAGGGTCAAGTAGTAACTCTTCTAGGAAATGGTTCTTCTGGAACCATAGCATCTGTGATGGGTTGAATAGGATCTGATTCATTTTTAGAACTATTCGATTGGTTTGAAGTGATGTCTATTTCACTTTCGATATCTGATTCTATATCGCTAGAATCTGGAGTTTGAATATTATGTAGGGGCCTAGTTGTGACCAGGGATAAAGTTGTGTCAAATATTTGAGGATCATGATTAAGTAAATGTCCACTAATAGTTCCTACATATCGGGTAGGAGGAGGAACATTATGATGTTCGATTTGATTGGCCACCTCTTTACCATGTCTTGGTAAAGGGTGTTGAAATATGTCTAATGATTGATTAGCATTTGGATTTTTATTTTGAGGAATTTTCTTTTGAGGATTATTAGGAGCATTTTGTTTATGTTGGAAGGCTTGCACCTCCATTTCATTATTATCAATTAGATCCTGTATTTTATGTTTCAACCTTTTACAAGCATTGGTAGAGTGTCCAGGCCCTCTATGGAAATCACAGTGTAAGTAAGCTTTGTATCCGGGTATAGTTGGATCAGGTTCGCAGATAGCTAGTAATTGGATCAAACCTCTTTCAAGTAATTGAGGTAAAATAGTTGATAACGGTTGATTCAATCTAGTAAATTCTTGAGGAGGCTTATCAGGCGATTTCAATATAAATTTTTCTGTTGTTTTTGTTGCATTGATATTAGCAACATTTTTGCTGTCAGTGACTCCGTCACCTACAACTTGTTTGTTTTTATACTAATTTATGGATGTTTTCTCATCATCCTTCTTCCTAAGTTGGCCTCTCCTAATGAGGGCATCTTCTACTCTTTGAGCTAAATCTATAGCCTGATCGAAGGTAGTTAAAGTAGTAGTTGATAGCTCATAAGATATTTGTTCTTGTAAATTATTGATAAAAATGTTCAACATTTCCCTATAAGGTAGCACAAAGTGTAGTTTTCCTATCAACTGCCTCCATCTAGCTAAGAATTCGGAAAAACATTCATCCTTGTATTGTTTTAAGTTGTATAAATATTTAATGGTTACATGCCTCTCAATGTAGGCACTAAATTGATGGACAAAATATTCAGCTATTTCTTCAAAGTTTCTCAAAGAATGAGTGGGCAATTGATAGTACCACTCTAATGCCATTCCACCTAAACTTTTTGGGAACATTTTTAGTAATAGCAAGTCATCATGTGATATATCATGACATGCTATCCTAAACATGCGAAGATGCTCTATGGGATTTTTGGTTCCTTTATATATAGGCAGGATAGGCATGGGAAAATGCTTAGGGTAAGGTTGTGCTACAACTATGGGATCCAAAGGTTAACTACATATCTATCGATAATTGTATGAGGGATGATAAGGATCTATCTGATCCATACGCGAAGCTAACTGTTTCACCATGGCTTCCAGATTACTAGTTTGCCCACCATATTGGTTCGGTAGGGCATTGATATGGGATTTGTGAGCATATGATGGAGGGACATGAAGATTAGATGCTATGTTGCTATTGTGTAAATTGTTGGTAGGAAAGGTGTTATGAAGGAATTTTGAAGTTGTATTATCTTGTATTCCGATTGTTGAAAATTGGTGTTTGACTTCATTTTAGGTTTTTGTTTACTTGAAGCATATTGATCAATATTTTGGTGAAGTAAAGCGGTGAAGGAAGTTTTCTTTTATGTGGGAATGATTTTAGGCTCAATAACGAGGTTCCTTAGGAGGTTGGGTAACCTGTTTTTTTGGCATGTTTTGAATCATAGTGACCATATCTCTATTGGATGGTCTAGCCTTGTCACTTTCTTGATCAATGAAAGACAAGGGATTAGTGCGCACATCAAACATATGTTCCATGGCTGCTTGAGTGTCACTAATTTGCCCTTTATCAATACGAACTGCCATATTAAGAGCGCCAATGTTATTATTGAAAATTTTCCAAAAATGATCTACGTTGTCAAAAACAATAGTTCCATCTGGAGCTACTCTAGGGGATGATGATCCATCCTCTTTAACATTTTCTTCTTGTTCATTGTCTTCACCTAGGTCATCTTCTGGTTGATCTAGAGTTTCTCCTTCCGGAATTGGATCTTCAAGAAGGTCATTTGGGTTTCTAGTTTTATCTTCTAACCAATCTTCTTCTTCTCCTTCAGTTTGTTTACCATTCCTAAGTTTAGGCATTGTCGCTTAATTTGGATTTCAGCAAATATATATATATATATATATATATATATATATATATATATATATATATATATATATATATATATGCAACAAGTTTAAGATGTATATATTAATTATATACCTACTACAATATTTAAAATGAAATGCTTTGGTTTTTGTTATGTTTTTTAGTTTTTCTTGTTTTTGTGCTAATATTGTAAAGATAACAAACAACACAATGAATGCAAGAACTAATAGTGAAAGTAATGATCTAGTTTTCTATAAAAAATTTATAAATATCATTAATGGGTTTGAGTTCTTCAGGAGTCATGAAGTGTTCTTCTTCAAACTGAAAATTTTCTTTCAAAAATTTAATGAAAAGAGCTATAGTGATATTGTTTGTCTCAGATTCTGGTTTATAGAAGTAAAGCTCGTGGCAATACTCTCGATATAACACAGCTCGAGGAACTCTATTCCATCTTTCCCTATTCGTAAGAACAACCTCTTTGTCTTCTACAAGACCTAGGAACTGATGTATAATGGCTGCATTCTTGAGGTATTCCTCGAAGGTGAACAATTCTGAAGACACAAGAGCTCTCCTATAAGCTAACCATCTATGGGAGGCTCTCTGAAGTTCATGATAAAAGACGAGTTGATGAGGATCCAGGATTCTATCTAGGACAAGCCTCTTTATTTGTTTAAGTTTTGTTGACCTAGATGAAATGACACTTAGTCTTCTATCAAGTTTATCCCACAAAAGTTGATTTTTATTTGTTTCAGGCACACTAAGCACATAATTGATTTCTATGGCTGCTAATTGGTTTTCAAAATTTATAGTAACTGCTAATATTTTCTTAGGAGCTACCATATAAACATGATATGCAACTTATTAGTTTTAAATGATTTGAAATGCATCTATGTTTTGGTTTTTTTGTTTTTTGTTTTGTTTTGTTTTCAAAAGGTTTAAAATGTATTCACGTCGGGTTCACCAAAATGTATCGCTCCAAATTTTTCACATCCCTACCTTCAAGCTATAGGATCCGTGCCTAGAAGGAGGATGGGAAAAGGATGGCATGGTATCTCGGACTGAGAGGCCTTACGAAGGTCCCGCCTCTCGGGGGAGGTGTGTTATGGTGATTTTTCGATAGATGGTGGGTTCACCAGGAAATGTTTAATGGCAGTTTCCACGCCTAGGTTGGGAATGTGTTTTATGTGTTCAATTTTAGCCTTAATCATCCAAGTACTAGGTTTGGCCAAAATGCATCTAAGCTATTCTATATGAAGATGCAGATTTAAATGAATACAGAAAACAAAATTAGACAGAAAACAGAGAGAATAAGGCTAAATTGCAGAGCCATACCTGATTCAGATGTCTGATGAAGGTTCTAATTTTTGAAGCAGTCAGGATCACCTCTAATTTGACAGGATCATCTGCTATCAAACAATATCATTTTATATTTGACGAATTCGTCAAAGACCTGCAATCAGAGAAGTAGGCACAAAATACAGAAAATGCAACTATTCTAACAGAGGGAAATAGTGTAAAATGACAATAACAATATCAAACTGAGAATTATAAATAGAAACATGAATGCATTATGCTGATTTAATGACAATTATAACTTAATTATACATTTTATCTAAATGGGTGAACTCCAAAATGCAGAATAGTAGAAAATAATGAATAAACTAGCTAATTGCAGAATAAAACAACAAAAAAAGGATGAAGAAATGCAAACTCTGGGCACTGATTTCCCCAATGTGAACTGCAGTCAAAATCATCTCTGATTTGACAGGATCACCTCCGATCTGAACAGGATCGTCTGCGACGATGTAAGCTTGCTCCGACTAAAAAATACTAAGGTACCTACAACAAAATTGGATGCAACAAATGTAGATGATAATTTAGGATGTCTAGTGTGTGTAGAATTCGAGTTACAGGGAATTTCAGCCAGGGGGATGCTAAGGGGAGTGCTTAGGATTAAATAGGCTTAGGAGGGAGGTTAGGAGGTTGGAGATCATCCCTATTTGGGAGATCTCCAACGAGGAGGGTCTCTAACAATGCAAACACGCTTCTGCCCAGATTAGAGACGCCATTGGAACAGAGACTAATTATGAAAAATTAATTTTGGTACAAGATTGTATGGATGTCCTAGCCCAGACGAAATCGTCCGATCTGAGGTGATATCGTATAATCAACGATGATATCGTCAAACGGTCAAAAAAAACTCTAAAAATGGCATGAGAAATGAGGAAATAGATTAAGTGACGGTTTGGGAGCGGTTTTGGAGGTTAAAATTTAAATTTGAATTATTTACTAGAGTAAATATAATTACTAAGGTTTTACTATGCCAATTTTAGGGTGCTACAGTGGATGTCTTAGTGGATGAGGAAGGTACTTCAATAGTGGCTTGTAGTTCAAGTGGAGGTTATGGCTCCTCTTAGATAGGTGATCCTATCTGTGATACGATGGGTGATGAAGTTTGAGGTGGATTAGGCTTGATGGGGTTGTTAGTTGATGGATTTGGTTGGGCTAAAAATGTGAATGATGTTTATGAAGTGGATGATGTGGCTGATGAAGTTGTTGATTGGTTAATAGGATGATTGAATGCAGTGGATGAGGATTGACTAGAGCTGATGTTTTTGGATGCAAAAGCAAGTTTCAACTATCAAAAATTCCTCTAGGATGGAGGCTTTTGATGAGGTGATGTTAGTGGGAGTGGTTCAAATTATGAGTGGCTTAATGGAGATGTGGGTGGATGGAAGCAGTAGCTCATAAGGATTTGAGATCAAGTTTCAATATTTAAAAAGCTCAGTGTTTGCTTGGATCCAATGTACTTTACCCTCGTGTACATATTTTAGACATTGGTGTAATATCAAGGGCACAAACTTCATATTCCTTATCTAGGAGCATACAATAATTATGTTGTATCGCATATCCCCTTCCAATATGTGGAAGAGTACATAAATTGTCTTCACCCCTAGGTGACAGGTAGAACTATGTTTCCCATAGTTGAGCACAAAGCATCATTAAAGTCCCTTAAGCTGAAGGTGGATGATGTGATATGGGATGATGGTAGGTTTAGGTTATTTATGGTGGGAGTGGTAATGAGGTTGATGGAGGAGTCGAAATTAATAAGTACCATCTTGAATGACTTTCTATCAATATGAATGACTATGTGCAATGGAGGATCTAGTAAATATGATGATACACTATTCTCCTCAAAGTCATAAAATACTATTAAGGGCTCCTTGCATTTTTGTACACTTTTCACAAAGGTTTTAAAGGTATTAGGGTCTTCTCATTGCACTTCAATGGATTTTAAAATCTCCATCAATGCCTCATGATGTGGAGGAGACTATTGTATTAGCTCATAAATTGACAGTTTGGCTTATGCTATTTTCAAACTCTGTGTTAATCGGCTTCCTAGGGTGATGATGGGATGAGATGGATGACTCAAATTATGGATGGGTGGAGGTGGAATGGATGGTCCTAGTTGTATGGGGACACTAGGTTGTGATGCAAAAGCTTGGGTTGTGTGATTCATTTATCTTTACCCACAGGTGACCACACTGATGACCCCTACAAAGCCTTGGTATAGTTGAGACACATAGTTCACTTGGTTGGGAGGAACTATATAATTTGATGCTCTTGTTGCTTGTTGATTGGCCTCATGATGATGCAAAGGTGTCTGATATATGCCAAGGTTCTAATTATATTGGGCTAATGAATTGTTGACTTTGATATTTCTCACTTCCAATAGATCTTGTGCAATAATTTAAACCTATGGAAATTTTTGACATGATAGATGTAGTATAAATGCTCTTTGTAGGTCTTTGATTTCATCTTGATAGGGTCTTCAGTTTTAATCTCTAGCAATGTGAAAAGTTGTGCCGCATAAAACTTCTAAAAGACAGATGAGTAGAGCTCTTGCAATGGTGTGTAATTGTGTTTGGGCCTAAAATGATGTTGTTACCTTTTCATAGGTTGGGTTTTATTATGTACCTACTATGGGGGTGGAACCACTTTATAATTCAATTGATGTGTTTACTATTGTTGTTGTTGGGGTTGTTGGATCTAGAATTGGGCTTGTTGATTTGGCTATGAAGGTTGGCCCAAGACTATCTAATTAACCTGTAGCCTTGGACTAGTTGTGGTTCTCTTTTGGTTCTTATTTTACCACTCTTTTTTATTAGGCTTGATCTTGCCCTCTTGAATATTTATTTCCTCTATCACTCTGGCTTGGGTGAGTGCCTCATCGAATGTTCTATACTATTGCAAATATAACAACAAATATATGGGCTTAGTAGAACTATTCATGAACATTCTTGTTAGCTCTATTATGGGGAGGGAGAATGACAATTTTATCATAAACAACATCCAATGGCTACCAAAATAATGGACCAATTCATCATTGTATTGCTTCAAACTAAGCAAATCGATCAATGTGGTTTTCATTCTAACATTCAAGGTGAATCACTCGATGAATTGATTTGTGAGTTGCTCAAAAGTGTAAAAACTCTGATGCAGTAAGTGGTTGTACAAATATTTGGATTTCTTCCCCAAGTGTCTGAGGAAAGGTGTGCAACATGAGTGCATCATTGTTTCTGATCCTAAAACATGAGTTAAAAAATCTAGTCACATGCTCTCAAGGGTCCTCATCCCCCTTTAATGTATCAAACTTCAACATCTAAAAATTAGTTGGATAAGGTGGTGCGACTACCGAAGCATGGATCAAGTAATTGAGTATCTGCCATAAGGTAGGATTTTGATACTGCAAACCTGGTGTTAGCATGGCAAATCTATCAATCTGATTATGTAAGAACTAGAACTTAGGATCTTCCATAAGGTTAAAACCCTTATTTTTTGTTGTTGTTGATAATACTATGCATTGTAGGTGGATTGCAAATGATGGGGAATGTTAGGATAAAATTAATGATGATATGATGGTTGATTAGGGTTCTGGCATTGATGAGGTGATGGGTGTATGATATCATGTTGACATAATGAGTTAGAATACATGTGTTGATATGGTTTTGATGATATGTTGATGGTTCTGCTCAATCCTCTACAAATGCTAATGTGGGTCAGTATTAATGATATAGTTAGTCTTATCCAAAATCATTTATTGTAGCTACAAGAAAGCTTGTTGCATGGCAATAACAGATATTGTGGGCATAATCACATATGAAGTGGATGACTAGGCTAGTTGTGATGCAAGCATGTTAGTAGATGTAGGTGGGTGGTAGATGGCAAAAGGTATTGCCACCAAATGAAGGATGATAGGATGTGTGGGGCCTATAAGGGTAGTAGATGGAATGGATGTGAGGACCTACAAAGTGACCTAATTTGGTGCTTTGTAAATGGGATTGATACAAATGATGTTCTTATGTGGCAAGGTGTTGGGTGGTTGGCTAGATTATGATGGGTGATAGGATAGCAACAATCAGCTCAAAAAATGGATTCATAAAAATTGGGTTGAACTGTTGTAGGTGTGTGAAGGTAGACTCCTTATGTAATGATGGCATGGTGTGAGGTGGGATGGTAAGTGGTGGAAATTATGGAAAAACCATACTATCTGCATTCAAGTTCATCCTAAAAACATCCATGTATACAAGTGTAACACGACCATCCATTGGTGTGGGTGGCTCACTCCTTGGAGTCTTAGGAATAGTGGTATGGGTAGCCCTATGCATAATATATCTGTACAAAATAGGGGCACTATTGGAGGGTCCTACATTTAAGTTCTAGGATATATTTGGGACTACACTAACTTGCCCTACCACCAAAGTGTTAGGGACCTGACTAGCCTTAGATGGATCCATAGGGGAAGACAACTAACTCTAAATTAGCGCTAAATTTTTGGCCTAATCATAGGTCATTACCATATGCTAAGGTGTGATGATGTGTGAAATTCAAGTGTAAATGTGTGAATGTGTGAGATAAGCACAATGTAAAAAAGCACTCAAAGTAAACAAACAAACAAGGTTTTGTTCCTAAATTCATGCAAAGTTTGATTTTTGTTTTTGATTTTTTTTGAAGTTTTGAAAGTTTTTGATTTTTTTGTAGTTTTGAAAGTTGTTGGGAAAAAGAAAAATTGATGTGAAAAATGTTTACCCTATGATGAATCTAGGATTTCACCTGTACGCACACACACACACATATTCGGTGATGAAGTTTGGATTTTGAATCCCATAAGACTATAGATATGAAACCCATAATAAATGAGGGGATATAGGTCCTACCAGTCCTCACCCAGTCTCACTTTGGTAGCGATACACCCTCTATAGAGGAATACATGTAATTTCCAAGCTAAGATAATTCTTGGAGCTGACCTTGACCATGAACAGGGTAATAATATGTTGGTGGTTGGTCATGAAGTCCAACCTAGTGGTGATGAAATCCAACTATTTCCAATGTTTAAGTGCGTGTGTGAGGCTTGTTTAACTTATTGTGTGATGCAAACTATGATGCAATTCTAATTTTATACCTAATGTAAAAAATAGGAAACAGAGAATAACAAATAATTCATATTAGGGATGGAGATTGCTAATTTTAGGCAAGATCTATCAAATTTCTATTGTCAAGGTCAAATAGAGGGTGGGCAGTTGAATTTGATAAACCGCATTTGCATGGTTTATCAATTGTGCGTAGGCATTTGGGAGATCCCAACCATAGGTGCATGATTTCAACTGAACAATATAAAAGGGGAAGATCAGGTTTGAACCTCGAATGTGCCTAAGTTATTTCTAACCTAGCTATGCAAATGCTCTATTACCTATCATGAAAATGCAGATCCTTTTATTTGCTTATTTTTATTATGTTTTCATGAATGCTTTGATTGAAAATAAAAATATCTATCCTAAGACCTAAATGCAAACAAAATGCACATAGGATAGAGACCTTTAATATATCTAAATGCAATACTAAAAACTAGAAAATAGAGGAAAAAGGGGTTATAGGGATACATACCTATGTTCCTTTTGCCACTCCTTCAATTTTGCTTCAACCGTAGGTCTGCAGTGCCATAGTACTATAACCACCTACATGTGTTTCCATAGATATAAAACCATAGGTGTGTGTTTTATCAGGTGCTCCACCATATATGTGTGGTTCCTTAGGTTTGAAACCATAGGTGTGTGGTTTCACAATAATAGGATTGAATAGCAACAGGTCTCATATCCACCGATCTGAGATAAAATATTAATGTGCTTCAAACTCCTAAAACCTATAACCATAGAAATTATATATTAGTAAAGTAAATTAGGCAAGGCAAAAAAAAAAAATCCTTAGGGGGTCCCATTGTGATCACCATTTATGTAGAAAAAAGAATAACACCAAACATATAACACAAATTTAACACTTGCAATAATAAAATAATGATGTATCTTGTATTAATAGGGGATTCTAAATCTACTAATATTAATGATATCTTTTGAATTTCCCCAAGAGTATTGGGTGCAATATTACAATGTATGGTAAAAAGTGTCCAAATGATAGAATGTGGTCTTCCAAGCAATCAACTCATGTCCTTCATCCTTATGATATAGCTCCAAATGGGTGATCGGGCTTCAAGTATCCAATGCGAGGACCACTTCAGATCCAATAACTCTCCAAGATATCTGCTTCCTGCATACACATGAAAATACAAATAAGGGTTTAGCAACACCTATTGATCAAGATGAAAAACAATACAGTAAACCCTATCTTTATAATCATGAAGTGTAATACAAAAAATAGAGCAATGAAATATAAGAATACCTTGCAAAAATCAACTTTTATCGATCTGATTTGTCATGTGCTTTTGGATCTAACAAACCGCATATGTGTGATGGTGACTGGTAAACCATACATGGGTGGTGGGAAAACCACACAGATACAGTTTTGACTGTGAAACCATATATGGGTGATGAATATTGAATGCAAGATTACTTCAAAAATGGGCCTTCGAGCTTTGGATCTCTCTTTTCTTTGGCATGTCTGCAAAGCTCTATTCCTATTACAATAGCTTGATGGTACAAATGTTTAGCCTCCTTGGTTTGGTGGGGTGAAGGTGCCTTTATAGGATCCTTAGGATTTTGGAGGGAAATGAGAGGTGGTAAGCTTGGATTTCCAAGTGGTAATCTTGGGCTACCAAATGGAGGGAGCAGTTAGAGTGAGTCACCCAAGGTATCTCACTTAACTGGTGTGATATGGTTGCAGGTGGAGTGTTATGTGGAGGGTTGCCCCCATGTAAAGTGATAAAGGGGACAAAGGGGACAAGGGTGTATGAGATGTGGTAAGGGATGCTGGTGAGATGGCTAGGACACATGTCTAGTGGGTAGGTAGGGTATCCTAGGTTGATTTTCCAGATTTAGTAGATATAGAAAATAGGATAATGCGCAGGATTTATATACCTAAGTCTAAAATTAGGCATATAACTTTATTATGCAGGATTTTATGTGGGGTGGAAAATGTGATGTTGTGGATGACCATTTTTTGGTGTCTACACCATTTATATATATATATATATATATATATATATATATATATATATATCACATTAAGCATAGAATGCTCTCAAGTGGATTATGTTAAGTGGTTTGGGCTCTTTAACACCCTCTAGACTTGCAAGCCTATAAGTTCCTTTACCCACTTTTTGAGTGACAATGTATGGACCTAACCAATTAGCCATAAATTTATCACGAAGATGCAACAATGCATTGGTATTTTGTTGATTCTCTTTAAGAACAAGATATCCTACTTGAAATTCATGTAGATGAACTTTGGTGTTGTAAGCATGCTTTAGGTGGTCCTAATAAACTCTTAAATTCTCTAAAGCATTGACTCACCTTTCATCAAGAAGCGTAAGTTGGTAAAAATATGTTTGTCTAGAAGTATCATCATCTATGAATCCTACAATGAAATTCATAATGAGGGGATCTCAAGCACAAGAGGCATGATTACTTCAGCTTCATAGACTATTGAAAATGGTGTTGCCCCAGTAGGCATGTAGATGCTCGTTTGATAATCCCATAATGCCAAGGGAATTTAAGAATTGCAATATCGATGATTTTTATTTGAAAAGTTTCTTGATAATAGCAATTAAGATCTTCTTGGTAGCCTTAGCTTATCCATTTGCTTGTGTATAATAAGGATTCAAATAACTATGTTGGATATTATATTTCTTGCAAAGTGATCAAACATCCTTGTTATTGAAAGACTTATAAACTCCATAATTCGAGGTTCTATTGTAGTGGTTAGAGGAATTACCCCAACCTACTTTGTGAAATATTCAGTAGCTGTGATGATGAATTTATGTTGTCCCAAGGAAGGAGGTAATATTTTGCCAATCAAATCAATACTCCATTGTGAAAAGAGCCAAAGGCTTTGAATAGGCTATAATGCTTGTGATGGTACATGAGTTAAATTAGCATGTTGTTGGCATTGCTGAAAATGCTTCATAAGTGCAACAATCGCATTCCATGGTGGGCCAATAGTAACCCATGTGTAGAATATGCTTTGCAATGGTCATTCCACTAAAATGACCACTGCAAGTACCATCATGAGCTTCAACTATGGCTCTTTATGCCTTTGCATACTTGAGACCATAAAGGAGGACTCCATCATAACCATGTCTATACAACACATACCCTAAGAGAGTAAAACGAGCTACCTTTTTCTTGAAAGTGCGTTTAGCAGTCCATGATGTCTTATGGGAGTATTCCAAAATTTAGGAAGGCTATTGGTTTGACCAAGGCTCATATGGATCTGAATGGATAAAGAAAATATCATTTTCATCCTTAGAGTCAATATGAATAATTGCAGATTTAGAGATCATTGTAATAATGAGTGGTTGTACCTCTCCTATGGAGTTCTTTGGAATCAATGATCCTAGAGAGGCCATAGCATCTAAAAATATATTAGTCAAACATGGCAAAATATAAATTTCATACCAATCTAATTTGGTGAGAAATTGCATTGCTACTTCATGGTAAATATTTATGGTAGGTTCTTTGCATTGGTATTCTTCATTGATTTTTTGAACAAGTTGAGAATAACCAAATATCCTGATACACTTCATACCCATAGCTATGGCTGCCTGAAGACCTAATATTAAGGCTTCATACTCTATGTTGTTTTTTACACATTGGAAGTCAAGTTTGAATGATAAGGGAATAGGTATCCCCTATGGTGTATGAAACATGACTCTAGCACCTTGATATTTTTTGCACTTAGAACCATCAAATAATAGTGTGATATCAACATCTTCCTTTAGAATGACATCTTCTTGTTAAGTGATAGTTAATATTGAATCATATAGGAGCTCAATAATCAAGGGTTGATCACTAGGAAGTGGAGCTTCCGCAAGTTGATTGGCTATGACCTAACCTTTAATGAATTTTTTGCTAATGAACTCAAGATCGAATTTAGTGAGAAGCATTATCCATTTTGTGGTGTGGGTGTTATTGTAAGTGTGATACATCATATAACACAAATAATTTTCATGAACTATGACATATGTGGTATGACTAAGCATGTAATATTTGAGTTTCTTAGTGGTAAAAATAACTGCTAAGCACCATTTTTCCACATAAGCATATATGGTTTCATAGCTTACTAATGTTTGACTAATGTAATATACAACTTGTTCTCGAATTTTTTCATTATTTTGGGTAAGCATTGTCCCTAATGCAAAGTTTGTTGCTAAAACATAAATATGGAATGGGACCCCCAATTGAGGAGGAGTTAAGACAGGTGGAGAAGCTAGGTATTGCTTGATGTCATAAAAGGCTTTTTGGCATTCATATGTCCATAAAAATGTCACCCTATTTTATAGTAGGTGATTTAATGGCCTACATTTTTTAAAATGTTATGCAATGAAATGATGGATTGATTGAATATTTTCTTGTAAACTACATAATTCCTTTAAGTTTTTTGGGGGAGGCATCTCCATGATGTCCTTGACTTTATTTGGGTCTACCTCAATGCCTCTTTTGTAGATAATGAATCCTAATAGTTTGCCTAAAGTAACACCAAAGAAACATATTTTTGGGTTCAACCTTATATTATGCTCTAGAAGTTGATCAAAGACTTTTTCCAAGACACCAATGTACTCTTGTCAAGTTTTGGATTTTTCCAAGAGATCATCCACATAATCTTTGATGATCTTAGGCATGTAATCATGGAAGATGTATGTCATAGCATGTTGATAAGTTGCACCTATGTTTTTGAGGGCAAAGGCCATCACCTTGAAACAAAAAGTCCCCCAAGGTGTAGCAAATGTTGTTTTGTGTTGGTCATTAGGATTGATTCGAATTTGGTTGTATCCTAAAAAACTATCCATTAAATAAAGCATTTCATGGCCAGTGCAAGTTTTGACAAGAGTATCAATGTTTGGTAGAGGAAATTCATACTCAGGATATGTTTTGTTAAGATCTCGAAAGTGAGTGCAAATGCATATCATCCCATTAGGTTTACGAATGAATACCATGTTTGAAAGCCACTTAGTATAGTCAATGGGGATAATGAAACCCACATCTATAAACTTTGAAAGCTCTTCTTTGATCATGAGGGAAATGGTATGATGCATCTTTCTCAATTTTTGTTTGACTGGTTTAGCATCAGAATGCATGGTGAGATTGTGGACAACCAGTTTAGGGTCAAGACTAGGAATGTATTTGTAGGACTATGCAAAAATACCCTTCTTCTTGAGGAGAGCAAATAATTTCTCTTGTTCATTGTTAGATAGAATTTTACCAAGTTTAAAAATTTAGGGATTTTATGCATCTGAACTAAGGCTCACATTGATGGTATCTTAAATAGACATATGAGAACATTCCTCAAGCTAATGGGGCATTGGTATCACATGAATGTCATCTATGATGTTATCAAACTCTTTTGACTCAACCTCTTCTAAGTCTGCCTTCAAAAATTTAGGATCTAAAGGCAAAGATGAAGGTGAAGGTGGAGGTGACAAAGGAATGTAGTTGGTTGAAGCCCTTAAAAATTCCTCAAAAATGATGAATTTAAAAATGGATGGAGGCAAGGAAATCCAATCCATATAAATAAGGCTCATATCAATTAGAATTGGCTTTGTCAAATCGTATGGATTATAGAGTGGGGTGAATAAGTCAATAGGATTCATGTTGACTTAAGGGGGGGGGATGGTGGTTGGCAAAGTGGAGGATGGATGGATACTATCTACTAGAACCGACTATAGAACTTTGGAAATTTAAACAATATTAGGTAACACAAATAAATGCAACAGGAAAAAAACCATATATGCAATGTAATGTTTTTTTGTGTGTTTTTTATTTCCTTTAATTTTTGAATTTTTTGAATATTTTTTAATGTACATATATTACAAGAAAAATGTCTGGTGAAGTGGATTAATGGAATGGAGGTGGTGGTTCCTAGTTGGTTGAACTCGTTCTTATGGAAGAAGCAAGAAAAATATGGGCTAATGTATGGGGAACATTATAAGGTAAAACTCATCCTATTTAGTGAATGGAATGATGGGTGTTATTTACTCATTAGATTCATCAGAAGCTATCGACATGACATCGTATTCTTCATAGATTTCATCTTCAAAGTCATTAGGGTGATGGATTTCTTCTTTTGAATTCAAATTAAGACTTTGAAAAGCTTGTTCAAAAGAAGAAATGAAAGAATAAGGGTGATAGCCTAAACCTTAATGATCATGTGCTTCTCGATATGGAGTATCAATAAGCTTTTGCATTCCATGTATATGTATTCCTAGGCCATAACCTTACCAATTGACTTGATAAAAATATTAGGATGGAAAAATCGACATGTGATGTATATTGGTAGGTGTTGGTTTCTTGGGTTCATCTTGAGAAGATGTATTGGACGATGAATCAATCCACCATGCACAAAATTTATGCTATTGTGCATTGAACCCATGTTGTACACTACTCCTATGGATAAGGATGAGTTGTGTGGGCAACCATAATTCCTAGTAATTTGTATTTTAAGTGATGTGATGGTGATGTCTTAGACCACGTATTCACCAATACCAATATTAGAGAGGTGGACCGCAACTTAGGATGATATGGATGTGGATATAGAATACTTGTGATTGGCTTAGGGATTTCACAGGTATGGATTGGAATGACATCTCACAATCCATTAATTCAACTTGTGAGACATCAAATTTTGTGGATGGAGGTAGATTTTGCTGAGGTGTTTGATGAATGGGTAATGATGTGGAGGGAGTAATGATAGAGGATGTTGATGATGATGATATGGTTGTTGTGGATTGTTCTTGACCACATGTATATGTAGATGGTGGTGATGAATATGGGGGAATGGAGGTGGAAGCTTTATGTATGGTAGTTATGGGGAGTTCCTCAAGAATAGGAACTTTAGATGAAGAAATGGATGGTGGTTGATGATGTGAGAAAAATATGGGTGAATAAAAGAGTGGACTCATAGGGATTTGAAATGAAATTGCAATACTTAAATGGTTCAACATTCATTGGTATGTAATGAATTTGTCCCTTATGTACATATTTCAAGCATTGATGATGTATATAAGGGACACATCATTTTCCTAATCCAAGGATGTCCAAGGAGTACATTGTACACCATAGACCCTTCCAAGATATGGAACATTGTGTGCAACATTTTTACCCCACTTCAATGGGTAAAAATATAGTACCAACTATGGAACAAAGAGCATCATTAAATGCTTTCAGGGTGAAAGTGTATTTGGTGATGATATTTATGGAGGAGCCAGTATCAATCAAAACTCATTTGATTGGCTTCATGTCAATTTGAGCCATGATATGTAATGGAGGGTCCATTGATCTTGATGATATTTTTTTAACTTCAAAATCATAGAATGTAATACTAGGCTCCGCATATGTTCTAATGCTTTCTACAAAATTGCTAAAGGCATTAGCATCCTGCAACTAGAGTTTAATGGTTTTTAAAATTTGCATTAATGCCTTGCGATGTGGGGGAGATTTTTGAATTAGATCATAAATAGATAATTTTGCTGAAGCCATTTTAAGGCTAGTGGTTAGTCAAATCCTCAGAGATATGATTGGCCTTGATGGATGATTGGGAGGATGAATGGGTAAATATAGAGGACTTGAAACATGAATGGATTGGGAATGATTGGAGGAGATTTGGATGGGAGATGATGAAGTGATATGTTGTAGAGACACACTTGCTTATGGTGCTATGGAAGATTGAACAGTGTTGTTGTGCATTCTATTGATTTGTGCACTATTGACCTCGAGTGAATACATGAATAGCACCCACAAAACCTTGGTAGTATTAAACATGGTTAACTTGATTAGGAGGTATCTTGGTATTTTACCCTCCTATTGTTGGTTGCACTTCCTCATGATGAGGAAGTGGTGTTTGATATATGCCAAGGTTTTTTTTTTGTTGATCTAAGGATGTGCGACCCCAAAAGTGCACATCCCTACTCTACTTACATAATGACATCAAAATAAAGGACCATAAAAGCATAGATAACACAAAAATGACAAATGAAAGAAGTATCTTTTATTTATTCATGTGGATTTTGGTTACATATCGATCCCTCTTAGGGATACCCAGTTTTGATACAATGACATACAAGCAAAAGTAATAGTGTCCCCTTGCAAGAGAGTGGTGTGCTCCGCAGGCCTCTCGATCTCGCACACAAACTTATATGAGGGCTTATAGATGCCTCCTTCTCCTTCTCTTGCTTAGAGGGATCTTATACATTGGATGCCTTGAATCGATCCTATAAACTTGTAACCTAGTGCAAAAAAACAAAAGTGAAATATTAGTAGCACAGGTAGCCTTCATAATGAGGCTTTATTAGTAGATTTGATAAACATGATATATGAGCATAATAAGATTAAAATGCAAGCAAAAACTAAGTGATAAATGCATGAAAAACTCAGATATAACGGTGTAAATGCATTATGGGAACCATATCTATGCTAAAACTAAGTAATAAAGTAAAAAGTAATAACAAATCTAAGATAAAACAAAGGAAATGACACCTCAGATCCTAGTTGCTACTACTAAGAGTGACTGTAACTGTATACCACTATCAGAGACAATGACCACTAAACTAAAGGGTTTACCTCAAAATCCAAGGGTTGTGGCAGTCAATCCCTTGTTCAAATTGATGTTCAAGGGTTGCCTCTTGTGTCTGATACACTAGTTGGCAGTGAAGAAAATTTTATCTGAATGGTTGTATGGCTAGAAATGGTCACTAAATTGGGTAGAGCTCCGCTACTCCTCCAATGGGTATTGAATCTCTCTCCAATATACTAGTGCTTTGCTGCACAAAATTATGATATTCATGGATGATTTTCTTTGCTTGGGAGAGTCCATATATAGACCTACCAAATTTAGATCTAGATCTGGATCTTGGCTTCCTAGAGAAGCCAAAATCTAGATTTGCACCAAATTCACCATTCTAGGGAGAAAGATCAATCACAAATTTGCATTAAAGGGGCAATAAGGAGTTCTAAGAATTCCATGCCAAAAATCATTAGCAAGCAATGCAAGTGTAATTATATTGTGTGATCTAGACCCGTATTCATGGCTAGACTATGTTTTGGTGCTAGTCATTTTCCAAAGCAATGGCTAGGTGTGGCTACTCTTAGCTTCAGCGACCAGTGTTGACGGTCGCTCTGCTTGACAGGGGTCAAGCCTGAATGGGCTAGAACTACCCTTTTTGAGTGGTTATGGCCACTGTTAGCTCTTGGAAAGATCCAATATCATTCATATGGTCTTTGGATGTGTCCATATGGGTAGTATCCTAAACATGATGCATTTTAGGTGTCTATAGATGCCCATTTTTGGGGTGCATTACGGGGAAAACATAGCATAGAGAAAAAATAGACCACCTAGTGCTACATTGTAGGGTGTGTGATGATCATTGATCTGATCAAGTTTAGATGCCCTAAACATGATAAAGGCATGCATATTAAAATAATTACTTCCAACTGGATGGAAAGCTTGTCCATGTCCATCAGATGAGTGGGTACCTTCAATGCTACTATAGGTTTGAAAGGAGGATAACTACAAGCTTAACTATCATATTTGCTTTTTTCCCTAGCAAAGGGTAAGCTTATGATAGTTGTTGGCAATGATTTGTAAGACGAATGCAATTTGGCATGATTGAGTGATATTTTGTTGATTTTGATTATGATTGTTAATATTATGATTACCCCCTCAAACGACGAGTCGATGAGGTAAGAACAATGAAATAAAGTGACGAGTCATTTGACCAAGATGAATGATTTGGAACCTTTTAGAGGTTTGCTTTGTTGCTATAGGGTAGGTCCTATTTTAGGTGTGATTTCAACCATTTTCAATAATTGTACATATTTATCCCACGAGGCAGTTCAGCTGTAATGGCCTTCTTAGGAAATCAAGATGATAGTAACTATATTTTATCTTGTGTTGAATCACTACATTCGATGATTTGCTAAAAATATCATAGAAGAAATGAATTGAATACCTCATTCCCATCAGGCAATCTAGCTACCATGGACTTATTCAAGATTAAAGTGCAACATTTCAATTCAACGATGACTAATTTGCCCTGAATGGCTTATGGTAATTTACTCATCTTGCCATATTACATGGAGCACCAGTTGCTGTAATCACTAAGTACATAGAGTAGATAATTGAATACAAGGCTCATTCGAGATTTTGTTTCTATTTAATTTTTTTCGTTAATTTGAATTTTATAATGTTTTTAAATTTTTATTTGTGTGATTTGTTTTTGTATTTATGCACTTTTTATTGTTTTGGACCGATAGGTGTGCTTAATGGCCCATTTTGAGGTGCCTCATGGTGATATTTTGAGTAAATTTGTCTTTTCTTCCTAGTCGCTATTAAGACCAGCAGCCCCTAACTACCATTTTGTGGTCACTGTCAACATCAGTGGCCAGAAAGTGTGGCCGCTAATGCAAATAGTGGTCAAGGAAAAAATTAAAAATATAAAGGCAATTTTTAGGGTTTGACTTTTATTATTGCTAGTTGTCAATTTGCACTTTTGAGCTCTAAGGTGAGAGAGATTGATTGTGAACCGAGATGCTACCAAATTTAGACACCATGGTGGAGTAGGGTGAGGCATAGACAAATGGAGGAGATAATGACTCATGGGTATCTCTCAAACCCTAGCTTGTTATTTTTTTTATTGGCTAAAATGAACCTCACTAATTAATCGGTAAATGAACCAAATTAAACCAGTTGGCAATGAACCGAACCGGTCAATAGGTCTAGGTTTAGCTTAGTTTTTATGTTTTTCATTTTTTTTTGGATGAGGTCAAACACCATCGGCATGTCACCTCATGGTTTTTGATGCTCAGAGTGACTCCTAAATAGACAAAGAGGAGCTACTACTGCTGTTAGCAACCAACTCAAATTTCAATAGTAAAATTTTTGACCTTTGGTAGCTGGTTGTTGTCAACTCCAACGATCGCTGCGTTGCTACTCCTGGCATGAGTGGCTGAGCAACCTTGGGGTTATTTTTGAATTTTTTTCATTTTTAAGGAATTTAATTGATTGTTTTAGATTTTATAAGTGTAGATTTTAATTTTTTTGAATGTTTAGGTGCATTTACTCAGAATGTGTGTATTCTATTTGATCTTGAATTATGTTTGCACTATTTTTGGATTTCATGCTTTTTTTACTTTCAAGTATATTTAATTTAGGTATTTACTTTGTATTTTTAGCTTCTTTCTACACAAACTCGGGACCCTACTTTGCTCATGCAACTACTACCCTAGATGAATGCCACATATTGGGCTTGGATTGATGCCCATGAATTTTAGTACATCATGAGGCTACAAAATATCATGTCGGATCAGGCCTACCTCATTGCCCTAGAACATAGGTGGGATTCCTAGACTAACACCTTCCATATTCCTACTAGCGAGATGACCATCACATAAGAGTATGTATACAGGATCTTCTAGATCCCTTTTAATGGAGTACCTATTGTGTCAGCTCCTATCGATGCCAGAGATACTATCTTTTTAAGGGTTTTTGGAGGTCATGTAGCTACAACATTTGGTGACTATCATCATGGTAGGATCTTTGTGGATTGGTGGTACCAGGATAATATCTTCTCTCGGTGGTAGGAAATTTTGATGCATGTTATATGTAACATACTTTTACCTAATTGCTCTAGAGTGAGGTTCCCATGGAACATCCTAGTTATGGACCAGGACTTGATGGATAGTGAGGAGCCCATCATCATGGCCTAGGGTAGTGCACTACTGGATTAGTTTTATGATGAGCTTTATAGGATTCAATGACATGGATGAGCCAATATCACTTGTAGCCTACTCCTATAGATCTAGGGATGGGAGCACATTAGGGTGGACCACCTAGATGGATTTCCTATAAATATTTCTATCATTGTAAAGGTGGCATAATGTTACAGAGGTAGGTGGCCTCAAGTGCATGAGGATCCCAAGAGTTGGCACCATGCAGGGGATTTGTCTCACTATACAGTGACTCTGACTAGCCTGTAGGCCAATGATATTATATGGAAGCCCTATCATGAGTGTCCCACATGGGCAAAGGTAGACAGATTCATGACCTTAACTAGGCATGAATGATGGGTTATTGATTGCAAGGGTAGCATTAAGAAGTTTTTCCATTATTCTTGGGTGCTCTGACAATATGGCCTACAACAAAATGTACCTAGAGATTTTTTTTTTTAGGAAGGTCAACATAGTGAGGGATATTCCACTACCCTGAGTTACAATAGTTACAAAGGATGATGACCATCTAGTAGTGGATGTCGATATAGTAGATACTAGGGTTACTAAGGTGCATACCTAGTGGTGGGTTATGTAGCTATGGTAGGGTGGTAGTAGCTTAGGTTAGGATTGGGATGAGGTAGTTGTAGGGGAGGATCCAAAGGGGTGCTAAGTGTGGGCCCAAATAGAGGATTTGGGATAGGTTAGAGTGAAATATCCAGTAGAGGAGTAGGTTGCTCCTAAGGAAGAGGAGGAGTTAGTCCTAGATGAGTAGGATTCTCCTCTCTGGACTTAGTTGCATCATGTAGAGTCCAAGCTTTAGGTAGGTTAGATTCAAATCTTGTAGTGGGACTCTACAATTGCTAGGCTTCAAACATAGGTTAGGAGCTTTAATGGGGAGAGCACCACCCTCCATACATGGATTGACTCAATGTAGCTCAAGATAGAGCAGCTCACTTCTAAGAGGGATGTTGCACAAGGATAGGTTGTGCCAACTACTATATCTTTACAGGTGTTGACAGGTTTGGATCCAAGTGTAGAGGTCAAGCACCTACGGGATATCTTGGAGGACTATGATGCTCATATTACAAGATATGTTGCATATATTACATCTCTACATATGCAAATCTGAATGCTAGGCACCACTCCTCGAGATAGACCTATAGTAGTGGGGTCACAACAGAGCATGTAGAGCATGTGATGGAAATATTTGATTTGATATAGCTAGAGGACTAGGACCCATGCAGAGAGGACTACAGGGACTAGCTCTCACCATACTCACAAGGATGGAGCTGAGGGTGGAGGCAATGTTGGTGGCACAAATCCAAGCTTATGGCTATGATGGTTATGGATTTATTTTTGAGTGTAAGGTCATATGACCTAGACAGTTATAGCTTACGGGTAATTTTGTACTCTTATGTACTTATTTGACACACACACACACACACACACACACACACACACACACACACACACACACACACACATATATATATATATGATATCAACATTTTTAGACTCATTATGTGTATTTATATGTTTTTGCTTTTATGTTTATGTGATGCAGTATTATGATCTTATGCTATATGATGTGATGTGTTGATGACATGCTCTGGCTAGTTGATGGATGTATGCATAGATGCTATGATCTAGATATGTGTAGATGGACTACTTATGATGTATGCATATATGGATGCAGTGTTATTGTTATATGCATGTTTAATTTTGATTTAGTTGTATGCATTTAACTTATGTTGTTATGGTATGGTAAATGTAATGTGTGTAATTCCCTATTTACATGATGATGATCTAATGGAAATGAACCTGTATGTTTTAATTACTTAAAACATAAGGAATGCATGTGATATGTGTTCACAAATATAATGGACAACACCATAGAATGTATAATCATGATGAATGTAAATAATAACTCTTTGTAGCACCCTAAAATTGGCGCAGTGAAATTGTAATAATTACATTCACCTTAGTAAATAATTTAAATTCAAATTTTAACCTCCCAAACCGCCCGTTAACCGTCGGGTAATCCGTTTCCCCCTTTTTCATGCCATTTTTAGAGGTTGTTTTGACCGTTTGACGATATCGTCGTCGATCAGACGATATCGCCCCAGATCTGACGATTTCGTCTGGGCTAGGACGTCCAGACGATCTTGTCGCAAAACTGATTTTGCACAATTAGCTTCTGTTCCAACGGGCCTCTAATCCGGGCAGAAGCGTGTCTGCGCCATTAGGGACCCTCCCCTGTTGGAGATCTCCCAAATAGGGATGATCTCCAACCTCCTAACTACTCCCCTAAGCCTATTTAATCCTTAGGACCTTCCCTTCCCAACCCCTGGCTGAAATTCTCTGTAACTTAACTTCATACACGTTAAATCATCCCAAATTCACACTTGCAGTAGTCCTATACCAATTTTGTTGCAGGTACCTTACTGTTTTTCAGCCGGAGCAAGATTTCATCGTCGTCGACGAACCTGTTCAGATCGGAGGCGATCCTGTCGAATCAGAGACGATTTCATACCAATGTGGGATGATTTCGACTGCAGTCAACATTGAGGCAATCAGTGCCTGAAGTTTGCATTTCTTCTCCCCTTTTTCTGTTGTTTTATGTTGTAATTAGCAATTTTATTCAGTATTTTATGTTATTTTGCATTTGGAGTTCACCCATATAGCTTAGATTGCATGATAAGATCATAATTTCTCATTAGAATATCATAATTTGTTTGAATTTCTATTCATAACTATTGTTTAGTATTCATATTGTTATTTTGTGTTGTTTCCCTCTGTTATCATAGTTGTATTCTCTGTATTTTGCATCTATTTTTCTGTTTGCAGGTCTCTGACGAATTCGTCTGACGAATTCGTCAGATCTCAGACGATCTTGTCTGATCTCAGACGATTCTGTCAAATTCCAGACGATCCTGACTGCTTCAAACATCAGAATCTCCATCAGACATCCGGATCAGGTATTCTTCGTTTATATTCTGTAATTTCTCTATTTTCTGTCTTTAAATCTATTTTTTGTATTCATTAAATCTGCACTTTCATATAGATTAATTTAGATTCATTTGGCCAAACCTAGGATATGAATGCTTAAGGCTAAAAATGAACACATTAAAACACATTCCAAACCTAGGCGTGGAAACTGCCATTAAATGTTTCCTGGTGAACCCACCATCCGTCGAAAAATCACCAATATACACCTCCCTTGAGAGGCGGGACCTTCGCAAGTCCTCTCAGTCCGAGGTACCACGACATCCTTTTCCCATCCTCCTTCCGGGCACGGATCCTATAGCCTGAAGGTAAGGATGCGAAAAATTTGGAGCGATACATTTTGGTGAACCCGACGTGAATGCATTTTAAACCTTTTGAAAACAAAAACAAAAAAATATATATATATATGTATACAAGAAAAACAAAAACAAAATCATCATTTCAAGTTTGTATGTTTTAGATTCAATTCTAAATAGTAGATGCTAAATATTACTTTTAGAAGTACTAAAGAAACCATGAGTTTTTACTCAAATCAATATGAGCCCATCAGTAATGTTGGAAGAATTCAGCCAAATACATTTGTTGATTATGACCAACCTCATCCCTATTCAACACCACCTCCATCACACTTTTCTCATTTTTCATCCATAACCCAACAAAACAATCCCTTTGCCAATCCTCTTCATAACGATATTATCTATTCTCCCATATATCCATATTATGTCTATCAATCCACATACAATCCTCCTCCACCTTTTCAATATTCTTCTTTCAATACAACACATCCATTTCAACAAGAAAATACTTATTCTTCCAATTCTACCATGCACTCACCTCATGCTTCGCAATCTTCCTGTCATCATTCTACCCATAATAAAGAAAGTAGAGGTGAGAAACCATTAGGTCCTTTTATGACGAAATTCCTAAGGCATTTATCAAAAACCTCTCAAAAACCTTCATCACGTAAATTTACTAAGCTCAATCAACCAATGGATATAATTCTCAAGCATTTACTTGACACAAATAAGATTGAACTCCCTTCCATAAGACAACCTGATACCACAGCAGATTGGTTTAAACCTGAGCTACATTGTGAATATCATAGAGTAGATGGACATATGACACAAAATTGTAAAGATTTAAGATGTGCAATTCAAGATTTGATTGATAAGGGTCTTTTTAATATAAAGGAATTACAATCTACAACTGATTATAAATCTCCAGTAAACAATCAAACTCCTACACAACAAATACCAATAATCAATCAAGACATGGGGATCTCCCAAGAACCCCTATTCAATTATCAACAACAAGAAACCAATCAAATATTGCATGTTAATGTGTCCCATCATGATGATATTATTAATATTGTAACAAAAACTACAAATGAGCAACCTCAAGTTCAATCAACTCAATCTGATATTCAAGATATGGATTCCTCATTTGACCAACCTTCAAAACTATCTTTGGCTCTAGAGAATGATCCAAAATGGAATGTAAGCATAGAAAGCTCATCTTTAGAATCAAAATCTCAATCTGAAATCCACTTTGATAGCCAACAACAAGTGATTAATCCTCAAGCAAAGATATCCCTTTTAGAAGTATTACAAATTTATCATAAGGAAATTTTGTTCAAAATACCTAGCCAACAATTTGTTCCTCATCATATTTTCTCTAAGAACATAATTAATGGTGTAAACCCTCTTGAGGTTAACCATATTTCATTCTATGATGAGGAGATTCCTTCCTCTACTCCACAAGAAGACTCCTATCTTTACATTACAGGATCTAGTAAAGAAACACTTGTTAAAACTATCATGGTAGATAATGGCTCCTCTCTTAATTTATGCACTTATCAATTATTCCAAAAACTCAAAACAAAGGAAGAAGATCTTAATGAATCAAATGTTATTATAAAATCTTTTAACAATGAAATTCAAGAAGCTCAAGGTACTATAATTCTTCCCTTTAATATTGGATCCAAGATCCTGGATACTTTATTTTATGTAGGATATTGCCCTTCACCTTACAACCTACTTCTCAGAAGTCCTTGGATTCATACGATGAGGGTTGTCCCTTCCACTCTTCACCAATGTTTGAAGTTTGAACTTGCAAATAAAATTGTTACCATACATGGTGACCCAACACCATTTGAAGAATATTTAACGGTTGAAACATCAAGTTCTATACATTCTCTATTATCACAATTATCTTCTATCCATCACTTTTCTTCATCCATATATGATCATCCTTGTTTACCAAATAACATCCATGCATATCTTTCACATATGCTCCCTCCATCTTATCAAGACTTGGAATATAGTGATAAGAATGAAGAACTTTCTTATCCTTCTTACATTTTATTTTGTAACATGATCAATTTTCCACATATAAAAGTCAAATCTTTTGCTACATTATTCTACATTATAACAAAGCTTTTGTTATCACTACCTTTTATTCATCACCTTCTGTTCTTACCTTCACCTCAACCAGATTATCCTTCAAAACCTCCTTTGATTTTGAAGCAACCTTAGACATGCTATACTCAAATAACCTTGTATAGTGTATATAGATCATCTTGTATATACCACCAATTTCAATTCATAAATTAAAATCAAAATACAAAAAAATCAAAATCCTCAAAATCTTCAAAAAAATACTAATGCAACTAAGGACCTTAAAGGTAAATTTGAGCCCAACTGGCTTGGACCATACATTATCACTGCTAAATTTGAATCGAGGAGCATACAAATTATCTACCTTAGATGGTAAAGAACTTAAAGAACCCATGAATATTTTGCATCTTAAACGTTACTATGTATAAATTTGGTCATTTCATCCTTGTATATATTTGTTTGTTCAAAATCACTATCTTGTATTTCTTTCAAATTTATAAATTCAAAAACACCAAAAACATTCATAATCATCAAAATCTTCAAAACTATTTGTTGCATTTATTTATGGCACTTGTTAAATTTTTTGTTCAAAAACAAAAATAAAACCAAAAAACAAAATAATGATAAAAATATAAAAACAACAATATTCTTGACTCTTTCGAAACCAAAACAATATAAAGAAGAAAGAGAGAGTCAACATTCTCAAAACTTCTCAAAAAGTATTTATATATATTTTCTTACAATTGTTGCAGTTATATGTTTCAAATTATTTTGGATAAATTAGCATTTATTTGGAATCCCTCACTTGCACACTCACAAAAATAAATATCTTGATTTTATCTGGCATGATTACTAATCTCTCTTATATCAAAGTCCACAAAATTCAATTAAATAAAGTTTGAGCATAGAGAATTGATCTTGTTATTTACTTAAACCAAGCACATCTTTTCACAATAAAATGATTATATTTGTAATTTCCATGTTTTGCTACATAGTAGAAGTGATTTCTTGAGCGAAAAGTTTCCCCTGCTATCCTATCATGCACATGGTCTAGAATCTTTGAGAATTGGCAAAAGGACAAGCTCACCCCTACCCAGAATAAAAATCCCTTGCTCTACAGCTAATCCGAGCAAGTATCCCTAGCAAAGAAAAAGAAAAGAAAAGTTCAAGAAAAAGAGAAAAAGAAAAAAAATGTTATTTTATATCATTACAGCAATATTTCAAGCACTATCTCAAAAATCAAGCAAAAAAAAAATACAAAAAGAAAAAGAAGCAAAGTTCAAAAGAAAAAAGAAAGCAGAAAGCAAGAAAGCAATAAAATCCCTTTCCCTACCCTTTGAAAAGAAAAGAAGGGTTGATGAGCTTGAATCCCTGGAATTCTCAATTATTCGAAAACTGTGAGGTAAGCCCCATAACAGGTGGTTTGTGCCCAACCTGCTTGGCCTTGGGTAACTCCTAGCGTGGTGATATGTCTGTCACATTAGCGACCTTATTTTGTACAGACCTATGTCTCGCTTATGGATTAGCTAGCTCTTGATAATCCGACCTACATAGTAGTCTAGTATGGTTATATGCATCTACATCATGGTTAATGAACACTTATTTGGTTTCTTCAAATCACTTGTATCATATTATCTTGCTCAAAACTGGTAAATGCACAAAGCAATTGCACACACATTTGTATTTGAGAGATTTTGTGTATCATTATGATAAATCAAGATCGGAAATGAATTCACATATGCACATGGGATTCCTTATAAATCTAACTTTTGTCTTCAAAATACTTTGAAATATTCTTTTTGCAACTTGTTTGGAATAATTCAAGTACAGTTGTTTAGCATAAAGACAACTATATAATAGAAAAATCAAAAATTTCTTTCAAAACTATACAATCAAAACATATATATATATATATATAACTTTTTGTCGACTTTCGCGACGATGGTATAGTTCCAAAACCAAAATTGGAATTTTATGCCTAGCGCAAGTCCTCATTTTCATATTTTCTGTTTATTAAAAATCAACCATGCAATAAAACTATCTCTTTTTTGATTTTCGCGATGATGGTATAAGTCTATACCTACATATTCTATGCCTAGCGCAAATCATTGTAACAATTTTTATTCCCCATTTATTTAAAAATCATGAAAACCATATGACTTAATTCATTATGTTACACAAATTATGCTTTTAAAAAGCAAACACATTTTCATTATTTCATGTCATTATGTCAACCTTCAATTTTGCAATGATGGTATAATTCCTAAGGAATTATCCAAAAATTTTATCACACTTAGGAATTTATACCTAGCAAAAATCATTATTTCATGCATACTATTCTTTTTATGAAAATCTGAAAAACAAACCATCATCATCATCATTTGCACCATTGCACCAAAGTCTTAAGACAGTCTCTTAAGCACTCTTTTACTTTTAACAATATTTCTATAACTGGGATTAGCTTGACGACCGAGTGAGCAGCGACTCCATGAAATGGTCTATAATAGCGACAATGTCCTTTGAAATTATTGTTAGAAGTCTCTTTTTATTTTTTACCACATCACATTACAAACAATCAATTTGTTACATCAGATTATTTCATTTAAAATATTACCGCATGACATCAAAGTTATAAATTTTCAAAACGACATAATTTCATGAATCCTCAATCCAATTATCAAATTAATTAATCAAACATAAAAGCATCATAAACATATACATAACACAAGTCATATGATCAAAAATATCTCATCTATATATATATATATCACAAATATATGTATACATCATATCAAAAATGGATTGATATGCCACAATCTACATCTTGGCATACTCAATCCCCTCAATCAAATACCCTCTATGTAGTGTCTCGAGAGCCCCTCGAGCTCTCAGCCTCATCTCCTCCCCCCCTGAGGTGGAGGAGGTGGCCCCATCGCAGTCCGTGTGGTGCCGTGAGTCCTGGATGCCGATCGTGATGATGTCCTAGATGACCCCATCACGATAGGCTCTACAATATGTGCTGGTAATGGCACCCTCTGCTCTGCTGGCACCACCTGGTAGTATAGAGCCTGATAGAATGTAATCTGGGTGATAGCGCATGCTAAATCTCGAGTGCTCGCTCCTCCACCTCGAGCTCTAAGCCATGTAGCCTCATCCTGTAGTGTCTACACCTAAGCCCGTAAGCGGGCAACCTCAGCTCGGAGAGTAGCTGTCTCGCTGCTCTCCCTAGTGTCTACACCCTTGCCCTTATCGGGCGATGGTGGCCTCTCTCTCTATGGAGAAGGGGGTCTCACCTCCCTCCTCTCCCTCTGTCATGGCCTCTCCTGTGCATGCGGCCTCCTCAGCTCTCTCCCACCGTGACCCTGGGCCGCCTCCATAGCCGCCTGGCATCGCCTCCCTATCCGATGCACAACTACGTGTATCGAACCCTGAGCCCTCATCATCCGAGGAGGGCGGATGCCTGCGTACCAGGCATCGTAGCCATCGGCTACTCCTACGTCATCCCCATCCACTGGCTGAATGGGGGCATCGTCTGTGTCTTGACTCCAGAAGCGCTGCATGTCTGGAGCCCCGCTCACTGTGGTGTTATCCCGGACAGTCCGAGAAAACTCATAATCCCTGAGAGATGGGATCCCCTGCTGCAGACCGAACTGTCGCAAAACTCGGTCATAGCGATGGAGCTCCACCTCTCCCCTCTCCATCCGAAGCCAGCAAACTCGCCTAACGTGAGCCAACTCCTGTCCATCCTCGGCCCACCCTGGATGCTCCCTCCATGGCCTCTAGGTAATCTGGTCTGGGACTAGGTCATCTAGCAGTCTCCGGGACATAGGAAGGTCGATCCGCCATTGTGACCCTCTTCGGAGCCACCAGTAGAAGACTCGGGGCCTCTCCCCATCAATCCCTATCAGAGGAAGCCCTACCGGCCTTCGCACTGCAATGTGCTCCCAGCACCAAACCTGTAGGAGCGATGTCATCACCAGACATCGACCGCCCTTGTACACGACCCCATATAGGATCCTGTACAATCGGCATAGTACAAAATTGCCCCAAGAGAACCTGTACCCATGGTCCCGCATGTCGTAGATCACATCTTCCAACATCCATGGCACCCTGCACCCGCTCTGGTGGCACAGCAAAAGTCCACCAACTACTCCAGCTAGAACCCGTGTGAGTCTAGATGCCCCAGGCATCTGACGCAGTGCCTCGATATTAACTCCGCCCTTCTCTAGGGTGAAGCTCGGGTCACCACACAATCGTCCCATAGCATGGCCCTGATTGGCCGTAGGAGTGATCAATCGTCCTTGTATGGGGATTCTTAGAATCCTCCATACATCCTCTAGAGTGGGAGTCATCTCCCCTGTCGGTAGCCAAAAACATGAAGAACCCGGATACCATCTCTCTGCTAGGGCCGTCAGTAGCCCCATATCCGTAGACACTTGTGGCATCTCTGCCACATGCTGTAAGCCGGCCTGTGCCAGTTGATCCCGCTCTGCTTGTGTAAGAGCGGCCAAGTCATCTCTCAAACCTCCATACTTCCATTCCCTACTCTTTAGCAAACCTCTCTGCAACATAAACAACAAAACAACAAACAATCATTAATAAACAATTCAAGTATTTAAAAATGCAAGTAAAATAAGTTCAATTTAATCAATTGATGATATCGTCCACTATTGGATGATATCGTCCCAAATTTGAGCAGAATCGTCTCCGATTTCGCAAGTCGAAATCGTCCCTAATTTGATGAAATCGTCCCCCTTTCGCCGATTTCGCCCTTAGACGAAATTGGCGAAATTGAGACGATTTTTCATTTCATCGAAATGGGACGATTTCATCCCGACGACGTCGACGGCCCAAAAATGGCCGCGATGCTCAAAATTCATCTAAAATTTACCTAAAAAGCATCTAAAATCAAATTAAAGCATTCTAGTCTAAGTCTAGACTCTTACCCGTAGACCGCGTCGGACCTCTGTTGATCTGTGCGTCGTCTCCACCATTTTTGCTTCCCGAGCTCTAAAACCAGTAAAAATGAACAATAAAAATGAATTAGGGTTTTACCCTATTTTTCTTAATTTTATTCAAAAATAATTTTGCTTTTTCACGTTTTTACCTCAAACGTTCGATTTGGGTAAAAACACGGAGGGGGCACCATAGTAAGCTGTCGTACGATTCGACCAAGAATCGTCACCTAAAAATGGGAATAATTTTTTGCTTTCTCGTAGATCGAGAAGAACTCATCTTTAACGCATTTTCTTCGAAAAATTCGCTAAAGAGGGGGCAAAATGTAGCACCCTAAAATTGGCGTAGTGAAATTATAATAATTACATTCACCTTAGTAAATAATTTAAATTCAAATTTTAACCTCCCAAACCGCTCGTTAACCATCGGGTAATCCGTTTCCCCCTTTTTCGTGCCATTTTTAGAGGTTGTTTTGACCGTTTGACGATATCGTCGCCGATCAGACGATATCGCCCCAGATCTGACGATTTCATCTGGGCTAGGACGTCCAGACGATCTTGTCGCAAAACTAATTTTGCACAATTAGCTTCTGTTCCAACGGGCCTCTAATCCGGGCAGAAGCGTGTCTACGCCGTTAGGGACCCTCCCCCATTGGAGATCTCCCAAATAGGGATGATCTCCAACCTCCTAACTACTCCCCTAAGCCTATTTAATCCTTAGGACCTTCCCTTCCCAACCCCTGGCTGAAATTCTCTGTAACTTAACTTCATACACGTTAAATCATCCCAAATTCACACTTGCAGTAGTCCTATACCAATTTTGTTGTAGGTACATTAGTGTTTTTCAGCCGGAGCAAGATTTCATCGTCGTCGACGAACCTGTTCAGATCGGAGGCGATCCTGTCGAATCAGAGATGATTTCGTACCAATGTGGGACGATTTCGACTGCAGTCAACATTGAGGCAATCAGTGCCTAAAGTTTGCATTTCTTCTCCCCTTTTTCTGTTGTTTTATGTTGTAATTAGCAATTTTATTCAGTATTTTATGTTATTTTGCATTTGGAGTTCACCCATATAGCTTAGATTGCATGATAAGATCATAATTTCTCATTAGAATATCATAATTTGTTTGAATTTCTATTCATAACTATTGTTTAGTATTCATATTGTTATTTTGTGTTGTTTCCCTCTGTTATCATAGTTGTATTCTTTGTATTTTGCATCTATTTTTCTGTTTGCAGGTCTCTGACGAATTCGTCGATGAATTCGTCAGATCTCAGACGATCTTGTCTGATCTCAGATGATTCTGTCGAATTCCAGACGATCTTGATCGCTTCAAACATCAAATCTCCATCAGACATCCGGATCAGGTATTCTTCGTTTGTATTCTGTAATTTCTCTATTTTCTGTCTTTAAATCTATTTTCTGTATTCATTAAATCTGCACTTTCATATAGATTAATTTAGATTCATTTGGCCAAACCTAGGATATGAATGCTTAAGGCTAAAAATGAACACATTAAAACACATTCCAAACCTAGGCGTGGAAACTGCCATTAAATGTTTCCTGGTGAACCCACCATCCGTCGAAAAATCACCAATATACACCTCCCTTGAGAGGCGGGACCTTCGCAAGTCCTCTCAGTCCGAGGTACCGCGACATCCTTTTCCCATCCTCCTTCCGGGCACGGATCCTATAGCCTGAAGGTAAGGATGCGAAAAATTTGGAGCGATACACTCTTACCATAATAATTAATCATGTAAACATTCAAATGTGAGATGAGATGATGTGATATGTATGTTCTTTATTTATAAGCTTCTATAAATTAAAATAACTGTACAAAATAGTTAGTGGTCATCTAAATACATTGTTGATATTTATCTGGTATATATCCTATTTATGCACACCATTTAATGAAAAAAACCTCCTAAATAAAGTTGATGAGTCAATTCATGACATGATTTTTTGCTATTAGGGATTTTTGAGGTTTTCCATGAGACTCAAACACCCTAGTTACTTCATAAAAAGGTGTATACTGACCATACAAGACTCTCGAAAGATAAGGTTTTTATTTTGAAGACCTATATACTCATTATCCTTGTGTGTGCAAATAAATATATTAGATAAAATATAAGAATACCCCAGTGACAATAGGGATTCATTTAGCCCATTTTTGTATTAGAGATCCTCAAATATTCATCCTGATCTTAATTTGGACTCAGTTGGATTAGACTATAGACATGAAAAATTGATTCATTTTCCTTAGTTTTCTCCTAGAAAAGTAAATTCATCTTCAAGAGAATTTTTACCCTATCAAATAATTTCAATTATTATTATATTTTATATCATTGGATAGGGCTCAAAAATATATTTCCAATGGTATATAATATGTCCAATTTTGACATTTATTTCTCGATTTTTATGCCAATAACAAATGTTGTTGCAACCATGTGATGGTATCGTCCCTGATTAGACAAAATCATCTCTAATCAGACGAAATCATCCCAAACTCTGTGCAAGATCATCTGGATGATTTTGTCCAAAATATAAATTTTCTTAATTTGATAATAATACAAAAAAAATTGTAACCACACAATGACATCGTACCTGATTAGACGATATCGTCTCTAATCGGATGAAATCGTCCGAATCCTGCAACAAAATTGTTTGGAGGATTTTGTTCAAAACAAAAAATATCCTAGCTTAGCAAAGTGACAAAATTAGTTTTAAACAAACCTTAGCATGTTCTAATGGGGGCATGTTGGTTACAAACCTAAAATCCACAAAATAACCTAAATGGAGAAGCATCCTAACCCCCTAAAACAAACTCCTAAGCCTATTTAATCTAAGGCATTCTCTTGGATTCACCCTGGATTCCTGAATCCTGACCTCTTGACTCCATAGTTCTATGGTTGATGGAATTATTGGAGTCCCTCCCTATTCAATTCCCCTTTATTGCATTGTGTTTTCATCATTTTATTGTAGGTTTGGATTGTGCATCGTCTTGGAGTGTACGCAATCGTTAGAGACAATTTTGTCAAATTAGAGATGATTTTGTCACATTGGAGATGATTTCATCACCAGATCACTTGGGGGCAACTTCAGAACTCTATTTGCATCTATTTTCTTTTAATTTGAATTTGCATTGCATTGGGTATTGCGTTTAATTACTGCATTTGGTCACCTTCATTCTATTTCAATTTACATAATGTCATTGTTTAAAGTATGAATTATCGCATTTGCCTTAGTAGAATTAATTTTGATCATTTGGCAAACATTCTATATCATTGATCTATGCCTTTATCCTAGATTTTTAATCATATAATTGCATGTAGCACCATTTCTACCATCAAATTGTTCTGTTGCAATTTTTTGACAATTAGAGACTATTTCATCAAATTAGAGACGATTTTGTCAAATTAGAGATGATTTTGTCAAATTAGAGACGATTTTGTAAAATTAGAGATGATTTTGACAAATTGCAGACAATTATGTAAAATCAAAGATGATTTTGACCTACAAAAAGCTACATAATCTTCATCAGACATCCAGATTCAAGTAAGGTTTGAAATTTCTTCAACAGACATTGCATTAATTTAAATATTCTATTTTCTGTATTCTCTATTCATATTGGAAGATAAAATACATTTAGTTTAGTTTAGTTTGCATCTTGGCCAAACTTAGGTGCATGTGATTTTATTAAAAGGAACTCATCAAAACAAATATTACAACCTAGGCATGGAAGCAGCCACAAATGCTTCTTAGTGAACCCAAAACCCATTCGTCAAAAAATCACCACAAGAAGGCACGATCAAGTGCCTCTCTTTCAAGGTGTAGGCCATACATTCTCCTATTCCCATCTAAGGCATGGATCCATCAGCCTTGAGGAAAGGAGTGCGAGAATTTTTGGGCTACATAGACCACTAAGCGATACAGGACACCTAAAGCTAGCCTTTTTTGCAAATTGCTTAGAGCTTACCCTAATGCCAAGTGGGATTCATGCAGCCCATTTATGTATTAAGGATCACTCAAATATTTGTGGAGATTGACAATTCCAGGGATTCAAGCTCTTCACCCCCTTCTTTTCTTCACATTTATTTGGGATACTTGCTCATGCTTTAGTGATAAAAATCATTGTTTATTTTAAAATTTTATTTTCTTTTGAGCAAGGAATTTTTGTAGTGATGATAATCATTATTTATTTTGCTTTTGAATTTTTATTTGTTTCAGGATTTTTGCTTGTTTTGATGAAAGCAAGGGATTTATTTGGGTAGGGATGAGCTTGTCCTTTTGCCAATGTTTAAAATCCTAGACCATGCACATCACAATGTGAGCAAGTAGAAACATTTCGCTTAGGATGCCTAGTACCACTTGGTGGTGTTCATCTTTCCCTTGTTCCAACTAGGATTTTTGTGTTTTGATTAGTGATGGGATTATAAAATATACCTGGTGCTATCAAAACTAGACCTCATCTTCTGCTAGTAAATATGACTTTCTACAAAATTTGATAAATCCACTAGGTATGGTTGAGTGACCAAAAAACCCTAGTATATTCCTTATAGCAATAGGAGGGATTATGTTGAAAAACATAGTTACACACATGGGTTATGGATGATGATGGATTTTAATGATGCATGATTAAAGTACAAATGTGGTGTCATTTGTAATATTGTGAACACAACCTACCTAATGCAATTGCAATGGATGCAATGTGCCTAATGCAATACAACTAATGGATGCAAATTCGAATGTAATATGCATAATGTAAATATTTTTATGTTTTTGATGATTTTAATTGTTTTTGAGTTTTGATTATTCTGAATTTTTTTTTAATTTTTTGACTTTAAATTGTTTTTGTGCTTTTGTATTTTGTTTTTGACCAAATAGCTTTAAGATGCCTTTGGGTATTTTTGTGTTGTGACCAAGGATATTTAAGATGCCTTTGGGGCTTTTCGTGATTTGACCAAAGGGCTTTAAGAAGCCTTTGGGGCCTTTGTGATTTGACCAAAGGGCATTAGCAGGACTTTGGAGCCTTTTATGATTTTACCAAAGTGCCTTAAGATGCCTTTGGAGCCTTTTATGACTTGAAAAAAGGGCTTTAAGATGCCTTTGGGGCCTTTTGTGATTTGACAAAAGGGCTTTAAGATACCTTTGGAGCATTTTGTTTTGATGTTTTCTATTTTTTTGTAATTTTAAAATTTATTTGAATGTTTTTTTATTTTGTTGTGCTTACTTGTAAAACGCCCTTAGATGAATAATATTGAGAGGCTCTAGATACTCAACACATTATAATTATTTTAGGTGATATGCCCTAGATTAAATCTTCTCAGATATGATATAAGGACCTATCCAGTTGGTTGCAAATATATCTTGTAGGTGTGGTGGTATATTTAAGTTCTGTTGGTTTTTTTTAAGCACCATATCCCCAAACTTAAAGTCTCTCAGGTGGAATTTATTGTTATAATCTTGTGTTAGACGACCCTGGTAAACATGAAGATGCTCAAGAGCATTAATTCAACATTCATATAGAAGGGTCAACTGATCTAGGTGAGCTTGTCATACAATATCATCATTGATGAAATATTTCAATGTGACGTGCAATTCTAGAATTTCCAAATCTAAGGGCATAATGGCCTCAGTGCCATATACAAGCAAAAACGGTGTTACCCTAGTAGGCATACACACGCTAATCCTGTAAGCCTATAATTTAAGGGGCAATTGTAGATGCCAATCCATATGATTTTCTTTCACCATCTTGTTTAAGATGGATACTATTATCTTGTTTAAGGCCTCTGATTGCCCATTTGCCTAAGGATAGTATGGTGTCACAAAACTATGTTGAATTTTGTATTTGGATGTTAAAGCCCACAAATTTTTATTTTTGAATGATGAACCATTATTTAATATTATCTTGAAGGGGACCCCAAAATGATAGATGATGTTGTGAAGTATGAACTCCATAATTCATGGTCCAATCATCAAGGTTAAGGGGACTGCTTCCACCCATTTAGTGAAGTACTCAGTGGCCATTAAGATATATGTGTATTGACATGATGATGGGGGAGAAATATTTCCAATTAAATCAAAATCCTATTGAGAAAATGGCCAATCCGCCTGAATGGGTTGTAAGGCCTATGATGGCAAGTGCATTAGATTTGCATGATGTTGATATTTAATGCATTTCCTGACATACTCACAATAGTCCTTCTCCATGGTGGGCCAGTATTAACCCATTTGAAGTATGAACTTGAAAATTGCCATGCCACTAAATTGGCCATCGCATGTTCTAGCACCCTAAAATTGGCGCAGTAAAACTTAGCAATAATCAAAATTACCTTAGTAATAATTCAAATTCAAATTCAACCCCCAAAACCGCTCCCAAATCGCCGTTTAACCCGTTTCCTTGTTTTTCGTGCCATTTTTAGGATTTGTTGTGACCGTTGGACGATATCGTCGTCGATCAGACGATATCGCCTCAGATCGGACGATTTCATCTGGACTAGGACGTCCAGACGATCTTGTCCCAAAACTAATTTTTCATAATTAGCTTCTGTTTCAACAACTTCTCTAACTCGGGCAGAGATGCGTCTGCACCGTTAGAGACCTCCCCCATTGGAGATCTTCCAAATTAGGATGATCTCCAACCTCCCAACTTCCCTCCTAAGTCTACTTAAACCTTAGGACCCCCCCTTGACATTCCCCTGGCTGGATTTTTTGTAACTTGACCTTTATACGCATTAGAACACCCTGGATTATCATCTGCACTTGTCCTATCCAAATTTTGTTGCAGGAACCTTGTTATTCTTCAGCCGGAGCAAGCTCAGGTCATCGCAGATGATCCTGTCCAATTCGAGATGATTTCATACCAATCCGAGATGATTTCGACTACAGTCTACATTGGGGGCAATCAGTGCCCAGAGTTTGCATTTTCTCTACTCTTTTCTATTGCATTATTCTGCATTTAGTTAATTCTATGGTTATTCCTTATTACTCTGCATTTTGGAGTTCACCCATATAGTTTTAATGCATGATAAAGTCATAATTTGTCATTAAATCATTGAAATACACTCATATTTTGTTTATAATTATCCGTCTAATATTATTGTTGTCATTCTGCATCATTGCCCTCTGTTTGTATTGCTGCATTTTTTGCATTTTGTATCTATTTCTCTGTTTGCAGGTCTCTGACGAATTCGTCTGACGAATTCGTCAGATCTCAGACGATCCTGTCAGATCGGAGATGATCCTGTCAAATTCTAGACGATCTGGACTGCTTCAAAAATTAGAATCTCCATCAGACATCCGGGACCAGGTATGGATTTCTTCCCTCAGTTTACTCTCTGTGTTTTCTGTTAAATCTATTTTCTGTATTTAAATTTGCATTTTCATATAGAATAACTTAGATTCATCTGGCCAAACCTAGGACTTGGATGTTTAAAGCTAAAATTGAACACATTAAACTCATTCCCAACCTAGGCGTGGAAACCGCCACTAAACGTTTCCTGGTGAACCCCACCATCCGTCGAAAAATCACCTTAATACCCCTCCCCCGAGAGGCGGGACCTTCAAAGGGCCTCTCGGTCCGAGGTATTGTCCCATCCTTTTCCCATCCTCCTTTCGGGCGTGGATCCTTTAGCCTGAAGGTAAGGATGCAAAAAATTTGGAGCGATACATTTTGGTGAACCCGACGTGAAACTAAAACCTTTTGAAAACAAAAAAAAAGAAAAACAAACCAAAAACATAGATGCACTTCAAATCATTAGAAAAATACTAAGTTGCATATCATGTCTAGATGGTAGCTCCTAAGAAAATATTAGCAGTTACTATAAATGTTGAAAACCAATTAGCAGCCATAGAAGTTAATTATGTGCTTAGTGTGCTTGAAACAGATAGAAACCAACTTCTGTGGAAAGAACTTGATAGGAGGCTAGGTATCATTTCATCTAGATCAACCGAACTTAGACAAATCAAGAGGTTTGCCCTAGATAGGATCCTGGATCCTCATCAACTCATTGTTTATCATGAACTTCAGAGAGCTTGCCATAGGTGGTTAGCTTATAGGAGAGCTCTTGTGTCTTCAAAATTGTTCACCTTCGAGGAATACCTCGAGAACGCAGCTGTTATACACCAATTCCTAGGTCATGTAGAAGATCAAGAGGTCATTCTTACGGATAGGGAAATATGGAATAGAGTTCCTAGGGCTATGTGTTATATCGAGAGTATTGCCACGAACTTTATTTCTACCAACCAGAATCTGAGACAGATAATATCACTATAGCACTTTTTGTCAAATTCTTGAAAGAAAATTTTCAATTTGAAGAAGAACACTTCATGACTCCTGAAGAACTCGAGCCCATTAATGATATTTATAAATTGTTTATAGAAAACTAGATCATTGCTTTCATTATTATTATTTCTTGCATTTAGTGTGTTGTTTGTTATCTTTATAATATTGTTACAAAAACAAAAAAAAACCAAAACATAACAAAAACCAAAAACATTTTATTTCAAATACTATAGTAGGTATATAATTAAAATATATACCTCTTAAGCTTGTTGCACATATATATATATATATATATATATATATATATATATATTATTTTTGCTGAAATCTAAATTTAAGCACAATGCCTAAACTTAGGAATGGTAAACAAACTGAACAAGAAGAAGAAGATTGGTTAGAAGACAAAACAAAAAACCCAAATGTCCTTCCTGAGGAATCAATTTCGAAAGGAGAAACTCTAGAACAGCCAGAAGATGACCTGGTTGAGGAAAATGAACAACAAGAAAACCTTAAAGAGGAAGGATCCTCATCCCCTAGAATAGCTCCAGATGGAACTATTGCTTTTGATAACTTAGATCATTTCTGGAAATTTTTCAATAATAACATTGGTGCTCTTAATATGGCAGTTCGTATTGATAAAGGGCAAATTAGTGACACTCAAGCAGCCATGGAACATATGTTTGACATACACACTAATCCCTTGTCTTTCATTGATCAAGAAAGTGATAAAGTTGGACCATCCAATAGAGATATGGTCACTATGATTCAAAACATGCCAAAACAACAGGTTACCCAACCCCCTAAGGAACTTGTTATTGAGCCTAAAATCATTCCCACACAAAAGAAACCTTCCTTCACTGCCTTACTTTGCCAAACTATTGATCAATATGCTTCAAGTAGACAAAAACCTAAAATGAAGCCAAACACCAATTTTCAACAATCGGGCATACAACATAATACAACTTCAAAATTTCTTCATAACACCCTTCCTACCAACAATTTACACAATAGCAATATAGCATCTAATCTCCATGTCCCTCCATCATATGCTCACAAATCCCATATTAATGCCCTACCGAACCAATATGGTGGGCAAACCAAGTAATCTGGAAGCCATGGTGAAACAGTTAGCTTCGCGCATGGACCAGATAGATCCCTACCGTCCCTCGTACAATTATCGAGAGATATGTAGTCAACCTCTGGATCCCATAGTTGTAGCACAACCATACCCTAAACACTTCCCCATGCCCGTCCCGCCTATATATAAAGGAACCGAAGATCCCATAGAGCATCTTCGCATGTTTAGGATAGCATGTCATGATATATCACATGATGACTTGCTATTACTAAAAATGTTCCCAAAAAGCTTAGGAGGAATGGCATTAGAGTGGTACTATCAATTGCCCACTCATTCTTTGAGAAATTTTGAAGAAACAACTGAATATTTTGTCCATCAATTTAGTGCCTACATCGAGAGGCATGTCACCATTAAATATTTGTACAACTTAAAACAAGACAAAGATGAATGTTTTGCTGATTTCTTAGCTAGATGGAGGCAGTTGACAGGAAAACCGCACTTTGTGCTACCTTATAGGGAAATGTTGGACATTTTTATTAATAATTTACAAGAACAAATATCTTATGAACTATCAATTGCCACCTTAACTACCTTCGATCAAGCTATAGACTTAGCTCGAAGGGTAGAAGATGCTCTCATTAGAAGAGGTCAGCTCAAAAAGAAAGATGATGAGAAAACATCCAGAAATCAGTATAAAAACAAACAAGTTGTAGGTGACGGAGTCACTGATAGTAGAAATGTTGCTAACATCAATACAACGAAGACAACAGAAAAATTTATATTAAAACCTCCTGATAAACCTCCTCGAGAATTTACTAGATTGAATCAACCTTTATCAACCATTCTTCCTCAATTATTAGCACGAGGCTTGATTCAATTACCAGCTATCCGGGAACCTGATCCAACTATACCCGGATACAGAGCTGATTTACATTGTGACTTTCATAGAGGACCTGGACATGCTACAAACTCTTGCAAAATATTGAAACATAAAATACAAGATCTGATTGATAATAATGAAATGGAGGTGCAAGCCTTCCAACCTAAACAAAATGCTCCTAATAACGCTCAAAAGACCATTCCCCAAAATCAGAATCAAAATGCTAATCAATCATTGGATATATTTCAACATCCTTTACCAAACCATGGTAAAGAAGTGGCCAATCAAATCGAACATCATAATGTTCCCCCTCCTACCCGATATGTAGGGACTATTAGCGGACAATTATCTATTCAGGATCCTCAAATATTTGGCACAACCTTATCCCTGGTCACGACCAGACCCCTACATAATATTCAAACTCCCGATCCTAGTGATGTAGAATCGGATACTGAAAGTGAAGTAGACATCACCTCAAATCAATCGAATAGTTCTAAAAATGAATCAGATCCTATTCAACCCATCACAGATGCTATGGTTCCAGAAGAACCATTTCCTAGAAGAGTTACTACTCGACCCTCTTCTAATCAGTTCCTTCCTAATGAACAAGCCATAAACGCTCAACCAAGACCAGTTCAGCGTCTTCAATATAACATTGTAGGTACCATTGGAGCCGTTACCAGACAACAGGCTCAAAACTCTCAACAAGATCAAACTCAGAATGATGGATCAGCTCCATTTATTTTGAAAAATCCCAATAAAGGGAATCATATGTCTAATGTTCAACCAAAACCTCCTTACAATATTAATGAACAATTATCCAATACTACAGCCAGAATTTCCCTTTTGGACTTGTTAAGATCTTCTCCTACCCATAGGGATGAGTTAATGCTTACATTAAGCCAAATGATGGTACCTCAAAATATTCAACCCGAAGCCATGTCCAATACTATCATCACTAGAGAAGTTGATTGTATTGACTTTCGGGATAAAGATATCCCACAACATAGTTTACATAAGGATAACCCCTTATATATTACTGCTCTAATTGGAGATGTAGTTGTTAAAAGAGTCTTGATTGATAATGGTTCATCTCTAAACATTTGCACTTTTGACTTCTACCAACGATTTGGGTTTAGAAGTGATGAAATGAAGAAAACCAACATGATTATCAAAGCTTTCAATGACGAGACACAAGAAACGTGTGGAGTCATTACCTTACCCTTGCAAGTTGGTCCTAGAACCCTAGATACAACCGTGTTTATTGTACATTGCCCAACATCGTACAATATACTTTTGGGTCGCCCTTGGATCAATGCGATGCGAGCGGTTCCTTCCACTTTACATCAGTGTGTTAAATTTGAATTTAAAAATCAGTTGGTCACTATCCATGGTGACCCTAGACCCTTTGATATGTGTGCTTTGGCAGAACCTGTTGGAGTGCAATTTTGCCCCGCTCTGTCATCCACACATCCTAATTCTTATTTTTCATCTAAACATGTGAAAAACACACACATAACATCATCTACTCCATCAACTACACCTATACATTTAACTCAACCATCTTCTGAACAAACCACACTAAAACCTCAAAAAGGTCTTCAATCCACAACCAATCCTTCATGTTCTATCCCTATAATTTCAAAACCTATAGACCCATTTATTGACACTTCCACATTATCAACATCTATCATACCTTCCACATCTAAAGATATAGGGAATGATCCTTCTACATCTTATGCTCTTTTTGATGAACTTTTACCGGAATTATCCACAATCTTAATATCAGAAAAAACAAATGCTTTTATGCAAGATTCAATTCTTTTAAATAACTTGCCACCATCTCCTCGTACTTTGGGCCTCCCACAACCTATGGGAAGTACTTACCAAGTCGGGAGTTGTGCTTTTATTTATAAAGGATATGATTGGGGAAGAATACCCAGGAATATCAAAACTCATCATGAGGGATATGCCCGATGTTATTTTGCTAATGAATATATTAAAGCTAAACCCATAATGCTTAAAATGGGCTATAAAGGGAAAGGCTTGGGACCTTTCCAAAATGGTATGAAAGAACCTATTGAGGTAGAGCCATGGCCTGCCCGATGTGGTGTGGGCCTATTTCCTAGTAAGGGTCAACCCTTCCCTTTTGAAGATGATGATCAACTCATATGTTATCAAGATTATCTAGATAAACAAGATTCTTTGTGTTCAAAGAATAATCCCTTTACCTGCAACATGCTATCCATAGCTTACCCTGAATTGATTGTTGAATCCGATGAGGAGTTGGAAGGAGATATTTTCCATGATGTCTCCGTTGAAGAGTTGTTACACAATGGTTTTTATTTTGATGGTTCTATACCAACTATAGCCCAACTTGAGGCCACCACTCATCAAGACGAATTATCCAACTTAACCTTAAAATAATTACAAGAATTGGGCGTTTCACCCGCCCCACCTAATTTTGAAAGAGATCTACACATGGAAGTAGAAAACGTCATTAAAGTTAACATTGGAACTAAGGATAATCCTCACATAATCAATATTGGATCAGCATTAAGTCAAGAAAAACAAGATGAATACATTGCATTCCTTAAAGAATATGAAGATGTCTTCGCTTGGACATATGAAGATATGCCAGGTCTGGACCCTTCTGTAGTCATGCATCATCTAGTAGTCCATCCGGATGCTAAACCTGTTAAACAGAAACTTAGAAAAATGCATCCCAAAATGGCCTTACTAGTCAAAGGAGAACTAGAAAAACTATTGAAGGTTATTTTTATACAAGAACTCAGTCAGCTGGAACTTCTAGATGAAAAGCGCATCAATGCTTTGGAGCATCTTCGTGCTTACCAAAACAAGCTTAAAAGATCATATGCCAAGAAAGTTCGTCATCGATCCTTTGAGGTCGACGACCTTGTTTTAAAAGAAAATCAAAAAAATACTAATGCAACTAAAGACCTTAAAGGTAAATTTGAGCCCAACTGGCTTGGACCATATATTATTACTACTAAATTTGAATCAGGAGCATACAAATTAGCTACCTTAGATGGTAAATATTTAAAAGAACCTATGAATATTATGCATCTTAAGCGATATTACGCATAAAATTTGGTCATTTCATCATTTGTACATATTTTGCATGCTGTCTCATTTTAAAAATATATATAAAACTATTTAAAAAAAAACTAAAAATAAAAATAAAAGTCAAAAACAACTATATTATTGACTCTTTTCAAAACCAAAAAAAATAAAGAAGAAAGAGAGAGTCAAGATCATCAAACTCCTCAAAAATATTTGTTGTATATATTTCTTCTTCAAGTATTGCAGTTATATTTTCAAATTATTTTGGATAAATTAGCATTTATTTGGAATCCCTCACTATCACAAACACAAAAAATAAATATCTTGATTTTATCTGGCATGATTACTAATCTCTCTTATATCAAAGTCCACAAAATTCAATTAAATAAAGTTTGAGCATAGAGAATTGATCTTGTTATTTACTTAAACCAAGCATATCTTTTCACAATAAAATGATTACATTTGTAATTTCCATGTTATGCTACATAGTAGAAGTGGTTTCTTGAGCGAAAAGTTTCCCCTGCTATCCTATCATGCACATGGTCTAGAATCTTTGAGAATTGACAAAAGGACAAGCTCACCCCTACCCGAAATAAAAATCCCTTGCTCTACAGCTAATCCGAGCAAGTATCCCTAGTATAGGAAGAAAAGAAAAGTTCAAGAAAAAGAGAAAAAGAAACAAGTTATTTCAGCATTATCTCAAATATCAAGCCAAAATACAAAAATACAAAAAAAAAAGAGAGAAAAAGAAAAGCAAAAGCAAAGAAAAAGAAACAAGCAAAAGCAAAAGCAATAAAATCCCTTTCCCTACCCATTGAAAAGAAAAGAAGGGTTGATGAGCTTGAATCCCTGGAATTCTCAATTATTCGAAAACTGTGAGGTAAGCCCCATAACAGGTGGTTTGTGCCCAACCCGCTTGGCCTTGGGTAACTCCTAGCGTGGTGATATGTCTGTCACATTAGCGACCTTCTTTTGTACAGACCTATGTCTGCTTATGGATTAGCTAGCTCTTGATAACCCGACTTACATAGTAGTCTGGTATGGTTATATGCATCTAAATCATGGTTAATGAACACTTATTTGGTTAATTCAAATCACTTGTATCATAGTATCTTGCTCAAACCTGGTAAATGAACAATGCAATTGCACACACATTTTGTATTTGAGAGATTTTGTGTATCATTATGATAAATCAAGATTGGTAATGAACTCACCTACGCACATGGGATTCCTTATAAATCTAACTTTTGTCTTTAAGATACTTTGAAATATTTTTGCAAATTGTTTGGAATAAATTCATTTTCTTCTTTGAAGTACAGTTGTTTAGTATAAAGACAACTACATGCATTATCAAAAATCAAAATCATTTTCAAAAACATGCAATCAAGTTACATTTATATATAACTTTTGACTTTCGCGACGATGGTATAGTTCCAAAACCAAAATTGGAATTTTATGCCTAGCGCAAGTCCTCATCTTCATATTTTTAGTTTATTTTCAAAAATTAAAAATCAACCATGCAATAAAACTATTATATTATTTTCTTCTTTGGATTTCGCGATGATGGTATAAGTCTATACCTAAATATTCTATGCCTAGCGCAAACCATTGTACCAATTTTATTTTCCATTATTCAAAATCATAAAAACATATGACTTAAATCATTATGTTACACCATTATGCTTTAAAACAAAACAAACACTTACTCTATTTTCATGTCATTATGTCAAACTTCAATTTTGCAATGATGGTATAATTCCTAGGGAATTATCCAAAAAATTTATCACACTTAGGAATTTATGCCTAGCAAAAGTCATTTTAAAATATTTCATGCATAATATTTTCATGGAAATCTGAAAACAAATCATCATCATCATCATCATTTGCATCATCACACCAAAGTCTTAAGACAGTCTCTTAAGCACTCTTTTACTTTTAACAATATTTCTATACTGGGATTAGCTTGACGACCGAGTGAGCGGCGACTCCATGAAATGGTCTATAATAGCGACAATGTCCTTTGAAATTATTGTTAAAAGTCCTCTTTTATTTTTATCAAATTATCACATCACAAACAACCAATTTGTTTACATCAGATTATTTCATTTAAATTTTAAAAAGCATGACATTCAAACCATAATATTTCCAACCGACATAATTACATGAATCATCCAATCAATCACACCACAACAATAAAGCATCATACAAACACATAAGACAAGTCATATGATCAAAAATATATATATATATATATATATATATATATATCTCAACAATATATGTACATCATATCAAAACTGGATTGGTAGGCCACAATCTACATCTTGGCATACTCAATCCTCTCAAATCATATAATCAGTATGTACAGTGCAGTAGCCTAGCCTCGAGAACCCCTCGAGCTCTCAGCCTCATCTCCTCCCCAGCCCTGAGGTGGACGAGGTGGCCCCATCGCAGTATGTGTGGTACTACGAGTCCTAGTCGTCGATCGGGATGAAGTCCTCGATGACCCAACCCTGATCGGATCCGCAATGCCGACTGGCAGCTGTACCCTCTGGCCCTCTGGCACCATCTGGAAGTAGATACCCTGATAGAACATGGTCTGAGCAATCGACCACGCCAGCTCCTGAGTGCTCGCTCCTCCGCTCCGTGCTCTGAGGCGTGCAACCTCATCTCTGAGCTGTGTAGCCTCTGCTCGATGGCGTGCAGCCTCATCCTATAGAGTCTACACCTATGCCTAGAGATGGACAGTCTCCACCCGGAGAGTAGCCATCTCACTACTCTCTCCTATGTCCACACCCTTGCCCTTATCGGGCGATGGTGGTCTCTCTCTCCATGGAGAAGGGGGTCTCTCCTCCCTCCTCTCCCGCTGCCACGGCCTCTGCTGAGCCTGTGGTCTCCTCTACTCTCTCCCTCTATGACCCTATGCCGCCTCAATGGCCGCCTGGCACCGCCTCCCCATCCGACGCACAACTGCATGAATCGGACCTTGAGCCCTCGTCATCCGAGGAGGGCGGATGCCTGTGTACCAGGCATCATAGCCATCGGCTACCCCTACGTCGTCCCCATCCACTGGCTGAATGGGGGCATCATCTACGTCCTGACTCCAGAAGCACTGCATATCTGGAGCCCCGCTAGCTGTAGTGTTATCCCGGACGGTCCGAGAAAACTCGTAGTCTCTGAGAGATGGGATCCCCTGCTGTAGACCGAACTGCCTCAAAACTCGATCGTAGCGATGGAGCTCCACCTCTCCCCTCTCCATCCTTAGCCAGTAGACTCGCCTGACGTGAGCCAGCTCCTGTCCATCCTCGGCCCACCCTGGATGATCTCTCCAAGGCCTCCAGGTGATCTGGTCGAAGACAAGGTCGTCAAGTAGTCTCCAGGACATTGGCAGATCTATCCGCCACTGTGACCCTCTTCGGAGCCACCAGTAGAAAGCTCGAGGCCTCTCCCCATCAATCCCTATCAGTGGGAGCCCTACCGGCCTTCGCACCATGATGTGCTCCTAGCACCAAACCTGTAGTAGTGATGTCATAACCAGACATCGGCCGCCCTTGTATACGACCCCATGCAGGATCCTATACAATCGGCATAGTACATAACTCCCCCAAGCAAACCCGTACCCGTGGTCTCTCATGTCGTAGACCACATCTGTCAGTAGCCATGGTACTCTGCATCCACTCTGATGGCATAGCAATAGACCACCTACAACCCCAGCCAAAACCTGTGTCAGTCTAGATGCCCCAGGCATCTGGCATAGCGACTCGATGTTCACTCTGCCCTTCTCCAGGGCGAAGCTCGGATCTCCGCACAGTCGCATCATCGCGTGGCCCTGATTGGCCATGGGAGTTATCAACCGTCCTTGTATGGGGATCCTCAAAATCCTCCATACATCCTCTAGTGTGGGAGTCATCTCCCCTGTCGGTAACCAAAAATAGGAAGAACCCGGATACCACCTCTCCGCTAGGGTTGTCAATAGCCCCATATCTGTAGAAACCTGTGGCATCTCTGCCACATGCCGCAAGCCGACTTGTGCCAACTGATCTCGCTCTGCCTGAGATAGAGCGGCCAAGTCATCCCTCAGCCCACCGTATTTCCATTCTCTGCTCTTTAGTAATCCTCTCTGCGACATAAACAACAAAACAATAAAAATCATTAATCCAAATCATTAATAAAACAATGATTAAAAATGCAAGTAAAGTAAGTTCAATTTCATCAATGATGATATCGTCCACTATTGGACGATATCGTCCCAAATTTGAGCAAATTCGTCTCCGATTTCGCAAGCCGAAATCGTCCCCTTTTTGATGAAATCGTCCCCATTTCGCCGATTTCGCCCCTGGACGAAATCGGCGATATCGAGACGATTTCGTCCCGACGACGTCGACGGCCCAAAAACGGTCGCGATGCTCAAAAATCATCAAAATTTAATCTACAAAGCATAGAAAATCAAATTTCAAGCATTCTAAACTAAGTTTAGACCCTTACCCGTAGCCCGCGTCGGACCTCTGTCGATCTGTGCGCTGTCTCGACCATCTTGTCTGCAGAGCTCTAGAAAACAATGAAAATGAACAAGATAACAATGAATTAGGGTTTTTCCCTATTTTTCTTAATTTTATTCAAAAACAATTAAAAACATTTTAATTTTTTGCTTTTTCGCGTTTTTACCTCAAACGTTCGATTTGGGTAAAAACACGGAGGGGGCATCATAGTAAGCTATCGTACGATTCGACCAAGAATCGTCGCCTAAAAATGGGAATAATTTTTGCTTTCTCGTAGATCGAGAAGAACTCATCTTTAATGCATTTTCTTCAAAAAATTCGCTAAAGAGGGGGCAAAATGTAGCACCCTAAAATTGGCACAGTAAAACTTAGCAATAATCAAAATTACCTTAGTAATAATTCAAATTCAAATTCAACCCCCAAAACCGCTCCCAAATCGCCGTTTAACCCGTTTCCTTGTTTTTCGCACCATTTTTAGGATTTGTTGTGACCGTTGGATGATATCGTCGCCGATCAGACGATATCGCCTCAGATCGGACGATTTCGTCTGGACTAGGACGTCCAGACGATCTTGTCCCAAAACTAATTTTTCATAATTAGCTTCTGTTTCAACAGCTTCTCTAACTCGGGCAGAGACGCGTCCGCACCGTTAGAGACCTCCCTCTTGGAGATCTTCCAAATTAGGATGATCTCCAACCTCCCAAGCTTCCCTCCTAAGTCTACTTAAACCTTAGGACCCCCCCTTGACATTCCCTTGGCTGGATTTTTTGTAACTTGACCTTTATACGCATTAGAACACCCTGGATTATCATCTGCACTTGTCCTATCCAAATTTTGTTGCAGGAACCTTGTTATTCTTCAGCCGGAGCAAGCTCAGGTCGTCGCAGATGATCCTGTCCAATTCGAGACGATTTCGTACCAATCCGAGATGATTTCGACTACAGTCAACATTGGGGCAATCAGTGCCCAGAGTTTGCATTTTCTCTACTCTTTTCTGCTGCATTATTCTGCATTTAGTTAATTCTATGGTTATTCCTTATTACTCTGCATTTTGGAGTTCACCCATATAGTTTTAATGCATGATAAAGTCATAATTTGTCATTAAATCATTGAAATACACTCATATTTTGTTTATAATTATCCGTCTAATATTATTGTTGTCATTCTGCATCATTGCCCTCTGTTTGTATTGCTGCATTTTTTGCATTTTGTATCTATTTCTCTATTTGCGGGTCTCTGACGAATTCGTCAGATCTCAGACGATCCTGTCAGATCAGAGACGATCCTGTCAAATTCCAGATGATCTCGACTGCTTCAAAAATTAGAATCTCCATCAGACATCCGGGACCAGGTATGGATTTCTTCCCTTAGTTTACTCTCTGTGTTTTCTGTTAAATCTATTTTCTGTATTTAAATTTGCATTTTCATATAGAATAACTTAGATTCATCTGGCCAAACCTAGGACTTGGATGTTTAAAGCTAAAATTGAACACATTAAACTCATTCCCAACCTAGGCGTGGAAACTGCCACTAAACGTTTCTTGGTGAACCCCACCATCCGTCGAAAAATCACCTTAATACCCCTCCCCCGAGAGGCGGGACCTTCAAAGGGCCTCTCAGTCCGAGGTATTGTCCCATCCTTTTCCCATCCTCCTTCCGGCGCGGATCCTTTAGCCTGAAGGTAAGGATGCAAAAAATTTGGAGCGATACACATGTACCATCTTGAGCTTATGAAATCATCCAAGCTAATTTTTGGAGCTCTAGGTAATGAAGGATGACTCCATCGTAGCTTTGAATATACAATATACCTCCTAGAAAGACATATCTTATCACTTTATGCTAAAATGCTTATTTTTTGGCATGTAATAGTCTATGTGGGATAATTATAAGTTTTAGGAAATATTGTAATTGGGATAGCCAATAAGCTAAAGCCTCAAGAGATAAGATGACTTGTCTCTCCTGCAATTCAATGTGCACAAATGCAGAATGAGAAATAACCTTGTGGTAAATAATGGTACCATTCTCCGTAGGACCCTACGAGATCAAGGACCCCTAAGGTGCCTTCTTTAAAAATTATTTGGCTTTATAGAACTAGTCATGGTCTGGATCTATATGAATCATGTTGACTGATTCTTTGTTATCAAAACCCTCACACTGCATCACTACGTGTGAGAGTGTTTTCAAATGAATGGTAGTGAAATCAATAGACAGATTCTAAGGGATCAAGGATCCCAAAGATACCATAGTTTCTATGAATTTTTTTGACATGTGAGGGATTGCCTTGATGTTATACTATTCTATTTGGTCTAGATAGGTGTCAACATGCTCTTTGTAAGCTTTCAAGATTGGATCCCTGCATTGAAATAGTCCCTTGACCTGGTTGACTATGAGGAGGGAGTCATCGAAGATATCTAGCCTTTTGATATTCATAGCGATGGCTGTTTGGAGGTCTAATATTAGGGCCTCATATTCAGTTTTGTTATTAATGCAAGGGAATTCTACCTTAAATGAAAAGGGCATTGGAGCACCTTGTGGTATAAAAAACACAATCCCTGCACCACCTCCTTACTCACACTTTGAAACATAAAAGAACAAAGTCATGTCAGCTTTATTTTTAGGTTCTTCGGGTTTGGGTGCTTCTAATAATGTGAAGAATGCATCATCAAGAAGTTCTATGGTGAGGTACCTACTATTATGAAGAGGCACCTCAGCCAGTTGATCATCTATGACTTGTCCCTTGATGGAATTTTGGCTTATGAATTCCAAGTCAAATTTTATCAATAATATGATCTACTTTGTAGTACGTGTATTATGATATATCTTGCTCATCATATACTACAAAGTATTTTGTTTGGATATTACATACGTTGTATGGCTCAACCTGTAGTAGCACAATTTCTTAGTTGCAAAGACTGCTGCTAGGCACAACTTTTCTACGTATGCATATCCTATCTCATAGCTCACCAAGGTGTGGCTGATGTAATATATTACTTGTTCTTTATATTGTGCATTCTTTTGAGCCAACATGGTGCCCAAAGCAAAATTAGAAGTGGATATATATAGCAGGAATGGCACGTCTAGCCTTGGTGGAGCTAAGACTAGCAGTATTGCTAGATGCTTCTTGATTTTAGTAAAGGCTTGCTGACATTCTTCATCCCACTGGAATAGGACCCCCTTGTGCAGCAGTAGATTCATGGGTCGATATTTGTTTGATAGTTGTGTGATGAATCACTTTGTGGATGCTACTTTTCCCTATAAGCTTCTCACATCTTTTATGTTAGTGGGTGTGGCCATTTCCAGGATAGCCTTTACCTTTGTTGGGTCTACCTCGATGCCTCATTTAGAAATGATGAATCCCAAGATTTTTCTAGAAGTTATGCCAAAGATGCATTTCTTTGGATTAAACCTAACATTGTGCTCAATCAGGTGATAGAATACCTTCTTGAGGATCTCAGCATGCTCTTCATGCAACAATGACTTGGCCAGTAAGTCATCGATATAGTTTTCTAAGATCTTGTACATGTAGTCATGGAAAATGTATGTCATAGCTTGCTAATACGTGGCACTAGCATTTTAATACCAAATGGCATTACTTTATAGCAAAATTTCCCCCATGGAGTGGTGAACATGGTTTTATGTTGATCTTCGGGTTTAATCCAAATCTAATTGTAACCAAAAAAACCATCCATTAGGGAGAGCATCTCATGACCTGCAGTTGCATCCATAAGAGCATATATTAGGAAACGGGAATGAATCCTTTGGTGTTTCCTTATTGAGATCCATGAAATCCGTGCAAATGTGGATTCTTCCATTAGTTTTTCCCACAAGCACCATGTTTGATACCCATTATGGATAGTCAATGGGAAAAATAAAGACTACATCCAACAATTTATACAACTTATTTTACACCATCAAAGTGATGATTGGATGCATCTTTCCGAGTTTTTTCTTGATCAATTTATTCACATGATCTAGTGAAAGGTTATGGACAACCAATTTTGGATCTAGTCTTGACATATATTTTTAGGTCCAAGAAAAGAGACTTGGTCTCTCTTTCAATAGATGAATTATGATGGCTTGTTCTTTTGGAGATAAGCTTTCTCCAAACTTGAATTTCTTTGGATTATAACGGTCATCATTGATGTCCATTTTGAAAGTATCCTCTATTTCCATATGTGACCCCTCCTCAAGCTAGTGAGGAGTGGGGATTAAGTGGATGTCATCTAATGGTTTTAAAGGTTCCACTAAATCATGGTCAAAACCAGCATGATAGACATCATGTGTGCAACTTGGTGTAAAATGGAATGGTTGTAGCATTTCTTCATTGGGGAAGAAAAATTGAGGCTCTAGGGGTGAATCATCATGATCCAAATCAATAGAATCTAAATTAAGACACAATAGTTTTATAATATCTGCTAGGTTGTGAAGTGGATCGATCAAATCAATGGAGATCATGTTGATGCATGGGGTGAAATATCCAATACCACATGGGTAAAACTCTACATTAGTAATTTGTATTCCATACCCAATATGTGGCTCTAGGGGTATGGGTATATTAGGATATGGTCTATGGACAAATGAGATAATGGGATCACTAGGCTATCGTAGCTCTCTGAATGTAGGAGGATCGAGGAAAACCATACGATATATGATGTCTAGATTTACTAGTCTTCTCATGAGGTGAAGGTCAGGATATATGGTGTAGAGTATCACCTCTCTTTCAATAATTAGATTGACTTGATGTAAATGATGAGGCCCAAGATAATCCATCTCGGTCTCATCCTCATAGTCGCTATCATCTATGAAGAAACCCTCATTCTTGCCCACTGGAATTGGGCGGTGATTTACCTGTTGATGCCTAAGATAGGCCATTTTAGTCTCATCTTCATAATAATAGTCACTTATGAAGAATCCATTGGCATTTACTATTGTCCCTACAATGTGGTTTTCACTTCTTGGCTCAAGGTAGGCCATCTCAGTTGAGTCTTCTAACTAATAGTCACTCTCATTTGAGATGTATCCACTCTTTGTGTTACCTGCCCAAGCAAGATGTTGAATATACCAAGGCCCATGGTAGGCTAGTCCGACTTTATCTTTGGATTCACTAGTGACATACTCATTTTCCTCTCACTCATAACCATGGATTGGTTCATCCTCCCATAGGATGATTCCTGATGGGTGCGCTTTGAGAGAGGAATTTGGATGATACTCATCGGGTGGTCTTATATTGACCATGATCACCCTTCTGTCACTCAAGAAGCCTTTTTTTGGGGGTTGATAGGAATTCCAGTCAATGTCTTCCCTTAACCTCAAGTTCAACCTAACTAGGGCTACTTCCAAAGAATCATCGTGGCTCTGTATTTGATACCCCAGACCAAACCTATTAGTAGGTAGCTAGTATTACAGCTGGAATGGATACCCTTGCTTGTACATACCTAAACCATAGCCATGCCAATGGCATTGTTCAAAGTACCTTAGAGAAAAATTAGGATTTGATAAGTAATAAACATTCATGGTGAATGGTTCATCCTCATCCTCTTCAATATTAGAAGCATTATGGGCACAGTCTAAACTAGCATATATGAAGTTGGTTTGGTTAGGGGGAATCCCTAATGGAACCACTATCCCTATTGGTAGATTTGGGACTCTTGGCCATACCATGTCTTGCACAGACTCAATAATAGGTGTGAAAGTCATGTTCTACAAAATATATTCACCTAAACCTGTGTTGGCTAAGTGAACTATCACCTACGATGTAGATGACGCTGTTGATGAAGTAGGAGAGACAAGTTGAGGTACCTCCTTGGCTATGTCCTAGGAATATCCCTCCTCCATTGAATTTAGAATTTCCATAGCTACTATAGTTCGAAGTTCTTTAGGTCCTTCCTACACTAGGGGTGCTTTTAGCTTCTAGGATTCCATTCTCTTGGATGTTTTGGGTTTCTCAGAAGCTCCAGCTACTTTAGATGTAGGAGATGGTGCCGATGTGGATGGGTCACCTTGCACTTATTTAGACTTACTTTCTGGTAGTGCGATGGGGGATGAAGGCCTTATGTACAAATGTGTTGACAAAAGGATGAATTTCCCTAGAAATTCAACCTAATGCACATATTTAAATGGCTCTTCATCTGATGGAACCACATGCATTTATCCCTCGTGCACATACTTGATGCATTGGTGCAAGATTGAGGGAACACACTACATGTCCCTTATCTAGGGATGCCCTAGGAGTATGTTGTATTGCATTACCTCATCCAATATATGACACATAATGGGGATGGTCTTATGCCCTACCTTTATAGGTAGAACAACTGTAACCACTATGGAGTACAATGCATGATTGAAAGCTCTCAATGTATAGGAGGTTGGGATAATGTTGTACCTAGGGATTTTTAGTTGCCCTATAGCCTTTGTTGTGATAATATTGATAGATGAGTCTATGTCAGTTAGAACCCATTTGAAGGGTATGTCATTGATTTATGTGATGATATGTAGAGGTGGGTCTACTAAGTTAGTAGAAACTACCTTGATTTTGTGATCGTAGAAATGGATCACAAGCTCTTGGTATTGTTGCACTTACCCCAAAAAGTGTATGAATGCATCTGGGTTATGGATCTAGAGCTCAATCGATCTCAAGATCTTCATAAAAGTCTCCCTATGCCTAGGATATTGTTGTATGAGCTCATAAATTGACAACTTGGCCAAATTTATTTATGGATTTTTCTCTAGTCTACTTTGAATAGTTACCATAGGTTGTACTGGTAGACCTAGAGGATTGTTTTTTAGCTGCCTCTATCGATGTGCATTAAGGATATGAATAGGAGATGCTAGAGAATTTGGTTGACCATATCATTAACTCCTAGTTACCACATTGACTATCTCAACCATTTTTATGTATTCCTGAGTGGGTGGTTCAACCAGAACTTGGTTGACTTGGGCACCCTGATCCTTGGGGACCTCATGATTTGGAAATGGTTTTTGAATATACCCATATCTCTATTATCAAGTTCTAATGGGTTTTCAAATTCTAGCTCACCCTTCTTAATTATATTTTGCACAACATTCTTAAATTTGATACATGTTTCGATGTCATTCCCTTGTATTCTGGATATGGGCAATATTGATCTTCCCCATATCCCTTGGTCTTGGGATGGTTAGGGTTAAGAAGTTACATCTCAGGTAGTCTGAGTATTTGTGCCTCACTTAGCTAATTAAATATTGATTGCATCAACTCTAAAAAAGGTGTAAAATAGTGAGGCAACTGACATTTCTTATTTTGATATTGGTTGTTATTTGGGTTGTAATTGGCCAATGGGGGTTGAGCCTGATAGTTTTGTGATTGTTGGCTATTGTCTCCATTTGGTATGCTTAAAACAACTTGGTTGACTTGAACAAGCTTGGTCTAATTTTGTTGATTCTTGTTACACTTGTTATTATTCCACTCCTTTTTTTTAGGAGCTTGAGGTCTCCTTCATCAACCTTTATTTCCTCTATGAGCTTGGCTTGAGCCAAGGCTTATTAAAATGTTTTATACTACTATAGTTGCATTATCAACGAGATGTGTTTTGTGTAGCTCTTTGTGAACATTTAGGTGATCTCTTTATGGGAATAGAGAATGGTAGTTTCACCATTATTTTCATCCATCTATTCCCATAGTCCATAACTAGATCATCGTAATATTGCTTTAATTTTTCCATATTGGATAAGTTCACCTTCTTCTTGATGCCGAAGGAGAAGTGTTCAATAAATTCATTCACCCGTTGCTCAAAGTTTATGATGCTATGCTTGGGTAGTTTATTTAAACATTGATTTGCTATACCTAATAACATTATGATTAACATTCCTAGCATTAGGGTGTCATCATGCTCAAGCTAGAAGTACACGTTCATGAAATTTGTAGCATGTTCTTGCACATCTTCCTCTCCTTTTAACTTGTCTAGCCTAGGCATATCAAAGTACCTAGGGTATACAAGAATCGATACTAAGGGGTAAAAATATTTGTTGTGTATTTTTCTTAAAGTCATATTTTTCCTAACTATGTCCTGCTTCTCAAGATATTTGACTCTCTCAATGATTATTTGGTATACCTTCAAGGAAATAATCTCCTATTCTTGAAGGTTGACCCATGGTGGTAGGGTAGGTCATCCTATGTTTTTTCGATTTGGGAATCTATATTCATCCCCTATGACCACGAATGGAGGTTTAGGATATGTCTGATACTGATCTTCCATCCTTACATATTCTTCATTAAGTTGTGTTTATTCTAGATCCAAGAATTACTGATACTCTAAGGCATGGTGAGTGTGCTCATATATTTTTTTAGTGTGTATCTCATGCTGAGAATCAACATGTCTATCATGTTGGTATTCCTCACCACCTATGTGTAAGTTGACTCAAGCCAGCCTATCCCCTTGCTCTTTGCACTCAACTCTTTCTTCTCTCAAGAATTTCTCATGTAGGTTTAGACACCTTTTCCTTCGTTCTTCTTGCTTGATAGTTTTCAAATGCTCTCGCTCAATGCACAGTGCTTCTTCTAACCTATGTATGTGGTCAGACTAACCTGTCACTAAAGGTTCATGCCTCTCTAGATCTATGCAAGGAGTTATAATGGATAGATCTCTCAGAGATACTCTTGTTATGTTCTTGCCCTTGTCTATCAGGTCAACTTGTTCTATGTACTATGATTTATGTTGTGTACCCCCATGGTTCAAGATAGTGTACATGATGCGGGACCACTTTGAAGCTTTCCTTGGTTCATTGGTTTACCTTGTAGTTATGTTATACGAATTTCCTAATAGATAATGTATGGTAGCAATGCTTCTTTAATTTGATCTCGAGGGAAACCAATCCAACTCATCAAGTTTTCTGGTCTTCCATGGTTGATCCTATGGAGTCCTAGTAGCACCAATGATATTATAATCTAGGGGTATCCTCCCATATTCAAGGAGGCTATAATATGCTCTTAGTGTATGATTTGGTGTAGTCCTAGTGTCTTGTCCCTTAGTGGGATGATCTATCCTAAGTGTGTCATGTGAAGTTTGGAGCCTTGCAGCCTCTACATGCCTATGTGATGATAGAAGACTTGATGCATCCTCATGTATGTGTGATTATGGAGACCTTGAGGCCTTCGCATGTCTATATAATGATGGAGGCCTTGAGGCCTCTGCATTTCTATGTGATGATGGAGGTCTTGAGGCCTTCGCATGTCTATGTGATGATGGAGGCCTTGAGGCCTCTGCATTTCTATGTGATAATGGAGGCCTTGAGGCCTCTATATGTTTGTGTGATTATGGAAGCCTTGAGGCCTCCTCATGTATGTGTGATGGTGGAGGCCTTGAGGCCTCCTCATGTCTATGTGATGATGGAGGCCTTGAGGCCTTCGTATATCTTTGTGATGATGGAGGCCTTGAGGCCTCCACATATCTCTGTGATGATGAAGGCCTTGAGGACCCCTCATGCCTACCATGAGAGAAACCACAATATGGCTCTCTCACTAGGGTTTCTTTAGGAGTCCCCCCAAGAGTTGATTTGTCACCCCTAATACTTGCTAAACTTCATCCAGTGATACTATGGTTGGGTAGCTCAACACCATTGTGATTGTGAGTGTGTGAAGCATCATTTTCTACCTCAGTGTTGGACTGAGGGTGATTGCTCCGCATGTATACCATGATTACCATGAATTATCTTCTTATGTCAATTTCAAACCACACAAGAAAAGCAAACAAATATTTATCTCATTTAAGGATTAATGTGTGTTACCTAAGCTATTTTGTGTGTTTTGATGCATTATTTGTAAATAAGACCTTGTATCACATGTTTTGCTCTTGTTGGATGGTATTCTTGTGTTTAAGTGGATTTCACCTGTATAGTCATAGCTCGAAAACCTAGTGATGAAGTCTAGGTCATGTAATCCAACCTATAATGTGTGGTAATGAATTCCACACACGGTCAGGGAGCATAGGTTCTCCCAGCCCTAACCCATTTCACCCATATTTAGTGATATACCTCTTAAAAGAGAGATATGTGCAAATTTCCCATGGGTTATGATGGATCTTGGAGCCAATATTGGCCAATAATAATAGGTACATAGGATTTGAAGTAGCGGGTGGAGATGAAAGTCACCTCACTAATATCTACCAGTGGTTGGTCATGACCTCCAAATCACTAGTGTTAAAGTGATACGTGGTGTGTGGGGTTCTTTTTAGATTTTTATAATGGAAAGTGATGCACTAAAAAGCACTCATGATTATTTTCCTATATGCCTAAGAAGAATGTTTCATTTCAAAAAATGCATTTCTAACTAATTTAAATGACTTTCATACAATGTAATTTCTACTCTATGATGTAATGACCTCTAGCTAGGCCACATGCAATAAATATTAAACACGCAAGAGCCTAGACTACTAGAGACTAGGGCAGACCTCAAATATAGAGGTTCACTATTTCTAGCAATGACTAGAGGAAATCTAAAAAAAAAATCTAAGAAGCTTCAAATACATTTTTCTTCCATATTTTCTTATGTTTCCTTAGTGAAAAATGCGATTTTAATTACTATTTTTTGAAAATAAATTGCAGACAGACAAATACAAAAAATCAAGGAGTAGAACCAACCTAAAATCCTCATATGATGATGAAAGGGCTGCCCTCTGGTGCTCTTTTTCTGCTAGTCAATGTTGACCAAAGCAGTTTCTTCTAGCTGCTAACTTCAAAAGTGGTCAAAATCTATTGGTCATTATCAACCAGAGTGGCTAGACCTGCACATAGAAAATACATGAAAACATCAAAAAAATGACCAAAAATAGAAAACTAGGTGGGAGTCCTACTGTGATCGCCATCTATGCAACCTCGAGAAGCATGCACCCCTACTCTACTTGCATAATGATATAAAAATAAAGGACCATAAAAGCATAGATAACATGGAAATGACAAATGAAAGAAGTATATTTTATTTATTCATGTGGATTCTGATTACATATCGGTCCCTCTTAGGGATACCCAGTTTTGATATAATGAAATACAATCAAAAGTAATGGTGTCCCCTTGCAAAGGAGTGGTACACTTCGTAGGCCTCTAGATCTCGCACACGAACTTGTATGAGGGCTTATAGATGTCTCCTTCTCCTTCTCTTGCCCAGAGGAATCTTATATGTTGGATGCCTTGAATCGGTCCTATAAACCTGTAAACTACATGTAAAGAAATAACAACGAGCTATTAGTAGCATGGGTAGCCTCTCATGATGAGGCTTTATTAGCAGATTTGATAAACATGATATATGAGCATAATAATATTAAAATGCAAGCAAAAACTAAGTGATAAATGCATGAAAAACTTAGAAATAATGGTGTAAATGCATTACAAGAACCAGATATATGCTAAAACTAAGTAATAAAGTAAAAAGCAATAATAGATCTAAGCTGAAACAAAGGAAACAACACCTCAGATCCTGGTTGTTGTTGTTAAGAGTGATCGTGACTATAGGCCACTATCGAAGACATCGATCAATAGACTAAAGGGTTTACCTCAAGATCCAAGGGTTGTGGTAGTCGATCCCTTGTTCAAATTGATGTTCAAGGGTCACTTCTTGTGTTTGATACACTAGTTGGCAATGAAGAATGTTCGATTTGAATGGTTGTATGGCTAGAAACTATTGCTAAATTGAGCAGAGCTCTGCTACTCCTCCAAGGGGTATTGAATCTCTCTCCAATATACTAGTGCTTCACTGCACAAAATTTTGATATTAGTAAATGATTTGATTTGCTTGGGAGATTCCATATGTAGACCTCCTAGATTCAGATCTAGATCTAGATCTTAGCTTCCTAGTAAAGCTAAAATCTATATTTACATGCAACTGACCATTCCAAGAGGAAGGATCAGTCACAAATTTGTATTGAAGGGGAAGTTAGGAGGAGTTCTAGGAGTTCCACACCAAAAGCCACCTACAAGTAATGCAATTACATTCAGACTGTGTGATCTGGTCTTGTATCCATGGATAGATTATGTTTTGGTGCTAGTCACTATCTAGAGCAGCGGTTGGGTGTGGTCACTCTCAGCTTTAGTGGCCATTATTGGTGGCCACTTTGCTTGATAGATATTGAGCCTAAATGGGCTAGAACTACCCTTTTTGAGTGGTTAGGACCACTAATAGCTCTTGGAATGATCCAAGATCATTCATATGGTCTTTAGATGTGTCCATATGAGTAGTCTCCTAAACATGATGCATTTTAGGTTTCTATAGAGGGATTATCAAGCTTGATGGCCCCTAAGTCAATTAGGTCTTGCACCATATCTTTAAATATGTAGTAGTATTTTATATCATACCTATTTTTGTGATGATAAGGACAAAAATATGCTCCTAATAGATTTTTTTGCATTTGGTGGGATCATCTGGTTTGACCTTAGGTAAGGAAAGTTGGTTGGTATCATACAACCTATGAAATATAGAGGTATATGATTCACCTAACGGGGTGTATTGGTGATTTTGTCCAATGAATTATTAACATTGGTTATTTTCCACAATTTGCATTATGTTTTGAACTTGTGATGGTGGGGGAACCACTTGATATGCAATTTTTTGTGATTGTTGTTGTATGGGTTGTTGTTGTTGAGCCATTACCAACTGGCTCAAGACCACTTGATTTACTTGATTTGCTTGGCTAGCCTAATTTGGCTTGGATCGGCCAGAATAGGTTCCTTTGGATTGGACCTTAGTTTGCCATTATTTATTTTTAGGCTTGAGTGCACCTTCTTATATTTTGATTTCTTTGATTACTCTAGTCTAGGCAAGAGCTTATTCAAATGATCTATACTATTGTAATTGTAATAACCAAGAGATTGATTTTAAACAATTCTTGGTGAACAATTGAGTTAGCTCTTTCATTCGTAGGAAGAATGAAAGTTTGGTGATAATATCCCTCCAATTATTGCCAAATTCATAAACTAACTCATTGTCAAATTGCTTAATATTATATAAATCAGTCAATGAAATTTTCTTTCAAACATTGAGGTAAAATCTCTCAAGGAACTAGTTCACCAACTATTCAAAAGTATAAATAATATGATGAGGTAGATGGTTATACCACTCTACGACATATCCCTCCAATTTTTGAAGCATTAGGGCATCTTGATTTTGAATTCTAAAACATGAGTGAATGAATGTGCTCACATGCTCTCTAGGGTCCTTAGTCCCCTTGAATTTATCAAATTTTGGTACTATAAAATTTGTTAGATATGGTGATGATGGTACCAAAAAGTGAATTGGTTGATTGATAAGGCTATATTAAAGTTGGATTATGGTTCATCATACGAGGAGTATGTTTCTTCAAGCTATCAATATCTTGTTACATTGCTTGAATACTAGGATCTTCTCCAGGTATGTGGAAGCCATGAATTACTTGATGATTGTGTGGTGATGAAGTGGTGAAATACTAAGGCATGATGAGATTTTATGGACTGGATTGAATTTGGCAATGTTGATGATTGAATGATTGCAAATTATGGAATGAAGATGATGTTTTAGGACTATGAATGGGTTGACTTGTTGGAATGGAATGGGTGTAGATTGATGGAGGTGTGGAAATGGAAACCATAGAAGGTTGTGATATCCATGATGGATTTAATGAAAAGAATGTAGGGTGAGTTGAAGTGGGCTAGGGCTTAAGATTTTCCACCTGTAATTATTGTTGGGGACAAGACTAAGTGTTTTTTTTATCATTGAGCAATTTATTAAAGTGTTGCCATGCTTCTTGTATGGCCATATTTGAAGCAGATGGTGTGGATGTGGTTATAATGGATGAAGTAGGTGGAGGATAAGTTGAAATAGGGATTGCAACTGAATGGGGGGTAATGGATGTAGTGGAAGCTAGCATTTGTGAAGTAGCATTAACATGTGCTTCATACAATGGATTGCCATAGGTAGTGGTATATGAACATGGAATGGAAGTGCTTTGAGAACATGACTATTATGGAATGGACCAATGTTGGGAAGGTGTAGATGACACCTCAAAAAGAAGGTTAGTATACACTTGGGTGAAACTAGAAGGCTACAAATGGGTAAGTTCTTACTGGGAAGAATGATCATGCCTAGGTGGACTGTTGATTTTCTCTAGAACATAGTTAGCAGATATTTGAAAAGCTTCCACTTTAGCCATGTCTATGTGGGTGATATTATGATCAATGGGAGATTATGGCTTAGTTTTTGGAATGGGGATGTTGGTGGCTCTTTGTAACACATTAATGTTTGAGGTATATAAAGTGTGTGATGGACCCGTAGAAAAATAAAAATAGCTTATGTATATCATACTGATAGGGTTAACCATCGAAGTGGTAGGGGAATATGTGTAACAGTCCATGAATGAAGTGATTTGACTGGAAAGGGCTTGACTCAAAATCTTTGTTTGAATTTGGGTTGAAACCATAAGCTAATGAGTTAGATGAAGGTGGTGAAGTGTATGGAATGTGCAAAATTAAAATGCAAATGGAGAACATAGAATAAAACAAGAAATTTAACCCTATTATTTGCAACAAATTTTTAATTTATTTGATTGTTTTTGTGCGTTTTGTGTGTTATAAATGTGCTAAATCTAACACTTATGCAAGGTGAAATATAAGGCTGGGTGGAAAATGATATTCTTCCTAGTGATGAAATATAGAAAGTTTGATCATGGGTGACAATGGTTGTTAAGGATAGAGATTGATAGATGGATATGGAGCCCACCATTGCCAAATATCAAACAATGGTTGGTGATAAAATCCAACTCACTGTTATTTATTATGAAATGTGTAAAGTGTGTGATTCATTTTAAGATTTGTGTTATCTATTGTGTTCAATCAATGTTGAAAACACACCTATTTCACTCGTATAAGATAGAATTCATGAACATGAACACTAATCTCCTCAAAAAAACTTAGGGGTACACCACTTAAGACCCACCCTGAATCATCTAGTGATTCCAATAGTGGAGGGTTCACCTAGTTCTTTTACCCTGAATCATCAAGTGATTCCAATAGTAGGAGTATGCTTAAGTATTGTGATATTGTTTCAAATTAGAAAATTAAAAATAGAAGCTTTCAACTCTATTATACAATTATTTTATGCTTTTTTTAATTTCAAATGCAAACAACATATATAAATAGTGAATTAATACACCATGAAGCATCAAAAATCTAAAATAAATGTGATCTACTATGAATGCATAAATGCAATGATGTAAATGCCTAAAATGCAAATAAAAAATGTAACTACTTTGAACAAAAAATAAATGATTTTTTTTGTTAATTTTACTATAAAAAGCAACAAATAAAAATAAAAATAGGTTAGGGTTTGATGCAAGCTTTCCAAGAAGCTTATGTATTTCTTCCCCACTCTTTTAAATGCACCCCATAGCCTTTGGAATGTTGTAGGTTGTTCCCAGAATGCAGTAGGGTATCCCTTGAGCACTACAGGGTGTCTACGTGACCTTTGATCGAATTCTGCAATCTACAGAATTCCTAGTATTTATACAATTTTTGTGTAATCAAATTTTTGGAACCTGCAAAATGGAAAAAGAAAAAAAAAATTAGTGACAAAATAAATTAACATGAAGAACCCTTTGGGGGTCCCATCATGATTACCATTTTGTAAATTAGAAAATAAACAACACCAAAGCAGATAAATAGAACCAATACACAATATATTGCACAATGACTAGAGAGAATATTTTATTGATATAAAATGGAGACTTGATCTTCAATTTTAAGACATCATTTGTGGTATTGATACAATTATTACAATATCTACGGGTTAAAACCCTATTTTCAAATAATAACTAGTATCTTATAACTCATTTTTTATCCAAACAAGAGTTATGGATGGGCTTGTGTATCCTTCGAGGACCACTCTAGCTTCTACAACTTCTAGAAAGATGATCCCTACACTTGCAAACAAAAAAACAACAAAAGAAATTAGAAGCACCTGTGAGGGCTCCACTACATGATGCCCTCAGAAAGATAAAATAAATAAACTCTAGATACTACAATATATATTTGAAAACAAAAGTGTAGGAATGTAAAATAAATGCAAATAACTTCTTACCTTGTCAACATGCTAATTTCTATCTCTACTTCTATCAATTATGGTCGCGATGATGCTCGAATGATGCTTGAGGGTCATAGGACTACAGATTTGCTACGAGAAATACCTAAAGGTATTATTTGATGGTTGTGGACATAATAGAGGGTTATATAAATGCCCAAATATGTTCTTCTAGCTCTAGAGGGTGTTCTAGGGATGAGGGAAGTGTCATAGAACCATATCTAGTCTATGCAAGTTTAGCAGCAGCAAAAAAGGTATGATGCAATTATGGAGTGAACGATGAAAGTGAGGGCAAAGTGGCTAGGGCATAGGAGCTTAATGATATCTCAAGATGATCAGAGAGCTTAAGGAAATTAATGGTGTTAGGGAGAACCTCCAAATTCTAAGGTGCTTAAGGGTTTGATTCATCAAAATGACTCATATTTTATAATATGCCCTTGAACATGTTAGGGTTTCAATGACGTAAAATGAGCGATTGAGATTAAAACATGAGGAAGGGTGGATATTAAGTTTGAGCAAGTGGCATGGATTGAGATGTATGGATGGTTGATATTAAAACGTGGTGGATGGCTAGGATTAATTCATATAAATATATATATTTATTAAATATATATAAATATAATATATAAAATTTTAATATATATATATATATATTAATTAAACACACACATATATATAAATAATGGGTGGTTGTGATTGGAGGACACATATGGATGACAAGTGGCTAGATTTTGGTATCTACAATTACATTATTTGGCACATGCTAATGTAACTCCATGGTACATTCATTGTACATCTTGTAAATTTTATCTTAGTATTGAGTCTTAGTTTAGAGTGTAATTAATATTTTATGTAATGATGTAATGTGTAAGAAATGCACAAGTGTTATGTAAGTGTGTATGTGCAAAAAATGTACAAGTATCATGTGAGTATGTGTGCAAGTGTAATGTGAGTCTATGTGCACAAGTGTATTATATGTAAGAGTGCACAAGTATATTTATATTAGAGTGTGCATAGTGAAGAGTCATGTCTAGGTGTGCATACAAGATAGAGTCATGTGTATGCAAGTGTGAAGAAGAGAAGCCAAGACTCATGAGACTTGGCATATCAAAGGGAATAGTCAAGTATCCAAAAATCCATTCTACTATGGTTATCTAGTACTCTATAGAGAAGCTAGAATAGATCACCACCACCACCACCATCATCATCGTATAGAATAAGATCATATCAGTAAGTGTTATATTTGTAAGAGAAAGTAGAGTAATAAATATTGCATACATTTTGAGCAAATAATATTGTAAGTTGTGTTACATGCTTTGTACATGTATGATTCAGGCTATTTACATTCATATTGTTGTTTATTAATGAATGTTATTTGATATATTATAAGCCTTGATATACATATTAGTTTTCTCATATTATTCTACTTACATCATTATCTTGATCTTATTATATTGTGGCTATATTATATTTGATCATGTGGAATTTATCCTATGAGTTTTATATTAATATTAAGGCTTAAAAATCCATCAATAGTATTAGAACTATTGCAAGTAGTTTCTTGCACAGGAGGGATTTTTTTGGCTATAAAAATCAATTTTATCCATTTTGATAAAATTTATTTAGAGTCTTACTTTAAAGGGAGTTAGACCTGGACTCTATTGTAAGGTCATAGTAAGTAGAAAGGCGAAAGTCTTTCCACATTTGGAGTAACTACTAGTGAATACCAAGACTCAACTATAGAGTATTTCCATGGTTGAAGTATAATGATTGAAGATAAGGACTTAGCTATAGAGTCTTTCCATAGTTGGAGAATGACTAGTGAAGACAAGGACTCATCTATATTGGAAGGTGAATCAACTTTAAGATAGTTGATCATTTTAGGGACATAAACAACCCTTGATATTGATTTCAGAAATAGAAATATTTCAAAAACATAGATAATATTTGGTACTATTTTCTATCAACTCAAAAGAAAGTTGAAGAATTTGGGATAGTCAAGTCATCTTGAATTTGATTGTGATATCAAGAAAATCTAAGTTACCTTGACATTAGAGATTTGAGTTCTTAGGTGTGACCTAATACATTGTTGAGATAAAGTTGTAGCAAAGATTGATCATCAAAAGAGTGAGAAGCTTCCTACAATAGATAGAGAAGAAATTCATCTTCTAAGTACAAGGAATAAGAAAAAAAGATAAGGATATATCAAGGATTGATATATCTATCCTATAGTAAGATTTTATAAAATAGATATTAATTAAAGTTACAATATATTTAGGATCTAGGTCTTGAATATAGACCTTGACAATAGAATTGACATTGACAACCATATAAATATTCAATGAAGAATATTCTAAAGTGAAAAAAACATGAAGCTTAAAAAAGGATAAAGATATTAGATAAAAGTATACAACCAAATAAGTGCAATAAATATAGAAGCTGAAGAGGTTAAGCACCAAAGTAGTGAGCACACTAAGAATAATACGCAAGCATCGAATCTAAGCAACCAATTTTGGAATAGAAAAAAGACCAAGGTTAAATATGTGAAAGAAGCAACCCTTTGTGAAGAATCTAAAGGTAGAACAACAAACGAAATAACAAAGATTTAAATCTAAGTAATGTAAGGAATAAAGGAGCCATACAACTCAAGGTAATAATGCTAGAGCCATTTTACTCAAAGCGACACCAGGAGAAAAAAAGTTATTCAAATAAAATGTGAAGTAGAAAGAATTGAAGATACAAAGCACAAATCAAAGAGAACAATGCCATGTGTAGCATCCTACTATTTTTTTAAATAGTGCCAAATAAACATTGTATGTGCATGTAGGTAATATTGAACAACAATTTTTAGACAATACCCAAACATTAGGTTAGCACCCAAATATCAAGTTAGCACCCATAATTTAGTTAGTGCCTAAACACCAAACTTTAGATAGCACCTAAAGTTTTTTAATATCATTCAAAGTATTATAAAGTTTGGACAATGTAGAATTAGGTGATACCTTCATATTTTATTTAACCTTGATCATAAGAACTTGAAAGCACCTAAGATGTTGAAGATGCTCTGGACACGGGAAAGAAAGTAGTAGTACTATGACTTAGCATCTAATATAAGTATTTCTCAATGTTAGGTGACGTGCAATGGTGAAGTAGTGTGAGGTAGCATCGTTCTAGATTGAAACACGCTAGTGAAAGTGAAATATTTTATATGAGAGAGAAGGCAATGCATTAGTGAATATGTAATGGCAAAAATATTCATTTATTGGTAAAGTGTTGGCATAAAATATGGACTCAAGTTCCAAGCATGTTGTAACACTCCTAAGCACAAAACACAATAGAATAACACAACAATAATAAGAACGCCATCCTAACTTGTAATATCTCCTCTACATTCTTGAAGCTAAAATATTTCATCTCAATTCATTTGAGAGACATGTGGTAGTTCATACAATATCATTAAGACCCTATGCACACACCGGAATAGGCATTCACATTAGAGTTTATAGTAGAATGTGAACGTGAGCACATAGAAGATTGGTTGAGGTAATTTTAATATTTTAGGGTTTTATAAAGTTTATTAACATTAGGAGTTATAAGGTGATGGTTAGATAAATAATTAACTTTATTGGAGAGATAAGAAGTGCTTATTATCTTGTTAAACTTTAGGAGTGATAAGGTAGACATTTTTATTAAAGTGTCTTTATTAAGGTTGAATTAGGAGTGATAAGAGAAATAGAAATAATAAGAGTTGTTTAGAAGATTAAAGTTTTTTCTTATAAAGTTGGAGTTATAAATTTGTAAAATAGAATATTATTGAATATTTACAAATTAATTAATTTGGGAGTCAAAAAGAGTTCTACTTCAAACTTAGAAAAAAATAAATTGAAAATTTCTTATTTTTTAGTTTCTAACAATTAGGGAGATATAAGGATTACTACTTCATAGAATTTAGTTTAGAAAATTTGAAGTTTTTGAAACCTAGGAGTTATAATGTAGTCTATATAAAAGGTCTTATGAGTACTACTATGTAGAAATTTTTTTTCCTTTCTAAATATCAATTTTTGAAAGGACCAAATTATGATTCATGGAAAAATAAAGTGCAATCAATTTTAATAGTTGAAAAACTTTGGGATATAGTTAGTGGAACAAAAATAAAACCTACTAAAGATGTTAGAGAAATTCAAATATATGAAAATGGTGAAGCCAAAACACTTATGATAATAAATTTTGCAATAACTGATGAAATACAACCTTATATAAGTACAACAAAAACTTCTACAAAATCTTGGAATACTCTAGGTAAAATATTTGAAGGAAAAAATAAAGCTACTATTTTCAATATTCAATATTAGTTATACTCTTTAAAGGTTAATAGTGGTGAAAGTATTGAATTATTTCTTAGAAAGGTAGTAGATATAAAAGCAAAACTATTAACTTTAGGAGAAAAAGTGGAAGACAAACTTCTTGTTCAAGTGACATTAAGAGCACTTCTAGAAACTTATAAGCATCTAGTCACACATTTGCAAGTCTTAGCAAATATAATTCATTTGATGAGTTAGTCAACATTCTAAAAGAATATGAAGTAGAAAATTCAGCCAAATATGAAATTACTAACAATGTCTTTATATCAAACAATAATTTACAAGTAAATATTACTTCAATTCCAAGATATAGATCTAAATGAAACCCTAAATATTGTCAAATATGTAAGAAAAATGGATATATCATTAATTTTTATAGATACAATCCAAGGAATTAGTCTCAAGGAAACCATATGAATCAAAGTGGTCAAACAAATAAGTTAGTGTAGTAAAGACAATATCAATCTCAATATATCTAGCTCAAGAAGAAAAACAACAACAACAATTTAAATACTAGTGTCCTTCTCAATATCAGTATAATCAAACTTTATTACAATATAGAGAGGAAAATAAAAAAGGACATCTAGCTCAAGAAATTTATGAAATACAAGAATTAGAAGAAACTACTAAAGAAAATGAATTCAAAGCCCTTTCAACAAAATTGATAATCAATGAAGATGAATTTACCTCATAAATTTTGAAAGATACTAAACTTATAATTTATCAGGATACTGGAAGACAACCTGATATGAATAAGATTAAAAAAAATCAAAAGAAAGGAAAAATAAAATAAAGCAAGCATAAGTTCTAGGATCACTTGAAGAATGAATACCATGATTGAATACTAAAGTCTTCAATAACCAAATAATGTAATATAGGGGGGTTTTGGAGTATATTACATTATTTGGTACATTCTAATGTACCCCATGATACCTTCATGGTACATCTTATAAATATTAGATTAAGATTGAGTCTTAGTTTAGAGTGTGAGTAATATTTTATGTAATGTTGTAATGTGCAAGAAATGCACAAGTGTCATGTGAGTATGTGTGCAAGTGTAATGTGAGTCTATGTGCACAAGTATCTTATATATAAGAGTGCACAATTATCTTTAGATTAGAGTGTTCATAGTGAAGAGTCATGTCTAGGTGTACATACAAGATAGAATCATGTGTATGCAAGTATCAAGAAGGGAATTAAAGAGTCATGAGACTTGGCATATAGAAAAGAATAGTCAAGTGTACAAAGAATCATTCTGATATGGATATATAGTACTCCATAGAGAAGTTATAATGGATCATCATCATCATATAGAATTACATCATATCAACAAGTGTTATATTTGTAAGAGAAAGTGGAGTAATAAATATTGCATGCATTTTGAGAAAATAATATTGTAAGTTGTGCTACATGCTTTGTACATGTATGATTTAGGCTATTTACATTCATATTGCTATTTATTAATGAATATTATTTGATATATTATTAGCCTTGATATACATATTATTTTGCTCATATTATTCTACTTACATCATTATCTTGATCTTATTATCTTGTGGCTATATTATATTTGATCCTATGGAATTTATCTTGTGAGTTTTATATTAGCATTAAGGCTTAAAAATCCATTAATTGGTATGCTTAATTCCATTGTACAAATTGTTGTAGGTATCATATATTAGCTCTATGTCTTTATTCTTCCTAAATTTAGAAAAGATAATAGTGAGGGATTCTCTAGTCTAGAAAAACTCCTAACCAACTAGTGGAAACCCTGTTACTTTGCTAAGTACAATAGCATTCAACGGGATTTTGACCCCCTTTATCTTAGCAAACCCATAGTATAGTCTTCTAGCAAACACATTTGCAATTTCAAGATCATACCATTAAAACTAATGAAATAATTGAATCATCCCATATTTTCAAAAAATTATGTTATTTCCTAATTTTGTAGCAACTTGTTGGTGCTCTCTAGTTCAAACCTTTTCAACACATATTTTCTCTCCTCTTATTTTCTATGGGAGTTGGATGATTTGAAAAAATTTATGCAACATAGTTGGTTGCAAAATGAGGAAAAATATAGTAAAGCATTGCTTACGCATGCATGGTAAATGTGGCCCTTTTACTTATATGACCTTACCATCATTCATCGAAATGAGGTAAATTCAAAGGTAGATCCTTGCCTAACCATCGAGTTCTACTTAGATTATGAGTAACTACTAGCGTGGCTAGAGAAACATGTCCAAGAGATGTTCTTGGAGTAAATTTGAATCTCTTGCGAAGGCATGTTTCCCATGTAAATTGCACCTTCTTTTTTTAGCATTGGAGTCATCCTATTTTTCTTCCAAGTTTCCCATGCAAATCATAACACTGTCATCCTTCCTCTATCAACAAATTGTTGCCACAAGGATATGTTAAATACTTTGTGTTTTTAAATAAAATTTTACCACATAAGCACTTTAGTTATTATATGTTAGAAGACCCTTGTCCAACACTAAGTGACATCATGATTTCCCATAACTACTACTACCACCCAAACAAGTTTGGTGCCCAACCAAAAGGTATAAAAATAAATTTAATGCTAATCAAACTAACTCCAATATACTAAGGTCCCCTATGAAATTTCTATTTTGTGCATTATAAGCTATAACATTGCTATAATTATTTAAAAATTATGAGATCAAACAAAGTAAAAGAAGAAAATATATACCTTACTAGAAGAGATTAATCATGATGCCTTAAAAGGGTAGGGACCTATGATTAAGTCAAAATTATATTAGGGTTAAAAACAAGCTAAAATAAATACAAGGAAATACACCAATATATGTGTGTGTGTGTGTGTGTGTGTGTGTGTGTGTGTGTGTGTGTGTGTGTGTGTGTGTGTGTGTGTGTGTGTGTGTGTGTGTGTGTGTGTTTTCTTTTTTTACACAAAAGGAACATTCATTTCTGGTTTTCACTTTGCTTCTACCCTGGTTGCATCCCTAAAAGGATTTTCACAACCAAGTTTTTATTTTCAATATTAGTATAATAAAAATCGATTTTCATACTAGTATTGGTCCAATGGCACCCCCAAGGGTTATTCACCATTGAATATCATTTTTTTCCCTTTTTTTAAATATAGTATGATATAATCATTTTTTATTTTTTATGGGATAAGAGGTTTTCTCAACAAAGTCCTCATCAAACTATGAGAACAAGTAAGTAAAAAAGTCTTCCTTTAATATTAGTTGATGGTATAACTTCAATTGATGTCCATTGACCACCATATTTTATCTCAAGCCATAAATAGGTACTAGTTGCGTGACACCATTATGAAAATCATGATCGATATCATATGATCCTAGCCATTGCATCCAAAGCATGCCCTTGAAGTCAAGGTAGTGAGAATTAAACAACAATGCCTAATCGCATAGCTTGTACTAAGTACTTTTGATGTATTTATCATACCATATCTTCTATTGTTGTTGGATCATCTCAATCTGGTGAAAGTTATACCTTTGTAGCTCATCAAGTGCACTAAGTTGTAGAATTCGTTCCTATTGTACCTACGATAATTCAATACCAACATCAAGTGCAATACATAAATTTTATAATTTAAATTCAACAAGCAAAATGGATCGATTTACTTTTCTTTCTTCATGAGCCTTAATGGTTTAACCGATAACTCCCTTTGTTAGAAATATATTATATTACATCATTTGGATCATGTAAATATACCTTCCTAGGTACATAGTTAGGACATTATATTACTTTAGGGGGAAGTTATCTAGTTACTTCAAGTAATGTAATAAATGCACAAGTGTCAATATGTAAGCTATATACGTGCACGGTACCCCTTGCACAACTAGGTAGAGTGTTGGCCAAGGAACCTATATTCCTATATAAAAATAACCTCATTGTAACAAGTAGAATATAGAAGGTCAAAGCATGTTCATAGGTAGTAGCATAATGTTGTGTAGATCACCATATATTGGTGATGGGTGCAATGTAGTCCAGTAGCTTTGTTCATGGAGTGTCCATTTCCTCCATAGCTACATTGTATTCATTTTTGTAATTTCTATTTATAGCATATTTTAGTCATCTCATAGATTTACTTTATTTCATATTATTCTGCATCTTGTGATTGTTATCTCCCATTGCACACTGCATCAAAATTTGGCAGTGGTATTAGAGCCATGGTAGATCTAGCCATATTAGATCAATAGGAAAACCACCATTATCATTGAGCCTAATTTTTTTGTCAACCTGATGCATTGTTCAACCAGCAACTATCACTAACTCTTAGAAGAGTCTTGGTGGTAGAATTAGAGAGAGTCCAAGTGAGAATTGAAAGAAATATCAGCTCCAAAAATACAAATATTACATTTTGTTAAATTATTTCCATAAATTTCAAGAAAATCTCATGAAGACTAGGACTCATCATTCAATCCACTAGATTGACAAATCAACTAGTGAAGATCATTCAAGATATCTGGAATTTGTTAACTATTGCCCAAATTTTATTTTTTTATAGAAAAATAATTCTCATATGATTGTGATATATCCTACAATAGAAAGCTATGATAATTCAACTTTGTTGTTCAAAGGTCTGTGTGCCTTCATAGTGCAGATATTAGTTCCTTGTGCAAGAAAACAATACTATGGAAGAAGAATTCTGGAGAAGAGTCATGGTGAAGTTAGGAGACCAAAGATCTCCCTTACTAGATTTAGAACTTCATAGAAGAAGAGAAGGCCATAGTAGTCTTTATCCAGAAGAAAAGTCCATAGAATCCTTGATCTAGAATAAAAGGCCATAGAAACCTTGATCCAGAAGAAAATACTATAGAATCCTTGTTCCAAAAGAAAAGGCTATAGAAGCCCTGATCCAAAAAAAAAGGCCACAGAAGCCTTGATACTAAATAAAAGGCCACAGAAGCCTTGATACTAAATAAAATGCCATAGAAGCCTTGATACTGAAGAAAAGACCACATAATCCTTGATACTAAAAAAAGGCCATAGAAGCCTTGATATTGAAGAAGACTTCAAAAGAGAGTATCTGATTCAAAAGTAGATTAATATTTTAGTACTAATACTTTGTTGTAGAGAAATGAGATTCAGTGAGTTGGGAAACTTCTTACAAGAAATTTAGGATGAGTACCTTCTTCAAAATTAATCCAACACCTGAAGCAAAATTAAAGGTAAAGATATTAGGAGATCTCATTGAAGAACTTCCAATATTGGAAGAAGAAGAAGAAGGACTAGGAGAATATAGCTTGAATACATAAGCAATAGAATTAGAGATTCATAAGATCTCACCACCAACACTTCCAAGAATAGAAGGTTGAAGAAAAGGTCTCAATGAAGACCAAAAGAAGTTGTAAGATAATATACCTTAAGGAGGTCTCAACGATCATCCAGTAAAAGGCTTGGATATCCTTACTGAAGAAATCATCAAAGGAGAACTCATTGAAGAAGAATAATTTGGTAAGGAGTGCCAAATATTAGAAGACCTCAAGACCTTAATAATATTGAGAAGAAGATTTGGGACAATTATTGTCATCCAACAACAAGCCCAAAAGAATAATAATAATTTGGTAAGGAGTGCCAAATATTAGAAGAGCTCAAGACATTCATAATCTTGAGAAGAAGATCTTTCTTGAAGTTAGAATTCAACAAGAAGACTTGAAGACGGGAGAAGCCTACCAAATACAAGAGATTTGAATATTACATCCCACAACAAGAATATATTATTTTTTTAGATAAATATTTCTAAAAATATACAAAAAAAATGAGGAGACTACAGGAGGATAACAAGCCACCAAATCATAGGCTCGTGAAAGAAAGTTCAAGACCATATTTTGGTGAAGGAGTTATTTAGGACAACCTACAAAGAGCTACAAGATATTACTCAAGAAAACAACTTGGTGATATTAGACACCAAAATCTACATCCTCTACAAAATATTTCATAAAAAGGTAAGCAACTATTGGTTCAAGTAAATTCATTAATTGGATTACTTATCAGATTTATTGGAGCACCTTATTTGGATTAAAGATGCAAGAAAGAAAATTGGATTATGGTATTCAAAAGTGAAAAAAGAGAAAAGTTTATTTTAAGGTTCATTTACACATTAGTTAGGAGTTGAACTACATCTATCAACTACCTATCATCTAAATAAAAAGAAGACTAAGTCCTACAATATTAATTGTAGTGAAATTGTAGAATAATTATTAAAGGTTAATTTCAAATTATTCTTGATTAGTTTGCAAGAAACTGATTAATTCCATGTATAATTTATTTTGAGATTTTATTGGAGTGATAAGGTATGATTTTTAGTGCATTAAAAGTTCATTATTAGTGGGTTCATTTGCACTACTATATTACTCTCAAAAATCTTAGTGTTTGTGTTCTTGAAAAAGGCATAAAATTGAAATTTTATAAATTCTCTAAAGATACTATTAGTGCACAAAAATATACAACATATGGTGGCCAAGTGAAACCACAAAAACAGGTTAGAATCATCCACAAACTTGGATAAGAATACAACTAACCAAAATCATAAATATAATCTTCAAATATTGAGACTTGTTGAGTCTCAAATACAAAGCATTACAGGGTTAGTTGCAAGGAGAAAATTGCATCAAATAAGGAGCTTCTATCTACTTCTATCTAATATTGTATTTGTCATCAAATTATCCAAGCAAAAATGGGAAGGTGTATAATCAAATAGAAAACCTCAAAACCCCTACATTGCATTCAAAAATTTTGCCACAACCGAAAATTTAGACTTGAAAAAAGGAGTGCAAAAGAGAGTGCAATAAAGGTTATTTTATACATAAATTTATTATATTGTATTGCACTATCCTAATATGGTTTATATAGAAAAGAGAGAATATTTTAAGGTGTCTCAAAGACACAATATATGCAGGGTAAACCAGCCAATAGTAGTCGAATACTTACACACTCTAAGCAAGGCAAAATATCACCATAGAAGGGTTATATTCCCTACTTCTTGGATAGTCGAACCTACAAGCTATCAAGGCACAAAAGCAAAGAAATATGTAGTTATGAGCACTTTATACCATTATTGGAACTCCACCAAGGCTCCACAAAATCTCCACCATAGCATTGATTCTCACTCAAGGCACCATCAAAAGCATATATAGTAAAGAAAATGAAAATACCAAGCTTTTCTAATAAGGATAGTGAAGGGTTATGTTGAAGTAGCAAAGGCCTATGCATAAGGATGAAGTGACACTTACCACTTGGAATAAAACCCTAATATTCCATATATGAGTGCTCATCTTGGTCAAAGAAACATTAATAACAGTAGGTCGGTATGTTGAGAATGTATGATACACTTATCTACAAAGAGAAAAAGTGTTCACCTAAAGAATGTAACTCTCAAGAATTACTTACAGGAGGCTACAAGTGTCATCTAGCATATTTCATTCCTCAAGAGATCAAGAAGAAAATGGATGTGCCACTTGGCACTTAAATCAAGATTTCATTCCATTTAAAGGGTTCCAAAGACCAAGGACTTTAAAGCATTCATAAGCATTCACTTATCCTCATTCAACACTCTACAATTTATGCACACAGGGCCACATTTGCAGCGTGAAAGCAAGAAGAGTCTTTAATGTTCTGTTCAAGGGAGGTCAAAGGCAGATATTAAAGGAACCATAGTTGAAGCATTAAATCCAAGGAGGATTCCAAGCTTTCCATTGGAGGGAACGGTCAAAGTAAAGACACTCACATTGCAGCCATCTCACATCCAAAAATAGTGTTGATTATTGTGGTATTCAAATATTACAAGGTGATATTTATTCCCTACTTTAATGTGCTTTCATTTTAGGGAGTTATAAGGTTGATAAATCAAGGTTAAACTTAGAAAAATTTAACCATATTGAAATCCATACCTCAAAGGGAATAATTTATCAAATAAATATAATATTTACAATATTAAACTTAGGAGTAATAAGGGTTTCTACTAGAAATTGATTTTAAAATATTTGTAAATATTATTGTGGTCTAATTTTCTAAAATTTGGGAGTTATAAGGGTTACAACACCAAATTAGATTATTGAAAATTATAAACACCAAAATCAAACCGTAAAGGATATTAAAAGAGTTTATTAAGGTATTTTTCGAGGTTGGAAATTTATAATATTTTTATCTCAAAATTTCTCAAAAAGGATAAAATAAATCCAACATTAAAACCTCTTCAAAATTGGAAAAGTGCTTAGTTCAATATGAGTAATAAGGTGTTAGAAAATTTGATTTTTAATATTTACAAAACTTTACAAAATCAACCAAAAATTGAACTACATTTTATGAGAGCACTATATCATATTCCAAAATCACTAGGAAGTCATAAGGCATTCTAAAAAACTTGGTAATGATAGCATCTACAAAATATGATCAATTTCTATATAATTGGGAAGATATAAGCTTTCTACAAAACCTAAGATTCTATTAGGTGTATATACTCTCATTACTAGGGATACATAAGGAAGCCTACAAACCTAAGTATTAATAAAATTTTTATCAAATCAAGCTTATATACTTCAATTAGGGATCATATATCCTAATATAGGGAGTTATAAGGTAGACTACTAAGATTCTATCAAATTCAATTCTAAGAAATAGCAAGAATTACTATTTCAAATATTTATCATTGATAAAATCTTGAGAAAATATTTCAATAATGAAGAACTATTCCATGAAGTAGAATTCTACTCCCAAAACTTAATAGATACTCTATAAGAATACAAGTATCTATTCACTAGCAACAAAGAGAAATTTTTCTTGTTTCTTTCTTTTGGTAAGTTAAATTTTTTTATTAAGGGGGCATTTGAAAGGCACCCCAATGCCTTGATACAACAAAGAAATATAGGATGCATAAAGATCAAAAGAACAACCTAGAGAGGAAAGAGAAGAGGATGCGAAGAAGGAACAAAATGCATCCTTAAAAAAATAGGAAAAAGCATAAAACTATACAACAAAACCAGAAGGGAAGAAACCCCATAGGACCAAAAGTAGGCACAAGGAAGTGAATCACTGCATAGGAGGTGCATCAGTATGCATGGGAGAAGCATCAGTATTTTCCAGTTCTCCTTTCATAGCTTATTCCTTGGCACCTTCCTTAGCTTCTTCCTTGGAAACCTCCTTGAAGATTTCCTTAGCAATTTCAACAACATCATCCTCCTTAGCATCAGAAAATCTAGCTGTAGCAGAGTTAGCAAACCCAACCTCATCATACGTATCACGTAAAAAAACAAATTCAAGGTGTTCCTATGGTCCTTTAGCTGAGAAATGGCCTTCCCAAGAGCAACATAAGCAGACTCCAAGTGACCAATAGTAGCAAAGGGGATTGAATAACTAGTTTGTGCAAATATTTCTCAACAACATCCGTAGAGTCAGTCTCACTGTATTTTTTTTCTTTCAAAGGATTTGGGGTTTCTTTACTCTTGAGTCTTTGAGAACATCTCATAGGAGTAACTTCCACCTTAACTTTTTTATTAGCATTAAAGGATGTCTGAGGTTTTTCAATCTTACTCTTCCTTGTTTCTTAAATAAGATAAAGAAGGTAAATTTACAACATTGATTGGTTATCCTCATGAAATCCTCTTCACAACATGGTGGAACTCACAAATATTGGTTATATTTTTACCAAAATAGTATTTGATGGTTTATCTATCATTAATTATGTTTGTACTTACTCAACACAAGTAAAAGGCTAGTAATAAAGAACAATATTAATATGATGATAGACTAACTTGTCATGAAGCATAAATTCCACCAGAACCAATGTAGAATCATAGGAGAAGAAGGAGAAAAAGGAATAAAATACATTCTAGAAAGAAACATGGCATCATGAAGACTAAACCAGTTGAACACATACAAAAGGTAGAATAACGTTCAACTACAACTTACTTTGCATCATATGAAGACACAAATTACCTGCTGAACTTGATCATAGTAAGCAATAAAGGAGAATACAAATTCCACTATCCAATGGAAGAAGATCCACATTGAAGACTAAAGTCTTCAATACCCAAATAATGTAATACAATGGGGGTTATAAATAGATTATATTACATCATTGGGTCATGTAAATGTACCTTCCTAGGTACATACTTAGGATATTAGATTATTTTAGGGGGAATTTATCTAGTTACTTCATGCAATGTAATAAATGCACAAGTGTCAATGTGCAACCTATATATGTGCAAGGTGTCCCTTGCATAGCTAGGTAGAGTGTTGTCCAAGGAACCTCTCTTCATATATAAAAAAGGTCACATTGTAATAAGTAGAATATAGAAGCTATGAGAATATTTGTAGGTAGTAGTATAGTGTTGTGTAGATCACCATATATTGTTGATGGGTGCAATGTAGTCTAGTAGCTTTGTTCATGGAGTGTCCATTTCCTCCATAGCTACATTGTATTCATTTTGTCATTTCTATTTATAGCATATTTAAGTCATCTCATAGATTTACTTTCTTTCATAGTATTCTACATCTTGTGATTGTTATCTCCCATTGCACACTGCATCAAAATCTAACATCCCTTACCTCAAAACATAGAGGAGCACCACTACTTTTTGATCTAAATGCCTTGGGTTGAGAGTAGAGAGGGGACTTTTAAATTTAATTAAAAATATTCATGATTCATTCTATTTTAAAAGCACGTAAGCTATGGATTGTTAGTGCTAAATCCTCTCACCTTACCATTCATATAGTTGTTTATGGGCTCAAAACTCAATCCAGGTATGAAATTTAGTCTAGTAGATAACTAAAGATCAGTCTGGATATGAATATTTTGTCTAGCAGATAACTAAATATCAGTCTAGAATTGAAAATTTAGTCTAGAAGATAACCAAAGATCAATTTGGGTTTTTCATACACTAATTCATAAGAAATAAGTCCAATCATGGATTTCCAAGTAACATAATAAGCCCACATAGCCTATAATAGTCTATTGGCCCAATATCTCCTATGTGAAGATATTGTTTATGTTAAAATATTTTCTAGTTTCCGATTAGTAATTATGATTTAGTCGTTAGCTTGTGGGTGGTATCATGAGGACTTATTATACTTTACTTGGTAATATTCCATGAATAAATGGATAATATTTGATGTAAACTAGGATCCCTAATCTAACACAATCTCACAAGGAGCACCAAAGTACTGAAATATGTGGTCATACAATAAATCAACTACTTTTTCCTCACAAGCATATTGAAATGCAATTACTTTGGCCCACTTAGCTATATAATTTGTGCACACTAAGATATGTTCTTTTCCTTGAGATGATGGATTAATAGGTCCTACAAAATCTATGCCCCATTTCTCAAATAGTTCTATAAAATAAGGTTAAAGATGCATTCTGTTTTGTATAGTAGGTTTTCCCATTATTTTATTTTGATTGCAATGGAAAATATATTTCTTCATATCCTTGTGAAGTGAAGGTTAGTGATATCCTACTCCAAGAATATTTTGTATGGTTTTTTTTTACCAAGTAGTGTCCTTTAGAAGGCTCATAATGACATACCCAAAGGATGCCATAGACCTCATCTTCCTCACACACCTTTGTAAAATGTAATCAAATCCACATTTAAAAAATAGTCATTTATCCATTGTAAAGATAAACTTTGTCACACTAGTTGGCATCGTTTATTTGGAGTAATAAGGGAAGGAATCTTCCTAGTTACCAAGTAGTTATAAATATATATAAACAATGGAGAGTAAGTAGATATTGTGAACAAATACTCATTAGGGAAAGATTCACCCATTGATTCTTTCTTTTTGATAGTATCTAATCTAGAGAAAAAATAAATAACTTTATTTTCTCTACTGTGTCTATCTAAAATAGTGATATCAATTTCTTGGAGTAGCAATAGTCATCTGATCACTTGTCTAATTACCATTGGTTTACTTATTAATTATTTAATTACAGAGTGATTAATATGAACATACATAGGGTATCTTGTAATATAGTGATAAAATTTGTTAATGGCATAGAATACTACCAAAATTCTATTTCAATTGTAGTGTAATTATTTTTAGCGTCTGTTAATTTTTTATTGATATAATAGATAGCATAATTCTTCCCATTTTTCTCATCTTGTTGACCAAGGATAATACATTATGGCATTAGAAGCATTAATATAGATATGAAATGGAAGCTTTTAATTAGGTCCTCTTAGTAATGGTGTAATGGTCAACTTTTCAATGATGGCTTTGAATACCTCTTGACATTATTTGATCCATTTGAACTCAACATTTTTGGTAAGGAGGGTAAATAATGGAGTAGGGAGCTTAATAAATTTTTTGATAAAATACCTATAGTAACCAACATGTCTGATGCAGGAGCATCCGGTGGCGAAGTTGCAATCTTGCATCACCCAAAATGTGTTTTTTTCTTAAGTACTAAAACTGTCGCGATATCGCGACGCTTTTTGAAGAAGGGCGCCAGCGGGCCAAACTGTCGCGATATCGCGACGTTTTTTTGAAAAGCACGGTCGGGACGCCAAACTGTCACGAAATCATGACATTTCTAAAGCAGCGCAGTCGGGACGCCAAACTATCATGAAATCGTGACATTTCTAAAGCAGCGCAGTCGGGACGCCAAACTGTCACGAAATCGCGACATTTCTGAAGAAGCACGGTCGGGACGCCAAACTGTCACGAAATCGTGACATTTCTATTGCAACGTGGTCTGGACGCAAAATGGTCATGAAATCGCGACACTTCCGGAAGCAGGGTTTGAAAGCACAGGGACATCTTTGGCAAAAAGGTTCTAAGGCACAAGAATGGTCGCGAAATCGCGACACCTTCGAAGGCAAGCTTAAAGGACGTCGCGAAATCGCGACACCTTCAAAGATAAAGTTTAAAAGACGTCACGAAATCGTGACACTTCTGGGAGGCAAGACTTGGAAGCATAAAGACATCGCAACACCTTCGAAGGCAGAGCTCAAAGATGTCGCGAAATCGCGACATATCCGGAGGCAAGGTTCCACAATGCAAAGATGTCACGAAATCGCGACACTTCCGAGCCAAGGACGTACGGAATGCAAAGATGTCACGAAATCATGACATATCCGGAGGCAAGGTTCCACAATGCAAAGATGTCACGAAATCGCGACACTTCCGAGCCAAGACGTACGGAATGCAAAGATGTCACGAAATCGTGACATGTCACGGTTTCGCGGCCCAAGGGAGGAAAGCGAGTAAGAAAGGCCTAGACGTCGCGATTTCGTGACGTGTAGCGGAATCGCGGCCCCAAGGAGGAGAGAGAAGCCTAACGTCAAAACGTCACGATATCGCGACCAAAGAGGAGAGAGAAAGTGTTGGGGCAAAAACGTCGCGATATCGCGACAGGGCGCTCACGACGTTGACCAGCCGACGACTGCAGGGACCAATGCAGAGGGACACGTGGCGTGAAGTTACAGGTGGCCCGAGAGTATGAAGCGGTTACAGGAAGCATGGCAACAGGACACGTGGCATCAACTGCAAACGGCCATGGCGCATTCTTGTGAATGATTGACTTGGCAGTGGATCGACAGGCGGCTGCAGGGCATGCCGCCACTACAGGCCATGATTTTTTTTATGCACCTGGCAGCATCATGCAGGCGGGACAGAGCATTCGTGCAGGCGGTATGGGGAGTCTCGCATTCAAGGTAATGATGGTCCAAAGAGAGTCGGGCCTGGGGATAAAGAAAAAGGCCCACACTTTGCGTAATGATAGAGAAGGAGGTGGCGGCCGAGGATAAAAGGCGCGCATGCATTGTATTGAAGGACTCTTGGCCATTTATTTTTGGGGGAATTGCTGTGTATTCGAGGAGAGACCTCTATTTTTAATGAAGCTTGCTGGAATTTTGCCTGTGCATTGTTAATTTCTGCATTCTTGTTGTGTGTTGTGCGTAGCTCTATATCAAGTGGTATCAGAGCAGGTTGGTTCTGAGAGTGCAAACCGATCGCCGAACAGAGAGGCAGTTTGCGCCAGGACCGTGGTTGTGGGGTTGTGAAGAAGAAGCAAGATGCCTCCGCGAAGAGACCATGGTGGTATAAGGCACAGACGAGCAAGAAGGGAGGAGGTCGATCTAAGAGCCCTGCAGAGGCAAGTTGAGGCCCTGCAAGAGGAAATTAGAAGAGGAGTCGAGCCGAGAAGGGAAGAACCCAGCGAAGATGAAGCGTGGGAAGAAGAAGTTCCATCTGATGCGGAAGAGGCCTTGGACCCAGCAGAGGCTAGGCTGTACAGGGCTATCTCCCAGATTGGGAAGAAGCCAAAATTTGACGTCTCGACTTACTCTGGAAACCTCAACCCTGAGGAATTAATAGACTGGATCAACGACATGGAGGAGTACTTCGAATACGAAGAGATCGCAGATCCAAATCGGATCAGATTCGCAAAAACCAAGCTGAAGGGGCATGCTAGCATCTGGTGGAAAGGAGTGCAGTTAGAAAGGAACAGGAGGGGAAAGGAAAGGATCACCAGATGGGATAGGATGGTAGAGAAACTAAAGAGGCAGTTCATCCCTGCAGATTATGAGCTGGATTTGTTGAAGAAAATGCAGAGTCTTCGACAGGCTAGTAAGTCTGTCAAGGAATATACTGAAGAGTTCTATCAAATCTCTATCAGAACCGGCCATTCGGAGGCGAACAAAGAGAAGGTCGCACGTTACATAAATGGATTGCGAACCAGCATTCAAGAAGAGCTAGGGCTGGTTAGAATGAGCACAGTGGAGGATGCATATCAGTTTGCATTAAAAGTGGAAGAGAAACTAAATAGAAGGTTTGATGGCAAGCAGAGAGGGAAGGACAGGGGTGGAAGAGCTGGTGGAAGAGGCAGTGGTGGAAGATACAAAGATTTTGGGAAAATTGGTGAAGCTAGCAACGGCCGTAAATAGAAAGAGGTGAAAGAGGAGGATGACCGACGCCCACGCAATCAGAGCAACAACTACCCAAGAGGAAGAGGTAGGTCTGGGCGAGGGTTTGGAAGAGGTGTCTTTAGAGGAACCTGCTTCAACCGCGGTGAAGAAGGACACAGGGCATACAACTGCCCACAACATCAAGAGAGGCCAAATCGAAGACCAGAGGGTCATGCCCGAGCTACTATAGCAGACGAAGGTGTAGAGTCTGAGCATTCGAGAGGAGGCAGAAAGAGGGGAAGCCATGATTATCGAAGAGTCTTGCTGAATGAAGAGGAAAAGGCAGACCAAAGGAACAGCCAGTTTCGAACAAGATGCAAGTGCGTAGGCAAGGTCTGTAATATCATCATTGATAATGGAAGCACTGACAATTTGGTTTCAGAGGAAATGGTTTCCAAGCTACGGTTGGAAAGGAGAAAACACCCACACCCTTATCGAATTGCATGGTTGCAAAAGGACCATCGGGTGCTGGTGAGTGAGCAATGTCTGGTGAAGTTCAACATTGGAACTTACCAAGATGAAGTGTTATGTGACATCTTGCCCATGGATGCATGTCACCTGCTGCTTGGGAGGCCATGGCAGTTTGACCGAAGTGTTGTTCATGATGGTCGAGCCAACACATATTCTCTATCAAAGAATGGAGTTCGCCATAAGTTAAAACCCCTGAAAGAGGCGGATGAGAAAGTATGCAGCAGTGCACGAGTCTGTCTAGTTGATGGCAGAAGATTCTTGGAAGGCCTGAAGCCGGATCATGTGTGTTATGCTATAATCCCCAGAGTTAGGGAAGAAGGATGCAAGGAGATTCCAATGGAAGTCATGGGACTGTTAGAAGAATTCCCTGATATCATTTCTGACAATGTTCCTGAAGGTTTACCACCTGTTAGGAAGATCAGTCACCACATAGATCTGGTGCCTGGATCGAGCTTGCCAAACAAGGCTGCACATCGAATGACACCGGTGGAAACTGAAGAATTAAATCGGCAAGTTCAAGATCTGTTGAAGAAAGGCCTGATAAGGGAGAGTCTTAGTCCATGTGCTGTACCAACAGTATTAGCACCCAAGAAGGATGGAGAATGGAGGATGTGCACCGACTCTCGGCAATCAACAAGATCACCATTAAATACAGGTTCCCCCTACCGAGAATGGATGATATCATGGACTACTTGAGTGGAGCTGAGTACTTCACAAAAATTGATTTGAAAAGTGGATACCATCAGATCCGCATTAGAGAAGGGGATGAGTGGAAGACAGCCTTCAAAACCAGAGAAGGGCTGTATGAGTGGCTGGTTATGCCATTTGGATTAACCAATGCACCTAGTACCTTTATGAGGTTAATGAATGAAGTTCTGAAGGAATTTTTGGGCAAATTTGTTATTGTTTACTTGGATGATATACTGATTTTTAGCAGAACCTTAGAGGAGCACCTGATGCACATCAAGAAGGTTCTTGAGAAACTGCGGGAGGAGCAGTTATTGATCAATCTGAAGAAGTGCAACTTTGTGAAGAAGGAGCTGGTATACCTGGGATTTGTCATATCAGCAAATGGTCTCAAGATGGACCCCAAAAAGGTGAAGGCTATCCTAGAATGGCCTGTCCCAAGGAGTGTGACCGAGGTTAGATCATTTCATGGTCTGGCCAGTTTCTACAGAAAATTTATTAGAAACTTCAACAGTATTTGTGCATCTCTTACTGAGACAATGAAGGGAAACAAGAAGGAATTCCAGTGGACAGTTGGAGCAGATAAAAGCTTTGCTATGCTGAAGAAGAAGGTCACTGAGCAACCCATTTTAGCACTTCCAGATTTCAATAAGGTGTTTCAGGTAGACTGCGATGCGAGTGGCAGTGCGATAGGAGCCGTCTTGAGCCAAGAAGGTAGGCCTGTAGCTTATTTCAGCGAGAAGCTCAATGATGCCAGGAGAAAGTATTCGGTATATGATCAAGAGTTCTACGCCATAGTTCAAGCACTCAAGAAATGGAGGCACTATCTGTTGCCGAAAGAGTTTGTTCTCTATACCGACCATCAAGCGCTGCAGTTTATTAACAGTCAGGGAAAATTGAATCAAAGACACCTGAAATGGGTAGAGTTCCTGCAGAGCTATACCTTTGTGCTGAAGCATCGAAGTGGAAGATCCAATAGGGTGGCAGATGCATTGAGTAGGAGGCAATGTCTGATGACAAAAATGAGAGTGGAGGTTGTAGGGTTTGCTGAGCTCAAGAACTTATACCCCGCAGACCCCCGATTTCGTAGAAGCTTGGAAAGCCTGCACTGCGCCCGTTGCGTTGGACAAGACTAGATGGTTGGATTACCTGATTCAAGATGGAATGCTGTTTAAGGGGAACCAATTGTGCATTTCGAAGAGCTCAATGAGAGAGAACCTCATTAAAGAGAAGCACAGTGGGGGTTTAGCTGGACACTTTGGTCGTGACAAGACCATCTCATTGGTTAGTGAAAACTATTACTGGCCACAATTGCAGCAGGATGTGGCAAAGTTTGTGCAGAGTTGCAGGATTTGCCAGATGGCAAAGGGTGTGAGGCAGCCTACTGGTTTGTATCAACCGCTACCTATACCCGAGCGGCCGTGGGAAGATATTAGTATGGATTTTGTGCTTGGTTTGCCTCGGACGCAGAGGGGGCATGATTCCATCTTTGTGGTAGTGGACAGATTTTCAAAAATGGCACATTTTATCCCGTGCCAGAAGACTAGCGACGCGGTCCATGTAGCTGGTTTGTTCTTTAAGGAAGTGGTACGCCTTCATGGGCTGCCAAGAAGCATTGTGTCGGACAGAGATACCAAGTTTGTAGGTTATTTCTGGAAGACCCTCTGGAAGAAATTAAAGACGGAGTTAAAGTTCAGTTCTGCTTACCACCCGCAAACAGATGGCCAAACAGAGGTGGTTAATCGGAGTTTGGGCAACCTACTGCGATGCTTGGTAGGGGACAAGCCCAAGGGATGGGATCTAATTCTGCCGCAAGCTGAGTTTGCGTACAACAGCTCGGTCAATCGGAGTACCAACAAGTCACCATTCCAGATTATCTATGGGAACAGCCCAAGGAACGCTTCAGAGTTAAGAAGGCTAGATACAAGGGAGAAATGCAGTGCTGAAGTAGAAGACTTTGCTGAACACCTGAAGGGAGTGCATGAGGAAGTGACAAAACACATTGCCAAGATGAACGCTCAGTACAAGACAAGGGCGGATCAAAAACGCAGAGCTAAGGAGTTCCAAGTAGGAGATTCGGTCATGGTCCATCTGCGGAAGGAACGGTTTCTTGCCAAGACCTACAACAAACTCAAAATGAAGAAATTTGGGCCATGCAAAATCATTGGCAAACGGGATTCGGGTAATGCCTACGAGGTGGAGTTACCAAGTGAACTTAACATCTCCCCCGTGTTTAACATCTCAGATTTGGTTGAGTATCATGAAGGAGAAAGCAGTGAGGTACCCAGTCCAGATTTGTGGAGCATTCCGACAGTCACCCCAGTTGCGGACGAGATAGAAGAAATTCTGGATACGCGTGAGGGTCGCAGTACTCGGAACAGGAGTTATTCTGAGTATTTAATCAAATGGAAGGGCCGACCCATAGAAGATGCGACTTGGCTATCCAAGGCGGAGGTTGATCGCCTGGGTCTACCTCGGAAAGATCAGAAGTGAGGTCACTTCTCAAACTCACCCCGGGTGTCTGATGCAGGAGCATCCGGTGGCGAAGTTGCAATCTTGCATCACCCAAAATGTGTTTTTTTTCTTAAGTACTAAAACTATCGCGATATCGCGACGCTTTTTGAAGAAGGGCGCCAGCGGGCCAAACTATCGCGATATCGCGACATTTTTTTGAAAAGCACGGTCGGGACGCCAAACTGTCGCGAAATCGTGACATTTCTTAAGCAGCACAGTCGGGACGCCAAACTGTCACGAAATCGTGACATTTCTAAAGCAGCGCAGTCGGGACGCCAAACTATCATGAAATCGTGACATTTCTGAAGAAGCACGGTCGGGACGCCAAACTGTCATGAAATCGTGACATTTCTGTTGCAACGTGGTCTGGACGCAAAATGGTCACGAAATCGTGACACTTCCGGAAGCAGGGTTTGAAAGCACAGGGACATCTTTGGCAAAAAGGTTCTAAGGCACAAGAATGGTCACGAAATCGTGACACCTTCGAAGGCAAGCTTAAAGGACGTCACGAAATCGTGACACCTTCAAAGATAAAGTTTAAAAGACGTCACGAAATCGTGACACTTCTGGGAGGCAAGACTTGGAAGCATAAAGACATCGCAACACCTTCGAAGGCAGAGCTCAAAGATGTCACGAAATCATGACATATCCGGAGGCAAGGTTCCACAATGCAAAGATGTCACGAAATCGCGACACTTCCGAGCCAAGGACGTACGGAATGCAAAGATGTCACGAAATCATGACATATCCGGAGGCAAGGTTCCACAATGCAAAGATGTCACGAAATCGTGACACTTCCGAGCCAAGACGTACGGAATGCAAAGATGTCACGAAATCGTGACATGTCACGGTTTCACGGCCCAAGGGAGGAAAGCGAGTAAGAAAGGCCTAGACATCACGATTTCGTGACGTGTAGCGGAATCGCGGCCCCAAGGAGGAGAGAGAAGCCTAACGTCAAAACGTCACGATATCGCGACCAAAGAGGAGAGAGAAAGTGTTGGGGCAAAAACGTCACGATATCGCGACAGGGCGCTCACGACGTTGACCAGCCGATGACTACAGGGACCAGTGCAGAGGGACACGTGGCGTGAAGTTACAGGTGGCCCGAGAGTATGAAGCGGTTACAGGAAGCATGGCAACAGGACACGTGGCATCAACTGCAAATGGCCATGGCGCATTCTTGTGAATGATTGACTTGGCAGTGGATCGACAGGCGGCTGCAGGGCATGCCGCCACTACAGGCCATGATTTTTTTTTATGCACCTGGCAGCATCATGCAGGTGGGACAGAGCATTCGTGCGGGCGGTATGGGGAGTCTCGCATTCAAGGTAATGATGGTCCAAAGAGAGTCGGGCCTGGGGATAAAGAAAAAGGCCCACACTTTGCGTAATGATAGAGAAGGAGGTGGCGGCCGAGGATAAAAGGCGCGCATGCATTGTATTGAAGGACTCTTGGCCATTTATTTTTGGGGAATTGCTGTGTATTCGAGGAGAGACCTCTGTTTTTAATGAAGCTTGCTGGAATTTTGCCTGTGCATTGTTAATTTCTGCATTCTTGCTGTGTGTTGTGCGTAGCTCTATATCAATGTCCTAATAAGCTCCTAACATATGTTTGAGTTTAATGTGGAGGAAATTGACTTATGACTATTATATACCCAACACTTGTAATACATTGGGGTATATGGTATTGTAATAATTTGGACCATGTACTTAGTTAGAAATGGGTCATGTGTAAGTTAGGAGAAAGTGTTTTCATAGAGTATTGTATATAACTACTTTTTCATATAATATCATTGTTTTCATAGTATTATAAATGTAACCATTAGTATTATGAATATAACTATCAATTATGAATGTAACCGCTGATATTATGAATGTAATTGCTATAAATTAGGTGAGTCAGGAATATTTTCATAGTAGTATGTCATAGAATATTGTCATAAAATGTTAGGAAATATTCTTGCAAATGTTATAAAATGACAAAGATGTAACTCTCACAGGTTAGAAAATAATTTGCATACTTTGTAAGGAGGTTACCCCCTCTAAGAGGCCTACAATAGTAAAGTTTCTCATTTTAAATTCTTTTAATTTTTGTTCTTATATTTCATGCATGTATGTTCTTTTTATTGAAATTAATGTTTCTTTCATAAATATTTTGTGAATTATGGTTATGTTATCCTTGGCATTGAATTTATCATCTCATATTAGAATTATGCTATGGATTTAAGGTGAAAAAGTGACATGAGTAGAAGAGGTGCATTGCAATTTGTATTAGAGTCATTTTTAGGGCTTTGTAAGCTTCTACTATGAGCAATTTTTTTCTTTTTTTTATCTTAGGTTTGTAGGTTAGAAATTAAATTTTGGCTATTTTATAATAATATGGAGGATTTATCATTATTGGCTAAGCTAGATTACCCATAAAGCATCTAGTGAAGTGAGAGGTAATAAATCTCTAATAAACAAGCATCACATAATACCCGTACATGGATTTGAGATCACATGTATCTTCGGGTATCTCAAGAGACCCCTATAAAATCTCATAGCCAAACCTTCATGTATAGAAACCAATGAACTGTGTAAAACCCATAGTGCACCAAGCACAATACTTGGTAAGATTACCCTCACATATTGTTAGAGATGTGGGTAGTGTGCTCAAGGCTATGTGTGGAATCCTCCTTGGGTAGTGGCCTAAAATATTGGTTCAAGCACTATCGTTCTTCACTATGGTATAATATAAGGTTATGGAGATTACACAAACCCTAACCTTGAATCCATCCCTTCATTTCTCACCATATCAATAGCAGAGCTTAAGAGATAGAAATAATGAAATTCAAAAATTTAGGGAGAAAATACAACACTTGAAAACCCTACAAAAAATTAAAATAAATTAAAAAAATTAAAATATAGTGTAAATAGTGAAAACAACACACAAATAATGAAATATTAACACAAGCAATGATAATGAAATAAAATGATTTTGTATTAAAATAATGTGAAGCCTTGATATCATTTTACGATGATTTACCCCAAGTCACAAGGGTCTTACTAAAAAAGAATAATTTCTTGTCATATTTGGATTGCAATTAACATGAAAAGGGTACAACCCCTTCATCAGATCCAACTAAATAGTGGGTGTTTGTGTTCTCTCCTACTATAATCAAGTTGTAGAGTGGGCTTGTATATCCTAGTTGGGTCACTCTCTTCACTGCAATAGCCTTCAATGATATGTAACCTACACATCGCCAACAAAAAAAAGTTAGTAGCACCTGTTGATGTATATATTAAAAAATAGACTACAAACCCTAAATAAAAATATTTACAAACAATGAAGTAAAGATGCAGGAAAATGTAAACAATAAAATCTAGTGATGCCTTGCCAATACCTAACATTGATATGTTCTCTTGAGGTTTCAAAGAGTTATTGTGCATATGTTGGATACTGTGTGGAAAATGTCATGTGAATCTTCAAGTTCTCGATAACTTCTTTGTTCTCTCTCTTTTATTCACCAAAGTGAATAGTATTTTATAACCCCTTTAGTAATGATTAGGGTTCTAACGGTGGCAATGAATGGCTAAGATTAAACCTTGATGAGTAGCTAATATTAATATTTGGTTAAGTGGCCAGCATTACCAAATTGCAGGCTAAGATTGTAGTTTGATGGATGGTTGTGATTTAATATCATATATATATATATATATATATGTGTGTGTGTGTGTGTGTGTGTGTGTGTGTGTGTGTGTGTGTGTGTGTATAAACATATATATATGGATGGCTATGATTTGATGATAATGAATGAATGATGAATGAATAGGATTTGGTGTCTATAGATACCCCTTTTTTTACTGCATTGTGTGAAACATGATGCAGTGCAAAAACAAGAGACACCTAGGATAGAAAAATATACTCTTTTTCCTCAATGAACAATGAGTTTAATTTTGAAGAATTTGATTTTAGCTTACCCCCTTAATTGGTGAATGGGTGAAGAATGAAACCCACAAGCCAATTGACCGAATGTGAATGGTGAAAATGGGGGTATATAATGGATGCAAATATTGAAAATCAAGATCAATTTGGTTGCCCCAAGTTTGGGGTGGTTCTATGCTATAAAAAATTTACCTTTTGGTATCATTGAAATAAAAAAATGATGAAGTAAAGGAACCAATCACCCTAGGAGCTCATTTTCCTAGTGATTGTATCAAATTCCTTAATGTAAAATGATGAAGTAGAGGAACCAATCACCCTAGGAGCTCATTGTCCTAGTGATTGTATCAAATTCCTTAATGCAAAATGATGAAGTAATATTTTTTATGTTTGTAACCCCTATGGCTGGAGTTGGCAGGTAAGTGGTTCTAGCCTTCTCATTTGTTTTTGTAATGTTTTTTAGTTTTTTTTTTAGTTGGTGATGTATATATGGATGATGATATGAATGCATACTAAAATTATGTATGTGTATGAATTGATGATGTATGAAAATGATAATTTGTAGAAGTTTTAGACTCTTGCTTTGACCAGCTTTATCTTTATAGCCTAACAAGGGACACAAATATATAATGGTAAACATATGAATTTGACCTAATATGCAATGGTAATATGGGGTGAAAATCTAGGATTGTTTTCAAAAGACTCAAAAATCCTAGTGACCTCAAGCAAACTGATCTCCTAAATCTAATTTTCAAAGATCAAATGTGTGTGCAATGAAAGTTTATTACCAATCATGAGCATGGTAATGACTCAAGCCAATTGATAACCAATGTGTGTGTGAATGGTGAGTTCATTTACCTATATTTATTAAAGTAATATTAATCTAGTCAATAAGAGAATAGAAAAGCTAGCTTGTCCTTATGTGCAGTCAAGTATCTCTTCAAGAGAGAGGTGTCACCACACATGAGCATACTCCACTTCCAATCAAGCATCTATAGTCCCAGTGGATATTAGCTCCATATTCCAATGATATGATCTCTAATATTTGGAAAATAAAACTACATAACCATATGGATAGAAGTGTAATAGTATCCTTACTACTTGGGGAACTATTTTGTGGTTTGTAAAAGAGAAATTTTTTGGGAATAAACTTCTCCACCGAGGTGTGATGAGAATTTTACCCTATCCTTACTACTCACTCTTTTATTTTGAAGTGTTGTAAGTGGTGAAAACCACTATTTTTATTGTTATTTTGGACTATGTGCATGATGGGATGAGTAAGAAAACTTTTTACTTTTAAAGTTCAACCTAATTATGGTGTCATACCTCTTTGACGCAAGATATCATTAATACATGTAAAATATGTTTTGGTTCAAAATTGGTAAAGTCAATTCCCAAAAATCAATATTTTCTTAGTGGAGAAGTGTGTTTTCGTCCAAGTCAAAACTTGATGTTCAATTGAGGTTGCTTGAAACACTATGAATGGCTGAGTGATTGAAAACAAGTAATGTGCTAAGGTATTTTCATTGAAATTTTTTCTCTTTTATTTTTTCAATGGATGGAAAAATGGAACTAATGCTCTATGGATGGCAGTATGGAACTAATGCTCTATGGATGTCAAGATGGAACTAATGCTAGGATAAAATTTTCCTTGATTAAGGTAATAAGACTCACTAAACTAACAATTATCCAAACTGACATGAATAACAATTAACATGATGGGCATCATGAATGGATGCAAATGGGATGAATGCAATGAAATGTGTGAATGGATGCAATATGAGTAATGATGATTTTGCTTTTTTTTTGTTTTTGTTTTTTTTTAATATTTTTTGTACATATTTATATTAGATGACCTGAGGTGGCCAAAGTGGTGGTGGTGGTTTACTAGTTGGCTTAGATCACTCTCTTGGGAGGAGCAAACAAAATATGAGATGATAGGGAACATTCTAAGATAGTACTCATCATATTCAATGAATGGTGTAACTAGGATTAATTCTTCTTTGGATTCGTCTAAGGCTATCAACATGATGTCATATTACACATACATTTCATCCTAAAAATCATCATTATCGGTATCCTTCTCTTCTTCACTACCCCCTTCAGGATCTATAGTGAGTCATTGAAAGGCTTGTTCGAAAGAGAAAGTGGAAGATTGTGGACTATATCCTAGGCTAGAATAGTCATGCATTTCTTGATACTAAGGTTCAATGATATCACGCATGCCTTGTTCATATTATCCTAACCCATATACTTTCTAGTTAACCTGATGAAAATATCATGATGAGAAATCAAGGTTAGACATGTGTTCAATATTGGCACAGGATGGATACCTAGGTTCATCTAGGGGAAACGAATCGGATGATGAATAGACACCCCCATATATGAAATTGACTCTATTTGGTAATGAACCCATGTTGTAAATTGCTCCTATAGATAAAGGTGGGTCATGTGGGTGATCGTAGTCCCTAACCATTTCAATGTTAAATGGTGTGATTGTAACATCTTGAACCACATACTCACCAATTCTAGGACTAGCGATGTAAAATGTAACTTATGTGTGATGATGTATATGGATTGGATATAAAGGTGTGTGGCTCAGGGATGGCTTATGGCTCAAATGATGGAAAATATGTATGTTGTGATGGCATCTCATGATCTGTCATATTGACTTGTGAGAAGCTAGTTGGTTGAGGCAGAGGGGGGTTTGGTTGAGCAATTTGATTAATAACTAGAGATTTAGGCTTGAATGAGGTGGTGATAGGTTTTTGTAAAGTTGGTTGTATGGATTATGATGGGTGAATGATAATGAGTGATGTAGATGATGTGGAGGCATGTCCCTCTTGTGTGGATGTTTGAGATGATGATTGTATCTAAACACATGTACATGGTGTCAATTTTGATGAAGATTGAAATATGGAAATAATATGATGAGATGTTGAAGTGGAGGTCTTATTTGAATCAATGATAGGTAGTTCTTCTAGAATAGGTATTTTACATGAGCTATTATGTTGTGTAGTGGGTGGTGTGGTTTATGGAATTAAGAATATATGGGTGGATGGAAGTGAAGGATCATAGGGGTTGGAAATGAAGCTACAGTATTTGAATGGTTTAATGTAATGGGGTATACAATGTATTTTTCTGTCATGTACGTGCTTCAAGATTTGATGTAATATTAAGGGAACACATTTCATTTCCTTGATCTAGGGGTACCTCAGAAGTAGGTTATGGGCCATGTCCCCAACTAGGATATGAAATATGGTATGTGATTTAGGAGCATCGAGTGGTGTAAGAGTGATATTGCATCATCCAAAATTTATATTAATTTTATTCTATTCTAATACTAGTTAGTTTGAATCCTACCAAAATGGTGAAAATCCTACCACTAAAACTTAAGGGTGAATTTTGAAGGCCTAGAGGCCTCGTAGAGGGGAGATAATTTGTTGTAGTACCCTTTGAGGCACTACATTATTGTAGCTCTTTTCGAGAGATTTCATAAAATATGCACTAATAGTCAATTCGAGCAACGAGCGAGGATTTATGACCCTAGGAAGTTTTACCCTCAAAATTTAAATTTCAAATGAATTGTCCTATGCGAGAAAAGGGAAAACAGGGTACTATAGGGAAATTTCAAAATTGTAAAGTGGTTGGTCTCTGTAACTACATTTTTTGGAAAAGTAATACAAGAAAGCTTCGGTTCCTATTGCCATTTATCTATTTTTTGCATATTGTTTGTGAGTTGTTTTACCAATTTTGTGCCAGTATGTAACATCTTGACCCCCACTTATATGAGTAAAACAATAGTGCCAACCGTAGAGCATAAATAATCATTAAATACCTACAAAGTGAATATGGATTTGGTAATGTGGGAAGATGGAATATTGAGATGGTAGAGTGATGATGTGATGGTGATGTTAATTGATGAGCCAGTGTTAATTAGTACTCATTTGAAAGGCTCTTGATCAACCTGAGCCATGATATGTAGTGGAGGATCTAGTGATCCTGATGATATTGACTTGATTTCAATATGATAGAATACAATTGAAGGTTTCATGTATGTTTGGATACTCCCCAAAAAATTATTGAAGATATTAGAGTCTTGAGTTTGAAGTTTGATGGATTTCAAGATCTCCATCAATGCCTCATGATGTGGAGGATATTGTTTTATAATCTCATAAATTGATAGTTTGGTTGAAGCCATTTTTAGACTATTTTTCAACTGGCTACGTAGTGTAATGATTGGTCTTGGTGTACAACTTGGAAGATGAATGGGTTTAAATGGATTAATGAGATTTGGTTGTGGATATACACTTGTTGGTGGTGCCATAAGAGATTGTACTACTTGGGGTTGTTCATTTACTTATTGTTGATAATTTATTCTTCTCTTACCTTGGGTTACTACATGATTAGTACCCAGAAAACCTTGGTATTGTTGTACATGGTTGACTTGGTTAGGGGGAGTTATAGCAATTGATCCCTCCATTTTTGTTGAGTATACTCATGATGAGGAAGTTGTGTCTAGTGAATACCAATATTTTGGTTTTGTTGTACCAAGGGGTTTTCCATCTTGATGGTACCTAGATCTAACAATTCTTGCACAAAGTATTTAAATGTAAAGCAATTATTTATGTTGTGGCCCTTCTATCAATTAAAGGGATAAAAAAAATGCTCCTTATAGCCCTTGCCATGTGATTAGTTAGATATTTTGGTTTGACTTATAGCAAGGTAATTGTGTTTGTATCATACAACCTTCAGAAGATGGATGAATATGATTTGGGCAATGGCATGTAGTTGTGAGATTGTCAAATGAACTATTGGTATTGATTATTATCAACATTTAGAACTAGGTTTTGCAACTATTGTGGGGTGAAATCATTTGATATATAATTTTTGGTTGCGATGGTGATTGTTGAATATAGGAGTAACTTTCACCTTAAACTTTTTCTTGGCATTAAAGGATGAGTGAAGTTTTTCAATATTACTCTTCCTTGTTTCTTAAATAAGATAAAGAAGGTAAATTTACAACATTGATTGGTTATCTTCATGAAATTCTCTTCACAGCATGGTGGAACTCACAAATATTGGTTATATTTTTACCAAAAGAGTATTTGATGGTTTATCCATCATTAATTATGTTTGTACTTACTCAACACAAAAAAAAATCTAATAATAAATAACAATATTATTGTGATGATAGACTAACTTGTCATGAAGCATAAATTCCACTAGCACCAATGTAGAATTATAGGAGAAGAAGGAGGAAAAGGAATAAAATACATTCTAGAAAGAAACATGACATCATGAAGACTAAACTAGTTGAACACATACAAAAGGTAGAATAACCTTCAACTACAACTTACTTTGCATCATATGAAGACACAAATTACCTGCTGAACTTGATCATAGTAAGCAATAAATGAGAATACAAATTCCACTATCCAATGGAATAAGATCCACATTGAAGACTAAAGTCTTCAATACCCAAATAATGTAATACAACGGGGGTTAGAAATAGATTATATTACATCATTGGGTCATGTAAATGTACCTTCCTAGGTACATACTTAGGATATTATATTACTTTAGGGGGATTTTATCTAGTTACTTCATGCAATGTAATAAATGCACAAGTGTCAATGTGCAAGCTATATATGTGCAATGTGTCCCTTGCATAGCTAGGTAGAGTGTTGTCCAAGGAACCTATCTTCATATATAAAAAGGGTCACATTGTAACAAGTAGAATATAGAAGGTATGATAATATTTGTAGGTAGTAGTATAGTATTGTGTAGATCACCATATATTGTTGATGGGTGTAATGGAGTCCAGTAGCTTTGTTCATGGAGTGTCCAGTTCTTCCATAGCTACATTGTATTCATTTTGTCATTTCTATTTATAGCATATTTAAGTCATCTCATAGATTTAATTTCTTTCATAGTATTCTACATCTTATGACATCCCTTACCTCAAAATAGAGAGGAGCACCACTACTTATTGATCTAAATGCCTTGGGTTGAGAGTAGAGAGGGGACTTTTAAAATTTGATTGAAAATATTCATGATTCATTATATTTTAAAGGCACATAAGCTATGGATTTTTAGTGCTAAATCCTCTCACCCTACTATTCATATAGTTGTTTATGGGCTCAAAATTCAATCCAGGTATGAAAATTTAGTCTAGTAGATAACTAAAGATAAGTCTAGATATGAATATTTAGTCTAGCAGATAACTAAATATCAGTCTAGAATTGAAAATTTAGTTTAGAAGATAAATAGAGATCAATTTGGGCTTTTCATACACTAATTCATAAGAAATAAGTTCAATCATGGATTTCCAAGTAACATAATAAGCCCACATAGCCTATAATAGTCTATTGGCCCAATATCTCCTGTGTGAAGATATTGTTTACGTTAAAATATTTTTTAGTTTCCGATTAGTAATTCTGATTTAGTCGTTGGCTTTTGGGTGGTATCATGAGGACTTATTATACTTTACTTGGTAATATTCCATGAATAAATGGATAATATTTGATGTAAACTAGGATCCCTAATCTAACACAATCTCACAAGGAGCACCAAAGTGCTAAAAGATGTGGTCATACAATAAATCAACTACTTTGTCCTCACAAGCATATTGAAATGCAATTACTTTGGCCCACTTAGATATATAATTTGTGCACACTAAGATATGTTCTTTTCCTTGAGATGATGGATTAATAGGTCCTACAAAATCTATGCCCCATTTATCAAATGGTTCTATAAACTAAAGTTAAAGAGGCATTTAATTTTGTAGAGTAGGTTTTACCATTCTTTGACATTGATTGCAATGGAAAATATATTTATTCATATCCTTGTGAAGTGAAGGTTAGTGATATCCTACTACAAGGTTTTTTTGTATGGTTTGTTTTACCAAGTAGTGTACTTTAGAAGGCTCATCATGACATGCCCAAAGGATGTCATAGACCTCATATTCCCTCACACACCTTTGTAAAATGTGATCAGATCCACATTTAAAAAATAGTCATTTATCCATTGGAAAGATAAAATTTTTCATACTAGTTCGCATCTATTATTTGGAGTAAGAAGGGAAGGAATATTCCTAGTTACCAAGCAGTTATAAATATATATAAACCATGGAAAGTAAGTAGATATTGTGAACAAATATTCATTAGTGAAAGAGTCATCCATTGATTCTTTCTTTTTGATAGTATCTAATATAGAGAACAAATAAAATGACTTTATTTTCTCTACTATGTCTATCTACAATAGTGATATCAATTTCTTGGAGTAGCAATAGTCATCTAATAACTTGTCCACTTACCATTCGTTTAATTATTAAGTATTTAATTACAAAGTGATTAATATGAACATACATAGGGTATCTTGTAATAAAATGATAAAATTTGTTAATGGCATAGACTACTACCAAAAATTCTCTTTCAATTTTAGTGTAATTATTTTTAGTATATGTTATTGATATAATAGAGAGCATAATTCTTCCCATTTTTCTCATCTTGTTGACCAAGGATAATACCTTATGGTATTGAAGCATCGATATAGATATGGAAAGGAAGCTTTTAATTAGGTCCTCTTAGTATTGGTGTAATGGTCAACTTTTAAATGATGGCTTTGAATACCTCTTGACATTCCTTGATCCATTTGAACTCAATATTTTTGGTAAGGAGGGTAAATAATGGAGTAGCGAGCTTACTAAATTTTTTTATAAAATACCTATAGTAACCAACATGTCCTAAGAAGATCCTAACATATGTTTGAGTTTAACGTGGAGGCAATTGAATTATGACAATTATATACCCAACACTTGTAATACATTGGGGTATATGGTATTGTAATAAGGTGGACCATGTACTTAGTTAGAAATGGGTCATGTGTTAAGTTAGGAGAAAGTATTGTCATATAGTATTTTATATAACTACTTTGTCATATAATATCTTTGTTGTCATAGTATTATAAATGTAACCATTAGTATTATGAATGTAACTATCAATTATGAATGTAACCACTAATATTATGAATGTAATTACTATAAATTAGGTGAGTCAAGAATATTTTCATAGTAGTATGTCATAGATTATTGTCATAAAATATTAGGAAATATTCTTGCAAATGTTATAAAATGACAAAGATGTAACTCTCACAGGTTCGAAAATAATTTGCATACTTTGTAAGGAGGTTTGAGGCCTACAATAGTAAAGTTTCTCATTTTAAATTCTTGTAATTTTTTTTAATTTCATGCATGTATATTATTTTTATTGAAATGAATGTTGCTTTCAAAAAAAAATTGTGAATTATGGTTATGTTATCCTTGGCATTGAATTTATTATCTCATCTTAGAATTGTGCTATGGATTTAAGGTGGAAAATTGACACGAGTAGAAGAGGTGAATTACAATTTGTATTAGAGTTATTTTTAGGGATTTGTAAGCTTCTAATATGAGCAAATTATTTCTTGTTTATCTTAGGTTTGTAGCTTAGAAATTATGTTTTGGCTATTTTATAATAATATGGAGGATTTATCATTATTGGCTAAGCTAGATTGCTCATAAATCATCTAGTGAAGTGAGAGGCAATCAAGCTCTAATAAAAAAGCATCATATAATACCCATGCATGGATTTGATCTCCCATGTATCTTCAGGTATCTCAAGAGACCCCTATAAAAACCCATAGCCAAACCTTCATATATAGAAACCTGTCAACTATGTAAAACCCATAGTGCACCGAGCACAATACTCAGTAAGATTAACCTTACATATTGTCAGATAGGTGGGTAGTGTTCTCAAGGCTATGTGGAATCCTCCTTGGGTAGTGGCCTAAAATATTGGTTCAAGCACTATCGTTCTTCACTATGGTATAATAAAAGGCTATGGAGATTACACAAACCCTAACCTTTAATCCATCCCTTCATTTCTCACCATATCAATAGTAGAGCTTATGAGATAGAAAAAGTGAAATTCAAAAAGTTTGGGAGCAAATACAACACCTGAAAACCCTACAAAAAAATTTAAAAATTAAAATATAGTGTAAATAGTGAAAACAACACCCAAATAATGAAATATTGACACAAGCAATGATAATGAAATAAAATTCTTTTGTATTAAAATAATGTGGAGCCTTGATATCCTTTTACAATGATTTACCCCAAGTCACAAGGGTCTTATTACAAAATAATAATTGCTTGTCATATTCGGATTACAATTAACATGAAGAGGGTACAACCCCTTCATCAAATCCAACTGAATAGTGGGTGTTTGTGTTCTCTCCTACTACAATAAAGTTGTAGAGTGGACTTGTATATCGTATTTGGGCCACTCTCTTCACTACAATAGCCTTCAATGATATATAATCTACACATAGCTGATAAACAAAAGTTAGTAGCACCTATTGATGTATATATTAAAAAATAGACTACAAACCCAAAATAAAAATATTTACAAACAATGAAGTAAAGATGTAGGAAAATGTAAACAATAAAATCCAACGATGCCTTTTCATACCTAAAATTGATATGTGCTCTTGAGGGTTCAAAGAGTTGTTGTGCATATGATAGAGAGTGTGTGCAAAATGTCATGCGAATATTCAAGTTCTCAATAACTTCTTTGTTCTCTCTCTTTTATTCACCAAAATGAATAGTGTTTTATAACCCCTTTAGTAATGATTAGGGTTCATTCGGTGGCAATGAATAGCTAAGATTAAACCTTGATGAGCGACTAAGATTAAGATTTGGTTAAGTGGCCAAGATTACCAAATGGTAGGCTAAGATTGTAGTTTGATGGATGGTTGTGATTTAATATCATATATATATATATATATATATATTATGTATATATATTATATGTATATAAACATATATATATATATATATATATATATATATATATATATATATATATATATATATATATATATATATATATATATATATATGGATGGCTATGATTTGATGATAATGAATGAATGATGAATGACTAGGATTTGGTGTCTACAGATACCCCTTTTTGTACTGCATTGTGTGAAACATGATGCAGTGCAAAAACAAGAGACACCTAGGATGGAGAAATGTACTCTTTTTCCTCAATGCACAAGGAGAATGATTTTGAAAAATTTGATTTTAGCTTACCCCCTTAATTGGTGAATGGGTGAATAATTAAACCCACAAGCCAATTGACTGAATGTGAATGATGAAAATGGGGGTATATGATGGATGCAAATATTGAAAATCAAGATTAAGTTGGTTGCCCCAAGTTTGGGGTGGTTCTGTGCTATAAAAAAATTACATTTTGGTATCATTGAAATAAAAAAAAAATGATGAAGTAAAGGAACCAATCACCCTAGGAGCTCATTTTCCTAGTGATTGTATCAAATTCCTTAATGCAAAATGATGAAGTAGAGGAACCAATCACCCTAGGAGCTCATTATCCTAGTGACTGTATCAAATTCCTTAATGCAAAATGATGAAGTAAGATTTTTTATGTTTATAACCCCTATGGGCGGAGTTGGCGGGCAAGTGGTGAAGGTAAGTGGTTCTAGCCTTCTCATTTGTTTTTGTAATGTTTTTTAGTTTTTTTGAGTTGGTGATGTATATATGGATGATGATATGAATGCATCCTAAAATGATGTATTTGGATGAACTGATGATGTATGTAAATGATAATTTGTAGAATTTTTAGACTCTTGCTTTGACCAACTTTATATTTATAGCCTAATAAGGGACACCAATATATAATGGTAAACATATGAAGTTGACCTAAGATGCAATGGTAATATGGAATGAAAATCTAGGATTTTTTTGAAAGACTCAAACATCCTAGTGACCTCAAGCAAATTGATCTCCCAAATCTAATTTTCAAGGATCAAATGTGTGTGCAATGAAAGTTCATTTACCAATCATGAGCATGGTAATGACTCAAGACAATTGAGAACCAAATGTGTGTGTGAATGGTGAGTTCATTTACCTATCTTGATTAAAGTGAGATTAATCTAATCAATAAGAGAATATGAAAGCTAGCTTGTCCTTATGTGCAATCAAGGATATCTTCAAGAGAGAGGTGTCACCACACATGAGCATAATCCATTGCCAATCAAGCATCTATAGCCCCAATGGATATTAGCTCTATATTCCAATGATATGATCTCTAATATTTGGGGAATCAAACTACATAACCATATGGATGGAAGTCTAATTGTATCCTTACTACTTGGGGACCTATTTTATGGTTTGTAAAAGAGTTAAAGCTTTTGGGAATAAACTTCTCCACCGAGGTGTGATGAGAATTTTACCCTATCCTTACTACTTACTCTTTTATTTTGAAGTGTTGTAAATGGTGAAAACCATTAGTTTTATTATTATTTTGGACTATGTGAATGATGAGATGAGAAAGAAAACTTCTTGCTTTCAAAGTTCAACCTAATTATGGTGTCATCCCTCTTTAACGCAAGATATAATTAATACAGGTAAAATATGTTTTGGTTCAAAATTGGTAAAGTCAATTTCCAAAACTCAATATTTTCTTAGCGTAGAAGTGTGTTTTGGCCAATTCAAAACTTGATGTTCAATTGAGGTTTCTTGAAACACTAGGAAATGTTGAGTGATTGAAAACAAGTAAGGTGCTAAGGTGTTTTCATTGAAAATGTTTCTCTTTTATTTTTTCAAAGGATGGAAAAATGGAACTAATGCTCTATGGATGGCAAGATGGAACTAATGCTAGACTGAAAGTTCCCTTGATTAAGGTAATAAGACTCACTAGACTAACAATTATCCAAACTGACCTGAATAACAATTAACATGATAGGAATCAAGAATGGATGCAAATGGGATGAATGCAATGAAATGTCTGAATGGATGCAATATGAGTAAGATTATTTTGATTTTTTTTGTTTTTGTTTTTTTTTTCTAATATTTTTGTACATATTTATATTAGATGACCTGAGATGGCCATGGTGGTAGTGGTGGTTTACTAGTTGTCTTAGCTCGCTCACTTAGGAGGATCAAAAAAAGATTGGATGATAGGAAATATTCTAAGATAGTGCTCATCATATTCAGTGAATGGTGTAACTAGGATTGATTCTTCTTTGGATTCGTCTAAGGCTATCGACATGATGTCATATTCCACATACATTTCATCCTAAAAATCATCATTATCGTTATCCTCCTCTTCTTCACTACCCCCTTCAAGATCTATAGTGAGTTATTGAAAGGCTTTTTCGAAAGAGAAAGTGAAATATTGTGGACTATATCCCAGGCTAGAATAGTCATGCATTTCTCGATACTAAGGTTCAATGATATCACACATGCCTTGTTCATATTATCCTAACCCATATACTTTCTAGTTAACTCGATGAAAATATCATGATGGGAAATCAAGGTTAGACATGTGTTCAATATTGGCATAGGATGGATACCTAGGTTCATCTAGGGGAAACGAATCGGATGATGAATAGACACCCCCATATATGAAATTGACTCTATTTGGTAATGAACCCATGTTGTAAACTACTCTTATAGATAGAGGTGGGTCATGTGGGTGACTGTAGTCCTTAACCATTTCAATGTTAAATAGTGTGATTGTAACATCTTGAACCACATACTCACCAATTCTAGGACTAGCGATGTAAAATGTAACTTATGTGTGATGATGTATATGGATTGGATATAAAGGTGTGGGGCTCAAGGATGGCTTATGGCTCAAATGATGGAAAATATGTATGTTGTGATGGCATCTCATGATCTGTCATATTGACTTGTGAGACGCTAGTTGGTTGAGGCAGAGGGGGGTTTGGTTGAGCAATTTGATTAATAACTAGAGATTCAGGCTTGAATGAGGTGGTGATAGGTGTTTGTAAAGTTGGTTGTATGTATGATGATGGGTGAATGATAATGAGTGATGTAGATGATGTGGAGGCATGTCCCTCTTGTGTGGATGTTTGAGATGATGAGTGTATCTAACCACATGTACATGGTGTCAATTTTGATGAAGATTGAAATATGGAAATAATATGATGAGATGTTGAAGTGGAGGTCTAATTTGGATCAGTGATAGGTAGTTCTTCTAGAATAGGTATTTTACATGAGCTATTATGTTGTGTAGTGGGTGGTGTGGTTTATGGAATTAAGAATATATGGGTGGATGGAAGTGAAGGATCATAGGGGTTGGAAATGAAGCTATAGTATTTGAATGGTTCAATGTATGCGGGTATACAATGTATTTATCTGTCATGTACATACTTCAAACTTTGATGTAATATTAAGGGAACACATTTCATTTCCTTGATCTAGGGGTACCTAAGAAGTAGGTTATAGGCCATGGACCCAACTAGGATATGAAATATGGTATGTGATGTAGGAGCATCGAGTGGTGTAAGAGTGATATTGCATCATCCAAAATTTATATTAATTTTATTCTATTCTAAAACTAGTTAGTTTGAATCCTACCAAAATGGTGAAAATCCTACCACTAAAACTTAAGGGTGAATTTTGAAGGCCTAGAGGCCTCGTAGGGGGGTGATAATTTGTTGTAGTACCCTTAGAGGCACTACATTATTGTAGCTCTTTTCGAGAGATTTCATAAAATATGCACTAATAGTCAATTCGAGCAACGAGCGAGGAGTTATGACCCCGGGAAGTTTTACCCTCAAAATTTAAATTTCAAATGAATTGTCCTATGCGAGAAAAGGGAAAACAGGGTACTATAGGGAAATTTCAACATTGTAAAGTGGTTGGTCTCTGTAAATACATTTTTTGGAAAAGTAATACAAGAAAGCTTCGGTTCCTATTGCCATTTATCTATTTTTTGCATATTTTTTGTGAGTTGTTTTACCAATTTTGTGCCAGTATGTAACATCTTGACCCCCACTTATATGATTAAAACAATAGTGCTAACCGTAGAGCATAAATAATCATTAAATACATACAAAGTGAATATGGATTTGGTAATGTGGGAAGATGGAATATTGAGATGGTAGAGTGATGATGTGATGGTGATGTTAATTGATGAGCCAGTGTTAATTAGTACTCATTTGAAAGGCTCTTGATCAACCTGAGCCATGATATGTAGTGGAGGATCCAGTGATCCTGATGATATTGACTTGATTTCAAAATGATAGAATACAATCGAAGGTTTCATGTATGTTTGGATACTCCCCAAAAAATTATTGAAGATATTAGAGTCTTGAGTCTGAAGTTTGATGGATTTCAAGATCTCCATCAATGCCTCATGATGTGGAGGATATTGTTTTATAATCTCATAAATTGATAGTTTGGTTGAATCCATTTTTAGACTATTTTTCAATTGGCTACTTAGTGTAATGATTGGTATTGGTGTACAACTTTGAATATGAATGGGTTTAAATGGATTAATGAGATTTGGTTGTGGATATACACTTGTTGGTGGTGCCATAAGAGATTGTACTACTTGGGGTTGTTCATTTACTTATTGTTGATAATTTTTTCTTATCTTACCTTGGGTTACTACATGATTAGTACCCACAAAACCTTGGTTTTATTGTACATGGTTGACTTGGTTAGGGGGAGTTATAGCAATTGATCCCTCCATTTCTGTTGAGTATCCTCATGATGAGGAAGTTATGTCTAGTGAATACCAATATTTTGTTTTTTTTGTACCAAGGGGTTATCCATCTTGATGGTACCTAGATCTAACAATTCTTGCACAAAGTATTTAAATGTAAAGCAATTATTTATGTTGTGGCCCTTCTATCAATTAAAGGGATAAAAAAAATGCTCCTTATAGCCCTTGCCATGTGGTTAGTTGGATCTTTTGGTTTGACTTATAGCAAGGTAATTGTGTCTGTATCATACAACCTTCAAAAGATGGATGAATATGATTTGGGCAATGGCATGTAGTTGTGAGATTGTCAAATGAACTATTGGTATTGATTATTATCAACATTTAGAACTGGGTTTTGCAACTATTGTGAGGTGAAATCATTTGATATATAATTTTTTTTTGCGATGATGATTGTTGAATATAGGAGTAACTTCCACCTTAAATTTTTTCTTGGCATTAAAGGATGAGTGAGGTTTTTCAATCTTACTCTTCCTTGTTTCTTAAATAGGTAAAGAAGGTAAATTTACAACATTGATTGGTTATCTTCATGAAATTCTCTTCACAGCATGGTGGAACTCACAAAGATTGGTTATATTTTTACCAAAAGAGTATTTGATGGTTTATCTATCATTAATTATTTTTGTACTTACTCAACACAAAAAAAAGCTAATAATAAAGAACAATATTATTGTGATGATAGACTAACTTGTCATGAAGCATAAATTCCACTAGCACCAATGCAAAATTATAGGAGAAGAAGGAGGAAAAGGAATAAAATGCATTCTAGAAAGAAACATGACATCATGAAGACTAAACTAGTTGAACACATACAAAAGGTAGAATAACCTTCAACTAAGGCTATCGACATGATGTCATATTCCTCATACAATTCATCCTCAAAATTCATTATCGTTATCCTCCTCTTCTTCACTACCCCCTTCAGGATCTATAGTGAGTCATTAAAAGACTTGTTCGAAAGAGGAAGTGGAAGATTGTGGACTATATCCTAGTCCAAAATAGTCATGCATTTATTGATACTAAGGATCAATGATATCACGCATGTCTTGTTCATATTATCCTAACCCATATACTTGCTAGTTAACCTGATGAAAATATCATGATGGGAAATAATGGTTAGACATGTTTTCAATATTGGCATAGGATGGCTACCTAGGTTCATCTAGGGGAAGCAAATCGGATGATGAATCGACACCCCCATATATGAAATTAACTCTATTTGGTAATGAACCCATGTTGTAAACTGCTCTTATAGATAGAGATAGGTCACATGTTGATTGTACTCCTTAAAAGTTTCAATGTTAAATAGTGTGATTCTAACATCTTGAACCATATACTCATAAATGCTAGGACTAGTGAGGTGAACTGTAACTTATGTGTGATAATGTAGATGGATTGGATATGAAGGTGTGGGGCTCAAGGGTGGTTTGTGACTCAAATGAGGTAAAATATGTATGTTGGGATGGCATCTCATGATCTATCATATTGACTTGTGAGGTGTTGTTTGTTTGAGACAGAGGGGGGTTTGTTTGAGAAATTTGATTAATAACTAGAGATTCAGGCTTGAATGAGGTGGTGATAGGTTTTTGTAAATTTGGTTGTATGGATGATGATGGGTGAATGATAATGAGTGATGTAGATGATGTGAAGGCATGTCCCTCTTGTGTGGATGTTTGAGATGATGATTGGATCTAACCACATGTACATGGTGTCGATTGTAATGAATATTGAAATATGGAAATAATATGATGATATGTTGAAGTGGAGGTCTAATTTGGATTAGTGATAGGTAGTTATTCTAGAATAGGTGTTTTACATGAGCTATTGTATTGTGTAGTGGGTGATGTGGTTTATGGAATTAAGAATATATGGGCAGATGGAAGTGAAGGCTCATAGGGATTGGAAATGAAGCTACAATATTTGAATGGTTCAATGTATGCGGGTATACAATGTATTTGTCTATCATGTATGTACTTCAAAATTTGATGTAATATTAAGGGAACATATTTCATATCCTTAATATAGGGGTGCCTAAGAAGTAGGTTATAGGTCATGGCCCCAACTAGGATATGAAATATGGTATGTGATGCAGGAGCATCCAATGGTGTAAGAATTATCTTGCATCATCCAAAATTTATATTAATTTTATTTTGTTCTAAAAGTAGTTAGTTTGAATCCTACCAAAATGGTGAAAATTCTACCACTAAAACTTAAGGGTGAATTTTGAAGGCCTTAGAGGCCTCGTAGAGGGGTTATAATTGGTCTTAGTACCCTCTAGGGAGCTACATTGTTGTAGCTCTTTTTGAGAGCTTTTCAAAAATATGCACTAATAATCAATTCGAGCAATGAGCGAGGATTTATAACCCTAAGAATTTTTACCCTCAAAATTCAAATTTCAAATGAATTGTCCTACGTGGGAAAAGGGAAAACAGGGTATTATAGGGGAATTTCAAAATTGTAAAGGGGTTGGTATCTATAACTACATTTTTTAAAAAAGTAATACAAGAAAGCTTTGGTTCCTATTGCCATTTCTCTATTTTTTGTAGATTGTTTGTGAGTTGTTTTACTAGTTCTATGCTAGTATGTAACATCTTGACCCCCACTTGTACGAATAAAACAATAGTGCCAACTATAGAGCATAAAGCATAATTAAATACCTATAATATGAAGATGGATTTGGTAATGTGGGAAGATGGAAGATTGAGATGGTGGAGTGATGATGTGATGGTGATGTTAATTGATGAGTCAATTTCAATTAGTACTCATTTGAAAGGCTCTTGATCAATTTGAGCCATGATATGTAGTGGAGGATACAGTGATGCTGATGATATTGACTTGATTTCAAAATGATATAATACAATTGAAGGTTTCATGTATGTTTGGATACTCCCAAAAAAATTATTGAAGATATTAGAGTCTTGAGTTTGAAGTTCGATGTATTTCAAGATCTCCATCAATGCCTCATGATGTGGAGAAGATTATTTTATAGGCTCATAAATTGATAGTTTGGTTGAAGCCATTTTTAGACTATTTGTCAATTGGCTACTTAGTGTAATTATTGGTCTTGGTGTACAACTTGGAAGATGAATGGGTTAAAATAGATTAACGAGATTTGGTTGTGGATATACACTTTTTGGTGGTGCCATAGGATATTGTACTACTTGGGATTGTTCATTTAATTTTTGTTGATAATTTGTGCTTCTCTGAACTTGGATTACTACATGATTAGCACCCACAAAACCTTGGTATTGTTGTTATTGCCTTGGTTAGGGGGAGGTATAGCAATTGATCCCTCCATTTCTTGTTGTCTTCTCGTGATGAGGAATTTGTGTCTGGTGAATACCAAGATTTTTGTTTTGTTTTTCCAAGGATTTATCCATATTGATGGTCCCTAGATATAACAATTCTTGCACAAATTATTTAAATGTAAAGCAATTATTTATGTTGTGGCCCTTCTATCAATTAAAGGGATAAAACAAATGCTCCTTATAGCCCTTGCCACGTGGTTAGTTGGATATTTTGGTTTGAATTCTATCAAGGTAATTGTGTGTGTATCATACAACCTTCAGAAGATGTATGAATATGATTTAGGTAATGGCATGTAGTTGTGAGGTTGTAAAATGAACTATTGGCATTGATTATTATCTACATTTGGAACTCGATTTTGCAACTGTTGTGGGGGTGAAACCACTTAATATATAATTTGTTGTTGTGATGGTGATTGTTGAATATGGACTTGAGATTTTTGAGTCTACATCATTGGTTTACTCAAGACCACTTGGTTAAATTGACTAGGTTTAGTTTGGCCATTATAATTCCCTTCATTTTGGCCCTTGCTCTACCATTATTTTTTCTTAGGCTTGATTTCACCCTCCTAAATCTTGATTTCCTCAATGACTCATGCTTGGGTGATAGCTTTGTTGAATATTTTATATTTTTTTAATTGTAGTAACAAGGAGATAGGTTTTAAACACTTCTTGTAAACATCTATGTTAGTTCTTCCATGAGAATAACAAATGAAAATTTGGTACTAAATACCCTCTAATGGTTTCTAAAGTCATAAACTAAATATTATTCAAAGTGTCATAGATTATACAAGTTGGTTAATGTGATTTTATTTCTAACATTTAGGGAAAACCTCTCTAAGAATTGGTCTACCAGTTTTTCAAATTTATATATGCTATGGTGTGGCAAATGATAATACCATTCTAAGGCATCCCCCCAAATGTTTGAGGAAATATTTGGAGCATTAATACATCATTCTCTTTAATCCTAAAAAATGCATGAATAAATGCACTTATATGCTCTATATGGTCCTAAATCCCTTTAAATTTGTTAAAATTCAATAGTGTAAAAGCGGTAGGATATGGTGGTGATGGTACCAAATGATGAATCGAGTAATTGACTAATTGTCTTAAGGTGGACTCCTAGTACATCATACTAGTTGTGTGCATAATCAAGCTATCAAATTATTTTTACAAAGATTAAATTTTGGGATCTTCCACTTGTGTTTGTAAGATTTGGTTTGCATGATGAGTGTATTTGGGTGATGTGTGTTGTGTGATGAATTACTAATATGAAACCAAATTTTGGTTGGCTAACAGGTTGATGGTAGTGGGTATGCGATGGTGTTGGATTTTCTATTATAATTGATTATGGAGTGATTGATGTTGATGAGGCAGAGGTTGATGATAAGTATTTTGGGAAATCTAGGTGTTTTGGGTAGTTGTTATGGCATTGATATGGTTGAATGGAAGGGTAGGTATAGTGATCATAGGTGATCATGATACCTAATATGGATCAAGAGTGATAAAGGTATTTTAGGTGGGGATTGGTTGATGGTTGAAATTTACCACCTACGAATGCTATTGCAAGAAAGGATGAGAATTTTGATTGGTATTACCAACAAGCAAATGGTTTAAATGTTACCATGCTTATTGTATAGCAGTTGCAAAATTCAATTGAATGGTTGTATGGGAGGCAAAGGTTGGTATATTGTGTATGTTAGTAACATGAGTTAAAGTTGGTGGGAGGTAAGTTGTGAAGAGAAACACAACTGAATGAGGAATGTTATGTTGGGTTGAATAAAAAACCCTAGATGATATGAATGGAATGGTTGATGGTATTCGTGAAGTAGTGTTAGCTTATGCTTGGTAGAGTGGGTTGAAATTAATGGTGGTATAGTTATATGGGAGAAAAGTGCATTGGCTAAATGATGATGGGAAAATTTATTATGGAGGTGTAGATGTGGCCTCAAAGAGAAGGTTGGTGATAACTTGGTTAAATTTTTTATGGTATGAATGAGAGGGTTCGTATTGAAAAGTAAGAACAAAATATGGTGTAATAGTAAGAGGTTTTAGAACCAAATTAGTTGAGCTCAAATATAATTTGAAAGCATCAGGATCTATATAGGTGATGTGGTGGTCGAAATGTGTGGATGGTTTAGTTTTGAAAATGGAGGTGTGGATTACCCTCTACATAATATCTAAATTCAAAGTGGATGCTATGTGTGAGGGTTCAGAAGATAGGTCAAGATGTTTTATATATGACATATTGGTTGGGTTAGCCATGACAGTAGCTAGGGAAAGAATGAAATTATCCATGGATGATGGTGGTTGGTTGATGGGTATATGACTCATAGCTCTAGCTTGATTACGGGTCAATACCATAAGATAGAGGTAAATTGGTATGGCAAATGAAAGGGTGTGTGTGTGAAAATATAGTGGCAATGAAAATGAACAACACATAAATCACTCAAGAAAATAAGCATTTTCTATGTTTGTAATTTTTTTATGCATTTTGATGTAAAAAACTAAGCCTAGAAAACTAAGCAAGTTTTATGATGGAATACAACTAAGAAGGTGTGTTTGAACCTCTGATGAAGGATGAATCACGAATGACTAAAAATGACTTCCTAGGTGGAGGATTGGTTGTGGGTGTAACCTAAGGAATAAAAATTACCCCTCGAGGTAGGTCATGCTATCTGAGTCCTACTACTTTCCCACTTGAGCTTTTGCTTCACAATTGGGCCTGCTCAGCCAAGAAAAATACTTGTGTTCCACTTTTACTGAGCCCCATGGTAAAAGGGTATCTAACCTAAAATATTACCGCAAGCTATTCCCAAAGGTAACTATTTTCTTAGTGATGAAGTCCAAGAAAATATATGCACTAGCTAGGGCTACACTAAAGGCTCTTTGATGGTTGGTGATGAAATCCAACTCGTTCATAAGAGGTTTTCCTTGCACTTGTCCTACAGAGGTGTGGAATGGTGATACATGCAAGTGTGTGATGTTCCTTTTAAGGTTTTTGTTTTCTAGGGTTCTTGAACAATAAAGTGCAAAAATTATCCTAGAATGCAACTACCATGCAATTCATATTTTTTTCCTATAAATGCCATTAGAAACACACATAAGCAAACAACACATCAAAACATAGAAACTTTTAAGTCAAATGCAGTAAACGAGCACCCAATATAAGCCCTAGAATGCTTCAAAAATAAAATAAAGCAAATCTAGAACCCTAATGCAACCTAAAATGTACTCTAGAATGTATATTTAGATGTAACTAATATGAATTTTGTGATTTTAAAAAGATAAAATATTGCCCTATTAAAATGCATATTTACTCAAAGTACAAGGGGTTTCACCCTAAGGGACCTAGCAAATTGTCTAGCACTTTAACAATTAATAAATATGAAGGTTGAAGGAGTGTGGAAGGTTGAAGGTTGAAGGACCATGGAAGGCTAGAGGCTAAAAGAGCATGGAATGCTAGAGGTTGGAATGTGGAAGGCTAGAGGCTAAAGGAGAGTGGAAGGATGGATGCTAAAGGATCATGGAAGGCTAGAGGTTGAAAGAGTATGGAAGGTTGGAGGCTAAAGGAGCATGGAAGGATGGAAGCTGAGTTGATATTTGGAGTATCAAGGCTAAAGGAGTGTGGAATTTTGGGTTGGATGAAGGAGTGTGGAAGGCCAAAATAGTTGAAGGAGCTACAATGAAAGGTTTGGAATGTTGGGTGGAAGGCTAGGATGGTTGAAGGAATGGGGAAGGCTAATAAGGTGTAAAGAGCATGGGAGATTGGGCTAACTGAAATAGCTACAATGATAGGTTGGAATGCTAAGTGGACGGCTTGGAAGGTTGAAGGACTGTGGAAGGCTACTTACAATGAGAAAAATAAAATTGCAAAGTACAAAGTATTAGGGTTTTTTTCCTAAAAATATCTCATATTTTAAGAGCCATATCTTCATAGAGTTATCCAATTCAGTTGATTATTGGACCAACTTGTGTAAAGATTGAATAGTTTTAAAATGAGTGGTTATATACAAAAATCTAAGCAATATTGAAGGAGATATGATCCTATGAAATAAACCATTCAAAACAAGGGTAGTGAGAATTTTTCAAGTCATAAAAAATAAAATTGCAAAGTGCGAAAGATTAGGGATTTTTCCTTAAAAACATCTCATATTTTAGGAGTCATATATTTATGAAGATTTATTTGATTTAGCTGATTCTTGGACCAACTTGTGCAGAATTTGAATAACTTTAAAATGAGTGGTCATATGCAAAAATCTGAGTAATATTGAACGAGATATGACCCTGTGAAGTCAACCATTCGAAACAAGGGTAGTGATGATTTTTCAAGTTGAAAAAAATAAAATTGCAAATATTTTCCAACTAGGGTTCAAAATATGGGAAGAGCAATGAAGGGCTATGACTTTAGTGATGAAAGAAACTAGAAATTCATATTTGGTAAAGCAAACTATGATAGTGCGATGTTTTGGAAATATTACTCTACTAAGATGCAAGGAATAGATAGTAGAGGTGAATTTTTGGCATTGTGAAGGCTGTTATAGGAAAATATCAAGAAAGATGCTAAATTCTAGAGTAATTGTATTCATACAAAATTTTTAAAATATCCAAAAAAAGAAAATCAAGAATTCATACATTTTATATAAAATGATGTAGGTTTCTAGCTATAACATATCAATTGATATGAGAAGTGTATCTATTTGTAAACTCTTAAGCTCTAAATAAGAGAGATGAATTTGTCAACGGTGGAGGACCTGAGTACAACCCCTTATTATACCAAAAAAAATGCAGATTTAATCTAAAATGTGATTTATTTATTTATTTTAAATGCACTTTAGAATGTAGATTTTATCCTAAATACAAGTCTAGCATGCAGTTTAAATTTACTGCTTATAAGTGTAATTAGAGAATATACAACAATAAGCAGACATAAAATCACAAAAATATTAAATCAGATGCAATAGACAATTTCCAACTAAGCCTTAAGATGCTTCTAAAAATTAGAACTAGATGCAGTCTTCAGTTGTGATCAGAAACAAAATAATGCAGATCTAGAATATTATAGTGATTTTAAAATGCTTTCTAAGATGCATATTTTATCCCTAAGTGCAACTAATATGAATTTTGCAATGCAAAACTATTATTATTATTTTTTTAATCTTTGCAAACAAAAAATGTCTAAGATGCCTATAGAATGCTTAATTTATTGCCTTTTAAAACACATAAAGATAGATATCTCTGTATCTCCAGTTGTGAATTAGAAACAAAATAATGTAGATTTGGAATATTATAGTGATTTTAAAATGCTTTCTAAGATGCAGATTTTATTCCTAAGTGCAACTAATATGACTTTTGCAATGCAAAACTATTATTTTTTCTTTAGTCTTTGCAAAAAAAAATGCCTAATATGCCTACAAAGAACTAAAATTTATTATCCTATGCTTGATCTATGCTAAAAATAGTGCCCTATTAAAATGCATATTTTATTCCTAAGTGTAACTAATATGACTTTTGTGATTTAAAAAGATAAAATAGTGCCCTATTAAAATGCATATTTACTCTAAAATACGATTTACTTTTTTTTAACCAGAGCTAGGGTTTTAGCAAGAACTCACTCGAAAGACTTACACTATCTTCCTCCAGCTCACCATATATGGCACCCCATCTATGCAGGTCCTCAAAAATATAGAGGCATCTATTCGAGTATCCCAAATGCAGATATGCATCTGCATGAACACAAAACAAAACTCTAATAGATCCCAAAACTCTCAATGTGAATTTACAATTGTTGTGCGATGGGGTTTCAAAACCTATAATAAAACAAACACACATAAAAAATTATAATATTACAAGGCAGATCAAAACAAATAACCCTTTGGGGGTCCCATCGTAATCACCATTTTTTAAACAGTGAAAACAACATCCAAATAATGAAATATTGACACAAGCAATGATAATGAAATAAAATGCTTTTGTATTAAAATGATGTGGAGCCTTGATATCCTTTTACAATGATTTACCCCAAGTCATAGGGGTATTATTACAAAATAATAATTGCTTGTCATCTTTGGATTACAATTAACATGAAGGGGGTGCAACCCCTTCATTGGATCCAACTGAATAGCAGGAGTTTGTGTTCTCTCCTACTACAATCAAGTTATGGAGTGGTCTTGTGTATCCTAGCTAGGCCACTCTCTTCGTGGAAATAGCTTTCAATGATTTGTAACCTACACACAACCAACAAATAAAAGTTAGTAGCACTTGTTGATATATATATTAAAAATAGACTACAAACCCTAAATAAAATATTTGTAGACAATGAAGTAAAGATGCAAGAAAATGTAAACAATAAAATCCAACACTACCTTGCCAATATCTGACCTTGATCTATGCTCTTGAGGGTTTGAAATGTTATTGCGTAGATGCCAAAAAGTGTGTGTGAAATATCATACGAATCTTCAAGTTCTCGATAACTTCTCTGCTCTCTCTCTTTTATTCACCAAAGTGAATAGTATTTTATAACCCCTTTAGTAATGATTAGGGTTTTTATGGTGGCAATGAACGACTAAGATTAAACCTTGATGAGTAGCTAAGATTAATATTTGGTTAGGTGGCTAGGATTTCCAAATGGTAGGCTAAGATTGTAGTTTGATGGATGGTTGTGATTTAATATCATATATAAACATATAAATATAAACATATAATTATGAATATAAATATATAAATATATATATATATATATATATATATATATATATATATATATATATATATATATATATATATATATATATATATATATATATATGGATGGCTATGATTTGATGATGATGAATGGACGATGAATGGCTAGGATTTGGTGTCTACATATAGATTATCGAAAAACATCATTTTGGGATATAGCTCATTATGATTTTCTCATTGAGCTGATCATTTTTATATATAACACCCAAACACTTTTTTTGGACCCTTACTAAAAAGAGTGGTTTAGATTACCAAAAAAATATCATTTTGGGATAAGCCCATTAAGATCAAATCATTGAGTTGATTGTATTGGTATCGATCACCTATACACTATTTTGGGAACCTTACTAAGAAATAATAACTAATAAAAATAGCATTTATATTTTTAGTAAATTCTCTTGGAGACCCATTATCAGGAAAAGGAGGCTATATTGAACAATATGGAGGAGTAAATTTCCCAATTGGATGCCATCATGGATCTCAAGGATCAATTATATTCTCTTGTTACCATGCTAGCAAATTGCAAACATAAGTAGGATCAAATGAGTCAATACATTGAGGTGCTTAAGACTAGATATCCAAATTTTGATGGGTCTGATGAGAATAGTCAAAATTCTTAGAAGAGAAAAACTATTGACCATCTTGGTTATTCTAGAATCACTATTGGAGAGAACATTCAATGATAATCAAGTAATAGAGGTATGACTCCATGACTTCCTAAAATATATTTTCCAAGGTTTGATGGAATAGAGCCATAGAGTTGGTTGATGCAATGGTATGAGCTACATGAAGTGTGACCAAAGGATTTTTATAGTTGTATTTCATTTTGACTTGGAAGCACTGCATTGGTACCGATGGTTGAGAAAACTTCCCAATATTAGTTGGATGTAGTTCAAGAAAGAAATCCTTAGTCAATTTGGGCCATCTAAATTTTAATATTTTATTGAAGCACTCACTAAGTTGAGACAAACAAGCACTATGCCCAAGTATATCATTACTTTTGAGAAGTTGGCCAATAGAACTGAAGCCCTTCCGATGAATTTTTCAAGAGTTGTTTTATTAGTGGCCTTAAGCAAGAGATAAGGACTAAGGTGCAAATGCTTAAAATAACCACTTATATGAAAATAACAGGGCTAGTCAAACTTATGAAGAACAAATAACATGCTTAAAATAAGGCTTCCCAACCCCTTACATTTCAAAATAGAACTTTTGCATCCACCAATAACAATGATCTAAAAGCTCTAGTAGTTAAGAGTTTAACATTAGAGGAGATAACTAACCATAGAGCCAAGGTATTTTACTATAACTATGATGAAAAATGAGTCATGGGACACAAATACAAAACCCAACATCTCTACCTCTTAGACATAAGCAATCCTTTAGATTATTCTATAGATATAGAGGTATATTGTGGATTCAGTGGAAGAACACCTAGATTTAGTGGATGTAGAACCTCCAACTGATAATTAAGATGAGGAAATTTCCATTGTTTCTCTAAATTCCATCACCAATATATCCACCCCATAATGTATGATAGTCCAAGGATTTCTTAGATAGCATAAGGTTTTGATCCTTTTTGACTTGGGTAACATTGATAATTTCATTTATCCAAGTATGGTAAAATAGGAAAATTGCTTTATTTATGATCGTGAACAAGTCCAAGTGAAAATTTCCAATGGGGACATCATGACGTATACTGTAAAGTGCTGAAATGCTTTTCTATCCATTGGGAACTATCACTATTAGACTAATATCTATGCAGTCTCATTGGGTGGAGTCAATATGGTATTGGGGTGCCCCTAGTTACAAACATTGGAAATAGTGTCTTAGAATTTTTTAGAACTTTGGATGCAGTTCACTATTAACAATAGAACCCATACCATTCAGGGTGTGAAAACTAGAAATCCCAAGTTTATAACATCCCACTAGATGCAATGACTAATTAAGAAAAGCCATCATCCAATTATGGGAAAATTTTTTCAGATGTAGTCATGTTCTATTCAAGATGAGCATGTGTCCTTTGAATTGATAGTGATCCTAATTAAGAATCAATAGATCTTTCTTGAACCCAAATAGTTATCACCCAATTGATAGGAAGATCACATAATCAATTTGATTCTTAGGATTCAACATCCAAATATTAAACCATATAGGTATCACTATCACCAAAAGAATGAGATTGAGCAATTGGTAAAGGAATTATTATATGTAGGATTCATTCATCCAAGAAAAAGCCCATTTTTAGCTCTAATTTTATTGGTTAGGAAAAAGGGTAGGTCATGGTAAATGTGTGTAGACTATCAATAAATCAATCATATAATCATCAAGGACAAGTTTTCCATTCTAGTTATTGGTAACTTATTGGATGAGTTGCATGGTGCTCAGTATTTCACCAAGTTGGACCTTAGATCATGCTATCACTAAATTCTATTTCACAAGGATGACATCTCTAAAATAACTTTTAGAACCCATGAGGGACATTATGAGTTTTTGGTCACGGCTTTTGGCCTCAACAATGCACCATAAACTTTCCAAAGCTTGATGATTAGGGTTTTAAAACCTTACCTCCAAAAATTTGCATTGGTATTTTTATATGACATACTAATCTATAGTAAAACTTCGGTATAGCATCTACAACATGTCGATCAATTTTTGAAGCTCCTATAGTAGAATCGATTGTATGTCAAGCAATCTAAATGTACCTTTGGGGTAATTGAAGTAGAATATTTGGGACATGTCATGGTCAGATATGGTGTTCAAGTTGATCTTGGAATAGCCCAAGACCAAAATATTGAAGAGCCTTCAGGGATTTCTTAGTCTTATAGGATATTACACAAAGTTTGTCAAGGACTATGGGAAGAAATAAAATCCTTTAATAATTATGCTTAATAAGGATGCATTTACATGGAACAATGCAAATGAGAAAAAAAAATTGACTTTTAAGGATGCCATATGTTGTACTCCACTCCTAGCTATATCATATTTTCCAAAAATATTTGTCATTGAAAGTGATGCCTCAGGAGTAGTATTTGGAGTAGTACTTATGCAAGAAGGTCATCCAATTGCTTTCATAAGCAAGGCCTTCTTAGGCCAGAACCTTTCTAAATCATCTTATGTGAAGGATATAATGGTCATTTCCTTCATCATCCTCCATTGGTGACCATACTTATTAGAGTGACACTTCATCATCAAGACCAGTTATTTTAACCTTAAGTATCTCTTGGAGTAAGAATTGCTTCCCCTAAGTAGAAAAAATGGATCACTAATATCTTGGGATATGATTATGAGAGTTTATTGCCAAGTTAAGGGAAATATCATCATTGATGCTCTTTCTAGGTTACCTAAAATATAGGATAGCCCATATGCACTATCCATTGTTAAGTCTAATTGGCTAGATACACTTAATTTTGAATGGAAAGTAGACCCCACACCTGGAAATATTATTCATGATTTACAAACAACAATTGGGTATCATCCTAGTTATTCTTGAAAATGAAGGGAGCTATGATATGAGCATTAGATTGTTGTTCCACCCTCCCCCCAACTTAAATCTTAGATTATTTAAGAGCTCCATTCTTCTTCGATAGGGAGACACATAGGTTTCTTATGAACCTATAAATGGGTACAGCGTAATTTTTACTGGCCAAGGTTGAAATTAGATATCAAGTAGTTTGTTTATAGTTGTGATACTTACCAACACAAAAAGGGGAGAAATATTAGTACACCAATATTAATTCAACCTTTACACAATCTAAAGTTCTTATGGATTGATATTTCCATGGACTTCATTGAAGGCCTTCCTCTCTCAAGAGTAAATCAATCATAATGGTAATCATGGATCGATTGACCAAATATGCTTATTTTTTATCCCTAAGTCATCCCTATACTTTCAAGAAAATAGCATATATTTTCATGGATTAGATATTTTGACTCCATGGGAGTCCAAATTCCATTGTCAATGACTATGATAAGATATTCACTAGTAACTTTTAGGAGGAGCTCCATTGCATTCAAGGAGCTCAATTGAAAAGAAGCACATCATATCACCCTAAGATAGATGGATAGTAGAGGTGGTGAATAAATTTCTTGAGATCTATATCCATTTTTTTGTTTTAAAAAATCAATCCAAGTGGATTCAATGGCTTCCCTTAGCTAAATTGTGGTATAATACCAATTTTATCACTTCCACAAGGATGACACCATATGAAGTTGTGGATGGTTAAGCACCTCCAATATTCATCTCATACTTGTTAGGTAATTCGAATGTAGATGCATTGGACACAATATTTAGTCATAGGCAGGAAGTCTTAGAAGATATTAAGTAGAAAACAACAAGTAGAAAAACATAAAACTTAGAGGAATTTTGTAGAAGATGACATGGTTTTCCTTCATCTTCAACCTTATAAATAATTTATATTAAAAAAAAATGTCTACATAAGGTGACACCTAAGTTTTATGGGCTCTACAAGATACTACATCAGATAGGGGAGGTTGCTTGCAATTTGGAACTGCCAACCACATTTAAAATTCACCCAATTTTCCATGTATCTCGCTTGAAGATGGTGGTAGGAACACATACTCAAGTACAAATTATCCTCAAATCGGATGAAGAGGGATCCATTATTTTACATCATGCAACCATTTTGGATCACCAAACTTGACATATTTACTTGTGGGATATCTCTAAGGTGTTGGTGAATTGGCAAGGGTTACCACCAAAAGATGCCACATGGGAGCCATTGTTGGACTTTTAGTAGCAACTTTCCATCTTTCAGCTTAGAGGACAAAGCTTCTTTAATGGGGGTGGCATGTTATATAACCAACACTTGTAATACATTGTGGTATATGTTATTGTAGTAAAGTGGACCATGTATTTAGTTAGAAATGAGCCATGTGTTAAGTTAGGAGTGTGTGTTGTCATGAAATCTTGTATATAACTGCTTTGTCATAGAATCTCTTTGTTGTCATAGAATTGTGAATGTAACTAATGGTATTATGAATATCATTATCAATTATGAATGTAACTACTATAAATTAGGTGTATTAGAAATATTGTCATAGAATACTGTTATAATAGGATACTATAGAATATTGTCATAAGATGTTATAAAATATTTTTGCAAATGTTATAAAATGAGAAATATGTAACTTTCATGGGTTAGAGAAGAATTTGCATATTTTATAGGCCTATGATAGTAATATTTCTCATTTTGAATTCTTGAAATTTATGTTCTTATGTTTCATGCATGTATGTTCTTGTTATCAAAATGAATGTTTCTTTCGTTAATATTTTGTGAATCATAATTATGTTACCATTGGTATTGAATTTCTTATCTCAATTCAGTTTTGCGCTAAGGATTTAAGGCAAAATATTGACACGATTAGAAGAGGTGCATTGAAATAACTTCTATTTTATTAGAGTCTACTTTGATACCTTGTACTAAGATATGATGCCCCAATATGACACCTTCATCCATCATCATTAAGCACTTTTCATTGCTTAAAGATATATATAGGCTTCACACCAGGTAAGGACTCAGTATAGATTATGAAGAGCTTAAATGAAGGTATCCCCATAAATTATGAAGTCATACATGTATACTTTGACACATTGGTTAGTAAGATCCACAAAAATAGATAGAACCACCTACTAAAAAGTTGTAGTATCATTGCACAACTCAAAAAGGTAAGACTCTATAGGCAAATATTCCTTATGGGTATGTGAAAGTAGTTTTTTCTTGATCTTTTGGTATCACATTTATTTTATTGTACCCACTAAAATCATATAGGAAATAAATGTATTTCTCCCTAGAGAAGGTATCAATTACTTGATCTATGAAAGTTGACAAAAAATGGTCTTGTTGTGTGGCCTTATTGAGCTCTCCATAGTCAAAATACACTTGCATTTTTCTATTTCATTTGGGAACAATAACCAATGGTGAGACCCACTCACTATCAAATATTGGGTAGATAAATCCTACATCTAGTAGCTTTTCAATATTAGTCTTTACCATATATTTCAAAGCAATATGTATCCTTCTTTGGGGTTGGTGGATAGGTTTCTTCTCATTGGTATAAATTCTATGAGTGCATATGTCAGGGTGGATTCCCTTCATATCACTATAGTCCCAGGAAAATTCATTAACATGTTTGATTAAAATATCAAATAACTTAGCTTCTTCTATGTCTAACAACCAACTATTAATGTTGATAGATTTCCTTAGTTATAATTTTATTTGCTTGGTGCCTGGTAGCACTGAATTGACTCCTTTCCTCGCCAATGAGTTTAAAGAGCAATGTTGGGGTAGCAAGGAATGAATTTTTTTATTAATTTCATTGACAGTAACCCCTTCAGGAGTGAGGTTAACTTAAAGACATTTTAAATCTTTGAGAATATTCCATTTTGTTTATGTGACTAAGTGAATAGATTATCCTATAGTGATATAGGTAACAAAGTTTTAGAGGTTTAATCCTCATATTTCATAGAAACTTATGGACTATAGTTCTATCATAATCTAAATTAGATTTTCTCAAATAAACCATCAAAATTATTTTATCCTCGAATAGATATTATTCCAATAGATCTAGCTCTTTTTGCATGCTTCTTTACTATCACCATAGCTAAAAAAAGCAAGATTGTTTGTTCCCCAAGATTTTCTACCCATACAATTCTAGAGAATCTATGGAATATCTAGCTAGAGGGTATAGAGATGTATTTTTAATACTAAAACTATTAAATATAGTCACATCCCTAGAATGGAATTTTTTGAATACAACCGTAGCCAACCAATGTCTTCTAAGAATTAATAGATAACAATTCATCGTAGTCCTTGGTTGGAGAATAATGAAATCAATAGGGCATTCCCATGGTTCTATAGTTATTAGCACATATTATAATATTCCCTTAGGTTGTGCTATAGATTTATTAGCCAACTAAAGGATAGTGGAAGTAGGTCATATATTAGTCAAAGATGATTGATTCACCATTTTGGTAGTCATGACTTTTATTGTAGCTCATGTTAGCTTTTGATGTTATATACTTAAGGAAATGCAACCACAAGGTATAAAATGAACATGCAATATTAACTATATAAAAATGACAATATCTTAAGCATGTAAATAGCATGAGAAACTTCTAAAAATACTCATAAAATAGCCATTAATTTAAGCTCACGAAAATGATATCTTCATACAAAATATGGAGACCTCAAATGCTCCATTCTTCATTCATGCTCTACATTGCATCTAACTTGAGAACTACTCTACTCTATTGTGCTCTTGCTTTCTCTATTCCTTTGTCTCTCTATCTCTCTTATATCACCTCCCTTTATCTACTACAAAGGCCAATATATAATGGAGTATGACTCTTGGCCTTCCACCTTCCTATGACTCACTATATTCCTATTCTAGACTTATGTACACATGGAAAACATGCACATTTACATCATTGCACATTCTAATAATACTTGTGCATTTATTACATTGCATTAAGTAAATACCCAATACCTAATCTAAGACACTCTTCTAATCTAGATATATACCCAAGATGGTACATTAGCATGTACCAAATAATGTAATATATTCCAACACCCCCTGTATTACATTATTTGGCTATTGAAGACTTTAGTCCTCAATATGGTCTTCGTCTTGTTTTAAATTTACTTTGAATTGTATACCTCATTTGTCAGGTTCTTCTTATTCTTGTTTATATTCATCATTAGAGTCAATCTTTGTGTTATCGTGAAATCTTATGCTATCATCATATTCCTATAAAAATATGTTCTCTTTGCCTATGTTCTTTCTATCACAATTCTTCTTTAGTATAGAATATTCTGAGAAATCACTTAAAGCATCATAATAAGATCTTGAGTTAGAATAACTTGAAGTATCGATACAACATGAAGAATGAAATATCTTCTCTATGAAGGATTCATCTATTTTTGTTTTCTCTTTAAGTGATTCAATCAATTCTTTTTCTCCATATTTTCTTCTTTGTAATATTTGAATGTAAGCAATGCCATATATAATATGTTTCTAGTGTCTAAAGGAATTAGAATATCATATTTTCCATTATCAATTGCTTCAATGAGTCTATCATGTAGATAATATTCTATATTTTTAAATTTTTCTTCTAAGGCTTCACTATAGATCACTTTTGAAGTAAAATCTAAGTTTTAAGTCTTTGTAAGTAAATTCTTGATTTCAATTTTTATGATATTTACCCTTATTCATTATATTATTTGAAGTAGACATCCTTATTCCTACTTGATTTTGATAGACTAATGTTACTTGTAAACCTTATATTTCCGTATATTTTAACTTCTAAATTCTAATTTGAATTTGAATATATGGTCAAATTCTAACTTTCAACTCTTAAAATCTTGTAGTATATCTTGTTTTCCTAATGTTGATGAATAATAAAAAATATAGTCAAATCTCTAGATTGATTTTTTTTTAGCTTTTTAGTATTGAGAAATTTTTTTATGGAACTTTTAATCTTTTAAAGTCTTTGAAGTTGTCTACCTTATGACTCCCTAGTTTTGAGTATATGATCAAGTTAGATATTTTTCCAATTCTTGAGTTTTGTAGAAAACTTTGTATGTCTCAAGTGTTATGAATATAGTATGGGCTTGAAAAAATATTTAGCTTTCTTTATTTTCTTTTGAGTTGAATCCATTTTTTCTCCCTAATGTTCAACTACTATTTTTCACCTTATTTATCCCTATTTGTGAAAGCTAGAAATAATTTTAATGCACTTTCAATTGATGAAATATTCTATCTTCAAGACTTTTGAGTTGGATTCTTTTTGTCTCATAAATTTGAGTAAGAGACTAATTCCAATTTAGTTTTCCAACTTTTCAATACTTTATGTTTTGCTTCCTATATCCTTTAATCCTCAATGATATGGTTTCTAAATTTCAATATATTTAATTTGGTGTTTGAAAGATGCTAAATGCAACACCCAAACAATTCTTTGAACAAATAAAATACAAGGAAATACAAGATTGCACAATAGAATAATTTTCATTAACGGGGGAGCCTAGAAACACCATTGTTTACAAAATTTATATCCTTGAATCCTTTTGATACAATATCACAAGGGGTTAGGGTTCTCCAAAACCCTAATAAGCAAAGCTTGTGGTGTCTTCAAGCACATCTTGATCCCAAAAAGGTTGAGTGGGCTTTAGTGATATCAATACTAGGCCACTCCAAATGCTGATGTAGTGCTCCAAATCTGCACACAAGGACACAAAAAAATAGTTAGTAATACCTGTGAGGGATCCAAAGTGTGAGGCCCTCTATGAGCAATGATAAAACCTAACTAAATGCTACAAATAAAATGAGAAAAAATAGAAGCACATGCATAAAATAAACAATAAATAATTATTCTATTTTACTTACTACGCTTTGATGTGAGACATCTGATGTAGGTGATTGGTGCGACGATGCCCTAGCATCACCCGAAGGCTAGGGGGATTTCAGGAGTGGGAGCATAAAATGCTTGTGGGCACCTAGAAACTACAAGAAATACCTGTGGGACTTGGTGCTAGTAGGGTGGTGCCCAGAGGCACCTGGTGTTGACAAAAAGCACCCGGAGGTGCCTGGCGGTTGATGGGGAATTTTGGAGAAGCAGATCGAGTGAGGGCATAGGATGTGGTGGTGGATATGGTGAGCGAAGGGGAGTGGAATGTGATAGATGGAATGGGACCAGGGCACAAAAGGCTTAGTAAAAGACTTAAGGCACTTAGGGAATCAGGGTATTCAAAAAGTCAAAAAACATGGGAACTTAGGGACTTAGGGGTTGAGCCATCAAAATGGCTCCTATTTATAATCTAACCTAGGTATGCTATGGTTTCAATGACACTAATTGTGTGGCTGATATTAAAGCACATCTAAGGGTAGATAATAAATCTAGGGCATGGCATGGATTGATGTAAATGGGTGGTCAGGATTAAATGGAATTGGATGGCTAGGATTTATTTATTTATATAAACATATATTTATTAAATATATCAAATATTATTATTTAAATATATATTATAAATATATATATAAATAATAGGCAAAAATTATAGGAAAGCTAGGATGAAGGACAAATGACTATGTTTTGGTGGTGGAAATGGTAGGAAAGCCTAGATGGAGGATGAATGGTTATATTTTGGTGTCTACAGATGCCCTTTTTGTATTGCATTGCATGAAGAACAATGTAGTGCAAAAATATAAGACACTTATTTTGGCTAGGTGCAAAAGTAGCTTCTCTTGGGATGCATAGGGTGGGCTTGAAGATAAAATAATAAAAGAATTTTGGATTTTGCGTAGCTTACCCCCTTAATTGGCGAATGAGGTTACAAATGAATCTCATGAGCTAATTGAAAAATCTATGCAAATAGAATGTGGATGATATGAATGATGTAAAATTTGATACTGTTATTGCCTCAATGGTGGGAAGGGGGTTGGTGAAAAGTGTGTATATTTTTGCCCCAACATATGAAGGGGTTTGTAAAAATGTGTGTATTTTTGCCCCAATAGATGAAGGGATTTGTGCCAAGTGTAGATTCCATGATCATGTAAGATGTATCCCATTGTGGGAAAGTCAAAACCAAAAATGGTTACCCAAAATTTGGGGTGATTCGATGATGTTGAAACACTTTACCTTTTTGGCATCATTGATATGCAAAGATGATGATGCAAAGGATAAAGAGTCAACCTTGGATGTCCTGCTAGTGACTGTTCGAATAATTCCCATAATTAGAACTAATCATCCTAGCTAGTACCTATATTTGAGATGTTTAGGAGTTTTTTAATGATGAAATTTGAGTTTTGTCCATGTTTTAAGCCCCACAAACTAGGCCATCAATGACAACAGTTGTGCACATTGTTCTTGGCAATGTTTCACTCGAAAGATGAGGTACCAAAATTTATTATGATTTTGAGCAAGGAAATAAGTGATGATGATCATGAAAAAGTGTCCTTATTGTAGGCTATTCATATTACCGAACTACAAGGACGTAAATCACTGTAATCACCAATTATATAGAATAACCCACTAGATATGATATTCACTTGTATGTTATGTAAACTTGGAAAATATGTAAATGATGATGATGAAATGAAGTGGATATGATATATGAATGATGAATATGCTAATGATCATCATTTTGTGAAGATTTGGATCCTCTTGAGGTGCTTTTGTGGTGTATTTGGTGGATTTGCAAATTATAATCGCAAGAAAAAATTATGCATCCAAATCAATTGGAATCTTCACAAAACCTGATAAAATGATGAAATGCACTGATGAATGAAATTTGGAGTGATTTGGTTGGAATTAGCTACTATTTTGTGTTGGTTTAGCTTTTGTCAATGTTGATGTAAAATGCCTGTAGGCACTTTAGTGCATCAGGAAACGCCCATGGGCACCTCAAAGCACCTGAAGTAGCTATAAATAGCTTTTTGGGTAATATTGAAGCTCATTTGTGAGTTTAAGGAGTGAAGTGAGGTGAGGCATTTGGAGCGCGAAAGCTATGGCGGTAGAGGGAGAGGGTGTGGGGGTTGGGGCTATAGTTGGGGTGTGAGCAGTTGAGGTAACCCTTTGTTTATTATGCATTGTGCAAAGATTTTTTTTTAAATTATTAACAAATGTTTTGTGTTGTGTTGCAGCTTAGATTTTTGGAGGCTCGACACCGATTTTCGTCTTACATACCCAGGATGAGGAAGGAGATTACAGAGGATGAGTGGGAGATGTTGGGGAATGTGGGGCTAGTGGAGGTATCCCAAATATATGTGGTGAGGGCAGATGAGGGATACCACTCCATTTTAATGAAGATGTGGGATGCAGATAGGGGGATATTTTAGTTTCCCATGGGTGAGGTGACAGTTACCTTGGAGGATGTATATCACATCCTCAAGATACCGATGGAGGCGATTCAGGTTGAGGTTGGTCTCAACCAAAATACTAAGATGATGTGGATGTTCGGTGATGCATGGTAGGGGATGAATGTGGAGAGTGGAGGGATACCCTATTTATCCATGTATGTGGACAAGGAGTTAGATCCCTTCTATGCTTTGGTGATGTTCGTGTTGGCCAATATTGTGGCTTCAAACAGTACCAAGTGTAGGTTCCCTTGGAACCTAATAGGGGTGGTGAGAGATATGCTCATGATAAGGCTGGTGTATGCATAGGATCCTACCTTACTAGTGTAGGTGTATTAGGAACTATATGATGTAACCAAGCAGGGGTGAAAGGGATTTAGGTGCAGCTTGTTGTTGCAATGTTGGGGATGGGAGCATTTTAGATTTTCTCAACTAGAGGGATTGCCTATGGAGGATTTTTGTAGGGAGAAACCCTATGATAGGTGATGGACATTGGTGGAGGAGGTGCAGCCAAGTCATACAGTGAGGACGAGTCAGTGGTATATGGATCTATGGGTTGGATTGACATCCACCCAAGTGGTATGGAGGCCATGGTTGGGTACCTAGTGGATTGGGGATGGAGAGAATCTACGATGGGTGCATCAGGATAGGTGGGTGATTAGGAGGCATAGGAGTGAGGTAGAGTAAATCCAATTCATATGAGTGCTTCACCAGTTTGGGTTGAGGTAGTATATCCAAGATGAGCCAATGCGATATATGAGACATCAGGAGGATATCGGGCTACCTATTGTGGAGCTGTGGAGGGTGGATTTGGAGGATGATGAGGAAATGGATCTCTTGGATGTGGAGGATGTTGGGATGACCACAAAGTATTATGTATGGTTTGTGGCTCAGCAATTATGGGTACTACCTCAAGGAGTGGTTTATGGGGATGTTGGTAGAGAAGCAAGGGATGAGGGTACTTAAGAGGCTAGATATGAGGGGACCCAAGATCCCCATAAGAGACAGTGGTACCTTCAATCAGATAGTTAGAGGTAGATGGCAAAGAGTGCAATGCAATAGGATCTCAATATTTGGGGAGATAAAGGGGATGGAGGGGATGCAAAGGAGGTTCCAGATGTACCCTTAGGCTAGAGAAAGGAGGAGTGGATATAGCTGGAGTAGTAGGTGGTATAGTGAGATGCTAGGATTGTGAAGCTCCAGGTAAAGCTAGCATAGAGAGAGTGTTAGCATAAAATTGACATAGCACACCTTCGGTCTTAGAACATATATATTGAGGCATTGGAGGATAGGTTGATGGAACATCATATTCCACTTCCTGATCCTCCAACCTCATCTGTGTCTAGAGGTACGAGGTACAATGACTCTAGGTATACCTCTAGGTATAGGAATCCTTCTAGGTCCTAGGCTCCTGCTAGGTCACAGGGGTCTTCTTAGAGGATGTAGCTAGTGCTTAGATGCACTTTTTATATATGAGCCTTGGTGCTCCACTATATGTATCCTTTTGGCACTCATTGTACATGTGATATTCATATATATACATGGATTTTACTTTGGTATTATATTTTTGTGTGAATTCTTTATGGAATGCATTTTTATGTTTATGATTAATGCACATGATATGTTATGGATGATTAATGCAATATGGAATATATGGATGATTCATGCAATATTGCATGTTTTAATGATCATTTATGGTTTAGATATTTGCTTGACCCTTTTCTAGCATTGTTGTTTAATCAGGGGCAACAAACTTGGTGGCATATGGAATGAATGACTTATCAACTAATATGGAGTTTGACATGGAATAATATATGGATATTTATATGGAATAAGATATGGATGTTGATATGGAAGAAGACATGGATGTTGATATGGAATACTTCTTGTTTTACAGAGACTCAAACATCCTAGTGGTATCAAACAAATCTACTAAAATTACCTAATACTTCTAGGACCAAATGTGTGTACAATGAATTCATTTACAAAATCAAGAGTAAGGTAATGACTCGAGAAAATCAAGAACCAGTGTGTGCAAGTAATTTAATTAACTCATTATGATTAAATTGGGTAAACTTGTTATGGTTGAAACCAAGAGGTTAGCTTGTCTGTATGAGCAGTTAGAGGTCTCCTTTAAAAGAGATATGTCACCATGCATGAGCATACTCCACTTCCAGTCAAGCATATATAACTCCAATGGAGGCTGACTCCATAGTCCATGACTTTTGTTTTTTATTTCTTAAGTTTTGGGGATGACTACCTAACCGTCTGACTACAAATGTAGTACAATCCTTACAACCCAATTGATCAGCAGTGTGTGATATAAAATATTTAGATTTTTTGTTAGGTATTTTTCCCTACTCTTTATTTTATTTTTACAATTATGATAGTGGTGAAAACCACTACCTTTATGGACTATGTTGCATGATGGGACTAGCAAGGATGAACCTTTTTGCTTCAAGTTTCATACCAAGTATGGTGTTATCCCTATTTGACATAAAATGTTTTTAAAATGTGAGAATTGTGCTTGGTTAAAGGATGTTTTTGGAAGGTCCGAGGTGTAGACCAATTGGTTCATCCAAACCCCATAATAGGGGTGAAGGTCCAAGGTTCAAATCTCGGGCCTCACCGAACTGAACGCTTGTCCCTTTCCTGGTGCTTTCAGCGGCGTAAAAGGTTTAAAATGATTGTGGCATGGTGGTTATAGGGGTAGACTACGCGAAGATCTATGTGGCGGCTTCTAGGGTAGACAACGGAATACTATGGTGGCCATAAAAAGCTAGATAGCCTACCCGGATTCATGGCGACTACCGATTCCACCATGTAAATTCAAAAAAAAAAAAAGATGTTTTTGGAATCAATTCCCAAACTCAAGATTTTTCTTAGTGTATATGTGCAATGGTCCTAAAATAACTCGATATGTATTTCAGAGGTTGCTTAAAACACTAGGAGTGGTTGAGTGACCAAAAATACCTAGGAGTTTTATGAATTTGTGACTTGTGTTATTAGCAATTTGACTTTGTGGAATTATGTGGATGACATTGTGAAGGTGTCCTTGATTAAGGCAACATGACTTTCCTTGGACCGATTAAGATCTTGAACTTAATAAATTATCCCTATATAAAATGTGGAATGTGGAATGTGAATGAAATGTATGAAATACAATTTATGAATGTGTAAAATGTAGAATGCATTTTTATTGGAATGTGAATGCAAGTGAAATGCAATGTTATTTATGAAATGTATGCAAATGTATTTTTCTATATTAGACATGTATATACATACATATATAGTAATCAGATCATGCATAAAATGCTCTCAAGTGGATAACATTAAGTGGTTCAGATTCTTCCTCTTCCTCTATACTGGCAAGCCTATAAGTACCATTACCCACTTTTTGTGTGACTATGTATGGACCTAACCAACTCAAGGATGTGGTAATGCATTGGTGTTTTGTTGATTTTCTTTAAGGACAAGATCTGCCACTTGGAATTCATGTAGATGGAATTTGGTGTTATAAGCACATTTGAGATAGTCTTGGTAAACTCATAAATTATCTAAAGCATTGACTCCCATCTCATCAAAAAATGTGAGTTGCTCAAGACATGCTTGTCTAGCAGTGTCGTCATCTATGAATTCTTGTAGATAAATTTGCAAGGAGGGTATCTCAAGCTCGAGAAGCATGATTGCTTTAGCTCCATATACCAATGAAAATGGTGTTTCCCTTGTAGGCATGTGGATGCTTGTTCAATAAGCCCATAATACCAAGAAAATTTGTGTATGCCAATATATGTGATTTTCTTTAACAAGTTTCTTGATAATAGCAATTAAGGTCTTTTTGGAAGCTTCATCTTGTCCATTTTATTGTGGGTAATAAGGAGTCGAGAAACTATGTTGAATATTGTATTTCTCACAAAGTACTTGAACATCCTTGTTCTTGAAAGACTTGTCATTATTGCAAATGATTTTCAAGGGGATACCAAAACAACAAATGATATGGTGAAGTATAAACTCCATAATTCTAGGTCCTATTGTACTGGTTAGAGGAATTGCCTCAACCCACTTTGTGAAGTATTCAGTGGTTGTGGTGATGAATGTATGTTGTACCAAGAAAGGAGGTGAAATTTTACCAAATAGATCTAGACAACATTGTGAAAAGGTCCAAAGGCTTTGAATAGGTTGTAAATCTTGTGATGGTACATGAGTTAAATTAGCATGTTCTTGGAACTTTTTACAATGTTTAACATAGGTGCAACAATCACATTCTATTATGGGCCAATAATAACCCATGCATAGAATACGCTTTGCAATGGCCATTCCACTAAAATGATCACCACAAGTACCATCATGGGCTTCAGCTATGGCTCTTTGATCCTCACTAGCCTCGAGACAACGAAGGAGGATTCCATCATAACCATGTTTATACAACATGTCCCCCAAAAGAACAAAATTGGTTACCTTTCACTTGAAAGTGCATTTGGAAGTTCGAGACATATCATATGGGAGTGTTCCAAACTTGAGAAAGGCTTCTATTTTGCTTGACCAAGGCTCATATGAATCTGATTGGATAAAGCAAACATCCTTTTCATATTTTGACTAAGCACAAGAAATCGTAAATTTAGAGATCGTTGAAATGATAAGGGGTTGTACCTCTCCAAATGAATATTTTGGAATCAATGATCCAAGGGAGGCCATCGCATCTGCAAATCCATTAGTCAAACATGACAAGCTATTGATTTTATACCAATAAAACTTAGATAGCAAATTCATTGCTACTTTGAGAAAAAACTTAATGGTAGGTTCTTTGAATTGGTATTCTCCATTTTGCTTGATGACAAGTTTAAAATCACTAAATATCCTAATATGCTTTATGCTCATAGCTATGGCTGATTTAAGACATAAGATTAAGGCTTCATACTCTGCAGTGTTGTTTGTGCATTAGAAGTCTAGTTTAAATGACAAGGGGATAGGTACCCCCTGTGGTGTGTGAAATACAACTCCAGCATCTTGACATTTCATAGAATAGCCTTGACCTTATTAGGATCCACCTCAATACCTCTTTTGGAGACAATGAATCCTAAAATTTAGCTTGAGGTAACACCAAAGACACATTTTTTGGGATTCAACCTTACATTATGCTCTAGGATTCAATTAAAAACTTTCTCCAATATATTAATATGTGTTTGTCGAGTTTTATATTTAGATAGGAGATTGTATCGCTCCAAAATTTTTGCATCCCTACCTTCAGGCTATAGGATCCATGCCCGAAAGGAGGATGGGAAAAGGATGGTGCGGTACCTCGGACTAAGAGGCCTTGCGAAGGTCCCACCTCTCAAGGGAGGTGTATTATGGTGATTTTTCGATGGATGGTGGGTTCACCAAGAAACATTTAATGGCAGTTTCCACGCCTAGGTTGGGAATGTGTTTGATGTGTTCAGTTTTATCCTTAAACATCCATGTCCTAGGTTTGGCAAAAATGCGTCTAAGCTATTCTATATGAAATGCAAATTTAAATGAATACAAAGAACAAAATTAGGACAAAAAATAGAGAAATAAGGCAAGATTAGAAAGTCATACCTAATCCGGATGTCTGATGAAGATTCTAATTTTTGAAGCAGTCAGGATCGCCTCTGATTTGATAGAATCGTCTGCTATCAGACAAGATCATCTGAGATCTGAAGAATTCGTCTGAGACTTGCAAACAGAGAAATAGGTGCAAAACATAGAAAATACAGCAATGCTAACATAGGGAAACAGTGTAAAATGACAGCAATAACATTAACATGATGATAATGAACAAAATACGAGCATACTACAATGACTTAATGACAATTGGTGACTTAATTATGCATTTAAAGCTACATGGGTGAACTCCAAAATGTAGAATAACAAGAAATAAACTTAGATTTAACTAAATACAAAACAATGCATAAAATAAAAGGATGAAGAAATGCAAACTCTAGGCACTAATTGCCTCAATGTTGATTGCAGTCGAAATCGTCTCGCATTGGTACGAAATTGTCTCTGATTCGATAGGATCACCTCCGATCTAAACATGATCGTCTGCAACGATGTAAGCTTGCTCTGGTTGAAAAATACTAAGATACCTGCAACAAAGTTTGAATAGAACTAATGCAAATAGCAATTTGGGATGTCTTAATGCGTGTGAAGTCCAGTTACAGGAATTATCAGCCGGAGGGAGTGCTAAGGGGAGGGCTTAGGATTAAATAAGCTTAGGAGGGAGGTTAGGAGGTTGGAGATCATCCCTATTTGGGAGATCTCCAATGGGGAAGGGTCTCTAACGGCGTAGACATGCTTCTGCCCGGATTAGAGATGCCGTTGGAACATAGGCTAATTATGAAAAATTAGTTTTGGGACAAGATCGTCTGGACGTCCTAGCCCAGACGAAATCGTTCGATCTGAGGCGATATCGTCTGATCGACGACGATATCATCAAACGGTCAAAAAAAACTCTAAAAATGGCGTGGGAAAGGAGGAAACGGATTAAGCGGCGGTTTGGGAGCGATTTTGGGGGTTAAAATTTGAATTTGAACTATTTACTAGAGTAATTGTAATTACTAAGGTTTTACTGCACCAATTTTAGGGTGCTACATTTTGCCCCCTCTTTAGCAAATTTTTTGAAGAAAATGCGTTAAATATGAGTTCTTCTTGATCTACGAGAAAGCAAAAATTATTCCCATTTTTAGGCGACGATTCTTGGTCGAATCGTACGACAGCTTACTATGGTGCCCCCTCCGTGTTTTTACCCAAATCGAACGTTTGAGGTAAAAACGCGAAAAAGCAAAATTTTAATTGTTTTTAATTGTTTTTGAATAAAATTAAGAAAAATAGGGTAAAACCCTAATTCATTTTTACTGTTCATTTTTCTTGTTTTTAGAGCTCTGCAAGCAAAAATGGTGGAGACAGCGCACAGATCGACAGAGGTCCGACGCGGGCTACGGGTAAGAGTCTAAACTTAGCTTAGAATTGTTTAGTTTGAATTTACATGCTTTTTAGGTGAATTTTGATCAATTTTTTAGCATCACGGCCGTTTTTGGGCCGTCGACGTCGTCGAGACAAAATCGTCCCGATTTCGATGAAATCGTCTCAAGTTTGCCGATTTCGTCTAAGGGCGAAATCGACAAAAGGGGGACGATTTCATCAAATTAGGGACGATTTCGGCTTGCGAAATCGGAGACGATTGTGCTCAAATTTGGGACGATATCGTCCAATAGTGGACGATATCATCATTTGTAAAATTGAACTTATTTTAACTTGCATTATTGATCACTTGAGTTTGTTATTAATGATTTGTTTTTTATTGTTGTTTATGTTGCAGAGAGGTTTACTAAAGAGCAGAGAATGGAAATACGGTGGGTTGAGAGATGACTTGGCCACTCTATCACAGGCACAGCAAGATCAACTAGCTTAGGCTGGCTTACAGCATGTGGCATAGGTGCCACAAGTATCCACATACATGGGGCTACTGACAGCCCTGGCAAAGAGGTGGTATCCGGGTTCTTCCCGTTTTTGGCTACCGACAGGGGAGATGACTCCCACATTGGAGGATGTATGGAGGATTCTAAGGATCCCCATACAAGGATGGTTGATCACTCCTACGGCCAATCAGGGCCATGCTATGATGCGGTTGTGTGGTGACTCGAGCTTCGCCCTGGAGAAGGGCAGAGTGAACATCGAGGCGCTACGTCAGATGCCTAGGGCATCCAGACTCACACAGGTTTTGGCCAAAGTGGTTGGTGGACTTTTGCTGTGCCACCAGAGCGGGTGCAAGGTACCATGGGTGCTAGCAGATGTGATCTATGACATGCGATACCATGGTTACAGGTTCTCTTGGGGCAGTTTTGTTCTATGTCGGTTGTACAGGATCCTACATGGGGTCGTGTACAAGGGCAGTCGATGTCTGGTGATGACATCGCTTCTACAGGTGTGGTTCTGGGAGCACATTGTAGTGCGAAGGACAGTAGGGCTTCCTTTGATAGGGGTTGATGGGGAGAGGCCCCAAGCTTTCTACTGGTGGCTCCAGAGAGGGTCACAACGATGGATTGACCTACCGATGTCCCAGAGACTACTAGATGACCTTGTCCCAGACCAGATCACCTGGAGGCCATGGCGAGAGCACCCAGGGTGGGCCGAGGACAGACAGGAGCTAGCTCACATCAGGCGAGTCTACTGGTTGAGGATGGAGAGGGGAGAGGTGGAGCTCCACCGCTACGACCGAGTTTTGTGATAGTTCGGTCTATAGCAAGGGATCCCATCTCTTAGGGATTACGAGTTTTCCTGGACTATCCGGGATAACACTACGGTCAGCGGGGCTCCAGATATGTAGCGCTTCTAGAGTTAGGACTCGGACGATGCCCCCATTCAGCTAGTGGATGGGGACGACGTAGGGGTAGCCGATGGCTACGATGCCTGGTACGCAGGCATCCGCCCTCCTCGGATGACGAGGGCTCAGGGTCCGATTCACGTAGTTGTGCATCAAATGGGTATGCGATGCCAGGCGGTTATGGAGGTGGCCCAGGGTCACGATAGGAGAGAGCTAAGGAGAGCACAGGCGCAGGAGAGGCCACGACAACGGGAGAGGAGGGAGGAGAGACCCCCTTCTCCATAGATAGAGAGGCCACCATCACTCGATAAGGGCAAGGGTGTTGACACTGGGGAGAGTAGCGAGACAGTGACTCTCCGAGCGAAGACAATCCGTCTCCAAGCATAGGTGCAGACCCTCCAGGAGGAGGTTGCACAACACTAAGTTGAGGTGACACAGCTCAGAGATGAGATTGCACGCCTCAAAGCACGAGGCGGAGGGGCGAGCACTGGGGAGCTGGCATGGGCTATTGCCCAAATCACTTTCTACTAGACATTATACTATCAGATGGTGCCAGAGGAGGATAGACTACCACTGTCGGCTAACATCGCAGATTCGATCCGGATTGGGTTGTCGAGGACTTCGTCCCGATCGACGACTAGGACTCGTAGTACCACTCATACTACGATGGGGCCACCTCGTCCACCTCAGGGCGGGGGAGGAGATGAGGCTGAGAGCTCAAGGGGTTCTCGAGGCTAGACTACTGCACGACATTGTACAGATTGATATGATAGCATTTATTATTTTTTTTGATAGAGGATTGAGTATGTCGAGGTACAGATTGTGGCATACCAATCTAGTTTTGAGATGATGTATATATTGTTGATATATATATGAGATGAGATATTTTTTTGATCATATGACTTGTGTCTTATGTACTTTTATGATGCTTTTAATGTTTGGATTGATTGATTTGATGATTCATGTAATTACGTCGTTGGGAATATTATGGTTTGAATGTCATGCTTGTAATATTTTAAATGAAATAATCTGATAGAACAAATTGGTTGTTTGTGATGTGATGTGATAAAATATAAAAAGACTTCTAACAATAATTTCAAAGGACATTGTTGCTATTATAGACCATTTCATGGAGTCGCCGCTCACTCGGTCGTCAAGCTAATCCCAGTATAGAAATATTGTTAAAAAGTAAAAGAGTGCTTAAGAGATTGTCTTAAGACTTTGGTGCAATGGTGCAAATGATGATGATGATGATTTGTTTTCAGATTTTCATAAAAATAGTATGCATGAAATAATGTTAAAATGATTTTTGCTAGGCATAAATTCCTAAGTGTGATAAATTTTTTGGATAATTCCCTAGGAATTATACCATCATTGCAAAATTGAAGGTTGACATAATGACATGAAATAGTGATAATGTGCATGTTTTTTGTAAAGCATAATTGTGTAACAAAATGATTTAAGTCATATAGTTTTCATGATTTTTAAATAAATGGGGAATAAAAATTGGTACAATGGTTTGCGCTAGGCATAGAATATGTAGGTATAGACTTATACCATCATCACGAAATCCAAAAAGAGATAGTTTTATTGCATGGTTGATTTTTAATAAACAAAAAATATGAAGATAAGGACTTGCGCTAGGCATAAAATTCCAATTTTGGTTTTGGAACTATACCATCGTCGCGAAAGTCGACAATGTATATATATATGTTTTGATTGTATGGTTTTGAAAGGAATTTTGATTTTTTTCTATTATGTATGTAGTTGTCTTTAGGCTAAACAACTGTATTTTTAAAGAAGAAAATGAATTTATTCCAAACAATTTGCAAAAAAATATTTCAAAGTATCTTAAAGACAAAAGTTAGATTTATAAGGAATCCCATGTGCATATGTGAATTCATTTCCAATATTGATTTATCATAATGATACACAAAATCTCTCAAATATAAAATATGTGTGCAATTGCTATGTTCATTTACCAGTTTTGAGCAAGATAATATGATACAAGTGATTTGAATGAACCAAGTAAGTGTTCATTAACCATGATGTAGATGCATATAACCATACTAGACTACTATGTAAGTCGGATTATCAAGAGCTAGCTAATCCATAAGTAGACATAGGTCTATACAAAAGAAGGTCGCTAATGTGACAAACATATCGCCATGCTAGGAGTTACCCAAGGCCAAGCAGGTTGGGCACAAACCACCTGTTATGGGGCTTACCTCACAGTTTTCGAATAATTGAGAATTCCAGGGATTCAAGCTCATCAACCCTTCTTTTATTTTCAAAGGGTAGGGAAAGGGATTTTATTGCTTTTGCTTTTGCTTTCTTTTGCTTTCCTTTTGCTTTTCTTTTGTATTTTTGCTTGATTTTTGAGATAATGCTTGAAACATTGTTGTGATGATTCAAATAACCTTTTTTTTTTTCTTGAACTTTGCTTTTTATTTTTGTTCTATACTAGGGATACTTGCTTGGATTAGCTGTAGAGCAAGGGATTTTTATTCTGGGTAGGGGTGAGCTTGTCCTTTTGCCAATTCTCAAAGATTCTAGACCATGTGCATGATAGGATAGCAAGGGAAACTTTTCGCTCAAGAAACCACTTCTACTATGTAGCAAAGCATGGAAATTACAAATATAATCATTTTATTGTGAAAAGATGTGCTTGGTTTAAGGAAATAACAAGATCAATTCTCTGTGCACAAACTTTATTTAATTGAATTTTGTGAACTTTGATATAAGAGAGATTAGTAATCATGTCCGATAAAATCAAGATATTTATATTTGTGAGTGTGAAAGTGAGGGATTCAAAATAAATGCTAATTTATCCAAAATAATTTGAAACATATGACCGCAACATTTGTAAGAATATATAGATATAGATACTGTTTTGAGAAGTTTTGAGAATGTTGACTCTCTCTTTCTTCTTTATGTTGTTTTGGTTTCGAAAGAGTCAAGAATATTGCTGTTTTTTTTATTTTTATTATTATTTTTTTGTTTTTGAAAGAATCAACAAGTGCCATAAATAAATGCAACAAATAGTTTTGAAGATTTTGATGATTATGAATGTTTTTGGTGTTTTTGAATTTATAAATTGAAAGAAATACAAAATAGTGATTTTGAAATATTTTAAACAAATATATACAAGGATGAAATGACCAAATTTATACATAGTAACATTTAAGATGCAAAATATTCATGGGTTCTTTAAGTTCTTTACCATCTAAGGTAGATAATTTGTATGCTTCTGATTCAAATTTAGCAGTGACAATGTATGGCCCAAGCCAGTTGGGCTCAAATTTACCTTTAAGGTCTTTAGTTGCATTGGTATTTTTTTGAAGATTTTGAGGATTTTGATTTTTTTTTTTTGTATTTTGATTTTAATTTATGAATTGAAATTGGTGGTATATACAAGATGATCTATATACACTATACAAGGTTATTTGAGTATAGCATGTCTAAGGTTGCTTCAAAATCAAAGGAGGTTTTGAAGGATAATCTGGTTGTGTTGAAGGTAAGAACAAAAGGTGATGAATAAAAGGTAGTGATAACAAAAGGTTTGTTATAATGTAAAATAATGTAGCAAAAGATTTGACTTTTATATGTGGAAAATTGATCATGTTACACAATAAAATGTAAGAAGGATAAGAAGGTTCTTCATTCTTATCACTATATTCCGAATCTTGATAAGATGGAGGGAGCATATGTGAAAGATATGCATGGATGTTATTTGGTAAACAAGGATGATCATATATGGATGAAGAAAAGTGATGGATAGAAGATAATTGTGACAGTAAAGAATGTATAGAACTTGATGTTTCAATCGTTAAATATTCTTCAAATGGTGTTGGGTCATTATGTATGGTAACAATTTTATTTGCGAGTTCAAACTTCAAACATTGGTGAAGAGTGGAAGGGACAACCCTCATCATATGAATCCAAGGACTTCTGAGAAGTAGGTTGTAAGGTGAGGAGCAATATCCTACATAGAACAAAGTATCTAGGATCTTGGATCCAATATTAAGGGGAAGAATTATAGTACCTTGAGCTTCTTGAATTTCATTGTTAAAAGATTTTATAATAACATTTGATTCATTAAGATCTTCTTCCTTTGATTTGGGTTTTTGGAATAATTGATGAGTGCATAAATTAAGAGAGGAGCCATTATCTACCATGATAGTTTTAACAAATGTTTCTTTACTAGATCCGATAATGTAAAGATAGTAGTCTTCTTGTGGAGTAGAGGAAGGAATATCCTCATCATAGAATGAAATATGGTTAACCTCAAGAGGGTTTACACCATTAATTATGTTCTTAGAGAAAATATGATGAGGAACAAATTGTTGGCTAGGTATCTTGAACAAAGTTTCCTTATGAGAACTTTGTAATACTTCTAAAAGGGATATCTTTGCTTGAGGATTAATCACTTGTTGTTTGCTATCAAAGTGGATTTCAGATTGAGATTTTGATTCTAAAGATGAGCTTTCTATGCTTACATTCCATTTTGGATCATTCTCTAGAGCCAAATATAGTTTTGAAGGTTGGTCAAATGAGGAACCCATATCTTGAATATCGGATTGAGTTGATTGAACTTGAGGTTGCTCATTTGTAGTTTTTGTTACAATATTAGTAATATCATCATGATGGGACACATTAACATGCAATATTTGATTGGTTTCCTTTTGTTGATAATTGAATAGGGGTTCTTGGGAGATCCCCATGTCTTGATTGATTATTGGTATTTGTTGTGTAGGAGTTTGATAGTTTACTGAATATTTATAATCAGTTGTAGATTGTAATTCTTTTATATTAAAAAGACCCTTATCAATCAAATATTGAATTGCACATCTTAAATCTTTACAATTTTGTGTCATATGTCCATCTACTCTATGATATTCACAATGTAGCTCAGGTTTAAACCAATATGATGTGGTATCAAGTTGTCTTATGGAAGGGAGTTCAATCTTATTTGTGTCAAGTAAATGCTTGAGAATTATATCCATTGGTTGATTGAGCTTAGTAAATTTATGTGATGAAGGTTTTCGAGAGGTTTTTGATATGTGCCTTAGGAGTTCAGTCATAAAAGGACCTAATGGTTTCTTACCTCTCTTTTCTTTGTTATGGGTAGAATGATGATAGGAAGATTGTGAAGTATGATGTGAGTGCATGGTAGGATTGGAAGAATAAGTATTTTCTTGTTGAAATGGATGTGTTGTATTAAAAGAAGAATATTGAAAATGTGGCAGAGGATTGTATGTGGAATGATAGACATAATATGGATATATGGGAGAATAGATAATATCGTTATGAAGAGGATTGGCAAAGGGATTGTTCCGTTGGGTTATGGATGAAAAATGAGAAAAGTGTGATGGAGGTGGTGTTGAATAGGGATGAGGTTGGTCATAATCAACAAATGTATTTGGCTGGATTCTTCCAACATTACTGATGGGCTCATATTGATTTGAGTAAAAACTCATGGTTTCTTTAGTACTACTAAAAGTAATATTTAGTATCTACTATTTAGAATTGAATCTAAAACATACAAACTTGAAATGATGATTTTGTTTTTTTTTTTCTTGTATACATATATATATATATGTATATATATATTTTTATTATATTTTTTTTTTTTATATTTTTGAATAAAAAAGATGCCTATGTTATTCACGTCGGGTTCACCAAAATGTATCGCTCCAAATTTTTCGCATCCCTACCTTTAGGCTATAGGATCCGTGCCCGGAAGGAGGATGGGAAAAGGATGGCATGGTACCTCGGACTGAGAGGCCTTGCGAAGGTCCCGCCTCTCGAGGGAGGTGTATTATGGTGATTTTTTGACGGATGGTGGGTTCACCAGGAAACATTTAATGGCAGTTTCCACGCCTAGGTTGGGAATGTGTTTGATGTGTTCAGTTTTATCTTTAAACATTCAAGTCCTAGGTTTGGCCAAAATGTGTCTAAGATATTCTATATGAAGATGCAGATTTAAATGAATACAGAAAACAAAATTAGGACAGAAAATAGAGAAATTAAGCAAGATTAAACAATCATACCTGATCCGGATGTCTGATGAAGATTCTAATTTTTGAAGTAGTCAAGATCGCCTCTGATTTGATAGAATCATCTGCTATCAAACAAGATCGTCTGAGATCTGACGAATTCGTCAGACGAATTCATCAAAGACCTGCAAACAGAGAAATAGGTGCAAAACACAAAAAATACAACAATGCTAACATAGGGAAATAGTGTAAAATGATAGCAATAACATTAACATGATGATAATGAACAAAATACGAGCGTACTACAATGACTTAATGACAATTGGTGACTTAAAACTAAATACAAAACAATGCATAAGATAAAAGGATGAAGAAATGCAAACTCTAGGCACTATTTGCCTAATGTTGACTGTAGTCGAAATCGTCTTGCATTGATACGAAATCATCTCTGATTCGACAGGATCGCCTCCGATCTGAACAGGATCGTCTGCGACGATGTAATCTTGCTTCGGTTGAAAAATACTAAGATACCTACAACAAAGTTTGAATAGAACTAATGCAAATAGCAATTTGGGATGTCTTAATGCGTGTGAAGTCAAGTTACAGGAATTATCAGCCAGGGGGATGCTAAGGGGAGGGCTTAGGATTAAATAATCTTAGGAGGGAGGTTAGGAGGTTGGAGATCATCCCTATTTGGGAGATCTCCAATGGGGAGGGTCTCTAATAGTGCAGACATGCTTTTGCCCGGATTAGAGATGTCGTTGGAACAGAGACTAATTATGAAAAATTAGTTTTGGGACAAGATCGTCTGGACGTCCTAGTCTAGACGAAATCGTCCGATCTGAGGTGATATCGTCTGATCGGCGATGATATCATCAAACGGTCAAAACAACCTCTAAAAATGGCGCGGGAAAGGAGGAAACGGATTACACGACGGTTAACGGGCGGTTTTGGGGGTTAAAATTTGAATTTGAATATTTACTAGAGTAAATGTAATTACTAAGGTTTTACTGCACCAATTTTAGGGTGCTACAGAGATCATCCACTATTCTTCTATAATCTTATGCATGTAGTCATGGAAAATGTATGTCATGCATGGCATGTTGATAAGTGGAACCTACATTTTTGAGGTCAAAAGGCATCACCTTGTAACAAAAAGTTTCCCAAAGTGTAGTGAATGTTGTTTTGTGTTGGTCATCAAGATTTATTTGAATTTGGTTGTATCCTAAAAATAATTTATGAGTGAAATTATTTCATGGCTAGCGTAGGTATCAATAAGAGTATCAATGTTTGGAAGAGGGAAGTCATCCTTCGAACATGCTTTGTTAAGATCTTGAAAGTTAGTGCATACATGTATCACCCCGTTAGGCTTACGAATGGGTACCATGTTTGAAAGCCACTCAGGATAGTCGATAGGAACTATGAAGTTCACATCTAAGAGTTTTTGAAGCTTTATTTTTACCAAGAGGGCCACAATAGGATACATTCTCCTAATATTTTGTTTGACTGGCTTGGAATCAAGATGTAAGGTGAGATTGCGGACCACTACACTAGGGTCAAGACCAAGCATGTCCTTATAGGACCATGCAAATATACCCTTTTTCCTCTTGAGGAGAGCAATAAATTGCTCTTGTTCGTCGGATGATAAACCTTTTCCAAGCATGAAAATTTGGGGATTGTCTTTTTCAAAACTAAGGTCCACATCGATGGTATCTTCAATAGACATGTGGGAACCTTCCTCAATATGATGGGGTGTAGGGATCATCATATCATATAAGATGTCATAAAAATCTTATGGCTTATCATCATCTATTTTTGCCTAGAAAACCTCAGCATCCGAAGGTGAGGGTGAAGGTGAAGTCAGAGGGGAGGGAGGAATATAGTTGGCAGAAGCTCTTAATAATTCCTTGGAAAAGAAAAATATGGAGACAAGGAGATCTGGTGCATATCAATAAGGCTTGTATCAAGAAAAATAATTGGCTTGGCTAGATCGTATGGATTACAAATTGGGGTGAATAAATAAGCAACTCATGTTGACTTATGGTCAAGGTGGAAAAGTTGGATGGAATGTATGGGACCTAGGAACCAGTGGTATGGGCTTTCTTAACTTTAAAAGTAGCAAGCAACATAAAACATATTTTATTATATGATGTATTTACATATGTAATGCAAAGAAAGCAAAGTTATTTTTTATTTTTGATGATTTCTGAATTTTTTTTTGGTAGTGGTGAAAACCACTATTTTGAATAATGTACATATGTTACAAGTTGGCTTATTGAATGGCTTAGTGGAATGGAGGTGGTGGTTCACCGATAGGGACAACTCGTTCTTGTGGAATAAGCAAGCAAAAAATGGGTTCATGGATGGGGAACATGTTGAGATAAAACTCATCTTATTTGGTATGGGAAATAATGGACTCCAATTCTTCTTTAGATTCATCTGAAACAATCAGCATAAGCTCAAATTCTTCATATATATCATCATCAGAATAATCGATATGGAGGGTATCTTCTTCTGAATTTAGATTAACCATTTTGATAGCTTGTTCAAAAGAAGAGGTGATAGGTAATGGGTGGTAGCCTAAGCCTAAATGGTCATGCACCTCTTTATATGGAACATCGATAGGTTGATGCACTCCCTATTCATGTGATCCTAAGCCATGGCCTTGCCAATTGATAATGTGGAAATATCAAGATGGAAATCCCGATATGTTTGTAATGTTGGCAAGTTTTTGTTCTTTGGGATCTTCTATGGGTGTTGTACTTAATGATGAATCAATACCCCTATATATAAAATTTATGCTATTTGGAGCTGAACCCATATTGTAGACTGCTCCTATTGCTAAAGGTTGGTCACATGGGTGACTGAAATCCTTAGAACTAGGGATTGTGAGGGGTGTGATGGTGATGTCATCGACCATGTATTCACCAATACTAGGATTGGTGAGATGGAATTTGACTTGGGATGATATGGGGGGATCATGGTCAGGTGATGGATTGGAAAATGGTAGAAATGGAGGTATGATGTTGATAGATGAATCGGTATCAATTAGGACTATATTAAAAGGCTTCCTATCAATTAGAGTCGTAATGTGCAATGGAGGGTCAACTAATTCCATTGATATTGGCTTAATCTCAACTTCATAAAATATTATGGAAGGCTCCATGCATGTTTGGATTCTCCCCATAAAGTTGTTAAAGGCATTAGGATCTTACGATTGCAATTCAATGGATTTCAAAATATCCATTAATGCCTCTCGATGTGGGGGTGATTTTTGGATTAGCTCATAAATTGACAATTTGGTGGAAGCTATTTTCAAACTTGTGGTTAATCATATACTCAATTAGATCATTGGTCAGGGTGGACGATTAATGGTTGGATTTGATGGATTCGATTGACTAGGTATATGAATAGGTGATGATGGAATGGGACAAAATTGGATGGGTGGAAATGAAGAAGGTTGTGAGACACTTGCTTTAGGTGGTTACCTTTGTTGGTTATTTCGTTGACCTCTAGTGACCACATGAATGGCCCCTACAAACCCTTGGTATTTTTGAATATGATTGACTTGGTTAGGGGGATTTTTAGTGTTAGGTCCCTCTACATTTTGTTGCACCTCCTCAAGATGAGGAATTGGTGTCTAAAATATACCAAGGTTTTGGTTTTTTGAGCGAGGGGATTACCAAATTTGATCGCCCCCAAGTTAATAAGGTCTTTGACTACATTTTTGACGACATTGCAATTGTTGACATCATGCCTGTTTTGCCTATGATAGGGATAAAATAAATATTCTCAGTAGAAGGTTGTATGAGATAAGTCATCCTTCACCCTCAAAGGAGCAAATTCATTGCTACTTTGTGAAAAAATTAATGGTAGGTTCTTTGAATTGGTATTCTCCATTGATTTGCTTTATGACAAGTTGAAAATCACTAAATATCCTAATATGCTTAATGCTCATAGCTATGGCTGATTGAAGGCCTAATATTAAGGCTTCATACTATGCAGTGTTGTTTGTGCATTGGAATTCTAGTTTAAATGACAAGGGGATAGGTACTATGGTGTGTGAAATACAACTCCAGCATCTTGACATTTCATGAACATAGAGCCATCAAATAATAGTGTGATATCGACGTCTTCCTCTAGAATGACATCTTCTTCTTGTGTAGTGACAAAAAAGACCAAATCATATGGGAGATAAATAATCAAAGGATTATTTCTAGGTAGTGAAGCTTTCACAAGTTGATCGGCTATTACCTGACCTTTAATGAATTTTTGGCTTATGAATTCTAGGTCGAATTTAGTAAGGAGCATTATTTATTTAGCGGTTTGGGTGTTATTGTAAGTGCGGATATCATGTAACACAATTTATTTTCCCTAGATATGATGTATGTTGTGTGACTAAGAATGTAATGTCAAAGTTTCTTAGTGGCGAAAACCACTACTAAGCATAATTTTTCTAAATGAGCGTATTTAGTTTCATAGCTTACCAATGCTTGACTAATGTAGTAGACAACTTGCTCTTGATTTTGTTCATTTTTTGTGCAAGCATTGTCCCTAATGCAAAGTCCATTATTGAGATGTAGAGATAAAATGGGACCCACGAACAAGGAGGAGCCTACTGGCGAAGAAGCTAGGTATTGCTTAATGTCATCGAAGGCTTTTTGACATTCATCTATCCAAGAGAATGGCACCCCATTTTTTAGTAGCTGATTGAATGGCCTACATTTATCAAAAAATTGTACAATAAAATGGCGGATTGATTGGATATTTCCTTGTAAACTACATAATTCCTTTAATTTAGTTGGGGGATGTATCTCTAGAATAGCCTTGACCTTATTCGGATCCACCTCAATGCCTCTTTTGGAGACAATGAATCCTAAAATTTTGCCCGAGGTAACACCAAAGACACATTTCTTGGGATTCAACCTTACATTATGCTCTAGGATTTAGTCAAAAACTTTCTCCAATACATTAATATGTTTTTGTCGAGTTTTATATTTAGCCAAGATATCATCCACATAGTCTTCAATAATCTTATGCATGTAGTCATGGAAAATGTATGTCATGGCATGTTGATAAGTGGCACCTACATTTTTGAGGTCAAAGGGCATCACCTTGTAAAAAAAAAGTTCCCCAAACTGTAGTGAATGTTTTTTTGTGTTGGTCATCAAGATTTATTTGAATTTGGTTGTATCCTAAAAACTGTCCATGAGTGAAAGTATTTCATGGCCAGTGCAAGTATCAATAAGAGTATCAATGTTTGGAAGAGGTAAGTCATACTTCCAAAATTCTTTGTTAAGATATCGAAAGTTAGTGCATACATGTATCACCCCGTTAGGCTTACGAATGGGTTCCATGTTTGAAAGACACTTAGGATTGTTGATAGGAACTATGAAGTTCACATATAAGAGTTTTTGGAGCTCTATTTTTACCAAGGGATCACAATAGTATACATTCTCCTAAGATTTTATTTGACTGGATTGGAATCAAGATGTAAGGTGATATTGTGGACCACTAGACTAGGGTCAAGACCAAGCATATCCTTATAGGACGATGCAAATATGCCCTTTTTCCTCCTGAGGAGAGCAATAAATTGCTCTTGTTCATTGGATGATAAACCTTTTCCAAGCTTGAAAATTTGGGGATTGTCTTTTTTAGAACTAAATTCCACATCGATGGTATCTTCAGTAGACGTGGGAACCTTCCTCAAGATGAGGGGGTGTAGGGATCATCATATCATCTAATATGTCATTAAGCTCTTCTAGTTTATCATCATCTATTTCTGCCTAGAAAACCTCAGCATCCGAAGGTGTGGGTGAAGGCAAAGTCAAAGGGGATGGAGGAATGTAGTTGGAAGAAGCCCTTAACAATTCCTTGGAAAAGAAAATTTTGGTAAAGAATGGAGGCAAGGAGATCTAGTCCATATCAATAAGGCTTGTATCAATTGGAATTGGCTTGGCTAGATCGTATGGATTACAGAGTGGGGTGAATAAATCAGCAACTCATGTTGAATTATGGTCAAGGTGGACAAGTTGGATGGAATGGATGGGACCTAGGAATCGGTGGTATGGGCTTTCTTAACTTGAATAGTAGTAGGCAACACAAAAAATATTTTATTATATGATGTATTTACATATGTAATGCAAAGAAAGCAAAGTTATTTTTGATTTTTTATGATTTCAGAATTTTTTTTTGTAGTGGTGAAAACAACTATTTTGAATAATGTACATATGTTACAAGTTGGCTTATGGAATGGCTTAGTGGAATGGAGGTGGTGGTTCACCGGTAGGGACGACTCATTATTGTGGAATAAGCAGACAAAAAATGGGATCATGTATGGAAAACATGTTGAGATAAAACTCATATTATTCGGTATGGGAAATAATGGAATCTGATTCTTCTTTAGATTCATCTAAAATAATCAACATAAGCTCAAATTCTTCATACATATCATCATCAAAATAATCGATATGGAGGGCATATTCTTCTAAATTTAGATTAAGACTTTTGAAAGCTTGTTCAAAAGAAGAAGTGGTAGGTAATGGGTGGTAGCCTAAGCCTGAATGGTCATGCACCTCTTGATATGGAACATCGATAGGTTGATGCACTCCCTATTCATGTGATCCTAAGCCATGGCCTTGCCAATTGACAATGTGGAAATATAGAGATGAAAATCCCGACATGTTTGTAATGTTGGCAAGTTTTGGTTCTTTGGGCTCTTCTATGTGTGTTGTACTTAATGAGGAATCAATACCCCTATATATAAAATTTATGCTATTTGGTGCTGAACCCATATTGTAGAATACTCCTATTGCTAAATGTTGATCACATGGGTGACTAAAATCCTTAGCTCTAGGGATGGTAAGGGGTGTGATGTTGATTTCATCGACCATGTATTCACCAATACCAAGATTGGTGAGATGGACTTTGACTTGGGATGATATGGGGGATCATGGTCAGGTGATGGATTAAGAAATGATGGAAATGGAGGTATCTCACAATCCATCCATTTGACTTGTGAGATATTAGGTGAAGAATATTGACTGGATTGGGAATATGATGATGTGGTAGATAGCAATGATGTTGATTACATGGATTGAGTGTGACCACATGTGCATATAGTCATTGATGATGATGATGAGGGTATGATAGTTTGTGGAGGCTTCATGATGGGAAGCTCTTCAAGAATGGGATTCTTTGATGAAGAGTTTGGTGGAGTGGTGGATGTATTGGATGACGGTGATAGGAAAAGATGATTGGAAGGGAGCATGGACTCATAAGGATTTGATATGATATTGCAATACTTAAACGACTTGACGTTTGTTGGTATGCAATGTACCTATCCCTCATGAACATATATCAAGCATTGATTTAGTATTGAAGGGACACATCTCATTTCCCTCATCCATGGTCTTCCAAGGAGTAAATTGTACGCCATGGATCCTTCCAAGATGTGGAACATTGTGTGCAATGTTTTAACTCCTACTTCAATGGGTAAAATGACAGTGCCAATTGTGGAACATAAAGCATCATTGAATTCTTTGAGGACGAAGGATGACTTGGTGATGTGAGATGGAGAAATTTTTAGGTGATGGAGAGAAGTTGTGGTGAGGATGTTGATAGAGGAACCGGTATCAATTAGGACTATCTTAAAAGGATTCCTATCAATTAGAGCCATAATGTGCAATGGAGGGTCAACGGATTCCAATGATATTGGCTTAATCTCAAAGTCATAAAATGTTATGGAAGGCTCCATGCATGTTTGGATGCTCCCCACAAAGTTGTTAAAGGCATTAGGATCTTGCGATTGCAATTCAATGGATTTCAAAATATCTATTAATGCCTCCTGATGTGGGGGCAATTTTTGGATTAGCTCATGAATTGACAATTTGGTGGAAGCTAGTTTCAAACTTGTGGTTAATCGTCTACTCAATGAGATCATTGGTCAGGGTGGACGATTAATGGTTGGATTTGATGGATTCGATTGACTAGGTATATGAATAGGTGATGATGGAATGGGGGAAACTTGGATGGGTGGAAATGTAGAATGTTGTGAGACACTGGCTTGAGGTGGTAACCTTTTTTGGTTATTCTATTGACCTCTAGTGACCACATGAATGGCCCCTACAAACCCTTGGTATTTTTGAATATGATTGACTTGGTTAGGGGGAGTTTTAGTGTTAGCTCCCTCTACATTTGGTTGCACCTCCTCATGATGAGGAATTGGTGTCTAAAATATACCAAATTTTTGGTTTTTTTGAGCGAGGGGATTACCAAATTTGATCGCCCCCAAGTCAATAAGGTCTTGGACTACATTTTTGAAGATATTGCAATTGTTGATATCATACCTGTTTTGCCTATGATAGGGACAAAATAAATATTCTCAGTATTTAGAAGGTTGTATGAGATGAGTCGTCCTTCACCCTCAAAGGAGCAAATTCATTGTTGTGAAAAAACTTAATGGTAGGTTCTTTGAATTGGTATTCTTCGTTGATTTGCTTTATGACAAGTTGAAAATCACTAAATATCCTAATATGCTTAATGCTCATAGTTATGGCTGATTGAAGACCTAAGATTAAGGCTTCATACTTTGTAGTGTTGTTTGTGCATTGGAAGTCTAGTTTAAATTACAAGGGGATAGGTACCCCCTGTGGTGTGTGAAATACAACTCCAGCATCTTGATATTTCATGAACTTAGAGCCATTAAAGAATAGTGTGATATCGTCGTCTTCCTCTAGAATGACATCTTCTTCTTGTGCAATGACAACAAAGACCGAATCATATGGGAGATAAATAATAAAAGTATGATCACTAGGTAGTGAATCTTTCACAAGTTGATCGACTATTACCTAAACTTTAATGTATTTTTGGCTAATGAATTCCATGTCAAATTCAATAAGGAGCATTATTTATTTAGCAGTTCGGGTGTTATTGTAAATGCAGGATATCATGTAACACAAATGATTTTCCCTAGATATGACGTATGTTGTGTGGCTAAGCATGTAATATCAAAGTTTCTTAGTGGCAAAAACCACTGCTAAGCATAATTTTTCTACATAAGCGTATTTAGTTTCATAGCTTACCAATGTTTGACTAATGTAGTAGACAACTTGCTCTTGATTTTGTTCATTTTTTGTGCAAGCATTGTCCCTAATGCAAAGTCTATTGTTGAGATGTAGAGATAAAATGGGACCCACAAAAAAGGAGGAGCTAAGACTGGTAGAGAAGCTAGGTATTGCTTAATGTCATCGAAGGCTTTTTGACATTCATCTATCCAAGAGAATGGCACCCCATTTTTTAGTAGGTGATTGAATGGCCTACATTTATCAAAAATTTGCATAGTAAAATAACGGATTGATTGGATCTTTCCTTGTAAACTACGTAATTCCTTTAAGTTAGTTGGGGGATGTATCTCTAGAATATCCTTGACCTTATTAAGATCCACCTCAATGCCTCTTTTGGAGACAATGAATCCTAAAAATTTTCTCGAGGTAACACCAAAGACACATTTCTTGGGATTCAACCTTACATTATGCTCTAGGATTCGGTCAAAAACTTTCTCCAATACATTAATATGTTCTTGTCGAGTTTTATATTTAGCCAAGAGATCATCCACATAGTCTTCGATAATATTATGCATGTAGTCATGGAAAATGTATGTCATGGCATGTTGATAAGTGGAACCTACATTTTTGAGGTCAAAGGGCATCACCTTGTAACAAAAAGTTCCCCAAATTGTAGTGAATGTTGTTTTGTGTTGGTCATTACGATTTATTTGAATTTGGTTGTTTCCTGAAAACCGTCCATGAGTGAAAGTATTTCATGGCCAACGCAAGTATCAACAAGAGTATCAATGTTTGGAAGAGGGAAGTCATCCTTCGAATATGCTTTGTTAATATCTCGAAAGTTAGTGCATACATGTATCACCCCGTTAGGCTTACGAATGGGTTCCATGTTTGAAAGCCACTCAGGATAGTCGATAGGAACTATGAAGTTCACATCTAAGAGTTTTTGAAGCTCTATTTTTACCAAGAGGGTGAAAATAGGATACATTCTCCTAAGATTTTGTTTGACTGGCTTGGCATCAAGCTGTAAGGTGATATTTTGGACCACTAGACTAGGGTCAAGACCAAGAATATCCTTATAGGACCATGCAAATATGTCCTTTTTCCTCCTAAGGAGAGCAATAAATTGCTCTTGTTCGTCAGATGATAAACCTTTTCCAAGCTTGACAATTTAGGGATTGTCTCTTTCAAAACTAAGGTCCACATCGATGGTATCTTCAATAGACATGTGGGAACCTTCCTCAAGATGATGGGGTGTAGGGATCATCATATCGTCTAATATGTCATCAAAATATTTTGGCTTATCATCATCTATTTCCTCCTAGAAAACCTCAGCATCCAAAGGTGAGGGTGAAGGCGAAGTCAGAGGGGAGGGAATGTAGTTGGAAGAAGCCCTTAAAACTTCCTTGGAAAAGAAAAATTTGGTAAAGGATGGAGGCAAGGAGATCTGTTCCATATCAATAAGGCTTGTATCAATTGGAATTGGCATGGCCAGATCATATGGATTATGGAGTGGGGTGAATAAATCAGCAACTCATGTTGACTTATGGTCAAGGTGGACAAGTTGGATGGAATGGATGGGACCTAGGAACCAGTGGTATGGGCTTGCTTAACTTGAACAGTAGAAAGCAACACAAAACATATTTTATTATATGATGTATTTACATATGTAATGCAAAGAAAGCAAAGTTATTTTTTATTTTTGATGATTTTTGATTTTTTTTGGTAGTGGTGAAACCACTATTTTGAATAATGTACAAATGTTACAAGTTGGATTATGGAATGGATTAGTGGAATGGAGGTGGTGGTTCACCGGTAGGGATGACTCGTTCTTGTGGAATAAACAAGCAAAAAATGGGTTCATGGATGGGGAACATGTTGAGATAAAACTCATCTTATTTGGTATGGGAAATAATGGACTCTGATTATTCTTTAGATTCATCTGAAATAATCGACATATCTCGAATTCTTCATATATATCATCATCAGAATAATCGAGATGGAGGGCATATTCTTCTAAATTTAGATTAAGCCTTTTGAAAGCTTGTTCAAAAGAAGAGGTGATAGGTAATGGGTGGTATCCTAAGCCTGAATGGTCATGCACCTCTTTATATGGAACATCGATAGGTTGATGCACTCCCTATTCATGTGATCCTAAGCCATGGCCTTGCCAATTGACAATGTGGAAATATCGAGATGAAAATCCTGACATGTCTGTAATGCTGGCAAGTTTTGGTTCTTTGGGCTCTTCTATGGGTGTTGTACTTAATGAGAAATTAATACCCCTATATATATACTTTATGCTATTTGGGGTTGAACCCATATTGTAGACTACTCGTATTGCTAAATGTTGGTCACATGGACGACTAAAATCCTTAGCACTAGGTATGGGTGTGATGGTGATGTCATCAACCATGTATTCACCAATACCAGGATTGGTGAGAATAACTTTGACTTGGGATGATATGGGGGATCATGGTCAGGTGATGGATTGTGAAATGATGGAAATGGAGGTATCTCACAATCCATCAATTTGACTTGTGAGATATTAGGTGAAGAATATGGATAGTATTGGGAATATGATGATGTGGTAGATAACAATGATGTTGATGACATGGACTAAGTGTGACCACATGTGCATATACTCATTTATGATGATGATGAGGGTATGGCGGTTTGTGGAGGCTTCATGATGGGGAGCTCTTCAAGAATGGGATTATTTGATGAAGATGTTGGTGGAGGGGTGGATGTATTGGATGACAATGATACGAAAATATGAGTGGAAGGGAGCATGGACTCATAAGGATTTGATATGAGATTGCAATAGTTAAATGACTTGATGTTTGCTGGTATGCAATGTACCTATCCCTCATGAACATATTTCAAGCATTGATGTAGTATTGAAGGGACACATCTCATTTCCCTCATCTAAGGTCTCCAAGGATTAAATTGTACACCATAGATCCTTCCAAGATGTAGAACATTATGTGCAATGTTTTAACTCCTACTTCAATGGGTAAAATGGCAGTGCCAATTGTTGAACACAAAGCATCGTTGAATGCTTTGAGGGTGAAGGATGACTTGGTGATGTGAGATGGAGAAATTTTCAGGTGATCGAGAGGAGTTGTGGTGATGATGTTGATAGAGTAACCGGTATCAATTAGGACTATCTTAAAAGGCTTCTTATCAATTAGAGCCATAATGTGCAATGGAAGGTCAACTAATTCCAATGATATTGGCTTAATCTCAAAGTCATAAAATGTTATGGAAGGCTCCATGCATGTTTGGATGCTCCCCATAATGATGTTAAAGGCATTAGGATCTTGCGATTGCAATTCAATGTATTTCAAAATATCTATTACTGCCTCCTAATGTGGGGATGATTTTTGGATTAGCTCATAAATTGACAATTTGGTGGAAGCTATTTTCAATCTTGTGGTTAATCGTATACTCAATGAGATCATTGGTCAGGGTGGACGACTAATGGTTGTATTTGATGGATTTGATTGACTAGGTATATGAATAGGTAATGATGGAATGGGGGAAACTTGGATGGGTGGAAATGTAGAAGGTTGTGAGACACTTGCTTGAGTTGGTTGCCTTTGTTGGTTATTCCTTTGACCTCTAGTGACCACATGAATGGCCCCTACAAACCCTTGGTATTTTTGAATATGATTGACTTGGTTAGGGGGATTTTTAGTGTTAGATCCCTCTACATTTGGTTGCACCTCCTCATGATGAGGAATTGGTGTCTAAAATATACCAAGGTTTTGGTTTTTTTGAGCAAGGGTATTACCAACTTTGATCGCCCCCAAGTCAATAAGGTCTTTGACTATATTTTTTAAGACATTGCAATTGTTGATATCATGCACGTTTTGCTTGTGATAGGGATAAAATAAATATTCTCAGTATTTAGAAGGTTGTATGAGATAAGTCGTCCTTCACCCTCAAAGGAACAAATTCATTGCTACTTTGTGAAAAAACTTAATGGTAGGTTCTTTGAATTGGTATTCTCCATTGATTTTCTTGATGACAAGTTGAAAATCACTAATTATCCTAATATGCTTAATGCTCATAGCTATGGCTAATTGAAGACCTAAGATTAAGGCTTCATACTCTACAATGTTGTTTGTGCATTGGAAGTCTAGTTTAAATGACAAGGGGATAGGTACCCCCTGTGGTGTGTGAAATACAACTCCAGCACCTTGACATTTCATGCACTTAGAGCCATCAAAGAATAGTGTGATATTGACATCTTCCTCTAGAATGACATCTTCTTCTTGTGCAGTGACAACAAAGACCGAATCATATGGGAGATAAATAATCAAAGGATGATCGTTAGGTAGTGAAGGTTTCACAAGTTGATCAGCTATTACCTGACCTTTAATGGATTTTTGGCTAATGAATTCTAGGTCGAATTCAGTAAGGAGCATTATTTATTTAGCGGTTCGGGTGTTATTGTAAGTGCAGGATATCATGTAACACAAATGATTTTCCCTAGATATGGCGTATGTTGTGTGACTAAGCATATAATTTAAAATTTTTAGTGGCAAAAACCACTGCTAAGCATAATTTTTCTACATAAGCGTATTTATTTTCATAGCTTACCAATGTTTGACTAATGTAGTAGACAACTTGCTCTTGATTTTGTTCATTTTTTGTGCAAGCATTGTCCCTAATGCAAAGTCCATTATTGAGATGTAGAGATAAAATGGGACCCATGAACAAGGAGGAGCTAATACTGGCAGAGAAGCTAGGTATTGCTTAATGTCATCGAAGGCTTTTTTACATTCATCTATCCAAGACAATGGCACCCCATTTTTGAGTAGGTGATTAAACGGTCTGCATTTATCAATAATTTGCATAGTAAAATGATGGATTGATTGGATCTTTCTTTGTAAACTATGTAATTCCTTTAAGTTAGTTGGGGGTGTATCTCTAGAATAGCCTTGACCTTATTAGCATCCACCTCAATGCATCTTTTGGAGACAATGAATCCTAAAATTTTGCTCGAGGTAACACCAAAGACACATCTCTTGGGATTCAACCTTACATTATGCTCTAGGATTCAGTCAAAAACTTTCTCCAATACATTAATATGTTTTTGTCGAATTTTATATTTAGCCAAGAGATCATCCATATAGTCTTCTATAATCTTATGCATGTAGTCATGGAAAATGTATGTCATGGCATGTTGATAAGTGGCACCTAAATTTTTGAGGTCAAAGGTCATAACCTTGTAACAAAAAGTTCCCCAAAGTGTAGTGAATGTTGTTTTGTGTTGGTTGTCAAGATTTATTTGAATTTGGTTGTATCCTGAAAACCATCCATGAGTGAAAGTATTTCATGGCCAGCACAGGTATCAATAAGAGTATCAATGTTTGGAAGAGGGAAGTCATCCTTCAAACATGATTTATTAAGATCTTGAAAGTTAGTGCATACATGTATCACCTTGTTAGGCTTACGAATGGGTACCATGTTTGAAAGCCACTCAGGATAGTCGATAGGAACTATGAAGTTCACATCTAAGAGTTTTTGAAACTCTATTTTTACCAAGAGGGCCACAATATGATACATTCTCCTAAGCTTTTGTTTGACTGGCTTGGCATCAAGCTGTAAGGTGATATTGTGGACCACTAGACTAGGGTCAAGAACAAGCATGTCCTTATAGGACCATGTAAATATGTCGTTTTTCCTCTTGAGGAGAGAAATAAATTGCTCTTGTTCGTCGGATGATAAACCTTTTCCAGGCTTGACAATTTAGGGATTGTATTTTTCAAAACTAAGGTCCACATCGATGGTATCTGTAATAGACATGTGGGAACCTTACTCAAGATGATGGGGTGTAGGGATCATCATATCGTCTAAGATGTCATCAAACTCTTTTGGCTTATCATCATCTATTTTTGCCTAGAAAACCTCAGCATCCGAAGGTGACGATGAAGGCGAAGTGAAAGGGGAGGGAGGAATGTAGTTGGTAGAAGCCCTTAACAATTTCTTGGAAAAGAATTAGGTAAAGGATGGAAGCAAGAAGATATGGTCCATATGAATAAGGCTTGTATCAATTGGAATTGGCTTGGCCAGATCGTATGGATTGCGGAGTGGGGTGAATAAATCAAGAACTCATGTTGAATTATGGTCAAGGTGGAAAATTTGGATGGAATGGATGGGACCTATAAACTGGTGGTATGGGCTTGTTTAACTTGAACAGTAGAAAGCAACACAAAACATATTTTATTATATGATGTATTTACATATGTAATGCAAATAAAGCAAAGTTATTTTTTATTTTTGATGATTTCTAAATTTTTTTGGTAGTGGTGAAACCACTATTTTGAATAATGTACATATGTTACAAGTTGGCTTATGGAATGGCTTAGTGGAATGGAGGTGGTGGTTCATTAGTAGGGACGACTCGTTCTTGTGGAATAAGCAAGCAAAAAATGGGTTCATGAATGGGGAACATGTTGAGATAAAACTCATATTATTTGGTATGGGAAATAATGGACTCTGATTATTCTTTATATTCATCTAAAATAATCGACATATCTCAAATTCTTCATATATATCATCATCAGAATAATCGAGATGGAGGGCATATTCTTCTAAATTTAGATTAAGCCTTTTGAAAGCTTGTTCAAAAGAAGAGGTGATAGGTAATGGGTGGTAGCCTAAGCTTGAATGGTCATGCACATCTTGATATGGAACATCGATAGGTTGATGTACTCCCTATTCATGTGATCCTAAGCCATGGCCTTGCCAATTGACAATGTGGAAATATCGAGATGAAAATCCTGACATGTTTGAAATATTGGTAAGTTTTGGTTCTTTGGGCTCTTCTATGGGTGTTGTACTTGATGAGGAATCAATACCCCTATATATAAAATTTATGCTATTTGGAGCTGAACCCATATTGTAGACTAATCCTATTGCTAAAGGTTGGTCACATGGGTGACTTAAATCCTTAGCACTAGGGATGGTGAGGGGTGTTATGGTGATTTCATCGACCATGTATTCACCAATACTAGGATTGGTGAGATGGAATTTGACTTGGGATGATATGGGGGGATCATGGTCACGTGATGGATTGGGAAATGGTGGAAATAGAGGTATCTCACAATCCATCGATTTGAATTGTGAGATATTAGGTGAAGAATATGGATTGGATTGGGAAGATGATGATGTGGTAGATAACAATGATGTTGATGATATGGACTAAGTGTGACCACATGTGCATATACTCATTGATGATGATGATGAGGGTATGGTGGTTTGTGGAGGCTCATGATGGGGAGCTCTTCAAGAATGGGATTATTTGATGAAGAGTTTGGTGTAGTGGTGGATTTATTGGATGACAATGATAGGAAAATATGAGTGGAAGGGATCATGGACTCATAAGGATTTGATATGATATTTCAATACTTAAATAACTTGATGTTTGTTGGTATGCAATGTACCTATCCCTCATGAACATATTTCAAGCATTGATGTAGTATTGAAGGGACACATCTCATTTCCCTCATCCAAGGTCTTCCAAGGAGTAAATTGTATGCCATGGATCCTTCCAAGATGTGGAACATTATATGGAATGTTTTAACTCCTACTTCAATGGGTAAAATTACAGTGCCAACTGTGGAACACAAAGCATCGTTGAATGCTTTGAGGGTGAAGGATGACTTGGTGATGTGAGATGGAGAAATTTTTAGGTGATGGAGAGAAGTTATGGTGATGATGTTGATAGAGGAACTGGTATCAATTAGGACTATCTGAAAAGGCTTCCTATCAATTAGAGCCATAATGTGCAATGGAGGGTCAACTGATTCCAATGATATTGGCTTAATCTCAAAGTCATAAAATGTTATGGAAGGCTCCATGCATGTTTGGATGCTCCCCACAAAGTTGTTAAAGGCATTAGGATCTTACGATTGCAATTCAATGGATTTCAAAATATCCATTAATGCCTCTTGATGTGGGGGCAATTTTTGGATTAGCTTATAAATTGACAATTTGGTGGAAGCTATTTTCAAATTTGTGGTTAATTATCTACTCAATGAGATCATTGGTTGGGGTGGACGATTGATGGTTGGATTTGATGGATTCGATTGACTAGGTATATGAATAGGTGATGATGGAATGGGGGAAACTTGGATGGGTGGAGATGTAGAAGGTTGTGAGACACTTGCTTGAGGTGGTTGCCTTTGTTGGTTATTTCGTTGACCTCTAGTGACCACATGAAAGGCCCCTACAAACCCTTGGTATTTATGAATATTATTGACTTGGTTAGGGGGAGTTTTAGTGTTAGGTCCCTCTACATTTGGTTGCACCTCCTCATGATGAGGAAGTGGTGTCTAAAATATACCAAGGTTTTGGTTTTTTTGAGCAAGGGGATTACCAAATTTGATCACCCCCAAGTCAATAAGGTCTTGGACTACATTTTTGAAGACATTGCAATTGTTGATATCATGCCCGTTTTGCCTGTGATAGGGATAAAATAAATATTCTCAGTAAATTTTATTTATCTCATACAACCTTCTAAATAGAGAGGCATATGACTCATCTGGTGGGGTATATTGGAAATTTTTTTAGATAAACTATCATTGGGGATGGTTTTCCATAGTTGGCATTGTATTTTGAATTTTTGGAGCTTGTGTTGTTGAGGGGACCGCATAATATGAAATTTTTTGTGGTATTTTTTGCATAGGTTGTTGTTGAGCCGTTACCGACTGGCTCATGACCACTTGATTGACTTGATTGGATTGGGTGGATGGGGTAGCCTGTGTTGATTTATGTTGGCCTGAATAATTAATTTTGTATTGGTCCTTGATTTTCCATTCTTTCTTCTTGGGCTTAATGATGCCTTCTTAGATTTTGATATCCTCAATGACACTAGCTTGAGCTAAATCTTCTTCAAATGATTTATAAGTTCTTAGTTGGAGCATCCAAAAGATGGGTTTTAAACAACTCTTAGTGAATAGCTTAATTAGCTCATCCGTTGGTAGGGTGAATGACAATTTAGTGATGATGACCCTCCAATGGATTTTGAAATCATAGATGGATTCATCATCCTGTTGTCTTAAGGCATAGACATCAGATAATGAGATATTCTTTTTGACATTTAGGATGAAATGATCAAAGAATTTATCAAAAGTATAGATACTATGGATTGGCAATTGATTGTACCATTCTATGCCATCCCCTCCTAATGTTTAAGGAAAAGTTCAAAGCATGAGAGCATTATCATCTTGAATTCTTAAGAATGCATGAACAAAGGTGCTCACATATTTTTTGGGATCCTCGGTTCCCTTAAATTTGTAAAACTTGGGTATCGTAAAATATGTCGGATATGGCGGGGATGGTATCGAATGATGAATTGGTTATTTGATCAATTGGCATAAGCTTGGTTTTTGGTTTGAAAACTAGGAGTGAATTGCATCAATTGATCTATTGCATGTCCTTAATTCAAAGGTATTCCTTAGGAATGTGAAAGCCCTGAATTACATGATGATTTTATGGTGGTGTAGAGAAATTTTGCGGAGTGATAAAATGATGAGGAGATTGGTATTTATGGTCAGGTGAATTGGATGGAATATTATGAATGGGGTATTGTTGATGAAAGTATGGGGAATTATGGAATTATGTTGATGGATGAAGTTTATGGTTAGATTATCCAATGGGAATAGGATGGGTAATGGTATGGCTTGATAGGGGAACTGAGATAGAGACCACCGAATAATGAGGTACCCATGCTGGACCCTGGTTGACAAGGGGAGTCTGAGTAGAGTTATATAAAGGTGTAGGGTCAACCTATACTTGTTCTTGAGAATTTTAACGTTATCTAAGAAATTTATTCAGGTGTTCCCATGCTTCACTAATATCTCTATCAGAGGCTAAAGGTATAGAGGTAGATGGTATGGAAGATGTGGCTTGGATACAAGTTACACTAGGCATGGCAACTTGTGAGGCTGCTAGGATTTGTGAAGCAACATTGACTTGTGCCTCATACAAGGGCTTGTTGTAAGTGGAGGTATATGAAGTGTTGGGAGCACCTGAGGGTTGAGGAATGGATGTGTGGGATGAAGGTGCAACTGATGCCTCAAAAAGAGGGTTAGTATACACTTGGGTAAAGGTGGATGGGGGTTGGGAATATATATGCTCTTAATGTAAAGCATAATCCTATCTAGGTGAGTTGGGGATAGACTTTAAGGTATAATTAAAAGACTTCATGAAGGCTTCTACTCTTGCCATGTCTATATGGGTGATGTGGTTGCGAATTGTAGGAGAGGTTGACTCATCTTGGGGTATGGCCATGTGGAAGGTTGTGGATGGTAAAGAATGTGAGGGATCTGTAGATAAATCTACCTGTATCACATTCAAGGATTCTACCACGTAAGTGGTGGGGAATGTGGATGAAGGTTCCATTAAATTCTCTTGACTTACTACTTTCTTTTGATTTCTAGTTAATACCATAAGAAAAATAAATCAAGATGTAGATTAAAATACCAAATGTAACCCAAAAATTGGAATTCTTAAGGAAATAAACAAATAATACTAAGTCTCAATCAATGTGTCTTACCTTGTTCATTAATTATCTCCTTTTAATGTGTGTTCATTTTATGTGCCAGTTTTGTGTGCTTTGATTTTCTAATCTTTCTTAATGAAACAAAGGTGGGAAAATATGGCTAAGGTAGGGCAACGAGATTCTTGTTGGTGATGAAATACAACAAGTTTTCTTAGGGGTTTTCCTAGGGTGTTTAAGGACAAATATTGTTGGATGGAGATGAATGCCATCGACACCAAATCTCAAGCAATGGTTGGTGATGAAATCCAACCACTACTATTTTGAATGAATTGTGATGTGTGTGAATTTTTTTTAAGATTTATGTTTTCTATTGTATACAAACAATGTTAAAAACAATTAATTTCATAAATCTAAATTAGAGGCTAACAAAATAATGCCAAGTTCTCCAAAGGGCGTGAAGTACACTGCTTAAGACCCCTTGTCTAAATAAAAACTGGAGGGTTCATCCACCCCTCTGCATGGAATCACCCAACTGGCAGGGATAATTTTGGCAATCTAATATTGTTCCAACTTAGATAGACAAAAGAAAATGTCTTTAATCCTAAGATGCAACACTAGGTTATGCAAGTTTTAGTTCAAATGCAGACAAAATGCAGTAGTTTACACCCAAAAAACAAAAACCCTAATCTGAATATGTGAATGAATGTAGATATAAAAATGCAAACTAATATGAGTTCATTTCTATATTTCGTAATGATGATTCATTTTATTGTTTAACATCTGAAAAATACAGAAGATAACCCAAAATAGGTAAAACAAAAAAATAGGGTTTTAAACAATTGACTTATTAGAAAGCCTACTTTGTTGCTCTTAACTCTCTGGAGATGCCATTGGACGCTTTTGGATGCTCCTAGGATGCCCGTGGGTGCTTTTTGATGTCTTTGAATACCCCTAGGTATTTTTGGATTATCTTCAGACATCATCGGGTGTTTTACGCACCTTCTGCAAGCTTCTGTAGACTTCAAAAACCCTAGATCCAATGAGCTCTATGAAATTTGTGCTTCTAAAAAACCTACAAGATGATAGAAATCAACAAGCGAATTAGTCAAATAGATCATAAATAGAAATCCTTAGGGGATCCCACCATGATTGGCATTTGAAAGATGCAAAATGCAACACCTAAACAATGCTTTAAACAAATGAAATACAAAGAAACACAAGATTGCATAATAGAATAATTTTCATTGACGGGGGGAGCCTAGAAACTCCATTGTTTATAAAGCTTGGATCCTTGAATCCTTTTGATATAGTATTACAAGGGTTTAGGGTTCTTTGAAACCCTAATAAGCAAAGCTTGTGGTATCTTCAAGCGTGTCTTGATCCCAATAGGGTTAAGTGGGATTTAGTGATATCCAATGTTGGGCCACTCCAAATGCTGATGTATTGCTCCAGATCTACACACAAGGACACAACAAAATAGTTAGTAATACCTGTGAGGGTTCCACATTGTGAGGCCCTCTATAAGCAATGATAAACCCTAACTAAATGTTGCAAATAAAATGAATAGAAATAGAAGCACATACATAAAATAAATAATAAATTATTTATCTATTTTACTTATGGCGCTCTGATGTGAGATGTCTGATGCATGTGACTGGTGCGATGATGCCCTAGCATCACCTAGAGGCTAGGGGGATTTCAAGAGTGGGAGAGTAAAACACCTACAGGCACCTGGCGGCTACAGGAAATGCCCATGGGCACTTGGTGCTGGTAGGGAGGAACCCAGAGGCACCTGGTGTTGATAGAAAGTGCCCAGAGGCACCTAGCAGTTGATGAGAAATTTTGCAAAAGTAGATCAAGCAAGGGTGTAGGATGCAGTGATGGATATGGTGAGTGAAGGGGAGTGGAATGCGATAGATGGAATGGGACCAGGGCACAAAAGGCTTAGTAAAATACTGAAGGCACTCAGGGAATCAAGGTATTCAAAACTCAAAAAACTTGGGAACTTAGGGACTCAGGGATTGAGCCATTAAAATGGCTCCTATTTATAATCTAATCTAAGGTATGCTAGGGTTTCAACGACACTAATCATGTGGCTGATATTAAAACACATCTAAGGGTAGATAATAAATCTAGGGTGTGGCATGGATTGATGTAAATGGGTGGTCGGGATTAAATGGAATTTAATGGCTAGGATTTATTTATTTATATAAACATATATTTATTAAATATATATCAAATATAATATTAAAATATTATTATTTAAATATATATTATAAATATATATAAATAATAGGCAAAAATGATGGGAAAGCTAGGATGAAGGACAAATGACTATGTTTTGATGGTGGAAATGGCAGAAAATCCTGGAAGGAGGATGAATGGCTAGATTTTGGTGTCTACAGTGTTGAACCCTTATAACTCTCTAGTTGGAAATTTAAGAAATAAGGTATTTGCAAATATAATATTTCTATTTCAATGTATAAATCCTTATGCCTCCAATTTAGACTATTTGCAAAAATATTTCTATGCACTTTGAATGAGGTAATTTCATAACCTTTCTAAATACTTCTTTCTTCAAAAACTTCTAAGGCATTTAATAATACTACTAAGGTTGTAAAACTATTCCTTATTTCTCCTTTTATTATAAAACCTTGAGTATAATGAAATAATTAACTTGACTCCAATATTATGCCTTGTATCCTTTGTAAAGGTTATAGGTTAGATTGAATATTTATTACCTCCTTTAATGTAGCACTCCAAAGGCTTTCTTTTACTTACTTTATACTGCACCCTGCGTTCTCATGATGCTCTCCTTCCAATGTGGTGTATTCAATGCTTTCTACGCTCAAACTTTGAAGCTTTGATTGTGGCCTTCAACATAGTGCATAAGCCCTAATATTTTGTGCTTCACTTTATCCTCTTGGTTGTGTTTTATCTCTATTATTTTATATTAGTATTGACCCTTCAAATTACATCTCTCTTCCCTTGACTCTTCGAATATGCACCAATTTATAGCATGTAACTCTCTCCTCTTCATTGTGTTCTATCTACATTCACTACGTATACTTTTTTATATGTGTTCTCTATAGTGTATCCCTTTTTTACAAGTAGAAGGTGTTATGTAAAGAATAGTGCATTCCTCCTATTAAGATACTTGGCATAGAAATTATTTTTTCTCTTACGACATCTAGATGCTCCTTAGCTATTGATTCTTTGTATCCTTGGTGACACTTATACCTTACACATGCAGTGATTGTAGATGAACATTATAACTTACTCCTCATTTATAACATTCAAGTTATCATTGTACTTCCTTCTATAGTGATTGTTTTACTTTCTAGATACTTAGACTCTCCTCTCTATGGTTGGCATTCTATGTTTAACATGCCAAATAGCATATTGTAACCTTATCTTTTGTTATATTCTTCAATGCTTCTTCCAATGTAATGCTAACCAATGAGTAATATCCAACCTCTTCTATTGTTCTTTATCTTGTATGCATTATGTTGGTTGCAAATCAAGTGTTTCTACCTTATTTTTGTATTATGTAGCAAGTGTTATATTGAATGATGCTAATCCCTGCACTGTCCTCCTTTGAACAACATTGAAATATGTTTGTGCAACCCTAATGGTGTTCACTTAATGTAGCACCCTAAAATTGGCGCAGTAAAAATTACAATAATTACATTCACCTTAGTAAATAATTTAAAATTCAAATTTAACCTCCCAAACCGCCCGTTAACCGTCGGGAAATCCGTTTCCCCCTTTTTCGCGCCATTTTTAGAGGTTGTTTTGACCGTTTGACGATATCGTCGCCGATCAGACGATATCGCCCCAGATTTGACGATTTCGTCTGGACTAGGACGTCCAGACGATCTTGTCGCAAAACTAATTTTGCAAAGTTGGAATCTGTTCCAACGGGTCTCCAATCTAGGCAGAAGCGTGTCTGCGCCGTTGGGACCCTCCCCCCGTTGGAGATCTCCCAAATTGGGATGATCTCCAACCTCCTAACTACTCCCCTAAGCCTATTTAGTCTCTAGGATTTTCCCTTCCCAACCCCTGGCCGAAATTCTCTGCAAGTTAACTCCATTCACGTTAAAACATCCCTATTTTCCATTTGCACTAGTTCCACATCAATTTTGTTGCAGGTACATCACTATTTTTCAGTCGAAGCCAGCACCTATCGTCGTCGACGAACCTATTCAGATCGGAGGCGAACCTGTCGAATTCGAGGCGATTTCGTACTGATGCGAGACGATCTCGACTGCAGTCCGTATTAAGGCAATCAGTGCCTGAAGTTTGCGTTTCTCAACCTTTTCTCTGTCATTTTATTCTGCAAATTAGATAGTCTATTCAGTGTTTTATGTCATTTTGCATTTGGAGTTCACCCATTTAGATTAAGTGCATAATTAAATCCTAATTATCATCTAATTAGCACGATTCATTTACTGTCTCTGTGTTTAAGTTCCAGTTTGATAACATTGCTTGCCATTTTATATCATTTCCCTCTGTTAGCATTGTAGCACTTTTTGTATTTTGCATCTATTTTCGGTTTTGCAGGTCTCTGATGAATTCGTCGGATCTCAGACGATCTTGTCTGATTGCAGACGATTCTGTCGAATCTCAGACGATCCAGACTGCTTCAACATCAGAATCTTCTTCAGACATCCGGATCAGGTATTCCTCATTTGTATTCTGTAATCTCTCTATTTTTCTGTCTTTAAATCTATTTTCTGTATTCATTGAACTTGCATTTTCATATAGATTAATCTAGATTCATTCGGCCAAACCTAGGATATGAGTGCTTAAGGTTAAAAACGAACACATTTAAACACATTCCAAAACCTAGGCATGGAAGCTGCCGTTAAATGTTTCCTGGTGAACCCACCATCCATCGAAAAATCATCAAAATACACCTCCCTTGAGAGGCGGGACCTTCGCAAAGTCCTCTCAGTCCGAGGTACCGCGACATCCTTTTCCCATCCTCCTTCCAGGCACGGATCCAATAGCCTGAAGGTAGGGATGCGAAAAATTTGGAGCGATACATTTTGGTGAACCCGACGTGAATGCATTGTAAACCTTTTGAAAACAAAAACAAAAAAATATATATGTATACAAGAAAAACAAAAACAAAATCATCATTTCAAGTTTGTATGTTTTTAGATTCAATTCTAAATAGTAGATGCTAAATATTACTTTTAGAAGTACTAAAGAAACCATGAGTTTTTACTCAAATCAATATGAGCCCATTAGTAATGTTGGAAGAATTCAGCCAAATACATTTGTTGATTATGACCAACCTCATCCCTATTCAACATCACCTCCATCACACTTTTCTCATTTTTCATCCATAACCCAACAAGACAATCCCTTTGCCAATCCTCTTCATAACGATATTATCTATTCTCCCATATATCCATATTATGTCTATCAATCCACATATAATCCTCCACCACCTTTTCAATACTCTTCTTTCAATACAACACATCCATTTCAACAAGAAAATACTTATTCTTCCAATTCTACCATGCACTCACCTCCTACATCGCAATCTTCCTATCATCATTCTACCCATAATAAAGAAAGTAGAGGTGAGAAACCATTAGGCCCTTTTATGACGAAATTCCTAAAGCATTTATCAAAAACCTCTCAAAAACCTTCATCACGTAAATTTACTAAGCTCAATCAACCAATGGATATAATTCTCAAGTATTTACTTGACACAAATAGGATTGAACTCCCTTCCATAAGACAACCTGATACCACAACAGATTGGTTTAAACCTGAGCTACATTGTGAATATCATAGAGTAGATGGACATATGACACAAAATTGTAAAGATTTAAGATGTGCAATTCAAGATTTGATTGATAAGGGTCTTTTTAATATAAAGGAATTACAATCTACAACTGATGATAAATCTCCGATTAAACAATCAAACTCCTACACAACAAATACCAATAATCAATCAAGACATGGAGATCTCCCAAGAACCCCTATTCAATTATCAACAACAAGAAACCAATCAAATATTGCATGTTAATGTGTCCCATCATGATGATATTATTAATATTGTAACAAAAACTACAAATGAGCAACCTCAAGTTCAATCAACTCAATCTGATATTCAAGATATGGATTCCTCATTTGACCAACCTTCAAAACTATATTTGGCTCTAGAGAATGATCCAAAATGGAATGTAAGCATAGAAAGCTCATCTTTAGAATCAAAATCTCAATCTGAAATCCACTTTGATAGCCAACAACAAGTGATTAATCCTCAAGCAAAGATATCCCTTTTAGAAGTATTACAAATTTATCACAAGGAAATTTTGTTCAAAATACCTAGCCAACAATTTGTTCCTCATCATATTTTCTCTAAGAACATAATTAATGGTGTAAACCCTCTTGAGGTTAACCATATTTCATTCTATGATGAGGATATTCCTTCCTCTACTCCACAAGAAGACTCCTATCTTTACATTACAGGATCTAGTAAAGAAACACTTGTTAGAACTATCATGGTAGATAATGGCTCCTCTCTTAATTTATGCACTTATCAATTATTCCAAAAACTCAAATCAAAGGAAGAAGATCTTAATGAATCAAATGTTATTATAAAATATTTTAACAATGAAATTCAAGAAGCTCAAGGTACTATAATTCTTCCCCTTAATATTGGATCCAAGATCCTGGATACTTTATTTTATGTAGGATATTGCCCTTCACCTTACAACCTACTTCTCAAGAGTCCTTGGATTCATACGATGAGGGTTGTCCCTTCCACTCTTCACCAATGTTTGAAGTTTGAAATTGCAAATAAAATTGTTACCATACATGGTGACCCAACACCATTTGAAGAATATTTAACGGTTGAAACATCAAGTTCTATACATTCTCTATTGTCACAATTATCTTCTATCCATCACTTTTCTTCATCCATATATGATCATCCTTGTTTACCAAATAACACTCATGCATATCTTTCACATATACTTTCTCCATCTTATCAAGACTTGGAATATAGTAATAAGAATGAAGAACTTTCTTATATTTCTAATATTTTATTTTGTAACATGATCAATTTTACACATATAAAAGTCAAATCTTTTGCTACATTATTCTACATTATAACAAAGCTTTTGTTATCACTACCTTTTATTCATCACCTTCTATTCTTACCTTCACCTCAACCAGATTATCCTTCAAAACCTCCTTTGATTTTGAAGCAACCTTAGACATGCTATACTCAAATAACCTTGTATAGTGTATATAGATCATCTTGTATATACCACCAATTTCAATTCATAAATTAAAATCAAAATACAAAAAAAAATCAAAATCCTCAAAATCTTCAAAAAAAATACTAATGCAACTAAGGACCTTAAAGGTAAATTTGAGCCCAATTGGCTTGGACCATACATTATTACTGCTAAATTTGAATCAGGAGCATATAAATTATCTACCTTAGATGGTAAAGAACTTAAAGAACCCATGAATATTTTGCATCTTAAACGTTACTATGCATAAATTTGGTCATTTTTCATCCTTGTATATATTTGTTTTCAAAATTTCTTATATTTCTTTCAAATTTATAAAAATCCAAAAACATCAAAAATATTCATAATCATCCAAAATCTTCAAAACTATCTATTGCATTTATTTAAGGCACTTGTTAAATTTTTTCTGCTCAAAATCAAAAATAAAACCAAAAATCAAAATAATGATAAAAATATAATAACAGCTATATGCTTGACTCTTTCGGAAACCAAATAAAATAAAGAAGAAAGAGAGAGTCCACATCCTCAAAAACTTTCTCAAAAGTGTTCATATATATTTTCTTACAATCATTGCAGTTGTATGTTTCAAATTATTTTGGGATAAATTAGCATTTATTTTGAATCCCTCACTTGCACACTCACAACAAATAAATATCTTGATTTTATACGGCATGATTACTAATCTCTCTTATATCAAAGTTCACAAAATTCACTTAAATAAAGTTTGAGCATAGAGAATTGATCTTGTTATTTACTTAAACCAAGCACATCTTTTCACAATAAAATGATTATATTTGTAATTTCCATGTTTTGCTACATAGTAGAACTGATTTCTTGAGCGAAAAGTTTCCCCTGCTATCCTATCATGCACATGGTCTAGAATCTTTGAGAATTGGCAAAAGGACAAGCTCACCCCTACCCAGAATAAAAATCCCTTGCTCTACAGCTAATCTGAGCAAGTATCCCTAGCAAAGAAAAAGAAAAGAAAAGTTCAAGAAAAAGAAAAAGAGAAAAGAAAAATGTTATTTCAGCAATGTTCCAAGCATTATCAAGCAAAAGAAATACAAACAGAAAAATAAGCAAAGTTCAAAAGAAAGCAAGAAAGCAATAAAATCCCTTTCCCTACCCTTTGAAAAGAAAAGAAGGGTTGATGAGCTTGAATCCCTGGAATTCTCAATTATTCGAAAACTGTGAGGTAAGCCCCATAACAGGTGGTTTGTGCCCAATCTGCTTGGCCTTGGGTAACTCCTAGCGTGGTGATATGTCCGTCACATTAGCGACCTTCTTTTGTACAGACCTATGTCTGCTTATGGATTAGCTAGCTCTTGATAATCCGACCTACATAGTAGCCTAGTATGGTTATATGCATCTACATCATGGTTAATGAACACTTATTTGGTTTCTTCAAATCACTTGTATCATATTATCTTGCTCAAAAGTGGTAAATGAACAATGCAATTGCACACACATTTGTATTTGAGAGATTTTGTGTATCATTATGATAAATCAAGATCGGAAATGAATTCACATATGCACATGGGATTCCTTATAAATCTAACTTTTGTCTTCAAAATAATTTGAAATATTATTTTTGCAACTTGTTTGGAATAAATCAAGTACAGTCGTTTACTACAAAGACAACTATATAATAGAAAAAAAAAAAAAAATTCTTTCAAACTACACAAAACATAAACATATATATCTGGTTGACTTTCGCGACGATGGTATAGTTTCAAAACCAAAGTTGGAATTTTATGCCTAGCGCAAGTCCTCATTTTCATATTTTCTGTTCATCAAAAATCAATCATGCAATAAAACTATCTTTTTTGGATTTTCGCGATGATGGTATAAGTCTATACCTACATATTCTATGCCTAGCGCAAACCATTGTAACAATTTTATTCCCCATTTATTAAAAATCATGAAAACCATATGACTTAAATCATTATTTTACACAAATTATGCTTTTAAAAAGCAAACCCATTTTCATTATTTCATGTCATTATGTCAACCTTTTGCAATGATGGTATAATTCCTAAAGAATTATCCAAAAAATTTATCACACTTAGGAAATTATGCCTAGCAAAAAATCATTTGAACATCATTTCATGCACAAACATTTTTCATGAAAATCTGAAAACAAACCATCATCATCATTATCATTTGCACTATTGCACCAAAGTCTTAAGACGGTTTCTTAAGCACTCTTTTACTTTTTAACAATATTTCTATAAATGGGACTAGCTTGACGACCGAGTGAGCAGCGACTCCATGAAATGGTCTATAATAGCGACAATGTCCTTTGAAATTATTGTTAGAAGTCTCTTTTTATTTTTACATTTCATTACAACAAATCAATTTGTTACATCAGATTATTTCATTTAAAATATCACCACATGACATTCACATTGCAATATCTCCAATGACATAATTACATCCAATTATCAAATCAATCAATCAAAACATAAAAGCATCATAAACATACACAAGACACAAGTCATATGATCAAAAATATCTCATCTATATATATCACAAATATATGTACATCATCAAAACCTGGATTGGTATGCCACAATCTGTACCTCGGCATACTCAATCCTCTATCAACAAAAACAAATATAATACAATGTCAGTATCCCGCCCTCTAGCCTCGAGAGCCCCTCGAGCTCTCTGCCTCATCTCCTCCCCCGCCCTGAGGTGGACGAGGTGGCCCCATCGCAGTCTGTGTAGTCCTCGTCCTCGATCGGGACGTGGTCCTCGATGACCCGATCCTGATCGGATCTGCGATGTTAGGCGGCAGGGGTAGTCTATCCGCCTCTGGCACCAGCTGGAAGTATAAAGTCTGATAGAATGTCAGCTGGGCGATAGCCCGTGTCAACTCCCCAGAGCTCGCCCCTCCGCCCCGTGCCCTGAGGCGTGCAATCTCATCCCGTAGTTGTGACACCTCAGCCCGGTGTTGTGCAGCCGCATCCTGTAGCGTCTGCACCTAGGCCTACAGACGATCTCTCTCCACCCGAAGAGTAGCCATCTCGCTACTCTCTCTTGTGTCCACACCCTTGCCCTTATCGGGCGATGGTGGCCTCTGTGGAGATGGGGGTCTCGCCTCCCTCCTCTCCCTCTCTCTTTGTCGCGGCCGCTCCTGTGCCTGTGGCCTCCTCGCCTCTCTCCCATCGTGACCCTGGGCTGCCTCCATCGCCGCCTGGCGCCGCCTCCCTATCCGACGCACAACTGCGTGGATCGGACCCTGTGCCCTCGTCATCCGAGGAGGGCGGATGCCTGCGTACCAGGCATCGTAGCCATCGGCTACTCTTGCGTCGTCCCCATCCACTGGCTGGATGGGGGCATCATCTGTGTCCTGGCTCCAGAACCGTTGCATGTCGGGAGCCCCACTAACCGTAGTGTTATCCCGGACAGTCCGAGAAAACTCGTAATCTCTGAGGGATGGGATCCCCTGCTGTAGACCGAACTGCCTCAAAACTCGGTCGTACCTATGGAGCTCCACCTCTCCCCTCTCCATCCTCAGCCAGCAAACTCGCCTAACGCGAGCCAACTCCTGTCCGTCCTCTGGCCACCCTGGATGCTCCCTCCATGGCCTCCAGGTGATGCGGTCTGGGACTAAGTCATCTAATAGCCTCCGGGACATCGACAGGTCGATCCGTCGTTGTGCCCCTCTCCGGAGCCACCAGTAGAAGACTCGGGGCCTCTCCCCGTCAACCCCTGTCAGAGGAAGCCCTATCGGCCTCCGCACCGCAATGTGCTCCCAGCACCAAACCTGTAGTAGCGATGTCATAACCAGACATCGGCCGCCCTTGTACACGACCCCATATAGGATCCTGTACAATCGGCATAGAACAAAACTGCCCCATGAGAACCTGTACCCGTGGTCCCGCATATCGTAGATCACATCTACGAGCATCCACGGCACCCTGCACCCGCTCTGGTGGCACAGCAGAAGTCCACCAACTACTCCAGCCAGAACCCGTGTGAGTGTAGATGCCCCAGGCATCTGGCGTAGTGCCTCGATGTTAACTTCGCCCTTCTCTAGGGCGAAGCTCGGGTCACCGCACAGTCGTCCCATAGCGCGGCCCTGATTGGCCGCAGGTGTAATGAGCCGTCCTTGTATGGGGATTCTCAGAATCCTCCATACATCCTCCAAAGTGGGAGTCATCTCCCCTGTGGGTAGCCGAAAACATGAAGAGCCCGGATACCACCTCTCTGCTAGGGCCGTCAGTAGCCCCATGTCCGTAGAAACTTGTGGCATTTCTGCCACATGCAGTAAGTCGGCCTGTGCCAGCTGATCCCGCTCTGCCTGTGTAAGAGCGGCCAAGTCATCTCTCAACCCGTCGTATTTCCACTCCCTGCTCTTTAGTAATCCTCTCTGCAAACATAAACAACAAAACAACAAGCAATCATTAATAAACAATTCAAGTAATTAATAATGCAAGTTAAAGTTCAATTTTATGCAATTGATGATATCGCCCACTATTGGACGATATCGTCCCAAATTTGAGCATAATCGTCTCCGATTTCGCAGTTCGAAATCGTCCCTAATTTGACGAAATCGTCCCCTTTTCGACGATTTCGCCCACGGGCGAAATTGCCGAAATTGAGACGATTTCATCCCGACGACGTCGACGGCCCAAAAACGGCCGCGATGCTCAAAAATCATCTAAAATCTACCTAAAAAGCATGTAAAGTTAAATTAAAGCATTCTAGATCAGTCTGGACTCTTACCCGTAGACCGCGCCGGACCTCTGTCGATACGTGCGTCGTCTCCACCATTTTTGCTTCAGAGCTCTAAAACTTAGAAAATGAATAGTAAAAATGAATTAGGGTTTTACCCTATTTTTCTTAATTTTATTCAAACATAATTTTTTTTTGCTTTTTCGCGTTTTTACCTCAAACGTTCGATTTGGGTAAAAACACGGAGGGGGCACCATAGTAAGCTGTCGTACGATTCGACCAAGAATCGTCGCCTAAAAATGGGAATAATTTTTGCTTTCTCGTAGATCGAGAAGAACTCATCTTTAACGCATTTTCTTCGAAAAATTCGCTAAAGAGGGGGCAAAATGTAGCACCCTAAAATTGGCGCAGTAAAAATTACAATAATTACATTCACCTTAGTAAATAATTTAAAATTCAAATTTAACCTCCCAAACCGCCCGTTAACCGTCGAGAAATCCGTTTCCCCCTTTTTCGTGCCATTTTTAGAGGTTGTTTTGACCGTTTGACGATATCGTCGCCGATCAGACGATATCGCCCCAGATTTGACGATTTCGTCTGGACTAGGACGTCCAGACGATCTTGTCGCAAAACTGATTTTGCAAAGTTGGAATCTGTTCCAACGGGTCTCCAATATGGGCGAAGCGTGTCTGCGCCGTTGGGACCCTCACCCCGTTGGAGATCTCCCAAATTGGGATGATCTCCAACCTCCTAACTACTCCCCTAAGCCTATTTAGTCTCTAGGATTTTCCCTTCCCAACCCCTGGCCGAAATTCTCTGCAAGTTAACTCCATTCACGTTAAAACATCCCTATTTTCCATTTGCACTAGTTCCACATCAATTTTGTTGCAGGTACATCACTATTTTTCAGTCGGAGCCGGCACCTATCGTCGCCGACGAACCTGTTCAGATCGGAGGCGAACCTGTCGAATTCGAGGCGATTTCGTATCGATGCGAGACGATCTCGACTGCAGTCCGTATTAAGGCAATCAGTGCCTGAAGTTTGCGTTTCTCAACCTTTTCTCTGTCATTTTATTCTGCAAATTAGATAGTCTATTCAGTGTTTTATGTCATTTTGCATTTGGAGTTCACCCATTTAGATTAAGTGCATAATTAAATCCTAATTATCATCTAATTAGCACGATTCATTTCTGTCTCTGTGTTTAAGTTCCAGTTTGATAACATTGCTTGCCATTTTATATCATTTCCCTCTGTTAGCTTTGTAGCACTTTTTGTATTTTGCATCTGTTTTCGGTTTTGCAGGTCTCGCGATGAATTCGTCGGATCTCGGGACGATCTTGTCGATTGCGAGACGATTCTTGTCGAATCTCAGACGATCCAAACTGCTTCAACATCAGAATCTTCTTCAGACATCCGGATCAGGTATTCCTCATTTGTATTCTGTAATCTCTCTATTTTTTTGTCTTTAAATCTATTTTCTGTATTCATTGAACTTGCATTTTCATATAGATTAATCTAGATTCATTCGGCCAAACCTAGGATATGAGTGCTTAAGGTTAAAAATGAACACATTTAAACACATTCCAAAACCTAGGCGTGGAAACTACCGTTAAATGTTTCCTGGTGAACCCACCATCCGTCGAAAAATCATCAAAATACACCTCCCTTGAGAGGCGGGACCTTCGCAAAGTCCTCTCAGTCCGAGGTACCGCGACATCCTTTTCCCATCCTCCTTTCGGGCACGGATCCAATAGCTTGAAGGTAGGGATGCGAAAAATTTGGAGCGATACACTTAACCATACCAACACTTCTTGGATGATGAAACTCCTCCTCAACTATATTCTTAGTTGTACAATGGTGTTACTCTAGTTAACATTCTTTGATAAGGTCGTGGCTCACCTATGTTAACCCGATGATTCTTCCACTTCTATGTTCTTGGTAGAATGGTGGTGGTGCTCTAGATATCCTTCCTTGATGATGGTGGTGGCTCTTCTATGTTGGCTTAGTGGTTCTTCCACTTGTTTGTTGGTTGCTCAATCTTGGCAACAATTGATATCATCTTCTTTATGATGCTCTTATCTCTTTGCTTGAAAATAGACTTGCTTGGTGCCTTTCTATGTAAATAGAACTACTTTTGAGTGCTTAACTTGAATAGAACTTTGAGCTCCTTTGTTGTAACATATTGCCAACTATTGTATGTAGCCTTAGATAGACAATAGTTATTGCTTGCCCCCTATAGTTTTAGTTACACTAGCTTTCTTGAAATGGTAGCAAAGACAATATTATTTAACCGAATTCAATATGTAAAGGTTCTAACACCATTACTGGTTTCCCATGATGTGCATCACTTTGCCCATCTCTAGTGTTATTTTCTCCATGTCTATCCCTCATTTTGCTATTTTTCCAAAAATGTTATAGACTTATCTATATTCTTCAAGGGTTCTAAATGGAAGTTGAACCACTACCAAGTTCTTCTATTTCAAGGATTCCTTTAGATGCTAAGGTTGATGTTGATTGTTCACTAACACTTTCTTTGTCTATTTGTAATAAATTGTTTGAAATCTCAACTATAGGTACAAGATACTCTTTTGCAACCTCTAGGTGTGATTGTTGTGCTCTTATGGCTTGTTGGGGGTTATTTTTAATGAATTCCCCCCTCTAAACCTATTAATACACTCTAAATTTTCAAATAAGTCTTTTGTTTTATTTTTCTAATAACATCTACCTTCCCTTCTCAACATCACTAGCTTTACTTAGTTTTAACTGATTGGTCTTCTATTGGTATAAACATAAATAAGAATACTATGTATCTTGGTTTATAGGATTGGCTTTAAGATTTGTCCTAGCGAATACTTATATCAATAATGAGCACTAAAGAGGTATACTACCTTTGCAACTAAATCAATTTGCTAACTAAGCAAGAATTTTGTAATGTTGGATGTTTAACAAATTCAAATGGTTCCTAGCAACACCGTGTCCTGGAGACAATGCCAAAAAGTGATGGGATGTTATCAAAATCACACTTTGCCAAGGTTAATTTTAATGTATCAAACCAAGGGTGGTGTCTATGGGAAATATGCACTAGGAAATACCTAAATTCAAGGCTAGTTTTGGATCTCTAAAAAACAACTTAGAAAATATAATTAAAATTTAACTATGGTTGAAATGAAATATTTTAATCCGCGTGATGTGGTCTACCAGACAAGGATGCCACTTGCATTATCGATGATGTGACCCGAGTTCAATCCCCACGATGAATGTGTATAAGAATTATTACTCAATAAAAAAAAATGAAAGATTTTAATCTAGCAAACACACTTGCAGGAAATGAAATGATTAATAGCTAGAAAAGTAAAGGAATTCAAAAGTAAAGGAAATGAAATGATTTAATACATGAAATAAATTTACCATAAAACAAATAAGGATTCAAGCTAAACTACAACAAAGTAATTCTAAAAATAATGTAAATCACTAGTCTTTCATGAATAGTAAAACAATGCAACTAAATGATTGTTATAGGTTGCAAAAAAATGACAACAAAACTAATATAATATTGCAACAAATAAAACGTAAAGAACCTAATTTAAAATACCATAAATTATATACGTTTTCTAATAATCTAGATCACAAACACCTTATATAACACCTAACCATTAAAAAAAAGAAACTATTATTATTTCAATGAATATCATAACAAAAGTAAATTCATCTATGATTAACTAATGAGATAGGCTTTCTCCATTCCATATCTTGTTAGAAACATAAAATCAAGCCTTTGAAAAGACCCAATTCTTAATATTTAAAATGATTTTGCTTTTATTTCTTAAAAAAAACTTTTATATAAATAATTTAAATAATGTGTGGGTGGGTGTGTGGTGGTAGTGTGTTAAATTTTCTATTGATAAGCATAGCTCCAACTTTACAGTCATGGTTGAAAGGAGACTGCTCAGCCCTGAAGGGAATTCTCACACTAACCAAAAATAAATAAAAATTTAAATAATGTTAATTATTTTATAAAATATTTTATTTAATTACAATGGTCAAAAATATTTTATTTGATTAAAATTTAAATTTGATTAATTAAAAAATAAATTTAAAATATAAATAACTTAAACTAACTTAAATTTATTATTTAAAATATTTATTTAATGAAAATTTATATAAAATTATTTAAAAATAATAATTTTTATTTTATTTTATTTTTGATGAACACACACCAACCCCTCACACACTCATCCACGGTTTGAACCTTGAACCTTTCGAAGAAGAACCAAAACCCAAACCTTGGAGATTTATTTTAAAATTTTATTTACATACAAACATAAAACCACCTACTCTACCAAAACCTGGTGATCAATTTATAATATTATAATATTTTTATATATTTTGATAAAAATAATAACATACAATTTGAATGATTTATCTCTTATTTCTTAAATAAGATAAATTATTTTAAAATTCTTTACAAATGAAATATATAAATTACTTGATAAAAATAGTTCCATCTAAATGATTTTAAATTAATTTAACTGAAAGCGAGTAACGAATCAATCACGTAATAAATATATAAATTAACAAAATATAAACAATGTTTGCAAATATAAATTAAAAAATATATAAACAATGTTTGCAAATATAAATTAAAAATATATATAGCTAGAGTATTGGCCACTAAATGTTTATATGGCATCTGTCTGGATTGATTTATTTATTTATTATAATAAATATGATAAACAGTATGGCTCCTATTGAATCGACGACATTCCATTGCCACCCAGATTTAGTCCGAAATATTTGTCAATATTCCAAAAAGTTGAAAGTAAAATACATTCCATTGCCGCCCAGATTTAGTCCGAAATATTTGTCATTATTCCAAAAAGTTGTTAGCAATCTTTGCTTTCAGTGTATGAGTTGTGAGAAATCATCACAACATACGAGAAAGTAACTACAACGTATTGAAGACAATTGCCTGGGTTGACTTTTTCTTAATTCACGTGGCATTAAAGTGTTGGACGAGGGTCACATTGAATGGTTCTTCATGGATCTTCTATATTTTCTTCCCCTTGGAATTTTCCCCTCGAAATACATGGAAGAATCTGCGAAAGTTTCTTGGCCGTTGTGATTTTCCACGTCGATTGTGGGTAGAATTTTCCGGGTCTCTTCTATTTTTGGATCCCCTTATGCAGTAAGGATGAGAAATTACTTAAGGTGATTAACCTTGTCATTGTCACGACGCCTTCTCTATTCCGGATTTTTCTTTTTTTTCCTCTGAATGTTTACAAGGAGATGGACTTTTAAGGCGACAGAGTTTTGAAGAGATTAAGCGTTCAAATTCTATATGTATTTAACTTATACAAAATAAAAAATTAGTTATGTTATTTACATTTATTTTTAGTCCAACTAAGAATTAGTTATTTTTTTTAATATAGTAATAATTATATATATTTTTATTAAGGATTTTTTTTAAACTATATAAATTTAACTTATAAAAAATAAAAAATTAGTTATTTTATTTACATTTATTTTTAATCCAACTAAGAATTAGTCATTTTATTTAATATACTAATAAATATGTATATTTCAATTGAAGATTTCCTTTAAATTATATATATTTAACTTATACAAAATAAAAAAATAAAAAATTAGTTATTTTATTTACATTTATTTTTAGTCCAACTAAGAATTAGTCATTTTATTTAATATGATAATAATCATGTATACTTCGATTGAGAGGATTTTTTTGTATTTAACATAAGAAATTAGTTATTTTACTTACATTTATTTTTATAAAAGCAGTTCAACTAAGAATTAGTCATTTTATTTAATATAATAATAATCACGTATACTTCTATTGAGGATTTCAACTTATAAAAAATAAGAAATTAGTTTTTTACTTACATTTATTTTTATAAAAGCAATCCAACTAAGAATTAGTCATTTTATTTAATATAATAATAATCATGTGAAGGTTTCCTTTAAACTATATGTATTTAACTTATACAAAATAAAAATTTAGTTATTTTACTTACATTTATTTTTATAAAAATAATCCAACTAAGAATTAGTCATTTTATTTAATATAATAGTAATCATTTATAATTAGATTGAGGATTTCCTTCTTAAACTTTGAATAAACACTTTATTCATTGCTTTGATGGCATGTTTTTAACGTTGAGTTTGGGTATGTGTGTGGGGGCTGGCCCTCTTGCTTTTTTAACCGGTTAATGTGATGATGCAAGTCTAGTGGTATATTCCATGATTGGAATTCCCTTCACGTTAAACCTATCTATTTTGTTAGTGTAATTTGTGTGTGTTTGTGAATAATCCCAATTGACTATGTTGTGGGACTTGAGTGGTTTATAAACCCCAACACTTGCCATACTCTTTGTCAATGGGGTAGCAGGACTTAAAGGTACAAGTCCTTGGTCCCACTTTGTGGGATTTTTCACCCTTATTAAAATTTCGGTTGGGCATGTGTGTGAGGGGCTGGCCCTCTTGCTTTCTAACCAGTTAATGTGATGATACCTATCTATCTATCTATTGCTTTGCTAAAGAATCTTTTATTTTTCATTTATTTGTCTGTTTATTTATTTGTTTATTTTATTATTAATTTTGTTTATTTATTTGGTAGTATAGGGGAATTGGTAACATCCACAATCACCCATGCGGATGTGAGGTGGCTACCATGGGTCGCTTGGGGTTCGTATCGGATGTGAGATGGCTACCATCGGTCGGTCTGGTCTGACACTCAAAAAATTTAGATAACATGTTTATATTGCTTTGCTAAAAAAATCTTATATTTCACTTTTTTTTTCCTTTCTTTGGTAGCACAGTCACCCCTGCGGGCGTAGATTCGTACTGTTCAGAGGATTCATATGGCAGGTTTATATTGCTTTATTAATTGCTTTGCTAAAGAATTTTATATTTCAATTTTATTTTTTCCTTTCTTTGGTAGCACAGTCACTCCTGTGGGTGTAGATTCAAAGGTTTGAGATTAGACTACTTCTTTTGCTAACTCACACTACCAAGGTTTGAACTTATTAATAAGTACCCATTCAAAGTGCTTAGCAATCCATTAAAACTATTTATTTTTGTTTTTAGCATATATTAGAGGACGGCGGATCATTCAATCTTCCCCAGCTGTTCTCAACCATGATCGTTCCTTGTGTGTGGAGTCAGTAGCGTTTAGCGACTTGTTCAATTGAATAAATGATCTATATTCGCGGCTTCAGGAGAAGCTTGTTTTATGAAGGGGTTGTGCAGAATTGGAGAGTAAATGGGAATCTGTTAATGTTGCAGGGGTCGACATGAAGACTAGGGCGATGATACTGATGCACATCATGTTATTGTTGTGTATTAGTGTGGGGGGCAGAGGCGGCCATGTGACAGAACACAGCTTGTTCAAGACGGTTTCGTCTCTTAACATGTTTGTGGACGAGCTTCCGGACATGCCGAGAGTCGAAGCTTATGGGGTACAAAACGGGAAATTCAAGCCGGTCGATCTAAATATAGGGATGTTCAAAAAAAAATGGGTATAGCTACAAACAATATGCCTATTAATAATCCATGATATCTTCGCTCCTTTGCTTCGTTTAACGAGCTGAAATTCATTTTGTTTATTGACAGAAATTCCACCAAGACCTTCCGGCGAGTACCGTGTACGCGTATGGAACGTCGAGAAAGAGGGCGACGGTGCCAGGTCCGACGATCGAAGCCATCCAAGACGTGGAGACGTTCGTAACGTGGGAAAATCATCTGCCTTCCCCACATATTCTGCCATGGGACCCTACGATTCCCACTGCAATTCCTAAGCACGGGGGAATTCCGACGGTTGTGCATCTGCACGGCGGAATTCATGAGGCCGAGAGCGATGGAAACTCGATGGCGTGGTTTACAGCGGGGTTCAACGAGACAGGGCCCCGCTGGACCAACTCCAAATACCGCTACGTGAATGTGCAGCATCCGGGCAACCTCTGGTACCACGATCATGCCTTGGGACTTACCAGAGTTAATATTTTAGCCGGCCTTGTTGGCGCTTATGTTATTCGCAATCCCAAGGTGGAGAATCGCCTGAAACTTCCGTCTGGTCTCGAATACGACCGCTCTCTTATCGTTTTCGACAGGAGCTTTGCTACAGATGGGTCGCTTTACATGAATTCTACGGGAAATAATCCTTCGATTCATCCTCAATGGCAGGTACTTTAATTCCTCTCCCCGAATAACTGGTTGGAATTGGAATTTGAATTTGAATTGAAATTTGAATTTGATTTTGAATTTGATTTTGTATTAATGTCTATCGGTTTAAAAGAGGTTAATAGGATTGTAAAGTAGGACAAAGCAATGGGAGTGCCTACTCTAGAGAAAATAAAGTAAGAAAAACAGTAAACAAGATAACATATGATATACAAGGATCACTCCCAACATTCAAGGCTGAATAGAAGTGAGTGACAAAAGAGTTGGATGTCATCGCAGATATTCTTTATTGAAGTCGACAACAAGTTGATCTTGTTGTATTTGTCATCACCGTGGCACTTCCTAACCATGGCCTCTGGAGAGCAAATTTGATTCTTTCACATACAACTATTCTTCATGATATGTTATCAAATATATATATATATTTTTAAATAATAAATAACCCAGCGGACATGCAGCAATTTTGTGTTTTCCGGTCATTCCTCTGCAACCAACAATAGGAAAAGGAAAAGGAGCAATTCTTATTCTTGAATACCTTTTTATTTTTAAGTGGATATTGATAACAAAATTTGTCACAAATCAAAACTCTGGCAGAAGACGAAGACGGAGGGATTTGTTGTTGCCACAATATTAGTATTCTAACGGTTAGATATGAGAGGATTTTAACTCATGGTTGTTTGCAAACCAAATATATTAAATGAAATATTTTTTATTTGCCTTTTTGGCTTATTTTCCCTGTACAATGTCACATAATATACCTCTCCTCAGTCCAGTGTAGCAAGGGGTTATAAATAACTATGAATAAAGGTGTTTTTTAATAAGTATTTTTCGAATGACCCTCCCTGCAACGCAGATCATTGCTTCGATGGGCCTACTTATAGATTATTGTTACTTTTGTCTGGACGCAGCCAGAGTATTTTGGAGACGCAATAATAGTGAACGGCAAGGCCTGGCCTTACCTCAACGTCAAGAGAAGGAAATACCGATTCAGAATAATAAATGCCAGCAATGCTCGCTTTTACAATTTGGCATTGAGCAACGGGCTTTCCATGACCCAAATAGGCTCCGACTCGACCTACTTGCACGCGCCCGTGTCTGTCCTTTCCTTGCTGCTCAGCCCCTCCGAAATTGCAGACGTTGTCATCGACTTCAGCAATTCATCGACGGACGAGGCCATTCTCACTAACAGTGCCGTATATCCTTACCCGTCTGGAGATCCCGTCAATAATCTCAACAGTAAAGTAATGAAATTCGTCATTGAAAATACGAGTAACGAGGTGGATCCAAGTCGCATCCCGACAAGATTGATCCGTTACCAAAAAGCCGACGAAAAGAAGGCCGTTCACACGCGGTACATCACATTGTACGAATACGAAAGCGCGACGGGAGAACCCACCCATTTGCTTTTGAACGGACTGTCCTTCGTAGATCCGGTGACAGAGACTCCGAAGCAGGGTACCAGCGAGGTATGGCACGTCATCAATCTGACAGAGGACAACCATCCTCTGCATATTCACCTGGGTCTCTTCGTCGTAGTGAAGCAGACTCGGCTGGTAGACTTGGAGGACTTCCATGATTGCATGAACAAGAAGAACGATGCTCTCAAATGTAAGATAGACGAGCATGCAAAGGGCAGGAGCTTTGCAGCGCCACCGAACGAAAGGACGTGGAAGAATGTGTTCAAGATGCGCCCTGGATTTATGACTAGTATTCTTGTTAAGTTTTCATTGCTAGATAAGGAAGGCCCTTATCCCTTTAAGGCCACTGGTGAACCGGGCTATGTCTACCACTGCCATGTAATTTTCCACTTGATCAACTTCCCTATCCTTGTAGTTGTACATAATTTTATACTAGACCTAGACATAGACATAGACATAGACATAGACATTGACATTGACATTGACTGTGCATCTAATTGGCTTTCATTTGAAAATTGCAGATATTGGATCACGAGGACAACGAGATGATGAGACCCTTGAAGATACTTCCCTGACCTTGTTGAAGCGGGAAAAAGTTTCCGTTTAGTGAAATCCATTGCCAGTGTGTATTAGGCAGAGTATAGTTGAGGAAAAAGAGGCATGGAATAATATTAGGCAGAATATAGTTGAAGAAAAAGAGGCATGGAATAATATCTCTGCCAAAATACAAGATTCCTCTATTGTTGCCATCTTAAATAAATTACCAAGTTTTTATGTTCCTGCGTCTTTTCAGAATAACGCACACACCCTTTAATTACAAATTAGGGCTATTAAAGCCTATACTGTGTCTTATCTGAATCACAAACGAGTGTGGTGAGGCGTAATCTCAGAGTGTGTTTCTATTCGTGTTTGACGATAAGCAATCTTTCTAAGCAACAAAATTTCCATGTCAAAAACAACCTAATCGTTTTTCTAGAGATGTCACAGTGTTGGATGTCAAAGGCATTATAAGGTTGATTATCTCAATACCTTTAATATTTTTTATTTGTTAATCTGGCAAAATATGGTTTGACAAGAAGAGTAAGTATTTTTGGGAGTTTATAGCGTTTATTTTTATAGGTATATAAGATTATTCCGAATTGATATGGGTGAGTGTGTAAGGAGATGAGTGTAATGGCTTTATGTTAAATTCTCTATTAATAAATAAATAGAACTCACCTTATAAGATGGAGTTTCATACACTAACCAAACAAAAAAAATATTATTCCGAATTTATATTTCCTGTGTGGCGCAATTTGGTGCTACCTAATATGGAACATATACGTTTTGCCTCCTCCGATATATGTGAATCGAGAATCTTTAATCCTTTTTACGTCCAAGTTGCTGTAAGAAACTACACCTCTGTGGATGACATTACAGTCGACGACACCGTTTTTCGTTTTAACTATGAAATTGTCATTGTCAATTCTTTTAAATTGGCCTGGCAAATTGTTATATATATATATATCAACGAGAGTTATATACATTTAAAAATATCATTTATAAAAAATAGTAAGTTTTTTAATTAATTTTTATTTTTTAATAAGTTGATGTTTATATATATGAATTAATATAATTAATTTTTATTAGTAGATTTTATTTTTTAAGAATGTAGATGATTATAGGAGTTAATTTGATATATTTTGAATAATGATGAATTAATTTGTTTATATTTTATTATGATGTTTATTTTTTATTAATAGTAAAAAAGCAGGGTTTTGAAAGGTTCCCTAACCTTTAATATTAGAGGAGGTAGAGAAAGAGAAGGTCAATTAAGCATGGGCCAACATCCAAGGTCAAAAGAACAAAAATTAAACCCAATAACCATCCAAGAACATAGACCAACCCACCACCTAACAGGGCATAAAGGAGAATTTTGTATTCAACTTTTTTTTAGAGGCACCAACGATCCTACTCCATTTTTGCATAAGACTAGAAGGGCAACAAATACATCAATATGCAGATAACAAAATCTCAATCCTAGAGAGCAAGGGTGAGGGCAATACACCAAGCATATTACTTGAGAATGGAAACCACCAAGGAGCAAAAATACCAGCCTCCCAAAAAAGACCCCTTAAAGATGGGATCATTACAACATAAAGGATACCTCATCCAAGAAAAAAGACAATAAAAGGGCCTACTGGATAGGTAGACCCAATGCTTCCAAATCAACAATTGTCCTTAGCTATAGAGAAAAATTACCTTCCCAAATTTTCAATTGGCTGCTATCCACCCCTAAATTGGCCATAACATCAATAGTCTGGTTACTTTCCCTATAAATATGCTCAATTTCAAATTCTAACATACCTTCTAGAATCTTCAAGGTGTCCTTAATAATATTCAGGATGAAACAATTGTTAGTCTTTCCAACCTACAAATCTTGAATGATGTTCAAGGAGTCACCTTGTACAAGAAGTCTTCTAAAGCCCCTCTCAAAAACTTGATGAACACCCAAGAAAAGCACCTTAGCTTCAACTAGGTGGTTGTTTTGAATACCTTAATCTTTGGCATAAGCCTAAATGACCTCATCATTATCATTTTTGACAACACCCCCTCCACCAGCCCTCCCAAGGTTACCTTTGGTCATCCTGTCAAAGTTCAGAATGATCCACCCTTTAGCTAGTTTATACCATCTAGTAGCCATTATTTTTTGAACAGTGGATATAGAAGCAGAAGACCCTAGATTCAGTTTCCAACTATCAACAACCCCTTTCTCCACAACTTTCTCCCTACCATTTCTAGCAGCAAAGACAACCAGGTTATTCTTAATATCAACTTTAATTATTCTAAAGAGAAAGGATTCATCCCTAGCAATATACTTGAAAGTTCTTTTATTCCTCTCCCACTAGATACTCCATAAAAATGAGGAAGAACCAAATCCCACACCCTAGTGAGGCTGTGACTAATGAAGTTGGGGGATTTCCACTGAGTGAAAAGTTCCTTGAAGGTTCGAGGTAATGTCCACTTGACAGAAAAAGAATTCAGTAAAGTATTGAACACCTTATTTGAGAAATCACAAAGGATGAAAATATGATCAATAGATTCAACATCCTTAGAACACGTATTGGGAAGATGAAAGACTTTCTTATATAAATTATCAGCAGTCAAAATTCTATTTTACAAACACAACCACAAAAAAATGTAATCTTGAGGATCAAATAAGGATACCAAACCCTTTCCACTAGAAAGATCCTCCCCTAGATAATGGACCTCATATGCAGTCTTGATATAAAAATACCTTTAGAAGAATGAGTCCATAGAAGGAAGTCCCTATCATTTTGTTGAGGAAGAAAGTACTATTGCAACAACATGTTCAAATTTATCAAACTCTGAAGGATACGAATATTAGTTGTATGTAAAGTCATATGCTTCCAAATCCTCTTACCATTAGTGATAATTATAAAATCAATTAATCTTTCTCCATTTTTCAGTGATAAAGGAGCCTTCAACTCATAAAACTCAAGACTAAGAAAGAGGGGTTCAGGAAGAATCCAAGTATCCTCCTAGAAGAACACATCCTTGCCATTCCCAATCTACCACCGCATCCCCTTCATAACCAAACTTCTAACCCCCAATAAACCATTCCAAATCATAAAGCCCCTAAGAGGAGGATCACTTCTAAAAAATGGAATGTGTTTTTCTAGATACTTAACTCTCATGATATCTTTCCACATTTTATCCTCTTCAACACAATCTCTAGGTTAATTTTACAATCAATACCTTATTGAACAAAAATAAATTTCTAATCCCAAGACCACCTTCTTTATTAAAAAGTAGAACCTATCCCAAGAGACAAGGGACACCCTCTGTTTATCCTCCACCCTAGCCCACAAAAATATTCTAAAGATCTAATCAATCCTTCGAAATTTGAAGGGCATTATGAAAAGAGACATTTAATAAACGATAATGCTTTGGAGGGTATCTTGAAGTAATTGCAACTTACTTGCTTAGCTTAAGAGATTACCTTTCCACCCAAATAAATTACATTGAATCCTATCCAACACAAGAGACCACTACTCCTCCTTCATCCTACCTATAAAAAAAGGCATACCTAGATATAAAGAAGGAAGGTTAGCAATACCACAACAAAAAATCCTTGCAATTATTTGTTGACTAGAATATTTCTCATACAAATGTAAAATATTCGTGAATTCCTTAGCCTATCTCACAATAGCTTCACCAAGAAGTACAGTGTCATCTACAAAATATTGACAAGAAATTACCTTTGCAATACTAGTAGGCCTAATACCCTTAATATTAGAGGACAAGTTAGCAACAAGAATTAATCTTCCTAAAGATTTAGCCATCAAAATGAAAAGATATGGATACAAGGGATCACCTTGCCTAATACCTCTTTGACCCCCAAAAAAAACCACTCAAAATCCCATTGATGATGATATAAAATTTAGTAGAGGAAATACAAACTCTAATCCCATTCCTCCATAGATCCCCAAAGTCAAAATTTTGCAACACCTTGTCAAGGAAATCCTAGGAGAGCCTATCATAGTCCTTTTGCATATAAAATTTAAGAGGTATTCTAACCAACCTACTTTTGGACATAAAATATAAAGTCTCATGAACCATAATGATCACATCCACAATTTGCCTACTATGAAAAAAACCGCCTTGAAGAGGAGGAATCAAGATGGGAAGAAACCTTTTCAACCTATTAGCAAGTGTCTTAGTAAGCAACTTATATAGGGTATTGCATAAGTTGATAGGTCTGAAATCCCTTAGAGAAGAGGCACCACGTTTCTTCGAAAATAAAATAATAAAGGTGGTATTCCACGCCTACAACAAAGAGGAAGAATATTGGAATTCTCTTGATGCTTTTGAAATATCTGAACCAAGAAGGTGCCAAAACCTTTGAAAAAATTAGTAGAGAACCCATATGACCTAGGAACTTTATCCTTATTCATACTAAATAGACTGCCTAATCTTATCATTAGAAAAGGGGGCATTCAAAGCATTATTCATATCAGTCATCACCACCTGGGGAATGTTCCCGAGAAGTTTCTCTAAAGCATCCCCATATTCCTCCTTGTCTCTAGAAAACAAATCCTAAAAAAAAGATATTGTGGCAATAGCAATTTCTTCCTTGTATTTAAGGCATTCACCAGAGTCCAATATAATTTCTCTTATTTTATTAGCACTCCTATATTTCAAGGTTGAGATGTGGAAAAGCTTGCTATTCCTATGCCCCTCCTTAAGCCATGTAGATTGAAATATTTACCTTCAAAAATACTCCTCGTTGGCAAGAATATTATAAAATTCTGCAAGAGTATTTTTCTCTTTGTTGGCCAACTCCTTTGACCAAGCTTCACTTTGGAATTTTTACTCAATTTCTTGTAATTCTTGAAATATTTTTTGCTTCCTATGGAAGAGGTTCCAAAAACCTCTTGATTCCACCTCTTTAAGTTAGCTTTGATTATTTTTAGCTTCTTGGCCACTTGAAACATCTTAGTGCCATAGACATTCATATTCCACCAAGCCTTAATCAAGCCTTCAATATTCGGATAAGAAATCCATATTGCCTCAAACCTGAAAGGATAATCTTCCAAAAATTTCTCCTCCATGAATTCTAACAGTAATGGGTTGTGATCAGAAGCAATTCTCAATAACATCCTCAAAGAGCAATCCTAAACCATGGTAAGCTAACTCATCAAAGTAAGGGCCTTATCAATCCTAGATTTAATTAGATCCACTCCCCTCATTCTATTGGACCAAGTGAATTTAGAACCTTGTAAATCAATATCTACTAGTTCCATAGAGGTCAAGAATACACCAAAAGCCTCCATATTTAAAGATCAATAATCAAACACTAACATAGCTATGCTAACTCAAAGTATGATAGTGGATTAATAAGAACAAGAGTAGGAATGTGAATCCAAGTCCTCCATGCTTTAATATGGGGAATTAGTGCATCCACCCTTCTAGGTGTTATGGGCCCTGGAAGGGCAACCCCATGCCAAGATCGAGAAAACTCAAGAAAGGAGTAAGGATATTTTATATGGAAACCTATCGTGGGAAGTTGGTCAGTCTTAAGCACTTAAGATACCGTCTGCAGTAGTAGAAGTTCTTGAAGTGTGATCCTATATACCAAGTACTAATATAAAGTTGGTATATCTACGTAAATGTGTGACATTTATGTTTGAATTTAGTAAAATTTTTAATTTTTGTTATTAATAACCAGGTGAGTAGACCTGGGTTGTTACAAAGAGGGCAATGGTAGGATGCATCCTTATAAGTTCTTGTTTGATTGGCTTAGCATTAGAATGCAAGGTGAGATTTTAGACAACCAAGTTAGGATCAAGACTAGGCATGTCTTTGTAGTGCTATGCAAAAATACCCTTCTTATTCTTGAGGAGAGCAATTAATTGCTCTTGTGCATCTATGGATAAAATTTTGCCAAGTTTAACAATTTGGGGATTGTCTACGTCTAAAATAAGGTTCACATCGATGGTATCTTCAATAGACATGTGAGAACTTTACTAAATCTAATGGGGTGTTGGGATTAGATGAATGTCATCTATGATATTATCAAACTCTTCTGACTTAATCTCTTCTATGTCTACCTAGAAAACCTCAATATATGAAGGTGAAGGTGAAGGCAAATATGGGGTTGATGGAGGAATGTAGTTTGTTGAAGCCCTTAAAAATTCCTCAGAAAAACAAATTCAGAAAAGGATGGTGGTGAGGAAATCCGGTCCATGTCAATAAGACTCATGTCAATTGGAATTGGTTTTGCCAAATCATATGGATTACGAAGTGGGGTGAATAATTCTATAGGATTCATTTTAACTTAAAGGGGCAAATTGTGTTTGGCAAGGTAAATGGATGGATGGATATTATCTACTAGAACCAATGATAGAGCTCTGGTAACCTAAACAATAACAGGTAACACAAATAAAGGCAATTGGAAAAAAACCATATATATGCAATGCAAATGATCTTTTTTTTTGTTTTTTTTTTTAATTTGTTTTTTATTTTTTTGATTTTTTTTTTTATTTTTGAATTTGATTTATGTACATATATTACAATAAAAATTCCTAGTGATGTGGATCAATGAAGTGGAGGTGGTGGTTCACTGGTTGGTTCAACTTGTTCTTATGGAAGAAGTATGTGAATGATGGGTTGATGGATGGGGAACATTCTAAGGTAAAACTCATCATGTTCAGCGAATAGAATGATGGGTTTTGATTCCTCCTCAGATTCATAAAAAGTATCTATATGAGGACATCTTCAGATTCCTCGATGTGATGGATATTGTCTCATGAATTCAAATGTAAACTTTGAAAGTATTGTTCAAGAGAAGAAGTGGATGAAAGTGGATGGTAGCCTAAACATGAACAATCATGCAATTCTTGATATGGAGTATCAATGAGCTCATGCACTCCCTGTTCATATCAGCCTAGTCCATATCTTTACCAATTATATTGATGAAAATAATGGGATGGAAAACCCAACATTTGTTGTATATTGGAACTTATTGGTTGCTTGGATTTATTTGGGGGGGATATATTGGATGATGAATCAATCCCATCATACATAAAATTAATGCTATTAGGCATTGAACCCATGTTATAAACTGATTCTATTGATAAGGGTGGGTCACGTGGATGACCATATTTCTTAGCAGTTTGAATATTGAGCAGTGTGACTATGATGTCTTGGATCACATATTCACCAATGTAAGGATTAGTGAGGTTGACCTCAACTTGGGATGACATGGAAGTGAATGTGGAAGGCTCATGGTTGGTTTATGGATTTTAGAATGGGAGAGGTGTGGACTGATATGGTGTCTCAAAATTTATCAATTCAACTTGTGAGACATTGACTGATGTGGATGGAGGTTGATTTGGCTTATATGCTTGTTGAATAGTCAATGATGTGGAAGGAATGATGGTGGAGTATGTTGATGTTGATGGTGTGGTTGATGTAGATTGAGTTTGACCACATGTACATGTAGTAAATTATTATGGGGATGAGGGCATGGATGTGGATGTTTGATGTGGAGTGGTGATGGGGAGCTCATTAGGAATGGAAGTTTTGATGAAAATGTGGATTGTGTGGTTGATGAAGTGGTTGATTGTGTGAGAAAAGATGAGTGGAAGGAAATATAGATTCATAGGGGTTTAAAATGAAATTTTAATACTTGAATGGTTCAACATCCATCGGTATGCAATGTACTTGTCCCTCATATACATATTTCAAGCATTGATGAAGTATAGAAGGGAAAGATCTCATTTCCATCATCCAAGGATGTCCAAGGAGTACATTGTATGCCATGGACCCTTCCAATATGTGAAACATGGTGTGCAACATTTTGACCCCCACTTCGATGGGTAAAATGATAGTGCCAACTGTAGAGTAGAGAGCATCGTTAAATGATTTTAGGGTGAAAGTGGATTTGGTGATATGGGATGGTGGAATATTGAGATGATGAAGGGAAGATGTGGTGATGATGTTAATGGAGGAGTTGGTATCAATTAAAACTCTTTTGAATGGCTTCCTATCAATTAGAGCCATGATGTGCAATGGAGGATCTATCAATTTTGATGATATTGGTTTAATCTCAAAATCATAGAATGTAATGGAAGGTTTCATGCATGTTTGGATGCTCCTCACAAAATTGTTAAAGATATTAACTTCTTGATATTGAATTTTAATGGATTTTAGAATATCCATTAATGCCTCGTGATGTGAGGGAGATTATTGAATAAGCTTATATATAGACAATTTAGTTGAAGCTATTTTAGGCTAGTAGTCAGCCAGCTACTCAAGGATATGATTGGCCTTGATGGACGATTAGGAGGATGAATTTGTGGATTTGGACGACCTAGAATATGAATGGGTTGAGAAGGATTGGTGAATAATTGGATGGGAGATGGTGAATTTGTAAGTTGAGACACACTTGTTTGTGGTACTGTGGGCAATTAAACAGGTTGATATTGAGCATTTTACTGGTTATTAATGCATTTTTGAACTCAGGTAACTATATGAATAACACCCACAAAACCTTGGTACTATTGGACATGATTGACTTGGTTAGGAGTCTTGGTATTTGACCCTCCTATCATTGGTTGTACCTCCTCATGATGAGGAAGTGGTGTTTTATAAATTCCAAGGTTTTGATTTTGCTTATCTAAGGGACTATCAAGCTTGATGGTCCCTAAGTCAATGAGATCTTGCACTCTATCCTTAAATACATGGTAGTTGTTAATATCATGCCCATTTTGCCTATGATAAGGGTAATTAAATGTTCCTGATAGTGTTTACTATGCTTGGTGGGATCATCTAGTTTAACCTTAGGTAATGCAAGTTTGTTTGTGTCATACAACCTATGGAATATAGAAGCATAAGATTTGTCTAAAGAAGTGTACTGATGGTTTTATCGAATAGACTATCAACATGGTTGGTTTTCCATAGCTGGCACTATGTTTTGGGTGGATTGAGATGGTGAGAGAACTATATAATATGCAATTTACTATGGTTGTTGTTGCACAGGTTGTAGTTGAGCCATTACTGGCTGACTCATGATCACTTGATTGACTTGGTTAGCTTGGTTGGCTAAATTGGCCTGATTTTATTTGTTTTAGCCAAAATAACTACCTTTATATTGGCTATTATTTTACCATTTTTTTTCTTTTGAGATTAAGCACACCCTCTTGGATTTTTTAATCTCTTCAATGACACTAGACTAGGCTAGAGCTTCCTCAAATGATCGGTATTATTGTAATTGTAACAACCAAGAGATGGGTTTTAAGCAACTCTTAGTAAATAGTCTAGTGAGCTCTTCCATTTGGAGGGAGAATGATAGTTTGGTAATAATGACCCTCCAAAAGTTACCAAAATCATATACAAACTCATCATCATATTATTTTAGACCATATATATTAGATAATGAGACTTTCTTTCTAACATTGAGGGAAAATCTATCAAGGAATTGGTCAACCAATTGCTCAAAAGTATAAATACTATGGTGAGGCAAATGGTTGTACCACTCTATGACATATCCCCCCAATTTCTGAGGAAATATTTGAAGCATTAGAGCATCATTATTTTGGATTCTAAAACATGAATGGATAAATGTACTCACATGTTCTCTAGGGTCCTTAGTCCCTTTATATTTGTCAAATTTTGATACTGTAAAGTCTACCAGACATGGCTATGATGGTACCAAAAAATAGATTGGTTGATTAATCAGTTGATATAAAGTGGGCTTCTGGTTCATCATACCAAGAGTATTTTGCATTAGACTGTCAATCTATTGTTGCATAACTTGGATTCTAGGGTCCTCCCCAAGGATGTGGAAGCCCTGAATCACATGATGATTTTGTGAAGATGGAGTAGAAATATGTTGGGGTGTAATGAGATGATGATGACTTGGTGGAGTGGATTGGAATTTATGATGACGAGGTTGTGAATGAAATAATTGTAAATTAAGAAAACGATATTATGTATGAAGGCTATGGATGGATTGATCCATGGGGATAGAAATGGAATGGGCATGGGTTGATGGAGGTTTGGGAATGGAAACCACAAAATATTGTGGAACCCATGATGGATTTGGAGTGACAAAGATAGGCTGAGTGAAAATAGGTTGAGGCTTAGGATTGTGGCACCTGAACTTGCTGTTGAGGAAAATACTGAGCATTTTGTCACTTCTTAAGTAATTTTTTAAGGTGTTTCCATGCTTCATGTTTTTCAATATCTAAGGTAGATGGTGTGTATGTGGATGGAATGGATGATGTAGGTGGAGGATAAGTTGTAATGAGAATTACAACTAGATAGGTGACATTGGATGAGGTGGATGCTGGTATTTGTAAAGCAGCATTAACATGTGCTTCAAACAAAGGATTACCATAAGTGGTGATGTATGAAGGTGTAATGGAGGTTCTTGGAGCACTTGACTATTATGGGATGGACAAATACTAGGAAGGTGTAGTGGACACCTAAAAAAGAGGGTTATTATACACCTGGGCGAGGCTTGAAGACTAGGAGTGGGTAAGTTCCTGCTAAAAAAAATGATCATGCCTAGGTGATATGTGGACCTGTTCTAGAACATAGTCAACGAATATTTGAAAAGCTTCCACTTTGGTCATATCTATATAGGTTATGTTGTGGTTAATGGGTGAAGATGGTTATGTTTTTGAAATGGTTATGTGAATGGCTCTGTGTAAAATATCACTATTTAAAGTTTGCATAGTGTGTGATGGAACTGCAAACAAATTTGAATAACTTACCTGTATCACACTAGTGGAATTGACCACAAAAGTTGTGGGGAAATATGATGAAAACTCCATTGGTGAAGTGGTTTGATTAGTGGACCTTTGACTCAATATTTTTGTTTGATTTATAGTTAGGACCATAAGCTATTAAATCAAACATGAAATGTGCAAAAAATAAAATGCAAAATAAAACTTCATAAAACAATGCAATTCTATGTTTTTGTAACAGTGTTGCTTACCTCTTTTTTTATCTCATTTTTAATGAATTTTTTTTGTTTTTTTTTGTGATTTTTGTGTGTTTTGTATGTGCTAATCTGAATTATAAATGGTGAAATATATGGCTTGGTTGGAAAAATGAGATTCTTCCTGGTGATGAAATATAGAAAGTTTGCTCATGGGTATATATGATGGCTAAGGGCGGAGATTGATGGATGGAGATGAAGCCCATCATTACCCAATATCAAGCAATGGTTGGTGATGAGAAGTCTCAGGCTGTGTCCAACATCAATAAAAAAGTCAAAATTGAAAAAATACCTATTTGTTGTTCCCAAAGGCTTAAATTTAAGGATATTGTTGAAACGCCCACTCCTTCCTTTGAGAAGACCAAGAAATAACTCTCTAATTCTCTTGAAATTATGAAAAATACCTTCATAAGCTTGTTGTCCAAGCCATATCTGCCACTATCAGTCACCTGGAAACTACTCATATTGCCATTGGGAAAGCTATTATGCAACTTAAGGAGCAGCGTCAAGCACTTAACCTACTATTCTTCTATGACTCTTTTGAGGATGTTCAGGCTACTTCTTCTATGGGGGGATTTTTTGATATAAAATACAATGCCAAGGATGAGGAGGTTGTGGATATCGCTAAGGAAGCTTGCAATGAAGCCCAAAAGGATACGCCAAAGGATATTTTTAAGGACGCTGACCTGGAGATTGTGGTTATGTCACGAATACAGATTGATGTTCCCAACTAGCGTGTCTATTGTTTCTTCTGTTGAAAGCTTAGTCTTAGCTTTCACTTTTTTGTAATACTCCATATTTTGGTGATTCAGGTCCTCTTTGGTTTTACTGGCTGAATGCATTTTGTTCCTTTGGAATTTTCTCTTTTGCTTCCTCTGTTGTTTCCTCTTTTTTTTCTTGGTTTTGCTGATGTACAAGGTATTGGGGCACCTTTCAAATGCCATTTTTTAATGAATTCCATTAACTTACCAAAAAAACCAACTCATCACTATTTATTGTGAAACATGTTGTGTGTGATTCATTTTAAAAATATATGTTTTCTATTGTTGTTCCACCATGATCACCATTTGTGAATTAAAAATCAAGCAACACCAATACAAATTAAAAAATGAAATAAACACCATAACACAAAAGGATTGCACAAAAATATATAAGCTCTTTATTGTAGTGGGTGGATCTCAAATGTTACAATCGATATACCCCAAATATGGGGTTTTACAATGCTTATTTTTGATACAGAATTATAGAGTACTAGGGTTATATGAAACCTTAGTTGAAAATAATAGTGGTGTCTTTGTGCTTGATTCGATCCCAACGAGGTTTCAAGTGGGTTTGTGTATCCTAGATAAGGGCCACCCTAGCTTCAAAAACTTCCAATGAATGTAGTTCTTACACCTGCACACAACCAACAATAACAAGGATCAATAATATCTGTGAGAGCTCCACTACATGAGACCCTCATAATAAATAAAATGACTAAACCCTAATATTACATTGAAATTTTTAAACAAAGCAAAATAACATAAAATAAAGTGCACAAAATTGTTTACCTTGTTAAATAATGCTAGCCTATTGTTTATATATTTATCGATGATGTTGATGATGATTACGTAGATGCCTTGATGGCACCAAAGTGTCATAAGACTATAGATCTAGTGTGAGAAATACATGTAGGTGCTCAAGAATGAGCAGAGATGCCTAGAGAAACTCGATGGGCTCTGGTGGGTGCTTGATGGGCTCTAGTGGGTGCTCAACAGGATTTTGAGGGCATTCGAGGGTTGATGGAAGTGATGTAGAACAAAATATGGTTTGCATAGGAATGGTGGTGATGAAATCGAAGGGTTGTAAACAACGGTGATGGGGCGAGGATGGAAATGAAGGTGGGGCTAGGGTTTGGACTCCAAAAATCTCCTAAGAAACTTAGAGAATTTAGGCACTTAGGGATTCCAAGAACTTAGGGGTTAGAGAACTCAAAAGTGTTAGGGGTTGAGTCATCAAAATGACTCCTCTTTATAATATTCCCTTAGACATATTAGGGTTTTGACAATACAATTTGAGCGATTGAGATTAAAACATGAGGAAGGGTGGATATTAAATTTGGGTAAGTGGCATGGATTAAGGCAAATGGATGGCTAATATTAAAACATGGTGGAGGGCTAGGATTAATTCATATAAATACATATATATTTATTAAATATATATATATATATATAATATAAAATATTAATATTTAAATATATATTAATAAATACATATATATAGATAATGAACGGTGGAGATTGGGAAACATGGATGAATGACATGTGGCTATATTTTGTTGTCTATATATATAATTAAGATGGTATTTTTTATTTATGGGAGGAAGTCTATAGAGGACTAGATGACAAGCTCTGACAACTTGTTACATGGCGATACTCAAGGTAGGATATCTTCTATCAACATATTGTTGGTGGTAAACTTTAATGTGAAAATGGTGTAGATTCACAAGGTGGTGGTATTTAAGATGACCAAATGTTGTTGTGTCATGATGGAAGGAATCCTAAGATGAAAATATCTCAATTGACATATCCTTCCTTTGCTCCTGGTGATGTGCTCCAAGTCGGTAGAATTTAATTTCAATGATGACTATGTACATGGGTTTTAGGTTGACAACTTTCTTCAAGACAACATTCTAGTTTTCTCTTATCTTTTTTCACCAACAACACCAAGTGACAATAATGTTTTGACCATATGGCTCTAGATGTGAATACTTGATTCATCCTCAGATGGAGAACCACACTTCCCTATCTACATAAATTCAAAAAAAAAATATTTGAAATAAACCTCTTGGCAACAATAAATTTATGCATTCATACAAGAATCATTTAACGAGTCTTTAACACACCCAAAGGAAAAAGGATAATTTTTATTAATAATTCTAGAATGACTATGTTTCCATAGGTATTGCATAGAAATAGACTATAGATATTGCATTCATGGTTATCTCTCCTCACTCTCTCATCACCTTTACCCTTTTTTGTCTCTCTTTTCCTATGCTCTCTTCCTTTATTTCTCTTTTACTCCACCTCACTTCTATTCTCCCATCCCTTCACCTCTTAAACTTCAACCAATTTAAAGGTTTATGAAGACACCCATGTTCCAACTTCCAAATGATTCATCTTCTAGTTGGCTGGCCTTCTCATTCTAATGCATTGACAAATTCACACATGGATGCTCTTGCTTGGTTGACCTTCTAGTTCTAATGCATTGATCAGTTCACACATAGATGCTCCTACATCAAATTGGAAAATGTCTTAAAAGTATTTAAGGATTTTGAATTTGTTTTTTTTTTTAATTTAGAGGGTGTGAATTATTCAATCTAAGGATATTGATATGCTATTATAGTATTTTTCATTGAAAATATGTACCCATATCTTTTATTTCTAGTGCGAATTGACAACTAACCTATTTTGTAAGTATTATTTAGGTTTGTTGCACTTTGGCACATGAAATATAAAAGGTTCCTATGGTTTTTTCTAAGATTTTTATAGCCTACTTATGTGGTGTTTTCAATAGATATTATTTTTAATTTTTTTTTTGTTATAGACTATACTTTATGTGTTTTTTATTGATCTCAATTATTTTGCATTATTGTTAAACCTCACATGACTACTAATTTCATGTTTAGACTTTTTTTTTGTTGGAAACATATAAAAACAACCAAAGAATACAATTGGGGGTACATCGAGGGCCACCCTCCCTATGAATTGGACTTGGGTCTCCACTAGGAGAGCCCAATTCCTTTACCATTGTGGTGTCCCAATAGGGACATGTTCAGATATTTTAAAGGCCTTTGGATTGAGATTACTTCCTATTAATGGGAGAAAATGGTAAGGGGAAAAGGAACTTAACATGAAAGTTAAGATATGGAAGATCAAGAAACTAATTAAAGACAAAATGTTGGCAAGGGATTTTTATCATGCCTTTAGTAGATCAAATTTTTCTTGTGATAAAAATATGTAGAGATTAATTTGGCATGACATCAAAGCATGAGTGAAAGAAAATGAGTTCCTCTACTTAGGATTTTTGTACTAGTGAAACTTGTTTCTACTATTTTGAATAATTTTTAAAGATTTGTAAAATTGGAATTTGAAAAAAAAATTGTATGTGGGTTACGATTACATATTTTTCCATAATATATATTTTTAGTATAAATACATATTTTTATTAAAATGATGTAATTAATTACATGTGAAGATACTAATTAGTCATACTATATAACATTTCTAATGTAAATAGAATTTCATGAAAATATTTTAACCAATAAACTATACAACCAAAAAAAAAATTAAGTTCATTTGTAATATTAGTTTAGTAAAATATTATAATAAATATCTAAATTTTTTTAATAAGTTATATGTGGATTCTATTGGGTGCCACTCATCAAAATACCAAAATAATACATTTGCTATTAGGTTAATTAAACCATATCTCCCATGCCTTTTTATCACAAATATTTTTTATTTCTTTTTCTATTAAATATATTCTTCAACTTTTTCAAAGTGTTATGTTTCCACAATCAATTGTTTGACATCATTTTGATTAAGAGAAAAAATATCACTTGGCCAATTTCCTTTTAAAATTTGAATTTAACCAAGACAAAGATCATTATCGTGACTAACTAAATTATCTAGTACCCAATTTTCTTATTTTTAAATATGCTCATATTTCCAAGAGATTCCCTCCAATAATAGGTGATTAATATCAATAATAATAATATTATTTATCCAGTCCTCACATCCATTTTTATTGATAGCATTGATGTTAATGTTTTAATCCCCCTCATTTGAAATATATTTCCATCCTTTTTTTTTTGCAATTTTAATCTTGGTAAGAAGTACCCAAGCCTTTGTATACTTGTTAGTTGAAGTTCCATATGATTATAAGTAAGTGAGAAGAATTTTTCCTTCATTATTTCTAAATACACCATCCCCATTAGCTTTTACCATATTTTCTTTAAAAGCGTCATCAAAATTAATTTTGATAAACCCAATTTCTTGATATTTATATTTTACCCTAGATCAAAGTACAAAGAATTCTAGGATATGCTTGGTTTTGATCTCCTCAAAGTTTATCTTGAAGCCTTTCAATGTGGTTCACTAGGTTCCATTATTAACAAAGGTAATGTTAAATTTATTTCGAGACCCTAAGCTCATCACTAATTTGAGGTCGATCCCCTTGATTAATGTGAGCTATAATATTATTGCCAAAGCCCTTGCACTTAAGCTTAAATATCTCCTACATTTGATTGTCAGACCTGAATAAACTAGATTTGTTCAGGGAAGATACATTATTGATAATGTTCTTGTTATTTGGGAAGGTATGGAGTGGGCAAGAAATTCTAAACAAGATGCTTTATTCATTAATATTGACTTTGAGAAAGCCTATGATAATATGGAGTGGTACTTCATCACTGCCATGCTTCAGGATTTGGGCTTTGGGCCAATGTTTGTGAGCACCGTTCTTATGTTATTTCAAGATGCTTCAATATTCTTACTTTGAATAATAGTCAATATAAATTAATTTATCTTGGTCACTCTATAAGATAGGGGTGCCCTCTTGCTCCATCTCTTTTTATTCTTGTTGTTGAGGCTTTTGGCTATTTTTTTGCCCATAAGGTGGATAAAGGTTTATTCAGAGGTATTGCTCTCCCAAATTCTAATCGTTACTTGGTCAATGGTAATTTTTCTGATGATTATTTTCAATGCTTTGAGAAGATGAGAAATATCTTTCCTCGGCTAAGGTGTTTTTTTTAGCCTCTAGTTCTTCTATTCAATGGAAAAAATCCTCCTATTTTTGGTAATCTCAATCCCATTTGCCATGCTAGCTGCATCATTTCCAATGGAATTGGATTCAACCGGGTGAGGTGTTTAAATTTCTTGGAATTCCTTTTGTGTTTCATGGTTCCTCTACTCAATTGTGGTAGTATGTTATTGAGAAAGTGGACAAGAAGCTTTCTTACTAGACTAGTAAGAAAATTTCTCTGGTAGGAAAATTTCAGATTTGTTCTAAGGTTTTAGCCACTACCCATGTCTATTATTCGTCTTGTTGGGATTCATCCAATTATTGTTATAAAAATCTAGATAAGCATGATATTGCTTCCATTTTTTATTTCTTCTCTCAACATACCAGTAGTTGGATACCATAGGAAATTTTTTATCAAATTCATAATTTAAATCCTTATGATCGAGATACTTATGAGGCGATTATTGATAGTATTCCATTTTCTGTTTGGTGCAAACTGCATAAGCATTTTCAAAAACCCTGATGGTCAGATTGATGTTGTCCTAGAGAGCTTCATGTTTTGCAATATAAAGCTCATCTAGGTTACAAATGGCTCACCCTACAAGTTCCAATGGTTGATAAGCTCACTCTAAGATGGGACTTAGTATCTCTTCCCTCCCTATGGAATAAGAGGTTTTGGATTTCTTGGGCTACTTATATTGAACCTAAACAGAGTTTTTTTTCTTGGAGCCTATTGCATCAGGGGTTGCCTATTGGAAATAGACTCAAGCATTTGGGTGTTTATAATCCCATTTTCCTGGTTTACAGATAGGTCAAAGATTCATGTTTTTTGGTTTTGTGATCGGGCCCAACCGACCTAGGAGTGGCTTCTTGAAATTTTTAGACCGTTAATGAAAGAGTATTTTACCTGGGTGCATGCTATTTTAGGTGACCCTATTTTTCCTTCAACTTGGGTATTTTTTGGAATAATTTTAGAATTGGTACCCTATTTTTATCTTTAGAAGTCCCATAATAGAGTTGTTTTTCTTAGCAAGATGTCAGGCATGTCTTCTCTATTGCTGATAAATATGCTATATTCTTTGATTGCTGGTTACAAATTCAAGTATAGGTTGAAAAGTACATATGGAGCTACAGTACTTACATACCCTCATGGATTATTGGGGGAATGCACCCTATGCTATGAGTCGTGTGCCTCTTACTTCCCATTCCAGGTCTTGGTTGTCAACTCACTAGGGGACCCATCACTAGTTGCAATCCTCTTCTACTAGACACTGGTCCTAGCCCCCCCATAGTGTAAATGTGGAGGATTTAGAGTTGGAGGTTCATCTCTCCCAGCCTCTAGTTGGGATGTTCGACCTCTTGAGCAATATGATGCCCTTGGTTGGGGTGTGTATCGCTCCAAATTTTTCGCATCCCTACCTTCAGGCTATTGGATTCGTGCCCGAAAGGAGGATGGGAAAAGGATGATGCGGTACCTCGGACGAGAGGACTTTGCGAAGGTCCCGCCTCTCAAGGGAGGTGCATTTTGGTGATTTGTCGACGGATGGTGGGTTCACCAGGAAACATTTGGTGGCGCTTCCACGCCTAGGTTTTGGGAATGTGTTTTAATGGGTTCGTTTTATCCTTAAACATTCATCCTAGGTTTGGCCGAATGATTCTAACTTAAACTACATGAAAATGCAATTTAAATGAATACAGTAAATAGACTGAAAGCAAAAAAATAGAGAATTTGCAGGAGGCTAATGGAGATTACCTGATCCGGGATGTCTGATGAAGTTTTTGATGGTTGAAGTAGTCTAGATCGTCTGGGATTCGACAAAATCGCTTGCAATCTGTCAGAATCATCTGGAAAATGACAGGATCGTCTGAAACAGACAGAATCATCTCAGATCTGACGAATTCATCAAACGAATTTGTCAGAAACCTACAAAACAGAGAACAGATGCAAAATACAAGCAATTCTACTATGCAAAATAGAGGCAAAATATGCTAAAGAATAAGGTGAATACTAAGCAATAATTCAAAACAAAAAGTAAAATAGATCACTGCATTATGATGGCAAATCATGAATTTAATGTGCAATCTAAACTAGATGGGTGAACTCCAGATGCAAAGTAGAATAAAAACTAAATAAATGATCTGATTTATAGCATAAAATGACAGAGAGAAAATATAGAAGAGCAAACTTCAGGCACTGATTGCCTCGATGTATGTTGCAATCGAGATCGTCTCGCATCAGTACGAGATCATCCCTAATTTGACAGGATCGCCTCCGATCTTGACAGGTTCGTCTACCGCGATAGGTGCTAGCTCCGACTGAAAACCAGTGATATACCTACAATAAAATTACTATAGGAATAGTGCAAAAAGCAAATTTGAGAAGTTCTAGCACATAGGGAGTCGATTTGCATAAAAATTCAGCCAGGGGTTGGGGAGGGAAAAGTCTTAGAGTTAAATAGGCTTAGGGAAAGTTGTTGGGAGGTTGGAGATCTTCCCAATTTGGGAGATCTCCAATGGGGGAAGGGTCCCAACGGCGCAGACACGCTTCTACCCGAATTGGAGACCCGTTGGAATAGAGTCTAATTATGAAAATGTAGTTTTGCGACAAAATCGTCTGGACGTCCTAGTCCAGACGAAATCGTCAAATCTAGGGCGATATCGTCTGATCGGCGATGATATCGTCCAACGGTCAAAACAACTCCTAAAATTGGCATGAAAAAATGGGAAACGAGTTTCTCGACGGTTAACGGGCGGTTTGGGAGGTTAAATTTGAATTTAAATTTATTTACTAAGGTGAATGTAATTATTCCAATTTGACTGCACCAATTTTAGGGTGCTACAGGGTGAAATTATACCATATGCACAAACTTGTACTATTAGTGGTTCTACTATTGATAGCTCGGGGGCTCCAACTTCTTCAATCATTGGATAGACTTATGACCTTATGGAGGAAAACTTCAAGCCTTCCACCTTGCAGTGATTTCTTAACTCCTTTCTTTCTAAATGCACATTTGACACTGTTTTGGAAGTTGTTTTTTTTACATGCTGGTATCAATAGCCATTACATATCTGGGTAGGCTATTTGGATTTTATGGCCACCATAGTATTTTGCACTATCCACCCTAGAAGCCATGACACATATCTTTGCACAATCCACCCCTATAACCACCATGTCACAATCATTTTAAACCTTTAACACCATTGAAATCACCAAGAAAGGGATTAGAATTTAGTTCAATAAGGCCCAAGATTTGAACCTTGGACCTTCGCCCCCCTTGCGAGGTTTGGTCAAACCAATTGGCCTACACTTTGGACCTTATTTTGGCTGTTGTTATCTAGATTTTTATGGACTATTTCTGACACTCTTGTGTACTCCTGACCACGATGGTTAGTGTGTTGGTTTCCAAGGTGTGCTAATCCCACTCATCCTTTTTTTGTATGATTAGATATTATTTTATTAATATAATGGATTTTTCATCTAAAAAAAGTAGATATTTTATTTTAATTACATTATCATAGATAACTTTTCCATGTATGTTCAAATCCTATAAAAAATGTTGTTTGCACCTATTTTTATACACTTAAGACTTACCACGATGAGTGTCATAATTATAAATATTCTATAGAAGAGGTAATAATACAACTTCAAACATGGACATGACATTGAAATTTTTATTTTTTAAAGTTCTATTATTCTTTTCAAGCCATCAACTCCAACAAACAAGTCTAGTGTTAATCCTTCATAGAAAAATAATGATTTAGATTTGAAATAATTAATCCAATATTTTATCAACTCCAATGTTGATCGATCTATCCAATATATTTGTATATAAAGTAACCCCAAATCTCGTGAGCAAAGATATATTGAAGAAGTAAATGGTATGATATTTTTAAATCCTTCTCACATAAGGCACATCTAAAAGGTCTATGATATCCTCTTCTTTGTAGACTCTCTTCTATAAGAATCTTACTTTGAAGTATGAATGAAAGAAACATTAAGGCCTTAGGGAGATCCTTGTTGGTATTTTTGCCACATTAAAATTTTGTTAAAATTTTTCCCAAATATGTAAGCAATTTTGCCAGCGAAATCCATTTTGAGCATTTTTGCCATGTTAAATTTTTTTCTAAGTGTTCGATGGATGTCATTTCAGAAAAAAACCGAGCGAAATTCATTTTCGCCCAAGCACAGCGAAATACCTTTTCGTCCCCATGCATAGCGAAAATCCTTTTTAGGCAATATCCTAAGGAAATTAATTTCTAGACAATTTCACCAACGAAATCATTTGTTGATAGTTTCACCCAGTTTCTGGTGAAGTTCCCTTTTCTCCCAGTTTCTGGCAAAACTCCCATTCACCCAGTTTTTGGAAAAACTTCCATTTTGCCCAGTTTCCCAATGAAACTCTCTTTTCACCCAGGTTTTCAGTGAAATGCATTTCAAGTGTGTTCTAGGTGAAAACATTGGCAAGAGCATGTTCCAAGTGCAAGTCCAGGCGAAAGCCCATTTTGGGTACGACTTGGGTGAAACCATGATGAAATCCCATTTTGAGCATAAATTTGAGTGAAATTTCATTTTGAAAGCAAACACGCCATCACCCCCAGTAATTTTAGTGAAGATCTTTGAGAAGGGTTCAAAGCTAGTAAATTCAATTCCTAGGATGACGCAATTAATATATCTAGGATCATTGTCAAAGAACTGCTGAAGTCTGGTGTAATATTGTTCATTTTTTAAGCACTATCCACTTTAGTGGATATTCATTTCCTAGGCACCATCATGAAGATTGAAATTGAACCGATGATTTTTTCCAAAGTCCTGATATACCATGTGACAAAATCGCTTGACACTTCTCAATGTGTTTATTGATTTGTTTGTTGCTGGTACCAAGGAGGAATTGTTGTTGTTCGATTTTTGACTAGTCAACATTTTATTTAATAAGAATTTAATTTTGGATGTGAAATCCTCTATAAAAACTAGAAAACTTGATGTAAAAAGAGGAGGATAGACATTTTAATGAATAAAATGCTTTAAGTTTAATTTTCTTATTTAATTGAAAAACTTTTGGTTTTGGTTCCTGGATCAATTATGTATGTTATTATGTTCTACCTGTCATTTCTGCTATATTCATTGGCTTTGTTAGATGAATTAAATTTTTTCATTTGAATTTAATTGTTGATAAAGAAATGAATATTGAAATGCTAATTTGGAAGTTATAGTTACAATCTATGATTGGTTCCAGTGTTAATATTTTGATTAAATATTGGTTATAACTTAATCTAGTTATTTAGCTGTTAGTTCATTGTTGCACTATATTTCTAGCTCACGACCATATTTTCCATTCCTTTCAATCATTTCTCATTTCTTTCTATCAATTTCTCTCCCTAAGCTTAACACTGATGTTTAGATTAGTAAGGGAACCAGCCCTATATGGATATTGGCTTGAAGTACATCTCTTTCCTTCGGCATTTTAATGTTGGTTGGGTCTAGGGTACGTAATTTTTACACTTAGGCAGATTCATGACCAACAATTTTTGGCATACATGGTGGGACACTAAAAGTTCCACTTTAAGTAGTAATAATGTTTGATGTTTATCTTTTACTGTCTGATTAGAATATCTGGTGACTCAATTTTACCTAGAAGCCTCCAAATGTGAAGTCAATGAAAGCTTTACTTCATGATCACAAGATCGAAGGCCAAAAAATTTAGAAAATATCATTGAGTTCTTTGAGCTTGACACCCAAATTTTAGGAGAGCATCCTAGGTTAGTCACTCCAACTATTCCATCAGTTGGACCCTCTTCACAGGTAGCTGGTATGTTTTTTGTTCCTTCCAATCCTATCAACACCACCACTAGCTTCCCTCCTCAAGCAAATAATCCGGTTCAAATGGCTCAAAATCCACCACCACCACCAAGATAGTTTCCAGTATGGAATCACTTTAGAGCTTTGAATTTACAAGATCAGAACCCAATATCGCAAGTAGAATTGAAGGCTTTGCCTACTTACGATGGTATGGGAAAAATGACTTATGAGCATGTTCAAGATGTGGCTTCTCTAGCAACCATTCATAGCATCACATACGAAGATTTCATGGTAAGATTATTTTTGCTCTCTCTCAGAGGGAAGCTACTTTATTGGTATCGGTCTTTACCATCTACCACTATTGCCACATGGGACCAGTTGGTGGAGTTGATGATAAAAGGCTTCAATGAACAAGCAAATCATTTTTCTCTATTACATCACTTTACTAGTATTCAAAGGTATCCACAGTAGGAAATCATCAACTTAAATGTTAGGTTCACTCAAACCTGGCAAAGAGTCCTTGACGGTCTTCAGTTGACTCTACAAAAAGTTGTATTTTATTACCTCTAAGCCTTCAATTATGATATTCGCATGGCCTTTCATTAGTCCAAAATTAACATATTATTGGCCCTGTACTCTACTGCACAAAAGGCTAAGGTTGATCTGATTACTATTGGTAAGATTTCACCAAACATTATGATGCATAACTTTCCTGATCTCCCATAGTATTTATATTCCAATGCATCTTCACAATATTTTCCAATATCCCCCATGTATTTGGTCCCTTCATGGAATCCGAGTTCATCTCAAACCATGATGATAGTTGTTATCCTACAACTACCTGCTCCCCCAATTCCATAGCTGCTTGATCCAATTCCATTTCTAGCATGTCATCTCCACCTGTACCACTTCCATTACCAACTCCTCCAACACCCTCAAATCTCGATCCTAAAGAGAAGTTGCTAAAAGAGATACAATCAATTAACTCGGCCACAAGAGTAATGAATAATGATATCATGATGATTAAGAAGTAGGCTAAGAGAGATTTCCAACCTAGGAGATTTCAATCTCTGCCAATCACTAGAGAGCAAGAAGCTTTGACTAGTAATATGCCTGAAAGGAATCCAACCATATTGACAAATGAAGAGGTTGGTCCATCAGATAAAGTGTACTAGTGTTCCACTTGCAATGTTTTGCATCATGAAGAAACTTGTATGGTTCATATGAACTATGTACAAACATTGACAAATAGCTCTTCCTGTATTCAGATCAATATGATGAGAGAATTCGATCTCTTGGACATTTTGAGTCCCTAAGCTAAAATGTTATCATTGATGTCAAAAGAGCATTTAATGTCAAAAGGATCTATGAAGGGTTTTTATAAAAAACAAGGCAGGAAAAATAAAAGGTTTTATTTAAAACCATGGATAGTATATTTGATCTGGGTTTTTCTTAAAACCCAAGTTGGGATTTTGTTTCATCGAAAAATGTGCCCCGATGATGGAGTTATTTGAGTTTTAATATTTGGTTTAAATTTTAATTATTTAAAATTTAAATGTAAATGCAAAGTTTCCCACCAACATCATCAATCAAACATAAATTCATATTTTCGTCGACGTCTTCGAAGTATTTTAAACACTATATAAAGGGGTGGTAAATAAATCAAAGTTTTATCCTTGCTCTTGTGATAAATGTTTGTCATTCGAATAATTCTATGAGCTCGTGTGAATTTTGAGAAGAGAAGCAGGAAAGAAAATAACAATGCTTGGAAAGTCAAATCGTGGTGGGAAGCATGGCGCATTGGCAAATAATTTTGGTTTAAGGCACAAGGTAGCACAAACACCAGGGATCGAATCCCTTGGAAAACGTTTCAGAAGGCGTGTGGAAAGTGCTTTGGCACTTTGTATTTTGTGGAATGTGGAGGAAGGTTTAAGGCACTTTGAGCCTTTGCATTTCCAACTAGCGCGTAGCTCATGTGGAATCTTAGCCACGGCTAAGACGCTCCCGATGTGGCAATTCGGGGGTTCGAATCCCCTTGAGGAGGTAATTACGTTTTGCATTTAAATAATTTTTATTAGCCCTAAAGTTTTCAGTTATAATGTAGTTAATGGAAATTGAAGTTTGTTATTAGGGCTATGATTATTATTGCAAAGCATAATTGGTTTATGATTTATTTGATGGTTATGGAGAATTAATTTTAGGAGAAATAAGGAGTTGTTTTTTAAAAGCAATTTTGAGAGGTTTATTATTTTTTATAAGGGTTTTAGTAAAAGGGACTTTGGTGGATGTGTTTATTAACTTGGATTTAAAAGGGTGTAATTTGAGTAATGCTTTATTTTTATGATTATTTGAAGTCCATTAAACCTTGTTTAAATCAGAAAGGAAAGTTGTGTTTAAGTGTGGCAGATTTTGTGGACAACTTATTGGCATAAAAAATGTATGGGCACATTCTCCTATTGATTTTTTATGGTGGTTGATTTATGAAATATCATTGGAGAGAAAATGATTTATTGTGGTTCCCTTTCAAAAAATTATTGGTTGAATGCTTCAAGGTTTTCTGGTTTGTGAGTTGTATTTAAAAATTGTTTTATTAGCATTGATGTTGAAGCCCATTGATGATGAAATGAACTTGAACTTGAGTTAGAAAAGAACATGAGTATCATTGCTATGTGAGACTTTTTCTTGAGCATTGTTAGAAATATTTTGAGTTGGTTAATACATGCTTGGACTAGGGTTTGTGAAAAAGGATTGTTCCTTGAGGTGATTGGTTGAGTTGAGTTGGTTAATACATGCTTGGACTAGGGTTTGTGAGAAAGGATTATTCCTTGAGGTGATTGGTTGAGTTGAGTTGATTAAGCCTAGTCAAGTGGATGCATGTGGTTGTTCAAGTTCCTAGAAACAAACTATTCAATATTCTGATTTGAGTTGAGATTGAGGTTGATTTGAGTTGAGATTGAGATCTAAGTATAGAACATATAGAGTCTCTAATAATTCTCTTGATGCTTCTATTGAGTTGATATTGGGATTTGAGTATATAACATATAGAGTCTCTAAAAATTCTCTTTATGCTTCTATGAAATTGATTTGAGATATTGATTGTACATTGAGCTTAGAACATATTGAGTCTCTAACAATTCTCTTTATGATTCTATGTGATTGAGACAAGTCTTTGAGAAGGCTTGTGGACTGTTTTGAGTTTTATGAAATATTTCTATGCAGATTTGAGCAAGTCATATAGAGGACTTATTGAGTAGATTTGAGCAAGTCCTATAGAGGAATTATTGAGAAGATTTGAGCAAGTCCTAGAGAGGACTTATTGAGAAAATTTGAGCAAGTCCTAGAGAGGATTTGTTGAGAAGATTTGGACAAGTTCTATGTGAAATTGTTGAGCAGATTTGGATAAGTTTTGTGTGAACTTGTTGAGCAGATTTGGATAGGTTTTTGTGAACCTGTTGAGCATATTTAGATAGGTTTTGTGTGAAACTATTGAGAAAATTTGGATAGGTTTTGTGTGAACCTGTTGAGCAAATTTGGACAGGTTTTTTGTGAACCTTTTGAGTAGATTTGAGTTGGTTCCAAGTGAACCTATTGATCAAAATTGTACTAGACTGATTGTACTATGTTTAGTGCAAGAGATTGAGCAAAACTGTGCTAGACCGACTGAACTATGTTTGATACAGTATTGATATAGAGCTTTGTAGGTGACAGAGTATAGAGGACAGAGTCTCAATGGATAAATATCTAGTAGCTAGGATAGTAGAGAGACAGAGTCTTCCAAAAGATCACTAGCCAGAGCAAAAGGGGAAAGATTTATCTTATGGAAGAGATCCACGAACTTGAGATTAGGGGATTAACATCTCCTTTGGACAAAAGTCCATAAACATTGTAATTTGAGAAATATTTCCAAGAGATTATTTAAGAAATATTTAGAAGAAATATTTTCTCTATGGAGGTAGCCCACACTGGGTGAACTGTTAGTATTACAATGGCACTGAGAGGGGGGGTGAATCAGTGTAGTTATTTACTCTTAAATTCAAAGCTCTTAAAACTGAAATAATGAAACCTTAAAACCAGATAAAGAAAGTATCACAAGAGAACATCACACAACACAAGATCTAACGAGGTTCACCAATTTGGCTACTCCTCAAGAATGACTGCTTAGACTACCATCCAAATCTAGCCTTTGTAATTTACTAGCACCCACTGGAAGGAGCACCAACCCCTTATTTATCTGCACCAATAGAAAGGAGCACCAACCCCTGATTTACCAAAGACTCTACTGGAAGGAGCACCAACCCATGATGCCAAGCTACAACCTAGAATTCAAATTTGAATCTAGAAGTTTAACAAAAAAATACCTTCACTTTTACAAGACCTTGATTGGTCTATTGCTTACCCAATCTCTCTCACTATTTATGGAACAAACACATATTTTGTGATCTACAACAGCACTTCGCCTTCTTTGAGTCGCTTCTCTATGCACCCTCTATGCACTGTCTTCGTACACTCTGTGCCCTTACAGCTACACTTTGCGTTTGTCTTCACCCTTTGCACTCTCTACACCTTCTGCTTTCTCTACGCAATCACAACCGCACTTGGTCGAATTTCAACCTCTTCACTCTCTACACACTTTGCTCTCTCTGCGCACTCACAAATGCACTTAGGATAATTTGATATGACTCTTCGCTCACTTTGCGCATTTTGCCATCATCTCACTGCTTCTACGCTTTCTACGCTCTTACGACCACATTTCACACTTTGACACACATTCGACGACTTATTCAACAACTCCACAATTCTCCAAATAGCCCTCCTTTTATAACAATATTTTCATGATGAAAACCCTAATATTAGTTGGCTTGCATAACAAATGTAAACCCTAATCTTAGTCGGCTATCATTGGTCTTAGTCGGCTTCAACTCATGAAGATATTCGATAATTCCACCACTCGAAGATTTCATTCGATAACAGTCCCTGTAGCCGCCACACTAACTTTTGTTCACTCTTCATATTTTAGCTGCATGAATTCACTTTGTATCTGCCCCTGTAAATGCTATAGAGATGTCGGTCCACTATCATATTTCTCATTTTAGTTGGGTTCTTCTTCTAGTCTTACGCACATACGACCTGTCGTGAAATCGTGACATTTTTACCTCTATAGCTTCTTTTGTTGCTGTTGCCACGAAAACACAACATGTCGCGATATCACGACACTTTTTCTTTCTCTCTCTTTCTCCTTGCTTTGGACCATGAAAATGCTACATGTCACGATATCGTGACACTTTTTCTCCTTGCTATTTCTCTTAGCTTTGGCCTACGAAAATACATCATGTCACAATATCGCAACACTTTCGCCTCCGTACGCTTTCTCTATTCTTTTGTCGTGATATAGTGACACTTCTGCTTCCATAGACTTTGACTTTTGCTTTTGTCGTGAAATCACGAAACTTCTGCCTTCAAAGTCTTCTTCTCTGCTTTTATCACAAAATCGTGACACTTTTGCTTTCGTACTTTACTTCTTTGCTTTTGTCACAAAATCATGACACTTCTGCCTTCGAAGTCTTCTTTTCTGCTTTTGTCATGAAATTGCGACACTTCTGCTTTCATATTTTACTTCTTTTCTTTTGTCACAAAATCGTGACACTTCTACCTTCGAAGTCTTCTTCTCTACTTTTTTCACAAAATCGTGACACTTCTACTTCCGTACTTTACTTCTTTGCTTTTGTCACGAAATCGTGACACTTCTACTTCTGAAGTCTTGCTTTCTGCTTTTGTCATGAAATTGTGACAGTTCTGCTTCCGTATGCTTCCTCTCTTTCTTTTGTCGTGAAAATGTGACATGTCGCGATATCGCGACACTTTTCAAACTTAATTTCTCTCTCCTATTTTAGTCGTGAAAATGTGACATGTCGCAAAATCATGACACTTTTCCAACTTACTTTCTCTCTCCTATTTTAGTCGTGAAAATGCGATATGTCACAAAATAATGACACTTTTCCAACTTACTTTCTCTCTCCTATTTTAGTCGCGAAAATGCGACATGTCACAAACACTTTTCTTACTTGTTCTCTTTCTTTGAACTTGTCATGAAATCGTGACACTTTTTCCTGCTTTCTCTTTCTCTTCCAACATGTCGTGAAATCACGACAGTTTTTCCACTTGCATTTTTCACTTCCAACATGTCACGAAATTGCGATAGTTTTTCCTGCTTTTTCTCTCTCTTCCAACATGTCGCGAAATCACGACAATTTTTCCTCTTGCATTTTTCTCTTCCAACATGTCACGAAATCGTGACAGTTTTTCCTACTTTTTCTCTCTCTTCCAACATGTCATGAAATCACGACAATTTTTCTTGCTTTTTCTCTCTCTTCCAACATGTCGCAAAATTGCGACAGTTTTTCTTGCCTGCTGTATATGTCGTGATATCGCGACACTTTTCTTACTTGTCTTTTTCTTTGATCTTTTGCATATGGGCCACTTCGGTCTTCTTGGAAAATCAATGTACATACTCAAAGTAACCTTTGAACTCCTGTCTTCTGCATCTGAATAGCTTATGAACTTCCTATCCACTACATCAACAGATCTATCTGACCGTGTTGACAACAATGACAATATCGTTGTTGCACCTTGCTCAACAATCTCCCCCTTTGGAATTGTTGGCAACACATGTGCAATTTCCTGTAACTCTTCTCCCCCTTTGACAATAATACCAAAGGGCTACTGCAGACTCCCCTTGAGTCCATGCACAACATTCTCAGGAAAAATTTATTACACTTAGCAAAAATCATGAACATGAGCAAAAATATAATCAAATACTTAAATGCTCCCCCTGAGAATGTGATCCCTATAGCTAGTCAATTCTTGGGAAGTGTGACCACTCCCAATTTATTACGAAGGTACTCAAAAACTTCCTTGGGCAATGGTTTTGTGAAGATATCTGCTACTTGCTCTGTAGTTGGAACAAAATCCAACTTAACCTCACCTTTCGCAACTTTCTCCTTCAAAAAGTGATACCAGATAGCAATGTGTTTTGTGCATGAATGTATAATCAGATTCTTGGAGATGTTAATGGCACTGGTGTTATCACACTTAACTGATATTGGCTCACTGAAGTTAATACCAAGATCTTTCAAGGTTTATTTCATCCATAATACCTGCGTACAACATGTTGTTGTTGCAATATATTCTACCTCTGTTGTCGATAAGGAAACTGACTCTTGTTTCTTACTGTGCCATGCAACCAACCTGTCTCCAAGATACAATGCACCTCCACTGGTACTCTTTCTGTCATCGACACATCCTGCCCAATGTGCATCTGAATACAAAATAAGGGTGAAGTCTTTACCTTTCAGATACCATAATCCATACTCCATAGTACCCTTGAGGTATCGAAGAATCCTCTTCACTGCTGTCACATGAGTCTCCTTGGGATTAGCCTGAAATCGTGCTACCATGCATACTACCTACAAAATATCTGGTCTGGTAGCTGTTAGGTACAGTAAGCTCCCAATCATAGTTTGATCAACAGGTGGAGATTTGTCATCCTTGCTCAAATTGCAACCTGTCATCATGGGAGTGCTAACTAGCTTACAATCCTCCATTGTGAAACTTTTTAAACACCTCTTTCACATTTTTTAACTTGAGAAATAAATATGGCCTTATTTTGATTAACTTGCAACCAGAGGAAATATGAAAGTTCACCAATCAATGACATTTCAAATTCTTTCTGCATCTTATTTGCTAAATCTTTACACGACTCATCTTTGCTACTGCCAAATATGATATCATCTACGTATATAACAAGAAAAATAAGATGCCCATTTTATGTTTTGACATACAAATTACTATCCACCATACCTTTCTTAAACCTTTGTTGAGTGAGATAGTTGTCTAGCCTTGCATACCATGCTTGGGGTGCCTGTTTTAAGCCATATATCTTCAAATTACAAACCAAGTTGGGATCATCACCAAGCTGTAAACCATCTGGCTTCTCAATATAAACCTCTTCTTCAAGATTCCCATTCAAAAATGCTAATTTCACATCTATCAAAAAAATTGTCAAGTGACTCACACTTGTACCAACTTTTGTCCAACACTGTACTGACATTGCAATTTTACTGCCAACTTTGTGCAAGCATCAAACACTGTACCACAACACCTACCAAATCCCTTTTTACATTTTTAACTTGGTCTATGTTTTCTACAGTCACCACTGGTCACACCTTAATTTCAACTGTTCGAATCAGGAGACAACATTTTGTCAAACACTTCACGACCAACTATAGTGCACCTTACTCAAACTCATACTTTTGGACCTCGGATAGGTGTGATTCACAAAGCAAATTTGCTCATCTTGATGATCTAAACATGAATCACTAATCAGACTTCAATATTTTTCACCACAACGTCATAATAGATCTAACAATCTTCAGGTCAATGTGTAGTTCAAATACACACTGCTTTTATCGAAACACATATATGCGGCTAGGGCAACATTCTTTCACTAACCAAATTATTTGAACTATTATAATCCTTAACTTTGGATAGTGGCAGTAAGAACTATCATCAATACAACAATGACATATAGCAATACTACCAATAATGACAACTCTCAATTTAATAACTGTTGAGCAAGGTGCAGAAAAAGAATTGCAAAAGTATTGTCATTGTTGTCAACACAGTCAGATTGATGCAGTTGATGCAGTTCAGAGGTCAGTCAGATCAAGTGCAGAAAGTTTCAAGGAAAACAGAGGTGACCCAGATTAAAAAACTGGCAAAAATAGACAAGGAAGAAAACTGTCGCGATATCGTGACATGTTTTCTGTCGCGATTTCGCGACAAAAAGTAGGAGAGAGAAAATGCATGCCAAATTGTCGCGATTTCACGACATGTCCGAGGAGAGAGAAGATGCGAGCAAAACTGTCGTGATATCGCGACATGGCAGAGGAGAGAGAAAGTGAAAGCTAAACTGTCGCGATTTCACGACATGCTGGCAGAGAGGGAAGCAAGGTGAAAAGATGTCGCGATTTCGTGACATAAACAGAGAAAAGGAGCTAGCAACGAAAAGTGTCGCGATATCGCGACACGTAGGGTTTTCGCGACCCGAAGAGGAGAGAGAATGCTCAGCAACAAAGGTGTAGCGATATCGCTACATGTTGAAATGAATGGAAACAAAGGTGTAGTGATATCACTGCATGATGAAAATACATGGCACAAAGGTGTAGCGATTTCTCTACAATTAGGAAGTGCAGAAAACAAAGATGTAGCGATTTCTCTACAAGTGAAAAGACACAAACAAGAAGATGTAGCGATTTTGCTACTGCATGGAGCAAAGAGCGTACAGAAGCCAGAAGCGTCGCGATTTCATGACGAAGATAACAATGAGTCAGCAAGGGTCGAAAGTGTCACGATTTCGTGACAAGTTTCAAAGAAAGCTGCTAGAAGCCAAAAACATCGTGATTTCGTGACAAGAAGATGATGATGTCAGCAAGAGCCGAAAGCGTCACGATTTCGTGACATGTTCCATTTTCGCTGGAGTTGGCAAGGAGAGTTGTACGGAAGAGCAAAGTGTCACGATTTCGCGACATGTTCCATTTTCGTTGGAGTTGGCAAGGAGAGTTGTACGGAAGAGCAAAGTGTCGCGATTTTGCGACATGTTCCATTTTCGCTGGAGTTGGCAAGGAGAGTTGTACGGAAGAACAAAGTGTCACGATTTCGTGACATGTTCCTTTTTCGCTGCTGCTAGCAAAGAAGAGTGTACGAAAGCCGGAAGTGTCACGATTTCGTGACAAGAAGGATGATGACATCAGCAAAGTTGAAAAGTGTCACGATTTCACGACAGGATGAAAGGAAAGCTTGCAAGAGCCGAAGCGTCACGATTTTGCGACATGCTTAAGGATGACATCAGCAAAAGTTCAAAGTGTCACGATTTCGCGACATGAGCGGGGGAAAAGCTTTCAAGGCCAAAATGGTCGCGATTTCGTGACAACCTTCAGGGTGACGTCAACATAAGTTAAAAGTGTCGCGATATCATGATAGGAAATAGTTAGACTGGAAAATGCCGAAGCAACATGAAAGGTGACACATGGCAGAAAAGCATCATGCAGTCTGTCACATAAGAAGTAACTGAAGTCAGACAGACAGTTAAATGTTGACAGGTGTTGGACATGCAATGCAATAGCCAAACATGCATAATTGAAACGCATTCGAAAAGCCGAATATGAAGGATAATAAAAGCATTCGAAAGGTCGTATTTGCAGGCATTCTAACAGACATATTTGAAGCATACAAAAAAGCCAAACATGAAGAATCGAAAAGCTTTCGAAGAATTGCATATGGAGAAAATAAAAGGCACTCAAACAGCCGTATGTTCATGCATTCAAACAGTCACATTATGGACAGGAGTAATGAATTCGAACAGTTGGAGAAGGTCATTCGACTGCATGCCAGATTGAAAGGTTATAAAAGAATAATCGTACAGAGAAGATGTTGCTGCTGTTAGAGAGAAATTGCTGTAAAAGGAGGGTTAGAAAAGAATTAAGAGAAAAATAATCAGAGCCATGAGAGTGTGTAGAGTTGGGTTAATTGCAAACCAGTCAGGGTCATGCATAAAGTGAAGACATTTTTATGTCATTCTAAATTGATCAGAATTGCAGTCCAAGTTGGTGCTTGGTACTAGGAGTTGGTGCTCCATCTGTTGCAGCAGAAAAGTACAGGGGTTGGTGCTCCTTCCAGTTGGTGCTGGTAAAATATTTGTAAAATTGATTTTGCAAAGACTGGATTTGGATTGGAGTCCAAGCAGTCATTTTTGAGGAGTAGCCAAATTGGTGAACCTCGGTATATTGAGTGTTGTGGTGTGCTATCTTGTTCAAGTTGTTTTTTTTTTTGTCATGTTCTCTTTATTTCATATTAATTGCTGTAGATATAAAAATTAATAGCTACACTGATTCACCCCCCCTCTCAGTGTCATTGTGTAAACATCAATTGGTATCAGAGCAGGTTCCTTGTACAAGCTTAATCAGCTAAGGAGATCTTGGAAGAGACAATGGTAGGTGGTGAAGGATTTTCATCCAACAAAGCTCCCTTATTTGATGGAACAAATTACATCTTCTGGAAACTCAGAATGCAAACATATCTGAGTGCATTGGGATACGATATTTGGGATTCTGTAGATAGTGGATACACAAAGACCCACTACTCCTCCAATAGATACTGTTGAGAAAAAGAAATTTGAAAACAAATCCAAAGCTAAGAATGCCATAATGTGTGGGCTTGTTAACAGTGAACTGATAAGAGTCATGAGTTGTAAATCAGCAAAAGACATGTGGGATAAAATGAAGAGCATCCATGAAGGAGACAGTAAGATTAAGGAAGCAAAACCGCAAACTCATCGAGCATAGTTCGAAGCACTGCAAATGAATGAAGATGAAAACATAGAGACTTATATGCTGAGAGTCAACAAAATTATTAATGCAATCAGAGGACTCGGTGAAGAAATTGATGATGCACTTGTTGTGAAAAAGGTTCTCAGAACACTTCACAAAAGATTTAACTCCAAAGTCTCTACAATAGAAGAGGCAAAAGATCTAAAAAACTTCAAGCATGGATGAGTTGCATGGTTCCTTGAAAGCATATGAAATGAGAATAGGACAAACCAAGTCTACAGACAGAGAAGCAGACTTTTAAAGCACACAAGAATGTAAAAGCTGAACATGAATCTAAGGATGAAGGAACACTGGATGAAACAGAAGCCAATTTTGTTCGAAAACTCACAAAAGGAAAAGGAAAATATAGAGGGAAGCTACCTTTTAAATGCTTCAATTATGGAGGAGTCGGTCATTTTGTAGCCAAATGTCCAATGCAGGAGAGAACCAAAAATGGTGAAGGTTCACACCAAGAAAAAGGTGACTGGAAGAAGAAACAAAATTTCAAAAAGAACAACTTCAAGAAGAAAAGCTTCATAACCAAGAACAACTTCAAGAAGAAAGCACAGATGAGGAGTCTGAAGAAGAAGGAGGTGAAGCTCTGTTCATGGCACTTGAAGAAGAAAGAACAAAGGAAAATCAGGAAGGTGATGAAAATTCCAAGGATGAAGTTGAAGTGTATTTGGAAGGAGAATTGGTTGCTGCACTTGAAGAGTTGAGTACAGAAAGGAAGAAGAATAAAATTTTTTCAAAGAAATTAGAGAATGCCATAGACATAATAAACAATCTAAAAATACAGACAAAGGAATTCAAGAAAATGTCTGAAGTTCTTGATGAACAATTAACTGTAAATACAGTTGAATGCAACAAGCTAGAGGAAGACATTGTTAAGTTAAGGATGCAGTTAGAGGAGATGAATAGAAAATTGAACTGTTTTCATAAGTTTGAAGAAAGTACTGTAAAGTTGGATAAAATGTTAAATAACCAAAGGCCTTCTGGCATCAAATTTGGTTTAGGCTTTTATGAAGGAAAATCTTCAAAGGATTCAAATAACTTGAATATAGAACCCACAAAGAAAGAAGAAAAGATCAGGGTTGAACCAGAAAAACTTTCAAAGCAAAAGAATACTTCACTAGCAAGCCATTAGAACTAATTCACACTGATCTATGTGGACCCATGAGAACTGAAAGTATAAATGGACACAAATATTTTATGTTGTGTATAGATGACTACTCAAGAATGACATGGGTACTATTTCTGAAACTCAAGTCAGAAGCCTTTGAGATGTTTAAAACCTTCAAAAATCTTGTTGAGAATCAATCAGAAAAAAGAATTAAATGCCTAAGATCAGACAGGGGAGGAGAGTTTATCTTCAAAGAATTTGCAGAATACTGTCAAAAACATGGGATAAGAAGACAGTTTTCAGCAGCTAGAACACCTCAGCAGAATGGGGTTGTAGAAAGGAAGAATAGAACAGTGCAGGAAATGGCAAGGACAATGCTGGAAGAAAACAAAATAGCTGATAGATTTTGGAAAGAGGCAGTTCATACTGTAGTTTACATTCAAAACAGGTGCATGCTGAGACCACATGAATGCAAAATATCTTATGAGTTGTGGTTTGGCAGAAAGGCAACGACAAGACATTTCAAAGTATTTGGCAGCAAGTGCTACATAAAACGGACTGAAGATAACCTCGATAAATTTGAAGATAGAGCTGATGAAGGTATCTTTCTCGGTTACTCAACAAAAAACAAGGCATACATATGTTACAACAAGAAGTTGAAGAAAATTGTTGAAAGTGCTGATGTGAAAGTTGATGAAGGTAGAGAACAAGAAACTACTTATCAAGAAAACTACCCTATGTATGAAGAAGTCATTGAAGGTGATGATGAAAAAGAAACAGAGAAGAATCGGAAAATTGATCCAGATGGTGTAAAAACTGAATCAAGAAGAAGAAAACAGGAAGTTTAAAACAAGTAACCGGCAGTAAAAATCATCCAAGTGAACAGATTATTGGGGATCCCACGGATGGTATTCAGACAAGAAGAACAAGAATGAGGAACTATTCTCTCGTTATCTAGTATTGAACCTAAAAATGTTGTCGAAGCAAGCACTGATGAAAGTTGGATGAAGGCAATCAATGAAGAACTAGATTAGATAGAGAAAAACAATACCCGGGAATTAGTACCTAGACCAACAAATAAAAACATAATTGGCACTAAATGGGTTTTTAGAAATAAATTGAATGAAGATGGGCAAAGGTTGTCGTAAATAAGGCAAGATTGGTATGTAAAGGCTATGCTCAAGTTGAAGGCATTGATTTTGAAGAAACTTTTGCACCGGTAGCCAGACTAGAGGCAATCGGAATGTTTCTGCATTAGCAGTTCATAAAAACTTCAAAGTATATCAAATGGATGTAAAATCAGCATTTTTGAATGGAAAACTGGAAGAAGAGGTTTACATTGAACAACCAGATGGCTTCCAACTGGGTGATAATCTAGATTTTGTTTACAGGTTAAAGAAAGCTTTATATGGATTAAAACAGGCACCCAGAGCATGGTATGCAAGGCTAGATAATTATCTAATTAAACAAGGGTTTAAGAAAGGTTTGGTGGATAGCAACTTATATGTCAAAATAGAGAAGGGTCATCTTATTGTTCTTGTTTTTTATGTAGATGACATAATATTTGGCAAAGAAAGATGGATGAATACCGCAAAGACATATCAATTAAAATGAAAAAATAATTTGAGATGTCAATGATTGGTGAACTTTCTTATTTCTTAGGACAGCAGGTCAATCAAAATGAAAAAGGCATTTTTATTTCTCAAGTTAAATATGTAAAAGAAATGCTGAAAAAGTTCACAATGGAAGACAGTAAACCGGTCAGCACTCCCATGACAACATGCTGCAAGTTGAGCAAGGATGATAAATCTCCAGATGTGGATCAAATAATGTTTAGGTCTATGATTGGAAGCCTGTTGTATTTAACAGCCACTAGACCAGATATATTACAAGCAGGATGTATGGTTGCAAGATTTCAGTGCCATCCCAAAGAAACTCATGTAACAAATTGTAAAGAGGATCTTCGGATATCTCAAGGGCACTATGGATTATGGGTTGTGGTACCCAAAAGGTAAAGATTTCACTTTGATTGCATATTCTGATGCAGATTGGACAGGATGTATTGATGACAGAAAGAGCACAAGTGGAGGAGCATTTTATCTTGGTGACAGGCTAGTAGCATGGCACAACAAGAAACAAGAATCAATATCTCTATCCACTGCATAGGCAGAATACATTGCAGCAACAACATGCTGTACTCAGATATTATGGATGAGACAAACGTTGAAAGATCTTGGTATTCATTTCAAAGAGCCAATTTCAATTAAATGTGATAACACTAGTGCTATCAACATATCCAAGAATCCAGGAATGCATTCAAGAACCAAACATATTGCAATCCGATATCATTTCTTGAAGGATAAATTTGCATAAGGAGAGGTTAAATTGGATTTTGTTCCAACTACAGAGCAAGTAGCTGATATATTCACAAAACCTTTGCCTAAGGAAGTATTTGAATACCTTCCGAAGAAGTTGGGAGTAGTCACACCACCCAAGCACTCGACTAGCTATGGGAAACACATTCTCGTGGGGAGCATTCAAACTTTTTAAGTCTCGAGAATGTTGTGCATAGACTCGTGGGGAGTCTACAGTAGAGCCCTTGGTATTATTGGCAAAGGGGGAGAAGAAATTAAGCAAGGTTGCAGTGTGTTGCCAACAATTCCAAAGGGGGAGATTGTTGAGCAAGGTGCAGAAAAAGAATTGCAAAAGTATTGTCATTGTTGTCAACACAGTCAGATTGATGCAGTTGATGCAGTTCAGAGGTCAGTCAGATCAAGTGCAAAAAGTTTCAAGGAAAACAGAGGTGACCCAGATTCAAAAACTGGCAAAAAGAGACAAGGAAGAAAACTGTCGCGATATCGCGACATGTTTTCTGTCGCAATTTCGTGACAAAAAGCAGGAGAGAAAATGCATGCCAAATTGTCGTGATTTCACGACATGTCTAAGGAGAGAGAAGATGCGAGCAAAACTGTCGCGATATCGCGACATGGTAGAGGAGAGAGAAAGTGAAAGCTAAACTGTCGTGATTTCGAGACATGCTGGCAGAGAGGGAAGCAAGGTGAAAAGATGTCGCGATTTCATGACATAAATGGAGAAAAGGAGCTAGCAACGAAAAGTGTCGCGATATCATGACACATCGGGTTTTCGCGACCCAAAGAGGAGAGAGAATGCTCAGCAACAAAGGTGTAGCGATATCGCTACATGTTGAAATGAATGGAAACAAAGGTGTAGCGATATCGCTGCATGATGAAAATACATGGCACAAAGGTGTAGCGATTTCGCTACAAAGATGTAGCGATTTCGCTACAAGTGAAAAGACAAAAACAAGAAGATGTAGCAATTTCGCTACGGCATGGAGCAAAGAGCGTACAGAATCCAGAAGCGTCGCGATTTCACGACGAAGATAATGATGACGTCAGCAAGGGCCAAAAGTGTCACGATTTCATGACAAGTTTCAAAGAAAGCTGCTAGAAGCCGAAAACGTCACAATTTCGTGACAAGAAGATGATGATGTCAGTAAGAGCCAGAAGTGTCATGATTTCGTGACATGTTCCATTTTCGCTGGAGTTGGCAAGGAGAGTTGTACGGAAGAGCAAAGTGTCGCGATTTCACGACATGTTCCATTTTCACTGGAGTTGGCAAGGAGAGTTGTACGGAAGAGCAAAGTGTCGCGATTTCGTGACATGTTCCATTTTCGCTGGAGTTGGCAAGGAGAGTTGTACGGAAGAACAAAGTGTCACGATTTCACGACATGTTCCTTTTTCACTGCTGCTAGCAAAGAAGAGTGTACGGAAGCCGAAAGTGTCACGATTTCGCGACAAGAAGGATGATGACGTCAGCAAAGTTGAAAAGTGTCACGATTTCACGACAGGATGAAAGGAAAGCTACTGGAAGTCGAAAGCATCGTGATTTCGTGACATGCTTAAGGATGACATCAGCAAAAGTTCAAAGTGTCACGATTTCATGACATGAGCGAGGGAAAAGCTTTCAAGGCCAAAATGGTCGCGATTTCACGACAACCTTCAGGGTGACGTCAACATAAGTTAAAAGTGTCACGATATCACGATAGGAAACAGTTAGACTGGAAAATGCCGAAGCAACATGAAAGGTGACACATGGCAGAAAAGCATCATGCAGTCTGTCACATAAGAAGTAACTAAAGTCAGATAGACAGGTAAATGTTGACAGGTGTTGGACATGCAATGCAATAGCCAAACATGCATAATTGAAACGCATTCGAAAAGCCGAATATGAAGGATAATAAAAGCATTCGAAAGGTCGTATTTGCAAGAATTCTAACAGACGTATTTGAAGCATACAAAAAAGCTGAACATGAAGAATCGAAAAGCTTTCGAAGAATTGCATATGGAGAAAATAAAAGGCACTTGAACAGTCGTATGTTCATGCATTCGAACAACCACATTATGGACAGGAGTAATGAATTCGAACAGTTGGAGAAGGTCATTCGACTGCATGTCAGATTGAAAGGTTATAAAAGAATAATCGTACAGAGAAGATGTTGTCACTGTTAGAGAGAAATTGCTGTAAAAGGAGGGTTAGAAAAGAATTAAGAGAAAAATAATCAGAGTCGTGAGAGTGTGTAGAGTTGGGTTAATTGTAGACCAGTCAGGGTCGTGCATAAAGTGAAGACATTTTTATGTCATTCTAAATTGATCAGAATTGCAGTCCAAGTTGGTGCTTGGTACTAGGAGTTGGTGCTCCATCTGTTGTAGCAGAAAATTACAGGGGTTGGTGCTCCTTCCAGCTTGGTGCTGGTAAAATATTTGTAAAATTGATTTTGCAAAGACTGGATTTGGATTGGAGTCCAAGCAGTCATTTTTGAGGAGTAGCCAAATTGGTGAACCTCGGTATATTGAGTGTTGTGGTGTGCTCTCTTGTTCAAGTTGTTTTTTCTTTTTGTCAAGTTCTCTTTATTTCATATTAATTGTTGTAGATATAAAAATTAATAGCTACACTGATTCACCCCCCCCTCTCAGTTTCATTGTGTAAACATCAATAACCACCCTTCACGACACTTCCAAAAACAACTATATGAACTGAAAACACACTTTGACAACTATACGACAACTCCCCTGACTACTTGCCTTTCATCCTCAGGTAATAAAACAAATACATAGGATCATTAAAATGAAACCTCAAGATTGCTCCCCCTGAGGATGTGCTACTTGGATTTTCTTAGTGCAATAGCGGAGTAGTCTCCTTCAGTCCAAGGAGACATGATTTCCTTTCTTCTATCTTTCTCCAAACTTTCTTGAACTCGGGCTTGGATTTTTCAACTATTTCCCTATTTTGCACCTTTTCGTGAACTCAAAAATTTCTCTTGTGTGGTTGTCTCTTGTGCATCCTTGATGAATGATTATTTTCCTTTCTTTTATGTACATGATTTATTCCCTGACTATGTTGCGTTCTTTACGCCTGATGAAATCTACTGTTTTGCCTTAGATTAGATAGAAAAGTGCTTGGACAAAACCTTGCTATGTGCCCATGACCATTACATTGAAAACATTATACATAGTGTTCACTCAGAAAAACAGATGTATTTCTACCAGCATAACTCTTTGATTTATTATTCAGTCCACAATAAGTTGCCTTGTGACCATACTAGTTGCATCTGAAACAATAGCCATTAAAAGTATTATTATGAATAGAGTGAGAGTGATAGAACCTCTTTTTTTGTGGTTGCATTGTTGTAGATATCCTTTGATATTTTCTTCCTTTTGAAGATTTAGCTTCAAACTTTTCTTGCTTCGATCCTTCAACAGTGAACTTCTTCTTCTCTGTAGATTTGGAAGATGAAGGTTGTTCAGCTTCATATCCAAGACCACGCTTATCCGTGGAGCTTATTTGTTGGCTTATCATTTTATCTAGCAACTCTGTGCTCTTCTCAAATTTGAGATTTGTATTGGCCTCTTCTAGTTGTTTCTTCAATAAAAAAATCTCTTCCTCTTGTTTGCAACAACCAATCTCTTTCTCATTGATTTGTGACCTGAGAGTTTCTTCAATCCTTTTGAATTCTTCTACTTGTACTTTCAAACTAGTTATTATTTCATTTGCATCCTCAAGATTTCTTGAGATTTCCTTATTCCTTTTTCTTTCTATCTTCAATTCATCTAGAGCTGCAATTAGTTCCTCTTTCAAATTTATTTCTGCATCAATTTCTTCTTCATCACATTCCTGTTCTTTTTCTGTTTCTTCTTCGAGTGTCATAAAAAGACCTCCACCTGTTTCCTTTTTAGAATAATTGTCTCCTTCATGAATACTCCTCAGATTGTCCCATATTTATTTTTCCATTTTACAACTCATGATATTTACCAGTTCACTGTCTACTAATCCGCACCTGATAGCATTCTTTGCTTTTGAGTCATTCTCAAACAGATTCTTATCGGCAACATCGGTTGGAGGAGTGATGGGTATTGTGTATTCACTGTCTAGTGAATCCCATATGTCGTATCCCAAAGCACAAAGATATGTCTGCATCCTAATTATCCAGACCACATAATTAGTTTCGTCAAACAAAGGTGCTTTTTTTGATGAGAAGTCTTCAACCTTTACTGGTTCAATTTTCTCTTCCACAGGAACTAAAACTGACTGAGATGCCCTTTTGGAGGAGGATCTCTTCTTACCCATTGCATACTAATCCAAGATCAACCTTGACTAATTTAGCCTAAGAAGGGAACTTGGATCTAATACCAATTGTTAGTCTTACAATGGCACTGAGAGGGGGGGTGAATCAATGTAGTTCTTTACTCTTAAATTCATAGCTCTTAAAATTGAAATAATAAAACCTTAAAACCAGATAAAGCAAGTATCATAAGAGAACATCACAGAACACAAGATTTAATGAGGTTCACCAATTTGGATACTCCTCAAGAATGATTGCTTGGACTACCATCCAAATCCAACCTTTGCAAAGCACCAACTTTACAATCAATTTACCAGCACCCACTGGAAGGAGCACCAACCCCTTATTTATCTACACCAATAGAAAGGAGCACCAACCCATGATGCCAAGCTATAACCTGGACTTCAAATTTGAATCTAGAAGTTTAACAAAAAAATACCTTCACTTTTACAAGACCCTAACTCTTCTATTGCTTACCCAATCTCTCTCACTATTTATGAAACATACACATCTTCTATGATCTATAGTAGCACTTCACCTTCTTTGAGTCACTTCTCTACGCACCCTCTGTGCACTGTCTTCATACACTCTACACCCTTATAGCTACACTTTGCATTCGTCTTCGCCCTTTACACTCTCTGTGCCTTCTGCTTTCTCTGTGCAATCATAGCCACACTTGGTCGAATTTCAACCTCTTCGCTCTCTATGCATTTTGCTCTCTCTACGCACTCACAGACGCACTTAGGACAATTTGATATGACTCTTTGCTCACTTTGTGCACTTCGCCATCATCTCGCCGCTTCTACACTTTCTGCGCTCTTACGACCACATTTCACACTTCGACACACATTCGATGACTTATTCAACAACTCCACAATTCTCCAAACAACCCTCCTTTTATAACAATATTTTCATGATGAAAACCCTAATCTTAGTCAACTTGCATAATAAATGTAAACCCTAATATTAGTCGACTGTCATCGGTATTAGTCGGCTTCAACTCATGAAGATATTTGGTAATTCCATCGCTCGAAGATTTCATTCGGTAATAGTCCTTGTAGCCATCGCACTGAATTTTGTTCACTCTTCATATTTTAGCTGCATGAATTCACTTTGTATCTGCCCCTGTAAATGTTGTAGGGATGTCGGTCCACTGTCATACTTCTCATTTAAGTTGGGTTATTCTTCTTGTCTTGCACACATACGACCTGTTGCGAAATCGTGACATTTCTACCTCTATATCTTATTTTGTTGCTGTTGTCGTGAAAACACAACATGTCATGATATCATGACACTTTTTCTTTCTCTCTTTTTCTCCTTGCTTTGGACCGCAAAAATGCTACATGTCACGATATCGCGACACTTTTTCTCCTTGCTCTTTCTCTTAGATTTGGCCCACGAAAATACATGTCATGATATCATGACACTTTCACCTCCGTACGCTTTCTCTATTCTTTTGTCGTGATATCACGACACTTCTGCTTCCATAGACTTCAACTTTGCTTTTGTCGTGAAATCGTGACACTTTTGCCTTTGAAGTCTTCTTCTCTGCTTTTATCATGAAATCACGACACTTCTACTTTCGTACTTTACTTCTTTGCTTTTGTCGTGAAATCGTGACACTTCTGCCTTCGAAGTCTTCTTTTTTGCTTTTGTCACAAAATCACGACACTTCTCCTTCCGTATTTTACTTCTTTTCTTTTATCACAAAATCGTGACACTTCTACCTTCGAAGTCTTCTTCTCTGCTTTTGTCACAAAATCACGACACTTCTACTTTTGTACTTTACTTCTTTGCTTTTGTCATGAAATCGTGACACTTATACTTCTGAAGTCTTGCTTTCTGCTTTTTTCATGAAATCGTGACAGTTCTACTTTCGTACGCTTCCTCTCTTTATTTTTTTGTGAAAATGCGACATGTCGCGATATTGTGACACTTTTCAAACTTACTTTCTCTCTCCTATTTTAGTCATGAAAATGCGACATGTCACGAAATCGTGACACTTTTCCAACTTACTTTCTCTCTCCTATTTTAGTCGCGAAAATGCGACATGTCGCGAAATTGTGACACTTTTCCAACTTACTTTCTCTCTCCTATTTTAGTCGCAAAAATGCGACATGTCACGAAATCGTGACACTTTTCTTACTTGTTCTCTTTCTTCGAACTTGTCGCGAAATCACGACACTTTTTCCTGCTTTCTCTTTCTCTTCCAACATGTCATGAAATCGTGATAGTTTTTCCACTTGCCTTTTTCACTTCCAACATGTCGTAAAATCGTGACAGTTTTTCTTGCTTTTTCTCTCTCTTCCAACATGTCGTGAAATCGTGACAGTTTTTCCTCTTGCCTTTTTCTCTTCCAACATGTCACAAAATCGTGACAATTTTTCCTTGCTTTTTCTCTCTCTTCCAACATGTCGCGAAATCATGACAGTTTTTCCTACTTTTTCTCTCTTCCAACATGTCACGAAATTGCGATAATTTTTCTTGTTTTTTCTCTCTTCCAACATGTCATGAAATCGCGACAATTTTTCCTATTTTTTCTCTCTCTTCCAACATGTCACGAAATCGCAATAGTTTTTCTTGCCTGCTGTATATGTCGCGATATCATGACACTTTTTTTACTTGTCTTTTTCTTTGATCTTTTACATATGGGCCACTTCGGTCTTCTTGGAAAATCACTTTACATACTCTGAGTAACCTTTGAACTCCTGTCTTCTACATCTGAATAGCTTTTGAACTTCCTATCCACTGCATCAACAGATCTATCTGACTGTGTTGACAATAATGACAATACTATTGCTACACCTTGCTCAACATGAACCACATTAAAATCTGTGTCTCTATTATGTGTGATGATTGGTGCATTGCTTTGGTTATTTTTATTGATATTGCCATTGATTATATTGATTAATATTATTTGAGAAAGAAAATTAAAAAGTGATCTTATAATTTTCACCCCCCTCTTAGTATAAGCTTGTGTTCTTCAATTGGTATCAGAGCTGATTCCTTCAGAAAGGGTTTGAAAGAAAATAAATGGCAAATAAAGGCAAGAGTAAAAGCATGAGATACAAGAAGAAAATAACACCTATGGTCATGAAAGAAAAGGAATACGAGTTTAATATTGTTGCTTTGGGAGAACACATGGAAATAGATTCAAGAGATGAATCAAGTAATAGAAAAATATCCAGAATGATAAAGTTTTGTACCAGTTGTGGAAAGATAGGTCATCATGTAGCTTATTGTTCACAAGAAGGTGAAGAATGTTTTATCTGTGGTCAACTCGGTCATGATGCAAGTTATTGTAATGGGTTTGATAGCAGTGAAGATGAATATGATTCTCTTAGATTTGAAGCTCTAAGGAATGAGTCAAAAAAGGATAACAAGAATAATCGAAGCAGGTATCAAGAAGAAACTCCACTTTGTACAATAGAATAAATTGAAGAAGAGGAAGATTCAGATAAATAAAATGAGGAAGCCACTCTTAAGGAACTTGTTGAATTGAAAATATAAAATTCAGAATTGAAGGCTCAAATACAAGAAGATGAGAAATTTAAGACAAAGCTTCTACAAGATATATCTGAATTGAGAGATAAGGTTGAAAATGCAAGAAGAGTTGAAAAATGTGTGGTTGAACAGTCAAAGGTAAAAGAGATAGAATATGAAAGGCTTATGGTTACTCTTGAAGAATTAAATAGGGAGAACTCCAGATTAAGGGTCCAAGCTCAAGAAAATGAAAAAGTAAAAGCAAGGTTTTTACAAGAACTCACCAACTTCAAAATCAAAGTTGAAGAGACAAGGAAAATTGAAGAAGGTATGGTTGAAAAATTAAAGACAAAATATCTAGAGTGTGAAATATTAGAGCATGAGATAGTTTTAATAAGTATGGAAGTAAAAGGCTCTACGGATAAGCTACACAAGTCTGAGGAAAATTCAAGGACCTGGGAAAGGACTATCAATGCACAAAGATCATCAGTCACCATAACAGGACTTAGTTCTAAAGAAGAACAAGGGAGACAATAAGCAAAAAAAGGAGAGCCAAGCTACTATGCAGATAATACAAGTAAGTACTCAATTGATAGTGATTCCAGTTTTTCAGACAATGATAGAGATGAAGTCTTGTCTATGGTTGAAGAAAAAGATCCAGTTAAGAAAAAGACTCCAATTATTCTCAAGTGTTTTGGATGTGGTAAATTTGGATATCTTTACGATGATTGCACTAGGGATGGCTATTGTTTTTGTGATGAGGATTTTGAATATGCACTTGGTAAACCAGATGAGAATATTCTAATGGCATTAGAAGAAGAAGAAGTGAGTGATACTATAGAAGATAAGTCAAAATAAAGAAATTATATGGACAAAGGAAAACAAATAGAGGACTATTCAATAGAGAATGGTTATGATCTCAAGGGAGAACTTATCTATGATATTGACATAGTAAGGAAGGTAAGAAATCAACACTCTAAACTTTAAAGTCAATTTCAAGAGTGTGATGAAGAAATATTACTACTCATAGAGGACTTAGAAAAGTCAAAGGCTAAGGCAAGCAAGTTCAAAGATAAGTTAGAAGCAAATATTTTGGAATGTGAAAAGTTAACACATGAAGTTGCACTACTAAAGGAAGATCTAGAGAATTCCAAGAATAAGCTATACAAGTATGTAACCAGTGAAAAGAAAGTGGATAAAATAGTCAGGATACAAAGAGGAGCATCAAACAAAATAGGTCTTGGTTCTAAATAGGTTCAAAATAAATGGGTAGAAAATTCTACTTCAGGTCTTGAAGAAGAAGGTACTTTAGAAGAATGATTCTCAAAGGTAAGTGAAAGTGAAAATGAAACTTCTAAGGATGAGTCAGATTGTAGTGAGTTCAACAGGGATAATGGGAAAAGAAGATACACATGGAACAGTAATCATAATAGGAGACCAATGAGGTCTAGGCAATGAAGCTTCAATGGGAGATGCTTCTCATGTCATAGGTTTGGGCACATGGCTTCACAGTGCAGGTCACATGAAAGACAGGTATATGGAAGAGAACAAATTTTTTGAGGATATTGTTATTCATGTAATGAATTTGGTCACAAGGCAACGAATTGTAGGATTCATGACAAAAGAGGATATGGCTTCACCAGGAGAAATCCTAAGATAGTTGTACATCCAAGGAATAATAACATTAAGTGTTATAAGTGTAATAATGATGGTCACATAGCAAGATGGTGTAGAGAAAATATTCTAGAAACAAGCATGAACAAGAACAGAAACATGAATAGGACCATGAAGATGAATAGGAATAGAGACTGCGAAAAGAAAAGAGACTCAGAAAATAATGAGGACAAGATTAGGTACAAGAATAGGAACATGGATAAAAATAAGAATAGGAACATGGATGAGAACAAGAATAGGAACATGAACATGGATGATGACTTGGAAAGAAATAATGAGAGGATTCAGCAAAAAGGAAGATGAAAAGACAAATGCAGAGAACAATGCTTTTAGGGAGTAAAAATACTCCCACACCAGAATTAACCACCTCATGTGGAGGTGGGGGAGGGGCTAAGCTAAGAGGCTTAATTCTTAGCCCCGAGCCCCAAATGTGACCCTTTGCCATTGATGTCAAAGGGGGAGAGATTTGTGTATTATGGGGAGAGTTTTTGGATATGAGAGAGATTTGATATCTGAGAGAGCATTGAGCCAGGGGGAGCAGAAAAGAAGGTCAGAATTTAATAAAATGATTTGGGTTTCCATCAATGAAAAAGGGGAGATTATTGGGCATTTTGATTCCCTAAGCTAAAATTTTGTCATTGATGTCAAAAGAGCATTTAATGTCAAAAGGATATATGAAGGGTTTTTGTGAAAACCAAGGAAAGAAAAATAAAAGGTTTTATTTAAAACCATGGACAACAGATTTGATCTGGGTTTCTCTTAAAACCCAAGTTGGGCTTTCGTTTCATCGAAAAATGTGCCCCGGTGATGGAGTTATTTGAGTTTTAATATTTGGTTTAAATTTTAATTATTTAAAATTTAAATGCAAAGTTTTCCATCGACGTCATCAAGCAAACATAAATTCATATTTTTGTCGACGTCTTCAAAGTGTTTTAAAAACTATATAAAGGGGTGGTAAATAAATCAAAGTTTTATCCTTGCTCTTGTGATAAATGTTTGGCATTAAAATAATTCTATGAGCTCGTGCGAATTTTGAGAAGAGAAGTAGGAAAGAAAATGATAGTGCTTGGAAAGTCAAATCATGGTGGGAAGCATGGCACATTGGCAAATCATTTTGGTTTAAGGCACAAGGCAATGCAAACACTAGGGATCAAATCCCTTGGATGACATTTTGGAAGGCATGTGGAAAGTGCTTTGGTGCTTTGTATTTTGCGGAAGGTGGAGGAAGGTTTAAGGCACTTTGGGCGATTGCATTTCCAATGAGTGCCTATCTCATGTGGAATATTAGCCACGGCTAAGACACTCGCGGTGTGGCAAGTCGGGGGTTCGAATCCCCTTAAGGAGGTAATTATGTTTTGCATTTAAATAATTTTTATTAGCCCTAAAGTTTTGAGTTATAAGGTAGTTAATGGAAATTAAAGTTTGTTATTAGGGTTGTGATTATTATTGCAAAGCATAATTGGTTTATGATTTATTTCATGGGTATGGAGAATTAATTTTAGGAGAAATAAGGAGTTTTTTTTTTAAAGCAATTTTGAGAGGTTTATTATTTTTAATAAGGGTTTTAATAAAAGGTACTTTGGTGGATGTGTTTATTAAAAAGGGTGTAATTTGAGTAATGCTTTATTTTATGATTATTTGAAGTTCATTAACCCTTGGTTAGATTGGAAAGAAAAGTTGTGTTTAAGCGTGGCAGATTTTGTGGACAACTTATTGGCATAAAAAAGGTATGGGCACATTCTCCTATTGATTGTTAAAGGTGGTTGATTTCTGAAATATCATTGGAGAGAAAAGTTTTTATTGTGGTTCTCTTTGAGAAAATGATCGGTTGAATGCTTCAAGGTTTTCTGGTTTGTGAGTTGTATTTAAACCTTGTTTTATTAGCATTTTTGTTGAAGCCCATTGATGATGAAATGAACTTGAACTTGAGTTAGAAAAGAACATGAGTATCATTTCTATGTGATACTTGTGCTTGAGCATTGTTGGAAACATTTTGAGTTGGTTAATACATGCTTGGACTAGGGTTTGTGAAAAAGGATTGTTCCTTGAGGTGATTGGTTGAGTTGAGTTGGTTAATACATGCTTGGACTAGGGTTTATGAGAAAGGATTGTTCCTTGAGGTGATTGGTTGAGTTGAGTTGATTAAGCCTAGTCAATTGGATGCATGTGGTTGTTCAAGTTCCTAGAAACAAACTATTCAATATTCTGATTTGAGTTGAGATTGAGGTTGATTTGAGTTGAGATTGAGATCTGAGTATAGAACATATAGAGTCTCTAACAATTCTCTTGATGTTGCTATTGAGTTGCAATTGGGATTTGATTATAGAACATATAGAGTCTCTAAAAATTCTCTTTATGCTTCTATGAGATTGATTTGAGATATTGATTGTACATTGAGCTTAGAACATATTGAGTCTCTAACAATTCTCTTTATGATTCTATGTGATTGAGACAAGTCTTTGAGAAGACTTGTGGACTGTTTTGAGTTAAGATTTTGTGAAAGCTTGCTATACAAATTTGAGCAAGTCCTATAGAGGACTTATTGAGCAGATTTGAGCAAGTCCTATAGAGGACTTATTGAGCAGATTTGAGCAAGTCCTAAAGAGGACTTATTGAGCAGATTTGAGCAAGTCCTAGAGAGGATTTGTTGAGCAGATTTGGACAAGTTCTGTGTGAACTTGTTGAGAAAATTTGGACAAGTTTTGTGTGAACTTGTTGAGAAGATTTGGACAGGTTTTGTGTGAACTTGTTGAGCATATTTGGATAGGTTTTGTGTGAACCTATTGAGCAGATTTGGACAGGTTTTGTGTGAACCTGTTTAGTAGATTTATATAGGTGATGAGCATAAAAAATGCTCATATTTTGTACATCATTTCTTGATTATTATGCGGCTATATAATAAGGATTGCATATATTTATGAATTATTATGTAATTATTTGATGAAATTATGCGTGTTACCTAATTTGTGTGTTTTCAATGTGTTTTGTGGAATTACAGTTGGTTTAGTTAGATTTGGATCAGTCGAGGTCTTTTTGATGGACCTGACACTTTGTTTCTTTGGGGATCAATGCAGAGAACATATGTGCCTTCCTCTTCCAAGAAGGCACCAAGAGAAAGTAGGCGCCTTCCTCTTCCAGGAAGGTGCCAAGAGAACGTAGGTGCCTTCCTCTTCCAGGAAGGTGCCAAGAGTAAGTAGGCGCCTTCCTCTTCTAGGAAGGCACCAAGGAAAGACAAGCACCTTCCTCCTCTAGGAAGGCACCAAAGGGAAGGAAGCGCCTTCCTCTCATAAGGAAGGTACCGAAAGAAGGCGAGCACCTTCCTCCCATAAGGAAGGCACCACTAGAAGGCAAGCACCTTCCTCTCACAGGAAGGTGCCAACAAAAGCAAGCACCTTCCTCTCATAGGAAGGTGCCAAAAGAAAGCAAGTGCCTTCCTCTCACAGGAAGGCACCAATAGAAGGTAAGCGCCTTCCTCTTCCAAGAAGGTGCCAATGGTAGTAAGACACCTTTCATATAGGGAAGGCCCTGATATACTTAGGTGCCTTCCTCATAGGGAAGGTGCCTCTGTTCTTTGTCTGTTGACTAGATTTGCATGACATGGACAACAACGACTAGTGTAGATTCAACTCTACATCATGTAGAGCTAAATTAGAGATCGCACCAACATATAAAAATGTCTTACCAATACCAGGTGAAGCATGAACTAATCAGCGAACACACCGTCGTTAGAACCAAATGCTAATTTTAAGTAGACGTCGATTGCATTCGCCAGACTGTCTTAATTTAGTCTGGCATGAATCGACTGTTGTAACTTCTTTGTAACAGAAGTTCTGTTGGTGTGTTATATAAAAACACACAGATCGATCTAAGATATATATATTGATATAGATTTATATAGAGTTATAGAGACAAATAGAAGAGATAGATATTGTAACACTTTGATAAATATATTACAATTCTAAGAGTTCTAAGCACGTGTTTAGCTGGGAGGAAGCTGTTGGAGCCTGGGCCCACTCCAAGCCAATATTTCTTCCCCACTTTTCTTGTGTTTTCTAGATTAGTTTATTACTTTTATAGGATCATTTACCGCATTGCTATTTCCAGTATTTGCAGTAGATTCATTTTCAGGAATGTGTGAATATTTTATTTTCATAGATTTAATTATTTTCTTCTTACGTAAATTATTGAGGAGTGCATGAGTGATTGACAACCATTTTGAAAACACCCCTCAATAGTAGAATTAGCAGGACTCATTTCAAGTGGTATTGTAAGCAATCTCGTTCTAGACCCTTCACAAGTTTACGAAGCTCCTTGGGTTGATAAATTAAATGCACGGGCATGTGACAAAAGTAGGAAAATGTTAACCTTGTTTGGCCCGCAATATTTTGGCACCGTTGTCAGGGAAGCGTCTCAACTAGATTATTTACAATACCCTGAAACCTTTCATCTGACCTTGTATGAGTTCTTCAAGAAGAAGAGGACCGGACGATCGGTTTATAAGAACCAATCCATTAGAACCTGAGTCATCTAAGCATTCTGAATTTGAATTAGACTTGCCCGACCCACCAATAATCCATTGGAGCGAGGAACCACACTTTATGCAAAGTGCCTCCTCATCCCATCAACATGGGGAAGAATGAATCATCATAAATCCTCTGTTTAATAGGACTCCCTTAGAGGAAGCCCTACTATGGAAAGTTGTAGAAGATCGGACGATCTCAGCAGACAACCTTAGAGCTTTGACTTGGAAAGTCTTAAACGATCGTAAGGCCATAAACACTGCATTAGAAACCACATTTCCTAAAAAATGGCTGATAACGATGAAGTCTCATCTGGATTTAGTTTCCCGATAGAGGAAGGAGTAGGAGATGCCAAAATGAAAAACATATCCCCTGCTCACCTTTCGTCCTTCAGAGGATACCCAACTAAGGACCTTGACCTGTTCTTATTTAAGTTTTATGTCTTATGCAGGTCTATGGAATACAAATCCGATATGTAGAAGCTGAAACTCTTTCCTTATACATTGGACGATGCAGCTCTATGGTGGTTCATCGGTCTAGGAAACAAACATATTGCCACGTGGGACAAAATGAAGAGGCTCTTTTTAGAGCAATACCAAGATATTTGGAGAGCAAGAGACTCCAGGGAGGAGGTCCTGAGCATGACATAGAAAGAAGATGAGTCTCTTGAGGAGTACTAGAAGAGATTCAAATTTTATCTTCAATGATCTCCTCATGCGAGACTATCTGATAAGTCCCTCAGAAGTATATTTTTGAGAGGACTTACCAATGAATAACTAGAGGCTCTTAACATGATCTTCGGAGGTGATGTCTACCAGCATGCTATGGAAGACATCCAAAAACTATGCTAAAACTACTCAAGAAGGCGAGGCAAGGCCACCTCCATAACCATGAAAGTGACTGCTTCAGTCACAAAGACAGAAATAGGTAACATGATGGAGGATTTAAAGAGTGAAATGCTCTCATATCTAGCATTGTAGATGGATACATTGTTGTTAGAGAAAAATAAGCAAGAAAATGAGGCAGCATTGGCTTATTTCTATCCAAAATGCAAAGGGAGGCATGCAAAGAATGCATGCCTAGAGAAAAAAGTTAGACTATGCACAGTTTGTAGGCTGAATCATAAAACTCGATTATGCCCACAATTGCCCAGTAATCAAGAGGAGGCTGAAAGCACGGATGCCTATTTCATAGGCAATCAGAAGAGTTGGCCATAGCCCCCTACGAGAAATATGCCAACCGAAATACCGCCACATGGGGGAGGACCATACATGCACCAAGGACCGCCTCAACCACCTAACATGGGATGGTGGGGGCCATCACCCTGGTCTAATGCACCCCAACAACATTCTCGAACTAGTAGCCATGGATGCCATATCCATATCCTAGGCAATAGTGGAGAGGCCACACTATGTGGAATCATGCTCCATAAAACATAGCATCTGCTCACCCCCAACAAAATTTATCGGCATTGCCAGGAGGGAGACCTATGCAGCTACCCACACAACCAACGTCAAATCCAAATAACAGGGTGAACCATCCAAAGATACAATGTGGAGGGTGAGATGTATCCTATGTATAATATTCAGCTTAGGTCAGGTAGGCAGCTAGGAGTAGGAACACCTCCACTGGTAGAAGAGGAGGAGGAGGTAGAAGAAAAACCTTTGGTAGAGGAGGAAGAAACACTTGAGAGAGCGAAGGCTCCATTTCCCAATCGGTTGCAAGAATAGAGAAAAGTAACGCAATCAGAATTCAACATCTTGTAAAGCTTGAAGAACCTCATAGTGAAAATTTCATTATTCCAAGCAATTCAAGATGTTCCAATATATACCAAGGTAATCAAAGAGATGTGTTTGAGGAAGCTAGGATGAAGAGCAACCTAGACTATCAATGTCATGGGTAAACTAGAAAATTTTATGATGGGCAGAACATGCCATCCGAAGTATGCAGACCTAGGCAGCCCGATGCTAACTGTAAAAATCGAGGGACATTCCCTATCCAATACGTTGGTCGATCTCGGAGCAACCATCAACGTAATTCCTCAGGAGACCATGTAGAGGCTACAACTCACAAACCTAAAACTCACCACAACAGTGCTGCAACTAGCCAATCGATCGACCGTAGTGCCAAAAGGAATGTTGGAAGACATGATAGTAACGGTCAACGCATGGGAATACCCAACCAAATTTTTAGTCTTGCAATCCAAAACTAGGCTGGGTGGTTACCCGTTCATCTTTGGGAGGCCATGGATGGCAACAGATGACGCTTACATCAGCTACCGGGATGGGCTGATGACCATCTCCAATGGGCGAAATGTTAAAAGGTTGACCATTTCACCCCCAGCACAGTCCATCGACTCAGTAGGAGAACCCATGTTCATCGAGCATGGAAATTTGAAGCTATCCATGATCCAGTCAGTGATGACATTGGAGGAGTTGATAGAAGAAGATAAATATGGTGCTATTGTGGAGTTTCTCCATGGAGAGCCCTCCATCTCCGCACCTAGATTGCCATTGACTGGTGCCCAAGATCACCACGTTTGACAGATACACATTGGGCCAGGAAGAATGCTAAATGTTAGCAGTAGGTTGACACCCACACAACTGATGAAATTAGAAGAGCTCCTGGTAAGGCACCAACAAGCATTTGCATGGAATTACTCAGATATGTAGGGCATTAGCCCAGAGATTTGTACCCATTGAATTTATCTAGATGACCAAGCAACTCCAAGCCGGCAGCCATAGAGAAGAATGAACCTGACAATGAAATACATTGTCAAGGAAGAATTGCACAAACTCTTGGCTGTCAGATTCATATATCTAATTTTTTATAGTGAATGGGTATCACCGTTAGTGGTGGTCCCTAAAAATAATGGGAAGGGTGAATCTGTGTGGACTACAGAGCATTGAACAAAGCAACCAAGAAAGACCACTTCCCGCTCCTGTTCATTGATCAGGTATTGGACACACTCTTGAGGAGTAAGTACTTCTCCTTTTTGGATGGATTCAGTGGATACAACCAGATCCAGATAGGAGAAGAATATCAAGATAAGACAACGTTCACCTGCCCATGGGGAATGTTTGCCTATAGGGTATTGCCTTTCGGACTGTGCAACACACCTACCACCTTTCAAAGGGTGGTGCTTAGCATATTCTCAAACATTATGGGAGATGGGGTCGAGGTATACATGGATGACTTCACTGTCTATGGAGAAACCTTTGAGGAGGCAATGACAAACTTGGAAAGAGTGCTCGATAGAAGCAAGAAAATAATTTGTCCCTAAGTAACGAAAAATGCTTTATGATGATACAAGAAGGCATCATATTGGGGCACCACCTCTCTACAGAAGGAATAAAGGTTGACAAAAGGAATATTGATGTCATCAAGGACCTACCCAACCCTAGAATGTAGAAAGAGATGAGGAGTTTTCTTGGATCATCCGGGTACTATCGGTGATTTATTACCGAATTTAGAAAAATTTCCAAATCACTGCACACTCTATTATCTAAGGATGTGGAGTTCAATTGGATGGAAGACTGCGAAGAAGCATTCCAATTGCTTAAGGAGAAATTGATATATGCACCAATTTTAAGAGGACCAAATTGGGCCATACCATTCCATATCTACTGTGATGCATCCAATGGTGCGATTGGAGCAATCCTTAGACAAAAATATGGCAAATAATTTTACGCCATTTATTATGTCAGTAAAAACTTGGAAAGAGTAGAGCTCAACTACACGGTGATAAAGAAGGAGTTCCTCGCAGTTGTCCATGCTATAAACAAATTCCACCACTATATCACTAGATATAAGGTATTTTTGCATATGGACCATGCGGCTATTAGATACATAATGAGAAAGATGGCCATTGGCAAAAGAATTATCAAATGGCTTTTGCTACTGCAGGAATTCGACATCACCATAGTCGAAAAACTAGGCAAGGATAACGTTGTGGCAGATTTTTTGTCCAAATTGATACCAGCAGACCATCAAGTAGTGGAAGACTAGTTTTTGGATGAACATTTGTTCACTATTAGTGAGAAAACCCCTTGGTATGCAGATATAGCAAATTACTTGGCCACCGGAAGGACCTCACCTGCTCTCTCTTTCTGAGAAAAGTAGGCGGTCATAGAGAAAAGCATATTGTTCCTATGGATGGATGGCCTTCGATTTAAAATAGGACATGACCAAATTATAAGAATATGCATAGAAAAATAGGAGTTCTCAGAGGTACTCAAAGCATGTCACGATGAACCATGCAGAGGACACTTTGCAAGGAAAAAAACTGCCTACAAAATCCTACAGGCTGGGTACTTTTGGATCACTCTGTTTAAGGATGCGGCTGCGTATGCCAGCAAGTGTGACGAATGCCAAAGGATGGGCAGACCAACCCATCAAGATGAAATGCCCCTCCAGCCTCAGGTACACCTAGAACCTTTCGATAAGTGGGGCATGGACTTCGTGGGACCGTTTAATCCACCTTCAATGGGGAGGAGGTTTATTTTTGTCTGTAAGGATTACATTACCAAATGGGTTAAAGTTCAGGCATTGAGGGATTCAAAGGAAAGAACGGTTTTCGATTTATTATTTGCCCATATTTTTACATGATTTGGGGTCCCTAGGGAGATAACAATAGACCAAGGGCCTCAATTTACCTCCAATTTGATCAAGAAGCTGATGGAGCAATATAGATTTTGGCATAATAAAACAACGCCCTACCATCTATAGGAAAACGGGCAAGTGGAAGTGAAAAACAGAGAAATAGAGAACATCCTGATGAAGACCATGCAACAACATAGGAAAGATTGGGCTACATGGTTTCTGGAGGCAGTTTGGGCATATAACACCACTTGGAAATCCACCACAGGCTTTACACCTTTCCAACTAGTCTACGGGAAAAACGTGATGATGCCCATAAAATTTGAAATCAAGATGCTAATAACGGCTTCAAAATTGAACTTGAGCTTGGATGAAGCTCAAGAACAAAGGATTCGGCAACTAGATCAGCTGGAAAAAATCCGATTAGATGCTTTGCAGAGAACAAAAATTATATAGAAGCAAAGAAAGTGCTAGCATGATAGCCACATTAAGCTGAAGCAGTTCCAAGAAGGGGAATGGGTACTGTTGTATGATTCTCGGTTCCAGGAGAGGAAAGGTAAATTAATGCAGAGATGGATGGGGTTGTATGAGGTGGTAGATCTCATCAAGAATGGGGTAGTGCACGTTAAGACAATTTCTAACAACAACACTGTGTTAACAATCAATGGCCATCGACTACGCCCCTATAACATGTCCGAAACATTACATGTAGAATCCAAAATATGCGTGGGGGAGACCCCATATTTTTAGATCTGGACTAAACTCTTACAGGTGAAATGGTGGGCATGGAAGTGCTCACCCAAAATTAGTTAATATAGTTTTTTCTTACAGTGTGTTTTTGCAGGGATGATGCCCGCATGTAAGCTGCAGGCATCCTAACCCAGGGCCTAACAAGCATGAAATACGTCTAACTACCTTTATTTTCATTTCTTTTTTGGTTGCTTTTTGTAGGTGGAGGACCTAATAGCACGAGGAATAGGTATCTAGGAAACCAGGCCTAATTTAGCTCAACATTTCGACACCAACGCGTAGGTAGAAGTGAAGGCAGCATGAGGTGAGACTGAGAAGGCTTGATCACCCTTTCCTGGTCAATTGCAGCATGATTGCTGAGAATAAAGGTGCCTTCCTTATAAAGAAGCCACCTCACCAGAATAAATGCACCTTCCTTATAAAGAAGGTGCCTCGCTAGAATAAAGGCACCTTCCTTATAAAGAAGGTGCCCTACCAGAAGAAGGCACCTTCCTTATAGAGAAGGCGCACATAAGAGTTCTAAAAAAAAAGAGAAAATAATATATATATATATATATATACATAGGCGCCTTCCATGGCTGGAAGGCACCACAAAAAAAAAAAGAGCAGATCTCGAGGTGCCTTCCACATCAAGAAGGCACATGCAGACCGAGGTGCCTTCCACATAGAGAAGGCGCATACAGACGGAGGCACCTTCCACATCGAGAAGGCGTAAGCAATCAGAGGTGCCTTCCACCACCGAAAGGCACATCCATTTGGGAAGCACCGACAGCATTGGGAAGGTGCTATATAAGCACCTTCCACATCATGAAGGTACCAAAGAGTGCCTTCCATGTATAGCTAGCACTCAAACCTCTTGGATGCCTCGATCAAGACGTAGCAACCACACGAACGAGCGACATCAAATGACCATACCCCTCCCTCATGTCAAAAATTGATGAATCACTAATATTCACAATGCATGAACCACCAAATTAGGTACGCACATGTTAATTCAAATTTTTATATAATCATTTATAAATTATGTGGTACTAAAAAAATATCGCCGTCATAAAAATCATATCCCCCCATAGCCGGAACCACGTGCCAATGATATGGCTCGAAATAAATGCTAGAGTAAGGCACCTTCCCTATAAGAAGGCACCTTCCTAAAGAAGGAAAGATAGAAAAAAAAATGCAGTAGGGAAGGAAGGTGCCATGGGAGGAAGGTCGAAGAATCACGCAGTGAAGAAGAATGAGCCGAGTGACACGAAAGGAATTAGGGGGATATAAGAACGCAGTTTGAGGTCAAAGGATGGCTCAAATACTGTACCCTAGTTAGTTAGGGCCAAGATGTGGAGGCAGCCAAGGAATTTTTTGCCTCCTTGAGAGGTGATGCAGCTCAGGTGCGGGGAGTAGAAATTCTAGTCACCCTCGAATACATCTCGCAGGCGACTATATTACCCCTCACGGGGGAATGCATCTACAAATGTGGACTATTGAAGTAGTATGTCGAAGTGTTGTTTCCTGGATAGACAGTGCAGATAGATAAGGAAGGGTTACCCAAAAACAAACTCCCCATGCACCTACGAAAGATATTCGAGCAGGTTGCTCAATTTCTTACATGCATCGGGAAGTATACGCATCTGCACGCCAATCATGTGTAGTTTTTGAACCGCCTGGTGTATGGAAGGAAGATGAACATGCCTTTCTATCTAGCAAATGCCCTCAAGGATGAAGCAACTAGGTATCAGAAAGGAGCACCGTCCACCTTAGCCCACCATGGGCTAATATCAGTTCTGGTCTACCATGTATAAGTGCGTAGGCAAAACCCCAATGCAGAGGGAGATGGCGGCTGAGTAGGGCAATAGGATGCTATTGCTGAAGTAGGGAAAGCATAGGGAATCCCTGAGGAGGAAATTATGAGTATCGAGCAATCAACATTGCCCTATTTCATGAAGGAAAGAGAGATTCACCAGTGCCTAAATGTACAGTAGAATTAGGGCATTATCCAATGTCTGACTGCACAAGGGAGAGAGGGCATTCTCTAATGCACAAACATGAATAGGAGGGAGCACCACTTACTAGCAGTGATGCTGAGTTTCGACCACCAGGCCCCAAGAGGAAATGACTATGGTGACTCCTCTCGATAGAAGAGGAACAGGGTGACCCAAAAATCGATGTGGTAGCCCAAACCCTCCAGGAATTGATAAACCAGAGCCCACAAGATGCAGGGACCTCCAGGAGCAATGATCAGGTCGACGCAGCCTTGGAGGAGGCACTGTAGTGGCAAACGTTGGATGGCCCAACAAATTTTGGAAGACTGCCAGAACAAGCATAGATGGGAGTTGAAGGAGTGAGAAGAATGAATCGCCCACCTCAAGTAGCTGGTCCGGTAGTTGTGAGAGGAGAACCAGCTACTCCAGGCCAGAGGAACAGAAAGGAAAGACACGTCGGCCCAAACCGACTGGGCAACAAAAATTCTAATGAATTCTCCCACCTCTATAGAATGAGTCTTTTCTTCAAAAGAAATTTGATCAAACACCCATCATAGCAGCCTAAAAATAAGGGATAATTCCCCTGCTTTCGATAATGAAAGGGAGAGAAGTCCCACAACATCCCTTGTCATCATCCTCAGTGATACAGAGCAAGACGATGGTCAGCAGTAGTAGATAGGGCCGAAGGATAAGGAGTTTCCTAGACAGACAGAACCTGAGGGGTCGATGCAGGACATACAAGGGGATGAAGAAGTACCCCCAGGGACGACAGTACAGAATAAAGAGAATACCCCAAGGGCGGCAGTGCAGAATGAAATGAACGCTCCAGGGACCACAGAGTAGACCCCTTAGAGTGAGGAGACAACCGCAAGGGAGAGGGAGAAGACCCCTATTTGAGCTATCACATTTTTAGCAAAGGCCAGAGGAAAAAGGCCCAGGACGGCTCGAAAGAAGGCAAAGGTGACCTTCGCCGAGCCAGAAGAGGACGAGTGGGATATGCAACCATTTTTGAAAATGCAAACACAATTCGAACGATTGCTCAAGGAGATGAAAGCATCCAAAAAGGCCAAGAAGGTAGCCTCGAGGATGCAAGGAGACTTTGGCATCTGCGTCAATCCGACAGAGGATAGCCAGTTCTGGGATATTTATGGTTCATCTCGGGGACGACCCTCCATGATGAGAAGGTATCTTGAATGGTGGGGGGTATATGGCCCCAAATTGGAGGTCGTTGCCATTGCAAAGGAGAACGTAGGGCTTACTCTTAAAGCAGCCTAGTTATATAGGGACCAAGTAGTTCATTCCATGAGAGACAATTCAGATATCCCTCTCGCAGCAGTTAGACCTCCAAAAACTGACCTATGGCAAGCCATAGAGGCTGCATTCCAGTCAGTAGAAATGATGCTGGCTAGATCGCCATCGATAGTGGCCAGAACGAGGAGAGAATAACCTACAACCACACCCACATAGAGGAGGCAAACATGAGCCGTAGGTTCAGTCGGATCCACCAAGAGACAACGACGATAAGGGGTTAGCAAGACTACCTGTAGTTTTGATGCCATGAGGGCGTAGCATATGTTAAGCGTGGGGGGATGATGAGCATCAAAAATGCTCATATTTTGTACATCATTTATTGATTATTATGCGGCTATATAATAAGGATTGCATATATTTATGAATGATTATGTAATTATTTGATGAAATTATGTGTGTTACCTAATTTGTGTGTTTCTAGTGTGTTTTGTGGAATTGTAGTTGGTTTAGTTAGATTTGGATCATTCGAGGTCTTTTTGATGGACCTGGCACTTTGTTTCTTTGGGGATCAATGCAGAGAACATAGGCACCTTCCTCTTCCAGGAAGGTGCCAAGAGAAAGTAGGTGCCTTCCTCTTCCAGGAAGGTGCCAAGAGTAAGTAGGTGCCTTCCTCTTCCAGGAAGGTGCCAAGGAAAGACAAGTGCCTTCCTCCTCCAGGAAGGCACCAAAGGGAAGGAAGTGCCTTCCTCTCATAAGGAAGGCGCCGACGAGAAGGTGAGTGCCTTCCTCCCATAAGGAAGGTGCCACTAGAAGGCAAGCGCATTCCTCTCATAGGAAGGCACCAACATAAAGCAAGCACCTTCCTCTCATAGGAAGGTGCTAACAGAAGGTAAGCACTTTCCTCTTCTAGGAAGGCACCAACAATAGTAAGACACCTTCTATATAGGGAAGGCACCCGATATACTTAGGCGTCTTCCTCATAGGTAAGGTGCCTCTGTTCTTTGCTTGTTGACCAGATTTGCATGATGTGGACAATAGCGGCTGGTGCAGTTTCAACTCTACGTCATGTAGAGCTAAATTGGATATCGCATCAACGTATGAAATCGTCTTACCAATGCCATGCAAAGCATGAACCAATAAATGAACACACCGTCGATAGAACCAAATGCCAATTTTAAGCAGATGTCGATTGCATTCACCAGACTGTCTTAATTTAGTCTGGGATGAATCGACTGTTGTAACTTCTTTGTAATAGAAGTTCTGTGAGTGTGTTATATAAACACATGCAGATCGCTCTGAGATATATAGATTGATATAGATTTATATAGAGTTATAGAGATAGATAGAAGAGAGATATTGTAACACTTTGATAAATATATTACAGTTCTAAGAGTTCCAAGCACGTGTTCAGCTGGGAGGAAGTTGATGGAGCCTAGGCCCACTCCAAGCCAGTATTTATTCCCCACTTTTATTGTGTTTTCTAGATTAGTTTATTGCTTTTATAGGATCATTTACCACATTGCTATTTCCATTATTTGTAGTAGATTCATTTTTTGGAATGTGTGAATGTTTTATTGCCATAGATTTAATTATTTTCTTCTTACGTAAATTATTGATGAGTGCATGAGTGATTGACAACCATTTTGAAAACACCTCCCAATAGTAGAATTAGCAGGACTCATCTCAAGTGGTATTGTAAGCAATCTTGTTCCAGACCCTTCGCAAGTTTACGAAGCTCCCTGGGTTGATAAATTAAATGCACATGCATGTGACAAAAGTAGGAAAAAGTTAACCTTGTTTGGCCCGCAACAATAGGTTTTGTGTGAACCTATTGAGCATATTTGGATAGGTTTTGTGTGAACCTGTTGAGCAGATTTGAGTAGGTTCTAAGTGAACCTATTGAGTAGAATTTTACTAGATCGACTGTACTATGTTTAGTGCAATAGATTGAGCAGAATTGTGCTAGACCGATTGAAATGTGTTTGGTATAGTATTGATACAGAGGTTTGGATGTGATAAAGTATAGAGGATAGAGTCTCAGTGGATAGATATCCTACAACCAGGACAATTGAAGATAAATCTGAGTGATGAGTCTTCAAGTGGAGAGAGATCCACAAGTTAGTGCAATAGAGAGATAAAGTCTTCTAGAAGATCACTAGCCAGAGCAAAAGGGGAAATATTTCTCCTATGGAAGAGATCCACGAACTTGAGATTAGGGGATCAACATCTCCTTTGGATAGAAGTCCATAAACATTGTAATTTGGGAAATATTCCCAAGATATTATTTGAGAAATATTTAGAAGAAATATTTTCTCTGTGGAGGTAGCCCACACTGGGTAAACCACATTAAAATCTGTGTCTCTATTGTGTGTGATGATTGGTGCATTGCTTTGGTTATTGCTATTGATATTGCCATTTATTATATTGATTAATACTATTTGGGAAAGAAAATTAAAAAGTGGTATTATACTGTTCACCCCCATCTTAGTATAAGCTTGTGTTCTTCACGATCATAAATTTATGGTCCCTTCCATCAAACAATTTTCAATTCTCGTGAGATCTGGAAACAAATTGGTCATAGTAGACCCTGTTGATATGGAGGCACTGAAGGTCCCTACTAAGTTGAAGGTAAAAAAAAAAAGATACAATCATAGGTGAAAGCACCTGATGTAGTATCTATGCCTGAAGAATCTGTCTTGTTAAAATATCTCTTGCACACACAAGTGAAATAAAAATTACAAGCAAAGGTATAAAATTTGTAAGCGTAACCTAAAACGAAATAACAAACAAAAGAAAACCTCAAATACCCATATTTGACCAAGTGTTGGATGGTGGAAGCCATGCAACAATATCAAAACAAGTATGAGGATGTTGATGAAAGAAGAGATTCCATTTCATCCATCTAAAATATCATTGAATAACTAAAGAATATCCCTTCCAAGGTTAGTCTCTATGATGCATTGCAATTGCCTAGAAAAGTTGATTTGTTACAAGAATCCTTGGTCTGTTAAAAAGAAAAAGAAGAATACCACTTAGACTGTATTAGCTCAAACACTTACAACCTAAAATACTGGAAATAATAGGCCACCCCCTTTCTATTTGTCTCTCAGTATGGAGGGTTGGATTGTGCATAACTACATGATTGACTCTGGCACTGCAACAAATGGCATGTCAAAGGCAGTTTGTGATGTTATGGGCATGGAGTATACCAAGAGTAGCCAAATATTTTTGCATTTGGATGGTACTCCTATAATAATAGTAGGGATATTCAAATATATCCCTATTTTCCTACATAAAATACCTCAAATCATGATGATCTAAGAGGTGGTTGTAGTAGAAATAGAGCCATGTTTCAGCATGTTCCTCTTAAGAGAGTTCACTTCCAAGTTGGGAGGCTATCTTTCTATGTATTATTCAGATCTGGAATTTCCTATCAAAGGAAAGAGAATCTAAATTTACAATGAGAAGCCTTCCATGTTTCATGTGGAAATGATTGAGGAAGAAGAAAAATCCATGGATTCTGTCAACATGGTCATCGAAGAATTAGAAGAATTGGATTTAATAAAAGAAGTTATGGATGAGCTTCATACAGAATATGAGTTTTCAATGCATGATTTTAATGCGATGTGGAAACTGAGATTGGTTGTTACTCCATTACTAAGCCTGAAAAAGTTGAAGTGAAGGTGTCTGATGATCAAGGTACTATTCCATATCAATTGTGGAATCTCTACTTTGATGGCGTAATATGCAAGAATGGTGTAGGAGTAGGAATTATTCTCATTTCTCCTTCTAGCATACAGAATAATTATTCCTACCGGTTGACCTAGAGTTGTACCAACAATGTTACTGAATATGAAGCATTGTGCTTAGGCTTAAAGGAAGCTAAGAAGCTTGGGATGAAACAACTATAGATTTTTGGAGATTAAAAACTGATTGTGAATCAAGTAATGAATAAGTGTATCTCCAAGCAACACTATTTAAAGGCATACCGCAATAAATTCTAGGATTTGACATACTGTTAAACATCCAAGAAATATCATAGGAATAGAATAAGCATGCTAATATTTTAGCATCCCTTGGTACCAACGTTTCTCTAGTTGAGCACATGGTAAGAAACCAAAGACCGTGAGAATGTTTTACATACCTTCAGTTCCTAATAAGAATATCTATTGGTAAGTGTTTGAGAGTAATGAGAAAATTGTGAACTTCTTGATAAAATAGGCTAGCAATGTATAAGGAGGAACACTTGATGAACAAGAAGCTGAGGGATTGATCTAGTTATGAAATAATAATATCTCAAAAGGATTTATTTTTCTCAAAAGTCCTTTTGATCATAATGATAGATCTAAAAAGCATAAGATCAGAGTGGATGGGAAGGATTACACCAAGCTGTAGTTGGTATCCAAGAAGTCAATCAAAGTTGGCACTGATTGCACTCCATAAGAAGTTCAGAAGATCAAGGAGCTATACCATGAGTTCCTAGACATTATTTCCTGGAGTTACCAGGATCTAAAAGGTTACAAGAAGGATGTGATCAAAAATACCATTGAGCTACAGGAAGGAGTGAAACCCTTTAGGCAGAAACAAATATTAGTCAAACCCAAAATTTAAGTTTTGATGAAAGTTGAACTACTAAAGATGTTGGAAGCTAAAATTATTTACCAATCAAGCATTCTACCTAGGTAGCAAATTTGGTCCCTATGCATAAAAAGAATGGAGATATTCGCTTGTGTGTTGATTTTAAAAATTTAAATCAGGCATCTTTGAAAGATCATTATACTTTACCATAGGTTGATCAAATTCTTCACATAGTTATAGGAACTCAAATATTTTTCATGTTATACAGATTCTCTGGTTACAATCAAATATGGGTCAAGGATGAAGACTAGTGCAAAACAACATTCACCAAAAAATGGGGTACATTTACTTATTAGTGAATGCCTTTTCGTTTCTCAAACGTCGAAGAAACATTTTGGAGAGTGATGGATGTAGATTTCAAAGAGTTACTAAACCATGTCATTATTATTTATTTGGATGATATGACTATCTTCTCTTATAACAGGGAGGAGCATAGTTTACATTTAAGACAAGTGTTTGAGAAATACTGAGACTTCGGAATATCCATCAACTTGAAGAAGTCTATCTTGGTGGTGAAGGAAGGAAAGATCTTGGGCCATGTAATATTAGAAAAGGTTTTATCTATTGATACAATTAGATCTGAGGCTCTTTTGAAGCTTCCACTTCTAGCCAACAAGAAAGGGTTGCAGTCATTTTTAGGCAGATTAATTTCATTTAAAATTTTATTGTAGGTTTTATCCAAGTTGTGAAACCAGTTACTGAACTCTTGAAGAAAGATGTTGAGTTCAAATGGATTGAGAAAAGGAAGCAAGCATTCAAGGAAATCAAGGAAAGAATTACTGAAGCCCATATTTTAGTAAACCGTAACTATTCAAAGGATTTTATCTTTATGTTGTTGGTCATCAATGGAGTTATGCAGCTATGCTCACATAGAAGGGAGATGATGGAAATGAGCGACCTATTGTATTCTTGAGTCAAGTCATCCAACCGCATGAGGGAAAGTACATTTTCATTGAGAAGCAAGTGTATGCAATGATGAAGTCCTTGAAGAAGTTTTGACATTTTGTTTCCCAGAGGAAGACAATTGTGTATGTTGTTCATCTATATATCTAAAGTTTCTTCATATAGGATGATCTTGGAGATAAGAGAGTTGGTTGGGTTTCTAAAATCCAAGAATATGATATCAAAATTTGACCAACCAAGATGGATTGAGGTCAATCATTATTTTAGGAGCTTGCAAGGAGCACTAATTCTAAATCAAAGGTTTACCAATATGAAGAGTCAAGAAGTGAAAGTAATTATGCTAATCATTCCCCAAGTGATCGCGATTGGATAGAGGACCTTGTTGAATATTTCAATTCAGGAAGGTGTCCTTCACATCTCAATGCTTCACAAATATGAAGATTCAAACTACAGGTCCTCAGTTATGTGATGTTGCCAAATGGATTATTTCATAATAATATTGATGGAGTGCTTTTGAGATGTGTTAGACAATCAGAAAAGTTCCATTCTATATTGTTAAGTGGCCACTATGCAGGGATATCCATGGCTTTAAAAATCATCAAAGCAGGTTATTTTTGGTCCACTATTTTTGCAAATGCATTCAAAGTTAGTAAAATTTATGATAAATTCTATAGGTATGTTGGTAGGAGAAAAAATGCATCTTTGCCTCTTCACCCAATCCAAGTAGAAGCACCATTTCAACAATGGGGCTTAGATTTTATTGGGATCATTAATCCTAATTCATCTATCGGGCATAAATATATTCTAACTACAACATATTATTTCACCTGATGGGCTAAAGAAAACCCAATAAATAAGGCAAACTAGGAGGTAGTCATCACATTCCTTTAAGGATTGATCACTCGCTTCGGTGTCCTAGATGCAACTATAACAGACAATGGATCTCCATTCATCAGCACCAAAATCAGTGAGTTCATGGGCAAGTAGGGTATTTATTTAAAAAATTTATCAAATTACTATTTTTAGGGAAATGATCTAGCCAAATATACAAACAAGAATCTGCTTAAGATTCTAAAGAGAACTCTTGGTGATAACAAGTAAAGTTGGCATTTGCTATTAAACCAAGCTTTAAGGACCGATCAAATCTCAATTAAAAATTCTATCAAGATGTCCCCTTATTATTTAGTGTAAGGTAAGGAAGTAGTCTTGCCCACCCACATTGAATTATTGTCTCTTCAATTATTGCAATTGCTTGATGATGAAGATAATGAATTTGATCCCATGAGCGCAAGGTTGGATCAAATACTACAGTTGGAGGAAGAAAGGGAGAAAGCATATAATGCATTCATGGAACATGCCCAGATGAAGAAGAAGTGGTTTGGTAAGAAGATTTATGAGAAGGCCTTTAAGGTGAGAGATCTAGTGTTGAAATGGAACAAGAACAAGGAAAAGCCGAGTAAGCATCACAAGTTCGAGGTGATTTGGGAAGGCCCATTCTAGATTTTTAGTATGAATCAAGTTAACTCATTTTATTTGTAGTATATGGATGACCATGTGTTGCCAATTCCAATCAATGGTCTTCATTTGAAGGTCTACTACCAGTGAAAAATTTGATATCAAGAATGTAAATATGTACATAGTTTTTTTTTAATGTCTTTAAGTTTGGTTCCTGAAAAAAAAATCAAGGAGCAAAATTCCTTTTCGTTGGAGCAAAAGGCATTTTCGGCAGCGAAAGTTATTTTCTTTGCTTTCTTTTTGGGCATTTCACCTAGAAAGTGTTTTTTTTGTACCAAAGATGTCAAAAGCATATATGTTTTTAAATTTTTTTTTTTTCAGGTGAAGGAAAGTAAAATTGTGCCAATTTTTAAAAGTAGGGTGCCCAAGTGAGGAAAAAAACTTGATATAAAAAAAGTGAAGCGAAAAGGGGGAAAAAAGAAATAGAAAAAGAAAAGAAGAAATTAAAAAGAGAGGAAGAAGGTGATTTCACCCAAGACATCTATTTTGCCCATGCATCTTTGGATTTTTGAAGCAAAACTCAAGAAAACATCAGAAAAATTCACTCCAATGTTTTTTCGAGTGAACTGGGTGGTGAAAGTTATTTTTGGAGTATAAGGGAGTGAAATTGCTTTTTGCCCTCCTTTTTCAGTAAATTCCCAGAATGCATGATGTTTCGCCAAAAAAATTAGTGAAATTTCTTTTTGATGCCCCACTTTAGTGAAAAAGACACCTATCACGCAGTTCAAAGTGCAAAAGCAGCAAGGCACATTTTCTAGAATTAACTATTAATGGTAGGTTGCACCTCCCAAGAAGGAAAAAACAATTAAAAAATAAAATAACCAATTAGAGCGCTTGGAGAAGAGGTGGGAAAATTGATAAATCATTGTAAAGCGTGACGTATCCTCAAAATTAGCAGGCATGTTGTAGATATTTAGTTTGGTGGGTGTGGTTTGAAAGTTATAAAAGGGCAAATATTTCAGTTTAAAAAAATTAGAAGAATTGTAGATTTCCTGTATAAGTTGCTGTGAATTGTTTTCTTCTCCAAGCTTTGCAGTTATTTATTGTTTGCTCAAAGAAATCTGAATATGGGGAAGAGAAACACAGAAGCCAAGAAGAAGAAAGCTTAGAAGAAGGTTGATCCAGAAAACAAAAATGGTGAAAATATAGAGAGGAGGAAGTAGAATTAACGCCTTATTACAATCGCTTGACACAAATCGATGACTGTGTGATTATGAACAAAGGCATGGATAAATTGTGATATGATGTTGAGTTCACTCTATAGAAGGTATCCATCGAGATTTTACACACCACAAAATTCTATTCTCATCTCTTATTGTACCTATGTATGCCCATGCACTCATGTCCCGAGCTGGTATGGGTGTTTGCACAATGCAATAACCCTACTACGAGAGTTGTTCAAAATGCCCAAGGAGATAATTTATTTATCATTTCAGCTAGATCGATCAAGGATGCCTTCACTTGTGGTGCAAGACCTCCATCCGACATCATGTTTAAAAATATCAATCTATCAAAATAGGAGGAAAGGTACCAGTCTACAGTTCATATGCAACATTTTATGGAGAACCAGTTGTTGAAGATGCCATATTTTGAGGAATTGCCAAAATTTTCATTGTTGCTAAGGGATTTCATGAGCCTAGATTTATATTCAATGTTGGCATGGATGGTAGGATTGTCTTCAGATTCTACAATGCACAAGTGGCAAGCATCGCTAGTATAATGTATTTCACAGGTGGAGTTTTATGCCCCGATTGCTATGATAGTGACCACAAATCTAATTTTCTTCAATTGGGTAGATTTCATAGCTCGAAGAATGCACTCGTAGTTGTAGAAGGTGCAAATTGAGGAAGACATCAATTTTAGACATTGTTCCTTTCTGGTATGGTACTTTTTATATCACATGCATTCCCATTTTGCTTTCATACTAGTAAGGAAGATAAATGAAATAGGTAGAATGTTGCCAGTGTATTCATGGACTCAGATTTTTTCAATAAATGAGTCCTATTATAATTTTAATAGAATATTTTTTAGGCTCGCCCTTGAGTTGATTTATGGGGTATGTGATAGATTTCCAAGAGCCATGAAAGAAGAGATCATTAAAAATAAAAGGGTGACGTATTTTTGCTCACACAAGGAGTGGTCGTCAAAAGTTTTGGCTTCACTGGCAAACCTTTTTTGTTACCATATTTTAATATTGAACATATTTTCACCCTGGAGGTAGCCCGACAAAGTGATTTCACAAATGATACATATGGGACAAGCAGGTGAAAGAGAGCTACATGCACTATGCCTTTCCAATTTTGCGATATTAAAGTAACTCAGTGTGGGTAAAATAAATTAATTGCTGAAACATTGTACGACCATGGGTTGATTGAGCTTCCCCAATGATGGCAGTATGATCCTTTGGGTATTTTTGAGAAACTCATCAAGGCTAATAATTTTCATTGCTACCCTCAAGAAGACATATTGTAGTAGAGGAACAATCCCAAGGGGTGCGACCTTGAGTGGCACATTGAAAATATGATGTTGCTCCCTCCTTGGCATAATTTTTATGAAATGGAAGTTGAATATGATCCTGTAAATCATCCTAAGCAGGTTGCTCCTCCTGATTTGTTCAATAAAATGAAAGTAAAATTACCTAGATGGTCTGAGGAGAAGATCACCAACTGGTGGGTCATGAGGGTCCATCGAGGGAAGCTTGGGTCAAGTTATCCATTGGTTATGGATGAGGCATTTTCACTTATTTATGACGATCATTGTGAAAAGTACCAGCCCCTCTCTTTCGTTGACCTAATTCCTCTAAGTATCTGCAACCCTGACAAGAAAGAATACATGGTAATAGATAAGGAAGCATTGTGTGAAGACAAAAACATGACACTTAAAAAATGAAGAAAGAAAATAACACAAATAAACACAAGATTGCACAAATAGATTATTTTTTTCTAATAAATGGGGGTAGCTAATAAACTCCTTTTGATACAATCTATACTCAGTGAGTATTTTATACAATGATGTACAAGATTCTAGGGTTCTCTAAAACCCTAGCTACAATAATGAAGTGTCTTCAATGTGCTTCTCTCCCAATAGAATGAGTGGGCTTCTAAGATATCTGATGTTGGGCCACTCTAGCTTCAACAACTATCCAATGTTGAATGAGAACCTCTAGATCTGCATACACACAAAAAAACAAGGGTATTAACAATACCTGTGAGGGCTCCATAGAGTGAGACCCTTAGTTACCAATAAAAACCTAGCTATTAATGAATAAAATGACATACAAAAATCTACAAATTATATAATGAAATAAAACCAATGGGGATTTACCTTGCTATTTATTAATGTTTTGTTGCAGATCCATGGATGTGATGCCCTAGAAGCAACAATATATGTGTAGCAATAGGCTCGAGAGCGCACATAGTGATTACGATAGGCTCTGGTGTGCACCTTAAGGATATAGTAGGCTCTAGTGCACACCTGTGGGATACAACAGGCTCTGGTACGCAACTATGGGATACATCAGGCTCTAGTGTGTGCTTGGCAAGCTCTATGGTGAGCTTGAAAGGCTCGGGAGGGTGTCTATGGGTAAGGGTATATCTCTAGAAGTAGATAGTGGAGGACACAATGAATGTGGTGGATGGATGAGGACTACGACGATGATGGAGAATGGATGTGGGGATGGTTGGAATAGTTGAAGTCCTATGGCTAGCTAGGGCTTTGGATTTTTCAAGACTCTATCACTTTTTGCTTCACTAGGGATTTGCTAATGACTTCTTCAGAATGCACATGACAATATCAGGGTTTCGAGGTTTGGGCATTTGCAAATAACCTTACTTATAATCCAACCTTAGGGTTTCTTAGGGTTTTATCTCAACACTTTAGATCGTGTGGCTAAGATTAAATCACATCCTAGGGTTGAGATTGTACTTTAAGTGTGGCATGGATTAATGAAGATGGACGGTGGAGATTATATTGGATCGGATGGCTATGGTTAATTGGGTTTATAAATACATATTTTATAATAAATATATTATAATTAAATATAAAATAATATTAAAATAAGCCCAATTGGGTTAGGAAATGGTAGGAAAGGGATAAAGTGGACCTTTTGAAGGCAGGAAGGATGTATGGTGGACAAGTGGGTGGTGGGATGGTTAGGATGGAGGATTAGTGGCTATAATTTGGTGTCTACAGATGCCCCTTTTGTACCATGTTGTATGAAACACAATATGGCACAAAAATACGAGACACCTGTCTCGGCTTATGGGCATAGAAGCAACTTCTCTCTATCGTTGGATTTGAGCACTGATGTTGAAGATAAACGAATAAAGAATTTTTGGAATTTTTGTAGCCTACCCCCTTAATTGGTGAATGAGAAGCATCTCATGAGCCAATTGAAAAATAATTTTGTGCAAGTGATGAATGATGTAATGAAATGCTATGTGATTGTGGACAATATGAATGATGTAAAATGTGATACTATTTTTGCCCCAATGGTGGAAAAAGGGGGTTGGTGTATAATACCATGTGATTATGGAAGATATGAATAATGTAAAATGTGATACCATTTTTTCCCCAATGGTTTAAAGGGGGTTTTGTGAAGTGTAGATGTCATGATCATGTAATATGTATCCCATTATTAGAGGATCAAGATCAAATTGTGCTTGCACCAAATTTGGGGGTGATTCGATGTTGTTGAATAGTGTGCTCTCTGATGCCATTGATATGCAAGTATGATGATACAAATAAAAAGAAAAAAGAACAAACCGTGGATAGCCTGCTGGTGATTGTTCTCACAATTGGAACTAATCATCCTAGCTAGTGCCGATAATTAGGTTTTTGAAGAAAATGATAAAATTTGAGTTTTTGTTCATGTGTTAAGCCTCACAAAATTTTGCACAAACATTAGGGAGAGATGCCATTTAATGGTACAATCAATTGCCTACACATAGAATTTATTCTTTTGACCAATTTATGGACTTATTATTTGAGCGTTTTGACCTCAATATTAGAAAGAAGGTATCATTATCGGACATATATTATTTGAAATAATGGTATGATGAACCTATCTATGATTTTGGAAACCATTGGAGGGCAGTCATAACAAAGTTGCCATTCTCCCTACCAATGGAAGAAATTATAAAAATTTTCACCAAGAGTTACTTAAAACCCATCTCTTGGATGCTACAACTAAATACCTATAGAAAATTTGAAGAAGCTTTAGCACAAGCTAGTGTCATTGAGGAGATAAAAATAAAAGAAGGTGTCATTAAGCCTAAGAAAAAGGAATGGCAAAATAAGGGCCAATATCGAAATAATCAATTTGGCCAAACTAAATCCACACAAGCCTCAATGGCTAACATAGCTAATCAAGTCAATAAAGTGGTCATGAGCCAGCCCGTAATGCCTCAAAAACTAGTGCAACAAAAAATTACCTATCATGCGATCCCATCAGTAACCCAAACATCAATGGTACAAAACACAGCGCCAAATGTGAAGAACACAAGCTTATACTAAGAGGGAGGGTGAATAGTATAAGACCTCTTTTTACTTTTTGCTTTATACTTCAAAATAGTAAAGCAATATACCCAAAGAAATATCAAAGCAATGCACAATATCATCTACAAAGTGACACCAATTTTAACGTGGTTCACCCAGAATGGCTGGGCTACGTCCACAAAACTTTTATCTAAAAGTTATCTCAAAGTTCTTTGGGAATCCTTCCCAATCACAATGTTTATGAGCCTCGGCCCAAAGGAGATACCTTCCCCCAATCAGAATTTATGAGCCTCTGCTCAAAGGAGATACCTTCCCCCAATCAGAATTTATGAGCCTCTACTCAAAGGAGATACCTTCCCCTATGCTCTGGAAATGATCCCTTAGAAGATCAACCGCCTCTACCTCTTGCCAGCCACGTGGAACTCCTTTCCACCGAAGACCTTCTATCCTCAATGCTTAGCCTAAGAGAACTCGCCTTCTATGATCACGTCCATAGCGACTCGAAACCCTGTACCAAACACGATCAGTCGATCTAGTACAAGTCTTCCTCTCGTCTCGTCGGATCTGTCCAACTCTTGAAAAAATCAATCCTCTCGCATACAAGACTTATCAAAGACTTGCCAACTATCCTTAGGTTCTTCTCATAGAACCAATGCACCTCTGTCCTCAAGTTCTCTGATAGAACTATCAAACTCAGCTCACAAGTCCTCTACTAGGACCTCGTCCAAAATCGCTCACAAGTCCCCACCGAAACCTCGTCCAAAACTCGCTCACAAGTCCCCACAAAAACCTGTCCAAAAACTCAGCAAGCTCACCAAGAAAAACTTTCTTAGTAGAAAATCACAAAGTGAATTGTTAGAGACCCAATGTGATTTGTCAAAATCATAGAAGCATAAAGAGAATTGTTAGAGACTCAATATGTTCTATACTCAAATCCCAATCTCAAAACTCAACTCAAATAAACTCAGCTCAATATCAATCTCAAATCTGAAAACTCAACTCAATATCTAAAATGGATAGGATAGAATGTTTTCTTTCAAGAACATGAAGCCCCAACAATTGCCAACTATGCAAAGAATCACATAACAATGATACTCATGTTCTTTTCACCATAAATTAGGGTTTCAACAACAATGCTCATCAAACAAGGTTTAGTCAACCAACACCATTCAACTCAACATCAACCTTGAAGCATTCAACCAATCATCACAAGAAAAGGAAACAAGTAAAAATCCTTTTCCCTCCAAAGATATTTGAACCAAATAGCCACCAACGCAATATCACAAAATGCAAAGAATAACTTGCTCAAATCAACTCAATGGAGTAAGCCCAATATCATGAATCAAGTAAAGCAATAACTTGATCAAACAACCTCTATGGAAGCAACTCAACCATCAAACTCAAAACAGCCAACAAAGGGTTCCACCAACTCAATGCAAGTAGCTAGACTCACAAATATAAACCCTAGTGCACAAAGCTTCCACTATCTCAAACCAAAAATTATGCATTCACCAAAACTCTCATCAAGGATAACAATGCATAAGAAGTCTTCAACAAACCAAAAAATAGGATTTACACCCAACCAAAGGAAACCTAGTTGAAAACCTTTTCACTCCAACCTTATTTCAGAAAACATACACCAATCATACTCATAAGGAAAATGTGCCCATACCTTTTTTGGACTAGAAGAAAATTGATCCTTAAAGTTGTCACCACACACAACCCTCAAACTTCCAACCAAGTTAGGGTTAGAACCAAGATAAAAGAGCATATATAAAAACTTGCCTTAATACACCTTTTAGCTTATCTTCTTTAAAAACAACCACCAAAGAAGCCAAAAACACAACAACCAAAACTTACACCTTATATCTCCATTTTTAAATTTAGCATAGCAAAAGACTAATCTCAAAAATACAACCAAATAAATATCATCTTATTTCTCCTATGTCTTTTAAACAATGCTAAACAATGCCAAAAATCATATCAAGAAAATAATCACACCTTATATTGGCTGCCCTTGAAGAATCTGAAATTCGTAGCACAAAACACGTTTTAATAAAAACATGACTAATCCATGCACAACTCCCTCCGCGGGGATTGAAATGCAGACCTCTGCCTATGCAAGGCCCAAACACAGCCTTCGCTGCCACTAGTCCACAAGGGGCTTACGAAGTCCAAGACGGACTTCCTTCCACATAAACGGTCAAGCTTTTTGAAATCTTTTCAAACCATGAGCTCTCCTCTTTTGCAGCGTAAACAGAACATTCGATCGCAGCCAAACCAATTAATTGCCTTCGATTTTCCAAGAGAGTTTAACCTTAGGAACGTTCTCATATTTATAGTCCATACGTGGACTTTAGAACACGTCGGCTGCAAAGAAAAGTAATTTCAAATTTAATCGAAATTTTCTTTCCAAAGGGTTTAAAAACCCTTAAAGTATTTTTAATAAATTAAAAATAATTTCTCCCTTAATTAATTAAATAATTAATTAATTAAAACCTTGAAGGGTTTTAAATAATAATTAAATAAATAATAAAGAGAACCTCCATTGGTTTTAATAAAAATCATTGCCAATGGAATCTCTCTTGATTCTCTTAAAAATATTCTCTTAGAATCTTCCACCTTTGAAGCCAACACATCTCTTAACATTAATGTCATTTCCTTTTGACATCAATGACAACTCATAGACAAGAAGCTAGGATCTCAAACCCAAAATTGCCAACAAAATGTGGAACAACCTACCCGTTACCAAGAGAAAAACTTTTACACAAAGAGAAAGTATTTTTAAAAACTACTATGGAAAATGGTGCCTCAAATCCACCAGCAACATTGAATCCCACCATCGCCATAGATTCCGTGCAAATTCCCACTAGCCTCACCAAACTCACAAATCCACTCCACTCCTCAAACGCAACTTCTTAAAGTCCAAAACGCACAAGTGAGCCTCAAGATTCACTCATAAAGATATTTATATCTTTCCTTAGTGCATTCAAGCACATGCCTATGCCTACAAATTCGTAGGCTCACCTGGGCGCATGCAGGCACACCAAGGCACACCTGCATGCCTGCGGGATACCATAGGCGTAGCTGAGTGCCTGGAAACAAAATGCATAAAGACAAAATCAACAAAAATAGTAGCTTACCTCCTCCAAATTTCACCAAATTTCATCCACACATCCTGATCATCATAAAATTAGGTTTTGTGAAAATAAAAATTGTTTTGCATGCATATTTTGTGAGAACAAACCAAATTATTCAAATAGATATATCGCATTATAAAACATATCAATCAAGGTTAAATTTTTACAAAATCAACATTCCATAATTCTACATCATATGCTTTGTAATTCCATAAAATTTCGTGAAACTTGGAGTTGATTTGACCACTGAATCATTCATTTCCATGAAAAAATGCAACAAATAGCAGCCAAACGCAAAAGAAAACAAAAAAATCAATCAACTCCACTCCATCAAACATTCTTCCATCATAATATTTCACGAATCACTCATCATACATCACATTTTTTTCTTATTGAGTAGATGGTAAGCGAACCTCGTATCTAGTGGGTGAATCTATAAACTTGGTGATTGCAATGATAATAATCCATGCAATTCGGTAAGATGAACAAACCACCATAAGGACACTTGAACATGATCATCATCAACTATCTCATTTTCCAAGATCACAATCACATTGGGGCACTTCATATTTTGGAGTGAAACCTTGCCAAGAAAAATTTGCACAACTGTTGTCATTGATGGTTTAGTTCGTGAGGCTTAAAACATGAAAAAAAACTCAAATTTTATCATTTTCTTCAAAAACCTAATGATTGACACTAGCTAGGATGATTAGTTCCAATTGTGAGAACAGTCACCAGCAGGCTATCCATGGTTTGTTCTTTTTTATTTTTATTTGCATCATCATACTTGCATATCAATGGCATCAGAGAGCACACTATTCAAAAACATCGAATCACCCCCAAATTTGGGGCAACCACAATTTGATCTTGATCCTCCAACAATGGGATACATCTTACATGATTATGACATATAAACTTTACAAAACCCCTTTCGACTTTCGGGGTAAAAATGGTATCACATTTTACATCATTCATATCATCCACAATCACATGGTATTATACACCAACCCTCTTTTTCCATCGTTGGGGCAAAAACGGTATCACATTTTACATCATTCATATCATCCATAATCACATAGCATTTCATTACATCATTCATCACTTGCACAAAATTATTTTTCAATTGGCTCATGATATGCTTCTCATTTGCCAATTGAGGGGGTAAGCTACAAAAATTCCAAAAATTCTTTATTCTTTTGTATTCAACATCAATGCTCAAATACAACGATAGAGAGAAGTTGCTTTTATTCCCATAAGCCCAGGCAGGTGTCTCGTATTTTTGCACCATATTGTGTTTCATACAACATGGTACAAAAGGGGCATCTGTAGACACCAAATTATAGCCACTAATCCTCCATCCTAACCATCCCACCACCCACTTGTCCACCATACACCCTTCCCACCTTCAAAAGGCCCACTTTAGCCCTTTCTCGCCATTTCCTAACCCAATTGGGTTTATTTTAATATTATTTTATATTATATTATAATATATTTATTATAAAATATTATTTATAAACCCAATTAACCATAGTTATCTAATCCAATCTAATCTCCACCGTCCATATTCATTAATCCATGCCACACTTAAAGTACAATCTCAACCCTAGGATGTGATTTAATCTTAGCCACACAATCTAAAGTGTTGATCTAAAACCCTAAGAAACCCTAAGGTTGGATTATAAGTAAGGGCATTTGCAAATGCCCAAACCTTGGAACCTTGATATTGTCATGTGCATTTTGAAGAAGTCATTGGTGAAGCCCTAGTGAAGCAAAAAGTGATAGAGTCCTAAAAAATCCAAATCCCTAGCTAGCCATAGGACTTCAACTATTCTAGCCATCCCCACATCCATTCTCCATCACTGTCGTAATCCCCATCCATCTGCCGCATTCATCGCATCCTCTAATATCTACTTTTAGAGATATACCCTTACCCATGGGCATCCTCTTAAGTCTTCCAAGCTCACCGTAGAGCCTACCAAGTGCACACCAAAGCCTACTGTATCTTGTAGGTGTGTACTAGAGCCTGATGTATCCTGTAGGTGCGCACCAGATCCTGATGTATCCCATAGGTATGCACCAGAGCCTACCATCACTAGGTGCACCCGACCCTATTGCTACACATCTGTTGCTACTGCTAGGGCATAACATCCATGAATATGCAATAAAACATTGATAAATAGCAAGGAATATCCCCATTGGTTTTATTTCATTGTATACTTTGTAGATTTTTGTATGCCATTTTATTGATTAATAGCTAGGGTTTTATTGGTAACTAAGGGTCTCACTATGTGGAACCCTCATAGGTATTTCTAATCCCCTTGTTTGTTTGTGTGTATGCAGATCTATAGGTTCTCATTCAACATTGGATAGATGTTGAAGCTAGAGTGGCCCAAAATCGGATATCTCAGAAGCCCACTCATTCTGTTGGGAGTGAAGCACGTTGAAGACACTTCATTATTGTAGCTAGGGTTTTAGAGAACCCTAGCATCTTGTACATCATTGTATCAAATACTCACTGAGTATAGATTGTATCAAAAGGAGTTTATTAGCTTCCCCCTATTTATTGAATAAAATTATCTATTTATGCAATCTTGTGTTTCTTTGGGTTATTTGCTTTCTTCCTTGTTCAAGTATCATGGTTGGGGAAGGTGGGCTTGGAGGGGGTAGCTCATTTGGATGTTTTGAGGATGAATGAGGAGTATCTCTCATCATTTATAGAGATATGGGATTCTGATAGGGGGACGTTCCAACTACCAACTTGGGAGGTTATTGTTGCTCTTGAGGATGTATACCACATCCTCAAGGTGCTAGTAGAAGGGGAGAAGGTGGTGGTTGGACGTGATAAGAAGGTGGAGATGAAGGGGATGTTTGGGGATCGATGGTAGGAGGCTAGGATGGGCTGGAGGCATATGCTATCTAAGCATGTATAAGGTAAAGGAGTTGGATGTGCTCCCAGACTTGATCATGTTTGTGTTAGCAAACATAGTGTTACCTAATAGCAATGGTTGTAGGTTCCCTTGGAACCTATTAGGGTTGGTGAGTGATCTATTTACTGATCCATAGGCGTATGTGTGGGCTTCGATATTGTTGGTGTAGTTGTACTAGGAGCTATATGAGGTGATGCAAAGGAGGAGGAACGGGATTGGGTGCAGCTTCCTCTTATAGGGATGGGCTTGGGAGCATTTTGGTGTGGCTCGGCCAGAGAGGTTGCCCTGTCAGGCGTGGTAGAATGGAGAGCCCTATGCTAAGAAATGGGTAGTGGCAAAGGATGTATAGTTGAGTCAATAGGTGCATACCAGCCAGTGGTATCGAGATATGTGTTTGAGGTTGACTCGGGCTGACATGATATGGAGACCATGGTGAGGTGCTCTATGGAATGATGAGAGGGATCAATTGCATCGGGTGAGGCAGACTCAGTGGTTTATTGGTTGGAGATATGAGGAGGTGGAGTACTTTCAATCCTCATGGGTGTTGAGGCAATTTAGCTTAACTCAAGATGTGCTAGATGAACCGGTACTGTATCGGCGTCGACAAGATGCGGTGGGGTTCCATGTGTGGAGCCATGGTGGGTGCCTATGGATGATGATGAGTAGCTGAAGGTCCCTAACGTAGATTATGTCGAGGTGACTCTAGAGTATGTGGCTTGGTTTGGTGCCCAACCAATGTGGGTACCAAAGGTTACGGATGATGATGTGACAACTGCGGGGTCAGGTATGACTCCAAAGAAGATGAGGCCTTAATGTTTAGTGAGTCAGAGGCGGTCGAGGAGATCAACCCAACAGGCTCTAGATATGGGGTTGGCAGATTAGGAAATGGAAGATAATGATGAGATGGATGAGATGTCAGAGGTGATGAGGTTGTGGGTGGAGCTATAGAAACTTTGTGAGGAGCATGATACTATGCTTGAGACTCATAGGGAGTCTTTGGATCCTATAGCGCGACTGGAGGCGGAGCAAGTGGTAGTTGTGGCTAGTTATTAGGAGACGGTCACAAGGCTTCAGGTAGAGATGTTGGCTAAGGAGCATCGACATCATATGGACTTGCAGTGTCTATGGGCTAATGAGGCGTATGCACATTCCCTGGAGGATTTTTGTATGCATCACCATATTATGCTACCTAATCCTCCTTCTTCTTCCACAGTCGAGTCATCTAGGCATACTGAGTTGAGGCAGAGTATGAGGCCTAGGGTTCCTACTAGGTCTCAGGGGTCCTCTCATGGACATTAGCTTAGTGCTTAGATGCACTATTTTGTATATGAGCCTTGGTGCTCCTTTGTAGCCTTTTTGGCATTTATTGTATACGCGACACTTATACATATATATACATGGCTTTTAATTTTATGTTGTATTTTGTGTGAATGCTTTTATTTTTTTATGAAATTTGTGTTTAATTTTTTATTGATGCTTAATATAGGCTAATCATGATGTGTATGCATAATGCTTATATGGATGATTAATGCATGTGAAATTTCATGTATATAAATGGTGTTTATGTGGATGATTAATGCCATCTAAATGATATTTGTTATGGATGATTAATGCAAGTAAATTTGTAATGAATATAAACTATCTGAGAGGAATGCATAGTGTTCAAATGATCTTTTTATAGTTCAGATATTTTATTGGCCATTTTTGTTATCCATTGTTTTGCAATTGGGAGTACCGAATTTTTTGTCACTCTTGCAACTTGTCTCTTAATTAAGACATGAATGTTAATATGGAAGTGGATATGGATGTTGATATGGAAGCATATATGGAAGAAGACATGGATGTTGATATGGAAGAATATATGGATGTTGATATGGAAAACTGAAAGGTTTTCAAAGACTCAAACATACTAGTGTCATCAACCAACTCACTAAGTTTGTCTAACTTTCTTTAGGACCAAATGTGTGTTCGAGTGAGGTTCAATTAGCAAGTCTTGAGTATGACAACCTATCCAATAAAGTACCAGTGTGTATGCACTTGAATTTCACTAACCCATTATGAGTAGATTTAGGCATGACCTTTTATGGAGATGACCTGAGGCTAGCTTGTCCTTATGTGCGTTTAGAGGTCTCTCATTTTGGAGGAGAGACATGTCACCTCACATGAGATTACTCCATTGCCAGTAAAGCGTCTATATCCCCAGTGGAGATTCACTCCATAGTCCAATGGGATTGATATTTTAGGCCTTGGGGATGACTACCCATCCTTGTCAAGGATGTGTAGTACAAATCCTTATGACTTTAGGGATCAAGGGTGTTTGGAATTTTATTTATGATTTTTGTATAGAGATTTGGGGAATCGTATTCTCAACCGAGGTGTGATGAGTTACTAATCTATATTTTTATATTTATGTTGTGGAAATCAATTATGGTAGTGATGAGAACCACTATTTTTGGACTATGTTGCGTTATGGGATAAGCAAGGGATATATCCTCTTCACCATAAGGTACTACCCAAGTATGGTACTAGCTCCCCCTATATCATAATATTTTTAAGGTGTGATGGAATGTGATTGGTTCAAGATTGTTTTGTGATAGATCAGCAATGCTTAAGATTTTCTTAGTGTATAAATTGTGTTTTTGGTCCTAAAGAAAATTGGACATATGTTTGGATGTTGCTTGCTACACTAGTAATAGTTGAGTGATTGAAAATATAGGACTTATGATTTTTGACACATGATGTGGTTGACATGACTTTTGTGAGGGTTGCATGATTTATTCAAACTAGGTACCCCCAATTTGTATAACCTAACTTTTTTTTGTGGCCATATTATCATTACTATATCAAATCATTGAACATGGGACGGGATGAATGCAGATGTATATGCCTAATGTAATGGAGTGTTGATATGTAAATGGAAATTGTACAATGCAATGGAATATGTATGATTTAATTTATTCAAATGAAATAATGCATGAATGCAAAAATGAAAATGCATGTCAAATGCCTAAATGTAAATGCAAATGGAATGTATGCAATGTGGAAATGCCTATGTGAATGTTTTTTTTTTAAATATGTACATGTGTTACAATTATTGGATGATGTGTGTGGCTCAAGGTGGATTACCAGGTGGGTCCACCTATTCTTGTGGAAGAAGTAAGCAGAATATGGGATGGTGGATGGGGAACATTCGGAGGTAAAACTCTTCCTATTGGGTGATGGGGAAAATGGGTTGTGACTTCTCTTCGAAATCTTCAGAAGCATTTGACATAACTTCAAAATATTCGTAAATTTCATCGTCTGAATAAAAGACAGGATAGGAGAAGTTGATGGGGTCATCCTCGTCTACTTCGTCAATGCAAATTTCTTGAAGGGCTTGTTCAAGTGAGGATGTTGAGGGTAATGGATGGATGGGTATTGGATGACGATTTGGAATTGGAAGGTGGTGGATGGGGTAATTATGACATAAAATAAGTGGTTATAGAAGAAGGGGTAGATGTGATGTATGATGTGTTAACAGTAGGCTAATTGTGACCACGTGTACAAGAAGAAGTGGATGTTTAAAGAGGGGATGTGATGGATAGTTCCTCTAATATGGGAGCCTTCAAAGAGGATGCAGATGTATTAGAAGGAGGATTAGAAGATGATGTGGATGGATTTTATGATGGCATCAAGAATAAATGGGTGGAAGGTAACATGGATTCATAAGGATTTGAAATGAAATTACAATACTTAAAAGGTTTGACATTCGCAGGGATGCAATGGACCTGTCCATCATGAACATATTTCAAGCATTGGTGGAGAATTAAAGGAATACATTTCATTTCCCTCATCCAAGGTCTACCAAGGATTATATTATATGCCATGGCTCCTTATAATATGTGAAACATTGTGTGTAATGTTCTGGCCCCTACTTCTATGGGTAAACAACAGTTACAAATGTGGTACACAAAGCATCATTAAATTATTTGAGGGTGATGATAATTTGGAAATGTGGGATGGAGGTAATTTGAGGTGACTAAGGGCAGTAGGAGTAATGATATTGATGGATGAGTCAGTAACAATTAGGACTCTTTTGAATGGCTTTCTGTCTATTAAGGTCATTATGTGCAATAGAGAGTCTACTGATTCAAAATTCATTAACTTTTTCTCAAAGTCATAGAAGGTGATTGATGGCTCCATGCATGTCCTAACACTCCCTAATTTTTTTTAAAGGCATTAAAGTCTTTGGATTCTAACTCAATTGACTTGAGTATTTCCATTAAATCTTCTCTATGCCTAGGGGATTATTGGATAAGCTCATACATGGAAAGTTTGGGTGATGCCACTTTCAAACTAGTGGTTAACCGACTGGTTAAGGTTATCGTTGGCCTTATTGGATGAAGGATGGGCTGATTGGATGGATTGGATAGATTGATTTGCGAAGATGGATTTGGTGATGTTTGGATGGGGGGTGGGTTTGAAGGTTGTTGAGCATTTTGTTGATTTTTCCTTTGTCCTCTAGTGACCACATGGACTGCTCCTACAAAGTTTTAATACTGTTGGACATGATTTACTTCGTTAGGAGGTGCTTGTTGATTGTTACCTCTTTAATTATGTTGGACCTCCCCATGGTTAGATAGAGGTGTCTAATATATGCCCAAGTTTTGGTTTTGTGGAGCTAAGGGGTTATCCACGTTAATGGCTCCTAGGTCTATAAGGTCTTGCACTATATTCTTGAAAACATGGTAAGAGTTAATATCATGCCCATTTTGCCTATCGTATGGGCAAAACAAGTGCTCTCTATAACTTTTAGGTCTTTTAGTGGGGTCATCGGGCCTAATTTCTAGTAAGGCTAATTTATTAATCTCATACAACCTTAGAAAATGGATGAATACGACTCTGCTAATGGAGTGTATTGACGTTGGGTTCGATTGAATTGGCGGCTAGTAGGTTGTTCCATAGTTGGTGCTATGTTTTGTACCATTGGTGCTTGGGTTACTGATGGGACCACATGATAGGTAATTTGTTGTTGCATTGGTTTTTGAGCCATTACGGGTTGGCTCATGACCACTTGATTGACTTTATTAGCTATATTAGCCGTTGAGGCTTGTGTGGATTTAGTTTGGCCAGATTGATTGTTTTGGTATTGGCCCTTATTTTGCCATTCCTTTTTCTTAGGCTTAATGACACCTTCTTGGATTTTTATCTCCTCATTGAAACTAGCCTATGCTAAAGCTTCTTCAAATGTTCTATAGGTATTTAGTTGTAGCATCCAAGAGATGGGTTTTAAGCAACTCTTGGTAAATTTTTTTATAATTTCTTCCATTGGTAGTGAGAATGGAAAATTTTTTATGACTACCCTCCAACTGTTTCCAAAATCATAGATAGGTTCATCATCCCATTGTTTCAAATAATATATGTCTGATAATGATACCTTCTATCTAATATTGAGGGTGAAACACTCAAATAATAAGTCCATCAATTGGTCCAAAGTATAAATACTGTGTAGGCAATTGATTGTACCATTCAATGGCATCTTCCCCTAATATTTGAGGAAAAATTCGAAGCATAAGAGCATTATCATCACTAATCCAAAAACATGCATGAAAAAATGAACTCACATGCTCCTTGGGATCCTTAGTTCCCCTGAAATTATCAAATTTTGGTACCATAAAATATGTCGGATATGGCAATGATGGTACCAAAGGGTGGATTTGTTGATGGATTAGTTGGCTTAAGGTTAGCTTTTGGATCGTTATTCCTAGTGATTTTTGCATCAACTGATCAATTTACTTTTGAATTGCCTGGAATCGAAGATCTTCTACTGGAATGTGAGGACCTTGGATTATGTGGTGGTATGTTGATGGGTTGGATGGAAGATGTTGGGGTGTGATCAGCATGGTATTGTGAAATGAGTTGGGTTGGGTATGTGGTGAATATTTATGGTTAAAATATGGGGATGATTGGTGAGGAGGTTGATGGAAGAATGGATTGTGTGGTTGGTTTGTGGCAATGGTAATTGGCGTGGTTGATGTGTGGATTTGTGATGGATTAGAAATGGAGACTATGGAATATTGGGGAACCCATGTTGGATTTTGATTGGTGGACAGAGGTTGATTTGGAACTGCTTGGATCATAGGGTCTATGTGGATTGGCTATTTTCCTCTTGTTCATTATGAAAGCAACCTATTTATGAGTCCTAATGTATCCGTGAGTTCCTAATTTGACCATGTGTCAAATGATGTGGTTGTGGCTAGATGAGATGATGGAAGGGTGGATGATGATGGATGAGATGGCATGGGCATTTTGGGTAGGTGAGATGATGGAGGGATGGATGATGATGGATGAGATGACATGGGCATGGTGCAAGTTGCATTTGATGTGACAACTTGTGAGGCAGCATTAACATACTCCTCATATAATGGGTTAGAATATATGGAAGTGGGGTAAGTGTATGGAACACTTATATGTTGTTGCAGTTGGCTCGTGGAAGAAGGCATACCATATTCATAACCTAAATTATGATATCCTTGGGTAAGTTGGGCGATAGCCAATTCGGGTTCTTCAAATCCCTCTTGGCAAAGGGGTTCTAAGACATAGTTGGAGGACTTGTAGATGGCCCTCACTTTGTCCATGTCTATGTGGATGGTGGCTATTTCCACATTGTGTGTAAGGGTTCCTACTTGAGGTAGGGATGGATATGACGATCCAAATGTAGTCTAAACCATGCTATATAGATTGTCTACCGAAGTAGCGAGAGGATGGGAAGTGTTTTCCATTAAACCACTTTGATTTATTACTTTATTTTGTTGTCTCATTAGCACCATAAAGTAGTTAAACCAAAGATTCAAAGTTTATCAAAATCACACAAACTAAAAACTTTTTTAGAATTTAAAGTAAAGAAAATAATCAATCCTAGGTTTCACCATGTGTGGCTTACCTCGTTCATTAATTATTTTCTTTTGTTAATGTGATATTCTTTTTAGAATTTTTGGCTTGTGTGTTTTGATGTAACTTAATTCTTGTTTAAATAAAATGAAAGGTAAAAACTAAGGTTGGCTGGGGTAACGAGATTCTTGTTGGTAATGACCTCCAACAAGTTTGCTCGAGGGTAGTCCTATGGTTTCTAGGGCAGATATTGGTGGATGGAAATCACTGCCACCATCACCAAATCTCAAGCAATGGCTGGTGATGAAATCTAGCCACTACTGTTAAAAATGTGAATAGTGCAAGTGTGTGTGATTAATTTTATTAGATCTACCATTCTTTATGGTGTGCAAACAATATTAAATATTACTAAATTTTCTAATCTAAATCAGAATCCAACACAAAGACACAAATTTCACCTAAAGAGCACAAAGTACACCCTTAAAATCCCCTGCCTATAAGTCATTAAAATCACAAGAGCAACCGAAGGGTTCATCCACATCTTAGCCAAAGGGGCCAACCTAGGGCAGGATTACTTTATGTGTCAAGATGGTTTTCCTATTTAGATATGCAAAATTGAAGTGATATTTAACCCTAAAATGTGAAATCTAGGATGCTTTTTTGTTTCATATGCACTCAAAATGCAAACAATCACCTAGATCTACAAATTTAGAACAAGAAATGAATTTTGTGTAATAAAACATAGATAAACCCTAAATGTAATTTTATAAGGATTATTTCCCATATTACTTAGTGTTAAGTTCTTTTTATAACCCAGAAACATAAAAAATCTACAAAAAAATATAGAATATGTAAACTACAAAATGACCAATTAGGGTTATGGGACTTACTTGGAAGCCTTAGCTTTGCTTAAAATCATTGTCAGGCGACTAGGAACCTATGTAGATGTAGCAGGGTGCCTATGTAGGTGCATCAGAGCACCTATGGTTGTCTACAGTCACCATCGAATGCCTGCGTAATCTCTAAAAGTGTTGCAAAATGCTTCAAAAAACCTAGTGATGAGATCGATGACTTCTACACTTCTAAAAATCCCTGCAATAGACAAAAAAATTAAGTTATCAAAGTAAATCAATTTAAATAATGAAATCCTTATGGGGTCCCACCGTGATCGCCATTTGTGAAGATGAAAACATGACACTTAAACAATGAAGAAATCAAATAACCCAAAGAAACACAAGATTTCACAAATAGATAATTTTATTCAATAAACGAGGGGGAAGCTAATAAACTCCTTTTGATACAATCTATCCTCAAGTGATTATTTGATACAATTATGTACAATATTATAAGGTTCTTTGAAACCCTAGCTATAATAATGAAGTATCTTCAACATTCTTCGCTCCCAACAGAATGAGTGGGCTTTTGAGATATACGATGTCGGGCCACTCTAGCTTCAACAACTATCCAATGTTGAATGAGAACCTATAGATCTGCATACACACAAAAAAACAAGGGGATTAGCAATACCTATGATGGCTCCACAAAGTGAGACCCTTATTTACCAATAAAACCTTAGCTATTAATGAATAAAATGACATACAAAAATCTACAAATTATACAATGAAATAAAACCAATGGGGATTTACCTTACTATTTATCAATTTTTTGTTCCAGATCTATGGATGTGATGCCCTAGCAATAGTAGAAGATGTGTAGCAATAGGCTTGTGCATAAACCTAGTGATTATGGTATGCTCTGGTGTGCACTTGCAGGATACAACAGGCTCTGGTGCACACTTGTAGGATACAATAGGCTTTGGTCCACACCTCCGGGATATAGCAGGCTCTGGTGTGTGCTTGGCATGCTTTTTAGTGAGCTTAGAAAGCTCGAGAGGGCACCTATAGGTAAGGGTATATCTAAAAAAGTAGATCATGGAGGACATGACAAATGTGGTGAATGGATGGGGACTGCGACGATGATGAAGAATGGATGTGGGAACAACTAGAACATTTTAAGTCCTATAAATAGCTGGGGCTTTGGAGTTTTTAGGACTCTATTACTTTATGCTTCACTAGGGCTTCCCCAATGACTTCTTTAGAATGCACATGACAATATCAGGTTTCTAGGGTTTGGGCATTTGCAAATTCCCTTACTTATAATCCAACCTTAGGTTTTCTTAGGGTTTTAGCTCAACACTTTAGATCGTGTGTCTAAGATTAAATCACATCCTAGGGCTGAGATTATACTTTAAGTGTGGCATGTATTAATGAAGATGAATGGTGGAGATTAGATTGGATCGAATGGTTGTGATTAATTGGGTTTATAAATACATATTTTATAATAAATATATTATAATATAATATAAAATATTATATTAAATATAAAATATTATATTAAATATAAAATAATATTAAAATAAGCCCAATTGGGTTAGGAAATGGCAGGAAAGGACTAAAGTGGGCCTTTTGAATGCGGGAAGGGTGTATGGTGGACAAGTGGGTGGTGCGATGGTTAGGATGGAGGATTAGTGGCTATAATTTGGTGTCTACACATTGGTTGAAGAAAGGGTAGTTATCAAAGAATAAGAAGAAGATAAACCGCCACCCGAGGAATAACTTTCACTCAGAAATAGGATTGTGGGTATAAGAGTGCCTTTCCCCAATTTGGTAAAGAAGCCAAGAAGTGGTGTAATTTTTTGCTCTTAGCATAAAGAAACCTCCTTCACTTATGGTTGAGCAAACTGGTTTTAAGGAGATATCCTCTTTGGCTCAACAAGAACAATCGAGCATGATGGTGATAATAGTAGATTTGGAAGTAGAGGAAGAGAATGCAGAGAAAGAAAAATATTCTATAGTGTAGCAACCTTCATCATCAACTCAAATGGTGTCAGAGCCCATAGGTAAAAATTTTCTTTCTTCTTCTCTTACTAATAAGCACTTGGTGACCATTTCCTCCGCGTCGATAGTTCCCATCTCCACTTCACCTCAATTTACTATACCCATCTATTCAGTTCCTCTTTCCACTTCATAGTCGTAGGTCACTAATGCTCTCCCAGTTTCCTCCATTCCATCCATTTCTCTTTATTTCAATTCATTTGCATCTACCCTAAGCCCATTTTTGCTTTCGTTATCCTATGTTCCATCTTACATCCCTTCTAATCTTGTTATCATTGTAAGTATGAAAACCCCTCCTAGGGTAAGCATAACTGTAGTGCCTTCTACCTCCACTCCCTCTATTGAGCCAAACCCTCAACATACCCTTTTCCAATTTTCCCTATTTTTTGCAATATAGGAACCACTAGCTTTCAGTATGGAGTTGCTACCGGAGCACCCCGGGGTAGAGAAGATTAGTAGAGTATGGAAAGTTCCTCATGTTAGTTGAAAAATCATAAGTAGAAGGATGCATAGAGCTGATGAAACCATTGAAGAAGGTGATTTTTGACCTAGAGGCTATGGAGGCACACACTGTGAAGATGGTCTATCAAGTACAGAAACCTCAAGGAGAGATGATGCTAAAGAATCACTCATATCGGGTCATCACTGAGGACCTCACAAAAATAGATTCATCTGTGAAAATGGGTAATATACATGTGGAGATGAGTTTGATATAATTGCATGACAAGCATTACAAATATTATTTCTTCTAGGTTGAAGAAAAAATAGTGGAGATATAAGAGGCTTTAGCTGCACAAAAAGCCCAAGTGGATGTTGCACAATCAAAATCTCAATAATGGCAGTAGAGAGTGAAAATCTAGAGAGAAATATTGAGGGTTATAAGTGGGCATCCAAAAAAAATTAAGTGGAAAAATAGGAAATGCAATAATATATCTAGGCCTTGCAAGACCAAATCTAGAATTTACAGAATCAGTTGGAAGCCAAGGCGATGTAGTCAGTGACCCTCACAAAGGAGAAAATTAAGGAATCTCATAGTTAGCTACTTATTGATTGTTCTACAATGGTGATGAAGGTGATGTTGATTCTCATGTTACTTTAGGAAGTGCAGATAGTCATTTTGTATGGTAGACATGTAGTGGAGTATTCAGAAGAAAACCTAGAGCTAAAATTAGAAATGGCAATGAAGATCTAGGCAATGGCTCAAATGGATCTTAGATTCTATCCATTGAGTGAAATAGCCCATGCTTGGGTGAATTCCAAGATCACACTATGTAGTTATTTCTCCAAGTTGTACTTGGTTAAAGAAGCCCAAAAGCTACTAGAGACATTTGAGCAAGAGAGGTACATTTTGTTGGTTTACTTTGATATAATAATAGCCAATGGTTTCCCTAGTTTCATTGATGATCAGGGGAATATTATGGTAAAGAAGTACCTGGATGTGGTATGGGCTATCTTCATAGATGATTCTTCAAATATTTGTGACTTGGAAGAGCCCATCACTGAAGAGCACATGCTACCATTAATGAGGAAATTCATCCGCATTGAGTCTAGATTACTGGAACTCATCCATAGGGCCAACTATATTGATCTAGAGTAGGTTGAGAATTTTTGATACATTTTGGACATGATCAATAATCGTGAGGTGATTAGTATGGATGCATGGGCCAAGGTAGTTGTGATGTATGAAGCCACAACTTCGCAGATCAAAAAATAAGAATACACTGATGCAAGCAGCAGGTAATCAGATGTAGCTGGTAGTGGAGACTTTGAGCCCAATGAATAAATGCCTAAGATCAATTGCATTCAGCCGAGCTAAATACCCCATGAGCCACAAAAAATGTTAGCATTTTTGCCACATTAAAATTTTGTTAAAATTTTGCCCAAATATGTAAGCAATTTTACCAGTGAAATCCATTTTGAGCATTTTGACCACATTAAAAAAAAAATTCAAATTTTTTTCAAAGTGTTTGATGGGTGTCATTTCGGGAAAAATTTGAGTGAAATTCATTTTCACCCCAGGTGCAACAAAATGCCTTTTCACCCCTAGGTGCAGCAAAACTCATTTTTACCCCTAGGCATAATGAAAATTAATTTCTAGACAATTTCACCAGCAAAATCATTTGTTGATAGTTTCACCCAGTTTTTGGTAGTTTCTAGCGAAGTTCCCTTTTCGCTTAGTTTTTAGCGAAACTCCCATTTTGCCCAATTTCTAGATAAAATTCCATTTTACCCAGTTTCCCAATGAAACTCTCTTTTTGTCCAAATTTTTAGTGAAATGCATTTCGAGTACGTTTCGGGCAAAAACGTTGGCAAGAGCATGTTCCAAGTGCAAGTCTAGGCGAAAGCCCATTTTGGGTATGACTTGAGTGAAACCATGATGAAGGCTCATTTCAAGCATAACTTTGAGTAAAAGTTCATTTTAAAAGCAAACATGCCATCACCCCTAGTTTTCTCAGTGAAGATATTCTTTGGGAAGGGTTCAAAGCTAGTAAATTCAATTTCTAGGGTGATGTAATTGATATGTTTAGGATCACTACCGAATAACTACTGATGTTAAATATTGCGCTCTTGAATCCAGTGTAATATTGTTCATTTTTGAAGTACCATTCACTTAAGTGGATATTCATTTCCTAGGCACTGTCATGGGGATTGAAATTGGACTGATGATTTCTACCAAAGTCCCGATACGCCATGTGACAAAATCGCTTGACACTTCCCAATGTGTTTGCTGATTTGTTCATTGCTCGTACCAAGGAGGAATTGTTGTTGTTTAATTTTTGACTAGCCAACATTTTATTTAATAAGAATTTAATTTTGGAGGTGAAATATTCTATAAAAACTTGAAAACTTGATGTAAAAATAAGAGGATGGACATTCTACTGAAGAAAACGCTTTAAGTTTAATATTTTGCTTTAATCTAAAGACTGTTGGTTCTAGTTCTCGGATTAGTTGTGTATGTTATTACTTTTTGCTAGTCATTTTTGCTATATTCATTGACTTTGTTAGATGAATTAAAATTTTATATTTAAATTTAATTGTTGATAAAGAAATAAATGTTGAAATGCTAATTGGAAGTTACAGTTGTGATATGTGATTGGTTCTTGTGTTAATATTTCTGATTAAATTTTAGTTATAACTTGATCTAGTTATTTAGCTATTAGTTCATCATTGCACTATATTTTTGGCTCATGGCCATATTTACCATTTCTTTCAATCATTTTCCATTTATTTCTATCAATTTCTCTCCCTAAGCTTAACGCCGATATTTATATTAGTAAGGGAACCAACCCTCTCTAGATATTGGCATGAAGGACATATCTTTCCTTTGGTATTTCAAGGTTTTTTGGGTCTAGGGTGCATAATTTTTACACTTAGGAATATTCGTGACCAACAATCCTCTAGTGACCAAACATTATTCCAAGAAAAATATTTAGGAATAAGAAATTTTGACTGCTATAGATCCTCATATCCCAACTCGATGGAGTATCCACCTTCCTTTGATAGATTCCAAACCAACTCATCCTTTCATGTAAACAATGGCAAATAAAACTCTTAAAGCGTCCTTTGAAGTTCATCTATAATTTATTTAAGTTTTTCTCCTTCAATTAAATTACTAATCGAAAACCATGATCTAGATTTTTTGCTCATATTAATATATTCTTTGACCTTTGTACCTTTACAAGCTATGCATACTTGATCCTATGGTTGCCATTTTGAGCCATAGATAAAAGTATAAGTCTTCAAACAAGCATTAAAATAAAAATTTGTATAGTTCCTTCATTGACTGGTCATCTAATATATTTATTTATTAATTATAAACTATATAATATGAAGTTCCATGTTGATATCCTTTAGCTAGGGTTGTTTTCTTATATAATTTTATTACATAAGGAGAACCTATATCTTTTTGAAGTATTATTTTTACCCAATTCTTTTCTTGATATCAAAATAATCTCCACCGAAGATTTGTCCCTAATGCCAAAATTGTAAGTCTATAATTTTGCAACCCTACTCATCCAATATTATTTCCTTTGCAAACCCTATACCAATCACAAAGAGGAAACCTAAAATTTTCATCACAACCTTTTCAAAGAAAGTCTCTTTGAATTTTATCAATTTCTAATGTTATACCTACTTGTAATATTGAAAATGAAATCATATAAATATTGATGGATTGCACTGTAGGCATTATGAGTTGTAGCTTTCTTGTCATGGTTAATTAATTACCTTTCAAAATTGTTAAAAAACCTTCCATTCTATCCAAACAAGATGCCCAAAGATCCTTTTCATTTCCTTTATGAGACAAAGGAATAGCCAAGTAGGCTGATGGAATTTTTTAGTTGTAAATCCTAAAATATTCACAATAATTTATTGCAACTCTAGGGCAATATTAATGAAAAACTAGGATTTTGTAGTAATAACCATCTATCTAGTAGCATTCTCATAGAATTATAATATTGATTTAAACACCATGTTCTCACTGGCTAAGGTATTTCCTAAAAGAAAAGTACCATGAACAAATTAGAGATGAGATTTGGAGGGACTATTTTTTAAAACTTAAATACCTTTGATTTTTCCTTATATTTTTACCTTTGAGAAGGGTATCCCTAATTCCTCCACAAGAATAATGAGTAGATAAGGAGATAGTGGATCACCTTAATGGAGCCCACAAATATGAGTAAAAGTAACAAGTAGGAGAACCATTAATCAAAATAGAACATTTCATAGTGCTATAACAACATTTAATCCATTCAAACCAACTATGATGTAAACCAAATATTTTGAGAATATCATGTAGAAAATTCTAGGAAACACTATCATATGCTTTGTTCATATCTAGTTTCATAATAATACCTATTTTTTATGGAATGGAAATAATATAAGGCATTTTGTAAATGATTATTCCATGAAGAACTTATTTACCATAAATAAAAATACCTTGTTTTAGTGAAATATTCTCTTTTACACAACACATTTTTTTTGTTAAGACAAAAGTACACACATGTGCTATAGTCATTATAATATATTTTGATGAATATTTATATCTATATTTTTTACTTCCCTTTAGTTACAAATTCCACTACCCAACTAACATGAAAAAAAATATGCATAGCAACAACTTCTACTTCCTTTCAATTACACATTCCCCTACCTAACTGACATGCAAGAGAATATGCATGACTACAATTTTTACTTCTCTTCAATTACAAATTCCACTACCTAACTGACATGAAAGAGAATATGTACAACTATAGTTTTTACTTCCATTTAGTTACAAATTCCACTACCTAATTGACATGATATAGGATATGCACAACTATATATTTATCTCAAAATCAAATTTCCAACATTCTTCCCCTTGATGCTGAGAGGTATCACAAGATTATATCTAAGTTTTAAAAACTTAGCTTTGGCAACCCTTTTTTTGAACACATCAACAAGCTATTCTTGACTGCTAAAATAATTCAACATTATTTTATTTTGTACCATATCCCCAATGAAACAATACTTCAAATCAAAATGTTTAGAATTGCTATGATGGAGGTAATTATTTTTTAATTGAATTGTAATTGTATTATCATAAAAAATGATTATAAGATGATGGTTTTTCTTACTAATATTCTCCAATATCTTCATAAGCTACAAATGTTTTTCACTTATTGAATTGACTACAATATACTCATCTTCTATGGAGAAAAAAACAACTAATCCTTACTTATTTGAGATCCATGTGATTATTCCAAAACCAAGAGAAAAATAATTGTTATCAGTAGAATTTTTATCATCCAAGTTGCTACCCCAATTAGAATCAATAAAAACAAGCTCCATTTCATTAGTCACATAATATAAAATACCAAAATCAAGATTACCTTTGATATACCTTAATATTCTCTTGGCATCCTTCAAATAAGTTTTGAGATGGTTCATTAATGTACCTTGAAACAAGAGAAAAAACATAAGCAATGTTTGTTATTAAGAAATATCAAACTTATTACAATGTTCTTATAACTTGTCATATTTATTTTTCAAATCCATCATATTTTCACAATGCTACTCCATGAGCAATATGAATGATATCTGGTTTACATTTATCCATAAAAAAATTCTTCAACATATCTCTAGCATACTTTCTTTGAAAAATAAAAATTTCATCTTCATGTTGATGAACCTCCATTCTAAGGAAGAAATTCATCAACATAAAATATTTTAATTCAAACTCATTCATCATAGCATTTTGAGTTCTTATTTTATTTTTGAGCTACTACCCATACAAATGAAATCATCTACATATAAACATACAAGAATAATATCAATACCTTCTTTCTTATAATAGAGTGTAGGTTTACTCTTGATTCATGTAAATCCACTTTGTTACAAGTATCCATATATCCTAGCATACCAAGCTCTTAGTGCTTGCTAGAGACCATACAAGGCCTTTAACTCATATAAATTATTGCTTATGCTTAACCTCAAAACCGTGTGGTTTTGTACATACACTTCTTCATATAAGTACCCATTCAAGAAGGCACTTTTCACATCCAAGTGATGCACACTCCATATCTTCTAGGATACTATAACAATGATCATTATGATTACTTTTTACTTTTATATAGGTATAAATGTTTCTTCATAATCAATTCCATACCTTTGAGTGAAAAATTTAGCAACAAACCTAGCATTATGTATTTCAATTCTGCTATCACTATTATACTTGGTATTATAGAGCCACTTGGAAACCACATATTTCTTACCATTGGAAAATTTCAAAATCTCCCAAGCATCATTATTTTGATTCAAATTGATCTCTTATTGATTGTTTGAACCCACCCACAATTAGAACAAGAATATTCAATATAAGAAGGTTCAAAATTAGCTTGAGATATCAAAGCATAATTAACTGACTCACCTTTCAAATATTCTTCATCATATCCATATTTATGTAGGTTTTCCAATATTTAAAAAACTTGATCAAATTATTGAGCTTAACCCCTTGTAAGCCTCCTTTTAAAATTTCTATCAAGCACTTGACTTGGTGGGTGATATTGAAGTGTTCTCTTCCCCTTCTTCGTATTCATAAGATCAATAATGGGTGATGAGTTACTTGAAGAACTTGATGAATTCTTCTTAAAACTGCTTGAATAACTAGTTTAAGGATCACTTGGAGAACTTAATGGAGAAGTAGGCACACTAGTGGGTCATTCACCGCCAACACTACCATTACTAACCTTTATGGCCTTACCAACTTGGCCTCTTTTATGACTATATATTACCCTTTTATGAATGATAATATCTCTAGAAACCACCACTTCATTAGTATTTGGATTGTAGAGCCTATAAGCTTTGCTAATTTCACAATATCCAATAAAAGTGCAAGGCTCACTTTTTGGATCAAGCTTCTTTATTTTCTAATTAGCAACATCAACATAGTCTATATAATTAAAACTTTAAAATGATTAACATTAGGTTTCTTCTCACACCATGCTTCATAAGGAGTCATCTTAACAAGAGTAATTATATTAAGAATGTATAATGCTATAACAACGACATCATCCCAAAAGTACTTATCCATACCCCTAATTTAAATCATTTATTATGTTATTTCAACTATAATCTAGTTCTAGGTCTGAGGTGTAGACCAATTGATTCGACCAAACCTTGTAAAGGGGGTGGAGGTCCAAGGTTCAAATCTCGGGCCTCACTAGACTGAATGCGTGTCCCTTTCCTGGTGCTTTCAATGATGTAAAATGTTTAAAATGATTGTGGCATGGTGGTTATAGGGGCAGACTGTGCAAAGAACTATGTGGTAGATTTTGGGGTAGACAACATAGAATACTATGGTGGTCATAAAAACTGGACTACCCGCCCGGATTCAAGGTAGCTATCGATTCCACCATGTAAATTAAAAAAAAACTATAATCTAGTTCTTTCTTTTAGCCACCCCATTTTTATGAGAAGTGTAGGTAGTTATAACTTATCTCTTGATTCCATTCTTATCACAAAATTGTGTGAAAAACCTTGAAAAATACTCATCACTATGATAAGTCCTTAAACACTTAATTCTATATCCATTTTTCATTCTATGAAAAGGATTTAAAGCTCTTAAAAAAATCTAAAGCCTCATATTTATTCTTCAAAAAGTATACCCAATATTTTCTAGAAAAATTATCAATAAAAGTAATAAACTAATAAGACTTACCCAAGCCTTTGGTTTCAATTGGGTCATAATTATCAAAATAAACTAATTAGAGTGGATGTTCATCCCTCCATGCTTTTCTTATTGGAAACATTTCTCTAGCATGATTTCCTTTGGCACATCCCTCAAAAACGTCTTTGTGATATTCAACTTTGGAAAAACAGAAAACCAACTCTTGAGAAGTTAACAACTTTAAAATTTCAAATTTTAAGTGGCTATACCTAAAATTACACAACCAAAACTTATATTCAATAGCAACATTGACAAGTTGCTTCCATTACCTCTAAAATTCAAAGGAAACATTTCATTGCTTGACATAGGAACAATAGAGACAACTTTGTTCCCATGGTTTTTTTCATAAATGATACATTTTTGATCATCAAAACTAACTCTATAATTCTTTTCACATAGCTACCCAACACTTAAAAAATTATGCTTAGGATAATAAGTGTAATAAATATTATGAATTTTGTTTTTACCTTCCTTAGTATTTATATCCATTACACCTTTTGCTACCACCTTTAAAACAATTTCATCACCAAGCTTGATATTGATCTTGAATATCTCATCCATAGTAGAAAACAACTCCTTTTTGCTCATCATGTTGTTGGAATAGCTAAAGTCAACATACCAAGTCTCTTGAAGAGGCTTTTGGATATTTTGGAAAAGAATGTAGAGTAACATTTAAAAATAAAGGATAAAGGAGTAAATTATGAAAATGAGATTGAGGAAGTTTCAAGCAACTTGTTCTTATCCTATGACAAGCTTTACAATGGTAGCATTGAATATTAATTTTGTCAAGTTTTCTTCTTCCTCTAGTAATAGATTTGTCTCTTCTTTTCCTCTTTAAAAATTATTATTATGTCCTTTGCCTTGACCTTGTCCTTGGATGCTTGTACTAGCACCATTAATAATTGATACTCTTACGTTTGAGGTAAAATACTTATCTTCACCTTCACAAAAGGTGCCTTTTAGTTATTGTTCATGTAACATAAAAGAATCAACAAGGTGATAAAAATCCAATGTTATAAAATATTTATTCTCTTAAATAATGATGGAAACATGGTTCTATCTTGGTGTTAGAGTTCTTAGCACTTTATTCACAACAAATTCATTCTCCATTGTTTCTCTAAGAGTTCCCATTTTTATTAACCATATTTTACTTTAATACAATATTCACTTACACTTTTAGATTCTTAAATAGTCATGTTCTCAAAATATCTCTTCAAGGTCTACAACTTGACCACTTTCACTTGATCACTACCTTGGTAAGCCTCTTGTAGATCCTTCCAAGCATCCTTGGCTGATTTTGCATTTGCAATCATTGTAATCAAGATCTAGAGCTAACTGAATGTGGTACAATGTGAAATAATTCTTCTGATTAACCTCCTTCTTTGCTTTTTTGTCATAACACGATATGATAGAACAATATGTTAGCTCATCATAACTAGACTCAACAATATCCCAAAGACATTTCCTAGTAAATAACATGTTAGCTTTTGATGCTTAAATATTAATGTAAATAACCACATAATAAAATATAAAGTTGCAATATAAAATATACAATAAGGACAATAGTTTATTCAAACATAACTCATAAATAACTTCATAAATAACTCATAAAATAATCACTAATAAATGTTCTCGAAATTGATATAGAGTAAAGGTTACTAATACATGCTATGTGCAATGCAGTTTCAATATTTTTCAAACCAATTACAATGCTTAGTCATAAATATATAATAGAATTTGACTCTTCATATGGAGCACTCTTGACCTTCACTCTTTTTTGAGACTTAACTTTCTTATTCTAAGGACACATGTGCACTCTTACATAATAGACACGTGCACATTTACACTCACAACACTTGTACACTTAATTACATGACACTTGTGCATTTCTTGCACATTATTACATTACATAAAATATTTACTCATACTCTAATCTAGGACACACTTCTAATATAATATTTACAATTATGTATCCAAGGTGGTACATTAGCATGTACCAAATAATGTAATATACTCCAACACTCCCAATATTACATTATCTAGTTATTGAAGACTTTAGTATTCAATATGATCATATTTAGTCTTCAATCTACCGCTAGTAGATTAATACCTAGACCCTTCATGTAAGTTTCTTATTTGGATTTTTATTCAACCTTCATATTGCCTCTCTTGATTTGATTTATTTTCTTGTTTATTCTTCTTCATTTTTGTACCTTCACTAGTGATATATATTCAATGCAATGAGTTAGTAGATCATCACAATAATATTGACTTGGATTCAATGGTTCATTACTAGTATGTTCTTCTTTCTTTTATTTCATTCCTTGAAAGAATTCAAAAGTAATTAATGATAGATAAATCATCAAACATTCCTTTGAGAAAAGTGTAGGCTCAAAAAGCTACATCTATAAAACAATTGTGAAGAACATATGCTATGAGTAGTCAAAGTTTACTTATGACCAAAGGTGGTAATTCAAAAGATCAAAATCACAACCAAGAAATAAATGTGTTGTTTCAAGCTTTCTCAATCAAAACCACTAATAGGTGTGACTTGCAAGCTTGGCGTGATCACAAAATCCTTTTGTAAGGAGGGTGGCTCAGAGAAAAGTCAAAGAAATCCCATATCTGCTAAAAAATACAAATCCATGAGAAAAGGATAAAATTGGGTGAAAGCAGAGTGCGTGATTTCTTGAATCCTTTGTTAATTGCGTGCAAGTCTGAAAAGTATGACTCCATTGAAAATAATAATTTTGTAATAAAATGTCTGAAGTGTTCTAACTTACAAGAAAAGCATCGTGATCACATGCCATATTTTATAAGCACATGCAAATGAATAAATTCTCAAAAGAAAGGTCTCAAAGGGTTAAAATACAAAAAGCACTAAAAAATATGAACCCACGAGAAATGGTCAAAATCAAGAAAAGACTTCCTAGTATGATTTTCTAACTCCTTTGTTAGTCATGCACAAATGAAAAGCGCTAGAAAAGGCTTATGAAGTGAAAATTATAAAATACACTAAAAAGCACAAATCTACGAAGAAATTTGATCAAGAGGTTTAATTTGGAGGAGTGTGCGTGATTCTCCATCTCCTTTGTTGTTGGTGCAAAAATCAGAAATTCACCTGAGAGACATAGTAGATGAATGGTTGCATATTTACTTCATGCACAAGTAAAATCTAAAGATCATGGGAGACTCTATTTGCACATAAAATACAAAGGAGGCCCACCAATTAGTATTCTATTAAGCTTAGAAGGTAAAGCAAGCTAAAAGAAAGTATGAGCAAAATTCTAATTTTGTACATTTCCCTATTTCTATAGCTAAAATAAAGGCTAAAGAAATTTAATATCACACAAATTTGAGAAAGGTAAAGGTAACAAGCGATCGCGAGAAAATCAATCTCAAACACTCATCTTCAGATCAATAGAAAGAATTCAATATTCTCCCAATAAAGAATATCTAGCACATTTTTGTGTGGCTGCTTGTTATAGAGGGCCGAAGAGACTAGATTAGGTGCCATGGAAGTCAAAAAATTACATTTCAGTCTAGAAGTTTTCAAAAACTTCAATCCAACTAGATTCAATTACGGATCAATGGATAAGAGGAGGTTGCAAGAACCATAAATGGTGGACGATGACTCTGGTTTAGAATCTATTGTAACTAATAAATAAGACACAACTTGATAACATCATTGATGGCAAGTTGCCAAGAAATCAAGAACTATAAAATTTCCCTATAATGCTTAGAATGAAACTCATTGTAAAACTATAAATAAAGGTAGTGACCTCCTTTCAAAAGGTTAGATCTAAAGTGTTTGCTTGCACTACTATGTATATTTTTTGCAATTAATGAAAGAAGCATTACAAGGGATGTTTACCTCAAACTTGCATTTGTGTTGATTGGTTGATCATAATCTTGTGAAGTTATTTCTACTATTGTTGCTATGGTTAGTCTATTCTATTAATTTGGATTGCTAAATTAGAGCAAATTGGAATAATTCATACTTATATGCATGCTTATGAGAATTATATTTATATTAGTTGAGGTGTTGATATTATTCTATTAATTTGGATAATTGATGCTTAGATGTTTGGAATAATTCTTTAAGTATGTCAAAGGCCATTGATATAGAGTGTTGTTGAGTTTTGAATGTTGTTAGTCTCAAACATTGCTCCTATAAAATAATTTATCGGAATATACCTTGTGGATGTCTATGTTGTTAGCTTCACCCGTCCATCATTCATTCATACATTTCTAACCCTTTCATTCCTATCCCTAAAATTTTACCATTTTGAGCTAAAAGAGAGTCAACACCTACTAAGTTGATAAGGTATGCCAACCATATTAGAGGTTGAATCAAAGCAATTTGGTTCTTCCAATGTTTAGTCTAGCCTGTGATTAGTGGGTGCTCACCTTCAAATCTATCAAGATAATGATCACAGTTCTAGCATTGGCTTCATGAGAAACTAGACTCCAATAGTTTTTGGCATGCTTGGTGGGACACAAATGTCCCACATTTTGGATTAATCAGGGATCGATGATGCTCTATTTTATCTAGATTTTATCACCTGATGAATCTATTGTAAGCAAATCCTAATTCTATGATTGGTTGTATTTAAATCTATGAAGTATCTCATTTCGTAAGATACATGTACCCATTATGCTAACAATGATTTCTGATGACTCTACCATGGGTATAATTTAGATATATGCTAGAGATACTCAACATATTATTCCAGAAGAAACAAGATTTAGTGAATTATCTTGACCTTATTAAGCAATGAAACCAAATTCACTTGGAAATTTTGTAAATAAGTGAGACTAGACACCTTGCTTAGAAAATAGTGCTATAAATAGTTTACATCCAGCTTTAATTCCTTCATAAACCCTATTGGTCTTATTATAAGCAAGAGGGTCACACACCTTAGGTTCTCATGACCACATAGGATAAAATTCGATGGCTCATAAAATTTATCCCCCATGGTATGATTTTGGTCCCTTCAATATCCTAATCCTTCATGAGATTCATAGGATTGCTTTGAAAAACCTACCTATTTATCAAGGGAAAGAAAAGACTGCTCAAGAACATTGTCAAGATATAGCTTTCTTATCATTAGTACATAATATTATATTTGAAGATGTCATGGTGAGACTGTTGGTTCTATCTTTCAAAAGGTAAAGCATTGATTTGGCACAAATCCTTGGAAGGTAGGAGCATTGCTACTTGGGTAGAATTGGATAAGGCTTTCATTGATGAGTTTGATAATCCTGGACATCCCTTTCTATTGCTCACTAGATTTTTGCTTATGAAAAAATCTCCTGAATAGAGTCCCTCCGAGTTTAATATCTATTTTAAAATAATGTGATGAATAATTCTCCAATAATACTGACCCTTCCACACCCAATAATATCTTTACTAAATTCATACACTCCATCTTGATATAAAACTCATTATTCAATAGTCCAAATAAAAGAGCCCTCATGTGTTCCAGGATTCGAGCTAAAAATATATTGATCACAATGGGTAATATTCCTACTAGAGAAATCAATACTTCCCTTGATCCTCACCTCAATCCATTTTATAATGAATCCTTAGAAGAAGTAAGGTCATGGATATGGTAGGGAAATAAAATCAATGTTTCCTCTAATTATCATATGAGCTATGCTCATAGAAATTAGGAGCCAAGAATGATGAGGCAGCGCCCTAATTGGAGAAATGAAAGGAGAGGATTTGGCAGTGGAGAGATTCAATATTGGCAACTCCAAAAAAATTATGGCCCTTTTACCATTAGTAGTAGTTCTTATAGTGAATGAGAAGAGTGAAAGGATCGAGGATATGGTAAAGAGGGAAATAGCGATGGGTTTTCCATGACACTAGTTGCATCAATTAGCCTTGTTTAGATAGAGAATAAATACCAAGAAATTCTAGAAGGGATGATAGCCTGTAATGTAGATATCGGTTATCTGGTATATGTGGAAAATTACTTTTAGGATCTATTAGTTCAAGAGAAATATGAAAAAGAAGAATAAGTAGGGACATAGGAAAAAATTTCACTAGTAGAGCTCCTAAATCAAAGAAGGTTCAAAGCTTGCAAAAGCCTATATTTTTTGCCTTTGACTCAAGAAGAAATAAAAGAATGGATGGGCTAATTCTAGAACTTATTTATAGACTCTTCTTGGCATGAGAAGAGCTTAATGGAGGACTTGTTATTCCACTATAAAGTTAATTTTATTGATATCTCTTTAGGTATTAAAGAGTATAATACAACTTCAAGAAGTAGAGCTTTGAATTTCTAGAAAAGAGAAGTTGATACATGCTATTTAATGCTCTTTATAGAGAAAGGTATATTGCACAATTGTGTAATACATTCAAGTGTTGAGGCATCAATGATACCCTTAGAAATATATGATGTTTTAAAATTGACTATGGACCATATGCAATCCAAGTGCTTGAATTTTGAGGAAAATACTATAATATTTGTAGGCATCTTGAGGTACTTTGTAATGATGTTATATGGACACCAAGAGTTGATCATGGTTCAAAATATAGTGGTGACTGATATTCCCACTTTATTCATCATATGTATTTCTAAATTTACCATAAATCGATCTGAATTTCACCTCGAGCATGAGATAAATCAAATTAAAATATTAGGGGAACGAAATATTTATAAAGTGTTTAGCAAAGTTCTCCATCCTTTCATTATCAAAGAATATCATCAAAATCAATTCTGTGTGCCATCTAACATCATCAATAATACTAAAGAAGAGGTCAACATTTTTCACAGGGAAATTAGGCACAATGCTATTTATGGAGTGATGAGAGGTAATGAAAGACTATGATAACCTCTTTATCTAGTCAAAAGACATCTAGTGGTCATTTTCTCAAGTCTTGTACAAGAGTTCAAGGGGATATGATATGACAAGAGGATGAGTTATTGTATTCACACAAGCATGAATATCTCTAGAAGGATTTGGTGGCTTGGATATCATGCTGGAAGTAGGCGATCAAGATCTTAGAACTTGATGAGTCATCATTAGATCCACACACTGATCATTCAAGAAGTGCGATATTAGAGAATTTTCCATCAAGAACAGGAGAGATCTATGATATGTTTGACCAAGGATATGAGGAAAGGTATAAATTTAGGACTATATGGTTTGGACATTGAATATTCATGGGATAAATTCATAAATGAGTCCCAAATCTATAAGTGGGCCTTCATGCCATATTTTTGTGTACATGGCTCGCAAGTAAATAAAATTGCTGACTATAGTCATGATGAATAAAGCAGGGTAGCTTCATTATAGATCATATTTATTGCACCATATTGTACATATATTTTAGGTAAATAAAGGGAAGAATGAGGATAAGATCTAGCAAATCATACTCCATGAATTGGGACTCCAAAATAATGTCATTTTGATTTTTTCCCAATGGAAAAAACTAAGGTGACCCTAAGGTGGAGAAAGGAATGCTTGGAAAATTGAGAATCACATGGGTAAAACTGATAAGAGAATGTCCAGTCTCATGCAAAATGAGATCTACTAAAATTATAGTGACACGAGTAAAAGACTCGACTAATGCATGAGTGCCAATCCAAATGAGTTGAATATTTTTGAATTTGTGATGCATGACTTTATAGTCATCAGTTGATGTGATGTTCACCTTTGGCTATGTCCTATATAAGGAGGAGCATAACTCAAAAATTAAAGGATGAAGGTGTCAATAAGAGAGATGGACCAGATGGTGCAAGCAAGGAACTATGAAGAGGTGTATGGGTGGCTTATGAAAATGTGTTTTGATTTCATGAGAAAAAATAAGAGATGTAAAAGAGACAGATAATTACCTAACACTTTGGTAAATTTAATTGCCTTGGAAAAGACTCTACGCCTTGATGAAATATGCATACAATACTTGCACCCCAATGGAGTATGCATATGGAGGTATGATGTTGTTCATGGTTTGACTAATTTGTGTACCTCCAATTATCTTATTTGTTTTTCTCTTTTATCTCAATCCCATCACCTTAGTGTTGTTTCTCCTTGCTCACCTGTAAAAATATTGCTTTTTGTTCCTTTTTTGGTATCCCCCTTTGTTTTTTATGAGGTTTGTTTTACCTCACTCTATCACATACCATTAATATCACCTCATCATTGTTTATATTTTATTTTTTCTTGCTTTTCCTAATTCAGTATCCAATAACATCTCCCTTAATTTTTTTATGGTCACTCTCTCCTCCCCTAGTGCGTCATCTAGATGTTTGTTGGTATCCTAATAAGGCTATATGAGTTCTACAACTTTCCAAGTACAGTTCCCTAAGAGGTGCCATTATGTAGGCTCAAAAATCTACATGTATAGAATTTTTTTTGAAGAATATATACTATGAGTAGTTTAAGTTTACTTATGATCAAAGGTGGCAATTCAAAAGATCAAAATCACCACCAAGAAATAAATATATGTGGTTTCAAGCCTTCTCAATATTAAAGCTATTGATAGGCATGACTTTCAAGTTTGGCATGATCACGAAATCCTTTTGTAATGAGGGTGGCTCAAAGAAAATTCAAAGAAGTCCTAAATCCTCTAAAAAATGCAAATCCATAAGAAAAAGCCAAATTAGGGTGAAATTAGAGTGCATGAATTCTTGACTCCTTTTTTAACCATGTGTAAGTCTAAAAACCACTGAAAAGCATGAATCCACTGAAAAGCATGATTTCATTATAAAAGGTGCGGAATGTTTTAATTTGGAAGCAAATAACTGTGATCACATTACCTCTTTGATAAGTGTGTACAAATGAATAAATGCTCAAAAGAAGGGTCTCAAAGGGTTAAAATCCAAAAAATACTAAAAAATGTGAATCTACGAGAAAAGGTTGAAATCAGGAAAAGACTACGTAGTGTGATTTACTGACTCCTTTGTTATCTGTGCACAAATGAAAAGTGTTGGAAAAGGATTACAAAGTGAAAATTATCAAATCCACTTAAAAATAACAAGTCCACGAAGAATGTTGATGAAGGATCTTAAGTTAGAGGAGTATGCATAATTGTCTGTCTCCTTTGTTGTCAGTGCGGAAATCAAAAATTCACCCAAAAGACATATCATATGAGTGGTCATAGATTTACTTCATACATAAGAAAAATTTGAAGATCATGGAAGACTCTATTTGTGTGTAAAATACAAATAGGGCCCACCAATCATAAATTTTCTAAGCTTAAAAGGTAAAGAAACCTAAAAGGAAGTATAAGAGAAATTCTAATTCTATGCATTTCCTTGTTTCCATGGCTAAACTAAAGGCTAAATAAATTGAATATCACGTGGATTCGAGAAAGGTAAAGGTAATGAGTGGCTGCAAGAAAATCAATCTCATATGTTCATCTTTAGATCAATGATGAGAATTCAATATTCTCCCAATAAAGAATCTCTAGTGTATTTTCGCACGGTTGCTTGTTACAAATGGTCAAAGAGACCATATTAGGTGCCATGGAAGTCAAAACATTAGATTTCAATTCAAAAGTTTCTAGAAAATTTTGGCCAACCAGATTTAGTTACGTATCAATGGATAAGAGGAGGTTGCAAGAACCATCAATGATGGAGGATGAATCTGGTTTGAAATCTATTGTAACTAATCAAGAAGACATAGTTGGATAACATCATTGATGGCAAGTTGCCAAGAAATCAAGAACTAGAAAATTTCTGCTGATTAATTGATGGTAAGTTGCCAAGGGATGTTTACCTCTAACTTGTGTCTATGCTGATTAATTGATCATAATTTTTTGAAGTTATTTCTGCTATTGCTACTACGGTTAGTCTATTCTCTTAATTTGTATTGTTGACTTAGAGCAAATTAGAATAATTCATACTTATATACATGCTGATGAAAATTTTATTTTTGTTAGTCGAGGAGTTGATACTATTTTGTTAATTTAGATAATCGATGCTTAGATGTTTGGAATAATTATTTAAGTATGCCAAAGGCCTTTGATATAGAGTGTTGCTAAGTTTTGAATGTTGTTACTCAAACATTGCTCCTATAAATTGATTTATTAGAGGATACCTTGTGGATGTCTATGTTGTTAGCTTCACTTGTCCATCATTCATTCGCACATTTCTAACCCTTTCATTTCTATCCCTAAATTTTTACCATTTTGAGCTAAAAGAGAGTCAAAACCTACTATGTTGACAAGGTATGCTAGCCTTCTCTAGAGGTTGAATCAAAGCAATTTGGTTCTTCAAATATTTAGTTTGGGTTGTGATTAGCACGTGCTCACCTTAAAAACTATCAAGATAATGATCATAGTTCATTAGCTTCATGACAAACTAGACTACAACCAAAAGTACAACCATGTTATAAGAATTCCACTGTCTTGAAAAATACTTTATGAAGATAAGAAATCAATGTAAAAAATTCTCCTCTTTTGATTCCTTAAGAAACAAAGAAAATATTTCCTTTATATTGGTAGGCAAATATTTGTATCCATCAAAGGTATCTATTAATTTTTGTGAATAAAACTTAAGTTCATGAAATAGTTCTTCACCATTTTCATTAAATGTATTCTTCACTATTTCATCCATAATTCTTTTAACTTTGAATTATAAATATTTATAACTTCTAAACCTTTGAGGTTGATTACCTTATCTCCCTAGTCTTTGAATAATAATTATTTTTCAAATTTCTAAGTTTTAAAAACCTTTTGATGTTGAATTCCTTATAACTCCCTAATTAATTTTTTATGAATTTACATGGCAGAATCAATAGCAGCCACAAATCTAGCTAGGTTGTCCAATTTTTTTATGTCCACCATAGTATTATGTGCTATCCACTTCAAAATTCATCACATAGATCTTCGCACAGTTTACCCTATAACCACCATGTCACAATCATTTAAAACCTTTAACACCACTGAAAGCACCTGGAAAGGGACAAGCTTTTAGTATGATGAGGCTCAATATTTGAACCTTCGACCTTTGGCCCCCTTACGGGGTTTGGTCAAACCAATTGGTCTAAACCTTGGACCTATAACTCCCTAATTAATTAGAAACTATAAATTTAGAATTTTGCAAAAAATAATAATCTAAATTTGATGTAGAATTTCTTATCTCTCCATAAATAGATAATTTGCAAAAAATATTTATAACTTTAGTTTAAATAAATTAATAAAGCAATAAAATAATAACCTTATAAAAATTAAAATTATATATCTACTTATTTATCCAAATATCTATCAAAATCAACTAAGGCTTTAATTCTCTAATTAACTTCCTTATCCCTCCATTAATTCAATTAATCCTTAAAATATTAAATTAATATCAAACCTTAGAATAATTAAACTTACCCCTTATGTCTCCTTAACCTTTGTAAAAATCAACTTAAATTCAAATTTATTTACCTCCTTTGTGTATGGCATGTGCTATTTTTAGTCTCCAAGACTTTGACCTCCTACTATGAACTTCAGGCTTCTCTAACAAGCAATAGTCCCTCTTTATGACATGCTCAACATTCTTGCTCCAAACTTTGATGCTCCTTAATAACTTGTCCACCATATATTTAAAGTGCATAGAAGTCATTTCAATGTCTTGGATATGGTTGGCACTCCTCCTTAAAATGACAAATGGCACTTAGGCTCTTCACTTCCTTATGATGACATTACCAATTGACACTTGGATTTATAGACGTTGCAACTTAGATTCTTCTATCCAAAAATATTTCAAATTAATATTTTAAATAATAATATTCCCAATTATTTTATTGTCTCTCTTCCAACATTGGCTTCACTTTTGTATTCCTCCTTTCTACATGTTATGTTTGCTATTTTCCAATTATCGTTAGGGATGCTGAAACTCTTCTCTATCGATATTATTATGATTGGTCTCTTTATTTACTTCCAAAGTATGTTATGGGCTATATTATGGGAGGTTTTATCTTCTCCTCCAATGGGTACTTCTTTATAATGGATCATCCTTCTTTTACGTCCTCCAAATGGGCATTCCAATTGTTGCTAAAATTTTATCTTCAAAGACACTTCATAGCTCTCTCACGCTTCACTTCTTCACCTTCAAACTTGCTTGCTTTCTAGAATCCTATAAATCCTTGTTTAAGACCTCATGCATTGGTGATTCACCTATCCTAGTGTCACGTGCCAATGCAAACGTTACGCTCTTGAATATTTGGTGCTACCGTTACTTCTCCAATCATTTCAATTTCTTCAATGTTTGGCACTATCTTCCAAACATTTTCCTTCATCCAAAATTTGTGCTACCATTACTTCTCCATACACTTCATCCAATTATTTGTGCTACCATTACTTCTCCATACACTTAGCTTTCTCCAATTCTTATCATGCTTAGTGCTTCCTTTCCTTCTACAAATGCTTGGTGCTTTCTTTGTTCTTGTTTCTTCAAACCATTTGACTCTTTCATTGTTTTTTCCAATGTTTTCCTTAGGTATTCCAAAGCTTGGACACTAGTATTTAATATATGATGGAATTTCTATATTTTAATGCTTGTATACCATTTCTTTCACCTTCCAATGTTGTAGTGCTCTCTATTAGTACTTTTGTGATGTTCTTTCTAGTTTTCTTGGTGCTCTAATTTTCTCTTGGATGGCACTTTGGTTTCCTACTAAGTAGAACACTCTCCTGAAGCTTGGATTTATCTTCAAGTAACGATATTTTGTATGACAAATCACTACTCTCTTGCCTCTATTATATGCTTCCTTTCTACATCACTTTTGCTCCTTCCAATGTCTCTTCAACCAATGTTATCCACTAATGTTCTATCTTCTCCTGGATGTGTTTTACTTCCCCAATGTTGCTCTCTCTCCTCAAAAATTATGATCTATCTTCTCATCCATTACTCTTTGATATTATCCTCTAGATAGTGCTCCTCCTTAGCATTTAGGCTTCCTTTCCTACGTTCCTCCTTGCGTGGTTTGCTAGTTTTTGAACTATAGTTAACTTTTCTGATTTTTTTTCTATTTGGTTGTCTTCTCTTGCATGTAGATTAACTTTATACTCATCCTAATACTTTGTATATTTATGCAAATTAGTATAAGTTTAATTATGATGAAGATGCTTTGCTCTCAAATTTAAAAACTTGAAACATAAATGCCTCCTTGTCACCTTCAATGCTAACTATGGTGCTTACAAACTTGCTATAAACACTCTTTTTGAATGCTTAAACAAGATGCACTTTAAACATAAACTTGCAGTCCTTTTTCTCCTTCCTTTCTTGCTTACTTAAACCACCAAAAAAATGCTTTAATGGAAATTTTTAACCGTCCTTAAAGGCCTTTAAATATGGTTATTAATCTATCGTCTATGAGGGCATCATAAAATATCTATGATATATGATGGTAGCTAAAAACTACCTCAAAAATCCACCCTCGTAGGGTCTAAGAGGGTGGTTTATAACCACCCTCTTAGGTCTAATAGGACATATAAAAACCACCCTCTTAGGTTTAAGACCTCAAGCCTAAGAGGGTGGTTTATAACCACTCTCTTAGACCCTAAGAGGGAGGTTTTAAACCACCCTCTTAGACCTAATATGATGGTTTTAAACCACCATCTTAGGTCACCCTAATATGATGGTTTAAAATCATTGTCTTAGGTCTACGAGGGAGGTTTAAAACCTTATTCTTAGGTCAAAGAGAGTGGTTAAAAACATCCCTCTTAGGGTCTCAACCTAAAAATATATAAATGATGCCTCAGTTGAAACAACATAGCACTCAGTAGTGGTTTGTTGTTTCTGTTGAGGCATCCTTGCAATTCTTGTAGATAGAAAGCAAAGTCTAAAATGAAAAATCACATGTCAAGATTTTCAATTCTAGATTTCTTCACCTATAAAAGTAGATTATAGGAGATAATAAGACAACCACATTCACATATTGTAGTAGTTTTCCATACATGACCATGTGCAGGCAATTAAAAGGTAGACTCACACAAGATTACATGGCCAACTGAGGTCTCAACTTGAGGATAGATAAATTCTATAATTTCAAACTAGAAATAAATTTAAAAGAGGATATTATTTAAAACTAGCATACTACTATGGGATTAACAAGGAGTAACACATGGTATAGTCAAAGAGAAATATAGTTGGCATAAGAGTCAAAAAGCAGTAGAATGAAGCATGGTAAAGCATTTACAATCATATAAATGGCATCAAAAACTTAAATCAAATAGCAGGTAATCTAGAAATATAACTTAATTTACTACTTCCTTTGTGTCCCCTCCCCTCATTGTGTAGGACTTCAAAATATGAAGGGGAAATATAACCTCGTGCCTTATTCAATAACCAACAACATTTTTCTAGGAGGAGAAGCCCAATCCAGGCAAATATGAAAGAAGAGTAACTGGCCTTTATAGGAAACTACAAGACCTGGGAGCAGCCATCATCCTCAAATAACAAAAAAGAGAGCAGCCCACATCATCTAAAAGCTAAAAATTTTGCAATCATTCCCCTCACAACATGATGAGAAGAGTACCATTGCCAATCAAGATTGACAAGGTAATGGTGGCAGAGAAAATGATGGTAGTCCTAAGTAGCTAATAAAAAATTAGAAATAAAATGAGATTCAAAAAGTATTTGGCACAAGGAAGGAGGAAGTTGAGCTATATCATCATAGGATCACCTAGGGTCACTATCAAAATTTGGTCTACCCTGGTAGCCAATCACATATCACTAAAAATTTTGGCACATATTTCATTTTTTTCAATGAATGCTTGAAGGCTTCTATCCAATGTTTTTGGACATGGTGCCAAATGCATGCCTAGAAAAATGGCTTGATTAACTCAACCTTGCACCATGATGGTTAAGATGCAGAATCATTAAGCACCCAATTCTTAAATTTCTTACAACTATCATATAGAATGGAGAAGATGATTTAGAAGAGCACTTTAGCAATAATAGTTGCATGATAAACAATCAATTCAACATGCTCAGAGGAAATATATATGACTATTAACAAACAAGATTTATTTAAGGAATTTCCAATAGTGTGACCTCCTAAATTAAATGTTGAGCATTTCAATTATATCCAACCAAGATCAGCAAATGCAAATATTGAGCCCTATCATCATCCCTCTCATCATAAAATAGAAATTGAATGTTTGTTGCAAGGGTTATTGCAAGGTACCCAATAGGTTGGGAGTAAGCAGTGGGAAAAGTAAACCAAGGCTATTCCCATGGGCTTCGAGCACCTCAAAGTGGCCATGGAACTATAGGCAATAGGGGTTGAACTTACTGCTATATCCCATGCAATATTGAAGATCCACATCGGTGCCTATGTGTAACCATGGGAATTGGAGGTATAGATTGAACTTACAATTGTGGTCCACACTATATTACAACCCAAGTACACCACCATGTATGCTTCAAGCTCTACCCTAAAGGTTTTACTTAACCTTCTATAGCCCAAAGGGCATAGATGCATTGGTAGTACAACTTGTGGTCCACCCTGTATTATGGCCCAAACCCACCACTGTGTATGCATCAAGCTCTATTCTAAAGATTCAACTTAACCTACCATACCAAAGGGGCATAGGTGCACTGGTAGTGAAACTTGTTATTTCTAGCATGAGGAAGGATCAAATCCCCACAATTAACAAAGTTTAAGGAATTACACTATCAATCATTGTAAAATAGAGTTGCATACCCTCTTATGAATTAAAAGGGGTCCACCATCATCATCAAAAGAGGTCAATATACCTACAATAGTTCCACCTAAGCATCAAATATAAGAAGGTAGTACAAATATAGTTGTTGATGGCTTGAATTAAGATCTTCTTGGAGGTACATTCCTTGCTCAACTTAAGCATCTTGTTTCCTACCAAGTGAGATATTCAATGATATATTTTGAAGGTATCCTACATAGGACAAAGAACTCCATGCCATGTCCCAAGCATGTTGTTAGTGAAAACATTATATTTTGAGCAATGAGAGAATCATACATATTGATTATAGACCCTTGCAATTCCTATAGATAGAAAGCAAAGTCTAAAATGAATATCATCAAAAGAGGTCAATATACCTGCAACAATTCCACCTAAGCATCAAATATAAGAAGGTACGTAGTACAAATCTAGTTTTTGATGGCTTGAATTAAGATCTTCTTGGAGGTACATTCCTTGCTCAACTTAAGCATCTTGTTGCCTACCAAGTGAGATATTCAATGATATATTTTGAAGGTATCCTGCATAGAACAAAGAACTCCATGCCATGTCCCAAGCATATTGTTAGTGAAAATATTATATTTTGAGCAATGAGAGAATCATACATATTGATTATAGACCCTTGCAATTCCTATAGATAGAAAGCAAAGTCTAAAATGAATGTCATCAAAAGAGATCAATATACCTACAATAGTTCCACCTAAGCATCAAATATAAGAAGGTAGTACAAATTTGGTTGTTGATGGCTTGAATTAAGATCTTCTTGGAGGTACATTCCTTTCTCAACTTAAGCATCTTATTGCCTACCAAGTGAGATATTCAATGATATATTCTAAAGGTATCCTACATAGGACAAAGAACTCCATGCCATGTCCCAAGCATGTTGTTAGTGAAAATATTATATTTTGAGCAATGAGAGAATCATACATATTGATTATAGACCCTTGCAATTCCTGTAGATAGAAAGCAAAGTCTAAAATGAATGTCATCAAAAGAGGTCAATATACCTACAATAGTTCCACCTAAGCATCAAATATAAGAAGGTAGTACAAATATAGTTTTTGATGGCTTGAATTAATATCTTCTTGGAGGTACATTATCACTTTTTACTCTTGTGTCCATTTGAGTTCCACTTGTCAGTGATTATACAAGAGCAGCCCTATCTTCACAAATGCATGCTGGACACTACTCATAATGAAACAAACAATTAACTACCATCTACACAAAAATTGCACTTGAATACGATTATACCAGTTGAGGGTATTCATGTGTCCATGTAGTTTCAATAGGAAGTTTGTAAGAGGCTTTGGATGGCTTGCAACCCCTCTTATTGATCTTAAAAAAATATCAAATTCATTAGATAGAGGTAATGGAGGTTACATTGAACTCATGAAAAAATAATAATATCCAACTCAGTTTTAACACTTGTAGATTCTTTTTCCCTCTTCTTTGTGGTTCAATACGATCCTTCAAGTACAAGCATAAGGGCATTTCTTATGCAAAATGGGAAACCTATTCCTTTTAGAAGCATAAAGTGGACAAGTAAAGAACTTGAGCTTGTATAATAAGGAAATTTTGGTTTAAATGCATGCAATCTACAACTACCAAGGCTGCCATCAAAATATTGACAAATTGGATCTTGAAGCTTAGCATTACACATAGTTTATTTTGAATAATATATGGAATATTTTCTCTTAGATTGTTGGATGAAAACCAAGTTATTATTTACAAACAACAATGATCTATTGCACCTCTTACATGTACAAAAGCAATAAATAAAGAAATTATATTATGTCCAAGAGTGACCAAAGGAGGTAAATGAAATTCAAAGACCACATTCGGTTAGAATATTTAAGTACTAGGACAAAAATAACCCAAGGAGCTCAAGAAGTGACTAAGAGATAAAACAATATGAATATATATAAATATATATATATATATATATATATATGGAAAATTCTTATTTCAAGTGCAATTCTTATTTACAGATATAGGTGAATGGACAACCTGAGCCCTCCATATAATGGGTATATGTCTAAACATCCCTACCCACCCCAACCATAATATATGAGGTGAGAGGGTATCCTGACTGGCCAACCTCATGCTCAGGATACCTACTCACCTCACTCCTAGCTTGGCTGCCCATTATTTGTAAACAATGTTTAATTTAGGCCAGGCAATGAAGGAGCCCACAACATCCTTCATTGTATCCATATCATTATTCCTTCTATACAATATTATTTCCTCTTTATGGGCGATGTGCACATTGACTTTCCAATAACATTCACCCAAACATTGACCATGTATAAGGTCTTCAGGGTCAGTATTGATCACTATGCCTTCGACCACTATGTTATCATTATGGATCTGAGTCAAGTAGCATTCTCTTCTCTCAGTTTGAGTGATCGGTGTCATTTTAAGTCCCTACATGGAAAATCAACAACCTAGATAAATTCACTATATAGCGTACAATACAAACTAAGTCAACCATTTTATATTTGAAATAATAGTTATACCATTGATGACTCTAGCCTAGAAGGTATTGAGTAGTTGCATGTGCCTTGATCACCACCACCAATATTGTGTCCACTTGTAGGTGTAGCATGTAGTGATGTTGCCTATGGAATTATATGCAAGGGATCATTACAACTTTAGGGGTGCAACATGTAAATATTTCAAATATGAAATCATGAAAAAACTGACACACCTCTATCAGTGCAATCCATGTCAAAATATCTTCAATATTTTTATCTTCCTCTACAAGATTCTCTTCCATATTTTTTTATTTCTATGAAAACTTCTCTTTCCATTTTTGTGCTTTCTCTATTATATGAGCTTGCATCTGGTGCAACTTTTGTATGTAACCCTCGCTAGAAAATAGAGCATTTGGTGATACTCCTTTGCCAACACCTCGAACTTGACCCGATATTTTGGGTCCTAAAACCTTGGAAAGGGCATCATCCTTAATAGATTGATTTATGGAGCTCACAGATGACATTTCATCATCCATTTTTTTTTGGAAATATCACATGCATAGTTAACTAGTAACATGTTAAAAAAACAATTGATATAACAATGGTTTGAAGTTCAACGTATTGCTATTTCCAAGGGAATGTCACTTACGATTGTCTCCACAAATTTTGGTGAAATAGGAGCCCCATCCTTCTTTGTATGAGCTTCCATCCACAAAGTTTCCCTTGGTAGTGGAGTTTCCATATTTTTTTGTTATCTTTTGATGGTGTATGTCAAGGAAGAATACAATCACAGGATATAAAATATGCATAAATGTAAGATGCTGAAATATAATATTAATGGAAAGTGATAAAAATGATACAATGCAATATGGAGGAAATGAAAACTCTACAACTAATATTTAAGAACTATAGTGTATCCATCACCAATATATATGGTGATCTACTTAGCACAACTAATACTACCTACAACTATATTTAATCACTCACTATGAGGCCCTTTATATAGAAAGATGAATTTTTTGGTCAACACTCTACCTAGCTATACAAGGGGACACCTTACACATAGACACTTGTGCATTTATTGTATTACTTGAAGTAACTAGCTAACTACCCCCTAAATTAACCTACTACTCTAGTTATATACCAAGGGTGGTACATTTACATGCCCCAAATGATGTAATATACTCTAGCACCCTCTTGTATTACATTATTTGGGTATTGAAGACTTTAGTCTTCAATATGGATCTTCTTTTCTTGAATAATTTTTGGCTTGCATTGTATACCTCCTTGGTCTGATTCTTCCTCTTATTTTTAGACTCTACTTTAGATCCTAATTTTGTACTTTCATGAGTGGTTTTACCACTATCTGATTCCTATAAAGCTAATTTTCCTTATTTGCCCTTGTTGTGTACAAAGGATTCTAATCAAACACTTAATGCATCATGATAAGATCTTTGATTAGTATAACTTGAAGTATCAATACTGCATGAGGATTTAAATATCCTTTCTAAGTATGATTAACTCAATTCGGTTTTCTTTTTAAGAGCTTCTATCAATCCTTTTTGTTTTGTATTCTCATTCTTGTAACATTTGTGTGTAAGTAATTCCATATACAATATGCTTACAAAATCTAAAGGAAGTAGAATATAATATTTTTCATTTTCAATTGCTTCATTGAGTCGAGCTTGTAGATAATGTTCCATGGTATCAAAGTCATTGTCTAAAGCTTCACTATGAATCATTTTTGAAGTAAGATCTAAATATGCTTCACCCTTTATAAGTAGATTCATGATTCCAATTTTTATGGCACTTGCTTTTTCCTTTCTAAAGGAGTTATTCATGTTATTGTTTGTTGTATTGGAGGTAGACATCCTTATATCTCCCTAGTGATTTGAGTTTAGGCTAGAGAACTTTGTTTTGTAGAATACTATATCTATATTGAGTATATGATCCAATTTGATAAAACCTTTTAGGTTTTGTAGAATTCCTTATTTCTCCCTAGTTTGATAAAACTATCACAGTCTTAGCTTTTGTAGAATCATTTATTTCTATTTAATTAAGATATGTTAACTAATTTGGTAAAACCTTTATTAGAATTAAGTTTTTTAGGCTTCCTTATATCTCCCTAATAATTAGAATATTCTTATTTTACCTTCTAAGTTGATTTTGTAATGTTTTGAGAATAATCAACTTTTTTAATTTTGCCTTATCTTTCCCAGTGAAGTATGCTTAATGGTTGGATTTATTTTTATCTCCTTAGAATGAGTATGATACAATTTTTACCACTTAATTCCAACTTTATATGTAGGAAATTGATTTGCTTCTCTTTCCAATAGATTAATTTTCTAAATTCCAATTATATGTATATAGTTTGAAGTAGTATGACTTATATCTCCCTACTCTTTGCAATATTAGAAAATAATGGTATTTGCAATTTAAAAATGATTTAATCAAATTTGACAACCTTATATCTCCTACTTGGTTAATTGTAAATATGAATATTGAATACCTTGAAATTGTTAAACATTTTGAGTAATTGAGTTGTCATTGATGTCAAAAGTCAGTTTCAGTGAGCAGTGCAAGAAGAAGTAGTTCCACAATAAGTGCAAAAGGAAAGTTCACCTCCAGTTGGTCAGATCCGGTTCCAGGTGGTCAGATGAGTATCAAAGAGCAATGAAGAGGCCCAAATAAAATAATATTATAATATTAAAAGGGGAAATTTAAATTAATTATAAATTAATTTATTAATTTATTTAATTAAATTCTAAAGTTATTAAGTTAATTATAGATTAATTATAATTTAATTATAAAATTAATTTATGTTAATTAAAATAACCCTAAGTTTGGGTTATAAAGGTAATTATTTATTCAAATTCAAAATTCGAATAAGGTGTCGACATCTCTAAGACATTGGCCTTCGTGTATAAAAGAGGGCAAGAACCTTAGTCAAAAAGCCCATGAAATTAATGATTAATTAAAGCTCCAAAAATTCGTGTGCAAGAAAGAGGAAATATTTTTACGTGTTTTAAAAAGGTTTTGGAAGTAGAGGATAAGACAAATAGGAGCAGGGCTCCTTTGTCTTTGCACAACATTGTGTAGCATAGTTGGCAACAGTGGATGGTGTGCTAAGACTTTCGATAGGCTAGGAGAGTAAGGTTATAAACCTATCGAGTTGGTTTTGCAAGAGAAGAGGGTGTTTTGTTTTGCACCACGCTGATTAGAAGGGGATGAGAAGAAGGCTTGAGCCTTCCCCTTCATGTGGAGGCTCGTTGGGCTAGCACCTCTATAAGGTGCTCGACTGGGAGTGGTCTCATGTTCCAAACTCGCTGAGACCTTTTGATTGAGATAAAAGGTATGCACTATTGTATTGCCAAGGTTGCATGAGGAATTTCAGATTTGCTAAGGTTGAATGAAAATTAAATATTTTGAAAGGTTATAAATTTTATTTTTAAATTTGATTATTGAGTATTTGAGGGAGATAAAATGATAGGCAACATCATTTTTGAGGGTTTTATTTTTGGAAGTTGTTAATTAAATATTGGAGATTATAAGGAGTAATTGAGTAATTAATTTTTATGTATATTTTATGATTGCTAATTTCAAAGGAGTAATAAGGTGTATTTGAGTTTGATTATTTTTGTAATTGAGAAATATTTTGAGAGTGTTAGTGTGATATTTTGTCATCTAACCATTGAAATTGGTAAAGAAGAAAATTGTGTTTAAGACAGGTTTTGATATCATTTTGTTCATCAAACAAAAGGTATAGGCACATCTTCCTAGTGTGTAATTATTGGATGTTGTGAATGCTTAGTTGGAGAGAAAATGATTGTTGATAAGCATTGTTGGAAATTATTAAGTGTTCATATGCTTGGACTAGGATTTGTAATCAAGGATTGTTTTATTAAGTGATTGATTAAGTGAAGTTGATTAAGCCTAGTCAAGTGGAAGTGTTGAAGTGATAGTTCTAATTCTGTGAAATAAATTGTTCTATATTCTAGATTGATTTGAGAAAGAGGTTGAAAGTGATTGAGTGTTTATGAGTATGAAGCATATTGAGTCTCTAACAATTCTCTATATGTTTTTGTGAGATTGGATAAGTCTTGGTGAAGACTTGAGAGCAGTTTGTGAAATTTCTAGAGAGGACTTGTGGAAGTCTTTGAGAAGACTTGTGAGCAGAGTTAATTGATTGATTTGTTCAAAACTTGAGCTAAGGTTTGGGGCAGATCTAGAGGAGTTGAGTTATGATTTGATCAAGCTTTGTGTTAAGTCTTGAGGACAAATTTAAGGACAGAGTATGGTGCAAATTTGAGAAAATATTTGTGCCATAGCAGAGACAGAGATTGAGAATATTTGTACTAGACTGAAGGAATGTGTTTAATGCATATTTGAGATCGAGATTGAGAAGAATTGTTATATATCAAAGGATTGTGTTTAGTGTATATTTAAGATAGATATTGAGAAGATTTGTGCTAGACCAAAGAACTATGTTTAGTGTACATTTGAGACAGAATTGAGAGAAATATTTGGAGGTGATAGAGAAAAGGAAAGTAGTCTCTAGTGGATAGATATCCATTAGCTAGGGTAGAGAGGATAAAGATCTTCAGTGGAGAGATATCCACAAGCTAGAGTAGTGGAGGCAATAGTCTTCTAGAAGATCACCAGCCAGAGCAAAGGAGGAGTTCTCCTATGGATAGATATCCATAAACCAAATGAGGGGATTGGTGTCTCCTATAGAGAGATACACAAACTTGATTAGGGTATTGGTGTCTACTTTGGATAGAGGTCCATAAACATTGTAATAGGGAAAGGATTCCTAAGAGAATTTATTTCAGAAAAGCTTATAAAGAATATTTTCTCCGTGGAGTAGCCCACATTGGGTGAACCACGTTAAATCATGTATCTCATGTGTGTGATGCTTTGTGTGATGTTTATTGCTTTAATATTGCTGATGTTATCATATGGATTGAAAATAAAAAAGTTTTATCTTATACTGTTCATCCCCCCTCTCAGTATAAGCACATGTTCTTAAAAAATAAGCTTGCTTGATAATTACTAATGCTTGATAAGTTTTTTCCAGTACAATATTTTATATCACCTTATAAATTTAATTTAAATAAAGCAAGCAAATTTAATCTTCACCTTAATAAGGATTGATGCTCTTCGTATTCTTGAGTAGTTCCACATACTTTGATGGCTAGTTGGTACATATCTCCACACTGTATTAATGTTGCTTTGACCTTTTTGTCCAACGAAGAACCTATGCACTCTTTCTTAAAAATATGTGCTTCCATAGTGCCTATTTTGGCTTGGTCTCCTCCTTAATGGGTGCTTATCACCATGAAAATTTAATATTGGTTTATGACAATCCTTGTTGCCTCCTTTCACTTTGATTTTAGTATGCTCTTACTTAAATGTTGTAATTTCACTCTAATTTCACTTCACTTATTTACCTTGGAGTTGAATGCTTATGTAGCTACGTGGCACATGCGCTTTGAGTAACGTTTTAGATTTTAATTATTCTTTGTGAGATATCCAAGTGGATTTTGAGCTCCAATGCACATGGGCTTCTTTACGTAATGCTTGAGGTTGGTTTCAATGCCTTCTTGAGTAATGCTCATGGTTGGAATTAATGCTTTCTCCAAGTGGCTTATGAGCTTCGATTATTGTAGGTGAAACTACTGTAATGTTCCTTCCTATCAAAGATGCTTCGTAATCCTCTTCAATATAACATTCAGGCATTTTATTATTATATGAGCACTTATTTTTAGTGGTGACAAATGGAAAATTACATGTATTTTCCCTCCAATACTTCTCTTCTTCTATATATTCCTCTTGCCAACATAAACCTAGTTGTTTCTTGTTCCTCAATGCTTCTTCTAAGTGAGTATGGGTTGGCTCTTGATTCAATGGAGGTCTTGTGATATTAGAGATGGTTCTATGGTGGTATAAGAGTGAATTTGAATTCTCCTTCGATGTATGTCTTCTCCAATCAAGATATTGGGTATTGCTTCTTTCACTCCATGCTTTTGATTTCAATATGTTGGTTTGAATGCTCCCTTTGCACTATTCAATAGATGACAACTAACATAAATGGATGATGATCCTTTTATGATATCCTATGCTTCATATTGGTTTCTAGAAACACCTACTTTCATGGCTCTAAGGGTGTCTTTGGACACTATAATAAGAGCTCTTTGTTAGCTATTATCTCTTGCTTCAGATTGTGCTCCTCTATGACCACTTGTATGATGTTCCTCACTTATGGAGGATGTGTCCTTAATACACTCAAGTTCTATCCTCTTTCCTACATAGGACAAGATGTTATGGTGTAGAATAATGTAAATAGATTTGTAATACAATACCTTGATTTTACACCCTCTCTTTTGCAAGATTCTTTTGTTGGTTTTAATGGCAGCTTCTCTGTATGGTTTCTTGTAGGCAAGGTCTGATTGTTGTTGTATTCTATTATAGATAACTCTCTCCTTATCTTGGTTAATCTAGTAATGAACCCAAGATAATAATCATGTAGATAATATAAAATTGAAGAAGTAATTTTTGCACTAATATTTTACCTGTAATGAGCTATTAGTGCACCTTAAATATAAGACTCACCAAGTCTTGATTTTTGGCTTATATCACTAATTTAATGTCTGCCTTATTTTATTTAAATAAAGGGGTAAAAATTTATTGATAAAAAGTCTAGATTACAAAGTACAGCTGAGCCCCCACCTAGGACTAAAATAAGCAACAAGACAGGCTAAATCACCAAACAAGGTCAACTCCCAAAGAAAACCAAAAAAAAAAAAACAAACCACATTAAGTCTGAACATCCTTATGGATCAACTCCCGTAGATGTTGAGAATCCCCAGACGGGAGACTCTCCCAGTTATCAATACTCTATCCTGAATAAAATCCACATCCGAAGAATGAACACGAATCAAATCATGAACAACTTTTTGTCTGGGGATACTGTTCAACCCCCTTACATTCCATGAAAGTATAATCATTTTTGGGGGTTATAAAAATGGGAGTCCAATGTTCTCACCAAACCTGACTCTACCAAAGTCTCCCCCATTAAATTAATTTTATCCTGGTCTTTCTTTCGACCCACCTTCATATTCTTATCTGAAGCATTTTTTTTAATTATTTTATGCTTGCAATCCCGACGACCGTAGGAGTTTTATAGTCCATGGATGACTGCATCAGTGCTCAGGTAGGAGAGGGCACATCTAAATCTATGCCATTTTCTAATATAACTTCACTTCCAAGGCTAGGGCCAACCATATCACCTATACTTGGAACCAAAGCCCTTTGTTCTTCATTTAAACCCCCTGTATTTGGTTCCCTTGGTTCCACCTCATGAAGAGACAACAGATTTGGTCCTGTTATATCTATAACAGGTGGCGATGTTTCAGGTATCTCCATGCACTGATCAAGATTCTCTAAAATTTCAAAATGATTGAGCTAAGCATCTGGCTGGTTATCCTTAATGTCTCTTTTTGCCTTTCTTCCTTTGTTTCGAGGTTTTACCATAACAAAGCCTTCCTTATCCTGATCCCCCTCCTTTATCGGGGCTTTTCCTTTATCCATATTTTGTATAGCTTGAGATGGCCTAGGATTTGAAGCCACAGGAAGGACAAACTTAGGGTATTTTCTTTGTAAGTGGCCATATTCATGGCAAATCCAACAACGAAATGGAAGAGATTCATAGTCAAGTTTTTGAACCCATGTGGTTGATCCAAACTGTATTTCCATAAAATCTGGAATAGGATTGTTTAAATCAATTTCAACACAGATACGGGCAACAAAGATTACCTTTTTATCCAGCGTCTGTCCTGATAGCCCAACCGACTTCCTAAGTAGAAGGGCAATCATATGTAAGATGTCATTTCTCCAAAATTCCAAGGGGAGCCACGAAAGTCGAACCCACATCGAAACTCATGACGGCCGCTCCTCTGATGGGTTTAAACCCACATGCCAAGGTTTAAGAAAGAGTCCCGCTTGGTTACAGAAATAGGGACCTCCTTCAAATGCTTTGTTACGATCCGCAAGACAAGAAAAAACCACCATAAAATAGTTATTTGCACTCAGCATCACCTCCACATCACCTTCAGGGTTCCAAGTCTTCCTAACCCAAGCCTCCACAAAGGGAAGAGAAATTTGGATGCCCATAAATTTACCAATAAGTGCATGTTTGGTTAAATACTCCACATCTTCTGCCATCGAGTCTGGTTGAACCACTAGAACCAGCCTGGCTTCACATCGTTCCAAACATCCATTGTTCTTTAACAAGTGATTCCTAGCATGCAATGGGAAATCCTGTTCCTTCCAATAATTTTTAAAAGAAATACCAGCCCTAGCATGCATGCTCTGTGACGGACCTAATGCCATCACTACATTCCTCCAGTTGTTCATACCTCCAAAAACTGTTGCCATCCCCGTAGAGCCCACCAGATAGGTCTAAAAAAAATTCCAACAAAGTAGCTTTCCTCCATTTAATGTCTGCCTTATTATTCTCCACTCCTTAGAGGAATTTTTATCAGCTTGATGAATTCTATAGGCCACAATACCTTTTAGGTATTGAGTTTTGAATAGTGTCTTTAGATACTTTGATTATTTACAAATTTTTGTATCCTTGAAATTTAACAATCAATGCATAAAATAATCCTTTGAGAGAAATTAGTTTAATGAAAAAATAGTATAGTGCAATAAAAAAATCATATTTCTAACTTAATGCACTTTAATAATCTCACCTTAGTGCTCCTGTTAATAATCTCTCAATGTAGTTTAAAAATTCACTAATGATCACTACAAATTTTTGAATGTAGCCCTCTTCTCAATAATTAGATAATAGGAAGAATGTTTCTAACTCCTATTAATGTGTAGGTAATTAACCTTAATAAAAACAATCTTATGCATTTTATTTGGGGACTTAAAATGCAACCTTCTATTTTGCAACTTTCAAATTCTAATAAGGTGCTTAATGAAGTTAAGTAGTAATATAAATTAAGTATTCAAGTAATGAACCTTTTGCACCTAAGTTGCTTACCTTTGATGATGAATATATTAATGATTTTATTCACCAAATTTCTTTTTTGGAATGGTGGTTGCTCGCAGTTGTGAATACTTCTAGTTTACTGCTCTAAAATTGTAGTAGATGATTTTAACTTCTCCTTTAGGATTTGGCTTGGAATTCTAAAGTATTGTAGCTAGTAATGCTATCTTGATTGCCACCCTTTAGCAGTCAATCTATTCACTAAAATTTTGTTCTTCTAGAATCCTTTCAGTATATTGCTATGAATCTAGTAAATTTCTATCTCTAAAATGTGCCTTCTTTAGCTATGAAAGGCAATCTCTAAATATTCTTGAATTCGGTAGGTTTCTTCTATCTGAGTTCTTCAACATATTTATCAAGTTCTGACTTGAAACATAATTTTTATCTCAAGAATTTGAAGGTCTTGAGGTCTTCATGAATATTATCTCTAAAATTTAACAAGTTGTTTGCCAAATATTTTTCCTTTGGGCTTGTTTTCAAATGACAACAATTGTCCCAATTCTTTCAATTTATTTTGTAGTGAATTTCTCCAATGACTTTTCCTGGGAACTTCTTTGATGGCTTCTCCAATTTCTATAATGAGGCTATCCAAGCATTCTCCTTATTTCTCCTTGAGACCTATCCAAGGTCTTTAGTCTTGTAGTTTCTCTGGTCTTCTTGATAAGACCTTTTCTTCAACTTTCAACTACAAAAGTGTTGGTAATGAGATCTTCTTCACGGATATTTGGAACAAAAATTTTGATAGTCCTTCTCTATATCTTCCTAGGATGGAAGTTATTTAATGAGATATTTTTTGGATCTCTTCAACTTCTTCTAGAGGAAGTCTTCAATCAATAAAGGATATCACCAATATCCTATCTTTCATGGACTCTTCTCTAGAGTCTTATTTATGTTCAAAGACTCTTCTTTGGAGTCTTCTTCAGGATCAAGGATTCTATGGTATTTTATTTTGGATCAAGGCTTTTGTGGCCTTTTCTTCAGTAATAAGGCTTATGTGACCTTTTCTTCTGCAATAAGGCTTATGTGATCTTTTATTCTACAATAAGACTTTTGTGGACTTTTCTTCTATAATGTACAGGTTTGCAATAGGGCTTCCTTTAGTTTCCTTTTCCTATAACAAGATATTAGTAATATGATTATAAATCTTATCAACGAGGAATATTCACTAGTTTATTTATGAATCTAGTGGAACGAATGTTGAGTCCTAGTCTTCATGAGTTTTCTATAACTATGTGGAAAGAATATAGCCAAATGCAATCTTAAAAATCCTAGATTTAAGATTTGATTTTGCTCTTTATCTCTCTTGTGACGATGTTTGCATGCAACAACATACAATGATAGATGATCCCTTGTGGCTCTCCCTAATCCTATCAACCTATCATGGCTCTGATACCACTGTTAGCTTTTGATGGTGTATGTCAAGGGAGAATATAATCACAAGATATAAAATATGCAAAAATGTAAGATGCTGAAATATGCATATTATTGGAAAGTGATAAAAATGATACAATGCAATATGGAGGAAATGAACACTCTAGAACTGATACTAAAGAATTACATTGTATCCATCTCTAATCTATATGGTAATATACACAACACAAATACTACATACAATGATATTTAATCACTTACTATGAGGCTATTTATATAGAAATATAGATTGCTTGGCCAAAACTCTACCTAACTATACAAGGGGACACCTTTCACATTTACAACTTGCATATAAACACTTGTGCATTTATTATATTACTTGAAGTAAGTAGCTAACTATATCTTACAGTAATCTACTACTCTAGTTATGTATCAAGGGTGGTATATTTACATGATCCAAATGATGTAATATATTCTAACATTTGTTGGATCTTCTTCTGTAAGATATATAGTTGGAGAGACATAGGGATAATTCATACAATAAAAAAATATAGCTATGTTTGTCACATATAATGGATGAGTATTATAGAATACCATTTAATACTCCATTCGAGCATATCCTATTTGACTGCAAGTGTGCATGATGGATTGGTGAGATCTATTTTATTTGTTCCTTTGTATCACCACCTACAACATAATAAAGAAACCAATATATAAATTAATTAGGGAGAGCAAGGTCAAAAAAATCATATGAACATACAAATGATATGAACTACCATAGCAAATTGACTAGTACTTGCCTTAAATTCAGTTCTAATCCTGCCATTCACAAGGGCTTCCTAATATTTTTATGATACATGAGGTGGGGGATTAACAATTCTATCTTCGTAATTATCATGCTTATCATAGTGGTTTTTCACAAGTCGATGCTTATGTTCACTCCATTGCTTGTCCATGGTTGCCAAGACCTATTTATTCAATGTGTCCAAAATGATATATTTTTGCTACATTAAACCAGTATCTTATTAGATGTAACATTTATATAAGTATTCAAAAATGGACACTATGAACCACATTGGCTATAAATTTACCATAATGAGTGTCCATAACTATTTTTGCTTCCATTGGAACTACTCTCCAGTATGTATGGGTGATAGGAATAATATCCCTCACAATCACCCTCAAGTAAGATGTAAACTTAATTGAATTTGGAAATGGGATGTCCTTATAGATTGCAAATGATATTTACCTTATCTGTGTTGCTTGTATCTATTGCACATATTTTTGGACCTATGTTTCCATGATATTTAGTGTTTGAAGTGTGTGATGACCTAGCATCAACATCTATAATTTTGATACCATCCAAAAAAAATTATGCCCAACAATGAGTAACCCAACATCATGAGAAAATTTCTTGTGTGATCTATATAGCTTCTTCATTAGCCAAAGTATTTCTAGTCTCATTTCAAGTATTCTCACCATTGGATTCATTTATGTTATGGTTCACCTCCTTATATTCTTTATTAATGGAATGACATAGCTGGTATCCTCCACTAGTTGCTACAATACACCACAGTCGACTATAAAACCACAATAAATTATAATATGCTTAGGTCAACCACTATTGAACAACACTATCAAATTTTAAGTATTTACTAGTGTGAGAGGTGTGTGTCGCTAACTCCTGATTTATTATGATAGCCTTAGGTACCCGTGGTGTCTTTCTTGGTATTTTTTTGTTCATATTGACTATGTTTGTTCTAAAACTAGTTATTTTATTTCAACTAACTCTTCTAAGATAAAAAGTAGAAGTTGCTACAAAACAAAAGGAAAAACCCTTAGCTAAAAAAAAAACTAGAATAGTCAGTTGAAAGAAAAGAACTGGTTTTAGAACAAAAGAAAGAGACATGGCTAAATCTATCTTCATTAGCATTAGTTGTTGTTACATAAATACAAAATATGGAGAATATATAATAAGAACATATGTTTATCAATAAAATATTATCACAAATTAAATATAATCTTTAATATGATTGGGTTGCAAACATCTACACCTACTATACAATGTGTTTTGCCTATCTATCATTAAGTCCATATTTTCTAACTCTTCCCCATTTTGGTTGTCCTATCTATCCTTCTTTATGTTTGACTCTCTATTCTAGGGTTAAGTTACAAGAAAAAGTAATCTTGATTCGACATTTCCATTTTATGTCAGAAACACATTTCCATTTGGATAACTCATTTCTTGCACCTTTGTTGCATTTATTGTTTTTTGAACATGTTTTTACAAAATAGTCTAAATAACTGTATTTTGGGCCATTTCCAAACCATTTTTTGTTGTTTGTGCATAATAGTACAACTCCTCAAAATGCCTACAAGACTCTCAAGTCCTAAGCAATGAGTAGGCCAAAAATTTTCCAATCATATTTGTATTATAAACTTCTTGAGAATGTGCGTGACTTCATATAGCCCATGTCTTGGTTGTAATACTTGGCCAACTCCCAATGTGTGAATAAATAAATGTCCAAGGCATTATGGAGCAATGGTAAATGATATGCAATTGTCTAAACATAACTTGAGTACAAATCCCCCCATTGTGATGGATATTCCTGTAATAAGGATACCTCTGATAATAAGGTTTGTTGTAACACCACAATTATGTGGTTCATTAAATTAGAAGTGATATGTGTGTGACCCTTTTCAACCCCATATAACAAATTAAATGCTTAAACATATATGTTGAGCTCAAACATAAAATGGAAAATATCTTAAAAATTAGTTGCTATTAGAAAAACAAAGAAATTTGTTCTAATTACAATTAATAAAAAAATTAGCCTGAGCTCGCAGGTGGACTAGTCCAAATTTGGGATTTCATTTTCCAATGTGAAAAATAGATATTTGGAATACTTACAGACCATTTTATGAAACCTTGAATAAAAAATTCAACACAATCAATGCTTACCTATCTATCATAAGTCCATATTTTCTACCTCTTCCCTGTTTTGGTTGTCTTGTCTATCCTTCTTTATGTTTGACCCTCTATATTAGGTCTAAGTTATAAGAAAAAGTAATCTTGACCCCACATTACCATTTTATGTTAGAAACACATTTCAATTTGGACAGCTCATTTCTTGCATCTTTGTTGCATTTATTGCTTGTTAAACATATTTTTACAAAATAGTCTAAATGACTATATTTTAATCTACTTTAATATTTATTCTATAATTATTATTTTTTGGTAAATAAAAGTCTTCATTAATTATCGGGTTTTGCAGGTTAACCCAAAACCTATTACAATATCCAACCTTCTGCTGAGATTGTAGATCCTAGTCATCCTTGAAACTTTCTTACCAGAACTTGTGTTGAATCCCCTACAACACCTTACTAACAAGGCACACCCATACCTAAACATAACTGTAAACATTACTTACATTGACAGGAAATTGAAGTTTGGAACTTTGCACTTGTGAAACCTGTTGCTTGCCCATTTCCTATTCTCTGTCGAAATCCTCCAAGGCTTACACCCTGTTACCTTCATTTCCAATTTGGTATGATTTAGAGGGAAACCCCATAGTTATTACCAGCTCCATGGGGAAAGAACACCCATTCATATTTCTCCTTAATGGGTAGGTTTCTTTTCATGACTAATAATGTTTTCCACTTCACGTGGCACACCTTGTGTCCATGTCACCAAACTACCAACATCAACACCTATGTTGGCTAATTTTTTAGCTGACCTATTGGCCTCACGGTACATGTGATGAGCCCTCCTATTCTGTCTTGCCACAAAAAGGATCCTCACTTCATGGATGACTCCCTCGATTCTCCATGGAGGTTTTTTGCCATTGGTTAACAGGTTGATGATGTTCATCGAATCACCTTCAATCATCAAGTTACCTTGAGTTGCTTGGGCTACTTGCAACCCTCTCCAAAGGGCTCTAGCTTTTGCTTCATTATTAGTTTTGATTCCCAATGGTTCAGCGAAGGCCTTGACCATATTTCCTTGATGATCCCTGATTATTCCTCCAGCTCCAGCTCTTCTCGGGTTCTCCTTGGCTGCACCATCAAAATTTAGTTTAAACCAACCTTGGGGGGTGGCTCCCAAGAAATCCCATTTCTGGGATTGGGCAAAGGAATGGAAGGTTTGTCCTCAATACCTAAGGCCCGAGCTAATTGTTTTTCTTGGGGAGGAATTGAGTGGTTCTCATCCACTAAGGTGCTAAGGTTTTCTTTCGCAAAGACAATAATCCTATTGAGGATGGTTTTTGGGTTGTGAATGGTATCCTTAAAGGCTCTATGGTTCCTTTCTAGCCAAATCTGCCAGAGAAAATGATGCCAATAGATTTTCCATAGGTACTTAAGTTTTAGGCTAACAAAGGGTTGAGGCCATTGATGGAACACTTCGGATATAAGAGCAGGCTTAACCCACGAGATCCTAAAGGCTTGGAAAAGTTCATCCAGGATGGACTCCGCTACCGGACACTCCAGAAACAAGTGTTGGGTTGTCTCCCATCCTGCCTTGCACATGTAGCAACGGTTAGCAATAACCATACCTTTGGATAACATATTGTCCATAGTGAGGATTTTTCCTTGAATCACCAACCATGAAAAAAAGGATATTTTAGGAATTAAGCCTTTGATCCAAACCAAACTCGATTGAAATTGTTGACCTTCCACATTGAGAAGCAAATTATAGGCAGACTTAACTGTGAAGTCACCACTTTTAGTCTCAGCCCAAACAATGTGATCTTCATCCTCTCTAGAGGGAATAATTTGTTGAGTTAAAATGTTATAAAGCTCTTCAGACTCCGCTTCAAAACCCTGTACTCTGATGTGTTTCCACCTGTTGATATTTATATCCTGCCACATATAATTTGCAACCTTCTTCCCAATATGCTGCTCCATATGCTCTTGAATCCTAGCCAAATGAGGATTCTGGGATAACTCCTCAGCTCTCACCCATCGATCCTTCCAAAAGTCTATTGTTTGCCCATTTCCTAGAATCCATCTAAGACCTTTCTTGACAAGATCCCTGCTCATGAGGATTGCCTTCCAAAAAGTAGACCCCCTGCTTGCTAAGTTGTCATTAAGGAAGTTCACACCTTGGAGGTATTTCCTCCTAACTATGGCAGTCCATTCATTATCGACCTTAGTCAATAACCGCCATGCTTGTTTGGCTAATAGAGTTGTATTGAGATGAGAAACTCTCCTCAATCCTAACCCCCCATCAACTTTAGGTTTGCAAACCTTGTTCCAACCTACTAAATGGATCCTTTTCTTATCCTCAGTCCCTGACCAGAGAAATTTTTTTTGAAGCTGCTCAATTTTGTGATACACCTTGCTGGGAGCTCTGAACACTGATAGGAAGTAAACGGGTATACTTTGAAGTGAAGCCATAGTTAAAACTGCTTTTCCTGCTTGAGATAATAGATGTCCTTTCCAACCTGCTAGCTTTTTTTGGATCCTCTCTAGAACTATGTTCCACATTGATCCTTCAGGTTTCCCCGTAAATAGGGGAAGACCTAAATAGGAGGTGGGAAGGGATGCAATCTGACATTCCATGATCCTTGCTATGTTGTTTTGCCTAGGAATGGGGGTATTGATGAAATAAAGTTTGCTCTTATCAAAATTCACTTTCTTTCTAGTCGCTTCTTCATACATTATGAGAATATTTTTAATCCTTCTTGCCTCAACCACAGAAGCCAAATTCAGTAGCAATGTATCATCAACAAATTGTTGATGTGTCATCGGGGTAGTTAGCGACGTGGCCTTGATACCTGATATGAGTCCAGCTACCATTGCTGCCTTAATGGTTCTTCCCAAGGCCTCAGCTACGATGATGAACAACATAGGACTTATGGGATCTCCTTGTCTTAGACCACATTTGCTTTGAAAAAAACTACAGTAGACCCATTAACCAAAACTAAAAAACAAGGCTTAGAAATACACTCTCTTATTAACTTGACCCATTTCATGTTGAAGCCAAATTTTAATAAAACTGCCTCTAGGAATTCCCAATTTATCCTGTCATAAGCTTTGTTCATGTCTAACTTTAAATCCATGACTACTTTTTTGGTCTGAGCGGTTGTATGAAGAGCCTCATGAATAGTAATAACTCCATCTAAGATTGATCTTCCTTGTACAGAACTTCCTTGACTTGGATCAATGATAACCGGTAGAACTTTCTTCAAACGGTTGGCTAAAACTTTGGACAAAATTTTATAGGATATATTACACAGGCTAACCGGCCTAAAGTCAGCCATAGTCTTGGGGTTGGGGCCTTTAGGGATCAAAGCAATGAAAGTTGAATTGAAACCCCTTGGAATATGATTTGAAATTTGGAACTCCTTGATTGCAACAATAACTTCTGCTCCAACAATATCCCAACAAACTTGGAAAAACCGTAGTGAAAACCCATCCGACCCAGGAGCTTTGTCAGGATCCATGTTAAACAAAGCCTCCTTGATCTCTTCGTCTAAAAAATCTGCTATAAGAGACTCGTTAATCATTTCATCAATGAGTTGTGGAATGAATTGAAGGAGAGAGTCCTTTGCTTGGGCATTACAAGCCCGTTCTTCACCCAATAATGAACTAAAAAAATTAACAGCCTCATCCCTGATCTCCTGAATGTTTTGAGTTGAGGATCCATCCACCTTAGTTAAATTTCTAATATTATTGTTGCTTCTATTTCTCAATGTGGTAACATGGAAAAACTTTGAATTAGAGTCCCCTTCCTTTAGCCATAATGCCCTTGATTTCTGCCTCCAATACATCTCCTCACAAGCTAAAATATTATAAAACTCACAAAGGGTTTCCTTCTCTTCAGTCCTTGTCGCCTCATCATAGGTTCCATTTTGGATTTTGCTTTCTATTATTCTTAGTTTTTCCCCCACTGCTCTCTTATTCTCAAAAATATTTCCAAAGACTTCTTTATTCCATATTCTAAGGTTGTTTTTCACCATCTTAAGTTTTTGAGATAGTTTGAAGGAAGCACTTCCCTGGATAGGCTACTGCCACCATTCCTCTATTCGTTTCTTGAAGTCTGGATGTTTAACCCACATTGATAGAAATCTGAATGGCTTTTTAAAGGAGTTAGCCTGAAATGCCTCCCATAGAATAAGATTATGGTCTGAAGCGCATTTAGGAAGGGCTTGTAATACTGAATCACCAAACATTGTTGTAGCTTCCTTGGATAAAAAAAACCTGTCCAACCTTTCTTGAATCAGCTGACTTCCTATCCTCTTGTTACTCCATGTAAATTTGGCTCCTTTTAGTCTTACATCCATCAATTCATTTGTGTTAATGAATTCATTGAAGTCCTCCATGCTCCTTGAGGGTAACCTAGATCCTCCCTTATTATTAGATGGGTAAAGGGGGGTATTGAAATCTCCCCCAATCACCCAAGGAATGTCTTTAAAATCTTGGCTCAAATGCCCCAAAAACTCCCACAGTTCAGACCGCCCTTGGACAGAGGTGGGGGCATAAACATTTGACATAATCCAATTCTTATTAGTATCAAAATCATGAAATAATACGCTTAAGACTCTTTCATTTTCCTGAATAATACTTCCTTCTATTTTAATAGGATCCCATAAGATCATGAGGCCCCCAGATGCTCCTCTCACCTGTTGAAAGGCCACTTCCCCTTGCTTCCAAATCCTTCTAGCTATAAGTGCTGATTGTGCCGCATCTGTTTTGGTTTCTTGAAGAAAAATGATAGTAGGATTCCAATCCTTCCTTATAGACTTCACCATCCTTTGTTTTGGTGGGCCGTTTAGGCCTCTCACATTCCATGAGAGAACCTTCATTTAGACTATTTGATATTTTTTCCCCGCCCCCTTCCCTGAGCCAAAGGGGGTTTGTCAATTTTGCTATTATCCTGGCCAGGAATAGCTTGCTGTAACAATGTTCTTTGCTTTCCGTTTGCAATTTCTTCATTGATTATCATTCTATAGTGCTCTGTTGTAGATATTCTCCCTTTCTTTATTTCATTTCCATAATCTATCGGAGGCTTGGTGGTGCTTCTAGTCTATTTTGGACTGAAATGAGGGGGCATATACTGTGATAGTCTAGGGCTTGAACCTTATTCCTAAAAAAAAAACATAAATATGAATTTATTTCTGATAAAAAAATCACATATATCAAGATACATGTGAATTTTTCACTTTTTATTAAGCTTTTACAATGCAAAACATCAAAACATATATAAACAAAGTTCATATACTAATAATTACAAAAATATCACTAATAAGAGGTGCAAACTACATACTATTTTAAAATAAAATATTATAATAAAATTTAATTTTATATAAAATATGTTATTAATATGTATGCCTTAAATAACATATTCTAAAAAATAACTTAATAACTCATCTCAACCACTACAATTAAAACAATTTATAATTGATGAAGAATACTGATAGAGGGAAAAATGACTCCAACAACGACCTCTACAACCTTGGAAACTTTTGGTAGGAATTTCCATGCCCATGTAGGGGATCTAGAACAAGGGTAAATTCCCCCCTCGGATACAGATCCCAAGGCGGGCGATCCCAAGGGCCTTTACCCAAACCCTGGCGGTAAGGACGATGCCCCACTGACTTACTACAAGAAAGTTTTGGGTAAACCAAATCCTAGTTCTACTGGGACCCCAAATCATCCCACTATGATTGCATTAGGGAAAAACCTGGTCATCCCTATCTTTTTCATGGCAGAAAATTTCTCTCTTGAATCCCTCTCCCTTGTGGGTAAGTTCGTGGGAGGTATACTCGACATGGAATCCATAAGTAAATGGGCCAGTTTCAAATTATGCATAGCGGGAAGCTTGTAGCTTGGATCCCTATCAAGGGGTTTCTCCTTGATCCATTTGAAAAACCAGGACAACTATACTCGAATCCTCACAGGTGGAACCTAGTTTTTTGAAAGGAAAAGTCTATTTCTGAGAAAATGGGGGGAAGATTTCAACCCCCAAACCCAAGACATCAACTATGCATTGATATGTGTTCATATTCTTGATCTCCCCATACAATTCTGCCATGAAGACATCCTTTGATGGATCAAGGGATACATTGGGGATCTTGTTGCTATTGACTCTGCAATAAAATCTCGTTCTCGCATGGTCTAGGATTGGATCTGCATCAATGGTAATCTAGCATTCTATCTCCCAACCTGCATCAACCTCATTTATGGGGACTTCCACTAGTTACAAGCTCTTGAGTATGAAAATAAACCAGCATTCTACATCGAATGCAAATCCCAGGGACACCTCAAATCCTAATGTCCATCTCTAAAGCCCCATAAGGAAGTGCCAAGCTCCAATATTCCCCCTCTCCAACACTAGAATACGCATTTGGGAGTGTGCAAAGGCCCATTGTGCAACAAGAAACAAAGACTAATGCTACTAGAACTCATAATATAGCTCAAAAAATTAATAAGAACTTCTAATGGGCCTCACCCCTGGTAGAAGGATCTTCTGGGGTCTCCTGTGTTTCTGGGACCCTGAAAAGGTGGAGGGCAGAGTTATATTATTTTCCAATAGAACTCTAAATATGGTATTTTACTGCAAGGTCAACAAAATCACTTGGGTGCTATCCAACATCTATGCTCCCAAAAATTCCATGGAAATATGTAATATGTGGAGTTCTCTATCCCTCATAAAGGATGATTTTCCAACCTCACCTGGATGGTAGCAAGTGATTTCAATTTCCCCCTCTTTCATTCTGATAAGAAAGGGGATTTTTCTATCCCATCCAAGAGCATCCTTGACTTCTAATATTTCGTCACAAAGAACGAACTCATGGATATCCATATCAAATTCTACCAATTCATGTGGAGAAATAAAAGGGTTGGATCAGATCATATCCAGGTCAATTTGGATCGGTTTTTTCTTTCCTAGTAGGCCATTCCCCTGTTTGGAGACACATCTCTCATCTCTCTCCCAATAATCAAGTCTGACCATTCCCCCTTCTCCTTGAATCCAATAAGATCCCATCCTTTAAAACCCCCTTCAAATTTTAAAACATGTGGATCCAACACCCTGACCTGAAGCAAAGGATTGGTGAATGGTGGAGGACTCATTTCTCAAGATCAGCCATATCCCAGGTATCCCAAAAATTGAAATCAATAAAAGAAAATTTGAAGACCTAGAACAAGGAGGTATTTGGAAATATTTTTGAGATCAAAGAAAAGATGTTGAGAAAATTCAAAACTTTGGAGCAACAGATCCAACATGACCAGTGGACCCCCCAACTATGGGATGAAGAGAGGTAGTTTTTGTCATAATACCACAATATTTTGGCCAAATAAGAGACCTTCTATCACCAAAAATCTTGGGCCCTCTATCTCAAATATGGGGATGCTAACACTAGATTCTTTCATACCTCTACCCTATGAAATAGAAGCATAAATAAGATCAAAGAGCTCACATTGGCAGATGGGTCAGTCACTCAAGACATCTTCAAGATCCATGAAAAATCCTTCTCTTACTTTAGCATCATGATGGGAACTGCCCTTCCCACAAACATAGAAGCCCAGGAACCCCTCTGGTAAAAAATCCCCCTGTGGTCACCCCTGAGATGAACCTATCCCTGATCCAACCTCTCTCAGCAAAAGAAATCAAAACTGCCTTGTTTTCCATGAAAGTTGACAAAGCCCCTGGCAAGATGGGTTTCCCCCTTGGTTTTTTATACCTTTTGGGATATAGGAGGGGAAGATATTTGCAATGCTATATCAGAGCTCCAATGTACCAAAATCATCCCATGAGGGACAAATTCCACCTTCATTGCTCTGGTCTGTAAAACCCCCTTATGCAAATATATGAATGATTTCAGGCCGATTAGCTTGTGCAACATCGTCTACAAGATTCTAGCCAAATACCTAGCTCTCAGGCTGAAAATTATCCTCCCCACCATCATAGATCCCTACTAAGGCATCTCAATAGAAGGGATATCCATCACTGATAGCATCATATCTCTTCATGAAACCCTCCACTCGACTTTGTGAAACAAAAAAGCTACCATGTTCCTAAAATTGGATATCAGCAAAGCTTTTGAAAGGGTGGACAAGGATTTCCTCTTGAAAGTCCTCTCTCGATTTGGATTCCACATAGAATGGATCAACCTCATTAAAGGCTACATCACTGCTCCCTGGTTCTCGATTCTCGTCAATGGATCTCTTATAGGTTATTTCCCAAGCCTCAGAGGAATTAGACAGGGAGATACCTTATACCCCTTCTTGTTCATCATCTTGGCTGAATTCCTCGATAGAGCTTTCAAGAAGGCATGTTCCTCTAGGTGTATAACCATGATCAAGGCTTCTTCAAATTCCCCTCCCCTGTCTCATCAACAATTTGTATATGATACCATCATTACCACTTCAGCTTCTATTGTTAAAGCAAAATTTGTAAAGGTTATCCTTGATACTTATGCTTTTGCAACGGACCAAGATATCAACTATCTCAAAATAAAATGTTATTTCCTCAACACCCCAAGCCATAAGTAATGCAAAATTACTTGCATCCTTCAATGCTACATCGCTGATCTCCCCACTTCTTACCTGGGACTCCCTCTATTCACTAAAATCCTAAAAGAATCAATTTGGGATAATGTTATTGACCATATCAAGCGCAAGCTTGTTGCTTGGAAGGGATTCCTCCTATCCCAAGTATCCAAAGAGATCCTCACCATGGTTGTTCTACATAGCATCCCAATCTACTTCATGTTAATATTCAAAGCCCCAACATTAGTTCATTCCAAAATAGAGCAGATCCAAAAGAGGTTTCTATGGATAGGTTCAAAAAACATAAGAAAATTTCAACTGTTAAGCTGTGACAGAGTGTGCCAATCCAAACCCCAAGGAGACCTTGGCCTAAGAAGATCTGCTAACATGAATATTAACCTCTTGGCCAAGCAGTCATGTAAGATCTTCACTAACTATGGGTAGAATGGGTGTCAATTGTCCAAAGTAAATACCTCAAGCACATGTCCCTGATAGATAATGACATCCCTATTAATGGATCAGCCTTCTGGCGAGCCATGATTCAAGCCAAATCCCTTAGCATCATAGGTACTCGATGGCAGCTAGGCAAAGGGACATCGATCAATTTTTGAGAAGAAACATGGTTGAAGGACTGCCCCTAAAGGAAATACCTAAGATTTCCATACTTAGACCGGGTTTGGCTAGGGAAGCAAAGTGAAATATTATATAGATAGCCAAGGCAAGTGGAATATTCCCCCAAATGGCAATGAGCATATTGCTAGAGTAGGGAGTGCTTTATCTGAGTTGCTAAGAACTACCATCATCCCTACCATAGTTACCCTGAATCACCCGATGTGGGTAGGAACTGACAGTGGGGATTTCTCAGTTAAGACAACCCACTCCATGCTCAACCCTCAAGTTCTCTCTATTCCATTCAAAGTGGTGTGGTTCAAGTGTCTTATTCCAAAAATAGGGTTTTTTTCATGGACAACCATCCAAAAAAATGCCCTCACCACTAAAAATCTCATGAAAAGGGGAATCCCTATCCCCAACAGATGCCACCTTTGCCTATCCAACTGGTAATATTTCAACCACCTCCTGGTGGAATGCGAGTATGCTATGGAGGGCCTAGATCACATGTTTTCCAATTTTTAAACTTGGTGGGCCCACCCTAAATCCCTCTTGGACCTGTTCATCCAATGGCCTGCCCCTTTTAGGAATCCCAAAGTAGCTTTCCTATGGAAAATCTACCTTCACCAATTCATTTGGAAATTTTGGCTTGAGCACAACCATAGGGTGTTTTCCACCACCTCTAATAGCCTGATATCCATGGCAACCAAAGCCAAAATCTACGCTTCTGAGAATTCCTAACTTTTTCCTTGGCCCAACTCCTTGCTTAGCAAGATTGAAGTTGATATTATCCAATCCCTCAAAATCCCCATTCCCACCCTGACCCATACCATTACCCATACCAAAATTAAATCTTGTTGGAATCCCCCCTAGAAGGGTGGTTGAAGCTTAATTTCAATGGTGCCTCCAAAGGGAATCTTGGTCTGGCAGGGGCATGTGGTGTTGTCAGGGATCATAGAGGGGATATTGTCATAGAATTTCCTAAAAATTTGAACCACCAAACCAATAATGTGGCTGAAGCTTGGGCTCTATGGAAAATGTTACACCTGATCAGAGACACTCGAATAAAAATCCATGTTGAGGGAGACTCCCTCAAAATTATTGGCTATATGACCTCTGAAAAAAATCCCCCATGGAACATTAGAATATTGATCCAAGAAAACAAAAATTAATGGGTCAACATTTCTAGGTGGAAGCAGGCCACGTGTATCGAGAAGCCAATTAGCTTACTAATAAGATTACCAACATTGGCATAGGCCAAACACCTTTCTTAGTTTGGCATGACTCCTTTCCACTAGATGTCCTCCAAGTTGCAGCTATAGATAAACATGGCGGGTGCCTTCACTCCCTTCACTCTAATCAATAATTATTTTTTTCAAGGTATTGTAGGTATCTCTCCAAGATTATTCTCATTCAAAGCTCTTGTGATGCTTGCTCCACTTCCACCCCATGATTGGTCATCCTACCAATGATCCTCATCATAATTTCCTTGAGTGGACTTTAATTCCTCACGCTACTGCTTTCCAAAGTTTCACATCCAATCCCAATGTTGTGTTTGTGACTGCTTCCCCACACGTTTCTTTGTCACCTTCTACGTATGCTAAGAGCCTTGTAAAAATCAACTTCGCCTATGTGGACATCATTACAAGAATTTACCCTAATCCCCATTCCTCTTGGCCTGACAATATCTCGTCCACCTGTCTCTCTCCTATAACAACCAACATGATCTTCCTGCTTCCCCCAACCAATTTATTTTCTCATCTTCGCATGCAATTCGATGTTATCCACTACTAACCCATCCTCTAGCTCATTTATTCTACCACCATCCCATTTTTCCTCATCCTTGACACCATGGATTACTTGTATCCAAGCTCACTACAACTTGATACACTGTCTTCTGCTTTCCTTCAGGGTTGTAGGATTAACACCCTTTTATCAAAATTCTGAGGGGCCGAAGAGGATATCATGATGGAATTTGTAAGAACATGGTTGAAAAACCATGTCTGCATAAAAATATTTGGTTTAAAGTTACTCACACCCTAATTGTAGAGGTTGTCAATTTTCCTCTCTTTGGTCTCTTGGTTTGGTGCAACAAACACTGCTGGGAACCAACGTTGGAAGGCTTCCCCAACTATCAGGACTTCAAATGGATTGGAGTTTCCCTAGCATGTGAGTCTCTTCCCTCCGTGTGGCCCATCATTGTAATTCCCCTCATGCAATACCTTGCATGTGATGACCCATATAAGCCCATGTCCAGTTTTCATCTGGACTTAGTCAACCATGTTTGTGGGTTCAGACCCCTAAATATCCCTATTTTACTTCACTAGTATATCCATATCTTAGTGTCCGTAGCCTAAACAAATATGCCTCTCCCACCCACCAAGGATTATTTGTTATGCTTTACCGCCATATCCTGTCTAAACCTCCCATCACGGCCACCCCCTATAGTCCAATCCCCCTCATCCCCCTCCTGACCAAAGCCCTGCTCACTCTCTGTCTAATGAGATCTAGACTAGCGATGGCATTCCCAACACTCCTACCTCTAATAAAGGTGTTACCGATGCTTTCCCTTCCAAGCCCACCCCTTCCCCTTCCAAGCCCACAACCTCCCCTATAAAGCCCACCCCATACACCACCAAGAAATCTTCGTTGGGCAAGCGTAAAGTTAAAATAGAAGAGGTGCCCCCTTAGGTCTACAAGTCTTCCAGATCTAAAAAACCCAGGACTGATTCTAGCTAGAATTCCCCCTAGAGGTGGATGACTAGAGCGGGGATTCGAATCCCACCTCTAGAATTTCCAATCATCTCACTATAATGTTCTTGAAAAGCTTTATCATGGCCTTTGAGAGTGTTGGCATGGCTCTAAAGCATTCCCTATAACATAACACACCACATGTTGAAGATGACACCTTGGAGATTGATCCATAAATCTACTCCAGACCAATGTGTTTTCTGAAGTTTGGTATGGTTGTTTCTTAGGTTATGTCTTCTAGTGCCCTTTTTGGAGTCCTTTGTTTGTCTATTTTTCTAGGTTTCTCAAAGATGGCCCCTACGTGGGTCTTAGCTATGGTCGAGGGTTTTTTATTGTTTGCTTCCAGTAGTCTCTACATGGGTAAGTATTCCCTATTTATTGACACTACTATGCCCTGCATGGGAATTTTAACTAAGACATCCCCTACATGGGATTCTCTAAGATGGCATATGTTTCTTCTATCCCTCATGGAATGGGACTTTGCAACAAGTTTCTCTCTCTGCATTATGAATTTTTTTGTATATCTGGGGTTGGGACCCAGTTAAAACCTTCATAATAAAAACACCAAATTACCAAAAAAATAATAATTTATAATTTATATTATTTTAAAAATTTTAAAAACTAAAATCACTTGATTTTATTTTTTAATCAATTACTAAACTACTAGAAAACAATAATTACCAAAATGTTAGATAGCAGCAAACATGCTTGTCATTAAACCCTAACACATGTTTGACAAGTTTAAAAATTTAATATGGGTTTTTATTTAAAAATAACTACCTCAATGCCCTACAAGTATCATTGGAAACTTAACATGGACTTTTATTTAAAAATAATTGTTGATTGCCATGCAAGTATGCTTTTCATTCCAATCCCTTAGTATTTGCTAAGCATGGAGCACACTATACTTTATAATTTTTAAATATAATAAATAAAATTATTATAACTAATATATTTTTAATGTATTAAAAAAATATAATATATATATGATTTAATTTATTTATAAATTAAAACTATCTTAACATAGTTTGAAACATTTTGGACACATGGCAAGAGTTTGCAAAGTAAAAACTATGAAGAAAGAAATAAAATATTCTAGCCATGAGATAAACTTCAAGACGAAGCAAGGAGACAATACAATAATAGAAGCTATATCAGATCAAGGATATTCCACTCCAAAATAAGAGGTAAATAAATCCTATCGACAATATGAATTGACAAGTTTAGAAGGAATTAAAGGTGCAAAAGAAGATGTGGAGATAAAACCTAAAACAAAGACAACAAAAAAGTTCAAGTTTAATCCAGGTAAATCATCTTCATTTTCCTTTAGTATTATAGAATCCTCTTCAGGTAATAAAAGTGAAAGTGGTGAAGATGTTATCCCTTGCAATTTAATATTTCAAGAGCAGAATAATATATAAATGAGGTTGGAGGAAACCCATAACAATTTAGTGTCTTTAGGGTAAAACAAGAAGGTAATTACTATATAAGAGCATCCTTGCACTTTAGGGTCTCTAAGGAAATATAAAAAATATTGTGCTTTTAAGGTTATTCCTTGCACTTCAAATCCTTCAGAACAAGGTAAACCTAAATATGATGTCTTACTATGAGTAGTGTGAGAATATTGAAGAGATTGATGAAGATGAAAGTATTACTAGAAAAAAAAAAAAAAGAGGAAGACCCAAGAAGCAAAAACAAAGAGAAAAATAAACACAAAGGGATATTGATATGGGAAAACAAAAGCAAATATCAAAAGTGTTAACAATAAGTGGGACTAAACCCTCAAATAAAATAAAAAATAACAATGAAAATAATATCTTGGAATATTAGGGGAATGAATAACCCTAAAAAAAGGTATTAAGAAATTGTGAGGTGGTTATAGATAATATATTTTTGGATATAGAAGTTGGGTAGCAAATATTTTAGTTATTCATAGTGTTGAATTTCATCTTGACAAAATTAAAATTTTGAAGGCATTTGATATAGAAGGAGTTGATTGTGGATACTTAGCAGTTTAATGAAGATGAAGAATATATTTTATAGAAGGGTAAATGAAGAATATATTCAATAGAAAGATAGATTTGGAAATGCGTTAATCAACTTGTTATAAATGTAATGAGAGCAATGTAATATTTTTTTTTTGTAATGGGAGTGCTCCCAATAGAAGCCAGCATAGCTTATTTAAAAATTATAGTTAGAAATATTAATGTCATCTAATTTTCTAACTGTATAGTTGCCTTAATAAATATAATAAGCCACTTCACATATAGTTTATACATGTTTTGATTTGATGTTAATAAGATTTACATTTCATATTTAGAATATTTTTTAATATAAAAATATGAATATGAAAAACCCTAAGAAGAAGAAATCCTCAAACCTAAACTAGTGAATGATTTATTTTAAAACAGAATGCTGAGGGGACATATTCAAAACCCTAAACTCATACATACCAAGATAAAGTTGAAAAGGGTTTCCTTGTTGATGCAAATGAACTGCTTATTTGATGTTAATAAGATTTACATTTTAGATTTAGAATATTTTTTAATATAAAAATATGAATATGAAAAATCCTAAGAAGAAATCCTCAATCTAAACCAGTGAATGATTTCTTTTTAAATAGAATGTTGAGGGGATATATTCAAAAACCTAAACTCGTACATACTAGGATAAAGTTAACACAAATGAACTGCTTATCCCACAACCATTTTAGGAAGAAGTAGAATAAAGGAAAGCAATAAAAAATTATTTGAAAGGGAAGGGGAAAAATATTTGGAGCTTGAGCTTGTACCCTATTGCCTAATAATTTCTCTTTATTGTTGTCTAACACGGTCAATTATGCAACCTTGCATGTAGCTTTAAAATGAGTCAATATTACAATCCTAGAGTGTAAAGCATGTGTGCCTCATCATAAATGATACACAAATTGAACATGTAGGAAATGGAGAGCACCAAAGCACAAAAATAGGCATGTTCATAATTTTTAGTAGACAGACACAAAAAAATTATAACCATATTCATTCAAGGTGCCAAATACATAGTAATTCTCCTTTTCAATAATAATAGGAAATAGGAAGCCACTATGGGTTTTAATATAAAAATATGAATATGAAAAACCCTAAGAAGAAGAAATCCTCAAACCTAAAAATCAAATTTCTAAAGGTTATATTCATTGGCAAATATGAACGACCCGTAATTATCCATCTTCAGATCTATGGCCTGCCTTCAATTTCATGTTGCTAGATCTATGGCCCACCTTCAATTTCATGTCACCAGTTAACCCCAATCATTGATCGAGTAAGGGGATGGTGCACCATTGACCTTACATGGTAGATCAAGAATATTATCATGGTATAGCATAATGGTGAAGAGCGTCCATATATCGTATAATAGTGATCGTCGATGGGACCATAAGAAGTAGCTATATGAAGGTGTCTAAGCCATTAATTTAAATAAGCATACCCAAGCCATTGATCTAAAAGATCTAAATAGAGCAAATGTGAGCTGTTAGATTTACGTGAAGTGATGCAAGCTAAAAAACTCATGTTCAACAAGCCAAGGGTTCGAACCTAGGGTTAGAGAAATCTCACATAGATCTATCACATGATGAAAAACCTTGATAGAACCATAATCCAAAGGACCTCTGTCCAAAGGTCCTTTACGTGAAGTGATACATGCTAAAAAACTCATGTTCAACAAGCCAAGGGTTTGAACCTAGGATTAGAGAAATATCATAGATATCTATCACATGATGAGAAACCTTGATAGAACATAGATTACAATTTTTATGGACCTCTGTCCAAAGGAGATGCTGATCCCCTAAATCTGGTTTGTGGATCTCTATCCATAGGAGAACTCCTTCTCCTCTACTCTAGTTGGTGATCCTCTAGAAGACTACTACCTCCACTGCACTGGCTTATGGATCTCTCTCCACTAAAGACTCTTGTCCCCACTCAAAAGACCTATCCTCACTACCCTGGCTGATGGATCTCTATCCACTGGAGACTACTATCCTCTATGCTCTATCACCTCCAAAGCTCTATCTCAATTCTATACTAAACACAATCCAATCGGTCTAGCACAGCTCTACTCAAATCTTGTACTAAACATAGTCCAGTCGGTCTAGCACAAGTCTGCTCAACAAGCTCACTCAAATTTGTACTAAACACAGTTCATTCGGTCTAGCACAAATTTGCTCAACTCTTGTACTAAACATAGTCCAGTCGGTCTAGCACAAGTCCACTCAAATATACACTAAACATAGTCCAATCGGTCTAGCACAAATCTGCTCAATAGGTCCCCCCCCTACTCATTTGCTCAATAGGTCCACTCTGAACCTGCTCAAATTTGCTCAATAGGTCCACTCAAAATTTGCTCAAATATACTCAATCGGTCCACTCAAAACCTTCTCAAATATACTCAATAGCTCCACTCATAACTTGCTCAAATATGCTCAATAGGTCCACTCAGAACCTGCTCAAATATGCTCAATAGTTCCACTCAGAACCTGCTCAAATCTGCTCAACAAGCTCACATAGAACTTGTCCAAATCTGCTCAATAAGTCCTCTCTAGGACTTAACCAAATTTGTATTGTAAGCTTCCACAAAAGCTCACACAAAATCAGTCCACAAGTCTTCTCAAAGACTTACCTCAAATCTTCTTAACAAGTCCACACAGAACTTGTCCAATCTCATAGAAACATAAAGAGAATTGTTAGAGACTCAATATGTTCTATACTCAATGCTCAATCACTTTCACAACTCAAATAAATATCATAGAAGCATAAAGAGAATTGTTAGAGACTCAATATGTTCTATACTCAAAGCTCAATCACTTTCTCAACTCAACCTCATAGAAGCATAAAAATAATTGTTAGAGACTCAATATGTTCTATTCTCACAACTCAATTTCTTTCACAACTCAAATCAGAATATAGAATAGTTTATTTCATGGAACTTGAACAATCACTTCATACATCCACTTGACTAGGTTCAATCAACTCTACTCAACCAATCACTCAAGAACCAACTCTCACTCACAAACCCTAGTCCAAGCATGTAACCCCAACTCAAAATGTTTCCAACAATGCTTAACAACAAATCTCACATAACAATGATACTCATGTTCTTTTCAAACTCTAGTTCAATTTCTTTGCATAACAACTCACTTCAACAACAATGCTCATAAATCAATCTTCACATAACAATGATACTCATGTTCTTTCCTAACTCAAGTTCAAGTTCTTTGCACAATCCAATGGCTTCAACAACAATGCTAATAAAACAAGGTTTTAATCACAACACTTAATTCCAAAAAAACCTTGAAGCATTAACTCAAACACTTTCAAAAAGGAAACCCTAATCAAATCCTTTTCACTCCAAACTTAATTTTCAAGAAAGTAATCAACCACTCAAATCAATTAGGAATAATATTGCCCATACCTTTTTCTTGATAAGAAGTTGCTCTCATAAATCTGTCACACTCACAAAAATTCTCTTTGCCAATCTCAATAAGGGTTAGAAGATTTCAATAACAACACAATGCAAAATGGTGACTCAAAATACACCTTATTACTCCAACTCAAAAATAACATTCACCATAGTCTTCTTTTAATAGAAAAACCCTTATACAAAAATAATGCTCAAAAGTCTTAATAAGAAATATAACAACTAATTTAATCAAGACTTTACTAAAACTCCTTATTACTCCTAATGGAAAAATCAATTAACACCACTTGACAATAATCAACCTTTCAAGAACTCACTAATAACCCTTACTAACTTTCAACACATGCAAATACACATAATTATTTAACACCCTTATGCCTCCATACTTTGGTAAATTAAATAAATTTAATTACCCTTATAACTCCTATATTTTTAGTTTAATTAAAACTTTGTACCTTGCCTTTGGGAGAATTGAACCCCCACTCTGCCCATGTGCCAAGTGCCTTAACCATGGCCTCAACCATCGCACGAGCTACCATGCTCATTCGCAATCAACAGTGCATCACATGCTTGAAATATACACGTTCTCCTTTGCTTTGGCCAAAACGTGTGCACCTTGAGCGCTTCCACTCAACACTGCCTCGAATGCAGTCCCTATATTTCGAACACAGAACCTGCAGCCAAACACTGCCTTCACTCTTGCCCACTCGCCACTAGGACACGCTGCCCGGTTGGCGCTTCAACACTTAGCACTTGTTTTCTTAAATGAATCGTTGTCCACAAAAATCAAATCTCACGAGCTCTGTTTCCTCTTCGCATGCCAAACATTAAAATTGAGAGCAAGGGTAAATAAAACTTAGGACTTTGGGCATATTTATATGCTCCTCCATTGCATTAATGATGTCGACACTCACCATGCTTCCTTCCATGACGTCGACGATAAAGGCTTCAAATGCCTTTAATTTAAACCCAACCTTTAGGTTTAATCAATATTAAACTTTGCACTTTGAAATATTTTTCCTTTCAAAACCCAACCTTAGGGTTTTATAAAAATAATTAATTGACCTTTTTAATTTATAAAATATTATAATCAAAATTATAAATATTTTATTTGGGTTTTCTCGAAGTCACTTTACTAATATTATAATAAAAATTATAATATTATACCTTTTCATTGCCTCGGATAAATGCTTCCTTGGGAGAAGTAAAACCACTTTTTGACCCATTCTTTTGGGTGTAAAATAAAGATATTTTAACCCATTATAACTTCCATTAAACTTTGCACTCAAACTAGAGAAGAGCTATCACTGGCATCTTGACATCAATGACAACTTTGACTTAGGGACTCAAAATGTCCAACAATATCCCCCTTTGTCATTGATGGCAACCCATATTATTTTTATTGAAACTTTGACCTTTCTTTTTATTATGCTCCCCCTGGGACATTGCTCCCCCTGGCTCAATGCTCTCTCAAATATCAAATCTCTCCCCATTACACAAATCTCTCTCCCCTTTGACATCAATGGCAAAGGGTCACCTTTGGGGCTCGGGGCTAAGAATGAGCCTCTTAGCTTAGCCCCTCCCCCACCTTCTTTTGAGGTGGTTAATTCTAGGGTGGGAGTATTTCTACTCCCCAAAAGCATTGTTCTTTACCTTTATCCTTTTCTCTTCTTTTATTGAATTTTTTGATTCCTCTGACTATTTCTATCTATGTCATCATTCCTATTCTTGTTCCTGTTCCTATTCACATCCATATTCTTATTCATGTTGTTGTTCTTGTTCATGTTCCTGTTCATGTTTATGTTCATGTTCCTATTCATGTTCATGTTCATGTTCTTATTCTTGTTCATACCTATTTTTGGAATGTCTACTCTACACCATTTTTTTGTGTGACCATCATTATTGCACTTATAACACTTAATGTTATTATTCCTTGGAGGTGCAAATGTCTTAGGATTTCTCCTAGTGAAGCCATATCTTCTTCTGTCATGAACCCTGCAATTCATTGCCTTGTGACCAAACTGATTACATGAGTAGCAATACCCATGAAAAAGTTGTCTATTCCCATATTCTTGTCTTTCATGTGTCTTGCACTGTGAAGCCATGTGCCCAAACCTGTGACATGAAAAACATCTTCCATTGAAGCTTCCTTGTCTTGACCTCATTGGTCTCTTGTTCTGATTGTTGTTCCATCTGTATCTTCTTTGTGCATTGTTCCTATCTCCGTTGAAATCTCTATTGTTCAACTCTTCCTCTGATGTCTGACTTTATTTTACACTATCTTCTTCTAAAGTATCTTCATCTGAAGTTTCCTCTTCAAAACTTGAAGTTAACTCTCCTTCTTGTTTCTTTTGAGCCTTCTCAAATCCAAGACCTGTATTACTTGATGTAGGATTTTGTGTCTTGATGAACTTATCCAAGTTCTTTGAGCTATTTTTAAATCCTTTCATCTTGATCTTGGAGACTTCTAAATATTCTTTTAGTAGTGCCACTTCTTGTGCTAACTTCTCACATTCCAAGATCTTTGCTTCTAACTTATCCTTGAACCTTTTTGCCTTAGCCTTTGATTTTTCTAAATCCTCTATGAGCAATCTTCTCTCTTCATCACATTCTTGAAACTGAATTTCAAGTTTAGAGTGTTGCTTTCTTACCTTATTTACCATGTCAAGGGCATAGATAAGTTCTCCCTTGAGATCATATCCATTCTCTTCTGAATATTCTTCTATTTGTTTGCCTTTGTCCACATCATTACTTTCTTTTGGCTTATCTTCTATAGGATCACTCACTTCTTCTTCTAATGCCATTAGAAGATTTTCATTTGATCTTTCAAGTGCATCCTCATACTCATTATCACTGAAACTATAACCATTCCTTGTACAATCATCTTCAAGATGTCCAAAGTTACCACATCTAAAACATTTGAGAATAACTAGAGTCTTTTTCTTAACTGGTTCTTTTTCTTCAATCATAAATAGGACTTCATCTCTATCATTATCTAAAGAACTAGCATCACTATCATTTGAGTACTTACTTGCATTATCCGCATAGTAGCTCCTCTTTTGTCTTTGGAAGAACTTATTTCCTTGTTTGTTTTGTCCATCCTTGTTTTTCTTTTGATGCCTATATCTTTCTAATTCCCTGTACCTGTGATCCTATTTTTCTTCACCATTGTTGTTCTTTGGTTCTTTACAATATGTTGCAAAATGTCCATACTTTCCACAATTGAAACACTTAATAGATATTAGATCTATGGGTCTTCTAGAACCTTTATCTCTTCTACCATAATTGGCTTCTTCATCACTAGAAGACTCATTGCTTGATTCTGACTTCTTACCCTTTGTTTCCTTGTTCGCTTTGAATGCAGCCTCCTTTGGAGGGATAGGATCATTTTGTTCTTATCTCAAAGGTTGTAAGCATGCCAAGAAAATAATTTCTTGTCAAAAAATCACTATCAATTGATGTTTCTATAGCAGAGACCTTTTCACTGTATCTTTTTGGAAGAGTTCTCAAGATCTTATCACAAACATCATATTCATCAACCTTCATTCCAAGTCCTCTCATATCATGTACAAGTTCATCAATCTTATTGAGATAGTCACGAATGTTTTCATCATCCCGCATTCTTAATTTTTCAAATTCTCCTTTGAGATTTCTGATCTTAGCTTTCTTGACACCTTTATCTCCTTCATATATGTTATGCAGTAGTTCCCATATTTATTTTGTTGTTTTACAATCCATAACCTTCATAGATTTTGATCTACGCAACCCTTTTATAATTGCATTCATAGCTCTTGAATTTGCATGCATTAGAAGCTTACCTTCCTTATCTACAAGAGGATTGATTGTTGGATCATATCCAAGTTCCACTGCATCCCAAACTTCATTGCCAAGTGCCATCAGGTGAAATCTCATCAGCATACACCAATACAAGAAGTCACTTCCATAAAATACTGGTGTTGTATTATATGAGGACCCATCCCTTTGATCCTTTTGATCCATTGTGTTCTTGACCGATTTTCCTTCAAGTTGTCAAACTCTTCTGAAGGAACCCGCTCTAATACCAATTGAAGAACACAATCTTATACTGAGAGGGGGTGAACAGTATAAGACCACTTTTTACTTTTTCTCTCAAACCAATATATGCAATGTAAAGATAGCAATATCAATAGTAGTAATCAAAGCAATGTACACAACACCACACACAATAGAGACACCACAATTTATGTGGTTCACCCAATGTGGGCTACTCCACGGAGAAAATATTTTACTAAAAATTTCTCAATTAATCTCTTGGGAATCCTTTCCGATTACAATATTTATGGACCTCTGTCCAAAGGAGATGTTGATCCCCTAAATCTAGTTTGTGGATCTCTATCCATAGGAGAACTCCTTCTCCTCTACTCTGGTTGGTGATCCTCTAGAAGACTATTGCCTCCACTGCACTGGCTTGTGGATCTCTCTCCATTGAAGACTCTTGTCCCCACTTAGAAGACCTATCCTCACTTCCCTGGTTGATGGATCTCTATCCACTGGAGACTACTATCCTCTCTACTCTATCACCTCCAAATATCTATCTCAATTCTATACTAAACACAGTCCAATCGGTCTAGCACAACTCTGCTCAAATCTTGTACTAAACACAGTCCAGTCGGTCTAGCACAAGTCTTCTCAACAAGCTCACTCAAATTTGCACTAAACATAGTTCATTCGGTCTAGCACAAATCTGCTCAACTCTTGTACTAAACACAATCCAGTCGGTCTAGCACAAGTCCACTCAAATCTACACTAAACACAGTCCAGTCGGTCTAGCACAAATCTTCTCAATAGGTCCACATAGAACTTGAACAAATCTACTCAATAGGTCCACTCAGAACCTACTCAAATCTACTCAATAGATCCACTCAAAACCTACTCAAATCTACTCAATAGGTCCACTCAAAACCTACTCAAATCTGCTCAATAGTTCACTCAAAACCTGCTCAAATATGCTCAACAGGTCCACTTAGAACCTACTCAAATATGCTCAACAAGCTCACACAAAACTTGTCCAAATCTACTCAATAAGTCCTCTCTAGGACTTAACCAAATATGTATTGTAAGCTTCCACAAAAGCTCACACAAAATCAGTCCACAAGTCTTCTCAAAGACTTACCTCAAATCTTCTTAACAAGTCCACACAGAACTTGTCCAATCTCATAGAAACATAAAGAGAATTGTTAGAGACTCAATATGTTCTATACTCAATGCTCAATCACTTTCTCAACTCAAATCAATATCATAGAAGCATAAAGAGAATTTTTAGAGACTTAATATGTTCTATTCTCAAATCTCAATCACTTTCTCAACTCAATCTCATAGAAGCATAAAGAGAATTGTTAGAGACTCAATATGTTCTATTCTCACAACTCAATCTCTTTCACAACTCAAATCAGAATATAGAATAGTTTGTTTCATGGAACTTGAACAATCACTTCATACATCCACTTGACTAGGCTCAATCAACTCTACTCAACCAATCACTCAAGAACCAACTCTCACTCACAAACCCTAGTCCAAGCATGTAACCCCAACTCAAAATGTTTCCAATAATGCTCAACAACAAATCTCACATAACAATGATACTCATGTTCTTTTCAAACTCTAGTTCAAGTTCTTTGCATAACAACTCACTTCAACAACAATGCTCATAAATCAATATTCACATAACAATGATACTCATGTTATTTCCTAACTCAAGTTCAAGTTCTTTGCACAATCCAATGGCTTCAACAACAATGCTAATAAAACAAGGTTTTAATCACAACACTTAATTCCAGAAAAACCTTGAAGCATTAACTCAAACACTTTCGAAAAGGAAACCCTAATCAAATCCTTTTCACTCCAAACTTAATTTTCAAGAAAGTAATCAACCACTCAAATCAATTAGGAAGAATATTGCCCATACCTTTTTCTTGATAAGAAGTTGCTCTCATAAATCTGCCACACTCACAAAAATTCTCTTTGCCAATCTCAATAAGGGTTAGAAGATTTCAATAACAACACAATGCAAAATGGTGACTCAAAATACACCTTATTACTCCAACTCAAAAATAACATTCACCATAATATTCTTTCAATAGAAAAACCCTTATTAAAATAAAATCAATGCCCAAAAGCCTTAATATATCAATATAATCAATATTTCAATTAAGACTTACAAATATCTCCTTATTACTCCTAATGGAAAAATCAATTAACACCACTTGACAATAATCAACCTTTCAAGAACTCACTAATAACCCTTACTAACTTTCAACACATGCAAATACACATAATTCTTTAACACCCTTATGCCTCCATACTTTGGTAAATTAAATAAATTTAATTACCCTTATAACTCCTATCTTTAGGCTGATTAAATAAAAAATTAATTAAAACTTTGTACCTTGCCTTTGGGAGAATCAAACCCCCACTCTGCCCACGCGCCAAGCGCCTTAACCATGGCCTCAACCACCACACGAGCTACCATGCTCATTCACAATCAATAGTGCATCACGTGCTTGAAATACACACGTTCTCCTTTGCTTTGGCCAAAACATGTGTGCCTTGAGTGCTTCCACTCAACACTACCTCGAATGCAGTCCCTACGTTTCGAATGCAGAACTTGCAGCCAAACACCACCTTCGCTCTTGCCCACTCGCCACTAGGACATACTACCTGGTTGGCACTTCAACACTCAGCACTTGTTCTCTTAAGAAAATCACTTTTTCACATAAACCAATTCTCACAAGATTTGTTTCCTCTTCGCATGCAATCATTAAAATCGATAGCAAGGGTTAATAAAACTTAGAACTTTGGGCATATTTATATGCTCCTCCATTGCATTAATGACGTCAACGCTCACCATGCTTCCTTCCATGACGTCGGCGGTAAAGGCTTCGAATGCCTTTAATTTAAAACCAACCAACCTTTGGGTATATGCAAATAAAATTGCCAAGCTTTGAAATATTTTTCCTTTCAAAACCCAACCTTGGGTTTTATAAAGAATACTTAAACCCTTTTATTTATAAAATATTATAATCGAACATTTTTATGGAATGAAAAATTCCTTTTTCTAAAAATATGGATGCAAGGATGCCATGAAGTAGGGAAATAAGGATGTAGTCTAGCTACTGAATGTCAGGACATCATCAGGAATGAGTGAGCTGAGGTTTAGCGGGTGTGGCGGGAGTGAGGGTTTGAATTTTTTGGGTAGGAATCTCAGCCAAGGTGGTAGAGGTAGAGCAGGTACGGAAGGGGCAGGTGGGAACCTCGAGCATGGATCAAGTGAGGATCTAGAGGAAGGCGGTCAGGTTGCGGTATATTTGGAGGCGGGCATCATGCGGGGGCCCAACCCTCCTTAGAAAGACTCGACAAAAAAGATATGAAGGACAATGTGGGGCCCAAGAAGTGGCTATCTTTTACTAAGACTCTTAGAGGAAAAAGAAAGGAGGTTCTCTCTCTTCCGCCCCTAGTTCCAGTAAATAATAAAATTTTGGCCCCGACAAGTTCCATGAGCCCTTTTCTTTCAATGGAAGAATTCTCCCTGGTAGGCAAGTTTTTGGGAGGTAGGTTGGACATGGAGACTATCAGGGCTTGGGCGATGGGTAAATGGCGACTAGTAGGTAGCTTGGAGTTGGTAGCTCTAACTCGAGGGTTCTTCATTATCCGTTTTAACAATATGGAGGATGCTAACCACATTTTAATAGGAGGTCCTTGGTTTTTGGGCAAAAGGAGCCTTTTTCTCAGACGATGGGGTGAAGATTTTGACCCTGAAAAGCAAAATATTAACATTACCCCTATTTGGGTTTGTCTCCCGAGTCTACCTGCCCAGTTCTTCAATGAATATTGGCTACAGGGCATAGCCAGAACTATAGGGGACCTGATATCCATTGACCATGCGACCTTGGCCAGGACAAGGATGACTCATGCACGAATCTGTGTAAATGCTAATTTGGATAATGAATTGCCAAGGTTTGTGGAGCTAGAGTATGGAGAATACTATCAAAAATAGCTAGTAGAATACAAGAACAGACCGGAATTCTGTGCAGAATGCAAAAATCAAGGACATCTATGCAATCAGTGCCCTAACTTGGCAATGAATAGAGAAAAGCAGAAGTAGGGAATGCTAGACAGAGGAAATTTGAGGAGTTTCCTTGGCAGAGGCGATTTCAATCAGGCAAACTATGTCTACCAAAAAAGAAAAGAGAGGGTGCAGGGTCCCAACAAGACAAAGGAAAACAACAGGTTTTTGGCAACCAAAATACTTAGGTAAGTTCCAATCCTCTAGTTTCAAATAAATTTTCAATTCTATCCAATATGGGAGTAGGAGGATTATCGAAAGACATGGAAGCCCAGAACCTTCAGGCTAACCTTTTTGACTCTCTAGAATCCCCATCCAAGTTTGGATCCTCAAACCCTAATGCTAAAATTACTGTAAGCCCCATGGGCATCACAAAGCCAAACCCTAATGCTCGATCTCTAGAATCCCCATCCAAGTCGGGATCCTTAAACCCCAATGCTGAAAATACTTCAAGCCCAGTGGGCATCCCAAAGCCAAACCCTAATGCTAAAGAACTTAGGAAGAAATTTGAGGCATTGGAAAATAAAAAATCTCATCTCCCTAACATCATCACTAGGATCCAGGTGAATCCTACTGAGGGGTCGTCCCATAGACCAGGGGAATACAGGAAAAAAGGAGAAGATTTGGATGTAGGGGTGGAGATATGTGAAACTCTTCAGACTGAGGAATATGGCAGTCTGGTTCTGCAACAAATTACCTCCCCCCAGTTTAGTCCTAAAAAAACCAGGAGCACTGTGAAGTCTCCTATAGATTTTGGCAGTGAAAAAATAAGAGGGAGAATATCAAATGTTGAGCATCAAAAAATTAAAACTGATAATGACATTGCCAATGGAAAACAAAGAACCTTATTTCAATAGGTTATTTCGGGTTCTGAAGACAACAAATTAGGAAAACCCCCTCAAGGGAGGGGGAGAGGAAGAAATCCCAAACAATCTAAATGAAGTTCCTCTCATGGAACGTGAGAGGCCTCAATGGCCTGCCCAAACACAGGGAAGTCAGTGCAATAAGAAATCAAGTGAATCCAACTATTATCATGTTGCAAGAAACAAAAACTGATGAGATTCAGTAAAAAAAGTAGCAAAAAAATCTGGAATCAAGGGGAGATGGTTTGCAAATCATCCAGAGGAGCGTCTGGAGGCCTTATGACTTTGTGGGATCCCTGGATAGTAGAAGGCACCATTATTCAGAAATATGACAGGGTTCTTAGTGTTTTATTTAAGGAAATAAATAACAACAGGTCATGGATCCTTTCAAATATTTATGCCCCGACTTCAATTCAAGGGAGAGCTCTACTATGGGAGTACTTAGGCAATCTGAGTGAAATCTTCCATAATGTCCCCTGGATTTTGGATAGGGATTTTAACACTCCTCTTTACCCTTCAGACAAAATGGGTGGAAATGGACCACCTATCAGGAGCATGGATGAGTTCAATGACTTTGTGAACTCCAACATGTTGATGGATGTAAAACTTAGAGGAGCAAATTATACCTAGAGAAATCGGTGGATAGGGTGTCATCTCATTCAAGAAAGGCTTGACAGGTTTTTTCTATCAAAGGAGGCTACAACTCTATTCGGTGATTCTACCCTGCAAGCCCTTCCTAAAATTACCTCTGATCATAATCCCATTTTGTTGGAGATCCCTAACTCTTTGTCCTTCAAGAAACCTTTCAGATTTCAATCTATGTGGATCAAACATTCTAGTTTCAGAGATAACTTAATTCAGTGGTGGCAACAACCTGTCAGGGGTAGTGCAGCTTTTAAACTTGCTGGCAAATTAAAGTTTGTTAAGGAAAAGCTTCGAACTTGGAACAAAGAGGTCTTTGGGAACCTCTTTGAAAATAAAAAATAGGTTGTTGAAATTTTGAAGATAATTGATCAGAGGATTCAACATGGTGATGTTGATGAAACTACTAGGTAGGAGGAACGGACAAAACTAGCAGAGTTTCATAACATTTTGGCCTATGAGGAAATCTATTGGAGGCAAAAATCAAGGGCTCTTTGGTTGAAATATGGAGATTCAAATTCCAAGTTTTTTCACGTCACCATGCTTAGAAATAGAAGCAATAACAAGATAAATTTTAAAAAAAAAGCAGATGGTTCTATTACTCAGGACTTAACAGAAATCAGAAAGGAGGCAATAACTTATTTCAATTCTATCCTTGGTCAGGAATCATAGTGCAATGAGGAGGCCAAAGATATTCTCTTGCAATCCATTCCTAGCATAATAAATGAGGATATAAACCTTAATATTCTAGCTCCCTTTTCTGATGAGGAAATTAAGGAAGCCTTGTTTAGCATGGAGCCAGACAAAGCCCCGGGACCCGATGGCTTTCCCCCTCATTTCTATCAAGATTTTTGGGACATCATAAGTGAGGATGTAATTTCTACTGTCAGAGAATTCCAAGCAAGAAATCATATCCCAAAAGGTCTCAACTCTACTTTTATTTCTCTAATTCCTAAGAAGCAAACCCTTGAATCTATGGTTGACTTCAGGCCAATCAGTCTGTGCAATGTTTCTTACAAGATCCTAACTAAATCCATTGTAAATAGAATGAGAGATGTTCTAACCCGCATCATAGATCCATGCCAGGGAAGCTCTATCCAGGGCAGGTCAATCTTGGATGGAGTTATCACAATTCATGAAGCTCTGCACTCTGCTCATAAGACTAACATGTCTATTTTTGCCCTCAAGCTTGATATGAACAAAGCATTTGATAGGATAAATTGGGACTTTTTGATTGTTGTCCTCCTTAAGTTTGGTTTTCACCACCAATGGGTTAATTTGATCAAAGAATGCATTTCTAAAGCATGGTTCTCAATTCTGGTTAATGGAACAACTGCTGGTTACTTTCAAAGTCACAGAGGAATTTAGCAAGGGGACCCTATCAACCCCATGTTATTCATCATTGTGGCAGAAGCTTTAGGTAGAACCATAAAAAATGCTTGCAGTTCAAGGCTAATATCAGGAATCAAGGCAACATATCTCACTAGGGCTATTTCTCACCAACAATTCATCGATGATACCCTTCTATTGACTAAGGCGTCGATGGTTGAGGCCAAAAGAATTAAATACATCCTGCAACTCTACGAGGATGTTGTTGGTCAAAAAGTTAATTTCAGTAAAAGCAAGTTATATTTCTTGAACACCCCCATTCAAAGGTAAGGAAGGATTGCAAAAATTTTAGGGTGTGATATAGCAAACCTCCCCACTTCGTATCTTGGTCTCCCTCTTTTCATTGGTTCTTTGAGAGAGTCAATGTGGGACAGGGTTATTGAAAGAATTCAAAAAAAACTTGTTGGATGGAAAGGTCATCTTCTATCTCAAGAAGGAAAGTTGACCCTCACTAAGGCCTCTCTTCAGAGCATTCCAGTCTATTTCCTCTCCATTTTCAAAGCCCCTGTGAAGGTTTTCCAAAAAATTGAGAAACTCCAAAAAGAATTTTTATGGACTGGATCAGAGGAGAAAAAAAGGATACACCTTGTAGGATGGACCAAAGTGTGCAGACCCAGGGAAAATGGGGGCTTAGGTCTGAGGAGAATTGCTCATATGAATTTATCTTTACTAGCTAAGCAGGCATGGTGCCTCATTTATGGTGAAGAAAATGAATGGAAAACTATCATCAAACGAAAGTATCTTCAAAATATGGAATTTCTAAGTGACTCAGTTCCAATCAGAGGTTCTACTTTTTGGAAAGCAATTCTCAATTGTAAGGAAATCATCAAAAAAGGTTTAATATGGGTTTTAGGCAATGGTGAGAGGATAAATTATTGGAATGACAGGTGGGCTAAGGATGAACCACTGACGCAATATCCTAACTTAGCCCGAATCAGAGATATCACGGAAGAACTCATTGGCAAAAAAGTCTCCGATTATATGGTTGAGGATAGAGGAAGAATGAAGTGGAAACAAATAAGGATTCAAGGATTTCAAGTGGAATCAAATGATCTTTGTAACATTCTCGGGAAATAGTTTATCCCCATGAGACCCAAGGAAGATCAAGTGACTTGGGCTCCTACGAAAAATGGGTAGTTCACTGTTAAATCAACTTACAAGCTTCTGCTTGATGACGAGGATTTTGTCCTCCAAAAGGACTTAGTTTGGATAAAAAATTTAATTCCAAAAATTGTAGTCTTTTCATGGTTGGTTATCCAAGGAAGAATTCTAACCATTGATAATATGATGCGTAAAGGTATTTGTATCACTAATCATTGTTATCTGTGCAGGGCTAATTGGGAGACCATTTATCACATTTTCCTTGAGTGCCCTTTTTCCTTGACTGTCCTAAGTGGGGTTTTTCAGGCCTTCAATATTTCTTGGGTTAAACCAGCCACCGTACTTGATTTGTTCATCCAGTGGCCTTGCCCCTTTTCAAGCCAAAGACTTAGATACATGTGGAAAATTTGTCTCAATCACTATCTTTGGCAGGTGTGGTTAGAAAGGAACCATAGAGTCTTTAATGAGTCTATCCATGATCATCAAACTATCATTGCCAGGATCCTATCCTTTGCCAATGAGAATGTGAACCTTATCCCTTTTGATAGTCGTAAACCTCATCTACAGGAGACCACGATTGCTCAATATTTAAGCTTAACCTTGTTAGATGAGTCTATGCCTAGGGTAGTCAACCCTAGAGCCAATGTTAAGTGGTCCCCACCTCCTATGGGTTGGTTTAAGCTTAATTTTGATGGAGCGGCTAAGGACAATCCTGGTAGAGTAGGCATTGGCGGCATTGTGTGAGATCATAATGGGAATATGATGCTTGCATTTTCTGAATATTTGGGAACAAGGACGAACAATGAAGCTGAAGCTAGAGCTATGTGGAGAGGCCTTCAAATGACTCAAGACTTAGAAGGAAATTTGATCATAGAAGGAGACTCTATGCATGTTATAAATCTCCTCAATAATTGGAAAACACCTCCTTGGAGGATTAAAACAATTGTTGAAGAGGCTAGGATCCTTTTCCATGGAAGACAGGATAGAAAAGCCCAACATGTCTTTCGAGAAGCTAACAAAGTTGCTGATAAGTTGGCCAATTTGGGTGTCGATGGTGACAGAATTTTCAAATGGGAACACGATGTCCCGAGCGAAGTAGAGGAGCTTATTCAACAAGAATGCCAAGAATGATAGTCAAATTTACCAATAGGGAAGGCACTGTAAGTTCAAAGGCTATGAGTATTCCCATCTCTTTTTTGAAATGGACTCACAATAAAAATTATTTGAGTTGTCAGTCTTGGTGGATGTTGCTTGGAAATACCACAAAGACTAATGGGGACAGTCACATGTCAGATAACATGGCTCCTAGTCGTCTTAGTAATTTGAGGTTGGTTGATAATCATAGGGCAGGAAAGAAACGACAATATAAGACTTCGAACTAGAGCCACGTGGACCACCAGATAGCCACCGCCATAAATCTAGCCAGCAGGTTCACTTCTCCAAGGTTGATTGGCCAAGATGGGATGTGGTCCCAAAGCATGTCATATATGGAAGAAAGCAATTACCAAAGAATTATTAAGAGTAACTGTCAATACAGAGCTTGTGGGAGTTTTTTTAGTACTTTGCTATGTGTGTCTGCAACTTTTTGTTTCTCCACTATTTCAAGGAAGGGATCTGTGTCTGTTTATTTTTTTGTAATTATGATGCAGGTGTGTTTTCTCGGGGTATACCCAAAATGTTGTATGGGAAGTTTCTTTTTGATAACAGGCTATGTGCCTTACCGGATGTAATGGCTTTGGCGGCATGTAGATTTTACATATATAGGATCCTTAGTAAGGACATGTTCATCAACAACCCTGGGTGATAATTTTTGTAAAAGGTTTTGGGGTCAACTCAAACCGGTATTATGCTATAGTTATCCATATATATCTATTTTAGTTGGTTGTTTTGGTGTTAGGATCTCATCCTAACCCTTAATGTAATAACTCCCCTTTTTTAATAATTCCTAGTGAACGTGGGTAGTACCCATGATTAATATTTTGTAATGTTCTAAGTTTTAGCTTAGGTAGTGCCTATGACAAATGGCACCCTTTTCTATGTAACACATGGTAGATAGGTGGCATTGTGCATGTAATTCGTGTGGCATTGTGCATGTAATTCGAGTGGCATTGTGCATGTAATTCGAGTAGCATTGTGCATGTAATTCAAAGTGGCACTATGCATGTAATTCGGGTGGCATTATGCATGTAATCTAGGTGGCATTTTGCATGTAAGCCAACCTTGGAAGGAAACTCCTTAAATACCCGAAAAGGCACCAATGTAACCATCTTTTGCAAAATTAATGAAGTATTGAAGGAGGTTGCCCCCTCGAAGAGGCTTGCAATTCAGTCCTATTGTGAGATTGTTCTTATGCAAATTTTTGTTATATTAATGTGATGTTTATGTGATGTTTATGTGAGTTATTTCCAAGCAATTGTGTGAGAGTGTGTTATTTGAGTTTATTTTATAGCAGGATCTTAACAAGTGGTATCAAAGCGCTTTCCAGGTCCAAGTTCCGCTACAACCGCAATGATTCTTGCCATCCAATCCGCTCGTTAGGTATAAATTACGTGTGTTTTTTCCATTCTCGTTTTTCCTTATTAAAAAAAAATCCAAAAAAAATACAGTTGTTTTTTTTTTTCCAGACCAAAAAAAAAAAAATATATTGTTAGTTGAGTAGGTAGAAACCCTGTATCGGGGGTTTTAAAATATCGCGAAGGATCTGTCGTTATTGGCTAAGCTAGATAGCCCATAAAGCGTCTAGTGAAGTGAGGGGCGATCAGGCTCCAATACCCAGGCCTCAGATAGAACTCGCACACGGACTTGAGCTCCCACGTATCTTCGGGTATATCGGGAGACCATCTAGGATTAAACAAACTTTTAACCATTAGGAAGCTCTTCGGCCTTGTATTACTCATAGTCTATGGGACACAACATCCTGGACGATTACCCTACCGTATTGTCAGAGATGCGGGTAGTGTGCTCAAGGGTATGTGTGGAATCCTCCTTGAGTAGTGGCTTGAAATATTGGTCCGAGCACTATTGTTCGTCACTGTCGGTATATTAGATGGCCTATGGGTGGTACATACTCCTATACTTAGCATTCCCTGGTTCTGTTAAAACTGCAACCTGTAAAAAATGCAAAAATAAAAATAAAAATAAGAATCCAAACACCCCCGTTCGTAAACCTGCATTTCAAAAGTGAGCATATGAGAAAGGAGTCCTCTACCAAAAAAATAATAGAAGGGACATGCATTCGGGATAAGCCATGAGGGTGACACTTAAGTTGAAAGTCTGGAGAGTAACAGTCAAATTTACAGTGACAGTCACAGTCAGGTCAGTCAGGTCAGAGAGGTCAGCACAGTCAGGGCAGAATTCACAGTCTTCAGAGTCAGAACAGAACTGTCATATCAATCACCTGCAAAATATAGAGAATCTTAGAGCTAGTGAATGGGTGGTGCCACAAGGAGAACACGAGGCCAGTTTTAGATAGTGCTCCAGTACCCAACTTTTGCTCAGTAGCTCAGAATCAAAATCTGTAAACACCGTTAGACTCAGCAAAACAGGAGATAAAAAAAAAAAAGTCTAGGGTGCCAAAAAGTAGTGTTGAGAGATATAGCTCATTGTGACCACCTCCTCATGCTGATAATTTTGATATATAGCACCCAAGCACTTTTTTGGGCACTTACTAAAAATAGTAAGTAAAAAAAAATCAATTCTATTTTTAGTAACTGGTCACAAAAGGTCAAAAAATGGCCCAGGGTACTCGTGGACACCAGAAAGAACTAGAACACTTGGAGTCCCTAACAAAAGCCATTGAGAACTTGAACTCGGCTTTTCACTCCATAAGGGAAGAAGTCCAAGGTCTTCGCCTAGAGCATGAGGCCACTAGCAATCACTTAGAAGAAGCATTGACTGAAGTGGACAACAAACTGAGAAGAGAACCACCCAAATCAGAATACCAAGCTGAGAGTTCTACAAGGAATCATGACCATGATACACCCTTTAGAATGCCCAAGTTGGACTTTCCCAAATTCAGTGGGAAGGATGTTGATGGGTGGCTATGTCGGGTTGACCAATTCTTTCGACTTCATAATGTACCCATATTTCATCAAGTCCAGATGGCTTCCTTTAACTTGGAATCTGAGGCTCTACACTGGTTTCAATGGTTGCGTCTTACCTACCCAAATCTCTCTTGGGAGGATTTTGAATCCCAAATACTCACTCGATTTGGTCCTAGTGAGTATGAGGACTTCACAGGAGCCTTATCCAAACTACAAAAAATAGGGTCAGTTTGAGAGTACCAAGCTCAATTTGAAAAATTGGCCAATCGAACAAGAGGATTGAGTGAAGGGTTCTTCCAGAGTTGTTATATCAGTGGGTTGAAGATGGAACTCCAAGCAGAAGTCAAAATGTTGAAACCACGAACTATGATGGAAGCTATCAGTTTGGCCCGTCTGGACGAATCTAAACTCTCTGCCCAAAGATGCCCATCAAATTTTCTGCAAAATAGACCTTCATTTCCTCCTAGAGCCCAAAACCCAGTTGATAATAAACCTGCTGCACCAAAGTGCCTCACCACCAAAGAGATGGATGCACGTCGTGCCCAAGGATTATGCTATAATTGTGATGAAATTTTTTTCAAAGGGCATAAGTGTGCACACAAAAAATTGTTCCTGATCGATGTTGAAGAACTTGATACCTCTGATGAGAGTGATAAGGATGAGGACCCTCCGAAACACCTCCTCCACAAGAAGAAGTGAAACAGGAACCTGAAACAGCAATTACAGTCCATGCCCTTGCAGGAATTACTACCCCTCAAACCATGAAGGTTACAAGATTTTTCAAGGGCCAACATCTTTCCATCCTTTTGGACTCGGGAAGCACACACAACTTTATTGACCCTAGAGTTGCTTAGCGGGCAAATTGCTATATCCACACTTGTAACTCCTTTGAGGTCATGGTAGCCAACGGGGGAACCTTACCTTGTAAGGGAAAGTGTCGTAATGTTAAAATCTAGATAGGGGACTATGCACTCAAGCAGGACATGTTTGCCCTCCAGTTGGGTGGATGTGATATTGTTTTGGGATCTCAATGGTTGAGTACATTGGGCACTATCAGTTGGAACTTTGCTGAACTTTGGATGCAGTTCTCCCAGAACGGCCAAACACACATCATCAAGGGCTCCCCAGCAGGAACACCTCAAATTATCAGTTCAAACGGCATGGAGAAATTGCTAAAGAAATCATCACGTGGGGTCATTGCACAACTATTCTCCATCCAACCATCCACATCCCCAATGGGTGAAATTCCACCAGACATGCAACAGGTTCTCCACAAACATGAGGCCATATTTTTAGAACCAATCACACTACCACCGCATCGCTCTCATGACCATGCCATTCCATTATTTCCGGATAGTACACCTCCCAATATTCGACCGTACAGATACCCCCATGCCATGAAGTCAGAGATTGAGAAGATGATACAAGAATTACTCAAGGTGGGTGTCATTCATCCTAGTACTAGTCCCTACTCGCACCCGGTCTATCTGGTCCTCAAGAAGGATGGCTCTTGGCGATTGTGTATTGACTACCGAGAGCTCAACAAGATAACGGACAAGGATAAATTTCCTATCCCTGTGGTTGATGAATTACTAGATGAATTACATGGGACCATGTACTTCACCAAGCTAGACCTTCGCTCTGGGTACCATCAGATCCGGCTTAGGGATGAAGATATTCCTAAAACTGCTTTTCGCACTCATGAAGGTCATTATGAATTCTTGGTAATGCCATTTGGTCTCACAAATGCTCCTTCCACATTCCAAATCCTGATGAACAACATATTTCGCCCCTTCTTGCGGAAGTTCATCCTTGTGTTCTTCGATGACATCTTGATTTACAGTCACACATGGGAAGAGCATCTCAATCATGTAGATCAAACTCTCCAACTACTGGCCGACCATAAATTATTTGCAAAAATGTCCAAGTGCTCCTTTGGTTTGACTGAAGTAGAATATCTGGGACACATTGTCTCAAAGGATGGTGTCAAGGTTGACCCTAAGAAGATCCAAGCAGTCCAAGAATGGCCAAAACCTCGCACACTCAAGGGACTTCGAGGATTTTTAGAGCTTACAGGATATTACCGTAAATTTTTTTGCAATTATGGAAAGATAGCCGCCCCCCTCACCTCCATGTTGAAGAAGGATTCTTTTATGTGGACAAGGCCGACTGAGCAAGCATTCCTGGACCTCAAACATGCCATGACCACCACTCCAGTTTTAGCCATGCCAGACTTCTCAAAAAAAATTGTCATTGAAAGTGACGCTTCTGGTCGTGGTATTGGGGCAGTATTGATGCAAGAAGGACGCCCTTTGGCTTTTACCAGCAAAGCCCTATCTGATCGCAATTTGGGAAAATCCACATATGCTAAGGAAATGTTGGCAATATTGCATGCAGTCCTACATTGGCGGCCTTACCTCATTGGGTGCCATTTCTCCATCAAAACTGACCACCAGAGCCTTAAATACTTTCTAGAACAACGAGTTGCCACTCCCGAGCAACAAAAGTGGGTATCAAAACTCATGGGCTATGATTATGACATCACGTACAAAAAAGGGAAGGAAAATCTTGTGGCAGATGCTCTCTCTCGCCAATTTGAGGCCCTTAGTATGCTGTGTGCCATCTCTGCACCATTGCCCCAATGGATTGAGCCCTTACGTCAGGAAATACTTCAGGATGCAGATTTGAAAGACCTGGTTGCTTCACTTAGGGATGATCCAGAGTCTACACCAGGATATAGTTGGGATGGCCAAGATCTGCGTTACCATCAACGCCTGGTTCTTCCTCCTAAGTCCCCATTTCGAGAACTCCTCATGAAGGAATCACATGCTACTCCATCTGCTGGCCATTTAGGGTTCCTAAAAACTTATGAGCGACTCAAGCGCACCTTCTTTTGGAAAGGCATGAAATAGGACATTCGCTCTTTTGTAGCGGATTGCGACACTTGTCAACGGATGAAAGGAGAAACAGTGCGCTCCCCAGGCACTCTTCAACCATTGCCGATACCAGATCAGGTGTGGACTGACATCTCCATGGACTTCATAGAAGGGCTACCTAAATCTGGAGGCAAGTCTATTATTTTTGTGGTAGTGGACCGCCTTTCAAAGTATGCTCACTTTTGTGCCCTAACCCATCCTTACACAGCATCCACTATTGCCCAAAATTTTCTTGACTCCATATTTTGCCTTCATGGCATGCCCGCCTCCATTGTATCTGATCGTGATCCCACATTTACTAGCAATTTTTGGCAAGAGTTGTTTAAGTTGCAGGGGACTCAGCTCAAAATGAGTTCAGCCTACCATCCACAAACGGATGGTCAAAAAGAGGTTGTTAATAAATGCTTGGAAACCTACCTTCGCTGCTTTGCCTCCGATCATCCTACTCATTGGGAAAAATGGATTTCTTTGGCTGAATGGTGGTACAACACTTCCTATCATACCGCCACCAAACTCACACCATTTGAGGCAGTTTACGGGCGCCCTCCACTCATGCCTTCCTCCTACATTTCGGGCAGCTCCAAGGTCCAGGCCGTCGACAATGCTCTAAGTCAACACACCGAGGTCCTCCGCCAACTCAAGAAAAATTTGAACATGGCCTAGAATCGGATGCACCAACAAGCTGATCAACATCGTTCTGAGCGTAGTTTTGATGTGGGTGATATGGTCTTCCTTCGCTTGCAGCCATACAAACAATCATCCCTACAACTCCGCAGGTGTCAGAAGCTTGCTCCAAAATTCTATGGTCCTTATCAGGTTCTGCAACGGATTGGTCCAACAGCTTACAAATTGGCTCTTCCCCCCACTTCCAAGATCCACCCTGTTTTTCATGTTTCCCTTCTCAAGAAATTTGTGGGCACAAAGGTACAGGTTCAATCAACACTCCCCGAATTGGATGAAGAAGGCTCCATCTTACTTGCACCGAAACAACTGCTGGATCGTCGAACTCACACTCTACGCAACCGTACCATCACAGAGGTCTTGGTTCAGTGGCGTGGACTTCAACCTGAGGATGCTACATGGGAGTCTCTCCATCAACTCCAGCAACAGTTTCCTCATTTTCAGATTTGAGGACAAAGCTCCTTTAAGGAGAAGGGCATGTTAGGATCTCATCCTAACCCTTAATGTAATAACTCCCCTTTTGTAATAATTCCTAGTGAACGTGGGTAGTACCCATGATTAATATTTTGTAATGTTCTAAGTTTTAGCTTAGGTAGTGCCTATGACAAATGGCACCCTTTTTATGTAACACATGGTAGATAGGTGGCATTGTGCATGTAATTCGTGTGGCATTGTGCATGTAATTCGAGTGGCATTGTGCATGTAATTCGAGTGGCATTGTGCATGTAATTCAAAGTGGCACTATGCATGTAATTCGGGTGGCATTATGCATGTAATCCAGGTGGCATTTTGCATGTAAGCCAACCTTGGAAGGAAACTCCTTAAATACCCGAAAAGGCACCAATGTAACCATCTTTTTGCAAAATTAATGAAGTATTGAAGGAGGTTGCCCCCTCGAAGAGGCCTCGCGATTCTGATCCTATTGTGAGATTGTTCTTATGCAAATTTTTGTTATCTATTAATGTGATGTTTATGTGAGTTATTTCCAAGCAATTGTGTGAGAGTGTGTTATTTGAGTTTATTTTATAGCAGGATCTTAACAACCTTGGGCTGATTTTTGTAAAAGGTTTTAGGTCAACCTGTAAAACCCGGTATTAATGCTATAGTATCTTATCTACCAATATATATATTATAATCAAAATTATAAACATTTTATTTGGGTTTTCTCAAAGTCACTTTAATAATATTATAATAATAATTATAATATTATACCTTTTCGTTGTCTCAGATAAATGCTTCCTTGGAATAAGTAAAATCACTTTCTGACCCATTCTCTTGGGTGTAAAATAAATATATTTTAACCCATTATAACTTCCATTAAAATTTGCACTTGAAATGGAGAAGAGCTATCACTGGCATCTTGACATCAATGACAACTTTGATTTAGGGACTCAAAATGTCCAACATTTCCAAAGTCCATCAAGAACTGTATCGCCCAAATTTTTTGCACCCTTACCTTCAAGCTAAAGGATCTGTGCCCGAAAGGGGGATGCGAGAATGATGGGACAATACCTCGGATGGAGAGGCCCTTTGAATGTCACGCCTCTCGATGGAGGGGTATAAGGGTGAATTTTTTACGAATGGTGGGGTTCACCAGGAAACTTTGAGTGGCAGTTTCCATGCCTAGGTTGAGAATGGGTTTGATGTGTTCATTTTATGTTCAATAATTCAGATTTCTAGGTTGGCCAAAATGAATCTAAGCTATTCTATATAAAATTTCTGGTTTATATGAAGACAACAAACATAAATGAATCCTAAATATAGAAAATATCTAAAATGGAGAAGAGTGCACCTAATTTTTGATGTCTGATGAAGACTCTAAAACTTGTAGGAGTCTAGATCATCCCGGATATGACAAGATCGTTTGTAATTGTACAAAATCATCAAGATCACAGGAGATCGTCTAAGATAATCCAAGATCGTCAATGACCTAACGAATTCGTCAGACAAATTTGTCAAAAACCTGCAATCATGAAAATAGACACCAAAAACCAAAAATACAATTGCAAGAATGATACAAAATGATAGAAATAAGAATATAAATGCTTAAATGATAAATCCAGATATCAAATAAAATGGGATGCAATGTTTTAATAATTTATTTTGAATTTTAACATGCAAATATGCTAAATGAGGTGAACTCCAAGGTGCAGAACATAAGTGAATTAATCTAATGCACAATTAAATAAGAAATATAGATAGAGAATGCAAACTCAGGGCTCTAATTTCCCCCAATCTGAACTATAGTCAAAATCATCTGCAATCGTACGAGATCATCACCAATCTCGACAAGATCATCCGAAATTGTGGTTGAATCACCTGTGATGATCCGAGCTTCCTCCGGCTAAAACACAGTGAGATCCTACAATAAAAATTGAAAACACAAGTGCAAATGATGGGGGATAGGATGTTCTAACACAACAAAAACTACAGTTGCAAGGAAATGATCAGCCAGGGGGATAAAATGGGAAAATCCCAAGTTTATATAGGATTAGGGGGAGGTTAGGAGGTTAGGGATCATCCCATTCTAGGAGATCTCCAACGTAGGAATATCTAACCGCGTAGACACACTTCTTCCCGAGTTGGAGAGGTTGTTGAAATAGAAGCTAATTATGAAATTTTGGTTTTTGGATGAAATCATTTGGATGTTCTGTTCCAGACGAATTCATCCGATTTGGGATGATATCGTCAGATCGGCGACGATATCGTCCAACGGTCAAAACAACTTCTAAAAATGGCATGAAAAATGAGGTGAGTGGTTAACGGGCGATTTTGGGGTTAAAATTCAAATTTTTTCATCTTTTACTGATGGTTTAACTGCGCCAATTTTAGGGTGCTACATTTTGACCCCTCTTTAGCATATTTTTTGAAGAAAATGCGTTAAATATGAGTTCTTCATGTTTTACAAGAAAGCAAAAATTTATTCCATTTTTTAGACGACGATTCTAGGTCGAATAGTACAACTGTTTGCTATGGTGCCCCCTCCGAGTTTTTACCCAAATCGAACGTTTGAGGTAAAAGCACGGAAAAGCAAAAATTAAAAAAATGTTGTTTTAAAATAAAAATAAGAAAAATAGGGTAAAACCCTAATTCATTTTTACTATTCACTTTCACTGTTTCAGAGCTCTATAGGCGAAATGGTGGAAACAACACACAGATCGACAGAGGTCCGGTGCGGGTTGCGGGTAAGGATCTAAACCTAGTGTACTATATTTTTAGCTTGATTTGTTTAATTTTTTACTTGAATTTTAATTGTTTTTGGGCATTGCGGCCATTTTTAGGCCATTGAAAACGTCGGGACAAAATCGTCCCAATTTCACCGAAATCGTCCCTATATCGCTGATTTCGTTTGAGGACGAAATCGAAGAAATAGGGGCGATCTCATCCAATAAGGGGCGATCCCCAAATTGAAGAATCAAAGACGATTTTGTCCTATTAAGGACGATTTAACTAAATTTGGTACGATATCGTCCAATAATGGGCGATATCATTTTTTTATGAGATGAAATTGATTTTAATTGATTTTAATGATTATGTATTAATGATTTTTGTTGTTTTATTATTTATTTTGCAGAGGGGATTGCTAAAGAGTTGAGAGTGGAAATACGGGGGTCTAAGGGATGACTTAGCCACACTCGATCAAGTCGAGTGAGATAGACTAGTAGAGGTTGGACTACAACATGTGGCAGAGATGCCACAAATTCCTACAGACATGGGGCTACTAACAGCCCTAGCAGAGAGATGGTATTCAAAGTCGTCCTACTTCTGGCTATCGATAGGGGAGATGACTCCCACTCTAGAGGATGTATGGAGGATCTTGAGGATCCCCATACATGGGCAATTCATGACTCCTTCGGCAAATCAGGGCCATGCCATGATGAGATTGTGTAGTGACCCAAGCTTTGCCCTGGAGAAGGGTGGAGTGAACATTGAGGCTTTGAGGCAGATGCCTAGGGCATCTCGATTGACCCAGGTTTTGGTATGGGTGGTGGTTTGCCTTCTTCTATGCCACTAGAGTGGATGCAGGTTACCATGGCTCCTCTCAGATGTGGTCTACAACATGAGACCCCATGGATATAGGTTTTCTTGGGGTAGCTTTGTATTATGCCACTTGTATAGGATCCTTTACAGGGTCATATACAAGGGAGGTCGATGTGTAGTGCTAACATCACTACTATAGGTTTGGTGCTAGGAGCACACTATGGTGCGAAGGCTAGTAGGGCTTCCACTAACAGGAGTTGACTGAGAAAGACCCTACATTTTCTATTGGTGGATCCAGAGAGGGTCATAGCAGTGGATAGATCTACCAATGTCCTAGAGGTTGCTAGAAAACCTCACCCCAGATCAGATCACCTGGAGACCATGGAGAGAGCATCCAAGGTGGGTAGATGATGGAAAGGAGTTGGCTCGCATCAAGCGAGTCATCTGGTTGAGGATAGAGCGGGGAGAGGTAGAGCTTCATCACTATGACTCAGTTTTGAGGTAGTTTAGTCTGCATCAGGGGATCCCTTCTCTTAGGGATTATGAGTACTCCCAGACTATGCAGGATAATGCCACATTGAGCGGAGCTCCAGACATGCAACGGTTCTGGAATCAAGATGTTGATGATGCATCCATTCAGCCATTGGATTGGGACGACATGGGGGTAGCGAATGGGTATGATTCTTGGTATGCAAGAATCCACCCTCCTTGAATGACGAAGGCACAGGGTTCGATGCATGTTGTAGTGCAACGGATGGAGAGGCGACGCCAGGCTACCATCAATGTAGTGAGGGGTCACAGAGGGAGGGATCAACGATGACCTCCTTAGGAGAGACATCGAAGAGTACCACAAGCTCTGGAGAGACAGCATCAGCTAAAGAGGAGGGAGAGACTCCCTTATTAGCAGAGGGATAGGCCACCATCGCCCAATAAGGGCAAGGGTGTCGAGGTGGGGGAGAGTAGCGAGATGGTGGCTCTTCAGGTGGAGAATGCCCACCTACGAGCTCAGGTGCAGACTCTATAGGACGAGGCTACATGGCTCATGACTCAGAGTGGAGGGGCGGGAATTTTGGAGCTGGCACGGGCTGTTGCGTAGACTGCATTCTACCAAGGGTTGTATTATCATGTGGTTCTATAGGAGCAGAGGATACCGCTGCTAGCCGACATTGCAAAGCCGATCGGGATGGGGTCATTGAGGACATCACCATGATCGACATCGAGGACCCACGATATAGCATGGAATCTGATAGGACCACCTCCTCCACCTCAGGGTGGGAGATGAGATGAGGTTGAGAGCTCGAGGGCTTCTCAATACTAGCTACTCATTGTACATAGACCATATATTTTTGAGAGGATTGAGTATGCCAGGGTATAGATTGTGGCATACCAATCCATTTTGATATGATGTATAGACTCCTTGATATATATATATATATATATATATATATATATATATATATATATATATATATATATATATATATATATATATATATATATATATATATTGTTCTTTTTGTGATATGACTTGTGCATATGTTTTATGATGCTTTAATATTTGTTGTTTGACTATTCATGTAATTATGTCGTTGAAAATATTATAATTTTATGTCATGCTATAAAATTAAATGAAATAATCTGATGTAAACAAATTGGTTGTTGTGGTATGATTTGATGAAAAATAAAGTGACTTCTAACAATAATTTCAAAGGATATTGTCACTGTTACATGACCATTTCATGGAGTCGTCGCTCGCTAGGTCATCAAGCTAATCCCGGTATGAGAGAAATATTGCTAAAATTAAAAGGGTGCTTAAGAGACTTTCTTAAGACTTTGTGTTGTGATGATGAAAAATGATGATGGTGATGATTTGTTTTCAGATTTCCATGAAAATATTATGCATGAAATATTAAAAATATGATTTTTGCTAAGCATAAAATTCCTAAGTGTGATAGAAATTTGAACAATTGCCTAGGAATTATACCATCATCGCAAAACTGAATGTTGACATAATGAAATGAAATAGAAATTTTTTCGTTCTTTTTAAAGCACAATTGTGTAACATAATTATTTAAGCCATATGCTTTTATGGATTAAATAAATGGGAGATAAAATTAGAACGATGGCTTGCGCTAGGCATAGAATTTTAGGTATTGACTTATACCATCATCGTGAAATCCAAAGAAGAAATTGATGTAATAGTTTTATTGCATAGTTGATTTTTTATTTTGAGATAAAAAATATAAAAATGAGGACTTGCACTAGGCATAAATTCCAATTTAGGTTTAGGAACTATACCATCGTTGCGAAAGTCAAAAATATATAAATGTGACTTTATTGCTAGATTTTTGAACATGCTTTGAAAGAAATTTTGGAATTTTTGATGCAGAAGCATCCAAGGGAAAGCAAAATGCCACAAGGAGAAAAAGTGTCACGATATCATGACAGGTCGACAAAGAAGAAAAAGTGTCGCGATATCACGACATGTCACATTTTCATGACCAAAATACAAGAGGAGGCGCAAGAGAGAAAAGTGTCGCGATATCGTGACATGTCGCATTATCGCGACCAAAAGTCGAGAGAAGGCTCAAGAAGGAAAAAATGTCGTGATATCGCAACATGTCGCATTTCGTGACCAGAAGACAAGAGAAGGCGCAAGAGAGAAAAGTTTCACAATATCACGACATGTCGCATTATCATGACCAAAGGACGAGAGAAAGCACAAAGGAGGAAAAGTGTCACGATATCATGACATGTCATGTTTTTGCGACTTAGAAAGGAGAGAGAAGGCATGGAGCAAAAATGTCACGATTTCACATGTCACGAAATCGTGATCAAAGCAGGAGAAGGAAGGCATCCACAAAAAATGTCACGATTTCATGACATGTCATGAAATCGCAACCAAAATAGGAGAGAGAGAGAGAGATTTCGAAGAAGAATGTCGTGATTTCATGACATGTCACAAAATCACGATCGAAAGAGAACAGGAAGGGCCAAAGAAGAAAATGTCGTGATTTCGTGACATGTCACAAAATTGTGACCGAAGGAGCAGAAAGGAAAGCAAGGAAGGAAACTGTCGTGATATTGCGACACGTCACGATTTCGCAACCCAAAGCAGAGAGCAAAATCCAGGAGGCAAAGCTGTCACGATATCGCAACATGTCATGATTTTGTGACCCAAAACAAAAGAGAAAGCAAAGAGCAAAGATGTCGCGATATCGCAACATGTCACGATTTCGCAACCCAAAGAGACGAGAAGGAAGCAGAAAGGAAGAATGTCATGATATCACGACAAGTCATGACTCGAGAGATGAGGAGGAGGCAGAAAGGAAATATGTCATGATATCGTAACATGTCATAATTTCACGACCGAAAAGGAGAAAGAATAACCAAAAGGAAAGATGTCGCGATATCGTGACATGTCATGATTTCACGATCGACAAGGAGAGAGAAGAGTTGGAAAGGAAAAAAGTCACAATATCGTGACATGTCACGATATCATGACCCAAAGGAGAGAAAGGCAGCGAGAAAGAAATATGTTGCGATATCGTGACCCAAAGGAGAGAAATGCAGCAAGGAAGAAAAATATCACGATATCATGACATACTATTGGTTCATGATTCAAAAAGGCATGATTCCTAGATGGTGTTTTCGAGGCGGTCAGAGGCCTTATCAATGCATGATTTCTTGCTCGGTAAGTTTTCTGAGCATGGCGACCACTTGAATGTTGCGTCCAGAGGTCAAAAATGTTCAAACAGCTCATCAATGCGTGTTTCTATGGCTAACTTGGTGGCAGTTGCTAGTTAGGGTAAAATATGTGAAGGTTCAGTCATAAAGGTGGGGACAAGAGCCGACTTTTCAGTTTTGGAAGATGTGTTCTTCCAGGTGGGTCATTAATGGCCTAGAGGGTCGAGACCTCGAAGAAAACCCAAAGATTTTAAAATGGGAAGCAAAGGCATGCACTCAGGGTCAAAAAATGGCCGAGACAGAGTTGTAGAGTTGAAGGCAAGAGGGCCACTCTGGATCTGTTTGGGCTATTTTTCTTCCAAGGGGGAGAAGTGCTACTCAGATCAAGAAACTACGCCTACAGGCTAGTATTGTAATTCTTTTTTTAAGTTTAATGAATGAGAGTTTGAGTATTTAGTCTGAGTGATTTATGTGCCCCCATTAGTTGTATCAGAGTGGGAATTCCTGAGTGTGTAAATAGATCACCAAATGTGAGGCAGTTTGCACCAAGATCTATGGAAGAGCAGGAGTTCCTGAGTGTGTAAACAGATCGGCGAACGTGAGGCAGTTTGCACCAGGATTTGTGAAAGAGCAGGAGTTCTTGAGTGTGTGAGCAGATCGTCGAAAGTGATGCAGCTTACACCAGGATATGTGGAAGAGCATAGAGTTCCTGAGTGTGTAAATAGATCACCGAACATAAGGCAGTTTACACCAGGATCTGTGAAAGGTTTGTGAGAAGAGAGCAAGGACGAATGCCTCCATGAAGAAACCATGGTGGTGGAAGAAACATGGTGCCAGTAGAAGATTTCAGAGCTTTGTAGAGGCAAGTTCAGGCCCTACAAGAGGAGCTGCACAGAGGGCTTGAACCTAGAGGAGAAGAAGGAAGTGAAGGTCACTTCTCAATCCACCCCGATTGTCTGATGCAGGAGCATCCAAGGGAAAGAAAAATGTCGAAGGAGAAAAAGTGTCACGATATCGCGACAGGTCAACAAAGAAGAAAAAATGTCACGATATCGTGACATGTTGCATTTTCACGACCAAAAGACAAGAGGAGGCATAAGAGAGAAAAGTGTCACGATATCGCGACATGTCGCATTATCGTGACCAAAAGCCAAGAGAAGGCTCAAGAGGGAAAAAATGTCGCGATATCGTGACATGTTGCATTTTCATGACAAGAAGACAAGAGAAGGTGCAAGAGAGAAAAGTGTCACGATATCGCGACATGTCACATTATCATGACCAAAGGATGAGAGAAAGTGCAAAGGAGGAAAATTGTCACAATATCGCGACATGTCGCGTTTTCATGACTCAGGAAGGAGAGAGAATGCACGGAGCAAAAATGTCATGATTTCATGACATGTCGTAAAATCGCGACCAAAGCAGGAGAAGGAAGGCATCCATAGAAAATGTCACGATTTTGCAACGTGTTGCGAAATCATGACCGAAATAGGAGAGAGAGAGAGTCTAAAGAAGAATGTCACGAAATCGTGACCGAAAGAGAATAGGAAGGGCCAGAGAAGAAAATTTCATGATTTCATGACATGTAGTGAAATCATGACCAAAGGAGCAAAAAAGAAAGCAAGGAAGGAAACTATCATGATATCATGACACGTTGCGATTTCATGACCCGAAGTAGAGAGCAAAAGCCAGGAGGCAAATATGTCATGATATCATGACATGCCGTGATTTCATGACCCAAAATAGAAGAGAAAGCAGAGAGCAAATATGTCATGATATCACGACATGTCACGATTTCACGATTTCATGATATTGGGCAAGTCACGATTTCATGACTCGAGAGACGAGGAGGCAGAAAGGAAACATGTCGCGATATCGCGACATGTCAGGATTTCATGACTAAAAAGGAGAAAGAAGAACCATAAGGAAATATGTCATGATATCACGACATGTCATGATATCGCGATCGACAAGGAGAGAGAAGATCCAGAAGGGAAAAATATCACGATATCATGACCCGAAGGAGAGAAAGGCAGTGAGAAAGAAAGATGTCACGATATCGCAACATGTCACGATATTGCGACCCGAAGGAGAGAAATGCAGCAAGGAAGAAAAATGTCATGATATTGTGACATGTCACGATATCGTGACATACTATTGGTTCATGATTTGAAAAGGCATGCGTTCCCAGATGATGTTTTCGAGGCAGTCAGAGGCCTCATTAATGCATGATTTCTTGCTCGGTAAGTTTGCTGAGCATGGCGACCACTTGAATGCTGTGTCTAGAGGTTAGAAACATTTAGACGGCTCATCAATGCATGTTTTCATGGCTGACCCGATGGCAGTTGCCAGTTAGGGTAAAATATGTGAAGGTTCAGTCACGAAGGCGAGGACAAGAGCCGACTTTTTAGTTTCAGAAGATGTGTTCTTCCAGGTGGGTCATTAATGGCCTAGAGGGTCGGAACCTCAAAGAAAACCCAGAGATTTTAAAAGGGGAAGCAAAGGCATGCACTCAGGGTCAAAAAATGGTTGAGACAGAGTTGTAGAGTTGAAGGCAAGAGGGCCACTTTGGATCTGTTTGGGCTATTTTTCTTCTAGGTGGGAGAAGTGCTGCTCATATAAAGAAACTACGCCTACGAGCTAGTATTGTAATTCTTTTTTTAAGTTTAATGAATGAGAGTTTGAGGATTTGGTCTGAGTGATTTCTGATCTATTTGAAATATTTTTCTTCTAGGGGGGAGAAATGCTGCTCAGATCAAGAAACTACGCCTGCGGGCTAGTATTGTAATTTTTTTTTTAAGTTTAATGAATGAGAGTTTGAGGATTTGGTCTGAGTGATTTTTGTGCCCCCCATTAGTGGTATCAGAGTAGGAGTTCTTGAGTGTGTAAACAAATCACCGAACATGAGGCAGTTTGCACCAGGATCTATGGAAGAGCAGGAGTTCTTGAGTGTGTAAACAGATCGTCGAACATGAGGCAGTTTGCACCAAGATATTTGAAAGAGCAAGAGTTCTTGAGTGTGTGAGCATATCACCGAAATTGAGGTAGCTTACACTAGGATCTATGGAAGAGTGTAGAGTTCTTGAGTGTTTAAATAGATCGTTGGACATGAGGCAGTTTACACTAAGATCTGTTAAAGGTTTGTGAGAAGAGAGCAAGGATGAATGCCTCCATGAATAAACCATGGTGGTGGAAGAAACATGGTGCCAGCAGAAGATTTTAGAGCTTTGTAGAGGCAATTTCATGCCCTGCAAGAGGAGCTACACAGAGGGATTGAACCTAGAGGAGAAGAAAGAAGTGAAGGTCACTTCTCAATCCACCCCAGTTGTCTGATGCAAAAGCATCCAAGGGAAAGCAAAAAGCTGCAAGGAGAAAAAGTGTCACGATATCGCGATAGGTCGGAAAAGAATAAAAAGTGTCACGATATCGCAACATGTCACATTTTCATGACCAGAAGACAAGAGGAGGTGCAAGAGAGAAAAGTGTCGCGATATCGCGACATGTCGCATTATCACGACCAAAAGGCGAGAGAAGGCTCAAGAGGGAAAAAATTTCGCGATATCGTGACATGTCACATTTTCGCAACCAGAAGATAAGAGAAGGCATAAGAGAGAAAAGTGTCACGATATCGCGACATGTTGCATTATCACGACCAAAATATGAGAGAAAGCGCAAAGGAGGAAAAGTGTCACGATATTGCGACATGTCACGTTTTCGTGACTCAGGAAGGAGAGAGAAGGCACGGAGCAAAAATGTCATGATTTTGTGACATGTCATGAAATCATGACCAAAGCAGGAGAAGGAAGGCATCCACAGAAAATGTCACAATTTCACGACATGTCATGAAATCATGACCGAAACAGGAGAGAGAGAGTCCGAAGAAGAATGTTGTGATTTTGTGACATGTCGTGAAATCGTGACCGAAAGAGAACAAGAAGGGCCGGAGAAGAAAATGTCGCAATTTCATGACATGTCATGAAATCGTGACCAAAAGAGCAGAAAAGAAAGCAAGGAAGGAAACTGTCGCGATATCGCGACACATCGCGATTTCATGACCCAAAGTAGAGAGCAAAAGCCAGGAGGCAAAGTTGTCACGATTTCATGACCCAAAATAGAAGAGAAAGCAGAGAGCAAATATGTCATGATATTGTGACATGTCACAATTTCATGACCCAAAGAGGCGAGAAGGAAGCAAAAAGGAAGAATGTCGTGTATCACGACAAGTCATGATTCGCGACCCGAGAGATGAGGAGGAGGCAGAAAGGAAAGATGTCACGATATCGTGACATGTCGTGATTTCACGAACAAAAATGAGAAAGAAGAACCAAAAGGAAAGATGTCGTGATATCGTGACATGTCGCGATTTCACGACCGATAAGAGAGAGAAGAGCCGAAAGGGAAAAATGTCGCGATATCGCAACCCGAAGGAGAGAAATGCAATGAGAAATAAAGATGTCGTGATATCGCGACTCGAAGGAGAGAAAGGCAACAAGGAAGAAAAATGTCATGATATCGTGACATGTTGTGATATCGCAACATACTGCTGGTTCATGATTCGAAAAGGCACATGTTCCCAGACGATGTTTCATAGGCGGTCAAAGGCCTCATCAATGCATCATTTCTTACTCGGTAATTTTGCTGAGCATGGTGGCCACTCGAATGCTACGTCTAGAGGTCAGAAACGTTCATACGGCTCATCAATGCGTGTTTCTACGGTTGACCCAATGGTAGTTGCCAGTTAGGGTAAAATATGTGAAGGTTCAATCACGAAGGCGGGGACAAGAGCCGACTTTTCAATTTCAGAAGATGTGTTCTTCCAGGTGGGTCATTAATAGCCTAGAGGGTCGGGACCTCGAAGAAAACCCAAAGATTTTAAAAGGGGAAGCAAAGGCATGCACTCAGGGTCAGAAAATGACCAAGATAGAGTTGCAGAGTTGAAGGCAAGAGGGCCACTCTGGATCTGTTTGGGATGTTTTTCTTCCAGGGGGGAGAAGTGTTGCTTAGATCAAGAAACTACGCCTGCGGGCTAGTATTGTAATTATTTTTTAAATTTTAATGAATGAGAGTTTGAGGATTTGGTTTGAGTGATTTCTGTGCCCCCTTCATTTTTGAAAAAATGTATTTAATTGTTTTTATGCTAAGCCAATATTCTCAAGTAAGAAAATCAAATTATTTCAGAAGATTTCCATAAATATTTTAAATTATCTCAAAGAAAAAATATAGATTTATAAGGAACCCCATGTGCATATGTGAGTTCATTTTCGATCTTGATCTATCATAATGATACAAAATCTCTCAAACACGAATGTGTGTGCAATTGTATTTTTCATTTACCAATTTTGAGCAAGATAATTTGATACAAGTAATTTGAATTAACCAAATGAGTGTTCGTTGACCATGATTTATATGCATGTAACCGTACCAGACTACTATGTAAGTCGGGTCATCAAAAGCTAGCTGATCCATGAACGGACATAGATCTATACAAAAGAAGGTCACTAATGTGACAGACATATCACCATGCTAGGAGTTACCGAAGGCCAAGTAGGTTGGGCACAAACCACTTGTTATGGGGCTTACCTCACAGTTTTTGAATAATTGAGAATTCTAGGGATTCAAGCTCATTCACCCTTCTTTTATTTCAAAGGGTAGGGGAAGGGATTTATTTATTTTTGCTTTTCCTTTTCTTTTTCTCTATTTTTTTTTTTGTATTTTTGCTTGACACTGAGATAATGCTGAAATATTGCTGAGGTGGTACAAAATGATACTGAAACAATGCTTCTTTTTCTCATGATTTTTCTTGACTTTCCTTTTTTTTTCTTCTTTCTATACTAGGGATACTTGCTCGGATTGGCTATAGAGCAAGGGATTTTTATTTTGGGTAGGGGTGAGCTTGTTCTTTTGTCAATTCTCAAAGATTTTAGACCATGTGCATGATAGGATAGCAAGGGAGACTTTTCGCTCAAGAGACCACTTCTACTGTGTAGCATCACTTTGAATTTGCAATGAAATCATTTTAATGTGAAAAGGTGTACTTGGTTCAAGTAAATAACAAGATCAGTTCTCTATGCTCAAAACTTTATTTAATTCAACTATGGACTTCGATATAAGAGAGATTAATAATCATACCAAATAATATCAAGATATTTATTCTTGTGAGTGTGAAAGTGAGGGATTCCAAATAAATGCTAATTTATCCAAAATAACTAAAAATATAACTGCAATATTTCAAGAATTGACGAGTGCAAAAATAGAAGATGTTTTTGAGGATTTTGATGATTTTGATTTTTTTATATTTTTATTTTAATTTATGAATTAAGATAATACATAATATTACTATTTTTGAAATTTTTATATGAATTACTAAAATAAGACAACATGTATAATATATACAGTGACGAAATTACCAGATTTATGCATAATAGCACTTAAGATGCATAATGTTCATAGGTTCTTTAAGATCTTTACCATCTAAGGTAGCTAATTTGTATGCTTTCGATCCAAATTTAGCAGTGATAATATATGGCCCAAGCCAGTTAGGCTCAAATTTACCTTTAAGGTCTTTAGTTGCATTAGTATTTTTTTTATTTTCTTTTAAGACGAGGTCATCGATCTCAAAGGATCGATTATGAACTTTATTGAGATATGCTCGTTTGAGCTTGTTCTGGTAGGCACGAAGATGCTCCAAAGCATTAATGCGCTTCTCATATAGGAGTTCCAGCTGACTAAATCTACCAGCATGATATTCTTCTCCTACTTCAGTATCTTGAAGTAGCAGAGCCAAAGAAGGAACTTCTAATTCAAAGGGAAAAATAGCTTCAGCATCATAAACCAAAACAAAAGGTGAAGTGCCCATGGGAGTACGAATGCTAGTTCGATAAGCCCACAAAGCAGGATATAATTGAATGTGCCAATCATGATCAAATTTATTGACCAGTATTTTGAATGTTTTATTAGATGTCGTCGTTTGGCCATTACCCTGAGGATAATAGGGAGTGGACCAACGATGTTGAATTTTATATTTTTGACATAGTTTCTTTACATATTTAATTTTGAAACAAGTTCCATTATCTGAGATGATATTTGCAAGAATTCTGAACCTACAAATAATTTGATTAAAAATAAATTTGGAAACTTGAGTTCCAGTGTAAGAATCTAAGGGCATAGCTTCAACCCACTTTGTAAAATACTCGATGGCAGTTATGATGAATTTGTGTCCATCAGATGACACAGGATTGATTTTTTCGATGATGTCTAAGCCCCATTTTGAAAAGGGCCAAGGAGATGAAATATCCTACAGTTCTTGTGTAGGCGCATGGACAAGGTCAACGTGTTTCTGGCACTTGTCGCAATGGTGCACGTAATCATGTGCATCATTCTCCATGGTAGGCCAAAAATATCCTATCCTAAGGAGCTTCTTAGCAATGGCGCTACCACTAAAGTGTCCCCCATAAGATCCATCGTGGGCTTCACTCAAAGATGATCTAGACTCTTCTAGATTCAAACATCTCAGTAGGATACCTTCAAAATATCTCCTATATAAGGTATTGCCAATTATGACGAAGTGACTTGCTCGTCTACGTAATAACCGGTGCTGGTTTCTATTAAAACCTTCAGGGAAGGTCCCATTTTGAAGAAATTTGAGGATATCAGTGTACCAAATTTTAGTAGTTTTGTTGATTAGAAACACGTCCAAAGGTTCCAAGCATGATTTAGTTGAAGTGGGTTTCTAGAGTCAATGAATAATGATGTAGCATATTCGTAATCTAACTCCAAGGGTAAAAGAGATGCAGCTGTGACCATGGCATCAACCACACGATTGCTAGTTCTAGGAATAGCTTCCAAGGTAATTTGATCAAATAAAGACATTAATTGTAATACATATGCTTTATATAGGTGCAATTTATATTCTCTAGTCTGATAAACATCATTAATTTAATTTATAACAAGTTGAGAATCACCGAAAACTAATAGATTTTTAATTTTTAGTGCCAGGGTTGCTCGTAATCCAAGGATGAGAGCCTCATATTCAACAATGTTATTAGTACAGGAAAATGTTAATTTAAAGGATAGACGTATGAGATATTTCTATGGAGATATCAAAATAATACCTGCACCAACCCCACTCATGCATCGGGCTCCATAAAAGTATAAGGACCATTGCTCTGAATAATCTAACTCTAGTTTAAGGCATTCATTAAGAAACTCAATGATGAGGGGATGGGTGGATTCTAAGGGTGCAGTAGCTAATTGATCTACTATGATTTGACCCTTAATAGAATTTTATCCTATAAACGTGAGTTCAAACTCACTTAGTGCAAGAACCCACTTTGCTGTGCGACCAGATAAATAAGGTTAACACATGAGATACCGTAAGGGATCGGATTTAGCAATAATGTATGTTTTTTGACTAAGCATATAATGGCGTAGTTTTTGTGTAGAAAATACGACTGCTAGACATAACTTCTCTAATGTTGTGTAGTAGGTTTCATAACTAATTAATGTTCTACTAATGTAATAATTAGCACACTCTCTTTTCTCATCATCAAGTTGAGCTAACATAGCTCCTAAAGCAAAATTTGAAGCAGAAATATACAAGATAAATGGGCGATTAGGTTTAGGTGGTGAAAGTACAGGTGGGTTAAGAAGATATTGTTTGAGGAGTTCAAATGCTTCTTGACATTCGTTGTCCCAATGGAAAGAGACATCCTTCTTAAGAAGCTTAAGAAAGGGTCCAATTTTATTTGCCAGCTTATCAATGAAGTGACAGATAACTTGAAGCTTACATTGTAGACTCCGTAATTCAGATATATTTGTAGGTGTGGGCATATCAGTGATAGTCATAATATTGAGAGGGTCAATTTTGATGCCACGTAAAGAAACTATAACCCCTAATAATTTACCTGACTTAACTCTGAATATACATTTGGTTGGATTCAATTGGATAAGATATTCCCTTAACCGATCAAATACTTTTCTCAAGTCATATAAATGGTCATCTTCTTTAGTAGAATGAGCTATAATGTCATCTACATAATAATGTAGTATATCATTCATCATATCATGAAATATAAGTCATGGCTTGTTTATAGGTTGCACCTACATTCTTCAACCTAAATGGCATCACTTTCCAACAGAAAGTCCCCCAAGGGGTAATAAAGGCTATTTTAGCCTGATATTTAGGAGCTATCCTGATATGATTATAACTAGAAAATCCATCCATTAAGGATATCATTCCACTCCCAACAATAAAATAAATGATCTAATCCATATTGGGAAGGGGAAAATTGTCTTTAGGGCATGCAACATTAATATCTCTAAAGTTTGTACAAACCCTAACCTTAGTAGTTTCTTTCTTAGTTACTGGAACTACATTCGAAATCCATTCAGTATAATCAATGGCTTGTATAAAAATAACATTTAGGAGTTTTTCTAACTCCCATTTGACTAGTAAGGCCACTTTAGGATGCATTTTTCTAAGTTTATGTTTAACAGGTTTGGCATCCGGGTGCACTACTAGGTGATGCATAACTACAGAAGGGTCTAATCCTGGCATATCTTCATATGTCCAAGCAAAGACATCTTCATAGTATTTAATAAATGCAATGTATTTATCCTATTTTTCTTTACTCAATTCTGATCCAATGTTGATTATGTGGGGGTTATCCTCGGTTCCAATGTTAATTTTTGACATTTTCTACTTCCATGTGTAGATATCTCTCAAAATTATGTGGGGCGGGTGAAATACCTAATTCTTGTAATTCTTCCAAGTTTAGCTTGGATAATTTGTCTTGAGGAGTCATGGCATCAAGCTGGGCTATACTAGGTATAGAGCCATCAAAATAAAATCCATTATGTAATAATTCCTCAACGGAGACATCATGAAAGATATCTCCCTCCAACTCATCGTCGGATTCAACGATCATCTCAGGATAATCTATAGATAGCATATTACATGTGAATGTATTATTTATTAAACGCAAGGCATCGTGTTCATCTAAATTATCTTGGTAACATATAAGATGGTCATCATCCTCAAATGGGAATGGTTGACCCTTACTAGAAAATAGGCCCACACCACATCAGGCGGGCCATGCTTCTACCTCAAAATGTTCTTTCATACCAATCTAGAAAGGTCCCAAGCCTTTCCATTTATATTCTAATTTAAGCATTATAGGTTTAGCTTTAATATACTCATTAGTAAAATAACATCGAGCATATCCATCATAATGAGTTCTGATGTTTTTGGGTATTCTACCCCAGTCATATCCCTTATAAATAAAGGCATAGCTCCCGACTTGGTAAATACTTCCCATAGGCTGTGGGAGGCCCAAGGTATGAGGAGATGGTGGCAAATTATTTAAAATAAGGGAATCTTGCATAGAAGCATTCGTTTCTTATGATATAAGAATTTTATATAGATAGGGTAAGAGCTCATCAGTGAGAGCATAAGAGGTAGAAGAAACATTCCCTACATCTTCTAATGTGGAAAATATAAATTTGGTGGATGTAGATGGTGTAGAGGAGTCGATAGATGGGTCTATTAAAGGTATGAAATTTATAGGAGTAGAATAAGAGACATTGGTTGTGGGATTAGGATCTTTCTTAGGTCCTAATGTGGTTTGTTCAGAAGATGGTTGAGCTATATGTGGAGGTGCAACTGATGGAGAAGAAGTAGATTACGTTGTGGGTGTGAGTTTCACACGTTTGGATGGATAATGGGAATTAGGATGTGTGGATGACAAGGCAGGACAAAATTGAACTCCAATAGGTTTTTCCAAAGCACACATATCAAAGGGTCTTGGGTCACCGTGAATGGTAATCAACTGATTCTTAAATTCGAAATTAACACATTGATGTAAAGTTGAGGAAACAGCTTGCATCGCGTTGATCCAAGGACAACCCAAGAGTATATTATATGATGCAGGGCAATGTACAATAAACATGGTCGTATCCAAGGTTCTTGGACCAACCTGCAATGGAATGGTAATAACTCCACACATTTCTTGTGTTTCATCATTGAAAGCTTTTATGATCATATCAGTTATTTTCATTTTATCACTTCTAAATCCAAATCTTTGGTAGAAGTCAAAAGTGCAAATATTTAAAGATGAACCATTATCAATCAAAACTCGTTTGACTACTACATCTCTAATTAAAGCAATAATATATAAGGGGTTATCTTTATGTAAACTATGTTGAGGTATGTCTCTATCCCGAAAGTCAATACAATCAACTTCACAAGTTATTATAGTATTGGACATGGCTTCAGGTTGAATGTCTTGTGGTACCATCATCTAGCTTAATGTGAGCATTAATTCATATCTGTGTAGGAGAAGATATTAAAAGGTCCAAGAGTGAAATTCTAGTTGTAATAATTGACAATTGTTCATTAATATTATAAGGAGGTTTAGGCTGAAAATTAGGTGAATGATTCCCTTTATTAGGAACCTTCAAAACAAATGAAGTTGATCCACCATTCTGAACTTGATCTTGTTGATAATTTTGAGCCTGTTGTCTAGTAATAGCTTCGATGGTAGCCACAATATTATTCTGCAGATGATGAATGGGTCTTGGTCTAGCATTTATAGCTAGCTCATTAGAAAGTAATCGATGAGACAATGGTCTAGTAGTGACTCTTCTTGGAAATGATTCTTTTGGAACCATATAACTTGTGATAGGGTGAATAGTATTTGATTCATCTTCAAAACTATTCTATTGATTTGATGTGATTTCCATATCACTCTCAGTCTCATATTTTATATCACTAAGATCAGGTATCTGAATATTATATAGAGGCCTGGTTGTAACCACAGATAAAGTTGTGTCAAATATTTCCAAATCATGAGCAGGTAAATGCCCACTAATAGTTCCTACATATCGGGTAGGAGGAGGGACATTATGATGTTCAATTTGATTAGCCACCTCCTTACCATTTTTTGGTAAGGGATGTTGAAAGATGTCTAATGACTGATTGGCATTCTGATTCTATTTTTTTGGGGTGTTATTTTGAACATTATTAGGAGGATTTTTCTTGGGTTGAAAGGCTTGCACCTCCATCTCATTGTTATCAATCAAGTCCTGTATTTTATGTTTTAATCTTTTACAAGAGTTAGTAGTGTGTCTAGGTCCTCTATGGAAGTCACAGTGTAAATCTGCTCTATATCCGGGTATATTTGGATCAGGTTCCCAGATATTTGGTAATTGAATTAAACCTTGTTCTAGTAATTGCGATAGAATAGTTGATAAAGGTTGATTTAACCTAGTAAATTCTTGAGGAGGTCTATTAGGAGGTTTCAGTACAAACTTCTCTGTTGTCTTTGCAGCATTAACATTACCAATATTTCTGCTATCGGTGACTCCATCACCCACAACTTGTTTATTCTTATATTGATTTTTGGATGTTTTCTCATCGTCTTTATTTTTAAGCTGGCCTCTCCTAATGAGAGCATCTTCCACTCTTTGGGCTAAGTCTATAGCCTGATCGAAGATGGTCAAGGTAGCAGTTGATAATTCGTAAGATAGTTGCTCTTGAAAATTATTAATAAATATGTCCAACATCTCCTTATAAGGTAACACAAAGTGCAATTTTCCTATCAACTATCTCCACCTAGCTAGGAAATCAGCAAAGCATTCATATTTGTCATGTTTTAAGTTATACAAATATTTAATGGTCACATGTATTTTGATGTAGGCACTAAATTGATGAACAAAAGACTCGGCAGTTTCTTCGAAATTCCTCAAAGAATTAGTGGGTAATTTATAATACCACTCTAATGCCATTCCTCCCAAGCTTTTCAAGAATATTTTTAGTAATAACGAGTCATCATGTGATATATCATGACATGCTATCCTACACATATGAATATGCTCTATGGGATCTTTGGTTCCGTTATATATGGGAAGAACAGGCATAGGAAAATGTTTAGGATACGGCTGTGCTACGACTATAGGATCTAAATGCTGACTACACATCTCTCGATAGTTGTACGAGGGATGGTATGGATCTATCTGGTCCATGCGGGAAACTAATTATTTCACCACGGCTTCCAGGTTGCTAGTTTGTCCACCATATTGATTCGGTGGCATGTAGGTATGGGATCTATGAGTGTATGATGGTGTGACATAAGGATTAGATGCTATATTGCTATTATGCAAAGTGTTGGTAGGAAGAGTATTATGAAGGGGATTTGTAATAGTATTATGTTGTACCTTAGATTGTTGGTAATTGATGTTCGGTTTTGCTTTGGGTTTTTATTTATTTGAGGTATATTGATCAAGAGATTGGTGAAATAGAGCAGTGAATGATGGTTTATTTTGTATGGGAATGACCCTAGGCTTGTTAACAGGCACTTTAGGTGGTTGGGTAACCTGTTGTTGATGCATATTCCGAATCGTAGCTACTACATCCAAATTGGATGGTCCAGCTTGATCACTCTCTTGATCAATAAAGGACAAGGGATTAGTGCATGTTTGAAATACTTCTTCTAGAGTTGCTTGAGTGTCACTAATTTGATCCTTGTCCATATGGGTTGCTTTATTAAAAACACCAATATTAGTGTTAATGAACTTCCAGAATTGTTCCATGTTTTCAATAGTGATAGCTCCTCCCGGAGACATTTTAGGGGATGAGGATCCTTCCTCTCTAACAGTTTCTTCTTGTTCATTTCCTACAGCAAGCTCTTCTTCTTGCTGGTCTAGGGTTCCTTCTTCCAGAACTTGGTCCTTAGGAGGGACATTTTGGTCATTTAATGGTCTTCCTAACCAATATTCATCTTCTTCTGTTTGTTTTCCATTCCTAAGTCTAGGCATTGTGCTAAACTTAGGTTTTAGCAAATATATATACTTATATATATATATATATATATATATATATATATATATATATATATATATATATATATATATATATATATATATATATATATGTATATATATATATATATATATATGCGGTAGGGTTAAGAGGTATATATTTTAACTATATACCTACTATAATACTTTAAAAGGAAATGTTTTTAATGTGATTTTATTATATTATTATTTTGCGAGAATAAAAATAACAAACAGTATGCTAGTTGCAAGAAATAACAATAGTAAAAATAATGACTTAGTTTTCTATGAATAGTTTATGGATATCATTGAAGTTCGTTAGGAGTCATGAAATGCTCCTCTTCAAATTGGAAGTGGTTTTTCAAGAATTTGACAAAGTGTGCTATGGTAATATGATCTACTTCAAACTATGACATGTAAAAATAAAGTTCATGGAAATAATCTCGATACAACACAGCTCTAGGAACTCTATTCCATCTCTTTCTATCCATAAGAACGACTTCTTGATCCTCTATACGAGATAGAAATTTATGCACTAAAACTGCATTCTCAAGGTATTACTCAAAGGTGTATAATTCAGAAGACACAAGTGCTCTTTTATCTACTAACCACCTATGGCAAGCTCTCTGAATTTCATGATACAAAGTCACTGATCAGGATCCAAGATTCTATCTAGGACAAACCTCTTAATTTACCTAAGTTCTACAGATCTGGATTCAATAATACCCAATCTCCTATCAAGTTCATCCCACAAAGATTGGGCTCTATTTGTTTGAGGTACTCTAAGCACAGAAGTAATCTCTATGGCCTTTAATTGATTTTCAACATTTATGGTGACAACTTGTCTTCTATTATAATCTACCATCTAAGTATGATATGCAAATTTAACGGTTGTCTAATGATTCTAGATGTTCTTAATAATGTATTTTTTTTTGGATTGTTTTCAAAATGTGTTTTAGTTTCACGTCGGGTTCACCAAAATGTATTGCCCAAATTTTTTGCACCCTTACCTTCAGGCTAAAGGATCCGTGCCCGAAATGGGGATGCAAGAAGGATGGGACAATACCTCGGACAGAGAGGCCCTTTGAAGGTCACGCCTCTTGGGGGAGGGGTATAAGGGTGAATTTTTTACGGATGGTGGGGTTCACCAAGAAACTTTGAGTGGTAGTTTCCATGCCTAGGTTGATAATGGGTTTGATGTGTTCATTTTATGTTCAATAATTCAGATTCCTAGGTTGGCCAAAATGAATCTAAGCTATTCTATATGAAATTTCTGGTTTATATGGACAACAAACATAAATGAATCCTAAATACAAAAAATATCTAAAATGAAGAAGAGTGCACCTGATTTCTGATGTCTGATGAAGAATCTAAAGCTTGTAGGAGTCCAGATCATATCGGATATGACAGGATCATCTGTAATTGTATAGAATCATCCAGATCATAGGAGATCATCTGAGATCAACCAAGATCATCAATGACCTGACGAATTCGTCAAAAACCTGTAATCATGAAAATAGACACCAAAAACCAAAAATACAATTGCAAGAATGATAAAAAATTATAGAAATAAGAATATAAATGCTTAAATGATAAATCTAGATATCAAATCAAATGGGATGCAATGTTTTAATAATTTATTTTGAATTTTATCATGCAAATATGCTAAATGAGGTGAACTCCAAGATGCAGAATAGAAGTGAATTAATCTAATGCACAACTAAATAAGAAAAAAATATAGAGAATGCAAACTCAGGGCTCTGATTTTCGCTAATCTGAACTGCAGTCAAAATCATCTGCAATCATATGAGATCATCGTCGATCTCAACAGGATCATCCGAAATTGTGGTTGAATCGCCTACGACGATCCAAGCTTCCTCCGGACGAAACATAGTGATATCCTGCAATAAAAATTGAAAACACAAGTGCAAATGATGGGGGATAGGATGTTCTAACATAGCAAAAACTAAAGTTGCAAGGAAATGATCAGCCAGGGGGATAAACTAGGAAAATCCCAAGTTTATATAGGATTAGGGGGAGGTTAGGAGGTTGGGGATCATCCCATTTTGGGAGATCTCCAACGTAGGAATCTCCAACTGCGCAGACACTCTTCTGCCCGAGTTGGAGAGGTTGTTGAAACAGAAGCTAATTATGAAAAAAAAAATTTGGGATGAAATTGTCTCGACGTTCTGTTCTAGAGGAATTCATCCGATTTGGGATGATATCGTCAGATCGACGACGATATCATCCAACGATCAAAACAACTTCTAAAAATGGTACAAAAAATGAGGTGAGTGGTTAACGGGCGGTTTCGAGGTTAAAATTCAATTTTTTTTATCTTTTATTGATGGTTTAACTATGCAAATTTTAGGGTGCTACAAGAACCAAGCATGATCAAGTGGTCGTGTTGACCATGATCAACCCCAGAGCCAATGTTAAGTGGTCCCCACCTCCTACGGGTTGGTTTAAGCTTAATTTTGATGGAGCATCTAAGGAAAATCCTGGAAGAGTAGACGCTAATAGCATTGTGTGAGATCATAATGGGAATATGAGGCTTGCATTTTCTAAATATTTGGGAATAATGATGAACAACGAAGCTGAAGCTAGAGCTATGTGGAGAGACCTTCAAATGACTCAAGACTTAGAAGGTAATTTGATCATAGAAGGAGACTCTATGCATGTTATAAATCTCCTCAATAATTGGAAAACACCTCCTTGGAGGATTAAAATAATTTTTGAAGAGGCTAGAATCCTTTTTCCAGGGAAGACATGACAGAAAAGCCCAACATGTCTTTTGGGAAGCTAACAAAGTTGTTGATAAGCTAGCCAGTTTGGGTGTCGATGGTGAGGAACTTTTCAAATGGGAACACGGTGTCCCGAGTGAAGTAGAGGAGCTTATTCAACAAGAATACCAAGAATGATAGTCAAATTTACCAACAGGGAAGGTATTGTAAGTTCAAAGGCTATGAGTATTCCCGTCTCTTTTTTGAATTGGACTCACAATAAAAATTATCCGAGCTATTAGTCTTGGTGGATGTTGCTTGGAAATACCACAAAGACTAATGGGGATAGTCACATGTCAAATAACATGGCTTCTATTTGTCTTAATAATTTTAGGTTGGTTGATAATCATAGGGCATAAAAGAAATGACAATATAAGACTTTGAACTAGAGCCACGTGGACCACCAGATAGCCATCGCCATAAATCTAGCCAGCAGGTTCACTTCTCCAAGGTTGATTGACCAAGACGGGATGTGGTGCCAAAGCATGTCATATATGAAAGAAAGTAATTACCAAAGAATTATTAAGAGTAACTGTCAATACAAAGCTTGTGGAAGTTTTTTTTAGTACTCTGCTATGTGTGTCTACAGCTTTTTGTTTCTCCACTGTTTCAAGGAAGGGATCTATGTCTGTTTCCTTTTTTGTAATTATGATGCAGGTGTGTTTTGTTGGGGTATACCCAAAATGTTTTATGGGAAGTTTCTCTTTTACAATAGGTTATGTGGCTTACCGGATGTAATGGCTTTAGCGACATGTAGATTTTACATATTTAGGTTCCTTAGTAAGGACATGTTCATCAACAGCCCTAGGCTAATTTTTGTAAAATGTTTTGGGTCAACCTATAAAACCTGGTATTAATGCTATAGTATCTTATCTACCAAAAAAAATATTATAATCGAAATTATAAATATTTTATTTGGGTTTTCTCAAAGTCACTTTAATAATATTATAATAATAATTATAATATTATACCTTTTCGTTGTCTCGGATAAATGCTTCCTTGGAAGAAGTAAAACCACTTTCTGACCCATTCTCTTGGGTGTAAAATAAAGATATTTTAACCCATTATAATTTCCATTAAACTTTGCACTCAAACTAGAGAATATCTATTATTGGCATCTTGACATCAATGACGAATTTGCCTTAGGGATTCAAAATGTCCAACATTTTCAAAGTCCATCAATAACCAAGCATGATCAAGTGGTTGTGTTGACCATGATCAACCCCAGAGCCAATGTTAAGTGGTACCCACATCCTACGGGTTGGTTTAAGCTTAATGTTGATGGATCAGCTAAGGACAATCTTGGCAGAGTAGGCACTGGAAAAATTGTGTGAGATCATAATGGGAATATGATTCTTGTGTTTTCCAAATATTTGTGAACAAGGATGAACAACGAAGTTGAAGCTAGAGCTATGTGGAGAGGCCTTCAAATGAATCAAGACTTAGAATGCAATTTGATCATAGAAGGAGACTTTATGCATGTTATAAATCTCCTAAATAATTGTAAAACACCTCCTTGGAGGATTAAAACAATTGTTGAAGAGGCTAGGATCCTTTTCCAGGGAGGACAGGATAGAAAATCCCAACATGTATTTCGGGAAGCTAAAAAAGTTATTGATATGTTGGCCAATTTGGGTGTCGATGGTGACAGGATTTTCAAATGGGAACACGGTGTCTCAAGCAAATTAGAGGATCTTATTCAACAAGAATGCCAAGAATGATAGTCAAATTTACCAACAGGGAAGGCACTGTAAGTTCGAAGGATATGAGTATTCCCATCTCTTTTTTGAAATGGACTCACAATAAAAATTATCTGAGCTGTCAGTATTTGTGGATGTTGCTTGGAAATACCACAAAGACTAATGGGGATAGTCACATGTTAGATAACATGGCTCCTATTTGTATTAGTAATTTGAGTTTGGTTGATAATCACAAGGCAAGAAAGAAATGATAATATAACACTTCGAACCAAATCCACGTGGATCACCAGATAGCCACCACCATAAATCTAGCCAACAGGTTCACTTCTCCAAGGCTTATTGGCCAAGACGGGATGTGGTCCCAAAGAATATCATATATGAAAGAAAGTAATTACCAAAGAATTATTAAGAGTAACTGTCAATACAGATCTTGTGGGAGTTTTTTTCAGTACTCTGCTATGTGTGTCTACAACTTTTTGTTTCTCCACTGTTTCAAGGAAGGGATATGTGTTTGTTTCTTTTTTTATAATTATGATGCAGGTGTATTTTCTTGGGGTATACCCAAAATGTTGTATGGGAAGTTTCTTTTTTATAACAGGCTATGTGCCTTACCGGATGTAATGGCTTTGGCGGTATGTAGATTTTACATATATAGGATCCTTAGTAAGGACATGTTCATCAAAAACCCTGGGCTGATTTTTGTAAAAGGTTTTGGGTCAACCTGTAAAACCCGGTATTAATGCTATAATATCTTATCTACTAAAACATATATATATATATATTATAATCAAAATTATAAATATTTTATTTGGGTTTTCTCAAATTCACTTTAATAATATTATAATAATAATTATAATATTATACCTTTTCGCTGTTTCGGATAAATGCTTCATTGGAATAAGTAAAATCACTTTCTGACCCATTCTCTTGGGTGTAAAATAAATATATTTTAACCCATTATAACTTCCATTAAACTTTGCACTTGAACTGGAGAAGAGCTATCACTGGCATCTTGACATCAATGACAACTTTGACTTAGGGACTCAAAATATCCAACATTTCCAAAGTCCATCAAGAACCAAGCATGATCAAGTGGTTGTGTTGACCATGAACGTATGGATTCTATGGAGATTATACAAGTTTTTGCTCACCTTCATAGGAGTATTAAATGCATGAGGGGATATCAGGCCTAGCATAGTTGATCACAACATTGGGACCATAGTTTGGGTGAGAAGAAATGGGTCATAGAAGAGGGAAAAATATGCTCGATGTGAAGATGCAATTCTTCATGCTCTTGAGCTTGAGAAATAGTAGTTTGAACAAAGAAAATAATTGTCATGACTTGAAGCAATCCATTCTGATGAAAATAAATATAATAGTTTGGTTAAGCAATCACAAAATTGTGTAGTTGATTGTCATAATGATGAGAGTCAATATACTCCCAATGATGGCAATTACAATAAATTTTTGGATTCAAAATTGCATATGGATGCTTGAAAGGTAGGTGTAACAGGTAAGCACATGTCTACAGAGTTCAACACAACACAACTTCCATTCATAAAGTAAGAGAGGGAAATGATGTGAATTAGAAAGATGATATCTTGAAGGCACACCTAGGATGAGGGGATTGCAAGACTTTGGGTTGAAAATTGCGCAGAAAAAGAAAAATCCTAGTATTGCTATAATATTTGAAAGTATTGAGAAAGGGGCCCCTACTGATAATTGTGCTTGCAGTGCTTCATGTTTTTTTGGTGCCATTGAAAATGGAAATCCTATAAATAACAACAAAGGTCCTTCTTTAAACCTTAAAAGGAAAATATCATATGTGGGTTATATGGAGGAGTTATTTGTCAAGAGATATGATTGATATCAGCCTCTCACACAGATTTACAAAGTAGTCCAAAATTACTAGTGCTTTCTTTGTCTGATTTTGGTCACAATGGAGGTGACTTAATTCAGAATGAGGCTAATCCAAGGGGTGTGAGTGTTTTGCAACCAAAAAAAGTAAAGCATATGAGTTTTCTATGTTGCTAGACAATAATTCAAACTACATGGGAACTTCCTCTAAAAGGAAGATCTCATTATAGGATTTTCAACATGTATTTGAAAGCATGGAGAAACCTTTTTCAACCTTTTTGATAACACATGTTCATGTTTTGTAGATCAACCAAGTTTCAACTCTATTGAAAAGAGTGGTCCATGTTTTATCAATCAAGTGGATGAAACTACATTTACCGATTTCTTCCAGGTCCTACTAGTTATACTAATAAATAATTTTTCAAATAAGCTAGATGGTAAGCATCTTGAACATCCTATTCAGGGCCATATGAGTTTGGTTAACAAGAATGGAGTTGAAGAGGCTGATGTTTCTAGTTATTTATCTAGGCCGAAGTCTATTGAGTAGAAAATAGTTGTTGTTGCAAATGTAGGTGTCTCTAAATGGCAGTTGAAAGGTAAGAAAAATGTGAAACATGTGAGCAAGAAGAACTTTGATAGTACTAATGAAAGGAGTTTGGTTGAGGCATATAATATAAAAATGTCTATAAAATCACTAAACAAGCCACCCATAAGCACTTCAGCACAATACAACTGAATTGCTTTCAAACATCTGTCATCTGAGAGCACAAGAAAAAGTCCAAATGATGGAGTGTGACCCACAAAAAAAAATTATGTACAAAGAAGATTTAAAAAAAGAAAAGCAACAATTATAAGTAAAAATAAGATAGCTCAAGGAGAAACTATCAGCCCTTCCAAAAGTGGTTCCCAAGGTCAAAAAATTAGTTGCTTTTTAAATAGTTGTTTTTTTCACTTTTTTGACAAGAACAGAAAGAACAAGTGTATGATAAACTGCAGAGTGAGCTAAAAAGCCTCAACCAAACCTTCAAGAGCATTAACTCTATCATAGTTCGGTAGAAATTATGAAAATATTTATAGAGAAAAAAAATGATAGATTGGCCAAAATATATCTCATTCTCTAGTAGTTCAAAGAATAATATGAAGATGTGCATGAGCAAAAGGTTAAGGCCTAAGATGGTACAGTCTTTGAATGCCACCATGAATTCATGAAGGTCTCGATGTTTTTAAGGGATAGGCAAAAATAGGACATATTTATTTAAAAAACGGAGGCTTAGAAAGAGGAACTAAAACCAAGAATTAGGCCAAGTAAGAAGAGTTTATAGGAGTGGTTAATTTTTATGATCTTATTTTTTCACAAAATTCAAAATTTTAATTGTCTAGAAGATGACTCACAAGAATTGGCTAAGTAGATGAACAACCTCACATTGATGGCAATTATTTTATATAAAAATATAAATATGAAAAATAATAAGAAGAATAATCCTCAAACATAAATCAGTGAACTATTTATTTTAGAACAAAGTGTTGTGGGTTTTAATATAAAAATTTGAATTTAAAAAACTCTAAGAAGAAGAAATCCTCAAACCTAAATCAATGAATAATTTCTTTTAAAACAAAAAACTGAGGGGACATATTCAAAACCCTAAACTCGTACATACTAGGATAAAGTTGAAAAGGGTTTCCTCATATATGCAAATGAACTGCTTATCCCACAACCATTTTAGGAAGAAGTAGAATAAAGGAAAGCAATAAAATTTTATTTGAAAGGGAAGGAAAAATAAAAATATTTAGAGCTTGAGCTTGTACCCTATTGTCTAATAATTTCTCTTTATTATTATCTAACATGACTGGTTATGCGACCTTGCATGTAGCTTTAAAATGAGTCAATATTACAATCCTAGAGTGTAAAGCATGTGTGCCTCATCATAAAGATACGTAGATTGAACATGTATGAAGTTGTGAGGAAATGGAGAGCACAAAAGCACAAAAAAATAGGTATGTTCATAATTTTTAGTAGATAGACACATAAAAAACTCATAACCATATTCATTCAAGGTGCCAAATACACAATAATTATCCTTTTCAATAATAATAGGAAACAGGAAGCCACTGTGGGTTTTAATATAAAAATATGAATATGAAAAACCCTAAGAAGAAGAAATCCTCAAACCTAAACCAGTGAATGATTTCTTTTAAAACATAACGTTGTGGGTTTTAATATAAAAATATGAATATGAAAAACCCTAAGAAGAAGAAATCCTTAAACCTAAACCAGTGAATGATTTATTTTAAAACAAGAAATAGGAAACAACGTTGCAATTTTTTTTTTCAAAGCCCTAGCTTTACCTTTGTCATGCTAGGGTTATGCATAAGGGATCGGCCCCAAAATATATTTATAAAAATTTGGTGAATCAGTTTCGAAATCCAAGTGAATAGTGTCCAAACACATGTAGAAGGTTCACTATTATTAGGGGCAATGTTGGAAATTTAAACTTAAAATGGTCAAATTATTATAAAATTGGGACAAATCGATCCAAAAAAAATTGCACCTATAAATTTTTGGTTAATGGGCCCTAGTCAAGGGTCCCAAATATTAGCCAATTTCAAATTTTAAAAATCCTAATTTTAGCTAATTTGGCAATAAATAGCCGCTATGCATAACCTTACATCATGCACTATGAAATATTGTTCAAAACCCTAGCTCTACCTCCATCAAACACTATGAAATTCTCAATTGAAATACTGCTCAAATCCCTAGCTATACCTTCATCGTGTGTTGTGAAATACTCAACCAAAATATTACTCAAATACCTAGCTCTACCATCATTGCATGCTACAAAATGCTTAATTGAAATGCTTCTCAAAGTCCTAGCTAGCTCTACCTCCATCGTGCACTATGAAATGTTCAACCAAAATGCTATTCAATCCCTAGCAAGCTCTACCTCCATCGACATGCACTATGAAATGCTCAACAAAAATGTGACTTAGGCTTTTTCCATCGTCTTTATAACTTTTTTTGTTGATACCTTAAGAGGGTGGTTTTAAACCACCCTCTTAGGGTTGCCTAATCCACCCTCTTATACCTAAGAGGGTAGTTTATAACCACCCTCTTAGGTCACCATAAGATGACGGTTTTTAACCACCGTCTTATGGTGACCTAAGAGGGTAGTTATAAACCACCCTCTTAGGGTCACTCTAATAGGGTGGTTATAAACCACCCTCGTAGACCTAAGAGGGTGGTTTATAACCACCATCTTAGGGTGACCCTAAGAGGGTGGTTATAAACCACCCTCTTACACCTAAGAGGGTGGTTTATAACCACCCTCTTTGGGTGACCCTATGAGTGCAGTTATTTAAGAGAGCAGTTTTTAACCACCCTCTTAGGATATATTAAGGCATTTTTTTACTATTGTAAAAAATTGCCTTAATTTAGCCCCTATTAAAGCTCTTTTTTAGTGTAGTGTTACTTGCTTATTTTTTGTCTTTATTCACTATCTCAATATGCTAAACAAGTGTAGCTCTTTTCCTCCTAATATTGCCCAAACTTGTTCTTTCTCCTTCAACTTGCTATCTAAAACTTCTAAAATTTGTATCTTTACTCCTCCAAATGTTGCACAATTTTTTTTGTCTACTTCTTCAATTTGCTATCTAGAAATACTAAAATTCACATCTCTACTATCTCGTCCAAATGCTGCCTAAAAATACCTTAAAATTGTAACCTTTCTAAACTCTAATAGTTGCTTACAAAATCTATCAATTGGTGGCCTCTTTCAATCCTCTATATCCTCTTCATATCTCACCAATTCTATATTCAACTTGGGCCTTCTTTGCTGGCCTATTCTTCAAAAGTCTTAATGTCTTGAAGTCTTCAAAAATACTTTCTTAAAATTTGACAATCTTCTTGCCAGATTTTCCTCCTTCAATCAGTTTCACAAATCCTTTATGGGTTTGTTGTCTAATAGAAATAAGTATCCCAAATTTTATTTGATTACCTCTTTTCAATAATTTCTTCTTCTTGCAATCTTCTACCTTGAACTTTCTTCAAAATATTCTCCAATGGCCACTTCTTCAATTCTCCAATAAGACTTCTCTAGCCTCTTTATTTCTTATTTCTTCAATCTGCTATTGGGTCTCCTCAATATTCAATGGTGCCTTTCTCTTGGGCCTCCTTAATCTTCAATGTCTACTCTTTTTCTGCAATTCCAAAATTAATTTATGTATGAGGAAAGCACATAGAATTTTAGGCAATCGAAGGTGAAATTTTTCTCTATATATTGTAGGAATCTTCTAAACTTATGAGAACTAATTTTTTGCAACAAAATCTTAGACAATATCAATAAAATGCATTCAAATCTTCAAATTTTTAAAATCAATAAACTTCACTAGTTTTTCTAGTGGTAAAATCTATGCTGATTCCTAGGCTTCATGAGTTTTTTTGTAACCATGGAAAGACTCTAGCCAAATAACAACTTTCTACACTAAGTCATAGTATTCATAAGGTTTTTTACAACCTATGGATAGACTCTAGCCAAATTTAACTTTCAATCTTCTTCTATTCTAAGGTGGTACATTAGCATGTACCAAATAATGTAATATACTCCAACACAACATCCTCATCTTAATTCTCCATTAGTCATAATATTTACCACTAAACTCTAGGATAGGAAGGGAGTTACTATTGGCCATGATTAATGATTAGAAATATTAAGTACTCAATATCACTTTAACCCAAGACTAATAATGGATTTGATACCAAATGTAAAATTTACTCTTTTAGATAGGTTAATTTTGTTGTTAATCCAAACACACACACACACACATATGTTGCAGTCATTACAATATTTTTTATGAATATGTATAACTATAGTTTTTACTTCTTTTTAGTTACAAATTCCACTACCTAACTGACTTAATAGAGAATATGCATAGCTACAATTTTTACTTTCCTTAAATTACAAATTCCACTACTTAACTTACAGGATAGAAAATATGCATATCTACAATTTTTACTTTCCTTCAATTACAAATTCCACTACTTAATTGATATGACAGAGAATATGCATAGATATAGTTTTTACTTCCCTTCAGTTATAAATCCTACTACCTAACTAATATGATAGAGAATATGTAAAGCTATAGTTTTTACTTAGAATCAAATTTCCAATAGTTCCTCTTAGATAACATAATATTGAATGCCTTTCATTTCATTTGTCATTATTTTTTAAATGATCTTATAATTCATATTAAAAAGGCTTATTGGATAAAAAATACCAAAATATTTTCTCACCTTTTGGGAGAACCAATGTAATATGGATGACATTGACCTCACTTACTATATCCTACATTTTTTGGGTCTCTTCAACCAAAACATGCATACAACTCTTCATTAAATCCCATAATTTTTCATAGAAAATTATAGGAAATCCATTAGAACCATGTGCCTTGTTAGGATGAAAAGTATAGATTGCTTCATGTAGCTCCCACATAGATATCTTCTTCATCAAGCTTTCAATTTGTCCCTAAGTGATAATTGATGGAATAGTTTACAAAATCTTATCTTGTGCCTGCTTATCTTACCCAATATTTGATAAAATATTTTTGAAAAATTTAATTGTTTCCTTCTTATATCTTATTTATTGTCAATATCTCTTCCATCTAGATTTAAAATATTTTTGATGCGATAAAAAGAAAAAATATTTTTTTGTAGCATAATTTTTTCTTTTTTTGTATTTATATATCCTCCCTTGAGTTATTTATCCCTAGATTTTAGGAACCAAAATGAATCTTTTTTCAATTCATTATGATAATTAGAAAATAATTGTTTTTCTTTCACATAAGAATCCTGATCCATTTCATTACTTTCTACTATCTCTTGTAAATTTTTGAGCTTGGATTCAATTTCTTTCTTTTCTTTAAAAATGTTACCAAAATATTTGGCATTTGAAATATTCATTTGCTCCTTTAAATATTTTTTTAAACAAACTTGTACATATATAATCCTTCAAATTTTGATTCATCCCACCATAACATAATAATTTGGAATAAATCAAGGTCTTGGGGCCATATGGATTATAATCAATACAGATTGAGATGACCATTATTGCATAAATAACAAGTCAAAAGAATGGTTTTGTGATATAATCTTGCTTGCAATAAAATATCTAAAGAGATAATATACTTTGTTTGCAACCATTTATTGGATAACATAAATCTATACAATGTTTTTGCTATATGAGTTTTCCCAATGCATCTACTATCCCATGTATATTGAAAACTTGAAGTACTAACATCCTTAAGGTAATTTAAATTGACAAATGAAGCAAAATATTGCACTAATTTATACCATATTATAATACCACTCTTCTTTTCCAAATTAGATAGAACAATGTTAAAATCATCCCCAATAATCCATATATCATAATGAATCATGGTTGTATTTGAAAAAAATATGGTAAGATCCATCCAACATCTTTCACAAGGAGTAGCTATAGTTGGAGCATATACATTCATAACCCCAAATTTGATGTTTTTATCTTTCCTAAAAAATAGTCTAGCAACCCACTTACTTGTTACTTCTACTAATTTTCTATCCCATTTGCATGTATCCAATATTGTTGCAATACAAGTAGAAGAAACTACTAGACAATCATCCATATTCCAAATATTTTTTATGTTGACTTTTTAAGCCTTACTACCACAAAATATCATAGGTCCCAAATATAAAATAGCCATAATATTAAAGGTCAAAATAATATTATAATGAGTAGAATAATATATGAGAAAATTAATATGTATATCAAGGCTTATATAATAAATCAAATAACATTTATTTATATACTAAAATATGAATGTAAATAGCCTAAATTATTCATGAACTATGCATGAAGAAAAATTACAATATTAATTGTTCAAAATTATGTATACAAGCATTATTCCTTATCTCCATCTTATAAATAGATAATAAGATATGGATTGGATTTCTTTCTTATGAATAATTATCTCCATAATATAGGCACAGTAATTTGACTCTTCAAGTACTTCACTATTTCTCTCCATATGTCAATTCTCGTGACTCTTGGCTTATCAACTTGCCACTTACATACTAGATGGACACTTGGATCTACAACACTTGCACACATCTACATGACTATTACACTTCTACATGCACTCCTAATGTAGGATACTTGTGCATATCCTCACATTATATATTTTTGCACTTTTACATGCAAGACACTTGTGCACATTCTCTCAGCCAACACTTACACTCTAACTTACATGACACTTGTGCATTTCCTGCACATTGCACTGTCACATGACACTTGTGCATTTCCTACACATTGAAAACTTACATAAAAGGAGAAATATAAATCACACTCTAAACTATTGACACAACCCTAATCTGTTATATATTTACAATTGTACCATGAGGGTATATTAGCATATACCAAATAATGTAATATACCTCAACATTTTAAAAGCATCCTTACATTCCTCACTAGTTAATTTTATTTCTTATATTAAAATAAACTTAGGAATATAACAATCTAGTAATTCCTTAATAACTATTTTTTAGGGGTCTTATTCATACACCTAATATCCTAGATATCATTTTATCATCATCACTCTTTATTTTCATTAGTGGGATTAGCTTCACTTTTTGTTAACACTTGTGATATTTTTATTTGGTTTTCCAAATCAATATTTCTTTTAGTTTCTATTTATTTTTATTCATGCTTTGATGGCCTTCCTCTATTTTTTCTATTCCATCTAACAATCAAATATTTATCAATCTCTTCTATTTTTTATATTTTTCATAATGAGACTTATTTTCTAAATATTTATGTTTTCCTAAAGAACTTAAAATGCAAGAAATGGCCTCATTAACACTTTCTTATTTATGTTTCCTTGACAACCCTAAAGTACAAAAATAATACTCCATAGTCATTACTTTCTTATGTTTCCCTAGAAAACCCAAATTTACTTGTATGTCCCCCATATGATTTTCTTTATTATGCTACTCTTACAACCCTATTTCACAATGAATACATTCTGTACTACTTTCGTCCTTATTATGAGAAGAAAATTTTATGCTACTTGTGGAAAATAAATATGATTTACTTGGATTCAACTTGACCTCCTTCACCTCATTTGCTTTATAAATTTCCTCCTAATATTACTTTGCTTTAAAATTTTCATCCCTATCTTATTTTGAATCTTTAACTCCCTCTATATTTGAAATTGTAGATTAAAGATACAACGCCAAACAAAAGATAAAGAAATCACGATAAAAAGTAATGCAGAACACAGTTGTACAAAACAAACGATTTTTATTAATCAATGGAGTTTAGAAACTCCTTTTGAGTACAACAGGGCTTGTAACCCTTTTCGTGATACAAGATTACAATTTGTGCTAGGGTTCTCCGAAACCCTAGCTGGCACAATATGGTGGCGTCTCCGAAGAATGTATCCTTAACCTCAACAGAATGAGTGGGCTTCGTTGTATCCTTTGGCTCGGACCACTCCAGCTTAAGCAGCTGCTATCATCCAATCAAATCTGCCATTAAAATCCTGCACACATTAAAACTACAAAAAGGTTAGAAACTAGTAAGAGGGCTCCACTGTGTGAGCCCTCAAAAATAGTCTAAAACCCTAGAAATGAAATAAATAGAATGCAAAATCTAGCGACGGATTAATACATAAAAATATTACTTGCTTTAGAATCTATACCTCTTTTTCTGTTAACGCGGCGAGACCAGGCGGCACCTGGAAGTGATGTAACTGTCAAATCGGTCGCGGAAGGCGCCCTGGTGCGATCGCCGAACGCTCGCGTACTTCTGGATCGGGGTTGCGGACGCCGGTCTGCGTCTGTGGCTGCGGGTAAACGCCCGCGGGCACTTGCGACAAGAATGGGGGATTCTGTAGAATGCTGTAGAAGGGATGGCGACGAAGTTGGCGACGGATGCGGCGATGGATGCGACAAAAAGGGACGGCGATGGATGGGTAGGTTTAGCTGAAGAAGAGATAGATAGCGATAGATAACAAAAGAGAGATAGTAAAAGAGATAGGGCTTGAGCCATCAAGGTGACTCAATTTATAATCTACTCTTAGGGCACACTTTAGGGTTTTAACGACACTTTGAACGTGTGGCTAAGATTAAAGTGGATCCAAGGGTAGAGAATAAATCTAGGTTGTGAAACGGATTAAGATGGATGGACGGATGAGATTAAATGAAGGATGGACGGCTCAGATTAAATCACTTAAAGTATCTTTATATATATATTAAAATATATTAAAATATTAAAATATATATATAAATATTAATTTAAATAAATTTGGGAATGAAAAATGGCGGGAAAGGTGAAATTGGGCCAAATAATGGCGGGAAGGTGTGGATTTGGGCCAAATAATGGCGGGAAGGTGGATGACTGACACGTGGCTAACAGGAAGGTATAGATGACTTACAAGTGGCTGGATTTTGGTGTCTACAGATGCCCCTTTTTGAGCTGCTTTGTGTGAAGACACAATGAAGCACAAAAACTTAAGACACCTGAAAAGCTGGATCAGACGCAACTCTCTCTCAAGACTAAAGCACAACTTTGAAGACCAAAGAATAAAAGAATATTTAAAATTTTATCAGCTTACCCCCTCAATTGGCGAGCGAGAATGGTTCTCACAAGCCAATTGGAAGAAATTTGGAAGAAAATGAACCGTTTTTGCCCCAACGGTGAAAAAAGGGGTTGGTGTATGAACCATCTGTTTATGTCCCAACAAGAAAGGGGTTGGTGTACAAACCATAAAAGAATATGATTGAAGACGATATGAGTGATGTGAAAGATGGACCGTTTTCTGCCCCAACGGTTATAAAGGGATTTTTGCCAAATTGTAAGTTCCATGATCATGTAAGATGAATTCCACTATAGGAAAATTAGAAATTGATAACGGATGCCCCAACTCCCGTGTGTGAGTCCATACTGTTAATGAAATTGCCTTGTTGGCGCCATTGATATGGAGAGATGAAAGATGCATGAAAAGAGTCCAGAACTCGGAGATGCTCCTAGTGACTCGTATGGATAATTCCTCGGGTCGGAACCAATCAACCTAGGTAGCCTCAATCTCTAGCAAGACTCAAAATAATGATGATATTAAAGATTGTCCATGTTTAAGGCCCCATGAACTAGGCCATCAATGACACCTGTTGAGCAAATTAATCTTGGTATGAGGTCACTTGAAAAGTAGAATACCCAAAATTGATTTCCAATTTTCAAACAGTGAAATAATTGATTATGATAAATGGTAGGTGTCCTTATGGTGGTTTAATCCTCTTATCGAATTGCATGGATTCAAATCGCTGCAATCGCCAAGGTGATAGAATATACCACTAGATACGAGGTTTACTTTAATTTGATTTGGCAAAAATATGCATGATGAAAGAAGAATGAATGAAATTGACGATAGATCAGAAGAATTGATGAATGTGGTTAATTTTGTGAAGGTTTTGAATATTTTTAACCCAATTTGTAAAACAATGATGAATGATGCGCTTTTTGAGCGAAATGACAAAATTTGTGTCCAAAACTCGTTGTAACCTTCACAAAATGTTTTATTATGATAAGAAGAATGGATGAATTGAATTTGATGAAATTTGAAGGAGGTAAGCTTCAATTTTGCAAGTTTTGTTCCTTTATTCAATACTGACACCAAACGCCGGTCTGCATTTGTGGTTGGCAGAGACGCCCGCCGGTGTTTAGGCGCTCTGCAAACGCAGGACTGCGTCTGAATGCGCCATGAAATGCCCCACTACGCGTTTCAGGGCGCCAAAACCAGCTATTTAAACAATTTCAACGAGAATTTCGCTCATTTGTGCGTTCGAGCTTGAGAGAAGTGCGTCTGAGGGAGTGGAGTGAAGTGGAGTGAAAGGTTGTGTGGGAGAGTGAAGCACGCGGGAGCTATGGCGGAGATGGGAGCGGACGCGCCAGTGCAGCCACCTGAGGTATTTGTTCATTTAAGCAAGTACTTATTATGTGTTTTTTTTTTTTTTTTGGAAAAATTTGTAACAAATTTTTGTTTTGTTGTTTTGCAACTTAGGGTGTTAGAGGCACGACACCGATTCTCCCCTATCATTCCGGGGATGAGGAGGTCGTTGTCCCAGGCAGACTGGGAGATATTGGATGCATGGGATAGGGAGGCAGCCCGTGTGGAGGTAGTTCGGGCAGATGAGGGGTACCTCTAGGCACACCACTAAGTCTAGGGCTCCTACTAGGTCTCAAGGGTCCTCTTTTGATGGTTAGCTTAGTGCTTAGATGCACTCTTTATGAGCCTTGGTGCTCTATTGTATATTGTAGCCTTTTGGCATTCATTGTACAGCTTTGACCTTTATACATATATATATATCATGGCTTTTATTTATTTGGTGTTTTACTCTCTTTTGTGTGAATGCCTATGTTTTTGTGATGCATGTTTTTATATGTTTTAATGTTTTTGATGCATATGTGATGGAATGGAATGCAAACTTATAGATGATTAATGCGAGACTAAGTAAATGAAATATGCACTAAGAAGCACTCATACTTTTAGATAGTTAGATTTAGCGAACTCGTTATCATAATTGTTTAATCAGGGGCACCGAACTTGGTGGCTTGTGAATGGATGACGTATGGAATGACATGAATATGGAAGAAGATATGGAGGGTGATATGGAGGTTGATATGGAGGTTGATATGGAAGACTGTTTTACAAAGACTCAAACATGCTAGTGGTATCAAACAAACTTACTAACACCGCCTAATTCAACTAGGACCAAATGTGTGTGCATGCGAGTTCATTAACCAAATCAGAAGCATGGTAGTGACTCTAGGCAATCAAAAACCTGTGTGTGTGCAAGTGTGTTCATTAACCTCATCTTGCATAAATTAGGTAACCCCGTTATGGAGAAGACCCCGAAGCTAGTTTGTCCGTATGAGCATTCAGAGGTCTCTTTTTGAGGAGAGACATGTCGCCACGCAATGAGTATACTCCACCGCCACCAAGCTGTCTATAGCCCCGATGAAGGTTAACTCCATAGTCCATGTTGTTTTTGACCTTTGTAAGCCTTGGGATCAGTGGTCTGGACAAGTAGTACGATCCTTACAACTTATTTGGGATCAGTGGTGTGTGAAAAATGTTCATTTCCTTAGAGCTTTGGGGAATCGGATTCTCAACCGAAGTATGATGAGAATTTTACCCTATCCTTACTACTCTGTTTATATTTATATTTTGTGATTGCTTGTGATAGTGGTAAGAACCACTGTTTTATGGACTATGTTTGCATGATAGGACAAACGAGGATTACCCTTTTCACTTCAAGGCACAACCCAAGGATGGTGTTATCTCTCTTTGACACAAGATGTTTTTAAGATGTGAAAATGTGATAGGTTCAAGACCGCTTTTGAAATCATTTCCCAATACTCAAGATTTTATTTAGTGTAATTTGTGATATGGCCCTAGAGAACTTTGACATGCATTTCAAAGTTTGCTTAAAACACTAGGAATGGCCGAGTGACTCGAAAACATTTTGGCAATGTAAATATGTGCAAATGGAAAATGGGTGTACGAATGACAATTCGGTTTGATGGATTTTATGAAGGTGCCCCCGATTAAGGCAACATGACTTTTGCTTGACCAAATTTTATATCCAAAAGATAGAATGGTCTCTAACATGATATGCAACTATGGCTGAAAATGAAATGTTATGGTTTTCAATGAGATGTATGCACATGAAATGCAATGTTTTTGAATGAGATGTATGCAACTAACAATGAAATGCAAATTCTTTTTATTTTATTTGTTTTTTTTTTTTTTTTTGTTGTACAAGCCATGTATATATGTACATATAAAATTCAAACTATGCGTAGAATGCCCTCAAGTGTATAACATTAAGTGGTTCGGGTTCTTCCTCTCCCTCTAAACTCGGCAAGTCTATAAGTTCCATTACCCACTCTTTAAGTGACCATATATGGACCTAACCAATTAGCCGCGAATTTATCTCGAAGATGCGGCAATGCATTGGTGTTTTGTTGATTCTCTTTAAGGACAAGATCCCCTACTTGAAATTCTCTTAGATGAACTTTGGCATTGTAAGCACGTTTCAATCGGTCTTGATAAACTCGCAAATGCTCTAAAGCATTGATTCGTTTTTCATCTATGAGTGTGAGTTGATCAAGACGTGCTTGTCTAGAAGTATCATCATCGATAAATTCCTGCAAAGAAATTCGCAAGGAAGGGATCTCGACGAGGCGGAGCTAAGACTGGCGGAGACGCTAAGTACCGCTTGATGTCATCAAAGGCTTTCTCGACACTCATCTCGTCCATGAAAATTGTACCCCCTTTTGTAGTAGGTGGCAAAATGGCCTACATTTATCATAAAGTTGTGCAATAAAGCGACGGATTGAATTAATCTTTCCTTGTAAACTACGCAACTCCTTCAAATTAGTTGGGGGACACATTTCCATAATGGCTTTGACCTTGTTTGGGTCCACCTCAATACCTCGTTTAGAGATAATAAAACCTAGGAGTTTGCCCGAGGTAACACCAAAGACACATTTCTTAGGCTTATCCGGATCATATGGATTATGGAGCGGGGTGAATAAGTCTTCGAAATTCATTGTCGACTTATGGAAGAAAGGATGGGCGGAATGGAAGGGAAAACCGGTGAAGACCTCGAAAGACCTGAGATGCAAAACAACATAGTTTTTTAGTTTTTTTTTTTTTTTTGTAGTGGTGAAAACCACTATTTTAGTATATACATATAATACATGTTTGGATTATGGCTTATGGATGTGGCGGAGGGGGTGGTTCACCTCGTTCTTGTGGAAGAAACAAGCGAAAGATGGCTTCTTGGAGAGGGAACAATTGGAGATAAAACTCGCCTTGTTCAATGAGGGTAACAATTGGCGCCGACTCTTCTTCAGATTCATCACCATTTGACATGACGTCAAATTCTTCATAGGCTTCATCTTCGGATTCGTCTGGGTGGAGGATTTCTTCTTCTGAATTAAGATTAATGCTTTGAAAAGCTCGTTCAAAAGAAGAAAGGGATGGAAGTGGTTGGTAGCCCAGACCAAAACGCTCAGTGGGTCTCTGATATGGCATATCGATGCGTTCAGTTACTCCTTGCTCGTAGCGACCTAGGCCAAATTGCTGCCAATTATGTCCGTGGAAATAGCGAGAGGGAAAACCCTCCATCCTTTCGATATTGGCAGGGACTGGATGCTTAGGTTCTAGTATGGTGGTAGGACTAGAAGATGACTCTATTCCCCCATATACAAAATTAATGGAATTTGGCATAGAACCCATGTTATAAACCGATCCAATGGATAAATGTTGGTCATGTGGACGACCAAAATCTTTAACTGTTTGCACATTGAACGGTGTGATGTGGACATCTTGAATGGCATACTCACCAATACCTGCATCAATGAGATGGACCTTGACTTGGGAGGGAGAAAGACTAGATGATGGAATAGAAGAATGTGGGATAGAAGAATTGGAAGGATTTGGTTGGGTTGATGCTTCACTAACTTGTGAAACATCAGCCGGTGATGGTTGGGAAGATGGAGGAATAATAGGTGATGTTGAAGAAGGTGTAGAAGAATGGGGTAATGACGTGGAAAGAGATGATTGGTCATGGCCACATGTGCATGTGGTCACTGATGAAGAAGAAGGAAGATTAGGAGATGAAGAAAGTGGTGAATGAGATGGAATAGCGGAAGAGGAAGATGGTTGCGATATGATGGGTAGCTCCTCAGGAATGGGAGCTTTAGAAGAAGATGGTATAGAAGAAGTAGATGGGGTCAAGAAAAGATGAGTGGATGGCAACACAATCTCATAAGGATTTGAGACATAGTTGCAATGTTTGAAGGGTTCAATGTCAGCAGGTACACAATGAACTCGTCCCTCATATACATACTTCAGACATTGATGCAAAGATAGAAGGGACACATCTCATCTCCCTAAGCCAAGGCCGTCCAAGCAATACATTGTATGCCATGGACCCTTCCAAGATGTGAAACAAGGTATGCAAAGTTCGGGCCCCTACCTCAATGGGCAAGATAACCGTGCCAACCGTGGAAGATAAAGCATCATTGAATGCTTTAAGAGTAAAAGTCGACTTGGTGATAAGGGATGGCGACAGCTCTAGATGACTCAACGCCGATGTTGTAATGATATTGATTGAGGAACCGGTGTCAATTAAGACTCTCTTGAATGGCTTGTGATCGATCTTGGCCATGATATGCAATGGAGGATCTATACTTTCTGTTGACATAGGTTTGATTTCAAAATCATAGAAAGTGATGGAGGGCTCCATGCATGTTTGAATACTCCCCACAAAGTTGTTGAAGGCATTAGTATCTTGAGTTTGAAGCTCGATTGACTTTAATATTTCCATTAATGCCTCTCTATGCGGGGGAGATTGTTGAATGAGGTCATAGATCGATAACTTGGCAGAAGCCATTTTTAAACCGGTAGTTAATCGGCTACTCAATGACATGATGGGTCGTTGGCGTTGAGTAGAATGATTTAGCGGTTGTTGAGAAGTACTAGCACGTCGTTGGGTCACTGTTACCTGAGGTGGACTGGGAGTTTGTACAGGTGGCCGTGGTTCAGCCTCGATTTGGTTGGTTCGCCCTTTGACCCCGGGTTACTACGTTAATAGTACCCACAAAACCTTGGTATTGTTGTACATGGTTGACTTGATTAGGAGGAGTTACCTGAGTTACTCCCCCCGAAGTTGTTGGAGCTTCCTCCCGATGTGGAAGGGGTGTTTGAAATACACCAAGATTTTGATTTTGTTGGGCTAAGGGGCTATCCAATTTAATGGCTCCAATCTCAATAAGATCTTGGATCACATGTTTGAAAGCTCGTACAATTATTGATATCGTGTCCATTTTGCCTATGATAAGGACAAAATAGGTACTCCTTGTAATACTTCCCCCTTCTAGATGGTTCTAAAGGTTTAAACTCGGTAAAGTTAACCGATTTGTGCTATATAACTTGTTGAATATGACCGCATATGGTTCATCTAAAGGTGTGAACTGTCGCTTGGGACGATTTTTTTGCCAAGGTCGAGTTTCCATGGTTGGCCCAGCATTGTGAGCTGGTTGAGGAGGGGCGGGTACCGCATGATAAGCAATTGGTTGCGGTTGACTTTGCATTACTTGTTGTTGTTGAGCCATTACGGGCTGGCTCGCCACCACTTGATTAACTTGGTTAACATTTGAGGCCGTACTAGCCTCGTGCTTGTTTGTTTTGGCCATAATTATTATTTCGTTGTTGGCCCTTTTGTTGCCATTCTTTTCTACGGGGTTTTAAAACACCCTCTTGGACTTTAATGTCTTCTATGATACTTGATTGGGCCAAAGCCTCTTCAAAAGTCCCGTATTGTTTTAATTGGAGTAACCAAGAGATAGGTTTTAGACAACTCGGGTGAACATTTTGGTTAACTCCTCCATTGGTAGGGAGAATGGCAGTTTATTAATGATAGCCCTCCAACGGTTTCCAAAGTCATAAACAGCCTCATCGTCATGTTGCTTGAGCTTGTATAAGTCGGACAATGAAACTTTCCTTTGTACATTTAGGGAGAATCGTTCTAAAAATAGATTAATCAATTGCTCGTAAGCATAAATGCTATGGTGAGGTAAATGATTGTACCATTGTACAACGATCTCCTCCTAATGTCCGAGGAAAAGTTCTGAGCATAAGAGCGTCATTATTTTGGATTCTAAAGCGTGCATGCATGAATGAGCTCACATGTTCATGAGGATCCTCAGCTCCTCAAAATTTGTCAAACTTCGGTAATGTGAAATCGACTGGATATGGCGGTGAAGGTACCGAAGGATGAATTGGTTGATTGATCAACGACCTTAGCGTAGGTTTCTGACTAGATGAGCCAGGCATGTTGAGCATAAGGTTGTCAATCTGTTGTTGCATAGCATGGAGTCGAGAATCTTCATGAAAATTTTGATTCGTTTGATGATTATGATGATGCAATGGAGGAGTGGAAAAATGATGAGATGGGATGAAATTGCCCGGATTAGGCGATGTGGAATGGACAAGTTGTTGGTATGGATGATACCGAAAAGAAGGTGATTGGGGTGAATGATGAACTGGACCGGGTTGGGAGAAAGGTGGGGTAGGAATGGACACCACCGAAGATTGGGGTACCCAGTGGGGCCCGAGCTAAGAAAAGTCGGTCGGGTAGAAATTGGTTGGGGTGTAGGATTTACTACGACAGGTGGTTGAGCATTTTGTTGCTGTTGTTGCTGAAGCAACTTGTCGAGGTACTCCCTAACCTTATTAATCTCTAACCCAAGGGAGGTGGGATGATTGGATGAAGGTGCAGGGCAGGCCGCCATGGTAGTCACATGGAGACCGCATAGCAGGGGCAATGAAGGTGGCCGAAGTAGGCGGTACTCGGGAAGAAACAGGAGACTCGTGCCCTGGTAGGGTGAAACCATAAATGGTTTGGGAAGAAGAGGGTTGAAATTGGTCATGGTTAGAGGAGGTTCCACCAGCCTTATAGAGAGAATTGGTGTACACCCGGTAAATGGAGGAGAAAGTGGTCGGGAAGACACTACATTTGTCTCCAAAGGAGGACAATTGAGCATCTGGGAAGATGTTGGAGATGAAGCCAGCCGAGCAGATACAACATTAGCCTCAAAAAAAGGGTTAGTGTAGACCTGAGTGAAACCAATGGGTATGGTTGATGCAATATCCCGCTGAAAAATAGAATCTTGCATAGGGGAATCTTGGATTGGCTCAAGGACATAACCAGTGCCATCTCTTAAGTGAGTTTGCACTTGGGCCATATCAATGTGGGTAATATGACAGGAATTGTCTTCCTCCATGGGCATGGCCATGCGATAGACTGGTAGAAGGACGTGAAAGACCCGCAGCGAACCTCGCCCGAAATTCACTAGGATAAGTGGTCATGTTGGTGGTGGGGATGTTCTGTGAATTATTCATTTGATTATTTAGATTTAACACTTTAGATTGATTCCTTGTTAAGACCATAACGCAATAAATCTAAACAAATTCAGAAAAGAAGAATGCAAAACTTGAATGATAAATTTACACTAAAGAAATTATCATAAAACAAGTCACAACCTAGGTTTCAACCAATATGTCTTACCTCGCGGTTAATTAATTATTTTCTCGATCTTAATCTGTAGTAAATTTTAAGTGTCCGGTTTATGAGTTTTGCATGTGATCTAATCTTGAATTATTCACAAAAAAAGGTAAAAACTATGGCTAGGAAAGGACAACGAGATTCTTACTCGGTGATGAAATCCAAGCAAGTTTGCTCGGGGGTGACCTATGGTGTCTAAGGCAGAAGTTTAATGGATGGAGATGAATTCCACCGTCACTAAACTTCAAGCAATACCTGGTGATGAAATCCAGATATTACTGTTTTAAATGCAATATGAAATGCAGTGAATTTTATTTTAAGTGTTTTAGTTGTCTAATGTATACATACAAAGCTATAAATCAAAAGTTCTAATGATCTAAGCAAGAGGCCACTGAAAATATGCCATTTCCTCTGAAGAAGTGGAGTACACCGTTTAAAACCCCCTGCCTACCAATGATATCGGATATCAAAGGAGCAACTGGAAGGTTCGTCCACTTCTCTCGCTCGGAATCACCCAATGGCAGGAGTACTATTGACATCCAATCAATAGTCCTACTTAGATAACTAAAACAGATAATTCGTAGCTATTCTAATATGCAGCTAGGTATGCAATTTTTTTTTTTTTATGCAAGCAACAACCAATAATGCAATGCAGAAAAATGTAACTAAAAATGTAACAAAAAAAAATGTATATACAGCTTAACTGTTCTTTTCCAGATTACTTAGTTTTTGTTCATTTTAAAGCAATGATCTGAAAAAGAAACAGAATACAGCAGAAAAACCAAAAACGTAAAAAGTACAGTTTAACAAAGAAAAAAACACACTTACTCGGAAGCCTACGCTTTTCTCTGTAAAACTGCCTTCAAACGCCCAAGGGAGTCTGCGCAGCCGAAACGCACCTCTCGTTTCGGATCGGACTTCCGTACGCCGCTCGCGTCTCGCCGCATTTTCTGCAAACTCCTCGAAAACCCTAGTTCGCTGGAACAACGAATTTCACGATTTCTGGAACCTGCAAAATAAAACAAAAATAGGAATAGATCAGTAAAGCAAGTATTAAAAACATGAAACCCTAGGGGGTCCCACCGTGATCGCCATTTGTAGATTAAAGATACAACGCCAAACAAAAGATAAAGAAATCACGATAAAAAGTAATGCGGAACATAGCTTGTACAAAACAAACGATTTTTATTAATCAATGGAGTTTAGAAACTCCTTTTGAGTACAACAGGGCCTATAACCCTTTCCGTGATACAAGATTACAATTTGTGCTAGGGTTCTCCGAAACCCTAGCTGGCACAATATGGTGGCGTCTCCGAAGAATGTATCCTTAACCTCAACATAATGAGTGGGCTTCGTTGTATCCTTTGGCTCGGACCACTCCAGCTTAAGCAGCTGCTATCATCCAATCAAATCTGCCATTAAAATCCTGCACACATTAAAACTACAAAAAGGTTAGAAACTAGTAAGAGGGCTCCACTGTGTGAGCCCTCAAAAATAGTCTAAAACCCTAGAAATGAAATAAATAGAATGCAGAATCTAACGACGGATTAATACATAAAAATATTACTTGCTTTAGAATCTATACCTCTTTTTTTGTTAACGCGACGAGACCAGGCGGCACCTGGAAGTGATGTAACTGTCAAATCGGCTACGAAAGGCGCCCTGGTGCGATCGCTGAACGCCCGCGTGCTTCTGGATCGGGGTTGCAGACGCCGGTCTGCGTCTGTGGCTGCGGGTAAACGCCCGTGGGCACTTGCGACAAGAATGGGGGATTCTCGCGAATGCTGCATAAGGGATGGCGACGAAGTTGGCGACGGATGCGGCGATGGATGCGACGAAAAGGGACGGCGATGGATGGGTAGGTTTAGTTGAAGAAGAGATAGATAGCGATAGATAACAAAAGAGAGATAGTAAAAGAGATAGGGCTTGAGCCATCAAGGTGACTCAATTTATAATCTACTCTTAGGGCACACTTTAGGGTTTTAACGACACTTTGAACGTGTGGCTAAGATTAAAGTGGATCCAAGGGTAGAGAATAAATCTAGGTTGTGAAACGGATTAAGATGGATGGACGGATGAGATTAAATGAAGGATGGACGGCTCGGATTAAATCACTTAAAGTATCTTTATATATATATTAAAATATATTAAAATATTAAAATATATATATAAATATTAATTTAAATAAATTTGGGAATGAAAAATGGCGGGAAAGGTGAAATTGGGCCAAATAATGGCGGGAAGGTGTGGATTTGGGCCAAATAATGGCGGGAAGGTGGATGACTGACACGTGGCTAACAGGAAGGTATAGATGACTTACAAGTGGCCGGATTTTGGTGTCTACAAAAATTATGCATTGTAATTTCTCATTTGGTTGATTTGAGTGAATTATTATAGCCTTTCCCATATAATGATGTACAGGGTTTTTTCTTGCCACTATCTTAGGAGTGGAAAATACTTGATTTGACCTAGATTCTCCTTTGATATAATATCCTTGTTTCATATTGAAGTTACCCTCATGCCTAAAATTTTCCATCTCATCCTCCATAATTTTCACTTTGTAATCTCTTACCATGTGTCCAATTTAATGACATTTTAAGCATCATAATGCAATGTTTTCATAATATTCATGTTGTTCCCATTATCTTTATTCAAATTTATTCCTAATATAATATGGTAAAGGTTTTATAATATCTATAGAAACACATATTTGAGTTCATATTGCATTCCTTCTCTCCTCAGTAGTTGATCCTTTATGGAGGAACTCATCTAGAGTATTGCTAGTATTCTTCAAAACCTCCTTACTGATGACTTGATATGGAAGTCCAAAAACCCAAATCCATAATAGAAGCCTGTTATTGTCTCTAACTCCATAGAAAAATTCTCACTCCACGGTCTTAAATATAATACATCTTTTCCTCTAAATTAAGGGCCTCCATTTATTATTATTTTTCTTATTTATGAACTAGAGAATATAATGAGAAAAAATTCTTTTGAAAGAAAATTCATGGAGTAATTTGAATTCAATCACCAATTCCACATGATTAAATTTTTAATCTCAAAAAAATTGGCCAATATCCATGGAAATTACATATTAACCCTCTAATTTTAAGAACTATTATATCATGCTCAATCATCTTAACTATGATAATCACTTTTGGTGTAGTATTTGCTACCTAGATAGGGTGTAACATCCTTCCTAATTTGCTACTTGTCAACTTGCTATTTAGAATGAGATACTACTAATGAAATATTTGAATGCAGGTATAGGTTCACCTCCAAACAAGTTGATCAGTAGCACCTGGGGCCCACCTACAGACATAAAGATAGGGGTGTTCGCAAGAGGTAAGGTGGGACATGATGCGGACACTGTCCTGTAAGCACATGGAAGCTCACTGATATAAAATCCATGTAGGGATATCTTGCTTGTTGCATCATATGCATGTTTGCTTGATGAAGTTTTGATGCATTTCGTATACATTGGATTGAAGAATTCATTTTCAACTGCTTGATGATTGAGTCTGGTTTTGTGATTATATATGAATAAAAAATCAAATATTTATATCTACATATTTAAAAATATATATAAGCACACACATGAGCATAATAAAGTATTATTTAAAAATATAAATAATAATAATAAATTAAAAATTAAATAAAATAATGGTTTATCATATTATGGAGACTCTGAAGTCTACTGCCACTTGGCAATATTTTCTCTTGCATGACTTTCTTGTGTGACATTTATTTTATACCTCCCTCATCCTATTTAAGCAAGGAGGTAGCATATCGTAGGGACATCACAGTGTGTTTGATGTTTGAGGTGCCCCTTCTTGCAAAGAACTTTGCTAGTGAATCGTTGCCAAATGAACTCTAGGTTTTTTCAATTCCTATGATATTTGATGTGTTTTGAACGAAATTGTTTTTTTCTACTGGTTTGTTGAACAAGGATTGGTTCAAGTACTCAATATATGTTGAATAAATAATGTGTTGGTTTAATATTATAAAAATAATTTAATGTAGAGTATTTCTATTAGATACTATGGTTTTTATTTAAAAATTTCTTCTGTGAGGTGTAACCAGAACATAGACTAAATTATCAAGAATTTGGTATAATAAAGAAGATAATAGACCAAAAACCTAACTATTAATGTTGTGCTACTTATGTGTGGTTTATGAAATATATGGTGAATGATAAAATATTGTAATATATAATATGGTGTTGTGTGTGCTTATGTAATGGTTGCACTGCATGTATGTGTACCTGCATGTTGTTTGCATTGATAGTTTACATTCATAATGGTCGTGTTGACCCATTATTGCACACCAATTATATTTCTATCTATTCTATAGAAGACCTTCGAGATTGGATTGTTTTCATAGAAGAATGAGACCGAAAAAGCTCTATCAGATATTTGCATTTGGAATTATTGGATACCAGCAGTAAATTGAAAAATTGTTGTGTTAAAGCCTTTTATGGCAATTTGGGATATCAATATGTTCTTGTTAAATTATTTTATAGTGATACAATGAAGTAGGCGACCATATGAATATAATATACATTTTTATGTTGCATTTTTTCTTGTGTATAACCAGAAACAAATGTTTACTATGCTTTAAAAGGTGAAATAATTATTATTTTTACTATTTTGTAAAATGTTTAATTTAATTTTATTCAAATTGTATTATTTGGATCACCACTGCTATAAGGAAGCATTTAATAGGTTTTTTTTTTAAGCGAAAAACCTCTTGCGGGGCCGCCTTGGTCTAAGAGACCACGAACATGGGGTTCTACACCATCAAAGTCACCTAGGGGTTGCACCTAGCCTTGCTCGCACCAACATTATCAATTGGATTTTGGGTACCCAATTCAGCTTTTTGGTAGGGTGGAGATTCTAACCTAGGACCTCCCTTGGAGGATTTCCCTCTCCTCTACAACTCACCTACAACATCTGGGTTAAACTAATTTATAGTGGAAAACACCCCTTTCGAGGTGCCACTTTCAATAGGTTGGCCATAGGAGGAATGGAGCCTTGGAGCCTTGTCGGCCTCTACCAAGACATAGGACATTCCTAACTATACCATATATCTGTAGGATGGAGACAAGGGGAATGGAACTTGGGTCAGACTCTACCAGCACCCAGGGTATTTACCATTGTACCACAACAAGCATATTAATAGGTTTTTTTTAGGAAAACAATGATATTTAATTATTTTATTAAAAACAATTAAAATATTTAGGCATGCTTGATGAATGAACTAAAGTTTGGTTATTGCCTTGAGTATTGAAAATAATATAAGATATCTTTTAGTAAATAGAAATGGTTGATTGGGTTTTATATAGTACTTGTTGTGTCGTATTCTGGACTGAATTAACTATTACAGAATTATAATAGTGGATATTCATATTTTAACAAAGGCAATAAAATGCTTTATTTTATAATAGTTCTCATAGATGATTAAAGTTGTGAGATTATCTTCTTATTTCACGTTGGAAAGTTTTAAAACATTGATAAATCATTTACTTTATAGACATTGGTAAAATTATTTAGACACCAAAAACTAGGCATTTGCATTGCACATCTCAATTTTGCATAATAATATATACCTAAGTCTAAACTTAGGCATATAATTCTTGCACATTATTCATTCACATTGCACATCACAATTTTGCATAATAATATATATGCCTAAGTCTAAACTTAGGCATATAATTCCTGCACATCATTCATTCACATTGCACATTCCAACTTTGCATAATAAAATAATATACCTAAGTCTAAACTTAGGTGTATTTTCCTGCACATTAGTTTATATTTTCCAGATTTATTAAATCTGGAAAATCAACATAAGATACCCTGTCTCCCCACTTGACATGTGTCCTGGCCACATCACCATCACCCACTTGCCACATCTCATACACCCTTGTCCCCTTTGTCCCTTCACATGGGTCATCCCTCATAATTCACTTCAATTAAACCTACCCACTTGCCACATCTCACACCTCACTCCACACTTCACTCCACTTCCACCTACCCACTTGCCACATCTCACACTTCAGTCCACACTTAACTCCACTTGCACCTACCCACATGCCACATCTCCCTAGTTAAGTGAGACACTTCTAGTGACTCACTGTAACTGCCTAGGATAGGTGGCTGCCCAATCCCTACCACTTGGCAAGCTTGGAATACCACCTATCCTTCCCTCCAAAACCCTCAAAGGCCTATAAAGGCACCATCACATGACCAATAAAAGAAGGAGATGAATGCTAATGTTATGCTACGAAAATCGTCACTCATGTGAGCAATAATCACATACTTGTTTTCTATTTTTATTTTGCATTAGTCATTTTACCATAATCATTATAAACGGATGCTACTAAACCCTTGGTCATTTCCATGTGTGTAGGTTTCAGGATTCAAGAGTTCAAGGTCATCATGGTGGTCATGAAAAACCCACCTCCAACATTGTTGTAGCATGAAGAAGAATGAAAGACACCATCCTTGATTTGTAAAAGGGATTACCCCTTGTGGACATCTTATTGTAAAATGCACCCTCAAAGGGTCAATTTGTATCCCAAGGGACCACTTTCCTTCATATTTATTACAATGGTGTAGGAAATTTGAGCATAATGCTCCATGGATGCAAGTGCTTGGATTTTGTTTATTTGTTAGTTGTTTGGCTTGACTCTTGGTCTTTACCATAAGTTGAGGTGAAATGAGGTGGTGAATGTGAAGGTATGTGTGTGAAAATGTGATGGAAGTACAAATGAATAACACACAAATCAAACAAACAAACAATATTTTCTATGTTTTTTATTTTTTATTTTTTTGAACTTTGGATTTTTTTTTGTTTTTTGTTTTTGATTTTTTTTTTTTCTAGTTTCGGTGTGTTTTGATGTTTTTGGAATTTTGAAGTATTATTTTTTTGGACTTAGAATGATAGAACTCAATTAAGGTGGTGATTAGGAATACTAGTGCCAAACATGATTTCTCAAAAGAGTCTAGGGTACACCACTTAAAATCCACAATGTCTGGAGGGTTCACCTAGCTCTTCCACTCTAAATCGACAAGCGTTTCCAAAAGTGAGAGGTAGTTTGAACACGAGTGACCTATCCCAACTTAAGAGATATTCCTATTCTATCTAATATATCTAGGGGGCAAGCCAATGGAAGGAGGTGAATTCCAACATCACCAGTATGAATTGGGGGTTGGTGATGAAGTCCAACCTTGCCAATGTTATTATGAAACGTGTGAGTGTGTGAAGGTTTTTTTTTTCTATTGTTTTTGTAAAAAAAATACAAAAAAAAATCCTAAAATGCAATCTAGGATGCAATTTTTATTTAAATGCACACAAATGCAATTGTACACAGAGCAAACAATTTAGCAAATTTTTGACAATAATTTTTTTTTTGGTTTTGTGTGTTTGATGTTTTTGTTTTAATGCTTATGTAGAATGCAAAATGGAAGCTAAGGATGCAAAATGCAATGCAAATAAATAGTTTGCCTAGAATGCTCTTATTATGAAAATACAATGGAGTTGAAGTTGTAATTTTTTTTTTGTTTGAAAGTAAAATTGTAAACTAAATTGTTGTTTGTCTGTTTTTTTTGTTATTTTAATGTTTTGATTTTTTTGAATTTTGTTTTTTTTTTAAATGTTTTTTTTTCTAATGTTTTTTTGAGTTTGCAATTTTTTTATTCTTTTCTAATGTTTATGTTTGGTTTTTTATTTATTTTATTATTATTTTTAATTATTTTTTTCTTTATGTTTGATTTTTTTTTTTTTTTTTTTTTTAATTTTTTGATATGTTTTTTTTTTTATTTTTTTCTTTTAAGATGTTTTTGTGTTTTTAATTTGAAATGTGGGGTTTTGTTCCTTTGGAGCCTTTTGATGTGTTTTTAATTTTTATGATAAATTGACTAATGCAAAATGAAAATAGAAAACAAGTATATGATTATTTCTCACATGAGTGATGATTTTTGCAACATAACATTAGCATTCCCCTCCTTTTTTTGGTCATGTTTTTAATTTGAAATGTAGGTGTCTCCTTTGGAGACTTTTTATTTGAATTGACCAAAGGGGTTTGGTTCCTTTGGAGCCTTTTGATTTTATTTAACCAAAGGGATACCCCTTTTGGAGCATTTTTGATTGATTTGACCAAAGGGATGTCCCCTTTAGAGCATTTTGGATTGATTTGACCAAAGGGGTATCCCCTTTGGAGTTTTTTTATTTGAATTGACCAAAGGGGTGAAGAACATGAACTTATACTGAGGGGGGGGGTGAACAGTATAAGATAAAACCATTTAATAATTTTAATTTTAGATAGCAGTGGCATCAACATAACATTAAACAAGACAGAAAGCATCACACATAAAAGACCCATTTTAACGTGGTTCACCCAAGGTGGGCTACTCCACGGATAAAACTTTTCCTCTAAAAGTTATATCAAAACCTCTGGGAATCCTTTCCGATTACAATGTTTATGAGCCTCAGCCCAAAGGAGACACCTTTCCCTAAATCTGCTTTGCTAGTGATCCTCTAGAAGACCTCTATCTCTTTTGCCCTTAGCAAGTGGAACTCTTTCCATAGAAGACACCTATCTTCCCTGCTCTGGATGGAGATCTCTGTCCTCAACTCTGTCATAGCAAGCTGGTCCTCTTTTTTGCACCAAAACACAGTCCTTCGATATGGCACAATTATGTCCTCTTTCTTTGTTCTTTTCGGCACTTGGTTTGGAAAATAATTCTTCACTGTCTGCACAACTACAACAGCACAATCTTCTTAAACTACAGCAGCATTCTCTTCTCAACTTACAGTAGCACTTGATCACTGTTAGTTCTTCACAACCGTTCGTAATTATAGCAGCATCTACTGTGCGCACTTTTCTTTCTATTACCCAAACTATGTGAACACAGTCGCAATCACAACAGAATCTTCTCTGCACAGTCTTCTCATAAACAATAGCACATACTTCGTGTATACAACAGCATAGACTTCTACACTTAGAAGATTCAGTGAAACGTACTTTGATGCTGTAGTCGGACTTCGCTCTTTGCTTTTTTGATTACGAACCTTGCTTGTCGCACTAACTCTGCGAACGCCACGCTTCGAAAGCACACATCAATCCACACTAAAAAATGCTCAAACAGTCCTCCTTTAATACCCACAATCTCAAGATGAAATCTTGTTCTTTAGTCGACTGATCAATCTTTTAATACGTCGGCTGTAAAACCTTATCCTTCATCGGCCAAGGTTAACTTCGTCGGCTTCAACCACATCTGCTGTCCTATAGCTTTTCTCATGCGAAGCTCAAACATGTCATGATATCGCTACGCCTTGGTCTTTCGTACACCTTCTTTGGTTTGTTGTCATGAAATCTCTACACTACAGCTTTTGCTAACGTCATCGCAAATCTTATCGTGAAATCGCGATGCTCTAGACTTCACTGCCTTCTTCTCCGTTGTTGTCATGAAATCATGACACTACAGCCTTTGCTGACGTCATCATGAAACTTGTTGCAAAATCATGACACTCTAGACTTCACTGCCTTCTTCTTCGTTGCTGTCACGAAATTGCGACGCTACAGCTTTTGCTAACGTCATCATGAATCTTGACACAAAATCACGATGCTCTAGACTTCACTACCTTCTTCTCCATGGCTGTCGTGAAATCATGATGCTACAGCTTTTGCTGATGTCATCAGCAACTCTATCGCGAAATCGTGACACCTCTTGCTTCTTCATCCTTTTCTTGGTTTGCACTAGCGAAAATGAAACATGTCACGAAATCGTGACATTTTTTGCATCCGTACGACTTCTTCGAAACTTGTCGTGAAATCGTGACACTTCCTGCAACTCAACACTGCCAACTCAACTTGTCGCAAAATCGTGACACTTTTTGCATCCGTACAACTTCTTCGAAACTTGTCACGAAATCGCGACACTTTTTTCCCGCTGTGCTTCTGCCTTCCTCCATGTCACGAAATCGTGACAGTTTTGGCCAAACTTTCTCTCTCCTCAACCATGTCACGAAATCGTGACACTTTTGCCCGCTTTGCATCTGCCTTCCTGCATGTCGCAAAATCGTGACTTTCTCTCTCCTCAAACATGTCGCAAAATCGTGACAGTTTTTCTAGCAGCCTGCAAACTTATTCTACTTTATATTTTTTTGGATTTTTGGCAACTGGGCTACTCTGATTTTCTTGCAAACTTACTGACCAACAGAAACCTTCAACAAAAACACATCCTTGGACTTAAAAACAAATTGCTCCAATAGTTCCTCGACATCAAAAACAACATCTACAAATAGCTCCTTGACATCAATGACAACAACTAAACTTAGGCAAGGGCAATGTACTCAAGGTACCCAAAATTGCCAACAATCTCCCCCTTTGTCATTGATGGCAATCCTTATCTAAAACACATATTTCAAGAGTCAAAACTGAATTCAATCTCTCCAAGTTTTGCTCCCCCTGAATTGAAGCTTTCCTCTTCTCTTGAAAAACTCTCCCCCTTACTTAAATCTCTCCCCCTTTGTCATCAATGGCAAAGGGTCACCTTTGGGGCTTGGGACTAAGAATGAGCCTCTTAGCTTAGTCCCTCCCCCCATCTCCTGATGAGGTGATTAATCTCGAGGTGAGAGTACAACTCCCAATTTCTCCCTTAGATACTCAAACGTATCTTTTGGAAGGGGTTTGGTGAAGATATCTGCAATTTGCTCTTTAGTGGGTACATATTCTAGCTTGACCTGCTTCTCTTGCACTTTTTCCCTTAGAAAATGATACTTGATAGAAATGTGCTTCGTCCTTGAGTGCATTACCAAATTTTTAGAAATACTTATGGCACTTGAATTATCACAAAGAATAGGAATAGGTTGTTCATGCATGACTTTGAAATCCTCCAAGGTTGTTTTCATCCATAAAACTTGAGTACACCCAGCCACTGCCGCTATGTATTCAGCTTTTCGTCGTAGATAAGGAAACTCGAAGGTTGTTTCTTACTTAGCCAAGAAACCAGACTCTTTCCCGTAAAGAATGCTCCACCACTAGTGCTCTTCCTATCATCAATACTGCCTGCCTAATCTGCATCTGTATAGGTTGTGAGGGTGAAATTACCACCTTTGGGATACCAAAGCCCAAAATCCACAATGCCCTTCAAATATCTGAATATCCTCTTGACTGCCATAACATGAGATTCTTTTGGAGCTGCCTGAAATCTTGCTACTAATCCAACGGCTTGCATGATATCCGGTCTGGTAGCTGTACTATATATTAAACTACCAATCATAGATCTGTACAATTTCTGATCTGCTACTGGGGATTCATCATCCTTACTCAGATTGCACCCTGTAATCATTGGAGTACATACAGGTTTGCTGTCCATCATCCCAAATTTTTTTAACATCTCTTTGATATATTTTTCTTGAGAAAGAAATATACCATTTTTTGATTGCGCAATCTACAGTCCTAAAAATAATGACAGCTCTCCAATCATGGACATCTCGAAATCCTTTTGCATGGTGTTGGCAAAAACTTTGCACATCCGAGTATTATTTCCCTTGAAAATTATATCGTCGACATAAACAACTATGATAATCATATCATCACCTTTATTCTTAATGTACAAGTTGCAATCTGCCATGCCTTTCCTGAACCCTTGTTCATGAAGATACTCATCAAGTCTTGATTACCAAGCCTTGGGTGCTTGCTTTAACCCGTACAGTGCATTTTTTAGTTTACACACATAGTCTGGATGTTCTGAAAGAGACACACCTTCTGGCTATTCTACATAGACTTCTTCATCCAACACTCCATTTAGAAAAGCAGACTTTACATCCATTTGAAACACTTTGAAAGAATTGAAACTAGACAGGGCCAAGAACATTCTGATCGCTTCAAGACGAGTAACAGGCACAAACGTCTCTTTGAAATCAACACCTTTGACTTGAGCATACCCTTTATAGACTAACCTCGCTTTGTTCCTGACAATATTTCCATCCTCATTAAGTTTATTTCTGAAAACCCATTTTGTGCCAATGACATTCTTATTCTTAGGTCTTGGAACCAAGTCCCAGGTTTCACTTTTCTCTATTTTATTTAGCTCTTCATCCATTGATTATACCCAAAAATCATCTGTACATGCTTCACTGAAATTCTTTGGCTCAATCTGAGATAAAAATGAAACATTTGCAGATTCATGTGAATAAATGACTCTTCTTCTCGTTTGCCTGCTATTTGGATCATCGATGATCAAGTATTTGGGATGATGTTTCTGAACATACCGTGAAGGGGTTTTGGGAAGCAGATGTTGTTTTTCATCTTCTTCATATGACACTTCTCTGAATTCTTCTTGACAGATTCCATCACTGAGTTCCTTGACTGGTTCTCTTATTCCTATATTTTCATCTACTGTCACATTTATGCTCTCTACAACTGTGTGAGTTCTTTTGTTGAAGCATCTATAGGCCTTACTTTTTCTGGAATATCCAAGAAAAATTCCCTCATCACACCTAGGATCAAACTTACCTGGATTTTGATCTTCCCTTCTGATGAAGCACTTACTCCCGAACACTTTGAAGTGTTTAACTCGTAGTTGGTCTTCCTTTCCACAGCTCATAGGAAGTTTTATGATGATTGACTTTGAGTTGAGCCCTGGTAATGATGTGGACTGCTGTATTTACTGCTTCTCTCCAAAAACCATCTAAAATTTTGACTCATCTAACATTGCTCTCGCCATATTTTCAACAGTTCTATTTTTTCTTTCAACTACTCCATTTTGTTGAGGAGTTCTTGCTGCTGAATATTCTCTTTTGATTCCATGTTTTTCATAGTATTCCATGAATTCATTTGAAGTGAACTCTCCTCCTCTATCTGATCTTAAGCATTTGATTCTCTTGTTAGTCTCATTTTCAATCATTTCTTTAAAAATTTTAAATTTTTCAAAAGCTTCAGATTTTTCTTTGAGAAAAGTAACCCAAGTCATTCTCGAGTAATCATCTATAAACAACATGAAATAGCTATCTCCTTGAATGCTCTGAGTTCTGGTAGGACCACACAAATTAGTATGAATAAGATCCAAGGGTTTGGACGAGGAATACCCTTTCGATTTGAAACTGGTTCTGGTCTGTTTACCATGTTGACAAGGACCGCAAATGATGTTTTGAGGCCTTTTTATTTTGGACAAGTCTCTAACTGCTTCCTTGTTACTAATACTGACCAGAATATCAAAACTCAAATGTCCCAATATTTTATGCCACAACCAACTCTCATCTTCTTGAGTTAGAAGGCATTTTTCTCTTTTTATCTTGTTCAGCATGTAAAGATTGTTTGGAGTCCTTGTAGCTTTAGCAATAAGCTTTCCATTTAATTCTTTACTTATCTCACATCTATCAGAAAAGAAAGATACTATGTGCCCTTGATCACAAAGTTGACTCACACTAAGCAGATTATGTCTTAGCCCTTCTACATAAAGCACGTCTTCTGTTTTGGATTTCCCATCCAAACTAAGAGTTCCTTTACCACAGATCTTTGTGGACCTGTTATCTCCAAAACTGAATGTTCCTTTGGTTGCTTCTTTTAAAGACAAAAATTTTCCTTTTTTTCCAGTCATATGTTTTGAACAGCCACTATCAAGATACCACTTTTCTACTTTGTCTTGAGCATGAAAAGTAGTTTGAACTATCATTGACTTAGATTCTATCACATTCTTCCTTTTTGAGACCTCAAAGCTAAATTTATCCAAGCTGCACATCCTTGCTATATGCCCAAAATTCTTGCACTTGTAACACATGATATTTTTATTCATAAGAGGTGCAAATGAGTTAACATTTTCCTTACTATGACTCTTCAGAGATTTATTGCAATGCATAGCTATGTGACCAAATTTTTTATAGGAAAAACAATATCCATGGAAGGTATTATGTAACCTGTTTTGATGCCTTGGAAGTTTGTTCTTCTTGCGATCAACTGGAATCCATTTCTCTTCAGAATGAAGATTGTTCTTGCTTGAAGATCCTGTTTCATACATGGTGATGCCATCCTTCTTTTCACACGTAAAATTCTGTTTGAGAGTTGACTGTTCTAACTTTACTCTAAGAGACATAATCTCTCCTTCTAGTTTCTCACAATCAGCTACTTTTTCTTTTAGAACTTCTGTTAGAACTTGTTCAATATTCTTCCCTTATTCAACAAGAATTTTGAAATCTATAATATGTTGAGCCAATTCTGATCTTGCTATCTCTTTTTCTTGACAATGCTGCTTAAGAACAAAATTCTCTTCCCTGAGTTTCTCAAGCTTTCTCAAGGCCAAGAAGAATTCACTCTTGAGATCAAATTCAAACTTTTCTGAATTTACATGTTCCTCTGTTAGATCCTTCTCCGAGCTGTTAGGCTTTTTTTGGAGAGACCGCTCTGATACCAATTGAAGAACATGAAATTATACTGAGAGGGGGGTGAACAAGATAAGATAAAACCATTTAATAATTTTAATTTCGGATAGCAGTGGCATCAACATAACATTAAACAAGACAGAAAGCATCACACATAAAATACCCATTTTAACGTGGTTCACCCAAGGTGGGCTACTCCACGGATAAAAATTTTCCTCTAAAAGTTATATCAAAACCTCTGGGAATCCTTCCCGATTACAATGTTTATGAGCCTCAACCCAAAGGAGACACCTTCCCCTAAATCTGATTTGCTAGTGATCCTCTAGAAGACCTCTATCTCTTTTGGCCTTAGCAAGTGGAACTCTTTCCATAGAAGACACCTATCTTCCCTGCTCTGGTTGGATATCTCTGTCCTCAACTCTGTCACAACAAGATGGTCCTCTTTTCTGCACCAAAACACAGTCCTTCGATATGGCACAATTCTATCCTCTTTCTTTGTTCTTTTTGGCACTTGGTTTGGAAAACAATTCTTCACTATCTGCACAACTACAGCAGCACAGTCTTCTTAAACTACAGTAGCATTATCTTCTCAACTTACAGCAACACTTGATCACTGTTAGTTCTTCACAACCGTTCGCAATTATAGCAACATCTACTGCGCGCACTTTTATTTCTATTACCCAAACTGTGCGAACACAGTCGCAATCACAATAGAATCTTCTCTACACAGTCTTCTCATAAAAAACAGCACATACTTTGTGTATACAACAGCACAGACTTCTACACTTAGAAGATTCAATGAAACGTACTTTGATGCTGCAGTCGGACTTCGCTCTCTGCTTTTTCGATTGTGAACCTTGCTTGTCGCACTAACTCTGTGAACGCCATGCTTCGAAAGCACACATCAATCCACACTCAAAAATGCTCAAATAGTCCTCCTTTAATACCCATAATCTCAAGATGAAATCTTGTTCTTTAGTCGGCTGATCAATATTTTAATACGTCGACTGTAAAACCTTATCCTTTGTCGGCCAAGGTTAACTTCGTCAGCTTCAACCGCCTCTGCTGTCCTATAGATTTTATCGTGCGAAGCTCAAACATGTTGCGATATTGCTACACCTTGGTCTGCCGTACACCTTCTTTGGTTTGTTGTCACGAAATCGCTACACTATAGCTTTTGCTGACGTCATCGCAAATCTTGTCACGAAATTGTGATGCTCTAGACTTCACTGCCTTCTTCTCTGTTGCTGTCGTGAAATCGTGACACTATAGCCTTTGCTGACGTCATCATGAAACTTGTTGTGAAATCATGACGCTCTAGACTTCACTGCCTTCTTCTCCATTGCTGTCGTGAAATCGCGACGCTACAGCTTTTGCTGACGTCATCATGAATCTTGTCGCAAAATCGTGACGCTCTAGACTTCACTGCCTTCTTCTTCATGGTTGTCGCAAAATCGTGACGCTACAGATTTTGCTAACGTCATCAGCAACTCTGTCATGAAATTGCGACACCTATTGCTTCTTCATCCTTTTCTTGGTTTGCACTAGCGAAAATGAAACATGTCATGAAATCATGACATTTTTTGCATCCATATGACTTCTTCGAAACTTGTGAAATCACAACACTTCTTGCAACTCAACACTGCCAACTCAACTTGTCGCGAAATCGTGACACTTTTTGCATTCGTACAACTTCTTCGAAACTTGTCATGAAATTGTGACACTTTTTGCCCGCTGTGCTTCTGCCTTCCTGCATGTCGTTAAATCATGACAGTTTTGGCTAAACTTTCTCTCTCCTCAACCATGTCACGAAATAATGACACTTTTGCCCGCTTTGCCTCTGCCTTCCTGCATGTCACGAAATTGTGACTTTATCTCTCCTCAAACATGTCGTGAAATCATGACAGTTTTTCCAGCAGCCTGCAAACTTATTCTACTTTATCTTTTTCTAGATTTTTGGCAACTGGGCTACTCTAATTTTCTTGGAGACTTACTGACCAACAGAAACCTTCAACAAAAACACATCCTTGGACTTAAAAAAAAATTGCTCCAATAGTTCCTCGACATCAAAAAAAACATCTACCAATAGCTCCTTGACATCAATGACAACAACTAAACTTAGGCAAGGGCAATGTACTCAAGGTACCCAAAATTGCCAACAAGGGGTTTGGTTGCTTTGGAGCCTTTTGATGTGTTTTTAATTTTTTGAAATATATATTTTTTAATTTTTTATTTTGAAATTTTTTTGGAGTTTTATTCGTTTTGTGTGTGTTTGGTTTGGTCCCACCATGACTGCCATTTCTGTAACTAAAAAAACTGAGCAACAAATAGAAATGAACACAAAGACAAATTTTCCAAAACTACAATTTGTATTGATATTTGATACAATGTTTACAAATAAATTTTGAATTATCCCAAGTGTGTCTGGGATAATGTTACAATGCTCTCTCTATGTATTGGTACAATGCTTATGATAATGGAATGGGGGTCTTTTAAGTCCTCATAGAAATGCTTGCTCTTCGTTCTCCATATACAGCTCCAAGGGGTGAGTGGGCTTTGGTATCCAATGCAAGGCCACTCCAGCTTCAACAACTTCTCCAAAATACCTACCTCCTACACACATGAAAACCAAATGAGGGTTAGTAGCACCTACAAATCAAGGTATAAAACTGATACTACAAAACCCTAACCAGATAATCATGTAACATAGAAAATAGAAGCAAATAAAACCTAAGCCTTGCTGAATAAAACTTTACTAATTTGGTTTTCACGTCTTACTTTTGGCTCTACGAAATCATAGGTACACGGTGATGAATGGGAAACTATGCACGGGTGGTGGGGAAACCATGCAGGTGTGGTTATGGCTATGAAACCATGGATAAGTGGTTTGGGCTGAACATTCATACTACTAGGCTGCTGGAATAGGATCAGACTCTACATGCATCCTTAGGAGAAGATGCATATCGAGTTTGAAGGCCCTATTTTTGAAGCAATATTAAAATAAAAATATGAGCCCCATATCTTTTGGAATAGTACCATAATCAAAAAATTTCTCCTTTTGCCCCTCTAGGTTGATAAATTTTAGGCATCCTCCCAGGATCTCATCTTCAAGGATTTTTAGAATGAAAAAATCTTTCTTGATAGTTGTTCATTTATGAATAACAAGGGTTGCAAGTTCTCATTCTACACTGCACCTTTTTTTGCATCGTAGAATTTCATAACTGCCTCAACAAGCTCTTAACCAAGTCTTCCATGGGATAGCACTCAAAGTTGAAGGGAATTTTATTACTTTGGCTGCTACACTTTTATGGGAGAGTTTAGCTTTAGACTTAATGGTCAATATTGTATCCACTATTCCTTCCATCGAGTCCTTAAGTCACTTATTGGGCTTTGGCTTCATCATTTTGTTCCTTATACATTTCTATCCTCACAAAATCCTTGTCAAGAAATGTAGTCTCAAAGCACATTGTGTGACTCCTGACAATTTAGGTGTTACAAGGTGTTATGTTTTGTTGATTGATTTTTTTTTACCAAAGGAATTTGGGTACCTTTGAAGCATTTTGGATTGATTTGACCAAAGGTTTTTGTGCATTTGGTGCTTTTTGGATTGTGTTAATGATGATTATCCTTATGGTAATCTACTCCTCCTACCAAATTGTATGTATATCCAATCGCTACAACCACTAGGGGACTAGAGTAAATCACTAGATACGAGGATTACTTAAGGTTGTGTGGAAGAATAAAATACACATCTCTATCCCATGGAGTAGTCCAGCTACATGGATTTCTTAGGAAGTTGAGATTATAGCACTATTATTTTTCAAAATCCTTGTTGAGATTTATTTTGACAAAAGGAAATGGGTTACCTTTGGAGCTTTTTTTGAATTTATTTGACCAAAGGGGTAGGTGCCTTTGGAGACTTTTGAATTGAATTGACCAAAGGAGTTTATTTTCCTTGGAGCCTTTTGAATTTAATGTGACCAAAGGGGTTGATTCCTTTAGAGCTTTCTTTTTAATTAAATTTAACGTGACCAAAGGGGTTGATTCCTTTAGAGCTTTCTTTTTAATTAAATTTAATGTGACCAAAGGGGTTGATTCCTTTGGAGCTTTTTGAATTGAATGTGACCAAAGGAGTTTGATTCCTTTGGAGCTTTTTGAATTGAATGTGACCAAAGGGGTTGTTTCCTTTGGATATTTTTTTCTTTTGGATTTTTTTAATTGAATTGACCAAAGGGGCTTGATCCCTTTGGAGCCTTTTTGAATTGAATGTGACCAAAGGGGCTTATTGGGGAAGGTGTAAGACCTTGAACCCCCCCTAGTTGGTTTTTTGTGATTGTTTATGTATATGTGTAATGATTGATTGTTTATATTTTTTTGTGTACATGTGATGAAATGAATGTCTTATGAATGAATGCAATTGGTGGTGATGTATACAAATTAATGAATGGTGTTGCTTTATTAATTATTTTTCAAAGAGGTTTTGAACAATTTGAATGAATGGTGTTTTCTTATTAATTTTTGTTCAAATAGGTTATGAACTATTGTTTTAGCAAGATTTACCTTTATTTCTTAATCAGGGGTACCAATATGATACTACTGGTGTGACCACATGGATGAAATGAATTATGATATATGTGACTATGTGATGGAGGTAAGGAATGGAAGCTTTCTTATGACTTTGTTATCCTTAGGGATAAAGGATATAGAGTTGTTTTACAAAGACTCAAACTCATATATGATCTCACAAATATTCATGATGTTGTGGTTATTCTAGTATTTTTTTAAATCTCAAGAACCAATAGTGTGTGAAATGATTGTTCATTTCTCATTATGAGTTAGGTCAAACTAATCAATTATAACTTATTCCAATAAGCTAGCTCATCTGAGAGTGATCATAGGTCTGTACAAAATAAGGATGCTAATGAGATAGACATGGCACCACACGTGAGGATACCCCATTGCAAGGCGTGATTCATTCATCCCATTGTTGTAATAAGGATCACCCCACAATTTTTGAGACACTAAGAGTTCCAGGGATTCAAGTTCCTTTCCCTTCTTTTATTGCATTGGATTTTGGAATTTTATTTCTAAGTTGGTTCATTTTTGTAATAGAGCAACATGCTTTTTATTTTTTTTTTCTTTTTGGATGCTTGTTCATTTTGAGGAAGAGTAAGGGGATTTTATATATTTTTGAAAAAAAATTGGGATACTTGCTCTCTTTGAATAAGAGTAAGAGTTTTTTATTATTTTTGGAATATTTTTGGGTTACTTTCTTGCTTTGAAGAAGAGCAAGGGATTTTCATTGCTTTTGGAATACTTTTGAGATACTTGCTCACTTTGAATAAGAGCCTTTTTTTTAATTTTTATTTTGAAGGATGAAGGAGGAGCTTGTCCTTTTATCAAATCTTAGATTTCTAGGCCATGTGCATAATTGGATGAATAGGGAAAACCTTTCAATTTTTGCAATAACAACTTATGACTTCATCATTCCTAGGCTTCATAATGTTTTAATATGTTTTGATGTGTGTGGTCCAAGAGGAAACTTGATTAACCAAGAGCAATCTATTGCATCTAAAGATTGTTTGATTTTCAATTAAGGTTATTTGAAACACTAGGAGTGGCTGAGTGATTGAAAACACCTAGATTTTATTATGTGAATATGTTAATGACCAAAGGACCACTTAGAAAGTTGTAAATGATTGTGATTGATGGATTGGTGACTAATGCTAAACCAAAGGTACCCCTAATGAAGGCAACAAGACATAGTACTAAAAATTATTCATGAATTTAATGAATACAAATTGTACAACTATGCAAATGTGATGGAAGTGGAATGTGTGAATGCAATGAAAGTTGGATTGTGAAGGCAGTTTATTAAAAATGTTGTGTATAAAAATATTTTGGTGTTTTATATTTATTATTTTTTTTTCTTTTGGTGTTTTTTTATCTGATATATGACCAAAGTGGTTTGGTTCCTTTGGAGCTTTTTGAATTGCATGTGACCAAAGGAGTTTTGGTTCCATTGGAGCCTTTTGAATGGAAATTGACGAAAGGAGTGCCTCCCTTGGAGAATTTTGAAATGAGATTTGACCAAAGGTATTAGGTTCCTTTAGACCCTTTTGATTTGATTTGAAAAAGGGATACCCCCTTTGGAGCATTTTTGATTTATTTGACCAAAGCGATGTCACCTTTGGAGCATTTTGGATTAATTTGACCAAAGAGATGTCATATTTGGAGCATTTTTGAATGAGGATGGTGTCTTTTGTTTCTATTTTTTGATGTGTTTTTAAGGAGGCCTTTGAAATGTGTTTTTAATTTTCAAATTTCTATAAAGGCACCATCACATGACCATGAAAAGGAGGGTAATGCTAATGTTATGCTATGAAAATCGTCACTCATGTGAGAAATAATCACATACTTGTTTTCTATTTTTATTATGCATTAGTCATTTTATCATAATCATAGTCATTTTCTTTTACACAATTTATATTATTCATTTCATTAGATGCATTTAGATAGGTGCTACTAAACCCTTATCTCTTTACATGTGTGCAGGTTTTAGGATTCAAAAGTTCAAATCCAGCATGGTGGTCATGACAAACCCACCACCCCAACATTGATTATAGCATGAAGAAGAGTCAAACACCATTTTTTATTGTAAAAGAGGATCATCCCCTTCAAGCATATTTATTAAGAAGCACCCTACAAAGGGGCTTACTATATTTAAAAACTCATTTTACAAAATATAATGCAATGTTTCATTTTTTAATAGCAATGGTTTTATTTTTTATGTATACAATTTCATCTATGAAACAAAACTTATGTTATTTGTAATTCAAAGATATTCTAAAAGTTTACAATAATTCATATTTTAGCTGTGGAAATCATAAATCGTTGGTCCTTGAGTAAGCGTAATCATAAAGTTGTGTAGAGAGTTTGTTAACATAGAACCTTGGAATAGTTTGAAATATTTTTGGGTAATATACCTCATAAGTTAAGAATAATTGTAGATTTAAAGTGTCAGCCTAGAGATATTGCTTTGAGAAATGTCTAGCTGTCATTTTTCAAAATCAAGACTATCACCTTTCCACTACCCGACTTTATAAATATGCCTGAGAAACATAAGAATTAAACCTATACCTTTTAATCCTCTTCTACTTCATATGCACTAATGGTCATACATTAAATTAAATCTAGCACTTCGTTGATATATATTCCATGCTAATCATTTGCTTTGGGTGATGTAAAACCTTGAGCTTCATAATTTTACATAGAAATCCTTAGATATTTCTATAATGACTTTTTGTTTTGTAAGTAATAAAAATTAGATTAAAAATGGGTTTTTATCAAGGGACCCAAAATATGGTTACAACAAAAGCATCAAGTGCTTAGTAATTTTAACAACCAAATTAGGAAGGAACATATCCCCAATCCAAGTAAGAAAACAAAAGCAAAGCTGAAATAAAACCCTTCCGCCATAGGAAAGACAAACAGGAAGTCAAAACCTAAGCTGGAGCTAATTCTTAGGATCTTTGCCTACCTCACCCTTGCTACCATCCTTAGCCATACTTGACACATAGATACCTACTTTCGTAAGGATATCCTAATATTCTTCGGGGAACTTCTCATTAAGCAATAAAATATGCATCACATTTTGGATGGCCACATAGTTGTCCAACATGTTCTAGAGCATAATGACCCCGGATGAAAAAATGATTAATTAGGAAAACCTTCAAAGCATGGGAAGAAACATCACTAGCCTCTTACTTAAAATAGCCATCCTAGGAACTACCAAACTGCTGAGGCTACTTTTCTTTTAGACACTTAGACACTCTAATTGCCCCTTCAGCCCCTTCCATTTTGATCTTCCTTTTAATAGGTAAAACTCCTGACCCCACTATATGATGCTTTAAGGATCGATAAGCAGTAGGATTGGAGGGTGATGCTTTAGTATTAGGCTTAACCATGGTAGGAATGTTACCCTGGGGTGATATTGAGTAATGTGGGAGTAGATAATTTTAAAAAAACCCTGATGTGGGAGAAAATTCACATCTCTCTTCTTCCTAGAGGCTTCAAGGGTGTAACTTATCAAATTGAAGAGGAAGAGAGGAATATTCATCACATCGATATCACAAAAATGGTTCACAAAACACATATGGAAGCTACAAAGGTTCTTATTAGGGTCATTTATCATAAAATACTCCATGATGGGATTTAAAAGGTTATCCCAAAGAGAGAAAATATCAGACCTTCGCGTCCTTGACTTGGCCAATTTTATCCAGTCCTTGCTCTTATCAAAATACTTCATATCTGCTTCCCAATTGTGTTTGTCCCTCTTTATGGCCCTTCTACATTTGGGAATATTAGTTAGCTCCACCAGAAGTTGCACATTAACCATGATATCCAATCCCCTGATCGAAATAGAAGCACCATCCTTTGTCGAATTCAACACCTAGGAATTGTAGAACTCCAAGGACACTTCTTCATTAATACTAGAAAACTTCTCCAAAAAAGGAAGAAGCCTCTATCAGCAAGGATAAATTTGGCCACAAGGTTAAGGCTAAGGGAACAAGGCTCACAAAAGCTCATCTTGGAATTAAAGCTAAAGGAATAGAAAAGGAGGTTGAACAAGCACACCAAATGGACTTGGGATCTAAGCCAGGACGAAGTCTATAAATAGATTTCCAAAAGGACCAAAAGGGAGTCTCGATAATAGGTATATAAAAATAGAAATACTCCCTAGGACAACCATTAGCCTTGAAATCCAGAACAAATATAGCAAAGGAGAGATTTTTTGAAGGTACATAATGATTTCCTCCCAAAACCCAATCACAAAACTACCACCTAGACTTGGGATGCAAGGAAACATCAAGGGAGTCATGCACGAGTTGGGATAAAACACACCAACTAAGAAATTTTAAGAGTGGTCCCAAATATGTGTGGGAGGGATCAATGACTTGGCAATATTCTAAATGGTGGCCAAGTATCATGGCACAAGGATTCAACCCCCCATTGGCACCAAAATTGGGTGTGCAATCCACATTTTCAAAAAGGGTGATAATACCCATGCATCGATCTATCAAAAAATATTCCCAAGGAAAAGACATTGGGAATTTTAAAAAACATAACTCCTTGCTCTTGGAAATAACACCCAGGAAAATTTGAAACAAGATTCCAAAAGGATAAAAATTTAAAAATTCAATCATTTGAAGCCACTTGAGGGTTTTCATTTGAATTTTTTCACAGTAAAAAATGATAGTTATCTCCCGAGGTAACTAGTTTATCCACGTGGATAAATGTGGCAACCCCACTACCAATTTTACCAACACATCCACAATCCTATTGGTCTCTCGAAATGCATGTTGTAAAACAACTTCCTGATGATAACGGAAAATTATCAAGGCTTTCTCCATGCAATCCTTAATTCACCAAGGGGCAGGACTCTTATTATTTAGATAGTCTATAGTGTTCAAAGAATCCCCTTCAAAAATCAGCTTGCCAAGGAAATCCTTGGCTAGGCATAACCCTCTCCAAAATACCCTAGCCTCTGCCACATTATTTTATTTAACACCCAAAGGCTTCATGAAAGCCATAATAGAAATACCTTCATGATTTCTCAGAATACCCCTAGCTCTAGCCTGACCAAGATTTTCTTTAGCTGCTCCATCAATATCTAGTTTGAACCATCCCTCCGGAGGAGGTATCCATCTGGAATTAATCCTATTATTTTACCTAGGTTGATACTGATATTCATCCAAAGGGATATTAAAATACCAGTAAATGGAAGCCTCATATATAGATACTAGGCAAGAATTTGAAGGGATAAGAGAGGTATTTTCATATCTGAGGCTAGGATCTTATTGTATAAGGAAAGGGGATCAAGGATTTTATTTGAAAACACTCTTTGGTTCCTTTCCAACCAAGTCTATGATAAGAAGTGATGGAGGAACGAGTTCCAAAAAAAATTATTGCGAGGATTAAGGAAGGGAATCGTCCATTGAACAAAAACATCAATCAAAGACTGGGGCTTGGCCCAACTAATCTAGACAACACTGAAGATATTGTTAAGAGTGGAGGATGAGAAGGGGTAATCTAAAAATAGATGATGAAGATATTCCCATTCTTTCGAGCATAAATAACAATGATTAGGGACTATCATACCCCTTTTAATAAGGTTATCATTAGTTAGGATTATTTCTTGGATAACTAGACATACAAATATGGACACTTTTGGAATAAGGTGTTTGCACCAGACCAATTTAAAAGGAATCAAGGGCTCTTCACAAGAAAAATATATGAGATAGGCTAACTTAACTATGAATTCCCCACTCTCTGTAGGTTCCCAAAATAAATAATCCTTAGAAATAAATGAAGGAATAATCAAGGAACTCAATAAAGATTCAATATGAGCAGATTCAATTGGAAGATGAGGACACCTAATGGATTTCTTTTCTCATCTATTGATGGATAGGCTCAAAAAATCAGCAACTTTTGTCCCTATAGAGGTGTCCATGAAATCCTTTAGAGGTGAAATACTTGGATCTTCAATTAAAGAATGTCCCTTAATCCATCTATCATGCCAAAATTTGATATCTTGCCCATATCCCAACTTCCATATCAGGCCTTTGCCAAGGATGGCTCTTGTATTTATAATAGACTTCCAAAAGGTAGACCTAAAATTGGGAATCCTGTCACTAAGGAAATTAAACACCCTAAAGATATTTCCTTTTTACAATATTAACCCAATCCAAATTGGCATTTGATATCAATCATAAAGCTTGTTTGGATAAGAGGGCCAGGTTCAAAGGATAAATTCTCCTAAGGCTAATCCCCCTTGATCTTTAGGCTTACAAACTTTATCCCACGAAACTAAGTGGAATCGATGCTTACTTTTAGTTCCAAACCACAAAATTTTTTTTTACAATTGTTCTATCCTATTATAGACTACCATTAGAACTTTGAAAACTGATAGGAAGTACACAGGGATACTCTAAAGGGAATTCATAGCGAGAGTGTCTTTCCCAGCCTAAGATAACAACTTTCCTCTCCAACCCACAAGTTTTCTTTGGATTATTTCAACCACATTGTTCCACATAGCTTCCTTAGGATCTCCTATAAATAAAGGAAATCCCAAGTATATTATAGGAAGCTGATAAATAAGGCATTGCAAAATCCCAGATATCCTAATTTACCTTTGGATGGGAATGTTAAGTAAATAAATATTGCTTTTATGAAAGTTAACTTTTTACCTGGTTGCCTCCTCATACACCTGCAATATATATTTAATAACTTGGGCTTCAAAAATAGAGGCAAGAGTAGAAATAAGTGTGTCATCCACAAATTGTTGATGGGTAACCAGATCAACCTATGAATCTAGTATTATTCTAGATAGAAGTCCCACATGGCAAGCCACCTTTATCATCCTTTCCAGAGCTTTAGCAATTATGATAAATAGGAGGGAAGAAATAGGATCCCCTTGCCTAAGTCCTATTTTACTTTAGACCATTAACCAATACTAAAAACCATGGGGAGGAAATACACCCTTTGACCAAATCAACCCATTTAGGATGAAATCCAAACTTGAGCAATATTTCTATAAGGAAGCTCCAATTGACCTTATCATGTGCCTTATTTATATCTAGCTTCGAGACAACCACTATTTTTATGTTATCTGTTGCTGAATGGAGAGCCTCATGTATATTGATGATACCATAAAAGATCGACCTCCCTTGGACAAAACCCCCTTGGCACTTGTCAATTATAATAGGAAGGACATCATCATTCTAATATACATAGCCTTAGTTAAAATTTTATACACTACATTACAAATGCTAATAGGTCTATAATCAACCATTGACTTAGAATAGGAATTTTTAGGAACCAATGCTATGAAGGTATAATTTAAACACCTGGGAATGACTTTAGAGGATTGAAGCTACCTGATCACCTCACAAATTTCATGACCCATAATATCCTATAAGGACTGGAGTCACCTCAGGGAAAATCCATCAAGACCTAGAGCTTTATCAGGATTCATAGCAAAGAGTGCCTACTTAATTTCCTCATCAGTGAACCGGGCTATTATTTTGAATTTTATTTCATCTAGAACTATCTAATGAATGAGAGATAACAAGGAATATTTAGCAGTAATTTGACTAAGATGAGCTTCTCCCAAAATATATAAGAAAAATGAAACTGCTTCTGATCTAATTTCTATGATATCCTTAGTTAAAGATCCATCACTTCTTATTAACTCTTTGATCTTATTATGACTTCTATTCTGATTTGTAGATGCATGAAAAAACTTTGTATTAGCATCTCCATATTTGAGCTACAAAGCCCTTGATTTTTTCCTCCAAAAGGCTTCCTCACATGCAAGCACATTATGATATTCTACAAGTATGTTTCTCTCCTCCATCCTTAATTGCTCATTGTAATGGTAATTTTTCATTTTCCTTTCGATCATAGCTAATCTATCCTGCAATACTCGTTTATTCTCAAAGAGGTTACCAAAAAATTATTAAAATTTTTAAGGTTTTCCTTGAGAAACTTAAGTTTTTGATATAGCTTATTTAAGGGCTTCATTGACCAACTTGCTTCCACCACTAAGCAATCCTAGGCCTAAGGTCATGGCGATGCATCCACATGGCTTCAAATCTAAAAGGGATTTTAAAAGCCTTGGCCTTCTCTATTTATAACAACAAAGGGCTATGATTTGAACCAATTCTAGTTAAGGCTTGAAGGTAGGCATCTCCAAACCTAAGGATAGCATCCCAGGAAAAGAAGAACCTATCTAATTTGTCTTGGATAAACTAACTGCCACATATTCTATTACTCTAAGTATATCTTAAACCTTTATGAGAGATATCCATTAGGTCATTACTATTGACAAAGTCATTAAAATATTCCATTCCCTTAGTTAGGACTTCATTTCCCCATTTCTTATCAGAAGTATACAGGGGAGTGTTGAAGTCTCTTGCAAGAATACAAGGGGTATTATTTATGGTTTATTTAAAATTACTTATAGATTCCCAAAACAAAGCTCTTTCTTGAGTGGAGTTTGGATCATCTATATTAGATAGAATCCAAGAGTAGTTTTCATCCTTATCATGGAACATGATTGAAAGCAGTATATCATAGGATTGAATCAACATACCTTCAATCTGCATCAGGTACCACAAACACATAATGCCACTAGACAATCCTCTTGCATGACTAAAGACAACTTCTCCTTTCTACAAAATTCTCCTTGCTATATTAATTGAAGTTTGTTGGTCAATTTTTGTTTCTTGAAGCAACATAATAGAAATTCTAAACTCATTCCTTAACAAGTTAACCAACCTCTGCTTGGAAATCCCATTAAGCCCTCTCACATTCCATGAGAGTACTTTCATTTGGAAGCCTTAGTATTCTTTTTGCCTCCCCTCCCATGGTTGAAGAGGTTTGGTACTATTATTTTTAGCCTTCTCTTGGATGGAAATTAAGGAGAAAAGAGTTTTTTGAATTCCTTTTGCAATATCATCCTCTGTACCTCTCTTCCTTTTCTCATTTGTAGATAATATTCCCCCTTTTTATCCCCTCCACAATCAATGGGTGATTTTTGAGAGCTTCTAGTTTTTTTGGGCTGAACCTGTTTGGAATTATCCGTTCAACTACAAGACTAGAATTCCTAGGAAATGATCCAGGAATAAATACTTCATCTTGATAAAACTTCTTCCCTGATTTCTTTTGAGTCAACATAATACAAGAAGGACCAACTCTGATAGGGGAATTAGGTCCTACAAGAGGAGTAGGGGTAGGGTTGGGAAACCCAAATTTAAGAGGTGATTCACAAACAGAGTCTAGGCAAGGGGGGTCTTCCTTTGTCTCAACCTCGAGCAAGGAAGGATCAGACAAGACTTGGAACTTATTAGGAAGTGCAAAAAGGGGATTGACCTCTTCCTTGTTAAAAATTGGAGAAGAGTTAAAAATATTCTTACCCTTGTCCACGAATTGAGTAAGGTCCTATGTAACTGCCTTTGTGGAAGGGTTTCTAATTTCAAACCATTGAGCTCCTTGAGGGATAGACTTCCTATAATATCATTAGGAGCCTTTATGACAAAGATTCCTTTCTTGAATAGGAGCCTCATGCCCATAAGGTTTCAACTTGCTATGATTATTATCTTTCCCCACTTTCACCTTCAAAATAGGACACTAACTGCTAAGATGTCCTGGGTGCAACATTCAATGCAAAAATCTAGTTTATTCTCGTATTCAAGAGCTTGATTTCTATAATAGGAGCCATAATCCAACTCAAAAAATGTTGGAATATCTGAATCCAAATTGGTATTTACACAAAACCTAAAAGTATTCATCCTTAACCTGGCTAGAGTAGCATGGTCAATAGCTACAAGGTCACCCATAATTTTTGCTATTCCTACCAGGATGTTGTAGTGCCAAAACTGCATAAGTAGGTTAGGCAATCACACCCAAATAGGGGCAAAATTTATACTTGGCATCTTTGGGTAAAAACCCTCTACCCATTTGCATAGAAATAAGCTTCTACACCCAAGGAACCAAGGACCACCCATAAGGATTCTTTGAGAATCATCCCAGTTACTCAACCTAATAGTAAAGAACCCTCTTGAAAGGGCAATAATCTCCATACTTCCCACAGGCGTACACTTGGTGAAATCCTACCTCCTAATCATTTCCAATTCAGGCCTTCCACCAGTAAATTTTCCAACCAGGGAGAAAGCCTTCAAAGCAAAATATTTTGACATAACATTCTCTAGGATGACAAGCTTCCTCCCTTCAGGGGTAAGAGAATGAAAGGGTTCCTAGGAGTAGATACCACCATCTTTCAAAATGTCAACAAAGGATCCTTTTCTAGATGTGGATCCCTCTACATCTACCTTAACCAGACTTTCTTTGTCAAGATTCCTAACAGTCGGGGCATCCCCCCAAAGCCCCACAATAGGTTCCAGCTTCACTTGATTAGCCATTGCGTCATCCTCCATGAATTCTAGATGATATCCTCCTCTTAGGTCCCCTGGATCCTCAACCTAACCACCATTCTTACCTTTGGAAATTTGAAAATTTTCCTTCCTGCCTCCTAAAATTTTAAAATTTTCCTTTCCACCTTTGCAACCTCCTCTGCTTTCACTTTTTTCCATTTCGCTTCTGGAAATTTCTATAATGACATTAACATCATGAGTAGTCAAATTAAAAATATCACTATTCAAAGTGAATAGCATAACGAGATATTTCATTCTAATTTTTATTTAAGTGTTGTCTAGTATTAAATGTATTATTTTATTAAACTTTGTCGAGCCTTTAACTAAATTAAATAGAACCTCTTTGCAAACTGTATCTTACAATCTTGAAAGACATAATTGATAGTTTCTTTGTTTTGATTGAATAATTGAATAAACAATAATATGACATAAGAAAATTGAGAGCGTAAAGAAAACAAAACTGAATTTGCTTTCTATTTGACATCTTTTCCAAACAAAAAAGAATTGATTATAACTTTGAGTTGCTCAATTACAAATTACAAGGCTTTGGGTTATGAAAACTTCTTTAAAAATATTTAATTTCCATCTAATACATATTGAAATGTGTGTACAAATAAATATGATGTACGTTTGTAAATTTTAGGTATGCTTTTCACAATAGTTTAATAAATTTAGTATATTAGTGGTTGTGAATCATTGAGAATGTAAATTCGTTTATTATGATTTTGTCTTGTATAAAGATTAAAATAAAAGAATTTATTAAATTTGAGGACCATTTTGGCTGACCTTTCGAATAAGTTTGAAAGGAGCACCAATTATTTATTACATAACTTATATAAACCATGTCAAAAATAATATAGGGTTTCTTATAGTTATAATATCTTTTAGAAAAAGAAAGTTTAGATAAATTAATATTTAAAATATTTGAGTTATTTACTTAATAAAATAGAGTAAAATTAAGCAAACCATGATCCTTCAGTATGAATATTTAAAAGAAATAATAAAAATTTGAAATAAATTTCAAACTTATTAGATGAAGATCATATTTTATATGTGATATATTATTCGTAGACTTATGATATTGATATTTAATTAATTTTTATTTAGATTGCACAGTGTTATTTTAATTAGAATAGGTATGCTATATTTAATATTAAATAATAGTATAGAAGAGGAACTTATCATATTTAATAATATCATAAAAACTATAGTGGGTTATGGCGCTAGCAAGCATGGCAGTAAAATATTGTTTTCTTAACGTCAGAGGTATTTGGATTGTCTTGTAATATCTATAATTAAAAAGGATCTGAAATGTTGTAGAATACTAGACCCTTTTAGATATAGTGGATCAATGACGATCTTGATAACATTGAAGTCATTTTTTGGCTGCACCAAATTCAATTCTTTAGGAAAAATCTCTAAGAGTGTTCACATAATAGAAGCTACCAAATACAATTAATTTCGAGTATTTGTTCAATCTATCTATGAAGAAACTTAAAATGTTCTAAATAGAACATAAATACTTCCACTGTATTCAAACTAACATAGTTATAAAAAGTATTGATAAATATTAAAAGGGTATGTAGTTATTAAAATATTGTCTAATACTAAAACTTGGAGATAGACGAAACTTGGGTTGCATAGGAGGATTTACATATGCCTCTCCATGTCGAAAATACTTAATTGGGTATGTCATATAACTTCTTTATCGTAGAACAAAACTGACATACGTTTAGCCTTTGGGATTATATTTATTTTTGGACCAATAGTAATATTAAATTTATTCTTGGGACTTGCACCAAATGAAGATTTGATTAATGTAAACATAGGTAAATGAAATACTTCAGTATGCATGCTTCTTTGTATTCATTCATTGAGGAATATCAATCTGTATGCCTACTTTTTCAAAGAAACATTAATGAAGTTATATTTGATTTTAACAATATTTTAGAAAAGAAATGTTTGTTTAAATATGTCATAATATTTGGTTCGAATAGTGATTGTTATATGATTGGAAGGAAAGTAACTTTTATTTTACATAGTATTTAGTTTACTTTTATATGTTTTAAAAATATTTAATAACATTAAAATCGTAGGGCATTTCAGTAATGAAGTTTTGTAAATGTGTGAATATCTTTTTGATTCTTAAAGATTTATTTACATGCTTTATTATTAGAATTGTTAAAACAAAATGATTTGATGGATAATTTTAAAGTAAGTATTAAGAATAATTAAAAAAAATTATTTGAAAATAAATTAAATTTTGTATGTTTTTACTTAGTATTTCTTTGCTCAATAGATACTAGTCATGCGATTTAAATATATAAGTATCAAATTTAATTATGGTTTTAGCTTATGGTGTTGAATATATGAATTTAGTTGAAGTTATTTGATATTATTATTATTTTTTTAAGCAAAAAATCCCTTGCAGGGCCGCATTGGTCTGAGAGACCACGAACAGGGGGTTCTACACCGTCAAAGTCACTCGGGAGTCGCACCCGACCCTACCCGCACCAACATTATCAATTGGATTTTGGATACCCAATTCAGATTTTTGGTAGGGTGGAGATTTTAACCTGGGACCTCCATTGGAGGATTGTCCTCTCCTCTCCAACTCACCTACAACACCTAGGTGTTATTTGATATTATTAGCCTTTTTTGTTTTGTGAAAATAAATGTGATTATATTGAATCTAATAAAACTATAGAATATCATCTGCTAAAATTTAGATCATATTCTTAGAATTAGAAGTATTGTTAAGTATATTATAAAAGCAAAATATTTTTGGGAATAAATTCTCCATAACTAAAAATATTTTTGGGAATAAATTCTCCATAACCTTTTTACTACAAATCATCAATATGGGTGTTTCACCAAGTTGGGTGAATCTCTTACAAACATAAATTCTGATGATTTTTAAGATCATATGAACATCCAACCAACATCGGTAGTTTACAAGTGGTAACTATTGTGATTCGGTGATAGCCATTTTCTAGCAAACTTTCACAGGACAAGTGGTTCTTCTACTATGAAAAAGTAAAAAAAATCATAATGGGATGTCATTCTAAGTTATCATACGAGTAGTACCGTGAGGGATCTCACATACATTGTTCAACTAGGGAATTTCTAGTAGCATACCAACTCTAGAAGATACTAGACTTCAAAGCTAGAAGGTTTAATGGTGAGATGGTATGGGATGTTTCATTATTAGTTTTTACATGACTTGAGATACCTGGTCCCGATCTAGAGTAATAGTGGACCCTAATTGACTCATATAGAATGTTGACTCTCAATTAGGCACTAGGCATACTAATGCTATACCCTAGCATGGCTTATGAAATCATTATACATAGTAGTGATGGAAAACAAAGGACATATCAAAGGTCAAATAAATCTATATCCTCCATGCTATAGGGAAGGGAAATATACATCCATCCTTCTAGGTGATATGGGCCCTAGAAGTACAACCCCATATCGTGAACATAGACCTCTAGTAAGGAGAAGAATGTGTTCACAATATGGCACTTTTTGTGGGATCTGGCCAATATTGACCACTCAAGAGATCATATACAATGGTCAATATTCTTAGAGTGAGTAAATTATGCCTATTTATTAATTAAATATTGGGTGATTAGCAAGTTTACTATGATTTATACTTCATGATAAGTCAAATTTTTATCTTTATGATTCTAGGGAGCAATACTGGTATGGAAAACAAGGTGAGGTATATCTAGGTTGTTATAGTTGGTATCAAAGCCTAGGTTGTGAAACGCAAGGTCACAAAATCCTTAAGTTATAGGATTTTGTGTCATGTTTATAAGTTCAAAAACAATTGACATAGCTCTTTTATAACTAGATGGAGGATCTTGCAGTATTGATCAATTTGTTCCAAGTGAATTTGGAAAAATCTACAATTTTGATTAAACTATTCATGGAAAATTTAGAATCTCAACAGAAGAAGATTGAGCTTCTCATCAAGCAAAGACATAGAAGAAATAAGAGTAAGCCAGGGATGAGACCAAGGCTTATGAAAAGCATGAAGAAGACCAAACAAGGAACAAAACCAAGGAAGTTGGCTAAAAATAATTTAGAATCTACAAGTACTCAAGGAGATAAGAAGCAAACTTGAGCACTAGAACATGGATGCTAAATCTGTGGAGAGACTCATTTTGCCAAAAAATTCCCACAAAGATTTGGTTAGCAAGGTTTCTACATTTATGTAGGAACCCATGTTGCTAGTAAATTCTCTCAATGATATGATCAAAAAGAATCATCTAAGGAGCAACCCCTTGCAACATGTGTGAAATATGAGGGTCAAGAAGAGCAAGTTTACCTTAGCTTTAAAGATACTAGAATTCCATCATCTTGATACTCATCCAAAATCTAGCTATTATAGGAAATTGAGGTCTGATGGGACCAATATTCTCTTAAATAAATGCCACATGGGAGGATGTGGCTGATATGCAGAAACACTTTTCATACATTTTGAATAAACATTTCTTATATTTTTTCTAAATCTAAATTATAGATGAATGTTAACCATTTTTAAAAAGGATTCTCTTTTAATTATGGACCATCGAGTAAGGGTGAAGATATAGAAAGGTATAATTTCCATAAGTATGAAAATAAATATCATATAACAATCAAAATGAATATTATAAAAATGAGGGAAATACATCAAATAAAGTAAAAGAGATATGCTAATATTAAGATGACACTAGGGAATTCTCTGTAAGAGATAAAGTTTTATCAAATATGCTAAAAAAATCTATTAAATATTTCAAGCTCAGTCTAAGAGGTCATTGTTGAAAAGGTTGGTTGTATCCATTCTATGGTAGTGTCATAAATATAAAAGTATTAAGCTAAATAAAATTATTAATATGGCAAAAAATATTAAGTTGGAGAAAATGATTTCTCGTTTTTTGTAGTATTGAGTTTTTCATTTTTTACTATGCTTATTATAGGATATTTGAAGTAGTGGATACAATTATGAAATGATTTATCTATTCTTTGAAGAAGAAGAAAAAATATTGAATATGAAAATAGAAGTTTTTGTAGAATAAATTAAGAAGATTTCCTTTATATCTAAGGCTCATAGTATTTTAGCAAGTTCATTGACATGAGTAAAACCCAGTCAAAATGTACATGGAAAGAATATGAATCATAAACACAAATAGTTTATCTATCTGAATGGATATTGATATGTTTGCTATATGTGTATGGATATTGACATATTTGGTTTATGAGTTTTTTGAGTGTGAGTGAAAGTAAACTTGTCTTATATAGATTATTAAATGATGTTTGATTAAGATGTACAATTTATTTGAAAATGCAAACATAGGGACTATATTTATTCTTAGTGGGGGAGAATGTAACATCCCTCCCAATTTGCTACTTGTCAACTTGTTATTTAGAATGAGATACTACTAATGAAATATATGTATGCATGTATAGGTTCACCTCCAAACAAGCTGATCGATAGCACCTAGTGCTCACCTACAGGTATAAATATAGGGTTATCGACAAGAAGTAAGGTGGGGCGTGATGCACACAACAGCCTATGAGTACATGGAATCTCATTGAGATAAAATTCATATAGGGGTACCTTGTTGCATCATATGCATGTTTTCTTGATAAAGTTTTTATGCATTTCGTATACATTGGATTGAAGAATTCATTTTCATCTGCTTGATAATTGAGTCTGGTTTTGTGATTATATATGAAGAAAAATTCAAATATTTATATCTACGTATATAAAAATATATATAAGCACACACATTAGCATAATAAATTATTCTTTAAAAATATAAATAAATAATTATAATAAAGTAAAAATGAAATAAAACGGTGGTTTATCATATAATGGAGACTCTAAAGTCTACTTCCACTTGGCAATATTTTCTCTTGCATGAATTTCTTGTGTGGAATTTAGTTTATACCTCTCTAATCCTATTTAAGCAAGGAGGTAGCATATCGTAGGGACATCACTGCATGGTTGATGTTTGAGGCGCCCCTTCGTGTGAAGAACTTTGCTAACGAATCACTGCCAATTGAACTCCAAGTTTTTTCAATTCCTATGATATTTTATGTGTTTTGAACAAAAGTATTTTTTGCTTCTGGTTTGTAACAACCTAGGCATAACTCACGTGGTTATCCATTCCAATATTACTCCCTAGAATTACAAAAGAAAATTTTGATTCAACATGAGTTATAGTCATAGTTAAATGAACATTCATCCAACATATTATTATTTCATAGGCAAAATTTACTCACTCTAATATTAGTTATCATTGCATATGGTCTCTCGAGTGGTCGATATTGGCCAAATCCTATAAAAGGTGCATTTTTATAAACTCCTTATTCTCCCTTACTAGAGATCTAAGTTCACAACAAGAGGTTGTCCTTCTAGGGTCCATAAGACCTATAAGGATGCACGCATAATTTCCCCACACCATAGCATGGAGGACATTAGTTTATCTGACATGTGATCTATCCTTAGCTTTGAAATTCATATTCCATGCTAGGGATAGTGTTAGTATGCCTAGTACCTAGTTGTAGTCCATCAACTTATGGATACAAATAGGGTCTACCAAATCTATGGTTTAGGTCCAAATATCCCAAGAAATGTTACAAATGATCATGGGATGTCCCATACCATCCCATCACTGAACCTTATAGCCCCAAATTCTAGATCTTCTAGAATTGAGTTATGCTACCAATTCCCTAGTTGAACTGTGTTCATGAGACCCCTCATGGTACTACTAATTTGATAGCTTGGAAATGGCATCCCATACCGCTATTCGTTACTTGTTCATAGCAAAGGACCACTTGTTCGGTATGAATATGCTTGAAAATTGCTATCATATATTAAATATGGTTACCACTTGCAGACCATTAGTGTTGGGTGACTACTTGCCAATCTTAGTGAAATGTCAAAGGTGTTCATCCATATTGATGTTACACCATCAATAGATAGTAAATCTTGTCTTAAAGTAAGGTTCTCATGTAGGCCAAGTGGTAGTTTTACAAAAGGTACCAAAATATTTTATTTCCAATAGTTCTTTTAAAGATTAAAATCCTCAATAGGTATATATATAACACGTCATAGTCATAACCATTATAAATGAATATTTTACTAACATATAGATTTTATCTTGAATATAAACACTTAAAAATGAGAGTAAGAAAGTGAGTTTTAAAATATGAAATTTATAAATATAAACAAGAAGAAATTTTAGTTGTAAAATACACCTAAAACTAAGTAACTATTTGAGCAAAAGTACACTTTCATTCTAGCTCATTACAATCCCCAAGTATTTTTAATCTGCAACCTTTGACTATCTTTAGCGATTAATGATAACGAAACATAAAAAAACTCCAAAATGAAAGTTGACATGAACATATAATTTCTTTAAGGGTAAACCCTATGTATTACTCTAAAGTGGATAAGCATATAAGATAAGCAAAATTCAAACAAAAGTTTACATCTAAACCAACAATAGCTATATTATAATACATGCAAGATGACGACGAAGATAAAATCAATCTCCTTAATCAAAGGGAAACTTATGTTAATGAAACCAAGTTCCTTTGCATGCGAATACATTAAAAAAATATGCATTCTTTCAGCTATATAAGATTTCATAAATTTACATAGAAAGTTGGTTTTTGTATCACTATATAGCCACTAATTAAAGAATTCATATAACAAGTTGTAAGTGTATGGTTCCTTTGTTTTTCATAAAGGAAAAAAGATGTTATATTACCTTGATAATATTTAATTAATTAAATAAATAAAGCACATTTTATCATAAGACACCTAACATTTAATACTATTATAAATTATAGAATACTATCACTACTCTTTTTCTCCTAACATAACTATGAATGACATATTTACAAATACAACATACGACGGAGACACGATTAAGCTATGGTTATTGGTTTCCTTTACAAATATTTTTCCATGGTTAATAGTTCCACTGAATTATGATTATTTGCTTTAAAATATTTATAACAAAACTCCATTAAGGTTAATCCTATCTGCTCTAATTTCACTACATAGTCTGAAGACATCTGACTCACACTTTTTAGAGTAGTATCAATTGTTTCGAAGATTAAATGATTTTAATCATTTATTTGGTGTTTCAATGGACACAGTCCATGATATATTACCCTAAACTATTTTTATTAAAGGAATATTTTTATTTCATTGCAATATATGTATATTCGTCTCAATTTTCAATGATAGATATTCAGTGAAGGCAATATATCCAAATAACAAACTATATATTTGTAAACTTTATCATATCTCAAATCATCGTTACCAAAAGATATTTAATACATAAAAATATTCCAAATTAAATATGTATGGCACACAAAGATATACTATCTCTATCAATATTCATCATAGTTGGCTACAAAACATTTCCTCCATAGAGCACTTAATAATCTAGATTAATTAATATCTATACAACATTCCTTTTGTAGTGCACTTGATAGGCTGTATTAACCATTGTCGATGTGTTTCATCTATCTATCAACACTTTTCTTCATGCCAATGGTCAGCTAAGAGCATCCAAAACATAATATCTTGCTCGGTGGAAGACAGAAAGACTTTGGTTGACGCATAATGGATCAGCGCAGTCTCATTTGATGAATGTAACTATTGAAAACATAATGCAATTCATGCATATAACTAAATTTAAATCATAATGCAACTAATGCACAAAAAAATAAAATTTCACAAAGTAAATAAGCTTATATCTTATTAGAATCATTGTTTCGCACCCACTATTATTACTAGGTCATAGCACCTACCCTCCCGATAATTGGGTGTGAAACCTATATAAGGAACCCAATGTGGTTGTCTAAATCCAAGGGCAGTGACAACTCTATTGAGAATATATTATTTATTATATATATATATACACTAGCAACACATTGGAATATATTTTTTTTATAAACAAACCTCTTGGTACACATACACATACACATATATTTACAGTCTATCAATACATTGAGGTGTTCCTTTTTTATACAAACAAACCATCTGATGAAATTACACATTCAACTAAAACAGAAGAACAACTTTTCAAAACACCCAACAAATTTCCAAAAGTTTTAACTCATTCATTTCAACAAACATACAACAAGTAATAGTTGCATTATTATTTTATACCAGACAAGCTACTATATGAAACTTTTTTTAAAAGAAACAAGCTTCGACTTGATCTTTTCATCATAGAATGGAAATTTATAGCCCAAGATGAATTATCAATACCAGACATCCGTGAGCAATGTTTCTTATTTTTTTCTCTCTATATATCTATAAAATGGTTTCGATCTTCATAATATAACCAATTAGAGGTTCAAATTTGGTGCCACATAAGAAATTCATGCACATCGATTTGCTAGTCAGATGACACACTAATTTGGAAGCCATGAATGAATGTAACATTATAAAATATCATTATCATTTTTTTTAATATTGAAGTTAGTTATACATTTCTTTTTCCTATCATAATGTATTATTTTTATTTCATTTATAATTTTAACTATATATATTTTTAAGTTTAATTTTTTTAAAATTTATTTATTTGTAAAAATAATATTCTATTCTTCATTTGACAAGCAATATGGCAATGAAATCAAATTTCCAAATGTATGCATAATGCAATTTTATAAATAAGGCATGCATAAACACTATGCAACAACAAGCAGAATGTCCCTATATGAATTTTGTAAGCTTCCATGTACTCACAAGTCATTGAGAGCATCATATCCTACTTTACCTCATATGAAAAACCTCCATATTTCCACCTAAAGGTGGGCAATAGGTTCTACTGATATGCTTCTTTGAGAATGAAAAAATATTTCTACACTCATAGAGTTGATCAATAATATCTCATTCTAGAGGAAAAAGCAAGCAGATAAATAGCTAAACAAGAGGGATTTTACATGGTTTGTTGAACAAGGATTGTTTCAAGTACTCTATGTATGTTGAATAAATAATGTGTTGGCTTAATATTATAAAAAAAAATTAATATTTAATATTTCTATTAGATACTATGGTTTTTATTTAGAAATTTCTTCTATCACATGTAATCATAACATAGACTAAATTGTCGATAATCTGGAATAATAAGAAAAATAATAGACCAAAACCCTAACTATTAATGTTGTGCTACTTCTATGTGGTTTTTAAAATATATGGTGAATGATAAAATATTGTAATATATAATATGGTGTGTAAACACCCAAAAGTTGCACATTGTCCCTCTCTTCATCTTCATGGTCAATAAATTTGCAAAACCCTTGAAAATTGTATAAATTGGCTTTAAAACACTATTCATTTATTAAAATCACTATTCATTACCTTTAGCCCCCTTGGGCTAGCTAAGCCTCTTCCTACGCTTAACTATAGGTCCTCATGTGACCTCTATCCTAACTCAACCAAGGTTAAATTCTCCACCATGGTCAAAAAGCACTTTATACTTAAAAGTCAACAATCTTAGTCAAAACTTGCTTTATGGCTAATCCTATAGTTAATTAGGCTAATCATGCTTAATATTAACCCTCCACATCACCTAGTCTACTTTGACTAGCCTTGCCTTTCCACCCTAACCTAGTCTAGTATTTCCACCTCTCACCTAGATATTTCTCCATTTCACACTCTTCTAGGCAATAAATGAGAATTGGAGACTTTTGCACCAAAATGACAATTTCAAATTTGGAGATATTTCTAAGTTGGTTTCAATTAATGCCATTTGGAGACTTTCATACAGGTCATCATGTATTGTATTTGGGTGAGGGATTCTCTCAACCAATCTCATTTATGATCTAGGAAACCTCAAAGGACACCACTTAGGAGGACACCTCACCACACATGCCTCATAGGGGACACCTCAGCCCCTCCCCTAAGCTTGGATAAGTCTATAAGTAGAATGCCATTTTCACCATTTTAGAGAGATCCATTTTTAGCTTACATAAAATATACAAAACACATTCTAGCCTTCCAACATCAACCACACATCAAACACATCCATTATAGACGTGGAGTTTTTTTTATATCCATGATACTCCTTGTGACTTAGATAGGTTATCGACAATGAAGACAACTTCCAAAGGTGAATCGGTGAAATATCAAAGTAGTAGCAACATCAAGTCAACTTATAAATTATATGCCATGAATTCTGCTAAAGATAGTCAAGTTTGCATGACTAGTGCAAACTTCCAGGCACAACCAAGTTTGTACCCACCTATGCGAACTTCTACTATAGCAAAATAGAGTTCACTAGACAAGTTATTATGGCTTAGTTTAGGGTTATAGATCATTTTATATATTTTTATTCATGTTTTAAACTTCATTAAGGAGTCATTTATCTTCATAAATATAGTTTTTGACTGAGGCAAGTCCCTAAACATTCTAACTATATTTTACAGGTCTAAAAGGTACAAGGAACACATCAAACTAGTGGTGGCCCATGAGTAAGAAGCCCACCTACACTAAGGAACATCCAAAAGATGGATCTTATTGCCTTTGCACATACCAATAAGGGCTTCCTTAGGGAAGGCCCATTTTAGCCTTCAAGGCAAAGTCATAAAAATGATTCACCTTATAACCCTATTTTTATGTCAATACACAAGTAGTGATTCTACAGTTTCATTTATGAATTGTATTCTTTTGAATGGTTTTATTTTGGCATGTCTGATGGGATTCCCACCAAGCATTATCTTGATCGCTATCTAACAAATTATGTGGACTATTTCTATATGGTAGGTAGTACCAGCTCAAAACAACCCCCATTAAAGCCTTTAGATGCACTTCAAGCCCAACATCAAAGCCCTGAGACACACTTCAAGCCCTATCACAAAATTTGTTGGTGCACCAATGGATTTTTGAGGTCCAAAGAGTACACACTTAGGCATGTGAACTTTGCAATTTGCCTCCAAAATTGGTTCTTGATGCACAACGTATTAATTTATACACCCACATTAACCTACAAGGTAAGTCAAGGGAGGTTAAAAGCCTCATGTTCCCAGGGATTGCGTGCCCCCATAACTAGATCCCAAACCATCTCTTGCCATGGTGTATGCAAGGTGAGATCATTCCTTCTATTTTTGAGTACCACCTAGTTAGTATTTTTATTCTTAGTACTTGGGTGTTTCAAGTGTATGCTTCATATATTAAGGTTTTGTGCTCACTTTACTTATAAAATATGACTTTTGGTTGTTTTTGTGCAGGAAACCTTGTTAGGACCACCCAAAAAATAAGAGTCTGTCATTAGGATCATAGAACCAGTCAATTCAGCCCACGGTGCCAAGTTTGCACACCTCTGTGCGAACTTACAATAGCAAAAACATTTGCACCTCAAGGTGTGAACTATCGAAAAAGATACAATCTTGATGCATAGAGGTAGATAGAGGACTCTGCAACTGCCTGGACGTAGGTATTTTGCTTGTACACTATCTATTTTTTTCTTTTCAAGGTTAAATCATCGCTCGAGTTAGACATTTAAATTATTTGTATACATTTTGACATTGAAATACATATTCTAGGTAGATTTAATTTCAAAAGCATTTCTAATTCCTATTTTTCTTCCTAAGCATTAGCTTAAATTTGATTTTGTGAGGAAATACCTTAGTGTAAATTCATTTCAAAAAGCATTTACATTCCTTCTTTTCCTCCTAATAATTAGACTCAATTTGATTTCGTGAGAAAGCATTTTAGTTTAGATTTCCTTCCAAAAAGCATTTTCATTTAGTATTCATTTTCAAGCATTTAGATTAATTTGATTTTGTGAGGATGCATCTAATCTAGTTTCCCTTTCAAAAAGCATTTTAGGCTAGATTTCATTTGAAAAGGTATCTTAAACTAGATTTATTTTGAAAAGGCATCTAGGATAGTTTTTCTTCTAAAATTATCTGTGTAGAACACACACCCACACACTCATGTGGCATTCATAGTGGAAGGATTGGTCTTCATCACCAATCTCCACTCAAGTCTGGTGACATTGGAATTCACCTCCTTCCACCAACTCACCCCCTATAGTCACCATAGTAGCCCCCTACGAGTGGTTGACCAGCCTTCATCACTAGGAGATCCCCTACTCTTGAGCATTGGTTTTCCAGATTTAATCACTAGAAGGTACCTTTAGAGTAGGTAGTTTTAGAAATCCAATCTACCATAGGGTTTTTCAAATAATTAGTGGGCACAGGTGATCGTTACTATGCATGCCTTAAACTTGAGGGTTAAGCGACCGCTCGACTGGGCCAATAGCAGCACATTGACAACACGATCTCTCTTTGTGAGAGTATTTTGACTCATTAGAGCATTTTAAGTCTCTCCCTTTTGGATACCATTTTACTATGCATTATGTCATCTAGGTCACCACTTACCCATTGGATACATGGTGCTATTCTGCATACCTTTGGATATTGTAGGAGGTTATATGCTATGACTTACCTGTTTGCTATAGAATTCACCCATTCCTATGGTTTTTTGCTAGGTTGGATATATTACTATCATAAAAATACATGAAAAAAATATTTTCTTATTATTTGAGTCACAAAATTGGTTACAACAACATACTAAAATTTCTCACAACTCACTTGCTTGGCTTTTTCATATTCAATAAACACACAGTGCATGTCATAGTATGTTTTCATGTGGTTTGCACTCCCTCATGCAAAATTTTGGATACAAAAAAAATTGCACCCCTTGTACCTAGCTTCTAAGCTACAAAACTACACAAAAATTGCTACATAGCACATAAAGGCTTAACACAGCACAAATCCACACCCTCTACCATTTTCTTGAGGTTCGCACCCCACATGCAACTTCCAGATACAAAAAAATTTGCAGCCCCCTGTGTGAACCTATGCTTTTCCAAAATAAAGTTTTAGAAACTACCCCAGCACATAGATATCCAAAATAGCACACGTCCATACCCTCTATCTATCTTCTTGAGTTTTGCACCTCCCATAAAAACCTCTATGTATAGAAAATTTTGCACCTCCCCATACGAACGTATGTTTTTTAGAACAAAAAGTGTTAGAACTAGTCACAAAGTCTTCCAGCATTTAAATTTCACATATTTTGATTATTTCTTCCCATCATCATGCATGTTACACGTAGTTAGATGCATGAGGCTCTCCATTACACCACTGAGGCTGCTCATCGCACTGTCATGGCTAATAGTGCTTCTTCCCAAACCAATGACCCACATTTTGAGTCTAAGAGGATTACATCCATTACTCCACCTAATTTTCTAGCCAAGCCATTGATGCCCAAGGCAAGTCCCATATCCCATGTCATCTCTTTTTCTCCACCCTAGGTGGAGGATGGGATCTATGAGGATACATCTCCTCTAGATGATCTCTCCTCCTCCCACCCACCATTGACATATTATCAGCATGTCATTTACACAGCACCTAGTCATCCATTTCCCACCATCACTTGTGATGAACATACTCTACCTCCATCACCATCTGCCAATCACCCCTTAATAGAGCATTCCTATCATCCATTATTTGGGGATGACTACAACATTGTCATCTCTCAAATCATCCCTTATGTCATCACTACTATCCAAATAGTAGGTATGATCTCCACTCCATATTCTTTTGTGCCACCCCCTTCCTCTTATTCATATCAAATGTTGCACCTACAGTAACCTCCATAGCATTCACAACCTCCATATTATCAATAATATCGATATCGAGGTTGATCCACCATAGCATTCTGTGCCACCCCCTTCCTCTTGGGTTTTATTTTCTCCCAACGCGATATCGAGGTTGATCCTCAAAAATTCAAGGCTATCATCGATATGCCTCCCCTTTTAAATCTCAAACAACTACCCAACTTACAAGGAAAAATTTAGTCCATCTGGTGATTTATTACCCAAATCTCAGACAAGTGTAAACCGTTCAATCATATCCTTAAAAAGGGGGTCCTTTTCAAATGGGACAATAAATGTCAAATTAGCTTCTATGCCATCAAATATTACCTCTAATATCCATCGGTTCTCTCACCACCCCATCCCAGTTGGCCTTTTCATTTGTACATGTTTGCTATTAATTTTACATTGGGCACACTACTTGACCAAAAAATAATATGAACCATGAATAGGTCGTATACTCTATCAGTAGAACATTGGTAAGTTATGAGATACGGTATGCTTACATGGAAAAACTTTGCCTTGCCATCATATTTTCCACACAAAAATTGTGGTATTACATGATTAATCACACTACTTATGTGGTCACCCATGATAATCCACTTTGTTACATTATGGGTAAGAGCTACCATAACAGTCGCATAGCCAAATGGATTATGCTTCTCATGAAATTTGATCTTGAATTTATTAGTCAAAAATCCGTCAAAGACCAAGTCATTATTGATCAACTAGTTGAAGCACCTTTATAGAGCAATACACTACTACTCATTGAGCTTCCTGATAATTATGTGCTTCACACTACTAAAGTTGAGGAACCTGTAGAACCTGAGTCAACCACTGAATTAACCCTCTTCTTCTATGGCTCTCACAATGAACATGGAGGGGGTATAAGCATAGTCTTATTTACACTGCAAGGGAAGCTCCTCCCGTTTACTTCAAGTTAAGAATTCCTTGCACAAAAAATAATGACAAATACGAATCTCTTATTGTCAGCCTTAAGCAAGCAATATCAATGCATATTTGACAGCTAGAATATTTGGTGACTCCCTTCTCATTATCAATAAAATTAAGGAATAATGGAAATGTCGATGCCCCATACTTAGGTAGTATAAGCAAGTCACTGAACACTTACTCAATTCAAGTGGTATGCCATCACTACTACTCCACACTCCATTAATCATTTCACTAACACTATGGCTTCTTTAGGTTCACTCATCCCACAAAATCCATATTCTAACACAACTCACATGTCCATTCACATCCTCTTCCATTATGCCATTTCTACTTCCCCACATTCTCATGATGATGCCATCAATATTGTACAAACTGAACCTCATGACCCATGGTTCTTCCAGGTCAAATATTACATCAAGCTCAATATCCTCCCTCCAAATATGAATTACAATCATAAACATGCTTTCAAACAATAAGTAATTTGTTACACACTATTGGGAGATATCCTTTATAAGCATAGTCATGATGGCATATTATTGTGCTATCTTGAACCACATGAGGCCCAATACATCATTCAAGAGGTTCACAATGGCACTTGTGGTGGCCATTTCAGTAGTATAGCTATTACCGAATGCATTCTATGCATGGGTTATTATTGGACCACAATGTAACACAACTCCTGTGAATACATCAAAAATTGTGTCAAGCACCAACATCATGCCAATCTCACATATCTACCTTCTCAAGCTCTTCAACCCATTCAATCAATGTGGCCCTTTTATCAATGTGGTTTGGATCTTATCGATAAAATTACTCCTACCTCATATAGCAATCACAAATTCATGACTACTACCATAGAATACTTAATGAAATAGGTTGAATCCATCCCTCTAGTCCAAATTATAAGGCCTAAAATCATCGAATTTATCACTCAGTACATTATATGTCACTTTGGAGTTCCATCCAAGATCATCTCTAGTACTGGTACATCATTCAAGAATAAGAATTTGTATGCATTATGTGAGAAATTCAATATTAAATATAGCTTATCAACCCCATACTACCCATAGGGTAATGTCCAGGATGAAGCTACAAACAAAACCATTTATGCCATTCTTTGAAAGACCATTGCAAATCACATCATGATTGGTACAATAAAATGTCACTGGCCTTATGGGCCTATCGCACAAGCATTTGTACTTCAATTGGGGCAACCTTGTTTTCTCTTGTCTATGGCACTAAAGCCATCATGACCTTGGAGCTTGAAATTCCATCATTGTGGGTTTCTATGCAAGAATTCATCGATGATAACACTGCTCATCAAGCCAAGTTAGACTAGTTAACCCTTTTGGATGAACATTGAATCCACACCATTGAACACATGTGCAATTATCAATATCACCTTTTATGTGCCTATAATTATAAGGTACATCAATGTAAAATTTAGGTTGAATACTTGGTCCTTAAGGAAAACCAATATATTACCAACCAACCATGCCATATTTGCAACAAATTTGCATCTAATTGGCTGGATCCTTACATTGTTACCCATAAATTGTATTCTAGAGCATATCACCTTGCCATGTTGGAAGGTCTTACTGACTTTGAGACCATTAAAATTATTCATATTCAAGAATTTTAAGCCTAATTATTGGCATTAAGGCCCATAATTCTTTGTCTATACCATCGTGGTTACAAAAAACAAAAACAAAAAAATAACAACAAAGACACAATCGACACTCTATGATGTTCTATCGAATTGCATTATCCAAATCTACTTTTCATAATTTCTTCTCTTCTTCTTCCCTTTCCTCTTTCATGAATGTTGTATGGTCATGCTTCAAGTGGCTACATACCTTTCATCTTCCCCTCTTCTTTTCCTCCCCCTTCTTCTTGTTACTTGTCAATGTTGTATGGTCATGCTTCGAGCGTCTACATACCTTTGATTAGTTTCTTATTATTTCCATCTCTCTCTTCTTCCCTTTTTCTTATTTTTTGTTCTCATATCATATCCTCTTCATTAATTTCATCACCCCATTCCATCGGATATTATCCTGGGGTAACCTTGTATAGTATTTTACATACTCCATGCATTGCAACATCATACCATTCACTACATAGTTCGTTGCATATTCACACATTTTCACATGCATATAGATTATGTTCATATCTACATCTATACATATCCATTGTGAATACCATACTTGGAGAATTAAATATGCACTTGCTAGCACAACAGTTTTGGTGCCCAATCCCATTTTCATGAGACTGGATTGTTGAACACTTTGTGAGATTCACCCATCTACAGTTATTTCAATCAACCACCATCTAAATTTGGTAGTTTCTAAAGCACTTCAAAGCTTCCCTTGGTTAACTTGCACTCTTTCATGGATCAAATTGCACATCTCACACATTAAGAAAATTTTGAGAATAGGATTGGCAACACTGTGCATATATTGGTTGCCTAGCAAAAGTCACCTCGCTCATCCTATCATTTGCATGATCTAAATCAAACCTTGAGGATCGACAAAAGGACAAGCTACAAAAAATAAGGGGGGTAGAAAACAAAAGCAAACACCCCAAAAAGAGCACTACAAATGGAACAAAAATCAAAAGAGTACCATCATTCAAGCTTGAATCCTTGAGGTCCTTAGGTCCATATTGAAATCATGGGGTAGATCTCCATTGGAGCTATAGATGCTTGACTGGCAATGGAGTATGCCTTACAAGTGGTGACATGTTTGTCACATTAGTGACCTTCTTTTGTACAAACCACTGTGCACTTGTGGATGAGCTAGCTTATAGGCTAAGTTAACAATCAGTTGAAACCATCCTCTCTCAAAATGGTTAAATGAACTTCACTTCACACACACTGATCCATGCTTGGGTTCTTGTTCATAGAGCCAGTTAAGATTTTCATAGAAATTTGCTCAGTTATTCAATGGGTTTGATTGCTCAAACTATTATGTTTGAATCTTTTCAAAGAACTTTTCACATCTGACATCTTTGAAATAATGAAAAGGATTACACTATCCATTGTTTTGCAAAAATACAAGTGCTTTCTTCACCACTATTTGCATCCACCTGCATTCTCATGCATAGCATATTCATAATCGATTTAATAGAGAATTATTCAATATTTGGTCATATCTCAATCATTCCACATACATCTACTTCTATCACATCTAAACATCTATCAATTCACACATCTATGCTATATTCACACATTTACATCATTCTCATGTACATACACAATAAAGCAAAAACAAACACACAAATAAATGCAATACGATATAACGCTACCAAATGTCATGTATATATATATATATCTCAAAAATACCATCAAGCTACAATAAAATATGTACCCTTTTGGGTACCTCATCACATGTACATATCATGTATATACTCATCATACAAAAATTATGGATGGCCACCCAACCACCAACACATAGCTACATCATATGTGCTACTCCGTGGGAGTCTCCCCACTCCCCTCCTATGATATCATTTGCTCTACCACACCTCACTCTGGCAACACATCACCCATATCTTGTGCCATTGGTGCCTCTCTCCTCACCTCTAGGACCTATCCCACTACCTGTGAGGCTACCAATACTACCATATGCTGGCTCACCCATGCTATAAAGGGTGTACTATATTGGCTCCATCAAGATTGGACTTGATATCTAGATCACAACTCTGAATATGTTGGTATCGCTAATCCACTCACAATCAGCTTGCCCTCATACTATGCTCTCTTCATAGCCTCTTTTGTATGGGTTTCTATCAATCCCTCATTTGCCTATTGTAAACGATCCACATCTACCTAGAGACTAGCCATATTTTCCCTCAATTTCTCCATGACCAACCTCATTGCCTCTACCTCCCCATGTGCCTACTCTAGCTACTACACCTTCACTTGTAAGCCCTCAATAATTGCTGCTAATCACCCCTTTATAGCTATCATCTCTTCCATATTCCACTGTAGCCTCTCGACACTCTCTTTTCAATTAGCCTTCTCAACCTCTACCTCTACCCTTTCCCCATCCAATAGTTATTGCAATCACTCATCTATCTCAATCATCTCATCCCTTTCCCCTCGAGTAGCATCTTAGTCACCAATTATAGCCTCTCTCTGAGTGACTAACTACTCTATCCTTGCTCTCACCTCATCATGCTCTCTCAAGGCTACACTAGTATCCCCTTCACTCTACACCTCTCCTCATATACTACAGAGTGATCTATCACCTAGTCTAGCTCGATCTTGGTTATATTCTCCTTTAGCTCTCATATCTCTCCTCACAACTATCTCATATCCTCCTATGATGTTATCATCTCCTATAGTCCAATAGTAAACTAAAATATAGGAGGTGTTGATGCTACACCTCTATTGAATCCCATGGTCTCCTCCACACCTCCATCTACCTCCATTATTAGTATATCATCCATCACTACTGACCCCTCTGATGATATCACCTTAAGATATCCTGAGGACACTCCACTCACCAACCTATCGTGCTCATCTCACTGCAATCGCACACGTTGGATCAATTGATATAGCTCCACCTCCTCATCCTCCTTAAGATCTGGTGCTCCTGGTGGTCCTCCATATTGGAATGTTCTTGATGCCTCAATAAATCCCCCATACCCTGGTGATGTTGTCACCACCCATCCTAGCAATACACCTGTTGCCTCACCTCACTCATCTACCACCTGGCTATAGGCTCCCATCACTGCCTCGACCACCACACATTATACTACACAGTGGTCCCAGCATTGTCCACATCTGGGACAACTAACTTCTCATCTGAAGGTAGGTCTAAAGGTGGTACCTCTAGCTTTGAACCCTGATAACCTACCACTCTATAAATCGCTACTGGTAGATCTAGTCTTCCCTATCGTAACTTGAATGGATGCATCACTCATGAGAATAGAAAAAACTCCACCTATTTCCCATACTTCCCCACCATCCACCACCCCCATCTAATCCGGACAAGATGCACCACATCCTCCTCCCAACTAGGCACCCCTCACCATGGTCTCCATATAATATTAGTCATCTTTAGCTCCCCTAGCTAAATGTGGTAGTACATCAGATCACCCTCCCACTCCCTCTTGATCTTCTTCTCCATATCTATCCTCCATATCATTACAAAGGGCACATCACAACCCTCCAATGTATGTGCATCATGCAAAAGCAATGATGGTCGTAATACCATAATATGCTCCCATACCCACACCTATAGCAAGGGACTAAAACTTATGCTTGATTGATCTATCCTCACCACTCCATGCAGCTCTCTATAGACCTACACTAATAATTTTGGAGCCCATGCATACACTATATTTCACTCCACCATATCACACACCATCCCCATCATATTCTAGGGGAATCTCACCCTTAAAGTATTTGTAAATGCATGACTCACGATCATCAACATCACCATCACATGGTGGTTGGACAACATCTTGTCCACCCAACACTGCTCATAATCCACCCCACCCTTCAACCCCACACTGGCCCATATCTCTCTGAGAGCCCTCTACAAAATTCCATATTGCACATCTCACTCCATTGTCCTCACCGTAATACCCTCTATCATAAGCCAATATATGCGGTACACATTCTTCAAGGTAATAGTCGTCTCCCTTATCGATATATGGAAGGTTTTCCTATCTAAATCCCACCTCTTGCACAACATAGATACATATGCATGATTTTCATGTACCTCATGCATCTCCTACACTCCATATAGCCCCACTACATGTAGCCAAGTCCCATTATCCACCTGCCACACATTTTGTAACTTCTTCCTAAGATTTTGAATTTGATGTTGCATAAATATCTTCTTCACCTACATTAAATTTAAAAACCACATGTCAATATTCTATGCATTCAATTTCAAAACCACATGTCAATATTTAATGTATTCAATTTTAAACCACATGTCAAATATTTCATTTTAAAAAAATCACACACCCTCGTTCGAACTTTTCATTTGCACACCCCCATGCGAACTTTTGCGTTCATATGACCTCTTGCAAACTTTTGATAGTGGGTATTTTTGGCTACCCATTTGCCTCAAAAAGTAGTATTTCTTATCTATGAATGCACATGCGACATTAAAACATGAAAAAACATACAAAAACATGCACAAAAACATGCAACAACACACAAAATGAGTCAATTGATAGGAGGTCAAACAGGTCAACTGAACATAGATCCGGATACCCATTTGCCCAAATAGCATGTGTACAAAAAATCTCATCACGCATGTATACAAAGACCAAAATAGACACATTATTTCATGCACACTTTTCAAGGTCACCAAGTCAATGTCAAAACAAAACACACATTGGGATAACCATTTGGGCAATTTTACACGTTGTGCACACATTTCCACCATAAAATGCATCCACGCATTCCAAATACACACATTCACACATTTCAATATAGACAAAAAGACATTAAATGTTATTTAACATTTAAAAACTTGCACACATTCCAAGGTGGGTACAATCCACTTACCTCTGGAATGCCTCCACCCATACTCGTGCTTGTCTGCCTGCTCGCCATCACCCAATGTCCGTTCAATAATTTGACAATACTTCGCTTCATAATTTCTTCCTCACCACTCTCTCCCTCATTCGCATGATGCAAAATGAGGATTCATGCCATTTTTTACTTTTATACCTGCTTTTTTGTAGGTTTGCACCTACACGTGCAAACATGAAATTCACATACCCTTATGCAAACTTTTTTGTTCACACCCCAAAGTGCAAATTTTTTTTGCCCATCAATTTTCCCCAATTTTTAAATTTTATGCCCTAAATTAGCCTGGATTTATCATTTTCCAACATTTTTCATCATTTTTCTCATCTTCATCATTATCAATCGATTCATCGCCGATATTCATCTCCTCCATCACCAATTCATTGCTTGAGGGGGTAGTCATTCAAACACATCAAAAGTTACCTTGCACATGATCAAACAACCAAAACATCCAATCATGGATACAACAAATGCCTAAGAAATTTTTTTTCTAATGATTATCTCAAGTCCTTAATCTAACAAAATTTCTCTTCTCAATCAAAACTCCAATTCAAAACAAAACAATATTTGATAGACCTAAAAATACCTCTGATTGTAGACAGCTCATGGATTCCCTTATTCAAAGTGGTAGTTGTAATACCACTTATGAATGAAGCACCTGACTAAGCTCTACCCTACGACTCCAATGGTTTGTCAAATATTGTCAACATAACTCATCAATCAATCAGAAGCAAAAATTGGCAAAGGTATTTGTTCCTTCCACAATTGGAACATCTCGAGTTGATCACAAAATAAGGTAACCTTACACCTTCCCTCAAAAGCAATCATTACGATATTTCAAAATGTCGTATTCAATCACAAATCATATTTCTTTTTTTATCAATGCATCTCTCATAATCATCCACAATCATCAATCGCAAATTATTTGCCTTCCAATCATTCCATCAATTCATATCATTAGTTTTTGTACTAAATCATGTTTTCACACAATCCAGTACAAAAAGGGGTAAAATGTAGACACCCAAAAGTTGCACATTGTCCCTCTCCTCATCTTCACGATCAATCAATTTGTAAAACCCTTGAAAATTGCATAAATTGGCTTTAAAACACTATTCATTTATTAAAATCACTATTCATCACCCTTAGCCCCCTTGGGCTAGCTAATCCCCTTCCTACGCTTAACTATAGGTCCTCATGTGACCTCCATCCTAACTCAACCAAGGTTGAATTCTCCACCATGGTCAAAAAGCACTTTATGCTCAAAAAGTCAACAATCTTAGTCAAAACTTGCTTTATGGCTAATCCTATGGTTAATTAGGCTAATCATGCTTAATATTAACCCTCCACCTCACCTAGTCTACTTTGACTAGCCTAGCATTTCCATATAACCTAGTCTAGTCTTGCCACCTCTCACCTAGATATTTCCTCCATTTCACACTCTCCTAGGCAATAAATGAGAATTGGAGACTTTTGCACCAAAAAGGCAATTTCAAATTTGGAGATATTTCTAATTTGGTTTCAATTAATACCATTTGGAGACTTTCCTCCAGGTCATCATGACTTGTAGATGGGTGAGGTATTCTCTCACCCAATCTCATTTATGAGCCAAGACACCTCAAGGGACACCTCTTAGGAGGACACCTCACCACACACACCTCACAGGGGACACCTCAGCCCCTCCCCTAACCTTGGCCAAGTCTATAAGTAGAAGGTCATTTTCACCATTTTAGAGAGATCTAATTTTAGCTTACATAAAATCTATAGAAATCACTCTAGCCATCCAACATCAATCACACATCAAACACATCCATCATAGCAATAGGGTTTTTGTTATATCCATGATACTCCTTGTGACTTAGATAGGTTATCGACAACGAAGGCAACTTTCGAAGGTGACCCGGTGAAAGAGCAAAGGAGCAACAACATCAGGACAACTTAGAAAGTATATTCTATGAATTCTATCAAAGACAATCAAGTTTACATGATCCCATGTGAATTAACAGGCACAACCAAATTTGCACCCACCCGTGCAAACTTCTGCTATAATAAAACAAAGTTCATCGGATAGGTAAGTATGGCTTAGTTTAGGGTTTTATATCATTTTATATAGTTTTATTCATGTTTTAAACTTGATTAAGGAGTCTTTTGTCTTCATAAACATGGGGTTTGACTGAGGCAGATCCCTAAATGTTCTAACTATATTTTGCAGGTCTAACAGGTACAAGGAACACATCAAACCAGTGGTGGCCCATGAGCAAGAAGCCCACCTACACTGAGGAACATCCAAAATATGGATCTTGTTGCCTTTGCACATACCGATAAGGGATTCCTTAGGGAAGACCCATTTGTAGCCTTCAAGGTAAAGTTGTAAAAAGGATTCACCTTGTAACCCCCTTTTTATGTCAATACAAAAGTAATGATTCTACAGTTTCATTTATGAATTGTAGTCTTTTGAATGGTTTCATGGTATTATGTGTGCTTATGTAATGGTTGCACTGCATGTATGTGTGCCTGCGTGTTGTTTGCATTGATAGTATGCATTCATAATAGTCATACTGACCCATTATTACACACCAATTATCATTTTACCTACCCTATAGAAGACCTTCGAGGTTGGGTCGTTGTCTTAGAAGAATGAGGTTGACAAAGCTCTATCAAACATTCGTATTTGGGATTGTTGGTATCTAGTAGTAAATTGAAAAATTGTTGTGCATTAGAACCTTTTATGGTAGTTTGGGATATCAATATGTTCTTGTTAAATTACTTTATAGTGATACGATGAAGTAGACAACCATATAAATACAATCTACATTTTTATGTTGAATTCTGCCATGTGTATAACCAGAAACAAATGTTTACTATGCTTTAAAATTTGAAATTATTATGATTTTTACTATTTTGTAAAATGTTTAATTTCATTTTATTCAAATTGTATTATTTGGATCAACACTGCTATAAGGAGGCATTTAATAGGGTTTTTTTGGGAAATAATGATATTTATTTGTTTTATTAAAAATAGTTAAAATCTTTAGGTATGCTTGATGAATGAACTAAATTTTGGTTATTTCCTTGAGTATGGAAAAGAATATAAGACATAGTTTAGTAAATGGAAATGGTTTATTGTGTTCTATATAGTACTTGTTTCATATTGTGGACTGAGTTAACTATTACAAAATTATAACAGTGGATATTTGTATATTAACAAAGGCAATAAAATGTTTTCTTTTATAATAGTTCTCATAGATGATTAAAGTTGAGATTATCCCCTTCACATTGGAGAGGTTCAAAACATTGATAAATCATTTACTTTATAGACATTGGTAAATTTCATCTATGAAACAACACTTATGTTATTTGTAATTCAAAGATATGCTAAAATATTACAATAATTCATATTTTAGCTATGGAAATCGTAAATCATCACTCCTTTGGTAAGCGTAATCCTAAAGCTATGTATAGAGTTTGTTAACATAGAACCTTGGAATAGTTTGAAATATTTTTGGGTATAATATACCTCGTCAGTTAAGAATCATTGTAGGTTTGAAAGGCCTAGAGATTTTTCTTTGAGAAACATATAGCTATAATTTTTCCAAAATCAAGGTAATCACCTTTCCACTATCGACTTTATAAATCTGCCTGAGAAACATAAGAATTAAATGTATACCTTTTAATCCTCCTCTACTTCATATGCACTGAGGATCATACATTAAGCTAAACCTAGCACTTCATTGATATGTCTTCCATTTTAATAATTTGCTTTGGGCAACTTAAAACCTTGAGCTTCATAAATTTACACAAAAATCCTTAGATTTTTCTCTAATGGCTTATTAACATCATGAGCATTCAAATTAAAAAGCTCACTGTTCAAAGTGAGATTTCATTCTAATTTATATTTAAGTGTTGTCTGGTATTAAATGTATTATTTTATTAAACTTTGTTGAGCCTTTAAATAAATTAAATAGAACCTCTTTACAAACTGTATCTTAGGATCTTGAAAGACTTAATTGATAGATTTTTTATTTTTATCGGATAATTGAATTAACAATAATATGACATAAGAAATTTAATACTGTAAAGAAAATAAAACTGAATTAGTTTTCTATCTGGTGTCTTTTAAAAAAAAAAAAAAATTGATTATAACTTTGAGTTGCTCAATTACAAATTACAAGGCTTTGGTTTATAAAAACTTCTTTGAAAATATTGAATTCCCATTTAATACAATTGAAATGTGTGTACAAATAAATAGGAAGCACGTTTGTAAATTTTAGGTATGCTTTTCACAATAGTTTAATCAATTAAGTTAGTATATTAGTGGTTATGAATCATTGAGAATTGTAGATTTTTTTTATTATCTTTTTTTCTTATATAAATATTAAAATAAAAGAATTTATTGAATTTGAGGACCATTTTGGCTGACATTTCGAATAACTTTGAAAGGAGCACCAATTATTTATTACATAACTTATATAAACCATACCAAAAATAAAGTAGACGTTGCCTAGTAATATGGAATAGAACATGTTTGCATACGATTTTAGTAAAATAAAGTGATTAGGAAAGGTTTTCTAGAAGTCCTTGCCTTAGCACTAAAATTATTGCAATGGTTATTGCCAGGTAGAGCCTAGGTTCGAATTAAAATAAATTTTGATTGGAATGATGTTTTAGTTGATTGGATTTAAGTTTATCTTTTCATATATACATATAGGGTTTTGTATAGTTATAATATATTTTAGAAAAAGAGAGTTTAAATAAATTAATATTTAAAATACATAAGTTATTTACTTAATAAAATAGAATAAAATTAATAAAACCATGATCCTTGAGTATGATATTTAAAATAAGAGGTATTAAAGCGGAATAAAATTCTAACATAGGAATATGCCACTGGAAATAAACAACTTGTAATGGGAACAACATCACATGAACTGGTTAGAAAGTAAGAGGTCTAACTACCCCACACACACATGTTGTGACTCGATGTTAATAGGGGTGAGGAGACCCACATAAGAAATAATAAAAATTTAAAATAGCTTTCAAACTTATTAGATGAAGATCATATTTTCTATGTGATATATTTCATAGACTTATGATGTTGAATTTTAATTAAGTTTTATTTATATGGCACTGTATTATTTTAATTAGAATAGGTTGTGTTATATTTAATATTAAATAATAGTATAGAAGAGGCACTTATCATCTTTAATAATACCATCAAATTTATAGTGGGTTATGGCGCTAAAAAGCATGGCAGTGAAACATTGTTTTCTTAACACTGAAGGTATTTGGATTTTTTTGTAAGCCTTTATAATTAAAAAAGGATTTGAAATATTGTAGAAGACTGGATTCAGATATAGTGGATCACTGACGATCTTGATAACATTGAAGTTAGTTTTTGGCTGTACCAAATTCAATACTTTAGGAAAAGTCTCTAACAAAGTTCACGTAATAGAAGCTATCAAATAGAGTTGATTTTGGGTATTTGTTCAATCTATTTGTGAAGAAGCTTAAAACATTATAAATAGAACATAAATACTTCCACTATATTAAAACTAACATAGTTATATAAAGTATTGATAAATATTAAAAGAGGATGTAGTTATTAAAATGTCGTCTAATACCAAAACCTGGAGATAGAAAAAACTTGGGTTGCATAGGAGGATTTACGTATGCCTCTCGATGTTGAAAAGACTTAATTGGGTCTTCATACAACTTTTTTTTATCGTAGAACAAAAATGACATACATTTAGCCTTTGGGATTATATTTATTTTTGGACCAATAGTAATATTAAATCTATTCTTAGGACTTGCACCAAACAAAGATTGGATTAATGCAAACATAGGTTAATAAAATACTTTGGTATGTGTGCTTCTCTGTATTCGTTCATTGAGAAATGTTAATTTGTATGTCTACTTTTTCAGAGAAGCATTCATGAAGTTATATTTGATTCTAAAAATATTTTAGAAAAGAAATGTTTTTTATAAAGTCAGATTTATAAAAACTTTGGTTTGAATAGTGATTGTTATATAATTGGAAGGAAAGTAATTTTTATTTTGCATAGTATTTTATTTACTTTTATATGTTTTTAAAATATTTATTAACATTAAAATCATAGGTCATTTCAGTAATGAAATTTTGTAAATGTGAGAAGATCCTTTTGATTCTTAAAGATTTATTTACATGTTTTATTATTATAATTATTATAATAAAATTATTTGATGGATAATTTTAAACTAAGTATTAATATTAATTAAAAGTTTTTATTTAATCTTAATACTAAAAACTTTTAATTAATCTTAATACTTACTTTAAAATTATCCATCAAATCATTTTATTATAATAATTCTAATAATAAAACATGTAAATAAATCTTTAAGAATCAAAAAGATATTCTCACATTTACAAAACTTCATTACTGAAATGACCTATGATTTTAATGTTAATAAATATTTTAAAAACATATAAAAGTTTTAAGATTAATTAAAAAAAATTATTTGTTGGGTGGGAGGACCCTAATCCAAATCCCCTGCTTTCCCCCTCCAAAACGTTGCTGCTCTTTTGAACCATCACGAGATCATCCTGGAGCTTTCCAGGTGGTGTTTCCCATCCTGATGATTTTGTTGGAGCTTGGTTGGACTACCCCTATGTTTTTCCACTATGGCCTTTGTTGGTGGTCAGTTTTAGGTGGTTCGAATTGGGAGCTGGAGTTTTGGAGACTATCTAGATGAACATTTTGGCTTTGGAACAGTCCTATGCTTTCCTGTTTATCATCGGTTTGTTTCCTTGCTTTGTTCTTGGGTTTGGCATCTAAATGGGATTCCACTTTGGTTGGTATTGTTGCCTCAACTTGGGATTTGCTCTCTACATATTTCTTGGACTTTGGGGACGCCATGGTATTATCGTCTATAGTTGAGTGGATCCCGTTTGTGGCTGGTGTGGGCCTCTAAAGTTGGGTTTGGTATCTATCTTGGGTTTTCTATGGTTCCTCTCCCTATTGCATCTTTATAGCCTTTCAGAGGGGGTCCTGTGTTTCTCCTATTTTTGCGGGTGTTGAGGTCCATAGATTTCCTATGGATGGATAGTTGGTGGGGCTGCTTTGGAGTGCCATGGTGGTTTGATGTTCGGGGTTCTCTTGCCTGCTACTGTGATCTGCATCTCTTGTGCAACAAGACCTCTATGCCTGAGGAGATCTCTCTTTGCTACTTGCCCTTTTTCAAGCTATTCCTGTGTCTTCTTGGATAGGTGTTTTTCTTGGTTGTATCATTCCTTTTTGGATGGGTTCCTTCTTCTAGGCATGTACCAGTTCTAGTTTTCCCGTGCCTTCTTAGATAGGTTCTCCCTTTGATGGCTATTCTTGTGTCTTCCTGGACAAGATTCTCCTTTTTTGTTGGTTTTGGTTTTTTCCAGGCTATTTTCTAGGATATGGTTTCATCCCGAGTTGTTTGAGCAGGATGGATTTTTCAAATCTTGCCAGCTATCCTTTGTTGGATGTTCTTGTGCCTTCTGGGATGGGCTTCTCCTTTTGCTGCAGGTTTCAATTTTTCTAGGTTGTTTTCTGGGATCTGGTTTCATCTCGAGCTATTTCCTTTGAGTGGGATGGCATTTTCAAAACATGTCAGTTGGCATCCTTATCCTGGGCATTTTTAGGTGGGATGTTATTTTAAATTTTCAATTGCTTTACCTACTATCTGATTTCCCATCCCGATCAAGATTTTTCTTCTTTGTTGTCTCAGGCTTCCACAAGTTAGGTTTCTCAAGTTTTTTCTACTTGACCCGGGCTCCCTTTAGTCAGGTTTAAGTCTTGGATTTTCTTTGTCCCGAGCTCTAATAAGATAGTATTCCTTTCTTGTTTTGCGCAGGATGGTCCCGCTATTTGATTTGTGAGATTGTCCTTTTGGGACTATCTCCTGGCAATTTGTGGAGACTCTCTCCTTATGGAGACCCTCTCCCTGACCCACTTGTATAAGGTTTTGGGGTCCTTTCAAAACCCAATGATCAATAAAAAAAATTAAAAGATTTTATTTGGAAATAAATTAAATTTGGTATTCTTTTTACTTTGTATTTCTTTGCTCAATAGATACTGGTCATGTTATTTAAATATATAAGTATCAAATTAAATTATGGTTTTAGCTTATGGTGTTGAATATATGAATTTAGTTGAAGTTATTTGATATTAAAAGTCTTGTTTGTTTTCAGAAAATAAATGTGATTATATTGAATCTAACAAAATTATAGAATATTATTCACTAAAATTTAGATAGGATTCTTAGAATTAGAAGGATTGTTAAATATATTATAAAAGCAAAATATTTTTGGGAATAAATTCTCTATAACTAAAAACCCTAAACCTTTTTACTACAAATCATCAATATGGGTGTTTCACCATGTTGGGTGAATCTCTTACAAACATAAATTGTGATGATTCATCAAATCGGACAAACATCCACCTAGCACCAGTAGTTTGTAAGTGGTAACTATCATGATTCGATGATAGCCATTTTCTAGTAGATTTGCACAGGACAAGTGGTTCTTCTACTATGAATAAGTAATGAAAGGTGGAATGGGATGTCATTCTAGGCTACCATATGAGTAGTACCATGAGGGGTCTCACATACATTGTTCAACTAGAGAATTGCTAGTAGCCTACCATCTCTAAAAGATGATAGACTATGTAGCTAGAAGATTCAACAATGATATTGTATAGGAAATCTCATTATTAGTTGTTACATGACCTGATATACTTGGTCCCGAACTAGAGTAATGGTGGGCCCTGATTGACTCTAATAGAATTTTGGATCTCAACTAGGCACTAGGTATACTAACACTATACCCTAGAATGGCTTATGAAATCATTATACATAGTAGTGATGGAAAAAAGGACATATTAAAATTCAAATAAACCTATATCCTCCATGCTATGGGGCAAGGAACTATGAATCCACTCTTCTAGGTGATATGGACCCTAGAAGGACAACACCATGTCATGAACATAGACCTCTAGGAAGGAGAAGAATGTGTTCACAAGATGACACCTTTTGTCATATCTGGTCAATATCGACCACTTGAGAGATCATTTGCAGTGGTCAATATTCTAAGAGCGAGTAACTTATGCCTATTTAATAAATAAATATCGGGTTATTAGCAACTATACTATGATTGATACTTCATGATAAGTCAAAAGTTTCTCTTTATGATTCCAGGGAGCAAGAAAAGTATGGATAACTAGATGAGATATACCTGGGTTGTTACATAGGGTTTGCCATTGATTTACTCTTCCTCTTATTGCTAATTAGATAATCCATGCTTATAATGAATACATCCTTAATTTTAACTAGGTCATTATTATTTCTAGTAAGGACTTTCAAAAATGACTTTATTGCCATGTTACCTAGATTTTCTTCACATGAATCCTTTATTTTTATAGTTTCTCCTCAGATTTAAAACAAGATTAATTGACGCTTTCTCCTTGAGAGCAATTTGCTTTCTACTTCTTGCTCATATCTCCTACTTCTTGCTCATGCTTCCTACTTGTTCCTAGCTCATGCTTATTCTTGGCTTAGACTAACTCAAACTAGCTCCTAGCTAAATATATAATAAATATCTTAATTATGTTGTACTGAAATGATAAATATTCAATCCATATAGATTATTTTGAGTTTAAAATTAATATTTTTTTATTAAATAAAAGAATACAAAACATATATTTATTTATTTTTATCATTTTTTAAAGTAACTTTTCAATTGAAAGGTTTTTTTCCTACAAAATATGTAGTTAAACAAAGAATACATACACTCAATAACATACTAAACACAATTATATGATTCAAATCTATACTTTAAATTTTATATATATAAAAAGGAAATCATGTGAAATTTTCATTTTGAATCCCTTATTAATGGCCTTTGGAATTACTAAAATCTGATTTTCTTAACATGAAAATGTATTTTATAATTTTTAGCAATACATTCAATTGAACCAAACATTAAGAGTAGAGTGAACCAATAATTAGTGCTAGTGACTATTACTTAAATTCAAAAGCTATTCAAGAATCGGGATAGGGCCGCCAACTCCATATGTCCAGATGTCCTCCATTTGCTTTTTGCCCACTTGTGAATGGTCTCCATGTCGGGACGACCACCAATGAACTTACCTATGAGGGTATACTTCTCATACTCCATGAAGCTTGAGAGTACTGTCGAGATGTCCAACTCATCCCCAACTAGGAACAATTCCTTGGTAAAAAAACCTCTTAGGGTTTCTGAAGTCGCTGCCTGGGCATACGACTTCTGTGGCCCATCCCCCCATTTTTTTGGTGGGTCCTTACCCCGAATGACACCATCGTCAATTCGTTCTTCTTCATTTTGCAAGGATGCCTCTACATCACCAGAATTGGGGTGTCCTTCACCCACTCCGCTATGCCCATGGTTTCAAAATGTTGCTGCTCTCGTGCTCTCCTGTAGAGGACTTCCCACCCATCGTCATCCCCCATCAAAAAATTGAGACTTACTGAGATGGTTGCTGCTGAGTTCTTCTACGTCAAACCCTAATCGGCCTTAACTTCTTTTTGAACACCCCATCTCCTCTTGCTGGTCTTCTTGAAAACAAATTAAAGTTGCACGTCTCTTTGAATCATTAGATTCAAAAACTATGTTATTATTTTTTTTATGAGGAACTACAACATGTGAGGGGAGATATTTGAACCTAGGCTTCTCGATAACTAGAGAGTTTTAACTACCCACTTGCTCTCCAAATCCTCTACATGAGCGGATTGGATCCCTTTTATCTCTCTATATTTGATAGCAATTGACATTATGATTCTATTTTCCACAATAGTCACACCCTTGTTGATTATTTTTTTAAGGCCCTCTATTAGGATGACCCCCTTGTTGAGTTCTTATTTGCCATATTGGCTACTTATTTTATTGATGATTATACTTTTGTGGTTGTTGTTGACGTTGTTGTTGTTGTTGAAATGGTTGTTGTGGGTATATTTGATGTTGTATACCTCTTTGATTTTTATTCTGTTGATTTTGACCCTTGTTTTTTCTAGGCTATAAGGATGCCTTGGTGGCAAAATTTGCTGATGATAATTTAATCTCTTCATATTTTATTAGGGCTTGCTCATGTTTCTTAAGTAGAATTTCAATCTCCTCAAGTGTGGAATTCATTGTTTTACCACTTAGATCTAACATGGTAGCATAGGAGTGAAATTTTTAAGGAAGGCCATGCAACATTATAGGAATCAACTCATTATCATCAAGAGTTTTACCAACATCTAAGAAATCATTCCTAATAGACTTTACTTCCATAAGGTAATCGGTAAGCGAGTATTTCATACATAAATTGTACAATTTTTGTTTCAAATACAAAATTTTTCTTGACTTGGCCTATAAAACAATCTTATTAGAGCATCCCATGCTTGTTTAGGTGTTTTTGCAGCCCTTACAGTTTCTCTACATTGAATTCTTGTAGCTAGCTTGATGAGATTTAAAGATATATTGGATTTATTTTCAAATAGTGTTTTTTCTTTAGGGTCTTCAGGTGCTGTGAGTGGGTCTTCATCATATTTCCTATCTCTTACAAAATCCCACATGGAATTCATCATTAAGATGGATTCCATTTCATACTTCCAATTTTCAAAAGTGTGAGCTCCTTCAAGCTTCTTAGTGAGACCACTTAGTAGATTTGTAGTAGCCATGATTTAGAAAAATATTGAGAGAATAGGAAGCTCAACAAAGGATGAAATAAGAAACACAAATGCCAAATTAGAGCCTTAAAAAATCTAGGATACACCACTTAAAATATAGAGAAGGGTTTGCCTAGTTTTTCCACTTTGAATCATCAAGTGGTTCCAACAGTGGGAGGGTAAACTTGAACACAAGTGCCCTTTTCCACCAAAAGAGAGTAAGAATTGAAATGGAATTTATGATAACCTACTAGAACTTTATGAAGAATTTACAATAATACAATAAAAAAAAAATTGAGCAAATATTATCTTCTTATTATCTGGAATATTTATGGTATATTTTTAGTACTCTGTTACAATCTCCTCACAGTCTCTAGAAGAGATCACACACTTGCTACAATGTAAAATTATTCTTCATAAAAGAAAACCCTAAAACTGCCTTAAGTAAGAAAAAACAAAGTAAACCCTAACCCTAGCAAATCACATCCGTCGGATCTACATCGACGGTGTTTATTACATGTCTTAGTATTTTGGCCATAACTTTTAACTCGAGTGTCTGTTTGAGCCCATTTTTTTGCAGATTGCACATATTTCAAAGCTCTATGATTTCCTTTTGTCTACTCTAAGAGTAAATGCTTTCCAAGGTTGAAAACATCATCTAATAGCCCAAATTTTGGTTTTAATGAATGGCTAGCCATATTTCCAATATTATCCCCCTTACTGGTAAGGGGACTGACTATCAAGTCCCTTAGCAGTAAAAACTAAGGTTTTACTACTCCCTTAGTAAAAATATTTGCTACTTTATAGTGTGTGGAGCAATATATCAATTTAACTTGTTCCTTCTCTACCATTTCCTGAATGAAGTGGTACTTGATGTCAAAATATTTGGACCTAGTATGGTCGATAGGATTATGTGCCAACTTAATGGCACTTTGATTATCATAGAATAAAGTATTTAAAGTCCCTTGCTTCTCCCCAATATCTCCTAGCACCTTTCAAATCCGCAATGCTTGTGCACTTACCCATGTAAGTGCAATATACTCTGCTTCAGTAGAAGACAATGCCATTGAATCTTATTTCTTGGAACTCCATGTCACCAAACCTAAACCAAGAGAAAAGCAGTGCCCACTCGTGGATTTCCTGTCATCAATATTACTGTCCCAATAACTATCACTAAATCCCACTAACTTCAAATTCTTTTCCTGTGAGTAGTGGATCCCATAATCAAATTTTCCACGAACATACCTCAAAATCATCTTCCTTACCTTCAAATGTAACTGTGATGGATTAGCCATATACCTAGAACACTGTGAAATGGCAAAGCATATATCTGGCCTGGTGTTACAAAGGAACATAAGGCTAACAATAATACTCTTGTACTCTATTTTGTTTGCCCTTTTAGCTCCATCATCAAAACTCAAGATCTCCCCATGTGCAATGGGTGTTGCTACAGGTTTACATTCAATCAAACCAAATCTCTTCAGCATATCCCTTACATATTTGGATTGACAAACAAAAATCTCATTGCTAGTTTTATGTACTTTCATCCCAAGAAAGTAACTCATCAAACCCAAATCAGACATATCAAACTCCTTCTTCATATCATGTTTAAAAGAATAATTCAAAGAAGAACTACTCCCCATAAATAACATATCATAAACATAAAAGCATACAATAAGAATATCATTACCTTCCATTTTGTAGTACAAAGTGGGCTCACTCTTACTCCTTTAAAAATTACACTATAGGAAGTAGTCATGGATTCTAGCATACCAAGCTCTTGGAGCTTGCTTCAGCCCATATAGAGCCTTCTTCAACCTGTAGACTTGATATTATTTTACTTGGAAAACAAAACCTTGTGGTTGTTCCACATATACTTCTTCATATAAATACCCATTGAGAAATGCATTTTTGACATCCATATGATGCACCATCCACCTTTTATGAGCTACCAATGGTAGCAATATCCTTACTATTTCTTGCCTTGCCACTAGAGGAAATGTTTCCTCATAGTCCAAACCATATTTCTAAGTGAAACCTTTTGCTACCAACCATACCTTGTACCTCTTAATGGATCCATCATTGTTCTTCTTGATCTTGTAGACCCACTTGCATCCTACATATTTCCTATACTTGGGTAAATCACACAACTCCCAAGTATCATTCTTTTCATTAGAATGCATTTCTTATTGCATAGCCTTCATACACACTTTGTTAGTACTAGCATGCTCAAAACATGAAGGCTCAAAATAATCAACAAAAACTTTTGAAACTTTTAAAAGTTGTGAAACAAGTGCATAGTTTACAACATCACCTTTGGAGACTCCACTATCATCATCTCCATAAAGATGCAGATTCTCTAACCTCTCTATTACTGTATTCATCTTTGTATGCTGAATTTTTGTCACCTCTTATGGAAATTATTATGAATAATTTGAGATTTTGGGTGATCCTTCAACAATATTTTACCTTTTTCTTTGGCCGGTGGTGATGGAGGTGGAAAACTATTGGAAGAACCTTCTCTTGGACTTGAAGGTGCACTTGCAAAAGATGAACTGGAAACTTTTACATGGTTGGGCCGAACTAAAACATGTCTTGGTTCCACATTCTCTTCACCAAAAACATCCTCAACAAATAATTTTTGTGATCCCCAACTTCCCCCTTCAACAAAAATTGCATCTCTAGATACAATTATTTTATGTGAAATAGGATTAAAGAACCTGTAAGCCTTAGATTGCTTACTGTACCCAATAAAAATACATTTTCACTCTTTGCATCCAACTTTGTCCTATTCTCACCATTAACAGGCACAAAAGCCACACATCCAAAAACTCTAAAATGATTTACATTTGGCTTCTTGTTGTACCAAAATTCATAAGGGGTAATATTCTCAAGACTCCTAGTAGGACTTCTATTTAAAATGTAATTAGCAGTCCTAATTGATTCAGCCCAATAAAACATACTCAAACCTTTTTCTTGCATCATGCACCGTGTCATATCCACCAAGGTCATGTTATTTATTTCAGCCACTCCATTCTATTGAGATGTGTAAGGACTTATTTTCTACATTTTAATCCCAAACTCACTACAAAAATCATCAAATTCATGAGAACAAAACTCACCTCCTCTATCTGTCCTCAAACATTTGATATAATGACCACTCTCATTTTCAACTAGAGCCTTAAAATTCTTGAAGCAATTGAATGCCTCATCCTTATGCTTAATAAAATAAACCCAACAATATCTGGAAAAATCATCAATAAAAGTCAGAAAGTAAGAATCTTTGCCCATACTCTGTATCTACGTTGGTTCACAAATATCACTATGAACCAACTGCAATGGATGTTGGGCCTTTCATGCTTCACCATGCAGAAACTTCCCCCTTGCATGTTTTCCAAGTGCACAGCATTCACAAACCTCCTTGGAGTCTTCAACTTTTGGCAACCCATAGACAAGTGGTGAAAGCATCCTCAAACTCTTATAATTTAAATGGCCAAACCATAAATGTCATAGCATCTCCTTACCTTCTAAACCAAAAAATGCTAGAGATCCCCCTTGATCTAAAAACTATAATGGGAAAAGCCTATTCTTGGTCATCTTTACAGTGGTAATTACTTTTTTCATCTGATCATAAATTTTGCACATTCTATCCTCAAACACTAACTTATAATACTTTTCCAACATTTGACCAATACTCATTAATGAATTCTTCAAACGGGGTGCATAGTAAATATCTTTTACCTTCATTATTTTTCCTCTCTTGGTAGGAACCTCCATTTCTCCTTTTACAACCACCTCCAAGCTCTTCTCATCCCCAAGCCTAATACTGGATTGATAAGAAGAATCGAGAGGTGAAAATACATCCCTCTTGTTAGTCATATGGTTTGTGTACCCACTGTCCAGGATCCATATCTTCTTTGTGCGATTCTATGTAGAGAGGAAAGCTACTTGCTCCTCTTCTTCATAATGTACTAATTTTTTTAGCCTACACTCCCTCTCATAATGGTCATATTTATTACAATTATAACACCACATTTCTCATATCTCGACCTCTACCATCGTAGGAGCCTCTTCTACCTCCTCTTCCATTTATTCCTTTTCCTATGGAACCCCTACCATGACCTATTCCTCCATCATTCTATTTTTCTAAAAAATGTTGTTCCTCTGTAGAACCTCCTTCTTTATCCTTCTTCCTCTTGGCAATTCTCTCTTCATGATATATGAGAAAGCCATTTAATGAATCTATACCCATTTTTGAGAGGTCTTTCATTTCTTCTATGATAAGGGCTATACTGTCAAACTTATCTATCAAGGTTATTAAAACCTTTTTAATTACTACATTTTTCTCTATGATCTCTCAAAGTGTGACCATTTTATTTACTACTATTTTTACCCGAACACAGTAATATACTATAGTTTCATTCTCCTCCTATTTAAGATTTTTAAAACCCCTTCACAAGGTCTGCAACTTCACCTCCTTAACTTGGGTACTACCCTGGTAATTCTCCTTCAATGCCTTCCAAGCTTCTTGAGCCAAAACGTAGGCATAAAATTTAGGGAAAAAGACTCTTGTCTAGAGCCGACTGGATGAAATCCAAATCCAAATTATTTTCTTTCTCTTTCTTCCGCATCTCCTTCTTTTAATCTACAGTCAATGTACTCCAGTATTTTTGTTTGATGAACCCAGCTTGAATGATGGCCCAAGCTCATTTTGCCTTTAGAATCGTCCTCATCCAGATGCTCCAATATTCGTAGTAAGAACCATCAAATTCTGGGATCAAAATTAAATTGGTGTTGTTGGCCATAATAGCTCCCTTTAACACGAACTGAGATCTCTGAGAAGCTTCTATAAAACTTAGTTACTCAAACCCAATTTCTCGATCACCTCACTCTGATACCAAATGAAGAATTTACAATAATACATTAAAACAAAATTGGAGCAAATATTATCTTCTTATTATCTAGAATAATTCTAGCAAAGTTTCAGTACTCTATTACAATCTCCTCACAGGCTCTGGAAGAGCTCACACACTTGCTACAATGTAAAATTCTTCTTCATAAAATAAAACCCTAAAATTACCTTAAGTAATAAAAAACAAAGCAAACCCTAACCCTAGCAAATCACATCCGTCGGATCTACATCAATGGTGTTTATTACATGTCTTAGTATTTCAGCCATAACTTTTGACTCGGGTGTCCGTTTGAGCCCATTGTTTTTTTAGATTGCATAGATTTCGAAGATCTACAATTTCATTTTGTCTCCTCTAAAAGGAGATGCTTTCCAAGGATGAAAATATCATCTAACAACCCAAATTTTCATTTTAATGTATGCTTGGCTAGATTTCCTACACTTTATATCAAACTTCTCAATATACCCGCCCTTACATGAGGAGACTATAGGTATGTGAGAAAAACAATACGTGGAACATAGGCGATGCTAAAAGGGAATTTATGATAACTTGATAGACCTTTATACCAAACTTCTCAATATACCCACCCTTATGTGAGGGAGACTATAGGTATGTGAGTAGAATGATACATGGAACATAGGCGATTATTACAATGTGATGCTTGCTATTTGTTACTGTAGAGGTGCCAAAATTTTAGGTGATTTATGACAAGGTGCTTGTGTGTTTGCTTACTTGTATATATTATATAATGTCAAGTGTGTATGTGCATAAGGACTACACTTGATTACAATTATATGAACCCCAAAAAAAATGCAAGGGTTATAACAAGCATCAAAATGAAGAACAAGCCCAAATGAAGAGAGGTAAACACCAAACATAAAGTGGCCAAGACAATGCCACAAGAGGATTCCACCAGAACGGGACAAGGGGCTCTAAATCAACCCTTGAATTGATGATTGTATTAGAAAATTTAGCTAAAAGATAGCCCCAAATGTGCCATAAAAGATGTTACAATATCAATGCCTCCAATTACAATAATGCCTTGAAATTTGCCAAATTCAATTAATAACTTGGCCTAATGTCCCTCCAATGACTTAAAATTGAACCCCTCACATGTTTACCAAATTTTCTTTTCAAGAGTGTTGGATGCAACCAAAAATGAACTCTATTTTACAATGAGAACTTAAAACTAAATTTTAGCATAGAAAATGGTTTTAGAACTAAAAAATTACTGCACCAATAGATCCCCCTCACAAATTCCTTTCCAACAACTATATATAAGCCTATAGTTGAATACAATTTTTTGTTAATAAAAAGAAAAAAAACAATGACCCTCTTAATATGTGTAGCTCTGGGACTTCCCAAGTGGTCACCCATTTGAGTTGTGCTCTATAAAAGGATGCTTGACTTGGGAGCTCTTATAGAATATGCTGCTAGAAAGTTAGCCTTCAAAATTGAAATTGAGATATCAACTAATTATGTCAATCAAAGCAATTTACATATTTCAACAACTGGCCTATTTGCTTTGTTTGAAGCATATAAATGAGGTTTATATTAAGATGAGGTCCCCTTTTAAATTAATTGTTTAGAACATAATATAATACTGGTCCCTTACACCAATATGGTCAGTTTATAATGATTTCAATGGACAAGAGGGGACTTTTATGGATTGTAGGCTCAAGTCAATACTCTACCACGCGTCTAGATCCAACGAACTTTTCATAGAAATGGTAGTAGTGATCTCCACAAATTCACCCAATTAATACCACATCACATCAAAAAATGAAGCATATTCTTTGGTTTCTCGTTACTCTCCCAAACTCGGATGCCGCCACAAGAAATTAATGTCATATTCGCTTCCTGCCTAACTTTGTGGTCTCCAAGCTATAAATCCATGCCAAAAATGATATCTCCTAGTTACAGGTGGATGCCAACTCCTAGGCAAATGGACATGATTTGTTATTTAGGGTTTCCAACTCTAGTGATTTGACAATGATTTGAACCTCTCAGATATTTTGATGATTCTATAGCACACCCTTCCCTATGAAGACTTTTGATGCAATTGTTTCTATTTTTCAGTAGTTATTTTGGTAAAGGCAAAAAACACATCATCATTTAAGTTTTGAAGCCTTCGTATATCACCCAAAAAAAGTCCTTAATTGACTAAAACATCATGGCTTCCAATTCACCATTGATCTCCATCCTCCATTGGGCTGCTCGATTCAAAAAATCAACCACGGCAAAATTTGGTGGGCTGCTTGGTTTGGAAAATTTGGTCTGGTTTCGGTAAAATTTTGTAAACGCCACCAAGCAGATTGCACAGTCACCTCCAGCACATAACTCTCGCATAGCATTTCGGTTAGAAATAAAATCTACAAGCTGCTAAAAAAATATCGAGCGAAGCAAGTGATTCTAGAAATAAAAATAATTTTTTTTCAAATTCTACCAGATTCTCGTTTAATGTTTTTCGAATCTCCTATAAATGTTGAAACTAACATCGCTTCCCTCAGCACAGAAAGGCACTTGCATTTTTGTGGATTTGGGACTACTTCGGTAGGTCAGCCACGACATTAAACTTCTACTGCATCTGTAGATAGCAACACAAAAATGGATGCAGAATTTTTGATGTGGTAGATTCAATGATCACTGGATTTGAGTTTTTTGGTGAAAAAATAGGTCACGATAAGAAAAAAATAGGTACTTTATCTAGTTGATGTCCAGGTGTCGTTTGGTTCTTTGATAGCAATGAAAAAATAATCTTGGTGTTTTACACGGTTGAAACTGCTGTGCTAGGTCTTTGAAAAATTTGACGTAGTGCGTCAAATTACCTTGGGCTTCAAATACGGATGAAGGAGGATGGCTACTCTCATGAGATAGAAAACACTATGCATCATGAGAATCTTCCAAACATCGTAATTTTGAAACTTCTACAGTGATAGAGCATCCGCTGAGTAGTACGTGAAGAACCAAAGGGAGCACCCATTTATGTTGGTTGTTGTTTGGTGTGTGGGCTGATATCATGCACAGGTTTTAATGACAACTCCTGATCCACGAGGATTATCATATTCTTCTTGGATAATAGGAGGACCCACTATGCTTGCACATTCTTGATGGTAGTGCTACAAAATAGAAAAACATTGTACTTGCTCCAACAAGTTATCCTTCATCAGCAATAACCTCTACAAATGTAGATAGAACTTTTAAAAAAAAATCCTCTCACAAATATCAAGGGTGGGGAGATCAAAACTAGAAAAAAAGAAGATCTTTCTGGTTTTTGATCCACTCAATGAGTGGAGAGCATACTCCCTTAGCCCACAACTCAAAACCCTAATGGTCCCACAGGAAGATCTCACTACTCTGATACCAAATGTTGGGACATAAAGAGAAGGCTCAATTGTATTTACAAAATGCTTACAATATATAGGCAAAAGACCTATGCTTACAATATATAGGCAAAAGACCTATGAGGGAGATATGACATGTTTCATAATATCCACTCCAAGTGTCATGCAGAAGACACCATTCCAACTCAAACTGAAGATATAAGATAAGAAAATAGAAGATAAGTGTCAAACTAAGGCATAATGCACATTATAATATTCTAACAATTTTTTTCTTATTATTATTTATATTTTTATTATTCCCTTTGAAAATTCAGCGTGGGAGAAGGGAATATACTTTTCCCTTGTTTACTACATTTAAAATAAGATAATATTTATATTTCCAAATTTAAAATCAAAAGGGGCTATGTCCTCCTTTTAAATCTAGAATAGAATATTTTATTTTATTTTTTGATTAGATAAAATTAATATAAATAAATGAAATTAATAAATCAAATATTAAATCCTTTCCATTGAAAAATTAGTCTTCCAATAGGTTGGTCTGCTACAAGCTAATTATATTCCACATAATGATCAACACAAACTAAAGGGTTAATCCCCCTTTTTTTAAAGCCAAACTAAAATTTACATGGAATGATAACAAAATATTTAATTAAATCAATTATCATCATATCAAAGTAGTGTGAAACCACATAATACATGCATGGAGAAATAGGTAGATCCTCTCATTAATCATAACCTCTAAAAGTAACCTACGAAACCATTGCTAAGAAATAGCACCATATCTACATAGTTCAATAAAAATGGTAAACATTTGGTATAAACACTATGCAAGTTTTGTTAGATAATCACACAATAAAACACATATATAGTCATAAAAAGAGAGTCCTACCAAGGCAGGGTATTACGACCTCCCCCCTTGGACTAGGGTTATGTGTAAGGGGTTGGCCCCAAAATGTATTTATAAAAAATTGGTGAATCAGTTTCAAAATCTAGGTGAATAGTGTCCAAACACATGTAGAAGGTTCACTATTATTAGGGGCAATGTTGGAAATTTAAACTTAAAATGGTCAAATTATTATAAAATTGGGACGAATCAACCCAAAAAAATTTACACCCAAAATTTTTTGGCTAATGGGCCCTGGTCAAGGGTCCCAAATATTAGCCAATTCCAAATTTTGAAAATCCAAATTTTATCCAATTTTGGCAATAAATAGCCACTATGCATAACCATACCTTGGACTATACACAGTCCTCTATGTTTATCCTATAATAAATTCTTGCTTTTGTTCAAACAAAAATGAAAGCGCTTCTTCATAGCATCCACTTTCTTCCAAGTGGTGCTCCTCTTTAAATATCGGTCCCATTGGACCTTATATTGCTTTGGAGTCCCATTCCTCAAATATTTGGAATAGAACTCAATAATATTCATAGGTCACACCTCAATGGCCTTCATATCTACCATCTATAAAGTAGAAAGATCCCACACATGATCAAGATTAGCAATGTATTTCCTATGCAAAGATATATAGAAAGTGTCATGGATCTTTGACAATTTGGGTGGTAAGGCAAGTCAATAGGCCACAAGGTTAATATTTATTTTGATCTCAAAGGGTATTACAAAATGAGGATCAATTTTTATGGATTTTATGGTGCTCTTCATGGGTCAAACCCTTAGGAACACTATGTCATCTATCTAGAACTACCTAGGAGTCCTTTTAAGACCAGTGTAGCTCTTATAATGATTAGTGGTTTCCTTGAGCCTCTGTATAATCATCCTCAATTGCTCATCCATTTCCTTAACCATGTTAGGCCTAAGCACAACTCAGTACTGTGGGTTATCCCACAACAAAGGTGTCCTAAACCTCTTGACATACAATACGTCAAATGAAGCCATACCTATGTATGAATGATAGTCATTATTGTAGGTAAATTCTACCAGGTGTAGGTAGTCTTCCCATCAAGACTTCTGATCCATGTACTACATGTGAAGCATATCCTCTAAAAATTTGTTTACCCTTTTAGTCTGCCCATCAGATTTTGGATGATATATAGAGCTAATGTTTAGGCTAGTGCCTATGGCATGGTGCAAAGCTTACCAAAAATCAAAGGTTAACCTAGAGTCATTGTCTAAGAGAATCATATTGGAAAATATGTGAAGCCTAAATATTTTCTTGGCAAATATGTTAGCCATAATTAGGGCATCATCCTTGGTATTTCTTGGAATAAAGTGTGCAACCTTGTTCAATATGTTGACCATAATAAGTATTGTGTCATGTTGGTATCTGAAGTTTATAAACCCTACAATAAAATCCATCGATATGACCTACCATTTCTATGTGGGTATGTCATGAATAGATTTGAATTTCTAGAATTCAAGGTATTAAGCCACAAATTCAAAATATACATATTTCAAGCTTTGATGGTCAGTCCTTAGCTCAAAGGGTCTTCCTAACAGGTAATGACACCAAATATTAAGGGAATGTACCACAATTGCTAGTTCAAGATCATGTGTATAATAGTTGACCTCATGCTTTTAAAGTTTCCTAGACCCATAAGGTATGACTACCCCCTATTGCCAGAGTACTCATCCCAAACCTTCTAAATATGCATCAATGCATACCAAAAATTTGCCTTGAGGGTCAAGAATCTTGAGTATGGGTGTCGTAGTGAGTTTTTATTTGAGTAAATTAAAAGCTACCTCATACTTCTCTATAAATTTGAATTCAATCCCCTTCCTCTGAAGGTTAGTTATTGCACATTTTATCTTAGAGTAGTCCTTTACATATCACCTATAATAACTTGTCATGCCCATGAAGCTCTGCACTTCGATCACATTCATGGAAGCTGACCAATTCAGTATGGCATATATCTTCTTTAGATCCACTATGATCCCTTTTTTTGATATTATGTGTCCTAAATATTGTACCTCTAACATATATAAAACACTCTTGGATATGTTCTCAAAAATCTTGTTCTTCCTAAGGTGTTTGTCATTATCCTTCTTGTTCATGAAATAAATTAGGATATCATCCAAAAATATAAGGATGAATTGGTCTAGGTACTTCCTAAACACACTATTCATTTGATTCATGAAAGCTACAGGTGCATTTGTCAACCCAAAGAGTAATACTGTAAACTCATAATATCCATACTAGGTTTTGAATGCAGTCTTGTGGGTATATTTCTCATGTATTCTTAGCTGGTGATATCTAGACTTCAAATCAATCTTGGAAAAGATGGTGGCATCCTTCAATTGGTCAAATATATCTTCAATCCTAGGTAAGGGATATCAATTTTTGATAGTTGCTTTGTTGAGCATTCAGTAATCTATGCATAATCGTAGGGAATCATATTTCTTCTTGAAAAATAGCACGAGTGCACCCCATGGTGACATGCTTGGTTTGATCAAAATATTCTCCAACAATCCTTGCAATTGTACTTTTAGCTCCTACATCTTGATGGGTTTCATCTGATAAGGAGCCCTATGAATAGACTATATCCTTAGTAGTAGCTCAAAGGATAAATAGAATTCACATTTTGGGGGTAGCCCTGGTAGGTCCTTTGGGAATACATCCCTAAATTCCTATAATATTGGGTGTTTCCCAAATACCTCTTCCTTCATTTCACCTCTAATTTCATTATTCTTAACAACATAGATTGTTCCTCTTTTTCTAATGGCCTTCTTAAGTTACATTGTAGAGAGAAGCTAAGGTTGGAATACTGGCCTTCTTGACAACATAGATTGTTCCCCTATTCACTATGGAATTTCAACCTCTCTCCCTCACCCTCAAAGTACTCAATCCATATTTCTTGGAAGTTAATTACAGCCCTGTGGGCTTGTAGCCAATCCATCCTTAATATTACATCGAAGGAATGTAAAGGTGCTATGAAGAGGCATCCTACGGTCAAGCCACTAGGTAAGTTAATTTTAGTCATGGGATAGAATTGGTCCACAAAGTAGGTTTACCCTAAACCATACTCAAATTTCCATCCATTTTGCAAGATCCCTAGACTTTCCAGTATATTTTTGACCAAACTATTGGATACCAAGCTATTAGTAGCCCCACTATTAGTTAAAATCTTTACATATTTTCTAAAAATATTAGCATCTAAAAATAAAGGAGTAGCTTGTCCTTCAAGGTTCTGATTACCTATTACCAAATAGATTTTGTGAGCAGGTTTCTTCTCCTTTGAACTCAATCCTACTTTATATGGGCAATTGTTGTAGTAGTGAGGACCCTTATAGTTATAGCATCCGTCCTTAGGCCCTAGGTGAGTTTTCTATCTTTGACCTCTGATCATCTCTACTGGTGGAGGATTGGGCTACCTTGCGGGTACGGGCCAATTGACATTCCTATTTTTGTTTTTATTATTGTTCTTCTTATTATTTTGAAATTTCCTCTTAAACTTCTCTTGTTTTCTAACATTTCTTTTGTCTAGACCTGGGAAGTTTATATTTTCTTATTACTAATAATCAGGGTTATGCATAAGGGGTCAGCCCCAAAATTTATTTATAAAAATTTGGCAAATCAGTTTCAAAATATAGGTGAATAGTGTCCATACACATGTAGAAGGTTAACTATTATTAGGGGTAATGTTGGAAATTTAAACTTAAAATGGTCAAATTATTATAAAATTGGGGCGAATCGACCCCCCAAAAAAAATTGCACCTAGAAATTTTTGGCTAATGGGCCTTGGTCAAGGGTCCCAAATATTAGCCAATTCCAAATTTTGAAAATCCAAATTTTAGTCAATTGGCTATAAATAGCCACTATGCATAACCCTGTACTAATTTCTTTTCCATATCATGAAATCGACATTGTTCCTTTTCCTAAGTTCTTGTCGACTCCTCTCAAGCAACCCTAGATAGTCAAAATATGGTTTCAGATACACTTTTTCCTTCTTATCCAAGTCATAGGCTTGTTGTAATTATTTAGGTTCACACATATCCACTTTGTGGTTGATATGGGGATATGTGCCCAAGATGAACTTGTGAATTTGCATCTTTTCATCATAGGAAGGTACATAATTTAGTAGCTTCAGAAATTTATGATGATAGATCTCCATTTTTTTACTTATTCCCTATCAAACATTAGTGAATGCTTAAAATTTCTAGGTGTAATTAATCTGTGAGGAATATCTCCTTAAAATTTGCAAAAAAGTCTTCCTATTTTAGGTCAACAGCCTCAACCTTTTTTTTGTACTAACCGTTTCCTACCAATCCAATCCAACACCTGTCAATTGCATAGTGGCATAGGATCTTCAGGTTCCTATGGAAAAATTCTTTATGGTAAAGAAGATATTTAACTCTTTTAGCCTAGCTTCAACTACATCACCTCCTCCCTCCTCATTAAACTTGGAGAAGCACACATGTTTCCAACATTTAGCTATTTCTACTTCTAGCTAAGCTCTAGTTTCTTATGCCTTTGTACGAGGGTCACTAATCTGTTTAACTTACAAACTTCTAGTCTGTGTATCCTGGTTCACAATGGTTTCTAATAGTCACATTTTTTGATCCATCTATTCTCACATTAAGGCTACTATTGCAGTTAGGTCCTCTCCCCCTTAGAAGGATTCCCTATACCTTCATCAGGTGCTCTAGTCTCACTATTGTCTTATCGGGTCTGCCTGTTTGATGGGGTAGTCTTTCCTCTCCTTGTTTTTTGTGCCATTGCCTCTATCTATACATGGAGAGTAAAATTAATTTAGGTCATAATTATTTCCTCAAATTATATCACTAACTAACTAATTAAGTCATTCACAACTGGCTCTAGAGTCGGTTACTATAAACTACCCTTACTCTTTGTAGGGTATATCTTATTAGAGGTAGTATCCTTTCTACCCATTTAATGCTTATTTTTATTTAGGTCTCACCTAGGGAAGCTTATAATATACAACCATGGGCTCTGGTACCAGATGTCACAATCCAAATTTTCACACTAACTCACAAAAATTTTACCCTTTTAAAGTTAGAATATAATATTTTATATAAATATTTTTATAAGGTTAGATAAAATGAATATAAATAAAGGAAATTAATTAATCAAATATTAAATCCTTTCCATTGAGAAATTAGTCTTCAAATAGGTTGGTTTATTGCAAGCTAATTATATTCCACATAATGATCAACACAAACCAAAGGGTTAATCCCTCCTTTTTTTTTTAAACCCAAAATAAAATCTGCATGGAATGATAGCAAAATATTTGATTAAATTGATTGTAGTCATATCAAAGCAATGTTTTAGTCTTTTTTAAAAACCACATAAGACATGAATGGATAAATAGGAAAATCCTCTCATTAATCATAATATCTTAAAGTAACCTATGAAACCATTGCTAAGACATAGCACCATATCTATATAGTTCAATCAAAATGGTAAACCCCAAGTACTTCCACTATGCAATATTTGTTAGATAATCACATAATAAAATACATATATAGTCATAAAAAGAGAGCCCTACCAAGGTGGGTTATTACATGAGTTCCCTTGCTAAGAAGTGCTTGTCCCTATGCACAATATCACCATCGTTTGATAATTCAGTCACCTCAGCCAACAAGCAGACATTGACTCTAAATGTGAGCCCTCTTAGCATCACACAACCTTTATCCTAGGTGGAGGTGAATTCTCTAGATAGGGTAGAATAATTACTATTAAAATTATGAATAAAGGGTAAAAAATAGTGAATCTTTAGGAACTCCTCCACAAGAGCATTAGCTTGCACAAACATGGGTTTGATCAATGCCATCCTCTAGTTCTCAATGATCCACATCTGATGTAATCAAATGACCCACCTTTGGAAAAGGACCCATAGGCTTTGAAAAATCCTCTTTGTGTTGGCCCACCATCGAATAGCCATATTTAGAAAACTCCATGAACTCCATCTCAGGAACATGACATTGAGCATGCGAACATTGATGTCTTTCATATTGTAAATAAATGCCCTCTAGGAAGATGAATCATTAGAGTCTTCTAGAATATACATACCACCAAGGCAAGATAGTTGTTGATTTCTTAGATCATACCAGGAGAACTTAGATGGATACATCCAATCACCTTTGGAGCTACAGTAGCCAATTACGATAGACAACCATTTGAAAAGGGGCCTCATTTTGATAGTTAGTTTCATAGGAAATTAAATGGGAGCACATCTACCCCTTTCTTGTAAATGATTATGGATATGAGTACATTAAAAGGAACCATTGGCATGAGAACTCCAAATAACAGAGTACACGTGAGTTAGACTGGGGTGCTACATGAAGGAAAAGAGGCCAAAATAGGTTAAATTGATGATGTGATTATGAGTATTGAGTGAAAATGGGTGAAGACAACATGGAGTAAGCATCACATACAACATATTGAAGTGGATAAGGTGATAAATCATGGTGTAAGTCAAAGATCAATCTTGGTTGGGCTTGCTTGCCAAGCTGGCTAAATATTTTTAGAGGATGGACAACAATGCTAAAGTAATGTGGAATCATTGTTATTATTGTTATTAAAAATACCACTAGGAAAGTGATCAAACCAGACATGAAGATTATCCTCTAAAATATCAAGGTTGACCAAAACATCCACAACCTTATTTCCCTCTCTGTAAGTGTGTTGAATAATCACATTATCATATTTATGTATAAATATGCTTGATTCTTCCATCATGTTGAAGATGCTCCCTTCAAGAGAATTGGTTTCTTTGAGGCTATTAATGATGTTCAAAGAGTCACCCTCAATAAGTTTTTTTAAGGGAAGTCCATCAAGAATGGATAATCCCTGGTATAAGCCTCTAGATTTAGTCATATAGTTGGTTTGAAAACTTAAATTTTTAGTGAACCCCAAGATGATCTTGGTGAGGCTATCTTTGTAAATGCCTCCACAACCAAATTTATCTATATTTCCTTTGGTTGCTCTATCAAAATTGAATTTAATCCAAACAATTAAGGGAGGTGACCACCTTACACTAGAGTAGTCCACAGGAAGAGCAATCAGATGACAAAGATCATTAGAGAGATTGAAGGAAGCAATAAGCTTGGAATCTAAACCCCATCTAGGGGTCTCAAATTAAGGAACTAGGAAAATACTTTTTATGGCAATGTTTAGAACTTAGAGATGAACAGAAAGGGGATCATGGGCCACACCATTAAAAACCCTATTATTTCTTTCTAACCATATTTTCCAAATAAAGTAAGGTCAACAAAAGGCCCAAAGAGAGAACTAAGACACTAGTGAAATAAAAAATTAGGCCAATGGGTAAACCAATCACAAACCAAATTGGATTGGGCCCATAAAAGGTAGAACAATACAAATAAGGAGTACAAAATTTGAGAAGAGAGTGTACACTCAATGAATAAATGGATAGTTGAACCCCACTCAAAGGAACAAATAACACAATGATTAGGGATGATCATACCTATATAAAGGAGGTTGTCCATCATCAAGACTCTATTTTGGAAGACCAACCAAGAAAATAAAGTAATATTGGGGACTAGATGCTTAAGCCAGATGAGTCTAATCGAGAAACAATTAGGAAAAGGATCATCTTGGATGTGGTACACAAACCTAACATAGAAGATTCCACTATCACTAACATTTTAAAAAAGGATATCCAATGAGGAATAACTCGAGATGATGAATATATTGAGAAGGATAGAAAGAAGCTTGGTTACATTAGTTTATTCAATATTTAAGTCATTAAGAAGGACGAAATTCTAAATACAGTTTTGGGAAGGACCTTGAGTGATGAAATTGGAGATAAAGATCCCAAAAAAATAATCAATGATAGGCTTAAGGGCAATCAAATTGGGAATATTGATCAAAGGTTGGTCCTTAAACCAAGGGTCTTCCCAAAATTGAATGGAAATTATGTTACCAAGCCTCCATATAAGGTCTTTTCTGAGAATGGATCTAGATTTGGTGATAGAGTTTGAAAAGTATGATCCATTAAGAAGGGACCTTTCATCTAAGAATGAGTTCCTCTAAATGTCTTTGCTTTTAATGATCTCCACCCATAAATTTTTAGCATTGGTGAGGATTCTCCATCATTGCTTTGCAATGAAAGCCTTATTCATCTTGCCCACATTCCTAAAACATAAACCACCATGGATTTTATTAGAACAAACTTTGTCCCAAGTGACTAAGTGAATTATTTTCAATTCTTTGCCCTTGACTAGAGAAATCTCTTTTGAATTTGATTAATATTTTTCCAGATAGAGACCAGGGTTTTAAAGATAGATATGAATTAAACCAAGATACTCTAGAGGCACTATTAGACAAGTATGGCTTTGGTGGCCTAGTTGAGAAGGGTTCCTTTCCATCCAATAAGTTTTTTCATGATTCTTTCGATGACATTGTTCCACATAAAGTCTTCTAGGATTTCCTGAAATAGAGGAAGTCCCAAATAAGTGTACGACAAATCAAATATCATGCACCCCAAATTTTAGTAATTTTTATTTGTGTATCAATAGGGGTATTGATAAATAAGACCTTATGTTTTATAAAATTTACTTATTTCCAATTGTTTCTTCATAGTGTTTTATAACTCTATTGATGATCTTTGCCTTAGGATCTGAAGAGTGAGTGTCTAGGATAGTATTGCCAATAAAATATTAGTGGGTAATAGAGTGGAGGTTATAAGATACCTTAATGCCTGAGATAGCTCCCATAGAACAAGCAACTTTGAGAGTTCTACCTAGAGTCTCATCTAGGATGATGAAAAGAAAGAGAGACAAGTGGTCCCTTTGCCTTAAGTCTCTAAAGCTCTTGAAGTAACCTGCAGTGGAACTATTTATGATAATAGAGAACCAAGCAGAAGAAATACACTCTTTTATGAGAGTGATATAATATTAATGGAAGCTAAATCGAGTTAGGACAAAGAAAAGATAGTCCCATGAAACTTTGTCAAAGGTTTTATTCATGTCAAGCTAGAGAAAAAAGCCCACTTTTTTTCTTTTAGAAAATAAATGGAAGATCTCATGAATAGTGATGACACCATCAGTGAGTAACCTATCCTTTATTGAGCTTATTTAGTAAGGATCAATGATGAAGGCTAGAACTTCTTTCAATAAATTGGTAATCACATTGGATATGATCTTATAGATGACATTACATAGGCTAATGGGTTTGAAGTTTGAGAGGGAACAACAAAAATGGGACTTTGGGATGAGAGCGATGAAAGTAGAATGGATATATTTGGGCAAGGATTTATTCCTCTAGACTTCTTGAATGGATTCCATGAGGTCATGGAAAATAATATCCCAAAAAAATTGAAATAATCTGGGAGGGAACCTATCAGGCCTAAGGGATTTATCGATACTCTTAGAAAAAATGGCCTCTCTGAGTTCTTCTTGGGAAAATATTTTGAGAAGTTTGGCATTGAAGTCCAAATAAATGAGACATGAGATATTTTGGAGGAAATAATTCAAAGCATGGGCAAAGCAAGGATGATAAGGTCATAGGATACCTTTAAAATGAGCAATCTCCTTAGCTCTGATTTCCAAGATATTATTGGTAACCGTTCCATCAATCTTGAGAAAATCTCTTATGTTGTTGGATATTTTGTGTCTGATATTTGAGGTATGGAAATATTTTGTGTTGGAGTCACCCTATTTGATCCATAAATCTCTATACTTATATCTCTATAAGATATCCTCTTTGGCAAGGATGTTATAAAATTTTGACAAAAGATCTTTCTCTTTGATTCTGATTTCAAGAATCAAATATCCATATTGAATCTATTATTTGATAGTTTTGATTTGAATCATAATGCAATGTTTACACTTGAATATGTTACAAAAAACCTCTTTATTCTATATTTTGAGGTTGTCTAAGCACAATTTCTTAGCTATTTTGGAGATGCATGGTCTTGAGAAATATTTTCTCTACCATTCTGCTATTTTATCTTTGATGTTTGGATGCCTTAACCACATTGACTCAAACCAAAGGACATTCTCAAAGGAAGAAGTCGATCTGAGCCTCTAAAACACCAAGGTATTGTGGTTAGAACCAATCCTAGGAAGGGAATGTAGGATAACATCACCTAGTAGGTGGATAGCTTCTTTACATAGGAGAAATATATCTAGCCAAAGTTAGATGAGTAACAAGTTGAATTCCAATTCTCCTATTGCTCCAAGCGAACCTGGTTCCTTTCAAGTGAATGTCCATCAATATATTACTATTAATGAAATTTGTGAATTCCTTGAACCATATTGAAGTTATAGGAGCGCCCCCACTTTTTTTAGAAGGATAAAGGGGGGTGTTGAAATCCCCTGCAAGCATCCAAGCTTCATTCTAAAAAATATTTCTCATTTGGATTAGAGTGTTCCATAAGTTTGGTTTCCCCTGAGGACTATTGTGAGCATAGATATTTGAAAGAACCCAACTAGCTTTAGAGTCCTTACAGAAAAAATAATGTTAGTGATTCTGTTAGAAGAAGAGAAAAGTCTACCTTCAATTTTTGATAGATCACATAGATAAAGGAAACCTCCAAAAGCTCCATAGGCTAGGTTGGTGATGAATTCAAAATTTATCCAAATGGATTTGGAAATTCATGTTGCACTAGCTTCATCAATCTTGGTTTCTTGGAGTAGCATAATACAAGGTCTCAAATTATTCCTTATGGATGAGACCAACCTTTGTTTGGTTAGTCCATTGAGACCTCTCACATTCCATGAGATCATATTCACTTAAAATTCTTGGTGGAGGTTTTTTTCCCCCTATGTTGAGGCTATGGTGGTTTGGATCTCTTTCCATCATTTTTAAGAAAATATTTGATTTCCTATTCTACCTAGGAAGAGTGGATAATGGATTGTATGCCATTGGAAATATCTTCTTTAGATTTTTTTTTTCTGAGATATTGGTTAGAGGGTCTACCATTTTTCTTTTCACTACCAACATTAGCAAAAAATTTCCTTTGGTTATTGGTAACCAGCTTAATAGGGCTTTGAGACTCCTAGATGTTACTGATAGGAGAAGAAATGGGGCTCACATTGGGAGATAATTATGGAGGTTGGTAGGACTCAATTAGGCCTGAGGACCCTGACCTTGAATGAAACTGAGAAGGGAAACTGAGGTTGAGGTTAGGATTCACCAATGGGTGATCTTGGAGCACAAAATCCTCCAGGGGGTACTCTTGGACCCCAATATCCATAAGGGTATTTTCTTGGGAGTTAGAGTTTGGGTTACCAATAGGGAGAGAAATTTAGAAAAAATCATTAGGATGCCCATCCAAATAATTGAAAGGATTGGGATTATCAAAGAGATAAAAAATGTGGTAAAGAGAACTAGTAGATGGATATGTCATTGATTAATTATCTTTTGGATTCTATGCAAGATCAATGCCTAAGGTAGTAGCAAGGGTTTGCTTTTGGGATTGGTTTGAGATTTGAGGATTGTCATGGAATTTTTGTAGAGAAGACCCAATCCTTCTTTGATTATTTCTTGAGAGAGTGGTATTGCACCTTGAGGGTATCCTACTTTTGATATCTAATACATAATTCTATCTTGCTCTCGTATTCAATGACTTGGTACATTCTCCATGAACAAAAAATTAAATCAATGTACACTGGTAACTTTGAATCAAGATTGGAATTAACACACAAATGATCATATATCATTCGAGACTTAGCCTTGGTCATTATATCAAATTCCACAAGCTTTTGAATGGTCTAGGTAATTTATCTTAAGATTGGTTCATGCAAGAACTAGATAGATACACCAGGAAACCTGATACAAATGGGTGTTGAGTTAATGCTCTGAGTTTTGGGATTAAAATTCACATCCCATATTCAAAGGAAGAGGCTCTGATGACCCCAAAACCAAGGACCCCTATGAAAATACAATAGGTGTTGCTTGAATTATTTATCTTGATGAGGAAAAAACCCCTAGATAGAGCATTAAGATCCTTGTTACTACATGGTTACCATTTTGAGAACACCCATTTGTAGATGGATTCCATATACAGGTAGGAACCCAAAAATTTACCAACAAGTGATAAGCAGTCATGGGAAACAAGAGAAGCCATGAATTCTAGTGAAAAAACCAACTCTCTATGATTTGGAGAGAGAGTCCCATTACAAATAGATGGGGGTGTTAGAGGAAGCCTTGTGCTCCTCAAAACTATCTTTGCATAGAAAACAAGAATGGAATTTTGAGGTGGGCCCAGTGGAGGGTCCCCCCTAACACCTATGATGCCCAACCCCCCATTTACCTCATCCTAAGGACCATACCTGCGAATATCCATTTTTCAGTCACTATTTCTTGGGTTCTCATCTTCTACAAATTCAATTTTTCATGGATACCTATTTTCCTATGGATACCTACTTGTCAGAGAAGACCCGCTCAGTTTTTTGATCATTTCATCTTATTTTCATTATGTCATAGGTACCTTTTTTTCTTGACATTTTTATACCATTTTTAATTTTTATTTTTTCTATGATAAGGGTAGTTTTATTTTCAATAGCTATATTAAACCCATAATCTATGAAATAAATATCTACACGTCTAAATTTTTTAATGTGAACTTTAATAGCATTGAAACTCTATTTTGATATTTTTTTTAAATTTTAGTATAGTAAGAATTACAATAGAGATCATAATCATAATTCCTCCTCTCATATACATAAATCATGTCTCCCTTTTTAGAATAACAAAAAAATATAACCTTACAAATCAATGTCAAGGAATATTTAGATTCCATGTAGAGTACAATTGAATATAGTCATCCATATGTAAGAAAATAGTCAATATTATCTATGTTAAGTGATACTATAATTGCCTTACTTAGAACCATCAATGTCACTCAAGTAAAACATATAAAAATGTAAATCATGGTCATATTTGTCATTAAATTACAAACTCTTCATGCCAAGGTTTCAAAGCATTTCAACTAATATATGTGTATATACACATATAAATGTATACGACGTAATACACATATATGTATATGTATAGATAATTATCTATGTTTTGGAGGATGAAACATAAGGGTGATTTTTCTTGTATTTTAAATGAACAAAACTCCTCCCTAATATATATCACATGAATTTAATTTAATGATACCTTATACTTAGTGGTATATCACTTCTAATGTGTTTTATTTTAATTATCCCAATATTTTTCAAGTTTGTATTGTATTCAATATATTTACCCCCCATGGAACCAATGTATTCCCACTTAATAGAATGATCCTCATGGTCATGGATATTGATTATGGATGTATCTTATGTTAGTTGTTTGTTTTTATTTCACATCAATATTAGTCCTTTTTTATATGTGATAGGATTGTACCTTGAAGGAGCCTTATATCCCCTTGTTTCATCCACGAGCATGCTAGTTTAGGAGAAAAATGATCATTTTTTTATGACATGATAATTTCTATTCACATGGCCCAATTTTTCATGTCTTATTATGAGTTCAAATTGGAATTTTCCTCCTAACTATTATTGATGATGACATTCCCAAGGACCTTCCTTTTTCATTGTATTTTTTAAGTGCACTATTAAAAATGATAGTTGCATTGGTCACTCATAAATGGATCATGGATATGATTCTTACCCATTTCACCAATTCATACTATGTTTCCATATGTTTTGATGACAAATAATTTTTTATCCCTTCCAAAAATAAAAATCCATTTATTTATCATTTGATTAAACCACCTTACCAACTAGCAAAGAGGCACTTCAAGATTTGGTGTTTATTGATTTTATGTTTGTATGTGTTGGTCACAAATCTACCTAAGTATAAAAATATGCACCCTAGAACTAACCAACATTGAAATGCCAGAGGAAAGAGATGTCCTTCGAGCCAATCTCCATAGAGGTTTGGTTCCCTTACTAATCTAAAAATTAGTGGAAATATTAGGGATAGAAATTAACATAAAGATATGGGAAATATGGTTGTAAGCCTGAAAGATAGAGTGAGGATGAACTAACAACTAAATAACCACATCAAGTTTTAATCAACATTTAACAGAAATAACAACATAGGAACCAATCACAGTTTGCAAAGATGACTTCCAATTAACATTTCAACATTCACTTCTTCATCAAAAATTAAATTCAAATGTAGAATTCAATATGTCTAACAAAGGCATGAATATAATAGAAATGATAGGTAGAAAACAATCACATACACAACTGATATAGGAACTAGAGCCAAAAGTCTTTCAATTGATGTAAAAATTTAAACTCAAAGAGTTTTTCAGCAAAATGTTCCTCCCCTTTCAAACTTATCAAGTTTTATAGTATTTATAGAGGATTTCACCCCTAAAATTTAATAAGAATTAAATAAAATGGTGGCAATTATAGCAATTCGATGGCATGGTCGGTAGTATTTTCTTCCTCAGTAGTAGCAACGAACCAATCAAACGATGCCTCAAAAATTAGTGAGCATTTATAGCTGGTAGCATATTGGGACTCAGTAAGAATCATCGATAGAATTTTCACCTTCATGGACGGTGCCTCAAAAATCAACAACATCGTATAAGAGCGGGTTATTTTGGGAAATGATGACATTTAATTTTGGATACCCTGGTCATTTGTCAAAAATGGTATTTACCAGAAATAATGCTTGAAAATTTATTTTTTCTGCTTGAAAATTGATTTTGTTGAAGAAACTACCTAAAAATAAATTTCGCTGAAGAAACTGCCCAAAAATGATTTTTGCCTCAAAAATGTTTTTCTCCAAAAAAAGTACTTGAAAATGATTCTTGGTGGTACAGCTTCCCGGAGCCATAAATTTTGATTCATTGATTCGATTTTCTATTGCAATTTATCATTGGAAAGCTTAAGAAAGGATCTAAAACAATGAAATATCTAAATAGTATTCCATCCAATTTTATTCCTCTTTTGGGGTCTATTCATACTTGGACAAATTTTAAAATTTATTTTTATTGTAGCAAAAATGCCAACACTTCTAGAGGCTCGCGGGGTATTTAGCTTGTTTGAATGCAAATCGACCCTAGGGCCTTTATTCATTGGGCAACAGAGTTACAACAAAATGTAGACACAAGAAAATGTAAACAAAGAGAGTACCTTCCACTTTGAGTTAGCTAGATCTGATGATGCTAAATCATACCACCTTGTGCTCTCTACACCTTATTTATCGGTCATCCTATGTACATTATTTACACAAAATTTTACAACATGATTGGTATGCCACCACCACAAACTTGGTGTTAGGTTCCTACTCAATGAATTTGTAGTGTTCGTACTAGATCTGATTGTACTTCAATCAATATTTGAAGTCCGGCTAACCTCTTCCCAAAGTTTGCCAGGTTGCGAATGTGGCATGTTATCATGCATGCCAGTACTAATATAATTAATGAATAATGTGGCAAATATATTTACCACATGAGAGCCTTCTTTGAGTACTAGTTACGATGATGGATGGCCCCAATGTCACCACTTTTGAGTCCACTAGCTGAGAGGTCTTGGGTATGTGCTCCTATGACTCCTTGATGTGACAGCAAGATTTTTTCAGTGATAGCCCTACTATCAGGATATCCTTAGGATCAACCTATTAATGAGGTATGCTTATTGGTTTTTTATTGAGTACTTGCATGCTATGCTCAAGGATACAAAAAGGGTACAAAATTATTCCATCTTCACACTCAAAGCTTGTCGTTAGACCCTTCTCTTCTTCTCAGTCATTCTCCTAAAGAAAGTTTCAAGCTACCATATTGTTCATTACTGGGGTAATTCTTGCATATTACTTCTACCAGTGTTGGGATATATCCACCCCTTACATTCTGAACTACTATATTTTGTAATTTAACATAGTTTGTGATGACCATGATGGTGGGTACTGTGTGAGATGGATGGGGGTAGAAACCACTAGAAGAAGTGATGGGGAAGTGGATTATCTCCACTACAACTTTCCTACTTGGAGAAGGAGCTGCTCTACTTGTACTACCTCTTGAAAGACTTGAGGGAATATCTATTCCCTAGATTACAGTAGGAGGTTTATGTCCAGGTGGTAAGCCCAAACATAGTATAGGTGGGCCTAGGTGGGTGACAGTTGGATTTCCTCTAGAATTCTCTTCCAACTCCTCCAAAATCAGAAATTGAAGTCCATGATGCACTCTAGAGGTACACTTGTGATGGTGGAGAGGTGCATCAAGAGTTGAAAGAGATCTTGAAAGCCATAAAATGTGTTGATGAGTGCTCCCACTAAGTCCACCCATGAGTAAATGTTCTTACATCCGAGCATTTTGTACCACTACAACACCCTTCCTTCTAGAGACGGGACCAAGAGTTAGATCATGATATATTTATGGGTTATGCCATGGAGGGGCACTAGAGTAGTAACATCTTAAAGGTGATATCAAACCTTTCCCTTAGTGCCATTGTATTTTATTAGGATCTTCAAGGCACTTTTGGGAATCTCATGCTAACTTTGGAGATTCAGAGGGCTAGGATCATCCCAGCTGGGATAGCATACCTGTGCCATTATAGCAGTGGTCCTCATAGATCACAATCCTTGTCATTGAATCAGAGTCACCAGGTGAACATTATTTTCTCTACTTATGAGGTCAAGGCTACTCACAAAACCTTGGGTCCTCCGGGGTGTCTTCTTTTAGAAAAAAAGTCATCCACCGGTTACGAGATACGTATATTCAACTTAATGGAGTTGCTAGATGATTTTACTAGATGAAGGCAAACCAAAGATTCACCAAACTTGGGCTTCATTAAAACATGGAGACTGTTGGTCCCATCGAACATGCCAAAAATTATTGGTCACGAATATGCCTATGTAGAAAGATATGTGTCCTAGACTCAGACAACATTGAAAGGCCGAAGGAAAGATATGTCCTTCGGACCAATATCTAAAGAGGGTTGGTTCCCTTACTAATCTAAAAAATGGTGTAAATATTAGGGATATAAATTAACAGAAAGAGATGGGAAATAAGGTTGTAAGCCTAAAAGATAGAGTGAGGATGAACTAACAACTAAATAACCACATCAAGTTTTAATCAATATTTAATAGAAAGAACAACATAGGAACCAATAATAGTTTGTAAATATGACTTCCAATTAACATTTCAACATTCACTTCTTTATCAAAAATTAAATTCAAATGCAGAATTTAATCTGTCTAACAAAGGCATGAATATAATAGAAATAATAAGCAGAAAGCAATCACATATACAACTGGTCCAGGAACCAGAGCCAAAAGTCTTTCAATTGATGCAAAAATTTAAACTCAAAGAGTTTTTTCAACAAAATGTTTCCCTCCCCTTTCAAACTTATCAAGTTTATAGTATTTATAGAGGATTTCACCTCTAATATTTAATAAGCATTAAATACAATGGTGGCAATGGTAGCAAGTCGATGGCATGGTCGTAAATATTTTCTTCCTTGGCAGTAGCAACAAACCAATCAAACGGTGCCTCAAAAATTAGTGAGCATTTACAATTGGTAGCATATTGGGACTCAACAAGAATCATAGGTAGAATTTTTACCTTCATGGATGGTACCTCAAAAATTAGCAACATTGTATAAGAGTGGGTCATTTTGAGAAATGATGGCATTTATTTTTTTCTACCCCTTATTCATTTGTCAAAACTGGTCTTTACCAAAAATAATGCTTGAAAATTAATTTTGCTACCCGAAAATCAATTTCGTTGAAGAAACTACATGAAAATCAATTTCTCTGAAGAAACTGCCTAAAAATGATTTTTGCCCCAAAAATGATTTTCTCCCTGAAAATGATTCTCCATAAAAGTGTCCAAAAATGATTTTTTCCCCAAAAATGATTTTTTCCCTGAAAATGATTTTCTCTAGAAAAGTGCCCGAAAATTATTTTTGCCCCAAAAATCATTTTCTCCCCAAAAATGATTTTTTGCCCCAAAAATCATTTTCTCCTCGAAAAAGATTTTCCCCAAGAAAGCTCCTAAAATGATTTTTGGTGGTACAACTTCCCAGAGCCATAACTTTTGATTTGTTGATCCGATTGTCTATTGTAATATATCGTTGGAAATATTGAGAAAGGATATACAACAAAAAAATATCTAAATATCATTTCATCCAATTTTTCTTCCTCTTTTGGGGCCTCTTCATACTTGGATGAATTTAAAAATTTATTTTTAGTGTGGCAAAAATGCCAACAATATCTTAGACTCTTTTTATATATTTGATGGAAATGAAACTATGTGAGAATCTAGATGCCCCCTCATTCATATTTTCAATATGATACACTAATATATGAATTTGGGCTTGACTAAATTATATAACTTAAGGTGCTTAATACATAGGAGACCTAAGTTCAAATATTTTATACACCCTTTAAATTATTTTTTCCATGTGGTTCTTGAGTTAGTTGACATGGTGTTCAACATGGAATTCAATCATGAAAAATTAATATTTTGGATATAAGTGAGAATTGGTATCCATCACATCAATCAAAAGGGTAAATAATGATTTATTTACTTTACATAGTAGTAAACATGTGGCAATAATGTGGCAAGTTTCTTTCTATTGATATGGGACAAATGGAGCATCATAGTTTACTATAAATTTTCTATAGATTGATGTTATTTTTTCCAATATTAAGATTCCATACTATTTTCATAAGCAAGCATTTTAGGTCTATTATTCTAGATTTCAAAGTTTTATGAATTCCTTAGATTGGTGAAATTAGAGGATTTGTTATAGTTTTGGATTAATTTCTTGGAAGACATATTCATATGGAATATCCTCATATCATACTGAACAAAAAAATTATATTTTCCCTTAAGGGTCTACAAATATATGTATAACTAGTGTCTTCTCTTCCTTGGCACATCAACTTAGATTATGAGGGTGCTAAAACTATGATATTTGACTTATTGGACAAGGTTGATATTTTATGATGTAATCATATGTAAGTCAATTGAAAAATATTTCTATAGTATTCTTAATATATATTTAAATCTTAAACCTATGCACCCATGGTTTATATTTGTCATGGTTAACTATTTACAGAATATTTTATGCCTAATGTTATATCAAAGAAAATGGTTATTAATTATTGACATTGAGATATTTGTACCCCTCCATACACTTCATCCATACTATTGGTGTGATATCATATTGATCATTTGTGGGGGTACAATACTTAACCTCTTGTCTGCTATAAATTTGTAATCCTTCATTTCTCACGTGTTATCATTCTTTCTTTTTTATTTCTTTTTTTTTGTTATATTATTTGAGTGGATATTTTGCTTCTATTCATTTTGACAAGGAATTATGAAATTCAATATTAATTACTTAATCATGTATTTACTTATAAATGAATTTTGAGTTTTGATACATGTCTATTCTTAGTTAAGTGAAGTCAAGTGAAATTCAAATTTAAACTATGGAAAATTTTGAAAATAAATTTTTTTTGGTAGAAATCCAAATCCATATTTCTTATTATGAGGGAATTTTAAAATTTGAGTCATGCATTAACTATTTACTCTACAATAAAGGTAACCTTATTATAATTTCATAATATCATAATATAATATTAATTTTTTATATTTTCATTACCTATGTAGATCTAAAAATCAATAATAATATAAAAATAAATCAATGGACAAATCATACTCAATGAAGATACAATATTAATGGTAGATTTATTTTTAGGGATAGTATTCACATTATTTTTTTTGGTAATTATTTTAATAGATTAACAGTGGGTTTTTATAGAGGATCCCAAAACCTTATGTACAAAATCAGCCTGGCTGGAATGTGCATCATGCCTTGTGGTTGGAGGAATAAACTTGATGACAGAAACCAAAAACTGCTAATTGCCCGAAGGCTATAAGTAGGGCCCTTATGTCTGAATATCCTGGAAACAAACCACATTTTACCAAGGAAAACAAAAATACTAGCTGGAGAAATTTGACCATCGAAAGCAAAAACAACCAAACCAAACGAATGACCTTCTGAAGCGAGGAGAACATCATGAGAGGATATCCGCATTGGCCAAACTCACCACCTCAGACGGGAAGCATGAGCGCCACACAACAGGACACGTGGTCACAAGCCCTTTGTTGGCCATGTGGTCTGCCACGCGATTTCCTTCCCTAAAAATATGGCATGCCTTCCACCTGTCACGTTGAGAGAGGAGCATCCTAGCCTCAAGAATGATGTTGTAGACCCTCCAAGACGGGTCTTTAGAGCCTAGCAGATAGTTGACTATATTGAGCGAATCACCTTCGACTATCAAAGGCCGAGGATCCTCGGAGAGGATCTGGATACCTTTCAAAACACTTCTGGCTTCAGCATAGTGATTAGTCTGGGCACCCAAATCTTCACAATAAGCCAGCACGAGATTCCCGTTATGATCTCTAACCACACCACCAGAACCAGTAGGGCCAGGATTGCCTTTGGCCACACCGTCAAAGTTTAATTTAATCCAGCCCACAGGGGGCTTGGTCCAAATAACATCCCCACGCTGAGACTTAGAAACACCATCAAGAATAGGGAAAAGGCCCAAAATTTGGAAGATCGCTGCTTCGCCAGGAAGGCGGGGACGGGAACTAGGAACAACTTTAGAATTCTCAATGGCGAAGGATAAGGCTCTCTGAGCGACACAGGGAGGTACTCTAGGGACCTTGCCGAAGACTCTGGAATTTCTCTCTAGCAAAATCTGCCAAATGGAGTGGTGGAAAGAGGCCTCAAGAAGGAAGCGAAGTTTAGGATTCTTGAAAGGATTGGGCCATTGGTGGAAGGCATCTTTGAGGGAGCGGGGAGTGCACCAAAGGATTTGAAAGGAAGACAGGACGATGCCGAGGACGAGAATGGGAAAAAGGACAAGTGCAAAAATAAGTGGTCTGTCGTCTCACAATCAGCAAAGCACAAGAAGCACCTATTGGGAATAGCAAAACCCCTCTTATGGAGGTTGTCGATGGTTAAGGCTTTATTATGAAAGGAAATCCATGCAAAGTAATTAACTTTAGGAATACTACCCTTCCTCCAAATCACTTTCCATCGGTGATCCATGGCAATCTCGCAAGTAAGAAGGTCATAGGCAGTCTTGACAGAAAACAGAGACCATCCTCTGTGCCATGCCAGATGATTTTGTCATCTCTTCTAACAGATGGAATTAAAATGGACCGAAGAATATTAGACAAAAAATTCATTTCATTGTTAAAGCCGTCCAGGACTGGCAAATTCCACCGAGGGGGAAGAGAGATCCGATCAATGAATTCTGCAACCTTGAGTTGGGAATTTGGATCCACCTGGGCTTTTAGGCCAGCAAGGTCCGCTCTCAACTTGAGAGCTCCATCGATAACTCCACCTGTCCTTCCGGAAGAGAATGGAGTTGCCATCACCCAAAATCCAGCGAGCACCAGAGTCGATCAGAGAGCAGGCTTGAAGCACAGATTTCCAAAAGGCAGACGCTTCAGGAGGAATCCCGACATCAAAAAGAGAACTCGATCCAAGATACTTCCTCTTAACCAGCCTTGACCCACTCGTTGGGTCATTAGTCGGGATCTTCCAAGCGTGCTTAGCGATCAAAGCGAGTGTTCATGAGTCTTGATCTCCTCATTCCCATGCCACCTTGGTCCTTTCGCAAGCAAACCTTATCCCAGGCCACAAGAGGAATTCTGGATTTTTCTTCATTGCCAGACCACAGAAAGGTCCTCTGAATCTTTTCAATCTTGGAATGGACAGAAACAGGCAGCATGAACACAGACATGAAGTAAGTTGGGATAGTATTCACATTATACTTGTTGTATTGAATATATAATTTTTATTGTATACATAGGGATCATAATTTTGAAAACCATGATAGGAGCTCTTGGTCTATGATCCACCTAGTGGTGTTTTTTACACCCTAGACCATGACCAAGATTGGATGACTCAGAATTGCTTCTAAGTCAACCTCCAAAGAAGGCCAATTTATCATTTGTGCAAATAAAAATAAATCTTAAAGGAATAAAAAAATATAGGGAAAGGTTAGAGAGAGGGAAATTGATAGAAATGGATTAAATAGTGGCCAAAATTTGACTAAAAATAATTTCACACGCTATGCAAACACCCTACAAATTGGCTAAAATAGATCCTAATAGACCAAATACTTAAGTAAATACTTATAGAAAAATCCATTGGGAAAATTCAAGCACTTCAACTACTCTACAAGAAGAATCCAAAAACAAATCAAGCCTCATAGAAAACTTCCATTTAAAGCATTAACAAAAATGAATAGATATGCAAATATTCCAAGTCATGCATTCCCTAACACTCCAACACCTTGCAATGATAATCCAAACAATAGAATTGCCTAACAGAATACACCACCCACAAAGCTTTAACAAAAATGTCTAGATATATAGAACTAACATAGACATTAAAATCTCTATCACATTTACTAGTGGAGGCCAAAGAACACTTGGTTCATTAAACAACAAATTAAAATTGCATAGTTTATAATAGACAAACACTCAAATTGTTGAACCTCATATTGAGGAAGCTTAAGTTATTTATGGATTTTACAATCAATTGAATCTAGCTTAATTATTGCATTGATGGCCTAGAAAAGGCTTGATATGAATAGACATAGCTTGGCTACACCTTGGACTTTGATTTAATAAACATGCTTGAGAATAGTAGTGATTTCTTTCTTGCCCTATCACAGTAAGAGTTGTAGCTTTTAGTCTAACTATTTTGATCCAACAGTCCATCACAATCTTAAGCATCCATATATCTTCAATTGGCTTAGGCTTCTTTAGCATGCTCAATCTTCCACCATTACACTTCAATATTATGCCAACTATTTTAGTAACCTCTATTCATGTGTTGGATATTTTGAGTCCTTAAGCTAAAATTTGTCATTGATGTCAAAAGGACCTATGTAAGTAAGCACTATGATTTTTCTCCACAAAGAGTTTCATGAGAAGCCAAGGTTTTGATCAAAGGTTCTAGAAGGGATGCATGGCATTTGGTTCAAAAAGGAGCTTCAAGGGAAGCTTAGCAAAAGGATTTTATGAAAACCAAGGAAGGCAAGGAAAGGTTTTATTTAAAACCAATGGATGGCAGATTTGAAATGGGTTTTTCTTAAAACCCAAGTTGGCTTTTTGTTTCATCGAAAAAGGTGCCCCATTGATGGAGAAATTTAATTTTAAAGGTTTAGTTTAAATTTTAATTTATTTAAAATTTTAATTTTAATTTTAAAATTACATAAAAGGTTTTTCCTTCCTTTCTTATTTGTGTCGCTGATGTCATGAGGGCAATGTTAAAAGGGTCGAAATATTCACATTGAATGATGGTTTATATAAATAATACAAAGATTTTCCATTTAATAAACCTAAGTCGTGTCGCATGATTTTTGAAAATCCAAAGTATTTTTGCATCCAAATATTGCACAATGAATTTCATGGAGTGTGACATGGGCAGTCAAGTCGTGGATAATAACAAATTTTTGGTGCCTTGTGAGGAAAGCACATGTGGATTAAGGAAGAGAGTGCACAAGGCACTCACATGGGCAATGTTAGCTCATGTGGCTTAGCTACCACTTGGCAGCACGATGGGTAGAAGTTCAAAATGCCAAGGCCCTTCGAGGGCTCCTTTGAGGTATGCATTTCGACTCTGATATTTGTGAGGGTAAAATTTTAATTAAAATATTTGCTTGCTAAGGTTTGACTTGTTTTGGGGTTAATATTTTGCTAAGGTTTGATTATGATTTTTGTGGGAGATATAAGGTTGAGCAAGCTTTAATATTTTAGTAAGGTTTGATATTTGATTAATGTGAGATATTGCCTAAGAAAGCTTTGTGATTATTTTTGAGTGCAAAAGTGTTGAAAGGAAGGATATAAAATATTTGATTTATTTTATGGTATAAGTGGTTTGTGGAGTGACAAGGTTATGCAATGATTTGATTTATTTTATTTTATGGTACAAGTGGTTTTAGGAGTGATAAGGAAGTTGTGCATTAATTATTAAGAAGGTTTTCTAAATTAAAAGCCTTGGTAAATATTATTGTGAAGTGGAGTAATGTTGATTATTTTGTGATCTTCTAACCCTTGTGAAGATTGGTAAAAGAATATTGTGATTGTGGAAGATTTCCAAAGAGGCTTCTTCATCTTCATTAAAGGTATGGGAACATTCTCCTATTGATTGATTATGGTGGTTGATTTTTGAAAATATCTTTGGAGTGAAAAGGATTGATTGTGGTTTCCTTTTTGAAAGTGATTGCTTTAATACTTCAAGGTTTTCTAATTGAGAGTTGTGATTAAACCTTGTTTTTCATAAACCTTTTTTTTTGTGTGGGCCCATTGGTGTGCAATGAACTTGAACTCGAGTTAGAAGAGAACACAGTATCATTGTTATGTGAGATTTTTTGTCGAGCATTGTTGGAAACATTTTGAGTTGATTGATAAATGCTTGGACTAGGTTTTGTGAGAAAGGGTTGTTCATTGAGGTGCTTGGTTGAGTTGAGTTGATTGAGCCTAGTCAAGTGGATGCATGTGGTTGTTCAAGTTCCATAAAACAAACTATTCTATATTCTTGATTTGAGTTTAGATTGAGATTTGAGAATAGAACATATAGAGTCTCTAACAATTCTCTTTATGCTTCTATAAGATTGATTTGAGTTGAGATTGGGATTTGAGTATAGAACATATAGAGTCTCTAACAATTCTCTTTATGCTTCTATGAGATTGATTTGAGTTGAGATTGGGATTTGAGTATAGAACATATTGAGTCTCTAAAAATTCTCTTAATGCTTCTATTAGATTGAGTTGAGATATTGATTTAGCATTAAGTATAGAACATATTGAGTCTCTAACAATTCTCTTTATGATTCTATGAGATTGGACAAGTTATGTGTGAGCTTTTTAATTAGATTTGAGACAAGTCTTTGAGAAGGCTTGTGGACTAATTTTGAGTAAGCTTTTGTGGAATCTTGCTATGCAGATTTGAGCAAGTCCTAGAGAGGACTTATTGAGTAGATTTGGACAAGTCATAGTGTGGACTTATTGAGAATATTTGAGTAGGCTTTGTGTGGACCTATTGAGCAGATTTGGACAAGTTTTGAGTGGTCTTGTTGAGTAGATTTGAGTAGGTTCTGTGTGGACCTATTGAGCAAATTTGAGCAGGTTCTATGTGGACCTATTTAGCAGATTTGGACAAGTTTTGAGTGAGCTTGTTGAGCAGATTTGAGAAGGTTCTAAGTGAACCTATTGAGACAGAGCTTTGGAGGTGATAGAGTATAGAGGATAGAGTCTCAGTGGATAGAGATCCAACAACCAGGACAATTGAAGATAGATCTGAGTGAGGAGTCTTCAAGTGGAGAGAGATCCACCAGTCAGTGCAGCAAGAGAGACAAAGTCTTCTAGAAGATCACTAGCTAGAGTAGAAGGGGAAAGAGTTCTCCTATGGAAGAGATCCATGAAATTGAGATTAGGGGATCAACATCTCCTTTGGATAGAGGTCCATAAATATTGTAATTGGGAAGGATTCCCAAAGAGATTGATTGAGAAAATTTTAGTAAAATATTTTCTTCGTGGAGTAGCCCACATTGGGTGAACCACGTAAATTATGGTGTCTCTATTGTGTATGGTGTTTTGTGCATTGCTTTTACTATTGCTATTGATACTGCTATCTATACACTGCATAATATTGAATTGAAAGAAAAAGTTAAAAAAGGTCTTATACTGTTCGCCCCCCTCTTAGTATAATCTTGTGTTCTTCAATTGGTATCAGAGTGGGTTCCTTCATAAGAGTTTGACATCTTGAAGGAAAAGTGGTCTAAGAATGGAATGGATCAAAAGGATCAAAGAGACGGACCCATAAATAATGCAATACCCATATTTGATGGAAGTGACTTCTTATATTGGTGTATGTTGATGAGATTTTACTTGATGGCACTTGGCAATGAAGTTTGGGATGCAGTGGAACTTAGATATGATTCAACATCCAATCCTCCTACAGATAAGGAAGGTAAGCTTCTAATGCATGCAAATTCAAGAGCTATGAATGCAATTATAAAAGGGTTGTATAGATCAAAATCTATGAAGGTTATGGAATATAAAACAACAAAAGAAATGTGGGAATTTTTGCATGAAATATATGAAGGAGATAAAGGAGTCAGAATGGCTAAGATGAAAAATCTCAAAGGAGAATTTGAGAACCTAAGAATGAGGGATGATGAAAATATTCGTGACTATCTCAACAAAGTTGATGAACTTGTACATGAGATGAAAGGTCTTGGAATGAAGGTTGATGAATCGTATGCTTGTGATAAGATCTTGAGGACTCTTCCAAAAAGGTATAGTGAAAAGGTTTTTTCTATAGAAACATCAATTGATAGTGATTCTTTGATAAGGAATTATTTTCTTGGCATGCTTATTGCTTTTGAGATAAGAAAAAAATATCCTATTCCTCTAAAAGAAGCTACTTTCAAAGTAGATAAAAATAAAAAGGAAAAGAAGATAGAATAAAGTAGTGAGTCATCCAGTGATGAAGAAGCAAATTATGGTAGAAGAGATAGAGGTTCCAGAAGACCCATAGATCTAAGATCTATCAAATTTTTCAATTGTGGATGGTATGGACACTATGCAACAAAATGCAAATAGCCAAAGAACAACAATGATGAAGAAAAATAGGATCACAAATATAGGGAATAAAAAAGACACAGGTACCAAGAAGAAAAGCAAGGATGGACAAAGCAGATAAGGAAAGAAGTTCTTCCAGAGAAAAAAGAGAAGCTACTATGCGAAAAATGCAAGTAAGTACTCAATTGGTAGTGATGCTAGTTTTTTAGACAATGATAGAGATGAAGTCCTATTTATGGTTAAAGAGAAAGATCCAATTAAGAAAAGGACTCCGGTTATTCTCAAGTGTTTTAGATGTGGTAAATTTGGACATCTTGAAGATGATTCCACTAGGGATGGTTATAATTTTAGTGATGATTATTTTGAAGATGCACTTGAAAGACTAGATGAGAATCTTCTAATGTATTTAGAAGATAAAGAAAGTGATCCTATAGAAGATAAGTCAAAAGGAAGTAATGATAAGGACAAAGGCAAAAAAATAGAATATTATTCATTAGAGAATGGTTATGATCTCAAGGGAGAACTTATCTATGCCCTTGACACAATAAAGAAGGTTAGAAAGCAACACTCCAAGCTTGAAAGTCAATTTCAAGAATGTGATGAAGAAAGGTTATTACTCATAGAGGATTTAGAGAATTCAAAGGCTAAGGCAAGCAAGTTCAAGGATAAGTTAGAAGCAAAGATTTTGGAATGTGAGAAGTTAGCACAAGAAGTGGATACTCTAAAATAATACTTAAAGGACTCCAAGATCAAGATGAAGAGTTTCACAAATAGCTCTAAGAAATTGGATAAGTTCATCTATGGACAATAGTGAACATCATGTTCAACAGGTCTTGTCTTTGGAAAGGTTTAAAATAAATAGGAAAAAGAATCTACTTCAAGTCTTGATGAAGAAGAAACTTCAGAAGAAGATACATTAGAAGAAGATATTTTAAGTGAAAGTGGGACATCAGAGGATGAATTGGACAACAAAGAGTTCAAAAAAGAGAGGAAAAATGCACAAAGAAGATACATATGGAACAACAATAAGGATAGGAGACCAATGAGGTCAAGATAAGGAGGCTTCAATGGAATATGCTTTTCATGTCACAGGTTTGGACACATGGCTTCACAGTTCATGACTCATGAAAGATAGGTATATGGAAAAGAACAATTTTTCCAAGGTTATTGCTACTCATGCAATGGTTTTTGTCACAAGGCAATGAATTGCAGGATTAATGATAGAAGAGGATATGGCTTCACTAGGAGAAATCCTAAGACAATTGCACATCCAAGGAATAATAACATTAAGTGTTATAAGTGCAATAATTATGGTCACATAGCAAGATGGTGTAGAGAAAATATTCCAAAAATAAGCATGAACAAGAACATGAACATGAATAGGGACAAGAATATGAACAAGAATAGGAATATGAATAGGAACATGAATATGAATAGAAACAAGAAGATGAACAGGAATAGAGACTCAAAAAATAATAGATACTCATAAAATAATAAGAATAGGAATAAGGATGAGAACTAGAATAAGAACATGGACGAGAAAAAGAACATGAACAGGAACAAGAACAGAAGTGTTAGGATCCTACTATAAAATAAACTCAAATAAACACACTCTCACACAATTGCTTGGAAATAAACTCACATAAACATCATATTAATATTCAGAACAAAATACACATTATAACAGAAATTTGCATAAAGGAACAATCTCACAATAAGATAGAATCGCGAGGCCTCTTCGAGGGGGCAACCTCCTTCAACACTTCATTAATTTGCAAAAATATGAATACATTGGTGCCTTCTCGGGTATTTAAAGAGTTCCCTTCCATGGTTGGCTTACATGCAAAATGCCACCTGGATTACATGCATAATGCCACCCGAATTACATGCATAGTGCCACTCGAATTACATGCACAATGCCACTCGAATTACATGCACAAGGCCACCTTACATAACCTATCTACCATGTGTTACATAAAAAGGGTGCCATTTGTCATAGGCACTATATAAGCTAAAACTTAGAACATTACAAAATATTAATCATGGGTACTACCCACGTTATTTAGGAATTATTACATCATGGAAGTTATTACATTAAGGGTTAGGATGGGATCCTAACATGTCCTTCCCCTTGAAGAAGCTTTGTCCTTAAAGCTGAAATGAGGAAACTATTATTGGAGTTGGTGGAGAGATTCCCATGTAGCATCTTCAGGTTGAAGCCCATGCCATTGAACCAGGATCTCTGTAATTGTACGGTTGCGAAGAGTGCGAGTCCGACGATCCAACAACTGCTCAGGTTCAAGTAATATGGAGCCTTCTTCATCCAATTCGGGAAGTGTGGATTGAACCTGTACCTGTGTGCCCACAACTTTCTTGAGAGCGAAAACATGAAAAATAGGATGAAGCTTGGAAGTAGGTGGGAGCGCCAATTTGTAAGTTGTGGGGCCAATCCTTTGTAGAACCTGGTAAGGACCATAGAATTTTGCAGCAAGCTTCTGCACCTACGAAGTTGTAGGGATGATTGTTTGTACGGCTGCAAGCGAAGGAAGACCATATCACCTACATCAAAACTACGCTCAGAACGATGTTGATCAGCTTGTTGGCGCATCCGATTCCGGGCCATGTTCAAATTCTGCTTAAGTTGGCGAAGGACCTCGGTGTGTTGACTCAGAGTGTTGTCGACGGCCTGGACCTTGGAGCTGCCAGGAATGTAAGAGGAAGGCGTAGGTGGAAGGCGCCCATAGACTACTTCAAATGGTGTGAGTTTGGTTGCGGTATGATAGGAAGTGTTGTACCACCATTCGGCCAAGGATAGCCATTTGGCCCATTGAGTGGGATGATCTAAGACAAAGCAGCGAAGGTAGGTTTCCAAGCATTTATTAACAACTTCTGTTTGACCATCCATTTGCGGATGGTAGGCTGAACTCATTTTGAGTTGAGTCCCCTGCAACTTAAACAACTCTTGCCAAAAATGACTAGTGAAGGTGGGATCACGATCAGATACAATGGAGGTGGGCATGCCATGAAGGTGAAAGATGGAGTCAAGAAAAATTTGTGCAACAATGGATGTTGTATAAGGATGGGCAAGGGCACAAAAGTGAGCATATTTTGAAAGGCGGTCCACTACCATGAAAATAACTGACTTGCCTCTAGATTTAGGGAGCCCTTCTATAAAGTCCATGGAAATGTCGGTCCAAACCTGATCCGGGATAGGCAATGGCTGAAGAGTGCCCGGAGAGCGCACTGTTTCACCTTTCATCCTTTGACATGTGTCACAGGCAGCAACAAAAGAGCGGATGTCCCATTTCATACCTTTCCAAAAGAAGGTGCGCTTGAGTCGCTCATATGTTTTAAGGAACCCTGAATGGCCTACAGAGGGAGTGGCATGCAATTCCTTCATGAGGAGCTCTCGAAGTGGGGACTTATGAGGTAGAACCAGGCATTGATGGTAGCACAGATCATGGCCATTCCAATTATATCCTAGTGCAGAATCTGGATCATCCATTAGTGAGGCTATCAAAGCTTGCAAATCTGCATCCTGACGTGCTTCTTGATGCAAGGAATCAATCCATTGGGGAAGTGGTGCTGAGATGGCACACAACATACTTACGGTCTCCATTTGGCGAGAAAGAGCATCAGCCACAATATTCTCCTTTCCCTTTTTGTAGGTGATATCATAATCATAGCCCATGAGTTTAGACACCCACTTTTGTTGGTCAGGCATGGCAACTCTTTGTTCCAAAAAATATTTGAGACTTTGATGGTCGGTTTTGATGGAGAAGTGACGCCCAATGAGGTAAGGTCACCAATGTGTGATTGCATGCAATATGGCTAACATTTCCTTAGCATATGTGGATTTCCCCAGATTACGATCAGAGAGTGCCTTGCTAGTAAAAGCCACAGGTCATCCTTCTTGCATCAATACTACCCCAATACCATGACCAGAAGCATCACTTTCAATGACAAATGGTTTAGAGAAATCTGGCATGGCTAAGATGGGAGTGGTGGTCATAGCATGCTTGAGTTCAATGAAGGCTTGGTCAGCAGGCCCTGTCCAAGTGAAGGAATATTTTTTCAACATGGAGGTGAGGGGGCAGCTATCTTCCCATAATTGTAGACAAATTTGTGATAATAGCCTGTAAGCCCTAAAAATCCTCGAAGTCCCTTGAGGGTGCGAGGTTTCGGCCACTCTTGAACTGCTTGAATCTTCTTAGGGTCAACCTTGACGCCATCCTGTGAGACAATGTGTCCCAGATACTCTACTTCAATCAGACCAAAGGAACACTTGGACCTTTTGGCAAAAAGGTGATGGGTGACCAACAGCTGTAAAGTTTGATCCACATGATTGAGGTGCTCTTCCCATGTGCGGTTGTAAATCAAGATGTCATCGAAGAACACAAGGATGAACTTCCGCAGAAAGGGCCGGAAGATGTTGTTCATAAGACTTTGGAATGTAGAAGGAGCATTTGTGAGACCAAATGGCATTACCAAGAATTCATAATGACCTTCATGAGTGCGAAAGGCAGTTTTGGGGATGTCCTCATCCTTGAGCCGGATCTGATGGTACCCAGAGCGGAGATCAAGCTTGGTGAAATACATGGTCCCGTGTAGTTCATCGAGTAATTCATCAACCATTGGAATAGGAAATTTATCCTTGACCGTAGTCTTGTTGAGTTCTCGGTAGTCAATACATAGGCGCCATGAGCCATCTTTCTTGGGAACAAGTAGGACAGGCGAGGAGTAGGGGCTAGTACTAGGTCGGATGACACCAACCTTGAGTAATTCTTGTACCAATTTTTCTAGTTCTGATTTCATGGCATGAGGGTACCTGTATGGCATGATATTTGGTGGTGCACTACCCGGGAGCAATGGGATAGCATGGTCGTGAGAGCGACGTGGTGGTAGTGTAGTTGGTTCTGCAAAGACAACATCATGTTTGTGTAGAACTAGTTGTAGGTCTGATGGAATTTCAGCCATTAGTGAAGTGGTTGGTTGGATGGAGAAGAGTTGTGCAATGACCCCATGTTTTGATTTCTTTAGCACTTTCTCCATACGATTGGAACTAATGAGGTGAGGTGTTCCTACAGGGGAGCCCTTGAGTAAGTGTGTTTGTCCATTTTGGGAGAATTGCATCTAGAGTTCTGCAAAGTTCCAACTGATAGTGCCCAACGTACTCAACCATTGAGATCCCAAAACCATATCACATCCTCCCAACTGGAGGGCAAACATGTCTTGCTTGAGTTCATAGTCCCCTATCCTGATCTTGACATTGCGACATTTTCCTTTACAAGGTAATGTTCCCCCATTGGCTACCATGACCTCGAATGAATTACAAGTGTGGATATAGCAATTTTCCCGCTTAGCAACTCTAGGATCAATGAAGTTGTGTGTGCTGCTTGAATCAATAAGGATGGTAAGACGTTGGCCCTTGAAAAATCCCACAACTTTCATGGTTTGTGGAGTGGTAATGCCTACAAGAGCATGGACTAAAATCTCTGCCTCGAGACCCCTGTGTATCTTCTTCCTATGGAGAAGGTGTTTCCGGGGGGTCCTCATCCTCATCACTCTGGTCAGTGTTAGCAGGTTCCTCAACATCTATCAAGAACAGTCTTTTGTTTGCACACTTATGTCCTTTAAAAAAATTTTCATCACAATTATAACATAAGCCTTGGGCACGACGTGCATCCATCTCCTCTGTAGTCAGTCGCTTGGGTGTAGTAGGTTTACTATCCACTAAATTTTGGGTTCGAAAAGGAAATGAAGGTCGGTTTGGAGGAAACCATAGGGGGCGCCTTTGGTTTGAGAGTTTAGATTCGGCCAGACGGGCCAAAATGATAGCTTCCATCATGGAATGTGGTTTCAACATCTTTACTTCAGCTTGGAGATCCCCTTTTAACCCACTGATAAAACAACTCGTGAAGAACCCTTCCGTCAATCCTCTTGTCTTATTGGCCAATTTTTCAAATTGAGTTTGGTAGTCATGGACTGAGGATGTTTGTTGCAGTTTGGTCAAGGCCCCTGTGAAGTCCTCATACTCACTAGGCCCAAATCGGGTCAGTAGTTGGGACTCAAATTCCTCCCAAGAGAGATTTGGGTTGGAATTACGTAACCACTGGAACCGGTGTAGAGCCTCAGATTCCAAATTGAAGGAAGCCATCTGAACTCGATGATATATGGGAACATTATGAAGTCTAAAGAATTGATCAACCCTACATAACCACCCATCAACATCCTTCCCATTAAATCGAGGGAAGTCCAATTTTGGCATTTTAAAGGATGGGTCATGGTCATTCCTTGTAGAGTTTTCAGCCTGGTGTTCTGTTTTGAGTGGTCCCTTATGTAACTTGCTACCCACATCTATCAGTGTTTCTTCTAAGCGAGCGCTAGTGGCCTCATGATCTAGACGAAGACCTTGGACCTCTTCCCTTATGGAGAAAATTGCCAAGTTCAAATTCTCAATGGCTTTTGTTAAGGAGTCCATCTGTTCTAGCTCTTTTTGATGTCCACGGGTACCCTGGGCCATTTTGGAACCTTTTGTGACCGGTTACTAAAATTAGAATTGGGTTTCAGGACTTACTATTTTTAGTAAGTGTCCAAAAAAGTGCTTGGGTGCTATATATCAAAATGATCAGATCGAAGAGGTGGTCACAATGAGCTATATCCCACAACACTACTTTTGGGCACCCTAGATTTTTTACTCCTATTTTGTCGAGTCTAACGGTGTTTACAGTTTTTGATTTTGAGCTATAGTGCAAAAGTTGGGTATTGGAGCACTATCTATAATTGGTCTCTGGTCACTCGCTCATTGTTTTGCTCAGCTTGGATAGTCTCTCGACATTGCTTACCTCACTAGTCTAAAGATTCTCTGTATTGTGTAGGTTACTGTTATGACAGTTCTATTCTGACACTAAAAACTATAATTTTTGACTTGATTGTGCTGACTTGATGACCTCATTATTACTACCACTGTAAATTTGATTGTTATTCTCCAGACTATCAACTTAACTATCACCCTCATATTCTATCTTGAATTCATGCAATGTATGTTATTTTTTTGGTAGAGGATTCCTTTCTCATATGCTCACTTTTGGGAATTTGGAATGCAGGTTTACAAACAAGGAGTTTTGGTTTGTGATTTTGTTGCGGGTTGAAGTTTTAACAGAACCAGGGTATGCTAAGTAAAGGAGTATGTAACACCCATAGGCCCTCTGTTATACCGTAGTGACGAACAATAGTGCTCGGACCAATATTTTAGGCCACTACCCAAGGAGGATTCCACACATACCCTTGAGCACACTATCTGCCTCTCTGACAGTACGGGAGGGTAATCGTCCGGGATGCTGTGTCCCATGGACTATGGATGATACAAGGCCGATAAGCTTCCTACTAGATAAAATTTTGTTAACCCTAGAATGGTCTCCCGATACACCCGAAGATGCGTGGGAGCTCAAGTCCGTGCGCGAGTTCTATCTGAGGCATAGGTATTGGAGCCTGATCGCCCCTCACTTCACTAGACGTTGTATGGGCTATCTAGCTTAGCCAATAATGATAGATCCTTCATGATATTTTAAAACCCTCGACACAGGGTTTCTACCTACTCAACTAAAAAGACTATTTTTTTTTTACTGGTATTTGTCTTTTTTTTTGATAATAGTAAAAAAAATTACATGAAAATAATAGAGGATTATACCTAACAGGCAAGAATCATTACTGTTGCAGTAGAACTTGGCCCTAGAAAGCGCTCTGATACCACTTGTTAGGATCCTACTATAAAATAAACTCAAATAAACACACTCTCACACAATTGCTTGGAAATAAACTCACATAAACATCATATTAATATTTAGAACAAAATACACATTATAACAAAAATTTGCATAAAGGAACAATCTCACAATAAGATAGAATCGCGAGGCCTCTTCGAGGGGGCAACCTCCTTCAACACTTCATTAATTTGCAAAAATATGAATACATTGGTGCCTTCTCGGGTATTTAAAGAGTTCCCTTCCATGGTTGGCTTACATGCAAAATGCCACCTGGATTACATGCATAATGCCACCCGAATTACATGCATAGTGCCACTCGAATTACATGCACAATGCCACTCGAATTACATGCACAAGGCCACCTTACATAACCTATCTACCATGTGTTACATAAAAAGGGTGCCATTTGTCATAGGCACTATATAAGCTAAAACTTAGAACATTACAAAATATTAATCATGGGTACTACCCACGTTATTTAGGAATTATTACATCATGGAAGTTATTACATTAAGGGTTAGGATGGGATCCTAACAAGAAGTGACGACAAGAATAGGGATGATGACTTGGAAAGAAATAGTGAGCGTATTCAGAAGACTCACATAAGAAGAGAAAACTATAAAGACACATATCTATACTTTTGGGGAATAGAAATACTCCACCCCGAATTAACCACCTCATGTGGAGGTGGGGGAGGGGCTAAGCTAAGAGGCTCATTCTTAGCCCTAAGCCCCAAAGGTGACCCTTTGCCATTAATGTCAAAGGGGGAGAGATTTGTGTATTGGGGAGAGATTTGATATGAGGATATATTTGAGAGAGCATTGAGCCAGGGGGAGCAAAGTCCCAGGGGGAGCAGAAAAGAAGGTCAGGTTTCAATAAAATGAATATGGGTTGCCATCAATGACAAAGGGGGAGATTGTTGGACATTTTGAGTCCCTAAGCTAAAAGTTGTCATTGATGTCAAAAGGACCTATGTAAGTAAGCACTATGATTTTTCTCCACAAAGAGCTTCATGAGAAGCAAAGGTTTTGATCAAAGGTTCTAGAAGGGATGCATGGCATTTGGTTCCAAAAGGAGCTTCAAGGGAAGCTTAGCAAAAGGTTTTTATGAAAACCAAGGAAGGCAAGGAAAGGTTTTATTTAAAACCAATGGATGGCAGATTTGAAATGGGTTTTTCTTAAAACCCAAGTTGGCTTTTTGTTTCATCGAAAAAGGTGCCCTGGTGATGGAGAAATTTAATTTTAAAGGTTTAGTTTAAATTTTAATTTAAATTTTAAAATTAAATAAAAGGTTTTTCCCTCCTTTCTTATTGGTTTTGTCGATGTCATGAGGGCAATGTTAAAAGGGTTGATGTATTCGCATTGAAGGATGGCTTATATAAATAAGCCAAAGGTTTTCCATTTAATAAACCTAAGTCGTGTCGCATGATTTTTGAAAACCTAAAGTATTTCTGCATCTGAATATTGCGATGAATTTTGTGGAGTGTGACGTGGGCAGTCAAGTCATGGACGGTCAAAGTTTTGGTGCCTTGTGAGGAAAGCACACGTAGTTTAAGGAAGAGAGTGCCCAAGGCACTCACGTGGGTAGTGTTAGCTCACGCGGCTTAGCTGCCGCTTGGCAGCATGGTGGGCAGAGGTTCGAAATGCCAAGGCCCTTCGAGGGCTCCTTTGAGGTATGCACTCCGACTCCGATATTTGTGGGGGTAAATATTTTAATTAAAATATTTGCTTGCTAAGGTTTGATTATGATTTTTGTGGGAGATATAAGGTTGAGCAAGCTTTAATATTTTAATAAGGTTTGATATTTGATTAATGTGAGATATTGCCTAAGAAAGCTTTGTGATTATTTTTGAGTGCAAAAGTGTTGAAAGGAAGGATATAAAATATTTGATTTATTTTATGGTATAAGTGGTTTTTGGAGTGACAAGGTTATGCAATGTTTTGATTTATTTTATTTTATGGTACAAGTGGTTTTAGGAGTGATAAGGAAGTTGTGCATTAATTCTTAAGAAGGTTTTCTAATTAAAAGCCTTGGTGAATATTATTGTGAAGTGGAGTAATGTTGATTATTTTGTGATCTTCTAACCCTTGTGAAGATTGGCAAAAGAATATTGTGATTGTGGCAGATTTCCAAAGAGGCTTCTTCATCTTCATAAAAGGTATGGGCACATTCTCCTATTGATTGATTATGGTGGTTGATTTCTGAAAATATCTTTGGAGTGAAAAGGATTGATTGTGGTTTCCTTTTCGAAAGTGATTGGTTTAATGCTTCAAGGTTTTCTGGATTGAGAGTTGTGATTAAACCTTGTTTTATAAGCATTGTTGTTGGAGCCCATTGGTTGTGCAAAGAACTTGAACTTGAGTTAGAAGAGAACATGAGTATCATTGTTATGTGAGATTTGTTGTTGAGCATTGTTGGAAATATTTTGAGTTGATTGATACATGCTTGGACTAGGGTTTGTGAGAAAGGGTTGTTCATTGAGGTGATTGGTTGAGTTGAGTTGATTGAGCCTAGTCAAGTGGATGCATGTGGTTGTTCAAGTTCCATAAAACAAACTATTCTATATTCTTGATTTGAGTTGAGATTGAGATTTGAGAATAGAACATATAGAGTCTCTAACAATTCTCTTTATGCTTCTATGATATTGATTTGAGTTGAGATTGGGATTTGAGTATAGAACATATAGAGTCTCTAACAATTCTCTTTATGCTTCTATGAGATTGATTTGAGTTGAGATTGGGATTTGAGTATAGAAAATATTGAGTCTCTAACAATTCTCTTTATGCTTCTATGAGATTGAGTTGAGATATTGATTGAGCATTAAGTATAGAACATATTGAGTCTCTAACAATTCTCTTTATGATTCTATGAGATTGGACAAGTTATGTGTGAGCTTGTTAAGCAGATTTGAGACAAGTCTTTGAGAAGGCTTGTGGACTGATTTTGAGTAAGCTTTTGTGGAAGCTTGCTATGCAGATTTGAGCAAGTCCTAGAGAGGACTTATTGAGCAGATTTGGACAAGTCCTAGAGAGGACTTATTGAGCAGATTTGAGCAGGTTCTATGTGGACCTATTGAGCATATTTGGACAAGTTCTGTGTGGACTTGTTGAGCAGATTTGGTTTTGTGTGGACCTATTGAGCAGATTTGAGCAGGTTCTATGTGGACTTGTTGAGCATATTTGGACAAGTTTTGAGTGAGCTTGTTGAGAATATTTGAGAAGGTTCTGAGTGAACCTATTGAGATAGAGCTTTGGAGGTGATAGAGTATAGAGGATAGAGTCTTAGTGGATAGAGATCCAATAGCTAGGACAATTGAAGATAGATCTGAGTGAGGAGTCTTCAAGTGGAGAGAGATCCACCAATTAGTGTAGTAGAGAGACAAAGTCTTCTAGAAGATCACTAGCCAGAGTAGAAGGGGAAAGAGTTCTCCTATGGAAGAGATCCATGAACTTGAGATTAGGGGATCAACATCTCCTTTGGATAGAGGTCCATAAACATTGTAATTGGGAAGGATTCCCAAAGAGATTGATTGAGAAAATTTTAGTAAAATATTTTCTCCATGGAGTAGCCCACATTGGGTGAACCACGTAAATTGTGGTGTCTCTATTGTGTATGGTGTTTTGTGCATTGCTTTGATTACTACTATTGATACTGCTATCTATACACTACATAATATTGAATTGAAAGAAAAAGTAAAAAGGGGTCTTATACTGTTCACCCCCCTCTCAGTATAAGCTTGTGTTCTTCAATTGGTATCAGAGTGGGTTCCTTCAGAAGAGTTTGACAGCTTGAAGGAAAAGTGGTCTAAGAACACAATGGATCAAAAGGATCAAAGAGATGGACCCTTCAATAATGCAGTACCAGTATTTGATGGAAGTGACTTCTTATATTGGTGTATGTTGATGAGATTTTACTTGATGGCACTTGGCAATGAAGTTTGGGATGTAGTGGAACTTGGATATGATTCAACAACCAATCCTCCTACAGATAAGGAAGGTAAGCTTCTAATGCATGCAAATTCAAGAGCTATGAATGCAATTATAAAAGGGTTGCATAGATCAGAATCTATGAAGGTTATGGAATGTAAAACAACAAAAGAAATGTGGGAACTTCTGCATGAAATATATGAAGGAGATAAAGGAGTCAGAATGGCTAAGATCAGAAATCTCAAAGGAGAATTTGAGAACCTAAGAATGAGGGATGATGAAAACATTCATGACTATCTCAACAAGGTTGATGAACTTGTACATGAGATGAAAGGTCTTGGAATGAAGGTTGATGAATCTGATGCTTGTGATAAGATCTTGAGGACTCTTCCAAAAAGGTATAGTGAAAAGGTTTCTGCTATAGAAACATCAATTGATAGTGATTCTTTGACAAGGAATTCTTTGCTTGGCATGCTTACTACTTTTGAGATAAGAACAAAAGATCCTATTCCTCCGAAAGAAGCTGCTTTCAAAGTAGATAAAAAGAAAAAGGGAAAGAAGATAGAATCAAGCAGTGAGTCATCCAGTGATGAAGAAGCAAATTATGGTAGAAGAGATAGAGGTTCCAGAAGACCCATAGATCTAAGATCTATCAAATGTTTCAATTGTGGACGGTATGGACACTATGCAATAGAATGCAAAGAGCCAAAGAACAACAATGATGAAGAAAAATAGGATCACAGATACAGGGAATCAGAAAGACACAGGTACTAGAAGAAAAGCAAGGATGGACAAAGCAGACAAGGAAAGAAGTTCTTCCAGAGACAAAAGAGAAGCTACTATGCAGAAAATGCAAGTAAGTACTCAATTGATAGTGATGCTAGTTTTTCAGACAATGATAGAGATGAAGTCCTATTTATGGTTAAAGAGAAAGATCCAGTTAAGAAAAGGACTCCAGTTATTCTCAAGTGTTTTAGATGTGGTAAATTTGGACATCTTGAAGATGATTGCACTAGGGATGGTTATAGTTTCAGTGATGATGATTTTGAAGATGCACTTGAAAGACCAGATGAGAATCTTCTAATGGCTTTGGAAGATAAAGAAAGTGATCCTATAGAAGACAAGTCAAAAGGAAGTAATGATAAGGACAAAGGCAAAAAAATAGAAGATTATTCAGTAGAGAATGGTTATGATCTCAAGGGAGAACTTATCTATGCCCTTGACATAGTAAAGAAGGTTAGAAAGCAACACTCCAAGCTTGAAAGTCAGTTTCAAGAATGTGATGAAGAAAGGTTATTGCTCATAGAGGATTTAGAGAAGTCAAAGGCTAAGGCAAGCAAGTTCAAGGATAAGTTAGAAGCAAAGATTTTGGAATGTGAGAAGTTAGCACAAGAAGTGGCTACTCTAAAAGAAGACTTAAAGGACTCCAAGATCAAGATGAAGAGTTTCACAAATAGCTCTAAGAACTTGGATAAGTTCATCTATGGACAATAGCGAACATCATGTTCAACAGGTCTTGGCTTTGGAAAGGTTCAAAAGAAATAGGAAAAAGAATCTACTTCAAGTCTTGATGAAGAAGAAACTTCAGAAGAAGATACATCAGAAGAAGATAGTTTAAGTGAAAGTGGGACATCAGAGGATGAGTTGGACAACAAAGAGTTCAACAAAGAGAGGAACAATGCACAAAGAAGATACATATGGAACAACAATCAGAATAGGAGACCAATGAGGTCAAGACAAGGAGGCTTCAATGGAAGATGCTTTTCATGTCACAGGTTTGGACACATGGCTTCACAGTGCAGGACTCATGAAAGATAGGTATATGGAAAAGAATAACTTTTCCAAGGTTATTGCTACTCATGCAATGGTTTTGGTCACAAGGCAATGAATTGCAGGGTTCATGATAGAAGAGGATATGGCTTCATTAGGAGAAATCCTAAGACAATTGCACATCCAAGGAATAATAACATTAAGTGTTATAAGTGCAATAATTATGGTCACATAGCAAGATGGTGTAGAGCAAATATTCTAGAAATAGGCATGAACAGGAACAGGAACATGAATAGGAATATGAACAGAACAGGAATATGAACAGAAATAGGAATATGAATAGAAACAAGAAGATGAACAGGAATAGAGACTAAAAAGAATAGAGACTCAAAAAGAATAAGAACAGGAACAAGGATGAGAACTAGAATAGGAACATGGATGAGAACAAGAACAGGAATAGGAACATAAGTGACGACAGGAACATGGATGATGACTTGGAAAGAAATAGTGAGAGGATTCAGAAGACTCACATAAGAAGAGAGAAAGATAAAGGCATAGATCTATGCTTTCGGGGAGTAGAAATACTCCCACCCTAGAATTAACCACCTCATGTGGAGGTGGGGGAGGGGCTAAGCTAAGAGGCTCATTCTTAGCCCCGAGCCCCAAAGGTGACCCTTTGCCATTGATGTCAAAGGGGAGAGATTTGTGTATTGGGGAGAGATTTGATATGAGGAGATATTTGAGAGAGCATTGAGCCAAGGGGAGCAAAGTCCCAGGGGAGCAGAAAAGAAGGTCAGGTTTCAGTAAAATGAATATGGGTTGCCATCAATGACAAAGGGGGAGATTGTTGGACATTTTGAGTCCCTAAGCTAAAAGTTGTCATTGATGTCAAAAGGACCTATGTAAGTAAGCACTATGATTTTGCTCCACAAAGAGCTTCATGAGAAGCAAAGGTTTTGATCAAAGGTTCTAGAAGGGATGCATGGCATTTGGTTCCAAAAGGAGCTTCAAGGGAAGCTTAGCAAAAGGTTTTTATGAAAACCAAGGAAGGCAAGGAAAGGTTTTATTTAAAACCAATGGATGGCAGATTTGAAATGGGTTTTTCTTAAAACCCAAGTTGGCTTTTCGTTTCATCGAAAAATGTGCCCCGGTGATGGAGAAATTTAATTTTAAAGGTTTAGTTTAAATTTTAATTTATTTAAAATTTTAATTTTAATTTTAAAATTAAATAAAATGTTTTTCCCTCCTTTCTTATTGGCATCATTGATGTCATGAGGGCAATGTTAAAAGGGTTGATGTATTCGCATTGAAGGATGGCTTATATAAATAAGCCAAAGGTTTTCCATTTAATAAACCTAAGTAGTGTCGCATGATTTTTGAAAACCCAAAGTATTTTTGCATCCGAATATTGTGTAATAAATTTTATGGAGTGTGACGTGGGCAGTCAAGTCATGGATGGTCAAAGTTTTGGTGCCTTGTGAGGAAAGCACATGTAGTTTAAGGAAGAGAGTGCCCAAGGCACTCACATGGGTAGTGTTAGCTCACGTGGCTTAGCTGTCACTTGGCAACATGGTGGGTAGAGGTTCGAAATGCCAAGGCCCTTCGAGGGCTCCTTTGAGGTATGCACTCTGACTCCGATATTTGTGGGGGTAAATATTTTAATTAAAATATTTGCTTGCTAAGGTTTGATTATGATTTTTTGGGAGATATAAGGTTGAGCAAGATTTAATATTTTAATAAGGTTTGATATTTGATTAATGTGAGATATTGCCTAAGAAAGCTTTGTGATTATTTTTTAGTGCAAAAGTGTTGAAAGGAAGGATATAAAATATTTGATTTATTTTATGGTATAAGTGGTTTGTGGAGTGACAAGGTTATGCAATGATTTGATTTATTTTATTTTATGGTACAAGTGGTTTTAGGAGTGATAAGGAAGTTGTGCATTAATTCTTAAGAAGGTTTTCTAATTAAAAGCCTTGGTGAATATAATTGTGAAGTGGAGTAATGTTGATTATTTTGTGATCTTCTAACCCTTGTGAAGATTGGCAAAAGAATATTGTGATTGTGGCAGATTTCCAAAGAGGCTTCTTCATCTTCATAAAAGGTATGGGCACATTCTCCTATTGATTGATTATGGTGGTTGATTTCTGAAAATATCTTTGGAGTGAAAAGGATTGATTGTGGTTTCCTTTTTGAAAGTGATTGGTTTAATGCTTCAAGGTTTTCTGGATTGAGAGTTGTGATTAAACCTTGTTTTATAAGCATTGTTGTTGGAGCCCATTGGTTGTGCAAAGAACTTGAACTTGAGTTAGAAGAGAACATGAGTATCATTGTTATGTGAGATTTGTTGTTGAGCATTGTTGGAAATATTTTGAGTTGATTGATACATGCTTGGACTAGGGTTTGTGAGAAAGGGTTGTTCATTGAGGTGATTGGTTGAGTTGAGTTGATTGAGCCTAGTCAAGTGGATGCATGTGGTTGTTCAAGTTCCATAAAACAAACTATTCTATATTCTTGATTTGAGTTGAGATTGAGATTTGAGAATAGAACATATAGAGTCTCTAACAATTCTCTTTATGCTTCTATGAGATTGATTTGAGTTGAGATTGGGATTTGAGTATAGAACATATATAGTCTCTAAAATTTATTTGAGATTGATTCTGAGTTTAGATTGGGATTATGAGTATAGAACATATTGAGTCTGTAATAATTCTCTTATGCTTTATGATTGAAGTTGAATATTGATATAGAATAAAATTAGAGTCTCTAACAATTCTCTTTATGATTCTATGAGATTGGACAAGTTCTGTGTGAGCTTGTTAAGCAGATTTGAGACAAGTCTTTGAGAAGGCTTGTGGACTGATTTTGAGTAAGCTTTGTGGAAGCTTGCTATGCAGATTTGAGCAAGTCCTAGAGAGGACTTATTGAGCATATTTGAGAAAGTTCTAGAGAGGACTTGTTGAGCAGATTTGAGCAGGTTCTGTGTGGACTTATTGAGCAGATTTATTGACAGATTTGAGTAGGTTTTGTGTGGACCTATTGAGCAGATTTGAGTAGGTTCTGTGTGGACCTATTGAGCAGATTTGGACAAGTTCTGAGTGAGCTTGTTGAGCAGATTTGAGAAGGTTCTGAGTGAACCTATTGAGATAGAGCTTTGGAGGTGATAGAGTATAGAGGATAGAGTCTCAGTGGATAGAGATCCAGCAACTAGGATAATTGAAGATAGATCTGAGTGAGGAGTCTTCAAGTGGAGAGAGATCCACCAGTCAGTGCAGTAGAGAGACAAAGTCTTCTAGAAGATCACTAGCCAGAGCAGAAGGGGAAAGAGTTCTCCTATGGAAGAGATCCATGAACTTGAGATTAGGGGATCAACATCTCCTTTGGATAGAGGTCCATAAACATTGTAATTGGGAAGGATTCCCAAAGAGATTGATTGAGAAAATTTTAGTAAAATATTTTCTTCGTGGAGTAGCCCACATTGGGTGAACCACGTAAATTGTGGTGTCTCTATTGTGTATGGTGTTTTGTGCATTGCTTTGATTACTACTATTGATACTGCTATCTATACACTGCATAATATTGAATTGAAAGAAAAAGTAAAAATGGGTCTTATACTGTTCACCCCCCTCTCAGTATAAGCTTGTGTTCTTCAATTGGTATCAGAGTGGGTTCCTTCAGAAGAGTTTGACAGCTTGAAGGAAAAGTGGTCTAAGAACACAATGGATCAAAAGGATCAAAGAGATGGACCCTTCAATAATGCAGTACTAGTATTTGATGGAAGTGACTTCTTATATTGGTGTATGTTGATGAGATTTTACTTGATGGCACTTGGCAATGAAGTTTGGGATGCAGTGGAACTTGGATATGATTCAACAACCAATCCTCCTATAGATAAGGAAGGTAAGCTTCTAATGCATGCAAATTCAAGAGCTATGAATGCAATTATAAAAGGGTTGCATAGATCAGAATCTATGAAGGTTATGGAATGTAAAACAACAAAAGAAATGTGGGAACTTCTGCATGAAATATATGAAGGAGATAAAGGAGTCAGAATGGCTAAGATCAGAAATCTCAAAGGAGAATTTGAGAACCTAAGAATGAGGGATGATGAAAACATTCATGACTATCTCAACAAGGTTGATGAACTTGTACATGAGATGAAAGGTCTTGGAATGAAGGTTGATGAATCTGATGCTTGTGATAAGATCTTGAGGACTCTTCCAAAAAGGTATAGTGAAAAGGTTTCTGCTATAGAAACATCAATTGATAGTGATTCTTTGACAAGGAATTCTTTTCTTGGCATGCTTACTACTTTTGAGATAAGAACAAAAGATCCTATTCCTCCGAAAGAAGCTACTTTCAAAGTAGACAAAAAGAAAAAGGGAAAGAAGATAGAATCAAGTAGTGAGTCATCCAGTGATGAAGAAGCAAATTATGGTAAAAGAGATAGAGGTTCCAGAAGACCCATAGATCTAAGATCTATCAAATGTTTCAATTGTGGATGGTATGGACACTATGCAATAGAATGCAAAGAGCCAAAGGACAACAATGATGAAGAAAAATAGGATCACAGATACAGGGAATCATAAAGACATAGGTACTAGAAGAAAAGCAAGGATGGACAAAGCAGACAAGGAAAGAAGTTCTTCCAGAGACAAAAGAGAAGCTACTATGCGGAAAATGCAAGTACTCAATTGATAGTGATGCTAGTTTTTCAGACAATGATAGAGATGAAGTCCTATTTATGGTTAAAGAGAAAGATCCAGTTAAGAAAAGGACTCTAGTTATTCTCAAGTGTTTTAGATGTGGTAAATTTGGACATCTTGAAGATGATTGCACTAGGGATGGTTATAGTTTCAGTGATGATGATTTTGAAGATGCACTTGAAAGACCAGATGAGAATATTCTAATGGCTTTGGAAGATAAAGAAAGTGATCCTATAGAAGACAAGTCAAAAGGAAGTAATGATAAGGACAAAGGCAAACAAATAGAAGATTATTTAGTAGAGAATGGTTATGATCTCAAGGGAGAACTTATCTATGCCCTTGACATAGTAAAGAAGGTTAGAAAGCAACACTCCAAGCTTGAAAGTCAGTTTCAAGAATGTGATGAAGAAATGTTATTGCTCATAGAGGATTTAGAGAAGTCAAAGGCTAAGGCAAGCAAGTTCAAGGATAAGTTAGAAGCAAATATTTTGGAATGTGAGAAGTTAGCACAAGAAGTGGCTACTCTAAAAGAAGACTTAAAGGACTCCAAGATCAAGATGAAGAGTTTCACAAATAGCTCTAAGAACTTGGATAAGTTCATCTATGGACAAAAGCGAACATCATGTTCAACAGGTCTTGGCTTTGGAAATGTTCAAAAGAAATAGGAAAAAGAATCTACTTCAAGTCTTGATGAAGAAGAAACTTCAGAAGAAGATACATCAGAAGAAGATAGTTTAAGTGAAAGTGGGACATCAGAGGATGAGTTGGACAACAAAGAGTTCAACAAAGAGAGGAACAATGCACAAAGAAGATACAGATGGAACAACAATCAGAACAGGAGACCAATGAGGTCAAGACAAGGAGGCTTCAATGGAAGATGCTTTTCATGTCACAGGTTTGGACACATGGCTTCACAGTGCAGGACTCATGAAAGATAGGTATATGGAAAAGAATAACTTTTCCAAGGTTATTGCTACTCATGCAATGGTTTTGGTCACAAGGCAATGAATTGCAGGATTAATGATAGAAGAGGATATGGCTTCATTAGGAGAAATCCTAAGACAATTGCACATCCAAGGAATAATAACATTAAGTGTTATAAGTGCAATAATGATGGTCACATAGCAAGATGGTGTAGAGCAAATATTCTAGAAATAGGCATGAACAGGAATAGGAACATGAACATGAATAGGAATATGAACAAGAATAGGAATATGAACAAAAATAGGAATATGAATAGAAACAAGAAGATGAACAGGAATAGAGACTCAAAAAATAATAGAGACTTAGAAAAGAATAAGAACATGAACAAGGATGAGAACCGAAATAGGAACATGGATGAGAACAAGAACATGAACATGAACATAAGTGACGACAGGAACAGGGATGATGACTTGGAAAGAAATAGTGAGAGGATTCAGAAGACTCACAGAAGAAGAGAGAAAGATAAAGGTACAGATCTATGCTTTCGGGGAGTAGAAATACTCCCACCCCAGAATTAACCACCTCATGTGGAGGTGGGGGAGGGGCTAAGCTAAGAGGCTCATTCTTAGCCCCGAGCCCCAAAGGTGACCCTTTGCCATTGATGTCAAAGGGGGAGAGATTTGTGTATTGGGGAGAGATTTGATATGAGGAGATATTTGAGAGAGCATTGAGCCAAGGGGAGCATAAAAGAAGGTCAGGTTTTAGTAAAATGAATATGGGTTGCCATCAATGACAAAGGGGGAGATTGTTGGACATTTTGAGTCCCTAAGCTAAAAGTTGTCATTGATGTCAAAAGGACCTATGTAAGTAAGCACTATGATTTTGCTCCACAAAGAGCTTCATGAGAAGCAAAGGTTTTGATCAAAGGTTCTAGAAGGGATGCATGGCATTTGGTTCCAAAAGGAGCTTCAAGGGAAGCTTAGCAAAAGGTTTTTATGAAAACCAAGGAAGGCAAGGAAAGGTTTTATTTAAAACCAATGGATGGCAGATTTGAAATGGGTTTTTCTTAAAACCCAAGTTGGCTTTTCGTTTCATCGAAAAAGGTGCCCCGATGATGGAGAAATTTAATTTTAAAGGTTTAGTTTAAATTTTAATTTATTTAAAATTTAAATTTAAATTTTAAAATTAAATAAAAGGTTTTCCCTCCTTTCTTATTGGTATCGTCGATGTCATGAGGGCAATGTTAAAAGGGTTGATGTATTCACATTGAAGGATGGCTTATATAAATAAGCCAAAGGTTTTCCATTTAATAAACCTAAGTCGTGTCGCATGATTTTTGAAAACCCAAAGTATTTCTACATCCGAATATTGCGCAATGAATTTCATGGAGTGTGACATGGGCAGTCAAGTCATGGACGGTCAAAGTTTTGGTGCCTTGTGAGGAAAGCACACATAGTTTAAGGAAGAGAGTTCCCAAGGCACTCACGTGGGTAGTGTTAGCTCACGCGGCTTAGCTGTCGCTTGGCAGCATGGTGGGTAGAGGTTTGAAATGCCAAGGCCCTTCGAGGGCTCCTTTGAGGTATGCACTTCGACTTCGATATTTGCGGGGTAAATATTTTAATTAAAATATTTGCTTGCTATGGTTTGATTATGTTTTTGTGGGAGATATAAGGTTGAGCAAGCTTTAATATTTTAATAAGGTTTAATATTTGATTAATGTGGGATATTGCCTAAGAAAGCTTTGTGATTATTTTTTAGTGCAAAAGTGTTGAAAGGAAGGATATAAAATATTTGATTTATTTTATGGTATAAGTGGTTTGTGGAGTGACAAGGTTATGCAATGATTTGATTTATTTTATTTTATGGTACAAGTGGTTTTAGGAGTGATAAGGAAGTTGTGCATTAATTCTTAAGAAGGTTTTCTAATTAAAAGCCTTGGTGAATATAATTGTGAAGTGGAGTAATGTTGATTATTTTGTGATCTTCTAACCCTTGTGAAGATTGGCAAAAGAATATTGTGATTGTGGCAGATTTCCAAAGAGGCTTCTTCATCTTCATAAAAGGTATGGGCACATTCTCCTATTGATTGATTATGGTGGTTGATTTCTGAAAATATCTTTGGAGTGAAAAGGATTGATTGTGGTTTCCTTTTCGAAAGTGATTGGTTTAATGCTTCAAGGTTTTCTGGATTGAGAGTTGTGATTAAACCTTGTTTTATAAGCATTGTTGTTGGAGCCCATTGGTTGTGCAAAGAACTTGAACTTGAGTTAGAAGAGAACATGAGTATCATTGTTATGTGAGATTTGTTGTTGAGCATTGTTGGAAATATTTTGAGTTGATTGATACATGCTTGGACTAGGGTTTGTGAGAAAGGGTTGTTCATTGAGGTGATTGGTTGAGTTGAGTTGATTGAGCCTAGTCAAGTGGATGCATGTGGTTGTTCAAGTTCCATAAAACAAACTATTCTATATTCTTGATTTGAGTTGAGATTGAGATTTGAGAATAGAACATATAGAGTCTCTAACAATTCTCTTTATGCTTCTATGAGATTGATTTGAGTTGAGATTGGGATTTGAGTATAGAACATATAGAGTCTCTAACAATTCTCTTTATGCTTCTATGAGATTGATTTGAGTTGAGATTGGGATTTGAGTATAGAACATATTGAGTCTCTAACAATTCTCTTTATGCTTCTATGAGATTGAGTTGAGATATTGATTGAGCATTAAGTATAGAACATATTGAGTCTCTAACAATTCTCTTTATGATTCTATGAGATTGGACAAGTTCTATGTGAGCTTGTTAAGCAGATTTGAGACAAGTCTTTGAGAAGGCTTGTGGACTGATTTTGAGTAAGATTTTGTGGAAGCTTGCTATGCAGATTTGAGCAAGTCCTAGAGAGGACTTATTGAGTAGATTTGAGCAAGTCCTAGAGAGGACTTGTTGAGCAGATTTGGACAAGTTCTGTGTGGACTTATTGAGCATATTTGGACAAGTTCTAGTGAGCTTGTTGAGCAGATTTGAGCAAGTTTTGTGTGGACCTATTGAGAATATTTGAGCAGGTTTTGTGTGGACCTGTTGAGCATATTTGGACAAGTTTTGAGTGAGCTTGTTGAGTAGATTTGAGAAGGTTCTGAGTGAACCTATTGAGATAGAGCTTTGGAGGTGACATAGTATAGAGGATAGAGTCTCAATGGATAGAGATCCAACAACCAGGACAATTGAAGATAGATCTGAGTGAGGAGTCTTCAAGTGGAGAGAGATCCACCAATCAGTGTAGTAGAGAGACATAGTCTTCTAGAAGATCACTAGCCAGAGTAGAAGGGGAAAGAGTTCTCCTATGGAAGAGATCCATGAACTTGAGATTAGGGGATCAACATCTCCTTTGGATAGAGGTCCATAAACATTGTAATTGGGAAGGATTCCCAAAGAGATTGATTGAGAAAATTTTAGTAAAATATTTTCTTCGTGGAGTAGCCCACATTGGGTGAACCACGTAAATTGTGGTGTCTCTATTGTGTATGGTGTTTTGTGCATTGCTTTGATTACTGCTATTGATACTGCTATCTATACACTGCATAATATTGAATTGAAAGAAAAAGTAAAAAGGGGTCTTATACTGTTCACCCCCCTCTCAGTATAAGCTTGTGTTCTTCAATTGGTATCAGAGTGGGTTCCTTCAGAAGAGTTTGATAGCTTGAAGGAAAAGTGGTCTAAGAACACAATGGATCAAAAGGATCAAAGAGACGGACCCTTCAATAATGCAGTACTAGTATTTGATGGAAGTGACTTCTTATATTGGTGTATGCTGATGAGATTTTACTTGATGGCACTTGGCAATGAAGTTTGGGATGCAATGGAACTTGGATATGATTCAATAGCCAATCCTCCTATAGATAAGGAAGGTAAGCTTCTAATGCATGCAAATTCAAGAGCTATGAATGCAATTATAAAAGGGCTGCATAGATCAGAATCTATGAAGGTTATGGAATGTAAAACAACAAAAGAAATGTGGGAACTTTTGCATGAAATATATGAAGGAGATAAAGGAGTCGAATGGCTAAGATCAGAAATCTCAAAGGAGAATTTGAGAACCTAAGAATGAGGGATGATGAAAACATTCATGACTATCTCAACAAGGTTGATGAACTTGTACATGAGATGAAAGGTCTTGGAATGAAGGTTGATGAATCTGATGCTTGTGATAAGATCTTGAGGACTCTTCCAAAAAGGTATAGTGAAAAGGTTTCTGCTATAGAAACATCAATTGATAGTGATTCTTTGACAAGGAATTCTTTGCTTGGCATGCTTACTACTTTTGAGATAAGAACAAAAGATCCTATTCCTCTGAAAGAAGTTACTTTCAAAGTAGATAAAAATAAAAATGGAAAGAAGATAGAATCAAGTAGTGAGTCATCCAGTGATGAAGAAGCAAATTATGGCAGAAGAGATAGAGGTTCTAGAAGACCCATAGATCTAAGATCTATCAAATGTTTCAATTGTGGATGGTATGGACACTATGCAACAGAATGCAAAGAGCCAAAGAATAACAATGATGAAGAAAAATAGGATCACAGATACAGGGAATCATAAAGACACAGGTACCAAAAGAAAAGCAAGGATGGACAAAGCAGACAAGGAAAGAAGTTCTTCCAGAGACAAAAGAGAAGCTACTATGCAAAAAATGCAAGTACTCAATTGATAGTGATGCTAGTTTTTCAGACAATGATAGAGATGAAGTCCTATTTATGGTTAAAGAGAAAGATCCAATTAAGAAAAGGACTCCAGTTATTCTCAAGTGTTTTAGATGTGGTAAATTTGGACATCTTGAAGATGATTGCACTAGGGATGGTTATAGTTTCAGTGATGATGATTTTGAAGATGCACTTGAAAGACCAGATGAGAATCTTCTAATGGCTTTGGAAGATAAAGAAAGTGATCCTATAGAAGACAAGTCAAAAGGAAGTAATGATAAGGACAAAGGTAAACAAATAGAAGATTATTCAGTAGAGAATGGTTATGATCTCAAGGGAGAACTTATCTATGCCCTTGACATAGTAAAGAAGGTTAGAAAGCAACACTCCAAGCTTGAAAGTCAGTTTCAAGAATGTGATGAAGAAAGGTTATTGCTCATAGAGGATTTAGAGAAGTCAAAGGCTAAGGCAAGCAAGTTCAAGGATAAGTTAGAAGCAAATATTTTGGAATGTGAGAAGTTAGCACAAGAAGTGGCTACTCTAAAAGAAGACTTAAAGGACTCCAAGATCAAGATGAAGAGTTTCACAAATAGCTCTAAGAACTTGGATAAGTTCATCTGTGGACAACAGTGAACATCATGTTCAATAGGTCTTGGCTTTGGAAAGGTTCAAAAGAAATAGGAAAAATAATCTACTTCAAGTCTTGATGAAGAAGAAACTTCAGAAGAAGACAGTTTAAGTGAAAGTGGGACATCGAGAGGATGAGTTGGACAACAAAGAGTTCAACAAAGAGAGGAACAATGCACAAAGAAGATACAGATGGAACAACAATCAGAACAGGAGACCAATGAGGTCAAGACAAGGAGGCTTCAATGGAAGATGCTTTTCATGTCACAGGTTTGGACACATGGCTTCACAGTGCAGGACTCATGAAAGATAGGTATATGGAAAAGAACAGCTTTTCCAAGGTTATTGCTACTCATGCAATGGTTTTGGTCACAAGGCAATGAATTGCAGGATTAATGACAGAAGAGGATATGGCTTCACTAGGAGAAATCCTAAGACAATTGCACATCCAAGGAATAATAACATTAAGTGTTATAAGTGCAATAATGATGGTCACATAGCAAGATGGTGTAGAGCAAATATTCCAGAAATAAGCATGAACAGGAACAGGAACATGAACAAGAACATGAATATGAACAAGAATAGGAATATGAATAGAAACAAGAAGATGAACAGGAATAGAGACTCAAAAAAGAATAGAGACTCAGAAAAGAATAATAATAGGAACAAGGATGAGAACCAGAATAGGAACATGGATGAGAACAAGAACAAGAATAGGAATAGAAGTGATGATAGGAACAGGGATGATGACTTGGAAAGAAATAGTGAGAGGATTCAGAAGACTCACAGAAGAAGAGAGAAAGATAAAGGCACAGATATATGCTTTCAGGGAGTAGAAATACTCCCACCCCAGAATTAACCACCTCATGTGGAGGTGGGGGAGGGGCTAAGCTAAGAGGCTCATTCTTAGCCCCGAGCCCCAAAGGTGACCCTTTGCCATTGATGTCAAAGGGGGAGAGATTTGTGTATTTGGGAGAGATTTGATATGAGGAGATATTTGAGAGAGCATTGAGCCAAGGGGAGCAAAGTCCTAGGGGGAGCAAAAAAGAAGGTCAGGTTTTAGTAAAATGAATATGGGTTGCCATCAATGACAAAGGGGGATATTGTTGGACATTTTGAGTCCCTAAGCTAAAAGTTGTCATTGATGTCAAAAGGACCTATGTAAGTAAGCACTATGATTTTTCTCCACAAAGAGCTTCATGAGAAGCAAAGGTTTTGATCAAAGGTTCTAGAAGGGATGCATGGCATTTGGTTCCAAAAGGAGCTTCAAGGGAAGCTTAGCAAAAGGTTTTTATGAAAACCAAGGAAGGCAAGGAAAGGTTTTATTTAAAACCAATGGATGGCAGATTTGAAATGGGTTTTTCTTAAAACCCAAGTTGGCTTTTCGTTTCATCGAAAAAGGTGCCCTGGTGATGGAGAAATTTAATTTTAAAGGTTTAGTTTAAATTTTAATTTATTTAAAATTTAAATTTTAATTTTAAAATTAAATAAAAGGTTTTTCCTTCCTTTCTTATTGGCACTATCGACGTCATGAGGGCAATGTTAAAAGGGCCAATGTATTCACATTGAAGGATGGCTTATATAAATAAGCCAAAGGTTTTCCATTTAATAAACCTAAGTCGTGTCACATGATTTTTGAAAACCCAAAGTATTTCTGCATCCGAATATTGTGCAACAAATTTTGTGGAGTGTGACATGGGCAGTCAAGTCGTGGATGGTCAAATTTTTGGTGCCTTATGAGGAAAGCACACACATATAATGAAGAGAGTGCTAGAGCTAGTAATGGCAGCATTGCTAGGTATTGCTTAATCTTAGCAAAGGCTACTTGGCAGTCCTCATCCCAATCAAATGGGACCCCTTTGTGTAGCAGTCGATTTATGGGTTGACATTTATCAGATAATTTAGCGATGAATCACTTTATGGACATTACTTTGCCCTGAAGGCTTCTTATTTCTTTGATTTTAGTGGGAGGACGCATCTCTAGAACCTTTACTGGGTCTACTTCGATGACTCATTTAGAAATGATGAATCCCAAGAGTTTACCTAAATTTACGCCAAATACACACTTCTTAGAATTCAACTTGACATTATGCTCTATCAGGCGATTGAATACCTTCCTTAAGACTTGTTGGCCAGTCTTTCATACACACCCCATGAAGAATGAGCATAAAATACCAATAACACTTATACGGGATAAATCCCACTCACTTTAGGATCTTGCTGGTTATCCAAGGTGTGAGTTACAGAGTTGGGTCGAATGGTTATTCACTCTTTTCTGCTTCTATAATAGTTTCAAGTAGACTATCTGTTACCTTACAACGGGTTCGACCTTCGTTCAATAATGTTTAGCGGTTGTTATCTTTGTTGAAAATTATATTTTACAATGAGTTATTTGATATAGCTTTTTATGCTTTAACAGATTAAATAAAAGACAAATTTGAAAGAAAATAAAAATGGGTCATTTAACAGTGGAACAAAGAGAGTAGAGTAGGGCAGAAAAGAGAAGCTTATCTAACTTAGTTGCAAAATCAGAACTACCAATTTTAGTTACACTATTTAGCTTCACGATAAAACCAATCAAAGAGGAAGGTGTCCAGATTTCTATGATCACCTTCTACTAAGAGCATAAGACGGAGATAACATAGATCTAAAAGAGAATCATAAATAGAAGGGAATTCAGTGTCAACTGGTATCTCTCACCAGTAGCCTAGCTCGCACAGTGAGGATAGAGCAATTAGAATAGACCTGAACCTTAAATCTCTAATTTTCCCTAGCATACAACAAATGGAATGAAGCCTAGTAGCATATTCAATCTTGATAACACAAATTTACAACTAAAATAAATAAACCTTAGCAAGACGAAAACAAAAGAAGATGCACTTATCACAATATGAAAGATATTAGGCTCCTAGCCACACTATCACAAAAAAATGATGTCACACCAACCCTAGGTACAGAACAAAGCATTCAAACAACATTTGCAGGAAATTGCTAAAATGTCTTTTATTCTAAGTTTTTGCCTTCGCAAAAATGGAACATGTCACGAAATCGCGACATTTCCCTCACTTCATTTCTTTCAAGCTTTCACCCTCGTGAAAATGGAACATGTCATGATATCACGACATTTCCCTCTCTTCGTTTCTTTCAAGCTTTTGCCCTTGTGAAAATGGAACATGTCACAAAATCGTGACATTTCCCTCACTAAGTTTATTTCAAGCTTTCGCCCTCCGAAAATGGAACATTTCACGATATCATGACATTTTCCTCAAGCTTTTCTTCCAAGCTTTTGCCCTCACAAAAATGAAACAAGTCTAAAAATGGAACATGTCGCGATATCACGATATTTTCTTCAATCTTTTCTTTCAAGCTTTTGCCCTCGCGAAAATGAGACAAGTCCGAAAATGGAACATGTCACGATATCATGACATTTCCCTCAAGCTTTTCTTCCAAGCTTTTACCCTTGCAAAAATTATACAAGTCCAAAAATGGAACATGTCATGATTTGTGTGGATATAGCAATTTTCCCGCTTAGCAACTCAAGGATAAATGAAGTTGTGTGTGCTGCTTGAATCAATAAGGATGGTAATATGGTGGCCCTTGAAAAATCCCATAACTTTCATGGTTTGTGGAGTGGTAATGCCTGCAAGAGCATGGACTGAAATCTTTGCCTCAGACCCCTGTGTATCTTCTTCCTATGGAGAAGGTGTTTCAGGGAGGTCCTCATCCTCATCACTTTGGTCAGTGTTAGCAGGTTCCTCAACATCTATCAAGAATAGTATTTTGTTTGCACACTTATGTCCTTTAAAAAAAATTTCATCACAATTATAACATAATCCTTGGGCATGACGTGCATCCATCTCCTTTATAGTCAGTCGCTTGGGTGTAGTAGGTTTACTATCCATTGAATTTTAGGTTCAAAAAGGAAATGAAGGTCGATTTTGAGGAAACCAAGAGGGGTGCCTTTGGTTTGAGAGTTTAGATTCAGCCAGATGGGCCAAACTGATAGCTTCCATCATGGAATGTGGTCTCAACATCTTTACTTCAGCTTGGAGATCTCCTTTTAACCCACTAATAAAACAACTTGTGAAGAACCATTTCGTCAATCCTCTTGTATTATTGGCCAATTTTTCAAATTGAGTTTGGTAGTCACAGATTGAGGATGTTTGTTGCAATTTTTTCAAGGCCCCTATGAAGTCCTCATACTCACTAGGCCCAAATTGGGTCAGTAGTTGGGACTCAAAGTCCTCCCAAGAGATATTTGGGTTGGAATTACGTAACCATTGAAACCAATGTAGAGACTTAGATTCCAAATTGAAGGAAGCCATCTGAACTCGATGATATATGGGAACATTATGAATTCTGAAGAATTGATCAACCCTACATAACCACCTATCAACATCCTTCCCATTAAATCGAGGGAAGTCCAATTTTGGCATTTTAAAGGATGGGTCATGGTCATTCTTTGTAGAGTTTTCAGCCTAGTGTTCTATTTTGAATGGTCCCGTATGTAACTTGCTACCCACATCTATCAATGTTTCTTCAAAGCGAGCACTAGTGGCCTCATGATCTAGATGAATACCTTGGACCTCTTCCCTTATGGAGAAAATTGCCAAGTTCAAATTCTTAATGGCTTTTGTTAAGGAGTCCATCTGTTCTAGCTCTTTTTGATGTCCACGAGTACCCTGGGCCATTTTGGAACATTTTGTGACCAGTTACTAAAATTAGAATTGGGTTTTAGGACTTACTATTTTTAGTAAATGTCCAAAAAAGTGCTTGGGTGCTATATATCAAAATGATCAGATCGAAGATGTGGTCACAATGAGCTATATCAAATCAAAGAGGTGGTTTTTTTTTCTCCTGTTTTGTTGAGTCTAACAGTGTTTACAGATTTTTTATTTTGAGCTACAATGCAAAAGTTGGGTACTGGAGAACTATCTATAATTGGTCTTTGATCACTCACTCAATGTTTTTCTCAGTCTGGACAGTCTCTTTGACACCGCTTACCTCACTGGTTTGAAGATTCTCTGTATTATGTAGGTTACTATTATGACAGTTCTATTCTGACACTAAAAACTGCAATTTTTGACCTCGATCGTGTCGACTTGATCGAACCGATCATATCGCCATCGTAAATTTGACTGTTATTCTCCAGACTATCAACTTAACTATCACCCTCATATTCTATCCCAAATTCATGCAATGTATGCTATTTTTTTTTGTAGAGGATTCCTTTCTCATATGCTCACTTTTGGGAATTTGGAATGCAGGTTTACAAACAGGGATTGTTGGTTTGTGATTTTGATGCAGGTTGAAGTTTTAACAGAACCAGGGTATGCTAAGTAAAGGAGTATGTAACACCCATAGGCCCTCTTTTATACCGTAGTGATGAAAAATACTGCTCGGACCAATATTTTAGGCCACTACCGAAGGAGGATTCCATACATACCCTTGAGCACACTATCTACCTCTCTGATAGTATGGGAGGGTAATCATCTAGGATGCTATCCTATGGACTATGGATGATACAAGGCCGATAAGATTCCTACTAGATAAAATTTTGTTAACCATAGAATGGTCTCCCGATACACCCGAAGATGCGTGGGAGCTCAAGTTCATGCACGAGTTATGTCTGAGGCCTGGGTATTGGAGCCTGATCGCCCCTCACTTCACTATACGTTGTATGGGCTATCTAGATTAGCCAATAACGATAGATCCTTCATGATATTATAAAACCCCCGGCACAGGGTTTCTACCTACTCAACTAAAAAAGACTATTATTTTTTTTTTGACTGGTATTTGTCTTTTTTTTTTTTGATAATAGTAAAAAAAATTACATGAAAATAACAAAGGATTATACCTAACAGGCAAGAATCATTACTGTTGTAGCATAAATTGGCCCTAGAAAGTGCTTTGATACCACTTGTTAGGATCCTACTATAAAATAAACTCAAATAAACACACTCTCACACAATTTATTGGAAATACACTCACATAAACATCATATTAATATTCAGAACAAAATACACATTATAACAGAAATTTGCATAAAAGAACAATCTCACAATAATATAGAATCGCAGGCCTCTTCGAGGGGGCAACCTCCTTAAACACTTCATTAATTTGCAAAAATATGAATACATTGGTGCCTTCTCGGGTATTTAAAGAGTTCCCTTCCATGGTTGGCTTACATGCAAAATGCCACCTGGATTACATGCATTATGCCACCCGAATTACATGCATAGTGCCACTCAAATTACATGCACAATGCCACTCGAATTACATTCACAAGGCCACCTTACATACCTATCTACCATGTGTTACATAAAAATGGTGCCCTTTGTCATAGGCACTATATAAGCTAAAACTTAGAATATTACAAAATATTAATCATGGGTACTACTCACGTTATTTATGAATTATTACATCATGGAAGTTATTACATTAAGGGTTACGATGGGATCATAACAAGAAGTGATGACAATAATAGGGATGATGACTTGGAAAGAAATAGTGAGTGGATTCATAAGACTCACATAAGAAGATAAAAATATAAAGACACATATCTATACTTTCGGGGAATAGAAATACTCCCACCCTGGAATTAACCACATCATGTGAAGGTGGAGGAGGGGCTAATCTAAAAGGCTCATTCTTAGCCCTGAGCCCCAAAGGTGACCCTTTGCCATTAATGTCAAATGGGGAGATATTTATGTATTGGTTAGAGATTCAATATGAGGATATATTTGAGAGAGCATTGACCCAAGGGGAGCAAAGTCCCAAGGGGAGCAAAAAAGAAGGTCAGGTTTTAGTAAAATGAATATGGGTTGCCATCAATGACAAAGGGGGTGATTGTTGGAAATTTTGAGTCCCTAAGCTAAAAGTTGTCGTTGATGTCAAAAGGAGCTATGTAAGTAAGCACTATGATTTTGCTCCAAAAAGAGCTTCATGAGAAGCCAAGGTTTTGATCAAAGGTTCTAGAAGAGATGCATGGGATTTGGTTCCAAAAGGAGCTTCAAGGGAAGCTTAGCAAAAGGTTTTTATGAAAACCAAGGAAGGCAAGTAAAGGTTTTATTTAAAACCAATGGATGACATATTTGAAATGGGTTTTTATTAAGCCCAAGTTGGCTTTTCGTTTCATCAAAAAAGGTGCCCCGGTGATGGAGAAATTTAATTTTAAGTGTTTAGTTTAAATTTTAATTTAATTAAAATTTTAATTTTAATTTTAAAATTAAATAAAAGGTTTTTCCCTCCTTTCTTATTGGCACCGCCGATGTCATGAGGGCAATGTTAAAAGTGCCAACGTATTTGCATTGAAGGATGACATATATAAATAAGCCAAAGGTTTTCCATTTAATAAACCTAAGTTGTGTTGCATGATTTTTGAAAACACAAATCATTTCTGCGTCCAAATATTATGCAGTGAATTTCGTGGAGTGTGACATGGGCAGTCAAGTTGTGGATGGTCAAATTTTTGGTGCCTTGTGAGGAAAGTGCATGTGACTTAAGGAAGAGAGTTCCCAAGGCACTCACATGGGCAATGTTAGCTCACACGGCTTAGCTACCGCTTAGCAACACAATGGGCAGAGGTTCGAAATGCCAAGGCCCTTCAAGGGCTCCTTTGAGGTATGCACTCCGAATCTGATATTTATGGGGGTAAATATTTTAATTAAAATATTTTCTTGCTAAGGTTTGATTATAATTTTTGTAGGAGATATAAGGTTGAGCAAGCTTTAATATTTTGCTAAGGTTTGATTATAATTTTTATGGGAGATATAAGGTTGAGCAAGCTTTAATATTTTAACAAGGTTTGATATTTGATTAAAGTGTATTATTGCCTAAGAAAGCTTTGGGTTTATTTATTAGTGCAAAAGTGTTGAAAGGAAGGATATAAAATATTTGATTTATTTTATGGTATAAGTGGTTTGTGGAGTGACAAGGTTATGCAATGATTTGATTTATTTTATTTTATGGTTCAAGTGGTTTTAGGAGTGATAAGGAAGTTGTGCATTAATTCTTAAGAAGGTTTTCTAATTAAAAGCCTTGGTGAATATAATTGTGAAGTGGAGTAATGTTGATAATTTTGTGATCTTCTAACCCTTGTGAAGATTAGCAAAAGAATATTATGATTGTGGCAGATTTCCAAAGAGGCTTCTTCATATTCATTAAAGGTATGGGAACATTCTCTTATTGATTGATTATGGTGGTTTATTTCTGAAAATATCTTTGGAGTGAAAAGGATTTATTGTGGTTTCCTTTTTGAAAGTTATTGGTTTAATGCTTCAAGGTTTTTTGGATTGAGAGTTGTGATTAAACCTTATTTTATAAGCATTGTTGTTGGAGCCCATTGGTTGTGCAAAGAACTTGAACTTGAGTTAGAAGAGAACATGAGTATCATTGTTATGTGAGATTTGTTGTTGAGCATTGTTGGAAACATTTTGAGTTGATTGATACATGCTTGGACTAAGGTTTGTGAGAAAGGGTTGTTAATTGAGGTGCTTTGTTGAGTTGAGTTGATTGAGCCTAGTCAAGTGGATGCATGTGGTTGTTCAAGTTACATAAAATAAACTATTCTATATTCTTGATTTGAGTTGAGATTGAGATTTGAGAATAGAACATATAGAGTCTCTAAAAATTATCTTTATGCTTCTATAATATTGATTTGAGTTGATATTGGGATTTGAGTATAGAACATATAGAGTCTTTAACAATTTTTTTTATGCTTCTATGAGATTGATTTGAGTTGAGATTGGGATTTGAGTATAGAACATATTGAGTCTAACAATTCTCTTTATGCTTCTATGAGACTAAGTTGAGATATTTATTGAGAATTAAGTATAGAACATATTGAGTCTCTAACAATTCTCTTTATTATTCTATGAGATTGGACAATTTTTGTGTGAGTTTGTTAAGCAGATTTGAGGTAAGTCTTTGATAAGGCTTGTGGACTGATTTTGAGTAAGAGTTTGTGGAAGCTTGCTATGTAGATTTGAGCAAGACCTAGAGAGGACCTATTGAGCAACTTTAGACAAGTCCTGGAGAGGACTTATTGAGAAGATTTGAGCAGGTTCTATGTGGACCTATTGAGTAGATTTTGACAAGTTTTGAGTGGACTTGTTGAGCAGATTTGAGCAGGTTTTGTGTGGACATATTGAGCAGATTTGAGCAGGTTTTGTGTGGACCTATTGAGCAGATTTGAGTAGGTTCTATGTGGACCTATTGAGAAAATTTGGACAAGTTTTGAGTGAGCTTGTTGAGAATATTTGAGAAGGTTCTGAGTGAACCTATTGAGATAGAGCTTTGGAGGTGACAGTGTATAGAGGAAAGAGTCTGAGTGGATAGAGATCCAACCGCCAGGACAATTGAAGATAGATTTGAGTGAGGAGTCTTCAAGTGGAGAGAGATCCACCAGTTAGTGCAGTAGAGAGATAGGAATATGAATAGAAACAAGAAGATGAACATGAATAGAGACTCAAAAAATTATAGACTCAAAAAAGAATAAGAACAAGAACAAGGATGTAGGAACATGAATGAGAACAAGAACATGAACATGAACAGAAGTGGTGATAGAATAGGGATGATGACTTGAAAAGAAATAGTGAGTAGATTTAGAAGACTCACAGAAGAAGAGATAAATATAAAGGTACAAATCTATGCTTTCAGGGAGTAGAAATACTCCCACCTTAGAATTAACCACCTCATGTGGATGTGGGGGAGGGGCTAAGCTAAGAGGATCATTCTTAGCCCCGATCCCCAAAGGTGACCCTTTTCTATTGATGTCAAATGGGGAGATATTTATGTATTGGGGAGATATTTTATATGAGGAGATATTTGAGAGAGCATTGAGCCAAGGGGAGTAGAAAATAAGGTCAAGTTTCAGTAAAATGAATATGGGTTGCCATCAATGACAAAGGGGGAGATTTTTGGATATTTTGAGTCCCTAATCTAAAAGTTGTCATTGATTTCAAAAGGACCTATGTAAGTAAGCACTATGATTTTGCTCCACAAAGATCTTTGTGAGAAGCCAATGTTTTTATCAAATGTTTTAGAAGGGATGCATGGCATTTGGTTCCAAAAGGAGCTTCAATGGAAGCTTAGCAAAAGGTTTTTATGAAAATCAAGGAATGCAAGGAAATGTTTTATTTAAAACCAATGGATGGTAGATTTGAAATGGATTTTTATTAAAACCCAAGTTGGCTTTTTTTTTTATCAAAAAAGGTGCCCTGGTGAGGGAGAAATTTAATTTTAAAGGTTTAGTTTAAATTTTAATTTATTTAAAATTTAAATTTTAATTTTAAAATTAAATAAAAAAATTTCCCTCATTTCTTATTGCCACTGCCGACGTCATGAGGACAATGTTAAAATGGCCGACATATTCATATTGAATGATGGCTTATATAAATAAGCCAAATTTTTTCCATTAATAAACCTAAGTCATGTCGCATGATTTTGGAAAACCCAAAGTATTTCTACATCCGAATATTGTGCAACGAATTTTGTGGAGTGTGACATGGGCAGTTAAGTCATAGACGGTTAAAGTTTTGGGACCTTGTGAGGAAAGTGCACGTGGATTAAGGAAGAGAGTGCCCAAGGCACTCACATGGGTAGTGTTAGCCCACGTAGCTTAGCTATCACTTGGTAGTAGGATGGGTAGAGGTTCGAAACACCAAGGCCCTTCGAGGGCTCCTTTGAGGTTTGCACTCTGACTTCGATATTTAATGGGGTAAATATTTTAATTAAAATATTTTCTTGCTAAGGTTTGATTATGATTGTTTGTGGGAGATATAAGGTTGAGCAAGCTTTAATATTTTGCTAAGGTTTGATTATAATTTTTGTGGGAGATATAAGGTTGAGAAATATTTAATATTTTAATAAGGTTTGATACTTTATTAATGTGAGATACTGCCTAAAAAATATTTGTCATTATTTTTGAGTGCAAAAGTGTTGAAAGGAAGGATATAAAATATTTGATTTATTTTATGGTATAAGTGGTTTGTGGAGTGACAAGGTTATGCAATGATTTTATTTATTTTATTTTATGGTACAAGTGGTTTTAGGAGTGATAAGGAAGTTGTGCATTAATTCTTAAGAATGTTTTCTAATTAAAAGCCTTGGTGAATATAATTGTGAAGTGAAGTGATGTTTATTATTTTATGATCTTCTAACCCTTGCGAAGATTTGCAAAAGAATATTGTGATTGTGGAAGATTTCCAAAGAGGCTTCTTCATCTTCATTAAAGGTATGGGCACATTCTCCTATTGATTGATTATGGAGGTTGATTTCTAAAATTATATTTGGAGTGAAAAGGATTGAATGTGGTTTCCTTTTCGAAAGTGATTGGTTTAATGCTTCAACATTTTTTGGATTGAGAGTTGTGATTAAACCTTGTTTTATAAGCATTGTCATTGGAGCCCATTAATTGTGCAAAGAACTTGAACTTGAGTTAGAAGAGAACATGAGTATCATTGTTATGTGAGATTTGTTGTTGAGCATTGTTGGAAACATTTTTATTTTATTGATACATGCTTGGACTAGGGTTTTTGAGAAAGGGTTGTTCATTGAGGTGCTTTGTTGAGTTGAGTTGATTGAGCCTAGTCAAGTGGATGCATGTGGTTGTTCAAGTTCCATAAAATAAACTATTATATATTCTTGATTTGAGTTGAGATTGAGATTTGAGAATAGAACATATAGAGTCTCTAACAATTCTCTTTATGATTCTATGAGATTGATTTTAGTTGAGATTGGAATTTGAGTATAGAACATATGGAGTCTCTAACAATTCTCTTTATGATTCTATGAGATTGATTTGAGTTGAGATTGGGATTTGAGTATATAACATATTGAGTCTCTAACAATTCTCTTTATGCTTCTATGATATTGAGTTGAGATATTTATTGAGCATTAAGTATAGAACATATTGAGTCTCTAACAATTCTCTTTATGATTCTATGAGATTGGACAAGTTCTATGTGAGCTTGTTAAGCAGGTTTGAGACAAGTCTTTGAGAAGGCTTGTGGACTGATTTTGAGTAAGCATTTGTGGAAGCTTGCTATACAAATTTGAGCAAGTCCTAGAGAGGACATATTGAGTGGACCTATTGAGCATATTTGGACAAGTTCTGAGTGAGCTTGTTGATTAGATTTGAGAAGGTTTTGTGTGGACCTATTGAGCATATTTGAGCAGGTTCTGTGTGGACCTATTGAGAATATTTGGATAAGTTCTAAGTGAGCTTGTTGAGTAGATTTGAGAAGGTTCTGAGTGAACCTATTGATACAAAGCTTTAAAGGTGACAAAGTATAGAGGACAGAGTCTAAATGGATAGACATCCAACCACCAGGAAAATTGAATATAGATCTGAGTGAGGAGTCTTCAAGTGGAGAGAGATCCACTAGTCAGTGTAGCAGAGAGAAAAAGTCTTCTAGAATATCACTAGCTAGATCAGAAGGGGAAAGAGTTCTCCTATGTAAGAGATCCACAAACATGAGATTAGGGGATCAACATCTCCTTTGGATAGAGGTCCATAAACATTATAATTGGGAAGGATTCCCAAAGATATTGATTGAGAAAATTTTAGTAAAATATTTTCTCCATGGAGTAGCCCACATTGGGTGAACCACGTAAATTATGGTGTATCTATTGTGTATGGTGTTTTATGCATTGCTTTAATTACTGCTATTGATACTGCTATCTATACACTGCATAATATTGAATTGAAATAAAAAGTAAAAAGGGATCTTATACTATTCACCCCCCTCTTAGTATGAGCTTGTGTTCTTTAATTGGTATCAGAGTTGGTTCCTTCAGAAGAGTTTGATAGCTTGAAGTAAAATCGGTATAAGAACACAATCGATCAAAAGGATTAAAGAGACGGGCCCTTAAATAATGTAGTACCAGTATTTGATGGAAGTGACTTCTTATATTAGTGTATGCTGATGATATTTTAATTGATGGCACTTGGCAATGAAGTTTGGGATGCAATGGAACTTGGGTATGATTCAACGGCAAATTCTCCTACAGATAAGGAAGGTAAGCTTCTAATGCATGCAAATTCAATATCTATGAATGCAATTATAAAATGGCTATATAGATCAAAATATATGAAGGTTATGGAATGTAAAATAACAAAAGAAATGTGGGAACTTATGCATGAAATATATGAAGGAGATAAAGGAGTTAGAATGGCTAAGATTAGAAATCTCAAATGAGAATTTGAGAACCTAAGAATGAGGGATGATGAAAACATTCGTTACTATCTCAACAAGGTTGATGAAATTGTACATGAGATGAAAGGTGTTGGAATGAAGGTTGATGAATCTGATGGTTGTGATAAGATATTGAGTACTCTTTTAAAAAGGTATAGTGAAAAGGTTTCTGCTATAGAAACATTAATTGATAGTGATTCCTTGACAAGGAATTCTTTGCTTGGCATGCTTACTAATTTTGAGATAAGAACAAAATATCCTATTCCTCTTAAAGAAACTGCTTTCAAAGTAGATAAAAAGAAAAAGGGAAAGAAGATAGAATCAAGCAGTGAGTCATCCAATGATGAAGAAGCAAATTATGGCAAAATATATAGAGGTTCCAGAAGACCCATACATCTAAGATCTATCAATTTTTTCAATTTTGGATGGTATGGACACTATGCAACAGAATGCAAAGAGCCAAAGAAAAACAATGATGAAGAAAAATAGGATCACAGATACCGAGAATTAGAAAGACATGGGTACCAAAATAAAAGCAAGGATGGACAAAGAAAACAAGGAAATAAGTTCTTCCAAAAATAAAAGAGAAGCTACTATGCATAAAATGCAAGTACTCAATTGACAGTGATGCTAGTTTTTCAAACAATGATAAATATGAAGTCCTTTTATGGTTAAAGAGAAAGATCCAGTTAAGAAAAGAACTCCAGTTATTCTCAAGTGTTTTAGATGTGGTAAATTTGGACATCTTGAAGATGATTACACTAGGGATGGTTATAGTTTCAGTGATGATGATTTTGAAGATGCACTTGAAAGACCATATGAGAATCTTCTAATGGCTTTGGAATATAAATAAAGTGATCCTATAGAAGACAAGTCAAAAGGAAGTAATGATAAGTACACAGGTAAACAAATAGAAGATTATTCAGTAGAGAGTGGTTATGATATCAAGGGAGAACTTATCTATGTCCTTGACACAGTAAAGAAGGCTAGAAAGGAACACTCCAAGCTTGAAAGTTAGTTTCAAGAATGTGATGAAGAAAGGTTATTGCTCATAGAGGATTTAGAGAAGTCAAAGGCTAAGGCAAGAAAGCTTAAGGATAAGTTAGAAGCAAATATTTTGGAATGTGATAAGTTAGGACAATAAGTGGCTACTCTAAAAGAATATTTAAAGGACTCCAAGATCAATATGAAGAGTTTCACAAATAGCTCTAAGATCTTGGTTAATTTCATCTGCAAACAACAGTGAACATCATGTTCAACAAGTCTTGGCTTTGGAAAGGTTCAAAACAAACAAGAAAAATAATCTACTTCAATTATTGATGAAAAAGAAACTTCAGAAGAAGATACATCAGAAGAAGACAGTTTAAGTGAAAGTGGGACATCAGATAATGAGTTGGACAACAAAGAGTTCAAAAAATAGAGGAACAATGCACAAAGAAGATATAGATGGAACAACAATCAGAACAGGAGACCAATGAGGTCAAGACAAGGAGGCTTCAATGGAAGATGCTTTTCATGTCACAGGTTTGGACACATGGCTTCATAGTGCAGGACTCATGAAAGACATGTATATAGAAAATAAAAGCTTTTCCAAGGTTATTGCTACTCATACAATGGTTTTTGTCACAAGGCAATGAATTGCAATATTAATGACATAAGCGGACATGGCTTCACTAGGAGAAATTCTAAGACAATTGCACATTCAAGGAATAATAAAATTAAGTGTTATAAGTGCAATAATGATGGTCACATAGCAAGATGGTGTAGAGAAAATATTCAAAAAATAAGCATGAACAGGAACAGGAACATGAACAAGAACATGAATATGAACAAGAATAGGAATATGAATAGAAACAAGAAGATGAACAGGAATAGAGACTCAGAAAATAATAGAGAATCAAAAAATAATAATAACAAGAACAAGGATGAGAACCACAATAGGAACAAGAACGAGAATAAGAACAGGAACTAGAATAGAAGTGAGACAGGAACAGGGATGATGACTTGGAAAGAAATAGTGAACGAATTTAGAAGACTCATAGAAGAAGAGAGAAATATAAAGGCACAAATATGTGCTTTCAGGGAGTAGAAATACTCCCACCCCAAAATTAACCACCTCATGTGGGTGTGGGGGAGGAGCTAAGCTAAGAGGCTCATTCTTAGCCCCGAGCCCCAAATGTGACCCTTTTCCATTGATGTCAAAGGGGGAGAGATTTGTGTATTTGGGAGAGATTTGATATGAGGAGATATTTTGAGAGAGAATTGAGCCAAGAGGAGCAAAGCCCTAGGGGGAGCAGAAAATAAAGTCAGGTTTCAGTAAAATGAATATGGGTTGCTATCAATGACAAAGGGGGATATTGTTGGACATTTTGAGTCCATAAGCTAAAAGTTGTCATTGATGTCAAAAGGACATATGTAAGTAAGAACTATGATTTTGCTCCACAAAGAACTTCATGAGAAGCCAAGGTTTTAATAAAAGGTTCTAGAAGGGATGCATGGCATTTGGTTCCAAAAGGAGCTTTAAGGGAAGCTTAGTAAAAAGTTTTTATGAAAACCAAATAAGGTAAGGAAAGGTTTTATTTAAAACCAATGGATGACAAATTTGAAATGGGTTTTTCTTAAAACCCAAGTTGGCTTTTCGTTTCATCAAAAAATGTGCCCTAGTGATGGAGAAATTTAATTTTAAAGGTTTAGTTTAAATTTAAATTTATTTAAAATTTTAATTTTAATTTTAAAATTAAATAAAATGTTTTTCCCTCCTTTCTTATTGGCACCGTCGACGTCATGAGGGCAATGTTAAAAGGGCTGACATATTCGCATTGAAGGATGGCTTATATAAATAAGCCAAAGGTTTTCCATTTAATAAACCTAAGTTGTGTCGCATGATTTTCAAAAATCCAAAGTATTTTTGCATTCGAATATTGTGCAACAAATTTTGTGGAGTGTGACGTGGGCAGTCAAGTCATGGATGGTCAAATTTTTGGTGCCTTGTGAGGAAAGCACACACATATTAAGGAAGAGAGTGCCCAAGGCACTCACGTGGGCAGTGTTAGCTCACGCGGCTTAGTTGTCGCTTGGCAGCATGATGGGTAGAGGTTCAAAACACCAAGGCCCTTCGAGGGCTCCTTTGAGGTATGCACTCTTACTTTGATATTTGTGGGGGTAAATATTTTAATTAAAATATTTTCTTTCCAAGGTTTGATTATGATTTTTGTGGAAGATATAAGGTTGAGCAGGCTTTAATATTTTTCTAAGGTTTGATTATAATTTTTGTGGGAGATATAAGGTTGAGCAAGCTTTAATATTTTAATAAGATTTGATATTTGATTAATGTGAGATATTGCCTAAGAAAGCTTTGTGATTATTTTTTATTGCAAAAGTGTTGAAAGGAAGGATATAAAATATTTGATTTATTTTATGGTATAAGTGGTTTGTGGAGTTACAAGGTTATGCAATGATTTAATTTATTTTATTTTACTATACAAGTGGTTTTAGGAGTGATAAGGAAGTTGTGCATTAATTATTAAGAATGTTTTCTAATTAAAATACTTGTTTAATATAATTGTGAAGTGGAGTAATGTTGATTATTTTGTGATTTTCTAACCCATGTGAAGATTGGCAAAATAATATTGTGATTATGGCAGATTTCCAAAGAGGCTTCTTCATCTTCATTAAAGGTATGGGCACATTCTCCTATTGATTGATTATGGAGGTTGATTTCTGAAAATGTATTTGGAGTGAAAAGGATTTATTGTGGTTTCATTTTTGAAAGTGATTGGTTTAATGCTTCAAGTTTTTCTGGATTGAGAGTTGTGATTAAACCTTGTTTTATAAGCATTGTTGTTGGAGCCCATTGGTTGTGCAAAGAACTTGAACTTGAGTTAGAAGAGAGCATGAGTATCATTATTATGTGAGATTTGTTGTTGATCATTTTTAGAAAAAATTTTAATTTATTGATACATGCTTGTACTAGGGTTTGTGAGAAAATGTTGTTCATTGAGGTGTTTGGTTGAGTTGAGTTGATTGAGCCTAGTCAAGTGGATGCATGTGGTTTTTCAAGTTCCATAAAATAAACTATTCTATATTCTTGATTTGAGTTGAGATTGAGATTTGAGAATAGAACATATAGAGTCTCTAACAATTCTCTTTATGCTTCTATGAGATTGATTTGAGTTGAGATTGGGATTTGAGTATAGAACATATAGAGTCTCTAACAATTATCTTTATGCTTCTATGAGATTGATTTGAGTTGATATTGGGATTTGAGTATATAACATATTGAGTCTCTAAAAATTCTCTTTATGCTTCTATGAGATTGAGTTGAGATATTTATTGAGCATTAAGTATAGAACATATCGAGTCTCTAAAAATTCTCTTTATGATTCTATGATATTGGAAAAGTTTTGTGTGAGCTTGTTAAGTAGATTTGAGACAAGTCTTTGATAAGGCTTGTGGACTGATTTTGAGTAAGTATTTGTGGAAGCTTGTTATGTAGATTTGAGCAAGTCCTATAGAGGAATTATTGATTATATTGGACAAGTCCTAGAGAATACTTATTGAGTAGATTTGAGCAGGTTTTGTGTGGACTTGTTGATCGGATTTGGACTATTTTTGAGTGAGCTTGTTGAGCAGATTTGAGTAGGTCTTGTGTGGACCTATTGAGCATATTTGAGCAGGTTTTGTGTGGACCTATTGAGCATATTTGGACAAGTTCTAAGTGAGCTTGTTAAGCAAATTTGAGAAGGTTCTAAGTGAACCTATTGAGATAGAGCTTTGGAGATGACAGAGTATAGAGGACAAAGTCTTAGTGGATAGAGATCCAACATCCAGGACAATTGAAGATAGATCTGAGTGAGGAGTCTTCAAGTGGAGAGAGATACACCAGTCAGTGCAATAGAGAGACAAAGTCTTCTAGAAGATCACTAGCCAGAGTAGAAGGGGAAAGATTTCTCTTGTGGAAGATATTCACAAACTTGATATTAGGGGATCAACATCTACTTTGTACAGAGATTCTTAAACATTGTAATTAGGAAGGATTCCCAAAGTGACTGATTGAGAAAATTTTAGTAAAATATTTTCTCCATGGAGTAGCCCACATTGGGTGAACCACGTAAATTGTGGTGTCCCTATTGTGTATGGAATTTTGTGCATTGCTTTGATTACTTCTATTGATACTGCTATCTATACACTACATAATATTGAATTGAAAGAAAAATTAAAAAGGGGTCTTATACTGTTCACCCCCCATCTCAGTATAAACTTGTGTTCTTCATCATGATCAGGGATTGTTGCCATATTTTGTAGGTTCTAGAAAACCAAATATCACTTTCTTGACTAAATATTTTGATCCAAGTAGTTGAAGATTAATTGGTGGTCTAAGCTTATGAAATGCATTATTTTCATTGAAAGGGACTTGTCAAGAAGTTTATTTCTCTTTTGTTATTTTGGTTTGCTATTAAGGACTTGGAAACTTGGATAGAAATTTTGAGCACTTTGGTTTATGTCATATTTGAGAAACCCCAACCACTCTCACCTTTCAAATCTTGACTAGCCGTGATTTTTATTTTTTCTTATTGATATTTTAGAATCCCTAGCCACTCTTGCTCTCAAAATCCTAACTAACTAGAACTTTTGAGGACTCATGTTGATATCATTCATGTAAAATCCTCAACCACTCTTGCTCTTTGGACACTCTTTGATTGATAGAGACTTTTGAAGTATACTTCTCACATTATTGCCTAAAAGTCTTGCCCACCTTAAGCCTTGTAGGATATGAGGGAGAAGTGGTCAAAATTTTTTACCTTAGAAAATTTTTATGTCCAATGAGACACAATTAGTCTTTCATATAGACATAATCAAACCTTTTACTTATACTTTAGCTTATTCCTTTTGCAGATCCAACAATAGGCTAGTCAATCCAAATGCTTTTGCTTGAAAATTTGATCCTAATTTTCCCAATTTTACCCTTAGAATTGCTTGTTCTAACTTCTAGAATAATATATTCATGAGAATTTCATCCCCATATGAGTCCTTAAAACTTGCATGCTCCTTGCAATCTATTGCATGCTTTGTTTTTTATATATATACTCTAATGTTTTCTTCTCAATAAGAAATCACTTGACATCCCAACTTTGTGAATATGCTTAAGACATTCTCTTGTTCCAATTTGGTCAAATCCCATTTTTAGAGTCTATATTTGGTTATAGGATGGACTCATGATCATTGAGAAAATAGAAACCCTACCAACAACAAATCCTTTATAGATACCACTAAAAGAGATACATGTGTACATCATCATCCTTCTAATTTAATGGATCAACACAATCTCATTGTGGAGGAAGATTAAAAGTATCTAACAAAATTCTTTTAGGGCCTCCTCTTGTAAGCATGTCTAACATATTTATAGCATCAACAACTTGATATACTAATGGACCTTCAAGTCTTCTCATCTTATTTATATCTAGGTGACAATTGATCTTAAAATTCTCATATTTTATGGGATTTTCATAATCTAGTTTGGCTACTCATAGGTGTAGGTCCAAAAAGACCACATACTTAGAAAATTTTGGAAATTTGGCTAAGTATTAAAATATTCTCAAATACAGTGTAAATTCTGCTCAAGAATTTTGGACAACGTTAAATTTCACTAGAGAGTAAGCTCAGTACAAAATTTCATAATAAAAATAGTTAAACAGGCCTAATTTGTCAAAACTTCCTAGGAGTGGCACACCTTTCTACTTTTGAAGGGGATTGGGGCTATTGGAACTCCTAATTCTTCAAGGACTACTGCTTGGTTATCTAAGGTAGGGTTATTTTACCTTTGTCTAGGATGCGTATCAACCCAAGGTGGGGACACAAAAGCTTCCAAAATATATCAAACCCATCCTGTGTTTTTAAAAATCACCTCCACACTATATTCTTCATCTGCATTGATTGTGTCCAAAGGCCAATTAAGCTCTTTGTTTTCCCTATTTTTAAGCAATTCTATTTCTCAGTCACCATGATTTTTGTTGAGCCTGAAACACTTGAGTTAGAACTGGTGGCTGAAGCAATCATGAGTGCGCAATATTTTCTGCCTTTCCTGAAATAATTTTTTAGGTAAGATTGGGATATTAATATTTATTTTGCATCTACTTAGTTGAATGACATCATCATAATTTATGGAGTGGAGTTCTAGATCGACATATACCTCCTCACTGAGATAACTAGCCAACCATTGGTGGGAAGAACTATTCGAAGAGATAAGCATAATTGGGACACAAAGCCCAAGGAGTTCAAGTGGAAGTCGATCCTACACAAGATAGCCAAACCAAGAATGGTTTGTGAGGACTTGCCCACACCCTATACTGAGGTGATGAAACTAGTAATGGATTACATCATTGTCGGTGACCTAGGATCGCAATTAAGGAGCTTTGTCATTAAATTTGTGAACCATTTTAGGGAGGTGAAACCACTGAATATTCTCAAATTCCTGTATTTATCCATGGAATACTCCATCAAGGTGATCCAATCAAGGAAGTAGGAAGCTTGGCCCTCACACTAGGGGATATAAAGTAATTTATGTTCATATGTTAAAGAAATTTCCAAAATAAAATGTGGTTTCATAGGAACAGCAGGTAGAGTCCAAGTAGAGGACGGAGGAGGATACGTCCTCCACTCCTTCCTCAAGCATTTGTGGCTCCAAGAAAAGTAAGATGTATGGAGGATACCAGGAAGCCAAGAAATATAAGAGGAAGAAGTATAATAGGGAGGATCAGCCCACCCCGATAAGAAGCTCCCAATGCCTAAAGAACAAGTTTAATCAAAATCAAGGAAAGATGCATGGTGTTGTTGATGATGAGTTCGAGGATCCTACAAAGAATATTCTTTAGGAATACATCATAAATACCACCACAACCACTATTTTCCATAAGGAAAGTTCTGTGATAGTAAGCATGGTGGTCATCACCCAAATGAAAGAGCACAGGAATGCTCTGAATCTACTATTCTTCTACAACAACTTTGTCAAGGATAATCCAACAAAGAACAACGTTGGAGCCAAATATGATGTCAAAGAAGATGATGTGGTGGAAATCACCAAGGATGTGTTCAAGGAAGTTCCTAAGGATGTCAAGAAGGATGACATCAAGGATGCTATTAATGCTTAATTGGCTATAGTTTTTATGCTATTTTTGAGTTATGTCATGTCAAGACATTTTGTTTCTTGTTTAGTCCTTGTCCTTTAGGTTGGTTCTAGTTTATCCATATGTCTTAGGTTTTTCATGGATGCCACAAAGGTTTTTGTGGATGGTGCATTCTTTAATCCTATTGATGTATCAAGGCATTAGGATACCTTTCAAATGCCCTCGTTAATATATTTTTTTTTAAATTACCAAAAAAAATTGGAGTTGAGTGGAACAAATAAAGGTAATGTAGTGTTAAAATATGTCGAGTAACACATAGTATAATTTTCCATGGTCAAATTGGTCAAACTGTGCCAAGCAGAATTTGGAGTAGAATAGAAAAAATAAAAATGAGTGTAAATCTAGGATGGTGTTAATTTCTATGCAGGTACAATATAGTGTAAAATTCCATTAAAGTATTAGGCAGTGTTGAAATATGTGATCAACTTGGTCAAATTTACCATCATGGAAATACAATGAGTAGATTTTTGAAGAGTGGAACAAAATATAGTTGAAATTATACTTGATTTCTTTGACAAGGTTTCTATGAGCAAATTGTAGTTATAAATTTCATGCCGATAATATGCAATGTAAAATTCTATGATCAACCTGATCAAAGTTGGCTTAACGAAAACTAGAGCAATGGAATTTCAAAGAGGATGACCCAAGGGAAGATTTTACTCTTTGCCATGAAGATCCTATACTATTTTCCACTTGCCTATAAAATAATGTAAAATTGCACAATCAAAATGGTCAAACCCGATCTAGCAGATTTTTAAGAAGAAAGTGATCCATAGTGGAATTTTCAGAGATGGATTTTTTTCAAGGTGCTTTGTCACTCACATGACTAGAGTAATGTCCCTTTCCTAGCCAATTAGTGGATCACATGGAGCTAGCCTACTCTTGGGTTCCTGTAGGCTATGTCAGATGGTGGGGAGCCCATTGGAGGGTTTGTAGTTGTCTTCAATCTTCAAAATAGTTTTAGTTGCCATATTTTTGGGTTAATCCGAGCCTTGGAGTATGGACTTATTATATTTAGTAAGTCAGTGGATTAGGGTTTTAGACATATTAGACAATAAAGTGAGACTCTTTGGTGAAATGGGTGTCTGAATCTACTTCTATTTTATGGATTGGAGTGGCAGAGGTTAGAGTTTTTAATGGACAAAGTTTAATTATATTATATTAAATTAAATATTTAATTTAATATTTTTATAAAATGGAGTTATGAGGTTATTAAAAAAGTCACTTAAGTTATATTATAATGTTATAAAGTGACTTATTTTCCTAGAAAAAAAAAAAGGATGCCACTCATATGAATATTATAATGTTTTATTATGTAAATAAAGTGAAATTAAAAAAAAAACATTATTAATTCATATTTTACCCACCAAGGAGGTCGACCCATTGGAGAAGTTATAAAAGCACATCCAAGGCTTCATTTTGGGATTTTTGGCTTGTTATTTACTGGAGCAAACATTGTGGAGACTTGCAGAGTGTTTTGGCAAGGGTTTTTAGCTTGTTTGGAGATGAAATCCTCCAACAAGGACATCACTTTCGGGATTGGAAGACATCCTCAGAGTGATTTAGAGAATTTTATGTGATAGGGAATGTATTGTGCTTTGATTGCAGGTGATTCTTGAGGGTTTTAGAGGAGAAAACATCATATTAATTGCATATACATTTTATTGGCATCATTTCAGCAAAGGTCATACCTTTTTAGCATATTTTTAGAGAATTTCATTGGGATTCGTGCTAGGGTTTGTAAGAATTAATTTGGATGTCATTCTCCTATAGACCTAATGTGGATTTTGAAGTTGGTTTCAAGGGTTTTTAGATAGATTTGAATATCATATTTGTTGTTGTACTTTTTTTGTACCTGTCCGTATAGTTTTAGCAATTAATGTGAAAGTTTGGGGGCTAAAAAAACACCATTTTGCATGTGGGTATTGACAGAGTTGGAACATCAACAAATGGGTATGTTTAATTTGATATTTTGAAGACATTTACCCATATGAGAATTCTAAATAACTATTGTAAACTTGCAGTTTTGAAATTATAAGATTCTTGATTGAGGGTTTCCTTAATAAAGCTAAATATTTAGTGTTTATGCTATTAAACCTATTGCATGTTTATGGGTATTGCATAAAATTTATTATTTAGTGCTTAAATCATCTGGGTATCATTGCATATTATAGTTATGGTTTCTACTCACCTGGGTATTAATGCATGTAGCAAATTAAGTCATAGTTTTACAAGACAAATCAAAGCACAAAAAAAATTATTATCCATATTTGGGGTGGAATATTACAGTTGTATCATAGCAAGTTTCCTTTCCAACCTATTGGGAAGTTGAGATTTTTTGCATAGTCTTAAAATTTATGTTTTCATAACGAAGTTGCAACAGTTGCATATTAACATTTAGTGGCATCTCCATGGAGCCACTCAATAAAGAAGAGATTTTTTGAAAATATTATAAAATATACCAATCAATGGGAGCCATGTATCAAGTTGAAATATCATTTACAGACTTCATGGATATGATGATAAATTATGATCAAAATTTGAAAAGGAACCATAAAAATTTGTGTGTGAGGCTTTACATTGCAGGTAAGAAGCTTGAACATCCCTCTTTGTCAAAATAAATCCTTCTTAGTACCTTAAGGGATGTGGAGAAATGTTTAGATATTGTTGATATCTCACCTTCTCATATAATGAAACAAGCTATGGACCCTTTGATGTTTTCATTGGTTGAGCCAAAGTTGTTGGAACACTCAAATAAGAAGGTAATACTCATGGTTACTTCTTTCTTGAGTGAGATCTTGAGAATATCTACACCTAAAGCTTCTTACAACAATGACACTTTGAGGAAAGTTATGCAGATGTTGGTTGACAGTTTTAGAGGGTTGGAAAAAGTTACAAGTTCACATTTTTCTAGAAGAGCTATTGTACTTGAGTCATTTTCAAGAGCTAGAATGGGCAACATCATGTTATATTTGAACATGGATAAGCTAATTTACAAAATATTTCATCATTTTATTGCTACAGCTAAATGAGAACATGCTGATGATATTATTGTAGCCATGAGAGACATTATGATTTTTGTCATAAACCAAAGTGATATAAGTGATGAGTCTTTCCATCCACTCGTATCTATGTTAATGGATGTTTGGAGACATTATTTGGTTACTTCATCTACAACACATGACTTGGTCAACGATGTAGTTCAAGAGTGTGAAAAAATGTTGCAGCCCTTCTTGATTATTGATGAGCATAGGGAAGAAGAGGAGCTTAAATCAAAAAATTATCATGAAGGCAATGACACCTCACATAAGGTATGTATGGATGAGTCTCAGATTGATTTTAATAGCATGCATGTACTCATTGTTGATTAAACTGAACAAGAGGAAAATAACACTACAATAAACTTTTTTTTTTATTTAGACCACTCAAAATGAAGCTCTAAGGTTGACCAATGCTTTGATGGCACTATTAGAATTGGTGCTAATGATGAAAAATTTGTTCAGTTTACTAATTCCAATGCAAAGACAAAGAATGATAAATTTGTTACAATAGCTTATTATGATGAGTTCACTAATACTTTTTTAGATGCTAAGCATGTTGAAGGTGATATAGATTTCCAATCAGCACATGATGACACTTCCCTATCATACTTTGGTGATGACAGTACATATGGATGTGGGTTTAGTTTCAAAACTAAACCTATGAAAATAAGTGTGTCAGGTAACTTCATTTTCTTTAATGATCTATAGAGAAAATTACGTACTCAGATAGACATGCATGATGAAGCAAAATTAAGAGATCAGCTCTCAGTGCCTTGGGATCTGGGTGTGTTGACACCTAATACTGTTGAAGAAACACTTGGGAGTGAAATTACTCTTATTGCAAGTAAAGAAAAAATAATGGAGCATACAATGTGCAAAGAGGAAACCCTAGTAGATGTTGATTTTGCAGAATATCATCAAGAAAATAATTCTAGAAACTTAATGTATAAATCTGATTTTGATGCCAAAACTAGTGAAGACATAATTGTTGCTGCATTAACTTGTTTTGATGACACCCACAAATTCACTGAATAACTATATTGGAAGGTCCAAATTGATAATATGAAGGGTGTTGAAGGGTTAGTCACTATTCCATATTTGAAGATATTAATAGCAGCCTTGGGAACTATTAAATCAGATTTCCTGAACATACTTGCAGACAGGGACCATTATATCAGGCTTGCTAAAGAGACCCATAGTGCATTAAAAGGAAAAGAGGAATAGGTTGATAGGATCACTGAGGAGCTTAAGTCTTATAGAAGTTATTTTTTAGAGGCACACATTTCATTGCATGAAATAGATATAAAACTTGTTGCTATAATAGATTCCACTAAACAAGAGAATCAAGAAATATCCAAGGAGATTGGACAGTTGGTTGAAGAGATTGATAGCATTTAGGAGGACTTTGAATTAGTCCACTGTCCCACGAAATTAGAAGTCACTATTTTAGAGGAGCAGGTTGATTGGTTCGAGCATGAGGATAGTAATGAGATCTAGTGGATTGGTAATCTATTGTTTGAGGTGGATAGTGAGACAATTTGTAACAATCCACTCTTTGAGATGCATCATGACGATGATTTAATTCCTTTGATGGATCATGTTGGGTTAAATATTTGTGACATGGTGTTGAACCTTGTGGATTCACCACAAGGAGAGGATATTAATAAATATTCAACAACTGATGTGATGGAGAGGCCTTGTGATGTACTAGAAAACATTCCTAATTCCTATATAGATGACATTCATATGATGTTTGGTATGGTGCAACCTCAGTATGTTAGAGACTTTGAGGAGGTGAATTTCTAGACCCAAGATCGCATGTTGATATTTCTAGGCATTAAAAACGATGGAAGGTGTATGCCTTGGGAGTTGGTTAGCCAAAAGATTGAAAGAGATGCTATTTTTTACTTTTTGAATGACTATATGGATTGGAGGGAGATTCTAAAGATGAACCAAAGGTTTGTTGGATTGGTGACTCTTTCGGAGGCTAATTCAGTTGATGGTATGATCAAACTTTACATTCTATTTGGTAGGTCTCTTATTTGTAGCAGTTATGCTTCTCATGGAATGTTGATTCTTCTAAAATCAGACTTTGAGATGCTAATTTTAGACTTGGACAACTTTAGTTTTGATCATTTTTGGGTCATTCAACCTTCAGGTAAGAATTTTATAAGTCAACTCATGTTGATAGATTTCCCAATTTTTGATTCTGCTTTGAGATTCATTGTTATTCGAGTGTGTGGTTACTCTTGGAATTAATCACGGAGCATGCACCTAGCTACTATATTGATCTATACCATCATGAAAGCACAAATATTGACACAAATACATAAATTGAACATAAAAATAAGGTTTCTTGTATTGATATTTGAATGAGCTTTGATTACAAAAATGCCCTCCTAAGGGTCACTTGAAAGATGATATTGATACTACAATTGCCAATGCCCTCAATAGGGTAAGCGTATATAAAGTGCTCTATTGATTAGTCATAAACTGCCTTGGGGTGGAGTTGACGCCCTTCTTCATGATGTGGAAGGATTATGACGTAAGATATTCTTGCACCTGCCTCCCTGTGAACAAGAAACAACAGCGCACGATTAAAAATATTGATAGCCTCTCATGATGAGGCCCTTTAAGGAAATATGTATGCAAATGTCATTAAACTAGTAAAACAAGAAATCATAAAGAAAGACTTTAAACTATTCTAATCAGATCAAGAATTATACTATAACATGATGGACATGAATAAGCAAATGATGCATGGATCAAATATCAAGTTAAGAGAAATAAAGATCGTAAAATATCCAACATACTCCTACTTAATACAATGCATGAAATGACTAATTTATACAGTCAGGGTTTCTCTAAAGTGTAATTAAACCTATAAAAAGACTAATATAACTAATCTATGTGGTCAAAAGCAAAGCAAGTAAGGTGATCAATCACATGTTGCAAACTACAGCTATGGTGGGTGCTCTTCACTATGAACCATAGCTAACAGCCATGGTTTGATCTCTGATAGGTTTACCCTCAGAATTAGAGGTAGTGGGCTTGACCTCCTTGTCTGAATTGATGTTTAATGGTCGTCTTTGTTGTCCTCTGATAGATTTGGTAGTTGAATTGCTATGACAGGCCTTCGTTTACCCATATTTGTGCTTCTTGAATCTCCTAGGCACCTAGGGCATCCATGGCTAATTGGTATTTAGGTGAATAGCAAAGGGGATCTCAAATGCATAGATTTAGTATGCAATTTGATAGGGCTTCGCTACTCTCTTGATCCATTAACTCTCTCTATTTTCACCCCATTTGGAGGGGGGTATTTATAGCATGTCCCTAGGGCTAGGGGTAGCTTCATGGAGAAGCCAAGACCAAGAAGGTTGGTTAGGATAGTTGGGATGGAAGCCTCTGGAATCTTCCTTCCTTCAACTGCCTGCTTTTAGATCACCAATTTGGCTTGGATGGAAGGCCTAACTGAACTTCAGTTAAGACTATAGGTCACAGTTGCGATCCAGACTGCAGACCATAGCTATCAGCCACAGTTTAGACTAGAGACCGTAGATCTTGGTTGCGGTTCAACTTTATTAGGCAAAAATACCTAAATTAGGTGGTTAGAACCACTACTCTATCTTGGAGTCTATCCAAGATCCTCCATATGGTTTTGTAGTATGTCCATATGAGTAGTTGCCCTCGACATGATGCATTTTAGGTGTATACATTTTTCCCTTTTGATATGCATTATGAGATCGAATAACATTGAGAAAAAATATACATCCTAAAATGATAATGAAGGTTCTATGATGATCATTAGTATTATCAACATTAGATGCCCCAGGTCCAGCAAAAGGACGCGCATCCTGGAATCATTACTTCCAACTTGGAAATGCTTACATTTGAAAAGTCTACACTCGCCATCAGAAATTCGGGTAGCTTTGGTGCTACAATAGGATTTAGGCCTATATAACCAAAGGATGAGAGTTACAAATAAAATTTTATATTCGTTATTTACCCCAAGAAAAAGGGGGAAGCTTATGATAGTTGTTGGCAATTATTCACAAGAACAAACATAATTTTGATAAGATCAAGGAATATACGATCTCCAGGATCTTCTATTGACTTTGATTATGACATGAAATTATGACTACCCCCTCAAGCGACGAGTCAATGAGGGTAATGACAATGTATGAAGTGACGAAATCGCTTGACCATAATGAATGATCCTGAACAACTTTAGATTCCACCATTTTAATGCTTTGGCTAGGCCTAGTTTAGCTTATGATTGCAACTCTTAGTAGTATTTGCACATCTCTATCCCATGGAGCAGTCAAGCTACGATAGCCATCTTAGGGAATCAAAATAATACAAATGCAATTAGACTTGTGTTGAATCATATTGTCGATGATTTGCTGAAATATGTCATAAAATAAATGACAATTTTGCCCCAAATGTCCTTATGGTGATTTACTCATCTTGCCGAATTGCATGGATCACAAGTCGCTGCAACCGCTAATTTTATAGGATAAATCACTGAATACGAGGCGCATTTGGTTTTTCATTATTTGATTTTTTTGTTTAATTTTTCATTTATTTGATTGATCCTAGTGCTTTTAACATCACCAAATTTGTAATTTTAATCATTGATTTTAAATTTTTGTTCGATGGGAGTCAGTAATTTGTCTTTTTAGACCTTCCCACAGTGGGTTTTGAGTGCATTTATTGCTAGCTACGGACCATGGGTAGGACATGCGGTTTAATATTTCAAATTTTCCAAACCACGGGTTAGACCTATGGGCAAAAAACCTTAGTCTCAAAACCGCAAGTGTCAGCTGCAATCCATGGAGACTAGGAGGACCTATAAATTGCATTCCCATTTGAAATTTTTCATTATTTTCTTGCAACTACTAGCAATTTGAGAGCTCTGAGAGAGAGAGAACGATCTTGAACACTGCCAAAATCTACTGCAATTACACTCATCTACCTCAATGGTGGATCCTAATCATCCATCTACTAGCTGAGGTCGAGGTGCGGGTAAGGTAACTCAAAACCGACGCCTCGCACTCAATACCAGTAAAATGAACCACACTAAGAAATACAATAAATTAACCTCACTAAACTGTTGGTAATGAACCCCACTAGTCTAGGTTAGCTTAGTTTTTAATTTTTTTTCTTTTAGTGGATTAGGAGGGTACCCGCAATGGGTGCCTCTCCTAAACCGTAGTTGGTAGCTACGGTTCCCAATTGGAAAATTGGAGACCACATGTGTCATCTATGATTAGGATTCAAAAATCCTAATGGTCATATTTATCGCCTCCAAACTGCAGGGTTGACCCACGGTTTGTAAACCTTATAATGATTTTTTTTGTCATTTAATTAGGAATTTAATGTTATCTCATTGAGCTCTAGGTTTTCTAATTAAATTTTTTAATTTTCTTTAGATCTGCTTAGCCAGATTTAGCTTACATTATGCTTTTTGTTTTTAAAAGTTAACTTCTATAGCATGAGATTCTGACCTTATGAAGACTCTCTGCAAAGCTTTATCTGATGATGACTGAACTTGGTTCTGAACTGTCGGGTTTGGTTTTGTCATGGATATACCCACCATTAGGGTAGATCAAGCCTATATTACTGCATTGGCTCGGTGTTGGAATGCACAGACCAACACCTTCCACCTTCCTCTTAGTGAGATGACTATCACTCTGGAGGATATCTACAGGATATTTAGGATCCCCATCAATGGTGAGGCTATCGTCTCCTCTGCCTCTATGACAAAGGATGTTGTCTTTGATGCTATCTTCGGTGACCAGAGCACAGATGCACAGGATGATGCTGAACACAGAGGGGTGCACATCGGTGGCTGGTACCATGATGATGCCTTTTCTACATGAGTGGCCCTTTTCATGCATCTCATTGTGTAGATTGTCCTTCCAGACTCCTCAGGTGTGAGGATTCCCTGGAACATGCTAGCCACTATTTGGAGGGTGCTTCAAAGCTCTATAGAGGAGCCATTATGATTAGCTTAGAGGAGCACTCTATTATGCTAGCTCTACAAGGAGCTATACTAGATTAAAGAGCATAGATATAAGGGCATCAACTGTAGTCTTTTGTTATAGATCTGGGGGTGGTATCACATCTCGATCGAGCATCCTACAGAGCTTCCACTATGCATCACCACCATAGATGCTGACCATCAGTGTTACACTGCATGCTAGCCTCATGTTAATGAGGGTACCCACAGTAGGGCTCATGCTAGGAACACTAAGGACTACATTATATTTGCATCACTTAGGTCGGGGGACATTTTCTAGTGCCCCTACATGGATTGCACTACATGGCTTGAGGTGGATGAGTGGCTATGACGAGCCCATCGAGACAGATGGCTTATCTAGTGTAATCCAGAGGTTAGAGAGTGTCAACTCTTTTCTCGTGTCCTACGATAGTTTGGCATGGTGTAGCACATGCCAAAGATGCCATTCACGTATAGATGCTTAGCTCTAGAGAGGGAAATCCCATTGATAGTTCCTCCTCCACTAGGAGATGCACCCAATGACTTCCAAGAGTCAGGGGTTGAGACAACTGGGACCACTCTAGACTATGACGGGTGGTGGTTTTTGTTTTGATGGTATGAGATAGGGCCTCTGGGCTGAGATTCGGCTCAGGCAGAGGTAGATGCAGATCCTGATGGATGCAGGGTGCACCAGTGTACAAAGGGCGATTAGGATGCAAAGTCCACTAATGAGGATATTCTTGAGATTTACCCTGAAGAGGATATTCCAAAGGAGGGTGAGGTCCCTCTTGATAGCGCAGAGGGACGACTACTGGCTTAGGTGAATGACTTTTAGAGTCAACTCAGATGGTTTCACACATAGTAGCTTGAGAGAGACACTACTATCACCACTCTAGAGGTGAAAGTAGTTGATAGGGAGTGACACCTGATTGAAGCGTAGGACTAGGTACAAGAGCTTATGACTTGGGCCACAAATGTAGAGGCCCAAGTTCAAATACTACATACTACCTTGGAGTTAGCACAGGCATAGTGGACTGTAGCAGATGCAGAGCGAGATCTTGCTCAAGCATCAAGGTGGGCTATGTTGCCTCATCAATATACTATGGGGTCTTTAGTAGCACTAGCAGTAGCACCAGTAGCTGCACAGGATCTGACGACTGAGGTAGAGTGACTACATGGTATGGTCATGAGGACCAATGAGATGCACACAGCTTGACTTTCTTGTATTGATTAGCTAGTCAATTATATAGAGATGCATGGGCTACAGGTTCCTGAGGATCCTTTCTCCTTAGAGTCACAACGAACCTAGACTAGGACTACTAGATAGTCTACAATGAGCTCAACTCATAGGACTCACAGGACTGAGAGAACGCACAGGTCCTCTAGCACACACACAGCAAGATCATAGGCCAGGATTAGAGATCTAGGGTAGACATCAAGGGCCACCAGTCAGAGGATAGCCTACTGTAGTTACTAGTTTTTGATGTGTTGGGTGCTTTAGGCTTTGGAGGTAGGTAGGATCCACAGCAGGATCCACCACAAGTGCCAAGTCAGCCAGGAGAGCAGGCTCCAAAGCACAGTGCTGAGGGAGGTGACGAGAGCTCTAGTACAGGGGGAGCAACCTAGATCTGGGTTATAGCAGCTATCGACTATGTTTTTGATATATCATTTTGTGTGTAAGGTCAAGGACCTACATAGTTGTAGCCTGCGGGTATTTTTTACTCCCTATGTACTCTCTTGGACACATATATATATGATATGATCTTTTATGGCTCATTATGTATACATGTTTATTTTTATTTTTTTATTTTATGTTTATCTGATGCACATGGATACAAGGCTTATGTAAATTCTATGTTTATATGATGTGATGTATGGATGACATGCACTAGATAGCTATTTTACTTTATGATGATGATATGCAATGATCTGGATGATTAGATGTGCTATATATACTGGATGTAAATGGATGTAGTATTTATTTTGAATGCATATTTATTTTTGCTTTGTGGGCATGAGTTTATTTTTATGAAGTTATGGCATGTTATGCAATGTATGGTAATTCATTATGTACATAATCGTAATCTAAAGGGAATGAACCTGTATGCTTTAATAACTTAAATCATAAGGAATGAATGTAAATTATGTATATCAATTTTAAAATGTGACACCACAGAGTGTATGACAATCGTGCAAGATAATTGATAATTCTCATTACAAGAACTTAATAAATTAATCACCCATATATGAAATGCAGTGAAATGGATTGGTATAATGCTAATTAATGAATACGTCATTCTATATATTTCTTCTTTGTTGCACTATATATTCAGTGGTCGTCTAAACATAATTTTTGATATTCATGCGATATCTATCCTATATGTTTGATTGTGCTTTGTAAAATGCATTCTGATGAATGACTGACTCACATTTTTGATGTTTAATGATATTTGGTATTTTGTTGCCATTAGAGAACTTTTTGAGGTTTTCCTTGAGATTCAAACACCTTAGTAGAATTCTCCAAAAATCACATACTAACTGTACAAGGATTTTATTGGACAAGGCTTTTGCCGTGACAGACCCAACTATTCATTATCCCTGTGTGTGCATGTGAGTATTTTCATATAGATCATAAGCATACTCTATCTGTCAGTCGGGACTCTTTCAACCCATATGTGAGATAGGGTTCCTCATACAATCGTATCATCCTTGTTTTAGCTTTGATTAGACTTATGCAACTAGACAATCCTAGGTACCTAGAGATAGCTCATCTTCCGAATTGATCAAGGATACCCATCCAAATGCAGGCGTGACTCTTTCAATCCATTGCTACGTTTGGGGATCACCCAATAGAACTACCCCTCCGATTTTAGGCGGGACTATTCCAACCCATTGCTGCAATTGAGGATCACTTTATGGATTTTAAAAGGTGGACAATCCAAGGATTCAAGTTCTCACCCTTCTTACTTGCTCATATATAGTGATAAAAATCACTGTTAGTCCACGTGTTACCATTTTCTTTGAGAAAGGGATTTTTATAGTGCTTTTGATTCACTATGTCATGATACATTTGATTTGAACTTGGCATTTTGAAATTTGCACTTTAAACTTTTTAACTTTGGGATTTATAGGGGAAATTATTGTCCTTTTTCCAAAGTTCACCGTTCTAAACTGACTATTTGCAATATAAGCAGGTCGTGAAACCCATCTCTCTAGATAGCTTTCATCATCTCTTGTCTTAGTAGGAATTTATATTGTTTTGCTTAGTGACGGTATTCTGATATGTTGAAGCACTATCCCAACTAATGACCTTGTCTATAATAGCAAAGCAAGATTTCTACAATACCTAAAGAACCCACTAGGTATGGCTGAGTGACTGGAAAACTTAATATACTTACAATTTTTTCCACAATAAGTATCGTGCATGAATGTAATGAATTATGATAAATGTAAGGGTGCATTATTGAAACACAAATGTGCAATCATTTGTAATATTTTTATATACACATTACACTCTACGGTGGAATGCAATGGATGACAAATGCCTATATGCAATGCGTGAATGCAAATGAAAATACGAAATGCAAAAGCAAATGTTTTTGAATTTTAAGCTTTTCCAGTTTTTTTTGGAATTTTATATATTTTCAAATTTTTATACATTTTTGAGCTTTCATATTTGAACAAACAATGAGTACATTTCCTTGGAGCTTTTAAGGATGACCAAATGGTGAGGAATTGCCTTTGGAGCTTTTACTTGACTAGGCTACTCAATAGAGAGCTTGGGGGCATTTTGGGATGACCAAGCAGTTGAGACAAAACCCTCAGAGCTTTTGGGTTGACCAAATGGATTACAAATGCCTTTGGTGCATTTACTTGACCAAGCTTCTCAATTCAAGAACTCAGAGCCTTTTGGGATGACCGAACGATTGTGGAAAAATACTCAGAGCTTTTGTGTTGACCAAAGGGCATATAGATGCCTTTGGTCCCTTTACTACACTATCAAGTATAGAATGCCTTAATATGGATGATATTGAGAGGATTAAGCTCTCCCACACCCTCTAGTGACGTTAGGTGATAGGTACCTGGACCAATTATTTTAGATATGATGTAAGGCCCTAGCCAATTAGCCATGAGTTTGTCTTGCATATCAGGCAGCAAATTTGAGTTCGGTTGGTTCTCTTTCAGCACAAGATCCCTAAATTCAAAGTCTCTCTTGTTGACTTTGACATTGTAAGCTTATTTTAATCGCTTCTGATAAATGCGAAGATGCTCGAGGGCATTCACGCGATGTTCATCGAGCAATGTCAATTGATCGAGGTGAGCTTGTCATGCGGTGTCATCATCGATGAACTCTTTCAATGCAACATGTAGCATTGGAATTTCCAACTCTAATGGCATAATGGCCTCAATGCCATATACTAGTAAAAATAGTGTTGCCCCAATGGGCATCCGAATGCTAGTCCTGTAAGCCCATAATGCAAGGGGCAGCTGTATATGCCAATCCTTGTGGTGTTCTTGCATAGTATTTTTCAATATGGCTACCATAGTCTTGTTTGAGGCCTCAGCTTGCCCGTTTGCTTGCGGATAGTATGGAGTTGCAAAATTGTGTTTAATTAAGTATTTAGACATTAAAGCCCGCATAGTTTTGTTCTTAAAAGAAGTTCCATTATCCAAAATTATTTTGGATGGTATCCCAAAATGACATATGATATGCTCAAGAATAAATTCTACGATGTGAGCTCCAGTGGTTGTTGTAAGGGGAATGGCTTCCACCCACTTTGTAAAATACTCAGTAGCCATGATAATGAATGTATGTTGGCCTAACGATGGAGGAGAAATATTACCAATAAGATCTAGTCCCCATTGAGCAAATGGCCAAGCTGCCTAAATGTCTTGTAAGGCCTGTGATGGCAAGTGCATAAGATTAGCATGATGTTGACATTTAACGCATTTCTTGACATACACATTGCAATCCTTCTCTATAGTGGACAAATAATAACCCATGTGAAGTATGCATTTTATGATAGCCATGCCACTAAAATGGCCACCACACATACCGTCGTGAGATTCTAAAATTTCCCAAGATGACTCTTGGGGATCAAGACATCGAAGGAGAACTCCTTTGTAGCTATGTCAATACAAAATGTCTCCTATCAAGACATACTTAGTCACTTTTTGTTTGAATGTGTGTCTTGCGGCATGCGATAACCCATTTGGAATCATACCAAGCTTTAATAAGTCTTGGATTTGCAACATTGTAGACTAGAAAACAACCTTATGGTGAATGGTAGTACCACTCCCCGTAGGAATATGAGAAGTCAATGACTCCTAGGGTGCCTGCTTAAAAAATTATTTCTCTCTACAAAACCAATCAGTTGTTGGTTCCACCACAATCATGTTGACTGACTCTTTGTTATCAAAGGATGCACGCTCTACTGCTGGGTGTGAGAGCGTTCTAACATGGATGGTAGTAAAATTGGCAGATGGATTTTGAGGGATTAAGGACCCCAAATATGCCATGGTGTCTACAAACCTATTTGATGAACGAGGGATTGCCTTGATGTTATACCAATCAAATTTAGCTAGATTAGCGACAACAAGATATTTGTAGGCTTTCAATATGGGACATAGACACTAAAATAGCCCCTTAATTTGGTTAACTATGAGCAAAGAATCACCAAAAATATTCAATATTTTAATACCCATGGTGATGGCTGTGTGGAGGCACAAAAGTAGGGCTTCGTACTCAGCATTATTGTTGATGCACAGAAAGTATAACTTGAACGACAAGGGCATTGGAGCTCCTTGTGGCATGAAAAACACTATTCCTACATCACCCCCTTGCTCACACTTTGAACCATCGAAGAACAATGTCATATCAATATTATTCTCTGGTTCTTCGGGTTCAAGAGCTTCAGATATTACAAAGACCGCATCATTTGGAAGCTCAATGGTTAGAGGCCTACTATTGGACAATGGTGCCTCAGCCAGTTGATCAGCTATGACTTGTCCCTTGATGGACTTTTTGCTGATGAATTCCAAATCGAATTATGTCAATAGCATGATCCACTTTGCAGTACGTGTGTTATGATATGTCTTGCTCATCATATACTACAAAGGATTCTATTTTGATATAACATATGTCATATGACTTAGCATGTAATGCCACAATTTCTTGGTAGCGAACACCACTGCTAAACAAAGCTTTTCCACATATGCATATCCTAACTCATAACTCACCAAGGTGTGACTGATGTAATATATGGCTTGCTCTTTGTCTTGAATGTTATTTTGGGCTAACATGGTCCCTAATGCAAAATTGGTTTTTGATATATATAAAAGAAAAGGCACATCTGGCCTTGGTAGAGCTAGTACTGGCAGCATTGCTAGGTATTGCTTAATCTCAGCAAAGGCTACTTGGCAGTCCTCATCCCAATCAAATGGGACCCCCTTGTGTAGCAGTCAATTTATGGGTTGACATTTATCATATAATTTAGCGATGAATCACTTTATGGACATTACTTTGCCCTGAAGGCTACTTAGTTCTTTGATATTAGTGGGAGGATGCATCTCTAGAACCTTTACTGGGTCTAATTCGATGCCTCATTTAGAAATTATGAATCCCAAGAGTTTACCTAAATTTATGCCAAATACGCACTTCTTAGAATTCAACCTAACATTATGCTCTATCAGGTGATTGAAGACCTTCCTTAAGATTTGTTGGCTAGTATTTCATACACACCCCATGAAGAATGAGCATAAAATACCAATAACACTTATACGAGATAAATCCCACTCACTTTAGGATCTTGCTAGTTATCCAAGGTGTGAGTTACAAAGTTGGGTCGAATGGCTATTCACTCTTTTCCACTTCTAGAATAGTTTCAAGTAGACTATCTGTTACCTTACAATGGGTTCAACCTTTGTTCAATAATGTTTAGCAGTTGTTATCTTTGTTGACAATCGGATTTTACAATGAGTTCTTTGATATAGCTCTTTATGCTTTAACAAATTAAATAAAAGACAAATTTGAAAGAAAATAAAAATGGGTCATTTAACAGTGGAACAGAGAGAGTAGAGTAGGGCAGAAAAGAGAAGCTTATCTAACTTAGTTGCAAAATCATAACTACTAATTTTAGTTACACTATTTAGCTTCATGATAAAACCAATCAAAGAGGAAGGTGTCCAGCTTTCTAATATCACCTTCTACTAAGAGCATAAGATGAAGATAACATAGATTTGAAAGAGAATCATAAATAGAAGGGAAGTCAGTGTCAACTGGTATCTCTAACCAGAAGCCTAGCTTGCGCAGTGAGGATAGAGCAATTAGAACAGACCTAAACCTTAAATCTCTAATTTTCCCTAGCATACAACAAATGGAATGAAGCCTAGTAGCATATTCAATCTTGATAACACAGATTTACAACTAAAATAAATAAACCTTAGCGAGACGAAAACAAAAGAAGATGCACTTATCGCAATCCGAAAGAGATTAGGCTCCTAGCCATGCTATCACATAAAAATTATGTCACACCAAACCCAGGTACAGAACAAAGCATTCAAACAAGATTTGTAGGAAATTGCTAAAATGTCTTTTATTCTAAGTTTTCGCCTTCGCAAAAATGGAACATGTCGTGAAATTGTGACATTTCCCTCACTTCGTTTCTTTCAAGCTTTCACCCTCACAAAAATGGAACATGTCGTGATATCACAAAATTTCACTCACTTCGTTTCTTTCAAGCTTTCGCCCTCGCAAAAATGGAACATGTCACAAAATCACGACATTTCCCTCACTTAGTTTCTTTCAAGCTTTTGCCCTCCGAAAATGGAACATGTCGCGATATCACGACATTTTCCTCAAGCTTTTCTTCCAAGATTTTTCCCTCGCGAAAATGAAACAAGTTCGAAAATGGAACATGTCACGATATTGTGACATTTTCCTCAAGCTTTTCTTCCAAGCTTTTGCCCTCACAAAAATGAGACAAGTCCGAAAATGGAACATGTTGCGATATCGCGACATTTCCCTCAAACTTTTTTTCCAAGATTTTACCCTCGCAAAAATGAGACAAGTCTAAAAATGGACCATGTTGCGATATCGCAACATTTCCCTCAAGCTTTTCTTCCAAGCTTTTGCCCTCACGAAAATGAGACAAGTCTGAAAATGGAACATGTCGCGATATCGCGACATTTCCCTCAAGCTTTTCTTCCACTTTGCAAATTCTCCAAAAATTGTAGGTTGACTCTAATGACTTTGTCCAACTGTATTTTGCATTTTTACATATTGGTGAAGGATATTCCTTAGTTAGAAATGATTTTAACTTTTGAAAATGGATTTTAAATTGCTCGAGAATGGTCAGCTTCACATGGCGTACAAAATTGACAAAAATTCAAAGTGCCTGTAATTTGATGAAACTTTACAAGCATATAAATAAGCCCAATGGGTATCCCAATATGCAAACAGAACTCAAAAATTCATCATGGATTAAGAGAAAATGCATTTAAAATTTAGCTTGCCAGAAATAGAAAAACTATTGAAAATTAAAATTTCTGAAATGATTAATATGAATTAATACATTTAACATGCAAAATTTCAGAAATTTTAAATTGAAATCAATGCCATATGCAATCCTACTTAGACACTTTGATGTAGGTGAAATTTGAGAAAGGATGCAAGCAAAATTTGGAATTAAAATCGAAAAACTCAAGAGGGTCCCTACGGAACAAATGAATATTAAATATTTTCAAAGGATGGAATTTCATTTTTTAGTGGGGGTGTGTTGCTTCTCAACAAATGGTGATATCTACTAGGAAAATAGTAGCACTATTTGGAATCCATAACTCTAGTTTTAAAACAATTTAGACTATGTACCATGCTTTGCCACAACATTCTCTGACTCATCCGAAAAAGTGAATGAATCTAACACCATATCTGCACTATGTTTGGATGAACTCGGACCATCAAAATTTCTTTTATTTTCAAGAAAAACAAACTCACCAGATAGAGCTTCAAAGGCATTGCAGAAATCCAAACAATCCAATTCCCCGTGCTGAGATGTTTCGTGTATCCTACACCAGTTAGGCAAAGCCAAGTCACAAATATTCACTTCATGTCCCTTACCTTTATAATCCTTGTTGGGTTCATATGGTGGTCTAGTAAATCTATTCTGTTGATAAGAAAATCTATTTGAGTTTTCCCCGGTGGACACTTGCCTTTTGAAACTCAAAAAGTCATTTGCCAACTTTTGGACCATCTTTGAGACTTCCTCAACTCTTGTTTTATTAGATTCTTTCTCTGTATTATGTACATGTTCAGCATGTGTTACAACCAATGGATTTCCTATCGGTGGAGTTTGGCATGCTCGCAACATCATTTGATATGGGATGGGATTCAAAACAGGGGTATTTTGTGTAACAAAGGGAATTTGAGGAGAATTCAAAGGTTGAGGTCTGAATTGTCTTTCAAGAACCAAAACTTCTTTATAAGCCTCTATTAGATTAGTAATATTAGCATCTCTCTTCAGGAAAACAGAGGTCACTAGATCTAGGGAATTCCTAAAAATTTCCAATGCCATAATGACCCATCAATATACCATAAGCTTTTTGAAACTTGATGTTGAAATATCTAATAGTCTCATTGATTTCTCTCTTAATGCTGGAAAACTGTTGCTATAACACACTGGGGTCAATCACTTCACCAAATTGTGATACAAAAACTTTCTCCAGGTCATTCCAACTAGTAATAGAGTCATTAGTAAGATTCAAAAACCAGTCGTATGCTCCCTCCTAGAGAGTGAATGGGAATAACTTACAAGCCACATCTTCATGCTACACATTCAACAACTTTAGAGCATTTTTAAATGCCACTAGGTGTTCTTCTACCGTTCTGATTCCATCATGTTTGTAGGTAGGAAGATACTTTTTAGGATTTCTAGGTAAATAATGCACTGCACTAGGGATATTCAAAGCAGTGGAACCCAACCAGTTTGCCATTACTACCTGATTAACGATGATATTTTTAGTTGCAGTTGGAGGAACTACAAGTGGTGATAAAACTATGTTGGACAAAGACTTGGCCCTTCTGAGGCTACTTCTTCTTGGGGTTTCCAACTCAGGCACAAGGAGCTCTCTAGCTCTGGAGTGGGGCCTAGTTACTCTGTAGGTAGAATCTAGATCTACACAAGAAACTTACAATCCTTAACAAATACTGAATGGAGGTTCAGGCCCTCCTTCTAGCACCAATTTTAAATGTTGGCTAGTCTTTCATACACACCCTGTGAAGAATGAGCATAAAATACCTATAACACTTATACGAGATAAATCCCACTCACTTTAGGATCTTGCTGGTTATCCAAGGTGTGAGTTATAGAGTTGAGTCGAATGGCTATTCACTCTTTTTCGCTTTTGGAATAGTTTCAAGTAGACTATCTGTTACCTTACAATGGTTTTGACCTTTGTTCAATAATATTTAGCGGTTGTTATCTTTGTTGACAATCGAATTTTACAATGAGTTCTTTGATATAGCTCTTTATGCTTTAGCAGATTAAATAGAAGACAAATTTGAAAGAAAATAAAAATGGATCATTTAATGGTGGAACAGAGAGAGTAGAGTAGGGCAGAAAAGAGAAGCTTATCTAACTTAGTTGCAAAATCAAAACTACCAATTTTAGTTACACTATTTAGCTTCACGATAAAACCAATCAAATAGGAAGGTGTCCAACTTTCTAAGATCACCTTCTACTAAGAGCATAAGATGGATAACATAGATCTAAAAGAGAATCATAAATAGAAGGGAAGTCAGTGTCAACTGGTATCTCTCACCAGCAGCCTAGCTCAAGCAGTGAGGATAGAGAAATTAGAACAGAACTGAACCTTAAATCTCTAATTTTCCCTAGCATACAACAAATGGAATGAAGCCTAGTAACATATTCAATCTTGATAACACAAATTTACAACTAAAATAAATAAACCTTAATGAGACAAAAAAAAAATAAGATGCACTTATCGCAATCCTAAAGAGATTAGGCTCCTGGCCACGCTATCACAGAAAAACGATGTCACACCAACCCCAGGTACAGAACAAAGCATTCAAACAAGATTTGCAGGAAATTGCTAAAATGTCTTTTATTTTAAGTTTCCGCTTTTGCAAAAATGGAACATGTCACGAAATCATGAAATTTCCCTCACTTCATTTCTTTCAAGCTTTTGCCCTCACGAAAATGGAACATGTCGTGATATCGCGACATTTCCCTCACTTCGTTTCTTTCAAGTTTTCACCCTCGCAAAAATGGAACATGTCATGAAATCATGACATTTCCCTCACTTAGTTTCTTCCAAGCTTTCAATCTTCGAAAATGGAAAATGTCGTGATATCACGACATTTTCCTCAAGCTTTTCTTCCAAGCTTTTTCCCTCGCGAAAATGAGACAAGTCCGAAAATGGAACATGTCACGATATCGCGACATTTCCCTCAAGCTTTTCTTCCCAGATTTTGCCCTTGCGAAAACGAGACAAGTCCAAAAATGGAACATGTCGCGATATAGTGAAATTTCCCTCAAGCTTTTCTTCCAAGCTTTTGCCCTCGCAAAAATGAGACAAGTCCAAAAATGGAACATGTTGCGATATCGCGACATTTCCCTCAAGCTTTTCTTCCACTTTGCAAATTCTCCAAAAATTGTAGGTTGAATCTAATGACTTTTTCCAACTGTATTTTGCATTTTTACATATTGGTGAAGGATATTCCTTAGTCTTAAATTATTTTAACATTTTAAAAATGAATTTTAAATTGCTCGAGAATGGTCAGCTTCACATGGTAAAATTGATGAAAATTCAAAGTGCCTGGAATTTGATGAAACTTTACAAGAATCTAAATAAGCCCAATGGGTATCCCAATATGCAAACGGAACTCAAAAATTCATCATGGATTAAGATAAAATTCATTTAAAATTTAGCTTGCCAGAAATAGAAAAACTATTGAAAATTAAAATTTCTGAAATGATTAATATAAATTAATACATTTAACATACAAAATTTCAGAAATTTTAAATTGAAATCAATGCCATATGCAATCCTACTTAGACACTTTGATGTAGGTGAAATTTGAGAAAGGATGCAAGCAAAATTTGGAATTAAAACCGAAAAACTCAAGAGGGTCCCTGTGGAACAAATGAATATTAAATATTTTCAAAGGATGGAATTTCATTTTTTAGTGGGGGTGTGTTGCTTCTCAACAAGACCTTCGCATGCTCTACTCGCAGCAACGACTTATCCAGTAAGTCATCGATATAATACTCTAATATTTTATGCATGTAGTCATGAAAGATATATATCATAGCCTGCTGATATGTGGCACCATCATTTTTGACACTGAATGGCATATATTTGTAGCAAAATGTCCCCCATGGCATTATAAATGCGGTTTTATGCTGATATTCAGGTTTAATCCAAATCTGATTGTATCCAGAAAAACCATCCATAAGGTAGAGCATTTCGTGACTTGCAATAGCGTCCACTAGAGTATCGATATTTATCAACGAAAATGAATCTTTGGGTGTTGCCTTATTGAGATCTTTAAAATCCATACAAATATGGATCCTTCCATATGGCTTTCCTATGGGCACCATATTGGACACTCATTCTGGATAGTCGATGGAGATGACAAACTCTACATCCAACAACTTTTACAACTCATATTTCACCATTAAGGCTACTGTTGGATGCATTTTTCTAAGGTTTTGCTTGATTGGCTTCTTCGAAAGATCTAGAGAAAGGTTATAAGTAACCAATTTTGGATCTAGACCCAGCATGTCTTTGTAAGTCCAAGCAAAGAGATCAGGTCTCTCTTTTAGTAGAGGGATGATGCTATCACGCTCATCTAGAGTGAGACTCTCCAAATCTAACCTTATTTGGGTTTATGGGATCTTTACTGATATCCACATCAAAGGTTTTCTCTACTGACATATGTGATCCCTCCTCAAGCTAGTGAGGTGTAGGAATCATATGGATGTCATCAACTAGGTTCACATGTTCCTCGTGGGAAGCACCCTCAACATGATAAACATCATAAGCATAACCTGGTGTAAAATGAAATGGTTGCAACATTTCTTCATTAGGGAAGAAATATTCAAGCTGGATTAGTGAGTCAGCACGATCCCAATAGATAGCATATATGTTTAGATGCAGCGATTTGGATAGATCTTCTAGATTGTGGAGTGGAGTGGTCAAATCAATAGAGACCATATTGATGGAATATAATTTATCTCCAGAACCACGCAGACAAAACTCTCTATCTAAAGTGTAGCTTATGTACCCAAGATCTGGCTTGAATGGTACGAGCACAAATGGATCCTCTCTATGGGATACCCATATAACTGGATCCTCCTAGTGCACTAGCTGCAAAATGAGATCTCTCAGCTCAAGGAGCTCTGCGTATGTTGACGGATGGGGAAAGAGTTTATGATACCTCTCTTTGAGATCTCTTCTTTTCCTCAGGCTGCAATGGAGATTAATATCTTGGTGCAAACCTGGTTGTAATAGGTGGGGAACCTCGAGGTGGAGGCCTATTACGTAGGTGATGAGGTGCCAAATAGGCCATCTCTAATGAATCTTCATCATCACTGTATAAATATAATCTGTCACTTCCCTCCTCTTCTAAGGGGCGATCTACCAGATGTGGCCCCATGTATCTAATTTTGCGGTCACTCATCACTATCCAGATAAATCTGATAGAATGATCATATATATGATACTACCACATAAACTGGCACTACTTCTCCCTCAGAGCGCTTAGTGTTGGAAGGGACTTCATCCATAGCATGCTCTGATTCCCTAGGAAATAGATATTGTGGATACACAAGCCTAGAATCGGTCCTCTCATATACATCACTGTGGTCACTACCATGGATGGACCACTCTAATGTGTTTATGAATAGTTGGAGATTAGCTAGTTGAGGCCTTAAGTAGGCATCCTTTTGTCTCATCTTCATAATCATTATCGACTATGAAGTGCTCCTTCGTCTCTTTTGCTTGTTCCATAGGCAGTAGATGGCGTATAAACACCAGACTTGGAAATGTCGTCTCGATTTCCTCCTCATATTGATCATCATTTAAGGAATCATCATCTGCATCATAACTAGGTCCACTTATTGCGAAGGTGGACTCCTATCCATCATCATCACAAAGATCTCCTAACTCGAGATCACCTATAGTATTGGGGTTATGCCCCTGCATACCAGTGTCATCGGTAGCACTACGGATTTGGTTACCCAAGTTACCTCTGGGGTTGTCCTCTAAGGGCCCATCATGATATGAATCAAGTGGCCCTATGGTAACAAACGATACCATCTAGTGAGTCCTCTAAAAGCTGGAAGGATTAGGGTAATATGGATTAAAATACACATTGTCCCCCAGACTCAGGTACATGCAATCTAAGGATGCAACAAGCAAATCATCATGATCCTATACTTGTAACCCTAGCCCAAACATATCAGTAGCTAACTGATAATGAGGTTCGAGCAGAGTCCTACGTCCTTGTTCTAAAATACCAAGGTCATGTCCATGCGAATGATACGACTCAAAAATACGCATGGCATATTCTAGGTTGGACATATAGAGCAAATTCATAGTGAATGGCTCATCATCATCCTCATCTATGAACATTCTGGTGGGTGCTTGATATAGCCCTGTGTAGATGAAGTTTGTTTGGTTGGGTGGCTCACTCAATGGCACTACAAATCCAATCAAAAATTGATGGGTGTGGGGTCGGCCCATCTCTTGTGTAGTCTTCAGGATAGGTCCAAAAGTAACATTTTGCAAAAGATACTCACTTAACCCTATGCTAGCTATGTGAATGGTCACATGTAGTGCAGATGACCCTGTTGAAGATATAGACGAAGCAGGCTGAGGTGCTTCCTTGGTTTTGTCTTGAGTTTCTTCCACATCCATGGGAGTGGGAGTCTCATTGGTGACTGGTATGGGCATATGATCTTCTACTTTCTCATCCAATTTTACCTTTAGCTTCTTGTCTTGTTGATGCATTATCGATGTAGTTGGTTTTAGAGAAGTTGTAGTTGTATGCTCAAATATGTGTGACACAAATGTTGACGGTTGTGCATGGGCTGCTAGTTTTCCTCTTGGAATGTTAACCGACAGAGTAGGCCTGATATCCAAGTGCATCAATAGGAGTACAAAACCCCCAGGAAAATCTACTAGGTTCATGAACTTGAATGGTTCTTCATCCGAGGACACTACATGAACCTGTCCCTCATGAATGTACTTCACGCATTGATGCAATATCAAGGGGATGCAACGCATTTCATGAATCCAAGGCCTTCCGAGCAGAATGTTGTACTACATGGCACCCTCTATCACATGACACATCACAAGGATGGTCTTGAGTCCCACATGAACAGGTAGAACAATTGTACCAACCGTCAAGCATAGTGCATCGTTAAACGCTCTCAATGTAAAGGTGGTAGGCACAATGTGTGATTTGTGCAACTTGATATGGCTCAACGCCTTGGTTGTAATTATATTGATTGAGGACCCAGTTTCGATTAAGACCCTTTCGAAAGGCATGTGGTTAACACATGTGATAATATGTAGCGGTGGGTCAGCCATAATAGTAGGAACCATCTTCACTTCATGATCATAAAATTGTATCATGGGTTCCTGACACTGTTGTACATGTCCCACAAAATTTGTAAATGTGTGTGCATCTTGGAACAGTACCTCAATGGACCTTAGAATGTCCATAAGAGTATCCATGTGTCTAGGGGACTACTGAATGAGCTCATATATTGACAACTTCATAGGAGTTGTCTGCAGGTTCTGAAATAACCTGCTCCTTATGGTCACCATCGAGTTGGTGGGCCTAGAATGTTCTGAGTTGGTATTTGATCCGGTGTAACTTGTATTATAATAGAAGCATGAGGTTGATTTGGTTGATCGTACCTCTCGTGTCTAGTAACAACATTGACCATGCCTATGAACCCCTGGGTAGGTGGTTCGAATCTCACTTGATTGACTTGGCCTACGTTGTTATGAGGTGCCTCATGATTAGGTAGTGGATTCTTGAAAATCCCTATGTTTCTATTTTTGAGTGCCTGTGAATTTCTTAGTACTACAAGATCTCCTTTTTCTATCATATTCTAGACAATGTGTTTGAAGGACCAACATGTCTCAATGTCATGGCCCTTCGCCCTATGGAATATGTAGAACAGATTATCTTGATGCCACTTCGACTTTGGCACATTCAGATCTACTAATTTTCCCTCGGGCAATCGTATGGCCTTGGCCTCACGCAGTTGATGGAAAATCAAAGTCATTGATTTTGTTAGAGGTGTGAACTGGTAAGGTGGGCACTCTTCTCTATTTTTGCCCTTATAATTGTTTTTGTGTATCTCATAACGTGCAGGAGGAGGTTGGGCCTGATAATTAGGCTTTTGTTGTCCCTTGTCCTCTCCTCCAGTATTTAGTACTACTTGATTCACGTAGTCCTACTTGCCCTATTACTTCGTAGTACTTTTTTTAAACCCCTCTTTCCTGGTCTTGAGCTTCAAGTTGCCTTATTGCAACTTGATGTCCTCGATCACCTTGGCTTGTGCCAAAGCTTCCTCGAATGTAGTGTAATGTTGCAGCTACAATAGTAGCAAGATGTGCTTGGCAAAACTCTTCATAAAAATTCGGGTCAGTTCTGCTATAGGAATAGGGAATAGCAGATTTATCATTATTCTATGCCATATCTTTTCATATTGCTCAATGGGCTCATCGTCGTATTGAGCTAGCACAACCAAATAGGAAAGGTTGGTCTATTTCTTGATGCCAAATGAATAGTATTCAAGAAATGCATCAACTAACTACTCAAAACCAGTAATACTATGTTCTTCAACTAGTTGAACCACTCTCGGGCTGGGTCGGAGAGTGTCGTAATGAAGGTGTGCAACAAAAAGACATCATGACTCTCTATATGGAAACAAGCATCTATAAAAATTGTAACATGCTCTTGGGCATCCTCATAACCCTTGAATTTTTCTAACTTGGGCATATCAAAATGCTCAGGATATGGATGCGTAGGCACCGAGGGGTTTAAAGGTTCATTGTGTATCTTCCTCAGTGTTGACTTTTGAATAGCCATGCCTTGCCTCTCTATTGCTTTGACCTTATCGACCAAAACCTTGTATGCCTTAGAAGACAAAAGGTCCTCCTCCCTAAGCTAAAGTGAAGACGGTCTAGGAGGTAATGTCTTCTTCGAGGGAGGTGGAGGAAGTGGCTCTTCCTCCTCCTCAACTCGATAACTCTCAAGATACTCCTAATCGTATCCGTCTACATCTACATGCTCATGCTACCTCTGTCTAAGATCATTGAGCAATGGTAGTCGCTCTCTCTATTGGGCATTGACATGAGTACAAGCGTCTCTGTGTTCCTCATGCATATTGTCTAGGGACACAACCCTCCTATGCACACGCTCTCTATGCTCCTCGAGAGGGTATAGGCCAGTCCTGGATAGTCAATCCTCCTACTCTATGCGCTCCTTCTAAGCTAGAATACACTCCTCATGCATGAGATGCTCATATAACCTCTATCATAGGAGCCTTTGCGCTTGAATATTTTTATATTCAATATGCTTCCTCTCTAGGTGAGCATCCTCCAATTGATCTTGGAGGAGTTAACATATTTGCTCAAACACCAGTCTATGTGATCTATTGATTTGGTCGACTGTGGGAGGCCTCTGGTGTGTATGCTCTGTGTGGGCTACCTTGTGGGTTCTGTACCCATCAGAAAAATGTGCTACACTTTTGCCTCTATCTATGAATATGGCATCGGCGTCCTACTATGCTCTAAACTATGAACCACCATGTGTGGATGGTAGACGTGTGACATGAGGGCTCTTAGAAGCCTCTCCATGCTCTTTAGTGATATTGATACAACTATCACTACACTCATTTAGAGCACAAGTGGTCGAAGCTATAGGCTTACAGCCTAGTTACTCAATAACACTACCTAGACCATCTAACTATCTAGACCTCCACCGCTCATGCGGTGGTGTTCCATTAGCTCCCACCTTTGATATGTCAATGGTGATCTTGCATGGTGGGCCACGCACAGGAGTATGGGTAGACTTGCGCTCAGCAGGGAGCCCGTCTACCTGCCCCTGAATATGTGAACCTCTATTCCTTCTGTACTCAGAATATGGGGGTATAGTACACCCTGCAGACTTAGTGCAGATGGGTACCAATTTGGTCCCCTACACAACATATTCTTCGATCGATCCCATGGGCGCACGTGCACTGTGGTCTCGATAATGGCTTCCAAGTGGAGCACCCTCTGGTTGAGAAGCCCCATGCTCTAATCTATGTCTAATAGTATGCACTGATGCTAGTCTATCAGGGGTACGCTCAATGGGATCCCCTCATTTTAAGTTGTCTTCTCTAATGCTCATCGAATGTCATTCGGTTTGCTCATGTGGTTGAGTACTAGACATGTGTAATTTTGAATCGATTGGGCCTTGGTCATCGGCCTCAGGCTTACACCTTTGCCAACCACCTCATGTATCCACCATAGTGTACCTAATGTCTAGATGTATCTTTTATTATCAAATAATGTATACAATGATGTTTATCTTTTTTTTTTAATTTTACAATATGCCCTAAACTGTTTGATGTTGTTATAAGATATGTTGTATCAGTATGAGAAACTCTCGTGTGTTTTGCAAAATCATTGGATTTTATTCTTAGTTTAATTGGATTTCACCTATATACTCACACAAGCCAAATATGGTAATGAATTCCATACTCAACGAAGTAGCATAGGTACTACCAACCCTCATCCAGCACATCATGCGCAGCGATACACCCTTACAAAGAAGAGTGCATGCTATTTTTCATGGATAGGATAGTTCTTGGGTCAGCCTTGACAATGAGAGGGTCCCGATAATACAATTTCAAATGAGCCAACCAAGCAATAATGACATCCACTATTGGTCTCAATCAAATGGGTTGGATGTGAGATCCCAACACCACTGATGTTTATAATGAAACGTGGTGTGTGTGGTTCGTTTTACTTTGCATAAAGACAAATGAATAAAAGAGAATTCATATGATCATTCCTACATGATATGCATAAGAAAGAACATTTCAAATTCACAAATGTATGCTATTTCCTACATGACGTTATGATAATGCAATTACAATGACATGGCCTTTGATTGGGCCTCACGCATGCAAACGACCACACAATTTTTATCAAGGTCATTATATTCTAGGGCGGACTACAATCAGAGGTCCGTTGTTCCTAGTAGTGCCTTTATAATGGAAAGAATGCGAAAGCAAATTAGGACTTGTTCATTGATCCTTTTTCCTTTAATGTTCCTAATTTGCCATCGATTTGCCACTTACTATAAGAATATAGAGGAAAAAATACAGAACAGAGGATGGAAATAGAACCTATCTTAACTCCTGCTATGCTACCAAGTGGTTTCTGTGTTGTTTGTTGCTTCTTGCTATAAACCATAGCTCTGGTCTGCGGGCTATAGTGTAAACCATAGGTGAGAACCATGGGATAAAAAATAACCGCAACTGTTAGCTGTGATTAGCACATGAGATGAAAAAACAAAAAAAAATGTTAGTACTCAGGGGCTAGAAATGTGGAGTTCTACCGTGATCGCCATCTGACTTAATCACGAGGCATGCACCTAGCTACTGTATTGATCTATACCATCATGAAAGCACAAATATTGACACAAATACATAAATTGAACATAAAAATAAGGTTTCTTATATTAATATTTGAATGATATTTTATTACAAAAATACCCTCTTAGGGTCACTTGAAAGATGATTTTGATACTACAATTGCCAATGCCCTCAATAGGGTAGGTGCACTTATAGTGCTCTATTGATTAGTAACAAAATGCCTTAGGGTGGTGTTGACACCCTTCTTCGTGATGTGGAAATATTATGACCTAAGATCCTCTTGCACCTTTCTCCCTATGAACAAGAAACAATAGCGAACGATTAAAAATATTGATAGCCTCTCGTGATGAGGCCCTTTAAGAAAATATGTATGCAAATGCCATTAAACTAGTAAAACAATAAATCATAAAGAAAGAATTTAAACTATTCTAATTAGATCAAGAATTATACTATAACATGACGGACATGAATAAGCAAATGATGCATGGATCAAATATCAAGTTAGGAGCAATAAAGTGCATAAAAGATCCAATATACTCCTACTTAATACAATGCATGAAATGACTAATTCCTATGGTCAAGGTTTCTCTAAAGTGCAATTAAACCTATAAAAAGACTAATATAACTAATGTATGCGGTCAAAAGAAAAGCAAGTAAGGTGATCAATCACCTATTGCAAACCATAGATATGGTGGGTGGTCTACACTGTGAACCATAGCTGACTGCTGCGGTTTGACCTATGATAGGCTTACCCTCAAAATTAGGGGCAGTGGGTTTGACCTCCTTGTATGAATTGATGTTCAAGGGTTGCCTTTGTTGTCCTCTGACATATTTTGTGCTTGAATTGCTATGACGGGCCTTTGTTTGCTTGGATTTGTGCTTCTTGAATCTCCTAGGCACCTAGGGCATCCATGGCTAATTGGTCTTTAGGTGAATAGCAAAGGGGATCTCAAATGCAAATATTTAGTATGCAATTTGATAGGGCTTCACTGCTATCTTGATCCATTAACTCTCTCTCTTTTCACCCCATTTGGAGGGGGGTATTTATAGCATGTCCCTAGGACTAGGGGTAGCTTCATGGAGAAGCCAAGACCAAGAAGGTTGGTTAGGACAGTTGGGATGGAAGAATCTAGAATCTTCTGTCCTTCAATTGCCTACTATATATTTTGGCCGTTCCAACCAATTTGGCTCAGATGGAAGGCCTAACTGAACTTCAGTTAAGACCGCAAGTCATAGTTGCGGTCTAGACTACAGACCGCGGGTATCAACCGTGGTTTATATTGGAGACCACAAATCTTGGCTGCATTTCAACCTGATTAGGCCAAAATGCCTAAATTGAGTGGTTAGAACCACTGATCTATCTTGGAGTCTATCCAAGATTTTCCATATGGTTTTGTAGCATGTCTATATGAGTAGTCACCCTCGACATGACGCGTTTTAGGTGTCTACTGAATATATGATCACTTGGAGGTTGAGTAACATCTTGATGTTCTCAAACCTTGTTATCAAAAGCATTTACAAGATGCTTATTCATATAATTGACATTGCAACCCACTTATATATCAGCTTCTTGTTGGATATTGATCAATGCTTTCATCATTTCACCGAGGTGAGAATTGTAGAGCAACATGTTATTCTGATGAGCAGATTGTATTCTTGGATGTACAATACCATGTCCAATAGTGGGAGCACTAGATTTGTTCATACATAGATACTTTGACATGATACATTTTATGACATAGATCTTGGCCGCTATAGGAAATCCAATTTAGATTTTGAGGATGAGTATATTATTTGGTTGTAGGAGCAGGGAGTGGAGTTGGTGCACAATGGATTTCCTGTTGAGATCAGAGTGGCGCAATGTCAACATGGTGGATTTATTTTAAGGATTTTTTGGGATCTTGGTATTTTTGTGACTATATTCAGGAGAAAATATTTGACCAGAGTATATTGGAGTATTGCTTGAGGACAAGCAATATTTGGAAAGGGCGGACTGTAATGTCCCTTTCCTAAATAGTCAGTGGATCACATGGAGCTAGCCTATTCTTGGGTTCCCGTAGGCTATGTCAAGTGTTTGGGAGCCCATTGGAGGGTTTTCAGACATCTTCAATCTTCAGAATGCTTTTAGTTGCCAACTTTATGGGTTAATCCAAGCCTTGGAGTATGGAATTACTATTTTTAGTAAGTCAGTGGATTAGGATTTCAGACATATTGGATAGTAAAGTGAGATTCTTTGGCGAAATGGGTGTTTGAATCTACTTCTAATTTGTGGATTGGAATGACAGAGGTTAGAGTTTTTAATGGATGAAGTTTAATTATATTACATTAAATTAAATATTTAATTTAATATAGTTTACTTAAATATGTTTATAAAATGGAGTTATGAGGTTATTAAAAAAGTAACTTAAGTTATATTATAATGTTATAAAGTGACTTATTTTCCTAGCAAAAAAAAGGGTATGCCACTCATATGGATCTTATAATGTTTTATTATGTAAATAAAGTGAAATTAAAAAAAAACATTATTAATTCATATTTTACCCACCAAGGAGGTCGACCCATTGGAGAAGTTATAATAGCACATCCAAGACTTCATTTTGGGATTCTTGGTCTATTATTTATTGGAGCAAACATTGTGGAGACTTTCATAGTGTTCTGGCAAGGATTTTTAGCTTGTTCGGAGATGAAATCCTCTAGCAAGGACATCACTTTCAGGATTGGAAGACATACTCAGAGTGATTTAGAGCATTTACATGATAGGGAATGTATTGTGCTTCGATTGCAGGTGATTATTAAGGGTTTTAAGGAGCTTACATTAGATTAATTGTAGATACATTTTATTGGCATCATTTCAGCAAAGGTCATACCTTTTTAGCCTATTTTTAGAGCGTTTCATTGGGATTTGAGCTAGGGTTTGTGAGCATTAATTTGGGTGCCATTCTCCTACAGAACTAGCATGGATTTTGAAGTTGTTTTCAAGGTCTTTTAGGAATATTTGAGTATCATCTTTGCTATTGTACTTTTTGGGTACCTGTCTGTATAGTTTTAGAAATTAATGTGAAAGTTTGGGGGCTAAAAAAACACCATTTTGCATGTGGGTATTGACAGAGTTGGAACATCAACAAATGGGTATGTTTAATTTGATATTTTGAAGACATTTACCCATCTGAGTATTCTAAATAATTGTTGTAAACTTTTAGATTTGAAATTATAATATTCTTGATTGAGGGTTTCCTCAAGAAAGCTAAATATTCAGTGTTTATACTATTAAACCTATTGCATGTTTATGGGTATTGCATAAAATTGATTATTCAGTGCTTAAATAATATGGGTATCATTGCATGTTATAGTTATGGTTTCTACTCACCTGGGTATTAATGCATGTAAAAAATTAAGTCATAGTTTTGCAAGACAAATCGAAACACAAAAAAAAAATTATTAGCAAAATTTGGGGTGGAATATCACAGAGGTCGATTTCATTGCCAAAATTTATAAAGGGAAAAGTTATCAAGTACAAAATTATGTAAAGAGGTAACACAATGTAAATTTCCATGATCAACATGGTCAAACCAGATGTAGTGGAATATTGCAAAGAATTTTTTTTACTGAGCCCCAAAGGAAAGAATTGATCATCGAAATATCTTGGATGTTTACCTCAAGCTTTTGTCTTCATTTTCATGTGTTTAATCTATGAATTCATTTCTACTACTGCTTTTATGGTTAGTCAATTTTGTTGATATTATATTTTTGACCTAAGAAAATTGGAATACTTCATGTTTAAATCAATATGAGCATTACTTGGATGTTTGCCTCAAGATTTTGTCTTCATTTTCCTGTGAGTTTAATCTATGAATTCATTTCTACTACTGCTATTATGGTTAGTCAATTATTTTCATATTGGATTGCCAACCTAGGCAAATTGGATTACTTCATATTTAAACAAATGCCATAGAGAGCTTATTTTTCTATTAATCTAAATGTTGATCTAATTTTTCTATTTGGATTATTAATATTTTGGATGTTTGAAATATGATTTTGAGTATTTTTTTATTCTATAATGATGAAGATAATTTTTTTTAATGTTGTTAGTTACAAGTGTGGCATACTAGAAATGTGATTTATCAAAAGGTTCTTTATAGTTGTCAATGTTGTTAGCTTTATCTAGCCATTATTCATTCAATTGTTTCTAACCCTTACCCTATTTCTATCCCTAACCTTACATTTTAAACTAACCTTAATTGAGTGAACACACAATTAGTTGACAAGGTATACCAACCTACTCTAGAGGTTGGATTAAAGAAAAAAATTATCCATCCAATTTTAGGGTTTGATTTGTGATTAGCGGGTGTGCACCTTCTATAATTCCATAGATTCATACTCATAGTTCAATATTTCCTTTACGTCAATTTAGACCCCAACAGTTTTTGACACATTTGGTGGGATCCTAAAGACACATTGTCTTTCTCCTACCTATTTCTTTATTGATAATTCTTGGAGGAATCAATATTTAGTGAGTTGTCTTGACCTCATTTAGCGGTGAAATTAAATTCATTTGGAAAATACCTGAGTGCAAGAAACTAGAAAAGCCACCCTAGTAGCTAATCATTTTCATGTATACCAGGTCATCTGCTAAAAATCATCAATACCATATTATATTTTATGAGCTTCCACTACGAGGGTCCACTATTATAAGAATTTTATTCCTAGACTCATAGTTGGAAGAGGTCCCAGTTGAAGTAGTCCCTATAGTACCTTCTATACTAGCTCCATTAAAAACACCATCTGTAATGGGTCAAAATTATAATGTCAATCAGAATACCAATTAACCCAACCCCCACAAAATTATCACATTTGAAATACTTTTGGTCCTCTTAGGCTAACTAATATGCATGGCATCCCTAAGGCTATTAGAAAATACATACCCACATTTGATGGTATAGGAAATACTGCCTATGAGCATTACTAGGACATAGTAAACTTAGCAGCTATTCACAATATCAAGAATCAATATTTTATAGTCAAGCTTCTAACTCTTTATTTTAGAAGAAATATCCTACACTGGTTTCAAACCTTAGAAGACAAAACCATAACTTCATAGGATGAGTTATCAGGCCCTTTTGTAGAATAATTCAATGAGACATATGATCCCTTTTCACTACTAAATAAATTCATAACTATGCAAAAACATCAGCATGAGTTAGTCTCTAATTTTAACTTGAGATTTAATAGAACATGGAAGAGGATTCCCCCTAAGGCTATAATAGATTCATCCTTAACATACATGTATGACATTAAAGCCCTTGAATCAGAACTCAAGCTACAAACCCAAAAATAAGTCATTAACACCTTCCTTCAAGTTTATCAAGCAAATTTTCAAGCAAAAAATGTACTAGTTGCTATGGAGAGGCTTCCACAAAAAATGGTCATGCCTTATTGCTCTAAAATTTCTTAGTTCCCACTAAATGCAAACACTCCTTCATATATGGATCCTCCACCAGCCCCATAATAAACTCCATTGTTCCCTCCTAAAACAACCTCTACTATTTATTTTCCTCCTCTCCCATCTCAAAATCCTCAAGAATCATCTGTATTATTGGACATCCATAACACCTAAAAAAAAATCAACAATAAGGTCAATGCAATGAAAAAGAGGGATATGGAAAGCTTTCAGCTGAGAATATCCCCCTATATTAAAAATATCAGAAGCCTAGTACAAGTGGTAGTGCAGGACCCATAGTTAATGCAAATCAAATAGAGCAAGAATATGTATCTAAAACTAGTTTGGTCAATGTTCGGTGTTTAATTTACAATTATCTACATGATTTTGAAACATGTATGGTGTACCAACATCATGTGTAACAAGCTATGGAAAAGGCAGAGAGAAATTAAAATGGAAGAGTTAACATGTTGTGGTAGCATGATCAAGTTATGGATGGACAAGATTTTTTGGAAGAATAAAAGGTCTATGTCATGACCAGGTCTAGAAAGAGGTCTTTGCAAGTAGACCCATATAAAATGGATGGTTTCCAAGTGCTCTCTCAGAAGAAAAGAGAGCCACCACTGTAAGGTAGTGACAAGTTTCCTATTCCACAAGTTGTTGATAAAAGTTATGCAGTACCTAGAAGGCAAGAAAGGGAAGTGGATACCCCAAGATAAGGTGAAAAGGAAAAGAGCAAATAACAAGAAAGTGCTAAAAGGGAAGCCCAAGAAAAAATAGGGTTCTCTTCCATTATAAAAGTTTAGGGAATAGAGGTTACTCAATAATACCAAAGGAAGTATGGGGAACCAAAAAATGGTATGAAAGGCTCCCACCAGTTTATTTTGAGTATAATATTGTGGATGAATTGGAAAGAGCTCCATCTAGAGCAAGCATATATGATACACTTTTTCTCCCTAGTCAAATAGATTTGTTGAAAGATTCTCTACATAATAATTCCAAAGGAAAACAAACTTCCATAGTGTTCAATCTGGCACAAGGAAAAGAAAATATGTCTCATACCATCCTGAATAACAATCCTCCTCCATTATACATATATCTTATAATGGAAGGATAGATATTTTACAACTGTATGATAGACTTAGGGGCCTCAATGAATGTTATACCAGAAGCAATCTGTGATGAGATGGGCATGGAGTACACAAGGCCACGTTAGGGGGTCTTGCAACTTGATTGTACCCCAGTAAAGAGTATAGGAGTTATAAATCATGTAGTCCCATAGATTACCATTGTCTAGGAAATTGTGGTAATAGATCTTGAACCTTATTTTAGTATATGATTTTAAAGAGAATTCACTGCCTAGATGGGAGATTATATGTATTTAGACTACTTTGGTATGATGATATCCTATAAAGGCAAGAGAATAAGGATAACCCCAGAGAAGCCTGTATCATTCCATATTAAAAAATTTGAAGAGAATTTGTATAATAATTCAGTAATGGAAGAGCCAAATTTAGTGGAAATCCTGGAAGATTTAGAAATTGAATATGAGTTACCTTTCAAATATGATCATATCTTGCTAGAAATAGGGTTGGGTACCTACAATATTTATTTAGAAATGGAAAATAATATCCTTGACATATCTAATCAGTCACTCAGATAATAAAAATGTGGACAATGCACTTTGATGAAGCACATGCAAAAATGAGGTCGAAGCTAGTGTAGTGTTAAAATTTCCTTCAGAAGGTGTGAAGAGTTTTACTTTTAGACTAACTTGGTCCTGCACTAATAATACTATAGAATATAAGGTAAGAAAAATAATAATAATCAAGGTATTAAACATTTATTGTGACTCAGAGCTGGTGGTCAACTAAGTTATAGAAAGATGCTGCAGTAAATATAACTACTTAAATTCATATAGAAATAGAGTATTGGTATTTGATGGAGTCATTTTATGCTCTAAATATCCACTCTATCCCCAAAAAGTATAATGTTCTCACTGATGCTTTGGTAGTTAAGGGCTCTAATTTCAATCCTTCCTCAGACTTTGGGTCAACTACAAAAAAATAGTCAAACTAGTCTTTAGACCTGCGATGCCAATCAGACAAGGTCTTTGAAAATTATGATCAGATAATTGACTTTCTAGTTAGAGAAGCTTGCTTAGCTAATGTGTAGGAATAACTTTCTCAAGAAATATATCAACAAGATATCGTTCAATTAAAGAATAATCGCATTCCTAAAAGTGTGATCATATTAGATAGTTTGTTTGATAATGAGGATGGAAAGAGGTTGAGAACCATGAAGGTAGATGATAAAATATGTAGTGAGATTGAAATAGAGGAGAAAAATAAGATTAACATTGGTGTTAAGTGTTCTCTAGAAGAAGTTGAGGGAGTTAAGGCACTATGCTTCAAGTACCCATATATTATTGTTGAGTCATATGAGGACCTCAAGGTATATGATAAGAAGATTATTCAGCATACCATTGAGCTAGAGCCTAATGCAAAACCCTTAAAACAATGACAAAGGCCTATAAATCCTAAATTTTAATCAATAATGAGGTAGGAGTTGCTCAAAATTCTTAAATAAAATATCATTTATCCAATCAAGCATTCCACATGGCTTGCCAACTTGGTTTTAGTAAAAAAAAGAATGAAGATATTCAACTATGTGTTGATTTCAAGAATTTGAATAGAGCATCACTCAAAGATCATTATCTGCTCCTCTAGCTTGATCAATTTTTGTATATGGTAGCAAGTATAGAAAGATATACTCCTTTTTGGATGGCTTATCTGTATACGACTAGATCTAGGTCAAATATGAAGACCAGTTCAAAATAGCCTTCACCACTAAGTGGGGTACATTTGCTTATCAAAGAATGCCTTTTGGCCTATCCAATGCAACAACTACATTCTAAAATGCCATGGACTATGATTTTGGTGATTTGATCAAAAAAACCATTTTGATTTATCTTGATGATCTTACTGTGTTTTCCCGTAGGAAGGAATCACATATTGAGCATTTAGAGAAAGTTTTCCAAAAATACAGAGAGTTTGGCATCTCTCTAAATCCAAATAAATCATTATTTGTAGTCCATGAAGGCAAGTTATTGGGGCATATAGTCTCTAAATAAGGGATGGCAATAGATCTTGATAAAATAAATTCAATTCTAGCTCTTCCCCTTCCAGAAATAAGAAAGGCCTGTAGACATTTTTTGGGTAAATTAATTTTGTGAGGAAGTTCATCTTAGATTTTTCTCAAGTTGTCAAGACTATCTCAGAGTTACTTAATAAGAACATGTAGTTCAAGTGGACTGAGAAAAGGAATCAAGTCTTTGAGGCTATAAAGTAGGTGATTGTAATTGCACCTTTATTAATAAATCCTAATTTCAGTAAGGATTTTATCTTGTATGCCTATGGAGTTGAGGAAATCTATGCATAAGTACTAACACAAAAGGATGAGAATAAAGAGAAACACCTATTTTTATTTTGGAACTAAACTTTCCATGAGTATTATACCAAGTATAACTTCATTGAGAGGTAGGTATTTGCAGCGATGAAATCCTTGAAAAAATTTAGGTAGTATTTGGTCTAAAATAAGACTCTTGTCTATGTGGTACACTCCAATGTAAGAAATTTTATCCTTAAAGGAGAATTGGGTGATAAAAGAGCCTTTTGGATTACTAAATACAAGAGTATGATATAGAGATTCATCCCACCAAGTTAGTCAGAGGAAGAGCATTGTGCTAGGAACTTGCAGCTAAAATAGATTCAGAATAGATAGTAGCTTGTTACATAGCACCTACAGAACATAGTGATAGTTTGCTGGGAGGATCATATTGGGTAGACAAGTTGACAGCCAAATTCCAAATAGGAGTATGTCCCCAAGGTCTCAATCCTTCACAAATAATAAGGTTTAGAATGTAATATTTGAAGTATATATTACTTCCTAAAGGATTATACAATAAGAACCTATATGGAGTACTTCTAAGATGCCTAAGAGATAATGAAAAATAAAATGTCATTGAAGAATTTCATGGAGGCCTATCAGGTGGTCATTTTTTAGGAAGAGTAAATACTATGAAAATAATAAGGGCATGATGCTACTAGCCCACTATATTTGCAGACACTTTCAAAGCAACCAGATCATGTGATAAGTGCCAAAGATATATGGGAATAACTAAGAATGTAACATTTCCACTTTAAATTATTCAAGTGGAGGAGCCTTTTTAGCAATGGGGGCTTAATTTTGTAGGGGTAATAAACCCAAATTCATCAGTATGTCATAAATACATTTTGAATGCTACTGATTACTTTACCATATGGATTGAGGCTATCCCAACCAAGAGGTCATACCAAGAAGTAGTGATTGAATTCATAGAAAATCTGATCACAAGGTTTGGACTTCCAAAAGCACTAGTAAGTGATAATTTCCTAGCTTTCATAGGTGGAAAATATATTGAATTTACAAGCAAGTATGGTATAAATATAAAGAATTTTTCTAGCTATTACCCTTAGGGGAATGGATTGGTGGAATCCACCAACGAAAACCTACTTAGAATTTTGAAAATGGCACTGGAAGAGAACAAAGGAGTTGGCATATTTTATTAGACCAAGTTTTATGGGCAGATAGGATCACTATCAAGAGGTCCATCAAGACATTCCCTTAGGCAATAGTTTATGGTAAGGAAGTTGTTTTGCCTACTCATATTGAAATACCAGCTTTAAACTCGACCAACCAATATCAAGAGCGAGATTAGAATCCACTAGAGGTTGGGTTGATGCACCTTCTACAGTTGCAAGAATAGAGGACTCAGGCATATGAGAACTTTTAGAAATACTCCATGAATATGAAAGAGTGGTTTTACAAGAAATCAAATTTTAGGAAGTTTAATGAAGGATATTCAGTGTTAAGGTGGAATGTATAAAAGGCTAAACCATACACATAAAAATTTGATTCCTTATAGGAAGGACCCTTCAATATCATTGAAGTAAAGAAGAACAATGCCTTTCAGCTTCAATATGAGGTGGGAAACATACAACCCATTTTGGTCAATGAGTATCATATCAAACTATATATTAGATAGAGAATCCTTTCTTTTGTAACATATGTACATATTTTATATTATATTTTTGTGGTATTAAAAAGAACACAAAAAAATGGGAGCAAAGTGCTATTTTTCGCTCTTAGTGCAACTATGTTATATTCTACGAAATGCAGTGTTAAAATTCGTGGTCAACTTATTCAAAGTTGCTATCATGGAAATCTAACAAGTGGAATTTTGAGCTCAATAGAATTTTACAAAGAGAGTAAGCCCTCCGACCATCCATAAAATGACTGCAGTGTTAAAATATATGGTCAACTTGGTCAAAGTTACCATCACAAAAATCCAACAAACACCTAAAATGAGCATTCAACCTTCATGAGCATAATTTTGAAGACTAAAGAATAATGTTTAAATTTTCTAAAGGCTAAATTCCATCATGAAAAGGAAGGAGTAAATGTGCCTTGAAAAGTGTGCCAATGGATAAGTTTTACTACCATATACTATGAATTTCATTCAATCAATGATGTGGATTTCAATAACAAGCCATGCTTTGCATCACTTGATTCACTTACTTAAATTCATGAAGAATAATTTCCTATTTGTCTACTCCAGTAATGGTGGATAGGTTCCTGAGGATCTATTTAAAGGATGAAATTAGGAGAGAAATCATTTTGAACGATTTGGCTAATGAACCATAGCACTATTAAGTGAATTTGTTACACATTCTAAATATTATTGTTGAATGTTTTTCTAAAATGGTATCCAATGTTGCAAGGCAAGCTGGCCAGTAAAGCATGGATGAAAATTTAAACTAAAACAATAATAATGTAATATTTGTGGACATAAATATGATTTACATAACTAGAGATCAACTCAGGAAGGAGTTTGAGGTCAAATTCTTCAAGAGTGAGAAACTCTGGAATCAAGGTATTGGTGTTGTATGCTCTTTGCTATCCTATTATGTTTGTGATGTAGTTCACCCTTACCCTGAGCTAATCTAGGCCATAGCTATATTATATGACCCCTTGACTAGGATAATAAATATATCCCAGGGTAGATCCTTTTTTTAGATAATTGAGCAATCTTGCAGAGATTCGTTTGCAGCAAGAAAACAATCCCTCATGGCTCCTAAAGAGTTAAGCCCAAAATAGAAAGCCAAATACTACACTCTAAATAATCATAGCCAAAATAATAACCATTTTATGACTTGGGTGTACAACCAATTAAAAACCATATAATCAAAGGAAAATCTACCAACAACCCCAATTTCCACTGAGCATTTTGCATACCCTAAGTTGTTTTTCATATTAGTCATAGTAGTTGGCCTAGATTTTTATATGCATGTGAGGGAATGGAAGGTAGCCACTATATATTGTATTTAAAATACTAAAATTTATATACCACCAGTAGGGTATGGTGATAACATCTCAATTTACTTCAATTGGCCTACATTCCTTGTTAAGAGAATGCACGAATAATTGGTGGCCATGAAAAGTGAGAAAGAGAACCCTTCATTCAGATATTGTTCCAATCTGATTTGGATTTTCTTTAGTGCTATTAGAAATGATAACCCCTTTGTATTGGTGGTGGAAAAATATGTATAAGGGCATCCATTACCAGTCTATTATTGGACTAGAGTGCTGAGTAGGGCAGAATCATATTATACTTTCAACATGAATTTTTTGGGACTAGCCTTGAAAATCATGTATGGCAGTTGCCCTATATTAGCCCCTAAAATAGAAAAGAAGATAAGAGTCAAGGATGCTGAAGAGGATAGAGGGAATAGTCATTAGACTATATGGTTTCAATGAGAAGCCATTTTTATTACCCCACTATGCCACCCATTGCTTATTCAATCTAGAATATTACAAAAAAATAGACTATAAATTACAAATTTGGCTCTGGAAATAAAATAAAGGTGACAGTTACTTACCCTTTTAAGGAAGGTGATATCACTGTATGGAGGAGGGGACAATATGAACAAATTAATACAACCCTTGAAAGGTTAGGTCTTTGTCAACTCCCTCAAATATGGGGATATGACCTAGATGATTTATTTGCAGAGAGGATTAAGGACCTACATGGAGATAAAGTGACTAAATATACAAACTAAAATCATCCACAAATAGAGAAGTATAGAAATAATAGAGAATAATCTCCCCTCTAGTAGAATGTAAACACCATGGAACCACTTTTTCCCTAGAGAGACTTTTATGACCATGTGTTAGACTATGACCCAACCAAAAAGTCTCATTATGGAAGATACTTATATCTAGTCAGAGGATGAAATTTTGAAATGGTAAAATATGAGGGTTGAAATAAATGCAATGAAAGCTAAGTATCCTGAGCCAATTGATGCAAAATTTGAGGAAATATATGATAAGTACTATAAAAATTAGAAGGCCAAAGGGAAGAAAATATTAGTGTTGAGCTTGGAAAAAGTAGAGATAAGAAATGCCAAAAAGGGCAAAGCTAAAAGTAAAAAATCTAAAACCCCAAAGAAACAACAAGAATCAACACCCCCAACCTCTACTCTTGCATCTTCTTAGCAAAATAATAATATTGAAATAGTTGTATCTACCTCAAAATAAATTGGTGTAGCAAAAATTACACCAAGAAGAAGGAGATTCGAATGGTAAGTGGTAGGATTTATAACCCCTGCAACTGTTAAGAAGGGAAAATATAAGTTAAAGTTATAGACCTCACTACTACAACCTCTTCTAAAATTGTAGAGGTTCCTATTATAGAAGTTACAGTATCACTTCCTCAACAATAATAAGATAAATTAGTTACATTCAAGAGGAAGGTAAAGGATGCAGTAGGAGAAATGGATAAGGAAATCACCAAGAAACAAAAGGTGGATAAATCAAATGTGTGGCACAATCCCCTATCACCTCAATCAAGCAAGATAACCATTAATGAGGGAAAATATTTTCAAAAAATTTACTTTAGTAGGCTTATGTATGTTTTCTAATCCCTCGCCTCTTGCTTCTTCTTATTCCCCAAAGAGATACCTCTCCCCTTATAAATTATGAAAGGCATTAAATATATCATCGCCTATGCATATTTTTCCACAAACATATCCACCTCATCGTCCCCAATATTCTCACTAGGATTCATCTCTATTTTATACAGTTGAAAGCCCAAAACCATCATCTCCTCCTCATTCACCACAAGTCCTAATATTATTGTCACCTTAAACTTCCACTCACTCACTTCCCACATCATAATTACCCACATAAATAGTGGAAATATCACTACCATAACTTCTCCATCACTTGTAGCTACTAGTTCTATTACAAATACCATCCTTGCTTTAGACACAGAGTCCATCACTATCACAACCACTCCTCTCCCATCCATGGTGATTCCATTTTTCCCTACAAACATTACATCATATACACCTATAAATCATCCAATGATGGTATCCTTACAAACAATTAGGGGTACCTCACAGAAAGCACAAAGCTATTAGAGCAAAAAATTATCTTAGTCATCTAAGGGAACTGCTCATATAATAAAAACAATAATTGTTTATCTTGTGGCTAGGAAAAGGATAAAGCTCAAGATTACACCTATAGTAGACAAACCAAAGGAAAATATGATAGTTAAAGACTACCAGTTCGAATATAAAATTGAAAACATCTCTAAACTAGTGTTGGAGAATGAATTTATTACCACCAAGGCTGGTATTGAGACTATGTTTGTCAAAAGTGACATCTACAAAGAGCAACATGCGAAGGTGGAGGAAAAATTTGCTAGGATTGAAGTCACAATTAAATATCAAAAGAAAGAGAACTACAAAATGAAGCTAAAAAGTGGCAAAACAAATTTGAAAACATGTTCAATTATAAAGAGTAGTTTTAGTAGTTGTAGGAGCAAAATCAAGGGTATGTAAAGCATATACAAGCTTTGCAACAACTCCAGTTTGAGAAAACTAGAGCTGCAGGATTCTCCAAGGATAAGGTGAAATAGGTTAGGAAGGAAATTCTATCAAAAATATTAGAGAAATATTATAATATTTATTCCATCCTTTATTTCATGGATGAGGCCAGCCATGTGCTCCAAAAAAATAGGGAAGAACTAGAAAATATCACCAAGGAGATACAATTGATAGCCCCTCAAGCAAGAAAAATATGCAATCTATCTAAGGCTAGGTATAATGAACTAGCAAAGCCTATTCCCAACAAAGAATAGAAAACTTCAAGAATCACAATTAAAATTGTTCTCAAGAATAATGGATTGCTCTAGAAAGGATGGTTGTTGATCAAAAATATTGATGACAAGATCTAGAACATTGTGGATACCAATGAGAAGATGATGTAGTATGGTTTCAAAGGATTCTAGGATGAAAACCATATAATGTTATCAAAATATCTCTAGAATAGCATAAGTGCAATGATGCAGGATGAGGTAGAGGTAGATGCATGGTCGAAGCTGGTTGACCAAGATAAATTAACTCAGTTAATTAATGAGTTAACTAGACTGAAATATTTTATGGGATATCTAGTATATTGGGGGGCTTCAGTATCATATGAAAAATAATTGAATTGTGTTACATCCATTGATAATTATTAGAAATAAATAATCCCTCTCAAGCATTATAGAATAAGGCCATGAGAAATTTGGACCATGTCACTCATTTTTTAGAATATATTATATCATTTGGCTATGTTATTGTAGATTAAAAATACAACGCCAAACAAAAGATAAAACCACAATAATGGAATACAGGAAAGTTGCACAAAACAAACGATTATTATTAATCAGTGGAGTTTAAAAACTCCTTTTGAGTACAACAGGGCCTGTAACCCTTTATTCGTGATACACAGTTACAAGTTATGCTAGGGTTCTCCGAAACCCTAGCTGGCACAAATGGTGGCGCTTCCGAAGAATGTATCTTCAATCCCAACGAAGTGAGTGGGCTTTGTTGTATCCCTTGCTTGGACCACTCCAGCTTAATCAGCTGCCATCAATAAACCGGATCTGCTGTCAAAAACCTGCACACATTAACACTATCAAGGAGTTAGAAATTAATAAGAGGGCTCCACTATGTGAGCCCTCAAAAACAATCTAAAACCCTAGAAAAATAGAATTCAGGAATTCAACAACAGATCAATAAAAGAAAAGAAGTTACTTGCTTTAAACTAATTTATACCTGTTCTCTGTTAACGCAGCTAGACCAGGCGACACCTGGAAGTAATGTGGCTGTCAAATCGGCTGTGGAAGGCGCCCTGGTGCACTCGTTGAACGCCCGCGTGCTTCTGGATTAAGGTTTCAGATGCCGGTCTGAGTCTGTGGTTGTGGGTAAACGCCCGCGGGCACTTGGTAAATGCCCGTGGGCACTTGGTAAACGCCCGTGGGCACTTGGTAAAGGGGTAAACGCCCGCGGGCACTTGCGACAAGAATGGGGGATTCTGCGGAATGCTATAGAAGAGATGGCGGCGAAAGCGACGACGGAAGCGACGATGGATGCGGCGATGGATGCGACGAAAAGGTAGCGAGAAGAGAGATAGAGGGGATCGAGAAAGGAGATAGAAGAAGTTAAGAAGATAGAAAAGATCCTGGATAGAAGTAGCAAAAGACATAGGGTTTGAGCCATCAAGGTGACTCAATTTATAATCTACTCTTAGGGCACACTTTAGGGTTTTAACGACACTTTGAACGTGTGGCTAAGATTAAAGTGGATCTAAGGGTAGAGAATAAATCTAGGTTGTGAAATGGATTAAGATGGATGGACGGATGAGATTAAATGAAGGACGGACGGCTCAGATTAAATCACTTAAACTATTATTTAAATATATATATTAAAATATTAAAATATTAAAATATATATATATATAAATATTAATTTAAATAAATTTGGGGATGAAAAATGGCGGGAAAGGTGAAATTGGGCCAAATAATGGCGGGAAAGGTGGATGACCGACACGTGGCTGACAGGAAGGTATAGATGACTTGCAAGTGGCTGGATTTTGGTGTCTACGAGATGCCCCTTTTTGAGCTGCTTTGTGTGAAGACACAATGCGGCACAAAAACTTAGGACACCTGAAAAGTTGGATCGGACGCAACTCTCTCTCAAGACTAAAGCACAACTTTGAAGACCAAAGAATAAAAGAATATTTAAAATTTATCAGCTTACCCCCTCAATTGGCGAGCGAGAATGGTTCTCACGAGCCAATTGGAAGAAATTCGAAAGAAAATGAACCGTTTTTGCCCCAACGGTGAAAAAGGGGTTTGTGTATGAACCATCTGTTTATGTCCCAACGAGAAAAGGGGTTGGTGTACAAACCAGAAAATAATATGATTGAAGACGATATGAGTGATGTGAAAGATGAACCGTTTTTTGCCCCAACGGTTAGAAAGGGATTTTTGCCAAATTTTAAATTCCATGATCATGTAAGATGAATTCTACTATTAGGAAAGTTAAAAATTGATAACGGATGCCCCAACTCCTGTGGGTGAATCCATACTGTTGATGAAATTGCCTTGTTGGCGCCATTGATATGGAGAGATGCAATATGAAAGAGTCGAGAACTTCGAGAGATGCTCCTAGTGACTTGTATGGATAATTCCTCGGGTCGGAACCAATCAACCTAGGTAGCCTTAATCTCTAGCAAGACTCAAAATAATGATGATATTGAAGATTGTCCACGTTTAAGGCCCCATGAACTAGGCCATCAATGACAACTGTTGAGCAAATTAATCTTGGTATGAGGTCACTTGAAAAGTAGGATACCCAAAATTGATTTCCAATTTTCAAACAGTGAAATAATTGATGATGATAAATGGTAAGTGTCCTTATGGTGGTTTAATCCTCTTACCAAATTGCATGGATGCAAATCGCTGCAATCGCCAAGGTGATAGAATATACCACTAGATACGAGGTTTACTTTAATTTAATTTGGCAAAAATATGCATGATGAAAGAAGAATGAATGAAATTGACGATAGATCAGAAGAATTGATGAATGTTGTTAATTTTGTGAAGGTTTTGAATGTTTTTAACCCAATTTGTAAATCAATGATGAATGATGCGCTTTTTGAGCAAAATGACAAAATTTGTTTCCAAAGCTGTTGTAACCTTCACAAAATGTTTTATTATGATAAGAAGAATGGATGGATGCAATTTGATGAAATTTGGAGGAGGTAAGCTTCAATTTTGTAAGTTTTGTTATTTTATTCAATACTGACACCAAACGCCGGTATGCATTTGGAGGTGGCAAAAACGCCCTCCGGTGTTTGAATGCATCATGAAATGCCCCACTGTGTCTGAATGCACCATGAAATGCCCCACTGCATTTCAGGGCGCCAAAACCAGCTATTTAAACAGTTTCAGCGAGAATTTCGCTCATTTGTGCGTTCGAGCTTGAGAGAAGTGCGTTTGAGGGAGTGGAATGAAGTGAAGTGAAGTGAAAGGTTGTGTGGGAGAGTGAAGCACGCGGGAGCTATGGCGGAGATGGGAGCGGACGCGCCAGTGCAGCCAGTGAGGTATTTGTTTATTTAAGCAAGTACTTTTATTTGTTTTTTTTTTTTTTTTTGGAAAAAAATTTGTAACCAATTTTTGTTTTGTTGTTTTGCAGCTTAGGGTGTTAGAGGCACGACACCGATTCTCCCCTATCATTCCGGGGATGAGGAGGTCATTGTCCCGAGCGGATCGGGAGATATTGGAGGCGGTAGGGCTAGCGGAGGCGGCCCGGTTGGAGGTAGTTCGGGCGGATGAGGGGTACCTCTCGGCTTTGGCCGAGAGGTGGGATCCGGATCGGGGGACGTTCCAGCTCCCGATTGGAGAGATGACGGTGACGCTTGAGGATGTATACCGCATCCTCAAGGTGCCCGTGGAGGGGACGCGGGTGGAGGTTGGACGAGATAGGGCCACGGAGATGGCCAAGTTGTTTGGGGATGACTGGAGGGAGATCCGGACGGAGAGCGGGGGGATTCCTTACTTGGCCATGTATACGGCCAAGGAGTTGGTAGCGGTGGAGGCTCTGATGATGTTCGTATTGGCCAACATTGTGGCCCCGAATAGCATCGGGTGCAGGTTTCCATGGAACTTGATGGGTGTAGTGAGCGAGATGCTCACTAATAGGGTAGTGTATGCACAGGCGCCCGCTTTATTGGCGCAGGTGTACCGGGAGTTGTATGAGGTTCGGAGACGGGGCCGGAAGGGCCTAGGCTGCGGTTTGGTTCTCCAGTGCTTGGGGTGGGAGCACTTCAGAGTGGCCCGACCGGAGGGGTTGCCATGTGCTTACTGGGACATGAGCCAGGCTTATGGTAGGAGATGGCTAGTGGCGGAGGAGAGACAGTCGAGCCGCCCCGTGAGATCGGGGCAATGGTATAGGAGTTTATGGGCAGACTTGACAGATGCCCAAGTCATTTGGAGGCCCTGGCGGGAGGCAAGGTGGATCGGGGATGGAGAGCATCTGAGACGGGTGCGACGAGGCTAGATGGGTAGTGGGTCGGGGCCACGGCGAGGCGGAGTACATACGGATGTCTCGAGTGCTCCGCCGAGTCGGATTGAGACGGGGATGTCCCCGGTGAGCCGGTGCGCTATCGGAGGCACGGATCGAGAGGGGATTTGCCGTGTGCCGAGCCATGGAGGGAGGCGGCAGAGGACGATGAGGACATGGAGATCCTCGACGTGGACGACGTCGGGGTGACAGCTGAGTATGCGGCATGGATGGCCGCAGAGCCGAGGTGGGAGCCACCATTGGTGGCTGTTGGAGCTGGAGAGGACGAGGGAACCGCAGAGGTTCCCAAGCGCAGGGAGGGTCCCCGCCTTCGATCTGACAGTCGAAGGTGAAAGGGGAAGATGGCACGGTAGGCACTAGGGAGCGGAGATGACGAGGAGGATGATGGCGAGGGCCTAGGAGAGGCCGTAGGAGAGACTAGGGAGGTACCCCCTAGCGGGCACGAGGATGATCTAGCGCAGCTGCAGCAGCAGATAGCAGAGCGCGATGCTATGCTAGCTATCCGGGATGAGAGGATAGCTCGGTTGGAGCAACAGGGTTGCGAGAGCGGGATGCCACGATAGGCTGTTCGGGGAGGAGAGGATGGCCCGGATGCGAGGCAGACTTGGATGGAGCGACTAGGGTGCCCCGGGATGACAGGGTGACGAGACTCCAGGCAGAGCTAGCGGAGCGGGAGCGACGACACGGGATAGATATATCTAGACTTAGGTCTAGGACTCGTTATATTGAGGCTCTGGAGGACACATTGTTTAGGCATCACATTATGTTGCTCGATCCTCCATCCTCCTCTCGTCTCTAGGCGTAGTGAGTCTAGGCACACCACTAGGTCTAGGGCTCCTACTAGGTCACGGGGATCCTCTTTTGATGGTTAGCTTAGTGCTTAGATGCACTCTTTATGAGCCTTGGTGCTCTATTGTATTTTGTAGCCTTTTGGCATTCATCGTACGTTTTGATCTTTATACATATATATACATGGCTTTTATTTATTTGGTGTTTTACTTTCTTTTGTGTGAATGCCTATGTTTTTGTGATGCATGTTTTTATATGTTTTAATGTTTGATGCATATGTGATGGAATGGAATGCAAAGTTATAGATGATTAATGCGAGACTAAGTAAATCCCTGTTTCTTTTTCTTTAATCAAGACTAAGTAAATGAAATATGCACTAAGAAGCACTCATACTTTTAGATAGTTAGATTTAGCCAGCTGTTATCATAATTGTTTAATCGGGGGCACCGAACTTGGTGGCTTGTGAATGAATGACGTATGGAATGACATGAATATGGAAGAAGATATGGAGGTTGATATGGAAGAAAATATGGAGGAAGACTGTTTTACAAAGACTCAAACATGCTAGTGGTATCAAACAAACTTACTAATACTTGCCTAATTCAACTAGGACCAAATGTGTGTGCATGTGAGTTCATTAACCAAATCAGAAGCATGGTAGTGACTCTAGGCAATCAAAAACCTGTGTGTGTGCAAGTGTGTTCATTAACCTCATCTTGCACAAATTAGGTAACCCTGTTATGGAGAAGACCCCGAAGCTAGTTTGTCCGTATGAGCATTCAGAGGTCTCTTTTTGAGGAGAGACATGTCGCCACGCAATGAGTATACTCCATTGCCGAGTCAAGCGTCTATAGCCCCGGTGAAGGTTAACTCCATAGTCCATGTTGTTTTTGACCTTTGTAAGCCTTGGGGATGACTACCTATCCGTCTGATTGGACAAGTAGTACGATCCTTACAACTTATTTGGGATCAGTGGTGTGTGAAAAATGTTCATTTCCTTAGAGCTTTGGGGAATCGGATTCTCAACCGAAGTATGATGAGAATTTTACCCTATCCTTACTACTCTGTTTATATTTATATTTTGTGATTGCTTGTGATAGTGGTAAGAACCATTGTTTTATGGACTATGTTTGCATGATAGGACAAACGAGGATTACCCTTTTCACTTCAAGGCACAACCCAAGGATGGTGTTATCTCTCTTTGACACAAGATGTTTTTAAGATGTGAAAATGTGATAGGTTCAAGACCGCTTTTGAAATCATTTCCCAATACTCAAGATTTTATTTAGTGTAATTTGTGATATGGCCCTAGAGAACTTTGACATGCATTTCAAAGTTTGCTTAAAACACTAGAAATGGCTGAGTGACTGAAAACATTTTGGCAATGTAAATATGTGCAAATGGAAAATGGATGTACGAATGACAATTCGGTTTGATGGATTTTATGAAGGTGCCCCTGATTAAGGCAACATGACTTTTGCTTGACCAAATTTTATATCCAAAAGATAGAATGGTCTCTAACATGATATGCAACTATGGCTGAAAATGAAATGTTATGGTTTTCAATGAGATGTATGCACATGAAATGCAATGTTTTTGAATGAGATGTATGCAACTAACAATGAAATGCAAATTCTTTTTATTTTATTTGTTTTTTTTTTTTTTTTACAAGCCATGTATATATGTACATATAAAATTCAAACTATGCGTAAAATGCCCTCAAGTGTATAATATTAAGTGGTTCGGGTTCTTCCTCTCCCTCTAAACTGGCAAGTCTATAAGTTCCATTACCCACTCTTTCGGTGACCATATATGGACCTAACCAATTAGCCGCGAATTTATCTCGAAGATGCGGCAATGCATTGGTGTTTTGTTGATTCTCTTTAAGGACAAGATCCCCTACTTGAAATTCTCTTAGATGAACTTTGGCATTGTAAGCACGTTTCAATCGGTCTTGATAAACTCGCAAATGCTCTAAAGCATTGATTCATTTTTCATCTATGAGTGTGAGTTGATCAAGACGTGCTTGTCTAGCAGTATCATCATCGATAAATTCCTGCAAAGAAATTCGCAAGGAAGGGATCTCGAGCTCAAGAGGCATGATTGCTTCAGCTCCATAGACCAAAGAAAATGGCGTTGCCCCAATGGGAGTTCTATGCTTGTTACTGTAAGCCCATAATGCCAAGGGGATTTGTGTATGCCAATCTTTATGATTTTCTTTAACAAGTTTCTTAAGAATAGCAATTATGGTCTTATTTGAAGCTTCAGCTTGTCCATTGGCTTGTGGGTAGTAAGGAGTTGAGAAACTATGTTGGATATTATACTTTTCGCAAAGAGCTCGAACATCCTTATTCTTAAAAGACTTGCCGTTATCAAAAATGATTTTAGAGGGAATACCAAAACGACAAATGATATGGTGAAGTATAAACTCCACAATTCTAGGACCTAGTCGTATTGGTTAGAGGAATAGCTTCAACCCACTTTGTGAAGTATTCAGTGGTTGTAATGATGAAAGTATGTTGTCCTGAAGAGGCAGGTGAAATCTTGCCAATTAAATCGAGACCCCATTGTGAGAAGGGCCAAAGGCTTTGGATGGGCTGTAAAGCTTGTGATGGTATATGGGTTAAATTAGCGTGTTCTTGACACTTTTTACATTGTTTAACATACTTGCAACAATCTTGTTCCATAGTGGGCCAATAATACCCCATACGTAAAATACGCTTCGCAATGGCCATTCCACTAAAATGACCACCACAAGTACCATCATGGGCTTCTAGCAATAGCTCTATGTGTTTCACCTGCTTCTAGACAGTGGAGGAGTACTCCATCATATCCACGTTTATACAACACATCCCCCAAAAGAACAAAACGAGCTGCCTTTTGCTTAAAACAGTGGCGGGCAGTTCGAGACAAATCAGGTGGAAGTGTTCCAAACTTGAGGAAGGCTACTATCTCACTAGACCAAGGCTCATATGGATCCGAATGGATAAAGCAAACATCTTTTTCATCTTTAGACTCGGCACGGACAATTGCAGACTTAGAGATTGTGGAAATGATTAGGGGTTGTACCTCTCCAAGGGAGTCCTTTGGAATCAATGATCCAAGAGAGGCCATGGCATCCGCAAATCTATTAGTCGAACGAGGCAAACTAGTGATCTCATACCAATCAAACTTAGAGAGCAACTTCATTGCTACATCACGATAAAGCTTAATGGTAGGTTCTTTGGCTTGGTATTCTCCTGTAATTTGTTTAACCACGAGTTGAGAATCCCCAAATATCCGAATACGCTTAATGCTCATAGCTATGGCTGATTGAAGACCTAAAATTAAGGCTTCATACTCTGCTGTATTATTGGTGCATTGGAAGTCTAATTTGAATGATAAAGGGATGGGAATCCCTTGAGGTGTATGAAATACAACTCCAGCACCTCGACCTTTCGCGCACTTAGAGCCATCAAAGAATAACGTGATGTCAACATCTTCCTCCGGAATGATGTCCTCTTCTTGTTCAGTGATAGCAAATACCGAATCATCTGGGAGCTCAATAATCAAAGGATGATCACTAGGTAGCGGAGCTTCCGCAAGTTGATCGGCTATAACTTGACCTTTAACAGATTTTTGGCTAATGAATTCAAGATCGAATTCGGTAAGCAACATTATCCATTTAGCGGTACGAGTGTTATTATAAGTGCGAGACATCATATAACGCGAGAGGGTTTTCTCTAGCTATGACATATGTTGTATGGCTAAGCATATAATGACGAAGTTTCTTAGTGGCAAAAACCATTGCTAAGCACAACTTTTCCACATAAGCATATCGGGTTTCATAGCTTACCAATGTTCGACTAATATAATAGATAGCTTGCTCGCGATTTTGTTCATTCTTTTGTGCAAGCATTGTCCCTAAGGCAAAGTCCGTTGCTGAGATATAAAGGTTGAAAGGGACCCCTGGACGAGGCGGAGCTAAGACTGGCGGAGATGCTAAGTACTGCTTGATGTCATCAAAGGCTTTATGACATTCATCTGTCCATGAAAATTGTACCCCCTTTTGTAGTAGGTGGCAAAATGGCCTACATTTATGAGAAAGTTGTGCAATAAAGCGACGGATTGAATTAATCTTTCCTTGCAAACTACGCAACTCCTTCAAATTAGTTGGGGGACACATTTCCATAATGGCTTTGACCTTGTTTGGGTCCACCTCAATACCTCGTTTAGAGATAATAAAACCTAGGAGTTTGCATGAGGTAACACCAAAGACACATTTCTTAGGGTTCAACCTTACTTTATGCTCTAGAAGTCTATCAAAAACTTTTTCCAATACATCAAAATGCTCTTGTCGAGTTTTAGATTTTGCCAATAAATCATCCACATAATCTTCGATAATCTTATGCATATAATCATGGAAAATATAAGTCATGGCTCGTTGATAGGTTGCACCTGCGTTCTTAAGGCCAAAGGGCATCACCCTGTAACAAAAAGTTCCCCAAGGTGTGGTAAATGTTGTTTTGTGTTGATCTTCAGGGTTTATTCGAATCTGGTTGTATCCTGAAAATCCATCCATGAACGAAAGCATTTCATGACCAGCACAGGTGTCGACAAGAGTATCAATGTTTGGAAGAGGAAAGTCATCCTTAGGACACGCTTTATTTAGATCTCGAAAATCGGTGCAAACACGTATCCCCCCGTTAGGCTTGCGAACGGGTACCATGTTAGAAAGCCACTCAGGATAATCAATCGGGACGACAAATTTAACATCCAGAAGTTTTTGAATCTCCGATTTAACTATGAGGGCCACGGTAGGATGCATTTTCCTAAGTTTCTGTTTGAGAGGTTTAGCATCTTTTTGTAAGGTGAGGTTATGGACAACCAAATTAGGGTCTAGGCCTGGCATGTCTTTGTAAGACCATGCAAATATCTCCTTCTTCCGCTTGAGTAGAGCAATCATTTGCTCTTGTTCCTCTGATGATAGACTTTTAGCCAGTTTCACAATTTGGGTGCCATCTTGGTATGGACTAAGGTCTACATCGATAGTTTCTTCAATAGACATGTGGGAACCTTCCTCAAGATGATGGGGAGTAGGGATCAGATTTATGTCATCTAAAATGTCATCAAGCTCCTGTGCCTTGCTCTCGTCTATGTCTGCCTGGAAGACCTATGGCTTAGAAGATGAAGGTGAATGTGGAGGTGAAGGAGGAATGTAGTTGGCGGAAGCCCTTAACAATTCCTCGGAAAGGATGAACTCTGAAATAGATGGAGGGAATGAAATCCGATCCATGTCAATCAGGCTTGGGTTGATCGGGATTGACTTATCCGGATCATATGGATTATGGAGCGGGGTGAATAAGTCTTCAAAATTCATTATCGACTTATGGAAGAAAGGATGGGCGGAATGGAAAGGAACACCGGTGAAGACCTCGGAAGACCTGAAGTGCAAAACAACATAGTTTTTCAGTTTTTTTTTTTTTTTGGTTTGAGTTTTTTTTTTTTTTTTTGTAGTGGTGAAAACCACTATTACACACATACATACAGCAATAAAGTATTTTTTTTTTTATATATTTTGATTTTTTTTTTTTTTTGGAATTTTCTAATTTTTTTGTTTTTGGTAGTGGTGAAAACCACTATTTTAGTATATACATATAATACAGGTTTGGATTATGGCTTATGGATGTGGCGGGGGTGGTGGTTCACCTCGTTCTTGTGGAAGAAGCAAGCGAAGGATGGCCTCTTGGAGAGGAAACAATTGGAGATAAAACTCGTCTTGTTTAGTGAGGGGAACAATGGGCGCCGACTCTTCTTCAGATTCATCACCATTTGACATGACGTCAAATTCTTCATAGGCTTCATCTTCGGATTCATCGGGGTGGAGGATTTCTTCTTCTGAATTAATATTAATGCTTTGAAAAGCTCGTTCAAAAGAAGAAAGGGATGGAAGTGGTTGGTAGCCCGGACCAAAACGCTCAGTGGGTCTCCGATATGGCATATCGATGCGTTCAGTTACCCCTTGCTCGTATCGACCTAGGCCAAATTGCTGCCAATTATGTCTGTGGAAATAGCGAGAGGGAAAACCCTCCATCCTTTCGATATTGGCAGGGATTGGATGCTTAGGTTCTAGTATGGTGGTAGGACTAGAAGATGACTCTATTCCCCCATATACAAAATTAATGGAATTTGGCATAGAACCCATGTTATAAACCGATCCAATGGATAAATGTTGGTCATGTGGACGACCAAAATCTTTAGCTTGTTTGCACATTGAACGGTGTGATGTGGACATCTTGGATGGCATACTCACCAATACCTGCATCGGTGAGATGGACCTTGACTTGGGAGGGAGATGGACTTGATGATGGAATAGAAGAATGTGGGATAGAAGAATTGGAAGGATTTGGTTGGGTTGATGCTTCACTAACTTGTGAAACATCGGTGGTGATGGTTGGGAATATGGAGGAATAATAGGTGATGTTGAAGAAGGTGTAGAAGAAGGGGGTAATGACGTGGAAAGAGATGATTGGTCATGGCCACATGTGCATGTGGTCAGTGATGAAGAAGAAGGAAGATTAGTTGATGAAGAAAGTGGTGAATGAGATGGAATAGCGGAAGAGGAAGATGGTTGCGATATGATGGGTAGCTCCTCGGGAATGGGAGCTTTAGAAGAAGATGGTATAGAAGAAGTAGATGGGGTCAAGAAAAGATGAGTGGATGGCAACACAATCTCATAAGGATTTGAGACATAGTTGCAATGTTTGAAGGGTTCAATGTCGGCAGGTACACAATGAACTTGTCCCTCATATACATACTTCGAGACATTGATGCGGTATAGAAGGGACACATCTCATCTCCCTAAGCCAAGGCCGTCCAAGCAATACATTGTATGCCATGGTCCCTTCCAAGATGTGAAACAAGGTATGCAAAGTTCGGGACCCTACCTCAATGGGCAAGATAGCTGTGCCAACCGTGGAAGATAAAGCATCATTGAATGCTTTAAGAGTAAAAGTCGACTTTGTGATAAGGGATGGCGACAGCTTTAGATGACTCAACGCCGATGTTGTAATGATATTGATTGAGGAACCGGTGTCAATTAAGACTCTCTTGAATGGCTTGTTATCGATCTTGGCCATGATATGCAGTGGAGGATCTATACTTTCTGTTGACATAGGTTTGATTTCAAAATCATAGAAAGTGATGGAGGGCTCCATGCATGTTTGAATACTCCCCACAAAGTTGTTGAAGGCATTAGTATCTTGAGTTTGAAGCTCGATTGACTTTAATATTTCCATTAATGCCTCTCTATGCGGAGGAGATTGTTGAATGAGGTCATAGATCGATAACTTGGCAAAAGCCATTTTTAAACTGGTAGTTAACCGGCTACTCAATGACATGATGGGTCGTTGGCGTTGAGTAGAATGATTTAGCGGTTGTTGAGAAGTACTAGCACGTCGTTGGGTCAGCATTACCTGAGGTGGATGGGGGTTTGTACAGGTGGCTGTGGTTCAGCCTGATTTGGTTGGTTCGCCCTTTGACCCCGGGTTACTACGTTAATAGTACCCACAAAACCTTGGTATTGTTGTACATGGTTGACTTGATTAGGAGGAGTTACATGAGTTACTCCCCCTGAAGTTGTTGGAGCTTCCTCCCGATGTGGAAGGGGTGTTTGAAATATACCAAGATTTTGATTTTGTTGGGCTAAGGGGCTATCCAATTTAATGGCTCCAATCTCAATAAGATCTTGGATCACATGTTTGAAAGTTGTACAATTATTGATATCGTGCCCATTTTGCCTATGATAAGGACAAAATAGGTACTCCTTGTAATACTTCCCCCTTCTAGATGGGTCTAAAGGTTTAAACTCAGGTAAAGTTAACTGATTTGTGCTATATAACTTGTTGAATATGACCGCATATGGTTCATCTAAAGGTGTGAATTGTCGCTTGGGACGATTGTTTTGCCAAGGTCGAGTTTCCATGGTTGGCCCAGTATTGGGAGCTGGTTGAGTAGGGGCGGGTACCGCATGATAAGCAATTGGTTGCGGTTGACTTTGCATTACTTGTTGTTGTTGAGCCATTACGGGTTGGCTCGCCACCACTTGATTAACTTGGTTAACATTTGAGGTTGTATTAGCTTGTGCTTGTTTGTTTTGGCCATAATTATTATTTCGTTGTTGGCCCTTTTGTTGCCATTCTTTTCTACGGGGTTTTAAAACACCCTCTTGGACTTTAATGTCTTCTATGATACTTGCTTGGGCCAAAGCCTCTTCAAAAGTCTTGTATTGTTGTAATTGGAGTAACCAAGAGATAGGTTTTAGACAACTCTGGGTGAACATTTTGGTTAACTCCTCCATTGGTAGGGAGAATGGCAGTTTATTAATGATAGCCCTCCAACGGTTTCCAAAGTCATAAGCAGTCTCATCGTCATGTTGCTTGAGCTTGTATAAGTCGGACAATGAAACTCTCTTTTGTACATTCAGGGAGAATCGTTCTAAAAATAGATTAATCAATTGCTCGTAAGCATAAATGCTATGGTGAGCTAAATGATTGTACCACTGTACAACATCTCCTCCTAATGTCTGAGGAAAAGTTCCGAGCATAAGAGCATCATTATTTTGGATTCTAAAGCAAGCATGCATGAATGAGCTCACATGTTCATGAGGATCCTCAGTTCCTCGAAATTTGTCAAACTTCGGTAATGTGAAATCAGTCGGATATGGTGGTGAAGGTACCGAAGGATGAATTGGTTGATTGATCAATGACCTTAGCGTAGGTTTCTGACTAGATGAGCCAGGCATGTTGAGCATAAGGTTGTCAATCTGTTGTTGCATAGCATGGAGTCGTGGATCTTCATTAAAATTTTGACTTGTTTGATGATTATGAGGATGTAATGGAAGAGTGGAAAATTGATGAGATGGGATGAAATTGCCTGAATTAGGCGGTGTGGAATGGACAGGTTGTTGGTATGGATGATACCGAAAAGAAGGTGATTGGGGTAGATGATGAACTGGACTAGGTTGGGAGAAAGGTGGGGTAGGAATGGACACCACCGAAGATTGGGGTACCCAGGTGGGGCTTGAGCTAATAAAAGTTGGCTGGGTAGAAATTGGTTGGGGTGTAGGATTTACTACGACAGGTGGTTGGGCATTTTGTTGCTGTTGTTGCAAAATCAATTTGTCGAGATACTCCTTAACCTTATTAATCTCTAACCCAAGGGAGGTGGGATGATTGGATGAAGGTGGAGGGCAGGCTGCCATGGTAGTCACAGAAGACTGCATAGCAGGGGCGATGAAGTTGGGAGGGCAGGCTGCCATGGTAGTCACAGGGGACTGCACAGCAGGAGCAATGAAGGTGGCTGAAGTAGGCGATACCTGGGAAGGAACAGTAGACTGTGTCCCAGGTAGGGTGAAACCATAAATGGTTTGGGAAGAAGAGGGTTGAAATTGGTTATGGCTAGAAGAGTTTCCACCAACTTCATAAACAGAATTGGTGTACACCGGGTACATGGAGGAGAAGGTGGTCGGGAAGACACTACATTTGTCTCCAAAGGAGGACAATTGAGCATCTGGGAAGATGTTGGAGATGAAGCCGGCTGAGCAGATACAACATTAGCCTCAAAAAAAGGGTTAGTGTAGACTTGAGTGAAACCAGCGGGTATGGTTGATGCAATATCCTGCTGAAAAATAGAATCTTGCATAGGGGAATCTTGGATTGGCTCAAGGATATAGCCGGGTGCCATCTCTTAAGTGAGTTTGTACTTGGGCCATATCAATGTGGACAATATGAGAGGAATTGTCTTCCTCCATGGGCATGGCCATGTGGTAGATGGTAGAAGGACGTGAAAGTCCCGCAGGTGAACTTGCTTGAAATTCACTAGGATAAGTGGCCATGTTGGTGGTGGGGATGTTCTGTGAATTTCCCATTTGATTATTTAGATTTAACATTTTAGATTGATTCCTTGTTAAGACCATAGAGCAATAAATCTAAACAAATTCAGAAAAGAAGAATGCAAAACTAGAATGATAAATTTACACTACAGAAATTATCAGAAAACAGTCACAACCTAGGTTTCCACCAATGTGTCTTACCTTGCGGTTAATTAATTATTTTCTGATCTTAATCTGTAGTAAATTTTAAGTGTCCGGTTTATGAGTTTTGCATGTGATCTAATCTTGAATTATTCACAAAAAAGGTAAAAACTATGGCTAGGAAAGGACAACGAGATTCTTACTGGTGATGAAATCGAGCAAGTTTGCTCGGGGGTGACCTATGGTGTCTAAGGCAGAAGTTTAATGGATGGAGATGAATTCCACCGTCACTAAACTTCAAGCAATACCTAGTGATGAAATCCGAGATATCATCTGTTTTAAATGCAATATGAAAATGCAATGAATTTTTTTTTTTTTAAATGTTTTAGTTATCTAATGTGTACATACAAGGCTATAAATCAAAAGTTCTAATGATCTAAGCAAGAGGCTACTGAAAACATGTCATTTCCTCTGAAGAAGTGGAGTACACCGTTTAAAACCCCCTGCCTACCAATGATATCGGATATCAAAGGAGCAACCGGAAGGTTCGTCCACTTCTCTGCCTGGAATCACCCAATGGCAGGAGTACTATTGACATCCAATCAATAGTCCTACTTAGATAATTAAAACAAATAATTCGTAGCTATTCTAATATGCAGCTAGGTATGCAAAAATTTTTTTTTTTTTTTAATGCAAGCAACAATCAATAATGCAATGCAAAGAAAAATGTAATTAAAAATAACTGTTCTTTTCCAGATTACTTAGTTTTTGTTCATTTTAAAGTAATGATCTGAAAAAGAAACAAAATATGGCGTGAAAACAAACCAAAAACGTAAAAAGTACAAAACTTACTTGGAAGCCTACGCTTTTATGTAAAACTAACTTCAAACGCCCACGGGAGTCTGCACAGGCTGAAACGCACCTCTGCGTTTCGTATTGGACTTCCAGACGCCCCTCTGCGTCTGCTGCGTTTTTTGCAAACTCAGAAACCCTAGTTCGCTGGAACAGCGAATTTCGCGATTTCTGGAACCTGCAAAATAAAACAGAAAACAAGAACAGATTAGTAAAGCAAGTATTAAAAATATGAAACCCTAGGGGGTCCCACCGTGATCGCCATTTGTAGATTAAAAATACAACGCCAAACAAAAGATAAAACCACAATAATGGAATACAGGAAAGTTGCACAAAACAAACGATTATTATTAATCAGTGGAGTTTAAAAACTCCTTTTGAGTACAACAGGGCCTGTAACCCTTTATTCGTGATACACAGTTACAAGTTATGCTAGGGTTCTCCGAAACCCTAGCTGGCACAAATGGTGGCGCTTCCGAAGAATGTATCTTCAATCCCAACAGAGTGAGTGGGCTTTGTTGTATCCCTTGCTTGGACCACTCCAGCTTAATCAGCTGCCATCAATAAACCGGATCTGCTATCAAAAACCTGCACACATTAACACTATCAAGGAGTTAGAAATTAATAAGAGGGCTCCACTGTGTGAGCCCTCAGAAACAATCTAAAACCCTAGAAAAATAGAATTCAGGAATTCAACAACAGATCAATAAAAGAAAAGAAGTTACTTGCTTTAAACTAATTTATACATGTTCTCTGTTAACGTAGCTAGACCAGGCGACACCTGGAAGTAATGTGGCTATCAAATCGGCTACGGAAGGCACCCTGGTGCACTCGCTGAACGCCCGCGTGCTTCTGGATTAAGGTTTCAGACGCCGGTCTGAGTCTGTGGCTGTGGGTAAACGCCCGCGGGCACTTGGTAAACGCCCGTGGGCACTTGGTAAATGCCGTGGGCACTTGGTAAAGGGGTAAACGCCCGTGGGCACTTGCGACAAGAATGGGGGATTCTGCGAGAATGTTGCAGAAGAGATGGCGGCGAAAGCGGTGACGAAAGCGGCGATGGATGCGACGATGGATGCGACGAAAAGGTAGCAGAAGAGAGATAGAGGGGATCAAAAAGGAGATAGAAGAAGTTAAGAAGATAGAAAAGATCTGGGATAGAAGTAGCAAAAGACATAGGGTTTGAGCCATCAAGGTGACTCAATTTATAATCTACTCTTAGGGCACACTTTAGGGTTTTAACGACACTTTGAACGTGTGGCTAAGATTAAAGTGGATCTAAGGGTAGAGAATAAATCTAGGTTGTGAAATGGATTAAGATGGATGGACGGATGAGATTAAATGAAGGACGGACGGCTCAGATTAAATCACTTAAACTATTATTTAAATATATATATTAAAATATTAAAATATTAAAATATATATATATATATATAAATATTAATTTAAATAAATTTGGGGATGAAAAATGGCGGGAAAGGTGAAATTGGGCCAAATAATGGCGGGAAGGTGGATGACCGACACGTGGCTGACAGGAAGGTATAGATGACTTGCAAGTGGCTGGATTTTGGTGTCTACAGTTATATTACTTTGGAGGGAAGTTATCTAGTTACTTCATGCAATGTAATAAATGCACAAGTGTCAATGTGCAAGCTGTAAATGTGTAAGGTATACGTTGTACAGTTAGGTAGAGTTTTGGCCAAGGAATCTATCTTCCTATTTAAAGGGCCACATATATCTACTTGAATGTATCATTTCTATTCATTCAATAATATGCTCTATTACTTTGATCTATGTCTCATAGTGTAATGCAATGCTACTAAAGCCATCAATGGTATCAAAGCTATGATCGTTCCCATATAGGATAAGGAAATTTATTACTACAGGATTTACAAAACAGATGCACCTTTGGATCTACCACTTGCAAATTCCATTGCTTTGAGATTGTTTGAAGAGCTCAACACGAATAAGGAGATTAGAGAATTTTTTGATAAGCAGAATATTTGGGACAATTATCACCATCTAAAAACAAACCCAAAAATAAGGTAGAAGACTAGAAGGAGATCTACCAAATCCCAAGAAGAGAAGGTTTTGGCAAGGAATTCTAAATCCCTAGAGATAATAATGAGGTAAGAAGTGTCAAAGAAGATACATAAGATCATGTTTGAAGTCAGAATTCAACAAGGAGAGTTGAAGTAGTAAAGGAGCTACAAAATTCTTAAAAATGTACATAAACTTTGGTGATAATAGAATTGTTAATTAAATTTGTTAAAGAGCCTTATTCTAGATTAAATTTACAACCTAAATTACAATATTTAGAAGTGTAAAATAAAAAGGATCATTTTAGAGGTTCATTTGCAGAATAAGAGTTTATTAGATTCCAAATATTAATTATCTATCAACTGCCTGTTATCTACTTTTGAAATAAAAAAGAAAAGTGAATCCTACAATACTAATTGTAGTGAATTTGGAGAATATTTGAAGGTTAATTTCAAATTATTCTTGATTAGTAGCAATGAATTTATTAAGTGCATTTTCTTGAGAGTAGATTGGAGTGATAAGGTGTAATTTTTTAGTGCATTAAAAAATAGAATTTGTTAGATTCATTTGCACTATTATTACTCTCAAAAGAAATTAGTTTTATGCATTGAAAAAAGGTAAACATATAGTTTGCATCAAGTATCTTAAAACACTCTTAAAGAACAAAAATATACAACTCTTAGTGGCCAATAGAAGCCACCAAAATTGGTTAGTACAAGCAAAGAAAAGCTAACCAAAAATAAGCTTCAAATATTTATACTTGATGAGTATCAAATTTAAAGAACTAAAGGGGTTAGTGCAACTAAAATAAAGCTTCTATTTCATAGCATTTACAATACTGGGATTCATCATAAAATATCCAAGCAAATAGGGTAGGGAGTCTAGCCTAAGAGACATCCTCAAAAATCTCATAATGCACTCATAAAATCTACTACAAAATTAGAATCTCGTGCCTATAAAAGAGTGCATGAAAAGGTGCAATAATAAAAAAGGTTTTATATACATGTAAAGGTTACATGGTATTTTACTTATACAATACATCATATGCAGGCAAAGGAGAAGATTTTAAGGTACCTCAAAAGGCACAACATGTACAAGAAAATCCAACCAAAGAAGGGCTGAAAATTTACATTCTTCAACCATCGAAAGGGCATACTCTCTGTAAATAAACCTGCAAGACAAAGGAAGCTCATCAAAGTGATTTACATAAACCAAAGAAAGCTTATCAAGGACATCTACGAAGATAAAAATAAGAAGCTTATTTATGTATATAGAAGAGAGCTCATCCATGAATAAAGAGCATAAAGCTTCCACTTATACCATGGGAAACATGTAGCATAATAGGGAGCACATTGAAGGCAAGAAGAAAAATATAAGGATAAATACTACATTGAGAGTAACATCCAAAAAATAAAGCACTATCATCCATGATCGAACCTCCAAGATGCCTCATGAAGTCACTTGTAGAAGAATAGGTTGCTTGCTACCCATGAAAAAAATCAAGCTAAGGAGGAAGATAATTAGAGTTACAATATCCTTATCGAAGGCGTTACATCAAAATTCTCATGAAAGAAGACTAAATGCCACTTGGCATAATATTATCTAGAACCTCTCATTTCCTAATGCTTAAGATACCATCTAAGGGGATTTATAAGCACCAGAGCAAATTTTCATACATTACAAAGGTGTAATGTGTGTTGCAGAAGCATTACAAGAAGATATTGGTGTTACACAAGTGACAAAACTCTCAAGAAATGGAAAATATACTTGGCCACCCTTGACCTCCAATAAATGCAATCTAATTTCAAAGAAAGAACAAGGTGAAGAGGAGAGCAAATTGTAGTCAAATTAAAGGAGAAATTATCATAGTAAAACCAGTTCTAGTGGAGTGTGGAAGAAAGGGATCAAGGAACATTTAAAGCTCCATATAAGAAGGATAGATTACCAACATCATACTATCCAACATCAAATAACAATCCTAGCCATTTCTCACTCAACCATACCACACTTGGCCCATCCAAATTCATCAACTCAAGCACCACAGAAAGAGTACATAAGAGGACTATTATACTCAATCAAAACTAGTGCTATTTAAGTGTGAAGACAAGGATCTAAGGTAAGAAAATTATATCATTAATATTGATTTCAAAAATAGGATATATAAGGCTATTAAATCAAGGATAAATTTTAATGTTGTGAAAGCAAACGATATAGGAGATAACTTACCAAAAATAAAAATATTATTTGTAAGCTAACCTAGGAGATATAAGGCCTTCTACTTAGTTTGAACAATTTAATGCTTTGTAAATATTATTATATTTTTTAATTTTCAAATTTGGGAGTCATAAGGTCTACTACATCAAATTGATTTATTGGAAATTATAAAAATTAAAATCAAAATTCAAAGGGTCATTATTAGAGGTTTATTTAAAATATTTTAAGGGTTGGAAATGTATAATATTTACTTGTCTCAAATATTCTTAAATAGATACAAAAGATCCAACATTAAAACCTATTTAAGTTTGAGAAAAGTGCTTAGTTCAATAAGAGCAATAAGGATACTAGAAATTGATTTTGGTATTTACAAAACTTTACAAAATCAACCAAAATTGAACTAAAATTTATAAAAGCACTTTATATCTTGTCCAAAACATACTAGGGAGTTATAAGGTATTCTACAAAATCTAATTGATACAACAAACATGGATTATTGGTATATAGACTCAAGTGCAAGTAAGCATATGACAAGAAACATACATTGGTTCAAATATCTGAATAAGATAAATGAAAAACCTGTTGCTATAGTAGATAAAAAAACATATGAAGTAAAAGGAATAGGAAATATTCCAGAAAATCTTGAGTATGGAAGAGGTGTGATAAAAAATGTATTGTATGTTCCAAGATTAATTACTATTATTATTTTTGTTTCTCAACTCATGGATCAAATATTTAACTGTTGAATTCAAGGTTCTCACTAGTAGAAAATAATGTCACATATCTGGATAGGGAATAATGATAGCATCATGATCATATAAAAGTGGCCTATTTGTCTTAGACACTACCATTTACTTAGCACTTTCAATTAATGCTTCAGAACTTTGGCATAAATAAATAGGACATACCAGTGAGACATCAATGAAGAAATTATCCAGATAGCAAATGGTATAAGGACTACCCAACTTATCTCTAGAATCTATTGTATTTCCAAAATGCCTAACAGGAAAACAACATAGAATTCTTTTCGAAATTCATCAGCACAAAGCTCAACATACTTTGGAAATAATATATACATATTTATGTGTACCAATGAAAGTTGACAGTGTTGGGGGACAAAAATAATTTTAGTTGTTTTTTGATGATCACACTAGAAAAATGTGAGTATCATTAATGAAGTAAAAATCAAAAGCATTCAGTCATTTAAACAGTTCAAAATTCAAGTGGAAAAAGAATCATAGAAGACAATAAAAGCACTTCATTGAGATAGAGGAGGAGGATTTTTTTCCAAGGAATTTGACTCAATTATTGAAGAAAATAGAATTAAGAGATAGCTTACTATAACATACTCACCTCAAAAAAATGGAATTGCAGAAAGAAGAAATAGATCTATAATCAAAATGGTAATATGTATGTTAAAAGAAGCACAACTTGATCATAAATATTGGGTTGAAGTAGTACCAAAAATAATCTACATACAAAATAGACTACTAACAAGAGTACTCAAGCATATTACACTAGAAGAAGCATGATCAGGACAAAAGCCCAATATATAAAAATTAAAGATATTTGGATGCAAATATTACATGCATGATCCAAAAAAAAGAGAGGACTAGATGACAAGACTATGGCAGGGATATTTGTTGGCTATGATAATGAATCTACAGGATACAAAATTTTGGATCCTTCTACAAAGAAAGTTTACATTAGTAGAGATGTGATCTTTGATGAGAAAGCCAAAATCAACATAGATGAATCTAGTGGTGACACAGGAGTCCTCATAGATCTATCTAAAGAAGAAACAATGAGTATAGAGTTAGAATCAAAATCTCAAGAACAAGATACAGAAGCATCACCAGTATTGCCTAGAAAAGAACCAATATGGCTCAAAGATACTCTTAGAGAATCAAATTTGGAAATAATATCAAATCTCACTCCTATAGGACCACAAACTCACAACATGACCAGAATAAATAGTGTAATGTTAAGTAACTCAGTAGAATCAATATCAACTTATCAGGAACTAGAAAAATCACATTGGAAAGAAGTTATGGAATCTGAATATGCACCACTCAAAAATAATAAGACATGGAATCTAGTAAATGTACCTCTAGGAAAGAAAATAATAGGATGCAAGTGGGTTTAAAAAATCAAATACAAAGCCTATGGAATACTTAACAAATACAAAACTCGACTAGTAACCAAAGGATACTCAGATAGAGGGAATTGAATATGAAGAAACATTCACACCAATAGCTTGAATGACCACTATTCAAATAGTCTACGCACTAGCAACACATCAAGGATGGAAAATTCATCAGATGGACGTAAAAAGTGCATTCCTTAATGGTGACTTAGAAGAAGAAGTATATATGATAAAACCTGAAGGCTTTGTTATTCAAGGACAAGAAAAAAAGGTATGCAATCTGAATAAATCTCTTTATGGGTTGAAACAAGCTCCTAGAGCATGGAATATAAAGATCAATGATCACCTATTACATATTGATTTCAAAATAAGTTAATAATATCCTAGTCTATATGCAAATAAAAATGGAAATGATATCTTGATTCTAATAGTATATGTTGATGACATAGTGATTACTAGAAGTTCAAAAAAGTTAATAAATAACATCAAAAGGGATCTAGAAAAGGCATTTGAAATGATAGATCTAAGTCTAATGAACTACTACCTTGGTCTAGATATTTATCAAGGAGAAGATAGAATTGTTATCACTCAATCAAATTATGCAAAATATCTCCTTGAAAAATACAAAATGATAGAATGTAAGCCCAAATATTCACCAATGGAACAAGGAATTCAACTATCCAAAAATGATAAAACACCATTGGTTTTAGAAATAATGTATTTTTAGTTGATCAAAAGTCTCCTATATCTAACAAATAGTTAACCATGCCTAGCATTTATAGTAAATTATCTTTCTCAGTTCATGCAAGAACCAAGAAAAAGTAAATTGAAAGCTACAAAATTAATACTACAATATATCAAGAAGACTACATACTTTGGATTAACTTATATGAAGGATTTCAAAGATTTTTATTTGCAAGGATACTCAAATTTAGATTATTTTGGGTCTATTGATAATAGGAAATCCATCTTAGGTTATGTCTTCTATCTCGGATCAGAACCCATATCTTGGCACAAAAAGAAGCAACATACACTAGCACAATCATCAACTAAAGCAGAATATCGAGCATCAAGAGATACAACATGTGAAGCTCTATGGCTACAATACATACTATCTAACATGTGAATCAAATGAACTTCTACTATGATATTATATGATAATCAAGGTGTGTTGAAACTGATCAAGAATCCAATCATACATGAAAGAACAAAATATATTAAAGCTCAATGTCATTTCATTACACTTTCATCAGGGAATATTTTTAGAACAAGCATGTCATCCTCAAGTATGTTCCTACAGAACATAAGCTAGCAAACATCTTTACAAAGGTATTTGAGAAAATCAAGTTTTAAAAATTCAGAGATCATATATGTGATTCAAGAGAACTTCATACCAAATAATGTAATAAAGGGGGGTATTAGAATATATTACATCATTTGGCTATGTTATATTACTTTAGGGAGAAGTTATCTAGTTACTTCATGCAATGTAATAAATGCACAAGTGTCAATGTGCAAGCTATAAATGTGCAAGGTGCCTCTTGTACAAATAGGTAGAGTGTTTTCCAAGGAATATATCTTTCTATTTAAAGGGCCACATATCTTCACTTGAATTTATCACTTCTATTCATTCAATAAGATACTATATTGCTTTGATCTTTGTCTCATAGTGTAATGCAATATTGCTAAAGCCATCATCAGTTCCTGAAGGAAGATGTAAAACAAAAGGAATCTAAGGAAGATGCAAAACAAGAAGATGATAAGAGAGTACATATAAAGAGACTCAATAGGAAGAACATGAAGATGAGTAAAATGAATAGAAGGTGTACCCATAAGAGAGCAATCTAGAGGAATAGGTAGAGGACACTATAAATACCCAAGAAGGTAAAAATCAAGGCCAACAGTGAAAGGCATAAGGGTACAAAAATCATGTTGTAAAATAGCTAAAATTTTAAATGCTATAGCTGGTAGAATAGTTGTAGAGGTATTTTTGTAAGCATTTTTTTATTCTAACAGTGTCAAAAAGCAGTAAAACAGCATGAGCCTACTAAGGCATGAAAAAATTGTGAACTAGAATTCTAAAGAAGAAGATCTTTTTGGCCAAGTATATAAAGGAGCACATCTTCATGCACTTCTAGAGAAGATTTACAACTACCTATAGCATGGCCTCCATATGAACCTTTACTCTTTGAGTGCCTCCACAAAGGCTTAAAATAGTAAGGTTCACAGGGAAGGTGTTCCTTGAGGTATCCTCTGCAACCAGTTGAATCAGATTTCACCATCCTTCACAAAGATACCATTTACTGAATCATTTCTATGAGGTTGTTTTTATGTAGAAATATCTAAATTTCACCTCTTGTATGGTCTCCTTGTGAATATGTGTGCTTTATGAAACTTCACACAAGTCTAAGGGTATGACTATCATAGGGAGGTTATTCAATGAAACGTAAGCTGGCAGATTGTTGAAGCCCATTTCACCCTTTCCATTTTGTTCATCCATTATATGGTCATCATGTAATCCCATGCATTAATTTTTTGACTCCAGTACCCAAAGGATAAGGATTTGAGTTCGTAATCCTTGCTAGCAAATATCCCCAAGAGGCACCAAAATATAGGCCCAAAAATATCACATAGTAAATTTTGGAAATTTGGCTAAGTGTTGAAATAATCTCAAATATAGTGTAACTTCTACTCAATAATTTTGGATAGTGTTAAATTCCACTAAAGAGTGAGCTCAGTACAAAATTTTGTGGTCAAACAGTCAAATAGACCTTAGCAGAATTTGGAGGAGTGATGTAGAACAAAGAAAGGTGATGCAATGTTAAAATCTATCGAGTAACACACAATACATTTTTTTGTGATCAAATTGCTTAATCAGTGCTAAGCATAATTTGGATGAGTGGAACTAAACAAATAAAAATAGGTGTAACTCTAGGATGGTGTTAATTTTTGTGCAGGTATAATGCAGTGTAAAATTCTACTAAAGTATAAGGCAATGTTAAAATATATGGTCAACTTGGTCAAAGTTGCCATCATAAAAATACAAGTGGATTTTTGAAGAGTGGAACAAAATATAGTTAAAATTAGCCCTTATTTATTTGAAAAGTTTCAAATGAGCAAAGTGAAATTTTAAGTTTTGCACCGATAAGATGCGATGTAAAATTTTATGGTCAACCCGATCAAAGTTGGCTTAGCAGAAATCGAAGCAGCAGAATTTCAAAGAGGATGATTCGAGGGAAGTTTTTTCTCTCCACCAAGAAGGCTCTATATTATTTTTTTCTGATACATAAAGCAATGTAAAATTTTGTAGTCAAAATTGTCAAACCCGACCTAGCAGATTTTCAAGGAGTAGATTTTTAAGAAGAAGGCAACCCGTAGTGGAATTTTTTAGAGACGAGGCTTTTTCAAGGTGCTTTTCCACTCACATGACTAGAGGCCAATTTTATCGTTGGAATTTATAAAGGAAAAAATGATCAAGTGTAAAATTCCATAAAGAGGTAATGCAACACAAATTTTTATCATCAACATGATCAAACCAAATGCAGCGAAATATTGTAAAGCAGATTTTTGTATTGAGTCCAAAAGCAAAGCATTGATTGCCAAAATTTAAGAGGTAAATTTTTAAGCTAAAAAAGCATGGAATAATGTATATTTCAAGTATTCCAGGTCATATTTCATCTGATCCATTAAAATTTTGAGGATGAGAATATTGGATTAAAGGAAAAGATTCCATGTTGATAAAGGAGTGACCCTCAATCTGTATGTTGTTTCCTGCAAGTGAAAATAACCAGGGGAGACCAAGCATTGTAGAAATCAATATTTCCAAAATTTTTAGTTACAAACTATGGTGGAGAATCCATGACAAGAACAAAGGATGGATCTAATCAACCTATAACCAGATCAGGCACCGAATTCTATGAAATATCGAGTAACTTGCAAAGATCATAGTTGCAAAGGTTTTCATGGAGCATAACTCTTTTCTTTTTCTATAATAAAATAAGAGGCCACCACCTTAGTACTCTACTGATCTAGCATAAAATTTTCCTTGTAATGTTTCTATATTTCTATAATTGTAAAACTATATATAGAGGTTGAACCCTCAATTTGAAGGGTCAACTCTGGAGTGTTTTCTTGTCCTATTCTTGCAATTTTTTTTTGAGAAATCAATAGAAGGATCATTACTTGGATGTTTACCTCAAGCTTTTATTTTCATTTTCCTATGATTTTAATCTATGAATTCATTTTTGTTACTATTGTTGTCGTTAGTCAATTATGCTAATATTGGATTACTAACCTAGGTAAATTGGAAAACTTCATGTTTAAACAAATGTTATAGAGAGCTTCTTTTTCTGTTAATTTGGATGTTGATCTAATTCTGCTCTTTGGATTGTTAACATTTTGGATGTTTGAAATATTTCTTTGAGTATTTTTTGGTTCTATAATGATGAAGATCATTTATTTTGAATATTGTTAGTTACAAGTGTGGCATACTAGAAATGTGATTTATCAAAAGGTTCTTTATAGTTTTCAATGTTGTTAGCTTTATCCGACCATTATTCATTCAATTATTTCTAACCCTTACCCTATTTCTATCCCTAACCTTACATTTTAAATTGAGCTTAATTGAGTCAACACACAATTAGTTGACAAGGTATACCAACCTACTCTAGAGGTTGTATTAGAGGAACCTTTGATCCATATAATGTCAAGGTTTGAGCTATGATTAGCGGGTGTGCACCTTCTAGAATATCATAGTTTCATAGTCATGGTTTAATCTTTCCTTGATTTCAATTCAGAACCCAAAAATAGGGGACTTCTTGCATGAGGTAAAGGACCTAGAAGCAGGTGCCTTGTCTATTGGGCATGGAGTCTAAAGAAGCAAATCCTATAATTTTAAGGGTAATGGGATAGAAGATAACCCTTATTGCTTAACACTTAAAAAATATTAATATAATAAGTCTCCTTATATAGATACCTAATATTAGGAAAGTCCATTAAGTTTTTTATCAAATCAACCCTCTTTTTCTTACAACCTTCTCTTGAAAGCTCATGGGAAATGACTTTTTAACATAGTTAATTTGGTAAAAGAAATATTATCTACCATTCCTTGACTATATTTCTAATTTATGAAAACTCATGATCCATGCAGCCATCCTTTTACTTGTGCATGTAAACCACCTCTTGCAATTACCCAAAATTTTATCTCATGCTAGTATTATGTCATTGTCTAATTTAGCCAATAGTTATACAACACTTAGATTTTACTAGATCTATTTACCTACCACATCTTTATATAATATTTTGGCATGGTTTCTCATACCAATTCTGACATGGTGTCTCCCTTTTCATAAAAATCTATAATGTATGGACCATACCATACTGAACTTCTACTTCTCTCACCTATTAGTCTTCTAGAACATGTGACTTGTTCAAGCTAAGATCCAATATGGGTTTGGATTTAAGAAAAAATTATTTATAAAGTCTCATTGGGCTATAGCATTTAAACCTAGCAAGGACAACCTAACTTCAATTCATGATTCTTCCATAGGCAGGTATTTTGAATCTTGTATCAAATTGATGCCTTGCTCTTCATGGGTTTCCAAGGTTGTGTGCTTTATTACCTTGGAATAAGGTGTGGAAAACTCTTTTACTAATGGGAATCCTTTTTTATCTTCCCCAAAAAATTAAACATGTTTGCTAGAACACATGACTAGTTGAATCTTGCAACTAACTGTTGGTTGAATTTGGGATGTATTAAGTTCCCATGTCTAAGTAAATTATCATATTGAGATTTGACATGGAGAACCAATCCTCCATCATCTCCTTCTAATATTCTAGATATTTTTCTATATCCTCTTGAAGATACTTGTTTCTTTATTCTATAATGTCTTATACCTTTTGGATTTCAAGAATATGATAGTGAGGGTCCTCTCATAGATCTAGTCAACATATAGATCAGATTGAAAGTTGAAGTCTCGGCTAAGAAATTCTACTCTAGATCAATCAACATACCTGCAAACCTTATTTTTTCTTTTTTTGCTTTTTGGGTTGTATCCAACTAGCACTAATACTTTTTTTATGATCTATATCATTGGAAACCTAGTTCTTTGTAGCATTGCTAGCCAAAGCCTCCTAGTATTTTTAAATGGAGGGGCATTCTCCTAGCTAATATTCTTTGAATCCTTATTTATCATTTATTCTCTCTAATATAGTAAGTTTATTTGTCAATTCCTAGACTATAGTTCTCAGCTCCTATATTACTACACTATCTTTCATTTCTAGAGTGGGTAGGGTGGGTATAAAACATACTGGAATAGTATGCTAAGGATATGATTCATGCAATGTGGTTAGTGTAGTGGAAGATATATACATAAAGTAAGCTTGGCTTGAATGATAAATTCTATGCATTATAACTCTTGGAGGAATAGTTTACTAATTGATATGAGTGTATTATTTTTTGTGATAGCAATTTTAAAGACTTACAAAAACCTCATCTCATTGGAATATTGGATCTACAGTCCTAAGTATGGGGTAAAAGCATAGAGGTAGAATATGTGGGTTTGGGCATAGGATGACCTTATGTCTTGAGTGTTTCTCCTCTACATTTTATTGAAGTGAGTATTAAAATTGATAATACTTTCAAAGGGATTCCTTTGAATGGATGAGAACTAAATAAGCAAAAATAAAGTGTCCCCTACATCATTAAACTCTAGAATAAAGGGTTTAGAAAGCTCATCCCATGTGATAATTCTATTTTTATCTAATGAATTGTACCAGGCCAATGTTTTTCCTTTAAAATACAATGAAATAAACCTTATCATTACATATTCATGGGCCATATTATAAATGGTAACTAAAGTAGCTACATCATGGCAATGTTCATAGGCTATATTTTCATTACCATCATACATTGGAAAGACTTTAAGGGATTCCTAGGGAATATAATTTAGGTTTAGAAAATTTAGGGGTATCACACTATTCCAAGCAAGATATATGCATCCAATAATAGTTTCAAGTAGAATTATAGTAGATGGTGGTTCATGAGGGATTTGATTGTGAAAGAGGGAGCATGAATAGAAGATAATTATTTAACCTTGTTGGCATATTCCTATAGATTAGTGGACTAGTCCTTTTAGCTCCTTATTATTCAATCTAACAACCAAATATTATAGGAATGCATCATTCAATGGAGCTACCATTTTTCTCTAGGTTCTTGAAATAGTGGAGTCATTAGGTGAATAGATTTTTAAACCTCTTGTGAGATCAAGAGATTCACTAAAATTTTGACTATCCAAAAAATATGAGATGAAATGTGAATGATTCATCCCACCATGTATGCCAAAAAATATTGGTTTATGATTTTCCTTGTAGTGTGTTTTACACCCTAGACTATGATCAATATTGGATGACTTAAAATTTCTTGAGTCAACCTCTAGAGAAGGTTTGTTCCTCATTTGTGCAAATAAAAACAAATGGTAAAGGTATAAGAAAAGATATGGAAGGGTTAGAGAGCATGAAAGGGATAGAAATAGAAAAAATAGTGGTTAGAATTTGGCTAACATTATCACACCCTATGCAAACACCTTGTAACTTGAATAAAATATAGCCTAATAGACCATCCACTTAAGCAAAGCATTACAAAATATAAATTTAGCTTATGTCATGCATTCTACCACTCCAAATTCTCTACAAAAAGAATCCCAATAGAAATTCAATCATAATAGAATATTTCCATATAAATAATTAACATTAATTAATAGATATATAAATATTCCACGTCATGCATTCCCTAATACTCCCATAGCTTGCAATTATAATCCAAACAACAAAAGTTTCTAATAGAATACACCATACACAAAGCCATAAAAAACAATTCTAGAGATATAGAACTAACATACACATTAAAACATGCAATACATTCATCAATGGAGGACAAAAAACATTTGATTCCTTAAACAATAGAGTAAAATTATATAGTTTACAATAAATGAACACTCAAATTGTTAACCCTCATGTTGAGGAAGCCTAAGCTATTTATATCTTTTACAATCAGTTGAATCTAGCTTAATAATTACATTGATGGCCTAGCATAGGTCTAAAATGAATAGGCATAGCCTAGCTACACCTTGGACTATGGTGTGATTAACATGCTTGAGAATAGTGGTGATCGCTTTCCTACCCTTAAATATTATATCTTTTATCCTGACTATTTTGATCTAACATCCCATTGCAATTATTAGTAGCCATGTGTCTTTAGTTGGCTTGGGCTTCTTTAGAACATTCAACCTCCAACTATTACACTTCACTATTATGCCAACTATTTTAAATTTTACAACACCTCTATTCATGATCATCAGGGGTTGCTACCACCTTTTGTAGGTTCTAGTAGACTAGTTATTACTTTCTTGCCTACTTATTTTGATATGAGTGGTTGAGGAGTGATTCGGTTGTCCAAGCTTCTAAAATGCATGATTTTCATTCAAATGGACTTATTTGGGATTCCTTTTCTTTTTTTTTCTTTTGGTTTGTTGTTAGGGCCTTGGAAACCCAGCTAGAACTTTTGAGATATTTGGCTTATATCATTTTTGACAAACCTTGGCCACTCTCACCTTCTAGCTACTTTTACCTTCTAGCTCTTGATTAGTCAAGATTTTTAAGTGACCTTGTTGATGTCATATTTTAGAATCCCCAACCACCCTTGTTATTAGACTCATGATTAGTCAAAATTATTGAGTACTCATGCCAATCACTCTTACTATCTAGCCACTCTTTGGTTGGTAGAGAATTTTGGGGCTTATTGATAACATTATTGCCCAAAAGTCTTGGCTTACTTAAGCCATATAGGATCTAGGGGATAAGTAGCTAGACTTTTTTTCTTAGAAATATTTTGTGCCTGGTAAGATGTAGTTAGTATTTTGGCTAGTTATAATTAAGATTTTTACTTATATTTTAGCTTACATTTTTTATAGGTCCAATAGTAGGGTAGGATAACCAAACACTTCCACTTCAAAAATTGATCCAAAATAGCCCAATTTTGCCCTTAGAATTGTTTGTTCTAACTTCGATAATAAGATAATTGATAGAATTATATATTCAAATGAAACCTTGAAGCTTGAATGTTCCTCCAAAACTATTACATATCGTATTGATTTTTCTAATACTCTAATATTTTATTCTCAATAGGGAATCACCAAATATCCAAACTTGGCAAATATGTCTAAGGAATTATCTTATTTTGACTTGGTCAATGCTCATTTTATGAGTCCATCTATCTGTTATAGGATGGACTCATGACCTTTGAGTAGATAGAAACCCCACCAACAATAGATCATTTTTAGTTGCTATAAAAAAGGATACATGTGTTTATCATTATCTTTCTAATTTGATGGATCAATACAACCTCATGGCAAAGAAAGATAAAAAGTATTTAACAACCTTATTTTAAGGACACCCATTGTAAGCATTTTTAACATATATATAGTATCAACAACTTGATATACTAATGGACCTTTAGTTCTTCTCATCTTATTTATCTTCATTTGATAATTGAGCTTAAAATTCTTGCCTTTAGTAGGGTTTGCCTAATGAAGTGATATCTCACTACAAGAGCAATTTTGAAGCTATTATATATTCATGGTTTACTACCTTATATTCCTACTAAAACAAATTCAACTTTCTCTTCAATTCTAGCATCCTTAATGCTAATATCCATGGTAGCCACTCAATAATGTTGAATTTTCATCTCCCCTTTTGCCATGGAGATGATAAGTGTGAGATAGGTCAGGCACTTTATAGAATTCTAGGGATCATAAATGGTCCTTACTTGTGTAATTGTGGGTCACCTTTCTAGTTCTACCATTTTCTATTAATAATGCTACTATTTCTACTTTTATACTTGGTGGAACTAGGGTGATAGGTCAAATATTGAGGTAATGGCTTGCAGACTAGTTAGCTATTGCTAGATTTTCAAAGGTAAATCCAAAGGTTTTAGGAATGGTAGAATGGATGGATGAACTAAAAAGGATATGGTTGTGGATGTAAACTTGACAAAGACAGATGGTTCCATGGATTGAATTGTTTGGGACGTAATGAGTGGTGACGAAGTGGCCAAAGTGGTAGAGATGGGAGCAATGATATAAGGGCCACTTAGATAGGATATTTTTATAGTGAAAGTAATACGAAATATAATGGTCATGTCTTCATCCAATGGAGATGCATCCTATAGAGATAGGGTAGTTATTTTGGGAGCGATATTTATAGGTAGTCGAGGGATGCCTCAATATAGATGCTTACTCCTTTTCACTACAAGTGCTTTAACTTCCTTTAAGGAAATTTATCCTAGCTTGATTCTTCTTTCATTTGCCTTTCCCATGAGAGTGCTAGTTGGACCAATATTGTTAATATGGGAGGCTCTAGAATGGAGGTTATAATAAGGAGCATTTTAAATTTTGGTTGTGTGTTTGGAAGGACATGGGTGTCAACCTATTAGGTTTCTTTTGTTCTTACTGATCGGCATGATTACTCACTTGGAGACTCTCCTTCACTTCCCTCCTAGGAATCATTGAATTCTTCCTCATGATCTTTGTCATATAACTAGCTAAATTGCTTGTCTACTTTTGGTCCTCAAGGATTGATGTCATATCACCATGTTCTTGGTAGATTTTCCACCAATATTTTATTTTATCATCCTTCCAACCCCAATCAATAAAATATTCTATTTTTTGGAGAAAACATAGGATGTGGAATTCACCTTGCTAGCCACCTTGTAGAAATTAAAATATGGATTTGGTTGTGTCTTGGATGGAAAGATATATTCCCTTTGGAGCAGTGAGTAGGTTCCCTCTACACTTTTAAAGGATTATATCTATGTCTTAGGTTGATGCTTAAATGTTTTGGCACCTTTCATAGCTAATAGCTAGTTCATAATTTTCCCTTTTGGGTCATAGTGTCATGAGTCATCAAGTGTGTCAAGACCCACTTCATGTAACATTTCCTTCAAGATGGGTCCCACCTTCCTCTTTAGTAGAGATACCTCACCTATGTTCATAAAATGCCTATAGTATTCTACTTTTCTTCACCCAATTTTAGAGGTATTATTGACCATATCTAGTTGCCTCAACTTTTCTAAAGAGACCGTCCTCCTAAGAGCATACCTTGAAAATAGCTATACTAGATTGATGAATTTATATAGACATATTTTACTGGTATTTTTGAGGAATAACTAGTCTCCCCTAAATTAAAAGTGCATGTATATGAAACCAAGCACTAGCATTCATGAGGGACTACTTCCTCTAATCACATTTAGGGATGGTATTAAGAATTTATCCATGAAAGTATAATAAGAGGTATTTTGATAGATGACTCTAGTCTAGGAGGAGGTGGATTTCCTTAAACCATCTTCATCTTTCACCTTTAAGCTAAAATGTTCATACAACTAAGGATTTTATAAAAATACCAAGTTTATTAAAAATGAGTAATACTTGGATGTACGAGCATCCATGAAGTTATGAATCCCTTCATGAATCTGGTGGAAACTAATGGTGTTGAAATTAAAGACCAATGTTCTAACTTTAGGGACACATATTAACATATGTAGGACACCCATCTCTTATTCAGATACTTTCTTATCATCATAAAGGCCAAAGAAAAATGTTACCATGCTTAATATGACATAGGCTCCATTCTTGAAGGTTTGTTGGCATAAAGAGACTTTTAGTATAGAGGTCACCACTTTTGAGAGCTCAAATTTTATATAGCCTAATTTGTCCTAGATATTGGAGTGGTATATGTTGGTAGTCTTTGGATCCACTCTAATACCTACAAGCAACATCAACATCTCCTGCATAGCTTCAACTAATATTGTTATCATGAAGTAGTTATCATAGCCTTTTATTATCTTGTGTTGGGAGTCATAATGGAAGATGCATGTACCACTAGATCATAGAAGTCATGCACTTGTGAAACCATATACCTTGCTAGATAACATGTCTATATTCTTATGGGAAATTACTTGACTTCTTCACCAATTCTCTTTTGATAGGTTCCTTCCTTCAAACTCTTGGTACTCTTTGATAGCTTGGGTATTTCTGTCATTTTACCTACATAAATGATAAAGAAATTGGTATTTATCTACTTATTATAAGTGTGGATGCTTCTTCTTGAATGGAGGGCATTGCTCTATACGCAAAAATGGTGGCTAAGATCCTCTTTTTAGACTCCATGGTTTTTATGATCTATATACAACTTTGCCTTCCCTTTACATTGTCTTAATGATATTCTATGCTTTAGAGCTCTTGGCATTCTCGGTTGCTTATGGAATAATGAGGAAGATTGGGGGGTTAAGGGAATTAAAAGGCTCTATATTTCTTTTGACCATTATGAATCCATGCGTATAAAATTTTTCTATATTATGTTGGTAGGGATAGTCATGGCCTTGTTTTAGGTTCCTAAGACTCCTTGGAATTTGTGCCCCTTTCTTGTGATTGGTTGATTTTAAATTTTTCTATTTAAATACAATCAAACTTTATTACCAATCTACTATGTTTATGGATCTTCCAATATTTTCCATTGGGGATCCAAATATACATTTATCCTACCCACAAATCCTTTTTGATGAGATATGCAAGGAATTGAGAATATCCCTTGAGATGTTGGTTTTAGAAACTCTAGCAGGGTTGGAAAAATTCTAATTGTCATTTCTCATCCCTAGGTGGATTTGATATTATGATATTTTGCATGATCATTGTCTCTTGATTTCACTCTATTTAGAGAAATTTTCAATTTTTTCACTAGGTCCGTGTCTGTTATGGAGTGGTGGGGATGGTCATTCAATATCATATTGTTGGATGATGTATTGGGTACATGGCCTCAACTAATGGGAATTGCAGTGTCAAGATGCCAATATGGCCCTCCAAATTTGCTTGTATGTTTTGATTATTGAGAGGGATTTATGGTACATTTTGGACTCCTATCACATGTGGCCATAGGAGAGACTTGTGTTTATGTCACCTTGTAACCTCGCCATAGTATATAAATCTCTCTTGATGTTTCTATAATAAATATAGTCTTTTTCAAGAACAATCATTAAGCTCTTCCCTTTCTTGAGGTATTTCACCACTCTGCTTTCCTTATAGGATTGGTGCAAATAATATTTTAGAGGATTTTGGTGGTGTAATCTTCCCATTCAGTCTCTCTGAGAAACTCAACTATATGATACAAAATCACCACCTATTTAGTTATAAATAATATTTGAGTAGGTAGGGGGTTGCACTTAGTTGTTTTCTTAGAGAATTTGGTTGACAATATTAATATTTTAGTGGGGATCTTTGTTCATCATGACAAGGCATGAATTGATTTTCTTTATCATTAACTAAGAATTTCCTTGGATACATTAGCTTCATACCTCATTTAGTTATCCCAAGAATTCTACCTCTTGGAACCCAAAGGAAAATTTGTACCTTTTGGGAAAAAAAAATTTCCTTTGTAATAGGTGAAGAAATTTGTCAACATGAACTAGATGATCATGTCAAGACTAATTAAATATTTTTATATAGAAAACCAGGACAAACTTGTGAATAAAATGATGAAAGATAAATTTCATGATGCTTTGGAAAGTAGAAGGAACATTAGTAAGATAAAAAGGTATGATTAACAACTAATAATTACCCTAATGTGTATGAAAAGTAGTGTTAGGAATATCCATTTCCCTAAACCTAAATTGATGAAACCTAGAATGCAAGTCTAGTTTTATCAAGCATCTAGGACCATGTAATTCATCCAATAAATCATCTATAAAAAGGATAGGAAACTTATATTTTATAGTGATATTGTTGAGAGGAAAATAATTAGGACACTTGCACCATGAATTATCCTTGTGTTATACCATCACAAGAGAGGTTATAGAATTATTTGTGGATGGATTATTCCTTGGTCCAACATTTACTAAACAATATTCTTAATTTATATTTTTGGTCCTAGGGATAGTGGTAAGGAGACACATTAGGAGGTTGAATTCCTAGAACAATGTGGATGGCATGATCATATGTGTTCTTAGGATGAAGATCCATGGGTTCATTAAAGACCTTCTCATATGGGTCCATAAATTTATATAAATCCAAAGAATAAGTTAGAAGAAGTGGATCTAAATATTGAACCTCTATGCAATTGAGTTGGGAAAAGAATCTACAACCACATTTATTCAATATATTTTCCATGTTATGTGAACTAACCATATTGGAGGGAGGGGTTGGATTCCTTGGAGATAAATGAATCTTCCCTTATTCATCCATTCAACCTATATTTTTTGTAAACTAATAGTAACATCACTAAGTTGAGATAGTCATTGTACTCCCAAGATGACATCTGAACTACCTATGTTCATGGAAAAGATATTTTACAACCAATTATAATCTCCCATTTGGATGCTAACATTAGCCATTAAACCCACATGCTAAGTGGTGCACTCATTTGTAATTAAGACTTGAAATTTATATTTATTTGAAGTATTGGTATACAAGCCCAAGAACTTTGATATCTTACTATCTAAAAAATTACTTGTGCTACCTAAACCAATCAAAATATTGATGTACTATAATTTAATAAAAAATATACCTTAATAGTATGGTAATATTCGATCCCCACAAGAGGATGAGCATATAGAGAAATGGTACCATCCTCATGTTCTTACTCATATACTTCTATTAGTTACTCCTATTGTAATGAATCTTCATCTTCATATGCTACTATATCTTTAACTTCCACTTGAAAGTTATGATATTATTTATAGGTAAGATCTCATTGATGGTTAGAATGACATTTGAAATAGAATAATATTAGAGAATTATCATTATTGTAGTAAGGATGATGAGAGTTGAAGCCACATCTATGTTGGGGAATATAATCTTTTATTTTATGTTCTACCACCAAAGCTATACATTAAGCATTATCAAGAGTATAGGGATTAAGCATGTAAAATTTTAGCTAAAATTTATTCTTAATACCATTTCAAAATTATGAGACCACTACCATATAATTCAACTGGTAGGTATAGCTAAGAAGACTAGTGAACTTAGAGTAATACTCCTTAACTATTCCTATTTGCTTTGTTTGTATTATATGGACCACATATTATGTATAATATATATTTTAAAACATTTAGATAAATTAATATTTGAGTTCATGCCACAATTTAGAACCCACATGTTGAAGCTTCCACAATAACCATTGATGAGCTTGGGTTTGAACAACACAAGCTTATACTAAGAGGGGGGGTGATAGTATAATACCAATTTTTAATTTTCTTAATAAATATTATGTAATGTATAGATAGCAATATCAATAGTAGTAATCAAAGCAATTCACAAATAACCACACATAAAAGAGACACCAAAATTTACGTGGTTCACCCAATGTGGGCTACTCCATGAAGAAAATATTTCACTAAATTTTTTTCAATCAATCTATGGGGAATCCTTTCCATATTACAATGTTTATGGATCTCTATCCAAAGAAGACACCAATCCCCTAATCTAAGTTCATGGATATTTATCCATAGGAGACACCAATCTTCTAACTCTACTATGGCTGGTGATCCTCTAGAAGACTTCTACCTCCATTGCCCTTAGCAAATAGAAATCTATCCACAGAAGACACTTGTCCTCCTTGATCTGGATAGATATCTCTATTATTAACTCTATCACCTCTAAATATCCATCTCAAATCTACACTAAACATAGTATTTCAGTCTAGCATAAATCTATCCTCAATATCTGTCTTTATTCTGGCACAATCCTATCCTCAAATTTTCACCAAACTCTATCCTTGAATCTATATTAAACATAGTCCTTCGGTCTAATACAAATATATCCTCAATATCTATCCTCAAACCTTAACTCAAAGCTTGAATCAATCTCAAATCAACTCTATTGGATCTACCCTAAACCTTAACTCAAGTTTTGAACAAATCAATCAATAAACTCTACTCTCAAGTCTTCTCAAAGACTTATCTCAAATATACTTTACAAGATTTCAAAAAATATTACACCAATCTATCCTCAAGTCCTCTCTATAACTTGTCCAATATGCTCAATAAGTTCTCACAAGAACTTATCCAAATATACTCTTAATCTATATTGTAAGCTTCCACAAAAGCTTACCCAAATCTATCCACAAGTCTTCTCAAAGACTTACCTCAAATATGTTAAACAAGTCCACACTAGGACTTGTACAATATTATAGAAATATAAAGACAATTGTTAGAGACTCAATATGCTCTATACTCATCACAATGCTTAATCACTCTTTTAGAAGCATACAGAGAATTGTTAGAGACTCAATATGCTTCACATTGATCTCAATGCTCAATCACTTTCACTCGCTATTTTAGAAACATATATAGAATTATTAGAGACTCAATATGCTTCAAATTTAACTCAATACTCAATCACTTTCTCAAATCAATTTAGAATATAGAATAGTTTATTTTATGGAACACTCCACACATCCACTTGACTAGGCTCAACCAACTCTACTCAACCAATCACTCAATGAAACAATCCTTGCTTACAAACCCTAGTCCAAGCATATGAACACTTACTCAAAATATTTCCAACAATGCCTATCAACAAATCTCACATAACAATGATACTCATGATCTTTACAAACCCTAGTTCAAGTTCTTCACTTAACCAATGGCTTCAAAAACAATGCTTATCAAACAAGGTTTTAACAACTCTTTATTCTAGAAAACCTTGAAGCATTAACTCAATATATTCAATAAGGAAACCCTGATTAAGTCCTTTTAACTCCAAACTTATTTTCTAGAAAACCAACCAATCAACTTGTTGAGGTGTGATTTTGTCAGGTTACGAAACCACTCAACAACTTAGAATTTAAATTCTCTCTTGCAAAGAACATAATATTTCTCCAAGGTTCTCACTTAATGTTTTATGTGTCATGCATAGATGTTTATATAAGTGCCTGAATAAACTCTTGGGTTTGCAAGTTTTTGTTTACAAGGGGCCTAGGAATTAAGTAAATGATTTCAAGTTTATCATGTATAACATGCTTTTCACCAAATTCTATTATCCAAATGATAAAGTAAATCTACCTTATGATTAAGATCTATTGATGCAAACTTAACAATACCATTGATTAAAATGCTTTCAAAACTAATTTGAAATAACAATTTGCCTTAGCATTTTAATTAATGTGAAATTTCAATTACCTTAATAAAAATTAAAGTATGTGAAATTTCAAAATGATGATATAAACCCTGATTATAAATATTCACCTTTAAAACCTATGGTTTAATCAATGAATAGATTTTATTCATCTCCAATATAAAATTAACATTGAACTATTTGAGATAATGAATAAAAAATAAAAATGTTTAACCCCAAAATCATAAGGTTTTAAAAACCTTATTAATCATAAATTCATAGGGTTTGCTATAAAGATTATTTATGAACTGTGAGTTCTATGATTTAAAATCAAGTTCATAAATGTACTTCCTTATTATATTTTTTTATTAAATATTTATGAAATCAAATATTTAATAACCAACATAATCTTCCAATGTAATGTTTGGATTTGTGCATAAATAAATTATACTTAAAACATGAAATCCAAACAAACTTTAATAAAATAAATCACTTCTAATTCTCAACCTTATTAAATCAAAGTTAGAACCAGAATACTTATTTATAAAACATTTTATTCATCCCAAATATAAAATCAACATTAAAATATTTGGAAAATGAAATAAAGTAATAATGTTTAACCCTAAAATTGTAAGATTTTCAAATCTTATAATTATAATCCATAGGGTTTTAATATAAAACTGATCTATGAACTGTGAATTTTATACTTTGAAAATCAAGTTCATAAATATGTTTTTCTCATATTATTTGCTTATTAAATATTTATGGAATAAAATATTTAATAACAAATATAATCCTCTCAATGTAGGGTTTGGATCGGTAAATAAATAAAACGGTATTTGAAGCATGAAATCCAAACAAATTTCAATAAAAGATATCAACTCTAATTCTCAACTTTATTAAATCAAAGTTGAAACCAGAGTACTCATTTATCTTTTATATATTTATTTATTTAAATATTAAAACAATTTAATATTTAAATAAATTATTGATAACCTAGTGTAAGGTTTAATTCTTATGAAATTGAACTAGGCTATGTAAAAATGATTTAGTATAAAATAAATAATCAAAAGTTTTATGATACGAAAATAATCCTTTGTCTCGAACAAATAACACAGACAAAACCAATCATAGAAACTTAAACCAAATCATTGTTTACCAGTATTCACACAACAGAACAATGACATGATGCAATCTTCAAGGGAATATTAATTATTGAAAAATTATATTAAACATTTTTTTCAATTTCAAATACAGACTATGCACATATTTGAATCCAAAATATTTAATATAAAATATTGATCTTACAATAAGCTTGACTTCTCTGCAATATGGACTTCTCTGTATCTTCTTCAAAACATTACTTTGGCTCCTTTCAACTCCTTTCTCCTCCTTCTCTGCAAAAAATGTCTGACCCTCTCTTTGGTTTCTAATTCTCCATTTATAACTTGAGAAATTCGTTCCTCTTGATTAGTTTACTCTGTTCCGTCAGTTTTAAAAAATGAATTCTTGAAACCCTAATATCAATAAAGCCTTTTCAAAGGATTTAATATTTCTCCTCATTGGCATTCAAAAATTAAAGTTATAATCCTGCCAATAAGACAAATATTAATTAGAATATAAAACATTTATAAAATAACATTCTTAAATATAATTAAATTATAAAGTTATAAAACTTTATAATTTAATTAATTTAAAAATATTTATAAAATAACAATTTTAAATATATTAAATTATAAAGTTATAAAACTTTATAATTTAATTAATTTAAAACATGAAATAACTAAACATAACATATTAACAAACATATACATAACACTACACACTAACAAAATAATCTAAAAATAATTAAACCTACAAAACATATTATATTATGACACAACATAATATAAACCACATAAAACATGATGAATTTAATCAACACAACACAACAACACAAGGACATTAGGAAACCCTTACGTAATGAGACAAAAATTTGATGACAAAACATTTATAAAATAGTATGTAAAATGCTTATGCATGCTCATCATCAAATGGATGAATAACCTTGATTCCCCATCAGGATAACACTCAAACAATTTCTAAATTTCAAGTGGGTCCCCAATTTTTTGGGGTCATTGTGAAGGACGTCACAACAATGGCGACTCTACTGGTAAATGTCCCTGGACATTTCAGATTTAAAAACCAAACTCTGAAAACAACCAAAACCTAAATATTAAAATCATAAGCGTCAGTGATATCAAGAGAATGAGAATAGACCAATTCGACATGAACCACCAGAATCATCAACATCAGCTCAGTGTGTGCAAAGTGATTCATTCTATATCTTCTGAAACCATTCAACATTCCATTGTCAGTTTCACATTTCAGACTATGAACAATTTCTCTTTGAAGGAAAACCTCCACCCGATTCTCTTCAGGCATTGCTCTACTACCAACCGAGCATTTATAGCTCCGGTAGAGATTATCTGAAACTCCCAGATATTAAGTGGATGTTGCATTTCCTTTATTCTAGACATTGCTTCACTGCCAACTGAGCGTCTATAGCTCCGGTGAAGATTATCTAGTTCTTAGTAATAGATTTGACTTTATTTCCAACTGTATTCATCATTTCATTTTTTTTTTCTCTTTTTATTTCTCATCTTTTTTTATATATGATAGAATGGTACTTTGCAACAAATCCACCTACCACTTGGGTTAGAGATCAGGTAAGGTTGAAAGAGTATATAAAATATTTCACCCTAATTTGCAAAATCGACAACTTCATGCATCCATAATTTCAAACGATATTCTTTAATGTGTTTGTGATACTCATGGAGCTTTTGCAACACAATTCCAATGTTTCATATTTCCTTATCTTAGTTCACATTCATGAAGACATAAACTAACATCTCATTTTTATTTTTCTCCAGGTTTCACAGGTTTTCAAAATAGGTAATTTCATCCTATACAATCCAGGATCAAACATAAACAGAACCAACAAGTGACCAGTGTCTCAATCATAACTACCTTACTTTTGAAAAACCCACTTTGAAATTATATCAACTTGAATGACACATCAAAATCATGAAGCTCCAAAACTGGCAAAGTCAATTTATTGTTGTACTCAACTAAACACAACAAAATGTGACAACACTTAACAACAAAACAACAAAACATCAACAACATCACACATTAACACATCAACAAAATAACTAACTAACAAACTCACAAAACAACAAACTATACAAAACACAAAACAAGAAAACAAAATCCAAAAGACTATTTACAAAAATATACATTATGTACAAGACACTACAAAATTTCTGCCATCATTTCCCTGGATCCCAAATACGATTAGCATACTTTAGAAAACATATATGATTATATGCCTGACAAGTTTTATAAGAATCCAATAAAAATAAGATTAGGCCAAAAATAGAAATTCTCATTGTGCCTATTTCATCCCATTGATTTGATTCAAAATTATAAGCAGTTCCATGTTTAAGATTTGATTTATTAAACTTAAAAGTGAAAACATGATTTTCAATTATCCTTTGCTTATTCAAAAAGGTGTAAATTTCAAAATTTGATTCAAAATTTAGAACTAGGCTCCCCTTTTCAAATAGGAGATCTTGCAAATAAGAACCTATTTCTAAAAATTTCAAATTCAAGTCACTTTCAAAGTTTTTAAAGCAATCACAATCATTCAAGAATTGACAAGCATCTAGGACATTTGGTATAAGAAGATCATTAAAAATTTGTGCACAAGATTCACTAGTTGATTGCTCATGAATTTGATTAAGCATTTCAAACATGTTTTCCTTCATTTCATTTATGGCAAAAATTTTAGAAGTTGTCTCCAACTTCTTGTTAACAACATTTGACATTTCATCATTGATAGCATTAGCATCCAAAAACTTATCATGCAACCCATTACCTGAAAATTTTGTAACCAATGAGAAAGGTGAAGATTTTACCTCATCATCTATACTCAACACATCATTATTAGCATTTACCAAGATTTGATGAGCATTTATCACTTTTTCCTTTTCTTCATGGTCTCCATCATGATCACCTTGTAGTTCTTCATCTTCATCAAATACCTGTTTGTTAAAGACACCAAAATTAGGCACCCAATTAAATGTATGCCCATCCTTTTCAAACCACAAATCTGATTGATCACAAGATGTGTTAAATAACAAATTTTCTTGATCAACCACCTGAGTTACTTTAGATAGATCAACATTTTCCTTTAGGTCATCACCAACATTAAATCCAAACCATTCATGTGAATTTGTACTCAAATTTTTATTAGTCACGGGTAAAAGAGATGACTTTACCTCGTCCTCATTATTAACAAATGAGTCATAAGAAACATTTACCATTTCTTCATTTTCAATTTCAGCAAGGTGTTCAATAAATTCATCTTCAAAGTGATTCAATTTTGGAACCTTCTCTATTTCTACAATTGGCATGTCATTTTATGATTGTGTAGGAATTGTGAAATCTTCTTTTGAAATAGAAGTTTCAACATCCTGCATATCAAGTGAAACAAAAATTTTATCAGTAGAAGTATGAGAAAACAATGATTCACCATACATACCCCATCCATTATAATAATTATCTTCTAAAGCTAAGGGATGAGATTTTATCGTGGCTTTAGAAAACATGTGATTCTTTGACTATACAGGAGTTGTAGACTCTTCATGTAAGATATCAATTTTAGCATCCTGCATATCAAATGAAGAAAAATTCTTATCAGTAGGTATAAAAGAAAAACATTCATCATATCTTCCCCAACCATTATAAAAATTATCTTCTATAGTTAAAGGGTGAGGTTCAACCATATATTTTGTGCAAACTTCGGATAGGTCTATAATTTCCTTTTCAAATTCACCTTTATCAATCACCTGAGATGAAGACCTATTGATTTCTTGTTGTATGAGCATTGTAGAATCCTTAAGTGACACAAGGCTTTCAATTTCCTACACATCATCTGAGATAAGAACTTCTTTGGAAATTGTGAATAAAGTGAATAATTCTTCTTCATGATCTGAAATAACAAAATCATTATCTTTCTGAAGCACTTGGTGACATTCCATATTTTATTTCATACCATATTTGGATTCATTTTCAGATTCACCTTCTTCAATAAATAATTCATCTTCAACTTCAAACAATTCATCTTCCTCAAGCAATAATATTTTAGGATCAGTCATTTGAACAATCATCATCGAGGTATTATTTTTTTGTAATCCCTTGCAATATTCAATGAAATCACATCTATGATCATTCAATTCTTTAACTTTACCTGTTTGAACATCACACTCATTATCCTCCTGAAACAAATGATGAAAATCTATCATTTCTTCTATATATTCTTCATATTCATTTTCAAATTCATTTTCTTTAATTTCAAAAAATTCATCTTTCTCAGATTCATCCTCCTCAATTTCAAAGAATTCATCTTCCTCAGATTCATATTTTGGTAAGATAAGGGTTTCTTCAGTGGGATCAATTTTTGTATTTTGTTTTATAAGATCATCCCAATCCTCTTTTGTGAATAATGGCTCTAAGTCAGTTTCTACATTTTGATCAACTTGATCATCACAATGTTCATTGATGGGTATTGACTCTAAAACTTGCACCTCATTCTCAACATCTAAGGTATTTGTGACATCTAAACTATCAACCTCAACCTGACTCATTTGTGATATTTGATTATGATTTTTAGGTCTAAGTCTGTATAGTTGCTCCATATTAACACCTTGAGATATCAATTGTTGTTCAAATGTTACTGCCTCATTGTAAGCTCTAGGTAATGATGTAATTTTAATACCTTTCAAAAACATAGCAGTAACATGATCTAAGGCTCCCATGTATATTTGAGTAGCTCTTTCTTCTAAAATGATATAATGTGTTCCCACCTCGGTATACAACCTATGGAATTTATCATTAAATGATCTCATGGGTTCATTAAATATTTTTCGAATAGAAACAAATTGATTTAACATCATAACTAGATCATCCAACCTTCCAAAATGTTTGAGAAATGCTTTCTCTAGTTTAACCCAAGAAGTAGCATACCTTACAGGTAATTGTATGTACCACTTAAGCGCAACCTCATCCAATGGGTATGAAAATAATCTGCAAGGAACATCTCCCTGCATAAGTTGCAAATGACTTAACACACTCTTGTATCTCTGAATATGTTCCTTGGCTTGATCCACATCATGCCTAAATCTGGGTAAACAAACTTCTACACCTTCAGGAATTTGATGAATAGGCATGTTTAAACTGCTATAATAATCACCTATCCAAGATGCCATTATTTTCTTTACTGAAGTAAGTGATGCCATTAGTGAACTTCAAAGAACACAAAATTTAATGCCAATCTTATTAGTCAAAGAAATATATCTTGCAACTAAGCATGAAATGACTAATCAATTGATAAAAAGATATGCATCAATTAAACCTTGGCATTAAATAACACCCTTCAATTTGTAATTTTTTTTTAAACTGAGATTTGAATGATTTCAAATGAAAATCAAATATTTACCTTTCAAGCCCTCCTTCTAGCGCCAATTTGTTGAGGTGTGATTTTGTCAGGTTACAAAAACCACTCGACAACTTAGAATTTAAATTCTCTCTTGCAAAGAACGTAATATTTCTCCAAGGTTCTCACTTAATGTTTTATGTGTCATGCATAGATGTTTATATAAGTGCCTGAATAAACTCTTGGGTTTGCAAGTTTCTGTTTACAAGGGGCCTGGGAATTAAGTAAATGATTTCAAGTTTATCATGTATAACATGCTTTTCACCAAATTCTATTATCCAAATGATAAAGTAAATTACCTTATGATTAAGATCTATTGATGCAAACTTAACAATACCATTGATTAAAATGCTTTCAAAACTAATTTGAAATAACAATTTGCCTTAGCATTTTAATTAATGTGAAATTTCAATTACCTTAATAAAAATTAAAGTATGTGAAATTTCAAAATGATGATATAAACCCCTGATTATAAATATTCACCTTTAAAACCTACGGTTTAATCAATGAATAGATTTTATTCATCTCCAATATAAAATTAACATTGAACTATTTGAGATAATGAATAAAAAATAAAAATGTTTAACCCCAAAATCATAAGGTTTTAAAAACCTTATTAATCATAAATTCATAGGGTTTGCTATAAATATTATTTATGAATTGTGAGTTCTATGATTTAAAATCAAGTTCATAAATGTACTTCCTTATTATATTTGTTTATTAAATATTTATGAAATCAAATATTTAATAACCAACATAATCTTCCAATGTAATGTTTGGATTTGTGCATAAATAAATTATACTTAAAACATGAAATCCAAACAAACTTTAATAAAATAAATCACTTCTAATTCTCAACCTTATTAAATCAAAGTTAGAACCAGAATACTTATTTATAAAACATTTTATTCATCCCAAATATAAAATCAACATTAAAATATTTGGAAAATGAAATAAAGTAATAATGTTTAACCCTAAAATTGTAAGATTTTCAAATCTTATAATTATAATCCATAGGGTTTTAATATAAAACTGATCTATGAACTATGAATTTTATACTTTGAAAATCAAGTTCATAAATATGTTTTTCTCATATTATTTTCTTATTAAATATTTATGGAATAAAATATTTAATAACAAATATAATCCTCTCAATGTAGGGTTTGGATCGGTAAATAAATAAAATGGTATTTGAAGCATGAAATCCAAACAAATTTCAATAAAAGATATCAACTCTAATTCTCAACTTTATTAAATCAAAGTTGAAACCAGAGTACTCATTTATCTTTTATATATTTATTTATTTAAATATTAAAACAATTTAATATTTAAATAAATTATTGATAACCTAGTGTAAGGTTTAATTCTTATGAAATTGAACTAGGCTATGTAAAAATGATTTAGTATAAAATAAATAATCAAAATTTTTATGATAAGAAAATAATCCTCTATCTCGGACAAATGACACAGACAAAACCAATCACAGAAACTTAAACCAAATCACTGTTTACCAGTATTCACACAGCAGAACAATGACATGATGCAATCTTCAGGGGAATATTAATTATTGAAAAATTATATTAAACATTTTTTTCAATTTCAAATATAGACTGTGCACATATTTGAATCCAAAATATTTAATATAAAATATTGATCTTACAATAAGCTTGACTTCTCTGCAATATGGACTTCTCTGTATCTTCTTCAAAACATTGCTTTGGCTCCTTTCAACTCCTTTCTCCTCCTTCTCTGCAAAAAATGTTTGGCCCTCTCTTTGGTTTCTAATTCTCCATTTATAACTTGAGAAATTTGTTCCTCTTGATTAGTTTACTCCATTCCGTCAATTTTTAAAAAATGAATTCTTGAAACCCTAATATCAATAAAGCCTTTTCAAAGGATTTAATATTTCTCCTCATTGGCATTCAAAAATTAAAGTTATAATCCTGCCAATAAGACAAATATTAATTAGAATATAAAACATTTATAAAATAACATTCTTAAATATAATTAAATTATAAAGTTATAAAACTTTATAATTTAATTAATTTAAAACATATTTATAACATAACCATTCTAACACCAGGTATTTATTTGTTTGTATATATCATTTAGTTAAAGATATTTATTTGTGATGCTTGCTACTATCTAGGTTTATCAGGCTCCTAACACCAGTTCTTAGGTTCCATCCATTCCATCTGATCTTATCCACCTTGCCCATCAGTCAACATGAATTTTTTTTATTTATTTACCCCACTCTATAATCCATATGATCTAGCTAAACCAAATCCAATTGACATAAGCCTTATATATATGGACTAGATTTCCTCATCATCATTTTTTGAGTTTGTCTTATCCGAGGAATTGTTAAGAGCTTCTGCCAATTACATTCCTCCATCCCCTATGCCTTCATCTTCATCTTCACCTTCAAATCCAGAGGTTTTCTAGGTAGACATAGAAGAGGATAATCCAGAAGAGTTTGATGATATCTTAGATGATATTCATCTGATCCCTACGTCCCATCATCTTGACGAAGGTTCCCACATGTCCATTGAAGATACTATCGATGTGAACCTTAGTTCAGATAGGGACTATCCCCAAATTATTAATCTTGGTAAAATTTTATCACTCGATAAACTAGAGCAATTAATTGCTCTCCTTAAGAGGAAAAATGATATTTTTACATGGACCTAAAAGGACATGTCTGGTCTTGATCCTAACTTGCCTCCCCCAACTAATTTAAAGGAATTGCATAGTTTACAATGAAATATCCAAACGATCTATCATTTCATTGCACAACTTTCTGATAAATGTAGACCATTCAATCACCTACTACAAAAAGGGGTGTCATTTTCTTGGATAGATGAATTTAAAAAAGTATTTTATGACATTAAGCAATGCCTAGCTTCTCCGCCAGTTTTAGCACCTCCTTGTCCAAGGGTCCCATTCTATGCATAATGATATTTATTTATATGTATATATACATTTCTTATACACCAAAACATTTGTATACATTTCATTCATAGCATTGCATTTCCTTTGCATATACACTTCATTCCAAAAACAATGCATTAACACACATTTCATATTGCATTTCAAATTTCACAAAATTACATGTCATACATTACATTTACATCCACATTTCACATTTTATACTAGGGATCATTTATTAATTTTAAGGTTTTAATTGGTCCAATAAATTCATGTTACCTTGATCATGGTCACCTTCAAAATATTATCTACATCATTCCACAAAGTCATATTGTCATTTGCAAATTCACATTTCCATAAAGTCCTAGGTGTTTTCGGTCACTCAGCCACTCCTAGTATTTTACACAACCTCCAAAAATACATGTTGATTTACTTTTAGGACCATTACACATATACATTAAGAAAATATTGAGCTTTGGTAATTGACTCCAAAACATTCTTGAATCAAACACAATTTCACATATTAAAAACATCTTGTGTCAAAGAAGGATAACACCATGCTTGGTTTGAACCTCAAAGTGAAAATGGTCTTCCTTGCTAGTCCCATAATGCAACATAGTCCATAAAAATAGTGGTTGTCACCACTATCACAATTCCAAAAATAAAATAAAGAGTAGAAAAAATCCCTAACAAAAAATCTAAATCTTTTACATCACACACCATTGATCAATGGGTTGTAAGGATCATACTACATTTCCAATTATATGGTTAGGTAGTCATCCCCAAAACTTAAGAGATCAAAAACATAAATTTTGGACTATGGAGTTAGCCTCCACCAAAGCTATAAATGCTTTACTGGTAGTGGAGTACGCTCATGTGTGGTGACACATCTCTTTCAAAGATATCTCTAACTATACATAAGGACAAGCTATCTTCTTGGTTTCATCCATAATAGGTTTACCTAATTTACTCAAGATGAATGAACTCACTTGCACACACATTGGTTCTTTATTGACTCAAATAATTACCATGCTCTTGATTCGGTAAATGAATTCACTGCACACACATTTTATCCTAGAGGGATTAGGCAGTTTTAGTGAGTTTGTTTGATACCACTAGTATGTCTGAGTCTCTACAAAAATAGTCAATTTTCATATAAATGTCCATATCAACATCTATATCTTCTTCCATATCAACATCCATATCTTCTTCTATATCAACATCCATATCTTTTTCAATGTCAACATCCATGTCTTGAGTTTTTTGCCCCATATCCCACCAAGTCTGGTGCCCCTGATTAAACAATAATGCTAAAAAATATAAAATGGACAAACAAGATCTAAACTATAAATGATCATTAGAACATTTACATGCCACCTTGCATTAATCATCCATACATGACACCTTGCATTAATCATCCATACATTCTACCTTGCATTAATCATCCATAACATATCATATGCATTCATCATCCATATAAACATGCATTCCATAAAAAGCATTCACACAAACACATATAACACAAAAATTAAAAGCCATGTATATATATATATATATATATATATATATATATATATATATATCGCATGTACAATGAGTGCCAAAAGGCTACATACAATGGAGCACCAAGGCTCATATATAAAAAATGCATCTAAGCACTAGCTACACCCTCCAAGAGGATCCATGTGATCTAGTAGGAGCTCTAGACCTAGAGATTTTCCTAGACTCACTATGCCTAAAACTCACAAAGATAGATGAGGTTGGAGGATCTAGAAGTGGAATATTTTGTTCCATCAACCTATCCTCCAATGTCTTGACATATCTATATCGAGAGTGAAGATTTTTTATGTCAACATTATGCCAATGCTTCCTCTCTTCTAGCTCTTCCTAGAACCTTGTGATCCTTACATCCCACTCCACCACCTACTACTTAAACTATATCCAGTCCTCCTCACTCTAATTTGGAGGCCCATTTTGAGCCTCCTCTGCATCCTCTCCATCTACATTATCTCTGCCACTATCGAGAGCCTACCTAGCCACACCCATATTCCTCCTCCTTTGACTATCATATCAAAGGTATCATTGTCACTTAGCGGTCTCATGGGTCCCTTCACCATAACCCTCAACCTTATTACCACCTCCATAAACCACTACTTGAAGTGGCATCCATGGTGGCTATGTAGTGAACCATACCTCATACTTCACTGTAGTCCCTACATCATATGCATCTTGGAGATCTATCTCCTCATCATCCTCATAGGCCACCCTTCATGGCTCTGCACATGGTAGCCATGTCTCATCCCGATACCTCCTATACCACATCAACTCATATAGGACATCCTATCTCAAGACAAATTGTCGAAGTACTCATGATAACTAAAAGTAATCAGCCTCACTTTGATGTTGCCCAACCACCCACAAAGCCTACCACACTCATCGCAAGTGCTCTCCATCTTTGGTTCACCTTCAGGCTTGACATGGCTTCCATATCACTTGGGTAAATTTCAGTCTAGCCCACATATTACGATACCACTAACTCATCTACACTGGCTGACTTGGTTATTCCTACTCGACCACTACCCATATCCTAGTGTAGGGTTGCTCCCTATCCAAGCTTGCTACTGGTAAGCCCTCTTATTTAGCAACACTAAAGTGCTCCCATCCCCAACACTACAACCAGATACACCCCAATCCTTTCCTCCCCTACCTCATCACCTCATACAACTCTCAATATACCTACACCAACAATGCAGGAGCCCATGCATACACCTGTCACCTAGTGAGCATATTAGTCACTATTCCTATCAGGTTCCAAGGGAACCTGCACCCAATTTTGTTTGGGGTGATGATGTTGGCCAACATGAACATTACCAAGGCATGGAGGGCATGCAAATACTTGTCCACGTACATATACAAGTAAGGTATACCTCCACTCCCCATCCTCACACCCTACCATCCATCATAAAAATTCTTCATCATCTTCGTCTTCTGCCCATGTACAACCTCCACTTAGATCCCCTCCACCGACACCTTAAGGATGGGATATACATCCTCCAAGGTCACAGTAACCTCTCCTATGGGGAGCTAAAAAATTCCCCTATCTGCATCCCACCTCTCTAACAAGGCAGAGATGTACCCCTCATTAGCCCTCACCACATCAACTCGGGCTACCTATGCTAGCCCCACATCCTCTAACAACTCCCACTCATCATATGATATTACCTTTCTCATTATAGGAATGATATGAAAGAACCAATGTTGAGCCTCCAAAATCCTAAGCTACAACACAACACAAAACACTTGTCATTTATCATTTTTCAAAAAAAAAAAATTACAAAAACATAAAAGTTTTACACAATGCAATGCATAAAGAAGGTAAATACCTCAACAGACCACACTCCAGCATCATTTGTGGATTTTGCACCCACTCCTTCTATGGACATAGCTTCTGTGCTCAAATCACTTCACCTCATTTCACTCCGCTCTCCCAGACATAACTTCTCAAACTCTCAAACACACAAATGAGATTGGTTTCTCATCCTGATAGCCATATATAGCTGCTTTAGGTGCCTTGAGATGCCCATGGGCATTTTTTGGTGCATTGAAGTACCCATGGGTGTTTGCAGTGAATAAAATAGGCTTATATTGAGAAGGGGGGTGAACAGTATAAGATCAACTTTTACTTTTATTTCCCAAAAAATATTATCCAATGTTATCAATGGCCATATCAGTAGAATTAATCAAAGCAATGCACAAATCATCACAGACAAGAGTGACACAAATTTAATGTGGGTCACCAAATGTGGGCTACTCCATGAAGAAAATATTTCTTCTAAATTTTCTCAACAAATATCTTGGGAATCAATTTCCTATTACAATGTTTATAGACCTCTATCCAAAGGAGACATCAATTCCATATGCTCTGATTCATGGATCTCTCTCCACAAGAGAACTCTATTTTCTTGCTCTAATTTATGGATCTCTCTCCATAAGAGAACTCTATCCCCTTGCTATAATTTGTGGATCTCTCTCCATAGGAAAACTCTATCTCCTTGCTCTGGTTCATGGATCTCTCTACAGGATAACTCTACCCCCTTACTCTGGTTTGTAGAACTTGATCTAGGAGAACTCTATATCCTCAACAGGTTTGTGGATCTCTATCCATATAATAACTCTATCTCCCCAACTAGTTCATAGATATCTATCCACAGGAGAACTCTTTCCCCTTTGCACTCTGGTTCATGGATCTCTATCCACAAGAGAACTCTATCCCCTTGCTCTGGTTGGTGAACTTCTAGAAGACTTTTACCCCCACTACTCTAGCTTGTGGATCTCTCTCCATAGGATGCATTTGTCCCTACTGCACTGGTTTATGGACCCCTATCCACTGGATACCTCTATATTCTCTACTTTATCATATCCAAATACTTCTCTCAACTCTATCTCAAATCTATACCAAAATCTATCCCAAGTCTAGCACAAATTTTCTCTAACTCTACTCATAAATCTACACCAAAACCTATCACAAGTATAGCATATATATGATCTATATCTACTCACAAAAATACACCAAAATTTTTCCCAAGTCTACTCTCAAGACTTGCTCAAATCTGCCTTCAAGCATTCTCAAAATACTTGCTCAAATATGCCTTCAAGACTTCTCAAAGACTTGCTCAAATCTATCTTTAATCCTTCTCAAAGACTTGCTCAAATCTGCCCTCAAGCCTTCTCAAATACTTGCTCAAATCTGCCCTCAAGACTTCTCAAAGACTTCCTCAAATATACCCTCAAGCCTTCTCAAATACTTGCTCAAATATACCTTCAATGCTGCTCACAAAACCTACTCAAATATTTCAAAATATTGCATACTAACACAACTTAAATCTCTTTTAGAAAAGTTTTCTGCATAGATACAAATTCTACTTAGAATTTATTTAACCTCTGGAACATATAGAGAATGATATGCTCTATAAAAAACTCAATATGTTTCACACTCACAAATCTTGTACTCAATTAACCAATCTCTTTCTCTTGCAAAATCCTTTTCAAATCAAATCAAAACAATGTATAACAAAACTGGTTTATCTTTCTTGCAAATTTTCTCTCAATGATCAATCACACCAATGCACAATTTTCCTTCACAAAATTTATCTCAAACACTTTCACAATTGCTATCAATATCTCTCAAACCAATATTCAAAGGTTTCATAATGATGTACTAACTTGTCTTCAAACCTAGCACAAATAGTTCACAATCTCTAGCATAAATGTCTCAATATCTTTCAACAATGAAAGCACACTTGTTCTCAAACTCTATCCCAAATATTTCCAAAACCATTCAATAATGAAGTGTAATAATATCTTCAAACTCTAATGCAATTATTTCAAATTCATTTCAACAATTGATGTGCATGTAGGTCTCAAACCCTAACTAAAATATTTCCAACAATGCATACCAAACAACCCTTTTATCTCCACCTTATGTTCCAGAAAACCTTGCTCACAAACACACTCCGAATAAGGAAGGATATGCTCATACCTCTTATTTTATTTGATGAAGCTATGTCCTTAAAACCTGTCTCACAATCAACCAATCCTTCTTGTGACTCTACTAGGTTTAGATACCAGAATATACCAATCAAGCCTTTTAACTCTACCTCAAAACTACTTTCTCAAAACACAACCATCATACCTCAAAATTCTTTATGAAGAAGTGCCCTCAAATACCTACCTCAAAATAATATATTTTGCAACTTCAAAAGGATTAGCACAATACCTTCTATATATTGGAAGCCCTTCTCAACAAGTGTGCACAATTAAGTTCCAAACCAACTCTCTATAACTTCCTTTATTTCTAAAAATAAAATATCAAATCATGAACAAAGCTCTTCTCAAATAAAGCAAATATTACAAACAATAAAATCACATTAAACACCTTTTATCTCCCACTTAAAATTTTAACAAACACACCCAAACGATTTATCAATAATTTCCTTATTACTCCACAAAATAACTCTTTAAAAAAATACACTCTCCATTATATTTTTCTTTTAAACAATGGCAAGAAATAAAAAAATATTTCCCTTATAACTCCCTAATTCCAATGGCACTCAACAACAAAGCACACATTAAGTGCCTAACAACTCAACCTTAGGCATTAATAAAAATTCAATCTTTGTTTACCAAAACTACCTCGGGTGAGACTCGACCACAACACCTCCTACCTGCCAGCGTGCTCATGCTACTTGGGTTGTCACTAGGCAAACTGCCCATGCAAAAATTAATATGCATGACTTAATACTTATCCTCCATGAAATAATCCTTGCCAAAAAAATCATTTCAAAACTATCACTGCCTGAATTCAACCTCACAACTTGCTGCCCTGTGTCTTAACACTGCCTAGTCTGCTGCTAGGCCAACTGTTTGGCTGGAAATAATATCCCACAATCTTATTGTTATATTCATCCAATGCCCTCCTTTTTTTAAAAAGGAAATTCTTCTTCTTCTTCTCACGTCACACACATAGGAAATTGAGTGCCAAAATAAATGTCGAACAACACCTTAGAGCACGAAATTTTATCCATATTAAAATGGATTTACCACCAAACTTTGGATGTTGGTGTTTTTAGGAATTTAAAAAAATCATTTGAAATTTGGCACCAAAACCCACCTTGGGTTTAAAATAATATTATAATATAAAATATTATAATTATTTTTATACTTAACTCTTTGGCTTTTAAACTTTTAACTTTAATATTATAATATTATAATATTATTTGTTTTTAAGCCTTAGTCATTTGCTTCCTTTAGGGTTTTTAAACCAGGGCTTTCAACATTTTAACCAAACACTTGGAGCTTTGTCCCAAACTTCTTGTGCTTAAAATATGAATAGTATAACCCTTTCTTTTAATCAATTTCCTTGCACTGGGATGAACTTTGCCTTGCATCTTATAAACCTTATCTTATTGTCATGCCAAACTATATTTGGCATCAATGACAATTAATGACATCAACCTTTGACATCAATCCTTTGACATCAATGACAACACAATTACTTAAAATTTCCAACAATCTCCCCCTTTGTCATTGATGGCAACCATTTTCTAAAAACTTCTTTTCCACTATTGGATTTCAAATTTTCTCCCTTGAGAAAATACTCCCCCTTTGATATCAATGGCAAAGGGACTCCTTTGGGGTTCAATATAAGACTCTTAGCTTAGCCCCCTCCCCACCTCCTCTCCTTCAAGTGATTAATTTTGGGGTGGGAGTATCTCTACTCCCAGCATACAATACTCTTTTTCTTTGTCAACCTTCTTTTTTAACATACCCTTTTGATTCTTTTGAGTGTCCTTGTTCTTGATTGTCTTTGAAAGTTCTTGAAACTTTGTTCTACACCACTTGGCCTTGTGTCCAATATTATTGCATTTGTAACACTTAATGTTGTAGTTCTTGGAAGGTGAAAGTGTCTTGAAGTTCCTCTTGGTGAAGCCATAATCATTTCTGTCATGAATCCTACAGTGCATTGCTTTATGACCAAAGCAATTACAAGAGTAGCAATACCCTTGGAAGAAATTTTCATATTTGAATGAGTTGATATTACTTTTAGTGAGGCCATACTATTTCTTTCCATGAATCCTGCAATGCATATCCCTGTGACCAAACTGATTACATGAAAAATAATGTCCTTACAAGCAATAATCATATTCAAATAAATTGAATTTTTTCTTGTTGAAGTCATAACCCTTATTTCCATGAACCCCACAATGCACTAATTTATGACCAAACTGATTACATGAGTAAAAATAACCCTCGAAGAAATGCTCATCTTGCCATGATCTCATTATCCTTTCTTTTCTTGTCTTGTGATGATCTTTGTCCCTTGATGGTGCATTTTTTGCTTCCTTTTTGATACTATCACCTTTTAACACATTAGGGTAAGTCTTAGGTTCTTATTCAATCACTTATTTTGATGCTTCCTTTGAGACTTCCTTTTATTTTAAGATTGACTTTCCTTTATTTACCTCTTAACCTTCTTCATTGCCTAGTCTTGTTTTGATAAATGAAGATCTTTGTGCTTTGGTAGTGTTATCCAAAGGTTTTAAACTTTTCCCAAACCTGTGTAGCTTATCATGTGTATCTTTCACTTCCATCCTTAGAGAAACTACTTCATGTTCTAATATTTCACACTCTAGCTCTTTTGCCTTTAATTTTTCAGCCATACCTTCTTCAATTTTCCTTGCCTCTTCAACCTTAACCTTAAATTTAGTGAGATCTTGTAGAAACTTTACCTTTGTTTCCTCATCCTCTTGTACTTGGGCTTTCAATATTGAGTTCTCCCTTTTCAACTCAACAAGTTCCTTTTTATATCAACTATGACTTCCCTTTATGAAACTTTCTCTTTTTTTAGATCTTTGACAACAGGAGCATCTTCATTCTCTTCACTACTACTAAACCTATTCCAATGAGTTGTATTATGATCAAGGATACCACAATCAAAACATCTCACAAATTTTTGTTCTTTCCACTTTTATTCTCAAGATCAAATTCTTCTTCCTTTTTTTTCATGTCCATGTGTGTACCTTCCTTCTTAGGTCTTATGGTTCTTTTTCCTTTCCTTGTCATGTGTGTTCTTGTAGATCTTCCTTCAAGCGATCAAAACTTTCGAAGGAACCTACTCTGATACCAATTGAAGAACACATGCTTATACTAATATGGGGGGTGAACAATATAAGATCAATTTTTACTTTTATTTCCTAAAAAATATTATCCAATATTATCAATGGCAATATCAATAGCAGTAATCAAATAAATGCATAAATCATCACACACAAGAGAGACACAAATTTAACGTGGTTCACCCAATGTAGGCTACTCCACGAAGAAAATATTTCTTCTAAATTTTATCAACAAATCTCTTGGGAATGAATTCCCTATTATAATTTTTATGGACCTCTATCCAAAGGAAACACCAATCCCCTATGCTCTGATTCATGGATCTCTCTCCATAGGATAAATCTATCCCCTTGCTCTGATTTGTGGATCTTCCTCCAAAGGATAACACTATCCTCTTGCTCTGATTTGTGGATCTCTCTCCATAGGATAACTCTATCCCCTTTCTCTATTTCATGGATCTCTCTCCATAGGATAACTTTATCCCCCTGCTCTAGTTCATGGAACTTGATTCAGGAGCATTGTATATCCTCAACTACTTTGTATATATCTCTCTAAAGAAGAAATATATATCACCAAATGGTTCATGAATATCTATCCACAGGAGAACTCTTTCCCATTTGCACTAGTTTGTGGATCTCCATCCATAGGAGAACTCTATCCCCTTGCTCTAGTTGGTGAACTTCTAGAAGAATTTTACCCACACTACTCTAGCTTGTGGATCTCTCTTCACAGTAGAGCTTTGTTCCCACTACATTGGTTTATGGACCTCTATCCACTCGATATCTCTATCCTCTCTACTTTGTCACCTCCAAAGCCTACTCTCAACTCAATATTAAATATGTACCAAACTCTATCCCAAGTATAGCACATATATGCTCTAAATCTTCTCATAAATCTACACCAAACCCTATCCCAAGTCTAGCACAAATCTGCTCTAACTCTACTCACAAATCTACACTAAACTCTATCCTAATTCTACTCTCAAGACTTGCTCAAATATTACTTCAAGACTTCTCAAATACTTGCTCAAATCTTCCTTCAAGCCTTCTCAAAGACTTGCTCAAATCTACCCTCAATCCTTCTCAAAGACTTGCTCAAATCTGCCTTCAAGCCTTCTCAAATACTTACTCAAATATACTCTCAAGCCTTCTCAAAGACATGCTCAAATCTGACCTCAATGCTACTCACAAAACCTGCTCAAATATCTCAAAATCTTGCATACTAACACAACTTAGATCTCTTTCAGAAAGGTTTCTTCACATATAAAAATTCTACTTAGAATTTATTTAACATCTGGAATATATAGAGGATGATATGGTCTATCAAAAACTCAATATGTTTCACACTCACAAATCTTGTACTCAATTAACCAATCTCTTTCTCTTGTAAAATCCTTTTCAAATCAAATCAAAACATGTATAGCAAAAATGGTCTATATTTCTTGCAAATTTTCTCTCAAATATCAATCACACCAATGCATAATTTTCCTTCACAAAATTAATCTCAAACGCTTTCATAATTACTATCAATATCTCTCAAACCAATGTTCAAAGGTTTCACAATGATGTACTAACTTGTCTTCAAACCTAGCACAAATATTTCACAATATCTATCACAAACATCTCAATATCTTTCAAAAATGAAAGCACATTTGTTCTCAAAATCTATCCCAAATATTTCCAAAACCATTCAATAATGAAGTTTAATAATATCTTCAATATCTAATGAAATTGTTTCAACTTTATTTCAACAATTGATGCACATGTAGGTCTCAAACCCTAACTCAAATATTTCCAACAATGCATATCAAACAACCCTTTTATCTCCACCTTATTTTCCAAAAAACCTTACTCACAAACACACTTCAAAGAAGGAAGGATATACCCATACCTCTTATTTTCTTTTATGAAGATGTCCTTAAAACCTATCTCACAATCAACCAATCCTTCTTGTGCCTCTACTAGGGTTAGATACCAAAATATACCAATCAAGCCTTTTAACTCCACCTCAAAACCACTTTCTCAAAACCCAACCATCATACCTCAAAATTCTTGATGAAGAAGTGCCCTCAAATACGTGTCTCAAAATAATATCTTTTGCAACTTCAAAATGATTAGCACAATAACTTTTATATATTGGAAGCCCTTCTCAACAAGTGTGCACAATTAAGTTCCAAACCAACTCTCTACAACTTCCTTGGTTTCTCAAAATAAAACATCAAATCATGAACCAAGCCCTTCTCAATTAAAGCAGATATTACAAACAATAAAATCACAATAAACACCTTTTATCTCCCACTTAAAATTTCAACATGCACACTCAAACGATTTATCAATAACTTACTTATTACTCCACAAAATAACTCTTCAAAAAAATAGACTCTTCATTATATTTTTCTTTTAAACAATGGGAAGAAACAAAAAAATTATTTTCTTTATAACTCCCTAAGTCTAATGGCACTCAACAACAAAGCACACCTTAAGCGCCTAACAACTCAACCTTAGGTATTAATAAAAATTGAATGTTTGCTTACCAAAACTACCTTGGGTGAGACTCGACCACAGTACCTCCTGCTTGCCAGTGTGCTCATGTTGCTTGGGCTTCCACTAGACCAATCACCCACAAAAAAATGAATATGCATGACTTACACCTTATCCTCCATGAAATCTTCATTGCCAAAAAAAATCATTTCAAAACTATCACCACCTGAATTTGACCTTACAATCTACTGCCCTACATCTTAACACTACCCAGTATGCCGCTAGGTCAACTTCCTGGCTAGATATAATATCCCATGATCTTATTGTTATATTTATCCAATGCCTTCCTTTTAAAATAGGAAATGTATCTTCTTCTTCTCACATCGTGCACGCATGAAATCGAGTGCCAAAATAAATTTCAAACAACAACACCTTAGAGCATGGAATTTTATCCATATTAATATGGATTTACCACCAAACTTTAGATGTAGATGCTTTTAGAAATTTAAAAAAAAATTATTTTAAAGTTGGCACAAAACCAACCTTGGGTTTAAAATAATATTATAATATAGAATATTATAATTATTTTTATACTTAACCCTTAGGCATTTAAACTTTTTAACTTTAATATTATAATATTAAAATTTTATAATATTATTTATTTTAAGCCTTGGTCACTTTCTTCCTTTATGATTTTTAAACCAGGGCTTTCAAAATTTTAACCAAACAGTTGGAGCTTTTTCCCAAACCTCTTGTGCTTAAAATATAAATATTATAACACTTTCTTTTAATCAATTTCCTTGCATTAGGATGAACTTTGCCTTGCATCTTATAAACTTTATCTTATTGTCATACCAAACTATCTTTGGTATCAATGACAATTAATGACATCAACCTTTGACATCAATGACAACACAATTACTCAAAATTTCCAACAATATCCTCCTTTGTCATTTATGGGAACCCTTTTCTAAAAACTTCTTTTCCACTACTAGATTTCAAATTTGCTCTCCTTTAGAAACTACTTCCCCTGACTGAATGCTCTCCCCCTTACTAAAATATCTCCCCCTTTGACATCAATGGCAAAGGGACTCCTTTGGGGCTAAATATATAACTCTTAACTCAGCCTCCTCCCCACCTACTCTCCTTGAGGATATTAATTTTGGTGTGGAAGTATCTCTACTCCCAGCATACAATGCTCTTTTTCTTTTTCAACCTTCTTTTTCAACATACCCTTTTGATTCTTTTGAGTATCCCTGTTCTTGCTTGTCTCTGGAAGTTTTAGAAACTATCTTCTACACCACTTGGCCTTGTGCCAAATATTATTGCATTTGTAACAATTAATGTTGTAGTTCTTGGAATGTGCTAGTGTCTTGAGTTTCCTCTTGGTGAAGCCATAATCATTTCTATCATGAATCCTGCAGTGGATTGCTTTATGACCAAAGAAATTACAATATTAGTAATACCCTTGGAAGAAATGTTCATCTTTGAATGAGTTAAGATTCCTTTTAGTGAGGCCATACTCCTTTCCATGAGTCCTAAAATGCATAGCCTTGTGACCAAATTGATTACATGAAAAACAGCATCCATGGAAGCAATAATCATCTTCAAATGAATTGAAATTTTTCTTGGTGAAGTCATAACCCTTCTTTCCATGAACCCTACAATGCACTACTTTGTGACCAAACTGATTACATGAGTAACAATAACCTTGGAAGAAATACTCATCTTGCCTTGATCTCATTATCCTTTCTTTGCTTATCTTGTGATGATCTATGTCCCTTGATGGTGCATTGTTTACTTTATTTTTGATACTATCACCTTTCAACACATCAGTGTAAGTCTATGGTTTTTCTTCAATCACTTATTTTGATGCTTCCTTTGAGACTTCCTTTTCTTTTGAGCTTGAATTTCCTTTATGTACCTCTTGACCTTCTTCATTGCCTAGTCCTATTTTGATAAATGAAGATCTTTTTGCTTTGGTAGTGTTATCCAAATTTTTTGAACTTTTCTTAAACCTATGTAGCTTATCATTGGCATCTTTCACTTCCATCCTTAGAGAAACTACTTCATGTTCTAATATTTCACACTCTAGCTCTTTTGCCTTTAATTTTTTAGCCATACCTTCTTCAATTTTCCTTGCCTCTTCAACCTTAACCTTAAAGTTAGTGAGATATTGTAGAAAATTTGCCTTTGTTTCCTCATCCTCTTGTACTTGGGATTTCAATATTGAGTTCTCCCTTTTCAACTCAACAAGTTCCTTTTTCATATCAACTATGACTTCCCTTTCTGAAACTTTCTCTTTTTGTAGATCTTTGACAATAGGAGCATCTTCATTCTATTCACTACTACTAAACCTATTCCAATGATTTGTATTGTGACCAAGGATACCATAGTAAAAATATCTCATGAATTTTTCTTCTTCCCTCTTTTTAGTCTCAAGATCAAATTATTCTTACTTTTCTTTCATGGCCATGTGTGTACCTTCCTTATTAGGTCTCATGGTTCTTCTTTTGCCTTTCCTTTCCATGTGTGTTCTTGTAGATATTCCTTCAAGTTGTTAGACTTTTCGAAGGAACCCACTCTGATACCAATTGAAGAACACAGGCTTATACTGAGAGGGGGGTGAACAGTATAAGATTAACTTTTACTTTTCTTTCACAAATAATATTATCCAATATTATCAATGGCAATATCAATAGCAATAATCAAAGTAATGAACAAATCATCACACACAAGAGTGACACAAATTTAACGTGGTTCACCCAATGTAGGCTACTCCATGAAGAAAATATTTCTTCTAAATTTTCTCAATAAATATCTTGGGAATCAATTCCCTATTACAACATTTATGGATCTTTGTCCAAAGGAGACACCAATTCCCTATGCTCTAATTTGTGGATCTCTCTTCATAGGAGAACTCTATCCCCTTGCTCTGATTTGTGGATCTCTCTCCATAGTATAACTCTATCCCCTTGCTCTAATTTGTGGATATTTCTCCATAGGAGAACTCTATCCCCTTGCTCTAGTTCATGGATCTCTCTCCATAGGAGAACTCTATCTTATTACTCTGGTTCATGGAACTTGATCCAAGAGAACTTTATCTCCTCAACTGGTTCATGGATCTCTCTCCATAGAAGAACTCTATCTCCCCATTTGGTTCATGAATATTTTTCCATGGGAGAACTCTTTCCCCTTTGCACTAGTTTATGGATCTCTATCCATAAAAGAAATCTATCCCCTTGCTCTAGTTGATGAACTTCTAGAAGACTTCTACCCCCACTAATTTGGCTTGTGGATCTCTCTCCACAGGAGACTTGTATCCCTACTGCACTAGTTGATGGAACTCTATCCACTGGAGACCTATGTCCTCTCTTCTTTGTCATATCCAAATCCTACTCTTAACTCTGTCTCAAATATGCACTAAACTCTATCCCAAGTCTAGCACAAATATGCTCTAACTTTGCTCACAAATCTACACCAAACCCTATCCCAAGTCTAGCAAAAATTTGCTCTAACTCTGCTCACAAATTTGTATCAAACTCTGTCCCAAGTCTACTCTCAAGAATTTCTCAAATCTATCTTCAAGCCTTCTCAAAGGACTTGCTCAAATCTGCATTCAAGCCTTCTGAAAGACTTGCTCAAATCTGCCTTCAAGCCTTCTCAAAGACTTGCTCAAATATTCCCTCAAGCCTTCTCAAAGACTTGATCAAATATTCCCGCAAGGCTTCTCAAAGACTTACTCAAATCTGCCCTCAATCCTTCACAAATACTTGCTCAGATCTACCCTCAATGATGCTCATAAAACCTGCTCAAATATTTCAAAATATTGCATACAAACACAACTTAAATCTCTTTCAAAAAAATTCTTCACACATACAAATTCTACTTAGAATTCGTTTAACCTTTGGAACATATAGATAATGATATGCTCTGTCAAAAACTCAATAAATTTTGTACTCAATTAACCAAAATCATTTTCAAATCAAATAAAATAATGTATAACAAAACTGGTCTATCTTTCTAGCAAATTTTCTCTCAAATATAAATCACACCAATGCACAATTTTATTTCACAAAATTGATCTCAAACACTTTCACAATTGCTATCAATATCTCTCAAACCAATTTTCAAAGGTTTAAAAATGATGTACATGATATGTTTCACACTCATAAATTTTTTACTCAATTAACCAATCTCTTTCTCTTGAAAAATCCTTTTCAAATCAAAGAAAATAATGTATAACAAAACTGGTCTATCTTTCTAGCAAATTTTCTCTCAAATATAAATCACACCAATGCACAATTTTCTTTCACAAAATTGATCTCAAACACTTTCACAACTGCTATCAATATCTCTCAAACCAATGTTCAAAGGTTTCACAATGATGTACTAACTTGTCTTCAAACCTAGCACGAATAGTTCACAATCTCTAGCACAAATATATCAATCTCTTTCAACAATGAAAGCACGCTTGTTCTCAAAATCTATCCCAAATATTTCCAAAACCATTAAATAATGAGGCGTAATAAGATCTTCAAACTCTAATGCAATTGTTTCAACTTCCTTTCAACAATTGATACACATGTAGGTCTCAAACCCTAACTCAAATATTTCCAACAATGCAAACCAAACAACACTTTTATTTCCACCTTATATTCAATAAAACGTTGCTCACAAACACACTTCAAATAATGAAGGATATGTGTATACCTCTTACTTTCTATGATGAATATATGTCCTTAAAACATTTCTCACAATCAACCAATCCTTCTTGTGCCTCTACTAGGTTTAGATAATAGAATATACTAATCAAGCCTTTTAACTCCACCTCAAAACTACTTTCTCAAAACCCAACCATCATACCTCAAAATGCTTGATGAAGAAGTGCCCTCAAATACGTGTCTTAAAATAATATCTTTTGCAACTTCAAAATGATTAGCACAATACCTTTTATATATTGGAAGCCCTTCTCAACAAGTGTGCACAATTAAGTTCCAAACCAACTCTTTATAACTTCCTTGGTTTCTCAAAATAAAACATCAAATCATGAACCAAGCCCTTCTCAAATAAAGAAAATATTACAAACAATAAAATCACATTAAATACCTTTTATATCCCACTTAAAATTTCAATGAACACACTCAAATGATTTATCAATAATTTCCTTATTACACCACAAAATAACTCTTTAGAAAAATACACTCTCCATTATATTTTTATTTTAAACAATGGTAAGAAATAAAAAAATATTTCTCTTATAACTCATTGTAGACACCTAAAATGCATCATGTCGATGGTGACTACTCATATGGGACATGCTAGAAGACCATATGGAAGACCTTTGGACAAATCCAAGGTATAGCACTGGTTTTTACCACTCAATTGGGCATTTGTGCCTAGTTAGTTCTAGTCACGGTTGATAGTTGTGGCCCCCAATCTATCAATTAGGGACCACGACTGACACATGTGGTTAGTAGTGCTGGCCACGGATGACACCTGTAGTCAGGACTAAAGTTTAGTTGGCCTTCATCCGACCCCAAAAGTTGGTTGCAATGACCAATTGGTTGCAGATTGGAGTGGTTTGAGCGAGGAAGGATCTAGAACCTTCCATACAACTAACTCAACTACCCAATATTGATCTTGGCTTCATGAGGAAGCCACCCCTAGCCCTTGGGTAATCCTATAAGTACCCCCTTCAAATTAGGGATAAGTCTGGAAAGAATTTTATCAATTGAGCAGTGAAGCCCTATCAAATTGCATACTCAAGTTCATGCATTGAGAAGGATACTCTTGCTACCCAATTGGAGATCGAATTGCCATGGATGCCCTAAGGAGCTAGAACGCCAAGAAATGTGAATTCAGGAAAACAGAGGCCCAATTGTGAAATTCAACCACCAAACCTATCAAAGGACATAGAGGCAACCCTTGACCATCAATTTGGCAAGGCAGATCATAGAGGAAGCCCTAATTCTAAGGGCAAATCTATTTAGAGCCTCACCATGGCTGTCAACCATGGTCTACAGTGTTGACCACATCTCAGACCCACGGTGAGCAAATGGCTATAGATCTCCTTGTTTTCTTTCTTGCAAATTAATTAGTTAGATCATTTTAGGCTTAATGTAGGTTCAATTAGTGTTTTAGAGACATATGACCAGTTAGAATAAGCAGTTGAAGTAGGTTTACTTTCATGTTGTTAAGTTGATAATTAGTATAATTATGACTTGTTTCATGCACCTTTGCTTCTTATTTGTTAACTAATCCAGTAGATAGATAATATATGTTTTCTTGAATATGCTTAATGATCATATTTCATGATTAACATAGGTTTACCATGCTTTACTCATTTTCTTGATTATATGCTTATCATGGTATCCTTTTGTGAAACTTCTTTAAAAGACCTCATCAAGAGAGGTTACCTTTGCTTTTGACGTGTTATTGTTGTTTCTTGATCGCAGGGAATAGATATTGAAGGAGATTCAATTATTCAATTCCTTCCTCAACGTGAAGAAGAGGGTTAACTCCACCCTAGAGTAGTTCATGTCACCTTAAAGGCTTGAAAAGTGCATTTATCCTTGAGGGGATTGTAACATTGTAATTGCATATCAAAAGGGTATCCCTAAGAGGGATTCATTTGTAAAACATGAATTGATTCAAAGAGAAATAAAGATGCATTTTACTTAATTGCTTTTGTCTTTGTCAATTTGTGTATGAATATCCATTTTTATTTTAGTTTATGCAATTGTAATATTGGGTGCACACCTTTTTGGTCATACAAAAGGTGATCACGATGGAACTCTGCAATTCTTGCCACATTTCACTGAGTGAATTTGTGTTTTCTAATTACAGGTGCTCACCACGGATGACAGCCACGATTAGGAAGTTGGCCCATAGGTGACAGCCATGGTCTGTAGTAGCAGCCGCACATCAAAGTCACGGTTAGCATAAGGTACATCACAGAGTAGGGATTTAAAGCTAGATCAGATGAGGACTTGAGGTAGGCCCCATTTTCACTCTCTATGCATTATTTCTCTACCTGTATTTTTCTAGAAATAGGAAAATTGAAGTTAAGTAGGATAACCATGAAGTAAGGGTGAAATGAACTAGGTCCTTAGGGTTGTCTTTTTCTTAATTTTTTCTAGGCGCTGCTAGGAATAGTGGACCTCTGAGTGTAGTCCGCCCTAGAATCCAACATGCTAGGTTAGAATTGTGTGTTGGTTTGCATGCTTGAGGCCCAATCAGAGGCTATATCATCGTAATTTGCATTGTCAAAAAGTCATATAGGATATAGCATGCATTCTCTGAAAATGAAACATTTCTTTTTGCATATCATATAGGAAATAATCATTCATGTTGTATTATGCATTTTCCTTTATATGCAAATATTAAAACGAACCACACACACCACGTTTCAATTAAACGCTAGTGATTTGGGAGTGACATCCAACCACTAGTAGGGTTTCAATGACGGTGGAGGTGATTTCCATCCATTGGCCCAAATCCCACGTACCCTATGTTCTAGACCAAGGTCGGGCCCAAGAACCTTTTGTACCCTGGAAAATTTGCATGTATTCTCTTCGGAGGGTATAACGTTGACTGGGGGAAAACAAGTGAGGGACTGGTAGGACCGGTGCTCCTTGTTCGGGTGTGGAGTTTCATTGCCACACACGAGGGATTTACGTGGCTTGGATTCACACCCAGGTTGTCGAGCTGCGAGCGTACCGATGAAAGCCAATTAAACTGAGAATATCATCCAACAAGATTTCAAACACGATAAGGAGTTTCTTTACTGACACAACAAATCATTGAAACAACATCAAACAGTTTAGGGCTCACTTTTCAAAATGTAAAGGAGATAATCACATTGTTTACATTGTATGCTTCTTTATCGCTTAATTCATCAAGATAAGGCCTTCCTTGAGGCCAAAATTTTTAGTAAGAGAGGTTTCCTCTCAAGACTTGTCTAGTTGGCACATCATGACAACTAGGCATAGTCGAGCTCACTCATGAGCTAATGACTCAGAATATGTGGGGAGAGGCCCTCAATGCCTCCAGTATTCCCCTGAGGATATTTCAGACCTCACACCTCCTTGCTAGGTATCACACTCATCATTCACCTGAGGATCTTATCCTCCTAGTGTGACACTCTGATAGTCATCGCGAGACTCCTTCATCATGTAGGGGGTCCCCACATGGAGGTGATAGGGTTTTCACACACATGGAAAGAACTAGCATTGTTAGGTCTCATCCTAGCAAAGTAGAGAGTTATGGATCTTACTCCATGAGTCAGTCATATAGGGAACCTGAGTCTCATGCAGCCCATAAGAGGTAACTACTCCAAGACCAATTGGAGGAGGCATGCATTGAGCGTGAGCATCTAGAGCATGAGTGCGTAGAGAGGAAAGAGAGTGCATCAAAAGAGGTTGGATGAGCTCCAACAATGGGAAGAGAGGATTTACCAATAGAAATTATATGAAGAACAATCATGTGAGGTAACCCCTAAAAAGAAGCTCATACCTAGAGTGCTTAGGCAACAATTCAACATGATGCACCCTACGCATCATCAAGAGTTACCTCTTAAGAAAGTAGATAGCCATTCTTCTAGGTAGATAGACATACCTAGGGTTATCAAAGAACAACAATAGAGCGATGGGTTCAAGGATCCCATGCACAAGCATGAGGTTGAGAATAGGCAAGTTAGGCAAGTGAGCAATGTCAATGCTCAAAAATTATCATAGTCCCTGGTGCATATATAGTCTATTCCACCATACAAGGAGCCTGTGATCACTTTCCATAAATAGGAAGTCAAACCTATCCTTGTCAAGGAATTTGATCCTCCATTGCATATCATAGCAAGGATAAATCATATTACGTATAAGCGAGTGTTGGTGGATACAGGATCGTCGATTAATATCATTACCACCTCAGCATTCAAACATCTCAAAATTCCACCTTCCCACATCAAGGCATCGAATTTCATGCTACAATATTTTAACGATGTGGAATCCCCTACAGTAGGCACAATAGTCCTCCCCATAGAGGTGGGAAAAAATATTATTTCTACATTGTGCTATGTTTTAGAGGGTTCAAGATAGTATAACCTGCTGCTTGGAAGGCCGTGGATAAGAGCCATGGAGTGCATACCATCCATAGTGCATCAGTGCATTAAGTACACCCATGAAAATGAAGTCCATGTAGTTGAGGTGGACCCAGATCCCTTCAAGTATTATAAACCCGAGGATCATCCACAAGAACCTAGTGGGGTGCCCATGCACTTGAAATCTAAACATGATGAGTTTATCCAAAGTTTAGATGTAGCCTTGTAGACTATGGTGGAGTTACCATCACCATCGTTGTCACCTATGGAGTCACCTATAACTCCTACATCTTTAGTTTTTCCTAACAGGGAAGGGCTGATGAACTCAATCATAGAGATGCTCACATCTACCTTGGATGTGTCATTAGAGGACCCTCATACTCCTATCAAGGAGGAAATACTTAGCATGGTCATGGATGCATCTGAGTGTAGCATACCCTCATCATCCATCATGTCACAAGATAGTCCTCATGAGGATGATGTTGAGTATAAAGAGCATATGGAGGTAGACACCATGGTGTCACCCATCATGGAGACCATTAAGGATTTAGGTTAGCTTCTTGTCGAGTCTCTACCTGTTGAGCCTATCCTTGATGCATCATTTGAGCATGAGGAAGAGTTAGTTGCTACGGTTGAAATGCTACAACCCCAATAGGTTGACGAGTCACCTACGACTCATGCAATGGTGGAATAATTTTCTCATGAGTTTGTGGGAATGGTTGACATTAAGTTAGAGGATCGAGTGACTCTAGAGCAAATAGAGCAGGAGATGGGGCAATCATACATTGCTTCCACAGTAAAGGGGTCCGAACCTTTAAAATTAGTCACTCCTTGACTCATTTCTTGTGCCACCTTCTCAAGGAAAAGAGCAAGTGTGTACCCCATATTAGGCTGGGGGTACTAAATCTAACATAGTTCAATTCTTTCAAGTTGAACAACAACATGAACTGAGTCATGCAAATGAGCATGTGGATAGCACTGATGAAGTGTGTCATAAAGAAGCGTTCACATCAACCCAAGTGAAGGAAATAGGTGATTTGAAATTACCTAATGGATCTCCAGCATCCACTTTTCTATTTCCTTCAATAGAAAAAGGTATTTCGAATTAGTCATTGGAAATACATATGAACTCTTTGTCAGTCTTGTGAGCCATTCTAAGTCATCTAGAATAAATGGAACATCGAATGGATGAGCAATATAAGGCATTGCATTTTATCATGAACCAGCTTGGAAAACTAGGATCACAAAAGCATCCCTTGTTTGAGGCCGAACCACTTCCTATGCAAGTATAGGAAAAACCTCAACAAAAGCAAGAGCCCATGTGGCCTACCCAACCATTGGGTCCTCAAAGTAAACCAATGCGAGGTCGAGCATCCAAATAGTCGCAGCACATTTGGACTCCTTTAAAAGAGTCTATGTTTGACATATTTCAGAAGTTGCAAGAGGCTAAGGTCATCACCTTGCCTAATATCATCCCTTTAAACCCAAATAGAGCTAAACCTATGGGTTACAGGGAGCATCACTATTATCTCTATCACCGAATAGAGGGTCATGGCATTCGATATTGTCATGAATTCAAGAGTGTGGTGCAAAACCTAATAGATAAGGGGGTTTATCATGAATATGGTTCTCTTATAGTGCCCCAACATGCTGAAACGGAGGTCACACCTCCTCAAGAGTGACCCAGAGGTCGTCAGTCACCTCGTAGGCCCGATAAGCCAGTGCAATGAATAGTTTCATTTCATATGACTACTCTAACTTTGTTCCAAAAGTTACACAAGGCAAAGGCATTCATATTACCCGAAGTCAAGAAAAGGGTATCCAAGACTAGGTCACCTGATGAGAGTCCCTTTTGTGTGTATCATCGAGTGCATGGACATGACATTCGGGATTGTCAATCATTTAAGAGGGTCATCCAAGACCTAGTGGAATGAGACATGATCTGCAAGGATGGTTCACTCGTTCAACCCTACCAAAACATAGGCACTCCATTGAGGTCCGTTCCTCAGTTGGGAGAGTTGATTTCTATCACTCTTCCTAAAAAAGTTGATTACATTTTAGTGGATAGCATGCACATTGGGGGTACATAGGGTAGCATACCCTCCCCAAAAGGCTCCAAGGGTTTCCTGAACCGCTTGGTCATGTCAACAAAAGGCTCCAAAGGTGTTAGCACCTCGGTCATCCATAAGCTCGAGGGTTTTCTTAAAACCGCTCGGTCCATCCCAAAAGGCACCAAGGATTCCTAAAACCACTTGGTCATCCCTAAAAGCTCCAAAGGTGCTATCCTTTGGTCAATCCCCAAGGTTTTTAAATGCTTGGTCAGTCAAAGGCCCCGAGGGTTTTCTTATAAACGCTTGGTCATCCCAAAAAGGCACCAAGGGTTTTTGAGAAACTTTTGGTCAACCCAAAGGTCCCAAGGGTTTGCTTAAAATTTCTCGATCATCCTAAAAGGCTCCAGGCTCTCTTGTGAGTAGTCTGGTCAATCAAAAAGCTCCATAGGTACTTCAAACCTTTGGTCAACCCCAAAAGGCTCCGAGGGTTTACTTAAAACCGCTCGGTCATCCTAAAAAGCTCCAAGGATTTTCTGAAAAATTGCCTGGTCAAGTTAAAGGCTCCAAAGGTATTTCCTCACCATTTGGTCACTCCTAAAGGCTCCAGAGGCATGTACTCATCGTTTGGTCAGATATAAAGGCTCAAAATCAATAAAAATTATAAAATCAATAAAATCCAAAAAAAATTGGTAAAGCATAAAATCCAAAAACATTTGCATTTGCATTATGCATTTTCATTTACACATGCATTCACTTCATTGCATTGCATATAGGCATTTTTCATCCATTGCATTCCGCAGTAGAATGGATTGTGTTTGTCAGTCTTACAAATGATGCCATGTTTGTGTTTTAATCATGCACCTTTGCATTTATCATAATCCACTGCATTCATACACAACACCCATTGCTATGAGATATGTGTGTATACAAAAGTTTTCAAGTCACTCAACCATACCTAGTGGGTTTCTCATATGTCATAGAAAGTTTCTTTTGCTTTTGTAGATGAGGTCATTAGTTGTGATAGTGCTTGGCATATCAAGATCCCATCACTAATTGACACATTTAAAATCTTGCTAAGATAAGGGAGGATGAAAGCTATGAAAGTGGTCCTGGGTATTTAGAGAGATGGGTTTTATTACCTGCTTATCTTGCAAATAGTTCGGTCTAGAGTGGTGAACCTTGGAAAAAGGACAAGAATTTCCCCTACTCGTACATAGATACATAGTTTAAATTTCAAACCCAAAGTTCAAAGTTCAAATCTAAAATGATATAGTGAATCAAAAGCACTATACAAATCCCTTGCTCAAGAAAAATAGGAATAAACAATGATTTTTATCACTCAGAGTAAAACATGAAAAACAATGATTTTTATCACTACATATGAGCAAATATAAAAAATGGGGTGAGAACTTGAATCCCTAGATTGTTCACTATTCAAAGCCATAGAATGAACCCCGATTGCAGCAATGGGTTGAAAGAGTCTCACCTGCTTCTAGAGTAGTAGTTTTATTGGGTGATCCCCAAATGCAGCAATGGGTTGAAAGAGTCTCGACTATTTTTGGAGGGGTAGTCCTGATCAATTTGCGAGATGAGCTAGCTCTAGGTTCTTGGGGTTGTCTAGAAGTATAGTCCAATCAAGTCTGAAACAAGGATGATACGAACATAGGAGGAACCCGATCTCACATATGGGTTGGAAGAGTCCCGACTGACATCTGGGGTATGCCTATGGTCTATCTAAAAATACTCACATGCACACATAGGGGTAATGAACAGTTGGGTCATTCATGATGAAAGCTTTGTCCAAAAAAAGCCTTGTACAATTAGTATGTGATGTTTGAGAAGTCTACTAGGGTGTTTGAGTCTCATGGAAAACCTCAAAAATTTCTCTAATAGCAACACAATACCAAGTAATTCAAATCATCAAACTGCAAAGTATCGAATCCATGATACATCATTATATAAGGCACAATCAAGATATAGGATAGATACCATATGGATATCAGAAATAATATCTAGATGACCACTGACTATATTGTGCATATTTTTCAAAATTGAAAAAGAAAATAGAATGACACATTATATCATTCGCATCATACCACTGCATATCATTGCATTTCATATATGGGTGATTAATTGATTAAATTCTTGTAATGAGGATTTTCAATTACATTCATGATTTTTACACATTCTATGGTGTCATCCATTAGATTGTTAAACTCATATCACATTCATTCCTTATGTTTTAAGTGATTAAAGCATACAAGGTTCATTTACATTAGATTACCATCATGTAAATAATGCATTACATACATTACATCAGCACATCGTGACATCATCATAAATTAAATGCATACAATAAAGTAAAATTAAATATGCATTTAAAAGTAAACATCGCATCCATATGCATCCATCATAAGTAGCACATCTAAACATCTAGATCACTGCATATCATCATCATCATAAATTAAATAGCTATCTAGTGCATGTCATCCATACATCACATCATATGAACATAACATCAATATAAATATTTGCATCCATGTGCATAACATAAACATAAAACATAAAAATGACAAGTACACATAATGAGCCAAAATGATATATCATATAAATATGTGTATAAATGAGTACATAGAGGTGTATCAAAATGCCCGTAGGCTACAACTATGTAGGTCCTCGACCTTACACTCAAAAATAGTACTACAATATATCAACAAGATATGTACTATACAGGGCCTGCACCCCTAGCTTGAGAGTCACCACCATCACCCCCACCATCTTTGTGACTCCTATGTGAGCTGGTGCCATGTGTACTAGAGGACCTGTGTGTCCTCTCGGTCCTGTGGGTCCTGTGGCTCGAACTCATAGAAGAGTGCCCTGTCACCCTAGTCTTGGACCTGCTTTGATGGGTATCTAAAGCACGAGGGTCCTCTGGGACCTACCCACCAATCAATATGATATAGTCCTCTAGCTGATCTATGTAGGCTACTCTGCCTATGTGCCTCTCATTGCCCTCTTCCACGAGGGACTGTAATCATCGGATCTCTGCCATGGGATCACGGACTCTTAGTAACAATGAGGATGGTATGGATAGAGGTGGCATGACTATCTGAGATGATGAAGGATCTCCCCTCTATAGCCTATAAAAATCCCTCTCAATAATAGATGTACTTCATTGCACCTGTGCTAGATCATGCACACTAGTGAACTCACAGACCTATGTCTTCGCCCCTGTAGTCTGTGTTGTAAGAGTTGTGATCTACTATTGGGCCTATTATAGCTGACTCTCCTTATTAGCCAGCTTCACCTCCAAAGTGGTGATAGAAGTATCTCATTGCAACTACTAGGTTTGTAGCCTCCCAATATGACTTTGTATGTCAACAACCTGAGCTAGTAGTTGCCCCACCTCACTTTTGGGTGCTACATCACCCTCATCCAAAGCCTCCTTATCTGTGTCTACCTAGGGGGCCTTCGCTGCTATACCCCAATCATCAGTCCTCTACCGAGTGCAGTGTCCATGTGGATCTACCTCCACACCATCTCTGCCCTCTACAATGAATTCTCCTATTGTCTGATCGAGGGGTCCCACCTCGTGCCATTGTATGTCAGCCCACCAACCATCATAATATGGAGTGGTCCCTGCCTCTCTAACCCTTGTCTCTTAAAAAGCATCATCATCCTCTCCCAAAGGAGTAACTATAGGCCAGGCGAGGTCCCTCTCTAGGACCAAGAATCTATAGATGGTGGGCATCATCAGGATGTCCTGCCTGATCCCAAACTTGTGGAGTACTCATGAGAAGTAGTGATACTCATACCACTCGACCTTGCAAATGATAATCCACCTATCCCTGTGCACCCAACGTAGGTATCTAGTTGCCTCCTCCCATGTGGGGCAATCCATATAGGGGCACCACTCTACGTCATCTGATTAGAGCTGGGCAAACCGGCCAATGTAATATGTCAAGTATCCAGCATGTGATCTGCTCTAGAATCCCTCCTACTCCCAAGGCCAGCAAGTAGTGTAGCACTGATGCTCATCATCAATCATAGTAATCCATAGGGGCAGCTCCAGAGGGTGCTCTATCCTGATGTGTTGCCAACCCCATATCTACAACAAGATACTGCAGCCTATGCCAACCCTGCTTCGATGGGTGATCTAGAAGATCTCATGGTATAATTGTGCAAGTAGAGCACTCCCCAGGATAGGATGACTGGCTCCTCCATCGAGCTAGCCATAACTGGGTGGACGCAAGCTAGGAGGTTCTAGGGGAACCTCACTCTTAAAGAGTTTGGCAAGGGCAACTTGGATCACTAAGTGCATAAATACGACCTCTCACCATGAGAAAACTTGTGCCTCATACTAGTCCTATACATGGATGCCACCATGGTCGATGGAGCCCTGTGCCTCCATGCTTCGACCTCTGAATACAACATCAAAGATGACCTTCCTCATCATAAATGGAGAGGTAGTGATGGGCAGACCATCAATGGGTAGCTAGAATATATGGTACACGTCCTCGAGTGTAACCATCATTTCACCTGTAGGTAGGTGAAATGTATTGGTCCATGCATCCCAATGATGGGCCAAAGTAGTCAAATAATCCTGGTCTACCCAAAGAGGTGGGAGATCCAGGATGTACCCAAACCCAATAGCTCTAAACCACTCTTGCTCAACGTCAGTCAATAGTGGGTGTAGGTTGCGAAGGAGATCGGTCTCCCTCGCTCTATTAGTCAAAGACTAGATAAAAAGAATACAAGAAAAGTGAAAAACATTTAAAAACACTATAAAATCAACCTAAAAATCATGGATATTTTCTAAACATCTAATAATATGCATCAAAATGAGAAAAACGTAAAAAAAATAGTGATAAAAATTGTCAAATTTGGGTGTCGCGGGTCAAAGCTACAACCAGCCCAACGGTCAAAAATATGACTCCTGGATTTTAAACCATGTCGTGGCTGATAGTCGTGGCATCCAATCTACAAATTGGGTACCATGGCTACCACCTACGGCTAGTGAACGAAACCCTAGATGGGTTCATTCATGCCCTAAAAACCTAGAAAAATTAAAAATTCCCCCTAGCTATCCTAAGCTAAATCCTAACCTAATGTGGGGTTCATTACCAACAATTTAGTATGATTCATGTACCGATTAATTAATGAGATTCATTTTAACCAGAAATCAAATGCGAAGTCTCAGTTCATGAATTACCTTTGAACCCTCGGCTCTCCCATTGGTCGATGCTTCCCCTTGGTCCGCCATAAGGTGTGAGGTTAGGTAGTCGGTTTGAGTTTTAGCAATGCTCTGGGTTAGTTTTTAAAAGTTTTACCTCTAGAGCTCCTAGGTTGCTTGATTAGTGCAGGTGAAAATGACACTTTTTCCCAAAATGGGCCCTTTTATAGCTTTTCCAATTTGCTTCGGGCCACGGATGACACGTGTGGTCTACGAGTTAGGGTTTTCCAACCACAAGTTTTGACCACGATGAGAAAAATGGCCTGCAAGGGAGAGCCGTGGTGAGAAAATTAAATGCAATTTCCTTAATTTTACAAGAGGAAAGCTCCTAGATGGCATTTTAAATAGCCCAATTAAACCTAAAAAAATATTTCAAAAACTTCAAAAGTAACAAAAAAATCAAATAATCCAAAATCCAAATGCACCTCGTATTCAGTTATTTACCCTAGACACTTGGAGGTTGTAGCGATTGAAACTCCATGCAATCCGATGAGATGAGTAAATAACTATAAGGAAATTTGGGGTAAAATTGTCATCGTTGATTTGATATGCTTCTTTTCAATCCTGAAGAAGGCCTTCAAGGTTGGACTGCTCCACGGGAACGAGGTGTTTCATGTCATTTCTCCTATGACATATTTTTAGCAAATCATCGACAAATTGATTCAACATACATCTAATTGGCATTGTATCATTTTTATTCCCTAAGAAGGCTATTGCAGCTCGACCGCTCCATGGGATAGGAATGTGCAATTACTATTAACAGTTGCAATCATAAGCTGAACTAAGGCCTAGCCAAGTAATTAAATGCTAAAATTCTAAGTTTGTTCAGATCATTCATAATGGTCAAGCAACCTCATCGCTTCATTCATTGTCATTACCCTCATCGACTCGTTGCTTGAGGGGGTAGTCATGCTTTCAAATCATAATCAAAATCAATAGAAGATCCTTGAAATCGTAGATCCCTTGATCTTGTCAAAATTGTGTTTGTCTTACGAATCATTGTCAACAACTATCATAAGCTTACCCCTTTTTCTTGGGGTAAATAGCATAAATTATAGTTAGTTTGTAGCTCTCCTCCTTTCGGTTATATAGGCCTAACTCCTATTGTAGCACAAAAGCTACCCGAATGTCTAATGATGAGTGCAAACTCTTTCAAATTTAAGCCTTTCACCTAGTTGGAAGCAATGATTCTAGGATGCGCATCCTTTTGCTGGACCTAGGGCATCTAATGTTGATCAGATCAATGATCATCATTTAACCTATGACACCATTTTAGGAGGTCTATTTTTGCTCAGCGTTGTTCGATCTCACAACGCATCTCAAAAGGGGCATCTGTAGACACCTAAAATGCATCATGTCGATGGTGACTACTCATATGGGACATGCTAGAAGACCATATGGAAGACATTTGGACAAATCCAAGGTATAGCAGTGGTTTTTACCACTCAATTGGGCATTTGTGCCTAGTCAGTGCTAGCCATGACTCATAGTTTTGGCCCCCAATTTGTCAATTGGGGACCATGGCTGACACATGTGGTTAGTAGTACTGGTCATAGATGACACCCGCGATCAGGACTGAAGTTTAGTTGGCCTTCATCCGACCCCAAAAGTTGGTTGCAATGGCCAATTGGTTGTATATTGGAGCGGTTTGAGTGAGGAAGGATCCAGAACCTTCCATCCAACTAACTCAACTGCCCAATCTTGATCTTGGCTTCATGAGGAAGCCACCCCTAGCCCTTGGGTAATCCTATAAGTACCCCCTTAAAATTGGGGATAAGTCTAGAAGGAATTTTATCAATTGAGCAGTGAAGCCCTATCAAATTGCATACTCAAGTTCATGCATTGAGAAGGATACTCTTGCTACCCAATTGGAGATCGAATTGCCATGGATGCCCTAAGGATCTAGAACACCAAGAAATATGAATTCGAGAAAACAGAGGCCCAATTGTGAAATCCAACCACCAAACCTATCAAAGGACACAGAGGTGACCCTTGACCATCAATTTGGCAAGGTAGATCATAGAGGAAGCCCTAATTTTGAGGGAAAATCTATTTAGAGCTCTGCCATGACTATCAACCATGGTCTACAATGCTGACCACATCTCAGACCCATGGTGAGAAAATGGCCATAGATCTCCTTGTTTTCTTTCTTGCAAATTAATTAGTTAGATCATTTTAGGCTTAATGTAGGTTCAATTAGTGTTTTAGAGACATATGACCAGTTAGAATAAGCAGTTGAAGTAGGTTTACTTTCATGTTGTTAACTTGATAATTAGTATAATTGTGACTTGTTTCATGTACCTTTGCTTCTTATTTGATTAACTAATCCAGTAGATAGATAATACATGCTTTCTTGAATATATTTAATGATCACATTTCATGATTAACATAGGTTTACCATGCTTTACTCATTTTCTTGATTATATGCTTATCATGGTATCCTTTTGTGAAACTTCTTTAAAAGACCTCATCAAGAGAGGTTACCTTTGCTTTTGATGTGTTATTGTTGTTTCTTGATCACAGGGAACATATATTGAAGGAGATTCAATTATTCAATTCCTTCCTCAACGTGAAGAAGAGGGTTAAATCCACCCTAGAGCAGTTCATGTCACCTTAAAGGCTTTAAAAGTGCATTTATCCTTGAGGGGATTGTAACATTGTAATTGCGTATCAAAAGGGTATCCCTAAGAGGGATTCATTTGTAAAACATGAATTGATTCAAAGAGAAATAAAGATGCATTTTACTTAATTGTTTTTGTCTTTGTCAATTTGTGTATGAATATCCATTTTTATTTTAGTTTATGCAATTGTAATTTTGGGAGCATGCTTTTTTGGTCATACACTCCCTAAGTCCAATGGCACTCAACAACCAAGCACACCTTAAGCGCATAACAACTCAACCTTAGACATTAATAAAATTTTAATCTTTGCTTACCAAAATTACCTTGGGTGAGACTCGACCATAGCACCTCTTGCCTACCATCATGCTCATGTTTCTTGGGCTACTGCTAGGCCAATAACCCACATGAAAATGAATATGCATGACTTACACCTTATCCTCCATGAAATTTTACTTGCCAAAAAATAAATTATTTCAAAACTGTCGTTGATCGGATTCGACCTTATGACCTGCTGCCCTGTGTCTTAAAACTACCCAGTCTACTGCTAGGCAAAATGCCTGGCTGGAAATAATATCCCTTGATATTATTGTTATATTTTTCCAATTCCCTTACTTTTTAAAAATGGAAAATCATCTTCTTCTTCTCACATCGTGCATGCAAAAAATCGAGTGCCAAAATAAATTTCGAACAACAACACCTTAGAGCACAAATTTTATCCATATTAATATGGATTTACCACCAAACTTTGGACGTCGATGCTTTTAGGAATTAAAAAAAATCATTTGAAATTTGACGCCAAAACCCACCTTGGGTTTAAAATAATATTATAATATAATTATTTTTATACTTAACCCTTTGGCTTCTAAACTTTTAAATTTAATATTATAATATTCAAATATTATAATATTATTTCTTTTTAAGCCTTAGTTACTTGCTTCCTTCAGGGTTTTTAAACCAAGGCTTTCAACCTTTAAACCAAACACTTGGAGCTTTGTCCCAAACCTCTTATGCTTAAAATATAAATATTATAACCCTTTATTTTAATCAATTTCCTTGCACTGGGATGAACTTTGCCTTGAATATTATAAACCTTATCTTATCGTCATACTAAACTATCTTTGGAATCAATGACAATTAATGACATCAAACTTTGACATAAATCCTTTGACATCAATGACAACACAATTACTCAAAAATTCCAACATGCAAAATGCCCAAACACCATCGAGCATTTCTACAGGTCAAAAGCGCCAATGGGTATTTGGTGCCAAATTTGACAAAAGATCAAATTTTCACAAAACAATGGCTTATCCCAACCAAATCATTCCAAATTGCATACATGCATATCTACCATTATTTTAATAGGTTTTATGAATATTCCAACTAATTTGGATGCATAATTTTCATTTGTGACCACAAATTGTAAATTCACCTTTTGTCCATATCTACCATAGCCCCCGCATCCCTTGCTCAGTTAGATCTACTTCTACTGACTTCTCCCTCAAATTATGTACACCTTCGAGCACTTCCTATCATTTTTGAGCACCTTTGGGTGCTTCCTTCCCCATCATCAAACATCTCTAGGCACCTTCTACCATAACTGAGCATCCACAGGCATTTCTTGTAGCTGCCAAGCACCCATGGGTGTTTTATGCTAGATATTTTGAAGTCTCCCTAGCCTCTAGGTGATGCTAGGGCATCATCACACCGATTCTTTGGAACAAACATCATCAGGTCATAGAATAGAAAATATGTAAGGTAAATCCATTATTTCTTATTTCATGTATGCACTTTCAGATTATGTTTATTTATTCATATTGCACAACTAGGGTTTTTATCTACTTTTTGAGGGCATCACATTGTGGAGACCTCACAGTTGCTACTAACTCATTTACTATTTTGTTGTGTGTATATCTATAAGTGTGACATTAGCATTGGATAGCTTCTTAAGCTGGAGTGGCCCAACATCGAATAACTAAAAGCCCACTTACTTCTGTTGGCAGCAAGAATACATTTGAAGACACCACCAACATTGTTTTGCTAGGGTTTCGAAGAACCCTAGCCACTATAAAATTTGTATCAAAAAGGATTCAAATATCCTCATTATAATAATGGATTTTTAGGCTCCCCCCATTAATAAATATCATTCATTGTGTAATTCTATGTTCTTTTATTTTTGCTTTCTATTTCATATTATTTGGTGTTGCATTTTTGTCTCTTCAATATCACTCCCTCAAAATTTTTAAAGAATTAGCTAAAATATTTGTTCAAAATTTCTCTACTTATGTTGAGGATAAAGTCACCCTTGGTGACATATATCAACTAATAGCTTCAATAACTTTTTGTTAAAGTGACAAGGGTTGGTAGGGAGGATTCAATGCACTCCCCCATGAAAGGACCTTTTGAAAATATTTATGTGTAACCTATATGATCAATTATATTATGAATTAGAATTGGCTAATATTACATTCTTTGAAGAAGCAATTCAAGTGACTAAGTATGTGGAATACACCCTCTTGTGGAGAGGGCTATTAAAACTTAATAAATAGGAGGATTAGTGCTCCAATTATAAAGACAAATATAAAAACAAACATGTAGTTGGTAGTAGCATCATTGACACTTGCCAATACAATAATTTGAGTGTCATGGGTACCCTTAAAAAATTAATTTTAACCAAGCAATAAAATCCCAAGAGGTAATTCACTAGGTTAGACCAACCTCTTTTTTATTTTCTTAAACAACTTAATGATGCAATTCACTAGGTTAGACCAACCTCTTTTTTATTTTCTTAAACAACTTAATGATGCAATTCACTAGGTTAGACACATAGATACCAGTATAGATTGGTGTAATTCCAACAAGCATTGTGATTTTCATCATGTCAATGGCTACACTACTAATAATTACAAGCATCTTAGACACCTTGTCCAAGACTTGGTATATTATGCAAGTATAACTATTGATGGATCCAAACCTCAATCTTCATCAATCCAAGACATCAAAATATTCCAAAATTCATTGCATAATTATGATTAAAAGGTATCAAATAATTCATATACTAATGTCCCATATCCAAAAAAAACTATGGTGGGCATGATATATTATTTCTATCATCATTATTTCATTTGTGTTACCACATAGAAGAATAAATATTCCAATCAACCTTTTCAACCATCCTTGATCATTTGTGCCAATAAAATACTTTCCTTCAAAGTACCTCCCCTTGTCCTAAAGTCACAAAGCCAATATAAGGGTTCTTTTGATCTTTGATTCATAAGCACCCCTACCAAAATTTCTCTTTTTGAACTTCTTCAAATTCATTCAACTCATAGATAAACCTTTTTCAAACTCCTAAGCAAGAAAACTATCCCTTAAGACCTTAATCCTAACTATCTTACTTGTCTAGTAGGATCTATTAGGGTAAACCATGCTACAATATCCTTTTATGAAAATAATCTCCCTCCACCATCCATGCATGAGGAACTCCCTCTTTATATTATAGACCACACTGATGATCTATTTATCAAAATAATCCTTGTTGATAATTATTTAGGCTTGAATGTTTGTAGTCTTTAATTTATCTATAATTTTGGCTTAAATGAATAAGAACAAAAATCTAAAGTTATTATAATATACTTAACAATAGGGTCTATGAAGTGAGTGGGACCATAACTTTACCTCTCAAACTTAAACCCTAAATACTTAATACCCTCTATTATGTTATATCTTGTGAACTCACCTATAATTTTCTTCTAGGTTGACATTGGACCCATGCAATGAAGTCCATCCACTATACCCTTCATTAATGCATCAAATATGAGTACAAAGGAAAACTTATCCATATTTTAGCCAATCCTCAACCCTTTTCCTATTGTAATAGATTGAGAATAGCAATTATAAAATCAATTTTTTTTCGTCTTTCACTTCTGTTCCACAAGTCACCTCCTCTTATTCCTCCTAAATCAATGACATATTAGTTTTTATTAGTCCTTCAATTTACCTAATATAAAATATATGCCCTAAACCAAGGTCAATATTGGATGACCTCTAGAGACGACATTCCTTAGCTAAATCATAGTGTGTAAAAGACTAAATATAGAAAAAGGATAGGATCAAGAGAAGAGTAAGGATAGTGAGAGTGATAAATACAATCATAGCTCGAATAACAACACTATTTTTAGTTGAATGAGCAATGACCATATACTACAAGAAATGCCTAATATATCAGACCTCAATAAAAGCTATATAAAAAGCATAGTAAGCTCAAATATTATAGCATTCAACATTGCAATCACTTTAATAGAAATAATACAAATAGCTTCAATCCTAACATATCATACTTCAACTTATTAATTGAAAGAAGCCAAAAAACTTCAAGCCTAACAAATCATACTCCCACTAAAGTATAAAGATAAAATTTTAAATTGCATATATTACTATAAAACATATTCCTATACACTTAAATTGAGATAAGTCAAACAACCATTTATTGTATTGGAATAGTATGAACAAAAATCTTACAATAAACAAACATGAATTATCCAACCCTTTACAATAATGAGTGTTCCACTATTTATAGTTTTTGCCTAGCTAGGGATAAAGCTAACAATTATATACAATCATAAGTAAACAAATCTTGCATGACCTAGGATGATTTAGCACCATTCGACATATTTAGCATATTTAGCACATACTCTATCAGCCCCCTTATGGTTAAGGTTTATAGAATCTTCAATTATGCTTTGATGGAGTAGTTATCACTTTCATGCTCTAACAAAAATGATATTGATCTAACTAATTTTATCCAAGAGCGTTGGGCACCTTCATATTAAAGCAATGTTGATTTACAAGCATACCATACATATAATATGCTTACATCATTATCTATTTTGAGAACCTCTTGTCTAATAAGTTGCTTCCTTTGTCTTGCCTTCCAAGCTGCTTCTCTTGCTCAATGTAATCCTTTTCACTATGCTAGAACTTTTAAAAGCTTAGGTTTACATCATCAAATAATTGTTTTTGGCTTGCTTTCCTTCTAGGATTTGATTTGTTTATAGAGTGAACATACCTTCTCAAACAACTTCCCACTAGGCCAAAGATTTTCAAGTGCCTTGTTGATGTCATCACAAAAATATTTGGATTGTTATCTTTTGGACTTTAAATATTCTCTTCTAGTTGGGCCAAATATTTTTATGGTTTGGTTAATGTCATTGTGGAAAATTCTAATCCATTGATACTTTCTAAGTTTGGCCTTAAATAAGATGAAACTACTCTATCCCAAAGCTTCTAGCTCTAATGAATGAACAATTTTTAAGTAATTTTAATCCTACAATTGCTTCCTTAGGATCATTAAGAAGTAAGTGGAATCCACGTGTTGTGGTCTACCGGCAAGGATGCCACTTGCATTATCGGTGATGTGACTCGGGTTCAACCCCCATTCTAGTTGGCCAGTGTGGCATCATGGCATAAGGAACTTGAGATCTACTTTGATCTTACAACAGGGGACTTCTCTTATCAACATATTGGCATCTTCTCAACTCTTGTTGCTTGGTATATTAAGGGAGACTTGGATCCTCTCATTTTATTTTTCTTCAAAATCAGCATTGGATGGAAATTTTTACTCTAAATAATCCCCTCTAGTAGGATTTTTCCAATGTAAAGTGAAATTTCACTACACTTTTGGTGATTCATAGGGATATTATACTTGTAAGAGAAAATAAACCTAGAAAAATGGTCTTACCTATTAGGCATAGATTCTTATGAATCCAAATATTGGGTGTTTTAAAACTTAAGTGGATGGGACAAGGAAGGATATCCTTCTTGAAGGGAATCTCTATTCAAGTATTTATGGAATAATAAGAGGAGAATACTCCTTTTATAGATATATCTTGCTTGGAAATCCATTGAATTCACCTTATTCTATTGGTCATCTTCCCATAAATTTATTTCTTGGTAAGGCAAATCGTAAATATTTCTCCTGTGTCTAATTATTAAAGACGTCATCATTCATATTTTCACCTCATACTTAATTGTGGTGACTATCCTTTTATCAATCAAATTATTCATGGATAGCTAGTAATAATTGTAAGGGGGATATTCTTTAGCTACATCATTTACCCTCTAATACACATAATTTAGGTAAATTCTATGACTTACACAAACCATCCTCCAATCATGTCATTTATCTCATCCTTCTTCTTTGAGTTTTAATTATTCTTTTCCTATAAAACTTAGATAAACATGTCAAAAAGAAAGAGAGATTTTTTTACAATATTATAAGGATTGGCACACTTAAAGCTATGTGTTTTGAATATTTCTAATTTATTGTAATAGGTAATTTCTAACCTTTATCTATGGTTAACTCAAAATAACTAAATTCTTGGATTCCAATAATTTGATATAGACAATACCAAAGTGCATCAAAAATATTATGCTTTTTGGGATTGGTTCTATCTTCATCCCATTTTAGCATAAAATATCCAATCCTAAAGTCCTAGGGAGAGGTCTTCTTGTTAAACCATTTTCTTACTATATATCGATGCTACCAAGATGTTATATGCTTTTCCCCTCTATTATAAAAACAACAAATGGACCATTCTTTCTTCCATGGGATTGATGTTGGAAAAATTGCATGTGCTTAAGAACTTCATTGTAGAAAGCTCTAAATGTAATGGTAATATAGCTATTTTACATAAACCAAATAGTAGGGAGATGTTTTCAAGGATCCCTTTAGTGTGATTAAGTCTTCTCAAAGTGCTTGATCCAACATTTGATGTCAATTTAAATGGTTCTCTCCAACAATATTTTTGATGATCCATAGCATATTTGTATTTGTGTATTAAGCAAAATCATTGCCTTGTGGATAGTAATTGGATGATACTTTTAATTAGATACCATATTTGGATGTAAACTCTATGACCTTAGCACCCAAGAATATAGGAATATTATCTATTATAATTTTGTGTAGGATCCCAAATCTAGTGATCAATTTATCCAAGAATTTTACCACAAGTTCTTGATCTACCATCTTTCTTGAAACTACTTTGGATGACCTTGTGAATTAATCTATCATAGTGAGGATGAATTTATATATGGAATAATAATTTGGTTGGATGACCCCAATGAATTCAAGCCCCCATTTATGAAAAGGCTTGTCTATTGTCATAGGCTAGAGAGGAAGTGTTGCATTACTTCCTCTTCCCATAAACTTTGATATTTTTCATAGGCCTTTGCAATTTTAAAAGAATTCTCATAAATTTCTAGCCAATAATATTTGGCTTATAAAGTCTTTGATGCTCTTATTTGGACAAAATAATGCCCTTTAGAGAACCATGAGTGAAACATATTTGCTACCCTTTTTTTCTTCCTCTTGATGGATGCATCAAAGAAATCAAATTATTTTTGGTATTGGGTTTTACCAATCATGACATAGTTTAAATATTGTAGTCTATATCTTCTTAATTGTGATAGATTTATGTTTTTTGGGGTTCAAATACATTTTGAACTCTTGACATATTTCAAATACTAGTTATAGATGATATAGATGTTGATTCTTGTCATGAGACAATATTGTCATGCCATCTAGGTAGATGAGTATTACTTTATTTACCATATATCCAAAAACAAGGTCCATAACTCTCTATAAGGTAGCACTAGCATTGGCAAACGAAATGATATTCTCCAATAATGAAATATTTTGTACTTTATGGTGAATGTCATTTTATATTGATCTTCATCCTTCACCCTAATTTTATTGAAGCTAAAAAATCCAATCAATAGGGAAAATCTCTAAGATTTAGATATTGTCTACAATATTTTATCTATTTGTGGTAGAGGATAACGATCCTTTAATGAAGCTTTATTTAAGTTTCATAAATCAAAACATCCAAATCTCACTATTTTTCTTATAGACTATAACTATATTTACCATCCACATGGAATGCTTTATAGGGTATATCATCTTTGTATGTAGAAACTTAAACAATTCTTACTTCATCAAGGATTCAAAATTGGGATTCACCAATATTTGTTTCTACCAAAAAGGCTTGATGTTTGGAAGCAGCTCAATGGTGTGTTGGATGACTTCATTGTCATATATTTTGAGATCATCATAGCTCTAAGCTATTACATCTCCAAATTATTTATAGAGTATAATGAGGTAATTTATTTCCCTTTGAGTGTAAATTATTCCAACCTTGATCACTCTTATAGGATCCATTTGCATTTCCCCAAATTCCTTCTCATCTATTTTCATCCTTCAGCTTGTCATCCAATCATTGTTATCAAAGAGAATTTCTAAAGTAATTAGAACTTTTAGGATATGATTATTCTTTAGTTGTATCATATCCTCTTTTTCAACATGGATTTTAATTTCTTCTAGGTCAATTTCATATATGTCTTATTGAGTTAGGAATCTTACTATCTACTCATCACTATCAAATACTTCCTAGAATTTGTCCTTCTCCAAGATCAATGGCCAGAATACCAGGTTGACTTATTGTGATGCTTTCAAATGTATACAAGTAGGGCTAAATTTAATTTGCTCCCTATGAATCCAATATATCTTCCAATTCATTTTTACTTATAAGAATGGCCTTTACATTAATGGTGTCAAATATTTCAAGAAACTCCTAGACTCTATTCCAATAATATTTGAAATAGTGATTCATGTTGATGCATTCCTTAGTAACTTGGTTCACCACTAGCTCTAAGTCACCATAGATTGAGATATTTATTATCACTATCATTTTTTATTTTAGAAAGCCTAAACACAATGCTTCATATTCAACAACATTACTTGAACAACTCTAGGTTAGCCTATATGATAGTTTTTATACCTTCAAATGGGGATTGAAAGACTATTCTAGATCCAACACCATTTTTGTATCTTGCTTCATCCAAGAATAACTTCCACATATCTATATTTTAGAGTGTTGAATTTTTTATATCCAAAAGCTTATGGTTGCCTTACTCTAGTATGCAAGAAGTTCACAATCTAGTATTAATTATTACAATAAAATCTCTTAAAAATAATGCATATTCTATTTATAACTCTTTTATCATCTCTTCTAGGCATTTCAGGTCATCTTCAAAAATAATATGATGTTTTCATCCTCTAGACTTTCTATGTGGTAGGGGTTTGGATTTTCTACATTGATCCTCACCTTCTTTTCTTTGTGGAGTGTAGACACCAAATCCTAACCACTTATCATCCACTCATCATCAAATCATAGCCATTTATAATTTATTTTTATATATGTATATTTATTTATATATAAATATAAATATTTTATATATTTATAAATATATATATGAATAAATCTCAGCTGCCTATCAAGTCTTTATCCTGGCCACTCATTTAACATGATCCATGTCACTTATCAAAACGTAATCACAACCCTTCATTGTGTTTTAATCTCGATCATACATTGGTGTCATCAAAACCCTAAAATGATCAAGGGAAATCATAAATGATATTCACTCTTGTGAATGGAGGATCTAAGAAATGTTGAGTCATCCATCATCTTGTGCACCCTAACATTTTATCATCCCTTGTATTTGTACAAACTCTCACCATAACCATACCCACCATTTGTCCTTTGCAGCCCCTGTGAACCATATTTGGATCCTACCAAGCATTCTCTACAGACCATAGACACTTTAGAGCATCTCATAAATTCTCCAGAGTGTCTCTTAAAAGCTATAAATCATCTGACAGACACCGTAGGGCATCCACACAATATTAAATCAAACTAGTAGAATCATAGATCAAGGAATTCAAGTATTTACAAGGTTATTATTTGCTTTTTGACTTAAATTTCTTGTATTTAGTTGATAATTCATCAAAAAACTTCACTTAGAATTTAGTAGATCTACTTTTTGAAGAGGTCCTCACATAGTGGAGCCCTCACATATACTACTGATCTAATTTTGTGTTGAATTTGGAAGCAGGTGTAGGAGATACTTTCATTGATGGTTGTTGTCTCTCAAGTGGCCCATAGGGATACGCAATATCACTCACCTTTATTTGGAGTGAATAAAATCCAAAGACACCACCATTATTTGATCTAGGGTTTTACACCTCCCATTGCAAAACATTTTATCAAAGCAAATATTGTGTTGTAACCCCTTATTTGGGGCGTATCTATGTATCAAGTGGAGATAAAGGCTCCCCCATTTGATAATTTATAATGTTATTCATTTGAAGCACATAAGACTATTAGTGTTGATCTTTTTCTGCTCACATGGAAAATCATCATATGCATGTAATTCAAGGATAGATATCCTCCAAGCTTAGTTGTAAATTCTCTTAATAATCATAGCCCAAAGAAGGGGGAGATCAACCATTATCACCTCTTGGATCATAGTGATTTCTAGTATCTTAAGTAGCACCATATGTCTGTATTTAACTACTTCAACCATCTAGACTAGAGTTCCACCCAGTTGTAGCATGTTGAATCTAGTCTGAGTGTATTCCACACCCATTGCACCACATACAACTTTAGGTATAACAATTATCATAGCTCCTAAATTCACCATGAAATTATGCACAATCCTAGTTTATTCTTATCCACTATACACACTATTCTAAAGCTAGGTGATTCTTATGGAATAGCTTTTAGAGGAATAGGACTATAGACAGAGGAGGCTCAAATGGGAGAAAGTGATTTTCCTTTATTTAAATGCTCTAAAATCTATTAGCTTATCAAATTGAGGTTCTATAAATTTATTGGACTTTGATATTGTGATCATAAGATTTTGGATCTATACCTCATAGGGGAGTTGACAATTGAACTTATGCTCTTTGGATGTGGAGTTTTCTGGTGAATCAAATGTAATGCTTAAGATAACAAGATCTTCACCATAATCAAAATCATTCAACAATATCTTTGCAAAGTGAATTCTATGGATGTTCCAAAAACCATTTTGTGCATGGTAGGTATTATATTTGAAATTATTTTTGATATCTAACTTCTAACTAGTATTAATATTGATTGATTTTCCCCATCGGTGATTCTTTATGGGAAAATTGGATTGAATTTTCCCTACCGGGTATGCCAAAACTCTTGATCCTTCAATCAAACTAATACAAAATATGCATCCTAAATTGAGGTCAAGATTTGATGACTAAGAAATTATTCTAAGTCAACCTCCAGAGCAGTTTGATTCTTTAAATAAATCCTGCTATGTAAAAGACTAAAGATAGAAAAGGTATAGGGTTGAGATAAGAGTAGAGATAAATAATTGATAAATACAATTGGAGCTTAGATAATAGGATTGTTTTTAGTTGAATGAGGATTGACCATATACTACAAGCAATACCTAATAGATAAGGCCTCAACTAAAGCTATATATAAAGCACAATGAGCTCAAATATTACAACATTCAACATTCTAAGCACATTAATAGAAATAAGTCAAACAACTTCAAGCCTAACAAATCATATTCCCACTAAAGCATAAATAGAAATTTTGAAAGTGAATATATTATTGTAGTTAATATTTTTGTAAACTTCAATTGAAATAAGTCAAATAGGCCTTTATTGCATTAGAATAGCATGAAAAAAAAGCTTCCAATAGGCAAACCCTAAATTGTTGGTCCTTTACAATGAGGAGCATTCCTTTATTTATAGTTTTCATGTACCTAGGAATAAATCTAACTACTATGTGTCATCATAAGTAAATAGGTATTGCATGACCTAGGATGATCTAGCACCACTCAACATCTTTAGGACATCCAACATGTCCTTTGTCATCCCTCTCACATTTATGATTTGTAGGACCTTTAGTTATGCTTTGATGGAATGACTTTCACTTTAATGCTCTAACAATAGTTATACTAGCCTAACTACTTATATTTGGGAGTGTTGGGTGTCGTTTTATTAAATAAATATTGATCTACAACCATACCAAACATTTTAAATACTTACAATATTGTCTATACTAAGAACCTCTAGTATAGGATGTTGCTTCATTTATATTGCCTTTTGGGATGCTTCTATGACTAAATGTAAGTCTTTTTACCATGCCAAAACTTTTGGAATCTTAGACTGTGTAGAGGGGAAAACTAATACCCCTAGACAATTCTTGATAGATATGTTGGAAAATGAGGTAATCGTGAGGCTTATTGTTTCTCTGCACTCAAGGCTTGGGGGATCGAATGATTCACCAAGAGTATTTTTAGGACTCACTCCATGTATAGGATGGGAGGGTTTGATTTGTTTATTGGAATACACCTAATTTTGGCCTTTGACTATGAATAAAACTATAAAATAATTAAAGCACAATGTAGGGCAAAAAACAATACAGGTAAACAAAATATTATTCATTAAATGTATTTTTTTAAATTTCAATGAAGACTCTCACTAAAATTGAAAGAAATAAACTTTTCTTTTTAAGCAAGGATCCAAGAGAATGCACAAACAAGAATAGCCTAGATGTAAACTATATTCCCTTTTTATTTAATGCCTAGAAATGAAACACTTTCTTTTTCTTATGATCTAAACCAAAATTTAATTTCTTTGACTAATTTATCAGATGTATTTAAATTTTATTTTATTCTTTTAGCTATAGAAAATAAAAATGTGACACAAACACACAATAAATAGCCTCAAATATCTATCAGAATACTTGATATAGTGGTTAATACTAGCCAAATTTGTGCTCCAAAATCCTTGATCATAAATTTAGGCAAACCTATAAATCAACAATAGAAACTTGGAAAAATAATCAGTGTTTGGGGGATTGCTTATGCCACTATGATACTGAGCTTGAAGGTACAATAATTAAGTCCCCTTGGTCCTTTTAACTAACCATTAAAAATGAAAAGTAATTTTTGATATTTGGAGACAAGCAAATAGAATGCAAATACAAGAGGTGTTAATAGAAAATAAAACATACAATGAGTGAAACAAGGGTTTTGGGAGTAGATACTTACCCCCAAATCCTTGTAACCAAATTTGTGTCTTGTAAAGGGTGACCATGAATTTGAAAACAAAATAAAATTAACAAAAACAAAAAAAATTTCTAATTCGTGCCGCATATGGATGGAGTTCAAATTTGCAATAGAGGTTTAAAATACTCTATAAATGCAAAAAATGTGATGAAAACAAAAACTCAATGATATAATAAAGCTAATAATACATGAAAAATGATGAGCTTATGGTGGAATCAAGAGAGCAATGAAAGATTGAAGAAAATAACCAAAGGGGTAGACCTCTCCTCCTTCTCTAGTAGACAAGTCATCAAGGCTCCTCCACTTGCTCACACAAAGTAGCTAATCATAAGAAGCACAAAAATTAGAGTATCAATAAATCATTCCAAAAGAATTAATACTTGAGAGCATCAAAAGGCACTTGCAATCATCATAAGGTGGTGGTCTTATGATGATAATCATTATGAAAAAGGGAATCCAACCCTTCTATTTATAAGAGGTTTGGAAGGTGGAAAAATAAAAAATAAACTTGGTTAAGTGACATCATAAAGATTCAATGTAGGATTGGGATTTTAATATTAAAAATCTAAAATTATTGAATTTGTGCCCCATCTTGGAGGACTGCAAATTCAACAAGGCTAGGAAAAAAGGGTAAACTAAGGGATAAAGGAGCTCAAACTTGCACTTAGTAATTATGAGGCTCCTCCACTTACTCATACAAAGTAGTTGATCACAAGAAACACAAAAATTATAGTAGTAGTAAAGCATTCCAAAAGCATTAATCCTTGAGAGCATCAAAAGGTACTTCCAATTGTCATGAGGTGGTTGTCTGATGATGATCGTCATTAAGAAAAAAGAAGTACAACACTTATATTTATAGAAGGTTTGGAAGGTAGGACAACAAAACACTAGCTTGGTTAAGAACTAACATTACAAAGAGCTAATGTAGGACTAGGGTTTTAAGAGTAAAAACCTAAAATTACCAAATTCATGCCCTATCTTGGACAACCACAAATTTGACAAGGCTAGGAAAAAAGGCTAAATTAAGGGGGAAAAGGATCTCAAACATGCACTTAGCAATTTTGAGTGGATTTTAAAATATCTAAGGGAAAAATAACTTATTTGGATGGGTCAATTTTACATGTCTATATTTTCCCCCTCTCTCTGATGCATTTATGGTCTAATACACACATTAAAGAAAGTTGTAGACACCTACAAGTGAAAAAATGAAAACATAAAAAGGGGTAGTAGGTTTAGGAAAAGGGATGGTGAAAAAATGGTTTTATTCCAAACACATTAAAATTTTGCACACTTTACAAAGCAATGATGACATCAATGTCCTCTAATGCTAGGGTGCCCCCTTGAGTTTTAGAAGGAATACAATATTCTAGAAGAAACTTGAAATGGTAGACATAGAAGAAAAAAGAATAAATAGAAGAAATAAATAAAAGAGAAGATGAGAGAGAAAAGTAAGGATAAAGGGGAGGGAGGGTGAAAAGGAATTCAATTTCACCATACAAGAAGAAAGAAAAGAGCTTTAGAGAAAAGAGGATAATGGCGCTACTAATGCACTATGTGGTCATTGCAAGGGGTGAAGTTGACACTACAACAAACCAAGCATGGGTATGCCTCAAAAATTAACCTCTAGACTAGGTTAGGTTAGAATTTAAGAATGATTTTAATTTTTTGAGATTTTTTTAGAGAATTCACTATATGAACCCTCAACACAAATTTAGGGGTTAACTACGAATTTGGTCAAGAAGTTTATGATGAATGAATTTGCACCATAGGATTATAGGGCATGAACTCATGGGTTCATGCCCTATGATAATGGGGTGTGAATTCATAGAAGAAGAGATAAAGAAAGAGACAAAGAGATAGAAGATAAAGAGAGAAGAGAAGAGAAGAAGAAGATTGCTTAATATGCATTTATTATTATTTTTTATTTATTATTATCATGATAATGGAAATAATTAAATTTTACTAATGTTATTTTTATATCAATATGTGCTTGAGAGAAGGGAGTGGTGACTAAAAACTCTAGAGGATGTTGTGGGATAGCTCATAGTGGTCGACTAGGACATCCTACATGTTATGGGGATACCACATATGGTAGAGATACCCTGGGTGGAGAGTAAAAGAGTGATACTAGCAACATTGAGTGAGAGGTGGTATTCAAATTCATCCACCTTTTGTCCATTGATCATGGAGATGACCATCACACTAGAGGATGTGTGGTACATCTTGAGGATTCTCATTAGGAGGAGAACTATTTATAGAGCATAGGTACTTCAAAAAATACTATAAATACTATCAGGAGATCTAACACATGATATCTACAAGAGAAAGCTTTATTTTAACAAGATAGGGTTGGGGCACTAATGACCATACTCTATGGGGTGTTGGTAGAGCTCTTGGTGTGCTACACTAGTTGGTGGTACTTGAAATGGGCATTGGCAAGAGTAGTGGTGAATATATGAGGCCAACATATGAGTTTCTCATTAGGCCCATATGTACTAGTCTATTTGTATAGGACATTATATAATATTGTGTATAAGTGGTATACAATAATCATCTATACACCATTGATCTAGGAATGGTTTTGGGAGCACATAAAATTTAGGAGACCACATGCACTACCAAGTCCATTGCCCAACATAGAGTGACCAATAGTATTCGAATGGGACCAACACTTAGAGCATGTGTAGAGGATATATGTTGGTATCATGCCACTAGGAAGGCAAGTGATAGACGAGCTACAAGATCACATGATTATATATAAACCATGGTATCAACACCCTAGATGGACAAAGGATAGGGAGGATTTGGCTTGGGTTTAGTGGGTTAGGTGGGTGTTGATAGAGAAGGGAAATATGGAACTCTATAGGTTTGATCTACTCCAATGATAGTTTGGTATACTATAGGAGGTGTTAACCTTGCTAAACTATTGGTAGAGGCAAGTGTGAAGGCACCCATCAAGTATCAAAGGCTATCTTAATGTGGCAAGGTTTGTGAAGGACCTGGAAAATCCCCTATATATTGAACTAGGGGTAGACAACATCAAGGTGACCTTCAGGTTTAGAATATGGTGTAGAAGCATCGTTCCCCTAAGGATATCTAATATCCCCTTTAGTGCTAGTGTAGAGGAACTAGATTATGGACTAGAGCATGTATTTAGCACTATAAGAGGCCATCATATGGACCATCGATTGATGATAGAGAGTGGTAGGATAGCTGGATGGAGGTTAGGGTAGATATGGTGATGGTCAACAAGACTATCATCACTCTATTAGGGATATTAGGGGTGATAATGGTGGGAGTTTCCCCCCTAGTGGCACAAGCTAGGTCAAGTGGGACAAAAAGAGTTGTAGCTTTAACAACATAGGTAGGACATAGTGTGACTATGGGTTAAAATGACCTGGTTGGGGAGGTGGATATGATGCAAGCCAATATGCCTCACATTCAAAGGTATATGGATCTATTTTTATAGGAAATGACCAAGATGTTGGAGGGGCTGCAAGGTGCTATGGATACCATTATCATAGAGAATGACTAGGCAAGGGAAAAGTGAGACACAATAGTGGTAGAGAGGAATGCAACAAGGGTTGAGGTGGCATGTCCCAAGGGAAGATGAGTCGACTAGATAAAGAGTGATAGCAAACCCAAGTAGAGAGGATGGTCATTATCACTAGCAACCAAAAATACCAAGGGATCTATCTAATACAAGAGAAGATATGCTCATAGAGGTAGGGTAGGTATTAGGATGACATGCCAATTTTGAGTGTAACATGCATCCTTGGGGATGGTCGAGTGTGCTAGGATTGCTATTGTGGCACATTAATATGGTTGACATGTACTCCTATATTTCAAGTAATATAGCTTGTTGCTTTGTTGTTTAATGTGTGAAAATTATATTTTGGTTATTTGTTACTATGCACGATTAAATGAATGAATGAAAAATATAGAAATTGAGGAATGCTTGAGGAATAAAGTTGATTAACAAATGCATGATGAATTTACCTAATGAATGCATGAGCTTAACTAATTAATGCATAATGAACTTAACTAATTATTAAAGGACTATATGACTAGAAGTAAATAGGAAAAGGTAATGGAACAAAAAAGAGAGAAGAAAAAAACTCTCTAGATGAATTTACACCCTATAAAGGATGGCCAAAAATTTGATAGAGAGCAAATCCATGCTTCATATGGACGTACTGTGAATTTGTAACATGAGAAGAAATAATAAAAATGGAGAGAGGATAAAAAGGAAAAATATAATTAGAAGAAATAAAAAACAAAGTAGAGGAAGGTCACCAAAAGGTCAAAGAAAGAAAAAAATGTGCTTAGAGTATGCTATCTAAATTAGCGTAGACCACAAGAGATCAATGTGATAAAATGAACATAATCTAATCAAAAAAAAGATAAAAATATGGAGTGGAACCCTATGAGGATTTAGGCTCATAAATGACCAAGAATGGAGTGAAACTTGCTATGGGTGTGGTGCTCATGAGTAGCCATGAAGATATCTTGTGATGGTGTAATGCTTTATGATAAAAACATGTGTAGTGGAGCATTACCCACAATGGGTATATGCTCACTAGTGATAAAAGCATGGAGAAAAACATGTTATGGGTTTGTGCTCTCTAGTAGTTATGTATGGAGTGATACCTACTAGTATGTGTGCTCACCAAATGGCCTAAGGTGGAGGTTGTGCTCACTGGTGGCCATGAAGCTATCATGTATGGGGTGTGGTTCTAATTGAGACAAAATGAGTGTAACCAGATATGGGTGTAGTGGATGTTGATGGTCAAGAGGATTGTAACTTCATAGGTATGTTATCTTGCTAACGAATATAATATTACTGATCAAATAAAAATAAGAGTGTGTTGTGTGTGCACATATTAGATAGAAGATAACTAGATTAAAATAACAAAGGGATGAAAAGCAATGTGTGTGCCTTTGTTGAAATTTTGAGATGTGTGTGGCATATTCAGTGGTTGTATGAATACCATAAATAATATTCATGCGATATCTATGCTATCCTAAGAGGACCCCTTAACAATGGAAAGATAAATCAAGGAGAATTATGATCAAAATAAGATGTGTAGATAGAATAAGTATATATCCTTCATCTTGGAGAGAAGAAAAATGATTGAAAAATTGCAAAGGACAAAAAATATACAAGATATGAAGAACTATATCCCTTGACTTGGAGAATTTGATAATTATTGAAATGTTCAAGGTCAAGGAATATAAGATAATAAAAAGAAGAAGAAAGAAAATATATATCCCTTGAATTTGGAAAATTAGATGATTTTGTGAAATATTCAATGTCAAGGAACATATGAGATAGAAATAAGTACAATTGATGGCAACAAAATATGTGCCCTAGGTTGGGGATTCGCTATGCATCAGTGATCTAGTATGAGTGTGATGTATATAAGCTAAAACCTAACTAGGTTTCATCACTTGTCTTATTGTAAAATACCAAAAATATATATGATTAAGCAATCAAATGCAAGTATGATCAAGCAACAAAGTAGCTATATGAAAATCATAAGTACAAAAAGGAGTATTTCAAGTATTTCGTGTAATTTATGACAAGCAATCATGCATTATAAGTAAGCAAACCAATGCAAGTTGACATAGAAGAAGTTGAAGAAGAGAAGATGATATGATGAAGAAGAAGATAAAAGAAAAAAAAAAATAAAAGATGAAATTATGAGAAATCATGCATAATATCATTTTAGGTGCATTATGTTCATTGTTTCTTTAAAATATTTACCATCTAATGTTGCCAAACAATAGGCTTCTGAGACAAACTTGAATTTTATGACAAAGAGGACTAGCCAATTGGGTTGAAACTTGTCTTTCAATTCTACATGAGCATTTGTGTTCTTATGGTTCTCCTTGAGATCAAGGTCCCCAATTTCAAAATAATTATTGCAAAATTTATTAGAGTAAGTTTTCTTGAGCTTATTTTGGTAGGTTCAAAGATGCTCTAAGGCATGAATGTGTTTCTCATCCAACAATTCCAATTTGTTGAAATGCTCTAGTTTGATAGGTTCAAATATGCTCTAAGACATGAATGTGTTTCTCATCCAACAATTCCAATTGGTTTAAATGCTCTAAATAATACTTTTTTCCAACTGAGGCATCTTTCAACAAGATACACAAGAATGGGACCTCTAACTTGAAAGGAAAACTTCCTTAGTGCCATAGACCAAGATATAAGGGGTTGCATCTATAGGATTTTGTATGCTAGTACAATAGGTCCACAAGGCAGGATGCAACTGGATATGGTAGTCATTACCAATCTTACTAACCAAGTTCTGAAGGATATTAACTAAGGACTTATTGGATGCTTCAGTTTGACCATTACCCTGAGGGTACTATGGAGTTGACCATTCATACTGAATCTTGTACTTAATACAAATTTTATGGACATCCTCATTCTTGAAAGGATTGTTATTTTCATATAGGATTATTGAAGGAATCCCATACCTACAAAGTATTTTGTTGAAGATGAACTTGGAGACTTGGTATCCAATCACCATGGGCAAGGGTATGGCTTTGACCGACTTGGTGAAGTACTCTATTGCCATGATGATAAACTTATTACCATAAAAATATGTGGGGTTAATATTCCTAATAATTTCCAATACCGACCAATGGGAAGAAATAACCTAAGGGTTTTGATAAGGAGCATGAATAAGGTTGTCATAACATTAACACTTGTCACAATGTTTAACATAGTCAAATACATCTTTCTCCATGGAATGCCAATAATAACCTATCCTAAGGATCTTTTTGGCAATTGAATTACCACTAAAATGGCCTCCACATGATCCTTCATGAGTGTCACTAAGGCATTATTAGGCTTCATTACAGTTAAGGCATCATAAGAGGATGCCCTCAAAAGAGCATCAACATAAAGTATCATTGATTATGAAAAATAGACCATAGACAAGGAAAATTGACCCATAAAAATGAGTCAATATTTCCTTAGATCCTTAGGAGTCCTCCCAAACTTACCAGGTGCAAATTTGGGGCCCTTTTTCTCCCTTTCTTTATATTTTTTCCCTAGCCTTACCAAATTCACGCTTGGTCCATACAAGGCATGAATTTGGATTTTTCCTCCTTTCTTTGTTCTTTTTCCCTATCCTTATCAAATTCATGCTTTATCCATATGAGGAATGAATTTGTCTTTCCAAATTTGTGCTCTTTAATTACTATGCATGAATTTAGTGTTCTAGGGATTTTCCTCTCAAAAACCCCACCCCTCGTCAACCCTTTTTAGTGTCGACCCTTGCCCATGGTGAACTTTCATTTTCCTAATATTTAGCCCTCCAAATATATTATAAATAGAGTATTTGGTTCTCTATTTTACCCCATATATATCTAGAGAACAAAATACTCTTGAAAACCCTAATCTTGACTTGCTCATTTTTCTAACAAGTTCTCTTCGATTGTGGATTGTTGTTTTGCTATTTTTTTTGCTTTGGTGTTGGCTTCCCTTGGGGATCAAGTGGAATATTTATGACTGGAGAGGTTTACCATATTTTAGTGATTCCCTCATCATCTCATTGATCCTTTCTTCCTCCATCAGCTAACCAAGTTCTTTGCTTGCATTATTAGCTATTAGGTCTATTTGTTGTTGTTTTTCATCACATTTTTTGATGTTTTGGGACCCAGAAAGCGCATCTAAACAAAATTAATATCCCACACATATAGGTTGTAAATTTAGCAAGCCAAATTCATACCCCCTATTTATAGGTCATGAATTTGATGAATTAGGGCTTGGAGGTAAAGTTTTGCTTCCCAAAACCCTAGTTTGTTGCTTGCATTTTAGCTTTTTATCACTTGCATTATATTTCATTTCATTTCGTTGTTGCATATCCATTTCATCTTGATTTTTCTTGTTCCAAATGTAAAATATCATTTAATTTTCATACAATCAACTAAAATGACTAAGGGGACTTGACTATTGCTCCTTGAAGCTTAATCATATAGCAGCCTAAGTAGGCCCCCAAATGCTAATTAAAATTTCTAGGTTTTTATAAGTTGTTTTGTAGGTTAAAGCTATTTGGATGGTTTGTATGCAAGTTAAATCTAGGATCAACCATAATTTTAGGTAAGTTCCTTATTAGGTCTTTAGGTTTTTTTTTGTGTGTCTTTTTTATTTTCTATTTTATATTTTCATCATAAAATATAAAAGAAAATATTTGACTTTTATTTCTAGGTATTTGAAAGAATAAAAGAATATAGTTTGCATCCTATTTTTAAATTTATTTGTGCATTCTCCTAAATCCTTAATAAAAGGAAAAAGGTTTACTTTATTTTAAGTTAGGGTTTAGTCATCATTGAAAGTCAAGAATAATTTTAGGGTCTTGCTTATCTTGCATTGTTCTTTCATTTCTATAGCTTAGATTTCATAAAGGACAAACATAGGTGTTTATTCAATATACACATCAAACATCTCCATCCCAGACTTGGAGTGAGTCCTTAAACTATTCCTAGTGAACCATTCAATCCCCAAGCCCTCGAGTGTAGAGAATATAACACACCCTCGCGGTCACCTCAGCTCCCAATGGATCTAGCTGAGAATCATACGTGATAGGAAATTTTTTCTCCTCTACATATTTGATCAACCCAATGTGAAAAAACATATTAATATCCAATATAGGAACCCTCTTCCTTTTGTTTTTGTTTTGAAAACTTTAAGCAAGACCACTAATTTTATTTTCTTAGAATTAGAAAATACTAAAAAAATCTTAAAATATTCTTGTGTGTCTTTTTCTAGTTTTATCCTCTATCCTTTCTCTTCCTCCTAATGGCTCCCAACATTAGGAGTAAGAAAAATATTTTAGAATTTGATCAGATTCCCTAATAATATGATCAAATTGATAGGGAGAATCCCAATCTAGATTCGAAAGAGGAAGGACATGAAGCAACTAGTAATAAATTTAATACTTTTGAAGGGCCTAATGGAGGCTTCACTTTCTCATCATTTGATAATTTATGGTATTTCATGAAACACCATAAGGAGGCTTTGGTTAAGGCTATGGAATAGGACGCCTAACTCAAAAGGGTTGGGATGTCTCATCCTCCAACCATATCTCCTAGTAATGTTCATAAAAACCCTTCATTTTAATCTACACATTATGTTAATCCTTTTCATAAACCAACATATGCTACTATTGTAACCACAAATGTTGGAATAATTCCACAAGGTTCCTCCAACTAGTATTGCATCTCAAGATTATGCTTAATTTCCTTCTCATTTTTCTCATCTCAATATAAATTCTTCTGTTCCACCAAATGTCAATTATCCTCCATAGCAAGATACCATATATCATAACCCATACCATAATAATGTCAATGTCTCCAACATTGGCCAAGTTCCCTTTCAATAGCCTACGTATACCCCTACCCTAGGGAACCTAGGGGTATTGCATAATAATAATCCTGATATGTAAATTTTAACTAATTTGGTGAAGCAATTGGTTGCAAGAGTGGATATAATATAACCTCCAAGTTTCACCTACAACTGTAAGGAAATGTGCAATCATCCCTTAGAGCTTGTTGTTTCTTCTAGGCCCTACCCTAAGCATTTTCCAATGTTAATATTACCTATTTATAAGGGAACAAACAATCTAATTGAACATTTAAGTATGTTTAGGAAAACATGCCATGATAATATATATGATGACGGGATCCAAATTGACATCAAGCAAAACTTGATATTGTGACTATCTATCTTCCAGCTTTCTGATTAGGTTTGCACCCACTAGTCACAACTTAGAACTCAACATTGGATGGACTAAATATTTCTCTAATCTGACCTCTAGAGTAGGTTGGTTCCTTGTCAACTGACCAAGTGTTGACTCAATTACGTTTATCAAATTTTTAAGAGATAGGGTTAGAAAATAGTTTAGGGTTAAGGAATTATAACTAAAATAGTGGCAAGATAGAGCTAACAACATAGGCATCCACAGGGAAAACCTTTTAACAAATAACTTCTAGTGTCCCACACTCAATATTAATAGCACCCAAAAATAGAATAATATTCTTCAAGAAACACAAAATAGAGACATACTCCAAGAAGCTATTTCGACATACACAATATTAATAATCCAATTTAGCAAAATAATATTAGTATCTAGATTTAATAGAAATGAACTCTTTCTAAGAATAAATTCAATTATGAAAAGGTTTCAATTGCTCTAAAGCTAGTAATTCAATATCGGTAGAGTAAATTTCCATAGCAGCATTAGAATACAAGCAATTCATATCTTGAATCTCTCAAAATAAATATTTAAGACACCAATTTTTGAGTTAAAAATCCAAGTAATGCTTCTTCTATTGATTTACAAAATATGTTACATAGTAGGGCAAGCAAACACTCTATATCCGACATTGAAAATCAAGGGTTCGACCTCTATTAATAGTTTTACAATGAAATAAGAAGATGGAAAATTACAAGGAGAAAACCATACCAAATTGGTAGAATTTTGAGGTGGCATCATTTCATTCACCTTTGAAGCCTAAAAAATTTACATGATGTTGCACACCATAGCAGCTCGACTCTGCAACTTGCTCACTATGTAATGGTAATTAGGCTCTAGGTCGTTATATTCTAGATCTAAGCTATCTATCTTTCTTGGGAACTTCATATGGTCACAGATATTTAATTGCCCAAGTTCTTGGTTCTTGGCTCCATAGATGCTTTGCCTACCTGCTTGAATCAACTAGTTCTCATTTGCTAAGACTTCACTTTTGTATACCCAAGAAATTATCAGCATAAGCTTGACCATTGATTCACTCATGAATGGCTATGATTAAATCTCAGCAATGCTTGGAGATGAGCAACATAGAACATGTTACTAGACCGCTCTTATGAAATTTTTATTGCTTGATTTGATTATTTTGACCAACGACGTGGAGCACATCATAAAATACACTACAATCTGCGCAGAATAGAGCATGTTGCCAAGCTACTCCCTTTAGTTTTTAAAACTATTTAATTTTCTTTTGCATCCATGGCATAGAACACTTTTTTTGTAGCCTGCTCCTTGAAATCTAATCCTTTGAATTTTAACCAAAGTTGACTGCATAATAGGACCTTGTTCTATGTTGCTCAAGAAATGATGTAAAATAACATTTCATAAGATTTTGTGTTGTGTCGCTACCTTGTGCTTTATTTTGGTCATATTGAACTCTTTGACTAGCGGTATGGAACATGTGTTATGATCCGCTCTAAAATGAATGTGAACCTTAGCAGTATAGAACACATCAAAAGTTAGTCATTTTATTATGTGGTCTAGGGTAATGTGTATTGGGCTGCTAATAAAAGAATGATGACATCAGCTTTGATTTGAGTTACTAATGGCATGGAACATCCTGCACTGTGCCACTAGAGAATACACTAAGTGTTGAGTGGTTGAGAACATATCTTCTTGCCTTAGAAAATATGTCATGTTTCGTTCTATCGAAGTGATCACAATGCAAGTTTGGCTACTCTACTAGTGGCATGGAATATCCTGTGATGTGCCACTGGAAAATATACTATTTTTTGAGTGGTTAGGAACATATTCATGCCTTAGAAAATATTTTCAAAATTTTTCTAAGGATGTGACCATTTTGGACCTACATTCTAGCACCTCCTAGGTGGATTTGCTCGCAAAGTTGACAAACTCAAAATATTATCCATTGGGTATCAGGGGTCAAAAAATTAAGTCCATGAGTAATGCTTCATAGAATAATTTCTATATAATAATTACGCTATAGAATATTTGTGAAGACATTCAGAGGGTAACATCTCATATGGATATCATACTAGAAACAATGATATTCACCACTCCCTCTAACTGAAAATTACTCCATGTCAAGCAAAACAGAGCTATGCTCTCTCTTATAAGTCCAAATGACATGATCAAAATATCTTCATGGAATTTTCATTTTTTTCTCTTTTGCTTCATGTCTTTTCAATTTTTTTCTGACAATGTCAAAACCAAAAATAATATATAACACTTTTTACGTGAACACAAAAATTAACAAGTTATAGGAACTAAGCTCTTGCTTATTCTTTCAATGGATCTTAACCATTGAGATCCTCCTTCTATGTTTCCTTAGAGTCTTTGTAAACCTTATATGATTGCTCTTCTTCTTACTGAGTTGCTCCTTCATCATTGTCTTTATGCTCCTGATCAGCTTCTTATTATTGGGAAGCTTCTTCTTCTAGGGAAGTTTCTTGATTATATTAGGGCTCTGCATAAGTCCCAAATATTTCAATCATCAGTTTTAGAGTCTGTAAATCTTGAATCCAAACTACCTCAAAAGGTTTGGAAGTCTCCTTAAGCTATTTATGAATGAACTCCAACTTAGAGGTCTCCTCATAAGTTGCAGAGCTTCCTTTGTTCACCAGGTCCTCCATCAAATCCTTGAGACTGGTTAAATATTTTATCATCTGAGAGACGTGTTCTTGATAAATTGGCTCCTCTCAAGCATCTACCTTAGATTCATCCTAGATGATTGAAGCTACATTCTTTTTTATCTCTTTCGTAGACAATAAAATATTATTTGTTATCCATATTCCTTCAAAACCATACTGTATCATCTCTTGGTTGATGTTAACTACATCTTGGATCATGCCTTCCACTTTTTCATATAACAACAAGCCTTTTTATAACAATCCATTCTTCTTGACTACAAATCTAGCAACCAGTCTAGAAACATTTCATGCCTTTTTGAAAAAAAGCTTAGCAACCTCATTGAACCTTCTATTAGACAACTTATAAATTTGTTCTACTAGAATCACCATAGGCTATAGCTCTTGAGTGAACTTATCCAAGTATTCTTTGATGTTTTGGAGCAGATGGCTAGCATCATCCATATAATCTATTATGGGTTGTATTTCAAAGCATTTTTCTAAGACTTCAGACCAAAGCTCTTTTCTTACCTTCTTCACTCCTTTTGAAGAGCTTTAAGATGTGGCTTTCTCAATTTGAAGTTGATTCTTTAAATATTGTATTTCATTTTCCTGGTCTTCATTCTTCCTTTTTTGCTCCTCAACTTGGTCTTTAAGCTTGATGACCTCTTGATATTTGTTTTTCCAATTCTTCGCTTCATTTTTGATAGCCTTTTCTACCTACTTTTGGTTTTTAACTACCTTCTCCAACTTCTCTATATTTTCCTCTAACTTCCCATATTTCTCCCTATAGATATCAATTTTGACATAGAAAGTCTCCATATGAGTTTTTTTTGTGACCAATCCATCCTCTATAGGTAGCTTCTCAATTTCTTGTATATACTCCTCAAGTTGGTAATCTTGAATGGTCATCTCTTCTTCAGGTTTATTTACCAGAGGAGTGATAGACCTAAATGTTATTTTCCTTATGACTGGATCAATAGTAGTTGTCTTCCTCTTTGTGGCCATTTTATTTGAAGGTTTGGACATCTTCTCTACCCAAAAATCTTGAATCTTTTGAGAAATATATTTTCCCTTTTGAAAGGAATCCAATGCGGGATGACTTGTAGGAGGAGGGGAAGCTATGAGATTTGAAACGATGGACTCAAAAATTGATGGTAACAGAGTAGTAATGACAATAGTTGAATCTGAGTTTATTGTTGGAGTTGCACTTGGGAAAGACATGGGTATGGAAGAAAAATTCATCGAATGAGTTGGTGGGGATGAAACAACTTGTCCTTATGATGATATTGGGGGTTGTGAAGGTGGATATGGAATGATAGGAGATGATGTGACTAGGATTTTAGATGAATGTGGAGGGGATGGATTGGATTGACCCTCTATATCAGTTGCTAAAATAGGTGGTGAGTTATGAGGAGGAGAGGGTACCTTTTGATCAAATGTTTCTTGAGAAATGGAAGGGGATTTCTTTAGGTAAATAGAAGGAGAAGAAGAGATATGAATAGTACCTTCACCTATAGAAGTAGGGTGTTCAAGGATATCCTCTACTCCTTGGTGTTGTACTTGTTGTACTGGCAGCTCTAGGACTGAAACATGGGTCTTTTCAACACTCTACCCCTTATCCTCTTTCATATTCTTACAGTCCTCTTTCTAAGTTTTTCCCACTACATATTTACCCTTTCTATTAGAAACTTTAAACATTGTAGGCTTGTCAATCTCTGTATCTCCTTCATATTGTTCTCCCTACACTATATTTTTAGTTGTAGGATTCGACCCAGTTGTGACCACAATGTTAAAACTCATAGGTGTGAATACATAATATTTATCCTTTTTCTTCCAATATATCTTGGTCTTAGGAGGCTCTCCATCCAAGGCTAGACATTTGGACCTATTAGCTGTCTGAATGAATTTTGCATTTACTACCCTATTTTCAAAGTAATATATTTTACTCATAATTTGGGCCCCTTTAGAATATTTATTCAATTGTTCCTTTAAGGGCTCAAATTTTTTAGCCACCTCTTTAGTAATTGGTGGGATGTTAGTCTCTTCTTCTTGTGTTTCCTCTTGTGAATGTGGGGAAGGGGAATATATCCCTGCTTGATTCTTCTTATAAATTAATACCAAATTCTTAGTATCTTTAGCTTTTTAGGTCTTAATATACTTGTCATATCGATTAGAAAACTCATCATCTATTGTTCGATCGAATCTAGCCTTTTCCATACTAGTTTCTACTCTCATATTCCACCAATATACAATTTTACCTTCATACCATTTATTTTTATTTTCAACATATTTAATTTTAGACTCCTTCAAACAATGGCTTTCGTTGTTAGTAGGATCAAAATCAACTATCTACTCATAGAAGTCTAACCATGGAGGTAGTTGTTCCATTTTAGCAACATTCCAATCCAATGGATCACTTTATTTTTTATTCCTCCCCTTTTTGAAATGAGACCTCGAAGTTTCTCAAAATTGAGGGCTTTTTCTCCATTAAGTTTGATATTCCTCTTTAATAATTTATCATCAAGGTCATACCTCCACCTCTATGGGATGTAAAACAGGCCCAGCCTATCCAAATATTGGGTGATTTGTTCAACCTGACCCCTTATGACTATAATTATATCATCTATGTTACGTGATCAAGTCAACAAACATTTCCTCCCTTTTCCAGAGCCATAATTCATGTTGATAAAATTTGCTTACCTCAAGTATTCCAAGGCCAACAACCTATTAGTCACAAAATGCGACAGCAAAAAAGGTTTACCAGTGAAACCATAAAGCTTGATGATAGTGCCCTTTGTGAGGATATACCAATCTCCTTCTTCAGCACCTGTTACTCTTAGCAATTCGCTAGCCAAAGATGACAATCTAGGGCATTTCCCATACATGATTTTCAATGTTAGCCCTAGGAATTCTAAATTAAACTTGTAAAATGACTTTGTGCTCCTCAAATAAGTGGTCCAATAGTACACAAGGATAGGTTCTCCTTTGTTGTTCTTTTCTTTTATCGATATCCAAGGCATCATGTGTCTTACAATGGCATAGAACATCCAAACCAAATTTGAACAGTTCTAGAAAGAAGGAGTTTCTGAATATTACTTCATCCTCACTAACTGCTCATGCATTCACCTAGTAAGAAAGGCTGGCTAGTCAAAATAAATCACCTTGACACCCTCTTCCACTACGTTAGGTCTATACATTCTCTCTTGTTACCTTCTAATGATCTCCTCAAGATTCTTAGCAAATTTTTGTTAGTTGATTCTGCTAACCCATTCCCCTAGGGATAGTAGTTGGAGGTATTTTTTATAGTGATGCTATAATTTCTAGTAAACTCAATGTATTTAACTCCTATAAAATTTGGTCCATTTTCACTTACTGTAGCCTCTAGGAAATCGAACCTTGTGATTAAGCTTTCTATGAAGTCTATTACCACCTCTTGATCTAATTTCTTTGTGGTAATAACCTCTATCCATATGGTAAGGTAATTTATGGTAGTCAAAATGTATTTATGCCCTACTAAGGAATTTGGATTAATAACCCCTATGAAGTTTATACCCCATTGTTGAAAAGGCTCTTCAACCTGAATTGGCTTGAGGAGGAATGATGCATTCCTGGTTCTCCCCATATATCATTAGCATTCATCATAGGATCTTGTGACTTTTAAGGTATCAATAAAAATAGTAGGCTAGTAATAACCTTCCCTAATGACCTTCAAAGTTATGACCCTTCCTAAAAAGTGTCCTCCAGATAATCCTCCATGGAACTCTTCAATGACCTTTTGCTTTTGATCTTCTTTCAAATATTTTAAGAGGACTCCATCAAGATTTTTCTTGTATAGTCCCTTTAGTAGTAAGACATATTTCAAGACCTGAAGCCTACATATTATCCTTTGTGATGAATTGAGATTGAGTATAGAATCCTATCTAAAAGTATTGGATCATCTATTCCACCCAATATGATTCTCCTGACTGTAGTTCTTCAGTTTGATATTCTACTATTGACTAACAAGCTGTCACTTTTGCTATAACTGCTACTTCTATCAAACCTTAGCATAATGCTCTACTTTTGACCAACTTAGTAGGATGAATTTCCACATCATATTCCCTGAATATTGGTAATCCAACCAGATATTTTATATCCTAGTTCACCTTGTAGAATGAAACTCCTAATATCTAGATGAACTACGTATACCAATGTTTTACTCTAAACCAAGTATTACCTAAATTTTTTCAATGACTTCATCACTACAAATATTTTTTTCTCAATAAAATTATACTTGACATGATATTCATGGAGAGTCTGACTCCAAAAGAATATGGGGCATTTATCTCCCTCATCATTTTTTTGAGTGAGCACAGATGCATAGCTCTCTTCAGCTCCATAAGCATATAGAATGAAATATTTGCTGAAGCTAGGGTTCACTAAAACTGGAGCTAGGGTTCACTAAAACTGGAGCAGTGGTAATGGATTGTTTTATGATCTCAAAAGCTTGTATTCTCACTTTATTCCATTTGAAATCCATATTTTTCTTTAGCAAGTTTGAGATAGGTTTCACCTTTTGAGTAAAATCAAAGATGAATTTTCTAACAAAATTGATCTGACCGAAGAAATACTACAAATATTTCATGTTCATAGGTAATGTAAGAGCAAGAATCAATTTGACTTTATCTGTAACAATAGTCATTCCTTCTTTAGAGACCACATAATAATAACCTTCCCTAATGACCTTCAAAGTTGTGACCCTTCCTGAAAAGTGTCCTCCAGATAATCCTCCATGGAACTCTTCAATGACATTTTGCTTCTGATCTTCTTTCAAATATTTTAAGAGGACTCCATCAAGATTTTTCTTGTATAGTCCCTTTAGTAGTAAGACATATTTCAAGTCCTAAAGCCTACATATTATCCTTTGTGATGGATTGAGGTTATGAGTATAGAATCACATCTAAAAGTATTGGATCATCTATTCCACCCAATCTGATTCTCCTGACTGTAGTTCTTCAGTCTGATATTCTATTGTTGACTCACAAGTTGTCACTTCTGCTATAACTGCTACTTCTATCAAACCTTAGCATAATGCTCTACTTTTGACCAACTTAGTAGGATGAATTTCTACATCATATTCCCTGAATATTGATAATCCAACCAGCTCTTTTATATCCTAGTTCACCTTGTATAATGAAACTCCTAATATCTAGATGAACTACGTATACCAATGTTTTACTCTGAACCAAGTATTACCTAAATTTTTTCAATGACTTCATCACTACAAATACTTGTTTCTCAATAAAATTATACTTGACATGATATTCATGGAGAGTCTGACTCCAAAATAATATGAGGTATTCATCTCCCTCATCATTTTTTTGAGTGAGCACAGATGCATAGCTCTCTCAGCTCCATAAGCATATAGAATGAAATATTTGCTAAAGTTAGGGTTCACTAAAACTGGAGCAGTGGCAATGGATTGTTTTATGATCTCAAAAGCTTGTATTCTCAATTTATTCCATTTGAAATCCACATTTTTATTCAGCAATTTTGAGATAGGTTTCACCTTTTGAGCAAAATCAAAGATGAATTTTCTAACAAAATTGATCTAACCAAATAAATACTACAAATATTTCATGTTCATAGGCAATGGAAGAGCAAGAATAAATTTGATTCTATCTAGATCAATAGCCATTCCTTATTTAGAGACCACATTTCCTAACAAATTTCCCTCATGGACTGCAAAAAATGACTTCTTTGGGTTAAGAGAGATGCCAAATTCCTTGCACTTTTTAAAAACTTGCTATAATGTGCAAGGTGATCTTTCTTTTCATGGGAAAATATATTCATGTCATCTAGGTAGATTAGAATGACTTTATTTATTAGCTCTCCAAAGGTATAATCCATTGCTCTTTGGAATGTGGCCCCTGCATTGGACAGATCAAAAGGCATTCTTTAATAGGAAAAAGTACCCCATTTGGTGGTGAATGTTGTTTTGTACTGATCCTCATATTTCACCTAAATCTGGTTGTAACTAGAGAAGTCATCTAATAGTGAGAACCTCTCCACTCCTACAATAATTTAAAATATCTGATCAATATGAGGGAGTGGATAGTGGTAATTCAATGATGCTTGATTGATATTCCTAAAATCTATACACAATCAGATGTCACCATTATTTTTCCTTACTAGGACCAAGTTAGCTACCTAGGTTGAATGCTTGATTAGATATATGATCTTAGCCTTCAACAACTTTAACAGTTCTTCCCTCATTGTGGCTTCAATCCTAGGGTTCACGGGCCTCTGTTTCTACCTAAAAGGTTTTGCATTTGGTTCTAGCTCAATTGTATGTTGGATCATTTTCTTATCATATACTTTAAGATATTCATATGACCAAGCCACAATGTCTTGATATTTTAGGCATAGAACTTTGGTATCTCCCCCTTCTTCTAGACAACATCAAACTCTGACTTTGATCTTCTTTTCCTTTTTGATATCAATTATCTTCTTCCTATATTCATTGACAAAAAAGCTCTCCAAAGGGACCAACCCCCTATGGATATGATTGTTTTTTAGTTGGATGACATCTTGTTGGTCTATCTCACCTGGATTTTCCTCTTGAATAGTTGATAGATAGGCTTCCCTTACTAGGAAATCAATGATATGTTCATCACTTTCAAAAACCTACCAAAATATCGACTTGTATGGTATTGTAGGCCTAAAAATCATTTTAATCCCTTTGTCTTTTGTGACTACTATATCTGTAGAAGGATTGAAATTATCTCCCCTCACTGCCAAGATATTAGCCAAGGTGTTCTATCTTATGGGAATAAAATTAATATTTAGGGCATCAAAGGATTCCATCAAATCCCATACCCTATTTTTGTATACTTTTAGGTAATGGTGTTTGCACCTTTCTCTTACCTGATTAAAAATTAGTTCAGAATCATTGTATATAATCAATATCTTGATACCCATACTCTCACCCTACATTAGTTTGAGGTATAAATCCTCATACTTTGCAGCATTGTTGGTACAGGACCAAGTCAATCTATATGTGAAACTCTTTGCACCTTTTGACTAAGACTGCAACAATACACCAGCACCAACCCCATTTATGCACCTTGCACCATCAAAGTGCATGGTCCAAGTCTTTATTTCTCTTAATTACTTATTGGATATGGTAGGGAATATTTTCTTTATTTCTAAGGAAATTTTATATGTACCCGATGTGAATCCAGCTGCAAGAGGTCAAAATAAAATACCTCCCATTACATAAAAACTACGGTAAATGAAAATAATATGTAAAACCCTCCATTTACATAAAAACTATAGTACATAGAAATAAACCAATAAAAAATTTATTTTCTCATTCCTGGATTCACTTCCCCTTTTATAATGCAATACCAAGGGAATATATATCCCCAAAAAAAACCCTAAAACTTGAAGCCCTAAAATAAACCTTAAAAGAAAACCCTAAAACTTAAAACCCTAAAAATAAAAAAATTACCATTTTTGGCAAATTAATTTTTCCACCAAAAAATGCCTTTTTAAGTAATAACTATTTTTCGCAAATTATTTTTCATAAAAATTTACCTTTTTTAGTAATTATCATTTTTAGCAAATTATATTTTACGTCAAATAATTCTATTTTAAGTAATAAAAAAATTTACTTTAAAACTTCTTTTAAAAAAACCCTCTAAATATAGGCTCCTACATCATTCTCCTTTGGTTGAAAAGAACTCTGTTCCTACGATTTTCTCTGATCAAACTCATAATCGCTCTCCATAGAGTGCCACACATTTACAAGTACTCCTTAAAGTACCAATATCCTTATGAGGTTTTATATCTCAAACCTCCTATAAGCACTACACATAGTGCCAATTTATTCCTTCAAGGTTTTAAAATAGCAAACCTCCTACAAGCACTACACAAAGTGCCAATTCTTCCCTATGAGGTTTTTAATGAAAAAAAAACCTCCTGCAAGCACTACATAGAGTGCCAATTTATTTCTTTAAGGTTTTACAAACCTTTTACAAGCACTACACAAAGTGCCAATTCCTCCTTCTAAGGTTTTATATAAAAAAACCTCCTATAAGCACTTACATAGAGTGGAAATTTCTTTCTCCAAGGTTTTACAAACCTTCAACAAGCACTACACAAAGTGCCAATCTCTTTCTCTGAGGCTTTTACATAAAAAACCTCTTGCAAGCACTTACACAAAGTGCCAATTTCTGTCTCCAAGGTTTTACAAACCTTCTGCAAGCATTGCACATAGTGCCAAAATTTTTTTTTAGCCTCTTTGCTCTCCTCTCCTTTTCCATTTTTTTCTCTTCTCTTTTCTCCTCCCAACAAGATCCAACTTGCTCTAATACCAAATGATGTGAATCCAACTGCAAGAGATAAAAACAAAATACCTCCCATTATGTAAAAACGATGATAAATAAAAATAATATGTAAAACCCTCCATTTACATAAAATCTACAGTACATAGAAATAAACCAATAAAAAATTTATTTTCTCATTCCTGGATTCACTTCCCCTTTTACAATGCAATACCAAGGGAATATATATCCCCAAAGAAAACCTATAAAAAAACCCTAAAACTTGAAGCCCTAAAAGAAACCTTAAAAGAAAACCCTAAAGCTTAAAACCCTAAAAATAAAAAAAATACTATTTTTGGCAAATTGATTTTTCCACCCAAAAATGTCTTTTTAAGTAATTACTATTTTCGGCAAAATATTTTTTCATAAAAATTTGCCTTTTTTAGTAATTATCATTTTCGAAAAATTATATTTTGCATCAAATAATTCCATTTTAAGTAATAAAAAATTACTTTAAAACTTCTTTTAAAAAACCCTCTAAAGATAGGCTCCTACATCATTCTCCTTTGGTTGAAAATAACTCTGCTCCTACGAGTTCCTTCGATCAAACTCATAATCGCTCTCCATAGAGTGCCACAAATCTACAAATACTCCTCAAAGTACCAATCTCCTTATATGGTTTTATATCTCAAACCTCCTACAAGCACTACACATAGTGCCAATTTATTCTTTCAAGGTTTTAAAATAGCAACCCTCTTGCAAACACTACACAAAGTGCCAATTATTCCCTCTGAGGTTTTTAATAAAAAAAAACCTCCTACAAGCACTACACAGAGTGCCAATTTATTTCTTTAAGGTTTTACAAACCTTATGCAAGCACTACACAAAGTTTCAATTCCTCCTTCTGAGGTTTTATATGAAAAAACATCCTACAAGCATTTACATAGAGTTCCAATATCTTTCTCCAAGGTTTTACAAACCTTTTGCAAGCACTACACAAAGTGGCAATCTCTTTCTCTGAGGCTTTTAAATAAAAAAACCTCATGTAAGCACTTACACAGAGTGCCAATTTATGTCTCTAAGGTTTTACAAACCTTCTGCAAGCACTGCACATAGTGCCAATTGTTTTTTTTAAGCCTCTTTGCTCTCCTCTCCATTTCTCTTTTCTTCTCTTCTCTTTTCTCCTCCCAACAAGATCCAACTTGCTCTGATATCAAATGATGTGAATCCAGCTACAAGAGGTCAAAAAAAATACCTCCCATTACATAAAAACTATGGTAAATGAAAATAATATGTAAAACCCTCCATTTATATAAAAACTATAGTACATGGAAATAAACCAATAAAAAATTTCATTTCTCATTCCTGGATTCACTTCCCCTTTTACAATGCAATACCAAGGGAATATATATCCCCAAATAAAACCTAAAATAAAACCCTAAAACTTGAAGCCGTAAAAGAAACCTTAAAAGAAAACCCTAAAAATAAAAAATAAAAATACTATTTTTGGCAAATTGATTTTTCCACCAAAAAATGCCTTTTTAAGTAATTACTATTTTCGGAAAATTATTTTTTCATAAAAAATTGTCTTTTTTAGTAATTATCATTTTCGGAAAATTATATTTTGCGTCAAATAATTCCATTTTAAGTAATAAAAAAATTACATTAAAACTTCTTTTAAAAAAACCCTTTAAAGATAGGCTCCTGCATCAGTACCCATGTCTATTCCAAACTAATTGTAATCTTCTTTAAATGGTAATTGATCTTCAGCTTCTAGTTCTTCAAAACTTTCCACCACTTGGAACTCATCCAGAGGAGTGAGGTTACACATGTCTTATTTGATTTTTTCAAAATGATAATACATGGGTTTTTCAAAAGTAATCCTTATTCTCTTTTCCTTAAATGGAATCACCATACTAGAGTAATCCATGTATATACATCCTCCCAATTTGACAGTGAATTCCCTTGAAAGACATAGGCTGAAATAAGATTCTAGGTCTACCACCACTATTTCTTGCACAATGGTTACTTCTGGAGCTCTATGTAACCTCATTAGAACATCCTTTATCACCCCTACTGTATTTAATGGGGTCTCATCCAACTGTAAAACTCTAGGACATGACCTTCTATACTCCATTCCCATCTCTTCATAGACTGCCTTGGCATAACTATAGTGGAAGCCCCTGAGTCAATCATGTAGTTGTGAACGATCCACTGTTCCATCCTTAGAGAAATATAAAAGGGAGGGGGTTTGTTCTTCAAAGCAGCATGGGACATATTGTCTTTTCTATAGGGCATGTTGAGGATTGTAGTAGCCTACTTTTCCTATGGATATTTGCTTACTTTTAGTAGGTCTATTTGGCTAGTAATAAATAGGGTATCATACAAGCTAGCCTTTGATGGTATTCTTTTCATCTCCTCTACAATGTTATACTCTAGTTTCACTGAAGAGGGATTCTCAAAATTTCTATCTGGTTCACCATACTTTTGTATTTTTGTGTGGCCTCAATCCTTTACCTCTTGGTTATGGAGGGAAATATAAGATTTTCTTGAGCTTCACTCTTAGATATCATCCCTTCTTTATCATATCTTCTAGGAAAGTTGACCTCATTTTCTTGGCCCTTTGGGACCATATCCCTATTTTCTTTTGCTTGAGGAATAGGGAAAATATCATTACCTTGAGGGAGAGCATCCTTCTTATTTTGAGAAGGAACTTGAAACTAACCCATTTTTTGTGGATCAACCTGCAAGTTCTTCTTTCTTGATCTTGTCATAATTTAAATCGACCCTTCTTCATCTGGATCCTGTCCAACCATGATCTGGTTTGGTTGCCATAGCATTTTGGCCCTACCTTTATGACTCCTCTCTACCATTTCTATAGCCTGCTACACATGATGTTGGTACATGGTACATGATTCCGAATCATGGGGATCATTGCATACAAGGCACTACACATTCACTAGGCTTGTTTTGGAAGAACATACCAAATCTTCTTGCAATGAGTTTACTCTAATTCCTATGCTATTTTTGGTACCAAGTTTTTTTTCCCTATTGACATAGGGAAATATTCTTTGTTGAGATCTCTCTATCTCTCTTTTTTCCATTGAGCTCATCTTGTTACTGAGCTTTTTAAGGGTATTCTATATATCAAGAAGCACAGTGGATTCTTGGGATGTTTGAATAGGAAGTGGAGGGAAAGGAACTACAATATATGATAATTTGGGGTGAGGAATTAGGGTCATCTAAGGAAGCGAGGATGATAAAGAAGGGGGGGTCCATATAAGAATATGTAGCTTCCTGGTTTTGAACACTAGGAATTTCTAAAAAATAGGGTATGAAAGCTTTGGGGGGTAATATTCTGACAATAATAAGGGTATTTTTAGCTTGAACAATTGTATTGTAGACTTGGGGGAAAGTACTTATTCTCAACTATTGATTTTGAAGACCCAATTCAAACCCAAGGGATCTAATGTAGTACATTAAAGCAAGGGTTGCAGTTGGCCTTACTTTAGGTGGAATTATTTTCCAGGACCTACTAAATCTCAGGTTAAAATCTGTAATGGACTATTGTTGATGCTTTTGCATGGACATCAATTGATTGAAGAGGTAGAAGGTATCAACAGACTCATTGAACTCTTCCACAAAGGGTTCTGCTAATGCTACCCATTATGTAATAGTATTATCCTCTAAAGTCCTAAACTAGTGTAGGATTTTTTCTCTGAAGGATAGGGCTAGGATTTTGATGATGACATCTTCATTCTTTATGTTATGGATGGCTGCTAAATTTAGAATATTTTGGCAATATTCATATTTAGTCTTTCCTGACCCATCATATGTGGAAATGGCTTTAGCTACAGCCTGAGATATATCATGCATATGGGCTAGACTTAGGGGATCAATTGTATTCAAACTAGGATATTTTTATAGGGGCTAATTAGGGGTACATTTTGAGCCATATTTACTTGTGGAGTTCTTATTAGAGGTGGTATTGGGGGCCCTATAGTAGGTTTCTCAAGGGGAGTTTTTTTTAATGGAAATCTTGGTTCAAATCTCTTATGATGGTAGATCCTCTAAAAGGGAGCTTGTGGTAGATGAAATAACCAGGGTTATTTCTTGCAGATGACCTAGTATTCATGAAAAAACTACAAGCTATAGGGATGGCTTTCTGGTTTCTACAAACAGAGATTTTTTAGGTGAATTTACTACTCACCACTTAACAAGGTCAAGACAATTCACCAAATATTGATTCCTTCAAGAAAAAGATATAAAATAAAGCAAGGGTGTGTTAATTATGGTTTCTAGTAAACAGGTCCCACCGAGCGTGTCAAAAATTTTGGGATCTAAATTGACATGAAGTAAAACTTTATATTGTGACTATCTATCTTCTAGTTTTCTGATTAGGCTTGCACCCTCTAGTCACAGCTCAAAACTCAACATTGGATGGACTAAATATTGCTCTAATCCAATCTTTAGAGTAGGTTGGTTCCTTGTCAACTTATAGAGTGTTGACTCAATTAAGTTTAGTAATTTTTTAAGATATAGGGTTAGAAAAGGTTTTAGGGTTAAGGAATTATAACTAAAATAGTGTCCAGATAGATCTAACAACATAGGCATCCATAGGAAAAACCCTTCAACAAATAATTTACAGTGCCCCACACTCAAGATTAATAGAACCCATAAACAGAATAATCTTCATCAAGAAACACAAAACAGAGACATACTCCAAGAAGCTATTTCAACATCCACATTACTAATAATCCAATTTAGTAGTATCTAGATTTAACAAAAATGAACTTCTTGTAAGCATAGATTCAGTTATGAAAAGGTTTTAATTGCTCTAAAGCTAGTAATTCAATATCAATAGAGTAAACTAACCATAGCATCATTAGAAGAAAAGTAATTCATAACTTTAATATCTCAAAATAAATATTGAAGACACCATTTTTTGAGTCAAAAATCCAAGTAATGCTCCTTCTATTGATTTGTAGAAGATGTTACATAGTAGAGCAAGTAAACACTTTAGAGCTAACCCTAAAATTCAAGGGTTTGACCTTTATTAATAGTTTTATAATGATAGAATAAGATGGAAAATTTTAAGGAGAAAACCATGCTAGATTGGCATAATGCTGAGGTGGTATCATTCCATTCACCTTTGAAGCTCAAAAAATCCATGCGATGCCACACACCATAGTAACTCAGCTCTACAACTTGCTTGCTCTGTAATGGCATTTAGGCTCTAGGCTATTAGATTCTAGATCTAAGTCATCTATATTTCTTTGGAACTTCATCTAGTCGTAGATATGTAACTACTTTAGTTCTTGGTTCTTGGATCCATAGATGCTTCACCTACTTGCTCAAATCAACTGGTTCTCATTTACAAATATTTCACTTTTATATGCCTAAGAAAGTATCAGCATAAGCTTGACCATTGATTCACTCATGAACAACTACAATTAAATCTCAACAATTCGTGGAGATGAGTGGTGTAGAACATGTCATTAGGCCACTCTTACAAAAGGCTTATTGCTTGATTTGACCATTTTGACGAATAGCATGGAGAACATCACAAAATACACTACAATCTAAGAAAAATAGAGCATGTCGCCAGGCCACTCCCTTTAGTTCTTAAAATTATTTAATGTGCTTTCACATATATGACATAGAACACTTTGTTTGTAGCTTGCTCCTTGAAATCCACTCCTTTGATTTTTGACCAAAGCTGATCGTGGAATAGGACCTTGTTCAGTTCCACTCAAGAAACAATGTAAAATAATATTTCATGAGATTTTGTGCTACGCTGCTACCTTGTGCTTCATTTTGGGCATCTTGACCTCTTTGACTAGTGGCATGGAACATGTGTTATGATCCGCTCTAAAATGAATGTGAGCCTCAGCGACATAGAACACATCAAAATTTAGTCATGTGTGGGCTAGGGCAATGTGCATTGGGCTGCTAATAGAAGAATAATGACATAAGTTGTGATATAAGTTACCAGTGGTGTGGAACATCTTGCTTTGTCCACTAGAAAATACACTAATGTTGAGCAGCTGAGAACATGTTTTCTTGCCTTAGCAAATATGTCATGTTTTCCTCTATTGAAATGATCGTAATGCAATTTTGGTTGCTCCACAAATAGCATGGAACATCCTACACTATGTTAGTAGAAAATACACTATGTGTTGAGTGGCTGGGAACATCTTCATGTCTCAAAAAATATTTTAGCCATTTTGGGCTTACAATGATAAGAGCCTTGGTGGTATGGCATTAAAATGGTATTATCAACTCCCCCATCATTCTTTGAGGAATTTTGAAGAGACAACAAAATTGTTTGTTCTGTAATTCGAAGCTTATGTTGAGAAAATATGACTATGAAATATGTTTAAATGTTGAAACAAGGTATAGAGAAAAAAAATTAGAATTCATCTCTCAATAGAGAAGTTTAGTTGTATGGTTGAGATATACTTTACCTCCTTGAGATGTGTTAGAGATATTTATTAGAAATTTGCAAGAGCAAATATCTTATGAATTGGAAACAACTATTACCTCTTTTGACAATGCAATAGATCTAGCAAGAAAGGTAGAACAAGCCCTTATTTGAAGAGGTCAAATTAAGCCAAAGAAAGAAGATAGGACCACAAAAAATAAGTATAAGAAAATGCATGTAGTTGGTGATGGGATAATGTATAGTAGGCTTATTAAAAGTGTTGTTAACACCCTACAGAATATGGTGCTTAGTCAATCTTAAAAACCCCCACCAAGGAATTTCATTAGACTCAACACACCCATGAACATGGTTCTAAAGTAGCTTTTGGAAGCTAATATGATTGAGTTACCTCCCATAAGGCAACTTGACACCACAACTAATTTGTATAACACTGGTTAGCATTGTGAGTATCATAGAGTTGAGGGGCACATGAAAAAATCATTTAAGAGGTTGAAACATGTGGTTCAAGACTTAATTAATGAAGGTTTTCTTGTTATAGAGGGTCCTCAACCTAATCCTGACCCTCAACCTAATCCTCCAAAAAATAATCAACCTTCTACCCAACAAGCACCCAAAACTAATCAAGACATGGGAATATTCCAATATCCCTTACTTAAGCATGGGCAACAGGTATCTAATCAAATATCATATCGTAATGTGCCACCTCCCTACAACAATATGGTTGGTATGATAGCAATAACTACAAGGCAACAAGCGCAAGCTCAATCGACTCAATAATATCAGTAGGAGATGATTTCTACATCAAGTTAGCCTTAAAAACCTCCCTTATTTTTTAAGAGTACCTAAAAAATGAGTACGAGAATAGAAAACCCACCTTTAGTGTTGAAACCACAACTTAAAGTGTCTTTGGACATTCAACAATAGTTAGTTAGTACCCCAACCAAGATCTCCTTAGATATTTTATAAACTTATCCTATTCATATGGAAGCTTTTTTGAAACTCCTAAGACAACAATTTATTCCTTAATACATTTCCTCTAGTACTATAACTAATGTTATAGGTTCCCTTGGGTACATCATATCACATTTTTTAATGATGATATTCCTTACTCAAACTTACGAGGGGATTCTTCCCTCTACATCACTACATTTATTGGGGAAACATTTATCAAATAAATTTTGATAGACAATAGTTCTTCCCTCAATCTATACACTTATCAATTTTTCCAAAATATTGGATTAAAAGAGGAAGATTTAACTAAATTTGATATCATCATCAAAGCTTTCAACAACGAGTCCCAAGAGGCCTCCAACATTATATCTCTCCTCCTTAGGGTTGTATCTAAGACCTTAGATACCTTTTTTTATGTGGTATATTGCCCTGCATCATTTAATATTCTTCTTGGATGCCCTTGTATTCATGCAATGAGGGTTGTCCCTTCTACTTTTCATCAATGTTTGAAGTTTAAATTTAGAGATCAAATTATCACCATTTTGGGTGACCCTCATCAATTTCAATATTTTTCAATGGTTGAGGAAGCTCAATCTGATCTTAATTTATGTCCATCAGTTTCCTCATCTCACATCACTAAGCAACTTAAAAATCTAAAGGTGAGTGAGCAACCACTAATCAATATTTCATCACAGGATCAGGTTAATATGTTTCTTCAATAACCTCTTCTAGATATTTTGAAGCTACCACATTCATCAAGGACTATGAGTTTACCTCATAAGAAGGGTGAAGTAGTACACATTAGCATGTGTACATTTATCTTTATGGGTATGGCTCTCAAAGAAAGGATCCATGGTAACAACCCTCTTCCTGTAGAGCGTTCTTTCACCCATTGTTACTTATCTAATGATTACCCACTTCCCAAGAAAATATTGTCTAGTATGAGATACATAGGTAAAGGTTTGGGGTCACAACAGAAAGGTATTCAAGAGCCTTTGGAAGTTGATATTTGACCTAGGAGATGTGGTGTATTCTACATCCCTAATAAAAACCAAACTTTATCATTTGATAATTATGATCACCTTATTACTTATGCTAAATATTTATATCATCAAGGCTTGGAGTGGAGTGATGAGGATGAGGGACCGCCTTATCCCACTAACATTATGTTTTATAATACGGTAACTTTGGTGCATCCTAAGTTAGTTGTGAATCTAGGGGAGTATGCTAAAGGTGACACTCTTTGTAATGTGGATCATGAGGATGTCCTTTGAAACCACTTCTTATTTTATGGATTAGTCCCTTATATTATGCATATCAAGTCTTCTAGTTCTCAAGAGGACTTTGGTTCTATGTCTCTTGAGGGCCTTGATAAATTAGGAGTGATCCCCCCACCTCCTTAAGAGGATAAGTCTACTATTCTCATTGTGGATACCATAGATGTTAACATAGATTCTAAGGAGAGCCTTAGAATCCTTAAGTTAAGCACGATATTGTCCATGAATGAGATGGAGCAATTGGTCAAATTTTTGCAAGAATTTCATGATATATTTAGTTCATCATATGTCGACATGTCAAGGCTTGATGCCTCCCTTATTATGCATAATTTGGTATTCAATCCTAATTCTAAGCTTGTTAAATATAAAATTAGGAAGATGCATCCTAAGGTCATCCTTTTGATCAAGGAGGAGCTCCAAAAAATCATTGAAATCGGTTTCATAAAAGCTATAAACTATTATTATTGGATCTCCAACATCGTTCCTATGTCTAAGAAAGTAAAAAAATCAAAATATGTACTGACTTTTGGGATATTAACTTAGCATGTCCTAAGGATGATTTTACGTTCCCTAACATAAATATTATCAAATATTTCACTTCTAAATGTGGAATACTTTTTCTCATGGATGGCTTCTTAGGATACAATCAAAAAATGGTTGCCCCTAAGGACCAAGCCAAGACAACTTTCATCACACCATGGGGTAAATGTTGGTGCCACATATCAAAGGGCTATGACTTATATTTTCCATGACATGATGCATGATATTCTAGAGGACTATGTGGATGATCTTTTGGGTCATTCCATACATTTATAGGATCATGTTCATAATTTAAGATGAATCTTCAAAAGGATTTGGTAGTTAAGGGTTCACCTTAAGCCCTCCAAGAGTGTGTTTGGAGTCACATCTAGCAAGTTGTTAAGTTTCATCATTTCTAGGAAATCTAAGATAGCAGCTATCACTAATATACCTCCTCCTTGCACCCTAATTGAGTTACATAGCTTGCAAAGTAGCCTTCAATATATTCATTGATTCATAGATTAGTTAGCCAATAAGTGTCAACCCTTTCTTTAGCTTCTTAAGAAAGATGTTGTGTTCTAGAGGAATTCTTGGTGTTAGCAAGATTTTTATGAGCTCAAAAGGTATCTCACTTCCCTACCTATCTTAGCTCCTCCTAGACCAAATAAGAATCTAATATTTTATATAGCAACCACATATCACACTTTGGGAGTCTTGTTGGCTCAACATGATGATCATAATAAAGAATGAGCTATCTACTATATCAGTAGAATCTTGGTCAACTATGAAACCTGATACACTCCCTTAGAGAAGCTTTTTCTTGTTATAATGTATGCTTCCTAGAAGTTAAGACACTATATGCTCAGCCATGAGATATTAGTGGTTGCAAAATTTGATCATTTGTGCTACTTAATGTCTAAGCCCCACCTTTTAGGTTGAGGTGCTAAGTGAATATTAGCCCTTAGTGAGTTTGATCTCACCTTCATAGGTTAAAATGTTATCAAGGGTCAGATGATTGTTGATCAGTTAGAATCTACTCCCCTAGAAGTTTCCCATAATTTGTTCATTAAGTTTCTTGATGAGTGCTTTAGTGTAGAAGTCGAAGAGCCAATAGTGGACTTTTTTTTTATATATCTCAATGCTTAAAGAGTGTTGGTGTTGGAATAATTCTAGTTACCCCACAAAAATAGCTCATCCTCCTATCCTTAAAGCTTCATTTCTCTTGCACAAATAATATTATAAAGTACAAAGCTTTGATCCTTGGTCTTAGAGAAACATTAGCCTTGAAGGTTAGTGTTTTTTTATCTTTGGTGAGTCTCAACTTGTGGTCAATTAGATTAACGATTTTTATCATACTCAGGATGATAAGCTAAAATCTTACAAAGAGATTATCACCAAGCTTTTGTTTATGTTCGATCAGGTAGCCATAGTTTCTACCCCTAGATCCTCCAACTACCATTTGAATACCATGGCCACTACTACATCCTTACTCCCCTTGGAGTTGGAAGATGATCAAGTACCAATTATCATTTGACAACTCTAGGAGCTTGTTTTTCTTAGTTCTAGTCTTGTTCTATTAGATGTTTTGACCATTAGAGCTTCCCCATCTAAGCCATGGTATACCAACATCTTTAATTTCCTTAAGGATGGTTTGATTCTTGATGGTTTAGATCACAATTAGCATAAGCTTTTGCACAAAATATAGGGTTAATTTGTTATCTTGTTGGACATTTTGAGTAGATGAGTTGTCATTGATGTCAAGAGTGAGTGGTCATTGATGTCAAAAGTCAGTTTCAATGAGCAGTGCAAGAAGAAGCAATTCCACAATCAATGCAAAAAGGAGAGTCCACTTCCAGATGGTCAGATCCGGTTCCAGGTGGTCATATGTGGTCCAAAGTGCAAAGAAGAGGCCCAAGAAAATAATATTATAATATTTTATTATAATATTAAAAAGGAAATTTAAATTAATTATAAATTAATTAATATAATTTTATTATAAATTAATTTAATTAACTTCCAAAGTTATTTAAGTTAATTATAACTTAATTTTAATTTAATTATAAATTAATTTATATTAATTTAAATAACCCTAAAGTGGGTTATAAGGTTTAAATTAAAATTGAATTCGAAATTCGATTTAGCATCGACGTTTTATGGCATGAGGTCTTCGTGTATAAAAGGAGGGCAAATCCTAAGTCAAAAACCTCTAATGCATTCGATTAATCAAGGCTCCAAAATTCATGCACAAAAGAGTGTAAGGTTTTTGTGTTTAAAGGTTTTCGATGGTAGAGGATAGGACAAATAGGAGCGGGGCTCCTTTGTCCTCACACAAGTTGTGTAGCATAGTTGGTGATGGTAGGTTGTGTTAAGGCTTGTGGCAGGCTAGGAGAGCAGGGTTTGAATCCCACATTTGTTTTGCAAGGAAGAAGGGCATTTTCATTTTATGTGCATCGATTGGAATGAAATAAGAGGAAGGCTTGAGATTTCCCCTTTGCATGGAGGCTTGTAGCCCACGTGGTGGGCTAGCACCTCGATAAGGCGCTCGACAGGAGGAAGTCTCACGTTCGAAACCCATCGAGGCCTTTTGGCTAGTGTTAAAGGTATGCGCTGATGTTAATTGCCTTGGTCGCTTGATTATTTTGGATGTGCTAAGGTTGGAAAAATAAAATATTTTTGATGGTTTATAAAGTTTATTTTTGCCTAAATTAATTTGGATATTGAGTATTTGAGGGAGATAAAAGGGTAGGCAATATTATTTTGAAAGTTTAATTTTTGGAGGTTGTTAATTAAAGTTGGAGATTATAAGGTGTAATTGAGTAATTATTTTTATGTATGATTTGATGATTGCTAATTTCAAAGGAGTAATAAGGTGTATTTGAGTTTGATTATTTTTGTAATTGAGAAATATTTTGAGAGAGTGTTAGTGTGATATTTTGTCATCTAACCATTGAAATTGGCAAAGAAGAAAATTGTGTTTGAGACAGGTTTTTAAGGGCACTTCTTCATCAAACAAAAAGGTATGGGCACATCTTCCTAGTGAGTGATTGTTGGATGTTGTGAATGCTAAGTTGGAGTGAAAAGGATTGTTTGATAAGCATTGTTGAGTTTGATTGTTGAAGGTTTTTTGAGTGAGAGTTGATGATAAAAACCTTGTTTGATAAGCATTGTTGGAAATATTGAGTAAAGCTTTCATATGCTTGAACTAGGGTTTGTGAAAGAACATGAGTATCATTGTTATGTGAATTTGTGAACTATCTTGAACTAGGGTTTGTGAAATATCATGAGTATCATTGTTATGTGATATTGTTTGATAAGCATTGTTGGAAATAATTGAGTGAGTGTTCATATGCTTGGACTAGGGTTTGTGAGCAAGGATTATTTCATTGAGTGATTGGTTGAGTGGAGTTGGTTGAGCCTAGTCAAGTGGATGTGTTGAAGTGATAGTTCAAGTTCTGTGAAACAAATTGTTCCATATTCTAAATTGATTTGAGAAAGAGGTTGAGTGTTTGTGAGTGTGAAACATATTGAGTCTCTAACAATTCTCTATATGTTTCTATGGTAAAAAGAGAGATTGAAAGTGATTGAGCATTGTTGTGAATGTGAAGCATATTGAGTCTCTAACAATTCTCTATATGTTTCTATGAGATTGGACAAGTTCTAGTGAGGACTTGTTGAGCATATTTGAGGTAAGTCTTAGAGAAGACTTGTGGATAGATTGTGAGGATTGATATATTGGACAAGTTCTAGAGAGGACTTGTGGATATATTAGTGTGAGATTTTGTGGAAGATTACAAGGTATATTTGAGATAAGTCTTTGAGAAGACTTGTGAGTAGAGTTGATTGATTGATTTGTTCAAACCTTGAGTTAAGGTTTGGGGTAGATCTAGTAGATTTGATTTGTGATTAAGTCAAGATTTGTGTTAAGGCTTGAGGATAGATATTGAGGATATATTTGTGCTAGATCGAAGGACTATGTTTAGTGTAGATTTGAGGATAGAGTTTGGTGTATATTTGAGGATAGGTTTGTGCTAGACTAGAGATAGATATTGAGCAGATTTGTGCTAGATCGAAGGACTATGTTTAGTGTAGATTTGAGATAGAGCTAAGAGTAAGCTTTGGAGGTGATAGAGTATAGAGGATGATAGTCTCTAGTGGATAGAGATCCATTAGCTATGGTAGTGAGGATAGGTCTTCTGAGTGAGGATAGGAGTCTTCAGTGGATAGAGATCCATTAGCCAGTGTAGTGGAGGTAGTAGTTCTTCTAGAAGATCACCAGCTAGAGCAGAGGAGAAAGGAGTTCTCCTATGGATAGAGATCCATGAACTTGATTAGGGGATTGGTGTCTCCTTTGGATAGAGGTCCATAAACATTGTAATAGGGAAAGGATTCCCAAGAGATTTATTGAGAAAATATTAGTGAAATATTTTCTTCATGGAGTAGCCCACATTGGGTGAACCACGTTAAATTGGTGTCTCTATTGTGTGTGGTGATTTATGCATTGCTTTGATTACTATTTTTGATATTGCTATTGATACATTGCATAATATTGATTGGGAAAGAAAAGTAAAAAGTGGTCTTATATTGTTCACCCCCTCTCAGTATAAGCTTGTGTTCTTCAATTGGTATCAAGTGGGTTCCTTCGGAAGAGTTTAACAACTTGAAGGAAAATCTTACAAGAACACAATGGATTCTAAGAATGGATCCTCAGATAATTCAACACCAGTATTTGATGGAAGTGATTATATATTTTGGAGTATGAGAATGAAGATTCACCTGATGGCACTTGGCAATGAAATATGGGAAGCAGTTGAAAATGGATACACACCACCAACTACTCCACCTACAGATAAATATGGTAAGCTTCTACATCATTACAATTCAAAAGCAATGAATGCAATTTTGAAAGGTTTGCATAGAACAGAGTTCATAAAGGTTATGCATTGCAAATCAACAAAAGGAATTTGGGATAAGTTGCAAAGCATATATGAAGGAGATAAAAGTGTCAAAAAGGTAAAGATACGAAATCTCAAAGGACAATTTGAAGAATTAAGAATGAAGGATGAGGAAAACATTAGTGCTTATCTACTTCGTGTAGATGAGGTTGTTAACGCCATGCAAGGACTTGGACTTGAGGTTCAAGAATCTGATGTTTGTGATAAGATCTTAAGATCTCTCCCAAAAAGGTTTAGTGAAAATATTTCTGCTATAGAGGAATCAAAATATGGTGATATTTTGACAAGAGATGAATTACTTGGTATTCTTACAACTTTTGAGATGAGAACAAAAGAGGAACCTAATCTCTAGAAGGAAGCAACCTTCAAAGCTACTAAGAAGACAAAGGGCAAGAAGTCAGATTCAAGCAATGAGTCATCCAGTGATGAAGAAGCAAATTATGGCAGAAGGAATAAGGATCCAAGAAGATTTAAAGATGCAAAATATGTTAGATGTTTCAATTGTGGAAAGTATGGTCACTATGCAACTGATTTTCAAGAAGCTAGAAATAGCAATGATGAAGAAAAATAGGATCATAAGAATAGGGAATCAAAAAAATATAGGTACCAAAAGAAAGGCAAGGATGGACAAGGCAAACAAGGAAAGAAGTTCTTTCAAATATAGAAGAGGAGTTACTATGCAGACAAGGCAAGTAAGTACTCAAGTGATAGTGATAATAGTTTCTCAGATAATGATAAAGATGAAGTTCTATTTCTGATAGAAGAAAAAGAAGAAGTTAAGAAAAGGTCACCAATAATTCTCAAGTGTTTTAGATGTGGTAACTTTGGACATCTTGAAGATAGTTGTACAAAGAATGGTTTCAGTTTCAGTGATGATGAATATGAAGATACACTTGAAGGACCAGAAGAGAATATTCTAATGGCACTAGAAGAAGAAGGAGGTGATCCTATAGAAGACAAGTCAAAAAAGAATGAAGATGTTTTCAAAGGCAAACAAATAGAGGAAGAATCAGAGAAAGGAGAAGTTGATCTTGAGGGAGAGCTTATTTATGCTCTTAACACATTAAAGAAGGTAAGAAAGCAAAATTCCCAACTTAAGCTTCAGTTTCAAGAATGTGATGAAGAGAGAGGAAAGCTTATAGAGGATCTAAATAAGTCAATGGCTAAGACAAAGAAGTTCAAGGATAAGTTAGAAGCAAAGGTCTTAGAATGTGAAATATTAGAACAAGAAGTAGCTCTACTAAGGGAAGAAGTAGAAAAGTCTAAGGATAAGCTACACAAGTTTGGAAAGATCTCAAATATCGTAGATAAGATGATCAAGGTACAAAGATGGTCAACAAACAAAATAGGTCTTGGTTTTGAATAGGTACAAAAGAAACAAGAAGAGGAGTCAATCTCAAGTTCTGAAGAAGAAGAAACTTCAGAAGAAGATAGTGTAAGAGAAAGTGAGACTTTTGAGGATGAGTTGGACAATAGAAAGTTCAACAAGGAAAAGAACAATGCACAAAAGAGGAACATATGGAATAGGAACCAACACAGGGTAAAAGAGACTAAGAGACCAATGAGGTCAAGGCAAGGAAATTTCAATGGATGATGTTTCTCATGTCACAGATTTGGGCACAAGGCTTCACAGTGTAGGACACATGAAAGACAGGAATATGGGAACTTCAGAAATAGGTAACTTTTTCATGGGTATTGCTACTCATGTAATCAGTTTGGTCACAAGGCAATGAATTGTAGGGTTCATGACAGGAATAGATATGGCTTCACCAGAAGAAATCCCAAGATATTTGCACCTCCAAGGAATAACAATATTAAGTGTTACAAGTGCAATAATGATGGACATACAACAAAGTGGTGTAGAGCAGAAATTCCAGAGACAAGCAGGAACAGGAACAGTCAGAGGAATCAGAAGGATCAGATGAGAAGGAAAGTGGACAAAGGTAAAGATCAGTGCATGCTAGGAGTAGAAATACTCCCACCCCAAAATTAACCACCTCAAGAGGAGGTGGGGGAGGGGCTAAGCTAAGAGACTCATTCTTAGCCCCGAGCCCCAAAGGTGACCCTTTGCCATTGATGTCAAAGGGGAGATATTTGAGTAAGGGGAGAGATTTGATTTAAGGAGAGAGCATTGAGTCAGGGGAGCAGTTTCCTAGGGGAGTAGAATAGAAAAAGGTTAAGGAAATTGGAAAAGATAATTGGGTTGCCATCAATGACAAAGGGGGAGATTGTTGGACATTTTGAGTAGATGAGTTGTCATTGATGTCAAGAGTGAGTGGTCATTGATGTCAAAAGTCAGTTTCAGTGAGCAGTGCAAGGAGAAGTAGTTTCGCAATCAGTGCAAAAAGGAGAGTCCGCTTCTAGATGGTCAGATCCGGTTCCAGGTGGTCAGATGTGGTCCAAAGTGCAAAGAAGAGGCCCAAGCAAATAATATTATAATATTTTATTATAATATTAAAAAGGAAAATTTAAATTAATTAATATAATTTTATTATAAATTAATTTATTAATTAATTTAATTAACTTCCAAAGTTATTTAAGTTAATTATAATTTAATTTTAATTTAATTATAAATTAATTTATATTAATTTAAATAACCCTAAAGTGGGTTATAAGGTTTAAATTAAAATTGAATTTGAAATTCGATTTAGCATCGACGTTTTATGGCACGAGGTCTTCGTGTATAAAAGGAGGGCAAATCCTAAGTCAAAATTCCTAAATGCATTCGATTAATAAAGGCTCCAAAATTCATGCGCAAAAGAGTAAAGGTTTTCATGTTTAAAGGTTTTCAATGGTAGAGGATAGGACAAATAGGAGCGGGGCTCCTTTGTCCTCACACAACGTTGTGTAGAACAGTTGGCGATGGATGTGTTAAGGCTTGTGGTAGGCTGGGAGAGCAGGGTTCGAATCCCATCGTGTTTGTTTTGCAAGGAAGAAGGGCATTTTCATTTTTATGTGCATCGATCAAAAGGAAAGAAGAGGAAGGCTTGAGCCTTCCCCTTCGCATGGAGGCTTGTAGCCCATGTGGTGGGCTAGCACCTCGATAAGGCGCTCGATAGGAGGAAGCCTCACGTTCGAAACCCATCGAGGCCTTTTGGCTAGTGTTAAAGGTATGCGCTGATGTTAATTGCCTTGGTCGCTTGATTATTTCGGATGTGCTAAGGTTGGAAAAATAAAATATTTTTGATGGTTTATAAAGTTTATTTTTGCCTAAATTAATTTGGATATTGAGTATTTGAGGGAGATAAAAGGGTAGGCAATATTATTTTGAAAGTTTAATTTTTGGAGGTTGTTAATTAAAGTTGGAGATTATAAGGTGTAATTGAGTAATTATTTTTATGTATGATTTGATGATTGCTAATTTCAAAGGAGTAATAAGGTGTATTTGAGTTTGATTATTTTTGTAATTGAGAAATATTTTGAGAGAGTGTTAGTGTGATATTTTGTCATCTAACCATTGAAATTGGCAAAGAAGAAAATTATGTTTAAGACAGGTTTTTAAGGGCACTTCTTCATCAAACAAAAAGGTATGGGCACATCTTCCTAGTGAGTGATTGTTGGATGTTGTGAATGCTAAGTTGGAGTGAAAAGGATTGTTTGATAAGCATTGTTGAGTTTGATTGTTGAAGGTTTTTGAGTGAGAGTTGATGATAAAACCTTGTTTGATAAGCATTGTTGGAAATATTGAGTAAAGCTTTCATATGCTTGAACTAGGTTTGTGAAAGATCATGAGTATCATTGTTATGTGAAGTTGTGAACTATCTTGAACTAGGGTTTGTGAAAGATCATGAGTATCATTGTTATGTGAGATTGTTTGATAAGAATTGTTGGAAATAAGTGAGTGAGTGTTCATATGCTTGGACTAGGGTTTGTGAGCAAGGATTATTTCATTGAGTGATTGGTTGAGTAGAGTTGGTTGAGCCTAGTCAAGTGGATGTGTTGAAGTGATAGTTCAAGTTCTATGAAATAAATTGTTCCATATTCTAAATTGATTTGAGAAAGAGGTTGAGTGTTTGTGAGTGTGAAACATATTGAGTCTCTAACAATTCTCTATATGTTTCTATGGTAAAAGAGAGATTGAAAGTGATTGAGCATTATTGTGAATGTGAAGCATATTGAGTCTCTAACAATTCTCTATATGTTTCTATGAGATTGGACAAGTTCTAGTGAGGACTTGTTGAGCATATTTGAGGTAAGTCTTAGAGAAGACTTGTGGATAGATTGGTGTGAGCTTTGGAATTGGGAGATTTGAGGATTGGACAAGTTCTAGAGAGGACTTGTGGATATATTAGTGTGAGATTTTGTGGAAGCTTACAAGGTAGATTTGAGATAAGTCTTTGAGAAGACTTGTGAGTAGATTTGATTGATTGATTTGTTCAAACCTTGAGTTAAGGTTTGGGGTAGATCTAGTAGAGTTTATTTGTGATTAATTCAAGCTTTGTGTTAAGGCTTGAGGATAGATATTGAGGATATATTTGTGCTAGATCGAAGGATTATGTTTAGTGCAGATTTGAGGATAGAGTTTGGTGCAGATTTGAGGATAGGTTTGTGCCAGACCAGAGATAGAGATTGAGCATATTTGTGCTAGATCGAAGGACTGTGTTTAGTGCAGATTTGAGATAGAGCTAAGAGCAAGCTTTGGAGGTGACAGAGTATAGAGGATGATAGTCTCTAGTGGATAGAGATCCATTAGCCAGGGTAGTGAGGACAGGTCTTCTGAGTGAGGATAGGAGTCTTCAGTGGATAGAGATCCATTAGCCAGTGTAGTGGAGGCAACAGTTCTTCTAGAAGATCACCAACTAGAGCAGAGGAGAAAGGAGTTCTCCTATGGATAGAGATCCACGAACTTGATTAGGGTATTGGTGTCTCCTTTGGATAGAGGTCCATAAACATTGTAATAGGGAAAGGATTCCCAAGAGATTTATTGAGAAAATATTAGTGAAATATTTTCTCCGTGGAGTAGCCCACATTGGGTGAACCACGTTAAATTGGTGTCTCTATTGTGTGTGGTGATTTGTGCATTGCTTTGATTATTGTTGTTGATATTGCTATTGATACATTGCATAATATTGATTGGGAAAGAAAAGTAAAAAGTGGTCTTATACTGTTCACCCCCTCTCTCAGTATAAGCTTGTGTTCTTCATTATAATTGGCAATACTTTATATTGATATTCTTTTGAAGGTATCCTCCTGCAATGCCTTACTCTAATGAAGACTGGCTAGCTCTTAGTGATGCTCATGAAGATTCATGTGGAGGTCATTTCAATGATAATTTCATTACCAAAAATCTTCTTTTGATGGGGTATTATTGGTCTTCCATGGATAAATATGCATGTGACCATGTTTGATGTTGTGATAAGTGTCAACACCATGACAACCTTGTTCATGATCCTTCTCAAAAACTTTAGGTTATTTCTTCTCCTTGGTCATTTTCCATGTGGGTATTGGACATCATAGGGAATATTAACCCAGTGGCATCTAATGGTCATAATTTTATCATAAAATTGATAGAATACTTCATTAAATTGGGTTGAAGCCATGCTCCTAGCCATGGTGACTAGATCCCAAGTTTCCAAGTTTATTTTCAACCAGATCCTTTGTAGGTTCAAGACTCCTTTAGTGATTGCTTCTAATAATAGCACTTGTTTTAGGAACAAGGATGAGCATAAGCTTTGTGCTAAGTACAAAATTCAGCATAGGTGGTCAACTATGTATTACCCATAGGGTAATGGATAAGTTGAATCATATAACAAGTCTTTGATCAAGATACTCAAGAATTTGGCTAGTAATACTGGTAGTGACTAGCATATCCAACTTTATCCTACCCTATGGACTTATCGTACTAGTGTGTGAACTCCTACAAATGCTTCTATGTATGTCTTGGTCTATGGGATTGAGGTTTTTTTATCTATGAGGTTTCTTCATTATGCATCTTGCTATAAGATGCCTCTATTAATGATGAGTATCATTTTGATTGTTTGCACCAATTGGAGCTACTAGATGAAAAGTGCATTCATTTCCTAGATCAATTGTGATCCTATCATAATAGGCTCAAGCAATATTATTCCAAGATATTTCATAATCATTCTTTTGAGGTTGGGGACCTTGTCCTCAAGGAAAACCAAAAGAACACCAATGTTTGTTCCAATATTAAAGGTAAGTTTTAGCCCAATTGGTTAGGACCATTTTTCATAAAATCTAATTTTGGTTCAAGGGCCTATCATTTAGCTTATTTAGATGGTAAAGACCTTAAAGAACCAATGAACATAATGCATCTAAAGAGATACTATGCATGACTATGCATTTTCATATTACATTTAGCTTAGTTTTCATATTGTATTTGGTTTACTTGTTCATACTGCATGAATTTCTATCATATCTTGCATGGTTTGCCTAACATTCTATATCATTTGCATTCTACTTTTCATATAGTTGCATTATTTCTTGATCATATTTGCATGAATACTTTATCATATAGATTTTGAGGATTTCATGAGGATATCAAGTGATAAAACCTAGTTAGGTATTAGATCACATGCATTGTACTCATACTAGGATTGTGATGCTTAGTGAATCCCCAACCTAGGGCCCATCTCCATGTATTTTCATCATTTGCATTCATCCATATCTCCTTCTTCTCTTTTATTCTCTTTTATTCCTTGAAAGTTTTCATTATTTATAATTTACCCAAGTTAAGGGATATATTTATTCACCTATTATATGTTCTTTTTCCTTGAAAGTTTTGATTATTTCTTCTCCTCCCCAAGATAAAGGATGTACATTTATTCTCTCTATTTCTTTTGCTTTTGATTTTGCTCACACCTCCTTCTTCATATTTCATATGTTAAGGGATCCTCATGGGATAGGTTAGATACCATATGAATATCATTTATGGTAGTCATATGGCCACTAACTATCTTACACACACCCCTTAGCTATTGAAATTTTACTAAGGATGCACACACACTATATTTTATTTCTTGCTTCTCTCTTTCTTCTGTATTCTTCTTACACTCACACACTCACTTTTTTCTACTTTCCTCACACATATTTTGGACACACCACACCCTTATTGGATAGTACTTGTCTTAGAAAAATTAATTACATCTCTTCACCCCATACAAGATAAGCTTCATGGACACACACAAGGAGTAACCTCTATCTCATCCATTTTTGAGCACACATCCTAGTGGGTATCTCTTAACCTCTGGCCATTAGCGAGCAGTACACCCATAGTGGGTATCACTCCACACTTGACCATCTTTGTGAGTATAACACCCTTTTAGGACAAGCTTCATGGACACATACAAGGGGTAGCCTCCATATTGGTCATTTGCAAGCATATATCCTTACAAGGGTTTTGCACCTATTTTTCTTTTCTTTTCATTTTTTTATGTTTCAAAGCATTGCTTTCTCCTTTTTTTATCTTTATTACTTCTTTCACTTGTTGTTTCCTTCTTCTCTCTTCTTTCTTTCCATCCTTTCTTTTTTGTCTGCTCACTCATGGATTTCACTTTACATTCATTTTAGATTATATTTTATTTAGTTAGAATCATAATGTATTGCACTCATCCTATTTGTGATCATCATGCATCATTAAAAACCAAATGCAAAAATAATAAAAAATCACACACATAAGGAACACACATTTAATACACAATAAAATAAAGTAGCTTGTATTACTCGAAAGCACTAAGTGCGTGCTAGCTGGTCGATGTGCCATAGTAGAGAGCTTGGCACACTTGACCATCCCTAGGGATGCATGCCACAATTAAAATTGACATGTCATCTCGATCTCTATCCTAGCCATATAAATCTATCCCCTTTGCTCCACCTATTAGAGGTGGTGGAGGAGCCATGTTCATAGATCATGAACCAGATCATGCCTATGACTATGAGCGACTCTATGATCATAGAGATGATGATGGTGGAACCCTCTGATCTACTGGAATGACATGGAAGTATACCATCTGGTAGTAGGTATTCCCTCTGCACTACCATCTCATATGACTCCCTCACCCTCTATAGCTCTACTAGTAGTAGGTGGCCTCCCTTGTTGTATGGCTACTTGCAATGATAGCCACCCCCTATGCCTAGGCCTATTGTTACTCTCACTCTAACTTGTAACTCTCCCCTCTGAGGTGCTCTACCTTAGTCCTCATCATGTCTCACTCTACTCAGGTATGATATAGCACAATTTAGATGGTTTCTATATCTTCTTGCATGACCACCACTATTGCCCATAGTGCCTCTATCTCCCTTACTTTTTCCCCTAGACTTGCAACCTCGCTAGGTCCCACTTGTGCCATTATGGGGGCAACTCTTATTTTTCCTCCTTCCTTTGAGCTAGGGATGGTGATGGTCCCCCTTATAATCATCATTATATCCACCTAAACCTGTGCCCAGGCCATTCTTGGTGGGATTGTACCCCTTTTTTGTCACTTCATGGTGTGCCGAGTGGCCTCTCGAGGTGCTAGCTACACTCATCAACTCATAACCTAGTGTTTATACACTAGCACTAGTGGGGATATCTTCAAGGGTATATTGCCCTTGTACCATCTCCTATACATGAAGGCCACCCTAATGTCATCCTTCTTGGGTCCATGTATAGTGGGTCATCCAAATTCTCCTCAATCCATCTTCCCATATAAATAATACATTTGACTCCTAATGGGTCCCTCCTCACTCTCCTAAACTAGTAGTCTATGAGGTCTAAAATCTCCTATAGAATGCCAAATTAGCATTGTACTCGATCAAATTGGTATAGCTCTTTCTCACCCTTCTTAGTGATGACCCATCGAATCCTTTGATCACCTAAGCCATAACTCCTCTATATCCTTCACCCAACTAGGGTGTAGACGCCATGATCACCATATGATCTGGTGCTCCTGCAGCTCATCTATCACCCACCTCCCTAGTGGTAAGACACCAATGTATGCCCTATGCCCACACTTGTAGTGTTAGCTCCACCTATATGTTATTGGCCACTCCACATTGGGTAATGGCCCTAGTAGTGCATTCAATCTCTAGACCTCTATGTGCTCCCAACACCACACCTAGAGCAAAGTCATACAGATCAGCCCTATCTACCACTTATACATGATACCATGCAACATCTTGTAAAAGTGAGCCAACACATATGGTCCCCATGTGAATCTAACTCCTTGATCTTGCATGTTTACCACTACTCCCACCAATGCCCATGGTAGGTATCACCTACTCATGTGGCACACCAACATCCCCACCACCACCCCACATAGTATGGATGTTAGTGCCCCAACTCCATATTAACGTGGCATCTCATTGACATGGAATCCACTCTGATGGATCACATGTGTTGGATCCTCCTAAAATCATCTCAGATGCCACCATAAACACTCATACCATGTAAATAGTCCTCCTCTTGATGGGGATCCTCAAGATGCACCACACATCCTCTAGTGTGATAGTCATCTCCCTTATCGATAACCAAAATATGGATGATTTTAGATACCATCTCTTTGCTAGAGCCATCAATAGTGCCCTATCAACCTCAACGCAAGGTATCTCTACTAGATGTAGTAGCCCCATGTTCTCTAGTGTCTCCCTCTCTACCACTATGAGCTCTCTCATAGCCTCCTTGAGTGTGCTTGACTACCACTCTCTTCTCTCAAGTACATCTAGCTACGTAATCAACATAAAAGCATTCACACATTTCATCAGACTCATTATAAAAAAAAAAAAGGTATTTTTTTACAAAATTTACCAAATTCGCAACCTAGAATTATTGGGCATGAATTTGGCATGGCCACTTGACCAAATTTGTTCCTAGTGACCAAATTCACGCTCCATAATGAATTTTGCAAAAAATTGCTCAAAAATCCAAAATAAAATAAAATCTAACAAAATCCATATTTTTTGTAGGAAAAACCTAAATCTAGCCTAAACTAGAAATGGGTCTCGATCCATACCTTTGCTTGGTCTATAGCAGTTCCAATATCACCTCTCACCATGGTAGCACAATGAGTTGGGAGTGCCATTCTCCTTTTTCTTCTCTAGAGCTCTTTTCTCCTCCTCGCATGGTGAAAATGAGCTCCTTTTCCTCTTTTCTTCCCTCATTCGTTTCCTCCCTTTCTTCTCTCTTCCTTTTACTTTTTCCCTCCCTTTCTTCTCTCTCCTCCCCTCTTTTTTCTCTCTCCTTGTCTTTTCTCTTTCTCTTCTTTGATTTTCTTGTTTTCACTTCCTTTGTTCACCTTTTTCGAGTTTTCTTTAAGAATTTCACATTCCTTCTAAAACTCAAGGGGGCACCCTAGCCTTAGAGGCATTAATGGTAGTAATGCCTTGATTTTTATGTAAATTTGTGATGTTTAGAATGACACCCCTTTTTGCACCGCCCCTCCATCCAAACTCGACCACCCCTTTTTTGTGTGTGTTCATAATTTTCACCCATAGGAGTCTACATATTTCTTTGATGCATTTATTTAGCCATAAATGCATCAAAGAGGAGGAAAAATGTAGACATGGAAAATTAACCCATCAAAATGAGTCAATATTTCCTTAGATCCTTAGGAAGCCACCCAAACTTGCCAAGTGCAAATTTGGGGCCCTTTTCCCCTATTTCTTTGTCCTTTTTCCCTAGCCTTACCAAATCTATGCCTGGTCCATATAAGATATGATTTGGCTTGCCAAATTTATGCCCTATAATTAATGGGCATGAATTTGGCATTCTAGGGGTTTTTCTCTCAAAAACCCCACCCCTCATTGGCCCATTTTGGTGTCGGCCCTTGCCCATGGTGAACTTTCATTTTCCCACCCTTTAGCCCTCCAAACCTCTTATAAATAGGGGATTGGATTCCCTCTTTCACCCCATATAGATCTAGAGACATAAATCCTCTTGAGAATCCTAATCTTGACTTGCTCATTTTTCTAACAAGTTATCTTTTGTTGTTTTTCTATTTTGGTGTTGGTTGCCCTTGGGGATCAAGTGGAGGAGTCTTGATGGTTGGAGAGTTCTACCATCTTGGAGTGCTTCCTTCATATTCTCATTGCTCCTTTCTTCCTCCATTAGCTAACCAGGTTCTTTACTTGCATTATTAGTTATTAGGTCTATTTTTCGTTATTTTGCATCGCATTTTTTGGCATTTTGGGACCCAAAAAGTGCATCTAAAACAAATTCATACCCCGCCCATATTCATACCCCTCATTATAGGGAATGAATTTTGTCAATTAGGGATTCGAGGTTTAGTTTTTGCTTCCCAAAACCCTAGTTCATTGCTTGCATTTTAGCTTTCTGTCACCTACATTCTGTTTCATTTCATTTCACTATTGCATGTCCATTTCATATTGCTTTTTCTTGTTCCAAAGGTCAAATATCATTTCATTTTCAAACTAACTAAAATGACCAAGGGTTCTTGACTATTGTGTCTCCAATCTTAGTCATATAGCGGCCTAAGAAAACAGTGATCAAATTTTCTAGGGTTTTGTAGAGCTTTTGAAGTTGTTTGGATATTTTGGATGTAAGTTAAAGCTAGGATCAACCATTAGTTTAGGTAAGTGCCCTAGTAGATATTTAGGTTGTTTGGTGTGTGTCTTTGTTCTTTTCTATTTTAGATTTTGATCATAAAAGGAAAAATAAAATATTTGACTTTTATTTCTAGGCATTTGAAATAATAAAAGCATATAGTTTGCATCCTAGGGTTAACTCTATTTGTGCATTCTCTTAAACCCTTGCTAAAAATAAAAAGGCTTACTTTATTGCAAGTTAGGGTTTAGTCATCATTGAAAATCAAGAATCATTTTAGGGTTAGTTTCTTATCTTCTTGCATTCTTGCTTGTCTTGCATTGTTCTTTCATTTTTGTAGTTTAGATTTTAGAAAGGCCAAACATAGGTGTTTGTTAAATATACACATAAAATATCTCCATCCCATACTTATATAGAGTCCTTAAATAGTTCTTGGTGAACCTTTAAATCCCTAAGTCCCTGAGGTAGAAAATATAACATATCCTCGCGGTCACCTCAGCTTCCAACGGATCCAGTTGAGAATCATATGTGATAGGGTAGTTTTCCCCCTCTACACTGACATGCTCTTTCATATAAAATATTTTTCTTATTGTGGTCTAATCCATCAAGTATTGTGCCATATTTAATAAATATAAATATGTTTGAGTATCAATGCTTAGATAGAGAAACTCTGATGTTTAGGACATCTAGTAGAACTAGGCTAGAACTATGGGGTGCAATCTCTCAAAGTTGTCAAATGATGATAGTTGCTTGATCATGTTCTAACTCCAATGGGAGAAGGGATGCAATAGTGGCTATGTAATCCGCATGGTAGTTGGAGGATCAAGGAATAAACTCTATGGTTACCCTATCAAAGGTGGACAAGAGCTTGGTGATAATATTTTTGTATGGTTTTAGTTTATCATCTCTGATCTGATAAACATCATTAACTTGGTTAACCATAAGTTGAGAGTCACCAAATATGGAGAGGCTCCTAAATTTCAAGGCTAAAGCTACCCTAAGACCTACGATTAAATTTTCATAATCTGTAATAATTTTAGTGCAAGAGAAACATAGCCTGAAGAAGAGGGGTATCAATTACTTTTGAGGGGTGACTAGAGTGATTCTAGCACTAGTGTCCCTTAAGAAATGGGTTCCATCAAAAAACAATGACCAAGAATTAGGTTCTTCTACTTCTAGGTTGAAGCACTCGTAAAGAAAATCAATGACTAAGGGATAAGAGGATTCTAAGGGAGCAATGGCTAGTTGGTCAACAATCACCTAATATTTTATAGCCTTTTGACCTATGAAGGTTAAGTCAAACTCACTAAGGGCTAAGACCCATGATGAGCACCAGAAATGCTCATATTTTGTACATATTTCTTTGATCAATATGCGACTGTATAATAAGGATTGCGTACTTTTATGAATGATTATATAGATATTTGATATAATTATGCGTGTTATCTAATTTGTGTGCTTTTAGTATGTTTTGTGGAATTGCAGTTGATTTAGTTAGATTTGGAACAGTCGAGGTCCTTTTGATGGACCTGGCACTTTATTTCATTGAGGGTCAATGTAGAGAACATAGGCGCCTCCCTGCAACCGAAAGGCACCAAGGGAACAAGCGCCTCCCTGTAGTCGAAAGGCGCCAAACCAAATACGAGCGCCTCCCTACAGTCAAAAGGCGCCAATTGAATATTAGCGCCTCCCTACAGTCGGAAGGCACCAACTGAATATCAGCGCCTCCCTACAGTCAGAAGGCACTAACTAAATACCAGTGCCTCCCTAGTCGAAAGGCGCCAACTGAATATTAGCGCCTCCCTATAGTTGAAAGGTGCCAACCGAATATGAGCGCCTCCTACAATCGAAAGGCACCAACTGAATATCAATGCCTCCTTGCAGTCGAAAGGCACCAACTGAATGCGAGCGCCTCCCTGCAGTCGAAAGGCGCCACTGATTCTTTGCCCATTGACCAGACTCGAAGGACGTGGACAGCAACGGCTGGTGTAGTTCTAGCTCTACGTCATGCAGAGCTAAATTGGAGATAGCACCAATGTATCAAAATGTCTTACGGATGCCAGGCAAAGCATGAACCGAAATGAACATGCCACCATCAAAATAGAATGCCAGACGTCGATTGCATTCGCCAGACTGTTCTAATTTAGTCTGGGAAGAATCGACTGTTGTAACCACTTCTGTAATAGAAGTTCTACGGGTGTGTTATATAAACACACGTAGATCATTCTAAAAGATATATAGAAAATATATGTGGAGATATAGAGATATTTAATAAAGATCCATTTTAGAGTTACATTGTAATGCGTTGATAAATATATTACAGTTACAGAAGTTCTAAAGCGCGTGTTCGATCGGGAAGAAGCTGCTGGAGCCTGGGCCCACTCCAAGCCAGTATTTCTTCCCCATTTCCTTCTTGTTTATTTATTTTAATTAGTTTATTGCTTTCATAGGAATGTTCATTAGTTTGCTAGTTCCAGTATTTGCAGTAGATTCATTTTCAGGAATATGTACATGATTTATTTCTGTAGATTTAAATTTTGTTCTTCTTACGTAATTTATTGAGGAGTGCGGGAATGATTGACAACCATCTCAAGAACACCCCCAAATGTAGGATTAGCAGATTCACCTCCAGTGGTATTGTAGTAACCTAATTCCGACTCTTCGCAAGTTTACGAAGCTCCCTGGGTTGATAATTAAATGCACGGGCATGTGACAAAAATAGGAAACCATTCACCTTGTTTGGCCCGCAACATTTTGGCACCGTTGTCGAGGAAGCATCTTAATTAGATTACTTACAATACCCTGAAACCTTCTATCTGACCTTGTATGAGTTCTTCGAGAAGAAGAGGACCTGACGGTCGCTTTATAAGAACTAATCCATCAGGACCTGAGTCAGTCGAGCATTTTGGATTTGAGTTAGACCCGCCCGACCTACCAGCAGTCCATTGGAGTGAGGAACCGCACTTTGTGCAAAGTGCCACCTCATCCCATCAACAAGGGGATGAACGAATCATCACAAATCCCTTGTTTAATAGGACTCCTCTAGAGGAAGCCTTGTTGTGGAAGGCTATGGAGGATCAGACGATCTCGCCAGACAACCTTAGAGCATTGACTCAAAAAGTTTTAAATGATCGAAAGGCCATAAACGCTGCATTAGAAACCACATTTCCTAAAAAAATGGTAGATAACGATGAAGTCTCATCTGGATTTAGTTTCCCAATAGAGGAGGGAGTAGGAGATACCAAAATGAAAAACATATCCCCTGCTCACCTTCCGTCCTTCAAAGGACACCCGACTGAGGACCCTGACCTATTTTTATTCAAATTTGATGTTTTGTGCAGGTCTATGGATTACAAATCAAATGCACAGAAGTTGAAATTATTTCCTTCTACATTAGACGATGCAGCTCTGCGATGGTTCATCGGCCTGGGAGACAAACACATCACCACCTGGGACCAGATGAAGACGCTCTTTCTAGAGCAATATCAAGATTTTGGGAGAGCAAGAGACTCCAGGGAGGAGGTCCCGAGCATGACACAAAGAGAAGATGAGTCTCTCGAGGAGTATTGGGAGAGATTCACCTTTAATCTTCAATGGTCCCCTCACTCGAAGCTATCTGATAAGTCCCTCAAAAGCATCTTCTTGAGGGGACTTACCAATGAGTCACTGGAGGCTCTCAACATGATCTCTGGAGGTGATGTCTATCAACATGCTATGGACGACATCCAGAAATTATGCCGGAACTACTCGAGAAGGCGAGGCAAAATCATCGCCAGGACCATGAAGGCGACTGCCTCAGTCACCAAAATAGAAATAGGCAACATGTCGGAGGATTTGAAGAGCGAAATGCTCTCATCTCTAGCACTGCAGATGGATACGCTACTGTTAGAAAAGAAGAAACAAGAAAATGACGCAGCATTAGCCTATTTCTGCCCAAAATGTAGAGGAAGGCACGCAAAGAATGCATGTCCAAAAAACAAGGTCAGAATATGCGCAGTTTGCAGGTTGAATCATAAAACTCGATTGTGCCCACAACTGCCCAGTAACCAGGAAGCGGCTGAGAGCACGGAAGCCTACTTCATAGGCAATAGGAAGAGTTGGCCACAGCCCCCCATGGGGAATATACCAACCGGAATGCCATCATATGGGGGAGGGTCATACATGCACCAAGGACCCCCTCAACCACCTAATATGGGGTGGTGGGGACCATCACCCTGGACGAACGCACCCCTAGCAACATTCCCGAATCAGCAGCCATGGATGCCATATCCATATCCTGGGCAGCAGTGGAGAGGCCACAATGCATGGAATCAGACTCCACAGAATGCAGCTCCTGCTCACATCCAACAGAACTTACCAGCATTGCCAACAGTGAGACTGCAGTAGCTACCAGCACAACCGACAACAAACCCGAACAACAGAGTAAATCAGCTGGCATACAACGTAGAAGGTGAGATGTACCATATGTACAATATTCAGCTTAGATCAGGTAGGCAGCTAGGAGTAGAGACACCGCCTCTGGTAGAAGAGGAGGAAGAAGTGGTAGAAACTCCTCCACTGGTAGAAGAGGAGGAAGAAATAGAGGAGACACCTCTGGTAGAAGAGGGAAAAGCACTTGAGAGAGCGGAGGCTCCATTTCCTAGCCGGTCGCAGGAACAAAGAAAAACAACACAGCCAAAATTTGACATCTTGTCGAGCTTGAAGAATCTCACGGTGACAATCCCATTATTTCAAGCAATTCGAGATGTCCCCATTTACACCAAGGCAATTAGAGAAATGTGTCTAAGGAGACCGAGATGAAAAGCTACCCAGACTATCAACGTCATGGGTAAACTGGCAGATCTAATGATGGGTAGAACACGTCATCCGAAGTATGCAGATCCAGGCAGCCCAATGCTGACCATAAAAATTGGAGGACATTTCCTGTCCAACACATTGGTTGACCTCGGGGCAGCTATCAACGTGATGCCTCAAGAGACCATGCAGAGGCTGCGGCTCACGAACCTGAAGCCAACCACGACAGTGCTGTAGGTTAGCCGATCGATCAACCGTGTCACCGAAAGGGATGCTGGAAGATGTGATCGTAATAGTCAGTGCATGGGAATATCCAGCCGATTTTTTAGTTTTGCAAACCAAGACCAGGCTGGGCGGTTACCCGCTCATTTTGGGGAGGCCATGGCTGGCAACATCTGATGCCTACATCAGCTGTCGGGATGGGCTAATGACCATCTCCAATGGGCAAAATGTCAAAAGGCTGACCATTTCACCGCCAGCTCAGTCTATGGACTCGGCAGAAGAACCCAGGATCACCGAGCATGGAACTACGGAGTTGTCCATAATCCAGCCGGTGATGACCTTGGAGGAGGTGGCAGAAGAGGACGAGGATGGTGCTATCATGGAGTTTCTCCATGGAGAATCATCCACCCCCGCACCTGGATCACCGTTGACTGGCACCCAAGATCAACACATCCGACAAATACACGTTGGGCCAGGGAGGATATTAAACGTCAACAGCAGGTTGACGCCCACACAGCTAGAAAAATTGGAGGAGCTTCTGGTAAAACACCAGCAAGCATTTGCATGGGACTACGCAGATATGCATGGCATCAGCCCAAAAATATGTACCCATCGGATTTATTTAGATGACCAGGCAACTCCTAGTCGACAGCCACAGAGAAGGATGAACCCAGCAATGAAAGACATTGTCAGAGAAGAACTGCACAAACTTCTGGTTGCCGAACTCATATATCCGATTTTTGATAGTGAATGGGTATCACCATTAGTGGTGGTCCCCAAGAAGAATGGGAAATGGTGGATCTACGTGGACTACCGGGCGTTGAACAAGGCGACTAAGAAAGACCACTTCCCACTCCCGTTCATCGATCAGGTCTTGGACACACTCTCAGGAAGAAAATACTTCTCCTTTCTGGATGGTTTCAGCGGTTACAACCAGATCCAGATAGGGGAAGAAGATCAAGATAAAACAACGTTCACCTGTCCATGGGGAACGTTTGCCTATAAGGTATTGCCTTTTGGACTGTGCAACGCACCGGCCACCTTTCAAAGGGCGGTGCTTAGCATATTCTCTGATATGATAGGAGACGGGGTGGAAGTATACATGGACGACTTCACCGCCTATGGAGAAACCTTCGAAGATGCAATGACAAATCTGGAAAGAGTGCTCGACAAGAGCAAGGAAAATCATTTGTCCCTAAGTAATGAAAAATGTTTTATGATGATGCAGGAAGGCATCGTGTTGGGACACCACCTCTCTGCGGAAGGAATAAAAGTAGACAAGAGGAAGATCGAGGTCATCAGAGACCTACCTAGCCCTAGAACGTAGAAGGAGGTAAGAAGTTTCCTTGGATCAGCCGGGTACTACCGACGATTTATCATCGAATTTAGTAAGATTGCCAAACCACTGCACACCCTACTTTCTAAGGACGTAGAGTTCAATTGGATGGGAGACTACGAAGAAGCATTCCAATTGCTGAAAGAAAAATTGATATCTACACCGGTCTTGAGAGGACCGAATTGGGCCATACCATTCCATATTTACTGCGATGCATCTAACGGTGCGATCGGAGCAGTCCTCGGGTAGAAAGACGATGAAGAATTTTATGCCATCTATTATGTCAGTAAAAACTTGGCGGGAGCAGAGCTCAACTATACAGTGATAGAAAAAGAATTCCTCGTAGTTGTCCATGCAATAAACAAATTCTGCCACTATATAACGGGATACAAGGTCTTCATCCATACGGACCACGCGGCTATCAGGTATCTGATGAGCAAGCCGGCCATTGGTGGCAGAATTATCAGATGGCTATTGCTATTGCAGGAATTCGACATCACTATAGTCGATAAACCGGGCAAGGACAACGTCATGGCAGATTTTCTGTCCAGATTGATACCAGCAGATCATCAAGCAGTGGAAGATCAGTTTTTGGATGAACATCTGTTCGCTATTAGTGAACAAACTCCGTGGTATGCAGACATAGCCAATTACTTGGCCACCGAAAGGACCTCACCTGCTCTCTCCTACCGAGAAAAGCAGGCGGTCATAGAGAAGAGCGCATCATTCCTTTGGATGGATGGTCTCCTATTTAAAATAGGATGGGACCAAATAATAAGAAGATGCATAGCAGAACAGGAGTTTTTAGAAGTGCTCAAGGCATGTCACGATGAGCCATGCGGAGGACACTTTGTAGGGAAATGAACTGCCTACAAAATCCTGTAGGCTGGGTATTTTTGGCCCACTCTGTTCAAGGACGCGACAGCGTATACCAGCAAGTGTGACGAGTGCCAGAGGATGGGTAGACCAACCCACCGAGATGAAATGCCCTTGCAGCCCTGGGTACACCTGGAACCTTTCGATAAATGGGGCATGGACTTCGTGGGACCATTCAATCCACCTTCGATGGGAAGGAGGTTTATTCTGGTCTGCATGGATTACGTCACCAAATGGGTGGAAGTGCAGGCATTAAGGGACTCAAAGGAAAGAACGGTCACCGATTTCTTATTTGCCCATATTTTCACATGATTTGGGGTTCCTCGGGAGATAACAATAGACCAAGGGCCCCAATTCACCTCCAAATTGATTGAGGAGCTAATGGAGCAATATAGAGTTCGGCACAATAAAACCATGCCCTACCATCCGTAGGCGAACGGGCAAGTAGAAGTGACAAACAGGGAGATAGAAAACATCCTGACCAAAACCGTGCAGCAACACAAGAAATATTGGGCCACACGGTTGCCGGAGGCAGTTTGGGCATACAACACCACGTGGAAATCCACCACAGGATGCACACCTTTCCAACTGGTCTATGGGAAAAATGCGATGATGCCCATCGAGTTCGAAATCAAAACTCTGAGGACGGCTTCAGAATTAAATTTGAGCTTGGACGAAGCTCAAAAATAGAGGATTCACCAGCTAGATCAGCTGGACGAAATCCGACTGGATGCTTTGCAGAGGATAGAGATTATACAGAAGCAGAGAAAGAAGTGGCATGATAACCACATCAAGCTAAAGAAGTTCCAGGTAGGGGAATGGGTACTATTGTACGATTCCTGATTCCAGGAAAGGAAGGGCAAACTTATGCAGAGGTGGATGGGGCCGTATGAGGTGGCAGAGCTCATTAGGAATGGGGCGGTGCACGTTAAGACAATTGACGGTAGCAACACCATGTTCACAGTCAATGGCCACCGACTACGCCCCTATAATACGTCCAAAACGTTACAGGTGGAATCCAGAGTAGGCATGGGGGAGACCCCATCTTGCTAGATCTGGACCGAACTCTCACAGGTGAAATGGTGGGCATGAAAGTGCTCACCCAATTTTTTAGTTAATATAGTTTTTTTTGTAATGTGTGTTTTTGCAGGGACGACGCCCGCATGCAAGCTGCAGGCATCCTAATCCAGGGCCTAATAGGCATGAAACGCGTCTAACTGCCTTTATTTTCCTTTCTTTTTTGGTTGCTTTTTGTAGGTGGAGGACCTGACAACACGAGGGGTAGGTATCTAGGAAACCAGGCCTGATTCGGCTCAAGCATTCCGACACCGGCTCGTAGGTAGAATCTAGGCAACGTGAAAAAACTGGGAAGGCTTGATCACCCTTTTTCCAATCAAATCGCCATCCAGAAGAAGGTGCCTTACGGCATCTAAAAGGTGCCAAGTCTAGAAGAAGGCGCCTTACGACAGTCAGAAGGTGCCAAGTCTAGAAGAAGGCACCTTACGGCAGTCAGAAGGTGCCAAGTCCAGAAGAAGGTGCCTTACGGATCAAAGGTGCCAAGTCTAGAAGAAGGCGCCTTACGGTAGTCAAAAGGTGCCAAGTCTAGAAGAAGGCGCCTTACTACATCTAAAGGTGCCAAGTCCACAAGAAGGTGCCTTACCACACCCGAAAGGTGCCCATCTAGAAGAAGGCACCTTACTACATCTGGAAGGCGCCAAATCGGAAGACAACGCCTTCCACCTATGAAGTTCAAAAAAAAAATATAAAATAAAATAAATATGTAGGCGCCTTCCGTGGTAGGAAGGCACCAAATAAAAAAAAAAAGAAGGCGCCTTCCAACATCAGGAAGGCGCATTCATCCAACGAGGCGCCTTCCAACATCGGAAGGCGCATTCCGAATACGCCTTCCAACATCAGGAAGGCGCATTCATCAAGACGAACGCCTTCCAACATCGGGAAGGCACGAACCAGAAGGAGGCGCCTCCCACATTGGGAAGATGCATGCAGGCAAAAGTGCCTCCCAGCCAATCAGAAGCGCCTCCCTGTAGCCGAAAGGCGCATTCGTTCGACGAAGAGCACCGACAACGTTGGAAAGGCGCTACAAGGGCACCATCCACATGGGGAAGGTACCGGACGCCTCGGGCAGAACGAAGCATCGCACGAATCAGTGACATCAAATGACCACACCCCTCCCTCATGTCACAAGTCAGCAAATCAGTGGCTACCACGACAACTGGAATGCCGAATCAGGTACGCGCATACTAAATCAAATCGTTTATATAATTATTTATAAATACGTAGTACCAAAAAATACCGTCGTCATAGAGATCGTATCCCCCAAAGCCGAAAACACGTGCCAATGATAGGGCACCTTCCATAACTGCTAGGGTTAGGCATCTTTTCTATAAGAAGGCACCTTCCTGCAGAAGGAAGGACAAAAAATATACAGCACCGAAAGGCGCCATGGGAGGAAGGTCCAAGAACCACGCGATCAAGAAGAATGAACCCAGTGATACTGATGGAATCAGAGGGGCAGTGAAGACCCAATTCGAAGCCGAGGGGTGGCTCGAATACTGCACCCTGGTCAGTCAGGGCTAGGATGTGGAGGTAGCTAGAGAATTCGCCACCTCTTTGAGGGGCGATGCGGCCCAAGTACGAGGGGTGGAAATTCCAGTCACCCCTGAGTTCATCTCACAGGCGACTGGATTGCCTCTCACGGGGGAATGTGCATACAAGGGCAGAGTGCTAAAGCTATACACCGAAATACTGCTGCCAGGAGGAAATGTGCAGATAGACAGGGAGGGGTTACTCAAAAATAGTCTCCCCATGAATATACGAAAGATGTTCGAGCAGATTGCTCGATTCTTCACATGCACAGGGAAGTATACCCATCTGAACATTAATCATGTGCACTTCCTCAATCACCTAGTGCATGGGAGGAAATTAAATATACCCTTCTACCTGGCGACTACTCTAAAGGATGAAGCGGCTCGATACCAGAAGGGGGCACCATCCGCCTTAGCCCACCATGGGCTGATATCGGCATTGGTCCGCCACGTAGAAGCACAAAGACAGAACCACGACGCAGAGGGAGATGGCGGCCAAATAGAGCAACACAATGCGGTTGCCGAATTAGGGCAAGGCGAAGCATCCCCTGTAGAGGAGATAGCAAACATCGGGCAATTGGCGTCACCCTATTTTCTAGGAAGGGCAGAGCAGTCACCGGTGCCCGAAGACGTAGAGGACAGAGGGCATTCCCCAGTGCTCGAGTATGAGGAGGAAGGAGCGCCACTCGCTGGTGGTGAGGACGAACCAATCCCCAGGAGGAAATGTCTACGGTGATTCCTCTCGATAGAGGAAGGATAGAGTGACCCGAAGATAGACGTTGCCACCCAAACCCTCCAAGAATTAATGAACCAGAGCCCACGGAATGAAGGAACTTTCGGGAGTAACGACCAGATCGATGCGGCCTTGGAGGAGGCGCTCGAATGGCAAACCGATTGCTGGATGGCACAACAGACTCTGGAAGATTGCCAGAACCAACATAAAAGGGAATTGGAGGAAAGGGATAGACGAATCGCTCAGCTCGAGCAGCTGGTCCAGCAGTTGCAGGAGGAAAATCAAATGCTCCAGGACAGAGGAACAACAAGACAGGAGGCGGCCACTCAGACTGATTGGGCAGAAGAAGTGCCGACGAACTCTCCCACATCCACCGAACGAGTATTCTCTTCGGGGAGATTCGATCGGATGCCCGACAGAGCAGCCTAGAGGCAGGGGAGGATTCCTCTATTTTTAGGGGTGAAAAGGAAAGAAGTCCTACGATGCCCCCTGTCATTGTCCTGAGTGACACAGAGCAGGACGAAGGTCTCCAGCAATAGATAAGACCAGAGGATACGGAGGACCTCCCCAGGCCTGAAGAAGGAGAAGAGCCTGAGGGGTCGACACCAGGTAGATAGGAGAATGAAGGATCACCCCCGGAGATAGTAGCACAGCCGATCCTTCGGAGTAAAGAGAAGTCCCCAAAGGAGAAAGAAGAGACCCCGGTCCGAGCCGCCACATTTTCTGCAGAGGCCAAGGCAAAGAGGCCCAGGACGGCTCGACAGAAGGTGAAAGTGACCTTCGTCGAGTCAGAGGAGGACGAATGGGACATGCAACCATTCGTCGAAAGGCAAAAATATTTTGAGCAGCTGCGCAACGAAATGAAAGCAGCCAAGGAGGCCAGGAAGGCATCCTCGAGGGTAAAAGGAGATTCTGGCATCTGCGTCAATCCGACAGAAGACAACCAGTTTTGGGACATCTATGGTTCATCCCGAGGGCGGCCTTCCATGATGAGGAGGTACTTGGAATGGTGGGGAGTATATGGCCCACAATTGGAGGCAACTACAATTGCAAAGGAGAATGCAGGGCTTACCCCTGAAGTGGCCGGATTATACAAGGCCCAAGTAGTGCCTTCCAGAGAGGATAACTTGGATATCCCTCTGGCAGTGGTCAAACCTCCAGACGCCGACCTCTGGCAAGCTACCGAAGCTACATTTCAATCGGCAAGAACAACGTTGGCTAGACCACCACCAATAGCGGCCAGAACAAGAAGGGGACAATTGACAACCGTAGTTTCCCATAGGCAAAGGCGAACCACACCTTCACATGCCGACATGAAAAGACAGACTCGGGCCGCAGGGGCAGCCGAATCCTCCAAGAGATGGCGACGATGAAAAGTCAGAGGGCTACCTGCAGCTTGGATGCCACGAGGGCATGGCATATGTTAGGCATGGGGGGATGATGAGCACCAGAAATGCTCATATTTTGTACATATTTCTTTGATCAATATGCGGCTGTATAATAAGGATTGCATACTTTTATGAATGATTATATAGATATTTGATATAATTATGCATGTTATCTAATTTGTGTGCTTTTAGTATGTTTTGTGGAATTGCAGTTGATTTAGTTAGATTTGGAACAGTCGAGGTCCTTTTGATGGACCTGGCACTTTATTTCATTGAGGGTCAATGTAGAGAACATAGGCGCCTCCCTCAACCGAAAGGCACTAAGGGAATAAGCGCCTCCCCGAGTCGAAAGGCGCCAAACCAAATATGAGCGCCTCCCTGGAAGGCAACGAATAGCGCCTCCTGAGTGAAGGCGCCAAACCAAAGACGAGCGCCTCCTTGTAGTCGAAAGGTGCCAACTGAATATCAGTGCCTCCCTAGTGAAAGGCGCCAACGAATACGAGCCTCCCTGTGAAAGGCCAACCAAATATGAGCGCCTCCCTGCAATCGAAAGGCACCAACTGAATATCAGCGCCTCCCTACAGTCGAAAGGTGCCAACTGAATGCGAGCGCCTCCCTGCAGTCGAAAGGCACCACTGATTCTTTGCCCGTTGACCAGACTCGAAGGACATGGACAGCAGCGGCTGGTGCAGTTCCAGCTCTGCGTCATGCAGAGCTAAATTGGAGATAGCACCAATGTATCAAAATGTCTTACGGATGCCAGGCAAAGCACGAACCGAAATGAACACGCCGCCATCAAAATAGAATGCCAAACGTCGATTGCATTCGCCAGACTGTTCTAATTTAGTCTGGGAAGAATCGACTGTTGTAACCACTTCTATAATAGAAGTTCTATGGGTGTGTTATATAAACACACGCAGATCATTCTAAAAGATATATAGAAAATATATGTGGAGATATAGAGATATTTAATAAAGATCCATTTTAGAGTTACATTGTAATGCGTTGATAAATATATTACAATTACAGAAGTTCTAAAGCGCGTGTTCGATCGGGAAGAAGCTGCTGGAGCCTGGGCCCACTCCAAGCCGTATTTCTTCCCCATTTCCTTCTTGTTTATTTATTTTAATTAGTTTATTGCTTTCATAGGAATGTTCATTGGTTTGCTAGTTCCAGTATTTGCAGTAGATTCATTTTCAGGAATATGTACATGATTTATTTCTGTAGATTTAAATTTTGTTCTTCTTACGTAATTTATTGAGGAGTGCGGGAATGATTGACAACCATCTCAAGAACACCCCCCAAATGTAGGATTAGCAGATTCACCTCCAGTGGTATTGTAGTAACCTAATTCCGACTCTTCGCAAGTTTACGAAGCTCCCTGGGTTGATAATTAAATGCACGGGCATGTGACAAAAATAGGAAACCATTCACCTTGTTTGGCCCACAACAACCCACTTAGTGGCCTGACCAAAAATGTGGGGCTTTGGAATTAAGTAGTGAAGAGGATCAAACCTTGAAACTACTAATTTCTTATAGCTAAGCATGTAGTGTCTCAACTTTTGAGAGGCAAACACTATAGCAAGGCAAAGCCTCTTTAAGAGAGTGTACCAAGTTTCATAATTAATTAGGATTCTACTAATATAGTATATAGATATCTCTTTGTTCTAATCATCATGTTGAGCTACCATGGCCTCCAAAGCTTGGGAAGTGGCTATTATATAAAGTATTAAATAATTATGTGGGTTGGGTGGTATAAGGATAGGTGAGGAAGTAAGATATCATTTGAGTTTTTCAAAGGCTTTTTGAAACTCAACATCCCACTTGAACTCTATATCATTATTAAGAAGCTTAATAAAGTGCTAACACTTATCAACAAACTAGGCTATGAAGTGACGAATAACTTAAATTTTTCCTTGCAAGCTTCGCAACTTGGTTAGGTTACAAGTAGGAGGCATGGTAATAGTAGTCACTATCTTGGTGAGATATACTTCAATGCCTCACCTATACATTATGAAACCTAAATGTGATTCTAAACACACACTTAGAGGGCTTAAGACAAACTTTGTATCCTTGTAGTTTTTCAAAGATCCATATTAAATCTTGAGCATGAGTTTCTCTATTGATGGAATGACCAAGAAGAGTGTCCACATAGTCCTCAACAATATCATGCATCAAGTCATGAAAGGTATATGTCATAGCCCTTTGGTATGTGGCACTAGTGTTCTTCAATCCAAAAGGTATGAATTTATAACAAAATATTCCCCATGGAGTTATGAAAGTTGTATTGGCCTAATCCTTGGGGTAATCTTAGTTTTATTGTATCTCGAGATACCATCCATTAACGATAGTATTTCCACATCCAACGATGAAAGTCTACTATCATGTCTAGGTTGGGTAGGAAAATTCAGTAAATATTTTGATTTTTCCTTCCTTCTTAACCATAGGAACAATGTTGGAGATCCAATTAGAATATTTTATGTCTTTGCTAAATCCGATGTCAAGGAGTTTTTGGAGCTCCTCCTTGACTAATAGGGTAACTTTAGGATGTATCTTCCTAAGCTTCTACTTAACAGGTTTGAAATTAGGTCTAACCACTAGGTGATGCATGACTAAGGAGGGGTCAAGCCCTGGCATATAGGTATATGCCCAAGTAAAAATATCATAAAATTATTTTAACAATTTGGTCAATTGCTCCTACTCATCCATGGAAAAGGATTTTCCCAACTTAAGGAGTCTAGGGCTATTTTCGGTTCCTATGTTAACATCAAGAGTCTCCTTAATGAGGATGTGAGATTCATCATCATAGTGAGGAAGGGCATGGATAAATACTAGTTTCTCAAGATCTTTAGGAGACATAGGAATTAAATCCTGTTGAGACTTAGAATTTTGAACATAGGTGACACAAGGGACTATCCCATAAAAAAGGCTATTTAAAAGAATGTCCTCATGATCCACATAACAAAGAGTATATCCTTTAGCATATTCTTCAATAATCATTATTAACTCAGGGTGAACTAAGGTTATAACATTGCAAAACAATATGTTAGAGGAATAAGGGGGTCCCTCATCCTTATTACTACACTCTAAGTCATGATGATCCATAAATTCAGAAAAGGTGACAACTTTATCATTTTTAGTAGGTAGAGGTTGGTTTTAGTTGGGGATGTAGCCTATGCCACATCTCCCTGGTCAAAACTTGACTTCCAAAGGCTCTTGAATGCCTAATTTTTGTGGCCTCAAACACATATGTTCATATCCCATACTAAATAGGATCTGCTTAGAAAGTGGGTAGTCATTGGATAGGTAATAGTGGGTGAAGGTTCTCTCAACTAGGAAGGGGTTATTACCATGGATATTTTTTTCATGAGATATTACCGAATAGACAAAGGTAAACATACCTATGTGTGCTACTTCACCATTTTTATGGGGCAAATACATAGTTTTATGTGAAGGTGGTAGCTAGGCTAAATCTATAAGAGGACTATCAACTAGCTGATTGGATTGATCTTGTGATGAAATTATGATTGGTGGTTTCTTACTTATTTTGAAGTTTTCAAACTCCTTGGTGATTTTAGATGATGAAGAAGGTTTATGAAAAGAAGAAGTAGAAGTGGAAAAAGTAGAAGAAGTAGAATAAGTGGAAGAAGGAAGATTGTAAAGAGAAACAACTAGATAGAAATTCATTTTAGATTGAGCTTGCTCAACCACTGAACAATATTAGAATGGATGAGGGTCACTTAGAATGGTGATAAGTTGAATTTTATATTCATATTTTAAAATTTGATGAAGAGTATAATGGATAACCCTAATTGCATGGATCCAAGGGCATCCAAGAATAAGATTAAAATATGTTGGGCAAGATACTACATAAAACAAGTATCTAAGATCTTGGGTCCTACCCTAACAAGAATGGATATGATGCTCATGCTTCTTGGGACTCATTGTTGAAATATTTTATGATGACATTATATTTGGTTAAATATTCCTACTTAAATCCAAAATTTTGTAAAAAATTATAATTTTTTGTATTTATGGAGGAACCATTGTCCACCAAGATCCTCTTGATGAAATCTCCCCTAATATATCTAGTACTATAAAGGAGAGAATCCCTTTGTAAGTTTGAGGAAGGAAGACGTAATTATAAAAAGATATGTGATTTATCCCAAGAGTACCTACAACATTAGCTAGGTTGCCATGGGGAAGATCTTGTGGGATAGATTATTGACTTATAAGTTTCATCAAGGCTTCGCTATGAATAGGGTAAGTTTATAAAATATCTTAGAGGGATATCTTCTCAGGTGTATTACTTAACTTGTGCTCCTTTTTTGTACACTCTTAAGAACTAAGAGTGGTCTAGAAGGTTGGTTAGGTATTGAACTTGTCTATTGTTGAGGTTACTGACTTTGAGCTTGAGCTTGTTGTCTTGTGGTAGTTGTTAGCATACCAACCATGTTGTTATAGGGATATGGCACATTATTATATGATACTTGGTTGGTTTTTTGTTTCACATTATTGGATAAGGGTTTTTGAAATATCCCCATATCTTAATTAGTTGTAGGTGTTTGTTGAGTAGGAGGTTGATCGATTGGAGGTTTGTGGTTAGGAGTGGGTTGAGAATCATCCACAACAAGACAACCCTCATCTATTAAGTCCTTAACCATATGTTTCAACCTCTTACATAAACCTATCATGTGCCCCTCCACCCTCTGATACTCACAGTGTTGATCAGGTTTATACCTTACTATCATGGTGTCAAGTTATCTTATGGGAGGTAGTTTGATCATCATAACTTCCAAATGTTTCTTAAGGACCGATGAAATGGATTGATTCATTTTGATGAAATTTATTGGTGGGGGTTGTTGGAGTTTGCTAAGTACCATCTTCTACAAGGTACTAGAAAAATTGACATTATTGGTTGATCTGTTAACTTTTACCCCATCACCAACTACATGCTTGTTCTTATATTGGTTTTTTTTTGTCTTTCCTCTTCCTTACTTAACTTGAGTTGGCCTCTTCTTATAATGTCATTTTTTACTCTTCTTTCTATATGTATTTCTTGTTTTAAAGAGGTAATGGTTGTTCTTTACAAGTCATATGAGATCTACTCTTGCAAGTTTTCAATAAAGGCCTCTAGCATGTCTCAAGGAGGTAGGGTGTATATTAATCGTTCGACTAAACTTCTCCATTGAGATAGAAAATCCATGAAACTTTCATATTTACATTGTTTTAAGAGGTATAAATCTTGGAGGGTTACTCCTTTCTCCACCCTTCAAATTGTTGGACAAACAACTCAGTTGTTTCCTCAAATTTTCCCACGTAATTGTGGGTTATTTGATAATACCATTCCAAAGCCATACCTCTAAAGGTTTTAGGAAACATATTTAATAACAACATATCATCATAAATGATATCATGACATGTTGTTCTAAACATCCTTAAGTGTTCTATAGGATCCTTTATTCCCTTATATATTGGTAAAATAGAAGTTGGAAAATCCTTGGGGTAGGGCCTAGAGGCTACTATAGGATCTAAAGGTTGATTGCACATTTTCTTATAAGAGTAAGTGAAACTTAGAGCTTGAAGTATATCCATTTTGAATGTCTAGATTATTTTATGTAATGCAACATGGGGTGTTGTTGACATGTTTACCCCAAGGTTACATATAGTCTGTTGAAATAGAACTTGGTTAAGGTTGGAAGCATTAACACTGTTGTGATATGGGTTATGGAATGGGATGTTTTGTCTAGCATATTATTATGGAAAATAATTTTTATATGGTGGAATAGGAGGAATGTTAAGAGGAGGAACATTGTTGGAAGAAGAAGGAATAGAATGAGAAGAAAATTGAATGTTATTATGGGGTATGCAACTAGTTGAAGGAGGTTGTGAAATTTTTCCAATGTTGGTGGATGTTGTAGTAGCATATGTTGGTTTATGAAAAAAAAAATATTATAAAATTGAAACAAAGGATTGATGTGAATAATTTGAGGATAATTGATTTTATGATGAGATGTTATTGCTTCTTCAAAGTGGATGTCTTCATCCAAGGCTTCATTTAGGACTTGCCTATTTTACCTAAGGAAATTCATGAAATGATTATGTTGTTTGAAGATGAGTTGATCATGAGGTCCTTCAAGGGGATTAAAATCATCACCATTCTCTATGTCCTCTTCTTCCTCTAGATTGGGATTCTCCCTATCAACCTGATCATCCTTATGGCATAGAGGATTCTCTTTTAGCTCTATCATATTTTGCTTACTCCTAAGGTTTGGATCCATAGGATTAAGAGAAAGGACAAGGGAAAAAAAATGATGAAAAACTAACACAAAAGAAACAAAAGAATTTATTAAGTTTTTTTTTTTTTTTTTTAATTTTTATAATCTACGCAAATAGATTTAAATGGTCATGTTTACAGTTTCAAAATAAGAACAAAAGGGAAAAGAGAAGAGGTTTCTTATATGGCCACTAAGGATGTGTTTCATGTTGGTTTCAAAAAATATGTAGAGAGGGAAAATTATCCCCATAGACAATTCTTGGTGGATCCACTGGGAACCGAGGTAACCATGAGGCTTAATGTTTCTCTACACTCAGGGCTTGGGGGATCGAAAGGTTCACCAACAGTGTTTTTAGGACTCACTCCAAGTCTTGGATGGAAGAATTTGATGTGTTTATTGGAATAAACCTAATTTTAGCCTTTGAATATGAACTAAACTATAAAATAACTAAAGCATAATGGAGGGCAAACAATAATGCAGGAAAACAAAATGCTATTCCTGAAATAATTTTTTTATTTAAATGAAGACTATCCCTAAAATTGTAAGAAATAAACTTTTCTTTCTAATAAAGGATCCAAGAGAATAAGCAAACAATACTAGCCTAGATGTAAACTATATGCTCTTCTTATTCAATTCCTAGAAACAAAACATTTTTTTTTCTTATGATTTAAGCCAAAATTTAATTTCTTTGACTACTTTATCAGATGTATTTAAATTTTATACTAGTCTTTCAACTATATAAAATAAAATGATGACACAAACACACAACAAACAACGTAAAATATTTATCAAACACTTACTTGATCTTATGGTTGATCCTAGCAAAATTTGCTCTGTAGAATCCTCAAACGTGAATTCAAGCAGACTTGTAAATCAATAGTAGAAATATGGAAAAATTGATTAGTTATTGGGGGGCTACTTAGGATGCTATGAGACTGAGCTTGGAGGTGCATTAATCAATCCCCCTTGGTACTTTTAACTGACCATTCAAAATGAAAAGTAATTTTTGACCTTTAGAGATAAGCAGACACAATGTAGTGGAATAAAATGCAAATAGAAGAGGCATTAATAGAAAAGCAATCATGCAATGAATAAAACAAATATTTTGGGAGTAGATACTTGTCCCTAAATCCTTATAACCAAATTTGTGCCCTATAAAGGGTGACTGTGAATTCAAAAATAGAATAAAATTGATGAAATCAAAGGTTTTGTCTAATTCATGCCCCATACGGGTGCAGTGTGAATTCAAATAGAGGTTTAAACTAGTCTATAAATGTAGAAAATATGATGAAAATAGAAACTCAATGATCTAATAAATATAATAATGGACAAAAAACCTAATGAGCTTATGGTGGAAGTAAAAGAGCAATGAAAGAGTGAAGGCAACAACCAAAGTGGTAGACCTCTCCTTCTTCTCTAGCAGATAATTCATCAAGGCTCCTCCACTTGCTCTGTTTTTCTGCACTTTATTTTGTTGTTTCATATCTATTGCATCTTGCTTTGTTTGTTCCAAAGGTAAACAATAATTTCACTTTTGAATGGTCAGCTAAAAATACCAATGGGGCTTAAATTTTGTGCCTCAAATATTTGTCATATAGTGGCCTAAGCAAGCTCCCAAACACTGATCAATTTTTAAAGGGTTTTGAAGTTGTTTTGCAGGTTTTAAAGTTGTTGGACATTTTGGGTACAAATTTGGCTAGCGGATCAAGTAAGTGCTTTGATAGATATTTAGGCTATTTGTTGGGTGTTTTTTGTTTATTTTTATCTATTTCTATTTTAGATTTAGATCATAAACAAAAATAAAAATATTTAGCTTTATTTCCAGGTATCAATAAATAAAAACATGTAGTTTTGCATCTTAGGTTAATTTTATTTGTGCATTCTCTTGAACCCTTGCTGAAAAGGAAAAGATTTACTTATTTGTAAAATTAGGATTTTAGTTCTCATTGAAATCAAAAATCATTCAAGGATAGTTTCTATTTTCTTGCATTACTATTTGCCATGAATTATTCTTTTATTTTTGATAGTTTAGATCTTAGTAAGGCCAAACATAGATGCTTTTTCAAATAAACACATCAAACATGTCTACCCGAGACTTGGAGCAAGTCCTTAAATCGTTCCTAGTGAACCCTTTGATCCCTAAGCCCCTGAGTGTAGAGGAATCAACATACCCCTACGGTCACTTCGACTCCTAGAGGATCCAATAAAGAATCATACGTGGTAGGGTAGTTTTTCCCCCTCTACACATGGATTTGAGGGAGGATCAAAAAGTAAATTAAAGGAGGCTCAAGGGGGAAAATAATCCAATATTCAAAGATTCTTCCCTCGAGAAACAAAATTGTTGCTTTATGAAATTGTAAGCACAATTTTGTAGATCATCAATATCACAATTTTAACCGTTATGGGTCAAATAGGATGGGAAAAGCTTAAATTTGAGTGGGTAAGCTATTTTTGATAAAATCGTGATAGCACCAACAATTTCAATTTTTGAAGTAGAAAGTTCAAATTTTTGTGTCAGGATTCTTAGTTGACTTCTTCAGTAGCCTAGGGGATGCTTACAAATTTGGCGTGCCAAAATTATGTGTCTACATATATATTTCACTATGCATACAATTGTTAAAAATAAGGGATAACTAGATATCTATGGTTATTTACAACTAACCATAGGATAAGATAAAATGTGGTTGGCTATTTCTAATAAAATGTAGGATATAAATAATATGTAGCTTAAGCAATTAAAGTTACCTAGTTTGTAACCATCAAGTTTAGAAAGTAGAAGCATGCATATAAATAAAGTATCTCCTAGGTTATAAGAGTTAATTTTACTATTATTAGATAGAATCACAACTTATCCAAATTATATATGAGAAAGAATTAGTGTTTTTTTTTTTTTGAATTTAGATGGTGGAATCGGTAGCCGCCACAAATCCGGAAAGGTTGTCTGGATTTTTATGGCCACCACAATATTTTGTGTTTTCTACCCCGAAATCTGCCACATAGATCTTCGTGTAGTCCGCCCCTACCACCATGCCACAATCATTTTAAACCTTTTACACTACTGAAAGCACCAGAAAAGGGACAAGCATTCAGTCTAACAAGGCCCAAGATTTGAACCTTGGACCTTCACCCCCTTACGAGGTTTGGTCAAACCAATTGGTCTACACCTCAAACCTAAGAAATAATTAGTGTTGAGCATGGAAACTTTTACATTGTATCATAGTCAAAATTCATTTGTTATTAGCAAGAATTCTTGTAAGTTTCTCAAGCTATGAGGATAAAGGTTAAAGGTTTAATCTTTGGAAGCTCAAAATGTAGATGTTCTTATTGAACAAGGATCTCCTTGGATTAGTTGATAGAAAAGAGGTCAAATCTACACAAGATGCAAATGTTATTAGCAAGGGGGAGATAAGAGATGTTTAGGCTTACTCTGAGATACTCTTGATTTTGGTAATTTGATTCTACATGTTTGAGAGTTAATTACAACAAAAGAAGCTTATGGTCAATTGACTTAAGTGTGTTTTTTTTTAAAGCAAAAAACCCCTTACGGGGCCGCCTTGGTTTGAGAGACCACGAACAGGGGGTTCTACACCGTCAAAGTCACCCGAGAGTCGCACCCGACCTTGCCCGCACCAACATTATCAATTGGATTTTGGATACCCAATTCAGCTTTTTGGTAGGGTGGAGATTTTAACCTGGGACCTCCTTTGGAGGATTGCCCTCTCCTCTCCAACTCACCTACAACACCTGGGTACTTAAGTGTATGAATTGAAAGGTATAAATTAGATTATTTTAAAAGAGTTTTTAAAATTGAAAATATCATAATTGCAAAGTATTGTAGACCAAATGAATCAATTTAAGTCTCTTAGAAATAAGTTGGTGGCATGTGGATCAATGACTTGATAAGAATATACAATGATGACACTTCTTAGGAGCTTGCTAGAATCCTATTTAGGATTGGTAGTTGCTTTAGAATTCTATATGGCAATCTGAATTTGCAAAATGTAATAGCATCACTACTTGAGAAAGACATAAGAAGGAAGGATGCAATATTGAATGCAAAGATTTTTATAACATTGATTTTACCAGGATCCAAGAGTAAGACAAAAGAAGATAAGTCTCCAAGCACCTCTAAGAATAGTCAAGGCATAAGAGAGGAGAAAAAGAAGCCTAAAAAATGCTTCCATTATGGTGCTCATGGATATTTTAAGAAGCAACTCAACAAATGGTTAGCATGCGTTGAAGAGGTGATGAATAAGAAAAAAAAAACTAATGTAGCTTCATATAATGAGTAAGAACAATTATTTATAGTCATACACCCACAATATTATGCTCTATGGAATACTAGAATTGGATTTGGAAGCAACTTAGCATATGACACCCAAAAAAGTTGGTTGACAATGTACAATGATATTTCCAATGGTAAGTATGTTATTCTTGGTGATAGTTGTAGGCATAAAATAATTATAGAAAACATTTAACTACAAATGTTTGATGGTGAGTATAAGGAAGCCCATAATGTATGGTATGTTTCAACATTAGTAAAGAATATTTTATCAATTAGTAAGATTAATTATTCAGGAATATCAACCCAATTTGATAAGAATGTGTGTTCTAAAATATACTAAGGGAAAGGTCATTGCAAAAGGTATATAAGAGGTAAACTTGTACAAGTTATGCACAATTTCTAAAAAAGTAATGGTGGTAACAAGTGATGATCAAAGAGCCAATTTTATGCCTTGGCATTATAGATTTTGAAATGTAAATGCACAATCACTCAAAGTTATGATCAAAGAGTAGCTTGTAGAATATTTGGATTGCATAGTCTTTAAAAGTTATGATTAAAGAGTATCTTGTAGAATATTTGGATATTCACTAGCAGATCAAATTAAGAATGTGTGAAGCTTGTAACCCAGGTAAGTAGCACATACTACCATTCTCAAGGGGTCGAGAAGAGAAAAGGATTGAATAGAATTGGTACAATTAGACATATGCAAGCCAATGCAAAATCCATCATATAAAAGAGAAAGATATTTTAACCTTTATTGATATTTTTTAAGAATAACATTTGTTTATTTCTTAAATTAATGTCAGATGCAATGGAGTCATTTAATAGGTTCAAAGCTTTCACTAAAAAATAATTGGAAAAGCCATTGAAGCAGTTATGGGTGACAAAGGGGGTGAATATACCTCTAATGCAATGAAGAGTATATGTATAGAAGAAGGGATTAAGGTAGGGTCTATTGTCATTACTCCTTATCATATAATGATGTAGTAGAGAAGTAGAATTAGACTCTTATCCAAAGTGCAATATGCATGCTTAACAATAGTGGGTTGTCGCATTCTTTTTGGATTGAGGCAATCTCTACAACAACTTATATCCAAAATAGATTCCCCACTCTTGCATTGCATAAGAATATCCCTTATAAATCTTGGTATGGGACAAACTAAAGTGTTGGATACTTGAGAGTTTTTTATTGTCTCGCATATGCACATATACAAGATAAGAAGAGCAAGGAACTAAATGACAAAATCAAGAAGCACATATTTCTCTTGTACAACTTGGATTCAAAGGTGTACAAATTATATGATCCTCTCGCACATAAGGTCATAAGAAGAAAAGACATCATCTTTGATGAAAACTAAGCAACATATAAGCTAATGTAAGTGAAGAATGTGAAGGTGACATAGAGATACATTCTTGATTATTAATGTAAAGAAGAATTTGAGCAAGATGACTACTTCAAAAGAACCTCAAAGTCTGTTGTAAGGGTTTCTCACACTCACCTCAATAAAAAACAACTATATATATAATGTATTTAACAATACTAGGCCATTACAGGATTATCTTTTTGAGTTAAATTTTTAGGTTGTAGGGGTTTCTCACACTCACCTCAATAAAAAAACTCTCTCTCTCTCTTATATATATATCTTTTTTGAGTTAAATTTTTAAGAGATTTATAAAATATCTTTAACAATACTAGGTCATTACGGGTTTATCTTTTTGAGTTAAATTTTTAAGATAAAGCACAAGTTTTGAAATGGGCCTTGGTCTCTTTGTATTAGGGTTTGAATTTGGATCAAACCCACTACTACTATATCTTTCAAGGAATTTAAAATTTTAAAGCAAAACATAAGTTTTTAAAAGAATTTTAGTTCCTAAATCTCTTGAATGAAAATTCAAAATTATACTATTACGGATTCATGCTTCTCGATTTTTTAGAAAAGGGATTTCATCCCTCTCTGATTTTTTCAGTCTCTCTTTGCGGGATTGGATCCCTTGGGATGTTTTCAAGAGGACTTTTGCCCTTAAGCAGTCAAATAAGAGCACTTATGATACAATGGTTACTTGTACGCCTTTCTCTCTTTGGCCCAAGATGGGGCAATTGGCTCAGAGACCTTGGTGGTCTGAATGGCATTGGTTCAAAAGCACTCATTTTTTTAATTACAGAACCAAGAATGGCTATAGTTGGCTTTCGCCAAATTTGTCTATGGTTCCCAAGCTCAATGATCGCTGGGATTTGTTCTCTTCCAGAGCTAAATGGCGGGATCATTTTCGAATGCTTTGGGCCAGCTATGTGGAACCCAAACAAGCATGTTTTTCTTGGAGCTTGTTGTATCATGGTCTTCCTCTTGGTCATCGGCTTACCCATTTGGGTATTGTTCATCCCACTTGTGCTTTTTGTGGGGAGGAGGAATCAGTTATGCATGTTTTTTGGCACTGTGTTAAAGCTCGACAAGCATGGACATGGATTGAGTCCTTTTTCAATCCTTTTCTTCAAAGGACTTTACAGTGGTTCCATAACCTGCTTGGTGATAAGCCCATTTTTTCAGAGCCTCTTGTTGCAGTTTGGAATTTGTTTTGACTCAAAATCCTTTTCCATCTTTGGAAATGCAGGAATGATATTGTATTTAATGATAAGCCCCAGTCTTTTGATTTTACTATTGCTGATAAGCTTTCTATCTTTATGATGTGTAGCTTCAGATTAATGCATTTGCAAGAAAGGTGCAGATAGAGCTCAGCCATTTGCAGGAGCTCATTGATCATTGGGGGAATGCCCCCTGTTCGATGAGTCATGAACCACCTGAGCATGATGCTCGTCCGAGGTCTCGCTCCCGTCCGCGCCATCGTCCCCCTCCTCAGAGGCGAGACCGAGCGTCGGGGGGACCGCAACACTCCCACTCTATGATGCATGGACTCCCACTCATCGCTCAGGCGGATGGAGCTCTTCCCGCCATGGTGGTGGTTGGGGTGATCGCCTGACTTCTTCTCGATAGGGTGATGTTTGGACCAATGGAGTAGTTGGAGGAAATGATGGCTGGAATGATACTGGCATCGACCTTACAGTTAATGCAGAAGGGAATGGATGGACATATTCGACTATGGCCGATGATCAGCCAACCAAGTGGCATGAAGTGTACGACAGCCTGCCTGACCTCATTACTCCAGACATCCCCCGGAATGTGTGGCGCCATAATGAGGATCCTGATAATTCGGGTGATGCAACTCCTCCCACTTCGTAACGCCTTGAGATGTTAATGCTTGGTGGTTTTGGGTTTTAATGCATAATTATGAAACTATTGATCTTGGTGCTCCCGCCTTTGGCGGTATGATGTTTTAGACTATGCTTGTTTTTTGGCTTTTGGTTTCGGACGGTTTTGTGGCAGCCTCTTTTGTGGACAAGTGGCACTTGTTTGGTTGTCTTTTTGCAAGCGTTGAACGCTCGGGGTGTGATTCGTCCACCTAACCCTCTTTTTGTATGATATGTTCATACTTTAATACAAAGTTTCCATTTCATTCAAAAAATTATACTGTTACAATATCCCTGAAAATTTAAACTTAAATCTCTTAAATAAAAACCCATAAACATAATGAACGAATAGGAAACTCTACGTCTTCACATAAGAAAACCCTACGTCCTCACATATGCCAACACGCCGTAGCCCCTGAAAGTGGAGTTGCATCGGATTCGGGTAAGTGGATGATATTAACGTGACACCCCAAAAAAAACAATCATTATAAACAATTGCTCCCAGAGTTTTGTCGGATTCCTATTGACAACGTTTGGATGGAATATATATATTCACGTGACACCCACAAACATATAAACAATTGCTCCCAGAATTTTGTCGAATTACTATTGACAACATTTTGAATTTCAGAGGCGCAATATATATATTCACGTGACACCCACAAACATATAAACAATTGCTCCCAGAATTTTGTCGAATTACTATTGACAACATTTTGAATTTCAGAGGCGCCCGAGGTTTGTCGGTTTGAATTTTGAATTAGTTAGTGTTTATTTAAAAAAAAAATTGCTGAGTTCGAAAGAAGATTATGGTAGCTGTCTTTGTCAACTTGTGCCGTCACGACAAAAGCTGTGGCCCAAAGAAAATAATAGGAAAATATATCTAATTGAACGTGTGCCCGTGACAACTCTTCATTTAAGAAAAATACATAAAAAAACATATTATTATGTAAGAAAGCGCTCCACACTTGTGGCCTGGCCTGGCCTGACTAAATATTATCCGTAATAAATATTTAGTATAAAAAAACCTTAGGAAAAGGGAACAACATCAACATCAGTAGCAGGTGTAGAAACGCCCTCTGGATAACTTCTTACCACGCTACTTGATGATTCAGATTAGATAATCTATTTTTATTTTTAAGAGATTTTAGATTTTCTTTTCCCTCCAGCTCAAGGAAGTATCTTCAAGGGTCTCATCATTTCGTTGTCCTCGTGGTCCAATATCTGCAATTTCCAAACAGAAATAAATTAAATGTAGAGTTAATACGTTGAGAGAAGGAAGAAGGGAGAAGAAATTCCTACATGGCAGTGATAAACGTAGCCCGGCTCAGCAGTGGCATTGAAGGGATAAGGAGCATCGGTATGCAGCAAAGAGAATTTCACAAGAATGGTAGTCATAAATCCAGGGCGCATCTTGAACACATTCTTCCACGTCCTTTCGTTACGAGGAGCTGCAAAACTCTTGCCCTTTGCATGCTCGTCTATTTTACATTTGAGAGCATCGTTCTTTTTTATCATGCAATCTTGGAACTCATCCAAGCCAAGCAGCCGGGTCTGCTTAACAACGACGAAGAGACCCAGATGGATATGGAGAGGATGGTTGTCGTCTGTCAGATTGATGACGTGCCATATCTCACTGGTGCCCTGCTTCGGAGTCTCTGTTACCCGATCGCCGTACGAAAGTCCGTTGAAAAACAAATGGGTTGGCTCTCCCGTCGCGCTTTCGTATTCGTACATGGTGATGTACCGCGTGTGAGCGACCTTCTTCTCGTCGGGTTTCGGGTAACGGGGCAATCTCGGCGGGATGATACTTGGATCCACCTCCTTGCTGGCCTTTTCAATAACGAATTTCATTGTTTTGCTGTTGAGATTATTAACGGGGTCTCCAGAGGGGTAAGGATACACGGCGTTGTTAGTAAGAATGGCCTCGTCCGTCGATGAATTGTTGAAGTCGATGACGACGTCTGCGATTTCTGAGGGGCCAAGCAGCAAGGAAGGAACAGACACAGGCGCGTGCAGGTAGGCAGAGTCGGATCCTATCTGTGTCATGGAAAGCTTGTTGCTTAACGCAAATTTGTAAAAGCGGGCATTGCTGGCATTTATAATTCTGAATCGATATTTCCTTCTCTTCACTTTGAGGTAAGGCCAGGCCTTGCCGTTCACCGTTATTGCATCCCCGAAATACTCTGGCTGTGCACATACAAAATGCCCATCTGATCAATCAGTGCATCCATTCAAGCCATTGCATATACACTCTAAAAAGGCCAACAACACTGTGTCTGCAATAAAAAATATATAAAATATGTTTGTATATAATAATGTTAATGTTTCTTTCTCTGTATATATGCGATATTGACCATAGCTTCATCAATTTAATTTGAGATTTTTTAAATTATATCGAAACAGGTCTTTCCTAATAGTTCATCAATCGTTTCCGACCTATATTTTAGGTTCCATTAAAAATTATGACTAAATAAACTTCAGTCCCCTAACATTTTATTATGATAATAGAATAACTATTTAAATATAAAAATACAGAAATTTCAAACCAATCCGTTCTACCAGATTCCATTAAAAATAAAGAAAGTATTAAATGAAAAAATAATCATATACCATGCTTGAGAATCAAAATAAATACCAGGTAAATAAATTGGTAAACGAAAAAAACCACAATTACAAAATTAAGAAATAAAATATCTAAAAACAAAAACAGTGGTTAGTGAATGGGAGAATTAATAATATCAGAACTTGACACTGGCATTCTCGTAGAATTCTCACATATTTTATTTGGTATGTTTGGATTGACTAGACTACATGTTTGAAATATTTCAATTTCTATATAATAAGATTCTGCAAGTGTTCTTCTCATCCCGACTTTCCCTCCATTTGGGTTTGTCAGATTATGCTAAACTTGTCACCGGATTTCAACTTTGCATTTAACTTTTTAGTCTGATTTTTCGAATAACTTTGGTACTAAATATGAGGGATTTTTCGAATAGAATAACTTTGGTACTAAATATGAGGGAGTAGATTCATAATAAAGCTCTTCTTTTTCTTTTGAAACTTGAAATGGTGCTTGCGAGCTGTTAGAAATATTTGATGATATGTTTCCTTACACATGTCAAAGGGACATTCAATGCTTTACTACGAAGAAACGGTGCATTGGAAGGAATCTCAGGTTTAGCAAACAGTCTTGTCGGAGAGTAATCATAAATTCAATTCAAAGCAGTTATTCGTGGGAAAGCAATGAGAGTACCTGCCACTGGGGGTGAATGGAAGGATTGTTGCCCGTAGAGTTCATGTAAAGCGACCCATCTGTAGCAAAGCTTCTGTCGAAGACGATAAGAGGACGGTCGTATTCGCGACCTGACGGGAGGTTCAACGACTTCTCGACCTCGGGATTGCGAATAACATAAGCGCCCGCAAGGCCAGCCAAGATATTAACTCTTGTAAGCCCCAGGGCATGGTCATGGTACCAGAGGTTGCCCGGGTGCTGCACATTCATGTAATGGTATTTGGCCTTCTTCCACGCAGGGCCCGTTTCATTAAACCCCGCCGTAAACCAAGCTAACGAGTTCCCATCGCTTTCGGACTCATGAATTCCACCGTGCAGATGAACAACCGTAGGAATTCCCCCTTGTTTAGGCACGGCACTCATAATCGAACCGTCCCATGGCAGAATATGCGGGGAAGGCAGATGATTTTTCCATGTTACGAACGTCTCCACGCCCTGAATGGCCTCGATCGTAGGACCTGGCACCGTCGCCGTTCTTTTGGATTGTCCATACGCGTACACGGTGCTCGCTGGAAGGTCTCTGTGGAATTTCTGTCAACAAACACAACTTGGTTCAGCTCATTTAACAAAGCAAAGGAGGCGAGTTTCCATGGATTATTAACAGCCATAAAGTTTGTAGGTCTACCCATTTTTTCTTGAACATCCCGATCTTAAGATCGGCCGGCTTGAATTTCCCATCTTGTACCGCATACCCGTTGAGAGTAGGCATGTCCGGAAGCTCGTCCACAAACATCTCGAGCGACGACGCTGTCTGGTACAAGCCGTCCTCTGTAACATGGCCGCCTCTGCCCTCCACTATAGCACATACCAATAACATTACGCAAATCAGTTTCATCGCCGTGTTCTCCATGCCGCCCCTCAATCACGTTCACCTTCCAACTTCACAAGCTTCACCTCAGGTTCTCGGGGCACGGAACATCTATTTAATTGAAAAATAATTCTACTAACCACTCCACTAGCCTTTAAATATTTTCTATGGTTGAGAACCCCTCTACAAAGATGGAATGGCCTGCCGTCGTCTTATATCTGCTGAGACTGTCTCAAAACCCATATAAAATTCATTAAAGAACAAACATACCGGAAAGCACTAAGAACATGGGGTCGAAGGTAAAGCTAAAAGTAAAGGTAAGATAGTTATTTTTATGTCTGCTAGGTTATAGATTATTCCATTGCATTCCACACGATTTATATGAAAATGTTGTTAAATAAACTATAATTTTGGATGTACAAGTTTACCATCTTAAAATCTAAATCTAAAAATTTTAATATCTGAATGGTTAAAATACTCATTCATTTAAAAAAAACAGCTAGAAATTGATTCCTTTATGGTAAATTGAAGCAATTATATATACCTGGGATAACAATCAGAACCCCAGGCAAATAGTGCACAAATAATTGTCCGCAACCCAGAGCGGGTCTTCCTCTCTTGCTGTACCCCCGCTTTCCAAAGCACTGCGAGGCTCCAAAAACAAATATTGACGTTAGCGAGGCTAAGTGAAGGAGCAGGGGCACGGGCACGGGCAGCGTCGGGGCATTATCCTTAGACGAACAGCCCGCAATGGCATGCCACGTGGCAAGCCGAAATCCTCTAATTAGCGAAACAGCCGACGTAAGGAGGGCACAGGAAGGCGTGACCAGGACGTGAGGCAGCACAAGGTTACCACGCTCGCCTCGTATGCTTAGATTATCAATCTCATAGCAGTACTGGAGACCTAGAAACTTGTGCCTATCTTGCAACTTTATACTGACAAAGTCTTGGGTGTGCTATCCGTTGCCACTTAGCTCACCCACGATTCACATAAAATCTACTTATTCCGATAAGGGGCAAGAAAATTTAGGAAAGCCTCCCCAAGTTAAACATTTATAATCATTACTGACTTTTTCGAATTACGACAAAGATTTTCAATCAAACCGAGGTGACTCTCCTTAATTTTAACCTTCATAAGTTATATGACCGAATATATAATTCTTATATTTATAATTTTATATAAATATTTAGTTTTCCGTTTGAATATTCGCAATAAATTATAATATTATTTTTTAGTTTACAGGATTTAGGATTTTATAAGAATCAAAGTTTTCAATGGAGGGAAAGGCTGCCGAAGACTTGACTTGTTCTTTGATATGATCTTTTCTTCGTAACGAAGTTCTTCCAAGTTCCAACAAAGCATGTGCTTGCGTGTGGGAGCTAAAAAGTGGTAGATTATGTTTTACATGCTACCATTCAACACAAACAATTTTAGCTAGTTTTTAATGCACGTAAAGAAAAATAAATAAATAATTTAAAATATATCGCAATTATTTTTATAATATTATTTTAAATTTTATTTTAAAATTACATATTTTTATTTTAATTATTTTTCGGGAAAAAAAATAATGGATGAATAGAAGGATTGTTGCTAAAAACAAACCATCTATAGCAAAAATAAATACAATTAAAGTTGATGACTACAAGTGGCGTGTACTCTTTAGAATGCTCATTATCTCACTATTATAGACAGGTTATGTATCCTATTGTTTAAGTTTTAATCAAACTATGTAGGCATAGGTGGTGTTATAGGAGGTTGGGTTGTAGAAGGAAGGGTTTATTGTACATGTGGTAATAATTATTATTAAGGGATTGGTTGCAAATTTTATTCAAATGGTTATTATTGATAATTTGATGGTTTTTGTGTAGACAGGTAGTTGTTTTAGTGGTTAAGATGATGGTTGTTTCTTAAGTGGTCTTGTGTTCAAACCCTTTGAGGGTGGTTGTTGATGTAATTTGTAAACGTTCTCCTAAAAAAATATTTGGTGGTTTTTGTCATTATTGAATTTTTTATATTTGTTATGGGTGTTGGGTTAGCTATTATTAATAACTTATTGGAGGTTATTAATTTTGTGAAGCAGATGGAAGATAGCTCATTAAATTAAGAAATTATAAAATTATGAACTATTAATGAAAGTAGTTAGAAATAACAATTAAGGCTACCAAGGTCTCCTATTATTAAAAAGGTACACTTGTTCCATTTTTTTATTTCTTTTTGTTAAAAACCTTCGACTAAGGTAACAAAATGCATTTGTTGTTATCAAGGTTTTCCTAAAATACTATAGATAATGGTATTGTTAAGCAAACATTCATGAGACTAATGCTTCCTACCGTATCAGGTGTAAATATAGAATAGTACTATTTCTAACATTGTCATGCTTGTAATATGTCCAATTGTGATGCTAGAGTTTATGATGACAGTTTTCATCTCCTCTAGCAAATTTTCAATCTTTATCTTGGAAGCACCATCATGGTTCTTAATACTTGGTTTTTTTCTCTTTGACTTCTTACTCTTCTTGTTCATGGGTAATTTTATGTAACTTATAGATATTGTCAAAAGAAGGTTGGGAGACATCCTCCACCATATAATTTAATGCCTCTATATACGCATTGTGGATCCCTCTTAAGAAGTCAATTTTTAAGGATTCAATATCTAACATGCATTTGGTTGTTTCTTAGAGACTAAATTGGAACCTCTCTTAATAATTTGTTCTCACTATACCATCTAAAATATGTCATCTCTTATGTCTTATGCTCTACAATAATCTTGGTATTTTATGAGAAATTTACTCCTTATTTTATCCCTAGTTATAATGGTGTTACTAAATGGAATCACGAACCATCTAAGGGCCACACCCTTCAATGTGGCCAAAAGAGCTTCAAATTTTATGCATCAATCTAGAAGTCATAACTTTGACACAATATATCAAGCTCATAATGTATCCATATCTTTAGTACTTGTCCCTTGAAAATTGAAAAGAACTAATGGTGAGATCTTCTTCATAGAAGCCTTGCTTATCAAAGTTTGAATGGGAAATCAAAATATAAGTTGTTATATTCTTCCTCTTCTTGATATCCCTAGGAAAGAAATAGATTGTAGAAACAAGCCCATCATGATGTAAATATAGAAAAAAAAGATCAAAACATATGGAAATATAGAATAGCTCATACAAATTGGATGACATTGCTAGACTACTATAAAAAAAGCTCCTTCATAACCAACATTAACTTTCAGCTGGTGGTCATTAGTCTTCACCTATTCATGTATTCTATGATTATAACCAACCTTTAGACTTTGGATACTAGTGACCTTTAGACTTTGTGTGCCAATAATAGTTAGCCAAAATTTGATACTTGTTAGGGGCCATATACTCTAAACATGATTATGGGGACTCTTCCCATATCTAGAATGTGGGTGATTCCAAACACCAAACTTAATAACTTGTAATGGGTTTAGACTTGAACTTCATTAAAGTGACATCACTTTAGACTCTACCCATATTTGAATATAGTTTATTCCAAAATCAGCTTTCCAATTAATATTGGACTCTAAATGTCCTTACAATGACATAAATTTAGATTCTTCATAAATTTAAAACTTGGGTAGCTCTGAATTTTAAATTTGATGCTTTTTTATGACACCAAACTCAAGCTTACTTATGGTAAAGTATTGAACTCTCTCCATATCTAGAACATGGTGGATTTAAACTAGGTAGATTCTAATTAAGTGTCAATAAGTCATCAAGCATTGTATGTCATATTATGGTCACTCCCAAAGCACACTACAATGGATTTGTAGTAAAGTTATAAAATGGATCTGCAATAATCTAGTAAAATTTCCTATTTTTGTGTTAATCCTATAACAATAGTGTTAAACAGTTTCACAATACATTATAGTAAAAATATCTTAGACATTAAAGGTACAATGATCTATATAGTTATTCAAACAAAGTTCTTTTACTTATAAAACTCATTAAATTCCTAGTATTAACTAATACTATCTTTTATGTAATAACTATCTTAAGTTCTATAACAAAATAGGGAATTGTCATGAATGTTATATAATTTAGAATAAAACATAGGATCTTTTGGTAATATAGTATGGATATAAATGAATCTCATTATTGGGTATGAACACTAACATTAGGTAATATGGAATTCCACACCTCTTTGGTAATGTCAGTATTCTCGTACTCCTACAATGGTATATTTTTAGCTCCTTGACATCATAATTTAAAGGCTACATCTTATTACTAGTTTATATATATATATATATAGTAATAATAGAGACCTTGGAATGATGAAGACTAATTTCTTGTTAATGATGACTAATATGAGATATCATTTATTGTAGAAACTAAAATTTGATGAATCAAGCTCTAAAATAACAAAAGCAATCTTAAATTTATCTTAATGGCATAAAACATCATGAAAAATTTGAAACAAATTGATCATAAATGAGCTTTTTTATATTTTAACAAAAGTGATACCTTGGAGTCATTAGCATTATAATACTATTATAGTATGGACCAACACTATTGTTTGAATTTAAATTTTAACCATTTCATGTCACTAACCTATCAAACCTACTACTTTTTATGTTATTGCTAACTTCAAACCTACCACTTTTTATGTTAATGCTAACTTAGCAATATCATCGTAACACTTCTACTATTGGTGCTACGATTAAAAATAAAAATAAAACATAAAATAGACAACCAACTAGTGTTTGTTGCCTTCTAAAAGATCAACCATATCCTTCTTGCATCTACTAACCTTATCCCACCAAAGTATAACAAAACAAATTGGTAACTCTATCACCAAGCCTCCCCAAACTTGCAAAAATCAATAAACCTACTAATATTTTACTAAAAAATAAATTTTGTAAGTAGAAAAGCTATCTAAACCTTCGAACAAGCAATTCTACCCCCTCATCCTTTGGAAATTTTGTAAATTTAACCCTTGAGCATCTGATTCATAATATAATTTATTTATTTATTTATGTTGGATAATAAGGGGTTGTACTCGGGTCCCCTGCCCTTGAAAAATTACAACTCTCTTATTTAGAGCTTAATATTTACAAATAGATACACTTTTCATCTCAATTGAGATGCTATAGCTAGAATCCTACATTGTTTTACATAAAATGTTTGAATTCTAGATTTTTATTTTTTGGATATTTTCAATTTTTTGTACGAATACAAATATTCCAAAATTTAGCATCCTTCTTGACATTTTCCTATAAAATTCTTCACAATACCAAAACTTCACCTCTACTATCTATGTATTTCATCTTAGTAGAGTAATATTTCTAAAACATCGCATTATCATAGTTCACTTTACCAAATCTGGATTGCTAGTTTCCTTCCTAAAACACAAGTGCAACCACAAAAATTATAATAAATAGTCTATATGAAAACACATTACTATTACAAAATAAAGTAGATATTACCAATGGAAAACATTAAAGTAAAACTTAATCATTTATTGATTTAAGCAATCAACATTTTCTTGTCAGCTTCAACTAAACTTACTACTTTCTCTAACCATGGAAAGGAGAATTTAACTTCACAATCCTCAATCAAAACCCCTCTATTGGCTAGCCTATCTGCACATTTGTTACCTTCCCTTAATGTATGTGTAAACCTAATTTCTTCAAACTCTTTAGCAAGATCTTGAATTTCCATAATTATCTCTTGTATGTTCCATGGAGCCTTTGCTTTCCTCAAAATTGCAGTTATTACTATGAGAGAATCACCTTCCATCTGTAGTCTGTTCCATTTCATTTGTTTGCGTATTTTTAACCCTTCTAAATCCGCCCAAGCTTCAACTTTATTTTTGTCTTAAATCCACTATTGAAAGCGTAATGAGATAAAATCTCTTCACTATTATTTCTGATTTTTATTCCTCCTCTCACTAGTCCTGGATTTCCTTTAGAAGCTCCATAAAAATTCAATTTAACCCACTCCACATCTGGTGATTTTTACTTTATATTCTTTTCCTTATTTTTGCTTCTCTTGTACCCAACATCATAATTCCATTTAATGACCCGACTCCATCTATCAAGGCTCTATTCTTCCAAATTAGGGATTGAGTGAGTTGATAGGGTTGGTTTAGACTCCTCTATGGCTAAACATATCTTCCTTTTCATTACCTTTAAATTACTTTCCTTTATTTAAAATATTCTTCTATTTCGTTCTAGCCATACAGTCCAAAGTATTGTATCTTTTGATAATCCCATATTGTATGTAAAGCCTCAATTTTATAGGTGCTCTAACATTGCTTTAACCAATATTCAATTATGCTATTCATCACCATGCATTTACCAAACATATTAAGAATCCATTGCCATAGATTCTAGACTATTGAGCAATGTTACAAGAGATGATCTATACTCTCCTCCTCCTTTTTACAAAAAAAATACATTGAGATGGGTCATGAAAATCCCTTTTCATAAGGTTATCCTAGGATAAAATTCTTCTATGACCTACTATCCAAACAAACATTTTAACTTTAAGAATACTTGGGCTATCCCAAATATCTCTCCATATTCTAGTGATATTATTATTTTGTTGGTGTTGTACATTATATCCACGTCTTTTTGTGTATTATCCTCAATTATTTAACTCCCAAATCAATTCATCCTTCGATCCCCTCGAAAAATCATAGTTGTTATATTTCTACTCAAATGTTCCCTAGAATCAATGTCATGTATACTCGTAAAAAAATCTTCTTTCCATTTTCATCTTCCTTCCTTACCTTTGTACAAAATGTTTGAAATCCTATCACCATATTTATCTTGAAGTGATATCATCTAAGGTTTCAAAATTGGATCTAAATTGAGTGGAATTTTATCACACCAAGTACCCATCCAAATAGATTTTTTTCTCCAGTTTCCACCACCCATCTTAAACCTTTAATCATAAGATCGATAGATTTTTTTTAACCATTCCAAAAAGCAGAACCATTTGGTAGAGAGAAAGTAGTAAATATTAGACTTGGATCATTGATATCAACATACTTAGAAGAATTCATATCCATTGTCTTTGAGTCTCTTTGTACAATATCTATATAAATTTTCCCCTAATAGCTAAGTTTGCATCTGTAATAACTCTTAAACTAAGACCTCCCATAGTTTTATCATCACACCTTGCTCCATTTCACCAAAGGAAATTTCCTTTTATCATGTAAAATTGACCACAAAAAGGATCACATAATATAGATTAAACTTTTTTCAACTAATTTTTGTATAGAATACAATGAAATATAATATATTGGGATGACTTGAAAGACTAACTTAATTAACTGCACTCTTCCTGCTAAAGATAACAATCTATCTTTCCAAGCTGGAAGTTTATTCTAAACTTTGCTAATAACTGGATTCCATAATTCTCTCCTCATTCTCCCCTCAAATAAAGGCATCCCTAGATAATTTGTAGGTAAATTTACCTCCTCCATTTGAAGCAACCTAGAAAATCTTGATTTGATATTAGCAGGAGTGTTAAGGAAGTAAATGTTGGATTTTGTCCTATTAAATTTTTGCCGTAATGCTCTTTCATATTCCTTTAAACATTTTTTCAAAGCTTTGGTCTCATTAATCCTTATCCTTCTAAAAAGGGTTGTATCATCTACAAACTATTGATGGGTGATGTTGTGATGTTATTACTAACCTTAAGTCCACTTATAAGCCCATATTTGTAAATCTTATTTAATTTGTTACTCAAAACCTCTGCCATAATAATGAAAAAATAAGGAGATAGAGGATATCCTTGTCTAAGGCATATTTTGGCTTTAAAAGATCCTGTTACTAATCCATTGGCCAAAAATGAATAAGAAATTGTAATGACACCAAATTTAATCCATCTAAACCATTTCTTATCGAATCCAAAATTTTCTAAAACCGCAAAAAGAAAATCCCATTTAACCCTATCATAGGCTTTACTTATATCAAGTTTTAAGATCATTGCTTTCTCTTTTCTTGAAGCTTCTGAATGTATAAATTCATGAGCTACTATGATCCCATCCATAATTTGTCTCCCTTTCACAAACCCTCCTTGCTCTTCTAAAATTATTTTGTCTAACAATTGAATTTATTGATTTGCCATCACTTTAGAGATAATATTATAGAAGCTTTTGACTTGTCTTGCTTATTTTCTAGTATTTCCTTATTAATGGAAGAGGTATTAACTTCTAAAACTACATTTTATTTACCATTTTTTGTTTTCTTGAATGGTGTAGGTACTTCAAGAGAGTCTTCAAAATATTATGAGACACATTCCTTAGGTTCATCGAGAATATTCTTCCTTAAATCATGATCATACTGAATAGATGATTCCTTGTTAATATATTGAAACTGTTGTACGATATCCTCTAAGCTTTGATCTACTTTTTCTTCAAAGGCTAAAGCCTCAAAAGAGTTGGTATTTCTTCCAATATCCTTCCTTAATGGTCTCCATTGTTTATTTTCTTTCATTTTTCTAGATCTATTTTTTGGAATTTGAAAACCATATTCATCCATAACCATTTGTAAATTTCTCTTGTGGTTTTCTACATATGATTTTGTTGGGCTCTTCTTAGGGCATGATATCTCAATATGCCCCACCTCATGACATCTTCTACATATAAAAGATATATTTTCATAATCTATGGTTTGGATCCACATCTTATCCCCATACTTAAGAATGATTAATTTTGGTAAATCTTTACTTATATCAATCATGACCAATATTCAAGCATAAATAGCCAAGAATCCATATTTTGTTTTATCTAAAATCTCAAGGAATTATCCTAGAGTGTTTCTTATTGCCTTGAAGGTATCTATTTCCCAAAATTCAATGGACAATAAAAACATCCTAACTCAACGAGTAAGGAAGAGTTATGCTGACGGGGCAGGAAAAAAAACCAACCACTTACAAATTCCAATTTTTCATTAAAAGCTTTGGAAAAAAATTTACATTTCTCAAAAGCAAAATGCCCGCAGGCTTACAAGACCAGAGATGCTCTAGTATTTTATTTCTCTATCCTGTTCTTCCGTCCCCCCCGTCCTCCTATTACAGATTTTCGGGTTTTTTTTTTTTATCGAGGCCCCCGATCCTCACAGCCTTCAATGCATGCCTAACAAAAGTTTCAAAAATTCAGATTTTCCCCCTCTTCCTGGGTTTTCAAATTTTTGGTCATAAATGGGTCATCTGCCCGATCCACCATGAGGAACCCCCATTAATGATCTTCTCTGACCTGCTGACGCCGCCTTGCTCAGATCATCCTTTCAGACTCTGTTACACCCATAATGTCCATGCTCTGTACTATTGCGAAAGCCATCCCCCTCTTTAATACACGCGGTCGTCAATTTTAAACTTTAACCTTCACGACAGCCGCGCGTCTAACTCTGGCTCGGTATTCAACTGGCCACGTCACCATACGACACGTGGAGACCATGTGTCACTGCAGCTTGCCTTCTCACCAGCCTTCGTGTTTTCATAAGCTTGACTTCCTATCAGTCGCGATATCATGACATCTCACGATATCACGACCCACTGTCTTCTCACATTCATTTTGGCAAACAAAGCCGCGATATCGCGACATGTCACGATATCGTGACATGTCACGATATCGCGACCCACTGTCTTCCCGCCTTCATTTTGGCAAACAAAGCCGCGATATCGTGACATGGCGCGATATCGCGACATGTCATGATATCGTGACCCAAAGATCAACCTTTCTCTTCTTTGCAAGACACGTCGCGATACCGCGACGTCGCGATATAGCGACGTCGCGATATCGCGACCAAACCAACCTCCCTTCAAGTCTGCACCGCCCTTTGCTTTCTTTGATAACACGTCGCGATATCGCGACGTCGTGATATCACGACCCAAACTGGCCTTTGCTCTCGTCGATGCCTTGGGGTCGCGATTTCGTGACCCCAGCCCAACTTCTGCCTTTGCAATAAAAAATTTCCTCGAAACTTCCCTTTCTTTTTACAAAGCTTCCCCGTGGGAAAGGATAGGAACCACACTAAATTCAAAGTACTCAGAGAATTAAGAAAAGAATTTGGAGGATGCAAGATTGCTTTTCCCTCACCGGATGCTCCTGCATCAGACACCCTGGGTAAGAAGGAGAAGTGACCTTCACTTCTACGTTGTTTGGGCTGCGTCCCTTGCAATATCTCCGAACATTCATCAACCTTTATATTCGGCTCAAATCCCGCTTCTGGGCAAGATTTTCTGCCCTCTACCAGACAAATTCTGGCATTGCTACACACCTTTTCATCTTTCATCTGCAACGGCTTCAACTTGTGCCGCATTCCATCTTTCACCAAGGAATAAGTATTTGCACGGCCATCATGCACTGCACTCCGATCAAACTGCCATGGCCTGCCCAACAACAAATGGCATGCATCCATGGGGAATACATCACACAGGACTTCATCCTGGTACCTCCCAATATTGAACGTGACTAAGCACTATTCTCGGAACCAAGCTCTGTGGTCCTTCCGCAACCACACAATTCGATATGGATGCGGGTGCCTCCTTCTTTCCAACTGCAACATAGAAACCATTTCCTCAGAAACTAAGTTGTCTGTACTTCCATTGTCGATGATCACATTGCAAACTTTGCCTGCACTCTTGCACCGGGTGCGGAACAGGCTTCTCCTCTATTCAGATTTGTCTTCTTCCACCAGCATGGTCCTTCTCACAATCATGGCTTCTCCCTTTTCAGCTTCTTCAGAATGTTCTGAATCAGCATCTTCAACTGCCACAACTGCTCTGGCGGGACCCACCGGTTTCTTGTTCGTCTTTTCCCGGTGTTGTGGACACTCGAATGCACGATGCCCTTCTTCTCCACAATGGAAACATGTTCCATGAAATATTCCTCTTCCATACCCGCGTCCAGATCTACCTCTTCCTCTCGGGTAGTTATCATTCTGAACTTGCGGTTTTGGGTCTTCATCTTCTTCTTCCTGATCTCGGCTGTTGCTCTCCTCTTCCTTTCCTTATTTCTTTCCACCATTCTTTCCTCCCGGTCCTTTTACTTTTTACTTGCTGTCAAACTTTTGGTTAAGCTTTTCTTCCACTTTCAAAGCAAACTGGTAAGCATCTTCAATGGTGCTTACCCGAACCAAACTCAACTCCTCCTGCACACTCGGTCTCAACCCATTAATGTAACGGGCCACCTTTTCTTTGCTGGCTTCTAAGTGTCCGGTTCTGATGGAAATTTTATAAAAATCCTCCGTATATTCTTGAACTGTTCTGTTCATCTGCCTCAAGCTTTGCATTTTACGTAACAGATCCAGCTCATAGTCAACAGGGATGAACTATATTTTTAATTTCTCCACCATTCTGTCCCACCTGGTAATCCGTTCTTTTCCTCTTCGGTTTCTCTCCAGCTGTACCCCCTTCCACCAAATGCTAGCATGAACCTTCAGTCGGGTCTTAGCAAATCTGACCCGGTTAGGGTCTTCAACTTCTTCGTATTCGAAGTATTCTTCTAATTCATTCACCTAGTCTATCAATTCTTTTGGGTTCAAGTTCCCGAAATATGTAGGAACTTCTAACTTCGGCCTCTTCTCGATCTGGGATATGGCCTTGTACAATCTGGCCTGGGCCGGATCTACATCTTCTTCCTCTTCTTCAAACTCATTCCCCTCTTCCACTTCATCCTCACTGTCTGCATCCCTTCTCGGCTCACGTCCTCTGCGTAGCTCTTCTTGCAGGGCCTGGACTTGCCGCTGTAAAGCCCGGAAATCTTTCGCTGCCATGCCTCTGCCACCCACCAGGTTTCTTCTCGGAGGCATCTTCTCTGAACTCAAGCCCTCCCACACGTCCTGGTACAACTGCCTCTCTCTTTCGGCGGTCTGTTGTATGCTCAGGAGCTATGGGCTCTGATACCACTGATGGGGCAGGAAAAAAAACCAACCACTTACAAATTCCAAATTTTCATTAAAAGCTTCGAAAAAAATTTACATTTCTCAAAAGAAAAATGCCCGCAGGCTTACAAGACCAGAGATGCTCTGGTATTTTCTTTCTCTATCCTGTTCTTCCGTCCCCCCGTCCTCCTATTACAGATTTTCAGGTTTTTTTTTTTTATCGAGGCCCCCGATCCTCACAGCCTTCAATGCCCGCCTAACAAAAGTTTCAAAAATTCAGATTTTCCCCCTCTTCCTGGGTTTTCAAATTTTTGGTCATAAATGGGCCATCTGCCCGATCCACCATGAGGAACCCCCATTAATGATCTTCTCTGACCTACCGACGCCGCCTTGCTCAGATCGTCCTTTCAGACTCTGTTACGCCCATAATGTCCATGCTCTGTACTATTGCGAAAGCCATCCCCCTCTTTAATACATGCGGTCATCAATTTTAAACTTTAACCTTCGCGGCAGCCGCGCGTCTAACTCTGGCTTGGTATTCAACTGGCCACGTCACCATAAGACACGTGGAGACCACGTGTCACTACAGCTTGCCTTCTCACCAGCCTTCGTGTTTTCATAAGCTTGACTTCCTATCAGTCGCAATATTGCGACATGTTGCGATATCGCGACCCACTGTCTTCCCGCATTCATTTTGGCAAACAAATCCGCGATATCGCGACCCAAAGATCAACCTTTCTCTTCTTTGCAAGACACGTCGCGATACCGCGACGTCGCGATATCGCGACCAAACCAACCTCCCTTCAAGTCTGCACCGCCCTTTGCTTTCTTTGGTAACACGTCACGATATCGCGACATCGCGATATCGTGACCCAAACTGGCCTTTGCTCTCGCCGATGCCTTGGGGTGGCGATTTCATGACATGTCGCAAAATAGCGACATGTCACGATTTCACGACCCCAGCCCAACTTCTGCCTTTGCAATAAAAAATTTCCTCGAAACTTCCCTTTCTTTTTACAAAGCTTCCCCGTGGGAAAGGATAGGAACCACACTAAATTCAAAGTACTCAGAGAATTAAGAAAAGAATTTGGAGGATGCAAGATTGCTTTTCCCTCACCGGATGCTCCTACATCTTCCCATAAACCAAGGACCCCATTTTAGGATTTTTTCTCTTTCTTTCCTTAATAAAAAATAGCTAGAAAGAAACCTTTGGGAAGAAAATATAGAATCACTCTTGGAGACTTTCAAATCCTTCAATTCATTTTATCAAGGTTGAAGCCCTAGCTAATACCCATTAAATTTACCAAAAACTACCCTATCTTGGAGCAATGAGGATCTCTCTAAGGTGCGCTCACTAACCTCTACCACTAGAGATGATTCTAAGGATTTAACTATAAATTAGTCCATGGAAAGGAAACTAAAACTCAAAATCTATTGAAATTTATCTAAATGTCCTATAGCAAATATAATATTTGATAAAAACTTTATAATAATTTGCATGCACAATTTCTAAGATAAAGAAAGGGAAAACAAACTTAGCTAAAAAATTCTTTATCCAGATAGAATGTCTTGCCTCACTAAATTCCTAGCCCTAACTGACAAATATTTACAATTTTATTTTTTGCGACTTGAAAAATCATCACTGCCCTTATTTTGGATGGTTGACTTCACAGGGTTGTATCTTCTTCAATATTATTCAGATTCTTTCATATGACCACTCATTGTAAAGTTATTCAAAATCTACACAAGTTGGTCTAAGAATCAACTGAATCAGATAACCCTTCACAAAGATATGACTCCTAAAATATGAGACACTTAAAAAAAACCTAACGCTTCGTGAAGATAATATCACTTTATAATTCTTTATAAAATTGATTAAAAATAATAATACAATTTATTGATTAGCAAAGCTTTGCATGTTTTTCTTTTGAATTTTCTTAGCAAAAAAAATTGATTTACTCTTGTAGGAAACAAAATTCACACCCCTTTTTTTCTAGGTAAATGTATCCCTACCTAGAAGGGGGATGGATGTTTGAAATATACATATTGATGCGAAGGATACTTGGTGACATACCTCCTTTGGTGATGGTTGAATAATTTTGGGTTCACCAAGAAGCATTTAAAAACTACTTCTAGATGCACTTTACAAACACCTAAGTCTAGGTCAAAATGCAGCTAGGGCCTAAGCTATATGCACTTTCAATTTTCCTTGAAGACAAACAAACAATATTTAAGCTACAATGCACCTTTTTAATTTTATTTTCATTTTTTTGTGTTTTTGAATCTTTTCACAAAGATCTAAGAAACAAAATGCATATAACACTAGAAAGTAGTAATATAAAAATAAAACAAGTAGGACATAAGACCTACCTGACCCAAATGTTTTTTCAGAGTGAATTCATCATTTGCATGATGAATTTATGACTTGTAAGTGAATTTATAGATCTGAGTGGAAATTCGTTTAAAACCTGCAAACAACTGCATAGACCACTAAATTTTTTTATCAATGTTCGGGGACCTGCTTATGGCCACTGTGTGACTATTATTAGTGATGCGACATAAAATTTCCCTTGGTCCTTTTATCAAATTGTTCATGAATAATTAAATTTATTGATCTTTAGGAAAGATGCGAGATCTAAAATAAAATATGTAAACAATGCAAAATACAGGATGCTTATCAGAAAAAGGATGATCTAAATGTTGTATGCAAAGTGTGGTAGTGCTTTTGGAAATAGATATTTGCCCTAAATCTATGAATTTGCAACCTGTAAGATGAATCTATGGCCTGCAATTGAATTCGTGGCTTGCAAGCAAATTCACGACCTGTAAGGGAATTCATGGATCTAAGTGCGAATTTGCTGAAAATGCAAAAATATGAAATTGGAAAACATAAATGAAATATTAACATAGAAACAGATCCCAAAAAATTTAATTCAAGGAAGTGTCTTGCAAATTGAGTCATCTAAGTCAAGCATTCACTCCTTTGTTCTTTAGTTGCTCATTTCTTCAGTAACTCCTACATTCATTCATTAGTTCTAATATCTCTTCAATTGCTCCTTTGCTCAATTATATGCACACAAATTTATTAGCTGGTTCAATTCTTCATTAGCTTCCCTCTAGAAAACCAAATTTTTTTTGTAAGTTGGATCAATACGGGTTAGAAAAAAATTATCACGTTTGGGTTGGTGGTTCGAGGAGGTTAAGCAAATTGGAAAAATTTCCCATTTGGACGAATTCATGGACCATGGAAAAATACTTCAATTAGGGAAAAATTCAAAAATATCATTCGGTGGTTACATGGCTACCTATATTAGCAACTTTACAACCTAATTTTGGGGGTCATGAATTCATAAAAGATGCGCAGTTAGGATAATTTAGAACAAAATGACCATTCGGGTGAATAGGCGTTGACCTATTTTAGAAAATTCATGAGAAATGAGGTAAAAATATAGTGGAAGTTGGTGAGTGCAAGAAAAAGGGTGGGGCTTGATGAGTACATGGGTTATGTGTGCTAGGGGAGGGAAAGGATTATGACCTAGGATCAAAAATCCTTATCTACATTTTCTCCCTATTTGATGCATTTATGAGCAATAAATGCATCAAATAAAGATGTAGACACTTGAGCAAAAATGACAATGGTTGATGTGAGCAAAAAAGAGGTCGATAGTTTAGGATGAATGGTTCATGTGAAATTGACATAAGAATTTTTTTTACTCACAAATCGATGTGTAAAAAATGATTGATAATTTTTTTGATCAAGGTGCCCCCTCGAGTTTCATGAGGAATATGATATTCCTCATGGAACCCGAAATGATAGACGAAAAAGAAAAATATGATGAATTGAAAATGGGTGGGTGGGTTAAAAACCTAATTTATTTTAACTATGCAACTTTCTAATTTAGAGCTTTGGAGAAAATGGCCCTTCCTACCCACATGGCAGAAACAGTGCACAGGAGCAATGACAGAGTAGCTGGGTAGTTACGGTAAGTTGGAAATTACCTTTTGCTTATAGATTTTTGTTTTTTTGTTAATTTATTAATTTGTTTTTTGGATTTTAAGGGTGGTTTGACATCATGTGGCCATCATCACGAATTTTTGGTGATGTGATGAATTTGTGCCTCATGAATCCATAAATTTCTAGGGTTTAGTGAATTTGCAAAAACCCTAGTGAATTCATAGTGAATTTGTTACACCCAATATTTTCATCATGAAATTATGAAACCTTAGTGAATTCGCAACAAATTCACAAAAACCTAGCAAATTCATAGTAAATTCACTGTTTCTACTTGATTTGTTGCATTGTACTAAATTTTTTGATGATTTGATAATGATGATGGACTAATGATGTTATTTGATGATGTTTTTGTTTGCAGTATGGTACTCTCAAGAGTCGTGAGTGGTGATGCAAAGATTTTGAGGATAGAGTGAGGGACCTCAATGCACTAGAGAGGAAGGTGATTGAGCAAGTGGGGCTTCTCCATGTAGTGGATATGCCTAGGGTAGATACAGACTACTCACTTTTGACTACCTTAGCAAAGAAATGGTACCCAAAGTCATTGACATTATGATTTCCTATAGGAGAGATGATCATGACTCTAGTCGACGTGTGGAGACTTTTGTAGATCTCGATTAGGGTATAGGTGGTGTACTGATATTTAGTATAAGAGAGGGCCTTAGAGTAGCCAACTAGGGATTTGAACTATCTTATCAACTAGAGTCACATCAGCATGGAGGGGATGGTTGGGATAACAAGTATATATACATTTACCATTGTGCTGAGTAGAGTAGTTGTTGGATTGTTAACTTATCACATGAGCATACAATATCTACCATGGACCTTAGCAAGAGTGGTGGTCGAGATGAAAGATATTGGGATGCATTTTATATGGGGTCCCTTTGTATTATACCATTTGTATAGGATATTATATAATATCATGTACAAACGAGCTCACTGCATTGTTATTACTACCTTGCTCTAGGTATGGTGTTGGGAGCATGTGGTAGTGTAGAGTTCTAAGGGGTTGTATCAAAAAATAATATATGATGGATGACCAGCTATGTACCAATGGACTCCCTTGAGGGTTGTGCATAGAGATGATCAAATAGAGGTAACTAGGTGAGTGATAGATGACTTGCATCCTCATCGGATCACATGGAGGCCCTGGCAAATACAACTAGGTTTAGGATGAGGATGGCATAGAGTTGAATTGAATGTGGAGGATTCAATGGTTGCGATCAGAGAAGGGATAGGTGGATCTCTATAATTTTGATAAGGTACAATGATAGTTTGTATTGATACAAGAGATACCAGAATTAAGGGATTTCTAGTTTCATCATGTGATGAGGGATCCACCAAGTATAGGTGGTGAGCTTGATGTTACATGATTTTTGGTGCTGGATGAGGATGATCCTATACTAGTGAGTCTAGGGGTGATGATGTAGGGATGGAGGTTGGATATCGATAGTGGTTTCATGATCTTAGGTCGTAGAGGATTACTCATAATTTGGCTCAACCTGCATGACCAATGGTGGACTAGAGGATACAAATAGTGGTACATGAGGTTGCTCGCTAGAGGAAGGCACATGGGTCTCGATAGGGTGTGACATCTAGGTATGTGGAGACACAAATATGAAGGTAGAGGGTAGCACCTAGACCTATATAGGAGGATGTACCTAGGTAAGAGGATGCACGTATTGGTTGTGGAGCTTGATTAATTTGAAGGCCTAGTTTTTAGCTGTACTTGGACCCACTCCATGAAGTATGGAGCCCCCCTTGGTATGGGTTTCAAGGGTAGGGCTCCCGAAGCCAAAAATAGATGTTTTTATCTATGTAAATCTTGACCATTTATTCTTAGGTCACAAATCAGACGGTGGAATTTTTACCCTTAAATTGTAACACATTTTTATAAGAGGATGATGTATGATGACTTATATGATATTGTAATGCACGGTGTGCGTAATTGTAATTGATGACAATAGATCGAAGAGGAAGTTACAACGGATCTACTGTAGGTTATATCCCTTTACAATTTTTTGGATAAAATAAAAATGCATGGTTATTTTCTCTATGAATGAAGCCCACATTAGGTGAACCACATAAATTTGTGTCTCGTGTATTGCTTTATTCTTCTACATTTTATTTCCACATTTATTTATTTATCATATTTTATTATTGAATCCTTATAGTACCTAGGTAGGAGGATGTACCTCAGTAGCCATGTGATGAGGCAAAGGTGGTTGGTAAGGTAGGGATAGGTGATGCTAGTGGAGAGAGAGGTAGATGGGAAAGTCAATGAGTGGAGGAGTTAGAGGTGAAATTAGTTGCTCAATGGGCATATATAGCTACTAATATAGAGTAGATAGTGGTGTAGGATGCCCAGATAGTGATATAGATAAAGTATATTCAGTCATTAGAGATCTAGATATCATAGTTATGAGCTCAAATGCAATACCAGGTGAGGTTAGCTACTTCTACGAGTAGTGGAGGTCATCGCTTGTTGTATGAGATTCTAGTAGCACAACAAAGAGATATATTTTACCAAACTCTCTATTTTTAGGTAGTTGTAAAGGGGCAGAGGATGGCTTTGCCAATATTGATGATGACTTAGAGTCATTCACGATTGAGATCATGGATAGTGACTCAGTACATGAATATACCCCCACCAAGACCACCTCCAGATATGGGTGAGGATCAGGGATCTAGGGTATGATATGCTAGATTTTGTTTTTTATGACATGCTTCCTCGATGATCGAGTATGCTAAGTTTTTTATTATGGCATACCAGTACGACACTACACATGTATTTACTCTCGATATATATACCATAATGCATTTTTATATTTTAATCGTGTTATGATGATGTATGTATGCAAATGTTTTATTATTTTTATGTTTTATGTTGATGCATGTTGTGAATGATCTAAATGATAATGTATATAATATTGTTGGTTTTAATGCACACCTATCATGCTAGTCAAAATGTGGCTTATGGAAATATGAAGTGTAGAGATATGCGATGATGAAGAAGTGGAAGATAATATGCAAAATATGATAAAAAATGTATTGAGTGACATGTTTTATGGGTGTGTCCTTACAACAATGATTTTCAAGCAATAAACTACAAGGGTATGTGATTGTGTATGACCGATATGGAGGTTACCCATTGTGTGTGGTCATGAAGTGGATCCTATATGAGGTGTGTTGCCATGCTAGAGTAGTAGGTATGAAATCCATTAGAAAAAAATAGTTAAATTTTGATGGTTAAAATTATGATTCGAAGAAGATGAATGAGGAATGGTCCATACCCTTCTTATATGTTAAGAAACTAGTTCTTATGATTTCAAAAATCTAAGGATATGAAAGTGGCACAAATGGCTAGTCATGAAAGATACACATTTTCTCTCTCTATGATTTAAGCAATGATGAAAATGGATTATGCAAAGGTGAATGAATGTGAAGTGCAATGCTAATTATTGATTTGGCATCAATTATCTATGACAATGGTCATACATGTCCAATGAAGATATTATAACATTAGCCAATCAAGGTTCATTGGGAATATTGGTTGTCCTTGTAATGAGATCAAGTCTATCAAGAACCTATGTGTGATTCATGAGTTCATTTCCTATCTTGAGCTTGATTATGACACAAATATATCAAGAACCAATGTGTGTGCTTTTGAAGTTCATTTACCACTTTTGAGTAAGGTAATGACATAAGCCAATTAGGAACCATTGTGTGTGCAGATGATGAATTCATTTACCAATCTTGAGCAAGGTGAGATTGAACCAATCATGGGGAGAACCAAAAAGCTAGCTTGTCCTTATGTGCATTCAGAGGTCTCTTCAAGAGAGACATGTCACCACGCATGAGCATACTCCACTACCAATTAGGCATCTATAGCCTCGATGGAGATTAGCTCCATAGTCCAATAATAGGATCTCCAAGCTTTGGGGAATCAGATTCTCAACCACTCGAATCGAGTCCTAATGAGAATTAAACCCTATCCTTACTACTTGAGCCCCATTATTATTATGTATTTATGAAAAGAGTTAGAGCTTTGGGGAATCAGATTCTCAACCACTCGAATCGAGTCTTGATGAGAATTTTACCCTATCCTTACTACTCACTCTTTTTTTCTTCTTTTGTATAATTTTGTAAAGAATATGTTTATTACCATTGTTGGACTATGTGCATAATGGGACAAGCAAGAAAACTATTCACTTGAAGGTTCAATCCAATCATGGTGTCATCCCTCCTTGATGCAAGATTTTATTAATAAATGTGACATGTGTTTGGTTCAAAAATGGCAGATTTAGTTCCCAAAACTCAAAACTTTTCTTAGTGAGAATTGTATCTTGGTTCAAGAGAGATTTTTGATCAACGTCAAGCATCAAGATTTTATTAAAATATGAATCATGTGGTTGGTTCAAGATGGACTCTTAATCAGTCAAGGAGAACAATATTACCTATGAACATGATAGCCTTTGTTTAAGATTACAATGGATAGGTATGACCATATGTCGTATATAATTGAGCTAATCAAATACAATATGCAAGCTATGAAATGTATGATTATGGCTATGCAATGCAATATAGAAGCAATGATTATGCAAGATGAGTTATGTACAAGATGAATTGTGTTAGATGTTCTATGTACAATATGTACAATGATTTATGCATAGTACCTTTTGAGGTGCATTATATTCATTGGCTCTTTAAGATATTTTCCTTCTAATGTGGCCAAATGATATGCACCCGATCCAAACTTCTCGATTATAACAAAAGGTCCTAACCAATTGGGTTTGAATTTTCCTTTTAAATATTTGCGAGCATTAGTGTTTTTCTAATTTTCTTTAAGAACATCATCAACCTCAAAATAATGGTTATGAACCTTCTTGGAATAAGATCTCTTGAGTTTTTCTTGATAAGCATGAAAGTGTTCTAAGGTATTAATGCACTTTTCATCTAGTAGTTCCAATTGACTCAAGCATATTACATGATACTCATCGCCTAGCTCAACATCTTGTAACAATATTCTAAGAGAAGAGACTTCGAGTTCAAAAGGGAATACAACTTCTACACCATACACAAAAACAAAGGTAAAATCACCTGTAGGGGTTTGAACACTGGTTTTGTAAGCCCATAAGGTGGTATATAGTTGAATGTGCCAATCCTGACTAGCTTGTTAACCAAATTTTTATTAAAGTTTTGTTTGATGCTTTTGCTTGTCCATTACCTTATGGATAGTATGGGGTAGACCATCTATGTTGGATCTTATACTTTGCACAAAGTTTGTGTATGTCCTTGTTTTTAAAACAAGTTCCATTATCTAAAATGATAGTTGAAGGGATCCCAAATCTACATATGATTTGGTTAAAGATGAACTTGGAGACTTGGACCCCTATGTAGGATGCTAATGGCATGGCTTCGACCCACTTGGTGAAGTATTCAGTCACCGTTATAATGAACTTGTGGCCATCAAAAGAGATAGGATTAACCTTCCCTATAATGTCAAGGTCCCACATAGAGAAGGGCCAAGGAGAGGAGAGGGCCTGAAGTTCTTGGGAAGGAGCATGGATGAGGTTGGCATGACATTGGCATTTTTCACATCGATGGACAAAATCATTTGCATCCTTCTCCATGGAAGGCCAATAGTAGCCCATTTGAAGGAGCTTCTTGGCAATAGCATTGCCACTAAAATGACCTCCACATGATCCTTCATGTACTTCACTAAGGGTGAGCTTGGACTCTTCAACATTAAGGCACCTTAAAAGAATTCCTTCAAAAGATCATCGATATAAGGTATTACCCAAAATAACAAAATGAGTGGCTCTCTTACATAAAATCCTACGTTGATTATGGTCCAAGCCATCAGGAGTTGAGCTACTCTGGAGGAAGTTTTGAATATCTATGTACCATGGCTTGGATGACATATATTTGATGGTAAAGACATCTAATGGTGTAAGACTAGATTCTGATGAAGCAGGTTCCTAGAGTTATTGGATGATTATGGTAGCATGATCATATTCTAGCTCCAAGGGAATTAATGAGGCAACTGCTACCATAGCATCCGTAGAATAATTTTTGGAATGTAGAATGGACTCGATAGTGACTTTTTCAAACAAAGACAAAAGTTTGAGGATAAATTCCTTGTAGAGGTGAAGCTTCTCATCACGAGTTTGATAAATATTGTTGATTTGATTAACCATAAGTTGGGAATCCCCAAAGATAGATAAGACCTTAATTTGTAATGCTAAGGCTACACATAGACCTAGAATCAAAGCTTCATATTTTATCGTGTTGTTGGTGCAAGCAAATTGAAGTTTGAATGATAAAGAAATCAATTGATTTTGTGGAGACACCAATATAATGCCTGCACTAGCACCACTCATACAATGGGATTCATCAAATAATAAAGACCACGAGTCAGAGTGATCAACCTCTAAGTTAAGACATTCATCAAGAAATTCCACTATAAGAGGGTGAGCGGATTGGAGAGGAGCAGCAATGAGTTGATCAGCTATAACTTGTCCTTTGATGGATTTTTAGCCAATGAATATCAAATCAAAATTGCTAAGGATAAGGACCCATTTTGTAGCTTTTCCTGATAGGTAAGGTTTGCTCATCAAGTAATGAAGTGAATCAAATTGAGCAATGACGAAAGTCTTATGATTGAGCATGTAATAATGTAGCTTTTTTATAGAGAACACATTTGCAAGACAAATATTTTCAAGGGGGGTATAGTGAGTTTCATAGCTCACTAAGGTTCTACTAATGTAGTAGATGGTTCATTCTCTCTTGTCATCATCATGTTGAGCAAGAAATGCCCCGAAGGCATGAGCCATAGCTGATATATAAAGGATGAAGGGTTGATATAGCATGGGTGGAATGAGTATCGATGGTGTAAGAAGATAGTGCTTGAGGTCTTAAAGGGCCTTTTGGAACTCGTCATCCCAATATAAGGTATACCTTTCTTAAGGAATTTAATAAAGGGTTGACATTTGTCTATTAGCTAAGCAATGAATCAACAGATAGCTTAGAGTTTGCATTGCAAACTATGAATTTTAGTGATGTTAGAATTTGGTGGCATATCTATAATAGTAGACACTTTAGTGGGCTCTATCTCAATCCCTCGTATAGATACAATGAACCCCAATAATTTCCTAGATGTGACTCCAAAGACACATTTTTCAAAATTCAAACAAAATTTATATTCATGAAGCTTATCAAATATCCATCTCAAATCAGGGATATGATCCTTAGGATCAATAGAATATCCTATGATGTTCTCCACATAGTATTGAAGGATGTAATGCATCATATCATGGAATATATAGATCATAGTGCAATGATATGTGGTGTCTGCATTCTTTAATACAAAAGGCATCACTTTTCAACAAAAAGTGCTCCATGGTGTAATAAATGCAATCTTAGTTTGATCCTCTAACACAATGTTGATTTGATTATAATATAATAAGCCATCCATAAGGGATAACATCCCACTCCTAGCTATAAAATCAACTATTTGATCCATGTTGGGGAGGGGGAAGTCATATTTAGGATAGGCAACATTAATGTCCCTAAAGTTTATGCATATTTTGATTTTGCCTTCCTTTCTGGCTATGGGAACTATGTTGGAAATCCAATCAGAGTAATCAATAGCTTGGATAAAATCCATATCTAAGAGCTTTTGGAGCTCTTCCTTAACCAAAAGGGTAACTTTGGGATGCATCTTCTTGAGCTTTTGCTTGATATTTTTTGCATCAGGTCGAACCATTAAGTTATGTGTGATAATAGATGAGTCAAGACCAGAAATGTCTGCATAGGTCCAAGCAAAAACATCTGGATACTCCAAGAAATTTGTGAACTTAGATTACTTTTCTTCTTCCAAGGTAGATCCTATATTAAGGTTATGTGGATTGGCATTAGTGCCAACATTGAGATGGTGGTAGTTGAGAAAGAGTAAGAGAATCTTGAACTGTAAAATTATTATGGTTAGGTGGTGTTGAAGTGATGGTCAATTTGGTAAGCATTTAGTCCATGAGAGTATAACAAGTGGAAGGTGATGAGTTAGTTGTATGAGAAGAATGAAGTGTATTAGAATAATGTGAATGATGGTTGGAAGTAGGTGGACAAGATGAAGAAGGTTGATCAGGTGTAGATGGAGAAGGATGATGTATAGAAGGTGCTAATGATGACAAGGAAGGGAAGAATGGAGAATCAGAAAACTCAACTATTACACTATATTTAAATGGTTTTAGATCACCATGAATAGTGATTAATTCATTTTCAAATTCAAATTTTATACACTGGTGCAACATAAATGGGATTGTCCTCATAGCATGAATCTAGAGGTACCCTAAAAGGATATTGTACAATGAAGTACAAGGTACCATATAAACACATGTGTCAAGAATATGAGGGTCAACCTGAAGTGGGATAGATATCATACCACATGCTTTTTGGGATTCATCGTTAAATATTTTAATGATCAAATATGACTTTCTTAGGTCTTCATATTTGAAACTAAACTTTTTAAAGGATTCATATGTACAAATATTGAGAGAAGACCTATTATCTATTAACATATATTTGGTAAGAACCTCTCCAATCAATGATGTGATGTACAAAGGGTTACCACTTTGTAAACTGTGAGGAGGGATATCCTCATCATAAAAGTCTATGTGATCAACCCTATGAGAAGCCACAACATTAATTATAGAGGAGGGGTTAATATCTTGAGGTACCATCATTTGGCTCAAAGAGTTCATTAATTCCTCCCTATGGATGGGAGAAGATCAAAGAAGCTCTAAGAGAGAAATTTTAGCAGGTGTGGAAAATTTGGTGCTTTATATCGAAAGTCAAATCTTTTTGAGGCTTGATCGCACTATTGCCCTTTTGTGGTGACTTCAAAACTAAAGGAGGCCTAGAAGGGCCACTTCTTTGTGGTGAAGGTTATTAAAGTGGGGTTATTGATTGTGCAGCTTGCTGTGTGGGTGGAAAAATATCACATGTTGTACAGATTTTTTATCATGATTAGGTAATGGATGTTGAAAAATATCTAGATCTTGATTTGTAGTTTGTGCATATTGCGCAAGAGGTTGAGTGGTTGTAGGAGGGCCAGAAGTCATGGCAGAACCCTCAATGACTAAATTACCATTGTTAATTAAGTCTTGTACCAAATATTTAACCTCTTGCATGCATTTATCAAGTGTCCATAAACCCTATGGAAATCACAGTCTTATCCATGGTTATACCACTCAACAATGGTATCAGGTTGCCAAAATCTATCATGCCTGTGTCCAATAGTTATTTTAGAACCATTGATAATAGTTGGTTAAGCTTGTTGAAATTTTATGGTGGGGGTTTTTGAGGATCTTCCAATATCATTTTCTTAAAAATGTTGGCAACATTAATGTTTGGGAAGGTCTAGCATCTGTGACTCCATCTCCCACCACATGTTTATTTTTATATTGACTTTTGGAGGTTTTGTCTTCTTATTTCCTTTTTAGTTGGTCTCTTCTAATAAGAGCCTCCTCAACTCTTATTGCTAAATTAATTGCTTGATCAAAAGAAGTTACCATAGTAGTCACTAACTCATAGAAAAGTTGTTCTTATAAATTCCTAATAAATATTTCCAACATTTCCCTAGGAGGTAAGGTGAAGTGCAACTTCCCTATGACCTTTCTCCATCGTGCTAGGAAGTTGAAAAACTTTCTTATTTTCCTTGTTTTAAATTATACAAATATTTAATTGTCACATGCCTCTCAATGTATGCCCCAAATTGATACACAAATAGCTCAATTATTTCCTCAAAATTCCTCAAGGAATGTGTGGGCAGTTGGTAATACCACTCTAGGGCCATGCCCCCAAGACTTTTTGGAAACATCTTCAGTAGTAGCATGTCATCATAAGTGATGTCATGACATGCTATCCTGAACATATGTTTGATGAGATCCTCAATCCCCTTGTATATGGGTAAAACATGCATGAGTAATTGCTTGGGGTATGATCTAGAGGTAACAATAGGATTCAATGGCTGGTTGCACATTTATTTGTAACTATAACTAGGGTGATATGGGTTAATATGATCTAGCCGTGTGGCCATATTTCTCACTATTACTTCTAAATATTGATATTGAGGATTGTGGAAAATTGGTGCTACTATATTTCGATGAGGGGGATAATAGTTTGATTGTAAGGCATGATTAGGATGCATATTGGGAACTATGATACTATTATGCAAAGGATTGGTAAAATAAGTATTGCCTTGCAAATATGGATATGTCATGTTGAAAGAAGAATGTGGAAGTGATTGTGATTGATATAATGATGTAGACGAATATAGAAGATATTTTTTTAGAGGAATCAATCAAGATAGAATAGATGAAGAATGAAAAGGTTGCAATAAAGCAAATATTGAAAAATTGAATTGTGGAGGGGGTTGATTTCCATAAATAATAGGAACTTGTGGAATTACCCTAACATTAAAAGTTGTGGTAATAGCATTAATTGGTTTAGGTTGTAATATTCCCTGAGCATTGATGAGTGGGGAAGTAACCTGAATATGCGTGTATTGAATAAGAGGTGAGAAATTGTACAATAGATTGATATAAGTGGTGTGGGGTAGTTGAGTGAGGCTACTTAAAGCCTCAACAAAGGAGGTGCTCATGAGAATTTGAGAAAATTTAAGTTGAGTGTGAGAAGCCTTACCTCTCATAAGGTGAGCCTCCTCTTACAAGGCTCTAGAAAAGGTCTCGTGATTATTGATGAGGTAAGGAATTGCCTCATTCATGACATGTTTTGGATTATCACAAACTGCCATATAAAACTTGTGTTATATTATTTATGTTAATTTATATATATATATATATATATATATATATATATATATAAAGCAAAAACCCCTTGCGGGGTCACCTTGGTCTGAGAGACCACGAACAGGGGGTTCTACACTATCAAAGTCACCCGAGAGTTGCAATCGACCCTGCCTCGCACCAACATTATCAATTGGATTTTGGATACCCAATTTAGATTTTTGGTAGGGTGGAGATTTGAACCTGGGACCTCCCTTGGAGGATTGCCCTCTCCTCTCCAACTCACCTACAACACCTGGGTAGAAAACTAATTTATAGTGGAAAACACCCCTTTAGAGGTACCACTTTCAACAAGTTGGGCATAGGAGGAATGGAGCCTTGTCGGCATCCACCAACACATAGGACATTCCTAACTATACCATATATTTGCAGGATGGAGACAAGGGGAATGGAACCTGGGTCGGCCTCTACCAGCACCCAGGACATTTACCACTTCACCACAACAAGCAGATTTTATGTTAATTTATATGGTTTAAATGCATTATATATTATTTATTACATGAATAAGATGTTTAGGAGCACATTACTCCGTTTTGATAGTTTTCAGCATTTTATACACTATTTCAGTTTGATTAAGTAGCAAATAAAACATGCATTTCAATTAGCCAAATATTGTATGTTGATGTCTATAAACTTCACAATGGTATTTGAATGTTTTTCCCACCCTTAAACTTGTTTGAAATCCAAATTGAAGCAAAATTCCAAAAATTGTCATAAATTTGGAAATCTGCAGAAAATAGTCATACAAAAACTAGCAAGCTGTCACTTTATAGGAGCACCTTGAAGTTATCAAGTAAAACATGATAAAATGGATGGAATGAGTTTAAAGGGACTAAATAAGACATATGACCTATTTATAAGCATTTCCACATGGTGTAAATGGACACCAACATTATATAACAGAGTAGGGACAATTTTGCAACACTGTTGCATTATTCTAGTTTAGTTATTTAGTACATAAAATACGTAATTTCAATAGAAACTTGATGTACTCCATGTTGATATTTGAATATTTTTACCACCTAATTAGTTTGAATTTGCAATAAGTGCCTATTTTATATAACTATGCAACAAATTTGGAAAACGTAAGAAAATTACCATATAAATTCCAGCCAGTAGCCAATGAATGGTTGGGCTTGGAATTTATTACTCAAAGCATGTAAAAATTATTGGAAACACCTCTTGAGAGATAGGGTAGACATATTACCTGGTTACACCTAATTTTTTGGCCATTTTAAGTGCATCTAGGCATAAAGAAGACACACAGCTGGATATTTTGAAGAAACTCTAGAATGAGGGGGAAAGACGCCAGTTTTAGCAAAATGAAGGATTTAGCACCTAGATTTATAGGGAAAGGATATTCTAAGGTGGATACAGGTGTGCAAGACTAGTTATCACTATTTAAAACTCATGCCTACCATTGGAGATGCATATCAAGGACCAATAATCGTTGCTGTAGCATACACTGTCCTATATTAGATTAGGTTAGTTTCAGAAATGATTGGCAAATCACTGTAAAGTAGAAAAATAATTGATATTTAACATGGAGGAATTTTAATATCTTAGTATAAATAAAATATCCCATAATTGGTCAAGCTAATGAAAATGGAGAATAAGAAGTAGCCAATAGGAGATAACATAAATAGACATGTAGCATAATTTTTCCTGTAGTACTGTAATGTTTTCTATTAGTCAATAAAGTACAGTTTCTTCAGTTAACTTTTGTTCATGATTAAATGTGAGTGTTAGTAGTTAGTGAGTGCTTCTTCACCTCATTTTTTATCAAGAATATTGGGCCCACTTTCAGGCCTAGGAGGAGGAATGCCATGACAAGTTTTTCTATAACGTTGTTGCAACAAAATTAATAGATTGTTTGTCAATTTCCATTTCATGTTGATTGAATGTACAAACTTCTATTTTGAGTGAATGTGGTGATTTCATATTTTTAGTTATATTTTTATGTAGCAAGTGTGTGTCAACTGAAAAAATTAGAATAGACCTATGTTTCCACTGTTTCTTCTATTTTCATTATTTGTTGTTTAGTATAAATTTACAGTAATTCTATTATCCCCTATTTTTCCTGCTTTAAATAGATTTTCCAAGTTCTAGCACTTTTATTTTGATATAAAATACTATAACAAAAGCTTGATAACCTTCTGTAATAGGACACTGACAGGTATTCAGCATGTGTGTTTCAGTTTGAGCAATTTCAATTCTGTTCTTTCAATTTTTGCAATTGTAACCAGTTTTCTATTCCAAGTCCTAGAAGTAGTTTTAAATTCTTGAACTTGTAGTTAACTTTCATTTTATGAAATTAGAATTATTTTTCAATTATTGAAATATAATTTAGTTTTCAATTTGTAGATTAGGTTTAGTGTGACACCAAAAAGGCTAAACCAACATCTATTTCACCAAAGCAATGCTTGTAATCTGAATGTCTGAGTTGTAATCTACCCTAACCTTCTATCATAGATAACCTTGGACACCACCCTAGATTTGACAAATAATAATATTAAATGATGCTATTAACGACACACATTATTAAACTTCTATTTTTTTTTTTTGAATTTACATGGTGGAATCGGTAGCTACCATGAATCCGAGTAGGCTATCCAAATTTTATGGCCACCATAGTATTTTGCACTATTCGCCCTAGAAGCTGCCACACAGATCTTTGTGTAGTACACCCCTATAACCACCATGCCATAATTATTTTAATTTTTTTATTCCATTGAAATCACTAGGAAAGGGACAAGCATTTAGTCTGGTGAGGCCCAAGATTTGAACCTTGGACATTCGCCCCCCTTAAGGGTTTGGTCGAACCAACTGGTCTACACCTTGGACCTAGGAACACAGTATTGTTAGAGGATAAAAGTCGTCAAATAGTTGTTAAGTGTGCTAAGATGTGAATTTTAGAGTAAAATCTGAACATAATAGCTAGTATAAGTAACAATTATTTATAGTTGCATTTCAGTACATTTATAAAATAAGCATAGCAAGAAACCATAAGAAGAAAATTTTCACAAGAGGTTGAAACTATGTCAAATTTATTTAAATTTATAATTTTCAAAAATGTTGAAATTCTCAGAGAATCACAATCATCTATTTCAAGAACTACATGATCCCTTGGAAAATCATTACAAGAAGGTAAAATTAGTAGTTCAACACCACTTTCTCTTGACAAATCCATACAATCAGGACATTTTAACAGGATTTATAATTGTTGTTGGGAACCTATAATGGTAGGCTCACAAGAGAATCTAGGGAGAGCCAGTAATGTGCTCCACCCTAGTGCAACTAGTACACCTACTAAAACTTTTCAAAATCCCATTCAATTAGATCATAATCAAAATGCTCCCTTGAAGGCCATTTCACCTTTAGTGTTACTGAATTTTAAGGGAGTTACTTTTGAAGACCTTGATATATTTTTTTTTGAGTTTAAGATTGTATGTCAAGCTCATGATTACACTAATGACAATCAAAAGCTCAAACTATTTTCTTCTACTCTTAAAGAGTTAGCTCTATGATGGTTTATTACCTTAGCACCTAATTCAACTAGAACTTGGGATGATATGGAAAATATATTTTTGGAGAGTTACCAAGAATATTTTCAAGTCAAGAATCAAAACGATGAATTTCTTAGAATGAAACATGAGGAAAATGAAATTTTAGAAGATTATTTAGATAAATTTTCTTTTGTTCATAAGAGATGTGGAAGTTGAACCTAAAATTTGCAAAGTCATATTATTAAGAGGACTGCAAGATAAATCTAGAGATGTATTGGATATTTTGGGAAGAGGAGATGCAAATACACTTGAATTTCAAGAAATCATTGAACTCTGTAAAAATTATTCTCATTCAAAGCATAGAAAACACAAAACTGGTAGTAACACAAATGATTTGAAAGAATGCATGAAAGGGTCTACTAATCTGAAAGCTGATATTTTTATACATCTTGATAAAATTGTATATGAAAAGAGTAAATATACTGAACCTTTAGCCATATTTTGTTCAAGATGTGAGAAGCAACACTCTCTTCATGACTGTCCTTTGAACAAAACTTGTATACCTGCTACATGTAGTATTTGTGAAAAAGGACACCCCACAGATCAATATCAATTGTTACCAGAAATCAAAAGTATCTTTGAAAAATATTCTCAACATATGAAAGAGTTCAATTTTATAGGACAAATAAAAAGAGATAATTTTCTTAAGTTTCCATATCATAATACTTCTCAATTTCCTGCACATTGGGGAAATAATCCTTGGTATATGCCATGGTCTGCTTCAAGTCCACTTCAACAATATTGGAGTCAACCACCATGGGAATATTCCCAAGAGTGGTCTCAACATGGATGGATGAAAAAACAATGGAATCAACAACATCCAAAATAGGTGCAACTAAAACTGTAGGGTTATCAATGAGTACAACAAAAAAAACTTTACAAAGGGCAACAACATTATCAAAAACAAAAATAAAATTTATTGCCTAATCATATCCATAATATTTCTTAGGGACAACAATAACAAGAAGCAAAACAACCTTTGTTTTCAACTCAACCTATAGCCAATCCCAACATTGTTAAATAGGCATCCCCTATCTCTATGGCTAAATCAAAAAATACAACCTTAACAAATGCTAGGGACTGTGATAACACTCAGTTGTTTTCAAGAAAACCACTTATTGAACCTATTCCACTTATCACTGTAGCAATGAGAGTTAAATAAAATGAACATGAAAACAAATCTACACTAAAACATCAAGAAGAACAAGAAAACCTCCCACAAGATAACTCATCAAAGAAAGTATCATCTCCTGAATAATTTGAGACATCAAAAATGACATCTTTAAAATCAGATTGGATAAGGGAATTAAAACATTTAACTGTTAAAATCCCTTTACTTCAATCTATTAAAGATGTACCAATCATTAATAAGATTGTTCAAGAAATGTGTTTTAAGAAACCAAGAAAAAAGAAGAAAGTATATCCTGAAACCGTGCTTGTAGGAAAACTTAGTAGGTGGAAAATTAGTAGACTTGCTTGTAGGAAAAATTATTCCACCTAAGTATGATTGTCCAAGAATTCCACAATTTCTTAGAACATATAAGGAAAATGAAAAGAACATTGCAACTTTGGCCTCCATAGTTGTAAAGGGTAATGTAGAAGAGTTGGATTTATCCAAAAAGTGTGTTTTTGCTAGAAATATTCAAAATTTAAAGCTTAAAGATGAACCAAATACTATTCAACAATTACTATGGAATGATGAAAAACAAAATTCTAAAAATTTGTCACCCATTCCAATACAAAACAGTTTTCTTCATTTACCACATGGATGACATCATTTTTTTCATCTTTTCATTTCCATTTATCAAAGTTAATTCCTTCAAGAATTTTTTTTGATAAAGATACACATATTTTTCATTCCTTTCCACCACACCATTTCTCTCTTAATTTATTAATGCATCATTTTCCAAGAATCAGTTCAATACATCCTGGTATGACACAAATTGAAATGCAGCCAAAACAACCATTGAACATCAATAGTTGGTTGACTAATCACCAGGAAGTAAAATTGTTTGATACATTGATACAACATCCTCATGCTTTACTAACACTTCATACATATTTAGAAGTTGGCATTGAGTTGTTGTAGGTACAAAACAAATAATTTTTACAATTGAATGCATTAGATGAACTTTGGTTGGATGCACTTCACCAAACATATTTCATTCAAAAATAATGGAGAATGTGGCATGATGATCACATCAAGGGTAGCAAGGATGAACCAGAGGAGTTTGAGAATGAAGTTGTTCAACTTTCTTCACTTGATGATTTAAGGAGGACATTAGTGGTGAATGGACATTGTTTACAGTTGTACCATAAATCACTAACAAAGGTGGATTTGCTCGATATTTCCTAGATTCAAACTTGCATATGATAAAAGAGGCTTCCTCTTCTGACAAAGATTCTAAATGATCATATTTTTTGAATCTTGAAAAAAATAAAAAAAAGATATGAAAAAAAAGATGGCAAAAAAAACAATGATAAAAAAAAGAATAATTCAATAGTGAAAACCTTCTCGGAGGCGTTGTTGAATTGGCTTGCATGAAAACCAATTTTTTTGGCATGCATTACCTTGATTTGATCCACCACCACTATAAAAATTTCACCAAATACACTTGTGTTTGTGTAATTGTAGAAAAATCAGCAAGTAATCAGCATAAGCAACCATCTATAAAAAGTGTATGATAATTGTTCAAATCAGGTATGTGTTTCTTGCATTTTTTATCATTGTAGGTATTTAGTATGTAGTGTGTCTAAATCACTAGTTAGCATAGAAATATTCATAGGGTTTGGCAAATCCAAAAACATCCAAACTATCCAGAGGAAACAAGGAGATTCCCTACTGTTCTACAAGTTATAGGTTTTTGAGGGGCAGAAAACAATGGGTGAAAGGGGCAGCCCCATGAAATTAGGCACAAATTTGATTACATATCCATGCAGATATTTCATAGAGCTTCATGATGATACCAAGCTTCGGGAGAAAAATGTAGTTTTTTTGTTTTATAGTGGAAAATTTTAGATCTTCGAAATGAGAACAACTTTAGAATGAGAAACTATTTGACAAAATGATAGGAAAATACAAAAGCTTTGAGACAAGCTTTTAAGTTTTACAATGAGAAATGGATAGATTTGAAATTCAAACTTCATGGCAAAATTTGAAATTTGGCATTCCACATGGCATATGCATAAAAATGGTAAGGAAATTTGTTTGTTTTGCCACATCATCTAAGGAGGCATAAAAGTCAAAACACAAGTACCAAATGTCACGTATTGCATTGTCCAAAGTGCTATTGAATCAGGGTTTGATGGAAAATGGATACCTCTTTTTATTTTACAATATTCACACCATTCGATCATAAATGCCTCAAAAATCAAGAATATTGAAATCAACGCAATCTTTATTCATTGTCTATGGAGTAGGAAGAGTCACCACCAATTTTAATCTTCCAACTCGACTAATATGTGACCAGTAATAGAGTATCAATGTCTGAACAATTTTATCACCCAGGATGCATGTTCTAAAAATTGAAAATTTGGAAAAACAACAAATGATAGTCCACCACACATCTATTCAAAATGTACTAAATATTAGCTGTCTTCTACACCACCTTTTATAGTTGATTCAAGCACTTTTAGAATTCAATGACATACCTTGTAATTATTGTAGTTTCAAATCATAAAAGTCATGAGCATGGGTTTCAAATTACAAAATCTTGTAGAACCAGAGTTACAGTAGAATTAGAAGGCAAATATAGATGAAATTGCAATGCGATAAGTGTAGAAGTGAGGTTGTAACAGATGCTGGTGAAGTCAAACAATGAAGTGAAAGAAAAAATATAACCAAAAAATTTAGAGCACATATTTGATGTCCCACAATAACAGGTGAAACAAAAATCACCTATGGAGGAGGTCACAGATGTTCAGGAGGCTGCACTACTAGTAAGTCCAATTTACACCAGTTCCTTGAACAAGTTTTTCCATCCTATTTGTATGAAATTGAAATAGCAGAAATAGGGATGCAATTTAATCTGTCACCAGAGAACCAAATGATAGTTAGAACATCAAAAATAGTTTCCTTGGTCAAGTATAGTAAATATATTGCATACTGGGCATTGAAGTGTTAGAAATTAGAAGCCCAAGTTGCAACACTCAAACCATTAGAACAACAGGTTGAAGCTAAAAATTCAAAAATAAACAAATTACAAGAGTAGGTACATTATATCTGCTAGACTGTAGAGTACTTAGTCCAATATAGAAGGCCAGCTAGATTTTATAGTTTGATATTGAAGGAGAAATACTTTTGTTGACAGATAATAATAATCCATTATAAACTTTCCTACAACTTGGACATTACTGAATAATTTTTGGATGCTTATCTGCACAGTCCAGAGGAGCAAAAAAATTTAATGTGTGAACTATTCCTGCATAAGTATTTCATGCCAGAGGATGTGGAGTTCCTACCTCATATTTTCATAGGGGATGTTCAATTAAGGTCTTTTGTGTCAACATTGCAAAATAAAATATACTGGGACCAAGAAGAGAAATAGAACAAGGAGACTGAATTGACAACTGAGCTGCTGATAAGACATATCCAACCAAATCATAATATTTCCACCAGTAAACATTATACTATGATGAGAAAACCAGAAATTAGGCTTGTTTATTTGAATAATCTTAAGGATTGCATGACTGGTTTTCAGATGTTCTGTGTAGAAAAGTTTACAGATGCTTTATCAGATTGTAAGGCCAGGTGGGTAGAATTGCCAATATCACTGCAAAAGAGGGAACCTATCTCACCAACCAACTTGTTATGGTCCATGAGAAGAGCAGAAGGTGTGATGCAGACCATCCTCACATTGGAACATTAGTGGATAGGTCTAAGGTATAGATTGCCTACTATTATCACCCCTGTTCCTTATTACCTTGATAGTGATCCTCAATCGGATGACCAGTTCCAAGATTGGCTCAAGCAGCTTTCAAAATATCAGAGGATACTATACATGGAGTATGCTATTTTGGAAGAGATATAATCAAGAAATAGACCTATGTGCTTCTATAACCCTATAGAATGCATGAGGGCATGCATTAGATTAGGTTGGGGGGAGAATGATGAGGCAAGGAATTACCTCATTCATGACATGTTTTGGATTATCACAAATTACCATATAAACCTTGTGTTATGTTATTTATGTTAATTTATATAGTTTAAATGCATTATATATTAGTGTTTGCATTATTAAGATGTTTGGGAGCATATTACTCCATTTTGACAATTTTCAACATTTTCTACATTGTTTCAGTTTGATTAAGTAGAAAAAAAAATATGCATTTCACTTAGCCAAATGTTGTATGCTAATGTATATAAAATTAGCAATGGTATTTGAATATTTCTACCACCCTTAAACTTGTTTGAAATCCAAATTGAAGCCAAATTCCCAAAATTGTCATAAATCTGGAAATCTGCAGAAAACAGTCATACAAAAACCAGCAAGCTGTCACTTTATAGGAGCACCTTGAAGTTGTCAAGCAAAGCATGCAAAAATGGATGGAATGAGTCCGGAGGAACTAAAGAAGACATATAACCTATTTAGAAGCATTTACACATGGTGTAAATGGACAATAATAATATATAACAAAGCAGGGTCAATTGTGCAACACTTTTGCACTGTTCTACTTTAGTTATTTAGTGCATAAAATATGTAATTTTTATAGCAACTTGATGTACTCCTTCATGTTGATATTTGAATGTTTTTACCACATGATAATTAGTTTGAATTTGCAAGAAGCACCAATTTTATACAACTATGCAACACATATTGAAAACGCAGGTATAAATTCTAGCTAATAGCCAATGAATGGCAGGGCTTGGAATTTATTACTCAAAGCATATAAAAGTTATTATAAGCATCTCCTGAGGGATAGGGTAGACATATTACCAGATTACACTTGTTTGGTTGGCCATTTTAAGTGCATCTGGACATAAAGTAGATACACAACCGAATATTCTGAAGGAACTTTGGAATGAGGGGGAAAGATGCCAGTTTTAATGGAACGAAGGATTTAGTGCCCATATTGGTAGGTAAAGGACATTATAAGGTGGATATAGGTGTGCACGACTAGTTATAACCATTTAAAACTCATTCCCACCATTGGAGATGCATATCAAGGACCAATAACCATTGTTGCAGTGTACACTATCCTAAATTAGACTAGATCAGTTTTAGAAATGATTTACGAATCACCATAAAGCACTAAAACAATTGATATTTAGCATAGAGAAATTGTAATAGCTTAGTATAAATAAAATATCCCATAATTATTTGAGCTAATGAAAATTGAGAATAAGAAGTAGCCAATAGGAGATAACATAAATAGACTTGTAGTAGGATTTTTCCTATAGTACTGTAATGTTTTCTATCAGTCAATAAAGTGCAATTTATTTAGTTAACTTTTGTTCGTGATTAAGTGTGAGTGTTAAGTAGTTAGTGAGTGCTTCTTCAACTTCTTATAGATTAGGAGCCTTGGGCCCACTTTCAAGCCTAGGAGGAGGACTGCTATGACAAATTTTTCTGTAACATTGCTGTAGCAAAATTAACAGATTGCTTGTCAATTTCCATTTCATGTTGATTGAATGTACAAACTTCTATTTTGAGTGAATGTGGTGATTTCATATTTTTAGTTATATTTTTATGTAGAAAGTGTGTGTCAGCTGATAAAAGTAGAATAGACCTATGTTTCCACTGTTTTCCCTATTTTAATTAATTGCAGTTTAGTATAAAGTTGCAACAATTCTGTTATCTCCTTTTTTTTTTTTTCTTTAAATAGCTTTTCCAAGTTCCAAAACTTTTATTTTGTTGTCAACTACTATAACAGAAGCTTGATAACCCTCTGTAATAGGACACTAATATGTGTTCAGCATGTGTGTTTCATTTTAAGAAATTTCAATTATGTTCTTTCAATTTCTGCAACTGTAACTAGTTTTCCATTCCAAGTCCTAGAAGCAGTTTTAAATTCCTGCACTTGTATTTAACTTTCAATTTTTGAAATTAGAATTAATTTTCAATTCTTACAAGATAATTTAGTTTTTAATTTGTATATTAGGTTTAGTGTGACATGAAAAATTCTAAACCAATATCTATTTCACCAAAGCAATGCTTGTAATCTAAATGTCTGAGTTGTAATATGCCCTAATCTTCTATCGTAGACAACCTTGGACACCACACCAAGTTTGAAAAATTATAATATAAATGATGCTAGTAATGACACACATAAATTATCCCTTATGAATCCCCAAAAGTGTTTGAGAGATCCAAATTGGATGGCTCCATCCTTATTTTCTTGAGGATCTAGGTCAATTTCTTCTTTGTTTTTCTCAAGTTTTGTGGCCATAATATTGGGATTTTTTGTATCAATTTGGTACTCCAAAGGACCTATAATTTATTTTCCACTCCTAATATTCATAGTTATATTTTAAAAGGAATAAATAAAAAGAATTACTTAAAGGACAATGTCACACAAGAGAGTTTCCTTTATTTCGTTGTTTAGGGCTAGACTTGTTCAATATTGTTTATGTGCCTAAATTCTTTAATACATGAGATTCACGTCGAGTTCACCAAATAATGTAGGCTAAAAAATTCACACCCATTTCCCTCTAGGTAATTGTATCCATACCTATAAGGGGGGTGGATGTTTAAAACCTACACCTCGATGCAAGAGATACTTGGTGATGTACCTCCTTTGGTGATGGTTGAATAGTTTTGTATTCACCAAGAAGTATTTAAAGACTATTTCTAAGTCTAGCCAATGGGTGTTGTTGAGATTGTTCTTTTTTTAGTTTACAAACACCTAAGTTTGGATCAAAATGTAGCTAGGGCCTAAGCTATGCACTTTTAGTTTACCTTGAAGACAAAAACAATATTTAAGCTACAATGCACCTTTTTAACTTTGTTTTCAATATTTATTTTTTGCATTTTTTAATCTTTTCACAAAGATCAAAGAAACAAAATGCATATAACATTAAAAAGAAAAAATATGAAACTAAAACAAGTAGGACAAAAGACCTACCTAACCCAATTTTTTTTTCATAGCGAATTCATTGTCTGCATGATGAATTTATGGCGCGTAAGCAAATTCGGAGATCTGAGTGCAAATTCGTTGAAACCTACAAACAATTGCATAGACCACTAGAAATTTTGACCAATATTTGGGGTTCTACTTATGGCCATTGTGTGACTATTCTTAGCGATGCGGTAGTCAAGTCCCCTTGGTCCTTTTAGCAAACCATTCATGAATAATAAAATTTATTGACCTTTAGGAAAGATGAAAGATCTAAAATAAAATATGTAAATAATGCAAAATGCAAGATGCTTATCAGAAAAGGAATAATCTAAATGTTGTATGAAAAGTGTGACAGTGCTTTTGGAGATAGATATTTTCCCCCAAGATTTTAAATCTATGAATTTGCAACCTATAAGGTGAATTCGCGGGCTACGAGTGAATTTGCAGAATGTAAGCAAATTCATGGATCTGAGTGTGAATTCATTGAAAATGAAAAAATATGAAATTGTAAAACATAAATGAAATATCAACACATAAAAAAATACCTAAAAATTTAATCCAATGAAGTATCTTGCAAATCGAGTTATCTAAATAAAGCCTTCACTCCGTTGTCCTTCAGTTGCTCATTTCTTCAGTAATTTTTGCATAGATTCATTAGTTCTAATATCTCTTCAATTACCCCTTTGTTCAATTATTTACACACAAATTCATTAGCTGGTTTAATTCTTCATTAGCCTCCCTTTGGAAAACAAAATATCTTTTGTAAGTTGAATCGACATGGGTTAACCCAAAATTACGAGGTTTGGGCCAGTGGTTCTAGGAGGTTAGGCAGATTGGGTAAATTTCCCATATCGGTAAATTCATGGCCTAAAATTAGAGGTTGTGAATTCATGAACCATGGGAAAATAGTCCAATTTGGAAAAAAATCCAAATGGTCATTCGGTGGTTATGCGGTTACCTATTTTAGAGAATTTATAGGCTAAATTTGGGGGTCGTAAATTCATGAAATGTGTAGTTAGATTGATTTAGAACAAATCAAAATGACCATTTGGGTGAATAGGTGACAACCTATATTATTTGAATTCATCACTTAAATTTTGGGGTCATAAATTCACGAGAAATATGGTAAAAATATAGTGGAAGTTGATGAGTGCGAGAATAAATATAGGGCTTGATGAGTACATGGGTTACATGTGCTAGGGGAGGGAAAGGATTATGACCTAGCGTCAAAAATACTTGACTACAACTCTTCCCACCAATGTAACTCTAGAAAAAAATATGTAAATAAACTACATTCAATGGTATATTTAGAGAAGTCTTATAGTAGTAGACAATTTGATAATTTTATTTAAATGAGATTCCTCTTTTTTTTTTTGGCATAAATCTATATTTACTTTTTTTTTTTTAATATTATAAACATCACATAAGTTTTGCATGTCATTCCAATTAATTATTCTATAGTGTTGTACAATGTTTTGGTCCATTTTGAGAGTTTGTTTTGTATAAGAAATTCTTAAATCCTAGGTTGTTATTTTGATAGTCAATAACATTGGTATCTCTCGGTTTGTGATGTGCCTAGTGGATTGATGTGTGCCCTAGACTGCACCCAATAATGGATGGTCAAGAATTTCTTCTTGAACCAATCTCTATAGAAGGTCAATTCCTTATTGCAAAGAAAAAAATAAAAGAAATGAAAGAAGACAAGAAAAAAAATAGAGGGTTAGAAAGAGAGAAGGGGTGGAAATATGTATTTTAAGGGGTGGAAATAGGTAAACACTTAAATTGTCAACCCTCATACTATTGAGAATTCACCTACTTATATTTTATTAAATTATCCTAGCTAATTATTACAAGGATGGCCTACCATAATCCTAACAAGAACAAATCCTGATCTAGTCTAGGGCTCCTACGCATTCAACATGCCTAGGAAAGTGGATGTCGATTTCCTACCTTATCACTGCTAATTTTTATGATCCAACGACCAATCACCACCTTTAGAATCCATGTGTATTCAACAAGCTTGAGTCATTTTTAGCATTCTCAGCTCTTCCCATTATATCTTATTGTTGATCTAGTTGCCAGCATTGCAAGCACTTCTATTCATGATAGTAGTTGATACCATTATAATTTTAAAATATTGGTTGCCACTTTCTTGTCTAACTGCTTTGCTTTGGATGGTTGAGAAGTATCTAGGTGGCCCATGCCTTTGATGTATATTATCCATAATAAAAGAGACTTGTTCATAAGCCCTCATCTTTTGTCACATATGCTATGGGTATTTTACTTATTATTGGGGCTTCAGGGAATTGGACAAGGCTACCATAAGGGTTTGTTGATATTATCATTTAGATCTCTTGACCACTCATGCTTATGGCCTCTCCTATTTTTTATCACTCTTATTTTCATCCATTTCTACTTTGCTTCAACCTTAGTGGCCAAGGCCTTTGTAGACTTAAGCTAATGTCCCCCTTAATATTATCTAACTACTTTATCTTGTACTAGTCGAAGCTTCAACACACTATTGTTGACATCACCTTTACAATTTTTTGGACACTCTTGTTCTAGACTCAAAAGTGGTTGAGCTTTCATGCCTTAGTAAAATTTTAGGCTTGGTAAGCCTCTTCTTGATTTCTAGCCAATTATGTGTAGTAATCATCAAGTATTTTTTTAAACAAAATTAATAGTCTAACAAAACCTACCAAGAACTATCTATGTGGAGAGTCTCATAGGCCCACATTATTGGTAAATTTTGGGGATTTTTACTTGTAAAATTGAGAATCCAAAAAGCCTTATTCATTGGGCATTGGAGTTAAAATAGGATAATATATTTTGAGTTGTAAAATAGGATTAGACAAAAAATTGAAATAAATATCCAACAAAATTAGTATTTCTAAACTCTACATACTTCACCTTGCACTTGTTACCTTTGTTTACCTAAAACTGGGTCCCTTCCCTAGCCATATTTGTGTAGCTCTTAGTCAGTTATGGTATCCTTCCTGGGATACAATATTTTATGAGTCATATCCCAAACTATTGATGATAAGAGATTGAATCCTTTGAGCTTCTTATAGATTTATTTAAGTTTGTAGGCTTTTTTGTAAGAGAGATCCATATGTCTTCTTGCTAACTATTGTATTTTAGCATGCATAGTATCTAGGTTATTGAGGAATTCAAATGCACCTCCTTCCCTAGTAGGTTTCAACCACTTGTTGAATTCCTCCTCACTACTACTTATAAGCTCTCTCTAGCTTCAATTGCTCTATAGTAAGGATGCTTTCATTTTGGTCCACCAGATGAGAAAATCCAAGGCCAACAACTTCTCACAATGGAATGACTATTTCATACTCTTTATCACCTAGTGATTTGGGTATCTCCCATTATTTCCAAATTAGTTTATACCATTCACTGATTTCATTAGCTAGCTCCATTGCTTCAACCTTTTATTGAGTTGTTAATGTTTCTAGATGTTGCTCATAACCCTCCTTCAAAATCATCACAACATTGTGTGCTTGTTGCACCTTTATGCCTATTTAGATTGAAATATTTTTTAACTTAGTTTGGGCTTTCTTGATGGCTTACAAGCTAAAATTTAAAATTTTTTGGATTGGATGGAGTGATTTGGTGGTCTTGAACATTTTATTCTAGATATCCTTTCTTGATCGACATCAAGGCTTCTTTGGGGAAACAAGAAGCTTGTGCCTTATTTTTTTCTAGCATTCTCTTGGTTTAGCCTTCTTGACTCTTCCTATAGGATTTGAATTTTTTGATCTCTTTCTTGTAATTGTGATTTAGTGGGAGAATTATCAAGGTTCTATTACATCCTTTCAACTTGTATCTATAGGGCCCTCTTTTCATCCTACTCTTCATCTAAATATTTAGCTAAGCATTTTATTGTTTGCTTCTCCTTGTGATATTTTGCTTCCATCTAGATTGCTTGTGCATTGGTTTAACTATTGAGTGAGCATTTTGTGCATGAAAAATGCCTAGCCCACCATATTTTGAGAGCTCCCTTCAAATCAAGAGCAAATTGTAATAAGAAAATCCATGGGAAGCCCAACTCTAATCGATTCAGAACAACTGGATAGCACATAGAGAGATCAATCTAAAGATATAGGAAAAATAAGGCAGTGGGATACAATTGTATAGAAATTGAAGATCAAACTAGGGGATAATAAGTGTAAGGCCTAGATAAGGCCAAAAATAACTGAATCAAGAACCAGAGGCTATAAAATAAGTAGCCACAATCAGAATCATCATCAAGCATTAGAGATAGCAAATTTTTCTAAGAGGTATACTTGAGTGCCCTATGAGTCGTGTTGTTATATCTCCCTTTGTGTCTATTTTCTATTTCATCCCTCATTCTTCCCCTTTGTTGTGCAGGTTTTGGTAGGACTGTGCTTGAGAAGTTGAGATTAATTCGAGTCCTTTTTGAGCTTGAAACTTAGAGATTTTTCCTATTACTAGATTGGAATGGGAGAAGTTGAGAAGTCTTGTTACATTATTTGAATAAATATTTCTTATTGTATTAAGATATTTTAACATATTTTAATGGCATTCTACCAACTCTGCATGTAATTCATTTGGAAAATTAATACAATTCTAGGTTCAATTCTATCAATTTTTATTTTTAGTTCTGTGTGTTTCCTCATAGCAGATTACATTATTTTAATGTGTTATGAGCATTTCTTTTGTTGGTTAAATTTTGGGTTTATTATGATATTTGAATGAGTCTAAAAGCACCAATTTCTCTTTTCCCCATTCTTTCTATTCATATTACAAGTGTTGTTAAATTGCTATAACAACCCAATGAATCTAGGCATCGATCTACATAAGGTATAATAATTGTTGTTGTCATTGCTTGGTCATTTTAATATAAGTAGTGTATAGCTAAAATTTAGAGTGCTTAAAATTGTAATATCTAAAGTTTATCACTAGGGTTTCCTTACTCATTATGGTTATTTTCTTTAGCAATATAGTTTTCATCAGAATAAAGAGGCAAGTTGACCAGAGCCTGTAATAGCTTGTTAGTTTCAAACAATTTCTTGTAGCATGACAATCGAATCCTATGGATGCAAGAAATTATTCCAATAATTTTTTGGCACTGTTGTCGAGGATAGAATATTCATGATCCTAGGCCTAGGATTTCAGGACATATTTTTACTGGCTATTCACATTGGCCCGTCAAAATGATGCTAAATTTTTTTTGGCACCATTTTTGAGGATAAAATCTTCATGATTTTAGGCCAGGGATTTCATGACATTTTTACTGGTAATTTACACTATCCCATCAAAATTATGCCAATAGTTTTTTGGTGCCATTGTCGAGGAAGACTTGTTTTTTTTTTAACATGGTGGAATCGGTAGCTGCCACGAATCTGGGCAGGCCGTATATCTTTTATGGCTACCATAGTATTCTGTGATGTTTGCCCTGGAATCCACCACACATATCTTCATGTAGTCCACCCCTATAACCGCCATGCCATAATAATTTTAAACCTTTTACGCCACTGAAAGCACGAGGAAAGGGACAAGCGTTCAGTCCGACGAGGCCCGAGATTTGAACCTTGGAACTCTGCCCCCTTATGGGGTTTGGCTGAACCAATTGGTCTACACCTTGGACCTTGAGGAAGACTTGTTAATTAGAAATTTTGTCTTCTTAAAATTTTGTCTTTCAACAACTATTTTTTAATCAACAGGAGGCCAATTAGAATAAAGAACCAGCATTTTGTTTTCTACTTATTTTATGTTCTTTATTTCTTTTGCCCATGATTTTCAATTTTCTTTTGAAGTGTTCTTTATGTTTCTTGATTTTCTTAAAATTTATCCAAAAAACTATCTCATGTAAGGTTGAGAGTAAAAGTTCAAGCAATCTTGATTATACATTCTATTCTTTCTACACTACCTATGCTAGTGACTTTGTCTAGACAAACCTAGAAATAAAAAATAAACAAAGAAGGATCATAACGTGCTAACTCACACCAGGAGAAGCGGTAAGGAGCTATTTATAGAATTCAAGAACCCAGAGGTATTTATCCGAAACTGAAAAACCTAGTTTATAGAATTGGATCATATCATAGTGGTAAGGTTTTGTTAACAAGTGAGGTTCCTTTAAATAGTGGTTCTAGCATCTTGATTTGTTTTGATAAGAGTATTTCAATTAATCATAAGTGTATCTTCTATCATCACCCTTGTGATCATGATGAATGACCAGAATAATCAATACCTTTAGACCTAGAGAGCCAATAGGTACAGGCCTTTTCAGCTGCCTCCTCACCTTCATCGATTACCCATTAAAGCCCCTAAATACTTACCTAAATTCCTAGGTAACAATGCTATCATTGGAGAAGAACATATCAAAATATTCTTGTATGCCTTAGATAGATTGAAAGTTGAAGAAGAAGATGTGGCTCTTAGACTATCTTGATAGACCTTATAGAAATATGCTTTAGGCTGGTTCAATAATCTTTCCCCACATTACTTATTAAATTTCCAAGAAATGGAAGAAGTATTTTTAGAAAGATATGGTAAGGAGAGAAATATACGTTCACTTGTAACTGAATTGGATGTAATGAAAAAAGAGAAAAATTAATTTATTAATAAATTCAACAAAAGATTCATCAAGGTTAAAAGCAAAATCTTTGATAAATTAGCTCTTAGTGATCAACATTACATTTGATTTTATAAGAATGCTTTCTCTATAGAATTCAATGATGAACTAAGAAAAGAGCAAGTGAACACTATTGATGAGTGCATGAATAAGGTTGTCCATGTAGAAAGAAATATGATCGATAGTAAATTCTCTTTCTATTGCCCTACGTGTAATTCATCGCATAAGCCTTCTAGTTGCATCATCTATTTAGCTTCACATCCCAACCTAAGCCTTAAGGAACGACCTAGTAAAAATGTTAGGACCAATTTAGATTGCAAGGATAATCACCCAAAATCTAAATGAGACATTGAGGTCTATCAAATATAGAGAAATTTAATATCTAAAAGAGAGCAACATCATCTTGAAACCACTAATGTCATACTTTATGAAGTCAAATGGGAACTGCTTATAGCTACAGTGGACATTTTTCAAGAAAGCCATGCCATGGACTTTGAGAGTACACTAGATGAGATGAATATTCATAATGTGGATGATATGAGAGAAAAAAATTTAGAAGAAGGGATATAGTCCAACAAAACAATGCAAATTGAGGAAGAAAAAATTGATAATTGATCAACAACTAAGAATGATGAATAAAAAAATGAGGTTATTAATAAAAAATTTGGTGTAGAAAAGACCATAAAATAGAATTGATTGACCATAAGTTTAAAAATATAATTATGTGTAAAGAAAATATCAATGTATGTCTTATTAGCCATGAACAAAGAAATTTATTTCTCAAAGAAGAAAATCATGATCAAGCTCCTGATAATAGATTTGGTAAAATAAAAAATATCAGTCTATAGTAGAAGAAGTTTCAAAAAGCATTCTGACCAATGATTTCAATATACAAGAAATACAACACTCAAATGTAAAGGCACTATCTAATAAAATAATGCAAACTAAAGAAGAAGAAATTGATAAAGGAGCAACAATTAATAATTATGAGTCTAAACTTGGGGTCTTTTTAAGTCTAATATAGAAGAGAACCACCAAATAGATGGATTGATCATAAGACATGGGTTGAAGAAGATGTCAACAATAAGCAAAGAATTTTATTTCCTAGAGAAGAACATCATCATCAAGATCCTGATGATAGCTTTAATAAAATCCAACAAGATCCCAAAAAGCCTTCATATCAATGATTTTGATATATCATAAATGCCAGAGCAAAATTTAGAAGCAGAGACATTATCCAACAAAACTATACAGGTTGAAGATAAAAAAGTTGATAAAAGGTCAACAATTGAGGATGGTTTATCTGAAGAGGAAGTTCTCCTTGAAAAGCCCAATGAAGAGGAAGACTGTGAGACAAAACCTACTGATCAAAATCCTAAAATTACAGTTAAGACTAAAAAATATACTATTCAAAGAATCATAGCACAAAAGGTAGCACAAAAAGAAGATGAATTTTCTAGTTATTTTATACTTATTGATCAGTCAAAAACAAAGCCCTTCCAGGTTTTCCAAAGATATATGTCAAATTCAATGAATTAATACTCTATCTACAATCACCTTCTTGATAATAGAGCTTCATATAACATCATAGTTGATCTATTGAGTCTTTCTTCTACAAATAACTATTCCCCGATTTATGTTAAAAGTGTGAAATTAGTTAGATTAAAACGGGTCAAATCAAATAAAATTGACAAATCCACAATGCTCATTGGTCTAGAAAACGGTGTTGATTATTTTTCTAACTTCTCCATCATACTCATTGATAAATATTCAGTCCTAGGTAATACCACATCTATTACCTCATTTCAGAGTAAAATCCCTAATGACCAAGCCATCATCAGGAACCCCACAAGAATTGGCTAGTCTAACATAATGTACATCATGAAAAGAACAAAGAAAAAAGAATGCATAAAGTTCAATTGTAGTTTGTTCTTCTTTGGAATCATCAAGAATTGAGAGTGTATCCTAGGCCATTCAGACAAAAACAAAAGGGATTTGCACTCACTCTACATCCCGAGGTTATAAAGTTGTTTTTGCAAAATAAAAGTATTTACCTCCTCTCAATTTTCATGATACTTTTTTTTTGCCTCGTCACCATTCATGTCTAGTTGTGGCCATGTTTTTGTCTCCTTGAAAGGTTTTTGTTTTGCACCATAGTTTTAATAGACTTGTTCTAATCAATCAAAGAATGAGGACCTAGAGTAAGGACATATGATATTGAGATCTTATGGGCCAGGTTTTAGGTAATTGTTCCACAAGTCTAGAGCTACAATATAATAGGTGGAAGGTACTGTGTGTTATGTTGAAGCTTCACATCTCCCATAAATTTTAATGATATTCTAGGGTCACGACAAACAAAGTCATCATTGATAGGATGACTTGAGCTAAAAATATATACATCTCAAGATTTGCAAACCCTACCATGGGGCCAATAGGAGTAAATAACATATATAAAAAAATCAATGAAAAAATATATAATAAAAAATAGAGTTGTATTTTTGTCAGAATATTGTGTTGTTTTGTTTTATCAGTTAAGTAATTTCCTTACTGTTGTTTTGTTCTATTTTGCTTTGTGTGGTTTTAGTTGTGTTGTTTCTCATGATTATCATAGGATGATGAGTATTCCTTACTATTTATTTCTCTAAAGAAAAATAAGAGAAGAGGAAATTTATTTTAGATGTTGATGATGCTTACAATTTTCAAATTTGAATGTTTATGCAATTATCATAGGGTATGAGACAAAACAGAGTAAAATAAGAGTTGTTGGTCCATCATGACAAAGTCTCACATTACAAATGATACTAAAAGGAATTTCAGGGTTCTAAGGGATAACGTTATCTTTGGTAAGATGGTTGAGATAAAAATAATTACACTCTATTCTTTAGCTAAAAACTGATCCTCAATTTAGGCACACTCATTGCATAATTTGCTTACATCAAAATATTTATCAAAAAGAGAAAGAAAATTAAAATAATACAGATTGAGTTAGTATCTAAGATATCTTGGAAAACCTCTACCAAGGCTATAGATGCTTGATTGGCTGTAAAGTAAAACCATATGGGATCAATAGCATCTCTACTGAGGCTATAGATGCTTGACTGACAGTGGAGCCCTATAATGGTGAAAATATTTAAGAGTGATATTATCTATTATGCTTGATCATTTTACAAACATAATGAAGTTCTAGAAGACCCAAGAATAAAAAAAAAAATGAATGCACTAACACACACTTAGGCCAAGGCATGATGGAGTAAGTGACTTTGATAAATTATGTATAATCATATCCTAGGACCTTTCTAAACAATAATAACAATATATTTAAAGGCTCATATGATCTTAAAATTTTGATCCTTTGATTCAAATTGACTGAGGAGAATAATAGTTTTTGGGTACTCTATTGCTTTGATATCATGTTTATTTTTGCTTTATTGTATCTTTTTAGTTTAAAGTTTTTTATGTTTTATTTTTCTAATTAGGTTTGATGGTTTATGGTTCTGTCCAAATCTTGTAATGAAATTAGGAGATTATGGAATTCTCAATTACATTAGGTTTTCAACACATTGTCCCAATCAGAGCCTATTTTGGAGTTAAAATTGACTCAACATCAGATGCCTCCAAATTTAAATTTTTTATTTTCAAATACTTCGCCCAAATTTATTGGTCTTCATTGCATTCACTTCTAAAAAATTGATTTTAATTTTTGGCCCTTAAGAGCCGTTATAAAAAGCTTTGTTTTCCCTAAGTAATAAGGAGAAATCCAAGTTAACGCTATGGCCTTGACCATTGAATTGAATTGAATACCTTTTAAAACATTAAAAATGACCGATGAAGTTATCCGATTATTAAAGGGCTTATAAAATTCAAAGTGATTAAACATTTGCTAAAGGTATTTTAAAAATTCCATAGGTTCCTAAGAAAATTAATTAAAACATTCAGACTTAAGAGGTAAGAAATAATCCTAAGGTTTAATAAAATTCAAGTGGTTAAATGAGGGTATGCACCCCCTTCATGGTAAAATTCATGCAAGTCTAAATATTTGGATGGAAGTGTTGCGTACCTCGAGATTTGGATGGATGCACTTTCATAAGCTGTCCAAGGGATAAGTCAATGAAGTCCATGGTCAAAATATTATAACATAAAGTCTAAGACAATTGATTTGATTAAATCCAATTTAAGGGTCATGCGCCCCCTTCGGCTAAACATCGAGCAAGTTCAAAATATCCAAAGGTAGCGCTCACTCCTATCCTCATCCGATGGATGTGCTCTCACTAAAGATAATCAAGGTTAATCATAAAGCTTTATTAAGGAATAATCCAAGGTCTAAAATTAATAATCAGATGATTAATTTTAGGATTAAAATCAACTATGTTATAACAACTTCATGTTAAGTAGCTTGCATCTTGTAAGATCTGGATGGTGGTGCATGATTTCAATGAGATCCAATGGTCGTGCACTACTTAGATCAGCCATATTTAGCATCGAAAAGTATTAAGCACTTGATAATCAATTTTTTAAAATTAATCTACTTTAGCTTCCGATAATCAAGGTTAATGAGGGTCTTAACCGCATCACTAATCATTCCCCCTTATTTTAATCTTCGCTTTTAAAACCACCAAGGCCTAAAGAAAAATTATAACATAATATTTTAAGTCATTAACGAATAAAGGTATGCACCCCATGGTTAAAATATGTGTAGATCTCAAGCTATCAATGGTTGTGCTTGAACATCAGTCAATCCGATGATAGCACTCGCAATAGATTGGCCGACCGTTAAAAATTTCATCTAAGAAAAGGATAATTGTATTGCATCTTCATAAAATCTAATGAAAACACTTGATCCAACCCTAATATAATGACAACACTTTCCCAAGGCATATAAAGGTTAAATTCACGATATTTTTATCGGATGATTAATTAAACTATTTTATTAAAAGCTAAAATCATTGCATAATCAGGATTAAGGAGGGTCTAATACATTGTTGATGACTCCCTATCTTCCCAATTAACTTTTGTGCATATTTAAAAGATTGAACGGGCACGCACAACCATTATTTGATCTAATGGTGAGCGTATGAAGGGGTAATCAGATCATAATTTACTTTGGTTTAATTAAAGGTTATTAAACTTTTCAATTGCCAATTATGTAGGATAAATGCATTAATTAATAATGAGCATGAGGCAAATGATAAAAGTTTTAGGCCTAAGTATTGTTAGTCATATTATTGCTAACTCTATGGTTTTCAATGTTAAACAGGTTAAGTTAGCACGTGTTTATATCTTTGGACTAACAACCATGCAAGTCCCTGAATACCAACGGTAGCACCCAGAGTAAACTAGATCTAACAGTGAGAGTTATGTTTGATGCACATATCTTTAAAGAGTAAGTATTACAGATGAGGTGCCTCAAGTATTGATTAAACTTTGATTAATTCTAATAATCGTACTCAGGCCAAGATAATCCAGTTATGATATATTCCTCCTATGGACTAACCAACATGCATATTGGTGAATCTTGACGGGTGCGCACCTCCATGAATGGATCTAACAACAAGCACCCAAAAAGGAGTAAGTTTTTAATGGTATAAGCCTTATATGGTTTGGGACAGGTTTAATAAAAATTAAAAGATTTAAAATATTATTCAAAGATTAAATTGCTTCTGATATGTTATCCACAGAGATAATGGAAACAACCTTTAAGGGATAAATAATTTTTTTTACACGAAGCCATCTAATTAAGAGTTTTAATTTGCCTAAGTTTTCAATAGGAATTATTGAATTAATGATTATTTTAATTTGAATTTCAAAATATTTAAATGAATTAAACTTTGCCTAAAGTCTGAACATTAGTTTTCATATATATATATATAGTATACTTTGAACTAACCCTCATGCAGGTTCACATGATATAACGAAAGCACTCGCCTCAAAGAAAAATATACGGATGCACATGTTCAAAACTACGAGAAAAATAAGAGTTTTTAGTTAAGCGTGTTTTCTAAGACATATAGTCATCAACGACATTGATACCCAATCAGACCAAAGTACAATCAAAATCTCAATGATAGAAATACTATACATTTAGATAGTAGCCAAGGAAAGAAATGTTCAGATGATCAAATTGAATCCCACAATCTATACCAAGATAAGTAAAAAAAAGCTACTCAAGTAATGAATCTGATAATTGAAAACCAAATCAGAGCTCTTCATATCTTCAAAAAGTGATCACGTGCTGGGCGGTGACAAAATAAATTTACTTAGAATGGACTTTACAAAGATAAATCATAAAAAATTCCTAGCCTGATCAGATCATGAGAAGGTGTGTTGTTGAGAATAAGATAATAGAAATATTGAAGATTTGCTATGATGAACCTTGAGGTGGTCATTTTGTAGGAAAAAGAACTGCATACAAAGTGTTGCATGTTGGTTACTACTGGCCTTTACTATTCAAATATGTAGCTAAGCATGTGAGCCAATGTGATAAATGTTAGAGGATGGATAGATCTACTATCAGAGATGAAATACCACTCCAACCACATGTTCATGTAGAGTCATTTGATAAATAGGGGATGGAATTCATAGGACCCATTAATCCATAGTCAGTAGGTAAGAGGTATATCTTAGTTTATACTGACTATGTGACCAAGTGGGTTGAAGTGTAGGCTTTACGTAATTTAAAAGAGAATACTGTTGTAGAATTCTTATATTCATTTATTTTCACAAGGTTTGGGGTTCCAAGGGAGATCACAATTGATCAAGGACCTCAATTTACTTCAAATATGATTTAGGAACTCATGCAACAATATAAAATCAGGTATAACAAAACCACTCCCTACCACCCACAGGAAAATGGGTAAGTTGAGGTAACCAATAGATAATTGGAAAATATCCTGACAAATATATTATAGTAACATAGGAAGGATTGGACCACTAGATTACCAGTAGTGTGGACCTACAGGACCACTTGGAAGACTACTATTGGTTTCACATCATTCTAGCTAGTATATAGGAAGAATGCTATGATGCCTATAGATTTTGAAGCTAAAAAACTTAGAACTACAATAGAGTTAAATATAAACCTAGATTATGAACAAAATTAATGGATTCAGTAACTTAACCAGCTAGATGAATATCGACTTGATGCTCTGCAAAGAATAGAGGTCATCCAGAAACAAAGGACCAAGTGGCATGACTACCACACCAGGCCAAAGTAGCTCAAAGTGGGAGAATGGGCATTAATGTATGAATCCTATGTCAGGAAAGGAAATGCAAGCTCATGCAACATTGGATGAGGCTATAATAAGTGACTGAAGTCATCAACAATGGAGCTGTTAGGATCAGAATAACTAACAACATCAACATTATATTAACAATCAATGGTCACCGCCTATGTCCATATCATGTATCTGAAATATACATGATGAAGTTTAGATTAGCCATGGGGAAGACCCCAATTGATTCTAATTTTAAATTGAGTCAGTAATATGTGGACATTTGAGTCAGTAATATGTGGACATTGTCCACATGGTCCCAAAAATAATTATTCTTTTAAAAAAAAATTAGTTGTATTTTTGTTTTGCAGGAATGATGCCCTGAGTGTAGTTGTTAGGCAGCCTGGGAAACCTAGGCCTAACAAGCATAGGATCCATGAAATTGTTCCTTCCTATATTTCTAGAATAATTTTTTGTAGTAGGAGTAGTTTGTCCCCACTTAGAAATGGGGATACTATACCTTAATCTATACAATAGTGTTTGGATTGATATTTATGGACAATAAAACACTCAACTACTAGTTCAAGTAGTGGATGCTAATTTTATCCATGTTATTCAACCAGAGTGCTAAAGGCCTAATCAACCTTAAGCATACATAAGTGGGTATATCAAGTAGATGTTGAAATAAATGAGGAGTGTCTGCTTTTTGTTTTCTGATGAGAAAGACATCTAGTTTCTAGTTTTTAGAGAAAATGGTGCTCGATTCCCATTTTACGAAAGAAGGTGCTTGATTCCTATATTTCAGGAATGCAACATCCAATTTCCATTTGTACAGTTAAAGGCACCTGACTCCTAGTATGTCAAGGAAAATATGTTTGCATCCCATTTTTTGGTAGACCGATGTTTGATTCCTATTTTCAAGGAAATGGCGCCCAACTTCCACTTTTTGAGAAAGCGACACCTAATCTCCTAAACATAAAAAAGGTTGTATATAAATTTTAAGTCTTGTATAAAGTTTTCTTTAATTAAGGTACCTAATTTCTCATAAAATGTACCTGCTTTCCATGTTAAGCATGATGCCCGATTGCTAAGATACATGCTTTCTATTTTCCAAGCACCTACATACCTTGATTTGAAAGAAGATTTCCACATAAGAAAAATGTACTTGCTTTCTATTTTCATGGGTGTTTGTGCCTTGTAAAAATAAACTTCAGCATTGGGAAGTGGCTCGAGCCACGTTAGCATTCCACTCACACATAAAATTCAAAACTTCAATGGATAAAATTATTTTAATTTTTCTATTGAAGATTTGTGCACATTCCAAAGTCACCAGCAGACAAATTCTGAGGAGGGGATGTTTTTCATACCAAGAAGACATGTTTTTCTAATATTTTCTTGAAAATATGCAGGTTTTCTTAAATAAATCAAATGACAACAACTGAGAACCAATTGAAATGGAGAAAAATTCATCACATGAAAAAAATACCTATTAGTCTTTGTTCTAGAATGCCTAGTCATCATCAAACAACCAATGCTAGTGCACCATGAGTGTCTGCACATTATACATGCATGAAACATCATACAGTTATGTTCATATATTATTTTCATAGGTATATGTTTCTAGAAAATAATGTCGACATAACCCCCATAAAATTACCAGCCAACCATCTCTCTCCACTTGGCATTTTTCTCACGTGTCGATGCTCTGATTGGGGAAACACTCATGGTCATCCTCTATAAAAAATCTGGCACATGCTGTAATAACATTTTGTATAGATAACTGTAATTATTTCTAATTACGAAAATCAAGCACCTACATTCACAAATGCAGGTTATTTAAACCATGCATGGGAAAACCTCTGCATAAGAAAGTAATAGAGTTGGAGGTGATAGAAACTCATGTCAGAGAGAAATCTAAACTTTTCCATGGGGAGAAAATTGACCAACCACTTGTTGAAAAGAGTGAGCCTACATATTGTTTAGTCATTAGTGAGGACGTAAGGATGCAATTTGATGTTGTGGGATGGTTGGACTACTACCATATGGTTAGCCAAAATTAGGACACAAGGGTGGCTAATGAATTTGTGACATCCATGAGAACATAATTGTTCGCATGCAGGGACTAGAAATCCTAGTCACCAAAGAATACATTATCACAAGAATAGGCCTTCTCCAAATAGGGGAACGTACATATAAGAATGAAAAACCTACACTTTGTGCACAAATATTCTTCGAGCATCCAAATAAATACCTGATGTGTACTAGTTTGCATAAGCAACATATCCTCAAGCTCTGGAGGGTGGTTTTTGAGCAGATTACCCAATTATTCACTTGCATGAGTAGGCTTTCCAATCTCAAATCTAATAATTTTTATTTACTCAACCATATATTGCATGGGGATAATATCAATGTCCCCCATTACCTTGCATGTGCACTCAAAGATGAGGTCAAATGACACTAGGTAGGAACAACATCTACCTTGGCTCACCATGGCCTAATTTTAGCCTTGGTGCGATATGCAGAGTCACAAAAAAATATGATAATTAAGGAAGTTGGGGGTAATAATTCAATTCTGAGGGTAGAGGAAGAAGTGGAAGTGCTAGAACATATTGGTCAATTGGATGATAAGGTGATAAAGCAAGTAGAGATGGTGCCTACATCCCTTCCCAAGTAAAATACATGAGAAGAAGGATAAATCTCATCCCTTATTTTTCCCTAATTTTATGAGGAAGTAGGATAGGATTTTTCCCCTATTGGCCCTCAATTTTATGATGAGATAGGGCATGATCCACCATGCTCTACTTTCATGCCAGTTTCCACCAGAACCAGAAGTAGACGTACGAAGGTATCTATGGTGGTTTCTAGCTCATCAGATGATGAAGAAACAATTGATGAGTTAAATAAGGAAGAGTTCATGGCCCACATATTACAGGATTTGTCCAAGGGTTAGAATCCTCTATAGGAAATGCAAATAGAGGACCTACAACCAATAGTTGTATATATTGAAAGAACAAGTCTGCACTTGGGAGGTAAAATACAAGGAATAGCAGACTCTTTTCCAAGAGTCCCAAAAAGTAGCTATAGTGAAATTATAGGAACTATATCAGACTATCCATCAATTTTAGGTGACAATATCAAAATTGTAGTTATAGGCCCAACAAACTAGGGTTGGACGACTAGCTAGAGTAGAAGCAATAGTACAAACTGACCTGCCCACTAATTCTCTAGATTATGAGGAGAAAATATTCTCCTTTGGCCCTTTTTGGTCAAATACAAGAAATTACAACCAAGAAGCTAAGGTAGGAGACCAATCAGTGGCTTATTCTAGGAATATTTCTACATGGGGAAGCTCTAATTCTTAGGAAAGAACCTCTACAATAATTATTGAAAGTGCAAATAAATAATTGACCCTAAAATCATATGTAGAAGTAGAGAAGAAAAACATTAAGCAATGAAGGTTGAACAACCCCATTCACCAGATTACTCTATAGAACAAGGGTAGGATCAAGGTCCTGAAGTCAATGTGGGATAGTCCCCAACATCGTCTTCCTTTGTATATACAAAAGTAAACTAGGAGGAAGAAATTGAGGTAAAAGAACCTCAATTATCAATAAAATATCTAGAGGAAGATAGAAAAATAGGAAGATGAGATTGAGGCTGAAGAGCCTCAAATTTAAAATAAGGCTAAAGAGGAGGATCAAGGGGTTGTAAAATCTCAAGAGTCTACTCATTTTGTAGACCAGGAACCAAAAGGAGATGCATGTACTGAGCCTAAATAGCTTTAGGGAGAAAAAGAAACTCCAACAACTACAACAGAAGCCCCAGTAGAAGAAATAATAGAATAAGGAAATCCCCCTGCTTCAGATATACCTACAGGTCTTGAGAGACAACCCAAAAAGCTGAGACCAAAGAGGAAGGACTGCACAAATAAAGAAATCAAGCATAAATTTCAAAGAGGAATAGGCAGAGACCTTAAAGTTATTTGATAGCCAAAGACTAAAGTTTGAACAACTCAAGGTGAATATAAAAGCAGATAAAAATGAGTGTAATAAAGCTTCTAAAAGAATGGTCAAGGAAACCAAAAAAGAGGCTAGAGAGGCATCCAAAACTCCTCGGCCAAAAATTGAAGTTGGTCGACCAACATAGTTTTTAAAAATTGTATGGGTCAATAGGTAATCAATCTTCAAATATGAAGGCATATTTCATGAAGATGTGATTTTTAGGTCTTTTACCACCTGTAGATCAAGCAAAAAGTAGAAAAATCCCTTCGATGGAAGAAAAAAAGTCTACAAATAATACTAAACTCGACCCAATGGGGGTCAATCTACCCACAACCAAGGTTGCTGAGAAGTCCAACATATCGTTTAGTGATGAATATACAGTACCAGTGGGAGAATGTTTACCCTTTCACCATGATGCCCCCATTATAGAAGGAAGCTCCCATTTTTACTAGTTACTATTTGAAATTGAGAAAGGAAAGGTAGCATGGATAAGGGAACAACTAGGTAAAGGAGTAGGTCCAAGTCAGCTAGCTCAATGCAACAAGCACCTAAAAAAGGAATAACTAGAGAAGCAAACTCCCACATTACCAAAGGAGTGAAAGCCCACATATAAGAAAAAAGCTAAGGCTGCTACAAATAAGAGGAAAGAAATAGTCAGGGCTTCATGGAAGGTTGTGAATGAAACTGGTAATTACTAGTATAAAGTGGTACAAAGACATGCCAACACTTAAGCACGAGGGAATGATGAACTATGTATATGATCATTTTTTGTACTACTTTCCCTATAAAATGTGACACTTATTTCTATAGATATGTATGTTTTATGAGAATTTTATATATGTTTAACAGTTATTTTACATGATATTTAATATTTGTTTTCGAGTGTATTTTTGTGTAGATTTCATAGAATTTGTTGTGTGTTAGCATGTTTACATCAAGGTCCCTCTCGGACTTGGCACTTTCAATTTCATGATGGAAAAAGTAAAGGTAAAATATTTGTAATACATCGGTGTAAAGCGCTAAATCATGCACCCGATTTCCTTTGAATCACTTGATTCCCATTTGGTGCTTGACTGACGGGAATCTGATTCCCATTTGGTGCTTGAATATTGGTGCCTAATTCTTGTTAGGCACCTAAATCCTATTTTGGCACCTACTTCTTGACTTCTACAGATAAGGTGTTTGATTCTTGTTGATGCATAATTATGATACGACTCTTGTTGTCAATAAAACAAAATGGCAATTTCAGCAATGGATGCGGATGGATTATCAGTAGTACAAGTGGACCAAGGACAACGTCAAAGATCATCAATTATCTATTTTTTAGCAATAATGTAAAATATTGATGTAATCAAATAAGAGTGGAAATATCAAATGTATTCTATTCTGATAAAATAGAATATGTTGATTGGTCTAAAATTGATATTTTATTTGATCTCCTTCATTTATGCATACTGTTGTAAAATAAGAATCTAAATTTGATTTGTTTTCCAATTTGTAATAGGATATGGCTACATATCTTATAAACATGCAGGCCACACCTGAAAATGTGATCCCATATTTTTCTAGTACCTATCCTACTAAAATTTCAATAAAATATTTTTGAGTCATTTTTTATTACAGATTTTTCCTATACCTATCCTTCTACAATTTCAATAAAATATTTTGAGTCTTTTTATATTAAATCAAATTGCATCCGGTGAATGATTTAACGTGAGCGTAACCTACTGGAATCATGGGCCCACTCTCAACAGTGTTATTCCCTTATCTTTTCCCTGTTTTCTATCCTATTCAATTTTATTTTATTTCATGTAGCTTAATTTTAATTTATGTTATTTCCCCTGTTTTGCTGTAATTTCTAGCTATTGTGCAGTTTTAGTTTCTAAATATAATTTAGTCATGTATTTGACAATGTAAGATAGATTAGTGGTTTGGAAACTAAATTATAACTCCAACGAAACACCAACACCCCCCAAACCATAAATCTAAGGGACTCATCTAATTGGAAGAAATTACAAGAATATATTTTGCAAGGTTGCTCACAAGTTTACGAGCTACCTTGGGTTGAAAATTAAATTAGGTAATGAATCTAAATGTAGAAAACTAACCAATGTTTTTTACCAACAACAATCAGATTATGATTACCCTTGAAGATCAGGCTAAGATAACTTTCATCACTCTTTGAGAAATTTTGAAGAAACAACTAAATTATTTATGCAATAGTTTGGTGCTTATGATTGAAAAGGTGTGACCATGAAAGATGTTTACATATTAAAACAAGGTAAAGAGGAATTTTTTTCAAAATTTCTATCTCACTAGAGGAGTTTAGATATACCTTACCTCCTCAAGACATGCTTTAGATATTTATTGGAAATTTGCAAGAGCAATTATCTTATGCATTAGAAACTACAACTATCACATATTTTGATCAAGCAATTAACCTAGAGAGAAAGGTAGAGCAAGCTCTTATCATAAGAGGACAAATTAAATTGAAAGAAGATAAAACCACTAAAAATTAGTATAAGAACAACCATGTGGTTGGTAACTGGGTAACAGATAGTAGGCTTGTTAATAGTATTGTTAACGACCTACACAAGATGGTGCTTAGTCAACCTCCAAAACCTCCACAATGGAATTTCACAAGGCTCAACATACCTATGACAATGGTTGTAAAGCAAATTTTGGAAGCCAACATGATTGAGTTACCTCCAATAAGGCAACTTGATACCTTAACTAATTGGTATAAGAGTGGTCAACACTGTGAGTATCATAGAGTGGAAAGGTACTAGATGAATTCTTGTAAGAGGTTGAAACATGTGATTCAAGACATAATTTATGTAGGATGCCTTGTTATAGAAGGTTCTTGCCCACCCAAAAATCAACCTCCTACTAAAAAAATTCCCACAACTATTTAAGACATGGGAATCTTCAAATATACCCTACCTAAGCATGGATAGTAATCAACTAATCAAGTGTCATATCAGAATGTGCTACCTCCTTATGATAATATGGCTGGTATGATAGCAACAAACACATGGCAATAATGTCAAGCTCAATTGGCTCAAAATTCTCAATAGAATATAGGTTCTTCAACTAAAATTTCTCTATTAGAACTTTTACAAACTTCTCTTATTCATGGGGAAGCCTTTTTGAAGCTCTTAAGACAACAATATGTCCCTACATATATTTTCCCTAGTGCTATGGATAATGTTGTAGTCTCTCTTGGGATACATCATATCACATTCTAGGATGATGATATTTCTTCTTCAAACTTACTTCTCTCTATATCACTGCATTTATTGGAAAAACTCTTATCGAGAGGGTTATGATTGATAATGGTTCTTCTCTCAATTTATGCACTTATCAATTTTTCAAAAATTTTGGATTAAAAGAAGAATATTTAACTAAATCCAATGACATCATTAAAACCTTTAGCAATGAGTCCCAAGAAGCTTACGATATTATATCTCTCCCTCTTAGGGTTGGACCCAAGATCTTAGATATTGTGTTCTATGTGGTATTTGATCCTACATATTTTAATCTATTTCTTAGACGTCCTTGGATCCACACAATGAGAGTTGTCCCTTATACCTTTCACCAATTTTTTTTTTGAAAAAATTGAAAACAACTTGCATTAAAACAAATTACAGTTACAAGAGGGAGAAAGGGCATCCCAACCAAGAACAAAGAGACCAGAAGAACAAAGGGCGCGAAAACGTGACAAGTCACGAAAACGCGACAAGTCGCGAAATCGCGACACCAAACCTAACAACCGCCGTGTCACAACTACCAGTCGCGAAAACGCGACATGTCGCGAAATCGTGACATGTTGCGACATCGCGACAAAAAAGCGCCGAGGCCACAACACTCAAAAAATGTCGCGAAATCACGACAGCACAGCACCAAAGCACCCAAACGCCAAAAACGTCGCGAAATCACGACGAGAAAGCCAGAAGGCACCTGCTCCCCAAAATTGTCACGAAATCGCGACGAGTTCTCCTTTAAACAGCAACTTTGAGAAAGTGTCACGATATCGCGACGACTTTTCCTTAAAGCCCCAGTTGGCCGAAAGTGTAGCGAAATTGCGACAAGAATTCTAATGGGCGCCCCTTTCGCAAAAGTGTCACGAAATCGCGACAAGTTCTCCCCCATGGTGCCCTTTTCTTAAACTAGTCGCGAAATTGCGACGTTTATCCTTCATGCAGTTTATTCTCCAGAACTGTCGCGAAATCGCTACAAGTTTGCCCCTTTGCTTCCTTTCCTTAAAAATGTCGCGAAATCGCGACAGGTTATCCTTTGAGAAGCTTTTCACAAAAAATGTCGCGATATCGTGACGGTTTTTCCACTTAACGCAATTTTGCTCAAAGTGTCGCGAAATCGCTACAGGTATGCCCCTTTGCGTCCTTTCCTCAAAAAAGGCACGAAATCGCGACAAATTTTCCTTTGAGTAGCTTTTCACAAAAATTGTCGCGATATCGCGACGGTTTTTCCCCTTCACGCAGTTTTTCTCAAAGCGTCGCGATATCGCGACACTTTTCCTCCAGCAGTAGAACCAACAAAAAAGGTCACGACATCGCGACACCTTCTCATCAAAGATCGCGACGACGCAACAAGTCACGAAATCGCTACAATTTTCCTCCCAAGGCCGCGACAACAAAAAGGGTAGCGAAATCGCTACAGTTGTCCAGGAAAGGTCGCGACAGAGCAACATGTCGTGAAATCACGACAGATTTCCAAACAAGGTCGCGACGGCGCAATATGTCGCGATATCACGACAAAAACTAACCTTAGCCATTTTTGAGCTCATGGATGCAGGGATCGTTCCAGACCACTCCGAATCTCTTCATCTATCATAGGCATATCACTGTGCAGCTGAACACCTACCTCTTTCTCAGCACCCATATTTGCAAGGAAGTCAGCTACCGTGTTCAAATTTCTACTCACATACACAGGGATAACATCATCTAACTCCCTCCATAACTCCTTGATTTGAGATATCAAAATCCACAGTCTCCAGGCTTTTAATGAGAAATTTCATAAGAAATCTAGAGCGCCGATCAGGACTTGAGAATCTGATTCAAGAATTATCCTCCGGTAACCCTGCTTAATAGCCCAGATAGACGCTGACTTAATGGCAAAGGCTTTGGCTTCATTGTTCGTGGCTCTGCCCAATCCCTGCAATTCCTAGTAAAGAACCGCACTCGAGTGATCCCGACAAACAACACCAATTCCTGCGCTGCCCGGGTTGCCTTTTGCAGCCCCATCAGTATTGATCTTGATCCAGCCAACAGGGGGAGGTTTCCAGCATGCTCTGCCTTGCCTCTCATGTCCCTCAACCCCCTCTTCAAGATGCCCAAGAGCAGCCTGATTCTCTTCATCAACAAAAATAGCAACAGTTTCTGTGACTTTGCTCCAGATGACCTGCCAAACGCCGTCAATCGAGGAGAAAGTGTTTCTAAAGATCCGGGCGTTTCTCTCCAACCAAACTTGCCACAAAATGAAGAGAAAGCCTAACTGCCAGCCAGTTCGGAGAGCTATGGAATTGAACCTGCCCCTTTTCCATTTTTCCCAAATATTGGTACGATTGAAAACACCATTAGCCTGGAGTTTAAATTGAGAGAACCAGCGTTCCCAAATCTGATGAGTAAAAGGGCACTCAAAAAACAAATGATCTGCAGTTTCCTCATGTTGGAGGCATAAAGCACATTGAGAGGGGCCATTGAAACCCCTACGTCTGAGATTGTCAAAGGTGAGAAGACCATTATGCATAAGTTGCCAAGCAAAGAAATTCACTTTCGGCCAACCCTTTGAATGCCAAATCCTTCTCCAATGCTGAACTGGAAAAGAGTGTGGGGGAGGCTCGGGGAGGATCTCTTCATATCCAGCCTTAACTGAGTAGACCCCAAGGCTTCCATAGCCCCAGGCTAATTCATCTTCCTCATCCCTCCCCGTGAGGAACCTTTCTGACAAGATTTTTTGCAGGATGGGCACCAACTCCGGAGAGACAGTAATTGGCCACTCCTCCCACCGCTTAAAATTTTTAAATTTATACCCCCCCAATTGACTGGTAAGTAGATAATTATCAATATGGATCCAGCCCTGGGCTTCTAAGGCGGTCATGATTGGTTGTAGCTCAGGGAACATGACAATAATGGGCGGATGTTGGTCCCAAGAGTCAGTCCAGAAACGAGCCTTGTCTCCTCTCCCCACTTTCCAGAATAATTGATCTTTGATAATCTGGGACCCAAGCTTGAGAGTCTGCCACACTAAGGATCCAGTACCTTCCAAGGGAAAGCGACCCACCTCATTGGGATGAACATGCCCCAAATATTTACTGGAAAGAATTCTGCTGAAGAGGGAGGTTGGCTGAGAAATCCACCTCCAATACAGTTTTCCAGCCAAAGCTCTGTTATTAAGCATAGAACTTCTCAAGCCCAGCCCTCCTTTGTCCTTAGGCTGGGTAACTTTGTCCCACCCAACCAAGGCCCATTTTTTCTTCCCTTTTGCGCCTTCCCATAAAAATATTCTAGCCATTTTGTCCAGCTCTTTCCAGATGGTATGAGGGGCAGCCAGTATTGAGAATTTATAGATCGGCAAAGCCTGTATAACTGACTTCAGGAAGGTTAATCTACCCCCGTAGCTTAGCCATTTATGGGCCCAATGATTCATTACTGTCTTTGATGCCCTGCCAACAGATTCTTCCAGATGTCAATTTTTAACTTTTTGAAATGAAGGGGAACGCCCAGGTAAACAATTGGAAGAGAAGTCCTTGTGAAGCCCAGGATCTCAATAACACGCTCCTGTAGCCGTTGGTCAAGATTGAAAAAGACCACTTTGGACTTCTTGTCATTTAGAACCTGATTTGAAGCCCTTAGGTAGAAATTCAAAGTATCTATGATTCCTCTAGCTTCCCGAAGAGTGGCCGCACCAACCAGGCCAGTATCGTCCACAAATTGCAAGTGAGTCAGAGTTTCCTCCCCAACATTGATACCAGAAAGCAGACCTTGTTGCCTTCTCCTCAGAAATAGTCTGCCCAAACCTTCAGCCAAGAGAAGGAAGAGATAGGGAGAACAAGGGTCTCCCTGGCGGAGACCACGTGTGGCACCGAAAGGATGCGAGGGAAGGCCCTTGATGAGAACAAAAAAAGAGGGAGAAGAAACACAACTCATAACCCAATCAATCCATTCCTGAGAAAAGCCAAAGGCAACCATCATTTTCGACAAGAAGCACCACTCCACCCGGTCATAAGCCTTGGACATATCCAGTTTAATGAACATTCCTTTGTTGCCCGAAGTTTGCATTGAATGGATGGCCTCCTGGGCCAAAACCACCCCATCCAAGATTTGTCTTCCCTCAACAAAGCCCCCTTGTTCAGGAGAAATGATGTTGTGAAGAAGGGGTTTAAGCCTCTCAGCCATTATCTTAGTGATGATTTTGTAAATCACATTGCATAAAGCAATAGGCCTGAAATCAGAGATATGAGTCCCCCGCTTCCCCTTTTGGAATTAAAGCTATGAAGGTGTGATTGATCGCCCTGAGCATTCTTCGATTGGATCTGGATTCCTCGATGCAGCCAGAACATCCTCCCCCAAGGTGTCCCAGAAAGCCTAAAAAAATTCAATAGGAAAGCCATCTGGACCAGGAGATTTTCTAGTACTCATACCAAAGACCACATTTCTCAGTTCATCCCTTTCAATGGGTCTAAGCAGGGCCTGATTGTCTTCTTCAGAGATAATAGAAGGAATAACATTAAGAACTTCGTTCTGAGCCTCAACATCTTGCTACATACTTTCCTTAAAAAGTTTAGAAAAGTAATCGATAGCATGGGAATGCATGCCAGGAAGAGTATCGAAGACATTTCCATGTTCATCTTTGAGAACTTCCATATTGTTCATCTGTCTCCTAGCACAAGCTGACCGATGAAAAAATTTGGTATTTCTGTCCCCCTCTAATAACCAAGTATTCCTAGCCCTCTGTTTCCAGTATATCTCCTCTTGGTTGTCAATGTCCTCAACCGCTTTACGCAGTTCATCATCTTCAAATTTGAGTTGCTCAGTAATTGATCCTTCCCTAAAAAGTTTTTGAACCTCCTCCCATCTAGCCACCAAGGGGGCCCTTTGGGACTGGAAATCCGACTTGTTTCCTTTCCTCCACTGTTTCAATTGAATTTTGACAAATTGAAGTTGTTTATGAAATTTGAACATTGCTGTCCCAAAAGGTGGACGGCCTTCTGTCCACCATTGAGTAATTTTTTGTCGAAGGTCCTCCTTTTGTAACCAAAAATTCTCAAATTTAAAAGGCCTATGGTGCTGCCCTCTCGAAGTCCCTCCCTCTAGAAAAATGGGAAAATGATCCGAAATAGGGCCCTCCAAAATCTGGAACTTAAAAGTCCATTTAAAATAAGCCTCCTCCGAGACCAAAAAGTGATCTAACTTGACCTTCCTGCTATGTGGATCCTTTATCTTGTTTGTCCAAGTGAAAAAAACACTAGGGCCTTGAACGTCCACTAAATGAAAGGCCTGAACTTGGGCAATCAGAAGCCGGTCCCCTGGATCCAAAACAGGGGTGCCACCTTCCTGGTCACGAACAGATAATTTTGCATTAAAATCCCCTGCAATAATCCAGTCATAACACTCCCTGTATGCCCTCATGTTGTGAACAACTTCCCATTGGAGCCTCTGGCCATCTAGGTCTTGGGCCCCATAAAAGTTGGTGATTAGGACCTGCTCAGAATTGAAGTTATTTCTGAAGAGAGAAGTAAGAACACCCCTGCAAGCTATATGTTCTAAAGCAGTCCAGACCAGAGGGTTCCAAAGGGTAACAATTCCACCTGAAGCTCCTTGGGCAGCCACATCCATATGCCCAGCTCCCCGCCAGATTTTAGTAGCAGTTTTACTCATAATATCTAAAGACATTTTGGTCTCCTGAAGAAGCAAAAAGTCTATTTTACGGTTTTCTAAGAGTCTTTGAACAACAGATTGATGGGTTCTACTGTTTAAACCCCTAACATTCCAAGATTGAATAATCATTGAAAACCTTGAGAGCAGTAAGAATCAATGGTCCTCACCAATCCTCCATTGATTAGCTTATCTCCTTGCACTGTTAGTAGTTCCTTATTGGATTTTCTTCCCGCTCCTTGAGAGTTATTGTTTCTAGATCTCTTCTCCACCTGGGTAATCCCTAAAGCAGGCCTTTCTCTATTTTTATCTGCATTTCCCATGGTGACATCTTTGATAGCCGACTGTGCTGGGGAGTGTATAACCAATGCCCCTGGATTCTCTGACTGCAGATTCTCAGCTGGCACAGTCACCTGTTCTACTACAGGAGTGAAGGAAGGAGAAACAAGAGGTGGAGTGTTGTCATTCACACCATTCCCATCCACTCCCTCCATAGATTGGTCCTCCTGATCCACTAATGACTTAAAAATTTCATACCGATTGTTTGGCTTGAGCTGCACCTGCTCCTTGCCATTTTTCTTTTTGTTTCTCTTTCGTTTCACCTGTTCAAAGCCATCCTGCTGAGCATCAGGACTTGGAGAATTGCTAGAAGGTTCATTGACAGGACTGGACTTACCCTCTCTAGGGCGGTTTGACATTCCGCTCGGAGCCTCCATTTTTGTGCTCAATATGTTTGGGCAGAACCTTGCCAAATGTCCATGCTTATGGCATACTCGACACCTGAAAGGTAGGGCCTCATAGTCTAGCTGCTGGATCCAGGGTACTCCTGCTAGCTCAAGTTCCACCTCAGCTAGTAGAGGCTGACTAATGTCCATCTCTACACATATTCTAGCAAAGACAACAGTATTTCCCTCTATGGTATCTTTGGAGACTCCCAAAAATCTGCCTAGGGAATTACCTATTAGTTCCAACACCTGCTCACCCCAAAACTCCATCGGGAGAGTGTACAGCCAAATCCAGACCGGGACAGCCATGGGTTCGATGCGGGGGTCGAAACCCACTCTCCAGGGTTGGACAAATAACCCTGCTGGTCCGTGGTTTCTCTTTTATGATTCAAATGCTCTGTTTCTATCTGCTAAAGAAGAGAAAATTATGATGAAATACCCATTGCTTATAGGCCATAAAGAGTACTCACCGTGTGGCTCCCAGTTCTGGCGAACCCAGGTATGCAAAAAATTTAGTGTGGGCCGGATGCCCATGAATTTGCAGATCAAGTCGTGATTAGCTCGGTAGACGATTGTATCTTCTACCAGCATTGGTTCTATTACAATCTTAGGCCTGGAAGTGGATTGCGGGAGGCATCCATTAACGCGGTGAGCATTTGGGCCATTGCCAACATTCTTGAGTATCGTTTGAAAAGCATTCCGCTGAGCTCCATCAGTGGAAGGCGAGGGATTATCTTTCAACTTCTCAGCATATGAAGTCTTTCTCCCAGCAGGAGAAACTGGAGGAGACCCCATCGGGCCCTCCCGGGACCACGAATGAACCTTCAGACGAATTCAAAATCAACCCCCCAATGCCCCAGGCAAGATCTTCGGGCCAGAATCCCTCGAGCAACACCAGACACCGTCATAGAAATTTTCCCTCCAAATCGCCAGAGCCCTCACCTCGAAGTTTGGAACCTCTCACCTTTCACCAATTTTAAAGTTTGAAATTAAGAATCAATTTATCATCATTTCGGGTAATACTCACCCATTTAAATATTGTTCACTAGTTGAATAAGCTCAATTTTATTTTCATCCATCCGATCCCTCGTCTCACACAACGAATGAATTTGAAAATCTAAATGTGAGAGGAATCATTAATTAGTATCTCATCATAGAATCAAGTCAATCCTTCTAATAATGATCCTCTTATGAGGATATCTCATCAAGGTTTGGAGTGGAGTACTAAGGATGAGGATCTACCCTCTCTCTCTATTAGTTGTAACCCCAAGGGAGTATTCTAAAGGAAATACTCGTCATGATGATATAATTCATGAGGATATTCTTCATGGTGGCATCTCTTTTGATGGGTCAGTCCCTTGCGATACGTAGGTTGAGTATTCTAGTTCTTAAGAGGACTTTGGTTTTATGTCCCTCATGGACCTTGAGCAACTAGGAGTTATCCCTACCCTACCTCCTCTTGAGAATGACTTGTCAATTCTCATTGAGGAGACCATAGATGTTAACATAGGTTCTGAAGAGACCCCTATAATCCTTAAGCTAGATAAAACTTTATCTATGGACGAGCGGGGGCAATTGATAAAATTTTTAAGATAATTTCATGATGTTTTTGCTTGGTCATATGCCAACATGCCAAGGATTTATCCTTATCTCATTATATATCATTTGATAGTGAAGTCTAGTATTAAGCTTGTTAAGCAAAAACTTAGGAAGATGCATCCTAAGGTTGTCCTTCTAATCAAGGAGGAGCTTCAACAAATTCTTGACATCGGATTTATAAAAGCCATTGACTATTTTAATTGGATCTCCAAAATTGCTCCTATAGCTAAGAAGGAGGTAGTAATCAAAACATGTACTGACTTTAGGAATATCAACTTACCATATCCTAAGGATGATTTTTTCCTGCTCAACATATATCAGATCATAGATTTCACTACCAAATGTGGCATTATTTTGCTCATGGATGGTTTCTTAGGATATAATAAAATTATGATTGCCCCTAAATATCATGCCAAGATAACTTTCATCACTCCATGGGGTACCTTGTATTGGAAATTCATGCCTTTTGGCTTGAAAAATGTTGGTACGATCTATCAGTGGACTATGACTTATATTTTATATGACATGATGCATGATATTATCTAGGACTATGTGGACAATATTTTAGGTCACTTTATATATCGATAAGATCATGTTCATGATTTAATGTAGATTTTTGAAAGGCTTTAAAATTTTAGGGTTTGCCTTAAGCCCGCTAAGAGTGTGTTTGGAGTCACGTCTGACAAGTTGTTAGGTTTCATCATTTTTAGGTGAGGTATTGAAGTAGAACCCTATAAAATAGTGGTTATTACTAACATGCCTCCTCCCTACACCCTAATGGAGCTGCATAGCCTTTAAGGTAAACTCTAGGTTATTCATCGGTTCATAGCCTAGTTAGCCGATAAGTGTTAGCCATTTCTTAAGATTCTTAAAGAAGATATATTTTAGTGGGATTTTGAGTGTCAAAAATATTTTTATGATCTCAAACGATATATGAATTTCCTACCTATTTTAGTCCCTCTTGTACTTGGTAAGCATTTGATTTTTTACATAGCAAACACAACTCATGCTTTGGTGGCCTTATTAGCTTAGCATGATGATCAAAATAAAGAGCAAACTATCTACTATATAAGTAGAACTTTGGTTAGCTATAAAACTAGGTACACCTCCTTAGTGAAGCTTGCCTCATCATAGTGTTCACTTCCTAGAATCTAAGACACTACATGATTAGTCATAAGATATTGGTAGTCATAAAGTTTGACCCTTTGCACTACTTAATATCTATGCCTCACCTTTCAGGTCAAGTCGCTAAATGGGTGTTGACCCTTAATGAGTTTGATCTGACCTTCATAGGTTAGAAGGCTATCAAAGGTTAGATAATCGTTGATAAGTTAGCCTCCACTCCCCTAGAATTTGACCATCCTTTGGTTGTTGAGTTTCCCAATGAGTTCTTCAACATCAAAGTTGAAGAGCCAAAGTCTTGGACTTTTCTTTTTGATGGAGCCCAATGCACGAAGGATGCTAGTGCTAGAGTCATTTTTGTTACCCCATAAAAACAACTCATCTCTTTGTCCTTAAATATTCATTTCTCTTGCACAAATAATACTATATAATTTTAAGCTTGATCCTTGAACTTAGAGCAATCTTAGCTTTATAGGTTAGAGTCCTTTTTGTCTTTGGTGACTCTCAACTTGTGGTCAATTAGATCAATGATGTTTATCAGACTCAAGATAATAAACTAAAGCTTTATAAGGATATTATCACAAAGTTTTTTTCCTAATTCGATTGAGTAACCATATATTCTATCCCTAGATCCTCAAATTACCAAGTGGATGCCATGGATGCTATTGCATCCTTATTTCTTTGGATTTGGAAGATGATCAAGCATCGACTATCATTAGAAAACTTTGGAAGCCTGCATTGCTTGGTTCTTAACTTGTGTTGTTAGATGTTTTGACCATTGAAGATGCCCCATCTAAGCCATGGTATACTAAAATATTTAATTTTATTAAGTATGGTTCAATACTTTATGGTTTATATCACAATCAACATAATTTTTTGCACAAAATAGCATTCCAAATTGTTATAATTGGCAATACTTTGTATTGACATTGTTTTGAAGGCATCCTCTTATGATGCCTTAACTCTGATGAAGCCTAGCTTACTCTGAGTGAGAATCATGAATGATCATGTGGAGTTCATTTTAGTAGTAATTATATAGCTAAAAAACTCCTTTGGATGCAGTACTATTGGTATTCCATGGAAAAATATGTATGTGACCATGTTTGATGCTACGACAAGTGTCAATGCCATGATAATCTTGTCCACGCTCTTTAAAAAATTTAGGTTATTTCTTCCCTTTTGCCATTATCTATGTCGATATTGGAAATTATAGGGAAGATTAACCTAGTGTCATCTGATGGTCACAAATTTATCATAACAATGATAGAGTACTTCACTAAACGGGTCGAAGCCATGCCCCTAGCCATAGTGACTGGAACTTCTTTTTCCAAGTTCATCTTCAAATAGATTCTTTGTAGGTTTGGTATTCCTTCAATGATTAATTCTAATAATAGAACTCATTTTAATAACAAATATATTCATAAAATTTGTGATAAGTACAATATTTAGCATAGGTGGTCAACTCCATATTACCCTTAGGGTAATGGACAAGCCAAAGCATCTAACAAGTCTTTGATCAAGATCTTGAAGAAGTTGGTTTGTAAGACCGATTGTGATTGGCATATCCAAATTTATCCTACCTTATGGGCCTATTGTACTAGTGTGCATACTCCCATAGGTGCCTCACCCTATGTCTTGGTATATGGTTTTGAGACGGTGTTTCCTTTCAAGCTCAAGGTTATCTCATTGCACATCTTGTTGCAAGATTCCTCAATTAATGATGAGTATTGCTTATATTATTTGCACCAATTGGAGTTACTAGATGAAAAGCACATTCATGCCTTAGTGCATTTGTGAGTCTAATAGAATAGATTCAAGCGATCTTACTCTAAGAAAGTTCACAACCATTTTGAGGTTGGGAACATTGTCCTCAAGGAAAACCAAAAGAACACCAATGGTCATTCTTATCTTAAAGGTAAGTTTTAGAAAAATTGGTTAGGGTCCTTTGTCATAACAACAAATTTTGTCTTAGGTGCATATCATTTAACTTCTTTAAATGGTGAATAACTTAAAGAACCAATGAAAATAATGCATCTAAAAAGATATTATGTATGATCCATCATCTACATTGCACATTGCATTTAGCATAGTTTCATATAACATCATTGTTTGCCTAATCATTCTGCATGATTGTGTGTCATATTTTGCATGACTACTTGACATTCTATTCCATTTACATTTATTCTTGTTAGAAACTACACTTCTACCTGTTCATATTTGCATGATTTCTTATTCATATAGTTTTTTGAGGAATTCACGATAATGGTAAGTGATGACACCTAGTTAGATCATAACTCACGTGCATTGCAATCTCACTAGGGCTCTGATGCCTAAAAAGTCCCCAACCTAGGGTCCACATTCTTGCATTTCTATCATTTCATTTGCCCATCTCATCTCTTCCTTATTCCTTGACCTTGAAAGTTTTCATTGCTTATATCTCTCCAAGTTAAGGGATATGGTTCTCGTTTTTCTCCATTGGCCATGTCCATACACTTTATTGCACACACCACACCCCTATCAGGTAGTACTCACTTTGTTCATCATATTTTTACACATAACAAACCCCATAGTGGATAGCATAAATTTGATCATTTGCAAGCATATATCCCAGTAGGTACATATATTTTTCTTTGACCATCTTAGCAAACACTACACCCGTATAAGGTTCAACTCTACTTTTTACATATTTGCGAACTTGCAACCCTCATAGGATAGCTTCATGGTCACATGCAAGGGGTAGCCTCCATATCGGTCATTTGTGAGCATACATCCTCATAAGTATTTTCATTTTATTTTTGCCTTTTGGAGCTTTGTTTTCATTCACCCATGCATTTCATTTAAGTTTGCACTTTAGTTGCATTGCACTTAGATTCATACCAATCCATATCATTCATTTAGGATTCATTCATTGCATCCATTATGTTTATGTTCACTATGCATGCACAAAAAGAAAGAGCAAAGAGAAAATGATAGAGAATCATACGTGGTAGGGCAATTTTCCCCCTCTACAGTAACATTTTTTTATTATAGTTAGAGAAGAGGTTTTGAAAGGGTATTTATACCTTTTACATCAAACCCTTAAGATCTTTACAAGAAGAGCCTATAATTGGAACAAAAAGAATTCACACATAGAGACCAAGCCCTTTTCAAAATTACCTCGAGATAAAACATGAACATAGTTATGAGATTTTACAAAAAATAAAATGGACCACAATCCAAAAAAAAGTCATATATTAACAATAGTAGTTTTGTTAGGAAGCTCAATCCAGTATGACTCCAATGACCTTCTCAAAATACTCCATCTCCTCATTGGAAATCAATATCACAATCTTCTTCCTTAAATCTATAAAATGGTATGCCACTTCCTCCACTAAGTTTTCTATCATTCTACTGATCCTTCATATCAATTTATTGAGGTCCTGTAATATGACATATTTGATCTCAAACCTACAATGATGAAGGAATCCAATGGGTATTCCTCAAACATTTTCTTTGCAGAGATCTCATCTATCTTACACTCTGAACCCAACCTTTTTTTTCTTAGGAGGATTGAGGACCTTCTTGAGGGGTCAAAGTTCTCTCTTGAACCATATGATCCAACTCCCTAGAATTCTCTAAATCATGGTCAAAAATAACATGGAGGGAGGTTCCAATTTTCTTACCCAACCCTAGGGTCTTCTTAAAATATTTTGAGCACCTAGACTCTATTTTTATATTGACCTCTTTTGGGAAGGTTGGACTCTGAATTACTTCCTTCTTGATAGAAATACCTCTTCAATGCAAAATAGGACTTCTCACCCTCTTTCTTAGGTCCATAGCTGGTGTATAGTGCGATGAAGTTTTGATTGTTTTCTCCTCCTCTTCCTCAGATTTATGGGGTTTATATTCATAGGATTTCTCTTTAGAAGCTCCTATTTTCTCCTTCGATGAAGGACTATCGTAGTCTAACCCCAAGCTTGACATCCCATAAATACCACCTTTCTCCACCACATGTGTGAAAATCATCTTCAAGAGCCCCTGATGTAGTGGATTGGAGGACTTCATTCACTAGACATCTTGAACTAATTTTTCAATAGAGCAAAGTAGGAAGGATGGGATATTTAACTTTTTCCCTTAATGCGGATGATTAAGAAAAACCACATAGAATGTCATGACCCACCTTGGCAAGAATCAATTATAAGATGACAATGTATTGAATTTACTATTTTAATGCTAATATTGTTTGCATTATGGTTATATAAAATGTATTTGTAGCATTGGTTATGTTTTGTGAACATGGTATTATTGATGTCTTGTGTATTTGTAGGACTAGGTGCCCTTGAAGGTGGTGAGGAAGTTGACCACCGAGATTGAGGTACCAAAGAAAATGGAAATGATATTGATGACTTGTTCATTGATAGCTCTAGGGTAAATGATACCCTCATATAGCTACATTTGCATATATGTGTGTGTATACGTAAAATGGATTTGGTAAAAGGATCCCCTTTGAAAAGAATATATATATATATATATATATATATATATATATATATATAAGGTTCTATTAATTCTTGATCCACCTAATATCATGCTAATCATTAATATTAGTATAAGTGTTTTTGAATTAATTAATTATGAAGATGATTAATATTGTTCTATGGTTGTGTTAGTTTTAATTGAAGTGATTAATGTCATGAATTACTGATTATTTTTGTATTATTAATACCCCTATTATTGATTCAATCCTATTAAAAAAATTTACCTGCAAGGTAAAACACTATTGGAGAACAAAGCGATGGTGAGCAGAACCACAAATTTTGAATTTTCAATGAGCGAGAACCAGGGAATCTACAGTTTGAAAGTAGGAAATGAAATAGGTTATCATGGAAGTGGGGCTAAGAATGGGATAGGTGACTAGGGAAATAGGACTAGGGTCCAAAGTAAGTATGAATCTACGATCTTGAATGATGAGACCAATGCTTTTTGGGAAAAAAACATCTGGATAAACCATCTATGGAAAACAAAAATGCTTGAGCAATTTTGTAGACATCTAAAACATGTTATGTTTAGGAGACTACCCATATGGACACATTCATAGACCATATTAATCCTCTTGGATCTCTCCAAGAGCAAGCAATGGTTCTAACCACTCAAAAAGGGTAGTTCTATCCCATCCAAGCTTGGTCGCTCTAAAGAAAAGTGGCTACCACATCTAGTCATTGAAGACTACATGGCCATACCTAGCCACTGAACCTAATAGTGGATATCACCATGCATAGTATGGGCATGAATATGGACCCATATCATGAAATATGATTGCATGTTGCATTATTTATAGGAAAATTTTGGTGAGGGACTACTTGAGTTCCTCCTAACTGCCCCTTCAATGCCAGTTTGTGACTGATGTTTTCCACTCGGGATGATCAATCGCATGAGAATTGGATTAAAGCTTCTATAGGAAGACAAGGTCCAGATCTAGAAGAGAGGGAAGTCTACATATGGAATCTCCCACAAAGAGCAAAAGATCCAAAATTTTTAGATTTTATGCGATGAAGCCTTGATAGATTGGAGAACAAACTTGTACACCCTTGAGGAGCAATGAAGTGCTATCTGGTTGAGGGTAGACTATGCATATGCTATTCAAACCCATTATTATTCATTGCCATTACATGTATCTAAAGCAACTGGTGATCCTTGAACATCAATTGGAGCAAGGAACTGAATATTACAACCCTTGGATCGAGATGAGAAAGGTTATTTTACGATTGTTATCCTGGACAGTGGCCTGCAAGCGTAACCTAGGGTTTAGATATTAGTTTCCTTTGTTCTAGCATTAGATATAATTGCTTTCTAATTTAGTATTTATTTCTAGTATAGATTTGATTTAGTTATGCATTTACATTATTGTTCCTTAAGATATGCACATGTTTTTCATTAGTTTCATTGCATTTAATCGTATTATGCTTATTTATTTTGTTTATCAAATTTGATACTAACAACCTCATCTGGGGAGGTAACCTGGACTATTGATTGTGCTCTATTATTTCCATGCTCATAGATATAGGTTTCCAATATTATTTCAAAGTAGCTAAAGCACAAGATTCCTTCCAGATGAGATTAGGAGAAGGAGGTATCAGTAAGCCCTCAGACGGTTTGGTGTGCAAGATTAAGAGGTCTGTGAATGTGCACCATCTATCAAAGGGACGTACATGTAACTGAGATCTGGAAGTGTCAATAAAAGAATATTTCCTTACTTTTTAATTTTGTGTTATATGTGCTTATATGCTTGTCTTTATTTTTTTATTTGATATAATAATAACATTGCAAGTAGGGTCAATTATGGTGCATGCTTCTCGAGGTCACACAGATGGCGATCATGCTAGGATCCCCACTAGGTTTTTATTTTCTATCGACTTATTGAAATTCATGGGTTTGAAAATGACCAACAAGCTTTGGTCACTCTAGTCGACAGTAACCAACTTATCTTGGCTGCTCCTGCAGTCAATGATCATCACCAGTCACTCTGGTCAACAACGATCAGTAGAAAAGTATGGTAGAGGATAGAATTTCCATCATCAGATCAGGATTTAAGGCTGGTTGCATTCTATGTTTTCTCTACGTTTTTCTATTTGCAACTTTTTTCTAGAAAATAGCAACTTAAATCACTTTTTTTCAAGGAAAATACAAAGAAAAATGGAAAAATAAAATGCATTTGATGTTTCCTAGGAATTTATTTAGTTTTCTCTAGGAACTACTAGGAATAGCGGGCCTCTACTTATAAGGTCTACCCTAGTCTCCAGCATGCTAGGATTCTATGTGTTTAGTTTGATTGCATGCGGCCCAGCCAGTGGCCATTAATTCATAAAATATGATGCATTCTTTGAAGATCATATAAGCTAAATACATGCATCTTTCTAAAATGAAACATATTTTATATTAGGCATATAGGAAATATCATGTTGTTGGATGATACATTTTATTTACATTCAAGGTTAAAAATAACCCCACACACATCACATATTATTTTTAACATCAATGGTTTTGGGCTCTCACATACAACCTATTGATCAAGACCAACAATGGAGGTCATTACCACTTGGTTGGCTCATGAGAAAGAGTATTATCAAGACCTATCCATGGCCAAGTCCAACCCAAGAACTGTCCTAACCATGAAAAATAGCACACACTCCTCCTTGAGGGATGTATCACTATGCACGAGGTGTTGGGTGAGGGTTGGTAGTACCTATGCTACCTCGTTGAGTATGGATTTCATCACCATATTCGTCTTGTGTGAGTATATAGGTGAAATACCTTAAAAAATTTAAGTATACCATCCAACAAAAATGTAAAACATGATGAGAGTTAGCTTATATATTCAAGAAATCAAAACACACCAAACAATTTAGGGAACACACACATAAATCCTTAAAAGAGATAAACATCTACTTGTTTTGTTTATGTGGTTTGGAATTCACCTAAGAAGATAACTCATAAGTCACCACGGTATACGCTTAGATCAACCACCCTCGGTCCACCATCGGGGTGGAAACTGATGCTCCACATAGTCATAGTCACACTGGCATTGAGATGCCCATCCATAGTGTCACTAGATGAAGTTCAGCAAGTCTTAGGGATGACAACTCAATCCTTGAGGGGACTCCTCAAGAAAACCTAGTGAGAGAGCCACATTCTGGTTCTCCATCACATAGACATGAGGTGGCCTCAAGACCTCATTAATCATATAGATATGAGGAGACTTCATGGCCTCTCTCATCACTCAAACATGCAGAGGTATTGTGACCTCCTCTATCACATAGATACGAGGAGGCATCAAGGTCTTCCTCATCGCATAGACAAGAAGAGGCATCACGACCTCCCTCTTCACAATGACATATGAAGGAATAATGAACTCCCTCATCACATAGACATGTGAAGGCTCTAAGGCCTACATCATCATGCCAACATGAGGAGGCATCAAGACCTCCATCATTGCATAGACATGAAGGGGCTGCAAGACCCCAAGCTTCACATGATACACATAGGACAAATCAGCCCACTAAGGGGTAAGATACTAGGGTTGCACCTAGTCGTAGACCCAGGACATCCTATAGCCTCCCTGTAGATGGGAGGTTACCCTTGTATTATGAGCTCATTGGTACCAATGGGAATCCACAAGATCAATCATGAAGAACCCAACAACTTGATGAGTTAGATCAAGTTCCCTTGAGACTAGCTTCAATAAGTATTGATACCGAACATTTTGCTTTAGGAATTTCATGTAGCATAGCTACTAGATGCACCAATGAATGAGGGGAAGCTTCAAAGCGACCCTGCAACACATACATTACTTTTGATCAAGGGGGTACTCAACACATAACATAGTATACAGAACAAGTCACATTAGTGAACAAGGGCAAGAATATAGTAGGAGCCTCCTCGAGGGGCCTATCACATTAGAAATCCTTGCATGGAGTCAAAAAGGCATGAAACTTTAGTAGCAGGTTGGTCTGACCATATACGTAGGTTAGAGGAAGCACTACGCATCAAACAAGAGCATGTAGAAACTCTTGAGTAGGAAGAGCAAAGGAAAAGACACATGCATCTATAGGAGCAATGCTCAAGAGAAGAAATATCTAAGCATGGAGAGCTAGTAGAAAGGTTGGCTTGATTAGACACACACATAGGTGGTGAGAGATACTGACATGAGAGACATATCGATTCTCAGTAGGAGAGATGCACTAGACAAAGAAATGAGCGTGCTCACCATGCTTCACAACATAAACAACACCTAGACCTCGAACAAACATAATTCAATGAGGAATGGGTAGGGATAGAATATCAGGAATAGACATATCCTGAACCTCCATCCATAGTTATGGGAGACGAGTATAGATGCCCAAATTGGTCAAACATAAAATTACCTCCCTTACCACCGCAAGTGAACCTTCAATAACAAGAGATTACTTCTTTGAAGGTATATCAGATACTCGTTGAGAGGGTAAAATATCTTGAAAAATAGGACATAGATAGACAAAATATGACATTGAGAAAGATACACAATCAACCTCTATGCCCCTCAGTCTTGATTCCTAGGTATCCTAGGCACTTTGAGATGCCTAGGATAGACAAGTTTAAGGGAGAGGAAGATGCGCAAGAACACATGACCAAATTTATGAATGCGTCTTTCCAAATTGAGAAAAAAATTCCCTTATTTTGATAATATTCATCATTTGTTCTCGAGTGTAGTGACTCAATGGTTCAATCAGTTGCCCAAGCATAGCATCACCAGTTTTGAGCAACTGGTAAATGAATTCCTTGAATGCTTGTCCTTCGATGCCAAGAATAAGGTGAACCTATCCAATTTATCCAATTTAAAGTACTATGACAATGAGCCAGTGATGGAATATGGGTATAGGTGAAGAAAAATCATGGCAAAACTATCATTCTCCATCCCTACTAAAGAACTCGTCCGAATGTTCACAAAGAGCTACGCAAAACACATCTCTCAAATATTGCAACTACAAAAATATGAATCATTCAAAGAATCCTTGGCTCAAGCCAAGCTTATTGAAGATATAAATTGAATTAGGGAAAAATGGTGCACCAAATTATGTAAAACAATATGTGTATCTACCCCATATCGCTCATGAGCATCAAAAAGGAAGCATGCATGTGAAAAGGAAATAATACCAAACAAAAGGAAATGAATCAAAGCAAGTATATTCTCATTAATTTTTTGGATAAGATCCAAGGTTACATAGAAGTCCCCTTGAGGTATCAAAATGTGATACAATTTTTACAATATTGGGTGCCCAAATACCAAGTCTTTCATGGAATCCAAGTGCACATCCAATGTTTCTCTGCGTACCCACAATCGAGGTGGGTGAGACAATGCTGCATCTTCTTGTATATAGATTCTATGATGTATGATATTGCTTCCCAAAGACTTATGAGGACCTGAACCTACACACAAGAAAGCAAAAAGAGGTCAAATAGCAAGGGTGTATGGTGAAAACATGCAATCCCCATAGGGGTAAAATGGCATATGAATTAAAAATGCATAAAATGATATCCAAATGACTTTAAAATTTGAATATATGTTAAATAGGATTTTTTGGGATGATATCACCCAAAAAATATCGGAAATGGCATCCGTAGACCCCTCGATTTAGTGTCGCCCGCCTACAACCTGTGAAAAGGAAGACAACAAAATATCAAACCCACACTTATCAAAAAATCATGAAATTTGGTAAGTATGCATAAAGTGACATTTCAAGACAAACCATATGATCATATTTTAAAATTGTATCCCGGATCCATGTGCATCAAACTGGGGTGCCTGGATGGGCCCTACAAGCTTATGGAAACTTAAAAATGCTATAAATATTTCATTTTAACTCCAAATCACTTGAAATTTGAACTGTAGCATCATGAGACAATATAGAAAATTACCAATTAAAAATAGTAATGAAATTGTTTAATAATTTACCCTCATACTCGGGGGCGATGGTGACTACAACTATTTGGAGGGCACCCTAGGAGGGGATACCCACCAAATATGGCTAATTTTTGTTACCAAATAACTAGAAGATGTTATTAAACAACATAATATGTTTTTTCATCGAATTTGGTGAATAAATTCACCCGAATGGAAAAATTATTCTCGGATTACCTTCTTGAAGTCACCCGGTAACCTCCTTGGCAAAAGGGAGATTTTGATGGCAAAAAGGTGCAATAAGGTGAGGGGAAATATCAGAAGCACTATGTTGCATATCCTAGAACTCCTCTATCTATTATATGTTTGTTTTATATGGACATTGTGTCCATTTTATAGCCCAAATGGGCTCATGTGCAAAAAGGCATGCAAGGGCATGCATGGTAGGAGATGCCACTTGTCAAATGGGAGGCATGCAATGGGTGTGGAAGAGAATATCCATTTTGGGTGTGGAAGAGAATATCCATTTTGGGCCTCCATTATGAAGCATTTCATAAGGATTCAGTGCCATCTGACTCACATGCTCCAAATGGCATGCTAGATGGCAATTTTTGGGTGTCATTTGGCCTAGATTTGACTTTTTTTGGGTCAAACTTGCTCACCGTCCCATCCTGGGATGATGGCTCACCATCATCCCAGGGTAGGAATATGGGAATCTACCACCATCCCAGGGTGGGACGATGGTGAATTTTGGGCCAAAACCTCCCAAAATTGGGTCGGTAGCCTCCAAAAACCTTTTTGGAGTGGCTAGAACCATTGTGAGCCTCCTGAGGGCTGCCCAAGGGGCCATATGATGTCAATTTGATCCTTGTTTGTGGATGCTTAATCGTATTTACCACATTTTAATGTCTACAAATGACCCTTTTTGATATGCGTTGTGTGCAGCATAGTGCTGAGCAAAAATAGATGACCAAAATGTGGAATGATTAAGGTTACTCGATAACCTAACCAACTTTAGATGCCTAATCATGAAAAGGGTGTGTGTTATTGAATCCTTGCTTCTAACTCAGTAAAGGCATTAGTCTTGGTTTCTCTTCAGCTTCCAGGTATGCTCAGGGGACTTATAACCCTAGGCATTAGAGAAAACCAAGTATTTTGGTAACTTTTGAGGTTACCAACAGGTAGGTTCATCTCGCACCGTTATGTGCTTAATTGAGATTTTTGCTTGTTTTCTGCCCCAAGCAGGGGCATAATTGTCTTTGTCAAATATTCGTTGGATGAACGCAATTTGCATGATTGAGTGTTTAATTATTGATTTTTTATTATGAATTTGTTAAGCATGACTACCTGTAGCACCCTAAAATTGGCATAGTTAAACCTTAGTAAAAATATAAAATTCAAATTTTAACCTCAAATCGCTCGTTAACCGCTTGTTACCCGCTTTCCTCATTTTCTATGACATTTTTAGGATTTGTTTTGATCATTGGATGATATCATCTAAGATCAGATGAAATCGTCCTAGATTTGACGAATTCGTCATGGAAAAAATGTCCAGATGATTTTGTCCCAAAATCAAATTTTCATAATTAGCTTCTGTTTCAACAGCCTCTCCAACTTGGGTAGAAGCACGTCTGTGCAGTTGGAGATTTCCCCATTGGATATCTCCTAGATTGGGATGATCCCCAACCTCCTAACCTATCCCTAATCCTATATAAACTAAGATTTTCTCAGTTTATCCCCCTGATTCCCCCTAACTTTCTGCCTGAAACTCTGCTTAAACTTCCCTAAACTTCCATGTACCTCAGAGCATCCTCACACCATCATTTGCATTCGACATTTCATGTTTTCTTGTAGGAACTTTACTATTTTTCATTTGAAGCTAGCACAGATCATCGCAAACGATTCTGGACGATTTCGGATGATCTTGTCGAGGAGCACAGACGATCTCGTATGATTGTAGGCGATCCCGACTGTAGTCCAGATTGGGGGCAATTAGAGTCTAGAGTTTGCATCTCTTTATTGTTTTTTGCATTTCTTTATACATTATCTTAGTTATTATGTTTATGCATCTTGGAGTTCACCTCATTTAGCATAACCGCATGATAAAGTTAAAATCAATCATTAAATCTACTCTATTTCTCTTGTTTGTTATTTGAATCCATTATTTAGGCACATTTGCTATCATTGCTATCATTATCCTTTGCTTCTGTAGTTGCATATTTTGTATTTTGTGTCTATTTTTGTGATTGCAGGTTTTTGAAAAATTCGTCTGATGAATTTGTCAGATCTCAGACGATTTCATCTGATCTCAGACGACCGACTGTGATTTGAAATGATTATGTGAAATATCAGATGATTACGTACAAGTTGAGACGATTTGGACTGCTACAAAACTTAGAACCTTCATCAAACATCCAGAATCAGGTATGTTCTATCCCATTCGGAACATTTTCTGTGTTTAGCATTTATTCATATTTTTTGTATCCATAAAATCAGCATTGGCATATAGAATAGTTTAGATTCATCTTGGCCAAACCTAGGAGTTGAATGATTAAAGTACAAAATGAAAACATCAAACTCACTATCAACCTAGGTGTGGAAACTACCACTCAAAAGTTTCCTGGTGAACCCACCATCCGTAAAAAATTCACCTTTATACCCCTCCCCCGAGAGGCGGGACCTTCAAAGGGCCTCTCAGTCTGAGGTATTGTCCCATAGTTCTCGCATCCCCCTTCCAGGCATGGATCCTATAGCCTGAGGGTAAGGATGTAAAAAATTTGGAGCAATACATTTTGGTGAACCCGACGTGAAAACTAAAAACCTTTTGAAAACAATAAAAAAAAAAACAAAACATAAATGCATTTAGAACCAAAGATTGCATATCATATTTAGATGGTAGATTATAATAAAATACGAGTTGTCACCATTAATGTTGAGAATCAATTAGCAGCTATAGAGGTTACTTCTGTGCTTAGAGTATCTCAAACAAATAGGGTTCAACCTTTGTGGGATGAACTTGATAGGAGATTGGGTATCATTGGATCTAGGGCAACAGAACTTAGGCAAATTAAGAGGTTTGTCCTAGATAGAATCTTGGATCCCGATCAAGTGACCTTATATCATGAACTTTAGAGAGCTTACCATAGGTGGTTAGCAGATAAAAGAGCCCATGTGTCTTCAGAGCTGTACACATTTGAGGAATATCTTGAGAATGCAATTGTAGTACATAAATTTCTATCTCATATAGAGGATGAAGAGGTTGTTTTTATGGATAGAAAAAGATAGAATAGAGTTCCTAGAGTTGTGTTATATCGAGAGTATTGTCATGAAATTTATTTCTACCAGTCAGGGTATGAAACAAATAATATCACTATAGAACATTTTATCAAGTTCTTGAAAAACCATTTCCAATTTGAAGAGGAGCATTTCATGAATCCTGATGAACTTGATCCTATTAATGACATCTATAAAATATTTATATAAAACTAAGCTATTATTTTATTATTGTTATTTCTTGCATTCAATGTGTTGTTTTTTGTCTTTGTAAACATAAAAACAATATATATATATATATATATATATATATATATATATATAAAATAAATAAAAATAAAAACAAAAAAAAATCATAACAAAAATCAAAACATTTTCTTTTAAGCATTATAGTAGGTATATAGTTAAAATATATACCTCCCAAATTTGTTGCAAATATATTAATATATATTTGCTAAAATCTAAATTTATACATAATGACTAGACTCAGTAATGGAAAACAAACGAAAGTAGAAGAAGATTGGTTAAGAAAACTAGAAAATAACCCAAATGTCCTTCCTGAAGACCCAATTCAGGAAGAAGGAACCTTCGACCAAAAAGAAGAAGAATTTGTTGTAGGAAATGAACAAAAAGAAAATGATAGAGAGGAAGGATCCTCATCCCCTAAAATATCTCCGAAGGAGTTGTTACTTTTGAGAACATGGAACATTTTTGGAAGTTCCTCAGTACTAATATTGGCACTCTTAATAGAGCAGTCCATATGGACAAAGATCAAATTAGTGACACTCAAGCAACCCTAGAAGACATATATCACACACACACTAATCCTTTGTCCTTCGTTGATCAAGAAAGTGATCAAGATGGACCATACAATTTGGACCATACAGGTTACCCAACCACCTAGAGTGCCTGTTATCAAGCCTAGGGTTATTCCCACACAAAAGAAACCTTCATTCACTGCTCTATTTTGCCAAGCTATTGATCAATATACCTCAAATCAACAAAATCCTAAAACAAAACCAAATACCAATTTCCAACAATCTAGGATACAACATAATGCTACAACAAATCTTCTTCATAATACTCTTCCTACCAACCATTTGCATAACAGCAATATAGCATCTAATCCTTATGTCACGCCTTCCTACACTCACAAATCCCATACTCATGTACCATTAAACCAATATGGTGGACAAATTGGTAATCTGGAAGCCATGGTGAAACAGTTAGTCTCCCGCATGGACCAAATAGATCCCTACCGTCCCTCGTACAATTATCGAGAGATGTGTAGTCAACCTCTAGATCCTATAGTTGTAGCACAACCATATCCTAAACACTTTCCTATGCCTGTACTACCTATATATAAAGGAACTGAAGATCCCATAGAGCATCTTCAAATGTTTAAGATAGCATGCCATGATATATCCCATGATGATTTGTTATTACTAAAAATGTTCCAAAAAATTTTAGGGGGGTGGCATTGGAGTGGTATTATCAATTGCCCACTCATTCTTTGAGAAATTTCGAAGAGACCACTGAGTCTTTTGTGCATCAATTTAGTGCCTATATTGAAAGGCATGTAACCATTAAATATTTGTACAACCTAAAACAAGACAAAAATGAGTGTTTTGCTGACTTCTTAGCTCGATGGAGGCAGTTGATAGGAAAATTACACTTTGTGTTACCTTATCGGGAAATGTTGGATATTTTTATCAATCCTTTACAAGAACAACTATCATATGAATTATCAACTGCTACCTTGACCACCTTTGATCAAGCTATAGATTTAGCTCGAAGGGTGGAAGATGCTTTCATTAGAAGAGGTCAACTCAAAAAGAAAGATGATGAGAAAGCATCCAGAAATCAATATAAAAATAAACAAGTTGTGGGTGATGGAGTCACTGATAGCAGAAACATTGCCAATGTTAATACTGCAAAAAAAAATAGAGAAGTTCATATTGAAACCTCTTGATAAACCACCCCGAGAATTTACTAGGTTAAATAAACCTTTATCAACCATTCTATCACAATTATTAGCACGAGGTTTGATTCAATTACCAAATATCTAGGAACCTGATCCAACTATACCTAGATACAGAGCTGATTTACATTGTGATTTCCATAGAGGGCCTGGACACGCTACCAACTCTTGTAAAATATTAAAAAATAAAATACAAGACCTAATTGATAACAATGAGATGGAGGTGCAAGCCTTTCAACCTAAACAAAATCCTTCTAATAATGCTCAAAATAACATCCCCCAAAATTAGAATCAGAATGCCAATCAATCATTGGACATATTTCAACATCCTTTACCAAAGCATGGTAAAGAGGTGGCTAATAAAATTGAGCATCATAATGTTCCCCCTCCTACCCGATATGTAGGAACTATTAGTGGACATTCACCTACTCATGATGTGGAAGTATTTGACACAACTTTATCCATGGTTATGACTAGACCTCTATATAATACTCAGACACCTGATCTTAGTGATGTAGAATATGAGACTGAAAGTGACATGGAAATCACCTCAAATCAATCGAATAGCTCTGAAGATGAATCAGATCCTATTCAACCTATCACAAGTTTTATGGTTCTAGAAGAACCATTTCCTAGAAGAGTCACTACTAGACCATCTTCTCACCAATTACTTTCTAATGAACAAGCCATAAACGCTAGACGAAGGCCCATTCATCATCCTAAAAATAATATTGTAGGTACCATCGGAGCCGTTACCAGACAACAGGCTCAAAACTCTCAATAGGATCAAACTCAAAATTATGGATCAGCTCCATTTGTTTTAAAAAATCCCAATAAAGGGAATCATGCGCCTAATGTTCAACCTAAGCCTCCTTATAATATTAATGAACAATTATCAAATACTATAGCTAGAATTTCCCTTTTGGACCTTTTAAGATCTTCTCCTACCCATAGGGATGAATTAATGCTCACATTAAGCCAAATGATGGTACCATAAAATATTCAACCTGAAGCCATGTCCAATACTATCATAACTCGAGAAGTCGATTGTATTGACTTATGGGATAGAGATATACCACAACATAGTTTACATAAGGATAACCCCTTATATATTACTGCCCTAATTGGGGATGTAGCCATTAAACGAGTCTTGATTGATAATGGTTCATCTTTAAACATATGCACTTTTGACTTCTACCAAATATTTTGCTTTAGAAGTGACAAAATGAAAAGAACTGATATGATCATAAAAGCCTTCAATGACGAAACACAAGAAACGTGTGGAGTTATTACTATCCCCTTGCAAGTTGGTCTGAGAACCTTAGACACGACCATGTTTATTATACATTGCCCTGCATCATGATGAGCAAGGTGCAACCAAAGTATTGTCATTATTGTCAACATAGTCAGGTTGATCAGTTGATGCAATGGATAGGAGTTCATTGATGAGCAAGGTTCAGCCAAAGTATAATGGATAGGAGTTCATTGATGAGCAAGGTGCAGCCAAAGTATTGTCATTGTTGTCAACATAGATAGAGGATCGGTTGATGCAATGGACAAGAGTGCAGAGGTCATTAGATAGATCGGTTGATGAAGTGAACAAGAGTTCAGAGTAGTCAGAGCATGTATAGTGAATTTCCAAGAAGACAAAAGTGGCCCAGATTCAAAGGATCAAAGAAAAATACAAGTAAGAAAACTGTCGTGATATCGTGACATGTTGAGAAGAAAGAATGTGGAAAGAAAAATTGTCACGATATCGCGACATGTTTGGCCAGAAAGAAAAACTATCACGATTTCGTGACATGTTGGAGGCAAAGAAGCCAAGTAGAAAAACTATCGCGATTTCGTGACATGTTAGAAGAGAGAGAAAGTGCAAGGAAAACTATCGTGATTTTGCGACATGTTGGAAGAGAGAGAAAGCACAAGAAAAATTGTCATGATTTCACGACATGTTCGAAGAAGAAGTGCATGCAGGAAAAACTGTGCGATTTTGTGACATGTTTGAGGAGAAGGCGCAAGAAAGAAAAACTGTCATGATTTTGCGACATGTTCAAAGAGAAAATGACAAGTAGAAAAAGTGTCATGATTTCGTGACATATTGCAAAGAAGGTAGTACGGACGAAAATGTGTCGCGATTTCATGACATGTTTGAGAGAAGAAGCTCGCAAAGAAAATTCTCGCAATTTTGTGACAATATGCAAGAGAGGCAGTACAGATGAAAATATGTCATGATTTCGTGACATGTTTGAGAGAAGGATCTCGCAAATAAAAGTGTCGTGATTTCATGACAATCTGCAAGAGAGGCAGTACAGAAGAAAATGTGTCACAATTTCATGACATGTTTGAGAGAAGGAGCTCACAAAGAAAAGTGTCATGATTTCGCGACAATCTGCAAGAGAGGCAGTACGGACGAAAATGTGTCACAATTTCATGACATGTTTGAGAGAAAGAGCTTGCAAGGAAAAGTGTCACGATTTCACGACAATTTGCAAGAGGAAGCGCTAAGGAGAAAAAGTGTCATGATTTCATGACATGTCGGGTTTTCGCGATCCGATGAGAAGAAAAGCACTAAGGAGAAAAAGTGTCACGATATCACGACATATTGTAGGAGAGAGAAAGGCAAGATAAAAAGTGTCACGATTTTGCGACAATTTGCAAGAGGAAGCACTAAGGAGAAAAAGTGTCACGATATCACGACATGTCATGTTTTCACGACCCAAAGAGGAGAGAGAGTGTACGAAAGCAAAAAGTGTCATGATATTGTGACATGTCATGTTTTCGCTAGTGCAAGCCAAACAATGAAGCAAGGCAACGAAAGTGTCATGATTTCGTGACATGTTCCATTTTCATGGGCGAAAGGCAAAGAAAAGCGTAAGGTAGTGAAAGTGTCACGATTTCGTGACATGTTTCATTTTTGCTAGTGCAAAAGGCAAAGAAGAGTGCAAGGAAGCTAAAAGTGTCATGATTTCATGACATGTCATGTTTTCACTGGTGCATGCCGAGAAGAGTGCAAGGAAGCGAAAAGTGTCACGATTTTGCGACATGTCATGTTTTCGCTAGTGCAAGCCAAGAAGAGTGTACGGAGGTGAAAAGTGTCACGATATCATGACATGTTGTGTTTTCACGGGTGCAAGCCGAGAAGAGGACAAGGAGGCAAAAAGTGTCATGATATCATGGCATGTCATGTTTTTGCGGTCAAACAACAAGAAAAAGTCAAAGGGGTAGAAGTGTCACGATTTCGTGATAGGTCACCTTGGCATGAGCTAAGAAGAGAACTCAACCGAAACAAAGAAATGTAACAGTGAACTATAGACAGTATGATAGTAACAGAGGTAGTTACAGAAAGAATTCATGCAACCAGAATAAGAAGAGTTAACTAGAGTCAAAACTGCAGTTGTAGAGGAAAAATCAGGCAGATAAAATAAGAAGAGTTAACTAGAGTCAGAACTGTAGTTGTAGAGGAAAAATTAGGCAGATAAAATAAGAAGAGTTAACTAGAGTCAGAACTGCAGTTGCAGGGGGTGTTGCAAAGAAAATCATGCAGGAAAAATAAATAAGAGTTAACTGGAGTCAGAACTACAGTTACAGGGGGCAGTTACAGAATAAAATTATGCAGCTAAAATTAGAACAGTGCATTAAAGACAGAACGGCTGTTACAGGGCCATGACGCTATGAAACTGTCAGAGCGGTGGCCATACTGAGAGTCCCAAATAAAGAGACAAACCTATTAATAGGTTGCGTGTAAGAATATTGTGTCAGAAAGGAGTTACTTACAGGAGTAGCTATTAATAGGCTACATGCAGGATTATGGAAGTTATAGAAGACTTGAGTTTCAAGATGAAAATATTATTATAAAAGGGCAGTTGCGTGCAGAAGTGAAAGGGGAGCTCAAAATTGAAAAATGTGTAGCCATAAAGAGGGAAGGTGCCGCTGATAAAATAATATATGTGCTAAGAAAAGGTTGTTGAAGAGAGTCGTAAGAATGTGCATATAAGTTAAGAATTAGGGTTGAGCTCTAAACTGTGTAAGAGAGCAGATAAGAATGTCAGAGCACCGAAATGAGCAGATAAGGCTATCAAAGAGCTGTAAATGAGCAGATAAGGTTGTCAGAGCCGTAAGCGAGTAGAGAAGGCTGTCAGAGCACAGAGAAGGCTATCAGAGTACAGATAAGGCTGTTAGAGTGCAGTAAGCAGAGTGGTAAGAGTGATCCGTTAGGTTGAGCTCTGTGCATGTAGAGAAATAGGTGTGTAGCCAAAGAGAAAAAAAGAGTGGAGACAGAGCACTGCTGAGAGAAGAGCGGTAAAGAAAGAGCACAGCTGATAGAGCGTGACTGAGAGAGTGTGGCAACAAGTGCGCAAAAGGAATATGTGTTTCCTGGATTGAAATAGAGGTTGGGTGAGCAATAGACCAGTGAGGGTCTTGTAAAAGTGAAGGCATATTTATGTCAATCTAAGATTCAAAATAGAAATCCAAGTTGGTGCTTGGAATCATGGGTTGGTGCTCCTTCTAGTTGGTGCTAGTAAATCAGGGGTTGGTGCTCCTTTCTATTGGTGCAGATAAATTAGGGGTTGGTGCTCCTTCCAGTGGGTGCTGGTAAACTGTTTGTAAAGTTGGTGCTTTGCAAAGGTTGGATTTGGATGGGAGTCCAAGTAGTCTATTTTTGAGGAGTAGCCAAAACTGGTGAACCTCGTTAAATCATGTGTTGTGGAATGCTCTCTTGTTATATTTGCTATTTATTGTTTTAAGCTTTCATTTTCAAGTTTAAGAGTTGTAGATTTGAACTTAAATAGCTACATTGATTCACCCCCCTCTCAGTGCCATTGTAAGACTAACAATTGGTATCAGAGCCAAGTTCCTGAATAGGCTAAATCAGCTAAGGTTGATCTTGGATTAGTATGCAATGGGTAAGAAGAATAGATCCTCCTCCAATAAGGCATCTCAGTCAGTTTTAGTTCCTATAGAAGAGAAAATTGCACTAGAGAAGGTAGAAGAAGTGAACTCTGAAGTATGCAATGAAAACCTGGAGATTGAAGTAGATCTAGAAGGTGAGCTGATCGCCGCACTTGAAGAGTTGAGTATAGAAAAGAAAAAGAACAAAATACTATCCAAGAAGTTGGAAGAATATGAGGATGAGATTGAAGATCTCTTCTTACAAGTTCAAAAGGCCAAGAAAATAGAAGAAGCCTTGAAGACACACTTGGATGGTGAAGTCGATGTATGCAGCAAAAGTGAACAGGAATCTAACAAAGTTATTGTTGATCTAAAGCTGCAAGTAGAACAGTACAAAAGAATTGAAGATATTCTCAGGTCTCAAATCAATGTGAAAGAGACTGTTTGCTGCAAACAAGAAGAAGAGATTGTTTCATTGAAGAAACAACTAGAAGAGGCCAATGTAAATCTCAAATATGAGAAGAGCACAGAGTTGCTAGATAAAATGATAAAGCAACAAAGAAGCTCCACGACTAAGCTTGGTCTTGGATTTGAAGCTGAACAACCTTCATCTTCCAAAAGTGTAGAAAAGAAGAAGTCCACTGTTGAAGGATCGAAGCAAGAAAATTTTGAAGCTGAATCTTCAAAAGGAAGAAAATATCAAAGGAGATCTATAGCAAAGCAACCATAGCAAAAGAGGTTCTATCACTCTCACTCTTTTAATAATAATGCTTTTGATGGCTATTGTGTTAGATGCAACCATTATGGTCACAAGGCATTTTATTGTGGACAGAATAATAGATCAAAGAATTATGCTGTTAGAAATACATCTGCATTTCTGAGTGAACACCCTATGCAATGTTTTAAATGTAATGGCCATGGGCACATAGCAAGGTTTTGTCCAAGCACTTCTGTATCTAATCTAAGGCAAGACCATATATTTCATCATACACATAGAATGCAATGCAGACAGGGAATAAAACATGTGCAATGTTTTAAATGTAATGGTCAAGGGCACATAGCAAGGTTTTGTCCAAACACTTATGTATCTAATCTAAGGCAAAACCCTAGATTTCATCAGACACAAAGAGGGCAACACAGACAGGGAACATATCATGTGCATAAAAGAAAATAAAATAATCATCCATCAAGAATGCACAAGAGACAACCCCGCAAGAGAAATGTTCAAGTTCACAAACAGGGGCAAAATAGGGAAGTAATTGAAAAACTCAAGCCCAAGTTCAGGAAAGTCTGGAGAAAGGTAGAAGAAAGGAAATCGTGTCTCCTTGGACTGAAGGAGGCTACTCCGCCATTGCTCTAAGCAACTCCAGGTGGCACATCCTCAGGGGGAGCAATATTAAAGTTTTATTTTAATGCTCCTATGTATTTGTCTGGGTATCTAAGGATGAAAGACAAGCAGTCGATAAATTTTTGTAACAGTTGTCAATTTTTTTTTCGGTTTATGTAGTGGACTGTGGAAGTACCATGAAGGGTTGTGATTAAATTGAGATCTGGCACCCTTGGTAGTTTTGATATTGGTCATTGTTGTACTATTGATGATTCTTCTGCCACTGTTCATAGCTATGGATTATAACAGTTCAGATAAGTTGGTTGAGTGGAAAGAATGTTTGCCCTAGCTGCATATATGTGTTTCGATAAAAGCAGCGTGTATTTGTTCTACACTTTGTTGTGAAGATTGTTAGATATTTCATGATGCCTTGGTGAATATAGTTAATTCACAGACAGTTTTGTTTTAACTGTTGATAAAATGCCAATCCGAGATTACGAAGTATGAGGTTGAGTAAGGTGCACCATGGTTGGTCGTGAAGTGTTTGACTAAATGTCTTCTCCTGATTTGCATAGTTGAAAGTAAGGTGTGACCTACAGTAACTGTAGAAAACATAGATCAGGTTGTAAATATAAAATAGATTGAGGTAGCCTGCTGGATTCTCACTACAGAGAGAGACAAACAGCTATCATTAGGTTCAAGCTTGTTGATAATATCCAAGATGCATGGTGGAGATGTATGCAGATGCTGCTGGCATTGCAAAACAAAAATTTGGCTATATAAGATTATTGTATTCCTTCACTAACAGTGGACAAGTTTAAGTTTGCAAAGCAATAGAGGGTAGTTGCACAGAAGACAGTGGTCCAGTCATGTTCTTACACATGTTATATTGGTGAAGTTGACGGTGATGGTGTCATTCACTGGTTATTGCTACTCACATTATTAATATTGGTGATGCCTATTATTCTTATCATGATGTTGTCAAACAGTGAAATGAAGTGGTCACATATTCCCAAGAATAGACTAAGAATTGACTAGCCATCGAGATCAAATTCTCAGGGGGAGCATTTATGCATCCGTTTATCATATTGCTCATGTTTATGCTTTTTGCTAACTGTAATTTTTTTTACCTGAGAATGTTGTGCATGGACTCAGGGGGAGTTTTACAGCCGCCCTTTGGTATTATTCTCAAAGGGGGAGAAGAATTACAGGTAATTGCATGCAATTATGTGTGTTGCCAACAATTCCAAAGGGGGAGATTGATGAGCAAGGTGCAACCAAAGTATTGTCATTGTTGTCAACACAATCAGGTTGATCAGTTGATGCAATGGACAGGAGTTCATTGATGAGCAAGGTGCAGCCAAAGTATAATGGACAGGAGTTCATTGATGAGCAAGGTGCAGCCAAAGTATAATGGACAGGAGTTCATTGATGAGCAAGGTGCAGCCAAAGTATTATCATTGTTGTCAACATAGACAGAGGATCGGTTGATGCAATGGACAGGAGTGCAAAGGTCATTAGATAGATCGGTTGATGAAGTGAACAAGAGTTCAGAGCAATCAGAGCATGTACAATGAATTTCCAAGAAGACAGAAGTGGCCCAGATTCAAAGGTTCAAAGAAAAAGACAAGTAAGAAAACTGTCACGATATCATGACATGTTTAGCCAGAAAGAAAAACTGTCATGATTTCGTGACATGTTGGAGGCAAAGAAGCCAAGTAGAAAAACTATCGCGATTTTACGACATGTTAGAAGAGAGAGAAAGCGCAAGGAAAACTGTCGCGATTTCGTGACATGTTGGAAGAGAGAGAAAGTGCAAGAAAAACTATCATGATTTCGTGACATGTTCGAAGAAGAAGCGCATGCAGGAAAAACTATCGCGATTTCGTGACATGTTCGGGGAGAAGGTGCAAGCAAGAAAAACTATCGCGATTTCGTGACATGTTCAAAGAGAAAATGGCAAGTAGAAAAAGTGTCACGATTTCACGACATATTGCAAGGAAGGTAGTACGGACGAAAATGTGTCGTGATTTTGTGACATGTTTGAGAGAAGAAGCTTGCAAAGAAAAGTGTCACAATTTCACGACAATCTGCAAGAGAGGCAGTATGGACGAAAATATGTCATGATTTCGCAACATGTTTGAGAGAAAGAGCTCGCAAAGAAAAGTGTTGCAATTTCACGACAATCTGCAAGAGAGGCAGTACGGATGAAAATGTGTCACGATTTCGTGACATGTTTGAGAGAAGGAGCTTGCAAAGAAAAGTGTCACGATTTCGTGACAATCTGCAAGAGAGGCAGTACGGATGAAAATGTGTCACGATTTTGTGACATGTTTGAGAGAAAGAGCTTGCAAGGAAAAGTGTCGCGATTTCATGACAATTTGCAAGAGGAAGCGCTAAGGAGAAAAAGTGTCACGATTTCTCGACATGTCTGGTTTTCGCGATCCGATGAGATGAAAAGCACTAAGGAGAAAAAGTGTCGCGATATCGTGACATATTGTAGGAGAGAGAAAGGCAAGATAAAAAGTGTCATGATTTCGTGACAATTTGCAAAAGGAAGCGCTAAGGAGAAAAAGTGTCGCGATATCGTGACATGTCACATTTTCAGGACCCGAAGAGGAGAGAGAGTGTACGGAAGCGAAAAGTGTCACGATATCGTGACATGTCATGTTTTTGCTAGTGCAAGCCGAACAATGAAGCAAGGCAGTGAAAGTGTCGTGATTTCATGACATGTTCCATTTTTGCAGGCAAAAGGCAGAGAAAGGCACAAAGCAACAAAAGTGTCACGATTTCGTGACATGTTCCATTTTCTTGGGTGAAAGGTAGAGAAAGTGCAAGGAAGCGAAAAGTGTCACGATTTTACGACATGTCATGTTTTCGCTGGTGCATGCCGAGAAGAGTGCAAGGAAGCGAAAAGTGTCATGATTTCGTGACATGTCATGTTTTCGCTGGTGCAAGCCAAGAAGAGTGTACGGAGGTGAAAAGTGTCACGATATCGTGACATGTTGTGTTTTCATGGGTGCAAGCCGAGAAGAGGACAAGGAGGTAGAAAGTGTCGCGATATCGCGGCATGTCATGTTTTCACGGTCAAACGACAAGAAAAAGTCAAAGGGGTAGAAGTGTCATGATTTCGCGACAGGTCACCTTGGCGCGAGCTAAGAAGAGAACTCAGTCGAAATAAAGAAATGTAACAGTGAATTGTAGATAGTATGATAGTAACAGAGGTAGTTATAGAAAGAATTCATGCAGCCAGAATAAGAAGAGTTAACTAGAGTTAGAACTATAGTTGCAAAGGAAAAATCAGGCAGATAAAATAAGAAGAGTTAACTAGAGTCAGAACTGCAGTTGCAGAGGAAAAATCAAGCAGATAAAATAAGAAGAGTTAACTGGAGTCAGAACTATAGTTGCAGGGGGTGTTGCAAAGAAAATCATGCAGGAAAAATAAAGAAGAGTTAACTAGAGTCAGAACTACAGTTACAGGGGGCAGTTATAGAATAAAATTATGCAGCTAAAATTAGAACAGTGCATTAATGACAGAACGACTGTTATAGGGCCGTGACACTGTGAAACTGTCAGAGCGGTGGCCATACTGAGAGTCCCAAATAAAGAGACAAACCTATTAATAGGTTGGGTGTAAGAATATTGTGTCAGAAAGGAGTTACTTATAGGAGTAGCTATTAATAGGCTGCATGCGGGATTATGGAAGTTATAGAAGACTTGAGTTTCAAGATGAAAATATTATTATAAAAGGGCAGTTGCATGTAGAAGTGAGAGGGGAGCTCAAAATTGAAAAATTGTGCAGCCTTAAAGAGGGAAGGTGTCACTGATAAAATAATATATGTGTTGAGAAAAGGTTGTTGAAGAGATCCATAAGAATGTGCATATAAGTTAAGAATTAGGGTTGAGCTCTAAACTATGTAAGAGAGTAGATAAGAATGTCAGAGCATCGAAATGAGCATAGAAGGCTGTCAGAGAGCCATAAATGAGCAGATAAGGCTGTCAGAGCCGTAAGCAAGTAGAGAAGGCTGTCAGAGCGTAGAGTGTAGTAAGTAGAGTGGTAAGAGTGATCTGTTAGGTTGAGCTCTGTGCGTGTAGAGAAATAGGTGTATAGCCGAAGAGAAAAAAAGAGTGGAGATAGAGCACTGTTGAGAGAAGAGCAGTAAAGAAAAGAGCACAGCTGATAGAGCGCGACTGAGAGAGTGCGGTAGCAAGTGCACAGAAAGAATATGTGTTTCCTGGATTGAAAGAGAGGTTGGGTGAGCAATAGACCAATGAGGGTCTTGTAAAAATGAAGGCATATTTATGTCAATCTAAGATTCAAAATAGAAATCCAAGTTGGTGCTTGGAATCATGGGTTGGTGCTCCTTCCAGTTGGTGCTGGTAAATCAGGGGTTGGTGCTCCTTTCTGTTGGTGCAGATAAATTAGGGGTTGGTGCTCCTTCTAGTGTGTGCTAGTAAACTGTTTGTAAAGTTGGTGCTTTGCAAAGGTTGGATTTGGATGGGAGTCCAAGAAGTCTATTTTTGAGGAGTAACTAAAATTGGTGAACCTCGTTAAATCGTGTGTTGTGGAATTCTCTCTTGTTATATTTGTTGTTTCTGGTTTTAAGCTTTCATTTTCAGGTTTAAGAGTTGTAGATTTGAACTTAAATAGCTACACTGATTCACCCCACCTCTCAGTGCCATTGTAAGACTAACACATCATACAATATACTTTTGGGTCACCCTTGGATCAATGCAATGCGAGCTATTCCCTCAACTTTACATCAGTGTGTTAAATTCAAATTTAAAAATTAGTTGGTTACAATTCATGGTGATCCTAGACCCTTTGATATGTGTGCTTTAGCAGAACCGGTTGGAGTTCAATTTTTCCCTGCTCTGTCATCCACACATCCTAATTCTCATCAACTGTCTAAACGTGTGAAACACACACCCATAACATCATCTAATTTTTCCCCATCAACTACACCTCTACATATAGCTCAACCATCTTCCGAACAAACCACATTAGGACCTCAAAAAGATCCTAAAACTACAACCAATGCTTCTTGTTTTACTCCTATAACTTCCATACCTATAGACTCACCCATCGATATCTCTATAACATCTACATCCACTACAGGTATCCTTTCCACATTCGACAATGTAGGAAATGTTACTTCTACCTCTTATGCTCTTACTGATGAGCTCTTACCCGATTTATCTAAAATTCTTATATCAGAAGAAACCAACACTGCCATGCAAGATTCCCTTATTTTAAATAAACTACCACCCTCTCCTCGTACCTTGGGCCTCCCAAATCCTATCGAAAGTATCTACCAAGTTGGGAGTTGTGCTTTTATTTATAAGGGATATGACTGGGGAAGAATACCTAGAAACATCAAAACACATTGTGATGGATATGCCAAATGCTATTTTGCTAATGAGTATATTAAAGCTAAACCCATAATGCTTAAATTGGGATATAAATGGAAAGGTTTGGGACCTTTACAGAATGGTATGAAAGAACCTTTTGAGGTAGAACCATGGCCTGCCCGATGTGGTGTTGGCCTATTTCCTAGTAAAGGTCAGCCCTTCCCATTTGAGGATGATGCCCATCTTATAAGTTACCAAGATTATCTGGATAAACAAGATGTCTTGCATTTTAAGCCTCTTACATGTAATATGTTCTCCATAGCTTACCCTGAGATGATTGCCGAATCTGACGACGAGTTGGAGGGGGATATATTTCATGATGTCTCCATTGAGGAATTGTTACATAACAAATTTTATTTCAATGGCTCTATACCTAGTATAGCCCAGCTTGAGGCCACGGCTCCTCAAGATGAATTATCCAAGCTAACCTTGGAAGAATTACAAGAATTAGGTGTTTCACCCACCCCACCTAATTTTGAGAGAGATCTACATATGGAAGTAGAAAACATCATAAAAATTAGCATTGGAACCGAAGATAACCCTCACATAATCAACATTGGATCATAATTGAGTCAAGAAAAACAAGATAACTACATTACATTCCTTAAACAATATGAAGACGTCTTTTCTTGGACATATGAAGATATGCTAGGATTAGACCCTTCTGTAGTTATGCATCACCTAGTAGTCCATCCGGATGCTAAACCTGTTAAACAAAAACTTAGAAAAATGCATCCTAAAGTGGCCTTACTAATCAAAGGAGAATTAGAAAAACTCTTAAATGTTATTTTTATAAAAGCCATTGATTATGATGAATGGATCTCAAATGTAGTTCCAGTAGCTAAGAAAGAAGCCACTAAAGTTAGGGTTTGCATAGACTTTAGAGATATTAATGCTGCATGCCCTAAAGATGATTTTCCTCTTCCCAACATGGATCAGATCATTGATTTTACTGCTGGGAGTGGAATGATATCTCTAATGGATGGATTTTCTAGTTATAATCAGATCATGATAGCTCCTGAAGATCAGGCTAAAAAAACCTTTATTACCCCTTGGGGGACCTTTTGTTGGAAAGTGATGCCATTCGGTTTAAAGAATGCAGGTGCAACATATCAACGAGCCATGACTTATATATTTCATGATATGATGCATGATATTTTACATGATTATGTAGATGATATTATAGCTCATTCCATCAAAGAAGATGATCATTTAGATGACTTGAGAAAATTATTTGATCGGTTAAGGGAGTATCTTATCCGATTGAATCCAGCTAAATGTATATTTGGAGTTAAGTCCGATAAATTATTAGTGATTATAGTTTCTTTACGTGGCATTGAAATTGACCCTCTCAAGATCGTGGCTATCACTAATATGCCTGCACCCAAAAATATATCGGAATTACGAAGTCTACAAGGTAAGCTTCAAGCTATTCACCGCTTTATTAAGAAGTTGGTAGACAAAACCGGACCTTTTCTTAAGCTTATTAAGAAAGATGTCTCTTTTCATTGGGACGATGAATTTTAGGAAGCATTCGAACTCCTCAAACAATATCTCCTTAAACCACCGGTGCTTTCACCACCTAGATCTGATCGTCCATTTATTTTGTACATTTTTGCTTTTGATTTTGCCTTAGGAGCTATGTTAGCTCAGCTTGACGATGAGAAGAAAGAACGTGCTAATTATTACATTAGTAGGACCTTAATCAGTTATGAAACTCGCTATACCATATTAGAGAAGTTATGTCTAGCAGTTGTATTTTCTACATAGAAACTATGACATTATATGCTTAGTCAAAAAACGTATGTTATTGCCAAATTCGACCCTTTGCTATATCTCATGCGTCGACCGTACTTATCTGGTCGCACAGCCAAGTGGGTTCTTGCGCTAAGCGAGTTTGAACTCACATTTATAGGATAGAAGTCTGTTAGGGGTCAAATCATAGCAGATCAATTAGATGCTACACCCTTAGAGTCTACCCATCCCCTCATCATTGAGTTTCCCGATGAATGCCTTAAACTAGAGGTAGACCATCCAGAGCAATGGTCCCTATACTTTGACAGAGCCCGATGTATGAGTGGGGTTGGCACAGGTATTATTTTAATATCTCCGCAAAAACATCTTATACCTCTGTCCTTCAAATTAACATTTGCTTGTACTAATAACACTATCGAATATGAAGCTCTTATCCTTGGATTACGAGCTGCTTTAGTACTAAAAATTAAAAATTTATTGGTTTTTGGTGATTCTCAACTTGTCATAAATAAAATCAATGATGTTTATCAAACTCGAGATGACAAATTGCATCCATACAAAGCATATGTCTTACAATTATTATCTTTATTTAATCAAGTTACCTTGGAAGTTATTCCTCAAACTAGCAATCGTGCAGCTGATGCTATGGCTACAGCTGCATCTCTTTTGCCCTTGGAGTTAGATGATGAATATGCTACCATCATTATTTGTCGACTCCAAGAGCCTGATTCAAGAAAATCATGCTTAGAACCTTTGGATGTGTTTCTAATCAATGAAACTACTCTTGAACCATGGTACACTAATATATTTAATTTTCTACAAAATGGAACCTTCCCTGAAGGTTGTCATAGTAACCAGCGCAGGTTATTACATAGACGAGCAAGTCGCTTTGTGATTATTGGTAATACCTTGTATAGGAGATCTTTTGAAGGCATCTTACCGAGATGTTTTCATCTAGCAGAATCTAAATCAGCTTTGAGTGAAGCCCATAATGGATCTTGTGGGGGGCATTTTAGTGGTAGCGCCATTGCTAAAAAACTCCTCAAGATAGGATATTTTTGGCCTACCATGGAGAATGATGCACATTCTTATGTGCGCCATTGTGACAAGTGCCAAAAATAAGCTGACCTTGTCCATGCACCTGCATAAGAGCTACAGGCCATTTCATCTCCTTGGACCTTTTCAAAATTGGGCTTAGACATCATTGGAAAAATCAACCCTGTGTCATCTGATGGACACAAATTTATCATAACCGCCATTGAGTATTTCATGAAGTGGGTTGAAGCTATGCCATTAGCTTCTTGTACTGGAACCCAAGTTTCCAAGTTTATTTTTAATCAAATTATTTGTAGGTTCGGAATCCCTGCAAATCACATTTTAGATAATGGAACTTGTTTCAAAAATAAAGATGTCAAAAAATTATGTCAAAAGTATAAAATTCAACATCTTTGGTCCACTCCCTATTATCCTCAGTGGTAATGGCCAAGGTAAGCATCTAATAAAACATTAATCAAAATCCTCAAAAGACTGGTCAATAAATCTGCCCGTGATTGGCACATCCAATTATATCCTGCTTTGTGGGCTTATCGAACTAGCGTTCGTACTCCCACGGGCACTTCCCCATTTGTTTTGGTTTATGGTGCTGAAGCCATTTTTCCCTTTGAATTATAAGTTCCTTCTTTAGCTCTACTACTTCAAGATACTGAAGTAGGAGATGAATATCGTGCTGGCAGACTTAGTCAACTGGAACTCCTAGATGAAAAGTGCATCAATGCTTTGGAGCATCTTTGTGCCTACCAAAACAAGCTTAAATGAGCATACCTCAAGAAAGTTCATCAGCGATCCTTTGATATCGGCGACCTTGTCTTAAAAGAAAATCAAAAAAATACTAATGCAACTAAAGATCTTAAAGGTAAATTTGAGCCCAATTGGCTTGGACCATATGTCATCACTGCTAAATTTGGATCGGGAGCATATCGATTAGCTACCTTAGACGGTAATTATCTTAAATAACCTATGAACATTATGCATATTAAGCATTATTATGCATAACATTGGGTCATTTCATCATTTGTATATATTGTATTTTGCATATTGTTTCATTTTAGTAAAATTTCAAAAAAACAATAATAGTATTTCTTCTTGCAATTCATCAATCAAAATCAAAATCTAAAAACATCAAAATCGTAAAAATCTTCAAAAACATATTTTATTTTCATACCTATCAATTCTTGAAGTGTTGCAGTTATATTTTCAGTTATTTTGGATAAATTAGCATTTATTTGAAAACCCGCACTTTCACATTCACATGAATAAATATCTTGATTTTATTTTTTATTATTAATCTCTCTTATATCAAAGTCCACAATCAAATTAAATAAATTTTTGAGCATAGAGAATTGATCTTGTTATTTACTTGAACCAAGTATATCTTTTCACATTAAAATGATTTCATTGCAAATTTGATATGATGCTACATAGTAGAAATGGTTTCTTGAGCAAAAAGTTTCCCCTGCTATCCTATCATGCACATGGTCTAGAATCTTTGAGAATTGACAAAAGGACAAGCTCACCCCTACCCGGAATAAAAATACCTTGCTCTACAGCTAATCCGAGCAAGTATCCCTAGCATAGGAAGAAAATAAAAGTTCAAGAAAAAGAGAAAAATAAAAATGTTATTTTGTATCATCACAGCAATGTTTCATCATTATCTCAAATATCAAGCAAAAATACAAAAAAAAAGAGAAAATAGAAAAAGCAAAAGCAAAATGCAATAAATCCTTCCCTACCCCTTGAAAAGAAAAGAAGGGTGAATGAGCTTGAATCCCTGGAATTCTCAATTATTTGAAAACTATGAGGTAAGCCCCATAACAAGTGGTTTGTGCCCAACCCGCTTGGCCTTGGGTAATCCCTAGCATGGTGATATTTCTGTCACATTAGCGACCTTATTTTGTACAGGCCTATGTTAGCTTATGGATTAGCTAGCTCTTGATAACCTAAATTACACAGTAGTCTGGTATGGTTACATGCATACAAATCATGGTTAACGAACATTCATTTGGTTAAAGTCAAATTACTTGTATCAAATTATCTTGCTCAAAATTGGTGAACGAACAATACATTTGCACACACATTTGTATTTGAGAGATTCTCTATCATTATGATAAATCAAGAATGACAATGAACTCACATATGCACATAAGGGTTCCTTACAAATCTACATTTGTCTTTGAGATAATTTAAAATATTTCTGCAACTCTTTTGGAATAAATTTTATTCTTATTTCAGAACATCTGTTTAGTATAAAAGCAATTACATACATTATTTTCAAAAAATCCAAAATTCTTTTAAAACAACATATTACAAAATCTAGTAAGCAAAGTCAAGTTATATATTATTATTTTCTATTTATCTCCAAATCAAAAATCAATCATGCAATAAAACTAATATATCAATTTCTTCTTTGGATTTCATGATGATGGTATAAGTTTATATCTATAATTCTATGCCTAGCGCAAACCATTGCTTTAATTTTATTTTTCCATTCATTTTAATTTATAAAAACATATGACTTACATCATTATGTTACACAATTGTGCTTTAAAAATGAACGAACACTTATTCTATTTCATGTCATTATTTCAACAGTCAATCTTGCAACCATGGTATAATTTCTAAGGAATTGTCCAAAATTTTATCACACTAAGAAATTTATGCCTAGCAAAATCATATTTCTTTAATATGTCATGCATAATATTTTTTATGAAAATCTGAAAACAAATCACAAACCATCATCATTTCCATCATCACAACACAAAGTCTTAAGACAGTCTCTTAAGCATTCTTTTACTTTTAGCAATATTTCTATACTGGGATTGGCTTGACGAGCGAGCGAGCGGCGACTCCATGAAATGGTCTATAACAGTGACAATGTCCTTTGAAATTATTGTTAGAAGTCCATTTTATTCTCATCAAATCACACCAAAACAACCAATTGTTTACATCAGATTATTTCATTTAAATGTTACAATATGACATAAAATTATAATATTTCTAAAAACCGATATAATCACATGAATCATCAATAATCAATCGAAATTCAACATTAAAGCATCATAAAACAAATTCAACAAGTTATATCATCAAAATACCATATATATATATATATATATATATATATCGACATATGTACATCATATCAAAACTGGACTGGTATGCCACAATCAATAGCCTGGCATACTCCATCCTCTCAAAAACAAAAATATATAATAATAAATGCAATCTCTATGTCATGAGTGTCTAGTCTTATGGAGCCCTCAAGCTCTCAGCCTCGTCTCCTCTCCTACCCTGAGGTGGAGGAGAAGGCCCCATCGATGTCTGCCCTGTGACGTGGGTCCTCGATGTCGATCATGACGATGTCCTCAACGACCCCATATTGATCGGCACTGCAATGTTAGCTGGCAGCTGTAACCTTTGGCTCTCTGGAACCATCTGGTACTATGCTCCCTGGTAGAATGAAGTCTGAGCCATAGACCATGCCAACTCCTACATGCTAGCTCCTTCGTCCTGAGCTCTGAGCCATGTAGCCTCATCCTGCAATGTCTGCACCTGAGCTCGAAGGTGGGCAACCTCAGCTCGGAGAGCCACTATCTTGCTGCTCTCCCCTACCTTGAAACCCTTGGCCTTATTGAGTGATGGTGGTCTCTCTCCCTGCTAAGAAGGAAGTCCCTCCTCCCTCCTCCCTGGCTACTATGGTCTCTAGGGAGCTCGTGCCATCCTTTGGCATCTCTCCTATGGATACCATCGCTACTCTCTCCTATCGCGACCCCGTGCTGCCTCAATAGCATCCTGGTGTTGCATCCCCATTCAACGCACCATGGTGTGCATTGGACCCTATGCCCTCATCATCCGAGGAGGGCGGATGCCTGCATACCAGGCATCGTATCCATCTGTAACCCTAGCATCATAACCATCCACTGGCTGGATGGGGGCATCATCTGTGTCTTGACTCCAGAACCGCTACATGTCTGGAGCCCCACTCAGTATAGTACTATCTTGAACAGTCCAGAAGTACTCATAATCCCTGAGAGAATGGATCCCCTACTATAGACTAAACTATCATAGCACCTGGTCATAGCGGTGGAGCTCTACCTCTCCCCACTCCATCCTCAGCCAACAGACTTGCTTGATGTGAGCCAGCTCCTGCCCATCCTCTACCCACCCAAGGTGCTCTTGCCATAGCCTCTAGGTGATCTAGTCAGGGATGAGGTCGTCCAACAACCTCCGTGACATCGACAAATCTATCCACCGCTGTGACCCCCTTTGTAGCCACCAATAGAAAACCTAAGGTCTCTCCCGGTCAACCCTTGTCAATGGGAGCCCTATCGACCTTCGCATCACGATGTGCTCCCAACACCAAACCTATAGCAGTGATGTCAAGACTAGACATCAACCTCCCTTGTATACGATCCCATGCAGGATCCTATACAAGCGACATAGTACAAAGCTACCCCATGCAAACCTATACCCATGGTCTCTCATGTTGCAAACTATATCTGAGAGGAGCCATGGTAGCCTACACCCGCTCTAGTGGCACAGCAGTAAGCCACCTACCACCCCTGCCAAAACCAAAGTCAGCCTAGATGCCCCAGGCATTTGCCTCAGAGACTTGATGTTCACCCCGCCCTTCTCCAGGGTGAAGCTCGGGTCTCCAGTCAATCTCATCATAGTCTGGCCCTGATTGGCTATAGGCATCATCAACCCTCCTTGTATGGGGATCCTCATGATCCTCCATACGTCCTCTAGAGTGGGAGCCATATCCCCTGTCGGTAGCCAAAAATAGGATGACCCTAGATACCACCTCTCTGCTAGGGCTGTCAGTAGCCCCATTTTTGTCGGTACTTGTGGCATCTCTGCCACATGTCGTAGCCTGACCTATGCTAGTTGGTCGCGCTCTACCTGGTCGAGAGTGGCCAAGTCATCTCTCAGCCCACTGTATTTCCATTCTTGGATCTTTAGTAATCCTTTCTGCAAAATAAAAAATAAAATTCATTAATCAACCAATCATTAAAATTAAATTAAATACATTTTAACCATCAAGTAATGATATCATCCACCATTGGATGATATCGTCCCAAATTGGGCAAAGTCATCCTGTGTAGGACGAAATCGTCTCTGATTTCACAACTTGGGGATTGCCCCTACTTCGTCGATTTTGCCCTCTGACGAAATCGACGATATAGGGATGATTCCAAAAAAATTGGGATGATTTCATCTCGATGGCGTCGACGGCCTAAAAACGACCGCGATGCCCCTAAACAATCAACATTTAAATCAAAAAATTGCACAAAGTAAAATAAAACCTAATCTACTAGGATTAGATCCTTACCCGTAGCCCGCGCCGGACCTCTGTCGCTCTATGCGCTGTCTCCACCATTGTTTCTCTCTGCAGAGCTCTAGAACAGTAAAAATGAATAGTAAAAAAATGAATTAGGGTTTTCCCTATTTTTCTTAATTTTATTCAAAACCAACAACATTTTAATTTTGCTTTTTCGTGTTTTTACCTCAAACGTTCGATTTGGATAAAAATACGGAGGGGGCACCATAGTGAGCAGTTGTATGATTCGACCAAGAATCATCGTCTAAAAAATTGAGTACATTTTTGCTTTGTCGTAAAATGGAAAAAACTCGTCTTTAATGCATTTTCTTCGAAAAATTTGCTAAAGAGGGAGAAAAATGTAGCACCCTAAAATTGACACAGTTAAAACTTAGTAAAAAGATAAAATTCAAATTTTAACCTCAAACCGCCCATTAACCGCCTACTACCCACTTTCCTCATTTTCTATGCCATTTTTAGGATTTTTTTTGACCATTGGATGATATCGTCTAAGATCAGATGAAATCGTCCCAGATCTGACGAATTCATCATGGACAGAACATCCAGACGATTTTGTCCCAAAACCAAATTTTCATAATTAGCTTTTGTTTCAACAGCCTCTCCAACTTGGGTAGAAGCGCGTGTCTGCATAGTTGGAGATTTCCCCATTGGAGATCTCCCAGATTGGGATGATCCCCAACCTCCTAACCTCTCCCTAATCCTATATAAACTAAGATTTTCTTAGTTTATCCCCCTGATTCCCCCTGACTTTCTACCTGAAACTCTGCTTAAACTTCCCTGAACTTCCACGTACCTCAAAGCATCCTCACACCATCATTTGCATTCGACACTTCGTGTTTTCTTGCAGGAACTTTACTGTTTTTCAATCGAAGCTAGCTCGTATCATCACAAACGATTTCGGACGATTTTGAATGATCTTGTCGAGGAGCGCAGATGATCTCATACGATTGTAGGTGATCCCGACTGTAGTCCAGATTGGGGGCAATTAGAGTCTAGAGTTTGCATCTCTTTATTGTTTGCTGCATTTCTTTATACATTATCTTAGTTATTATGTTTATGCATCTTGGAGTTCACCTCATTTAGCATAACCGCATGATAAAGTTAAAATCAATCATTAAATATATTGCATTTCTCTTGTTTGTTATTTGAATCCATTATTTAGGCACGTTTGATGTCATTGCTATTATTCTCCTTTGCTTTTGCAGTTGCATATTTTGTATTTTGTGTCTATTTTTGTGATTGCAGGTTTTTGACGAATTCATCTGACAAATTTGTCAGATCTCAGACGATTTCATCTGATCTCAGATGACAAACTGTGATTTGAAATGATTATGTGAAATATCAGACGATTACGTACAAGTTGAGACAATTTGGACTGCTACAAAACCCAGAACCTTCATCAAACATCCAGAATCAGGTATGTTTTGTCCCATTCGGCACATTTTCTGTGTTTAGCATTTATTCATATTTTCTGTATCCATAAAATCAGCATTGGCATATAGAATAGTTTAGATTCATCTTGGCCAAACCTAGGAGTTGAATGATTAAAGTACAAAATGAACACATCAAACTCACTATCAACCTAGGTGTGGAAATTGCCACTCAAAATTTTCTTGGCGAACCCACCATCTATCAAAAATTCATCTTTATACCCCTCCCCCGAGAGGCGGGACCTTCAAAGGGCCTCTCAGTCCAAGGTATTGTCCCATCCTTCTCGCATCCCCCTTCCGAGTGTGGATCCTATAGCCTGAGGGTAAGGATGCGAAAAATTTGGAGCAATACACTACCCCCTCAAGCGATGAGTCGATGAGGGAATGACCAGTGAGAAAAGTGACAAGTCGCTTGACCCAGATGACATTTGTTAAGGTTTCCTTTATTTGTTCTCATTGAAAAATGGCACAGTTTTAAAAGGATTTGGATGATGCTATGGAGATTTCATGGAAGAAAAGAGTTGAAAACGTCCTTCCTATGGGGCGGTCTAGCCATAATGGCCTTCTTGGGAAGTGAAGTAGTAACTTGTCCATGAATCCATGGGAATTTTGCATTCCATCTTGACCCTAAATGAATTCCATTATCTTTGGCTTGTTTTAATGGGTTTTGAACCCTTTTCATTGGTGTTTGGGAAATTTTGAGTAACCAAAGAGTTTATGGATACCTTTGGTGCTTTTTTGGATTGACCAAAGGGTTTATGGACACCTTTGGGGATTTTTGGGTTGACCAAAGGGTTTATGGATACCTTTGGGGCCTTTTTGGGGTGACCAAAGGGTTTATGGATACCTTTGGGGCTTTTTGGGGTTACCAAATGGTTTATGGATGCCTTTGGAGCTTTTTGGGATTGACCAAAGGGTTTAGGGATACCTTTGGGGCTTTTTGGGATTTACCAAAGGGTTTAGGGATACCTTTGGGGCTTTTTGGGTTGACCAAAGTGTTTATGGATACCTTTGGGGATTTTTGGGGTGACCAAAGGGTTTATGGATACCTTTGGGGATTTTTGGGATTGACCAAAGGGTTTAGGGATACCTTTGGGACCCTTTGGGTTGACCAAATGGTTTATGGATACCTTTGGGGCTTTTTGGGGTGACCAAAGGGTTTATGGATACCTTTGGGGCTTTTTGGGGGTGACCAAAGGGTTTATGGATACCTTTGGGGCTTTTTGAAATTGATTGCTTAATTTTTTGATTGATGATTAGGGGAGGTATGGTACCAATAATGCCCCAGTTGATGCTTGAAAATATTTGTGTGATGTGCAATTGTGCGATTGTGGACCATTAGGTGCATTAGGTGTTATGATGCATTAATGGATGCATGTGTTGTGCTATGATGTCATTTGATGATATGCAATATTTTTATTTGATCTATGATATGACGATGGATGTCTATCATGTATGCATATGTTGTAATGTGATTTGATTTGATTTTGTACATGTATGGATGTATGATGAGATGGATGACTATATGTTGTATTATGCTAGCACCCTAGATGATATAGAATGCATCAATTCTTATGTAATGTGGTTTATGAGGCTTATGTAAAATGGATTTTGTAATTGAAATGAATGTGGTGAAGTGATATGATGTTTAGAATATGTTCATGAGGTTTTCATGAAACTCAAACACTCTAGTAAATGGATAAAAAGTTGTATACTAACTATGCAAGAATTTTTAACAAGGTATGAATCCGTTAGGATGACCAAGATACTCAATATCCCTATGTGTGCAAGTGAGTTCATTCCTGCAAGATGCATAAAGATACCACCATTGAAAAGTAGGCTATCCACCAAACCTGTAATGAGGATCACTCTATGAATGTCACAATCCAAAATTTTGTACTCAGTTAGATTAGACCACTAGGTAGTATAGGTGACCAAAAGCTAGCTCGTCCACATGCAAACATTGGTCTATACACATGCAAAGCTAATGTGATAGACATATCATCATGCATTTAGGATACCACCATTGACAAGTAGGCTATCCACCAAACCTATAATGAGGATCACCTAAATGGTTTTTCAAATGCTGAGAATTCTAGGGATTCAAGCTCAAGTGTATTTTGGTTATTCAATTGATTGGGATTACTTGATCTCATATATAGTGATGAAAATCACTGTTTATTTTTCTCTTTTTAGTGACTATAATCACTGTTTATTTTGAGTTTTTTTTTTTTCTCTTGAGTAAGGGCTTTCAATAGTGGTGATAACCACTGTTATTTTTTATTGTTGCTTTTTGAGGATTTTGATTTCAAAGTTGAACTTGTGGGATTTTTGGCTTGTGGATGGCATTGATCCTTTAGGCCTTGGGGATGACTACCCATCCTTCTTAGGGGCATGTAGTATGAATCCTTACGACTTTAGGGATCAAAGGTGTTTGGAAATGTTGATGGGAAGCTTTTGGGATTTTGCTTTGGAATGGTGTTGATATTTTAGGCCTTGGGGATGACTACCCATCATTCACAGGGATGTGTATTACGAATCCTTACGACTTTAGGGATCAAGGGTGTTTGAAAATTTTGATAGTGGTGAAAACCACTATTTATTTTGGGGAATTGGGTGGGGAAGAGCTTGTCCTTTTGCCAATTATCAACATTATTGAACCATTCTCTCAAGGTACCCTAGACCACTTTGTGGGTTTCATATTTCCTTTCATAAACTTGTATTTATTAGTGTTAAATGTTTTGGTATTTGATGTATACAAGGCACAATCTCAAAAATACTCTACCTCCTAAAAATCTCACTAGCCTTCTAAAAAATCTGAGAAGAAACTAGATATGGCTAAGTGATCGAAAACCTTAATGACATTCTAAAAAAAAATGACTAAGTGGAGAGAATGGACACGACCATGGAAATGTATGAAATGTAGATGGAACTCATAAGTAACTATGGAATGATCTAAGTGATAACCTTGACACCATTGATTCTGCATTATATGTAGTGTACTATTTTAATGCTAGACATGTATGAGCCACTTTAAAAATACAAAGTGCCAATGATGATTATGCCTAATGCAAATGATAATGCAATGGTATGCAACTTAATGGGAATGCAATTTTTTTTTGAAATTTTAATGATGTTTTTTTTCTCTTTTGGAAATTTTGATTGATATATATGTATGAAAGTACAATGCGATGCAATATTTTTGTATTTTGATATTTTGATGATATTTTTTGAATTTTTGATTGATATGTATATACATGTGACCACCGGGCTTATTTGGGGGCCATTGGGGATTTTATAGTTGACCTAGACGATCGTAGATAGTCCAGGAGCATTTTTACTTGACCTAGATGGTGAGAACCCACTAAGAGCCTTTTGGGTGACTTAGACGTACAATGACACTTAAAAAGTGTCTATGACTGCCTAGGGGTATTTGGCTATGACCAAAGGGCTTATGGATGCCTTTGGGGATTTTAGGGTTGACCTAGATGATCGTAGATAGTCCATGAGCATTTTTACTTGACCTAGACGATGAGAACTCGCTAGGAGCTTTTTGGGTGACCTAGATGTGCGATGGGACTTAAAAAGTATCTACAACTACCTAGGGGAATTTGGCTATGACCAAAGGGCTTATGGATGTCTTTGGAGCTTTTAGGGTTGACCTAGACAATCATAGATAGTCTATGAGCATTTTTACTTGACCTAGATGGTGAAAAACCACTAGGAACCTTTTGGTGTCACCTAGATAGTCATAGACCACCTAGGGATGTTATGGGTTGACCAAGTAGTATGTAGATACCATTGGAGCCTTTTGGGGTCACCTAGACAGTTATAGACTACCTAGGGGTGCTATGGGTTGACCAAGCGGTATGTAGATACCCTTGGAGCCTTTTGGGGTCACCCAGACAATTATAAACCACATAGGGGTGCTATGGGTTGACCAAGTGGTATGTAGATACCCTTGGAGCCTTTTGGGGTCACCTAGATAGTTTAAGACCACCTAGGGGTGCTATGGGTTGACCAAGTGGTATGTAGATACCCTTAGAGCCTTTTGTAACTTTGCTTACTTTATGTTCTTATGAGGAAGGTGCAATACCTTGTATACCCCCAATATTTGTGGTGATTAAAGGAAGCAAGGAAGGTGTGATACCTTTAGAATCCCAAGTTTGCTTCATTGCTTGTGATGTAAATAGTGGGGAAGGTGTTACACATTGGATACCCCGAGTATGTACTATGATTGGTGCAATGTTATTGTCTTAGCTAGAAGGAGAAATAGAAATTGACCCCCCTGATTGTGCTAGGGGATTTTGGGTAATGCCCATGTTTTGATGGGGTGAAATGAGTTCTCCACTCATGGATAAAGCTCCCTCATAAATGATATATTGGACCTGAGGATCATTCCTATCGATTATAACTTGTACTAGGTGTTTGAACATGAAGCACCTATGGATGTCATGCCCATTTTCCCTATGGTACTTGCAATATAGGTCTTTGCGATATGTTTTGGGCCTTGGTGCATTTCGATTGATAGGTCGACACTCAAGTAGGTTGATCACATTAGCTACTAAGAGGTGCTCAAACAAAGAGTCCGTGGACTCGACAATGGACGTAAATTGTCACTTAGGGCGACGTTGTCGATTTAGCCCTTGATTTGTTTGATACTTAATATTGGATTGCATAGGAGTTGGTTGGTCCAGATACTCAGGGGGTTGAGATTTAAGATTACTCAATTGTACCTCAATTTTTGTGAGTTGACTCAAGATCTATTGTAAATCATTGTGTTGTTGATTAATGTGTAACTCCACATTGGCTAGCCTATCCAAGATATGTTGTGGAGCTAGTAGGGGCAATTATTGGATGACTATTGAAGAACCTAGATGGCAACTAATAGTTTGTGGAGGTGAACTAGGTGTGGGAGCTGGGACATAGTTGATCGAGGGTGGATAAAAAGTCCCTAATGTCTAAGCAAATGTGGATGCTTCATGATGATTGGAGCTATCGATTATATCCACATGTTCTTGTTCTTGATTTGTCTCATGCTCATATTCCAACTCAGAGTTTTCAACTATGGTAGTTGGGTTACCCCCACTTTGGTCTAGGGGGTACATCGCCTCTTGATCTTGTGGAGATGTTGAGTGATATGGAGTAGGTGTGACCAAATCCATCAATGGTATCTCTTGTGGTGTGGATGGGATTTTGGGTGGAGTTGCAAGTTGCATAGATGGATTCAGAGGACTTTGGTTCTCTGTCATCACATTGATTATTTCCACAAACTCATGAGAATATGCATTTGCATTTGAACAAGTTATGGTTGGCTCATCAACTTGTCCAAGATGATCTACTTGGCCTCCATGTTTGGAGGGCACATCAGGAATACTATCAATGGGTGGAAACTTGGTAGGGGGACTACCTAGATTTTTGATCGACTCGATGATAGGTGTGAATGCAAAATTGGGTACTATACACTCATCGAGTTCTAGGTAGGTCAATTGAATTGTATCCTCAACTATGGTGGGTGAATATGGTATGATATGATTTGATTCATCTATATCAATAGGGGGTTCTTCCTCATTTTTGGTAGGAGTTATAAGATCTTCTATAGATGTATTGATGATAGCTATGGGAGCTTCTACAGTTGGCTCTTCTGATCCTTCCTTGTTTGAAAAGATAGAGGATAGTACTAGCGGTGGTGGTGAAGGTAACTTCACGACTAACCGTGGGGTTGTATCTAGACTTTGGATAAATTCATTTAGTTTAATATTCAAATGCTTGGGTGATACTGTAGGCCTTTATGGATGATCCACCTACTTATAATACTTGAAGGGGTCTGGGTCAGCATTGATCACATGTACCTTATCTTCATCAATGTATTTAATGCATTTATGCACTATAGATGGAACACATTCCATATTTTTTATCCATGGTCTTCCAAGCAGTATGTTGTAATGTATTTCACCATCCAAGATGTAGAACAACGTAGGAACAGTCTTTTGTCCAACTTCAACAAGTAGGATTATTTTATCCACAGTGGAGGATAAAGCATCATTAAATGCTTGTAATGTGAACTTGGAAGGTGCAATGCATGAGGATGGAAGGTTGAGATGCTTTAGTGAAGCTGTGGTAATAATGTTTATCGAGGAACCTATGTCAATCAATAATTGCTTATAGGGGACCCTATTGATATTCGCGATGATATGCAAAGTAGGATTTGGTGAATTGGTAGGCACGAGTTTGACCTCATGATTTTGAAAGGATATAGCAGGCTTCTTGTACATTTGTATGTATTCCATAAAGTTGATGAAAGCATCAGTCATGATGTCATACCTTAATGGAATCCAAGACCCTCATGAAAGGTTCCCAATATTTGGAGGACTATAGTAGAAGCTCACTCATGGTCAATTTTGTTGATGGTGCATGCGAACTTCGCACAGGCATTCTCTGGGTTGCTAACACTTGTTGGATGGGAGTTCTAGGTGGTGAAGACCACGATGTAGAGGGAGTGTAGACCTCCCTGCTAGGGCCTTTGGAAGGTTGATTATATCTAGTTTATGATTGGAATCGGCGTTTGCTAACCGAATAATCCACTTGATCATGTGGGTAACCCATTGATGTTCTCTTGGTAGAGGTACTTTGGTCGTCGGGTCTTCTATGTGAGGAGTTGACCTCACAATGACTTTAAGGGTGTTGTGCAGGGATGATGAGATCCTCAGGAGAATAGTGAAGGTGACTACTATCAGGGCTCCATGTAGGAGTGAGGAAATCCTCATACCTATAATGATGGTGCTCAGGGCCTCTCCTAAAGTTTTCTACTTCACTATCTCATGATCGAGCTCGGCCATGCATAGTTGTCATAGTGTGTTGACTAGGCAAACCTTGAAGAAAACCCACACTAAAGAAAATTTTGACTTCTGAAAAAGGCTATAAGTGTTATATATCACAGTGCAATGAGCTGATAACAATGGGCTAGGGCTCCAAGATCTGATTTTTGGGTCAAAATTTTGTATTTTTGGAATATTTGGCTAACAGGGGCCTATGGGAAAATGCCCACTTTTAGGATTTTTGGGGAAATTTTGAACCATGAAGATTTAGGACTCAAAATTTCTAGGAGAGGTGTAAAATGGGCTAACTAAGACAACAAAACAAATTTGGCAAGTTTTGGAGTTGTCTAGCCCACTCTATGACTGTTTTAGTGTAGTTTTTCGCTATTTTCGAGGTCAAAAATAGAGTAAAAATAAAACCAAAATAACTTTTTTGTTATAGCTCCATTTTGCATGATTATTGAAGCATTGGATGTAGAATAAAAAAGTAGATTTTTACTTTTTGAACCCTATTTTTGAACAATCAGGGTTAGGGTTTTTTCCCAAATAATAAAGAAACACACAAAGCAGATAATATGATTATATTTTTAATGATTTAATGTGTGTCCTAAACTGGTTTTAGTGTGTTTAGATTTTTTTTGTTCTTTGCTCTTGTTTCAGAATTAGAATGAGGGAAATCAACCAAAGTGGTGACTAGGGACACTAGTGCCAAACATGAGTTCTCAAAAGAGTCTAGGGTACACCGCTTAAATCCCAGTGGGGGGTTCGCCTAGCTCTTCCACTCTGAAACAATGTTTCCAACAATGGGAGGTAGTTTGAACATTAGTGACCTATTACATATTGAGAGAGTGCCCTATTATATCGAAGATATATATGGCAAAGCTGGTGGAAGGAGGTGAAATCCAACATCACCAGTTTGAATTGCGGGTTGGTGATGAAATCTAACCTTACGAATATTATAGTGAAACATGCAAGTGTATGTGGTTCCTTTTAATCCAAATAAAGTAAGCAAAGAAGCATTTAATGATAATTCACTAAATGCATGCAATAGGTGTGTTTTAATTTCAAAATCTAGGATAAAAGGAACCTACAAATGTCACCTATAGATGCAAGCCCTAAATGCTAACCTACCCATTGGGTAAGCAATAAGCAATCAAGCCATAAAGATGCATTGCTAATTTAGATTTATTTTGATTATTCTTCTTCCTTTTGCTATGTGATGTTATAAGAAAAGCAAAAATATAACTTATAACATTTATATGCAAGCAAAAGAAGCAAGAAAACTGATTTTTGATAGTCTCTAAATATGTAGCAAAAAAACAGAGGGTTTAGGCACTTACTTTGTCCATTTTGAGCTCTCCAAATTCTAAATTTTTGGGCAGAAATCTCTCTGTTTCACCATCGCTCCAGGGTGGGATGATTAGAAGCCTCACCACCATCCCAGGGTGGGACGGTGAAGCCACCATCCTAGGATGTGCCAGATAAAGGCTCTGCCACCATTCCAGGGTGGGGAGGGGAGCAAAAATTGCAAAATTAAGGTCATATTTTCACCCAAATCATAAGGTACAAGGGTCCCACCATGATCACCACTGAAGTAGGGAAAAATTGTGCACCAAATTATGTAAAAAAATATGCGTATCTACCCCATATCGCTCATGAGCATAAAAAAGGAAGCATGCATGTGAAAAGGAAATAATACCAAACAAAAGGAAATGAATCAAAGCAAGTATCTTCTCATTAATTTGTTGGATAAGATCCAAGGTTGCATAGAATTCCCCTTGAGGGATCAAAATGTGATACAATTTTTACAATATTGGGTGCCCAAAGACCAAGTATTTCATGGAATCCGAGTGCACATCCAATGTTTCTCCGCGTACCCACAATCGAGGTGGGTGAGACAATGCTGCATCTTCTTGTATATAGATTCTATGATGTATGATATTGCTTCCCAAAGAATTATTAGGACCTGAACCTGCACACAAGAAAGCAAAAAGAGGTCAAATAGCAAGGGTGTATGGTGAAAACATGCAATCCCCATAGGGGTAAAATGGCATATGAATTAAAAATGCATAAAATGATATCCAAATGACTTTAAAATTTGAATATATGTTAAATAGGATGTTTTGGGATGATATAACCAAAAAAATATTAGAAATGGCATCCGTAGACCCCTCGATTTAGCACTGCCCGCCTGCAACCTGCGAAAAGGAAGATAACAAAATATTGAACCTGCACTTATAAAAAACTCATGAAATTTTATCAGTATGCATAAAGTGACATTTAAAGACAACCCATATGATCATATTTTCAAATTGGATCCGGATGCACCTGCATAAAATTGGGGTTCCCGGATGGGCCCTACGAGCCTACGAAATATTAAAAATGCTATAACTCTTTCATTTTAACTCCAAATATCTTGAAATTTTAAATTTATAATAATGATACAATATTTAAAATTAAAAATTAAAAATATTAATGAAATTGTTTAATAATTTACCCTCATCCTAGGGAGGGGGGCGATGGTGACTGCAACTATTTGGAGGGCACCCTAGGAGGGGATACCTACAAAATACAGCTAATTTTGTTACCAAATCACTATCAGATGTTCCTAAACAACCTAAGGTGTTTTTTAATTGAATTTGGTGAATAAATTCACCCGTATGGAAAATTTATGCTCGTATTACCTTCTTGAAGTCACCCGGTAACCTCCTTGGCAAAAAGGACATTCCGAGGGTAAAAAGGTGCAATAAGGTGAGGGGAAATCTTGGAAGCACTCTATTTCATATCCTAGAACTCCTCTATCTATTATATGTGTGTTTTGTGTGGAAATTGTATCCATTTTATAGCCCAAAGGGGCTCATGTGCAAAAAGGCATGCAAGGGCATGCATGGCAGGAGGTGCCACTTGTCAAACGGGAGGCATGCAATGGGTTTGGAATAGAATATCCATTTTGGGCCTCCATTATGAATCATGTCATAAGGATTTAGTGCCCTCTGACTCGCATGCTCCAAATGGTATGCTAGATGGCAGTTTTTGGGTGCCATTTGGCCCAGATTTGACTTTTTTTGGGTCAAACTTGCTCACCGTCCCACCCTAGGATGATGGATCACCACCATCCCAGGGTGGTATGATGGGAATATACCACCATACCAAGGTGTGACGATGGTTAATTTTGGGCCAAAACCTCCCAAAATTGGGTCAATAGCCTCCAAAAACCTTTTCGGAGTGGCTAGAACCACTGTGAGCCTCCTGAGGGTTGCCCAAGGGGCCATATGATGTCAATTTGATCCTTGTTTTTGGATGTTTAATCATATATACCACATTTTAGTGTATACATAAATATCGATGAGGGATACCTCAAGCTTCACAACAAGAAAGAGTGGAGCAAGAAAAATTAGAATGACAATAATAAGCAGAAGTAGGTCAAGCATGCTTAGGTTAATTAGGTTGTATTGGCCATGCCAAAGGAGGGGAATGGATAGCAACCCCAAAATTATCAAGCTCATCCCCATTTAGCCAACTATGATCCTAAGAACAACCAGGGCCAAAACAGGGAACGTCGCACCTCACTATTACATGCCTTTGACTGAATCAATGCAATCGATATTTAATCAATTGAGGCATAGAGGATCAGATTTTTGGATGCACAAGTTCTTGACCCTAATCATCCCAAGCCCAAGGGATATAGGGAAGATCAATACTACCCATATCATAGAATAAAGGGACATGATATAGAGACATGTATATGATTCAAGAATGTTGTACAAAATATGATTGAAAATGGGGAGCTAAAATTTGACAACTTACTAGCACTCGAAAATAGGAATATGGGTATATTCAGGAACCCATTGCCAGGTCATGAGACCCCTAGATATTAGGGCACCCAAGTCAACTAGTTTTTATTCAAGCCACCCATGCAGGGATGCATCGAAATGGTTGAAATAGTCAACATGGAAACTAGGAGTCATAGATATGGTCAACCACAGCCTCTAGTAGCACCTATGAATATCCTGACTGCACCTCGGCAGAGATAGGTGTAAAAAAATCCTCCAAGTCCACCAACGAGACCTATGGTAACTATTTGGAGTAGACTAGAACAAAACCTACAAATGAATCCAACTAAGTTATTAATTTATGAGCTTATACAACAATATCCTAGGCATAGGGAGATTTTTATGGAGATTTTGATATCAATCGAGCTTTAGACCTGGAACCCAAATGCGTTCACACACTTTGTGGGGTAAGTGCAATAGTGCCAAGAGCTCGTGATTCATTTTTATGATCATGAAATTAAGGTAGTTCCTACTACCTTAGTAGACCCACCTCTGCATATTATTACATAAATAAATGACATACCATTCAAGTACGTTTTGATTGATATGGGCTCATAAATCAACATCATCACTACCAAGGCTATAGGGCACCTGAAGATCCCTAAGTCCAACATTGTCTTGACTTCCTACATGCTCAGGACTTTCAGTGATATGTTGTGCTCCACAGTGGATACAATCATTTTGCATATAAATATAGGACATAATACCATTCCCATGATGTGTCATGTGTTGGAAGGGGTGATGCAATACAACATCCTTCTAGGGCATCCCTGGATCATGGACATGTAGTGTGTGCCCTTGATTTTAAACCAATGCATCAAGTATGTGCATGAGGTATAAGTGCATGTGGTTCCATTTGATGAAGATGCATTCAAGTACGGGCATCAATTTAACTTGTCGAGGGACTTTGCCCTTTCATCAATACATTTGTACATAAGGTCTTCATCCCTAACCACACAACTAGAGAACAAAAGCAGATCAGTGTGAGGTGATCCATCCACATCAGTACCACCTCATACCTCTAAGACTACTGGCACTTCTAAAAATCCTTCAATATCTAAGGCAAAAGACACTCAAAAGCTGAAAGCATACCTAGTGGAGGAAGGACCCAAGGAAATTCTAACCATAGCAGTTGTAGGAATACCTACTCCTATGGAGGAGGAATATTCCTAAGAAATAGCCAAGGAGGTACCTCAACCTACCTCACCTGCATAATTAACAACACCATATGCACCCCAGGTGATAGTTCAACTAGCCCATATAGGATTAGGTGAATATCTTGTGTAGAACGTGACTTTCATACCAATTATTAAGCCTTCACAAGACATGGGATGACCAAGAGTCCCAAATATTCTAGTAGGGATAGTAGTGCCATTATGGGTTCCCCCTAATCAAACCAATTATACATATGTTAATTTAGATTATGCCCATATTGCACCTGATCTTGAAAGGGATGAGGATGAACCATTCACCACAAATTTTCATTACTTGTCAAATCTTGAGTTCTCTCTGAAGTAATTTGAGCAGTGTCATTGGCATGGCTATGGCTTAGACCTGTATGAGCAAGGGTGTTGGCTACCATTTTAGCCGTAGTACCAACTAACTATTGATAGATGAGATTTAGGCTATCAAAAAAATAGTTGCGATGATTCTTTAGAAGCAACCCTAGATAGGCTAAGCATTAGGTTTGGGAAGGATATTGACTGGAATCCCCATAAAACCCATAGCAAAAACTACTTGGGTGACAGATGGGTGTCGATGGTTAATATTGCACCACCTGATAAGTATCACCCTGAATCCTCTCTTGAAGTACCCCCCATAAGGAGTCATCATATGGGAGGAAGAGCCAATGCATGGATATGAGCAATAGGAGTATGATTATGTCCCAAGTGAAAATGAAGATGAAGCTAGCCTGGCCTACCATGGGCCTTGATATGTGCAAAATATTTCTTGTATAGGGCACACAAAGAGTGGGTTCATCTCAGACGAGAGTGGATATATCTTGGACGAGGGTGGATACATGGCAAATGAGAGTGGATATGAGTTAGATAACTCAATAGAGATGGCCTACCTCCGACCTAGACATGCGAGCCACATCATTGAGCCAAAATTAAATGCTAATGGATTATTCATAAGAGATGATGACTATGAATATGAGACTGAGATGGCCTATCTTGGGCATCAACAGGTAAGTCAACATCCCATCCTAGGTCTAAAAACAAATACCAATGGTTTCTTCATAAGCGATGATGACTTTGAGGATGATACTGAGATGGCTTATCTTGGGCCTCATCACTTGCTTCCAATAAATTTGCTTATTGAGAGAGAAGTGATGCTCCACACCATAGATCCTGATCTTCACTTTGTAGGAAGACCCCATGATCTAGAGGTCGTCTATCACATGGTATTATCAAACCCACCAAAATTTAGTGAGTGGTTGTTGCCTAATGATCCCATAATCTCATCTATCCATAGACTGGATCCTGAGATCCCCTTACCCCCAGAGCCTCACCACAAGTATGGAGGATGCATATTTGATGTAAATATTCACCTTTATGGTCCTAGAGAGTTCATTCCATCCATCAACATAATATCTATTGATTTGACCACTCCACTCCATAACCCAGTAGATCCTTCAAAACCATTGTGTCTTAACTTAGATGCTATTAATTGGGTTCACATTGATTCACTCCTAGAGCCTAAAGATTTCTTTCCCAATGAAGAGATGTTATAATCGTTCCATTTTGCACCAAGTTGTGCACATGATGTCTATCACACTGGTCTCAACCCTTAGTCAGTGGGAACTATAAATCTAGCATATGAAATCCATTTAATCCCCACTCCTCACCAACTTGAGGAGGGGTCACATATGGCAATAGAGGATATTTTTGAGGTGCACATCAATGATGATCCTTCTCAATAAAATAAAGTCAAGTTCAAAAAAATCTTATCTTTAGTAGAACATACCATCATCATTCCTCTATTAAAAGAGACCAAATCTCTTTGCTTGCACTTACAAAGACATTACGGGGCTAGATATAAAATTAATTATCCACAACCTTTTTATAGATCCCGCAAAGAAATCGGTCAAGTAGAAGCTCAAAAATATGCATCCAACCATCACTTTGATGGTAAATAATGAGTTGCAAAAATTGTTGGATGTAGTATTTATTGTTCCCATTGACTATCTAGAATGGGTATCAAACATGGTTCTCGTAGGAAAACCTAATAGAATAATCTACATTTGCAAGTATTTCAAGGATATCAATAAGGTAACAGTAAAGGATTCATTCCATCGATGCTCTCATAGATGCAAATGTAGGTCATGATATGCTCTCCCTAATGGATGGTTTTTTTGGTTACAATCATATTCAAATTAAACCCTAAGACCAGCATAAAACCATGTTCACCACTCCATGGGAGACATTCTATAACAAAGTGATATCATTCAGTCTGAAGAATGTTGGTACCACATATCAGTGGGCTATGACATGCATTTTCCATGACTACATGCATAAGATCTTGGAATACTACATCAATGACTTACTAGCCAAGTCATTGCTATGAGAAGAGTATGTTGATACCCTCAGAAAGGTCTTCGATCGCCTGATTGAGCACAATGTCAGGTTGAATCCCAAGAAATGCATCTTTGGTGTAACTTTAGGAAAACTCTTGGGATTCATAATTTTAAAATGAGGCATTGAGGTAGACCAAACAAAGGTAAAGGCTATCCTAGAAATGGCCCCACACATGAACATCAAAGAGCTAAGAAGCTTACAGGGAAAATTAGCATCCATAAAATGATTTATTGCACAACTATCAGATAAATATCGACCCATGAATTGATTACTACATAAGGGGGTCCCATTATAGTGGTATGAAGAATATTAGCAAGCCTTTGTTAAAATCAAGGAGTACCTGGCAACATCGCCAATCCTAGCTCCACCAAGGCCAGACGTGCCATTCCTACTGTATATATCGACTATCAATTTTTCTTTGGGCACCATGTTGGCTCAAAAGTACGTGCAAGACAAGGAACAAGTGATATATTATATTAGTGATACCTTGGTGAGCTACAAGATAGGATATACATATGTAGAAAAACTATGCTTAGCAGTAGTCTTTGCAACCAAGAAATTACACCACTACATGTTGAGCCATACAACGTATGTAATATCCAAATAAAATACTTTATAGTATATGATGAGCAAGACATATCATAACACATGTACTACAAAGTGGATCATGTTATTAATAGAATTTGATTTAGAATTCATAATCCAAAATTCCATTAATGGATAAGTCATAACTGATCAGTTGGCTAAGGTGCCTCTTCAAAATAGTAGACCCCTCACCATAGAACTTCCTAATGATGTAGTCTTTTCAATATCAAAAGCACCTAAATCCGAAGAACCAAAAAATGAAGCTGACATGACTCTATTATTTTATGGTTCGAAGTGTGAGCAAGGAGGCGGTGTAGGGATTATATTTTTCACACCACAAGGTGCTCCAATACCCTTGTCATTCAAGCTAGACTTCCCTTGCACTAATAACAACACCAAATATGAGGCCCTAATCTTGGGTCTCCAAATAACCACCGCCATGAGAATCAAGAGGCTAAATATCTTTGGTGATTTTCTTATCATAGTAAACCAAGTCAAGGAACTATTTCAATGTCAGGATCCAATCCTAAAAGCTTATAAGGAGCTTGTTGACACCTATATAGCCATACTATAATGGTACAATATCGAGGTAATCCCTCATTCATCAAACATATTTGTAGATACCATGGTCTCTTTAGGATCCTTGATCCATTAAAATCCATATGCTGATTTCACTACCATTCATGTGAAAATGCTCTCACACTCAGTGATGTAGCATGAGGCTTTTGATAACAAGGAATCAGTCAACATAATCCATATAGAGCCAGATAATGACTAGTTTTGTAAAGCCAAAGACATCTTAAAGAAGGCACCTTGGGGGTCCTTGATCTCATAGGGTCCTATAGAGGATGGTACCACTATTTGCCATAAGGTTATTTCTCAATTTACATTTATGCAAATTGAATTGTAGGAGGAACAAGTCATATTATCTATCAAGGTCATAGCTTATCAGGATTGGCTTTCCCAGTTGCAAGATTTCCTAAGGTTTGGAATTATCCCAAAGGGACCGTCACATATCGAAATATGAGAATTCAAGCAAAAAGTGACAAGATATGTCTTTCTAGGAGGTATATTGTATCGTTGAAGCTATGATGGGGTCCTCCTTCATTTCTTAGAGCCCCAAGAATTAGCTTGGGTGATTTTGTAAGATCGTGATAGTACATACAGTGGCCACTTCAGTGACATGGCCATTGTTAAGCGCATCCTTTGAATGGATTATTACTGGCCCACCATAGATAAGGATTACTATGAGTACATCAAGAAAATGCATTAAATGTCAATATCATGCAAATATGACACACTTGCCATGTTAGGCCTTACAACCTATTCAGGTAGATTGGTCATTTTCTAAGTAGGGTTTCAATATAATAGAAAATATTTCTCCCCTATCTTTGGGCCGACATACATTTATACTAATAGTCACTAAGTACTTCACCAAATGGGTGGAAGCGGTCCCCTTAACCTCAAAAATTGGACCTTGAATTGTGGAGTTCATACTTCATAACATCATCTATCATTTTGGGATACCCTTCAAGATAATATTAGATAATGGTTCATCATTCAAAAACAAAAATATGTGAGCTTTAATAACCAAGTACAACATTCAGCATAGTTTTGTGACACCATACTATCTGTAGGTAAATAGGCAAGCAAAGGCCTCTAACAAGACAATAGTAGCTATCTTAAAGAAGACATTGAAAAAAAATTATAAGAACTAGCATATGCAATTACCCTTGGCATTATAGGCTTATAGGACTAGCGTACGGATGCCCACTAGGGAAACACCATTTTTTCTTGTATATGGTGCTAAGGCCATTATGCCCTTAGAATTGGAAATTTTGACATTGCACATCGCATTTAAAGAGTTCATCAATGATGACACTGTGTAGCAGGCTCACTTGGATCAATTGACCCTTTTGGATGAACATCATATCAATGCTCTTGAGCATCTTCGCGTGTACCAAAATCATCTAACATGAGCTTATAATAAATAAAGTCCACCTAAGATACTTTAAGGTTAGAGATCTTGTGCTTAAAGAAAACCAATAGAACTCAAATTTGTTGCCGCATTTGCGAGACAAATTTATGGCCAGTTGGATAGATCCATATATCATCTTTGATAAGATTGGACATTGGGCATATCACATAATAACACTAGAGGGTGTTGAGGAGCCAAATCCTCTCAACATTATTCATATAAGGATGTTTCACACATAAATAAACAAAATATAAAAACATTCAAATAAATTTTAAAATTACAAAAAAAATAGAAAAATTTAAAACAAAAATCCCCAAAGGCATCTTAAAGCCCTTTGGTCAAATCACAAAAGCTCTAAAAGCATCTTCAATCCCTTTGGTCAATTCATAAAAAACTCCAAAGGTATCTTAAAGCCCTTTTGTCAAATCACAAAAGCTCCAAAGGCATCTCAAATCCCTTTGGTCAAATCACAAAAAAGCTCCAAAGGCATCTTCAATCCCTTAGGTCAATTCACAAAAAGCTCCAAAGGCATATTAAACCCCTTTGTTCAATTCATAAAAAGCTCCAAAGGCATCTTAAAGCTCTTTGGTCAACTCACAAAAGGCCCCAAAGGCATCTTAAAGCCATTTGGTCAAATCACAAAAAGCTCTAAAGGAATCTTAAAGTCCTTTGATCAAATCACAAAAGGCCGCAAAGGCATATTAAAGCCCTTTGGTCAAAACAAAAATCAAAAAGTTCAAAAACATTCAGAATAATAAAAAATAAAAAATAAGTGAAAGCATTAAACATATAAAAACATTTGCATTATGCATTCACACTTGCATCCATATAGTTGCATCACATTTACATTTGGATACATATGTGTTCATAATCTTACAAATGACACCACATTTGTACATCAATAAGGCATCATAAAAGTCCATCTTCATCTATAAATCATGTGTGTAACTATGTTTTTCAACACAACTCCTCCTAATGCTATGAGGAATGTACTAATATTTTTCGGTCACTTAGCCATACCTAGTGGTTTTATCAAACTTTATAGAAGGTTATCCTAGCTTTTAATTGGTAGTTTTGATAGAACCTGGTATATTTAAAAATCTCATCACTAATAAAAACACTAAAATCCTAGGTGGAACGAGGGAAATATGAACACTGTTAAGTGGTATTAGGTATCCTAAGGTGAAAAATTTATCTTGCTCATCCTTCTGTGCAACCGGTTAAAAAATACTAATAATTGGCAAAAAGACAATTTCACCCCTATCCAAATAAATCCCTTGCTTTGATCAAAACATGCAAAAATCTAGAACAAAGAAAAAAAAAAAAAAAAAAGTAAAATAAATAGTGATTATCATCACTACATAACTCCCTTGTTCAAAAGAAAAACAAAAATTCAAAATAAATAGCGATTTTCATCACTAAGCATGAGCAAGTGTCCCAAATGAATATGAATAAAATAAGAGAGTATTGAACTTGAATCCTTGGAATTATTAGCATGAATGAGCCGTAAGGTATCCTTATGCATGATGATATATTTATCACATTAGCATCTTGCTTTTGTACAGACCAATATTTGCATGTGGTAGAACTAGCTTTAGGTGTCCTGTACCGCCTAGTGGTCTAATCCAACTAAGTACAACTTAGGATTAGGATAAACATTTGAGGATCTCCAATATAGAAATGGGTTGAATGAATCCTGCTTAGCACTGGGGTATGCTTATGTTTTATCTAATATATTCATTTGCACACACAGGGATAGTGAATATCTAGGTCTTCATAACAAAAACTTTATCCTTCAGAGAGCTCTGTATGATCGATATACAACTTCTGATGAAGCAACTAGGGTGTTTGAGTCTTATGGAAAACCTCAAAAATCCCCTCATAGCAGCAATTCATATCACCACTCGCATCATCAACTTTCTTTAGGGGGTTTTATTTATTAAATGGTCATGAAATAGGATAGATGTCAGATAAGTGTTAACAATGATATTTAGACAACCACTGACTATTTTGTACATATATTTTAATTAACAGAGGCTAATCAAGAAAGTACATACATATCACATCATCTCATCTCACATTTGGATGTTTAAATGATTAATTATTATTATTAGAGTTATTATTTATTCACGATTTTTTACATTTGGTGGTGTCATTCATTAGATTGTCAAAATCCATGTCACATCATATCATATGTTTTAAGTGATTAAAATATACAGGATCATTCACATTACATCATCAACATAATGCATAACATATTTCATTTATCATATCATAACAATATAATTTATATGCATACAATACACCAAACTTAAATATGCATTTAATAATAAGCATTACATCCATATATGCATCCATCATCATCATCTAGATCATGCCATCTAAGCATCCATGCATCATAAAGCATAAGTCATATAAACCATACCATATAGCATAAAATCATAAAGTAGTCCACTTACACATCCACATCATAACATCTAAAGCATCACATCACATCATATCACATAAGATCATGATACTGCATCACCTAAACATAAAAACATAATCACAAAAAATACACATAATGAGTTTCAAAGTCTAGATATCATATAAATGTGTGTCAAATAAGTACATACAGGTACAAAATTGCCATAAGGCTACAACTGTATAGATCACCTGATCTTACAATTAAAAATGAAACCAGTACAATAAACCCATCAAGCTGGGTTTGTTCCCCCTGCCTCGCCTCTGCCCTCGGCTCTATACTTGTATGAATGATACGAGCTAGTCCCTAAAGTCCTATCTATATGGGTCATGGTCCTCTGTCTAGGCTAGACTAAAGACTATCCTAATTTAGTCTGCATGCTATGTTGTGACCCTCCTGCTATAGGTCTCTCCCTAGGAGTAGCACCTATTAGCAAAACCTAATATCTCATAGTGACGATGTAGGCAACATCCGATGTCATCTGGCCCTCATTCTCCTCTATGATCCCCTATAGCTATCTCACATTGGCCCCTATATCCAAACCTATATATCCCTGTATAGTAGGAGTAGCTAACGTAATCTGGCTCCATGTGGAATCTCATTCAATAGTGAGTTGTGTAACCTATGCATGAATCTAGGCAATAGTAGAATTCCACTGTTGTATTTGAATCTGAGATGATTGGAGCTCAGCCTCTACATGGTTTAGTTGAGCCCAAAAATGGACTCCTTATCCTCAGGAGCTAACTTCTCCTCCTCAGGAGCAACCTACTCCTCTATCACCTGTTGCTCTACCTACCCCCAGTCCTCTATATTATATTACACTCAGCACCTATCAGGATCCTCAACATTCACCTCATCCACGAACCACCCCAGGTGGCCATTGCCATGCATTAACCACGTAACCCACCAACGGGTATACGCCTCAGTAACCCCAACATAAAAAATGCTCAGATCAACTGTTTGAGGATCATCCTCCTCTAAAACTACTAAAACTCGAGGTGGTGGAAGGTTCTTCTTGATAATGATCTATTTATACACAACCAACTGAAGAGGCACATCCTATTGTATGCTAAACTATATAAGCACCCTAGAATAGTAGAAGAACTCCTTGATACTGTCCTTATGACTGATAACCCATAGATCATGTTGAGTCTGGGTTGTGAATCTGTCTACTTCCTCCTAGGTAGGGCAAGCATGATAAGGCTACCAAATGATGTCCTAGTCCTGCAAACCAGTAAAAGATGTTGTGTAGTGAGAGAAATATCCTGCATGGTGCTGACTCTTGTGCTCCTCACACTCTCGGGCTCATCTAGACCCATAGCATTGATCCACATCTACAATATTAGTTAACTCAATAAGCAAACCTCTTGGATGATCCACCATGATATTCTCCTAGCCCCAGATCTATAGGAGTAGGTTGCAAGTGATGTTGGCTTGTCCCCACCGTTGGATGTGATATAGCTCGTCATAGCACTACGCTAGAAATGCAATCCCCAATCATAGATAATAGACTCTATGCTATCAGTTAGGTCCTGGACCATAGCTAAGAGGTTCCATGGGAACCTCACTCTAGAGAATTCATGCAAAAGAATATTGTAAATCACCCTTAGTAGAACGACATGTCTTCAAGAAAAGACATCCTCTCGGTACCACTAAGCCATAGAAATCCCACCAAAATGGGTATCCTAGAATGTAGCAGCAGTATATCTCCCAAATAATCTTACAATATTGCCTTCCTAACACCCATAGGGGAAGACACAATAATAACTCCATCAAAAGGGATCCTTAAGATCCTGTACACATCCTCCGATGTAATGGTTATCTCGATGGTAGGGAGGTGGAATGTATTAGTCCTAGAATCCCACCTATGGGCTAAGGCAGTGAGATAAGCCTGATATGACATCATCATTGGAATCCTAGTGACATACTAAAGGTCCTAAGCATCGAGCCAACCCTAGTCCGTGTCATCCATGTCAGGAAAAAGGTCAACAAGCAACTTCGGGTCTTGAACCCATGCAGACAAAATCTAGAAGTGCAAAATATATCTAAATTAAATGCACTAACAATATAATAAATGCATAAAACAAAAATAATACAAGGTAATATAATATGAGCTTAAGGCTAGAAAAACAGTGATAAAGTACACCCAAACATAAAAAAAAATCAAAATTACACCTCAAAATTGCAAAAATCATCAATTAAATCATCTAAATTTTAAAAATCTAGAAAATAAGTCAAAGGTCTCTTGGTTGCTCGCACTAAGAGTGGCTATGAATCGACCACTAAAGCTGACAATAGCTAGCCTCCAACGGTAAAAAATTTAACCATTGGAATATAAGTTGGTCGCTGATAGCAGCAGTGGCCAGCCTCGGGCTAGGCAAGCTGCTCTTAGCAGCAGCGGCCAGTGGGCGATGAGTGAATATTTTACCCTTTTGCAAAATGATCACCACAATAAAAGTATTAAATTGAAAACTCCCTCTTGCAAAGAAATTTAATGTAACATGAAGTTCTCCAAGGTTCTAATGGACAATATTCCGCATATATGTATGAAACTAATGATAATATATGCTAGAATAGCCTCAATAATATGCAAGTGACAGTTAAAAAGGGACCTTGATGGTTAATCCTTAGTGATTATTTTTCTTTAATCCTTAAAGTGAATGCAAAATTTGCTTGTGAAAAAGGTTCATTTTAATGATCTTGACGTTAATCTGTTTTACCTTGAATCCCAATTAGCAAGTCTATTTTATCTTGAGATTAAATATGTAAAAATACAAAAGTCCGTGGAATAGTCCACTTCATTTTAAATCCATACCTTTAATATGAGATTCATTTTATAGTCAGTAGATTCATTTTATATTCATTATGAGCATTCTACTAAAATCTAAGTTAGAATTTGAACATGTTAGCTAGTTAGTAAGTCAACATTCATTTACATTATCTACCATTAATATAGAGTAGGTGTTAGTACCCTCCCTTTTAAGATTATTTTTATCTAAAAATTTAGATTTAAAAACTAAAAAGTTTGGTGCAGTTTGGAGGTGCAAAAATTTTGGATGAGGACCAGAATGGAAACAAATGAAATGAATGCACAAGAAATTTTGGAAAATGGACCAAAATGAAATAACTATAATAAAAATGTAAAATTTTTGGAAATGACCAGAATGGAAAATGGATTGTAGAAATTCTAGAAATAACCATAATGGAAAACATAATGCAAAAATTATGGAAATGACCAGAATGGAAAACATAATGCAAAAATTATGGAAATGACCAGAGTAGAAAAGCTATGGACAGAAACAACCTTTCCTGCAAAGCTAAATAAACAAATTATAGAAAATAAACTAAACCTATTTACATCAAAGCTGGAAAAATATGCATGTAAATCTTGGTATCATACTCCCCTACCCTGCAAAACCATAAGTTATGAGACAAGACTGAAGGTAACCTGATCTAAACAAACCTGTAAAACATAATTAGATTAGATCAAGTGCAAGACTCAAAGTATAAAATAACATTTGCATCTATATTAATATTCACCTAGTATAACCCCAAAAGGCATTAAATACTTAGATACAAATTAAAACAAGATGCAATAACAAAATAAACAATAAAAACGATAACCCTCAACCAAAAATATCCTGTGATTTTTTTCACAAAGTGAATGCTTGCCAAAATGCCTACATTCAATTTCAAAAAAATTGTCTTTTCTTACAAAAATTTCTAGCCCCTTGTTACAGAAATCTCATGGGCTTAAATAAAATTTGACCCTTGGCCTTTCATTTTCAAACTTTGACTCTTCACCTTCCTTATGTCTCTCGTAGCCTTGCAATAACCTAAATAATAAAACAAAAATAAATAATGATATTTTATTTCCTTTTCATTTTATTTCATTTCTTTTTTTATTTATTACTCCTTATACCTCCCCTTATATCATAATATGAAAATTCACTTCTAATATATATATATATATATATATATATATATATATATATATATATATATTATGACTTACCTTTGTTCTTCATATTATAATATATAACAAAAAAGTTGAAACTTTTTATCTCCCTATGACTCTTGTTACCCAGATATGAGATATACCATATTATGATCAAAGAAAACTCCAAGAAATCACATGATATAGATTAATGAACAAACCTTAAAACTTGATTTCATGATAAGGCATTCACCAAACATCTCTATGTATTTCCATGGTCAAATTTCGAATCGTGATTCCTAACTGTGCCTCCACCACGACAGCGACCACCCACAATATGGATAACCTCCAAGATGCCATTCCCTTCTGTGCATACCCACTCCATAAATTTTCACCATGGTGGTGGCTACTTCCCTACCATATCATACCACTACGATCACTATCTTGGACCATGAACTCATTGATAGGTGCTACTTTCATCCCATCCAATTGTGTGTATTCTTATTCACTCAAAAATTAAGATCTAAATTCAACTAATGAAATAATATTTCCTTCTCTGATGGGTATTTGAATACACAAGGCCATGATATTTTAGGGTTTCTTGATAGAGTATGCAAATATTCCTGGTCTTCTTCTGCCATGGCTGCCTCGCATCATCAACTATCAACTCCCAATGATAATGCCCACCTACTGGTATATCTGTCATCAAATATCTATCCTCAACACTATCTCTACCACGTAGGAATAATCTATCACTAGCAATGGTTATCATGCCTTCGTTGGGTCCAAACCTAATCTCGACCTGCACTGTCAAATACCTGCCCAATATTCATGAAAAAAGTCACTACATTCGATGTTACAAACCCTCAACACTGCATATCCATTAGCAAGATCTTCCATGTTTAAGGCTATCCAAATCCCCATAAAATTATCACCCATCCACTCTGATTATGGGTTTGTATTAAAATGCACTTTGCAACCGTCATCATCACATTCTCAAGTGGGCCTGTCATCAATCCTTGTTATATGTAACTGTTATTTTTGAGCTTAACTTCATGATTGTGGCATGGTCAATTCCATTATGCTACCTACATGGGTCTTTGTCACTACCATTGAATGTCATGATCCCACTGTTGATTCACACATGCGACCTCAAACTCGAGCTCGTTCGTCTATCTATTTCATCCCTATCACCAAGGGGTCTGGTCATATCTACATCTTCATCTAACACCCCATCATCACATTTGTTGTGGGTTCTATCCTCGGGGTTCACCTTGAAACCTGGTGCTCCATCCACTTTGCCAAACCATCATCAAGTGGGGTCCACTGTCTAGTGCCCAATACACATGTCCTCTAGTTGATGAACTCCTATCATCAGGAGTCCTCCATTAGTAGTCGACCACGCAAGCTCTCCATCGTGGCATCATCGCTCGTTAGCCTGCATAATAACAATAAAAATTCAAAACCAAAATATTTAATAAACTCGAACTCTAAGTGAAAGTTTATGGTTTAAATATTCATGATAATGTTTTTTGAACAAATGAGACTTCTTTATATTTTTTTATTTTCATTTTTTTCTTTTTTATTATCATTTTTTATAATCACCTTTTATTTTATTACTATTATATATAAAATATATATATAGTAATAAAGTTTTATTTTCAATATTAAGTATATATAAAAAACATACTTAATATATATTTTATTTTTTTTATGATTTTTTTTTTATATTCTCACACAAACCAAAGAAAAAGAACACCACAGATTAATAATAAAAACTAAAAAAAAGTGACGACAAAAAGTCATTATCAAAAAAGTGACGACAAAAAGTCGTCGACAAAAACAAATGATGAAAAAAAGTCATCGACAAAAAAAAGTGACGAAAAAAGTCATCGAAAAAAATAAATGATGACAAAAAGTCATCGACAAAAAAAAAGTTATGACAAAAAGTCATCGACAACAAAAAAAATGATGACAAAATTGTCATCGACAGAAAAATAATGACAAAAAGTCATCGACAAAAAAATGACGACAAAAAAGTCATCGATAGAAAAATGATGACAAAAAGTCATCGACAGAAAAATGATGACAAAAAATCGTCGATAGAAAAATGACGACAAAAATTCATCGACAGAAAACTGACGATAAAAAGTCATTGATAGCTTTTTTTTTTACGTTAAAACAAAAAATTGTTACTAAATTTTACAATAAAATACCGTCAATAGGAAAAGAACGACAATTGCAAACCCAACACAAAGCAAAACCATATACACTTAAAACACAATGCACACATCCAAATACCAAAACAAAAAGGTGGGTCCCCAATTTTGGGGCGAGTTGTGCGATAGTCACAACAAATGGTGACTCTGTTGGGAAATGCTCCTGAGCATTTTGGGTAAAGAACCCAACCTGAAATGAGAACACACAAGATCAGTGAAACACAAATTATTTAGCAATGTCCCAAGAAGATGGGGGTAAACAACTTCGAATAGAAACAACTAATCCATCTGCCTTTGCTCAGTGTGTGCAAAAGTGATTCATTCTTGCATCTCTGAAAATCCTCCAGATTCCATCATCCCTTTCTGCATTAGGCTATGAAGTATCGCTCATAAAAAAAATGACTATAGACAGATCCCCACTACTAGTCAGGCATCTATAGCCCCGATGGAGTTTATCTAACTCACCCTTGTGTTTGCTTAATGCTTTGCAAAGCCTTTCCTTTTACCCGAGCTATGTCTAGATAGAGCCCTACTGTCGATCAGGCATCCATAGCCCCGGTAGAGTTTATCTAGATCTTGTGACTGATTTGATCAAGCTTTCCAATGCTCATTTTTTTTTATATATATATATATATTTTTTTTTTTCTTTTTTCAAAAGAACAACCGGGCAAAGCTTCAAGCATCACTAGGGTTAGGCAGCCTACAAGTGGAGCGTATTGGATTTTCACCTAGGGTTGCAAATCAAGATAACTTCATCCTTCATAATTCTAGAAATACCATTTAATGTATGTGAGTTACATGTGGAGCTCTAGCAAAATATTTCATTGTTCCACTCTCCACCATCTTAGTCCCAAAATCTGAGCATGATCACCAAATAACTCATCCCCCTTTTCTCGGGTTCACCTATTTTTAGATTAGATACTCCAACCTACTAAACCAAGAAACACCAAAATGGGCCAGAGACCAAAATTTAGTGACCGTGCAACATTACCTCAAACCCAAGGAATAACCTTGACCCACCAAAGAAACTAGAGAACCAAAATCTGGTCTAGATTAAACCAATAATAAAACAACACACCTTAAACAAATCAACCACACAAATAATAAAACAAAAACAAAACAAAACTCAAAACACCAAGCATATATACATATAATACATGCCTGTACACCTTTCAGGGTTTGAAATAGTGCTTTCGGTGCAGCCCATTAATAGGCAAAGACAAATATTTTCCATCCAAGGTTTTTAATCTAAAACTGTTTTCACCTAGGATTTCAAAAATTTGATATGGACCCAACCACAAACAATCAAATTTATCATGATCCCCTTTCTTTTCATGCCCTTTATCCCACAACAAAACTAGATCTAAAATTTTGAAAGTTTTAACCGTAGACCTCTTATCAAACCATCTCTTTACTACATCTTGATGTTTACTAAAATGAAGCATAGCTTCCTCTCTTTTCTCATCAAGATGCATTAAATGTGTCAATCTAGTTTCAAGCTTATTATTTGTCCCAATGTATTCTTTCATGAAATGAAGAGTTTGCAATCTTAAATTTGTGGGAAAAATAGGATCCTACCCATAAACTAAATGATATGGAGATGTTCCTATTGATTCTTTTGTTCTGGTCCTATCAGCCCAAAGGGCAAATTTTAGTTTACTATGCCAATCCCTAGGATTCTTTTCAAGTAATTTTTTGATCACACATAGCAAATTTTTATTAGAGGATTCTACTAAACCGTTACCTTGTGGGTAATAATTTGAAGAGAATTTCAAGCTTACCATGTTATCATATGCCCAATTTGCAAATTGCATGGAAGAAAAGGCAGAACCATTATCACTTACTATTGCGTTGGGTATGCCAAAATGAGTCACAATGTTATCCTCTAAAAATTTAATAACATCAGTGGTAGCATGCTTTGTGGGAATTGCTTCAGTCCACCTAGTGTAGTAATCTGTGGTAGTAAGGATATATTTATGAGAATCCGATGAGTTGGGATTGATAACCCCAACAAAATCGAGTCCCCATTGTGCAAAAGGTCTTGCCTCTACCACAAATTGTAATGGCATTGTTGCATTTCTTTCTCTATTGGCTACCACTTGACATGTATGGTAGGATCGCACATGAGCATGTGCATCCTTGAAAATATGGGGCCAATAGTATCCTGCCCTAAGAATATGGTGCACCATTGCATTGGCTGACCCATGTCCAGTTCCATACTTACCATGGAAATCCTTAAGTACTTGGGTCGCCTCTTCTTGGTTAACACAATGAAGGTAAATCCCTTCATGGTTTCTCCTGTACAAAACACCAGACTTAATTAGGAAATTTGCAGATTTCAAGTGCAAAGCTCTACGTTGAGTAGAATTGAGATGCAATGGGCACTTACCATTCAACAAGAAATACACAATATCAACATACCAATCATCTTTAGTTATGTCTTCTACATTGTAATGTTGGCATGATATCAATGGATCAATTTCTGCGATTGACTTGACCAAACCTTGTCCACGAACTATTTTCATGGGTTGGATTTCTAGATCAAATTCTTGAAGGGTCGAAATCCATTTTCCCCATCTTTCACCTAGTTCATTTTGCAAAAACATAGACTTGACAGCAGGGTCAAGGACTACAACAAAAACCCTACTATGCAATATGTAATGTCTGAATTTCTTTATGGTTTTGAACAATGCATACATTTGTTTATCAAGAATAGAATATCTCAATTGTGCATCCTTCAATGGAGCACTCAAAAAGGTGATGGGATTTTCAATGTTACCTTCACTCTTTTGAGTTAGGACACTCGCAAAGGAATGATCTGAAGCAAACGTGTAGACATAAAAAGGCTTTGAATAATTTGGACTAACTAAAATAGGGGCCCTAGAGATAGCATCCTTGATGCTTTTGAAAGCATCCCTATTTTCATTTGTCCACTTAATCTGAGCATCCTTTTTTAACATGTCATTCAAAGGTTTGGCAATTTCTGCGAATCTTGAAATGAACTTCCTTACAAAATTGATCTTGCCAAAGAAGGATCTTAACTCTTTCCTGCTATTGGGTGGAGGGATGTCTTGTATAGCAGCTATCCTTTCTGGATCAATAGAAATCCCTTCCTTTGAAATAATGTGTCCCAATAGCTTACCTTCTGTTACCCCAAAGATGCATTTTTTTGATTAAGGGAGATCCCATGTTCCCTACATCTTTGGAGAACTTTCCTCAAATCCCTGACATGATTTTCCCTTTTCTTAGAAAAAATAGGAATGTCATCCACGTAAACAATGATACACTTACCAATGAGCCCTTTGAACGCAAAATCCATAGCTCATTGGAAGGTGGCACCCACATTCAATAATCCGAACGACATTCTCCTATATGCGAATGTTCCCCATTTAGTTGTGAAAGCTATCTTCATTCTGTCATTTGGGTGGATAAGGATCTGATTGTATCCCGAATAACCATCTAGGAATGACATCATTTTTGACCCATTAACCATTTGAAGAATCTCATCGATGGAGGGCAATGGGTAATTATCCTTTTGGGAAGCCTTATTCAAATTTTTGAAGTCAATACACAATCTTATCTCTCCGTTCTTCTTTCTCACCGGGACTAGATTGGCAACCCATGTGGAATGCCTAACAGGAAAGATGATTTTTGCTTCTAGCAATATCTTCACCTCTTTCTCTATTAGGGGCTCTAATAATGGGTTGATAGGTCTTTGTCTCTATCTGAAAGGCTTGGATTCCAATTTTAATGGAATCATATGCATTATCACATTCTGATCATACATTTTCAACTCCTTGTAACTCCATGCTATGCAATCCACATACTCTCTTAGTGCATGAGTGATAGACTCCTTTTCTTTACTTGTACATGCCTTAGCAATAAACACCTCTCATGGATTTTTACACTCCCTAAGTTGATTAGATCACATGCTTCTTTAGGGAGTGGTACCTTTTTGCCTCTTTTTGTTTGATATCCGATATCAAATATCTTTTCTAGTGAAACTATATCTTTTGGCATTTTATTCATCATTTGGGCTATTTCACTATCCATGTATGTTTCCTCCTGCCCTCTCTTATCTTCATCTATCACCTGATTTTCGAAAATACTAGAATTAGTGATAAAATTAAAAATGTGTCTATCACTATCGAATACTTGCAAATTGGTAACGTTGTCTGGTATTGAAGGACAAGGCACTAGCTCAATTGATTTTTTTTGCATTTTTTATGGTCGACTGGCTTGAGCATACTTGCTGCAATGGCTAAAGAATCTGCCATTCGATTGCGTTTCCTAGAGATAAGGGAGATGTTGAAAGCATCAAACTCATCTATCAAATCCCTAACTCTAGTCCTGTAAAGGCTTAATATTTTATCCCGACATGCATATTGCCCTTTTACCTATTTAACCACTAACTCTGAGTCTCCCAAAACTTTGAGACACTTAACCTTCTTATTCAGAGCCAACTGAAGTCCAAAAATTAGTGCTTCATACTCTACCACATTATTGGTGGCTAGAAACTATAATCTATAGGCAGCTAGCATAGGCTTGCTACCAGGACATGTAAGTTTGATACCAACTCCAACACCTTGTTTTGATTTGGATCCATCAAATCTTAGAGTCCAAACCAAACTATCCTCTTCAGAAGTGCCACAAGAAAGGCTTTCCTTTTGAGGTTCTTCGGTAGCTTCTTCTATGTCAAAGTTATAGACCCCTAACTCAGTTTTAGCAAATTGGATTTCGTTGGGCCTATTATACTCTGTAATCATCTCTTTGAGCCTCGACTCACTATCCACCTAGATTTGGTTTGCTACTCCCCTCCAAGGTAACCACATGTGAGAAGACTCTGTGACAATGTAACCATTGAGGTTCTTACTCCAATCTCTTCCTAACACCATGCCGTATTTGGCAGTGATATTGAGCACAAGTATATCCACATGATGTTGAATTCTAGGCTCTAAATTGATTTGAATTAGTACATCATTCACAACTCCAACCACATCTACAATCGATCTATCCAATTGTATCACTTTACTCTTTGAAGGGATTGGCTTGAATCCTAACTTCTGGAAAATCTTGAGGGGCATGATGTTACCCGAGGCACCCGAGTCTATCAGACAATTATGTAGGTTTTTGCCTACAATTCTGATGGTTATGAGAAAAGGAGGCACTTCTCATTTTTCCTTCCTCAACACTAATTGGGACTCAACACCTTTGACCTCATGGATTTGACTTGGTGGATACAACTCTTTCACCAAATATTCCCCTTGACCCGACAATTTAGCAACCTCAAACATCGAGATATTAGCCTTAGTCCTTTTCATGTCCTCTACTATGTCATAAGTAGACTTTTTGAGATTTTGCATCTTTTGCGTAGGTTTGGACAATTCAATAGCTAGAGGAGGAGGTGGATTATTATCACCTTTGGTATCAGGAGGAAGAAGGGGATTGTTTGGTAGAGTGGAGGAAGTTTTGGGATTCTTGGAACTTCTGGTGTAATACCCATGATTTCCTTTTCCAAAATGTCTAATAGCTTGAACTTCCTCTTCCCTAGTTTCATCATCATCTTCTCCTAAGATTTCAGCATCCTCTTCTCCTTCCTCACTTTCTTGATAGTGGACAATTTCTGTTACCAAAGCATCTTCTTTCCCTTGGCAACAATGGGATGTTTCCTCACCTTGGGGCTCTAACTCACCATAATCCTCAAAAGCATCCACCTGATTGGCTACAGGGTTAGGTACACATCCATTATTGGGGTGAGTATTCCACTGTCCCTTCTCTCTATGGTTAGGATTTTGATTATGCCCAGAGGATTGACCAAGGTTTTTTATGTCATTGCTCATTTTGCTAACTATCTTATCCAATTCATCAACCCTAGAATTAGATCCTTGTGATTGGGGCACTATGGTGCCAAACTCAAACGCATTTCCTACGTTGGCAACCTCTTGACTAGGTGTGATGGTTTGATTCTGAGCATTTTGGTTCCACCAAGGATTCATGCTTTGAAGATGTGGGACCATAGGATAAGCTATCGAGGTTTGAGTGTTGATCACCTCGAATCCTGGCATGGTTATCTGATTGTTTGCCAGCATTGGTGTGGTGGGTGGAATGGCTACGTTAGGATAGGTGGGAAAGGATGGATACATGGGCATGAATGGGTATTTTTGATGGTATGGTAGGGCATTCATCATTGGCACTTGTGGTGCCATAATCTGGTTCATCATGGCAAACTGACTATAAGGACCATATTGTCCTATCATGGGCAATTGGGGCATCCCCATGCCTTGCGATGTCATTTGTTGCTCAATGGTCATGGCCTCCGTATAAGCTAGGGCAAGGGTTGTAACCTAAGGGTTTCTCCTAGCAAACATGGCTGTCATGGGATCTAGAGCTCCAAAATATAATTGAAGGGCCACAACGGCATCCACCACAAAATGGCGAGTTACACTCGTGTAAAGCTTCTGGAACCTAGCATTGAATGTCCTAATCGGCTCATTGGGTAACCTTTTACAGGACACAAATTGATTATAGATGATGGTAGGATCTAAAAGTGACCTAAACTGATTAATGAAGGCTACCTCTAATTGGGCCCAAGAAGTGATGGACCCTACGGGGAGATTCATATACCAATCATGAGCCATCTGATCCAAACTCATAGGGAAAAGTCGACAAGCGACGTCTTCATGATTTACTCCTTGTCTAATCATATGGTCTTTGTAATTTTGGACATGCTCTTCAGTTGTGATAGAACCATCATGCTTAAACTTGGGTATCGACCTCTCAATATGCCTAGGTATTTCATGGACATCCTCGGGTATGTTCAAGGGAATACTTTGTGCACCATACCAAGGAACTGGTGGTTGGGCCATGTTATTCAATGGTGGTGGCCCTACAGGAATAATAGAAACCATTGAAGTGATGGGGACAGATACACTTGATGTAGCTATCGTAATGGAAATAGTGGGCGCAGACCCACTAGATGTACTTGAGTCTAAAGATGACCCTAGATCAAGTATACTGGGTGGGATTTTGATCTCTTGAGTTTTGTTTCTTGGCTTCCTAGAATTGGGAGAAAGACTTTGAAAAATGGTTTCCCCAGTGGTTTTGGACCTAGTAGCAATGTACTCAGGTTGGGCCAGCTTGGGAAAACTAATGCTCTACAAGGCTTCTCACAAATCACTCACAATAAAACCTGGATAAACACTATACCTGCAAGCACAATAAGGTGGAAATAAAACTACCCACATTAACTGTTAGAAAATCAAAGATCTAAATCACAAAGCTATGAAAGAAGGCCCTCCTTCTAGCGCCAAAATGTTGAGTGAATATTTTACCCTATTGCAAAATAGTCACCACAATCAGAGTATTAAATTGAAAACTCCCTCTTGCAAAGAAATTAAATGTAAACATGAATTTCTCCAAGGTTCTGATAGACAAACATTCCACATATATGTATGAAATCAATGATAATTAGAAACAATATATGCTAGAATAATCTCAATAATATGCAAGTGACAGTTAACAAGGGGCCTTGATGGTTTAATTCATACATGCTTAGTGATTATTGCTCTTTAATCCTTAAAGTGAATGTGAATTTTTCTTGTGTGAAAGTGGTTCCTTTTAATGTTCTTGGCATTAATCTGTCTTACCCTGAATCCCAGTTAGCAAGTCCATTTTATCTTCATATTAAAGGTGTAAAAATGCAAAAGTGCATGGAATAGTCCACTTCATTTTAACTCCATACCTTTAATGTGAGATTCATTTTATAGTTAGTAGATTCATTTTATCTTCATTATGAGTGTTCTACTAAAAGCTAAGTTAGAATTTGGACATGTTAGCCAGTTAGTAAGTCAGCATTCATTTGCATTATCTACCATTAATGTAAAGTAGGCGTTAGTACCCTCCCTCCTAAGGTTGATTTTATCTAAAAATTTAGATTTGAAAAACTAAAAAGTTTGGTGCAATTTGGAGGTGCAAAAATTCTGGATGAGGACCAAAATGTAAACAAATGAAATGAATGTACAAGAAATTTTGGAAAATGGACCAGAATGAAATAACTAAAAATAAAATACAAATTTTTTGGAAATGACCAGAATGGAAAATGAATGCAAAAATTTTGGAAATGACCAAAATGGAAAACAAAATGTAAAATTTTTGAAATGACCAAAATGGAAAACAGAATGCAGAAATTTTGGAAATGACCAGAATGGAAAACATAATGCAGAAATTCTGGAAATGACCAGAATGGAAAACAGAATGCAGAAATTCTAGAAGATGGACCAGAATGGAAAGCAATGGATAGAAACAACCTTTTTACAAAATAGAATGAACAAATTACAGAAAATAAACTTAATCTATTTACATCAAAGCTGGAAAAACATGCATGTAAATCCTGGTATCATACTCCCCTACCCTGCAAAACCACAAGTTATGAGACAAGTCTGAAGGTAACCTGATCTAAACAAACCTGCATAAAACACAATCAGATTAGATCAAGTGCAAGACTCAAAGGGTAAAATAACATTTGCATCAATCTCAATCTTCACCTAGTATAACCCCCTAAAGGCATTAAATACGTAGATACAAATTAAAACAAGATGCAATAAAAGAATAAACAATAAAAACAATAACCCTCGACCAAAAATCTCCTGTGATTTTGCTCACAAAGTGTATGCTTGCCAAAATGTATGCATTCGATTTCAAAAAATTGTCTTTTTTTACAAAAATTTTCAGCCCCTTGTTACAAAAATCTCATGGGCTTAAAAAAAAATTAACCCTTGACCTTTCATTTTCCCACTTTGAATCTTCACCTTCCTTATGTATCCCATAGTCTTGCAATAACATAAATAATAAATAAAAAAGGAATAATGATATTTTATTTCATTTTCATTTTTTAAATTTTATTTATTACTCCTTATACCTCCCATTATATCATAATATGAACAGTCACTTCTAATATATATATATATATATAATGACTTCTCTTTGTTCTACATATTATAATATATATAACAAAAAAACTAAAACCTTTTTATCCCTCTTATGACTCCCGTGTTCTACATATTATAATATATATATAACAAAAAATTTGAAACCTTTTTATCCCCTTATGAATCCCGTTACCCACATATGAGATATACCATATTATGGTCAAAGAAAACTCTAGAAAATCACATGATATCGATTGACGAACAAACCTTAAAACTTGGCCTCATGATAAGGCATTCACCAAACATATTTGTGGGTTTCCATGGTCGAAGTTCAAACTGTGATTCCCGATTGTGCCTCCACCACAGAAGAGACCTCCCACAACATGGATAACCTTTGGGATGTAATTTTCTTCTATGCATACCCACTCCATCAATTCACACCATAGTGGTGGCCAATTTCCTACTACACCATACCACTACGATCGTTGTCCCGAGCCATGAAATCACCAACAGGTGCTACTTTCATCCCATATGATTGTGTGTTCTTCACTCAACAATCAATATCTGACTTCAACTAACAAAATAATATTACCTTCTTCGATAGGTATTTGAATATGCAAGATCCATGAGAATTTAGGGTTTCATGATATAGTGTGCAAATATTCCTAGTCTTTGCCTACCATGACTACCTCACACCATCAACTATCAACTCTCGATGATAATGCTCACCTACTGGTATATTTGTCATCAAATATCTACCCCCAACACTGTCTCTGTCACATAGGAATAATTTGTCACTGGAAATGATTATCATACCTTCATCGGGTCCAAAACTAATCTCGGCCTACACTATCAAATACCTACCCGGTATTCATGACAAAATTTGCTGCATTTGGTGTTACAAACCCTCAACACTGCATATCCATTAGCAAGATATTCCATGTTTAAGGCTATCCAAATCCTCATAAAATTGTCACCCATCCACTTTGATTATAGGTTTGTATTAAAATGCACTTCATGACCCTCATCATCACATTATCAAGTGGGCATGCCATCAATCTCTGTTGTATATAACTATCATTTCCAGGCTTAACGTCATGACTACACCATGGTCAATTCCATTATGCTGCCTAAGTGGGTCTTCATCACTACCATCGAATGATGTGATCCCACTGTTGATTCACACATGTGACCTCAAACTTGAGCTCGTCCATAGATCTATTTTATCCCTATTGCCAAGGGGTATGGTCGTATCTACATATTCATCTAACACCCCATCATTGCATCTACCGTGGGGTCTATCCTTAGGGTTCATCCTGAAACCTGGTGCCCCATCCACTTTACCAAACCATTGTCAAGTGGGGTCCACCGTCTGGTGCCCAATACACATGTCCTCTAGCTGACGAACTCTTGTTAGCAGGTGTCCTCCATCAGTCTCCGATCATGTGAGTTCTCCATCATGGAATTGTCGCCTGTCAGCTTGCATATAATAACAACAAAAATTCAAAATCAAAATATTTAATAAACTCTAACTCCAAGTGAAAGTTTATGGTTTAAATATTCATGATAATACTTTTCGAACAAATGAGACTTCTTTATATTTTTTTATTTTTATTTTTTTTATTATCATTTTTTATAGTCACCTTTTATTTTATTACTATTATATATAAAAAATATATATAGTAATAATGTTTTATTTTTACTATTACGTATATATAAAAAAAATATACTTATTATATATTTTAATATTTTTATGATTTTTTTTCTTTTTTTTATATTCTCACACAAACCAAAGAAAAATAACACCACACATTAATAATAAAAACTAAAATAAAGTGACGACAAAAATTCATCATCAAAAAAGTGACGACAAAAAGTCATTGAAAAAAAAAAATGATGACAAAAAGTCATCGACAAAAAAAAATTGGCGACAAAAAGTCATCGACAAAAACAAATAACGAGAAAAAGTCATCGACAACTTTTTTTTGACGATAAAACAAAAAATCATCACCAAATTTTACAATAAAATATCAACAGGAAAAGAACAACAACTGCAAACCCAACGCAAAGCAAAACCATAGACACTTAAAACACAATGCACACATCCAAATATCGAAACCAAAATATTGGTCCCCAATTTTAGGGCAAGTTGTGCAACAGTCACAACAGGTGACATGCCAACAGTGTTCCCCTTGGGCCCAAAAGCACAAAAATTTGAAAAATTCCTAAAGCTAGCTTGGACCCACTAAAACTAAACCTAGCCTAGACCTATTGATGGTTTTGGTTCATTTCCAACAAGTTTAGTGAGGTTTATTTACTGATTAATTAATTAGGTTCATTTTACCAAATTAAATAAGCAAGTCAGGGTTGGTAGAGTACCCGTGAAGCTTTGACTCCTTCACTTGTAGATGCCTCCCCCTACTCAGCCATCACATACAGTCAGCAGTAAATTCGATAGCACTCCATGTCATAATTGCACTCTCTCACCTCATACCTCAAAAGTGCAATTGATAGCTAGAAATAATGAAGGGTAAAACCCTAAAATTTACTTTTATATTTTCAACTCAAGTCTCAACCGTGGCTGGCATCAGCAGCCCACACTTTATGGCCACTGGACCTCACAGTGAAGCAACAATTGGGGGTCACTAGACCTGACAACGACTAAGAAAAAAGGAGAAATTCACTCAATTTCTCACCATAAAGCACCTCAAAATGGGCCATCAAGCATACCTATTGGTCCAAAACAACCAAAATATGCACATTTACCAAAAAAAATTACATATATAAAATCCAAAAAACATCATAAAAAATCAAATTAACACAAAAAATAAAATATCAAAAAATCTCAATTGAGTCTTGTATTCAGTTATTTTCTCTATACACTTGGCGATTGTAGTGACTAGCGCTCCATGCAGTACAATAATATCAGTAAATTACCATAAGGCCACTTGGGGCAAAATACTTAAGGTAGAATTGAGATGCTTCACTTCAAACCCAAAGAAGGCCATGATGTTTGGACCGCCCCATGGGAGCGAGGATCCATCTCATTTCTCCTATAACAAATAGTGATTCAACACAAGCTACAATAGAATTGCTATCACCTTGATTCCCTAAGAAGGCCATTACGGTCGGACTACCCCATGGGAAAGAGATGTACAATTACCAAAAATTGTTGAAATCACACCTGGATGAGAACAACCCTACAACAAAAGCAACCCTCTAAAGAGTTCTAAATCATTCATCTTGGTTAAGCGACTCATTGCTTTATTAATTTTCATTTCCTCATCGACTCGTCACTTGAGGAGGTAGTCAAAAATTTTAAACAATCATAATCAAAGTCAACAAAAGATCACTTGATCATGTCAAATTGCATTTGTCTTATGAATCATTACCAAAAACTATCATAAGCTTACCCTTTGTTGGGGTAAAAAGCAAACATGATAGTCAAGTTTGTAGCTCTCCTCATTTCAGATCTATAGTTGCACTAAATCCTATAGTAGCAATCATGCTACCTGATTGTATGATGAATGAGTGTAAGCTTTTGCAAAAATTTAAGCCTTCCACCCTATTGGAAGCAATGATTCTAGGATGCACATCCTTTCCTATGACTTGGGGTATCCAATGTTGATCATATCAATGATCATCACACAACCTACAATGTGACCCTAGGTGGTCTATTTTTGCTCCGCGCTATGTTTTCTCATAGTGCATCCTAAAAAGGGGTATTTATAGACACCTAAAATGCATAATGTTTAGGAGACTATCCATATGGATATATTTGTAGACCATATGAATCCTCTTGGATCTCTTCAAGAGCAAGCAGTGGTCCTAACCACTCAAAAAAGGCAGGTCTAGCCCATCCAGACTTGGTCGCTCTCAAGTAGAGCAATCACCACATATGGCCGCTGAAGACTATAGCGGCCACACCTAGCCACTGAACCTGATAGAGGCTAGCACCATGCATAGTCTGGCCATGAATATGGGCCTAGATCACATAGTTTGACTACACCTTGTATTTTTTGTGGGTAGATTTTGGTGAGGACTACCTAAGTTCCTTCTAAATGCCCTTTCAATGCCAGTTTGTGACTAATGTTTTCCACCCAAGATGATCATTCACATGAGATTTTTATTGAAGCTTCTCTAGGAAGCCAAGATCCATATCTGTAAGAGAGGGAAGTCTACATATGGACTCTCCCACAAAGAGCAAAAGCTCCACAATTTTTAGAGTTTATGCAGCAAAGCCCTATTAGATTGGAGAATGAACTTGTGCACCCTTGAGGAGCAATGAAGTGCTATTTGACTGAGGGGAGACTATGCATACGCTATTTAGATATGTTATTATTCACCACAATTCCATGTATTTGACATAATCAGTGATCCTTGAGCATCAATTGGAGTGAGGAACTCAGTACTACAACCCTTGGATCGAGAGGAGAAAGGTTTATTTTGTGGTCACTATCTTGGATAGTGTCCCACAAGCGTAACCTAGGGTTTAGATATTAGTTTCCCATAATTCTAACATTAGATCCGATTGCTTTCTACTTTAGTATTTATTTCTAGTATAGATATGATTTAGTTATGCATTTACATTATTGTTCCCTAAGATATGCACATATTTTTCATTAGTTTCATTGCATTTAATCATATTATGCTTATTTATCTTATCTATAAGATTTGAAACTAATAGCCTCATCCAGGGAGGTAGCCCGAACTACTGATTGTGCTCTGTTGTTTCAATATCCATAGATACAAGTTCCTAGGATTATTTTAAAGAGCATGAGATACCTCTTGAACAAGATCAGGAGAAGGAGGTATCAATAAGCCCTCAGATGATTTGGTATGAAATATCGGGAGGCCTGTGAAGGTGCACCATCCCCTTGCGGGGGATACATTCACCGTTGCCCCACTTGTAATAGATTATATCAAAATGAGTATCCCTTAGAGGGATGTACATGTAACCGAGATCTAGAAGTTTCAATAAAAGAATATTTCCTTGATTTTTACTTTCATGTTATATGTGCTTATGTGCTTGTCTTTATTTTTGCATTTGATATAATAATAACATTGCAAGTAGGGTCAATTGTGGTGGGTGTTTCCCAGGGTCATGCAAGTTTCATTTACAAAAATAGTTAGAGGAGGTCCTAAACCCTCTTTGACTTCATCACACACCTTTATTCCTAATGGATGTGATGTAATATTACCTGAAGAGGTCATGGATGAGTACATATCTTTAGATTCCTTTTCCCTTGTTGGGAAATTTGTGGGGAGCAGGCCTGATATGGAAGCTATCAGATGATGGGTGGCTATGAAATGGAAAACTCAAGGTTATTTGGAGCTTGTTGCTATGTCCAAAGGTTTCTTCATGATTCGACTCAATACCCAAGAGGATGTGGACCGCATTCTATCTGGTGGTCCCTGGTTCTTTGGGAGAAGAAGCCTATTCCTCCATAAATGGGGTGTGGATTTTGACCCAAAAACTTAGAGCATCAACTTTGCTCCTATCTGGGTCTGCCTCTCGAATTTACCTTCTCATTTTTGGCATGAGGATGTTCTTCATGGGATTTCCTATACTATTGGAGAACTCATCACTATTGACCCTACTACACATGCCCGATCGAGGATGATGCAGGCTTGCATCTATGTCAATGCCAACCTAGAATCCCAACTTTCAACCCATGTGAACTTGATTTACAAGTCATATCGTAGATGTCAAGTGGTGGAGTACAAGAAAAAACCCTCCTTTTGCATTGAGTGTCGCACCTAGGGGCACCTTCAAAATTAGTGTTCAAAGTTGAGGCCTACCCAGAATGCTCAAAAGGAACCACATCGCCCAACCAAAGGAGAGACGCAAAGAATGAGGTCAAAAGTTGGTCCTCGCTATGATCCCAAAGAAATCAACCTTCTCCTCCCTCTCCAAATCATGATAAGGAACATACAAGTTCCCTTTTTGATTTTTCTAACTGTTTAATTTTATTCAACAATTTAAATCTCAATGTAAATTATGATAGAGAGGAAATACCTAGAGAGGAAATCCCTACCTCAAATACCCCCTTTCAATCACATGTGAAGGTGGACCTTCCCATTCAACCCTCTCATACATCCACTAAACCGCATCCAAAATCCCCATCTATCATGTTATTTCCCCCCCACCCTCCACCATATAATCCCCCACTACCACCTTCTAACCCCCCACCCAACCCTCCATCCCCCAATAGGTCAAGACCTTCTCACCCTCCACCCGATCCCTTTGGAGATGAGGTTTCTAGCCTAGGGATGTCTCATGGGTCTCCTAAATCTTGGAGTCCTAAGCATACCAGGAGTTTCAAAAAATCTTTAATCAACGTTGGAAGTGACAAAAATAAAGGCAGGCCCTCTATAGCTGAGCAAAGAAATAGAGACACAGTAGAAGACATAGCCAATGGTACCCAAAGAACTCTCTTTTAGGAACTCATGACTTCCAATAGAGAAGAATTAAAAAGACCCAAACCTCCTACGTAGCAAGGCAAAGGAGGTAGAAAACCCTCCAAGAATTCTAAATGAGAATCCTCTCCTAGAATGCGAGAGGGTTCAATGGAGTAGTAAAACAGAGACTTGTTGCTTCAATGCGAAAGGAGTCAAATCCTACAATTTTTATCATGCAAGAGACCAAGTTGGGCATGCAATCATCCCCTAAAGTTGCCAAAATCATCTAGAAAAAATGTGAATTTTCTTTCAGCCCTACCTCTGGGTCATCTGGTGGACTTCTTTGCCTTTGGGATCCAACCAAAGTGGAAGGAAGAGTGATTTCGAGTGAAGGGTGAATTTCCAATATATTTTTTCATGACTTAATTTCAAGGTAATCTTGGGTGCTGACTAATGTCTATGCTTCGAATATTCCTCAAGATAGACTGAACCTCTGGAATACCCTCACTCAGATGCGAGAAGCTTTTTTCAATATCCCCTGGATCCTTGCAGGAGACTTTAATGCACCACTCTTTCCTTCTAAGAAAAAATGAGGGAAAGAAATTACTCCCAGGATCACGGAGGACTTCAACAATTTTGTGGATACAAATGAGTTAATGGATGTTCAGTTAAGGGGCTCCCAATTTACTTGGAGCAATAGAAGGGTAGGTGTCGATCTCATTCAGGAGAGGCTTGACCATTTTTTTCTTTCTCAGGATGCTTTGCTTTTGTTTGGAGATGCTAGTTTGCAAGCCCTACCCAAAATTGGGTTTGATCATAGTCCCCTAATATTTGAATCTACCAATAGACCATCCTTCAAAACTCCATTTTGGTTTGAGGTAATGTGGACCCATCACCCTGACTTAAGAGTGCGCATTGTTGAATGGTGGGGAGAAAGTTTTCCAGGAACTTTTATTGGCCAAGTTACTCAGAAGTTGTGTTCCATTAAAAACAAATTGAAAGTGTGGAACAAAGAGGTTTTTGGCAATATCTTTGAAAGCAAGCAGAACATCAGGGATAGACTACAAATAATTGAAAATCAGTTTTAGTAGGGTCAAGGGGACACAAGGTTGAGGTCTGAAGAAAAACATCTTCTGTCAGAATACCATAATATCTTGAAGAAGGAGGAGACTTTTTGGCATAAAAAATTGAGGCATTTGTGGCTGAAAGAAGGTGATTCAAACTCAAAGTTTTTCCATATTTCAATGCTCAGGCATAGAGGGGCAAATAGGATCAAGGGACTGATTAAGAACGATGGCACTTTCACTTCCAATATTCATGAAATCCATGATGAAGCAGTCCTTCACTTTGATTCTCTCTTAGGTTCCTATCCTCCCCAATCTCCCCAAGCTATGGAGTCCCTCCTCACACACATTCCTAGAATTATTACCGATAACATGAATGCCAATATTTTAAGACATTTAAGCAATGAGGAGATTCATCAAGCTCTTTTTTCTATGCACCCAGACAAAGCTCTAGGACCCGATGGATTTTCCCCAAGGTTCTTCCAAACCTTTTGGAAAATCATTGGCCCTAACCTTTGCCAAGCCATCAAAGAAATGCAGAGATCTAGAATCATTCCCAAGGATGTTAATTCTACTTTCCTTGCCCTCATCCCCAAAGGCCCTAACTCTAAAGCCCTATCTGATTATCATCCCATAAGCCTTTGCAATGTTATTTATAAAATCTTAACGAAAGCCATGGCCAATAGATTAAAGGACATCCTTCCATCTTTGATTGACCCCTATCAAGGCAACTTCATTAAAGGTCAAAATATAGTGGATGGAGTCATAACCATTCATGAACTCATTCATTCTATCCATAATTCCAAAAATTCTACTTTCTTTCTGAAACTCGATATGAACAAAGCTTTTGACAGGGTGAATAGGGAGTTTCTTTCCAAAATCCTTCAAAAATTTGGCTTTCATGATGAATGGGTCAATCTCATTATGCAATGTATTTCTACCTCTTGGTTCTCTATGCTAGTGAATGGGTCTATTGTAGGGTACTTTCCAAGTACTAGAGGATTGAGGCAAGGGGATCCCTTATCCCCCATCCTCTTCATAATCCTAGTTGAAAGCCTTGGAAGAGCTATAAAATTTGCCTGCTCTATGGGTTTGATTTCTGGCATCAAAGTTGCATCCAATCTCCAACCCTCAACTCACCAAAAATTTGTGGATGATACTTTTTTGGTGACTATAACATCAATTTCTGAGGCAAGAGTTATCAAATCTATCCTCAACCTCTATGAAGAAGCTATGGGTCAAAAAATCAATTACACTAAGAGAAAAATTTACTTCATAAATACCCTAGTGCCCCACCAAATCAAAATTACAAATATCCTGGGATGCTCCATTGCAAATCTCCCAGCTACATATCTAGGCCTACCTATGTTTTTGGGTAATCCTTCTAAGACAATGTGGAATAATGTTATTGAGCGGTTCCACAAAAAAATTGCAGGGTGGAAAGGAGTTCTTCTCTCTCAGGCAGGTAAAGCTACTCTTGTCATGGTAGTTCTTCAGAGTATACCTATTTATTTTTTATCCATTTTTAAAATCCCTGCAGTAGTTGGTGCCAAGATCGAACAAATTCAAAAAAAATTTCTATGGGTTGGAGCTAACAATCAAAAAAAATTCACCTGGTAGCTTGGGATAAAGTTTGTTCTTCGAAGGATAGGGGTGGCCTTGGGCTTCATAGGATTAACAAAATGAATCATGCTCTCTTAGCAAAGCAGGCTTGGAAGGTGTTCATGAATGAGAACTTGGAATGGATCTCAATAGTCAAAAGGAAATATTTACAACATCATTCTTTCATGGATGGTGAAGTTCCTCAAATGGGGTCTCATTTTTGGTGCTCAATCATTCAAACTAGACCCCTACTTCAAAAAGGAGTCATATGGCAACTCGAAGATGGGAAAACTATTGATTTTTGGCATGACCCATGGGTCAAGGATGAGCCTCTTATCAATGACCAAGAAATTGCTGCCCTCAAACCCTTCACTGATGACAGGTTTGGACCAAAAGTTGCTGACTTTATTGTGCAAAATCAGGGTCACCCCAAATGGAAGCAACTAAATCTCAACATAAATGATGCAAATATTGATAGATCTATTAATTCATTGCAAGCAATTTTTAGATCAAGCTTCATCCTTGTGTCCCAGGAACAAGATAAGCCTTTCTAGAAATGTTGTGATGATGGTCTATTCTCGATCAAATCGGCCTTCCTTTTGCATGACATTCCCTAGGACCTGCAACATAACCAGGTAGCCCCTGCTCTTGCCAATAGAATATGGCTCAAACATCTCATTCCTAAAGTCACGTATTTCTCATGGTTAGCCATACAAAATAGAATTCTCACCACCAAAAATCTTATCAAGAGGGGTGTCATGGTGCCTAATAGATGCTATCTATGTTTACAAGCCTGGGAATCCACTCAACACCTTTTGATTGAGTGTCAATTTTCCTATCATGCCTTTTCAACCCTGTTGAATATCTTTTAGGTCAAATGGGTCTGGCCCCAATCAATTGTTGACTTTTTCACCCAATGGCCCCAAGTGTTTTGTAATCCCAGACTTAAATTCCTATGGGAAGCCTCACTGCATCACACCTTATGGTAAATTTGGCTTGAATGCAATAGTAGAATTTTCAATGATCGATCCAGGGATCCAGAGTTGATGGTCAATAAAGCTATATGCTTTGCTATTGAGAATGCTAATATGGTCCCCTATCCAAAACCCCCTATTTTTGGGTTGGAAGCGCAAATTTTCAAGTCCCTCAACATTTCTTTTGATTGCTCTTGATCCCCTATTCATGTCAACTTCATGGCCAATGCCAAATGGGCTCCCCCTCCTCTAGGGTGGCTCAAAGATAATTTCTATGGTTCTTCTAAAGGTAACCCTAGAGATGTTGGGGCTAGAGGAATCATCCGAGATCACAATGGCAAGATCATTAGAGTTTTCATTGAAAACTTGGGGATTCAGTCTAATAACTATGCTGAAGCTCGTGCTCTATGGAGGAGTCTTGAATTAAGCAAAGACCTACCTAATCCAATGATTTTTTAGGGTGATTCTCTAAATGTGATTAATCATGTCAAGAGCAACACCAAGCCAGGGTGAAATATACAAAGCATTATTCATGAGAGTCAAACTATAATCCACCATCTTCCTTTAAGTACCATCCAACATGTGTTCAGGGAGGCCAACGTGGTTGCGGATATGTTGGCTAACATGGTAGCCAATCAAAATGACTTCATTGTGTGGGAAGACTCCTTTCCTCAAAATATCATCAATGCTGCTAAAAATGACATTGGGCGAGATTTCCAATAATAACAGGTGTCTGAACAAAGGTGTTTCCATCAACACCACTGGTGTTTCCATTAACACCATTGTCAAACATTTATTTTTCTAATTATTCATAATCTCTCACAATTTTGATTGCATATTTTTTCAAGGTGTCCATTTAAAGTATAGAGCAACAACTAAAACTTCTTAGCAACACCCTAAGGCCACGTGCCTCCACATCAGCTACCCCATTCTCTTTCATCGTGCTAAGTACATGTTTCTAGTGCTATTGAGCATCTTACAGTGGCATCCATTATGGTCAAGGAGGCTTGCATCATTTTCTCACACACCATCAAGGAGATACAAGAACTCCTAGCTGCCCTCAATGCTCTCTTTGCAAAGAACCAGGATAATGTTGTTAACCATGAGGATGGAGCTGACTCCCAGTAATTTTGGGAGTGGGATCTTGGGAGGATTTTTGTTCTTGTTCTTTGAGTCCTACTAGGATTGCTTTGTAATATCTTTCTCTTTTCATTGTATGTACCATCATGTTATGTATTTATGATCTGTATGCATGTTTCAGTCCTTTTTGTCTAGTTCTTGGGATTAGTTTCTTTGGTGCTTAAGTGGGGCTATTGTTGTTCTTCGAGTTTATCCCTTTGGTTCTAGGATGGTTCAATTTTTGTATAATTGGTATTCTAACTACCTTATGTATTAGGGATTGGGTCCTTTCAACCCAAAAGATAATTATAATTCATTCTATTACCTACCAAAAAAAATATCCCTATTATCTTTTCTAGTATACCAAGAAAAATGAATATATTAATATGAGATATTTTAGAGAAAAAAATCATATTATGTATAAATAAATATCTGTCATTTGTCATCTTGCATAGATGAACATTTATTTTTTGTAGATGGGCATTTATTTTTCTAATTTGGGCATTTAGTTTTAGATAATAGTGCATGAGTTATTTTAATAAAAAAGAGACTTAGTGGGAAGACTTTGGGAAAAGAATTTTGGAGGATTTTTGTTAAAGATTTTGGGGAGGCTTTGTGTAGACAAAAGGAAGAGACAGAAGAAAATATTGGACTTGGAGAAAAACCAGGTTGGATCTTGATGAGCTCCTTAAATTTTATAATTATAATGTCTATGGATTTTGCTTTGGTGCAAGTAGATATATTCATGTTTAAATTGTGTTCTTTTCTTACCTGTAAGAATGTTGAGTTCTTAAGTTTAAGGAATAAGACCATTAAATCCTTTACATATTCCTTGCTACCTATGAAGTGCATCATTTGTAAGTATTTTGAGGCATCTATTTTGACCCTGATTCATTGAGTTCTGGTTCATTTGGAATTAGGTCTCAATGACCATCCTAAGTTACCTTTCTTGTATTTATGCCTTTTAAAAATTGTATATTCCCCCCATATATTTTACTTCTACCTATGTTGCATCAAATATTGATGATGTACCTTTAGATGATATATTTTATGCTTATGCATGATCTAACCTTGCAACCTATGTCAAGACATAGGGAGTCAACTACTATCACTTGTTTTAAGTTAAAAATTTATTAAATAAGAAGCCTTACTTCTTCCTCTATCCATAGCCATCAATGCTGGGTAATGGTAGCCTCTCTTGTTCAAAGTGAAGAACACAAGCTTATACTAAGAGAGGGGGGTGAACAATATAAGATCACTTTTTAAATTTTTCCTTTTACTTGAGAAAGCAATGCAATGAACCAATAGCAAAATAAAAGCAGTAATCAAACTAGTTTTCAAGTCATCACACAATTGAGACACCAATATAATGTGGTTCACACAAGGTGGGCTACTCCATAGAGAAAATATTTCATTAAATTTTCTCAATCAAATCCTTTGGGAATCCTTCCCAATCACAATGTTTATGGACTTCCTATCCAAAGGAGAATCCTTCCCCTAATCAAATATTTATGAGCCTCCTACCCAAAGGAGATGTCCTATCCCCCAAAGAAGTATTTATGAGCCTCCTTTCCAAAGGAGATGTCCTATACCCCAAAGCTCTAGAAATGATACTTTAGAATATCACTGCCTCTTCTGCCGCTAGTAGGTGGAACTTGTTTCCATAGAAGATGTCCTTTCCTCCTTGCTCTGGCTCTAGAGACTTATGTCCTCACTGATCACCTCCACAACTGCTCATCAATACCTATACTAAACACAGTTAGTCGGTCTAGCACAAGTCCTCTCAAAATATGTTACAAATCTGCATCAAACTCAGTCCTCTGGTCCAACACAAATCTTCTCTCAAATATCTGTCAGATCTATCCCAATATTAAGCCAAAAGCTCAAACAAATCAATCAAAACTGCTCACAAGTCTCCACCAAGACTTCATCAAATCTGTCCACAAGTTCTTCAACAAGAACCTATCCAAATGAGTCCATAAGTTCTCCACAAGAACTTGTACAAATCAATCCACAAGTTCTCCACAAGAACTTGTACAAATCAATCCACAAGTTCTCCACAAGAACCTATCTAAATCAGTCCTAGCAAGCTAACCAAGAACTTGCCAAAATCAGCTCAAGCAAGTTTACCAAGAAACTTACCCAATGTGAACACATAAAGAGAATTGTTAGAGACCCAATGTGTTTCATCCAATCATATCAAATCAATATCATAGAAGCATAAAGATAATTTTTAGAGACTCAATATGTTCTATCCTTCAACTTTCAATCTCAACTCAAATCAATCTCATAGAAGAATAAAGAGAATTATTAGAGACTCAATATGTTCTATCCTTCAACTCTCAATCTCAACTCAAATCAATCTCATAGAAGCATAAAGAGAATTGTTAGAGACTCAATATGTTCTATCATTCAACTTTCAATCTCAACTCAAATCAATATCATAGGAGCATAAAGAGAATTGTTAGAGACTCAATATGTTCTATCCTTCAACTCAAAAACAAACTCTTTCTCAAATCATAATAAAGATAGAAGTAGTATACTTTCACAAGATCTTGAACCACAACCCAACAATTGTCAATAATGCAATATCAAGGAATCAACTCTTCCAACATAGAACCATAACTTGCTATCAAACCCTAGCCAAGTTAGTTTTCAATAACTCAAAGCAATCTCTCTCTAAGCATCAAAAAGGGGTTCAAGATATTTCCAAATTCTCTCAAATGGGAATGCTCAACTTAACCACACAACCAAGTTTATCAAGCAAAGTACAACTTGATAAAATCAAATATCAAAGGAGCAAGCCCAACTCATGTATCAAGTAAAGCATAACTTGATCAACTCAATATCAATGGAAGCAATCTCAAAACCAAACTCTCAACAACCAAACAACTCAATTAGAGTTTCAATAACTTATAGCAATGGCATAAGCTTCTCACTCAAAAAACCTAAAGCAAACTTTAAATGCTTCCACTCTCATAAACTAGAGTTATGCAATAACTCATAAAATCATCATGATCTCATAATGCATAATCAATACTTCCACTTTCAGAAAATAAGATCCACTCCAAATAAGGAAACTTCATTTAATCCTTTTCACTCCAAAATTATTTTTAGAAAACCATCAATCAATAATAACCATGGAAGAATGTGCCCATACCTTTACTTTGATGAAGAAGAACTCAAAATATGTCACAACACTAACTCTCAATTTACCACAAATTAGAGTTAGCAACAATGGAATAATGCACAATGATAAGAGTCCTAATAACACCTTATCACTCCAACTCATCAATAATCAAAACTCACAAATATACATATCAACAATATTCCTTTACACCTTATAACTCCTACTTAATATATCACAAAATAACTTCAACCTCAAAAATAATTACAAGAGAATATCCACTCAATAAATCCAAAGGCTTTCTAACCCCAATATGACATTAAGTACAATTATTCCTTAAACCCTTATAACTCCTAAAATACATTTACTTCTAAATGCATTTACCGCATAAACATTAAGCATCAATAATAACAATGTCAAAGCAATATTTTTATTTAACCTTATACCTCCATCCAATTACCAACAATAACTGCCAAGTCAATTCAAATATTCCACATTATCAACAAAATCAATTCTCCAACCTTAGGAGAAGTGTGGAGACACCAACATAAGCGCCAAAGTGCTTCCTCCTCCAAACTCGTGGCCCAAAGCAACTATTGTACCACTTGCACAATAATACGCGACCAAAAACAAAACATGCCCGATGGGAATTGATCTCGATACCTCTGCCTAGCGAGCGCCTTCGCTCCACTACCTCCGTCGTTGGAGCACAAGTGTCCAACAAAACTATCAAGCGCCACTCGTCATTTTACCTTCCCTTTGCTTATAGAGATTAAAGACAAACAAATTTGTCTTCCTCACAGGCGTACGAAATAATAACTTAAACATAGAGCAATACAAAACTCAAAAATCACAAAGTAATCTAAAAGTGAAGGTCACAGAGTAATACAAATTCAAAGGTAATCACGCAAATCAGAGGTTCTTAAAACCTTAGGAAACAATTCCCTATAATAGTCTTTCATCCCATGCAAATTGACATCGACGCTCCTTTCAAACATTGCTTTTTTCATCCCATGCAAGTTGACGTCGATGAGGTAAGTCTTTTACATGAGTGCCACTAAGGGTTTAGAAACCCTTTCAATAATAATTATTAAATTAATCATTATTATTTTATTAATAATAAACTTAACTTAAAACCTTTTCAAAGGTTTGAGTTAATTTATTTATTAATAATCAAAATGGACTTTTAAGAATTTTTCAAGAAGCAAAACCTTTTCATTAAGCCAAGATGGTTTTAAGAAAAACCTTTAACCTTGTCACCATGGTTTTAATAAAAACCCTTAAACAAACATCATGGAACTTTCAAGATATTTTTGGCACCAAACTCTTTTTGACATCAGTACAAATTCCTTTTGACATCAACACAAACTCCTTTTGACATCAATGACAACTCACAAACATGAAGCTAGGCAACATACCCAAAATTGCCAACACAAAGGATGTACCCCTACACTTGATTGTGCTTTTTTGTGCAATGTTGAATGTCATTTAAATATATTTGATGTAAATTATGTAACACCTAAACCTTATATTCTCTTAATTATAACCATTTCTTGATACTTGGCACTGTTAGAATGCTAGCGATAAAGTATGTAGGAAGGCATATGGTTTCTATTTTAAAATATTGTATTAATCCCACATGGTTAGTATGGGGGGCAATTAGTACCTTATTAAATAGAAATATCCTCTTACAAATTGATCATACTTGGTGGTTAAGGATGCCACCCGAGTGGGACCACCCTTTGGTGCCAGTTGGAGGTGTTGGGTGGCTTTCGTGTAGGGGAGGTGTTGGGTGGCTTTCGTGTAGGGCCACCTGGTGTTATTGATGGAGGTTGGCGGTCGATGGGACCTCCTAAGGATGTTGTTCATTATCTATTAACTAGTTTGAAACCATATAGCTTGTTTGTTGATTGTTTGTCCTATTCAGATGTGACCCATTGACTTAGTTGACTGTTTGATTATGTTTAAACTAACATTTTTAGATTATGCTTAAAGAAGGCTTTTTGGCTTATAGTAATAACATTTTTTATTTTTATTTTTATTTTTTATTTTTTATTTTTATTTATTTATTTATTTATTTTGAGTAATACTTCTTATACACATCCACCATGGGGATTGAACTCGGGTCACATCACCGATAATTCAAGTGGCATCCTTGCCGGTACACCACACTCATGGGTCACATAAATGTTTTTAATAATTGAAGAATAGATTATGGGTATTTTGGTTAATTGAAATAAATTATTTTTGAGGATAAGAAAGGATTATAGGTATTTTTGATTATTTATAAGGCAAGTTTTTTTTTATTTTTTTGGTAATGAAATAGAGCTTAAAGATTAAAGCTTAGTTTTATTTATACAAGAGAATAACTTGTTTTATAAAGGAACATAGTGGATAGTATTAGTGGAATTATATATTTTTGGATTGAATTAATCAATTGGGGAAATATATAATTTTGGATTGAATTAATTGGGAAAAATTAATTAATATTATATGAGCCGAATATAGTCAAAGGTATTATCTTATCTAGTATTCCTTTGGGTGTCATTAGGTAGGTTTTCTATCGGCAACCAGTAAGCATAACCTATCGAAGTTTATTCTTTGGAAGCTCTAGTAAATTGAAAATTATTATATGGTGGAAAAATAATAGAATAATTTAATAATTATTATATTGTGGAGATATAATTGATTATTTTGAAAAATTATTAATGAAATCATTGCATAATTAATTGGAATTGTTTATAATATAAATGGCCTTATAAGATTGAGAAGTAATGGAACTTATCATATGGGACTAGATGCTTTGATTTATAGAAATGGAATTAAGATTATGTTTTTCTATGAATGATTTAGATTGGTAAGTTTATACTTTCAAATGATGAGATTTGAATGCAAAATGATAGACTATTTTGGAAAGAGGTTTTCCTTACATTTCAAACTAGTGGGAAAATATATTGAAATAAGTATGGGCTTCTTTATATTTTAGAAATAATTTGTTGTATTTTGAAATGAATCATACATAGATGCATACATGTGGGCATAAAGAGATGTCCTAATCCCTTACACATATCCAACCTTGCACAAATATTAAGGAGGAAAAATTTGGAGAGGAACAAATTATTCATTTAAGAGTAATTTCTCATGTTGCACTTCTCTATAAAAAGGATGTAATTAGTTAACTTGTAATAAAATTTTATTAAATCCCAAGTTGAATTGTATCCTTGAAAGGAAATAAATTGATGTATGCTTTGGTTATTATGTTAATTTAAGTCTCTTTCATTATATGTAATAGAATATGGTATAATGTTATAAATTTATGCTAGATACAAGGAAAGTCTAAATGTATATTTTGGAAGAGAAATTTAGTTGCTTTTGTATTAATATTTTACGATTATGATTAATTAAGTCCTTAATGATGTTGCTATCATTTACATTACATTTTGAATTTATGCAATTCTAGTGCTTCATAAATATATATTGGGTGATATTTATAAAAGGTATAATGAATTTTAGATTATTGTAAAATGACATCTATCAAATGTTTATGCTTATGGATTATAAGTATCCTACTAATATGTGAAGTGTTTGTACATGCCAAGTATCCTTCAAATATTTTCCTAGTTAGCTAGGACTTTATTCATTAGAAGCTTAAAGATAGATAGAGAGAGAGAGAGAGTTAATATAAGGGATTATGAGGTCGCTTTTAGAAGAAAAATTTGGGTAACCTTATTTCACTTCTCCTTAATAATCAAAACTTAGGTATTTGCGAGAATGAAAAAATTAGGTTGTAGTGTCAATGAATGGACTATCACGTGAAGTGATAGATGAAGAACACAAGCTTATACTGAGAGGGGGGTGAACAGTATAAGACCACTTTTTACTTTTCTTTCCCAATAAATATTATGCAATGTAAAGATAGCAATATCAACAATAGTAATCAAAGCAATGCACAAATCACCACACACAATAGAGACACCAATTTAACGTGGTTCACCCAATGTGGGCTACTCCATGAAGAAAATATTTCACTAAAATTTTCTCAATCAATCTCTTGGGAATCCTTTCCCTATTACAATGTTTATGGATCTCTATCCAAAGGAGACACCAATCCCCTAATCAAGTTCATGGATCTCTATCCACAGGAGAACTCCTTTCTCCTTAGCTTTGACTGGTGATCTTCTAGAAGAAATATTACCCCCACTACTCTAGCTAATGGATCTCTATCCACTGAAGACACCTATCCTCACTACCTTGACTAATGGATCTCTATCCACTGGAGACTATCATCCTCTATACTCTGTCACCTTCAAAGATCTATCTCAAATTTGCACTAAACATAGTCCTTCGATTTAGCACAAATATGCTCAATCTCTATCTCTGGTCTGGCACAAACCTATCCTCAAATCTACACCAAACTATGTCCTCGAATATATACTAAACACAATCCTTCGGTCTAGCACAAATCTATCCTCAATCTCTGTCCTCAAGCCTTAGCATAAATCTTGATCCAATCACAAATCAACACTACTAGATCTGCCCCAAACCTTAACTCAAGGTTTGAACAAATCAATCAATCAACTCTGCTCTCAAGTCTTCTCAAAGACTTATCTCAAATCTACCTTGTAAGCTTCCACAAAAGCTCACACTAATATGTCCACAAGTCCTCTCTAGAACTTGTCCAATATGCTCTCAAGTCTTCACTAAGACTTGTCTCAATCTGCTCAACAAGTCCACACTAGAACTTGTCCAATCTCATAGAAACATAAAGAGAATTGTTAGAGACTCAATATGCTTCACACTCATCACAATGCTCAATTATTTTCAATCACTCTTTTAGAAACATACATAGAATTTTTTCAATATGCTTCACATTCACAAACTCTTAATCACTTTCAATCTCTCTTTTATCACAGAAACATATAGAGAATTGTTAGAGACTCAATATGTTTCACACTCATCAACACTCAACCTCTTTCTCAAATCAATTTAGAATATAGAACAATTTGTTTTATAGAACTTGAGCTATCACTTCACACATCCACTTGACTAGGCTCAACCAACTCTACTCAACCAATCACTCAATGAAATAATCCTTGCTCACAAACCCTAGTCCAAGCATATGAACACTCACTCAAAATGTTTCCAACAATGCTTATCAACCAATCTCACATAACAATGATACTCATGATATTTGCAAACCCTAGTTCAAGTTCTTCACTCAACCATTCACTTCAACAACAATGCTTATAAAACAATGTGCATAGCATTCACTTCACAATAGCTCAACAACTCAATAAGGAAATCTAATCAAGTCCTTTTCACTCCAAAGTTGTTTTCCAGAAAACCAACCAATCAACTCAACCAAGGAAGAATATGCCCATACCTTTTATTTGATGTAGAAGTAGATCACACAAATCTGCCACAATCATAAACACTTCTTTGCCAAACTCAAGGAGGTTAGAAGATAATAATCTCTCTCTCACAATACAAAATAATATCAAAACAAATACACCTTATCACTCCATATTTAAAATAACATCCAACACCTTAAAAATATTAGAACAATTATTTCCATAATAATCCCTTTGGCAAAAAGTCCTTCAAAATAAAATCAATATCTTAAAAGGCTTACTCCTCCAATATGCAAATATAACAATTAGGACTTTATTTTAAAATTAAAATCAAACTCCTTATAACTCCCTTCACTATTTTACCATTAAAAATCACCACAAAACATTAACCTTAATTAATCCTTATGCCTCCCAACTACCTCACGTCAAACCTTAGGGCAATAAAAAATTAAATTAAAAATGTACCTTTGCCCTTAGTGGGTTTTGAACCCACGATGCTGCCTCCCCAAGCGCCCTAGCCGCAGCCTTGGCTATCGCATGAGCTAGGTGCTCATGTGAGAGCTAGAGTGCCCATGCACTCTATTACCTCCTCTACTACCACAAAATAGAGATGCAAAAAGACAAATCTCTAAACTTGTTGCCGTCGGGTTTCGAACCCATAACCACTCTGCCACAAGTGCCAAGCCAAATGCCACCTGAGCTAGCCATCGGATGGTGCTAGAAGCCAAGCACTTCAACATTTTAAGCACACCAAAATTTGGGTTTACATAGCATACAAGCTCTTTTCCTCAAGAATCATGGATGCATTAATCGAGGCTCCAAGCTATGGTTTGGCTAAGGTATAAATACCTTATGCCCTTGTTCCCATGCACATCGATGAAAATGAATTCGTTGGGGGTTGGTGCTTATGTTTTGACTTTGAAATATTTAATTTATAATTATTTAAATTCACTAGAATTTAAATATTATAAATTAATATTTAAACATTTTGGCTTTATTAAATATTAAAGCCTCCTTAGGTTTTACCACTTTGAATAAATAATATTTATTTATAAAATTTAAATTCAATTTGAATTTAAATATTTATAAATTAAATATTAAAACTTCCTTGGGCTTTCTAATTTGAATTTAAAAGCCTCCTTGGGTTTTTATAAAAACCTTTTATTTTTGCTCATCCATGGTTTTAATAAAAACCCTTCTACTTATGCTTCACATAATATTAAAAATAAATATTATGAAGCTCTTTTGCCATCAACCTTTTGCATTGCTCCTTTTGACCTTTTGGCATCAATGGTAGCTTATTCCTTGACATCAATGACAACTTCATTCCTTGACATCAATGACAACTTTGACTCAAAATGTCCAACAATATCCCCCTTTGTCATTGATGGCAACCCAAATTATTTTTACCAAACACTTGACCTTTTTCTTGTTCTGCTCCCCTTGGGACATTGCTCCCCCTATCTCAATGCTCTCTCCTTAAACCAAATCTCTCCCCCTTACTAAAATATCTCCCCCTTTGACATCAATGGCAAAGGTTCACCTTTGGGGCTCGGGGCTAAGAATGAGTCTCTTAGCTTAGCCCCTCCCCCACCTCCTCTTGAGGTGGTTAATTTTGGGGTGGGAGTATTTCTACTCCCAGCAAGCATTGGTCTTTACCTTTGTCCTCTTTCCTTCTTATCTGATCCTTATGATTCCTTTGACTGTTCCTATTCATGTCCATGTTCCTATTCCTATTCATGTCCATATCCATATTCCTGTTCCTATTCTTGTTCCTATTCTTGTTCATGTTCATATCCATATTCTTGTTCATGTTCTTGTTCCTGTTCATGTTCATATCCATATTCCTGTTCCTATTCCTATTCCTGTTCATGTTCATGCTTGGTTCTGGAATGTCTGCTCTACACCACTTTGTTGTATGTCCATCATTATTGCATTTATAACACTTAATGTTATTATTCCTTGGAGGTGCAAATGTCTTAGGATTTCTCCTGGTGAAGCCATATCCTTTTTTGTCATGAACCCTATAATTCATTGCCTTGTGACCAAACTGATTACATGAGTAGCAATACCCATGGAAAATTTATCTGTTCCTAAAATTCCCATTTTCTTGTCTTTCATGTGTCCTGCACTATGAAGCCATGTGCCCAAATATGTGACATGAGAAACATCTTCCATTGAAATTTCCTTGTCTTGACCTCATTGGTCTCTTAGTCTCTCTTGACCTATTCTGATTGTTGTTCCATCTGTTTCTCCTTTGTGCATTGTTTCTTTCCTTGTTGAACTTTCTATTGTCTAACTCATCCTCAGAAGTCTCACTTTCTCTTACACTATCTTCTTATGAATTTACTTCTTCTTCAAAACTTGAGGTTGACTCTTCTTCTTGTTTCTTTTGAGCTTGTTCAAAACCAAGACCTATTTTATTTGTTGACCTTCTTTGTACCTTGATCATGTTATCCACAATATTTGAACTCTTTCCAAACTTGTGTAGCTTATCCTTGGATTTTTCTAAATCTTCCCTTAGTAGAGCTACTTCTTGTTCTAAACTTTCACATTCTAAGACCTTTGCTTCTAGCTTATCCTTGAAATTCTTTGTCTTAGCCATTGACTTGTTTAGATCCTCTATAAGCTTTCCTCTTTCTTCATCACATTCTTGAAATGAAAATTCAAGTTGGGAGTTTTTCTTTCTTACCTTCTTTAATGTTTTAAGAGCATAAATAAGTTCTCCCTCAAGATCAACTCCTTCTTTTTTTGATTCTTCCTCTATTTTTTTTCCTTTGTCTACATCTTCATTTTATTTTGACTTGTCTTCTATAGGATCACCTTCTTCTTCTTCTAGTGCCATTAGAATATTCTCTTCTGGTCCTTCAAGTGCATCCTCATATTCATCATCACTAAAACTGAAACCATCCCTTGTACAACTATCTTCAAGATGTCCAAAATTACCACATCTAAAACACTTGAGAATTATTGGTGACCTTTTCTTGACTTCTTCTTTTTCTTCAATCAGAAATAGGACTTCATCTTTATCATTATCTGAAAAACTATTATCACTATCACTTGAGTACTTACTTGCCTTGTCTGCATAGTAGCTCCTCTTTTGTCTTTGAAAGAACTTCTTTCCTTGTCTGCTTTGTCCATCCTTGCCTTTCTTTTGGTACCTATATTTTTTTGATTCCCTATTCCTGTGATCCTATTTTTCTTCATCATTTTTATTTTTAGCTTCTTGACAATCAGTTGCATAGTGACCATACTTTCCATAATTGAAACATCTAACAGATTTTGCATCTTTAAATCTTCTTGAATCTTTATTCCTTCTGCCATAATTAGCTTCTTCATCATTGGATGACTCATTGCTCGATTCTGACTTCTTACCCTTTGTCTTCTTAATTGCTTTGAAGGTTGCTTCCTTCCGAGGATTAGGTTCCTCTTTTGTTCTTAACTCAAATGTTGTAAGAATACCAAGTAACATATATCTTGTCAAAGAATCACCATATTTTGATTCTTCTATAGCATAAATATTTTCACTAAATCTTTTTGGAAGAGATCTTAAGATCTTATCACAAATATCTGATTCTTCAACCTTAAGTCCAAGTCCTTGCATGGCATTAACAACCTCATCTATCCGAAGTAGATAAGTACTAATATTTTCCTCATCCTTCATTCTTAATTCTTCAAATTGTCCTTTGATATTTCGTATCTTTGCCTTTTTGACACTTTTATCTCCTTCATATATGCTTTGCAACTTATCCCATATTCCTTTTGCATATTTACAATGCATAAATTTTATTGATTTTGTTCTATGCAAACCTCTCAAAATTGCATTCATTGCTTTTGAATTGTAATGTTGTAGAAGCTTACCTTCCTTATCTATAGGTGGATCATCTGGTGGTATGTATCCATTTTCAACTACTTCCCAAATTTCATTTCCAAGTGCCATCAGGTGAATCTTCATTCTCATACTCCAATATATATAATCACTTCCATAAAATATTGGTGTTGAATTATCTGAGGACACATTCTTAGACTCCATTGTGTTCTTGAAAGATTTTCCTTCAAGTTGTTAAACTCTTCCGAAGGAACCCACTCTGATACCAATTGAAGAACACAAGCTTATACTGAGAGGGGGGTGAACAGTATAAGACCACTTTTTACTTTTCTTTCCCAATCAATATTATGCAATGTAAATATAACAATATCAACAGTAGTAATAAAAGCAATGCATAAATCACCACACACAATAGAGACACCAATTTAACGTGGTTCACCCAATGTGGGCTACTCCACGAAGAAAATATTTCACTAAAATTTTCTCAATCAATCTCTTGGGAATCCTTTCCCTATTATAATATTTATGGATCTCTATCCAAAGGAGACACCAATCCCCTAATCAATTTTATGGATCTCTATCCATAGGAGAACTCCTTTCTCCTTAGCTCTGATTGGTGATCTTCTAGAAGAACTGTTACCCCCACTACTCTAGCTAATGGATCTCTATCCACTGAAGACACCTATCCTCACTACCCTAGCTAATGGATCTCTATCCACTGGATATTATCGTCCTCTATACTCTATCACCTTCAAATATCTATCTCAAATCTGCACTAAACATAGTCCTTTAGTTTAGCATAAATCTACTCAATATCTATCTCTCGTCTAGCATAAACCTATCCTCAAATCTGCACCAAAATCTATCCTCAAATCTATACTAAACATAGTCCTTCGATCTAGCACAAATCTATCCTCAATATCTATCCTCAAGCCTTAGCATAAAGCTTGATCCAATCACAAATCAACACTGCTAGATCTACCCCAAACCTTAACTCAAGGTTTGAACAAATCAATCAATCAAATCTGCTCTCAAGTCTTCTCAAAGACTTGTCTCAAATCTGCCTTGTAAGCTTCCACAAAAGCTCACACTAATCTATCCACAAGTCCTCTCTAGAACTTGTCCAATCTGCTCTCAAGTCTTCACTAAGACTTGTCTCAATCTGCTCAACAAGTCCACACTAGAACTTGTCCAATCTCATAGAAACATAAAGAGAATTGTTAGAGACTCAATATGCTTCACACTCATCACAATGCTCAATTATTTTCAATCACTCTTTTAGAAACATACAAATAATTTTTCTATATTTCTCACTATACAATGCTCAATTATTTCAATCATCTTTAGAAACATAAGAATTGTTATAGACTCAATATGCTTCACATTCACAAACTGCTTAATTATTTCAATTCTCTTTTAAACAATAGAGAATTGTTAGAGACTCAATATGCTTCATTCACAAACTCTTAATCACTTTCAATCTCTCTTTTATCATAGAAACATATAGAGAATTGTTAGAGACTCAATATGCTTCACATTCACAAACTCTTAATCACTTTCAATCTCTCTTTTATCATAGAAATATATAGAGAATTTTTAGAGACTCAATATGTTTCACACTCATCAACACTCAACCTCTTTCTCAAATCAATTTAGAATATAGAACAATTTGTTTCATAGAACTTGAGCTATCACTTCACACATCCACTTGACTAGGCTCAACCAACTCTACTCAACCAATCACTCAATGAAATAATCCTTTCTCACAAACCCTAGTCCAAGCATATGAACACTCACTCAAAATGTTTCCAACAATGCTTATCAACCAATCTCACATAACAATGATACTCATGATATTTGCAAACCCTAGTTCAAGTTCTTCACTCAACCATTCACTTCAACAACAATGCTTATAAAACAATGTGCATAGCATTCACTTCACAATAGCTCAACAACTCAATAAGGAAATCTAATCAAGTCCTTTTCACTCCAAAGTTGTTTTCCAGAAAACCAACCAATCAACTCAACCAAGGAAGAATATGCCCATACCTTTTATTTGATGTAGAAGTAGATCACACAAATCTACCACAATCATAAACACTTCTTTGCCAAACTCAAGGAGGTTAGAAGATAATAATATCTCTCTCACAATACAAAATAATATCAAAACAAATACACCTTATCACTCCATATTTAAAATAACATCCAACACCTTAAAAATATTAGAACAATTATTTCCACAATAATCCCTTTGGAAAAAAGTCCTTCAAAATAAAATCAATATCTTAAAAGGCTTACTCCTCCAATATGCAAATATAACAATTAGGACTTTATTTTAAAATTAAAATCAAACTCCTTATAACTCCCTTCACTATCTTACCATTAAAAATCACCACAAAATATTAACCTTAATTAATCCTTATGCCTCCCAACTACCTCACGTCAAACCTTAGGGCAATAAAAAATTAAATTAAAAATGTACCTTTGCCCTTAGTGGGTTTTGAACCCATGACGCTACCTCCCCAAGTGCCCTAGCTATAGCCTTGCTTGCCGCATGAGCTAGGTACTCACGTGAGAGCTAGAGTGCCCACGCACTCTATTACCTCCTCTACTACCGCCAAACAGAGATGCAAAAAGATAAACCTCCAAACTTGCTACCACCGGGTTTCAAACCCGTAACCACTCTACCACAAGCGCCAAGCCAAATGCCACCTGAGCTAGCCATCGGATGGTGCTAGAAGCCAAGCACTTCAATGTTTTAAGCACACCAAAATTTGGGTTTACACAGTGCACAAGCTCTTTTTCTCAAGAATCATGGATGCATTAATCGAGACTCCAAGCTAAGGTTTGGCTAAGGTATAAATACCTTATGCCCTTGTTCCCATGCATGTCGATGGAAATGAATTCATTGGGGGTCGGCACTTATGTTTTGACTTCAAAATATTTAATTTATAATTATTTAAATTCACTAGAATTTAAATATTATAAATTAATATTTAAATATTTTGGCTTTATTAAAGATTAAAGCCTCCTTAGGTTTTACCACTTCGAATAAATAATATTTATTTATAAAATTTAAATTCAATTTGAATTTAAATATTTATAAATTAAATATTAAAACTTCCTTGGGCTTTCTAATTTGAATTTAAAAGCCTCCTTGGGTTTTTATAAAAACCTTTTACTGCTCATCCATGGTTTTAATAAAAACCCTTCTACTTATGCTTCACATAATATTAAAAATAAATATTATGAAGCTCTTTTGCCATCAACCTTTTGCATTTCTCCTTTTGACCTTTTGGCATCAATGGTAGCTTATTCCTTGACATCAATGACAACTTCGTTCCTTGACATCAATGACAACTTTGACTCAAAATGTCCAACAATAGATTATGTGGTTGCTTCATCACATAGATGAGATGGACAATTAAAACTTTACCTACATAGATAGACTTATGTATGGTAAAGGAAGCATAGAAAATTTATGCCACTATGCTTAGTACACCTACATAGACAGACTTATGTATGGTGTAGGGATAGGCTTACTCTTTTGAAAAAAGAAGAAGGATAAGTTGGCTTATTGCAAATATGAGACTGATAACTTAATCATCAGGTATGTTAGATTTTAATGCTTAATACTCAATGCAAATAACCACAAGATCTAAAAAAAAGTTGCAATATAAAATATTTAATAATGGTAATATTTCAATCACATAAAACTCATAAATAACTTCTACAACTCATAAAATGGACATTAACAAATGCTCACAAAAATAGTAACATGATATTGAATAAAGATCACATACACTATACTCACATTCTCTCCTCATCTTCTTCTTCTTCACTATTTCTCATATAATGCTTAGTCACATATAATAAAATGTAACTCTTCATATGGAATACTCTTGGCCTTAAATATTCTTGAGACTCTTCACTTTCCTATTCTAAGGACACATGTGAACTCATACATAAAGGATACTTATGCACATCTACACTCATCACACTTGCACACTTATCTACATGACACTTGTGCATTTATTGCACATTATTACATTGCATAAAATATTTACTCACACTCTAATCTAAGACACACTCCTAATCTAAAGATGTACCCAAGTTGGTACATTAGAATGTACCAAATAATGTAATATATTTCAACACCCCCATGTATTACATTATTTGGTTATTGAAGACTTTAGTCTTCAATATGATCTTCATATTCTATCTTCAATCTATCTCTTTTAGATCAATATCTGAATTTGCAATATATGGTTCCTGTTTAACCTTTCTGATATGATTTCTTCTATTCTTATTTTTATTTCTTCACTTTTGTATCTTCATTTGAGATATTCCTGATGATCGACCTTCTAAGAATTGTGTTAGAAAATCATCACAATAATACAACTTTGATTTTTGTCTTAGACTCTTCAAATAAGTATCTTCTTTAGGTTCAGTCTTCATTTTACCTTTCTTGATATGATTTCTTTTCTTGTTTTTTCTTCCTATTTATTTTTGTACCTTCACTAGTGATATATCTTAAATGCAATGAGATAGTACATTATCACAATAATATGACTTTGTTTTTAGTGATTCTTCTTTGATATAGTTATATGAATAATTTATTTCAACTTGTTTCTTTTCTTGAAAGAGTTTAAAAAAAATAATGAAAGATACATCATTAGACATTCTTCTAAAGTGAGTACAATGATGTTTTGAGACTCCCAAAAAGACCTGATAAGCTTTTCATGAATATATCCCATACAGATAGTAAATTTTCCTTCTTTAGATTCTTTAAATAACAAAGTCAAATTGTCTTTTAGAACATCAAATATTCGATCTCCATCAATGTTGTGTATTAAGTCATGTGAGTAAAATATAAGTGCATGTTATATTTCTTCACTTTTTTATTACAAGCATATTTGACAATTTCGTTCATAGTTGTTCTAATGTAATATTTCTTGTAACTCCCTAGTATTCAAAATGAAAGACAACTTTGATATTTTTTTAAGTCTTTAAACCTTTGGGGTTGACTACCTTATGTCTCCCTAATGTTTTTAATGGCAATTTCAATATAATATTCAATTTGTTCTTTAAGATGAATACTGTATTTATATTTAGTTATGAATGATCAATCATTAATTTTTGAAAAAGGTTTCAATTATTCAAATCTCTAGGTTGAATACCTTTTACCTCCCAAATTTTAAAAATATAATTTCTAAATTCTAAATTTCACAATCCTATGTTGATGTTGAATTCCTTATGACTCCCCAATTAGAAATTTAGAAGTAAAATATATTTGTAAATTTTTGTATTCCTAATTTGATGTTGAAATCCTTATTTCTCCAAAATTATCATTCTATAAATATTTCAAATTGCTTTTCAAAATAAAATAAATTAATTACAAAACATGTAATTAAATTTCCAAAACTTCAAATCAACTTTTCAAAAACTTTACAAAAATTCTCAAAATGCAATAATAAGATATCTAGGGTTTTGATTTTCCACTTATAAGCCTTATACCTCCAATAATTCGCTTAATCAATGTGGAAATGAATTAATTGCATTCAAATTTAGGAAAATCAAATATTATTCACTCCTTATAACTCCAACCTTTAGAAAATCAAATCTTAACGTAAATATTACCTCCTTGCAAGAGTGAACATAATTATCATTGAAATATTTGATCTTCCAACATTGACCATTCAACTTCCACTTTTTTATCTCTCCTATAGGTGCTTACTTAATGATGCTTTTAGAGATGAAATCTTGATGCTCTCTAAAGGTGAATTCAAAAAAATGGATGTCTTCATAAATGTATTGACCCATGCATTTAATAAATAATTTAAATTGTTTTGTATCCCTCTAAAAACTTGTTGGTGTTTAGTATTCAATGTGCCAAATGGTAGATAATGTATTTTACTCTTCAAATCATATACCACATGACTTTTGGTCTCCTTTTTAGCTCTTCAACTCTCCAATGCTCCTCCTTACTACGTAATACTTGGCAATAAAGAACCATAAATGTTATTCTACCTTGTTTGGTGGCATTATGGCATCTTGGGTGTTTCAATTGATATGTGGCTTCTCATCAATAGCAATTCAAATGCTTACTTGTGTGGTGGTTGATTCCTTGGTGCTTATATTTTATTCCAACTTGTTGTAAATCAGCTCCTTCAATTTTTTGGCTTCTTAATGTCTAGATTTTTTATATCCATGAATGTCTTCTTAGCTACCCATTCGTAGATAATTTTTGAGCTCCTTGAATGGAGCTAATGGTGGTGTTGAGACTTTGTTCCTCGTCCTCAACTTGGTGGCTCTTCTCTCTAGTATGGTGGTTATTCCTTCTATTTTCAATAGCTTCTCTACTTGTGGTGGTTTGTACTCATTTTGGATGACTCTCTCCCTTCCAATATGGTGGATCTGCTCTTTTCAAATTTTATTTCCACTCATATTGCCTTAGTTGTGTGCTCACTTTTATAATAGATTTTAGCTCAACTTATCAACAATATACGAGCTGGTTCAATGGCTTTGAGATCTCCTTTTACAAATATTGGCTATTTTATCTCTTTAACACCATTTTGCACTTATTTTGGTGATTTTAACACTTGAAATAGACCACATCCTTTATGCTTTATCAAAGTACCAATTTGCATTTTTTTTTTAAATCCTTCCTTATGCAATCTTTAACTTCTACTTTTACTATTTTATAATGCAGATTCAAGGATAACTAAGATGCCTCATTCATTATCTTGGAGACACTAAACTTAGAGTTTCTATTTGCTGATTTAAACTCTAGAATATGGTGCCTATTAAACTTTAATTCAATCCACTCTTTGATATAAAAAAGCACTTTTAAGCACAAAATTTTCAAACCTTTTTGGTATCTTTTGTAGCTTTCTTCTTTGTAGATTTAGCTCACCTTATTGCTGTCAAAACTTGTTGTCTAAAACCTTAAATTTTAAGCTCTTACTTTTGCTTAAGTTACTACTTAAAAAATGCTCTCTCCTATTTTCAATTTGCTATCCAAAAAGTTTCTTTCACCTTTCAAAAATGCTATCAAAAAATAACTTTTATCTTCTTCCAAATATGTTCAAAAACTTCTCCTTTCTCCTTTCAAAATGTTGTCAATAATCTCTGAAATATACAATTGTAACTCTTCTTTGAATGCTTTTTCCAAATTTGCAGCACCAAATCCTATCCAATATGCTACCTCTAACTCCTTCAATCAACTTCCTTTTTGTTGTCAAAAAACTGCCTCCATATCCTTCAATTTGTTGCCTTAAATTGCAGTCCAAAACTCTTCAAATGTTGCTCCAAAATCCTGATTTCTCCTCCTCTAAATTTATGTCCTGAAACTCTTCAAATTCTACCTTTAAATTCTACAATATTATTCTTTAAAAATAAGCCTTCAAAACTTTAATGGCTACCTACAAAAATATCAACATGTGGCCTCTTTCAATCCTATTTCTCCTCCGTAGCTCTCACTGAATTTTGTCTTCAAATTTGGCCTCTTTGCTGGCCTCTTCTTCAAGAATTTTTTAAGTATTCAGAAATACTTTCTCCTTGAATTAGTTTCACAAATCCTTTTGGGCTTGTTGTTGGATGGCTATAATTGTCCCAAATTTTGATGTTATTGCCTTTTTTCATGAGCTTTTTCTTCTTGTAATATTCTACTACAAAATATCTTTAAAATATTCTCCAATGTCCACTTCTTCAATTTTTAAATAGGGCTTCTTTATTCTCCTTCTTTCTCTTTCCAAATTTCAATTGGACCTTTTCTTAGGACTCCTCAATATTCTCTCTAAAATCTCCTATCTCCTCTATCAAATATTTAATAAGGCCTCTTCTTGGGTCTCTTTTTTCTCAATATTCAATAGGGCTTTTCTAGCGTCTTCCTCTCTTATCTCTTCAATATACTATGGGACCTCTTTTCTTAGGTCTCCTCAATATTCAGTATTTAATCTTCAATGGAATCTCTTTAGGTCTCCTCAATATTCAATTATTTTTCTCTAATATTCAAATTCTTCTATCTTCAATTCTTCAAATTCTTCAATGATACCTTTCTCTTAGGTCTAATTTCCAATATTTTTTTGTACTTCCAAAATCAATTTCTATGCGAGGAAAGCACATAGAATTTCAGGAAAATAAAGGTGAAATTATTCTCTATATTTTGTAGGAAGCTTCTCAACTTATGAGAATTAATTTTCTACAACAAGATCTTAGAAAACAATAATAAAATACATTCAAATCTAAAAAAATTAAAATCAATAATCTTCACTAGTTGTTCTTCAATCTAATGGAAATAAATCAATGTTGAGTCCTAGTCTTCATAATATTTTTGCAACCCTATGGAAAAACTCTAGCCAAATGCAACTTGAGATCTTCTTCTACCTTCAATTTTATTTTTACTATCATCCCTTTTAATAAGACCTTCTTGTGTCTGTTAATCTTGTCAATATCAAGATCTATCTTCAAGACTTAAAACTATGCTTTATACTACCTTCTATTCCAAATTTATTCTTGGAATAGGTAAACTCAATCTATCATTAATCTTCACTAGATTTTATTTAACACAGTGAAAATAACATCTTCTTTGTTTTCCTTCTTTAGAGGTAATATTTTCAGCCTTACAAGTTTCTCCTTGACCAATAGAAATATCCTTAGACTATTTGCAACTTTTGAAAACCTATGCAAGAAAATCTTGTTGCAGCTCTGATACCATTGTTAGCTTTTGATGCTTAATACTTAATGCAAATAAATGTGATCTCAAATAAAGTTGCAATATCAAATAAATAATAATGGTAATATTTCAATCACATAAAAATCATAAATAACTTTTGCAACAAATCATAAATTGGACATTAAAAAACGCTCATAAAAATAGTAACATGATATTGAATAATGGTCACATACACCATACTTTCACATTATCTCCTCCTCATCTTCTTCTTCACTATTTCTCATTTAATGCTTAATCAAATTTATAATAGATTGTGACTCTTCATATGTAATACTCTTAGCTTTTACTCTTCTTGAGACTTCACTTTTCTATTCTAAGGATACATGTACACTCATACATAAAGTACACTTGTGAACATCTACACTCATCACACTTGCACACTTAACTACATGAAACTTGTGTATTTCTTGCACATTATTACATTACATAAAATATTTACTCACACTCTAATATAAGATGGACTCCTAATGTAAATATGTACTCAAGGTGGTACATTACAATATACTAAATAATGTAATATATTCCAACAAGGCATTATCTCAAAAGACACCCTCATAGAATGACTTATGTAAAGTGGGGAGATTTAGATCCCTAATGAGTTAAAAATAATTCTCTCTTGAGTTGGTTAGTTTTTTTATTTGGGGCTGTTACATGAAAGCTTTGAACAACAATGAATTATATATCCAGTGTGAAATACTTCATTATTGGTATCACCACATTTTCCTAAGATTTAGGTAAGGACTCCCTTAGGATTACATTTTCCATCTTCTCAATCCTCTCATTATTTCCCAAGAATTTATCCAATTATTTTGTAAGGGAGTGTTTTTATTGATTTATACATTTCCCCTTAGAAACTAAAGAAGTAGACTCTATAATTAACATTATGTTAACTATATATTCCACTCACTTCACCTTGATCCCAATCATGAATGGATAAAATGCATAGACAATGCATCATCATGGCCATCAAATTTTTTAAAGCAACATAAAAAAACCCCCCTTCTCAAGGATGTCACTCACATCCTTCTTGAGCATAAAATTTATTGGTTCCAAATTTATCACATCACCACCCATTTCTATCTCAATTTGTACCAAATATCTTCCATTATGATATCTAAACTCATCCTCTAGAAGAAAAATGATGAGCTAGATAGAGTATGTCAAAATAATGATCTACTCCAATGCACACCATGTGTGAAACTTTACCCTAATCCTTTTAGAGATTGGTGCACCTTCCTGCATGTGTGGATTTTTATTTCTCCATCTAGCTATATATTAAATATATTGATCAAACTTAAGGAGGGTTACATCCAAAATTATGGTCAAATCAAACACTAATTCATCTTGCCAAATTTACTCTGAGGAAGGGGTCAAATTTGGAGCAACACATATTACTAGAAAGAAGCAAGAAAATAAATGGAAAGAGCCATTTAATTTACCATATAAAATTGAAATGTGTGGGTCCCAAAATCATCATCTGGACCTACCTAGGTGACACCAATATTCCATGTAGGTAGCCATCTAATTTTCCCATCGGTGGAAAGGCATGTAACAGTTGGAGGTACATCGAATATTTACTTTTTCTAGGTAGTAATAATTTATCACCCAAGGTAACTTAGGGGTGAATTATTCCTATAAATAGGAGCCATGATATCCATTGTAAATATAATTTAGCCTTAAGTAATTCAAAGCTATACTTTATGAGATCCACATTGTAATTGCTTCTTATTGATATTAATGAAAATTTAATGGGACTTTTGGTTTCCATGAATTGAACTAACCTCCTAGATTATGAAATGCATAACAATTATAACATTGCTCTTTTACCCTCTTATCATTACTTATTAATTTTATATCATATAAAAGGGATTACATTGTTGTTATTTGATTTTATCATGTATTTATTGATCACACACTCCTTTCTACAATCATGATTGTATTTACTTTCAGTCTCTCACACCTTAAACTCCCAAATTTACTTTTATGTATGTTAATCACTTTTACTTTTGTACTTTAATTTCTCATATTTAATTCATGCAATCAAATTAAATTAGTTAGATTTTAGTAAGGTAAGTTGAAAATCAGTATAAATACAAATTTTGAAAGAAGTATTATCCCTTCCTTCCAAGATTGTTCAAATGGAATTATAGTTGCATAAAAATTTGGATACGTTTGTAATTAGACATCATTTTTAGCATCATCACTAGACAAGGACTTGATATCTATGATAATATTGATCCTAGTCCTAAATTAAATTTTAATATCACACATATTTTATTTCTTGTGTCCAATTTTATAGGTACTTTATAAATAATGACTCTACTACAAATCTCAGAAATCTAATTTTTTACAAAGAAATCAAGCAAGACAAATCCCCAATTGCAAAAAAATCTCATTTTTAGCTCTAAATTTGTGTTTGCCACAGATGAAAAGTAGTTGGACCAAATTTAGATTTTTTTTCCAAGTCCTCACTTAATAAGAAATTTGCTCCAAAGTTAAAGCAATTCACTTTATTTGAGGTAAATCACCTAGAAAAACAAAAAAAAATTCAAATCCCAATTCAAGGAGTGATTCATTCCTATCTAGAACGATTGGATCCTAAAGCATAAAGTTCTTCCTAATAGAATCTGAAGAGATATTTGCTTGGATTTTGAGGAGTGATTCACCCAAAAGATCAAGAATATTCCTAACTCCTCCAAGGGAAGAGATTCACCCAAAATTAGAGTGATTTTCTTGGTGTTTCTTTTGTATAATTTTCTAAGTTGCATCTTTGAAAATTATTTGATCTAGATAGAAAGTAATTAACTCCAACCAAGAAGTGATTCACTTTGCGAGTTAAAGTTTTTCAAAATTTTAAAATTAACCCTAGAACTATGCACATGAGGAAACTTAGGCTTATGAACACAGGCTAAAAAATACAACAATCTATCAAATAATTTCAATATGTGTAATTAGTTGCATGCAAAAAAAGCAATAGGAAAGGGAAAAATAAAGGAGAAAATTATTGCATGGGTGCACCAAGACAATGAGATAAATGAAGATTCTACACCAAATCCCACTCTATTTAAAGTAGAAGGTCTAATGCTTGAACAAACAAGTCAAAATATTTAATTTCAAGAGATGATATTTTCTAGTCAAGCCTAGGTCAATATAAGACTCACCACAACTCATAGTAATCCTTTGTACAAGATACCATTTATTGATGTAAAAAATTCTTCTAATAATAAAAATCTTGTGTCCTCCAATAATTAGAACAATGTGAGTCAACCTACAATGTATAGTACCCCTACCAATCCTCCTTTGAATATGGCCTTGCCTCAAAGTCTACTTGGATCTAGTCAAAAAAATAACATGTCTAGCATAGCAACTTCATAATTTGGATAATCTATGCCATCCATGTAAATACTTCATGGTATATCTACATTTATAACAATAACCAAGATATTTTCCAAAAAATTTAAGTGTTAGCTAGTCAAATGGGGGCACATGGAGCATAGGGATGCCCCTAAGCTAAACACTATCTCCAACCAACCAACCATCACAAAATCTACAACAATATTTGCCTCCTCAAAATTGAAAAATCTCTAAACATGGATTGAAATATCTCCCTCTTTTAAAAATTTAGAAGATCCTGCTAATCAATAGTTAGTCTATCTTAGTCTACTATATTTTTAAAATTCAAAATTTCCTTTTCTATTACCATATTACATTGTGCGTTAGTATACTCAATATTTTTCCCAATAAAAATTCCCTAAAATGACCCTACCATATGTAGTCCTACCACAAGGTTACATAGTGTACCCCTATATTATGTAGTATGATCAACCTCCTCATTCTAAAAACAATGGATTATGTTTCCTATATCACCTAGAACATCCAAATTCTTAGATCCATATCTACAATCCCACCTATTCCAAAATCCCAATCATCTACAAATACAACCTCTTATCCATATATCTCTATCACATCAAGACCAGAATTTGCTATCAGCTTTTGCTTTCGATCTAAAAATACTAGTTTTACCTAATCCACAATAAACTAATAATGATACTAAGACCATCAAAGAAATGTTAGAGGTGATAAATACAATGATGAATCAAAATAATATAAAAAATAAAATAGAATAGAATAATAAGTGGTAACAATAGAATTACTACCCAAGGAAAACCCCTTATCTCACTAAAGATTAGATACTGTAACAAAATGCTAGCTAGAATATGAATAAGGTGAAGAATAATATGGTAAGCATAAATTTAGAGATCAACAATCATGGTGTTTCCCATGTAATGCAAGGTAAAATTGCTTGAATTATGTAGTGGCCATTATATATTCATAAAAAAATCAATATGATCAATAATTCTAGGCCCTATAAGACATTTCCATGGGGTAAATGATACCAATGATAAATAAACCTATGATATTAAATCTAATTTGTCTACTAGACACGTTATAAATCAATCAATTTATCAAAATCTAGATCTAGTGCAACAAATAGTCCTAAATTTACCAAATCTTAACAACATGGATTTTTTCAAATTCAATGCAATTAAATGAGATGAAGACCTCACTTTGGAAGATAATTTATATATATAAACCAATAAGGAGTTGGTACTAGGGGTAAAATGTAACACCCCTATTTTTTCAAAATTCTTATGGATGATGAACTATGTATTGATATAAATGTTTAATGGTAATATTGCATTCATTTGGATATGAAATATGGTACTACTGATATATTTATGGGTGTAGGACTAGGTTATCTCTCTTGCTTGGTGGGACCATATGGGGGATCCACCTACCATGAGAGATAATTTAGGAAATGATGATGATGAATTAGTCATTGACAACTTAGGGTAACACGGATAATTATCCTTAATATAGATGCATCTACATTTTTTTGCTTGCATATTCTCACCATTGGACCAATAAGTTTCTTGCAATGAGTCTCCTTAAAAAGAACCGATGATAGCCTTAGTCTATCTTAATAGTGGTCACCAACTTAAGGATAAAATAATGGTGAGAAGCATTGATATAAATCTATGTTGTCCTTTATGTGAAAGATTTTATTGACACTTTAATTTACAACTTTAATATTTAAAGTTGATATTTTGCTTTCAAGTTATTGAGCTTTTTAAATATTAGCTTTAATGTTTGTAAATGAGAAAAAATTAATTAGTTATATGGTAATGTTTATGAAATTAATAAAATATAATATTGAAGAAAATAATCTTAATAATGATTAATCCTTAATAAGTTTAGAATTTTAATTAATCCTTTTATTAAAAGAAGGAACATCTCATTTTCATGCACTTGGTGGCACTATTAAGGTAGTGGAAGGTAATATTCCTTAAAGATAAATCTTACTATATCACCATGCACCAAGAGTGCTCATGTTCCTAGTTTAAGAAGAGACTTTGAGAGGTTTTGGGGAATGATGGTTTTTGGCTGGAGAAGAAGGCAACAAGTTTGGAAGTAAAAGCACACTATGAGGATGTCCAAAGGGCTTGGTCTTCTCAAGTAGACTCTAGAATTGTTTACTTTTGAAGCTATCTTGTTGTTGTATGACTACATCCTTGTGTTTATTTGGGATGGTTGTTCTATGTTATTACTTTGAACCTGATTTTATTCCTTGTTTTGAGTTGCTCTTCCTACTCCCTCCTTTAGAAATAATTGATCTATCTTTCTATATTTTTCTTTCTTTTTGAGATAGTCCCTCTATTGGTTCCTTTATAGCTAGTGTTTATTTTTAAACCATGTATTTTGTGAATTTGTCCTTATCAAACACCACATGGAATGTCACTATAATCTCCTTTATGAGACATGCTTGGCCTTTTCATCACCATCATCATTGGTTTTCCCTAGATGTAGATTTGGTGGTTTTCACTATATGCAATTGGGACCTTATTCTAGCTCATTCTATGTGCCTTTTCCTTAGATATTTGTCCATAGATTCAGGGTAGAAAATCTTGGTTCTTTTTCATGTTGCCTAGGTTTGCAAAGCAAGTGTTGTAGTTTGAGCACCCACATTTTGTTGGCATTTTTTAGTTGGTGCACGAGTTTTAGACCTATGTATTTTAGGGCTTCATATCCTTTGTTAATTTGAGTATTTACCTTTATTAATACTTAGGGCTTGATATTATAGTCTAAGCTTTACTTTTGATTTGTAAGAATAATTTATCTATCTCCTTCTAATGGTTGAATTGAAGTATGGTAAATTTTAGTAACCGCCTTGTTTTGGAGTTAGCTTTATTTAATGTTTATGTAATGTTTGGCTTTCTTTTAACTATTGTATTTAGATTCCCTTTATGAAAATAAAAGAGTTAAGTTTTTTAAGATAGGGAATAATAGATCCTTGCTTTATTGGATTTTTTTTAAGCATATTAATATAGGGAATAATAACTCCTTTGCCATTTTGGGTTTTAAATATAATGCTTAATAGATGTTAAGCTTATTTAAGTTTTGAAGAAGATAGATTTATCATAGTTATGGTTTTTGTTTTAAGTATGCTTTGAAATTGTTGGAATTTTAGAAGCTATTATGATTTCTTAAGATCTATGTGGATGAAGGAATCATTATAAGAGTAGTATGGGATGCTCTTGGATTTTTAATGAAATATTATTGTTTGGTTTTGAAAGAGAAACTATCATAATAAACACCCAAGATCTTGGGTAGATTAAGGATTCATTATGAAAGAGAAGTATGGGATTCTCTTGCATGGATTTGTTTTATACTGAATGTTGGAAAATATATTATTATTTTGGTTCCAGATATCCTTATGGATTAAGAGAAGTATGTAGTATTATTTATTATTATATTGTTGAATGTTGGTTCTAATGACCCATTACTATTGTGAATGTGGATTGCATGATAGAATAGACATGTTTATATGCATTGAATTTTAAGCTATTGTGATCCCTAAGTATACTTGTGAAGCTATGGGTGGTTTTACCATCATGGAGGAGCTTGAAGATGCTTAGAAAATTTAAGACCTTTGGTGTATTGGCTTTATAGAAATTTTATTAATTTGGAGTTGTGGAAATTTAAAGGCTTGTAAAGATTGAATTGTTCAATCAGTTTTGTGTATACTTGATTACTGTACAAACTGAAATATTATGTTGCCATAATTCATTAAAGTATTTTGAGCAATCCTTAAATTGAATAGTTAGTTTTAAATTCTATCAATTATAGGAATGAAACTTTGGTTAAGATATAATGGTAGGTTTTTAAAAGAAATGCATACTTTATTATGAAAAGATTGGTTATTTATGTTATAGCATTTTTGATAGATGAGTACTTGGTTTTGACATCAAGTTTTGATCTAAGTATATTTGGATTTGTGGATAAGAGGAAATTTTGGTTTATGTTATCTTTATAAATAATTTCATATCATATGTATTATTTCATGTTTTTTATAATTTATCTTTTAGAGTAAATGATGCATTTGTTTTTCTAACCTTGGTATGGGTAGAAATGTTCTTCTAGTAAGCCTTAAAGCCCAATCTTGGAAGGAGTTGCATGAATGCAATAAAAAGGTAGATATGAGTCCTAGAAGGAGTTGCATGAATTCAATAGCTAGAAACTCAAAATCTATAAAGAGCTACAAGAATGCAATAGTTAGGATACCATGAGCCGATAAGGATTTGTGAGAATGCAATAGTTAGGAATTCATGAACCTGGAAGGAGTTGTGTGAATAAAATATCTAGGGTACTTGTGAATCATTATACCTTGAATGTGTAGGATAAAGTGTGTCCCATCTAAATGTTAGGAATATCATTCACAAGGTAGCAATGGTGATTCATTAGTTGTGTAGGATCAAGAGATCATGTTAGTTATTATCAAAGTGATAATGACCTTAGTTAGAGCATGGAGGTGTGGTAACTAAGAACCAAGGCTCTATACCAATTGATTTGCCTAGATGTATTTAGTGTTAGGTTAGGGAATATGCATGCCAATTTAAGTGTTATGGGCCTTAAAGGGTAATTTATACACTATGGTCACATGGTCCTATGCCAAGGAGGGTATAGGAAAGGTAGGAGGACCACTTTCAATGTCCTTTTAAATATATAGATTTAGTAAAGTGAACCCCATAAATTTTATGGAATTTGGACACTGTTATCCACTAAGGGTCATCTTCAATGACTTGAAACTCAAATGTGGTGAAGCCTTGTATGCTGATAGTAAGGGTGTTTCCCTTGAGAACTATGTAGAAAGTGCTCTTCAAAAAAAATGGGTTGGGAGTTTTTGGTTGTTACACAAAAGAAAAGTGACATAAGAGTAGATATTTAATCATAAATATACATAAGTAAACAAAGGTACCAAATTGCATATATGGGGAAGACCTCTGGTACATGTAAATATAAGGTGTGAGTGACTGCTACACAACAAAAAATAGAATGAAAGTATTGATAAAGGTTTGGTGAATGCTCCCTAGGAAAATACACAAACTAAAAAGGAAAAAAAAACAAATAAGGGAAATAAACCATAAATAGAAAAGGGAAATTAAGAGGAGGATAAACACAAATATAGGAGGAATAAGAAAGAAAATGATAAGCTTTAAAATGAGACTAAACAATTTTTTAAGTACTCTTCTATCACCGATGAAGGATGTGCAATAGCCTCCAAATAGTACAAGAAATTCACAATGTGAAGTGAAAGTATCTCCATAGAGTTAAAATTCTATATTGTAGAGGAAATTAAGAAAACTCCTAAAAAAATGAGCTTTTTGGAGGTCTTAGCCCTTCTTGGGAAGGGATACCTACTCTAAGAATATATTAAGGAGCAGGAGAGTAGCTACACCAAAAAAGGCTAGTTTAATCCAATTTAACCTAATATAGCATAAAAATAGAGCCTAATAGTAGATCCATTGGACATCTAAGTCAACGTTGTAGATATTTTAAATGCTCCAAAGCCTAATATCCTAAATCTATTTTCATTATATATGACTATAAAATTTGAGAATTAATTTTTATGGAATTGCATAATGGATTTAAGGGTTGTTATAATAGTGATGCCTAATATTATCTATGTAGAAATGGGATTGACCTTCACAAATAGCACTAGGAATCCAATCTAGATTGATGACACCTAGATAAATGTTCTAGGAGTTCTACAAGTTTTGGCGATGACCTTAGAGAAACATATTGATTTAATGGAAGTCAAAGAAGTTATAGTGGTTGATCTTTCCTCATATTTTAGAATGTTATTGCTAAACAAATGGACCCACAAACTATATGGGAATAAATACTTAATTATAGACTATACCCACATGAAGGTGCATCAAGATGGAAATATGAACTCGGTTGAGAATAAACCCTTATATAACTACTTATTACATAACCTGAATGAGGATGACATGGTAAATTAGAATTAATTATCTAATTTTATGGATGATAGATTCATAGAAGATGATCAAATATCCATAGTTAATATGATTATCAATATGGTTCAAGATGATGAAGACTCAAAAGAGATTTTCAAACAAACTAAGCTAGTAAATTATCTAATATTTAAAAAATAAGATAGTACCCTAGCTTTTGACCAGCCAATAGATTCAAGGGTTAGATGAAGTATGGATTAATAGTGCAATAACTAGAAATAAAATTGGTGTGCAAACAATATTTTCCTTTAGGTTGTTATTCAACTGCACCAATAATATGGCTAAATATGAAGCATTGTACACCAGATTGAGAAATTATGAGAATATGGAAATAAATAATCTAAACATATTTGTAAACTCATAATTGCTTATAAATCAAGTCAAATCATATTTATCCACTATGAAAAAACACCTAAATCATATAAACATAGGATTTAAGACTCGTTCAAAAGTTTCAATACTTATGAAATCAAATAAATTCACTAAACATTGAACACCAATGCTCATGAGTTAGAATCCATGTGTACAATGTTATACCCCACCTCAAAATTTAGGATAAACCAAAGGATTTGGATGTGGTGTTAGGCAACATTCCCAAAAAAAATTGATCATTGGTAAGCTTTTAACAACATTGAGTAAATTATTAAATTCCTTATCAAGGAGGTTGAACATGCTAAAAACAAGAATGAATGAGGAGGATATAATGGATGGGATAATTTAGTTGATGATAAGTCAACAACCAAAAGCATTGATCACACTAGATAGCCTAAAAAATTATTGAATTTATTAGTAAGGAGGCTCAACATTCTAAAAATAAAAATGAATATGATACGGGTATAAAGGATGGGGTAATTAAGTTGAAGATAAAGCAATTGCCAAAAGTATTGATCATATTAGAGATTCTATTCAATCTAGATGATAGTGCAATAAAATCCACATTAAAATAAAAGACATCCTTCTGTCACCCTATCAAAATTGCTTAAGGGAAGAATTTATTGCTAGGAAAGGAGTGCATTGAAGAGAAAAAATAATTATTTAAAGAGTTCTATGGTGACATCATTTATTTTTTCTATAAGGATTTGAAGATGTATAATAGAAGTATCATATATTACACTATCAAATTGGATATTGGTGCCAAGCATTTTAGGTAGAAACAGAGGGCTATGAATATCAAAATTGAAGCAACCATGAAAAATGAACTTTTAAAACTCCTATAGGAACAAATCATCTTCCTAATCAAGCACTCCATTTAGGTAGCCAACCTGGTATTATTTTGAAACAAAAACCATGAAATCATCTTATGTATCAACTTTAGGAATCTAAATAGGACATTGTTAATGGACTACTAATGCTTGCTTGCCATAGAACAAATTCTATAAAAAAATAGAAATATCATAGATGTTATAAATTATGGATGAATTATTTAGGTATAAATATTTGTCATGGATGATGATCAACACAAAATAAGTGTTCCACAAAATGGGTGAATTTTTCATACCAACACATACCTTTCAAAATGAAAAACAATGGGGCCACCTTCCAACGAGCTAGACATTGCTTTTGTAGGGATGGTAGGTGAAATCATACTTATATACCTTGATGACTTAATTTAATTTAAAAAAAAAATTAAATTAGCATGTCATAATGTATTTCAAAGGTGTGGGGAATATGGTATATCACTTAACCCTAAAATATCAATTTTTAGGGTCCAAGAAGGAAAATTATTAGGGTATGTAGTGCCCAAGGATGACCTTGTCATAGAACCTAATAGGATAAAAACAATTCAAGATATCCCTCTACCTATGGCTATCAAAAAAATCTAATCTTCCTATGTCAAATACAATTTGTAGCAAAGTTCATAATCAACTTTATACCACTAGTCAGACCAACCATGAAAATTTCGAAAAATGACACAACCTTACTATGGACTGAAGATGGTAAAAAATATTTTTAGGACATAATGCATATTACTACAAAAGACACAATAATCATCAAACCCAATTTCTCCAAATACTTTAGGTTTTATGTGTTTGGGATAGATGAAATCATTGTTGTAATATTGACTTTGAATATGATAAATATTAGGAACATCCAATTTTTTTCACAAGTTAGGTCCTCCATAACTACAAGGAAAGGTACATATTAATTAAAAAATAATTATTTTCCATCATGAAATCCCTAAGGAATTTTAGGTATTACTTTTCCCAAAGTAATACCATCTTCATAGTCCATCTCGACATCCAATCTATTGTGTTGCATGGTGAACTAGAATAAAAGAGACCAATATGGATAAATAAGATCCAAGAGTTTGACATAGAGATAAATCCCACTAAGCTCATTAGGGATAGTGATCCAAGTATATGATATTTTTAGGATATGGATTTATGAAAAATGCTCAAAAATATTCCTTTTTGATCCTAACTATATTGTTAGGACATAAATTTGTGCTCAAGAATCTATTTTGATCCATTTAATAAGTGTTCAAAATATCAATGAGAGAACAATAATTCAATTTATGGAAAACATACTCAAAAGGCCCTAAAAATACAAAATAAAATAGTTACTAAGAATAGTAATTTTTTATTTTTAGATTTTTGTAGCTAAAATGCATCTCTAGCCATGTTGACATATTAGTTGAAAGATAAAATATAAAATTTCAAGTCATATGTATATAATTTTTAGTTAAATTCACTTCCATATGGTTGACCTTCAAACTCATGGAAGGTGAACCACCATATTTCCATATAAGTAACTTTCCATATTCAATACAATGAATTTCCAAGACACTAATTCTTGTATAAAAAAATATGCATCCATGTCTATAAAAAGTATGAGTAATGGATGCAATGTTATAGCCTCACATATCTTCTTAGATATTGCTTATATTGTACTAAATTTTTGAGAAATAAGACCCATCTATTGCTTATATACTCTTTTATTTTGGTTTGTTACTATGAGATATGGAAAATCATGGAGGGCTCTTGATATTTCCTACAAGACCATGTGTACTAGCTCCCTTGCTCCTAAAGGGTATCAAATCTATGATGTCTCACTTCAAGGAGAGGGATAGTTGTGAGCCTAGTCTAAGGGTTTATGGGTTCAGTTTGAAAACATCTACCTTTTTTCTTATAATTCCCTTAACTACTTAACCTTAATCTATCACTATCCTATCTACTAGTGCAACAATAATAATGTAGCACACAAGCTTTATTGGCTACATGTTTTGTCTTTTTGATGATAAGTACACAAAATGGTTTTTGATTTTAGGACAAGGGTGTAAGAAGATATAGATATAAAATATTCCTAATCCTTTACATGTAATTTCATTTTGATGAAGATGTAATGCTACAATTGGTACCCAATGACATAAATAATACAACTTGTTCTTTCTTTTCCCCTTTTTTTAATGAATAAAAAACACAAACAACACAAAATTAACATAGATACAAAAAAAATATCTAATAATTCAAATCTATAACAAAAAATGTGATAAAATGGAACATTTATCCTAGATTTTCCCCTAAGGTAGTAACATTGGATGAATGCAAAAGCACTACCAGTACCTTTGATACCTAGCAACACTTTTACTTATGGTTCTTTCTTTCCTAGAAGCCTGTAAATAAGATAGAAATAAATGTGGTTAGATGTAGAAGGGTCTACCTAAATTGGTGGAGAATTAGAACCTCCTTGATTAACATCATACCTCTATTTCAAAATATAATATAATAATAAAAATACAAACTAAAATGATGGTTGTCTTCTTAAAGACAAAAGTGCCACAAATGTAGCAATATCGTTGGTGGCACTTTCATCAAGGGGTGGTGCTTTTGTTAAATATGGCATATTGTGGACTAAGAAGTCATAATATCTATGGTGGAAATAGGGTGTATTAGCACCATTGAGACTGTAATCCTATGGTGTCTTTTCCTATAGATATAACAAAATGGATTTTGGTTGTAAAGCCCTTAATGATTGATGTAGAATTTGACCAAAAGGGGCAATAATTGATGAAATAAGCTACCTACAACAAGACCACCATGCAAAATCTACAATAGATGAAATTTACATTTCTATGAGAAATAAGAATAGATAAAATTATTATTAAATAATTGATTCAAAAGGAAAAAGCTTTGAATATGGAAAAGGGTACAACCCAATTGGATTTAAATTAGCTTGTAGTCCAAAAAGCGTTGATCTTGTTGACTTGAGGAGAGATCGCCAATTTGAAAAAAGCATATTCTTGAATATTAAAATAATTTTTACAAGAATTCATATGCTAGAAAGTAGCTCATTAATTTTACAGATCCTTGTGCTCCCCCATGGGTTGGCTTTATAGGAATCCATGGCTCCCTTGGAGGATCCTTTAAAGAAACTAATAGGATTGGCAAGTTGGAGAGGTGGTATGGTTGCATGGAGTTGATTAAGTTATTTGACGAAAAATTTATAAAATCTTGTCATGCAACTAAGTATGGAATATAGGATAAATATTTTAAAAATTATGGTTGCTAGTTAGGGTGCAATTGAGATGGTAGACTAGATTAGTACGATTAGATTTGAATTTGGCATGTAGTTGGAAATATTAGTTGCTCGACTTTCCTTTTTGCATATTTTATAGGCAATAGCAGTAGGATCATGAGATATGATAGTATTGAATATTCTAGTGCTAGTGCTAAAGTTAACATTACTAGGTTGTTTAGACAAGAAATGATGAAAATTGCAGATTTTGTAAAAGCACTGCTAGGCAAGTAATCATTAGTTCTACCACCTTGGAAGAAACACTTCTATTTTGGAAATTATAAATACTTGTATATTTGGTCTTAACATACTTGATTTGATTGGGACATTTGATTGGCTAAGTGATGGAGATGTTGGTATGTTTTAAGGACTTGATGTGCTCAAAATTAGGTGTTTATAGTTATACTTTATTATTTTTGAATTGCATTATTTATTGATATTGCTTAACTCAAAATTATGAGTTTTAAGATATTTAAAATTCCAAGTTTTAAATCAAGTAGATCCCTATATGAATACCTTACAACTTAAATCCTAATATACCAAGTAGCACTAGTGGAGGAGATAGAGCTAGATGACAAACTAGGATGGATGGAAAACATAAGAAGGTATATGATATCCAAACAAATATTAAATATGAAAGGGTTTGATTTAGGCAAAAGTAATGCACTATGCATGGTTAAAAAATGTACTTTTTAAAAAATAATTTGATGGAGTCCTGATAAAGTGTGCTTAAGAAGAAAGGAAGGAAGCCTTAATCAAGGAATTTAATGATAGAGGGTCCACTATATTTTCTAATTGCTTCTATATTTTCTAATTCCACACAAACCACAACACAAGTTCATGAGAGGAGGGTATTATTGGTCCACTATCTCTTCTAATTTCTTCTAATGGGTCAATATATAAAAATCCTATTGTATTTTTATGGGAAGGATAAAATTACCAATATATTTGAAGTCTACCATTTTTATTGAACCCTTTAAGTAATGGGGTCTTAATTTCATTGGTAAAATTAACCCTTGTCTAGTATAGGACATGTATGGATTTTAACTACAATTGATTAGTAAACCAATAGGTGGTGATATAAATTTTGAAAGACATCATCACTAGGTTTGGGCATAGATAATAATTGATAATGCCACTACATTAATAGGGTTTAAGGTGATGAAGTTAAAATTGGAGTATGGGTTTGTGCTAAAAATGATCTCCAATTACTACCTCTAGGGCAATGGTCTAGTAGAATCCACCAACAAGAATATTATGAGGATCTTGAAGATGATTATAGCCAAATTAAAAATGGATTAACATGCCAAGTTAAGAAGACATCTATGGGTAGATTGGATAATGCTTAAAGCTTCTATAGTATCATCTCCCTCCAAGTTAATTTTTAGGAAGGAGGTCGTATTGCAATTTAATTTAAAAATTTCTTCTATTCAAATGTGGTTATAATTGGAGCTTGAATACATTGATATTGATCCAATGTAAGCATGACTAAATGCCTTACTAGCATTAAAATAAGAAATAGAATTAGTATTAAAAATAATGGTTTAAATTCAAGTGGTAGTTTTTTTGGAAAATGATCCACTAAAATGGACTACAAAGAAGCACCTTGGTGTTCAAGTGGGAGAAAGAGAGCTAAAATAGGTAGCTATCAAAAATTTGATTCCCTATGGAGTAGATAATACTAAATTCTCCGAATCGTGGGTTTAAATGACTATTGGATTATAATTATGGATGGAAGACCACTGCTAATTTTGGTAAATGGGAAACACCTATACCCCATATAAAGGTATGCCCAAGGTAAAAAGGAAATATAAATATTTACATAATTCCCTTTATACTTTCTTAGCTATTATTATCATACATTTTTCTTCCCTTCTTCCTACTATTTTTTCTTGCCTCTATCTTTTTTTCCTCTCTATTTTAAATAAATAAAGATATAAGTAGGAAGTGAATCGCTCACGTCATTGAACGATTCTCTTACTATATTAAATTGGTAAAATAAAATGGTGGGCTTGGAAAATAAACCTAATTTTAGGCTAAATACATGCCCAACCTCATAAATTCCAAGCATAGGCTATTAGAGGGATATAAAACCCCTTGCTATTCAACTGCAAACTCTAATTTTATGCACATAAGGAATCCAACATACCTTATGATTTACTTAAAGTAAACATAATTGTAGCACCCTAAAATTGGCGCAGTAAAATTGCAATAATTACATTCACCTTAGTAAATAATTTAAAATTCAAATTTAACCTCCCAAACCGCCCGTTAACCATCGAGAAATCCGTTTCCCCCTTTTTCGTGCCATTTTTAGAGGTTGTTTTGACCGTTTGACGATATCGTCGCCGATCAGACGATATCGCCCCAGATTTGACGATTTCGTCTGGACTAGGACGTCCAGACGATCTTGTCGCAAAACTGATTTTGCAAAGTTGGAATCTGTTCCAACGGGTCTCCAATCTGGCGGAAGCGTGTACGTGCCGTTGGGACCCTCCCCCGTTGGAGATCTCCCAAATTGGGATGATCTCCAACCTCCTAACTACTCCCCTAAGCCTATTTAGTCTCTAGGATTTTCCCTTCCCAACCCCTGGCTGAAAATTATCTGCAAGTTAACTCCATTCACGTTAAAACATCCCTATTTTCCATTTGCACTGGTCCCATACCAATTTTATTGCAGGTACATCACTATTTTTCAGCCGGAGCCAGCACCTATCGTCGCCGACGAACCTGTTCAGATCGGAGGCGAACCTGTCGAATTCGAGGCGATTTCGTACTGATGCGAGACGATCTCGATTGCAGTCCGTATTAAGGCAATCAGTGCTTGAAGTTTGCATTTCTCAACCTTTTCTCTGTCATTTTATTCTGCAAATTAAATAGTCTATTCAGTGTTTTATGTCATTTTGCATTTGGAGTTCACCCATTTCGATTAAGTGCATAATTAAATCCTAATTATTATCTAATTAGCATGATTCATTTATGTCTCTGTGTTTAAGTTTCAGTTTGATAACATTGCTGCCATTTTATATCATTTCCCTCTGTTAGCACTGTAGTACCTTTTGTATTTTGCATCTATTTTCGGTTTTGCAGGTCTCTGACGAATTCGTCAGATCTCATACGATCTTGTCTGATTGCAGATGATTCTGTCGAATCTCAGACGATCCAGATCGCTTCAACATCAGAATCTTCTTCAGACATCCGGATCAGGTATTCCTCATTTGTATTCTGTAATCTCTCTATTTTTTTGTCTTTAAATTTATTTTTTGTATTCATTGAACTTGCATTTTCATATAGAGTAATCTAGATACATTCGGCCAAACCTAGGATATGAATGCTTAAGGTTAAAAATGAACACATTTAAACACATTCCAAAACCTAGGCGTGGAAGCTGCCATTAAATGTTTCCTGGTGAACCCACCATCCGTCGAAAAATCATCAAAATACACCTCCCTTGAGAGGCGGGACCTTCGCAAAGTCCTCTCAGTCCGAGGTACCGCGACATCCTTTTCCCATCCTCCTTCCGGGCGCGGATCCAATAGCTTTGAAGGTAGGGATGCGAAAAATTTGGAGCGATACATTTTGGTGAACCCGACGTGAATGCATCATAACCTTTTGAAAAACAAAAACAAAAAACAAAAACATCTATAGAACAACTAAAACATAGATGCATTTTAAAACATTCAAGTTTGAAAACATGTTTAGATGGTAGCTCCTAAGAAAAGGTTAGCGGTTACTATAAACGTAGAAAATCAATTGGCAGCTATAGAAGTTAATTCTGTCCTTAGTGTGCCTGAAACAAGTAGAAATCAATTCTTGTGGAACGAACTTGATAGAAGACTTAGTCTCATCTCATCTAGGTCCACACAACTTAAGCAAATCAAGAGGCTAGTCCTAGATAGAATCCTGGATCCTCATCAATTAGTTTTTTATCATGAACTTCAGAGAGCTTGCCATAGATGGTTAGCCTATAGGAGAGCTTTAGTATCTTCAGAGTTGTTCACCTTCGAGGAATACCTCGAGAACGCAGCCATTGTGCACCAGTTCCTAGGTTGTGTAGAAGACCAAGAGGTTGTTCTTAGAGATAGGGAAATATGGAATAGAGTTCCTTGAGTTGTGTTATATCGAGAGTATTGCCATGAGCTTTACTTTTATCAACCAACGATCTGAAAGCAGGACAACATCACTATAGCTCTTTTCATCAAATTTTTAAAAGAAAACTTTCAATTTGAAGAAGAACACTTCATGACTCCTGAACAACTCGAACCTATTAATGATATTCATAAATTGTTTATAGAAAACTAGATTATTATTTCAGTATTATTTCTTGCATTTATTGTGTTATTTGTTGTCTTTATTATATTGTTTCAAAAAAAAAAAAAACAAAGAAAAACTAAAAAAACTAAAAAAATCAAAAACTTAGCAAAAACTTAAACATTTCATTTTCAAATATTGTAGTAGGTATATAGTAAATATATACCTCTTAATTTGTTGCATATATATATATATATATATATTATATTTTATATATATATATATATATATATATATATATATATATATATATATATTTGCTGAAATCAAAACTTAGCACCATGCCTAAACTTAGGAATGGTAAAGAAACTTTAGGAGAAGGAGAAGATTGGTTACAAGATACAACTAAAGACCCAAATGTCCTTCTTGGAGATTCAAATCCGGAAGGAGAAACTCTAGGTCAATCAGACGAAGACTTAGGTGAAGATAAGGAACAAGAAGGAAGTGTTAAAGAGGATGGATCCTCATCCCCTAGAGTAGCTCCAAATGGAACTATTGCCTTTGACAATGCAGAGCATTTCAAGAAATTTCTCATGGATAACATTGATGACCTTAATGTGGCAATTCGCCTTGATAAAGGGCAAATTAGTAACACTCAAGCAGCCATGGAATATATTTGCAATATGCGCACTAATCCCTTGTCTTTCATTGATCAAGAAAGTGACAAGGCTGGGCCATCCAATACGGATATGGTCACTATGGCTCAAAACATGTCAAAACAACAGGTTACCCAACCTCCTAAGGAGCCTGTTATTCAACCTAAAATCACTCCCATACAAAAGAAACCTTCCTTCACTACTTTATTCCGCCAAACTATTGAGCAATATGCTTCAAGTAAACAAAAACCTAAAACAAAGCCAAATACAAACTTTCAACAATCCGGAATACAACATAATCCAACTTCAAAATTCCTCCATAATACTTTTCCTACCAATACTTTACACAACAGTAACATGGCATCTAATCTTCATGTTCCTCCATCATATGCCCATAACACTCATGTCAATGCCCTACCGAACCAATATGGGGGGCAAACTAGTAATCTGGAAGCCATGGTGAAACAATTGGCTTCACGTATGGACCAAATAGATCCCTACCGTCCCTCGTATAATTATCGAGAGATCTGTAGTCAACCTTTGGACCCCATAGTTGTAGCTCAACCATACCCTAAGCATTTTCCCATGCCCGTCCTGCCTATATATAAAGGAACCGGAAGATCCCATAGAGCATCTTCGCATGTTTAGGATAGCATGTCACGACATATCGCATGACGACTTGCTATTACTAAAAATGTTCCCCAAAAGTTTAGGTGGAATGGCATTAGAGTGGTACTATCAATTGCCCACTCATTCTTTGAGAAACTTCGAAGAAACAACGGGAATCATTTGTCCATCAATTTAGTGCTTACATCGAGAGGCATGTAACTATTAAAGACCTATACAATTTAAAACAAGACAAGGATGAATGCTTTGCCGATTTCTTAGCTAGATGGAGGCAATTGATAGGAAAACTACACTTTGTGCTGCCTTATAGGGAAATGTTGGACATTTTCATCAACAATTTACAAGAACAGATATCTTATGAGCTATCGACTGCTACTTTAACTACCTTCGATCAAGCTATAGATTTAGCTCGAAGAGTAGAAGATGCCCTCATTAGGAGAGGCCAACTTAGGAAGAAGGATGATGAGAAAACATCCAAAAATCAATATAAAAACAAACAAGTTGTCGGTGACGGAGTCAACGACAGTGAAACGTTGCTAATATCAATGCAACGAAGACAACGAGAAAAATTCATATTGAAACCTCTTGACAAGCCTCCTCGAGAATTCACTAGATTAAACCAACCCTTATCAACTATTTTACCTCAATTACTCGAAAGAGGTTTGATCCAATTACCAGCCTATCCGGGAACCTGACCCAACTATACCCGGATATAGAGCTGACTTGCACTGTGATTTCCATAGAGGACCTGGACATTCTACCAACGCTTGTAAAAGGTTAAAACATAAAATACAAGATTTGATTGACAATAATGAAATGGAAGTGCAAGCCTTCCAACCTAAACAAAACCCTCCTAATAATACTCAAAAGACCATTCCCCAAAATCAAAATCAAAATGCCAATCAAACTCTAGACATATTTCAACACCCTTTACCAAGACATGGTAAAGAGGTAGCCAATCAAATCGAACATCATAATGTTCCCCCTCCTACCCGATATGTAGGAACCATTAGCGGACAATTACCTATTCGGGATCCTCAAATATTTGACACGACCTTATCCCTGGTTACGACCGAGCCCTTACATAATTTTCAAACTTCGATTCTAGTGATATAGAATCGGATAGTGAAAGTGAACTAGACATTACTTCAAACCAATCGAATAGTTCTAAAAATGAATCGGGATCCTATTCAACCCGTCACGGGATGCTATGGTTCCGAGGAAGAACCGTTTCCTAGAAGAGTCACTACTCGACCTTCTTCCAATATATTCCTTTCTAATGAAGAAGCCATTAATGCTCAGCCGAGACCGGTTCAACGTCTTCACTATAACATTGTAGGTACCATTGGAGTCGTTACTCGACAACAAGCTCAAAACTCTCAACAAGAACCAAATCAGAACGATGGATCAGCTCCATTCATTTTGAAAAATCCCAATAAAGGGAATCATGTTCCTATTGTTCCATCTAAACCCCCTTACAATATTAATGAGCAATTGTCCAATACTACGGCCAGAATTTCCCTCTTAGATTTATTAAGATCCTCTCCCACCCATAGGGATGAGTTGATGCTTACATTGAGCCAAATGATGGTACCTCAAAACATTCAACTTGAAGCTATGGCCAATACTATCATCACACGAGAGATTGATTGTATTTAATTTTGGGATAAAGATATCCCACAACACGATTTACATAAGGACAATCCCTTATACATTACTGCTTTAATTGGAGATGTAGCCGTCAAAAGAGTTTTGATTGATAATGGCTCATCTCTAAACATTTGCACCTTTGACTTCTACCAACGATTTGGCTTTAGAAGTGATGAAATGAAGAAAACTGATATGATTATCAAAGCTTTTAATGACGAAACACAAGAAACGTGTGGAGTTATTACCCTCCCATTGCAAGTTGGCCCTAGAACCCTAGAAACAACCGTGTTTATTGTACATTGTCCGGCATCGTACAATATACTTTTGGGTCGCCCTTGGATCAACGCCATGCGAGCGGTCCCCTCAACTTTACACCAATGTGTTAAATTTGAGTTTAAAAATCAGTTGGTCACTATCCATGGTGACCCTAGACCCTTTGATATGTGTGCTTTGGCAGAACCCGTTGGAGTGCAATTTTGCCCTGCTCTGTCATCCACACATCCTAGTTCTTCTTTTTCATCCAAAACTATGAAACATAAACCCATAACTTCACCTATTTCCCTTCCTTTAATTTCATCCTCCTATGTAGACCAACAACCCTCTAAACAAATCATTTTAGAACCTCAAAAAGATTTTAAATCTACAACCAATCCTTCAAGTTCTATCCCTATAAATTCAAAACCTATAGACACATCTATCATACCTTCCATAGCTAAAGACATAGGTAATAAGCCTTCTACATCTTATGCCCTTTCTGATGAACTCTTACCAGATTTATCTACAACCTTAATATCAGAAAAAATGAATGCTTTCATGCGAGATTCAAACCTTTTAAATGACTTACCGCCATCTCCTCGTACTTTGGGCCTCCCACAACCTATGGGAAGTACTTACCAAGTCGGGAGTTGTGCCTTCATTTATAAAGGATATGACTGGGGAAGAATCCCTCGGAATATCAAAACTCATCATGAGGGATACGCTCGGTGTTATTTTACCAATGATTATATTAAAGCTAAACCCATGATGCTTAAAATGGGATATGAAGGGAAAGGCTTGGGACCTTCCCAAAATGGCATGAAAGAACCTTTCGAGGTAGAACCGTGGCCTGCCCGCTGTGGTGTGGGCCTATTTCCTAGTAAGGGTCAACCCTTTCCTTTTGAGGATGATGATCATCTCATATGCTATCAAGATTATTTGGATAGGCATGTTGATTTGCCTATTAAAAATTAGTCGTTTTCATGCAACATGTTGTCCATAGCATACCCTGAAATGATTGCTGACCCCGATGAAGAATTGGAAGGAGATATCTTCCATGATGTCTCTGTTGAAGAGATGTTACACAATGGATTTTATTTTGATGGTTCTATACCAACTATAGCCCAACTTGAGGCCACTGATCCTCAGAATGAATTATCTAAATTAACCTTACAAGAATTACAAGAATTGGGTGTTTCACCCGCCCCACCTAACTTTGAAAGAGATCTACACATGGAGGTAGAAAACGTCATTAAAATTAATATTGGAGCTGAGGATAATCCTCACATAATCAATATTGGATCAGAATTAAGCCAAGAAAAACAAGAACAATACATTGCATTCCTTAAAGAGTATGAAGATGTCTTCGCTTGGACATACGAAGATATGCCGGGTCTAGACCCTTCTGTAGTCATGCATCATCTAGTGGTCCATCCGGATGCTAAACTTGTTAAACAAAAACTTAGAAAAATGCATCCCAAAGTGGCTCTGCTAGTCAAAGGGGAGTTAGAAAAACTCTTGAATGTTATCTTTATACAAGCTATTGATTATGTTTGAATGGATCTCAAACGTAGTTCCAGTCACCAAGAAAGAAGCTACCAAAGTTAGGGTTTGCACAGATTTTAGAGATATTAATGTTGCATGCCCTAAAGATGACTTTCCTCTTCCAAACATGGACCAAATCATTGACTTCACTTTCGGAAGTGGGATGATGTCCTTAATGGATGGATTCTCCGGTTATAATCAGATCAGGATAGCTCCTGAAGATCAGGCTAAAATAGCCTTTATTACCCCCTGGGGTACCTTTTGCTGGAAAGTGATGCCATTTGGCTTAAAGAACGCTCGGTGCAACTTATCAACGAGCTATGACCTACATTTTTCATGATATGATGCATGATATCCTACATGATTATGTGGATGATATTATAGCTCGCTCTATTATTGAAAATAATCATTTAGATGATTTAAGGAAAGTCTTTAATCGATTACGAGAATATCTCATTCGATTAAATCCAACAAAATGCATATTCGGAGTTAAATCCGGCAAACTATTAGGGGTTTTAGTTTCTTTACGTGGTATTGAAATCGACCCTCTCAAGATTGCGGCCATCATTGATATGCCCGCACCTACTAATATATCTGAGTTACGAAGTTTACAAGGTAAGCTTCAAGCCATCCGTCGCTTCATCGATAAGCTGGCGGATAAAACCGGTCCCTTTCTTAAACTCCTTAAGAAGGATGTCCCCTTTAATTGGGATACAGAATGTAGAGAAGCTTTTGAACTTCTCAAACAATACCTCCTTAATCCACCTGTGCTTTCACCACCTAAATCCGATCGCCCATTTCTCCTCTATATTTTTGCTTCAGATTCTACCTTAGGGGCTATGTTAGCTCAACTTGATGATGAAAAGCGAGAACGTGCTAATTATTATATTAGCCGAACCTTCATCAGTTATGAAACCCGCTACACAGTGTTGGAAAAACTATGTCTAGCAGTCGTGTTTGCTACGCAAAAATTACGACATTATATGCTTAGTCAAAAAACTTATGTCATTGCTAAATATGATCCCTTAAGGTATCTCATGAGTCGACCTTATTTATCGGGTCGCACAGCCAAGTGGGTTCTTGCTCTAAGCGAGTTCGATCTCACATTCATAGGACAGAAGTCTGTTAAGGGTCAAATCATAGCAGATCAATTAGCTGCTGCACCCTTAGAGTCTACCCATCCCCTCATCATCGAGTTTCCAGATGAATGCCTTCAATTAGAGGCAGACCATCCTGAACAATGGTCCTTATACTTTGATGGAGCCCGATGCATGAGTGGGGCTGGTGCGGGTATTATTTTAATATCTCCACAAAAACATCTTATTCCTCTGTCCTTCAAATTGACATTTGCTTGCACCAACAATATTGCTGAGTATGAAGCTCTAATCCTTGGATTACGAGCTGCCCTAGCGCTAAAAATTAAACACCTTTTAGTTTTTGGTGATTCCCAACTAGTTATAAACCAAATTAATGAAGTTTATCAAACCCGAGATGATAAACTGTGCCCATATAAGGCCTATGTTTTACAATTAATGTCTTTATTTGATCAAGTCACCTTGGAAGCCATTCCTCGAACTAGCAACCGTGCAGCTGATGCTATGGCCGCAGCTGCATCTCTCCTGCCCTTGGAGTTAGATGACGAATATGCCACTATCATTATTCGTCGACTCCAGGAACCCGCCTCAAATAAGTCATGCTTAGAGCCTTTGGATGTGTTTCTAATCAATGAAACTACTCCCGAGCCTTGGTATATAGACATATTTGATTTTCTTCAAAATGGGACTTTCCCTGCCAATTCTAATAGAAACCAAGCGTCGGTTATTACGTCGACGAGCAAGTCGATTCGTAATAATTGGCAATACTTTATATAGGAGATCTTTTGAAGGTATCCTATTAAGATGTTTAAACTTAGAAGAGTCTAAATCAGCCTTGAGTGAAGCCCACGATGGATCTTGTGGAGGACACTTTAGTGGTAGTGTTATTGCTAAAAAGCTCCTTCGGATAGGATACTTTTGGCCTACCATGGAAACGGATGCACATGAGTATGTGCGCCATTGCGACAAGTGTCAAAAACATGCTGACCTTGTCCATGCGCCTGCACAAGAGCTGCAGGCTATTTCATCTCCATGGCCCTTTTCTAAATGGGGCTTGGATATTATTGGCAAAATCAATCCTGTGTCATCTGATGGACACAAGTTCATCATAACTGCCACTGAGTATTTCACGAAGTGGGTCGAAGCTATGCCTTTAGCTTCTTGCACTGGCACACAAGTTTCTAAATTTATTTTTAATCAAATCATTTGCAGGTTCGGAATCCCTGCCAATCTCATCTCTGACAATGGAACTTGTTTCAAAAATAAAGATGTTAAAAAATTATGTCAAAAATATAAGATTCAACATCGTTGGTCCACTCCCTATTATCCTCAGGGTAATGGTCAAGCAGAAGCATCTAACAAAACCTTAATCAAAATTCTCAAAAGATTGGTCAATAAAGCTCGCCGTGGTTGGCACATTCAATTATATCCAGCCTTGTGGGCCTATCGAACTAGTGTTCGAACCCCCACTGGAACTTCACCATTTGTTTTGGTGTATGGTGCTAAAGCAGTTTTTCCATTTGAATTGGAAGTTCCTTCTTTGGCTCTGCTACTTCAAGATATCGAAGTAGGAGATGAATATCATGCTGGCAGACTCAGTCAGTTGGAACTCCTAGATGAAAAATGCATCAATGCTTTGGAGCATCTCCGTGCTTACCAAAACAAGCTTAAAAGATCATATGCTAAAAAAGTTCGTCACAGATCCTTTGAGATCGGCGACCTTGTTTTAAAAGAAAATAAAAAAAAATACAAATGCAACTAAGGACCTTAAAGGTAAATTCGAGCCCAATTGGCTTGGACCATACATTATTACTGCTAAATTTGAATCAGGAGCATACAAATTATCTACCTTAGATGGTAAAGAACTTAAAGAACCCATGAATATTTTGCATCTTAAACGTTACTATGCATAAATTTGGTCATCTTTCATCCTTGTATATAACTTGTTTTCAAAATTTTTTATATATTTCTTTCAAATTTATAAAAATCCAAAAACATCAAAAATATTCATAATCATCCAAAATCTTCAAAACTATCTATTGCATTTATTTAAGGCACTTGTTAAATTTTTCTGCTCAAAATAAAAAATAAAACCAAAAATCAAAATAATGATAAAAATATAATAACAGCTATATGCTTGAAACCAAATAAAATAAAGAAGAAAGAGAGAGTCCACATCCTCAAAAATTTTCTCAAAAGTGTTCATATATATTTTCTTACAATTATCGCAGTTTATATGTTTTAAATTATTTTTGGATAAATTAGCATTTATGTGGCATCCCTCACTTGCACACTCACAACAATAAATATCTTGATTTTATCTGGCATGATTACTAATCTCTCTTATATCAAAGTTCACAAAATTCACTTAAATAAAGTTTGAGCATGGAGAATTGATCTTGTTATTTACTTAAACCAAGCACATCTTTTCACAATAAAATGATTATATTTGTAATTTCCATGTTTTGCTACATAGTAGAACTGATTTCTTGAGCGAAAAGTTTCCCCTGCTATCCTATCATGCACATGGTCTAGAATCTTTGAGAATTGGCAAAAGGACAAGCTCACCCCTACCCAAATAAAAATCCCTTGCTCTACAGCTAATCCGAGCAAGTATCCCTAGCACAAAAAGAAAAAAAAAAAGAGAAGAAAAGTTCAAGAAAGAAAAAAAAAGAGAAAAGAAAAATGTTATTTCAGCAATGTTCCAAGCATTATCAAGCAAAAGAAATACAAACAGAAAAATAAGCAAAGTTCAAAAGAAAGCAAGAAAGCAATAAAATCCCTTTCCCTACCCTTTGAAAAGAAAAGAAGGGTTGATGAGCTTGAATCCCTGGAATTCTCAATTATTCGAAAACCGTGAGGTAAGCCCCATAACAAGTGGTTTGTGCCCAACTTGCTTGGCCTTGGGTAACTCCTAGCGTGGTGATATGTCTGTCACATTAGCGACCTTCTTTTGTACAGACCTATGTCTGCTTATGGATTAGCTAGCTCTTGATAATCCGACCTACATAGTAGCCTAGTATGGTTATATGCATCTACATCATGGTTAATGAACACTTATTTGGTTTCTTCAAATCACTTGTATCATATTATCTTGCTCAAAACTGGTAAATGAACAATGCAATTGCACACACATTTGTATTTGAGAGATTTTGTGTATCATTATGATAAATCAAGATTGGAAATGAACTCACATATGCACATGGGATTCCTTATAAATCTAACTTTTGTCTTCAAAATAATTTGAAATATTATTTTTGCAACTTGTTTGGAATAAATCAAGTACAGTTGTTTACCATAAAGACAACTATATAATACAAAAATCAAAAATTTCTTTCAAAATATACAATCAAAAACATAAACATATATATCTGGTTGACTTTCGCGACGATGGTATAGTTTCAAAACCAAAATTGGAATTTTTATGCCTAGCGCAAGTCCTCCTTTTCATATTTTCTGTTCATCAAAAATCAATCAGGCAATAAAACTATTTTTTGGATTTTTGCGATGATGGTATAAGTCTATACCTACATATTCTATGCCTAGCGCAAACCATTGTAACAATTTTATTCCCCATTTATTAAAAATCATGAAAACCATATGACTTAATTCATTATTTTACACAAATTATGCTTTTCAAAAGCAAACACATTTTCATTATTTCATGTCATTATGTCAACCTTTTGCAATGATGGTATAATTCCTAAAGAATTATCCAAAAAATTTATCACACTTAGGAATTTATGCCTAGCAAAAAAATCATTTGAACATCATTTCATGCACAAATATTTTTTATGAAAATCTGAAAACAAACCATCATCATCATCATCATTTGCACCATTGCACCAAAGTCTTAAGACAGTTTCTTAAGCACTCTTTTACTTTTTAACAATATTTCTATAAATGGGACTAGCTTGACGACCGAGTGAGCAGCGACTCCATGAAATGGTCTATAATAGCGACAATGTCCTTTGAAATTATTGTTAGAAGTCTCTTTTTATTTTTACATTTCATTACAACAAATCAATTTGTTACATCGGATTATTTCATTTAAAATATCACCGCATGACATTCAAATTATATCTCCAACGACATAATTACATCCAATCATCACATCAATCAAACATTAAAAGCCTCATAAACATACACAAGACACAAGTCATATGATCAAAAATATCTCATCTATATATATCACAAATATATGTACATCATCAAAGCTGGATTGGTATGCCACAATCTGAACCTCGGCATACTCAATCCTCTATCAACAAAAACAAATATAATACAAATACAGTGTCCGGCCCTCTAGCCTCGAGAGCCCCTCGAGCTCTCTGCCTCATCTCCTCCCCCGCCTCCGAGGTGGACGAGGTGGCCCCATCGCGGTCTGTGTAGTCCTCGTCCTCGATCGGGACGTGGTCCTCGATGACCCGATCCTGATCGGATCTGCGATGTTAGCTGGCAGGGGTAGTCTATCCGCCTCTGGCACCAGTTGGAAGTATAGTGTTTGGTAAAATGTCAGCTGGGCGATAGCCCGTGTCAACTCCCCAGAGCTCGCCCCTCCGCCCCGTGCCCTGAGGCGTGCAATCTCATCCCGTAGCTGTGACACCTCAGCCCGGTGTTGTGCAGCCGCATCCTGTAGCGTCTGCACCTGAGCCTGCAGACGATCTCTCTCCGCCCGAAGAGTAGCCATCTCACTACTCTCTCCTGTGTCCACACCCTTGCCCTTATCGGGCGATGGTGGCCTCTATGGAGATGGGGGTCTCGCCTCCCTCCTCTCCCTCTCTCTCTATCGCGGCCGCTCCTGTGCCTGTGGCCTCCTCGCCTCTCTCCCGCTGTGACCCTGGGCTGCCTCCATCACCTCCTGGCATCGCCTCCCTATTCGATGCACAACCGCGTGGATCGGACCCTATGCCCTCGTCATCCGAGGAGGGTGGATGCCTGCGTACCAGGCATCGTAGCCATCGGCTACTCCTGCGTCGTCCCCATCCATTGGCTGGATGGGGGCATCATCTGTGTCCTGGCTCCAAAACCGCTGCATGTCTGGAGCCCCGCTAACTGTAGTGTTATCCCGGACAGTCCGAGAAAACTCGTAATCTCTAAGGGATGGGATCCCCTGTTGTAGACCGAACTACCGCAAAACTCGGTCATACCTATGGAGCTCCACCTCTCCCCTCTCCATCCTCAGCCAGCAAACTCGCCTAACGTGAGCTAACTCCTGTCCGTCCTCTGGCCACCCTGGATGCTCCCTCCATGGCCTCCAGGTGATCTGGTCCAGGACTAAGTCATCTAGTAGCCTCCGGGACATCGACAGGTCGATCCGTCGCTGTGCCCCTCTCCGGAGCCACCAGTAGAAGACTCGGGGCCTCTCCCCATCAACCCCTGTCAGAGGAAGCCCTACCGGCCTCCGCACCGCAATGTGCTCCCGAGCACCAAACCTGTAGTAGCGATGTCATGACCAGACATCGGCCGCCCTTGTACACGACCCCATATAGGATCTTGTACAACCGGCATAGAACAAAACTGCCCCATGAGAACCTGTACCCGTGGTCCCGCATATCACAGATCACATCTGCGAGCATCCACGGCACCCTGCACCCGCTCTGGTGGCACAGCAGAAGTCCACCAACTACTCCGGCTAGAACCCGTGTGAGTGTAGATGCCCCAGGCATCTGGCGCAGTGCCTCGATGTTAACTCCGCCCTTCTCTAGGGCGAAGCTCGGGTCACCGCACAGTCGTCCCATAGCGCGGCCCTGATTGGCCGTAGGTGTAATCAGCCGTCCTTGTATGGGGATTCTCAGAATCCTCCATACATCCTCCAAAGTGGGAGCCATCTCCCCTGTAGGTAGCCAGAAACATGAAGAGCCCGGATACCACCTCTCTGCTAGGGCCGTCAGTAGCCCCATGTCCGTAGAAACTTGTGGCATCTCTGCCACATGCAGTAAGCCGGCCTGTGCCAGCTGATCCCGCTCTGCCTGTGTGAGAGCGGCCAAGTCATCTCTCAACCCATCGTATTTCCACTCCCTGCTCTTTAGTAATCCTCTCTGCAAACATAAACAACAAAACAACAAGCAATCATTAATCAATAATTCAAGTAAACAATAATGCAAGTTAAAAATTTAATCTTGTGCAATTGATGATATCGCCCACTATTGGACGATATCGTCCCAAATTTGAGCATAATCGTCTCCGATTTCGTAGTTCGAAATCGTCCCTAATTTGACGAAATCGTCCCCCTTTCGACGATTTCGCCCTCGGGCGAAATTGCCGAAATTGAGACGATTTCGTCCCGACGACGTCGACGGCCCAAAAATGGCCGCGATGCTCAAAAATCATCTAAAATCTACCTAAAAAGCATGTAAAATTAAATTAGAGCATTCTAGAACAGTCTGGACTCTTACCCGTAGACCGCGTCGGACCTCTGTCGATCTGTGCGTCGTCTCCACCATTTTTGCTTGAGCTCCAAAAACCAGAAAATGAACAGTAAAAATGAATTAGGGTTTTACCCTATTTTTCTTAATTTTATTCAAAAATATTTTTTTGCTTTTTCGCGTTTTTACCTCAAACGTTCGATTTGGGTAAAAACACGGAGGGGGCACCATAGTAAGTCGTCGTACGATTCGACCAAGAATCGTCGCCTAAAAATGGGAATAATTTTTGCTTTCTCGTAGATCGAGAAGAACTCATCTTTAACGCATTTTCTTCAGAAAATTCGCTAAAGAGGGGGCAAAATGTAGCACCCTAAAATTGGCGCAGTAAAATTGCAATAATTACATTCACCTTAGTAAATAATTTAAAATTCAAATTTAACCTCCCAAACCGCCCATTAACCATCGAGAAATCCGTTTCCCCCTTTTCCATGCCATTTTTAGAGGTTGTTTTGACCGTTTGACGATATCGTCGCCGATCAGACGATATCGCCCTGCATTTGACGATTTCGTCCGGACTAGGACGTCCGAGGACGATCTTGTCGCAAAACTGATTTTGCAAAGTTGGAATCTGTTCCAACGGGTCTCCAATCTGGGCAGAAGCGTGTCTGCGCCGTTGGGACCCTCCCCCCATTGGAGATCTCCCAAATTGGGATGATCTCCAACCTCCTAACTACTCCCCTAAGCCTATTTAGTCTCTAGGATTTTCCCTTCCCAACCCCTGGCTAAAAATTATCTCGCAAGTTAACTCCATTCACGTTAAAACATCCCTATTTTCCATTTGCACTGGTCCCATACCAATTTTATTGCAGGTACATCACTGTTTTTCAGCCGGAGCCAGCACCTATCGTCGTCGACGAACCTTGTTCAGATCGGAGGCGAACCTGTCGAATTCGAGGCGATTTCGTGCTGATGCGAGACGATCTCGATTGCAGTCCAGTATTAAGGCAATCGATTGCACGAAGTTTGCATTTCTCAACCTTTTCTCTGTCATTTTATTCTGCAAATTAAATAGTCTATTCAGTGTTTTATGTCATTTTGCATTTGGAGTTCACCCATTTCGATTAAGTGCATAATTAAATCCTAATTATTATCTAATTAGCACGATTCATTTTTGTCTCTGTGTTTAAGTTTCAGTTTGATAACATTGCTGCCATTTTATATCATTTCCCTCGTTAGCACTGTAGTACCTTTTGTATTTTGCATCTGTTTTCGGTTTTGCGGGGCTCTCGACGAATTCGTCGACGAATTCGTCGGATCTCGGACCGATCTTGTCTGATTGCGAGACGATTCTGTCGAATCTCAGACGATCCAGACTGCTTCAACATCAGAATCTTCTTCAGACATCCGGATCAGGTATTCCTCATTTGTATTCTGTAATCTCTCTATTTTTCTGTCTTTAAATTTATTTTCTGTATTCATTGAACTTGCATTTTCATATAGAGTAATCTAGATACATTCGGCCAAACCTAGGATATGAATGCTTAAGGTTAAAAATGAACACATTTAAACACATTCCAAAACCTAGGCGTGGAAGCTGCCATTAAATGTTTCCTGGTGAACCCACCATCCGTCGAAAAATCATCAAAATACACCTCCCTTGAGAGGCGGGACCTTCGCAAAGTCCTCTCAGTCCGAGGTACTGTGACATCCTTTTCCCATCCTCCTTTCGGGCGCGGATCCAATAGCCTGAAGGTAGGGATGCGAAAAATTTGGAGCGATACAATAATCATCACCTTGTTTACATGCTCTTTGATCTACTTGACCTAATTTCACCCTAGGCTAATCCATTGATAATAAATGAAACCAATCCACTTGAGCCAATTGGACCCTAAATGCTTTGACTCACCTTGACCAAATGGATCATGTGACCTCTATGCACTATCTAAAATACATTGGTTAGGTCAAAACCCATAGGGTATTCCTACCAAACTAACCAAAATTTAAGGGAGTTTGTTTCAATATTGATTAAATTATTTCCCTTGAATAATAAAAATATTTGAGTCCTTGAGGAGAGAACTACTTCTTTAACACCAAATGATTTGCCTAGTTAAGTCCAAAATTTTGCTCAATGCTCTATCTTTGAGCAATTCACTTAACCCATTAAGAGAATCATTCACCTTTTCTAGTCCACAAATTTGATATCACATTTTTTTTCAAAGTGCATTTTGGCTAGCAATTTGCTATTGATATTATGCAAATCACTCTACAGTACAAGCATATCATTCATGAAATGAAAAATTATCAACCTTTCCTTAAGCTAGTGATTTATTTTTTCTTCCTAGCAAATCACTTCACAGGCCAATCAAACCACTCCTTGGTACAAAACTTGACAACAATTTTTCTCCTTTAAAATTACTCATTTTCCATCCCCCTCATTATGGATACCACCTCTACATCAACTAGTCTGTCTATGCTAGAGGTTAATATTGTAACTCCACCTACCACTATCATCACCTCTCCCATATCAACCCTAAATATGATAGTCCAAGTAGAGGTACCTAAGGCAAGGCCTTCCAAGGACAAGGGTAATAAGAAAAAAAGGCAAAATAAGTCTATCCCTCTACCTCAAAGATCATAAGAGATCTTTGAAAAGCCTTATAGAAGGGTAAAAGAAAAATTAAACTCTCTCTAGTAGAAGTAATATGTGAGGTATTACATAGGTTTAACTTGGGTCCCAAGACAAATTTATGGAGCATCATCTAGGTCTAGACCTCAAGAATTACATTGATCATAGTGCCTTAGGCCTAGAATTATTAAAAAATATTGGAAATATATGCTAAAAAGTATAATTTTGATGGAAGAAGAATTAGGACTTTTAGTGGATGAATGAATATTTTTATATAATGGGAGATGACATTAGAAAAATGTTGAATGTAATGGAAAACCCAAGTATATATTCCAATTACAATATGAAAGCATAAAAGTATTATTATTACAAATTTATCTAACATTACTAATGATATTTATTAATCTCTAATATAAGGCACCCTAGCAAAGCTCTTAATTTTAGCATTTCATTAAAGTTAAAGTAGTTCAAGGATGATTTCCAACTAGTCTTGTCAAGGATTATAGTGATTTTGTGGAGAAGATGAATGCTAGAGTCTATGAGGAGCATGTGGTGTTCCTTCATGTAGTTTAGAAATACTTAGGGCACTCCCAAACATTTTTATATGCAAGAAGCATTGTCAACTAGATGAACCAATATATGGAGTTCAAAGAAGAAAATAAGTTCACATATATTTCCTATTTGGTATGGATTATTATGTACTATAAGGACTATTGGTCAAATATCTACCTAATCAACAAAAACTACGTTTGTGCACCTTAGATATGAACAACATTGAAATGCCGGAGGAAAGGAATGTCCTCCGTGCCAATATCCAGAGGGGGATGGTTCCCTTACTAATTCTAAAACTGGTTGAAGACTAGAGATGCAGGAAAGAAATCATAAAATAATAGAAAGAAAGGGAAATATCGCCACTGATCAGAATGTAGGATTTGGGGTAGACTAATAGCAAGAATTCCATCAAGTTTTATGACAATATGTAACAAAGGGAAAGCAACCGAATTTCACTCACACCTTAGCAGAGACAACCTCCAAATTGCATTCCAAAAAAAACTCACTAACCAACAATGTTTTAAATGTAGAAATAGAATTTTAAACCTCACATTAGGAACATGAGCATAAACAGAAATGTTTAAAAATAGAAGGAAATCCCACACATAAGAATGCTTGCAAATTTTAGAAGCAAGTCTCTTCTACTGATGTAGAAGACTTAGAAAGTTTTCTTGTAGAATGTCCAACCTCCTTTACAATATAAATTTGATTAGTATTTATATAGGTTTTCACCTATTTTATTAAATGCTTATGGAAAAAATTGATCACAGATCAGAAAAAAGAGTCAAGAAATTCCTCGAAATCATTAAAAATCCAACCATTTGGGGCAGTGATCCATCTTTCAAGGAAATATTCCCAGGAAATCACCAACTTAGGCATCAGTGCACAGAGAATTAGGAGATATTCAATATCTTGGAAACACACTTATGCCTTAAAAATCATGAAAATACTCCTTGTGCTTCTATGAAACTTCTTTCTTCACTTTGGGATTCACAATTTGAATTACTTATCGCCACCATTACTTAATTTTGGTAAATCTAGCATTCTTGAAACTTTGACCATAATACTTTTCACTCATAATTACATCTAGCCTTTGACAAAAAAATAGCTTCATCTTATCGTCTCTTTATCTAGCATGCACGCATAATTTCCCTTTAAAAATGTATTTGCCCATGGGAAGTGTGAACAGGATGTTCGCCCCTCAACCGGGGTGAATGTAATCATATTATATTACCAAGGTACGTTCGCCCAAGGGAGGGACAAATGGGATGTTCACCCCTCAACCGGGGTGAACGTAATTGCACTTTGTCTTCAGGTGAATGCAATAGCATTCGGGTATTGGAGCACGTTCACCTATGGGAGGGGCAAATGGGATGTTCACCCCTCAACCGAGGTGAACGCGAATGCATTTTTCCACACTGATTCTTTGAAATTTTAAGCTTTCTTTTATCTTCCCTTAATATTTCATTCACACCAACATGAGGTGAACAAGGTGTTCGCCCTATATTTGGGGTGAATTCCCCGGAACTTCAAAAAATCTTAAGCCCTTCAAATTTTTCAACTTGATATTTCATTGTTTTTTTTGTTTTTACAAGCTTATAGATGCCTTCATTTTTAATGTATTCTAGGTATGGTGAACCCGAATCCTGAATGAAGTTTACAAAACACTTATAACTCCGATGCAAAAAGAATAAATATGTAAACAAATCAGGAACATATGAAATTATCTTAAAAATAAAATCCACCATATACAATCAAAATACTGCATCAAAATATCGCATCAAAATACTTCAAAAAAAATTTCCCAATGTGGCAAGGTGCAAAATTTCCAACAAGGACTAGTTCTCTTATCTATAGCTAAACCAAATAGGTATAGATGACAAGTAATTTTCAATAGTAGACTACACTAATTTTTTCTATCAAGAAGTATGAAAGACCTCTTACCAGTTTTATGACACTGTCTATATTCTCATAATGGAGAAGCTAAAGGATAAGTAGTCCATACTTTCATAAGAGGCTCAAGGTCTACTGAAATCTAAGGAGTGATCAAAAAAATAATTTTTCTTAGGTAAGTTTAGACCATTTATCTATTTGTTTAATATCTTAGCCATGCCTTTCAAGCTAAAAGCATATGTGTTTGACTAGTTTAATATAGAGTTTGTTAGGCAATTGGACTATGTAGACTTGATGTACTTTTAGGGGTAGAATAAAGCTACCTTCTACCCACTAAAGAAACACATGATATGGACCACTCATAAGCTATAATAGTTCCACCATGTGATCTAATAGAAACTCAAAATTATTGTGTTTGAGTAGTTAAGCAATATATGGTCCTTTGATTGTAAGCGCTACTTTTGATGATAGCTAGAAACTAAGGGTTCATAAAAATTTTATATGCATGGAAGAAGGTACAATATGGAGAACAAAGTAAAGACATATAAAGAAGTAGAACAAGTTCCTATTAGGAGCAATAAATAATATGAATATGATATCCAATAATGGTGAACTCATCCCTATGTTCTACATCAATGCAAAATTCAAGGATGACTTTGACCCCAATTTCTAGTTAAACCATCATGTGTTGAAGGATCTAAAGGATATTAGAAACTCTAGAAGGAAGATCCTTTCCTAGTAGAGGATGAGTTACAAAATTAGAATCATATATAAGATAATTCATAGTGGTCCCTTTGACAAGGAATGCTCAATGATTTAGGTAAAAAAGTATAGGAGAGGACGTAAAAGGTAGATAATAACAAAGGGGTCCGTAGAAGGACATCCACCTAGTTTGCTTCCCATCACAAAACTAGAAATTACTATATTAATAGTGCCAAAAACATTGGTAATGATTTACATTATGGTACAAGAAACAATAAGGGAAAGATATGAGAGACTAGAGAGAGATCCACATATGTCTATGCTTGAAAATTTAAGAATGTAGGAAGAATACCAATAATACATTGAGGAACAAGGGCCACACCCTTGAGGGGGAAATTCCTTATAGAATACCTCTTTCCTAGTTGGTGATAACAAATGCCTAAATCACAACCATTATCCATTTTCACCATTTATTCCCTTTCTATTTCTTCTATTTCCACTTATTTATTTCTATATATTTATTTGCTTCTTGCTTCTTCTTATCCCTCCCTTACTTCTATTATATATTCCTCATCATATTCCATATCACTTGCACTACCCCATCACTTCATTTCCCTCATCCACCACAGAAATCACCATATCAAAACCATTATTCTATTATATCGAGTCATATATTTCAACTAGCTAAATCCTTGGATCAAATGGAAATAGAGGCATCTAGTTCCACTCTCCATTTATTTCTATTTCCACTCAAATCACTCAATCCACCATATTATCCCATCCACCTTGTTATCCAATCATGCAAGTAAAGTAGTTCCTAATTAAGGAAATCACATTGCCCACTCCTATGAGTGAACCTACAAAAGCAACCTATTGAAAACCATTTTTTATTTCATTCTCTGGTCACAATGACCATATACTATGATTTTTGGGTGTGTCTAATGCTCATGCCTCATATGGATCATACAGTGAATAAGTTCAAGGATTATAGGATACAACTCTAGGGATGACCTTTAGGATTTTTTCAAGGCCAACTCCTTATTTGGATGTGATATTGATGCTCAAGTTCCTAAACTAATCCTAGGCTACGGGGTTTTATTTGAGTAAAATAGATAAGAAGAAAACTAATAATAAAAAATGATAAAGCTTAAAAGCCATATCCTATTCTAAGGGAGGCAATGCACCAAGATCCTAAATCTCTTCCATATTATAGTGGGAGTGATGAGTATATGCATCATTGTCAACAAAACACAAGGAACACGGTCCCTCCCAATGTAAAACACCACAAATATGCATGGACAAGAACCAAGATAAAAAAGGAAGTCGTAGCTTCTTATGTATTACATAATAAGATTACATATATGCCTGAGGAAGAGGCTAAAAATATATTGAAAAAGTGACTCAAGGTTCAAGCCATACTATCCCATGGAAGAAAACTGAAAGAATAACTTAGTACAAGGTCATATACTAGGCACACATAGAATAGATTTTGATGTTTTTGCTGGTTCAAAGCTAGATGAAAATTTGAATTTCAAAATTCCCTCCAACCTACCTATTCTTGATGATGCGTTGTCATTATACACATCATTAATTCTCAATGAATTTGTCAATCCAGGGTTGTGTACAAGGCTATCTACGGAAGAAGGGGTGAACAGGGTTATAACTTAGGTCAATCTAGAGCAACAGGTCTTATTGGTGAAACCGATTGTGTGGGGGATTTAGGACATTCCTATCTCTAAATTGCATGAATTAAACCTTAATCTAAGTTGCAGAATTGGAAACTAATCATTAACTACAGAAATGAAGTCCTAATTACAATTGCAGAATGAGACCTAATTATGTTGCAGAAATAACAGTTGCAGAATTAAAAGTCTGATTATAATTGCAGAAAGGAAATCTATTTACTTTTGCAGCAATGAAAACCTACTTCTAACATGGAAATGAAACCCTGTCAAGGCTCTGTAATAGAAGGTTGTCAATCTTCTGTGCAGGGGTTGACAACAAAACATAAAATGCAAGAAATTACAGAAAATAGTAAATTCTGGAAATGACAGTCTACAATAAATTGAAAGCTTTGCTGAAAGTGGGGATTACAACCAAACCATTAATCACAAAACATAAAATAAGCTAAGATTGCAAATATCATTAGTTGTTTACAAAGGAATGAAATGACAAGTTCTACAACTCATTCTACTGTAGCAAAATCAGAATAAAAACCTGTTGTTAGTCCTCCTCCTAGGTCTGGAAGTGGCCAGCCTCTTTGTCCAGAAGAAGGTATGAGTCTCTCTCTCTCTAGATCTTACTCACACTCATTTACAAGCAATATGAAATAGAAATAATATACTTTATTGATTCAAGAACATGATTACAATAATTCTGTTGAAAACCTGTTATAGGACTATAACAGTCACTTTCTGATTATCACCTATTTTCTCTATTCTCTGATTTCTCTATCTTCTACTCCCCTTACTCTCTACTAGCTCAACCTGAATGGGAGCCATATTTATAGATGTCCTAAGATTTACTAACAAGCTGAGAATATCTCAAAAGATCTAATCCTATTATGCTGCAACAATTCTTGGTTTTATCCTAGAAGAAGATCACACTTGATCTTTCCATAAATGGTGGCTTTGGTCGGCAAGGACGACAAAGTCAGATCTGAGATATTTTCCCTTACCCTTTTCAATCTTTATTTCCCTTTTTCCAGCATCAGAATTCGGTCAACAAGTCAAAAAGCACATTCTGTTTTCATTTCGAAGATAAGTGGCTCATTCCGAAGATACTGCAATTCTCATTCCGAAGATCCGCTCATTTCGAAGATACTAAGATCTCATTCCGAAGATCCGCTCATTCCGAAGATATGAGTTCTCATTCCGAAGATCCGCTCATTTCGAAGACACTATGTTTTCTCATTTCGAAGATATCTGTTCATTCCGAAGAGACTTCGAAATGAACAAATGTGGGCTCCTTAAATGATTTCCTCTGCATTTCTCATGTGGGTTACTTCTCAGGATCAGATTCCAATGGTCTTCATCTCTTTCCACATGTGAATTCCATGCCTTGCCATTCATTGGCAGTTGGCTGGAATTTACATGGGAAAACCCAGTTTTTGTTGCACAGTAACAGTTTTCTTGAACTGTTGCTAGATTTAGGTAAAATGAATGCTTGAGACATATCAAAACATGATTAGTGAAATGTTGCTATCAATCTAAGCATATCTCATTTAGCAAGTCATAACAAAACAACATAAAACTTATGCAAAAAGCTGTAAAAATCAGAATATAGTATTTCAAATACATTCATCATGCAAATAGTTAATACACAACATATTGAATTAACTTAACTAGCATATTAGATTAAACATAAGAGTTTATAGGCAATTTCAGTGTTCAAAACATGTTATGATTGAGGCATTTCCAGGCCTCATCATTTTCCCCCCAACTTATATTGATGCATGTCCTCATGCATTCTATTGGGCTATGGAATCACATATGTCCATGGTCAAATTCCATGACCTGTAGAACAACTTCTTGCCTATATAAAATCCCCTGTTCTTCTGAAGGTCCCTGAGCCATTCTTCAAATTGTTCATCAGGTTGGGCATCTTCTTCAAAGTAGAATGGAACTGGAGTGATGATGGTTGGAGGCCTAAATCTGAGACCTATCCAATTATGTTGCATGAGTTCAATCAACTGTATTACTCCTTCTGCCCTTCTTCTGGACCATTCTAAGTTGATGGGGGAAATGGGTTCTCTTTTCTGCAAAGACATGGAAAGTTCAGCCCATCTGTTTCTATAGACTGATAATGCTGGCACAAAATTGTCATTACAAAAATTATGGAATCTGTTCACACAGTCCCTCAAGTTTGTCAAGTACATTCTCTTCACATCATCCCTGTTCATCATGGTGAAGTGTTGTCTTGTGATAATGGGGTGATTTGGCTGAATTGCTCTGACTAACAATTCAGCTCTTGTTTCAATCTCCTTATTCTGCCTTTTTTCTTGGTCCCAATAAAACTGATTCTGCAAGGTGGACATGAATGCCCTCAATTGAACATCTCCAATGTAGATCTATGGATGAAATTCTACTTCTTCTGGAATAAAGAAACTGTGTAAAAATAGTTCACACAGGAGATTTTTCTGCTCAATAGGGCTATCAAAATATGCTTCCAGGAAATCTGTAGTGGTGTCCAATTTATATGGAAGACCTGAACTAATCCTCATGACCTGCCATCTGAGGTATTTCTCCTTCAGAATAAGACTGTAAAATCTGGTTGGCCGTCTGAATTGGACTAAAAATTTAGCAATTTGACATAAATCAGACACCTTTTCTTTCAATGCCTGAATCTCTGTTTCCTTGGCCTCTAGCTGTTTTCCTTCTAATTTGAATTTTTTAGTCTTAGTGGCAAGCTTCTCATATCTAATCATCCAACTGGCTATGTCTGCATTGTATTGTTCTAAGGACACAGTATTAGGTGGTCTGACTATAGGTGGAATTCTAGGTAGCAGATCTATCTGAACCCCTTTTTCTGCCACTTCCACTGGTTGTTCATCTATCAATAATTCTACCTGTACCCCCTTATCTGCTATTTCTATTGGGTTGTCATCAGATAGTAATTCCACTTGCACCCCCTTATCTGCTACTTCTACTGATGGTGTAATAGTTTGAAATATAGGGACATCAATAGAAGTACTTACTTGATCTATTTCATGTTGCTGCTTGGACTGTTCTTGTGCTGGTGACTCATCTCCAATGTTTTTTGCTATGCTTTTTGCCAAGTCTGAAACATCTTTAGAATGAAAGGGTGCTTCTGAAGACTGAGCACCTATGTCTGCCTCAATAGAGTCATCTACCCTAGATAAATCTACAAGCAATTGAGCCAAATCATCCTCATCAATGGATACAATTGGCTATTTTTCAGACTATGACAACCTTTCTCTCAACTCTGCCACTTCCTGTTGTAACTCTACAATTTTTCTTTCTTGCATCTCAATGATGTTTTCTCTCTCTACAATCCATCTGGTTTGTGTCTTGACAACACTCCTTGCTGCTCTCAGCTGCTCTGTGATGTCTTCCTCCTCTGTTTCTGCTTCAGAATCAGATGCAGACAAGTCAGCTACAGCAGGCTGCTCAACAACTGGCTCTTCCTCTGCAACATCTGTTTGCTCCTATTCAGGAGGCTCTATGAAACTGTCTATAATTGCATCTACCATTTCTGTGGCTTGTTGAACTGTAGCCACCTCCAAATTATCCTACCCAGCCTCTTCCTCAATTATCTGTTCAGGGAATTCTAGGAAGTTTTAGGGGCTGGTTGTATCTCTGTGACATCTGGACTGCTTTGTCCATCTTCTTGTTCTATGACCTGGTCCGCCATTTCCCTCAAGTGGAGTCTTGTAGACCTCCTAGTTCCAGATGCAAACTTCTTCTTTTTGCTCTATTTTTGGGTGACAACAGGGGTTGTGGGGTCAAGTTCAGATGCTTCTGTTTCCCTTGTTGTTTCTTCCCCTGTTGGGCTAGGTGCTTCATTTCTCTGTTCTGACAAATCAGTTGCAACTTCAAAAAAATGGACCTTCTTCTATTTTTCTTTTCTGCAGTTCCAGATCCTCTTTTCTTTTGCTTTTTGGCTTGTGAAGTTGAAGGTTCTGGAGCAAGGTGTTCTGCTGCTGCTGTTGGGTGTGTTTCTTTTTCTGCAATAGCTTCTGCAGTAGTTTCTATTTCATCTTCTAAACAGCTGTTTCTTCTTCTACAACAACATCAGTAGTATCTGTTTCTTCCTCTTCATCCTCATCTCCAAAAATTACATCATTTAAGGTAGAGTAAAACCTCTCAAAGCTCCTAGGGTTTCCTCTAAAATGGTGTTGGCAAACTAGTTTGATGAGACCATGGTGGCGAAGACTCCCTTTTCCTTCCTGATATCTTTTTGCCATGTTTTTTAATTCTTGGTGCAGGTATAGGGGAAGATTTACCCTAACATCTGGTTGTTGCCTACCATGTCTGAGATGATTTAAAATTTTTATATGATGCCCTGACAATAGTACATACTGCCCTTCACAGGTTAGAAATTTGATTACCCATGTGGCCACTTCATCCCAGGGTTCCTGCAGGCTGGCCCTTTTTACCCCCTTGCATGTGTTATTATGTGTTAAATATTCTGGTGCCCTATCATTTTCTTCCAGAAATTGATTAACTGTATTTACCAATGTATTTTTGCCAGACCTAGAAATTGGAAGACCTTCTAATGGCAGCTCAATAATTTGACTCAAAACTTTAGGGGTTACCTCAATAGTCATGTCGTTAACGTGTGCCCGGTTGTTTCTGAATGTGTGGGTGAACATGCCGGCCAAATATTCAGAGGACCCATTAAATTTATCCAAAAATGGCATAAGCCCTCCATCTTCAAAAATCTGCAGCACTTCTAGATTTTCTCGGAGATGGGTGGTATCCACTGGTTCCATTCTCATTTTTCGCCCCATTTTCCTGTCTTGGTACGTCACAAACTGCTCTCTTCTGCCACTATTCCTCTGTTGGATCTCTGGTTTCTGGTGTTTGCAACTTTGCAGGGTTTGGTTCCAGTTTTCAATTTCCCTATTTTTGTTCTTCGAAATGAACCGTAATCTGAGCACTGTACCTCGTAGTCATTTTGCGTTAGCAAATATGTCTTCGAAAAGAAGAGTGGCACACGTTTCTATTTTTTCTTCGAACACATGTCCATCAATGGTTGCGTAGATGTCCTTGCCATCAGATCCACCTTACTCATTTTTAGTTTTTCTTTTTTCCTGTGGACTCTCACGTGCATGTTTATTAGCATCAAAAATTGGTGGCATACTGTTGGTCACGTCCTCCATGATTCTGGTATTTTCTAAATGGGTGCAAGAACAAACCATACCCTAACTGACACATATTCCTTTCTCGTATGCAGCCAAAAGAATTTTTACTTGATCGTATTTCTTTTCTTCTTTGGATGCCACGTGGAGATATTATATTGAATGCTCTTTTCGAAGATTATGATCTATTGCAAAAAAAAACTTCATTTCGAAGATTATGACTTCATTTCGAAGATTATGACTTCATTCTGAAGACAAGTCTTCATTTCAAAGATCATGCTTCTTTGCGATGTCAAATCCTTATTCCGAAGATAAATCCTCATTTTGAAGACAAATCTTCTTTCCGAAGACAAATCCTCTTTTCGAAGATAAATCTTCATTTCGAAGATAAATCCTGCTGATTCGAAGACAAATCCATTAAGATAACTTCATTCGAAGACAAACGCTTCATTCCGAAGATAAAGCTTCATTTCGAAGATGAAGCTTCATTTCGAAGACAAATCGTCATTCTGAAGACAAAGCTCATTCGAAGACAAAGCTTCATTAAGATATTATTGTCATTCGAAGACAATTTCAATCCGAAGACAATACAACAATTAGTCTGAAGAAGATAGCAGGCACTATTTTTGGCATTCTTGTTCCGAAGATTAGGCAGAAATCAATATTCCCATTCTCAAAACATGTTTTAAGTATGCCAACTCTTATGGATACCTTTTATGCTAATGGTTAATTGTTATATACTATATACCAATCATTTACAATGAAGAAATGTAAGAAATATATACCTGATTAAAACAAGTTAATGCAAGTTTTTGAAATATGACTGCTTCTGTTGATGTTCTGTTGAGATTTTCTGCAATATTTCAAAACAAGTGCAGTTGGTGAATTTGTACAATGATGGTTCAGAAATTTTCAAGGTTATGCATGCCATAAAACTGGTTTTCATGCATACCAACCTAATAGTGCCTTAGAAAAGGTTTTCACTACTGAGTTATTCATTTTTCTCTCTTTTTTTTTTTTTTATTTTACCTCTCCTTTTCTCTCTTTTTTTTTCTTGATTCTGACTATGCCCATGAAGGAATTCATGATTTCCCTGAAATCATGCCCATGAAGGAATTCATAATCAAAATTTATTCATCTTTTTATTTTCTGCTTTTTCTGATTTTTTTGTATTTTTCTATTTTTTCTTGAAATCCATGATCATGTTGATTGTTTTGAAGTGGAAGAGGAAATTTCTTCCACCTGTTGTGTATCCAAACTGTCAAGCTACTGCAAGAATTCCTCTTTAGTCAGAGGTGTATGGTACACCCTGAGGCGATGTCCATTCACTACCAACTTTCTCTGTGACCCATCAATAGGAGATAAATGAACTGCTCCATTGTCAAATACCTCCTCAATCCGGTAAGGTCCAAGCCATCTAGTTCTCAGCTTTCCAGGGAAGTCCTCATAGCGAGAATCAAATAGTAAAGCCCAATCTCCTTGTTGAAGTTTCCTCTGTTGAATGTGACTGTCATGCCACATCTTCCTCTGCTCCTGAATTACTTCAGTTTGGTGCAGAGCATCCATCCTAAGTTCATCCAATGCATTCAGCTATAGAATCCTATCTGTCTGTGCCTGTGACAATTCAATTCCAATTTCCAATGTTGTGCGCAGTGTTAGTAGCTCAAATTCAATAGGTAAGAGGGGCTTTTTACCAAAGACTAGTTCATAAGGTGTGAATCCAGTAGTGGATTTCCAAGTAGTATTGTAAGCCCATACTGCTTTAGTAATTTATCTAGCCAGTTTCTCCTATGAAAAGCTACTATTTTTGTTAAGATTCATTCTAGTTCCCTGTTTGTTACCTCAACCTGGCCATTTGCTTGTGGGTGATAAGGTGATGATTTTCTATGTTTGATTTCGTATAATTCTGTAAATGCCTCAATGACTTTAGATGCAAATTGGGGTCCTTGGTCTGTGGTGATAGACCGGGGAGCTCCAAATCTCTAAAAAATCTGAGTATACAAGAAATCAGTGACCTTCTCTTCATGAGCATGTTTGAAAGCACGCACCTCTACCCACTTTGTCAAGTAATCGGTGCATACTAGAATATGCACCTTTCCTTGAGAAGGTGGATCAATAGGTCCTACAAAATCAAGCCCCCACCTCTCAAATGGCTCTAAAACCAATTGAGGCTGCAGTGGCATTTCATTTGTATGAGTGGGTTTCCCCATTCTTTGGCATGCATCACAATGCCTGATGTACTTTTTCACATCCTTGTGAAGAGATGGCCAATAATATCCTGTCCCTAAGATTTTCCTAATTGTGCTTTTTACAGAGTAGTGTCCACCTGAGGGTTCATCATGACAAGCCCTAAGGATATCATACACCTCATCCTTTCGGATGCACCTACGTAACACATGGTCAGGACTGCACTTAAAAAGTATACCCTTGATCCATTCAAAAGAAGAACTCTGTTTGATCAATTGTTTTTTCTGTTTTGAAGTGAAATGTGGAGGAACTTTCCCTGTGACCAAGTAATTGGCTATATCTAGCAAACCAAGGTGATTGGACTGATATAGCAAATAATTTTTCATCAGGAAAGGTGTCTTCAACTAATTCCCCTTCATCTGTGTTCTGTAATCTGGACAAGAAATCTGCTACAACATTAGCTTTTCCTGGTTTGTTGATTATAGTGATATCAAATTCTTGTAGCAATAATAACCAACGAATAATTCTTGCACTTACCATAGGCTTATTCATCAAATATTTAATGGTTGTGTGATCTGTGTGAATAAATATTTGATAACCTGTGATGTAATGCCTAAATTTGTTGATGGCATAAATTACTGCCAAGAATTCTTTCTCAATTGTGGTATAATTTTTCTCAGCTCCTATCAAATTCTTGCTAATGTAGTAGATGGCATAGTGTTCACCATTGTCAATTTGTCCTAATGTTGCTCCAATTGCAGTATTGGAAGCATCAGCCTGTATGTGAAATGGTAATGTCCAATTAGGTCCTCTTAACATAGGTGGAGTTACTAATTTCTCTTTCAGAGCTTCAAATGATTCCTGGACACCTTACAGTCCAGGAAAATTTAGAATCTTTAGTCAATAGGGCAAACATGGGATTGGCTATTGTGCTAAAGCTGGGAATAAACCTACGGTAAAAACCAATGTGTCCTAGGAAGCTTCTGACATCAGTCTGAGTTTTAGGAGGAAGGAGGTTCTTGATAATTTCCACCTTCTTTGGATCAACCTGGATCCCTTGAAGAGAGATGTGATGACCAAGAACTATTCCTTCCTTCATCATCATAAAACATTTTTCTGGATTCAAGGATAACTGGTATGTTTCACAACGAGTTAAAACTTTGTCAAGGTTTTCTAATGTAAAGTCAAAAGTCTGTCCACATACTGTGAAATCATCCATGTATATCTCAACACTGTTGGTAGTCAGATCAGAAAAAATTGCTAAAACTGCTCGTTGAAATGTTGTTGGGGCATTACACAAACCAAAAGGTAAAACCCTATAGGCAAATGTTCCCCATGGATAGGTAAAGGTTGTTTTCTCTTGATCTTCAGGTGCAATCTGAATTTGATTATATCCACTAAATCCATCAATAAAACAAAAGTATCTTTTTCCAAAAAGGGTATCTAACACCTGATCTATGAAAGGTAATGGAAAATGGTCTTTGTATGTCACTTTATTCAGCTCTCTATAGTCTACACATACTCTCATTTTTCCATTTTTCTTAGGAACTATAACCAATGGAGAGACCCACTGGCTATCAAAAATTGGGTAAATGAATCCTACCTCCAGAAGTTTTTCAATTTCTTCCTTTACAATATCCCTTAGGGCAGGATTCAGTCTTCTCTGGGGTTGTCTTACTGGCTTGACTTCTTCAGTATAAATTCTGTGGGTACATATATCAGGGTGAACTCCTGACATATCTTTATAGTCCCAAGCAAAAGCATGAACATGCTTCTGCAAGACAACTATCAATTTGTCTTCCTCTTCCCTAGTAAGCCAGCTGTAAATGTTCAAAAATTTGCCTGGTTGGACTTCTATTTGTTTTGTATTTGGAAGGACTGAACTCACTTCTTCATACCTGGTGATTAGGGAGTTAAGAGGACATTGCTGAGATGGAAGGAAATAAGAAGTTTCTGTTTCATTATTTTCTGATGGAAGCATATCCTGTATGGAACAGTGAGAAGGAAAAATCAAGTGATGGTGCCACCCATGTGGTAATGAAACAGAGTTTTCCTGTAATAGTACAGATGGTTCACCTTCATAGTTTTGGTTCTCCTCATTCCTTAACAATTGCTGGATATTTACTCGCTTCCTCTTCTAACCCTTGTTCATGCAGAACATTCATTAGGATAGTTTCATTTTCTGAGTTTTCTGTGTCATGGAGGTCTTCTGTGTGTTCCCTTACTACCAAGGTGGCTAGTGTGGAAATAACCTCCTCTGATTCTTCATCTGAATCAGGAAACCATAACTGACCTAAAAAATTGTTGGAGGGTCTTGCAGGAGGATACAGAGAGATCTATTTTAGATCAATACCATTTGAAATAGTCATTTTTCCAGATCTGCAGTCTATGAAGGTTGCTGCAGTTGCAAGCCAAGGTCTTCCCAAAATGATGGGATATCCATGTGTTGAATTTCTTGGTTGTAAAACCAAAAAATCTATAGGGAATTCCCAAGAAGAAACTTCTATAGGAACATCTTCAATGATACCTTCAGGTTTTGCAACTGACCTATCAACCATTTCTAAAACTGTAAATGTGGGGCTGAGATGTTTGAGCTGTAATTGTTTCATTATATCCTTGGTCATGACATTTATTGCAGCTCCTAGATCTACTAAGACATTTGATATTGGTACTGAACCTATAGTAACTATGATAACTGGACTTCCTGGGTCACTATACTTTGGAGGTACTAGTTTTCCAGATAAGAGATCAGCTATCTTTCCTTCAACCTGAACAGTCTTGGGAAATGCTTTCTTTTTTCTTCCTGCTCTTCTAATGCACAAATCTCGGATAGTACTTTTAATCACTGGTATATCCTTAATGGCTTGCAATAAGGGCAATGATATAGTTAACTTTTTAAGTTCCTTGACCAGGTCTGATTCAGAATTTTCTGTTGTGGTATTGAATCTTTCAGGATATGGAATTATCCTTGATGAAGGTAATTGTTCTGCTTGTGGTTCTATTTTTTCTTCTTCTTTCTCTATTGTTGGTTCCACTATAACTGGTTCCAAAGGTTCTTGCTCTTCATTTTCCTTGCTTTTAATTGAAACAGGTTCAGGTACAACTTTTCCTGAACGAAGTTGGATGTTACTACAATCAATAACATTTATTTCAACATTTTCTTCAGCTTCAACCACATAGATAGGGGATGCCTGTCTCATGCTGTTTGGATTAGTGACTGATTGAGCTGGAAGTTGAGGTTGTTTCACCTGTTGTGTTTGTTGTGGTTGGTTCTATTTTTCTTGAAAGTTTTGATTAGGTGTAGGCAACAAATGCTGATTTTGACCTTGATTTCTTTGCTGCCTTGGATAGGACTGGTATTGTTGATTCCACTATGGTTGATTTTGCATCCAATGTGGATTAGTCTGATTTTGATTCTAGGGTGGGTTGTTTTGATTCCATGATGGGTTGTTTTGACTCCATGATGGGTTGTTTTGATTCTGATTCCAGGCTGAATTACTCCAATTTGTTTGTGGCCATTCTTGGGAATTTGTCCATTGAGGATAATTCCAAGGACGTTGGGGTGGTTCTGATTGTCCCCAAGGCATAGTCCCAGGATTATGCCCCCAATTTGTAGGAAAATGAGGGGGATTTTGGTATTGAGAGAAATTTCCCCCTTGTTTTGGTCCAACATAGTTGAGTTCCTTAGTTTGACTTTCTAACACAGTTTTGAGTTGTGGTAGCAGGTGGCATTGATCAGTTGAATGCTTCTTTGAACAGATACTACAAATGGCTGAGATGGATGTTTTATTCAAAGGACATTCCTGCAAAGCATGTTTATTTCTACATCTTGGGCAATAAATTGCCAAAGGTTCTATGGTTTTTGCTTTTGCAGACATTTCCCCCAAAGTTGTGTTTAATTGCACTAGAATATCAGTTTTAAAATTTGCAAGTTCCTCTATTAATTCCTTCACATCAGTGCCATTTGTATTTTTTTCTTCTTCCTTGCTTATTACGAGAGTAATTCCTATAGAGATCCATAATTTCCTCATTACTGAGAGTATTTACATCCCCTCTTCCCATCAAATCCAATACGTCTCTGGATTCATCTTGCAATCCTCTCAAAAATATGGTTTTGCATAACTCTGGTTCTACAAGTCCACATCTCCTTTGAACAAAGGAGAACCTATCAAGATAGTCTTCTAATGTTTCATCATCTTCCTGTTTAATCCTGAATAACTCATCTTTCCTATTCCTTACACGGCAATACTCCTGATATTTGTCTAAAAACACAGTTTCCATTTGATCCCAAGTTCGGATGGAATTTGGCTCTAAACTCATGAACCAGCGTAATGCTGAGTCCTTGAGTGTTGAGGGAAAGACCTTAAGTTTTTTATTGTCATTTACATAGTCATAGGTTTGACATACTACTTTGAATTCAAACAAAAACTGATCAGGATCTTCAGATACAACACCTCGAAAGGTTGGAAGTACTGAAGGTGAAATGGTTTTCATGGGAGAGTTTTGTGTTGGGTTCAAACGAATAGGATATTCAAATGTTCTGGAAGGTTGGGGCATATCCTGATCATCTCCTTCATTATGGACATAGCCATGTTGGCCATCTCTATCTAGATTGCCTCCTTCTGCCATAGTTTCCTGTTCTTTGGGAACAGTTAACCCTATCCAAATTTCACTCTCAAGAGGTCCAAGATCCTCTGTTGATGATGAGTCTGATGATTCTTCTTTCTTAGGATGTTCTAATGATGGTGAAACTGGTGATTTTCCTTTCTCAGAATGTTCTAATGATGGTGAGACTGGTGATTTTTCTTTCAATATTTTTGGTAATTCAAACACAGGTGATTCACCCCTTAGGCATGAAGATCTCCTTAATGGAACAAGCCAGGGATCCTTTTGGGTAATTCTACCTTTTTCATCCCTAGACTTACTCATTCATGTTTACTCTTAAATGACATAAATTATAGGTCAATAGTTGTTATTTTAACCAGCTATTCTATTCAGATTTTATCCTGAATCTTCACAGTTCAGTCTAATTAACAGCTATTGGACTGTTGTTACCTTCTAGCAACACAATTCCTCAAAAACGATGCCAAAATGATGCGTTGTCATTATACACATCATTAATTCTCAATGAATTTGTCAATCCAGGGCTATGTACAAGGCTATCTACGGAAGAAGGGGTGAACAGGGTTATAACTTAGGTCAATCTAGAGCAACAGGTCTTATTGGTGAAACCGATTGTGTGGGGGATTTAGGACATTCCTATCTCTAAATTGCATGAATTAAACCTTAATCTAAGTTGCAGAATTGGAAACTAATCATTAACTATAGAAATGAAGTCCTAATTACAATTGCAGAATGAGACCTAATTATGTTGCAGAAATAACAGTTGCAGAATTAAAAGTCTGATTATAATTGCAGAAAGGAAATCTATTTACTTTTGCAGCAATGAAAACCTACTTCTAACATGGAAATGAAACCCTGTCAAGGCTCTGTAATAGAAGGTTGTCAATCTTCTATGCAGGGGTTGACAACAAAACATAAAATGCAAGAAATTACAGAAAATAGTAAATTCTGGAAATGACAATCTGTAATAAATTGAAAGCTTTGCTGAAAGTGGGGATTACAACCAAACCATTAATCACAAAACATAAAATAAGCTAAGATTGCAAATATCATTAGTTGTTTACAAAGGAATGAAATGACAAGTTCTACAACTCATTCTGGTCACAGCAAAATCAGAATAAAAACCTATTGTTAGTCCTCCTCCTAGGTCTGGAAGTGGCCAGCCTCTTTGTCCGGAAGAAGGTATGAGTCTCTCTCTCTCTAGATCTTACTCACACTCATTTACAAGCAATATGAAATAGAAATAGTATACTTTATTGATTCAAGAACATGATTACAATAATTCTGCTGAAAACCTATTATAGGACTGTAACAGTCACTTTCTGATTATCACCTATTTTCTCTATTCTCTGATTTCTCTATCTTCTACTCCCCTTACTCTACTAGCTCAACCTGAATGGGAGCCATATTTATAGATGTCCTAAGATTTACTAACAAGCTGAGAATATCTCAAAAGATCTAATCCTATTATGCTGCAACAATTCCTGGTTTTATCCTAGAAGAAGATCACACTTGATCTTTCCATAAATGGTGGCTTTGGTCAGCAAGGACGGCAAAGTCAGATCTGAGATATTTTCCCTTACCCTTTTCAATATTTATTTCCCTTTTTCCAGCATCATAATTCGGTCAATAAGTCAAAAAGCACATTCTATTTTCATTCCGAAGATAAGTGGCTCATTCCGAAGATACTGCAATTCTCATTTCGAAGATCCGCTCATTTCGAAGATATTACAGTTCTCATTCTGAAGATCCTCATTAAGATCTCATTGAAGATACTAGTTCTCATTCCGAAGATCCGCTCATTTCGAAGACACTATGTTTTCTCATTTCGAAGATATCTGTTCATTCCGAAGAGACTTCGAAATGAACAAATGTGGGCTCCTTAAATGATTTCCTCTGCATTTCTCATGTGGGTTACTTCTCAGGATCAGATTCCAATGGTCTTCATCTCTTTCCACATGTGAATTCCATGCCTTGCCATTCATTGGCAGCTGGCTGGAATTTACATGGGAAAACCCAGTTTTTGTTGCACAGTAATAGTTTTCTTGAACTATTGCTAGATTTAGGTAAAATGAATGCTTGAGACATATCAAAACATGATTAGTGAAATGTTGCTATCAATCTAAGCATATCTCATTTAGCAAGTCATAACAAAACAACATAAAACTTATACAAAAAGCTGTAAAAATCAGAATATAGTATTTCAGATACATTCATCATGCAAATAGTTAATACACAGCATATTGAATTAACTTAACTAGCATATTAGATTAAACATAAGAGTTTATAGGCAATTTCAGTTTTCAAAACATGTTATGATTGAGGCATTTCCAGGCCTCATCACTTGAGGTGTTGTGCTATAGTCAAGCTTGGTATATTCAAGGCTAATCTAGAGTTTTATCACAATACATTCTTTGTAGTCAAGGTAGCTTCCTTCAAATGTGGTATTAATGAACCTTTTCTCTTTTGGAAACACAATATTAGATGGCACCTATAGAAATGGATCTTGCTCATTGAAGATATTTCTCATAATATTGAGACTGATGTTAATGGTATGGACCCCAATATTTGCCTACCCTACTCTTAGAGTGTCGTCTTGACTTAGGTCCCCTAACGGATCTAGTTGGGGTTCATTTTTGTAGACTCTTGTTTACAATATTAGTAGCCATGAGTAGCCTCTATAATATCACTAAAACTTTGGTTTCTGCTACTATCACCTTTATGGTTTTAGCTTCCCTCTTAGGGAGATTTGTTGAATGTGTTATATGAGAAGATCGAAAACCTTGGCATAATGTATGGGGTCCTAGGTTTTGATCCTAGGTGGTGGGTATGGGGGGTAGTGACCCTCCATGTGGGGGTTTGGGGGTAGTATCCCTTGAGGTAATTTTTTATCTCCTAAATTGTCAAAGCATGGGTGAAGGTAGCCTATTAAAAATTAATTTTTTACTATTTTGTGCATGGTTGTCCCTTTGCATCCTAACTAGAGTTTTGGTTTTTGCCACTTGGTGCACTATCTTCTTTCCAACTCTAACCGGAGTTCTAGTACCCGATGATTTGCATACTTTTTAGTTTGGTCATCCCATTTTTACACTTAGTACTTCCTCGATATTTGACCACAACTTTAATTTTTTCTTTTCTACATGTAACTTTTCTTTGAATTTTGATATTAGTTTTAGTCTCTAACATTTTATGCATTTCCCTATTCGGTTTGTGTTCCTTGAAACTGAACTTACCTTTGCTCCTGCCTTGTGTTCTACTTATTACCACTAGACTATTATTACCAAATATTTTAATTTTGTGGGTGCACCCAAGTCATTCTTCCTTTTGGTTCTAGTTGTTTTTCACACAATGTAGTCTTGAGATTTTATTAGAACTCTAGTTTTATCAACTTGTTTTCGAATTTTACCTTGAGGGTTTGGTTATTAGACTTTTATACTTGTATTTGCTTGAAATATTCCTTGGAAATCTAGTTCTCTTTGTTTTTTCCTCTATATTTTAAATTTTCTTTGAAACTTAGAATTTTGGTCCTTGTTTTACATATAACATTTGTTTTAGAGTTTTGGATAGCTTACCTCTTGTTAGAGCTATTTTATAAAATTGGCTAAGGCATTACTCCCCTTTGATGTAGTGATAATTCACTACAAAACCCACAAATCAAGTTTGATTATGTAGGCTAGCTTCTCCTTTCTTTGAATCATCATTGATGAACTAGAGGTAATTAATGTCTAAGAGGATTTTTACTCCCTCAAAGTAGAGAAGAGAAAAGTGTAAAATAATACAAATAATTAAAGGATAATACCTCCAAAGTTCCAATCATCATGTGGTTCCTCTAAGACACATTTATGCCCTCATTCTCAAAAAAAAATTCTAATATGTTTATTTAAATCGTATTGAGGGGAATTGTTTTGAAGTTGGACTAAACATTTAAAAAACATAGATAGCAAAAGCCTCAATATTTATTTTTCTCATTGAGCCAACTCATACAAGGATAGATCCAGGTACATGCATTTTTGTATTAGGAGCAACACCTGTGCTTCTGTGAGAGGCTCTTCCCAGACATCAATCTAGGAGGTATCTTCAACAAAATTCTTCCAGAGCACCTCTAGTTTTTCCATTGGCAAAGGCTCACCCCACTCTACTACGAAGGTTGGAAATCCCAACTCATCAATAGTCTCAAATGAGACATGGAAATAGTATGCTCATGTTTGATCATGTTGATAATTGCCTATCCTTCCATTACTAGGTCCATTCGCTAAAAATAATTGAGCAGAGTGACTTTGGCTTTGGACCAGGCATTATCCATTTCACTGAGTGGGTGAATATTTAAATTGGTATTAGTTAGGGCTTGTATCTTTACTACCATTTCCATGTGTGGTGATAGTATCTCTTCTATGGTGTCGATCAGCTACTACCCTAAATGTATCTATATCTGCACCACCCACAAATAGTGCAACACTTTAATGGCTTACGTAGCCAACTTCTCATAGTTTTTTATAGAATGAATATGGGTTCTCTTGATGCTGTCTAGCGAAAAACCAATAGCTTGTACTACTTTCTCGACTAACTATTTTTTCATATCCTCAAGCTACTACTCAAGCTTATGCATTTCAATCCTGGAATTATCATGCTTCTTTAAGTACACTTTGATATACTGATGTAAATTATCATTATCAATGACAGTCTTCTCCTCCTACACTCTGATTTTTGCTAGGGTAGTATCGAGCTCAATAATTTTGTTTTCTTTATCATGCTCATTGTGCAAATATATTGAGCTCATATCCACTTGTATGTTGTCCATGTTTTCTATTGTATTTATCCTGGTGAGGTCCTCTATGATAGTCTTGCTAACATAGTTACTTGGCAATAGTTACTTGGCAATATTTCTCACCGTGACTTCTGAACCAAGGGTGTGAGCTTAGTGTGGTGGGCTTCCATGGTAGCAGGATCAAAGGTAACCTTGATTGATCGAGTTGAATCCAGAGCCTCATTACGTATTATTCTCTTCAACCACTACTAAGAGCTCATGTGTGCCCAGTTAATCTTCTCCACATAGGGCTACTTATGGGCCACCTGTATATTAGGAAATTTCTACAATTCCAAGAATGGGGTGAACAATACCCAAAAATTTGAGTGATTGGGCTCAATAGAAGTAGATGATACAGCCAAAAGGGGTGGAATGGAAATGGTGGGTGGAATGGATATGACATACTTGATGGAGGAATCAAGTTTGACTATAGTTATGCTTACTATGGGAGAAGCTTATGTGCTCACAACTTGAATGGTAGTGGTGATGGCAATGAAAGAGGAAGGATACGAAAAGGGATTGGGTTTTAATGGATACAAACTAAAAGAAATGGAGGATGAAGAAATGAGAATATAAGAAGGAGAAGTAGTGACCTCGAGAGAAAAAAAATATAGAAGTGAAATGGATGTGGATGGTGTGCCAAATGGTAGATAAATGGATACTGATGATGATGGAAGTTAAATAGAGAAAAATGGAACATAAATCATTGTGTGCTTCGAATAAGAAGAGGGAAGAGAGAGCATACCATTGGGCGCAGACATAATGTGATGTGGAGATGTAGGTGGATATGAAACTATTTCCTCCTACTACGCTTCCACCCTCTCTTGGAATTCCTTGCATAATTCTCTGATTTCCTCCATTTCTACTTTTGTAGTGTTCACTCCTAATTTTATGGCCTTGTTAGGCTCCATTTGAGCTTCCTTGTATCTATGTTTGTCGAATTTCATTTTGTGGCTAGTCAACTTATAATTATTATCAAATAGGCTCTCCAGGGTGACAAACCCTTTTGTAATATGGTTATTTTTAAACTGGATGATGTTCACATCTTCCTCGTCCTCAACCATATATTATTAGAGCATTTCATCCCATGGACGAGGAAGTTCACTTTTTGCTGATCATTTTAAAAAACTTGCCAGAAGGTATCCCTGACTGGTACAGAAGGTCTATAGATCAATCTAACTATTTTTTACTTTTGGATGACATTTCTTATAGGGCATAAGTTTACCCCTACTAAATACAAAAAGTTCGTATGTGTATTTTTCTCTCTGGGAATTACCTTTATGTTCAGATATTCAAAGGATTCCAATAAATCCTAGACTTTATTTCGGTAAGCCTTAATATAATGTTGTTTTCTTACACATTTTTTAGTAACCTAATTCACTATCAACTTAGAGTCACAAAATATCTTTAGTTGCTTTATGTCCATATTTTTAGCCTTTTTGAGTCCTAGACAGAGTGCTTCATACTCTACTACATTATTAGTGCAACTCCAGATTAACTGGTAAGGGAAAACTTTTTCCTCACCTATTGGAGAGATTAGGAAAATACCAGCTCTAGCTCCATTTTTACATCTGGCCCTATCGAAGAAAATCTTCCATAGTTGATCAATAGGTTGGTTCACCAAAGGGGGAGAAATGGGATTACTTTTTTCAGGTTTTAGAATTGTGTAACTCTCGATGTTAGTATCAATCATGGCATTGAAATATTGGAGGGAGAACCTATCTTCTTCTTGTAATACATTTAGAGCTTCTTCCATAAATTTTAGGTCTTCTATTTCCTCTGTCATCATGTCATCATATTCACAATGGTAGACTATTTTTTCTCATCTTCAAGTATTTTGATATGGAAATTTGATGGTTTCTCATTGAATATTTTAACTCTTTTACCCTTGAACAAGATTTATAGATGTGATAAATCTAATGAAAAATATCCTCCTATATTAGTTGTGAACTCCTTGGAGAGACACATACCAAAATAGGGATCCAACTCTACTACTACTACTTCATGTATGACTGTGAGCTGAGGTAGCCTATGGAGCACTATCAAGATATCTTTGATTACCCCTATAGTTTTCATGAGGGTTTCATATAGCTGTAGTATGTCGAGATTGCTTCTTGCATATTCCATACCAATGATATCATACATTGCTTTGGGCATCACAATGGTTGCAACTCTAGAGTCTATCATACAGTTGTGAACTACCAACCCTTCAATTTGGAGGGACAAATAAAATGGAGGGGGTTTATTTTTTCCTAAAGTGGATGTCTAACTCGCTTGTACAAAATCCATCTTATTTGTGGTCCTATTCTTATTTTTCATAGACCTTAATTATTTTTGCAATGAGTCAATATATCTTGGAATCTATAGAGCTTCATACATAGTTGCCTTAGAGGGAGTTTTCTTCATTTCCTCAACTATGTTAAAAGGAAGGGGTTCAACACTCTTTTTCTTCACTATTGCATTATACTTGTTTCTATACCCCTAAGTAGCATCAATCCTTTAACATTTAGTAAGTAAGGGGTATCTCAATTTATCCCTAAGTTGTTCCTATGTTTCTTCTTCTTTCTACCATGGTGCTTCCTTACAAGTTTTTGCATATTTATGGCTTGAACTTGGGGGAGATTTTTCATAAGAAGTCCTTTTATCGATAGGGTTCCTTATAGGCGAAGGCACTTTCAAGGGGTTGATATCTTAGGGATCAACTTGTAAGGATTTCTTTCCTAACATAGTAAGAACAACTACTTGTTCAACATAAGGTATCATAAAATTTTTATTCTCTTCTCTAATCATATTAACCTGAAATTTAAGGCTTCTTTTGGCATTTTCGACGACTACCTTTTGTACTTGATGTTGGTGAATCATACCAAAAATTTCACCATGGGGATCATTGCATGTGGAGCACCAAAAATTTGACTTTTTTGAAGTGTTACTACATTCACTATCTTCATTGGCATAAATAGTGTTGGATTTGTCATAACTTTTGCCACTAGTGGATGCCTGATCCTTTATTATTTGCAAGAACCTCCTTGGGGTGAATTTTTTTTTAGCTTCCCTTTGTTTCATTGAGGTAAATTTATTCACTAAATTTTTTAAAGAGTCTTGTAGATCTTGTAGGATGAGAAGTTGGGGCTCTAGGATTGATGTAACTATTGTTTTAGGAAGTGTGGGAATTGGAGGGAGCATTGGGATAACAGGTGTACCTGTATTGCTGGGATGTTAGGCTATCTAGTCCATTTGGGAAGATTGGTGTTTGGAGTCAAATTAGGAGTTGGAAAAGAAGTATTTGATGCTTGGTGTAGATCTAGGAAAATGGGCATCATCATTTTGACCAGGAATATTCCAATAGCGATCAACTCTCTCTTTGCATTTTGTGCTTCTTGATAAATATTAGTGAAGGTAGAGACGTGAGATTGTATAATTGCCATACTTATATATAAGTTGAAATATATCAAATATTAATACATCACCTATTCATGAGTTGATCTCAAACCATCAGGTACTCTCAGCCAAGTCCAACTAAATATGATATTGAAGTCTACAATCTCCTCTTGGGGGTGTTTTTGGATAACAATAAACTAACTTAGCAGGGAGAAAGGGTCTGCATGCTCATTAAATTCTTCCACTAGTTTATAGGTGAGTTGGTCCCAATTTGATATGGTCTGATTTTCAAGAGTTTTGCACCAATAGAGCATTTTTCCTTTCAAGGAAATTACTAGAAATATTATCATAACATCTTATTCATGGATGTCATGGATCGGGGCTAGTGCAGATGCATCTTGAAAATGTTCATACTCTATATTTTGAGTATTGTAATACTAAGGTAGTACTTTCAAGGTAACCATAGGAATCGAGTGCTGAGTTGCCAAATTCAAGGGACCTATGTGATTACATATAGGTTATGGCAGGATTGGCTAATTTGTGGCCATTGGGGTTATATGGGTAGATGGAGTTAAATTTCCACTAGCAACAGTACTAGGGAGGGATGCAGGGGAGGGATTTATGTATCCTATATTATGGGTATATGTTGAGGCTATTCTATCTACTAAAATAGGATTAGCTTGGAGGCTACCAAGGTGTAGTTCGAAGAACTCTATGGGTTCTAAATTTTTTGCTTTAGATATGATTATCATAAAAGATAGTGCATAACCAGAATTTGGGTAAAGGATTTTATAGGGTTCCTTTCTAGTTTGGAGTCGCCAGGTGATTTTAAAATATTGATAGGGAAAATATATTCACGAGGGCTTTGATATATATACTGTATGGGATTTGGGTCCCACCAGGTATGCCAAAAACTATTGGAGAAAAATATGCCTTTGGTTACGTTCACACCTAAGACTGCCAATATTTAAATACCAGGATAGAACATAGTCTACTTGGTTCAATTTCTAGAGGAGGCTAGTTTGTTTGCTTCTTTTAGGAAAATGGAGATAAGGAAATACATATATAAAGGGAAATATAGCAATGGTTGGAGGATTAAAATGGTACATATTAAACAACAAAAAAAACTACCATTACAACCTTTTGCAGAGAAGCATAACATAACCAAAACATAGAAACTAAAATCCTGGAGAATGCTTTATAAAAATACAACTCTATCTATGAAGTTAAATTGTAGATCTAACAGAACTAAAATGCAGGAATTTATAATAAGAATTGATGCGGATTACATTCAACTTAGATTCAAACAACAATAGACAACACATATATACTTGATTTTAAAACACCAATGAGCCAAGAACTAGAATGGAGATATTTATTAAGCTTTCAAAAGTTTTTATACATAGCCTTGTAAACACCTAAGAGCCGATAATTTGCTTGGGTCACTCATTCTACATATATAAGAGTTTTACATAATAGATAAACTAAATTTTTTTACAAAATTGTACCTGTAGGCTCATTATGGTTTAGAAGCTGTTGAAGGAGCATGGGATCCTTAAATGGGAGTAATTGGATATCTTCTTGTTATGACAATCTTCTTTAATCTCTTCTAGACATCATGGTCCACTTGGTCTTCAAAGTGTCATAGAATCATGACTTCTTGCCTTAACTCTATCATAGGCCTTCAAAATATTGTGATATCATGACTTCTTCCCTTAGCTCCATCATCGATATTCAAAATGTTGTAGAATCACAACTTATTACCTTAGATCTTCTTTAATCCTTAAAAATATTACGGGATCATGATTTCTTGCCTTAGTTGCACCTTAGGTCTTCAAAATATCATGAAATCATGACTTTCTGCGTTAGCTTCATCATCGACCTTCAAAATGTCATGGGATCGTGACTTATTGCCTTAGCTTCACCTTAGGTCTTCAAAATATCATGGAATCATGAATTTCTGCTTTAGATTTATCATCAGCATTCAAAATGTCATGGGATCATGACTTCATGCCTTAGCTCTACCTCAACTCTTCAAAATGTTGTGAAATCATGAATTCTTGCTTTAGCTCTGCCTTAGGCCTTCAAAATGCCATGGAATCATGTTTGTTCTTCATACTTAGCAAAATATTGAGAATATTACTCCTTATTTCCCTAGGTGTGGTCATTTTGACCAACACAACCCCATTAGTTCTAGCTCCACCAAGGCTAGATGTATCATTTTTGCTTTATATATTTGCTATTAATTTTTTTTTGGGTGTTATTTTGGCTCAAAAGAATGTGCAAGACAAAAAACAAGCGATATATTATATCACCTGCACCTTGGTGAGTTATGAGCTAGAGTACACATACATAGAGAAGCTGTGCTTAGCAGTGGTCTTTACAACCAAGAAGTTGTGCCACTACATGCTGAGCCATACAATGTATGTGATATCAAAATAGAATCCTTTGTAGTATATGATGAGCAAGACATCATAATACACATATTGCAAAGTGGATCATGCTACTGATAGAATTTGATTTGGAATTCATAAGCCAAAATTCTATCAAGGGATAAGTCATAGCATACCAATTGGTAGAGGTGCCACTTTAGGAGAGTAGGCCTCTCACCATTGAACTTATTGATGATGCAATATTTGCATTATCGAAAGCACCCAAACTTGAAGAACCAATGGTTTCATTAGCTTTTATTTGTCCTTTGAACGAAGTACCATCGTTGGAGCTTCCTAGTTGGAACGTGACCATCGATATTTATTGATTATTATTTTAACAAGCCCTCTTTTAATATTTGAGCAACTCTTTTGGAGTGGGGCTGTTAGATCAACCAGGCTTGAGTGCAACCATTGGATCTACCTGGATTCACGGGTATTTAACTTTGACTTGGATGGGATCCTTTTATTGATTAACTGCTTTGTGATGCACGCTACCGTTGGATTAACCCTAGTGAACATGCATCCGTTGATATTCCTCAAACCTACATATGTTTTAATCATGAGCATGATTAATGATTTCAAACTAACCTTGGTGATTTACGATGAAGCGCATCCATCGGATTGACTCTCGATCAAGCGCAACCGTGGATCTTCTGTAACCTGCAAGTTAGGTAATTGAAAAGTGCATGCTATTGATTTTCATTAATATTGATTAAGTGAAATGGGGATGATTAGTAACGTGTTAGGACCCTCGCTAAAAATGATTAATCTGACTAGTCAAGTGTTGACTTGGTCTTACCACCCGATTTACCTTTGTTTATCTAAAGCAAGTGCTACCGTCATATCATCTCGTGAAAGAACGTATCCATTGATCTCCTTCAATTCTGCATGTAATTTAAACATAACCTTATAATACCTTGGTTTACCATAGCAATTTGTAACAATTGTGCATTTGTTGGATCAATTCTCGACCAAGTGCAGCTGTGGATCTTACGTGACCATTACACCTAAGCTTTTGCACTTTTAGAACATGGTGTTTAATTAAATTGAGCGCATCCATTCAATTTATTTTCGATGAAGCGCTGCCCTTAGATCTCCTATAATCTGCAAGCTTGATAATTGAAAGGGGTGCATTATTTTATTTCAATAATATTTGATTAAGCCGAGTAATTAGTAATGTATTTTTCCTTGCTAATAGTTTTAACAGTTTTAATTAATCCTTTGGCTTTTAGATATTTTAAAGAACCTCTTATGAGAGTGCATTCAATCAAATCCTAATCAAGTGCTACCATTAGATTTAAGTGATTAGCTCAATGTTTAATTAAATGGGGCACATACTCTCAAATATTGATTAATTTTCATTTGAAACCTTAGATTTTCAGACTTTAGACCATGGTGTTCTATCATTAGGCCTTGAATTATCTTCTTTTAATACTTTAGGACTTAGGGGTTTATTCATTAGGCTTAGGTCCGATTATTATTTTTAAAAGGAAGGCTCACATTTGATTCACGGGTCATGACCCTTACTTTAAAGTTGGGTATTTTTATGATTTTTCATGGTGGTGGATGATTATATAATTTGAATTTTATGGATTTTCAAATGGTAAAATGACAGTCATAGCTCAATCTAAAAAAATTCTAAGGTTAATTTCATGAATCAAAAATATGGAAATCAACTTCTCAGATGAAAATGCAATAGAAGCTAGCAACCTTTGTTAATTTTATTGAAACCAAAAATTTAAATTTGGGGGTTTCAGATGTTGAGTCAATTTTGGCTCCAACACTTCCCTTGGATTAATGATCGTCCAAGTTGGTAAACCTTGACGGGTGTGTATCCTCAAGATCAAATCTAATGACCAATGCCTAGAAAGATGATCACTTCTTAATAGTACGTGTTTTAAGATAACTCTTTTATAGGCCCAAGGTGGCAGAACATTTATATAATTTTCCCATTAAGGTTACTACCACCAAGATATTAAATCAATGTTGAAATAAAGTGTAGACCAATAACCATTAGAAACATTGTGAATGATTGCAAATACACAAACCAAAGTCCTTGCAGATGTACAGGTCGAAGATGATCGCATACCATAATTGTTTGATTTTAGAAATGGTGAAATGGAAAGCATACATTGGCTATTTTCAAAATGTAGTTGATGAAACTCCATTAATTATACTCCATGCAAGATGAATGAATCCACTCCACCCTCAAGTACTTAAACCCCCACTCCCAAGAATCACTGCCACCCTTGTTGTTTCAAGCAAAGAACTTATAGAGGAAAGAACTATTATCGATGAGTAAAGAGTTGGAAAGAGTTGGGAGAGTGTGTTTCTATCAGTTGGAATATTTTATAAGAAGCAAAATGACCTCTTGGGGAAATACGTTCACATCTAAGGATACCAAAGAGGTTGTGAAATTTATAACAGACCAGTAACCATACAAAGAGCTCCCTAGAGAAACTGTACTTGGGACTGCAATGTATGATTTTGCCAAGTGTGGGCCAAAAAAGTAGCTCACACTGGCACAACAATACGAGATTGAGAACACTTGTGTTCAAAGCTTTAGGCCTACCATGGAAAATCTACAACGAGCCCCTTGGCTATTGGTTGACTTGTTCTCCAAAGCAAAGAGGTCACAAAACAAGGGCTTCCCCAAGAGCAATAGATGGACCATCAACCTAGGGAAATTGATGTCCTAGAGTATACTACTCTTCATATATAATGGCGTGGTTGGTAATGGCCTATGACAAAAGGACCAAAACTTTTTTGAGATAACAAGGATCGACCATGTCTTTTGATGGAGCTAAATCTCAATATGGAGTAGGTGCAAGTGTTAATTTAACTGATATAAAGGGAAATTACCTTGTATTCCTTACAGGCTAGAATTCCCTTGCACTAATAATGTATCTGAATATGAAGCTTTATTGCTAGGGTTAAGAAAAGCAAAAGAATTAGGCATTAACTACTTAACTGTGACAAGGGATGCAAAGCTTATTATATAGCAAATCAAAGGTAAATATCAGACCAAGCATCTTAGGTTGAAGCAATATAAAAATGCAGTGTTAGAAGAAATTGGAAAAAAATTAGCTTTTAATATCACATTTGATTCATGGGTCATGGCCCTTACTTTAAATTTGGGTATTTTTATGATTTTTCATGGTGGTGGATGATTATATAATTTTAATTTTATGGATTTTTAAATGGTAAAACAATGGTCATAGCTCAATCCAAAAAATGGCTAAGGTTAATTTCATGAATCAAAAATATGGAAATCAACTTCTCAGGTGAAAATGCAACAGAAGCTAAAAACCTTTGTTAATTTTATTGAAACCAAAAATTTAAATTTGGGGGTTTCAAATGTTGAGTCAATTTTGGCTCCAACATTTCCCTTGGATTAACGATCATCCAAGTTGGTAAACCTTGATGGGTGTGTATCCTCATGATCAAATCTAACGACCAATGCCTAGAAAGATGATCACTTCTTAATAGTATGTGTTTTAAGCTAACTCTTTTACAGGCCCAAGGAGGAAGAACATTTATATAATTTTCCTATTAAGGTTACTACCACCAGGATCTTAATTCCATGTTGAAAGAAAGTGCAGACTAATAACCAATAGAATTATTGTGAATGATTGCAAATACACAAACCAAAGTCCTTGTAGATGTACAGCCGAAGAAGATCGCATACCATAATTATCTAATTTTAGAAATGATGAAATGGAAAGCATACATTGGCTATTTTCAAAAGGTAGTTGATGAAACTCCATTAATTATACTCCATGCGAGATGAATGAATCCACTCCACCCTCAAGTAATTAAACCCCCACTCCCAAGAATCACTACCAACCTTGTTGTTTCAAGCAAAGGACTTATAAAGGATAGAAATACTATCGATGAGTAAAGAGTTGGAAAGAGTTGGGAGAGTGTGTTTCTATCAGTTGGAATAATTTCTAAGAAGAAAAATGACCACTTGGGGAAATATGTTCACACCCAAGGATACCAAAGAGGTTATAAAATTTATCACAGACTAGTCACCGTACAAAGAGCTCCCTAGAGAAACTGTACGTGGGACTGCAATGTATGATTTTTCTAAGAAGTGTGGGTCAAACAAGAAGCTCACACTGGCACAATAATACGATATTGAGAACACTTATGTTCAAATCTTTGGGTCTACCATGGAAAATCTACAATGAGCCCCATGGCTATTGGATGACTTGTTCTCCAAAGCAAAGAGGTCACAAAACAAGGGCTTCCCCAAGAGCAATAGATGGACCATCAACCTAGGGAACTAAATCTCAATTTGGAGTAGGTGTAGGTGTTAATTTAACTGATATAAAGGGAAATTACCTTGGTATTCCTTACAGGCTAGAATTCCCTTGCACTAATAATGTAGTTGAATATGAAGCTTTATTGCTAGGGTTAGGAAAAGCAAAAGAATTGGGCATTAACTACTTAACTGTGATAGGGGATGCAAATATTATTATATAGCAAATCAAAGGTAAATATCAAACCACGCATCTTAGGCTGAAGCAACATAAAAATGCGGTGTTAGAAGAAATTGAAAAACATTTAGATTTTAATATCTCATTTATTCCAAGATAAAAAAATTATGTTGCAGATCTTTTAGCTATGAATGCCTCAGGCCTAGATCATTCAAAAATAACTATAGAATATATGGACAAGTTGCCAACGATTTCATTTTATAAGCCTTCTATGACAAATAACATAGTTTGCCTATAGGTCTTTTAATATTATGTAGACATTAAGGATTTCATGACTCTACAAAATCAATATGCAGATATAATCTGTGATGAAAAAGATGAAGATAAGCTAAAAGACCAAATAGGAGAGCTAGTTTAAGTAATCCTGTTGAAAACAAATAGGATACCCAAAGGATTGGTTTCTCTAGAGAGCCTATTTGATGATTTTGACAAATATTACAAGCCTTTATGTAGAGAAGTAATATCTGAAGACATTAACATTGGTAAAATGAAAGAACCCAAAATAGTGAAGGTTGATATGGCCTTATCTACAAAATAAAATGCTGGATACATCAATTTCTTAAAGAAAAACAAAGAACATTTTTCTTGGACTTATGAATACCTTAAAACCTTCAAAATGGATGTAATGACACACATAATACCCTTTAAGGAAGATTCCAATCCATTTAGAAAGAAACAAAGGAAATACAACCTTACTATGCACCCAATATTGTAAAAGGAGGTACAAAAATTGCTAGATTCCAAAATAATCAGAAAGGTAAGATTTTCTTCTTGGATATATAATTTAGTGCTAGTCAGAAAGAAAAATGGTGATATTAGACTCTATGAAGATTTTAAAAATTTAAGCAAAAGTTCATTAAAAGATAATTACCCATTGCCCAATATGGAACAACTATTGCAAGTAGTAGTTGGTCCATCTAGATTGTCCCTGTTAGATGGATTTTTTGGATACAATCAAATTCAGATTAATCTAGAAGATAGACATAAAACAACATTCTCTACACCTTGGGGCACATTTGAGTATTTAAGAATACCTTTTGGCCTAATGAATGCAGGTGTTACCTTTCAAAGAGCAAAGTACTTTGCCTTCAAAGGATTAATGTTCAAAATAGTAGTTGTATACCTTGATGATATCACAATATTTTCTAAGAATCCAGAAGATCACTTAGAACATTTAGCTACAGTTTTTTCTCGGTGCAAAGAGTTTGGAATTTCTCTAAATCCCAAGAAGTGCATATTCAAGACTACACAAGGGAAATTATTAGGCCATATAGTTTCAAAAAAAGAAATAATTATTGATCCAGAAAGAATAGAAGCTATATACAAAATTCCTCCTCCGAGAAATTTAAAAGGAGTCAGATCATTCTTGGGAAAGATAAATTTTGTTAGAAGATTCGTACCTAACTTTGCAGAGATGACCAAACCCATAAATGACATGGTTAAAAAAACTGGAGAAATAAAATGGATAGTAGAAATAATGGAAGCATTCAATAGAATAAAAGAATTCATTTCTATTACTCCAGCCCTAATCTACTTTGATTATTCTAAAGACTTTAAAATTTATTCATATGCATCTGAAAATTAAATTGTTGTAGTTATTTCACAAAAAAATGATGAAAATAATGAAAGGCCAATAGCCTTTATGAGTTCAGTACTGAAAGGAGCACTTCTTAAATATACCTTACTGGAAAAGCATGCTTATGCAGTTTTTCAATATTTAGAACATTTCAAAGGTAAATTCAGCTCAAAACAATTTTACTATTGCATCTCTTTCATAATAATAAAATATATTTTTACCCATTCTGAGCCTTTAGGAAGGCCAAAAAAATGGATGGTGACACTTTTACAAAATGATGCTGAATTCAAAATAGTCAAAATTGTAAAAGGATACGGCTTAGCCAAATGCATATAAAGGAGAAGACTCTAATAACATCATTACAATATATGAAATGCATGATGATAGGAGAATCAATAATCAAGAATGTAAATGGTATGATGAAATCCTCACACAAACTCTATATTTTCCCAAAGATACATCAACAAATAGAATGAGGTCAGTAAAAATTCAAGCTCAGAAATATCATGTGCAAGATGGCGTGCTTTATTGGAAGCACCCTAATGGAGTGTTATTAGTCTGTTTATATGAAAATGAAGTCCCAAAAATAATTATTGAATTTCATGATAGTTTCTGTGGAGGACATTTTGCCCCAAAAGCCATAGCTAATAAAATAATCAGAGTAGGATATTATTGGCCTTCCATTTTTAAATATGTATATAGATATGTTAGGAAGTGTCATAACTACTAGGTTTTTGTAGGAAAGAAGCAACTGGCAGCCATGCCCCTCTAACCAGTAATCATTGAAGCACCATTCATCCAATGGGGCATTAACCTAATTGGAGAGATCAAGCCTAATTCATAACTACAAAAAATTACTTTACAAAGTGGGTAGAGGTTGTACCTCTACGAACATCCACAATAGCCACCATCATAAAATTCTTGGAAGAAAACATTCTAGCCAGGTTTGGAGTTCCTCAAAAACTGGTAACAAATAATGCACAGTATTTTGTTTCATATGAAATGGTAGAATTATGTGCTAACTATGGAATTAAACTCTCATATTCTGCTAATTATTTCCCCCAAGGGAATGGTCTTGTTGAATCATCAAATAAAAATGTAATAACTAAAATAAAAATATCATTGGGTAAAAAGAAAAGGGGATAGGACATTGAACTTAAATTTGCTCTTTGGGCTGATAGGTTATCTTTCAAAATAAACATAAGAAGGACTCCTTATGAAATGGTATATGGAGAGAAAGCCTTATTACCCTCAAGAATAGAAAAATTAGCACTTTCCCTCTTGTTACAAGATCATGAAGATCCCGATCCTTTACAAAGAAGGCTAGACCAAATTGTCCTATTAGAAGAGCAAAGAAGATAAACCCTTAATAGAATGATGGAATAAACTCAAAAAAATATGAAATTGTTTAATAAGAAAGCAAAGGGTACTCCTTTCTCTCAAGGAGATATAGTCATCTATTGGGATCCTAAAAATGGCAAGCATGGTGAAAAGGGTAAATTTGAACCTAAATGGATTGGTCCATACCAGATAGCCCATGTTATAGGTAAGAATACTTACAAGTTGCAAACTTTACAGGGAGAACTAATGGCTATCCCTATTAAATGCCAACACCTCAAGATGTATAATCCTTATTGAAGGTGGAAACAATAAATAAATAAATAAAGGAAAACAAAAACCCCAAAAATAGAGTGATGTATTTTGTTGTAATTTTGTTTACTAGATAAGCTTTTCTTTTATTATCAGTATAGTTCTAAGTTTGTTGTTTCACATGGTATTATTAGTTTTATTAGTATACATTATGGTTGGTTCCCCCAAAAAAAATAAGAAGAAATGAGATTTATTTTAGACTTTGATGAGGTTTATAATATTTCAAATATGAATGTTTATGCATGGGTCATATGGTAAGAGATAAAACAAAATGAAATCAGAGCTGATTGAAACACCATGTTAAAGCCTCACATTATAAATGATACTTAAGGTGACTTCAAGGTCCAAGGAACAAAGTTATCTTTGAGAAGATGGTTAAGCTAAAAATCATCACACTCATCCTTTTAGCCAGAAAATAATCCTCAACTTAGGCATACTCATTTCACAATTTTCTTATATCCAAATACTTCTCAAACGAGAAAGAAAAATAAAATAAAGTAAATTGAGTCACTACCTGAGATATCTTGGAAAACCTCTATCAGGGCTATAAATAAAGCTAACATGACATTGTTATTCGATGGTTCAAATTTTGAACAAGGGGATGGTGTAAGAATTGTGTTTTTCATGCTACAAGGTGCTCCAATACCCTTGTCATTTAAGATAGACTTCCCTTGCATAAACAAAAATTCTTAATACGAGGCCCTAATCCTAGGTCTCCAAATAGCCATCGCTATGAATATCAAAAGGCTAAATATATTTGGTGACTCCCTTCTCATAGTCAATCAAGTTAAGGGATTATTTTAGTGCAAGTGTCCAATCTTGAAAGTTTACAAAGAACTTGTTGATACTTACTTGGATTGACTAGAATGGTATGACATTAAGGCAATCCCTCACACGTCCAATAGATTTGTAGACACTACGACATCTTTGGTATCCTTGATACCTAAAAACCCATCTACTGATTTCACTACCATTCATATAAAAATGGTCTCACAATCAGTGATGCAACATGAGGATTTTGACAACAAAGAATCAGTCAACATGATTCATATAGAACCAAATCTTGAGTGGTTCTACAAAGCTGAAGACTTTCTAAAGAAGGTGCCTTGGGGGTCTTTGATATCGTAGGGTCCTATGGAGAACTATATCACCATTCACCATAAGGTTTTTTCTCAATTTGCATTTGTGTATAAAAAATCATAGGGAGAACAAGTCATCTTATCTATCAAGGTTGTAGCTTATCAGGATTGGCTAGGCCAAATACAAGAATTCCTTAAGCTTGGAATCATTCCACAGGGATTATTGCAATATACAAAATGAGCTTTCAAATAAAAAGTAATCAAATATTTCTTTCTAGGAGATATATTGTATCATTGAAGCTTCGATGGAGTCCTCCTTCGATGTCTTGAGCCCCAAGAATTAGCTTGGGCAATTTTGTAAGCTCATGATATTACTTGTGGTGGCAATTTTAGTATCATGGCCATAATCAAGTCAATATTTTGAATGGGTTATTATTGGCCCACCATAAAAAAAGGATTATTGCGAGTATTTCAAGAAGTGCATTAAATATCAGCATCATGCAAATCTGATGCACCTACCATCATAGGCCTTACAATCCATTCAGGTGGCTTGACCAGTTTTTAGTGGTATTTATATCTAATTAGAAAGATATCTCCCCCATATTCGAGCTGACACACATTTATCTTAATGGACATTGAGTACTTTACCAAGTGGGTGGAAGCTATCCCCTTAACATTGATAATAGGACCTCAAATTATGGAGTTCATACTTCATAATATCATCAGTCACTTTGGGGTCCCCTTCAAACTAATTTTAGATAATGGTACTTCATTTAAGAACAAAAACATGTGGGCTTTAATTTCCAAATATAACATTCAACACAATTTTGCAACACAATATTATTCACAAGCAAATGGACAAGCAAAACCCTCAAACAAAATAATTATTGTCATCTTAAAGAATATGGTGAAAGAAAATTACAGAGATTGGCATCTGTAGTTACCTATTGCATTATGGGAACTAGCATGTGAATGCCCACTAGGGAAACACCATTTTTAGTTGTATATGGTGTTGAGTCCATTATGCCCTTGGAATTATAAATTCCAACATTGCACATCATATTGAAAGAATTCATCAATGATGACACTATGTGACAAGCTCATATTGATCAATTGACCCTTCTTGATGAACATCGCATCAATGCTCTTGAGCATATTCATGTTTATCAAAATCATCTAGCATGAGCTAATAACAATAAATTCCACCTAAGAGACTTTAATATTGGGGATATTGTGCTCAAAGAGAACCAATATAATTCAAACCTACCACCACACCTGCAAGACAAATTTACAGCCAATTAGATATGTCCTTACATCATCTCAAAGAAGATTGGACCTAGGATATATCACCTAATATCTTTAGAAGATGTTGAGGAGCCTGAGCCTCTCAAAATTCTCCATATAAAGGTTTTTTACACATAAAACCAACAAAATTCAAAAACATATAAAATAGTCAAAAAGTTAAAAACAATGTAAAACATAAAAATCCAAGAAAATAAAAAATCCTCAAAGGCACATTAAGCCCTTTGGTCGACTCACAAAAAGTCCCAAATGCATCATAAGCCCTTTGGTTTATTCACAAAAATCCCTAAAGGCACATTAAACCCTTTGGTCAACTCACAAAAGCCCCAAAGGCATCATAAGCCCTTTGGTCAATTCACAAAAAGCCCCAAAGGCACATTAAGCCATTTGGTCAACTCACAAAAAGTCCCTAAGGTACATTAAGCACTTTCGTCAACTCACAAAAAGCCCTAAAGGCTAATTAAGCCCTTTGGTCAACTCACAAAAGCTCTAAAGGCATCACAAGCCCTTTGGTCAAATCACAAAAATCCCCAAAGGCACATTAAGCCCTTTGGTTAACTCTCAAAATGCTCCAAAGGTATTTAAGCCCTTTGGTCAAAATTAACACAAAAGCACAAAAAAAAATTAAAAAGAAAAAAATATATAAAAAATCAAAAGCAAAAAAACTCAAAAACATTACAAAAATACAAAAACCTTTGTATTTTGCATTCATGTAATTACATTGCATTAGGTATGGTGCATCCATTGCATTTGAATTAGAATAAGTTGTGTTTTATGATCATACAAATAACACAATATCTATATCTAAATCATGCACCTTTCATTACTCATTCATTCATAACCCATGTGTGTAGTTGTGTTTTTCAATACAACCCCTTCCTATTGCTATAAAGGAATATACTAGGGTTTTTCGGTCATTTATCCATACCTAGTAATCTTATCAGATTTTGTAGAAAGCTATATTTGATTTTGTAGGTGAGGTATAGTTTTGATAGCACCTAGCATATATCAAAATTCCTTCACTAATCAAAACATTAAAATCTTAGGTGGAACAAGGAAAATATGAATGCTACAAAGTGGTACTAGGCATCCTAAGTGAAAGGTTTTTACTTGCTCATATTGTGATGCACATGGTCTAGAGTGCTATCATTGATAAAAGGAAAAGCTCCCCTACCCAAAGAAATCCCTCACTTTCATACAAAATGAGAAAAATCCCAAGATCAAAGCAAATCCCTTGCTCAGAACAAAAGAAAAACAAAATTGCAAAATAAAAAATGATTTTCATCACTATGCATGAACAAGTATCCCAATAAAAGTGAAGAAAAGGAGGTGAAGAGCTTGAATCCCTGGAATGGTCACTACTTAAAACCATAGAGTGATCCTCAATACAACAATGGACTGAATGAATCCCACCTGGCATTGGGGTAGTTTTAAGCAATTTGAAAAAAGAGCTAGCTTTAGGTTTCATGTATCGCCTAATGGTCTAATCCAACTGAATCCAACATAGGATAATGATGAGCATTTTATGATCCCCAATATAAAAATGGGCTGAATTAATCCCAATTGGTATTGGGGTAGGCTTATATATCATCTAATATATTTATTTGCATACATAGGGATAATGAATATTTAGGTCTTTCATCACAAAAACCTTATATTTCATAAGTCTGGTGTGGTCATTATACAAATTTTGATTAATAAACTAGGGTGTTTGAGTTTCATGGAAAATTGTAAAAATCACCTCATAGCAATAAATCATGTCATCAATCAAATCATCAACTTTATTTAGGTCTTGTTCATTAAAGGGTGTTTATAATATGGGATAGATATTGTATAAATATCAAAAATGATATTTAGATGGCCACTGACTATTTTGTACACATATTTTAATTTACAAAAGCTTATACAAAAAGCACATACATACCACATTATCTCATCTCACATCTAGATGTTTAAATGATTAATTATTATGACAAGAATTATTATTTATGCATGATTTTTATACATTTCATGGTTTCATCCATTAGATTGTTAAACTCATATCACATTCATTCCTTATGTTTTAAGTGATTAAGGCATACATGTTCATTTACATTAGATCATCATCATATAAATAATGCATTACACACATCGCATTTACCATATCATAACATCATGAATTAGATGCATACAATTAACTCAAAATCAAACATGCATTTGATGCAAATAATTGCATCCATATATGCATACATTAGCATAGTACATCCATACAGGTATATCATAGCACCTAAAGCAATACATTCATCATCATAATTCATTCACATATCTAGATCATAGCATCTAAGCATCTGTCTATCATCTATCTAGAGCATGTCATCAATACATCACATCATATAACATAAGATCATAGACATTGCATCCATATGCATCTCATAAACATCATAATAAAAACAATCACATAATACACACAATGAGTTTAAAACAAATAAAATCATATATATATGAGTGTATAGTGTGGCAAAGTACATGGAGATACAAAAATACCTACAGGCTACAATAGTGTAGGTCCACTAACCTTACACTCAAAAATAATACCAAAGCCATCATAATCATCAAACTAGGCCTATGCCCCTAGGATCGCCTCCACCCTTGACTTCATCATTGTGAGTATGTCGGGAGCTATTCTTTGTGCTCTGCTCTATCTGGGTCCTGGTCCTCTAGCTAGGCCGAACTGATGACTGCCCTGACACACTCCACCTGCTTTGTTGCAAGCCCCCTGTGATAGGTATCTCACAAGAAGTGGTGCCTTGCATCTAAATCTATAGTTATAAAGTCATAATGTACCCAATATATCTTAACATTTGGGCATCACACTCCTCTAAGAGTACCCATAGGTACCTAACCTCTGCACCAAAGTCCAAACCTATGGGCCCCTATGTAGACACATAAAATATGTCATGTTTAGGAGAACAACTCATATGGGCATTCATAGACCATGTGACTAAACCTTGGGATCTTCCAAGTGCTAAAAGTGGTTTTCACCACTCATTTTGAGTTAGTTTTAGCCCATCCAAGCCTGGCTGCTATGAACCAAAGTAGATGGATTCTAGCTGCTGAAGCTCAGAGAGGCTAGCACTAGCTGCTACAGATGATAGTGGCTAAGCTCTAAATAGAAACTTACCATCAAACTAGCCTAATATCAGGTGGAAGTGGTATTTTGCATGCAATAAGGTTGAGCGAGGATAACTTTGCATTCCTCCTCACAGCTAGTCTACATGAAATACTCAATTTCGGGTTTAGACATCTGTTTAACTAGCCTTCAAACATAGAAAAGAGAAAACTTCTCATGCTAACATCTAGTGTGCATGCAAAATTTAGTCCTAGGGTTGGAAATTGACCTAGGGCTTCAAAGACATTATAAGGTGTAAACCTAAGAGCACCAATAGATTTTAGAGACTTTTCAGAGAGCTTTTGACACTTAGAGAGATTTTCTTGTAGTGAAGCCTTGTCAAATCGAAGAGCAAATTGGAGTGCCTTTTAGGAGAAATGAAGTGTTGGATGATTGAGAGTTCATCATCTATAGGATATTCAACACATTGGACATAAACAAAAACCATTTCAACTTCAGCAACAATCCTAGATCCATAGCTTTGGAGCAATAGAGACAAGTTTTCATCTTAGCGGCCACTATCTCGGATAGTGGCCTGCAAGCCTAGTCTAGGGTTATCAACATTAGTTTATTTCATTTAGCTTATTACATGATTTCACACCATTAGTATAGATCTGATTTATTGCATTTACTTGCATTCATAGCATTAGTTTCTATTGTCATTAAGCATATTTTTTTTCATCATTAGGATTATTGCTAACAACCTCATTTGGGGAGGCAATCTCAGATAGTTGAGCATTTACTGTTGTTTTCATGCTTGTAGAACTATAGGTTCACTAGATAGGTTATCAACATACGAAAGCAAAAGGATCCCTCTAGGAACCAGACCTGGAGAAGGAGGCATCTGTAAGCCCTCATACAGTTTTGTGTATGTCATCGACAAACCTGCGAGAGCGCATCACCCCTTGCAAGGGGATACCATACATCTGCTACCCTATTTTATAAAATATGTATCAAATGAAGGGAATCCCTCAGAGGGATATATATGTAACAAAACTTGAGAAAAAGTAATAAAGAGAGTTATTCGTTCATTTTTTTTGTATTTTGGTTGCATCTGTTTTCACATATTTCATTTAATGTATGATTAAGTATATTAAATAAAATAATATTTACAAATAGAGTAGTGGACGGTGTGTGGTGACCCTAGGAAAGCGACACACCATTTGCTACTCTATTTGTGAATATTATTTGATTTAATATACTTAATCATGCATTAAATGAAATATGTGAAAATAGATGCAAGCGAATTGCAAATAAATGAATGAATAACTCTCTTTATTTCTTTTCCTCAAGTTTGGTTACATATAGATCCCTCTGAGGGATTCCCTTCATTTGATATAGATTTTACAAAATAGGTTAGCAGATGTATGGTATCCCATTGGAAGGGGTGATGCACTCTCGTAGGCTTCCCAGTGACACATAGAAATGTATGAGGGCTTACAGATGCCTCCTTTTGCAGGTCTGGTTCCTAGAGGGATCCTTTTAATTTCATATGTTGATAACCTATCTAGTGAACATGTAGTCTCGCAAGCATGAAAATAATAGCAAACACTCGGCTATCTGAGATTGCCTTTCCAAATGAGGTTGTTAGCAATAACCCTAATGTTGAACAAAAATATGCTCAATTATAATAGAAACTAATACTATGAATGCAAGTAAATGCAGTAAATCATATCTATGCTAATGGTGTGAAAACATGTAATAAGATGAATGAAAGAAACTAATTCTAAGAACCATTGACTAGGCCTGCGGGCCATTGTCCAAGATAGCGACTACTAAGATGAAAATCTGTCTCTATTACTCTAAGGCTATGGATCTAAGATTGTTGCTAAAGTTGAAATGGTCATCATTTGTGTTCTATGTGTTGAATATCCTATAGATGATGAACTCTCAATCGGCCAACACTTTGTTGCTCCTAAAAGGCACTCTAATTTGCTCTCTGATTTGACAGGGCTTCGCTACAAGAAAATCTCTCTAAGTGTCAAAAGCTCTCTAAAAAGTCTCTGAAATCTCCTTGGTGCTCTTAGGTTTGCACCTTATAATGTCTTTGAAGCCCTAGGTCAATGTCCAACCCTAGGACTAAATTTTGCATGCACACTAGATGTTAGCATGAGATTTTTTCTCTTTTTTGTGTTTGAAGGCCAGTTAAACTGATGTCTAAACTTGGACTTAAGTCTTTCATGTAGACTGGCTATGAGGAGGAATGCAAAGTTATCCCCAATTGGATTTATTGCATGCAAACTACCACTTCCACCTGATATTAGGCTATTTTAATGGCAAGTTGCTATTTAGGGCTTAGTTATTGTCATTTGTAGTGGCTAGGGCTAGCCGCTCTAAGCTTCTGTGGCCAGAATCCATCCAATCTTGTTCATAGTAGTAGGCTTGAATGTGCTAAAAATACCTCAAAATGAGTGGTGAAAACTACTTTTGGCACTTGGAAGGTACTAAGGTTTAGTCACATGGTCTATAAATACCCACATGAGTTGTTCTCCTAAACATGACATGTTTTAGGTGTCTACAGATGCCCCTTTTTGGGATACACTATGTGGAAAAGACTTAGCACAGAGTAAAAACATAGACTGCTATGTTTTTAGGGTGTATGATGATCATTGGTCTGATCAACGTTGGATGGCCTAGCCACACAAGATGGCGTGCATCACTAAATCATTTCTTAAACTTGATTGAAGGCTTAATTCTTTAAGAAGTTTGCACATGTTTACTTGCACTCATTCCTCAAATGCAATTGGGTAGCTTATGTCACTACAATAGAATTGACTAAATGAGAGCTACAAATTGGCATGTTGTATTTGATTATGAACCCAAAAAATGAGGGGAAGTTCTATGATAGTTGCTTGCAAATGATTCATAGGATGAATGTGATCTTGATATGATTGAGTGATCTTTGGTTGAATTTGATTATGATTTTTTGAATATTTGAACTACCCCATAATACAATGAACTAATGAGGGAAGGGAAATGAATGAAGCAACAAGTTTCTTGACCAATATGATTAGTTTGGATCCTTTGTAGTGTTTGTCTTTTTTAATGGGCAATCCCCCATCCAAGTGTGACTTCACTGTTTATGATGATCATTCATCCCTATCCCAGGGAGCGGTTTGACCATAAATAGCTTTTTTAGGGAGTTAGGATGAGAGATTCTATTTAGGCTTGTGTTGAATCACTTGGCTTAGTGTTGTAATTCCATAAAATAATTAAAATTATTCTATCATACCCATGGAGCAGTCCGACCATCTTGGTCTTCTTTGGGATTGAGGGGGTACATAAAAATTCCAAAATGATTAATTTACCTTGAGTAGCCCTATGGTAACTCACTCATCTCACCGAATTGCATGGAATACAAATCATTGCGACCACCGAGTTGATAGAGTAAGTAACTGGATATGAGGCTTACTTGAGATTTTGTTTTTATGTGATTTTTTTGTTATTTTTATCATTATGATGTTTATGAATCATCAAAATGTGCTTATTTGATTTTTTTGCTATTCCTATTGGAAGGAATTTTCCTGTATTTGCCTGTGTTTTTGGCCGTTGTCAGATCCAATGACCCCCAAATGCTTTTTCATGGCCACTCTTGACCTTAGCGATAAAGAAGTGTAGGCTGCTAATGACAGCAGCGGTCGAGGCATAAATTGGAAAATATAAAATTATCCTAGGGATTTAACTTTTTACTTTCTCTAGTTGGCAATTTTCTTTTCTGAGCTCTGGAGTGAAAGTGACTTCTTGCAACTTGGAGAGCTTATCGACGAGGACCATGGCTGCGCAATGTGAGGCATCTACGATTGGAGGAGCTAGATCTTCTTGAGTACTCTTCGAAACCCTAACCCTACTCATTTTTCAATAAAAATAAACCACACTAAGTAATCAGTGAATGAACCTCATTAAACTTGTCGGCAACAAACCAAACCTATAGATATGCTTAGTTTAGGATTTTTTTTTGTGGGCTTACCCCATTTTTGCTATTTTTGCAAATTTTTGGATGTTTATGGCCTAGGTCATATGTGTTTATCATGCCACCTATCAACCACTACCGCATAGAGCAACCATTTTGACCTATGGCTTGGTCGTTGTTGATGGCAGCAGCCTATTCAAAACTCAATGGTCAAAATTCTAACCATTGGGATTTGGTCGCTGCTAGCCCCAATGACCAATTTCTAGTCCATATAGATGAAATTTACCAAGAAAACTTCTCATGCTAACATCTAGTGTGCATGCAGAATTCAGTCCTAGGGTTGGACATTGACCTAGGGCTTCAAAGACATTATAAGGTGCAAACCTAAGAGCACCAAAGGAGAATTCAGAGACTTTTTAGAGAGCTTTTGACACTTAGAGAGCTTTTCTTGTAGCGAAGCCCTATCGAATCGGAGAGCAAATTGGAGTGCCTTTTAGGAGCAACGAAGTGTTGGCCGATTGAGAGTTCATCATCTACAGGATATTCAACACATCGGACATAAACGACAACCATTTCAACTTCAGCAACAATCCTAGATCCATAGCCTTGGAGCAATAGAGATAGGTTTTCATCTTAGCGGCCATTGTCTCGGATAGTGGCCCATAGGCCTAGTCTAGGGTTCTTAGCATTAGTTTCTTTCATTTAGCTTATTACATGTTTTCATGCCATTAGCATAGATCTGATTTATTGCATTTACTTGCATTCATAGCATTAGTTTCTATTGTCATTGAGCATATTTCTATTTATCATTAGGGTTATTGCTAACAACCTCATCCGGGGAGGCAATCTCGGATAGCTGAGCGTTTGCTGTTGTTTTCATGCTTGCAGGACTACAGGTTCACTAGATAGGTTATCAACATACGAAAGCAAGAGGATCCCTCTAGGAACTAGACCTAGAGAAGGAGGCATCTGTAAGCCCTCATACAGTTTTGTGTGCATCATCGAGAAGCCTGCGAGAGTGCATCACCCCTTGCAAGGGGATACCATACATCTGCTACCCTATTTTGTAAAATTTGTATCAAATGAAGGGAATCCCTTAGAGGGATCTATATGTAACCAAACTTGAGAAAAAGCAATAAAGAGCATTATTCATTCATTTCTTTGTATTTCGGTTGCATCTATTTTCACATATTTCATTTAATGCATGATTAAGTATATATAAATCAAATAATATTCACAAATAGAGTAGTGGACGGTGCACCGCTTCCCCGGGGTCGCTATAGATGGCGATCATGGTGGGACCCCACCAAGTTTTTATTTTCTACCGATTTATTGAGTCAGGTTTTTGTGTGCAGGTTTAGCCACTCTGGTCTACAATGGCCCACAGTCTTAGCCGCTCCTACTAACAGTGGCCAAAAATCAGCCACTCTGGTCAATAGTGGTCGGATCTAGAGTGCAACAGAGGATAGAATCTCTATTCTCTGAGCTGGATTAGAGGTTGGTACAGTTTTTTTGATGTTTTATGATTCTTTGTCTGCTTCTGTTCTCCTAAAATAGTGAAATTAAGACACATTTTGATTTGGAAACTAAGGAATGGAAAGGAAAGAACTTGCATCTTGCATATTTTAGGGTTTTTCTTAGATTTCCACTAGGCGTTGCTAGGAACAGTGGCTTATGCTTGTAAAGTCTACCCTAGAATCCAGCGTGCTAGAAATCATGTGTTGGTTTGCTTGCTTTGAGGCCCTACTAAAGGCCATATCTGCACAAAATAGAGTGCATCCATGAAACTCATATTAGTTTATGCATCTTTCTGAAAACTGAAACGTCATTTGTATTAGGCATATAGGAAAGATGCATTTCTGTTGTATGATGCATTTTATTTTATGCAAATTTAAAATGAACCCCACACACGCACACATATTTTAAACATTGGGGAGTTGGATTTCATCACCAACCCTCAATTCAGTTCGGTGACGTTGGCATTCATCTCCTTCCATCGACTTGCCCCCTAGATTTTCCTAGAATGGAATAAGGCACTTATTTATAGTGGTACTAAGTTACTCATGTTCAAACTGTCTCCCACTATTGGAACAATCATTGGTTCAGAGTGGAAGAGCTAGGCGAACCCCCCACTGGGACTTAAGTGGTGTACCCTAGTCTCTTTTGGGAAAATCATGTTTGGCATGAGTGTTCTTGATTCCCACTATGGATGAGTCTCCTCATTCTAAATCCAAAACAAGAGCAAGAAAATAAGAACAACAACACATCAAAATGCAACAAATAGTTTAGGGCACACATAAATTGGTAATCAAGATAAACACTTGCTTGATATTGTTTGGCTATCTTTAATTGCAACACAAAATATTAATTCATAAACACAATGGTTAAAACTAGAATTATCCTCGGTCCAATGCTGAGGTAGAATATGAAACAACACACACCCATAGGCGAAGTCATAGTAACATTGAAACACCTACTCATAAGACCATGGGATGTAGTTTCATGAGCCTAAGGGGTGATAACTCAACCCTTGGGGGTTCTCCTCGAGAAACCCTAATTAGGGAATCACATCATGGAACTAAGTCACCTAAACACAATGAGGCTTCATGGCCATCATCATCAAGGAGACATGAGGAGGCCTCAAGGCCCTCCTCTAGACACATAGAAACTTCTCAAAGACATGAGGAGGCTTCAAGGGCTTCCTCCCCACATGGACATAAGAGGGGCTCTAGACCCCATTCTTCACATAGGGATGATGAGGTCTCCCCACCTCCATCCTCATGAAGGAATAGTGGGGCCACAAAGCCTTCATCACCAAAAAGACACACAAGAGTCACAACATCTCAAACTTCACATGAGACACTTAGAATAGATCTACCCATTGAGGGGCATGAAACTAGAGTTACATCTAGTCATAGGCACCAAACAGAAGATACCCTTCACACAAGAGGAAGGATTCCAATATATTATGACCTCATTGGAGTAAATGGCACCCCATGGGATCAGCCATGGAAAACAAGATAGTTAGATGAGTTGGATCAGTTTTATTCGAGGCCAACTCCCAGAACCATAGCCACAGAAAATTTTGCATCTGGAAGTTCACAAAGTGTTACTTCTAAATGCACCACCCAACCTAGGGAAGCTTCAAAGTGACCCCATAGTACACATACAGAGTCTGATCATAGAGGCACTTATCAACACACTGAACAAGTTACATTAGCTAGCAAGAGCAAAGAAATAGTAGAAACCTCTTCGAGGAATCTATGAATCAGAACCACAAGAACATAATCAGACAAACATGAGTCTTCTTTAACAATGCAATCTGACCACGTGCGATGGTTAGAAAATGCATTGCATAAAGAGTGAGAGCTAGTTGAAGCTCTCGAGCATGACAAACAAAGAGAAAGGCTCTTGCACCAACATGAGCAACGTTTAAGAGAACAAGTTGAGCAGCTAGCTCGTATCAATTTACAAGAAAATGGTGATGATCACCAAAGAGATAAACATGTTGACTCACCAAAATAAGGGTGCACTAGGCAAGAAGACAACCCACAATGAAACCACCACTCAAATCATGAACAAAATCAAACTGGTGGGGAAAGGGTAAACATGGTAGATCAGGATCAAACACATCCTGAATCCCCTCATAGGAGGGAAGAGAATAGAACAAGTCAAGTGGATAAAGGGTTACCTCCATTACCACCATGAGTAGGCCTACAAGAAGAGGAACTCCTCACCTCAAAGGCATTCTAGGCACTCACTAAAAATATGAAGTCCTTTGAGAAGCAAGATACGACTGGGAACCAACCAACATTGAGTAAAATACACAACCAACCATTGTGCCCATCAGTTCCTAGCCCTGCATATCCTAAGCACTTTGAGATGCCTAGGTTAGAAAAATTCAAGGGTGAAGAGGATGCACAAGAGCATGTTACCAATTTCATCAATGCATGTTTTCATCTTGAAGACAATGATGCTCTTATGCTGAGAACTTTCATTATGACATTTTTGGGGGCTGCCACCCAATGGTTCAACCAACTTCCCAAGCACAACATATCCACTTTTGAACAACTAGTAAACACTTTCCTAAAATGTTTCTCCTTTGGTGCTAAGAAGAAGGTGAACCTTTCAGACCTGGCCAACTTAAAACATTATGATGATGAGCCAGTAATGGATTATGGGGATAGATGGAGAAAAGTCATGGTAAAGTTATCATTCTCCATCCCCATAGAAGAAATCATCCACATGTTCACCAAGAGTTGTTCTAAACACATCTCCCTCTTGTTACAACTTCAACAATATCCTTCATTTGAGGAAGCCTTGGCATAGGCCAAACTCATTGAGGACATAAAAGTAGATGAGGGAACCATCAAGCTCCGAACCAAGAAGGAGTGGAACAAAAATGGCAAGAATGACAAATATAAGCAGAAGTAGGCAAACCCTGCTCTAGTTAATCAAGTAGTATTGGTTGCACCTAAATATGGGGCTGCACAACAACCCCAAAATTATCAAGCACAACCCCCACCAACCAATTATGATCAAAAGAACAATCAGGGGTGAAATAGAGAATGCAAGCCACCTCACTATTTTACACCTCTATCAGAGTCAATGCAATCAATTTTCAACCAGTTGAGCGAGGTTGGGAAGATCAAATTTCTTGATGTACCTCTTTTAGATCCCAACCATCCTAAGCCAAAAGGATATAGGGAAGATCAGTTTTGCCCTTATCACAGAATATCGGGGCATGACATTGAAGTGTGCATTGGTTTCAAGAACCAGGTGCAAAATATGATTGAAGTGGGAGAACTTAAAGTTGACAACCCATTGGCTCCCGATAATAGAGATATGGGCATATACAAAAACCCACTGCCAAACCATGAGGTCCCTAGAGGGCAAGGTGCCCAAGTCAATCAGGTCTGAATCGATACACCTACCCATGGATGCATTGGGATGGTTGAAATTGTCAATATAGCAACTAGGAGTAGACGATATGGTCAACCATAGCCTCCTATGGCTCCCATTAATGTCCCAACTACACCTAGGTAGAGGTAGGGGTAAAACAACCTTCCAGGTCCACCAACCTGACCTATGGTAACTGTTTGGAGTAGACTAGAACAAAACTTACAAATGACTCCGGCCAAGCTATCTATCTATGAGCTCATACAATAGTCCCCAAAGCATAGGGAGACTTTGATGGATATTTTGAGATCAATTGAGCTCCAACCACAAGATTCAAATGCATTCACTCATTTTGTGGGACAAGTACAACAATGCCAAGAACCTGTAATTCGATTTTATGATCATGAGATTAAGATAGTACCTACTGCCTTACCAGACCCTCCATTGCACATTGTTGCATCAGTCAATGATTTACCTTTTAAGTGGGTCTTGATCGATACAAGTTCATCAATCAACATCATCACAACAATAACAATAGGGCACCTTAAGATCCCCAAATCCAATATCATTCCAGGAGCCTACACGTTAAGAGCTTTCAATGATGCTTTATGCTCTACTATGGGAATGATAGTCCTACCCATTAAGGTGGGGCATAAGACCATCCCTATGATGTGTCATGTCTTGGAAGGGGCCATGCAATACAACATCCTCCTAGGATATCCCTGGATAAGAGATATGAAGTGTGTGCCTTCGATTTTACACCAATGTGTCAAGTATGTGCACGATGACAAAGTCTATGTAGTTCTGGCTGATGAAGAGCCATTCAAATATGTCCATCAGGTGGATCTTCTAGGAGATTTTGTGATTCCTTCCACCCACCTGTATGTAGGACCTTCATCTCCAACTACGCAACTAGATGATAGAGACAAAGGGGTATGAAAAGACCCATCCACATCGACACCTCCTCTTGCACCCAAAACAATTGACGCTTCTAAGAGACCATCAATGTCTAAACCTAAAGATAATCAGAAGCTAAAGGTACCCTTAATCGAGGAAGAAAATCCCAAGGAATTGCTAACTATAGCCATTGCAGAAATCCCAAGTCCCATGGAAGAAGAAGATCTCCAGGATCAAGCCGAGGAAATACTAGAACCCACTTCGCCAGTGTCATCTGTAGGGTCATCCACATCACATGCGATAATACACTTGGCAAGTATAGGGATAGGAGAGTACCTTGTGTAGAACATAACATTCATGCCCATCATTGAGTCTACACAAGACATGGGATGGCCAAAAGACCTAAGACCACCAGTGGGAATAATGGTTCCACTTGGAATCCCTCCCAACTAGACCAACTTTATCTATGCTGGCCTAGACTACGCCCATAAGTCTTCAGACGTAGAAGAGGATAATGATGAACTATTCACTATTAATGTTCATTACCTCTCTAATCTTGAGTTTGCTCTAAGCTACTTTGAACATTACCATTGGCATGGCTACGGTCTTGGTATATATGAGCAGGGGCGTAGGCGGCCATGCGAGCCATAATACCAACTTCCCATTGACAAGTTTGGGTTAGGCTACCACATCAGAGGTCAAGATGACTCTCTAGCAGCATCCTTGGATAGATTAAGCTTGGGGTTAGGAGAAGACATCAATTTTATTCCTTATCACCCACCAAGTACAAGACATCTGATCAACAGACAAGTGGTCATGGTAAACATACCACCACCAGAGATTTATCATCCAAACTTCTCAATTGATGCCACCCCTACAGGTTGCATCTTGTGGGATGAAGAGCGAGAAGAAAATGGATATGTGGCAAGCGATGATGAAGTACAAGTAAGCTTAGCCTATCATGGGCCTCACTATTTACAAAGCCTTACCTGGTCCAGCCACAATGAGAGTGGATACATATCGGATGAAAGTGGCTATGAGTCAGAGGACTCAATAGAAAGAGCCTACCTAGGGCCAAGGCAGTGGTCCCATAGCTTGGGGTAAGAGACTAATGCAAATAGCATCTTCATAAGTGATGAAGAATATGAGGATGAGATAGAGATGGCCTACTTAGGGCCAAGACACGTGCCCCTTGTCTTAGGGCCACATACCAATGCCAATGGTTTTTGGATAAGTGATGATGACTATGAAGATGAGACTGAGATGGCTTATCTTGGGCCTCACCACTTGCGGCAAGTCAACATGCTGGTAGAAAGAGAAGTGGCACTTCATGCCATAGACCCTAGCTTATAGTTTTTGGGAAGACCTATCGACTTAGATGCCATTTATCATGCGATCAATCCCCTTCACCTACATTCAGAGAGCTCTTGGAACCCAATGATCCTATTATCCGGCCTACTCATGGGCTAGATCTAGAGATTCCTTTTCCTCTAGAGCCTCAACGTGAGTATGGAGGGAAAACCTCTGAGACAATATTTCACCCATGTGGTCCTGGAGATTTCATTCCATCCATCAACACAATCTCCATTGATTTGACCACTCCACTTCAAAACCCAGCAGATCCTACTAAACCATTGTATCTTGATATAGATGCTATTGATTGGGATCATGTTGATTCACCTGTAGAGCCTAAGGATATTTTCCCTAATGAAGAGATGTTACAACCATTTCATTTTGCACCAGGCTGTGCATATGATGTATTCCATGCTGGTTTGGATCTCGAGTCAGTAGGACCTATAAATCTTATCGATGACATTCATTTGATACCCATGCCTCACCAGCTAGAGGATGGGTCACATATGGCTATAGAAGCGACTTTCGAGGTGGACATCAGTGATGATCCTACTCAACCAAAGAAATTCAAGTTTGGAGAAATTCTATCTCTAGAGGAACAAGCCATTATAATCCCTCTACTTAAGGAGAGGCCTAATATTTTTTCTTGGACCTACAAAGACATGCCAGGGCTTGATCCAAAGTTAGTTGTACACAACCTTTCATTGGATCCCATGAAGAAGCTGATCAAGCAAAAGCTGAGGAAAATGCATCCAACCATCACTTTGATGGTGAAGAATGAGTTGCAAAAATTATTGGATGTGATCTTTATCATTCCTATCGACTATCTTGAATGGGTATCAAACATGGTGCCCATGGGAAAGCCAGATGGAAGAATCCACATTTGTATAGACTTCAGAGACTTGAATAGGGCAACTCCAAAGGATTCATTCCCATTGCCTAACATAGATGCTCTTGTAGATGCCACCGTAGGTCATGAGATGCTCTCCCTAATGGATGGTTTTTTTAGTTACAATCAAATCAGAATTAAACCTGAAGACCAACACAAAACCACTTTTATTACTCCATGGGGAATGTTCTGTTACAAGGTGATGCCATTCAGCCTTAAAAATGTTGGTGCCACATATCAGTGGGCCATGACATACATCTTTCATGACTATATGCATAAAATATTAGAGGACTACATGGATGACTTGCTAGCCAAGTCTGTATTGCGGCAAGAGCATGCTGAAATCCTTAAGAAAGTCTTCGATCACCTCATTGAGCACAACGTCAGATTGAATCCTAAGAAGTGCATGTTTGGCGTAACTTCTGGTAAGCTCTTGGGGTTCATCATTTCTAAGTGAGGCATTGAAGTCGATCCTACAAAGGTAAAGGCTATATTGGAAATGGCCACCCCTACCAACATTAGGGAGTTAAGAAGCCTGCAAGGCAAGGTAGCATCCATCAAATGATTCATTGCACAATTATTAGATAAATGTCGACCCATGAATCGGCTGCTATGCAAAGGAGTCCCTTTTCATTGGGATGAAGAATGCCAACAAGCCTTTGTAGAGATCAAAACTTACCTGGAAACACCACTAGTATTAGCTCCACCAAGGCTAGATGTACCATTTTTACTATACATATCGGCTACTAATTTTACTTTGGGCACCATGTTGGCCCAAAAGAATGCACAAGATAAAGAGCAAGCCATATATTACATCAGTCGCACCTTGGTGAGTTACGAGCTAGGATATGCGTATGTAGAAAAGTTGTGTTTGGCAGTGGTCTTTGCGACCAAAAAGTTGTGACACTACATGTTGAGCCATACGACCTACGTCATATCCAAACAAAATCCTTTGTAGTACATGATGAACAAGACCTATCACAATACACGTACTACAAAATGGATCATGCTATTGATAGAATTTGACCTAGAATTCATAAGCCAAAATTCCATCAAGGGACAAGTCATAGCTGATCAATTAGCAGAGGCACCTCTTCAGGATAGCAAGCCTCTCACCATAGAATTTCTCGATGATGCAGTCTTTGCATTATCAGATCCACCAAAACTCGAAGAACCTAAGAAAGAAAGAGACATGGCATTGTTCTTCGATGGTTCAAAGTGTGAGCAAGGGGGTGGAGTAGGGATTGTCTTTATCACACCGTAGGGTGCTCCATTGCCCTTATCATTCAAACTAGACTTCCCTTGCACAAATAATAACATCGAGTATGAGACCCTGATCTTAGGACTTCAAAAAGCCACCACAATGGGCATTAAAATATTGAATATATTTGGTGACTCCTTGCTCATAGTTAATCAAGTCAAGGGTTTGTTCCAATGTCGATGCCCAATCCTAAAATCATACAAGGAACTTGTTGACACCTACCTAGCTTGGTTGGAATGGTATGACATCGAGGCAATCCCTCATACGTCAAATAGATTTGTGGACACCATGGCATCCTTGGGATATTTAATCCCTCAGAATCCATCTATGGATTTCACAACCATTCATGTTAAAGTGCTCTCGCACTCTATGATACAACATGAGGCTTTTGATAATCGAGAATCAATCAACATGGTCAATATCAAACCAAATCTGGATTGGTCCTTCAGAGCTAGAGATTTCTTGCAAATGGCACCTTGGGGGTCATTGATCTCTCAAGGTCCTGAGGAGTGTGGCACAACCATTCACCATAGGGTTGTTTCTCAATCTGTATTCACAAGCTCCGAAATGTAGGAGGAACATGCCATCTTTTCTATAGAAGTTGTGGCTTATCAGGATTGGCTTTCCTAGTTACGAGACTTCCTAAAGCTTGGAATGGTACCACAAGGCCTATCACATGTTGAAATATGAACATTTAAATAGAAGGCAACAAGGTACATCTTATTGGGAGAGATCCTTTATAGATGAGGTTATGATGGAATGCTCCTCCATTGCCTTGAGCCGTAGGAAGCATCCTGGGCAATTTCGTAGGCTCACGATGGTACGTGTGGTGGTCACTTTAGTGGCATGGCCATCGTTAAGCGCATCTTGAGAATGGGTTACTATTGGCCCACTATGGAAAAATACTATTGCGAGTATGTCAAGAAATGCGTTAAATGCCAACATCATGCAAACCTCACACACTTGCCATCCCAAGCCTTGCAACCCATCCAGGTAGCATGGCCCTTCTCATAGTGGGGACTAGACTTAGTTGGGAAGATCTCACCCCCATCCTCAGGCCGACACACATTCATCATTATGGCCACTGAGTATTTCACCAAATGGGTCGAAGCGATCCCCTTGACATCGACAACTGGACCAAGGATTGCGGAGTTTATACTCCACAATATCATAAGTCATTTTGGGGTCCCTTCAAAAATAATATCGGATAATGGGCCATATTTCAAGAACAAAAATATGCATGCTTTGATGAACAAATACCATATTCAACATAATTTTTCAACACCCTATTATCCACAAGCAAATGGGCAAGCAGAAGCCTCAAACAAAATAATAGTCTCCATCTTGAGGAAGATGGTGAAAGATAATCATAAGGATTGGCATCTACAATTACCTCTTGCATTATGGGCATACAGGACTAGTGTGTGGATGCCCATTGGGGCAACACCATTTTCACTTGTATATGGCATTGAGGCCATCATGCCCCTAGAGTTAGAAATTCCAACCCTACGCATAGCATTGAAGGACTTCATAGATGATGACACCATGCGACAAGGCCACCTTGATCAATTAACGCTTCTTGATGAATGTCGATTCAATGCCTTGGAGCATCTCCACGTTTATCAGGATCACCTTGCATGAGCTTACAATAGTAAAGTCCACTTAAGAGAATTCAAATTTGGGGATCTTGTGCTCAAAGAAAACCAACAAAACTCAAATCTGTCACCACACCTACGAGACAAATTTGTGGCAAATTGGATAGGCCCATACATAATCTTGGAAAGGGTTGGGCTTGGAGCATATCACCTCACATCATTGGATGGTTTTGAAGAGCCTGAGCCTCTCAATATCATTCACTTGAAGGTATTTTATACATAAAATACAAAAACATTCAAATATGTCATAAAATACAAAAATAATACAAAGCATTAAAATTACAAACAAATCATAAAAACATAAAAGATTCAAAAAAAAAATGCTCCAAGGTTTTTAATTTGAGATTAATAAAATGCTCCAAGGGTATCTTTATGCCGCTTGGTCAAGATTTTGAATCAAAATGCTCCAAGGGTATCTAAGTTGCTTGGTCAAAATCAATAAAAAATGCTCCAAGGGGTATCTTCATGTCGCTTGGTCACCTCAATCAAAAATGCTCCAAGGGTATCCAAGCTACTTGGTCAAATTCAATCAAAATGCTCCAAGGGTATCTTCTTGCCGCTTGGTCAAACCCTAAAAGCCCCAAAGGCACAATAAGCCCTTTGGTCAAAATAATAAAAAATACAAAAATAATACAAAATAATCAAAAATACAAAAACAATGCAAAAATCAAAAATACAAAAACATTTGCATCTTACACCTGCATCCATATAGTTGCATTGCATTGAACATCCCCATCCATTGCATTTGCATTATGATAGGTTATGATCACAATATTGCAAATGATGCCACAATTTGTATCACAACCACACATACTCAAATCCATCTTCACCCATTCATCCATGTGTGTAACTATGTTTTTCAACACAACCACTTCTTGTTGCTATAAGGAATAGGCTAAGGTTTTCTGGTCATTCAACCATATCTAGTGGTCTTAGCAAGATTTTGTGGAAAGCCATATTGATTAGTAGAGGGTGAGGTCTAGTGGTGATAGTGCCTAGCATACTTCAGAATCCCATCACTAATTAAAAACACTAAAATCCTAGTTGGTACAAGGGAAAGATAAAAGCTGCAAAAGTGGTCTAGGTTACCTTAAGTGAAAAGGGTCTTCCTTGCTTATCCCCCTGTGCGACCGGTTCAAAGGTGTTGAGAATTGGCAAAAGGACAAGTTCCACCCTACCTAGTTAAATCCCTTGCTTTCATTAAAATAAGAAAATAAAAAAAAAGTGATTATCATCACTACATAAATCCCTTGCTTTCATTAAAACAAGCAAAATCCCAAAATCAAGCAAAATTCAAAAGCAAAACAAACAAGTGATTATCATCTCTACATAGATCCCTTGCTCAAGAGAAAAAAAAATCAATAAAAAATAAATAGTGATTTTCATCACTAAGCATGAGCAAGTATCCCAAATAAAATGAAGAAAATAAGGGAATGGAGCTTGAATCCTTGGAATTCTCAGCATTGTACAAACCGGAAGGTGATCCCCATTACAAGTTTGGTGTACAACCAACTTGGCAATGGTGGTGTCCTTACGCATGATGATATGTCTATCACAATAGCATCTTGCATTTGTGTAGACCAATGTTTGCATGTGGATGAGCTAGCTTTGGGTAACCCAATACTGCCTAGTGGTATAGTCCAACTAAGTCCAACATAGGATCAGATGAACAATTGAGGATCCCCGATCTTAGCAATGGGCTGAAAGAATCCCGCCTGACATCGGAGGAAATGCTTGAGTTCTATCTAAATATATTCATTTGCACACATAGGGATAATGAATATCTAGGTCCATGATGAAAGCCTTGCTTTTCAAAAGTCTTGTATGGTCAGTACACAACTATTGATAGGGTAACTAGAGTGTTTGAGTCTCAGGAAAAACCTCAAAACTTCCTACATAGCAACAAATCATAAATCACATCATCAATTTTTCTTTATGAGGTTTGGTGAATTAAAGGGTGTTAACAGAGTAGGTTAGATACTGGATAGATGTCAAAAATGATATTTACATGACCACTGACTATTTTGAATATTTTAAATTACTGAAGCTTATCAAGAAAATACATACATTCCACGCCATTGCATTTCACATATGGATGATCAAATAATTAATTCTTGTGATAAGAGTGATTATTTACATTCATAACTAATATACTTTCTGTGGTGTCACCCATTAGATTGTGAAACTCATATCATATGCATTCCTTATGATTGAAGCATATAGGTTCATGTACATTAGACCAAAAACCATGTAGATAATGCATTACACACATTGCATTTACCATGACATAACACAAGTCGAATGCATACAACTAAAGCAAAAATTAAACATGCATTTAACAATAACATTGCATCCACAAATACATAGTTCATAACTCATCCATTTACATCTAAAATCACAATCATTGCATCCACATGCATTACATCATAAAGCAGTAAGCAATTCATATAGGCAATATCCATATGCATACATCATAATCCATCTATGCACACAATCATAAATCCATCACTAAGTCAACTCATGATACATCACATCATGACACAATAATCAGATCATATAAGCATCTACATAAGCATCCATCTAAATATCCACATCATCATAAATATCACCTATCATCTAAAACATACATCAACCCATCATAACACCATAATCGCATCACATAAATAAAACATAAACATAAGCAATAAATGATACACATAATGAATCATAATCTAAAATATCTCATATATAAATGTGTGAATCAAGTACATAGATGTACAAAATGCCCATGGGCTATAGTCATGTAGGTCATCTGACCTCAAAAATAAAAGCTAAAGTACATCATGAATCAAATCGGGCTGCACCCCCTGGGTCACCGCCCCCTATGGATGGATCTCGAGTAGAATGGTGTGAAGCCGTTGGTCTCTCTACATGGGCTTGAGTCCTCTAGCTCAGCCTAATTGAAGACTACCTCGAGGTAGAGCGCCTACTAACCTATGATCCACCTACACCTATCCTCTCCCTAGGAATGGCTCCTAGCCTCTTGATCTACCATAGGAGAGTGGCAATGTAGGCTGCATCATCAAATATCTATGCATCACACTCATCCAACAAGCCCTATAGATGCCTAGTATCTACCCCTGGATCCACCCTTGTAGGACCCTATGGTATAGGAGGAGCAACAACAATCTACATCCTAGTAGCAACACTCTCGATAGTAGCCTACAAAGCCTATATATGTGTCATGAGCTATGCTATAGTGGCATCTCACTCTTGTACCTAGATCTTGGTGACTAGAGCTCGACCTCTATAGAAGGAATAACCACAATCTACATCTTGGTAGCACCACTCTTGATAGTAGATTACAATACCTGTATCTATGTCATGAGCTGTGCTATAGTAGCATCTCATTGTGATATAGTGGCATCTCACTTGTACCTAGATCTTGGTCGACTGGAGCTTGGCCTCTACCTCATGTAGTTATACCCTAAGAGGAGAATCTCTCTCCTTGGGATCCAACTCCTCCTCCTCCTCCTTAGGAGCCTCCTGCTCCTCTTCTCTATCGGTTGGCCCCATCCCTCAGTCCTAGCTTGGACTCTCTGCCCTATTGGATCTGTACCTCCATCATCATCATCATCCTCATGGCCTAGGCTACCATCACCATGCCATAATTGATCCCCCCACCACTATGTGAAAGCATCTGTGACTCCCCCATCAATACCTACATCAACTATTGGGGCATCCTCATCATCGGTAAGCTCTATGATGTGGGGTGGATGAAGGTCTCTCTCTACTATGATGCACCTATATAGGACTAGGGCAAGAGGCACATCCTACTACAATCTATACTGATGAAGGATGTGAGAGTAGAAGAAATACTCTTTGATGATGCCCTTGTGGCCAATGATCCATCGCTCACATCGTGTCCTAGCTATAAATCTGGCTAGATCATCCTAGGTCGAGCAGTCATGATATGGGTACCATATGATATCTTGGGCCTTCAACCTAGTGAAAGAAGCAATGTAATGGGGAGTTCCCCTGCATGAGGGTGGCTCTTGCACTTCTCATGCTCTCGAGCCCATCTGGTGGTATAGCACTACATCGAATCATCAATCTCTATGATCTCTATGGGAAGCCCTCTGGGATGATCTACATGGATATGCTCCCATCCCCATATCTATAGAAGCAAGTTATAAGTGATGCTGGCATGACCCCATTGATGGATGTGATACAACTCATCATAGCACTACACTAGCAAAGTGCTCCCCCATGCATAGATGATAGGGTCCTCACTATCCACCAAATCCTGAACCATCGCAAGGAGGTTCCAAGGGAACCTCAAACCTGAGCAGTCTAGGAGAAGCATGTTGCTGATGACCATCAACAACACCGCATGCCTCTCAGAAAAGACCCTCTCCTTGTACCATCATAGAATGGACACACCACCAGATTTGGTGTCCTTGAGGGTAGCCACAACATGCCCCCTAAACACTCGAGCAAAGACTACCTCACGGTCCTTAGTGATCAAAGAAATAATGGCCACTCCATCAAAAGGAATCCAAAAAATCTTGTATACATCCTCCGGTGTGATAGTCATCTCACCAGTAGGAAGGTGGAAGGTATTAGTCCTGGGATCCCATCGGTGAGCCAGGGCCATGAGGTAGGCCTGATCTGACATAATCTGGGGTAGCCTAGTCACATACTATAATCCATGGGCATTAAACCATGCCCAGTCCGTATCATCCATACATGGTAGGAGGTCAAGCAAGAGCTTTGGGTCTCAAGCTCAAGCAGAAAGAATCTAAGGACAAAAATCAAGGTATAACTATAGTGCATCTAAGGCATAAAATACAATAAAACATGTAAAATGGTGCAAATAATGATAGACTATCCTAAGTCTAAGTGAAATAGGAATAAACGCACCTAATCATGCAACAAATTTTAGAAAAGCAACTCAAAAATAAAAAAATCAATTAATCATCTCAAAATACAAAAAAATAAAAAAATTGCCTAAGGTTTCTTGGTCGCTTTCATCTACAATGACCAAAAATTGATCACTAGGGTTGGCAGTGGCCAAATCCCAATGGTCAAAATTTTGACCATTGAGTTTTGAATCGGCCACTACCATCGATAGTGGCCAAGCCACGGGCCAAAATGGCCACTCTATGTGCAGTTGCTAACTGGGCGATGTGACAAACACGTATGCCCTAGGCCAAAAACATCAAAAAATTGCAAAAACAACAAAAAGGGGCAAGCCCACCAAAACAAATCCTAAACTAAGCCTATCTATGGGTTTGGTTCATTGTTTGGGCATTACTTGTGGTTTTTACTAAAAAATGAGTAGGGTTAGGGTTTCGAAGAGTACCCAAGAAGCTCCGCTCCTCCACTCGTAGATGCCTCACCTCGTGCAGCCATGGTCCTCATCGATGAGCTCTCCAAGTCGTAAGAAGTCACTTTCACTCTAGAGCTCAAAAAGCAAATTGATAGCTAGAGAAAGTGAAAATTCAAAACCCTAGGCTGCTTTTATATTTCCCAAGTTATGCCTCGATCACTGTTGTCATCAATGACCCATACTTCTTGGCCGCTTAGGTCGAGAGCGGCCATAAACAGGCATTTGGGGGTCATTGGATCTAATAGTAGCCAACAACAGAGAAAATATAGGAAAATTCCTTCCAATAGGAATAGCAAAAAAATCAAATAAGCACATTTTGATGATTCATAAACATCATAATGATCAAAATAACAAAAAAATCACATAAAAACAAAATCTCAAGTAAGCCTCGTATCCAGTTACTTACTCTATCAACTCAACGGTTGCAGCGATTTGCACTCCATGCAATTCGGTGAGATGAGTGAGTTACCATAGGGCTACTTGGGGTAAATTAATCATTTTGGAATTGTGATGTACCCCCTCAATCTCAAAGAAGACCAAGATGGTCGGACTGCTCCATGGGTGCGATGGAATCATCTTAATTCCTTTATGACATTACAACACTGAGCCAAGTGATTCAACACAAGCCTAAATAGAATCACTCATCCTAACTCCCTAAGAAGGCTATTTATGGTCGGACCGCTCCCCGGGATAGGGATGAATGATCATCATAAATAGTTGGAAGTCACACTTGGATGGGGGATTGCCCATTAAAAAAGACAAACACTAGAAAGGAGCCAAACCAGTCATATTGGTCAAGCGACTTGTCACTTCATTCATTGCCCTTCCCTCATCAATTCGTTGTGTGAGGGGGTAGTTCAAATATTCAAATAATCATAATCAAATTCAACCAAAGATCACTCAATCATATCAAGATCACATTCATCCTATGAATCATTGCAAGCAACTATCATAAAACTTCCCCTCATTTGTTGGGTTCATAAGAAAATATAACATGCCAATTTGTAGCTCTCCTCTGGTCGGTTCTATTGTAGTGACATAAGCTACCCGATTGCATTTGAGGAATGAGTGCAAGTAAACATGTGCAAACTTCTTGCATAATTAAGCCTTCAATCAGGTTGAAGCAATGATTCAGGGATGCATGCCATCTTGCATGGTTGGGCCATCCAGCATTGATCAGACCAATGATCATCATACACCCTACAAACATAGCAGTCTACATTTTTGCTCCATGCTGTGTCTTTTCCACATAATGCATCCCAAAAAGGGGCATCTGTAGACACCTAAAACATGTCATGTTTAGGAGAACTACTCATATGGGCATTCATAGACCATGTGACTAAACCTTGGGACCTTCCAAGTGCCAAAAGTGGTTTTCACCACTCATTTTGGGGTAGTTTTAGCCCATCCAAGCCTGGCCGCTATGAACTAGAGTGGCTGGATTCTAGCCATTGAAGCTCAGAGCGGCCAACCCTAGCCACTATAGATGATAGTGACTAAGCCCTAAATAGCAACTTGCCATCAAACTAGCCTAATATCGGGTGGAAGTGGTAGTTTGCATGCAATAAAGTTGAGCGAGGATAACTTTGCATTCCTCCTCATAGCCAGTCTACATGAGAGACTCAAGTCTAGGTTTAGACATCAGTTTAACTGGCCTTCAAACATAGAAAAGAGAAAACTTCTCATGCTAACATCTAGTGTGCATGCAAAATTCAGTCCTAGGGTTTGGACATTGACCTAGGGCTTCAAAAATATTATAAGGTGCAAACCTAAGAGCACCAAGGGGAGAGATTTGAGGAGACCTTTTTGGAGAGATGCGATTTTGACACTTGGAGAGCTTTTCTTGTAGCGAAGCCCTATCGAATCAGAGAGCAAATTGGAGCACCTTTTAGGAGCAACGAAGTGCTGGCCGATTGAGAGTTCATCATCTACAGGATATTCAACACATCAGACATAAATGACAACCATTTCAACTTCAGCAACAATCCTAGATCCATAGCCTTGGAGCAATAGAGACAGGTTTTCATCTTAGCGGCCATTGTCTCGGACAGTGGCCCGTAGGCCTAGTCTAGGGTTCTTAGCATTAGTTTCTTTCATTTAGCTTATTACATGTTTTCACGCCATTAGCATAGATCTGATTTATTGCATTTACTTGCATTCATAGCATTAGTTTCTATTGTCATTGAGCATATTTCTGTTTATCATTAGGGTTATTGCTAACAACCTCATCCAGGGAGGCAATCTCGGATAGCTGAGCGTTTGCTGTTGTTTTCATGCTTGCAGGACTACAGGTTCACTGGATAGGTTATCAACATACGAAAGCAAAAGGATCCCTCTAGGAGCCAGACCTAGAGAAGGAGGCATCTGTAAGCCCTCATACAGTTTCGTGTGCATCATCGGGAAGCCTGCGAGAGTGCATCACCCCTTGCAAGGGGATACCATACATCTGCTACCCTATTTTGTAAAATCTGTATCAAATGAAGGGAATCCCTTAGAGGGATCTATATGTAACCAAACTTGAGAAAAAGCAATAAAGAGAATTATTCATTCATTTCTTTGTATTTCGGTTGCATCTGTTTTCACATATTTCATTTAATGCATGATTAAGTATAAATAAATCAAATAATATTCGCAAATAGAGTAGTGGATGGTGCGCCGCTTCCCCGGGGTCGCTAACCCCTGATCAACTGGAGCAATGGGTACAACTTATCCTCATGTAGTATTCCTCTCAAAAATAAGTTATTCTATCCTACTGGGTCAACTCATCCTAATCCTAGAGAGTGGTCCTCACCTCCTCAAAACTTTTAACCTAGGTTTGGAGCATAGCACTTGTAAAGTCCCACTGCAAAATTTGAATACGAGTTGCTTGAAGCTTGGTATCTACACTATGTAACTGAGTTGAAAAATAAGACTCCTGCTCCTCTGGAGCTAACTCCTCCTCCTAATATATAGCTACCTACTACTCTACTACGTGCTACTCAACTACTTATCCTTAGTCCTCTATTTAGGCTTGCACCCAGTACCCCTCTGGATCCTTGACAACAACCTCATCCTCAGTCCACCCCAGGTGACCACCACCATGCCACAAATGCATAACCCACCACTGGGTATATGCATATGTAACCCTAACATCTACTATGCTTACATCAAATATAGAAAATTCCTTCTTCTCTAAGATTTCTACAACTTGGGGTGGTGGAATATCCCTCTCTACGATGATCCACCTGTATAAAGCTATCTCGAGAGGTACATCCTGCTGTACACCAAATTGGTGGAGCACTTGAGAGTAATAAAAGAACTCTTTGATACCTCCCTTGCGATCGATCACCCATAGATCATCTCTAGTTCATTACATAAATTATTCCACCTCTAGCCATACAAGGCACTCAAAATAGAGCCTCCATATGATGTTCCTCACCTACAGGCCAGTCAGTATGGTTGCATAACGTGTCAAATCCCCTGTGTGACATAGGCTTTGGTACTCTTCTCGCTCTTAAGACCACCTACATTCATAGCATTAGGCCATCTTAGCTATGGTAGTAATACTAATAGGTAATCCTCTCAGGTGGTCCAACTTGATGTGCTCCTAGCCCTAGATTTTAAGGAGCAGGTTGCAAGCAACACTAGCTCATCCACATAATTGAATCCTATAGAGCTTGTCATAGAAATGAGCTAGCAATGCACTCCCCCATGCCATAATAATCGGCTCCTCACTGTCCAACAAGTCTTGAACCATATCCAAGAGGTTTTGTGGGAACCTCACTTTATAGAAATTAGGTAAAAGTATGTTACATATAATATGCATCAGGACAACTTGTCACTGTATGAAGACATTCTTCCAATACCACCGAGCCAGGATACTCTACCATACTAGGTGTCATATAATGTTGCAACTACCTGATCTTCAAAAACCCTCTCAAATATATCATCTCTAGAATCTATGGAAGAAGACACGATAGCCACCTCATCGAAAGGGATCCTAAATATCATGTACACCTCCTTCGGAGTAATAGGTATCTCACCAGTAGGGAGATGAAAGATGTTCATCCAAAAATCCCACCTATGTTCTAGGGTAGTAATATAGGCCTGGTCCGACATGATTATCGGCAACCTCATAATGTACATGAGTTACCAGGCATCAAACCAGGCCCAAAACTCATCATACATCAAAGGGAGAAGCTGCATGAGCAAACTAGGGTCCCGAGCCTACACAGACAAGAGCTAAAAGTGCAAAATAAATAACTAATTAAATGCACTTAAAATAAAGAAACACCATAAAATACAAAAATGGTGTAATCAAAATTCAAAAGCAAGTAGAACACAAACATTCTAAGCAAATGCACCAAAACATGCAAAAAAATCAAAATTTACACTTCAAAATTTCAAAAAAATCAATTAATTGTATTAAAAATCAAAGAAAATAAAAAATAAATAAATAGATTCTCTAAGGTTGCACGACCGCTCATGCTGACAGCAGCCACCTGATGGCCATTGACACTGACAAAGGCTAGCTGTGAATGGTCAAAAAATTAACCGTTGGAATTGAAACTAGTTGTTGTCGACGTTAGTGACCCCTCTTTGGAAAATTGGGGGCTACTTTGAGTGACAACAGTTGTAAGGCAACATGTTAACGGTGTTTGCCCTTGCCCAAAAAAAATAAAAATTTGAAAAATACTAAATCTAAAGAAACCCACTAAAATTGAACCTATTCTAAGCCTATCTATGGATGTGGTTCGTTACCAATGGGTTTAATGGGGTTCATTTACCAAATTACTTAATGTGGTTCATTTTATTAGTTAAATAACAAGTTAGGGTTTAGAGAAATACCCGTGAATCTTTGGATCCTTCGTTGGTAGACGCCTTGCCTTGCTCTTGTAGACACCTAAATCATGTCATGCTTAGGGGAGCTGCTCACATAGACACACTCATAAGATCATAAGACATAATATTGGACTTTCCAAGCATCAACAGTGGTTCTCACCACTCATTTGGGGCCTTTTCAAGCCATCCAAGCCTAGCCGCTCAAGCCAAGAGTGGCCAGATCCTAGCCGCTCAAGCCTAGAGTGGCCAGACCTTAGCCACTGTAGACGATAGCGGCCAGATCTTAGCCACTGTAGATGACAATGGCTAAGCCATAAGAAGTAGTTTACCAACAAACAGGCCTAATCACAGGTGGAAGTGGCAGTCTACATGCAATAAAGGTGAGCGGGAGTAACTTTGCATTCCTTTTCATGACCAGTTCACATAGGAGACTTGAGTTTGCATTTAAAATTTAGTTAACTGACCTCCAAACATAGACAAAGGACAAAATCTTCTCATGCTAACTTGCACTATGCATGAGAAATTCATTCCTAGGGCTTGGACATAGACCTAGGGTTTCACACTATAAAAGGTGCAAGCCTAAGAGCACAAAGGATATATTCTATTATCGAGACATATTTTATGAGGAGAGCTTTCGAGACTTGGAGAGTTCCCTTTGAGATCACGTGTATGGTGAAGCCCTAATGAATTGAAGAGCATAACACCTATTATTTTGACATCAGATATAGGCTTTGACCCATAGCTTTGGGGCAAAGAGAGCAAGGTTTACCTTAGCGGTCGTTGTCTTGGATAGTGGCCCATAGGCTTAGCTTAGGTTTTAGACATAGCTTCTTTTATTCTGTTTCTTCATGTTTTCATATCATTAGCATAGATTTACATGATTTCATGGCATAGTTTCATCATATTTCCATTACATTCTTTTATTACTAACAACCTCATCTAGGGAGGCAATCTCGGACACCTAAGCGTGTGTTGTTGTTTCATTGCTTGCAGGGCCACAGGTTCATCGGATGAAGTTTGCAACATACGAGAGCAAAAGGGATCCCTCTAGGAAATAGACCTAGAGAAGGAGGCATCTGTAAGCCCTCATACATTTTCGTGTGTGGAACCGGGAAGCTTTTATAAGTGCACCACCTCTTCATGAAAGGGGCACTCTTTGCCTATTTGTAACCTTATTGTATCGAAATGGGTATCCCTAAGAGGGACCGACATGTAACCGAGTTTCAATATCAATAAAGAGATCCATCTTTGTTATTTCGTGTTATATGCTTTTTCTTCTTGTCTTCCATTTCATCTTGGGTTTTTAATAACATTGCAAGTAGGGTTAAAAGGGGGTGCGTGCATCCCGAGGGTCACTACAGATGGTGATCACGGTGGGACCACCACTAATTTTTCATTTTTTGCTAGAATACTAACTTAATTTTGTGTGCAGGTCTAGCTGCTCTGAGCTACAATGGCCAGAAACTAGCCGCTCTGAGCTACAATGGCCAATAGAGCTTAGCCACTCTGAGCTACAATGGCCAAGAACTAGCCGCTCTGGTCAACAATGACCAGAACTGGAGTGCAATAGAGGTCAAAACATCGACTCTCTGAGCTGGATCAAAGGTTGGTATAGCTTCTCTGATATTTTATAGCTTTATGTCTACTTCTGTGTGTCTAAAATAGAGAACTTAAAGCACATTTATGTTTGGAAATTGAAAGAATAAAAGGAGAAAGAATTAAGCATTTCGCATATCTTAGATCTTCTTTTAAATTTTCCACTAGGCGTTGCTAGGAACAATGGCTTATGCCTAAAAATTTCACCCTAGAATCCAACGTGCTAGACATTGTATGTTGTTTGCTTGCTTTGAGGCCCTACTAGAGGCCATAGCTGCATGAAATAAAGTGCGCTCATACAAATCATAGTAGTTCATGCATCTTTCTGAATATTGAAATGTATTTTTGCACTTAGGCATATAGGAAAGATTCATTGCTGCTATATGATGCACTTTATGTTACGCAAGCTTAAAATGAACACCACACACACACGTCTCATTTAAACATTGGGGAGTTGGATTTCATCACCAACCTTCAATTCAGTCCAGTGACATTGGAATTCATCTCCTTCCACTGGTTTACCCCCTAGAGCTTCCTAGAAATGGATTGAGAAACTTATTTATAGTGACACTAAGTTACTTGTGCTCAAACTATCTCCCACTATTGGAACAATCATTGGTTTAGAGTGGAAGAGCTAGGCGAACCCTCCATTGGGTCTTCAATGGTGTACCCTAGCTTCTTTTGAGAAAATCATGTTTGGCATGAGTGTACTTGATTGTCACTATGGATGAGTCTTCTCATTCTTAATCCAAGAACAAGAGCAAAGAAATCGAAAGAACAACACATCAAAACACACCAAATAGTTTAGGGCACACTTAAATCGGTAATCAAGATAAACATTTGTTTGGTATTGTGTGGTTATTCCTAAATTGCAACTCAAAAGATCAATTCATAGACAACATGGTCAAAACAAGAAGTAAGCACCCTCGGTCTGATATCGAGGGAGAGACAGAAGCAACTCATACCCATAGGCGGAGTCGTAGTAACATTGAATGACCTACCCGTAAGACCATGAGACGTAGCTCCATGAGCCTAAGGGGTGATAACTCAACCCTTGGGGGATCTCCTCGAGAAACCCCAAGTAAGGAACCACATCATGGAACAAAGTCACATAAACAAAAAGAGGCTTCACAACCATCCTCATCAAGGAGACATGAGGAGACCTCAAGGGCCTCCTCTAAACACACAGAAACATCTCAAAGATGTGAGGAAGCTTCAAGGGCTTCCTCCTCACATGGACATAAAGAAGGTTCTAAGACTCATTCTTCACATAGGGATGATGAGACTACTACATCTCCATCCACATGGAGAAAACATGTTACCACAAAGCCCTCTTCATCAAGAAGGCAAACAAGAATTGCAACACCTCAAGACTCACAAGAAACATATGAAATAGGTTTGCCTACTGAAGGGTAGGAAACTAGAGCTACATCTAGTCATGGGAATCATATAGAAGAAACCCTTCACACAAAAGGAAATATTCCCATAGACTATGACCTCATAGGAGTGAATGGCACCCCACGGGACCAGCCATGGAAAACAAGACAACTAGATGGGTTGGATCGGTTTCCTACATGACCAACTCAAAGAACTATAGCTACTGAGAACTCTGCATCTGGAAGCTCATGAACTATGACTTCTAAACACATCTCTTAGTCTGGGGTACCTCAAAGTGACCCCATAGTAGACGCATGGAGTCTGATCATAGGGATACTCAATAGTACACTGAACAAGTCACATTAGCTAGCAAGAGTACAGATACAATAGAAACCTCCTCGAGGAATCTACGAGTCAAGACAACAAGAACAGAGTCAGATAAACATGAGTCTTCTGTAACAGTGCAAACTGACCGAATGAGGTGGTTAGAAAATGCATTACGTAAGGAGCGAGAGCTAGTGGAAGCTCTCGAACAAGAGAAACAAAGAGAAAGACTCTTGCACCAACATGAGCAATGTTTAAGAGAGCAGGCTGAGCGGCTAGCTCTTAACAATTTATAGACAAATGGTGGTGACCACCAAAGAACAAGATGCACTGACTCACCTAAGGAGAGGCACACTAGACAAGATAGCCCACAATGAAATCCCCCACCAAATCATGAATGAAATCCAACTAATGGGGGAAGGGCAAACACAACAAACCAGGATCACAATCTTGAGTCCCCTCGTAGGAGGGAGGAAAATAGAACAAATCAAATGGATAGAGAGTTACCTCCATTGCCAATGTGAATAGGCTTACAAGAGGAGGAAATCCATGCATCAAAGGCATTTCAAGAGCTTGCTGAAAAGATGAAAACCTTTGAGAAACAAGAGGCAGCTGGGAACTCACCAACATTGAGCAAAATACACAACCAACCATTGTGCCCATCAATCCCTAGCCCTCCATATCCTAAGCACTTTGAGATGCCTAGGTTAGAAAATTTTAAGGGTGAAGAGGATGCACAAGAGCATGTCACCAATTTTATCAATGCCTATTTTCATCTTGAAGACAATGACGCTCTCATGCTAAGAACATTCATAATGACATTTTCAGGTGTTGCCACTCAATGGTTCAACCAACTACCTAAGCATAGCATAACCAACTTTGAACAACTAGTAAATGCATTCTTAAAGCATTTCTCCTTTGGTGCTAAGAAGAAGGTGAACCTTTCAGACTTGGCCAACTTGAAACAGTATGATGATGAGCCAGTAATGGATTATGGGAATAGATGGAGAAAAGTCATGGCAAAATTATCATTCTCCATTCCCACAGAAGAGATCATTCACATGTTCACCAAAAGTTGCTCTAAACACATCTCCCTCTTGCTACAACTTCAGCAGTATCCTTCATTTGAGGAAGCTTTGGCACAGGCCAAGCTCATCGAAGAAATAAAAGTAGATGAGGGAACCATTAAACTCCGAAACAAAAAGGAGTGGAACAAGAATGGTAAGAATGACAAGTATAAATAGAAGTAGGGCAACCTTGCTCCAGTCAATCAAGTCGTATTGGCTACACCCAAGGATGGGGGTGCACAACAACCTCAGAACTATCAAGCACATCCCTCACCAGCCAATTACGACCAAAAGAACAATCAAGGAAGAAATCGAGAATGCAAGCCACCTCGTTATTTCATGCCTCTGACAGAATCAATGCAATCAATCTTTAATCAGTTGAGCGAGGCCAGGAGGATCAGATTTCTTGATATACCTCTTATAGATCCCAACCATCCTAAGCCAAAAGGATATAGGGAAGATCAATTTTACCCTTATCATAGGATACCGGGGCATGACATTGAGGCTTGCATCGGGTTTAAGCATCAAGTGCAAAATATGATTGAGGTGGGAGAACTCAAAGTTGACAACCCACTGGCTCTCGATAATAGAGACATGGGCATATACAGAAACCCATTGCCCAATCATGAGGCCCCTCGAGAGCAAGGGGCCCAAGTCAATCAGGTTCGAGCTGACATACCTACCCATGGATGCATTGGGATGGTTGAGATTGTTAACATAGCAACAAGGACTAGGCGGTATGGTCAACCACAACCACCTGCAGCTCCCATGAACATCCCAACCGCTCCTAGGCAAAGGCAAGACAACCTTCCAGGTCCACCAACGTGACCTATGGTAACTATTCGGAGTAGATTGGAGCAAAACCTATAGATGACTCCAGCTAAGTTATCCATCTATGAGCTCATACAATAGTCCCCAAAGCATAGGGAGACTCTAATGGAGATTTTAAGGACAATTGAGCTCCAACCGCAAGATGCGAATGCATTCACTCACTTTGTGGGACAAGTACAAGAATGCCAGGAACCTGTAATCTGATTCTATGATCATGAGATTAAGATAGTTCCTACTGCCTTACCAGACCCTCCGCTAAACATTGTAGCGGCAATCAATGACTTACCTTTCAAGAGGGTTTTGGTCGATACAGGTTCATCGATAAACATCATTACAACAACTACGCAATAGAGCACCTCAAGATCCCCAAGTCCAATATCATTCCAGGAGCTTACACATTGAGAGCTTTTAATGATGCTTTATGCAATACTATGGGAATGATAGTCCTACCCATCAAGGTGGGGCACAAGACCATCCCCATGATGTGTCATGTCTTGGAAGGAGCTATGCAGTACAACATCCTCTTAGGGCACCCTTGGATAAGGGCCATGAAGTGTGTGCCTTCGATCTTGCACCAGTGTGTCAAGTATGTGCACGAGAACAAAGTCTATGTGGTTCTGGCCGATGAAGAGCCTTTTAAATATGTCAATAAGGTGGACATTCTAGGAGAATTTGTAATCCCTTCTACTCACCTATACATAGCACCTTCATCCCCAACCACACAAGTGGATAACGAAGACAAAGGGGTAAGAAAAGACCCATGCACATCAACACCTCCTGGTGCACTCAAAATAGTCAATGCTTCTAAAGTACCATCAATGTCAAAACCAAAAGATAATCAGAAGCTAAAGGCACCCTTAGTTAAGGAAGAAAGGCCCAAGGAAGTGCCAACTATAGCCATTGCTAAAATGCCAAGTCCTATGGAAGAGGAAGATCTTCAAGATCAAGATGAAGATAGTGATTATCACCCTGCTTCGCCAGTATCATCCGTAGGGTCATCCACATCGCATGCATCAATACACTTGGCAAGCATAGGCATAGGGGAGTACCTTGTGTAGAACATCACCTTTACACCTATCATTGAGTCTACACAAGACATGGGAAGGCCTAAGGACTTGAGGCCACTAGTAGGAATAGTGGTTCCACTTGGAATCCCTCCCAACCAAACCAATTTTGTCTATGTCGACCTAGACTGCGCTCATAAGTCTTCAGATATAGAAGAGGATAGTGATAAATTATTCATAATCAATGTTCATTACCTCTCTAACCTTGAGTTTGCTCTAAGCTACTTTGAGCATTGCCATTGGCATGGCTATGGCCTTGGCATATATGAGCAGGGACGCAGGCGGCCATACGAGCCACAATATCAGCTTCCTTCGATAGATTTGGCTTAGGCTATTATATCGAAGGTCGAGATGACTCTCTTGCAGTGGCATTGGAAAGATTAAGCTTAGGGTTAGGAGAAGACATTGATTTCATTCCTTATCATCCCCTAAGAATAGGAAATTTGAGCAACAGACAAGTGGCCATGGTAAACATACCGCCTCCAAAAATTTATCATCCAAACATCTCAATTGATTCCACCCCAATAGGGTACAACTCATGGGATGAGGAGAATGGATATGAAGCAAGTGATGATGAGGCGCAACTTGGCTTAGCCTATCAGGGGCCTCACTATTTACAAAGATTCACATGGTCCATCCATGATGAGAGTGGATATACATCAGATGAAAGTGACTATGAATCAGAAGACTCAATAGAAAGAGCCTACTTAGGCCTAAGCCATCAACCCCTGACTTTGGGGCAAGAGACAAATGCAAATGGATTCTTCATAAGTGATGAAGAATATGAAGATGAAATAGAGATGGCCTACTTGGGGCCAAGACATGAGCCCCTTGTCTTAGGGCCGCATACCAATGCTAATGGTTTTTGGATAAGTGATGATGACTTTGAGGATGAGACCGAGATGGCTTATCTTGGACCTCACCACTTGCGGCAAGTCAATGAGCTAGTAGAGAGAGGCGGCACTCCATGCCATAGACCCTCATCTACAATTTTTGGGAGACCTATTGACCTAGCTACCATTCATCGGATGGTCAATCCCCCTCCACCTACATTCAGAGAGCGATTAGAGCCCAATGATCCTATTGTCCACCCTACTCATGGGCTAGATCCAAAAATTCCCATTCCTCTAGAACCTCATCGCGAGTATGGAAGGGAAACCCCTGAGACAAGATTGCACCCATGTGGTCCTAGAGACTTCATCCCATCCATCAACATGATCTCCATTGATTTGACCACTCCACTTCATAATCTAGTAGATCCTACCAAATCATTGCATCTTGATATAGAGGCTATTGATTGGGATCATGCTAATTCACCCATAGAGCCTGAAGACCTCTTCCCCAATGAAGAGATGTTACAGCCATTCCATTTTGCATCAGGTTGTGCGTATGACGTCTTCCATGTTGGTTTGGAACTTGAGTCACTAGGTCCTATGAATCCCATCGATGACATTCATTTGATACCCATGCCTCATCAGCTAGAGGATGGGTCACATATGGCTATAGAAGTGACTTTCGAGGTGGACATCAGCGATGATCCTACCCAACCAAGGAAAGTCAAGTTCGGAGAAAGTCTATCTCCAGAGGAACAAGCCATCCTAATTCCTCTCCTCAAAGAGAGGCCAAATATTTTTGCTTGGACTTACAAAGACATGCCAGGGATAGATCCAAAGTTAGTCGTTCACAACCTTTCATTGGATCCCATGAAGAAGCCAGTCAAGCAAAAGCTGAGGAAAATGCATCCAACCATCGCTTTGATGGTGAAGAATGAATTGCAAAAACTATTGGATGCAGTATTCATAGTTCCTATTGACTACCCTGAGTGGGTGTCAAACATGGTACCCATGGGGAAACCTGATGGAAGAGTCCGTATCTGCATGGATTTTAGAGATTTAAATAGGGCAACACCAAAGGATTCATTCCCATTGCCAAACATAGATGCTCTTGTAGATGCAACCGTAGGTCATGAAATGCTCTCCCTAATGGATGGTTTTTCTGGATACAACCAGATCCGGATTAAGCCCGAAGATCAACATAAAACTACTTTCATTACTCCATGGGGAACATTCTATTACAAAGTGATGCCATTCGGTCTCAAAAATGTTGGTGCCACATATCAGTGGGCCATGACATACATATTCCATGACTATATGCATAAGATCTTGGAAGATTACATGGATGACTTACTGGCCAAGTCCCTATTGCGGCAAGAGCATGCCGAAGTCCTTAGACAAGTCTTTGATCACCTCATAGAACACAATGTCCGATTGAATCCTAAGAAGTGCGTATTTGGCATAACTTCTGGCAAGATTTTGGGATTCATCGTATCCAAGAGAGGCATTGAAGTCGATCCTGCAAAGGTAAAGGCTATACTAGAAATGGCCACCCCTACCAACATTAGGGAGTTGAGGAGCCTACAAGGCAAGATAGCATCCATCAAAAGATTCATCATGCAATTATCAGACAAATGCCGACCTATGAATCGGTTGCTATGCAAGGAAGTCCCCTTTCATTGGGATGAAGAATGCCATCAAGCCTTTGCAGAGATCAAGACTTATCTAGCAACACCACCAGTATTGGCTCCACCAAGGCCAGACATACCATTTTTACTATATATATCGGCTACTAATTTTGCATTGGGCACCATGTTAGCCCAAAAGAATGCACAAGACAAAGAGCAAGCCATATATTACATTAGTCGCACCTTGGTGAGTTATGAGCTAGGATATGCGTATGTCAAAAAGTTGTGTTTAGCAATGGTCTTTGCAACTCGAAAGTTGTGACACTACATGTTGAGCCATACGACCTACATCATATCAAAACAGAAATCCTTTGCAGTACATGATGAGCAAGACATATCACAATACATGTACCACAAAGTGGATCATGCTATTGATAGAATTTGATCTAGAGTTCATAAGCCAAAAGTCCATCAAGGGACAAGTCATAGCAGATCAATTAGCAGAGGCGCCTCTTCAGGATAACAAGCCTCTCACTATAGAATTGCTTGATGATGCGGTCTTTGCATTATCAGATCTGCCAGAACTCGAAGAACCTAAGAAAGAAAGAGACATGTCATTGTTCTTCGATGGTTCAAAGTGTGAACAAGGAGGCGGAGCAGGGATTGTCTTTATCACACCATAGGGTGCTCCATTGCCCTTATCATTCAAACTAGACTTCCCATGCACAAACAACAATACAGAATATGAAGCATTGATCCTGGGACTCCAAACAGTCATAGCAATGGGCATTAAAATATTGAATATCTTTGGTGACTCCTTGCTCATAGTAAACTAGGTCAAAGGACTATTCCAATGCAGGTGCCCACTCCTGAAGACTTACAAGGAACTTGTTGACACCTACCTAGCCCGATTGGAATGGTATGACATCGAGGCAATCCCTCGTACATCGAATAGATTTGTAGACACTATGGCCTCTTTGGGATCCTTAATCCCTCAGAATCCATCTATTGATTTTACAACCATTCATGTGAAAGTGCTTTCACACTCAGCAATACATCATGAAGCTTTTGACAATCAAGAATCAATCAACATGATCAACATCGAGCCAAATCAGGATTGGTCCTTCGTAGCTAGAGATTTCTTGCAAATGACACCTTGGGGGTCTTTGATCTCCCAAGGACCTATGGAGTGTGGTGCAACCATACACCATAGAGTTGTTCCTCAATCCGTGTTCACTAGCTCAAAAATACAGGAAGAGCAAGCTATCTTTTCTATAGAAGTCATGGCTTATCAGGATTGGCTTTCCCAACTATGGGACTTCCTAAAGCTTGGAATAGTACCTCAAGGTTTGTCACATACTGAAAGGTGAATATTCAAATAGAGAGCAACAAGATACATCTTTCTAGGAGAAATCCTCTATAGACGAGGATATGATGGAGTATTACTCCGTTGTCTTGAGCCCTAGGAAGCATCTTGGGCAATTTTGCAAGCTCATGATGGTACATGTGGAGGCCATTTTAGTGGCATGGCCATCGTTAAGCGCATCTTGAGAATGGGTTACTATTGGCCCACCATGGAAAAGGACTACTATGAGTATGTCAAGAAATGTAGTAAGTGCCAACATCATGCAAATCTAACGCACTTACCATCGCAAGCTTTGCAGCCCATCCAGGAGCATGGCCATTCTCGCAATGGGGACTAGACTTGATTGGGAAGATCTCACCCCCATCCTCAGGCTGACACACATTCATCATAATAGCCATAGAATACTTCACTAAATGGGTAGAAGCGATCCCCTTAACATCAACAACTGGACCAAGGATTACAGAGTTTATACTCCACAATATCATAAGTCATTTTGGGGTCCCTTCTAAGATAATATCGGATAATGGGCCATATTTCAAGAACAAAAAAGTGTATGCTTTAATGAACAAATACCATATTCAGCATAGTTTTTCAATGCCTTATTATCCACAAGCAAACGGGCAAGCAGAAGCCTCAAACAAAACAATAGTCTCCATTTTGAGGAAGACGATGCAAGACAATCACAAGGATTGGCACATGCAGTTGCCTCTTGCACTATGGGCATACAGGACTAGTATACGGATGCCCATTGGGGCAACACCATTTTCACTAGTATATGGCACTGAGGCCATCATGCCACTAGAGTTAGAAATTTTGACTCTACGCATAGCATTAAAGGACTTCATAGATGATGATGTCATGCAACAAGGCCACCTTGATCAGTTGATGCTTCTTGATGAACGTCGAGTCAATGCTTTAGAGCATCTTCATGTTTACCAAGATCGCCTTGTGCAGCTTACAATAGTAAAGTCCATTTAAGGGAATTCAAGGTTGGAGATCTAGTGCTCAAAGAAAACTAATAGAATTCGAATTTCCATCGCATCTACGAGATAAGTTCATGGTAAATTGGATAGGCCCATACATGATTTCACAGAGAGTTGGGCCTGGAGCATATCACCTTATATCATTAGATGGTGTTGAGGAGCTTGAACCTCTCAATATCATTCACTTAAAGGCATTTTACACATAAAACACAAAAACATTCAAATATTTCATAAAATAAAAACATTCAAATATGTCAAAAAAAAAAATATCAAAAATAAAAAATTAAATATTCATAAAAAAAAAATCAAATATTTCATAAAATTCAAAAACATTCAAATATGTCAAAAACACAAAACAAATCATAAAAACATAAAATTTCAAAATATAATCAAAGGCTCCAAGGGTAATTCAAACCGCTTGGTCAAAATCAATTCAAAAGGCTCCAAGGGTAATTCAAACCGCTTGGTCAAAATCAAATCAAAGGCTCCAAGGGTAATTCAAACCGCTTGGTCAAAATCAATTCAAAAAGGCTCCAAGGGTAATTCAAACCGCTTGGTCAAAATCAATTCAAAGGCTCCAAGGGTAATTCAAACTACTTGGTCAAAATCAATACAAAATCCCCAAAGGCATAATAAGCCCTTTGGTCAAATTAATCAAAAATACAAAAACAACATAAAATCAAAAATACAAAAACAATTGCATCTCACATCTTGCATCCACATCATTGCATTGCATTTTCATATCCACTACAATTGCATATGTCATGAGAGCCTTAAAAGTGATACCACAGTTTGTCGCACAAATCATTCAAATCCATACCTCCATCAACACCAGTGTGTAATTGTGTTTTTCAACACAACCATTATTTGTTGCTATACATAATATACTAAGGTTTTTTGGTTAATCAACCACACCTAGTGATCTTATCAACTTTTGAGGAAAACAACTTTGATTAGTAGAAGGTAAGGTCTAGCTGTGATAATGCCTTGGATATTCAAGATCCCGTCACTAATTGAAACACTAAAATCCTAGCTGGTACAAGGAAAATATGAAAGCTACAAAAGCGGTCTAGGTTACCTTAAGCGAAAAGGATCTTCCTTGCTTATCCCCCTGTGCAACCGGTTTAAAGGTGTTGAGAATTGGCAAAAGGACAAGCTTTACCCTATCCAAATCCCTTGCTTAAATCAAAATAAGCAAAATCCCAAAGCAAAGTACATATTCAAAAGGCCAAGCATACAGTCCAGATTTCAAAGCAATAATCCGATACACAAATCATATATTAAAATTCAAAAAAATATAGCTCAAAAAAAATCAATAAAAAATAAATAGTGATTTTCATCACTACATATGAGCAAAATAAAAGTGATTATCATCACTACAAAAATCCTCGCTCAAAGAAAAAATCAATCAAAATAAATAGTGATTTTCATCACTACATATGAGCAAATATCCAAAGCCAAAAAGAAGCCAAAAAGGGAATAAAGCTTGAATCCCTGGAATTCTCAGCATTGTACAAAACTGGAAGGAGAAATCCTTATGCATGATGATATGTCTATTACAATTGCTTCATGCATTTGTGTAGACCAATGTTTGAATGTGGATGAGCTAGCTTAGGTAACCCAATATTGCCTAGTGGTATAGTCCAACTAAGTCCAACATAAGGATGAGATGAACACTTGAGGATCCTTGATCTTAGCAATGGGCTGAAAGAATCCCGCCTGACATCGGAGGAAATGCTTGAGTTCTATCTCAAAATATACAATCACTTGCACACACAGAGATCATGAAAAACTAGGTCCATGGTAAAAGCCTTACTTTTCAAAAGTCTAAGTGGTAAGTAGACAACTGTTGATAGGGTAACTAGAGTGTTTGAATCTCTGAAAAGCCCCAAAAATTCTTACATAGCAACAAATCATAACATCATTCACACCATCACTTTCTTTATAAGATTCTATAAATTAGGGGGTATCAACATAGTAGGACAGATACCACATATATATTAGAAATAGTATATAGATGACCACTGACTACTTTATATCTTTTAATTTATAGAAACTTATTAAGAAAATACATTACACACCATTACATCTCATATATGAATACTTAATCAATTCTTATGATAAGAGTGATTATTTAAATTCATGATTATTTTTTTACTTTCTGTGGTATCACCCATTAAGATTGTCAATGTCATATGCATTCCGTATGTTTTAAGTGATTAGAGCATACAAGTTCATTTATACCATTCCACCACATAAGTTAGATGCATACAATTAAAGCAAAGTTAAAACATGCATTTAACAATAACATCACATTCACAAAAACAAGTCATTAATCATCCATAAACCACATCATAAAACATATAGGCAATATCCATTTGCATACAATCATAAATTCATCATTCATCATCAAAATACATCGCATCATATCATCAAATCATATAAGCATCTACACATCCATCTAAGCATCTTCAAATATCATCTATCATCTAACATATTCATCAAATCATCATAATACCATCATCGCATCATATCATAAAATAAAATAACAACAAAAACATGAGCAATAAATGATACACATAATAAGTCATAATGCAAAGCTATCATAAAAGTATGTGTGTCAAGTCCAATGGATGTACAAAAATGCCCATGGGCTACAATCATATAGGTCAGTCGACCTCAAAAATGAATCAAGGACCAAGTAAAGCATCAATCAAATATCGGCCTGAGCCCCCTGCATCACCTCCTCTAGTGCCACCTCCCCCTGTGGTGGTGTCGTGAGTCGAATGATGTGAGCCTATCGGTCTCTCTATCTGAGTTTGGGTCCTCTGGCTAGGATGGGTGGAAGACTACCCCGAGGTGGAGCGCCCACTGACCTATGAACCACCCACACCTACTTGATCCTTAGGGACAATCCCATGCCTCTTGAGCTACATCTAAAGAATGGTGACATGATCCACAAGTCCTCGGATCCGCTCCTCATGCTCATCCAACAAAGACTAAAGTTGTCCCACATTTGCTCCTGAACCTACCACTAGAACCTCCTATGGTGTAGAAGGAGGAACAACAAACTACATCCTAGCATCGCCACCCCCAATAGTAGCCTATAGAGCCTGTATCTATGTTGAGCTTCTCAATGGTAGCATCTCACCATTGTACCTAGATCTTAGTGGCCTAAAGCTTAGCCTCGACCTCATGTAGTTGTGCTCTCAAAGGAGAGTCTCTCTCCTTGAGCTCTAACTCCTCCTCCTCCTCAGGAACATCAGGATCCTCCACTACCACCTACTCTGCTAGCTAGCCCCATACCTCGATCCTAGATTGGACTCTACATCCTATCGGATCTACACCATCACCCCCACCATCATCCTCGTGCCCTAGGCTATCGATACCATGCCACATCTGATCACCCCACCATTGAGTGTATGCCTCTATAACTCCCCCAACCACTCTAGGGTCAATATTTAGGGCATCCTCCTCATCTGAAATCTCTGTAATCTATCATGGAGGTAGGTCCTTCTCTACTGTGAGGTGCCTATACAAGAATGGTATCAAGGGCACATCCTACTACAACCCATACTGACGAAGAACCCATGAGTAGAAGAAATACTCTCGGATGGTAATCTTATGGCCAATGAGCCATCACTCGCATCGTGTCCTGGTAGTAAAGCTAGCTGGATCATCCCAAGTAGGACACTCATAGTAAGGCCGCCACATGACATCTCTAGCCAAAAGTCTAGTGAAAGCATCAGTGTAGTGGGATAGCTCCCTTATAAAAGTGTGGCTCTTATGCTCCTCATGCTCTCGAGCCCATCTAGTAGCATAGCACTATGTCCGAGCATCGATCATTGTAATCTCGGTTGGGAGCCCCTTAGGGTGATCTACCCTAATATGCTCCCATCCCCAAACCTGTAGGAGCAAGTTACAGGTAATGTTGACATGTCCTCATCGATGGATGTGGTACAACTCATCATAGCACTGAGCCAATAGTGATCTACCCCATGCATAGATGATAGGCTCCTCGCTATCCAATAGATCCTACACCATCACCAAAAGGTTCCATGGGAACCTCAAACTCGAGCAATTCAGGATAAGAACATTGTTGATAACCATCAACAATATGACATGCCTCATTGTAAAGATGCCCTCCTCATGCTAGTGGTTGATGGACACTCCTCTGGACTTGGTGTCCTTGAGAGCATCCATAGAGTGCCCTCTAAACACCTGAGTGAAGACAACCACCTGATCATTAGTGGTCGAAGAGACAATGGCCACCCCATCAAATGGAATCTAAAATATCCTATATACATCCTCTAGTGTAATGGTCATCTCACTTCGGGAGGTGGAAGGTATTAGTCCATGGGTCCCAGTGATGGGCTAGAGATATAAGGTAAGCTTGATCTACCATGATGTAAGGTAGCCTAATGACATACTATAACCCATGGGCTTTGAACCATGCCCAGTTCGTATCATCAAAGCTAGGAAGTAAGTCAAGTAGGAGCTTTGGGTCCTGAGCTCGAGCAGTAAGGATCTAAGCAAAGCAGAAGAAATACAAAACATAACTACAATGCATCTAAGGCATAATTCACAATAAACATGAAAAGGGTGCAAAAGAGTATGGACTATTCTAAGTCTAAGCAAAAGAAGGATCTAACCAAACTAATAAAAAAAAATTAAAAATTCCAAACCAAAATAAAAAATGTCATAAAATCTAACAAAAAAATAAAATTGGGGACTAACCCACCATAGAAAAGGGTATGCTAAGCCTAATTATGGAGTTTGTTCATTGCCAATAGGTTTAGTGAGGTTCATTTTCCCATTACTTAGTGAGGTTTAGTTTTACTTAGACAAGGAAAAGAGAGCTAGGGTTTTGAAAAGAGAAATACTCGAGAAGCTTTGGCTCCTCTAGTAGCTGATGTCTCACCCTGTGTAGCCATGTCCTCAATGCTAGAAAATTTCAAAGTCGCAACCATCATCATCACACCAGAGCTCCCAAAGTGAATCTTCAAATAGTGAAAGTGATAGGTCAAACCCTAGAAATGCAAATTTTATATTTCCTTAATTATGCCTTGGCCACTGATGACATCAGTGGCCTAAACTTCTTGGTCGCTCAAGGTGATAGTGGCCATAGGTAGGAACTCAGAGGCCGTTGGACTTGACAACGGCCAGATCCATAGATCAAAATAAGGGATTTCCTCCTTGAGGGATCCCACAAAAATAGCAAATAAACACACTTTGGTGGTTTAAGATCATCAGAATGTTCAAAATAACAAAAAAATCACATAAAAGCACAATCTCAGGTAGGCCTCGTATCCAGTCACCTACTCTATCCACTCGGTGATTGCAACGATTTGCACTCCATGTATTTCGGTGAGATGAGTAGATAACCATAAGGCCACTTGGGGCAAAAACAACTCATTTTGGAATTACGATGTGCCACCCTTCAATCCCGAAGAAGACCAAGATGGTCGAACTTCTCCATGGGTGCGAAAGGATCATCCTAATTCCCCTATGATATCAAAAACATTAAGTCAAAGTGATACAATCTAAACATAAATAGAATCACTCATCCTAACTCCCTAAGAAGGCTATTGATAGTTTAGACCGCTCCTCGGGATAAGGATGGATGATTATCATAAACAATTGGAATCACACTTGGATGTGGGATTGCCCATTAAAAGCAACAAATGCTAGAAAGGAACCAGATTAGTCATATTGGTCAAGCGACTTGTCGCTTCATTCATTGTCATTTCTTCACCAATTCATTGTGTGAGGAAGTAGTTCAAAACTTCAACTTAATCATAATCAAAATCAACAAAAGATCACTCGATCATAGCAAAATCATGTTCATCCTATGAATCATTGCATACAACAATCACAAATTTCCCTTGTTTGTTGGGAACGTAAGCAGACATGACATCTTCAATTGTAGCTCTCCTACCGGTCGGAATTGTTGTAGCAATTGAAGCTACCCGATTGAGTTTGAGGAATGAGTGCAATTTAACATGCAAAAGCCACTGAGCTAAGTCCTCCGAACATTGAGGCAATGATTCAAGGGATGCACACCATCTTGCATGATTGGGCCATCCGACGTTGATCAGACCATTGATCACCATACACCCTACAAATAGATCAGTCTACATTTTTGCTCAACGTTGTGTTTTCCACACAATGCATCACAAAAGGGGTATCTGTAGACACCTAAATCATGTCATGCTTAGGGGAGCTACTCACATAGACACACTCATAAGATCATAAGACATAATATTGGACTTTCCAAGCATCAACAGTGGTTCTCACCACTCATTTGGGGCCTTTTCAAGCCATCCAAGCCTAGCCACTCAAGCCAAGAGTGGCCAGATCCTAGCCGCTCAAGCCTAGAGTGGCTAGACCTTAGCCATTGTAGATGACAGACTAGATCTTAGCCATTGTAGATGATAGTGGCTAAGCCATAAGAAGTAGTTTTTCGACAAATAGGCCTAATCACAGGCGGAAGTGGTAGTCTGCATGCAATAAAGGTGAGCGGGAGTAACTTTGCATTCCTTTTCATGACCAGTTCACATAGGAGACTTGAGTTTGCATTTAAAATTTAGTTAACTAACCTCCAAGCATAAACAAAGGACAAAAGCTTCTCATGCTAACTTGCACTACGCATGAGAAATTCATTCCTAGGGCTTGGACATAGACCTAGGGTTTCACACTATAAAAGGTGCAAGCCTAAGAGCACCAAAGGATCATATTCTATCATCGAGACATCTTTTATTGAGGAGAGCTTTCGAGACTTGGAGAGTTCCCTTGGAGATCACGTGTACGACGAAGCCCTGACGAATTGAAGAGCATAACACCTATTATTTCAACATCAGATAGAGGCTTTGACCCATAGCTTTGGGGCAAAGAGAGCAAGGTTTACCTTAGCGGTCGTTGTCTTGGACAGTGGCCCAGAGGCTTAGCTTAGGTTTTAGACATAGCTTCTTTTATTCTGTTTCTTCATGTTTTCATATCATTAGCATAGATTTACATGATTTCATGGCATAGTTTCATCATATTTCTGTTACATTCTTTTATTACTAACAACCTCATCCGGGGAGGCAATCTCGGACACCTAAGCGTGTGTTGTTGTTTCATTGCTTGCAGGGCCACAGGTTCATCGGACGAAGTTTGCAACATACGAGAGCAAAAGGGATCCCTCTAGGAAATAGACCTGGAGAAGGAGGCATCTGTAAGCCCTCATACATTTTCGTGTGCGGAACCGGGAAGCTTTTATAAGCGCACCACCTCTTCGCGAAAGGGGCACTCTTTGCCTATTTGTAACCTTATTGTATCGAAATGGGTATCCCTAAGAGGGACCGACATGTAACCGAGCTTCAATATCAATAAAGAGATCCATCTTTGTTATTTCGTGTTATATGCTTTTTCTTCTTGTCTTCCATTTCATCTTGGGTTTTTAATAACATTGCAAGTAGGGTTAAAAATGGGGAGGTGCGTGCATCTCGGGGTTGCTATAGCTCCACCATGGTGTCAAGTCTCATTAGCATTTTGAGTCACTAGCAATCTCTCACCTCAAAGCTCAAAATCAAAAGAAAACTAGAAATAATGAAAGTCAAAACCCTAGAATTTGCTTTTATATTTACATTTTTTTTTTGGCCACTCCTGGTGTTAGTGGCCCATGATTTTTGGCTCCTAACGCTGATAATGACCAAAAAATTGCAATTAGGGGCCACTGCTAATGACAACAGCTAGAAAAATAAAATGAAAACACTCAATTTCTCATCATGAGGAACCTAAAAACAAACAATTAAGCATATCTACTAGTCCAAAATCCTCAGAAATTGCAAAATCACAAAAAAAACATCAAAATATCAAATTTTCCTTGTATTCAGTCATTTAATCTATACACTTAGCTGTTGTAGTGACTTGCGCTCCATGCAATCCGGAAAGATGAGTAAATTACCATAAGGCCATTTGGGGTAAATTAGTCATTATTGAATTAAAATGCTTCACTTCAATTCTGAAGGAGGCCATGGAAACTAGACTACCCCATAGGAACAAGGCATTCATTTCATTTCTTCTAATATTTTTAATAGATTATCAAAGTGATTCAACACAAGTTAAATCAAATTAGTATTATTTGGATTCCCTAAGAAAGCCATTGTAGTTGGACTGCTCCATGGGATAGAGATATACAAATACTATTAATGGTTTAAGTCACACCTGAAATGGGATCTACCATATAAATAATGCAAGATTATTAAATCATCCAAATCAATCACCTTGGTTAAGCAACTTGTCACTTTATTCATTGTCCTTCCCTCATCGACTTATGCTTGAGGGGATAGTTGTAAATCAACAACCATAATCAAAATCAATAAAGAATCACTCGATCATGTCATATTGCATTCATCCTATGAATCATTGCCAACAACTATCATAATATTACCCTTTTCTAGAAAAAAATCAAATATGATGAGATAAGCCTTTTTCGCTCTATCTATTGGTCCTACCCAATTATACCTGAAAGTGCCAAAGCACCAAATTTAAGCCTTCCATCCCATTGGAAGCAATGATTCTAAGATGCACACCTTTCTCATGGTTGAGGCATTTAATTTTTATCAGATCAATGATCATCACACACCCTACAATGTGGCCCTAGATGGTCTATTTTTACTCAGTGCTATATTTTCACACAATGCATCCTAAAAAGGGGTATTTGTAGACACCTAAAATATGTCATGTTTAGAAGATTACTCATATGGGCATATCCAAAGACCATATGACTAATATTTGACCTTTTCAAGATCCAAAAATGGTTCTAACCACTCACAAGGGGTAGTTCTGGCCCATTCAGGCTTGGTCGCTATCGACCAGAGTGGTTGCCAACTCAAGTTGTTGAAGCTAAGAGCGGCCATGGCTAGCCACTGCTCTAGACAACGACTAGCACTAAAATGAAAACTAGCCATGAATATGAGCTAGAATCATGCAATCTGACTACACTTGCATTAGATTCAAGTGGTTGTTGGTGTGGATCTCCCAGAGCTCCTCCAGACTATCCCTTCCATGCAAATCTATGACTGAGACTTGCCCTCCAATGGTCAGTTACATGCAAATATAGATTTGGGAGGTCTACATATGCATCCTCCCAAGAAAAAGAAACAATCTGGAACATCCAATTTTTTATTCAGCAAAGCCCTAGAAAATTGGAGATCCATTTCATTTCCCCTTGAGGAGTAATGAAGTGCTATCCGATTGAGCAACGACAATGCACCAGTCAAGCATTCAGTTCCACATGAGCATCATCGTCAATCCATATATGAACATGAAGGCAAACATTGAACATCAATTCAGAGGAAGGATTGAGTGTCATAGCCCCTAGTTTATGAGGTAGAAAGTTTTAGTTCATGGTCGTTGTCCTCGACAATGGCCTACAGGCATAGCCTAGGGTTTGAGACATCATTTTTTGAGTTTTAGCATAGTTTTCTTATTGCTTTAGATTAGATTAGCATAGATCTATCTTTTACATTATATTTACATGGTATTTTCTTAATTATTAATGCATTTCTACTTTTCTTTACATTTTTATGCTTTCATCATGATTATATATCATTTCATGCAGATCTTCAAAAGAAACCTCATCATGAGAGGTCGTATATGCTACTGATTATTCTCTATTATTTCTTGTACGTAGATCACAAAACCTAGACTAATTCAATGCACCTATGGCATCATATCCCTTCGAGCACATGAGAAGAAGGCATCAATAATCCCTTGATAAAATTTATGTATGAATATGAGAGGCCTATGGAGTGCACCATCCCCTTGTAGGGGCTAGTTCATTCCATTTGTAATCATTGTATCAAGCAATAAGTATCCCTAAAAGGGACCTATTTGTAACCTAAGTTTCAAATGAATTAATAAAAGGGATCTCATATTTTTCTTGCTAGTTCTATATTATTCATTCTTTAATGGTTTCATGCTTGGTTTAATAATACAAGTATATTAGGTGTATTGCTTCCTAGGGATGTACAATATGATCTTCCCTAGTAATTGTAGTGTTACCTTGGAAGTTGAGCAAATACTTGTGGTCTTTGGTTGACAAGTCATTAGTTTTTGGGGTAATAAAAAAGGTTTGTACCTATTGGTACTCCATGTCTGAAGGTTCTAATTTGGATTTGGTTGATCCATAGGAAGGACATGGATACTATCCATATAGGTATTAATAGCAGATGTATTGGTAGTAGAATTAACTGCAAAAATATATTTTTTAGTAGATTTATTACTAATAGAATGAGATCTATTATGATAAATAGATTTATTAAGAACTAGGACTTGTTGAGTATGGGTAAATACCTCTGGGTATTCAAATTTTGGGAAGAGTTCTTTGCCACTACATCTAGTATGTGCCAGGTCAAATTCTTCTTATTCTTTTGGGTTTTTTCAAAGTCACCAACACTTTGGTGCAATAGAACCTCACTCAGGCTAATATTGCTCGGCTTAAAAATTTTCTCAATATCTCAGATATTCAAATAGAAATTCTAGAACACAAAGAATTTAAAAAAACTATGGTTACACAACTAAAAATCTATTTCCATAAAACTGTGACATTGATGAGTCAAAATATTTTCATGGAGACAAACTATAGAAACACATAGACAATAAAATAGCCTATCTTCGATAATGGTGCCAAAAAAATATTGCAGAAAAATTTGACATCCTTAATATTTATCACGCTATTCAAATTCCTTCCAGCCCACAAGTAGATATGTGAGCTCTGGTGGACTCACCGCTTTTTTCTTAGATAGCTTGATAACTAAACAGGTTAGGTATGGACACCCTAATAAGAGCATATAATGGTATTCCTTTTAAAAAAATATGCTCAACCATATTTTAATGTATTATTTATGTGCAAAACAATGACCAAGCATACAATTGAAAGCATTTTAGACATAAAAGCATACCAATGCCTTGTCCATTGGGTTATCATAGTAAATTTTAATCAACCATATGAAAAGAGATAACAAGAAAGGAAAATGATAAACCCAAATTCATTTGAATATTGTAATCACCATTTGTTTTTTAAATCAGTGAGGGAAACATTACCTATAGATTCAAATGATGTAATTTACAGACAAGAGACACACATATTATGTAACAATACAAAGCTCACCATGTTTGAATTATAAAGCCAAGTAGAGTGCTTGGGTATTTTAATGAATAAAATACAAAGCTCACCATGTTTGAATTATGCAACAAGGGAACTATTATCTCCTATCCTAATTATAGTGACATGTAGACTTTGGATCCTTGAAGCAACTCCTAGAAATGATATCATGTAGAATGTTCGACTCTTAGCAATACCTACACAAAGGTGGAAAGAACTAAGAAATGGTGAAAATAAAGAAAATATAGAAGATACAATAACCATCATTGAACACTCAAAATACCTCTTGTAATCTTTGCTACACGATTTCTTGATGATGAATTTTGGCCACTTTAGCTCATTTTATAATTGGGTTGGAAAATGCCATTGAGAATACTTGGTGTAGGTGTTGCCACTTGGATTATCTTCAGCCATTACTTTTATTCAGTGTGTCACAGGCTATATTGAGTTGTGTTTCACTGATAAAACTGATGATACTCTACCACTTGTTCTTGAAACTGTTATTCCTATTGTTCTGGTTTAGTGGCTAGTTTTGTTTGCTCAATTTTTGTTGTGGGGTGATGTTAGTAGTTTTACTTGATATTATTTTATGGGACCCACTAGGGTATCTTCTCTTTTGTCTTCTTATATAATTTTTACTCCTAAAAGATCAACAATGAGTTTCTAGGCTTCATAAAAAAGTGGAAGTTGACTTAACTTCATGTTCAATGCTCTTTATCTGATTGAGATATCTTTTTGTTAGGAGCCCATTTTGATATAGGAATTGGATTGCTTCCATATTTACTAAAGACAAGTCTCTTAGCTACAAAGCCAATCATTGCTCATAATCTCCATAAAATTTTAACTCCATTACCTTATTTGTGAAGAGTGTTTCTATGTCATTTACTATGGTGACTTCTTTGAGCATCTCTATGTTTTGTAATCCTTCGTCATCTATTTTATTTGTCCACTCATCTATGCTTGATATCACCTCTTCCTAGTGGAGTCTTTCACAAAGGTAATTCTTTAATTTTTGATATTTTGTTTGATTGTAATATTTTCGACCATCCATGGTGGTAATTTGTTGCTCCCCCATCCAGGTGTATTATTATTTATATTTTGATAGACAGGAGATATCTTTATAGCTCTATAGTCTATTTCTTTCATCAATGTCTTGACTAGTTGAGCTATGTTCATAATTTATAAAATATATTTGAATATGTTAGGCATTGGTTTGATTTGATATTTGGTTAATTCAACCAATCCTAACTTAAAATGATTAATGAGCTCTCCTTTGTCAATTATTTTCTCAAGCAAGACGGGTGGCCTTTGTTCTTGTATTTTACCCATTTCTTCTTTTAGTCTTCTTACCTTGGCCTAAAGTGCCTTATTTTTAAACTATAGTTGTTATTTTTCAATTTTTATCTTCCTGAATTGAACTTTTTGAGCTCTCAACTCTTTAAGTTCTTCAATGGTTGCAGTTGTCTATGCATGAACTGCCAAACCTATTTTCATTATTTCAATGGTATTTCTCTTCTACTTCATATGTTTGGCTTCAGGATTGATAAAAAATTCTCTTGGATTTTCTGGCAAAGATAGTGTAATGGTAATTTTGGAACTTGCCTATGTGATACCTTGTTGAGCTAACAATTTTTGGGTAGCTTCTTTATTAGTGACCTATTCGACAACCTCTATCTAAAATTATTCCTCAGTACTAAACTATATATAAGTTTCTTTTATTTTTATCATTATTATAGAATGAGAAGTTCCAAAGGCTGAAACAGATTCAATGTGAACCCTTTTAGCTAGAAGAGAACGAGGAGGAGAAGCTTATTCAGGTACAAGTTCTGTTAAAAGGTTTTACAGTTATCTAGCTTAAGTGATCTTCTTCATAGTAGCTAGGAGAATGTTTTGCTTTTCATTATTTACTATCAAGTGCATGATGGTGGTGTTATTTGATGTTTTTTCCTAAGATATTATGAGTGCCTTTCTTTTTCTTTAGTTGCTTGAGGTTCTACAACTGAGGTAGCTCCAACTACTATTAGGAGGCTTGCATTCTATGATGTAATTAGATTTTATCTCTTCAATTGGAGGGAATTATCTTGGAGAGCTCACTTGAGGAGCTGGATCAATCTATGGTTGGTTTGTTTTAGCAATGGGTGCTTCCTCGATGACTATTTCTAATCGTTGCAGGTCCTATTGGGTTATCTACAAGAAAGTATATTTGATCTATTTAGGCTTGGTTTTTGGGATTAGTGGAGCATATAAATTGATAATGCTCCCCCTTAGTATATTCATATCTGACTGGTACCTTCCCACTTCTTCAAATTGGGTATAGGGTCTCTTTATTATTTCCTAGACATTTTTAAGATTTTCTTTAATCTTGATAGCAATTTGCATGGCATATTTGAAAGCATATTCTTCACGCCCCATGTGTAATTTCATTACTTTCTATATTTTGTGGTCATATTATCCATTTGGATCATTGGATCTCCACGTAAGTTTAGCAAAGCAATAATTGCCCATTCTGCACATAGCCTTGAGAAGACTGAGATATCCTTTAACAATATAGTACCTCATTTTGAAAGGTAATTTAAGAACACAAACTTATACTGAGAGGGGGGTGAACAGTATAAGACCACTTTTTACTTTTCTTTCCAATAAATATTATGCAATGTAAATATAGAAATATCAACAAAAATAACCAAAGCAATGCATAAATCATCACACACAATAAAGACACCACAATTTACGTGGTTCACCCAATGTGGGCTACTCCACGAAGAAAATCTTTCACTAAAATTTTCTCAATCAATCTCTTGGGAATCCTTTCCTAATTACAATGTTTATGGACCTCTATCCAAAGGAGATACCAATCCCCTAAATCAAGTTCATGGATCTCTATCCATAGGAGAACTCCTTCTCTACTTTGGTTGGTGATCCTCTAGAAGACTACTGCCTCCACTACACTGGCTTGTGGATCTATCTCCACTAAATATTCTTGTACCCACTCAGAAGACCTATCCTCACTACCCTAGCTAATGGATCTCTATCCACTAGAGACTAATATCCTCTAATCTTTGTCACCTCCAAAGCTCTATCTCAAATCTACACTAAAAGCAGTCCTTCAATCTAGTATAACTCTGCTCAATATCTATCTCTGGTCTAGCACAAACCTGTCCTCAAATCTGCACCAAAATCTATTCTCAAATTTGCACTAAACACAGTCCTTCAATCCAACACAAATCTATCCTCAATATATTTCCTCAAGCCTTAACTCAAATCTTGACTCAATATCAACTCAACTCTGTTGGATCTACCCTAAACCTTAACTCAAGGTTTGAACAAATAAATCAATGAACTCTAATCTCAAGCCTTCTCAAAGACTTATCTTAAATCTGCCTTGTAAGCTTCCTCAAAATCTCATACTAATATATCCATAAGTCCTCTCTAGAACTTTCTCAATTTTCTCTACAAGTTCTCTCTAGAACTTGTCCAAATTTACTCTACAAGTCCTCTCTAGAACTTGCTCAAATCTGCTCAATATCTGTATTGTAAGCTTCCACAAAAAGCTCACACTAATTTTTTCCACAAGTCTTCTCAAAGACTTACCTCAAATATGCTCAACAAGTTCACATAGAACTTATCCAAATTTGCTCTATAAGTCCTCTCTAGAACTTGCTCAAATATGCTCAACAAGTCCACATAGAACTTGTCCAATATCATAGAAACATAAAGGGAATTGTTAGAGACTCAATATGTTCTATACTAATCACAATGATAAATTACTTTGTCAACTCAAATCAGAATATATAATAGTTTGTTTATGGAACTTGAACAATCACTTTACATATTCACTTGACTAGGCTCAACCAAATCTACTCAACCAATCACTCAATGAAACAACCCTTGCTCACAAACCCTAGTCCAAGCATGTAAACATCAACTCAAAATGTTTCCAATAATGCTCAACAACAAATTTTACATAACAATGATACTCATGTTCTCTTCAAACCCTAGTTCAAGTTCTTCACTCAACAACTCACTTCAACAACAATGCTTATAAAACAACTCTCACATAACAATGATACTCATGTTCTTTGCAAACCCTAGTTCAAGTTCTCCACTCAACAACTCACTTCAACAATAATGCTTATAAAATAATCTTCACATATCAATGATACTTAAACCCTATTTTAAGTTCTTTACACAACCAATAGCTTCAACAACAATGCTTATAAATTAATCCTTTATTCCAGAAAACCTTGAAGCATTATCTCAACACTCTCAATAGGAAATCCTAATCAAGTCATTTTCACTCAAAACTTATTTTCCATAAAACCTATCAATCAACTCAACAAAAGACGAATGTGCTCATGCATTTTTATTGATGATGAACGGATCTCATAAATCTACCACAAAAATAAACACTCTTTTTCCAAGATCAAGAATTTATAATATGATAAACTCCCTCAAAAATTACAATGTAAATATCAAAACATATACACCTTATCACTCCATATTTAAGAAAACATTCTTCAAACTTTACAAAAAATTAATTCACCAAATACACCTTATAATCTCCCAATGATAATAATAATCAATGACAAGAATAATGTTAATGCAATCTTCTTTCTCAAAAATAAATCTATAAAAGAAATCCCTTTTATCCTTTAAATCCTCAACAAATCAATGTGATAAACACTTTATTCAAAATAAAGCTAACTTTTTATTCCTCCAATACACCAAAAATAATAATCAATATAAAAACTTTAAGCGACCCTTTTATCTCCCTAAGACCTCATGTCAAACCTTAGGCACATAAAATATTACACAAAAAAATTAATACCTTTTCCTTGGAAGGGATTTGAACTCATGACGCTTCCTCAACTAGAGCCCTAGCCGTGGCTCCAATCGTCGCACAAGCTAAGCCCTTGCTTGGGGAGAAGAGGGCACCTCGTGCTCCAAAAACTACCCTCCTTTCTTAGAATAAAATGTGCACCTTTATTTTGGTTCTCTCCAACACCAATGCAACTACCAAAATGCTACCGCCGCATTTCGAATGCAGGTCTCCTAGCGCCCAACACTTTAATGATGTCCTCTTTGCCACTAGGCCACACTACCTAGATGGAGCTTGGTCAATTCACGTTGTTCCTCTTAAACATTATTTGCTGGTGCTAAACACATTAACCACTTTGCATATTCCGTACGATTCAACACAATTGCACGCATACATTAATCGAGCAAAAGGATAAGTTTTAATTCCTTTTAGGCATTGGTATTTATAATGATTTCCTTCTTTATGCAAAATTTCGGTGCTCGAATTTCCTCCAATGTATTAGATGTCGGTGCTTGTTTATCTCTTTGACCTTATTAATTTATAAAATATTTAAATTCATTTAAATTTAAATTTTATAAATTACTTCTTTAAAACCCTTGGTTTTATTTAGGCCACCTCTCATTTTGTAACTTGGTATAAATAATATTTATTTATAAAATTTAAATTGATTTTGAATTTAAATATTTTATCAAATAAATATTAAACCTTCCTTTAGCTTTGCAATAAACTTTCTCGGGTTTTTATGAAAAACCTTTTAACTTATGCTTCCATATAATATTAAAAATATTATGGAGCCCATTTGCCTTTAACCTTGCCTTTAACCTCTGCATTGTATTATGTAGCCATTTTGCATTTAACCTCTACATTGTTCCTCTTGACCTTTGACATTATTAGAAGCTTCTTCCTGGATATTAATGACAAATTTGTTTCTTGACAAATTCCTTGACATCAATGACAACTCGACTTAATGACTCAAAATGTCCAACAATACCCCCTTTTTCATTGATGGCAACCCAACTTCTTTTTACTAAAAACTTGGCTTTTCCTTTGTTCTACTCCCCCTGGCTCAATGCTCTATCAAATACCAAATCTCTCCCCCTTACTCAAATATCTCCCCCTTTGACATCAATGTAAAAGGGTCACATTTGGGGTTCGAGGCTAAGAATGAGCCTCTTAGCTTAGACCCTCCCCCACCTTCTCTTGAGGTGGTTAATTCTAGGGTGGGAGTATTTCTACTCCCAAAAAGCATTGTTCTTTACTTTTATCCTCTTTCATTATTATTTGATCCTTCTGATTCCTATGATTGTTTCTTTCCATGTCCATGTTCCTGTCCATATCTACATTCCTATCCCTGTTCATGTTCTCATTCCTATCCATGTTCTTGTTCCTATTCATATCTATATTCCTATTCCTTTTTATGTTCCTATTCCTATTCATATCCATATTCCTATTCCTGTTTATGTCCATGTTCCTGTTCCTACTACTATTCCTATTCATGCTTGATTTTGGAATGTCTGCTCTACACCACTTTGATGTGTCATAACACTTAATTTTATTATTCCTTGGAGGTGCAAATGTATTAGAATTTCTCCTAGTGAGGCCATGTCCTCTTATATCATGAAACCTACAATTCATTGCCTTGTGACCAAACTGATTACATGAGTAGAAATACCCATGGAAAAACTTCTTGTTTTTTAAATTCCCACTTTCTTTTCTTTCATGTGTCCTGCATTGTGAAGCCATGTACCCAAATATGTGACATGAGAAACATCATCCATTGAAATTTCCTTACCTAGATCCCATTGGTCTCTTAGTCTCTTCTAACATGTCTTGTTTCTAGTTCCATATGTTCCTTACTTGTGTATTGTTCCTTTCCTTGTTGAACTTTCTATTTTCCAACTTATCCTTATAAGTCTCACTCTCACTTTTACTTGCTTATTTTGATGCTTCTTCTTATATGGTGCTTGAGCTTGACTTTGCTTCTTGTTTCCCTTGTTCTTCTTTAAAACTAAGTTCTATTTTGGTGACTGATGATCTTTGTACATTTATAATCATGTCCAAAGTCTTTGAATTTTCTTCAACCTTGTGTAGCTTGTCCTTATAACCTTTTACTTCCATACTTAGTGGAACTATCTCATGTTTTAATATTTCACACTCTAGATCTTTTGTCTTTAATTTTTTGGCCATATCTTCTTCAATTTTCCTTGCCTCTTCAACCTTGATTTTGAAGTTGATGAGTTTCTGTAGAAACTTTGCTTTTGCTTTCTCATCTTCTTGAACTTGAACCCTTAATCTTGAGTTCTCCCTTTTTAATTATTAAATAGTAACCATAAGTATTTCATATTCTATCTCTTTTACCTTTGACTTTTCAACCATACCTTTTCAACTCTTCTTGCCTTTTCAATATTATCTCTCAAGTCGGAGAGATCTTATAGAAGTTTTATCTTATATTTCTCATATTCTTGTATTTGAGCCTTCAATTCTAAATTATCTCTTCTTAATTTGACAAGTTCCTTAAGAGTGGCTTCCTCTTTTTATTTTTTTTTAATCTTCCTCTTCTTTCTTTCTTTTATCTTCTATAGGAGCATCTTCTTTTTCTTCTATTATTGAAAGTAGAATTTCTTCTTCATACTTGTTTTGACTATCCCTGTTATCATTTAGATCCATTTCATCTTCACTACTGCTGAACCCATGACAATATCTTACATCATGATCGAGTTGACCATAAACAAAACATTCTTCACCTTCTTGTGGACAATAAGCTACATGGTGACCTGTATTCCTACATCTGGTACAAAACTTTAAAAACTTGGTTATTTCTCCATTGCTTGATTCATCTCTTGAATCTATTTCCATTCTTCCTCCCAAAACAACAATATTGAATTCATCTTCCTTTTCTTTCATGACCATGTGTGTTCTTTTATTCTTGTTTATCATGGTTCTACTTTTACCTTTATTTGTCATATGTGTTCTTGTAAGATCTTCCTTCAAGTTGTTAAATATTTTTTGAAGGAACCAGCTCTGATACCAATTGAAGAACACAAGATTATACTGAGAGGGGGGTGAACAATATAAGACCACTTTTTACTTTTATTTCTAATAAATATTATGCAATGTAAATATAGAAATATCAACAATAGTAACCAAATAAATGCACAAATCATCACACACAATAGAGACACCACAATTTACATGGTTCACCCAATGTGGGCTACTCCACGAAGAAAATATTTCACTAAAATTTTCTTAATCAACCTCTTGGGAATCCTTTCCCAATTACAACGTTTATGGACCTCTATCCAAAGGAGATACTGATCCCCTAAATCAAGTTTGTGTATCTCTATCCACAAGAGAAATCCTTCTCCTCTACTTTGGTTGGTGATCCTCTAGAAGACTACTACCTCCACTACACTGGATTGTGGATCTCTCTCCACTGAACACTCTTATCCCCACTTAGAATACCTATCCTCACTTCCCTGGCTAATGGATCTCTATCCACTAGAGACTATTTTCCTCTACTTTCTATCACCTCTAAATCTCTGTCTCAAATATGCACTAAACACAGTCCTTCGGTCTAGTACATCTTTGCTTAATCTTTGTATCTAGTCTAGAACAAACCTATCCTCAAATTTGCATTAAACTCTATTCTCAAATTTGCACTAAACATAGTCCTTCAGTCTAGCACAAATTTATCCTCAATCACTATCCTCAAGCCTTAACTCAAATATTTAATCAATCTCAACTCAAATCTACTGGATCTACCCTAAACCTTAAATCAAGGTTTGAACAAATCAATAAATCAACTCTTCTCTAAATATTTATCAAATACTTGTCTTAAATTTACCTTGTAAGCTTCCTCAAAATCTCACACTAATCTATCCACAAGTCCTCTCTAGAACTTGCTCAAATCTACTCTACAAGTTCTCTCTAGAACTTGTCCAAATATGCTCTACAAGTCCTCTCTAGAACTTGCTCAAATATTCTCAATATCTGTATTATAAGCTTCCACAAAAATCTCACACCAAATCTATCCACAATTCTTCTCAAAGACTTACCTTAAATCTGCTCAACAAGTCCACACATAACTTGTCCAAATTTGCTCTACAAGTCCTCTCTAGAACTTGATCAAATCTGCTCAACAATTCCACACAAAACTTGTCCAATCTCATAGAAACATAAATATAATTTTTAGAGACTCAATATGTTCTATACTAATCACAATGCTCAATTACTTTCTCAAATCAAATCAGAATATAAAATAGTTTGTTTTATGGAACTTGAACAATCACTTCACACATCCACTTGACTAGGCTCAACCAAATCTACTCAACCAATCACTCAATGAAACAACCCTTGATCACAAACCCTAGTCCAAGCATGTAAACATCAACTCAAAATGTTTCCAATAATGCTCAACAAAAAATCTTACATAATAATGATACTCATATTCTCTTCAAACCCTAGTTCAAGTTCTTCACTCAAAAACTCACTTCAACAACAATGCTTATGAAACAACTCTCACATAAAAATGATACTCATGTTCTTTGCAAACCCTAGTTCAAGTTCTCCACTCAACAACTCACTTCAACAACAATGCTTATAAAAAAATCTTCACATATCAATGATACTCAAACCCTAGTTCAAGTTATTTACACAACCACTAGCTTCAAAAACAATGCTTATAAAACAATCCTTTATTCCATAAAACCTTGAAGCATTATCTCAACACTCTCAATAGGAAATCCTAATAAAGTCCTTTTCACTCCAAACTTATTTTTCCAGAAAACCAATCAATCAAATCAACTATGGAAGAATGTGCTCATACCTTTTTCTTGATGATTAAGGGATCTCATAAATATACCACAACAACAAACACTCTTTTGCCAAGCTCAAGAAGTTATAAGATGATAAACTCCCTAAAAAATTACAATGTAAATATCAAAACATATACACCTTATCACTCCATATTTAAGGAAATATTCTTCAACCTTTACAAAAAATTAATTCATCAAATACACCTTATAATCTCCCAATTATAATAATAATCAATGACAAGAATAATGTTAATGCAATCTTCTTTCTCAAAAAAAATTCTATGCAAGAAATCCCTTTTATCCTTTAAATCCTCAACAAATCAATGTGATAAACACTTTATTCAAAATAAATCTAACTCCTTATTCCTCCAATACACCAAAAATAATAATCAATATAAAAAATTTAAGCAACCCTTTTATCTCCCTAAGACCTCATGTCAAACCTTAGGTACATAAAATATTACACACAAAAATTAATACCTTTGCCTTGGAAGGGATTCGAACTCATGGTGCTTCCTCAACCAGTTCCATAGCCGCAGCTCCAACCGTCGTGTGAGCTAGGTGCTTGCTTGGGGAGAAGAGGGCACCTCGTGCTCCAAAAACTCCCCACCTTGCTTAGCACAAAACGTGCACCTTTCCTTTGGTGCTCTCCAACACCAATGCAACTACCAAAATGTTGCTGCCACATTTTGAACGCAGGTCTCCTGGCGTCCAACACTCTAACATTGTCCTCTTTGCCACTAGGCCACGTTGCCCATTTGGTGCTTGGTCAATTCACGTTGTTCCTCTTAAACATTATTCGCTAGCTCTAAACACATTAACCACTTTGCATATTCCAATACAATTGCACATATACATTAATCGACCAAAAGGATAAGTTTTAATTCCTTTTAGGCATTGGTATTTATAATGGTTTTCCTCCTTTATGCAAAACGTTGATGCTCAAATTTCCTCCATTGTATTATAAATCAACGCTTGTTTATCCCTTTGACCTTATTAATTTATAAAATATTTAAATTCATTTGAATTTAAAATTTTTAAATTACTTCTTTAAAACCCTTTGTTTTATTTAGGCCACATTTCATTTTGCAACTTGGTATAAATAATATTTATTTATAAAATTTAAATTCATTTTGAATTTAAATATTTTATCAAATAAATATTAAACCTTCCTTTAGCTTTGCAATAAAATTTCTTGGGTTTTTATGAAAAACCTTTTAACTTATGCTTCCACATAATATTAAAAATATTATGAAGCCCTTTTGCCTTTAACCTTATCTTTAACCTATGCATTGTATTATGTAGCTCTTTTGCCTTTAACCTCTGCATTGTTCCTCTTGACCTTTGACATTATTAGAAGCTTCTTCCTAGATATTAATGACAACTTTATTTCTTGACAAATTCCTTGACATCAATGACAACTCGACTTAATGACTCAAAATGTCCAACAATAATTTGAGCCAAGGGACACTTGCTTTGCCTCTGTTCACTCTTATCTTTACTTCTTTGTCTACATGTCTTTGTCTACATGTATCACAATTTATAGGGCGGTGATAAAAATTGGAAATTACTTTGGGAGTACCTTAGTTAGAATATTCGCACCATATTTAACCTAATATACATAAAATATTATGCGAAGAACTTTTCAAACTTTATCTGGTTCAAAAATTTCCTTATTCCTATGCTGATCTATGATTTTTGTGACACAACTCATTATGAATGGCCACCATCAATTTTCTAATAAACTCATTGATATTAGACCATCCTTCTTGAATCCAAGGTAGCTTGTCTTGGATGCATTCAACATTTATCCCTCTCAACGTTTGAATAACACTAGAGCTCAACTGGACTACTATGATATGTATGAGAAAATAATAATACATGAATTTTGGTATTGTTTCATTCTTTTTCTTAATAGCCTCATGAAGTGATGTAAGTTGCTTGTTCACATTTTTCTATAGGACCTCATCCCAGGCATACATGGTTATTTTTCCAATTTTATTTAGCTGTGTAGCCATGTACATCACCTCCTTTTTCACATTATCCAAATATCTATTTTCTATTACAATTTTGATCATATCTACATCGTCCTTGGCCTATACTCTCAGAGAAAATTTTAACACGAGGAATTTTTATGATGCCTCATAGTTCATGCCAAACATTCTTCGATAGAAATGGGTATTGAGCATACGGGAAGACTGTATTTCAAGTACTTTATTGTTTGGGACTATTTGAGATGGAGAGAGATTAAATACCTTATGAATAGCTTCTTTGGTGATTCTAAATATTTTTTGGTTCTTGTGATTGAGGATGGCTTTTGAGTCTGGGTTATACATTATAGCTAGCCAAGAGAGTAGGTTTGATGAATGGTGGACTCACAGGTACATAAGCTTCCCCAAGTTGCTATTCCATTTGTTGCAAAAATGACTATCTTCATAACTATTGTCTCTAGACCTCAGAAATAGATATTTGAGTAGGTTCTTATGCCTTTGATAATATTCTATTGTGTGGTCAAAACAAAAAATAGTAGCATCTTCATATTATTGCCTTTGCTCTTCTATAATTTCTTTCACTGATGCTTTCTTCTCTAAAGTCTCTTGCTGTTTTTTATGGGTTTACCCAGTAACTGCTCATAGGGGTAAGCTTGTGATACTCTTAGTACTCTATTTGTAATTTCTACTTCAATAGCTTGAATTATATTGGTGGGCTTCTTCGATGAGTCAATAGTTTTCTTGGGATTTTTAGAAGAAGCCATGGCATAGGAATGTAATGTTGATTGTACTTTATTCCTTACGATTGTACTCTAAAATTTTTTAACTTAGAAAGGTTTTGTGAGAGAAATTGAGACTTACGGAGAAGAATTTGAAATAATTTGAGAGTATGTGCATGCAATGTCTTTATTTCACCTTCAACCACCTATTTTTGGCTATTCTCAAATAATTGTCCCTGTAATATTTATGCAACAACAAAATTTTAAAAGAAGTATATTTTATGATTAGTCCATTGAGGCTTACATTTCTAAGTGTCAGTTTTTAACTGGTAGCATGTCATCTACATATATTTGCAACCATAAGATTAAAAATAGTCATGGGTGGTTTTTTTATCTTCACATACCTCAAAGAGATATGTTCATCTTGGGCTATTTTTTTATTTTGCTACCCAATATGGATCTTTGATTTTGGATCTTGGGCCATCCATATTATCATGATGTCTGTTAGTTCTTGGACAGTGATCCATGCACCTTTATAGGTTAAATATGCATCATTGATCTCTTTGGGATGATCTAGACCGTCAATGCCCTTTTTTATTTTCATTTTGGCTTATCACTAATGAGCTTCCTTGATGGGCAGTGAAGATTTCACAAAATACACTATCATTGAGTTCTTGGAGTTTTCACTGATGGATCGGTGATGATGTTTTTGCAAGGATTATTACTAAAAACTATTTTGCTTATGAGATTACATTATTGTTGATGGATAGGCAAAGGAGGAATACTATCGGTGATGGGAAAATTTAAGAAATATTAGACGTACTTAAGGGTAAATGACCTAGTAGACCTAATATTTATTTGATGCACGATGGGAGGATAACACTTAGGATAATGATGGCCAAATCCTCGGATGAATTAAAAGACTTGGTCACTGTGGATTAGCAACATGCTTTTGTATGAGTGATAAAGAATCACTTTTTGGCTTAGGTCAATTCATGGTTGCTGATGGAGAAAAGCTTTCACTGATGCATTGGTGATGGGTTATTTTCATCGATGACAGACCAAACTTGAATTTGAGGGCTAATCATTTAGGTAAAATTTTATACTTATATGCTTAGGTAGGTGAATACCAAGCGAAAAACTATATGACCTAGGGCTAAGGAATCATTTATGGTAATTGGTTATCACTAATGGATCGATGACAATGTATTCAGATGAGTGATAGGTTTATTTTTATTTACACTATCACTTATATGAACGAATGGTCATTGATGGATCAATGATGGGAATCTCAGGTGGATAATAAGGACTTTAAAACAACTTGGTGGGACTAATTTCATTTGGAGGTAGAATGGTTAGGTTGATGATGACTAAACCCTCAATTCAAAATTCTCCACCATTGATGAGACTTAATGGTCATTGATGTATCGGTGACAAGGCTTTTACAATAGCGATAGTTGATTTTACTTTATGCCAAGGATTTACACAATCATTTATTGAAATACACTATTGTTTATTGAATTGGTAATAATAGGTTTGGATGAATGATAATGTATTTTGGTCTTAGGCTATTGTCGATGGCTTATTGTGGTCATGTATGAATCAATGATAGGGTTTTGGAAGGGCAATGATGAATTAGGATGGTTAGGCCTTAGCAACAATTTTTGGGAAAAAAATTAAGGTACATGTCAAGGCATACTTGGAGACTTAGGCAAAAATAAATCAAGGTGGAATTCGTGGTATTTTTAGCCATGATCTATCCTAGGGACATGACATGAACTTTATTATTATATCATGGATTTTAAAAGGAATTACAATGGTTAGATGATTTTAAATAATATGGGGTAAATGGGGCTATGTGTGATGAAAATGTTAATGGACTAAATGGTATTTTTAAAGGGCATGGACTAAATAATGAAAGTGGACCAAATGATATGAAATAGAATGGATAAATTTGAAAATAAAGGTCTTAAAAATGGATGAAATGGATAATATGGTGAGGGGTGATGATATGGAAATAATGACCTTATGAATGAGTGGATGGATAGGGATGAACTCATGAAGGATATAATGAATTAAGCACTATAAGACTTAGACCTATTCCTTTAATGACCATGAGGACTCTTTTTGAATTGGAATGACTCTCTCAAGACTTCCTTCTTTTTGGACCAAACACCACATCCTATAATCACCTAGACACTCACTTTTACCAACTTTTGAAAACTAGGGGTGAAATATAAGTTGGTATTTTTGAATCCTAACACCACCTTTATCCTTGGGCATTTAGTCCATAAAATTAGGACCTCCATCATAAAATTGCCAAAAATTGGTTCTCTTTATCTAGTTTCTTTAGGCAACAATCCCAATAAATTTTGCCACTCTTTTTTACTTGGTAACTGAAGTAAGGAAATGTCCTCTACTTTTCCCTTTAGAATTTCAAATGGATTTTTGATAGTTCCTCCTATTTTCAAGTTAGCTCTTGTAGATTGGCATATATAGGTTCTAAATTTTGAAAGACTTTAATTGTGTCCCCATGATTGAGTTTGATTTTCTTTTATTCCAACACAACATCAATAATATCATCATCTAGGATAGGCATTTATGGATCAAATATATTAGTAATTCCAAAAATAATTAATCTCTAAAATTATTTGTTTATTTCCTACACTTGAGTCTTTAGCAATGTCATATTGTATTTATTTTTTTTGGTATAAGGTAGAGGTGGTTATAAGGTCCACAAACCTTTTACAAAGTCAAAATGGGCTGGTTCTAGCATCAAGCCCGTATAATCAAAATACAAAATGGATATTTCTAAGACTCACATTAAGCCATACTTAGAGTCCATAGTCCTATACTTGTCGCTTGACTATTCAGGATAAAACAAAAACCAAACAACACCTAGCACTTACTAACACTAGGTTGCTGTATTGTACACTTGTCACCTCCCAGGCCCCAGCAAATGGGATGCCTTTTCTGCCTAATTCCATCTGTCGGATTACTCATCATCAGCCCCTCTGATCTCCTGATGCTCTAATAGGTTTGATCTTAGCTCTTCTCTAGCAGCCAACACCAATAGTTCTTGAGGGAAGTTATCCTTCCAAATTTGCATCTCCCCAACAGAAACTACAATATTTGCCATTAGATCCGCCGCCTGGTTCCCTTCTCTGAAGGTGTGTTGGATTCGGGCCTTAACCAAATGAGATTTATGAATATTTTCTTCTAGGATAAGCTCCAATATGGTCCAGTTGGGGTCTTTATCCTCCTTAATTTCCTTGATTATATTAAGCGAATCCCCTTCAAAGATAACTTCCTTATAACCCTCAAGTCTGGCAATTCTCATTGCCTGCATGCAGGCTCGAGCTTCTGCAAAATGACTTGTTTGAGTTCCCAAAGGCTCTGCAAAGGCAAGGACCACTTTTCCTTCCTCATTTCTCAAAACTCCTCCTGCTCCTGCAGGCCCCGGATTTCCTTTAGCTGCCCCGTCAAAATTAAACTTAACCCACTTTTGTGTGGGGGTATCCACTTGACACCATCCCGTGGGTTGGTTGTAATGTCTAGGTCTGGAAGTTCCTCTCCCCAGTTTTGCAAAATCCTCCTTTCACTTAGAGACATGGTCTCATTTTTGAAGAAGAAAGTTTTCCAGTTTTCTTTCAAAGCTCTGATTATTTTATTACCACATAACCTGGGATATTTCTTACGTCCTTTAAATACTCTCTTATTTCTCTCATTCCATATCCCCCATAAAAATGGGGTAAGCTGAGCTTCCAGAGCCAATTCAAAAGCTTTGCCCGGAAGGGGGAAGCCCACTGTATGTAGAAGTCAGACATGCTATTTGGACAGACCCAATCTATATGAAATTTGGACAGGATCATTTGGAAGACTGTACAAGAAAAATCACAAGTTAGAAATATATGACTTACAGATTCTATTGCTTTCTCACACAAGATACATCGATTGATGAATTGGAAACCTCTCCTTTGCAGATTATCTATTGTCAGGATCTTATTTTGAACTGCCAACCAAAAGAAGAAAGCTATTTTTGGGGTTAAATTATTTAACCAAATAACAGAAGTCAGAGTCCAGCCATTGAATCCTAAGTGGATTAACTTATAGGCAGTTTTCTTTGAATAGATCCCACTTGTAGTTTTGCCCCAAATCGCCTTGTCTCTTCCTCCCCCAGGAATGATCGGGAACACCCTTAAAGCATCATTGAGTTTGGTTATGGCCACCTTCTCTTGCTCTGACAGATTATGAACTGTGATTTTCTTCCAAGAAGAAGTTTCTTGTGCTACAGCAATAAAATCCCCTACTTTTCCTCCCATTTCCTTTGAAAGTTTATGTTGGAGGACCTGAAGGTCTAAGTTATCTTTCAGAGGGGCCTCTTCCAACCATGGGTCTTTCCAAAAGTCCAATTGTCTTCCATTACCAATTCTCCATCTGATGCCTTTCCTGACTACCTCCCGACATTCGAGCAAACAATTCCAAAAATAGGATCCTCTAGGAAGATTATCAGCTTTCAGGAAGTCCTGATTATTTCTGATATATTTTGCCTTAAGAATTTTTACCCATCCCAATTGATCATTATTGATAAATCTCCATACCTATTTGCCAATCAGAGCTTGATTCATTTCTTTCATTCTCTTTAACCCCAGGCCCCCCTGATCCTTGCTTGCACACACTTGATTCCATGCTACCAACGAAATTCTCTTTCTCTCCTCTGAACCTGACCACAAGAAGTTGCGTTGAATTAGCTCCAATGTAGCTCGGACCTTTGCAGGCATTCTAAATAGAGACATGCAGTAAATTGGAATGCTCTGTAAAGTAGTTTGAACTAATAAGGCTTTTCCTACGGAGCTGAGAAGGCTGCCCTTCCACCCTGCTAACTTTTTGGAGATCCTGTCAATGACTGAGTTCCACAAAGTAGCCTTCATTCTTCCTTCGAACATAGGCATGCCTAGATAAGTTGCTGGTAGAAGCTCCTTTCCACAACCGAAGAGGTTAGCTATTCTTTTCTCCCTCCCACTAGGCGTGTTAAAGAAATAGATGCTACTCTTCTTATAGTTTATGTACTGTCCTGCTTCTGTCTCATACTTGGTTAGAATTCTCTTCAACTTCCTAGCTTGAGGCACCGAGGCTTTGGACACAATGATTGTATCATCCACAAACTGTTGGTGAGACACTGGCTCTGCTGTTGAGGCTGGTTTAAAACCTTCCAATTGACCATCTGCCATCGCTGCTGAAATGTTCCTACCCAATGCTTCCGCTAAAATAATAAACAAGTATGGAGACAAAGGATCTCCTTGTCGCAACCCCCTTTCACTCTTAAAGTAACCGGAGGGTGACCCATTCACCATGACAGAAAATCTTGTAGTAGAGATACAACTAAAAATCAACTTAATCCACTGGGGATAGAAACCAAACTTACCCAAAATCTTGGTGAGGAACCGCCATGAGACCCGGTCGTAGGCTTTATTCATATCAAGCTTTAGTAACATACTTGCTTCCTTACTAGTCACCATTGAATGAATAACCTCATGAATTGTGATGATACCATCCAATATTTTTCACCCTTTCACAAAGCCACCTTGGTTCATATCAATGATGAAAGGAAGGATAACCTTCAGCCTATTGGCGATTGTTTTTGTGAGAATCTTCATCAGAGTGTTACATAAACTGATAGGGCGAAAACCGGAAAATTCCATTGCTCCCACTAGTTTAGGGATGAGGACTAAAAAAGTAGCATTAAATCCTTCCGGGATTTCCATGTCCTTTGAGCCTCAATTATAGCTTCCACTACATCATTGCCTAGGATATCCCAAAAATTCTGGAAGAAAGCTGCAGGGAAGCCATCCGGTCCTGGGGAGCTGTTACCATCCATGTCAAAAATGACCTTCTTGATTTCCTCCTTTGTGAAAGGACTAAGAATCCATTAAGATTATCAGTTATGAGGGGTGGAATGGCTGCCAACAGAGAGTCCTCTTCTTCAATAGTCAGATTTACATCTTCTAGCAATGATTTAAAGTACTCAACCGCTTCCCTCCTTATGTCTTCCATATCTTTGGTGTTAGACCCATCGGCCATCTTGATCTCCTTAATTTTGTTAGTACTCCTGTGGCGAAGAGTAGAGACATGGAAGAACTTTGTATTTCTGTCACCCTCCTTTAACCAATGCAGTCTGGATTTCTGCCTCCAAAAGGTTTCTTCAAATCCTAGCATCGTGTGGTATTCGGCTAACGACTCCCTCTCCTGGTTTCTCAGATCCTCTGTAAGCTGCTCTGACTTCAGCTTCTCCTGTAGTTCATTGATCTTGTCTTTTAGTTCTACCTTTTTAACAAAAATATTGCCAAAGGAAGTTTTGTTCCACTCTCTAATGTTAGCCTTCACATTCCTTAGTTTACATGCCACTTGGGCCGCTTTCGAACCATTATACTTTTTGTCCCACCATTGGGCAACCATATCCTTGAGATCCTGATGTTGGAACCACATAAGTTTGAATCGAAAGGGTCTGATGTATCTTTTCTTAGAGTCCTCCCCTGTTTCCCATAGAATTGGGTTGTGATCAGACCCGATTCTTGGGAGTGTCGTTAATGAAGAGTCCCCAAACCTCTCCAGGCATTCTTGAGAAAGAAGAAACCTATCTAATCTTATCTAAATTTGGTTTTCCTTCAATATTTTGTTAGACCATGTATAGGAGAATCTACGCAGGTCCACATCCATCAGCTCATGTTGCTCAACAAAATATCTAAACTCGTAGATATCAGCAGTTATTCTTTGAGAGCCCCCCAATTTATCTACAGGATTAAGGTAGCAATTGAAATCCCCCGCCATAATCCAAGGGTAGTTGGGGACCGTCTCCCTCAATTCATCTAGCTGACTCCAAAGAACCCTTCTCAGTCCCTGTCTAACTGGAGCATATACATTCGTTAAGATCCACTCTTCTTGCGTGGTTTTATCCACACATAAGAGACAAATAAACCAACTAGACATCAGAATCACTCTACTATCAATCACATTTTTGTTCCACATAACCAGTAACCCTCCTGTTGTTCCAGTGGCCTCTTGGCCTACTACTTCAGCTTCTCTCCAAGTCCTATTATTAAAAGGAATAACTCTAGTCTCCTCCATTTTAGTTTCTTGTAGTAAAATCATATCCGGTTTGTGTTCTTGTCTAAGAGCATACAAAGCTCTTATTTTTGCAGGATTACTCCCATGAATATTCCATGAAAGAATATTCATTTATGGGCTTTGGATCCTTGAGCCTTCGCCCCAAAGAGCAATATTGCTTGAGTGCCATCAGCCACTCCTCGCTCTCGCTTCTTTACGCCTTAAGGCAGCATTGCTAGGTTTCCCTCTTCCCTACCGAACCATATCCCCATACATCCGCTCTAGGTTGAAGTTCCTTGGGATTCACTTGGCTTCTAGTAACCATCTTGGGTAGGTCAGTCTTGGTCTTTGGGGTAACAATATGGCTTTCCAGGTTAACTGGTCTTTTTGACAGTGGAGATGATTCCATGCTCTTAGCTTCTTGATTAGTAGATTATTTTTTCCTCGCTTTGGGGTTACACTGATCTTGGTGGTTCACCTCTTCCTCCTGAGTATCCTTGCCTGTATTATTAGTTTCCTGCTCCTTCCTCTAATTTTTCTCCTCTAAATATTTCTCTTGAGTCTCCTCTACCTCAGATTCCACTTCTTGGCTGTCCATCTGATCTCCCTTCAAATGATTTAATGCATCAAAATTGTTCTCCACTGGGATGTTGATCTCCTTGGAATTTCTTCCCATAAATTCCTCTGCAGTACATGGGACCACTTCCACCGAGCCTCCATAGGCCTCCTGTATCACCCAATCAAAATTACTTGCCCCAGGGCGTTGATCTATGGGGTTCTTTCCTTTGTGATTTGGCTCTGAGGCTTGCTGTATCATCTTAGGAGCAGGTTGAGCTTGAGGGTTCCCATCAAAGGGACCAGCTCCCCTGTGAGAGGGTTTCGGGGCATAGGAATTTTTGGGAGGAGGGTTAAAACGTTGCCTCTTGCTTACAATAGGGCGAACAGGGTCTCTGATATTCGGATTTCGAGCTCCACGTCCTTGAGGCCCAGGTTGGGTAGGAATGGAGATCTGCGGGGGAGGGATATTATTCTGGGTTTGAGGATCAGTATTTTGGAGTGGGGGCTGGTTCTTGGAAATGCAGTGGATACCCTGGTGCCCTACCTTCCCACAAACACTACACTTAAAAGACATATTTTCATATTCAAAAACCTGAGTATGAAGGCTAAACATAGATGATAAAATAATGGATTTAGGGAGCTCTTTAATCAGGTCCGCCAACACACACATGCGAGCAGACAAGAGTCTTGTTTTGCTCAAGGTTGCAGGATCAATAGCTATTAGTTCTCCAATCTCTGTAGCTATCCCGACCAAGATTTGTTCGTTCCGAAAGCGGAGGTAATCCTGGCATCTTAACCCAAATAGGAGCCAAATACGAGCACTCGAGTCCGGGGTTGAAATCGGGGGACCAACGCTTCAGATACAAGCCCATTTTCCCAAAAAACCAAGGACCTCCTTGGAGAGTCCTTTCCATGTCCTATTCACATTGAAATGTCACCAAAAGAAAACTCTTGGGTAAAGCCTTAATCATCATACCGGCCCTTGGCTGCCATTTTTGGATGGCCCATCTCCTTATGACTTCCATGTCTGGCCTCACCCCCATAAATTTAGCCACCAGAGATGTTCTACCCTCCATAGCCACATGCTGAGCTAAGGAATCCGGGACGTGCAACCTACCATTGACAGATTTTAGATTAAAACAAGAGTCGGATAATTTTTGCTTACCACGAAGAGCATTAAGATATGAAGGTCTCCAGTTGCCAAGTTTCTCTTTATCTCCTTCTTGGGTCTTCCTTTGATCCTGACGCATAGAGTCCTGGTCCCCCTCAGAGAAATCTTCAACCGCATCCACCCAACGCCCTTGGACCGGTTCCAATAGAACTTCCTTGTCCACATCCTCCGCCTGGGGGCCTGCTATCTCGCCACAGCCCCCACCTGCCACGTTTTATGATCTGCCCTCTGAAGTCCCACACCTAGGGTTTGATGCCCCTAGACCTCTCGCTCCTCCTCCTTGCTGCTCCATCCGTCACAACTTGTTGCCTCCAAAATCTGCCATTTTTTTTTTTTTTTTTTTAGGGCCAAAATTTTTGTGACCGCTACCATGCATGGACTGCTAAAGTGGTGGCTGCTATAGTATGCAGGCTTCTATAGTTTCGGCTGCTACAGTGGAAAATTTGATGGGATACTGCTGCTCCCCTCTTCGACTGATGACGACTGTTGCTTCTGCTGCACTATTGCTGCTGCACTGCGGAATGCATGATATTGTATTTATAGGTTTGGAGGCTTTTTTGAATATCTAGGAATTTTCTTAAATTCCCAACTTTATCCTTCTGGTCCATTCTAAGTTGCTCTACTTGTGACATTGTCATGGATGAGAGTAGTTTAAGGATATCTAGTATTCACTCCTTGTAGAGAGTTTTTATTACATTTGACCAATCATTTTTGCTACCTTTTTTAGGATATTTTCTATAGGGGAGTCCATCTGGACATATTCATAAGTGTTATTTAACTCTCCTTTGATCTTATCTTAGAGGACTTGACTGACTGAATATCTTGTGTTTACTTATAGTCTATAATTATCTCCACACTTATTGAGGTTTTCAACTCCATAATATATTAATATTTGGATTTTAGGGCTTCTTGGATTTTTTCAATCTAACACTACCCTTGTATGATTTGTTCTATGAGGTCTTCTAGTTTATTATTTTCAGCTTTTACAAGCTAGGATATAAGATCCTTGACTTGCTTCTTTAGGTATTTTTTATATGATATATCATCTCATAGCCTCATTCTCCTACTAGATCTAGTCTCTTTGCTTATTTAGTTGTTCCACTTCTACTTCATTTTCTCTATTCTACATTCATATTACTTCATACTCAATTGTTAGGCAACCAAACTTCATGGTTGTGCAAAGTGCGAGCTGATTTGTGAGTTGGCCCATTTGGTATGGGTTTGCCCTATTCAGTTCTAGCTTAGATACTTTGGTATTTAAGTTGATAGGAACTATCACTACCTTGGAATAATTATATTTTGTAGCCTCAACTTAATGAACACACACTTATACTGAGAGGGGGGTGAAAAGTATAAGATAAAACTTTTCCTTCCAAAATAATAATTACAATAATATGAATACAATAATGAATCAATGTATATAACACCACACATAAGAGAAAATGATTTTACATGGAAAAATCCTTTCAGGAGAAAACCATAACAAAACATTTCTTTTATTACTTCAAAAGAGTTTGTAGGCACCAACCCACAGGAGACAACAATCCTCTTATACAAATATGTAGGCACCAACCTATGGGAGACATAAATCTCCTTATACAAATATGTAGGAACCAATCAATGGGAGATAAAAACCTTAAATATGAAGGCACCAACCTTCAAATAAAGATATGCAAAATAAGACTGCTCCAAAAATCCCATATAAAGCTTGCTCAAGTCTACTCCAAAAATCTAATCATTAATGGCATCCAGAAATGTTCACAATTCTGGTCTTTACTAGCATACAAGACTGCACATAATTCTGTCATAAGGACTTCTTAGATATGCACTCTAATTTCTACCCACCAAGATATTATAATCCCTATTGTACCTTGTTTCAATATTTGTTATAGTAACTACTTGAATTTGATAGTGTTGGGATGCTAACAACACTGGTTGTAATTACTAGTATTGAGGCCCACTCTCCCCTTTATTACTCATCTGCACACTTTCACTTCGGTGGCCTTATCCACCATGTTACCAATGACCTTTTATTACAACACAACATAGGCTAAATTTGAAATTACTATTGATGTTCACATTTTTCTAACACCGTGCTTATAACCTTTTTATCTCTTTGACTATTGCCTCCCTAGTGACTACATTGACAACCATTCAATGCTTTGGCATTCAATTTCTTGGTTATGCTTTCACTATTCATTTATAAACTATTATTTCACCATGAATCTACACTTCCTACAGATGGTACACCAACAAATATTATAGTGAAATATTTGATCTACCACACAATTTGGATAGCATAAATCACTTCTCCTTCATATCCTAGCTCGATTTTCTTTACTGTCTCAAACCTAACAAGTTTATGAAATTTCTCTCATGCTGTGTCTTGTTGAGAAGCAACACACCCCCACTAAAAAGTAAAATTTTGATTCCTTTGAAATGATTAATTTTTTATTTCCAAGGGGACCCTCTTGAAGTTTTCTTGTTTTTTAAATCCAAGTTTTGTTTGCATCAAGTCCTTAAATTTTACCTCCATCAAGGTGCCAAAATGCTTGCCTAGTGCATTGATTTGAATTAATTTCTTCTGAACATTTATGCTTCAATGGTATTATTTCTGGTTAAGTGTTTCAGAAATTTTGATTTTCAATAGTTTCCTAAGGTCTGAAAGATTTAAAATTAACTTCTAAAGTTCTTTGAAATTTTTCATTTTGCCCTAATGTTTACTTCAATCTTGGAAATGCTATATCTTCTGCCACAGGAATCCGTTTGAGGTGATTCAAATTCTGGATGAAATGTCTCAAACTCACCTTTCCAATGGTGCCAAATTTTTAGGGTTTCAAGTAGGATTCACCTTCCAGAAATAGCAGTTTCTATTTCCAGCCAACGAACTTATTAATGTGATATCTTTTGATCCAAAGTGAATTTTCAATTTTTTTCTACAGATTCGGATACCCATTTGGCTCATTTGAATGCATGAAAAGTTTTGTTCAATTCTGAGCACTTTCAAAATTTTCCCTAAAATTCACACCACGTGAAACTGGCAACTTTCGGGCAATTAAAATTCATTTTCTAGTATCTGAAAATCACTTATGAGCATGGAGGATCCTTCACAAACCTTTAAAGTGCCAAAACCCAAAGTGCGGGGTCATTGGAATCCATGTTTGATTTTTTTGGAAATTTTACAAAGTGCCCAACAAATTAGTCAATGTACAAATTCTAGAAAATTTGCTAAGTGTTGGAAGAAAAGAGGCTTAAATGAAAAATGTTGTGCCATTGCGACATTTCCAAGGTGGAAGAGAAAGAAAATGAAAAATATCATGCCATCACGACATTTCCAAGGAAGGAAGGGAAGAAATGAAAAATGTAGCACCATCGCGACATTTCTAGGTTGGAAGAGAAGAAAATGAAAAATGTAGTGCCATCGTGACATTTTTAGGTTGGAAGAAAAGGAATTTTTCTAAATGAAAAATGTTTGATTTTCGCGACATTTCCAAGGAAGGAAGAGAAAGAAATGAAAAATGTAGCGCCATCGCGACATTTTTAGGTTGGAAGAGAAAACAATTTTCTAAGTATGAAAAATATTTGATTTTTGCAACATTTCCAAGGAAGGAAGAGAAAAAAATGAAAAATGTAGCGACATCGTGACATTTTTAGGTTGGAAGAGAAGGAATTCTTCTAAGTATGAAAAATATTTGATTTGCACAATATTTCCAAGGAAGGAAGAGAAGAAATGAAAAATGTCACGCCATCATGACATTTCCAAGGAAGGAAGAGAAAGAAATGAAAAATGTAGCGCCATTGCGACATTTTTAGGTTGGAAGAGAAGGAATTTTTCTAAGTATGAAAAATGTTTGATTTTCACAACATTTCCAAGGAAGGAAGAGAAAGAAATGAAAAATGTAGCGCCATAGTGACATTTTTAGGTTGGAAGAGAAGGAATTTTTCTAAGTATGAAAAATGTTTGATTTTCATGACATTTCCAAGGAAGGAAGAGAAAGAAATGAAGAAATGAAAATGTAGTGCCATTGCGACATTTTTAGGTTGGAAGAGAAAGGAAATAAAAAATGTCGTGCCATTGTGACATTTTTAGGTTGGAAGATACATGCTTGGGGAGATAGAAAAATAAATGATATTAAAATGTCAAACCCTAGGGATTAAAATAATAATAAAAAATTAATTAAAATCTCAGCCCTAAAAAGTATTTTATGGCAAACTTTGGAAAAGTAATAAAAATTTAAAACCTAAAATTTAAAGCTTGAACCTTAGGAAAAATTAAATTAATTAAATTTAATTTTAAAGCTAATGTTCTAACATTTGCCCTTTTTAAATTTTTGTAGGAATTTACCGATGGATGCATTTAATGGTAAAATTAATGGTGAAAGCGATGGTGGGCAGAGAATTTCAATGTGAATCAAGCAAAAGGGATTGTGCGAGGATAGAAGGCCCGGGAAGTCAATGATTCATCTAGATTTTGTAGATGAGGAATTAATGAGATGCTCTGACAACTTGCCAAAAGGTGAAGATACACTTGCACGCAGTATCCATTTGATGAAGATAAAATCAGATCTTATCTTCTCCATTTATGGCAAGATACCCAGGCAGATTTTTGGAGTGATTAGGGTTGATCAGAACTCTATTTAAAAAATACCTTATATTGTAAAGCCTCGGTGGTGGGATTTTAAATTATTTTTAATTCCCTAGGAGAAGATATTTTATGAAAAATCAGGGCATGTCCTGAGTCTATAAATACTCCCATAAAATGTAATCGAAGGATGCGAAAACTTGGAAATAAAGACTTCTAGCAATTTTTAACAAATTTTATTTTGAATACTTTCTTCTGTACCTAAGGCTGGTGTGACATCATTTTCTGAAATAGCATGGCCAAGAGCCTAATATTTTCTAGACTGTGATAAGTGCACCTTCTTCTATTTTCATCTCGCTTAAGGATTTATTTAATTTAATTGTAAATCTATAATTGTTGAGATTATGTTAGGTTGTTTAGCTTCATTCTATTCTCTGTATGCTTGAGGAAATTAAGAGCTTAAGGTTCAGGCTAGTGTTCTAATTGCTTTGTTCTCACTGCGTGAGCTAGACTGCTAGTGAGAAACACCAATTGTCATTAACCTCCCTTATGTTTATAATTTTCCTTTTATCTCTGTGTTGTTCTGTCCCATGCTCAAGGTTGAAAGTGGTCTTAGAAAGTTGGATACTTTCTTCATTTGATGTTGTCTTGTTGTGAAGCTAAGTAATTTGATTGATTTTAGTAGTTGTAATTTGTAATTGAATTAGACATCCTCTCTTTTCTGCCCTACCCTGCTCTCTCTATTTTATTTCTGAAAGGTTCTCATTTTTATTTTCTTTAAAATTATTTATTCATTTAATATGCTAAAATTTGAAGAGCTAGATCAAACAAAATATAAATCTGATTGATAAACCAAAAAAGTACAAGATAAAAGTTGAACCCCCTTGCAGGTACATAAGCAGTCCACTTGAAACTATTCTAGAAGTGGAAAAGAATAAGGACATTCGACCCAACCCTATAACTCACACCTTGGATAACTAGCAAGATCCTAAAGTGAGAGGGAATTTATTCCCATTAAATTTTACTTGTGTTTTTAGTTTACTCTCCATAGGGTGTGCATGAAAGTTGAGCCAACATAAAATTGGTGCTAGAAGGAGGGTCAACTTCTGTTCATGGTGTTTTAATTAAGTTGTTGTATATATATTCATATGTTGGGTTTTGTCTTCTATGGTCTATAATTTTATCCTTAACTGGTGGTTTTTTCCCTCCTCTTTAGCTTTCAAATCTTGTTTGTTTGAGTATTGCCTAAATAGAAAAATACAAGCCAACATAAAATTGGTACTAGAAGGAGGGCCTGAACTTGCATTTGGTATTTTTTAAGATAATCAGTTAGGCTGGATTCTTCCTTCAGAGTAACTAGGTCCCACCCAAGAGCTGGAGAGCTCCTTGTGTCTGAGTTGGAAACCCCAAGGAGAAGTAATCTCAGGAAGGCCAGATCTTTGTCTAGCATAGTTTTGTCTCCATTAGTGCTTCCTCCAACTATGACTTAGAATCCTACCATTAATCAAATAGTCATGGCCAACTGGTTGGGTTCCACTACTTTGAATATCCCTAGTGCAGCCCATGATTTACCGAGAAACCTTGAGAAGTATCTTCCCACCTATAGACATGATGGAATCAGGATAGCGGAAGAGCACTTGGTGGCATTTAAAAATACTTTAAAATTATTAAATGTGCAGCATGAAGATGTGGCCTACAGATTATTCCCATTCACTCTCCAAGAAGGAGCATATGACTGGTTCTTGAATCTTACAAATGACTCTATCACTAGTTGGGATGATTTAGAAAAGGTTTTTGTGTCCCAATTTGGTCAAGTGATTGATCCTAGCATCCTATATCAGTAGTTTTCTAGCATTAGAAGAGAATCCAGTGAAACTGTCAGGTCTTTCAATGTGAGATTCCAGAAGGCTTATGGTAGGATGATAGGTCATTACATCCCAAGTGCAGATTTAGCCCTAGAGATTTATAAGAATGCTTTGGATCTAGTAACCTCTATTTTCTTGAAAAGAGACACCAATATCACAAACTTGATAGAGGCTTATAAGGAAGCTCTGACTCTTGAAAGGTAGTTGGGACCTCAACCTATGAATAGTCCTTTGATACCCTTTGTTACACAAAATACACCAATGTTGAATCCCATTCCACATCAGATGATGTTGCCAACATGTCAAACTCCACCCAAGGAAATTTCATTACCCTTGGCACACATTGGGCATGTGCAAACTGTGGAGAAAGAATCAGATAAAACTACAGTTGAGGAAGTTACAAAGATGGTCCAAAAATTAGCAAATGACTTCTTGAGTTTCAAGAGGCAAGTGTCTACGGGAGAAAATTCAAACAGGTTTCCTTACCAATAGAATAGATTTTCCAGACCTCCTTATGAACCTAATAAGGATTATAACAAAGGAAAGGGGCCTGAAGTGAACATTTGTGACTTGGCTTTACCTAATTGGTGTAGGATTCATGGAACATCTCAACATGGGGAACTAGATTGCCTGGAATTTTGTAATGCTTTTGAAGCTTTATCTGGTGAATTCAGTTTTCCTAAAAATAAAAAAAATGTTGATGGTGCTAGTTCATCCAAACATAGTACAACTATGGTGTTGGATTCATTCACTTTCTCGGATGAGTCTAAAAATATTGTAGAAGTGCCTATGGATGAAGTGCAGGCTTTTCAACAGTATAGAAGAGATAATTACAATCTCAGGAATAGAAATCCAGAGCCCAACACTACATCTACACCTCCCAACAACTCTCATAGTATTCCTCCTGATCCTTCTCCAAATAATAATCCACCTCCACCCAAGGGGGAGATCCAAAAGTGTAGGATGGATTTGTTGCTCCACTCAACAGAGGGTATAATATAGTGGAGGACATGAAGAAAATCAAGGCTAACATCACCCTTCATGAGCTAGCTCAGATCACTGAACAGAGAGATAATTTGATTAAAACTTACTCTGAGCCCTCTACTAAACCTCCAGAAAAGGGGAAGAAAATGGCAAATGCCAATGTGGCCATCTACAAGGAAAATATTGAAGTTCCACCTTTCCTATTGATAGTCCGTATATTTGAAAAAAACTTACATAACTGTCTAGTGGACTCTGGTGCTTCAGCCAATGTCATACCTCTAGCCATTTGCCAACAATTGGGATTAACTCCTATGAAGTCTGAGAGGAGAGTCATTCAGCTGGATAAAACTGAGGTCAAGGTAATAGGTGAACTTCAAGGTATACACATCCAATTAGCATCTGAGCCGAGAGCACAACACAAAATTGATATTCAAGTGGTAGATATTCCTATGGGATATGGAATGCTTCTAAGTAGAGATTGGTCAAAATATCTGAATGGGTATTTGGCCACTGATTTTTCACACATGTGGTTACCTTGGAAAGGTGTAGCAAATCAGTTAAGAATTGATAGGGAGCCTTGGTATAAGCTCATGATAACTGAATACAATGTCAAGAATGAGATTGTTAATTTTATTGATGCAGATGTGGGGGTTTATAATTTGACAATTGCACAAAAGGTGAAACCAGTTAAGGCTCCTAACTGATCATGATAATGATGTTTGGACACTTCATGTTGATGGAGCTAAATCCAAGCAAGGCTCTAGTATGGGGTTTGTTCTCAAAGGGCCTCACAATCAGACATATTTTATGTCTTACCGCTTGTAATTTCCCTATACCAATAATTTGACTGAGTATGAGGCACTAATACTGGGGTTGAAATTTGCTTTAGATAAAAATGTGAAGAATATCCAAGTTTTTATAGACTCTAAGTTGGTAGCCAATCAGGTTAAAGGTAAGTTTCAATGCAAGGCTTCTTACCTGAAAAGGTACAAACATCGAGCTTGGGATCTCATGGAGGATTTTAATGCTTTCAATCTGATGCATATTCCTAGGGAGGAAAATTCACCTATAGATGTTTTGGCTTCATCAACTACCAATCTAAAGCCCTTGGAGGAATTTAAATGGGAAAAGTTTTTAGTGGAATTAATTCCTTGCCCTTCTATTTTGGATAATATAGATACATTTCAAGTATTTTTTGATGACCATCAAATTATAAATTTCTTACAGAATACAAATGCATTTGAAAAAACTATAATTGATGATGGTCAGAGGGATACTATGCTTGAATATTTTGATGATGATAGGGGAGTAATGAGGCTAAAAAATAATAGGATTCCTAGGGGAATGGTAGAACTTGAGAGGTTGTTTGACAATGATCGAATTAAACAAAGGATAAATTCTAGAAGTTCTGTGAACATGATAGGGAATGAGACTAAAAAATTGAATCTAGGAACTAAAGGGGATCCCAAGCACATTCAATTGGCTAAGGCCTGTGACCCTGTAATTAAAAGAGATCTCACAGAGTTGTTGCATAGGTCCAAGGATGTTATGGCCTGGTCTTATAAAGACCTAAAGATTTTTTATCCGAAAGTGTACACGCATACTATACCCTTGAAAGAGTTTTGTAAACCCTTTCAAGCAGAAATAGAGACATGTTAATGCCTTGTTGGAACCTCTCATTCTGAAAGAGGTAGAAAAATTGTTGAGTGCTACCATTATTTTTCCTATCAGGCATTCTACCTGGGTAGCTAATTTAGTACTAGTTAGAAAGAAGAATGGGGAAATCCACCTGTGCATGGATTTTAGGAACCTGAATAAGGCTTCTAAAAAGGATAATTATCCTTTGCCTTCCATAGATGATGTACTATAGATTGTGAATGGTTCAGAGATGATGTCCTTCTTGGATGGATTTTTTGGGTACAACCAGATATTGGTGGAAAGAGAAGACCGAATGAAGACTACCTTCACAACCAAATGGGGCACCTTCACCTACAAGAGAATGTCATTCGGATTGATAAATGTTGGAGCCACCTTCCAACATGCAATGGATCATGCCTTCAAAGGTCTCATGGGTAAGTGTATTATGGTATACATGGATGACTTGACAGTATTTTCTAAATCTTAATTTGATCATGTCAAACACTTGGAGTCTATTTTTGACAAATGTAGAGAATTTGGCATTTCTTTGAATCCAAAGAAATGTGTCTTTGGTGTAACTAAAGGAAAACTCCTTGGCCACTTAATCACCAAAGATGGTATTTCTCTGGACCCTGAGAGAGTCGAGGCCATATCAAAGATACCCTTTCCCAACTCTAAGAAAGAGTTAAAATCATTTTTTGGGAAGATTAACTTTGTTAGGAAGTTCATTTTTGGCTTTGCTGAAATAGTCAAACCACTCAATGATATGTTAAAGGAGACTGCTCAGATTATTTGGTCAACAGAAGCCAAGGTGGCATTTCAAGAGATTAAATCTGCTATCCAACAAGCCCCAGTTCTGGTAAGTCTATATTTTAGTGCAGATTTTTACCTATACTCTTTTGCTTCTAAACATACACTTGCTACAGTTTTAACTCAATGGAGGGAAATAAGGGAGCACCCCATTGCCTTCAAAAGTACCAATCTAAAGGGTGTTGAGTTGAAGTACTCTCATTTGGATAAGCAAGCCTATGCCTTAGTGAAAGTAGTTAAACAGTTCAGGCATTACATTCTGAGGAGCAAAGTCCATGCCATAGTCCCTGATCCAGTTGTTAAATATTTGTTAAGTCAAAATGAATTGGGTGAATTGAGGGGCAATTGGGCCATAAAATTGTAGGAATTTGACTTAGAAATTTGACCTGCTAAATTAATCATAGGCCTTGGTCTATCCCAACATATCGTTGAAATACCTACAAAGGAAGAGATTAATCAGTTGGACTCCAGATTGGATGATTGGTATGGGGATATTATCCATTTTTTGAACTTCGGGAATTGCCCACCTCACCTGAATAGAACTCAAAGAAGAGCACTGAAGTTGAAATCTACTCATTTTCTACTCAAAGGAGGTAAATTGTATAGAGAAAATTATGCTAGTGTATTTTTAAGATGCATTTCTCAAGATGAGGTGGATGAAGTGATGTCTAGTTTTCATGAGAAGTTAGGGGTAGGACACCCTTCAAGTTTAGCTACTACACACAAAATATTGAGAGCAGACTATTACTAGCCTACATTGTTTAAATATGCACATATACATGTGAGAACTTATCACCAATGTCAAATATTTGCAGCCAAGGAGACTAAACGAGCTCTACCATTGCAACCTGTTATAATAGATAAACCTTTCATGCAGTGGGGACTTGATTTTGTGGGAGTGATGAACCCAAATTCATCAGCAGGGCACAAGTATGTATTAACCACCACTGATTACTGTACGAGATGGGCTGAAGCTGCAGCCACAATGAGGAGCACAACTCATGAAGTGATTGAGTTTTTGGAGTCAAATATCATAACCAGGTTTGGGGTTCCTTTAAATTTGGTTTGTGATAATGGGCCAACCTTTCAGTCATTAGAATTTGTAGAGTGGGCATACCAAAAAGGGATAGTCATCAAATTTTCATCTAACTATTATCCCCAAGGAAATGGACTAGTTGAGTCCATGAATAAGAATTTGATAAATACCATTAAGAAGTCTATTTTAGACAAACCTAGACAATGGCATACATTACTGAAGTATGCACTTTGGGCTGATAGGATAAGACACAAGGAAGCTCTTAAAACTTCACCATTTACTTTATTGTATGGTACTCAACCTATTGTTCCTATTTCTTTAAAATTGCCCACATACCATTTTGCCTTGGATTATTTTAATGATCATGCAGATGTAGAAGCCCGTGTGTTGGACTTAATTAATTTGCAGGATGAATGACTTTAGGCTTTGGAGCATTTCAGTCGACATCAAGAGACAGTCAAGCATTGGTTTGACAAAAGAGCAAAAGTAAAAGCCTTCAGACTTGTAGACCTGGTGCTCCTATGGGACAAAGCCCATGAGAAGAAAGGTAAGCACACTAAGCTACAACCTCTATGGATAGGGCCATACCAAATTGCAAAAATTTTGGGTAATAATGCATTTCGTCTACAGGACTTGGAAGGTAATTTTCTGAACTTACCTATCAATGGTCAATATCTAAAGCATTACTTCTCAGTTGTTCCATATGCTATATCATTTGAGTAATTGAAGGGACCTTTGTACATATGTATATATTAAAAAAGAGTGTGTCTGTGCTTTTGTTTAGTTTGTTTTTTCAGCTTTAAGTTAGTTTCTCCTAGTTTTCTTTGCTTTCCTTTTCTTTCTTCTAGTGGGTTTTTCTCTCGATTTCAAGAATCAAAGAAGGGTGATTTGATAAAGGGATGTTCTAAGTAGGGAGAGAGTGGTAATGTTTGTTATCCAGATTGATAGTAGAGAGATAGTTTAAATTTTGTACCTTGCCTACCATAATTATTTTAATCATAAAAGAATTGTTATGTTGTTTAGCTAGAGAACTCCTAGGGGATCCAAGAAAAGTTGGTCATGAGAGGAGAACTCTGATTCACAAAGATCATTTTAATAACTCTTAAGAGGCTATTGGTGTCTAAAAACTAAAATGGTTAGTTGATCAACTGTTTGGTGAATGAAATATCAAGGCAAATGCAACTTTCGAACCTTCAGTAAGGCTTCTCGACTATCTAGTCTTTATCAAAAAAAAAAGAGAGAAAAGAGAGGAGAGAAAGAGAGTTCCAAAAAAAAAAAGAGTTCCATAATAAAAGGGAGATAGTCGAGATTCTTGAAAGAGAAATCTTAGACATGTTCACTAGAGCTATAGATGCTCCATGGCTATGAACCAAGGTCTTAAAAAGAAAGTTAAGAGTAACTCTATCGGGGCTATAAAAGGCTAAACTAGCAATAGAGCTCTACTCAAATGAACTTCTGCAGCCCAAGCAGTCTGGTTAATCCTAAGTAGGAATTCTAAGCCATGGTCATCTTAAGAGGAAGAATTTATGCACTGCAATCACACACCAGAGTTTTCCTTGAGTGATTCAACCTAGTATGTCCCTGGGAAATTTCAATGGACTGGCAGATAATAATTAAAATATTTTGAAAATATTTGCGGCAAGGTAGGATACATGGTTTAAATTGTTTTGAAACTAGAGTTTTGGGTTCTAAATAGTGCTACTATTTCCCCGCAGACGTCGCCATTTGTTGAGAAGCAACACACCCCCACTAAAAATAAAATTTTGATTCCTTTGAAATGTTTAATTTTTATTTCCAAGGGGACCCTCTTGAAGTTTTCTTGTTTTTTAATCCAAGTTTCGTTTGCATCAAGTCCTTAAATTTTGCCTGCATCAAGGTGCCAAAAGTGCTTGCCTAGCGCATTGATTTGAATTAATTTCTTCTGAACATTTATGCTTCAATGGTATTATTTCTGGTTAAGTGTTTCAGAAATTTTGATTTTCAATAGTTTCCTAAGGTCTGAAAGATTTAAAATTAACTTCTAAAGTTCTTTGAAATTTTTCATTTTGCCCTAATGTTTACTTCAATCTTGGAAATGCTATATTTTCTGCCACAGGAATCCGTTTTAGATGATTCAAATTCTGGGTGAAAGGTCTCGAACTCACCTTTCCAATGGTGCCAAATTTTTAGGGTTTCAAGCAGGATTCACCTTCCAGAAATAGTAGTTTCTATTTCCAGCCAACGAACTTATTAATGTGATATCTTCTGATCCAAAGTGAATTTTCAATATTTTTCTACATATTCAGATACCCATTTGGCTCATTTGAATACCTAAAAAGTTTTATTCAATTCTAAGCACTTTCAATTTTCACCCTAAATTTCACACCACGTGAAACTGGCAACTTTCGGGCAATTAAAATTCATTTTCCAGTATCTAAAAGTCATTTTTGAGAATGGAGGATCCTTCACAAACCTTTAAAGTGCCAAAACCCAAAGTGTGGGGTCATTGGAATCCATGTTTGATTTTTTGGAAATTTTACAAAGTGCCCAGCAAATTAGTCAATGTACAAATTCTAGAAAATTTGCTAAGTGTTGGAAGAAATGAGGCTTTAATGAAAAATATTGCGCCATCTGACATTTTTAGGTTGGAAGAGAAATAAATGAAAAATGTAGCGATCACGACATTTTTAAGGAAGGAAGAGAAGAAAATGAAAAATGTAGTGATCGTGACATTTTTAGGTTGGAAGAGAAAGAAAATGAAAAATGTAGCGATGTCGTGACATTTTTAGGTTGGAAGAGAAATGAATATGAAAAATGTTTGATGTAGACATTTTTAAGGAAGGAAGAGAAAGAAATGAAAAATGTAGCGATGGCACGACATTTTTAGGTTGGAAGAGAAGGAATAAAAAATGTAGCGATTTTTTTAAGGTAGGAAGAGAAATGAATGAAAAATGTAGCGATGGCGCGACATTTTTAGGTTGGAAGAGAAAGAAATGATAAAAATGCATGACATTTCTAAGGAAGAAAGAGAAAGAAATGAAAAATGTAGTGATGGCATGATATTTTTAGGTTGGAAGAGAAAGAAATGAAAAATGTTTGATTTTTACGACATTTCCAAGGAAGGAAGAGAAGGAAATGAAAAATGTAGCGATATCATGACATTTTTAGGTTGGAAGAGAAAGGAAATGAAAAATGTAGTGATCGTGATATTTTTAGGTTGGAAGAGAAGATAAATAAAAAATGTCATGATTTCACGACTTTCTCAGGGAGATAGAAAAATAAATGATATTAAAATGTCAAACCCTAGGGATAAAAATAATATTAAAAAATTAATTAAAATCTCAGCCCTAAAAGTATTTTTGGGGCAAACTTTGGAAAAGTGATAAAAATTTAAAACCTAAAATTTAAAGCTTGAACCTTAGGAAAAATTAAATTAATTAAATTTAATTTTAAAGCTAATGTTCTAACATTTGCCCTTTTTAAATTTTTGCAAAACCGATGGATGCATTTAATGGTAAAATTAATGGCGAAAGCGATGGTGGGCAGAGAATTTCAATGCGAATCAAGCAAAAGGGATTGTGCAAGGATAGAAGGCTTGGGAAGTCAGTGATCCATCCAGATTTTGCAGATGAGGAATTAATGAGATGCTCTTACAACTTGCCGAAAGGTGAAGATACACTTGCACGCAGTATCCATTTGATGAAGATAAAATCAAATCTTATCTTCTCCATTTATGGCAAGATACCCAGGTAGATTTTTGGAGTGATTAGGGTTGATCAGAACTCTATTTAAAAATGCCTTATATTGTAAAGCCTCAATGGTGGGATTTTTAAATTGTTTTTAATTCCCTGGGAGAAGATATTTTATGAAAAATCAGGGCATGTCCTGAGTCTATAAATACTCCCATAAAATGTAATCGAAGGATGCAAAAACTTGGAAATAAAGACTTCTAGCAATTTTTAACAAATTTTGTTTTGAATACTTTCTTCTGTACCTAAGGTTGGTGTGACATCATTTTTTGAAATAGCATGGCCAGGAGCCTAATCTTTTCCAGACTGTGATAAGTGCACCTTCTTCTATTTTCATCTCGCTTAAGGATTTATTTAATTTAATTGTAAATCTGTAATTGTTGAGATTATGTTAGGTTGTTTAGCTTCATTCTATTCTCTGTATGCTTGAGGAAATTAAGAGCTTAAGGTTCAGGCTAGTGTTCTAATTGCTTTGTTCTCACTACGTGAGCTAGACTGCTGGTGAGAAACACCAATTGTCATTAACCTCCCTTATGTTCGTAATTTTCCTTTTATCTTTGTGTTGTTCTATCCCATGCTCAAGGTTGAAAGTGGTCTTAGAAAGCTGGATACTTTCTTCATTTGATGTTGTCTTGTTGTGAAGCTAAGTAATTTGATTGATTTTAGTAGTTGTAATTTGCAATTGAATTAGACATCCTCTCTTTTATGCCCTACCCTGCTCTCCCTATTTTATTTTTGAAAGGTTCTCATTTTTATTTTCTTTAAAATTCTTTATTCATTTAATATGCTAAAATCTGAAGAGCTAGATCAAACAAAATATAAATCTGATTGATAAACCAAAAAATGCAACAGACGGAAGTTGAACCCCCTTGCAGGTACATAGGAAGTCCACTTGAAACTATTCTAGAAGTGGAAAAGAGCGAGGATGTTTGACCCAACCTTGTAACTCACACCTTGGATAACCAACAAGATCCTAAAGTGAGAGGGAATTTATTCCCATTAAATGTTACTTGTGTTTTTAGTTTACTCTTCGTAGGGTGTGCATGAAATCTAAGCCAACATGTGTGAGGGAATCTTATCACGTGGTTGGCCATTAGCTCCTTCAAGTAGCAACTCTTTTTACATTGCTTTATTCTTTTTCAAATAGCACTCTTCCTTGGTGCTTGGACTTTATTTATTATGTTGCTTCCTCATATGCTCTCATTTTTATTGCTCTCCTATAACCTATCCTTCTTGTTACCTTATACTCAATCTCACACCCATTATTTCCTTAATGTCTCTCATCTACGATGAATCCACATGGACATATCAGGGTACAAATCCTCCATGATGGTATCTTTGTGCTGATGCAAATTTGAATAGGCAACCAAATTACTGATGATGCGCACTTGAAACTAGCAGTTTTCCAAGCTTCAATGATGCTCTAATTACTGTGGTTTCATTGGCTTTGACTGTTATACCATTTTTCTATACTTTTTTATTTGTCTACTACACCCTTCCACTATACTCCCTAATTTTGCTGCTACATCCTTTCACTACACTCTCTAATTCAACTGCTACACCCTTTCTTCGTTGACCCGTTTTGAATGTAACCACCATTTTTTTATCATCCAAATGAAATATTCTATACCTTATATTTATATGCAATTATTTTAACTTGCTTGCTATTTGCACACAAGAGGCCGGTCCACTCATGAGGTACTTTTCTTAATTTTAAATTCCAAAGAGACCCCTTTTTTTTTAAATCCAACGTGATCTTTGAATTTTACACTCAAATGTGCCCAATTTGCAAAGCATGTGCGCTTCGATAGACTAGTTCATAGCCCATATTAAAAAGCTGTGCAAACATTATTTATGTCTCCATTGTTGTAGATTCTCTTCCATCATTAGCTACTGAGAACAGACAGGATGAACGCCATGCTTAAGCATAGAACTAAATTCATATTTTTATTTCGATATACGCAAAGATAGTAAAGCTTGAACTCCCATTGTATAGAGTTTGTTGTATTTTTTTGTACACCTCTCTCTATAAATATACACGCTAATGAGTGTAATATGGATAAGATTTATGATTCATGGTATATTTTCAATTAGTCTACCTATACATAAAGAAAATTTTCAAAGGCTGATATATCTAAATCTTTAATTTAAATACATTAAACTTGATTGCCCAAACTCATAAGCAAACCTATCAGAGCAAACCTATCTACCTTGAATAATTCTCCCAAGCACACCACGGTTTGCCAGCAACAAATTCAGCCTTTGACATCAATGACAACTCAATAGGAAATAATTCTAATAATATTTCCCTTTGTCATTGATGGCAACCCTGCAAAGAAACTATTCTTTATTGCAAAAATATCACAAGCTACTTCCCCTGACAAGCTGCTCCCCCTTAATGAAATTACAAGTTGCTCCCCCTTACTAAAGTTCTCCCCCTTTGACATCAATGGAAAAGACTTATCGGGGCTAAAGGATAAGGCACTTGACAACTCCCCCTTACTAACTGCTCTAACTGAGACATTCAACGATGAGATGAGAGTGAAACTACTCCCAACTCAAAAATCTCCTTTTCTTGTTCCATTTTATTTTTCCAAAATTTTGAGGACATATCCTTTTGACCATCCTCCTTATTTGATTTTGAAAGTTTAGGGAACACCATTCTACACCATTTAGTTGTATGCCCAAAATTATTACATTTATAATAAATGATGTTTTAGTCCATGAGAGGTGCAAATGAATTGAAATTATTCTTCGTGAAGCCAAAATCATTTTTAGCACGGATCCTATAATTTATATCTTTATGAATTAATTGGTGATATGAAAAGCAATAACCCTGAAAGGAATATTGATACTTGTCTGATTGACTTAGAGGATATGGTCATATGGTTCTCTCATTATTGTTTTTGTTATGGACCTTGGTCCATGATTATGCTTTGTTTTCTTCCTTCTTGATGCTTCCACTTATCAACACATCAGCATAGTTCTTAGACTCTTCTTTAATTATTTTCTTTGATGCCTCTATTCCTTTTGAGCTTGACTCCTCCTTTTTTTTCTTGACTTTCTTCAAAACCAAGTCCAGTATTTATAAACAAAGATCTCTATGATTTGATAATATCATCTAATATTTTTGTGCTTTTATCAAACCTAATATTTTGTTGTAGCTTATCATTAGATTTTTCCACTTCCTTCCTCAACTAGACAATATCATGTTCCAGTTTTTCATATTCCAACACTTTTACTTTTCCTACTCCATCATAACTTCTTCAATTCGCTTTGCCTCTTCAATTTTAGCTTTTAAGTCGACGAGATCTTGTAAAAAATTTACCTTTGTCTTCTCATCCTCTTGTACTTGAATCTTCAATCTTGAGTTCTTATTTCTAAGCATCTTCACCTCTTAAAGAGCAAAAATAAGTTCCTCTTCTATGTAAACTATGGTTTCCTCTTCATTTTCTAGATCTTTCTCCTTTTCTTGGTTTTTGATAACAGGAGTATCTTCTTTCACCTCCATAGCCATAAATAGGATTTCTTCTATTTCACTATCAGAGAGGCTTTCATCACTATTTTTGGAAGAGATGCTTGCTTCTTAAACATAAATACTCTTCTTGTACCTTCGATAAATCTTCTCGTGCTTGCTTTGATCATGCCTCTTTTTCTTTTCATGATAATATTGTATTTCCTTCTTTTTCTTGTATTCCTCTTCTTCTTCATTGATACAAATTTCTACTTGTGGGCACTTAGCTACATAGTGACCAATGTTACCACAATTAAAACATTTCAAAGTATACTTACCTTTGTGTTTACTTGATCCCTTCTTATTTCTTCACATAAAATTGGCTTCTTCTCCATTGCTTGATCCTTCACTTGACTCTGGTTCCTTATTCTTTGTCTTCTTTGAAACTTTAAATGTGGCATACTATTTGGATGTTTGATAATTTTTAGTCCTCATCTCATAGGCTGTAAGAATTTTGTGTAGCTCATCTATGCTTAAAGTGTTAAGATCCTTCATTTATTCAATCATCGAGACCTTTGCATAAAACCTCATGGGGAGTGACCTTAAGACTTTATGAACAATATTAGGGTCATCAATACTTTCTCCAAGTCCATGAATGGTGTTGAAAATTCCATCAATACCAAGTAGATATTTGGTAATATTTTTCTCATCCTTCATATTTAAGTCTTCAAACTCCCTCCTATAGGTTTAAAGTTTTGCCTTTTTAACCTTGTCTCCTTCATGTGTTATTTGTAGCTTGTCCCGTATTTCTTTTACAGAGGTGCAGTGCATGACTTACAAAATTTGATTCACATAACCTACTTAATATTACATTCATTGCCCTGGTATTATGTTCAAATGGTTTCTTGCCATCTCGATCTATGGGAGGGGTTTCAAGTGGTGTGAACCCATCCACAATGGATTGTCATATATCATAGCCATGTGCTATTAAATAGTTTTGCATCCTCATTCTCCATAAGGTATAGTTATTCCCATCAAAAAATTGATATCTACTTGATGAAAAACCTTCTTGGTAAGCCATGTGTGTTCTTATAATATTTTCCTTCAAGCAGTTAGGCTTTCATGAAGGAAACTACTCTGATACCAATTGAATAAACATACACTTATACTAAGAGGGGGTGAAAAATATAAGATAAAACTTTTTATTTCAAAACAATAATTGCAATAATATGAATACAATAATGAATCAATCCACATAACACCACACACACAAGAGACAATTATTTTACTTGAAAACACCCTTTTAGGAGAAAACCACAAAAAAATATTGCTTTTATTACTTCAAAAGAGTTTGTAGGCACCAACCCATAGGAGACACGAATCCTCTTATACAAATACATAGGCACCAACCTACAAGAGACACCAATATTCTTATAAAAATACATAGGCACAAACCTATGGGAGACACCAATCTCATTGAGGCACCAACCTCAAATATGAAGGCACCAACCTTCAAATAAAGATATGCAAAATAAGACTGCTCCTCAAATATTTTATAAAGCTCACTCAGGTTTGCTCCAAAAATTTGATCATTAATAGCATCTAGGATTGTTCACAATTTTTGTCTTTATTGGCATACAGGACTACACATAATTCTAACACAAGGTTTTCTTAGATTTGCACTCTAATTTCTTCCCATCAAGATATTTTAATTCCTATTGTACCTTGCTTCAGTATTTTTTGTAGTAACTACTTGAATTTTATTGTGTTGGGATGCTAACAACACTAGTTGTAATAGCTAGTATTGAGGCCCACTCTCCATTTATTACTTATCTGAACACTTTCACTTTGGTGAACTTAGCCACTATGTTACCAATGATTACAATGGCATTTTATTACAACATAACATAGGCCAAATTTGAAACTATTGTTGACATCCACATTTTTTTAACACTGTGCTTTTAACCTTTTTTTATCTCTTTGACTATTGCCTCCACAGTGACTACCTTGAAAATCATTCAATGCTTTGGCATTCAATTTCTTGGTTATGCTTTCACTATTCATTTTATAAACTATTATTTTACCATGAATCTGCACTTCCTACATATGGAACACCAAAAAATTTTGCAATGAAATATATGATCTACCACACCATCTGGATGACATAAATCACTTCTCCTTCATAGTCTAGCTCGAATTTCTTGACTATCTTAAACCTGAAAAGTTTATGATATTTCTCTGACGCTATGTTTGAGGGAATATTATCAAGTGGTTTGTCGTTATCTCCTTCAAATGGAAACTCTTTTTACATTACTTCCTCCTTGCTCAGATATCACTCTTCCTTGGTACTTGGACTTTCTTTCTTGCATTGCTTCCTTGTATGCTCACGTTTTTACTACTCCCTTGCAACCTATCCATCCTACTACCTTATACTCGCTCTCACACCCATTATTTACTCAATGGATATCATCTACGATGAATCCACATGGACATATTAGGGTATAGAGACTCTAGGCTAGTATCTTCATGTCGATGAAAATTCAAATAGGTAGCCAAATTACCCATGATGCACACTCAAAACTGGTAGTTTTCCAAGCTTCAATGATGCTCTAATTACTACATGGTTTCATCAGCTTCGACTACTACACACTTTCACTATGCTCTCTAATTTAACTGCTACATCCTTATGCTATGCTCTCTAATTTGGCTACTACATCCTTTCATTGTTCTATCTGATTCAACTGCTACACCCTTTCTTTGTTGACCCATTTTGAATGTAACCACCATTTTTTTTATCATCCAAATGAAAGCTTCTATGCCTTATATTTATATGTAAACCTTTTAAGTTTCTTGTTGTTTGCACCCAAGATGCCAGCACACTCATGAGATACTTTTTTTAATTTTAAATTCCAAAGATACCCCTTTTTTTTTAAAACTCCAACATGGTCTTTGAATTTTACACTCCAACGTGCCCAATTTGCAAAGCATGTGCACTCTGGTAGACTAGTTCACAATCCATATTAAACAATGATGCAGATATTGTTCATGTCTCCATTTTTGTAGATTCTCTCTCCATAATTAGCTACCAAAAATAGACAAGATAAACACCATGCTTAAGCACATAACTAAAATCATATTTTATTTTGATATACACAAATATGGTAAATCTTGAACTCTCATTGTATAGAGTTCATTGTATTGATTTTTGTACACCTCTCTATAAATATACACGCTAATGAGTGTAATATGGATAAGCTTTGTGATTCATGGTAGATTTTCAATTAGTCTACCTATACATAGAAATTTTTCAAAGGCCGATATATTTAAATATTTAATTTAAATACGTGAAACTTGATCACCCAAACTCACAAGAAAACCTATCTACCTTGAATAAGTTTCCCAAGCACACCATGGTTTTCCAAAAACCAAGTAGGACTTTGACATAAATGAAAAATCAATAGTGAATAATTCTAACATAAACAATATAGATATTATCCCCTTTCTTTGCCAGTTGTGACTACATTGTTATAGAAGCCTTGGAGGTAGTTTTTTGGAGATATTTATATTCTTTCTTCCATTTCTTCTCTTTAGTATCAAGGACATCAAATACCTTGATAATAAATATCTCTTCAAAATCACACACTATTTTACATGAAAATTCTAAGCTTGGCCTTATGGTCATGCTGCTTTTAGGGGGTTCCCTTGTAGACTTAACTCCTTAAGTTGAGGAGATGGGCACCATTTCCTATAGGAGGAGTTGCCTAGCTTGAGATGGTGGGTGAGGTGGACATGTAAAAGTGGAAGATGGAACGAGTAGAGAAAATTATGATATCATGGAATGGAAAGGATTAATGAATTATGGGAAAGAGATGTGATGCTATCTATACTAGCATGTCATCTAGTAGTGAAAATTTTGGTTGAGGCATAGATGATTGTGATAGAAAATTGAAAGTGGTAATAGTGGTGGTCATGATGCTAGCCATTTCAAACTTGGAAATGAAGCCTCCTTGAGTGATTTATCTTCCTTGATGGGTTGTCTATTGTTGTTGCTATTTTTATTTTATAAATTTTATCAAATATTGAACCATATCTCTCAAAAACCCTTTGCCCTTTGATCACTATATGTCTTATTGATAAATTGACCATTTCCAACATTGTACATGTAGTAGATATGGTGATTTTGAATACTAAATTTTCTTTTGTCTCTAATAGGGTAAGGTACTTGCCACTAATTCATTAATGAACTTGATACCCTTCATAGTATTTTATTTTCTTCTCTCCAAAATGCTAGAGAACTCACTATCAAACATGTTATCTCTGTTAGAATTTGTGATTATGCCCATCTCATATCTTATCATTTGCCATGCTATAATTATCCTATTCATATACTCTAACTTTATATGTACCTCTAGTTTATGGTTTATTATTATATTTGGGTTGAAGTTGTATTTCACCTTGTTGTAGAAGGCATTCCACTCTAGTGGGTTATACCAACTCAATATTTCATCTTCATACCCATGGTTATTCCCTAGAGTGGTAAAGGCCAATTATTTTCTAGGATTTTCTTCCTATTGAATGCTATATTTCTTTCCATGTGCAAAAAAGGTATCCAACCTATTACTCCTTAAAATATTTTTAAAGAATCCTTATGGGTCATAGGAATAAATAAATCCTAGGTAATTTATTTTTATCTCTTAGTCTCACCTCCACACTTGGTAGAACCCACAAAACTTTTTTGTGATCTTTATGATTTACTTTTTGAGTTTATACAATGTGGTTTTCTTCTATCCTCTAAAATAATTTAGGCCTACATAATCAAAACTTCTCACATACTTCAAATTAAGCATATAGTCAGGTACTCATGTAAGTAACTCAAAGGGCATGGCTAAAATTTATAGAGGCAATTGAAGGAGTAGGTTCTTCCTAGGTATAAATTTCCACTCAACCATACCATGCCTCATCATATAGCCTTAGTGCTTTTCTTTTAATTTTTTCCATGATTACTTCATTCACCTCATCATGGAAGTGACAGAAGGTCTTGCTCATTTATTGGAACCTAAAGGATTTGTAATCAATGTTTCTTTTTATACATAATTACCTACAACAAGTAGGATTTGTAGGTGAATTTCATCTCTTCTTTGAAGGCCTTTAATTGACTATCCATATAGTATACTATGTACTTGATGCATCCAAATTTTTTTGAGTGGTTGGGGTAGGTTTGTATAGTATAAAATAGGACAATATGCTCTTCATATATTTTCAAATCACTTATTTCTCCTAGGACCACTATTATCTTGAATAAGATCAGCTACACATCCTCCTTAAAATCCCTAGCTTTCGCAAAATGTTAAAGCTATAGGTTGGAATTTTTCAAATAAGGAATTATGAAATCCCACTAATAAATGCTTACATAGCAATAGTAGAAGTTATTTAAGATTTGGGGATTATAGAAAACCCATATTTTTAGGTCATTTAGTACCTTTGACATTTTTCTTATATCTTCATCCCTTATGTAAAAATGCTCTTCACTACATAAAGGGAGATTGGAACCTCTTTCTAATGGTTCATATCTCCACTATTATTTCCACAAATTTAGGGTAGCACCATACTTATGAAACTAGATTCATTGCTAGCATTTATGTCCAACTGTAGCTTATACTATTGGAGTTGTTATGGGATCTTAGGTTGAACCTCCTTAGGGATTCCTTACTGACTTGCCCTATTTAATGTATGTAGTTCTCTTCCATACTTTTATAAGTATTGTCATAGAATTGTTTAGGTCTCTTAAGGGAATTATATTTCTTATTTTTTTGTCCCCCTAATGGTTTTTCATCATATGGTATTATAGATATTATGAATGTGGAGTAGGTGTGGATGGGGCAATGATAGTGGAAGGAGATGAAATAGGGTGTGCTTCAGGTAAGTAAGGACTAGTGGATGTAGAAGTGGCATAGGATGAAAGATAAGAAAAATAGACGTAGATTAAAAAAAATTGTAAAAAGGGTGAATATTTACTATCTAGTAAAATGGATCGATTTACTTAAAAATCAGAGTGATTTACTCACTTTTTAGGCACTTAAAATATTTTGGTTAGTGGAGCAATTTTTTTGTAATTGTAAATGAGTCACTCACTCAATGGATACTTAGAAATTTTGTTGCTCTAGAGTAGTTTGCTTGAGTTACAAGTGGTTTGATTTCCCTATAGGACTTAGATATTTTGACTATAGGGCAATCAATTGAGCATTTGCTTGTTACTAGTAGTTTTCTAGTATAAAGGATTGATTTTCGGTGTATTTGAGGGGTTTCTCTTGGTTTTATTTTAGAGTAAAATTTTATTTTCTATCCCTTGGAGATGATTTTTATAGACCTTTTAAGCGAACTTTGATTAATCTCTATTTCAGCATTCTCCAAATGGTACATAGAGTGCATTTATGATAGTTACATCGAGTGAGTTAGGCCAAGTGATTCAAAATAAAAATAAAATAAAGGGAAATAAGGCAAGATGACAAGAATTTTTTTTGAAGAAGGGGGATGATCAAAGCAAGGTTTTATTGGAGAAAATAAAAAATATTTATCAAAAGAATAGCCATTGTGAATACATACATACATACACACACAAATATATTATTTTTTGGTTGTTGTAGCTAAATTTGGTGGAGGTGCTTTCTATTCACAAAAATAAGTAGCATTTTCTATCCATGGTGGAAAGTTTGTAAGAATTTATGCCCATGGTTTTTAGAATTTGATACGACCCACTCGACTAGGAGTTAAATTTTTAGTCTTCCCCCAAATTTTCCCAGTCTTCATCCCATTTAAATATGAGATCTTATTTTTAGTCCACCTCTTTGGCTTGCTCATCGAACCACATTTTAATGGATTCCTAGTATTGTATTATACTTTTTAAAGCCTTTTCTATTTATTTTTCTAAGGTTAAAAAAGTGTTTAGTATTGCCTACATGGGCTTGATGTCGATGTCTTCTAGCTCAATTTACTATGATATTTTTTAAGGTAAGTGATCCCCAAATTGATTGGTAACACGACCTTCTTTCCATAGATTATTTTATGGGATGAAAAAATAATGGATTCTTTTAGTGTCACTCTATCTAAACATTATGCTTTATGAAAATTGGTGTGTCAGTCCCTTTGTGACTCGAAAATGGTTCTCTACAATATTATTGTGATGTTCTTGTTAGTCAATTCAACTAATTTGTTACCCAAGGAATACTAAGTAGAGGATCTATCAAGAAAGAAACCATATCCTAGGGAAAAATTCATAACCTTAGACTCCTTAAAATAAGTGGTATTATTTGTGACTATAGAAATTGGAGACTGAAATCTAATGATGATATCTTCTAATAATTGAACCACTATTTCCTTACTAACTACTTTAGCTAGGATTTCTTCAACTCATTTTGTGAACTAATAAATAATGATGAGGATCCATCCATTATCTATACTTGATAGTGGTTTTATTTTACCTATGAAGGATAGGCTACATTATTGAAATGACTTAGTTATGATGACCGATTTTAGGGCATTCAAGATCTTCTCTTCCTTCCTCTAAGCAAGCAACAAGATATAAAATCTTTGACCCATTACTAGCAATAAAAAAATATGCCATACCAATAATATTCAACTCTTAGGATTTGTGAGCTATTGTGCATTCTAATTAGTGTCCTACTTTATCATGGTATTATTTTATTAGGGATTATATATTCTTTTCTTCAATATAGTAGTAAGATACCATCATATATATTTCTAAACAAGACACCCTCAAGCTAGTAATAGTGCATTGTTTTTTTTTTGGGCTCTCTCCTTGGTCATAAATCCTTTTGGTACTTTACCTAGGGCTATATATTTGCATATGTAATTCATACAACCAATTATGTGATCCATATCTATCTCTTCTACTAGAGAAGTATGATCTTTAGGGACTATTATTGCTAGGAATTTGACATAAGTCCCTACCCCTGATGAGCATGTTGGGTTTTATCTCTATGTCAAATTATTAAATTTTATTGATCCATATAAAATTACTTTATCCCAACTCACCATGAAACATGACAGATCAAACATCAAGGTGTACCTTAAATAGGTTTTGTTCTTTGACAAATAGCACCTCAATTTATTAAGAGATTTCATGATGAAAAAAACCTATTTTTTAATAAGGGTATACCTTTCCTTGTATTTGTTGAAGTATTGAATCATTAATGAGATGGGTTGATCCTCATATTTATCATTCTTTTGGATCAAGACAACAATAATAATTTCATCTATATAAAACACATATAACCTAAAGTATTTGAAGAAATATAGGTTGATTAAGATTGGGGATTCAGTGATGACATATTTAATGTCTTGAAAATATAATTTTCCCTTTGTTTGTACTTTTTTGGTACTTTTTAGAGTTGCATAATTATTTAAAATTTTGGTAATAGGCCTCGCTCTTTAGGAAAATTTATGATGAATTTAGCAATAAATTATTTAAATTGGGAAAAATCTGATTCCCTTGATATAAGAAGGTAATGTGAGATCTTGGATGGACTTTATTTTGTTAGTATCTATGCACAAACCTTATTTTATATTACATAATCTAGAAAATTGAGATTTTGGACCATGAAAGTAGACTTATTGGATTTAACTGAGATACCAAAACCTATACATCTTTGGAATATTGACTTGAGATGATTAATGTACTTACTTTGATATTTGGATTATATGATAAAGTCATTAAGGTATATGATAATTGTATCACCTACAAATATAGCAAATGCTATGTCCATATCTCTTTGAAAAATTTCCACCCATATTTAGTAGACAAAAGAATATCCCTTGATGTATTATGTTGATCATCATATTTGATCTAGATTTGATTATACCCTAAGAAACTATCAATAAGAGACAACATCTATCACCCAACTTCATTTTGTAGAATCTAATTTATGGCAGGTAAAGGATAGTGGTCCTTAAATAAATCCTAATTTAGGTTCCTAAAATTGACACAACCTTATGTCATAATTTTTGTGTACAAGAACTAAATTGGCAATCCAAGTGGAGTGCTTGATTGAAAATATTATTTGGGACTGTAGGATCTAAAAAAAATTATTTTCATTACCCACTCACTTTTAGAGTTCATTGGTTATTGCTTTTATTTGAATGGTCTATCACCAAGCTCAAAATCAATGGTATACTTTATGATTTTTTAATTGTAGACTTTGAGATCTTTGTATGACCATGCAATAATTTCTCCATAATTACCATAGAGCTCTTTGAAAAGGTTCATCTCTTTTTGGTGAAATCCTTTCTTAGTATTAGGTTACCCTTTAGCCACTTTATTAGGATGATATGAGGAGGATTTAAATTTGAGGCTTATTTTTATTGTATTATTATTTAGATTAAATAGACTTTCTAGAGTGATAAAACCCTTGGTCAACTATTTTTATTTTAGCTATATAACTCCATCATTTATGTCATCCCTAGATTCATATTCTCTTTAGTGTATTGGGATTATCCAATAAGGAATTCTATGATTTGATAATCATTGCTAATTATTTGGTGGGGTTAAATCTAGCTTCCATGCCTACCAACTCATCTACCTTGGTGTTTATTTCTCTAAGAATTACTTTAATCTCATGTGTTAAAACTTTCTAATAAATCCTATATTTGGTGCTTACATGACTTTAGATGCTTGTTCTTCATGGCATATTGAGAATTAACCTAATTTAGAATTAGTTTGAAGTCATCTTATATTCTCAAATATTTAATTCCTAATTTCCATATCTTTATAAAAAATGGTACAAAGTTCCTTGTACTTTGCCACATTGTTGGTACAATTGAAAATAATCTTCATAAAAAATAATTCTATGCACCCTATGGGTCAATGAATTGAACACTAGTGCCTACACCATTTCTAGTTTTGGTTCCATCAAAGTACATTGTTGAAGTCTTATCCTCTCCTTGACTTGTCAATACCAAGAGGTTAGATGACACTTTTTTAATGAGATAATTTCCCAATTTAGTCTCCTTGTAGTCAACCTATAAATCTTCTTGATATTCTAGTATGCCAATTATTATGTTGACTTCCATGTTTTGGTCATAATCAATATACTCATAATATTCCATGAACTCTAGGAGCTTATTCTATTTTATAGTGTATTTTTCATCTAGCTTATGCAATACTTATTTGTAAGGTGGATAATTTTCAATCTTTATTACCTTCTCATATTTAGACATATTTATATGGGTATAATACTTTACTAGGCAACCATGTCATGATAACTTGAGTGTGCACTCCCTATATAGAAACATATTGAAGTATGATGAAAATAAAAAACTATTACCTCTTACACCATAATAAACTCAAAGTTTCTAGCTATGGTTATGATTGAGTACCCACTTTGAATTAACTCTAGTGCCATTCGTTTGGATTGGATTTCTAGATATTTTAGTATAAGGCTGACTCATCTCTTCACAATCAACTTTAGGCATAGTTGTCACTAATGCTTTTGAATCAACTATGTAACTCCTTAGTATACAATTTTTAATTTTGAGGGTCACATAAATGAGGTAGCTTCAATGTCTTAGATTTTGGGGCATTCAATACATTCATCACATTAACTTGGATTTTTTTGGATGCTCTACCAATAAATATTATTGGTCTACTATATTGATCAAAGAGAGGTTGATTTTTTACCCTTAGTATAACTCCTCTCAATATTTTAGGGATTCTTATTATAAATCACATTTACCAAGTAGAGATAATTATTCTACCATATTATTCTTAGTGGGAGTATTTTTCATTTCCTCTATAATGTTAAACTTGAATTCTATAGAGGTATTCTCACTTTGCAACTTAAAATTTTGATATTGCCTTGTATCTAAACCTTAATTTGTGAGAGAGGAATTTCAATAATTGTTTGGCATATTTCTAAAGTTAACCTATTTATTTATTACTTCCTATTTCTATAGGTATATTTATTCCTTCCCTATCTCTTTTATCTATTTTGGTATCTTTTTCTGTATCTATTCTTCTATTTCTTTTTGAGGTATACCCATGACCTCCTTTTATATCCTCTCCTCTTTTTATATTGTGTTGCTATCAACCCTTTGTCTTTTAAATGCAATAGTATCCTACCTCTCCTAAGGACTATCATTCCTTAATCTACTTCAACCATATTTTTAGTTAGTTACTTTTGGGAAGCTTTCCTCTTACCCCTAGTCTCAACCCCTTGTCGATTAGCTCATATAACATTTTATTCAAATGTCGACTCTTCATACAATTTTATAGCACTAAAATTATCTAGGTTAGATTTGGGTAAGTTAGGTACTACGTTAATTTAGGGTTGTTGATTTATAGGCTAATTAGATGTTTAGACCAATTGACTTAAAATGGCAACCTATTGAGCTTGACATTGTTTATTATATTAAATAGTATGAGAATGGCTGATGGATATAACACTTTCTATGGGATTATGTTTATCATTACATGTAAGACACTATGCTATGTTGAATTTTAAATTGGTTTTATTATATAATTTTGAGTTTGACTTACTCCTTGGTTATAAATTTTCTAATATACCTAATATTTTGTAAGATATGAAATATTTTGAGGTTGTCAGTTTTGTCATTGTTGCCACTATTTCCTTTACTATTGTTTTGATTTATCAAGGTTCTGATCACTTCCAATATTTTTACATTGCAAAATTATTATTTGACTCATTGTTTGAGTTGGATGGGGAAGGAAGAGCTGGAATTTATAGTTGAAAAGGCTATAGTGGATGATATGCTCTAGCTAAGATGAATAATTGCATATGGCAATGGAAAAGTATTAATGGTAGCATCTAGCTTAGGACTAAGAAGGAGTGAAATTATAGGCATATATTCTTGGTACTATGAGTTGGATTGGCCATTGGTAGAGTAAGGGTAGTTTTCCTACTCAAATGAGGATGTCTTATCCCTTGGATGCCTCTTCAAAAGCTACAACTTATATATGATGGTTAGCATTACATACCATTAAAGCTAGGTCAAAGTGCAAGCCTTGTATGTAGTATAGTAATTCTTGTTCTTCATTTGGTCTTAATATTATATGGTATTACATTTAATATTCTCAAGAATCTAGTATTGAAGTCATGTATATTTTCTTGAAGAAGTATTTGAATTGCGTTAAATTAAAATAAAATAGAGTAACCATTTACCATGCTATCAAATCTATTCATAAAGAGTTATATGAATAATATCCAAATTGTGACCAAATTATTTCTTAGTTCCCTATATCATAAAGTGGCCTTATCACAAAGAGATTAGATTATAAAATATGCCATCATATCCTCTTCTTTGATGTAATGGATTGATTTGAGTGTCCATAGTTCATTGATATGATTCAATGTTGATTTATTCTCATGTCCATAAAAGTTAGGCAATGCTTTCATAGATGCTAGAGGAATGGGAGGATAGACCACTAAATTTAATGGTCCTTGGTAGGTCCAATTAGGAAAATTCCATGGCCTAGGAGGAACCCTTAGGTTATTTTATTAATGGGGAGGCTTATAGTACTATTGATGTGGAGGTAGACAAGGATACATTTAATAACCATGAGGTGCCTATGGAGGATAATAAGGTGAAATATTTTGATAAAGTATTATTAATTTGGAGGTGGTTGCATAATATATTGTGGAGGAGGGTAATGCAAACCTTGTGGAGATTTTTTATTTTGGATGTGGGATTTGCATATTTTTTATACCTAATTGGTGGAATGTGGTGTTAGCCTTAGGTGTCTATTTAGGACACTTATAAACCCATTTATATCATTTTCACTTGAGTATTTTGAACAAGACCTTGAATTTGATTTACTCCTAAAGATCCTACATGGGAATTGTAGACTAACCAAGTGGAACATTAGATGTATTTGACAAATTGGATCTAGATGGGATTTGTAATAAATAATCACTTATACAAGGGATGTTTTGGAAACTAGAGGTTGGTAGTATGTTTTACTAATATTATTGGATTCTAAAGAGTAGGGTATTTATGAGTCTATTCAAATCTATGAATATACCACAATGGGGGTTTGTAAGTGTTAAGGTCAAACCTATATTGGACAATATTTTGTTTGTTAAAGTGGATGAATAATTCAATTGTTAGAACAAATAACCAATGTGTGGGGTAGGAAGCCTTGATTGATAGGGTTTCCATAGGGATTTTTTCTTTTGCTGAAATAGAATTGGATGTGAAAATCTCCTGAAACTCATCATCTGGATGCATCCACATGGTAGTCTATTCCTTTCTTTTCCATTTACATTTCTTCAATTGTATATAATGATATTTGTTCATTTATGTTATTTCCCTGAATTTTAAGTTTTTAATTTTGTATTCATAATCATTTTCATATGAACATGCATGGATAGATTTTTGAAGTTAAAATTTATAAAAATTTAAAAAATTTCCTATGGTGAGCTTCAGTCACAAACTAGAGTGATTCCTTACAAAATCAAGAAATTTTCTTGGAATTTAGAGTGATTTTCTAGTAGAGAATGACTTAGAAGGATTTTTATTATAGAGCACTTTTATTATAAAATGAAGCAAGTAGCTTGCAAGTGCAAGTATTTTTCTTGTAATTTCAAGCAATTTGCTCATAAATTGTGAAATTATTTTTTTCTTAGAAAGAAGGGATCCAAGTGAATTACCTATAGCACCCTAAAATTGGCGCAGTTAAACCATCAGTAAAAAGTAGAAATTTGAATTTTAACCCCAAAATCGCCCGTTAACCGCTCACCTCATTTTTTGTGCCATTTTTAGAGGTTTTTGTGACCGTTGGATGATATCGTCGTCGATCTGACGATATCGTCATCGATCTGACGATATCGTCCCAAATCGGAACTGAGAACATCCAGATGATTTCGTCCCAAAACCAAATTTTTACAATTAGCTTCTGTTCCAATGACCTCTCCAACTTGGGCAGAAGCGTGTCTGTGTGGTTGGAGATTCCCACATTGAGGATCTCCCAGATTGGGATGATCCCCAACCTCCTAACCTCCCCCTAATCCTATATAAACTAGGATTTTCCCAGTTTATCCCCTTGACTCCCTCCCTGATCTCCCATCATTCGCATTTGTGTTTTCAAGTTTTGTTGTAGGATTTCACTGTGTTTCAGCTGGAGGTAGCTCGGATCATCGCAGGTGATTCAACTACAATTTGAGACGATCCTATCAAGATCGGCGATGATCTTGTACGATTACAGATGATCCAGTCTGCAATTCAGCTTGGGGGCAATCAGAGCCCTGATTTTACATTCTCTATCTCATTTTCCTTATTTATTGGTGCATTAGATTAATTTACTTCTATTTTGCATCTTGGAGTTCACCTCATTTAGCATAATTGCATGATAAAATTCAAAATAAGTTTCCAAAATAGTGCATCTCATTTAATTTGATATCTAGATTTATCATTCAAACATCTATACTCTTATTTCTATCATTTTGCATCATTCTTGCAATTGTATTTTTGGTTTTTGGTGTCTATTTTCTTGATTGCAGGTTTTTGATGAATTCGCCTGACGAATTCGTCAGGTCACTGATGATCTTGGGTGATCTCGGATGATCTCCTATGATTTGGGATGATTCTATACAATTACAGATGATCCTATCATATCTAGGATGATCTGGACTCCTACAAGCTTCAGAATCTTCATCAGACATTAGAAATCAGGTGTACTCTTCTCCATTTTATATATTCTTTGTATTCAATCACATTAGGATTCATTTATGTCTTCTATTTTCATGTAAATCAGAATCTTCATATAGAATAGCTTAGCTTCATTTTGGCCAACCTAGGAACCTGAATGATTGAACATAAAACGAACAAATCAAACCCATTTTCAAACCTAGGCGTGGAAACTACCACTCAAAGTTTCTTGGTGAACCCCACCATCCGTCAAAAATTCACCTTTATACCCCTCCCCCGAGAGGCACGACCTTCAAAGGGCCTCTCCGTCCGAGGTATTGTTCCATCCTTTTCTCACCCCCCTTCTGGGTACGGATCCTTTAGCCTGAAGGTAAGGGTGCAAAAAATTTGGGCGATACATTTTGGTGAACCCGACGTGAAACTAAAAACACCTTTTGAAAACAATCCAAAAAAAAAAAAACATTATTAAGAACATCTAGAATCATTAGAAAATTGTGAAATTTGCATATCATACTTAGATGGTAGATTATAATAGAAGACGAGCTGTCTCCATAAATGTTGAAAATCAATTAACGGCCATAGAGATTACTTCTGTGCTTAGAGTACCTCAAACATATAGAGCCCAACCTTTGTGGGACGAACTTGATAGGAGATTGGGTATTATTGAATCTAGATCTGTAGAACTTAGGCAAATTAAGAGGTTTGTCTTAGATAGAATCCTGGATCCTGATTAGGTGACTTTGTATCATGAACTTCAGAGAGCTTGCCATAGGTGGTTAGCCGATAAAAGAGCACTCGTGTCTTCTAAATTATACACCTTTGAGGAATACCTTGAGAATGCAGTTGTAGTACATAAATTTCTATCTCGTGTAGAGGATCAAGAAGTCATTCTTACGGATAGAAAGATATGGAATAGAGTTCCTAGAGCTGTGTTGTATCGAGAGTATTGCCATGAACTTTATTTTTACATGTCAGAGTCTAAAATAGATCATATTACCATAGCACACTTTGTCAAGTTCTTGAAAAACAACTTCCAATTTGAAGAGGAGCATTTCATGACTCCTGATGAACTTGACCCTATCAATGATATCCATAAACTATTCATAGAAAGCTAAGTGATTCTTTCTACTATTGTTTCTTACAACTAGCATGTTGTTTGTTATTTTTATTCTCGCAAAATAATAATATAATAAAATCACACAAAAAAAAAAAAAAATAAAAACAACAAAACATTTCCTTTTAAAATATTATAGTAGGTATATAGTTAAAATATATACCTCTCAACCCTATCGCATATATATATATATATATATATATATAAGTATATATATTTGCTAAAACCTAAGTTTAGCACAATGCCTAGACTTAGGAATGGAAAACAAACCGAAGAAGATGAAGATTGGTTAGGAAGACCATTAATCGACCAAAATGTCCCTCCTGAGGACCAAGTTCAGGAAGAAGAAACCCTAGACCAAAAATAAGAAGAGCTTGTTGTAGGAAATGAACAAGAAGAAACTATTAGAGAGGAAGGATCCTCATCCCCTAAAATATCTCCGGGAGGAGCTATCACTTTTGAGAACATGGAACAATTTTGGAAGTTCATTAACACTAATATTGGTGTTTTTAATAGAGCAGCCCATATGGACAAGGATCAAATTAGTGACACTCAAGCAACTCTAGAAGAAGTATTTCAAACACACACTAATCCCTTGTCCTTTATTGAACAAGAGAGTGATCAAGCTGGACCATCCAATTTGGATATAGTAGCTATGATCTAGAGCATGCAACAACAACAGGTTACCCAACAACCTAAAGTGCCTGTTAACAAGCCTAGGGTCATTCCCGCACAAAAGAAACCATCATTTACTGCTCTATTTCACCAAGCTCTTGATCAACATACCTCAAATCAACAAAAACCCAAAACAAAACCGAACACCAATTACCAACAATCTAAGGTACAACATAATACTATTACAAATCCCCTTCATAATACTCTTCCTACCAACACTTTGCATAATAGCAATATAACATCTAATCCTTGTGTCACACCATCATACACTCATAGATCCCATACCTATGTGCCACCGAACCAATATGGTGGACAAACTAGCAATCTGGAAGCCGTGGTGAAACAGTTAGTTTCCCGCATGGACCAGATAGATCCCTACCGTCCCTCGTACAATTATTGAGAGATGTGTAGTCAGCCTTTAGATCCTATAGTCGTAGCACAGCCGTATCCTAAACATTTTCCTATGCCTGTTCTTCCCATATATAAAGGAACCAAAGATCCCATAGAGCATCTTCGTATGTTTAGGATAGCATGTCATGATATATCACATGATGACTTGTTATTACTAAAAATGTTCCCAAAAATCTTGGGAGGAATGGCATTAGAGTGGTATTATCAATTACCCACTAATTCTTTGAGGAATTTCAAAGAAACTGCCGAGTCTTTTGTTCATCAATTTAGTGCCTACATCGAAAGAGATGTGACCATTAAAGATTTGTATAACTTAAAATAGGGTAAAGAGGAATGCTTTGCTGATTTCCTAGCTAGGTGGAGACAATTGATAGGAAAATTGCACTTTGTGTTACCTTATAGGGAGATGTTGGACATCTTTATTAATAATTTGCAAGAGCAACTATCTTACGAATTATCAATCTGCTACCTTGACCACCTTCGATCAGGCTATAGACTTAGCCCGAAGAGTGGAAGATGCTCTCATTAGGAGAGGCCAGCTTAAAAAGAGAGACGATGAGAAAACATCCAAAAATCAATATAAGAATAAACAAGTTGTGGGTGATGGAGTCATCGATAGTAGAAATACTGCTAATGTTAATGCTACGAAGACAACAGAGAAGTTTGTACTAAAACCTCCTGATAGACCTCCTCAAGAATTTACTAGGTTAAATCAACCTTTATCAACTATTCTACCATAATTATTAGAATGAGGTTTGATTCAATTACCAAATATTCAGGAACCTGATCCAACTATACCCGGATACAGAGAAGATTTACACTGTGACTTCCATAGAGGACCTGGACACACTACCAACTCTTGTAAAAGATTAAAACATAAAATATAGGACTTGATTGATAACAATGAGATGGAGGTGCAAGCCTTTCAACCTAAGAAAAATCCTCCTAATAATGTTCAAAAGAACACCCCACAAAACCAGAACCAGAATGCCAATCAGTCATTGGACATATTTCAACATCCCTTACCAAAACATGGTAAGGAGGTGGCTAATCAAGTTGAACATCATAATGTCCCTCCTCCTGCCCGATATGTAGGAACTATTAGTGGGCATTTACCTGTTCATGATCTGGAAATATTTGACACAACTTTATCCATGGTTACAACCAGGCCTCTATATAATATTCAGATACCTGATCTTAGTGATACAGAATATGAGACTGAGAGTGATATGGAAATCACATCAAATCAATCGAATAGTTCTAAAGATGAATCGGATCCTATTCACCCTATCACAAGTTATATGGTTCCAGAAGAGCCATTTCCAAGAAGAGTCACTACTAGACCATCGTCTCACCGATTACTTTCTAATGAGCTAGCTATAAATGCTAGACCAAGACCCATTCATCATCCTCAGAATAATATTGTGGGTACCATCGGAGCTGTTACTAGACAACAGGCTCAAAATTCTCAACAAGATCAAATTCAGAATGGTGGATTAGCTCCATTTGTTTTGAAGGTTCCTAATAAAGGGAATCATTCACCTAATGTTCAACCTAAACCTCCTTATAATATTAATGAACAATTATCAAATATTACAGCTAGAATTTCTCTCTTGGACCTTTTAAGATCTTCTCCTACACATAGAGATGAATTAATGCTCACATTAAGTCATATGATGGTACCACAAGACATTCAACCTGAAGCCATGGCCGATACTATAATAACTCATGAAGTTGATTGTATTGACTTTCGGGATAGAGACATACCACAACATAGTTTACATAAAGATAACCCCTTGTATATTACTACCTTAATTGGAGATGTAGCAGTCAAACGAGTTTTGATTGATAATGGTTCATCTTTAAATATCTGCACTTTTGACTTCTACCAAATATTTGGGTTTAGAAGTGATGAAATGAAAAGAACTGATATGATCATAAAATATTTCAATGATGAAACACAAGAAACATGTGGAGTTATTACCATTCCATTGCAGGTTGGTCCAAGAACCTTGGATACGATCGTGTTTATTGTACATTGCCCTGCATCGTACAATATACTCTTGGGTCGTCCTTGGATCAATGCGATGCGAGTTGTTCCCTCAACTTTACATCAATGTGTTAAGTTCGAATTTAAGAATCAGTTGGTTACCATTCATGGTGATCCAAGACCCTTTGATATGTGTGCTTTGGCAGAACCTATTGGAGTTCAATTTTGCCCTGCTCTGTCATCCACACATCCTAATTCTCATTATCCATCTAAACATGTGAAACTCACACCCACAACGTCATCTACTTCTTCTCCATCAGTTGCACCTCCACATATAACTCAACTATCCTCTGAACAAACCGCATTAGGACCTAAGAAAGATCCTAATCCCACAACCAATGTCTCTTGTTCTACTCCTATAACTTCCATACCTTTAATAGACCCATCTATCGACACCTCTACACCATCTACATCCACAAAATTCATATTTTTTGCATCGAAAGACGTAGGGAATGTTCCTTCTACCTCTTATGCTCTTACTGACGAGCTCTTACCCGATCTATCTAAAATTCTTATATCAGAAGAAACGAATGCTTCTATGCAAGATTCCCTTATTTTAAATAATTTGCCACCATCTCCTCGTACCTTGGGCCTCCCATAGCCTATGGGAAGTATTTACCAAGTTGGGAGTTGTGCCTTTATTTATAAGGGATATGACTGGGGTAGAATACCCAGAAACATCAGAACTCATTATGATGGATATGCTCGATGTTATTTTACTAATGAGTATATTAAAGCCAAACCTATAATGCTTAAATTGGGATATAAAGGGAAAGGTTTGGGACCTTTCTAGAATGGTATGAAAGAACCTTTTGAGGTAGAAGCATGGCCCGCCCGATGTGGTGTGGGCCTATTTTCTAGTAAGGGTCAGCCATTCCCATTTGAGGATGATGACCATCTTATATGTTACCAAGATTATTTAGATGAACGTGATGCTTTGCATTTAATGAATAAGACATTCACATGTAATATGCTATCTATAGCTTATCCTGAGATGATCGCTGAATCCGACGATGAGTTGGAGGGAGATATCTTTCACGATGTCTCCATTGAGGAATTATTACATAATGGATTTTATTTTGATGGTTCTATACCTAGTATAGCCCAGCTTGAGGCCACGACTCCTCAAGACGAATTATCCAAGCTAACCTTGGAAGAATTACAAGAATTGGGCGTTTCACCCACCCCACCTAATTTTGAGAGATATCTACACATGGAAGTAGAAAATGTCATAAAAATTAACATTGGAACCGACGATAACCCTCACATAATCAACATTGGATCAGAATTGAGTCAAGAAAAACAGGATAAATACATTGCATTTCTTAAAGAATATGAAGATGTTTTTGCTTGGACATATGAAGATATGCCAGGTTTAGACCCTTCTGTAGTTATGCATCACCTAGTAGTGCATCCGGATGCTAAACCTGTTAAGCAAAAGCTTAGAAAAATGCATCCTAAAGTGGCCTTACTAGTCAAAGGGGAGTTAGAAAAACTCCTGAATGTTATTTTTATACAAGCCATTGATTATGTTGAATGGATCTCGAATGTAGTTCCAGTAACTAAGAAAGAAGCTACTAAGGTTAGGGTTTGTACAGACTTTAGAGATATTAATGTTGCATGCCCTAAAGATGATTTTCCCCTTCCCAATATGGATCAGATCATTGATTTTACTTCTGGGAGTGGAATGATATCCTTAATGGATGGATTTTTTGGTTATAATCAGATCAGGATAGCTCCTGAAGATCAGGCTAAAACAACCTTTATTACCCCTTGGGGGACTTTCTGTTGGAAAGTGATGCCATTCGGTTTGAAGAATGCAGGTGCAACCTATCAACGAGCCATGAATTATATCTTTCATGATATGATGCATGATATACTACATGATTATGTAGATGACATTATAGCTCGTTCTACTAAAGAAGATGACCATTTAGATGACTTGAGAAAAGTATTTGATTGGTTAAGGGAATATCTTATCCGATTGAATCCAGCCAAATGTATATTCGGAGTTAAGTCAGGTAAATTATTGGGGGTTATAGTTTCTTTACGTGGCATCAAAATTGACCCTCTCAAGATTACGGCTATCACTGATATGCCCACACCTACAAATATATCTGAATTACGAAGTCTACAAGGTAAGCTTCAAGCTATCCGTCGCTTCATCGATAAGCTGGCGGATAAAACTGGACCCTTTCTTAAGCTTCTTAAGAAGGATGTCTCTTTCCATTGGGACGACGAATGTAAGGAAGCATTTGAACTCCTCAAACAATATCTTCTTAACCCACCTATACTTTCGCCACCTAAACCCGATCGCCCATTTATCTTGTATATTTTTGCTTCAGATTTTGCTTTAGGAGCTATGTTAGCTCAACTTGATGATGAGAAAAGAGAGCGTGCTAATTATTACATTAGCAGAACATTAATTAGTTATGAAACCCGCTACACAACATTAGAGAAGTTATGTCTAGCAGTCATATTTTCTACATAGAAACTATGCCATTATATGCTCAGTCAGAAAACATATGTTATTGCTAAATCTGATCCCTTGCGGTATCTCATGAGTCGACCTTATTTATCTGGTCACACAACGAAGTGGGTTCTTGCTCTAAGTGAGTTTGAACTCATGTTTATAGGACAAAATTCTGTTAAGGGTCAAATCATAGCAGATCAATTAGTTGTTGCACCCTTAGAGTCCACCCATCCCCTCATCATTGAGTTTCCTGATGAATGCCTTAACCTAGAGGTGGATCATTCAGAGCAATGGTCCCTATACTTTGATGGAGCCCGATGCATGAGTGGGGCTAGTGCAGGTATTATTTTGATATCTCCATAGAAACATCTCATACCTCTATCCTTTAAATTAATGTTTGCCTATACTAATAACACTACTAAATATGAGGCTCTAATCCTTGGATTACGAGCTACCCTGGCACTGAAAATTAAAAATCTATTAGTTTTCGATGATTCTCAACTTGTTATAAATCAAATTAACGATTTTTATCAGACCAAAGATGATAAATTACACCCATATAAAGCATATGTATTACAATTAATATCTTTATTTGATCAAGTTACCTTGGAAGCTATTCCTAGAACTAGCAATCGTGTGGCTGACGCTATGGCTGCAGCTGCATCTCTTTTACCCTTGGAGTTAGATGATGAATATGCTACCATCATTATTCGTCGACTCCAGGAACCCGCTTCAACTAAATCATGCTTGGAACCTTTGGACGTGTTTCTAATCAATGAAACTATTCTTGAACTTTGGTACACTGACATCCTTAATTTTCTTCAAAATGGGACCTTCCCTGAAGGTTCTAATAGAAACTAGTGTCGGTTATTACGTAGACGAGCAAGTTGCTTCGTAATAATTGGTAATACGTTGTATAGGAGATCTTTTGAAGGTATCCTATTGAGATGTTTGAATCTAGAAGAGTCTAGATCAGCTTTGAGTGAAGCCCATGATGGATCTTGTGGGGGACACTTTAGTGGTAGCACCATTGCTAAGAAGCTCCTTAGGATAGGATATTTTTGGCCTACCATGGAGAATGATGCACATGATTACGTGCGCCATTACGACAAGTTCCAGAAACACATTGACCTTGTCCATGCGCCTACACAAGAACTGCAGGCTATTTCATCTCCTTGGCCCTTTTCAAAATGGGGCTTAGACATCATCGAAAAAATCAATCCTGTGTCATCTGATGGACACAAATTCATCATAACCACCACCGAGTATTTTACGAAGTGGGTCGAAGCTATACCCTTAGCTTCTTGCACTGGAACGCAAGTTTCCAAGTTTATTCTTAATCAAATTATTTGTAGGTTTGGAATTCTTGCAAATCTCATCTCGGATAATGGAACTTGTTTCAAAAACAAAGATGTAAAGAAACTATGTCAAAAATATAAAATTCAACATCGTTGGTCCACTCCCTATTATCCTCAGGGTAATGGCCAAGCAGAAGCATCTAATAAAACATTAATTAAAATCCTCAAGAGACTGGTCAATAAATCTGGCCGTGATTGGCACATTCAATTATATCCTACTTTGTGGGCTTATCAAACTAGCATTCATACTCCCACGGGCACTTCACCTTTTGTTTTGGTTTATGGCGCTGAAGTTGTTTTTCCCTTTGAACTAGAAGTTCCTTCTTTGGCTCTGCTACTTCAAGATACTAAAGTAGGAGATGAATATCATGCTGGAAAATTTAGTCAGTTGGAACTCCTAGATGAGAAGCGCATTAATGCTTTGGAGCATCTTCGTGCCTACCAGAACAAGCTCAAATGAGCATATCTCAAGAAATTTCATAATCGATCCTTTGAGATCGGCGACCTCATCTTAAAAGAAAATCAAAAAAATACTAATGCAACTAAAGACCTTAAAGGAAAATTCGAGCCTAACTGGCTTGGGCCATATATTATCACTTCTAAATTTGGATCGGGAGCATACAGATTAGCTACCTTAGATGGTAAATATCTTAAAGAACCTATGAACATTATGCATCTTAAGTGCTATTATGCATAAATATGGTAATTTTGTCATTGTATATATTATACATATTGTCTCATATTAGTAATTCATATAAAAATTTCAAAAAAAAAATAGTAATATTATGTATTCTCTCAATTCATAAATTAAAATCAAAATATAAAAAAATCAAAATCATCAAAATCCTCAAAAACATCTTCTATTTTGCACCTGTCAATTCTTGAAGTATTGCAATTATATTTTCGGTTATTTTGGATAAATTAGCATTTATCTGGAATCCCTCACTTTCACACTCACATGAATAAATATCTTGATCTTATTTGGTATGATTATTAATCTCTCTTATATCAAAGTCCACAGTTGAATTAAATAAAGTTTTGAGCATAGAGAACTGATCTTGTTATTTACTTGAACCAAGTACACCTTTTCACATTAAAATGATTTCATTGCAAATTCAAAATGATGCTACACAGTAGAAGTGGTCTCTTGAGCAAAAAGTTTCCCCTGCTATCCTATCATGCACATGGTCTAGAATCTTTGAGAATTGACAAAAGGACAAGCTCACTCCTGCCTAGAATAAAAATCCCTTGTTCTATAGCCAATCCAAGCAAGTATCTCTAGTATAGGAAGAAAAATAAAAAGAAGAATAAAATCAAGAAAAATCATGAGAAAAAGAGAAATTTTTCAGAAGCATTATTTCAGTATCATTTTTTACCATCTCAGCAATATTTTAGCATTATCTCAGTGTCAAGCAAAATAAAATAAAAAAATAGAAAAAGAAAAGAAAAGAAAAGAAAAAACAATAAATCCCTTCCCCCCCTTTTGAAAGAAGGAAGTGTGAAACTTGAATCCCTGGAATTCTCAATTATTTGAAAACTGTGAGGTAAACCCCATAACAGGTGATTTGTGCCCAACTTTCTTGAAATTCGGTAACTCCTAGCATGGTGATATGTCTGTCACATTAGCGACCTTCTTTTGTACACACCTATGTCCGCTTATGGATCATCTAGCTCTTGATGACCCGACTTACATAGTAGTCTGGTACGGTTACATGCATATAAATCATGGTCAACAAACACTCATTTGGTTAATTCAAATTACTTGTATCAAATTATCTTGCTTAAAATCGGTAAATGAACATTACAATTGCACACATATTTGTGTTTGAGAGATTTTGTATCATTATGATAGATCAAGATCGGCAATGAACTCAAGTATGCACATGGGGTTCCTTATAAATCTAAATTTTTTCTTTGAGATAATTTAAAATATTTATTCAAATCTTCTGGAATAATTTGACTTTCTTACCTGAGAATATCTGCTTAGCGTAAAATCAATTAAATACATTTTTTTCAAAAATCCAAAATTTTCTTGCAAAACATGTTAAAAAATCTAGCAATAAAGTCACATTTATATATTTTCGACTTTCACGACGATGGTATAGTTCCTAAACCTAAATTGGAATTTTATGCCTAGTGCAAGTCCTCATTTGTATATTTTTTATTTATCTCAAAATCAAAAATCAACTATGCAATAAAACTATTATATCAATTTCTTCTTTGGATTTCACGATGATGGTATAAGTCTATACCTATAATTCTATGCCTAGCGCAAGCCATCGTTCTAATTTTATTTCCCATTTATTTAATCCATAAAAGCATATGGCTTAAATCATTATGTTACACAATTGTGCTTTAAAAAGAACGACAACTTTCCTATTTCATTTCATTATGTCAACATTCATTCATTTTTTTTGCAATGATGGTATAATTCCTAGGGAATTATTCACATTTCTATCATACTTAGGAATTTTATGCCTACCAAAAATCATATTTTTAATATTTCATGCATAATATTTTCATGGAAATCTGAAAACAAATCATCACTATCATCATTTCATCATCACAACACAAAGTCTTAAGAAAGTCTCTTAAGCACCCTTTTACTTGTAGCAATATTTCTCTCATACTGGGATTAGCTTGATGACCTAGCGAGCGGCGACTCCATGAAATGGTCATGTAACAATGACAATGTCCTTTGAAATTATTGTTAGAAGTCATTTTATTTTCATCAAAACACACCACAACAACCACTTTGTTTACATCAGATTATTTCATTTAATTTTATAGCATGAAATAAAATTATACTATTTTCAAAGACATAATTACATGAATAGTCAATAAACAATTAAAATATTAAAGCATCATAAAACATATGCACAAGTCATATCACAAAAAAAACATCACATATATATCAAGAAGTATATACATCATATCAAAATGGATTGGTATGCCACAATCTATACCCTAGCATACTCAATCATCTCAAAAATAGTCTATGTACAAAGTGCATCTAGTCTTGAGAATACCTCGAGCTCTCAGCATCATCTCCTCTCCTACCCTGAGGTGGATGAGGTGGTCCCATCGAAGCTCGTACTATGTCATGGGTCCTCGACGTCGATAATGATGATGTCCTCGATGACCCCATCCTAATCGGCTTCGCAATGCCAGATGGCAACTGTATCCTATGGCCATCTAGAACCAACTGGTAGTACACTCCTTGATAGAACGTGGTTTGACCAACTGACTGCACCAACTCCAGAATGCTTGTCCCTCTACTCTGAGCCCTGAGCCGTGTAGCCCCATCTTGTAGAGTCTACACCTGAGCTCATAGGTGAGCATTATCCACCTAGATAGTTGCCATCTCACTGCTCTACCCCACCTCAACACCCTTTCCCCTATCGGGCAATGGTGGCATATCCCTCTACTAAGGAGGGAGTCTATCTCTCCTCTCCTATCTCCTCTCCTCCCTCATCTCCTACTACTACTATCTCTCTGGAGCCTATGGTGCTCTTCGACATCTATCCTAAGGAGGCCATCACTGATCCCTCCCTCTGTGACCCCTAGCTGCATCGATGGTAGCTTGGTGTTGCATCTCCATCCGTTGCACTACAACATGCATCGGACCCTATGCCCTTGTCATCCGAGGAGGGCGGATGCCTGCATACCAGGCATCATATCCATCTGCCATCTCCGTATCATCTGCATCCACTAGCTGAATGGGGGTGTCATTAGCATCCTAACTTCAGAACCGCTACATGTCTGGAGCCCCACTGAGTGTGGTATTATCCCACATAGTCTAGGAGTACTCATAATCCCTAAGAGTAGGGATCCCTTGTTGTAGACTGAACTACCTCAAAAATTGGTCATAGTAGTGGAGCTCTACCTCTCCCCACTCTATCCTCAACCATATGACTCGCCTAATGTGAGCCAACTCCTATCCATCCTCTACCCACCCTGGATGCTCTCTCCATGGTCCCTAGGTGATCCAATCTGGGGTGACATCATCCAGTAACCTTCGAGATGTTAGCAGATCTATTCGTCGTTGTGACCCTCTCTGGAGCCACTAGTAGAAAACTCGGGGTCTCTCTTGGTCAACTCCTATCAGTGGAAGCCCTACCAGCCTCCGCATCATAATGTGCTCCTAGAACCAAACCTGTAGAAGCGATTTCAGCACCAAACATCGACCCCCCTTGTATACAACCCCGTAAAGGATCCTATACAAGTGGCACAGTACAAAGCTACCCTAAGAAAACCTGTATTTGTGGTCTATCATGTCATAGACCACATATGCAAGTAGCCATGGTAATCTACATTGACTTTGGTGGCATAGAAGAAGGCCACCCACCACCCCTGCCAAAACTCGGGTCAATTGAGATTCCCTAGGCATCCGCCTCAAAGCCTTGATGTTCACTCCACCCTTCTCCAAGATGAATCTTGGGTCCTCGCACAATCTCATCATGGCGTGGCCTTGATTTGCTGAAGGTGTCATGAATCGACCATGTATGGGGATCCTCAAGATCCTCCATACATCCTCTAGAGTGGGAGTCATCTCCCCTATCGATAGCCAGAAGCAGGATGACTCCGAATACCATCTCTCTGCTAGGGCTATCAGTAGCCCCATGTCTATAGGAATTTGTGGCATCTCTGCCACATGTTGTAGTCCTACCTCTACCAATATGTCTCGCTCGGCCTGATTTAGCATGACCAAATCATCTCTTAGACCTCCGTATTTCCACTCCCAACTCTTTAGCAATCCCCTCTACAAAATAAGCAATAAAACAAAAAAAATCATTAGTACATAATCATTAAAAAATCAATTAAAATAAAAATTGATATCACCCATTATTGGATGATATCATACCAAATTTAGATAAAATCATCCTTAATAGGATGAAATCATCTTCGTTCTTCAATTTGGGGATCACCCCTTATTGGACAGGATCACCCCTATTTCTTCAATTTTGTCCCTAGATGAAATCGAAAATATAGAGACGATTTCGTTGTCGGCCTAAAAATGGCCGCGACGCCCAAAAAAATTAAAATTCAATTCAAAAATTAAGTAAATCAAGTTAAAAACACAGTAAAACTAGGTTTAGATCCTTACCCGCAACCCACGTCAGATCTCTGTCGATCTGTGTACCGTTTCCACCATTTCGCCTACAGAGCTCTGAAATAGTGAAAGTGAACAGTAAAAATGAATTAGGGTTTTACCCTATTTTTCTTATTTTTATTCAAAAATGACATTTTTTTTTTAATTTTTGCTTTTTTGTGCTTTTACCTCAAACGTTAGATTTGGGTAAAAACTCGGAGGGGGCACCATAGTAAACAATCGTACGATTCGACCTAGAATCGTCATCTAAAAAATGGAATAAATTTTTGCTTTCTTGTAAAGCGTGGAGAACTCGTCTTTAACGCATTTTTTTAGAAAATTTGCTAAAGAGGGGGCAAAATGTAGCATCCTAAAATTGGCGTAGTTAAACTATTAGTAAAAAGTAGAAATTTGAATTTTAACCCTGAAACTGCCCGTTAACCGTTCACCTCATTTTTCATGCCATTTTTAGAGGTTGTTGTGACCGTTGGACGATATCGTCATCGATATGACGATATCATCCCAAATTGGACGAATTCTTCTGGAATAGAACGTCTAGATGATTTCATCCCAAAATTGAATTTTTGCAATTAGCTTTTGTTCCAACGGCCTCTCCAACTTGGGCAGAAGCGTGTCTGTGCGGTTGGAGATTCCCACGTTGAGGATCTCCCAGATTAGGATGATCCCCAACCTCCTAACCTCCTCCTAATACTATATAAAATGGGATTTTCCCAGTTTATCCCCCTGACTCCCTCCTTGATCTCACATCATTTGCATTTATGTTTTCAAGTTTTGTTGCAGGATTTCACTGTGTTTCAACCGGAGGTAGCTAGGATCATTGCAGGCGATTCAACTACAATTTGAGATGATCCTATCAAGATCGACGATGATCTTGTACGATTATAGATGATCCGGTCTACAATTTAGCTTGAGGGCAATTAGAGCCCTGATTTTGCATTTTCTATCTCATTTTCCTTATTTATTGGTGCATTAGATTAATTTACTTCTATTTTGCATCTTGGAGTTCACCTCATTTAGCATAATTGCATGATAAAATTCAAAATAAGTTTTCCAAAATAGTGCATATCATTTAATTTGATATCCGGATTTATCATTCAAACATCTATACTATTATTTCTATCATTTTGCATCATTCTTGCAATTGTATTTTTGGTTTTTGGTGTCTATTTTCTTGATTGCAGGTTTTTGACGAATTCGCCTAACGAATTCGTCAGGTTGTTGACAATTTTGGGTGATCTCAAACGATCTCCTATGATTTGGGATGATTCTGTACAATTACAGATGATCCTGTCATATTCGGGATGATCTGGACTCCTACAAGCTTCAAAATCTTCATCAGACATCAGAAATCAGGTGTACTCTTCTCCATTTTATATATTCTCTGTATTCAATCACATTATGATTCATTTGTCTTATGTTTTCATGTAAATAAGAATCTTCATATAGAATAGCTTAGCTTCATTTTGGCCAACCTAGGAACCTGAATGATTGAACATAAAATGAACAAATCAAACCCATTTTCAAACCTAGGCATGGAAACTGCCACTCAAAGTTTCCTGGTGAACCCCACCATCCATCGAAAATTCACCTTTATACCCCTCCCCCGAGAGGCATGACCTTCAAAGGGCCTCTCCGTCCAAGGTATTTTTCCATCCTTTTCTCATCCCCCCCTTCGGGTACAAATCCTTTAGCCTGAAGGTAAGGGTGAGAAAAATTTGGGCGATACATTACCTTAAGCATATTGTTTCAAAACTTGAGTGAATCACCTTCTTGTGAGGAAAGGAGAAGGAATATTATTTTTCCATGTTAATCACTTCTTATATTTGGAGCAAATTGCTTGTTGGATTTGACTTGGAGAAGTTTTACTATTTTTGGGGTGAGTCACTCATTGAAGTGAGCAAAATTTTTGCATGTTTTATATTTTGGTAGATTGCTTGAGAATCTTCCTTGAATGTATTTTATTCATAATAGATGAACATATGAGGCTGAATTCAAGTTTTAATTTTTCTTTGATGCTATTTGAGTTACTTTGTGAAAATTTATAAATTCTAGAATTTGTATTGGGATCACAATTCCCAAAGTACCTAAAAATATCTAGCATAAATAACAAAAATGATGAATTTTCAAAATCAATTTGAGATTGAAATTGATCAAGTACATGCCCTCAGTAAGCCATTCTAGATTCAACTTGTGAGAGAGTAAGATTTTTGGAGCAAATTGCTTGTAATTAGGAGTGAATCACTCATAGAATTGGCTTAGAATTATTTTAGGTATTTTGCTCAGAATAAAATGAATTGATCCTAAATTTGGAGGGAATCACTTTCTAAAATTAGACTTAGCAAAACTTGTTTTAATTTTGAGCTAATTGCTTCATCCATGATAAATGTAATTTTGGTAGGAAATTAGAAGAATTAAGTGTCTTGATTTTTTAATTAATATTTATGCCTTATTTATTGTTTTAGAAAATTTAGAAGGGATTGCCAATGGATTTTACCAATCTATGGTTATAAACCAGCTTTCCACTATCTTATAACCTACACTAACTTGCATATAAAGTAAAGTGCACAAATAAAATTAAAAAAATATATATGGAAATAAAACTACATGAAATTTTAAGGGTGTGAGTAATTCAAATAAAATACAAGTATAATACATAGTGAGGAAAGTGTGTGATCAATCAACACATTCAAATCCAAATAACATCAGTGTCTATACGACTTGATGATGGCGTCCACAACTCCCTCTGTAACTACGAGCAGGATTCCCTAGGCCCCTTCTAGGGATCTAGAGGAAGGCGAGATCCCTCCCTCAGAGGATGCTCCCACAAACCCCAACCTGAACTCGGGTGGGAAATCTTACCTAGAGAAGGTAATAGGGACGGCTAAACCCGGACCCTCTGGTAACCCTAACCATCCCCCCGTGATCACCAATGGGGAAAATATGGTCCTTCTAGTCTCTCTCATGGTAGACAAACTCTCTTCAAAATCCCTCTCCTTGGTCGGCAAGTTTGTGGGAGGGAGACCTGACATGGAATCCATAAGAAGATGGGCCAGATTCAAATGGTGCACAGTAGGGAACCTTCATATTGTGGCCCTCTCATGGGGTTTCTTCCTGATATGCTTAAATAACCATAACGACTATACTCGAATCCTCATTAGGGGGCCCTGGTTCTATGGGAGGAAAAGTAAGATTTTAATCCCCAGATCCAAGATATCAATATTGCTCCAATCTAGGTTCACCTCCCTGATCTCCCCATCCAGTTTTTCCATGAGGACATCCTAGGATGGATTGGAACATACATCGGGGACATGGTCGCCCTTGACCATGCAACAAAAGCTAGGTCCCGCATGTCCTATGCTCAAATCTGTGTCAATTCCAACCTTAATTCATAGCTTCCAACCCACCTAAACCTCATCTATGGGGATTTTCACTAGTTTCAAGCTATCGAGTATGAAAATAAACCAGCATTCTGCATCGAATGCAAGACCCAAGGACACCTTTGAGCACATTGCCCATCCCTCAAGCCTCAGTAGGAAGCACCAAGCATAAATGGTCCCCCCCTCCTCAATAGCACCAAACGGGATAATGCTTCGATCGATCGAGAGGACATGGTAATCACATATCGACCAATGACAAAGGAAAGCGGGCCGCTATCTAGGACCATCCACCCACCAACCCTTATTTAGTTACAAGCCAGGTATTTTCCATGTTCACCTTTCCCAATAGATTGGGCCCTTAAGCGACTCTGATGATGATGTTCTTCTCTCTGTCTCCATTCCTATGCACCAACCCTCCACCATTCCCCACCCTCATCCCTCTCCCTCTAGATCTAGGTCTTCCATCCCCATTTCCTCCCCACCACCCTCATCCCAGCCTGATTCCCTCTTGGACCCCTTACTACAGACCAACCCTCCCCCCATTCTACAGTTGGTTTCCCCTCAGAAGAACCTCTTTCCCCTTCTGAATCCAACCCCGACTCTCATGAGGATGCTTTCAGTCCCACTCAGTCTAGGATAGATATTAGCTCTATCATCACCAAAAGCAGGAAAGGCCCCATTGATACAGGGGGTGAAATAAAAAGAGGTCAACCCACCACCTATGAAAAAAGCAATAAGTACACAGACGACCAGGTTGCCAATGGAGTACAGCTAACCCTAAGTTCAACCTTGTTCACACAGGCAAAGGATGAAATTAAAAATCCCAAACCTCCCTCCATTTCCACCAAGGGAGGCAAGAAACCTACCAAAGTTTCTAAATGAAGATCCTCTCCTGGAACATTAGAGGGCTTAACAACATGAGCAAACAAAGGTTAGCTTGAACCACCAGGAAAGAGTACAAACCCTCTATACTCATCCTTCAAGAAATGAAAATTGATACTGATAAAACTCATAGCGTAGTCCAAAAAATTTGGAAGACTGGACAATGGGCTTCATCCCCATCGGAGGGATCTATAGGAGGTCTATTGTGTCTATGGGACCCTGAGAAGGTCAAAGTCAAATTCATCTCCAGATCTAATAGAACCTTAAACATAATGTTTTATTGCAAAGAAAATAAATTCACTTGGGTGTTGTCCAACATCTATGCCCCAAATAATCCTATGGAGAGATTCAACATGTGGAATTCCATGTCCCTCATGAAGGATGCCTTCTCCCATCTCCCATGTATGATTGTAAGGGACTTCAATTCTCCTCTCTTCCATTATGATAAGAAAGGGGGAGCATCCTTCCCATATAAAAGCATTTCGAACTTTCAGGTATTTGTCGTTGAAAATGAACTCATGGATATTCAAATCCATGGCCACCAATTCACTTGGAGTACCAAGAGAGTGGACGCTAAGCATATTCAGGTTAATCTAGACCGGTTTTTTCTCTCTCAATAGGCCATTCCCCTATTTGGAGACACATCCTTGATCCCCCTTCCCAAGATAGGCTCTGATCACTCCCCTCTCTTATTGGAATCAAATAATGCTCCACCCTTCCCAACCCCATTTAGGTTTGAGAATATGTGGATCCAACACCCAGATTTGAAACAACGAATTGAATATTGGTGGATGACTCACGTCCCTAGTTCATCTATGTACAGAGTATCTCCCAAACTTAAGATCATAAAATATAACTTGAAAAACTAGAATAGGAAAGTCCTTGGGGATATTTTTGATCTCAAGGCAAAAACGTTAAGTAAACTCAAAGATCTAGAGCAGCAAACTCAGCATGATCAGTGGACCCACTAGCTCATGGAAGAAGAAAATCAGTTGCTCACTGACTATCATAACATCCTATCCAAGGAGGAGACCTTATGGCAGCAAAAATCCTGAGCCCTATGGCTCAAATAAGGGGATGCCAATACCAGGTTCTTCCATGCTTCTACTCTGCATAATAGAAGCACTAACAAGATCAGAGAACTTACCTTAAGGGATGGCTCTATCACTCAGGACATCATCCAGATCCGAGAAGAAGTCACCACCTTCTTTAGAAAAATCATGGGCTCTAAAAATCCTTTCAATATTGTAGCCCAGGATGCCCTACTTGAAAATATCCCTCCCTTGGTCACCCCTGAGATGAAAAATCCCTGATTCAACCCCTCTCTGAGAAAGAAATCAAAAGTGCTTTATTCTCCATGAAAGCTGACAAGGCTCCTGGGCCGGATGGGTTTCCCCCTAGGTTTTTTCAAACTTTCTGGGACATAGTAGGGAAGGATGTGAGTGATGCCATCAAGAAGCTCTAGAAAATCAAAACCATCCCTCGAGGAACAAATTCCACATTCATCGCCTTGGTTCCCAAAAACCCCCAATGCAAATCCATGAATGACTTCAGACCTATCAATCTCTACAACATCTTGTACAAGATCCTAGCCAAATCCCTAGCTCTTAGGATTAAAAATATCCTCCCCTCCATTATTGATCTATGCTATGGAAGCTCTGTTGAAGGCAGATCAATCACCGATAGCATCATATCTCTTCATGAAACCCTCCATTCATCAAAGTGCAACAAGAAGACGACCATGTTTCTGAGACTAGACATTAAAAAATATTTTGATAGGATGGATAGGACTTTTCTTCTCAAAGTTCTAGCTCATTTTGGATTCCACTAAGATTGGATTCACCTCATAAAAGGATTCATAACCTCTCCTTGGTTCTCATTTCTGGTCAATGGGTCTGCTACAGGTTATTTCCCTAGCCTTAGAGGGATTGGACAAGGAGATCCTCTATCTCCCTTCCTCTTCATTATATTTGTTGAATCCCTGGGCAAATATTTCAAATAGGCCATGGCTTCGAGAGGCATGTCAGGTATCAAAGCTTCTTCTAACTCTCCCCCTTTGTCTCACCAACAGTTCATTGATGATACTATTATTACAACTTCAGCCTCTGTTGTCCAAGCTAAATCCATCAAAGGAATCCTTGATACCTACACTTTTGTTGTAGGGTAATATATCAACTATCTCAAGAGTAACTGTTACTTCCTAAACACTCCAAGTAATAGGCAAAGGATAATTACTCGTATCCTCCAGTGTTGTATTGCTACCTTCCCCACCTCCTACTTGGGTCTCCCTCTATTCACCATGAACCCGAAGGAATCGATGTGGGATAATGTCATTGAAAGGATCAATTGTAAGTTTACTGCCTATAAATGCTCCCTCCTATCCCAAGTATCCAAAGCAACCCTCACCATGGCAGTCCTCCAAATCATCCCTGGTCTATTTCATGTCAGTCTTCAAAGTGCTTGCCTTAGTTCATTCCAAAATTGAGCAAATGAAAAAATGTTTCTTTGGTCTTGCCTAGATAATTCGAAGAAATTCCACCTTGTCAGTTGGGACAAAGTATGCCAAACCAGGGACCTAGGGGGACTTGGCATGAGGAGATCAAAAAACATAAACATTACCCTACTAGAAAAATAGGCATGGAAGTTGTTCACCAACTACAAAGCAGAATGGATCACCATTGTCCAAAGAAAATATCTCAAAAACTTAACCCTTATGGATAATAGCATCCCTATAAATGGATCAACCTTCTAGTGGGGTGTTATCTAAATGAAAACTCTTATCATGAGAGGGACATGGTGGCAACTAGGCTTAGGTGCTTCTATAGACTTTTGGGAAGACATGTGGCTAAAATACAAACCCCTCAAGGATCTTCCTAAGGTATCCAGACTTAGACCAAGTCTCGAAAGGAGATGGGGAAGCAAAGTGATGCATTACATAGATAGGGGCACATGGAAGATTATCCCCGAGGATAGTGAGCACCTCTTGTGGGCCGGTAAGACTTTTTATAAGATGTTGAGAACCACCATCATTCCTACCATAGTCTCCCAAGACTACCCCATTTGAGCGGGAACTGATAGTGGGGATTTCACGATCAAGTCTACCCACTCCATGATAGTCAAACCCTGGGTCCCCACCATACCATTCAAGTTAGTTTGGATTAAATACCTCGTCCCAAAAATTGGTTTATTTTCTTGGAAAACCATTCAAAACAAGGTCCTCACCATAGATAATTTTATGAAAAGAGGGATCCCTGTCCCTAACAGATGCCACCTCTGTCTGTCCAACTAGGAATCCATTGACCACCTCCTTTTAGAGTGTGTGTTCACTAGGGAGGGCTTAGATCAGTTGTTCACCACCTTTAAAATCCATTGGGCCCACCCCAAATCCCTATTGGACATGTTAATTCAATGGCCTACTCCCTTAAGAAACCCCAAAGTAGCTTTCCTATAGAAAATTTATCTTCACCATTTCATTTGGTAAGTTTGGATTGAATGCAACCATAGGGTCTTTTCTTCTGTCCATTACAACTCCACCTCCTTAGCCATCAAATCCATTTCATTCGCCTCTAAAAACTCCCATCTCATCCCCTGGTCCAGCTCCCCCTTGAGCAAGAATGAGGCTAACATCATCAATTCCCTCAACATCCCCATCCCCACCTTACCCCCTCCCTCAATCCATCCCAGAACCAAAGCTCACTAGTTTCCCCCTCCTGAGGGATGGATAAAAGCAAACTTTGATGGTGCATCAAAAGGAAATCCTCGGCTAGTCGGGCAGGGGAGTGATTAGGGATCACAAAGGAAAGATAGTTATGGCTTTTGTAGAGAATATTTATCATTAGACCAATAATGTGGCCGAGGTATGGGCCCTGTGGTGAAGTTTGCACCTCATCAAGGGGTCATGTGCCAAGATCCATGTTGAAGGGGACTCTTAATATCATTGGTTACCTCATTTCTAACAAAGTCCCTCCATGGAATATAAGATCCCTTATCCAAGAAAGTAGGAAGATTTTAAACCAACATTTCTAGGTGGAAGCTAGTCATACTTTTAGGGAAGCCAATTGGCTTGTGGATAGGCTGGCCAACTTGGGCTTGGGGCAAACACCCATCACCATGTGGCATGACTCCTTCCCACTAGATGTCCTTCAAGTTGCGGCATCATACAGACATGGCAGGTACTCCAAATGCATCCATGCTAACCAATGATTTATTATTTCTATAATATGTAGGAGTTACATCAAGTGTCCCATTTCCCTAGAGCCTCAAATGTGTGCTCCAACACCCGCTGATGATTTGCTACCCTACTAGTTCTCATCGAATAAATTCAAAGTGTGGTTCTCCGTCTATGATGTCCCAACGCTCTCTACCAGCGACCTCTATCATGTTTCCAGCTGCACCCCCTTTCCCCTCCACATTTCTACCCATGTCTACATACCTCACCCAAGTTTTTACCTCCACCTATGTAGATATGGTCCCTAGGCTGCCCCTTAATCCTCACCATCCTCGGTGTGGCATCCCCCTATTCACCTGTCACCCATCTGTAAGGCCCGACATGATCTATTTTCCTCCCTCGACCTATTTAAATCACCTCTTTAGCTTAGCCCATGACACTCCATTCTAAAAGTCTATCCTATGGGCCTCATCCACCATCGCAATTCCTATACCCACCTCTACCACCATGGCATACCTTGAACTAAGCTCTATCTAGCTAGACAACATAGTGTCTGCTTACCTATAGGGCACCCAAATCACCACCCTATTATCAAAATTCTATGGAGCTAAGGACGACATCATGAAGGACTTTGTTTGCATGTGGTCAAATTACCATGTCTATGTTAGGAACCTATGCTTCAAGGTCAATCCAAAGATGATTGATGATATTACAGAGCTACGAGTTGGAGGGCGTCTTGTTTGGTGAGACAAACATTGATGGGAACCTGAGTTGGAAGGTTTTCCCAACTACTAGAACTTCTTGTGTGATGGCCATGTGCTAGACCATCAATCCCTTCCCCCTTGTTCCCTATTGTTGCCATTTCCCTCATTTAGTACTTATCCTACGATGATCCCAACAAGCATATGGTAAGCTTCCACCTTGCCCTTGTCAAACATATCTAGGGATACAGACCCATGAACATTCCAAGGTTCCTTTATTGGTCTATGTGTCTCTTTGTAACCACTTCTCATAAGAAAGGTACCCCCTACCCACCAGGGGATTTTCACCATTATATTCTATCATGTTTTGGCTAATTCCCCCATTGTAGCTACCCCTTTAAAATCTTCCCCCCTTCTCCCAAGCCCCCCAAAGCCCTGCTCATTCCATATTGAGCAATCTCATGGATAGCGATGGAATTCTCAGCACCTTGACCTCCAAGAAAGGCATTGTTGTTGCTTCCCCATCCATACCATATTTTTCCCCTTCCAAACCTATCCCCTCACCCCCTGCCCCCACTCCCTCCCCTTCAAATCCAACCCCTTCCCCTTCCAAACCCACCCCTCCCCCATCCAAAACCACCCCCCCACCACCAAGAAGCCTTTAGTGGGAAAACGTAAAGCTAAAATTGAAGAATCGGCAACCCCTATCCATAGGTCCTCCAAGGCAAAGAAGCCCAAAATGGAATCCAGTCATAATTCCCCCTAGAAATTGAAGACCTTAAGGGGGACTCAACCCCCACTTCTGGCATCTCCAACCGTCTCACCCGGATGTTTCTACGGAGTTTCATCATCGCCTTCGAAAGCACCAGTGCCGCTCTGAAGCATGCCCTCCAATAGAGTGCCAACCATCCTAAAGAGGACATCACAGATATTGACCCTTGAGCTGCTACGGGCCTGTGGGTTTTTTGTGTTGTTTTGAGGTTTTTTGGGGTTTTTTATGCAATGTTTGGAATTGCTTGGTCTAGTGTTGGTCTAACCACCCGATTGGGTCTCCCTGTGTCAGTCCCTGCGAGGGCTCTAGTGAACATCTATGGATTATTTTTTGTTTTCTTTAGTAGCCCCTGCGAGGGCAAGCACCACCTGATTACCAAATTCTACATCCCCTGTGAGGGAATTTTGGTAAACATATCCCCTGCATGGGATTGTTTAGACTATTGTAGACTAATCCCTCCTAGACAGAGGATTATGCAACATAAATGTACTTCAATTTAGTTAATTTTTTGTACATTTGGGAGTGGGACCCAGTTAAAACCCTCTGAAATGCAACTACAACTTACCAAAAAAAAAACATCAGTGTCTATACCTTTATAAGATAAAAAAATGATAAGTGAATGATAATATGGGCTAAAATGGCATTGCCACAATTATCACATACTTAGAAAACTAGGATAGTAGTGCCACTAATGGAATTTTAAGGAATTGCCAATTTCTTACAATCTCATGAGATCAAAGCACAATGTGGGTTTCATAGAGTGTAACTTTTAATTATCATGGCCAAAAAATGAATACAATGCAACCCTAGGCTCTTGTTAGTAGTAAGAGTTTACTCTTGAGTTACTTGGGGTGAGAAAAAATTAGTCCTAATAAAACTAAATATTGGGGGCTTCTTTAGAAAAATTATACATCATCAAATTTTACATGCTTCTAATTATACCTCTAACATATTATAATGCTTCTAAAAATGGCTTAGTACACCACTACATGTTAGAATGTCACTTTCAAAAGATTTATCCCAATATTTGTGCTTTCAAAATTACCTCTTCATGACTTGCTAAGCAATTTTTTCCAATTATAGATGAATAACTTACTTTTGAATGTAAATTTTTAGTTGTTTTGAGGGGATTGCTCCATGGTACCAATTAGTCCACCTTTATCAAATTGCTCCCTAGATCCAATAAACCTATTTTATAAGAAAATATGTACTTTGCAAAAATTAGACAAAATTTGGGAGGTTTTATGAGGCATCTACTATTTTATTTCTTTGATTCATGATCCTTAAATTTGTGAAGCCCAAGGTAGTGTTTATGTACTACAATGGGTTACTAGATAATGTTGTTATTAATTAGACATCAATAGTAAAACTTTTCATGCATATATTTGGTAGTATGGGTAATGGATATTTTGGTTTATTTTAATTAAATACAATGCAAAGACATCCTTGAGAAAATACTCATGAATATAATACTATATTTATGAGGATATTGTATTTGATTCCTCTAAATGCTAGACCTAATGAGGAACATACATTACTATATTACATCAATGTCTTGCAATTTGATTTAGCACTAATGGTTTGTTATAACCATGTCACTTTAGCTACAACTTTTGAAGAGGAATATCATACAAACAATGTCTTGATTAGAATAGAAAAAATTATACCTACCTTGCCTATGGCTCGTATCACCCATATCACCCAAAATACCTATATTCTTAGATCCATGCCTTTTATCTCATCTATTCTAAACATCCAGTCATCTATCAGTACCCTTATTCATATATTGTATTACATCTAGTACAAAATTTATCATAAACTATTGATTTACAACATCAACTATGAGATTTACCTACTCCACCATAAATTAGTGATGATATCAAGATAATCTCTCAATGTGTAGGCCAATGTGAGTTCAATATTAAAGAAATGTTAAAAGTATTTTTTTTTTTATAAGTTAAATTAAATTAAAAATGATTTTTTATCAAGGATCCCAAAACCTAATTATAACAAGTCATATTACTAAAAACAAGGCCTCAAGGCTAGAGAAAAGGACACCAAAATCCAGTGAAAAGACATAAGGAATACCTTTTAGGATAGGCTTAAGGAAAACCTTACAGGAAAGGCTAGAGGATAGTCTTAAAGGATAAAATTATTATTTTTTTGAATATTTACATTGAATTCTAGGACAACACCACCCTACCCAAAACATCCCACAAAAACATGTGCAAAGGATAATCCAAATAGCATGTGGAAAGGAAATTTGAAAAATGCCAACCCGCCTAGAAATAATTGAAACATGACTATCCTGCCCATTACAACAATTTGAAAAATTTAAATTTAAACTTAAAGTGGGAAACATAGAAAATTCCTTCCTGAGGATGCACAGGTATGTAGTAGGATGATACAACAATAGGGACCAACATCCCGAATAGGCTTGCAAGAGGAACAACAACCATGGGACTCTAGAGGCCATGAAATCCCATTGTAGTAGGGAAACTACTCAGAGGCCAAGGGAGATAGAGGAAACAACAATGCAAAAATGTGAGCCAAGGAAAATGGTGGGGAGGTCCCAAGAAACCTTAACAGAGGAGCTATGAAGCACGATCTGCCACATAAAAGTGTAGGGCCACATCGTAGGCCAAAAAAAAGTAGCAAGAGCTCCACAACAACCTCCAATGCCATCGTTGAGTAGCTTTAGGGAACTAGAAGAGGATGATCTATAGGAACACAATAGTAATCAGCATAGAGGCCTCCCATAAGCCACAAAAATTTGAGAACCCACCATCAAACCTATAATCAAAAACCCAAAGAGCAACACCATAGGAAAAAGTACAAGGCCCCATCCAAACCAAAAGAATAACAATTGGTAACAAAGGCAATACATGCAATGGTAAATCAAAATAATATAAAAAAAAATAGTGATAATATAATAACAATTGGTAACATTATAATTGGAAGCTCAGAAAAACCTTTAACCTCTCCAAATATCAGGTACCCTAACAAAATATTGGTTGGAATATCAATCAGGTGCAAAATAATATGACAAACATATATTTAGATATCAATACATTGTGTTGTTTCCTATATAATATAAGGAATGATCCCATGGATTGTATAATGTCTATTAGCCATTCATAAACAACTCAATATGATCAATAAAATGAAGTCCTACAAGTCATTTCCATGGGAAAAATGACAATAGTTATCATAAATCCAACCATTTACTAGCCATCCATCATATACCAACCAATTTTATAAAGCTCTAGCTCTAATGTAATAAAGAAATCCATATTTTCCAAACCCTAATAATAAGATTTTTTTCAAATTTACTGTAATTCAAGAAGATGAAGGCCTCACATTTGAAGAAACTATTGTATATATGAACCAACAATAGGTTGGGACAAGGGATAAAAGAAAGGTTACATAAGAGAAGACATTGAATCAAAAATAGGTAGAAGAAAATAAAAGCACCATGGTGCTTAGAATGGGAAGATAACCACTAAATGTAAAATATAAGAGGCAAATGACTACTACACAGTGAAGAAAATAAAATGAAAGTGCTAAGTAATATTTAGTTGATGGTCCTTAGACAAACACACAAGTTAAATGGAAATGCAAATTCTACAATAGAGAAAGATAATCAAGAGGAGGTAGCTAATCCAAAAGATATTAGGAATAAGATGATATTCTCACAATGACACTGAGAGGGGGGTGAATCAGTGTAGCTAAAAATCTGATCTGCAATTCTTAAAACTGAAGCAAAGAGAACTAGAAAATAGATAAAGCAATAATCACAAGAGAGCACACCACAACACACAATGTAACGAGGTTCACCAATTTGGCTACTCCTCAAAAATGACCGCTTGGACTTCAATCCAAATCTAGCCTTTGCAAAACACCAATTTTACAAACACTTTACCAAAGACCCACTCGGAAGGAGCACCAACCCCTTGTTTTTTTGCTGCAATGATAGGAGCACCAACCCCTAATGCCAAGCACCAACTTGGACTGCAATTCTGATTTAATTCAGTGACATAAAAATGCCTTCATTGTTTACACGACCCTGACTGGTCTGCAATTAATTAAACTTGATTAAACTCTGCACGCTCTCACGGCTCTGCTTATCTCTCTCTCGGCCCTCTTCTAACCCTCTTTACGCAGCAAATTCTCACTTACAACAACAACTTTATTCTTCATGCAGACCTGCTTTTATAACATATAAGTCTCTATTTTTAGCTTCCATATTTACGCATGCAACCCGTAACTATTTTATTAATATTCTCTTCTGCCACTTGTCAACTGTAACTCCTTCTTTGTGTAACTCCTTTTGTATTTATAGAGTGTGCATTACGTTACATGCAACGTATATCTCTACCATGACTATACGTCTTCTTGAACAAGACTGTTCGTATTCATTTCTGTGCATGCATGCATTTTACGATTCTATTAATGCGACTGTTCGATTTACTCCAGTTAACTCCAGTTCTTAAAAAGCTGCATGATTTCTATCTGTAACTGCCGCATTTACTCCAGTTAACTCTTGTTATTTTGGCTGCATGCTTTTCTTCTACAACCGCCCCTTTAACTGTTGTTCTGTTCCAGTTAACTGTCTGTTATCGTGTTGTTGCGACTTGTCGCAAAATCGTGACATTTCTGTATATTTCTGCCCTTCTCGCCTTTTACCCATGAAAATACATGTCACGAAATCATGATAGTTTCTGCCTCCTTGTCCACTTCTTCGCTTGCACCTGCAAAAACTAGACATGTCATGAAATCATGACACTTTCGCCTTCTCGCTACTCTTCTTGGCTTGCAACTAGTGAAAAGGAACATGTCACGAAATCGTGACATCTTTCTCTGCCTTGTGCCTTTTCTCCTTTTCCCATGAAATGGAACATGTCACGAAATCGTGACATCTTTCTCTGCCTTGTGCCTTTTCTTCCTTCCGCCCGTGAAAATGGAACATGTCACGAAATCGTGACATCTTTCTCTGCCTTGTGCCTTTTCTTCCTTCCGCCCGCGAAAATGGAACATGTCATGAAATCGTGACACTTTCTCTGCCTTGTGCCTTTTCTGTCTTTGGCCAGCGAAAACACATGTCACGAAATCGTGACACTTTTCGCTTCCTTGCACTTCTCTTCGACCCTATCATGAAATCGTGACACTTTCTCTCCTTGGCACTTTCTCTTCGATCCTGTCATGAAATCGTGACACTTTCTCTCCTTGGCACTTTCTCTTCGATCCTGTCGTGAAATCATGACACTTTCTCTCCTTGGCACTTTCTCTTCGATCCTGTCATGAAATCGTGACACTTTCTCTCCTTGGCACTTTCTCTTCGATCCTGTCATGAAATCGTGACACTTTCTCTCCTTAACGCTTCCTCTTGGAACCTGTCGTGAAATCGTGACACTTTTCTTTGCGAGCTCCTTCTCCTCGAGCATGTCATGAAATCATGATAGTTTTCTTTGCCTGCCTCTTCTTCAAACATGTCATGAAATCATGACAGTTTTTCTACTTGCCTCCTTCTCTGCCAACATGTCATGAAATCGTGATAGTTTTCCTTGTGCCTTCTCTCTCTCACCATGTCATGAAATCATGACAATTCTCTTGCTTCTTCTTTGTCTATCTGCATTTTTTTCTCTCTTCATGTCGTGAAATCATGACAATTTTGCTTGCGCCTTCTCTCTCCTCGTTCATGTCATGAAATCATGACAATTTTGCTTGTGCCTTCTCTCTCCTCTGATATGTCGTGAAATCATGACAATTTTTTTGTTTCTCTCTCGTCCATGTCATGAAATCATGACAATTTTGTTTGCATTCTCTCTCTCGAATGTCACGAAATCATGACAATTTTGCTTGTGCCTTCTCTCTCCTCATCCATGTCATGAAATCATGATAGAAAACATGTCGCGATATCGCGACAGTTTTCTTACTTGTCTTTTTCTTTGATTTTTTGAATCTGGGCCACTTCTGTCTTCTTGGAAATTCACTGTACATGTTCTGACCGACCTCCGAACTCCTGTCCACTGCATCAACTCGCATCAACTGATCTATCTCGTCTGTGTTGACAACAATGACAATACTTTTGCTGCACCTTGCTCAACAATCTCCCCCTTTGGAATTGTTGGCAACACTCATGCACTCTCCTCTAATTCTTCTCCCCCTTTGACAATAATACCAAAGGGCTACTACGGACTCCCCCGAGTCTATGCACAACATTCTCGGATACACATTGTTATAGTTAGCAAAAATCATGAATATGAGCAAAACTATAAACATAGGCATAAGTACTCCCCCCGAGAATGTGATCCCAATTGATAGTCAGCTCTTGGGAAATGTGACTACTCCCAACTTACTCCGAAGGTACTCAAAAACTTCCTTTGGCAATGGTTTTGTGAATATATCTGCTACTTGCTCTGTAGTCGAAACAAAATCCAATTTGACCTCACCTTCTGCAACTTTATCCTTCAAGAAGTGATACCGGATTGCAATATGTTTGGTTCGAGAATGCATAACCGGATTCTTTGATATGTTTATAGCACCGGTGTTATCATATTTAATTGAAATTGGCTCTTTGAAGTGAATACCAAGATCTTTCAGTGTTTGTCTCATCCATAATATCTGTGTACAACATGTTGTTGCTGCAATGTATTCTCGCCTCTGCTCGTGGATAGAGAGACCGATTCTTGTTTCTTGTTGTGCCATGCTACCACCTGTCTCCAAGATAAAATGCTCCTCCACCGGTACTCTTTCTCTCATCAATACATCCCGCCCAATCTGCATCGAATATGCAATAAGAGTGAAGTCCTTACCTTTTGGGTACCACAACCCATACTCCATAGTACCCTTGAGGTACCTAAAAATCCTCTTTACAGCTGTCACATGAGTCTCTTTGGGACTAGCCTGAAATCTTGCTACCATGCATACTGCCTATAATATATCTGGTCTAGTGGCTTTCAAATACAACAGGCTTCCAATCATAGACCTGTACATGGTTTGATCTACATCCGGAGATTTGTCATCCTTGCTCAACTTGCAACCTCGTTGTCATGGGAGTGCCGACAGTGTTTACTATCCTCCATTGTGAACTTTTTCAGCATTTCTTTCACATATTTTACTTGAGAGATAAAAATGCCCTTTTCACTTTGATTGACTTGCAATCCGAGGAAATAAGAAAGTTCACCAATCATTGACATCTCAAATTCTGTCTTCATTTTATTTGCTATGTCTCTACAATATTCATCCATGCTGCTACCAAATATTATATCATCTACATAAACAACAAGTACAATAAGATGGCCATTCTCTATTTTGATATATAAATTGTTGTCCACCATACCTTTCTTGAACCCCTGTTTAATAAGATAGTTATCCAACCTTGCATACCATGCTCTGGGTGCCTGTTTCAGACCATACAACGCTTTCTTTAACCTGCAAACAAAATCGGGATTGTCATCGAGTTGGAAGCCATCTGGCTGTTCAATGTAAACCTCTTCTTCCAGTTTTCCATTCAAAAATGCTGATTTTACGTCCATTTGATATACTTTGAAATTTTTATGGACTGCTAAAGCTAGAAACATTCTGATTGCCTCTAGTCTGGCTATCGGTGCAAAGGTTTCCTCAAAATCAATGCCTTCAACCTGAGCATAGCCTTTACAGACCAATCTTGCCTTATTTCTGACAACCTGTCCATCTTCATTTAATTTATTTCAAAAAATCCATTTAGTACCGATTATGTTTTTATTTGCTGGCCATGGTACTAATTCCCAGGTTTTGTTTTTCTCAATCTGATCTAGTTCTTCATTAATTGCCTTCATCCAACTTTCATCTGTGCTTGCTTCAACAATATTTTTGGGTTCAATGCTGGATAAAAGAGAGTAGTTCCATACTACGGCTCTTCTTGTCTGAATACCAACTGTTGGGTCCCCAATAATTGCTTCTCTGGGATGATTTTTCTCGCCACTCGCTGTTTTGAATTTCTTGTTCTCTTCTTCTTCTGAGTCAATTCTTAAATCAGCTGGGTCAATTTTTTGATTTTCTTCTGTTTCCATTTCTTCATCTCCTTCAATGACTTCTTCATAAATAGGGTAGTTTTCTTGATGAGTAATTTCTCGATCTCTACCTTCATCAACTTTAACATCTGCACTCTCCACAATTTTCTTTAGCCTCTTGTTGTAACATGTGTAGGCTTTGCTTTTTGTCGAGTAACCAAGAAAAATACCTTCGTCAGCTCTATCTTCGAACTTATCGAGATTATCTTCAGTTCGTTTGATATAACACTTGTTGCCGAACACTTTGAAGTATCTTGCTGTTGCTTTCCTGTCGAACCATAGCTCATAAGGTGTTTTGCTTTCATGCGTCCTTAACATGCACCTGTTTTGAATGTAAACTATAGTATGTACTGCCTCTTTCCAAAATCTGTCAGCTATTTTGTTCTCACCAACATTGTCCATGCCATTTCTTGCACAGTCCTATTCTTCCTTTCAACAACACCATTCTCATCGAGGTGTCCTTGCCGCTGAAAACTGTCTTCTGATCCCATATTTTTGATAGTATTCTGCAAACTCCTCTCGAGATAAACTCTCCTCCTCTCGTCTGATCTTAGGCATTTAATTCTTTTTCCAATTTGATTCTCAACCTATTTTTTAAAAATCTTGAACATCTCAAAGGCATCTGATTTAAGCTTTAAAAATAGTACCCATGTCATTCTGGAGTAGTCATCTATGAACAAGCATAAAGTATTTGTCACCATTTATGCTTTGTGTTCTCATGGGTCCACATAAATCAGTATGTATCAGCTCTAACGGTTTGTTGGTGAAGTATTCCTTTGCTTTAAATGTGGATCTGGTTTGCTTCCCTTTTTGGCATGAAGCACAGATGCTATTTACTGGTTTGCCAATGGTAGGTATATCTCTTACCGCTCTTTTTGAACTTATTTTTACCAGATTGTCAAAGCTAATATGACCGAGCCTCTTGTGCCACAACCAATTTTCATCTTCCTGTCCAATCAAGCATGATCCTTCTCAAGTTTCTGAGAGAGTATATATATTTCTAGAAGTCCTCGATCTAGTAGCTATCAGCTTCCCACTGTGTGCTTTTCTGACTTCACAACCCTACTTTTTAAAGATGACTTCATGACCTCTATCACAGATTTGACTTACGCTCAGTAAGTTGTGCTTCAAACCAACTACAAACAGAACTTCTTTGGAATTGATCTTTCCATCACTTATCTTGACTGATCCTTTGCCAACTATTTTGGCTCCATCATTATTTCCAAACTTTACAGAGCCCCCTTCATATTTCTGTAATTTTTCAAATTTTTGTTTATCTCCTGTCATGTGACTGGAGCATCCACTATCCAATATCCATGGTGCAGATTTGTTCTATGCTTTGAATGTTGTCTGTACAATCAAGGATTCCTTTTCTTCCTTGAGTTGCTCTTTTTCTTTCCATTCTGATTTGACCGTAGTTTTGGTCACTTGTTTAGACTTTTCTTTGTCAGTGGCCTGTGCATGTTTATCTGGGAATTTTTTGTTTTGCCTTAAACTGTTTGGTTGAGTTCTTCTTCCTTGATATTTATTTGCTGCATATGTGCTTCTACAGTTTCTTGCAATGTGTCCAAAGTTATGACAGTTATAGCATTCTACTGCATAATCCATCAAGGGTGAAAATACATTTCTACTAGAAAAATTTCTTTGTCCTATATTATAAATGCAGTCTAAAATCTTATGACCGTAAGTATTGCATTTAAAACAATAACCAGAAAAGGAATGATTGAACCTGGGAGTTGGTCTTTGCCAATTTGTAGTAGGAGTCACAAATTTTCTTCTCCTTTGATGTGTGACTTTTGTGAATCCCTCATTGTCAACAGTCTTCTCGTGCCTGGCATTGTTGCTTTCTTTTGCAAGATTCATTTTTCTTTGGTCAACCTTGATCTTATCCTCTTTCTTTACTGGTTCTACAGTTATGGCCTTTGATCCACTTGATGATTCTCCTTCGACAAACCCCAAGCCAAACTTGATGCCTGTAGTCCTCTGACTATTTATAATCTTTTCAAGCTTTGCATAACTTCCTTCAAGTTTGTGATAGCAACTCAATTTTTGATTCTTTTCTTCTAGCCGCATTCTTAAAACAACAATCTCTTCTTCTAGTTTTCTGCACTCATCTATTCTCATGGTTAATTGTACTTCAAGTTCTTCAGACATTTTCTTAAATTCTTCTGTCTATACTTTCAAACTGTTTATTATGTCATTCGCATCCTCAAGCTTTCTTGAGACCTTATTATTCTTTTTCCTTTCTGTCTTCAACTCTTTAAGTGCAGCAACCAACTCTCCTTCCAGATAAACTTCAACCTCATCCTTACTTTTTGTATCACCTTCCTATTTTTCTTCTATTTTTGCTTCTTCAAATGCCATGAACAGAGCTTCACCTATTTCTTCTTCAGAATCTTCACCTGAGCTATCTTCGAAGAGTCGACATTCTTGGATATGAAACTTTTCTTTTTGAAATTGCTTTTCCTAAAATTTGGTTTCTTCTTCCAGTCACTTCTTTCTTGGTGTGACCCTTCATCACTTTTGGTTTTCTCATTCATTGGACACTTAGCTGCAAAGTGACCGACCCCTCCATAATTGAAACACTTAAATGACAACTTTCCTCTATATTTTCCTTTTCCCTTTGTAAGTTTCCGAACAAAGTTGGCTTCCGTTTCATCCGATGTCTCTTCATCCTCAGATTCTTGTTCAGCTTTTGTATTCTTGTGTGCTTTAAAAGCAGCTTCTCTGTCTATGGGCTTAGTTTGTCCTATTCTCATTTCGTATGCAGTCAAGGAACCATGCATCTCATCCATGCTAAAATTGTTTAGATCTTTAGCCTCTTCTATTGCAGAAACTTTAGAATTAAATCTTTTGTGAAGAGTTCTAAGTACCTTTTTCATGACAACCGCATCTTCGATCTCTTCGCCGAGTCCTCTGATTGCATTAATGACTCCATTGACTCTCAACATATAGGCCTCTATGTTCTCATCATCATTCATTTGTAATGCCTCGAACTGAGCTCGATGCATTTGCAGCTTGGCTTCCTTGATCTTGTTGTCTCCTTCATGGATGCTCTTCAATTTGTCCCACATGTCTTTTGCCGATTTACAGCTCATGACCCTTATCAGTTCACTGTCTACTAGCCCACACATTATGGCATTCTTTGCTTTGGAGTTATTCTCAACCTTTTTCTTCTCAGCAGTATCTGTTGGAGGAGTAGCGGGTGCTGTGTATCCACTTTCTACTGACTCCCAAATGTCGTATCCTAACGCACTCAGATATGTCTGCATCTTGAGTCTCCATAATGAGTAATTAGTTCCATTGAACAAAGGAGCTTTGTTTGATGAGAATCCTTCACTACCTGCCATTGTGTTCCTTCCAAGATCACCTTAGCTGATTAAGCTTGTTCAGGAACCTTGCTCTAATACCAATTGATATTCTCACAATGACACTGAGAGGGGGGGGTGAATCAGTGTAGCTAAAAATCTGATCTACAATTCTTAAAACTAAAGCAAAGAGAACTAGAAAATAGATAAAGCAATAATCACAAGAGAGCACACCACAACACACAATGTAACGAGGTTCACCAATTTGGCTACTCCTCAAAAATGACTGCTTGGACTTCAATCCAAATCCAGCCTTTGCAAAACACCAATTTTACAAACACTTTACCAAAGACCCACCTGGAAGGAGCACCAACCCCTTGTTTTTCTGCTGCAATAGATAGGAGCACCAACCCCTAATGCCAAGCACCAACTTGGACTGCAATTCTGATTTAATTTAGTGACATAAAAATGCCTTCATTGTTTACATGACCCTGACTGGTCTGTAATTAATTAAACTTGATTAAACTCTGCACGCTCTCACGGCTCTACTTATCTCTCTCTCGGCCCTCTTCTAACCCTCTTTACGTAGCAAATTCTCACTTACAGTAGCAACTTTATTCTTCATGCAGACCTACTTTTATAACATATAAGTCTCTATTTTTAGCTTCCATATTTATGCATGCAACCCGTAACTATTTTATTAATGTTCTCTTCTGCCACTTGTCAATTGTAACTCCTTCTTTGTGTAACTCCTTTTGTATTTATAGAGTGTGCATTACGTTACATGCAACGTATATCTCTACCATGACTATACGTCTTCTTGAACAAGACTGTTCGTATTCATTTCTGTGCATGCATGTATTTTACGATTCTATTAATGCGACTGTTCGATTTACTCCAGTTAACTCTAGTTCTTAAAAAGCTGCATGATTTCTATCTGTAACTGTCGCATTTACTCCAGTTAACTCTTGTTATTTTGGCTGCATGCTTTTCTTCTACAACTGCCCCTTTAACTGTTGTTCTGTTCTAGTTAACTGTCTGTTATTGTGCTATTGCGACCTATCATGAAATCATGACACTTCTATATCTTTCTGCCCTTCTCGCCTTTTACCCATGAAAATACATGTCATAAAATCATGATAGTTTTCGCCTCCTTGTCCACTTCTTCGCTTGTACCCGCGAAAACTAGACATGTCATGAAATCATGACACTTTCACCTTCTCGCTACTCTTCTTGGCTTGCTCTAGCAAAATGGAACATGTCACGAAATCGTGACATCTTTCTCTACCTTGTGCCTTTTCTGCCTTCCACCCATGAAAATGGAACATGTCACGAAATCGTGACATCTTTCTCTGCCTTGTGCCTTTTCTTCCTTTCGCCCATGAAAATGGAACATGTCACGAAATCATGACATCTTTCTCTGCCTTGTGCCTTTTCTTCCTTTCGCCCGTGAAAATGAAACATGTCATGAAATCGTGACATCTTTCTCTGCCTTGTGCCTTTTCTGTCTTTGGCTGTGAAAAGAACATGTCATGAAATCATGACACTTTTTCTTCCTTGCACTTCTCTTCGACCCTGATCACGAAATCGTGACACTTTCTCTCCTTGGCACTTTCTCTTCGATCTTGTCGTGAAATCGTGACACTTTCTCTCCTTGGCACTTTCTCTTCGATCCTATTGCGAAATCATGACACTTTCTCTCCTTGGCACTTTCTCTTCGATCCTGTCATGAAATCATGACACTTTCTCTCCTTGGCACTTTCTCTTCGATCCTGTCACGAAATCGTGACACTTTCTCTCCTTAACGCTTCCTCTTGGAACCTGTCATGAAATCATGACACTTTTCTTTGCGAGCTCCTTCTCCTCGAGCATGTCATGAAATCATGATAGTTTTCTTTTCCTGTGCCTCTTCTTCAAACATGTCATGAAATCATGATAGTTTTTCTACTTGCCTCCTTCTCTGCCAACATGTCATGAAATCACGATAGTTTTCCTTGTGCCTTCTCTCTCCTCGACCATGTCATGAAATCATGACAATTTTGCTTGTGCCTTCTCTCTCCTCGTCCATGTCATGAAATCATGACAATTTTGCTTGCGCCTTCTCTCTCCTCGTCCATGTCATGAAATCATGACAATTTTGCTTGCGCCTTCTCTCTCCTCGTCCATGTCACGAAATCATGACAATTTTGCTTGTGCCTTCTCCCTCCTCCGATATGTCATGAAATCATGACAATTTTGCTTGTGCCTTCTCTCTCCTCGTCCATGTCATGAAATCATGACAATTTTGCTTGTGCCTTCTCTCTCCTCCCATGTCGTGAAATCATGTTTTTTTTCTCTCTCCTCCTTTCTCGATATCGCGACAGAAAACATGTCGCGATATCGCGACGCTTTTCTTACTTGTCTTTTTCTTTGATTTTCTGAATCTGGGCCACTTCTGTCTTCTTGGAAATTCACTCGTACATGTTCTCGACCGACCTCCGAACTCCCGTCCACTCGCATCAACTCGCATCAACTGATCTATTTGTCTGTGTTGACAACAATGACAATACTTTTGCTGCACCTTGCTCAACATGAGAAAGAAAGGGATAATCTACAAAATATAGCTAAAAAATGTTAGGTACCCTACTCTGGGCCACTTCTGTCTTCTTAGAAATTCACTGTACATGTTCTGATTGACCTCTGAACTCTTGTCCACTGCATCAACTGCATCAACTGATCTATTTGTCTGTGTTGACAACAATGACAATACTTTTGCTGCACCTTGCTCAACATGAGAAAGAAAGGGATAATCTACAAAATATAGCTAAAAAATGTTAGGTACCCTACTCTCACTAGCAAAGGACATGTGATAACCACTAGGTCGTATAGGAAATTCACAATATGTAGTGAAAGCAAATCCATCACATTCAAATTCAGTTTGTGTAGTAAATAAATAAAACCCCTACAAAGGTTGTGGATTTAGAAACCTTGCACACATGTAGGGGGGATCTTTTGGGACCCCTACTCCCCTGCTTGAGGGTCTCTTTCCAAAGAAGACCCTAAATATGTCGGAATATTCAACATGAGTAGGATCTACTTCATGTATAAAACAAGGTTTCTAAGGTGTTTTTGATGTTATTCTTGGTGGTTTTCAATGGGTTTATTCAACAAACACCTAAGGTTTTGGATTGCTAATATGACTCTTTATCGAGCCTTAACAAGATAAAATTTGCTTAAACCTAAAGTAAGATCACCTAAAATGCATGCTAAGTATAAACACATAAAATAAAATAATACAAGGTATTACCTAATATGCTTTTAATTTTTGTATGAAATGTATGCGAAAGAGATTTTTTTTCTTTTAAGGGCAACAAGATAAATATGTAGAAGAAAAGTTATTCTAATATGCAAGCTATATGATTTTGATTTCTTGCCTAGTTGATTTTTGAATGAAAAGTAGATATACTAGAAATTATTTAATTTTCCATAAGAAATGTGATTTAATCAATCAATTAATAAAAAAACAAAGTTGCAGACTAAAAATAGTGAATTTACAACAGGTATGGAGGTTCCAAGTGATAGGATTACCTAAAATGATGCCTGATCAAATTTACCACTAACTATCAAATTTACCACTTGTGAATTTACTATTTACTAGTGATTTTTAAAACCTACAAAAAGAGAAATAGGGTTTCTAATTTTTGGGGTCTATATGATTGCAGAGAGGTGATAGGCTATCTTCCCATATGATTAGACCCTATGTTAATACAAAATTGAGTATGAATTGACCTCCTTTTGGAATGTATGTAGGGTCTATCAAATTTGCCAATGAGTGGAAAATTTCCAATGGTGAATTTGATAGACAATGGCATTTTTTGCTTTATGTATCTCTAGAGAGTCAAATTCACTATTGACTATAAAGAGTGTCAATTTTTATCTGGAATAAAACCAAATAACTTTTGGGTCAAAATTTGGATTTGTTTGGGTTAGTTTGGTGTGAGATCAAGAAGTGATATGGAATAATAGATTCCTAAGGTCTGTTGACTATGGTTTAAATTTTTTTTGAAGGAGTGATGAGCAAATTTTATAAAATTTATTAATAGGATTGAATGGGGTAAGCCAAAAAGGTTTTAAAAATCAATTGAAGATGGAAGCTACAATAGAGACCCCAATGCTCTCCTCTATGAGATAAGGAGTAGAGAGGACTTACATGCAGATGAAAAATGAAGAAGAAGTGCAACATGTAATTCTTAATTTGAAATGGAGAACATAAAATGTAGAAACTAATCTAGATTGCATGAAAAGTAACCATGAGCATGGAATGAAATTAAAAGAGTGAATATAAACTTGAAAATGAAATAGGAATAAGAATTAAAATAATCTATATAAAGTTTAATCCTACAAATCAAGGTGAGTTAGACAAAATGAAAGTAAATGCCTGTAAAACAAGAGAAATTAGTGATTGACATGCATGGATAAAAGAGAAAAATGGAGTTAGTATGCAATAATAAAGAAGAGAATACCAATGAAATGAAGAAAGCATGTTGTAAATGAAATAAATGAATGTAAAAAAACTTAGAAAAACCTGTAAAAGAGTGTTAGAAGCATGAAATAAGCTATAAGAGATAAATTAGTGACTATGCATGTAAAAATCAAGTTAGCAAGGCTAAAAATGAAAGAGAAAAATGCATAAATGAGACCAATATAATGTAAGGAAAGAGAAGCTAGAAGTTATACAACCTAGCAAGAGCTCCTCCTTGCCCCAAGATGCTTCTCCTTGCTTCAATCCCTCTTCTTGCCTTACTTGACTTACCCTAAAGTAGCTTGATGAATATGCTCAAATGAAGAGATGAGAAATACAAATGAGAGAGAAGATAAGAGAAATTTTAGTAGAGTATTCCTAGCTCAAAATTTCTTATGGAATGCTTGCCCCAAGGGCTACATTTATATATTTTTGGAGGGGGATTGAGAGGGAAAATCGGTTGAGATGCCCTTAGGTATTTTTTGAATTTATAGGCTTGGTTCATTATTGCAGCATGCAAGAACAAAGGAGGTAGTGAGGTGAAGGAATTTGTGTGTTCCTGGCTCATACCAAAATATTATAACCATTTTGAAAAATTCAACATTGGTAAATTTTCCACTATTTGGAAATATTGACCAATGACCAGTTTGACTGGTCTGGGAGCTAGAAAATAGCCTTATGCAAATTCACTACTAAGTGTAAAATTTACCACTGGAAAATTTACTAGTGAGTGTTAAATTTGATAGGGGTTGAAAATTATACCCAAATTTCTAAGTTTGAGATGATAGACTTCTTGTTGATGTTTGGTGTATTGTTTGATGTATTTTGCTTTGATGATGCATCAAAATTATGAATTTATATTTTGCCCCAATTTTGACATGATTTCTATGAAATTGCATCAAAAGTAAGTGGTAGGAATCCAATTTTGATGTTGTGATGCTTGTTGTTGTCTTGAGATGATGTGTTGAAGAAATGGTTGTGATTGTGATTGTTTTGATTACTTAATGTCATTACTACATGTATACCTCAAATTTGATGTATGCCTTGGTATCTAAAATTTTTATACCCCATGGGTGCCCCCTCAAGAATTTTTACCAGCTTTTGTTTAGGGATAATTATTGATTATATGGGTTTATTTGATCAAATGGAGAAAAAATTTGTTGCATCGTGAATCACATGAATGGTGGATGGGGTAGGTTAAAAGGGGAAGGGGGTGGAAATGGTTGTCATTTTCACTTAGCCAAAATAGAAAGTTGGAGAGCTTGCATGAAGGAGGCTCAGAATAAATAGTAGAGAATAGGATACTAGCTCATAGCCTCATCATGTGGATATGGTTTGAGGGATGGTACCAGCATTAGAGTGCATTATATATGTACATTAAAAAATTGAGGCAAAATTTTATCATTTTAGGTTATTTTTTCATGTTTTTGGTAATAGTTATAAATTTACCACTAGAATTTTTACCACTTGTGGTGAATTTGCCACTGGTATTTTTGCCACTTGTGGTGAATTTTCCATTGGTATTTTTTCCACTTGTGGTGAAAATTCCATTGGTATTTTTGCCACTAATGGTAAATTTTCCATGTGCTAAAAATGACCTACAAAATCTATTGATGTCATTTGGGTTTGCTTTCTGATAGGGAATGAAGATGTTAATAAGCTATAAGAACCAAGTGAAGGTGATAAATAACATCACGATGAGTGACTTGGATGATTATGAGTATGGTGTATTGGTGGCCATTGGGTTGGATCATGTGGCATACATTCCTAAGATAGAATTTGATCAACCACTCTTGACAACTTTGGTAGAGAGATACCAACACTTTTGATCTACCCACAAGGGAGATGACAATGCCACTAGAGGATGTGTCGCACATCCTACAAATTTATATCTAAGATGTATTGATCTACCTTAGGACAAATTATGGGTTTGGAAAGGCACTATTGACAAGGAATGAGAGATTTATAGGGATGGTCCTTGGTATACACATTAATGATGTGTATAAGGGAGGGCACATAGATTGGCTGATGACTCTATTATCCTCCATCATAAAAAGGATTTTGATTGTAGATATGAGTAGTCTATTCATACCATAGGTATGGGGAATGATCTTAACTAGCTTGTGATATTTATATATTGTATATGCATGGGGACCAACTATCTCAGCTAGGCTATACCATACATTATATCGAGTGATGTATCAGAGGAATAAGAGCTTGGCATGTTGCACACTTCTATAAGTGTGGGCTTGGAAGCATATAGTAGTTATATGACCTATCATAGAGGGTAGAAGACCTCAGGAAGTTAGGCCTATGGTTTTTCAGTGCATGAGTTGCATCAAACCTAGCTATTGTACTCTGGTATAGGCTCAATTTTTTGTTGATGAGTTGAGGGATGGATAGGTTACTTGGTGATCATAGAGGGGTCAATTCAGGTGGTCAGGTGATAGAAATTAGCTAGCTCAAGTGAGGAGGATTTGATGGTTAGATAATGGAGGACAATATTATGGGTTGTATCAATATGATTAAGTGCTACGCTAGTTTGGAGAGTTCTAGGGAATACCAAGAGTAGACAAGATGTGGGTGTGGTACATTAAAAAATTGAGGTAAAATTTTATCATTTTAGGCTCTTTTTCATGTTTTTGGCAATAGTTGCAAATTTACCACTAGAATTTTTGCCACTTGTGAATTTTCCATCGGTATTTTTTCCACTTGTGGTGAATTTTCCACTGGTATTTTTGCCACTTGTGATGAATTTTCAATTGGTATTTTTTCCAGTGATGGCAAATTTTCCATGTGCTAAAAATGACCTACAAAAGCCATTGATGTCATTTGGGTTTGCTTTCTGATATGGAATTAAGATGTTAATAAGCTAGGAGCACCAATTAAATGTGATAAATAACATCATGATGAGTGACTTGGATGATTATTAGTATGGTGTATTGGTAGCCATTTTTTTGGATCATGTGGTATACGTGCCTAAGCTATAATTTGATTGGCCACTCTTGACAAATTTGGTAAAGAGATACCAATACTTTTGAGCTACCCACAAGGGAGATGAAAATGCCACTAGAGGATGTGTGGTACATCCTACAAATTTATATCTAAGGTGTCTTGATCTACCTTAGGAATAATTGTGGGGTTGGAAAGACACTATTGAAAATGAATGAGATATTTATAGGGATGGTCCATGGTATACACATTAATTATGTGTATAAGTAAGGGCACATAGATTGGTTGATGACTCTATTATTCTCCATTGTAACAAGGATTTTGATGGTATATATGAGTAGGCTATTCATACCTTAGGTATGGGTAATGATCATAACTAGCTTGTGAGATTTCTAGATTGTATATGCATGGGGGCCAACTATCTCGGCTAGTCTATACCATACACTATATCGAGTGGTGTATCAGAGCAATAAGATCTTAGCATGTTGCACACTTCTATAAGTGTGGGATTGGAAGCACATCGTAGTTAGATGACCTATTATATAGGGTAGGAAACCTCAGGAAGTTAGGCCTATGGTTTATCAGTGGGTGAGTTGCATCAAGCCTAGACATTGTACTCTAGTATAGGCTCAATTTTTTATTGATGAGTTGAGGGATGGATAGGTTACTTGGTGATCATGGAGGGTTCAATTCGGGTGGTTAGGTGATAGAAATTAGCTAGCTCAAGTAAGGAGGATTTGATGGTTATACAATGGAGGACAAGCTTATGGGTTGTATCAATATGATTAAGTGCTATTCTAGTTTGGAGAGGTCTAGGGAATGCAAGATTAGGCAATATGTGGGTGTAGTGGGTCACACAAGAGAGGTGGTGGGAGCCTATAAATGTATATTCCTTCATTGAGGTAGATGTAGATGATCTTGAGATTCCATATCTAGTCATAGATGATACTAGTGTGATAAAGGAGTATACATAAAGGTATGAACAATTTCACCCAATGAGGTTGATACCGATGGAGACACCAAGGGAGTGAGATGTGGTAGTGGAGGAGGTGGATAGTATCTTCAATGGAATATGAAAATATCTAGGAAGAGAGTGGATATATATGAGGGTTGTGAGGTATGTAACCAAGGGAGGAAATAAGGGTGATATCAAGGCTAATGATGCTTCATTGGATGTCCCTCCATTGTCTATGGTTCTCATGGTGCTAGATGTATTTAATGGATATGGTACTAGCAGGTCAAGATAATACTAGAGATGAATTATATTGGGTAAGGGAGGATATTCAATTATTTGAGGCAAAGGTAGGAAAGGAGAGGACTCAACTTATGTATTATTGATAACTCCATCATTATGTTATCCCTCTAGAGTAACAACAATTATCACCCTCATGAACATAATCATGGACTCCATCTGTGAGTCACTACTCATAGTGGTTGGTTGGTTTTTGACCTCTACCTCCTCCATAAACACATAGGGGAGGAGATGCAGGGTCTAGCTATTAGGCTTTTTAGAGTGAATGTACTAGTTTTACTATATGGTACATCATCTCTTTAGGAATAATGTCTTATTGTATCAATTTTTTCATCATGATACACATGTCTTGTAGGCATGTATGATTTTGAGATAATATATAGTTATGATATTATGTTATACATTATCCTTTTATATGGTGATTATATTTTATGATGCTAATTTTAAAAAATGCAATTGTTGATGTAATGATTATTGATAGTAGGCATTTGGAAGAGTGCTTATGTTGATTTAGTGATGGCCTAATGTTCCAAATAATGAATAAATGCTAAAGGACAAGAATTATTTTGTTCAGTGGTGACCTAAGGGTTTGCTAGTAGACAAGCACTTAGATTTATTTTCTTGCACAAGTTATGGTCTATAGACCTGATAAAAGACAAGTGCTCATTACAACTTTTGTGTCAAGTATTATCCTTTGAGCCCAAGTAATACTCATGAGATTCCATAAATGGAAATAAAATCTCATCATGCTTAAATAGTGGTATAGAATACCACATAAAAGACAAACACTTAAGACATGATGAGGTACCTATAATATGTACAAGATATATATTGTTGTTAGTAAAGTTAGTTGTTAGTATTAGTTAGTAATACATACTTTGAAATGTATACCCAAAGGATTTTATGCATGCTTTGAGAGGTATACTTGAAGGCTTTTATGCATGATTTGATAGGCATACCCAAAGGTTTTTATGCATGCTTTGAGAGGCATATCCTATTCATGCTTAGAGAGATGTACCTAAAGGATTTTATGCATGCTTTTAGATGTATACTTGAAGTATTTTATGCACGCTTTAAGAGGCATACCCAAAGCAATTTATGCATTCTTTGAGAGGCATACCTAAAAAAATTTATGCATGCTTTGAAAGGCATACCCAAAGGATTTTATGCATTCTTTGAGAGGTTTACTTGAAGGATTTTATACAAATATATTAAAGAGAAATATTTTGTGTATTAATCTTGATAGGTGTCCCTTAAGCAGGAAGTAGAATGCATTAGTATGTATAGTAATAGAGATAGATCATTTTATGAAGTTGTAATTTATGACAAAGATAATGTTATAATTTTAGGATCAAGTTACCTCTAGTTTAAAAAATTTATTTGCTGAGTATGATATAGTGATAGTGTCTTAGATTTCTTGATATATGAGAGGGTAACAAGGGTCTATAAGTTTATTACCTAATGCATATGCAAATATTTACAAGTATATGAGGAATTGGACTTAAGAACAATTTCCCCCTCTAATGTATTAAGAAAATTAAGATTTTTATGAAGAGAGTATTGCAAAATGTGCCAATGAAGGTGACTTCAAAATCATATACCCCCTACAACTAATTAAAATACATAACTTACCAAAAAAAAATATATATATATACCCCCAATTGTCATATCCACAATATAATTGTGAATATGCAATATGAGTGGATATGATAAACAAGTCCACTTGAAAGGCACACTGGGATGTGCTTTTAATTATAAAGATGAAATATTTTTCGATTTACTTGATGATAATTTTTTGAACCTTTTGATGCATAAGATAGGGCTTTTGAATCCATAGGTCCTTTACCTAATGCATATGCAAATAATTACATATACGTAAGGCATAGACCTAGAATTTTAAGCCATATCTGATGTGTTGAGAGATTTAAGAGTTTTTTAGAGTCATATAACAATAAATTTTGCAGATTGAAATTAATGCTATCATATGGAAAATTCAAGAAAATATGAGGCCTTTCACCTTTACTTGATGTATGTGCAAAGAATTTTATATGCACAAAACATGGATAAAAATAAATACCTTTTGTTGAAGGTCCATATGGTAGCATGACATAGTCTAAAAATTTATTGTATATGCAAAGATAATATCCCAATGCTAGTTTATAGACCTGTAAGAAGCATAGAGATTTAGTAATTGAATACTTGGCATACTCATAAGCTATTATGGATATGCAAAGTGTTGATCACTAAGTCCCAATGTTTGTTGGGAAAAATATTGGTTAGTTTTCTATGGTATAAATTATTGCCTTAATTTAATTGTCAACCCATGATAACTCGTAAACTGATGAGTAATCCTACACAGTATATTCCTATAATCTCCCTTTAATCAGATGAGTCCCTTAGATTCTATTATTTGGGGGTGTTTTTGTTTCATTGGAGTTATTATTTATCTTACAAATCACTAATATAATTTGCATTATCAAAGAAATAACTGAAATGCTTTGAAACCAAAACTACACACTTATTGAAAATTTACAAAAAATAAGGGAAATTACAGTATTAAACTAAACTACAAAAAATAGGAAAATAAATTAAAATGATAGAAAATAGGGAAAATAAGGGAGGAATACTATTGAGAGTGGGCCCAATCTTCCAATATATTCTACCCGCATTAGACATTCATTGGATCCTAGTTGAGTTTGATTAAAAGATTCACATGTATTGTATTGAAATTTGCAATGAAAAAACATAGAAAAAATATGGGGTCTATTTTTCAGGGGTGGCCTGCATATTTATAAGATAGTGGCCATGCCTTGTTAAATTTTTAAAGAAAATTGATTTCCAATTTTTTTGTCACAACAATACATAGGAATAAAGGAGATAAAGCAAAACATTAAACTCAAAATATATTCAACATATTTTGTATTGAAATAGAATATGTCTGATATTTTTCTCTACTCAATTATATTGATTTTTACGTGATTACTAAAAAATAGATGACATGTGGTCATTCATTTTGTCCTTGGTTTGCATCCTTCATTGAAATCACGTCTACATCCATCACTACAACCATCATTCTATTCTACCGATACTAGGGGTTGCATTATAATTTTGTGTTAATGGGAATCAGGCACCTTATCTATAGAAGATAGGAATCAAGCACCTAAATGGGAGTCAGGTGCCTAACAAGAATTAGACGCTCGAAAATCAAGAACTAAATAGGAATCAAACGCTTGATAGTCAAGCATAAAACAAGAATCGAGTGCCAAATAGTCAAGCGCAAAACGAGAATCGGGTGCCTCAACGGGATTCAGGTACCTGACTTAAACTTCATCACTATTTTATGGTAAATATTTTTATCATCACAAAATGAAAAGTGCTAGGTCTGAATGGGACCTCGATATAGTCATGCTAAAATATTGTAAAATCCATTGAATCTACACATAATTCACTAAAAAATAAATATTAGACAACATACATAATCTAATGTTAAATACATATAAAATTTGCATAAAACATATATTTATATTAAAATAAATATCATAATATATAGAAAGTTTGTACAAAAATATGCATTTTAAAGGCTCATCATCCCCCATGCTTAAGGGTTGGCACATCCTTGTGCCACTTTGAACTAGTAATTACCAGTCTCACTAACACCCTTGCAGTAGGCCCTAACTTTTTCCTTACTCTTATTTTTAGCGGCTTTGGCTTTTGCCTTATCTTTTGGATTTTATACTTTTGATGTTTTGGGGTGGCTACCTCCTATTGCTTTTTTTTTTAGGTGCTTTTTATATTGAGTTGGATGAGTGGATCTTGTTCCTTCACCTGGATGTTCCTTTGTCTAGTCTTCCCTCCTTGTCATATTCCTCAAGTAGTAGCCAATAAAAGTGGAGGTATCTTTTTGGAATGTTGTCTTAGCCTGCTTTCAGTATTGATGGTGAGGGGGTAAAATTTCTCCCATTGGTACTACAAATTTATCACCAAACAAAATGCTAGATTTCTTTGCAATATTGGCCTTGGGAAAATTGGCCACTACTAGCTCAAGTTCAGCATCATATTTAGACTCTACTTTTTCTACCAAAGTATATTTGCTTTTTGTTGCCTGAGCTACAGGTGATACTGTAGCACCCTAAAATTGGTGCAGTTAAACCATTAGTAAAAAGATCAAAAATTTGAATTTTAACCCCGAAACCGCTCGTTAACCACTCACCTCATTTTTTGCACCATTTTTAGAATTTGTTTTGACCGTTGGATGATATTCTCACCGATCTGACGATATTGTCCCAGATCAGACGAATTTGTCTGGGACAAAACATCCAGACGATTTTGTCCCAAAACCAAATTTTCATAATTAGCTTCTGTTTCAACAACCTCTCCAACTCGGGTAGAAGCGTGTCTATGCAGTTGGATATTCCTACATTGGAGATCTCCCAGATTGGGATGATCCCCAACCTCCTAACCTCCCCCTAATCCTATATAAACTTGGGATTCCCTAGTTTATCCCCCTGGATGATCATTTCCCTGCAACTCTAGTTTTGTGTTGTATTAGAACATCCTTGACCCTATCATTTGCATTTGTATTTGCAAGTTTTGTTATAGTATTTTATTGTGTTTCAGTCGAAGGAAGCTCGGATCATCGCAGGCGATCCAACACAATTTCGGATGATCCTAATGAGATCGGTGATGATCTCATATGATTGTAGACAATTTTGACTATAGTCCAGATTGGGGGCAACCAGAGCCCTAAGTTTGCATTTTCTACCTTTCTCTCTTATTTAATTATGCATTAGATCGATTTATTTATGTTTTACATCCTAGAGTTCACCTCATTTAGCATATTTGCATGATAAAACTTAAAATAGGTTATTAAAACAGTGCATCCCATTTGATTTGCTATTTGGATTCATTATTTAAGCATCTATACTATTATTTCTATCATTTTACATCATTCTTGCAATTGCATTTTTTGGTTTTTGGTGTTTGTTTCCATGATTGCAGGTTTCTAACGAATTCGTCAGGTCATCGATGATCTTGTCTGATCTCAGAAGATCACCTATGATTTGGGATGATTCTTTACAATTACAGATGATCATGTTATATCTAGGATGATCTAGACTCCTACAAGCTTCAGAATCTCCATCAAACATCAAGAATTAGGTGTATTCCTCTCTATTTCATATAGTCTATGTATTTAGGATTCATTCATGTTTGTTGTATTCATATAAACCCAAAAATTCATATAGAATAGCTTAGATTCATTCTGGACAACCTAGGAATATGAATGATTGAATATAAAATGAACACATAAAACCCATTCTAAACTTAGGCATGGAAACTACCACTCAAATTTTCTTGGTGAACCCCACCATCCGTCAAAAATTCACCCTTATACCCCTCCCCCGAGAGGCACGATCTTCAAAGGGCCTCTTCGTCTGAGGTATTGTCCCATCCTTCTCACATCCCCATTCCAAAGCACATATCCTTTAACCTGAAGGTAAGGGTGCAAAAAATTTGGGCGATACATTTTTGTGAACCTGACATGAAACTAAAATACCTTTTGAAAACAATAAAAAAAAAAAACATTATTAAGAACATCTACAATCATTAGACAACTGTTAAAATTGTATATCATATTTAGATGGTAGATTATAATAGAGGACGAGTTGTCACCATTAATGTTGAAAATCAATTAACAACCATAGATATTACTTCCGTTCTTAGAGTACCTCAAAAAAATAGAGTCCAACCTTTGTGGGATGGACTTGATAGGAGATTGGGTATTATTGAATTCAGATCTGCAGAACTTAGGCAAATTAAGAGGTTTGTCCTAGATAGAATCCTGGATCTCGATCAGGTGAATTTGTACCATGAACTTCAGAGATCTTGCCATAGGTGGTTAGCAAATAAAAGAGCACTTGTGTCTTCAAAATTGTACACCTTTGAGGAATACCTTGAGAACGCAGTTGTAGTACATAAGTTTCTATCTCATATAGAGGATCAATAAGTCATTCTTACGGATAGAAAAATATGGAATAGAGTTCCTAGAGTTGTGTTGTATCGAGAGTATTGCCATGAAATTTATTTTTACAAGTCAGAGTCTGAAGTAGATCATATTACCATAGCACACTTTGTCAAGTTAATGAAAAACCACTTCCAATTTTAAGAGGAGCATTTCATGACTCCTGATGAACTTGATCCTATCAATGATATCCATAAACTATTTATAGAAAATTATGTCATTATTTTTAATATTGTTATTTGCAACTAGCATGTTGTTTGTTATTTTTTTACTTGTGAAATAATAATAATAAAAAAAAAAACAACAAAACATTTCCTTTTTTTTAAGTATTATAGTAGGTATATAATTAAATATATACCTCTCAACCCTATCGCATATATATATAAGTATATATATTTTTTAAAACCTAAGTTTAACACAATGCCTAGACTTAGTAATGGAAAACAAACCGAAGAAGAAGAAGATTGGTTAGGAAGACCATTAATTGACCAAAATGTCCCTCCTGAGGACCAAGTTCAGGAAGAAGAAATCCTAGACCAGTAAGAAGAAGAGCTTGCTGTAGCAAATTAACAATAAGAAATTAATAGAGAGGAAGGATCCTCATTCTCTATAATATCTCTAGGAGGAGCTATCACTTTTGAAAACATGGAACAATTTTGGAAGTTCATTAACACAAATATTGGTGTTTTTAATAGAGCAGTCCATATGGACAAGGATCAAATTAGTGACACTCAAGCAACCCTAGAAGACATATTTCACACACGCACTAATCCCTTGTCCTTTATTGAACAAGAGAGTGATCAAGCTGGACCATCCAATTTGGATATAGTAGCTGCAATCTGGAACATGCAACAACAACAGGTTACCCAACCACCTAAGGTGCATGTTAACAAGCCTAGGGTCATTCCTGCATAAAATAAACCATCATTTACTACTCTATTTCACCAAGCTATTGAGCAACATACCTCAAATTAACAAAAACCCAAAACAAAACCAAACACCAATTACCAACAATCTAGGATACAACATAATACTATTACAAATCCCCTTCATAATACTCTTCCTACCAACACTTTGCATAATAGCAATATAGCATCTAATCCTTATGCTACACCATCATACACTCATAAATCCCATACCTATGTCCCACCAAACCAATATGGTGGACAAACTAATAATCTTGAAACTATGGTGAAACAGTTAGTTTCTTGCATGGACCAGATAGATCCCTACCGACCCTCATACAATTATCGAGAGATGTGTAGTCAGCCTTTAGATCCTATAGTTGTAGCACAGTCGTATCCTAAACATTTTCCTATGCATGTCCTACCCATATATAAAGGAACAGAAGATCCCATAGAGCATCTTCATGTGTTTATGATAGCATGTCATGATATATCACATGAGGACTTGTTATTACTAAAAATGTTCTCGAAAAGCTTGGGAGGAATGGCATTAGAGTGGTATTCAATTACCCACTAATTCTTTGAGGAATTTTGAAGAAACTACCGAGTCTTTTGTTCATCAATTTACTGCCTATATTGAAATACATGTGATCATTAAATATTTGTATAACTTAAAACAAGACAAATATGAATGCTTTGCTAATTTCCTAGCTAGGTGGAGACATGATAGGAAAATTGCACTTTGTGTTGCCTTATAGGGAGATGTTGGACATCTTTATTAATAATTTGCAAGAGCAACTATCTTACAAATTATCAACTGCTACCTTGACCACCTTCGATCAGGCTATAAACTTAGCCCGAAGAGTGGAAGATGCTCTCATTAGGAGAGGACATCTTAAAAATAAAGACGATGAGAAAACATCCAAAAATCAATATAAGAATAAACAAGTTGTGGGTGATGGAGTCACTGATAGCAGAAATATTGCTAATGTTAATGCTGCAAAGACAATGAAGAATTTTGTACTGAAACCTCCTAATAGACCTCCTTGAGAATTTACTAGGTTAAATCAACCATTATCAACTATTCTACCATAATTATTAGAACGAGGCTTGATTCAATTACCAAATATCTGGGAACCTGATCCAACTATACCAGGATACAGAGAAAATTTACATTGTGACTTCCATAGAAGACCTGGACACACTACCAACTCTTGTAAAATATTAAAACATAAAATATAGGACTTGATTGACAACAATGAGATGGAGGTACAAGCCTTTCAACCTAATAAAAATCCTCCTAATAACACTCAACAGAACATCACACAAAACCAAAATCAAAACGCCAATTAGTCATTGGAAATATTTCAAAATCCTTTACCAAAACATGGTAAGGAGGTGGCTAATCAAATTAAACATCATAATGTTCCTCCTCCTACCCGATATGTAGGAACTATTAGTGGGCATTTACCTATTCATGATCTAGAAACCTTTGACACAAATTTATCCGTGGTTACAACCAGGCCTCTATATAATATGCAGATATTTGATCTTAGTGATACAGAATATGATACTGAGAGTGATATGGAAATCACATCAAATAAGTCGAATAGCTTTGAATATGAATAAGATATTATTCACCCTATTACAAGTCATATGGTTCCAGAAGAGCTATTTCCAAGAAGAGTCACTACTAGAACCTCATCTCACCAATTACTTTCTAATGAGTTAGCTATAAACACTAGACCAAGACCCATTCATCATCTGCAGAATAATATTGTAGGTACCATCGGAGCTGTTACTAGACAACAGGCTCAAAATTTCAACAAGATCAAATTCAGAATGGTGGATCAACTCCATTTATTTTTAAGGTTCCTAATAAATGGAATCATGCACCTAATATTCAACCTAAACCTCCCTATAATATTAATTAACAATTATCAAATATTACAGCTAGAATTTCCCTTTTGGACCTTTTAAGATCTTCTCCCACACATAGAGATGAATTAATGCTCACATTAAGCTGGATGATGGTACCACAAGACATTCACCCTCAAGACATGGCCAATACTATAATAACTCGTGAAGTTAATTTTATTGACTTCCAGGATAGAGACAAACCACAACATAGTTTACATAAAGATAACCCCTTATATATTACCACCTTAATTGGAGATGTAGCAGTCAAACGAGTTTTGATTGATAATGGTTCATCTTTAAATATTTGCACTTTTGACTTCTACGAAATATTTGGGTTTAGAAGTGATGAAATGAAAATGACTGATATGATTATAAAATCTTTCAATAACGAAACACAAGAAACGTGTGGGGTTATTACCATTCCATTGCAGGTTGGTCCAAGAACCTTGGATACGACTGTGTTTATTGTACATTGCCCTGCATCGTACAATATACTCTTGGGTCACCCTTGGATCAACGCGATGCAAGTTTTTACCTCAACTTTACATCAATGTGTTAAATTCAAATTTAAGAATCAGTTGGTTACCATTCATGGTGATCCATAACCCTTTGATATGTGTGCTTTGGCAGAACCCATTGGAGTTCAATTTTACCCCGTGATGTCATCCACACATCCTAATTCTCATTATCCATCTAAACGTGTGAAACTCACACCCACAATGTCATCTACCTCTTCTCCATCAAATGCACCTTCACATATAGCTCAACCATATTCTGAACAAACCACATTAGGACCTAAGAAATATCCTAATCCCACAACCAATGTCTCTTGTTCTACTCCTATAACTTCTATACCTATAATAGACCCATCTATTGACACCTCTCCACTTTCTACATCCACCAAAGTCATATTTTCCACATTAGAAGATGTAGGGAATGTTCCTTCTACCTCTTATGCTCTTACTGACGAGCTCTTACCCGATCTATCTCAAATTCTTATATCAGAAGAAATGAATGTTTCTATGCAAGATTCCCTTGTTTTAAATAATTTTCCACCATCTCCTCATACCTTGGGCCTCCCATAGCCTATGGTAAGTATTTACCAAGTTAGGAGCTGTGCCTTTATTTATAAGGAATATGACTGGGTTAGAATACCCAGAAACATCAAACTCATTATGATGGATATGCTCGATGTTATTTTACTAATGAGTATACTAAAGCCAAACCTATAATGCTTAAATTGGGATATAAAGGAAAATGTTTAGGACCTTTCTAGAATGGTATGAAAGAACCTTTTGAGGTAGAGCCATGGCCTGACAAATGTGGTGTGGGCTATTTTCTAGTAAGGATCAGCCATTCGAGGATGATGACCATCTTATATGTTACAAAGATTATTTAGATGAACGTGATGTTTTGCATTTAACGAATAAGCCATTCACATGTAATATGCTATCTATAGCTTATCCTGAGATGATCGCTGAATCTGATGATGAGTTGGAGGGATATATCTCCCATGATGTCTCCGTTGAGGAATTATTACATAACATATTTTATTTTTATGGCTCTATACCTACTATAGCCCAACTTGAGGCCATGACTCCTCAAGAAAAATTATCCGAGCTAACCTTGGAAGAATTATAGGAATTTGGCGTGTCACCCGCCCCACCTAATTTTGAGAGAGATCTACACATGGAAGTAGAAAATGTCATAAAAATTAACATTGGAATCGAGGATAATCCCCACATAATCAACATTGGATTAGAATTGAGTCAAGAAAAACAAGATAAATACATTGCATTTCTTAAAGAATATGAAGATGTCTTTGCTTGGACATATGAAGATATGATAGGTTTAGACCCTTTTGTAGTTATGCATCATCTAGTAGTCCATCCGGATGCTAAACTTGTTTATCAGAAACTTAGAAAAATGCATCCTAAAGTGGCCTTACTGGTCAAAGGAGAGTTAGAAAAAATACTAAATGTTATTTTTATATAAGCCATTGATTATGCTGAATGGATATCGAATGTAGTTCCAGTAACTATGAAAGAAGCTACTAAGGTTAGGGTTTGTATAGACTTTAGAGATGTTAATGTTGCATGTCCTAAAGATGATTTTCCCCTTCACAACATGGATCATATCATTGATTTTACTACTGGGAGTGGAATGATATCCTTAATGGAAATATTTTCTGTTTATAATCAGATCAGGATAGCTCTTGAAGATCAGGCTAAAACAACCTTTATTACCTCTTGGGGGACCTTTTGTTGGAAAGTGATGCCATTTGGTTTAAAGAATGCAGGTGCAACCTATCAACGAGGCATGACTTATATATTTCATGATATGATGCATGATATACTACATGATTATGTAGATGACATTATAGATTGTTCTATTGAATAAGATGATCATTTAGATGACTTGAGAAAAGTATTTAATCGGCTAAGGGAATATCTTATCCGATTGAATCCAGCCAAATATATATTTGGAGTTAAGTCCGATAAATTATTGGGGGTTATAGTTTCTTTACGTGGCATCAAAATTGACTCTCTCAAGATTACGGCTATCACTGATATGCTCGCACACACAAATATATCTGAATTACGAAGTCTACAAGGTAAGATTCAAGCCATCCATCACTTCATCGATAAATTGGTGAATAAAACTGGACCCTTTCCTAAGCTTCTTAAGAAGTATGTCTCTTTCCATTGGGACAATGAATGTCAGGAAGCATTTGAACTCCTCAAACAATACCTTCTTAATCCACCTGTACTTTCGCCATCTAGACCTAATCGCCCATTTATCTTGTATATTTTTGCTTCAGATTTTGCTTTAGGGGCTATGTTAGATCAACTTGATGATGAGAAGAAAGAGCGTGCTAATTATTACATTAGCAGATTAATTGGTTGTGAAACCCGCTACACAACATTAGATAACTTATGTCTAGCAGTCTTATTTTCTACATAGAAATTATGCCATTATATGCTTAGTCAAAAAACATACGTTATTTCTAAATTTGATCCCTTGTGGTATCTCATGATTCAACCTTATTTATCTGGTCACACAGCAAAGTGGATTCTTGCGCTAAGTGAGTTTGAACTCATGTTTATAGGACAAAAGTCTGTTAAGGGTCAAATCATAGCAGATCAATTAGCTATTGCACCCTTAGAATCCACCCATCCCCTCGTCATTGAGTTTCCTAACGAATGCCTTAGACTAGAGGCAGATCATTCAGAGTAATGGTCCTTATACTTTGATGGAGCTCAATGCATGAGTGGGGCTAGTGCAGGTATTATTTTCATATCTCCACAGAAACAACTCATACCTCTATCCTTTAAATTAATGTTTGCTTGTACTAATAATGCTGTCGAATATGAGGCTCTAATCCTTGGATTATGAGCTGCCACGACACTAAAAATTAAAAATCTATTAGTTTTAGGTGATTCTCAACTTGTTATAAATCAAATTAATGATGTTTATCAGACCAGAGATGATAAATTGCACCCATATAAAGCATATGTATTGCAATTAATATCTTTATTTGATCAAGTTACCTTGGAAGCTATTCCTCGAACTAGCAATCGTGTGACTGATGCCATGGCCGCAGTTGCATCTCTCTTACCCTTGGAGTTAGATGATGAATATGCTACCATCATTATTCATCAACTCCAGGAACTCGCTTCAATTAAATCATGCTTGCAACCTTTGGATGTGTTTCTAATCAACGAAACTACTCTTGAAATTTGGTACACTGATATCCTCAATTTTCTTCAAAATAGAACCTTCCCTAAAGGTTTTAATAGAAACCAACATCGGTTATTGTGTAGACGAGCAAGTCGCTTCATAATAATTGGCAATACCTTATATAGGAGATCTTTTGAAGGTATCCTACTGAGATGTTTGAATCTATAAGAGTCTATATTATCTTTGAGTGAAGCCCACGATGGATCTTATGGGGGACACTTTAGTGGTAACACCATTGCTAAGAAACTCCTTAGGATAGGATATTTTTGGCCTACCATGGAGAATGATGCACATGATTATGTACGCCATTACGACAAGTTCCAGAAACACGTTGACCTTGTCAATGCGCCTGCACAAGAACTGTAGGCTATTTCATCTCCTTGGCACTTTTCAAAATGGGGCTTATAAATTATTGGAAAAATCAATCCTGTGTCATATGATGGACACAAATTCATTATAACCGCCACCGAGTATTTTACGAAGTGGGTTGAAGCTATGCCCTTAGCTTCTTGCACTGGAACTCAAGTTTCCAAATTTATTTTTAATCAAATTATTTGTAGGTTCAGAATTCTTGCAAATCTCATATCAGATAATGAAACTTGTTTCAAAACTAAATATGTAAAGAAACTATGTCAAAAATATAAAATTCAACATCATTGGTCCACTCCCTATTATCCTCAGGGTAATGGCCAAGCCGAAGCATATAATAAAACATTAATTAAAATCCTCAAAATACCGGTCAATAAATTTGGTCGAGATTGACACATTCAATTATATCCTACTTTGTGGGCTTATCGAACTAGCGTTCATACTCCCATGGGCACTTTACCTTTTGTTTTGGTTTATGGCGCTGAAGCTGTTTTTCCCTTTGAATTAGAAGTTCCTTCTTTGGCTCTACTACTTCAAGATACCGAAGTAGGAGATGAATATCATGATGGTAGATTTAGTCAGCTGGAACTATTATATGAGAAGTGCATCAATGCTTTGGAGCATCTTTGAGCCTACCAAAACAAGCTCAAATGAGCATATCTTAAGAAATTTCATCACCGATCCTTTGAGATCGACGACCTCGTCTTAAAAGAAAATTAAAAAAAATACTAATGCAACTAAAGACCTTAAAGGTAAATTTTAACCTAACTAGCTTGGGCCATATATCATCACTACTAAATTTGGATTGGGAGCATACATATTAGCTACCTTATATGGTAAAGATCTTAAAGAACCTATGAACATTATGCATCTTAAGCGCTATTATGCATAATTCTGATAATTTCATCACTGTATATATTATACATATTGTCTCATATTAGTAATTCATATAAAAATTTCAAAAAATAGTAATATTATGTATTCTCTCAATTCATAAATCAAAATCAAAATAATCCAAATCTTCAAAAACATTTTTTATTTTTGCACCTGTCAATGCTTAAAGTATTGCAGTTATATTTTCAGTTATTTTGTATAAATTAGCATTTATTTGGAATCCCTCACTTTCACATTCACATGAATAAATATCTTGATCTTTTTTTAGTATGATAATTAATCTCTCTTATATCGAAGTCCATAGTTGAATTAAATAAATTTTTGAGCATAGAGAATTGATCTTGTTATTTACTTGAACCAAGTATACATTTTCACATTAAAATGATTTCATTGCAAATTCAAAATGATGCTACATAGTAGAAGTGGTATTTTAAATAAAAAGTTTCCCCAGCTATCCTATCATGCACATGGTCTAGAATCTTTGAGAATTGACAAAAGGACAAGCTCACCCCTGCCCAGAATAAAAATCCCTTGCTCTACAGCCAATCCGAGCAAGTATCCCTAGTATAGGAAGAAAAATAAAAAGAAAATAAAGAAAAAGAATCATGAGAAAAAGAAACATTTTTCAATAGCATTTTGTACCATCTCAGCAATATTTCAGCATTATATCAGTATCAAGCAAAAATACAAAAAAAAAAAGAGAAAAGAAAAGAAAAAACAAAAAACAATAAAATCCCTTCCCCTACCCTTTGAAAAGAAAAGAAGGGTGAATGAGCTTGAATCCCTAAAATCCTCAATTATTTGAAAACTGTGAGGTAAGCCCCATAACAGGTGGTTTGTGCCCAACCTGCTTGGCCTTGGGTAACTCCTAGCGTGGTGATATGTCTGTTACATTAGCGACCTTCTTTTGTACAGACCTATGTCTGCTTATGGATCAGCTAGCTCTTGATGACCCGACTTACATAGTAGTTTGGTATTGTTATATGCATATAAATCATGGTCAACAAACACTCATTTTGTTAATTCAAATTACTTGTATCAAATTATCTTGCTCAAAATCGGTAAATGAACAATACAATTGCACACACATTTGTATTTGAGAGATTTTGTATCATTATGATAGATCAATATTGGTAATGAAATCACATATGCACATGGCGTTCCTTATAAATCTAAATTTTGTCTTTGAGATAATTTAAAAATATTTATGCACATCTTCTGGAATAATTTGATTTTCTTACTTGAGAACATCTATAAAGTCACGTTTATATATTTTTGACTTTCGCAATGATGGTATAGTTCCTAAACCTAAATTAGAATTTTATGCCTAGTGCAAGTCCTCATCTTATATTTTTTGTTTATCTTAAACTCAAAAATCAATTATGCAATAAAACTATTATATCAATTTCTTCTTTGCATTTCGTGATGATGGTATAAGTCTATCCCTAAAAATTCTATGCCTAGCGCAAATCATCATTTTAACTTTATTCTCCATTTATTTAATCCATAAAAGCATATGGCTTAAATCATTATGTTACACAATTATGCTTTAAAAAGAACGAAAACCTTTTCTATTTCATGTTATTATGTCAACACTCAATTTTGCGACGATGGTATAATTCCTAGGCAATTGTTCAAATTTCTATCACACTTAGGAATTTTATGCCTAGAAAAAATCATATTTTTAATATTTCATACATAATATTTTCATGGACATCTGAAAACAAATCATCACCATCATCATTTTTTTTTCATCATCACAACACAAAAGTCTTAAGAAAGTCTCTTAAGCACCCTTTTACTTTTAGCAATATTTCTCTATCGGGATTAGCTTAATGACCTAGCGAGTGACGACTCCATGAAATGGTCATGTAACAATGACAATGTCCTTTGAAATTATTGTTAGAAGTCACTTTATTTTTTCATTAAATCACACCACAACAACCAATTTGTTTACATCAGATTATTTCATTTAAATTTTAGGGCATGACATAAAATTATAATATTTCCAATGACATAATTACATGAATAATCAATCAACAATTAAAATATTAAAGCATCATACAACATATGCACAAGTCATATCATAAAGAGAATATATATATATATATATGTATATCAAGAAATATATATACATCATATCAAAATGGATTGGTATGTCACAATCTATACCCTAGCATACTCAATCCTCTCAAAACTATACATTCTATAGTCAATATGTAGCTAGTCTTAAGAAGCCATCGAGCTCTCAGCCTCATCTCTTCTCTCGCATTGAGGTGGAGGAGGTGGTCCCATCACAGTTTGTCCTGTGTCGTGGGTGTTGAGCAAGGTGCAGGAACAATATTGTCATTATTGTCAACACAGTCAGATAGATCGGTTGATGTAGTGGATAGGAGTTAAGAGGTTCTTCAGAGTATGTACAGTGGTTTTCCAAAAGATAGAAGTGGCCCATATACTAAAAATCAAAAGAAAATCACAAGGAAGAAAACTGTCGCGATATCGCAACATGTTGAGCAAGAAAGAAAAACTGTCGCGAAATCTCGACATGTTGAGCAAGAAAGAAAAACTCTCGCAATATCACGACATGTTGAGAAGAAAGAAAAACTATCACGATATCGCGAAATGTTGAGCAAGAAAGAAAAACTGTCGTGATATTACGACATGTTGAGAAGAAAGAAAAACTGTCGCGATATCACGACATGTTCTGAGAGAAAGCACAAGCAAGCAAAACTGTCATGATTTCGTGACATGTTCGGAGAGAAAAGCGCAAGCAAGCAAAACTGTAGTGATTTCATGACATGTTCGGAGAGAAAGTGCAAGCAAGAAAAACTGTCATGATTTCGTGACATGTTCGGAGAGATAGCGCAAGCAAGCAAAACTGTCACAATTTCATGACATGTTTGGAGAGAAAGTGTAAGCAAGCAAAACTGTCACGATTTCGTGATATGTTCGGAGAGAAAGCGCAAGCAAGAAAAAGTGTCACAATTTCATGACATGTTGGAAGAGAGAAAGGCAAGTACAAAAAAGTGTCACAATTTCGCGACATATTGGAAGAGAGATTGTACGGACAAAAAAGTGTCGTGATTTCGCGACATATTGCAAGGAAGTTTGTACGGACAAAAAAGTGTCATGATTTCATGACATATTGCAAGAGAGATTGTACAAACGAAAAAGTGTCATGATTTCGCGACATAATGCAGGAGAGAGAGTTCGAAAGAAAAAGTGTCACGATTTCATGACATGTTGCAGGAGAGAGAGTCCGAAAGAAAAAGTGTCATGATTTCATGACATATTGCAGGAGAGAGAGTTTGAAAGAAAGAGTGTCACGATATCATGACATGTCGAGTTTTTGTGACCCGAAGACAAGAGAAAGATCTAAGGAGAAAAAGTGTCGTGATATCGTGACATGTTGGGTTTTCGCGACCCGAAGGCAAGAGAAAGAGTTAAGGAGAAAAAGTGTCGCGATATCGCAACATGTCGGGTTTTTGTGACCTGAAGGCAAGAGAAAGAGCAAAGGAGAGAAAGTGTCGCAATTTCGTGACATGTCGCATTTTTGCGACTAAAGGAGGAGAGAGAAAGTAAGAAGGCAAAAGTGTCACGATATTGCGACAAAAGTAAAGAAGAAGATTACGAAGGTGAAAGTGTCGCGATATCGCAACATGTTGAGTTTTTTCTGGTACAAGCCAAGAAGAGTAGCAAGGAGGCAAAAGTGTTGCAATATCACGACATGTTGTGTTTTCACGGGTTGAAGCCAAGAAGAGTAGCAAGGAGGCGAAAGTGTCGTGATATCATGACATGTTGGGTTTTCATAGGCAAAAGTCGATAAGAGGACAAAGAGGCAGAAGTGTCACGATTTTGTGACAAGTCACTTTGGCACGAGCTAAGAAGAGAACCTAGCCCAAATAAGATATGTGACAGTTAACTAAAGTTCTATGGCAGTTACAAGTGCAGTTGTAGAATAAAATCATGCAGCTAAAATAAGAAGAGTTAACTGAATTCAGTACATCAATTATAGGTGCAATTATAAAGAAAAATCATGCAGCTAAAATAAGAATAGTGAACTAAAGTCAGAATGATAGTTACAAGGCCAGTTACGGAGTGTAATCATCGAGCGGAAGTTAAACAGAAAGTCATCAGTTGAAGACCAAACTTGAGCTGTAACTATTAATAGGATGCATGAAAGAATACTATGAGATAAATGAAGTTACATATAGAAGTTTCTATTAATAAGCTGCATGTAAAAATATGGAAGTTAAAAATAGAATCAGAATTTTTTTATAAAAGGAGGTCTATGTGGAGAATTAATTTTTTGTGGAAATAGGGTGAAAGTGTTGCAAAAAGAGGGTTGGAAAAGTGTCATAAGAGAGCGTTAGGCAAAGCCGTGAGAGCTGTAAGAATGTAGAAAGAAGTGCAGTAAGAGGGTTGTAATAGGGCTGTAAAAGTGCAGTAAGCAGAGCCTTAAGTGTGTGTGATGTTTTGGTGAATAGTGAGAGAGGTTGGGTTAGCAATAGACCAGTCAGGGTCTTGTATAAAGCAGAGGTATTTTTATGTCAATCTTATAGTTTCAAAATTATAGTCCAAGTTGGTGCTTGGAATTAGGGGTTGGTGCTCCTTTTTGTTGGTGCATATAAATTAGGGGTTGGTGCTCCTTTCTGTTGGTGTAGATAAATCAGGGGTTGGTGCTCCTTCCAGTGGGTGCTAGTAAATTGATTGTAAAATTGATATTTTGCAAATGCTAGATTTGGATGGGAGTCCAAACATCCAATTTTTGAGAAGTAGCCAAAACTGGTGAACCTCGGTACATCTTGTGTTGTGTGATGCTCTCTTGTTATATTTGCTTTATGTGGTTTTAAGTTTTCATTATTTTGGATTTAAGAGTTGAAGTTTTTAAGTTTTAAAGATCCACACTGATTCACCCCCCCTCTCAGTGTCATTTTGAAACTAACAATTGGTATCAGAGCCAGTTTCCCTTATCAGGCTAAATCAGCTAGGGTTGATCTTGGATTAGTATGTAATGGAAGGAGGTGAAGGCTTCTCATCAAACAAAGCACCATTGTTGGATGGAACTAATTACATATTTTGGAAACTCAGGATGCAGACATATCTTTGTGCTTTGGGATATGACATTTGGGATTCAGTAGACAGTGGATACACAATACCCATCACTCCTCCAACCGATGCTGCCGATAAGAAATTGTTTGAGAATAACTCTAAAGCAAAGAATGCTATCATGTGCGGTTTAATGGATAATGAACTGATAAAGATTATGAGTTGTAAAATGGCAAAAGACATATGGGACAAACTAAAGAGCATTCATGAAGGAGACGACAAGATCAAGGAGGCCAAGTTATAAATGCATCAAGCTCAGTTCAAAGCATTAAAGATGAATGACGATGAGAACATAGAGGCATACATGTTTAGAGTTAATGGAATCATTAATGCAATTAGAGGACTCGGCGAGGAAATGGAAGATGTTGTTGTCGTGAAAAAGGTACTAAGATCTCTTCCCCAAATATTTGACTCTAAAGTTTCAGCAATAGAAGAAGCTAAAGATCTAAATACTTTTAGTATGGATGAGATGCATGGTTCTTTGACTGCATATGATATGAGAATAGGAAAAACTAAACCCACAGATAGAGAAGCTACTTTTAAAGCACATAAAAATATAAAAGCAAAACAAGAATCCAAGGAAGAAGAGACATCAGATGAAACGGAAGCAAACTTTGTTCAAAAACTAAAAATGGGAAAAGAAAAATATAGAGGAAAGTTACCATTTAAATGTTTCAATTATGGAGGCATTGGGCATCTTGTAGCTAAATGTCCACTTAATGAGAAGAACATAAGTGATGAAGAATCGCACCAAGAAAGAAGTGACTGGAAGAACAAAAAAAAATTCAAAAAAGGCAACTTCAAGAAGAAAATTTTCATCTCCAAGAATGTCAGTTCATCAGAAGATAGTTGCAGTGAGGATTCTAAAGAGGAAATAGGTGAAGTTTTTTATATGGAACTCAAAGAAGAAAAAATAGAAAAAGAACAAGTATGTGATGAAAACCTAGATGTTGAAGTAGATCTAGAAGGTGAGTTGATCACTGCACTTGAAGAGTTGGGTTTAGAAAGGAAAAAGAATAAAAGACTGTCCAAGAAGTTGGAAGAATATGAGGGTAATATTGAAGATCTCTTCTTACAAATTCATAAAGCCAAGAAACTAGAAGAAGCCTTGAAGTCATAGATCAATGAGAAAGAGATTGCTTGCTACAAATAAGAAGAGGAGATTGTGTTATTGAGGAAACAACTAGAAGAGGCCAATACAAATCTCAAATTTAAGAAGAGCACAGAGCTACTAGATAAAATGATAAGGCAACAAAGAAGCCCCATGTGTAAGCTTGGTATTGGATGTGAAGCTGAACAACCTTCATCTTCTAAAGCTGTAGAGAAGAAGAAATCCACTACTGAAGGATCAAAGCAAGAAAATCTTGAAGTTGAATCCTCAAAATGAAGAAAATCTCAAAGGAGATCTATAGCAAAGCAACCACAACAAAAGAGGTTCTATCACTCTCACTTTATTCATAATAATGCTTTTAATGGATATTGTTTTAGATGCAACCATTATGGTCACAAGGCAATTTATTGTGGATTGAATAATAGATCAAAGAGTTATGTTGGTAGAAATACATCTATTATTTCGGTTGAACACCATGTGCAATGTTTTAAATGCAATGGTCATGGGCACATATCAAGGTCTTGTCCAAGAACTTTTATATCTAATCTAAGGCAAGACAGTAGATTTCATCAGACATAAAGAATGCAACACAGACAGGGAATAAATCATGTGCATCAAAGAAAGGAAAATAATCATCCATCAAGTATATACAAGAGACAACCACACAAGAGAAATGTTCAAGTTCACAAAAAGGTTCAAAATAGGGATGTAGTTGAAAACCTTCAGCCTGAGTTCAAGAAATATTGGAGAAAGAAAGAAGAGAGGCAATCGTGTCTCCTTGGACTGAAGGAGATTACTCCTCTATTGCACTAAGCAGCTACAGGTAGCACATCCTTAGGGGGAGCAATGTTAAAGTTTTATTTTAATGCTCTTATGTAATGTGTGGATATCTGAGGATGAAAGGAAAGTAGTCGGGGAGTTGTCGTATAGTTGTCAAAATGTGTTTTAGTTCATGTAGATGTTTGTGAAGATAGTATCAAACTGATGTGCTTCAGTAGAACAACATGGTGAATAGCTAGGTTTTCAATGCAGCAGCTGATAGGCACTATCTGAGATAGAACACACAACACAGGTCAACGTGTCATGGAAGCATAAGCTGGCAGGTGCTTGTTTTAAAGCCTGTAACATTCCCAATCTGCAAATAAAATAGAATTCATGTTGTGAATGGGAAGGTGTATGTGTCTTAACCAAAAAATACAACACATCGTGTGGTATAAGAGAACATTAAGTTTCTCTAAAGAAGTAGCAGTTGTCAAAGAGATTCCAGAGTCAAAGCAAACAGTGGCACTAGCACCCAGTTGGTCAAGAGTGCAAATTGGCACATGCAAGGCAAAGACATTGAGTAGACCTGACATATGCCCTAGTAAGAAGCAAAATACCGAGTGTTGATGACTACGCACAGATTGAGGTTCCAACGCTAGATATAACGGTCCATTGTCAATACCTGCGCATATGATGAAAACATTCATGGCAGCTGTTAGAAACCAGAGACATTGAGCTGCACAACAGATGCAAGACAAAGTTGTTGGTCATGGAGGAGGTGGTAGTCAAGAGGCTAAAGAAAAATTATGGAGATTGTCGATGTTAAAGTTGATGAAGGTAGGGAACAAGTTATAAGCATAGTGGTTGAAGCCCATTGATTGTGAAAGAACTTGAGTTAGAAAAGAACATGAGTATCATTGTTATGTGATATTTGTGGTTGAGCATTGTTGGAAATGTTTGAGTTGGTTGATACATACTTGGACTAGGGTTGTGTGAGAGAGAGTTTTCCCTTGTGATGATTGGTTGAGTTGATTTGAGATTGCCATTCATTGTTGAGTTTATTTTGAGTACTACTTGAGCATGATTGATTGACCCTTTGAGAAGGCCTTTGGGAAATATTTGAGGACAGTATTGGGATAGATTTCTAGAGCATATTTGGGCAAGTTCTTGGTGAGATTACTAGAGTAGATTCGGACAAGTTCTTAGTGATCTTGTTGGAGCAAATTTGGACAGGTTTTGTATGAGCTTGTTATTTAACATTGGACAAGTTCTATGTGAGATTGTTATTCAACATTGGACAAGTTCTATGTGAGATTTTTAAGCAGGTTCTATGTGAGCCTATTGACAGAGTATAGAGGACAGAGTCTCAATGGATAGAGATCCAGCAGCCAACATAGTTGAAGATAGATCTGAGTGAGGGACCACATTCTCAGGGGGAGCATTTATATATTTGATTATATTTTTGCTCATGTTTGTAATTTTTGCTAACTGTATTAATTTGTGCCTGAGAATGTTGTGCATGGACTCAAGGGGAGTCTGCAGCAGCCCTTTGGTATTATTGTCAAAGGGGGAGAAGAATTATAGGAAATTACATGTGTGTTGCCAACAATTCCAAAGGGGGAGATTGTTGAGCAAGGTGCGAGAACAGTATTGTCATTGTTGTCAACACAGTCAGACAGATCGGTTGATGCAGTGGATAGGAGTTAAGAGGTTCTTCAGAGTATGTACAGTGGTTTTCCAAAATATAGAAGTGGCCCATATACTAAAAATAAAAAATAAAAACACAAGGAATAAAATTGTCGCGATATCACATGTTGAGCAAGAAAGAAAAATTGTCGCAATATCGCAACATGTTGAGCAAGAAAGAAAAACTATCGTGATATCGCGACATGTTGAGAAGAAATAAAAACTATCGCGATATCGCGACATGTTGAGCAAGAAATAAAAACTATCACGATATCACGAAATGTTGAGAAGAAAGAAAAACTATCGCAATATCACGAGATGTTCGGAGAGAAAGAGCAAGCAAGAAAAACTATCATGATTTCACATGTTCGGAGAGAAAGCGTAAGCAAGAAAAACTATCACGATTTTGTGACATGTTTGGAGAGAAAGCGCAAGCAAGCAAAACTATCACGATTTTGTGACATGTTCGTAGAGAAAGCGCAAGCAAGCAAAACTATCACGATTTCATGACATGTTCGGAGAGACAGCGCAAGCAAGCAAAAATGTCGTGATTTCATGACATGTTCGGAGAGAAAGTGTAATTAAGCAAAAATGTCACGATTTCGTGACATGTTCAGAGAGAAAGCACAAGCAAGAAAAAGTGTCACGATTTCACAACATGTTGGAAGAGAGAAAGGCAAGTACAAAAAAGTGTCACGATTTCGTGACATATTGCAAGAGAGATTGTACGGATGAAAAAGTGTCATGATTTCATGACATATTGCAAGGAAGTTTGTACAGATGAAAAAGTGTCACGATTTCGTGACATATTGCAAGAGAGATTGTACGGATGAAAAAGTGTCACAATTTCGTGACATAATGTAGGAGAGAGAGTCCGAAAGAAAAAGTGTCACAATTTTGCGACATGTTGCAGGAGAGAGAGTCCGAAAGAAAAAGTGTCACGATTTCACGACATATTGCAGGAGAGAGAGTCCGAAAGAAAAAGTGTCGCGATATCGCAACATGTCGGGTTTTATGATCCGAAGGCAAGAGAAAGAGCTAAGGAGAAAAAGTGTCGTGATATCACGACATGTCGGGTTTTCGTGACCCGAATGCAAGAGAAAGAGCTAAGGAGAAAAAGTGTCACGATATCGTGACATGTCGAGTTTTCACGACCCAAAGGCAAGAGAAAGAGCAAAGGAGAGAAAGTGTCACGATTTTGTGACATGTCGTATTTTCACGACTAAAGGAGGAGAGAGAAAGTAAGAAGGCAGAAGTGTCACGATATCATGACAAAAGTAAAGAAGAAGAGTACGGAGGCGAAAGTGTCGTGATATCATGACATGTTGAGTTTTTGCTGGTACAAGCCAAGAAGAGTAGCAAGGAGGCGAAAGTGTCGCAATATCACATGTGTTTTTGTAGGTTGAATCCAAGAAGAGTAGCAAGGAGGTGAAAGTGTCACGATATCGCGACATGTTGTGTTTTCATGGGTTGAAGCCAAGAAGAGTAGCAAGGAGGCGAAAGTGTCATGATATCGTGACATGTTGTGTTTTCACGGACGAAAGCCAAGAAGAGGACAAAGAGGCAGAAGTGTCATGATTTTGTGACAGGTCACTTTGGCACGAGCTAAGAAGAGAACCCAACCGAAATAAGATATGTGATAGTTAACTGAAGTTCTATGGCAGTTACAGGTGCATTTGCAAAAGAAAATCATGCAGCTAAAATAAGAAGAGTTAACTGAAGTCAGTACGTCAGTTACAGGTGTAGTTATAGAGAAAAATCATGCAGCTAAAATAAGAACAGTGAACTGAAGTCAGAACGACAGTTACAAGGCCAGTTACAGAGTGTAATCATCGAGCGGCGGTTAAACTGAAAGTCATCAGTCGAAGACCAAACTTGAGCCGTAACTATTAATAGGATGCATGAAAGAATACTATGAGATAAAGGAAGTTACATATAGAAGTTTCTATTAATAAGCTGCATGTGAAAATATGGAAGTTAAAAATAGAATCAAAATTTTGTTATAAAAGGAGGTCTACGTGGAGAATTAAATTACTACGAAAATAGGGTGAAAGTGCTACAAAAATAGGGTTGTAAAAGTGTCATAAGAGAGCGTTAGGCAGAGCTGTGAGAGCTATAAGAATGTAGTAAGAAGTGTAGCAAGAGGGCTGTAAGAGGGCTATAAAAGTGTAGTAAGCAGAGCCTTAAGTGTGTGTGATGTTTTGGTGAATAATGAGAGAGGTTGGGTTAGCAATAGACCAGTCAGGGTCTTGTATAAAGCAGAGGCATTTTTATGTCAATATTATAGTTTCAAAATTGCAGTCCAAGTTGGTGCTTGGAATTAGGGGTTGGTGCTCCTTTCTGTTGGTGAAGATAAATTAGGGGTTGGTGCTCCTTTCTATTGGTGTAGATAAATTAGGGGTTGGTGCTCCTTTTTGTTGGTGCAGATAAATCAGGGGTTGGTGCTCCTTCTAGTGGATGCTGGTAAATTGATTGTAAAATTGATATTTTACAAAGGCTAGATCTGGATGGGAATCCAAACAATCAATTTTTGAGGAGTAGCAAAAACTGGTGAACCTCGATACATCTTGTGTTGTGTGATGCTCTCTTGTTATATTTGCTTTATGTGGTTTTAAGTTTTCATTATTTTGGCTTTAAGAGTTGAATTTTTTAAGTTTTAAAGAGCCACACTGATTCACCCCCCTCTCAGTGTCATTATGAAAATAACAGTGGGTCCTCGACATCGATCATGAGGATGTCCTCGATGACCCCATCCTGATTGGCTTCGTAATGTCAGCTGGTAGCTGCAACCTTTGGCCCTTTGGAACTAGCTGGAAGTATGCTCCCTTATAGAACATGATCTGAGTAATAGCCCATGCCAACTCCTGCATGATCGCCCCTTCACTCTGAGCCCTAATTCGTGTAGCCTCATCCTATAGCGTTTGCACCTGAGCTCATAAGTGGGCATTCTCTGCTCGAAGAGCCACCATCTCATTGCTCTCCCCCACCTTGATACCCTTACCCTTATCGGGCGATGGTGGCCTCTCCCTCTGTTGAGAAGGGAGCCCCTCATCCATCCTCTCTGGCTATTACGGTCTCTCTAGAGCCTGTGGCACTCTTCAATGTCTCTCCTAAGGAGGCCATCACTGATCCCTCCCTTATTGAATCCTTGCTACATCGATGGTAGCCTAGCATCACCTCTCCATATGCTACACAATAGCATGCATCGAACCCTGTTCCCTCATCATCCAAGGAGGGTGGATGCCTACATACTAGGCATCATATCCATCTGCTACTCTTGCATCATCCCCATCCACTAGCTAAATGGGGGCATCATCAGCATCCTAACTCCAAAATCGCTACATGTCTAGATCTCCACTCAGTGTAGTGTTATCCCAGATAGTTTGAGAGTACTCGTAATCCCTGAGAGAAAGAATCCCCTACTGTAGACTGAACTACCTCAAAACTCGATCATAGTGGTGGAGCTCTACCTCTCCCTGCTTCATCCTCAACCAACAGACTCGCCTGATGCGAGCCAACTCCTTTCTGTCCTCTCCCCACCATGGATGATCTCTCCATGGCCTCCAAGTGATCTGATCTGGGATGAGGTCATCTAGCAACCTCTGAGACATCAGCAGATCTATCTATCACTGTGACCCTCTCTAGAGCCACAAATAGAAAACTTGGGGTCTCTCCCGATCAACCCCTATCAGTAGAAGCCTTATCGGCATTCGTATCGCAATGTGCTCCCAGCACCAAACTTGTAGTAGCGATGTCAATACCAGACATTGACCTCCCTTGTATACGACCCCGTAGAGGATCCTATACAAGTGGCATAGTACAAAAATACCCCAAGAAAACCTGTAGTTGTGGTCTCTCATGTCGCAGACCACATCTGAGAGGAGCCACGATAACCTACATCCACTCTAGTGGCATATAAGTAGGCCACCCACCATCCTTTCCAAAACCTAGGTCAATCAAGATGTCCCAGGCATCTGCCTCAATGACTCGAAGTTCACTCTGCCCTTCTCTAGGGTGAAGCTCGGATCCGTGCACAGTCACATCATAGCATGGCCCTGATTGGTCGAAGGAGTCATAAATCGCCCATGTATGGGGATCCTCAAGATCCTCCATACATCCTCTAGCATGGGAGCCATCTCCCCTATCAATAGTTAGAAGCAGGATGATCTCAGATACCATCTCTCTGCTAGGGCCGTCAATAGCCCCATGTTTGTAGGAATTTGTGGCATCTCTGCCACATGCCGCAATCCAACTTCGCTAGTCTGTCTCGTTTGGCCTGATCAAGCATGGCTACATCATCTCTGAGCCCTTTGTATTTCCATTCTTGACTCTTTAGTAACCCCCTTCTACAAAACAAATAATAAAACAACAAAAATCATTAGTACATAATCTTTAAAATTAATTAAAATTAATTTCATTTCATAAAAAAATGATATCGCCCATTATTGAACGATATCATACCAAATTTAGAAAAATTGTCCTTAATAGGATGAAATCATCTCCGATTCATCAATTTTGGAATCATACCTTATTGGACGGGATTGCCCCTATTTTCCCAATTTCATCCTCGGACGAAATCGACGATCTAGGGACGATTTCGCCAGAATTGGGATGATTTTGTCCCACAGTCGTCAACAGCCTAAAAATGGCCATGATGCCAAAAAACAATCAAAATTCAACTAAAAAATTAAACAAATAAAGTTAAAAACATAATGTATCAAGTTTATAACCTTACCCACAACCCGCGTCGGACCTTTATTGATTTGTGTGTTGTTTCCACCATTTCGCCTGCAGAGCTCTAAAACAGTGAAAGTGAACAATAAAAATGAATTAGGGTTTTACCCTATTTTTCTTATTTTTATTTAAAAACAACATTTTTTAAATTTTTTCTTTTCTGCGCTTTTACCTCAAACGTTCGATTTGGGTAAAAACTCGGAGGGGGCACCATAGCAAGCAGTTGTGCGATTCGACCTAGAATTGTCATCTAAAAAATTGAATAAATTTTTGCTTTCTTGTAAAGCATGAAGAACTAGTCTTTAACACATTTTCTTCAAAAAATTCGCTAAAGAGGGGGCAAAATGTAGCACCCTAAAATTGGTGCAGTTAAACCATCAGTAAAAGATCAAAATTTTGAATTTTAACCCCAAAATCGCCCGTTAACCATTCACCTCATTTTTTGTGCCATTTTTAGAATTAGTTTTGATCGTTGGACGATATTATCGTCGATATAACGATATCATCACAGATCATATGAATTCGTCTGGGACAAAACATCCAGACGATTTTGTCCCAAAACCAAATTTTCATAATTAGTTTCTGTTTCAACAACCTCTCCAACTCGGGCAGAAGTGTGTCTGCACGGTTGGAGATTCCTACGTTGGAGATCTCCTAGATTGGGATGATCCCCAACATCCTAACCTCTCCCTAATCCTATATAAACTTGGGATTTTCCTAGTTTATCCCCTTGGCTGATCATTTCCTTGCAAATCTAGTTTTGTGTTGTATTAGAACATCCTCACCCCTATCATTTGAATTTGTATTTGCAAGTTTTATTGTAGGATTTTACTGTGTTTTAGCTGGAGGAAGCTCGGATCGTCACAGGCAATCCAACATGATTTCAGACGATCCTGACGAGATTTGTGATGATCCTGACAAGATCGGCGATGATCTCGTACGATTGTAGATGATTTTGACTACAGTCCAGATTGGGGGCAACCAGAGCCCTGAGTTTGTGTTTTCTACCTTTCTCTCTTATTTAATTATGCATTAGATCGATTTATTTTTGTTCTACATCTTGGATTTCACCTCATTTAGCATATTTTCATGATAAAACTTAAAATAGGTTATTAAAACAGTGCATCCCATTTGATTTACTATCTAGATTTATTATTTAAGCATCTATACTATTATTTCTATCATTTTACATCATTCTTGCAATTGCATTTTTGGTTTTTGGTGTCTATTTCCATGATTGCAGGTTTCTGATGAGGTCACCGATGATCTTGTCTAATCTCATATGATTGCTTGTGATTTGGGATAATTATGTATAATTACAGATGATCCTATCATATCCAAGATGATCTAGACTCCTACAAGCTTCAAAATCTCCATCAAACATCAGGAATCAGGTGTATTCCTCTCTATTTCATATAGTCTATGTATTTAGGATTCATTCATGTTTGTTGTCTTCATATAAATCCAAAAATTCATATAGGATAGCTTAGATTCATTTTTACCAACCTAGGAATATGAATGATTGAATATAAAATGAACACATCAAACCCATTCTCAACTTAGGCATGGAAATTGCCACTCAAAGTTTCTTGGTGAACCCCACCATCCATAAAAAATTCACCCTTATACCCCTCCCTCGAGAGGTGTGATATTCAAAGGGTCTCTTCGTCATAGGTATTGTCCCATCCTTCTCGCATCCCCCTTCCAGGGCATGGATCCTTTAGCCTGAAGGTAAGGGTGCAAAAAAATTGGGTGATACAGATACAAAACCTAGCAGTCCCATATTCATGAAATATACCTTCATATTTGAAGGTTGATCACTTGTTGAACCATACAAATCCTAGAACTGTGCTAGTCAAGAAAATTTGATTTTCTTATAAGGAGCTTCGAATGCATTTTTGGCCTCTTTTCTAGTTTCCTTAGCCACTCTCTTAGAGGCTTTCCTATACTCCTTATCTACCTTGATCTATTCAAAATTTTGTTTCTACTCATAAAAAGCTTCAAAGTCTTTGCCCATTCTTCATCAAAATTCATGCCTGATTCTTTTAGTTGTGTAGTCCTTGCTCTAGTCATGGGTCTTCTTTGAGGTCCCCTTACAACCTTCCTTTTTTATCTCAATTTATTTAGCTATATTTTTGGTCCTATGTAATTTGTTGAAACAAGGGGATTTTCCCCTGTTGTGACCACTTCACAATGCCCCAAAATCCACTAAAAATTTTGAGATTTTGATATTTTGGTTTCCATGATCTTGATTGTTTGATTAAAAATAAAACCTTTCTTTACTTTATTTCATATTTTTTTGGGCCTCTTTTGAAAATTTTAAGACTTGATAAGTGTGATTTTAAATGTTTTAATTTTAATGTTTAAAATAAATCATTTAAAATCATTAAATAAAATACTTTAGAGTATAATTTTAATGTTTTAAATCATTCATTTTAAATTTTAATTAAAATATTTAAAGTTTATTTTGAATGTTTTTATTTCAAAGTGTATTGTAAATGTTTTAATTAAAATATTTAAAGTACATAATTTTAATGTTTGAAATCATTCATTTTAAAGTTTAATTAAAATATTTAAAGTTCATTTTGAATGTTTTTATTTCAAAGTGTATTGTAAATGTTTTAATTAAAATATTTAAAGTACATTATTATAAAAAGTTTTGTGTTGGTTTTGCAGGTTTTCAATATGAATGAACAAACAAAGGAGTGGAAAGCAAAGAGAATAATATGGTTATAAAATCCATTTTAAATTGTAGAATGGAATGAACAAACACAATGTTAAATTATAAATAGGCCATTGGAAACCAAGAAAAGGGGTCGAACAATTACGAAGAGAAGAATTCTAAAGAAAACGTTCGAAGAGAAGGTTGATTGCAGGTTACAAGGAGCAAAAGACCAAGTTTGATAGAGACTCTGGAATATGGCACTGTAAAGTTCTATTTTGAAAATATATCAATTTTTATTATATTAAAGCATGCATTAAGGTGTTTTATGATGTTAATAAAATTTATTTATTTTGAATAATTAAAATTTTCCATAGAAGATTGCATTTTATTTATATTGGATTGAGATACTTCTGATCCATATAAATAGGATTAAATTTCAAAAGTTTTAGTTTATTAATTCATAGCCTGCAACATAAATTTTATTTTATTTTATCATTCTTTTACCCTTCCTTTTTTATTTTATTTTAATTCTAAATTTTGGATCTTAACCCTAATTTATTTTATAAAGGTTCAATAATTTATAATTAGGGTCTCAATATTTATTCACTTTCCAAACATTTAATTTAATTGATGTTTGGATGAATAAGGATTACATTGGTTGGAAGGTTATAGAAACCCTAACTACAATATTATAAAGCATCAAAACATTATAATTAGGGTTTATTTTTATGTTTGTTCATCATTCGGATATTCATGTTTCAATTTTATATTGAGATGAACAAGCATTCATATTAAATAAAAACCTTAATTTTTTAATATTATAAAGTTCAAACTTTATAATTAAGGTTTATATTTAATGACTTTTTTGGAACTTACGTAAACTTTAATTTTATGTAAAGTTTCATTGAAACCCTATTTCATATTTATAAAGGTTCAAAACCTTATAATTAGGGTTTAAACTTTTTATGTTTGTTCACCATTCGGATATTCAAATTCCAATTTTATATCGGGATGAACAAGCATTCAAATTAAATAAAAACCTTAATTTTTAATATTATAAAGTTCAAACTTTATAATTAGGGTTTTATATTTAATGGCTTTGTTGGAACTTATGTAAACTTTAATTTTATGTAAAGTTTCATTGAAACACTATTTCATAATTATAAAGGTTCAAAACCTTATAATTAGGGTTTAAATTTTTATGTTTGTTCACCATTTGCATATTCAAATTCTAATTTTATACCGGGATGAACAAGCATTCAAATTAAATAAAAACCTTAATTTTTAATATTATAAAGTTCAAACTTTATAATTAGGGTTTTATATTTAATGGCTTTGTTGGAATTTACGTAAACTTTAATTTTACGTAAGTTTCATTGATAGAAATAAACATAGATTTTAATCATAGTGCTCAAGAGGATTCATACAAATAGAGCATTATTCAATTAAAAGTTTATTTCAAAATTTTAATTAAATTTGCAATACATAAAGTTATATTTAAGGTAAATTTAATTCTTAATTTTGATATTGGGAAAAATATTTTCATGAAGGATCACAGATAATGATTTCAAATCAAGACATCTAAAAATCTAGGCCCCTTGTTAACAACAATGTGCTTAAAAGAGTTGTTTTAGTACTATTTCATGTCTTAACATTTCATACTTTATGACATATTGAAACACGGAACCTTGGAAGAATTAATCGTTCTTTTGCAAGAGAGGGTTTTAATCTTAAAATCCTAACTATGAGTGTGGTTTTGCAACTAGGTGAAATTACCCCTCAATAGAATTGGCGCTAGAAGGAGGACCTGAAAATAGGTATTTGATTTTAAACATTTGAAGTTTGTTCAAATTTTGAATATAAAAAATAAAATAAAATAAAAAGTAGACATTTCCCTATTTATGATGCATTAATGTGGATCTGATATAAATTTGGAAATATGGTTAGGATTCAATTGTTGAAATTTCTTCACACATAGTATTTCATGTTGAAATTGGTTCAATGGCAGAAAATTATTTACCTCATTATAAGCATGATGGAAAGAGTACAACAGAGGAACATATTCAGGCATACAAAAATGTTATAGTTCATTTTCAAATTATGCATGAAGATGTAGCATGTAGATTATTTCCTCTAATATTGGATGAATTTGCTAAGGACTGGTTTATCAATTTACCTACAGGTTCTATTAATTCTTGGACTCAACTAGAAACAACATTTCTCAAAAATTTTAGAACATTGGTTGATACGGGTTTGTTATCAAATAAGTTTACCTCTATCTATAAAGAATCTAATGAATCTATGAGCCAATTTAATGATAGATTCCATAGGTTGTATACTGAAATAGAGACATATTTCATCATTTCAAAAGAAGAAGTCATTCAAATATACTTGGAAGCCTTAGAATATTTTACTTCTACATGCATAAGGAGATGTCTTAAAAATCCATCCTTGTCTAGAGCTTACAAGAAGGCAATATCCATAGAACAACAGTGTATTTTAAAAAGGATTGATGTGGATCAACAATGGTGTATTTTGAAAGAGATTGATTTAGATCAATTATCATTACTTAATCCTAAGGCTCAAAATTAGATGCCACCCATGAGTCAGGTTGAAACACAACCTTCTCCCATGATGAACTATTCTTCAGGAGATATGGATTTAAATCAATATCGATCATCTAATTTAGCACCCTCAAATCAAATGATGTCTAATGTGAACAATCAATGGGATGAAGTTGAATGTCCAAATTTCACAACCACCCTAGATATTATCCAAGAGGAAGTACAAGTTTCAAAACCAACATCCACTAATGAGGTTTGTGATAAATAAGCTCATCAAGATATAGAAATTAACTCAGTTTTAGAAATATGTGAGCCTTTAGAAATAAAGGGGTTAGAGCCATTATTCACAAGGGAATATTGGGATAATTTTATAAAACAAAATACAAGAATTGATTCCACTATAGAAACCCTTGAGTCACCAAAAATGGTTGAAGGTGAATTTAAAGAAGAGTTTCTTGAAAAGCTTGAAAATTATGAGGAAGATGCAATAGAGTTTCATCCCATGGGTCTAGATGACCATTATTATAATTGTTTAAAAAGACATGAGGAATCATTATTTGCTCACAATCCTACTAATGAAATTTCTATTTCATTTGATATGCAGGATGTTGAAAATTCTACTTCAAATAAAGATTTTGAAATTTCCATGCAATCAAAAAATGACATGCCAATTGCAAAAATAGAGAAGGTTCCAAAATTGAATCACTTTGAAGATGAATTTATTGAACACCTTGCTAAAATTGAAAATGAAGAAATGGTAAATGTTTCTTATGACTCATTTGTTATGAATGAGGAAAAGGTAAAGTCTTCTCTTTTACTCTTGACTACTAAAAATTTGGGTACAAATTCACATGATTGTCTTGGAGATTCAAATAAAGAAATATCATTGATGGTTAATAAGGAATTAGAAATGACTCCTATTCATTCAAATGATAAAAATGTTATATTGGAAACAACTCAAGTAGTTGATCAGGGAGATGTGTTATTTGACACATCCTTAGATAGACAAGATTTATGGTTTGAAAAATATGGACATATTTTTAATTGGGTGCCTAATTTTTGTGTTTTTGAAAAGAAGGTAGTTGATGAAGATGAAGGGCTATAGGATGACAATGATGGAGCTCATGAAGAAAAAGAAGAAATTGCAATGGCTCACCAAATTTTGGTAAATGCTACTCATGATGTGTTGATCATGGATGACAAGGTAGAATCTTCACCTTTGTTATTGATGGAAATTCTAGGTAATAAGTTGTATGATGTTCCTTTAGATGCTCATGATTTTGATAACAAAATATCAAGTGTTGTTAATAAGGAATTGGAAACAACTCCTAAATATATTGCCATAAATAAAATAAAATAAAACATGATTGAAACTTTGAATCAAGTCCATAAACAAATAATTATTAAATCTAAGATTCAATCTTGTAATGATTCTTGTTTAGGAGACATCCTAGATGCTTGCAAATTGTTGTACAAGTTCAATTGGCCTAAAAACATGGAAAATGAATTGGTTTCAAAAATTTTAGAAATAGGCTCCTTCTTGCAAGACCTCATATTTGAAAAAGAAAGCCTAATTCTAAATCATGAATTGAATTGTGAAAATTGCATTTTAAAGAATAAACAAGAAAGAATTAAAAATCAGTCATTGTCTTACCATTTCAATGTGTCGAAATTCCACTATAGGATTGATAATATAATTGAATCAAATTGGCAAAATGAGATAGGCACAATGAGAGGTTCTATTTTTGGCCTAATCTTATTTTTATTGGATTCCTATAAAACTTGGTATGCATATCAAGATAGATGTTTTTTAAATTGTAAAAATCGCATTTGGGATCCAGGAAAAAGATAGCTTAAATTTTTGCATCATATTGTACATAGTGTATATTTTTTGTAAATTGTTTTGGTTTTTCTTGTTTTATAGTTAATTTTTTTTGTGATCTTGTTAGTTGGTTGTTTTGTTTATTTATGTTTTGTTTTGTGTCTATGAAATTTTGGATGTGTTTCATTTGTTTGTCTAGTAATAAATTAGCTTAGGCTAAAATTTTGGAGTTTAGTTTAGGTTCTAATTTTCATTGTTGTTCTTGTGTTTGTAAACTATTTTGGTGTTGTTTCATTGATGGAGTTAGTTGTTATAACTCAACATTTGATGATTTTTTTGGTATCTATCCATGTGTCACTTAGGATAAAATTACCTATTTTGAAAACATCTAAAACTTGAGTAAAAGGAAAATGAGATTTTTAATATGTATCCTTATGAATTTGGGTCAAGATAGTCAAACTTGGAACACTGAAAACATTTTGCAAAAGCTCCACAAATACTGCAACACATTAAAATAATATTCTTTGAATTCTTGAAGGATGAAATTATTCAGTTTTGTAGATTAAGGTGAAAATCTAATGAACTCAATTTTTAGCCTTACTTGATCTCTAACCCAAGTGGCAGGTGAATTTTGCAAAAGCGGTACAAAGCTTGAATAAAACAGAACCAAAGAAAATACAATGGAAAGTAAAGCCAAATTAGTCACCATAGTCTAAAGAACCTTCACTGGGACTATAGATGCCTGACTGACAGTGGAGCTAGGTCTAGACTGAAATAAAGAAAAGAAGCAAAATGTAAAGTTCATTTAATATTTGGGTGATTCAGATAACCTCTACCAGGGCTATAAATGCCTGGTTGGTAGTAGAGCAATGTCTTGAAGAGAGCAATGCAGGGGTGCACTTAAAAGAGCAAATTTCTATAGCCTAATTGCAAAACTAATAATGGAAATCTAGATAGTATCAAGAAAAATAAATGAATCATAGAGCACACACCGAGCAAAAGCAAATGTTTCAGTTGTTTCAGTTTGAACTTATCTATTCACATTCTTTGGATATTATTGGTGCTCATTTGTCTGATGTTTGGGTTTTTTTGTTTTCAGTATTGGATTCTTAAGTCCAAAATATTCAAGAACATTTCCCAATAGAGTCACCATTTGTTGTGACCTTTTCACAATGACCCCAAATTTGGGAACCCACCAAAATTTTGAAGCCTTTGATGTTTTGGTTTCAATGATCTTGATTGTTTGATTAAAAGTAAAAAAATTCTTTACTTTATTTCATATTTTTTTGGGCCTCTTTTAAAAATTGAAACAACCAAAAGATTGCATTTGATCTAGTAACACATTAAAGACACGTGCTATTCAGAAAAATGTATTTTATTCATGATAAAATTTGCATAGGTTAAAAATAAGGAGAATTCCCATTTTTTCTTTCTTTTCACAAATGTTACAATAGGCCTGATGCCTTCTTTTTGTGTTCTTTAATGTAGATGGGCTTGCGTACCACTATGGGGTTGTAGTTATTTGTTGTTTCCCTCCTTGGTTCTAGGATAAACTTACAAAAAGGGGTTAGTGGGTTGGAGGGCTTGCCTCAGTAAGGCCCCATAGTAAGAAATACAAATCGACTCATAAAACATAATAAAAACTAAAATAAATGATACAAAACCTCATAAAAACACCAAATGAAGCTTACCTCCAATATTTGGGTTGATTTTGGAACTATAGACCCAATTCACCACCCGAGAGGTGCACTGGTGCTAGATTCGTAGGGCAGAGGTGAATTCAACTGCAACTACTATTCTTTATAAATACTTCAGTGGAGAGGTTCCTTTGTTGTTGTATTGTTGATGTGCAAGTTTAGATCTGCTTTGCTATGCTTTTGTACATGCTTTGGCATAATTTCTATGCTTTGGATATAAGTGGAGAGAGAGATAAAATGAGGGTTTGGGCCCACTATTTATAAGAAAACCCAAGGTGTAGGGGGGTAGTTAGGAGAACTAATCCCTAGGGTGAGATCCCATGAAGGTTAAGTTAGGATTTGTGAGGTGGCATCCTCACATTCTCTTGAGAAAATATCTCATCCTCACACGTGTGTGAGGAGAGATTAGGGTTAACTAGGGTTAGTAAACTCTAGGTTAGATGTGGGGTTAGGTTAGGGTTTTCTAAGAAATATCCCAACTAACCTAGTGCACACACATGTGGGAGTGATTAATTAGGGGTAATTAGGGATTAATGACCTAATTAACCATTTTATCCCTAAAAGTGAACTTAAGTGAAGTCACTTTAAAATTAGATTGAACAATTACCTCAATTAATACTTTTGCCAATTAATAGTCTTGTGGTGATCTCAATTGAGTATAAAGGAGTCTCGTATCACCTTAGGAGGTTGGTGGATGGTTTTCTGATGCATGGAAGGTGTTTATGATGTGATTTAGGTAGTTTATTAGGGTTTTGGACCTAAAAACTAGTGAAGTGGTGTGTGGAAGTCTACGTAATACTACGATAATCTATGGCAATCTATGCTAGTCTACGCATGTCTACGGTATTCTACGCATGTCTATGCATATCTATAGCAGTCTACGCATGTCTAGGAGGACCTACAATAGTCTACATTGGTCTAAAATAGCCTAGGGGTATCTAGGATTACCTATGTAAACCTACAAGTATTCAAAAGGATCTACAAGTACATAGGTATAGCAATGTGCAACTTTTAGGTGTCTACATTTTACCTCTTTTTGTACTATACTATGTGGAATACAGTTTAATACAAAAATGTGAAGGGTTTGTGTAGAGAAAAAGGGATAAAAGGAGAATGAAATCCAACCAAAGGTATGTAGTCGCTCGAAGTGTGACCATACAACATTGACTAAGAATCCAGGGGATAAAAGGGAAAGTAATGGGATCTAATCAAATGTATGTAGTTGCTCGAAGTGTGACCATACAACATTGATCGATAGCCAAGAGGAAGAAGAAAATAAGAGAAGAAGAAAGAAATAAAATGAAAACAAATACCAGTAAATAGAAATGGATGATTGTGGATGCAATGCAATGGTTTTTCTAAGTCTGTATGACATTTTCGATGTCATACTAGTTGCTTGGGAGGGGTAACTTTTGACTACTTTGCTTTTGCTACTAGTTCAACATGGTATAAAAGTACAAATAGAACAAATGTCTATTCAAATATTTGTTATCGATTGATTTATGAGCACATGACGATAAGTGTCAAACCATTTGAGCTAAAGGGACATTTGGATTATTCAAACATGTCATTCATTATGCATCATGAATGCCAAAAGTCCTTTTCCAAATGTTACGCTAGGATTACATCAAACATATCATTCATTCTATATTCGACATACATGAATGTTAGATTGACTTCTCCATAAAAATGGGTAGCTATCTTGATATAAAAATATCTGGTTGGTATTGAGATTATTTCATAAGATAATATTTAGCAAAACTTTTCATAGACATATGCGATATCTGTGCTTTTGGATGTTCGGTTGGTTGGTTGCATGCAAAGCTAACTTTGGATATGAATACCCCCTTAAGCAAGGAATCAACAATGAGGTAAATGGAATGCAATGATTTGGTGATGCAATGATTGATATAATACCAATACATGATGAAAATGATAAGAAAGGGAAATTAGAGGACAGTTTGGGAGGTTTCCTAGGGTTTTGGAAGAAAGTTGCATGATTTCCTAGGGTTTTGGAAGCAATTTGATTGATTTTGAATGTCATAGGCTCAATTCACAGGGTGGGGGGTGAATTAGGCCTAAATCATGGGAAAAGGGGTGAATTAGAGTTTTAGGTATTTTTAAGCCAATTTTTGAGTTGGGAGAGCTCATTTTGATGGTGATGACATTTGGAGATCACGTGGAAGGAGCATTCGACGATGTGTGGACATTACAATTTGAGATTTTGAATGATAGGATGACCTAGAGCCAATAGTTTCCATGGGGATCCATCGGTAACTACTTCTACTTGCCTTGTTTTACATTTTTAATTTTCTAGAGAAATGTGAATTAGGGAGGGGGAGGTTTTCATCTTATTTTAATTTTTTTTGTAAATTTTAATTGAAATTGGAATACAAAGTGTAAAACTAGCCAAATGGGTATCCAAAACTGTGATTTGCTTTTAGGTTTGACTTGTTTTCGCATCAGTTTGACTAGGTAACAGGTAGAGTAGGATTACAGTTTGACTGGCTATTTTTGGAGCGATGGTGTATTGTTTTTACAATGTGGTTGAGTTTTATCCATAAAAGTAGGAAATGGATATCCACTTTTGTGACTGCTATTTTTTTATGCCTTTGTTTGGACTTGTTTCTGAATATGTGGTTGTAGGGTGCAAATTATAAAACTTTTACTGTTAATTTTTCCACTGTAGATACATTATTTTTAGGAACTGATGATACTTTCACTTTAAAAAGGCAAAATGGGTATCCGAAAATGTTACTTTTTTTTTTATATGATTTTATTTGGCATGTTTTTTATTTACGTACCAAGATGTAGGTAGTGTTAAATTTGAAATTGGTTGTGGGGATCCCGATTTGCACTATTTTCAACATCTATTTGAACTTTCATTGTGAAGTGGGCAAATGGGTGTTTAAAAATGTGACTGTATTTTTGATATTGTGTATTTTGGTGTATGTACCATTTGGATGTATGTGTGTTAGTATTGACCTTGAACTTCGTACTGATTTGTATACTATTTTTGAATTTTATCGACATGTTCACCATGAAATGGGCAAATGGGTATTCAAAAGTGTACTTTGTTTTTGTATGTCTGACGGAATGACGTAGTTTTGAATTTCATGCCACAATGGGTAGTGGGTAATTTTATATTTGATTTTTGGAAGCCAAATATATTATGTTTTTTACATCTATTTGAACTTTTACCATGAAATGGCAAAATGGGTATCCAAATATGCGACTATTTTGTTGATATGTTTTGATATGTGAATTGTGCACTATTTTATGTCTTGAAGTGCATGTCAAATTAAATAGTTTAATTTATATATTTGATTCATGTGATGATTGAGTTTTATTGGATTGCATATTTGTGTTGATGGCTAATGTATACTTCATTGTGCTTGTTTGTGGATGAACAGGTGAAGATGCTCGAGCCTCATCATCGTGTATGTAATATGAAGAGTGATTTTTATGAAATGATAAACAATGTAGATGATCTAGCATGGTTGGATACCATATGATTCAGAGACATGTGGGAGTGTAAGAGTATCCATGCCAACAAGGTATACATATCTACCTTGTATGAACAATGCAACACAAATCAAAATACTTTTCATTTTTCTATAGGGGAAATGACAATTACATTAGAGGACGTATATTGAATTTATAAGTTACCTGTTGAGGGTGTTTCGATGAGAGCAGTATCAAATGATTCTAATGAGGCTATACTAGAGTGCTTCTTTGGTGAGGGGTGGAGAGATATAGATGTTGGAAATATGGATTATGAGTGGTTGTGGCTTAAGAAGAAGATATCTAATCATCAGTGCACAACAATGATGATGATATCTACCTATGCATTACCTAACACTTTTAGGGTACTGTTTACCTAGAATATGTTGGATGTGGTAAGCGACATGGTAGATCGAAGTGTTGTATTTGCATGGGTGTCTGAACTTTTAGCCCAAAGTATATAGAGAGTTGCACGATGTTGTGTGTGTTGGACGAAAGGGTTTGAGATGGAATCCCTTGCTATATGTGTGGGCATGGGAGCACATATCCATTGAGATGCTATATCTATTGCCTCACCCTACCCATGTTAATGGTATGGAGTATTTTCCCTATGCTTTAATATGGAGGATAGATACAAATAAGGGAATTAAGAGATCACATAAGGGTGATATTTTGTTGTGGAGGGTCAAGTTTGGAGAGTTGACACTTGGTGATATCAAGTGGAGGCCTTGGTTGGGTGGAGTGACCTAGGATAAGGATGATGAGTAGTTGTAGACCATTCATTAGGGGGGTGGCTAGTTGGGAGATATACTTGATAGGTCAAGTATTTTTAGTTTGATCGAGTGATACGATAGTTTAGGTTACAGTAGGATATTTTGGAGGCTCCTATTGTGTATTACAGATGATGAGGTGATAAGGGAGAGCATCCTATGGTTCTTCCCTAGGTTGGTGAGAGTGACCCACCTATGGTTATCCCAGATGTGGATAATGCCAGGATGACACCATATTTTGAGGCCTGGTGGGCAATGTAGAGTTGGGAGCCCAACAAGGGCATAATTGATCGATGGGTACCACCTAATGGTGGGGTGCCTCTGCCAGAGAGGAGATCAGATAGAGGGACTCAAGCTAGGCCAGAGGAGCGGGATGGTGGTGATATTTAGGTTCCTCTATGATGATCTCGATGATGATTGGATGGTGCATCGAGTGCACAAGAAGCAAGAGTGGGGAAGGTTCTTGTGGTCATTGAGACAGATCCTGTGGAGGATGGGATGGCCATGGGATAGGAAGTTGGGGCAAAAAAGGAGGTAGGTGGATATTCTATGAGGGGTGGTGTGGATGACACCATCGATATTGGTTTATTTATATATATGGAGGATATTTTGTTTGAGGTTCAAGAGAGATAGGATGCGGATGAGGAGGTGCAAGTGTTGCATGATAGGGTACATTAGTTAGAGACTAAGCTTCATGAGCAAGAGGAGAATAAGAAGGTAGATATGGATCATATGAGGTCAGATATGGCTATGCATTAGCAAGGACAAGAGGAGGCTACATAGGCTATTAAGAGGGTGACTAGACAACTAGCTATAGAGTCTGCTAAGAGGTCATTGTGTGAGGTTGCTCTAATGGTATGTGGTATCACACTCCCTGATTATGGATAGGTGGTATCCTAGTTTGAGTCATGATCACAAGTACAAGCACCTTAATAGCATAGTTAGTATAGTGCAGCTTCGATAGAGAATATGGGCACCAGGACTGAGGTATGAGGTCTACCTACCAGGTTTTAGGCTTCAGGGACCAATACAGAGTCTAGCAGAGCTACAAAGGTGTGGGTGAGCTATGAGGGGCATGGGGATACTTTGAGTGGTAGTTAGGGTTGCTTATGATTGTATCCTACAAGTATTTTGGATGAAAAATGATGGGCATGGTCCTTATTTGTAGCCTATAGGTATTTTTGATCTATGACATATATATACCTTTTGGTTTTGGTTGTTACATATACATGTGTTATGGTTATGGTTTTGAATGTGTTCTTTTTGTGTTTGCATAGATAGCATAACATAATTTTTAGGTATGTAAAGTGAATGGATATACATGTGTGTTATGGTGTAGATATATAATCGTACTATAGTATGAATATGTTGTAGAATAGATATGCATGATTGTATTTCAAATGCAATGTGATGTGATATAATGTGAAATACCATTTGTAGTGAATGCATGTAGTATAGATGTAGTGATGCGATGTGCTAGGAATGTATGTGGGCTAAATGCATTGGTGTAATATTTGATGTGATGCATGTAGTGTAAATGCATTGATGTAATGTGTAATAAATCTATGTAACATAGATGCATGGATGCATGTATGGGAGGACTAAAATACGTAAAGGAAGCACTTGTATTGTTGTATGTACCTATGTGGATGTGATCCATTCCATGATCTCAAAGATATAGTATGTTATAAGGCATATGTAATGGCTTTAGCCAATGTAGTTTTGGTAATCAAATATCAAACCTAAAACTATGCAAGTTTGTGTAATGACTTATAACTAATCGGACTAGTTCAAAATCTGCCATGGACCTATGTGTGTAAATGATTAAGGTTCATTTATCCATTTTGAGGGAGGTAGGATTAACCCAATTCACCACTTGTAAGATTATTCCACTGGTAGGTAGGATATTGGAGCCTATTGCTAGTGATGGAAATCATCCCATGGTGTTATGTTGAACCTAAGGACCAAAGGCAATTAAGCATAACATGGGTGATATTTGGAGGCTTTTAATTTTATTTGCTGCCCCTCATCTATTGTGTACCTATTTATTATGGTGCTTTTTTTCTTTTCTTTTTCTCTTTTTTTTTGTTCTCTTTTTTTTGTTATTTTTTTTTGTATGGGCGTTGGCTTTTGTTCTCTGCACCATTGTTTTACTTTTGCTTATGCTTATCCCTTTGTTTATTCTCAGGTTGTATGTTGACCATGCAAGTGATAGGATGAGTGGGGAAAACCATTCACTAGATGGTGACATCTACTCAAGGTGTCATCTTTCCTAGACTCAAAATTTGTTTAATGTGTAGAGAAGTTGAACCAGTCTAAAGAACCATAAGGAGTATGTAAAAACTTTCAGTTAGGGGTGACATTTTATTGACTAAACTAGTGGGTGGTCAAATCTTAAAATGACACCTATGTATACCCTAATCCTAAAAATAGGAATGGACATCTAGGTGGTGATGCTAACAAGTGCATGTATTACTCATGTTGAAGGTGCATTTTTTTTGGAGGAAGAATGCACAAACTTGGAATGAAATTAACATGAAAAAAATATGGGTATATGCAATGGAGGTAATTTACATGATGCAAGTGGGAGAATGCAATATATACAAGAGGAAGCTCATGAAATGTAGAAGGAAAAGTGTGGAAAACTTATCTACAGATAAATATAGTGGATCGTAATGATAAAAAGTGTGATGCTATGATAATGGTTGCCCCAACATGGTGTGTGTATAGTAGGTGAATAAACTATGAGTTGTACAAATATATGTAATAATCACAAAAATAAAGAGGAAATAAGAGTAGGATGTACAGATAGAAGAAGTAAGAAGAAATAGGCTTTGGTAACTAGCAATATGGGAGATTAACCACAACCAATGAAGATAGAAGAGAGGAAATAGATCAACACAGGTATGCATTCGCTCGAAGTGTGACCATACAAATATGTGGGGAAGTAAGAAGTAGAAGAAGGAAAAATATGAGAGCTACTAATGAGTGAAGTGGTGGGTCAGGTCAAAAATGACATGGTGAAGTGATGGTACGATTGGTATAGTTGTATATGTTGTGAACGTAGTGAGCTAGTGCTATCAAGGCTTCATGGTGTGGCAAAGTTCTAGGGATGATGTGGTATGGAGGACTCACAAGTCAGCTAAATGGGATGAAGCATTTAGGTGATGGAGTTCAATCGCCATGGAACATGTTGTGCACCAGGTTCATAAATGATCGATATTATTCAATGTCATGACCTAGTTTGCAATGATAAATACAATATTGGATCTTGTGGTAATTAAGTGGTTTAGGATGTAATGGGTCTATGGGCAAAATCTTAGGTAAGTTAAGAAGGCCCTAATGCATGAGGTGATAAAACATTTCTAATAATGGATTAAATGGAATAGGCATGGGTTAAATGTAAGGTTTCATTGGAGGTTAACAAGGGGTGAATGAAGGGAGGTCCACAATGAAGGTGTAGGTTGAGATTCTGATGTAGGTCAAACTTGAGTTTGGGGAATAGATCTACATGGAGGTGAGGATGCACGGGTCATGGGAGACTGGGGTGGATGAACATGGCAATGACAATGTCTCATTTATAGCTCAAGATCCTCGAGATGGGAAAGGAGATGATGTATATCATGGCATGGAGGTGATAGTATCAAGGAAGGTGGTGATCATGACTCTAATATGTATGGAGTGGCTTGGTATGTATGCATGAGAAAATAGGTGAGATCATGATGATGATGAGGAGGAGTGGAATGACCTTAGGGATTGATAAGCTTGTTGAAAGGGTAAGCCTCATAGTGGTGAGGATGGTGTTTGGAGGATAGGTGGCATAGGATATAGCTCTAGATGGTGGCATGTGTGGGATGAGGCATGTACATGTGGGTGGCTTGGGCAGCTTGAGTCATATAGGATTGCAAGTCTTGGGTGTAATATGACTCTTCACTAGGAAGTGCGGCCAATAAGCATGAAGGACAGGCCGTATGGGGAGTGTATCCTCTCTTAGAAGGGCAATAAGCTCCTAGAGGGTGGTGGGGGGAATTAGTTGGTGAATAAGGGTTCTTGGTATCTTCAGGTAGATGAGAGGGAGACCCTTGTATTCGGGGATGGGATGTTTCCTCCTTTTCATCAAAATAGGATAGGGAGACCTAGCTATATCTAGAATGGGATTCGTAAGACGAACCTCGATGGTGAGTGGAAAGGCATCAAGGTGGAGTGTAATGGTCTAATGTGAGGAATGTGAAGACCACCAAGTATGAAGGGTGACTGGTGGTCGAGATATGTCAGCTGATATAATTAGTATAGGTGATGGTGGTGGAGGGTCCTGTATAATGATGTGTGAATGTTATTGTATATTACTACTAATGGTGTGGCGATAGATGATGTAGATCCTACAAAAAGGAAAATAGATACCAATAACATAAAAATGACAAAGGGGAAAGTACATGTAAAATATTTAAAGTAAAAGGACATTTATTTATCATGATGTACCTAGTGAGTGATGTGTTTATGCATAGCAGTGTGTACCACTTGTGATAATGAATGCATGTATGTGTTAGGTATTGAATGCATGAAGGTGTAAAATGTTAATAGGTTGAGGTTCATCAAGGCCTTTGAGATTATCCAAGTGATAGGCACCTGAACTGTATTTATGTGATGATTAATGGTCCCAACCAGTTTGGGGTAAACTTCTCTCACTGTTGGTGAGGTTAACTTGTGATTTGTTGGTTTTCTTTGAGAACTAAATCGACAATTTGGAATTTAAATTGATGTACCTTACTATTGTAGGCACGATGAAGATGATATTGGTAGACTCATGTGTGCTCGATGGTATGGATGCGATGTTAATCGAGGAGTGTAAGTTGATCTAAGTAGGCTTGGTGAGAAGTATCATCATCTATGAATTCTTTCATGGATACCCTTAGAGAAGGTATCTCAAGCTCAAGGGGTATGATAGCTTTTGCCCCATAGATAAGTCAAAATGGGGTGGCCCCATTGGGGATATAGATTCTTGTATAGTATACCCACAAGTCTAGGGGTATTTGGTTGTGCCAGTCATGATGTGATTCTGCTACTATTTTGCATAGGATGGAGTAAATCATTTTTTTTGTGGCCTTTGCCTAGCCATTACCCTATGGGTAGTATGGGATAGAAAAACTATGTTGGATGTTGAACTTACTGCAAAGAGCTTGAATGGTTTTGTTTTTGAAGGATTTACCATTGTCAGAGATGATTTGGGAAGGAATTTTGGAGTGACATATGATATGATTTGTTATGAATGCTACTATCCTTTCTCCTATGATTTGGACAAGTGGGATGTATTTGACCCACTTTGTAAAGTATTTTGTAGAAGTAATGATGAAATTATAATTACCTGAGGAAGTAGATGTAATTTATCCAATAAGATCTATGTCCCATTGGGAGAAAGACCACATGGATTGAATTGGTTGGAGCACTTGATATGGAATATGTGTGAGGTTTACATGTTGTTGGCACTTGATACAACATTTCACATACTCAAAATAGTCATGTTCCATTTTTGGCCAATAGTATCCCATGCAAAGGATGCATTTTGTGATTGGCATACCACTGAAGTGGCCACCACAAGTACCATCTTGGGTTTCTTGTACAACCCACTAAGATTCATGAGGTTCTAAGCAACGCAAGAGCATGCCATAATAGTTGCAATGATATAGGATGTCCCCCAACAATGTGTAGTGGATTACTCTTTGTTTAAATTCTCTACGTTGAGCATACGATAAGTTACATGGTAGGAATCCGAATTTAATATAATCTTTGATTTGTGCAAACCATGGGTCATGTGGTTCGATATTGACCACATGAATACCACCATCATCTTTAGGAGATGTGGGTGATATGGTAGATTGAGTGAGTGTATGAATGGTCATGGATGTGGTGGTTGATGTTGGATTTTATGGGATTAATTATCCTAAGGAGGCAATTGTGTCTACAAAATGGTTTGACGATCATGGTGCAACTTCGATGTCATACCATTCAAATCGGTAGAGGAGTTGTTGTGCAATGTGTTTGTATTGTTGGAGGATTGGGTAATTGCATTTCTAGATCTCTTGCACTTGGTTTACTATTAAAATGGAATCGCCTATGATATGGAGGCATTTGATATGCATGGAATGCACCTATTTCAATCCAAGTATTAGGGCTTCATATTTTGCATTTTTTTTCATACAAGGGAAGTCCAAATTGAATGAAAATGGGAGTGGTTCACCTTTAGGTGTGAATAATACAATACCTACACCTCCAACATGCATGCATTGAGAGCCATCAAAGAATAGAGTCAAGTCAGCTGTCATTTTTGGTTCAACATATTCTTTGTTTTCTGTTACATGGAATATGGAGTCATCAGGGAGCTGAATGAGGAGATGTTGATCATCGAACAAGTTGGTCCGCTATGAACTACCCTTTGATGGACTTTTTTGAAACAAATTTGATATCAAATTTGGTTAGAAGCATGATCCACTTAGCTATGTAGGAATTGTGATAGCTTTTGTTCATCATGTAACAGAGGGGATTTTCTTGGGCAATGACAAAGGTTGTATGGTTGAGCATGTAGTGGTGTAGTTTTTGGATGGTGAATACTATAGCTAGGCATAGTTTCTCCATGTACTCGTATATAGCTTTATAAATAACTAGTGTGTGACTTAAGTAGTAAATGACTTACTCTTTTTTGAGCACATTCTTTGGATATGTAGTAAATGGTTTATTCTGATTTGGTTATAACCTAAAAATTCATCCATGAGGGATATCATCTCATGTATTGTGATGGAATAGATGAGGGAGTCGATGTTAGGTAGGGGGAAGTTGTCTTTGAGATAACATTTGTTTAATTCATCAAATTTTGTGCAAATGCGAACTTCACCCGATGGCTTGGGTACGAGAACCATGTTGGAGACCCATTTAGGATAGTCTATGGGTACTATGAAGTCTACATGTAAGAGCTTATGGAGCTTGGTTTTAACTACTAACATGACCATTTGGTGCATGCATCATAACTTTTGTGTTACTAGTTTGGTATTTTTATCAAGTGTGAGGTTGTGCACTACTAGGGGGGGATCGAGTCCTGGCATATCCTTGTATGACCACGCGAAGACTCGAATATACTTGCAAAGAAAATTTATGATTAAAATGTACTCCTCAGGTGAGAGACTAGCAACTAATTTAACTATATGAGGGGTTTCAATAGCACCACCTATGTCAACGTCAATAGTTTCCTCAATGAGCATGTGGGAACCATCACACAATTATTTGAGAATTGGAATAATATGGAGGTCATCGATGGCCTCAATAAATTTGTATTCATCATCTAGGTAAATGTTTGTGTGGTGCACATGCAGTATGTGAGGTGGTATAGATGATGAAGGGGTATTTTTAGTGTGCAAGATGTGTGGTGAGAGTAGGAAATCTTAGGGTGCTGATATGGGTGAAATGTGGTTGAGATCGATGAAGTTAGGATTTGGTGTATTCTCTCATGTGGGGTGGTGTGTATATTGTAATCGAGAGAAAATATCCATCTCGACCATATTAACTAACACTATGGGAGATGTGTTTGGTGAAGAGTCTAGTGATGATGACTTGACAACCTACGAGTATCCTAAAAGGCTTAAAGGAGGGTGTAGGATAACTGGTGGGGATCGTGTTAGGGTGGTAGCTCATTGAATTTGTTGATGTATTGGTGGTAATGGAGCTAATTATGTTGATTATGGTGATGGGGATGCCATGTTGTGGTCTAGGTAGTGTGTGTTTAAGGATGGCACAACGAATTGGTTTATCAACTCATCGATACAACATGATGATGTGGTGTCGGACATGGAGGGCTCTTGAAATAAATCATAGGGCACTATAATGGTGGATTTAGGTGAGGGGGTATCCTCTAGAATATCCATATAAATATATTCTTCCAAGGTGTGTGTCGAAAGTAGGGAAGGATGCAGGGACAAGTCTTGAAGCTCATCTTCTAACGTATGGACGATGGTTAGGTGATAACCTAACCCAAAATTATCGATAGGAGATTGGACATGTGGGTTAATGGGTGTACACAACCCTTGCTCATAGTGGCATATTCCAAAACCATGCCATTGGAAACACTAAAGGTAGCGTAAGGTAAGATAAGGATTAGCCAGGTGATTGATTGTACCATAAAAGCTAGATTGTGGTGGTGGAGATACTATATGTGGGAGATAAAAATAGATATACGTGGTGTTCCATGCTCTAGTGAATGAGGTGGTGCATATGAGTCAGATGACAAAGGTGAAGTCTGAGATTTTTTAATAGTAGTAGTGAATGGGTGTAGCAGTTGGTTATCTAAGTGAGATGCAGATTGCTCCCACTCATGGAATTTGGTTACGGTGGTTGGTATAAGATTATTGGCCTATGGGAATTATGAATGAGATAGACTAGGTACTAGATTATGTGGGGAAGTAAATGATCTAGGCCATGGAAAAAAAGGAAGAGGAGGTGTGCCTAGTTTAGGGAGGATAGGTGCTTCCATTGAGGAGGGTGATTCACGTGGGGTGATAGGGCACAATTTGGGTGGTGATAGCGATTGTAGCATTGAATGTGAGCTTGTAGAGGATGAAGGTTGGAACGGTCATGGTGGCCATAAAACAGGAGGTAAGAATGGTATAGTAGTGGTATTAGGCACTATAGATGTGTAGACACTAAAATTAGGTCAATCCGATTAGCCATCCATGAACAATGACTAAATTGACACCCCATAGCCCCTACGACAACCCTCAAAGATCATACAATGGTTCTAGCAACTCTCGACAAGATTTTGGAAGGTTTCAGCCCATTTTGGGACCTTTTGGATCCCTTTTCCTATTCATCCTACCCTGGGATGAATACAAATCCTATTCATCCCACCCTGGGATGAATAGCAACATTCATCCCAAGGTGGGACGAATAGCAAGTTTGACCCCCAAAAAGTCAAATTTTGGATAAATGGTGCCCAAAAAATACCATTTACCCTACTTAGCCTAGCATGTAGGTCAGATCACATAGCAAACTTATGACATGCTCCATGAATGAGGCAAAATTAGGAGATTCTCTTCCCCCTCCAATGCATGCCGCCTTGGTGGCCAAGTGGCACCTCTTGCCCTACATGCCCTTGCATGCCTTTTGACCCATGAGCCTCCTTGGGCTATAAAGTGGATGTCATTTCCACACAAAGAGAGAGGAGAGTTCAAGAATTTGCAACGTAGTCCTACCAATATTCCCCCTCACCCTTTTGTATTTACTCTCATCCATAATCTCTTCTTAGCAAGGAGGTTATCAGGTGGTCTAAGGAGGCACAATCTATTCCCAAAAAATTGATCAATCAAATGAATACCAACCTCAAATTTTACAAAATTACCACCCATAGTGTTTTGGACCATTTCCTAATGGAATTGGTGGTAAAATTTAGGCAGAATTGGTGGGCGTCCCACCCTCAAGCACCCCATAATATGTGAGAGTCCTATTCATCCCACCCTATTATGAATAGAAATATATCAACAATTTTTTGACTATTTTTAATTAGTTATTTTCTACATGTTCATATTATTCTACAATTCAAATTTTAGGTCATTTTGAGTTATATTGGCCGAGATATCACAATTTTAGTGTTTTGTAGGGTCTCATGTAGGTCCATGGTGATCATCTGAAGAAACACCTAAACTATTATTGATTTTGCATATATGATCATATGGGTTTTATTAAAATGTTATTTTATGAATTATGTCCAGTTTACATGTGTTTTGGATATGTGTAGGAGCGGAAATTGTTTTCTTAGTGTTTTGTAGGTTGCGAATGGTCACTGCAAATACAAAACACCATAGGACACAATTTCAGTTATTTTTGGGTGATATCTTCCCAAAACCTTCTATTTTACATACCTATACAATTTCAATCCATTTTTATTTTATTTTATATAAGATCCATGCATATTCTCATTACTAGTCTTTTGATGCCTATTGGGATTGCATGTTTTTTCATCATACACACTTGTTATTTGACATTTTTGGTTTCCTTGTGTGTAGGTGTAGGTTTCTACAGTGCATTCAAAAATAGTAGAAGACATCAATATCAAATATACAAGTGGCAAAAGTAGTAGCCCACCCACTTCGATTGTGTGTACGAGGAAAGACACTGGATGTGCATCTAAGTTACTTGAAGGATTTTGATCCTTGGGCACCCAATTTGTAAAAATTGTATCATATTTGAGCCCTCAAGGGGACTATTATGTAACCTTGGATTGGATCCACCAAATTAATAAGAAATCAACTCTCTTTTGCTTCATTTCTTGCTATTTGGTATCTCTTCCATTTTACTTGCATGCTTCCGTTTGATGCTCTTAAGCAATAGGAGATAGATACATATATTGTTCATCATAATTAGGTGCACCATTTTTCCCTACTTCAATGGCAATCATGGTGGGACTTAGTCCCTTTTGATCTAGGTCAATTTTGAAGCTCATGTTTCATTTTTTTATGTTGTAGGTGTTATTCATTATGGACTGAAACAAACTCTAACCTGCTATTCGTGCCACCCTAGGATGAATGCAAATTCATCCCACCCTAGAACAAATACATACCTACTATTCATTCCACCCTGGAGGGAATAGAAACTAGAGAGTTTTCTTATCAGAATTCCAGAAATGGCAGGTTCTAGAAGTGATGAGGTAGGTACCTAAACCCTCTATTTTCATTTTGTAGTTTTAGAAGCTATTTATTTGGTTTTTCTCACATCTTTTGCTTTTTTATAAATGTTAAAAGATAACTTTCCTTTTTCTTAAACACAAAATAACAAAAACATATAAAATGAGAAAAATAATAAAAAAATCAAAGTAGGAATGCATCTCTATGGTTTGCTTGCTTGTAGCCTACCCAATGGGTAGGCTAAAATTTAGGGTTTTGCATTTTATAGATACATTTGTGAGTTATTTTTATACTAAATTTTTGAAAGTAAAACATACCTTATGCATGCATCTAGTAAAGGATCATCGAGTGCTTCCTTGTTTGCTTTCTTTTAAGTTAAAAAGAACCACACACACTTGCATGTATCACAATAACATTGGTAAGGTTGGATTTCATCACCAACCTCCAATTCAGATTGGTGATGTTGGATTTCACCTCCTTCCACCAGCTTGCCCTCTAGATGCCTTAGATATAATAGGGCACTCTCTCAAGATGGAATAGGTCACTAATGTTCAAACTACCTCCCACTATTGGAAACATTGTTTCAGAGTGGAAGAGCTAGGTGAACCCCCCACTGGGTTTTAAGTGGTGTACCCTAGACTCTTTTGAGAAATCATGTTTGGCACTAGTGTTCCTAGTCACCACTTTGGTTGAGTTCCCTCATTCTAATTCCAAAACAAGAACAAGAAAGCAAGAGCAAAACAACACATCTGAAACACACCAAACAACTTAGGGATTCACATATAAAATTTAAAGGAGATAATCACATTGTTTGCTTGTGTGCTTCTTTGATCATTTGATTGTGTTTTTCTAATATTTAAAATAGATAATCATATACATCCAATCCTTAAAATAGATAATCATATTGTCTACTTTGGGTGTTTCCTTATTGTTTGGGTAGTCAACATAAGATCCTTGATCTAGGACTAAACCCTAATTTTTCTAAAATAAATTTATTGGAAAAAAAAATCTACTTTTTGATTATGCATCCAACGGTTCAAGAATCATGCAAATTGGAGCTATAACAAAAAATTTATTTTGGTTTTATGATTACTCTATTTTTGAAGCCGAAAATAGGGAAAAACTACACTAAAACTATCATAAAATGGTCTAGACAACTCCAAAAATTGCCAAATTTGTTTTGTTGTCTTAGTTAGCTCCTTCTGCACATCTCCCAAAAATTTTGAGTCCTAAATATTCATAGTTCAAAATTTCCCAAAAATTCCTAAAAGTGGACATTTCCCCATGGGCCCCGATTGGCCAAATATTCCAAAAATACAAATTTTTGACCCAAAAGTCAGATTTTGGAGCCCTAGCCCATTGTGATCAGCTCATCGCATTGATCATTTTGATATATAACACTTATAAAAAATTTTGGAAGTCAAAATTTTCTTTAGTGTGGGTTTCCTTCAAGGTTCACCTAGTCAACACATCATGACAACCATGCATAGCCAAGCTCAACCATGAGCTAGCGAAGTAGAAAACTATAGGAGAGGCCCTGAGCACCATCATTATAGGTATGAGGATCTCCTCACTCCTACATGGAGCCCTAATAGTAGTTGTATTCGCTATTATCCTGAGGATCTCATCATTCCTACACGACACCCTGAAAGTCATCATGAGGTCAACTCCTCACTCAGAGGACCCAACCACCAAGGTACCTCTATCAGGAGAACATCAATGGGTTATCCACATGATCAAGTGGATTATTCGATTAGCCAACATCGATTCTAGGGCCAAACCAGATATAATCAACCTACCAAGGGGCCTAGTAGGGAGGTCTACACTCCCTCTACATCATGGTCTTCACCACCTAGAACTCCCATTCAACAAGTGTTAGCAACCTAGAGTAGGCTTGTACAAATTTTGCATGCACCATCAACCAAAATGACCATGAGCGAGCTTCTACTATAGTCCTCCAAACATTGGGAACCTTTCATGAGGATCTTGGATTCCATTGGGGTACAACCTCACGACTTTGATGCTTTCACCAACTTTATGGAATACATACAAATGTATAAGAATCCTACCTATATCCTTTCAAAATAATGAGGTCAAACTTGTGCCTACCAATTCACTAGATCCTGCTTTGCACATCATCACAAGTATCAATAGGCTCCCCTATAAGCGAGTATTGGTTGACACAGGTTCCTCAATAAACATTATTACCACAACTTCACTAAAACATCTCAACCTTCCATCCTCGCACATTGCACCATCCAAGTTCACCTTACAAGCATTCAATGATGCTTTATCCTCCACTATGGGAACAATAATCCTACTTGTTGAATTTGGACAAAATACTATGCCTACATTATTCTACATCTTGGAGGGTGCAAGGTAGTACAACATACTACTTGGAAGGCCATGGATAAGAGATATGGAATGTGTTCCATCTATAGTGCATCAATGCATTAAATACATTGATGAAGGTAAGGTCCATGTGGTTGATGCTGACCCAGACCCCTTCAAGTATTATAAGTAGGTGGATCATCCACAAGAGCCTACAGTATCACCCAAGCATTTGGACACTAAACCCAATGACCTTATCTAGAGTCCAAATTCAACCCCACGATTAGTCATGAAGTTACCTTCACCATTGCTAGTACCACCCTCTATTTCTTCGAGCAAGGGAGAATCATAAGATCCAACTATAGAGGATCCTATAGCTATCATAAATACATCTATAGAATACCTTCCCACTCCTACTAATAAGGGGGAAGCCATAATTGATACATATGAATCATATAATATAATGCTCGAGGACACAATTCAATTGACCCACCTTGGACTTGATGAGTGCATAGTACCCAATGATGCATTCATGCCTATCATCGAGTTGATCAAGGATCTGGGGCATCCTCCTATCAAGTTGCCACCCATTTATAGCATTCTTGATGCACCCCTTGAGTATGGTGGCCAACTAGATCACCTTGGAGAAGTTGACGAGGCAGCCATGACTTGTCCAAATGCAAATGAATCTTCTCATGAGTTTGTGGGAATGATCAATGTGATGATAGAGAACCAAAGTCCTCCAAATCCATATATGCAACTTACGACATAATCCAACATTCCATCCATACAACAAGAGATACCATTTATGGATTCGATCACACCTACCCCATATCACTCAACATCTCTACAAAATCAAGAATAGGTGTACCCCGTACACCAAAGTGGGGGTAATCCAATTGCCATAGTTGAACACTCTGAGCTAGGACATGAGCATGAATTAAATCAAGATCAAGAACATGTGGATATACTTACTAGTTCCAATCATCATGAAGCATCCACATCTGCTCAGATATTGAGGACTTTTGATCCCCCTCCACCACCTATCAGTTGCCATCCAACTTCCCCAACAATCATCCAATCATCATCTCCACTAGTACCACAACATATCTTGGATAGGCTAGCCAATGTGGAGTCACAAGTGAGTCACCAACACAATGATTTACAACAAATATTGGATCGACTCACAAGCATTGAGTTATAGTTGAGTCAAACAAGTCAAGGGTAAAACCGATAGCGTCGCCCTAAGCAATAATTTATGCCCATTTTTGAGTCCATGGACTCTTTGTTTGAGCACCTCTTAGCGGCTAATGCGATCAATCTACCTGAGAGTCATCCTATCGATCTGAATGCACCTAAGCCCCAAGGATATCATGAAGACCTATACTACAAGTACCATAGGCAAAAGGGGCATGACATACATATGTGCTTTAGGTTCAAACACCTAGTACAGGATATGTTTGACAAGAATGAGCTTCAAATCCACAATCCACAAATTGACATAGTTCAGAATTTGTTACCTATAGATGGGAGTCAAGAAGAGCAACCTAAACAGGTGACTGAGACACATACAACCCTATGGTATCATAAAATGAGTCCACCATGTCCACCTCATTTAAGGCATCAACATTGTACCTGGACTCCATTAACTGAGCCCATGTCAACCATATTTCATAACTTGCAAGACACAAAGGCAATCGTCTTGCCAAGCATACCCCTGTTCAACCCAAATAGGCCTAGATCTAAACTATACAAGGAGGATCATTCTTACCTCTATCATCGAATGAGAGGGAATGACATTCGCAATTGTCATGTTTTTATATGTAAGGTCCAAGATCTTATTGATAAGGGAGCTTTATCCATGAGTGGGTCACTCATTCTACCCCCTCAAGATATTGGTATTACCCAAAATTCCTCACCAAAATAGGGGGAGTCAATTTCTATCACTCCTCCTAGCCAAGCCAATAACATTGCATCAATCACAGTACATACTGGGGGTATCCAAGGTGTCACACCTTCCCTACTATTTACATCACAAGACATGAAGCTAACTGGGGATTCTAAAGGTATCACACCTTCCTCACTTCCTTTGATAATCACAAATGTTGGGGTATACGAGGTATTGCACCTTCCTCCTAAAAGAATATAATGATCAAAGTTAGAACAAAAAATGCTCCAAGGGTGCCTTTAACCTATTTTATCAACCTAAAATACTCCTAGGCGGTCTATAACCATCTAGGTCTCCCCAAAATGCTCCAAGGGTGCCTTCAACCCACTTGGTCAACCTAAAATGCTCCTAGGCGGTCTATAACCATCTAGATCACCCAAAAAATGCTCCAAGGGTGCCTATAACCCAGTTGGTCAACCTAAAATTCTCCTATGTAGTCTATGACCATCTAGGTTACCCAAAATGCTCCACAGATGCCTTTAACCTGCTTAGTCAACCTAAAATTCTCCTAGGTGGTCTATGACCATCTAGCTCACCCCAAAATGCTCCAAGGGTGTCTTTAACCTGCTTGGTCAACCTAAAATGCTCCTAGGTGGTCTATGACCATCTAGGTAACCCAAAAAATGCTCCAAGGGTACCTATAACCCGCTTGGTAAACCTAAAATGCTCTTAGGCAGTCTATAACCATCTACGTATCTCCAAAATTCCTCAAGGGTGCCTTTAACCTACTTGGTCAACCTAAAATGATCCAAGGCGATCTATAACCATCTAGGTCACCCCAAAATGCTCCAAGGGTGTCTACTGATGATTTTCGTTGAGTCTCATCATTTAATCTCAATGATTTATCAATTCGGGGTGGTGTCCAAGGCTATCTACGATAGAAGGCTAGGGCAGAGTACAATTCAAGCATTCAGATTTCAAGCATTTATTGGTGAAGTAGATTTTGGTTTAGCCTTTTGGTGTCACACTAAACCTAGTCTAAAGAATGGAAACTAAAATAAATTATAGGAATTGAAAACTAATTCTAAGTTCCAAGAATTTAAATCTAACTACAATTGCAGGAATTGGAATTGCTAAATTGAAAGTCTAATCTACTCTTGCAGAATTTAAATTGTTGAAATGAAATCCTAAGTTACATTTGCAGAATTGAAATCTAGTTACTTTTGCATAATTGAAATGATGCTTGTAAATGAAACTTATTCTAAAAACACCTGTCAATGCCCTACCACATAAGGTCGTCAAGCTTCTGCTACAGGAATTGATAGCAAAATGAAATATGCTGAAAATGGAAAGTTGCTAAAATAGAGAGCAGGGAAAACATGGAAAACAAAGGAAAAATGTGTAATATAATTTGTCAGCTAATATACACACAAATTTTGTACACAAAATAATAGAAAACATAAATCACATAATACAAAATAAAAACAAGAAAATGAAATATGGCAAGCAATCTATTAATTCTGCTGCAGCAAAATTATAGATTAAAACCTGCCATAAAATCCCTCCTTCTAGATCTAAAAGTGGGCCCATAATTCTTAATCTAGAAGGAGGTGAAAAGCACTGCTTAACTAATTAACACTCAGAACAAAAAATGATAAAATAGTTGCACTTTTATTGATGACAAAACATGCTAAAAACTGTTACAAAAAATTACTGTACAGTCCTAATTACTGCAATTGAAAACTCTCCTCTATCCTAATTCCTAACTGGCTCAACCAATTATGGAGCTATGTTATTTATATAAATATTTACAACATATCCCATGCTTAAATCAGCTTATGTGCTGCTTTACAGTGATTTGCCAATAATTTTGGATCTGAAATAAATGCAAATCTAGACAGTTTGTGTTGCAGTAGTAGTCATTGGCCCTTAGAAAGCATCTTCAGTGGTGGGAGTACATGAGAGGAGTATAGAAATATCTCACACATCTTTATCCACTTTAGAATATGCCATTTCTATCTTGCAAATAACTTTCTATTATGCTACAGTTTTTCTGGGTTTATCCTAGAAGAGAATCAAAATTGATCTTTTCCATGAATGGTGGCTTTGGACGACAAGGACGACAAAGTCAAATGGGAGATATTTTACTTTAATATTTTCAACCTTATTTTCCTTTTTCCACTATCAAAAATAGTCAAAAAGTCAAAAAGCACTTTTCTGTTCTCATTTCGAAGAGACTGTATTTCTCATTCCGAAGATGTCTTGTTCATTCCGAAGATATTCGGAATGAACAACTGTGTGCTCTTCAAATTATTTTAGCTACATTTCTCAAATGGATTAGCTCTCAGGATCAGATTGCAATAGCCTTCATTCCTCTCCATGTGTGAATTTCATGCCTTGCCATTCATTGGTAGCTTGCTAGAATTTACATGGTAAATTACTGTATTTTCCAGTTCTGCTGCATAGTTGTAAAATATTGGCATTTCTTGCAAATTCAAAAAAAATTAGAACAAGAAAAAATTATTCAAATATCAACATGAAGGAGTACATCAAGTTGCTACTGAATTTATACACTTCATTCACCAAGTAACCATGCTGAAATAGTGCAACAGTGCTGCACAATTGCCCTTGCTTTGTTATACCCTTTTACTGCCTATTTAGACCATGTGGGAATGCTTCTAAATAGGTCAGATGTCTTCTGTAGTCCTTATGAACTCATTCCATCCATATCCTCATGCTTTGCTTGAAAACTTCAAGGTGTTCCTATAAAGTGATAGCTTGCTGATTTTTATATGGTTGTTTTTTCCAGATTTTTAGATTTATTACAGTCCTAAAATTTTGGCTTCAATGTGGATTTGAAACAAGTTGAATGGTAGGAAAACATTTAAAAACCATTGATAAGTTAATGGATATCAGCATACCATATTTGGTTAATTGGAATGCATGTTTTTACTTGCTACTTAATCAAGCAAAATCAGTCACAAAATGCTGAAAATAGTCAAAAAGAGAGATATAGTATTCCTAACATAAAATCATGCAAACACTTAACAAATAGTATATTTTAGTCAACTATTTGGCAATTAAATTATCATATGGTAGTAAAAAATTGTGCAATAATGAGGCACTTTTGGGCCTCATCATCCCCCCCAACTTGAACTGATGCATGTCCTCATGCATCATAGTAGGCCATAGTAATCTGTAGGTTTTATTCTTGTGAAATACATTCTTTGCTACCTGCTAACTGAGAAATTCCTCTTTGTTGCACTATATCAAGTAATTTATAATTAAGCACATGTATGAATCTTTTTCTATTTTTCTACAAGTTTTAGTGATGCAAGGTACCTCTTCAAGACTTGATATCATATGATTCATCTTGCAATAGTCTTATTGTGGAACCGTAATTGGCATATGCACTACTACTGATGGAATTTTTTGTTCTTAACAACATTTCAGCCTGAATGCTTATTTTTGTTGTTTGCACCTTTTGAACAAAATTGATTTTTTTTTTTTTGATTTGAAATGCTTGAGGGATGTACTTACTTGTGGTAGAGCCTTATAAACCTCAATATTTGATGTACCCTACTCTTTTTGCTATTCTATAGCATTTTCAGCAATTCTGGTATAGTTTCTACTCATTTCGAAGATATCCTGCTCATTCCAAAGAGACTGTATTTCTCATTCCAAAGATGTTTGCTCATTTTGAAGAGACTGTATTTCTCATTCTGAAAAGACTGTATTTCTCATTCCAAAGATGTTTGTTCATTCTGAAGAGACTGTACTTCTCATTTCGAAGATGTCTGCTCATTTCGAAGAGACTGTATTTCTCATTTCGAAGATGTTTATTCATTCCGAAGAGACTGTACTTCTCATTCTAAAGATGTCTATTCATTCTGAAGATCTTCAAAAAAAATGCAAAAATGAACTCCTATGCAAAAGTTAGCTACAGACTGTTCGGGTGGCATTGCTTGTCTTTGGGACCCAAAAGAGGTAGTTATTCACCATATGGTTGGCAGTTGGGGTTTTTTGGCTATAGCTATTCAAAGTAGACATTCCAACCAGATTATGCTCTGATTACTGTTTATACCCCGACTTCTTTGGAGGAAAAAAGAAGACAGTGGAAGGATATTACTCATATTATCTCTCATTTTCCTAAAGCTTGGATCTTGATTAGAGGAGATTTCAATACCATCCTCTCTCTAGATGAGAAAAGGGATGGAAATAGAAATTTGGACAAAAGTACTGACCTCATGAGTGAATATATTGCAAACCTCCATCTTGTGGATATCCAACCAGATAATGGCCTTATGACTTGGTCTAACATAAGGCAAGGCTTAGCTTGTATAATGGAGAGATTGGATAGGTTTTTGCTCTCTGAAAATTTCTTAATCCATGGTCACATTCCTAAAGTGAAGACTCTTAATAATGCTAGTTTGGATCATTGGCCAGTCATGGTGGAAATGTGGAAAACCAATGTGAGTTTCTCTCCTTTTCATTTTCAATTAATGTGGCTTAGAGACATTTCCTTCAGACCTCATGTGCAACAATGGTGGAAGGAAGGTAAACCTAGGCATGGGACTAAGATGTTATGTTTTGCCAAAAGACTGCAATACATTAAATCCATAATCAAGACTTGGAACTGGAAAGAGTTTGGGGATGTTCATAAAAAAAACCATGAAGTTATTGCTCATCTTGAAAATTTGAATAAGAAAATCCGTTTAGATGGCCTCACAGAGAAGAGAAGTGTAGATGAAATTAAACTCACAACTCAGTTAGAGGAATGGGAAAAAAGAGAAGAAATATTATGGAAGCAAAAATCTAGAATTCAATGGCTCAAAGAAGGAGATCGAAACACAAATTTCTTCCACAAATATCTTCTAGCTCAAAGATCTCACAAATTTATTTCTTCCTTAAAATTAGATTCTGGAGATGTTTTTTATACTTGGGATGGCATGAACTCTATTGTTGTTGATTACTTTTCCAATATTTTTGCTGCTACTCCTCTTGACTCAGCTTCTCAACAAAATGTTCTTCAAGCAATCCCTTCTCTTATCACTTTTGAGGAGAAATCTATTTTGACTACTCCTGTTACTATCAATGAGCTTCAACAAGTAGTTTTTAAAATGCAAAAAGGAAAACCCTAGGTCCTGATGGTTTTCCTATTGAGTTCTACCAAGAGTTCTAGGATATCCTTCATGTTGATTTATTAGAGGTGGTGGAAGAAGCCAGGAAATCCAAAGAAATTTTGAAGGTTATCAATAAAACTTATATTACTCTTGTTCCAAAATCTCAAGAGGTTGATCATATCTCAGCTTTTAGACCTATTGCTTTATGTAATGTTCTTCTCAAAATTATTACTAAAATCATGGCAAAAAGGTTGAAGCCTCTTTTACATAAGATTATTTCCCTAGAGCAAGGGGGATATGTGGAAGGACATCAAATAGTAGATGAGATAGTTCTTGCTCAGGAAGCCATCCATTCCATGGATATGCAAAATTCTCCTTCTATGTTCATCCGGTTAGACTTATCCAAAGCTTATGACAGAGTGGATTGGCACTTCCTTATCAAATTTTTGAGGCAATTTGGTTTCTCTAAGGATTGGATGGATTGGATTATGGGATGTATCTCTTCAGTTTCCTACTTAGTTCTTATCAATGGCAGGCCTTCTCAGTCTTTCCCAGCTTCCAGAGGTATCAGGCAAGGTGACCCGCTATCCCCTTATTTATTCATCATTCTTGTTGAATGCTTGGGTAGGACTATAACCAAAAAGAGGGAAAACAAAACCCTTGAGGGAGTTACCATTGCTCATGGAGCTAGACCTATCTCTCATATTCAATTTGTGGATGACTCTACCCTTTTAGGTAAAGCTATAGTTAAGGAAGCTTCTAATTTTAAGCAAATCATTAGCTATTTTTCTAAGGCTATTGGGCAGTTGATCAATGAAGACAAATCTAAAGTTATTTTCTTTCACTGCTCTACTAGACAGGAAGCCATGGTCTTGGATAAATTAAGATATAAGAAGACCTCTCTTCCAATCACTTATTTAGGTATTCCCATAAATATTCAAAGGCAGAAAAATAAATATTGGAATTGGTTGTTGGACAAAGTCAAGAAGAAAATTGGAAAGTGGACCAACAAGTGGCTTTCTTCTGGGGGTAGAATCACCTTGGTAAAATCAGTCCTTCAAGCTATTCCTATTTATGTTTCTTCCTTTTTGAATATCCCAAAGGCTATTCTTCGAGAATTGGATCAAATCAGTCATCGTTTCCTTTGGAGTGGTACTAAGGAGAAAAGAAAATGGGCCTTGGTGAAATGGGATACTTTATGTCTTCCTAAGAGTGAAGGGGGGTTAGGATTCCGGTCTTCAATTAATAACAACAAAGCTTTAGCTGCTAAATTATATTGGAGGATGTTGCATAACCCCAATGCTCTTTGGGCCAATAATCTCCGTGCTAAATATGCTCGAGAACAAAAGTCCCGAAGACCTTGTTCGCTATCAACTTCCTACCAAAGGTTCTCCCATTTTAGCGGTTCTTAAGACTAGTGAGGATTTGATAAAGAAAAAATTATTTTGGATCATTCATAATGGTCAACATGCAAATTTTTGGATGGATTCTTGGGATGGTCACAAGCCTTTGATAACTCGGTTTCCCGATTGGAGGCCTTGGATGGAGGAGCTTCACCGAGCTAATTGGATAAAGGTGGCTAATTACTATCGGTACCATACTGGTAATTCAAAGGTTGGTAGATATTGGATCCCTATTGAGGACTGGCCTATTCAAATCCCAGAAATGCAAAGACAAGATATCCAAGGCATCCTTCATATGAGATCCCTCTCTTGGTCCCATGAAAAAGATTGTTTTGGATGGAACGACACTACTAAGGGTGAGTATTCAGTTGCTCAAGGTTATTTGACCTTATGCCATAATAATCCCAACCATTCTTTTGACATATTTTCTCAATTGTGGGCTCAAAAGCTCTAGCCTAAGGTGAGGTTCTTTAATTGGCTTTTATTGCATCGTAGGGTGCTTACTGGTGAGCAACTTATGAAGCATGGTTTTCATGGCCCTTTTAGATGTGAAATGTGTGAAGAGAATGTAGAAAATATCAACCATATTTTTATTGAGTGTACTTTAGCCTCTGAGCTATGGAGGAGAATGGCAACTTTACTTGGCTTAAAGTGGTCCAATTTTTTCACTTTTGAACAGCTTTGGAGGGATTGGCCTAATCAAGAGGGTGTTGATCATTTTATTAGGCAGTTAGTTTGGATGGGTTCTACCATTCTTCTTTGGAATATTTGGAATGAAAGGAACAACCAAATTTTTAATCAAGATAGGAAGGATATTCACTATATTTGGCAAAAGACCATAGCCAACTTAGTTGAATCAGTCCATCATCTCCTTAATCACCCCCAAAACTCCCACCAAATATGGGATCAAGTGATGCAAAGATTGAATATTAAACCTTCTAAGGGCAACCAACTTAAAGGGAATGTGAGTATTAGTAAGATGGATAGGACTAGAAATTGGCAACCTCCTCCTAAGGATTTTGGAAAAGTCAATACTGATGGAGCCTCTAGAGGGAACCCCGGAAAAGCCAGTGTGGGAGGAATTGGTAGACTTTCAGATGGCTCCCTGGTTTTTACTTTTGCTAAGAATTTGGGTATTCTTTCCAATAACCTTGCTGAGGGGTATGGTATCCTTAGAGGCCTTCAGGAGGCTACTAAGGTTGGATGGGAAAAGGTGTTAGTTGAGTCTGACTCTCAACTTATGATTAATCTCTTGAAGACTCCTTCTAAGAATCATAAGGTGGATTGGAGAATAAAAAGAATTATTGAGAAAATTCAGTTAATCCAGATGGGATTTTTGAAATTTGATTACAATCATGTGGTCAGAGATCAAAACAAGAGTGTTGATGCTTTAGCTAATTGGGCTTTGGACAAAGGTGATCTTACTTGTTATGGCCACCCTCCTATATGGTGGGCTTCTCAAATTAGGGAAGCTCTTCTTTCTATCATTTCTTTGGATGGCTCCAGTTCTGAAGGTACCTAGTTTCTTCTTGTTTTTTTTTTTCTCTTTGGTTCATTCAGTTTTTTTAGTTCCCTAGCTCATTCTATTCTTTATTTTGTTTCCTCTGTTGATTCTTGCATTAATAGTCTTCTGGTCTAGATAGGTCATTGTTTTGTTCATTTTTTTCTTTTGTCTTCTTTGTTTTTTTGTTTAGTTTTTTAAGGTGGGTGGGTTCTTTTGTTTTGTTTTGTTTTTGTGTTCTTTGTGTTGTTTTTTGTTGTTCTTGTGTTTTTGTTGTTTTGTTTTTTTTTTTTTTTTATGTTTATTGTTATTGTTCTTGTGTTTTTTTTCGTTCTTGTTCTTGGGTTTCTCTTTGTTTGTGTTATTTCATTTTTTTATGTGTGAGTGTTTTCTATGTTTTTTGTTTTTGTTTATTGTCTGTTGTTGGTTGTTTTTATTTTTTTATTTATTTTATTTTTTAGGTTTTGGTTGTGTTTATTTTTCATGTTTTTTTGGGTTATGTCTTTGTAGTGTTCTATTGTTTTTGTCTTGTTTGTGTTTTGTTATGTGGTTCTTGTGTTTTTCTATGTGGTTTGTGTTGTGGTTTCTTTTATCTTATTGTGTGTGTTTGGTTGTGCTTTTGGTTTTGACACACTCAAGGAGTTTGTTTTTTATTTTATTTTATTATTTTTGTTGTTATTTTCTTTTTTTAATTTGGTTTTGTGTGTTTGTTTGCTCCTTGAGTATGTCAAAGGTGGTAGGCCAGGTCCGAGTCCTAGGCGTTTTTGGCGGAATGGATACCCCTGCCTCCTTGGGTCTTACCCGAAAGTGGCATCCCTTTTGGGATGTTTTCCACAAATTAAAAAAAAAAATTAGCTACAGATTCTATTGTGGGCCCATCTCTAGAGTGTATAAGCCTTCCATAACATCAAAAATCCCTTCTTCATCCTTTTTTTTAGATGTTATTCTTTGTTTTGTATGTTGTTATTTTATTCCAGTAGTACTAAAATAGAACCTTTAGGTGCATTTTGTTGATTATCCTCCTTCAAATTATCAGACAATTGTGAGATATAAACTTGTAGTTCTCCTCTGAAATTTGCCCTACAAATTGAAATAGAATTGCTGCCATGTATGTCCCAAAATTAGATTTTTGCATAGTTTTGGAATTTCCATGCAATTAAGGGCATAAAGGGGTGTTTCTTGACATCTTGAACATGTTCTTTTTTCAACTTGTCACTATTTTATGAATAGTTTATGCCAAATATTGAATATCATACACTAAATGTTAAATGTTTACTATGAATTAAATGCAAGAAACACATACCTTACTGTCCTGAAAATTGGTCATGCACCTTACAAGCTGCTTTTGATGATTGTTAGCAGGATATCCGAAAACATAAACATAACACATGTGCAATGTGAGATTTGTACAATGGTGGAACGATGATGGGTAGATCAACAAGGCAATGCATGCCGAAAAATTGGTTTTCATGCAAGCCAACTCAGTAGCGCCTCTAAGAAGGTTTTCACTACTGAATTATTCATTTTTTTCTTTTCTTTCCCTTTTTTTTTCATTTTTTTTTCATCTTTTTTTTTCATTTTTTTTTCATCTTTTTTTTCATTTTTTCATTAGAAGAGGCTACCATTTCTGGTTTTCAACAAACTTCTGTCCTTTTTTTTTTCAAGTGCTTCAATGAGAGAGAAAATCTCTCACTCTTATTTGGATAAGACCAATCCTTATTCTGCAAAAACATGTCAATTGTTGTATGAAAACACCATCTCTTTCTGTTGAAACCTGCAACATTGATGCAACCTTCCTTTCTAGATGAGTAGTAAGAATCTTTATACATCATAATTGCCTCCTTATTTCTAGAAATGAAGTATTGGCTCCATTGTTCCTCTTCCTTATTGAAATTGATGCTTGTCCTCATGTATCCCCATTTTGTGGGACATGCCTTTGCTGCAAATTTTTTTTTTTTCAATTTTTCTTGTCTTGCTTGTACCCAAGAAGGAAGTTCACAAACAAGACTATTCTTCTTTTTGCTTTTCTTGTATTTCTTTGTTTTTTTTCTTTTTGTCAAACTTTTTATCATCACTCTGAATCTGATATTGAAGAGAAATTTTCTTCTATTATGTGTACATCCAATGGAATCTCCTTCAAGAACTCCTCCTTAGTTAATGGTGCATGGTATACCCGAAGGCAATGCCCATTCACCACTAACATCCTCCATGAATTACCAATGGGAGAAATAAGCATTGCTCCATATCTAAAAACTTCTTCAATCAAGTGCTGTCCATGCCTCCTAGTCTGCAAAATATTGTCAATATGTTCTTGAAACAATTAAATACCAATTCCCAAAAGATGTTAAGTGCTTACATCAAGATAAAATCTTGATATACCCTTGTAATTCCATGTAAAGGGATTAAAATATTGTTTCAAAATAACAACAATTTTGCTTTTTGTTTATAAGTCATCCAACTAATAATGTTAAAGAATTTTCTTAGCTGCACTTCAATTTGTTTCAATCCTAGGAGGACAAAATTTACCCCTTTGTAAAATGGAAGTAAATTTTCTATGTGTAGTTTTTCTAGGTTTTTTTATCTTTTATCCAAGGCTAATTTCTATGTGTTTGGACTAAAGGTTTTCTATATATCTCCAATGATTTTTGTCTCTTCAAGCTCAGGTAAGTTCTTGTTTGAGCACAGTTGGATGTTGCTGCAGTCAATAACATTTTCTGTAGTTTTTTTTTTTTTTATATACCAGATTCAACTACATAGACAAGGGTTGCCTATCCTGTATTATTCATATTGATCACAAGTTGGGATTAAAAAAAGAAATATTTTTGGTTTGCACAATAAGACAAGAAGTGTACAACTTTAGCAGATCAACTACTTGTCAGGTAGGATCACCTCTAATGAGATCAACTATTGTCTGTGTAGGCTAATAATTGCTAGGTTGCGGTTTAGCACGGTAAAATCCTAACAATATTTAAGTAATAATGGAAAACTCTAGGATCATCAATAAGTTGTAAACTCTTATTTTGATTGTGCAAAAATTTTAATGATTTTTTTTTTAGCTTACATAGACAGGGGTTGCCTATCCTATATTATTCATATTGGCCACAGGTTGGGCTGAAGGTGGTGGTTGATTTACTTGCCTTGTTTGTTGTTGTTGGGATCTCTCTTTGAGAAGAATTCAGACTAGGCAACAAATTTTTCATCTCTGAGTTATGGAAGTAAATGGCATTCATCAATGATATGTCCCTTTGAAAAAAATGCTATAGGTAGCTGATATGGTTATTTTTTTCAAGGGATAGTCTTGTATATCTACCATGATATCTTTCCAACACCTAGTACAAATTTTTTTATACTACCCTGATGATATAGATATAAAAAGGGTAGTACTAGAAGATGGCTCTTCTAAAATTTTTAAGAGATCTTATGTTTCTTGATAATGACGATGATGAGTTCTTTCTATTTTTATCAAGAATTTCAAACATAGGCAATTTAACCCCCAAGTGTGAAGATCACCTCCCTGTGGTTGCTTATTTTCTAAATGGACTGAAATGCAACTATCAATAATTATTATTTATACTAGCTATTTCATTCAAATTTTACTCTAAACTTCATATGTTAGCACAATAATAATTATTTGACTACTTTTACCCTCTAATAACACCATGATCCTCGAAAATGGTGCCAAAATGATGAGTGTTGTTGAGTCTCATCATTTAATCTCAATGATTTATCAATCCGGGATGGTGTCCAAGGTTGTCTACGATAGAAGGCTAGGGCAGAGTACAATTTAGGCATTCAAATTTCAAGCATTTATTGGTGAAGTAGATTTTGGTTTAGCCTTTTGGTGTCACACTAAACCTAGTCTGAAGAATGGAAACTAAAATAAATTATAGGAATTAAAAAATAATTCTAATTTGCAAGAATTGAAATCTAACTACAATTGTAGGAATTGAAATTGCTAAATTGAAAGTCTAATCTACTCTTGCAGAATTTAAATTGCTGAAATGAAATCCTAAGTTACATTTGCATAATTGAAATCTAGTTACTTTTGCATAATTGAAATGATGCTTGTAAATAAAACTTATTCTAAAAACACCTGTCAATTCCCTGCCACACAAGGTCATCAAGCTTCTGCTACAGGAATTGATAGCAAAATGAAATATGCTAAAAATGGAAAGTTGCTAAAATAGAAAGCAGGGAAAACATGGAAAACAAAGGAAAAATGCGTAATATAATTTGTCAGCTGACATACACACAAATTCTATACACAAACATAATAGAAAACATAAATCACATAATACAAAAAAAAACAAGAAAATGAAATCTGGCAAGCAATCTATTAATTCTACTACAACAAAATTACAGATTAAAACCTGCCATAAAATACTTCCTTCTAGATCTGAAAGTGGGCCCATACTTCCTGATCTATAAGGAGGTGAAAAGCACTCATTAACTAGTTAACACTCAGAACAAAAAATGATAAAATAGCTGCACTTTTATTTATGACAAAACATGCTAAAAAATGTTACAAAAAATTACTGTACAGTCCTAATTGTTGCAATTGAAAACTCTCCTCTATCCTAATTCCTAACTGGCTCAACCAAGGAGGGAGCTATGTTATTTATATAAATATTTACAACATATCCCATTCTCAAATCAGCCTATGTGTTGCTTTATAGTGATTTGCCAATAATTCTGGATCTAGATAGTTTGTGTTGCAGTAGTAGTCATTGGCCCTTAGAAAGCATCTTCAGTGGTGGGAGTACATGATAGGAGTCTAGAAATATCTCACACATCTTTCTCCACTTCATAATATGCCATTTCTATCTTGCAAATAACTTTCTATTATGCTGTAGTTTTTCTGGGTTTATCCTAGAAGAGAATCAAAATTGATCTTTTCCATGAATGGTGGCTTTGGATGGCAAGGATGGCAAAGTCATATGGGAGATATTTTTCTTTAATATTTTCAACCTTCTTTCCCTTTTTCCATCATCAAAAATAGTCAAAAGTTCAAAAATCACTTTTTTGTTCTCATTTCGAAGATAAGTGGCTCATTTCGAAGAGACTGTATTTCTCATTCCGAAGATGTCTTGTTCATTCCAAAGATCTTCCAAATGAACAATTGTGTGCTCTTCAAATGATTTTATCTACATTTCTCAAGTGGATTAGCCCTCAGGATCAGATTGCAATAGCCTTCATTCCTCTCCATGTGTGAATTTCATGCCTTGCCATTCATTGGTAGCTTGCTGGAATTTACATGGTAAATTACTGCATTTTCCAGTTCTACTGCATAGTTGTAAAATATTGGCATTTATTGCAAATTCAAACAAATTATAACATTAAAAAATTATTCAAATATCAACATGAAGGAGTACATCAAGTTGCTACTGAATTTATACACTTCATTCACCAAGTAACCATGCTGAAATAGTGCAACAATGCTGCACAATTGCCCCTGCTCTGTTATACCCTATTGCTGCCTATTTAGACCATGTGGGAATGCTTCTAAATAGGTCAGATGTCTTCTGTAGTCATTCTAAACTCATTCCATCCATATCCTCATGTTTTTCTTGAAAAATTCAAGGTGTTCCTATAAAGTGATAGCTTGCTGATTTTTATATGGTTGTTTTTTCCAGATTTTGAGATTTATTACAGTCCTAAACTTTTGGCTTCAATGTGGATTTGAAATAAGTTGAAGGGCAAGAAAAAATTTAAAAACCATTGAGAATTTAATGGATATTAGCATACCATATTTGGTTAATTGGAATGCATGTTTTTACTTGCTACTTAATCAAGCAAAATCATTCACAAAATGCTGAAAATAGTCAAAAACAGAGATATAGTATTCCTAACATAAAATCATGCAAACACTTAACAAATAGTATATTTTAGTCAACTATTTGACAATTAACTTATCATATGGTAGTCAAACATTGTGCAATAATGAGGTACTTTTGGGCCTCATCATCCCCCCCAAACTTGAACTGATACATGCCCTCATGCATCATAGTAGGCCATAGTAATCTGTAGGTTTTATTCTTGTGAACAACATTCTTTGCTACCTACTAACTGAGAAATTCCTCCTTGCTGCACTATATCAAGTATTTTGCAATTAAGCACATGTATGACTCTTTTTCTATTTTTCTACAAGTTTTAGTGTTGCAAGGTACATCTTAAAGACTTGATATTATATGATTCATCCTACAATAGTCTTATTGTGGAACCGTAATTGGCAGATGCACTACTACTAATGGAATTTTCTGTTCTTAACAACATTTCAGCTTGAATGCTTATTTTTTTTGTTTGCACCTTTTGAAAAAAATTGATTTTTTTTTTTATTTGAAATGCTTGAGGGATGTACTTACTTGTGGTAGAGCCTTATAAACCTCAATATTTGATGTACCCTACTCTTTTTGCTATTTTGTAGCATTTTCAACAATTTTGGTATAGTTTCTGCTCATTCCGAAGATATCCTGCTCATTTCGAAGAGACTGTATTTCTCATTCCGAATATGTCTGCTCATTTCGAAGAGACTGTATTTCTCATTCCGAAGATGTCTACTTATTTCGAAGAGACTGTATTTCTCATTCTGAAGATGTCTGTTCATTTCGAAGAGACTGTACTTCTCATTTTGAAGATGTCTACTCATTTCAAAGAGACTGTATTTCTCATTCCGAAGATGTCTGCTCATTTTGAAGAGACTGCATTTCTCATTTTGAAGATGTCTGTTAATTTCGAAGATCTTCAAAAAAAGTGCAAAAATGACCTCCTATGCAAAATTTAGCTACAGATTCTATTATGGGCCCATATCTAGAGTGTATAAGGTTTCCATAACATCAAAAATCCCTTCTTCATCCTTTTGTTTAGATGCTATTCTTTGTTTTGTATGTTGCTATTTTATTCTAGTAGTACTAAAATAGAACCTTCAGGTGCATTTTGTTGATTATCCTCCTTCAATTTATCAAACAATTGTGAGATATAAACTTGCAATTCTCCTTCTGAAATTTTCCCTACAAATTGAAATAGAATTGTTGCCATGTCTGTCCCAAAATTAGATTTTTGCACATTTTTGGAATTTCCATGCAACTAAGGGCATAAGGCGGTGTTTCTTGACATCTTGAACATGTTATTTTTTCAACTTGTCACTATTGTATGAATAGTTTATGGCAAATACCGACTATCATACACCAAATGTTAAATTTTTACTATGAATTAAATGCAAGAAACACATACCTTACTGTCCTAAAAATTGGTCATGGACCTTACAAGCTGCTTTTGATGATTACTAGCAGGCTATCTGAAAACATAAACATAACACATGTGTAGTGTGAGATTTGTACAATGGTGGAATAATGATGGGTAGATCAACAAGGCAATGCATGCCGAAAAATTGGTTTTCATGCAAGCCAACTCAATAGCGCCTCTAAGAAGATTTACACTGCTAAATTATTCATTTTTTTTCTTTTCTTTCCTTTTTTTTCATTTTTTTTTTATCTTTTTTTTTCATTTTTTCATCAGAAGAGGCTGCCATTTCTGGTTTTCAACCAACTTATGTCTTTTTTTTTTCAAATGCTTCAATGAGAGAGAAAATCTCTCACTCTTATTTGGATAAGACCAATCCTTATTATGCAAAAACATGTCAATTATTGTATAAAAACACCATCTCTTTTTGTTGAAACCTGCAACATTGATAAAACCTTCCTTTCTAGATGAGTAGTAAGAATATTTATACATCATAATTGCCTCCTTATTGCTGGAAATGAAGTATTGGCTCCATTGTTCCTCTTCTTTGCTGAAATTGATGCTTGTCCTCATGTATCCCCATTTTGTGGGACATGCCTTTGCTGCAATTTTTTTCTCTTATTTTTTTCGATTTTTCTTGTCTTGCTTGTACCCAAGAAGGAAGTTCACAAATAAGACTATTCTTCTTTTTGATTTTCTTGTATTTTTTTGCTTTTTTTTTTTTTGTCAAAATTTTTATCATCACTCTGAATCTGATATTGAAGAGAAATTTTCTTCCATTATGTGTACATCCAATGGAATCTCCTTCAAGAACTCCTCCTTAGTTAATGGTGCATGGTATACCCGAAGGCAATGTCCATTCACCACTAACATCCTCCATGAATTACCAATGGGAGAAATAAGCACTGCTCCATATCTGAAAACTTCTTCAATCAAGTGTTGTAAATGCCTCCTAGTCTGCAAAATATTGTCAATCTGTTCTTGAAACAATTAAATACCAATTCCCAAAATATGTTAAGTGCTTACATCAAGATAAAATCTTGATATACCCTTGTAATTCTATGTAAAGGGATTGAAATATTGTTTCAAAATAACAAAAATTTTGCTTTTTGTTTATAATTCAACCAGCTAATAATGTTCAATAATTTTCTTGGCTACACTTCAATTTGTTTCATTCCTAGGAGGACAAAATTTACCCCTTTGTAAAATGGAAGTAAATTTTCTATGTGCAGTTTTTCTAGTTTTTTTTCTCTTTTATCCAAGGCTAATTTCTATGTGCTTGGACTAAAGGTTTTCTATGTATCTCCATTGATTTTTGTCTCTTCAAGCTAAGGTAAGTTCTTGTTTGAGCACAGTTGGATGTTGCTACAGTCAATAACATTTCCTGCAGTTTTTTTTTATATATATACCAGATTCAGCTACATAGACAGGGGTTGCCTATCCTGTATTATTCAGACTGATCATAAGTTGGGCTAAAAATATATATATTTTTGGTTTGCAAAATAAGACAAGAAGTGTACAACTTTAGCAGATCAACTACTTGTCAGGTAGGATCACCTCTAATGAGATCAACTATTGTCTGTGTAGGCTAAGAATTGCTAGGTTGCGGTTTAGCACGGTAAAATCCTAACAATATTTAAGTAATAATGGAAAACTCTAGGATCATCAATAAGTTGTAAACTCCTATTTTGATTGTGCAAAAATTTTTATGATTTTTTTTTAGCTTACATAGACAAGGGTTGCCTGTCCTATATTATTCATATTGGCCACAGGTTGGGCTGAAGGTGGTGGTTGATTTACTTGCCTTGTTTGTTGTTGTTGGGATCTCTCTTTGAGAAGAATTCAGACTAGGCAACAAATTTTGCATCTCTAAGTTATGGAAGTAAATGGCATTCATAAATCATATGTCCCTCTAAAAAAATGCTACAGGTAGCTGAAATGGTTATTTTTTTCAAGGGATAGTCTTGTATATCTACCATGATATCTTTCCAACACCTAGTACAAATTTGTTTATACTACCCTGATGATATAGATATAAAAAGGGTAGTACTAGCAGATGGCTCTTCTAAATTTTTTAAGAGATCTTATGTTTCTTGATAATGATGATGATGAGTTCTTTCTATTTTTATCAAGAATTTCAAACATAGGCAATTTAACCCTCAAGTGTGAAGATCACCTCCCTGTGGTTGCTTATTTTCTAAATGGACTAAAATGCAACTATCAATAATTATTATTTATACCAGCTATTTCATTCAGATTTTACTCTGAACTTCATATGTTAGCACAATAATAATTATTTGATTACTTTTACCCTCTAACAACACCATGATCCCTGGCAACGGTACCAAAATGATGAGTGTCATTAAGTCTCATCATTTAATCTCAATGATTTATCAATCTGGGGTGATTTCCAAGGCTATCTACAATAGAAGGCTAGGGAAGAGTACAATTCAAGCATTCAGATTTCAAGCATTTATTGGTGAAGTAGATTTTGGTTTAGCCTTTTGGTGTCACACTAAACCTAGTCTGAAGAATGGAAACTAAAATAAATTACAAAAATTGAAAACTAATTCTAAGTTGCAAGAATTAAAATCTAACTACAATTGTAGGAATTGGAATTGCTAAATTGAAAGTCTAATCTACTCTTGTAGAATTTAAATTGCTGAAATGAAATCCTAAGTTACATTTGCATAATTGAAATCTAGTTACTTTTGCATAATTGAAATGATGCTTGTAAATGAAACTTATTCTAAAAACACCTGTCAATGCCCTGCCACAAAAGGTCGTCAAGCTTCTGCTACAGGAATTGACAACAAAATGCAATATGCTGAAAATGGAAAGTTGCTAAAATAGAAAGCAAGGAAAACATGGAAAACAAAGGAAAAATACGTAATATAATTTTTCAGCTAACATACACACAAATTTTGTACACAAAAATAATAGAAAACATAAATCACATAATACAAAATAAAAATAAGAAAATGAAATCTGGCAAGCAATCTATTAATTCTGCTACAGTAAAATTACAGATTAAAACCTGCCATAAAATCCCTCCTTTTGTTACAAAAAATTACTGTACAGTCCTAATTGCTGCAATTGAAAACTCTCCTCTATCCTAATTCCTAACTGGGTCAACCAAGGAGGGATCTGTGTTATTTATATAAATATTTACAACATATCCAATGCTCAAATCAGCCTATGTGCTGCTTTACAGTGATTTGCCAATAATTCTGGATATGAAATAAATGCAAATCTGGACAGTTTGTGTTGCATTAGTAGTCATTGGCCCTTAGAAAGCATCTTCAGTGGTGGAAGTACATGAGAGGAGTATAGAAATATCTCACACATCTTTCTTCACTTTAGAATATGTCATTTATATCTTGCAAATAACTTTCTATTATGTTGTAATTTTTCTGGGTTTATCCTAGAAGAGAATCAAAATTGATTTTTTCCATGAATGGTGGATTTGGATGGCAAGGACGGAAAAGTCAGATGGGAGATATTTTTCTTTAATATTTTCAACCTTCTTTCTCTTTTTCCATCATCAAAAATAGTCAAAAATTCAAAAAGCACTTTTTCGTTCTCATTCCGAAGATAAGTGGCTCATTTCGAAGAGACTGTATTTCTCATTCTGAAGATGTCTTGTTCATTCCAAAGATCTTCGGAATGAACAACTGTGTGCTCTTAAAATTATTTTAGCTATATTTCTCAAGTGGATTAGCCCTCAGGATCATATTGCAATAGCCTTCATTCCTCTCCATGTGTGAATTTCATGCCTTGCCATTCATTGGTAGCTTGCTGGAATTTACATGGTAAATTACTGCAGTTTCTAGTTCTATTGAATAGTTGTAAAATATTGGCATTTATTGCAAATTCAAATAAATTAGAACATGAAAAAATTATTCAAATATCAACATGAAGGAGTACATCAAGTTGCTACTAAATTTATACACTTCATTCACCAAGTAACCATGCTGAAATAGTGAAACAGTGTTGCATAATTACCCCTGCTTTGTTATACACTGTTGCTACCTATTTAGACCATGTGGAAATGCTTCTAAATAGGTTAGATGTCTTTTGTAGTCCTTCTAAACTCATTCCATCTATATCCTCATGCTTTGCTTGAAAACTTCAAGGTGTTCCTATAAAGTGACAGCTTGCTAATTTTTATATGGCTGTTTTTTCCAGATTTTCAGATTTATGACAGTCCTAAACTTTTGGCTTCAATGTGGATTTGAAACAAGTTGAAGGGCAAGAAAATATTTAAAAACCATTGAGAATTTAATGGATATCAACATACCATATTTGGTTAATTAGAATGCATGTTTTTACTTGCTACTTAATCAAGCAAAATCAGTCACAAAATGTTGAAAATAGTCAAAAATAGAGATATAGTATTCCTAACATAAAATCATACAAACACTTAACAAATAGTATATTTTAGTCAACTATTTGGTAATTAACTTATCATATGGTAGTCAAACATTATGCAATAATGAGGCACTTTTGGGCCTCATCATCCCCCCCAACTTGAACTGATGCATGCCCTCATGCATCGTAGTAGGCCATAGTAATCTGCAGGTTTTATTCTTGTGAACAACATTCTTTGCTACCTGCTAACTGAGAAATTCCTCCTTGCTGCATTATATCAAGTATTTTGCAATTAAGCACATGTATGACTCTTTTTCTATTTTTCTACAAGTTTTAGTGTTGCAAGGTACCTCTTAAAGACTTGATATCATATGATTCATCTTGCAATAGTCTTATTGTGGAACCATAATTGGCATATGCACTACTACTGATGGAATTTTTTGTTCTTAACAACATTTCAGCCTGAATGCTTATTTTTGTTGTTTGCACCTTTTGAAAAAAATTGACTTTTTTTTTTTTATTTGAAATGCTCGAGGGATGTACTTACTTGTGGTAGAGCCTTATAAACCTCAATATTTGATGTACCCTACTCTTTTTGCTATTCTGTAGCATTTTCAGCAATTTTGGTATAGTTTCTGCTCATTCCGAAGATATCCTGCTCATTTCGAAGAGACTGTATTTCTCATTTCGAAGATGTCTGCTCATTCCGAAGAGACTGTATTTCTCATTCCGAAGATGTTTGCTCATTCCAAAGAGACTGTATTTCTCATTCCAAAGATGTTTGTTCATTTTGAAGAGACTATACTTCTCATTCTAAAGATGTCTGCCCATTCTGAAGAGACTGTATTTCTCATTTCGAAGATGTCTATTCATTCCGAAGAGACTAAACTTCTCATTCCAAAGATGTTTGTTCATTCCGAAGATCTTCAAAAAAAATACAGAAATGACCTCCTATGCAAAAGTTAGCCACATATTCTATTGTGGGCCCATCTCTAGAGTGTATAAGCCTTCCATAACATAAAAAATCCCTTCATCCTTTTGTTTAGATGCTATTCTTTATTTTGTATGTTGCTATTTTATTCCAGTAGTACTAAAATAGAACCTTCAGGTGCATTTTGTTGATTATCCTCCTTCAATTTATTAGACAATTGTGAGATATAAACTTGCATTTCTCCTTCTAAAATTTGCCCTACAAATTGAAATAGAATTGTTGCCATGTCTGTCCCAAAATTAGGTTTTTGCATAGTTTTGGAATTTCCATGCAATTAAGGGCATAAGGGGGTGTTTCTTGACATCTTGAACATGTTCCTTTTTCAAATTGTCACTATTGTATGAATAATTTATGCCAAATACCGACTATCATACACTAAATGTTAAATGTTTACTATGAATTAAATGCAAGAAACACATATCTTACTGTCCTAAAAATTGGTCATGCACCTTACAAGCTTCTTTTGATGATTGTTAGCAGGCTATCTAAAAACATAAACATAACACATGTGTAGTGTGAGATTTGTACAATGGTGGAACAATGATGGGTAGATCAACAAGGCAATGCATGTCGAAAAATCAATTTTCATGCAAGCCAACTCAATAGCGCCTATAAGAAGGTTTTCACTACTGAATTATTCTTTTTTTTTCTTTTCTTTCCCTTTTTTTTTCTTTTTTTTTTCATCTCTTTTTTCATTTTTTCATCAGAAGAGGCTGCCATTTCTGGTTTTCAACCAACTTTTGTCCTTTTTTTTTTTTCAAGTGCTTCAATGAGAGAGAAAATCTCTCTCTTATTTGGATAAGACCAATCCTTATTCTGCAAAAACATGTCAATTGTTGTATGAAAACCCCATCTTTTTCTATTGAAACCTGCAACATTGATGCAACCTTCCTTTCTAGATGAGTAGTAAGAATCTTTATACATCATAATTGCCTCCTTATTGCTGGAAATGAAGTATTGGCTCCATTGTTCCTCTTCCTTGTTGAAATTGATGCTTGTCCTCATGTATCCCCATTTTGTGGGACATGCCTTTGCTGCAATTTTTTTCTTTTCTTTTTTCGATTTTTCTTGTCTTGCTTGTACCCAAGAAGGAAGTTCACAAACAAGACTATTCTTCTTTTTTCTTTTCTTTTATTTTTTTGCTTTTTTTCATTTTGTCAAACTTTTTATCATCACTCTGAATCTGATATTGAAGAGAAATTCTCTTCCATTATGTGTACATCCAATGGAATCTCCTTCAAGAACTCCTCCTTAGTTAATGGTGCATGGTATACCCGAAGGCAATGTCCATTCACCACTAACATTCTCCATGAATTACTAATGGGAGAAATAAGCACTGCTCCAAATCTGAAAACTTATTTAATCAAGTGTTGTCCATGCCTCCTAGTCTGCAAAATATTATCAATATGTTCTTGAAACAATTAAATACCAATTCCCAAAAGATGTTAAGTGCTTACATCAAGATAAAATCTTGATATACCCTTGTAATTCCATGTAAAGGGATTGAAATATTGTTTCAAAATAACAACAATTTTGCTTTTTGTTTATAAGTCAGCCAACTAATAATGTTCAAGAATTTTCTTGGCTGCACTTCAATTTGTTTCATTCCTAGGAGGACAAAATTTACCCCTTTGTAAAATGGAAGTAAATTTTCTGTGTAGTTTTTTTAGTTTTTTTTCTCCTTTATCCAAGGCTAATTTCCATGTGTTTGGACTAAAGGTTTTCTGTGTATCTCCATTGATTTTTGTCTCTTCAAGCTCAGGTAAGTTCTTGTTTGAGCACAGTTGGATGTTGCTGCAGTCAATAACATTTTCTGCAGTTTTTTCTTTTTATATACCAGATTCAGCTACATAGACAGGGGTTGCCTATCCTGTATTATTCAGACTAATCACAATTTAGGCTAAAAAAAAGAAATATTTTTGGTTTGTACAATAAGATAAGAAGTGTACAACTTTAGCAGATCAACTACTTGTCAGGTATGATCACTTCTAATGAGATCAACTATTTTATGTGTAGGCTAAGAATTGCTAGGTTGCGGTTTAGCGCGGTAAAATTCTAATAATATTTAAGTAATAATGGAAAAATATAGGACCATCATTAAGTTGTAAACTCCTATTTTGATTGTGCAAAAGTTTTTGTGATTTTTTTTTTAGCTTACATAGACAGGGGTTGCCTGTCCTATATTATTCATAGTGGCCACATGTTGGGCTAAAGGTGGTGGTTGATTTACTTGCCCTGTTTGTTGTTTTTGGGATCTCTCTTTGAGAAGAATTTAGACTAGGCAACAAATTTTGCATCTCTAAGTTATGGAAGTAAATGACATTCATCAATGATATGTCCCTGTGAACAAATGCTACAGGTAGCTGATATGGCTATTTAATCTCTCATCATTTAATCTCAATGATTTATCAATTTGGGGTGGTGTCCAAGGCTGTCTACGATAGAAGGCTAGGGCAGAGTACAATTCAGGCATTTAGATTTCAAGCATTTATTGGTGAAGTAGATTTTGGTTTAGCCTTTTGGTGTCACACTAAACCTAGTTTGAAGAATGGAAACTAAAATAAATTACAGAATTGAAAACTAATTCTAAGTTGCAAGAATTGAAATCTAACTATAATTGTAGGAATTGGAATTGCTAAATTGAAAGTCTAATCTACTCTTGCAGAATTTAAATTGCTGAAATGAAATCCTAAGTTACATTTGCATAATTGAAATCTAGTTACTTTTGCATAATTGAAATGATGCTTGTAAATGAAACTTATTCTAAAAACACATGTCAATGCCCTACCACAAAAGGTCGTCAAGCTTCTGCTACAGGAATTGACAGCAAAATAAAATATGCTAAAAATGGAAAGTTGCTAAAATAGAGAGTAGGGAAAACATGGAAAACAAATGAAAAATGCGTAATATAATTTCTCATTTGACATACACACAAATTTTATACACAAACATAATAGAAAACATAAATCACATAATACAAAATAAAAACAAGAAAATGAAATTTGGCAAGCAATCTATTAATTCTCACTGTAGCAAAATTACAGATTAAAACCCGCCATAAAATCCCTCCTTTTGTTACAAAAAATTACTGTACAGTCCTAATTGCTGCAATTGAAAACTCTCCTCTATCCTAATTCCTAACTGGGTCAACCAAGGAGGGATCTGTGTTATTTATATAAATATTTACAACATATCCAATGCTCAAATCAGCCTATGTGCTGCTTTATAGTGATTTGCCAATAATTCTGGATATGAAATAAATGCAAATCGGACGGTTTGTGTTGCAGTAGTAGTCATTGGCCCTTAGAAAGCATCTTCAGTGGTGGGAGTACATGAGAGGAGTCTAGAAATATCTCACACATCTTTCTCCACTTTAGAATATGCCATTTATATCTTGCAAATAACTTTCTATTATGTTGTAGTTTTTCTGGGTTTATCCTAGAAGAGAATCAAAATTGATCTTTTCCATGAATGGTGGATTTGGATGGCAAGGACGGAAAAGTCAGATGGGAGATATTTTTCTTTAATATTTTCAACCTTCTTTCTCTTTTTCCATCATCAAAAATAGTCAAAAATTCAAAAAGCACTTTTTTGTTCTCATTTCGAAGATAAGTGGCTCATTTCGAAGAGACTGTATTTCTCATTCCGAAGATGTCTTGTTCATTCCAAAGATCTTCAGAATGAACAACTGTGTGCTCTTAAAATAATTTTAGCTACATTTCTCAATGGATTAGCCCTCAGGATCATATTGCAATAGCCTTCATTCCTCTCCATGTGTGAATTTCATGCCTTGCCATTCATTGGTAGCTTGCTGGAATTTACATGGTAAATTACTCGCATTTTCTAGTTCTATTGCATAGTTGTAAAATATTGGCATTTATTGCAAATTCAAATAAATTAGAACATGGAAAAATTATTCAAATATCAACATGAAGGAGTACATCAAGTTGCTACTAAATTTATACACTTCATTCACCAAGTAACCATGCTGAAATAGTGCAACAATGTTGCACAATTACCCCTGCTTTGTTATACCCTATTGCTACCTATTTAGACCATGTGGAAATGCTTCTAAATAGGTTAGATGTCTTTTGTAGTCCTTCTAAACTCATTTCGTCTATATCCTCATGCTTTGCTTGAAAACTTCAAGGTGTTCCTATAAAGTGGCAGCTTGCTGATTTTTATATGGCTGTTTTTTCCAGATTTTCAGATTTATTACAGTCCTAAACTTTTGGCTTCAATGTGGATTTGAAACAAGTTGAAGGGCAGGAAAATATTCAAAAACCATTGAGAATTTAATGGATATCAACATACCACATTTGGTTAATTGAAATGCATGTTTTTACTTGCTACTTAATCAAGCAAAATCAGTCACAAAATGCTGAAAATAGTCAAAAATAGAGATATAGTATTCCTAACATAAAATCATACAAACACTTAACAAATAGTATATTTTAGTCAACTATTTGGCAATTAACTTATCATATGGTAGTCAAACATTGTGCAATAATGAGGCACTTTTGGGCCTCATCATCCCCCCCAACTTGAACCGATGCATGCCCTCATGCATCGTAGTAGGCCATAGTAATCTGCAGGTTTTATTCTTGTGAACAACATTCTTTGCTACCTGCTAACCGAGAAATTCCTCCTTGCTGCACTATATCAAGTATTTTGCAATTAAGCACATGTATGACTCTTTTTCTATTTTTCTACAAGTTTTAGTGTTGCAAGGTACCTCTTAAAGACTTGATATCATATGATTCATCTTGCAATAGTCTTATTGTGGAACCGTAATTGGCAGATGCACTACTACTGATGGAATTTTTTGTTCTTAACAACATTTCAGCCTGAATGCTTATTTTTGTTGTTTGCACCTTTTGAAAAAAATTGACTTTTTTTTTTTTATTTGAAATGCTCGAGGGATGTACTTACTTGTGGTAGAGCCTTATAAACCTCAATATTTGATGTACCCTACTCTTTTTGCTATTATGTAGCATTTTCAGCAATTTTGGTATAGTTTCTGCTCATTCCGAAGATATCCTACTCATTTCGAAGAGACTGTATTTCTCATTTCGAAGATGTTTTCTCATTCCGAAGAGACTATATTTCTCATTCCGAATATGTTTGCTCATTCCAAAGAGACTGTATTTCTCATTCCAAAGATGTTTGTTCATTTTGAAGAGACTATACTTCTCATTCTAAAGATGTCTGCTCATTTTGAAGAGATCGTATTTCTCATTTCGAAGATGTCTATTCATTCCGAAGAGACTGTACTTCTCATTCCAAAGATGTCTGTTCATTCCGAAGATCTTCAAAAAAAATGCAGAAATGACCTCCTATGCAAAAGTTAGCTACATATTCTATTGTGGGCCCATCTCTAGAGTGTATAAGCCTTCCATAACATAAAAAATCCCTTCTTCATCCTTTTGTTTAGATGCTATTATTTATTTTGTATGTTGCTATTTTATTCCAGTAGTACTAAAATAGAACCTTCAAGTGCATTTTGTTGATTATCCTCCTTCAATTTATTAGACAATTGTGAGATATAAACTTGCATTTCTCCTTCTAAAATTTGCCCTACAAATTGAAATAGAATTGCTGCCATGTCTGTCCCAAAATCAGATTTTTGCATAGTTTTGGAATTTCCATGCAATTAAGGGCATAAGGGGGTGTTTCTTGACATCTTGAACATGTTCTTTTTTCAACTTGTCAATATTGTATGAATAGTTTATGCCAAATACCGACTATCATACACTAAATGTTAAATGTTTACTATGAATTAAATGCAAGAAACACATACCTTATTGTCCTAAAAATTGGTCATGCACCTTACAAGTTGCTTTTGATGATTGTTAGCAGGCTATCTAAAAAATAAACATAACACATGTGCAGTGTGAGATTTGTACAATGGTGGAACAATGATGGGTAGATCAACAAGGCAATGCATGCCGAAAAATCAGTTTTCATGCAAGCCAACTCAGTAGCGCCTCCAAGAAGGTTTTCACTATTGAATTATTCTTTTTTTTCTTTTCTTTCCCTTTTTTTCTTTTTTTTTCATCTCTTTTTTTCATTTTTTCATCAGAAGAGGCTGCCATTTCTGGTTTTCAACCAACTTTTGTCCTTTTTTTTTTTTTTCAAGTGCTTCAATGAGAGAGAAAATCTCTCACTCTTATTTGGATAAGACCAATCCTTATTCTGCAAAAACATGTCAATTGTTGTATGAAAACACCATCTCTTTCTATTGAAACCTACAACATTGATGCAACCTTCCTTTCTAGATGAGCAGTAAGAATCTTCTTACATCATAATTGCCTCCTTATTGCTGAAAATGAAGTATTGGCTCCATTGTTCCTCTTCCTTGTTGAAATTGATGCTTGTCCTCATGTATCCCCATTTTGTGGGACATGCCTTTGCTGCAATTTTTTTCTTTTTTTTTTTTCAATTTTTCTTGTCTTGCTTGTACCCAAGAAGGAAGTTCACAAACAAGACTATTCTTCTTTTTTCTTTTCTTTTATTTTTTTTCTTTTTTTTCTTTTTGTCAAACTTTTTATCATCACTCTGAATCTGATATTGAAGAGAAATTCTCTTCCATTATGTGTACATCCAATGGAATCTCCTTCAAGAACTCCTCCTTAGTTAATGGTGCATGGTATACCCGAAGGCAATTTCCATTCACCACTAACATCCTCCATGAATTACCAATGGGAGAAATAAGCACTGCTCCAAATCTGAAAACTTCTTCAATCAAGTGTTGTCCATGCCTCCTAGTCCGCAAAATCTTGTCAATATATTCTTGAAACAATTAAATACCAATTCCCAAAAGATGTTAAGTGCTTACATCAAGATAAAATCTTGATATACCCTTGTAATTCCATGTAAAGGGATTGAAATATTGTTTCAAAATAACAACAATTTTGCTTTTTTTTTATAAGTCATCCAACTAATAATGTTCAAGAATTTTCTTGGCTGCACTTCAATTTGTTTCATTCCTAGGAGGACAAAATTTACCCCTTTGTAAAATGGAAGTAAATTTTCTATGTGCAGTTTTTCTAGTTTTTTTCTCCTTTATCCAAGGCTAATTTTCATGTGTTTGGACTAAAGGTTTTCTGTTTATCTCCACTGATTTTTGTCTCTTCAAGTTCAGGTAAGTTCTTGTTTGAGCACAATTGGATGTTGTCTGTAGTCAATAACATTTTTTGTAGTTTTTTTTTTATATACGAGATTCAACTACATAGACAGGGGTTGCCTATCTTGTATTATTCAGACTAATCACAATTTGGGCTAAAAAAAGAAATATTTTTGGTTTGTACAATAAGATAAGAAGTGTACAACTTTAGCAGATCAACTACTTGTCAGGTATGATCACTTCTAATGAGATCAACTATTTTATGTGTAGGCTAAGAATTGCTAGGTTGCGGTTTAGCGCGGTAAAATTCTAATAATATTTAAGTAATAATGGAAAAATATAGGACCATCATTAAGTTGTAAACTCCTATTTTGATTGTGCAAAAGTTTTGTGATTTTTTTTTAGCTTACATAGACAGGGGTTGCATGTCCTATATTATTCATATTGGCCACATGTTGGGCTAAAGGTGGTGGTTGATTTACTTGCCCTGTTTGTTGTTTTTGGGATCTCTCTTTGAGAAGAATTTAGACTAGGCAACAAATTTTGCATCTCTAAGTTATGGAAGTAAATGACATTCATCAATGATATGTCCCTGTGAACAAATGCTACAGGTAGCTGATATGGCTATTTAATCCCAAAGAGAGTGTTAGTCTCATCATTTAATCTCAATGATTTATCAATTTGGGGTGGTGTCCAAGGCTGTCTACGATAGAAGGCTAGGGCAGAGTACAATTTAGGCATTCAGATTTCAAGCATTTATTGGTGAAGCAGATTTTGGTTTAGCCTTTTGGTGTCACACTAAACCTAGTCTGAAGAATGGAAACTAAAATAAATTACAGGAATTGAAAACTAATTCTAAGTTGCAAGAATTGAAATCTAACTACAATTGTAGGAATTGGAATTGCTAAATTGAAAGTCTAATCTACTCTTGCATAATTTAAATTGCTGAAATGAAATCCTAAGTTACATTTGCATAATTGAAATCTAGTTACTTTTGCATAATTGAAATGATGCTTGTAAATGAAACTTATTCTAAAAACACCTGTCAATGCCCTACCACACAAGGTCGTCAAGCTTCTGCTACAAGAATTGACAGCAAAATGAAATATGTTGAAAATGGAAAGTTGCTAAAATAGAAAGTAGGGAAAACATGGAAAACAAATGAAAAATGCGTAATATAATTTCTCATTTGACATACACACAAATTTTATACACAAACATAATAGAAAACATAAATCACATAATACAAAATAAAAACAAGAAAATGAAATCTGGCAAGCAATCTATTAATTCTGCTGTAGCAAAATTACAGATTAAAACCTGCCATAAAATCCCTCCTTCTAGATCTAAAAGTGGGCCCATACTTCCTGATCTAGAAGGAGGTGAAAAGCACTCCTTAACTAATTAACACTCAGAACAGAAAATGATAAAATAGTTGCACTTTTATTGATGACAAAACATGCTGAAAACTATTACAAAAAATTATTGTATAGTCCTAATTGCTGCAATTGAAAACTCTCCTCTATTCTAATTCCTAACTGGCTCAACCAAGGAGGGAGTTGTGTTATTTATATAAATATTTACAACATATCCCATGCTCAAATCAGCCTATGTGCTTCTTTACAGTGATTTGCCAATAATTTTGGATCTAAAATAAATGCAAATATGGACAGTTTGTGTTGCAGTAGTAGTCATTGGCCCTTAGAAAGCATCTTCAGTGGTGGGAGTACGTGAGAGGAGTCTAGAAATATCTCACACATCTTTCTCCACTTCAGAATATGCCATTTCTATCTTGCAAACAACTTTCTATTATGCTGCAGTTTTTCCCGGGTTTATCCTAGAAGAGGATCAAAATTGATCTTTTCCATGAATGGTGGCTTTGGATGGCAAGGACGACAATGTCAGATGGGAGATATTTTCCTTTAATATTTTCAACCTTATTTCCCTTTTTCCATCGTCAAAAATAGTCAAAAATTCAAAAAGCACTTTCTGTTCTCATTTCGAAGATAAGTGGCTCATTTCAAAGAGACTGTATTTCTCATTCCGAAGATGTCTTGTTCATTTCGAAGATCTTCAGAATGAACAACTATGTGCTCTTCAAATGATTTTAGTTGCATTTCTCAAGTGTATTAGCCCTCAGGATAAGATTGCAATAGCCTTCATTCCTCTCCATGTGTGAATTCCATGCCTTGCCATTCATTGGTAGCTTGCTAGAATTTACATGGTAAATTACTGCATTTTCTAGTTCTGTTGCACAGTTGTAAAATATTGGCATTTCTTGAAAATTCAAACAAATTAGAACATGGAAAAATTATTCAAATATCAACATGAAGGAGTACATCAAGTTGCTACTAAATTTATACACTTCATTCACCAAGTAACCATGTTGAAATAGTGCAACAATGCTGCACAATTGCCCCTGCTCTGTTATACCCTATTGCTGCCTATTTAGACCATGTGGGAATGCTTCTAAATAGGTCAGATGTCTTCTGTAGTCCTTCTGAACTCATTCCATCCATATCCTCATGTTTTTCTTGAAAACTTCAAGGTGTTCCTATAAAGTGATAGCTTGCTGATTTTTATATGGTTATTTTTTTCAGATTTTTAGATTTATGACAGTCCTAAACTTTTGGCTTCAATGTGGATTTGAAACAAGTTGAAGGGCAGAAAAACATTCAAAAACCATTGAGAAGTTAATGGATATCAGCATACCACATTTGGTTAATTGAAATGCATGTTCTTACTTGCTACTTAATCAAGCAAAATCAGTCACAAAATGCTGAAAATAGTCAAAAACAGAGATATAGTATTCCTAACATAAAATCATGCAAACACTTAACAAATAGTATATTTTAGTCAACTATTTGGCAATTAACTTATCATATGGTAGTCAAACATTGTGTAATAATGAGGCACTTTTGGGCCTCATCATCCCCCCCAACTTGAACTGATGCATGCCCTCATGCATCTTAGTAGGCCATAGTAATATGCAGGTTTTATTCTTGTGAACAACATCCTTTGCTACCTGCTAACCGAGAAATTCCTCCTTGCTGCACTATATCAAGTATTTTGCAATTAAGCACATGTATGACCCTTTTTCTATTTTTCTACAAGTTTTAGTGTTGTAAGGTACCTCTTAAAGACTTGATATCATATGATTCATCTTGCAATAGTCTTATTATGGAACCGTATTTGGCAGATGCACTACTACTGATGGAATTTTCTGTTCTTAACAACATTTCAGCCTGAATGCTTATTTTTGTTGTTTGCACCTTTTGAACAAAATTGATTTTTTTTTTATTTGAAATGCTTGAGGGATGTACTTACTTGTGGTAGAGCCTTATAAACCTCAATATTTGATGTACCCTACTCTTTTTGCTATTCTGTAGCATTTTTAGCAATTCTAGTACAGTTTCTACTCATTCCGAAGATATCTTGCTCATTTCGAAGAGACTGTATTTCTCATTCCAAAGATGTCTGCTCATTTCGAAGAGACTGTATTTCTCATTCTGAAGATGTCTACTCATTCTGAAGAGACTGTATTTCTCATTTCGAAGATTTTTGTTCATTCTAAAGAGACTGTACTTCTCATTCCGAAGATGTCTGCTCATTTCGAAGAGATTGTATTTCTCATTCTGAAGATGTTTGTTCATTTCGAAGAGACTGTACTTCTCATTTCGAAGATGTTTGTTCATTCTGAAGATCTTCAAAAAAAATGCAGAAATGACCTCCTATGCAAAAGTTAGCTACATATTCTATTGTGGGCCCATCTCTAGAGTGTATAAGTCTTCCATAACATCAAAAATCCCTTCTTCATCCTTTTGTTTAGATGCTATTCTTTGTTTTGTATGTTGCTATTTTATTCTAGTAGTACTAAAATAGAACCTTCAGGTGCATTTTGTTGATTATCCTCCTTCAATTTATCAAAAAATTATGAGATATAAACTTGCAGGTCTCCTCTAAAATTTGCCCTACAAATTGAAATAGAATTGCTGCCATGTCTGTCCCAAAATCAGATTTTTGCACAGTTTTAGAATTTCCATGCAATTAAGGGCACAAGGCGGTGTTTCTTGACATCTTGAACATGTTCCTTTTTCAACTTGTCACTATTGTATAAGGCAACAAATTTTGCATCTTTGAGTTATGGAAGTAAATGGTATTCATCAATGATATGTCCCTATGAACAAATGCTACAGGTAGCTGATATGGCTATTTTTTTCAAGAGATAGTCTTTTATATCTACCATGATATCTTTTCAACGCCTAGTACAAATTTGTTTATACTACCTTGATGATATAGATATAAAAAGGGTAGTACTAGCAGATGGCTCTTTAAATTTTTTAAGAGATCTTATGTTTCTTGATAATGAGGATGATGAATTCTTTCTATTTTTATCAAGAATTTCAAACATAGGCAATTTAACCCCTAAGTGTGAAGATCACCTCCCTGTGGTTACTTGTTTTCTAAATGGATTGAAATGCAACTATCAATAATTATTATTTATACCAGCTATTTCATTCAGATTTTACTCTAAACTTCATATGTTAGCACAATAATAATTATTTGACTACTTTTACCCTCTAACAACACCATGATCCCCAACAACGATGCCAAAATGATGAGTGTCATTGAGTCTCATCATTTAATCTCAATGATTTATCAATCCGGGGTGGTGTCCAAGGCTGTCTACGATAGAAGGCTAGGGCAGAGTACAATTCAGGCATTCAGATTTCAAGCATTTATTGGTGAAGCAGATTTTGGTTTAGCCTTTTGGTGTCACACTAAACCTAGTCTGAAGAATGGAAACTAAAATAAATTACAGGAATTGAAAACTAATTCTAAGTTGCAAGAATTGAAATCTAACTACAATTGCATGAATTGAAATTGCTAAATTGAAATCTAATCTACTTTTGCAGAATTGAAATTGCTGAAATGAAATCCTAAGTTACATTTGCAGAATTGAAATCTAGTTACTTTTGCATAATTGAAATGATGCTTGTAAATGAAACTTATTCTAAAAACACCTGTCAATGCCCTTCCACAAAAGGTCGTCAAGCTTCTACTACAGGAATTGACAACAAAATGAAATATGCTGAAAATGGAAAGTTGCTAAAATAGAAAGCAGGGAAAACATGGAAAGCAAAGGAAAAATGCTTAATATAATTTGTCAGCTGACATACACACAAATTTTGTACACAAACATAATAGAAAACATAAATCACATAATACAAAATAAAAACAAGAAAATGAAATCTGGCAAGCAATCTATTAATTCTACTGTAGCAAAATTATAGATTAAAACCTGCCATAAAATCCCTCCTTCTAGATCTGAAAGTGGGCCCATACTTCCTGATCTAGAAGGAGGTGAAAAGCACTCCTTAACTAATTAACACTCAGAACATAAAATGATAAAATAGCTGCACTTTTATTGATGACAAAACATGTTGAAAACTGTTACAAAAAATTATTGTACAGTCCTAATTGCTGCTAATTGAAAACTCTCCTCTATTCTAATTCCTAACTGGCTCAACCAAGGAGGGAGCTGTGTTATTTATATAAATATTTACAACATATCCCATGCTCAAATCAGCCTATGTGCTACTTTACAGTGATTTGCCAATAATTCTGGATCTGAAATAAATGCAAATCTGGACAGTTTGTGTTGCGGTAGTAGTCATTGGCCCTTAGAAAGCATCTTGAGTGGTGGGAGTACGTGGGAGGAGTCTAGAAATATCTCACACATCTTTCTCCACTTCAGAATATGCCATTTCTATCTTGCAAACAACTTTCTATTATGCTTGCAGTTTTTCTGGGTTTATCCTAGAAGAGGATCAAAATTGATCTTTTCCATGAATGGTGGCTTTGGACGGCAAGGACGACAAAGTCAGATGGGAGATATTTTCCTTTAATATTTTCAACCTTCTTTCCCTTTTTCCATCATCAAAAATAGTCAAAAAGTCAAAAAGCACTTTTCTGTTCTCATTTCGAAGATAAGTGGCTCATTTCGAAGAGACTGTATTTCTCATTTCGAAGATGTCTTGTTCATTTCGAAGATCTTTAGAATGAACAACTATGTGCTCTTCAAATGATTTTAGCTGCATTTCTCAAGTGGATTAGCCCTCAGGATCAGATTGCAATAGCCTTCATTCCTCTCCATGTGTGAATTCCATGCCTTGCCATTCATTGGTAGCTTGCTTGGAATTTACATGGTAAATTACTGCATTTTCCAATTCTATTGCATGAGTTGTAAAATATTGGCATTTCTTGCAAATTCAAACAAATTAGAACATGGAAAAATTATTCAAATATCAACATGAAGGAGTACATCAAGTTGCTACTGAATTTATACACTTCATTCACCAAGTAACCATGCTGAAATAGTGCAACAATGCTGCACAATTGTCCCTGCTCTGTTATACCCTATTGCTGCCTATTTAGACCATGTGGGAATGCTTCTAAATAGGTCAGATGTCTTCTGTAGTCCTTCTGAACTCATTCCATCCATATCCTCATGCTTTGCTTGACAACTTCAAGGTGTTCCTATAAAGTGACAGCTTGCTGATTTTTATATGGCTATTTTTTCTAGATTTTCAGATTTATGACAGTCCTAAACTTTTGGCTTCAATGTGGATTTGAAACAAGTTGAAGGGTAGGAAAACATTCAAAAACCATTGAGAAGTTAATGGATATCAGCATACCACATTTGGTTAATTGAAATGCATGTTCTTACTTGCTACTTAATCAAGCAAAATCAGTCACAAAATGCTGAAAATAGTCAAAAACAGAGATATAGTATTCCTAACATAAAATCATGCAAACACTTAACAAATAGTATATTTTAGTCAACTATTTGGCAATTAACTTATCATATGGTAGTCAAACATTGTGCAATAATGAGGCACTTTTGGGCCTCATCATCCCCCCAACTTGAACTGATGCATGCCCTCATGCATCTTAGTAGGCCATAGTAATATGCAGGTTTTATTCTTGTGAACAACATCCTTTGCTACCTGCTAACTGAGAAATTCCTCCTTGCTGCACTATATCAAGTATTTTGCAATTAAGCACATGTATGACTCTTTTTCTATTTTTCTACAAGTTTTAGTGTTGCAAGGTACCTCTTAAAGGCTTGATATCATATGATTCATCTTGCAATAGTCTTATTGTGGAACCGTATTTGGCAGATGCACTACTACTGATGGAATTTTCTGTTCTTAACAACATTTCAGCCTGAATGCTTATTTTTGTTGTTTGCACCTTTTGAACAAAATTGATAAAATTTTTTTTATTTGAAATGCTTGAGGGATGTACTTACTTGTGGTAGAGCCTTATAAACCTCAATATTTGATGTACCCTACTCTTTTTGCTATTCTGTAGCATTTTCAACAATTTTGGTACAGTTTTTGCTCATTTCGAAGATATCCTGCTCATTTCGAAGAGACTGTATTCTCATTCCAAAGATGTCTGCTCATTTCGAAGAGATTGTATTTCTCATTTTGAAGATGTCTGCTCATTTTGAAGAGACTGTATTTCTCATTTGAAGATGTTTGCTCATTTCGAAGAGACTGTATTTCTCATTTCGAAGATGTCTGTTCATTTCGAAGATCTTCAAAAAAAATGTAGAAATGACCTCTTATGCAAAATTTAGCTACAGATTCTATTGTGGGTCCATCTCTAGAGTGTATAAGCCTTCCATAACATCAAAAATCCCTTCTTCATCCTTTTGTTTAGATGTTATTCTTTGTTTTGTATGTTGCTATTTTATTCTAGTAGTACTAAAATAGAACCTTCGAGTGCATTTTGTTGATTATCCTCCTTCAATTTATCAGACAATTGTGAGATATAAACTTGCAGTTCTCCTTCTAAAATTTGCCCTACAAATTGAAATAGAATTGCTGCCATGTCTGTCCCAAAATCAGGTTTTTGCATAGTTTTGGAATTTCCATGCAATTAAGGGCATAAGGGGGTGTTTCTTGACATCTTGAACATGTTCCTTTTTCAACTTGTCAATATTGTATGAATAGTTTATGCCAAATACCGACTATCATACACTAAATGCTAAATGTTTACTATGAATTAAATGCAAGAAACACATACCTTACTTGTCCTGAAAATTGGTCATGCACCTTACAAGCTGCTTTTGATGATTGTTAGGAGGCTATCTGAAAACATAAACATACATAACACATGTGCAGTGTGAGATTTGTACAATGGTGGAACAATGATGGGTAGATCAACAAGGCAATGCATGCCAAAAAATCGGTTTTCATGCAAGCCAACTCAGTAGCGCCTCCAAGAAGGTTTTCACTACTGAATTATTCATTTTTTTTTCTTTTTTTTCATTTTTTCTTTTTTTTTCATTTTTTCATCAAAAGAGGTTGCCATTTCTGGTTTTCAACCAACTTCTGTCCTTTTTTTTTTCAAGTGCTTCAATGAGAGAGAACATCTCTCACTCTTATTTGGATAAGACCAATCCTTATTCTGCAAAAACATGTCAATTGTTGTATGAAAACACCATCTCTTTCTATTGAAACCTGCAACATTGATGCAACCTTCCTTTCTAGATGAGTAGTAAGAATCTTCTTACATCATAATTGCCTCCTTATTATTGGAAATGAAGTATTGGCTCCATTGTTCCTCTTCCTTGCTGAAATTGATGCTTGTCCTCATGTATCCCCATTTTGTGGGACATGCCTTTGCTGCAATTTTTTCTCTTTTTTTTTTCAATTTTTCTTGTCTTGCTTGTACCCAAGAAGGAAGTTCACAAACAAGACTATTCTTCTTTTTGCTTTTCTTGTATTTTTTTTTTCTTTTTGTCAAACTTTTTATCATCACTCTGAATCTGATATTGAAGAGAAATTCTCTTCCATTATGTGTACATCCAATGGAATCTCCTTCAAGAACTCCTCCTTAGTTAATGGTGCATGGTATACCCGAAGGCAATGTCCATTCACCACTAACATCCTCCATGAATTACCAATGGGAGAAAGAAGCACTGCTCCATATCTGAAAACTTCTTCAATCAAGTGTTGTCCATGCCTCCTAGTCTACAAAATCTTGTCAATCTGTTCTTGAAACAATTAAATACCAATTCCCAAAAGATGTTAAGTGCTTACATCAAGATAAAATCTTGATATACCCTTGTAATTCCATGTAAAGGGATTGAAATATTGTTTCAAAATAACAACAATTTTGCTTTTTGTTTATAAGTCAGCCAACTAATAATGTTCAAGAATTTTCTTGGCTGCACTTCAATTTGTTTCATTCCTAGGAGGACAAAATTTACCCCTTTGTAAAATGGAAGTAAATTTTCTATGTGCAATTTTTCTAGTTTTTCTCCTTTATCCAAGGCTAATTTCTGTGTGTTTGGACTAAAGGTTTTCTGTGTATCTCCATTGATTTTTGTCTCTTCAAGCTCAGGTAAGTTCTTGTTTGAGCACAGTTGGATGTTGCTGCAGTCAATAACATTTCCTGCAGTTTTTTTTTTTATACTAGATTCAGCTACATAGATAAGGGTTGCCTATCCTGTATTATTCAGACCGATCATAGGTTGGGCTAAAAAAATATTTTTGGTTTGCACAATAAGACAAGAAGTGTACAACTTTAGAGATCAACTACTTGTCGGTAGGATCACCTCTAATGAGATCAACTATTGTCTGTGTAGGCTAAGAATTGCTAGGTTGCGATTTAGCATGGTAAAATCCTAACAATATTTAAGTAATAATGGAAAACTCTAGGATCATCATTAAGTTGTAAACTCCTATTTTGATTGTGCAAAAGTTTTTGTGATTTTTTTTAGCTTACATAGATAGGGGTTGTCTGTCCTGTATTATTCATATTGGCCACAGGTTGGGTTGAAGGTGGTGGTTGATTTACTTGCCCTGTTTGTTGTTGTTGGGATCTCTCTTTGAGAAGAATTCAGACTAGGCAACAAATTTTGCATCTCTGAGTTATGGAAGTAAATGGCATTCATCAATGATATGTCCCTGTGAACAAATGCTACAGGTAGCTGATATGGCTATTTTGTTCAAGGGATAGTCTTGTATATCTACCATGATATCTTTCCAACACCTAGTACAAATTTGTTTATACTACCTTGATGATATGGATATAAAAATGGTAGTACTAGCAGATGGCTCTTCTAATTTAGAGATCTTATGTTTCTTGATAATGAGGATGATGAATTCTTTCTATTTTTATCAAGAATTTCAAACATAAGCAATTTAACCCCCAAGTGTGAAGATCACCTCCCTGTGGTTGCTTGTTTTCTAAATGGACTGAAATGCAACTATCAATAATTATTATTTATACCAACTATTTCATTCAGATTTTACTCTAAACTTCATAAGTTAGCACAATAATAATTATTTGACTACTTTTACCCTCTAACAACACCATGATCCCCAACAATGATGCCAAAATGATGAGTGTCATTGAGTCTCATCATTTAATCTCAATGATTTATCAATCCGGGGTGGTGTCCAAGGTTGTCTACGATAGAAGGCTAGGGCAGAGTACAATTCAGGCATTCAGATTTCAAGCATTTATTGGTGAAGCAGATTTTGGTTTAGCCTTTTGGTGTCACACTAAACCTAGTCTAAAGAATGGAAACTAAAATAAATTACAGGAATTGAAAACTAATTCTAAGTTGCAAGAATTGAAATCTAACTACAATTGCATGAATTGAAATTGCTAAATTGAAAGTCTAATCTACTTTTGCAGAATTTAAATTGCTAAAATGAAATCCTAAGTTACATTTGTAAAATTGAAATCTAGTTACTTTTGCATAATTGAAATGATGCTTGTAAATGAAACTTATTCTAAAAACACCTGTCAATGCCCTGCCACAAAAGGTCGTCAAGCTTCTGCTATAGGAATTGACAACAAAATGAAATATGCTAAAAATGGAAAGTTGCTAAAATAGAAAGCAGGAAAAACATGGAAAGCAAAGGAAAAATGCTTAATATAATTTTTCAGCTGACATACACACAAATGTTGTACACAAACATAATAGAAAACATAAATCACATAATACAAAATAAAAACAAGAAAATGAAATCTAGCAAGCAATCTATTAATTCTGCTACAACAAAATTATAGATTAAAACCTGCCATAAAATCCCTCCTTCTAGATCTGAAAGTGGGCCCATACTTCCTGATCTAGAAGGAGGTGAAAAGCACTCCTTAACTAATTAACACTCAGAACAAAAAATGATAAAATAGCTACACTTTTATTGATGACAAAACATGCTGAAAACTGTTACAAAAAATTATTGTACAGTCCTAATTGTTGCAATTGAAAACTCTCCTCTATTCTAATTCCTAACTGGCTCAACCAAGGAGGGAGCTATGTTATTTATATAAATATTTACAACATATCCCATGCTCAAATCAGCCTATGTGCTACTTTACAGTGATTTGCCAATAATTTTGGATCTGAAATAAATGCAAATCCAGATCGTTTGTGTTGCGGTAGTAGTCATTGGCCCTTAGAAAGCATCTTGAGTGGTGGGAGTACGTGGGAGGAGTCTAGAAATATCTCACACATCTTTCTCCACTTCAGAATATGCCATTTCTATCTTGCAAACAACTTTCTATTATGCTGTAGTTTTTCTAGGTTTATCCTAGAAGAGGATCAAAATTGATCTTTTCCATGAATGGTGGCTTTGGATGGCAAGGACGACAAAGTCATATGGGAGATATTTTCCTTTAACCTTCTCAACCTTCTTTCCCTTTTTCCATCATCAAAAATCATTCAACAAGTCAAAAAGCACTTTTCTGTTCTCATTCCAAAGATAAGTGGCTCATTTCAAAGAGACTGTATTTCTCATTTCGAAGATGTCTTGTTCATTTCGAAGATCTTCGGAATGAACAACTATGTGCTCTTCAAATGATTTTAGCTGCATTTCTCAAGTGGATTAGCCCTCAGGATCATATTGCAATAGCCTTCATTCCTCTCCATGTGTGAATTCCATGCCTTGCCATTCATTGGTAGCTTGCTGGAATTTACATGGTAAATTACTGCATTTTCCAGTTCTGTTGCACAGTTGTAAAATATTGGCATTTCTTGCAAATTCAAACAAATTAGAACATGGAAAAATTATTCAAATATCAACATGAAGGAGTACATCAAGTTGCTACTGAATTTATACACTTCATTCACCAAGTAACCATGCTGAAATAGTGCAACAATGCTGCACAATTGCCCTTGCTCTGTTATACCCTATTGCTGCCTATTTAGACCATGTGGGAATGCTTCTAAATAGGTCAGATGTCTTCTGTAGTCCTTCTGAACTCATTCCATCCATATCCTCATGCTTTGCTTGACAACTTCAAGGTGTTCCTATAAAGTGACAGCTTGCTGATTTTTATATGGCTATTTTTTTCAGATTTTCAGATTTATGACAGTCCTAAACTTTTGGCTTCAATGTGGATTTGAAACAAGTTGAAGGGCAGGAAAACATTCAAAAACCATTGAGAAGTTAATGGATATCAGCATACCACATTTGGTTAATTGAAATGCATGTTCTTACTTGCTACTTAATCAAGCAAAATCAGTCACAAAATGCTGAAAATAGTCAAAAACAGAGATATAGTATTCCTAACATAAAATCATGCAAACACTTAACAAATAGTATATTTTAGTCAACTATTTGGCAATTAACTTATCATATGGTAGTCAAACATTGTGCAATAATGAGGCACTTTTGGGCCTCATCATCCCCCCAACTTGAACTGATGCATGCCCTCATGCATCTTAGTAGGCCATAGTAATATGCAGGTTTTATTCTTGTGAACAACATCCTTTGCTACCTGCTAACTGAGAAATTCCTCCTTGCTTGCACTATATCAAGTATTTTGCAATTAAGCACATGTATGACTCTTTTTCTATTTTTCTACAAGTTTTAGTGTTGCAAGGTACCTCTTAAAGGCTTGATATCATATGATTCATCTTGCAATAGTCTTATTGTGGAACCGTATTTGGCAGATGCACTACTACTGATGGAATTTTCTGTTCTTAACAACATTTCAGCTTGAATGCTTATTTTTGTTGTTTGCACCTTTTGAACAAAATTGATAAATTTTTTTATTTGAAATGCTTGAGGGATGTACTTACTTGTGGTAGAGCCTTATAAACCTCAATATTTGATGTACCCTACTCTTTTTGCTATTCTATAGCATTTTCAGCAATTTTGGTATAGTTTCTGCTCATTTCGAAGATATCCTGCTCATTTCGAAGAGACTGTATTTCTCATTTCGAAGATGTCTGCTCATTTCAAAGAGACTGTATTTCTCATTCCGAAGATGTCTGCTCATTAAGAGATGTATTTCTCATTCTGAAGATGTTTGTTCATTTGAAGAGACTGTATTTCTCATTTTGAAGATGTCTGCTCATTTCGAAGAGACTGTATTTCTCATTTTGAAGATGTCTGCTCATTTCGAAGAGACTGTATTTCTCATTTCGAAGATGTCTGTTCATTTTGAAGATCTTCAAAAAAAATGCAGAAATGACCTCTTATGCAAAATTTAGCTACAGATTCTATTGTGGGTCCATCTCTAGAGTGTATAAGCCTTCCATAACATCAAAAATCCCTTCTTCATCCTTTTGTTTAGATGTTATTCTTTGTTTTGTATGTTGCTATTTTATTCTAGTAGTACTAAAATAGAACCTTCAGGTGCATTTTGTTGATTATCCTCCTTCAATTTATCAGACAATTGTGAGATATAAACTTGCAGTTCTCCTTCTAAAATTTGCCCTACAAATTGAAATAGAATTGCTGCCATGTCTGTCCCAAAATCAGGTTTTTGCATAGTTTTGGAATTTCCATGCAATTAAGGGCATAAGGGGGTGTTTCTTGACATCTTGAACATGTTCCTTTTTCAACTTGTCAATATTGTATGAATAGTTTATGCCAAATACCGACTATCATACACTAAATGCTAAATGTTTACTATGAATTAAATGCAAGAAACACATACCTTACTGTCCTAAAAATTGGTCATGCACCTTACAAGCTGCTTTTGATGATTGTTAGCAGGCTATCTGAAAACATAAACAAACATAACACATGTGCAGTGTGAGATTTGTACAATGGTGGAACAATGATGGGTAGATCAACAAGGCAATGCATGCCAAAAAATCGGTTTTCATGCAAGCCAACTCAGTAGCGCCTCCAAGAAGGTTTTCACTACTGAATTATTCATTTTTTTATTTTCTTTTTTTTTCATTTTTTTTCATCTCTTTTTTTCATTTTTTCATCAGAAGAGGCTGCCATTTCTGGTTTTCAACCAATTTCTGTCCCTTTTTTTTTTCAAGTGCTTCAATGAGAGAGAAAATCTCTCACTCTTATTTGGATAAGACCAATCCTTATTCTGCAAAAACATGTCAATTGTTGTATGAAAACACCATCTCTTTCTGTTGAAACCTGCAACATTGATGCAACCTTCCTTTCTAGATGAGTAGTAAGAATCTTCTTACATCATAATTGCCTCCTTATTGCTGGAAATGAAGTATTGGCTCCATTGTTCCTCTTCCTTGCTGAAATTGATGCTTGTCCTCATGTATCCCCATTTTGTGGGACATGCCTTTGCTGCAATTTTTTTCTCTCTTTTTTTTTTATATTTTCTTGTCTTGCTTGTACCCAAGAAGGAAGTTCACAAACAAGACTATTCTTCTTTTTGCTTTTCTTGTATTTTTTTTTTTTTTTTTTTGTCAAACTTTTTATCATCACTCTGAATCTGATATTGAAGAGAAATTCTCTTCCATTATGTGTACATCCAATGGAATCTCCTTCAAGAACTCCTCCTTAGTTAATGGTGCATGGTATACCCGAAGGCAATGTCCATTCACCACTAACATCCTCCATGAATTACCAATGGGAGAAAGAAGCACTGCTCCATATCTGAAAACTTCTTCAATCAAGTGTTGTCCATGCCTCCTAGTCTGCAAAATCTTGTCAATCTATTCTTGAAATAATTAAATACCAATTCCCAAAAGATGTTAAGTGCTTACATCAAGATAAAATCTTGATATACCCTTGTAATTCCATGTAAAGGGATTGAAATATTGTTTCAAAATAACAACAATTTTGCTTTTTGTTTATAAGTCAGCCAGCTAATAATGTTCAAGAATTTTCTTGGCTGCACTTCAATTTGTTTCATTCCTAGGAGGACAAAATTTACCCCTTTGTAAAATGGAAGTAAATTTTCTATGTGCAGTTTTTCTAGTTTTTCTCCTTTATCCAAGGCTAATTTCTATGTGTTTGGACTAAAGGTTTTCTGTGTATCTCCATTGATTTTTGTCTCTTCAAGCTCAGGTAAGTTCTTGTTTGAGCACAGTTGGATGTTGTTGCAGTCAATAACATTTCTTGTAGTTTTTTTTTTTTATACCAGATTCAGCTACATAGACAGGGGTTGCCTATCCTGTATTATTCAGATTGATCATAAGTTGGGCTAAAAAAGAAATATTTTTGGTTTGCACAATAAGACAAGAAGTGTACAACTTTAGCAGATCAACTACTTGTCAGGTAGGATCACCTCTAATGAGATCAACTATTGTCTGTGTAGGCTAAGAATTGCTAGGTTGCGGTTTAGCATGGTAAAATCCTAACAATATTTAAGTAATAATGGAAAACTCTAGGATCATCATTAAGTTGTAAACTCCTATTTTGATTGTGCAAAAGTTTTTGTGATTTTTTTTTAGCTTACATAGACAGGGGTTGCCTGTCCTATATTATTCATATTGGCCATAAGTTGGGCTGAAGGTGGTGGTTGATTTACTTGCCCTGTTTGTTGTTGTTGGGATCTCTCTTTGAGAAGAATTCAGACTAGGCAACAAATTTTGCATCTCTGAGTTATGGAAGTAAATGGCATTCATCAATGATATGTCCCTATGAACAAATGCTATAGGTAGCTGATATGGCTATTTTTTTCAAGGGATAGTCTTGTATATCTACCATGATATCTTTCCAACACCTAGTACAAATTTGTTTATACTACCCTGATGATATGGATATAAAAATGGTAGTACTAGTAGATGGCTCTTCTAAGAGATCTTATGTTTCTTGATAATGAGGATGATGAATTCTTTCTATTTTTATCAAGAATTTCAAACATAAGCAATTTAACCCCCAAGTGTGAAGATCACCTCCCTGTGGTTGCTTGTTTTCTAAATGGACTGAAATGCAACTATCAATAATTATTATTTATACCAGCTATTCATTCAGATTTTACTCTAAACTTCATAAGTTAGCACAATAATAATTATTTGACTACTTTTACCCTCTAACAACACCATGATCCCCAGCAATGATGCCAAAATGATGAGTGTCATTGAGTCTCATCATTTAATCTCAATGATTTATCAATCTGGGGTGGTGTCCAAGGCTGTCTACGATAGAAGGCTAGGGCAGAGTACAATTCAGGCATTCAGATTTCAAGCATTTATTGGTGAAGCAGATTTTGGTTTAGCCTTTTGGTGTCACACTAAACCTAGTCTAAAGAATGGAAACTAAAATAAATTATAGGAATTGAAAACTAATTCTAAGTTGCAAGAATTGAAATCTAACTACAATTGCATGAATTGAAATTGCTAAATTGAAAGTCTAATCTACTCTTGTAGAATTTAAATTGCTGAAATGAAATCCTAAGTTACATTTGTAGAATTGAAATCTAGTTACTTTTGCATAATTGAAATGATGCTTGTAAATGAAACTTATTCTAAAAACACCTATCAATGCCCTGCCACAAAAGGTCGTCAAGCTTCTGCTATAGGAATTGACAACAAAATGAAATATGCTGAAAAATGGAAAGTTGCTAAAATAGAAAGCAGGGAAAACATGGAAAGCAAAGGAAAAATGCTTAATATAATTTTTCAGCTGACATACACACAAATGTTGTACACAAACATAATAGAAAACATAAATCACATAATACAAAATAAAAACAAGAAAATGAAATCTGGCAAGCAATCTATTAATTCTGCTGTAGCAAAATTATAGATTAAAACCTGCCATAAAATCCCTCCTTCTAGATCTGAAAGTGGGCCCATACTTCCTGATCTAGAAGGAGGTGAAAAGCACTCCTTAACTAATTAACACTCAAAACAAAAAATGATAAAATAGCTACACTTTTATTGATGACAAAACATGCTGAAAACTATTACAAAAAATTATTGTACAGTCCTAATTGCTACTATTGAAAACTCTCCTCTATTCTAATTCCTAACTGGCTCAACCAAGGAGGGAGCTATGTTATTTATATAAATATTTACAACATATCCCATGCTCAAATCAGCCTATGTGCTACTTTACAGTGATTTGCCAATAATTCTGGATCTGAAATAAATGCAAATCTGGACAGTTTGTGTTGCAGTAGTAGTCATTGGCCCTTAGAAAGCATCTTCAGTGGTGGGAGTACATGAGAGGAGTCTAGAAATATCTCACACATCTTTCTCCACTTCAGAATATGCCATTTCTATCTTGCAAACAACTTTCTATTATGCTGCAGTTTTTTTGGGTTTATCCTAGAAGAGGATCAAAATTGATCTTTTCCATGAATGGTGGCTTTGGACGACAAAGTCAGATGGGAGATATTTTCCTTTAACCTTCTCAACCTTCTTTCCCTTTTTCCATCATCAAAAATAGTCAAAAAGTCAAAAAGCACTTTTTTGTTCTCATTTCGAAGATAAGTGGCTCATTTCGAAGAGATTGTATTTCTCATTTCGAAGATGTCTTGTTCATTCCGAAGATCTTTGGAATGAACAACTGTGTGCTCTTCAAATGATTTTAGCTGCATTTCTCAAGTGGATTAGCCCTCAGGATCAGATTGCAATAGCCTTCATTCCTCTCCATGTGTGAATTCCATGCCTTGCCATTCATTGGTAGCTTGCTGGAATTTACATGGTAAATTACTGCATTTTCCAGTTCTATTGCACAGTTGTAAAATATTGGCATTTCTTGCAAATTCAAACAAATTAGAACATGGAAAAATTATTCAAATATCAACATGAAGGAGTACATCAAGTTGCTACTGAATTTATACACTTCATTCACCAAGTAACCATGTTGAAATAGTGCAACAGTGCTGCACAATTGCCCTTGCTCTGTTATACCCTGTTGCTGCCTATTTAGACCATGTGGGAATGCTTCTAAATAGGTCAGATGTCTTCTGTAGTCCTTCTGAACTCATTCCATCCATATCCTCATGCTTTGCTTGACAACTTCAAGGTGTTCCTATAAAGTGACAACTTGCTGATTTTTATATGGCTATTTTTTCCAGATTTTCAGATTTATGACAGTCCTAAACTTTTGGCTTCAATGTGGATTTGAAACAAGTTGAAGGGCAGGAAAACATTCAAAAACCATTGAGAAGTTAATGGATATCAGCATACCACATTTGGTTAATTGAAATGCATGTTCTTACTTGCTACTTAATCAAGCAAAATCAGTCACAAAATGCTGAAAATAGTCAAAAACAGAGATATAGTATTCCTAACATAAAATCATGCAAACACTTAACAAATAGTATATTTTAGTCAACTATTTGGCAATTAACTTATCATATGGTAGTCAAACATTGTGCAATAATGAGGCACTTTTGGGCCTCATCATCCCCCCAACTTGAACTGATGCATGCCCTCATGCATCTTAGTAGGCCATAGTAATATGCAGGTTTTATTCTTGTGAACAACATCCTTTGCTACCTGCTAACTGAGAAATTCCTCCTTGCTGCACTATATCAAGTATTTTGCAATTAAGCACATGTATGACTCTTTTTTCTATTTTTCTACAAGTTTTAGTGTTGCAAGGTACCTCTTAAAGGCTTGATATCATATGATTCATCTTGCAATAGTCTTATTGTGGAACCGTATTTGGCAGATGCACTACTACTGATGGAATTTTCTGTTCTTAACAACATTTCAGCCTGAATGCTTATTTTTGTTGTTTGCACCTTTTGAACAAAATTGATAAAATTTTTTGATTTGAAATGCTTGAGGGATGTACTTACTTGTGGTAGAGCCTTATAAACCTCAATATTTGATGTACCCTACTCTTTTTGCTATTCTATAGCATTTTCAGCAATTTTGGTACAATTTCTGCTCATTTCGAAGATATCCTGCTCATTTCGAAGAGATCGTATTTCTCATTCGAAGATGTCTGCTCATTTCGAAGAGGATTTCCATTAAATGTCTCATTGAAGATATTTCTCATTGAAGATGTTCATTGAAGAGACTAATTTCTCATTTCGAAGATGTCTGTTCATTTCGAAGATCTTCAAAAAAAATGCAGAAATGACCTCTTATGCAAAATTTAGCTACAGATTCTATTGTGGGCCCATCTCTAGAGTGTATAAGCCTTCCATAACATCAAAAATCCCTTCTTCATCCTTTTGTTTAGATGTTATTCTTTGTTTTGTATGTTGCTATTTTATTCCAGTAGTACTAAAATAGAACCTTCAGGTGCATTTTGTTGATTATCCTCCTTCAATTTATCAGACAATTGTGAGATATAAACTTGCAGTTCTCCTTCTAAAATTTGCCCTACAAATTGAAATAGAATTGCTGCCATGTCTGTCCCAAAATCAGGTTTTTGCATAGTTTTGGAATTTCCATGCAATTAAGGGCATAAGGGGGTGTTTCTTGACATCTTGAACATGTTCCTTTTTCAACTTGTCAATATTGTATGAATAGTTTATGCCAAATACCGACTATCATACACTAAATGCTAAATGTTTACTATGAATTAAATGCAAGAAACACATACCTTACTGTCTTGAAAATTGGTCATGCACCTTACAAGCTGCTTTTGATGATTGTTAGCAGGCTATCTGAAAACATAAACAAACATAACACATGTGCAGTGTGAGATTTGTACAATGGTGGAACAATGATGGGTAGATCAACAAGGCAATGCATGCCAAAAAATCGGTTTTCATGCAAGCCAACTCAATAGCGCCTCCAAGAAGGTTTTCACTACTGAATTATTCATTTTTTTTATTTTCTTTTTTTTTTCATTTTTTTTTCATCTCTTTTTTTCATTTTTTTCATCAAAAGAGGCTGCCATTTCTGGTTTTCAACCAACTTCTGTCCTTTTTTTTTCAAGTGCTTCAATGAGAGAGAAAATCTCTCACTCTTATTTGGATAAGACCAATCCTTATTCTGCAAAAACATGTCAATTGTTGTATGAAAACACCATCTCTTTCTGTTGAAACCTGCAACATTGATGCAACCTTCCTTTCTAGATGAGCAGTAAGAATCTTCTTACATCATAATTGCCTCCTTATTGCTGGAAATGAAGTATTGGCTCCATTGTTCCTCTTCCTTGCTGAAATTGATGCTTGTCCTCATGTATCCCCATTTTGTGGGACATGCCTTTGCTGCAATTTTTTCTCCTTTTTTTTCTCTTTTTTTTTCAATTTTTCTTGTCTTGCTTGTACCCAAAAAGGAAGTTCACAAACAAGACTATTCTTCTTTTTGCTTTTCTTGTATTTTTTTCTTTTTTTCTTTTTGTCAAACTTTTTATCATCACTCTGAATCTGATATTGAAGAGAAATTCTCTTCCATTATGTGTACATCCAATGGAATCTCCTTCAAGAACTCCTCCTTAGTTAATGGTGCATGGTATACCCGAAGGCAATGTCCATTCACCACTAACATCCTCCATGAATTACCAATGGGAGAAAGAAGCACCTGCTCCATATCTGAAAACTTCTTCAATCAAGTGTTGTCCATGCCTCCTAGTCTGCAAAATCTTGTCAATCTATTCTTGAAACAATTAAATACCAATTCCCAAAAGATGTTAAGTGCTTACATCAAGATAAAATCTTGATATACCCTTGTAATTCCATGTAAAGGGATTGAAATATTGTTTCAAAATAGCAACAATTTTGCTTTTTGTTTATAATTCAGCCAGACTAATAATGTTCAAGAATTTTCTTGGCTGCACTTCAATTTGTTTCATTCCTAGGAGGACAAAATTTACCCCTTTGTAATTTTGGGTAATGGAAGTAAATTTTCTATGTGCAATTTTTCTAGTTTTTCTCCTTTATCCAAGGCTAATTTCTATGTGTTTGGACTAAAGGTTTTCTGTGTATCTCCATTGATTTTTGTCTCTTCAAGCTCGGGTAAGTTCTTGTTTGAGCACAGTTGGATGTTGTTGCAATCAATAACATTTCCTGTAGTTTTTTTTTTTTTATACCAGATTCAGCTACATAGACAGGGGTTGCCTATCCTGTATTATTCAGATTGATCATAGGTTGGGCTAAAAAAGAAATATTTTTGGTTTGCACAATAAGACAAGAAGTGTACAACTTTAGCAGATCAACTACTTGTCAGGTAGGATCACCTCTAATGAGATCAACTATTGTCTATGTAGGCTAAGAATTGCTAGGTTGTGGTTTAGCATGGTAAAATCCTAACAATATTTAAGTAATAATGGAAAACTCTAGGATCATCATTAAGTTGTAAACTCCTATTTTGATTGTGCAAAAGTTTTTGTGATTTTTTTTTAGCTTACATAGACAGGGGTTGCCTGTCCTGTATTATTCATATTGGCCACAGGTTGGGTTGAAGGTGGTGGTTGATTTACTTGCTCTGTTTGTTGTTGTTGGGATCTCTCTTTGAGAAGAATTCAGACTAGGCAACAAATTTTGCATCTCTGAGTTATGGAAGTAAATGGCATTCATCAATGATATGTCCCTGTGAACAAATGCTACAGGTAGCTGATATGGCTATTTTGTTCAAGGGATAGTCTTGTATATCTACCATGATATCTTTCCAACACCTAGTACAAATTTGTTTATACTACCCTGATGATATGGATATAAAAAGGGTAGTACTAGCAGATGGCTCTTCTAATTTAAGAGATCTTATGTTTCTTGATAATGAGGATGATGAATTCTTTCTATTTTTATCAAGAATTTCAAACATAGGCAATTTAACCCCCAAGTGTGAAGATCACCTCCCTGTGGTTGCTTGTTTTCTAAATGGACTGAAATGCAACTATCAATAATTATTATTTATACCAACTATTTCATTCAGATTTTACTCTAAACTTCATAAGTTAGCACAATAATAATTATTTGACTACTTTTACCCTCTAACAACACCATGATCCCTGACAACGATGCCAAAATGATGAGTGTCATTGAGTCTCATCATTTAATCTCAATGATTTATCAATCCGGGGTGGTGTCCAAGGCTGTCTACGATAGAAGGCTAGGGCAGAGTACAATTTAGGCATTCAAATTTCAAGCATTTATTGGTGAAGCAGATTTTGGTTTAGCCTTTTGGTGTCACACTAAACCTAGTCTAAAGAATGGAAACTAAAATAAATTACAAGAATTGAAAACTAATTCTAAGTTGCAAGAATTGAAATCTAACTACAATTGCATGAATTGAAATTGCTAAATTGAAATCTAATCTACTCTTGCAGAATTTAAATTGCTAAAATGAAATCCTAAGTTACATTTGCAGAATTGAAATCTAGTTACTCTTGCATAATTGAAATGATGCTTGTAAATGAAACTTATTCTAAAAACACCTGTCAATGCCCTGCCACAAAAGGTCGTCAAGCTTCTGCTACAAGAATTGACAACAAAATGAAATATGCTAAAAATGGAAAGTTGCTAAAATAGAAAGTAGGGAAAACATGGAAAGCAAAGGAAAAATGCTTAATATAATTTTTCAGCTGACATACACACAAATGCTGTACACAAACATAATAGAAAACATAAATCACATAATACAAAATAAAAACAAGAAAATGAAATCTGACAAGCAATCTATTAATTCTGCTGTAGCAAAATTACAGATTAAAACCTACCATAAAATCCCTCCTTCTAGATCTGAAAGTGGGCCCATACTTCCTGATCTAGAAGGAGGTGAAAAGCACTCCTTAACTAATTAACACTCAGAACAAAAAATGATAAAATAGCTGCACTTTTATTGATGACAAAACATGCTGAAAACTGTTACAAAAAATTATTGTATAGTCCTAATTGTTGCTATTGAAAACTCTCCTCTATTCTAATTCCTAACTGGCTCAACCAAGGAGGGAGCTGTGTTATTTATATAAATATTTACAACATATCCCATGCTCAAATCAGCCTATGTGCTGCTTTACAGTGATTTGCCAATAATTTTGGATCTAAAATAAATGCAAATCTGGACAGTTTGTGTTGCAGTAGTAGTCATTGGCCCTTAGAAAGCATCTTCAGTGGTGGGAGTACGTGGGAGGAGTCTAGAAATATCTCACACATCTTTCTCCACTTCAGAATATGCCATTTCTATCTTGCAAACAACTTTCTATTATGCTATAGTTTTTTTGGGTTTATCCTAGAAGAGGATCAAAATTGATCTTTTCCATGAATGGTGGCTTTGGATGGCAAGGACGACAAAATCAGATGGGAGATATTTTCCCTTAACCTTTTCAACCTTCTTTCCCTTTTTCCATCATCAAAAATAGTCAAAAAGCACTTTTTTGTTCTCATTCTCAAGATAAGTGGCTCATTCCGAAGAGACTGTATTTCTCATTCCGAAGATGTCTTGTTCATTTCGAAGATCTTCAGAATGAACAACTGTGTGCTCTTCAAATGATTTTAGCTGCATTTCTCAAGTGGATTAGCCCTCAGGATCAGATTGCAATAGCCTTCATTCCTCTCCATGTGTGAATTCCATGCCTTGCCATTCATTGGTAGCTTGCTGGAATTTACATGGTAAATTACTGCATTTTCCAGTTCTACTGCACAGTTGTAAAATATTGGCATTTCTTACAAATTCAAACAAATTAGAACATGGAAAAATTATTCAAATATCAACATGAAGGAGTACATCAAGTTGCTACTGAATTTATACACTTCATTCACCAAGTAACCATGCTGAAATAGTGCAACAATGTTGCACAATTGCCCCTACTCTGTTATACCCTATTGCTGCCTATTTAGACCATGTGGGAATGCTTCTAAATAGGTCAGATGTCTTCTGTAGTCCTTCTAAACTCATTCCATCCATATCCTCATGCTTTGCTTGACAACTTCAAGGTGTTCCTATAAAGTGACAACTTGCTGATTTTTATATGGCTATTTTTTTTAGATTTTCAGATTTATGACAGTCCTAAAATTTTGGCTTCAATGTGGATTTGAAACAAGTTGAAGGGTAGGAAAACATTCAAAAACCATTGAGAAGTTAATGGATATCAGCATACCACATTTGGTTAATTGAAATGCATGTTCTTACTTGCTACTTAATCAAGCAAAATCAGTCACAAAATGCTGAAAATAGTCAAAAACAGAGATATAGTATTCCTAACATAAAATCATGCAAACACTTAACAAATAGTATATTTTAGTCAACTATTTGGCAATTAACTTATCATATGGTAGTCAAACATTGTGCAATAATGAGGCACTTTTGGGCCTCATCATCCCCCCCAACTTGAACTGATGCATGCCCTCATGCATCTTAGTAGGCCATAGTAATATGCAGGTTTTATTCTTGTGAACAACATCCTTTGCTACCTGCTAACTGAGAAATTCCTCCTTGCTGCACTATATCAAGTATTTTGCAATTAAGCACATGTATGACTCTTTTTCTATTTTTCTACAAGTTTTAGTGTTGCAAGGTACCTCTTAAAGGCTTGATATCATATGATTCATCTTGCAATAGTCTTATTGTGGAACCGTATTTGGCGAGATGCACTACTATTGATGGAATTTTTTGTTCTTAACAACATTTCAGCCTGAATGCTTATTTTTGTTGTTTGCACCTTTTAAACAAAATTGATAATTTTTTTGATTTGAAATGCTTGAGGGATGTACTTACTTGTGGTAGAGCCTTATAAACCTCAATATTTGATGTACCCTACTCTTTTTGCTATTCTGTAGCATTTTCAGCAATTTTGGTACAGTTTCTACTCATTCGAAGATATCCTGCTCATTTCGAAGAGACTATTTTCATTAAGATTTAATATTTTATTAAGATGTTCATTAAGAGATGTATTTCTCATTTGAAGATGTCTGTTCATTAAGAGAGTATTTCATTAAGATGTATTAAGAATTTCTATTGAAGATGTGTCATTTCGAAGAGACTGTATTTCTCATTCCAAAGATGTCTGTTCATTTCGAAGATCTTCAAAAAAAATGCAGAAATGACCTCCTATGCAAAATTTAGCTATAGATTCTATTGTGGGCCCATCTCTAGAGTGTATAAGCCTTCCATAACATCAAAAATCCCTTCTTCATCCTTTTGTTTAGATGTTATTCTTTGTTTTGTATGTTGCTATTTTATTCCAGTAGTACTAAAATAGAACCTTCAGGTGCATTTTGTTGATTATCCTCCTTCAATTTATCAGACAATTGTGAGATATAAACTTGCAGTTCTCCTTCTAAAATTTGCCCTACAAATTGAAATAGAATTGCTGCCATGTCTATCCCAAAATCAGGTTTTTGCATAGTTTTGGAATTTCCATGCAATTAAGGGCATAAGGGGGTGTTTCTTGACATCTTGAACATGTTCCTTTTTCAACTTGTCACTATTGTATGAATAGTTTATGCCAAATACCGACTATCATACACTAAATGCTAAATGTTTACTATGAATTAAATGCAAGAAACACATACCTTACTATCCTAAAAATTGGTCATGCACCTTACAAGCTGCTTTTGATGATTGTTAGCAGGCTATCTGAAAACATAAACAAACATAACACATGTAGTGTGAGATTTGTACAATGGTGGAACAATGATGGGTAGATCAACAAGGCAATGCATGCCGAAAAATTGGTTTTCATGCAAGCCAACTCAGTAGCGCCTCCAAGAAGGTTTTCACTACTGAATTATTCATTTTTTTATTTTCTTTCCCTTTTTTTCATTTTTTTTCATCTCTTTTTTTCATTTTTTCATCGAAGAGGCTGCCATTTCTGGTTTTCAACCAACTTCTGTCCTTTTTTTTTCAAGTGCTTCAATGAGAGAGAACATCTCTCACTCTTATTTGGATAAGACCAATCCTTATTCTGCAAAAACATGTCAATTGTTGTATGAAAACACCATCTCTTTCTGTTGAAACCTGCAACATTGATGCAACCTTCCTTTCTAGATGAGCAGTAAGAATCTTCTTACATCATAATTGCCTCCTTATTGCTGGAAATGAAGTATTGGCTCCATTGTTCCTCTTCCTTGCTGAAATTGATGCTTGTCCTCATGTATCCCCATTTTGTGGGACATGCCTTTGCTGCAATTTTTTTTCTCTTTTTTATTTTCATTTTTCTTGTCTTGCTTGTACCCAAGAAGGAAGTTCACAAACAAGACTATTCTTCTTTTTGCTTTTCTTGTATTTTTTTCTTTTTTTCTTTTTGTCAAACTTTTTATCATCACTCTGAATCTGATATTGAAGAGAAATTCTCTTCCATTATGTGTACATCCAATGGAATCTCCTTCAAGAACTCCTCCTTAGTTAATGGTGCATGGTATACCCGAAGGCAATGTCCATTCACCACTAACATCCTCCATGAATTACCAATGGGAGAAAGAAGCACTTGCTCCATATCTGAAAACTTCTTCAATCAAGTGTTGTCCATGCCTCCTAGTCTGCAAAATCTTGTCAATCTGTTCTTGAAACAATTAAATACCAATTCCCAAAAGATGTTAAGTGCTTACATCAAGATAAAATCTTGATATACCCTTGTAATTCCATGTAAAGGGATTGAAATATTGTTTCAAAATAACAACAATTTTGCTTTTTGTTTATAAGTCAGCCACCTAATAATGTTCAAGAATTTTCTTGGCTGCACTTCAATTTGTTTCATTCCTAGGAGGACAAAATTTACCCTTTTGTAAAATGGAAGTAAATTTTCTATGTGCATTTTTTCTAGTTTTTTCTCCTTTATCCAAGGCTAATTTTTGTGTGTTTGGACTAAAGGTTTTCTGTGTATCTCCATTGATTTTTGTCTCTTCAAGCTCGAGGTAAGTTCTTGTTTGAGCACGAGTTGGATGTTGCTCGTAGTCAATAACATTTCCTGCAGTTTTTTTTTTTTATACCGATTCAGCTACATAGACAGGGGTTGCCTATCCCGTATTATTCAGACCGATCACAAGTTGGGCTAAAAAAGAAATATTTTTGGTTTGCACAATAAGACAAGAAGTGTACAACTTTAGCAGATCAACTACTTGTCAGGTAGGATCACCTCTAATGAGATCAACTATTGTCTGTGTAGGCTAAGAATTGCTAGGTTGCGGTTTAGCACGGTAAAATCCTAACAATATTTAAGTAATAATGGAAAACTCTAGGATCATCATTAAGTTGTAAACTCCTATTTTGATTGTGCAAAAGTTTTTATGATTTTTTTTTTAGCTTACATAGACAGGGGTTGCCTGTCCTGTATTATTCATATTGGCCACAGGTTGGGCTGAAGGTGGTGGTTGATTTACTTGCCCTGTTTGTTGTTGTTGGGATCTCTCTTTGAGAAGAATTTAGACTAGGCAACAAATTTTGCATCTCTGAGTTATGGAAGTAAATGGCATTCATCAATGATATGTCCCTGTGAACAAATGCTACAAGTAGCTGATATGGCTATTTTGTTCAAGGGATAGTCTTGTATATCTACCATGATATCTTTCCAACACCTAGTACAAATTTGTTTATACTACCCTGATGATATGGATATAAAAAGGGTAGTACTAGCAGATGGCTCTTCTAAATTTTTTAAGAGATCTTATGTTTCTTGATAATGAGGATGATGAATTCTTTCTATTTTTATCAAGAATTTCAAACATAGGCAATTTAACCCCCAAGTGTGAAGATCACCTCCTTGTGGTTGCTTGTTTTCTAAATGGACTAAAATGCAACTATCAATAATTATTATTTATACCAGCTATTTCATTCAGATTTTACTCTAAACTTCATAAGTTAGCACAATAATAATTATTTGACTGCTTTTACCCTCTAACAACACCATGATCCCCAGAAACGGTGCCAAAATGATGAGTGTCATTGAGTCTCATCATTTAATCTCAATGATTTATCAATCCAGGGTGGTGTCCAAGGTTGTCTATGATAGAAGGCTAGGGCAGAGTACAATTCAGGCATTCAGATTTCAAGCATTTATTGGTGAAGCAGATTTTGGTTTAGCCTTTTGGTGTCACACTAAACCTACGAAAAAAAAAAAAAAATTTTTTTTTTTTTTTTTTTTTTTTTTTTTTTTTTTTTTTTTTTTTTTTTTTTTTTTTTTTTTTTTTTTTTTTTTTTTTTTTTTTTTTTTTTTTTTTTTTTTTTTTTTTTTTTTTTTTTTTTTTTTTTTTTTTTTTTTTTTTTTTTTTTTCTCCCCCCCCCCCCCGCGGGGCGGTCTCCCTCCCCCGGGGGGGGGTGGGGGAATTTTTTTTTTTTTTTTTTTTTGTTTTTTTTTTTTTTTTGGGGGAAATTGGGCGGGAAAATTTTTTTTTTTTTTTTTCGGGTGACATACGCACAAATGCTGTACACAAACATAATAGAAAACATAAATCACATAATACAAAATAAAAACAAGAAAATGAAATCGGCAAGCAATCTATTAATTCTGCTGTAGCAAAATTACAGATTAAAACCTGCCATAAAATCCCTCCTTCTAGATCTGAAAGTGGGCCCATACTTCCTGATCTAGAAGGAGGTGAAAAGCACTCCTTAACTAATTAACACTCGGAACAGAAAATGATAAAATAGCTGCACTTTTATTGATGACAAAACATGCTGAAAACTGTTATAGAAAATTACTGTACAAGTCCTAATTGTTGCAATTGAAAACTCTCCTCTATTCTAATTCCTAACTGGCTCAACCAAGGAGGGAGCTATGTTATTTATATAAATATTTACAACATATCCCATGCTCAAATCAGCCTATGTGCTACTTTACAGTGATTTGCCAATAATTTTGGATCTGAAATAAATGCAAATCTGGACAGTTTGTGTTGCAGTAGTAGTCATTGGCCCTTAGAAAGCATCTTCAGTGGTGGGAGTACATGGGAGGAGTCTAGAAATATCTCACACATATTTCTCCACTTTAGAATATGCCATTTCTATCTTGCAAACAACTTTCTATTATGCTACAGTTTTTTCTGGGTTTATCCTAGAAGAGGATCAAAATTGATCTTTTCCATGAATGGTGGCTTTGGACGGCAAAGTCAGATGGGAGATATTTTCCTTTAACCTTCTCAACCTTCTTTCCCTTTTTCCATCATCAAAAATCAGTCAAAAAGTCAAAAAGCACTTTTCTGTTCTCATTTCGAAGATAAGTGGCTCATTTCGAAGAGACTATATTTCTCATTTCGAAGATGTCTTGTTCATTCCGAAGATCTTCGGAATGAACAACTGTGTGCTCTTCAAATGATTTTAGCTGCATTTCTCAGGTGGATTAGCCCTCAGGATCAGATTGCAATAGCCTTCATTCCTCTCCATGTGTGAATTCCATGCCTTGCCATTCATTGGTAGCTTGCTGGAATTTACATGGTAAATTACTGCATTTTCCAGTTCTGCTGCACGGTTGTAAAATATTGGCATTTCTTGCAAATTCAAACAAATTAGAACATGGAAAAATTATTCAAATATCAACATGAAGGAGTACATCAAGTTGCTACTGAATTTATACACTTCATTCACCAAGTAACCATGCTGAAATAGTGCAACAGATCGTTGCACAATTGCCCTTGCTCTGTTATACCCTGTTGTTGCCTATTTAGACCATGTGGGAATGCTTCTAAATAGGTCAGATGTCTTCTGTAGTCCTTCTGAACTCATTCCATCCATATCCTCATGCTTTGCTTGACAACTTCAAGGTGTTCCTATAAAGTGACAGCTTGCTGATTTTTATATGGCTATTTTTTCCAGATTTTTAGATTTATGACAGTCCTAAACTTTTGGCTTCAATGTGGATTTGAAACAAGTTGAAGGGCAGGAAAACATTCAAAAACCATTGAGAAGTTAATGGATATCAGCATACCACATTTGGTTAATTGAAATGCATGTTTTTACTTGCTACTTAATCAAGCAAAATCAGTCACAAAATGCTGAAAATAGTCAAAAACAGAGATATAGTATTCCTAACATAAAATCATGCAAACACTTAACAAATAGTATATTTTAGTCAACTATTTGGCAATTAACTTATCATATTGTAGTCAAACATTGTGCAATAATGAGGCACTTTTGGGCCTCATCATCTACAACCTGCTTGGTCAACCCAAAACACTCCTAGGCAGTCTATGATCATCTAGGTCACCTTAAAAAGTCCCAAAGGCACTCATAAGCCCTTTGGTCACCCCAAATGCCTTAATGGCCCCCAATAAGACCATTGGTCACATGTATATATCTATCAAATAAAAAAAATTATATATATCCATCAAAAATATAAAAATATTGCATTACATCACATCTTCAAACATCATCAAAACATCAAAAACACAAAAATATCATGTTGCATTTTATTACATCACATCTCTTTGCATTATCAAAATTATCTGCATTAGGCATACTCATTATGGCACTTTTCACTATAGATTTTCTCATATGTGTCTAGCATTAAGACTGTACATTTTGCATCAGTCCAAAAAAAAACAAACAAAAATAATTATTTCAAAATCATTATCCGCATCATTTCAGTTTTCCACTTATCATGTTTACCTGCATTTTACATTGGTCATAACAACATCTGTATCCCATCACATAGTCATTTGTTCTAAAATGTATTCACGATTTTTAGTCACTCAGTCATCCCTAGTTTTCTTTTCAAATTTTGTATAAAGCTATCATGACTTTTAAGATGTAGATTCTTGCTTAGATTATACCTTGTATACAAGAAATCCCAACACATTTACATAGTAATAAATCCAAATTTTATGCAAGGAAATATGAAACCCATGAAGTGGTCTAGGTTTATTTAAGAAAAAAATTCATTGTGCTCATCCCCCTATGCGAATGGTTCAAGAATGCTGAGAATTGGAAAAATGACAATCTCTTCCCTACCCAATTCCTTAAAATAAACAATGTTTTTTACCACTATCGAAAATCCCAATTCCCACTATCAAAAATACCAATTCCCAAAATCCCAAAAGTTCAAAAAAATCAAATTCCCCAAAATTCAAAATCCTCAAAAAGCGAAAATAAAAATCATCAAAGTCAAAATACACATTGGTCGCCACCACTTTCCAAATCCCTTGCTCAAAGAAAACAAAATACAAAAAAAAAAAACTGTGATTATCATCACTACCCATGAGCAAGTATCCCAATAAAATTGAAGAAAAGAAGGGAGCTTGAGGTTTAATCCCTAGAATTCTTAGCATTTGGAAAACCATAAGGTGATCCTCATTACAGGTTTGGTGGATCACCTCTCTGTCAATGGCGGTAGCCTCCCGCATGATGATATGTTTGTCACATTAGCTTTTGCATGTGTGCAGACCAATGTTTGCATGTGGATGAGCTAGCTTATGGTAGACTATATACCTAGTGGTCTAATCCAACCAAGTATAAAACCTAGGATCATGACATTCATAGGGTGATACTCATTCCAGGTTTGATGGATAGCCTATCTGGAAATGACGATATCTTTATGCGTCTCATAGGAATGAACTCACTTGCACACATAGGGATATGAAGTATCTTGGTCATCCCAAAAGATTTATACCTCATCAAAAGGTCTTGCATAGTCAGTACATAAGGTAGCTAGAGTGTTTGAGTCTAATGAAAACCTCATCTACATTCTCTAACATCTCATTTTATTTATTCCATTCTATCACATTGCAATAGTACATTTCCATATTTCCATTACACAAAAATAGTACAAAAAAAAAAAGAATTAATGCATTTTATATAGTCTATGGTGCTAACATAGTGTGTCAAATCATTAGTCATATTGCATCATACAATCAATCAATTCATCCATATCATTATGCATCCATGCATATACACCACATCAGATCAAATCATATTACAACATATGCATACATGATAAACATCCATTAAAATCACATCATATTACAAAAAAAAAATATGCATCCATTAATGCATCCATAAATCATAACACATCATGCATCTAACGCTCCAAACTATCAAAATTCAAAATCAAGAAAACATTTTTAAACATCAACTGGGGCATTATTGGTATCATACCTCCCCTAACCAGCAATCAAACAATTAAATAATCAATTTCAAAAAGCTCCAAAGGTACCCGTAAACCCTTTGGTCACCCAAAAGGCCCCAAAGGTATCCATTAACCCTTTGGTCAACCTAAAAAATCCAAATGTATCCATAAACCCTTTGGTCAACCCAAAAGGCTCCAAAGGTATCCATAAACCCATTGGTCACTCAAAATGCCCCAATGGCATCCAATAAGCCCATTGGTAAAATATATGTATATATATTAATAAAAAACCAAAAATAATAATTAAAACATATAAAAAACATAAAATCAAAGAAAAGGGTCCAAAACCCACCAAAACAAGTCAAATATGATGGAATTCATTCAGGGTCAATATCGAATGCAAACTTCTCATGGATGCATTGAAAATTTACTACTTCATGCCCCAAGAAGGCCATTATGGCTAGACCACCCCATGGAAATGAAGTTTTCAACTCTTTGCTTCCAGAAAACCTCCATAGGATCATCAAAATCCTTTCAAAACTATGTCATTTTTCAATGGATACAACTAAAGGAAACCTCAATAAAAGCCATATGGGTCAAGCAACTCGTCACTTTTCTCATGAGTCATTCCCTCATCGACTTGTCACTTGAGGGGGTAGTCATACTCAGTTCAAAATCAACAAGAACACACTCAATAATGCAAATTACATTCGTTCAATGAATCTTTGACAAAGACAATCTCGCCCCTACTTGGAGCAACAAATAAGCAACAATTTAAATTAAGAACATAACAGTGCAGATGAACCTGCCTGTTGGTACAACTCAAAAGTGGCCAAAATACTTAGTATTCTCTAATAACTAGGGTTATAAGTCCCCCGAGCATACCTAGAAGCTGAAGAGAAACCAAGACCAATGTATTTACTGAGTCAGAAGCAAAGATTCAAGACCACATGCTCTTTCCATGATTGGGGCATCTAAAGTTGGTTAGGTTACTGAACAACCTTAATCAGTGAATATTTTAGTTATCTATTTTTTCTCAACACTATGCTGCACACAACACATCTCAAAAAGGAGTATATGTAGAAACTAAAATTTGGTCAATATGATTAGGCATCCATGAACAATGACTAAATTGACACCCTATAGCCCCTATGACAACCCTCAGAGGTCATACAGTGGTTCTAGCCACTCCTGGCAAGATTTTGGAAGGTTCCATCCCATTTTTAGGACCTTTTGGCTCCCTGTTCCTATTTTTCCCACCCTAGGATGAATACAAATCCTATTCATCACACCCTTGGACAAATAGCAGCATTCATCCCAGGGTGGGATGAATAGCAAGTTTGACCCCTAAAAAGTCACATTTTGGACAAATGGCACCCATAAACTGCCATTTGCCCCGCTTAGCCTAGCATGTAGGTCAAATAATATAGTAAAATTATGATATGCTCCATTAATGAGGCCAAATTGGGAGATTCTCTTCCCCCTCCAATGCATGTCGCCCTAGCGTCCAAGTGGCGCCTCTTGCCCTGCATGCCCTTGCATGCCTTTTGACCCATGAGCCTCCTTGGGATATAAATTGGATCTCATTTCCACACAAAGAGAGAGGAGAGTTAAATAATTTCCAACGTAGGTCTATCGAGATTCCCCCTCACCCTTTTGCGTTTCCTCTCATCCATAATCTCTTCTTAGCAAGGAGGTTATCGAGTGGTCTAAGGAGGCGCAATCTGTTCCAAAAAATTGATCAATCAAGTGAATATCAACCTCAAATTTTATGACAATACCCCCCATAGTATTTTGGACCATTTCCCAGTGTAATTTGTGGTAAAATTTAGGTAGAATTGGTGGGCGTCCCACCCCCGGGTGCCCCCCAATTTGTGACAGTCCTATTCGTCCCACCCTATCATGAATAGAAATTTGTAAATAATTTTCTAACTTTTTTTAATTATTTATTTTCTACATGCTCATATTATCTTGAAGTTCAAATTTCAGGTTATTTTGAGTTATATTGGCCAAGATATCACAATTTTAGTGTTTTTTAGGGTCTCATGCAGGTCCACGATGGTCATCTAATGAAACACCTAAAATGTTACTGATTTTGCAGATATAATCATATGGGTTTTCTTAAAATGTTATTTTATACATTTTTTACAATTTTCATATGTTTTGGATATGTTTAGGGGAATAAATTGTTTGCTTAGTGTTTTGTAGGTTGCGAACGATCACTGCAAATATGACATGTCATAGGACACAATCTCAATTCTGTTTTGGGTGATATCTTCCCAAAACCTTCTATTTTACATCCCTCTACAATTTCAATCCATTTTGATTTTATTTGATATAATATCCATGCATATTCTCATTACTAGTCTTTTGATGCCTATGGGGATTGCATGTTTTTCATCATACGCACTTGCTATTTGACATTTCTGGTTTCCTTGTGTGTAGGTGCAGGTTTCTATAGTGCATTAGGAAAGAGTATAAGACATCAATATCAAATATACAAGCAAAGGCAACAGTAACCCACCCACCTTGATTGTGGATACAAGGAAAGACACTGGATGTGCACCCAAGTTACTTGAAGGATTTTGATCCTTGGGCACCCAATTTGTAACAATTGTATCATATTTGAGCCCTTAAGGGTATTTTTATGTAATATTGTATTGGATCCACAAAATTAATAATAAATCAACTCTATTTTGCTTCATTTCTTGGTATTTGGTCTCTTCCATTTTACTTGCATGCTTTTGTTTGATGCTCTTAAAAAGTAGGAGACAAATACATATATTGTTCATCATCATTAGGTGCACCATTTCTTCCTACTTCAAAATTATGGCACTAAATGTATTGACACTAAATCATGTGTCCTTGATGAGGATTGGGGTAACGAGGTGGATGTAGGAGAGGATGTCGATGCTCCGACTAACTAATCGAAAGAAATAGGAAAGATTTGCATGGATGAGAAGGAAGGTGCAGGTGGGAGATCTATGATGTTATAGAATTTAAATGGATCCCCATTTTCTAGGATGCAATGGAAAATTTCATTGTGGATGTATTTGAGACAATGGTGTAGTGTGGAAGGGATACATTGCATGCCCCTAATCCATGGGTGACCGAGGAGGATATTGTACTACATATCCCCTTGGATTATGTGGAAGAGGATGGAAATGGTATAGACATCTACTAAAATAGGTAGAACTATGGATCCTACCATAGGTCTCATAGAATCATCAAACACACGTAAGTCAAGTGAAGGCATGGCAAAATGGATCGGTGGAATATGTAAATAATGTAGGGCTATCATAGATATGATACTAATGGATGAGCTTGTATCAACAAGGATCCACTTGTAGGTGATGCCATTGATAGTGGCTTGTATGTGGAGAGGGGTATCCGCTCCTTCTCCTACAAGTTCTGTTATCTCATGATCATGGAAACTAATGGATGGATAGAGGCATCATGGGATGTTCCCTACAAAGTTTACAAATGTATTTGTATCATGCATTTCTAAATCTATAGAATGTAAAATGTCATTCAATGCCTCATGGTGGGGTTGTAAGAGGTCAAAAATGGATAATCATGCTAGAACATTACGTAATTGATGGGTGAGGCTACCACATATTGTGATCACATTTTGAGGTGGAGGTGGTACAATGCTAGGAGTTTGGGAGACCTGTGGTGATGTGAATTGGGCAGGTGAGGATACAATAGGTGTGGTCTAACATGATGGATAGCGTTGTTTTGGTGTGGTAATATTTATCATGCCAACCACACCATGCAATGGAGGGTCATGTTTGACACTATTCACTTGGTGAGGTGGTCCTGGAGGATTGGTTGGAGGTTTTTGAGGATTAATTCCTCTATGGTTAGGTAGATAATTCTAGAATATCCATAGGTTTTGGTTTTGTAGGACCAAAGGGTTCGATACCTGAATGGTACCCCTATCTATTAGGTCCTACACTTGATCACAGAAAGAGCAACATGACTCGATGTCATGGTAGCACTGTCTATGGTACGGATAATAGGATTGCTCATTATATCCATGAGGCTTAGGTATGTTTGGATCTAATGGTCAAATATCAGATAGAAGGAGATGTCCACCCCCATGTAACCTACGAAAAAGGGTTGGTAAGGGTTTGGATAGTGGTGTAATGTTACATTGTGGACCTTGTGGGCACATGCCATGAGACTACTAAGGCCTAGGTGGGGAAGGCGCATTGGTTTGGAACACTTATTATTGTGGAATGTAAGGTGGTGGACTTGGTGTGGGTGTTAGGGTAGAAACTGCCACTTGGTTGGTTTATGGAGGCTAAGGATAAGGTTATTTGGGTGTGTTTCTATTAAAATGAAAGTTTGAACTATATTTAGGCTTTGATATTAACTTAATTTTGTTGGATTGGACTTTAATGTCTTTGATAACCTTTGCTTGTAAAATGGCTTCCTCGAAGGTGTAGCCTTGGTGAAGCTGTAGAGAGGTAGAAATGTGTTTGTGGCAATTCTTGTGAAAAGAGTGTCACTAGCTCCATGGTAGTAAACCTATGGGTGAGATCATGGATGATCATTCTCCATCTAGATACAAACTTGATGATAGGTTCATCATTAGATTGTCGTAAGGCATAGACATTTGAGAAGGTAATCTTCTTTTTTATATTAATGGAGAAGTATTCTAAAAAGGTGTTTGCTAATTACTCAAAGGTATAAAGGCTATGTCGTGGTAGCATGTTATACCAATATAAGGCTTGTCCTGCAAGGGAGAGGGAGAAGGTATGCAACATAAGGGGATTGCTACTATGAAGTTGGTAGCAAGCTGAGCGATAGTTGTGAACATGCTCTCTGGGATCCTCCTTACCTTTATACTTATAAAATTTTGGGATCTTAAAGTGGTAGGGGTAAGGTGTAATAGGTATGGATGGATGAATCAAGTCATTGTAGAGTTCATCATAGGATGGTTTTTGTGGCCCATACCTTGTAGTGTGCAAGTTTAATATCTTGAATTCATCTTGTAGGAGTTGAATTTTAGGTGTTAAGGGTGTAGGCGATTGTGATAGGGTTTATTGAGCCTAGGAATATGGTGGATAATGATTTTGTTGTTGCTCTTCCCTATATTGCAAGGGGAATTGTTCCAATTGGTCCTAGTATGATGGGTATTGAGTAGCATGTGATGTAGGGGCTAATGGGATACTAATATGTGAAACAAATATTTGTTGGGGGTGGTAATACTGTGATTGAGATGTGTTTTGTTTTGACATGGGTTCTTGTTGGGTAGGATCCTATTGTAATAGCTAGGCTATAGGAGGTGATGAACATGAAGGAGGAGGTGTGAAAAATGTAACTCTAGTAGGTGAGAGTGGGGGTATCATTGCTACTAGTTCTAGGGATGGTCGAGGTAAGGTGTCAAAATCCAAGAGTTGTCTCTATCCTAAAGGATGAGTGGTAGTGAAGCTAAACTGTGTGGAATAGCCTAGGATGTGGGAGTATAAGATATTGGTTTTTATCCATATGTAGGAGGAATATTAGTGGTATGCCCTTGTAAAGGAGGAGGAGGTATCCTAAAGGTTGATGAAGGTGAAGGTAGAGTGAAGGATTAGGCATTGTACACTCTAGAAAACTAAGATGTAGGTAGGAAGTGGAAAAATATGGGTAAGCTTTCAAAGGAGGATCTTGAGAAGAGGAGGTGGTGCCTGTGTCCACTCCTGAATGAATTTGGTTTGTTGGTTGTTGTTGTTTACATTGGGTGGTTTGGGTTTGGAGAGGATATTGTGATAAGTCCTCAAACATTGTGAAAAATGGTTGTTGAGATGATGATGGTTGGAACTCTTGGGAAGAGTATGGGTATGATGTTTGAGGGGGTGTTTGTTGTTCCTATAGAGGAGGTTGTTTTTGCACGGTTTGGAATGCTAACCTTTGGGTACCTATGGCAGAAAAGAAAGGGTTGGAAATCATTCCTATGATAGCGGTAAATTATGTGACCTCTAGGATAGTATGGTTCAAGAAGGAGGAGTCATTATCAAAAATGGATTGAGATAGACTCTAGAAAAAGGGATGTGCAAAGGTAGGGGAAGTAGGTGTGACCTCCTCATCTATGGTAAAGAATAGATGGGGTTGTACTAGCACCATGTAGATCTTGTGGTCACATAATATGGTCGATGGATTAGGTGAATATGGGGATGAAATAAGTGGATAATCTTTTGCAAGTTAAGTAGCGAAGGCTTCACTCAAAGTGGACATCTCATCCTAAGGCGTTGTGTGTGTATGTTGTACATCAGACCCTATGAGTAAATTAGATGTGTGTATGGTCTTTCCATTCATGATTGAAGGAGTAGGAGTATATTGACTAGAATAAGTGGTAGATGCTTCCTCTATAAGGTGTGCTTGCTCGTGCACTTGAATGTAGGTGACAAAAAGCATGGTAGCATGTGCGGTGTTGTGAAGGTTTAGAACTAGACATGAATTAAAACCTGTAGTTCTATGTGTGCTATGTGAAGGGGTTCAAGAATAACCCTGTATAGTGTGGAATCAATTGTATCTAATATAAAATTAAAGCAATGATGTGTTGTGTGTAGCTCGAATAATAAAGTGACAAGTGGTGTACTATGCTGAAACCAGTCTATGATCATGCAAACAATGGTAAACTAGAATTCGTTCTAAATGCTAAAAATAAAAGTGTTTTTTTTTTGTTTATGTGTGTTTTGATGTTGGTACCTCCTAGGTAGTATCATAGGTAGTGGAGTGAATACTCTAGTAAATTAGGAATGTCATCGGTATCAAACCTCCTGCAACACCCAAATATGCATAGAATAGAACAATATCATAACGTGTGAAAGGTGACCTGTATGGAAGGTGCAGTAAAATGATATCCTAAAAGGGGGGAATCCACTATGTTAAATTGAGTTCGCTATATCCTCTTACAAGAAGAGGTGGAGCTATCTATGATGTGCTAGGCATGGTTGGTGCACCCCATGCTTCTGCTTCACCCTTGAGTGGGCTTAGTCAATAATGATAGTTACCATGTCCACAAATTATGTGAGCCTTGTGGACAAAGACATCTAATCCTATCCCACTCTGAAGGTAACTTCTAGTGATGAAATCTAGAAGCCTAGTCTCAAAAGTGGGGGGTTTTTCAGTGATGAGGCCTAGAAAACCACTCCTGTGGGGCTGCTATGTGTCTAGGGGGATTGAGAGCTAGTGGAGGGTAAAAATATACTGGCACCAGTCTCGAGTGATGGATTGGAGATGAAATCTAATATCACCACTTGTTTAAGATGTCATGTGTGTGTGTGGGTTTTTGTTTTGCTAAACGATGTTATGTAAAATAGGAAATCTAGCTAATTGCCTTTTCAAATTGAAAGCTAGACTTATATGCATTTTTTGAAAGAAAAATACTAGAATGAAATGCTTTTTGTGAACAAATAATATAATCCTAGATGCCTTTAGGAAAATAAATTTACTCTATTTTTCAAAGCATAGAAACATGCAATACAAAGGTGTGAAAGAAGGGGTTTATTTGTTACTAGTTATTGCCCCTTGACTAGTAAACATCTTACACACAACAAATTAGCAAATAGAGCATATAAAGAAGAATAATTAGACTTTTATGCTTTAGGTGGTCTAGTTGACCCCTTTGCTACTCACCCCTACAATTTTGGGAGCTTCTGAGGCTTCCACGTTGAATTTACCACCCAAGGGCGAATTGAGATTTGGTTCATGGGGCGGGGGGTGAATAAGGTTTGGAAACCTTAGATCTAGTTTCTAAATACCTAAGGTGGTTCCCAAGGATTTGGAGGTCTTTGTAACAGATAGATATAGTACCTGGAAGACACAAAAATAGAGAATAATGTTAGATTTGTAAAAATAGTTAACCTAAAACTATCTATTGTGGGGGTCCCATTGGGCGTGCCAGAATGAAACAACCAAAAATTACATTTGATCTAATAACACATTAAAGACATGCTATTAAAAAAATATATATTTTATTCATGATAAGATTTGCATAGGTTACAAATAGGGAGAATTTTCCTTTTTCCTTTTCTTTCACAAATGTTACAATAGGCTTGATGCCTTCATTTCACATTCCTTAGTGTGGATGGGCTTGTGTACCACCATGGGATTGTAGTTGTTTGTTCTTTCCCTCCTTGGTTTTAGGATAAACCTGCAAAAAGGGGTTAGTGGTTTGGGGCCTTGCCTCAGTCAAGCCCCATAGTAAGAAATACAAATTGACTCATAAAACATAATAAAAAATAAAAAAAATGATACAAAACCTCATAAAAACACCCAATGAAGCTTACCTTTAATATTTGGGTTGATTTGGGACCTGTAGACCCAATTCGCCACCCGAGGGTTGAACTAGTGCCAGATTCATGAGGTGGGGGTGAATTCGACTGCAACTACTGTTCTTTAGAAATCCTTCGGTGGAGACATTCCTTTGTTGTTGTATTGCTAATGTGCAGGTTCATATCTGCTTTGCTATGTTTATGTACAAATTTTGGTAGAGTTTATGTGCTTTGGATATAAGTGGAAAGAGAGATAAAATGAGGGTTTGGGCCCACTATTTATAATAAAACCCAAGGTGTAGGGGGGGTATTTAGGAGAACTAAGCCCTAGGGTGACATCCCATGAAGGTTAAGTTAGGTTTTGTGAGGTGGCATCCTCATATTCCCTTGAGGAAATATCTCATCCTCACACATGTGTAAGGAGAGATTAGGGTTAACTAGGGTTAGTCAACTCTAGGTTAGATGTGGGGTTAGGTTAGGGTTTCCTAATAAATATCTTAACTAACCTAGTGGACACACATGTGGGAGGGATTAATTAGGGGTAATTAGGGATTACGGACCTAATTAACCTTTTTAGCCCTAAAAGTGAACTTAAGTGAAGTCATTTTAAAATTATATTTAAAAATTGACTAAATTAATACTTTTGCCAATTAATAGTCCCGTGGGGGCCTCAATTGAGTATAAAGGAGTCTTGTATCACCTTACGAGGCTGGCGGATGGTTTTACAATGTATGGAAGGTGTTGATGATGTGATTTAGATAGTTTATTAGGGTTTTGGACTAAAAAATAGTGAAGTGATGTGTGGGAGTATACACAATGCTATAATAATCTATGGCAATCTACACTAGTCTACGATAGTCTACACATGTCTACGCATATCTATAGTATTCTATGCATGTCTAGGAGGACCTATAATAGTCTACGTTGGTCTATGATAGTCTAGGGGTATCTAGGATTGCCTATGTAAGCCTACAAGTGTCCAAGAGTATCTACAAGTACGTAGGTATAGCAATGTGTGACTTTTAGGTGTCTACACAAATTTGAAGACTTGATAAGTGTGATTTTAAATGTTTTAATTTTTAAAAATTTTAATTTTAATGTTAAAATAAATCATTAAATAAAATACTAAGTATAATTTTAATGTTTTAAATCATTCATTTTAAATTTTAATTAAAATATTTAAAGTTCATTTTGAATGTTTTTATTTCAAAATCTATTGTAAATATTTTAATTAAAATATTTAAAGTACATAATTTTAATGTTATAAATAATTCATTTAGAATTTTAATTAAAATATTTAAAGTACATTATTATAAAAAAAATTGTGTTGGTTTTGTAGGTTTTTAATATGAAATAATGAACAAAGGAGAGGAAAGCAAAGAAAATAATATGGTTATAAAATCCATTTTAAATTGTAGAATAGAATGAAAAAACATAATGTTAAATTATAAATATGTCATTGGAAACAAAGAAAAGGGGTCGAACAATTGCAAAGAGAAGAATTCTAAATAAAACGTTTGAAGAGAAGGTTGATTGTGGGTTATAGGGAGCAAAATACCAAGTTTGATAGAGACTCTGGAATATGGCACTGTAAAGTTCTATTTTGAAAATATATCAATTTTTATTATATTAAAGCATGCGTTAAGGTGTTTTATGATGTTAATAAAATTGATTTATTTTTAATAATAAAATTTTCCATAGAAGATTGTATTTTATTTATATTGGATTGAGATACTTCTGATCCATATAAATAGGATTAAATTTTAGAAGTTTCAGTTTATTAATTCATAGCCTACAGCATAAATTTTATTTTATTTTATCATTCTTTTACCCTTCCTTTTTATTTTATTTTAATTCTAAATTTTGGATCATAACACTAATTTATTTTATAAATGTTCAATAATTTATAATTAGGGTCTCAATGTTTATTCACTTTCCATACATTTAATTTAATTGATGTTTGGATGAATAAGTATTACATTGGTTGGAAGGTTACAAAAACCCTTACTGCAATATTATAAAGATTCAAAACCTTATAATCAGGGTTTAGTTTTATGTTTGTTCATCATTCAGATATTCACATTTCAATTTTATATCAGGATGAACAAGCATTCAAATTAAATAAAAACATTAATTTTTTAATATTATAAAGTTCAAACTTTATAATTAGGGTTTTATATTTAATGGCTTTGTTGGAACTTACATAAAATTTAATTTTATGTAAAGTTTCATTGAAACCCTATTTTATAATTATAAAGTTTCAAAACCTTATAATTAGGGTTTAAACTTTTTATGTTTGTTCACCATTCACATATTCAAATTCCAATTTTATATTAGTATGAATAAGCATTCAAATTAAATAAAAACCCTATTTTTTAATATTATAAAGTTCAAAATTTATAATTAGGGTTTTATATTTAATGGTTTTGTTGAAATTTAAGTAAACTTCAATTTTACGTAAAGTTTCATTGATGACGTAAATTTTGATTTTAATTAAAATGCTTAATGAAATTTATGTTAATATAAAGTTTTGAAGCATTTTTAATTAAAATTATTTTTTGAAGTTTTAAAATGAATTTGCATAGTTTAAAAATTAAATTCAAAGCAAATTTATTTATTCTAGAAAAGTGAATTTTATTGGAAAGTATATCAAAATTATTTCAGATCAAGATACCTGAAATCTAGGCCCCTTGTTAACAAGTTATGTGCATTCAAGATTTATTTTTAGTATTATTTCATATTTAGATGTTCCACAATTTTATGACACATTATAACAAATAAACATGGAAGAATCAAGTATTCTTTTGCAAGAGAGGGTTTTACATCTAAAATTCTAACTATGAGTGTGATTGAAGAACACAAGCTTATATTGAGAGGGGGGGTGAACAGTATAAGACCACTTTTTACTTTTCTTTACTCAAACAATCTTATCCAATATATCAATGCAATGTCAACAATAGTAATCAAAGCAATGCACAAATCACCACACACAATAGAGACACCAATTTAACGTGGTTCACCCAATGTGGGCTACTCCACGGAGAAAATATTCCACTAAAATTTTCTCAACAAATCTCTTGGGAATCCTTCCCTATTACAATGTTTATGGACCACTATCCAAAGGAGACACCAATCCCCTAATCAAGTTCGTGGATCTCTATCCACAGGAGACACCAATCCCCTCAGCTGATATGTGGATATCTATCCATAGGAGAACTCCTTCTCCTCTGCTCTAGCTGGTGATCCTCTTAGAAGACTACTGCCTCCACTACACTGGCTTGTGGATCTCTCTCCACTAAAGACTCTTATCCTCACTTAGAAGACCTCTATCCTCACTACCCTGGCTAATGGATCTCTATCCACTGGAGACTACTATCCTCTACTCTATCACCTCCAAATCTTACTCTCAGCTCTATCTCAAATCTACACTAAACATAGTCCTTTGATCTAGCACAAATCTTCTCAATCTCTATCTCAAATATACACTAAACATAGTCCTTCGATCTAGCACAAATATTCTCAATATCTATCTCAAATTTGCACTAAACATAGTCCTTCGGTCTAGCACAAATCTTCTCAATCTCTATCTCTGGTCTAGCACAAACCTATCCTCAAATATGCACCAAACTTTATCCTCAAATCTGTCCTCAAGCCTTAACACAAAGCTTGAATCAATCACAAATCAACTCTGCTAGATCTGTCCCAAACCTTAACTCAAGGTTTGAACAAATCAATCAATCAACTCTGCTCACAAGTCTACTCAAAGACTTGCCTCAAATATGTCCAAAAAGTCCTCTCAAGAACTTGTCCAATCTTCTCAACAAGTCTTCACCAAGACTTACCTCAAATATTCTCAACAAGTCCTCACTAGAACTTGTCCAATATGCTCAAAAATTCTTCACCAAGACTTACCTCAAATCTGCATTGTAAGCTTCCACAAAATCTTACTCAACTCAGTCCTTAAGTCCACTCTAGGACTTACTCAAATCTATCCACTAGCTTTCACAAAAGCTTTATACAACTCAACTCAATCTATCACAAAAAACCTCTTCAATCACACAAACAAGTTTCACATAGAATCTTGTTTTAATCTCACATAGAAACATATAGAGAATGGTTAGAGACTCAATATGTTTCACACTCACAACAATACTTAATCACTTTCAAACTCTCTTGTTTAACCATAGAAACATATAGAGAATGGTTAGAGACTCAATATGTTTCACTCTCACACAACACTCAATCACTTCCAATCTCTTTCTCAAATTTATAAAGAACAATTTGTTTCATAGAACTTGAACTATCACTCCAACACTTCCAATCAACTAAGCTCAATCAACTCTACTCAACCAATCACTCAATGAAAGCTTATTCAACAATGCTTATCAAACAAACCTCACATAACAATGATACTCATGATCTTTCACAAACCCTAGTTCAATATAGTTCTTAACTTCACATAACAATGATACTCATGATATTTCACAAACCCTAATCATGCACATGAAGGCTCACTCAACATTTCCAACAATGCTTATCAAACAAGGTTTCTAGCATCAACTTTCATTCCAAAAAATCCTCATCAATCAACATTGGATAGCTCAAAACCAAACTCAACAATGCTTATCAAACAATCCTTTTCACTCCAACTTAGCATTCACAACATCCAATCCAACAATATTTCACTCACAAGGAAGATGTGCCCATACCTTTTTCTTGATGAAGAAATGACCTCAAAACTTATCTCAACACAATCAACCTCTTTGCCAATCTCAATGGTTAGATATCAAAAATCTATCCTCAATTACTCTCCTTCAAATTAATTCACCATAAAAAATTATTAATTCTCAATTACACCTTATAATCTCCAAAATTTATCAAATAAAGATTTCACCCACTCAATTTCACAATAACCCTTTTCAGAAATTTAATGCATGAAACAATCCAAACACTACTTATGTCTCCCTACTCAATATTGCATTTTTCAAATAATTAACTTTATAAAACAATGCAATATATTTTTAACCTTCAATAAAATATTTCTCACTTTCTCTAAGGTAAAAATTAATTACCTTACCCTTTTAACTCCCTAAGCACTCAACAAAAACCAAATAACCATGTGCTAATAACTTTCCCACTTCACACTTTAACCTAGGCATAAAAAGTAAAGCATGCACTTTAAGCACCTACCAACAACCTTAGGCAATGCACAATTAACCAAAAATAAAATACCTCATGCATGCTCCCCATGGGATTCGATCCCTAGTCAAAGCGCCACCTACGCCTTAGCTATGGCTCCCCTACTATGTGAGCTAAGCACTCACATGAGAAGCAAAAGTGCTTAGAGCACTTTGACTTCTCCTCCTCCACGCCAAAAGCCAAAAGGCTTTGTCCCATGATGTTGCCAAGATTCGAATGCAACACCTCTACATTTCCAACAACTTATGCTCCTCGGATTCATTGCTAGCCCAACCGCTGGTTGGTGCTTGACTTTTCTACCTCCTTCGCTTTGTCTTCCATAGATTTCGGGGGTAAATAAAAATTTAAAACTTTATCCTTTGTTTTCTCATGAATTCACCTTTTCATTAATCGCATGCACTATTATTTTGGAGACTTAGGTTTTTAGGGGTAAGTGCTATGGTATTTATACCATATGCCTTCCTTTTTCCAACATTGGCAAAGAATATAAAATTTGAATTCATTTTGGCACCCAACCCAACTTTGGGTTATGAAAATATTATTTTTATAAATAAATTTATAATATAAATATTATAAATTATTTATAAACTACCTTAGGCATAATTAAAATTTTAATATTATAATAAAGTATTATAATATTATTTCCATTGGGCCTAGGTGTTTTCCTCTTTCACCCTTAGACCTTTTCTGACCGCCTTTAATATTATAATAATAAATATTATAATATTATTTCCTTTAGGCCTTTTCTTCAAGGTATTTAACCATCCTTTTGACCAATCATCTGGAGCTCTTAGACCAAATCTCTTGGGCTTAAAATATAAATATTTTAACCCTTATTTTGCCAAGTCCTGCACTGATTCCTGACATCGACTCTTGACATCAATGACAACACAACTAACTCAAAATTTCCAACAATCTCCCCCTTTGTCATTGATGGCAACCCCTTTTTTTTACCAAACCTTTTTCTTCTTTCAAAATTGCTCCCCCTAAGAAACTGCTCCCCTGACTGAATGCTCTCCCCCTAACTCAAATCTCTCCCCCTTTGACATCAATGGCAAAAGGGCCACCTTTGGGGCTTGGGGCTAAGAATGAGACTCTTAGCTTAGCCCCTCCCCCACCTCCTCTTGAGGTGGTTAATTCTGGGGTGGGAGTATCTCTACTCCCAACATGCACTGATATTTACCTTTGTCAACCTTCTTCCTCAACTGATCCTTTTGATTCCTCTAAATATTCTTGTTCTTGCTTGTCTCTAGAATTTTTGCTCTACACCACTTTGTTGTATGCCCATAATTATTGCACTTATAACACTTAATGTTGTTATTCCTTAAGGGTGCAAATGTCTTGGGGTTTCTCTTGGTGAAGCCATATCCATTCCTATCATGAACCCTACAATTTACTGCCTTGTGACCAAACTGATTACAAGAGTAGCAATACCCTTGAAAGAGATATCTATTTTTGAAGTTCCCATATTCCTATCTTTCATGTGTCCTACACTGTGTAGCCTTGTGCCCAAACCTATGACATGAGAAGCATCATCCATTGAAATTACCTTACCTTGACCTCATTGGTCTCTTAGTCTCTTTTACCCTGTGTTGTTTCTTGTTCCATCTATTCCTTCTTTGTGCATTGTTCCTTTCCTTGTTGAACTTTCTATTGTCCAACTCATCCTCAGAAGACTCACTTTCTCTTACACTCTCTTCTTCTAAAGCTTCTTCTTCCTTGGAGCTTGAGATTGACTCCTCTCCTTGTTTTCTTTGTACCTATTCAAAACCAAGACTTGTCTTGTTTGATGAAGATCTTTGTACCTTGATAATCTTATCCAAGTTCTTTGAGCTTCTCCCAAACCTATGTAGCTTATCTTTAGACTCTTTTACTTCCTTCCTTAGTAAAGCTACTTCATGCTCTAACCTTTCACATTCTAAAACCTTAGCCTCTAACCTCTCTTTAAACTTCCTTGTCTTGGCTATTGAGTTGGTTAGATCTTCTATAAGCTTTCCTTTCTCTTCATCACATTCTTGAAATTGAAGCTTGAGTTTTGAGTTCTACTTTCTTACCTTCCTTAATGCATCAAGGGCAGAAATAAGTTCACCCTCAAGATCAACTTCTCCTTTCTCTGATTCTTCCTCTATTTGTTTGCCTTTGAAATCATCTTCATTCTTTTCTAATTTATTTCCACTAGAAGCACTTCCTTCTTCTTCTATTGCCATAAGAAGACTTTCTTCTTCTAGACCTTCACTAGCATCCTCATATTCATCATCATTGAAACTGAATCCATTCCTTGTACAACTATCTTCAAGATGGCCAAAGTTACCACATCTAAAACACTTGAGAATTATTGGTGACTAGCTTCTAACCACTTATTTTTCTTCTACTAAAAATAGAATTTCATCTTCATCACTATTTTAAGGAACTTTCATTACTATCACTTGAATTCTTACCTGCCTTGTCTGCATAGAAACTCTTCTTATGCCTTTGGAAGAATTTATTTCCTTGCTTGTTTTGTTCATCCCTACTTTTCTTTTGGTACCTATGTTTTCCTATTTCCCTATTCTTATGATCCTATTTTTCTTCATCATTGCTATTTCTAGCCTCTGGATAATCAGATGCATAATGACCATATTTTCCACAATTGAAACATCTAACTGATTTCATACCTTTATACTTTCTCGAGTCCTTGTTCCTTCTGCCATAATTTACTTCTTCATCACTGGATGACTCATTGCTTGAATCTGACTTCTTACCCTTTGTCTTCTTAGTAGCTTTGAAGGCTACTTCTTTCTAGGGAATAGGTTCCTCTTTTATTCTCATCTCAAAAGTTGTGAGAATTCCATGTAATTCATCCCTTTTCAAAAGTTCAATATCTTTTGACTCTTCTATAGCTGAAATATTTTCACTATACCTTTTTGGGAGTGACCTTAAAATCTTATCACAAACATCTATTTCTTCAACTTTAAGCCCAAGTCCTTGCATGGAGTTAACAACCTCATCCACATGAAGTAGATATGCAACAATGTTTTCCTCTTCCTTCATCTTTAGGTCTTCAAATGTTCTCTTGTAATTTTGCAACTTTACTCTTTTGACCTTTTTGTCTCCCTCATAGATACCTTTCAATTTATCCTAGATTTCCTTTGCTGATGTGCAATGCATAACCTTTATAAACTCTATTTCTCATAAACCCTTTAAAATTCCATTCATTGCCTTTGAATTATTTAGATGTAGAAGCTTACCATATTTATCTGTAGGTGGAGTAGCTGGATGTATGTATCCATTCTCAACTTCTTCCCATATTTCATTCCCAAGTGCCATTAGGTGAATCTTCATTCTCATACTCCAAAGTACATAATTGTTCCCATCGAACAATGGTGTTGAATTCCCTGAAGATCCATTTTGAGAATCCATCTGTGTTCTTATAAGATTTTTCTTCAAGATATTAAACTCTTTCGAAGGAACCTGCTCTGATACCAATTGAAGAACACAAGCTTATACTGAGAGGAGGGGTGAATAGTATAAGACCACTTTTTACTTTTCTTTACTCAAACAATATTATCCAATATATCAATGCAATATCAACAAAAGTAATCAAAGTAATGCACAAATCACCACACATAATAGAGACACCAATTTAATGTGGTTCATCCAATGTGGGCTACTCCATGGAGAAAATATTCCACTAAAATTTTCTCAACAAATCTCTTGGGAATCCTTCCCTATTACAATGTTTATGGACCACTATCTAAAGGAGACACCAATCCCCTAATCAAGTTTGTGGATCTCTATCCATAGGAGACACCAATCCCCTTAGCTTATATGTGGATCTCTATCCATAGGAGAACTCCTCTACTCTGGCTAGTGATCCTCTTAGAAGACTACTGCCTCCACTACACTAGCTTTTGGATCTCTCTCCATTGAAGACTCTCTATCCTCAAATATATCCTCAAGCCTTAACACAAAGCTTGACTCAATCACAAATCAACTCTACTAGATCTATCCCAAACCTTAACTCAAGGTTTGAACAAATCAATCAATCAACTCTGCTCACAAGTCTACTCAAAGACTTACCTCAAATATATCCAATAAGTCCTCTCAAGAACTTGTCCAATATACTCAACAAATCTTCACCAAGACTTACCTCAAATTTGTTCAACAAGTCCTCACTAGAACTTGTCCAATCTGCTCAACAAGTCTTCACCAAGACTTACCTCAAATCTGCATTGTAAGCTTCCACAAAAGCTCACTCAACTCTGTCCTTAAGTCCACTCTAGGACTTACTCAAATCTATCCACTAGCTTTCACAAAAGCTTTATACAACTCAACTCAATCTATCACAGAAAACCTCTTCAATCACACAAACAAGTTTCACATAGAATATTGTTTTAATCTCACAAAAACATATAGAGAATGGTTAGAGACTCAATATGTTTCACACTCACAACAATACTTAATCACTTTCAAACTCTCTTGTTTAACCACAAAAACATATGGAGAATGGTTAGAGACTCAATATGTTTCACACTCAATCACTTTCAATCTCTTTCTCAAATTAGTAAAGAACAATTTGTTTCACATAACTTGAACTATCACTCCAACACTCCCAATCAACTAAGCTCAATCAACTCTACTCAACCAATCACTTAATGAAAGCTTATTCAACAATGCTTATCAAACAAACTCACATAACAATGATACTCATGATATTTCACAAACCCTAGTTCAAGATAATTCTCAACTTCACATAACAATGATACTCATGATATTTCACAAACCCTAATCATGCACATGAAGGCTCACTCAACATTTCCAACAATGCTTATCAAACAAGGTTTCTAGCATAAAATTTCATTCCAAAAAATCCTCACCAATCAACATTGGATAGCTCAAAACCAAACTCAACAATGCTTATCAAACAAACCTTTTCACTCCAACTTAGCATTCACAACATCCAACCCAATAATATTTCACTCACAAGGAAGATGTACCCATACCTTTTGTTTGATGAAGAATTGACCTCAAAACCTGTCTCAATCACAATCAACCTCTTTGCCAATCTCAATGGTTAGGTAGAAAAAATCTTCACCCAAATACTCTCTCAATATTAATTCAACATTAAAAAATTAACAAACTCAAGTACACCTTATTATCTCCAAACTTTATCAAATAAATATTTCACCCACTCAAATTCACAATAACCCTTTTCAAAAATTTAATGCATGAAGCAATCCAAACACTACTTATGTCTCCCTACTCAATATTGCATTTTTCAAATAATTAAATTTATAAAACAATGCAATATATTTTAACCTTCAATAAAATATTTCTCACTTTATCTAAGGTAAAAATTAATTACCTTACCCCTTTTAACTCCCTAAGCACTCAACAAAAACCAAATAACCACGTGCTAATAACTTTCCCACTTCACACTTTAACCTAGGCACAAAAAGTAAAGCATGTGCTTTAAGCGCCTACCAACAACCTTAGGCAATGCACAATTAACCAAAAATCAAATACCTCATGCGCGCTCCCCATGGGATTCGATCCTTGGTTGAAGTGTCACTATATGCCTTAGCCGTGGCTCCCCTACCATGTGAGCTAAGTGCTCACGTGAGAAGCAAAAGTTCTTAGAGCGCTTTGACTTCTCCTCCTCCATGCCAAAAGCCAAAAGGCTTTGTCCCACGATGCCACCGAGATTCGAACGCAACACCTCTGCGTTTCCAACAACTTACGCTCCTCAGATTCACCGCTAGCCCAACTGTTGGTTGGTGCTTGACTTTTTTGCCTCCTTCACTTTGTCTTCCATGGATTTTAGGGGCAAATAAAAATTTAAAACTTTATCCTTTGTTTGCTCATGAATTCACCTTTTCATTAATCGCATGCACTATTATTTTGGAGACTTAGATTTTTAGGGGTAAGTGCTATGGTATTTATACCATATGCCTTCCTTTTTCCAACGTTGATGGAGAATATAAAATTTGAATTCATTTTGGCGCCCAACCCAACTTTGGGTTATGAAAATATTATTTTTATAAATAAATTTATAATATAAATATTATAAATTATTTATAAACTACCTTAGGCATAATTAAACTTTTAATATTATAATAAAGTATTATAATATTATTTCCATTGGGCCTAGGTGTTTTCCTCTTTCGCCCTTAGACCTTTTTTGATCGCCTTTAATATTATAATAATAAATATTATAATATTATTTCCTTTAGGCCTTTTCTTCAGGGTATTTAACCGTCCTTTTGACCAATCATCTGGAGCTCTTAGACCAAATATCTTGGGCTTAAAATATAAATATTTTAACCCTTATTTTGCCAAGTCCTACACTGATTCCTAACACTGACTCTTGACATCAATGAAAACACAACTAACTCAAAATTTCCAATAGTGATTTCACAGCTGGGTGAAATTACCCTCAACACTCCCTTATGCTATCTCTGCTACTATTTCTGCTTGATACTTAGAAGTTGGAGACTTTTGAGTCTCATGTGTCTTCTCTATAGGCATTTGCTAAGGTGACCCTTCAATCACATTTCATACAATAGGTGATTCCTCTAATAAAATATTTTTTCTACCTAAATATGTTTAGGCTCAGCCCCTACATCTCCTTCTAACTCCTAGCCTACAGAATGAGTGGACTTTTGAAAATTTTCAACCCCTTGATCATCCTTTGTAGCCTTATCTAAAATTTGAGGTTCTTCAGCCTCAATTGCATCTTCTTGGTTTACCTCTATATCTATATAGGAATAAGATTTTTGGGACTATACCATATCAACTTTAAGACCCTAATATTGCTCCTATTATACAGAGTGAGCTAGTGAATGGGGTTGTTCAACCTCCATTGTTGCATTTATTTCCTACTTTTCTTTTGCATGGTATTTCTAGGAGGATTCTTTAGTTGCACTTTCTATAATAATTGTAGGGATCCTTTCCCAATAATTAGGGCTCCCCTATGTAGACATATATCTAGTAGAAGCCACTAATTGGTCCCCTGCCTCAGCTTCTTTGATATAATTCCTTGCATCTGATCGAAAATGTCTAGAGGAGGCTATTTTCTCCTTAAATTCTAGAGAAATAGTGGGCACTTCCATAGCCTAGTAAGTTTGTACCACTGCATCTACCCTGGCTAGCTGTTCAATCTTATTTTTTTGGGTTTGTGACTACAACTTCAATATCATCTCCTGCAACTGATAGATGGTCTAATATAACTCTTGCATTTTTATTGTAGCTACTTTTCTCAATTCTTGAAAAAGAGTTCGCTCCTCCTTAATCTTGGACTTCCAAGTACAAGCCTGTTCTTTCAACATCTACAACTACTACTGTAGATCTTCTATCTGCATTTCCTATTGATGAGTACTTTTATTAGACAAATCTTATAATATATGGGCCATGAACGCATCCTTATTCAACTCATCAATTGCTACATAATCATCTTATGAGCTATAAACCACCATGGATGCCTTCATCCTCCTGATCCTTGTTCTAGTGGAAACCAACATGTAAGTAGGGATTGATGGACCATGTCCTGCCTCATCTTCAAATTGAGGGCCAATAGGGGATAAAGCCTATCCTACATCCTCATCAAATTGATGAAAAGTAGGGGACGACGCTTGCCCTATGTCCCATGTATTTTTCTCAGGAACCGTCTCTATTTGCTCTACTATCTTATCATTCAATCAATCAGTCTATTTTGGTTCCACCACTTCTTTCTCTACCTTAGGAACTAAATTATTTTCTTCAGCTTCCTCAACCATTACATCCCTATGTGACTCAACATGTCACACCAAGTCTAAAATCAGGCCATGGTGAGATAGGGTAGATGTTGTGCCTATCTAGTACTAGTGTACCTCATCCTTGAGTGCACATGTAAGATAATGGGGTACATTGATCTTGTTACGATGTAGTAAATGGTTGAGAAAACAAAAATGGTTAGAGTTCAATTTAGAAAACCTACCCAAAAAAGTGAATAACGAAATAATTTGCTCAAATATCGGTCTCCAATATTCAAGGATGTATAGCTTCGACAAACCAACTCATGTCAGGTATTGTGTTGGGTAACCAAAGAATCATTGTGAATAAAGTATGGGGTTATCCTCCTTATACGTACGTTCTCATGTTTGGTGAAGACCTGTTACCTTGGCAATGTACTCTTAAATGACTAGAATTTCTAGTCCCTGTATGCGAATAACTTCATCCCTTATAGATGTCATAAATTATTTAGCTATTTATGCATCTTGTTTCTAGCTAACTAGATGATAGTATTCCAACCATCCAAAAATGTAGAATTATACCTGTACATCCTCACTAATGCCTGAAAAATCCTTAGGCTCACTCTTTTTCAATAGATGGTTGTTCGATTTACCCCCATGGCAAAGTTTAAATTTTTTTCTCGGCTTTGAGTTTTACTTGCAGTAATTTCTCACACTCTAGTTTCTATTTCCTATATATTTTTTTATTTTCTTACACAGATTTTTGTCAATGCATGGTTTTAAATCACCTACATCCATGAATGCAGGTGCCTGATTACCATAATTAAAAATAATTATGGCTATCTATGTAAAATTTCATTAAAATGTATACCGAATTTTGTGTTGATGATGACATGAGTGTTTTCTCCAATCAAAATAGTAACACGTGGAAAAATACCAAGTGGAGTGAAATTGATGGTTGGTAATTTAATAGGGATTATGATAGCACTATTTTATAGAATCATGTCTATGAAAACAATATATAAAGCAAAAAATTAATCACGTACTCGTATTATGTTTCATGTGTAGATAATGTGTAGACACTCATGGTGTACTAACATTGGTTACTTCATGGTGACTAGATGTATCGAAACAAAGAATGATAGGCATATTTTCCATGTGGTAACTTTCTTTTTGTTTTGATTGGTTCTCGGTTGCTGCATTTTGATAAATTTAAGAATTCCTACACATTTTAAATAAAATATTATAAAAACACATCTTCATGGGACGATAAACATCCCTCTCTTGTAAATTTTTCTTTCATGACCTTGGAACGTGCATAAATCCATTATGGAAAAATTAAAATAATTTTATCCATGAAGTTTGAATTATGCACGTGGGTGAAATGTTGATGTGGCTCAAGCCACTTTCCAATGCTAATGATTATTCATACAAGGAACAAACGCCCATGAAAATAGAAATTAGGCACTTCATTACATGGAAATCAGGCTTCTTCTTTTGAATCAATGCACATATACGCTTGGTAAATAGAAAGCAGACACATTTTGTTAGCTTTCAAGCACCGTGCATAATATGGAAATCAAGAGCCTTTTGCTGGAAATCGAGAACCGTAATTAGAGTATAAAATAGAAATCAAGCACCTTTTTATTGAAAATCAAGCACCATACTTAAAAATAGAAAGAACTATTTTTTTTGTCCAGGAATTTAGGTGTCGCTTTCTCAAAAAATGAAATTTGGGTGTTATTTCCTTATGAAAAATAGGAATCATACATCGGTCTACCAAAAAATAGAATTTAGATACCTTTTCCTTGAAATAATGGGATTTGGTTGCCTCCTACCATGCAAAAGGAATTATGGTGTCTTCTACTACACAAACAGGAATCGGGTACCATCTTTTGTAAAAATGGGAGTTGGGTGCCTTCTCCAAAAATAGGAATTGGGTGCCTTCCTCTTAAAAAAATAGAAATAATTTGCTTCTCCTTTATTTCAATGTCTACTAATGTGTCCACTAGTGTACACTTAAATTTTATCAGGCCTTCAGTATTCTGGTTTGAAGAATAGAGACAGAATCAGCATGCACTACCTGAACTAGCATCTGGGTATTTTTCTTCATGAAGACCAAAAAAAACACCCAAACACTTGTTCAGATATGGTTTTCCCCTCCAAGTGGGGATGAGCTACTTCTACTAGGATTTAACCTCCCAAAAATATAGGATTACATAGGTTCATAGATCCTATGCTTGTTAGGCCTAGATTTCCTAGGTTGTCTAATAGTTGCACTCAAGGAATCATTCCTACATAATAGAAATACAACTAAAGAAAGAAAAATTGCAAAATTTTAAAATAATAATTGTTTTTGGACTATGTGGATAATATCCATATATTACTAAATTATTAAAACTAGAATCAACTAGGTTATCCCTTATGCCTAATCTGGACTTCATCATATAAGTCTCAAACACATGATATGGACGTAGTCGGTGACCATTGACTATTAATTTAATATTATTATCGTCAATTATTCTGATCTTAACAACACCATTATTGATGATTTCAATCACTTCATATGGTTCCATCTAGCATTGCATAAGTTTACCTTTCATTTCCTAGAATTGAGAGTCATACAACAATATTCACTCTTCCACTTTTAATTGTTTTGGCTTGGTGTGACGATCATTCCACTTGGCCCTCTATTTTTGGATTACCTCTATTCGATTCAGAGCATATCTTCAATATTCATCCAGCTGGTTAAGATGTTGAATCCTCTCCTTTTGTGCTTCATCTAGATTTAAATTTAAATCTACTGTAGTTCTGAGAGTTCTAATCACAAACTCTATGGGCATCATAGCATTCTTCCCATATACTAGTTGGAATGGTGTAAAACCAGTAGTAGTTTTCCAGGTGGTTCTGTAAGCCCACACTACTTCTAGTAATCTTGTGACCTAGTACTTCCTATTTTTTTGTACCATATTTGTAATAATGTTCTCCAGTTCATGGTTGGTTACCTCTACTTGCCCATTTATCTATGGATGGTAAGAAGTGGTTTTGTTATGCCTAATTTTATATTGTTGCATGAGTTCCTAAATCATATTTGAAGTAAATTGAGGCCCTTGATCAGTTGTGATATCCCTTGGAACCCCAAATCTAGTGAAAATATATGAATACAAGAAGTTTGATATAGTCTTCTCTTTAGAATCATGCAATGTCTACACTTCAATCCACTTGATCACATAGTTAGTGCAAACTAAGATATACATCTTACATACTAACTATGGATTAATGGGCCCTATGAAGTCCATCCCCCATTTATCAAATGGCTCTATGTGTACATGTGTCCAGAGTGGCATTTCATATTTGAGAGTAGGTCTGCCCATCCTTTGATATTGGTCACATTGGCTCACTGCTTGGCTACATATTTGAATGGTGAAGGCCAATAATAACCAGCCTGCAATACTTTAAATGCAATTATTTTCCCTACAAAATGCCCACCACAAGGTTCATTATGGCAACACATCTTCTCATGACCTAATTAGACCATATTTTAAATAAGCACCCATCAATCCATGAGAAGTCTACACTTTTCTCAATTAAATTTTATTTCTCATGTGGTGAAAGTGTAGGTGATACTTTACCAGTAGCTAAATAATTAGCCATATCTGTGTACCATGGTATCTATTCATTAAGAGCAAAAAAATGCTCTTCTAAAACTGATCTTTTGTGGCTAAATGATCAAGAGATGTAAATATGGAAAGGAAATCTACCATCACATTGTCCTTACCTAGTTTATCTATTATTGTCACATAAAACTCCTACAGAAGTAGCAGCCATCTAATAATCCTACCACTAATTCCAAGTTTTTTGTTAGGTATATGATAGTTGAATGATCAATGTGCATAAAAACCTGATAACCTGTAATATAGTGGTAAAATTTGTTAAGAGCATGTATGACTGCAAGGAATTCCTTTTCTATGATAGTATACTTAAACTCAACACCTATAATATGTTTACTGATATAATAGATGGCATATAAATCATCACCATATTTTTATTCTAGAACTAATCTTATCACATTATTGGATGCATCTGCATATATATGAAAGGGGATGGTCCATTTTGGACCCCTCAGGACTGGGGTAGAAGTTATTTTTTCTTTAAAAATGTTAAATACTTGTTCACAATCATCTATCCAGACAAAATCTATGTATTTTTCTAACAATGTTCTTAGGGGTTTAGAAGTTTTTCTAAAGTTTGCTATAAATCTCCTATAGTAACCAACCGATATAAGAAAATACAGATATCCTTCTGAACGCAGGTTTTGGATAACTTCTATCTTTTTCCTATCTACCTTGATCTCATATGTAGAGAAATGATATCCTAAAACTATCCCCTCCTGCATTAGCATATAACATTTCTCATTACTTAGGGACAGATTGATTTCCTCACACTGTTGAAGTGTTTTCTCCAAAAAATTTGTGGCTTCTTCAAATGTTTCACCATAATGAAGGTATTGAGAGTAATTAATTAAACCATAAGCATTAGAAAATTATATTGATAATACAATTATTTATGCAATAACCTTAGGCTTAAAATAGCCTACAGATGATTTATCGCTAACTACTAACAATGCTAACAAATCATGCTAACAATAAGATGATAACAATAATAACACATAAAAATATTAACCATAAGATATTTGAATAATGAATATCTTCAAGGTTAAATAAATAATGTAATAACTAACAACTAACTAAGGTAAAAATGAAATTACCCTAACATCTACCCTAACATCTCCCCTTTATTACATTGTTTTGAAAATACAAAGAGTGTTGCAAAACAACTTAATTTTGACACGTGCACTTACCTTAGTGAATATATCTACAACATGTTTGTCGATGGAAATGTAGTAACTTATATTCTATCTTAAAAAAAATGGTAATTACCCAAGATAGGAATCTAGATATTATCCAAGATAGGAATCTAGATTTTATCCAAGATAGGAATCTAGATATTATCCAAGTAATGGGATAATTACTCTAACACCCCCTTATTCTATTATATACATTATTTGGGTAATGTATATAATTCCCCCATACAATGAAGGAGAGAAATGAAAGATGTTGGCTCTTGCTCTGGCTCGAGATCTGGCACATGATTCTAAGTTTACCTTTGGATGAGTACCTCTGGGTTTATCTATGGATCTTTGTCACTGGATCTGCCATTGGGTCTACCATAGATTTTACCTTTCTTGTAGAATCCATACAACATTTCTTTCATCTTGGTCCATTGTGTGAGATCTATCCATCCACAATCGATATGAACATTTTTGGTCATTTTCACTTTGTACCAACAATTTGAAGAGGAGTGATTTATACATCCACATGTATCACAAGGATGTGTTTTCCAAAACCTAGCTTCTACATGTTCTATTATTCCATAATGATTGCAACAATGCTTTGTAGGAGTTGTAGGAGATTTAGGTTTTACAAACATGGTTTTATTGGTACTTGCTTGTTCATAATAGCCAAGGCCTTATTTCTTTGGCTTGATATTTGGCATTATAGGAGTTTTAATGTCTTTCCCTTGTTACCTAATCCTTTACCATTGAATCCCATTATTTTCATGAGTTTGGATCCAATGCCTTTGGTGTGTTTTTCAAAATACTCAACTTCTTCATATTCATAAATGCTTTTAACAATATGGTATTTGTCATAATTTTATGAGATTATGGAGCTCTTTTTGAGGAGGTTCAATAATTAAATCACTAGTGTCGCAAGCAAAAATTACTTTTGTGTCAAGATCACCTATGCTACAACTAATATCTACCATGATAGGCATGAGGTTGCTTGTATCACAACAAGCATTGGCCACAATGGGCTTAATGTCACTTGTGTCACAACAAGCATTCACCATCATGGGTTGAATATCACTTGTGTCACAACAAGCATCTTCCATTAGGAGCATGACCTCTGATTCCTCACTGATTTCCCTTTTCTTTTTACGCTGAGCAATGTCAAGTGAAACAAATGACATGTATATTGCCCTTACAACACCAATAGGTATTAGAGCACCACTGTTTTGAAGGTCTTCACAAGCTTCAAAATATTTGAGAATAGATCTTACACCATTGCGTAGTGTGAGAATTTTTCCATCCTTATAAAAATCCATTCCTTAACAATATTTTTTTTTCACTTTTAGGGCATATCTGAACAAACCTTTGCCTCTTAGGCAATTTATGAAAAAAGTTCACCAAATAATTCCCTCCTTATTACAAGTACTTCAAGCAAAAGTTGCTATTATGAAGCCTAAAAGAAAAGGTATAATTTTTATGACTTCTTCTTTTCTGATTGCCTTTACAAGTTTTATCTCCCTTTTGGAAAAATATGTTTTGAAGGAAGAAATGAATTATCCCTCCCTTTGTGCAAACAATTGCTACTTTGAAGGTTCCTTATTTCACCAAAAACTTGGTCTTTCTTTCGATATGCCCTAAAAGAGTACTAAAAGAGAATTCACTCAAATTGATATTTAATGGCACCTACCTAAAAACCCTTCTAAAGAAGAATGATCAGTTTAAGGAATTTAAGCCAAACAAGAAGAGTGAATCAGGGTTTTTATGGAGTGAATATCAAAAAATTGGCTTTTTAATTGTGCAATATATTACACAAATGGGTGTAAAATTTGGGGTTTTATGCTCACTTGATTTTTTTTTTGGTATAAGGTAGAGGTGGTTATAAGGTCCACAAACCTTTTACAAAGTCAAAATGGGCTGGTTCTAGCATCAAGCCCGTATAATCAAAATACAAAATGGATCTTTCTAAGACTCACATTAAGCCATACTTAGAGTCCACAGTCCTATACTTGTCGCTTGACTATTCAGGATAAAACAAAAACCAAACAACACCTAGCACTTACTAACACTAGGTTTCTGTACTGTACACTTGTCACCTCCCAGGCCCCATCAAATGGGATGCCTTTTCCCGCCTAATTCCATCTCGTCGGATTACTCATCATCAGCCCCTCCGATCTCCTCGATGCTCTAACAGGTTTGATCTTAGCTCTTCTCTAGCAACCAACACCAATAGTTCTTGAGGGAAGTTATCCTTCCAAATTTGCATCTCCCCAACAGAAACTGCAATATTTGCCATTAGATCCGCCGCTTGGTTCCCTTCTCTGAAGGTGTGTTGGATTCGGGCATTAACCAAATGAGATTTATGAATCTTTGCTTCTAGGATAAGCTCCAATATGGTCCAGCTGGGGTCTTTATCCTCCTTAATTGCCTTGATTATATTAAGCGAATCCCCTTCAAAGATAACTTCCTTATAACCCTCAAGTCTGGCAATTCTCATTGCCTGCATGCAGGCTCGGGCTTCTACAAAATGATTTGTTTGAGTTCCCAAAGGCTCTGCAAAGGCAAGGACCACTTTTCCTTCCTCATTTCTCAAAACTCCTCCTGCTCCTGCAGCCCCCGGATTTCCTTTAGCTGCCCCGTCAAAATTAAACTTAACCCACTTTTGTGTGGGGGGTATCCACTTGACACCATCCCGTGGGTTGGTTGTAATGTCTAGGTCCTGGAAGTTCCTCTCCCCGGTTCCTCAAAATCCTCCTTTCCCTTAGAGACATGGTCTCATTTTTGAAGAAGAAAGTTTTCCGAGTTTTCTTTCAAAGCTCTGATTATTTTATTACCACATAACCTGGGATCTTTCTTACGTCCTTTAAATACTCTTTTATTTCTCTCATTCCATATCCCCCATAAAAAATGGGGTAAGTTGAGCTTCCAGAGCCAAGTCAAAAGCTTTGCCCGGAAGGGGGAAGCCCACTGTATGCAGAAGTCAGACATGCTATTTGGACAGACCCAATCTATATGAAATTTGGACAGGATCATTTGGAAGACTGTACAAGAAAAATCACAAGTTAGAAATATATGACTTACGATTCTATTGCTTTCTCACACAAGATACATCGATTGATGAATTGGAAACCTCTCCTTTGCAGATTATCTATTGTCAGGATCTTATTTTGAACTGCCAACCAAAAGAAGAAAGCTATTTTTGGGGTTAAATTATTTAACCAAATAACAGAAGTCGGAGTCCGGCCATTGAATCCCGAGTGGATTAACTTATAGGCGATTTTATTGAATAGATCCCACTTGTAGTTTTGCCCCAAATCGCCTTGTCTCTTCCTCCCACAGGAATGATCGGGAACACCCTTAAAGCATCATTGAGTTTGGTTAGGGCCACCTTCTCTTGCTCTGACAGATTATGAACTGTGATTTTCTTCCAAGAAGAAGTTTTCTGTGCTACAGCAATAAAATCCCCTACTTTTCCTCCCATTTCCTTCGAAAGTTTATGTTGGAGGACCAGAAGGTCTAAGTTATCTTTCAGAGGGGCCTCTTCCAACCACGGGTCTTTCCAAAAGTCCACTTGTCTTCCATTACCAATTCTCCATCCGATGCCTTTCCTGACTACCTCCCGACATTCGAGCAAACAATTCCAAAAATAGGATCCTCTAGGAAGATTATCAGCTTTCAGGAAGTCCTGATTATTTTTGATATATTTTGCCTTAAGAAGTTTTACCCATCCCAATTGATCATTATTGATAAATCTCCATACCTGTTTGCCAATCAGAGCTTGATTCAATTCTTTCATTCTCTTTAACCCCAGGCCCCCCTGATCCTTGCTTGCACACACCTATTCCATGCTACCAACGAAATTCTCTTTCTCTCCTCTGAACCTGACCACAAGAAGTTGCGTTGAATTAGCTCCAATGTAGCTCGGACCTTTGTAGGCATTCTAAATAGAGACATGTAGTAAATTGGAATGCTATGCTCACTTGATTTTAACTTAAGAGGTAATTTCAAAATTAGAAATTTAAATGCAATAATCCATCAAAATTGCCCACAATTTTTTAACACACAAGTGTTGGATTTGACTGAAAATGCACCTAATTTATAAGGCCAATTTAAGAAAAGTTGGTGAATGCTATCGAAAATGCACCTTATTACAATAATTTTTGCAACAAAATTTTGATTTTTGGTTTGCAAAAATTTTGATATTCAATTTATCCCCTTGTCTTACAATTTTACAAAGAATTTGACAAAAAAATTACCCTCTGTTTTGTGTTGCAAAATAAACTAGTTTCAATGCTTCAACCCTTTGATTTTCACAATTTTCCATTTCCTTATCTTATAATTTTTCAAAGAGAATACATGTTTGTCCCCTCTTTTGTTTGCAAAAGAAACAAGATTTTGGAAAGTTTAGATCTTCAATTTGATGATATTTTTCTCTAATTTGCAAAAAATATGAATGTGCAATATTTTGTGTTATATCCCAAGGTTTGAGAAAATAAAATGCATAAGTTGCTTTTGATTTTGCAAAAAGTTTTGATATTCAAGTGCCCCCCTTGTGTTACAAATTTGCAAAAAAAAAATCATAATTTCTTTTCCCCCCTTTGCTTTGCAAATTTAACAAGGTAGCACACATTTCAAGTCAAGTCGACACATGACCAGCATTTGAAAGGCAATCCAGAACTAGTTGACACATGACTTGGTATTAGTGGGCTCGTATCGACACCAAGGTCTATTTTTTATGAGAAAAACTCTTACTCTCAAAACTAGTGTGTTAGAAAAATTTTGAGAAATTTTTAATGAACTCCTAATTTGCAAAAAAAATTGGTGCTATTTTTATGTTACATCCCCTCTTTGGAGAAAACATAGTCACTCATTTGTTTAAAATTTGCAAAAAAATAAATTTTCTCCTTGTTTTATTTTTTAATTGCAAAAATAAAAGTTTAATCAACAAATTTAATGAATAATAAAATAATTTTGTTAAAAATCAATTAGAAATATAGATAAAAATTTGATTTAAAACAAAATGGATCTAATATTTAAAATAAATATTAAAAAACCTTTAATAAAAGTTGAAAATTTATTTCTAAAAAATTACATTTAAATCAAGCGCACCCCTTTGATTTTTTAACAAAACTTATTTAAGGGGCGCAGGCGAGGTTCATCCTCATGACCTCCCCCCTAAGCACCTTAGTACCAAAGGCTCAACTGTTTTAGCTACACCATCGGGAAGGAGCTAAGGGAAACAAATTCCCTTTTGAAGTCTTCCTCGCAACACGATGAGAAAAATAATAATTAGGACTATTGTCCCACATGCATCCTATAGGTACACGTAAATTTGTTTAAAAATAAATATGCATCCCTTATTTATTGATTACCTTCAGGTGATTAGTAAAAGAAGTCATTTTTCCACTCAAACTTACCAACCAAACATTGTCACCTTAGTAGAGTCCTACATGCCACTTGTTCGCAAACTGTCATGCCACGTCGATACATCAAATTTTATGCCAATATAGCTCAACAGGATCCTCCATGCCATGTGTCTCTGCCAGCTATCACACCACATCAGATGCTTTATATTTTGTGTCATTCCAACTCAGCAGGATCCTCCATGCCACATGTTCACTATCTATCATGCCACATCAGATACCTCGAGTTTCATGCTCGTCGAAGTTCATGCAAGGATATCAGAGATCATGCAGGGTTAGGTACCTGTTAGTACCATTTTTTAGTTCCTTTCAAATTCACTGATTTTCAAACATTTGAAATTGAATATTAGGAGGTTATGCATCATTTGAGAATTACATGATCAATGCATAGGTTAGAGCCACCAGAGATTCTCGTGTTCGTGTGGTGGGTGTAGTGAATATCACCTATCACTGTCAGGCGATAGGGTTGTTAGTGTGTAGAGTGTTTATTATATTTTATGCAAGCAACAGTCGCTACATAGAATTCAATCAATTCCAAAATTTTGTGCAATCAAACAGATTTAATACCCATCCAATAAAAACTATGTCAGGGAATCACGTAAAATTTTGTGTCATAGAAAAATTATATGAGTGCCTTGGGATGTGTATCAAGGTATGCTAAGGGATTCTACCTCAGGAAACATGTCCCATATAGGGGGGTCCCATCTTGGGATTTATGCCCCCATGGTTCAATGCATGAGTGACAAAAATATCACCTTATTTTGCTTCAAAGGAACCTCATCAATTGCACGCCCAACAAAATTCCGCTCTGATACCAATGAAGGTATTAAGAGTAATTAATAAAACCATAAGCATTAAAAAATTATATTGATAATGTAATTATTTATACAATAACCTTAGGCTTGAAATAGCCTCCAGATGATTTATCATTAACTACTAACAATGCTAAAAAATAATGCTAACAATAATAATACGTAAAATATTAACCATAAGATATTTGAACAATGAATATCTTCAAGGTTAAATAAATAATATAATAAATAACAACTAACTAGGGTAAAAATAGAATTAACCTAACATCTACCCTAACACAAGTAGTGAAATCATCCATATATACCTCCACAGTTTCTCCAATAATATCAAAGAAGATGCTCAAAACTGCCCTTTGAAATATGGTAGGTGCATTGCACAAACCAAAAGTTAAAACTTGGTAAGCGAAGGTTCCCCATGGACAAGTGAACATGGTCTCATCTTGGTCTTCTTCCCCAATATGAATCTGATTGTATCCACTAAACCCATCTAGGAAAGAAAAGTATTTCTTTCCTGCCAAGGTTTCAAGGAAATGATCTATGAAAGGTAAGGGAAAGTAGTATTTCTTGGTTCCTTTATTCAGTGACCTATAATCAACACATATCCTCCACTTTCCATTTTTATTGGGTACCACCACCAAATATAATACCCATTCACTATCTGAGATAGGGTAGAACCCAACTATCAATAGGTATTTTTCAATGTTTGTGCTTCACAAGTTTCTTACCCGAAGTAGTTGTTTGAAGAGATTTGGGCCCGAAGTAGCTTTCTTATGCATTCCTTTTATTCCTTATTCAAAAACACCGCTTCACAAAATTCTCGCCCGAAGTAGCTGTTGGGAATGATTCGGGTGCGAAGTGGATCTTCCTTCTTTGGCGAATCTTTCCTTTTGAGATGCTTCTTTGCAAAAATTTTGTTCAAAGTAGCTACTAGGAATGCTTCGGGTGTGAAGTGGATCTTCCTTCTTTGGTGAAGCTATCCATTTGAGATGCCGCTTTGCAAAACTTTCATCCGAAGTAGCTGCTTGGGATGCTTCGGGTGTGAAGCTCTTTTCTTCTCTACTTCTTTCAGTGAAGCTATCTCCCTTTTCCTGCGAAGCTCCTTTCCTAGCTTTGTTATCAGCGAAGCTCTTACATCTCCATTCTATATACAAAGGGGTGGCAGGGAAAGCTAAAATTGCTGCAATGCTTGAAAATGTTGTTTCTAAAAATAAGGGAACAAATTCATGAAATTAAAAGAAATACTTTACAAAAGTTTTGATTCTACTACCCCTCTAAGAAATGCTAACAAAATTGTCAACATTAACTATGTCAAATGCCTTATTCATATCAATTTTGAAAAACATGGTAGCTTTTTTTTTAAGGCTAGCAAAATGAAGGACTTCATGTAACATGATAACACCATCAGTAATATTTCTTCGTTTGAAATAGCTACCTTGTCAAGGGTCTATGATCTAAAGAAGGATATCCTTGAGCCTTATAGCCATAGATTTAGTGAGATTTTTGTAAATAACATTGCAGAGACTAATGGGTTTGAAATATAACATAGATTTTCAAACAATCCATTTGGGAACCAAGGCAATGAAAGTGGAGTTGATACTTCTAGGTATAGATTTAGTTTGTTGAATTTTAATGATGCCATTGCATATATCAGGCCCAATGATTTCCCAAAAAGTGTGGTATAACTGGGGGAAAACCCATCAGGGCCTAAGATTTTATCAAAGTGCATAGAAAAAGGGTTCTCTTTAATTTAATCAGGGATGAGGGGTTTGATAATATTTAAATTCATATTTAAAATGACCAGGTTGGGAATATCATGGAGCAATTGTCTACCAGCCTGGGAAGTATTTTGGGGGTTTTCTACCAAAAGACCCTCAAAGAAAGATGAAGCTTCATTTTAGATCTAAAAAATATCCTTGGTGATGGTGCCATCACTTTTGGTTAATTCTTTAATTTTGTTTAAACTTTGGTGCCTCAGAGTAGTTGCATGAAATAATTTTGTGTTAGAGTCCCCCTCTTTAAGCCAAAGTACTCTTGACTTTTGCCTCCAGAAAGTCTCCTCTTTAGCTAGTACATTGTGATAGTCCGTAAGAACCTGTCTCTCTTAATTTTTGAGTTGTTCATTGAGTTGCCCATTCTAAATTTGGAGTTCAATATTTTTAAGATTTTACAAAATATTTTCCTTATTTTCAAAGATGTTACCAAAAACTTCTCTATTCTAGACTAAAATATTTTCTTTGACACACTTAAGTTTTTGAGAAACCTTAAAAGTAAAGGACCCATGGTAGTCAAAATACCACCAGTCAACAATTTACATCTGCAAATATGGGTGCTAAGTCCACATAGATTAAAATATGAAGAGGATTTTGAAACAAGGACCTTTATCAGCTTCAAATAGTAAAGGATAATGATCAGATCCAACTATAGGAAGACAAATATAAGTGCCATCACCCATCATCAATATATCTTGTTGAGACAAAACACTCTATCAAGTTTTACTTGAATGTTCTGATCCCTAATTCTCCTATTTATCCAAGTGTATTTTACCCCTTTAGTCTGAACATCCATCAACTCACAATTGGTGACAAATTTATGAAAATTCTCAATGCTCTTAGAGGGCATCAAGTTCCCTCCCTACTTATCAAAAGAAAAAAAGGGAGAGTTGAAATCTCCATTGATAAGCCATGGAAGGTTTAAGAAATCACTTATTATTTGATTCAAAGTATCTCATAGTCCCTTATGGCTGAGAGGATTGTTAGGAACGATGACATTGGACATAACCTAAGAGAAATTACTTCTTTTATAGAAAAACATCATATTGAGGACCTTGTCGGAAGAGGAAATGATTATGCCTTCTAACTTGTTTGAGTCCCAAATATAGAGAAGTCTTCCATACATACCATGAGTGGGGAAAAAACAAACTCACCATTTTTCTAGATAGAATTTATGATTTTTTGGATTTTATTTTGGTCAATTTTTGTTTCTTGCAGACTTATGATAGTGGGTCTATGTTCTTTCCTTAGAGTGCAAACAAGCCTTTACTTGATAGCATTGTTGATGCCTCTCACATTCCATGAGAGGATTCTCATTTAGAATTTTTGGAAAGTTTTTAGCTTCCCTTAGACTATTGCAAGGGATGTTTGGGTCTTTTTGATTCATCCTTCTTTTTTCCAAAAATATCTTGGAATAGGGTTTTCTGGGTACCATTTGCTATATCAATTTTTGTTTCCTTTTTCTTCTGATAATTTATAGAGGGTATTACCTTATTTTTTCTTTTCACTGTCAATATCAACAAAATATTTCTTGAGACTTCTAGTGTTAATGGGGCCAAAATCATATTTATCTTCTTTCTCTAATCTATTTGAAATGGGACTACCAATTTCTATATGCCCCTCAGGGGTGGATGGAGGTTTTGAGATAGTATTGGAGGGCTCAGATCTAGATGACGATTGAGGCTCCTCTTGGTCAAAAACTAGGGTTTTAGTTGAATTTGAGACAGTTTCACCCTCACCAAGTTCAGACCCATGAAAATTAGTTCCTTTTAAAACATCAAAATGATTTTGAAAGGTAAAAATGGAACTCATATTTGGATGATCGTTCTATGAATCTTAGATTTTAATCTATTTTCCTTTGGAATTTTTTGAATTTGTTCCTTCTCCTCATAGTTGCTTTGTTGCTTTCCCTGTAGGGCACCTTGTTGCTACCCAAACTATAACCCACTTTGAGAGGTATTGAGGAATTTCATCTCCTTTGAGTTTCTTAGCAATGGGTATTGGGTTTTGAGATGGCCCTGAGCCTTGCATTCAATGCATAATATAGGATTATTCTCATATTATATGGCCTAAAATCTATGATAGGAGCCATAAACAAGATTTATCTAAGTGGAAAGCTGGGAATTCAGATTGGTGTTAACACAAATTCTAGAATGTACCATGCGAGTGTATGCTCTGGTCACCGGGTTGATAGCAACCAACTCATCTATATATTTTCCAATACCCTTTAAAATATCTTCATACCCAAAATGGATAGGCAAATCTAGAAATTGGACATAGATTGGTGCAAAATTTATGCTTTATGTCTCAGGTTTGAAGTCTTCACCCCACCTCTAAAGAAAGAGACTCTTTCGATTGAAGAACTAAGGACCCTTGGTAAGGATCCAAGATGCATCTTCTTAATTATTGAGTTGAATGAGGAAAAAACCCTTTGAAAGGGAAATCAACTCTATATTGCCTAGGGTTTTCCATTTGGCATAGGCCCACCACTAAATAGATTTCATATTTGGTCATCCTCTAACAAATTTCCCCACTATATTGTGGGATTCAATAGAAATGTAATCTGCCATTAGGGTTTCAGGAATTACCAGGTCTTCACCCACTAGGAGTAAGAGGGTTCTACTGCTCGATTGAGGTTTTGTAGATCCTTTTAATTTCTTAGTATAATACCAAGGAGAGGAATCACAATCTTGAGAGAGGGACCCATTGTACATGTATCCCTTATCAAGAGGATCCTTGCCCCCTATGGTCTTCATGTTCCTAAAACTTTCAAGATCTGAACTAGCACCTTTAGTGTCAGTAGACACCATATCACCCATGACCATTGTGGGAATTCCATCCTGATTCACCTTATTCACTTTTCCATCTTCCATCCTAGTCACAGTTAAAGTCGTAGTTTAAGTCGTAGATACAATATTTGGAGCTACTTGCATCAACCCAGATGAAACCGTCGCATAGTCACTTGCCAAAAATATTTACACATAGGTATGTGTTAGGATCTGTGTTTCTTTAAATGATCTAAAAATTAGTGGAGACATCCTAGGGTTTGTCAGGCATCTACCATAAAAATTTCAAAAGAAAAACTTAGATTTAATTACATCATATTTTTTCTTTTAATAAGATTAGTTGAAAAACTCAAAAGAAAGCACAAAAGGAACATAGACTTAGTTACATTATTTTACACCAATTGCATTAGTTGAAAATTTAAAAGAAAAGATCAAAATATAAACTTAGTTGCATTATTTTACATCAATTGCATTAGTTGAAAAACTCAAAACAAAAGGATCAAAACATAGACTTAATTGCATTCTTCTTTGCATCAATCATACTAGCTGAAAACACAAAAGATTAAAAATATAAACTTAGCTATTTCATTGCACTTGTTAAAAGACTTCAAATAATAAAAAGATAAAAATAGGAATTTAGTCACATCATTTTGCATCTAGTACATTTATTTAAAATAAACATAAAGCATAAAACACAAAGAAAAACAATATGCTAGCATAAACATCATCTTTTGCTTTTCAATATCTACAAAATCATTGCATCATAGTTAGATTTACAAAGCTTTCGAGTTAGAATTGTTTACTTTGTTTTCATCAAAATTTAAAATGCATATAGCCAGGAAATAGTTGTATTTTGGCCAAACCTTAGGTGTGTGCACATAAAAGGAATTCAACAAACATCCACATTACCTAGGTGTGTAAACCACCATAAAAAGTGTTTCTTGGTGAACCCTCACCCAATTCTTTGATAAACACCAAAGAGAGCACAACCCAAGTGCTTCTTGTTCGAGGTGTAGATACATAATTTTACCTCCCCCTTTAAGGTGTGGATCCATTAGCTTAGAATAAAGGGGTGCAAAAATTTTGGGTCTACATGTATTAATACTAAGAGATGCAAAAGGTGCAACAAACAAAAACAAGTATCGAAGCTTAAACAATCTATCTGCTTTGGAAATATACAAGCACCTCGATGGAATGTAGTTATAGAGGTAACACCTCGATGGAGTATAGTTATGGAGGTACTATATTTTTTATGGTTTCCTTAATTTGCATACCTCTAGATCTTATTTTCCATTATTATTTTCTTCCTATCCCCGTCACCTTAGTGTTGCTTCCACCCTCCTACCTATAAATATACCACTACCCCATTCTTTTGGGACCTCTTCTTATGTATTATCTATAGCTTCCATGTTCAACCACCACCACTACATGTACATATCTCACCCATCATTGTGTTTTCTCTTTTCTTTCTTCACCATCATGTCAAAATTCTTCCTTTGTTTCACCTTAAAAATATATCTGCATCAAACCTAGTCTAGGTCCAACTAAAGATAAAAAATGTATGACTAGGATAAACAAGAATAATAAATATATATTATATAAGTTTATATTTTGCATAAAATACAAGGTACAATCAAATACATGGCCCACCACAGTTTGAGAGCCCCCTTCAAATCAAAAGTAGTTAAAGAAAAAATCCAAAAGAATGAGTTGTAGTAGAAGATAACACAATTTTGAACAAATAGAAATATGATAGAAATTTTGATAATTGGTGTCAACTAGATTTTGGCTGTAACAGACTCAGGAAGCTAAAGAGACACAAGGCTGAGAAAAATACATGTGGTTGAACTAGGACCAAGTATTTATAACAAATTTTTGATAGTCAAGATACAAAAGGAGCTAAAGTAGCCAGGATTTATCATCAAGTTACCATTGAAAAAAATTTCCAGAGAGGTATCTCGAGTGTTGTATATGAGTCTATTGTATTCCCTTATGTTTTCAATATTTTATTTATTTCTCAGTTATTGTCATCATTATGCAAGTACTATCAAGATTTTATCCAACCACCTAAGATAATTTCTAAGAGTTGCTTCAAGGAGCCAAAGTCTATATGTCACTATAATTAGGACAGTGGATCATAATTCCCCTATTACAACATTCTAACAAGGGTGAATATTATATTATGTTCTTTAAGAGACCTACGCACTTCATTGGGATCTATTATTGTAACCATAGTAGATTTAATATAATACAAAATCTAGGCTTCTACTCTTTGGCATATGTTGTCTCAATGTGTCTGTGTTGTTTATTTATGTATTACATGATTTGAATCCACAAATAATGCTTTCCTTCACTGATTTAAGATTTATATTGATTACGATATTCGAATGGATATAGGTTTGATAGTTATTTCTTTATTTTTCTCTCTTTCCATGGAATCAATTAAAATTTGCTACAATGCCCAATAGCTAAATCACCGATCTATTTTAAGGTAGAAAAGAATTAATGATGTTAGGTAAAACTTAAAGTTGTAATAATCCTTCATGTTTGAGCATAATTATTAGAGAAACCTAATTAAATAGGTTCATTTTGGGGTGTCCAGACCCAACTTGTTCCTGTTAGGATTTTATCATTTTAGGTTAAAGAGGCAAGTCCACTAGAACTTGCATGTTGATTGTGAGTTTTAAAAATTTGATAGTGTGACAAGAATAAAGGATATAAAAAAAATCATAATAGGAACTTCCCAGAATAATATAGCTTTTCCATAATATAATGAAAAACTTCAAAGGAAAAGGAAGAATCCAAAAATAGGTATTTTCGTCTTCTTTACCACAAAGACATTACCAATTGAGATTTTACAGCTTTTCTAAGGAGAGCTCCTTCCAACCTCTAATTTTCTTATGAATTATTTCCAAGGCAGGGTTCTAAATATTTTTTATCTTGCCCTTAAACAAAGACATACCCAAATAAGTTGAGGAAGGATTTGAGTAATGATAGTTTACCTTCTATAAACAAAGGCATTTCCAAAATTTGCTATTGAGCACCTAAAGGTATGCCCTTAAACAAAGGTATACCAAAAATATACTATAGAGCACCCAAGGATATGAGCAATGATAATTTACCTTCTAGGGGAGTATTAAGAAAGAAAAAATTACTTTAATTAGATTGATTTTTTGCCCAACTGCAAGCTCATAAGAATAAAAAAAAAATTAGTTTCTTTCACTTGAGGAATGGAGGCAATAATAATAAGAAGAGCATCATCTACAAAATATTGATGAGAAACATAAGTATCCAAGATATCAGGTCTAATTCCTTCTATAATATTCCTATCTGAGGCTATTTTAAAGGCTCTTCCAAGAGCTTCTGCAAGAATGATGAAAAGATACTGAGATAGGGGGTTGCTCTACCTCAAACCTCTCGAACTCCTAAAATAACATGATGTTGATCTATTGATAATAATAGAAAATGTAGGAGAAGAGAAGCATTATTTAGAGAGGTTGATCCAGTTTTTATGAAACCCGAATTTGGTCATAATATTTTCAAAAAATTGCCATGGAACTATGTCATAAGCTTTATTCATATCAAGCTTTATGAACATTCTTTCTCTTTCACTTTTGTCCACAAAATGTATAAGTTCATTCACCGTTATAATTCCATCCAAAATATATCTACCTAGAATAAAATCTCCTTGAATGTAAGCAATAATAAGGGTGAAAACTCTTTTAATCTAATTAGCCATGACTTTGGTAAGAGTCTTGTAACTAGTATTACAAAGACTAATAGGTTTGAAGTCTTTGATATCCTTAGCTTCAGTAGATTTAGTAATTAGAATAAGGAAGGTTGAATTCACATCTCTAGGGATATTATAGTTTCTTAGAGTTTCATAAATAGCTTCCATAACTTCCTTCCTTGGATATGCTAGAATTTCTAGAAAAATAGAGCTAGAAAACCATCTAGACTTGGGGTTTTTTCTCTAGCCATAGAAAAAAATGCTTCTTTAACTTCATCTTCATCAAAAAGGCTAATGAGGAGGATATTCATATCATTTAAAATTAAATAAGAGATATTTCCAAGAAGCATCCTCTCTACTATCTCATCTCCCTAGTCCTTAGAACCTAGGATATTTTCAAACTAATGAATAGCTTTTGATCAGATTTCCAAATCTTTTCCATGCTCCTTCCCAAGAATTACAACTAAGCACAACACCTTGGACCTTCTCCTCTTGGTGGTTAGATATTATAGGAAAAACCAACCCTCAATAATTAGATGGTGATAAATTCATTATCATTGCTATAGAATACTTTACCCAATGGGTCAAGGCCATCCCTATACCCTCCACAATAAGAATAAAAGGATCTAAATTCATCATATACCAAATCAGTAGCTATTATAGTATCTCTTCTACCTTAATAATAGATAATGACATACCATTTAAAAACAAGGAAACCACTAAGACATGCACCAAATACAAAATTCAGCAAAAATGATCAACAAAATTTTACCCATAAGGAAACAGATAAGAAAAATCTTCCAATTAAATATTAGTCAAAATTATTAAGAAATTAGTCAACAAAAATGGTTGAGATTGGCATTTACAATGTTATCCCACCTTATGGGAATATTTTACTAGCATAAAAAATCCTACAAGAGTAGCATATTATGCTTTAGTTTATGGCACATAAGTCATCTTCCCCTTTGAACTTGAAATACCCTCTCTAAGAGTCTTATTGCAAGATTATTTAGTCAGATGTCACCTAAAATAATTGGATATTTTAGAATAAAAGTGCATCAATACCTTGGAACATATAAGAAAATACCATAATAGACTTTTGTGTGCCTATCATAAGAAAATACACCCAATATCCTTCAATATTGGGAACTTAGTCCTTAAAGAAAACCAAAATAATACCAATTCAAAAGATGAATTTAAGTTATGTATGGCATGACATTCCATGGCACTGATGACTTTCCCTTACCCCTTTCTTCTATCCCAAGATTCATATCATGTTCTCATCACTTTATATCAACATTGCTTTCAATAAGATCTCCTTTTCTCTAATTCTCATGATTATTTAATAGGCCCTTCTAGGGTTATTATTCTCCTCCTTTTATGTACTACAATATTATAATTATTTGTATGCATTCCATATAGCAAAGTAGGATTCCATACCCTGACATGACCTATCAAATATATCATAGCATCCATTCATCAAATTCACTAAGTAAAACTTATTTTTCTAATCACCCAGGCTGAGAAGCCTTATTTATCCAATATTTTATGGGTCTACAATTATTTGTAAGCCTCACTAGACACTGGATGAATAGGTTCCTCTTTCCTATTTGGATTACCATATAAGAATGTAATTAGACCCAAATTGAAATCTCATCAAAAGCCTACTTATTTAACAAGACATAAGGCTATCTCATAGGCTTACAATTATTTATAAGTCTTACCAAACATTGGATTTATGGAGCTCTATTCCCCATATAGTTTATTCAATAAGCATACAATCAAAAACCAATCATGATCGCATAAGCTAGCCGAGAAGCCTTATTGATCCAATATCTTGTAGGCCTACAATTATTTGTAAGCCTGAGCAAGCACTGTATCAATAGGTTCCTCTTTTCTACTTGAATTACTATATAAGCATGTAATCAAATACAAATCATAGTCTCAAATAAAATCTTCCTATCTAATAAACCATTCAGGTTGCAAGGCTTTATTAATCCAATATCTAGGCCTACAATTATTTATAAGCCTTACTACACACTAGATTGAAAGAGATATATTTCCCACCTATTTTACTAGATAAGTACATAATCAAAGTAAAGCCTAACATCTACGTGATATAAAATACATGGCTTCAAGTACCTATTTAGACAAGTAGATATTCTATATCCATTTGTACAATTTCTCATATGTTGTTTAATGGATAGAGAACTTCATCTCAAGTGACATAATAAGAAAAATTTTCTATCATAATCATCTTGATTTTTCTTATATATCAATGGTACCCTTAGTTGTTCATGTCCAATGCCTCACATACATACAATTTTGCATGCACATTAGACAAGGGACAGTCAACAATGACTACTAATATACTAGGCAATTCAAGATACCATCACCTCAACTTTCTCTTAGCCTACAATATTTTCAAACTATCCTATATATCACCAAGTAGAATCAAGATTCTCATTTTAGTATTTTGTGTATGAATAAATTTGTATATAAACACTATATGATAAAATTGAGGGTGATGAATGCAATATGCTAGACAATTTGAAACAAATTAGTCTATCTTAAAACTCTTTTCTTCCACTATCATTGGAAAAATACATTTCATCAATATATCAATATTGAATAAAATAATAGTTCAAAAATAAAATAATCAAGCTTCATCAACACAAAAAATATCCTCACTAACTTGTAGACCCTTGGGAAACATTGATGAGCCCTAAAAACACTCATTTTTGTATAACATTTCCATATATATTATCGCATTTATTTTAATAGAAATATATGTTTTATGCAAATTTTATATGTATTTAACATTAGATTACGTACGTAATCTAATATTTGTTTTTGAGTGAATTATGTGTATATTTAGTAGATTTTATATTATTTTATCATGACTACGTCGAGGTCCCATTCAAACCTGGCACTTTCCATTTTGTGATGGTAAAAATATCTACAACAAAATAATGATGAAGTGCTAAGTCAGGCACTTGACTCTCGTTTAGACACCTGATTCTTGTTTGGTTCTTGATTGTCAGGTGCCTGATTTATATTTGGTGCTTGATTGTCAGACACTCGATTCTCATTTAGTTCTTGAATGTTAGATGCCTAATTCCTGTTAGATGCTTGAATCCTATTTAAGTACCTAATTCTTGTCTTCTATAGATAAGGCACCTGATTCCCAATGATGTTGAACTACAATGCAACCTCTATTATTAGCAAAATAGAATGACAGTTCTAGTGATGGATGCAAACGTGATTTCAATGAAGGATGTGGACCAAGGACAATGTCAATGACCATATATCATCTATTTTTTAGTAATCATGTAAAAATAAATGTAATCAGGTAGAGAAAAATATCAGATGCATTATGTTCTGATACATAATACATTGAATATATTTTGAGTTTAATGTTTTGCTTTATCTTCTTTATTCTTGTGTATTATTATAATAACAAAATCAACATTGATTTGCTCTTAAAATGTAACAAGGCATGGCTGCATATCTTATAAATATGCAGACCACCCCTAAAAAATAGACCTTCATTTTTTCTATATTTTTTCATTGCCAATTTCAATACAATACATTTAAGTCTTTTAATCAAACACAACTAGCATCCAGTGAATGTATTAATGCAATGGAATCTACTGGAAGCTTAGACACACTTTCAACAATATTCCTCCCTTATTTCCCCTATTTTCTATCATTTTAATTTATTTTTCTATTTTCTATAGTTTAGTTTAATATTGCAATTTCCCATGTTTTCTATAAAGTGTGTAATTTTGGTTTCAAAGCATTTCAGTTATTTCTTTGATAATGCAAATTATAATAGTGGTTTGGAAGATAAAAAAGAACTCCAAAAAAACAACACCCCAAATCATAGAATCTAAGGGACTCATCTGATTAAAGGGAGATTATAGGCATATACTATGCAGGGTTACTCATAAGTTTACAAGTCGTACCAGGTTGACAATTAAATGGAGGTGATGATTTATACCATAGAAAACTAATCAATTTTTTACCCAGCATTTTGGCATCATTGTCAAGGAGTAGACAACTATAATTTTTTGTTTTAAATAAAGTATGTTAGAGGTAGTTTAGGTTACTTTCTACAAAACCTTCATTTAAAATTTTGTATGAGTTGACCTAGAATTAGAGGACCAGGTGGTTGTTTTATCAATAATATAAACATCGTTGCTCAAAAAGACTCTATTTCAATTATGCTAGATCTTGATATTGAAACCTCTCCAACTGTGCATTGGAGTTAGCATCCATTATTTGCATAGGATCCTTTTGAAACAGACTAGAAAAACCTTAGGAAAGGATCTAAGATAGGAAGAGTTCAATTTGAGGAAGATTTACTAAAATTTTAACATTAGCAAGCATTTGAGTAAGGGACTATTTCAAATACTAATTTAGTAATACTTTTGGAGGATAAAATAAATGAGATAGATGCCTTGAAAGCTACCCTAAAATTAGCATAGGTATAAACCTTGATAGCAGACAAGATGGCTAAAATAGTAGAAGAAGCATCCACTAGTTTTAACTTCCCCATAGAAGAGGTAATATGAGACCACAATATGAAACATATCTCTCCTATCCACCTTCCAATATTTAGAAGATTTCAATGAGAAGATCTTGACCTGTTTCTATTCAAATTTGATGTTCTATGCAGGTTAGTAGACTATAAAACCGATGCTCAAAAACTAAAGTTGTTTTCCTCAACTCTTGATGATGCAACCCTACATTGGTTCATCAATTTAGGACATAAATAGATAACTACCTAGGAAGACATGAAAAAACTCTTCCTAGATTAGTATCAAGACTTTGGTAGAGCACGATATTCCAAATAAGAAGTCCTAGATATGACAGGAAGGAGAATCATTAGAGGAGTATTGGGATAGGTTTGGTTTTAATTTGGAGATAGGTCCTTAAGAATTATATTCTTAAAGGGGCTTACAAATGAATCTCTTGAAGCCTTAAACATGATTTTTGGAGGGGATATTTATCAACACCAAATGTCTAATATTCGGTAGTTGTGTTAAAAATTTTCTAGAAGGAAGGGTAAGTTAACCCCCAAGAACATCAAACAATCAGCCACTATCACTAAAAAATAAATAGAGAATATGCTTGAAGACCTCAAGAGTGAGATGTTGTCATCTATCACACTCCAAATGGACACCCTTCTACTTGAGAATAAAGGAGAATGAGGCAACACTAACCTAGTTTTTTTTCTAAATGCAGGGAAAGCACCCTAGAAATGAATGTCTTGAGAATAAAGTTAGAGTGTGTGTTGTGTGTCAGAAATATCATAAAACTAAGTTGTGTTTGCAGTTATAAAAATCTAGAGAGGAATCTAAAGTAATGAAAGCATACTTCATGGGTAATAGAAGAAACTATAAATAGTATCCTATGGAAAACAACATGCCAGTTGGAATACCATCCTATGGGGGTAATAATTAACAGAACCAAGTTCAAGTTCAATCACCCAACATGGGATGGTGGGTACAACAACCTTGGACTCAATTTCTCCAAGGAGAAAATCCTTACAATTCCTATCCATGGATGCCATACCAGTAGCTTGGATAGCAGTGGAGAAATCAAAACACTTGGAGCCAAACTCCACAACATGTTGCACCAATCCCACTACAACCAAGTTTACCAACTTCCCCTACTTTGAGACTTGATCAATTACTGGCACAAACTACTTCTAATTCAAATAACAAACCACAATCAACATAACATATGGAAAATAATATGTACCTAATGTATAATATCAAAGTAGATTGTAGTCCCATATAATTAAGGCCAGGTAAACAGGTAGGTGTAGAAGTAGCTCCTATGGTAGAAGAGGAGAAAAACATAGAATTATAAAAAGAGGAATCACCTCTTATAGAATAAGTAGAAGAAGAATCAACAACTATAAATAACAGATAAGGGGTTCCACCTTTTCCAAAAGGTTGTAGGAACCCAAGAAGCCATTACAACCAAAATTTGATATTCTTTCCAGTTTGAAGGACATGACAGTCATAATTCCTCTCTTTCAAGCCATAAAGGATATTCCTATCTATAGCAAGGCCATGAGAGAGTTGTGTCTAAGAAAAATAGGAAGAAAAATAGCATAGGAAATCAATTTTGTAGGACAACTAGCTGATATTATGCTAGGAAATACCTACAGCTAAAATATTCAAACCCAGGAAGCCCTATTTTAACTATGAAAATTGGGGGTTGTGTTTTACCCAATACATTAGTAGATCTAGGGGCTTCCATTAATGTCATGCCTAAGAAAACAATGTAAAAACTTAGTTTAACAATATGAAGCCAACCAAAACTTTTTATCAGTTGGCAAATAGGTCAACAGTTCTCCCTAAAGGAATATTGTAAGACATAACTGTCACAGTGGATGCATGGGAGTACCCAACAGATTTCTTAGTATTACAATTCAAGTTTGGGTTGGATGGTTATCCACTCATCTTAGGTAGGCCTTGGTTGGCAATATTTGATGCCTACATAAGTTGCACAAATGGATAGATGACCATTTTTTATGGTCAAAACGTAAAAAAAAATTATTATCCATCCACGTGCATGGTCTCTAGATTTTTTGAAAGAACCTAAATGTGAAAACTAGAACATGAGAGGTTTATCAATGATTCAATACATCATGGCACTTGATGAGTTGGAGGATAAGAGTGATGAGGATAGGGTGATATCAAAAAAATTTCAAGAAGAATCCTCATGTCCTCCTCTAGAATTACCATTAGTGGGAGGTAAAGATCACCATTTATAGCAAATAGAAGTTGTACCTATGAGAGTATTAAACATAAATTATGAGCTGAAATTTGAATAGTAGATCAAACTAAGAGATACATTGGTCAAACATCAAGGTGCATTTGCTTAAAGGTATTCAAATATGAGAGGAGTAGTTCATGAAACCTGTACTCATCGAATGTATCTGGAAGATGAAATAAAACTGGTAAGACAACCAAAATGTAGGATGAATCAAAACCAACGAAGCACCCACTTCGGGCCTCTCCATCAGCGAACCATTTCTACTTCACCAAAAATCTTGTGAAGCATCTGCTTCGGCTAACTTTCGTGTGAAGTACTTTCACCCGAAGCAACATCTTTCGAAGGCAAGAATGCGCTTCGGCCGAAATACCCCTGAACCGCAGTTTTGAAGAAGGATCGCGACGAAGCATTTTGAAGACTCACCAGTGAAGTATCTACTTCAGGCGAAGGACCTCAATGAAGCAGTTTTTGCATGCCTCTCCAGTGAAGCAGCGAGAAATGAAAAGCCCCACTTTGAGGAGGAATATCTGCTTCGGCACTCAACACCCCCGAAGTTGCCTTGCGAAGCTCCATCATGCGAAGTGCAAACCAAGAAGGGAGAATCTACTTCGGCTCAAGTCCATTGCGAAGTGAAGTTGCGAATGAAAATCTAGCGAAGCGCTTCCAGGGCACGCACTCCAAGCCGGGTATTTTTCCAAGGCGATCAAGTGCCTCATAAATGCATTTTTACGTGCCCGAAAAGACCGCTGCCCATTTTTGGCAATTGGAAATGAAATATCAGTTCTTAAAGGAGAGCCCGACGAGCATGGCGGCCACTCGAGCACTGCACCCAGAGGCCAAGGACGTTCAGGCGGCTCATTAATGCATATTTCCCTGCTGACCCGGTCGCAGCAGCCAGTTTTGGTAACAGATTTGAGAGCTCAGTCACGAGAGCCGCGAAGAGCCGACTTCTCAGGTTTTGAGGATGTACTCCTCCATGATGTGCATTGATGGCTCAGAGGGTCGGGTCCTCTATAAAAACCCAGGCATTGTAATGTAAAAAGGGGGGGAAATTTTTGCTAGAAAGTTGTTGTAACTTAGATTCCTGCGATTAATACTAAAGAGCTTTGGACTCTATTTCTCTCTTTTATGCTGCCTTCTGTGATTATTTCTTTTATCTTTTCTTCATTTGCATACTGTAATTCTGAACTCTGGATTTAGGTGTGTGATTGGAGTGGAACCCTGAGATTTTCTCGAAGGATACATAGGGGAGGAAAATGTTGTATTAGTTTTCTTTTATGCTTGCTGTGGATAGTGTTTCTGTCATATTCACTCCTTCTTCGTCGTTGTAACTCTGAACTCTGAATTTTGATGACAGGGAAGGGTAATCCTGGAACTCGTCCAGAGGATACATAGGAGGATTAATATTGCATTCATTTCATTTATTCTTGGTGTTCTTTGCTGCTATTTTAAGCTATTGGCTAGCAATCGTGCTTCTGGTTCTTTCCCACCATTAAACTACTAAAATTTCTTCCCTTACTCTTTTATTTCTTTCCTGCACCCTTATCTTAAACATCAAAGTAGTTTAGTATAGGAGCCGGCCTTTCTCCGGAGATTGGCATGAGGGGCATCTCTTCCCTTTGGCCTTTCAATGTTGGTCTAGGTCTAGGGCGCATACACTTACCCAAATCCTTTCCTGGGTAGATTTGATGACCAACAGTTTTTGGCACGCCCGGTGGGACCCGGTCAGTCTCACCTTGTGAGTAGTAGTGAGAACCGATGCTCTCATTACCGAAAGACTCTTAGCATCTGGCGACTCTGTTTAACCAAGAATATTTAAGTCATAGAGACCGGTACCAAATTCTGTGCCTTCATGCAAACAAGATGGAGAGTTAGGAATAGAGGAGAGGAAACTGAGTTCTTTGAGCTAGATATTGACGCCTTTGGGGAACGATCTAGGTTAGTCACCCCCGAGTCTCTATTACATGGAACATCCTCGCAAGAGGCCACTGTTGACGAACAAGGCCTAACTTCTGATAGCACAACGACTAGCTTTCCTCCTAATCCTCCCAACTCATCGAAGCATCCTAGTGCCTCCATTCCTATTGGTCATCCTGTTAGCAATCAAGGAGGAGCTTCGGGAATTCTTGTTTCTCAAAATCCAAGAGTAAATATGGCACAACAATAACAACAACAACAACAACAAATGCAGCAACAACCGCCACCCAGATTATTCCTAGCATGGAATTCTTTAGGACCGCTAAATCTAGTGGGACAAGGGCAAGTGCCGCCTACTGCTATAAAGAAGATCCCAACGTTCGATGGAACTAGGAAGACTGCTCTGGAGCACATCCAGGACATAGTTTCTCTAGCGATGATCCATGACATCACAGAAGAGCATGTTATGGTAAAGCTTCTGGTTCTATCTCTTAGAGGAAAACTCCTCTACTGGTATAGATCTTTACCACCCGATACCATTACGGGATGGGACCAGTTAGTCGGATAGTTGATGCGAAGCTTCAATGAGTCCGCCGATCCGACCTCTCTCCTGCATTAGTTCACAATGATCCAGAGACATCCACAAGAGGAGATCACCAATTTCAATGTTAGGTTCGCTCAAACCTAGCAAAGAATACCAGTTGGACTTCGACCAACTGATGAAGCTACAACATACTATTTCCTTCGGGCTTTCAATCCTGATATCAGTGTCATGGTGAGGTATTCGAATATCAATACCTTCCCAGAGTTATATGAGTTAGCCCAAAAAGCGGAGATGGATCTAATAGCTATGGGTAAGCTTCCCCAAAGGATGTCGATGCCCATACTCCCCAATTTCTATCAATCCCAGTATGCGAGCATAGCCGCTTCGCAGATCTCTGCAACCCCTGCATACCCGATCTCATCTTGGAACCCGAATCCCATTGTATCCCAAATCACCGCTCCACAAATTCATTTTCCCACTTTTTTGACTCCATAGCCCACGGTCACTTCGGCATTCCCTATACTGCCAGCACCACTTCAACACCCCGCCCTACCTCCAATACCCACGATGGCTCCATTGCCACCTATTCCTAAAACCGATGACATGCAAGCCAAAATACTGCAAGAAGTTCAGTCCCTAAACTCCACAGTGCAGACCCTGTCTAATGACATGACCATTATGAAGAAGAAGCAAGCGCAACAAGAGTTTCTACCAAGAAGGTCTTATCCTACACCTGCGCTTACTAAAGATCAAGCGGCCCAGCAAGGAAGAGCTTCGGCTAGAAATGTTGCAATAGACGAAGCCCCGAGCACTTTCGATTATATACATTGGTGCTCCACGTGTAATGATCCTCATGAAGAAAATACCTGCATGTTGCACCAACACTATGTACAAATGCTGGCGAGCAGTAGTCATGGCGGTCAAGTCAACGTCATCAGGCAATTGAATCAGAACCTGGTAATTGGTGAAGAAGAGCCAGTTGCAGTCCTTACCAGAGGAGGCAAAAGGTCGATAGAGGTGGATGCTACTCAAATGGCTCCCTTAAAGATGCATGCTCACCATGAGAAGGGACAACAATCTTCTCAAGCCCCGAGCGAAGCTCCTCAGCCTACACCAGTCAAAGAGAAGGCTCAACAGGCCCCTGCAAATCCACCTTAGGGGGAAACCAAAGAACAAGCTAGAGAGAAGCTCAGGCTTCCTTCGCTAACCAAGAGGCAAAGGGTCGAAGCTACGGAATAGTATCACACTAGATATGAGCCAAGAAAGGAACCTGAGGTGCCTAGCTCCCTAGCTTACAATATAGTAGACGAGCTGAAGAGGATTCCAGCCAAAATTAGTCTGTACGATGCACTGCAACTACCCGGACAAGTGGACCTGCTGCAAGAATCATTGAAGATGACCAAAGCAAGAAAAGTAGCACCACTTGCCCTAGTGCAGACCCTATCCACATCCATTACAGGGAAGAATCGGCCACCTCCATTCTACCTGTCTCTACAGATGGAAGGGTATATTGTTCACAACTGTATGATTGACTCCGGGGCCGCAACAACAGTCATGCCCAAAGCAGTGTGCGAAGAGATAGGGATGGAATATACGTGAAGTAGTCATGGCGTACTCCAGTTGGATGGTACCCCTATGAAGACTATAGGAGTGATTAAAGATATACCTATCCGACTACACAAGATGCCTCAAATCATAGTTATACAAGAGGTGGTGGTCGTCGACCTAGAACCCTATTTTAGTATGTGCTTGTCGAGAGAATTCATGGCAAAGCTAGGCGGATATCTATCTATGGATTACTCGCACTTGGAGATTCCATTCAAAGGGAAGAAGATAAAAATTTACAATGAGAAGCCTTCCACCTTCCTCGTAGAGAAGAGGTCCGAAGCAGAGAGCAACGATCCTGTGCATGCGATAGTGGAAGGGATAGAGCAGGTGGACCTGGTCGAGGAGTCCCTCGCACAGTTAAGTTGTGAAGATGAGTTTTCATTGGCAGACTTTAATGCCATGATAGAAACCGATATGGGATGTTATGCCATCGCCAAGCTTGAGAAACACATCAAGACAGAAGATAAGGTCTCCACCCAAGGCGAGTTATGGAAATTATTCTTTGATGGCGCCCGATGCAAAAATGGCGTCGGGGCGGGCATCCTTTTGGTATCACCTTCTGGAGAGCAGAAGGAATATTGTTACCGGTTGGTGTGGAGTTGCACCAACAATGCAATAGAATATGAAGCATTATGCCTAGGACTCAAAAAAGCAGAGAAGTTAGGCATAAAGCATCTCCAAATCTTTGGAGACTCAGAATTGGTATGCAATCAAGTCACCAACAAGTGCACTTCAAAGAAGCACTATCTCAAGTCATACCGAAATAGGGTATGGGACTTGTTTGACCAGTTCGAATCTCTCAATCTGCAGTCTATTCCAAGAGAAAAGAATCGACATGCCGATGTTCTAGCATCTATCGCAGCCAAGTATTCTCCAGCAGAAGACATGGTGCATAAGCCTAAAGCTGTGAGGATGATTTACAGGCCCTCCGTCCCAGACAGAGATCTACATTGGCAAGTTTTTGACAACGATGAGCAGATTGTGAATTTTATGATTCAAGAAGCAGCCACAGTTGAGAAGAGAAGCCCTGACGATGAGGAATATGAAGGGCTAGTTCAATTGAAGAATAACCACGTTCCCAAGGGATTAATTACTCTTGAAAGCCTCTTTGATCAGAATGATCGAGCAGTTTCTCACAGGATCAAGGTTAATGCAAAGCAGTACCAAGATTTAGAACTTGAACCTGGAAAAGCAATAAAGGTTGGAACGGATTGCACTTCGAAGGAGCTAGAACAGATCCGATCTTTGTGCAGAAAGTATCCCGACATAGTGGCTTGGTCTTATCAAGATCTAAAGGGATATGATCGGCAACTGATCCAGCATACAATTGAGTTGCAGGAAGGGATCAAACCTTTTCGGCAGAAGCAAAGGCCAGTAAATCTGAAGATCGAGGTCCTGATGAAAGCCGAGCTCCTGAAGATGCTCGAGGCAAAGATAATTTATCCCATAAAGCATTCCTCTTGGGTAGCGAATCTAGTCCCAGTGAGAAAGAAGAATGGAGATATAAGGTTATGCGTGGACTTTCGCAACTTGAACCAGGCTTCGCTTAAAGATCACTACCCTCTCCCGTAGATAGATCAGATCTTGCATTCAGTAGTCGGGGCTCAGCGCTTCTCCCTACTAGATGGTTTCTCTGGATATAATCAGATCTGGGTTAGGGATGAAGATCAACATAAAACCGCATTCACCACCAAATGGGGAACATTTGCTTACCAGCGAATGCCATTCGGCCTTTCGAATGCGGGGGCCACTTTTCAGAGGGCCATGGATCTAGCTTTTGGTGAGCTCTTGAATAAGGTTATCGTTATCTATTTGGATGACATGACCGTCTTCTCCCGAAGAAGGGAGGATCATTCTTTTCATCTACAACAGGTATTTGAAAAATGCCAAGAATTTGGCATTTCAATCAATCCAAAGAAGTCCATATTCATAGTCAACGAAGGGAAGTTATTGGGACATGTGATATCTGAGAAAGGCCTCACTGTAGATCCTGATAGAGCCGAGGCTCTATTGAAGCTCCCACTTCCAGTAAACAAGAAAGGACTTCAATATTTTTTTGGTCAGATCAACTTCGTAAGGAAGTTTGTTCTAGACTTCGCCCAGGTCATCAAGCCGATGTCCGAACTATTGAAGAAGGATGCAGAATTCATCTGGATGGAGGAAAGGAAAAAAGTGTTCAAAGAGATCAAGACCCGAATCGCTCAGGCACCGGTCCTGACTAACCCTGACTATAATCGGGATTTCATCCTATACGCCATAGGAGAACCTGAGAGCTATGTTGCAGTTCTAACACAAAAGGGGGAAGATGGCGAAGAGCGCCCCATCGCATTTCTAAGTCAAGTGATAAACCCCCATGAAGAAAAATACAATTTCATAGAAAGACAAGTGCATGCAGTCATGAAGTCTCTTAGGAAATTCAAGCAATTCATTTCCCAAAGTCGGGTTACGGTCTTTGTCATTCACCCTGATGTGCACAATTTCATCATCCAAGGAGAATTGGGAAGCAAAAGGGCCGGTTGGGTCAGCAAGATACAAGAGTTCGACATCGACATTAGGCCCATGAAGCTGGTCCGCGATCGTGCATTGTGTCAAGAACTGGTGAAGAGCGTAGCGGTCAAAGTGATAGCCTACCAGTGGGATGACTCGCCAGCAGAAGGATGCTTCACAAACCAAGAAGAGGATGAGAAATACTGGGTCGGCGAGATAGTTGAATACTTCAACACCGGTAGATGTCCTTCACATCTAAATGCTTCACAGTGAAGGCATTTCAGGATGCGGTCCTCCCGATATACTTTGCGCCCCGAAGGCCTATTTTTTAGAAACATTGATGGTGTCCTTCTTAGGTGCATAAAATATGATGATAAAAGGAGAATCCTGGGAGAATTCCATTCAAGATTATCTGGAGGTCACTTCGTAGGAAGAGCAACGACATTGAAGATAATCAAAGTTGGTTATTATTGGCCTACACTCTTCGTCGATGCCTTTGCGGTCTATCGTCGATGTGAGCAATGTCAAAAGTTCATCGGCCGAAGCAGAAGTGCTCCTATGCCTCTCCGACCGATACAAGTAGAAACTCCCTTTCAACAATGGGGGTTGGACTTCATAGGGGTTATATCGCCTAACTCCTCCATCGGTCATAAGTTCATCTTGACCGCGACCGACTACTTCACCAGATGGGCCGAAGCAGTTCCCACAAAGCATGTTGATCAGGAGACCATCATAGCCTTCCTTGAAGGATTGATCACCCGGTTTGGCATTCCCAAAGCAATCATAATAGACAATGGTCCTGGCTTCATAGGCACCAAAATCAATGAGTTCCTCTATCGATATGGGATATATCATAAAGTCTCCTCCAATTACTATCCACAAGGTAACGGCTTGGCAGAATCAACCAACAAGACTCTGTTGAGGGTGTTAAGAAAGCTCATAGAGATAAACAAAAGAACTTGGCACCTTCTTCTAGATCGGGCCTTGTGGGCCGATCAGATTTTTGTCAAGAAGTCGATCAAAACATCGCCTTACGCCCTAGTGTATGGCAAGGAGGCCATCTTGCCAACTCATGTAGAGATCCCTGTGCTCCAGCTGCTACTGGACGATGAAGAGGAAGTTGATTCTATGGAAAATAGGTTGGCTCAGCTTCTGTAGCTAGAGGAAGATCACGAGAAGGCTTACCAGAGCTTCGCTAAGCATGCTCAGGTCACCCGAGATTGGTTCAAGAAAAAATCATCCGATCGCACATTCAAAGTGGGAGATCTGGTATGGAAGTGGGATTCTTGGAAGGCCAAGCCTGGGAATCATGACAAATTGGATGCGTTTTGGGACGGACCGTTCAAAATCATGAAGGTAAATTCGGCCAACTCTTTCATCCTCAAAGATGCAGATGGCCAGGTATTGCCAATCTCTGTCAATGGTCTTCACTTGAAGACTTTTTATCACTGAAGATGTATAAAAAAAAAATACTTTGTATATAGTTTTTCATCCATGTATATATACTCTGCTTTGAGATCTCCGAAAGGCTAAGTGTTAAAGTTGCAAACTCCAGCTCGCTAAGCCCCGACATCACTGAACTCAACAAAAATCTCCTTCGGGGAGTTTTACTGTGAAGCAACTGACGCGAGATACTTCGCAGCGAAGCACTTTGGCTTCCAAAGGATCCTCGGAAGACCGAAGAAGTCATTGAAAGAAAGTAGGAGATGAAAAGAGCTTCGCACCCGAAGCATTTCAAGCAGCTGCTTCGGGTGAAAGTTTTGCGAAGCGGTTTTCAAAAGAAGCCTAGCGAAGTATTTTTCAAAGAAAACAAGCTTCGGAGGGGCCAGCCTTCTACGAAGCAAAGAAGTGATGCAACGAGGGAAAACTACTTCGGGCCCGAAGCATAGAAAATCCACCCACATCGGAGGTTCGTTGCGAAGCAGTTTTAGCACCGGTTTCACTTCGCCAACCCGACGGCACGCGAAACAAGGAGCATTTAAAACGTGTCTTGGGGGACGCATCGATGGCAACTTAGGGGAATGTTCGGGGTGAATGATTTTAATGCCAAGGTGGTGGAGCGCATCCCAAAAGAATTCTATTGCGAGAAAAGTTCACGCTCGGGTACGAGGTGGCAGAAGGTCAAGTTCTCGATGTAGGGGAAATCATCGAACCACACGGGCCTGCGTACTACGCCGCTGCGAAGCCAATCAAAAGACACGGCAACCTTCCCCATCCGAGTGTAAATTTAATTATGGTAGGTGCCATAAATAGAGGTAGTTGCCTTCTAAGGCTATAAAACTCAAGCCTCGATGGTAAAGAAGGGTGTTTGCCAACTGGTTCATGCAAGACTGAGAGCTCCCACCATTGATAGCCTGCATTCCTCTGCCCTTTGCATCGAAATCCTTTGCATTAAGTCTTCTGCACCATGAACTCTGCTGCCGCCCATATTCACAATGGGAAAGAAAAACTCTAAAGAGAAAGGTAAGGAACCCGAGGTAGCAGCCCCGAAGAAGGGCAAAGAAGAACAGAAGCAAAGACCTAAGAAGGTTGACCTTAATCCCCGCCCAAAAAAGCAACCTATGGAGGAAGAAGAATATTCTGAAGAGGAACAGCTTGAAGAGCCACCAATTGATGGGTGGGAAAAAATTAGGGACACTGAGCTTTCAAAGAGCGTGGCCGAGCTCAGATACACCATTGAGTTTATGACAAGCAGGCTCACCCCGAAGAACAAGAGAGCCATTGCATACTATTCTCAGATTTACTGGTATCTGGCCCCGCCCACTCACCATTGTCCTAAGTTAATCTATGCCATCGCGCAGAACTACCAGCCTGCCTCCAGACAAGTGTTGGACGCTACGGGCCACAAATTATTTTCTATTCTGAAAGAAGATGTACAAGCAGCCTTCGCGCCAAATCAAGGTCCGCCCAAGGGCTATTCCGTTCGCAATGTCGTCCTGAGCGAACAAATGGAGAGGTTCACTACCTCCACTTATATTCTAAAATTTCTAAGAGAGAGCCTCAAGAATGGACTCCCTTCGGGCAAGCGTCCCTAGATGCCCCTCCCCCTGACAGATTTCAAGAACACAGACATCTTCTCAATCATTGCATGGGTGGCGGGTCTGTCGACTGATGCTTCGGTGCACCCCTGGCAGGTGTCCTTGGCCGAGTGTATTTCGAGAGGGGAATTCTATGCCCCCGATGCTTCACGGCCGAACACCAACCCAGTCTTCTTCGATTGGGCAGAATGGGTGGCCCGAACCTTGCACACACGGCTTACCAGCATGAAGAATTCTGGGACGGGCCAGTACTTCGCACCCTGTTCTTTCCTTGTTTGGTTGTTTTTCTACCATGTACATAAGCAATTCCCCCACATTGCCATTTCTTCGAGCGGCAAGGATGGAAATCCTCTGCCTATGTACCAGTGGACTCCCCTCCTATTGAGGACAGAGTCTTATTATTCTTTTAATCAACAATTCTTGGGACCCGCTATGCATTTATTGACAGGGTCATGCCCTCGGGTACCCCTCAGTTTAAGAGACAGAGTGGTGCAGGAGAAAAAGGGAGATGTGTTTCAACTGACATAGGGGCTCGTGATTCGCCTATTCGGCTTCATAGGGAAGCCCTTCCTACTACCAGTCTACCCCTCCGAGTACCAGTTCGCATTGGAGGTCGCTCGACAGAGCGATGTTACAAATGCCGTGTACGACCATGGTCGAAAATGGGCACACACCTGTGACTTCCCCTTCAAAATGGGGGTAATAGAAGTGTTTGCCCTAAAGCAAAATGTTTTCCTGGAGGAAAAGCTTGCCAACTTTGGTTTGCTCCAAATTCCTCAACAATGGCTCTATGACCCCTTGGGGGTGATGAGGGACCACCTCAGGTTCAAGAACTTTCATGTCTGCCCCCATCCAAAAATAGTGGATCAGAGGAACAATCCTAATGGGAGGGACTTGGAATGGCATTTAGAGAGGATGAGGACAATGCCTCCCTGGCATGAGTTCTACCCTATGGACGCTGAGTTTGATCCTGTTCAACATCCTTTCCCAACCCCAGACTCCACCTTTTGGAGAAAAGCAAAAGATGATTTGAAGGAGGAGTTGAAGAATTGGGGCGAGGAGCAACTAAGGGAGTGGTGGATAATGAGAGTCCATCACCAAAATATGAAATCCTATGGACTCTTGGCAATAGATAGAGACTTCGCAGTTGTGTACGAAGCCAATGCTGGGACTTGGAAGTCCCTCTCCTTCACCGACTTTGTTCCTCCAGCTGTCCCCGGTTCGGGTGAAAGCCCAGGAAGAGATGATGGTGCTTCGGAGCAGGAAGAAGAGGAGGAGGCAGAAGTTGCACCTAACACAAGTGCCATGGGGTCGGTGCAATCATCAGAGAAAAATAAGAGAAAGAGGCAGGAGCAAGCTCAAGTGCCTCCGACCCACCCGAAGCAACCCCGCACAAAGCTCCCAACTGTCTCTACCGAACAACCTGCAACCGGCCCAACCAAAACAAATATCGAAGGGACGACATCACCAAGAGCCGAAGCAACCCTAGACATGGATGTTATCGATGTGGAGGAGCTCCTCCAACAAGAGGGGGTCCCCGAAGAGGAAGTCATGGAGGTCGCAAGTACCGAAGTCCAGAAGGAGCAAGAGCCGATCACGCAGGAAGTCACTACTACTGCTCTACCAGGTGGGCACGAAGCCCCCCCCCCCCCCCCCCTTCTCCCCCCCCCCCCCCCCCCCCCCCCCCCCCCCCCCCCCCCCCCCCCCCCCCCCCCCCCCCCCCCCCCCCCCCCCCCCCCCCCCCCCCCCCCCCCCCCCCCCCCCCCCCCCCCCCCCCCCCCCCCCCCCCCCCCCCCCCCCCCCCCCCCCCCCCCCCCCCCCCCCCCCCCCCCCCCCCCCCCCCCCCCCCCCCCCCCCCCCCCCCCCCCCCCCCCCCCCCCCCCCCCCCCCCCCCCCCCCCCTTTTTTTTTTTTCTCCCCCCCCGGCCCCTTTATTCCGGGCCCTCTAGCCGAGAAGCTGCTCCAAGCCCGACAAAATATCGAAAAAATGCTGAAGGAGGCCAGGAGGAAGAGAGGGCGCTCTCAGGCTGAAGTAGAAAAATGCACCATTTTTGACCTGAAGGGTGGAAAGCTACATAAAGTGAAGAAGGTCCCTAAGGTCCAAAAGCCTCTGGATGAAATGACTCCGACAGATTATGATTATCAGGAGAAGACCAAGGACCTGGAGCACCTAAATGTAGACAATGAATCTGCATCCATGCATGTCAGAATCGAGACTTTTTGAGCGCATGCGAACATCGCCAATCAGCGCAGATTTGAGGCTGAGAGCGCCAATATCAAATTGGAAGAAGAGCTAGCAAGGACTCGCTCCCAGCTAGAGGACACAGAAAAGCAATGTGAGCATATGAAAAAGGAAGTAGTCTCCTTGAAACAACAGCTAAGACAACTGCAGTATGCAACCAAAAGTCAGAGCCAGATACTGGCCGAAGCTGATGTGAGGGCCAAAGAGCTTGAGAGTAAGATCTTGCAGATGCAGTAGCAGTTGTATGAGAAGGAGAACCTGGAGCTGTTTGACAGAGGCAGAATCAAAGAAATTCGCTCACACTTGCTAAAAGGTTTCAGATCTCGGGCCTCCAGTGCCCTGTCAACTTTAATCTACGTCATCGAAGCTCAGTATGTCATTTCTCAGGAAGGGCCAAAAGTAGATGAAGTCATCCAAAAAATTAAAAGGCGACTTAAACTAGCTTTTGAGGTCCAAAGCATCAAGTATCAGGACCTGCAGGTCACTGCAATGAGCCGAATGGCTAGAGATTGGTCTACGGCACAGGCCACAGTTCACGCCTTCTTCTCCAAGGTGAGGAAAGCACAGAAGGTGAAAGACCTCCTGGATATATTTGAGCACGAGCAGCGGATATCAATGGGTTACTTCCAAGATCTTTCTTCATTAGGTTTTCCGAGTTTCACGGATGATGAAGGGAACCTTCTATCCAAGGAAGAACTCAAGTCGGTGTGGCTTCAGTTTGAAGGTGACGTCTCAGAGATAGACGGGTGGGCGAGCCAATTACAGAAGGACAAGTCATAGATTTCATTCTGAGACATTGTAAGATCGTGGCCTACCTCAACGACCTGAGCGCTAGAGCCAAACATGCTAACATCGGGCAGATTGATCGGTTCCATGTTTTGATCAAGGCCCTACAAGATCAAGAACCATTTCAAAAGGGTGCCTGGGCTCACGTTCGATGAACCATGGAATGCATCCGCGATCGCCTTCAGCCATCACCGACACAGGAACCCTCGCCAGAAGAGGAAGAAGAAGAGGAGGAAGAACCAGAAGAAGAAGAAGAAGCAGTCATGGAACAACCCGCAGAAGAAGAAAAGGGAGAAGGGTCTGGAGGTAACTCTGGCCCAACGGATCAAGGCTAAAGGGTTCTTCCACCGAGACGAGCTCGTTGCCTCACGAGCCGCCAAGAATGTTGACAATTTTGTCACATTGCTTAGAGGGGTAGAAAAATCAAAATTTTGTACAGTGTTTCTTTTTTGTAAAATATTTCTTTTGTTGTTTTTTGAAAATATTTGTAAGTGTTGCAGCAACTTTGGCTTTCCCTGCCACCCCCTTTTGTATATAGAATGAAGTTAAAAGAGCTTCGCTACTAAGAAGACTAAGGAAAAAAGCTTCGCCAAAAGGAAGAAAAGAAGTAGAGAAGAAAAGAGCTTCGCACCCGAAGCATTTCCAGTGACCACTTCGGGCGAAAGTTTTGCGAAGCGGCATTTCAAAAGAACAGCTTCACCAAAGAAGGAGAGTCTACTTCGCACCCGAAGCATTCCCAGTAGCTACTTCGGGTGAGAATTTTGTGAAGCGGTGTTGCCGAAGAAGGAATACAAGGAATGCGTAAGAAAACTACTTCGGGCCCGAAGCACTTCAAACAGCTACTTCGGGTAAGAAACTTGCGAAGCGGAACTCGAAAGGTGCAAACATTGAAAAATACTTCATTGAAAAACCAGCGAAGCACCCACTTCGGGCCTCTCCATCAGCGAACCATTTCTACTTCACCAAAAATCTTGTGAAGCATCTGCTTCGGCTAACTTTCGTGCGAAGTACTTTCACCCGAAGCAACATCTTTCGAAGGCAGGAATGCGCTTCGGCCGAAATACCCCCGAACCACAGTTTTGAAGAAGGATCACGGTGAAGCATTTTGAAGACTCACCAGCGAAGTATCTACTTCGGGCGAAGGACCTCAGTGAAGCAGTTTTTGCATGCCTCTCCAGCGAAGCAGCGAGAAATGAAAAGCCCCACTTTGAGGAGGAATATCTGCTTTGGCACTCAACACCCCCGAAGTTGCCTTGCGAAGCTCCATCATGCGAAGTGCAAACCAAGAAGGGAGAATCTACTTTGGCTCAAGTCCATTGTGAAGCGAAGTTGCGAACGAAAATCTAGCGAAGCGCTTCCAAGGCACGCACTCCAAGCCGGGTATTTTTCCAAGGCGATCAAGTGCCTCATAAATGCATTTTTACGTGCCCGAAAAGACCGCTGCCCATTTTTGGCAATTGGAAATGAAATATCAGTTCTTAAAGGAGAGCCCGGCGAGCATGGCGGCCACTCGAGCACTACACCCAGAGGCCAAGGACGTTTAGGCGGCTCATTAATGCATATTTCCTCGGCTGACCCGGTCACAGTAGCCAGTTTTGGTAACATATTTGAGAGCTCAGTCACGAGAGCCACGAAGAGCCGACTTCTTAGGTTTTGAGGATGTACTCCTCCATGATGTGCATTGATGGCTCAGAGGGTCGGGTCCTCTATAAAAACCCAGGCATTGTAATGTAAAAAGGGGGGGAACTTTTTGCTAGAAAGCTATTGTAACTTGAATCCCTGCGATTAATACTAAAGAGCTTTGGACTCTATTTCTCTCTTTTATGCTGCCTTCTACGATTATTTCTTTTATCTTTTCTTCATTTGCATACTGTAATTCTGAACTCTGGATTTAGGTGTGTGATTGGAGTGGAACCCTGAGATTTTCTCGAAGGATACATAGGGGAGGAAAACACTGTATTAGTTTTCTTTTATGCTGCCTGTGGATAGTGTTTCTGTCATATTCACTCCTTCTTCGTCATTGTAACTCTGAACTCTGAATTTCGACGACAGGGAAGGGTAATCCTGGAACTCGTCCAGAGGATACATAGGAGGATTAATATTGCATTCATTTCATTTATTCTTGGTGTTCTTTGCTGTTGTTTTAAGCTATTGGCTAGCAATCGTGCTTCTGGTTCTTTCCCACCATTAAACTACTAAAATTTCTTCCCTTACTCTTTTATTTCTTTCCTGCACCCTTATCTTAAACATTAAAGTAGTTTAGTATAGGAGCCGGCCTTTCTCCGGATATTGGCACGAGGGGCATCTCTTCCCTTCGGCATTTCAATGTTGGTCCAGGTCTAGGGCGCATACACTTACCCAAATCCTTTCCTGGGCAGATTTGATGACCAACATTTAACATAGATTTTCTGATTTTTTTCCTTCTCAAATTTGGATTTCATAGGGAATGGGTTGATCTTTTTCACAATTGCATATCTAATCCTTGGTTTTCAATCTTGGTAAATGGTTCTACTGTAGGATTTTTCCCTTGTAAAAGGGGCCTCATAGAGGGAGATATTATCTCCCCCATACCTTTTATTATTCTTATTGAATCCTTCGGTAGAGCACTCAAAAATACCTACTCCAACGATATAATTTCAGGCATTAAGGCTGTGTCCAATTTAAGATCTCTATCTCACCAATAGTTCGTTGATGATACCATCATTGCTACTCATGCTTCTATGTGGGAAGCAAAAACCATTAAGATTATTCTTGATACATATGAGGAGGCTGCAGGTCAAAAAATAAATTATATTAAAAGTAAAATCTATTTCATTAACACTCCCCAAGAGAGAAGAAAATATTACACGTATTTTTTAATGTGTTATATCTCAGTTACCTACTACATATTTGGGCCTCCCTCTTTTCACGAGTGCTCCGAAGGAATCCATGTGGAGTAATGTTATTGAGAGGATTAACAAAAAACTTACAGGTTGGAAAGGGACCCTCCTCTCTCAAGCAACCAAAGACACCCTGACAATGGCTTGTATCCAAATTTTTCTTGTTTATTTCATGTATTTCTTCAAATTTCCTACTGCTGTCTACATGAAAATTGAGAAAATCCAAAAAATATTTTGTGGGCAAGTGTCGAGGATAGGAAAGGATTTCATCTAGTTATTTGGAACAAGGTGTGCTCCCTAAAAATTTAGGGGGGATTGGGGCTCCAAAGAGTTTGTAATATGAACACAACCTTGTTATCCAAGCAAGCATGGAAGGTTTTCACCAACAACAACCTTGAATGGGTCTCAATTGTCAACAAAAAATATCTTCAAAACTATTGTTTCCTAAATGATGATATTTCCAGAGATGGGTCCACTTTCTGGAAATCAATTACCCAAACCAAATATCTAATTCATAATGGGATAGGATGGCAACTAGGCACAAGGATCAAAATTAATTTTTGGACTGACAAGTGGATTTCTAATCAACTAATTTTAGAGAACAATGAAATTGTTGTCTTACAGCCTTTCTTGGAAACATTAATTGGAAAAAGGGTGAAGATTTCATTAAAATTTCATCGAATTCCAAGTGTCGGAAACATTTCCATATTCCTTGTGCTAATGGTCAAATCTTTGCTACCTCAAAATTTTTGAAAACCATCCTAAATGTAATAATCATCCCCACTGGCAATTCTCCTGACTCTCCTTTTTGAAAAGAAACTTATTTTGGGTTGTTCATAATTAAATTTGCTCATGATCTAATTATTGATTATCAAGTGGTCCATATTCCTTATGATCGAGTGTGTATTAAATACCTCATACCAAAATTTGCTCATTTCAGATGGTTGGCCATTCAAAATAAGATTCTAATTATTGTTAACATTATGAAAAGGGGTATGTCTATCCCCAAAAAATGCTATTTGTGCATGAATTCCTAGGAATATACCAATCACCTCCTTTTGGAGTGCTCTTTCTCCAAGATAGATTTGGATCACCTTATGTCCACTTTTCATATCTCTTGGGTTCCTCCTAATTTGTTGAGTCACCTTTTCACCCAATGGCCTGCTCCATTCAAAAATCTTAGATTATCTTCTCTATAGAAAGTGAGCCTTCATCATATCTTATGACAATTGTGTCTTGAAAGAAATAGCAGGGTTTTTTTTTCCTCCTCTAAGGATCTCATCTTTGTTTCCAACAAAGTTATTGCCTTTGCTATCAAGAATTCCCAGATCTTCCCTTGTCCCAAACCACCTGATTCTAGATTGGAGTCTATTCTATTATCTTCTTTAAATATTCCATGCAACTCCAATTCTAGTTTACTAGCCCCGCATCCCATAGTGGGTGCCCATTAGATTCCTCCCCTAATTGAGTGGCTAAAACTTAACTTTTTCAATTATTTTAGGGAATCTAAGCCACTCAATATTCCTAAGTTTCTTCCATCACTTCAACTCATTTCAAGAAGGAAGAAGCATGGCCTTATCATCAAGGTCTCTTTAAGGTGCTATATACCTTTCTGTTGGAGAATTTTCCTAAGGAAAACCTTGTGACTTAGGATACACAGGGGAACAACACTAAGGATGATACTTCTTCCACTTCAGCTTATACGGTTCAAGGATCCAAAAGAAAGAGGTTGGAGGACAAGCATCAAGGACATGAATTGGCAAGGAAGAGGGCCAAAGTGGAGGTCACTCCCATGAGGAGCTCTCAACATCTCAAAAAAAATGAGCTTTGAAGTCTAGGGAAGCCAAAGGAAGCTGATGAGGATGATCCTAACGATCCCATGGAGTAGTTTCTATAGAAGTATGTTATTAAGACTTCTTCAGCTACTATCGCTCACTTGGAAACCGCCTGGGCTGCTATTGGAGGAGCCATTTCATAGCTTAAATACCATAAGAATACCCTTAATCTTTTGTTATTTTGTAACACCTTCGAATAAGATACCCCTACAAAGTCTATTGCAGCTACTAAACTTGATGCTAAGGAGGATGAGGTTGTGGAGATAGCTAGGGAAATATTCAAGGATACCCCTAAGGATGAGGCTAAGGAAGACAAGAAGGAATAAATTAATGAGCTTGTTATTGCCTGATTGGCTTCCATTCTGATGTTTTTGTCCCTTTTGGGATTTTTTCTTTATCTCTTTTTGAAATATATTTTTTATCCTCTATTTAGTTTGGTTCTTAAGGATGCTATTTTTGTGGTTTACACATCCTTTTTCTCTTCTGATGTACTAAGGCATTAGGGCACCTTTCAAATGCCCTCTTTAATAAAAAAATTTAACTTACCAAAAAAAAGAAGCTTAACTTTGATGGTGCCTCCAAAGAAAACCCAAGGGATGTTTGTGTAGGTGGCCTAGTTAGAGATAGTAGTGGACAAGTTATTATAGCTTATGCTTAGTATCTGGGGTGCCAAACTAATCATTTTTTTGAATGTCATGTGCTATGGAGAGGGCTAGATCTTCTCAAGGATTATAAATGAAACCTTTTTATTAAGGGAGATTCTTTGAACATTATAAATTCTCTTAAAAACAATAAGGTATCCTATTGGAATGTCAAAACTATTATTTAGGAAGCTAATAAATTGTCCCAAAATTTCAATGATATCTCTATCAACCATGTGTACCCCCAAGCTAACAGACCTACAAATATTCTTGCCAATTGGGGAGTTATCCATAAATCTCTATCCATTTAGAAAGAAAGCTTTCCCCAAGAAGTTTTAAATGCTACTAATACTGATTTGGTTTGAAATATGTGGTCATAGGTTTTGGCGGGTCAGCTTCTCTAATGTTGAATCTACCCTTTTTAGCATGATGTGTTTCTTTGGTTCAAATTCTTATGGCAAAAATTTTCTTATTAGCATGACTCTTTGTCTTGCTATCAGTACTAAATTTTGGTTCTCCCGTTTCCCTTTTGTGAAGTATATAATGTCCCAAGATAGGCTCTGTCAGTGGGTTTACCTCGTGGTTATCTTCTCCAAGCATGTCAAGTCCCTGAGTAGGTCTAGGCTATGCAAATGGACGTTATCTAACAATATCAATGTGTCAAGTCTCGAGATGCTTAATTTTATATCTTATTAATTTTAAGATTTATTTTTTCAATTATTTGGCACTCCCAATCCTTTTCCAGCCCTATCATGTGCGAATTCTATCCTGTGCCATGTTTTTTTTATGATATCGGTTCCCTAAAGATAATTACTATGTGGTTTATCAATCACACCAACTCAACTTTTGAAAAGAGTGCTTATGGTGCCAAAAATTTCTATATTTACATCCCTGGTCTATGTCAGTCCATCACCATCTGGTTTTGTTCACCTTTGTGTGTCCTAGATAGTAATAAGATTTTATGGTCTTCCTTTCTCCTTGATCTTACCAACATGGCCTTGCTTGAGCCATCTACCCTTCAGCTTGATCTCCTATCTCACACATTTCTAGAAGCTCATGGTCTCATTCCATTTCTAAGTAAGTTCAAAGGATCTGAGCAGGATATAACTGAAGAACTCATCCATATCAATTCAGGAGGTCATACCAGCTTAATAAATAAATGTTTGATATAATTCAAAGCTTCCCTTACCATATTTTGGATGAATAAGTGATGATCCTTGCATTACTACTCACAACACAATCCATGTTACCATCATTAGTAGCATTATCAACACCATGGATAAGATCAGCGAGACTCTTAAGGTGCTACTCTTGAACCATCCTAGAGATGCTCCTGCAAATGAAGATGTTATAGAGGTCTAGGTCTGGGTCTATTGAGTACTTTGTTTGTTCTCATGTTGGGTCTCTCTATTTTTGGTCTTTTGATCCCTTGCATGGGATTTTAATTATAGTCTATAGTTTCCTTGTGTGGGTCTTTTTGAGCACTGTGTTTATTTTTGTATAGGTGTCTATTATAGTTTTTATGGATCTTTTACGAGATTCCCTTGTGTAGGTTTTTTCATAGCTCCTTTACAGGTTTTTCAGGTAGTTACTTCTCTTAAGCAACCCCTATGTGGGTATTGCTCAAACTGTATTTTTGTTTATCTGATGTTAGTCTTCCATCCAGCCTTCTCTGCTACTATTTGTACCTTTTTGTTCAGGTTGTTGCTGGCCAATATGTAGGCTGGTGTCATTTTATGCTATAGGTTTAGCTACCATTTTATGTACTTGGATTTGGGGACCATTTAAACCCCGCACTTAATTATTTTTACCTACCAAAAAAAATCTATGTTTTTTTATTCTTTTCTTTTTTTATCTCATGTAGATGCTTCCAAAATAGAATATTATGAAATTACAGTATGGAAAATTATAGAAAAAATATAGGTTCAGATTCTTACCTGATCTGGATGTCTGCAATCATACGCATTCGGCTCTGTCAGGTAGATTCGGGTCTGTCAGATAAATTTAGATCTATCTGAATTGAATTCAGACTAGTTTGAATCTATCATAAGGATTTGGATCCATCCGAATCCATTTAAAACCTGCAACTCCACAGCAAGACACTAAAAATTATAGTTAGGGTGGGGGATCTACTTAGGCCACAATAGATCCTGGCCTATGATAGTCATATCCCCTTGGTTCTTTAGCCAACCATAGAAAAAGTGATGGATTTATAGATTTAATGCCAAACATGTAATTTAAATGAAATAATAGTAGTAACAATAGTGCATACAGTAAAATAATAAGTTTTATGAAAGCTAAAATGCAAGTATTGATCGATATCATAAACCTTCAAATCAAGATCTTACCCCAACATAGATTTGTATGTTTTCGGATATTAGCTACAAATTCGACTGGATATGAATATGTTCAAACCTGCAATGACTATATCTGTGAATTTATAATTATTATATTAGAACAATTTCATATGCATAATAAATTTTAATGGTTTTGAATATGTAAAAATATTGCAAAATAACAATTTTATGCTATGGACAAATAAGATTTGAATCAACAACATTCATGGCCATCTCTGGTAGTCCCTGGAATGATGATCTGATGTCGAAGTCTCCACTGAAAACTGCAACAAAGCATAAGAAAACCTCTTCTCCACTTAGATTTACTTGCAAAATCACCATTAGGTCTATATAGGGGGAGTCTGCAGGATTTATTATCTAGGGTAGGTCAAGAAAAAGGGAAGGGCGACCAAGATAGGTCAAGCTTGTTAGGAAAAATTTGGCATTTTTCCAATTTGGACAAATTCGAACGGATCCAAATTTATCAAAAATCTAGGTTTTCCTAGATTAGGTGCATAATCCAAATAGTGCACCTAAATTAGGTGCACATGGAATTTGGATAAATTTAGACTGGTTCAAATTTATCGAGACCACTCAAATTTCTTAAAAAAAGGGAGAAACGGGTAAAACCGGTTTTATCCATCATGAAAATCGAGGCAGGGAGCTGGAGGGTGGAAAGTACGTTGTTAGGGAGTAACAACATGTTGGCTAGGGAGTGGGAATTTTGTAATGTGTCAAAATTCCTTGGCTACATTTTACCCCCTCTTTGGCGCATTTATGAACAATAAATGCGTTAAAGAAATATGTAGCAAAAAGGGGAGTTACATTGTAAAGAAACCAAAATTTTATTCAAATTTTCTTTTATTTTTATTGTCTAGGGTACCCCCTTTGAGTTTTGTAAAAAAATTTAAAATTTATTGCAAAACTCGAAATTTGAAGCGAAAAAGGGGTAAAAAGGGGTATAAAATAGGAAATTAGGGTAAAAACCCTAATTCATTTTTACCCTCACTATTCTTGGAAATTGAGCTCTGGAGAAAAATGGTGACTTCTGAGCATCGGGCAGATGCAGTTCGAGCGGGAAGCAACAGATCTAGCACCAGGATGCGGGTAAGCATTCTTATCACTTCAAATTTTGCATTTTTTAGTCCAATTTTTAGATTTTTAGGAATTTAGATGTGGCCTACCATCACGTGATTGCAATGACAAATTCAAACCATTTTTATAAATTTGAACATCCGAATTCATCTAGAAAGATGTTCGAATTTGTAAATTTGAATGATTTTCAATGATTTTGTACGTTTGAATTTGATTGAGAAAAGTTCGAATTCACAAATTTGGGTGTACAGAATGCAGATTCGATCACCCGAATATATTTTTGTATGAGTCCAAATTTGCAAATTAGATCCAAATTTGCAAATTGAGGACAAGTTTATGATTCATTATTTTGTGATGTTTTTATTTTTCAATTTTATGATATGATATATTACTAATTACTATTTTTATTTTTGGTTTTACAATGAGGTGCACTTAAGAACCATGAGTGGTGGTATAAGGGGTTTGATGACCATGTCAAAACCTTGAGTGCATATGATAAGATAGTCCTAGAGGTGGTGGGCCTACGACACATGGCTGAGATGCCATGTATAGAGGCAGACTACTATCTCTTGACAGCATTAGTAGAGTGGTGGTATCCAGGATCTTCGACCTTTCGACTACCTATAGGGGAGATGGCCCTAACTCTAGAGGATGTATGGAGGATCCTCCGGGTGCCAATCAGGGGATAGTTTGTTTACCAGGCCATGACCTAGGGTCAAGCCATGCAATGATTGATAGGAGACCCTTCATTTGTGATTGAGTAGAGTGAGGTCAGTATTGAGGGATTGATTGTTGCACAAGGAGTTTCTCACCTGACAAAGGTGCTAGTAGGTATAGTTGCAGGGCTATTATCATGCCACCAGAGTGGATGACATCTTCCATGGGGCTTAGCTGAGGTAGTGGTTGATATGAGGGACACTAGCATGTGGTTTTCCTAGGGGATGTACATACTCTATTGCTTATACATGACCTTGTTTAAGGTCATGTATAAGAAGGGTCATGGCTTGGTCCTTACGATATTTCTGTAGGTCTGGTGCTGGGAGCACATTGTAGTGAGGAGGCCAGAGGGGCTTCCTCATTAGTAGATAGAGGATGGGTGGCCTATTGTATTTTTTGGGGTCCTATAGGAGGTTGAGGGAGATGGATGAGTGGCTTGGAGGAGGCCAAGTGAGCGATCGATGATTTGATTATGGCTCAAATTTTTTGGTGACCATGGTGAGGACACCAAGGTTGGGGGGATGATAGGGTGGAGCTGGCTTACGTACAGTGAGTGTGATGGCTCTGGATGGAGAGAGGGGAGATAGAGCTACATCGGGTAGATCGAGTGCTATGATAGTTTAGGTTAGTTTAGGTGATTCTTGAGGTTTAAGATTTTACATTCTAATGGGTGGTTTGGGACTCGATGACTACTAGTAGGGCGCTTGATCTCAATCGATTTGTTGAGGTAGATGAGGATGACCCAATAGTCACACTTGTTGAGGGGGATGATGTAGGAGTCATAGATGGGTACCATGAGTGGTACACCACTATCCTCCTTGTAAGGATTACATAGGAGAGAGGTGTAGTTGAGTAGGTACACCAAGCTTATAGGGAGGTAACTAGATGATGCTCTTCTAGATAGCAAGAGAGAGAGATAGAGGCCACCAAGGAGAGAGGGGCCTCGGATGAGAGGAGGGAGGTAGACATAGAGGTCCTCTTAATGGGAGAGGGCTCTCTGGATTGAGGGAGGGAGTGGGCAATGGTAGTAGGTAGGAGGTTCATAGTAGTAGGTACCCCTACCAGAGTAGGCTACCTTATCACCTCAGTAGGAGGTACCTTCAGTTTCTTGATAGGACTCACCTGGGAAGGGCACTACTATGGAGGTTGGGGAGTCGAGCAGCATGGGAGAGGTGGCTACTCTATGGTCAGAGAATGTTAATTTGAGGAGTCAGATCAATATTCAGGTGAGCCGTATTCAGACTTTAGAGGCACAACTCATGCAGTCATAGACTCTATTGAGTTAGGCTCAGGCTCAATTGGCCCAGAGATAGGGACATGGGACATCATATCAAACATAGTCATAGTCTCTCTAGATGAGGAGTGGGGCTTCAGGCTAGTCCTCGGGGAGCAGTGCATTACAGAGTGCACTTATGGTAGTGTAGGTAGAGGCTATTTTAGCATCTCAGTAGATGATGTTCTATCAAAAACTCTACTTTTAGGTAGTACCTAAGGGTCAGAGGGCTCCATTACCATAAAGTTAGTGACTCCAAGCTTCTCTAGATCTATTTCTAGGTTAGTGTCTGATGTCACATAGTTTTAGGTACCCAAAAAACCTCCATATGATGATACCCAGAGTTCTAGGGGTTCTAGGGAGTGATATACCAAGACTTTATTTTGTGGTATACCCCCTAGTGATTGAGTATGCTGGTTTTGATTGTGGCATACCAGTTGACCATTTTGTACCTTATGTACTTTTTTGAGATATATATATGACTACTGCTATTATTTTTGGTATTTTATTTTTATGTTTATGTGTAGTGCAAGATATTATGATTATTTTTGTGATGATCATTATAATCATGCTTATGGTCATGTTTGATTTGCTAATGTTGTTGTATCATGCTTTAATTGGAGTATTGTTGTAGAAATGTGAAATGTGATTTGATGTAGTTGATATTTTGTAATGTAGTATGATTGAATTGTTTGTAGAAGATAGATTGTTTGGAAAATGTACCCTTACGATTTTGATCAGTTAGCAATAGTCCTCGAGGATGTGTGCTTGTATATGACCGTTTATGGAGGATGCCCCTCGCATTGGTCATGAAGTGGATCTTGTGTGAGGTTTTTTCATATTACTAACATCGAAGGGTTGTGATCAAAAAAAATAATTTGAAATTTTGTTGATTAAAAGTGATAAGTTGATGATAAGTAATTTGTGGTTTTGAAGATTAATTTTGATTTAATCTTAAGAGAAGTATTGATGTAATGAGGATGATTAAGCATGAAAAATTGGGTAGAGGACTTGCGCTAGGCATAATATTCCTAGTGTGAAGTAAATAAAGATATTTTATGAGGGTTATCTCATGCCATCATCGTGAAGTCTATATGCAACTACATGACCAAGCAGTTATATGTGATCAATGCAAGTTTTTGTAGATGATAAGATGAAATGAATAAATTGTACTAGGTAATAAATATGAGATGCAAGATTAATTGGTATGATGGGCCAATTGCTTATGCGAACAGTCATACAAATCCATGAGAATATGGTGACTTCCACTAATCAAGACTCAAGGAGAATCTTGGTCATGCTAAGATGAAATTGAGTTTATCAAGAACCAGTGTGTGATTTGTGTATTCATTTTCTATCTTGACCTTAATTATGATACAAAATCTCTCAAGGATCAAATGTGTGTGCTTATGAAATTCATTTACCAATTTTGAGTAAGGTAATGATGCGAACCAAATTTAAGAACCATGTGTGTGCAAATGAGGAATTCATTTACCATGATTGTATGCATGTGGTTAGACTTAACTACTATGTAATACAAGCTACCAAAAGCTAGTTGATCCACAAGTTGACATTGGTCTATACAAAAGAAGGTCGCTAATGTGATAGACATGTCACCACATGTAAGACTACCCTATTTCTAGGTGGGATTCATTCAACCCATTGTTGTAATAGGGATCACCCCATGGTTTTTGAATAATTGAGGAATTCTAGGGATTCAAGCTCATTACCCCCTTATTTTCTTCTGATTTTTAGGTAGGGATTCTTGTTCATTTTTGAACAAGGGGATTTATTTGCTTTGTAAAATTTTTTTTTTCAAGGGATACTTGCTCAGATTAGGTGAAGAGCAAGGGATTTTATTCGGGTAGGGGGGAGCTTGTCCTTTTGTCAATTCTCAGTATTCTAGACCATGCACATAATAGGATAGCAAGGGAAACCTTTCACTTAAGAAGCTAGGACTACTATGTAGCATCATATTTCCTTGTGCAAGAATCATTTTAAGGTGTGTAAGTGTGTTCTAGTTCAAAAGAGTGGCAGAATCAGTTCCCAAAACTCAAAATTTCTTAATGTAGCAGTAGTGATTTTGGTTCAAGAGAGATTTATAATCAATATCAAAAATCAAGATTTTATTTATATGTGAATTTGTGAATGGTTCAGGATAAATTCTGAATTTTGTCAAAGAAAACCAAGATTAACTATGAATCTAGATAGCATCAGTCTAATATTTAAGTACTATAATAATTGGATGTGACTATGTGTCCTATGCAATTGGACCAAAACTTATTAAGGATGTAAGATTGAATGCAACTAGATGAAAGATGATGAGTATGAAATGGTTGTGATTATAAAAATAGACTACATGCAAGAAATATTGTATGTACAAGATATATGACAACTATGTATAGTGGTAGGTCATAGCTTTATGCATAATATCATTTTAGGTGCATTATATTCATTGGCTCCTTAAGATATTTTCCATCTAAGGTAGCTAAATGATATGCACCTGATCCAAATTTAGTAGTGATGATAAATGGTCCTAACTAGTTTGGTTGAAATTTTCCTTTAAGATCAGTTTGAGCATTTGTATTTTTCTGATTTTCTTTAAGAACTAAATCACCAACCTCAAAATATCGAGTATGATATTTTGAGTTTGTCTTGATAGGAGCGAAGGTGCTCTAAAGTATTTATGCACTTTTCATCTAGTAATTCCAATTGGCTTAGTCGTCCAACATGATATTCATCTCCTACTTCAGCATCTTGAAGTAAAATATCTAAGGAAGGGACTTCAAGCTCAAAAGGAAATACGACTTCAGTGCCATATACCAAGACAAAGGGAGAAGCACCAGTAGGGGTTCAAACACTAGTTCGATAAGCCCATAAGGTAGGATATAGTTGAGTATGCCAATCTCGACCTGATTTATTAACCAATATTTTTAGGATTTTAATTAAAGTTTTGTTGGATGCTTCAGCTTGGCCATTTCCTTGTGGATAGTAAGGAGTAGACCATCTATGTTGGATTTTGTACTTAGCACAAAGCTTTTGTATGTCTTTATTTTTGAAGCACGTTCCATTATTAGAAATGAGTGTAGATGGAATCCCAAATCTATAGATGATTTGATTGAAAATAAATTTAGAGACTTGGGTTCCTATGCAAGAAGCCAATGGCATGGCTTCTACCCATTTTTTAAAATACTCAGTTGTTGTTATGATGAATTTATGACCATCTGATGAAACTGGATTAATCTTCCCTATAATGTCTAGGCCCCATTTTGAAAAAGGCCAAGGGGAAGAGATAGCTTGAAGCTCTTGGGTAGGAGCATGGACTAAATTTGTGTGTCACTGATATTTTTCACATCGATGTACATAGTCATTGGCATATTTTTCCATGGAGGGCCAAAAATATCCCATTCGTAGGAGCTTTTTGGTTATGGCACCACCACTAAAATGACCTCCGCAAGATCCATCATGCACTTCGCTTAGTGCCTTTTTGGATTCATCTAGGTTGAGGCATCTTAGAAGGATACCTTCGAAAGACATTTTATACAAGGTACTTCCGATGATTACAAAATGAATAGCTCATTTACGTAATAGTCTACATTGATTCCTATCTAGGCCATCTGGGAATGACCCATTTTGGAGAAAGTTGAAGATATCTCCGTACCATGATCTTGAGGATGTTTCTTCAATTGCGAAGACCTCTAAGGGTGCTAGGCAAGACTCTAATGAAGTGGGTTCCCTAAGTTGGTGAATGATGATAGTAGCATGATCATCATCCAACTCTAAAGGAATAAGAGAAGCAGCTGCTACCATAGCATCCATAGAATGGTTACTAGTACGAGGGATAGCTTTGATAGTAACTTTCTTGAATAAAGACATAAGTTTTAAAACATACTCTTTATAGGGATGGAGTTTCTCATCTCGGGTCTGATAAATGTTATTAATTTGATTTACCACGAGTTGCGAGTCTCCAAAAATTGATAAAATTTTAATATTCAAGGATAAAGTTACTTGTAACCCAAGAATCAAGGCTTCATACTCTGTTGTGTTATTCGTACAGGAAAATTGGAGTTTAAAATATAATGGGATAAGTTATTTTTGTGGAGACACTAATATAATGCCTGCACCTGCACCACTCATGCAATGGGCTCCATCAAAAAATAGAGTCCAAGAATCTAAATGTTCGCCTTCTAGATTAAGGCATTCATTTGGAAACTCTATTGTCAAAGGGTGAGTAGATTCAAGAGGAGCAATGGCAAGTTGATCGGCTATGACTTACCCTTTAATGGATTTTTGACCAATAAAGGTTAGATCAAACTCACTCAGAGAGAGAACCCATTTTGTTGCGCATCCTGATAAATAGGGTCTACTCATCAAGTATCTTAATGGATCAAATTTTGCTATGATGAAATTTTTTTTGACTAAGCATATAATGGCGTAGTTTCTATGTAGAAAACACAATAGCTAAGAAGATTTTTTCTAAAGGAGTATAATGAGTTTCATAACTTATCAAGGTTCTACTTATGTAATAAATAGCTCTTTCTTTCTTATCCTCATCATGTTGCACAAGCATTGCTCCTAACGCAAGTTCTAAGGTAGAAATATATAAAATAAAAGGATGCTCGAGCCTAGGAGGAACGAGCACTAGTGGTGTAAGAAAATATGTCTTAAGAGATTCAAAGGCTTCTTGAAATTCCTCATCCCATTTGAAAAATGTATCTTTCTTAAGTAACTTAAGAAAGGGTTGACATTTATCTGCCAATTTATCAATGAAACGATGGATAGATTGGAGCTTACCTTGTAAGCTTCTAAGCTCTGTCAAAGTTTTTGGTGGTGGCATATCAATGATTGCCTTGATTTTGATAGGATCTATCTCTATTCCTCTCATAGATACAATAAATCCCAATAATTTACCTGATTTCACTCCAAACACACATTTGTTCGGGTTTAAGCGGACTTTGTACTCATGGAGTCTATTAAAGACTCATTGCAGGTCAGGAATATGATCTTCCTCCTTAATGGATCGAGCTATAATGTCATCTACATAATCATGTAAGATGTCATACATCATATCATGAAACACGTAGGTCATAGCTCGTTGATAAGTTGCTCCTGCATTATTTAAACCAAAGGGCATTACTTTCCAATAGAAAGTCCCCCAAGGTGTAATGAAAGCAGTTTTAGGTTGATCTTCTGGTGCTATATGGATTTGGTTATATCCTAAAAATCCATCCATAAGGGATAACATTCCACTTCCTACTATGAAATCGATAATCTAATCCATATTAGGAAGGGGAAAATCATCTTTGGGACATGCAACATTGATGTCCCTAAAATCAGTACATACTCTGATTTTAGTAGCCTCTTTTTTGGTTATTGGGATGACATTAGATATCCAATCAGAATAATCTATGGCTTGAATGAAATCAACATCTAACAACTTTTGTAACTCATCTTTAACTAGCAAGGCTACTTTAGGATGCATTTTCCTAAGTTTTTGTTTCATAGGTTTAGCATCAGGATGAACCACTAAGTGGTGCATGATGACAGAAGGATCTAAGCTAGGCATATCTACATAAGTCCATGCAAAGATATCAGGGTATTCCACAAGAAGTTTTGTGTATTTTATTTGTTCTTCTTTACTCAAGGTAGCTCCAATTTTAACCATGTGAGGATTAATTTATGTTCCAATATTGATTTTTAAAATATCTTCTACCAAAATATTTAAGTCCCTTTCAAAATTAGGAGGAACTGGTGAAACACCCATTTCCTAAAGTTCTTCTAGGGATATTTTTGCTAATACTTCTTGTGTAGTAGTTGTGTGAACATGGGCTATACATGGGATAGACCCATCAAAGAAGAAACTATTCCTCATAACTTCTTCGAGGGGGATGTCAAAAAATACATCTCCTTCTATACACTCATCTAGAGTGGCAATCATTTTTGGATGGACTATTGAAATCATATTGCAAGAAAACAAATGAGTTTGCCTTCTCTTCTTATTATTCATTAAATGTTTTTGATTTTCTAAATATTCATCATATGTGATTAGGTGATCATCATTATCAAAGGGAAAAGGTTGAGATTTCATAGGAATATAGCCTATACCACATCGGGTAGGCCATTCCTCAACCTCAAAGGGTTTGCGTATGCCATTTTCAAAATGACCCAAACCTTTACCTCTGTAACCCATATCACACATCATTTGCTTTGATTTTATATATCTATTGGAGAAGTAACATTGAGCAAAATTGTTCTCATCGAATGTAAATCTCATTTGCTTGATGTTGATTTTATCGGGAGAACATCCTACGAAAATAAAAGTATAGCTCCCAACATGATATATATTTTCCCATTTGTGAGGTAAACCTATTATTCGCGGGGATGGTGGTAATTGTGACAAGACAATGGAGTCTTGTACAACAAAATTAGCATGCTCTGTAGGTGCTAGTATGGTGGATAAATCTGGTAAAGCCTCATCTGTGAGGGGGTATGATGTAGAAGGATTATCAATTTTAGAAGGTGTAGGTGTGTCAGAAGAAGGTAAAGGTTCAATATTTGGGGAAGAAGACTTAGGGGGAATAGGAGTCGATGATGATAGAGTTGGGAAAAATGGAACATTAATGGGTTTCACCATTGCACACATATCAAAAGGTCTAGGGTCTCCATGGATGGTGACCAATTGATTTTTAAACTCGAATTTGACACATTGATGTAAGGTAGAGGGAATTACCCTCATTGCATTAATCCAAGGGCGTCCTAGAAGGATGTTGTATGATGTTGGACAAGATACAACAAAAATAGACGTATCCAAAATTCTAGGACCAACTTGTAATGGGATAGATATCACACCACAAGCTTCTTGGGTTTCATCATTAAAATATTTTATAATCATTTCAGTTCTTCTTAAATCTTTATTTCTGAACCCAAACCTTTTGAAAAAGTCATAGGTGCAAATATTTAGAGATGAACCATTGTCAATCAATACCCTCTTAACACCTACATCTCCAATTAATGTTGTTATGTATAGAGGATTATCCCTATGCATACTTTGGGGAGGTATATCTTTGTCATGAAAATCAATGTAGTCAACTCCATGAGAAGCTACAACATTCACTACAGTAGTTGGTTCTATGTCCTAAGGTACCATCATTTGACTCAAGGTATTCATTAATTATTCTCTATGAACATATGAAGTTCTAAGAAGGTCTAAGAAGGAAATCCTAGTTGTCATATTAGCTAGTTGTTCATTAATATCAAAGGGAGCTTTTTGTTGAGGTCGAATTACATTATTCCCCTTATAAGGTGGTTTCAGAACAAAATATGGTTGATCTACATCATTTGGTTGAGTTGTAGGTAATTGAGGTTGAGAATTTTGGGTTTGAGCTTGTTGTCTAGTAATGGCTCCAACTGTAGCCACAATGTTGCTTGATTGATGTGAAATAGGAAAATCATCTTGAATAAGTTGTGATCTAGCATTTGATGTTTGTTCTATGGGAAGAAGTTGTGAAGAAGGACGGGTTGTTATCATTCTTGGAAATGGTCCCTTTGGAACTAATGAATTTGTGATGGGTAGAATCAGTTCTGATTCATATTCTAAACTATTATAATGACAAGAACTAATGTCTATCTCATATTCTATTTCACTTTCTATATGATCAAAAGATGAAAATTGTAATTCTCTTCCTTGAAGTTGTTCAATTGTGACAATGGATTGAATAGACATAAATGAAGTTTCCATTAATTGCTATGGTAATTGCCTACTAATCATTCCCATATAATGTGTTGGATGAGGCATAGTCTTATAATCTAACTGATTCATAGCTTCCTTACCATAGTTTGGTAATAGATTTGGAAAATGTCTAGGCCTTGATTAGCATTTTATGCTTGTTGCTTTTGTGGGTCTATTCGAGGATTAGATTTTGGTGGAGGATTTTCCACTCCCAATTTTTCATTATCAATCAAGTCTTGCAATAAATGTTTTAATATTCTACAAGTTTTGGTTGGATGTTCGTGAACTTGATAGAAATCACAATGTTGATCTGGTCTATGCCAAGGTTGAGAGATGTCAAGTTGTCATATCTTTGGTAATTTTATCAAGCCTCTTTTTACCAATTGTGGTAAGACCATTATCAAAGGTTGATTTGACCTTATGAATTTTTTTTGCAAAAGTTTTTGGGGTGCTTTTAACACAAAATTCTTTGTGGTTTCTATGGTATTAACTAGGGTTATGCATAAGCACGAAATATCGTAAATTGGCTCTATTTAGGATTTTCAAGATTTTAAATTGGCTAATTTTGGATCCTTTCACTGGGGCCCATTCACCCGCAATTTACGGGGTGGAATTTTTTTGGGGTAAATTCGCCCACCATTGATAATAATTAAAATATTTTTATTTTAATTCATCGACCTCAAATTATAAATGATTTTGATTTTCCCACCCAATTCACCTTCAAATTATAAATGATTTTATTTTTCCCACCCAAATCACCTCATATACTACTCGTATATATATATTAGTGGGTACCGATAAACATACATCTAAAATACTCTAACTCGAAAATAGCTCTAAAACAACGAAATACTTGACAAGGTTGTAGAGGAGTGTCTATCGAAATAAGTCGATTGGTTGTAGAGGAGTGTCGATCGATGCAAGATGATCGACATAAGTTGATCGATTGTAGAGTCATGTCTATCGATATAAGATGATCTATTGTAGAGTCATGTCTATCGATGTAATATCGATTGGTTAGAGCATGTCTATTGGTATAAGATGATCGGTTGTAGAGTCTGTTTATCGGTATAAGACGATCAGTTGATAGCATGTCTGTCGATATAAGTTGATCGATTGTAGGTGTTATAATATGATAGGTTGTAGAGTTATATCTATTAGTTGTAGAGGTGTCAATTTAAATTAGACTATCGGTTATAGGGACGTGTCTATCGATATTAGTCGATCAATTGTAGAGGTGTCGATCAACATTCATCTATCGGTTGTAGAGGTGTCGATCGATTGTAGAGGTGTCGATCAGTTGCAGAGATTGTTGATCAATTGTAGGGACTATCGATCGATATTTATCTATCGGTTGTAGAGGTGTTGATCAATATTAGTCTATCGATTGTAAGGATGTGTCGATCGATATTAGTCTATCGGTTGTAGGGAAGTGTCGATCAACATTAGTCTATTGGTTGTAGAGGTGTCGATTGGTATAAGTCGATCAGTTGTAGAGAAGTCTTCATCGATATAAGTTGATCGATTGTAGAGTAGTGTCTATCGGTACAAGGTTGTAAAGATGTATTAATTGGTATAAGTTGATCGGTTGTAGAGTAGTGTCTATCGGCACAAGGTTGTAGAGATGCATTAATCAGCCTAAGCTGATCGGTTATAGAGGATTCATGACTGAAAATTGGTAGAGTATTCTTCTTCCATTGTTCTTTTGTCCAAAGCTCTTTTTCTTCAGTTTCATAGGCACTGTAGGTGAACTATATGCAACTATGGTAGACAACTATCAATGTCATCTGGTTGTGTGTCAGGAGCATTTCTCTTGTCAGAGACTACTTCTTGTCTCTTAGAGTATGTTTCATAGGCAGTGTAGAAGCACTATCTGCAACTATGGTCGATAAGTATCCATGTCATGTTGTGTGTTAGGAGCATTTTCTTGTCAGACTACTTCTTGTCTTTCAGATGTCATTCTATAGGGCAACGTAGGTTCGTCTTGAGGGATGTCTACTATTTTCCTTCAATTTCATATACATTTCCTAACATCTGAAGGTTTTTTCTTTACAGATACAATGTCACCTACTGAATATGGAAAGAAGGGAGGCCAATATTCTTGTAAAAAGATAATTCTAAAATATTTTACACAAATATCAAAATGCAATGAGGCATCAATCTCTATAGATTCTACACAACATGCAGGTACAAACACCTTTTACCACCAAATTTTTAATATTTTTGTTGTTCTTAAATATAAAACCTTTCTTTATTAATAGATAAATGGTTGTCTACTTATCTACCTCTTTTTAAATGCTTTGTAAAATTGTATTATGTTAATTCTTTAAAATAGTGCTTTTTTACTTCAAAAAATGATAGAGAACACCAAACATTGAATGCAGTAAACATTGTCGACCCTGATGTGCGTTCACTCAAAGATATTCCAGTAGATGAGATGGGACCACATGATAATTTTCCTAATAATGACATTCAACAACCACTTCAGGAGATTTTAAATTCAGACACATCAATCGAAAAATATAGTACAATTAAATTGCAGACCTCTAGGGAATCTTGTAGTCAAAAATCTAAACATCAAAAGATAAGTGAATGGACAATTGGAAGGGATTTTAAAAATGAATGGGCATGGTTATACCCCTTTATTGAGTGAGATGAGAAACTAAATGTGTGTAAATGCATTATTTGTACATGGAAGCTTGGAAAGGATCATTTATTACAAAATAAGAAAGACACAATAGAAAAACACTATGGGAAAGTTTACATCAAAGAAATACGAAGTGATGGAACAATTAACATATTTCATAGGTGGAAGGATGCATCAAAATGTGTGCATGTGAGATATGCACTTGAATATGAAAAAGCAATGAAACAAAAACAAACTCTCATTGAGAAGGGTGGAACAATCGAGGCACAATTTCAAAAAATTAATAAGAATGTATTAGCCTCAAAGAAATTGCAGTTTGCTATTGTATACAGTATTCTAAAAAAAGGTCGACCCATGTCTGATTTTGCTGATTTTAAGGAAATACTTCAACTAGCCGATGTACAAAACCTTACCAGTTCACATTGGTCAGATCGAAGTGGTTGGGAAATGGTAAAATATCTATCACTTGGTTGAGAAGGAAGACTTGAGAGAGAATGTGAAACAAGCCAAATTTATTTCACTTTCCATTGATGAGGTAACAATTGTTGACAACACATCTTGGATTTGCATACATGTTTACACATTCAAAAATCATTTGAGACAACCTCATTTACTAGCACTACATAAGATGATTGAAAATTGTAATGCGAAAAATATTTATAATGTTGTTGTAACCAGTTTAAAGGATATTGTCGAAATGGATGAAAAGGAAATTGCCACAAAGTTAATTTGTGTTGGAGCTGATGGTGCGGCTACAATGCAAGGACATAGGAATGGTCTTTGTGTTAGGCTTCAGACATCAATTGCCCCATATGTGATTCCTATTCATTGCATGGCTCATCGAATGAATCTTGCATACAAAATTGTGAGCAATTTTGATAATGTAGCTAGAGTGGAAGAACTCGTCCATGAAATACACTCATACTTTTCATGCAGTCCAAAAAGGTTTGCAGAGTTTCAACAGTTTTCTCTAGGTGTAACTGAAGGTAGAAAAATGTTAAAAGATGTGGAAACCAGGTGGATTTCACTGTTTCTTCCTACAAAAAGGGTATTTTCAGAATATCAATCCTTGGTTGGGTTTATGTATGCACATCGTAGGGATGTTGACAAGGCAAAAGATTTACTTTTTCGTATGACTGACTTGGAAACTCTTCTCACATTATGTGGTATTCTACCAATGTTACAAGAAATGAATTCTTTGATTAAACTTGCACAAGAAAGGGCAATTTATATTGTTGATTTCATGAGGATGAGAAAACAAATATGTATGATTATTGATAGGATTTATTTATCCGAAAAACATTTTGAGGATCCCAAGTTTGATAGTTGGAATACGTTAGTTAATGTCAATGATCCGAACAACTTTTTAAAGTTCAACATCAATGATAATATTTGTATTGCTATCCATGGAAAGTTGATTCTTGTATATCATTTTGAAAAGTGATTAGATACACTAACAGATGATGTTGAACAAGTGCCCATTACACATTCCGGATTCGATGAGGTTTTGGATAGCACTAAGAATAAATTGAAAAGAATTGCAAATGCATTAACAAGTGAAATAAGAGATCGTTTTAAGAGAGATGAGACACTTGAGGCCATGGTTGTTGTTAATCCCATATTTTGGAATCCTTGTGGTGACCATAGTAGTAGAAGTGAGTTGTTTGTAAAATATATGGGTAATCTTATGACATATTTTTCTAAAAGTGTGGAAATAAATGGCATTGAAATCAATGGTATTCTAAACAAAGATCTTCTGAGACAACAATCAACAAATTTTGGAATAACAATGGATAATCAAATTGCACATTTCAAAAATCCACATGAGACTGGTTCAATCACGCGTTTCTAGCAAAAATTGTATCGAAGTAGTGTCTTACAAGAAACTATGAGTGAATACTTTATTTTATATGAATTATGTCAGACAATGATTTTGGGATCTATTGAAGATGAAAGGGTTTTTAGTGCATTATCTTTTGTTAAATCAAAATTTTGTAATAGGTTGGACAAAATTTTAGAAAATTATTTGAGAATGTATGTGTCATCGTACGAGGTGGGTAAGTTTCCTTATGATAGAGCGTTGACATATTGGAAGTCCCTAGCAGAAAGAAGAGGTCTCACTAATACTGTTGATAATGATGAAAATGATCCAGCTTGGAGTGATGATGAGATTATGGAAATATAAAATTCACAAATGATTCTCGGTTCTTTTGGAGAAGTCGATAAAGCTTTGTATCAGCTTCCAGAAATGTAAAAATTGCAATGATTATATGACAAATTCATATAATCTATGATTTTTCAGATTTGAAATCATTTTGTAAAATTTTAGTGATTTGAATAAATTCATATTATCAATGATTTTCCATATTTGATATCATTTATAAATGTCAATGATTTGAAAAATTTCATATTATCAATGATTTTTTGTATTTGATTTGTTGTAAAATTTTAGTGATTTGAAAAAAATCATATAATCATTCTATTTTCAATGATTATGCATGTTTGCTTTTTAATGATATGGATTGTCTATGTTTTCAAAATTTATGATTTATGCTATAGCTTTGAGTAAGCTAAAAATTTGAAAACCATGTATACGTAATGATGCTATGTTATTGAACTAATTGTATATGTTGACAAAATATAGTGATTTTTTTTTATTTATATTATTTTTGAAAGTGATTTTTATGATTTATGCTTTGTCATTGAGTAAACCTTGTATGCATACATAACTAGTAAAAATTTCTCTACATATGTATGAAAAATGCATGTAGTATATTACTCTAGATATGGAAAATGAAAATTTAAACCCATTCATAGATATATCCATCGTAAACTCACTTTGAAATATAAAAACAATATAGCATAATATAAATGACCATATTCATTTTTATACAACAACTATAATGACTATGAATGCATTGAAAATTGTGACCCATGCATAGATATATCCTTTGAAATATAAAAACTATATAGCATAATACAAAAGACCATACACATTTTTATACAACAACTAGAATGACTATGAATGCACTGAACATTGAAACTTATGCATAGATATATCCTTCGTAAACTCACTTGAAATATAAAAACAATATAGCATAATACAAATGACAATACTCACTTTTATACTACAACAAGAATGACTATGAATAAACTGAAATTTAAACCCATGCATAGATATATCATTCGTAAACTCATTTGAAAATTGAAATATAAAAACAACATAGCATAATATATGGAAATTGAAATTTAACCCCTTCATAAATATCTCCATCGTAAACTAACATTGAATATGAAAACAATATAGCATAATAAAAAAGACAAAACACTTTTCTATACAACAACAAGAATGACTTTGAATAAACTAAAAATTTAAACCCATGCATAGATATATCCTTCGTAAACTCATTTGAAAATTGAAATATAGAAACAACATAGCAGAATACACAAAACAATACTCATTTTTATATCACAACATGAATAACTTTGAATAACATGTAAATCTAAACCTATGCATACATATATTCTACGTAAACTCAAGCATATTTGAAACACCATAATACTCAAGAGATGAAAATAACACACAATTATAAATAGTAAATAGTGTAATAGTAAAATAATAAAAGCAAGTATCTTGTTTTCAAATGAAAACATATGAAATGTCATAAAATAGTCTTTTCAAAATATCAAATTTTGAAATTCAATTTCATGCTTCAGAATATTTTCCCCCTTCCACCACTCCTTTTGCCTTTTCAATGACTTCCACAGTCTCCATAGCAATGGCTCCTCCCTCATATTTCCCATGTTCAGCTCCTTTTTCCTCATCCACTACTTCCACGATTTCCACATTCTGCATTCCAACGGCTCTTCCCTCGAGTTGGGTAACAATACTATCAATTGCTCCAGAATTGACAAGGATCTTCTCAACATTTTGCAATCCATCGAGAAGGGTGTTTTCTTCTTTGCCAACATCTTCAGATGTTGGTCCTTGAACTTCTTTACCCTTCTCCTTTAGCAGAACATCAGGATCCAATCCGTTGCGGATAATGATTTTCTGCAAAATGTTGTTTTGTCGAACTACTTCCTGTGCTCTTTTTTCATTGTAATGGAAGCATTTAAGAACTCCTTTGCCATCCTGAGATAGTCTTGCAGGTTTTGAACCTACTTCTTGAGATTATCATACTTTACCTACAAAAATGAAAAATAGTTAATCAACAGATAATTACATTTTAAAAAAGAGAACAACAAATTTTTGAACACAAAAGTGATAAAGTCAAACCTCAACAACATTCTTTGTAACTACAACAACAACAACCTTTTTCTTATCACTTGCCCATTCATTGTAATAAGCTTGGGCCTCACCATTTATGTTCTCCAATCTGTTCATCATAAACTTTAAAATTTCATCTGTGTAAGATGTATTCACCTTCACAATGCCAAATTTTACTTGTTGTAGCAGAGCCTCCATATTTTTAGGTTCATTTTCAACAACAATTTTTTTCTCTTTTTGAAAAATTATTGTATCGGGCATTAATTTCCTTTATCAACACTTTGGCCCGATACTCCCATTTTTTCATTTCTATTATATCTGGAAGTAGTAAATCCTTAATGGTAGATTCAACGTTATCAGAAACCAAATATTTTTCTAAAATATTTAATCTTTCATCCTCTGGTCGAGGAGGAGCCTGACGGGTGTTTGTTTCCCTGGGAGGAGATTTGCTTGAACATTCTGCTCCTTCATTTCCTTTATCTTGAAGCAATTATGATACTTGAAAAGTAGTGGGTGTGTTCTCTTGCAAAAATAAATCTTTATCAAGTGGAACCTCATCCAACCTAGCACCAGAAGCTTTCGGTATATCCTTAAAATTAAAATTAGCAAGAGAAATACGATCGAATCCTAAAAATGTCTTTGATGCTTCTTTCTCTAAAATTTGTTGTGTTGCTTCTCTCTGTGGCCTAGATGGAAGAATGTGTTTTCCAACTGGGAAGCATTGACCTCGCATTTGAGGTTGGCATGGTGGAGGAGGGGGCGACATCACCTTTTGATTTTGTTGATGATATTGTTGTATGGGAACTTAAAACATAAAAATAAAAATTAGTTATAAAATTTGTGAAGGTAAAAAATTTGTGAAGGTAGAAAATAAAAACTAGTTATAAAATTACATTATGAAAATTGGTTGGAAAATTTGTTATAACACTTACCGGTAGAAGAAAAAACATCTTGTGTAGTTGTTATTGCAAATGGAATGTGGGCATGTTGTACATCTAAAAAAAAATTAATTAAAAATAGTAAAAATTTTGTAAAATTTTTGTTTCGATAGTCATTAAAACTTACTCCTCAAATATGAAACCTCTTGCACAACTACGCCCATTGGTAGTGGACGTGCAACCGTAGGTGGAGGTTGTCGATGATCAGGAGAACTAGATCTTCTACGTTTCCTTGTTGATCTTCTCCTTAGCGGTGGTGTTGTTTCCTCCGTAGGTGTTTTGGAGTCTCCTGATTCCTCTGGATTATAACCTCTGATAGTAGCATCCCACTTTGAAGAGGAAGAGGATGCCCTTTTATGTGTTTGGTATAAAATGTCAAAATTATAAAAAGACAAACATATGAAAAATAAAAAAAATTACTTAAATATTAATGAAAAATTACTTGAACCTGTTGTTCTGTCATGGTTGCATTGGCTAGGGTTGAGTGCCAAGATGTTGGTACTTGAGTGTTCTACAAATGATAAAAATATTCATAAAAAAAATAATAATATAATTGCATGTGCTAACTATCAGTGAGGGTGAAGCATGGGTTTTCACGTTCTCGATTTCCAATCTGATCCGATGTGAGACATAGTTGGACCAGTCGAATTGTTGGTGTGCAACACAATGAACCAAATATGCTAAGGCCCACATCAGAATTTTTGTCGGCCTTCCTTGCAGAATGAGTCTAGCAAGGAAGAATTCACAACATGCTCAAAGAAATTTATTTTCAATCATTGGTATAGTCAAACCCCTTCTGGACTTGGTGGATGTAACTGCAAAAAAAAAAAATCAGTAATTGTACACTAGTGACTAGAATTTAAATTCAATTAAATAAAAAAATAGTTATACCTTGAAAAGAATCTGACTACACATTGAAGTTGGTCTCCAAGTAGAGTTTGTCATCATCAGTTAATTGGTATTTTGAAGTGATAGGCTCACAACCAGCATGGGGCAATGTTGTCAATCTAGCGATATCACGGGCTGTGAAAGAAAGAATGACATTTTTGTTGTCGATGACAAGATTTACCTTGCTCGAATCAATATTATAACCTGTAATGATCTTCTCCAGCAGTTTTGTGTCCATGTCGAACTACGACATTGAAACTAGACCTCGAAGACCAGAGTCCATGACCCATGACATGTCGTAACTCGGTGTTGATAAAATTTTAGAAATCAAGGGGTAAACCAGGTTTTTAAAATTAATTTTAAACATTCCAGGGGTTATAGGGGATGCCATAGGGTTATTTCATTGTGTACGAGTATGGATCAGAAGATACAGAGGAAAAGGGTTAAAAATCGCTTAAAAATTAAGGTAAAAGGTTAAAAACTAAGATAAAACTAGAGGAAGAGGGTTAAGAATGCATTAAAATGGGAGGAAAAGGGTTAAGAATGCATTAAAATAGGAGGAAAATGGTTAAAACTATGATAGAAAAGGTGAAAAAATGATTGTTTATTCCTTTATATAGACTTTTCTACATGCAATCAGCTCATGGATGGGTGACACGTGGCCTCTACATGCAATCATTTCATGGATGGTTGACATGTGGTATAGATGTACCACTGCTATCGATTGGGTACTCGACACTATTGCAGCCAATCGACACACTTGCAATCGATCAATATTCCTACAACTGATCATCATACCTACAACTGATCGACATGCCTACTTTTGATCATCATGATTGCATCCGATCGACATTCTTGCATTCGATCATCATGATTACATTTGATCGATATTCTTGCAATCGATCATCATACATGTCGTCGATCATCATATCTGCATCCAATCGATATTCCTATAATCGATCATCATATATGCAATCGATCGATATTCCTACAAGTGATCATCATATATACACTTGATCGACATTCCTACAATCGATCATCATTCCTATAGTTGATCGATATGCCTATAGATGATCATCATGCATGCAATCGATCAATATTCTTGTAATTGATCATTATAGTTGCACCTGATTGACATACCTATAACTGATCATCATGCCTACAAGCTATCATCATGCATACCATCAGTCATCATGTCTACAATCGATCATCATGTCTGTAGTTGATCATCATACCTATAGCCGATCATCATGCTCTACAAACGATCGTCATGCCTATAGTTGATCATCATGTCTGTAGTCAATTGGCATACCTACAACTGATCATCATCTCTATAGTTGATAGTCATGTCTACAATCGATCGTCATGCCTATAGTTGATCATCATATCTGTAGTCGATCGGCATACCTGCAACCGATCGTCATGCCTACAACCGATCGTCATGCATGCCATTGGTCATCATGTCTACAGTCGATCGTCATGCCTGCAGTCGATCGTCATACATGTCTCAGACCGATCGTCATAAAGCATAAAGGCTAAAAGTCTTTCATGTCAGCCTAAAGCTTTTAAGTTTTCCGTACATTTTAAGATTTTGCAAACCGATATTCATAGCCCCCAACACAGAAAATTTGCCACGGTTTGAAATTTTTTGGAGATAAATTAATGCAATTCGCCACGGTTTGAAAATTTTTGGAGATAAATAAATGCAATTCGCCATGTATACTTCTACATATTTCATCGGGATTCCAAGACAATTCACCTTGATTTTATAAATAGATTTCGGGGTCGACCCCTTATGCATAACCCTGGTATTAATATTTGGATGGGGCCTACTATCTGTAACCCCGTCTCCTACTATATTTTTGTTCTTGTATTGGTTTTTGGATGACTTGTCTTCATCCTTCTTTTTAAATTATCCTCTTCTGATAAGGGCTTCTTCTACTCTTCTTTCCAAGTCTATATCTTGATCAAAGGAGGTTATGGTAGCAATCACTAACTCATTGGATAGTTGTTCTTGTAAATTTCCAATGAAAATTTATAATATTTGTCTTGGAGGTAAAGCAAAATGTAACTTGCCTAAAGGTTTTCTCCATTGAGCTAGAAATTTTGTGAAGCTCTCTTCTTTTCCTTGTTTGAGGTTATATAAATCCTTAATTGTGACATGCCTCTCTATATAGGCTCTGAATTGATGTACAAACAACTTTGTAGTTTCTTCAAAGTTTCTTAAGGAGTGTGTTGGGAGTTGATAGTACCATTCTAAGGCCATACCTCCTAAAATTTTTGGGAATATTTTTAGTAGCAACATGTCATCATATGCAATGTCATGGCAAGTGGTCCTAAACATGTGAAGATGCTCGATTGGATCTTTGATCCCCTTATAAATCGGTAAAATCGACATGGGGAAGCATTTAGGATATGGTCTAGCAGCAACAAAAGGATCTAGTGGTTGGTTATACATTTCATTATAATTGTATGTAGGGCGATAAGGGTCTATTTGATCTAATTATGAAACTAATTATTGAAGTAAAGCCTCAAGATGATGTGGTTTCCCATTATGCTTATTTTGTGCTGCTATATTTGCATATGGAGGATGATATGTATGTTGTGTTGTTGTATAGGGTGTTGAAATGGTAACATTGTTATGCATAGGATTTGAATTTGGAGGATTGGCAAGCTTATAAGGAGGCATATTCTGTTGCAAGGTTGGTTGAGAAGAAGTCATTCATATTTTTATTATTTTTTTTTTGGGATGTTGAGGCTTTATTAAATCGAGTGTTAAAATATTGGGGAAGAAATTTGTTGTTGGTGGAAGAAGAAGGTTGTTTTTGGGTAGTAGTAGTGGTTGCAAAAATAGGTTTATGTTGTGATGCCATAGTTGTTTGAACTTGGGTAGTACCTAAGGAATTATTGTTATGAGTGGTAGGTTGTAATGGAGGAATATTATCACTCGCATATGTCTCTAGCTATGGGAAAAGTCAGAAAGCTTCTTCTAAAGTTGCTTCCATTGTAAAATCACATTTCTTAAATTGGTCATCCACTTCAAAGGTATTAGTGATAGCTAACCGATTGTGGTTTAGGAATTCATAGAAGTATTGTACAGAATCAAAATGAACATCCCCTTGAGGTCCCATTTTAGGGTCAAAAGGGTCAATTGTTTTGTCTTCCTCATTTTGTTCTATTTGTGCAACTTGTTCTTCTTGAACCTCTTCTATTTTAGTTTCGATATTAGGGTTTTCATTATCTGACTCCCATTTAGAGTCACTTGCCACTTATTTGAAATTTCTTAAGGTTTTAGGTATCTTTTTGTGTTGTTTTGTTTTGTTTTTTGATACTACTATTTTTTTTGTTTTTTCTTTGTTTTTATTTTTGTGTTAAATCAAACTAAAAAGGCTTGTCTACCTAAGTATTTACAAGATTTAATGTGACAAAACTAAGGTGATTTTACTTTTCTCATGGAAAAAATCTCTAAAAAGTACCATTCTAGGTGCTTTGTAATAACACCTTTTTTGTTCAAAGGCTATCTCTTTTTCTTCTAAGTTTGCTAGGAATTTGTGGATGACTATAGATTCTTCAAAGTAATTTTCCTACAGGTAAATTGTGGAGTGGACGCTAGCCCTTTTGTTCACTAGCCAGCATTCGCAACTCCTCTTAATTTAAAAAAAGGTGGAATAGTAATATGCACCTAAGGCCTTTGTTATGTCTATCCTTTTAATTTGTTTCAACTCCTCAGCTATTCTCTTAATGAGATAAAAAATCTACCACAAATCTCCCCAATTTTTTATGTTACTCCTAAATAGGATATCAACCTCTTTTTCTATGAGTTCTTTTCTAAGGTTTATAAAGGAAAATTCTTTAACACTAGTGTCCACCTTTTAAAAAAAATTCTAGAGATTTTTCTATTTTTTTCTTTAATTAGAAGACAAAAAAAATAATAGTTTTTTCTAACTAAAAAGTTTTCTTCGAACCGTTTTACAGGTTGTAGGCCAAGTTAACTTGGTTTTATTAGGGTTTTCACCTGGATGCCTGCATGCAAATTCTTGGTGATGAAGTCCAAGCCATGATGAAGCCTAAGTTTTTCCAGTCCTCACCCAATTCATCGTGGGCAGTAATACACCTCAAAAGAGATGCATGCTATTTTCCATGACTATGATGGTTGTTGGACCTATCTCATTTTAAATCTTGATTTAAGATTTCAATTTTTTTAGGTTTAGGTGAAAGGATCCCTTTCTGAAGGTCGTAAACCTTCATTGTATATCCCATTATTTTTAGAGTAGTCAAAGTTGTGGAAGAGTTCATTGGATGTGGTTCTTTTTTTAGGACAAATGATGTAAAAATGAAAAGAAGTGATTCGGTTCATTTGAAAAATTATCTGATTTATATGGCTTAATCTAAAACATACAAAGCTTAAATGATTTTTTTTAGTTTTTTTCAAAAACAAGGAAAAAGCAAAATTTCAAAATGAAGGTGAGTTCATGTCGGGTTCACCAAAGAATGTAGACCCAAAATTTTTGCACCCCTTTCTTCCAGGCTAATGGATCCATGTCTAAAAGGGGGAAGAAAATGATGTATATACACCTTAGATGAGAAGCACTTGATTTGTGATCTCCTTGGTGTTGTTTCGATGAATTGGATGAGGGTTAACTAGGAAACACTTTATGTGGTGGTTTCCATGCCTAGGTAAGGTGAATGTTTGTTGAATTATTTTTATGTGCACACACTTAGGTTTTGGCCAAAATGCAACTATTACCTAGCTATATGCATTTCAAATTTTTATGAAAACAAAGTAAACAAATTCTAACTAGAAAGCTTTGTAAATCTAACTATGATGCAATGATTTTGTAGATATTGAAAAGCAAAAAATGATGTTTATGATAGTGTATTGTTTTTCTTTGTGTTTTATATTTCTTTTAACTAAATGTACTAGATGTAAAATGATGTGACTCAATTCCTATTTTTATATTTTTGTTCTTTGAAGTCTTTTAACAAGTGTAATGAAATAGCTAAGTTTGTATTTTTTATCTTTTGTGTTTTCATCTAGTATGATTGATGCAAAGAAGAATGCAATTAAGTTTATGTTTTGATCCTTTTGTTTTGAGTTTTTCAACTAATGTAATTGATGTAAAATAATGCAACTGCATTTATATTTTGATATTTTCTTTTAAGTTTTCAACTAATGCAATTGGTGTAAAATAATGTAACTAAGCCTATGTTCCTTTTGTGTTTTATTTTAAGTTTTTCAACTAATATTATTAAATACAAAATTATGATGTAATTAAATCTATGTATTTTTATCCTTGCTGCAATTAAATCTATGTTTTGTAATTCTGCTCTATTTCCTTTCTATTGCTTTTTCTCCTTTCTAGAATTTGATGCCATTTTGTATTCAGTTTTTGGGACCCTGATAAAACCCATCCGTTATTTAGGTGCTAATATCTTTAACCGATCAAAAAAATCTATGTTTTTTTATTATTTTTTATCTCATGCAGGTGCTTCCAAACAAAATATTATGAAATCATAGTATGTAAAATTATAGAAAAAAATAGGTTTATATTCTTACCTAATTTGTATGTATGCAATCATATGCATTCACCTCAGTCATGTAGATTCGGGTATGTCGGATAAATTTGGATCTCTCCAAATTGAATTCTAACTAGTCTAAATTATAGTTAGGGGTAGGGGATCTACTTAGTCCATAATAGATCCTGGATGTGATAGTCATATCCCCTCGGTTCTTTAGCCAATCATAGAAAAATGATGGATTTATAGATTTAATGACAAATATGTAATTTAAATGAAATAATAGTAGTAACAATAGTGCATAAAGTAAAATAATAAGTTTAATGAAAACTAAAATGTAAGTATTGATCAATATAATAAACCTTCATATCAATATCTTGCTCCCAGCATAGATTTTCATGTTTTTTGATATCAACTGCAAATTTGAACGAATTCAAATATGTTCAAACATGCAACGGTTATATCTATGAATATGCAACTTTTAGATTAGAAAAATTTTGGATGCATAATAAATTAGTATGGTTTTGAATATGTAAAATATTATAAAATAATAATTTATGCTATGGAAAAAAAATATATGAATCGACAACATTCATGGCCATCTTTGGTAGTCTCTGGAATGATGATTTGATGTCGAAGTCTCCACTGAAAAATGCAATAAATCATAATAAAACCTCTTCTCAACTTATATTTCCCTATAAAATCACCATTAGGTATATCTAGGGGAGTCTACAAGATTTATTATCTATGGTAGATCGAGAAAAGGGAAGTGTGATCAAGATAGGTCGAGCTTGTTAGGAAAATTTTATCATTTTTTCAATCTGGACAAATTCAGATGGATCCGAATTTACCAAAAATATGGGTTTAACCATATTAGGTGTATAATACAAATAACACACCTAAATTAGATGCACATGGAATTTGGATAAATTTGAACCGGTCTGAATTTGTCAGGACCATCCAACTTTTTTGAAAAGAGGGGGAAATGGGTAAAAAATAGTTTTATCCATCATGGAAATCGAGGTAAGGAGCTAGAGGGTGGAAAGTAGGTTTTTATGGAGTAAAAACATGTTGGCTAAGTGGTGGGAATTTTTTAATGTGTCAAAATTCCCTGGATACAATACACAAGAACTCATTACACTATTTATTTTTTCTTTGAAAATTGCTTTTTGCATGTTTTGGCCCATTTTTGTCATCAAAATATTTTCTTTGACAACTACCTTCATATAAAGTGATGTCAAGATAATCTATTTCATTAGCTGATGGTGGTGCAATCATGTTCTATAGATATGAGTGGATTTGGCTATCTTGAATCTACATTGGATCTATGATCTATGTTGCTTGCTCTATAAGTTTACACTTCATGGTACAGTCCGTGAGATCTCAACATGTGTGGCAAGCTTTATTTGTGTGGTTCAATACTTTCTCCTTCGAGCATTTTTTAAGTTAACCAAAATTCCTAGCTCAACTTATTTTACTATCTTTTGAACGACTTTAGGCTAGTAGTATTGCTTATGTGCTCACTCGAGCTTCTGCATGTATTTGTTCTTATTTGGTGATACCGTGAGAAGTTATCATTTTGAGTTAGTTTGACGGATCTATTTGATATGCTCATTTTTTGTCTTGTGTATGGAGTACCATATTTTTATAAATATATTTCCAATCATTTATCTGAGTAAATCTCAATCGTTCACTAGCCCCTAATAGATCACTGATCATCGTAGATTAGAAACTAATTTACTCTTTAGTACTATCATGAGTCTTCAAATGTAAACCTTTACATATCCTTGTTTTTGGTAGGTTTAATATTATATTATTTAAATCTGATCGATCCTCAACCATTACCAAGTTTAGATGGTCAATAAAATTTAGATGTCCCCCTTTTTATTTTATTTCTCCTTAGGTCGCTCATGGTATAATTTTTCCTTTGTCTGCCTTAGTAGCCACTTGTTTGTCTTTATATGTTGATGAATCACCAGTCTTCATGAAGGTAGAAAACCAATCATCATCAAGGATACCGTGAACTTCAGGGTAACTCGGGCAACTCTTTACCTTGTTCAATTTCTCCTCTATAAAAAACCATGGTACAAATAACCAAGAGAGAATAAATTCTATCTTTTGCGATAACCAATTGCCAGGCAATATGAATAGGGCGGACCAAATGCTAGTCACCTTTATGTTCTTGTAGACCAATGAACTTTTTTTATTTGGGTGTCCCATTTTTTATTTCTCTCTGGCTCATAGTAGTACAAAATTATTTTTTCTTCACTATGGTATTGAATCATTTGTCATTATGCACCAGCCAATCACCATTGTTCTCCATATTTAGCGAGCCAATTTTTGATGTACCCATTATTTAACGGACCAATACAATATTTAATAAAAATTTTAAAGGTAAGCTAGGCTACAACTATTTTAATATCCACCATAGAAAACTTTGAAATTTCATCCACTATGATGTACACTAATTTTTCCTTGTGTGTGATGTGGAAAGGAGGATCCAATCATTGATGGGTATAAAGACATGGTGGGCCAATAGTTATCAAGCCTTAGGTGATATGGACTAGTCAAACTCCTTGTCGGAGTCTCCTCTTTTTATCTTTGAGTGCTAACCAATAACCACTCTATGCTAAAGGCTAGTGGACCAATCGCCAACAATCTTTCGACTGGCAGACCAATCATAATTAGGTATTATTGGACTAAGTATATTTATGCTTTTACTTTCCCTCTTTGTGGTACAAACTAAGATCTTAATTAGTGTGGTGTCACCTTATTTATCATCTAGTATTGACTAGTTGCTAGCAAGCATTGAGGTTGGTAGACCAATGGCTACCTTTTACCAAAGACTAGCATGCCAAAAAAAAATTTAGTTTTCTCTTTAGATTTTCATCTTATTTTCCTTCCCTTCCACTTACTTTCATCGTGGGGTCCACTTTTTTGTCCTTATGCGTTAGCTAATTGATGCCTTCCTCTAGCTTTAGTGAACCAATCACCATCAAATTTTGAATTGGTGCTCCAATGAATCCCATTTTTTTTTATTCTTTCTAACTTGCTCATGGTATGACTCAACATAACTCCAATGATTCTAACTTATTTATCATTTCGCAATGATCAATCACTACTCTCATTGAGGCTGGTGGACCAATCACTGCTTCCTTTCCTTATTGATGAACCAATTAAAATTAAAATTCCATAACCTTACACCCTTCATGGTACAACTTGCCAAGGGGGGAAGTTACTTGTCTGCTAACATTGTCCAATCGCAAGCCTATGTTGAGGCCTAGTGGACCAATCGTTGGCATTCTCCTAAATGGTGGACCAATAATAATTTTTCTTTCTAACCTTAGATAATTTGTATGGGACCTAGGTTTTCCAAGGCTAACACCTATATGTGACAATAAATTTGGTGGATCGAAGGGGGAAATATCTGCTATGTGGTCATGACCTTCGAAAACTTAGGGACTTTAGCTAAGTCGGGTGGATTTATGGATGATGGTTATTATCATAAGTACTTTTAGGGGAAATGAAAGGGTCATGGTAACATTTTTTGGGTTAAACCTAGGCAAACAAATTTTTATGACTTATGGGATTTTAAATTATTGGTCAAACCTAAGAAGATAATGAAATATTAAAGGGGTGTCCTCAGCGGTCATGGGGGTAATAAAAATTATTAACCTTAATATTTGATGTGGCTATGAATTAATATAAGGAAAACTTTGGATATAATATGTTTAATAAAATGATATAATATACTTGGACTAATAATGGTCTAATGGGATGAATTTAAATGGATATAAGGTGTTTATGGTAATATGAAGTGAATGCTTGAAATTTGTGTTAATATTATGGATGAAGGGTGATAAAATAATATATGAGGGAAAATATAATAGTGCATGAGGTAAAAATAATAATTATTAATGGATGAAGGTGGATTAAGAAAAATGGATGGAGTGGAGGCTTTGATGAATATGAATGGTAAGATGATAATATTATGGTAAAAATGGAGATGATAGGAACGAATTTGTGAAGGATATTTTTGCATGAATTAAGAACAAGATTACCAATACCTATATCTTCCTTGACCATGGAGACTCTTTTGGAATTTCATGACATTCATAAGACTTTTTGATTTCTAGAAATATATCATCACATCCTATAATTACCTAGACACTCAATTTGTTTGAAAATTAGGGGTGTAATATAAGTTGGGATTTTTTGAAGCCCAACATAGGCTCTATCTGGGACAAGAAAACTATTCGACTTTGAAAGAGTGGAAGTTTTTTTTAGAACCTCAAAATCTTCGATTGACTTAACCATACATATTAACCTCTTGGTGTAATAGACTATCAATTCCAAGCTGACTATAACTATGCTCATTCTTTTGACTTACATAAGGATGCACATAGAGTGGTTTAAAAATTAGAACTTGACTCATAAAAAATCTTAATCACCTGAAGATTTTAGACTACTCACCTAAAATATTGGATAAAGTAACGAATTACTAACACTAATAATAAAAAAACTATTGACTATAACATTGACATAGACTAAAATGTACTAAAACATATTTTTTTTGAAAGCGCAAACACAAACATTGGCTCACATACTTTTCTTCTTTTTTTATTGGCAGAAAAAAGAGTTCATATCATTTGGTTCCCATCACATGGATGATACAACTTCAAATGTTGGCCATTTATCAAAAACTGCATTTGTTCTCCTTTTAGGGTCTATAACCTGTAAGTATGATGATGTATTTTCAGAATGATTTGATAAGGACCTAGCCATTTTAGCTCTAATTTTCCTTTGTCCCTGGTTTATCATTCTTTGGATCCCAGTATAGCACTATATCTCCTTCAGAAAATGGCTTTCCTTTGACTCCTGTTAAAGACCTGACTTGTTTTTGAGTTTCCTAGATCATTCTCTTGAAAGCATCTCTTTTGTCTTCTTCTAGTTTACAATTTTATCCATTCTCTTTTGTAAGGCATCTGGCTTTTCGTGATATTAAAGCAATAAGGCCAAAGCAGGTCTTTATACCTATGGAGGAAGTAAGACATTTTCTCCATACACCAATTTATAAGGTATTTTTCCTTTTGCTCTTTTAATAGAAATCTTGTCAACCCATAAAAAAATTTCAATTCATTGTCCTAGCTTCTTTTATTTTTGCCTAGAGATCGCTTTATTCTGTTGATAAGGTTTTTATTTTAAGATGTTGCTAGGCCATTATCTTGAGGGTATTAATTGGCTGAGTGTACCAAATTAATGCTATATCTACTATAGAATTCTACCATCTCATGAAATAAAACTACTTTCATTGTCAATAACTAGCTTCCTAGGTACTCCAAATTTGGTTAAGATGCTTTCTTCCAAAAATTTGATAATCACTTCAGTGGTTGATATCTTCAATGGGGAAGCTTCTACTGACTTAGTGAAATATTCAGTTGTGGTTATTATCCATCTATGACCATCTAAAGAGTTTGGATTTATTTCTTCTATCAAGTCTAGTCCCCATTGGGTGAAGGGAGATTTTACTACCACAGGTTTTAAAGGCATAGTGGACAAATTTTTATTACCTTTAAATATTTGGTAGTTCTAGCACTTTCTTACAAATAGATGAACATATCTAAACATGGATGGCCAATAGTAGCATGCTTTCATTATGTTTTTAATAGTTACTTTAGGTACAAAATGCCCTTCATAGAAACCAACATGAAACTCTTCAATGATTCCAGGGACTTATGTCTGAAAAAGGTAGAGTAATAACACTTCATTTGGATACCTCCAATATAATTTGTTATCCTAGATATAATACTTTTGTGCTTGTAGTTTAATGCTCCTCATTCTATTTTGAGAACTACCATCTAGGAATGTAAATGTCTATAGATAATTAATAATATTCTTATACCATTCATTTTTAGAACCTTCTATTTCAGAAATTTGTTGTATATTTATCGTTACAATTGTATTGTTGAAGTGTTCACCTCCTTTGATTTCCATGTACATGGCCAAAACATACTCTTTAATGGATTTTATAGTCTTGAAATCGACATCATACTGCTATAATTTTACCATCCACCTGGTTGAACTGCTTGTAGGTTCATTTTGAGTAAAAACATCTGAGATAATTGTGTAAGGAATGCAGGTTATCACTTTGTTTGACACAAAAATTCCTTTAAAATGCTCTAAAACTTTTGTTAGTGAGAAGGCCTATTTTTCTATCATAGTATACTTCAGTTGATATAATTTTAATACTAAACTCATAAATGCCACTGGCCTCTCATTGCTTTCTGCATTCTTCTGCAACAACACAACAATAATAGTGTCTTCTGAAGCAAAAGAGTATACATTAAAATATCTAAGATAATTCGAACATGCTAATACAAGGGCCTATGTAATTGCAACCTCTATTTTTTGGAAAGCCTCTAGGTTTCCTTATGTCCATCTAATAATATCCTCTTTTTTTATCATGTCATTTATTGATTTTGCAATTAAATATTCTAACAAAAGTTATTTTTCCAAAAAATAACCTGACTCCTTTCAAGTTCTTTTGTGGAGGAGCCTTTGCAATGTACTTAGTTCTTTCAGGATCAATACTAATCCCTTATTTAGAAATAATATGTCCTAATAGCTTGCATTGCCTTACTCCAAAGATGCACTTTTTGGAATTTAATGAAATGCCAAATTCTGTACATCTTTCAAACACTTGAGTCAAATGCTCAAAGTGATCTTCAGGATTCTTACAAAAGATACTTATGTCATCCAAGTAAACTACCACTATCTTAAACATCAGGCCCTTAAAATCAAAATCCATTACCCTTTGAAAGGTGGCTCTTGCATTCATTAAACCAAATGGCATTCTAACATATTCAAATGTTCCCCATGGGGTTGTAAATATTATTTTATACCTATATTTTGGGTTAACATGAATCTGATTGTAGCAAGATAATCCATCTAGCAATGACATCCTAGCTAATCTTGTAATAGCCTGTAATAATTATTCCATATTAGGCAGGGGATAGTTATCATTTAAATATTTCTTGTTCATATCCTTAAAGTCCACACACAACCTGACATCTCCATTTTTCTTTCTTGTTACCACTAAATTGTCTATCCATGTAGATAATCTCACTTTATTGATAATCTTGGCCTCCAATAATTTTTGAACCTCATTTTACATTACAGGGTGTAAGGTGGGATTAAAATTTCTCTGATTTTGCCTGTGCACCTTAGTGCTTTCTTTAAATGGGATAATATGCTTCATCACTTTTGTATTAAATGTTCTGAGGTCTTCATAACTCCATGCAAAAGTATATTTATGCTTCCTAAAGTATTTTATGTAGTCTTTATTTTATTTTTAGACATAGACTTTTCAACCTTCACCATTCTAAGGATCCTATTCATTTCCAATATTGATTTCTTATACTTCTAATCCTTGAAGAGCAGCTTTGTGAGCTCTATCAAAATCATCAAAAAGACTCTCTAGTGAAATCAACCTCTAGGAAGCTTGTTAGTATTTAATTATATAACCTCCATAGGTTATCCAATTACATTTTTTAGTTTTTTCTCATCTTCTTCATCACATATTATATCAGCATAGTGATTCTGTAATGTCATAAAATCTTTGATATCTACATCATCTTGAAAAACATGTAAATACACTATATTATCTGGGACAGATGGATGATATACTAAAATAGTTAAGAACTTCTCTTGATATTCTACATCTATCTCTGGACTGTCTGAACCAGAAGCATTTATAGCTAACAAATTAACTATATGATTTTTATCTCTAGGAATATAAATGATATTGAAAGCCAAAAATTTATCAATTTCTTCCTGAATAATTTGCTTGTATTGTTTTAACCTAGGATGTTTGGTCTCATATTTTCCTTTAATCTACTTTATTATTAATTCTGCATATCCATATATAGTCAAGTATTTGATTCCAAGCTCTTTGGCTTTTCTCAAACCTAGTAACAAGATTTTGTATTTTGCTACATTTATTAGTACATGGAAACTACAATCTGTACGGTATACCTAAATAATTTATGTTAGTATCAATCAAGTTGACCCCTACTGATCTAGTATGCAATTTTTATCCATAGAATATCATGGTCCATATTTTTAGTTGTCAGTATTCTTGTAGACTTAGTGTCTACCTCTATTGTTGTTTGTGGATCCATGTTTACTACTTCTGGTACCTCAGATAGGAAATGTGAATGCCAAATAGAGTATACTTCTATCTCCTTCTCTTAAAAATATTAGACTAAATTTATAGTGGGATTATCAAATTTATTCAATTGTACTAAATACTTATGAAAGGGTTCTCTTCTGAGAGTAACCTATTTGGATATTAGTGGAATAGTGGCATAAGATAAATCTAGCTGGATAGATCCTCCTAATTGTTAAGCCTAATGTCTTGATAACAATAAATATAAGAAATGATCTACATCAACCATGACTATATCCATAACTATTCCTTTCTTTGGGTACTAGTCTAGATAAACTAATAGCCCTATGATTATCCCAGTATAAGGTACCTATCTACTATCCATGACCGATATTAGGGGAGAATATCTAGTGCACATTAAACCTAGTTGATCTACTACTTGTTTAGGCATGATATTATGAGACACTCCACTATCTAACATGTAGTTGCAAATCACATATTGATCCCCTAAGTCTAAATTATACCTTAAGAAGATATAGAAGGGTCTGACTGATGATGTATTTCTAGGAATAGGCTTGGGATTTTCTATTGTTGTAACCTTGCATACATGATTGTTTAGTTGCTCAACCAAACCAAAATCTTGATACACCTAATCTCTATATTTTGGGATGATCATCAGTTTTCCAAAGGTGATATTAATTTTTTAGTTTGGCCAACTCCTGACCAGCATCAAAATTAGCTTTCTTGACTTCCATGTTTTTATAAAAATCCAACTATCTATGAGATTCATTCTCTCATTTAGCTTTAGGGGTTTCTTATTTATTATTGTTATTCTATTTCTTGGAAGATTTGTCTTTATTTTGGATTTTTTTTATTTGTATCAACTTTGTCAAACTTACCAATTTTATTAGGGATTGTTCTATTTCTTAGAATAATGGCATGAATTCTTTCTAATGCTTCAATTTATTCAACTATTGGAATGATTTTACCTTGCTTCATAATTTCATACCTATTTTCTTGAGGTCTTTTTAAGATTTTCATATTTTTTAGGATAAAAGCTCTCGACTCTTTTTTTTTATTTAGGAAACTCATCCATTTCTTTTTCAAACTGTATCTCTTTCTTCATCATCCTTAGTCCAACAAGCATTAATCCTTATTTATTCATCTGATTATTTTTCTAAATTTACATTGGGATGTGTACTTAGATATATGTCACAACTAGATGTATTATGTGGATCATCACATGCAATACAAAAGAATGAAAATTTTGAAGCAATATTAGCTATGGCCATGTGGTTTGGGATTGAATTCATATTCTTTAATACTTCATTTTTCCTCCAACCATTGTTTCTACATTCATTTTTATTCCCTTATTTTACATTATTTCTAACCTAGTTTTTGTTAAAATTCCTCTTAAATTGAGGTCTTTTATCATTCTATGGTTAAGCAACTGGCTCATAATTTACTGATTTATCTCTTTCAATTTTGGATAACCTATTATTAATTGTGTCAAACATCTCAGAAAATTGTCTGGATAATTTTTCTATGGGATCTATCTTAGTTTTTTTTAATAGTAAGAATCGAATCATTTTAGGCTTCTTGTCCACTTGATTGGAGCTTGACTTAGATGTGTATGGCTTCATATTTCCATTGTTGTCATAACCCAATTTTACACAACATAAAATTTTCTCAATTATCAAGGAAGTCATATACTTTTTGACTTTAAGTACCCAACTTTAATCTAATATATGGCATAAATTTTTCACACTTCAAGAATATTCACCACTGCAGGTAGTGCCTGAAGTGTTCGGGACTAGCCATCTTCCTGCATAAGTCACCATTCTAAGATCTAAACTCTTCTCTTGAGTCTATTCTTGATCTCGATGATGGGTTGCCCTTCTAGGGACCATATCACCTAGAAGGATGAATGTTTTTTTCCCCCTTATCCAAAGCACTACGAATTCACAATCCATATTACTCGTGTTGATTCACTGACCAAGTGCTTTGGATCTAGCATAATTATGCTAGTGACCGATCATTTACCTTCAACCAAGGTTTGATTAGAGTCTGCCATCACATGGCTCTTGGATAAGTTGCTCCAAATCCATTTACAATTGATGGTAATGCTACCCATACCATCTACTTTTGGACCTTCCAACTGCACGATAAACTCTTTAATCGTACCTTATGTTGGCTCTTCCCCAATAGAAGCGGTTTTAACAACACCCTCACATATCAATCGACTGTCATCCTAGAGCAACGTCCCATACCGTCACCCTACCAACTTTAAGACCTCTACCTTCTAAAAGCAGTGAAAAATGAACAACACAATTTTGCGTTAATCACCACCATGGCTAACAAAGTCGGGTAAGTAGCCCTGCTCGGTATTTATTTTGTATAGCCCTTTCTCAGCTTTTAATGATATACTTAAGGGTAGCCTTGCTTGGTTTTATTTCCCTATAGCTCTTGCTCAGCTTATGTAATTGTTCTCATGGCTTTGTCAAGTTAAAAAGGTTATGGATGTATTCATCATTTTGTATTTTTCATATTTAAGCTCTTGGTGATATTGAGGCGCGAACTTTAAAGTATACTAGAACTTCTAAAATATTTAGATACTAAATAATAAAAAAATTATTTCTATAATGCAACTTTAATAAAAAAAAAATTCTAAAGTACTTAATATAATTTTAAATGATCTAAACTATAAGAAATTGCATATATATATATAAAAAGTAATCATATTGATTCTAACCTGGATGGCAAAGTAACCATAGGAAATTCCTTTGTTTGCATGCATACATTAAAAAGGAAATATAAGAATACACACACTTCATTTATAAAGTCACAAAATAATTAAATATTTTTCTGGATAACATTCTATTATCTTGTTCTATGAGTTTTAGGAACTAAATACCCTTTAATACAAATAAGAATAATACTAAACACATTACAGAAGGTATTAAATTAGATTAAGCTAATCTCCAACTACTTATATTTCACACTAGGATACATTTCTAATAATAAATCATTATCTTAAGATAAAAAACCTTATGACATTTCTATTCATACATATCATATCCACGATCTACAAAGTTACCCAATAATTTTCTAAAACATTTTAAGTGTTCTAAGCTTTAAACAAACATAAGTCCTGCATGATACCTAACTTGTTTCAGCAATCCTGGAAACCTGAGTGTCATTTATAAAAATAATTTTCTATATAAATAAGGAAAACGATGCCTACGAAACATATCTCAAGGAAGCATGTGAATTCAAGTAGCTAAAGTTAAACATTTCCTCTTATTAATATTTCCATGAAATCAAGAGCTTTTTAAAAGGATTTCAAGGCATAACGAAATTTCATCCGTCACAGTTAGATGTTTGCTAATAGAATTCTCCACCTGAACTAGATAAATAATTCTATAGTTGATAGAAGTTCTCGAATATGAGCAACAAAGGAGGTTTGAATCTTATTCATTTTTTATTTCTATGTGGCCTTCATATCTATGGATCACAAAAAATTTAATGAGCTTAACCAGATACACATTTAAATATATATATTTGAAAAAAAAACTAATACACATTTTCAAAAGAACCTTACTACCATATCACATAATATATATTTTTTTGTACAACTTGTATTAGTTTAATAGAATATAATGTCCCACTCAACTATTATCTATCTTATTTTCCTTACACAAGTTTGTTATTAACGAAATTTTTGCATGAGTTATAGTTTTTACTACACCTACAGGGTCTATTCCCAAAAAAATGTAAGCTAGATACTAATACTACAGGCATAATGATGGCTTTTACATTCTGTTTAATTAGTTTTTCAATATTTTCATACAAAGGAAAGAAATAAACACACCCATAGGAAGCGACAAAAAAACTTAATTCACCTACAGTAGGTTAAACTGGCATTGACCAACCAAACTTTCACTGTGTTATAAAAATAAATCTCTGCAACTCCTAAACCTTTTTTTTTGTGTTGTTCCACTTTCTAAAGAGGATATATCAATATACTATTTTTTTAAAAAGAAAAATAATAATATAGAAAGGAAGATCATTTTTAAAAAAAATCATTTTACATTTTCATTTCCAATGCAGCAGTGCACAACCTACAGTCGGATCTCTACATGACAAATCTAGGTAAATTGTATATATTTTATATAGTATTTCCCTCTATCAAACACCTTCTGATTAATAATTTGTATCCGACCTCCCAATTTCTTCCTTGCCATGACAACAGACAATGGAGTTCGACGAGTTAATGGGTTAGCGTGGCTCATGCATCCTAATGCATACACACTCTCTAATGCATGATGCACTTATCCTATATCGTAGGCCTTCATAGATGTAATGTTTTTCTATAAATATCCTTATATTTTAATTTTTAATTTTTTTTTTTGAATTTACATGGTGGAATCGATAGCCGCCATGAATCCGGGTAGGTTGTCCAGCTTTTATGGCCGCCATAGTATTTTGTGTTGTCCACCCTAGAAGCCGCCACACAGATCTTCATGCAGTCCGCCCCTATAACCACCATGCCACAATCATTTTAAACCTTTTACGCCATTGAAAGCATAAGGAAAGGGACAAGTGTTCAGTCCGACAACATTATATTTTAAATTAACAATAGAATTGCAATCCAATATTTCATTCTAAGAACAAGCCTTTACCTTATTAATGACTTAAATATTACCATGCAGTTGCAGTCATGTATTCATTATAAGTAAATTCATTTCTTTTAAGGTAGCACAACAAGTAAACTCTTAAATAAAAACATGAATTTCTATCAACATGTTAATTCACCAAGAAGTAGAACCTAAAATAATGCAGCACACTTCCTTCTCTTTTCAATCGTCGTATATGCTCAACCCTGTAGATTGCTCTCTTCAAGTTTCCATCCAGGCAAATTCTTCCTACCAGAAGTACCTCTTCCTTCCAGGGTTCTAATATTTAACAAGTTGAGAGCTGCTCTTGGTTGAACACATTGCCTCCTCATGTTCGATTATGAGGAAATATGTGTGTCCTCCATAGAGCTTAAGAAATTGTAGTAAATTAAATTTACTTTAATTTCTATTTAAATTTAATCCTTAGGATGCACTTTAATATCGTTTTATGATAAAATTGCCATATAAATTCTATTTCCTTTTAACATTATTTTATTGTTTATTATTTTTACTATATTTATATATTTATTATTATTATTATTATTATTATTATTATATTAATATTTCATTTTTATATTATTATTATTTATATATAATAATTTTTTAAAATCTAATTTTACTTTTGATGCAATAAAATTAAAATAAGTAACAATCTAAATGAACTTATGCATCAGGCAAACCACAAACACAAGCAAAATTTCCTATATGATATTTATAATTGTGGGCTTCCATGTACCCACGAGCCATGATGTTAGAGGAATGACATCATATCCCACATTACTTGATTCTTTGGACCACTATACTTGCTAGGGGCGGGTTCTTTACCTCAATCGGTTTGTCATTTATGGAGTGGTACTGCACCTATAGATAAAGATACAACAACATAAAATTCATCGAGATAAAAATAATTAATATTGGGGTTGTTATATTCTCCCCCTCTATGATTAGACACAGTATTTTTGTTAGTTAAGAAGTTATTAATGTAGATTTTCACAACATTTGAAATAATTTAGTAATCAATAATATATTCTAAATTCACAATGTCAATCTCATTCCAAAAATCATAGTTCAACTACATATTTAGTAATTGTTCAAAATAAAATTTGTCATAGGTCTTCAAGCATGTAAGGAAATTGGTTTCTCATGTCGGTAACATCTTCCCAGGTGGCATTTTTCTCAGAGTAGTGATCCCACTGGACCCTACATTGGTCCACTATCCTTTTCCTTAGTTGCTTTGTTCTGTACCCCAAGATTTTTACTGGATGAACCTCAATGAGTTACGGGTCTGAGGTCTGTAGATGAGACACATCCAAGATGTGATATGGATCAGCTATATATTTGTGAAGAAGGGATACATGAAAAACACTATGGATTTTTGACAGGTTCGATGGCAGGGCGAGCTTGTAGGCAACATGACTAATTTTAGCAATAATGTCAAAAGGTCCAATAAATCTAGGACTCAATTTGGTGGATTTAATGGAACTTTTGGTTGGCTTGACTTTAAGGAAGACTTTATCTCCTATAGTAAATTCTTGGGTGTTCTTTTAAGGTCAGCATAACTTTTCTGATGGTCAATGGCTTCACAAAGTCACTGACAAATCTCTTTGATAGGAATCTCTATTCATTTAACAACATCATGACCAATCACTTCTCGACTAGCTAGGTTATCCCATGTTAATGGTGTTCTACACCTACACCCATATAGGGCCTCAAAAGGGGCCATGACCAACGTGGTATGATAGTTGTTGTTATAGGCAAATTCCACCAAGAAGAGATAATCTTCCTATTTACTCTGGTAGTCCATACAATACATGCATAGCATGCCTTCAAGTACTTGATTGACCCACTCAGTATCTCCATCTATCTCAGGATGATAAGCAATGCTAATATTGAGCTTTGTTATCCAAGCTCGGTGCAAAGCTTACCAGAACTCAAAGGTGAATCTTAAATCTCTATCTGAGATAATGACTTCGAGAAAACCATGCAATCTGACAATTTCTCAAGTAAGTTTTTGCGCTATGGCTGGTGCATCATCATGGATGTTGCCTGGTATAAAATGCACTACTTTAGTTAACTTATCCACCACCACAAATATTACATCATACTGAAATCGAGTCTTAGGAAGACCCACAATAAAATCCATGGATATCACTTACCATTTTTGTTCTAGTACTTTCAACAGATGTAACTTTCCACCAATATGTTGATGTTCTGCCTTAACATTCTGACATTCTAGGCACCTTGCAACAAATTGCACTACATATTTCTTCATTCCAGTCCAGAAATAGTCTTTCTTCAATTTTTCCCTCATCTTAATTACCCCTAGATGAGCAGTATAGAGCATAATGAGTTTCTTGTAGGATAGTTCTTTTAAGTCCTTCATCATTGGGTACAATTACTCTATTCTAAAAATATAATAGATTTTTCTTAATGCTATAATATCCATGCTGAATTGGTTCCTACTCAACCTTATTACGATATTATTTGCAAAACTCATCATTCTTCTGCATTTCCATGATTAGCTCTTTCAGCCCATACTAGCATTTTGTAAGAGCTACTATATGCCTTATTCTACTGAGAACATCTACCAACTTATTTTATTTCTCTTTGATATATTCAATACCAAAGTTGTATTCAGCCATAATCTCTATCCATCGTCGTTATTAGGCGTTTAGCAGTGGCTGAGTAAAAATATATCTCAAACTTTGGTGATCACTTTAAAGCTCAAAGGGCTTCCCCAATAGGTAATACCTTCAAAATTTAAGTGTATGAACAACTACAACCAGCTCTAAATCATGTGTAGCATAGTTTATCTCATTTTTCTTGAGTTTCTTGGACTCATATGCTATAATGGCCTCATCTTGCATCAAAACGCCACCCAATCCTTCCAATGAGGCATCATTACATATGGTAAAATATTTGTTTGGATATAGTATTTTTAGTATGGGTGTAGTTATCAACTTTTCCTTAAGAATTTTGAAGGCTTCTTCACATTGAGCAGCCCATCTAAATGCTTTCCCTTTTCTTTGCAAGTTGGTGATGGAAAATGCAATTTTTGAAAATCCTTTAATGAATCACCGATAATATCTAGCCATTCCCATAAAACTTCTTCCTTCTAACACATTGGTTGGAGCTGGACAATTTATTATGGCTTAAAATTTTTTGGGATCTACAGCTAATCCTTAGGCTAAAATAATATGTCCTAAATATTGAACTTGTGATGTATAGAACTCACATTTGGATAACTTACCATATAATTGATTTTTCTTGAGAACTTCTAACACTATTCTCATGTGTTCATCGTGTTCTTCTCTATTTCAGGAGTAAATCAAAATATCATCTAGAAATATTAGCACAAATCAGTCTAGATGTTCTCAGAACACGTTGTTTATCAAGTTCATGAATGCAGTTGGTGTATTGGTTAACCCAAATGGTAACAACATGAATTCATTATGTCCATATCAATTTTTGAATGTGGTCTTATAAGTGTCTTCTTACCAGATTCTTAAATGGTGGTATCTTGACCTAAGGTCAATATTAGAAAATATTATAGCTCCCTTTAGCTGATCAAACAAGTCATTAATTTTGAGTAAAGGATACTTATTTTTGGCAATCATCTTGTTAAGCATCCTATAGTCAATGCATAATATTAAGGAGTCATCCTTATTTTTGACAAATAGAACCGGTGCTCCCTATGGTGACACATTGAGTTTAATGCATCCATTTTTCAATAAATCATGTAGTCGAGTTTTAAGTTCCTGTAACTCAAGTGGGGTCATACGATATGAGGAATACGTAATATTAAGGAGCCATCCTTCTTTTTGACAAATAGAACCGATGCTCCCCATGGTGACACACTGGGTTTAATGTGTCCCTTTTTGAATAAATCTTGCAGTTAAGTTTTAAGTTCCTATAACTCAAGTGGTGTCATACGATATGGGGTTCAGACTACTGGATTTGCTCTCGATATAAGCTCAATTGAAAAATCAAATGCCCTTTTTGGAGGTAGTCTAGGCAATTCTTTAGTAAAGACATACCTAAATTCATTTAACACTAAATATTATTGAAACAATGCAGAGCTTGAGTTTGTTTTTTCCTTTTTGTTCATTTTAACCACATATAGTTTACATCCTTTCCTCTAGGCTCTTTTGACTTGCATGGCAGTCATCAAATGGGGCTCAATAGATGTTTTATTGTAATGGATATGGATTCGTCGATTAGCATCATTCGTAAAATCCAATCACCTTTCTTGAAAGTTCAGTAGGGCCTTATGATATTTTAGCTAATCTACTCCTAGTACTATGTCAAATGCATGTAAAGGAGCCACATATAGGTTCCAATTGATTTTTCCCTAAGGTATTTCTATTTGTGGGTCAAATATACATTGGTTGACTAAGTTTATCCCGAGCCATACTCAACTTGCCACCCTTTTGCCATAACCCCAGGTTTAATAGGTATATCCCTAAAAATACTATTTGAAATGAAACTATTAGTAGCACCACTCTCAATTAAAATGTGTACATCTCTTTTATCTAATTTTCCTTTAATAAAAAATGGATTAGCTTACCCTAAAATGTTAGGGTTACCTATGGCAGCAAAAATTTTGTGCGATGCTTCCTCAGTGGGATTCCTACGATCTGCTCTGCTTGGGCATTGTCTGGAAAAATGGTATAGTGACCCACACGCATAGCATGTATTTGGTACATCATTATTTTGTTTTCCACCATCCTTATTACCATTTTTACCATGTTCCTTGTTGTTGTTTTTCTTTTCCTAAAAATTCCTTCAATATGGTTGCCCTCTATACCCCTGGTATTTTCCTTTACTTCTATTTTCATTTCTAGTATGCCCTCCATCTCTAAATTTTCTATATTGATACTTACCCTTACTATACTCAAGATATCTCCTTTTCCTTGAATTGCCTCTTTCAACTTGCTGATAGTAAGCCTTTACCTCCTTTTGGCTTGATTTCTCATATCGGGTAGCATCATATGTAATTGATAGTATTTGAGGTACTTTTAGTCCCACTGGTTGGTTGTATTTTGGGTGCAACCCCATAACAAACTTATGGGCTTTAAAACTTTCCTGACCATCATATTCTGATGCATACTTAAGAAGTTGCACAAACCTCTGATATTATTCAATTACTGACATATTGCCTTGTCATAAGTTGGTGAACTCACCATGTTTCTCAATATAAAATTATTTAGTAAGAAAGAGATCATTGAATTCTCTTTAAAATTCTTCCAAGGGTATATTTTTCGCTTCCTTATGAGTATTTTATTGTATGTAGTCCACCAGTGTCATGCTGGACCTTCTAAATGTGCCATTGTCATGTGGTTTTTGATTCAGAGCAAAGGGGTTGAATTGCAAAATACCCCTTAGCTTCACGCAGCCAATTGATGGTGGTTTTGCCATCACCTCTTCCATAAAATTTAGAGATATCCAACTTCTTTATCTCCTTTTTCAACTCATCACCCACTTTCCTCCTCGAGGAACCCTTTGGAAACTCGCTTATATTTTTAGTTTCCTTTTTCTTAGTCAAATTTTCAATGACTTTTTGTTGTTGGGTGATTAGTTCTTTCTAATAGGCCATCTATAACTGGTGCTAATCCATATGCTTACTCATTTGAGCTTTCTATATTTCCATTTTCTTACGATTTTGGTTCAATTGATCTTGTGTGAGTTGAATCATATGAGCCATGTTCTCATCATTTTGGGTAGCTCTCGTAGCTACAAGCTCTTTCTCTTTTCTAACCATTCACCATGGTATTTTAGTATCTTGCACCCTTTTTAACTCCTTCATGAGTCATCTTGGTCCCTTTATTGAAACCTCTACAATTTCCTCTTGCAGATTCATACTGGTCCTCTACGAGGTACCTACCATGCCTGGCATCAAAGAGTTATGTCATAAAAACTATTCATGTTATTAGCCAAAAAAAAATTCAACCTAGGCTTTGATACCAACTATCACAACCCAATTTTACACAACATAAAATTTTCTCAATTATCAAGGAAGTCATATACTTTTTGACTTTAAGTACCCAACTCTATTCTAGTACATGGCATAAAGTTTTCACACTTCAAGAATATTCACCATTGCAATTGGTGCCTTAAGTGCTCGGGACCGGCCATCTTACCACATAAGTCGTCATTCTAAGATCTAAACTCTTCTCTTAAGTCTATTCTTGATCTTGGTGAGGGGTTTCCCTTCTAGGGTCCATATCACCTAGAAGGGTGGACATTGTTTTCCCCCTTATCCAAAGCACTACAAATTTATAATATATATTTCTCGTGTTGGGTCACTGACCAATTTCTTTGGATCTAGTGTAATTATGTCAGTGATTGATCATTGAAATTCAACTAAGGTTTGATCAGAGTCCACCATCGCATGGCTCTTGGACAAGATGTTCCAAATCCATTTTTGGTTGACGATAATACTACCCATACCATCTACCACTGGATCTTCCAACTACATGATCAAATCTTAAATCGTACCTCATGTTGGCTCTTCCCCAATCATAGCGATTTTAAAAATCCCCTCACGTACCAATCAACTGTTGTCCTAGAGAAACGTCTCATACCATCACCCTATCAACTTTAAGACCTCTACCTTCTAAAAGTAGTGAAAAATGGACAATATCATTTTGCATTAGTCACCACCGTGGCTAACAAAGTCGGGTAAGTAGCCCTGCTCAGCATTTATTTGGTATAGCCCTTTATCATATTTTAATGATATACTTAAGGGTAGCCCTACTCGGTTTTATTTCCCTATAGTCCTTGCTCGGATTATGTAATTATTCTCATGGATTTGTCAAATTAAAATGGTTATGGATGTATTCATCATTTTGTATTTTTCATATTTGAGCTCTTGGTGATATTGAGGGGTGAACTTTAAAGTATACTTGAACTTCTATAAAATTTAGATACTAAATAATAAAAAATTTATTTCTATAATGCAACTTTAATAAAAATTTATTTTTCTAAAGTACTTAATACAATTTTAAATGATCTAAACTATAAGAAATTGCATATATTTATAAAAAATGTTATGATATTGATTCTAACCTAGATGGCAAAGTAACCATAGAAAATTCCTTTGTTTGCATCCATACGTTAAAAAAGAAATATAAGAATATAAACACTTCATTTATAAAGCTACAAACTAATTAAATATTTTTTTGGATAACATTCTATTATCTTGTTCTATGAGTTTTAGGAACTAAATACCCTTTAATACAAAGACGAATAATTCCAAACACATTATAGAATGTATTAAATTAGATTAAGCTAATCTCCAACTACTTATATTTCACACTAGGATAGATTTTTGATAATAAATCATTATCTTAGGATAAAAACCCTTATGACATTTCTATTCATACATATCATATCGATGATCCACAAAGTTACCCAATAATTTTCTAGAATATTTTGTGTTCTAAGCTTTAAACAAACAAAATTCTTGCATGATACCTAACTTGTTTCAGAAATCCTAGCAACCTGAGTGTCATTTATAAAAATAATTTTATATATAAATAAGGAAAATGATGCCTATGGAATGTATCTCAAGGAAGAATGCAAATTTAAGTAGTTAAAGTTAAACATTTCCTCTTCTTAATATTTCCATGCAATCAAGGGCTTTTAAAATGGATTTCAGGGCATTACAAAATTTCATCTGTCATAGTTAGATGTTTGCTAATAGAATTCTCCACCTGAACTAGATAAACATACATTCTACAGTTGATAGAAGTTCTCGAATATGAGCAACAAAGGAGGTTTGAATCTTATTAATTTTTTATTTCTATGTGGCCTTCATATCTACAGATCATAAAAATTTAATGAGCTTAACCAGATACACATTTATATATATATATATATTTTAAAAAAAAAACCTAATATACATTTTCAAAAGAACCTTACTACCATATCACATAATATATTTTTTTTTTATAGCTTGTATTAGTTTAACAGAATATAAATTCCCACTCAACTTTTATATATCTTATTTTCCTTACAGAGGTTTGCTATTAACAATTTTTTTTTGCATGAGTTATAGTTTTTACTGCACCTATAGGGTCTATTCCCAGAAAAATGTAAGCCAAATACTAATACTATAGGCATAATGTGGCTTTTACATTATTTTTAATTAGTTTTTCAATATTTTTCATATAAATGAAAGAGATAAACACACCCATAGGCGATGATAGAAAAACTTAATTCACCTATAGTAGGTTAAATTGGCATTGACCAACCAAACATTCACTGTGTTATAAAAATCAATCTCTGCAACTCCTAAACCTTTTTTTTTGGCTGTCCCACTTTCTACAAAATACATCAATTATACTATTTTTTTAAAAGAAAAATAATAATACATAAAGGAAACTTATTTTAAAAAAAATCATTTTACATTTTTGTTTCCAATGCAGGAGTGCACAGCCTACAACCGAATCTCTACATGGTAAATTTGGGTAAATTGTACAGATTTTATACAACATTTCCCTCTATCAAATGCCTTATGATTAATAACTTGTATCTGGCCTCCCAATTTCTTCCTCGTTGTAGTAACAAATAGCGGAGTTCGGCAAGTTAATGGCATGGCTCATACATCCTAATGCATACACACTCTCTAATGCATGATGCACTTATCCTATATCACAGGCCTTCATAGATGTAATGTTTTTCTATAAATATCCTTATATTTTAAATTAAAAATAGAATTACAATCCAATATTTCATTCTAAGAACAAGCCTTCAACTTATTAATGACTTAAATATTACCATGCAGTTGCAGTCATGTATTCATTGTAAATAAATTCATTTCTTTTAAGGCAACATAGTAAGTAAACTCTTAAATAAAAACATGAATTTCTATCAGCATGCTAATTCATCAAGAAGCTTAACATAAAATAAGGTAGCACACTTCCTTCTCTTTTCAACCACCATGGATGCTCAACCTCATAGATTGCTTTCTTCAAGTTTTCGACTAGGTAGATTCTTCCTACTAGAAGTACCTCTTCCTTTTGGGGTTCTAATATTTAACAAGTTGAGAGTTGCTCTTGGTTGAACACGTCACCTCCTCGTGTCGATTATGAGGAAATACATGTGTCCTCCATAGAGCTTAAGAAATTGTAGTAGATTAAATTTACTTTAATTTCTATTTAAATTTAATCCTTAGGATGCACTTTAATATCGTTTTATGGTAAAATTACCACATAAATTCTATTTCCTTTTAACATTATTTTATTGTTTATTATTTTTACTATATTTATATTTTTTATTATTATTATTATTATTATTATTATTATTATTATTATTATTATTATTACTATTATTATTATTATTATTATTATTATTATTATTATTATTATTATATATTTATATATATTAATATTTTATTTTTATATTATTATTATTTATATATAATATTTTTTTTAAATCTAATTTTACTTTTGATGCAATAAAATTAAAATAAGTAACAATCTAAATGCACTTATGCATCAGGCAAACGAAAAACATAAGCAGAATTTCCTATATGATATTTTATAACTGTGGGCTTCAATGTACCCACGAGCCATGGTGTTAGAGGCACGACATCATATCCCACCTTACCTGACGCTTTCGACCACTATATTTGCTACGAGTGGGTTCTTTGTCTCAACCAATTTTTTGTTTATGGAGTGGTACCTACACCTGCAAACAAAGATACTCACAACAACATCAAACTCATCAAGATAAAGATAATTAATGTTGGGATTGTTACAATTGTCTATCATATTCCTCTTGATATCTAGGGATTTTTCCATACATTCATCAATGGTATTAGTTCTATGATGTCTCAACTCATAGCTGAATTCCCAAGGAAAAGCATTTTTATAGAAACATATGGCTTGGTAGTCAATGGGCCTCAGGATCATGGGAATTTTATTTACGGTTTTAAAAAACTATTTGTTAAAATATTCAACTAACTCATTTTCTTTTTTCTTGACTGTTGCAAGTTCTATTAATAGAGTTTGCTCATTTTTTATTTTCCTATATTTTCTTAAAAAGACTATTTCCATTGTTTGAAAACCAACGATCTAATCGGGTGAGAGACAATTAAACCAATCCCTAGCATCTTTTTTGTAGGGTCTACAAAAATAATCTAAGGACTACATCTTCATGTTCAACCTCAAGGTTGTCTAATGCGTAGAGGAAACTATTAATATGATCCTTTCCTGTAATTATAGTATTGCATTGGAATTTGGGCAAGTACTTATGAGCCTCAGTGGGCAGGTCATGCAGGTTGGCAGACAAATTGAATATCCTATACCTATTGGTCCTCCAAGTATGAAGATTTTGGTTTTGATTATTTTGGTTTGCCTGAGCCATGTTAACTATAGGATGGATAGGATTTCTAACAATAGGTGTATTGGTTGAATAATTTTCTAAAGAAATATATTTCTTAATAGATTTTCTACTAGCAAAGTAATATTTATTATGATATACAAATTTTTTAGGAACTAGAATTTTTTGGGTATGGGTAAATACCTCTAGGTCTTTGAATTTAGGGAAGAGTTATTTACCAGTTCATCTGGTATGCAACAAGTTAAATTTTTCTATCTTGTTTTTATAGGTTGGTTTAGAGTCACTAGCACTTTGGTGCAACTTAATTTCACTCTAGCCAAGATTGCTTGGGTATTTGAAAATTTTAGTCTCTCAGATAGAATTTTTTAGAAAATAATGATAATAATTTTGTGAGATAGACACAAAGACAAAAAAAAAAAATCCTGGCAATAGTGCTAGAGAACCGTTGGCGGGTTTAAAAAATTTTCATATGGAGATAACCTAAAAAAATAGATAATTGTATAAGGCTATTCCTAGAAACAACACCAAAAAAATATTGTGGAAAATTTTGATATCCTTTATTGTTATCACGCTATCAAATTTTCAAAACTCACAATCAACATGCAAGCTCTAGTGGACTTGCCTCTTTAACCTAAAATGATAAATCCTAATAGAAACAGGTTGGGTTTGGATACCCGAAAATGAGTCTATTTAATTAGGCTTGTCTAATCATTATGCTCAACTATATTTTAAAGGATTATTACAAATTTAATTTTGACGAAGCATCACTAAAGCCTGCCTAGCTTAAAATAGACTGGTGCTTTATCTATTGGGTTTTGTAGCAAATTTTAATTGATTTCATAGAACAGAGAGAAAAAGAAAGAAATAACTATTAGACCTATATCCATTCAAATATTGTAAAATAATATAGGTCTTAAATTAGTGAAGGAAAGCATTATTTGTGGATTCAAATCATGTAATACACAAATATACAACACAGACACACTGAGACAACATACGTCAAAGAGTAGAAGTCTATATTTTATATTACATTTAAATGTAATATGGTTACAATAACAAATCCCAGTGAAATTCTTAGGTCTCTTAAAGAATACAATACAATATTCACTCTTGTTGAATGTTGTAATAGGGGAATTATGACCCACTATCCTAATTATAGTGACATATAGACTCTAGCTCCTTGAAGCAGCTCCTAGAAATGATCTTAGGTGATTCAATAAAATCTTGAAAATACCTGCACAATGATGAGAAAACTGAGAAATGAAGAAAACAGAGAAAACATAGGGGAATACAATAGACTGAGACAAAACATTCAGGATACCTCTCTAGAAAAATTTTGTAATGGTAGTTTGATGATGAATCCTTATCGCTTCAACTCCTTTTTTAGCCTGGTCATCCAAAATTTATTATAAAATACTTGGTCCTGGTTTAGCCATGTGTATTTTTATCAGCCTTGTGTCTCTTTGACTTCTTGAGTGTGTTACAACTAGAAACTAGTTGATACCAACTATCATAATTTTTGTCAAACTACTATTTGTTCAAAACTGTGATGTCCATTGCTGCAACTCATTATTTCAAAATTTTCTACTTTAAATGATTTGGGTTTGAAGGGGGCTCTCAAACTATGGTGGTCCATGCATTTGATTATGCCTTATATTTTGTGCAAAAGATAAACTTATATAATATATATTTTTATTCATGTTTATCCTAGTCATACATTTATTGTCTTTAGTTGGACTTAGACTAGGTTCATTGTAGATATGTTTTAAAGGTGAAAAAAAGGAAGAATTTCAACATGATGGTGAAGAGATAAAATAGAAAACATGATTAATGGGACACAATGATACAAGATGAGTGAGATATGTACATGAAGTGGTGGTGGCGTGGAATCTATAGATAATATATAATAAGAGGCCCTAGACGAAAGAGGCAACGACATATTTACAGGTAGGAGGGAGGAAGCAACACTAAGATCCTAGGGATAGGAAGAAAAATAGAATGGAAAATGAGTTCTAGAGGTACAAAAATTAAGCATACCACAAAACATACAGTACCTCCATAACTATACTTTATTGGGGTATTACCTTTGTAACTATATTCTATAGATGCGCTTGTATATTTCCAAAAAATATAGATTTTTGAAGCTTTGGCATCTATTTTTATTTGTTACACCTTTTACATATCTTAGTATTAATACACAAGAACTCATTACACTGTTCTTTTTTTCTTTGAAAATCATTTTTTGCACACTTTGGCCCATTTTTGTCACTAAAATATTTTCTTTGGCAATAACTTTCTTATAAAGCGGTGTTGAGATAATCTATTTCATCAACTGACGGTGGTAGAATCATGTTCTATATATATGAGTGGATGTGGCTATCTTGAATCTACTTCGAATATATGATCTACATTGCTTGCTCCATGAGTTTGTACTTCATGGTATAGTTCGTGAGATTTCAACTTGTGTGATGAAATTTATTTGTGTGGTTCAATACTTTCTCCTTCAAGTATTTTTGAGTTAACCAAAATTTATAGCTCAACTTGTTTTACTATCTTCTAAATGAATTTAGGCTAGTGGTATTGCTTCTATGCTCACTTGAGCTTTTGCATGTATTTGTGCTTATTTGGTGATGTTGTGAGAAGTTGGCATTTTGAGTTAGTCTAATGGATCTATTTGATATGCTCATTTATTGTCTTGTGTATGGGGTACCATATTTTTATCCATATATTTCCAATAATTTATTTGAGTTGGTCACCAGCTCCCAACAGATCACCAATCATCGAAGATTCAAAACTAATTTACTCTTTAGTACTATCATGAGTCTTCATATGTAAACCTCCAGATCTCCTTATTTTTGGTAGGTTTAATTTTATATCATTTAAATCTAATCGATCCTCAACCAGTGCCAAGCTTGGATGTTCAATAAAATTTAGATGTTCCCCTTTTTATTTTATTTCTCCTTAGCTCACTCAAGGTATAATTTTTTCTTCGTCTACCTTGGTAGCCAATTTTTTGTCTTTATATGTCGACGAATCACCAATCTTCATGAAGGTAGTAGACAAATCATCATTGAGGACACCATGAATTGGAGGTTAACTCAATCAATTATGTGCCTTGTTCACTTTCTTCTTTATAAAACACCATGGTACAAATAACCAAGGGAGAAGAAATTATTTATCTTTAGTGATACCTAATTATCAAGCAATATGAATAGGGTGGACCAATCGCTAGTCACCTCTATGTTCTAGTAGACCTATGAGCTTTTTTATTTGGGTATCCCATTTTTTATTTCTCTCTAGCTCATAATAGTACAAAATTATTTTTCCTTCACTATTGTATTGAATCATTTATCGTTATGCACTAGCCATTTGTCATCATTCTCCATCTTTAGCGATCCAATCACTGATGTACCTATTGTTTAGAAGACCATTAAAATATTTAATCAAACTTTTAAAGTTATGCTAGGTCGTAACCTTTTTAATATCTACCATAGCATACTTTAAATTTTCATCCTCCATGATGTACACTAATTTTTCCTTGTGTACGATGTGGAAATGGGGATCCAATCAAAAATGGGTATTAAGACATGATGGGCCAATAGTTATCAAGCCTCATATGACATGGACTAGTCAACCTCCTTGCTGGAGTCTTCTCTTTTTGTATTTTATCACTAACCAATCACTGCTCTTCGCTAAGGACCAACGGACCAATCACAAACAATATTTTGATTGTCAGACCAATCATAATCAAAAATTCTTGGACCAAGTATATTTATGTTTTTACTTTCCCTCTTCATGGTACAAACTTATATCTCCATTAGCATGGTGCTACCTTCTTTGTCATCTAGCACTAATCAATCGCCAACAAACATTGAGGCTGGTGGACCAATCGTTACCTTTTACCAAAGACTAGTGAGCCAATAAATTTTATTTTTCTCTTTAGATATTCATCTTATTTTCCTTCCCTTCCACTTCCTTCCACCATGAGGTCCACTTGTTTATCCTTATGCGCAATCAATCATTGCCTTCCTCTAGCCTTAGTGAACCAATCACCATCGAATTTTAAATTGGCACTCCAATGAATCCCCTCACTTTTTTTATTATTTTCAACTTGCATGTGGTATGACTCAATATAACTCCTATGGTGTCACCTTATTTATCATTTCCGATCAATCACTACTCTCATTGAGGTTGGTGGACAAATCACTACTTCCTTTCCTTTTTGGTAAACCAATTAAAATTAACATTCCATAACCTTGCACCCTTTATGGTACAATTAGCCAAGGGGGGAAGTTACTTATCTACTAACATTGTCCTATTGCTAGCTTGCATCAAGGCCTAGTGGACCAATCATTGACGTTCTCCTAAATAGTGGACCAATATGAATTTTCTTTGGGACCTTAGAGAATTTGTATGGGGTATTGTTTTCCAAGTCTAACACCTATACAGGGCAAAATTTTTGGGCAGATTGAAGGAGGAAATATTTGCTATGTTGTCGTGACCTTCAAAAACTTAGGGACTTTAGATAAGTCGAGCATATTTATGGATGATGGTGATTAACCTAAGAAATTTTAGGGGAAGTGAAAGGGTCATGGCAACATTTTATGGGTTAGCCCTAGGGAAACAAATGTTCATGACTTATGGGATTTTAAATTTTTGGTCAAATCTAAGCGAATAATCAAATATTAAAGGGGGTGTCCTCAGCAGTCATGGGGAGAAATGAAAATCATTAACCTTAATATTTGATGTGGCTAAGACTTAATATAAGGAAAAATTTAGGTATAATATGTTTAATAAAATGATATATTATAATTGGACTAATAATGGTCTAATGGGGTGAATTTAAAGGGATATACGATGTTTATGGTAATATGAAGCGAATACTTGAAATTTGTGTTAATATTATGGATGAAGGGTGATAAAATGATATATGAGGGTGAATATAATAGTGTATGAGGTGAACATAATAATTATTAATTTATGAAGATCGATTAGACAAAATGGATGGAGTGGAGGCTTTGATGAATATGAATGGTAAGATGATAATATTATGGTAAAAATGGAGATGATAGGAACGAATTTGTGAAGGATATTTTTGCATGAATTAAGCACAAGATGACCAATACATATATCTTCCTTGACCATGAAGACTCTTTTGGAATTTCATGACCTTCATAAGACTTTTTTACTTCCAAAAATAGATCATCACATCTTATTATCACCTAGACACTCAATTTATTTGAAAATTAGGGGTGTAATATAAGTTGGGGTTTTTTGAAGCCCAACAGTTCCAAAATCTATTTCAGATCTCTATTAGCAATCGACTTTCTCCTTTTTTAGTAAAAGATGTTAGACCCTTTGGTCCTTGAGCCTTCCTCATTTCTTCTGGGGAGTACGAAAGGAAAGAAACAATTAGACCTTAAAGGACTAGGTAAGATATTATTTTTCAATAAGTTATGGAATCCTCATCTCTTTAATTGAAAATATTTCTAATATTACTTTCAAAAAAGAGAAGGAAAACCCTTTTGAATCTAGGTTGGATGACTCTTTGGGTATTCCATGTGGTGTTGAAAAGGAGTAGACCTCTTCAAAATTAAAATGGATACAAAGCAAATGGACCCCTCCCCAGCCAAGGTGGATAAAATTTAATTTTGATAGGGCTTCTAAAGGAAACCTAGGGCTAGTTGGAGTTGAAGAAGTCTTCAAGAATCATAAAGGAGAAGTAATTTTAGCCTTTTATAAAAACGTAGGGTCCTAAAATTGTCACTTTATAGAGGCAAGAGCTATTTTCCAAGGATATACACTCCTCAGTTATTTAAATGGAAAGGTCATATTTAAAGAGGATTCCTCAAATATTATCAATACCTTAATCAAGCAGCACTCAATTTTTTGGAACATGGAGACTATGATGTTGGAAGCAGTGGAAAATATTAAATCCCTTGAAATATTACAATGTATTCATATCTTTAAAGAGGCTAATAAGGTGGAAAATTCTTTGTCTAACCTAGGAATTCATCAATATGGTTTGACTATTTGGAGGGAAAAAATTCCCCAAATATTGTTACATATATTCCAAAAGGAAACAAATGTCAATAAAATGATCTATGATTTTTTTAGATTGCTATGGAAAGAAATAATTAACACTTTATACTTGGATTTCTCTTTAGTTTCTTTCTAGATTATTGGGAAAACATTGAATTAGCACTTTTCATGAAGCCTTTGGATCTCTTGACCATTTTTATATATGGTTCCCTAAGATATTGTAGAAGAACCCTACCCTAGAGGGATATATCCAATTTTATTGTCCATTTAAATTTAAACTCTTTTGGTAGGAAGAGAAAGGAACCCCATTTTTTATGCCAAGGGACCTATAGTAGATTGGGTATACACATGTTTTGAATAAAATAATTTTATACTCAGAGGGGGGTGAACAAGTATAAGACCACTTTTTACTTTTTCTTCCAATTCAATATTATGTTGTGTAAAGATAGCAGTATCAATAGCAGTAATCAAAGCAATGCACAAAAACCATACACAATAGAGACACCACAATTTACGTGGTTCACCCAATGTGGGCTACTCCACGGAGAAAATATTTTACTAAAACTTTCTCAATCAATCTCTTTGGGAATCACTCCCAATTACAATGTTTATGGATCTCTATCCAAAGGAGATGTTGATCCCCTAATCTCAAGTTCATGGATCTCTTCCACAGGAGAACTCTTTCCCCTTCTTCTCTGGCTATGTGATCTTCTAGAAGACTCTGTCTCTCTACTGCACTAATTGGTGGACCTCTCTCCACTTGAAGACTCCTCACTCAGATCTGTCTTCAACTATGCTTGGTGTTGGATCTCTATCCATTGAGACTCTGTCCTCTGTACTCTATCACCTCCAAAGCTCTATCAATAGGCTCACTAAGAACCTACTCAATAGGCTCACATAGAACCTTCTTAACAAGCTCACATAGAACTTGTCCAATTCTAAATAAAAGCTCACAAAATTAAGAATAACAAGCTCACATAGAACTTTCCAATTAATACAAGCTCACACAGAACTTTCCAAATCTGCTCAACAAGCTCACCAAGAACTTGCCCAAATCTGCTCTAGCAAGCTCACCAAGAACTTGCCCAAATCTGCTCTAGCAATCTCACCAAGAACTTGCCCAAATCTGCTCTAGCAAGCTCACCAAGAACTTGCCCAAATCTACTCTAGCAAGCTCACCAAGAACTTGCCCAAAACTATCCACAAATCTGTCCCAACACTATCCTCAAATCTGTCCCAAATGCCTTCTCAAAGGCTCAATCAATCATGCTCAAGTAGCACTCAAATCTCATCCACAAATCTATCAAGGCAAAGCTCAAATATGAACTCAACAATGAATGGCAATGTACTCTTCAATGGATGACAACAATGATCCACAATGATCTCAACTCAACTCAACTCATAGAAGCATAAAGAGAATTGTTAGAGACTCAATATGTTCTAATCTCAATCTCAACTCAACTCAACTCAAATCAACTCATAGAAGCATAAAGAGAATTGTTAGAGACTCAATATGTTCTAATCTCAATCTCAACTCAACTCAACTCAAATCAATCTCAACTCAACTCAAGTCAATCTCATAGAAGCATAAAGAGAATTGTTAGAGACTCAATATGTTCTAATCTTACTCAATCAACATCAATCTCAACTCAACTCATAGAAGCATAAAGAGAATTGTTAGAGACTCAATATGTTCTAATTTCTCTCAACTCAAATCAGAATAATGGAATAGTTTGTTTCATAGGACTTGAACAATCACTTCACACATCACTTGACTAGGCTCAATCAACTCAACTCAACCAATCACCACAAGGGACAACTCTCTCTCACACAACCCTAGTCCAAGTATGTATCAACCAACTCAAATGTTTCCAACAATGCTCAACCACAAATCTCACATAACAATGATACTCATGTTCTTTTCTAACTCAAGTTCTTTCACAACCAATGGGCTTCAACAACTATGCTTATAAAACAAGGTTTAGACACAACTCTCAATTCAGAAAACCTTGAAGCATTCAACCAACCACTTTCGAAAAGGAAACCACAAACAATCCTTTTCCCTCCAATGATATTTCAGAAATCAACCACCATAAACAATCAATAGGAGAATGTGCCCATACCTTTTATGAAGATGAAAAAACCTCTTTGTAAATCTGCCACAATCACAAAATTCTTTTGCCAATCTTCACAAGGGTTAGTAGATCACAAAATAATCAACATTACTCCACTTTTCAATAATCATCACCAAGGCCTTTAATTGCACAACTTCCTTATCTCTCCTAAAACCACTTGTACCATAAAATAAAATAAATCAAAACATTGCATAACCTTTTCACTCCCAAAACCACTTATACCATAAAATAAAATAAATCACAATATTGCATACCTTGTCACCTCATGAAAGAATTAATCCTCTTGAAAAAAGAACAAGGCAAACTTCACTTTTGGAACCCCTTTGCAAAATCAGAAATATCTCTTTACACACACCTTATTTCTCCTTCTAAATAAGTTATTCAAATAGCCCTCAAAATAAGCTTTCCGACGATATATAATATGCCCACTTTCCAAAATAAATTGAAACCTTTACATATATATATGCCAACCTCCATTAATTGCACATAGGTCGGCCCTCCATTAATTTAAACTTAAACTTTAAACTTTAATATCTTCATCACCGGAGGTCCTTTTTCGATGAAACAAAATTCCACCTTGGCTTTTAAGAAAAGCCCTTTCCACATAAGCCCACCATGGTTTTAAATAAAACCTTTTATTTTGCCTCGCCTTGGTTTTCATAAAAACCTTAGTAAATAGCCATGCTTTCCAAAATATCATAAATGCTTATTTATGAAATATTTTGGCCACCAAAACCAAATGTGATCCATGTGACATCAATGATCCATGTGACATCAATGACAACATAAAATACCTCAAATTAACTCAAATTTCCAACAATCTCCCCCTTTTGTCATTGATGGCAACACCTCTAATGCAAACACCACAATCACTGCAAAAACCATCTCTCAGAATCAAAGCTGCTCCCCCTGACTCAATACTCTCTATGGAGGCTGCTCCCCCTAACTCAATACTCTCTTTGGAGGCTGCTCCCCCTAACTCAAATCTCTCCCCCTTTGACATCAATGGCAAAAGGGACACCTATGGGGCTAAAAGATATGACTCTTAAGCTTAGCCCCCTCACCCCCTTCTCTCTTGAGGTGATTAATTTTGGGGTGGGAGTACTTTTACTCCCATATTACATTGATTCTTTCCTCTATCAACTTCCTTCCATGTTTTTTTGATATCCTTCTCTTGATGAATTACTTGATCTTCTTGTCTTGAACCTGTTTGACTTTCTTGCCTTGAACCTATTTGGAATTGAGTCCTACACCATCTTGCAATATGCCCAAAGTTATTGCAATTAAAACACTTGATATTGTAGCCTTTGGCTGGTGCCCATGTCCTGAAATTATTCTTAAAATAATTTCCATATCCATTCCTTTCCTGAACCCTGTATTGTGAAGCTCTATTTTCATGACCATTATAACCATGACTTCTGAATTGTGTAGCTCTAAAACCAAAACCATGTTGCTCATTTCCTTTGCACTAAAAATCTCTATGACCAATCCTATTGCATGAGAAGCAATGTCCCTAAAAACCATACCTTCTTCCTTTGAAGTTTCTTCTAGAAAAATCAAACTTCTTTGATCCATGGATCCTGCAATGTATAGCCCTGTGTCCAAATCCATTACAAGAAAAACAATATCCTTGAAAAGCCCTTTGTTCATGCCTTGGTTCCTCATACCTTTCTTGACCATTATCCTTATGATCATCTTCAACTTGTGCATTGCATTCTTGAACCTTCTTTGTAGCATCTAAAACCTCTTCCTTGCCTTTCTCTTCAAGAATTTATTTTCCTTTTGAACTTGATTCACCTATCTCAAAACAAGAACCAAACTGAATATTTGGAGCCATAGGAACTTTGGAACTTTCCTCACAAATCTTAGGTGCTTCCTTGCTTTCATCTTTTAGAACTTCCTTTCCTTTTGAGTGTGACTTTTCTTGGAAGTAAGATACAACCTTAAAATAAGTTTCCACTCCTTTTTGAATCTTTTCATCTAATGTATCATGTCTTGTCGTTGTTACCCTTAGTTCTTCATTCATCCTCTCTTCTATCCTTTTTGCATTTTGAAGCTCTTCTCTGAGATTATTGATTGTTTGAAGTAGTTCTTCTCTGATTTTGACATCTGTTCGAATCTTGTTTTCAAGATTCCTGTATTCTTCTTTTAACCTTTTGATTTCTGATTTTTGTTTACTTGGCTCATCCTCTTCCTTTTCTATTACCAAAAATGAGACTTCTTTGTTTTCACTACTACTGGGAATTGTCACTAGAACTGTTGCTTTCTTTTTCAAATACACTTTCCTTGTTGTAATTGTTGTAGTATGTGCAATCATCATCTATATGCCCAAAATCTCCACATATGAAGCATTTTAGTATCCTTAGACCTTTCTTGTACCTATCTGCTTGCTCAATGGCTATGGCAAGCTCTTCATGTCTTTCTTCAATAGGCACATCCTCTTCTTTAACTTCAATACCTAGGAATAGGTGTTCTTGCTTTTCTTCACTTATTCCAAAGAATGTACATTCTTCTTCATCTGACTGATCTTTATCACTGTAATCTGAATTATCACTTGCTTCTACAATGTAGTAAGATTTCTTTGCCAACTTTACCTTGGAATCTCCTTCATAAGTATTCCTCAACTTGGTCCACATCTCATTAGCTGAAGTACATACCATGACCTTTGCAAAATCTATCTCACGTAGCCCACTCAAAATACAATTCATTGCTCTTGCATTTATCTCAACCAATTTCTTGGTAGTCTTATCTTCCTCGGGATCACCTTCAACCCTATACTCTTTTTCAACCATCTGCCATACCTCATATCCTTGTGATATCAAGTAGTTCTTCATCCTCATGCTCTAGAAAGCATAATTGTTACCATCAAATAATGGAGCCTTATTTGTAGATAATCCATTCTGTGAAGCCATCTGTGTTCTTGTAGAATCTTCCCTCAAGCTGTTAGCCTTTTCTAAGGAACCCGCTCTGATACCAATTGAAGAACACAAGCTTATACTGAGAGGGGGGTGAACAATATAAGACCACTTTTTACTTTTTCTTCCAATTCAATATTATGTTGTGTAAAGATAGTAGTATCAATAGCAATAATCAAAGCAATGCACAAAAACCATACACAATAGAGACACCACAATTTATGTGGTTCACCCAATGTGGGCTACTCCATGGAGAAAATATTTTACTAAAACTTTCTCAATCAATCTCTTTGGGAATCACTCCCAATTACAATGTTTATGGATCTCTGTCCAAAGGAGATGTTGATCCCCTAATCTCAAGTTCATGGATCTCTTCCATAGGAGAACTCTTTCCCCTTCTACTCTGGCTATGTGATCTTCTAGAAGACTCTGTCTCTCTGCTACACTAACTGGTGGACCTCTCTCCACTTGAAGACTCCTCACTCAGATCTATCTTCAACTGTGTTGGTTACTGGATCTCTATCCATTGAGACTCTATCCTCTATACTCTATCACCTCCAAAGATCTATCAATAGGCTCACTAAGAACCTGCTCAATAGGCTCACACAGAACCTGCTTAACAAGCTCACATAGAACTTGTCAAATTTGAATAACAAGCTCACATAGAACTTGTCCAAATCTTAATAACAAGCTCACATAGAACTTGTCCAAATCTAATAACAAGCTCACCAATAACTTTCCAAATATGCTCTAGCAAGCTCACCAAGAACTTGCCCAAATCTGCTCTAGCAAGCTCACCAAGAACTTGCCCAAATATTCTCTAGCAAGCTCACCAAGAACTTGCCCAAAATTGTCCACAAATCTATCCACAAAATTTTTCTCAAATCTATCCACAAATGCCTTCTCAAAGGCTCAATCAATCATGCTCAAGTAGCACTCAAATATCATCCACAAATCTATCAAGGCAAAGCTCAAATATGAACTCAACAATGAATGGCAATGTACTCTTCAATGGATGACAACAATGATCCACAATGATCTCAACTCAACTCAACTCATAGAAGCATAAAGAGAATTGTTAGAGACTCAATATGTTCTAATCTCAATCTCAACTCAACTCAACTCAAATCAACTCATAGAAGCATAAAGAGAATTGTTAGAGACTCAATATGTTCTAATCTCAATCTCAACTCAACATCAAATCAAATCAATCTCAACTCAACTCAAGTCAATCTCATAGAAGCATAAAGAGAATTGTTAGAGACTCAATATGTTCTAATCTTACTCTCAACTCAAATCAATAATATTAAAATTAGAATAATGGAATAGTTTGTTTCATAGGACTTGAACAATCACTTCACACATCACTTGACTAGGCTCAATCAACTCAACTCAACCAATCACCACAAGGGACAACTCTCTCTCACACAACCCTAGTCCAAGTATGTATCAACCAACTCAAATGTTTCCAACAATGCTCAACCACAAATCTCACATAACAATGATACTCATGTTCTTTTCTAACTCAAGTTCTTTCACAACCAATGGGCTTCAACAACTATGCTTATAAAACAAGGTTTAAACACAACTCTCAATTCAGAAAACCTTGAAGCATTCAACCAACCACTTTCGAAAAGGAAACCACAAACAATCCTTTTCCCTCCAATGATATTTCAGAAATCAACCACCATAAACAATCAATAGGAGAATGTGCCCATACCTTTTATGAAGATGAAAAAACCTCTTTGTAAATCTGCCACAATCACAAAATTCTTTTGCCAATCTTCACAAGGGTTAGTAGATCACAAAATAATCAACATTACTCCACTTTTCAATAATCATCACCAAGGCCTTTAATTGCACAACTTCCTTATCTCTCCTAAAACCACTTGTACCATAAAATAAAATAAATCAAAACATTGCATAACCTTTTCACTCCCAAAACCACTTATACCATAAAATAAAATAAATCACAATATTGCATACCTTGTCACCTCATGAAAGAATTAATCCTCTTGAAAAAGAACAAGGCAAACTTCACTTTTGGAACCCCTTTGCAAAATCAGAAATATCTCTTTACACACACCTTATTTCTCCTTCTAAATAAGTTAGTCAAATAGCCCTCGAAATAAGCTTTCCAACGATATATAATATGCCCCCTTTCCGAAATAAATTGAAACCTTTACATATATATGCCAACCTCCATTAATTGCACATAGGTCGGCCCTCCATTAATTTAAACTTAAACTTTAAACTTTAATATCTTCATCACCGGAGGTCCTTTTTCGATGAAACAAAATTCCACCTTGGCTTTTAAGAAAAGCCCTTTCCACATAAGCCCACCATGGTTTTAAATAAAACCTTTTATTTTGCCTCCCTTGGTTTTCATAAAAACCCCGTAAATAGCCATGCTTTCCAAAATATCATAAATGCTTATTTATGAAATATTTTGGCCACCAAAACCAAATGTGATCCATGTGACATCAATGATCCATGTGACATCAATGACAACATAAAATGCCTCAAATTAACTCAAATTTCCAACATGTTTAGGCGATTTATGAATGGAATTTTGTGAAGGTGGACTTCTAGCATACATATGTTATTTCAAGAAATAGCCACTTTTGTCTCTTTTTTAAAGTTTGGTGGGTGTTGGAGTCCTCTACAGGTATTTCAAAGCTAGTCTTGTTTTCTAGCCTATCATGCTATGTTTTCCCACATGCTATCCATTTTTGGAATTTGCTCTTCTTTCCTTCTAAATCAGCTTGTGATCAGTGTATTCCTAGGTGGCTTCTCAACATGTTTCAAAGTGGGATTTGGATCTATGTGCTTGTGGATTTTTTAAGACCTCTTGATTGACTTAGACTTGAGTGCCTTATTACTTCATGATCTAACTCACTCTAGGAGATGATTGCCTTCTCAACCATTTTCTTATTTTTTCTTCCTTGATTGAAACTTTGATAGGGTTATGCATAGTGGCGAATATTCACAAATTGGGAAAATATCAGGATTTTTAAAATTGGAAATTGGCTTATATGAGAACCCTCGATGTCGGCCCATTCACCTAAAATTTTTAGGACCATTATTTTCTTCAGGTTAATTCACCACAATATATATCAAAACATAAGCATATGTGTACTCATTGGAAAGCTATTTTTGAGCCTGATCTAATGGTGGTGTTTTTATGATGTAGGAGCATCCGGTGACAGTGTGGGCAATCTCGCATCCTTCAAAATTTTCTTCAAGTACTTGTATTTTGAATTACATTAATTCATTCCAGGGAGGGGAAGTTGTGCGAAGCAGAAGGGGGAAGTTTGTAAAGTTTGTGCGTAAATTGATTTGGGGTCGCGAAATCACGACATGTCATGATTTCGTGACATGTCACGAAATCGCAACCTCAAAAGGCTTGGCGGGGCTTGAGCCAGTTTTGTCGTGATATCGCGACATCGCGATATCGCGACCGTAGTCCAAAGCAGAGGAGGAGAGCTTCAGGCATCGCGATATCGTGACGTCGTGATATCGCGACGTTATCATTTGGCATTGAAGGGGGGAACCTTAGACATCGTGATATCGCGACGTCACGATATCACGATGGTCTTTGAAGGCAAAGCGGAGGAAGGAGTCCTGTCACGATATTGCGACAGGTTGCGATATCACGACCTGTCACGATATCGCGGCCAGTGTGAAGCCGCCACATGGCAGAGTCTTAAGGTGGCCCAAAAGCAAACACAAAACAAAAGGCGTAGCAAAGGACTTCGACAAGGTAAAGACGAAGGCGTGGAGGCAGTTGGTCGCAATATCACGGCCAATAAAGGGGCGACACGTGGCGATCGTGAAGGGGACACATGGCGATCGTGAAGGGCACGTGGGTCAAATTTATGGCAACAAGGGGAGAGGCTTGGAGAGACGTGCACGTGGACGGTTACGCATATGCAAATCAAGTGGAAGGTCACGTAAATTGTGAAGGGAGGTGTCAACCGTGAATTCTTGTTTGTTATTATTCGAGTTTAATAACATTTACAGGTGTTGGCTTTATGAAGGGGGATAGCAGTACAGAGGACAGGGAGAACGAAGCGGCCGATGCAGGGAGGCCATCAATGCAAGCTCTGTAGGAGATCGGGCAGATGGCATTTATGACAAAATTTTGAAAACTGGGAAGGAGGGAAAATTTGAACTGGGGAAAACTTGTTTGGTGGAGCATTGATTGCTGGGAGGACCGGGGGACCTCGTTAAAGAGACAGAATTTTTGTTTTCAGAGGGGACGATGGACCGGAGAATACCCTTAGAGTCTAGGAGTGAGGAAGCGGAGAACCGATCCGAGGGCCGGTGATTGTAAGCCTGCGGGCTGTGATTTTTCTGCATGTATATTTTTAACTATTTTTAATGAAAAGGCAGGGTTTGTGCAGAAGGGTGTTTTTCGGTGCCCCATCAGTGGTATCAGAGCGGGAGTTCCTGAGTGTGCAGCAGATCCGCCGAAAGTGAGGCAGTTGCACCAGGACCTACGGGAGAGTTGAGAGAGAAGGAGAGTTGAGGATTCCCGAGCATGTTAGCAGACCGCCGGACGTGAGGCAGCTACACCGGGATCAGTTAAGTTTGTGAGAAAAGCAAGCAAAAAAAGAATGCATTCTCGAAGAAGACGGGATAACCAGGAGGATGTGGTTTCAGAAGAAGAGTATTTAGCCTTGAAGCGGCAATTAAAATCATTGCAAAAGGAGTGGCTTGCAATGAAGTTATGGGAGAAGGAAGAACGGCAGAAAATGCGGGAAGAGAGACAGAGAAAAAAGGAAGAAAAGATGAAGGAGGCTGTAGAGGAAGAGAGCAGCAGTACCGGGACCTGCCCGAAAGAAAGCATAGATTTTTCTATGCAAGAAGAGGAAGTACCGCAGGCTGCAGCAGAAGTTTGCAGCAATGAGAAAAATAGTCGAGAAGAATACAGAGGTTGTATGGACCAGAAGCCGGGGTTAGAACAGTCTACAGAAGATGAAAAGGTGTGTAGCAATGCCAGAATTTGTCTGGTAGAGGGTAAAAAATCTTGCCCAGAAGCGAGATTTGAGCGAATTGTAAAGGTTTTTGAGTGTTCGAAGATATTACAATGGATGTAGACCGAATGACTTAGAAGTGAAGGTCACTTCTCTTGTTACCCCGAGAATTTGATGCAGGAGCATCCGGTGACAGTGTGGGCAATCTCACATCCTTCAAAATTTTCAAGTACTTGTATTTTGAATTACATTAATTCATTCCCGGGAGGGGAAGTTGTGCGAAGCAGAAGGGGGAAGTTTGTAAAGTTTGTGTGTAAATTGAGTTGGGGTCGCGAAATCATGACATGTCACGAAATCGTGACCTCAAAAGGCTTGGCGGGGCTTGAGCCAGTTTTGTCGCGATATCGCGACGTCGCGATATCGTGACCGTAGTCCAAAGCAGAGGAGGAGAGCTTCAGGCGTCGCGATATCGTGACGTCGCGATATCATGATGTTATCATTTGGCATTGAAGGGGGGAACCTTAGACGTCGTGATATCACGACGGTCTTCAAAGGCAAAGTGGAGGAAGGAGTCCTGTCGCGATATCGCGACAGGTCGCGATATCATGGCCAGTGTGAAGCCGCCACGTGGCAGAGTCTTAAGGTGGCCCAAAAGCAAACACAAAATAGAAGGCGTAGCAAAGGACTTCGGCAAGGTAAAGACGAAGGCGTGGAGGCAGTTGGTCGCGATATCGCGGCCAGTAAAGGGGCGACACGTGGCGGTCGTGAAGGGGACACATGGCGGTCGTGAAGGGCACATGGGTCAAATTTATGGCAATAGGGGGAGAGGCTTGGAGAGACGTGCACGCGGACGGTTACGCGTATGCAAATCAAGTGGAAGGTCACGTAAATTGTGAAGGGAGGTGTCGGCCGTGAATTCTTGTTTGTTATTATTCGAGTTTAATAACATTTACAGGTGTTGGATTTATGAAGGGGGATAGCAGTATGGAGGACAGGGAGAACGAAGCGGCCGATGCAGGGAGGCCATCAATGCAAGCTCTGTAGGAGATCGGGCAGATGGCATTTATGACAGAATTTTGAAAACCGGGAAGGAGGGAAAATTTGAACTGGGGAAATCTTGTTTGGTGGAGCATTGATTGCTGGGAGGACCGGGGGACCTCGTTAAAGAGACGGAATTTTTGTTTTCAGAGGGGACGGTGGACCGGAGAATACCCTTAGAGTCTAGGAGTGAGGAAGCGGAGAACCGAGCCGAGGGCCGGTGATTGTAAGCCTGCGGGCTGTGATTTTTTTGCATGTATATTTTTAACTATTTTTAATGAAAAGGCAGGGTTTGTGCAGAAGGGTGTTTTTCGATGCCCCATCATTTTATGAAGTTATAAGGTGATTTAATGGGTCAAATTTGGCCCCAAAGATTACCTTACTTTTTTAGGGCTTCAAATGCCCCAAATTTTGGTCTAAAGATGATTGATTTGATTTTCTTAGTATTCACCTTGATTCACCTTGATTTTGATTAGGATTCACCATTTTTTTACAAGTACATTTTAAGTCCAATCCCTTATGCATAACCCTACACTTTGATATTCTCTGAGGTTTAGGTGGCTTAGAGATTTATTCTTCTATATTGTTTGGTCATGCTTTTTTCTTGATGTGACCCTTTCCTTCCTCTCCCTTTTATCATTTTCTCCCTTATTGGCATCCTTTTTTTGTGCATTGTGTCAGGTCCTTCTTGTGCTCCTATTGGAGGCACTTCTAGTTTAGTATATTTTCTTACTCCTTGAGTCTTCTATATAGATTTTATAGGTGGTTTTTTTTGTTTCAAGGAGTGATCCAAGGGTGGTTCATAGTAATATCTATAATAATGATACATGTTATTATTTGGATCTCTCTAGGAGTGGTTAAGGATTTATTTTTCTATAGATAAATCCACTCAGATGCCCAACTACATTTAGAATTTTTAGGCTATCTTTGCTTAGTGGATTTATCTATATAAGTATGAATATGATAGAATATATAAAAGTAATTGAGCTAGATGTTCTCAATCTATATAGGAAAATTATAAAGACTTTTTGATAGGGGTGGCCTGTTGAACTTATTGAAAAATTCAATGGCCATGATTTAGCTCTTTCTAAAGAATTTGTCTACTCTTGGAAGAATGGGAAAGTTTTGGTTAAAGGTGTTAGTTTTGAATTCTTTATTCCTCTCATTTCTAAATTTTTGGGCATCCTGAATGATGGGGATTTTATAAATAGGGAAAAATATTATTTAGTCAAGGAGATGAATCTATTTAAGAGATGAGGGTACCCCAAGAAGCTCTATAATGGTTATTTAAGGATATTCTTTAAATCCCCATGTAAAATGGTTATCCTTGACATTATGGATTACTTTACCCTTGATTGTAATAGGGATGTGGTGATAAGTTTTCACCTAACCATTGTTAATCATCTTTAAGGGGAAAAAACTATGAATGTTCCATATTTCATCTTCAAATATCTAGAAAGAGCAGTGACTCATGTGCAGAAAGGTAATTCTTTTAGTATTAATCATAAAGGGTTAATAAAATTAATATTTTACTATGATGTTATGAAGAAGAGTAGGGTGGATTCTATGAACGTTAGATTGACTCTTGAAAACTTGGTGTTTGTAAATACATTGGAAGCTGATAGGGAAGTTCCTACCCCTATTTCCATTGAACTAGTTTGAGTGGAGAATGATTATCCACTATGGTGGAGGTTGGAGAACCAATCCATAGATCAATGGTTAAGGTTGAGATCCAAAAGACTCATAATCCAGATGATAAAAGTACCAGGTTCTTGATCCATCTAAAATCCAAGATATTTAGAAAAGATAAGTCTACACTTGTTATTCAATACTCAGAGAAGTCCTCTCAAGTTCAAAAAATAAATAGGAATATGACACATTTGGGAACCCCTATGGGAAAAATTAAAATTCTAAAGTCTCAAGATGGCCGCAAGACTCCATGTAAGGAGGCAAAGTCTGTTAAGAATATTGTGAATTCCCTTAGAAGGATAATCAAAAGATCTATATTTTATGTAAATGAGATGACTTGGATGCTAAAGCATGAGTTGAATCACAACTCCTTAGATATGGAGTAAGAATTCATAGAAGAGGATGATTCTTTAATTTTTCCCATTTTTAGTTTAGATCTATGTGATAATTATTCTTCTTGTCTTTCTTCTACTCTTAGGCTTTGTTGTTTAGTTTCTTTTGTCATGTTTGTATATTTGTACAAGTTTTGGGGTCCCTTTCAAAACCTCTTCTTCTGCGTAATAAAAATATTATCATGTCATTAGAATTTATTGCATATCCTAGCATAGTTATAAGTGTCTCTCTCCATGTGTTAGAAATAGTTTATATTCCATCATTTGGATTATGTAAATGTATCTTCCAAGGTACATACTTAGGACATTAGAATACTTTAGGGGGAAATTATCTAGTTATTTCATGCAATATAAAAAATGTACAAGTTTCAATGTGCAAGTTGTAAATGTGCAAGGTGTCACTTCTACATCTAGATAGAGTGTTGGCCAACTATCCTATTTTACCTATATAAGGAAGGCCTCATTGTTAGTATAGATAAGCAAGAGGAGTGTCGATGAAATAGTAGCTTAGAGATCTTAGTAGGTAGTATATTACTTTGTGGATCACCATCCATTGGTGATGGGTGCAATGTAGTCCAATAGCTTTATTTATAGAGTGTTTCTTTCCTTCATAACTACATTGTATTCATTTATATATCATTTATATTTATTGCATATCCCAGTCATCTGGTAGATTTAATTTATTTCATATCATTATGTATCTTGTGATTGTTATCTACCTTTGTATATTGTATCAAAAGCTAATAGTGGTATTAGAGCTACGGTAGATCTAGTCTATGAATATCTACAAAAAAATCACCATCATTATTTAGCCTAGGTTTTTTGTCAACCTAATGCACCATTGGACCAATAACTACCAAAATATCTCAAAAGAATCTAGGTGATAGAATCAGGGAGAGTCACAAGTGAGTATTGAAAGATATATCAATATCAAAAAATACTGAGATTTAATTTGACTAGAGTCTTTCCATAGATTTATAGGAAAAATCATGAAGACCATAAATCTGCATTCAATCCACTAGATTGATAGAGCATCTAGTGAATATCCAATATATCTAGAATTTGCTAATTATTTCCCAAATTTTCTCTTGTTGCTAATAATTAATTCTCAAAGGATTGATACTCCTATGATAGAAAGCTAGGAGATTACAACTTCATTGCTTGAAGGTCGATGTGCCCTCATAGTGTAGATATTAGTTCCTTGTGCAGGAGAAGAACATTGTGGAAGAATACTTTTTTAGAAACTATGTGGTGAAGCTAGGGGATTCAAGATCTCCATTGCAAATTAAAAATAGGCCATAGAATCCTGATACAAAAAGGCCATAGTAGCCTTGAAGAAACGGGCCATAGAATCCTAATAAAAAAAGGCCATAGTAGCCTTGAAGAATAGGCCATAAAATCTTGATACAAAAAGGCCATAGTAGCCTTGAAAAATAGGCCATAGAAGCCTGATATAAGAATGCCATAGTAGCCTTGAAGAAAAGTCCATAGAAGCCTTGAAGTAGAAGCTATAAAAGTATTGATATTGAAAATACCATAGAAGCCATATAAGTCTTGATATTGAAAATACCACAGAAGCCTTGATAATGAAAATGCCACAGGAGCCTTGATACTAAAAAGGCCACAGAAGCCTTGATATTGAAAATGCCATAAGAGCCTTGATACTAAAAAGGCCATAAAAGCCTTGATACTAAAATAGGCCATAGAAGCCTTGATCCTGAAGAATAATTCAAAAGGAATATATGATTCAAAAGTAGATTAATATTTTGGTATTAACATATTTTTTGTAGGGAAAGAAGATTCAGTGAGTTGGAAAACTTTCTAAAATATAATTAGGCAGGGTATCTTCTTTAGAATTAATTCAGCACCTAAAGCAAAGGATATCAGGAGAAGATCTCATTGAAGGACTAGGAGAGTCCTTGAATCCATAAGTAGTAGAATCAAATATCTAGGAGTACCAACACTTATAGGAGTAGAAGGTTGATGAGGTCTCAATTGAAGACCATCAGAATATGCAAGATCAAATACCTTGGGAAGGTCTCATTGAGCATCCATAAAAAGGCTAAGAAATCCTTATTGAATAAATCATAAAAGGATATCTCACTAGAGAAATCCACTAGCAAGGATAACCCCTGATAGTGAAGGACTTGGGATAATTGTCACCATTCAAAAATAAGCCCAAGAGAAGGATAATTTGGAAAGGAGTGCCAAATTATAGAAGAAGAATCTAGTGAAAGACCTCAAGATATTTAGAATCTTGAGAGGAAGATCCTGCTTGAAGTCAGAATTTGACAATAAGACTTGAAGATAGAAGAAGCTCATCAATTCTAGGAGATTTGAAGATTACCTCTCATAGTAATAAGGCACCACTTCAGAGATATATACTTCTCCAAATATATGGTAGAAGGATAATATTACAAGAGGAGAAAAAACCACCAAATCCTAGGCTCATAAAATAAAGTTTGAGACCATCATTTGGTGAAGGAGTTGTTCAAAAATAGTCTACAAAGAGCTTAAAACTCTCTAATCGAAGCAGCAACTTGGTGATCTTAAACACCAAGATCCACATCCTCTATAGAAGCAGAATAATATGCTATATAAGATTACAAAAAGGTATGCAACTATGGTGCTAACTAAGTCATTAATTAGACTTCTTATCAGATTCATTAGAGAACCTTATCTGGATTAAAGTTGCATGAAGAAAAGTAGATTATATTATTCAAAAGAGCATATAGAAGAAGGTTCATTTTAAGTTTCAATTACACATTAATTATGGATTGATTATATTTCAAAATTATATCTATCAACTACCTATCATCTACTTTGGAAATATAAAAGAAGACTAAGTCCTACAATATTAGTTGTAGTGAATTTGCAGAATAAATTTTAAAGATTCATTTTAGGTTATTCTTTATTAGTTGTAGTAGATTAATGAAAGTGCATTATCTTAAGAATTAATTGGAGTGATAAGGTGAAATTCTTAGTGCATTAAAAAAATGGTCTATTAGATTTATTATGCACTATACTACTCTCAAAAGAAATTAGTTTTTGTTTTATTGAAGAGCACAAAATTTGATTGGTATCAAGTGTCTAAAGACACTATTGAAGCACTAAAATAAGAACTCATTGTGTCCAAAAGAAGCCACCCAAAAATTTAGATAAGAACATAACTAACCAAAAATAGAAATAGAAGCTTCAAGATTAAGACTTGGTGAGTCTCAGATCCAAAGCATTACAAGATTGAATGCAAGAAAAGAAAATGCAGAAAATTGCATAAACTAAAAGCTTCTATCCACTATTATCTAAGCTTGGATTTAATATAAAAGTATCCAAGAAAAAAAATGGAAGGTGTCTACTCATAAAAGATAACCTCAAAACCCTTGTATTGTAGGAATAAAAATCTACCATGAAACCAGAATTTTAGATCTGAAATAAGAGTGCAAAAGGAGGTTCATGTCCAATCTATAGTACATTTTATTGCACCATTTTAGTCTAGTTTTTTACAGCGCAAGAGTATATTTGTATGTGTATCCAAAAGGTACAATATCAATAGGAAAAGTAGCCAAGAAGGTCTAAACATAAGCACTCTTCTTCCCAAGCAATAATAGACACTCGAAGGGGTCATCTTAGATGGACGAACTTGCAAAACAAAGCCCACAAGAGGCCATCATCAAATATACATCTACATAGAGAAAAGAGTGTACATTTACCAATGGATAACAATGTGATATGGATAGCAATGTGATATGGACAACAACGTGGGATGAACATCTACATTACAAAATAAGGCATCTACTCCTGTCGATGTAAGATGAACAACAATACAAGATGAACAACATATAAAAGGTATTATTGGGACCCAAATTGACATCAAGCAAAACTTGATACTATTACTGTCTATCTTCCAAATTTTTGATTAGGCTTGCACCCACTAGTCATAGATCAGAACTCAATATTGATGGACTAAAGATTACTCTAGCCCAACCTCCAAAGTAGGCTAGTTCCTTGTCAACAAATAGGATGTTGACTCAATTAATCTTATTAATGTTTTAAGAGACATGGTTAGAAAAGGGGCTAGGGTTAATAAATTATGAGTAAAACAATGGTTGAATAGAGCTAACAACATAGGCATCCACAGGGAAAACCTTTCAGTAAATCATTTCCAGTGTCCCACACTCAAGATCAATAGCACCCAAAAACAAAGTAATATTCATACAAGAAACACAAACAGAGACATACTCCAAGAAGTAATTTCAATATCCACAATACTAACAATCCAATTTAATAGAATATATTAATATCTATATTTTACAAAAAAAAACTTCTTGTAAGCATAGATTTAACCATGAAAAGATTTCAATTGCTTTACAACTAGTAATCCAATGTTAGTGGAATGAACTAACCATAGTAGCATTAGCAAAAATGTGATTCACAACTTAAATATCTCAATAGAAATATTGAATATAATAGTTCTCGAGTCAAAAATCCAAGTAATGCTCCTTCTATTAATTTACAAAATATGTTACAAAGTAGGGCAAGCAAACACTCTAGAGTCGACCCTAAAAATCAAGGGTTCAACCTCTATATATAGTTTTTACAGTGAAAAAAGGGAATGGAATATTACAAGGATAGAGCCACGATAGATCAGTAGAATGCTATGGTGGTATTATTTCATTCACCTTTGAAGTTTGGGAAATCTGCTCAATACCGCATGCCATGGCAACTCGGCTCTACAACTTGCTTGTTCTATAATGGCAGTTAGACTCCAGGTCGTTAGAAAAAAAATCTAAACCATTCATTTTTCTTGGGGACTTCATCTAGCCATATATTTGCAACTGCATGAGTTCTTGGTTCTTGGCTCCATGGACGTTTTGCTTGCCTTCTTGAACCAACTGGTTCTTGTTTGCCAAGAATTTGCTTTTGTATATTTGAGAAAATGTTAGCATGATCTCAACCATTGATTCATTCATGAATGGTTGTGATTAAACCTTAGTAATGCTCTAGAGATGAGTAGTGTAGAACATGTCACCAAGTTGCTCTTTTAAAAGACTTGTCACTTGCTTTAACTATTTTGACTAGCAACGTGGAGCACATCTAAAAATACATTATGCTTTGAGCATAATGGAGCATGTTGCCAGGTCGATCACTTTGTTTCTCAAAACTGTTTAATTTGCTTTCACATCCATGATGTAGAACATTTTGTTCATAACCCGCTCCTTAAATTTTGCTTCATTGAATTTTGATCAAGGTTGACTGTAGGATAGAACCATGCTCTGAGCCACTCAAGAAATAATATAAAATAATGTTTCGAGAAACTTTGCATTGTGCCATTACCTTATGCTACATTTTAGAACTTTTGACCTCTTCAACCAATGTTGTGGAGCATGTGTCCTTGTCCTCTCTTAAATGAACTTGGATCTCAGTGGTGTAGAACACATCAAAACTTAGCCACTTATTTACATGTATTGATATAATGTGTGTTGGGCTACTCATAAAAAAATAATGATGTCAGCTTTGACTCAGTTTGATAGTGGCATATACCATATCATTATGTCATTGTGAAATACACTAAGTGCAGAGTGGTTGGGAACATCTCTTCTTATCTTAGCAAATATGGCATATGTTGCTCTATCAAAGTTATAGTAATGTAAATTTAGCTACTTTTCCAATGACATGGAACATCTTGCACTGTCGCTAGAAAATACACTGTATGTTGAGCTTCTGGGAGCATCTTCATGCCTTAGAAAATATTTTCAAAAATTTTCTAAGGATGTGGCCATTTTGGGCCTACATTCTGGTGACTCCCAGATGGATTTGCTTACAAAGATAACAAACTCATAGTCTTATCCATTGGGTATAAAGAGTCAAAAAATACAAATATTTGAGCCATGCTTCATAGAATAATTTCTATATTACCATTACCCTTTGTAGACTTTGTGAATCCACCCATAGGATAATGGTTCACATGGATATCATACTAGAAACAATGATATTCACCACCCCTTTCGACTGAAAAAATTGCTCTATGTCAAGCAAAAAATAGAGTTATGCTCTCCATTATAAGCCCAACCAAAATGATCAAAATATCTCCATGAGATCCTCATTTTTTACTCTCTTGCTTCATGCTTTTATTATTGTCATCTAATAGTGTCAGGATCAAAAACAAATATACAACACTTTTACATGAATACAAAAATGTTCAAAATGGGAAACTCTACACTTGTGTTTCTTGAGGGTCTTCAGCAACCCTATCTTATTCTTCCCCCTATCGAGCTTCTTCCTCATCATTGCCTTTCTACTTTTAGTTAGCCTCCTCTTCTTTTGGTGAGTCTTGTTGCTTATCATTTTGCTCAATATCGATCCCAAATAGTTGAATCATTAGTTTAAAAGTCTATAAATATTGGCTCAAAACTACCTTAAGAGGATTAGAAGTCTCCTTAAGCTATTTATGAATAAACTCCAACTCAGAGATATCTTCATATTTTATAGAGCTTACCTTGTTTACTAGGTCCTCCATCAAATCTCTAAGCTTAATTAAATCAATTATCATCTGAGAGATCTATTCTTGATCAATTAGATCTTTCCAGGCATCAACCTCAAATTCATCCTGGATGCTTGAAGCTACATTCTTCTTGATCTCCTCTTCTAATAATAGAGTATTATTTTCAAGCCAAAGTCCTCCAAATCCATATTGAGTCATTTATTGGTTGATATCTACCACATATCGAATTGTGTTTTCCACTTTGCCATATAACAACAAAGCCTTTTGTAGCAATATATTCTTCTTGACCATAAATATAGTGACCAATTTAGAAATGTTCCATTCCTTGTTGAGGATCATTTAGCAGCCTCATTAAAGCTACTATCAGATAGTTTATAGATTTTTTCTACTGGAATAACCATGGGTTATAGCTCCTGAGTGAACTTATCTAGGTCTTATTTAGTATTTTGGATAAAATGGCTATCATCATCCATATAATCTATTATGGATGTATTTTAGATCATTTATCCAAGACTTCAAACCAAAGCTTTTTTCTTACCTTTGTCACTCCTGCTTTTGAGAAGCCTAAGGACTTGGACTTTTCAATCTGAAGCTGATGCTTCAAGTCTTGTATTTCGTTGGCCTATTCGTCATTTTTATTTTTTTCTCCTCAACTTGGTTTTTAAGCTTAATGGCCTCCTGATATTTGCTTTACCAGTTTTTCATTCATTCTTGACAACCTTTTCTACCTAATTTTGATTACTGATAGTCTTCTCCAACTTCTCTATTTTTTGCTTTAACTTCCTTGTAGATATCAATTTTGACATAGAAAGTCTCTAAGTGAGCTTTTTCTATGACTAGCTCATCTTCAAATGGTAGTTTCTCAATGTCTTCAATATACTCCTCTAGACGATAATCTTGTACAATCATCTATACTTTAGTCTTGCTCACCAAAGGTATAATAGATTTGGATGCTCTTTGCCTTGTGACTGGATCAACAAACATTGTGCTATTTTTCTTAGCTATTCTTTTTTAAGGCTTCGATAGTTTCTTTACCCAAAAAAATTGAATCTTATAAGAAACATCCTTTTCCTTTTGTAAGGAATCCAACGTGGGATAACATGTAGGACGAGGAGAAGCTATGAGATATGGAAGGGTAGACTCAAAAGCTTATGATAGTGGAGTAGTAGTGACCACAGTTGAATCTATGGTTATTGTTGTGGTTGCAATAGGGAAATACATGGGAACTGAAACAAAACTCAAGGAAGAATGAGTAGGTGCAAATGAAAAAAATTATGCTTCGAATGATATTGGGGGTTATGATGGTGAAGGTGGAATGACCAGAGATGGTGTGACTAGGATTTTGGATGAACTTGGAGGAGATGGATTGGTTTGGCCCTCTATATTAGTTGATGAGATAGGTGGTGAGTTATGAGGAGGAGAGGGCACCTTAGTTTTGACCTTTTCTTGAGAAGGGGAAAAATATGTCTCCAAGGAAAGAGGAGAAGAAGGAGAAGGAGAAGAAGGGATAGTAATTGTACCTTCACCTACATATATAGATTTTTTTAGAATCACCTCTACACTTTGGTGTTGCACTTGTTGTATCGACTTCTCTACAACTAAAACACGGGTTTTTTCAACACTCTTCACCTTATCCACTTTTAGTTTCTTGTAAATATTCTTACAGGTTCCTTCCAATGCATCTTTGGCCTTTCTCTTGATAACTCAAAATATTTTTGGCTTATCACACTCTTTATCCTCTTCATATAGACCCTCCTATAATATATATTCAGCAATAGGGTTTGACTCAGCTATATCTACGATAGTGAAACTCACAGGTATGAACACAAAGTCTTTATTCTTTTTATTCCAATATATATATATATCTATATATATATTAAGCTAAAAACCCCTTTCGGGGCCACCTTGTTCTGAGAGACCACGAACAGGGGGCTCTACTCTGTCAAAGTCACCCGGGAGTCGCACCCGACCTTGCCCGCACCAACATTATCAATTGGATTTTGGATACCCAATTTAGCTTTTTGGTAGGGTGGAGATTTGAACCTGGGACCTCCCTTGGAGTATTGCCCTCTCCTCTCCAACTCACCTACAACACCTAGGTAAAAACTAATTTATAGTGGAAAACACCCCTTTCGAGGTGCCACTTTCAACAGGTTGGGCATAGGAGGAATGGAACCTTGTCGACCTCTACCAAAACATAGGAAATTCCTAACTATACCATATATCTGCAAGATGGAGACAAGGGGAATGGAACTTGGGTCGGCCTCTACCAGCACCCAGGGCATTTACAACTACACCACAATAAGCAGATTATTCCAATCTATATTAGCCTTAGGAGGCTCTTCACCCAATGCTAGGAATTTGGGCCTACTAGCTATCTAGATGACTTCTGTATTTACTGTCCTATCATCAAAGTAATGCATTTTGATTATAATTTGGGCCCCTACAGGATACTTCTCTTGCTACTCTAATGAGGGTTCAAACATTTTAGGAGCTTCTACAGTAACTATTGGAGTGTTAGTCCCTACCTTATGTGCTTCCTCTTATGAAGGTGGGGAAAGAGAATTTGTTCCTCATTGAGTCTTATTATAAATTAGTACCAGATTCTTAGAGTCCTTAGCTTTTAGGTTTTAATATGCTTGTCATATCACTCGAAAAACTCATCATCTATTAATTTATCGAATCTAGATTTATCTGTACTAGTTTCTACTCTCATTCTCCACTAATTTATGATTTTGCCTTCATCACAGTTCTTTTTCTTTTCAATTTCCTTAATATTAGACTCCTTTAACTAATGGTTTTTATTGTTAGTAGAATCAAAATTAACTACTTGCTCATAGAATTCTAGCCACGAGAGTAGTTCCATTTTAGAAACATTCCAATCCAATGGGGTATTTTCTTTGTTATTCCTCCCCTGTTCAAAATGATGCCTTGAAGTATTCTCAAACTTGAGGACTTTTTCTTTGTTAAGCTTGATATTTTCTTTGTGAATTTATCATTAGGTTCATACCTCCACCTCTATGGTATATAAAATATGCTGAGCCTCACCAAATATTGGGTTATTTTTTCACCTTGACCCCTTCTAAAAATTTTTATGTCATCGACATTACAGGAGTAAGTTAATAAAAATTTCCTTCCTTTTCCAAAGCCATAATTCATGTTGATGAAATCTTCTTGCCTCAAGTATTCCAGAGCCAACAATCTAGGTAGAATATAAGGCTTACTAGTGAAGCCATAAATTCTAATGATAGTGCCCTATGTGAGAACATACCAGTCTCCTTCTTTGGCACCTGGTACTCTTAAAAATTTCTTGGCTAGAGTTGGTAATATAGGGTATTTCCCATACAAAAATTTCAAAGCTAGCCTTAGTAACTCTATATTAACCCTGTAAAAAGACTTTGTGCTCCTTAAATGAAAGGTCCAATGATACATAGGGATAGGGTCTTCTTTGTTATTATTTTCTTTCATTGGAATCCAAGGCATCATTTGCCTTATCATGGCATAGAACATCCAGACCAGATTCAAACAATGTCAAAAAGGAGCCTCTGAATCCATTTTCATCCTTACCAACTACTCATGCATTTGTTTGGTAAGAAAGGTTGGCCAATTGAAGTAAATCACCTTAATACCTTCCTTCTCTGCTTTAGTTTTATACATCCTCTCATTTGAAATGCAATAAGCAGTATCTATTTGCCAATCCCTTACAAAATGGTCAAAATCTAAACCCTCTAAACAAGCTTACATAAATAAAAGCTCTGGGTTAGCAAACTACTCAATTGGAATTAGGGTATTGGGTATTTCATCTTCATTTTTTATATGCCTAAATTGGAAGTGAAGCCATTTTTCAACAACTTTCTTCTCACCAGATGTCATTAGTGAAGAATAAGATCTAGCTTGCTCTACTATATCAAATGGTTTGGGTTATAGAGGTGGGTCTACCCCTACAACAAATAAATCATGACAAGCTTTGGTAGTAATGGTGAATAAGGTTATGCCATCAGCTATTTTCACTGCCCTTGCCTTAGGATCATAAAACTTAATGATTGCAAAAATCAACTCTGGGCAATGATGAACAGAATCACAGATGTAATAAAATAAGAGATATTTTATAGCAACGATACCTTGAGGTCGAATTGGTCTTCCTTCGAAGTACCTGAACTCAAAATTCCTCCTTAAGTAGGTTCTCCTTACTTGCATCATTACAGTATCTTCTAATCCTCTCGTCTATTTTACATAGCTTTCCAACTCTATATTTCTTTGTCACGTATCCTCTAGGGTAATTTTGGGAGCCATATTCAGTAAAAATTCTTAGAGAATTCTTCTTCCCTAGTATTTGTGAACAATGCTTTACTATTCCTTTGCTATTTCTTCTAGGTAAGTATTTTTTGTGAAATAAATGAGTTTTGTACTTCAAATCACTTGTAAATGTTCTTGCATGTATACCTTTCACCATTAATACAGCCAACATGAGAACCTATATATTGCATGCTTTTTAATTCAAAGGTATACATCGTGGTGGCTAGCAACATCATGTTAATCATTGATTGGTTGTAGCACAAAGTACTTCACTAATCCTATGGTGTTTTTCATCATATTTCCTTCTCTTGGAGTGATATGGAGCACACATCATAGCCAATAGATATTTTATTCATTGGGGAGTGACATAGCGCATGTGTCCTGGTTTGGTCTAAAATGGACGTGAAATTCAGCAGTATGGAACACATGTTGTATTCCACTGCCACCTTAGCTTATTGGAGAGTGGTGTGGAACACATGTTGTATTCCACTGCCACCCTTAGTTTATTTTGTAATTTTGAAATAGTTTTTTCAAAGCAAAAAATTCTCTTCCTTTTTATAACACTTTACAAAATGAAAACTTTTAGTAAAGGGGAAAAAGAGATATGATACAAAAATATGTACATATGTTACAATGAACTTGTATTCAATAAAAGTAGAGTTTTAGATGAAAACCATTGACTAGGATCGAATGTATGTTTTCTTCTAGGTCTTCAAGATAGAAAACATTGCTCTCTTTAATCTTTGTTGCTTAGAAAGGACCATCCAAGAAGGAATTAAAATTCTGATGGTGCCCCGACTTGGCTCTTTCCACATTCCACCTAAGGACAAAATCTTCAAATTTGAACTCTTTGAACATGGATTTCTTGTCAAACCATGCATTGATATCAAATGAGTGATTTTAAAAGTCCTCATATGCATAAGTCCTTTTCTCTTCTAGTTGCAGCAAATGTGTTAACCTGGTTTTAATTGGATTCTATTTAGACTCTTCCTCTATATATATCAACTTGAGAGCTGGAATTTCCAAGTGAATAGGTAATACTTCTTATTTACCATATACCAAGGCATAAGGAAAGGTTTTAATGGATTTTTTTATGGTGATCATATCTACCCACAGAGCTTGTTCCAACAACAGGTGTCAGCTTCTCTTGTTACCCTCTAATGATCTTCTCAAGATTCTTAGCAGATTTTTGTTAGTTTATTCTGCTAATCCATTCCCCTAGGGGTAGTAGTTAGAGGTATTTTTTATAGTGATGCTATACTTGTTGGTAAACTCAATGTATTTATATCCTATGAAAGTTGGTCCATTGTCGCTCACTAAAGCTTATAGGACACCAAACCTTGTGATTAAGCTTTTCATGAAGTTTAAACAACCTCTTGGTCTAATTTCTTTGTGGAAATGGCCTCTACCCATATGGTGAGGTAGTCTATGGCAATCATAATGTACTTGTAATGTACTAAGAAATTTGGATTAATAATCCTTATGAAGTCCAACCCCCATTGCTAAAAAGGTTCTTCAACCTAAATTGGCTTGAAGGGGAATGATGTATTCCTAGTTCTTCCTACATACCACTGGCATTCATCACAGGATCTTATAACTTTGAATGTGTTAGAAAAAATGGTAGGCCAATAATAACCTACCCTAATTATCTATAAAGTTGTAACCCTTCCTAAGAAATGCCCTATAGATAATCCTCCATGGAAATCCTGTATGACCTTTTATATTTTATCATCTCTCAAGCATCTTAGGAGGACTCCATCAAGGTTTCTATTGTATAGATATTCTGGTAATAAGACATATTTTAGATATTAAAGCCTATATCTCCTCCTCTATGATGTATTAATATTAGAAGGACACACTCTAGTATGAAAATATTTGGTCATCTGGTCAACCCATTTTGATTCTTCTGACTACAGTTCTTTAGTATGATATTTTGCTACTGAATGACAGACTATCGCTTATGCTATAACTGCTACTTCTATCAAACCTTGGCATAATTCTCTACCTATTACCTACTTGGTAGGATTAATTTCTATGTCATATTCTTATATTTTAGTAATCTAACCAGCTCTTTTTTTCCCTAGTTCACCTTGTAAAATGAAACTTCTAACATCTGGGTGAATGACATAAACTAGGGTTTTACTTTGAACTAAGTATTGCTTAAATTTTTTCAATGACTTCATCACTGCAAATACTTGTTTCTCAATAAAATTATACTTATCCTGATATTCATGGATATTTTGGCTCCAAAATAATATGGAGTGCTCTTCTCCTTCCTTATTCTTCTAGGTGAGCACTGATGCAGCTCTCTTCAGCTTCGTAAGCATACAAAATGGAATATTTGCTAAAGTCTAGGTTCACTAGAACTGGAGCTATAGCAATGGATTTCTTGATGATTTCAAAAGCTTGTTTTATCACTTTAGTCCATTTGAAATATGCATTCTTCTTCAATAGTTTTGAGATAGGTTTCACCTTCTGAGCAAAATCAGAGATGAATTTTTTGATAAAATCTATCTAACCAAAGAATGACTACAAAGCTTTCTTGTTCATGGGTAATGGAAGAGAAATAATGTATTTTATTCTATCTGTATCAATGGCAATACCTTCTTTAGAGACCGAATGGCCTAAAAACTTTCCCTCATGGATTGTAAAAAATGACTTCTTCATTTTAATAGAGATGCCAAATTCCCTACACTTCTTAAATACTTGCTCTAGATGTGCCAAGTGATCTTGCTTATCATGGGAGAATGCAGTCATGCCATCCAAGTATATTAGAATAACTTTGTCTATCAGATCTTCAAAGGCATAATCCACCAAAAGGTATTCTCTAATAGGCAAAAATACCCCATTTGGTGGTGAATGTTTTTTTAAATTGATCTTCATATTTCACCCAAATTTGGTTGTAGCCAGAGAATATTTCTAATAGTGAGAATCTCTTTTCTTCCACTATAATCTGTAAGATTTGGTCAATCTGAGGGAGTGGATAGTGGTCTTTTAATGATGCTTTATTGAGGTTCCTAAAATCCACACACAAGTAGATGTCATCATTATTCTTCCTCACTGGGACCAAGTTAGCTACCTAGGTTGAATGCTTGATTGGATATATGATCTTAGCCTTCAGCAGCTTTAACAGTTCTTCCCTCATTATGGCTTTGATTTTGGGATTCATAGGCCTCTATTTCTATTTGAAGGGTTTTGCATTTGGTTCTAGCTTAATTGTATGTTGGATGACCCTCTTGTCATATACTTTAAGATCTTCATATGACCAAGCTATAATGTATTGGTATTTAAGGCATAGAACTTTGATATCCTCCTCTTATTTTGAAGAACATCACAATCTAACTTTGAGCTTCTTTTCCTTTTTTCTCTCAATTTCCTTGTAGATATTTTCATTGATTTCCATGGATTTTATCATTTTCCTATCTTCATTGTAAAATAAGCTTTCTAGAGTGACCAACCCTCTAGGTATATGATTTTTCTTTAGCTAGATGAAATCTTGTTGGTCTATCTTTTCTAGATTTTCCTCTTGAATGGTAGATAGACAAGTTTCTCTTACTAGGAAATCAATGATTTTTTTATCAATTTCAAAAGCCTTCCAAAACATTTGCTTGTCTGGTATTACAAGCCTAAAAATAATTTTGATCCCTTTGTCTTTTGTAACTCCTATATCTGTAGAAGGGTTAAAATTAGCTCCCCTCATTACCAAGGAATCAACCAAGGTGTTCTATCTTATCGGATTAAAATTAATATTTAGGGCATCAAAGGATTCCATCAAATCCCATACCCTATTCCTATATACCTTTAGGTAGTGGTATTTGCTACTACACCTCTCTCTTACTTGATTGACAATGAGTTTAGAATCACTATATATATTCATATCTTTATGCCCATGCTCTTAGCCTAAATTATCTTGAGGTATAAAGCCTCATATTTTATAGTATTGTTAGTGCATGACCATGTTAGCCTATACGCAAAAATATTTGCACCTTTTCACTTAGATTGCAATAGTACACCAGCACCAACACCATTTTTGCATCTTGCATCATCAAAGTGCATGGTCCAGGTTTCTGTTTCTCTCAAGGACTGATTAGATATAGCAGGGATTCTTTTTTCCATTTATGTGGAAATTCTATATGTACCCATAATAGTCCTAAATTGACTATAATCCTCTTTGAAAGGTAGCTCATATTCAATATCTATCTCTTCAAAACTATCCACTAGTTCAAATTCATCTAGAAGAGTGAGATTACACATGTCTTCTTTGATTTTTTCAATTTGATAAGATACTGGATTCTCTGGTGTTTTTCTTATCCTCTTCCCTTTTAAGGGGATCACCATGCTAGAATAATCTATGTACATGCATCCTCCCAATTTTACAATGAATTATTTTGAAATGCACGAGCCAAAATAAGGCTTTAGATCCACAACTACTATTTCTTGCATGTAGACTCATTAGAACATATTTTATTACCCCCACTATTTTCACTGGTGTCCCATCTAACTGTAAAAATCTAGGGTAGGATATGGTATATTCCATTCCCATATCCTTGTAGACTACCTTGGGTATAACTATGGTGGAATCCCCTGAGTCGATCATGCAATTATGAAAAATCCACCCATCCATCCTCAGAGAAATGTAAAAGGGAGGGGGCTTGTTCTTTAAAGTAGTAGGAGACATCTTGTCTTTCCAAAAGGCTATGCTAAGGATTGTAGTGGCTTGATTTTCTTGTGGATATTTATTTAGAGAAACTTTCAACAGATCTATTTGGCTAGGAATAAATAGAGTATCATATAGGCTAGCTTTGGAGGGTATTCTTTTCATTTCCTCCATAATGTTATACTCTAACTTGGTAGAGGTGGGTCTCTCAGACCTTCTCTCTGGCTCACCATACTTTCTCAATCATTTTATTTGTCAAACCTTTTGGGAAAATTGACCTTCTTTTCTTGGCCTTTAGGGACCATGTTCCTCTTTTCATTGGTTTGGAGGATAGGAAATGTATCACTGCTTTGAGCAGGTGGGTATTTCTTCTTTTGAGAGGGAATATGAAATTGACTTATATTCTGCAAATCAACCTATAGTTTTTCTTGCCTAATCTCATAAATATAGAAATGGGTCCATATTTATCAAGATATTTTCCAACAATGATCTAATCTAGTTGCCAACGCATATTCACTCTTTATTTTTTACTTCTCTCTACCTTATCCATAGCCTATTGTACATGGTGTTGGTACATAACACACGACTCTAAATCATGGGGATCTTTGCATACCAGACACCATACATTCACCATACTAGTTTCAAAGGAGCACTCTAGATATTCTTACATCACATTTACTTTGACCTTAGTGCTATTGTTGGGACCAGGTCTTTAATATTTGTTGACATAAGAAAATATTCTTTATTGAAATATCTCTCTCTTTTTTTTGTTGAGTTCATCTTTTTATTAAAAGTTTTCAAAGTATTTTGAATTTCAAGAAGCACGGAGGACTCTTGGGGTATTTGAGAAGGAAGTGGTGGAAAAGGAACTACAATAGGTGATACTTTTAGATAAGAAATAGGGGTCATATACGGAGGTAGATATGACAAATAGGGAGGGTCCATATAAGATAGTGTAGTTGTCTAGCCTTGGACATTGGAGTTACATTTGCATTTTTATTTTGATTTTGGGCCATAATTCTAGGTTTATTTCCTATTGGAGGTGGCCTTAGGGGTACTGCATGATGTACCTCAAGAGGAGTTTCATTTGAATAAAAATCCTAATTTAAATCTCTTATTATAGTAGACCCTCTAAATGGGAGCTCGTAGTAGAAAAAGGATCCTAGGTTATTCCTTATGGATGACCTAGTATTCATGAAAAAACTACAAGCTATAGGGATAACTTTTTGGTTTTGCAGACCAGGGAGTCACCAGGTGAATTTATTGCTCACTCCTTAACAATATCAAGACAATTCACCAAATCTTGATTCCTTTAGGAAAATATATATACAAAGAAAAGGATGGGTTCTAGTGTTTCTTGTAAATAGGTCCCATCGGGCGTGCCAAAACTATTGGGATCTGAATTGACATCAAGAAAAACTTGATACTATGACTGTCTATCTTCCATATTTTTGATTAGGCTTACACCCACTAGTCACAGCTCAAAAATCAGCATTGGATGGACTAAAGATTACTCTAGCCCAACCTCTAGAGTAGGTTTGTTCCTTTTCAACTGATAGGGTGTTGACTCAATTAAGCTCAATAATTGTTTAAGAGATAGGATTATAAAAGGGGTTAGGGTTAAGGAATTATGAGTAAAATAGTGGCTGAATAAAGCTAACAACATAGGCATCCAAATGGAAAACCTTTCAATAAATTATTTCTAGTGTTCCATGCTCAAGATCAACAACACGCAAAAATAGAGTAATCTTCATACAAGAAACACAAACAAAGACATACTCAAAGAAGTAATTTTAATATCCACAATACTAACAATCCAATTTAATAGAATAGATTAGTATATGGATTTAACAAAAACAAAATTCTTGTAAGCATAGATTTAACCATAAAAATATTTCAATTGCTTTACAACTCATAATCCAATGTCAATGGAATGAATTAACCATAACAGCATTAGCAAAAATGTGATTCACAACTTGAATCTATCAATATAAATATTGAAGATAATAGTTTTTGAGTCAAAAATACAAGTAATGCTCCTTCTATTAATTTGCAAAATATGTTACATAGTAGGGCAAGCAAACACTCTAGAGTCGAATTTGAAAATTGAGGTTTTGACCTCTATATATAGTTTTTACAGTGAAAAAAGAGGATGGAATATTACAAGGATAGAGTCATGATAGATTAGAAGAATGCTACAATGACATTATTTCATTCAATTTTGAAGTCTGGGAAATCTACTCGATACCACACACCATGGCATCTCAGCTCTACAACTTGATTGTTCTGTAATGGTAGTTAGACTCCAAGCTATTAGAAACAAAATCTAAACCATTCATATTTCTTGGGAACTTCATCTAGTCATAGATCTACAACTACCTGAGTTCTTGGTTCTTGACTCCATGGACACTTCTCCTACCTACTTGAACCAACTTATTCTTGTTTGCTAAGAATTCACTTTTGTATATTTGATAAAATGTTAGTTGTACGACCCCAAAGAGCATGCAACATTGCTCTGCTTGCAATATTATATTAAATGAAAGACCATAAAGCAATGGATAACATGGAAATGATAAAACAAAGAAATATCTTTTATTAATTATTTGCAAATCTCAGTTAAATATTAGTCCCTTCGATGGATACCCAATTTAATACAATAAGATACAAGAGGAATAATGGTGATGAATATGTCCCCTCAAAAATGGGGTAGTGCACTTCTACATACCTCCTAATCTCACACATGAACTTGTATGAGGGCTTAAAGATGCCTCCTTCTCCTTCTTTTGATTGGATGGATCTCATGCACTGAATACCTTGAATCGATCCTGTAAACCTGTAACCTGTGTGCATAGAAACAACATAACACTATCAATAGCATGGGAAGTCTCTCCCGATGAGGCTTTCAATATAAGATCTAATAAATATGATATATGATCATAATAAGATCAAAATATGGTAAAACTGAATGATAAATCCATTGATAAATTAGGAAATAATAGTGCATATGCATTAATGAATTCAGATCTATGCTAACACTAATTAATAAATCAAAATTAATAATTAGATCTAAAATAGAACTTGGAAAATAATGTCTGAAGACCCTAGGCTATGCTTGCACTATCCAAGACAATGGTTGTAAAATGAAACTCTAATCCTCATGAACCAGGGGCTGTAGCACTATTCTCCTTGTCTAAAATTGATGTTCAAGGGTTACCTCTTATGTCTGGTACACTAGTTGGCAATGAAGAATAAATAGATCTAAATGCATGTGCATAATCATAACTCAGTCGAACAGTTCTTTGATGCTCCTCAAAGGGGCGTAGATTCACTCTTCAATTAGCCAGGACTTCGTTGCACAAAATTTTTGATATTCACAGATCATTTGCTTTTTTTTGGAGAGGCCCTATGTAGACCTCCCAGATTCAAATCTATATCTTGATCTTGGCTTCTTGGTGAAGCGAAAATCCAAATTTGTGTGCAACTAACCATCCCGAGAGGAAGGCTCAGTCACAAATTGGCATTGAAAGGGCAATCAGGAGGATATCTAGGAGTTCCACACCAAGAACTACCTATAAGCAATGCAATATGTAGTCAAACTTTATGATCTAGGCCTATATTCATGGCCATACTATGTTTTGGTCCTAGTCACTATCGATAGTAGCGACTAGACTTGCCTGCTCTAAGCTTTAGTGACTAAGATTGGCGGTAACTCTGGTCGATAGCAGCCAAGCCTGAATGGGCTAGAACTACTCTTTTTGAATGGTTAGGACCACTGCTATCTCTTGTAAAGGTCTAAGATCATATGGTCTTTGGGTGTGTCCATATGAGTAGTCTCCTAAACATGACATATTTTAGGTGTCTACAAATACCCTTTTTGAGATGCATTGTGGGAAAACACAGCATAAAGAAAAAATTAGACCACTTAGGACCATATTGTAGGGTGTGTGATGATCATTTATCTAATCAACATTGGATGCCCCAATTAATGAGAAAATGCATGCATCCTAGAATCATAGCTTCCAACAGAATGGAAGGCTTAAATTTGTGAAAGGTTACACACATCCGTCAAGAAATCAGGTAGCTTCAATGCTACTATAAGCTTCAGTGCAATTATAGATCCAAAAGGAGGAGAGCTACAAAATTAACTTTCATATTTGCTTTTTGCCTCAGAAAAGGGTAAGCTTATGATAGTTGTTGGCAATGATTCGTAAGATGAACACAATTTAACATGATTGAGTGATCTTTTACTAATTTTGATTATGATTGTTGATATTATGACTACCCCCTCAAATAACGAGTCAATGAGGGAAGGACAATGAATAAAGCAATGAGTCATTTGACCAAGATGAATGATTTGGACTCTTTTCAAGAGGTTTGCTTTAATATTGGTAGATCCCATTTTAGGTGTAATCTCAACCATTTCTCATAATTGTACATCTCTATCCCATGGAGCAGTTCAACGACAATGACCTTCTTAGGGAATCAAGGTGATAGTAATTCTATTCAAGCTTATGTTGAATCACTATATTCGATGTTTTACTAAAATATGTTATAGGAGAAATGAGATGACTCTTCTCTCCCATGGTATAGTCCGACCACCATGGCCTTCTTTGGGATTGACATGAAGCGTCTCAATTCTACCATAACTAATTTATCCCAAGTGGCCTTATGGTAATTTACTCATCTTGTCAAATTGCATGGAGCATAAGTCACTGCAACCACCAAGTGTATAGAGTAAATAATTGAATACAAGGCTCAATTGAGATTTTGATGTTATTTGATTTTTTTGTGTTAATTTGAATTTTTGTTTGTTTTTGGATTTTTGATATTTTAATGCTAGGAGGTGCAGTGTTAAAGAGAGTTTTGTTGGCTCTCCACTATGGTGTGTGACATCCTCCCAGTGCTATTGCACATGCACATGGAACGATATCCTAGAATAAATTACATGGTGCTATAATTTATATTGTTTTTTAATTTGATTTATGTGATTTTTTGTTATTTGTGCAAGTTTTGATGGTTTTGGATTGATAGGTGTGATTGATTGCCTATTTTAAGGTACTTCATAGTGGGATTTTATGTGATTTTATTTTTGTTATAGCCACTATTAGGTCCAATGGCCCCTAATTGTCGGTTTGTGATCTTTGTCAGTTCTAGTGGCCAGCAAGTGCAGGCCACTGATGCCAACAGTGACCAAGGCGTAAATTGAAAATAAAAAAGCAATTTCTAAGTTTTGACTTTTCATTGTTTTCCAGCTATAAATTATACTTGTGAGCTCTAAGGTGAGAGTGATTATTTGTGATCTGGGATGCTACTAAATTCATACACCATGGCAGAGCAAGATGAGGCATTGACAAGTGGAGGAGTCGATGACTCATGGGTATCTCTCAAACCCTAGCTCTTTATTTTTTTTAATGGGTAAAATGAACCTCACTAAGTAACCGATAAATGAACCACACTAAACTCATTGGCAATGAACCGAACCAATCAATAGGTCTAGGTTAGGGTTAATTTAAGTGGATCTAGCTTAATTTTATGCTTTAAAATAAATTATTATTTTTGGTTGAGGGGGGATGTTGTTGGCATGTCATCCCATGGCCCTTGATGCTCATAGTGGCCCCTAAATAGCCAAAGAGGGGCTACTACCACCATTAGCGGCCAGCTTGAATTCCAAAGGTTATTTTTTTACCATTGATGGTTGGCCCCTATCGGCTTTAGCGACCGTTGCATGGCCGCTCTTGGCATGAGCGTGGTTGCTCTTGGCGTGAGCATGGTCGCTCTTGGCATGAGCGATTATGTGACCTTAGGTAGATTTTTAATTTTTTTGAATTTTTAAGGATTTTAATTAGTTTTTTTTTAATTTTGAAGTGGGAATTTTGATTTTTTTATGTTTTTAGGTGCATTTAGCCATTGTTCTCGTAGCCTTAGACTCATCTTAGATTATTTGCATTGTTTTTTTATTTTATTTCTCCTTTTATCTTTTCAAGTGCATTTAATTTAGGTATTTACTTTACACTCTTTATATATTATCTGCATAGGCTTGGGACCCTAGATTTCTTGTTCAGCTTCTGCCCCAGATGAGTGTTGGACATTTTGAGTCCCTAAGTCAAAGTTGTCATTGATGTCACCAGATGAAGTCATCATTAATATCAAGGACTTCGTCAAGAAACAAAGTTGTCAAGGTTGTTATTTGATATCCAGGAAGAAGGCCAAAGGTCAAGAGAATCAGTGCAAAAGTTAAAAGAAAAAGGGCTCCATAATATCTTAATAGTATATGGAAGCATAAGTTAAAAGGGTTTTCATAAAATCCCAAGGAGGCTTGTGCAAAGTTAAAAAGGAGATATAATATTTTTTTATAAATTATTTAAATTCAATGAGAATTTAAATTTTATAAATAAATATTATTTACACCATGGTATGCAATGAGAATGAAGTAATAAACTCAAAAGGATATAATATTATAATATTTGTTATTATAATATTAAGTGATATGGTTAAAAGCCCAAAGTAAAATATTTATAATATTCATTATAATATTTTACAATACCCAAAGATGGGTTTGGAGTTAAAAATATTCAAAGCGCCTTTATCAAGGTCTTAACCTTCGCCGACGTTACATGGTGGTGAAAGCATTCGAAGCATCAATGTTTTACAAGCATGGAGGAAATTAATATATATACCTATGCTCAAAGGGCATTAAACTTTATCCTTGCTCGATTGATTATTATTTGGATGCGAAGTGAAAGAAGAGCTCATGAGAATTTTGTGAATTTTGTGTGCAATGAACAGTTCAAAATAGAAAGCATAGATCGTTCGAAGGCCAACTGGGCAGCTTGGCCTAGTGGCGAGTGGGTAGGTGTGAAAGCATTTTTTGGCAAGAGAGCCAGCATTCAAAATGTGGTAGTGTGCTTGGCAGTCATGTTGGTTGAAGGCGCCAAAGGTACATATTTTTGCAAAGGGCAAGAAGGGAGGCATGACTTGAAGCACGTGGTGCTTCGTTAGTCTCAAATGAGTGCATAGCTCATGTGGTGGTTGAAGCCATGACTAAGGCGTTTGTCATGGGTATTGTTGAAGGTTCGAATCCCTCCGAAGGTGAGGTAAATATTTTGCATTAAATTTTATTATTTGCCTAAGTTGGGAGGTATAAGGGTTGTTAGTGGAATTGTTTAGAAAGGTTGCTTATTGGATAGTGGTGGTAGTTGAAAATTATCACTTGGAGTAATAAGGAGGTTTTTGGTTTTAATTTTTAATAAAGTCTTAAATTACTATATTGGCATATTGGAGGATTAAGACTTTTGAGTATTGTTTTAATTTTAATAAGGGGTTTTTGTGTTAAAGAAGATTATTGTGAAGGTGTTGAATATTATTTTAAGTTGGAGTGATAAGGTGTAATTTTGATATCATTTTGTATTGTGTTTTTGAGGAAATTATTATCTTCTAACCCTTATTGAGATTGGCAAAGAAGTGAGTGTGAGTGTGACAGATTTGTGAGATCAACTCCTTGTCAAGCAAAAAGGTATGGGCAAATTCTTCCTTGGTTGAGTTGATTGATTGGCTTTCTAGAAAATAAAGTTTGGAGTGAAAAGGATTTGATTAGGGTTTCCTTTTTAAAAGTGTTTGAGTTAATGCTTCAAGGTTTTCTGGAATTAAGTGTTGTGATTAAAACCTTGTTTTATAAGCATTGTTGTTGAAGCCATTGGTTGTGTGAAGAACTTGAGTTAGGGTTTTGAAAAGAACATGAGTATCATTGTTATGTGAAGATTGATTTATATGCATTGTTGTTGAAGTGAGTTGTTGTGCAAAGAACTTGAACTAGGGTTTGAAAAGAATAAAAGAACATGAGTATCATTGTTATGTGAGATTTGTTGTTGAGCATTGTTGGAAATATTTTGAGTTGGTGTTTACATGCTTGGACTAGGGTTTGTGAGCAAGGGTTGTTTCTTGAGTAATTGGTTGAGTAGAGTTGATTGAGCCTAGTCAAGTGGATGTATGAAGTGATTGTTCAAGTTCCATAAAACAAACTATTCTATATTATGATTTGAGTTGAGAAAGTGTTTGAGCATTGAGTTGAAACATATTGGGTCTCTAACAATTCACTTTATGTTTCTATGAGATTGGATAAGTTCTGTGTGAGCTTGTTGAGCATATTTGAATAAGTTTTATGTGGACTTATTGAGCAGATTGGATAAGTTTTGAGTGGACTTATTGAGCAGATTTGAATAAGTTCTATGTGGACTTATTGAGCAGATTGGACAAGTTCTATGTGGACTTATTGAGCAGATTTGAATAAGTTCTATGTGGACTTATTGAGCATATTTGAGCAAGTTTTGAGTGGACTTGTTGAGAATATTTGAGCAAGTTTTGTGTGGACTTGTTGAGCATATTTGAGCAAGTTCTATGTGGACTTGTTGAGCATATTTGAGCAAGTTTTGTGTGGACTTGTTGAGCAGATTTGAGCAAGTTCTAAGTGGACTTGTTGAGTAGATTTGTGCTAGATCGAATGGACTGTGTTTAGTGTAGATTTGAGATAGAGCTTTGGAGGTGATAGAGTAGAGAGGATAGTAGTCTCTAGTGGATAGAGATCCATCAGCTAGGGTAGTGAGGATAGGTCTTCTGAGTGGGGATAAGAGTCTTCAGTGGAGAGAGATCCACAAGCTAGTGTAGTGGAGGTAGTAGTCTTCTAGAGGATCACCAACTAGAGTAGAGGAGAAGGAGTTCTCCTGTGGATAGAGATCCATGAACTTGATTTAGGGGATTGGTGTCTCCTTTGGATAGAGGTCCATAAATATTGTAATTGGGAAGGATTCCCAAGAGATTGATTGAGAAAATTTTAGTGAAATATTTTCTCCATGGAGTAGCCCACATTGGGTGAACCACGTAAATTGTGGTGTCTCTATTATGTGTGGTGATTTATGCATTGCTTTTATTACTGCTATTGATATTGCTATCTACACATTGCTTAATATTGATTTGGAAAGAAAAGTAAAAAGTGGTCTTATATTGTTCACCCCCCTCTCAGTATAAGCTTGTGTTCTTCAATTGGTATCAGAGTGGGTTCCTTCAGAAGAGTTTAATAGCTTGAAGGAAAGGCTAACAAGAACACAATGGATCCTAAGGAAGTGTCCTCAAATAATTCAGCACCAGTATTTGATGGAAGTGACTATATGTATTGGAGTATGATGATGAAGATCTACCTGATGGCACTTGGCAATGAAATTTGGGAATCGATGGAATTTGGATACGATCCCTTAATCAATCCTCCTATATATAAGGAAGGTAAGCTTCTACAACACTATAATTCAAAAGCAATGAATGCACTTGTGAGAGGTTTGCGTAGAATAGAGTCTATGAAAGTTATGCATTGTCAAACTGCAAAAGAGATGTGGGATAAATTGTAAAATATATATGAAGGAGATAAAAGTGTCAAGAAAGCAAAGAGTCAAAATCTCAAAAGACAACTTGAAGAATTAAGAATGAATGAAGAGGAAAATATTAGTGCTTACCTAATTTGAATTGATGAGGTTGTTAATGATATGCGAGGACTTGGTATGAAGATTGATGAATCTGATGTTTGTGATAAAGTCTTAAGATCTCTTCCAAAAAGATTTAGTGAACATGTTTCTGCTATAGAAGTATCAATAGATGGTGATACTTTGACAAGAGATAAGTTGCTTGGTATGCTCACAATATTTGAGATAAGAACAAAAGATCCTATGTCCCAGAAGGAAGCAACATTCAAAGCAACCAATAAGACAAAGGGTAAGAAGTCAGAATCAAGCAATGAGTCATCTAGTGATGAAGAAGCTAATTATGGTAGAAGAGATAAGGACTATAGAAGATCTAGAGATAAAATATCTGTTAAGTGTTTCAATTGTGGAAAGTATGGACATTTTGCAACAGATTTTCAAGAACCTAAGAACAACAATGGTGAAGAAAAATAGGATCACAGGTACAAGGAATCAGAAAGATATAAGCATCAAAAGAAAAGCAAGGATGGACAAAGCAGACAAGGAAAGAAGTTCTTTCAAAGGCAAAAGAGAAGCTACTATGCGGATAAGGCAAGTAAGTATTCAAGTGATAGTGATGCTAGTTTTTTAGACAATGATAGAGATGAAGTCCTATTTATGATTGAAGAAAAAGAACCAGTTAAGACTCCAGTTATTCTCAAGTGTTTTAGATGTGGTAACTTTGGACATCTTGAAGATGATTGTACAAGGGATGGTTATAGTTTTAGTGATGATGAATATGAGAATGCACTTGAAGGACTAGATGAAAATCTTCTAATGGATTTAGAAGAAGAAGTAAGTGATCCTATAGAAGACAAGCCAAAAGAAAATAAAGATGTGGACAAAGGTAAACAAATAGAGGAATATTCAGAAAAGGATGGTTATGATATAAAGGGAGAACTTATCTATGCCCTTGACATAGTAAATAAGGTAAGAAAGCAACACTCTAAACTTGAAATTCAGTTTCAAGAATGTGATGAAGAGAGAAGATTGCTTATAGAGGATTTAGAAAAATCAAAGGCTAAGGCAAAAAGGTTCAAAGATAAGTTAGAAGCAAAGATCTTGGAATGTGAGAAGTTAGCACAAGAAGTGGCACTACTAAAAGAAGATTTAGAGGACTCCAAGATCAAGATGAAAGGGTTCAAAAATAGCTCAAAGAACTTGGATAAGTTCATCAAGATACAAAAGACTACATCAAGCAAAATAGGTCTTGGATTTGAACAGGTTCAAAAGAAATGGGAAGGAGAGTCAACTTCAAGTTTTGGAGGAGAAGAAACTTCAGATGAAGATACTTCAGAAAAAGATAGTGTAAAAGAAAGTGAGACATCTGAGGATGAGTTGGACAATAGAGAGTTCAACAAAAATAGGAACAATGCACAAAGAAGATACAGATGGAACAACAATCAGAATAGGAGACCAATGAGGTCAAGACAAGGAAGCTTCAATGGAAGATGCTTTTCATGTCACAGGTTTGGGCACATGGCTTCACAATGCAGGACACATGTAAGATAGGAATATGGGAACATATAACTTTTCCATGGGTATTGCTACTCATGTAATCAGTTTGGTCACAAGGCAATAAATTGTAAGGTTCATGATAGAAGAAGATATGGCTTCACTAGGAGAAATCCTAAGACATTTGCACCTCCAAGGAATAATAACATTAAGTGTTATAAGTGCAATAATGATGGTCACACAACAAAGTGGTGTAGAGCAGACATCCCAGAAATAGGTATGAACATGAACAGGAACAAGAACATGAATATGAATAGGAACATGAACATGGATATGAACATGAATAGGAACATGAATAGGAACATGAACATGAACATGAATATGAACATGAATATGAATAGGAATAGGAGCATGGATATGAATAGGAATAGGAATAAGGATATGGATAGGAATATGGACATGGAAAACAATCAAAGGAATCAGAAGAATCAGATAAGAAGGAAAGAGGATAAAGGTAAAGAACAATGCCTTCTGGGAGTAGAAATACTCCCACCCTAGAATTAACCACCTCAAAATAAGGTGGGGGAGGGGCTAAGCTAAGAGGCTCATTCTTAGCCCCGAGCCCCAAAGGTGACCCTTTGCCATTGATGTCAAAGGGGGAGATATTTGAGTAAGGGGGAGAGATTTGATACTTGAAGAGAGCATTGAGCCAGGGGGAGCAATGTCCCAGGGGGAGCAACATAGAAGAAGAAGTCAAGTTTTTGGTAAAAAATTTTTGGGTTGCCATCAATGACAAAGGGGGAGATTGTTGGACATTTTGAGTCCCTAAGTCAAAGTTGTCATTGATGTCACCAGATGAAGTCATCATTAATATCAAGGACTTCGTCAAGAAATAAAGTTGTCAAGGTTGTTATTTGATATCCAGGAAGAAGGCCAAAGGTCAAGAGAATCAATGCAAAAGTTAAAATAAAAAGGGCTCCATAATATCTTAATAGTATATGGAAGCATAAGTTAAAAAGGTTTTTCATAAAATCTCAAGGAGGCTTGTGCAAAGTTAAAAAGGAGATATAATATTTTTTATAAATTATTTAAATTCAATGAGAATTTAAATTTTATAAATAAATATTATTTACACCATGGTATGCAATGAGAATGAAGTAATAAACTCAAAAGGATATAATATTATAATATTTGTTATTATAATATTAAGTGATATGGTTAAAAGCCCAAAGTAAAATATTTATAATATTCATTATAATATTTTACAATACCCAAATATGGGTTTGGAGTTAAAAATATTCAAAGCGCCTTTATCAAGGTCTTAACCTTCACCGACGTTACATGGTGGTGAAAGCATTCGAAGCATCGATGTTTTACAAGCATGGAGGAAATTAATATATATACCTATGCTCAAAGGGCATTAAACTTTATCCTTGCTCGATTGATTATTATTTGGATGTGAAGTGAAAGAAGAGCTCGTGAGAATTTTGCGAATTTCGTGTGCGATGAACAGTTCAAAATAGAAAGCATAGATCGTTCGAAGGCCAACTGGGCAGCTTGGCCTAGTGGCGAGTGGGCAGGTGTGAAAGCATTTTTTGGCAAGAGAGCCAACGTTCAAAATGTGGTAGTGTGCTTGGCAGTCATGTTGGTTGAAGGTGCCAAAGGTGCACATTTTTGCAAAGGGCAAGAAGGGAGGCATGACTTGAAGCACGTGGTGCTTCGTTAGTCTCAAACGAGCGCGTAGCTCATGTGGTGGTTGAAGCCATGACTAAGGCGTTCATCATGGGTATTGTTGAAGGTTCGAATCCCTCCGAAGGTGAGGTAAATATTTTGCATTAAATTTTTATTATTTGCCTAAGTTGGGAGGTATAAGGGTTGTTAGTGGAATTGTTTAGAAAGGTTGCTTATTGGATAGTGGTGGTAGTTGAAAATTATCACTTGGAGTAATAAGGAGGTTTTTGGTTTTAATTTTTAATAAAGTCTTAAATTACTATATTGGCATATTGGAGGATTAAGACTTTTGAGTATTGTTTTAATTTTAATAAGGGGTTTTTGTGTTAAAGAAGATTATTGTGAAGGTGTTGAATATTATTTTAAGTTGGAGTGATAAGGTGTAATTTTGATATCATTTTGTATTGTGTTTTTGAGGAAATTATTATCTTCTAACCCTTATTGAGATTGGCAAAGAAGTGAGTGTGAGTGTGACAGATTTGTGAGATCAACTCCTTGTCAAGCAAAAAGGTATGGGAAAATTCTTCCTTGGTTGAGTTGATTGATTGGCTTTCTAGAAAATAAAGTTTGGAGTGAAAAGGATTTGATTAGGGTTTCCTTTTTGAAAGTGTTTGAGTTAATGCTTCAAGGTTTTCTGGAATTAAGTGTTGTGATTAAAACCTTGTTTTATAAGCATTGTTGTTGAAGCCATTGGTTGTGTGAAGAACTTGAGTTAGGGTTTTGAAAAGAACATGAGTATCATTGTTATGTGAAGATTGATTTATATGCATTGTTGTTGAAGTGAGTTGTTGTGCAAAGAACTTGAACTAGGGTTTGAAAAGAACATGAGTATCATTGTTATGTGAGATTTTTTGTTGAGCATTGTTGGAAATATTTTGAGTTGGTGTTTACATGCTTGGACTAGGGTTTGTGAGCAAGGGTTGTTTCTTGAGTAATTGGTTGAGTAGAGTTGATTGAGCCTAGTCAAGTGGATGTATGAAGTGATTGTTCAAGTTCCATAAAATAAACTATTCTATATTCTGATTTGAGTTGAGAAAGTGTTTGAGCATTGAGTTGAAACATATTGGGTCTCTAACAATTCACTTTATGTTTCTATGAGATTGGATAAGTTCTGTGTGAGCTTATTGAGCATATTTGAATAAGTTCTGTGTGGACTTATTGAGCAGATTGGATAAGTTCTGAGTGGACTTATTGAGCAGATTTGAATAAGTTTTGTGTGGACTTATTGAGCAGATTGGATAAGTTCTGAGTGGACTTATTGAGTAGATTTGAATAAGTTTTGTGTGGACTTATTGAGCAGATTTGAGCAAGTTCTATGTGGACTTGTTGAGTAGATTTGAGCAAGTTCTATGTGGACTTGTTGAGCAGATTTGAGCAAGTTCTGTGTGGACTTGTTGAGCATATTTGAGCAAGTTCTGTGTGGACTTGTTGAGCATATTTGAGCAAGTTCTGAGTGGACTTGTTGAGCAGATTTGTGCTAGACCGAATGGACTGTGTTTAGTGTAGATTTGAGATAGAGCTTTGGAGGTGATAGAGTAGAGAGGATAGTAGTCTCTAGTGGATAGAGATCCATCAGCTAGGGTAGTGAGGATAGGTCTTCTGAGTGGGGATAAGAGTCTTCAGTGGAGAGAGATCCACAAGCTAGTGTAGTGGAGGCAGTAGTCTTCTAGAGGATCACCAACTAGAGTAGAGGAGGAGTTCTCTAGTGGATAGAGATCCATGAACTTGATTTAGGGGATTGGTGTCTCCTTTGGATAGAGGTCCATAAACATTGTAATTGGGAAGGATTCCCAAGAGATTGATTGAGAAAATTTTAGTGAAATATTTTCTCCGTGGAGTAGCCCACATTGGGTGAACCACGTAAATTATGGTGTCTCTATTGTGTGTGGTGATTTGTGCATTGCTTTGATTACTGCTATTGATATTGCTATCTACACATTGCTTAATATTGATTTGGAAAGAAAAGTAAAAAGTGGTCTTATATTGTTCACCCCCCTCTTAGTATAAGCTTGTGTTCTTCAATTGGTATCATAGTGGGTTCCTTCAAAGAGTTTAACAACTTGAAGGAAAGGCTAACAAGAACACAATGGATCCTAAGGAAGTGTCCTCAAATAATTCAACACCAGTATTTGATGGAAGTGACTATATGTATTGGAGTATGATGATGAAGATCTACCTGATGGCACTTGGCAATGAAATTTGGGAATCAATGGAATTTGGATACGATCCCTTAATCAATCCTCCTACATATAAGGAAGGTAAGCTTCTACAACACTATAATTCAAAAGCAATGAATGCACTTGTGAGAGGTTTGCATAGAATAGAGTCTATGAAAGTTATGCATTGTCAAACTACAAAAGAGATGTGGGATAAATTGCAAAATATATATGAAGGAGATAAAAGTGTCAAGAAAGCAAAGAGTCAAAATCTCAAAAGACAACTTGAAGAATTAAGAATGAATGAAGAGGAAAATATTAGTGCTTACCTAATTCGAATTGATGAGGTTGTTAATGATATGCGAGGACTTGGTATGAAGATTGATGAATCTGATGTTTGTGATAAAGTCTTAAGATCTCTTCCAAAAAGATTTAGTGAATAGGTTTCTGCTATAGAAGTATCAATAGATGGTGATACTTTGACAAGAGATAAGTTTCTTGGTATGCTCACAATATTTGAGATAAGAACAAAAGATCCTATGTCCCAGAAGGAAGCAACATTCAAAGCAACCAATAAGACAAAGGGTAAGAAGTCAAAATCAAGCAATGAGTCATCTAGTGATGAAGAAGCTAACTATGGTAGAAGAGATAAGGACTATAGAAGATCTAGAGATAAAAGATCTATTAAGTGTTTCAATTGTGGAAAGTATGGATATTTTGCAACAGATTGTCAAGAACCTAAGAACAACAATGGTGAAGAAAAATAGGATCACAAGTACAAGGATTCAAAAAGATATAAGCATCAAAAGAAAAGCAAGGATGGACAAAGCAGACAAGGAAATAAGTTCTTTCAAAGGCAAAAGAGAAGCTACTATGCGGATAAGGCAAGTAAGTATTCAAGTGATAGTGATGCTAGTTTTTCAGACAATGATAGAGATGAAGTCCTATTTATGATTGAAGAAAAAGAACCAGTTAAGAAAAGGACTCCAATTATTCTCAAGTGTTTTAGATGTGGTAACTTTGGACATCTTGAAGATGATTGTACAAGGGATGGTTATAGTTTCAGTGATGATGAATATGAGAATGCACTTGAAGGACTAGATGAAAATATTCTAATGGCTTTAGAAGAAGAAGTAAGTGATCCTATAGAAGATAAGCCAAAAGAAAATAAAGATGTGGACAAAGGTAAACAAATAGAGGAATATTCAGAAAATGATGGTTATGATCTAAAGGGAGAACTTATCTATGCCCTTGACATAGTAAAGAAGGTAAGAAAGCAACACTCTAAACTTGAAATTCAGTTTCAAGAATGTGATGAAGAGAGAAGATTGCTTATAGAGGATTTAGAAAAATCAAAGGCTAAGGCAAAAAGGTTCAAAGATAAGTTAGAAGCAAAGATCTTGGAATGTGAGAAGTTAGCACAAGAAGTGGCACTACTAAAAGAAGATTTAGAGGACTCCAAGATCAAGATGAAAGGGTTTAAAAATAGCTCAAAGAACTTGGATAAGTTCATCAAGATACAAAAGACTACATCAAGCAAAACAGGTCTTGGATTTGAACAAGTTCAAAAGAAATGGGAAGGAGAGTCAACTTCAAGTTTTGGAGGAGAAGAAACTTCAGATGAAGATACTTCAGAAGAAGATAGTGTAAAATATAGTGAGACATCTGAGGATGAGTTGGACAATAGAGAGTTCAACAAAAATAGGAACAATGCACAAAGAAGATACAGATGGAACAACAATCGAAGGCAAGAGAGACTAAGAGACCAATGAGGTCAAGACAAGGAAGCTTCAATGGAAGATGCTTTTCATGTCACAGGTTTGGGCACATGGCTTCACAATGCATGACACATGTAAGACAAGAATATGGGAACATATAACTTTTCCATGGGTATTGCTACTCATGTAATCAGTTTGGTCACAAGGCAATAAATTGTAGGGTTCATGATAGAAGAAGATATGGCTTCACTAGGAGAAATCCTAAGATATTTGCACCTCCAAGGAATAATAAAATTAAGTGTTATAAGTGCAATAATGATGGTCACACAACAAAGTGGTGTAGAGAAGACATCCCAGAAATAGGTATGAACATGAACAGGAACAAGAACATGAATATGAACAGGAACATGAACATGGATATGAACATGAATAGGAATAGGAACAGGAACATGAATATGAACAAGAACATGAATATGAACAGGAACAGGAGCATGGATATGAATAGGAATAGGAACAAGGATATGGACAGGAATATGGACATGGAAAACAATCAAAGGAATCAGAAGAATCAGATAAGAAGGAAAGAGGATAAAGGTAAAGAACAATGCCTTCTGGGAGTAGAAATACTCCCACCCTAAAATTAACCACCTCAAAAGGAGGTGGGGGAGGGGCTAAGCTAAGAGGCTCATTCTTAGCCCCGAGCCCCAAAGGTGACCCTTTGCCATTGATGTCAAATGGGGAGAGATTTGAGTAAGGGGGAGATATTTGATACTTGAAGAGAGCATTGAGCTAAGGGGAGCAATGTCCTAGGGGGAGCAGCACAGAAGAAGAAGTCAAGTTTTTGGTAAAAAGTTTTTGGGTTGCCATCAATGACAAAGGGGGAGATTGTTGGACATTTTGAGTCCCTAAGTCAAAGTTGTCATTGATGTCACCAGATGAAGTCATCATTAATATCAAGGACTTCATCAAGAAACAAAGTTGTCAAGGTTGTTATTTGATATCCAGGAAGAAGGCCAAAGGTCAAGAGAATCAGTGCAAAAGTTAAAAAAAAAAAGGGCTGGAGGAAATTAATATATATATATATACTATCCTATTCAAAGGGCATTAAACTTGATCCTTGCTCGATTGATTATTATTTGGATGTGAAGTGAAAGAAGAGCTCGTGAGAATTTTACAAATTTTGTGTGTGGCGAACAGTTCAAAATAGAAAGCATAGATCGTTCGAAGGCCAACTGGGCAGCTTGGCCTAGTGGCGAGTGGGCAGGTGTGAAAGCATTTTTTGGCAAGAGAGCCAGCGTTCAAAACGTGGTAGTGTGCTTGGCAGTCATGTTGGTTGAAGGCGCCAAAGGTGCACATTTTTGCAAAGGGCAAGAAGGGAGGCATGACTTGAAGCACGTGGTGCTTCGTTAGTCTCAAACGAGCGCGTAGCTCATGTGGCGGTTGAAGCCATGACTAAGGCGTTCATTACGGGCATTGTTGAAGGTTCGAATCCCTCCGAAGGTGAGGTAAATATTTTGCATTAAATTTTTATTATTTGCCTAAGTTGGGAGGTATAAGGGTTGTTAGTGGAATTGTTTAGAAAGGTTGCTTATTGGATAGTGGTGGTAGTTGAAAATTATCACTTGGAGTAATAAGGAGGTTTTTGGTTTTAATTTTTAATAAAGTCTTAAATTATTATATTGGCATATTGGAGGATTAAGACTTTTGAGTATTGTTTTAATTTTAATAAGGGGTTTTTGTGTTAAAGAAGATTATTGTGAAGGTGTTGAATATTATTTTAAGTTGGAGTGATAAGGTGTAATTTTGATATCATTTTGTATTGTGTTTTTGAGGAAATTATTATCTTCTAACCCTTATTGAGATTGGCAAAGAAGTGAGTGTGAGTGTGGCAGATTTGTGAGATCAACTCCTTGTCAAGAAAAAAGGTATGGGCAAATTCTTCCTTGGTTGAGTTGATTGATTGGATTTCTAGAAAATAAAGTTTGGAGTGAAAAGGATTTGATTAGGGTTTCCTTTTCGAAAGTGTTTGAGTTAATGCTTCAAGGTTTTCTGGAATTAAGTGTTGTGATTAAAACCTTGTTTTATAAGCATTGTTGTTGAAGCCATTGGTTGTGTGAAGAACTTGAGTTAGGGTTTTGAAAAGAACATGAGTATCATTGTTATGTGAAGATTGATTTATATGCATTGTTGTTGAAGTGAGTTGTTGTGCAAAGAACTTGAACTAGGGTTTGAAAAGAACATGAGTATCATTGTTATGTGAGATTTGTTGTTGAGCATTGTTGGAAACATTTTGAGTTGGTGTTTACATGCTTGGACTAGGGTTTGTGAGCAAGGGTTGTTTCTTGAGTAATTGGTTGAGTAGAGTTGATTGAGCCTAGTCAAGTGGATGTATGAAGTGATTGTTCAAGTTCCATAAAACAAACTATTCTATATTCTGATTTGAGTTGAGAAAGTGTTTGAGCATTGAGTTGAAACATATTGGGTCTCTAACAATTCACTTTATGTTTCTATGAGATTGGATAAGTTTTGAGTGAGCTTGTTGAGAAGATTTGAATAAGTTCTATGTGGACTTATTGAGCAGATTGGACAAGTTCTGAGTGGACCTATTGAGCAGATTTGAATAAGTTCTGTGTGGACTTATTGAGCAGATTGGATAGGTTCTGAGTGGACCTATTGAGCAGATTTGAATAAGTTCTGTGTGGACTTATCTATGATTCTACTCTTTGGGATCGATGTTGTGGGTCCAGTGGGATTTCAGTTTCTTTTGTGGCCTGCTTGGGAGGGCCTTTGATTTCCTTACTATTGTATCCATGCAGAACTTCCTCATCTATTTTCCTGAAGCTATTTATTGGTGGTGTTGAAGGTTATCTGGAATTTCTGGCTACATCTTTTCTATCTGGGCTCTATCGTCTGCAATTGGGCTTCCTTGTGACTCCTTCCTCTTGGGTTCCTTAGGAACTTTCCTATCTATTTCCTATGGTGTGTTGTTCTGCTTCTACTACTTCCTCTATTGGGTTGGCATATTTGAAGGCTTCCTTCTTCACTACATGAGGACTTCATGGCCTATGGAGTTCCTCATAATGTTGACCCACTTTCCAGGCTTGTGATCCATTGCATGAGGATTTTGTGGCCTAAGGAAATCCTCAAATTATTGCTCCACCTTTCAGCCTCGTAAAGGATTTTGTTTTTATCATTTTGAGTGATCCTATGGCATCCTTGGTTGGCTTCCCATCATTTTTTAGGTGGGATTTACTGTAATTTTAGTTTCTCTACTCTACCCTTTGGTGTAGGGTGGTTTTTCTACATTTGACTAGTTTTCCCCTACGTGGGAAGTTATTTCTCTCTTAGTTTCTATTGTCCCCTGGGTGGTTTGGTGCCTATTTCTTTTTCCTACCCTTGGGATTTTTCAATTTTAAATTTAGGCTCCTATTTCCTTTTCTTGCCTTTGGGAAGTTTCAATTTTTTTTTTAGGCAGGTTTTTCCATTTTCTTCTATCGCCTTCTCCTTTCCAGCCTAATGGGCTTTTCAAATTTTTCTCCACATATTTTTCCTCACTACCTTCCTGATTGCTTTCCAAAAAGTGTTCCTCGAGGCTTTCCTCAAGCCTTTATTTATTTCCATCCTTAGACTGTTCCTCTTGAAGTTTGATGTAATCAGGTTTCAAGATCCTTGATAAAAATCCACTTTTAATTTATCTTAACTTACCAAAAAAACAAATAGTAAATTTACCTTATGTTCTTGTTGTCTTTTGATCTGTAATTTTTAGTTATAGTTAATCGGTGTGGTGATGCCATAGCATCACCCAAAGGCTATGAGGACCTCATAATAGTTATGTAAAATGCCCATAGGTGCTCGGTAGCTGCAATAAATGCCCATGGGCACTCGAGAATTTTAGGGAGGTGCCTAGATGCACTTGGAGATGAAAGGAAAGCACCTAAAGGTGCTTAGTGGTGATAGAAAGTGTTCAAAGGCATTCAACACATAAGGAAGGATTCTACAAAAGTAAATCTAGTAAGTGAAATGGATGACAATGACTATAGGGATTACGATGAGCGAAGATGGAGACAAAAGTACACAAATACACTAAGGAAACTTAGGGAATTTGAGAACTTGGAATCAACACTCAAGAAATGAACACACTTAAGGAATTCAAGGGTTGAGCCATCAAAATAGCCTCTATTTATAATCCAACCTAGGGCATGCTAGGGTTTCAATGACACTAATCATGTGGTTGAGATAAAAGCACATTGGAGGGTGGATATTAAATTTAGGGTGTGGCATGGATTGATGTGGATGGATGGACAAGATTAAATGAAATCAGATGGTTGGGATTAATTCACTTATATAAATATATATTTATTAAATATATATAAAATATTAATATTAAATATATATAAAATATTAATATTAAATATATATAAAATAAATATATATGAATAATAGGCAAAAATGGTGAGAAAGTTAGGATGGATGACAAATGACTAGGTTTTGGTGTCTGCACTCTCCATAAGATTTTTTGAGGAAAACACCTTGGACTAAAAGAGACAATACTTGGTGCCTCACATATCACACCATGAGGGACCCTTGGGTGGAAAAATCTAGACCATTCGATCAAACCTTTGATGGATGTGATGAAAATTTTTATCAACATTGCAAAGTGGCAATTAAGGCTAATTATGCTATGGCTTTAAATTTTAAATTAATCAATCACAAGAGGAGGCACATAAATTAATAAACCTTGCTACCATAGAAAATATCATAGTCATTCTCACCAACCACACAAAAATAAAAATTTTACTCGTATACATTAATAGTGATTGAGGGAATGTGAATTCTATTAATACCCTCCCTCTCCCAAGTCTTCCTCGCTTGCACACAAGTAGCTAAAATTACCAGGATCTCTAAAGTATGAAGTTTTATTAGTTGAAGCAAGGAGGGACAAAGCTTCGAAATTCCAAATAGCCTATAGACAACAATGGATTCCAAGAGAATAATCACAAACATTGCTTTGTCCTCAAGAATAGCCTTAACATATCACTCTATTTCTAGGAGAGACACCCACAATTATTTTGCATGGATGAAACCTCTCAAACGTATCGATAACATAGTAAAAAAAGTAGTAGACTCAATACTATCAAGGAATGCCAAATTTTTGAGAGAATATGCCTATTAGAGGAGCAATACCAATGGCAAGTCCTTCTTTGTAAGGATTTATACTAGTTGCCTAGCTCAATACATGGCCTCCTAGATGTATAGTTGTTATAATTTTATGGAGGCATGCACCTTGCTTTACAACCCTTGTCTTAGAGAGTTCAGGTCTATGAAAATCATTTCAAGTTGATTGTCTTAGGGGAGGTTGTGTAGGCAATGATGATGGTGCATGAGGGGCTCAGGCTAAATTTATAAATTTACAATGGGTATTATGTCCAAATCCATGATAAGCTAACTTGATTGAACTTTGAGCTCTAAAATATAGAAACCTCCATGTCAAACTTTTCCTTAAGCTAATAAATCTTCAAAGAGAATTCCAAACATGTTGTAAGCAAAGATATGCTCATTTTTGGTGTAAATTATGAAAAATAGGTATCATAGTAAGATTTGGGCATCCTCCACATCATAATGTATATCCTAAGGGATAAAATTTTGATTCTTGACTACAATGATTTCATAGCCCACCAATTTCTTAAAGGGTTATACAAATTTAGGGATGTCCACATGTTTAAGTACTATTCATTTTTGGAACACTTAGCATTATTTCAATATCCTTAAATATGCAAACATTTAAGTTTAAATATTAAGGGTGAAGATGAACAAAGGAATAATGTCTCTTCCTATACATAATTACTCTATTATATATCCTTCTATTATGCTTTTGTGGATTAAATTTGTGTCAACCTTGGGAGCGATTAAAGGAGAAAAACACTTATGCATCCCAAAAACTAGCACCAAATATCTACGTTTCCAAGTTAAGGGGGGCCAATTTTTCCTAGAGGATGTCATTATTATCTATCTCTTCATATTTAATAAGCTAATATACCTACTATCAAAGTATGCAATTGAGAGAGTGGTCTCTCTAGAGCTATTGAGACAGTTGGATGTGATTAATGTTGCCTATGGAAATGGTTATAACAAAGTGATTTTTTAATAAGAAAACTCATGCACCTTGGTGATGTGTCTTTGTTGAAGAGGAACAAATCCTTAATCTTAGAGGTGAAGCTACAATAACTAGGTCTATAAATTTTATATGACTTATGGAATTATGACCAAGAAGAGAAATTCATGGCATGATCAACAAGCTTAAAAGACATTAAAAAAAAATCCATGAGTTCAAACTTCAAATTGAAGCATATCAAAGCAGAAGAGGGAGTCTACCTACCACTCTATAAGATAGATTTTCTATTGCCTAAACCCAAATATAAACTATATTAAACTTTCTATAAGAAAAAATGTGAGGTAAATCCTTAGTCTCAAATCAACACCAATAAGAATTTTCTATAGCACCAAGGTTGGAGTGACAACAAGATCAATCCCTAGTGGAAATTCTATTAGGAGAATGATGATATCAAGATTACCTATGGAGAAAAGTATGATGATGAAACCTTAGGCCAATATTATGATAAGGAGCACATTGAAGAAGTTGAATCCTCAAAGGGAAGTGATGAGAAAGCTTTGAGTTTACAATGGTGTCCATCAATAAGAATGAAAGTATCCTAATAGGTCAATGTTTACATCCTATTGTACTTGGAACTAGAACCATAGGTGGCCCATACCATGACTTCCAATCAGGTACCTCTAGTTAGAGCCTCCTAAGACTATGATGTAATAATCCTTGCTTAACATGGGGTACCCCTATGATAATATTTTATAATTATATTATGTAATATTTTATGGCACTAGAAGTGCCTAGACAAGTGGCACCATTTTATGTAATTGTTATCAAGAATGTAACTATTTTGTTTGGTAGAAGATTCTAGCTCAGGTGGCATTTTACATGTAAGCTAGCCTTGAGCATTAGGTAGTGTGATGAAGTCTTTAAAAATGTGAGGGGCATAAATGAATGTATATTTTTGCATAATTGAATGAAATTATTGAATGAGGTTGCCCCCTCTAAGAGGCTTACAATTTTGTGTTGTGTTGTGATATTGTTACATTTTAGCATTTACATTTTGTATTGCAATATCTTGTTCTTATGTTTTTTTTACTTTTATTGCAATATTTTTGTGAATATATAGATTTTAATGAGAAGGTTCCTAAAAAGTGGTATCAAAGCACTTTCCATGGCCATGTTCTACTATGACTAAGATAGATCCTTCCATTCCGACTGTTAGGTATAATTTTTTATCTTTTTGTATTTTTGTTAGTTTTCTTTTAAAAAATGTCTCTAGCTTTTGTTTCTTGTATTAGTTTATTAGGCTAGAAATATTGTGCTTGGGATTTTAAAATATCATGGAGTATTTTTCATTATTGGCTAAGCTATATTGCTTGTAAAGTGTATAGTGAAGTGAGGGGCGATCAAGCTCCAATATGTAGGCCTTATACAACACCCATCTACAAAATTGAGCTCCCACATATCTTTGAGTATATCAGGAGATCCCCTAGGATTAGTAGAAACCTTTAGCCCTAGGAATATTTTTGGTCTTGTAATATCCATAGTACACTGGATGCAGCATCTGAAAATATCACTCTCTCATATTGCTAGAGAGGTGGATAGTGTGCTTAAGGGTATGCATGGAATACAACAAAACTCCTACCATCAAAAAGTTGATTTGAGAAGAGGTGTAAAATAGAAGCACCCAAGGGCTATGCTATAATTATGATGAAAAGTATTCCCTAGGGCATAAGTGCATGCACCAAAAAATATATTTGCTTGATATGGATGAGGCATCAACCATAGGATATTTAAAGGTATAATATCAAGAGGTAGACTTTGCAAAACAATCAAAAGTTCTAGAGGAATCCCAACCAAAAATATTGGTGCATGCCTTAGCAGGAATATCAACTCCCTAAATGATGAAAGTTATAGGAGACTTCAAAGAACAAATGATCATCATTCTTATTGACTCAGGAAGTACACAACTTTTTTGATCCACATGTTGAAAAATAGGGCAATTGTTATGTTACTACTTGTAAATCCTATGAATTCATGATTTCTAATGGAGACACCCTACAATGCAAAGGAAAGTGTCATAATATCAAAATCCAAATAGGAGAATATAATATCAAAATGGATATGTTTGCCTTACCATTAGGTAGATGTGATATCATTTTGGAATCACAATGGTTGCAGATGTTAGACCCAATTTTATGGGATTTTTTTAACTTGTGGATGAAGCTTAGCCAATAGGGGATCAAATACATGTTACAAGGCATGAAGACTATGGTTGCTCAATTTATTTCAACTCATATGATGGAAAATTTATTAAAAAATCCTCCCATAGGATTGTGGCTCAATTATTTTCTATAGATTTTTTTGAGAAAAGGGATAAGGACCATCCATAGGCATTGTAGGGTTTATTACACAAACATGCTCAAGTTTTTAATGAACCTAAATGACTACCTCCTCATCATTCTCATGACCATGTGATTTAGATTTTTCCTTGTAGTCTTCCTCCAAATGTTTTCCCCTACTAGTATCCATATGCTTAGAAATAAAAATTTGAAAAAATGGTTCAAGAACTCCATGCTACAGGGGTTATTCATCCCAATGTTAGTCCCTATTCTTCGCTTGTGTTGTTGGTACAAAATATGGATTGATATTGGTTCTTGTGTGTGGATTATAGGGACCTCAATAAAATCACAATTATAAATAAATTTTCTATTTCAATGATTCATGAATTGCTAGATGAGTTGCATGGGGATCAATATTTTTCAAAGTTGGATTTGCAGTCAAGATATCATCAAATTTGAATCAAGGATGAGGACATTTCTAAAATGGCTTTCAGTACTCATGAAGGGCATTATGAATTCTTGGTTATGCCATTTAGATTAACCAATGCACCTTCCACTTTTAGAGTTTGATGAATTCCATTTTTTGACCTTTCCTTCACAAATTCATTTTAGTATTCTTTGATGATATATTGATTTATAGTCGTTCATGGGAAGAGCATCTCTAGCATCTGGATCAAACACTACAACTTTTGTCTAAAAATATCTCTATACCAAGAGGTCCAAGTGTTCTTTTGGAAGGTTAAATTTGAATATTTGGATCACATTGTCATCAAATATGGAGTTCAAGTGGACCCAAAAAATATTTAGGTTGTTCAAGACTGGCCTAAGTCTCAAACCATAAAGGATATTCATGGCTTTTTGGGACTCACTGGATATTACTAGAAATTTATGAAGAATTATGAAAATATAGCAGCTTCCTTGACTACCATGTTGAGGAAGAATTATTTTATGTGGATAGAACCCATAGAGAAGGCTTTCATAGAGTTGAAGCATGCCATGAACTCTACCTTCGTATTATAAATACTTGATTTCTCTAAACCTTTTGTCACTGAAAGTGATGCATCTTGGAATAGTGTTGGGGTAATTTTATTACAAGAAAGTAGACCTTTGGCCTTCACTAGTAGAGAACTCCCAAGCCAAAATTTGGGTAAGTTTACTCATGAAAAAGAGATACTTACCATTTTACATGTGGTTAGTCATTGGCGTTCATATATCATTGAGTATTAGTTTTCCATCAAAACTGATAATCAAAGTCTCAAATATTTCTTGGAACAAAGGTCGACCACTTTAGAACAACAAATATGGATTTCTAAATTGTTAGGTTATAACTATGACATAACCTATAATAAATATAAGGAAAAATTGGTGGTTGATGCTTTGTCCCAAATAATAAAGATTAGTAAATACTACATGTTACATCTACACCACTTTCACAATGGATTCATCATCTCAAAGAAGAGCTAACCAAGAACTCCTCTTTGCAAAATTTGGTCGACAAAATCCAAGTCAAGCCTAAATCATACCCTGGTTATACTTGGGATGGTCAAGATTTAAATAATCATGAACATCTTGTTATTGATCCAAATTCAAAAATAAGGGACCTCAAACTATAAGAAATGCATGCATCACCAACAATTGGCCATTTAGGGTTTCTCAAAACCTATACAAGGACCAAGCATATTTTTTTGGAAGGGAATGAAAAGAGATATTCATACTTTTATAGCCAAATTTATATGTGCCAACAATTGAAAGGTAAATATGTGTGTTTACCAAGAACCCTTCAACCTTACCAATTCTTTAAAAAGTTTCGATAGATATCTCTATGGATGTCATTGAACGGTTGCCTAAATCAGGTAGAAAATTTATTTTTATTGTGGTAATGGATCATCTCACAAAGTATACTCATTTTTTCTCCTTGTCCCACCTCTATATCACCTTCATCATTGCCCAAGTCTTTTTAGACTCTATATTTCATCTCCATGGAATGCCTAAATCCATTATCTCCAATAGGGATCCTACTTTCACCAATCATTTTTGGTAGGAATTGTTCAAGTTGTAAGGAACCCAACTCAAGATGAGTTTGGCTTATCACCCTCAAATTGATGGCCAAACTAAAAATATCAATAAGTTCTTGGATTTTGCCTCACCTCAGAACATCTACATAATAGAATAAGTGGCTTCCTTTGGTTGAATGGTGGTATAACACAACATATCATATTGCTACTAAGGTTATCCCATTTGAAGTAGTATATGGTCATCCTCCACTAGCACCCTCCTCTTACATTCTAGGCAGCTCTAAATTTCAAGTTGTGGATTCCACTCTCAAATAGTGTAATTCCCTTATTTGACAACTTAAGGTCAATCTTGACTTGGCTCAGAACAAAATGTATTAGCAATCTTATCAACATCGCTCTAAGTGTAGCTTTGATATTGGAGATATGTTTTTTTTTCTATATCCCTACAAACAATCATCTCTCTAGTTTCATGGATGTCAAAAATTTACTTTTATATACTATTGTCCTTACCATGTATTATAAATTATAGGGTCAACAACATACAAACTGACCCTTTCGACCACTTCTAGAATTCATCTAATTTTCCAGTCTCCTCTCTCAAGAAGGTTGTTGACAACAAGGTCTAGGTTCAATCCACACCACTAGAGTTAGACGAAGAAGGCTCTATCATTCTTGAACCAAAATGGATTCTATATAGGATATCATGAACCCTTTACAACTATGTCATCATCGATGTTCTTATTCAATGGTGTAGCTTACAACCTGAAGATGCAACTTGGGAGCCCCTTTAGTAGCTTTAGCAGTAGTTCCCTCATATTTAGCTTTGAGGATAAAGGTTTTTGAAGGGAAAGGATATTTTATGACTCCATCATAAAACCATTATGTAATAATCCTTACTTAACATGGGGGACCCCCATGATAATATTTTGTAATGATATTATGTAATATTTTACAATATTTTATGGCACTAGAAGTGCCTAGACAAGTGACATCATTTTATGTAATTTTTATCAAGAACAAAATTGTTTTTTTTGGTAGAATATTCTAGCTTGGATGGCATTTTGCATGTAAACCATCGTTAAGTGTTACGTAGTGTGATGAAGTCTTTAAAAATATTAGGGGTAGGAATGAATGTATCTTTTTACATAATTGAATGAAAGTATTGAAGTTTCCCTCTCAAAGAGGGTTGCAATTTTGTATTGTGTTGTGAGATTGTTACATTTTTGCATTTACATTTCATATTGTAATATCTTATTTTTCATAAAGTTTTGCTTTTATTGCAATATTTATGTGAATGTGCTAATTTTATTGATAAGGTTCCTAACAAAGAACAACCTACAACAACAAAAATGAGGACCATCTATGAAACTTCAAACTCTACCATGTATTTGGACCACCTAACTCCCACTATATCAAGATGGAGGGAGAAGGGTAAGTTCAAATTATCAAGTTACTACCATGGATTTAATCACTAAGGATGCTCATCCTAAAGACTAAATTAAATTTATAGAGCTGGCAAATAATGTTGTAAGCCATGAATACTTGACTCAGACGAGGAAGTTGACCAAGAAGGAGTTGAAAATATCAAGCACACATGTAGATTCTCTCAAGGCAAGGTTCAGGTATTGAAGCCTCAAATGACCCACCTCATGACACAACTAGAGGAGGTAGAAGCCTTAAATAAGGAGTTGAAAGAGCAAAAATATATATCTTTCAGCTAGAACAAAAGATGGATGGCATAGAAAAAAAAATTGAGGTGAATCAGTTGCTTTTTGGTGATGTTACCCAAATAGTGAATTACTTGGCTCTAATATTCAATTTTATCAAGGTAATTACCTCACAAAATATTGAGTTCAACAAGAAAGTAGGTAGGTTGGCTGAAATCAGCTCCAAGCTTATCGAAGCACATGCATACAAGACCTAGATAACTCATTTTGCCAATCAATAATGGGTAGTTATAGAAATTATCAACAATGAAGTGGTGGTCATAATAAGGGAGGTCTTAGAAGCAAACACATTGGTGAGCAAAAAATGGTGTTCCAAAAAATAGTTATTTCCTTTCTATTTAATTTATCAATCTGGGAGTTTGTAAACTTGCTAAGTATCTATGCACAATATATGCCTATAGTAGTTGGGATATGAGTCCTATCTACCACTTGGTTTTGTGGGGGGTGTGTTCGTATCCAAACCAATAAAAACTAAATGTAAAAAAATAAAGCACACTAATAAAAGAAACTATATGAAGTAAATTGTTGAAGTTAAAATACTAAAATCAAACACATAACTCAAAGGGAAATTGTTGAAATCAAACACACAACTTGAAATGAAACTGTGGAAAATAAACATGCAACTATATTTAATAAAATAATAAATAAACACACTACAAGAATGAAGAAAGAAAAAAATAAAATAATAGGGGAGGATTACTACCTAGAGAGGGCCCAAGCTCCCATAGAGAGTCTACCCAGCTGGTTACATAAAAATCACTCTTCCAAATACATGCAAATGGAGAATGCACAAAACTTTATTAATATTATGTAGTACTAAATAACAAAACTTTGTAGATTCAGGATCTCTATTTCAGGAATGACTTGCATTCTTATACAGAACGTGGTCAACCCTTGTAACAAATATAACTTGTTTTATTTTCATCATGCGATGTGATTCACTATGGTCGGTTCATGCACAGTTACAATCATCGACTATTAAGAGAGTGATCATATCTAAAATTAATCGTGCAAGATAACGATGATGCTCCCTAAGTTTACATAATTATATTTCTAAATTTTACATGGTCTCCAAGTTAATTAGTCAATGCATAAAATAAAGGTACTTTATTCCCATCAAATATAGGTGCCTATCATCCTATCATTGGTATATAGGTACCTTTCATCCTATCATCATGATATAGGTGCTAGAAGACAGGCACCTTTCGATCATCAAAAGATAATCATTTTTCTACTATTGGGAGATAGTCATTTATCTACTATTAAAATATAGTCATCAAGAGATAGGAACCAAGAGATAGATGCCTATCTACCATCGGGATATAGGCACTGACCTGCACCTAGGATATAGGCATCCATCTGCACCCAAGATATAGGTTTCATCCTTTAGAAATATTTAGACATCCACTCTTGGCTCTGCAATATCCTTCTTTCCTCAAATACATTATGATTTTTGTACAATGTCAAGTCCATGCAGGACCTCAACTTAAGGAAATGCAAAAAAATAAAAATTTGCATCTACACACATTTCCCATTGAAAATACTGGTTAAGCATAATACGTCAATTTCCATTAAATATATGCAATAATTACGCAAAAATACATTTCTAGTGTTAGACATGCCATACAAAATCCCTTTTAAAAATGCATAAAAATGAGCATTTTTGGTGCTCATCATCCCCCCATGCCTAAACATTGCCACATTCTCATGGCTCCTTCTATTGATAATTCCCTATTTTTGTAATTACTTTATAGTATGCTCTATTTTGGTGTCTTTGGTCTTGAGCTATGGCCTTATCATTTTTTTTGTTTTGTTTACTTTGACCATGTTTTTTGGGTTAGTTGGGACCTGCTTCCCTTGATTTATTCTTCTCATGCTGACCACACTTTATGGTTTGGTAGGGATCTCTATCCTCTATTATCATCCCAATAAATGTAACTGCATTGCATTCAAAGGTTGTGCTACTTACTATCAAAGGAAATAATCTATAGGTAGCCACACTACTATTTTGATTGTTAGAGTATCCCATGACTAGAATCATGACCTATCAACCACTTGTGCTTTCAATAGAAGTGTCACCTATGGATCTCCTATGAGTACTCCTTTATCTGCAACATCCTCTTCATCTTTAGACTACAGAGGTTGAGGTGTTCTGACTAGTAGAGGCATCATGGATTCTTTGTCAAATAACCCCATATACTAAAAATATTCCATCATTCATGATGGACCTCCACCAACAATAGCATACAAGATCCAAAATTACATCGGGTGTGCAAGCTTGACACTGATGCTCAGCTCCCAGGTCATCTTCTTATGAGCTCATCATATTTCATTATCCTTCTTCAAGTTATCCTTGAGCGTGGTGAACTCCTATCGATAGTCAATAAAAACTTCAAGTGATGCAGGCCACTCTTCATCAAAGTTGAGATCACGTTATGCTCTTCTTCTCTTTACCCATAGCCATATAGCCATAGCCTTCTACCTTCACTTCCTTATTTATAGGGGTATCCACACCTATTGACACCACAAGGACAAGCACCACTTATCTCCTTGAAGGTGATACTTCCTCCACATCTAGTGGTTCTATCTCAATGTGCATTGTTTTACAAGAATAATAAAAAGAGGTTCCTCCATTGTGTGGTCAACCTCTAGTTGACCAACTAACTCAATAATAGATGGTCCTGCAAATTCCTTTGCTAACTATGTCACATAATTTTGTTCAGTTAACTCCCTAGATGATTGGGCATCTTTATCATGTGTGGGTGACTCCTCAACTATATGGATAGCATCCTAATATAGGGGTGACTTCCTAGTTGACTGGGAAGCCATATCATGCTTTGTTGTTGGTTGACCAATTGATTGGGTACCTATCACATATTTCACTTTTGGTGGGCTAGCTAACTAGGCACCAGCAGAGTGCTCTATTGATGCACCAACTGACTGGTTAGCCTTAATCATCTTGCTATATTATAGCTCAACAAAAATAGATCCATTTTGCAAAACAAGGCTCCCCTATTTCTAGGAAGCATCCATCGCAAGTGCTTCTAATTGCTCCTCTACATTAGACAATTGGATGTTTGATGCCCTCCTAAAATCAGAATGGTACAATCCTATGGAATTTGTCTTATCCTTTAAGTCAATGGAAGAAATTGTTGGAACCATATCCCAGTTCATTTGTACAGTAGCATCAACCTTTTTCTCCTTTGTGATGAGAAATTGTTGTAATTTTTGCACCATGCTCTCTACTACTACACTTTCTTCATTAATTGTTGTATAGTATGATTTGATTCATATTTCTCAATGGTGGTAGCCTAATGAAACTATTGAATTTTGGCCTGTACGACATGATATTTTTTCTCCTAATTGGAGGCTTGCACTTTAGATTCCCCTAACTAGTCGTGGAGGTCTTCCTCTAAATATTCACTATGGGGCACTTCAATAGAGGCCAAGCCTTGCAATACTTGGGTGACTTATTCATCTTCGATGGTGTGGTCTTTGCTGCCTTCCAATAAACTATAGTAAACCAAATTCTCTATTATCATTGCGCTCTTAAATGTAGGTGGAGATGTTACCTAAAGTGGGTTCAATTTAGGCTGCTCTACCTCCCCATTTGAATGACTGTGTTTGGAGGTAGGCACTTCTATTTTGGTGTCCTAATTATCTTCTTACTGCTTAGTGGATGATTCATACGTAGATTTCTCTACTACAATGGTTGGTAGTGGTAGTGCAACCCTTTGTGCTTCAGTATACCAAATTAGGATTGAAATCATCCCATCATGTTCTAACATCGATGTTGTGCCCACCTGGTATCTGTTGGCCTCATCTCGTAGGGTACTCATCAAATAATATGGGATGTTAATATGGTCCCCATGCAGCAGATGATTCAAAAGACAAAAGTGGTTGGCATTGAGCCAGGAATATCTTTTGGTGCAAGTGAAGAATCATATCACTTGTTCAAACACATGTTACCATATTTTTGAGATATATCTTTTTTACAACCCTGATCTTGTCATCTGCATCATGGGTTATCCAAAGAATAATTTAGCACATCGTTCAATATTATTTCCATTGTAATTTTGATCCCTTATGCATAGGAGACTGGTGACCTTTGCTACATATTCCTTTATCATTGGGATTACCAACTCTTACACTTGCATGACTCCATTTTTCATTGAAGCTACTAATTCTTATACCGTCATAAGATTCTAGCCTTGGTTCATCAAGTAGCAATAGTCTAACCACCCCATAACTTTGAATTGATCTCAAACAAAGCCTATGATACCTGAGAGATCCATGGGGTTGTATCATTTCCATGGATGGTTATTTTAATATCCTCCCATGGCGTATGCTTTGAGTTCTAGCTATTATGGTGTCAAAATAGGCAATTATATCTGTTTTAACAAACCAAAATATGTGACTATATCTATGCATATAGTGGGCACCTATCTTCTTGTAATTAGCAATAATTATAGAATCCATGTAATTAACTTTAAAGCATGCACCGAATATGGTTGGATATAGTTACAACCTCTCCCATGCTTGATTAGTGCCACATGGTGCATCACTAATGTGGGGTTGCATGATTGGACAATATAATCATGGGGTATGTGTTGGTACATAACACATAAATATTTTTCATAATAACTATGCACATAAATAACAAAAAAATCAGTACATACCTGGGTTATTTTTCATTAAACATGATGTGTAGATGTTTGGTGGTGCAATTTGATTGATTAAAGTATGGATTATAGTGTATCAGGATGAATTAGTGATGTGCAGTGCAATCTCTTCAAAGTAATGTTATTGGGTACTACATTTTTAATATTTTTTATATCTCAAGCTAAAAATTAAAACCATAATTATTTTATTTACCATGGGACAATACACGTCCTCCTTGGAAGTTGATTGCTCTGTTATTCGTGTCTCAAGAGTATGCATATTTTATCGACAAGAATAAGCAAATTCTGATGGCAAAAAGTAGGTAGTAAGTAGATTCCATCATTGGAAATGGAAAATTTGGTATACTCTATCCATGTGCTACTGGATATAGGCATCATCGCTACTTCTAAATATAGATGCTTGTTGCTTCTAGAATATATGCACCCATTGGAATATAGGTACCTTTTATTGCATTGAATTTGTAGATAGGTGTCACTCTCCTGATGAGTAGGCACCTGTACTCTAGTTTGGATATAAGTATCATCCTCCTAGTGGAAGATAGGCACCTTTGTGGTGGCTTGAATATAGGTGCTTCCCTACTCTTGTTCTGAAGATATGGACCTTTGCTACTCTAGATATAGGTGCTTATGTTCTACCTCTAAAGATAGGTGCCTTCTATGTTAGCCCGCATACAAGCACTATCCTCCTAGTTGAAGATAGGTATTTTTATACTAGCCTCAATATAGGTATCAGAACATAGGCATTGGCCTACACCCAAGATATAGGTACCTTTTCTGCATCTCTACCATCCTAGAAGGTAAGAAAAATAGGGCAGTGTAGCTTTGTGCCTGATAGGTCCAGTTACCTTAGATACCTATAGATTGCAACTAAAGACATGTGTCCCTGTAAAACATAAAATAAATAAAGTAAAACCTATTCTAAAATATTAGAAAAATAATATATAATAATAATGTTTTTTTGTGAATGTGTGAGCGCTCGTCAAACTTGTTGAATATGATTTTTAGAAAAATGGGGTCTCCCCATGCCTTCATCTGAACCAATCGTGCAGATTGGAGGTGTATGGTATGGTCATAGACAATGGCTATTGACTGTTAAAATAATTTCACTGTCATCAATAGTTTTAACATAGATAGCTCCATTGTTAGTCACTTCAACAACCTTATATGGGCCCATCCACCTCTACATGAGTTTTCCTTTATGCTCCTAAAATAGAGAATCATAAAGTAATGCCCACTCTCCTTATTTAAACTATTTTTGCCTTATATGGTGGTCATGCCACATGGCCCTCTACTTTTGCATTACCTCTATGTGTTGTAGTGCATCCTTGCTTGTATTCGTTCGATTGATTTAATTGGTGAATACACTCTTATTGTGTAGTGTCTAAGCTTAAATTTAGTTCTGCTATAGTTCATAGAGTTTTTATTTCAAATTCAATTGGCATCATTGCATTTTTTTCATACACCAACTAAAATGGTGTAAATCTCATGGTTGTTTTCTAGGTAGTTCGATATGTCCATATCGCTTCTGGAAGCTATTTTTCCCAATCATTTTTGTGTTGTTGTACTATCTTGGTGAGAATTTTTTCCAACTCATGGTTCGTAACATCCACCTAACCATCTTCTTATGGATGGTAGGGGTGATTTTATTGTACAAGATCTGGAACTATCTCATCAGTTCCTAAATCATTTTTAAAGTGAACTAAACCCCCTTGTTGGTGGTAACCTCCCTAGGAACATCAAACTTGGTGAAAATGAATTCATACAAAAACTATGCTACATTATCTTCTTTTGCATTTTGTAGTGCATGCACTTCAACCCACTTAGTAATATAATTAGTACATACTAAAATATACCTTTTACCATTAGACTATGGATTGATTGGTCCAACAAAATCCATCCCCTATTTATCAAATGGTTCAATATGCACATGGGGTTGAAGGGGTATTTCATCTTGTAGAGTTGGTCTACCCATTCTCTAACATTGATCACAATGGCTAACATATTTTATTGCATATTTAAATAATGAGGGCCAATAATACCCTATTTGTAAAATTTTAAATGCAGTTCTTCATCCTACAAAATGTCCACCACATGGCTCATCATGACATGCTTTTAAAATTTCTATAGTTTCAGGTTTTGCAACACATATTCTCATGATTTTATTAGGGCCTATTTTAAATAGGCAACCATAAATCCATGAGAAAGTTACACTCTTTTCAATTAATGTTCGAGCTTCATGGGGTGTGAGTGTAGGGGATATTTTACCGATGGTCAAGTAATTGGCCATATTGGCATACCATGGTATTTGTCTATCGAGAGCAAAGAGATGCTCATTCGGAAATTGATCCTCAGTGATAATGTTATCTTGAGAGATTAATCTAGACAAAAATTCTACAACAATATTATCTTTGCTAGGTTTTCCTATTACAGTCACATCAAATTCTTGCAGAAGTAAAAGCCATCTAATAATTCTACCACTTATCGTTGGCTTGTTCATTAGGTGTTTAATGGTTGTATGATCAATATGTATAAATATTTTATAGCCCATGATATAATGGTAGAATTTATTTATAGCATGTATGACTACAAAAATTCCTTTTCAGTGATAGTGTAGTTTAATTCAGCGCCCTTAAGGTTTTTACTAACATAGTAAATGGTATAAACTTCATTTTCATCTTATTGCTTGAGTGCTGCCCCTATAGCATTTTTAGATGCATCTAGATAAATGTGGAAGGAGAGGCTCTAATTTGGACCTCTAAGCATGGGAGCAATTGTCAGCTTTTCTTTTAAGTTTTGGAATGCTTGTTCACATTCATTTGTCTAGAAAAATTCTACATCTTTGGTTAATAATGTGTTCAACAATCTAGTAATTTTATTAAAATCTTGAATAAATCATCGGTAATATCTAGTAGAGCCTAAGAAACTATGGATATCTCTTTGTGTTTTGGGGTAGGTAGTTCTTTGATAACCTCTATTTTTTTTATCTACCTTTATCCCCTCAACAAATATATTGTGTCCTAAAACTATTCCAACCTGCATTAACATGAAATATTTTTTGTTACTAAGGGATAGGTTTATTTCTTGACAACATTGGAGTACTCTTTCCATATTAGTTGTAGCTTCCTCAAAAGTTTCATCATAAATGATGAAATCATCCATATAAACTTCTATAGTCTCTCCTACCATATCTAAAAATATACTAAGGACGACTCATTGAAATGTCGTAGGTGTATTACACAACCCAAAAGGTAACACACGATAAGCAAAGGTACCCCAAGGATAGGTGAATGTAGTCTTGTCCTGATCCTTGTCCCCTATTTGGATCTGATTGTAGCTATTAAATCCGTCGAGGAACGAAAAGCACTTTTGTCCTGCTAGGGTATCTAGGACTTGGTCTATGAAAGGTAGGAGAAAATGGTCTTTTATAGTGGCCTTATTCAACATTCTATAATCCACACAGATTCTCCATTTACCATTTTTCTTGGGTACTATCACCAAAGGTGACACCCATTGACTATCGAAGATGGGATAGATGAATCTAGTGGATAGAATTTTTTGTAATTCAGCTTTAACTATCTCCTTCATGGCTGGATTCATCCACCTTTGGGGTTGTCTTATTGGTCATGCATTATCCTCAAGGTAAATCCTATGAGTGCATACTTCAGGTGCAATAACCCTCATGTCCTTATAGTCCTAGGAAAAAGTAGTTTTATGGTTATTTAATATTTCTTTCAACCTATATTCTTGATCATTTGTCAATGCACTATCAATATTCAATACTCTACTAGGTTCTATCTCAATCTATTTTACGTGATGTTCCCTACTACCAACAAGTGGGGAATTCATGGGATATTGTGAATATTCTCCTTGTAGAAAGTTTTTTATGATTAGATATTCATCTGTGTCATCTTCCACTTCATCTAGAACCATCACTTTTTCTAACATAGGTAAGGTGTCATCACTCATGTCTTCCAAATTAGGTTCTTCTAGTTCAATAGTAGATTGTGTAGGAGGATAAATGACCAGATTTTTAATATTCTATCCATCTAAAATGATCATTTTTCCAATCCTACAACTTATGTAGGCATCAATTATTGCCAACCAAGGATACCCTAATATGAGTGGATAACCACCCAATCCTAATTTTGACTTCAAGACTAGGAAGTCTACTAGGTACTCCCATGCATCTACAATAACAATTACATCCTCTAGCATTCCCTCTAGGAGTATTGTGGACCTATAGACCAGTTGTAAAATTGTTCTTATTAGCCACATGTTTGTTAACTATAATCTATGCATGGTTTTCTTTGGCATAACATTTATTCCTACTTCTATATCTACCAAAGTGTTTGGTATCATTAAGCCTAATATTCTAACTGTTAAAACTGGGCTTTCCAGATTAGAGTACATAGCATGGTAGGTGTTTCCTAACATCATGTCGATTAACTGCTCTACTACGTGGATTTTATTGTTATCTGCGTCCTTATTTTTTTAAGACATAATTATTTAATATATTTTGTATAAATAGGTACATCTCTTATAGCTTGAAAAAGGGGGAATTGTGACAGTAAGGTTTTTCAACCCTTTCATTATGTCAAATTTTGATTGCATCATTTTTCTTGTTTCTTGTAACCATTTTGGAAAAGGTGGAACCTTTTCATTGGTTACTTGTTCAGTAGTTTGATTTTCTTCCACCTCCTCTATTGAAGGTGTTTGTTCTTCTACTTCTACTTCTACTTCCTCTTCCTCCACTATTGGAGGTGTTGTATCTATTCCTAATTGTCTACCTGATCTAAGTTGTATAGGATTACAATCTACCTACTCTATACTAATATGATACATAGGATACATCCCATGATCTACCTGATAGGTAGGTTTATTTGCTTTGTTGTTTAGATTTGGGGTTGGTTGTGCTAGTAGCTATTATGGCCTAGAAGTAGGTGGTGCTGGTAAACTAGGCTGCAATGGGGCTTGTGATGTTGTTTGTGGAGGTGGAGTCCACATATTGAAATTCCACCACTATGTTCCAACTTGCTAGTATGGCATCCATGGGTAAGGTGTATAAGGAGTAGGTCCTTGAGTGGTATTCATCCAAGGTGGTTGACCCCACCACCCCATATTGGGTGTTTGGGCTTGCCCTTGGTTTGTAAAATTAGATCCACCATATGGTGGTGCTACTCCTGGCATTCCACCTCCCATAGAAAATTATTGCCAATTTCTCCTATTTCCCATGAAGTATGTTTCAACTACTTCTGGTTCCTCTTTCATGTTTGCTATTTTTAGGCACAACTTCGTTTTATGATCCAATTGAAAAATTGCACATACCCAAACTTTGTATTCTAGACATTCATTCCTTGGGTGCTTCTTCCTACATCTTGGGCAAAAAATGGCTAATGTTGCTTTAGTTTCCTACTTCTTTTCTGAAGCTAGAATGTATCTAATTATATTGCAAGAGATGATAATATATCACTCTTCATGTCTTCAAGCAAATTTTCTATTTCTACCTTCATAATCGAGGTTATTATCTTAATTTCATTGGTGATAGGTTTGCCTTTTCTCCTAGAGTAATTTCGATAAAACTATCAAAAATTTGTCATTTGGGCTTGGTAAATGTCACCTCCCACTAGTAAATTCAAGGTCTCTAAGGATTCATTCATGAGTCCTCTTAAAAATATGCTTTTCAAGGATTTTTCTCCTAGTTTTGTGTGGAGCAAGCATTGAATATTAAATTTAAATATTTCCAAGTAATTCTCTAAGGACTCTTCCTCCCTTTGTGTCATATCTAGGAATTTCTCTCTAGCATCCCGTGCCCCACTAAAATCTTGGTATTATTCTAAGAATATTTTCTTCATGTCCTCCTAGGTGGTGATTTTTTTGTTCTCTAAAGTGATGAACCAACGTAATGTTGAGTCATCTAACATAGAGAGAAAAATTTTTAGTTTTTGGGCATCTATTTTATAGTCAACTTATTTACAAAGCACATCAAATTTAAATAGAAATAGATCAAGATCTTCAGTTGGTAATCCTCTAAATATAGGAAGGTGTGCGGGAGAAATATATTTCATTTTAGTCTCCCCTCTAGAGTCTTCAATAGGAAATTCAAAACTAGTGGAAGCCTCCTCGTTTCTAATTATATTTTTAGATAATGTAGGTTCTACATTAACTACTTCTAAAGCCTCTAGGAAAGTGTTACACTCATTTGTCTTATCTTCCAATAATATTCCTAAATCCAAATTTGAGATAGTTCCCTCTTCAACTTCTCTCCACCGTTGGGTATTCAATAAATCTTCAAATATTTTCCACCTTGGTTCTTTATTTTTATCTAAATTTTATCCAAATATTGGATTAATATGCCAAGGTGTCTTTGGTGGAGATGATGGTGTAGCTTTGAGAAGTGTTTCATATTCTTCATAAGGTATTTTAGGTATTTCTTGAGTGATTTCTTCTTTCCTAATAAAATTTTTGTCCAAGTCCTCTTGGTCTTGGTGGACTCATGCATTCTCAGGTAGGGGATCTATGGGTAAGATAGTCTGAATGGTTATTTTTAGGCTGACTAACCTACATATCCTAAAATACTATAGTTGGCACTCCTCAGCAATGACACCAAAATGGTGAGCAGAAAATGGTGTTCTAAAAAATAGTTATTTCCTTTCCATTTAATTTATCAATCTAGGAGTTTGTAAACTTGTTGAGTACCTATGCACAATATATGCATGTAGTAGTTGGGATATGAGTCATATCTACCACTTAGTTTGGTGGGGGATGTGTTGTTCGTGTAATTTTAGATTTATCCAAACCAATAAAAACTAAATGTAAAAAAATAAAGCACACAACTAAAAGAAACTCCAGGAAGTAAATTGTTGAAGTTAAAATACTAAAATCAAACACATGACTAAAAGGGAAATTATTGAAATCAACCACACAACTCGAAATGAAATTGTGGAAAATAAACATGCAACTAATAAAATAAGAAATAAACACACTGCAAGAATGAAGAAAGAAAAAAATAAAATAATAGGGGAGGATTACTACCTAGAGTGGGCCCAAGCTCCTGTAGATAGTATGTCCAACTGGTTAAGAAAAAATCACTCTTCCAAATACATGCAAATGGATAATGCTAAAAAATTTATTAATATTATACAATACAAAATAACAAAACTTTGAGGATTCAAGGTCTCTGTTTTAGGAATGGCCTACATTCTTATACAAAATGTGGCCAACCCTTGTTATAAAAATAGCTTATTCTATTTTCATCATGCGATGTGATTCGCTATGGCTAGTTCATGCATAGTTAAAATCACTGGTTATTAAAAGAGTGGCCATGTCTAAAATTAATCGTGCAAGATAACGATGGCACTCCCTAAGTTTACATAACCATTTATTTCTAAATTTTACGTGGTCTCCAAGTCAATTAGTCAATGCATAAAATAAAGGTACTTTATTCCCATTGGATATAGGCACCTGTTGGAGCCAAAATTGCCTCAACATCATATACCCCTAATTTTGAACTATTGGCTTCAATATTTTCACCCAATTTGTTGGTCTTTGTTGCATTCAAAACTTCTGAAAGGTTGATCTTTTAAATTTTTGGCCCTTGAGAACCAAAAAAAAGTTTGTCTAAAATAGAATTTAAATCCATAGCCTTAACCGTTGAGTTAAATACCTTTTAGTTGTTAATAAAATGACCGTTGAAGTTACCTGATTATTAAAAATCTTATAAATTTTTAAGAAATAAAATGTTCACTACAAAGGTCCCCCTAGTCTATTGGTCTCTAAGGGAAATTAATCAAAATATTAGGTCATAAATAAAAATAAATAATCCTAAGGTCTAAATTAAATCATGTGGGAAAATGAGGGTATGCGCTCCCTTTGTGGTAAAACCCGTGCAAGTTCGAATATCTAGACGAATGAGTTGGATTCCACAAGATCTGGACGGATGCGCTCTCATAAGCAACTCAAAAGTTAAGTCAAAGATGCCATAGTCAAAATATTATAACATAAGGTCCAAGTCAGTCAAATTAATTAAATTCAAAGTAAGGTCCATGCGTCCCCTTTGGCTAGGTGTCAAGCAAGTTCAAAAAATCTAAGGGTAGCGCTCGCTCCTGTCCTAATCTGATGGGTGCGTGCTCATCAAAGATAATCAAAGTTAAACGTAATATTAAGGATAATCCAAGATTAAAATCAATAATTAGATTATTAATCAGGATTAAATTCAACCACATTATAAAAACTCATGTTAAATAGCATACATCTTCCTAGATCTGAGTGACAACGCATAACTTTAATCAGATCTGACAGTCACACACCACTCAGAATAACCAATCCTTAACATAAAAGGGTTTAAGTTCCCAAGAATTAATTTGTAAATAAACCACATTAAAGCATGATTAATAAGGGTCTTAACCACATTGTTAATCATTCCCCCTTCCTTGATCAATGCTTTCAAAATTACCAAAGTGTAAACGAGAAATATAATATAAGGTTTCTAAAGGTGAAGTTATGCACCCCTCTGATTAAATATCATGCAAATTATATTATCTAAATGACTTTGCTCAACCTTCAGTAGATCCAAAAGTATTTCACATAGCAGGTTGATCGATCATTAAAGCTTCCATCTAAGCAGTGGATAAATGTCTTGCATCTCACAGATCTAGATGGTGGTGCATGATCATCATTGAATCTAATGGTAGCGCACTCATCAAAATTGTTGGGCATTAACAAGTCAATCATCGGAAAAACTAAGGTCAAAGTAGGATTAAATAAAAGCTAATTGTGATTAATGAGGGTCTACGAACATATTAAAGTTTCCCCCATGGGATAAAAAGTGCACAACTTTGCATATCTCAATGGTAGTGCTCATCCCCGCTCAGATCCAATGGTAGCGCTTTCCCAAGGCGTCCGAAAAATAATGAAGTAGGTTTTGTCAGGTGATTAATTAAAATGTCTTATTAAGAGTTAATCTCCATGTCTAATTGGGATTAAGTAGGCTCTAACACATTGTTAATGACTCCCTTTCTTTCTGATTAACCTTTATGCATATCTAAAGGTTTCAACGAGTGTGCGTGGCCTTGGTTTTATCTAATGGTGGGCGTATAGAAATTTGATTTGATTATAAATGCTAGTGGTTTAATCAAAGACTATTGAAGGTTTCTACACATTGATTAAACTTAATAAATTAGAATTATGTGAGTTTTAATGCATTAATTAATTATAAGATCATGTTGATGATTATGATGTGTTAAGCCTAAGTGTTTTGAATCAAATTACTATGGACCCAATATTTTTGACTTAAATATTCATGATTAACCTAATTAATTTGGCATGTATTTATATATCATTGGATTAACAACCATGTAGGTTTTTGGATCTCAACGGTAGTGCGTGAAGTAAACCAGATTCGATGGTAAGCATTATTCTTGATGAACAAATTTTAAAATATAAAGAGTTTTGCCTAGGCACCTTAAGTTTTGATTAATCTCTTATTAATTTTAATAATAAATCTTAGGCTAATATAACCCAGTCATGATATATTCTTCCTTTGGACTAACCAATGTGTAGGTTGGTGAATCTTAATGGGTGCACACCTCCATGATCAGATCTGATGACCAGCGCTAGGAAAGAAGATTGCTTTTTAATGGTATATAATTTTGAGCTAACTCTTTTACTGGACCAATATGGTGGAATGTTCATGATCAACTTCCTGAGAAAGTTACCACCACCACGTTCTCAATTCCACATCAAAAGAAAGCTCATCCCAATGACCAATTAAAATACTACAAATGATTAAAAGTACACAAACCAAAGTCCTTGTAGACATACAAGCCAAGGAAGATCACATACCATAACTGAAAAGGATTGAAAATCCAACTAAGTGTTCTATTATTTACAATTCAATATATAGGCACTAATGGCCCAAAATACATAACCAAACCCATCAAATCATGGATTTGATCCAATATGCTTAACCATAAGCTACAAAAGTGCAAAGGAGAATGCACGTAAACTTCTAAGTTAAGAGAAAGGAATATTGCTAACTAGAAGATCCATTTTAGCTATCTTGAAGTACACACTTCCTACTTTGAGTTCACACTTACTAACTAACACTCTAAATGACAACTAGAAGATAACTAGTGCCCACAAGTGCATGTGAGAAGGAGACTCACTTACAATTATTAATTTGCAAGAAATAAACTATGCAAACCTAGCTAGGAACTACTAGAGGGGTCATATGAAAGATCTAACATCAATCCTCATCATGCCTCCCCACAATAGAAGCATTGGACTCCAATGCTTTCAGAAGAATAGGAAAGTCACGGGACATCTGATGAAAAGAAATCCAATGAGCCTGATGCGGTAGCTGTCCTCGCCGAGCCACAAGATATGAGGTGGTAGACCCCTGGCGAGTCTATCGAGTCTTCGTGTCATAGATCTGATCTGCATCCAATGGTAACTGAGCTTCAAGAACCACGTCCACAGGATGACTGATAGCTGGTGTAGTCTCCAATGTAGAGTCAAAGTACAACTTCAAAAGATCTACATTGACGATGTCATGAATTCCCAAGTGTGCGGGAAGATCAAGGCGGAAAGCATTCTCGGACACCTGCTGAAGAATAGTATAAGGCCCATAGCGAATTGGTTTGATTTTGCTATGAGTCTTATCAGTAAAACACCGCTTGTCAAGATGCAACCAAACTTTGTCACCAACCTGAAATGGATGAGGAATTCGATGTCGATCCATGGCCTTTTTTTCTCTGCTGTGTCTTTTGCAAAATCTCAACCACCTTTGATTGAAGATTGTGCAAGTGTTGAATAAATGAGTGTGCCTTGTCTTGCTCCTTCCGAAGATGTGAAGTGACAGGAGAAGGCAAAGACAAAGGTAACTCATAAGGTGCCAAGGGCTGAAATCCCATACAAACCTCAAAGGGTGAATGACCTGTAGAAGAATGTAGGGCCCTATTATAGGCATGTTCAATATGAGTGAGACTCAAGTCCCACTTTGCTGGTGAAGCGTGATGATAGATTCATAAACTTTGCACAAGTGTACGGTTTACCACTTCAGTCTGCCCATCGGACTGCGGATGATAGGCGATGGAAAAGTTAAGGGAAACTCCCAAAATCTTCCACAAAGAATGCCAAAAGTGACCCACAAAGCATGAATCATGATCCGAGATAATGCTGGTAGGTAGACCAAAGGAACGCCAAATGTTTTCAAAGAAAAATTAGGCTAAGTCTGATGCAGAACTTGTCTTGCGGCATGGAATAAACTTAGCCATTTTATTGAATCTGTCAACCACCACGAACACACAATCATGTTGGCGCACTGTCATAGGAAAACCACTAACCAAATCCATGGAAATGCTTTCCCAAGGATGGGAAGGAATGGGCAAAGGCATGCCTAAGCCAAACTTCCTATTAGCTGGTTTTGAGCGACAACAAACTGCACACTATTTGAGAAATCTCAACACATCCCTCTGCATTTTAGGCCAATAGAAAAATCTTTGCAAATGATGAAGTGTTTTATGCTTCCCAAAGTGACCACCATAAAGTGTAGAATGAGCTTCCTTAAGAAGTGACACTCTAGGCTCACAAGGAACACAAACCTTGTCCAATTTGTAAAGAAGTCCTTCTTTGATGTAGAAATCTTGGAAAGGACGCAAATTGGAAGAAGAAGGCTTACTCACTTGCTCAAATATTTTTCCAAAATCAGGATCCTGAGAATACTGATTAGGCCAAGTCTGAAATCCCAAGTGTGAAGTGGACATAACTGTTAAGGCAAGAGCGGCTGGAGGCCTACTCAAACAATCAGCAACAGTATTACTCTTCCCCTTTTTGTACTTGATCACCAAGTGAAATTGTTGGAGGTAAGAGGCCCACTTCATATGTCTTGATTCTTCAATTTTACTTTGAGATTGTAAAAACTTGAGAGGCATATGATCGGTGTGTACTACTCGTATCTTTTCCCAAAAGATAATGTCTCCAATACTTAATAGCTTGAACTAAAGCATACAACTCCTTGTCATATGTAGAATAGTTCAACTTAGCAATAGAAAAAGTTTCTGAATGATAAGCAACTGGATGACCATTCTGTTTGAGCACAACTCCTAAGGCAACTTTAGAGGCATCCGTTTCAATCTCAAAAGGTTGAGAGAGGTCGGGTAAAGTTAACACAGGTGTTGTACAAAGTTTCTTTTTGAGTTTCTCAAAGGCAACTTCTTGGCTTTTCTCCCAATGAAATGGAATTTTGGACTTAGTGAGATAATGCAATGGAGCTGCAAGGGTGGAATATTGAGGAATGAACTTGCGATAAAAATTCGCAAGTCCTAGAAAACTCCTTAACTCAGTGAGAGTTGTAGGAGGGGACCACTTAAGTAAAACATCAACTTTTATGGGATCTACCTGAATTCCACTTTCACTAATCACATAGCCAAGGTAAGAAACTGAAGTATTGCCAAAAGAACACTTGGAAGAATTGGCATATAATTGATTCTTCGCAAGAAGATCAAGGGTTTGCTGGATATGCCTAAGGTGTTCCTCCCAAGTTTTTGAGAAAATCAATATATCATCAAGATATATTATGACAAATTTGTCAAGTACATCATGAAATACATCATTCATCAACCTCATGAAGGTTGCAGGAGCATTAGTAAGACCGAAGGGCATGACCAACCATTCAAAGAGGCCCATCTTCGTCTTAAAAGTTGTCTTCCATGTATCCTCAACTTGGATACGCACTTGATGATATCCACTTTTGAGATCTATTTTTGAAAAGAACTTAGCTCCTTGAAGCTGATCTAATAAATCATCAATGCGTGGTAATGGATATCTATTCTTTACAGAAATTTTGTTCAAAGCACGAAAATCAATACACAATCTCCAAGTGCCATATTTTTTAAGAACCAACAAAATAGGTGAGGCACAAGCATAAGTACTTTCCTTAATGAAACCCTTAGACAACAAATCTTCTATTTGCCTTTTTATTTCTTCATTTTGCAAAATAGATTGTCTATACATGGGTGCATTAGGTAGTGAAGAACCAGGAATGATTTCAATGCTATGATTAATTGTGTGAATTGGAGGAAGAGACTTTGGCTCCTGAAATATGTGTGAATAACTTTGCAATATTTTATCCATTGAAGAGTGTTGCTTTGTAATGGATGTGGATGTAGAAGTGTTTTGAGAGCGAATGAAAATTAGAGCAACATCACCACCTTTCTTAATTACTCTTTTCGTTTGCTTGGAACTTAGAATGATCTTAGGAGTGTTGGTGCTTTTAATGAGAAAGACCTTACCATATTTTTGAAGTGTGTAGGTTCTTTTGAAAGCATCATAAATAGCTCTCCTATCATACTGAAAAGGTTGTCCAAGCAAAATCCCACAACAATCCATAGGAGTCACATCACAAGTGACTTGATCTATGAAATGTGGGCCAAGTGCAAATTTTAATGTGCAAGTGTGAGTGATTTCTGAGCCTCTTCCACTATCCTTCCAACCCAAAGAATAAGGTTGAGGATGAGGCTCCATAGGTAACTTCAAACGCTCGACAATGGACCTCGCAATTAGATTTTTCTGTGAGCCATTATCCACTATACAATCAGTTGCAAAATTATGAAGCAAATGGGCTCGAGTGATGAACAAAGCATCACGAGCCCCTTCTGATGAACTTACATTTACCAAGGTAACTTCATTAAGCTTACCTCTTAATTCCATGTATACTCTACTCTCTCCTACAGACTCAAGGGGACCCTTGGGAGCATCCTCCTCTTGAGTAGTAATTACTAAACTCTTCTTTTTAAGCTTAAAGCAATCAACTTTCTCATGGCCTTTCTTCTTACAATAATTGCAAAATTTCTTAGAAGAAGAAGAAGGTTTAGAAGAAGAAGAAGAAGGAGTAGAAGCGGAAGGGGAAGGAGAAGAAGGATATGGAGAAGACACATTCTTCTTTTGAGCAAAATTCTTCTTTTGTGAGAAAGAATTATTCCCTTTTGATGAGTTTGCAACCACTTGAGTAACAGGTGCACGGAATGCCTGCGATTGCGCCTTAAACTTGTCCTCCGCAAGTTGTGCCTGGTTGAAAACTGAATCCAACGTTTCCATAGAAACAAACATTAGTTCCCTGTACAAATGCTCTAACAAGCCACTTTGAAATTTGAGAATCAAACCTGGAACATCATCCTCCACATTCACAAGTATCCTAAACCTGTTAAACTGGAAAATATATTCTTGTACAGACATATTAGTACCTTGTCGAAAATGAAACCATTTAATAACCAATTCCCTAGAATAATTTGAAGGATAAAAATTGGTCTTAAGACATTGTACAAGCTCATCCCATGTAGTGAGTGCATCCTGTCCTCTTTTTCGTTCAACAAGTACTTTGGCTAAACCAGAAAGTTTTAGCTTAGCATAAGGCACTATATCGTCTTCTGAAAGTTGAGAGTAAGAAAACCAAGAACTCATGTCAAGAATCCAACTATTCAAGACATCAGGGTTCCTGGATCCATCATACAATGGAACTTCACAACGAACTCTCAGACGAGAATCATGAGCAGAAGTTGAAGCATTATGCAAAGAAATGTCATTTACCTTCATGGCAAGATTGCCAAGGACTTCTGCCATGGTAGTGTCATTAGCTTTATCTGCTAAAGCATTTACAACATGGGCAAGTTCTGCCACTTGGGCAGCCAAGTCAGAAGCCATGTGAACCCGGGTATAAGCCAGGAGTAAAGATGAGAAAGCACTAAATCAAGGAAATACAATGAAAATTTTCCTTGTTACAATGGAGTGCTTCTTAATTGGAAAATTTACTCCTAAGGCTCAAAATTTTGAAATTTTAAACTAATCTAAGGTGCAATTTAGCATTTATTAATTTAAAAATAACTTAATTAAAAATTAAATTTCAATTAATCAAAGATTAATGAATTTAATCAAGTTATTAAAAATTAAATTAATAAAATAAAATTTTAACATGCAACCTTAAATAGTAAAAATTAAATTTTTACAATAAATTACCCATGCTTTGGCTGTCTTAACTGGAACTGATCTTCACTTACCCTGCATGAAAATTTGCAGTATTTAGTTGCACGGTTCTCGAGGTGCAAAGAACAAATTTTTCCTGGCACAGTTCTCGAGGCAATGTGCAAAAAATAGAAGCAAGTACCGAGGCAATTCCTCGTTTGCCCTTACGACACCAAAACCTGTAGAGTGTAGAGCGCATGCTCGCGTAGTGACAGCATGCCATCGTGCGCGTCTGATCCGACCACCGTAGCCGGACAGATGAGCAAACACCGCCAATGGCTAATGGTCGCGTCGCGTGCTGTCGAAAAAGCACCGGCGCTACCGAACGCAATCAAGGCCTGGCCGACGCTGTCGAATGCAGCCGAGGCCTGGCCGATGCTGCTAAAAAAAAATTATAATTTTTTTTTTTTTTTACAAGCAGCAATCTTAATATATTAATAAAATAATATATTAAATGAAATTAAAGCTTTTCTAATACAAACTAAAAAAATTTAAAAATTAACCAGGGGGGTTAATTCTAAAATTTGAAAAACTTAATTTGTAAAAATGCGAGCAACCAGCTCCCTCCAGTAGCTCTCCTTTCAAGATCCGGTCGACACACGACCAGCATTTGAAAGGCAACCAGATCTAAGTCGACACACGACCTAGCTTTGATGACCTCCTGGAGCTCTTTAGTACTCAAAAATGGGGGGGGTGATAGGGTCAAATGGCTCCCTAATCCTAATTGGACCGTAGCTACGATCCAATCCCTTCCAAGGATCACAATATGAAGAACTTTGAGGCAAACTTTTCCTATACCTCTTGAGCATAAGCAAAAAGTTGGAACGAGGAGTTTGTCGTCGAAGGAACTTCCTTCTCCGAATGGTTTTCAAGCTCCCCTTGAGCTTAAACCGAGTCCTCAATGAGAAAATATTTCTCATAATAAAACTATCTCCTATCCTCTCACCTCACAAGCCCTAGTGCAAACATGAACTAGGCTCTGATACCAATGAAAAGGATTGAAAATCCAACTAAGTGTTCTATTATTTACAATTCAATATATAGGCACTAATGGCCCAAAATACATAACCAAACCCATCAAATCATGGATTTGATCCAATATGCTTAACCATAAGCTACAAAAGTGCAAAGGAGAATGCACGTAAACTTCTAAGTTAAGAGAAAGGAATATTGCTAACTAGAAGATCCATTTTAGCTATCTTGAAGTACACACTTCCTACTTTGAGTTCACACTTACTAACTAACACTCTAAATGACAACTAGAAGATAACTAGTGCCCACAAGTGCATGTGAGAAGGAGACTCACTTACAATTATTAATTTGCAAGAAATAAACTATGCAAACCTAGCTAGGAACTACTAGAGGGGTCATATGAAAGATCAAACATCAATCCTCATCAATAACTATCTAATTTTAGAAATGATGCAATGGCAGGCATCCATTGGCTAGATTCAAAAGGTAGTTGGTGAAACTACATTAATGATACTCTATGCAAGAACAGTGAAGCCACTCCACCCTCAATTACTTAAACCCCCACTCTCGAACACCACTACCATCCTGGTTATCTCAAGTAAAGGAATCATAGAGTGAAGAACTGGTGTTGGCAAGCATAAAGTTAGAGAGAACTCGGAAGAGTGTGTTCCATAGAGTCGAAGTGTTTTCTATAAGTAGAATGGCCACTTGGGGAGCTACCTTCATGCCCAAAGACACCCAAGAGGTAGTGAAATTCATCACTAACCAGTCATCGTACATTGAGCTCCCTGAAGAAGCTATTACTAGGATGGGAATGTACGATTTCACCAAAAAGTTTGGGCAAAACAAGCAGCTCACACCGACCCAACAATATGAGATTGAAAACACTTGTATTCAAAGCTTTGCACCCACCATGGAAAATCTGCAATGCTCCCCATGGTTGTTGGCCAATTTTTTCTACAAAGCAAAGAAGTCACAAAACAAGGGTGCTCCCAGGAGCAATAGATGGACCAAAAATGTAGGGAAGCTGATATGTCCTAGAGTATACTACTCTTTGGACCTGATGGCATGGTTGGTAGTAGCCTACAATGATAAAACCAGAACCTTTAGAGACAACAAAGATCATCCAGTGTTTAGCATCGCACCCAAATACATCCAGAAAGTCTTCAACTTGATGCCTTCGGACACAACTATTTCACCAGGTAATTGAAAGACAATCCCATAGGTTAACTGAATTAGAAGCTTTCAAAATATTTTTTGATACATATGAGCATGTACAATTTGATTTCCCCATTAGAAATATTGCATTCAAACCCTGGGTCAGGGATTTTTGTGATATGATTAACATCATTTTGGGAGTAGAAGAGCTCAGTGTGGTAGGGAAAGATATTTTGTACCTAGTAGCACAGAGTAATAGAAGAATAAATCCCCCCATCTATGCCTAGGAAGAAGAGTTGAGCAGACAAATGCACTCACAATTAACAGAGTTAAAAAATGTAGTCTTGGAGCAAAGGAAAGAAATGCCCCCATTCTCCCACTACTCAATTCTCATGCACCTATTAGCTGGGCAATTAGGAGACCAGAGTAAAGGAAGGCTAGGAGCCACTGAGAGTCCCTATGTCCAGAATAGGTTTTGGAGGATACATGAAGGACGCTCACACTTGGGATGGTTTTGTGATAATTTCATGGTGGAGATTCACTGGATCCTAACGGGTGACCTCCCTGAGAGATTAGGACCTAGAGTCAAAGCTTTCCTCAAAGAAAAAGAAATAGGGGATTACTTCTTCTCAGAAGGTTTCACATACATTAGGCTTTATGGGGCAAAAATCCCCCTAAGTTGTTACCTATGTACTACCCTTTCTCTCTGGTTGCCCTAGAACTGGTGAGATAGGTCATCGAAGAAGCCAAAATGAGGTAAGTGAAGAAGCATGGTAGAGTCCCTTGGCTCAACGTTCCTTGTAAATTTGGGTATTACATCTTTTTAGGATATCCAACCCTATTCAAAGGCATGTATGATTTGGAAAACCTGGATTTCGAGGAAGTAACTTGGAGGCCCTATGATCCTACTAAAAAATATGAGAAGATGATGAAATCTCACAACTATGCCTGTGTCAAACATAGAAAATACCAGTACGAAGAAGCACTCTTGGAAGCCATAGAGAAGGGGGAAGATTTACACAATGTGTGGGAGAAGTTCCCTTATGAAATCAGAGGTAATTCATAGATTCAAAGGCCATACGACTACCCCCTAGAGTTAGTCTCAATAAGAAGGATTTTTGTGGATGCAACAACCCCCCTCTTCCCTACGGCCACCCCAGAGGTTCGTGAGGATGCTATATTGGAAATCATAGAAGAATAGGGTATTGATCAAATGGAGGTTACAGTGAGTATGGAAGATATAGTAGAGCACCAAATTCAGGTTCCTGAGAGCCCTCACCTTAGGATAGAGGCAACACCCAACACTTCCCAGGAAACTCCTATAGGATCTAATACAGAGAAAGGGAAGGAGATTGCCATCATATCTTCCCAAGAACTTACAACTTTGAAGCAAGCTATAGCTCCTATTTCTGATCAGTTTCTAGCCCTTACTAGTGTGAGGAAGTTAGCCCCAAAATCCATTCCTAGCTCTCTGAAGATTAATGACAAGGAAGTACAAATCCCAATAGTAATACAAATGAATATGAGGAGAGCAGGTGGTTTTGGAGATATCTTCAGAGGGCATAGGGTTAAACTTCAAGAAGTTGTACCTACCCCTGAGACAAAGAAGCCCAAGTTGGCTCTAGCTTCGACAAAGGTCACACTTGAAAGGGTAGAAGAAGAAACAATTTTCAGTGCTGCTAGTGAGCAAGAATTACATATAATAGCAAGAATGGGTGGCATGGGAGAAAGTTCTACTATAGGAATGGAAGAAGACATATCCAGGACATCCATGGCAAATATATCTATACCTGCTCCACATAAAACTTTTATCTTCGGAATTGATGATAAAATAGGGGAGATTTCAATGCATGGGGAAGAAGATGACATGGTCAGATTGAACAAAGCTATGCAAGAGAAAACTACAGACCTTCTGCTCCAGAAAACTAAGGACTTGAGGAGCCAATTGGAGACAAAGGATAATAAAATAGTAGAAATGCAAGCCATGATTAACAGCTTGCAGGAATAGTTGTCTCAGGAAAAAGCCACACAAGCACCACCTACTGCAACAAAGGAAGAGGTAGATTATGCAGTCTGCCTCTCTAAAATCAGAAAAGAAATCTCTTTTAAGATACAAGATAGGATTGATGGGATCACAGAAATGTTCAGATAGATTGATCAAATTTACTATCCATGAGATGGAAAGCCTACTATATCAGAAGGAACAAGACTTAGAAGTCATTTATCCCACTCTCCTACTAATGGTCGAATATTTTGAAGAGATGCAAGATAAAGAGGTGATCTTGGGTGATGGCACTGAGATAAGAAATAATTTTGAATTCATGAAGGTATCACTATTTTATGGGAGCTTAGGGAAGTGGTACAATGATGTAGCAGAGATGAGCTCTTTATTGGATGACATAAGAGGAAAATTGGTAGATATTGGACTATCACTAGAAGAATTCCTAGAGACTGCCAACATCGAGGATCTCATCATGAATAAAATAGAGGAGTTTGACTGTCAACCAGATGATGAAAAAGAGATGGCCAGACAAGCTACATTCTTGGTCAATACTATGGATTCCCTTGTTACTATGTACGAGAAAAATAAGGTCTTCATCAGCATACAAAAGAGTAGAATCTTGCAAGAGATGAACATAGTAAGGTTTGTTGTATCCTTTCATACCGATGCATGGAGGCTTATTGAAAAATAGATCAAAAAACTCTAGCAAATCAAAAAAATGAAGGAAACCAGAGTGTGTGGTCTATAGATAAAGTTGAATACTCCTCTAGGAGAAGAAATAAGGATCACTAAAATAGGGTAAAGTTCAAAAGTAGGAAGTCAACTAGAGGATGAAGTAGGAACAGAAGAAGAATATTCATCAAAAATAGAGTCAACTGATCAATGAACCAATCAAATTAAAAAGTCTCGATAGAATCTATAATACAAGCAAAAGGGGATAATGGAAGATAGTTGTACAAGTATTTGAGGGATCAAACTAGAAGATGACAAGTGTAAGGTCTAGATGAGGCCAAAAATAATTGAATCAAGAACCAGAGGCTATAAAAGAAGCAACCATGATCAAAATCAGCATCAAGCTTTAGAGATAGCAAATTCTTGCTAAGAGGTATACTTGAGTGCCCTGTAGTTGTGCTGTTGTATCCCCTTTGTGTCTATTTTCTTTTTCATCCCTCATTCTTCCCCTTTGTTGTGCAGGTTTTGATAGAATAGTGCTCAAGAAGCTAAGATTATTTCCAGATCTATTGAGCCTGAGGTCCAGAGGCTTTTCCTGTTACCAGATTGGAATGAGGAGAGTTGAAGAAGTCTTGTTACATTATTTGAACAAGGATTCCTCATTGTATTAATACTTTTAATAGAGTTTAATGGCATTCTACCAACTCTGCATGTAATTCATTTGAAAATTAATACAATTTTGGGTTTCATTTCTATCAAATTTTTGTCTTCAGTTCTGTATGTGACTTCATGGCATATTACATTATTTGAATGTGTTATGAATGTTTCTTTCATTGGTTAACTATTAGATTTATTATGATATTTGAATGAGTTTAATAGCACCAATTTCTTCTTTTCCTCCTTCTCTCTATTCATTTGAAAGCATTGTTAAAATTGCTATAATAACCCAATGAATCTAGGCATCGGTCTACACATAAGGTATAATTAGAGTTGTTATCATTGCTTGGTCAATTTTATAGAAGTAGTTTATAATTAAAATTTGGAAGTGCATAAACTTGTAAATATTAAGTTTACCACTAGGTTCCTTACCCATTTTGGTTTCTTTTTAATCTTAGCAATACATCCTTTACCAAAATAAAGAGGCAGGTTGACCAGAGCTTGTAATAGCTCATTGGTTTCAAATAAATTCTTGTAGCATGACAACTCAATCCTATGGATGCAAGAAATTGTTCCAATAGTATTTTGGCACAATTTTCGAGGAGGACTTGTTAAAATAGATTGTTTATATTTTTAAAGTTTTCCTTCAATGACTATATTTTTAATCAATAGGCGACCAATTAGAATAAAGAACCTATAGTTTAATTTTTGTTTCTTTTATGTTCTTTATTTCTTTTTGCCCATGATTTTCAATTGTCTTTTGAAGTGTTCTTGATTTTCAAAATTTTCTTGAAATCTCCCCAAGAATCATCTCTTGTGAGGTTGAGAGTATAAATATCAAGCAATCTTGATCATACATTCTGTTCTTTCTACACTACCTATGTTGGTGACTCTGTCTGATCAAACCCAGAAATCAAAAATCAAGAAAGGAGTAGAACGTGTTGGCGCATACAAGGAGAAGTGGTAAAGATCTATTTCTAAAATTTGAGAACCTTGAGGTATTTACCCACAATCAAAAGATCCCACTTCTGAAGAGTACTATTTATGAAAATAAGTCTTACTTTACTAGTAGAAAGTACGTAAAGAAAAATAAGAATCAGAATACTATTGCTATTGATATTACTGTAGATGATGTTTTAAATTTTGTTGTAGATAATACATCTAATTCTTCTCAATCTCATAGCCCTGTAAATTGTAATACTATAGTAGATAATTCATTAGATTATACAAAAGTTTCTCAGCCCACCATTCCTATAGGTAGTGCTACTATGAATCAGAATTCTATTACCCCTACAGTTACAATGGCTCAGGCAAATCAACAAAATAATCAGAATGTTCAGCTGTGGAGAACTAATAGGTATAGACCTTTTGTTTTACCTATAAATTTGAATGCCCTACCTAACAAAGCCCATAAGTATTTACCCAAGTTTTAGGGAAATAATGCAGTTACTAGGGAGGACCATATCAAAAGTTTTCTATACGCTATGGATAGTTTAGAAGTAGAAAATGAAGATGTAGTCCTTAGGATTTTTCTGCAAACATTAGAGAAAGATGCTCGGGAATGGTTTAACACCCTCCCAACCAATGACATTGCAGACTTTGCAAAGATGGAAACTGTATTCTTAAGAAAATTTGGAGAGAGGAAAAATGAGCAATCCTTGTTAACCAAATTAGCTACTATGAAAAAGAAGGAAAATGAAGTTGTCAGTGATTTCAATAGAAGGTTTTCCAAAACTAGGAACAAAATCCCTGTTAACCTCAGGCCTAATGACATCCAGTCAATTTGTTTCTATAAGAATGCTTTCCAAGGAGAATTCAATTATGAGTTAAGGCAAGAGCTAGCCACCACTATTGATGAATGTATGGATAAAGTAATAGATATTGAAAGAAACATGTTAGATAGTGGAAATATGAAACCTTACTCTCTAGAAATAAATCAACTTGATAGAAAGCCAAAAAGGGTAGCCTTCGATTTACAAAGAAGATCTGAAGTGGATCCAATGGAAAAATTAACTAATCAGGTGACAGAGATGTTCAACACTATGAACAATAGGTTAGCAAGAATAGAAAGAAATAATGGGAATAATGGTGAGTCATCACAACCAGAGAGGCTACAGATTGATAATCATCCACCTTTCAAAAAGAATTTCAATAGAAATTGGGGAAACAACAATAACTCAGATGAAGATAACAAAAATAGGAACAATGGGAATAATAACTAGAAGAAAAGAGAATCTGATAGAGACCAAAACAATGTTCCTAACCCTATCCCATCTATTAATCTCATAGAAGGTTTCCCATATTTTTGCTCAACCTGTGATGCTCCCCATAACCTAGAAGGATGTGGTATATATTTAAGTACACATCATAATATAGATCTTAATGATGATTCAGAATATGATATAAGGATTAATGCTTGTTGGTCTTTAGAAGATGAATCAAGAGAAAGACTTTTTGAAGAAAACATGGATAAATATGCTTCAAATCATCATCCCTAGATCTTAGTAGTTGAAGGTACCAAAATCTTGCAAAGACCACATGAATCTCGATATGACAAAATGAAGCAAGGGAAATTAATCCCAACTACTAAAGAGGTAGAAGAATTAGAAGCCACTCATACTCTAAACTTAAGGAACATAATAGTCCCTGATAGAATAGAAAAGGCTTCCACCAGTGAAATAAGAAAACAATCCTTCACAAACAAAAATGCTAGTAAAGAAAAAGTTGATAAGACCCCCAAAAAGGTAATCCTTGATCTAATAGAATTAGAGGAAGAGATGCCTAAAGAAGAATGCAACAAACCACTTGATGTGAAAAATATAGAATTTGATGTTGGTTCAGAACTTAGCAAACAAAAGGTAAATATCACATTTGGTGAGCTCATGAAAGTTCAACAATATAGAGAATAAGTTTGTAGAGCATTTGGACTTATTGAACAAAAATAAGATCCATCTTGCAATGCTGCTAGACAAATCCAATAGGATACTAGGTCACCATCCTCTGTCAGACCCTTCTATGTTTCTTTAAGATACAATTTAGATGAAGGAGAGAGGTATGTGATCCATAATTGTATGCTTGATAGTGGAGCTTCACATAATATCATGCCCAAGATGATAGCTGACCAAATGGGATTAATCTGTACAAGATATTCTGCTCCTATGTTAGTAATGGATAGTAGGCAAGTACCTTGTGTTGGAGTGATAACTGGATTATTAGTATATCTAGACCAACATCCCAAGAAAGGTATAGTGATGGATGTTGCAGTAGTGGATGTTGATCCTTTCTTTTCACTACTACTAAGTAGGCATTGGGCAGAACAATTAGGGGGATCTATTCAATTGGATTGGTCCTATGCTACCATTCCTATGTCTGATAAGGAAAATGTAACTCTACGAAGAGAACCTTTCAACAAATATTCTGTAGAGTTAATTAAGATAGATGATACCATGATAAACTTAGTAAATTTAGTAGAAGAAAAAGGAATGGGAGTATATTCAATATGGCATAACCCTTTCCTTGTAGAAGTACCAAAAGTCAAAAACATGGATCCAAAAATTATGAAAATGGTTGATGTCGAATCTGATAGAGTATTGACACAAGAAATGTGGACCATGACTTTTGATGGAGCTAAATATCAGTCTAGAGTAGGTGCAAGAGTTAATTTGATTGATATAAAAGGAAATTACCTTGGTATTCCTTACAGACTAGAATTTCCTTGCACCAACAATGTAGCTGAGTATGAAGCTTTATTACTTGGACTCAGAAAAGCTAAAGAGTTGGGCATAAACTACCTGACTGTAACTGGGGATGCATAATTGATTATCCAATAGATAAGAGGAAAATATCAAACCAAACATCCTAGGTTAAAACAATATAAAACTGTAGTATTGGAAGAGATTGAAAATTTTTTAGCTTTCAATATTTCATATATTCCCAGAGAACATAACCATGTTGTCGACTTATTAGTTGTAAATGCATCAGCCATGGATAATCCAAAAATTACTACATAATATATGGATAGGTTCCCAACCATCTCAGTCTATAAACCTTCTGTACCAGATAATATTGTCTACTTATAGGTTTTTCAAGATGATGTCGATATAAAGGACTTTATGACATTATAGAATCAGTATGCTGACATAATTTGTGATGAAAAGGATGAAGAGAAACTAAAAGATCAAATAGGAGAACCAGTAGAAGTAATCCAACTAAAAACAAATAGAATACCAAAAGGATTAGTTTCTCTAGAAAGTTTATTTGATGATTTTGATAAAGCATACAAACCTCTTCTAAAAGAGACTATAGTTGAAGATGTCAACATTGGTACAGTTGAAGAGCCTAAAATAGTAAAAATTGACAAAGCTTTACCAGAAAAAGAAAAAATTGGATACATAAGTTTCTTAAAAAGGAATAAAGAACATTTTGCTTGGACATATGAAGACCTCAAAACCTTCAATACAGATATTATGTCACATATCATACCCTTGAAGGAAGATACCAAACCCTTTAGACAAAAACAAAGGAAGTATAACCCTACTCTACATCCAATAATGCAAAAAGAAGTACAAAAACTATTGGATTCCAAAATTATCAGAAAAGTAAGATTCTCATCTTGGATATCCAATTTGGTACCAGTCAGAAAGAAAAATGGGGATATCAGACTCTATGTAGATTTTAGAAACTTAAATAAAATCTCATTAAAAGATAATTATCCTTTGCCCAATATGGAACAACTATTACAAGCAGTAGTCGGGTCATCCAGAATGTCATTATTAGATGGATTTTCTGGATATAATCAAATATAGATTAATCCAGAAGACCGACACAAGACAACATTCACTACACCATGGGGTACTTTTGAATATTTGAGAATACCTTTTGGTCTCATGAATACAAGGGCTACCTTTTAGAGAGAAATGGATTTTTCTTTCAAAGGGCTGATATTCAAAATAGTGGTTGTATATCTGGATGATATTATAGTATTTTCCAAAAATCCAGAGGATCACTTGGAACATCTTGCTGCAATCTTTTCCCGATGCAAAGAGTTTGGAATTTCCTTGAATCCTAAGAAATGTATATTTGGAACCACACAAGGAAAATTACTAGGTCACATAGTTTTAGAAAAAGGGGTGAGTATAGATCCAGAAATAATAGAAGCTATCTCAAAAATTCCCCCTCCTAAAAACATTAAAGGAGTCAGGTCTTTCTTTGGCAAAATAAATTTTGTGAGAAGATTCATTCCTAATTTTGCAGAGATGACCAAACCTATAAATGATATGGTCAAGAAGACTAGAGAAATAAAATGGACACCAAAAAATATGGAAGCTTTTAAAAATATTAAAGAAGCCATTTCAACTACCCCAGTCTTAACCTGCCCTAATTATTCAAAGGATTTCAATATTTATTCATTTGCATCTGATCATTCCATTGTTGCAGTCCTTTCTCAAAAGGATGATGAAAATAATGAAAGACCAATAGCTTTCATGAGTTTAGGATTGAAAGGAGCACATCTCAAGTATACCCTATTAGAAAAACATGCTTATGTAGTAATCCAAGCCTTAGAACATTTCAAGAGTATATTTGGTTCTAACAAAGTTTTCTGTTGCATCCCTTTTATAGCTATAAAAGATGTCTTTACTCAATCTGAACCATTAGGAAAGCTTACAAGGTGGATGGTAAAATTGTTACAATATGATGCAGAATTTAAAATAGTTAAAACTATAAGAGGGTAGGGCTTAGCTAAATACTTAGCTTATAAAGAAGGAGAAGACTCTAATAACATTGTTATAGTAGATGAAATGCATGACATCAGAAGGACTAATAATGTTGAATGTAAATGGTATGATGAAATATTAGCTTACCTTCAAACTTTATCTTTCCCTAAAGACATGTCAGCTAACAGAATGAGATCAGTAAAACTGCAAGCACAAAAATATCATGTGCAAGATGGTGTGCTTTATTGGAGACACCCTGATGGTGTGTTACTGGTCTATCTATTTGAAAAAGAAGTCCCAGAAACAATCAAAGAATTTCATGATGGTTTCTGTGGAGGACATTTTGCACCAAAAGCTACTGCTAATAAAATTATGAGAGCAGGTTATTATTGGCCTTCCCTTTTCAAATATGTATATCAATATGTAAGAAATTGCCATAACTATCAAGTTTTTGTAGGTAAGAAGCATTTAGCAGCTATGCCTCTCAAGCCAGTGATCATAGAAGCACCATTTACACAATGGGGCATCGATCTGATTGGAGAGATCAGTCTAAACTCATCAGGCAGACACAGGTGGATCATAACTACAATATATTACTTCACAAAATGGGTAGAAGTTGCTCCTTTAAGAAGTTCTACAACTCAAACTATTATTAATTTCTTAGAAGAAAGTATTCTAACCAGATTTGGGGTTCCTCAAAAATTAGTAACAGATAATGGAAAATATTTTATATCATTTGAGATGGTAGAATTTTGTGCTAAGTATGGAATAGAACTTTCCCACTCTACAAATTATTACCCTCAAGGAAATGGTCTAGTTGAATCATCAAATAAAAACTTAATTACCAGAATTAAAATATCATTGGGTAAGAATAAGAAGAGTTGGGATAGTGAATTAAAATTTGCTCTGTGGGTAGATAGATTGTCACTAAAAAGAAATACAGGAAGAACTCCTTATGAGATGGTGTATGGAGAAAAAGCCTTATTGCCCCCTAGGATAGAGAAATTAGCATTTTCCCTACTGTTACAAGATCATGAGAACCCTAATGCTTTATAGAGAAGGTTAGACCAAATTGTCTTGTTACAAGAACAAAGAAGAGAAACTCTTAATAGAATAATTGAACAAACTCAGAAAATTGTAAAATCATTTAACAAGAAAGCAAAAGGTACTCCCTTCTTTGAAGGAGACATAGTAATCTACTAGGATCCCAAAAATGATAAACATGGTGAGAAAGGAAATCTTGAACCTAAATGGCTTGGCCCATACCAAATAGCACAAATTGTTGGTCAAAATACTTATAGGTTGCAAACCTTGGAAGGAGAACTGATGAAAATTCCTATAAATGGTCTACATCTCAAGATTTACAACCCCTACTATGGGGTCAATAGGGAGTAAATAATCTATATATATATATATATATATATAATATAAAAATAGAGTTATATTTTTGTTAGAATGTTGTGTTGTTTTGTTTTGTTAGTCAAGTAATTTCCTTATTGTTGTTTTGTTCTTATTTTCTTTGTGTGGTTTTATTTGTGTTGTTTCCCATGATTATCATAGAATGATGAGTATTCCTTACTATTTATTTCTTTAAGACAAGCAGGAGAAAAAGGAAATCTATTTTAGATTTTGATGATGCTTACAATTTTACAAATTTGAATGTTTATGCAATTATCATATGGTATGAGACAAAATAGAGTAAAATCAAAGTTGTTGGTCCATCATGTCAAAGCCTCACATTGCAAACAATACTAAAAGAAATTTTAAGGTCCAAGGGATAGAATTATCTTTGGTAAGATGGTTGAGCCAAAAATCATTACACTCTATCCTTTAGCCAAAAATTGATCCTCAACTCAGGCACACTCATTGCACAATTTGCATTTATCAAAATATTTCTCAAAAAGAGAAAGAAAACCATTTATAATGCAAATTGAGTTAGTGTTTGAGATATCTTGGAAAACCTCTACCGAGGCTATAACGATTGATAGTAGAGTAAAACCATATGGGATTGGTAGCATCTCCATCGGGGCTATAGACACTTGACTGGCAGTGGAGCCCTACAAATGGTGAAAATATTTAAGAGTGAAATTACCTATTAGGCTTAACCATTTTCCAAACATGATGAAGTTCTGGAAGACCTAGGAAATCAAAATGAATGCACTAACACACACTTAGGCCAAGGCATGATGGAACAAGTGACTTTGATGAATTATGTATAATCATATCCTAGGACCTTGCTAAACAATCATAACAATATATTTAAAAGCTCATCTGATCTTAAAATTTTGATCCTTTGATCTAAATTGATTGAGGAGAATAATAGTTTTGGGGTACTCTATTGCTTTGAGATCATGTTTATTGTTGCTTTATTGTATCTTTTTAGTTTAAAGTTTTTATGTTTTATTTTTCTAATCAGGTTTGATGGTTTATGATTCTGTCCAAAGCTTGTAATGAAACCAAGAGATTTTGGAATCCTCAAGTGCTTCAGGTTTTCAACACATTGTCCCAATTAGAGCCTATGTTGGAGCTAAAATTGACTCAACATCAGATACCCCTAAATTTGAACTTTTGTTTTCAATGTTTTCACCCAAATTTGTTGGTCTCTGTTGCATTCAAACTTCTGAAAGGTTGGTTTTTAAATTTTTGGCCCTTAAGAACCAAAAAAAAATTCATCTAAATTAAGTTTAAATCCATAACCTTAACCATTGAATTAAATACCTTTTAGCCATTAAGAAAATGACCGTTGAAGTTATCCGATTATTAAAAGACTTATAAAATTTGAAGAAATAAAATATTCATTAAGAAGGTCCCTTTAGTCCATAGGTCCCTAAGGGAAATTAATCAAAACATTTGATCCTAAGTGGAAATAAATAATCCTAAGGTCTAATTAAAATCAATTGGTCAAATGAGGGTATGCACCCCCTTTGTGGTAAAACCCGTGCAAGTTCGAATATCTGGATGGATGCACTATATTCCCCAAGATCTGGATGGACATGCTCTCATAAGCAACTCAAAGGTTAAGTCAATAATGCCATGGTCAAAATTGTATAACATAAGGTCTAAGGCAATTAAATTAATTAAATCTAAAGTAAGGGTCATGCACCCCTTTGGTTAAGTATCGAGCAAGTTCTAAGATCTAGACGATAGTGCTCGATCCATGATTAATCTAATGGAGCATGCCCTCTAAGTTGTCTGATCTTTAAAGCTAAAGTCAAAATTGGTCATAACCTAAGTTTTAGCATAAATAAAATCAAGGGTCATGCACCCCTTTCAATTAAACATCGAGCAAGTTCAAAGAATCTAAGGGTAGCACTCACTCCTATCCCGATTCAATGGAATACACGCTCATTAAAGATAACCAAAGTTAAATGTAAACTTTATTAAAGGATAATCCAAGCTTAAAATCAATAATCAGATGATTAATCAGGATTAAAATCAATCACATTATAAAACCTAATGTTAAATAGCATGCAACTTCCTAGATCTGAGCGGTAGCGCATGACTTTGATAAGATCTGACGGTCACGCACCACTCAGAGTAACCAATCCTTAATGTCGAAGGTTTTAAGCACCCAAGAATTAATTTTTAATTAAACCATCTTATAGCATGATTAAATAAGGGTCTTAACCACATTGTTAATCATTCCCCCTTCCTTAATCAACACTTTTAAAATTACCAAAGTTTAAATGAGAATTATAATATAAGGTTTCAAAAGGTGAGGGTATGCGTGCTATATGATTAAATATCATAAAAATTGTGTCATCTGAATTACTACACTCAACCTTTAGTAGATATAATGGTATTATGTGCAGTAGGTTGACCGATCATTAAAGCTTCCATCTAAGCGGTGGATAAATATCTTGCATCTCATAGATCTGAACAACGGCGCGCGATCATCATCGGATCTAACGATAGTGCACTCATCGAAGTGGTCGGGCATTAATGAAGTCAAATATTCAGGTAAGACTAATGGTCAAAGCATGATTAAGCAAAGCTAATTATGATTAGCGAGGGTCTAAGCACATATTAAAGTTTCCCCCTTGGGATAAAAAGTGTGCAACTTTGCAGATCTCAATGGTAGCGTTCATCCCCACCCAGATCCGACGGCAATGCTTTCCAAAGGTGTCCAAAGGTTAATTATGCAAGGTTTTATCGGGTGATTAATTAAAAGGTTTTATTAAGAGTTAAGCTCCATGCATAATCAAGATTAAGGAGGGTCTAATACATTGTTAATGACCCCCCTTCTTTCTAATTAACCTTTGCACATATCTAAAAGATTCAACGTGCGCGTGCAGCCTTGGTTTGATCTAACGGTGAGTGCACAGAGAGATGATCAGATTATAAATGCTAGTGGTTTAATCGAAGGCTATTGAAGGTTTTTAATCACTGATTAATCTTAATAAACTAGGATTATGTGAGGTTTAATGCATTAATTAATTATAATATCACAGATGAGAATTATAAAGTTTTAGGCCTAAGTGTTTTTAATCAAATTATTGCTAACCTAAGATTTTTGACTTAATGTTCATGATTAATCTAATTAATTTGGCATGCATTTATATATATCATTGGACTAACAACCATGCAGGTTTTGGGATCTCAACTGCAGTGCGTGAAGTAAACTAGATCTAACGGTAAGCATTGTCCTTGATGCACAAATTTTAAAAGATAAAGTGTTTTGCCTAGGTGCCTTAAGTGTTGATTAACCTTTGATTAATTTTAATAATAAATCTTAGGCTAAGATAACCCAATCATGATATATTCTTCCTTTGGACTAACCAACATGCAGGTTGGTGAATCTTGATGAGTGCACACCTCCATGATCATATCTGATGACCAGCACCTAGAAAGAAGATTGTTTTTTAACGGTATATATTTTTGAGCTAACTCTTTTACAAGACCAAGATGGCAAAATGTTCACGATCAACTTCTTGAGAATTACTACCACCACGTTCTCAATTCCATGTTAGAATAAGGTGCAGCCCAATGACCAATAATAACACTACAAATGATTAAAATTACATAAACCAAAGTCCTTGCAGACATACAGGCCAAGGAAGATCGCATACCATAAGTATCTGATTTTAGAAATAACATAATGGCAAACATCCATTGGTTGGATTCAAAATGCAATTGGTGAAACTGCATTAATGATACTCTATGCAAGAAAAGTGAAGCCACTCCACCCTCAATTACTTAAAACCCCACTCTCAAACACCACTACCACCCTGGTTATCTCAAGTAAAGGAATCACAGAGTTAAGAACTGGTGTTGGTGAGCATAAAGTTAGAGATAAGTCAAGAGAGTGTGTATTAGAGAATCGAAGTGTTTTATGTAAGCAGAATGGCCACTTGGGTAGCTACCTTCATACCTAAAGACACTCAAGAGGTAGTGAAACTCATCATTGATCAATCATCGTACATTGATCTCCCTAAGTTGTTACCTATGTACTACCCTTTCTCTCTGGCTACCCTAGAAATGGTGAGGTAGGTCGCTAAAGAAGCCAAAATGAAGTAAGTGAAGAAGTAAGGTAGAGTCCCTTGGCTCAACGTTCCTTGTAAATTTGGATATTATATCTTTTTAGGATATCCAGCCCTATTCAAATGTATGTATGATTTGGAAAATCTAGATTTCAAGGAGATAACTTGGAGGCCCTATGATCCTGCTATAAAATATGAAAAGGTGATGAAAGGTCACAACTATGTCTAGGTCAAACATATAAAGGACCACTACGAAGAAACACTCTTGGAAGCCATAGAGAAGAGGTAATATTTACGCAATGTTTGGTAGAATTTCCCTTATGAAATCAAAGGTAATTCACAAATTCAAAGGCCATATGACTACCCTCCAGAGTTAGTCTCAATAAGAAGGGTTTTTGTAGACGCAACAGCCCCCATATTCCCTACGGCCACCCGAAGATTCATGAGGATTTCATTTTGGAAATCATAGAAGAACAGGGTATTGATCAAATGGATGTTATGATGAGTATGGTAGATATAGTAGAGCACCAAATTCAGTTTCGTGAGAGCCATCACCTCAAGATAGAGGTAGCACCCAACACTTCACAACAAACTCCTATAAAATCTAATACAGATAAAGGAAAGGATATTGCCATAACACCTTCCCATGAACTTACAACTTCGAAATAAGCTATTGCTCCTATTTTTGATCAGTTTCTAGCCCTTACTAGTGTGAGGAAGCTAGCCCCAAAAGCTATTCCCAACTCTTTGAAGATTAATGACAAGGAAATACCAATCTCAATAGTAATACAAATAAACATGAGAAGGGCAGGTGGTTTTGGAGACTTATTTAGAGGGCATAAGATTAAATGTCAAGAAGTTGTACCTGCCCCTGAGACAAAGAATTCCAATCTGGCTTTAGCTTCAACGAATATCATGCCTTAGATTTTATAAAAAGAAATTATTTTTAGTGTTGCCAGTGAGCAAGAATTGTAGATGATAGTAGGAATGGGTGGCATGGGAGAGAGTTCTACTACATGAATGGAAGAAGACATATCCAAAACATCTATGGCAAAGATATCCATACCTGCACCACAAAAAAAAATTGTCTTCGGAATTGATGATAAAATAGGGAAGATTTCAATGCATGGGAAAGAAGATGACATGGTTAGAATGAAAAAATCCATGCAAGAGAAAACTACGGACCTTCTACTCTAGAAAACTAAGGGTTTAAGGATCTAATTAGATACAAGGGATAATAAAATGGTAGAAATGCAAGCCTTGATTAATATCTTGTAGGAATAGTTGTCTCAGGCAAAAGCCACACAAGTGTCACCTACTGCAACAAAGAAAGAGATATATTATGCAATATGCCTCTCCAAAATCAAAGAAGAAATCTCTTTTAAGATACAAGACAGAATTAATGGGATCATATAATTTTCAAACAGATTGGATTAAATAGATTTACTATCCATGAGATGGAAAGCCTACTATATCAAAAGGAACAAGACTTAGAAGTCATTTATCCTACTCTCATACTGATGAAAAAACATTTTGAAGAGATGCAGGATAAAGAGGTAGTCTTGAGTGATGGTACTGAGATAAGAAACAATTTTGAAATCATGAAAGTATCACTGTTTGATGGAAGCTTAGGGAAGTGGTACAGTGATGTAGCAGGGTTGTGCTCTTTATTAGATGACATAAGAGGATAATTAGGAGATATTGGATTTCACTAGAAGAATTCCTAGAGACTGCCAACATTGAAGATTGCATCATGAATAAAATAGGGGAGTTTGACTATCAACCAAATGATGAAAAGGAGATGGCTAGAAAAACTACATTCTTGGTCAATATTGTAGATTCCCTTGTTACTATGTACGAGAAGAATAAGGTCTTCATAAGCATACAAAAGAATAGAATCTTGCAAGAGATGAACGTAGTAAGGTTTGTTGTATCCTTCTGTACCAATGCATTGAGGCTTATTGAAAACATATCAAAAAAGTCCAACAAATAAAAAAAATGAAGGAAACTAGAGTATGTGGTCTACAGTTAAATTTAAATACTCCTCCGGGAGAAGAAATAAGGACCACTAAAATAGGGTAAAGTTTGATAGCAAGAGGACGACCAGAAGGTAAAGTGGGAATAGAAGAAGAATATTCATCAAAAACAGAGTCAACTAGTCAGTGAAACCAATCAAATTAAAAAGTACCAATAGAATCTATAACTCAAGCAAAAGGGGATAATAGAAGACAGTTGTACAAGCATCTGAGGGATCAAACCAGAAGATGACAAATGTAAGGTCCATATGAGGCCAAAAATAACTAAATTAAGAACCAAAGGCTATAAAAGAAACAACCACAGTCAAAATTAGCATCAAGTTTTAGAGATAGCAAATTCTTTCTAAGAGATATACTTAAGTGCCCTATAGTTTTAATTTTGTATCTCCTTTGTGTCTATTTTATTTTTCATCCCTCATTCTTCCCCTTTGTTGTGCACATTTTGATAGATTAGAACTCAAGAAGCTGATATTATTTTCATATCTATTGAGCCTGAGGTTCAAAGACTTTTTTGTTACCAGATTGAGATAAGGAGAGTAGAAGGATTATATTACATTATTTGAACAAAAATTCATTATATTAACACATTTTTTTAGAGTTAAATGGCATTTTTCCAACTCTGCATGTAATATTCATTGAAATTTAATACAATTTTGCGTCTCATTTTTATCAATTCTTTTGTCTTCAGTTATGTGTGTGACTTCATGGCATATTACATTATTTTAATGTGTTATGAGTGTTTCTTTTGTTGGTTAACTATTAGATTTATTACGATATTTGAATGAGTTTAATAGCACCAATTTCTTATTTTCCTCCTTCATTTTGTTCATATTGAAAGCATTGTTAATTTACTATAATAGCCCAATGAATCTAGGCATCAATCTACACATAAGGCATAGTTAGAGTTATTTTCCTTGCTTGGTCAATTTAAAATAATTAGTCTATAATTAAAATTTGGAAGTGCTTAAAATTGTAAAATATTAAGTTTACCACTAGGGTTTCCTTACCCATTTTAGTTTCTTTTTAAATCTTAGCAATACACCTTTTACCAAAATAAAGAGGTAGGTTGACCAGAGCCTGTAATAGCTTGTTGGTTTTAAATAAATTCTTGTAGCATGATAGCTCAACCCTATGGATGCAAGAAATTGTTCCAACATGCATCTATTGGTCTATAATCTTGATATAGGTACCTTTCATCCTATCACTAGGATATAGGCACCAAGAGATACACATCTTTCAACCACTAAAAGATAGTCATTTTCTCCTACCTGGAGATAGTTGCTTTCCTACTATTGAGAGATAGTTGCTGAGATATAGTCATCAAGAGATAGGTGTTGAGATATAGGTGCTTATCTACCACCAGGATATAGGTGCCTATCTACCACCAGGATATAGGTTCCTATCTACCACCAGGATATAGGCACTAACCTCTGCCCAGGATATAGGCATCGACCTACACCTAGGATATAGGTGTTGTCCTTTAGCAAGATTTATATGCCCACTCTTGGCTCCGTAATCTCCTTCATTCCTCAAGCACAATAATATTGTTATATAATACTAGATCCATGTGGGACCTCGACTAAAATATGTGCAAAAAGTTATGAAAATATCCATCTACACACATTTCCCACTAAAAACATTGATCAAGCATAATACTTCAATTTCCATTAAATATATGTAATAATTATACAAAAATACATTTCTAGTGTTAGATATGCTATACAAAACCCCTTTCAAACATGCATAAAAATGAGCATTTTTAGTGCTCATCACACGTCAAGCACCAATGTAAGATCTAGGTTGATGCCCTAGCCCTAATAGCAAAAGAATGGAAGAGGCACATTGCATCTTTGGTTTGAGTGGGCATCTGGCATCCTCTCTCCTTAGACACTAGATGATAGGCTCCTTCTAAAGTAGGAGTTCTAGCAATTGTTAAAGTAGCAAAATAATGTTGACATATCATCAGACTCATCCATTATAGATAAGGTGACTCAAGCTTTAAAATTAGTGGTTGAGTTTGAAGTGCATCTTTGAGAGGTTGTAGAAAATATTGCTCATATTTCTCAATATGACTAATGGTAACTTGAAAGGAGCTACCCATATCTTACAAAGGTGAGGTTACCCTTAGAAGGTAAGCTAAAGGTGAAACTCTTAGATTTATTAGAGAAAGGTTTTATTAAACCTAGTGTGTCACCATGGGGTGCTACAATGTTTATAAAGGATGGTTTCTTAAGATCGTGTATTACCCACAATGTGTTGAATAAGGTGACCATAAAGAATAGGTATCCCTTACCAAGGATTGATGATATTTTTAATCAATTAAAAAATATGATTATTTTCTCAAAAATTGACCTGAGATTATGATATCATTAGTTGAGAATTTGTGAGGAAGACACTCACAAATTAACTTTCAAAATAAGATATGGACACTATGAATTCATGGTTCTACCGTTTGAGTTGACGAATGCACTAGAAACTTTTATGAACCTAATGAATAGTGTATTTAGAAAATATCTAGACTATTTTGTGTTTATATTTCTAGATGACATCTCGATTTACTCTTGCACCAAATAAGAACATGACCAACATTTGAGATTGGTTTTAGAAGTGTTGAGGAAGAATCAACTTTATGGAAAGTTGTCAAAATATGGATTCTATGCATCATAAGTACAATATTAGGTTATTAGGGCATATTATATCTATATAAGGGATTTTTGTTGACCCAAAGAAAATTGAATCCATTCTAATTTGATCGACATGTACTAATGTGTTCGAAATACAGAGTTTCATGGGAATGATTGGTTATTATAGGTAATTTATGAAATATTTCTCAAGAATTGCCTACTCTATTACCAACCTTCAAAGAAAAGGAAAAGAGTTCAAATGTATAGAGAAGTGTGAATTCACCTTTTAAACTTTAAATAATAATCTTACTACAACACCAATTCTCAAAATACCTTATCCTTTTGGGAATTTTATAGTATGCACAGATGCTTCTTTGAAAGGGTTTGAAGGAGAGTTATCCCAAAATGAAGCTATAGTGGCCTATGAATCTAGAAAAAATTAAGAAGCATGAGTTGAACTATGTTACACATGACCTAGAGTTAGCAGTGGTTGTCCATGTTCTTAAGATCTAAAGGCATTCTTTGTTGGGAAAACCTTTCGAGTTAAATATAGATCACCAAATTTTAAGGTACATCTTTACCCAACCAATGTTGAATGCAAGACAAAGAAGGTGGATAGAGTTCCTAGCTAAGTATGTATTTGGTATATAATATATCAAAGGTAATAAAAATAAGGTTGTGATGCCTTGAGTAGGAGGAGGCATATAGCAGCATTAACCTAGAGTCATGTTGACTTGATTGAAAAATTTAGGATATAAAATTACAGGATCCATATTGTCTTAAAATACGAGCTAAAGTTGAGGTAAATACTAAGTAAAATAAGGATTTTAACATAAAATATAGGCTTTTATGTTTCAAATATAGGTTTTTTATACTAGATATTGATTATTTAAGGATAATTATTATGCAAGAGCTATATTGTTCTCCATATTTTTCTCATTTGAGAAGTGCAAAGATGAAAGAGAATATGAAAAAGACCTTCTATTTTCCTGGAATGAAACTAGATGTCAATATTTTTATTGCTATATGTTTGGAATGTTAGAAAGTAAAGGTAAAACATCAACATCCAATAGGAAAACTATACCCACATGATATATCTACTCATAAATTGTAGGTCATATCCATGGATTTTATTATGGGTTTACCTAAAATAAGGTACCAATATGATGTTATACTTGTGGTGGTGGAAATTTTGACAAAGTTTACACATTTCATATCAAGGAACATCAAGGATGATGCACCGATTATGGTAAATAAGTTTTCCAATAAAATAACCTGGTTACATGGTTTTCTAGAGGTAATCATTTCAGATAGAGGGTCTAGATTTACATCAAAATTCTAGCAATATTTTCATCATGCTTTGGAAACTATGTTGAGTATTGATTCTGCTTACCATCCAAAAATAGATGGGTCAACAAAGAAGTTTAACCAAATCCTTGAATATATGCTCCACATGTATTGCATGGATTAAAAATCCAAATGGGAATACTATTTGTATTTGGTTGATTTTACATATTATAATGGATACCAAGCATCCTTGGGAATGGCTCCATTTGAGACCTTATATGGAAGAATACGCAAAACACCTCTATCCTAGGATAATATAGAAGAATGGATGGTGATTGGACCAAACACTATAAAGGATATGGAAGTGTACGGTCCTAAAAAGCATACACCTGAGCTATTTGCAATATAATATCAAGCATAAAACCATGAAAGCGTAAAGAACAAAGAATTAATAAAACACAAGATATCTTTTATTGATTCATGGTGCAATCCAGTTATAGATAGGTCCCTCTTAGGGATACCAAATGCTTGATACAATGATTACAAATGAAATGAAATAGCCCCTAAATGGGGGTGGTGTACTCTGCAGGCTTCTTAGATTCAACATGAATTTGTTCAAGGGTTTACGGATGCCTTCTTCTCATATGCTCAAAGGTATCTTATGCTAAATATGCTTTGCAATAGTCCAAGACCTATGATCTGCATAAAAGAAACAACAGAGAATAATCAGTAGCATATGTGACCTCTCATGATGAGGATCGCTTTGAATATCTGCATGGAATGACATAAAAGCATAATAAAAGTATAATGATGCAAAGATAAATAGGAATGCATAAATAACTAAGAAATTATTGTGTAAATGAAATAGAAAAGATAGATCTATGCTAATATTAACTGATAAAGTAGAAACAATGAGAAATATATGCTAGAAACTTAGAAAATGATGACTCAAACCCTAGGTTATGCCTACAGGCCACTATCAAGGATAGTGGCCACGAACTAAGACTTTTTGCCTCGCAAACCAAGGGCTACGACACTCAATCCTTCATTTGAATTGATGTTCAAGGGTCACCTTCATATCTAGATATGGATTGACAATGAAACTCATGTGGAATTGAATGCTTGAATGGTACATTATTGTTGCTCAATCGGACAACACTTCGTTGCTCCTCAAGGGGATGTGAAATTGCTCTCCAATTTGCTAGGTCTTTGTTGCATAAAAACTCAGATATTCTAGATTTTCTCTTGTTCTTGGGAGGATGCATATGTAGACCTCTCAGATATAGATCTAGATCCAAATCTTGGCTTCCTAGAGAAGCCAAGATCCAAATTTGCATGTAATTGACCGTTAAAGAGGAAGGCTCAGTCACATATTTGCATAGAAGGGGTAGTCAAGAGGAGCTCTAGGAGATCCACACCAAAAACTACTTGAATTCGATGCAAGTGCAGTCAGATTGCATTATTCTAGCTTGTATTCATGGCCAGTTTGTATTTTAGTGTTGGTCGTTGTCCAGAGTAGCGATTAGCTATGGCCACTCTCAACTTTAGCGACTTGTTTAGGCGATCACTTTGGTTGATAGTGACCAAGACTAAATGGGCCAGAATTATCCCTTGTGAGTGGTTAGGACCACTGCTAGCTCTTGAAAAGGTCCAAGATCAATCATATGGTCTTTGGATATTCCCATATGAGTAGTCTCCTAAACATGATGTATTTTAGGTGTCTACAAATACCCCTTTTTGGGATGCATTGTGGGAAAACACAACGCTAAGAAAAAATAGACCACCTAGGGCCACATTATAGGGTGTATGATGATCATTGATCTGATCAACATTAGATGCCCCAACCATGAGTAAGGTGCACATCCTAGAATCATTGCTTCCAACGAAATGGAAGGCTTAAATTTGTAAAAGCTTTTGCAAGTCCTCAAGGTGATCGGGTAGCCTTGGTGCTACGATTGGTCTGAAAGAAGGAGAGCATCAAGTGTAACTGTCATATTTACTTTTTTCCCTGGCAAAGGGTAAGATTATAATAATTGTTAGCAATGATTTAAAATATGAATGTAATTTATCATGATCAAGTGATCTTTTGTTGATTTTGATTATGATTGTTGATATTATGACTACGCCTCAAGCGACAAGTCGATGAGGGAAGGACACTAAATAAAGTGATGATTCACTTGACCAAGGTGATTTATTAGGATGATTTTAGAGTTTTACATTTTTGTTATATGGCAGGTCCCATTACAGGTGTGATTTCAACCATTAATAGTAATTGCATATCTCTATCCCGTGGAGTAGTCTGACCACACTGGCCTTCTTAAGGAGTCAACATGATATCAATTTGATTTAGCTTGTGTTAAATCACTTTGATGATTTTATTGAAATATCATGGAATAAATGAAATGAACACCTCATTCCCATGGGGCAGTCTGGCCGCTATGGCCTTCTTCGAGATTGAAGTGAAGCATTGCAATTCAACCATGACTAATTTAGCTCAAATGCACTTATGGTAATTTACTCATATTTCTAGATTGCATGGAGTGCTAGTCATTACAACTGCTAAGTATGTAGGATAAATAACTAGATACGAGGTGCATTTGAAATTTCATATTATTTTATTTTTTTGTTAATTTTGCAATTTCTTAGGATTTTAGATATGTAGGTATGCATTGATGTCCATTATGAAACTCCTTATGGTGAGCAAATGTGTGCAGTTATGGGGTTGACCAAAGAACTAGGGCATCTTTGGAACCTTTTTGGGAGGTATGATATTGATAATGCCCCAATTGATTCTTGAAAATATTTTTGTTTTGATTTTATGTTATGGATGCAATGATGAATACAATGCCTAGATAATGATTTGATTATGCTATATGGATGCAATGTACTGATGACATGCACTAACTAGATGATAGATGTTTGTTGAATGCTATGATCTAGATGTATGGATGCACTATGGTGATGTATGCATATATGGATGCGATGCTTTGTGTTAAATGCATGTTTAATTGTTTCAATTATTTATGCATTTAATCTATGTGCTATGATATGATAGATGATGTTTGTAATGTGATGCATTAATTACATGAGGAATGAGCTAATGCAAATGAAATTGTATGCTTTAATCACTTAAAACATAAGGAATGAATCTAATGTGTTTACAAACTAGTGGGTGACACCACAGAATGTATAAAAATCATGAATGTAAATAATAACTCTTATCATAAGAATTAATTATTTAAGCATCCAGATGTGAGATGAGATGATGTGATATGTATGTGCTTTCTTTATACGCTTTTGTAAATTAAATGATATGCTTTCTTTATACGCTTTTGTAAATTAAATGATATGCACAAAATAGTCAGTGGTTGTCTAAGTATCATTGTTGATATTTATCCGATATCTATCCTATTTCATGAACACCCTTTAATGAACAAAACCTCATAAACATTTTTTTTGATTTGATTGATGATATGATTTGTTGTTATGAGGGGATTTTTGAGGTCTTCTATGAAACTCAAACACCCTAGTTGACTAATTAAAAGTTGTATAATGACTATATAGGACTTCTGAAAGATGACTGTTTTTGTTATGAAGACCAAGATATTCGTTATCCTTGTGTGTGCAAATGAATACATTAGATAATATATAAGCCTATCCCAATGCTAGGTGGGATTCATTCAGCACATTTTTGTATTTGGGATCATCAAATGCTCATTATGATCCTAAGTTGGACTCAGTTGGATTAGACCATTAGGTGATACAGAACACCTAAAGCTAGCTCTTTTTACGACTTTCTTAGAACCTAATGCCAGGTGGGATTCATTCAGCCCATTGTTGTATTAGGGATCACTCAATGGTTTATGGAGATCAACCATTCCAGGGATTCAAGCTCTTCACCCCCTTATTTTCTTCATATTTATTTGGGATACTTGCTCATGTTTAGTGATGAAAATCACTTTTTATTTTGAATTTTATTTTCTTTTGAGCAAGGGATTTGTGTAGTGATGATAATCACTATTTATTTTGCCTTTGATTTTGCTTTGTTTTGGGATTTTGCTCATTTTGATGAAAGCAAGGGATTCCTTGGGTAGGGGGGAGCTTGTCCTTTTTTCAATGATCAAAACTCTAGACCATGCGCATCATAAGATGAGCAAGTAAAAACCTTTTGCTTAGGATACCTAGTACCACTTTGTAGTGTTCATATTTCCTTGTCCTAATTAGGATTTTAATGTGTTGATTAGTGATGGTATTTTGATATATGCTAGGTGCTATCAAAACTAGACCTCATATACAAAAGCAAAGATCACTAGGTATGGCTGAATGACCGGAAAACCTTAGTATATTCCTCATAGCAATAGGAAGGGGTTGTGTTGACAAACACAGTTACTCACATGGGTTATGGATGAATGATGATTTTGAAAGATGCATGATTGGCATACAAATGTGGTGTCATTTGTAAGACTGAAAACACGGTCTATCCTAATGCAAATGCAATGGATGCAACATGCCTAATGCAATGTAATTACATGAATGCACATGCAAAATGTAAGATGCAAATGTTTTTGTATTTCAATGTTTTTAATTATTTTTATGTTTTTATGTTTTGCTTTGACCAAAGGGCTTAAATACCTTTGGAGCATTTTGTGAGTTGACCAAAGGGCTTATGATGCCTTTGGGGCTTTTTATGAGTTTACCAAAGGGCTTATGATGCCTTTGGGGCGTTTTGTGAGTTGACCAAAGGGCTTATGATGCCTTTGGCGCTTTTTGTAAGTTGACCAAAGGGCTTATGATGCCTTTGGGGATTTTTGTGAGTTGACCAAAGGGCTTATGATGAATTTGGGCTTTTTGTGAGTTAACAAAAGGGCTTATGATGCCTTTGGGGCTTTTTGTGGGTTGACCAAAGGGATTATGATGCCTTTGGAGCATTTTGTGAGTTGACCAAAGGGCTTATGATGCCTTTGGAGCCTTTTGCAAGTTGACCAAAGGTCTTATTATGCCTTTGGGGCTTTTTATGAGTTGACCAAAGGACTTATGATGCCTTTGGGGCTTTTTGTGAGTTTACCAAAGGGCTTGTGATGCCTTTGGAGCCTTTTGTGAGTTGACCAAAGGGCTTATGATGTCTTTGGAGTCTTTTGTGAGTTGACCAAAGGGCTTATGATGCCTTTGGGGCTTTTTGTGAGTTGACCAAAGGGCTTATGATGCCTTTGGGGCTTTTTGTGAGTTGACCAAAGGGTTTATGATGCCTTTGGGGCTTTTTGTGAGTTGACCAAAGGGCTTATGATACCTTTGGAGCATTTTGTGAGTTGACCAAAGGGCTTATGATACCTTTGGAGCCTTTTATGAGTTGACCAAAGGGCTTATGATGCCTTTGGAGCCTTTTTTGAGTTGACCAAAGGGCTTATGATGCCTTTGGGGCTTTTTGTGAGTTGACCAAAGGGCTTATGATGCCTTTGGGGCATTTTGTGAGTTGACCAAAGGGCTTAATGTGCCTTTGGGGCATTTTGTGAGTTGACCAAAGGGCTTATGATACCTTTGGAGCATTTTGTGAGTTGACCAAAGGGCTTATGATGCCTTTGGATCCTTTTGTTTTTGATGTTTTCTGATTTGTTTGGATTTTGGTGTTTTCTATTATTTTTGACATTTTGAATCTTTTGAATGTTTTTGAAATTTTGATTATTTTATGTATAAAATGCCTTTAGATGAAGAATGTTGAGAGGCTTAGGCTCTTCAACACCTTCTAACGATGTTAGGTATTATGTCCCTGGTCCAATCTTCTCTGAGATGATATAAGGACCTATCTAGTTGACCATAAATTTATCTCACAGGTGCGGTGGCAAGTTTGAGTTTTGTTGGTTCTCTTTGAGCACAAGATCCCCAACCTTAAAGTCTCTTAGATGGAATTTATTGTTATAAGCTTGTGTTATATGATCTTGGTAAATGTGAAGATTCTCAAGAGCATTGATGCAATGTTCATCAAGAAGGGTCAATTGATCAAGGTGAGCTTATCATGTAGTGTCATCATCGATGAATTCTTTCAATGCGATATGCAATGTTGGAATTTCTAACTCCAAGGGCATAATGGCCTTAGTGCCATATACAAGAAAAATGGTGTTGTCCCAGTGGATGTTTGCACGCTAGTCTTGTAAGCCCATAATGCAAGAGGTAACTATAGATGCCAATCTCTATGATTTTCTTTCATCATATTCTTTAAGATGGCAACAATTATTTTGTTTGAGGCCTCTACTTGCCCATTTGCTTGTGGATAATATGGTGTTGCAAAACTATGTTGAATGTTATATTTGGATGTTAAAGCCTACACATTTTTGTTCTTAAATGAAGGACCATTATCCAAAATTATTTTGAAGGGGACCCCAAAGCAATAGATGATATTATGAAGTATGAACTCCATAATTTGAGGTCCTATTATCGATATTAAGGGGACTACTTCCATCTATTTGGTGAAGTACTCAAATGTCATTAAGATAAATGTGTGTCAACCCAAATATGGGGGAGAGATCTTTCCAATTAGATCGAAATCCCATTGAGAAAATGGCCAAGCCACCTGAATGGGTTGTAAGGCCTATGATGGCAGGTGTGTTAGATTTGCATGATGATTCAGTGCACTTCCTAATATACTCACAGCAATCCTTTTCCATGGTGGGCCAATAATAACCCATTCAGAGGATGCGCTTGATGATGGCCATACTACTAAAATGGCCATCGTAGGTACCATCATGAGCTTGTAAAATCACCCAAGCTAATTCTTGGGGTTCAAGACAATGAAGGAGGACTCCATCGAAGCTTCGACGATACAATATATCTCCTAGAAAGACATATTTGGTCACTTTTTTCTTGAATGCTCATTTTTTGGCTTGCAACAATCCCTACAGGATGATTCCAAGCTTAAGGAAATCTTGTAATTGGCCTAGCCAATCCTGATAAGCTACAACCTCGATAGATAAGATAACTTGTTCTCCCTATGATTTAATATGCACAAATGCAAATTGAGAATATAACCTTGTGGTGAATGGTGATACCATTCCCCATAGGACCCTACGAGATCAAATACCCCCAAGGTACCTTCTTTAGAAAGTCTCTGGCTTTGTAGAACCACTCATGATTTGGTTCTATATGAATCATGTTGACTAATTCTTGGTTTTCAAAAGCCTCACACTGCATCATTGATTGTGAGAGCATCTTCACATGAATGGTAGTGAAATCAGTATATGGATTCTAAGGGATCAAAGATATCATAGTGTCTGCAAATATTTTGGACGTGCGAGGGATTACCTCGATGTTGTACCATTCTAGTTGGGCTAGGTAAGTGTCAACAAGGTCTTTGTAAGCCTTCAATATTGGACACCTATATTGAAATAATCCCTTAACTTGATTGACTATGAGAAGGGAGTCACCAAAGATATTTAGCCTTTTGATCTTCATAGAGATGGTTGTTTGGAGACCCAGGATTAGGGCCTCGTATTTGGCATTATTGTTTGTGCAAGGGAAATATAGCTTAAATGATAAGGGCATTGGAGCACCTTGTGGCATGAAAAAAACAATCCTTGCACCACCCCCTTGCTCACACTTTGAACCATCAAAGAATAAAGTCATGTCCACTTTATTTTCTAGTTCTTCAAGTTTGGGTGCTTTCAATAATGCAAAGACTGCATCATCAAGAAGTTCAATGGTGAGAGGCCTACTTTCCTAAAGTGGCGCCTCTACCAGTTGATCAACTATGACTTATCCCTTGATGGACTTTTGGCTTATGAATTCTAGATCAAATTTGGTCAGTAGCATGATCCACTTTGTAGTACGTGTATTATGATATGTCTTGCTCATCATATACTACAAAGGATTTTGTTTTGATATCACATACGTTGTATGGCTCAGCATGTAGTGGCACAACTTCTTAGTCACAAAGACCACTGCTAAGCATAGCTTCTCTATGTATGCGTACCCTAGCTCATAACTTACCAAGGTGTGGCTGATATAATATATCACTTGTTCTTTATCTTGCATGTTCTTTTGAGCCAACATGGTGCCCAAAGAAAAATCAGTAGCAGATATATAAAGCAAAAATGGCACATCTGGCCTTGGTGGAGCTAGCACTGGTAGTGTCACCAGGTATTTCTTGATCTCAACAAAGGCTTCCTGACATTCTTCATCCCAGTGGAATGGGACCCCCTTATGTAGCAGTTGATTCATGGGTCGACATTTGTTTGATAGTTGTGTGATGAAATGCTTTATGGATGCTACTTTGCCCTATAGGCTTCTCAACTCTTTGATGTTAGTGGGTGGGACATTTCTAGGATAGCCTTTACCTTTTTTGGGTCAACTTTGATCCCTTGTTTAGAAATGATGAATCCTAAGATTTTTCCTAAAGTTACACCAAAGACACATTTCTTGGGATTCAACCTGACATTGTGCTCAATCAGGTGATCGAAGACCTTTCTCAGGACCTCGACATGCTCTTCACATAGCAATGACTTGGCCAGTAAGTCATCGATATAATCTTCTAGGATCTTGTGCATGTAGTCATGGAAAATGTATGTCATAGCTCACTGATATGTGGCACCAATATTTTTAAGACCAAATGGTATTACTTTGTAACAAAATGTTCCCCATGGAGTGGTGAACATGATTTTGTGCTAGTCTTTGGGTTTAATCCAAATTTGATTGTAACCAAAAAAATCATCCATGAGGGAGAGCATCTCATGACTTGCAGTGACATCTACAAGAGCATCTATGTTGGGCAACGAGAATGAATCCTTGGTGTTGCCTTATTGAGGTCTCTAAAATCCATGCAAATATAGATTCTTCCATCAGGTTTTCCTACAGGCACCATGTTTGATACCCATTCTAGATAGTCGATGGGTACAATAAAGACTACATCCAATAGCTTTTACAACTCATTCTTTACCATCAAGGCAATGGTTGGATGCATCTTCCTGAGCTTCTGCTTGATCGATTTCTTTGTGGGATCTAGTGAAATGTTGTGGACAACCAATTTTAGATCTAGACCTAACATATCCTTGTAGGTCCAAGTAAAGAGATTAGGTCTCTCTTTCAATAGAGGTATGATGATGGCATGTTCTTCTGGAGATAAGCTCTCTCCGAACTTAACTTTCTTTGGATTAGAAGGATCATCATTGATGTCCACCTTGAAAGTTTCCTCTATTGACATGTGTGACCCATCCTCAAGATGGTGAGGAGTGGGGATCAAGTGGATGTCATCTATTGGATTTAAAGGTTCAACTAAATCATGGTCAAAACCAGCATGATAAACATCATGTGTGCAGCCTAGTGCAAAATGAAATGGTTGTAGCATTTCTTCATTGGGGAAGAAATATTTAGGCTCTAAGGGTGAATCAGCATGATCCCAATCAATAGCATCTAAGTTAAGACACAATGGTTTAGAAGGATCGGTTGGGTTTTGGAGTGGAGTGGTCAAATCAATGGAGATCATGTTGATGGATGGAATGGAATCTCCAAGACCATGTGGGTGTGACTCTGCATTGTTGATTTACCTTCCATACCCAAGATGTGGCTCTAGGGGTATGGGGATCTCAAGATCCGATCTATGGATAAATGAGAAGATGGGATCATTTGGTTGAAGTAGCTCTCTAAATGTAGGTAAATCGAGAAAGACCATGTGATAGATCGTATCTAAATTGGGTGGTCTTCCCCTGAGGTGAGGGCCAATATATAATATGCAGTACATCTCATCTATATCAAAAGGATCATTGCGATGATGCAAGTAGTGAGGTCCAAGGTAGGCCCTCTCAGTCTCATCTTCATAATCACTATCATCTATGAAGAATCCCTCATTCCTACCCACTGGAATTGGGTGATGACCTGAATGTTGGGTCCCTAGGTAGGCCAATTCAATCTCATCCTCATAGTCACTATCATATATGAAGTGCTCATTATTTATGCCTACTAGCTCTATGAGGTGATGTAAATGTCTAGGCCCAAGGTAGGCCATCTCAGTCGAATCTTCTAACTCATAGTCACTCTCATCTATGATGTATCCACCCCCTGTGTTAACTGACCAAGTGAGGTGATGTAAATATCAAGGCCCATGATAGGCCAATCTAGTTTCATCCTTAGAATCACTTGTGATGTACTCATTCTCTTCTCACTCATAACCATAGCCTAGTTCATCCTCCCATAGGATGATTCTTGATGGGCTTGCTTTGAGAGAGAAATCTGGATGATACTCATCGAGTGGTCCTATATTGACCATAGCCACCCATATGTCACTCAAGTAGCTTATATTTGGTTGATAGGGATTCCATTCAATGTCTTCCCTAAACCCTAAGCTCAACCTATCTAGAGATGCTACCAATGAATCATCGTAGCTTCGAATATGATATCCTAGGCCAGATCTATCAATAGGTAACTAATATCATGGTTCAAGCAAGTTTTGTCACCCTTGCTCATATAGACCCAAACCATAGCCATGCCAATGGTTTCGCTCAAAGTATCTCAGAGCAAACTCAGGATTAGACAAGTAATGAACATTTGAGGTGAATGGCTCATCCTCATCCTCTTCAATTTTTGAAGCATTATGGGCATAATCCAAACTAGCATAGATGAAGTTGGTTTGGTTATGGGGATCCCCAATGGAACCATTATCCCTATTGTTAGATTCAATATTCTTGGTCATCCCATGTCTTGTGCAAACTTGATAATGGGTATGAAAGTCATATTCTGCACAAGATATTCACCTAATCCTGTGTTAGCTAGGTGAACTATCACCTACGGTGTAGATGATGTTGATGATGATGTAGGTGAGGCAGGTTGAGGTACCTCCTTGACTATGTCTTGGGGATCTTCCTCCTCCATGGGACTTGGAATATTCATTGTTTCACTTGGAATATTCATTGTTTCCATGGTTGGAAGTTCCTTAGGTCTTTCCTCCACCAAGGGTGCTTTTAGCTTCTAAGAGTCTTTTGCTTTAGATGTTGTTGGTTTCTTAGAAGTGCTAGTAGCTTTAGAAGCTGGAGGTGGTGCTGATGTGGATGGGTCACCTCGCACTGATTTGGATTTGCTTCTTGGATGTGTGGTAGGGGATGATGGCCTAATGTATAGGTGCATGGATGGAAGGACAAAATCTCCTAGTAAGTCAACCTAATGCACATATTTGAAAGGCTCTTCATCCGATGGTACCACATGTACTTGTCCCTCATGCACATACTTAATGCATTGGTGCAATATTAAAGGAATGCATTGCATGTCCCTTATCCAGGGATGCCCTAGGAGGATATTATACTGCATAGCCCCCTCCAATACATGACACATCACAAGGATGGTCTTATGCCCTACCTTTATAGGTAGGACGATTGTACCCACTATGGAGCATAGTGCATCATTGAAAGCTCTCAATGTGTAGGAGGTAGGGACGATGTTTGACCTAGGAATTTTCAAGTGCCCCATAGCCTTGGTTGTTATTATATTAATCGATGAGCTTATGTCGATTAAAACCCACTTGAAAGGTATGTCATTGATAGACGTGATGATATGTAGAGGTGGGTCTGCTACGGTAGTAGGGACTACCTTTATTTTATGATCATAAAAATGAATCATAGGCTCTTGACACTACTGCACTTGCCCCACAAAGTTTGTAAATACATCAAGATTCTGGGGTTATAGCTCAATTGATCTCAAAATTTCCATTAGAGTCTCCCTGTGTCTAGGAGACTATTGAATGAGCTCATATATTGATAACTTGGTCGGCATCATTTGGAGATTCTGCACAAGTCTACTTTAGATAGTTATCATAGGTCGTGCTGGAAAACTTGGAGGATTATTCTGCACCTACCTCTATTGAGGTGCAACCGAGATACGAGTAGGATAGTCTAGAGGCTCTGGTTGGTTGTGTCGCTAGCTTCTTATCACCACATTGACTATTTCAACCATTCCAATGAATCCCTGAGTGGGAGGTTCAACTTGGACTTGGTTTACTTGAGCACCCTGATCTCTAGGGACTTCATGGTTTGGTAATGGGTTTTTGAATATGCCCATATCTCTATTATTGGGTGCTAGTGGATTATCAACTTTTAGCTCACCCTTCTCGATCATGTTTTGCACAATATTCTTGAAACCGATGCATGCTTTGATATCATGCCCCTGTTGTTGATGGTAAGGGCAATAATGATCTTCCCTATATCCCCTGGGCTTGGGATGGTTAGGGTTAAGAAGTTGTTTCTCAGGTAACCTGAGTCTCTGTGCCTCACTTAGTTGATTGAATATTGATTGCATCGATTTTGACAGAGGCATGTAGTAGCGAGGTGGCTGATGTTCCCTATTTCGACCTTGATTGTTATTTGGGTTGTAATTGGCTAGTGGGGGTTGAGCCTGATAATTCTATGGTTGTTGGCTATTCCCTCCCTTTGGTACGTTTAACACAACCTGATTGACTAGAGCAGGGTTGGCCTACTTTTGTTGATTTTTATTATTATGGTTTTTGTTGTTCTAGTATTTTTTGTTTCGGAGCTTAAGATCTCCTTCTTCAACCTTGATGTCTTCTATCAGCTTGGATTGATCCAAGGCTTCCTCGAATGTTTCATATTATTGTAGTTGCAAGAGCAACGAGATGTGCTTAGCACAACTCTTAGTAAACATTTGGGTGAGCTCAATAGTGGGAACAAAAAATGGTAGTTTTTCCATTACTTTTCTCCATATGTTCCCATAGTCCATGACTGGCTTGTCATCGTATTACTTTAAGTTTGCCAAGTTGGACAAGTTTACTTTCTTCTTGATGCCAAAAGAAAAATGTTCAAGAAATGCATTCACCAGCTGCTCAAAACTAATGATGTTGTGCTTAGGTAGTTGATTGAACCATTCAGTTGTTGCACCTGATAATGTCATGATGAACGTTCTTAGCATTAGGGCATCATTATGTTCAAGTTGGAAGCACGCATTCATGAAATTGGTGACATGTTCTTGCATATCTTCCTCTCCTTTGAATTTGTCTAACCTAGGCATCTCGAAGTGCCTAGGATATGCAGGACTCGGTACCGAAGGGCACAGAGGTTGATTGTGTATCTTACTCAAGGTTGGCTTTTGCCCAACCGCATCCTATTTCTTGAGAGATTTGACTCTCTCAATGAGTATCTTGTATGCCTTAGAATAAATTATCTCTTTTTCTTGAAGGTTTAATCGCAGTGGTTGGGGAGGTAATCCTGCATTTGCCTAGTTTGGGCATCTATATTCATCCCCCACGACTACGGATGAGGGTTCTGGATATGTCTACTCTTGATCCTCCATTCTTGCATATTCTTGATTATGTTGTGCCTATTCTAGATCTAGGCATTGTTTATGCTTCGTAACATGATGTGATGTGTGGTGAGTGCACTCATCTCCTTGTCTAGTGTGTCTCTCATGTTGAGAATCAACATGTCTATCCATATGTAAGTTGGCCCAAGCCAACCTATTGGCTTGTTCTTCACACTCTATTTGTTCCTCTCTCAAGCACTACTCATTTAGGTGCAAACACCTCTTTCTCCGTGTTTCCTCCTGCTCGAGGATTTCTAAGCACTCTTGTTCTACGTGTAGTGTTTCCTCTAACCTATGTACATGGTCAGATTGATCTACCACTGAAGGTCCATGACTCTATAACTCCGTACGAGGAGTCCTAATGGAGAGGTCTCTTTGAGAGGCTCCTACTACTCTTTTACTCTTGTCTATCAGGGTGACCTAGTCTATGTACAGTGACCTATATTCTATACCCCCATGCTCGGAGGTAGTGTGCATGTTGTAGGGATGCTTTGAAGCTTCCCCTGGTTCATTAGTGTGCCTAGTTATTTGATGGCTATGTGAACTTCCCAAAATAGAATGTGCAGTAGCATTGCTTTTTTGCAGTTGGTCTCAAGAGAACCCGATCCAACTCATCAAGCTGTCTGGATTCCCATGGCCGATCTCATGGGGTTCCATTGGCACCAATGATATTATGATCTATGACTATCCTCCCATATTTAGGGAGGCCAGGAGCTACTATGGGTCTATGATTAGATGCAACCCTTGTGTCTTACCCCTCAGTGAGCTGATCTAACCTAAGTCTATCATGTGAATATTGGGGCCTTAAAGCCCCCTCAGTCTATATAAAGATTGAGACCGAAGCCTCCTCATGTCTATGTGAATATTGGGGTCTTGAAGCCTCCTCATGTCTATGTGAATATTGGGGCCTTGAGGCCCCCTCATGCCTACCGTGAGAAGAACCTGGATATGGTTCTCTAGTTGGGGTTTCTCGAGGAGTACCCCCATGGGTTGAGTTATCACCCCTAAGGCTCACTAAACTTCATCCAATGGCATTATGTGTGGGTGGCTCAACATCATTGTGACTATGATTGTGATTGCATGGAGCATCAGTTTTCACCTCGATGTTAGACCGAGGGCGGTTGCTCCGTGTAAAGACCATGACAATTGTGAATTATATCTTATGTAGATTTTAGAACACACAAACAAAGTAAACAAGTGTTTATCTCTTTTAAATTTTCTTGGTGTTCTTAAACTAGTCTTGTGTGTTTTAGATTTTTTGAATACTACAATCTAACTCTCATCATGTTTTTCATTTCATTGATGATATACTCATATTATTTAAGTGGATTTCACCTGTATGCTCGTAGCTCGATAATCGGTAATGAAATTCATGGTCATGTAAACCCACCAAAGTGTGGAGATGAAACCCACACCCGATCAGGGAGCATAGGTCCTACAAATTCTCACCCAGTACTCACTTGGTCAGTGTCATACCCTCTAAAGAGGAGTATATGCAAATTTTCCAAGCTATGTTAGATCTTGGAGCTAGTAGCCAATAAAATGGGTTCGTGGGATTTGAGCCAATGGGTGGAGATGAATGCCACCGTCATTGAACTCTACTAGTGGTTGGTGATGAAGTCCAACTCACTAGCATTTAGATGATGCATGGTGTGTGATTGTTCCTTTTAAATATTTTAACAAAGAAAAAGATGCATCATGAAGCACTCATGCTCTTTCCTATATGCCTAAAAAGAAATGTTTCATTTTCATAAAAATGCATATCTAAATGATTACATGATTTTCAGAGAATGCATTGTTACTTTATGAAGCAATGGCCTCTAGTTGGGCCCCAAGCAAGCAATCTCTACAAGCAAACCTAGACCACTAGAGACTAGGGCAGATTTGAAATCAGAAGTCCATTGTTCCTAGCAGTGGCTAGTAGAAAACTTAAGAAAACTATGCATTTTTCCTTTAATTTTCTCTATGTTTTCTAATTAAAATGAATTTTCCCTACTGCATTCTAGAAATAAAACATAGACAAAGAAATAAAAAAGTAGAGAGTTTCCCCAACCTGAAATCCACATCTGATGAAGCATAGGCTGCCCTTTGTTGCTAATTTTTTTATGTTCGTTGTCGACCAGAGTGGCCATGACAAACTGCTATCTTCAAAAGTGATCAAGCTCTTTTGGACACTATCAACCATAGCAGTCACACCTACACATATAAAACACACAAAATATTAGCAAATCAACCAAAAAAAAGAAAACCGAATGGGGGTCCCATCGTGATCGCCATCTGTACGATCCTAAGAAGCAATACACCTAATCTATTTGCAGCATAATATCAAGCATAAAACCATGAAAGCATAAAGAACAAAGAATTAACAAAACACAAGATATCTTTTCATTAATTCATGGTGCAATCCGGTTATAGATAGGTCCCTCTTAGGGATACCAAATGCTTGATACAATGATTACAAATGGAATTAAATAGCCCCTAAACGGGGATGGTGTACTCTATAGGCCTCTTAGATTCAACACAAATTTTTTCAAGGGCTTACTGATGCCTTCTTCTCACGTGCTTAGAGGGATCTGATGTCGAAGATGCTTTGCAATAATCCAGGACCTATGATCTACATACAAGAAACAATAGAGAATAATCAGTAGCATATGTGGCCTCTCATGATGAGGCTCTCTTTGAAGATCTACATGGAATGACATAAAAGCATAATGATGCAAAGATAAACAAGAATGCATAAATAACTAAGAAATTACTATGCAAATGCAATAGAAAAGATAAATTTATGCTAATATTAATTGGTAAAGCAGAAACAATGAGAAATCTATGCTAAAAACTTAGAAAATGATGACCCAAACTCTAGGCTATGCTTGTAGTCCGCTATCAAGGACAAAGGCCATGAATTTAAATTTTTTTCCTCATAAACTAGGGGTTGTGGTACTCAATCCTTCATCTGAATTGATGTTCAAGGGTCACCTTCATATCCAAAGATAGATTGGTGATGAAACTCGTGTGGAATTGAATTCTTGAATGGTGCGTTGTCATTGCTCAATCGAATAGCACTTCGTTACTCCTCAAGGGGATGTGAAATTGCTCTCCAATTCACTAGGGATTCATTGCATAAAAACTTAGATATTCTAGATTTTTTCTTGTTCTTGGGAGGATGCATATGTAGACCTCCTAGATCTAGATCCAGATCATGGCTTACTGAAGAAGCCAAGATCCATATTTGCATGTAATTGATCATTAGAGGGGAATGCTCAGTCATAGATTTGCATGGAATGGGTAGTCAGGAGGATCTCTAGGAGATCCATGCCAAAAACTTCTTGAATTTGATGCAATTGTAGTCAAACTACGTTATTCTGGCTCGCATTCAAGGCCAGTTTGTATTTTAGTGTTGGTCGTTGTCTAGAGCAATGGCTAGTTGTGGACGCTCTCAACTTTAGTGACCTATGTTGGCTCTCTGGTTGATAGCGGCTGATCTTTAATGGGCCATAACTACCCCTTTTGAGTGGGTAGGACCACTACTAGCTCTTGGAAAGGTCCATGATCAATCATATGGTCTTTGGATATGTCCATATGAGTAGTATCCTAAACATGACATGTTTTAGGTATCTATAGGAAGAGTAGCTCAAGGTGATTCAATAAAGGCTCAAGGAAGCATATGATCACCAAAATAGTTATGTTGATCTAAAAATATAACCAAGAGAATTTTCTATGGGAGACAGAGTCTTCTTAAGGGTTAAACCCAAGAAAAGTGTCACCAAGTCAACTATTGGATCCCTATTTTATTGGGCCTTTTGAAATCATTGATAAGACTAGTCAAGTAGCCTATAGGCTTGCCTTATCGCCCAACCTATCAAAAATCTATAATACTTTTCCATATATCCTTTATTAGGAAGTGTTTTGGTGATCCTTCTCATGTTTTAAATGTATCAAAATTTCATTTGGAAGATCTCACAGCCATTGAGGTGTGACCTGTCAAAATTCTAGAATCTCGTTCTAAAAACTTAAGAAAACATACCCTAGATTAGTATAAGGTCCAACTGGACCATTTTTCTAATAATTGTGCTACTTGGAAATATGCTAAGGAAATGAGAAAGCAATTCCCTTTTTTGTTTGAATAAAAAAAATTCAAAAAATACAAAGGACTGTGTTTAGTCTTGGGGGAAATATGGCCCACCTTGGAAAGACTTTTCCTTGTTTCTTAATTAATGTACTAATATGTTGATATTTAATGCATGATCCTATTTTGTTCTATCAAGATGAGTGGATAGTTGCACTTTATGTTTCTATAGTTGGATTGTGTTATTTTTAGAATATGGTACTATTGATGAATTTTGTTGTTGCAGGACCAAGTACTCTCACAAGTGGATTGGTATGGGATAATCATTGGATTTGAGAGAAAAGAGAAATGATGGATGAATTTTCATTGATAGCCATAAGGGTAAAACCCTCATATAGATGCATTTACATATGTGTATGTTTGATTAAAAATGCACCATCGGGCAAGGAGGTTGTTATAAAGATGAAAGAGTCCTTACCCTATGCTTAGGGGATCCTTTGTAGGTGGGTGATAACATTGTAGTTATCGTAAGACCTCCTACTTAAGGAAAAGTATTGTTTGTGCATATTATTTATTTGCATCTTAGTTTGGGTGAGGACTTTAAGCAAGAGCCCTTGTGTTGCTTAGACTTGTAATTTATCATTAGGATGCATTTATGCATGTGTTCTGAAGTATGGAATTTGTTTGGTTGATGATTTATCAAATATTTATTAATAATAATGTTAGTATTATTAATACATAAACTATTAAATGTCAATGTTAATGGTTAATATTAACATACGGTGTTAATTAAGTTAATTTTATGAGGTAAGTAATTAATTTAACTATATATAAATATATTACACTAATGTTAGTAATTAAAATAGCAGTAGAAAGTAATATTAATATTAAATGAGATGAGTGATTATTAATACCTTGCTTCAAAAAGTATTAGTTAATTATTAGTAGTTTGATTGAGTATATGAAATGTGCACATTTATTAATTAAATGTTATAAATACCATAATGATGAGGAGCAGTGGAATTTTAATGTATGGGGCTAAATTAATTAAATAAATAATATAAGATATTCATTGCTAATTTTAGTGAACGTTGGAATTTTAATGTATCGAAATTAATTAATTAAATAAATATTTTGAGATTCTCATTGCTAATTTTGGTGAGTGTTGTAAATCGATGGATTTTTAATGCATGAGAATTCAAGAGGTCATAAGGACCATTAGGCTCTCCAATTATTTGATCTCCTTGGACTACCAAGTTTTTGGGAGATCGCTAGCTAGAGGAAGGACCTATAAGGAAGGAGTTTGGAGGAGGATGAATTGGTTTTTTTAGTGTGAAAAAGTAGGGCTTCTCATTTGGGAGCTCCACCTCATGGATACCTGACCTACATTTTTTTAGGCGAAGTATGTATGCATTACTATCTCCTTCTCTCACTTGGTTTTAGGTTGCTATGATTCTTTTTTTTAGATGTAAAATCTTTTGAATTTTTATGACTTCATTTATTGTGCAATATTTTGATTATTCTGCTTTGAGTCGAGGATGTAGTAGATCGGGTTTTGGTAGATTGGAATATTTATTCTTCTTTGAAAATAGATGTGGTATTTGAATAATTAATGGGATTTCTATAAGGTTGGCCCTTTATTTGATAAGGAGATGACCTTATAAAAAAATTAGAGATTATCCTTAAAGTCACATCCCACAATTTTTGAACTTTTGGTTGTGTCACTCTATGTAAGGCACAAGTGTCTGGTGCATTTGACCATTGTAATAAATGACTATGACATTCTAAAATGACAACATTATAGATAGATTAAAAAATGAAAGAGAATAATATAATAATAAAGGAAAAAGTAGCAATGCTATAATAGCTTTAAAGAGAAATAGATAAAACTACAATCCATAAAACAAGTGCAAATCAATTAATAATTAGAAAGTGTGAATATAGGTTTAACTAGTACAAGGGAAGAAACACATGTAACACAATAAATAACAATGACAGATATAAAAGTAAAAGAGAGTATATTATAGGAAACTAGATAAAGTAGGTCAAGACATAGACACAAGTGGTAAAAGGATCAATAGCCACAAATAAAGATATGAATGAAAAACAAATTGGAATACATGTAAGTAAAAACAAAGAAAGACATGATAGTCCAACAGACAAAAATATGAGAGGTAAGAGACTATGGAAAAGTTGAAGACATATTTATTCTAACAAGGAGCTTCCTCAAACATAAACTATAATTGAAAAGATACATTTTTCAAGGGAGGAAGATGGAAAAAATAAGAGAAGGATGGCATAGGCATATCAAAGTTACTATGACACAAAAATGTTGACAAAAACTAGATCCTAAAAAATAAGAGTCTTTTGAAAGGTTCACAATTTTTCATAAATAGAGACTTAACCACAATATAAGAGGAAGAGAGAATAGAGGAATTGTGAAAATAATGACAACAAGAAATTAAGGTAAATGGACATGGTTAAATATTAGAGAGGTTTACATCACTAGTCAAGTTTTTTAAAGACACCAATACAACAAGAGAAAGAAGGGATGATTTAGAGAAAGTACAAACAACAAGGATGAAATTAAATGGATGGGTGAAAAAAAGGAAAGGTCTACATATCTAGTCAAAGAATATAAGAAAAAATAGAATGGACTATCCTATAAGTAATTAAAATTAGAAAGTTTAGAATTGTAGAGGCTACCTTTGAAGGAGGGGACTTGGGTTAGGGCCCGTCATTGAAGGAAGTGATATAATTTATCTCATAAAAACTCATAAACATGATGGGTGCAAGACTACAATATTTGAAGGTTATAGGAAGAATGTAGTATGGAATGAAATAATAAGAAAGGTAAGGGATATGAAGAAAAAATTGTTTTCATAAAGGGAACTTGTATAGGCACCGGTTCTAAACAGAAGCAAAATTGAAGTGTTTGTAGAAATGTCCAAGGAAAAAGTACTAAGGAAATAATTTGAATACAATGTAATGACATATAGTCATCATTTTTTTGACCTCAATATTTTATTATTTTTTAGGTTGGTTTAAGTTCTATATAGGAAAGGAAAACAATTATTCAACGCATCTTAGAAATTATTATTACCAACAACTAGGATTGCACTATAAATACGACCCCTTTATTTTGCAAGTATTATGTATGGATGTATGCTTCGCTGATAATAAGAGTGAGATGTATTATTGAATAATAGAGTTATAAATATAAATGATATATATGCATTTTTTATCATTGTGGCTAATATATTAATAGAATATACATATTATGCTCTCATTATGTGTATAGTTGTGTATTAATGTTTTTGTGATTAGACTATTAGATTCTAGTGCAAGATGAATCAATTGCAAATTGGAGAATTCATATGATTGCAGTGCAGACATCATCAAGGGTTACTAAGCCATCAAGGTTCCAAATATCATTAGATGAAGGTCATCATTAAATAAGTCGACGAGGAGTGGAGAAGCCATCATTTGATCAATCACTATCAAGAATTATTGGTTGTGTTATGACATCATGGGATGTGTTCATGTCATCATTATGAGTGTTATTTGAGACTACAAGTTGGAACTGTCATCTAGATATTGCCATCTACAATGCTCGATCAGGATAGTGTGTCAATTAGTAAGAGTGTCGTATGAGTTAGACCTATCATCCAAAAATTATATGAGAACACCTTACTATCTTTGGTATGTTGTTGTCTAGGACTGAGTACCTTTTTATTAACTATATTCCATTTGTTTAAAATTGCCATTCCCTCATCCTTGGGAATCTCACTCTTTTGCTACATTTGAAAATGTTGCTTAATCAAAGTACAAATTGATAGAGATCAAAGCATTAGGCTTAGCACATGTGAAGAATAATAATATGAATGATAGATCTAAGATTACATGGACAATAGAAGAATCAAGGAACAACTCTAGAGAAACCTATAAGAATAAGTGCAAGACTTGCTAACCAAGGATTGCAACCAGGAGAAGAACTTATACAACCAAAAGTAGAGTACTTTTGGGACCCTCAAGAGGATGATGGTATGAGGGAAGAAAATGAAAGGTGGTAAACATTGTTGCTAACGATGAAGAACAAGGTACAATAAATGTATCAAATAGCCAATAAAAATGTTTGTGTAAGTTAAGACACCAACGTGGAGCAAGTACAAGTAGACAAAAGGTGGATGAACATGCCTGAGCAAGCAGGTAGGAGTTTGTCAAGGGCTGTAGAGGATGGGAGTCAGGAACTAGAGCAACCACATGAGAGTTTTTGGGTAAGATAGATGAATCCACCACTTGTATATTCATGAAGGTCATGAAGTATTGATGCACCTAAGTTAGAACAAAGGCTATTTGAAGGACGAGAAGCATCTCTAGATCACAAAGTAACAAGAGAAAATGTACAAGAAGAGGAGAAATAAATATAGAAGAAGATTATGAGTGAGCATGAAATTTTGAGAGTGAAGCAAAGCAAACAACACTCGAAATTGAAGGTCACTATAGAAGTGAAGACTCAAATAGTGATAAGAAAGATGTGCATGTGGCAATTCAATCAATGCAAAAATATTTCAAAAGGATGACTAATAAAATCAAGGGAGAAGTAAACAAAGACAATAAGGAAATATGGTGCTCATACTATAAGATAGAAGGGCATATTAATATAACCTATCCCAAAAATGTATATTGTAATATATATGGTGTTGGGGTATGCTATCATAGAATGCCCATTCAAATTGAGAGGAATAAGGCATCCTACCATGATGATGCAAAAAAAATATGAAGAGAAGTTAAATACCTCAAATAATGCGTAAGATGTGACTAGTGGGGGATATTAGAATAATCATTGTGATGGATGACAATACTAGTAGAATAATCGACAAGGATGACAAATTCGATTATTCTACAAATCTGAGGGGAAACCAATCATCCAATGTAGGAATTTATAATAATGGGGACACTTTGCAATGAACTATCCCAACCCACAATTATGAGGAACTTATGGAAATAATAAAATACACACATGTAGGTAGTGTAGACTAGGCAATCACAAGAAAGTAAATTTTCCAAAGAAATCAAGTTTCAATAGAACCCAAAATGTTAATTTGATTGACATAGATGAATCAATAGACTAGTAGGACAAATAAAAATAGGTGCTAATAGTAATGAGAACTTAAGCAAAGAAGTTTGAGCAGTATCCTAATACCACCAAGGAAAGTGAGAGATGATAGGAAGTGCATGACGTGATCAAGAAAGAAGAAAACAAAGAAATATAGATTACTCCATGAGAAACCATTGAAGAAACCTGAGGGAATACTGAGTAAAAAATCATCGGCAAAGCAATTGGTAACACAAATATTGAACACAATAATTGAAGTAAAGTTTTCTAGTTTACTTGATGCCATACCCAAGCTATATACAAAAGTAGGAGAAATTGCATGAACCAAGAATGAAGATGAACCAAAAGAGGTCACAACAATTAAGTAAGACCAATTCATATATCCTATAGTATTGATAATTAAGGTAAGAAAGAAGCTAACTTTGATTCACATGGATTTATTGCATCATAATATAACACAGATGATTGTGGATGGAATATTTAGCATAAATATCATTTCGAAGTAGACTTGAAGGGATATTGGGAAACCATTTTTGTTGTCCCCTAATGTTTGGTTGTACAGAGCAGATTAGTATGGAATAGAAATGAAGGGCATAATAACAAACCAAAAAGTGAGAATAGTCGATCAAGATTTCATCCTATATTTTATGGTGATTGTAATGCAAAAACTAGCTTATGATGCATTATTGGGATGTGGTAGACTAAGAATGACCAAAGTGAATCATAATTGGGAGAAGGAACATCTTACCTTTAAAAAGATCCAACAAAAGTGTATGATAAATTTGAAGAATCAATTTGTAAGTTAGGATATAAAAATTTTAGATGAGTTAGGAAGCTAATAATCATATGAAGAAGGTATATATGAGTTAGATGAAGGAGTGTGTTGGAGTTGTAAGATTGCACGAAAGACAAGATGTTGAAAAAGGACTTTTCAATTGGTATATGGAAGATTATGAGGTATTCATGTCACATTATTTTTGCCTCTACATAGATAAGGAGGACTAGGATGAAGAGAAGAAATATGTACAAGAGGTCATCAAAGTAGTCAAAGGAAATCCATTATTAAGAAGAACGAAGAGAAGGAGAAGTGGACATTTCAAAAAAAAATGTATATTACATAGTAGGAGATGCAATCATTGAAGACAAACTAACCCATCCAATTGATGTAGTCAAAGCAAGAAAATAATAAGATATTTTAAAGTATTAAGGATCGAAGATGATGCAAATGAACCTCAACAAAGGAGAGAATAATATTATAAGATTTTCCTAGAATACAATGATGTATTTGCATATACTTATAAGGATCTAAAGGGGATACCACTAGAGTTGAGAATACACTGAATTCCTTTGATTGTAGGTGTAAAAACGATAAGGATATGACCATACAAAATATGTAATCCTAGTGAATGTAGAAATTGAGATGTTAGATGCATGCATTATCTTCAAAGTGATAGTGAGCGAGTGGGTGTCACTAAGAGTGATCACTTTGAAGAAAAAATCTAATCAAATTTGAATTTGTGTGGACTTTCAAAGCTTGAATGCCATAACAATAAAATATCCTTTCCTTACCCCATTCATAGACTCTATACTAGAAGTAGTCGAGCATGAGATATATTCCTTTTTTGATAGATTCACAAGCTACAACTAAATTAGCTTCATTGAGGAAGACAAGTTGACGATAACCTTTGAAGTGGAAAATTGCATATATGCATATAAACATATGTCATTTAGGTTATGTAATGTAGTCATCACTTTTCAAAAAATCATTATGTATATCATGATAAAATTCCCATAGGGATGTTTAAATATTTCCTAGATAATTAGTCCTTATATGGAAAAACAACCAAACCGTTATAGACATTAGAAGAATGTATGAGCTTGTGTCAAAAATTGGCATTAAATCTTACAAAATGCATGTTATTGGTTCCTTATGACAATTTTTTAGGGCATATTGTCTATAAGGAAGGACTAAATACTGACCCAAATAAATATGAGTCATATTGAGCATGGAGGATCCATACAATATGAGTTTAGTAAAGATCTTTCTAGGTACACTAGGTTATTGTAGAAGTTTTATAAGAAATTACTCACAAACAACTAATCCATTAGATGCCTTCATGTGTAAGAATATTCCTTTTAAATGGAAGAAGGAACATTAGAAGACCTTTGAATATTTGAAGGTAATGTTGGTATGTGTTCCCATTCTGGTATTTCTATATTGGAACAAAGAATTTCATGTTTACATCAACACATCAAACTTTGCGATCGGATGCACATTAGCCCAGAAGGGGTGATTTGGGCTTGATCAACCCATTTACTTTTTAAAGTGATTATTATCAAGATAAGAGAAGAATTATAGCATGATAGAAAAAGAAGCTTTGAGGATGGTGTGTGTAGTATAAAATTTTAGACATTACTTGTTGGCCAACCCATTTTCTTTCTATGTGGATAATAAAGCACCATTATTTTGATTAACAAACCAACTATATATGGATGAGTGAGCAGGTGGCTTGTCACATTATAAGAACTCATGTTTCAAGTGGTAGTAAGGCCAAGGAAGAAGCACATAATAGCAGATCAACTATCAAGGATTCACTCGAAGAAACTACAAAAGGAGGAATACCAGATGAATTCCCTTATGCATAGTTATTTATGGTGAGTGCAATACATGCATGGTATAAGTATATTAAGGAATATCTATCAACAGGAGAGCTACCAAAGGAGATGACAATAATATAGAATAAGAAGATTAGTGTGAAATTAGCACCATTTTTATTGATTGCAGGCTTGTTATACAAGTTAGGACCTAATCAAATCTTATGAAGGTGTGTTATGGATGAGTTACAAATGATACTAAAGGAAGCACATGAAGGACTAGTCAAAATACACATGGGTCTAGATGCAACAACAATAAAGGTGTTATTGGTAGGATTATGGTTGTCTACCCTATATCATGATGCTAAATAATGTGTTAAAGCATGTGATACTTGCCAGAGAATGGGAAATCCACTAAAAAGATATTTTATATCATTGTACCCCTTTTAACCATAAGAACTATTTGAAATATGGGGTCTAGTTTTTGTTGGGACATTAAAAATAAGCAAAAGGAGAAAGTATCAATATGTTGTAGTGGCCACTGAATACTTGACAAAGTGGGTGGAAGCAAGAGCTCTACTAGACAATTTTTTGAAAAGTACAATATGTTTCTTATGTGAACAATAATTACAAGATTTGGATTTCCCTTGCAGTTGAAAAGTGATAGAGGAAGACACTTTATCAATGAAATTATTTAAAATTTGACCATAGAGTTTAGGATCTTTCATTCATTGTCTAGTTTGTGTTATCCTACGATTAATGGATAGGCAAAGGCAGTAAACAAGGACCTAGTATAAATCATGGTTAATACATATGGAGTGGAAGGAGTTGATTGGGAGGAGGTATTGATAGGAGTCCTATGGATGTACATGAAAACCTTCAAGCCAACAATGAACCCTATGCCTTTCTAGTTGATGTACAAATAGGAAGTTGTAGTGCTAGTAGAGTTCTTGGTACCTAGTTTAAGGGTAGCAATAGAGAATCATTTGAGTTACTAGGAGATCCTAGAGGAGAGGCTCATGACACTAGTAAAACTAGAGTAAAAGTAGGTAATAGCTTAATGGACAACAAATATTACCCAATGATGAATGAATTTATGGTATGATAAGCACCTAAGGAAGTTAAAGTTGAAGATAGGTGACTTGGTGCTAAAATTTAATGGTAAAATATAGATCAAGCCAAGGAAGTTGAAGACCCTATGGTTTGGGCCCTTCCATGTAGTACAAATGATGGAAAATAGAGTAGTTCAATTAAAGAAGTTAGATGGTATTTTATGTCCCAAAACATTTAATGGATTGAAGTTTAATCCATACAAGGTGAAGGCACATGTAAATGTGATCAACTTTGAATCTTCAAAAGGAGAAATTGTAGGAAGACCAACAAAGGTGTTCGAGAATATTACATTATTTGGTACATGCAAATGTACCTCCATGGTACCTTTATGGTATAAATATAAATATGTAATAGATTAGGGTTTGAGTCTATAGTTTAGGAGAGTTATTTATATTTTCTCTTTGTGTAAGTGTCATGTAAATTTGTAATGTGGAGGATATACAAAGTGTCATGCAAATGTGTAATAAGAGAAAGTGCACAAGTGTCATGTATTAGGAGTGCATGTAGAAGATTAACTATCATGTATATGTGTGCAAGTGTCATAGAGTTAAGTGTGCATGTAAGTAGAGAATGAAGGATTTTATATACAAGTGGTAAGATGTGAAGCCAAAGGATATGAAAGTACTGTCTTATGTAAAGAATAGGAAAGATTTCAACTCTTAGATATTTGAGGAGTGCAATAGCCAAGTATTATAAAAGCGGTCTATAAACGATCACCATAGCAAGCGTTTATATTGAATCTTGTATACATATTTTGAGCAATACTATTATAAATATTTTTCATGTTATTAAATGAATTATTTTGGCCATTTGCATTCATATTTGATGTTATTGTGAATGTTATTATAATTTATATTGACCAATATATACTTTGATTGCTTTAATATTTAATTCTACTCTTGATTAAATATATTAAGACCTGAGATATTATGGCTTAATTATATAGGTACTTGATATAGTTTGTATTAAAAGCGAATAATGGTATTAGAGTTACTACAAAACTCTATCCATTTTTATAGAGTCATATTTAGAGCCACATTCATATTTGGAGTCTGAACACTTTAAAAGTAGTGAAGACTTGGACTCTATTTTAAATGTCTAAAGGAGTAGATATTGAGGGGATAATTAAAATTCACCCTGATTTGTATGCTAGGGTATATCCACTTGGTTCAAGAAAGATCAATGAAGATAAATACTTAGCCAAAATAGATTAAGGGCCAACCCAGAAGAAATTTGGATGTGAGAAAACATTCATAGTCACCCTGATATTAATTTGGATTCTTTATAAAATAGGAGAATCATATAAGTATATTGATTGTGCTTACACTAAGATCTGATAGAAATGTAGACACCAAAATTTAGACATTTACATTACACATCATAATTCTACATAATAATATATGCCTAGGTCTAAACTTAGGCATATAATTCCTGCACATTATTCATTGGCATTACACATCATAATTTTGCATAATAATATATGCCTAAGTCTAAACTTAGGCATATAATTCCTGCACATTATTCATCCACATTGCACATTTTAGTTCTGCATAACATTATGTACCTAAGTTTTGACTTAGGCATAAAATCCTGCACATAATTATATTTTCTAGATTTTATTAAATCTGGAAAATATCCTCCTAGGATACCCTCTCTCCTCACTTGACATGTGTCTTGGCCACATCACCATCACTCCTTTGCCACCTCTCATACACCCTTGCTCCCTTTGTCCCTTCACATGGAGCAACCCTCCACACTTCACTCCACTTCCAACTACCCACCTGCCACATCTCACACCTCACTTCACATTTCACTCCACTTGCACCTACCCACTTTCCACATCTCACACCTCACTCCACACATCTCTTCACTTCCAACTACCCACTTGCCACATCTCCCTAGTTTAGTGAGACACTTCTAGTGACTCACTACAACTACCCAAGGTAGGTGGATACCCAGTCCCTACCACTTGGAAGCCCTAGCTTACCACCTATCCTTCCCTCCAAAATCCTTAAAGGCCTATAAAGGCACCATCACATGACCAAAAAAAGGAGGAAGGGAATGCTAATGTTATGCTACTTGAATTGTGCTATGTAAACCATATTCATTATTCATCTTCTTCTATATTTATTTTACATTAGTCATTTTCATTGTATTTACATTTATCATATTCATTGTGATAGGTTCTACTAAACCCTTGTCTGTTTGCATGTGTGCAGATTCCAGGTTCAAGACTCAACAAGTTCAAGGCCATCACGGTGATCACGACAAACCCACCTTCCACATTGTTGTAGCATGAAGAGACGAAGACACCATCCTTGATCTGTAAAAGAGATTCCCCTTTGGCACATCTCTTTGTAAAATGCACCCTAAAAGGGTCAAAGTGTATCACAAGGGACTTTCCCTAATTTAATAAAATGTGTCATTTTTATTGTAATGGTGTTGTGTTTTTATGTATACAAACTTGGCAGCCCTGACTTGCCACCTATCCTTCCCTCCAAAACCCTCAAAGTCCTATAAAGGCACCATCACATGAGGATAAAAGGAGAGAGAGGAAGGCAATGCTAATGTTATGTTGCTCGAATTGTGCTATATAAGCCATATTCATTATTCATATTCTTCTATATTCATTTTACATTAGTCATTTTCATTGTATTTACATTTATCATATTCATTGTGACAGGTGCTACTAAACCCTTGTTCATTTGCATGTGTGCAGATTCTAGGTTAAGGATTCAACAAGCTCAAGGTCATCACGGTGGTCATGACAAACCCACCTCCCACATTGTTGTAGCATGAAGAGACGAAGACACCATCCTTGATCTATAAAAGGGATTCCCCTTTGGCACATCTCTTTGTAAAATGCACCCTAAAAGGGTCAAAGTGTATCAAAAGGGACTTTCCCGAATTTAATAAAATGTATCATTTTTATTGCAATGGTTTTGTTTTTTTATGTATACAAACTTGGCAGCCCTAACTTGCCACCTATCCTTCCCTACAAAACCCTCAAAGGCCTATAAAGGCACCATCACATGGGGAGAAAAGGAGAGAGAGGAAGGGAATGCTAATGTTATGCTGCTCGAATTGTGCTATGTAAGCCATATTCATTATTCATATTCTTCTATATTCATTTTACATTAGTCATTTTCATTGTATTTACATTTATCATATTCATTGTGACAGGTGGTACTAAACCCTTATCTGTTTTCATGTATGCAAATTCTAGGTTCAGGATTCAACAAGCTCAAGGTCATCACGGTGGTCATGACAAACCCACCTCCCACATTGTTGTAGCATGAAGAGACGAAGACACCATTCTTGATCTGTAAAAGGGATTCCCCTTTTACACATCTCTTTGTAAAATGCACCCTAAAAGGGTCAAAGTGTATCAAAAGGGACTTTTCCAAATTTAATAAAATATGTCATTTTTATTGCAATGGTGTTGTGTTTTTATGTATACAAGAAATATAAGATATATAGAAAGAGAAGAAAGAATATTGATTTCATTTAGGCTAAGACCTTGGAGGAATAGAAGAAAGAATATTGAATGCACTCATATTAGAATCTAAGAAAGAGAGAGTGTTGAAGAAAAAAACTCAGATAAAATCTAAAGTATAGTAGAAAGAAATGTATTGAATATCTCTACTAATATATATTGAAAGTTTATTGTGTAGTTATTCTACTCAAGTTAAGAAAAATTAAAATAGAGCAAAGAGTGAGCAGTTTGAATCACCTAAGTGAACCAGTTGAAGCATCATTCAATTATCGATTGTAGAATATTAACCAATGTGGTGAGGAAGTTGGAAGTAGAGGGAAGCCAATTATAGTGGCTAAGTAAACCTAAAGGGATTGTAGTTAGGTTAACCTAAGGGGACACCAATTAAAAGTAGTCAGATACTAAAAGTATCTAAAACAACCAGGTGCTAAGTAAGAGGATTCAATTCGAAGGAGCTAGCATAGCCAAGAGAAGGCCAATGAAACTAGTGCAACCAAAAGAACACCAATAAAAATAGTGTAACCAAGAGAAGGTCAATGTCTAACTAGAAGAGCAAGTGCAACCAATGTCTATCCAACATTGACCAGAGAAGAAAGCACAACCAGAGTCTAGCCAATGCCTACTAGAGAAGCAAGTGTAGCCAAAGTCTATCCAACATTGACCAGATAAGCAAGCACAACTAGAGTCTATCCAATGCCTACCACATAAGTAAGTAAAGCCAATGAACATCTAGTAGAAGAGCTAGCAAAGTAGCATCAAACCTGAGAAATCATCTAGAGAAGCAAGCATAATCTATTTCAAAACAAAAGAGATCAACAATCATTCGATGAAGCAAGAGTAGTATGTGTCAAACCAGAAGAGGCCAAAGGAGCCTGAATGCGAACCGTTTGATAGTGTTCTTCCCAAAGATAAAGTAGTTCCTAATAAACAAGCATGGGATAGTTTTGAGAGCAAAATGAAGAATATTTCTTGCTCATTTGCAATTACAATGATATATTTGGAGGGTTACATTTTATTCATAATGTCTATCACCAATAGCATTAATCAGTTTGGATGCATTATATCTGCATTTTGAAGTATTTTGCCATGTGGATACTAAGTTAGTAACATTACCTTTATTGATTGACTAATTAAAGTCCTAAGTGAGATATTATTTAAGTTTTTAAATCTTAATAGCTTTACTTATTAAGTGGGAGTTACAAAAAATAAAAAAATTTAAATGAAGTGAATTTGGGTGGGAGTTATAAGGACTTCTGCTATAATTTGAAATTAATATTTTAATTTTTTAATTTTTGAGTTTTTTAATATTTATTAAATTATGGAGTTATAAGGTTTTCTACTTTAAATAGGACTTAGAAAAATTGGAATTTTAGATTTGGTTTTTGAAATTTGAAGAGATAGTAGATTTGAATTTGAAATTTGATTTTTAGAAAATCAGATTTGAAATTTAGGGAAAATTTATTTGAAGAATTTTGGATTTGCAAATTTAGTAGGGAGATAAAAGGCTTTCTATTTCAAAAGATTTGAAAATTTTAAATTTGCAAATTTATTATTAGGTTATTTGAAATTGAAAATATTAAACTTTGGAGTAAAAAGGATTTCAACTTCAAAGGAATTTAAAACTTTGATTATCATGGAAGAAAACTTGAAGTTTATAACACGAAAGCAAAGATTGGAAGTTATAAAACCTAGCATAGGCAAATTGATTGAAAAATATGATGGTAAGCTAGATATAGCAATGCAACTCATCTACAAATAACCAATGAATGAAAGCTTCAAAATATTTGAATATTATTTACATTCAAAGCGTATTGAAGCAATTGATAATTCAAAGGGTGTTATTACAATACATATTGATACAATTAGCATAATTTACATGGAATTACTTTCATTTGAGCTTCATAAATATGGAATTCAAAAGCAAAAATATAAGATTGAAACTCTAAAAAGAAAAATAATGTTTGATCATACAAGTGAGTCAAGTGAATCATCTTAGAAAATAATGTTTTACTCATCAAATTCAAGAAATTATTATGATGCTCTAAGCATTTTTCTGAGATTATAGGACAACATCAAGATTGCAGGAAAGCATAAACAAAAGAAGCACATGAACCAAAATTTAAGGACAAAGAAGAAACTCAAGTAGTCCATGAACAAGATAGCAAAGAAGAAAAAATTGAAGAATCAAAGAAGGTTGTTGACGAAGGATCCCAAGCAAAATATCATGCACAATGTAAAGTTACTGAATGAAGAATGAAGATAAATATTGAAGACTAAAGTATTAAATAAACAAATAATGTAATACAAAGGGGTGTTGGAGAATATTATATTATTTGGTTTATGCAAATGTACCCCCATGGTATCTTTATGGTGCAAATGTAAATATGTAATAGATTAGGGTTTGAGTCTATAGTTTAGGAGAGTGATTTATATTTTCTCTTTATGTAAGTATAATGTAAGTGTGTAATGTGCAAGATATGTACAAGTGTTATGTAAGTAAGAGTGCAAGTGTGTAATGTACAAGATATTCATAAGTGTTATGCAAATGTGTAATGAGATAAATTGCATAAGTGTCATGTATGTAAGTGTAAAATATGTAATGTGAGGATGTGCACAAGTGTCATGTATTAGGAGTGCATGTAGAAGAGTAAGTGTCATGTAGAAGTGTGCAAGTGTCATAGAGTTAAGTGTGCATGTAAGTAGAGAATGAAGATTTTTGTATACTAATGACAAGATGAGAAGCCAAAGTACATCAGAGTCTTGTCTTGTGTAAAGAATAGGAAATGTTGCAAATTTTGGATATGTGAGGAGTGCAATAGTCAAGTATTGAAGAGTCACCTTTCTATGTTTATATTATGGAGATAAAGCTCCATACAATGTATTGGGAAAATGGTCTATAAATGATCACCATAGCAAGCATTTATATTGAAGCTTGTATACATATTTTGAGCAATATTATTGTAAGTATTTTTCATGTTATTACATGAATTATTTTGGTCATTTACATTCATATTTGATGTTATTGTGAATGTTATTATAATTTATATTGGTCAGTATATACTTTGATTGCTCTTATATTTAATTCTACTCTTGATTAATTATATTAAGACTTGAGATATTATGGTTTAATTATACTAGGACTTGAGATAGTTTTTCTTAAAAGCCAACAAGAGGTGACACAATGGTCTTCATAAAGTTTTGAAGGCATACAATTCTATGAAAAAGAAGAACCAACTAGAACCGCAAACCAAGGTGCAACTCAAGAAGATGAGGAAATGAATTTAAATTGGTTATTTAGGATAGGAAGAGAAGAATCTGTGATTCAATAGAGGGAGTTAGAACCTAGACCAATTGAATAACAAAGGATATGGGTCTATGTAATATTCTTGGATACATATGAAGAGAGGAGACTCCAAGCACTGATAGGTGTAGCTTTACAATGTACATTGTTTGAGATGATAGACGGGTCCAACGATGAATCTCGAAGTGAGGAATTTGAAGAGGAAGAACAAGGACCCTATATTGTGGCAAATAATGAGGGTGATGAGGCTTTGATACCTTTAGAACAAATCAAGTTAATGCAACAAAGAATACATAGGGAAACACAAAGGTTGTAAGAAGAATGTGAAACCATGCAAATATATAATGTTAGATTGATATATCATATCATTCAAGAATTGGAGGAGACTATGCAAATAATGAATGATAGAGAAGACTAAAGGTGAGTAAAACAAGATGAACTTGAACAATGAAAGTTAACTACAAAGCAAGAATTTTATAAATTATGGATATTCTTCTCAAGGCGAGGAAGGATCATCATCTAAAAATAAGTTTCTTCTTCATGAGTTTAAGTAGTTCATCCTTTGACTCATATATAATTTAGCTAAATAATAGTAGTAGTACTAGCTCAAGCTCTCTATTAACAAGAATATCAAGGAGGAATGTGAACTAAGTTCAATCAACTCCTCAAAGTGAAGTTAGGATATAAGAAGAAGAAGATAAACTTGGATAACAAGGAATTACTAAGGAAAGACCACAACAAAATTAGGAAGACAAACTGTTGACCCAGTAGGATATTAGCTAAATAGAGAAGTTGCTAAAATATTATGGAGAGACATTATGGAAGCACCAACGCTATCAGAAGAAAGAGGAAGTAATTGGGTAATATATTCAAGTAACGATGGAATTCTTCCTATTTTGAGGGAAACAATAGTTCAAGTTCAAATTTTGGTCTCTTAAGAAGGCATAGATAAACACAAAAAAATATCCTGAGACACATAGGTACCTAGATGCAAATAGGTAACTAAGAATATAGATGGACAAATTTTGAAGGTAAAGAGCATTTTTGAAGTGCCTTGAAGGGTTCAAGAAGAAAGAGATGATGTACAACCAACTCCTCAAAATGAAGAAAGGGAAGGCACAAGGAATGATTCAAGTTCTAATTCCTATTTTTCAAAATGATATAGATAGACATTGATTTATTCATCAAAATAGATACATCTAGAGGAATATAAGTGCATTAGAATATCATTGTAGGTAGATCAAATACTTATAATCTTAAGGCAATTATCATCGATAACCCAAAATAGAGAAATATTATGGTCATAATTACTATAGAGAGGATAGAGTAGAGGTAACTTGGGTAATCTAGAAATACCATTAGGTCATTGGTCCAAGGATACTTGGCCAAAGAAGGATTTTATTTGACCTCCATCTCGATGACTTGAGGGAAATAACTTTTCCTTCTGCTACCTTTAGGCTACAAGATCAATAGAATAGGCCATAAGGACTATTCGACGATCAAGCAAGAAATAACCAATGTTCATGAGACCATGGGATTGGACTTCTAGGACCCTGTCATGGTACACATGGAATCCTAAGAATTCATCATGAGCGACTACAAAATAAAATATACCCTATATAGTTAGGAGTTAGGCACTTCCAAACTAGGGATATTTGCCTAATAATGAAGGGGAGAACCATGAAATGGTTTTGGGGAAGATAAGGATTCTAAAACAAAATTCAATTTCCAAGGATAGGTCAAGATCTAAATCCAAGACAAATAACTATTGTCAGGCAAGTTATTGAGTGCCATCAGGAGGAAAAAAATATTACAAGAGGTCATTAGGCTATTTACGAGATGATAGTTGGTCATTAGGCTATCGATAAGATGATAACATATCGGTAAGATGGTAACAAGTTGACCAAATATTGATATGACGATAGTTGGTTGTTAGGCTATTGACATGATGATAAAATATTATCAGTATGTTGATAGGGTAGAAGGAGACCATAAATATATCGATCGAGTAATAAGGATCCATCAAGATATAGGTAGGATGGTGGATTAGTAGATAATAAGTATGAAGAGGAATACTCCAAGGGAGGATCATCAAGTAGGCCAATAGATGAGTTGATAGATGTGATGGAAATTTATGTCAGCATCATCGTACAGTTCATAAGAAGGAGGTGTCATGTGGTAGAGGCCATAGTGTAAATAATATAAATAGTTTTAAAAAATAAATAAATAAGTAAAAAAAATATACAGAATAAGGAAAGAAAGCAAGGAAACGTTAATAATTGCCTGTAAGGTGATGAGGTGAATATCATACAGTAGTTGAAATACAGAGTGGTAGCTAGCTAACCATTTGCATGGATGAAAACCAATTTTTGAAAATAATATAAATATAGGTGAGTAGGGGGAGGTGTAGGCATAATGCAATGTAAATTAATAGTGCAAATGTCAAAGGAAGAAGTTGCTTCAAGAGGTTGTCGATATTACAAAAATTGAGGAGATAACGTTGTAGGAAATGATTTTTTAAACAAAGGAGTAAGAAGTACCTATGCACTGATGGGACAAAGAAGAGAAAACAAATAGAGAACATTGAAGTCATACACATGAAAAATTATGATTTAAATTAATGAGTACTTCATAAAATTTAAGTGCATAGAAGGGTAACTATTGCTTGAAAAAAGTGCATTCAGACGAGAAGTAGAAGGAGTTGGTACTAGAAAGTTCCATCAATGGGTAACACAGAGGAGTTTTCATTGAAAATATGAAGAGTCATTGTTTGAGAAGAGTTGTCTAAGTACTATAAGAAATTTTGATAATTTAGAGAACAAGTTTGTAGAATAAAATGTTTTGTTTGACTAAACGTCATTGTTAGAAAATAAGAGTGTCAATATAGATGCTAGATATGCCACCATAGATGATAGATATTATCATCACAATGAATGTCATCATGAGCAGTGCCATCATATGTAGTAAAAAATTTGTGAGAGTTTGGATAGGCAACATATGAAATAATAGGTTGAATAGAAGATTGTGAGCATTGATGTTAAACGTAATTATCAAGATGCATAGGAGACCCTCAATTCTTGAAAGAATTAATTATATAAATCAACAAAGAATAACACCATAGGAGACCATATCAGAAGAATGAGTGAGACAAAGACAAAGAACATATCCATAGGCTCGTGAATGGGAGTGTGATTATGATATGGGATGAGCTCATGAGAAGCAATCACGGTGATGAGAAGAGAGCATTCAAAATATAAAGGAAGACATGTCAGGTAAAGCAAGAAGGAGAAGATACCCTTAAGAGATATAACTTGGGTACACTCCATAGGAGAATACTACCAAATGTGGCAAAATCCCTAAAGGATCATGAGCTATAACAAATTTTGAAGCAAGCATAAGTAAATTTTATCCTACAAGTACCAAACTCTGATAAGGAATTTTTTAAAGACTACTTACTATAGATGTTGGAGACCTATGATCCAAAGAAAAATGTAAGCAAAGTGCAAGTGGACAATCGATAATTGGCTATTGTTTTTTCTGTAGGAAACTTTAGGAGAATTTTTGGAGTACCAAATCAAGGAATTTTGATTGTCAAGGATGTAATGGATTATAACTAGAGTAGGTAGTTAATTAAAAGCATAACAAGTTTGAATAAGGATGAGATTCAAAAATTTATGTCACATGGAAGCAGAGGAGTCAAACAACAATAGTTAAAAAATTAAGGGTTGTAATGCATAATGAATGTGATAATGATAAGTTTGCTTGGAGAATAGAGGGCTTCAAATTTATCCATATGGTTGATACCATATATGTAAGAAGTTGAAGTGGGTAAAGCCTATGCCTATGCATCTTACATTTTATTTTGCATTAATGGTTTCTTGATGTGTAGTAAGTGTTAGTCTTACAATGGCACTGAGAGGGGGGTGAATCAGTGTAGACTCTTTAATCTTGAATTCACAGCTCTTAAAACAAAAATAATGAAACCTTAAAACTAGATAAAGCAAGTATCACAAGAGAGCATCACACAACACAAGATTTAATGAGGTTCACCAATGTGGCTACTCCTCAAAAATGACTGCTTGGACTACCATCCAAATCCAGCCTTTGCAAAGCAACAACTTTTACAACCAATTTACCAAGACCCACTTGGAAGGAGCACCAACCCCCGATTTATCGTAACCAAAAAGGAGCACAAACCCCCGATTTGCCAAGCCGGAAGGAGCACCAACCCCTTATGCCAAGCACCAACTTGGACTTCAATTCTGAAACTAGAAGAATGATAGTAAGATACCTTTGCTTTTACAAGACCCTGATTGGTCTGCTTCACTTTTGCGTCCTCAGCGCACTCTACTCTCTCTGCACTATCACTTTGCACAATCTGCTGCTTCACTTTCGAACGATCGTCTTCTCCCCTTTGTGCACTCTACTTCCTTTGTGATCTTCACACTTAGAATGATTCGACGACTTGCACACTGCACACTACGACCAAACTTCGCACTCTATGCACTACCTCCGATCTTCGCACTCTGTGCACTACCTCCAAACTTCGCACTTCTCTGCTTCGTCACAGTCGAACTTCATGATCGTCTTCTCCCTTTTGCGCACTCTGTTCTCTCTATGCAATCGCAGCGCACTTAGGACAATTCGATACGACTCTTCGCTCACTTTGCGCACTTCGCCATCATCTCGCCGCTTCTACGCTTTCTACGCTCTTACGGCCGCATTTCACACTTCGACACGCATTCATCAACATATGCAACACTTACTCAATTCTCCAAATAGCCCTACTTTTATAACAACATTTTCATGATGAAAAACTCTAATCTTAGTCAGCTGTAAACCCTAATCTTCATCGGCTAACATCGGTCTTCGTCGGCTTCAACTACCCCTGTAACTCTTCTGTTGTTGTTGCCACGAAAACACATGTCACGATATCATGACACTTTCGCCTCCGTACGCTTTCTCTTAGCTTTGGCCCGTGAGAATACAACATGTAGCGATATCGCTACACTTTTTCCTCTGTACGCTTTCTCTTAGCTTTGGCCCGCGAGAATACAACATGTAGCGATATCGCTACACTTTTTCTTCCGTACGCTTTCTCTTAGCTTTGGCCCGTGAGAATACAACATGTAGCGATATCGCTACACTTTTTCTTCCGTACTCTCCTTCTTTACTTTTGTCACAAAATCGCGACACTTCTGCCTTCTTACTTTCTCTCTCCTCCTTTAGTCGCGAAAATGCGACATGTCACGATATCACGACACTTTTTCTCCTTAGCGCTTTATCTTGCCTTTGGGTCACGAAAATGCGACATGTCACGATATCGCGACACTTTTTCTCCTTAGCGCTTTATCTTGCCTTTGGGTCACGAAAACGCGACATGTCACGATATCGCGACACTTTTTCTCCTTAGCGCTTTTACTTGCCTTTGGGTCACGAAAATGCGACATGTCGCGATATCGCGACACTTTTTCTCCTTAGCACTTTCTCTTGCCTTTGGGTTGTGAAAATGTGACATGTCGCGATATCGCGACACTTTTTCTCCTTAGCGCTTTTTCTTGCCTTCAGGTCACGAACGACATGTCGCGAAATCACGACACTTTTTCTCTCGGACTCTCTCTCCTGCAACATGTCACGAAATCGTGACACTTTTTCTCTCGGACTCTCTCTCCTACAACATGTCGCAAAATCGTGACACTTTTTCTCTCGGACTCTCTCTCCTGCAACATGTCGCGAAATCGTGACACTTTTTCGTCCGTACAACCTTCCTTGCAATATGTCGCGAAATCGTGACACTTTTTCGTCCGTACAACCTTCCTTGCAATATGTCATGAAATCGCGACACTTTTTCATCCGTACAACCTTCCTTGCAATATGTCACGAAATCGCGACACTTTTTCGTCCGTACAACCTTCCTTGCAATATGTCATGAAATCGTGACACTTTTTCATCCGTACAACCTTCCTTGCAATATGTCACGAAATCGTGACACTTTTTCTACTTGCCTTTCTCTCTTCCAACATGTCATGAAATCGTGATAGTTTTGCTTGCTTCTCAACATGTCGTGATATCGCGACAGTTTTTCTTTCTTGCCAACTTGTCGCGATATCGCGACAATTTTTCTTTCTTGCCAACATGTCACGAAATTGCGATAGTTTTTCTTTCTTCTTCTCTCTCTTCCAACATGTCGCGAAATCGCGACAGTTTTTCTTGCCTGCTGTATATGTCGCGATATCGTGACACTTTTCTTACTTGTATTTTTCTTTGATCTTTTGCAAGTGGTCCACTTCGGTCTTCTTGGAAAATCACTGTACATACTCCGAGTAACCTTTGAACTCCTGTCTTCCGCATCTGACTAGCCTTTGAACTTCCTGTCCACTTGCATCAACAGATCTATCTGATTGTGTTGACAACAATGACAATATTGTCGTTGCACCTTGCTCAACAATCTCCCCCTTTGGAATTGTTGGCAACACATGTGCAATTTTCTATAACTCTTCTCCCCCTTTGACAATAATACCAAAGGGCTGCTACAGACTCCCCCTGAGTCTATGCACAACATTCTCAGGCACAAATTATTACAGTTAGAAAAAATTACAAACATGAGCAAAAAGATAAACAAATACACAAATGCTCCCCCTGAGAATGTGATCCCGATAGCTAGTCAATTCTTGGGAAACGTGACCACTCCACAATCTATTGTTGGAATGAAAATCCAACTTAACCTCACTTTTTGCAACTTTCTCCTATGTACAACACGTTGTCGTTGTAATATATTCTGCCTCTATTGTGGATAAGGAAACTGACTCTTATTTCTTACTGTTCTATGCGACCAATCTGTCTCCAAGATAGAATGCACCTCCACTGGTACTCTTTCTGTCATCTACACATCCTACCCAATTTGCATCTTTAGGATACCATAACCCATACTCCATAGTATCCTTGTGATATTATAGAAGACTCTGTCTCTCTGTACTCTGTCACCTCCAAAGCTCGATCAATAGGCTCACTAAGAACCTGCTCAATAGGCTCACACAGAACCTACTTAACAAGCTCACATAGAACTTGTCCAATGCTGAATAACAAGCTCATAAAAAACCTATCCAAATTTGCTCCACCAAGCTCACTAAGAACTTGTCCGAATCTTCTCTAGCAATCTCACCAAGAACTTGCCCAAATTTGCTCTAGAAATCTGTCCCAACATTGTCCTCAAATATTTCCCAAAGGCCTTCTCAAAGGCTCAATCAATCATGCTTAAGTAGTACTCAAAAGAACTCAATAATGAAGGGCAATCTCAAATCAAATCCACTTCATAGAACTTTAAAAATCACTTCACACATAACTTGACTAGGCTCAATCAAATCAACTCAACCAATCATCACAAGGGACAACTCTCTCTCACACAACCCTAGTCCAAGTATGTATCAACCAACTCAAATAATTCCAACAATGCTCAACCACAAATATCACATAACAATGATACTCATGTTCTTTTCTAACTCAAGTTCTTTCACAACCAATGGGCTTAAAACCACTATGCTTATAACACAAGGTTTAAACACAATTCTCAATTCAGAAAACCTTGATGCATTCAACCAACTACTTTCGAAAAAGGAAACCACAAACAATCATTTTCCCTTCAATGATATTTTAGAAATCAACCACCATAATGTTGTCACATGAGTCTCCTTGGGATTAGCTTGAAATCGTGCTACCATGCATACTGCCTACAAAATATCTAGTCTGATAGTTGTCAGGTACAGTAAGCTTCCAATCAAAAATGTTGATTTCACATCTGTCAACAAAATTGACAAGTGACTCACACTTGTACCGACTTTTGTCCAACACTGTATCAACACTGCAATTTTACCGCCAACTCTGTGCAAGCATCAAACACTGTACCATAACACAACCAAATCCCTTTTTACATTTTCAACTTGGTCTATGTTTTCTACAGTCACCGCTGGTCACACCTTACTTTCAATTGTTCGAATCAGGAGACAACATTTTGTCAAACACTTCACGACCAACTAGTGCACCTTACTCAAACTCATACTTTTGGACCTCGGATAGGTATGATTCACAAAGCAATGTTGCTCATCTTGATGAGCTAAACATGAGTCAAAGATCAGACTTCAATATTTTTCACCACAGCATCATAAAGATCTAACAATCTTTACGTCAATGTGTAGTTCCAATGCACACTGCTTTTATCACAACACATATATGCGGCTAAGGCAACATTCTTTCACTAACCAAATTATCTGACCTGTTGTAATCCTTAACTTTGGACAGTGATAGTAAGAACCATCAACAGTACAACAATGACATATAGCAATACTTCCAATAATGACAACTCTCAATTTAATCACCACCCTTCACGGCACTTCCACAAACAACTACATGAACTGAAAACACACTTCGACAACTATACGACAACTTCCCTGACTTCTTGCCTTTCATCCTCGGGTAATCAAACAAATACATAGGAGCATTAAAATGAAACTTCAAGATTGCTCCCCCTGAGGATGTGTTACCTGGAGTTGCTTAGTGCAATAGCGGAGTAGTCTCCTTCAGTCCAAGGAGACACGATTTCCTTTCTTCTATCTTTCTCCAAACTTTCTTGAACTTGGGCTTGGATTTTTCAACTACATCCCTATTTTGTACCTTTTCGTGAACTCAAACATTTCTCTTGTGTGGTTTTCTCTTGTGCATCCTTGATGAATGATTATTTTCCTTTCTTATATGTACATGATTTATTCCCTGTCTGTGTTGTGTTCTTTGCGTCTGATGAACTCTACTGTTTTGCCTTAGATTAGATACAAAAGTGCTTGGACAAAACCTTGCTATGTGTCCATGACCATTACATTGAAAGCATTGTACATAGTGTTCACTCAAAAATGCAGATGTATTTCTACCAGCATAACTCTTTGATTTATTATTCAATCCACAATAAATTGCCTTGTGACCATACTTGGTTGCATCTGAAACAATAGCCATTAAAAGTATTATTATGAATAGAGTGAGAGTGATAGAACCTCTTTTGTTGTGGTTGCTTTGCTGTAGATCTCCTTTGATATTTTCTTCCTTTTGAAGATTCAACTTCAAACTTTTCTTGCTTCGATCCTTCAACAGTGAACTTCTTCTTCTCTGCAGAGTTGGAAGATGAAGGTTGTTTAGCTTCATATCCAAGACCATGCTTATCCGTGGAGCTTCTTTGTTGGCTTATCATTTTATCTAGCAACTCTGTGCTCTTCTCGAATTTGAGATTTGTATTGGCCTCTTCTAGTTGTTTCTTCAATAAAACAATCTCTTCCTCTTGTTTGTAGCAACCAACCTCTTTCTCATTGATCTGTGACCTGAGAGTTTCTTCAATCCTTTTGAATTCTTCTGCCTGTACTTTCAAGTTGGTTATTATTTCATTTGCATCCTCAAGCTTTCTTGAGATTTCCTTATTCCTTTTTCTTTCTATCTTCAATTCATCCGAGCTGCAATTAGTTTCTCTTTCAAATTTATTTCTGCATCAATTTCTTCTTCATCACATTCCTGTTCTTTTTTTGTTTCTTCTTCGAGTGTCATGAAAAGACCTCCACCTATTTCCTTTTTAGAATCATCCTCTAGGACTTCATTAACTCTCAGCATATATGCCTCTATGTTCTCATCATCATTTTCATGAATACTCCTCAGTTTGTCCCATATTTCTTTTGTCGTTTTACAACTCATGATCTTTACTAGTTCATTGTCTACTAATCCGCACCTGATAGCATTCTTTGCTTTTGAGTCATTCTCAAACAGTTTTATTTCGTCAGCCTCTTCTGGAGGAGTGATGGGTATTGTGTATCCACTAACTACTGAATCCCAGACGCCATATCCCAAAGCACAAAGATATGCCTGCATCCTGATTCTCCAGATCACATAATTTGTTTCGTCAAACAAAGGTGCTTGGTTTGATAAGAAGTCTTCAACCTTTTCTGGTTCAATTTTCTCTTCCATAGGAACTAAAATTGACTGAGATGCCCCTTTGGAGGAGGATCTATTCTCCTTACCCATTGCGTACTAATCCAAGATCAACCCTGACTGATTTAGCCTTCAAAGGGAACTTGGCTCTGATACCAATTGTTAGTCTTACAATGGCACTGAGAGGGGGGGTGAATCAGTGTAGCTCTTTAATCATGAATTAATAGCTCTTAAAATAGCAATAATTAAAACTTATAAACAAATACAGCAAGTATAGCAAGAGAGCATCACACAACACAAGATTTAACGAGGTTCACCAATGTGGCTACTCCTCAAAAATGACTGCTTGGACTACCATCCAAATCCAGCCTTTGCAAAGCAACAACTTTTACAAACAATTTACCAGAACCCACTGGAAGGAGCACCAACCCCTGATTTATCTACGCCAATAGAAAGGAGCACCAACCCCTGATTTGCCAGCACCAACTGGAAGGAGCACCAACCCCTTATGCCAAGCACCAACTTGGACTTCAATTCTAAAACTAGAAGAATGATAGTAAGATACCTTTGCTTTTACAAGACCCTGACTGGTCTGCTTCACTTTTGCATCCTCAACGCACTCTGCTCTCTCTGCACTATCACTTCGCACAATCTACTGCTTCACTATCGAACGATCGTCTTCTCCCCTTTGCGCACTCTACTTCCTTTGTGATCTTCGCACTTAGAATGATTCGACGACTTGCACACTACACACTACGACCAAACTTTGCACTCTACGCACTACCTTCGATCTTCGCACTCTGTGCACTGCCTTCGAACTTCACACTTCTCTGCTTCATCATAGTCAAACTTCATGATCGTCTACTCCCTTTTGTGCACTCTACTCTCTCTGCACAATCACAGTGCACTTAGGACAATTCGATACGACTCTTCGCTCACTTTGCGCACTTCGCCATCATCTCGCCGCTTCTACGCTTTCTACGCTCTTACGACCGCATTTCACACTTCGACATGCATTCATCAACATATGCAACACTTCCTCAATTCTCCAAATAGCCTTGCTTTTATAACAACATTTTCATGATGAAAAACTCTAATCTTAGTCGGCTACAAACCCTAATCTTCATCGGCTAACATCGGTCTTCGTCGGCTTCAACTGCCCCTGTAACTCTTCTGTTGTTGTTGCCACGAAAACACAACATGTCGCGATATCACGACACTTTCACCTCTGTACGCTTTCTCTTAGCTTTGGCCCGTGAGAATGCAACATGTAGCGATATCGCTACACTTTTTCCTCCGTACGCTTTCTCTTAGCTTTGGCCCACGAGAATACAACATGTAGCGATATCGCTACACTTTTTCTTCCGTACGCTTTCTCTTAGCTTTGGCCCGTGAGAATACAACATGTAGCGATATCGCTACACTTTTTCTTCCATACTCTCCTTCTTTACTTTTGTCGTGAAATCGTGACACTTCTGCCTTCTTACTTTCTCTCTCCTCCTTTAGTCGCGAAAATGCGACATGTCGCGATATCGTGACACTTTTTCTCCTTAGCGCTTTATCTTGCCTTTGGGTCGCGAAAATGCGACATGTCGCGATATCGTGACACTTTTTCTCCTTAGCGCTTTATCTTGCCTTTGGGTCATGAAAATGTGACATGTCGTGATATCACGACACTTTTTCTCCTTAGCGCTTTCTCTTGCCTTCGGGTCACGAAAATGCGACATGTCGCGATATCGTGACACTTTTTCTCCTTAGCGCTTTCTCTTGCAACATGTCACGAAAATCGTGACATGTCTCGATATCGCGACACTCTCTCTCCTTAGCACTTTTTCTTTTCGGACTCTCTCTCCTGCATTATGTCGCGAAATCGCGACACTTTTTCTCTCGGACTCTCTCTCCTGCAACATGTCACGAAATCGTGACACTTTTTCTCTCGGACTCTCTCTCCTGCAACATGTCGCGAAATCGCGACACTTTTTCTCTCGGACTCTCTCTCTTGCAGCATGTCACGAAATCGCGACACTTTTTCGTTCGTACAACCTTCCTTGCAATATGTCACGAAATCGTGACACTTTTTCGTCCGTACAACCTTCCTTGCAATATGTCGCGAAATCATGACACTTTTTTGTCCGTACAACCTTCCTTGCAATATGTCGCGAAATCGCGACACTTTTTCGTCCGTACAACCTTCCTTGCAATATGTCACGAAATCGTGACACTTTTTCTACTTGCCTTTCTCTCTTCCAACATGTCGCGAAATCGCGACAGTTTTGCTTGCTTCTCAACATGTCGCGATATCGTGATAGTTTTTCTTTCTTGCCAACTTGTCGCGATATCACGACAGTTTTTCTTTCTTGCCAACATGTCGCGAAATCGTGATAGTTTTTCTTTCTTCTTCTCTCTCTTCCAACATGTCACGAAATCGCGACAGTTTTTCTTGCCTGCTGTATATGTCGCGATATCGCGACACTTTTCTTACTTGTATTTTTCTTTGATCTTTTGCAAGTGGTCCACTTCGGTCTTCTTGAAAAATCATTGTACATACTCTGAGTAACCTTTGAACTCCTGTCTTCTGCATCTGACTAGCCTTTGAACTTCCTATCCATTGCATCAACAGATCTATCTGACTGTGTTGACAACAATGACAATACTGTCGCTGCACCTTGCTCAACAGTAAGAAGAACTTGTCTATGGTATTCCATATCATTGACCTATTATTGAATGTTGCATCATAGACAAAAGTAAAAATTCTTAGACTAGATCCTCTCAAAGAATTAACAATCTTAGCATCAACAATATTAAGATATATGAAAGCACAACCTCAGCAAAAGAATAGTACTTCAAAGAAAAGGAAAAATAAGATATTTAGAGAGGGGACACTGCTTGATGAATCTTGTAAAGATTCAAAGGAGGCATCACCACCTAGGCAAGAACCAGTCTAGAAGTAGATAAAGAGAAGAAAATTTGTGTATCCAGAACAATTACAATCTCCATAATAGGTTGCCATAGAACAAATTGTAGTGGAAATAGAGGATATATTGCAACAAAATTTGGAGGAAGAACAACAAGAAGCAAAAGAACTATCAAGAGTTATTGAGGAAGAAACTATAATTGGACAATAGTAGGACTAATATTTTCTAATAATTAAGCCTAAGATAGGTAAGTCTAAGGAATAGTGGATGGAAGTGGGGATGTGTAGATCAAAATAACTATTTTTTTGGTAAAATTTCAATGGAATGATCTAATGGCATCACCTCTAGTGAATGGAGAACCCTATTTTGAAGTGACATCAAAGGAAGCACGAGCTCAAAAACTAGTTATAGCTTTTAAGGTACCAAGAAAGCAAAATCTAACTAAATCGACAAAGACACTAGAAAAAGGGAAGGAGACAGAGCCTGAATAGTTGGTGCAACAAAAATAAAACTTCAAAGACAATGAGATATCTTAGAGAGGGAAGTGTTTCAAGGGGGATACAACCAATAGAGGAGTAAATTGGCTGAGAAACCTGAGCAAATAATCACAAAGGGAAAAACAAAAAAGAAGCAAATTGGTCTATTAACAAAGGGAGAAGAACATGTGATAGAAGCTAAAATAGATAATGAGACAGAGGATTATCTTAGTGAGCATGTGCTAATTGAAGTACCAAATTTTAGGTAACTACTAGAGCTAGGGGAGCACATCAATGCATAAGTTAATACCTATCTTAGTAAGCTTTTTAAAGTAATACACAAATTGAAGTTGGATTTTGAAATAGCTATGTTGGACAATGGAAACAATGGCAATTGACGGTAGAGAATGAACTTGAAAAGTTGATAAAGTGATCCCAAGAGGGACAATTAAGGATTGAATTAATTACCAACATCTATCAAGTGCAACCATGGGAGTTAGAAACAGGTAGTATTAAAACCATGGTCGGGGTGAAGGAATTGCTAGAAGGAATGGAAACACTATACATGGAACTAGCCTATGTTTATATCAATGCCATCAACAACTTATCTTGCCCAACAGTGACAATAATTTACAATACATAGAAATAGTACTAAAATCATTCCCAATATATGCTCAAATTAATTTTTTGGCACATTTAGTGCAGTGGTTAGCTGCAGGAATCAAGAAATTGTATTGTATCACAAGAAAAGGCTCACCTACTATAAACCATAGAAGAGAAACTCTAGCAAGTAAGTCAGACAATGGAAGTAGAAATGGATAAGTTGAGAAAGTATCTTGAGATCTAGGAGTAGTGAGAACTAAAAGCAAAGAATGAGGAATTTCAATAGAGAGTTAGGATCATTGAGGAGCATGAAGAAAATATTACACACCGCAAATTTGAATGCTCAGTTAGACAACAATAGAATGAAGTAAGATAAAAGTAGTTGGAACACATGGATCAACTAATCACAAAATGATATGAGTAAATTGTAACATTGATGTAGGGGACTACAAGTGAGGCCTTTGCAAAGAGGAAGGAAGAGATCTTAACAAAGTTAGTAAAAATGGAGAAGACCAACCATTTTGGTCTTGAATGGGCCAAGTACTTTAACTATGCCAAAAGACTCATGGATGAGGAGGTCTTAAAGCTATAAATTTCCAAATAGTACCTGATCCTCAATTGCAACAACCTCAACAACCAAGTTTGAATTTTCCAAAGTAGAGTAGGAAATCGAGAGGATGTCGATCAATTTCAAGAGAAGGAAAGTTATTGGCACTAGTTCTAAGCAGAAGTAAAAGTGAAATGTTTGTAGAAATGTCCAAGGAACAAGAACTAAGAAAATAATTTTAATATAATGTAATGAAATGTAGTCATTATTTGTTAGACCTTAATATTTTTTTATTCGTAAGGTTGGATTAATTTTTACATAGAAAGTAAAATAATTATGTAACGTGTCCTAGAAACCGTTGTTGCCAACAACCAAGACTACACTATAAATATGACCCCTTATTCATTTTGCAAGTATGATGTATGAATGCATGCTTGGCTAATAACAAGAGTGGGACATATTTTTGTATACTGAATTTATAGAGATAGATGAGATCTCTACATTGTATGCCATTGAGGCTAATATATTAATGAAAGATACATCTTATGCTCCTCATTATGTGTATAGTTGTGAGTTGATGTTTGTGTGATTAGATTGTTAGATTCTAGTCCAAGGTGAATCAGTTATAGGTTGGAGACTTTATATGATCATAGCATGGATGCCATTAAGAGTTACAATCATTTTCAAGGTTGTAGATGTTGTTAGACAAAGGCCTCCACTAGAGGAAGTCAATGAGGAGTGGATAAGTTGTCCTCTGAGCAATTGCCATAAAGGATTGTCATCTATGTCAAGCCCTCGTGAGATGTAATTATGACATCATGAGGAGTGTTTTCTAAGACTACAAGTTGGAACTATCATCTAGAGTGCACTATTAGGATAGTGTGTTGACTAGTGAGATTGTTGTATGAGTTGGACCTATCATTTGAATATTGTATGATAATACCTTACCATCTTTGGGATGTTTCCATTTAGGACTTAGTACCTTTCTATTGATTGTATTCCATTGGTTTAAACTTGTCGTTCCCTCATCCTTGGAAATCCTCATCATTGTGCTACAACTTGGGGTAATAATATTCAATTAGAGATAGAAGACCCAAACTAATAATATATTTGAATTTAAATTTGGGAAAAGAAAAATATTAGAATTGTAGCTTGCTATTTTGGTCCACAAACTTCTAAAGGCTACAAGAAATATGGGATGGACTATGAGGATCCATATATAGATTTAAATAAAGGCATCTCTTCATACTTCATACACAGAGATATAATTCTAATAAGGGATTTTGATGCAAGAACAACAAGCAAGCAAACCAACATACTACTCAACAATGGGGATCTTGGTAGCAATACATTATGGCTAGCAGAAGAAGAAAATCAACAATGGATAATATGCTCAAATAAAAATGGGTTGTTACTCATTTTGGTGAAGAAATATTGATCCTATATGGTGTACATGGATTGATCATCTACAATGATATGATTAGGTAGAATAAATTTTAAAACTATACATGCATAATTATAATGGGTAAACATTATCGATTATATCCTTTGCTCACAAAGTCTAATATAAAATATAATGGAAGTAGAGATTGAAGACTCCCTAGTAGAATTAAAATTATATAATAGGCTAATGCATATATGACTATCATGGTAGGAAAGAAATCAATAAATAGAAAAATGTAGCCCAATCAACAATTATCAATAGAAATAAAGGTCTTCAATCTATAAGGTTTTCCAAATTTTTAAGTAGTAAGTGTTATAATATATCACATCATTTGGCTATGTTATATTACTTTGGGGGGAAGTTATCTAGTTACTTCATGCAATGTAATAAATGCACAAGTGTTAGATGGCATCCTAATATTATATGCATTAGGAGAAAAAAAAACTTTGAAGCTCTGGCGATTTGGCGGGAAAACCTCTGAACTGGCGTCGGGCGATGCTCGAGGGTTTCTGGCCCGTTAGATCTTACCAGAGACTTTGGCGTTGTGGTTTTAAATTACTCTGAAGGTTTGTTCGTTGCTCCGGGAGGGCCCGATGGGGTCTCCTCCAATCCCTCTTGCGGGGAGAAAGAGTTCATATGCTGAGATGTTGAAAGAAAACCCCTCGTCTTCCACTGGTGAAGCTCAGAGGACTACTTTTCAAACGCTACTCAAGAATGCTGGCAACAGCCCAAATGCTCACCGCGTTAATGGATGCCTCCCGCAATCCGCTTCCAGACCTAAGATTGTTATCGAACCCAAGCTGGTCGAGGAAACAATTGTCTACCGAGCTAACCATGACTTGATCTGCAAATTCATGGGCATCCGACCTTCTCTAAATTTTTTGCATACCTGGGTTCGACAGAACTAGGAGCCACAAGGTGAGTACTCTTTATGGCCAATAAGCAATGGGTATTTTATTATTAGTTTCTCTTCTTTAGCAGATAGAAACAGAGCATTTGAATCATAAAAGAGAAACCATGGACCAGCAGGGTTATTTGTTCAACCCTGGAGAGTGGGCTTTGATCCTCGCATTGAACCCACGGTTGTTCCTGTCTGGATCCGACTGTACGCTCTCCCGATGGAGTTTTGGGGTGAGCAGGTTCTAGAAATAATAGGTAATTCCCTAGGCAGATATATTGGAGTCTCTAGAGACACCATAGAGGGAAATACAACTATTTTTGCTAGAATCTATGTAGAAATGGACATTAGCCAACCTTTATCAGCTGAGGTGGAGCTTGAGTTGGCAGGAGTTCCCTGGATCCAGCAGTTAGACTATGAGGCCCTACCTTTCAGGTGCAGAGTTTGCCATAAGCATGGACATTTGGCAAGGTTCTGTCCTAACACCTCGAGCACAAAGGCGGAGGCTTCGACTGGAATGCCAATCCGCCCTAGAGAGGGTAAGCCCACCCCTGTCAATGAACCTTCCAACACTTCTCCAGGTCCTGATGCTCAGAAGGATGGCTTTGAACAGCCGAAACGAAGGAGAAACAAAAAGAAAAATGGTAAGGAGCAGATGCATCTCAAGCCAAACAATCGGTATGAGATTTTTAAGTCATTACTGGATCTGGAAGACCAAGTCATGGAGGGAGTGGATGGGAATGGTGAGATTAACAACACTCACTCTCAAGATTCTCCTTCATCCACTCCTGTTGCCGATCAGGTGACTGCACCCTCTGAGAGTATGCAGTCGGAGAACCCTAGGGCATTGGTGATACACTCCCCAGCACAGTTGGCTATTAAAGATGTTACTATGGGAAATGCAGATAAAAACAGAGAAAGGCCAGCTTTAGGGATCACTCAGGTGGAGAAGAGATCTAAAAACAATAACTCTCAAGGAGCGGGAAGAAAATCCAATAAGGAACTGCTCACAGCACAAGGAGATAAGCTGATCAATGGAGGATCGATGAGGTCAATTGATTCTTACTGCTCCCAAGGTTTTCAATGATTATTCAATCTTGGAACGTTAGGGGTTTAAACAGTAGAACCCATCAATCTGTTGTTCAAAGACTCTTAGGGAAGTATAAAACAGACTTTTTGCTTATCCAAGAGACAAAAATGTCGTTGGATCTTATGAGTAAAACTGTTAGTAGGATTTGGAGGGGCGCTGGGTATATGGATGTGGCTGCCCAAGGTGCCTCAGGGGGGATTGTCACTCTTTGGAACCCCCTGGAATGGACTCGCTCTAGAACATATTGCCCGGAGGGGTGTTCTCACTTCTCACTTCAGGAATATTGTCACAGGTGAGCATGTTTTAATTACAAATTTCTATGGAGCTCAAAGCCTTGATGGCCAGAGGCTCCAATGGAAAGTTGTTCACAACATGAGGTCCTCTAGACAAGTTTGTGACTGGATCATTGCTGGAGATTTTAATGCCAAATTATCTACTCGGGATCAGGAAGGTGGAACCCCTATTTTGGACCCGGGGGACAGGCTTCTGATTGCCCAGGTCCAGGCTTTTCACTTAGTGGATATCCAAGGTCCTGGAATTTTTTTCACTTGGACTAACAAGAGGAGGGAGCCACACTGTAGGAGGGTAAAGTTAGATCGCTTTCTGGTCTCAGAGGAGGCATTTGTTAAGTGGAATGTTAAATTCTAGATTTTGGATGGCCCTGTTTCTGATCATTCCCCCATCCTGCTGGAGGGTGGGACTCAGACAGGGCAGTACCACAAACCGTTTAGATTTGAAAATTTTTGGCTACAAAAGGAGGATCTTCATGAGAAAATTCCACAATGGTGGGATGAAGGTCGTCCACCTTTTGGGACAACTATGTTTAAATTCCACAAATAGCTTCATTTTGTCAAAAGTAAACTGAAACAGTGGAGGCACGCCAATAAGTCAAATTTCCAGCTGCAAAGAGCCCCCTTGATGGTCCGCTGGGAGGAGGTAAAAAAACAATTCAGGGAAGGAATAATTATTGAACAGCTTAAAACTGAAGATGATACCCTGCGCAAAGCTGTTGAGGACATTGATAACCAAGAGGAAATTTACTGGAAACAGCGGGCTAGAAATTCTTGGTTATTGGAAGGAGATAGAAATACAAAATTTTTCCATCGATCAGCCTGTGCTAGAAGATAGATGAATAACATGGCAGCTCTACATGATGAGAATGGATACTCCTTTGATACTCTTCCTGGTATGCACTCCCACTCTGTGGATTATTTCTCTAAGCTTTTTGCAGAAAATAGGGAGCAAGATGTGGGGGCTCAAAATGAAGTTCTTGTTGTTATTCCCCCTATTGTCACTCAAGAAGAAAACTTGGCTCTCCTTAGACCCATTGATAGAGATGAATTGAGGTCTGTGGTCTTTGGAATGAGCACAGGCAAATCTCCCGGTCCATACGGTTTCCCTATTGAGTTTTTCCAGGCCTTTTGGGATACCTTGGAGGAAGATGTTTTGGTCACTTGAGAGGAGTCCAGAATCAATAAGAGAATGCTTAAGGCTCTAAATCACACCTTCATCACTTTAATTCCTAAGGGGGAGGAAGGGGTTCATATCTCTGATTTTAGGCCTATTGCCTTATGTAATGTGATTTACAAAATTATCACAAAGATAATAGCTGAACGTCTTAAACCTCTCCTTCATAACCTCATCTCCTCATAACAAGGGGGATTTGTTGAGGGTAGACAGATTTTGGATGGAGTGGTTCTTGCCCAGGAGGCTATTCATTCAATGCAAAACTCCGGCAACAAAGGAATGTTCATCAAACTGGATATGTCCAAGGCTTATGATAGAGTGGAGTGGGGCTTCCTGTCAAAAATGTTGGCCGCCTTTGGTTTTTCCCAGGACTGGATAGACTGGGTTATGAGCTGTGTTTCCACACCTTCTTATTCTGTTCTAATTAAGGGGCTTCCCTCGCCTCCTTTTGGAGCTTCTCGCGGTCTCCGACAAGGGGACCCCTGCTCTCCCTATCTATTCCTTATTTTGGCTGAAGGATTAGGTAGACTCTTCTTCAGAAGAAGACTTCAAGGCCTGTTAACAGGTATTAAGGTTGGTTCAGAAATTCTGACTCATTTGCAATTTGTGGATGATACAGGCCTGGTTGGAGTGGCCAGTCTCAGGGAAGCCAGGGGAATCAGAGACTCTCTCAATGTTTACCTTAGGGCCTCCAATCAGGTTATCAATGACGAGAAAATCCAAAGTGGTCTTTTTCAATCTTGATCAAAGGCTTCGGGACAAAATTATGGAGATTTTGGGCTTCACTAGAACCTCTCTTCCTATAGTCTACTTGGGGGTTCCTTTGCACTTCAAGAAATTGAAAATTGACATTTGGAAAGATCTTTTGGATGGCTTCAAAGACAGAATGAACCATTGGTCTCTTAAATGGTTAAGCTATGGCGGTCGATTAACCTTCTTACAGTCAGTTATCCAAGCCATGCCAATTTATAAATTCTCTATCCTGGCTGCCCCACCTTCTATTTGGAAAGAGTTGGATAAATTGGCCAGAAGATTCTTATGGGAAGGAGCAAAGGGTGAGAGGAAATGGGCCTTGGTTGGTCGGGATAAAGTTATGCAGCCCAAAGAAAAAGGAGGGTTGGGATTGAGAAGCTCTAAACTCAACAACATAGCCTTAGCTGGTAAATTGTATTGGAGATGGATTTCCCAACCATCTTCTTTATTCAGTAGAATCTTAACCAGCAAATATCTGGGCCAAGTTCACCCCTCTGAAATAAGCCGCTTCCCTTTGGATGGTAATGGATCCCTAGTCTGGCAAGCTCTCAAGTTGGGTTCTCAAGTTATTAAAGACCAATTGTTCTGGAAAGTGGGAAGAGGGGAGAAGGCACGTTTCTGGACTGACTCTTGGGACCAGTTTCCACCCATCATTGCGGAATATCCTGAATTGCTTCCAATTAAAACTACCATAGAATCCCAGGGATGGGTCACTATTGAGAATTATTTCAACACTAGCCAGTTGGGTGAGTATAAATTCAAGAAGTTTAAGCGGTTGGAGGAGTGGCCGGTCACAATCCCTTCGGCGCTAGCAACCATTTTGACCAACATCTTGACAGCATGGTTTCTCACGGGCAGAGATGAAGAGGATGAGTTAGATTGGGGCCATGGGAACCTCGGGGTTTATACTGTGAAGGCTGGATATGATCAGATCCTCCCAGAGCCTCCCCGCATTCATTTTCGGTTCAATATTGGAAGAAGATTTGGCATTCCAAGTGCTGGCTGAAAGTGAACTTCTTTGCCTGGAAGTTTATGCACAATGGCATTCTCACCTTCGATTTCCTCAAAAACAGAGGAATCATTGGCCCTTCTCAGTGTATTTTATGTCATAAGAATGAGGAGACTGCTGATCATTTGATGTTTGAGTGCTCTTTCACAGGTCAGATTTGGAATCGGTGGTTTTCCTTTTTTAAACTCCAGAGTAATGGTGCTCTGACTCGGAACAATATCTGGCAAAGATGGAAGAAAGGTAGATTTAAATCTAAAGCCCTCCGTCTGGGGTGGGATCTTGGTCTTTCCTTCATCTGGTGGCAAGTGTGGTCGGAAAGAAATGCTCGAATCTTTAGAGAGACCTTCTCCTCGCTTGATGGAATATGGCAGGTTATCTGGAGCAAAGTCACAGAGACGGTTGCCATATATGCTGATGAGGAAATTACGGCTGAGCTGGGTCCTCAGGAAGAGAGAGCTATTGCACAGGTTAGAAAGAACATAGCCAGTTGGAAGCCCCCCCCAGCAGGCTGGGTTAAAATTAACACAGACGAAGCTGCAAAGGGCAATCCGGGCAATGTTGGAATTGGTGTTGTGTGCCGTGATCATGTTGGAACTGTGCTTTACTGGGAACTACAGGGTCTGGGAAGAGCCACCAATAATGAAGCCGAAGCCTATGCTATCAAAATTGCTTCTATCCGGGTCATCAGCAGGGATACAAAAAGATACTCCTTGAGACAGATTCTCAAATTCTGGTTGGCGCTCTTGATTGTTTGAGGAACTTTGCTTTGAAAGCTTGGAAGATACAGATTTTAGTCTCTCAAATCAAGGACCTTTGGAAGGAATTAGAAGATGTGATCCCTATCCATGTGAGTCGTGACTTAAATTTGGTGGCTGATTTCCTTGCAAAGATGGGTGCGGAAAAGGAGGTTGGAGTTCAGCTACACAGTGACATGCCTGTGGAAAATGCTGAGATTCGACAGGGACTTGCAAAATTCTTGAATCAATGAGAAATTTTTGTACTAAGGATGATTTTTGTCGCGTTTTCGCGACCTGCTTTGCTGTCGCGGCCCTTGGCAGGAAACTGTCGCGATATCGCGACAGGTTTTGTCGCCACGGCCTTGGGAAGGTTTCTGTCGCGATTTCGCGACGCTTTGAGCGCAGGGGCAATAAGGAGGAAAACAGTCGCGATATCGCGATGGTTTTTGTGTTTCGGAGACAAAAGGAAAAACTGTCGCGATATCGCGACAAGTTTGAGCGCAGGGGCAACAAGGAGGAAAACAGTCGCGATATCGCGACGGTTTTTGTGTTTCGGAGACAAGGGGAAAAATCGTCGTGATATCGCGACAAGTTTTGTCGCCACGGCCTTTGGAAGGTTTTCATCGTGATTTCACGACGCTTTGAGCGCAGGGGCATCAAGAAGGAAAACAGTCGTGATATCGCGACGATTTTTGTGTTTCGGAGACAAGGGGAAAAACCGTCGCGATATCGCGACAAGTTTTGTCGCCACGGCCTTTGGATGGTTTCTGTCGCGATTTCGCGACGCGTTGAGCGCAGGGGCATCAAGGAGAAAAACAGTCGCGATATCGCGACGATTTTTGTTTTTTGGAGACAAGGGGAAAAACCGTCGCGATATCGCGACAATTGTTGTTGCCACGGCCTTTGGAAGGTTCCCGTCGCGATTTCGCGATGCTTTGAGAGCAGGGGCAACAAGGAGGAAAATAGTCGCGATATCATGACGGTTTTTGTGTTTCGGAGACAAGGGGAAAATTCGTCGTGATATCGCGACGTTTTTGATGCCTGGGAGCCAGATAGAAGAACTGTCGCGATTTCGCGACACATTTGGCGCACTGAAGACTTCTGGAAAAGACGTTGTGATTTCGTGACCATTTTGGAGCTTATGCATCATGAGGATAATTTGTCGTGATTTCGCGACACTTGGGAGGACTGGTTGCAGATTGATAATCTTGTCGCGATTTCGTGACACTTTTGGCGTAAAGGGGGCAAACGGAAAATGTGTCGCGATATCGCGACCTTTTTGAGGGATGACTGCTCTGAGGAGAACCCGTCGCGATATCGCGACAATGTTGGTGGTCAGGAGTTGTTGGCTTTGGCTGTCGCGATTTCGCGACATGTCACGATTTCGCGACCGGTTGCCCGGTTGTGGCTTTGGCTGCCTTGACTGTCGCGATATCGCGACATGTCACGATTTCGCGACATGTCACGATTTCGCGCCTGGTTTTCTTCTTGTGCTTTGTGTTGGGAAGTGCTGCCCTTTTGCCCTTTGTGCTGGCTTCTTGCTTCCTGGTTCTTGGTTGGGATGTTTTCGATCCCTCTTGTATATACTCTTTGTATTAATATAAGCTTTTCACTTTCTTCAAAAAAAATAAATGCACAAGTGTTAATGTGCAAGTTGTAAATGTGCAAGGTGTCCCTTGTACAGCTAGATAGAGTGTTGGACAAGGAATCTATCTTCCTATTTAAAGGACCACATATCTCTACTCGAATGTATCACTTCTATTCATTCAATAAGATGTTATATTGCTTTGATCTCTATCTCATAGTGTAATGCAATGCTTCTAAATCCATAAGTGGTATCAGAGCTACGATCGTTCCCAGATAGGAATAAGGAAAATTTTACTACAGGTTTTGCAAAACAAACACACCTTTGGACCTGCCACTTGCAAATTCCATTGCTTTAATATTGTTTAAATATCTCGACAAGAATAAGGATATTAGAGAATTTTTTGATAAGTAAAATATTTGGGACAATTGTCGCCATCCGATAACAAGCCTAAAAAGAAGAAGGTAGAAGACCAAAAGGAGATCTCCCAAATCTTTGGAAAAATAGAACTTGGCAAGGAGTGCCAAATTCCTGGAAGAGAAAGTTTTGGAAATGAGTGCCAAAACCCCAAAGAAGAAGAATGAGGCAAGAAGTGTCAAAGAAGATACAGAAGATCCTGTTTGAAGTCAAAATTGAACAAGGTGACTTGAAGATAAAAGGAGTTTTTCACGGTAGTCTACTTAAAATAGCAACCTGGTGATCTTAGATACCAAGATTTACATCCTCTATAGAAGCAGCAAAGGAGCTACAAAAATCTTAAAGAGGTACACAACCTTGTAATGAAAATAGATTTGTTAAATAACCTTATTATGGATTAAAGTTACAACCTAAATTATAGTATTCAGAAGTGCAAAATAAAATATTTCTTTTAGAGGTTCATTTGCACACTAGGATTTGATTAGATTCCAAATATTAATTATCAACTACTTATTATCTACTTTGAAAAGTGAAAAGAAGACTAGATCCTACAATACTAATTGTAGTGAATTTGTAGAATATTTAAAGGCTCATTTCAAATTCTTCTCTATTAGTTGCAGTAAATTAATTAAGTGTGTTTTCTTGAGAGTAGATTGGCGTGATAAGGTATAATTTTTTAGTGCATTAAAAAGTAGAATTTGATAGTGCATTAAAAGTAGAATTTGTTAGATTTATTTGCACTATTATTACTCTCAAAAGAAATTAGTTTTGTGCATTGAAAAAAGGTAAAAAATCTAGTTTGCATCAAGTTTCTAAAGACACTCTTAAATCACAAAAACTGACAACTCTTAGTTGCAAATAGAAGCCACCAAAATTGGTTAGTACAAGCAAAGAAAAGCTAACCAAAAATAAGCTTCAAATATTGAGACTTGGTGAGTTTCAAATCCAAAGCACTTAGGGGTTAGTGCAACTAAAATAAAGCTTCTATTTTACAGTGTTTACAAACCTTGGATTCACCATCGAATATCCAAGCAAAGAGGGTAAGGAGTCTACTCAAAAGGACATCCTCAAAACCCTCATTTGTGCATTCAAAAATTAGACTACAAAATCTGAAAAAAAAAAAAAGGAGTGCAAAAAGGGTGCAAAAGAAAGAGTACTATTCATAAGGTATTGCACTACATTTTTTGTAGAAATGGAGCAGATAGAAGGTACCATTAAAGGCACAAAGGTCATAGGAAAAGCTAGCCAAAGAAGGGGTAAAATATTAGCACTCTTCAACCATTGAAAGGGCATACTCTACACGGATGAACCTGCAAGACAAAGTAAGCTCATCAAAGTGATTTACATAAACCAAAGTAAGCTTATCAAGGACATCTGCAAAGACAAAATTAAGAAGCATATTTACGTAGATAGAAGAGAGCTCATCCAATAAGAAAGAACATCAAGCTTCCACTCCTACCAAGGTGAATAGGCAACATAACAAGGAGTACATTGAAGGTAAGAAGAAAAAAGACGATAGATGCTACATTGAGAGTAACATCCACAAAAGGAAGCACTATCATCCATGATCGAAGCTCCAAGATACCTCACAAAGCCACTTGCAGAATAATGGGTTGCTTGCTACCAAAGAAAACAAAGCTAGCTAAGGAGGAATATAATCGAAGGTATTACAATCTCCTTCTTGAAGGCATTATGTGAAAAGTCTCATGCAAGAATATTGAATGCCACTTCACATAATATTCTCTATCACCTCTCATTTCCTAATGCTCAAGAGACCATCGAAGGGGATTTACAAGCACCAAAGAAAATTCTCATACGTTATAAAGGTGTAACATGCATCGCAAAAGTGTTACAAGAAGATATTGGCGTTACACAAGTGACATCACTCTCAAGAAATGGAAAAGAAACTTGGTCACCCTTGACCTCCAATAAATGCAATCTAATTTCAAAGCAATAACGGTATGAAGAGGAGAGCAAATTGCAATCAAACCAGTTCTAGCACAACATGGAAGAAAGGGAGTGAGGAGCATTTAAAGCTCCATAGAATAAGGATAGATTAACAACATCGAAGAACAAGCCCAACTATTTCTCACTCAACTATATCACACTTGGCCCATCCATATTTGTCAACTCAAGCACCTCATAAAGGGTACGTAAGAGGACTTTTATACTCAATCAAAACCACCTCTATTCAAGTGTGAAGACAAGGAGCTAAGGTAAGGGAATTATCTCACTAATATTTCTTTCAAACATAGGAGATATAAGGCTATAAAATCAAGGATAAATTTTAAGGTTGTGAAAGCAAAAAAACATAGGAGATAACTTACCAAAAATTAAATTAATATTTGTAAGCTAACCTAGGATATATAAGGCCTTCTACTGAGGTTGAACTATTTAATACTTTACAAATATTATTATCTTTCCTAAATTTTCCAAATTAAGGAGTCATAAGGTCTACTACATCAAATTGATTTATTGGAAATTAGAAAAATTAAAATCAAATTTCAAAGGGCCATTATAAGAGGTTTATTTTAAAAAATTTAGAGGTTGGAAATTTGTAATATTTACTTGTCTCAAATCTTCTCAAATTGAGACAAAAGATCCAACATTAAAACCTCTTTAAATTTGGGAAAAGTGCTTAGTTCAATAAGAGCAATAAGGATAATAGAAATTGATTTTGGTATTTACAAAACTTTACAAAATCAACCAAAATTGAACTAAAATTTACAAAAGCACTTTATATCTTGTCCAAAATATACTAGGGAGTTATAAGGCATTCTACGAAATCTAAAAAATAATACAACAAACATGGATTATTATATACAGTCAAGTACAAGTAAGCATTTGATAGGAAATATATATTGGTTCAAATATCTAAAGAAGATAAATGAAAAACCAGTTGTTGTAGTAGATAGCGAAACATATGAAGTAAAAGGAATAGAAAATATTTCAATAAATCTTAAGGATGGAAGGGTGTGATCAAAAATGTATTGTATGTTCTAGGATTAACTAGTAATTTTATTTATATTTCTCAACTCATGGATCAAGATTTAACTATTGAATCCAAGGTTCTCAATGGTAGAAAACAATGTCACATCTCTAGATAGTAAATAATGATAGCGTCAGGATAATAAAAAATGGTTTATTTGTCTTATACATTACCATTTACTTAGTACTTTCAATCAATGCTTCAGAACTTTGGCATAAATGACAAGGATATACCAGTGAGACATCAATGAAGGAATTATCCAAATATCAAATGGTAGAAGGACTACCCAACTTATCTCCAGAAGCTATTGTATGTCTAGAATGCCTAGAAGGAAAACAACATAGAATTACTTTTGAGATTCATTAGAACAGAGCTCAACATCCTTTGGAAATAATGTATACATATTTATGTGGATCAATAAAAGTTGACAGTGTTGGGAGACATAAATACTTTCAGTTGTTTATTGATGATCACACTAGAAAAATATGGGTATCCTTCATGAAGTACAAATTAGAAGCATTCAGTCATTTCAAACAATTTAAACTTCAAGTGGAAAGAGAATCAAGGAAGACCATAAAAGCACTTCGTTCACATAGAGGAGGAGAATTTATCTCCAAGGAATTTGACTCATTTCTTGAAGAAAATGGAATTAAGAGACGACTTACTACAACATACTCACCTGAGCAAAATGGAATTAAAAATAAGAAATAGATATATAATGGAAATGGTAATATGTATGTTAAAAGAAGCATAACTTGATCACAAATACTGGGCTGAAGCAGTACAAACAATAGTCTACATACAAAATATACTACCAATAAGAGTACTCAAGCATATTACACTAGAAGAAGCATGATCAGGATAAAATCCCAATATAGAAAAACTAAATATCTTTAGATGCAAAGCTTACATGCATGTTTTAAGACAAAATAGGAATACACTAGATGACAAGACTATGATAGGAATATTTGTTAGCTATGACACTGAATCTACAGGATACAAAATTCTACATCCTTCTATAAATAAAGTTTACATTAGTAGAGATGTGATCTTTAATGAGAAATCCAAGATCAACATAGGTGAATCTAGTGGTGACACAAGATTCCTCATAGATCTATCTGAAGAAGATGCAAAGAGTATAGAGTTAGAATCATAATCTCAAGAATGAGATATAGAAGCATCACTAGTATTGCCTAGAAAAGAACCAATATGGCTCAAATATACTCTCAAAGAATAAAATTTGGAAAGAATGTCGGATCTCAGTTCCACAAGACCACAAACTCATAGCATGACCAAAATAAATAGGGGAATGTTAAGTAAATCAGTAGAACCGGCATCAACTTCTCAGGCACTCGAAAAATCACACTGGAAAGAAGCTATAGAATCTAAATATGCATCACTCAAAAAGAATAAGACATGGAATCTAGTAAATATACCTTCAAGAAAGAAAATAGTAGGATGTAAGTGGGTTTACAAAATCAAATACAAAGCAGTTAGAACACTGGACAAATGCAAATCTCAACTAGTAGCCAAAGTACATATTCAAACAAAGGGAATTGATTATGAAGAAATATTCGCACCAACGGCTTGAATGACCACTATTTAAACAATTTGTATGCTAGCAACACATCGGGGATGGAAACTTCATCATATGGATGTGAAAGTACATTCCTTAATGATGACTTAGAAGAACAAGTCTACATGACACAACCTTAAGGCTTTGTTATTCAAGGATAGGAAAGCAAGATATACAAACTGAATAAATCTCTTTATGGGTTGAAACAAGCTCCTAGAGCATAGAATATAAATATTAATGATTGCCTATTACATCTTGATTTTAAAAGAAGTTCATCAGATCCTAGTCTATATACCAAGAAAAATGGAAATGATATCTTGATTCTCATAGTATATGTTGATGACATAGTGATTATTGGTCTGGAAAAGGCATTTGAAATGATAGATCTAGGTCTAATGAACTACTACCTTGGTCTAGAGATTTATTAAGGAGAAGACATAATAGTTATCACTCAATCACTATAGGAATAAAGGATAAATTACAAGGAGGCAAAAATAAATAAACCTGTACAAAAATTTGCCATAAAAGCATGAAATTGAAGTGCTAAGTCTACATGTGTGGATAATTAAGGAAAAACGGTTGTACAATGCTGCCATACTATAGGAAAAATATGTTTGGAGGAGGATTACATCAAATAAAAGGAAAAATTGCATGAACCCTATCGAAATTGTACCAGAAGGAGAGATCGAAGGATTTCGGTAAATGGATTTCACAGATTTCACACTTGGGAAAGAAAAATGATTATTTTAGCCAAGTGATAATTTTAAGGTCATATATACGATTTGGAGCAGTAATGGTACGATTTTGAGATATATTATATAGATTTCAAGGTCTTGGAGATCCATTTTGTGCAGTTTTGAGGACTTTGTACAAAATTTTTCATAGTGGTATGGACCCTAAAAAGGTTGTACAAAAGGAAGGTGCCCTTTACGATTTTATAATAGTTGGTATGATTTTGGAGCAATCTTATGTGATTTGAAACGCCAATTGTGCGATTTGCTACAAATGCACGGAATCAGGTGCGATTGAACAAATCTGGCTGGAGTTGTATGATCTAGGTAGGCTTATATGATTTGAAAGTGTATAAATACAACTTGGTTGAGGCTTGGTATGATCTTGATAGTTTTTGTACATTTTGGAGGCAGTTGTATGCACTTTTGTAACGATTTTGTGTAGTATTGTCCTAAATTGTCGAATCAAGAAAAGGGTGTGCAAAGGAGGGTTTCACTTAGTGATGGAAGAAGTATGAGCTCCCAATGAGAATCTCAAGCTCATGTTGATCGCATTACGAAATCTAGGGTAGATAGATCACCAGAACCATTGCACCAGAGAGAATCATGACCTAGTCGATCTCTCTTAGTTTACCTCATTCAAGACCAAGGACATCAATTTTAGTTACCCATAAGGTGTGATAATAATCCTTGGAGAGGGAGAGGATGAAAGCCATGGAGGGATCATAGGTATTGATGTGGTGGTAGGGGATCACCACTACAATATAGGAGGAAATAAATGGAACCACCTTGGGCACCCAAAAGAGAACTTCATAGTTAAGTTCACTGAGAAAAGACTCCATAAGAATAGGACCTACCCAATGAAGCAAAGGAGGAGCAAGTGGACATCAATGATGTCACTTTTGGGTATCCAACTAGAGAATTTTGTAGGAAGTGGTGGACAAATGATGACGGTAAGCATCCATTAAAGGAGGAACTGAGGAAGGCCAAAGTGAGTACTATAGCATAGATCCCACCACAAGATAAGGTATTCTTCAATGAATACTTGTTATAAATTTTGCATTCATAAGAACCTACTAAGACCCGCACGATGGTACAAGTGGGTAATAGGTATGTTAGGGTGGAGTCCACGATAGAGGTATTTTGATGAACATTCGGATTACCCATGCATGGACATCCAATTTTAAAAAAATAGTAGATCCCATTGATATGTACAGGTTGGTCACAACACTTACATATGTGAAGTCACCTATAGAAGCCAAGATTTCAGGTACTGGAACCCATGCGATTAAACAAATTTAGTTAAAGATCGATGAGTTTGCTTGCATGATGAATGTTGTTATGGCCTGATTGTTTAGAGAATCATGAGTTTGAAGATGCCAATTTGGATGGCACAATATGTAGAAGGTGTTTACAAGGGCATGAAGTATGATTGGGGAACATACTTAGAGGAACAGATGTAGCAATCACTAATAGTGAGGAGAAAGACATTCACTATGAATTTTCATGCTATTGCACTTTTATTGTATGCAATATCGAGAATGGGAATTCATTTTCTAGGTAGGACCCAACCATGGGAAATCGCAGTTGATCAGCCTACCATACTACAATGATTAAAAATTGTACCTTTACCAAAGGCCACCCTAGATAAAAATAAGGCTAAGAAGAGTACAAAGCATCCAACACCGTCGATGCAGGATGAGTCTAAGACTACATCTAATGAAGACATCCATCCATGGAGAAAGAGAAGAAGATAATTAGAACTGGTCTCTGAACAATAGGCCCAAATCCACAAGCTATGAGAGAAACCTAGTTCTTTTTAATATGAGGAGAGAGTAAAGTAGCAACCTAGCCCTATATAGATTCAAACACAATGACAAAGGAAGAAACAGGTAAAGTCCATACAAAAAGTACAACCTGAGTCAACACTAGAGGAAGGGTACTTTGATTCAAAGGGGTAAGATATGCAAAATTTTAAGATACCAAGTCTGGAAGGGATGAGAACAATGGGATCCCCAAAATTACTCTAGACCTCTAATTTTAAACTTTTGGATTCATCCAGATATTTGACTAGAATGACAGTAGTACCACTAGTTTCAAAAGTAAAAGTCATATTGAAGGTTCCATTAGAAGAACCTAAGGAGACAGAAAATAAAAATTATGATGAGAGGTGGTCACATCGAGTAGGAGCAAACAAATGCACAGGTACCACAGGAAGAGTTTGCTCCTGACCAGACAATTGCAACTCTAATGGGAGTGCACCCGAACCCGCAAGATAAAGGGTTGATAGCAAAGCAACAAGAGGACTTGCTTAAGTTGTAGGAGGAATTCCAAGTACCGATGGAAGAGCAGTAGTCTCAAAAAAATTATTAATGTAGAGGAGACACAATCATCGACAAAATAAGAGATGAATAAGGTGGTAGCACATAGTATGCTACCAAAGGGAAAAATAACCAACATGACTAAGGAAGTCGGAGGAAGTTCTCATCCACAAGTAGAAGAAGAGGAAGGGAAGACCCCACCAGAGGATAACATTGAGGAAATTCATACAAACTTCCTAGTGGAAGTACCTCACTTTGATAAAGTAAAGGATGTGGGTGAAAATATCGATGAACAAGTGGAGCACTTCTTCCAAAAGGCTAGTGAAATATTTTCCAACGCTAGATTGCAGTTTTGTATTGACGGTGTTGGGCAATTGAAACAGTGGAGGGAGAAAACCTTTGTTAAATTATAAAATACTATAGAATGGGTGTACAATGAGGATTGTACGAGGAATATAGTACACATCCATGGTTTTTCCTTGGGGGAGAAGGAACCATGATGCTTGGAAGATAAGATTTACTAGAGGGAGTGAAGACCAAATACCACACAACTCCACGATTGTATTTGGATAGGACAACTTGTCATACCTATCCATTGAACACAGAAGGTATAAAATTTTTATGAGTACCTTGGAAATTGGCCTTCACCATGAGGAAATTGATTTTCCTAACATACTGGATTGAGTGGCTCAACTTGGGTCTTAAATAGGTTTACCAAGCTAAAGAAACACAACAAGAGGAGGTAGAAGCTACTCGATAGGAGATGGTTGCGATGGAGGAAGAATTAACATGTAACAAAACCATGGTTGAGGAAAGAATGAAGAAGGTAGAAACAAAGTTAGAAAGCATAAAGCAGGCCTACGAAGATCAACTACATTCATAGGAGGCATAAAAACAACTTGTGATCTAATAGGCAGAAGAGCGTACGAAGCAGTTGGAAGCATAATTGGCAGCATAGAATGAACAATTGACCAACTAGGCTAATCAGTTGAAGGCAGTAGAGGAACAACTGTAGGAAAAGAACCACAAAATTGAAGATATGACAAAGGATACCACATGCTACAATAAAATTATTATGGGTCATAAGACTAGGCTAAAGGCTAAGGATGAGACTATGACAGCTTATGAAGTCGACCTTCATCGGTATCCAAAGGTTATTATCAAGAAGAACGAATAGTTAGTCTTAGCAGCCTAAACAAAAGCCATGTTGATAGAAAATATATGCAAGGGAGCATCCGAACATGAGAAGGAGTTGGGAGCACTATTAAATCTTGCAAAAGATAAGGCTAATGAGTATGGGTTGAAAGTCCTAGAAGTCAGTAAGTATGCAGCTCTTTTGAAGGATGAGTGTACCGCATTACAACTTTTGCTTGTTGATTATCGTAAATAGACATCAGATAAGCTAAGGAATATTGAGACTGTGAGGACACCGCTTGATTTAAAGGGGAGGGTAGATGTAGGCAGCAAATCCACCTCCTAGAAGAAGAAGTGATACATGGATTTGCACAGTTTTGTTGAGTTTTACTCAATTTTGACTAAACTATACAAGTTTCAAAATGTACAAGGTTTCACATGTACGATATGAAATTAAATGAAATTAAGTTGAAATGTGCATTTGGGATTAATCTGATAAAATTTGAATTAGACCTTAGTAAAACTTGTAAATGATGTGATGCTTCAAAAACTACTTTGGAATAGTCTTGGTATGCATTATATAGCCCCCCTTATTCATTTTTTGGTTGTTCATTCATGTTCATTCATACTCATATGCAGTTCATTGTGATTATTGATTGAAGGTTCATTTATGTGATTGTTGAGTAGAATTACTGTTCATTGTTGAGATTGTAATGACTGATGGAAGATATGTATAAGGCTATTGATAATCTAAATATGATATTCATTTTCCTCATTTCATTGTCTTTGTGAATTCTACTGTATGTTATGTATGTTGCAGGTTGATTAGATAATGTTTACTACTTATTCTGTTATGAGAATGTATGGAATTATCTTGTGAGTGATCCTGGTTACCTACAGGCTTGGTGTGAAGGATGAAATTTATTATTTGGAGAGTTACAATCGTATTTTGATATTTCCAGGCCAATGTACAATTTCTAAAATCATCCATGAAGAGTATAACTCATTGCTAGTGGTTTAGGTTTTTTGCATGTTATGGAGAAGTGGAGCAATCGAGGCATAGAAACTTCCCAAAATCTATCGTAGAAGGATTGGTGATGCAAAGTGATAGATCTGAATATTAGTTGTAGCAAGGCTTCTTACAAACCGTACAAGCACAGTGTCAAATCGTACAAACTATTCGATTATCCGATTTTGTAATAAAAGCTACAACCCAATTCTACCAAATAAGGAAATATTACTAGTTTGAGGATCGATTTGACTTACAAAACCTGTTCTAGTGAGTTGGTTGAGTACAAAATCATACCAAGTGTGGTTTTGTATGATTTGGTGATCGTACAAGCTATTTTGGTAGGTTAACCTAGTGTACGATGAAGACTGTACAGGCTATACAACTTGTGCAAGTTGGGTTTTGATATCTTGTAGATCATTTCCATAGCTTTTAAAATACCACCTATTGGGAATACTACACCGCTAACATCTACATGAAGCCCAATTTCATTTTATCATGGAATATTTTCAAAACAAACATATCATCCTCAAGTACGTTCCTATAGAAGATCAGCTAGCAAACATATTTACAAAGATAGGAAAATCAAGTTTTGAACATTTAGAGATCATCTATGTGATTCAAGAGAACTTTGTACAAAACAATGTAATACAGGGGGGTATTAGAATATATTACATCATTTGGCTATGTTAGATTACTTTAGGGGAAAGTTATCTAGTTACTTCATGCAATGTAATAAATACACAAGTGTCAATGTGCAAGGTGTCCCTTGTACAACTAGGTAGAGTGTTGACCAAGAAATCTATCTTCCTATTTAAAGGGCCACATATCTCTACTCAAATGTATCACTTTTATTCATTCATTAAGATGTTCTATTGCTTTGATCTATGTTTCGTAGTGTAATGTAATTCTGCTAAAGCCATCAGTAAGATAGATTTTACAAAGGAAGGGGAAAAACAACATATTAAGAAATCAAGAGCCATGAGTAAACATATATAATTCTAGAGGCATTAAAAAAGATAAAAATATCTAAAGTTAGGAAAATAACAAAAGAAACTTTCCAAAAAACACATGTTACAATGAAGACTATAAAGCAACAAGGATATCCCTAAGAATAAACTAAAAAAAATAAAAACAAAAGTTTGTACAAACATACAATGAAAGCAAAAAAAGGAGTATATGAGTGTAATATAGAAGACCCACTTTATTTAGAAAAGAATAGTCTAAATTTTTCAACAACAAAAAAATAAAAATTAACATTATAGAATTTCATTGGTTGAAATATGCAAAACAACTATATGAACGAGAGTAAGAAGAAGAAACCCCTCTTATAATCATCATAATAGAAGATTTATTTATATTAATGGATTTCAAGAAACGTATTAAAAGTTTAGCAGTAGTTAAGGCTTGTGAAGTAGCTAGAATACATGCAAAATACTTAAAATGAGGACTAGAGGACTTGACATCATACATTAAGAGGATATTAACAACATCATCCATCATGGCTTTTCCAGGTATTAGACAACCAATATAATAATACCTCTCTTCAAGAGCGGAGATGCAAAAAATCCCTTGAATAATCAAACCATATTATTCAATCCCTTGCAAATTTGTTTGGAAGTATGGTTAAGAGTAGAATTAGCAAGTGGATAAAAGAAAAAGGAAAGAGGGTGAAAGGACAAGCAATTTTCAAACCAAAACACTCAACAATAGACCGTGCCATCACTTTGAGACATCATTGAAAAATATGGAATGACGAAGGAGAAACCTATTGCTATTTTAAGGCTTCAAGAAAGCTTTTGATATTGTGCCTAGAAGTAAACTATGGTATATAATGGAATATTTAATCATACCATAATATCATAGAGTAGTAGTTTATAAACTTTATGAGGATATCCAAACTAAAACTATAATGAAATTAATTCTTTCAGAATGCTTTAGAAATGGCATAAGGATTAAAAAATGATATCCATTCTCTTACCTTTATTTGGTTATTTATTGATAAACTAATAAGAATTACTAAATATAAGTGGAAGAGACAATGTTCACTTGGGAAGATATGTGGTGATGCTTTGTTTCTATACAAATGATATTATTTTAATTGCAAGTTCAATGTAGGGTTTGAAAGAGCATTTAAAGGGCTTAAAACACTTCTGTAAGGAGGCAAGCATTTAAGTAAATACTAACAAAATCAAGATCATGATTTTCTCTAATCAAAAGAAAAAATAATTAGTTAAATTTTTATTTTGAAGGGGTTTTCTACAAGTAACAAAGCACAAATATCTTGGGATAAACTTCAATAATAAGTTCAGTTAAGAAATATTTAGAATGAAGAGAACATTGGGAGGATGAAGAACACTTTTTGCATTACAAAATATAAGCAAAGAGGTTAAATTTTGGGGCTAAAAAACCATACTGGTTTTATTTAGGTTATTAGTGATACTAGTGATGTTGTATGGATGTGAAGTGTGGGCTAATAACACGTTAGACTCAAAATGGAAGCAAACAAAGAGGATTAAAAAACATTTGATTCTAAGCAAATTTGAAATAAAAGACTTAGTTCTATATGAGATTCCTCTATCAGAATTAGATACCTTTTTTATGGAGGTAGCTCCTATGGTTCATCTTTTAGGATAGTTGAAAAAATTGAATAGATGGATGCAAACAATTGGTCTAAAGATATAGTCAAAGAAGACATAACAAATGAAAGAAATTTGGATGAAACAAAATGACAAGTTGATAAACAAATGGAATATCAACTTGAATGGATATCTAAATAATAACAAAATAAATAAATGTATTTATTAAGGAAATTTTATTAAAAAAAAAATCAATGAATTTATCGGGGTTTTTATGAGAGGTCTCGATCCCCTCATATTGAATAAGGTTTGAACCTTAGAATTCTCAAAGAAAGTCCAAAGCCCTTACCAATACAGTAAGCTTGCAACTAAAAAAATTGTAGAGTTGATGCCTAAGAAAAAAAAAAGAAAGAATATTATCTTGTCAATTTTAACCTGATAATAACCACCAAAAGACCTCTATAATAATAAACATCAGTTAAAAAAGCAAAAATACTTTAAAAACCAACTCGCATAAACTTAGATTATATATATAAAGTAACTAGCAAGGATTCTAGATGAATTCCTTGATGCTTCATTATTCGCAATCAATGTTGTTCCATCGTGGTACAAGTTGATTGGGAAAAATCTATCCATAGGGAGTTGCCACAAGAGTAACAAAGAAAAATAAAGTAATCATAAAGTTAGCTCCTTTCCTGTTAATAATGGGGTTGTTGTATAAATTAGGAATTGATGGTATCCTAAGAATATGTGTAATGGATGAGGAAATTAAAGTCACATTGAAAGAAGCTCATGAAGGATTGGCAAGAGGACACATGGGGCCCGATGCCACTTCTCAAAAAGTACTCTTAGCAGGACTATGGTGGCCCATAGTGTATAATGATGCAAAGGAATATGTAAGAGCATGTGATACTTTCCAGAGAGCAAGAAAGCCAGTGTGAAGAGACTTTATGCCATTACACCCATCACACCCCTAGGAACTATTTGAGAGGTGGGGGTTGGACTTTGTTGGACCATTGAGAACAAATCGTAGGCAAAAGTGTATGTATATCATGGTAGCCACTGAATACCTAACAAAATGGGTTGAGGCACGGGCACTACCAAATAACTTGCACAAAAATTACAACACAATTCTTGTATGAGAAAGTAATTACAAGATTCAACATCCCACTACAAATAACAATGATCATGGAGTTCATTTTGTAAATGAGATCATCAAAATATTGACAACTGAATTTAGAATTTGGCACTCCTTGTCTAGTCCATATTACCCAAGAGCTAATGGGCCGGTGGAAGCGACTAACAAGGTATTAGTGTCAACATTATACAAAACCTATGGAATAGAGGGAGCCAATTGGGAGGAAATGTTACCATCTATTCTTTGGGCATATCGAACTACCTTTAATCCAACAACAAACCATACGCCATTTCAACTAATGTATGGTCAAGAGGTAGTAGTGCCAGTAGAATTCTTGGTACCAAGCTTACGGATAGTGATGGATCATCGCTTAGGGTACCAAGAGAATATGGAAGAATGACTAACAACATTGATTGAGCTGTATGAGATAAGATTCATGTCACAATGGGCGATCGAAGTGGCTCATAAGAGAAGAAATTTATGGTATGACAAGCATCTTCGAAAATTAGAACTCAAGTAGGGTGACTTAGTTCTAAAGTTTAATGGGAAATGATAAATTAAGCCAGGTAAGCTAAAAACCTTGTGGCTTGGTCCCTTCCAAGTTATATAAGTAAGATGTAATGGAGCATTTAAGTTATAGAACTTGAATGGGATGGAAGTATCGAATACTGTAAATAGTTTGAAGTTAAATCCCTATAAAGTATAGTGTTTGTTTATCATCATAGAAGAAGTTGAATGAAGACAACAAGCCCAGTTTAATGACCAATAAAGTAGAATTCAAGGCCTGCCATGGGAGGACTTGACATGGGACTCACATGCCTATTCATAAAAGGGGAGGAGATAGGACCTATTATTGAAAAATAAGAGTTGGTACCTCCACCCGATGAGAGAAGGAGGACACAAGTACATGTAAGGTGTGCATATGGGACTGGAAGGCTTGATGAAGAATACAAAAGAGGAATCTCTCCAAGGGAAAGAAGGAACCCAGAGGATCAAGGGATGGTTTATCCATAGTTGGAGTATAGGTAATTACCCCAACTATCATAATATCAAAGAAGAATATGACTAACGATCCGATATGTAGACAGAATGAATAAATTTGATATGGAAGCTCCATAAGAGATAGGAGGTGACACCATGGAAGAACTAATTGAATTATCTCCATTAGCTCAGATAGGACTATTGCAATAGAGGATGCGACACTAGATCTAGTAGTTGCTAGAGGAGTATGAAACGTTGCAAGGCCACACTATAAGACTCTGAGAACAAGCTATCCAAGACTTGGATGATCTGATGCAAATGATGGAGCAAAGAACAGTGAGGTCATAGGAATTAGAAGGCAAAGGGAAGGAACATGAGATGACACCACAAGTGAGTAGTTCACGCCATGATGGTGCACGTACAAGTAGGGGAGAAACCCACAAATAACACCTCATAAAATATCCAATGACCCATCAATAGCAAAATAAGATGAGGATATAACTTGGCGAGACATTGAAGAAGACATTGCACCACCTAGACCACAAGGCAATATACACGAGAATTCAAGTGAATCTAGTGATGGGGAGTTGCCTTGGCTAGTAAGAGAAGAAATTTTTGATATTGGTGATGATGACTTCTTAGAACTACCAACACCTCATGTGTGACCTGATCCTAAGACCTATGCAATCGCTTATTAGCAGTTGAGGCAACAAAGGAGAGAAGTGTGAAGACTTCAAAGATTAATGATATTGATAGTGAACTGGTCGGAACAAAGAGATGATGATTGTAACGATTCTAGTTTTGAGTCTGATTTCTCAAAACCATAGAGGGAGACTCTGGAACAAAGGTGATGTACATTCCGACTATTACATGCAAACCTTAGAATGAAAGCACTATAATAGTTGTCACCAACACAAGGAAATGAAGGTCACTTGGCCAACATAGAATTGGAGGATGTAACTCTAGTAAGAAATCATCAAGAACCCCCAAGACAACAACAAGGCCGTAAAGGGGGAGTACACCCACTAAATACTGGGAGGGGTAGAGGAGATTTTCCACCTAGAGGAGGTAGAGGACGAGGAAGGATTCAACCCCCTACTCCTAGATGGCCAAGAGATACACCATTAGCCTATTTGAATTAGACCAACAACTTGCAAGATTTTCCCTAGTTGAGATGGATTGTACCCAACCTAAGAGGAAGACAACCATGAGGACAACCTCCACTAACTCAACCTAGACCAAGAAGAGTGGAAATCGAAAGAGGATGGGGTCAGGAAAGGGAAGTCCCATAGAATGTTCACAAAGGTCCTGTATCAAGACGACACAGTTGGGGAAGACCTATGCAAGGAAGAGGCCTTGTCGACAAATAAAGAGTATGCTTCGTCAATGAAAGGAGTCAAGGACTACAAAGAAATCGTTCACTAAGCTTAGACATTGATTTGATACGAGGAGATAGGCAAAGAAGTCGTTCCAATGATAATGGATCAGTAAGAGCAACCCTACCTCATGCTTAATCAATAGAATGACGAGAAGAAGTATTGCATAGAGGGAATTCTGCATATTGTAATTGCACGATCCCAAATTGTACACATGACAACCAAAGAGAAGAAGATCAAATAGTGGATTAGTTGACAACTAATAACATGATTAACCGTAATGTAGAAGTGGGCAACCCAACTGATGAGTCAATATATGGCATCGTACAAGTGAATGTCATTGTACAATTTCCATGATGGTAAGCGTCAAAATAGTTATTAAAAAAAATAGAAAAATATCTTAACTGTGAAAATTTTTAGGGATGCAATTAAGATGAAAGGGGTTGAAAACTAGAAACGGTGGCCCCTTCTAGAAAAAAAAAAGAGAAAAATAAAATAATCTTAATTGTGAAAATCCTTCAGGATGCAATTAAGGTGGAGGGTGGTTGAAAATCGGTAACAACGGCTCCCTCTGGGGAAAAAAGAAGAAGAAGAAGAAAAAGACAAAGAAAAAGAACAAGAAATAAAAGAGGCAAGAAAAGGACAAAATAGGAAAAAAGACAAAATTGCATGCACCAGAATACGAGTTTTCAGTCATCAACATGCATAGGAGCTAATGTGATGGAAGTTAGGCATTGAGATGTTAGGGTTTATTAAATTATAAAAAGTAAGCGACATACACAAATTTCCTTTCCCGCTTGTAGATCGTTCAAGGCAACATTGGAATTTGAAGAATTGAAGGCAAAAAGGGTGCAACTAAAGAAATTTTCTATATGGGTAGTGGAAATTCACCAATTTACTCCATTATTTTGTGACCCATTTTAATTGTGCACCATAGGGATTTTTTTTTTTTTAGAAAAGCAACCCATTTGGAGAAATAAGTTGTCGAATTAGGGTTTTACTTTGGAGAAAACAAGTTTTTTAAAAATAAAGTTGTAGGAAAAGAAAATGTGTTGTATAAGTGAGGGTTTGAGGAAAGGGAGTGCCAAATTAAACCCTTTAGTGCAAAAAAGTGGAGCTAGGGTTTGATTTCCAGGAAAAAATATAGGGCAAATTACAAGGAGACAAAAATAAACAAACCCTGGTATAGAAATTTGTCATAAAAGCATGAAATCGAAGTGCTAAGTTTACATGTGTGGAGAATTAAGGAATAACGGTCGTACAACGTTGCCATACTACAAGAAAAATACATTTGGAGGAGGATTACATCAAATAAAAGGAAAAATTGCATGAACCCCACCGAAATTGCACCAGAAGGAGAGATTGAAGGATTTTGATAAATGGGTTTCACTGATTTCACACTTGGGAAAGAAAAATGATTATTTTTGACCAAGTGATAATTTTTAAGGTTGTATGTACAATTTGGAGGAGTAATGATATGATTTTGAGACATATTGTATAGATTTCAAGCTCTTGGAGACCCATTTTGTGCAATATTGAGGACTCTTTGTACGAAATATTTTGTAGTCGTACGGACCCTAGCGAGGTTGTACAAAAGGGAGGTGCCCTTGTACAATTTAACAATAGTTGGTATAATTTTGGAGCAATATTGTATTTGAAGTGCCAATTGTGCAATTTGCTACAAGTGTACATAATCGGGTGCGATTGAACAAATTTGATAGAAGTTGTACGATCTGGGTAGGCTTGTATGATTTTGAAAGTGTATAAGTACAACTTGGTTGAGGCTTGGTACAATATTGATAGTTTTTATATATTTTGGAGGTAATTGTATGTACTTTTGTAATAATTTTGTGCAGTATTGTCTTGAATTATCGAATCAAGAAAAAGGTTTGCAAATGAGGGTTTCACTCAGTGATGGCAGAAGTATGAGCTCCCGATGAGAATATCAGGCTCATTTTGATCGCATTATAGAATATAGGGCAGATAGATCACCAAGATCATTGCATCAAAGAGAATCATGACCTAGGCTATCTCCCCTAGTTTACCCTGTTCAAGACCAAGAACATCGATTTCAGTCATCCAAGAGGCGTGATAATCATCCTTGGAGAGGGAGAGGATGAAGGCCATGGAGGGGTCAGAGGTATAGACGTGATGGTAGGGGATCACCGCTACAATACAGGAGGAATAAATGGAACCACCTCGGGCACCCAGAAGAGAACTTCATAGTGAAGTTCACCGAGAAAAGACTCCAGAAGAACATGAGGACCTACCTAGTGAAGTAGAGGAGCAAGTGGACATCAATGATGTCACTTTTGGGTAGCCAACTAGTGAATTTTGTAAGAAGTGGTGGACAAATAATGATGCCAAACATACATTGAAGGAGGCACTAAGGAAGGCTGGAGTGAGTACTATAGCATAGATCCCACCACAAGACAAGGTATTCTTCAATGAATACTTGTGCAAGTTAACCTAGTGTACGATGAAGACCGTATAGGCTGTACAACTTGTGCAAGTTGGATTTTGATATCTTGTAGATCATTTCCATAGCTTCTAAAATACCTCCCCATAGAGAATACTACATCGCTAACATCTACATGAAGCTCAATATCATTTTATCAGGGAATATTTTTAGAACAAGCATATCATCCTCAAGTACATTCCTACAGAAGATCAGCTAGCAGACATCTTTACAAAGATACTTGAGAAAATCAAGTTTCAAACATTTAGAGATCATCTATGTGATTCAAGAGAACTTCATACCAAATAATGTAATACAGGGAGGTGTTAGAATATATTATATCATTTGGCTATGTTAAATTACTTTAGGGGGAAATTATCTAGTTACTTCATGCAATGTCATAAATGCACAAGTGTCAATGTACAAGCTGTAAATGTGCAAGGTGTCCTTTGTACAACTAGGTAGAGTGTTGGCCAAGGAATTTATCTTCCTATTTAAAGGGCCATATATCTCTACTCGAATGTATCACTTCTCTTCATTCATTAAGATGTTCTATTGCTTTGATATTTGTCTCGTAGTGTAATGCAAAGTAGCCATCAGTAAGATAGATTTTGCAAAGGAAGGGGAAAACAAGATATCAAGAAATCAAGAGCCATGAGTTAACATATATAATTCGAGAGGTATTAAAAAAGTTAAAAGTATCTAAAGTTAGGAAAAATAACAAAAGAAACTTTCCAAAAAACACATGTTACAATGAAGACTATAAAGCAACAAGGAGAGCCCTAAGAATCAACTAAACAAAAGGAAAACAAAAGTTTGTACAAACATACGATGAAAGCAAAAAAAAGGAGTGTAAGATAGAAGACCCACTTTATTTAGGAAAATAGTCTAAAATTTTCAACAACAAAAAAATAAAAATTAACGTTATAGAATTTCATTGGTTGAAATATGCAAAACAATTATATGAACGAGAGTAAGAAGAAGAAACCCCTCTTATAATCATCATAATATAAAATTTATTTATATTAAGGGAGTTCAAGAAACATATTAAAAGTTATGCAGTAGGTAAGGCTTGTGAAGTAGCTAGAATACATGCAAAATACTTAAAATGAGGACTAGAGGACTTGACATCATGCATTAAGAGGATATTAACAACATCATCCATTATGGCTTTTCCAAGGATTAGGCAACCAATGTAATAATACATCTCTTCAAGAGTGAAGATGCAAAAAATCCCTTGAATAATCAAACGATATTAGGCAATACCTCTTGCAAATTTGTTTGGAAGTATGGTTTAGAGTAGAATTAGCAAGTGGATAAAAGAAAAAGGAAAGAGGGCGAAAGGACAAGCAATTTTTAAACCAAAACACTCAACAATAGACCATGCCATCACTTTGAGATATATCATTGAAAAAGATGGAATGACGAAGGAGAAATCTATTGCTATTTTAAGACTTCAAGAAAGCTTTTGACATTGTGTCTAAAAGTAAACTATGGTATATAATGGAAAATTTAATCATACCATAATATCATAGAGTAGTAGTTTATAAACTTTATGAGGAGATCCAAACTAAAACTAGAATGAAATCAATCCTTTTAGAATGATTTAGAAATGGCGTAGGGATTAAAAAATGATATCCATTCTCTTACCTTATTTGGTTTATTTATTGATAAAATAATAAGAATGACTAAATATAAGTGGAGGAGACAATGTTCATTTGGAAAGATATGTGGTGAGGCTTTGTTTCTATGCAAATGATCTCATTTTAATTGCAAGGTCAACGTAGGGTTTGAGAGAGCATTTAAAGGGCAAAACATTCCTGTAAGGAGGTAAGCATTTAAGTAAATACTAACAAAATCAAGATCATGATTTTCTCCAATCAAAATAAAAAATAATTAGTTATTTTTTTATTTTGAAGGGGTTTTCTAAAAGTAACAAATTACAAATATCTTGGGATAAACTTCAATAATAAGTTCAGTTAAAAAATATGTAGAATGAAGAACATTGGGAGGATGAAGAACACTTTTTGCATTACAAAATATAAGCAAAGAGGTTAAATTTTGGGGCTAAAAAACCATACTGGTTTTATTTAGGTTATTAGTGATACTAGTGATGTTGTATGGATGTGAAGTGTGGGCTAATAACACGTTAGACTCAAAATGGAAGCAAACAAAGAGGATTAAAAATATTTGATTCCAAGCAAATTTGAAATAAAAGACTTAGTTCTATATGTGATTCCTCTATTAGAAGTAGATACCTTTCTTTTGGAGGTAGCTCCTATGGTTCATCATTTAGGATAGTTGAAAAAATTGAATAGATGGATGCAAACAATTGGTCTAAAAATGTAGTAGAAGAAGATATAACAAACGAAATAAAATTGAATGAAACAAAACGACAAGTTGATAAACAAATGGAATATCAACTTGAATGAATGTCTAAATAATAACAAAATAAATAAATGTATTTATTAAGAAAAATTCAATGAATTTACCAGGGTTTTTATGAGTGGTCTCGATCCCCTCATATTGAATGAGGTTTGAACCTTAGACCTCTCAAAGAAAGGCCAAAGCCCTTACCAATGCAGTAAGCTTGTAACTAAAAAAATTGTAGAGTTGATGCCTAAGAAAAAAAGGAAAAAAAGAAAGAATATTATCTTGTCAAATTTAACGTGATAATAACCACCAAAAGACCTCTATAATAATAAACATGAGTTATAAAACAAAAAAAATTTAAAAACCAACTCGCATAGCCTTAGATTATATATATATATATATATATATATATATATATATATAAAAGACCATTAAAAAAAAAATCTTTACGTTTTGTATACATGTGAAAATTAAAGAAAAAATTTAGAAACTAAAACCTATAATAATTAATTTACTAGATTTTTTATTAATAGGGGTGTTGGTTACACCCACACTATTTTTAGTAACTGACAACATGGTTCAAATCACATGGGCTGCTCTCAACAAGCCTATTCGTTTCATTGTTGTTGACCTGATGTGAAAGAAAGACCATCGATCACTCCGGGTTCATACCATCATCATCGGTTTGACGCACACTCAAAAGATTCAGATCATACTACTACCTTTGCAAATTGATACCCCCAAAGTTTGAATCTAGATCTCTTTTTGGCAAGTGCTTGACTAGACAACACTTACCAATCCAATAGCTCCTAAAAGCTCCAAAATTAATATACTAACAATTAAAATAATGTAAAAATTGTTTTAAAAAAATTAAAAAAAATAATGTCAATGAGACTTTCTTTCAATGGCTGGCATATGAATCATATCAAAATTCTTATCCTACTACTACTACTTTATAAATAAATAAATAAAAATAAAAAATAAAATAATGATAGATATCTCGCAAACGATGGATAAGTCTGCAAATTTGACTCTACGTCAGGTCTACAAGAGTACGAATGGAGATTTAGATTCGTGTTCGTACAAATCCGAGAATGGGTCCTCATAAATGTAGGACCATTGGGACCGTGACACGAAGATGACAAGCAATCGGTTTGCAATCATTGTATCGTTAGGAATAATCCTCTCCTTCTCCACCTAAATTAAAAAAAAAAAACAAAACAGAATATCTCTCTGTTTCTCGCAACGAAGAGAAATAAGTAAAAATTAAAGTGGAGACAAGCATCCGCCATAGCGAGCCTCCAATTTCATACAGACTAGACTTCAAATTCCATTGTAAGTATCTAATTATTCCACAGCTCCTCTATTTTCCAAAATTTGATATATGCAGTTTCTCCGTATAAACAATTTCAATTCAACGGAACAGTCGTCTAATTTAAGGTTAAAATAAGGAAAAGTGTCATTTGCTTCGTAAGTTCAACGTGTAATCCAACGGAAAAATAAGGAATGAAGTGTCATTTGTCTCCTAAATTCAACAATACCGTAATGGCTGCAGTATATTTTTTGCTATCGTTCAGATTGAATGATTTTTGTCTGCAGACCCTGTGTGTGTTTTATATTATTAACAGCCGTGGGTTATGGGGTCGACCCCTGCGGAGAGAGTGCACTGCCCATCATTTAATCGTTGAGGGACGTTCCTATTCTTATCCTCTTATTTTTTAGCAAATTTCCAAGGAGGTTGTGGATTTTCTTGTTGAAGCGTGGGGTAGAGTTTTCCTTGGTACTCATTATCGTCACACGGCGGTTTTTGCTACATGTTCTCTGAGTTAGGATCTTCTTAAACCAAGATCATTCACTTCATAAGGCTTTAGACTTATCATTATTAGCGATTTATTATTATAAGATTATCCACAGTTGTAGTTCGTTATCAAATTTCACATGATATGGGACTTGAACTTTATCAAATTTAAAATGCTCTGGATTTTCGACTCAGTCTCACCTTATTATTTGGGTCGTATTAATGCGGTCTGTTTTAACACAAGGAGGGACGGTTGAACCCGGCTTATCATCATGGCCGTGGCTCACTGGACATGGCAATGTGAAATGGGTTTGTCTTATCTTTGGTGTTCTGAGGGTTTCTTATTATTACACGTTTGAGGGTTTTGACTCAAAATTGTGTGTAGATTCCATGTACGGATTGTGCCAATGCACTTCCATGTATCTGGAAAGGATCTGCACAGTTCCAAATGGTGCATTTTTGTACCTGAACAGACATACGTTTGGGTTGCTTTTATTTCTTTTTTTGGGTGGCGTGTAGAAATAATGGCAAAATGGAGCAATCCAAAATCTCTCACAACAGTAGTTGCCTTAGATATGAATGATAAGGTCAGGCATGGTTTATCATATTTAATGAAATTGCTTTCACAATGTAGATGGCTTGTGTATTAACCCTATATAAATTTTTAAATGTCAATGTAGGCAGATTTTATAGATTGTGCGGTATTGAAATTGGGTTTGGAGGGAGACAGTTCTCTGTTAAAATCGTTTAAGTAACTGTTATCAAACCTTAACGACAGCAGAGTTGGCAAGTCGGGCTGAGTTTTAAACTGTCGTCTTACTTTTCCTGTCAAATTACGGAATATCATTATATCATTTGTACACCATATACTATCTTTTATCCTCTAGAACATTCATTAGTTAGATTCCTGTGATTTATATTGAATATTATTACAAATATAAGATAACATGCAATTAGCAGAAGACATTTACTATTTAAACATTTACTATTTAAAAAATATAAATATGTGTATCTGTCCTTATATAAGGAAGACCAGTTAACTAAGCATGTAAGTAAGACTGATGTCTTATAATTTTTAAGGACTTATATAGTTATGTTCACTGTTTAAAAAACCATAAAATACGACTTCAAAGGTCAAATTTGTCTAAATAGACATCAAATTCCAGGCCTGCTGGGAATCAACTTAAAATGGGCAAAGAAAGGCTGGTGAGCATGTCCAAGAATTGATAAGGTGTTTGGAATTCAAGATTCTTTGAGATGTTTGGAATTCAAGATTCTTTGAGACAAGTGCTAATGAAGGAGTTATTTGTGTATATGTTGTTATATAAGTAAGACCAGTTAACTAAGCATGTAAGTAAAACTGATGTCTTATAATTTTAAAGGACTTTCATAGTTATATTCACTGTTTAAAAAACCATAAAATACAACTCCAAAGGCCAAATACGTCTAAATATGGGCCTGTTGGGAATCAACTTAAAATGAGCAAAGAAAGGCTGGTGAGCATGTTAAAGAATTGATAAGGTGTTTGGAATTCAGGATTTTTGAAGACAAGTGCTTGTTGACCTTTTTTTTTCGAGTACAAGGGTGGATGCACATTATGAGTTTCCTTTGACCATAGGCAAACATGCATTATGAGTTTTCTTCGATACACATTACGAGTGTCTCAGACTATGGTTTTCTTTGACCACAGACACAAATGCGCAAAATGAGTTTCCTTTGACCACAAAGGCAGATGCACATTGTGTGTTTCCAATGGCATATTTGTATGATGGAATTTCATTACACTTTAATAAATGTTCTCCTCAATATCTGTTTACACCACAGAGGCAGGTGTGCGTTGCTGATTTTCTACCTACATGTAGAGGATCATCAACTTTGAATGTTAGGAGATGCATTTGGAGGAATACCTTGTTTTCTTTGAGGATTGTGCAATTGGGCCCTCTTATCCTAGGCCATTCTCTTAATGACATCATAAAATTTTATAGGGACCCTTTATTGTTTTGTTTTAATAAGTTATGTGTGGCTTTTACGGGAGCCACTTCCATCAAAATAACGAAACATTACATTTGTTTGTAGGTCAATTAAACCATAACCAACTTGCCTTTTTAACAAAGATATTTTTCATTTCCCTTTCTCTCAAAGATATTCTTTATCTTCCTCAAACTACTATGTTTTTGTAATCAGGTCTTTGACATCATTTTCATTATAAGATAAAATCTGACTCAACTGATTGCCTTCTAAAATTTGAATTTTGCAAAGATGAAGATCAACACCGCGATTGGCTAAATTATTTTCTGCCCAATATCCTTCTCTATAGATATGCTCACATTTCCAAGAGATTGCTTCCAACAATAGTTGATGAATATCAACAATAATGTTATTTTTTGTCCATTCCTCACATCCATTTTTGTTAATAGCCTTAATAATAATTTGTGAATCCTCCTCAACTAAAATATGTTCCCATCCTTTTCCAATGAGAATTTTGATCCCTGTAAGAAGTCCCCTAGCCTCTACAACTAGATTTGTTGAAGTTTCATATGATTCTAAATGAGGAGAGTTTTGCCTTCATTATTTCGAAAAACATTACCTCCACCAACTTTTCTTGGGTTTCCTTTGGAAATACCATCAAAAGTAATTTTGATAAACCCAAATTTTGGATATTTCTATTTTACCATAGATCGAAGCAGATCTTTTGTGTTAAATTCCATCATTGCAGATGACCCTGCCATGTATGTTTAAATCTTGTAACCAAGATCTAGCCTTCCTTTTTTGCATGTGAGACTTCTTGTGATGAGCACCATGTCTTTTTTAACATTCTACAAGTGAGGTAATAATACTGTTTTAAACTTGGGCATTACTTTGAGATTTAGTTTAAAAAATCTTGTTATTTTTTTCAAGCCATAAATTCCAACAAATAATAGGACAAATCCTGCATAAAATGCATAATGCTTAAGCTTTGAAACAATTAATTCAATATTTCATCCATTCTTTTAGTGTTGATAGAGCGACCCAATATATTTTCATATTTTTGGAAAAGTGGTCCCAAATGGTGTAAGCAAAAGGACAATGAAAAAATAATTGATTTGATGTTTCTAGATTCTTCTCACACAAGGCACAATTGAGAGGTTCATGATATCCTCTTCTTTGCAGACTTTGTCCTCTAAGAATCTTGCTTTGGATTTCTAACCAATGGAATGTTGAGGCCATGGGGAGGGCCTCCAGTGACTAAGCATTGTTCAAAGGGAAATCAATAGGAGTAGGAAATTTTTCTTGCTCTAAATCCAACTTGACTGAGTATCCACCATATTTTGATAGATTCCAAACCAACTCATCCTTCTGCCTAAAAATAGGCAAATAGAACTCTTGAAGCATCTTTTGAAGCTCATCCTCTATTTGTTTGAGTTTCTCTCCTTCAGCCATGTTACTAGCAAAAATCTATAAACTGGAGTTGTTGCTCATATTAATATAATTTTTGACCTTTGGACCTTTACAAACTAGACATGCCTAACCAATGGTTGCCATTTGGGATCAGAAACAAGAGGATAAGGCTTCAACTAAGCGTTGGACCAAAAATATTTAGAATTCCCCTCATTAACTGACAATCTAATATGTTTCTTAATCAATTGCAAACTATATGATATGAAGTTCCATGTTGTTGATCCTCTAGGTAGGGTTCATTTCCTAAACAATTTCATTGCATCAAGAGAACCTATATATTTTGGAAATAACATTGTTGTCCAATACTTTCCTTGATCTTTGAATAATTTTCAGCCTAGTTTTGTCCTGAATGCCAAACTCATCAGTTTGCAAGCATGCCCTTTGAATATTCTTTCCTTTGCAAACCCTATCCCACTTACAAAGAGGAAACCTAAATTTTTCCTCACATCCTTTCCAAAGAAAATCTCTTTGAATTTATTAAATTGGGATGTATACTTGTTGGCAATCTTGAAAGTGTCATCATATGTATATATAGAGATGGGTGGAAATGTAGTCCTTATGAGTTATAAGTTGTAACCTTCTAGCCATGGTTAAGAACTCACCTTTCCAACCTGCCAAACAAAATTTCATTTTATCCAAAATTGAGTCCCAAATATTCTACTTATTTCCTTTATTAGACAAAGGAACACCCAAATATGTTGATGAGAATTTTCCAACTTTAAACACTAAAATGTCCACAATTATCCATTGTAAATCTAGGGTAGTGTTATTGAAAAAGATCTTGGGTTTTGTAGCATTAACCAACTGCCCAACAACCTTCTCATAGCACGATAATATTGATTTAAACTCCATGATCTTTTTGACTGTGGGATGACCTAAAAGAAAAGTATCATCATCAAATTGGAGATGAGATTCAGAGGAACCATTTGTTGCAACCTGTATACCTTTGATTTTTTCTTTCATTTCTGTCTTTGAGAAAGCTCTCCCCAATGCCTATGCAAGAATAATAAATGGAGAAGGAGGGGGGTCACCTTGGTAGACTCCATGGGATGATTGAAAGTATTTAATAGGGGATCCATTGATTAAAATAAAATATTTTGGAGTGCTCTAGCAACACCTAGTCCATCCACACCAACCTACCTTGATTAAAACCAAAGTTTTTGAGAATATCATGTAGGAAACTCCCAAAATCCCTATAATATGTTGTGTTTATATCTAATTTTATAAGCATGCCTAACATTATCATGGAATGAAGAAAATGTAGGACCTCTTGTGCAATGATTACATTGTCAAGAATTAGTTGACCACGAACATGTTAGAATATATAGATCTGATAAGGATTTCTATTATTTTGTTGTTTGTTACAACAATGTTTTAGGGATGACTTATTAGGATTTGGAGGGATAAGTTGTTAGGATTTTTAGGGATAACTTGTTGGGATTTGTAGGCATAAGTTGTTAGAATTTTTAGGAATAACTTGTTAGGATTTTTAGGATTTGGTATTATCAGCATCGATTGATTATCAAATTGTAAATTGGAGGTCAGAAATGCAACTAGAGCATCTTGTGTTACATTCTTTTATGATATCAAAGCCACAGAAAGGAGAAAGGAGTTTGTTTCACATTGTTCATCTTAGCCAAGTTGATTTTACATACCTTTGGCATGTATTGCGACTTCAGATTGTTATTGAGCAGTCAATGTTGGTGTTGTTAATAGAGGATTTCTCCTTCTTTGTTTTGAGATTTGTTGGATATGCCAAAGATGTTTGGTATTTTGATATTTGATATTCTGTGGTTTTGTCCTCACTTGATAAAGTGGTTATTTGCAACATTTAAAGTTTGGCCAGGCTATGGTAAAGTACAACTTGGAGTTTGCCCATGTTTCCAGCTTGGGCAAAGTGCTGGTTGGAGGTTGCTCATGTTTCCAGCTTGGGCAAAGTGCAGCTTGGAGTTTGCCCAAGTTTTGAGCTTGGATGGATCAAAGTGTAGTGTTTGGCATTTGCTGCTTTGAGTCGGTATTCAAGGCTTGTTTGGTGTTTGACGCTTGTTATTTGGGGTTGTCTTTCATGGAAGAATGACAATTATTTAGAATCTAGTTCTTCTAGATTCACAGACACTGAATGGAAGAAATTAGCGTGTGGAGCCATAAGATACTTAAAATTTGTGAGTATCGAGATTTGACGAATATATTTCTCAAGAAAGAAATTGGACAAAAAGATGATGCTAATGACTTCCACAAGCAACATACAAAAGCATTGATGTTTCTCAAATTGTCTGTCGCCGATAATTTGATTCTTGAAGTTCATAATGAAGATAATGTTGCAACACTGTGGACAAGGTTGCAGAATAAGTATTAGATATCTAAAGCAGGGCATGCTTTGTATTGGAAGAATCTTCTCTATTCTTCCTGATTGGAGGAAGGAGGTTTTGTTTTAGAGTACCTTATGCATCTAAATGATCTAAGAGATCAATTGACTGCTATTCAGAAAATAGTTGATGATGAGGACATGGTTGACATTGTTTTGCGAGATTTACCTCTGTCTTATGAGTCTTTTGTTGAGTCTCTGCATTTGCTTGTTGAAACTCAAACTCTTGATTTTGAAAAGGAAGAGAGGAGATAGTCATAGACGGGAGTATCCACCTTATGGAGTATAAAGAGTGCATTTATTGCTAAAGCCAAACACAAAGGCAATAAGAATGCAAGCCCTCATCATCTAATCAATCACAAGCAATGCAAAATTTCTAATGTAAAGCAGTCCCAAGTCATTTGTCTTTATTGCAGGAAATTTGGTCATTTCGAATGGGATTCTAGTAAGTTGAAGAATAAACAAAGTCAACAAGGGAAGAAACAAGTAAATGTTGGTGAGATAGAAGATTATGAAGATAAGTTTGCTTTGGTAACGACTTAGAGTTGATTTGGTCAATCTACTAAGATCAGTATGTTAATTTCATTGAAGATCTAAGTAAGAATGAGTTTGTTTCACTTGGTGATGGTAGATCATACTTTATTGGAGGGTGTGGTTATGTTAGTGTGACATAAAACAATAATGTTACATACACCATCAAGAATGTTTGGTATGTACTTGATATGAAAAAACTCTTTTGTCTATCAGTGAATGACCAAGAATTCTCAAGTTGTTGTGCATTTTCATAAAAAACAAATATGAGATGATGCATGTGCATAAAAACAAGCTCATTGCTCTTGGTACAGGCGAGAATGGACTATACAAGTTGGATGATGCCAAGTCTGCTAATTCATTTGCCTTGGTAGTTGAAGATAATTGTTCTATTCTCTGGCATGAGAGGTTTGATCACCTCGACTATAATTATTTATCAATTGTCACTAAGATGGTTCATGAATTGCTATCCATTCAATAACAACATCATTTGTGCACAAGTTGTCAACTTGGAAAACAGAGTCATCAACCATTTGAGATGGTAAGTCTTGGCGCGCACAAGGTGTTTTGGAGTAAGTACATATTGATTTGTGTTGTCCAATAAATACACCTGTGGATTGTGGTGCAAAATATTTTTTGTTGATGGTTGATGATTATTCGAGGAAGATGGGGGTTTACTTCCAAAAGTATGAGTTTGAATGTTTTTTCATACTTTCAAACATTTAAGGCCCTTGTAAAGAAATAATTCGGAAAGCCAATTAGGGTCTTGAGGTTTGATAATAAAGGTGAGTTTGTAGGCATGAGGGTATGCATAGGCAGTATATGACTTCTTACACTCCACAAAAAAATGAGGTAGTCGAGAGGAGGAATAGGACAATCATGGAGACTGCCATGTGCGTGGTGCATAGTCAAAATGTGGCATATTATATTAGGAAGAAGCAATAGACAATCTTTGTTCTTAATAGATTACCATGTAAAGCTTTGTAGAATGTTACTCTTGAAAAAGCATGGTCTAGTAGAAAACCTTTAGTTAGTCATTTTTGTATATTTGGTTATGTTGCTTTTTCATTAATTTTTAAGGAGAAGAGAACTAAGCTAGATGCAAAAAGAAAAAGTTCATGTTGGTTAGCTATAGTGAACAATCCAAGGCATATAGATTGCTTGATGTCTCTACTAACAAGATTGTAATTAGAATAGCTTTCATTGTACATGAGAAGACTCCTTTCTTCTCAGATGATGGTAAATCTTGACGAGTGTTGTTACTGCTTGCACCTTAATCTTATCAATCCGGGGTAGCGTCTGATGGATGTATGCGCTAGAGAGCAAGGAAACGTGTCTTGGTATATGATCTTTTAAGGTTTCCTACGTGCTGAAATAAAAATTACACTCGCACAAATTTAAATCACACTTGCGGAAATTTAAATGCACACTTGCAGAAATTTAAATCACACAAAATTTAAATACATACTTTGCGGAAATTAAAATCACACTTTTGCAAAAAAAAATTATCATGTTTGCAGGATTTAAAATCTATTCTAACAACTGCGTAAAACTAACGCGGGAAAATAAATTATTTTTATTTGTAATGAACTTACCACTATGGTATCCCTCTCGGGATTGTCCTTCTCTAAAAATTATACATAAGCTAGGCACACATTTTTATACAAGTGGCATCTAACTACATCCCTACTTTATTGGAAATATTCCTACACATCTATAACTAATATCTAATAGTTGGGTATAGATAATATGTATACACTCCTATTCTGTTGGAAGCATCCGTACATTTCCTCAACCACATGCTAAGAATTAGCATTGATAATATAAGTGGCACTTTACATCCCTATTCTATTGGAAGCATCCCTACACTTCCTCAACCACTTGCTAAGAATTAGCATGAATAATACAAGTGGCACTTTACATCCCTAGTCTCTCTCAACCATTTGCTACTAACAAGCATGAACAAATCAAGTGGCCCTTTACACTCCTACTCTGGGAGCATCTCAACCACTTGTTAATAATAAGCATGAACAAGTCAAGTGGCACTTTACACTCCTCTTCTTTTGGGAGCATCTCAACCACTTGCTAATAATAAACATGAACAAGTCAAGTGGCACTTTACACTCCTTTTATTTGGAAGGAATCTTCCTCATATCTTGGAACTAACTTCCCCCATATCTTGGAACTAACTACACAATTTTATCCCAAGATTTGAGGAGGAATTAACAACACAATTTTAACCCAAGTTTTGAGAATTAATTACTGAAACTAACAACATAATTTTAGCCCTATATTTAGTGAGGAATTTTACTTTGATTGGTAGAAACTATCCAACTTACAAAAGTCTTCACTTTATCTCCCACATGCAAGGTCCATCCCATGTTGCATTTCCGTCTTTTCCGATGCTTATTCTGGTGCACTTTAGCGCATGGCGCACTATGGCACTGTTGCCACATTTTGCACGGGGTGTCATGTCTTGAAAATTTTGTAAGGATGTTGGTTTGCCTTTCCTCTTTCTTCTCTCCCTTTCTTCTTCATGCCGCTTCTACTCTTCTGTCATCAAATTCCAGGTTCTCCATCTTTTTTTTCATGTTTCTGGTTGTTTCTCTGAGTGGGCAAATTTGCCCAAAAATCTTCTAAGTATTGTAATCTGCCTGATTGCGCTGCGCAGTCGGGCTGCGCTTGCCTACATTTGCGCACTTGGGCAGTATTGATAAGTCTAAGCCCAGAAAATCGGCTAAGTCCTGAGGCCGCCCAACTTAGCAGCGAAGTCGGGCGACGCTCATAATCTAGTGCGCACCTGGGCGGCCTCATTGAAAAAGCAACAAAATTTGACTAAGTGTCGCCTGACTTCGCAGCAAATTCGGCCGGCGCCCTGAAGACGGTGCACACGCGGACGACAATGTCGGGCAGAAAGATTCTAAGTGCTGAGCCGCCCGACTTCGCTGCGAAGTCGGGCTGCGCTCGTCAAGTGATGCGCACTCGGGCGGAAGGACAGGAAAATGCTGTCAAAATATTCTAAGTGTCTATCCCCGTCCGACTGCGCTGCCCCGCCCAACTGCGCTCCTATTTTGCTGCGCCATCGGACAAGAAGGAAAGAGTTGCTGCAAATATGCCAAGGCACGAAGGTCCGCCCAACTGCGCTGTTTTCACCCTGCGCCGTCCGGCTGCGCTCCAGTTTTGTGCGCAATCGAGCGGAATAGAGAATACAAAAGATAAGCTTCAAAGGATGAGCTTCTAAGCTCAGTTTTTCTCCCCCCATTAGATGCTGACAGGTGTTCGGTCTTGGGATCCGGGTCAAGATGTGACAGAAGGTGTGCCACCAAGGTACAGGACAGATGAGCGTGAACTGACAGATTGTACCGCATCTGCCCCCTTTCAAACTGACCCGATTTCTTACCTACCGGATCGCTACGTGGCTGCCATATTTTTAGGTGAACCTTGCTGCAAGTACATTTCTTGTCCGCAGAGGTCAAACATCAGCCGCTTTTGCCGCTTTTGTCAGGTCTGGGATTCTGTGCCCAAATTGTAATTGGGGGGGAAATTGCGCTATAAATAGCAGCCTTATTTCATTGTAAAGGGGTGGAAGGGGGATATACTGCTAAGGAACATCTGTAGCTGTGCACTTGCTTTTGAATATAAAGTATATTTGGCTCTGTTAGTTGTGTTTATCTTGTATGCTGCATATATTAAGTATTTCTGCCTCATGTTGCTTATATTGCTGATTATTGCTATTCTGTTTTCTGGATATCGATATTGGTGATTAAGTATATCTGGAATACTGACATAGAGGATACATAGGATATAATTGCTCTAATAGTTTCTGCTACATACTTTGTTTTGATTACTGTTGGTAGTAGTGATTGGTTGGTTGCTGTGCTGCTTATCTTCCCCACCCAAAACAAGCATATTTATGTTTCTTTCTGTACTTTGTAATTTCTTTCCTGCACTCTGAGCTAAACCCCCAATTGAGAAAGCATAGAAAGCCGGCCTTCTCCGAAGATTGGCGCGGAAGGCATTCCTTCCTTCCGGCATTTCAATCTACTGGGCGAATCTAGGGCGCAAATAGATTAAAATCCTATCCTAGTGGCAGATTCGTAACCAACAGTTTCTCTGGCACCCTCGGTGGGACACGAAAGTTTCCCACCCCAAAACAGAATCGAAGCATCGGTGTTCGCTTCATTGTCGTCAAATCGGAACACTGGCGACTCGCTGTACTCGAACATTCTCTCGAGTCCGTAAGATTGGTCCAATATCAAAAATGCCTTCATGCACACAAGAAGGTGGAGAGCTAGGAATCCAGGACAACAACCTGATTTGTACGAAATCGACATCAACGCTGCTCGGAGAGCGCGTAAGGTCGGGCTGACTACCAAGCTCACCAAGACGATAGGTTCGAGCACGAATTTGAAGTTGAAATAGAAGCTGAAGTGGAAGAGGTTGAAGAAGTTGAGGAGGCCGAAGTTGAAGAACAACCCACAACTTCAGACAGTACTGATATTGACTACCCCACTGATCAGCTCGAAGAAGAGGAAGAAGACATGGCTGCCTAGAGTCAGCAGAATGATAATGACCTCTTCCTGGCTGTTGATTCCACAGGGCCCCTTGCTCTAGTCAGACAAGAAGCTGTCCCGCCTGCTGCCTTAAAATCCATACTTACCTATGACGGCACGGGGAAGACAACCTATGAGCATATCCAAGACATTTTGGCCTTGGCTGCGCTGCACTCTATCACAAATGAGAGTGTTACAACCCGACTGTTAGCTCTCTTTGCGAGGAAAGCTTCTCTACTGGTGGAGATCCTTGCCGAAGGGGACTATCACGGATGGCCCCAGCTAGTTGGAAGGCTAGTTAAGGGATTCAATGAGTCCGCTGATCCCTTCTCGTTGCTGCACCAATTTCAAAGCATTCAGCGCTATCCGCAAGAGGAGATATCAGACTTTAATGTGAGGTTCGCGAGGTCTTGGAAAAGAGTACCCCTCTAGCTGCGTCCTTCCGCTGGACAGGCTGCTCACTATTACCTGAGAGCTTTCAACTCGGACATTTGTCTAGTTATTAAGTTAGCCCGGGTCAACACTTTTCCCGCATTATATGAGGCTGCTCAGCAGGCAGAACTGGACATGATTGCTATAGGCAGGCTCCCTCATAAAATGCAGCCTCCGATCTACCCGGATTTCCCTCAGTACCAATATCCGCCCGCTTCGGGTGGGGCGCCATCCTCATCCAATCATCACCCCCATCAGCCGTGGAATCCTGCGCCAGTCATTGACCCGTACGGACCGCCTCAGATCCATTATCCTAATCCGCCACCTCCGCAACATCCAACGCTTCCCGCTCCCCCTCAATATCCGGCGTTTCATGCTCCTCCACCATTAGCCACATTACCTCCACCAGCCCGGCCGACGCCTGCCGATAATGATATACAAAATAAGATCCTTCAGGAAGTGCGGGCTCTTGCCTCCGATTACCATACAATCTCCAATGACATGACAATCATGAAGAAGAAGCAAGCTCAAATGGAGTTTGTTCCTAGAAGGCCATATCCTCCTCCTGCGCTAACAAAAGATCAAGCAACTCAAGCGCAAAGGCCTCCAGCAAGAAACGCTGTCGGCAATACTCAACCGGGCCCTTCTGACTGCGTCAACTGGTGCTCTACTTGCAATGACCCCCATGGAGAGGAGAGTTGCATGCTGCATCAACATTATATTCAGACCCTTGCGGGTAGCGCCATAGAGGATGAAGCATATATGATTCGTGATGACGAAGGTAACTTTGCAGTCCCTGAAGAAGATCCCGTATCCCTCTTAACCAAAGAGGGCAAAAAGCCGATTGAGGCCACTCCGGCCCAAATGAAGCCACTAAAAGTGTATGCAAGAAGCCCTGTGCTTAGGCTTAAGAAAGGCAGAAAGGCTTGGGATTAAACACTTGCAGATCTTTGGCGACTCAGAGCTGGTGTGCAACCAGATCACTAACAAGTGCGCCTCCAAGAAGCACTACCTCAAGGCGTACTGTAACCGTTTTTGGAATCTGGAGTCATTTGACTCATTGAATGTCAAAGCCATCTCTCGTGAAAAGAATAAACATGCTGACATTCTAGTGTCTGTTGGAGCCAAGTACGTCCCGACTGATGACACTGTCCAGAAGCCGAAGCCGGTTCGTTATTTATAGGCCTTCTGTGCCTGACAAGGACACCCACTGGCAGGTGTTCGACTGTGACGAGGATATCGTCACCTTTTTTATACATGAAGCTAGTACAATCGAAGGTAGAGACCCTGATGACGAGCAGTATGAGGGTTTAATGCAGTTAAAGAATAATCATGTCCCAAAAGGACTTATTACTCTGGAGAGCCTCTTTGATCAGAATGATAGAGCCATATCCCACAGGATCAAAGTGGACCCCAAGCAGTACATGGACATGGAATTGGAACCTGGAAAGGTGATCAAGGTCGGAACAGATTGCACCAATGAAGAGTTAGAGCAGGTCCGAGCTCTATGCAAAGAGTACCCAGATATTGTAGCCTGGTGCTACCAAGACCTGAAAGGGTACGACAGAGAGATGATCCAGCACACCATAGAGCTGGAAGAGCAGGCAAAGCCCTTTAGACAAAAGCAAAGGGTAGTAAATCCGAAAATTGAAGCCATGATGAAAGCCGAGCTCATGAAGATGTTGGAAGCAAAAATCATCTATCCTATCAAGCATTCTTCTTGGGTCGCAAATCTGGTTCCCGTGAGGAAGAAGAATGGAGACATCCGTCTCTGCGTAGATTTCAGAAATCTTAACCAGGCTTCATTGAAGGATCATTACCCACTCCCTCAGATTGATCAAATCCTTCACATGGTTGCAGGAGCCCAGAGATTCTCTCTCTTGGATGGATTTTCAGGCTATAATCATATTTGGGTGAAATATGAAGACCAACATAAGATGACATTCACCACCAAATGAGGAACGTTCGTATATCAGTGCATGCCTTTCGGTCTTTCCAATGCCGGGGCGACATTCCAAAGGGCTATGGACTTGGCGTTCCGTGAGCTGGTCAACAAAATCATTGCCATCTATTTGGACGACATGATTGTGTTTTCACACAAGAGAGAGGACCATGCCTCCCACTTGCACCAAGTATTTGAAAGATGTTGCGAATTCGGCATATCCATCAACCCAAAGAAGTCAGTATTTGCGGTGAAGGAAGGCAAACTGCTGAGCCATGTCATTTCTGAAAAAGGCCTTGCGGTTGACCCCGACAGAGCAGAGGTTCTTCTTTGCCTGTCCATCCCAATCGACAAAAAGGGGCTGCAGTCATTTTTTGGCCAAATCAACTTCGTAAGGAAGTTTGTGCTTGACTTTGCACAAGTAATCAAGCCCATGGTTGAGCTCCTGAAGAAAGATGCTGAATTCATCTGGACTGAAGAGAGGAAGCAAGCCTTTGAAGAGATCAAGGCCAGGATTGCCCAGGCCCCAGTGCTGATAAATCCAGATTACTCCAAGGACTTCATCCTTTACGCAGTGGGAGAGCCCGAAAGCTACGCTGCAGTCCTGACTCAGAAGGGAGATGATGGCGAGGAGCGTCCAATTGCATTCCTAAGCCAGGTGATCCAGCCGCACGAAGAAAGGTATAATTTTATTGAGCGGCAAGTCCATGCAGTTATGAGATCCCTGAGAAAGTTCAAGCACTTTGTTTCCCAGAATCGGATAACTGTCTTCGTGATACATCCGGATGTCAGAAATTTCATCATCCAAGGGGAGCCTGGTCACAAGAGGGCGGGATGGATTGCCAAATTCCAAGAGTTTGACATAGAGGTACGACCCACAAAGTTAATCCGAGGTCGGGCTCTATGCCAGGAATTGGCCCGAAGTGCTGCAACTGAAGTCTTTGCTTGTCAGTGGGAGAATCAGATGACAAAATTCAACCTTGCCAACTCCTTATCAGAGGAGAGTGATTGGACAAATGACCTGGTGTGGTATTTTAACACAGGGAGATGTCCAGATCATCTCAATGCCTCACAAAGAAGGAGGTTTAGGCATAATGCCTTAAAGTATATACTATGCCCCGAGGGGCTGTATTTCAAAAACATTGACGGCATCCTGTTGCGGTGCGTCAAAGAATCTGATCAACCGAAGGTCCTCGAAGAATTCCATTCTGGGATGCCCGGAGGACATCATTCAGGAAGGCCTATAGCCTTAAAAATCATCAGAGCGGGCTATTATTGGCCCACCCTCTTCACAGACGCACATGCGGTCTGTCAAAAATGTGAGAAATGCTAGAGGTTCGCCGACAGAAACAGGAAAGCACCCATGCCCCTCCAACCAATTCAAGCTGAGACTCCATTTCAGCAGTGGGGTTTGGATTTCATCGGGACAATAATGTAATGTCCCCCTTTTCTAGGCAGTCTGTGTGCAGAACAGTTTAGACTACTCACGGGTTCCCGTAGGCTAGGGCAGATTGCAGGGGAGCCTAACTGGAATTCTGGGAGCGGATAATTGAGCGAAATGGGTATTTGAATCCACTCTCAGATGTTGAATCGGATGGACAAAGCCTTGACTTACTATTTTTAGTAAGTTAATTTTTAGGGTTTCTGGTCGAGCAGATAGTGGAATTATATTCTTCAACAAAATGGGTACTCAAAACAGGTTTCAGTTGGTCAATCGGTTCATTGGAGGTCGGAGATTTTAATGCCTGAAGGTTTGGCTATGTGAAAAGTGAAATATTAATTATTTTTATATAGTCAAACTTTATGATATTAAAAAACTTAAAGGGAAGTCACTTAAAAGTGAAATATATTATATAAGTGACTAATTTTTGGAGCAAAAAGGGATATTATAATATTTTATATTATGTGCAACCCTAATTAGGGCATTGCATCCTGTGGGTTATAAAAGGGCATTGAGAGCTTCATTTGATATATTTTGGATTTTAGTTATTTCCTCTAGAGTTTGAGGCCAGTGGCTGAGATTTCTTCTCCGAAGGGACGGAAACCCCAACGGTGTGGCTGAGGACGAAACCCCTCAGATTTTTGGAGCTGGACGAAACCCCAGTTCTCTATTGGTGAATTCACACAGGATTCACACTTGGAGCTTCATCAATCTTGAGAGAAATTTGAAAAATAAAATTGTTAGTTATTTCCTATTTCTTGGAGTTGTATTTTCTGATTTTAAGAATCAGTATAGTGTCCCAAATATTAAAAATATTAGAACCGGGGGGGAACATTAATGTGGTATTAGAGATGGTTTTTCCTGCTAGCCTGTTCAGGGTTTGATTAAAATTTCAGAAATGATTTTAGTATTGTGTGAAAAAAAAAAAAATTGCAACAGCCGTGAGTATTTTTCAGACTTGGAAGTTAGGGTTTGGTTGCCGTTTCAAATCTAGGGTTTCCAGTTTCTGGGTATTGGTGATCTGAATACCCATTTGGTTGATTTGGGCTTTAAGAGTTCGGGTATTGTTAATTCAGAGCTCAGCTTATTCTGCCAGCCTGTGGAAGCCTAAGTAAATTTCAGATTCATGGAGTCTTATAATGATTGGTCGAGGAGACAACGTGATTGGGATAGGACTCAGAGTGAGATACAAAAATCCATCAGTCAATTAACTGCAATAATGCAAATTTCTCTACCTACAATTCTTCCTAAGGTAAAGGTTGAGCCTACAGTCATTGAATTATTTGATCAGTTCCAGCAAGAGTGGAGGGCTTATGATGATGATTTTCGTGTCCTTATGTCTAATGAAGATTATATTGATATGCATATGAGGCAACAACCCAATGGAAATAAAAAAATTAAACTTCTTGAGAAGATCAAAAATTCGAAACACAATGAAGACCTTGCTGTCCCAGAAAAGTTGGAGAAGCCAGTTGATAGTGACGTAGATTCCCAATCAGCTCATGATGATATTCACCCATCACATTTTAATGGTGACAGTTCAGAAGAACTTAGGTTGGATATTCACACTAAACCCATTATGATGCATGCACCGGATAGCTATATCTTCTTCGGAGATTTGCAGAGTGAGCTGAATATGGAATCAGTTATGCATGATACACATGATGGTGTTGTTACAGGTTACATGGCAGCCCTTTTTGATGAAGACAGGCATGATTTTTCAGATCATAACACAGTTGAGGTTGTTGCTGATTTTAAATCAGCTTATGATGATATTTCATTTCACCAGGACAGCCATGAAAATTCAATACATGATGAGTCTAGTGCTGATTTACAAAACTTGAAGGCAGCCTTAGAAACTATGAAGTCAGACTTCATGAGCACTCTTGCAAACAGAGATCACTATGCCAAGCTTGTTGAAGAGACCCCTAGTGCATACAGGAGCAAAGAAGTTAGTCAGCTAACTGAAGAACTTGAGCAGACTAGAAGCTCTTTGTCGGAGGCTCGTCTTTCATTGCATGAGACAGAGTTGAAACTCAATTCTGTTTTAGAATCCACTGAACAACTGAATCAGGAGAGAGCCAGGGAGATTGGGCGGATTGTTGTCGAACTAGATTGCATTCAAAAGGACTATAACTTAACACATTGTCCCATGAGATCAGATTACACAATTTCGGATCAATGGATTGGCTGTGATAAACACGAGAGTGATAATAATTTCTCATGGACTGACAATCCGCTGTATGAGTTGGATCATTATACATCTTTTGATAATCCTCTTTTTGAGATGAAGAGTGTTGATTCTTTTCCTGTGATAGATCATGAGGATACATTGTTTGAGACAGGGTGTCTATTTCGACATGAGTCTGAGAGTGATTTCATGAGCATTTTCCAGCCTAATCAGGATGATCGAGGATTGAGTTCTCTTACCCAAGATCGTATGCTTGCATTGATGAGCATTGAGGGCGATGGTAGGAGCATTATATGGGTGATAGTTGATCATGGGTATGAGAGATATGTCGCTGTTTGCTTTTTGGGCAGCCATAACATTTACTTGATGGAGGTTGGTCAGCAGTTTGGTTGGCATTATATGGAGTATCCTACTTCTTATTTGAACACCATGTTCTCTCAGGGGGTCAGCTTAATCGATGAGCGAGTAGGCTCTGGTTGAGTCACCTATGCATCAGATGTTTCTTGGCACAAAGTTCAGTCATTATGGGCATACCAGTTTTGATTATGAGGCTAAGCTTCTTATGGAGTTGCAGGAGTGGAGTATGGATGGTCTTTCAGGAGTCTCACAGATAAATTTACACCCTACTTGGTTGAGTATGATGAGGGACGTCATCTTTCCAGAGGATATTTTGTTGACTATAGTAGATTGGGCTACATGGGATTATCTGGGTTATTCCAAGAGTGTGAACGCTGAGTTGAGCTGGTCAGGTGATGACTATGGAGGCACTTCCAGCATTGTATTTGTAGTGGTTTATGATGATGATTTCTTGGATATGACGTGGCACATGATATTTCATCTCAGTTTAGATAGGTGGACTAGTGCCAGGTTGGGGAGAGATTTCATCATGCTGTTGCAGTTGAGACTTCAACAGTTTAACCATGTCAGAGGGACAGTGATGATCAGAGTAGCGCAGTGTCGGTGTGGCAGTTACTTTCTGAGATTGTTATGGGATCCAGGGATTTGATGGACCTTAGCCAGGATGCAGACACTTGACTGGAGTATGTATGCATATTGCTTGAGGACAAGCAATCTTTGGGAAGGGCGGACTGTAATGTCCCCTTTTTCTAGGCAGTCAGTGTGCAGAACAGTTTAGCCTACTCACGGGTTCCCGTAGGCTAGGGCAGATTGCAGGGGAGCCTAACTAGAATTCTGGGAGCGGATAATTGAGCGAAATGGGTATTTGAATCCACTCTCAGATGTTGAATCGGATGGACAGAGCCTTGACTTACTATTTTTAGTAAGTTAGTTTTTAGGGTTTTTGGTCGAGCAGACAGTGGAATTATATTCTTCAATGAAATGGGTACTCAAAACAGGTTTCAGTTGGTCAATCGGTTCGTTGGAGGTTAGAGATTTTAATGCCTGAAGGTTTGGCTATGTGAAAAGTGAAATATTAACTATTTTTATATAGTCAAACTTTATGATATTAAAAAACTTAAAGGGAAGTCACTTAAAAGTGAAATATATTATATTAGTGACTAATTTTTGGAGCAAAAAGGGATATTATAATATTTTATATTATGTGCAACCCTAATTAGGGCATTGCATCCTGTGGGTTATAAAAGGGCATTGAGAGCTTCATTTGATATATTTTGGATTTTAGTTATTTCCTCTAGAGTTTGAGGCCAGTGGCTGAGACTTCTTCTCCGAAGGGACGAAAACCCCAATGGTGTGGGTGAGGACGAAACCCCTCAGATTTTTGGAGCTGGACGAAACCCCAGTTCTCTGTTGGTGAATTCACACAGGATTCACACTTGGAGCTTCATCAATCTTGAGAGAAATTTGAAAAATAAAATTGTTAGTTATTTCCTATTTCCTGGAGTTGTATTTTCTGATTTTAAGAAACAATATGGTGTCCCAAATATTAAAAATATCAGAACAGGGGGGGACATTACAAATAATGCCCAATTCTTCGGCGGGGCATAAGTTCATCCTAACAACCACAAATTACTTTACCCGATGGGCTGAGGCAACGCCTACAAAGCATGCCGACCAAGAGAAGGTCATCGGTTTCCTAGAGAGCCTCATCACCTGTTTCTGGATTCCAGAGGCAATTGTCACAGACAATGGTCCAGGGTTTGCAGGAGCTGTACTCACTGAGTTTACCAGCAAGTATGACATATACCACAAGATGTCTTCAAACTACTATCTACAGGGAAACGGCCTGGCCGAGTCCACCAACAAAAATCTCTTGAAGATTATAAAGGACTGTGGAAAGGAACAAGAGGTCGTGGCACCTACTCCTGGACCGAGCGTTATGGGCTGACCATATCTCTTTCAAGAAGTCCATCAAGACGTCCCCTTATGCGCTCGTATACGACAAAGAGGTTGTCTTGCCTACCCACATAGAGATGCCCGCACTCTGGTTGTTAGAAGATGAGAAAGGTGACAAGGACCCCGTGGATGCCCGACTGGCTCAGCTGTTGCAATTGGAAGAGGAAAAGGAAAAGGCATATCAGGATTTTACCAAGCACGCCGAGAACACCCAAAGCTGGTTTGCGAAGGGAACCACCGCCCGAGTCTTCAAGATTGGAGACTTAGTGCTGAAATGGGACTCACTTAAGGCGAAACCGGACAACCATGACAAGTTTGATGCCTTCTGGGAAGGTCCTGTTGGTTACGAATCTGCCACTAGGATAGGATTTAGTGTAATGCGCCCTAGATTCGCCCAACAGATTGAAAGGCCGGAAGGAAGTGATGCCTTCTGGGCCAATCTTCGAAGAAGGCCGGCTCCTATGTTTCCTCAGTTTGGGGGGTTTTAGCTCAAGAGTGCAGGAAAGAAATTAAAGATGCAGAAAGAAATACAAATATGATTGTTCCGGGTGGGGAAGATAAGCAGCACGGGAACAACCAATCACCACTACTAACAACAATTAAACACAAAATATGTTGCAGAAACTATCAACACCATTCATCCTATGTATCCCTCACTTTCGCATTCCAGGAATACTTAGCTATCAAATACCGATACCCAGAAAAGCAGAATAACAGTAAGCAATAACATAAGCAACATGAGGCAAAAATACTCAGTAAAGGCAGCATACAAGACAAAGACAATCAATAGAGCCAAGTATATTTTATATTCAGAAGCAAACGCACAGTTACAGCAGTTCCCTAGCAATATATCTCCCTTCCACCACTTTACAATGATATGGCGCAGCTATTTATAGCGCAATTTTCCCCCCAATTACAACTTTGGGCACAGGATCCCAGACCTGACAATAGCTGACAAAGCTGACAAAAGCGGCTGATGTTGACCTCTGCGGGTATGGAATGTACTTGCAGCAAGGTCCACTTGAAAACTTGGCAGCTACGTGGCAGTGCGGTAGATGAAACTTCGAGTTAGCTTGAATGAGGGTAGTTGCGGTACAATATGTCAGTTCACGCTCGCACACCTTCTGTCACATCTCTGACTCGAATCTCGAGGCTGGACACCTGTCGGAATCTGATAAGGGGAAAAATCTACCTTTGAAGCTCATACTTTCTCTCTTGCCCGACTTCGCCCAAAATTGGAGCGCAATCGGGCAGTGCAGGGTGGAAGCAGCGCAGTCGGGAAGGCCTTCATGCCTTAGAAATTATCTGGGCAGGTTTTAACGTTCTTTGCCCGAGTGCGCACAACTCAGTGAGCGCAACCCGACTTCGTTGTGAAGTCGGGCGGCTCAACACTTGAGAAAATTTTTGATATCTTCAAGCAAGCCGCCCTACTGCGCACAAACCTGAGGGCGTCGCCCGACTTCGCTGCGAAGTCGGGTGGTACCAACACTTAACCACTTTTTGGATATCCTTCTCATTGACCTCGCCCAGGTGCGCATGAAATTGGGAGTGCAGCCCAACTTCGCTGCTTAGTCGGGCGGCTCAAGACTTAGCATTCTTCTGGGCTCAGCTCCAAATATCAGCTTCCCAAGTGCGCCCGAAACTAGGAGCGCAACCCGACTTCGCTGCGAAAGCTTGGCAGCTACGTGGCATGTACCGCAACTACCCTCATTCAAGCTGACTCGAAGTTTCATCTACCGCACTGCCACGTAGCTGCCAAGTTTTCAGGTGGACCTTGCTGCAAGTACATTCCATACCCATAGAGGTCAACATCAGCAGCGCAGTCGGGAAGGCCTTCGTGCCTTAGAAATTTTCTGGGCAGGTTTTAACGTTCTTTGCCCGAGTGCGCACAACTCAGCGAGCGCAGCCCGACTTCGCTGCGAAGTCGGGCGGCTCAACACTTAGGAAAATTTCTGATATCTTCAAGCAAGCCGTCCTACTGCGCACAAACCTGAGGGCGCTGCCCGACTTCGCTGCGAAGTCGGGTGGTCCCAACACTTAACCACTTTTTGGATATCCTTCTCATTGACGTCGCCCAGGTGCGCATGAAATTGGGAGCGCAGCCCGACTTCGCTGCGAAGTCGGGCGGCTCAAGACTTAGCATTTTTCTGGGCTCAGCTCCAAATATCAGCTTCCCTAGTGTGCCCGAAACTAGGGTTGCCAACCCGACTTCGCTGCGAAGTCGGGCGGCTCCACACTTAGAGAATTCCTGGGCACGTTTCTGACAATTCTGCCCAGGTGCGCACAGATAGGCAAGCGCAGCCCGACTGCGCTGCGCAGTCGGGCGAACAACAACACTTAGAAAGTTTTGGGCTCTTTGCCCACTCAGAGAAACAGTTAGAAATATGGGGGAGGAAATGGAGAGAATGAAACTGATGGCAGAAAATATAGGGGATAGTGGAGAAAGGGAGAGAAGAAAGAGGGAAGGGAAAGCAGCATCCTTACTAAAAATTCGAAGACACGGCACCCCGTGCAAAATATGGCAACATTCCTGGCGGCTCGCGGGGTGTCGAGCTTGCCTCGATGCAACGAACCAGGCCTTTATCCTTTGGGCGCAGAGGAACTCCCCTTCCCCGCATCCTGCTCGCTGCTCGAGCTCCCTTCTCGGGCAACTGTTCTTCTTCAGGCTCGCTTTCAGCAGTCTCTTCTTCTGATCCTTCCTCTTCTCTTTCTGAGCCTGACTGCTCAACACCACCATCGCCCTCTTGTTCGGCAGGCTGCTCCCGCTCGCGGACGTGCTCATAGGCGGTCTTGGCCTGATCCCAAGCTGCTGCCTGGAATGGCTCTAAATCGCTGATATCCTTCAGCGCTGCTTTAAATGCCGCGACCATGTGCACGTCAATGGTGTCATACCTCTCTCCCAGCTCCTGGAGGCATGTGTTAATTTTGCAAAATTTTGACACCATTTGGGTCACCTGTGCTTCTTGGACTGGATCAGTCCAGCCATCAATCTCTGATGTATCTGCCTCAAAAAACAACCAGTCTTGCTTTACCTGCTCTAGGGGCAGAAATTCCCCATCCTTGACAAAGCTCGGAAATCCGATCGCAGAAAGAGTTTTGAAGGGGGCCAAGCAAATATTCATTTCATGGTTCAGTACATCCAACATCTTCCTGGCGGCCTTGATCTTCTCAGTTTTTTCAAAGTAGTTTTGCAAGGTTACCCTCACATCTGCCCAGTCTAGGCAATTCGGGACATAGGTGGAAACCGGAGGCCCTTGCTCGCAAATTCTTCAAGTTTTATTGCCAAGTCCAACCACTGCCTCGCTTGGCGTTCAACCTCCTCTACCGCAGGCTTTCCCTGGGCAGATACTTCTTGAATTCTGGATGCGAAATCCAGGACGGATAGGGACCTGACCACATTAGTCCTGCAGCAAACTAGCCCGCATCTCCTTGATCTTGTCCTTTGAAAAGGCGGCCGCCTGGGACGCTTTCTCCTTCAGCTGTGATTGAGTCTGCTTCAACAAATCTTGCAACTGAGCAACATGCTCCAGTGCTGCCCTCTTCTCTTCTGACAGCTGTTTGACTCTCTTTCTCTATGTTGCCGCCTCCTGCTGGGACGCGGCAAGCTGATCTTTTATATTTTTAATCTCTTTCTGAGCAGATTCCAGCTGCGTGGTGGCCTTGGCCAGATCCTCTTCCAGCTGTCTTGAATTGTTTTGAAGCTGAAAGAACTTCTCTTGATTCTCGAGCCGCTTAACAAGGAGATTATCAGTCCTTCGACGAATACCATTGATTTCGTATTCTTCGCTTATATCGTCGAAACTCTTCTCCTTGGTTCGGTTCTCATAATCTGCCTCAGTCATCTCTCGGAGAGGTTTCTTGACTTTCGGGATTAACTTCTCTGTTCGCAGCACCCTCCTGTCCAAGTCAAACTTGGTGCGCTTCACAGGGGTGGCTATTTCCTTGGCTCTTCTTTTCTTTACGCCTTGGAGGAAGGAGGCAGAACACCTTGCGGCCTTCGCGGCTAGAGGCTGGTCATCCGTAACTTGCAGTTGTTCTCCCATTAGGTCCAGCTCTGCCAGCATAGGGTATGCCGAGGCCAAATCCTGCTGCGGCATCCTTCTTGAAAACAATGAAGCAGGAGATATTCCAGAAGATAAGGCCGCTTTTGAGGGCGACCGGGTCCTAGGGGAAATGGGCGGCTGCGTAGGAGGTGGAGATGGGGTTTTGAATGCGGCGGGTGAGCGGTGCGGCGATGTAGATACACCTTCAGCGCTGGCCGCGGGTGAGAGGTTTAGGGTTTGACCCAGGGTTTGGAAAACGTTAGGGTCCTGGGCAAAACGACCAAAGGAATGGGGGCTGCGGAGGGACTGGGTGATAGGCGATATAGGTGAGGTGACTAAGGCGTGCCCTGATGCAGAGGGGGAATGCGTTATGGCAGGGCTAACTGGGGTTTGTGAAACAGGGGAAGAGGACGTACCTGCGTGCTCTGCCTCAGCCGGTGCTTGGATGACGCCTGCTGCCCAGACCTCTGCTTCCTTCTCTAGACTATCCAGAGAGATTATTTCGGGTGCAACCGTTCCTGCCCGTGGGGCCGCTACTATCTGCTTCTCTGTCTCCTTTTTCGGCCGCTTTATCTTGGTCTTCTCGCCCTTTTTTCTTTTCTTTTCTCCTAGGGCGGCAGTTTGTTCAGTGGAGGCAGGGACGGTTGGTGCGGCGGGTAATGAGGCGCCCACGGTAAACTTGTACTTGGGCTTTGATGGAGGGATGCCCGCTACTGCTGCCTCGCCGGTTGACCCTTCTGGCTCCTCCGTTTGAGGCGACTTTTCGAGAGCTGGAGACAACATTGGGCCCACCTGACTGCTTTTTGGCGCCTTGCTGCTGGGTGGCTTTCAAATGGACAAATGCTGTGGTGGGGGTTTCCTTTTATATATTTTCTTGGCGCCTAGGGGAACGCAATATTGAAATGCGAACGGCTCCCATTTGTTGGCGTATTTATCATACAAGGCCAAAATATCATCTATGGCCAATGTCTTTTTGTTGGATTTATCGTGTTGCATGCGACACCTCATCTTCCAACATTCAATAATTTTGTCCTTTTCCCAGCCGAGGGGCGCCACCTTCGTGAGGAACTTTCTGAAACCGGCCGAGTCTAGCCTGTGATCTAGATTATGCTCTGGATCGTAATCCACCTCCACACAGTAGAAGTCATGCCATGGTGGCCATGACTGCATTCGCTCAATGTGCCACTCCAGGTCTGCCTGTCTTGTTGCACCTCTCCATGATTTCTGCTCGAGGGCACACATGTACAAATTTTCCTCTGACCCCAATCGGGTCGTATTTCCAGCGCTGCGGTAATTGTATCAGGCCTATGTTGAGGAGTGCCTGCTCCAGGTAGATGTGCTGCCCGATTTCATGGACTTCAATGTTCGCCCAGGTAAAAGGATATTTGAAAATATGGCCCTTCTTTTTTCCCTGGCCGAATTCCTCCTCGACGTAGTCCATCTGCCGCGCTACCTCCATGCCGAATTGGTGCTCAGTGCAAAAATAGGGCGACAAGAACGACTCCCCTTTGAATCCGTAGATTCTGATAACGACGCTCTGGGTCAATCGGAAAGTATCCCCGTATTTGTATTTCCTTAGGGACTTCATCATGGCTAGGGGAGGGCGAGACGCCTTGCCGTTGAACAGTGCCAGGGTCATACCCAAGAATTTGAAATTGAAATCATAATATGACCCCCTTCTATATAGTGCCTCCGTCCACTCGTATACTGGCAGCGGTGCGCCCTTATCATCTACCTTCTTAAGATCGGGTACCCTTATTCGGTAATGCGTATGGTAAAGGCACATCCATGTGAGGAATGAGCAGTGCCGGAATTCAGTTGTCTGCTTCTGCTGTATCCTAACCAGGTTTGAATGTATGGCATACGCCACCCAGTCTGCCCAATCAAAAAAGATTGGGCGCCTTCCGCTTCTCTGCGCAGTGGGGTCATAAAATTCTCCATGCAAAATACACTCTGCGAGTGCTAGCTGATACGGGTGCACCACCCTATCCATGCCGCAGCCAAGGACCCATGCAAGGATAATATAAATATATCTGTTTTCGAACCTTTCCATGGGTATGGGACCTGATGGCCATTGTCCAGCTGGTAGTGGACACTTCAACTCTGAATTGAGAAATTCCTTCATCCTCCTGCTCTGACTGAATTCGCCCGCCTGCTCTTCCAAATTAATTTTTCTGACGATGGCCTTAGGGTCGTACTGGAGCCCCGGGGTGAAGGCTGGCTGTACGCCTTCTTTAAAGAGGGTAAACAATACCCTTCCTTGGCAGTCGCAGACCTGCCGGGTGGCTGGTTTGTAATACGTCACAATTGACTCGACCAGCTCCGGGCAGTGGTGGACGGGAGGGCACAAGAACCAGTATAGGTTCGATTTATAGGCGGCCCCAATGTGGTGCGAGGATGAGACTTTGCCTGCCCACTTCGCGATATTGGGACGCAGCTTGGTAAGACTAATGGAGTACTCGCCATCTTTGTATTCGGCCAGGCGGTTGATGGGCGGCGGCAGAGGACCTTGCTTTTTAGCTCGCCTCGACCTGGATTTCTCTCTTTGCTCTTGTGGTGCCTCGCTCTCATGAGCGCTAGAATCTGTGCGTTCCTCAGCTTCTTGCTCTGTATCACTGGATTGCGCCTGCATTGGCGCCTTCCCCTTGTCCATTCTATGTCCTTCACTCATGGTGCCGGAGATAGAAATTACAATCGTGGCAGACCTTAATTTTGCACTTCTCTTCCTTTTCACTGCGCAACTCAGATTTACACTGGTAATTCTGGTGTTCTGAGTAAGGGCCCTTTTCTAGGAATGGAAAAATAGCATTAATGGCGCGAGGGGAAATTTAAAGTGATTTGCCCGAAGTAGGTAGAAAGTGCCGTTATTCCTCGGCGGCCGCGCGTGGGATCTTCTATCGGAAAGCGCAACTCGTACGCGGTTGGCCCCAATGCGCTCACTTCTTAATGACATCTGCTTTGAAATCCACGCAATTATTCCTTAAAATCTTTGAACTTCGTGCTTTTAATGACGTCACCGCCGCCATCTGGGCACACGCTTCGAGGTACCAAACTTGAGGAAGACTCTGATCAAGTGCGCTCAAAAAATGAGCGCGGTCCAACTTCGCGTTATGCACGATGCGCCCCCGGGGGACCCATACTTAGAAATATTTCGTCATGCACCTTGCTCTCCAGGATGCGCCGGTCGGAGTGCGCAAAAATTTGAGTGCGCAGCCCGGTTGCGCTCAAAAAATTTGCGCAGTCGGGCAAGGACACTTAGATAATTTTTTTTCGTTTCTCTATCCTTTCTGCCCGGCTGCGCTCCGAAAAGGGTGCGCAGCCCGACTTCGCTGCGAAGTCGGGCGGCGCGCCCAACACTTAGAAATTTTTCGGATTTCTCTTGGTCGCTTTCTTCCTTCTTAAGCTCCCGACGTCGCACAATACAAAGAGCGAAGCCCGACTTCGCTGCGAAGTCGGGCGATTTTCTGCCTTGGTCAGACTTGAACAGCCGTGCAAAACTTTGCTTCTTTTTTCATACTTAGCCTTCTTTGGACTTAAAAGCTGAAAACTAAATGACTGAAAGAAATATTTACATTCTGAAATAAACTGAACTGCAGGAAATAAATAAGAAAAATATGTACAAGGAAGGACCTCTTGACAACCTTCAATGATGATAGGCCTTCAGGTGGAAGCCATTAACAGGGATCGGGAGAAGCTGTCCCTCCATGTCCCTGAGCACGAATGTGTTGAATTGGTTTACCCGAGCAATCTGATAGGGGCCTTCCCAGAAGGCATCAAATTTGTCATGATTGCCTGGCTTCGCTTTGAGTGAATCCCATTTAAGCACTAAGTCCTCGATTTTGAAAACTCGGGTGGTGGTTCCTTTCGCAAACCAGCTCTGAGTCTCTTCGGCGTGTTTGGTAAAGGCCTGATATGCCTTCTCCCTTTCATATTCTAGCTACAACAGTTGACAAAGTCTGGCATCGACTGGATCCCCATCGCCTTTCTCATCTTCTAATAACCAGAGTGCAGGCATTTCTATGTGGGTGGGCAGGACAACCTCCTTGTCATATACAAGCGCGTAGGGAGACGTCTTGATGGATTCTTTGAAAGATATGCGATCCGCCCATAGCGCTCGGTCCAGAAGTAGGTGCCACGACCTCTTATTCTTCTCTACAATTTTCTTTATGATTTTCAAGAGGTTCTTTTTGGTAGATTCTGCCAGGCCATTTCCTTGTGGATAGTAATTTGAAGACATCTTGTGGTAAATGCCATACTTGCTGGTAAACTCAGTGAGCACCGCACCTGCAAATCCTGGGCCATTATCTGTAACAATTGCCTCTGGAATCCCGAAACGGGTAATGAGGCTCTCAAGGAACCCAATGACTGTCTCTTGGTCAGCGTGCTTTGTAGGCAATGCCTCAGCCCATTTGGTAAAGTAATGTGGCGGTTAGGATGAACTTGTGTCCCGTCGAAGAGTTGGTCGTTATTGCCCCGATGAAGTCCAGATCCCACTGTTGAAACGGAGTCTCGGCTTGAATTGGCTGGAGGGGTAAGGGTGCCTTCCTATTTCTGCCGGCGAACCTTTGGCATTTTTCGCATTTCACACAGACTGCATGTGCGTCTGTGAAGAGGGTGGGCCAATAATAGCTGGCTTTGATAATTTTTAAGGTCGTAGGCCTTCCCGAATGATGTCCTCCGGGCATCCCAGAGTGAAACTCTTCGAGAACCTTTGGCTTGTCTGATTCCTTGACGCACCACAACAGGATGCCGTCAATATTTCTAAAATACAACCCCTCGGGGCGTAATACATACTTCAAGGCGTTCAGCCTAAACCTCCTTCTCTGTGAGGCATTGAGATGGTCTGGACATCTCCCTGTGTTGAAGTACCACACTAGATCATTTGTCCAATCCTCCTCCTCTGATAAGGAGTTGGAAAGGTTGGCCTCTATTACTGGATCCTCCCACTGGCAGGCAGAGATTTCGGCTGCAACACTCCCGACCAACTCTTGGCATAGAGCCCGACCTCGGATTAGCTTCGTTGGCCGTACCCCTATGTCAAACTCTTGTATCTTGGCTATCCATCCTGCCCTCTTGTGACCTGGCTCCCCTTGGATGATGAAATTTTTGACGTCCGGATGTATCACGAAGACAGTTATCCGACTTTGGGAGACAAAGTGCTTGAACTTTCTCAGGGATCTCATAACTGCGTGCACTTGCCGCTCAATAAAATTGTATCTTTCTTCATGCGGCTGAATCACCTGGCTTAGGAATGCTATGGGGCGCTCCTCGCCATCATCTCCCTTCTGAGTTAGGACTGCGACGTAGCTTTTGGGCTCTCCCACCGCATACAGGATGAAATCCTTGGAGTAGTATGGATTTATTAACACTGGAGCTTGGGCAATTCTGGCCTTGATTTCTTCAAAGGCTTGTTTTCTTTCATCAGTCCATACGAATTCAGCATTCTTTTTTAGGAGCTCAGCCATGGGCTTGATTACTTGTGCAAAGTCTGGGACAAACTTCCTCACGAAGTTGATTTGGCCAAAGAATGATTGTAGCCCCTTTTTGCCAGCTGGTATGGACAAGCGAAGAAGAGCTTCCGCTCTGTCAGGATCGAATGCAAGGCCCTTCTCAGAAATAACGTGTCCTAGCAGTTTGCCTTCCTTCACCGCGAAGACTGACTTCTTCGGGTTGATGGAAATGCCGAATTCACGACATCTCTCAAATACTTGCCGCAAGGGGGAGGCATGGTCCTCTCTTTTATGTGAAAACACATTCATGTCATCCAAGTAGATGACAATGATCTTGTTGAGCAGCTCTCGGAACGCCAAGTCCATAGCCCTTAGAAATGTAGCCTCGACGTTAGAAAGACCGAAGGGCATATGCTGATATGCAAACATTCCCCATTTGGTGGTGAACGCTGTCTTGTGCCGATATTCGTCTTTCACCCATATTTGGTTATAGCCGGAGAAACTGTCCAAGAGAGAGAATCTTTGAGCTCCAGCAACTACGTGGAGGATTTGATCAATTTGGGGGGGCGGGTAATGATCCTTCAGTGAAGCCTGATTGAGGTTTCTGAAATCCACGCAGAGGCGGATGTCTCCATTCTTTTTCCTCACAGGGACCAGATTTGCGACCCAAGAAGAGTGCTTGATGGGGTAGATGATTTTGGCCTCTAGCATCTTCAAGAGTTCAGCTTTCATCATGGCTTCAATTTTTGGATTCACCGCCCTTTGCTTCTGCCGGAAAGGCTTTGCATTATCTTCCAGTTCTATAGTATGCTGGATCATCTCTCTGTCGTACCCCTTCAGATCTTGGTAGCACTAGGCCATGATATCTGGGTACTCTTTGCATAGAGATCGGATTTGCTCTAACTCCTCATCAGTGCAATCCGTCCCGACCTTAATCACCTTTCCAGGTTCCAGTTCCAGGTCCATGTACTGCTTGGGGTCCACTTTGATCCTGTAGGATATGTCTCTATCGTTCTGATCAAAGAGGCTCTCCAGGGTAATCAGTCCTTTCGGGACATGATTATTTTTTAACTGTATCAACCCCTCATATTGCTCGTCATCAGGGTCTCTACCTTCGATTGTACTAGCTTCATTTATCAAAAAGGTGACGATATCTTCGTCACAGTCGAACACCTGCCAGTGGGTGTCCTTGTCAGGCACAGAAGGCCTGTAAATGGTACGAACCGGCTTCGGCTTCTGGACAGTGTCATCAGCCGGGACGTACCTGGCTCCAATGGACACCAGAATGTCAGCATGCTTATTCTTTTCACGAGATATGGATTTGACATTCAAAGAGTCAACGACTCCATCAGATCCCAGACACGGTTGCGGTATGCCTTAAGGTAATGCTTCTTGGAGGCGTACTTATTGGTAATCTGGTTGCACGTCAACTCTGAGTTGCCAAAGATCTACAAATGCTTTATCCCAAGTCTCTCTACCTTTCTCAAGCCCAAACACAAGGCTTCATACTCCGCCGCATTGTTAGTGCAACTCCAGGCCAGCCTATAAATGTAGTCCTTTTGAATCCCAGATGGCGAAAACAGAAGTACACCTGCACCGGCGCCATTCTTACATCAGGCGCCATCAAAGTATGGCTTCCATAGCTTTTTTGGGGGAGGCCCAACATCTTTCTTTGCAGACTAATCAAGTCTATCAGGCTGGGTGACAGAGTAGCAACCTTGTTTGGTCTCAATCATGGCATTGAAGTCTAGTAAGGAGAACTCATCCTCCACTTGTAACAGCTCGAGGGTCTCTTCCGCCAAGTCTACCTCTACCAGTTCCTCAGTTGTCAGATGAACCATGTCGTTCTGCTGTTCTTCCCCAGGTATCTTCTCGACCAGAAATGTGGAAGGCTTTTCATTATAGATCTTCAACCTCCTTCCTTTAAAATGCACTTCCATATGTGAATAATCCAGCAACAGATATCCACCTAGCTTCGCAGTGAACTCCCTAGAGAGACACATGCCGAAGTAGGGTTCCAAGTCAACCACCACGACCTCCTGGATGACCACTATGTCGAGCGTTTTATGCAGTCGGATTGGGATGTCTTTGATGACACCAACTGTCTTGACAAGAGTGCTGTCTAGCTGCAGCACACCTTGGCTGCTCCTTGTGTATTCCATACCAATCTCTTCGCAAACAACCCTCGGCATGACGATAGTGGAGGCACTAGAGTCCACCATGAAATTGTGTACTATATGGCCCTCCATTCGCAAAGACGAGATAGAAAGGTGGCGGCCTGTTTTTCCCGATGAGCGAGATCTTGTCAAGGGCTGAGCTAACACAGCAAGCTACGTCGGCTTTCCATCTTTTACGCTCTTCAAGGATTCCTGCAATAGGTCTACTTGTCCTGGGAGGAGAAGAGCCTCATACATGCTTATCTTCGCCGGAGTCTTCTTGAGCTCATCAACTATATTGTAAGTTGAAGTGCCGACTCCCTCTATCTCTTTCGTTGGCTCGTACCTGGTTCGGTATTGTTGCATGGCTTCAACCCTCTGTCTCTTCGTCAGCGATGGGTACCTCAACTTTTCTTGAGCTTGTTCTTTTGTTTCAGCTAGAGGTTGGGCCGCGGGAGCCTTGAGCGTCGGGAACTTTTCTTTGGCTGTAGCAGGCAAAGGTGGCTTATCAGGTGCTAGCACAGCAGGTTGCATCCTCTCGCTTCTGACGTATACTTTCAATGGCTTCAGCTGGGCCGTGGTGGCCTCAATGGGCCTTTTGCCCTCCTTGGTCAAGAGAGGCATGAGATCTTCTTCTGGGACTGCAAAGTTACCTTCATCGTCAAGGATCATGTATGCTTCATCCTCCATGGCGCTGCTCGCAAGGGTCTGAATATAATGCCGATGCAACATGCAACCCTCCTCTCCATGTGGATCGTTGCATGTAGAGCACCAGTTAACATGGTCAGAAGTGCTTGGTTGAGCATCATTGGCAGCATTCCTCGCCGGGGGCCTTTGCGCTTGAGCAGCTTGATCTTTTGTCAGCGTAGGGGGAGGATATGGTCTCCTCGGAAGAAACTTCATTTGGGCTTGCTTCTTCTTCATGCTCGTCATGTCGTTGAAGATAGTATGGTAACCGGAGGCAAGAGCCCGCACCTCCTGAAGGATCTTATTCTAAATATCATTATCAGCAGGCGCCGGCCGGACCGGCGGAGGTATTGCGGCTAATTGTGGAGGTGCAGAATATGCCGCGTACTGAGGGGGAGCTGGGAGTGCAGGATATTGCGGAGGTGGAGGTGGCGGATTAGGATAATGGATCTGGGGCTGACCATACGGATTTATAACTGGCGCTGGATTCCATGGCTGCTGGGGGTACTGATTTGACGAGGATGGCGTCGCACCAGACGCGGGTGGATATTGTGACTGAGGGAAATCAGGATAGATGGGAGGTTGCATTCTATGAGGAAGTTTGCCTATAGAAATTATGTCTAATTTTGCTTGCTGGGCAGCTTCATATAAGGCGGGAAAAGTGTCGACCCGGGCTATCTTGAGAAGTAGACAAATGTTTGAATTAAAAGACCTCAAGTAATAGTGCGCAGCATGTCCTGCAGGAGGTCGCAGCTCGGGAGGTACTCTTTTCCAAGACCTCGCAAACCTCACGTTGAAGTCCGATATCTCCTCTTGCGGATGGCGTTGAATACTTTGAAACTGGTGCAGCAATGAGGAGGGATCAGCGGATTCGTTGCATCCCTTCACTAACCTACCCGCTAACTAGGGCCATCCCGTGATAGCTCCTTCTGGCAAAGATCTCCACCAGTAGAGAAGTTTCCTTCTCAGAGAAAGGGCTAGTAAACGGGTCTTCACACTTTCACTAGTGATAGAGTGCAGTGCAGCCAAGGCCAGAATATCTTGGATGTGCTCGTATGTTGTTTTCCCGAAGCCATCATACGTAGGAATGGAATGTCTTCTGGTGTACCACCTGCTTCATTGTTTCCAGGGAGGATGCCGCAATAGGATTTGGCCTCGGCGTACCCCATGTTGGCAGAGCTGGAGCTGATGGATAAACAGATGCAAGTCACGGATGATCAGCCCTTAGCTGCAAAGGCCGCAGGGAGTTCTGTTTCTTTCCTCCAGGGCATAAAGAAGAGAAGAGCCGAGGAGATTGCCATACTGGTAAAGCGCACCAAGTATGACTTGGACAGAAGGGTGCTCCAAACGGAGAAGTTGGTGCCTAAAGTCAAGAAGCCCCTCCGGGAGATGACCGGGGTGGACTATGAGCACCGGATTAAGGAGAAAAGCTTTGATGATATAAGCGAGGAGTACGAAATAAACGGGATCCGTCGAAGAACTGACAATCTCCTCGTCAAGTGGCTTGAAGTTCAGGAGAAGCTGTATCAGCTTCAGAATAATTCAAGACAGCTGGAGGAGAATCTGGCTAAGACAACTACGCAGCTGGAGTTCGCTCAAGAAGAGATTAAAAAGTTGAAGGATCAGCTTGCGGCATCCTAGCGGGAGATGGCAGCCCAAAAAATGGTAGCTGATCAGCTGGCAGAGGATAAGAAAGCAGCGCGGGTGCATGTTGCCCAGTTGCAGAATCAGCTCCAACAGACTTAGGCGCTGCTGGAAGAGAAGGCATCTCAGGCTGCTGCTTTTTCAAAGGACAAGATCAAAGAAATGAGGGCTGGCCTGCTGACAGGCTGCAGGGCCAATGTTGTCAGGTCCCTATCCGTCTTGGATTTCGTCTCCAGAATACAAGAAGTTTCTGCCGAGGGTAAGCATACGGTAGAGGAGGCTGAATGTCAAGCACGACGATGGATATACTTGGCGATAAAACTTGAGGAGTATGAGCGCAAAGGCCTTCGATTCCCACCAATGTCACGTATTGCCCTAGACTGGGCAGATGCAAGGGTTACCTTGCAAAATTACTTTGAAAAATCTGAGAGAATTAGGGCCGCCAGGAAGATGCTGGATGTGTTGAACCATGAGATGAACATCTGCCTGGCCCCCTTTAACACATTGTCTGCGCTCGGATTCCCGAGCTTTGTCAAAGATGGAGAGTTTCTGCCTTTGGAGCAAGTAAAGCAGGACTGGCAGGTTTTTGAGGTAGACACGTCCGAGATTGATGGCTGGATTGACCCAATCCAAGAGGCACAGGTGACCCAGATGGTGTCTAAATTTTGTAAAATCAATACTTGCCTCCAGGAGCTAGGAGAGAGATATGACACCATCGTCGTGCATATGGTCGCGGCATTCAAAAGGGCGCTGAAAGAGATCAGCGACTTAGAGCCCTTCCAGGAAGCAGCTTGGGATCAGGCTAAGACTGCTTATGAGCATGTTTGTGAGTGGGTAGGGGACAGTGGCGCTGAGCAATCAGGCTTAGAGAAAGAGGAAGAGGAAGGTACAGAAGAAGAGACTGCTGAGAGCGAACAGGAGGAAGAACAGCTGCCCAAGCAGGGGGCTTAGCAGCAGCGTCAACAGCAGCAGGATGCAGGGGCAGGGAGTGCCTCTGTGCCCAAGGGATAAAGGCCTGGTTCGTTGTATCGAGGCGAGCTCGACACCCCGCGAGCCTCCAGGAATGTTGCCACATTTTGCACAGGGTGCCATGCCTTGAAAATTTTGTAAGGATGCTGCTGTGCCTTCCATCTTTCTTCTTTCCCTTTCTTCTTCATGCCCCTTCTACTCTTCTGCCATCAAATTCCAGGTTCATCTTCTTTTTCATGTTTCTGGTTGTTTCTCTGAGTGGGCAAATTTGCCCAAAAATCTTCTAAGTATTGTAATCCACCCGACTGCGCTGCGTAGTCAGGCTGCGCTTGCCTACATTTGTGCACCTGGGCAGTATTGATATGTCAGCCCAGAAAATTGGCTAAGTCTTGAGGAAGCCTAGAAAATCGGCTAAGTCCTGAGGCCGCCCGACTTTGCAGCGAAGTCGGGCGGCGCTCATAATCTGGTGCGCACCTGGACGGCCTCATTGAAAAAGCAACCAAATTTGACTAAGTGTTGGGCCCGCCTGACTTCGCAGCGAAGTCGGATGGTGCCCTGAAGACGGTGCGCACTCGGACGACAATGTCGGGCAGAAAGATTCTAAGTGCTGAGCCGCCCGACTTCGCTGCGAAGTCGGGCTGCGCTCGTCAAGTGATGCGCACTCGGGCGGAAGGATAGGGAAATGCTGTCAAAATATTGTAAGTGTCTATCCCCGTCCGACTGCGCTGCCTCGCCCAGTTGCGCTCCTATTTTGCTGCGCCATCGGACAAGAAGGAAAGAGTTGCTGCAAAGATGCTAAGGCACGAAGGCCCGCCCAACTGCGCTGTTTTCACCCTGCGTCGTCCGGCTGCGCTCTAGTTTTGTGCGCAATCGAGCGGAATAGAGAATGCAAAAGATAAACTTCAAAGGATGAGCTTCTAAGCTCAGTTTTTCTCCCCCCATCAGATGCTGACAGGTGTTCGGTCTTGGGATCCGGGTCAAGATGTGATAGAAGGTGTGCCACCAGGGTACAGGACAGATGAGCGTGAACTGATAGATTGTACCGCATCTGCCCCCATTCAAACTGACCCGATTTCTTACCTACCGGATCGCCATGTGGCTGCCATATTTTCAGGTGAACCTTGCTGCAAGTACATTTCTTGTCCGCAGAGGTCAAACATCAGCCACTTTTGCCGCTTTTGTCAGCTTTTCTAGCTTTTGTCAGGTTTGGGATTCTGTGCCCAAATTGTAATTGGGGGGAAAATTGCGCTATAAATAGCAGCCTTATTTCATTGTAAAGGGGTGGAAGGGGGATATACTGCTAAGGAACATCTGTAGCTGTGCACTTGCTTTTGAATATAAAGTATATTTGGCTCTGTTAGTTGTGTTTATCTTGTATGCTGCCTTTATTAAGTATTTTTGCCTTATGTTGCTTATATTGCTGATTATTGCTATTCTGCTTTCTGGATATTGATATTGGTGATTAAGTATATCTGGAATACTGACGTAGAGGATACATAGGATATAATTGCTCTAATAGTTTTTGCTACATACTTTGTTTTGATTGTTGTTGGTAGTAGTGATTGGTTGGTTGCTGTGCTGCTTATCTTCCCCACCCGAAACAAGCATATTTATGTTTCTTTCTGTACTTTGTAATTTCTTTCCTGCACTCTGAGCTAAACCCCCAATTGAGAAAGCATAGGAAACCGGCCTTCTCCGGAGATTGGCGGGGAAGGCATTCCTTCCTTCCGGCATTTCAATTTGCTGGGCGAATATAGGGCGCAATTAGATTAAAATCCTATCCTAGCGGCAGATTCGTAACCAACAGGCACATATTCTAGCACCTGACCATTCTTGTGCACTATGACAGTTTTGGCGCATCAACATTTAGAGACCTGTAAGATATCATCTTTCTATCTGGTTCTATTAGTCTAATGCTTATAAACCAAATAATCACAACTAAATGGTTATAAACCAAATAATCACAACTAAAACTAAACCTGAAATCACATAAAACCTATCTAAAATAACATAGTAATGCATTTTACCTATTCACCATGTCTAATCAAAATATTAGTATAAATTACAACCTAGTCCATAGTTAATTATTCTTTATCAACACATTAAGGGAGTCAAGAATTGTTGCTTTGAGATACAAAATGAGGTATTTCAAGGCCTCATCAAATCTATTGAGATATCTATATGTTTTAGAACTGCTCATAGTACTGCAACAGGAAGTGAAGTTCACTTGGATTTAGTATATTAGAGACTAATGATGAAAAGAAAGATGTGAAGACTGTAGCATGGCGATGAGTATTTTGATTGTTGGAGGAACAATTGGAATGACAAATCCTAGGAGCCAACTAAGACTGCAGTCATTGCTTATCCAACTCGAAACATTCTCGACACTTGTATGACAACTTCAATTGTATTGTAAGTTACCAACTTGCACCCATATGACAATGTCAGTATGCACTTGTACAACTAGTGTTTGTATGACATAATCACAATCCTCCTTATGTACTGCAAGTACAACCTCATGTGCAGTAGCTTTCAACCATAAGCCTTTGTCCGTACGATCTGCATTCTACTATTCCTCCAACATTTTGCTCTTGCTCTTGGTTTCTCTCTAATGTTGAGCATTTGAATGCATAATGGCCAGCTCTTGGCATCTATTTATAAGATGAAAGTAGTAGGGGGACACTTGTCTTGCATGCAAAAACTGCCCCTTAACTACCACCTCATCTTCCTTAATTGCTTTCCATGCAATTGGATGTTCTGCATATTGTCTTGTTCATTTTATTTCCTCCACCTTGTGCATAGCAGTTTTGTACTTTCTTCGTACAACCACACGTTTTATCTTTTTCGTTTGCCTAGATCAAACGGCTTAGGCGTTTAGATGGCTTGCTTGACTGTCCACACAACTCTTCGTTCTATTCGGCTAGGTGGCTCGCTTGGCTAGATGGTCGTCTTGTTTTGATAGACTACCCGTCTTTGTCTAATAGATTGTTGCGTTGGATGACCTTGGTGGCCATACTGCCCACCTCCCTATCTTGATTATCTTCTCCATTGCCAATTCCTTCACGATGGTCTTTTGGGCTTTGGTTTAACTCCTCTAGTCCTCCGCTCTTTTGGCAACTCAACTTCTTTGGCTGACCTGCCTTATCTCTCTTCTATCTCTTTTGTTGGACGATCTTGCCATTATTGTTGGTCGGACTGATTCTTTAGATGGCCCGAGGATAGTTTGCATCAATGTTCTTCCTCCTAGATGACCTTTGGCAGATCTAGACTGCCTGGTCCTTAGGTTTCACGGTCAAAGGTTTGTTCGAGGTCTTCTATTGCTTCCCTGACAGCCAAGGGTTGGCCTAGACAGTCCATCTTGTTGGCTGTATGACCTATGGGGAGTCTAAGGAAAATCACATTCCCTTGGACGACTGGGAAAGAGGCTAGACGATCTCCCCCCTTATAGCTTAGTTGATCTTGACGGCCTAGGGGTCCTGATGGCTCCTAGACTACTTGAGTTGCCTAAATCGGTAACACACCTTGGGTCATCAGGTAGCCTTTGCAGACCACTTTGACTTCCCAAGGAATTGTTCAAGTTTCTTGGTGGACCTCGACTTCTCCAATTCATCTGTCTTCGTACTTCTCCTACCTCGAATGTATTTTGGTTTTGAGTTACTTCCTGCATCATCACGTTCGACAGTAAGTTCTCATTGCCTGCTGGTTGGCAACTTGTTGCCTCCATAGTGTTCCTCTCCTTACTCTTCTTTTGAGTTCCAATCCTAAACTGGCACTGCTCTAGTTTTCTTCATCACTGCTTGAACTCGTCAAGGACACACTACTGGATTTTTGTCTCATGTTCCTAACTTCTACTTCGCTTGGCAATGTTTGCCAAGGTACTTTGTGGATATCTCGCCATGTCACTTCACTTGCTTCAGGTCTACTTATTTTACAAGTTTATGCTTGATTTCCTGTCCTGAATGAAGCCACCACCATGTGCCTTCTCTTGTCTATACTTAAAATCTCTGTAATATTGAGAAGCCCTGTGGATATTTAATTTGTATTTTCTTTAGGGTTTTCTGGGGGTAGGAGAGATGATCATTGTTTTTTCTACAAACAATGGCCTTTATTTTATATTGTAAAAAAAAGTAGGACCTTTGCATGGATTCATGTGGTCATTTTAAAATTAAAGTAAATTTGAATGGTCCATATTCAAAAAGAGGAAGTCCTCATTTTCAAAATATCTGCAGCCTGTAAAGATTTTGGATATTTTAAAGAAATTGAAGCATGGTCTCCCATTGCAAATTGATGTGTAATGCTACAGAATTGATTTACAATTTATGTTTTATTATAGTAGTCTGCCATGGAGATTGTTTCCTAACATAAGGGTTTTAATTTCAATTAGATCCCTTTTAGTTTTTGGGTTTGGTGATCTACAGTGGAGGTTGCATTTTGACTTGATTATTTTTTCGACTCATTCTTTTGCTGGCAAGCTTTTCCAGATTTATTTCTTGTTTTGTTACAGGGCTGCAAACAAAGCTGGTTTTGTTGATTTATTGTTATTTCAGTAAAAGACATTACTGCGCCTTCAAATTGTAGGAACTTCTTTTGTGGAGTTGGCTTTTGGTTTTCATTATTTCAGGTTTTGTTTTCTGTTCATTAACTTCTGTTTCATTTTCTTTTTCAATCCTCATCCTTCTTCCATGAATTAATCAAAGTCAAACGATGAATTTTTTGTTGAAATTAGAATCACTGTCTTTGAAGTTTTGCCTTTGAACAAGTTTGATATGCTGTTACATTTTGGTGTTGGTTGCCATTGCATTATGTAGGACATATTTGCTAACATTTCCTCTTCTTGTTATGATCACATGTTGCACAGTATTTCTAAACTCTTTCATATGCTAATTTTACCGGGAATCTGTTCAACATATGGACAAGGATGTTTGATCATATCTAGATTAAACATTTTTCCGCTTTCCTGATAAATGTAGTGCTGCTGCTTGTACTTCTCCAGTAAAACAAGAAGCATACTAGCGGATTATAGACATTTGAGTAGGCCAAAAGTGGTGGTGTCTTTCTATGAACTTTATTGAAAAGACAAGCCTGTGGCCATCAATGGCTTCGATGGATGCACTATACAAAGAGAGAATGGCAAAGTTTCTACGGGCATTTTATTTAGCGAAATATGCCAAAAATGACAACATGCCATGTGAAATTGAACCTGTAAGTTGTGCTTTACACTCTTTCTATTGAGCTGTCTGTGCTAATTCATTCTGGCATTTTCATTGATCTTGGCCTGTTCAATTCATGCCAACTCCTTTTATTTGCATCTGAGGAAGAAGATGCTTTTGATATGTCATGGGAACGTATCTACAACTAATTGCTATAATTGTATTTAAGCTGCAGTGCAATAGGTTGCAGTATAGACATCTCTTTCTGTTCATACTTAGATACTTTTTGATTGGTTGATTTTTTAAATTGTGCTTTTAGTATTATATTGAAATGCCAACTATGAGACCCCATTCATGTGACTTCACAAATATCTTAATCTGCATGTTATATGCCTCAGCTTGCACTCAAATTAGGTATGCAGATTTGGATTGCTAAAGGTAAGGGACTTCAATATGAATAAAAGTTCCTACAGTTGGTCTTGAAACTAGAGGGTTTAGTGAAGATAGATTGTCCAGACAAGGAGACTCTGAAACAGAAATTATAATAATGTTCATGATTGACACAAAATTGAAAATGTTTGTACTGAACAATGACACTTGTACATAACATTCAGCATTCATAAATCTTGATGGTAACATCTCTTACACAAACTACACACACAATGGCCTTAATTTAAATAACGTGCTGATAAGTTCTAATTTTTATATTCTTTTAATGATAAACCCCTTTTTATTTGGGATATGGTGCATAATTGCATATTATGATACTTTCATTTTACATTTTACAATCTTCCATTATGCCTGTGGGGGGGAATTTACCCTTGGTCAAAAAATAATTATCAAGGCATATTACCATTAGAACACCCCCCTTAGACACACAACCTGCTGACGTTATTCACGACTATTTATTGACAATTATTAATTTAACAATCCTGATTAAAAAGTGAAAAGGTGACTATTAATTAATTTTTCACCCTCAGTTGATGGTCATGTTTGACAACAACATCAATCTTGTCTCTAAGCATGATAATTAGTTTGGTCCAGACAGCCCGAAGAGCATGTGGAGCTCTTTGGTTCTTTTGTATATATATTGTTAAAGTTGCTTAAATAATTTACTAATATGCTTTGATGGGCTGGAATGGAGGGTTATGTACCCTCTTACCAGACGTTTTGATGTAAATGTGAACAACTTACCTTTCACTCTAAACAATCTCTCTTTTGCAATAAATTCTTCTTTTGTTCCTCTGTGAAAAGGAATGTGTGAATTTTTGTGTATTTGTTACTTGTTGCTGTTACAATAGTTGAGAAAATTGGAATCGGATTAGAACTGGCATGGAAAAGAATCAGGAATCGACAAAAAATCGAGGAGAAATTCGACAAAAAATCGGCATTTTTTCATTGAAAAATCCGAAGAAAATGCAAATTTTCATTGAAAAAAACTTTTTTCATGCATATCAGAACTTTTATGGAAAAAATCGGCAAAATCGGCTAGCCTGTGAATCGGGAAAAATCGGCTTGAATTGGGATTTTTTGCAGATTTTCTCAACTATGCTTACAAGAAACCCTTGTAAGTATAATTACATTGGTGAACCCAATGTGAGAGCAAAACGATTAAGAAGTAGCCTATGAGAACTTCCCTATGATGAAATAAAAAAATCTTGTAGAGGTGGAGGAATAAGGTAAGGAGAGCTTATAAGAAAAAGGAGATTCATAGTAAAATGGAAAAATAGAGGACAGAAGACACCATATAGACGGTCCAAGATATTATATATTAACTTTTAAGAATCAAGTTTAAAATCTATGGTTGTGTAAATCAATCAATTATACCATACCACACTGAAAGGAGAAACCAAACAGAGGTAAATATACCTGTCAAAATGCACTGGAGGAGTAGAATACAGATGAGCATAAAGTTGTGCAATGTAAGAGGTAAAGTAATATTCCACTACAAGAATCATTGACTTTAATACAAGGCAGACATTTTGCTGTGTCTATTGACCTATCGATGAAGTTTTGTGGAACTTATGAATTCCACTATGCTTAATACAGAATCTAAGCATGAGTTCCTTGCTCGGTGAAAGGACAAGAGTCCAAAAACATCCATTGAAGTTGAAGGGCTAATATTGTTCTCCTTCATTATAGAGAAATGTTCTAGAGTATGTTACAAAACAACTTCAAGAATTATAGCAAATGTAGTAGCAATCCAATAATGCGTAAATAATACTACCCAATGTATTGTAATTTTCTATTATTTGTTTTGACGTCATAAGTTGATATTCCAAAGTTTATAATGTAAATCAAGTTGTATGATGAAATGCATGTAATCACATGTTATGTGCAAACGTAGGGTAGTTATCACCTAGTTAGAGGTGAGTTGTCCAGGGTGGTGGTTGATGTTAACGACCAACTCCTATTGATAAATAGGCCTCCTCATTCATTTGAACGGGTAACCTTGAGCCTTGTACATTAGACACCTTGGTATTGTAGAGAGAGTAGATATATTTACACAAACATTGTTTTGGAAGAGATACTTTGCACAGGATCTTAGATTGTGTGTAAGACAAGTGTCATATGCATTCCATCGTACAAGCAAAAGTTAATGCAATATCTACTCATATTCATCTATTGCCATTGTATGTTTCCTGTATGTGTTGTCATTGTTGATTGTTGTAGTAGATAGATTTGTAATTGTTCCTTTCAAGTTCTATATGCAGGGTTGAAGTCGCAATACGAGATTTTCCGTATCACATATTAAAATCGTCGTACGAGAGTTGCCGTATAGATAATGCCATACAACCAAATATTGTATAGTGCATTGCCCAAACATTGTATAGTAATTGTTGTATCGTTGTTGTCGTACTGAGATTGCCATATAGTGGAGATTGTTGTATAGTGCGGACTTGGAGAGATAAGTTTGTACACTAAAGGTTAGCAGTCTAGAAGAGGATAGACTTTCCTATTCGTAGACTGAAGTGCTGATTATTGAGATGAATGCAATCATAGCTGATCATTAAATTTGTCATATCAAATTCCAAAGGTGGAATACTCCTGGCGTGCTACGTTTGGCATCGTTGTTTAGAAGAATGAACCAACACTACGTGAGGTTGGGAGAGGTGAATGACCGATAACTTGACACGAGGACATGGGAGATGTGGATGTGGATGTGGAAGAGTCCAAAATCAGCCAATAAGGATTCAAAGAATTGCACAACATCAAAGTGTTGTGCAAAACGAAGATTTGAATGTTGCTGATGAAGGACTGCAAAGAAGATTGACAGAACTTGAAGAACCCGAAGTTGAACGAGTGTGGAGTCCTCACTTTGAGAAGATTTCGAGTGGAGAAAGTGAAAGGTGCAGACATTGCTTCTAACGGAGGAGGAAGCACAAGTCGAGGCGCATTGAGCAAACGAGGATCAGGCTAAGGAGAATGTTCTTGCATGTGGTGAAGAAGGCACCAATGTGGAGTGTGCACAAGGAGATGAGACAGAACAATTGGTGGCATTGGCACAAGTGTGGGGGAGAGTGTCTAGAGGTGCAGAGGCCGGGAGTCAAGCACAAGGGCAACCATTGGAGAGTGTGTGGAGACCAGAACTGATGCCCGTGTATTTACAAAAAAGGTCGTGAAGTGTAGGTGCACAAGGAAGTGGTCAACAATTGTTTGCGAGTGCAAAGTCATCAAGTGACAAAGAGCAGCCACCTATGGCAAATATTTCTGCAGCATTGGGCAAGCAGAAGTGACCAAAATTTCTAGGTGATGGGAAGGAGGACCCAAAATGTCATATTGGAACGTGTGAAACAATATGGTGAGCAAATAGAGTGGAAAATGAAGGATCATGGTTGAGATTGTTTCCAGCTACATTGTGAGGGATCACAATGGATTGGCATTTGAAGAGAGCACATCCTTTCACAATGTGGGATGAACTGAAGGATGTGAGTGACCTCTGCTCTGCTTGGATCAAGGATCAAGCCATGGAGTCATATTTTCATTTTGAAGTTATCACCTTGCTAATAAAACAGTACAATTAATTCACAACAAGCAGGCAATGGTTACTCTTTTTATTTTATATGAGTATACAATAGGTGAGGTACAACCCAACCTCAAGCCCATGTACCATTTTGAAGAAAGAACTGAGAAATAGTGTGAAGGTCCTACACAATAAATCAACTTTTGGAAAACAGAACGCACACAAGTAATAACAATTGGTCAAACAATAGAGTAGGTCAAATGGTCTGTGAACCATAAATCTGAAAATTGTGTATGATGTCTTGGAAAAGAAGAATGCAAAATTGGCATAATTGTCAGCATCAAATGCAAAATGCTATTTCCAAATTACAGGCAGACTTGAGGTACATGTTATACTACCAGTTGAGATGGGAGGGCACTACAGTATTAAGGAGGATCCTATAGTTTTAGTTAGTAGAATATGGAATGGATGGTAGTTGTATGTTTCAATATGTTACTTTTTGTTGTTGAAGAACACATAGGCAGATGTAGCTTTACAGTAACCTAATTTAGTTTGATTTTTTATTTATAAATTTTATAAAGAGAATGCTCACTTATATTTGGTAAGATGGATGTCTTATTGAACTTACACAATTAGGCATCCTGTCTAAGCAGCTGACTAATGTTAATTTTGTAGGTTATCTTTCTTGGTTCTATTGGAGCAGCCTATAATAAATCTATATTAAAGAGTTTGAATATCACTCACATCCTATTGGTGGCAAATGCCTTGGAACCTGCTTATCCAAATGATTTCAAATACAAGCAGGTTGAAGGTTAGTGACCCTATCTTTTGTTCATTTTAAAAAGGTCAATCACTCTTTCTTGTTTTGTGTTTGTTTGTCTACTCTAGGAGGATGCTCAGAAGAGCTGGCGTGCTTGTTTCAGTAGTTTGTCATGATGCCCTCCAGTATTTGTTACATTTTTTTACATTTCTGTAAAATAATTATTTTTTTGTTCTATTCAATGTGTGGTAGACTGTTCCATATTTACAGGGCTATTTTGGTTTCTTCTTTCCTTTGATATGCTTTTGATAAGAAATTTTTATTTTGATATCATATATTATTTGCTGAAAGAATGCATGAGTAACCTTGGCAGCAATAATGAGCCACTAGCTTAACATAAGCCAAAGCTGTCAACATATCAACTTCTAGTTCTATATTCAAATATTTGACCTGTTTTCTAAAGCATTCCTGCTTGAACACAACATTAAAAACCACACCTGTTTTGAATAATTCTTTGCTACGGGAAAGAGAAGCCAAAATGTTTTACCTTGTAATTCCAATTAAGGTACCTTTGAAGAGGGACGTATATGTCAATGCTACATAATCCTGAAATAATCTTGCTATGTGAAACTAGTGAGAAAGGGGTAAAAGGTGGGAAAAGTGATTGGATCAAGCAGGATTGAGGCTAAATTGTGCTGGATCAGGTAAAAGAGGCAAAGAAAAATGGCAAATTGTGGGGGATTGGGAAGAGAAATAAATGAAGCCATCAGATTGCTATACGAAATTATTTTCTTCCAAAAAATAATGATGATCTGCTTACCAATTATAAGATTTTGTAAAAATAATGTTTTTGATTTTAAATGGATGTGGATTTAAACAGGCCCAATCCATATTACATCATGACTGTGTTATTGCATTTTTTTCAACAACCACAAAGTGGTATAACAATTGTATTGGCAATTATGCATATATTGCTTGGCGAGACTTGAACCTACTGGATTTTGCAATACTTTGCTGGTACGAAGAAGAGCATCGCACCAATTCAAATTTTAAATGCAATAGATCAAGAAAGCTAAAAAAATGCACTTGAGACACAAAAGATGGAAGGGCATGTTGGTCACGGATCTGCCCTAGGAAAGGATTTGGTTTCTATACGCGCCCTAGACCCGGACCAACCTTGAAAGGCCGGAAGGAAGGAATGCCTTCCGTGCCAATCTCTAGAGAAGGCTGGCTCCTTTACTACACTACATTGGGGTTTCAGATTAAGGAACTGGAAAGAAATTGGGAAAATGCTGAAAGGGATACAAATAACAGAAAGGGATGGGAAATATGGCCACAGACCAGTAGGAACAACAGGGGAAGAACAAGCAGCACAATCACTAACTTCTACTTAAACCAGCAGCAATCAATACCAAGAAAATAACAAAAACTAACACTGAACTATTCTTTGATATGTATCCTTCAATAATTCCAGGTTTCGCCCTTTATCACACACTTAAATCCAGATTGCAGAATTACAGCATGCATATAAAGAAACAAAATTAACATAAATAATGATAGAAGGCGTCATACACAGAAAAGAAGTACAGAATCAAAACCAGGAGTCTTAATATTGATGCAGAATTTAAGGACAACAACTCTCTAGCAAAGCGTTCCCCCCCTTTTCCCATTACAATAAGCTGGTTTTTATAGAGGACTGCACCTCTGTAGCATTAATAACAAACCCTAAAAACTGCTGGGGGTAGCTGAGATTTGACTCCCGTCGGGCGAAATGGTGCGGATCGAGAGGCCTCTTGGGAAGCGCACAGCTACGAGATATGACTCACCCTGAGATCAGTCGTCGGAAGCCTGCATCGGCAGTTACTGCAGTTGGTGAGGAGATCTCATCGGGATTAGCATCTCCGCCCTGATGGGATGGACGAGAGGATCTAAACCTGTGCTCCATGAAAGCGCCTTGAATGCTCACCCACCTCTTCCTCTGGAAATGTGCCTCATTAAAAGCATCCCTAGCGCCCCAAAACACTTCATGGAAGGTTCGTTGGAGGATTGGCCCGAATTGTTCCCGGGAAGGCCCTGCGTGTAGGTTCGCTGAAAAGCTGTCCGAAGTGCAGCTTCGCTGGAGGAGAGGTCCGAAATGGGGGTTCACTGGGCCAAGGAAGAGCTGCGCTTCGGCGACGCTGTTTTTTATCCAAGTCCGAAACGGACTTTGGCTGGACGAGGCTCACTCTAGAAGGGCCCGAAGTGGTAGTTCTCTAAAATGCAGGCCTGAACTGGAGCTTCGATTGGTCAAGGAGCGAAGGCAAAGCCTGATTGCTTGCCTTAGGAAAATTCTGCCAGAAGGGTCACTTCGCTAGGGATGGGGCGCTTCGCTACGGATGGGCCCGAAGTGGCACTTGGCTATCTTCAAGGGCGAAACGCCCTGTTCATGCCTTAGTCAAAATTTTGCGCTCGAAGCACGGGATTTGCAATGTTTTTTCCAGCGAAGCTGTTGCATGCTTCAAAAAGTGAGCGAAGCACTCATTTGACTCCCTACTTAGGCGAAGCTGCCCTTTTTCTATAACTTTCTCAAGCGAAGCTGCCCCGAACTAAAAACATGCATAAAAAACAAGAGAAAGAAATACTCATAGGCTCGATTCAACGCTGTGAGGATGCCAGAGAAGAACCCCTCATAGGAGAATGCCGCTTTCAGAGGAGGAATAGGAATAAAACAGAAAACAATATTACAATAGCTCAAAATTTTACCCCTTAGACAAAATGTGACAACATTCCTGGCGGCTCGCAGGGTATCGAGCTCGCCTCGATGCAAGGACCCTAAGCCTTCATCCATTGGGCTCAGAGTCGCCATTTGATTCCTCTAAGTGTTTACTGATGGCAATAAAATGTTCCTCTAACTTCTCCCCTTCTGCCTCTTCTTCCTCTCTTTGGCGCTCATGGTCCTCTTAGGCGCACAAAAATGCACGAACTAAACTAAAAAAAAAAAAAAAAACAACTGAACTTTACTTACTAGCCGGCTTATATATACACAAAATTTTGTCACATGATTGGCATGCCGCCACCACAAACCTAGTTTCGGGTGTCTATTCGGTGAATCTACAGTGTCCAGACCAGATCTGATTGTACTTAAGTCGATCTTTGAAGTCCGGTTGGCCTCCCAAAGTTTGCCAGGTTGCGAACAGGGTGTAACGTGGCAGGTTATCATGCATGCCAGTACCCATACAGTTGATGAATAATGTGGCAAAGAGGTTTGCCACATGAGAGCCTTCTTCGACCATTGGTTGCAGTGATGGTTGGAGCCAATACCACCACTTTAGAGAGTCCACTGACTGCGGGCTCCTGAGTACGGGTTCCTCTAACTCCTTGATGCGATAGCAGGATTTTTCTGGTGATAGGCCTTCTATCGGGGTCTCCTTAGGATCAGCCATCTGATGAGGCATGCTTATTGGGTTTTGGCTGATTACTTGTGTGATATGCCCTGGGACACAAAAAGGGTGCAAAAATGTGCCCTCTTTGCTCTCAAGATCTGCCACTTGAGCCTGTTCCCCTTCTTGGCCCATTTCCTGATGGAAACTGCAAGCAACCATATTATTCATCGCTTGGGCCGAGCTTGCATATTCCCATCGTTGGCCTTGGACAAGATTTGCTTCTTGAGCTCCACACAGCTGCATTCCAGGTTTCTGCACAGTTTGAGGGATCTGCCATTGTGAATATTGCGCGGGATAGACAGGAGCAACAACTACCGGAGAAAGTGATGGAAAGGCAGTTTCTCCCCATTGTATTTTCCCGATAGGAGTAGAAATCGCTCCGCTTGCACTGCTTCCTGAAAGACTTGAGGGAACCTCTGTTCCCTTGATTGCAGTAGGAGGCTTATATCCAGGTGGAAAGCCCAAACATAGAAGAGGTGGGCTTGGGCGGGTGTCGGCTGGATTTCCTCTGGAATTCTTCTCCAACTCCTCCAAAATCGGACATTGAAGTTTGTGATGCCCTCTAGAGGTGCTCTTGTGATGGTGGAGAGGTGCATCAAGAGTTGGAAGGGATCTTGAGAGCCGTCAAATGTGTTGATGAGCGCTCTCGCTAAGTCCTCCCATGAGCAGATGCTCTTACGCCCGAGCAGTCTGTACCACTGTAGTGCCCTTCCTTCTAGAGAGAGGACTAGAAGTCTAATCATGACATCTTCGTGGGCTATGCCATGGAGGGTTGCTAGAGCAACAACACCTTCAAGGTGCTTGTGGGCCATTCCCTCGGTGCCATTGTATTTTGTTAGGGTCTTCAGGGCATTTTTGGGAATCTCGTGCCAACTATGGAGATTCAGAGGGCCAAGATCATCCTAGCTGGGATAGCATACCTTTGCCATTATAGAAGTGGTCTGCAGAGATCACAGTTGTTGCCACTAAGTCGAAGTCGCCAGGTGAACACTCTTCTCTCCGCTTGTGAGGTCAAGGTTGCTCACTAAACCTTGATTCCTCTGTAGACAGGGGTGAGTACATTCCCGGGATGGGGTGATGACAAATCAGGATCAAACTTCGAGCAAAGGTTATACTAATTTATCAGTCAATATCCTAACTCTTCTGGCTGACGGCTGGGTCTAGACGTCAGGGGTCTAGACGTCTGATGAGCAGGTCTAGACGTCTGGTTGCTAGACGTCGGATCAGCAGGTCTAGACGTCTGGTTGCTAGACGTCAGGGGTGGCCAGACGTCTGGCTGGTTCTAGACGTCTGGGTTCAGTCCAGACGTCAGGCTAGTGGGTTGACGGCTAGCCGTCTGGTGGCTACCAGACGTCAGGGCTAGACGTCAGACGTCTGGTTCATCGCCTCATCCAGAAAACCTGCAAAACATGTCTCTAGCTCCCTGCTTCAGCACCTGTGTTCAGCAACCTTCAATGGCAAACCTGCAATAACCACTTAGCATAGAATAACCTGCAACACTTCCATTAATGGCTTCCAACATGCAACTCACAACACAATCATCCATTCACCATGTATGCAGAATATGTAAACCACATAACAACATCTGTATTACGTAGAATGAACAGCATATAGCTTTCACAGCATGGATTGCATAGGCATTACAATGTTTGAAGAGGGGGGTTAAATAGGTGGAGACAAGTTGGTTCCCCAACCAATTCCAAAACCGCCTCCAACCGTTCCTTAACACAAATCCTTAACATTGCATTAGACGTCAACTACTTGCTAACCTTAACAACTCCTAACTAGACGTCTAATTAACCCGTCTAGTACTAACAAGCATGACGACTATTTTTGTCTTTTAGTGCCATATGTGTTTACATTCAGCCTTGACTCATTGGCTGTATTTTTCAGAAATTAAGACATAAGCATAACCAAAAATACTTATATACATTGCAAAATTGGTGATGGATGTGCTAGCCAGTCCTAGGGTTTAGAATTGCTGTCTACATCTATCCTCCCCTTCGAAGAAGTTGATGTCCTCAGCGACTTTCTCCGCTTGGATCCCAAAGCTTGTGTGTACTCCTGCAGCTGTTCCCGGTAGTGGTCCCGTTCATCCTTGAGCCTCTTTGAGTAATTAAAGTACTTGGCCCACTCCACTCCTAAAGTATTAGCTCTGTCTTCTGTCTGCTTTAGGCTAGTCAGCAATTCTGTTTCTCTTCTTCGGAAGATATCCTTCAACCGCTGTTCTGAAACTGGTGCAGCTGTTGCACCCTTTTGCTGTTTTGCCAACTGCAGTTCTGCTTGTAAGGCTGCCTTTTCTTTCTGCCAATTTTCCTTTTCTTGAGCCCAGTTCTCTCTTTCCTGAGCCCAAGCCCGTTCCTGCTGGCTCCTAGTGACTGAAAAGGCTTCCGCTTGCTTAATCAAAAGTTCCTTTGCACTCTTCAGTTGGGCTATTTCTGCTGCTGATTCCGCTAACTGCTGAGCCTTTTGCTCCAAATCAGCTTTCAATTCTCCCATAGCTTGTCCCAACTTCCGCATTTCTTCTTGAACTTTTTCCATTCGGCCCATTCCTTCAGCTAAGAGTTTGTCTTTGGCTAACAAAGCCTCTGTGACTTCTCGTTCCATAATATCCTTAGCTGAATTAATATGTTTGATTCCTTCGCCCAGCCAAATCAACAGATGTGCGAGGAAGTTCAGCTGTGTGTAGAGTGGCAGTAATTCTGGCACTACTTCCACCTGTGTGCCATGCTCCTTAGAATGCTTGAGGGGGGTTCTTGCCATGGCCGCAAACGTATACCTGTTCTGTTTCTAGATAAATACTGGGTGTCTTTTCTGGCAATGTGTCAATGCCCTCCATTGTTTGCAACCTGCCAGTGGGTAATGACCAGGGTTGTCTCGCATAAATGTCCGAGATATCTTTCCTCCATGGTCCTTGGGCTGCCCACTTAACCAATCTGTCCAGCTCCTCCTCAACCATGCATTGCCACTTCTTCCATTGTCCCATGCATGCACTACTAAACTGCAAGCTAAGGCTATTCATCACTTTGCCTAAACTATCAAAACATATTGCAGCTTGCTCATCCATTTCATCCGAAGGGTCCATAAAATTCGGTATTTTGAGGAGAATTTCTTGGGACCAAGTGTCCGTCTGTTCTTCTTCCTGTGCAATTCCCTTGCCTCTCTCCTCATGGTGAACATGTGGTCTTCTTATTACTATCTCCTGTACAAGACTCTTGCTGCCCTGCCCTTCTTGTTTCTCCAATTTTTCTAAGTCTATTACCTTTGGGGGCTGTTTTCCTTTAGCTGTAGGGTTTTCTTCTGGTGCACTCCCTACTGTTTTCTCCATCCTTGGATTTTCTACCTGTGTAACCTGTGGTGGTAGGCCCTCCTCTACCCCAAGGTTACTGTTGAGTTCTGGAGCTTCTACTATGCCTGTTTCCCTAGCTGCTTCGTCAAACATAGCATCTATCGAGAATGTGCCCAAAGTAGCTGCTAGTGAAGTTGGTCTTGCCAAATCTAACTCAGTCAGATCCGGTGACCCAATGCAGGCTATATGCTCAGCCTCTGCTAGATATTCAGTGGGTCCAAACCGTTCAGCCGTACTGGTCCCAGCTGCCAGATTATGAAGGGCTGACGGTATAGAAAAATCTGCTTCTTCCTGTGGTGGCTGATGCTGTTCCCGGCTCCGAACTGTCTCCAGATTCTTAGCTATCTTCTGCAAAGCTTCCTGTGAAAAAGCTAGGGGTGGTATGTCAAATCGCCCCTTCTTCCGTTTAGGCTCTTCCGGAGATTGAGCCTCTTTCTGTTTCTGTGGTTCCTCTTCCTAAACCTGTGCTGCTCTCCTATCCTCCCCTTCTAAAGCAGTCACCAGCTTCTCTTGACTTGGTTTATGTGAAATCTGTTTGACCCTTACTTTCGTTGCTGGTGTTGTTTTCTTAGCTGTTTGGCCCCCATCCACCTGCAAATAGATGGTGCTAAGGGTGGGAGTTGTCTTGGAGCACCAAAATTCGGGATCGGGATCTCTGCCTTTCCTGCCGCATCTAGGATCAAGCCAATGGCGTGAAAGGTCATAGAAAAATTCTTGGTTGTTCTCATCAGAAAAGCCTGTATCCGTGTTGACAGATATGTTGCCCAATCATACTGTATGCCCTGTACTATCCCTTGCAAATACGGAATCAACCAGATGGGCAAATCTGAGCTTCGTTTCTCTCCTGACAACCTTGCCATTGTTACATTCATGCTCACTTCCAGTACGTCATTTCGGAGTTGTCCCTGCTTAATTCCTCTTCCCCCATTGACACTTAGCATAGCTTCCGCCTCTTCCCTTGTCAGAGTGGTGACAACCGTGATTAATTCTGGTGACCTCTTTGGATCCACCCTTTCGTTCACCACCGACTTGCCTTTCCGTGGGAGTCCAAAAGTATTCTAGAAAACCCCGAGAGAGAAATCTAAGACTAGTGCAGTGCCGTCTATTTCCACAAAACTGCAGTGCCTCCCAGCATCATATGTTTCCAGCATTTGTAGCAGGTACTCCTCGAAAATTCCCTTTTCAAAATGCGGAGCCTGTAAGATGAAGTGCACTCCCGCCTCCTTCAGTTGTTTCTTTGTTGGGTGGCTATCTGTTGCATCTGCCCACCATTGGTGGTAATATTCTCCAGTTGGGCATACCCAAGTGATATCCTCCACTGCTATGGGTGCCTTGCCGCTTGTATTCATCTCCTTATTCTTGCGGGTTGCTACTTCTGCCGCTTCTCTTCTACTCTGACTCTGTCCTCCTTTTAAGCTTTTGCCATGTCCTTTCATCTCAATCTCCTGTTGGTGCTTTAATCTCTTGGCAACCACTGATTCTGGTTCGGGTTCACTGCGGACTGGAATATTTCCTGATCTCTGAGCCATCAGTCTTACTTTACCTTCTTCTAACTGTCGACCTCTGCTCCTAGCCGTCTAGTTCCCTTAGCTGTCAGGGCTGTCAGCCGTCGGGTTGCACAGCCGTTCGGTTGTGTAGCCGTCAAGTGCTGCCAGACGTCTGGTTGTGCAGCTGTTAGGTAGTGGCAGACGTGAGGCAGGTGGCCGTCAGGTGGTAGCCGTCAGGCAACCTAGCTGTCAGGTAGTACCCGTTAGGCAACCAGCCGTCGGGTAGCCTGGTGCAGTTGTCCAGTGCCAAGTGCAGCCGTTCGGTAGCCTGCTACCGTCGAGTGGCCTGCAGCCGTCAGGTGGTCTGCAGCCGTTGGGTAGCCTGCTGCCGTGCTGTCGGCTGCGAACTATGCTTCGTCTACTGCTGCACCTCTGCTGTGTGCTTCTCCTCTCTGCTTCCTCCTCTTGCTGCCTGAAAGCGATATTGCAAATGAGGGCCTTTCCGTCCTTTTATAGTTGCCCAAACCGTTATGCAACCGCCACCTTGCAACTAACTTTGTGCATGCGCGACACATCGGCTTAGCTAGACGTCTAGGTGTCCCTCCTTTTGTCTTATCCCTATTTCGTCTTTTCTCTATTTTGTCTTTTCTTCTTTTGACTTTTTATTTGACTTTTTCAAATTTTCTTGTTTTTATTTATTATTTTTCTATATTTTTTTCAAAACTGCATGTGACGTCTCCTTTTTAACGTCGCCGGGTGAACCGTATGGCCAAGCCAATACGCAGTTCCCATGCATCTGGTGTCTCATTTTGATGATGACGGCTATTTTCTCCGAAACTGCTGAAATCATCATCACTATCACTGTTTATTTCCTCCGTCGCCTGACGTCTTCGGCGATTATTCCGTCTTGGGGGAGTTTTCGGGCGTGACTGTTGCTGTTGTCTTGTCCTATCCCTTGGCATAATGCACCAGTCTTGTTGTTCTATTTCTTCCATCTGCTACCTTATTTCTGGCTCCGAGGACTGATTTATGCTGGCCTGTCGTCTGACATTGTTATCGGCTTGTTCATTTCTTTCTGCTGTCAGACTAGTTTGTTCCATCCATTTTTCTGCCAATCGAACTTCTCCTTCCTCTGGGTTGGCAATATTATCCAGATGTTCTGCTACTTCTTCCTGGTGGCTGCTATTCAGGTTTGGGCGTTCTGGATGGGCAGGCACCAGTGGAATTCGTTCAGTCCTTCCATCATTACGCCGGATTATTAAACAGTCATCCAAATAGTTAAACATCACCCCGTCTTGTATCTGCTGATCAAGCTCATGTTGCCTGGGTTGTTGCCGTCTTTGTTGTTCCCTATTTTGGTGGGTTGTCTAGTTCTTAGACCTCGTCCTCGACCTCTATCGTTTCCTGCAACTGCCCGCGCCTGGTTCCTCTGTTCTAGATTGTGGTTTCTATCCAAATCTCTCCTTCCGCGGACCTGGTTACCGCGTCCTCGACCTCTTTCCGATCGAATCTCTCTAATGTTGGGCTGCCGTACTCCCAGCTGCTCGAGATTCGGTCGGTCCCTTAGTTGTTCTTGACGACGTCTTCGGTTCCTACGAGCTCGCTGAGATGGACCTCTTGGTCTATTCTCAAGTTCCCACATGTCGTGATGGATCCTCCTTCCCTTCACCTGAGAAGGGTGGGCATTTCTGCTGTATCGTTCTATTGGCAGGGTTAGCCATGATATTCTATCTTCCTGGTGTTGGTGGTTGTAGAGGTTGATTCGATTGTCTATTTACTGTTGGTGGTGCAAAGTTGTGCCCAAATAGTCGTCTTCCCGTCTCCAATTGGTCTCTGCTCCGCGACCTCCTTTGCGAATATACCAAACGTGGCTCCGGCCTTCCTCCCCACGAACCTCCACGTAGGTGCCTGATACAGGGTTCTCTCCTTCAGTATCCTTTGGCCACCCTTCCCTCAGTGGTTCTGGTGTTGTCGTCCAGTCTTCAATGATGGGCTCTTCCTCAACTATTTGTTCTCCCTCGTTTTCTGCAGTCACCAACAATGTCTCTATGGTTGTGTTATTCTCCTCCTCAGTGTTCCATACTCTCTCCACCTCAGGGAGAGATACCTCTGCGGCCTCGTGTGTCCTTAAGTTCGCCAATCGTGCGCTTCTTATTACCGGTATTTGCTCTTTATTCCGTGACTTGAAACCAATCATTCATCTATTCTTCCTATCACTTGTCGTCAAAACTCCAGGTTTTTAATTAGGCAACGGCGCCAAATGTAGACAAGGGTGAGTACATTCCCGGGATGGGGTGATGACAAATCAGGATCAAACTCCGAGCAAAGGTTATACTAATTTATCAGTCAATATCCTAACTCTTCTGGCTGACGGTTGGGTCTAGACGTCTGGTTGCTAGACGTCGGATCAACAGGTCTAGACGTCTGGTTGCTAGACGTCGGATCAGCAGGTCTAGACGTCTGGTTGCTAGACGTGAGGGGTGGCCAGACGTCTGGTTGCTAGGCGTGAGCGGTGGGCAGACTTCTGGCTGGTTCTTGACGTCTAGGTTCAGTCCAGATGTCAGGCTAGTGGGCTGATGGCTAGCCGTCTGGTGGCTACCAGACGTCAGGGCTAGACGTCAGACGTCTGGTTCCTCGCCTCGTCCAGAAAACCTGCAAAACACGTCTCTTGCTCCCTGCTTCAGCACCTGTGTTCAACAACCTTCAATGGCAAACCTGCAATAACCACTTAGCATAGAATAACCTGCAACACTTCCATTAATGGCTTCCAACATGCAACTCACAACACAATCATCCATTCACCATGTATGCAGAATATGTAAACAACATAACAACATCTGTATTACGTAGAATGAACAACATATAGCTCTCACAGCATGGATTGCATAGGCATTACAATGTTTGAAGAGGGGGTTAAATAGGTGGAGACAAGTTGGTTCCCCAACCAATTCCAAAACCGCCTCCAACCGTTCCTTAACACAAATCCTTAACATTGCATTAGACGTCAACTACTTGCTAACCTTAACAACTCCTAACTAGACGTCTAATTAACCCGTCTAGTACTAACAAGCATGACGGCTGTTTTTGTCTTTTAGTGCCATATGCGTTTACATTCAGCCTTGACTCATTGGCTGTATTTTTCAGAAATTAAGACATAAGCATAACCAAAAATACTTATATACATTACAAAATTGGTGATGGATGTGCCAACCAGTCCTAGGGTTTAGAACTGTTGTCTACATCCTCCGGGGTGTCTTCTTTCAACTTAAAAGGCGCCTACAATCAAGAAATCTGGATCTTCAGCTCAGTCAGAGTTGCCAAGTGATTTTTCCAGATGAAGACAAGCCAGAGATTCACCAAACTCGGGCTTCCTTAAAATATGGAGACTGTTCATCCCATCGGGCATGCCACAAACTGTTGGTCACAGATCTGCCCTAGGAAAGGATTTGGTTTCTATACGCGCCCTAGACCTGAACCAACCTTGAAAGGCCGGAAGGAAGGAATGCATTCCGTGCCAATCTCTAGAGAAGGCTGGCTCCTTTACTACACTAAACTGGGGTTTTAGATTAAGGAACTGGAAAGAAATGGGGAAAATGCTGAAAGGGATACAAATAACAGAAAGGGATGGGAAATATGGCCATAGGCCAGTAGGAACAGCAGGGGAAGATCCAACAGCACAATCACTAACTTCTACTTAAACCAGCAACAATCAATACCAAGAAAATAACAGAAACTAACATTGAACTATTCTCTGATATGTATCCTTCAGTAATTCCAGGTTTCGCCCTTTATCACATACTTAAATCCAGATTGCAGAATTACAACATGCATATAGAGAAACAAAATTAACAGAAATAATGATAGAAGGCGTCATACACAGAAAAGAAGTCCAGAATCAGAGCCAAGAGTCTTAATATTGATGCAGAATTTAAGTACAACAGCTCTCTAGCAAAGCGTTCCCCGCCTTTTCCCATTACAATATGCTGGTTTTTATAGAGGATTGCACCTAAAAAACCCTAAAAACTGTTGGGGGTAGTTGAGATTTGACTCCCATCAGGCGAAATGGCGCGGATCGAGAGGCCTCTTGGGAAGCACGCAGCTACGAGACACGACTCACCCTGAGATCGGTCGTTGGAAGCCTGCATCGGCAGTTACTACAGTTGGTGAGAAGATCTCATCGGGATTAGCATCGCCACCCTGATGGGATGGACGAGAGGCTCTAAACCTGTGCGCCATGAAAGCGCATTGAATGCTCATCCACCACTTCCTCTATAAATGTGCCTCATTAAAAGCATCCCCAACTCCCCAAAACAGTTCATTGAAGGTTCGCTAGAGGATCGGCCCGAATTGCTCCCGGGAAGGCTTTGTTTGTAAGTTCGCTGAAATGCAGGCCGAAGTGCAGCTTTGCTGGAGGTGAGGTCCGAAATGGGGGTTCGCTGGGCCAAGGAAGAGCTGCGCTTCGGCGACGCTGTTTTTTATCTAAGTTCGAAACGAACTTCGGTTGGAGGAGGCTCGCTCTAGACGGGCCCGAAGTGGCAATTCGTTGAAATGCAGGCCCGAACCGGAGCTTCGCTTGGTCAAGGAGCGAAGGCAAAGCCTGATTACTTACCTTAGGAAAATTTTTCCGGAAGGGTCACTTCACTAGGGATGGGGCGCTTCGCTACGGATGGGTCCGAAGTGGCATTTCGCTATCTTCAAGGGCGAAATGCCTTGTTCATGCCTTAGTCAAAATTTTGAGCCCGAAGCATGGATTTTGCAATGTTTTTTCCACCGAAGCTGCTGCTTGCTCCAAAAAGCGAGCAAAGCACTCATTTGACTCCCTACTTGGGCGAAGTTGCCCTTTTTCTATAGCTTTCTCAAGTGAAGCTGCCCCGAACTAAAAACATGCATAAAAAAGAAGAGAAAGAAATACTCATAGGCGCGATTCAGCGCCGTGAGGATACCAGAGAAGAACCCCTCATAGGAGAATGCCGCTTTCAGAGGAGGAAGAGGAATAAAACAGTAAACAACATTACAATAGCTCAAAATTTTACCACTTAGAGAAAATGTGACAACAGGGCACTGACACAATAACCAAGAGCACACCAATACAATGGATCGGGTGGTTGAGGGGTATTTATATACCAATTACTAAATCTTCAATAATAATAATTAGGAGTCACTAGACCCTTGTCCATAACACATTAGGCATAAATGGTTAGTGAAGGTTAAACCATGGGTCCATAGGGCTAATTTCATTAAATAATAAATTACATTGTACAATGATTGCTTGTAGGCTTACACATGATTGCATCATACAATGTCGGCCTTGGTCAATAACGTCAGATTACAAAAATTTTGACACCCATAATCTGAACTGAGGGTCAAGCACCGAAGACATTAATGACAGTAACATCCCCCTGCCCCGTAATGGACGCTCTAATGGGCCAGTTCGCTCCAATAACTGGAGAAGCCATCTAAATATTCCTTATTGTCTTGAAGACTGCCCCTTTTCTTCTGAAAATCTGTTTCAATCTTCTGTATTCTCACTAAGCAATTTGTAGGATGCTCTTCCCTATTACACTATTTGCAAGTGGATTTTAACTTCTTTGAAGACTTAGACTTGCCCTTGGGCTCTTGAGGCGTAGCCTTCACTGATTTGAAATCCTTTGCCTGAGCCTGTACCTGAGAAGGAACACCATGATTTCTCATCACAACTTGAATAAGAGGAAAAAAGAGAGCATTCAGGCTTAGGAACAAGCTCCTTTATATATGAAGTGGAAGGATTTCAAAGAAAACATTAAGAATCTTCCTTCTTTGCACTCCCAAAAAATCCTGTATTTATTTTCAATGTCTTAAATCCAGCTGCATCTTCTTTGAATCTGGACCAAAATTTTGACACCCATAATAGGGTCAAGCAGCGAAGACATTAATGACAGTAACATCCCCCCTGCCCTGTAATGGATGCTCTAATGGACCAGTTCACTCCAATAACTGGAAAAGCCATCTAAATATTCCTTATTGTCTTGAAGACTGCCCCATTTCTTCTGAAAATTTGCTTCAATCTTCTGTATTCTCACTAAGCAATTTGTAGGATGCTCTTCCCTATTACACTATTTGCAAGTGGATTTTAACTTCTTTGAAGACTTAGACTTGCCCTTGGGCTCTTGAGGCATAGCCTTCACTGATTTGAAATCCTTTGCCTGAGCCTGTACCTGAGAAGGAAGGGATCGATGCTCCTTGGAGAAGTCATGGCACCTCCTTCCATAGATGCAAGGAAATACTGCATGATGTGCTTCAAAACCATGCAAAAGGGAATGAGTGCATTCCATTGGCGAACACCTACTTGTTTATTTCGAAATGCAATTAGATGAAGGTGGCAAAGAAATATTCTTCAGATATTCTGTGCTAGATGAAGATAGTAAATAGTAGAATAAATTTCCCTTTTTACGCTGAATGGACCTATGAAGTGGTGGAAATTATTTTTCCCTTGTGATTGGATGAAGAAAAAGAGGCTTTGATAGGAATATCTGTGCGACCAAGTGATGATGCTCTATAGTACCATACCCCCTCTAATACCGTGTTGGATATTCCAATTTTTGTTGGAATAAACAAGAGCAACACATCAAGTCAAATCATAAATAGAAGAGATCAAAAGAGCGAAAAGAAAGAACAATTTACATAAAAGGTGGAAGGGTTCCCTTGGGTGCCAACAGAAATGATCAAGATAAGATCGCACCGATTCAATGGATTGGGTGGTTGAGGGGTATTTATACCAAATAGCAAATTCTTAATAATTTGTTACTGAACTCTTCCCCATAACACGCTAGGCATAAAGGGTTAGTGAAGGTTAAACCATGGGCCCATAGGGCTAACTACATTAAATAATAATAAATTACATTGCATAATGACTGGTCTCTGCTTTGGGTGTGCTAGTTTTTAACCACCTGATGTCATGCCATTTGATTGCAAAAGTAATGTTGATTTGCCTCCCACCCACAATTTTCTTTAGTGCAAAAGGTTAACTATTTAGAAAGCTGCAAAATAAAGGTTAGATCATAGAAAAATGTTCCAGGAAATGTTACATCAGCAAAGAAACTGAATTTTTTGCAGTGAAACAAGGGCAAATAGGTAGACAAAGGCAAGTGTGGGATAAAATAAAAAAAAGGATATGTAGAATAAATAAGTAATAAATTGTTACATTTAATAAAGTATGTCATGTAATTTTTTTTGGTCTTTTTAAATGTAAGTTAAGGAAGAGGTTATTCCCAGCTATGCATGGGATGAATCTATGTCATATGAAAGAAAGGCAAGATTGAATAGTGACAGTGCAACTAGTTTTTCTTTCATTTTCCATTGGTTGATTTAATGGTATTAAAGATGCTGATTGGGAAACTGTTCTCAAAGAGAGAAGATATACTGCAGACAAAAATCTTAAAGGATGACAACAATACTGGGTGTAGGGAGAAGATCGAGGAATGCCATATGTGCACATGAAAAAGGTTGAGATCAAGGAGCCTCATATGGGAACAAGACATAGGGACCATAAGATTGTTGAGAAAAGATATTGAGGATTTAGAGACATTGCAAGGAATTTGGGCTCGAGATGTTCAGCAAATAGTGGTGTCAGTCAAGTGTAATTAGATCATGACCAAGTATTATTAGGTCATGGAAGAAAATGCAAAAACCAAGACTTGCAAAGTAGTGTGGGAAGGGGAAAGAGTCGTTTAAACCATGACCGTCGTGGATTGTTGTGCCATGTGTTTGATAACAAGAGGAATTGTTGAATGCAAGGATGAACAACGAGGCATGAGGAGGCAATGCCTATGAAAGACAACCTGCACATTGAAATGGCCCTGAAGATGCAAAAATCCTTCTTGTGCCCTGACAGGAAATGATTGCTTGCTACGAGCAAGCAATCAGAAGTAAAAATCTTCGTCATGCCTGTCAGAGGTAAGACCTCTTCTATACCAAAGAATGGTTTCTTAGAAGCAACAACTGGAATTCAGAAATTGCATTGTTGTAAGGGGCTTGACTTGCTGTTTACTTGAAGTCTGCATTAGAAGATATTTATGGATCCTTTCTATGGGTTGTGACTTTCAGTGCCATGAAGATAGAGCCCTGTGCTAGAGAGACCTGTTTACTGCATGTTACAGGTGTGTGCATTGTAGAAGATCCCCAAGCATTAGGTGGATTTATTTGTGTTTGACATCCTTTGCATTGGAATTTTTGCAGTGGGAGATAAGAGTTTAAAGAATTATTTCAGTGAAGTTGAACATGCATGGCTGTTTTTGCTGTTTTGTTGAGAATTAACTGGTTGAGTTTCCACTGTGATAAAATAAGATGTTTGAAATTGGAAGGCTCTAATTGTGGTCTGCAATACAAGTGTGGGAGTCAAATTGGCAGTCTAAAACTTAGACAGAAACTGAAACAATAGTGAGGAATCTGAAATCTGGTCTGGTAAATAGTTAGGGATCTGAAAATCACATTATTTCTCTGAAAAATCATTCTGCAGTAAAAATGGTGAATATTCAAGTCCTAGTTCTTCTAGACTCTTAAAAATTGGCTGAATAAAACTATAATGTATGTAGGCACAAGATATAGACTATCTGTGAGAATTGGGAATGTGATAAGGTCTTTTTGGGTAAAGAGCAAAGGCCCTTCACCGACCCTATTGACTTGTCATAACAGAATCTTTAGTGTATAAACTTTGCTCTGAAGCTTTTATGTCACAACCCTAGTCTTTCTTCAAAGTGCTACATTTTTGAATTTTTTATTTTTTAGAACAAGGTGTTAGGTTTTGAGCACTAGCACATATGGGACCACAACACTTTGGCTTGTGTGTACAACCTTCCATCTGACGCTGTCCTGCTTATGCCTTCATCCATCACACAATATATACCTGCATAGAGATGTCAAGGGCCATAATGGACATGGGAAGTCCTCCCATCTAGAGTCTCCAACCTAACTAGCGAAAGCTAATCATCATCATGCATGCATGGTAGACCATTATTACATTATTTGGATGATTATCACATCATTGTGATCATTATGTTACACCTCATGGGAGGTTGAGAGAAGCTGAATAGTTTGAAGAGAAGGTGAATCATCAAGAGTCTCTTGTGACAACCAAGAGACATTTTGCATGTATTTTTATATGTACAAAGACTAACAGCATAATGTATGGGATGTGCAATAATACAAATAATTTGTGTTTAATTCTAACAGTGGTATCAGAGCAAGATATGCAAGTTCTACTATGTGTTGCCGGTTGAGGGAAGCACCGTCAAGGGAGGTGCCTTGTTGTAAGAAAGCATGAGCAGCGCTTGTTGAATGAAGGAGAAGCAGGCCACCGGTTTTAGACATTTTTTGAGGAAGAGTGGATATGGAGACCAAACAAATGCAAATGATTTTGTTGGATTTTTTTTGTTGGTCACCTTCGGTTCATTCTGATAATCCACTAATTTATGATGTGAAGTTCATTAGGAAGGAATTACCGTCTCCACTTGTTAGCTTGTCACAAAAATCCTCTTGTGGCACATCATTTGGAGCAAAGCCCTTTGTGCGGGTGGAAGGATTTGTCTGTTCAAGCTCAGAAAAGCATTGCTTTGTTCTTGCTCTTGCTCTTGCTTGATTCCCCACTCTCATTTGAGGACTTGTGCAAATTGTTTTTCTTCGAGGGGAGGAGAATAGAAGGAAGGAGAGGAAAGACCATCCGTTTGTTGATGGATTTGTTTTTGTGAGGGGGCCTACATTGTCAATTGATGGATTTGGCCTGCTCTTCCCCCTCTTCTTTGGCAAATTTCTTTTCATTTTCTTGTCTTTTGACATGATGATTTCCGTTTCCAGGCTTCATCAATCGTCTGATAGACTGAAATGCAAGAAGACCAAGAAGTGGCATACATAGGGATCTGAGCCATAAACAAGTTATCTGCCTTGAGCCTCGACGAGCCCCTATTTTGGTCGTATCTTCTATAGATGAAATGTACAAAACTTTTTCCGAGGGAGAAAGTAAATCAACAGTGCATTATTTGAGCAAAATCCGTATAAATTTTAGTAGATTGAGGTGGAAGTTTTCGTTTCCTTGTAATTTTCTGAACTATTTCTTTGAGCCTAGGCGAGAGGGCCGCATTGTGGTCTATGTGGGTGGTGCTGTGCAGCAAGTGTGTCAAAGATGTATAAGTGCTATTAAAGAAAAAAGGAAAAAAGAAAAAGAAAAAAAATTGACAGAAGGTGTCGACTGTCCAAAAATCTAATAATTAGCACGTGTAGAAGTTGTTGTGGGTCCTAGAGGTGCCAAACCAGGTGGTTGGAATTGTAGCAAGGTAGCCCCTGTCTCCAGGTGACTGATATACGCAGCGGAAATGTGGCATGCTAGGTAGGGGACGTGATTGCATAAGTGACGGAATTGAAACCAAAAAAAAGAAAAAGAAAAAAGAGGAAGAAGAAAAGGTACCCAAAATAAAAAATTTATACTTTCTTTTTCAATGCATAATAAACAAGAAGGGGTGCACTTGAAAGAAAGTATAAAATATTTAAATAGAGGTTAGGGGCTCAAATCTCACCTAGACCATTTTCTTTTTCTTTTTAAAGAAAAAAGAAGAGAGAAAAGAAAAGTTAAAAAAGAAAAGAAAAGTTATTTAAAAAAAAGAAGAAAAAGAGGTTCTTTTTGGAATATATATATAATTATATGAGCAAGGGTTATTAAGAGTCCATGTAAAGTGCCTTATTTGTGTTAATAGGTAAAGTCCAAGTGGATTGTCAATTCTTGTAGTGTTTTTTTTTTTATAAACGTCAAGTCAAGACTTATGTTGTAAGAGTAGTGTATGTTGTCCAATAATTTTTTTTATTGTCTTAGTATATACTTATAATGTCCAAGTGTGAAAAGAGTCATAGTTGTAATTAGTCAAAGATCAAGGGATTATATTGAAAAGGTGCTATGGTCAATAAAAGTCAAGAAATAATGTGAGAGTTATGTGATAGTGTGGTGAGGAGTCATTGTATTTTGGGTGTCAAAATAGTTTGTAATTTGTCAAAAGAGTTCTTTTAAAAGGTTGGTCTATGGTTAAGAAGCATTGTACACAAATCAAACACGTGTTGTAGCAGACTCACAACGTTTGGTATAACAACACCTTCAACTTGCATTTACAGGTAAAGTTCTCGCGTTAAGGACACTATATCTGTTGTGATTATTTCCACTCCATTTTTTTACCCTATTCGTCACTATCGTTAGACGTAAATCCTAAAATTGAGAAAATTTAAGTATATAGGGAAGTTACGCCCACGTACAAGGATTTCTCTTTAAGCAAGTGTCGTTGATAGGATGAATCCCTTTCCATACTACTTTGGTACCACATATCGTTTTCTTTCATGTACCTTAAGGTCTCTATCACATATGACGGTGTATATCAAGAGGACTAGCTTCTTCCATGTACCGTTGGGTATATAGACAAGATCAATATATAGGATTTGTGGTATATTGAAAGGGGGACCATTTGGGAGACATAAGGAACCCTCACTATTGTGTTGAAGAAAACAAATTCCAAATATTTGACAAAATGGGAAAGGCAAAGAAGAAACAAGCCAAGAAGCAAGTAGAAGTTCAAAAATGTGTGACACCAGATAATGATTTCCAAGAAGCTAGTGGAGAGAAGCAAGCTGAAGATTGAACGTATGTAATACCAAAAATCCACGCAGGTTATGAAGATAAAAAATTCTTAACAATTAAGTAATTCTTACATACAATTCTTAGAGAAGTTCATCATGTTGAAGATGGTGTTACAATCTCTATCTGTGTCGTGAAGAAAATGTACTTGGCATTAATCAATTGTGACATCGTTGAGGTGAAATGTAAAAGGCAAGAAGAAATAAATGAAAGGTTGAAGTTCAAGCCGTTTACGGAAAAAGTTTGTTGTGACATAGGCGACCTTATCAAAAGAACAAATTTCGGTTGTGATGCTTGTTATTTGAAGCCTATGATGGCAAATGCTTCTTGTGATATAAGCGATCTTATCCAAAGGACAAATTTTGCTTGTGATACTGGTAATTTGATCATTCTTGATGAGAACAGTATGTATGAGCATCATGATCTCATGTTCAATCTTGTTGGCCATGACAAAGGCCATGTTGCTGAAGATCGTAGTGATGGTGAAGAGTTTAGATGTTTGAACATTATTGGTGATAATGGTGTCGAAGGCCATGTTGATGAAGAACATAGTGATGATGAAGAAATTGGATGTTTTGAAAAGCACACCAAAGGAATTAGTTCAAAATTAATGAAAAGAATGGGTTGTAATGGCATAGGATTGGGAAGAAATGGGCAAGGCATGAGAAAGCCCATAGAACCAAATGTAAGGCCAAAGAATGAAGGCCTTGGTTATGATGGTCCAATAGGAAGTGGTAAGACCAAGTTTGTAAAAAGAGAAACCTATGCAGAAGAGAAAATTTCTAGAATAAGTTGTAGTCATTTTGGACAACCCGGACATGTGACAACTAGGTGTTGGGATCTGCATCCTTGTGAAATTTGTGGAAGAAATAATCACTCTTAGAAACATTGTCAGCACAGAGATAATATGGCCAGCAAAATACATGTTGATTGTGGATGGATGAATGTGATAGAGTGAAAGAAATGTTGAATGGATTTTACAAGAGAAGGTTTTGTCCTCAAAAGGAAGCAAGAATAAGACGAAGTTTGGCAGTTGAGAGAAACCACAGTGATGGTTTTTCCATGGAGCAATGCAATATTGGGATTCTTTAGATGGGACTCGGTCTATGCTCAAAAATCCTACAGTGATAGTGCCTGTAGTAAAACATCACGTGGAATATTGCTAAAGGTGATGACCCAAAAGCAAACCTAGAGGCAAACCCAGAGGCTGACCTAGAGGCGATGACCCAAAGGTGATTCCTCAAAGCTAGAGCTAGAGGAAGAGCCAATGCTAGAGCCAAAGCCAGACCAAAATTTCATTACTCGTAACATTAAGGGGGGTAGTAATTTTTTGTAAAAGGTGCATTTTTTGCCATGACCGACATTTTCAAATATTTGCTACATAGTTGAGAAACTCGGACTTGGCAAGGCCCACTCAAGACTTGGACTCAAGATTTCGGCAAAAAAAAAAACCCAAAGAAAATGCAATTTTTAATTGCAAAAAAGTTTTTTTGATGCAAATCACAATGAGTTAACATTATGCAAATAAACAATTAATATTGTAAGTGATACAAGCTTAAACTACACATAAAAGTGGCAAGTGATACAAGCTGAAAGCCTTAACTACACATGAATGTGACAAAACACATCTTAAAAAGAAATATTAATGCATCCAAAATTTAAATATTCTTGTATTGCTTATAGTATAAAAAAGGTATAAATTACAAAATGTTTCATGAATTATGACAAAGCCTCAAGATCTTGCAATGCCTTTGCCCATTGCCCTAGTAGAAGCTCTACTCTTTGTGCCTCTTCTTGTGCCTTGGTTGCTAACTCTTCAGCTAGGTTTTCAAAATCATCCATGGAGAAGAGAGGCTCTTGCTGTGGCTTTGTGATCCATTCAAATGATGGATCAATCTCATCTAGGTCAATTGCCTCGTTGCTTGTTCTTGTAATTGTTGTCACATTTTGCACGGGGTGCAATGTTTTCAATTTTTGTAACAGTGCTGCTCTTCCCTTTCTCTCCTCCTCTCTTTCCCCTTTCTTTTCTCTCCCTTTCTCTCTCTTCCCTACATTCTCATTCTTCCCTCTTTCTCTTGAGCCCCTCAGTCAAAATCTCAAAATGACAGCAGTTGCCCTGAAAAATGGCTAAGTATCAGGGCGCAATCCGACTTCGCAGCGAAGTCGGAGTGCGCCCTCCAGTTGGAGCGCAGCAGGAATGCAAACTGCGCAGTGCGACAAAATCAGCCAGAAAATTCTAAGTGTTCAGGGCGCAATCCGACTTCGCAGCGAAGTCGGACTGCGCCCTGCTTTCTGGGCGCACTAGGTAACAGGCTGGCAGGAAAAATGACTAAGTGTTGGGGCGCAACCCGACTTCGCAGCGAAGTCGGAGTGCGCCCCCTTTCCAGGGCGAAGTCCGTACGGCAGTGTAAATCAGCTTCCACCGGTGCGCAACCCGACTTCGCAGCGAAGTCGGAGTGCGCCCTTTGACCGGTGCGCAGTAGGGAGACAAACTCAGAATTTGACTAAGGCATGAAAGGCCTCCCCAACTGCGCTGTTTTCTGCCTGCGCAACCCGACGGCGCTCTGATCTTGGGCGAAGTTGGATAAACTGCCTTTCAAGGCAGACACGTGTCAAGCGACATCATCCGACAAGTGTCCAACTTTGGGATCCGAGCCGAGACGTGCCGAGCACAAGGACAAGCATGGGATGCACTACTTATGCCAGCCGTCGCCTTTAAAGCTGATTGGAGGTTCTACCTGCCTCGCCTACCCACATTCTTGTCGACGAGAAGTTTTACCTAACGCGCTGCCACACATCCGTACAGCCTTCAGGGAGACCATGCTGCAAGTACGATCCCGCGGACAAAGGTCAGCATCAGCAGTTCCACGGCTGCTTTTGTCAGCTAATGTTTGATCGGGACTTTGTGCCCATTAATGTAATCGGGGGGTTCTCATGCTATAAATACCCACCACATTTTCATTGTAAGGTGGTGGAAGGGGAATGTCTGTTAGGGAACCATTGTAGCTGTGCTTCTGCTTCTTAATATAAAGTATATACCTGGCTCTGTTCTACTACTTTTATTTTTTATGCTGCCTCTCTTTTGTCATATTTCTTGTGTCATTGCTCGCTGTTGTGCTGAACTCTGAACTCCAGCATTTGATGGCCAAGTACTCCTGTACTTCATAGATCAGAGGATACATAGAATAAATTAGGTAGCAGTTCCTTCAGTCGTGTGTTATGTTTATGTTGCTGTCCGTAGTGGTGATTGATGCATTGCCGTGCTGTTAGTTCTCCTTGTAGGGAGAATGTTTGCTAGGGGACCATTGTAGCTGTGCGTACACTTCTCTGCATAACACATATACTTGGATCTGACATTTCTTGGTTACGTTTTGTATTTATGTTGCTGTCCGTAGTGGTGATTGATGCATTGCCGTCGTTAGTTTGTTAGTTCTCCTTGTAGGGAGAATGTTTGCTAGGGGACCATTGTAGCTGTGCGTACACTTCTTTATATAGAACGTATACTTAGATTTGGCGGTTTCTGGTTATGCTTTGTATTTATGTGGCAGTAAGTAGTGGTGATTGATGCGTTGCCGTACTGTTAGTTCCCCCCACCCAACTCCAATCACTTCTGTAAATTCTTTCCGCATTTTTATCTCTTTCCCGCACTCTCATCTTAAACCATAAAACCCCACAGGAAGCCGGCCTTCTCCGGAGATTGGCACGGAAGGCATTCCTTCCTTCCGGCCTTTCAATGTTGGTTTGCGGGTCCTAAGGGCGCAATAACGACAAATCCTTTCCTCATGGCAGATTCGTGACCAACAGTTTCTGGCACGCCCGGTGGGACAAGGAAGTTTCCCACCCCCAAACAGAATCGAAGCACCGGTGTTCGCTTCATTGCTGTTCAAAATCAGAACACCTGGCGACTCTGCACGAACATATCCTCTGAGTCCGAGAGACCGGTCCTAGCACCTTCATGCAAACACGAAGGTGGCGAGCAAGGGATCCGAGAAACCCGCCTGCCTTTTACGAACTAGACATCAACGCTCGAGGCGAAATTGCCAGGCTGGCTGATCCACAAGCTCGTGTCGACGAAGCCGAGGCTGAAATCCAAGAAGAAGCCGAAGCCGAGGTCGAAGGAGCTGAGAACGAAATAGAAGAGGCCGAGGAAGAAGAGGAATCTACATCCTCGGAAGGTACCGACACTGAGTACACAACCGACGGAGGAGAAGAAGAAGAAATGGCTGCCCAGTAGCAGAATGATGATGATCTCTTCCCGGCGGTGGACTCTACGGGGCCCTTGGCCCTTGTCGGACAGCAAGTTGTGCCCCCTGCTGCTTTAAAATCCATCCCTACATACGACGGCTACGGCAAGACGGCGTACGAGCACATCCAGGACATCCTTGCCCTGGCTGCATTGCACTCCATTACTGACGAAAGTGTGAAGACCCGTCTGCTGGCCCTTTCCCTAAGGGGAAAGCTTCTCTACTGGTGGAGATCGCTGCCAGAGGGATCTATCACAGGGTGGCCCCAGCTCGCCAGAAGGCTCGTGAAAGGATGCAACGAGTCTGCTGACCCCACTTCTTTGCTGCATCAGTTCCAAAGTATCCAGAGACACCCCCAAGAGGAGGTGTCTGACTTTAACATCAGGTTTGCGAGATCCTGGAAACGGGTACCTCGCGAACTTCGGCCTTCAGCTGGCATGGCTGCTCACTACTACCTGAGATCCTTCAACTCAGACATATGCCTGCTGCTGAAGATTGCCAGGATAGACTCGTTTCCTGCTCTGTACGAGGCTGCCCAGCAAGCTGAAGCGGATATCATTTCCATCGGCAGACTCCCGTCCAGGGTGCAGGAACCCATTCGTCCCGACTTCCCCAGATCCCAGTATCCATCAGCTTCTGGTGATGCGCCGTCCACATCAGGCAAGCAACCCCGACAGCAATGGAATCCGGCGCCGGTCGTAACTCCTTACGGCCCGCCGCAAATGCATTATCCTCACCCGCCTCCTCCTGCTCCGCATTTTCCAGCACTCCCTGCTCCCCCGCAGTACGCACCTTATTCCAATCCTCCTCCATTAGCCGCATTGCCTCCACCGGCACAGTTGCCGCCTCCTGACAATAACATTCAGAATACAATCCTCCAGGAGGTACGGGCTTTGGCCTCGGGTTATCATGCCATGTCCAATGACATGACCGCTCTGAAGAAGAAGCAGGCCCAGATGGACCTCGCTCCTAGGAGGCCATATCCGCCCCCGGCGCTAACAAAAGACAGGCCTCCAGAACAACAACTGCAGAGGCGTCCGCCTCCGAGAAATGCTGCTATCGAAGACCAACCTGGTCCTTCTGATCAGGTTAACTGGTGCACTACGTGCAACGACCCGCATTCGGAGGAAGACTGCACACTGCACCAGCACTACATCCAGACTTTGGCCGGCAGCGCCATAGAGGACGATGAACTCTACATGATCCTGGACGGCGAAGCCAACTTTGCCCTCCCAGAGGAAAATCTAGTGCCGCCCGCCAAGGAAGAAAAGAAAACTGCAGATGCTGCGGAAAAGCCTCTGAAAGTGTACACCAGAAGAGAAAAACCGCAGCCTGGCGGGCTGCCACCGTACAAGCGGCTGTGGCCCTACACAGCCCAGGAGAAGGCATCCAAAGACAAAGCTCCAGCCAAGCCTCCTCCGGTAAAGGCAGCCCCTATTCCAGCCAAGCCTCCTATTGCAAAAGTTCCAGTTCCGGCTAAAACTCCACAACCTCAGCCTCCAGCTGAAACCAAAGAACAAGCCCAGGAGAAGCTGAAGTACCCGTCTCTGACCAAGAGACAGAGAGTTGAGGCCACCCAGCAGTACCGGACGAAGTATGAGCCGGCAAAAGAAGCAGAAGGAGCTAGCACCTCGGGCTACGAAGATAGTAGACGAGTTAAAAAGAACACCCGCTAGAATCAGCATGTACGATGCTCTTCTGCTCCCAGGCCCGGTGGATCTGCTGCAGGAATCCCTGAAAAACATGAAGAACGGCAAGCAGATACAACTCGCTGTCCTGGTTCAACCTCTGACAGTCTCAGCCACTGGGAAGAACAGACCGCCTCCCTTCTATCTGTCTTTACGGATGCAAGGGCACATAGTTCACAACTGCATGGTGGACTCTGGCGCTTCCACGACTGTTATGCCGAAAGCCGTCTGTGACGAGATCGGGATGGAGTACACAAGGAGCAGCCAAGGCGTGCTGCAACTAGACGGCACCCCTGTCAAGACAGTTGGTGTCATAAAGGACATCCCTATTCGGCTGCATAAGGCTCTCGACATCGTGGTCATCCAAGAGGTCGTAGTTGTTGACCTGGCTCCCTACTTCGGCATGTGTCTCTCCCGGGAGTTCACTGCGAAGCTGGGCGGGTACCTGTCTCTAGACTACTCACACATGGAAGTGCCCTTCAAAGGAAGGAGAGTGAGAATCTTTAATGAGAAGCCTTCCACCTTCCTAGTAGAGAAGATACCCGGAGAAGAGTTGGACTGCATGGTCCAACTGTCTGAGGAAGAACTGGTGACGGTGGAGCTGACGGAGCAAGCCCTCGAAGTGCTACAGCTCGAAGATGAGTTCTCTTTGCGGGATTTCAATGCCGTGATTGAGACAGAGCAAGGCTGTTACACCGTTGTACAGCCCGAGAGGCTTGACAAGTCAGCTCAAAAGGAAGTGGGACCTGCACCTGAGAAGTTGTGGAAGCTTTTCTTTGACGGCGCGCGATGCAAGAATGGCGCCGGTGCAGGGGTGCTTCTGGTTTCTCCGACCGGGATCCAGAAGGACTATACCTACAGGTTGGCCTGGAGCTGCACTAACAACTCGGCGGAGTATGAAGCCCTGTGCTTGGGTTTGCGAAAAGCGGAGAGGTCGGGGATTAAACACTCGCAGATCTTTGGAGATTCAGAGCTGGTGTGTCACCAGGTTACGAACAAGTGCGCCTCCAAACAGCACTATCTCAAGGCGTACCGCAACCGGGTGTGGGACCTGATGGAGTCGTTTGACTCGTTGAATGTCAAGGCGATATCACGTGAGAAAAACAAACACGCTGACATTCTGGCGTCTGTTGGAGCCGTGCACGTTCCGGCTGACGACGTTGTCCAGAAACCGAAGCCGGTTCGCACTATTTACAGGCCTTCTGTGCCTGATAGGGACACCCACTGGCAGGTGTTCGATTGTGACGAGCAGATCGTCACATTTTTGGTTAATGAAGCATGTTCAATCGAGAGTAGAGACCCTGATGACGAGCAATATGAGGGGTTGATACAGTTGAAAAATAATCATGTCCCAAAAGGACTGATTACATTGGAGAGTCTATTTGATCAGAATGACAGAGCTATATCTCATAGGATCAAAGTAGACCCGAAGCAGTATGCCGACCTGGAACTCGAACCTGGTAAAACCATCAAGGTCGGGACAGACTGCACTTCGGAGGAACTTGAGCAGATCAGATCACTGTGCCGAGAGTTCCCCGACATCGTGGCCTGGTGCTACGAGGATTTGAAGGGGTATGATAGAGATGTAATCCAGCATACCATTGAGCTAGAGGATGGCGCCAAGCCATTCCGACAGAAGCAGAGGGCCGTAAATCCGAAAATTGAGGCCATGATGAAAGCCGAGCTCTTGAAGATGCTGGAGGCCAAAATCATCTACCCCATCAAACATTCATCCTGGGTTGCGAATTTGGTGCCCGTGAGGAAAAAGAATGGCGACATCCGTCTCTGTGTCGATTTCAGAAACCTGAATCAGGCTTCCCTCAAGGACCACTATCCGCTTCCCCAAATTGATCAAATTCTACACATCGTTGCTGGAGCCCAGAGATTCTCACTCCTAGATGGATTTTCCGGCTACAACCAGATTTGGGTCAGGGATGAGGACCAGCATAAAACGGCGTTCACCACCAAATGGGGGACGTTCGCGTATCAGCGCATGCCTTTCGGCTTATCCAATGCTGGTGCCACATTCCAAAGGGCCATGGACTTGGCCTTCCGAGAGCTGCTCAATAAGATCATTGTCATCTACCTTGATGACATGACTGTTTTCTCTCACCAAAGAGGGGATCATGTTTCCCACCCGCGGCAAATATTTGAGAGGTGTCGAGAATTCGGCATTTCTATAAACCCGAAGAAGTCTGTCTTCGCGGTAAAAGAAGGTAAGTTGCTGGGACATGTCATCTAAGAGAAAGGCCTCGCCATTGACCCTGACGGAGCAGAAGCCCTCCTTCGCTTGCCAGCCCCAATTGATAAAAAAGGGCTGCAGTCCTTCTTCGGCCAGATTAACTTCGTGCGGAAGTTCATCCCGGACTTCGCACAGGTGATCAAGCCTATGGCCGAACTGCTGAAAAAAGATACAACTTACGAATGGACTGATGAGAGAGAGCAAGCCTTCGAGGAAATCAAGGCTCGAATTGCGCAAGCTCCGGTGTTGATAAACCCGGACTACTCCAAGGACTTCATCCTGTACGCGGTGGGAGAACCGGAAAGTTACGCCGCAGTCCTAACTCAGAAGGGAGACGATGGCGAGGAGCGCCCTATAGCGTTCCTGAGCCAAGTGATTCAGCCGCATGAAGAAAAGTACAATTTTATAGAGCGGCAGGTTCACGCTGTCATGAAATCCCTCCGAAAGTTCAGGCATTTTGTCTCCCAGAGCAAAACAACCGTCTTTGTGATTCACCCGGACGTTCGAAGCTTCATCATACAAGGAGAGCCGGGTCACAAGAGAGCAGGATGGATTGCAAAAATCCAGGAGTTCGACATCGAAGTGCGGCCCACCAAGCTTATCAGAGGCCGAGCCTTGTGTCAGGAGCTGGCCCGAAGCGCTGTAGCCGGCATCTCCGCCTGTAAGTGGGAGGACACAGCAACAAGCATCTACCTAGCCAACTCCTTATCGGAGGAGAGTGATTGGACAGATGAACTGGTGAGATATTTCTGCACCGGAAGATGTCCGGATCACCTGAACGCCTCACAACGAAGGAGATTTCGGCTAGGTGCACTCAAGTACACTCTTCGCCCCGAGGGGCTTTACTTCAAAAATATTGACGGCATCCTGTTGCGGTGCGTCATGAAATCAGACCAGCCCAGGGTCCTCGGAGATTTTCATTCCGGGATGCCTGGAGGTCATCATTCTGCAAGGCCTACGGCCTTAAAAATAATTAGAGCCGGGTACTATTGGCCCACTCTATTTACAGACGCTTATGCGGTCTGTTCCAAGTGTGATCAATGCCAGAGGTTTGCTGGCGAAACAGAAAAGCACCCCTGCCCCTTCAACCGATTCAAGCCGAGACTCCGTTCCAGCAATGGGGTCTAGACTTCATTGGGGTGATTTCGCCTAATTCCTCTGCCGGACACAAGTTTATTCTTACAGCCACCGATTATTTCACACGGTGGGCAGAGGCGATCCCAACCAAAAACGCGGACCAAGAAACGGTCATCGGGTTCCTTGAAAGCCTGATTACCCGCTTCGGGGTTCCAGAGTCAATTGTAACGGACAATGGTCCGGGGTTCGCAGGCGCTGTACTCACGGAGTACACTGGCAAACTTGGCATTTATCACAAAATGTCTTCTAATTACTACCCGCAGGGGAATGGCCTTGCTGAGTCTACTAACAAGAACCTCCTGAAGATCATCAGAAGGACCATCGAAAAGAACAAGCGGACTTGGCATTTACTCCTGAACCGGGCGCTGTGGGCGGACAGAGTTTCATTCAAGAAATCCATCAGAACGTCCCCTTATGCGCTCGTTTATGGAAAAGAGGTTGTCATGCCAGCCCACATTGAAATCCCCGCTCTCTGGATGTTGGACGAAGAGAGAAGCAGCGGAGACCCGGTGGATGACAGACTGTGCCAACTCCTGCAGTTGGAGGAAGACAGAGAAAAAGCTTACCAGGCCTTCACCAAGCATGTTGAATCCACTCAAGGCTGGTTTGCGAAAGGCACCACTGCCCGAGTTTTTGAAATCGGGGACCTGGTGCTAAAGTGGGACTCATTAAAGGCGAAGCCGGGCAACCACGGAAAATTCGATGCTCTCTGGGAGGGCCCCTATCAGATTGCCCGGGTGAACCAGCTCAACGCTTACATACTTCGGGATATGGAGGGTCAGCTCCTGCCTATTCCCGTTAACGGGTTCCATTTAAAAATATACCGCTGTTGAAGGTGTCCTAACGGGCCCTTCCTTGTAACATATTTCCCTTATGTATTTTTAAAATTTTCAGTATGTACAGTTTTAGCTTTCAGTTTTTCCAGTTTAAGAGCCCAAGTCGGACAAAGGGGAGAAAGCTCTGACTTCGCGCCGAAGTCTGGTGTCGCCCCTAAAAAAGAGCGAAGTTCGAAAAAAGAAGACTGCCCAAGAAAACAGTGAAAATCCGCTAAGTCCAGGTGCGCAACCCGACTTCGCAGCGAAGTCGTGCTGCGCACCTCCCAAAGGGTGCAGTTGGAAGGTGAAAGAAGCAAAGAAAAGAGGCAAGTGTCGGTTCGGACTGCGCCCGATTTTGGGGCGAAGTCCGACTGCGCGGGCGAATTCGGACTGCGCCCGATTTTGGGGCGAAGTCCGATTGCGCCCTGTTTCCTGGGCGCAACTTGGATAGGTTTATGAAAATAAATAAAAAATTAATACTCCAAGTGTGGGCCGCGGCGTCCCAAAAAATGCAAAGGTGGGGTTAAAGGCCAAAAAGTTTTATCCTTGAGGAGTGTGCCCAGGGGGGCGCGGCGGATACAGCAAAGGCACGACGACGCCAAGGCCTTCCAAGCGTTGCACGGCTTTCAACGAAAATGCAATTAAGAAGGCAAGGCGCGGCGGCCAGGGTGCGTTTTTCAAAGGACATTCCTTGCACGGCCGCCGAGAAACATAACGCTGCCACAAGCCAGCCGACCTACCCCCTCTTGCGCACCATTAATGACGCTGTCATTATCATTTAAAGGAGGTCTGGTGCGCCCAAACATGCCAAATCGTGCAGATTATTCCTGTGACAGCGAAATATTCTGCAGACGTCCAGAAATCTCAATCATTGCTTTTTCGAAGAGATGGACAAAGGAAAGTTGCCAGTACAAGCTCAGTCCAGCGAGGAGCGCGAAAGTGGGGATTTCCCGCAGACAGATGCTTTCAGGGGTGAGACGCCGCAAGATCAAAAGTCAAAATCCCGGACAAAGAAGGTACAGCGTGGGCAAGCCCCACCACCACCGGTTAATTACCTGTCTGGGTACAAGGACGGCTCATTTTCCATGAGCCTGACTAAGCTGCGGATAAATGTGGAAAGTTGGGCGGATAAAGTTTCGCCCTCTCACCATTTCGGAGCTGCGTACAAGTCGAACCTTCATCGGTTCTTGTGCCCTCCTGTCCACCAATGCCCGGAGCTGGTCGACATCATTGTCAGACATTACAGGCCAGCTACCCGGCAAATTTGCAACTGCAGCGGAAAACCCTTGTTCGCACTCCGCAGAGAGACCGTCCAGCCGGCCTTCGCCCCGGGGTTGCAGTATGACTCCAGCGCGATTGTTAAAAGGATAAATCTTGGCGAGCAAGCGGGGCGCTTTACGCATACAAAAAGGATGAGGGATTTCCTCAACTCAGAGCTGAACGCCCCGCTCGCAGCTGGACAATGGCCAACCGGCCCCATACCCCTGGAAAGGTTTCAAAGCAAATACATATACACCATCCTGGCATGGGTCCTCGGTTGCGACTCTGATCAGCTGGTACGGCCGTACCAGCTAGCGCTGGCAGAATGTCTCCTGTGTGGAGAATCTTATGAGCCTGCAGCGCAGAAAAGTGGGAAGCGCCCAATCTTCTTCGACTGGGCGGACTGGCTTGCATACGCCATTCACTCCAGCCTGGTCAAGCTACAGAAAAAGCAGTCAACTGAATTTCGGTTTAGTTCCTTCTTGGCTTGGCTATGTTTGTATCACTTGCACTCCCGGATGCCGATCCCTAACCTGAAGAAGGAAAATGAGAAGGGAGAGCCACGGCCCGTCTATGAATGGACGGATGACCTATACCGGAAAGGGTCTTACTACAAGTTTAACTTCAACTTTCTGGGCTTGGTCATGTCAGTCTTCAACGATGGTGAGATCCCTCGCCCCCCGCAGGAAATGACAAACTATTTGCTGAATCACAAGCTCGGGGACGTTTTTAGACTGACGCAGGGGATCGTGGTTAGAATCTACGGATTCAAGGGCAAGCCTCATCTGCTGCCCTACTGGTGCACAGATCATCAGTTTGGGATGGAGGTCGCGCGGCAGATGGACTATGTTGAAGAAGAGTTCGGCCAGGGAAAGAAAAAGGGCCATATCTTTCAATATCCTCTTTCCTGGGCGAACGTTGAAATATCGGAGATAGGACAGCATGTCTATCTCGAGCGGGAGCTCTTTGACATTGGCCTGATTCTGCTGCCGCAGCGCTGGAAGTACGACCCACACGGGATAAGGGGAAGGTTTGCTCATATCTGCCCCCGGGCAGATATAATCGAAGACAGATGCGATGTGGTCCATGTTGACCTCGACTGGGAGATTGACTCGATGGAAGCATGGCCTCCTTGGCAGGAGTTTTACTGCGAGGAGGTAGCCTATGACCCAGAGCGAAACCCGGACCACAAGTTCACTTCTCCGGGATTCAAGAAACTCATCACCAAGCTAGCAGGCCTTAACTGGCCAAAAGAAAAAGTTGTTGAATGTTTGGAAGATGAGGTGCCGCACGCAGCACGATAAATCCATCAGGAGGAATCTGGCCGTTGATGATGATTTTTCAGCTCTATATGACCAAGCACATTGGCAGTTGGCGGCCTTTCGCATTCCGAGATTACGTTCCCCGAGGTCCCTTTGAGGGTTATAAAGGGGGGTCTTCCTCCCAGCAGTTGTACACTTTTACAACTGCCAGTGCGGGCCCAGCAGATATCCAAGTGGACCCAATGCAGCCTGTTGCTTCCAAGGTGGTGCCTGAAAAGGCGCGAAAACTAGCCAAGTCAGCGCCCGAGGTGACTCCTCAGGCACAAAAGACGCCAGCACCGCCAGCGAGCGGACCGGCCGCGGCAGATCTTCTGCAAGTCAAACCCCGGTACAAGTTTACCGTGGGAACATCAGCGCCCGCTGCACCTACTGCATCTCCTCCTTCCAGACCAGCCATTGCTCCAGAAGAGAAAAAGAGGAAGAGAGTTGATAAGGTCGAGCGACCTAGCTCGACGGTGCAGCAGTCAGTCGCAGAGCCGCAGCCGCGTCCAGCCGCTCCAGAGATTGTTTCTCTGGATAGTCTCGAGCCAGCCGCCGGAACCAGAACCGCAGACATCCATCCAGCATCGGCTCAGGCGGAGCCCGCAGGTACGTCCGCTGCCCCGCTCCCTCAGATCCCATCTGTCCCTACTCCGACTCCATCTCCCGCTCAATCCGAGCAAGCCGTGGCCGCATCTTCTTCTCCATCTCCACAGCCTTCTAGTGGCCACCATTCTTTCGACCAGTTTGCTCAGGACCCCAACGCCTCTCTATCCCTGAGTCAAACCCCAAACCCTTCACCCGTGGTTAGTGCTGAAGCTGCGCCTTCACCGTTACATCCATTGCCTCAGCCGCTTGAAACCCTTCCAGCATCAACCGCTCCGCTCTCCGCTCCCCGGTCGCCCTCAAAAGCGGCCGTTCCTTCCAAAGTCCTTCCGGTTTTTCCTACTTCCCTGTTCGCAGGAGAGATGTCACAGCAGAACCCTAGGCTGGGGGAACCGGACTTCATGGACGATCTCCAGAACACGGACGATTTGCCTCTGGCAACAAGAGCCGTAGACTATCCTATCTCTTTCCTCCAAAATTTGAAGCGGAGGAGACCTGAGGAGATAGCCGCCCCGGTAAAGCGCACCAAGTTTGATTTCGAGAGGAGAGTGCTCACGACAGAAAAGATAACTCCAAAAGTGAAGAAGCCTCTCCGGGAAATGACCAGGGCGGACTACGAGCTTCAGAGAAAGGAGAAGAGCTTTGACGATATACACCCGCAATACGAGATTCATGGAATTCTTCGTAAAGCGGATAATCTCCTTGTCAAAAATCTGGAGGAACAGGAAGAGCTTTTCCGGTTGCAGGATAAAACAAGACAGCTTGAAGAGGACCTATCTAGGTCCACTGAGCAGCTGGAATCGGCGCAGCGAGAAATAGATGAATTAAAAGCCCAGCTGGCCGCTTCTCAGCAAGAAGCCGCAACGGAAAAGCAGGCAGCCTTGGAGCAGATTTCTCAGCTCCAGGAGTCTTTGAAGCAGGCGCAGTCGCAATCTGCAGAGAAAGCATCTCAAGCGACGGTCTTTTCAAAGAGCAAAGTTAAGGAGATGCGGGCTGATCTGTGCGGGGATGCAAGCCCCACACATATAAAGCTATGTCGGTCCTGGATTTCGCATCCAGGATCCAAGAAGTTTCTGCCCAGGGAAAGCCTGTGGTAGAGGAGGCCGAACGCCAGGCGAAGCAATGGCTGGACCTGGCGATAAATCTTCAAGAGCGCGAGCGCGATGGCCTCCAATTCTCCCCCATGTCCTCATTCGCCGCAGAATGGGCAGATGCAAGGGTAACCTTGCATAAATATTTTAAGAAAGCAGAAGAGGTGAGGGTTGCCAGACGAATGTTGGATGCATTCGAACATGAAAGAGACATTTGTATGGCTCCCTTTCACGCTCTCTCTGAACTAGGGTGCCCGGGCTTTGTTGAGAATGGTGAGTTTCTCACCCACGAGCAGGTGAAAAAGAATTGGCGGTCCTTTGAGGCAGATACAGCTGAAATCGATAGCTGGACCGAGCCAATTCAAGAAAGTCAGGTCACCCAGATGGTGTCCAAGTGCTGCAAGATCAGCTCCTACTTCCAGGAGCTGGGAAAGAGATACCTCACCATCGACTTGCACGCGGTCGCTGCATTCCACGCAGCATTAGAAGAAGTTGTCGACCGCCGACCCTTCGAAGCAGAAGCCTGGGGCCAAGCCCAGGCCGCATACAAGCGCATCTGCGAGGCAGAAGCCGGCGCTGGAGAGCATTCGGAAGGCGAATCCGAGGAGGCAGCTGCCGGAAGTGGATCTGAAGAACAGTTGCCGCGAGGAGAACGGTCAGAGCAGCAGAAGGCAGGGGAGGTAAGTTCCTCTGCACCCAATGGATGAAGGCATGGATTCTTTGCGCCGAGGCGAGCTCGACACCCCGCGAGCCGCCAAGAATGTTGTCACATTTTGCACGGGGTGCAATGTTTTCAATTTTTGTAACAGTGCTGCTCTTCCCTTTCTCTCCTCCTCTCTTTCCCCTTTCTTTTCTCTCCCTTTCTCTCTCTTCCCTACATTCTCATTCTTCCCTCTTTCTCTTGAGCCCCTCGGTCAAAATCTCAAAATGACAGCGAGTTGCCTCGAAAAATGGCTATAGTATCGGGCGCAATCCGACTTCGCAGCGAAGTCGGAGTGCGCCCTCCGCTTGGAGCGCAGCAGGAATGCAAACTGCGCAGGTGCGACAAAATCAGCCAGAAAATTCTAAATTCTAAGTGTTCGGGCGCAATCCGACTTCGCAGCGAAGTCGAGTGCGCCCGCTTTCGGGCGCACTAGGTAACAGTGGCGGGGGCGGAGAAAATGACTAAGTGTTGGGGCGCAACCCGACTTCGCAGCGAAGTCGGAGTGCGCCCCCTTTCCAGGGCGAAGTCCGTACGGCAGTGTAAATCAGCTTCCACCGGTGCGCAACCCGACTTCGCAGCGAAGTCGGAGTGCGCCCTTTGACCGGTGCGCAGTAGGGAGACAAACTCAGAATTTGACTAAGGCATGAAAGGCCTCCCCAACTGCGCTGTTTTCTGCCTGCGCAACCCGACGGCGCTCTGATCCTGGGCGAAGTTGGATAAACTGCCTTTCAAGGCAGACACGTGTCAAGCAGCATCATCCGACAAGTGTCCAACTTTGGGATCCGAGCCGAGACGTGCCGAGCACAAGGACAAGCATGGGATGCACTACTTATGCCAGCTGCTGCCTTTAAAGCTGATTGGAGGTTCTACCTGCCTCAGCTACCCGCATTCCTGCCGACGAGAAGTTTTACCTAACGCGCTGCCACACATCCGTACAGCCTTCAGGGAGACCATGCTGCAAGTACAGTCCTGCCAGACAAAGGTCAGCATCAGCAGTTCCACGGCTGCTTTTGTCAGCTAATGTTTGACTGGGACTTTGTGCCCATTAATGTAATCGGGGGGGTTCTCATGCTATAAATACCCACCACATTTTCATTGTAAGGTGGTGGAAGGGGAATGTCTGTTAGGGAACCATTGTAGTTGTGCTTCTGCTTCTTAATATAAAGTATATACCTGGCTCTGTTCTACTACTTTTATTTTTTATGCTGCCTCTCTTTTGTCATATTTCTTGTGTCATTGCTCGCTGTTGTGCTGAACTCTGAACTCCAGCATTTGATGGCCAAGTACTCTTGTACTTCATAGATCAGAGGATACATAGAATAAATTAGGTAGCAGTTCCTTCAGTCGTGTGTTATGTTTATGTTGCTGTCCGTAGTGGTGATTGATGCATTGCCGTGCTGTTAGTTCTCCTTGTAGGGAGAATGTTTGCTAGGGGACCATTGTAGTTGTGCGTACACTTCTCTGCATAACACATATACTTGGATCTGACATTTCTTGGTTACGTTTTGTATTTATGTTGCTGTCCGTAGTGGTGATTGTGCATTGTCGTTGTTTTCTCTTGTGGGGTGTTTGTGGGCTGGTTTGTTTTTGTTGGTGTAGTGGTGATTGATGCATTGCCGTGCTGTTAGTTCTCCTTGTAGGGAGAATGTTTGCTAGGGGACCATTGTAGCTGTGCGTACACTTCTTTATATAGAACGTATACTTGGATTTGGCGGTTTCTGGTTATGCTTTGTATTTATGTGGCAGTAAGTAGTGGTGATTGATGCGTTGCCGTACTGTTAGTTCCCCCCACCCAACTCCAATCACATCTGTAAATTCTTTCCGCATTTTTATCTCTTTCCTGCACTCTCATCTTAAACCATAAAACCCCACAGGAAGCCGGCCTTCTCCGGAGATTGGCACGGAAGGCATTCCTTCCTTCCGGCCTTTCAATGTTGGTTTGCGGGTCCTAAGGGCGCAATAACGACAAATCCTTTCCTCATGGCAGATTCGTGACCAACAGTAATTTTTTGATGATGGAGGCAAAGGTTGTAATGAACAAACACAAGAACATTCAACTTTTCTTGTGTAAGCCTATTGAGCTTCTTGGAGTGTATGTGCTCAAACATACTCCAACTACGCCCACAACCTGCAGCGTGGCATGGTTGAGATAAAAATTTGATGGCAAAGTGCTGTAGATTGGGTTTATATGCACCAAAGTCCTCCCACCATAAATCTAGAAATAACCAAGAAAAAGGAAATTTAATAATTCACATCTGAAATCATAAAATTAAGATTATTTTTTAAAACAAAATCAAAAGACAAAATAAATAATAATTCGATGAGGGTTACCTGGCCTCATAGTTGACCTTGCTCGAATGCATTGCAAGGATGGGAAAAGGATGCCCTCACATTTCTTATAAGCCTGCATCTCATCCTGTATCTTAGTGGGTATTTCTTCATTAGGGAACATGCGGTCAATGCATAGTTGAAGGCTTGACATCACCTCATAGTCGGGCTGGAATGAATCAACATAATATAATTTGAGATTGAGTTAGTACTTCACTGAATGAAGAGGGCTATGGAACTTAGATGTCCATCACTAGTCAATGATATTCCAAATGGGACTGTATTTGGTGTGGAAATATATATAAAATGAGGCAATTGCCTCTTTTGCCCTATCCATAGCCTCATAAACATATCCCATTGGTGATTGTTCTCCATAACAAGACGAAAGACCCTCACCAAAGGCTTTGACACTTGAAAAGAAAAAGGAAAAATAATTTAAATAAAAATATTTTACAATAGAATAAATTTACAATACAAGATTCGCAAATGGAAAAATAATGTTAATAAAAAATAAAAATAAAAAACTTAGTCTTGTACCTTGATGGCCTCATCCATGGCTATCCAGAAGGGCTCCTCAAACAAATAGTCATACACCTTCTGCTCCCCATTGGCGAGTTGATATTTAGTAGTGTCTTTAGCATTCCACTCGTCGCTCACAAACATATTCAATGCCCCCTTTGCATCAAAGAGGCTCTGCAATATCATGAAGTTTGTGGCAAAGCGTGTAATTCCAGATTGCACTAGCTCCTTCCGACCAATAAATTGCCTCATGAGTTGGAGGACCCATGTATGGTTGTAGATAAATTTTGTAAGAGCTTTGGCCTTCTATACAACCTCTGACACCCAAGGTAATTTCCCAATGTCTTCGAGTAGCAAATCGAGACAATGGGTTGCACATGGGGTCCAAAAAAGGGTGGGGAATCTCTCCTCCAACATCTTATCAGCTACTACTTATGTTGCTGCATCGTTCGTGATGAGTTGGACAACATTCTCCTCTCCCACCTCTAACACAACCTCCCCTAGCCACTGTGCAAGTGTATCGACACAATACAATCGTCTTGTAGAAGCAACTAAAAAATTAAATATTGTTTTGCCCTTCCCATCGGTCCACTCATCAGACATGATAGTGCAACCCTTCTTCCTTCACACCTTGTTCTGGTCATCAAGCAAATCCTAAATGTCGTCCACAGATTCAGGAAAAGGAGGGCCCCTAAGATTGTTAGAAGTTGGCGGCTTAAATCCTGCGCCACAACTTGTGATGGCATCTACCATTGCCCGCTAGTATGGAGACCTTGCCACATTGAAGGAAAGGTTGGAAAAATACCAAAAACTTGCTACGGCCTTCCTCGTTGCCCTATGCCTCTCCTCGCGTGGGTTGTGACCCTGGCATAGAATGTTCCGCAAAATAGAACTCTTCTGTCCCACTCCCTGGGTGTGCAACTAATGGACTGGATTTGGTGGTAAAACCAGCTAAATGTGCTGCCGATACACTTTGTACAAGGTTGAGAAGGGGGAGTTGACATGGCCTTGCTTTGTCTTCATTTGAGATCTTTTTTCTCCTTGTAGTTTGAGAGGATGGCATTGCATTCTCTCTGAACATCAATTGGCACCTTTGGGCATCCCTTGACATCTTTCCCTTTTTGCTTTGCCAAATGGTATTTGAGGCGGTTTATGCCTCCATGAATGTGAGCCCCACAAAAATTGCAATAAACTTTGCCTTTCTTATCCTTCCCTTGCATACTTCCATGTTGGATCTCTTTTCGTTGACATTTTCTTGTGGCTGCACATGGAAACAAGTAACAACAAACAATTACTTATAAACTTAAAAAAAAAAAAAAAAGCCGTAGGGCATAAACCCTAGTTTAAACAGTGACAGCTGAAAATATGGGCTTGCATACATGGTTATCAGGCAACATTACTTAAAAAAGAGAAAAAAAAACGAGACAACTGAAAGAGGGAAAAAAAAAGACAGCTAAACTTTGAAAGAGTTTTTCATATTTCTAGCTCAAATGCAACAGTTGGGTGGCTGTTGCATTTGGTTTGAATCTTAAAAAAGAACAAAAAACATGCTTGAAACAGAAAAAGAGAAAAAAAAACAGTTGAAAAGAGTTTTTCTTACCTCAGATGAATCAGTTGGGCGGCTGTTGGTGGCTGTTAGATTCCTTCAAACTGCAAAAAATCTGTTGTTAGGATGCACTTTAGTGTTTTGTTTGGTGTGGTAGCAGGTAGGCAGTGCTCTCTCTCCAATTTGCAACAAGCAAAATGAAAAAAAAGCTTTTCATCTTGTTTTTGCAACCCATGTGGCGCTGGCCAAGTTTTCTCGAGTACTTGGCGAGTTTTTGAAAAACTTGGCCGAGCTTGGAAAACTTGTGAGTCATAAGCCCAAGCGACTTGGACTCGGACTTGGCTATTTTTGCCTAGTTTCTCAACTATGATTTGCTATACCAAATAATGTAAAGGGGGGGGTGCTAGCTCATTATTACATTATTTGGGTTATCACATTTTTTGTTGCACCTCATGGAAGGTTGAGAGAAGTTGAAGAGTTAGGAAAGAGGTGTTTGCATTATGCTTGTTTCAGTGTCATGGGCTTCAAGGCCTAAGTAACTTTCTGTTGGATTGTAGTGCTCCTTGCAAAGTGTTCCCCAGTCAGCAATTGTCTTGGTGCATAACTTAGTTCATTATTTTAATTTCAAATGAAGGAGAAATTTTTTGCATGTTACTGGTTCAATTTCCTATTTCAATTTACCATTTTTCCGTTTGCATAGGGTTAGATTTCAAGTTACAGTTGCATATTTATCTTTATAAAGATAACATATGTTCCATTGTCACTGCTTTTTCTCAAGATTTGGCTGTCATTATCGAAAGGTAAGAGGCTCTCTCATCATGTGGAGTAGAGAGGAGTTGACCTTCAATCCCATCATTTTAATATATGACCACATTCAGCCACCCATGTGCAGATATCAAGTGCTCAAGCAAATGATATAACAAATGATATTATTAATAATGTAAAAGTCAGTTTTCTAGCATTTTAAGCAGTGATTACAGGAGCAATCAAACCAATGTCTACATCAGTTATTCATACTGCGTGACATCACTTGTGGACATTGCTTCATACTTAAATAGTGAGAGGATCCTTCCATCCTGCCTTGGAGGAAATGAAGAGATCAATGAAACACATACATATTGTTGGTACAATCAACAAGTTACCACAATCAATTTTAGACAGGGGAAGACCACATGATCAGCTTTGCTAACATGCTGATTTCCTCAGGAATGACTTGAAGACCACTGTTCATAGTCCAAGGCATACATGAGTTTGCAAGTGATTCATTGATGTTCCTGTACCATATAGGCAGTTGGCTTTGCGAGGAACCATGTACACTACTTTATCATTCAAAGACAACTCTCTATGTCTGAATACCCAAGATTGAGTAATAAGCTCATAAAGAATATAATTTTATATTATAATAGCTAGGGGATTTAAAGATCGCCAATCAGCCAAGCTTATATGAAAATACAAGGGACTGATAGAACAATGCCATCATCATGCCAAAAGGACATACAGTCTGGTAGTAACTACTAATACCCATCAGTGCACTGACCAGGAAGAACAGACTCTGCATCCAAGTGTTCCTAAATGATTATATAAATTGCCACTGTACAAACTGATGCAAATATGGAAAGGTAAACTCCCTTATTAATAGTTGTATGACTAGCTATGTAACCTGTTCATAACTCTTTCAAATTTGTACATCCTTGCACTGCTCAGTAAGAAAATTTTACATTTCAAGGAAACACAACACTTGTCACTCTTCCACAGTTTCCATTAGGTAGGCTGATCCAGTCAGAGCATCCTACAACAGAGTTGGACCCTCAAATTTCACCTGTCATTACAGTAAATTAAGAACTCAATTTAGCACAAAATATTAACTTGAAAACCAATGAGGAGGACACAGTCATACATCAACAAGAAACATTGACCACTCATGATCACTTCTCTTTTAACATCTGCAGATGTCAGTACGATATCAGTGCACTCAAGAGATAGAGACATACATCTGACATGGCATCTTATGTTTATATACATTGGAGATTGTTGCAGTCACTTAAATTTTCCATATCATTGCAATAGGATCCATGATATTTCCATCACACTCAAGGTCTTGATTCATGGCATCTTTACATACAGACACATCTATCTAGCTCACAATCAATAGTTTGCTCATGCTGAAGGTTTTCTTGCAAAGTGATCATGCTTGAATTTAGCGGTACAACATAATATTTTAAGGAAGAGTTACATCACGTTGTAAAGAGAATTGCTTTTATGTCAAAGTGGAGGGCACAACCATGCAGGAGCTTCTTTTAGTTCCCTAACCGTGGGCAATACCTTGCCTAATCTGGCATGACAGCCATTGACATAACAAGCATTGAAGGACAAGTTTGTGTGTAAATGCAATCTACCAATTGCAATGATCATGAAAATCCATTTCACGAGGTAAGAGAAACGTGCAACCACCATACAAGACGTATCGATCTTGAAAAAATCTTGGGTTTCAAGTTCAATGTACAATCCATGTATTGTTTCTCAAGATTCTAAAGTAGAGGAGATTACCATAGCTGTACCTTGTCCATTATACCTTCGCAAGCTCAAGGGTTCATGGATGTCTTGTGACAAGAAGAGCTCCTTCTAGGGAGGAGAGAGCAAGGACAACAATCTTTACTTAACAAGCCCTCCAAGGACCATCCATGTTCTTTGGAGACACCCTATCTCCTCTGTCCCAAGATGTTTAAATTTTTAAGATCAGATATAGATTGACTAAACCTTCGACAGAAGTAATGAACAACATGATGAAGAGGTTGGCAATACAAAAAGGGAAGAGATGAAGATATCCCAATTGACAACACCTAGGCCAATGGTTGGACAAGAGGAGCTAGAGCCAACTTACCTTGGCAAACGCAAGTTTTGGGTACATGTCCACTTTCCAGGAGACTTGGAATGCTGTCCATTAAAATGTGTGCTGGGCAGGTTGAAAACAACGTTCCCCTTGAAAGTACAAAGACTGTGATGCATGATGGATTACTTTATGGAACACAAACCCAAGGAAGGGTGTGAGACGTCAAGTGGAGTAGAACCATCAAGTGAAGACAACACCGATGCAGCTAGGAGTGAGAGGCAAAATGATGTGGCAAATGCGGTGGATGGACCTAGTATGCTTGCACAAATTGGGCACATAGAACTAGAGATGTGATGAAATTGAGCAATTGTAGTAGGAGAGTCAATGACTATAGAGCTAGATAAGTGCCTAAACTGCATAGCATTGTACAAGCATAGTGGAACTACATGAAATTATTCGAAGATGCTGGGAAGAGAACTTGCTAGTAAAACAGAACTAGCAATGGCCATAGAAATAACAAAAAATTTAAGATTTCAATAATGTAACTTTTAAAATTTTTGAATTCAGAGAGTGCAGCCTATATACAAGTAACCTTGCTTTGTAAAATGAAAGAAGACATGGGCATGTCATAATGTGATGCAAGAAAGGACATAGACGGTTGGACAAAATGGCCATAACTACGATAATTGTATTTTTAAGAGAGGGAAATACGAGGAAGGGAACAACCCTCTTATAAATTGAAAAATAAGAGAATTCAAACTCTTCATTTTGATGGAGGAAGAAATTGGGAGAGAGATGATTGTCATTCAATAACTCCTACTAGGGCACAACTTCCCTTATAAGCTAACATTGTAGAAGGAGACAAGCACTGGCTGAAAGATGAAAGTGGTCAAGGCAAAATTGTAGCTTGCACATACTAAGTTGGGAACAAAGAAGGGGGGAATTCAAACTAGTTGTACAGGTTGTTCTACTTTGTACCACTAGAGAGTTCATCTTACATTGCAAGGGATGCATCAGTAGTTTGTGGGATGTGAGCCTAGAAACTTTGGTGTGAGCATTGTTTTGCGGGACATGAACCCATAAAAGATTGGCATTATTTTGTAGAATAGGCACAATAGAGATTAAACTTTGTTCAATTTCTTTGCTCATGGCTAGTGTGTCGCCATACCCTTGTGTCTCGTTCCTTGCCATAGGTGCAAATTCACTAGTAGTTGTAGGTTCTCCAACATGTTCCCTTGCTTTGTGATCTTTGCCACATTTGTTTGACTATTGTCAAACATCTCAACACCATTGTTGGCTCATCCAAAACCCTCGTTGCAATCACCATTGTTGTTGTCTATTGTATCTCCCTTGCCATCTTCAAGTCAGTCGTTGGCAGGTTATCTAATTGATACTCTACCATTGTCACTTGAATTTCCATTAACAAGTTGGTCAACAACTTGTTTTCAACACATTTTCCTTGGTTACCATCGAAACCCTTTTCTTTTCTATCATTGGCTCAACCAAAGTCCCTATCGTCATCACTAAATTGTATGTTGTCCCAACTGTGGTCATCGTCATCTATAGAATTAGTGCATCCATCGTCGATAGAATTATCAATCCGGTTGCTGTCATTGGTAGAATCAATGTAGTCGTCGTCATCGGCAAGGCCATTGTGATCGCCATAGTTGGCAAGGTCGTTGTCATCATTGTCACGAGTGTTATTATAGACATCGTTGACAACCATGCATCTGTCGATAGCCACACTAATATAAGGTTAGTTGATGATGTTCCGCTTTCAGTTGTCCTTTTCGTTCAAGTCTAACTTATCGACTATGTCTTCTTGGTTGCTATCGTCATTTGGTAAGTCATTGCTGCCCCCTATGCCCTCAATGACCCTTTGCAACTATTGGCATCCTTATTGTTGTCATTGGCAGGTCCTCATTGTCATCATTCATGGAATCATTGAAGTCGTTATTGTCTAGTTTGTCTTCATCGCTATCAATAGTGTTGTCCACGTTGGCTAATCCTTTGCAGTTGTTTACCCCACTGTCTTTTTCACCACTTCTCACTGTCGTCCAGGTCTTCGTCGTTGCCACTATCTTTGTTCGAAATGTCATTGTCCGAGTCCTTGTCTTCCTATAGGTTGTCTTCATCCAAGTCTTATGCAACCTATTCCCCGTCAGCAATATTGTCGATGCCGTCATGTTTGGGATCCTTATTGGAGGCCCTATTTTCAACCCTGTCAGCATCAACAATTTCCACCTTTGCAATTTCTTGTTGCTATTCAGCATAACCCTTGCTGGTCGAGAAGCATTGCCATTGTCACCTGTCAGAACGGGAGGAAGTACACCACCGTTGTCACTGGCCAGATAGGAAGCAACATAATAGTCGTCATTGGCTAGAGGATAGTGGCCATGATTTGCATGATAGAGATGTTATTTACAAGGTAGGGTCAACGTGAATGGCCCCTGTAATGTCCCCATCCTAGTCAGCTAACAGAGCGTAATATGGACTTGCCTATTCATAAGGTTCCATAGGCAATGTCGAGTGTTTAGGAACCACTAGGTGTTATGGAGATATTGTTGGACGATCTGCATTCACAGTTGTCAGCTTTCAGGACCGTTTCTGGCAGTATTTTCAGAGACTTACTATTTTTAGTAAGTCAGTTAGGGTTGGATTCTCGGGAAACGGAAAGTACGACTGGCATCTTTGGCTTAATGGGTATCCGTTTCCGTAAGTTGTTTGGTGGTTGGATGTTGGGAGAGCAATAATTTTAATGCCCGAAGATTTATAATGTTATATTTAAATATAAAAGTTAAATATATTAATGTTGGGCATTAATTTAATCTTAAAAGGGGTCATGTAACCACTTGAATTAAAGGGGATTTTATAAAGTTCATATTTCTAATGTCATAAAAGTGGTATGGTCTCCTTGGAAAGTAATAAGTGAAATATATTACAATTTATGGTAAAAAGAATGCCTTCAAGGTGCAACGTAGCATTTGGAAAGACAAATTATCCCACATTCAAGAAGTGAATGGATCAACCAGCTTTGGGAAAGGATAAAAGTGGCATTGAAGAGTTGATTGTGACATCTTTGGCTATTATTCTTGAAGCTTATTGTGTGAGACTTGCAGGTTGCAAGATTTCAGTCATTCCAGGCTTGTATTGTGATGAAAACCACATACAAGGACACCATATCTTGAGGTTGAAAGATACCTTTAGATTGGTTAATGAGCATTCATACTCAGTGGATGCAATTGAGCTGATAAAGGTGATATTTTCAGATATTGTTGAGCAGATTGGAGAGGGTTTGTTCCATTTCATTTGCACTTCACTCCTTCAGCTGGCCGTACCATCTAGGGCCAAAATAGAGCGATTTGGATGCACACTCAGCAATGGTTTGTTGAAGTTTGAGATCTACTTGCAACTACAGACCTAGCCGCCACCTTTTCTGCAGGTTTTGGAGACTTTCATTGGATTTTTGTAGTGTTTATTAGCAGCCGTACCTGCTCCTGGCATGGCCGTACATTTCTTGGGGGACGAGTTGCTTGCCTAGGTCCAAACGCCTAGTATTTGGAGGATTTCTTACATGCTTTGTTATTGTCTCTAAAAAGGGTATTCAAAAACATAAGTTGAATGCTGGAGAAGTTCGTAAATTGGATTTTATGATAAAAAAATGAAGATTTCTGTGTGCTGATGAATATTTTCAGATTTGTATCAGACCTTCACAATTCCGGGTATACTCCTTTTAATGCAATTTCCTTTATTGGGTTTGTTTATCTATATTGGAAGAAGCTAGTGTTCGAATTTGGTAGCATTTGGATTGATAGTTTTCAAGTTGTGATCCATTCTTGAGAGCTGCCCTGTTATTTCTGAGTATGCATGACAAATGTTTGTCAAAATGTCTTGTTGAAAATTCATGAGTTAATATGATATTTGAAAATTGGAGTTAGTACATTGAATGTTCATATGATCTCCAAACATACAAAACACTGAATAACCCAAATCAGCAAACAAGACACTCAAGTTTTCAGTTTGGAACCCAAGATCGAAACCTGGCTCTTTTGGTGGCAAATTTTTTTTTTTGTCTTCGAAAGGGGTAGGACATTACACCCGTCAGCAATATTGTCGATGCCGTCATGTTTGGGATCCCTATTGAAGGCCCTATTTTTAACCCTTTCAGCATCAACAATTTCCACCTTTGCAACATAACCCTTGCTGGCCGAGAAGCATTGCCATTGTCACCTGTCAGAACGGGAGGAAGTACACCACCGTTGTCACTGGCCATATAGGAAGCAACATAATAGTCGTCATTGGCTAGAGGAGAGTGGCCATGATTTGCATGATAGAGATGTTATTTACAAGGTAGGGTCAACGTGAATGGCCCAATTAGTTGCCTTAGCATTCAAATAGAGTAGGGTGCGTAGAAGAGAGAGCCTAAGGATGTGAAGAAGAGTTGTTGAGCCTTGTAGATAGGGTAAGAGATCAAGCCCTCAGTTGTATTGCATATGTCCGGTGTTTGCTTGTCCACATTGTTGGCCACAAAGAGGATAGTGTAGGAGCAACCAAGGTTTAGCAAATTTGGCTGGTGAGACAAGGAGTGCCGACAACACCAATCCTAATTGAGCACTTGCCAACCTAGCAGTTGCCAAAAAGACAAACAATTAGACTTAACGAACGTTAGGACCATGACAACCATTGCAACCATCACATGTATTTGTTGGATATAACCCATTGGGAAGGTTTTGATCTCTCTAGGTACAAAGCTTGACGTTTGAGGAGATGATGGTGGAAGCAAGAGTCACAATGACAAAAATAGACCCAAAGTTGTAGCATCTACTGCCACAAATAATACTATTGTTGACACCTAGGTTTTAGGCAGTCAACACCTCCAAAGCATAAGCATGGCACCCATGGGCGACATTGTTCACCCAATCCATTAGAATTGAGGAGATTACCTTGCCATTGATAGGAGCCCAAAGCGGTTTCATAGTGGGTCAAGTAGAAGGGGGAGAGACATGTCACCATCTCCACCATTGCCACCTGTGAAGGGAAAAGGCAAGGTGAAGGACACTAATTAAGACAAAAGGATAAATCTAGAGAAGGTGACATGGACTTCTACTATTGGTGAACTGTGCTGAGATTGGTGGGATTGAGATCACATCAATCATAAACCGAAAGAGGCTTTCAAGAAGGCATTTGTCCATCATATTTTATAGGTACTTGCCTTTGACAAGGAGGTAGTCACAATGAGATTTTGCGGGTACCTTGTATCTATTTTGTAGCACTATGTTCATTAGTATTGCAAGACAAGTTCCATGCGTTTGAAGACCTAAGAAGTTGTATGCACACTGGAGTCGTGAGATGAAGTTGAACCCAATGAAAATGGAACAGTACAATTATGCGATGTGCTTTATCATGTTGAGGCTGTCAGGCAAGGCATGTGTGTCAAAGATCCCAAAGTGGCTCGTGCCTTGTGTAGGGCATCATGGAGGGTGTGAGGTATGATTGGGCGTTACACCTATTACAATGCATCAACTATTTCCTACATTGAGGAAATATAAATTTTCCGATGGCTTTCCACTATTGCTTTGTTGTTGGATGTGGCGAGGAGTTGGAACATCCCGATTCGTGAGTGGAGGCAACCACAACCAAGCTGAATATGTAAGCCGACTATCTTTTGTTGGACTTAGCTCATAGCAATAGTGAGGTAACAAGGGGGACAAGTGGCGTAACAGGGTCATGTCTAAAATTTAGAAAGCCAAGGGAGTGGAATACCTCAAAAGAAGATGAAGAGTTGAGTAGCCTCGACAGACCCTTCCAGAGGTGTTGATTCTCTCTAGTGGTGGTACGACTATCTCCTATGCAACATGATGATGACGAGGACATATCCGTAAAAGAAGAATCAACATAACAGGTGAACAATCCTAGAGATCCTACCTTGTAGATGGATATTGAGGTTGAGTTGCAAGATGACGAGCCTCAAATGTAGCAATTGGTAATACCACTGGTAGAGAAGCGACAGTCACAAGCAATGGAGTATTGACTTCTTGGAGAGCTTGTGACTGAAGTGGATAACAGAGAATGTGGCCACAATCAACTATAGGCAAAGTTGGTTGAGGAAGAGGTTGGCCACACCTCACATGGAGCATCGATAAGGCAAGAAGTCATGAAGATTGATGATTTCGACTCCACTAGATCAGAGGGAGGATTAGCTTCGCCGTTGCTACGAGCACGATTCAAATTTTTAGGGGCACCAGTCATACCAATTAGAACTCCTAGAGTAGAGGAAGAGCATGTGCAACTAGAGGAAGAGCACATGCAACACGCACAATGGGATGAGGAAGCTACACAAGATAGACCAGAGGGAGTTTTGGAGGTAGAGCAGTGGCTTCACCTTGAGATATAGGTGTAATAGTTTGCCTTACAATGCGATATGCACAAAGGAAAAGCTATCACAATTGATGAGGGATATTCATTGATGGAGGACCAAACTCAGGGTGAGGATCATCATGACAAATCAAAATTGCCAATGTACAAGGCAATAGCTGATTGCTTGAGTTGGACAAATGGGATGAGTTGCGAGGTACCAAAGAGGCTAGAATTGAGGGTTTCTTTACACAACTCGTGGACCAATTCGCCAGGGCTATAATGTCCCAAAAATAAATATTTTTGTAAATGTCTCCTACACTTAATTATAAAAGTGAAAAAGGGGTTCATGTGACTAGGAGACATAACTTAAGTTGTGTTTATTTATGTTTTATGTTTTTATGTTGTAATAAGGTACTTTAAGTGATTTTAGGGTTGGGAGCACTTTAAGTGATTTTAGGGTTGGGAGATGTCAACTCCAAATTAGAACCTCACCCTATATAAGGGAGTGAGATGTCCCATTTTGGGCATGTTATGTTGATATCAGAATTGAATACCAAAAAAACCAAAAAAAGAGGCATCCGTGAGGAGTTCATGGCATTTTTGGGAGCATTTGTGTCATGTGTTTCAGATCTGTTGGCAGCCCCAAACCCTACTCTTGTATTTGGGGTCATTTTTGAGGAGTTTTTGCATCTGCTCAGCCTTGGGGATCTGTTGTATTGGTTTGGCAATATTTAATATATGATACTGGCTGATTTCTCCTCATACTTGTGTTATTTTATGAGCAATTTTTGAGTTATTTCCTTGCTGTACTTAATTTCTGCATTTTCGTAGTAAGGGTTTGCTGTTTCTTAAAAAGGGACATTACAAGGGCATAGGAAGAATTTGTGCAGAACCATCGGAGTGAGTGGCTATTGTGGGCAAAACATTGTCTTTGAGATCAATAGACCGTATCCATGGCCTTGGAGTGAGTAGCATTAACAACAAATTGATGAGATAATCGACCTATGGGCATTGGAGTAGAAGGCACATGAATTGTTGCAAAGGGAGTTATCGATGGACCCTTCCAAGTTGAAGAATTGTTGGACAACGGTGTAGTAAGATAGAAGAGATTGGACAAGGCGCATTGTCTAGAGATAGTTAATGGTTTGAAGCTGAAACCACACAAGGTTAGGGCACAAGTAAACCTTGTCAACTACGAACTAGATGGTGAAGTGATGAGTATGGACAAATTGTCGGTTGAGCCAAGTTAGTCTTCCCCTTTGAGGGGATCTCGATACATGAAGTTGGAGAATGTAGTCGCGTAGGAGAAGAATTTAAATTAGCATCATCAAATATGTGGACACAAGTGACTCTGAAAGCAGTGAACTTGCGAAGCAGTTGGCATGGTTGTATGAATAGGGAGCCACAAGGAGTTAGGGAAATGACATGCAACCAATGGTAGAACATGAAGAGTTGAAGCCCGAACCCATTGAGCACAGGAGATTACAAGTGCATGTCAAGTTCCCCAATGCCAAAGGTCAAATCTCCTTTGTAGATGAGGATGTGCAATGGGATGGGTACGAGGCATGTAGGATTTGTTGTGTTGGTATTTGATGTTGATTTCTCCAGTTGCCAAATGGATTTTGTTGACCAAGATTTTGTTGACATATAGAAAAAAAGGGTAAATTTTAGATTTGAAGAGAAATGGAAAGAACAGGGATGTTCTTTTAAATTTCTCCATTTGGTATCAGAGCATAAGATTGATTAGTATCTAGGTTGAAAGAAGTTTTTGTTGCAGATATCTCTTACAATTGATCATGTCCAACACAAATTCACTTCTAATTCCAAAATTCAATGGACAAGATTATGATTATTGGAGTATAAATATGAGAATTTTGTTGACAAGGAAAAAATTATGGGAAATAGTTGAAGTTGGTTATGAAGAGCCAGAAGATTAGGCCATTGTGCCACATAATGGCAAGCAGGCTAAGAAAGATGCCAAGAAGAAGAACTCATTGTCTTTGTACCATATCCAGTTTGCTCTAGATAAGAGCCTATTCCCTAGAATAGTAGATGCAAAGTCAGCAAGAGATGCTTGGAAGGCCCTATAGGAGGCTTACCAAGGAAGTGACTAGGTTAAAATTGTGAAATTGCAGACCCTTGAAAGAGAATTTGAAAATCTAAGAATGCATGAAGTAGGAGTTAGCGATTATCGTGTCAGAGTGAAAGATGTGGTAAACAAAATGGCCACACTTGGTGAAACTATTGGAGAAGAGATTGTGGTGAAGGTGGTGTTAAGAACACTACCATGAAGGTGGAATCATGTAGCAATTATAATTGAAGAAAGCAATAATATGATTGGGTCTCTTATGTCTTGTGAGGAGAGACTAAGAGATACATTTGGAGAGAGTGAAGAGAAAGCATTTGCATCAAAGTTGAGAATTTCCAAAAGTGAAGGTGCCAACACTAGTAGTCAAGGTCATTGGTAGGGCCAAGGAAGAGGCCAAAATTAGAATTCCCCAAGAGGAAGAGGAGGTAGAAGTGGAGGTTCAGACACAAGGGGAAGAGGCAGCTTTGACTAAAGAAATCTCCAATGTTATCATTGCAAGAGGTATGGGCATTTTAAGAAAGAATATAGAATAAAAGCTGGCAATGAAGGTAGAAGAGCTAGTTATGCTAATGAGAATGAGGATGCTCCACCAAGCCACTTATTCATGTGACACAGATGAAAACAGTCCTCAAGAAGTTTGGTACATAGATTCTGGCTGCTTCAACCATATGTCCGACAACAATGACTTGTTCTCTACAATGGATGAAAGCTTCAAGAACAAGATCAAAATTGTCAACAATAAATCTTTGGATGTTGCCGCAAAAGGAGTTGTGGAGGTGAACACAAAAGAAGGTAAGAAACTTATCAATAATATCTATTACACTCCAAATTTAAAACATAATTTGTTGAGTGTTGGACAGCTCTGTGAGAAGAATTATAAGGTTATATTTGATAATAAATATTGCATTATTTATGACAAAAATCTGGGCAATAGAGTTGTTATAATTGTTTCAATGTGAAAGAATAGGATGTTCCCTTTGAAGTTTGGAGGCAATAGCAGCAGCCTTGCAAATGTAGCATTTGAAGAGAAGAGCTGGTTGTGGCATCTAAGGTATGAGCACTTGAATTTCCAAAGCCTGAAGGTATTAACCTCACAAGAATTAGTTTATGGTTTTCCATAAGTTGAAGAGCACAAGGAGGTTTCTGAAGTTGTGGCTAAAGGCAAACATGCAAGAGAGAAGTTTAAAAAAGGTAGAGCATGGAGGGCCCATTATCCAGCTGATTCACTCTGATATATGTGGTCCGATGCAAACGAAGAGCTTGGGTAAGTCATCATATTTCATCACTTCTATTGATGATTTCTCAAGGAAATGTTGGGTTTATTTTTTGAAACATAAAGATGAAGCATTTCATGCATTTAAGAGTTTTAAAGCCCTCGTTGAGAATGAGAGTGGATCTAGAATAAAATGTTTAAAGACTGACCGTAGAGGAGAATTTTGCTTAAATCGTTTGAGTTTTTGTGACAAGTTTGGCATTAAAAGGCAGCTTACTACAACTTATTATACACCTCGACAAATCGGGGTAGCGGAAAGGAAGAATACAGATTACAAACAAAGGGATTAAGCAACATTTTTTGGGCTGATGCGGTTGCTACGACAGTGTATATTCTCAAATGGAGTCCCATTGGCTTAAGAAGATGGCTCCATATGAAGCATGGCATGATAAAATGCCCAATGCCAATCATTTCAAAGTTTTTGGTTGTTTAGCTTATGTACATATTGCTGATCAGCATAGAAAGAAATTAGATGCAAACAACGAGGTATGCATATTTGTTGGTTATAGTGAAGAAAGCAAAAGCTATAGACAATCCGATCACTAACAAAGTTATTGTTTCAAGAGATGTCATATTTGATGAAAGGGGAGTTTTTGGTCAGCAAAATGACCATGTTGATAAGTCCAAAAGGGTTGTTAATGATGGTATAGCTAGTGAACAGCCCCTCATCAAGTTCTACAAGCAAGAAGCGTAAGAGGATTCTTACATCTCATCCTCCAAGCCAAATGTTGGATACAAATTTTGAAAAAAGACTGAAAAGAAGCCAATCACATGAAGCTTATCATGAGGCCTCAAGATTGCAAAGGCTGCAAACTTATGGTGATGATGAAGAAGATCCAAAAGGTGAGGTGGTAAACTATGCTTTGTTATCACAACCTGATTTTGAACCATCATGTTTTGAGGATGCTTGTACTAAATATGTTTGGGTGCAATCAATGGAAGAAGAAATGAATTCAATTTTTAAGAATGACACTTGGGAACTTGTACAACTTCCAAATGATAAGAAATGTATTGGTACTAAATGGGTCTACAAAACTAAGTACAAGAGTGATGGTAGTGTTGAAAGACACAAGGCAAGGCTAGTTGCAAAAGGCTTCACTCAAAGATATGGCATAGATTATGAAGAGACATTTGCACCGGTGGCAAGACAAGAGACCATTAGAATGGTGATTTCATTGGCAACCCAAAGGAGATGGAGCATACATCATTTGGATGTGAAGAGTGCTTTATTAAACGGGTACTTAGAGGAGGAAGTTTATGTACAACATCCACAAGGATTTGAAGTCCAAGGTAAAGAATACCAAGTGTACAAGTTGAAGAAGGCCTTGTATGGTCTCAAGCAATCTCCAACAGCATGGCATGCCCGAATTGATGGCTATTTTCAGGAAAAGATGTTTCATCAGAAGAGAGAGTGAACCCACTTTCTACTACAAAAGGCAAGGTAATGGCATTCTCCTTGTTTGTTTATATGTTGATGATTTGATATACACGGGTAGTTGTTTTATGATGAAAGATGAGTTTAAGATTGCGATAATGAAAGAATTTGGGATGGACTGAGGGCTGATGCAATATTTCCTAGGAATGGAAGTACATCAAAGTGAAAATCAGATTTTTGTTTGTCAAGCCAAGTATGCCAAGGATATGTTGAAAACGTTTAACATGGAAGAATGCATACGAGTCCCGACTCCAACTGCTCATTTATGTAAAGATGGAGCTGATAAAGTGAACATCACAGCCTATAGAGACATAGTTGGAAGCATGATGTTTCTTACTCATATTAGACCGGACATTGCATATTCTGTGTCCCTTATTTCTAGGTATATGAGTGAGCCATCAGAGATACATTTTAAGGCAGCCAAGAGGATGTTAAGGTATGTGAAGGGTACAATTGATTTTGGCATACATTATCATGCATCTAACAAGACTGAATTGGCTGGTTATAGTGTTGCTGATTGGGGCGGTAGTTTGGATGACTAGAAGTCAACATGTGGCAATTGTTTCACACTTGGTTTGGGGCTGATCACTTGGAATTCGAAGAAGCAAGGATCGGCTGCACTCTCTTTTACAGAAGCAGAATATATTGTCGTCACTTCAGCTAGTGCACAAGCACTATAGCTCAAGAATTTTTTTGTAGAAATTGGGGAGAAGCAACGTCAGCCAACAGTAATCTTTTGTGATAATATGAGCACTATCAAATTAGCAAAGAATCCAGTTCATCATAGCAAATCTAAGCATTTTGACTTGAAGTACCACTTCATTAGAGACATGATTTAGAAGAAAGAAATCAAATTAAGGTATGTGAATACTCGTGAATAGCTGGCTGATATTTTTACTAAAAGTGTGGCAAAATTTCAGTTCCTAAAGCTCAGAGATAAGATTGTTCATTCGCTCAACATCAAGGGGGATAATGTTGCTATTTGATGCTGGTCTCCCTAGCTGCCAAATGGATTTTGTTGACCAAGATTTCTTGCTGCCAGTTCAGTTGCCAGACTGGGTCGAGCATAAAAACAATAAATGTATATATTAAAAAAGGGATAATTTTTAGATTTGAAGAGAAATGGTAAGAATAGGGGTGTTCTTTTAAATTTTTTCATGTTGGTTATTGTTGCCACATTTTGCACAGGGTGCCATGTCTTAAACATTTTGTAAGGATGCTGCTTTGCCTTCCCTCTTTCTTCTTTCCCTTTCTTCTTCATGCCCCTTCTGCTCCCCAGCCATCGGATTTATGGTTTTCCATCTTCCATTCTGTCTTTAGTTGTTTCTGTGAGTGGGCAAGTTTTGCCCAAAATTCTTCTAAGTGTTGTAATTCGCCCGATTACGCAGCGCAGTCGGGTTGCGCTTGTCCACTTAGGCGCACCTGGACGGGATTGTCAGAACTGAGCCCATAAAAATGCTAAGTATGGAGCCACCCGACTTCATAGCGAAGTCGGGCTGTGCTCGTAATCTGGTGTGCACCTGGGAGGCCTCATTCAAAAAAACAGCAAAAATCGGCTAAGTGTTGGGCCGCCCGACTTCGCAGCGAAGTCGGGCGGCGCCCTGAAGACGGTGCGCACTTGGGCGGGCTTACTGTGAAGACATCAAGAAAAAATCTAAGTGTTGAGCCGCCCGACTTCGCAGCGAAGTCGGGCTGCGCTCACCAAGTTGTGCGCACTCGGGCGGAAAACAGGAAAATGCTGCTGGGAAAATCCTAAGGCATGAAGGCCCTCCCGATTGCGCTATTTCCACCCTGCGCCGTCCGACTGCGCTCCAGTTTTGTGCGCAGTCGGGCGGGATAGAAATATAAAAGATGAGCTTTAAGATGATTTTTCCCCCTCCATCAGATGCTGACAGGTGTTCGGTCTTGGGATCTGAGTCAAGATGTGACAGAAGGTGTGCCACCAGGGTACCGGACAGATGAGCGTGAACTGACAAATTGTACCGCATCTGCCCTCATTCAAACTGACTCGAGGTTTCATCTACCGGATTGCCACGTAGCTGCCATGTTTTCAGGTGGACCTTGCTGCAAGTACATTCCTTACCCGCAGAGGTCAACATCAGCCGCTTTTGTCAGCTTTTGCAACTTTTGTCAGGTCTGGGATTTTGTGCCCAAGTTGTAATCGGGGGGGAAAATTGCGCTATAAATAGCAGCCTCATATCATTGTATAAGGGTGGATGGGAGATATATTGCTAAGAGACTTCTGTAGCTGTGCATTTGCTTTTGAATACAAAATATACTTGGCTCTATTAATTGTCTTTATCTTGTATGTTGCCTTTGTTAAGTGTTTCTGCCTCATGTTGCTTATATTGCTGATTACTGCTATTCTGCTTTTTGGATATCGGTATTGGCGATTAAGTATATCTGGAATGCTTAAAGTGAAGGATACATAGGATAAAATAGCATTAATAGTTTCTGTTACATACTTTGTTTAGATTGCTGTTAGTAGTAGTGATTGGTTAGTTTCTGTGTTGCTTATCTTCCCCACCCGAAACAAGCATATTTATGTTTCTTTCTGTAATTTGTAATCTCTTTCCTGCACTCTGAGCTAAAACCCCCAATTGAGAAAACATAGGAAGCCGGCTTCCTCCGGAGATTGCCACGGAAGGCGTTCCTTCCTTCCGGCCTTTCAATCTGTTGGGCAAATCTAGGGCGCAAATAGATTAAAATCCTATCCTAGTGGCAGATTCGTAACCAACAGTTACCAGCAATAGCCTAATTTCAGTATGTAAGTTTTTATATAAGTTTCTAAATATGTAATAGCTAAGGCAGCCTGTGCTTCATTCTCTTATCTTTCTCATTGTCTAGACCCCTAGCTTAGTACGGTTTGAGTGCTTGAAAGGCTACATGAATAGCCACGTCAATTGCATACGAGATACACATGGATAGTACTTCCGTTATCAAAAAGGGGGATGTCTTTTGTTTTCAGCACATGGAGGAAGGAAGGTTCTTCAGTCATCAAATGTTGACCATCAAACTTTAAAAGCCAGGAAAATATTACCTTTTTTCAGGTGGAGCATTTCCTATGTAGACATTTACTTAATGTATGACATTTAAGAAAGTTTCCATTACTTCATTGTGAAACTCCTTTTTATTTCCAAGTGAAGCTTTTCCTTCAAAAGCTTTTTCGTATTATTTTTTGACTTAGGTTATTTTTTAAAAACAATAAAACAAAAACCAAAAGAAAAACGAAAAAGAAGAGAGGAGTCACGAAGAAATTCGATAGTCATGAGGCAGTTTGTTTATTTTGTCGCAGACTATACGGAGGAGGCATATGGATTTTTCCATGCCCTTCAGGAGATCCTTTGTGAGATAGGGCATATGACCTTCAATTACTTGGTATCTCAAGGTTGTCTAGAACACTTGATCTATGAAACTCGTTGTTGTGCCCATCATGTGAAACGACAATTTCACAAGATATGAAGGAGATGTTGAAGACAACCCAGAATGCAAATGTCGTTGGCAAAACACAAGTTCGGATTTTGGTGCATAGGCTCTGTAAAGTCTGGAGTTTGGTCCATCTTTTGGTTTACGTAGTTCAAGGTTTGATCGAGACTTTGGTTGAGCTTGCCCAAGTTCTTAGTTTGGTCCAGCTTATGACTTACTGAGTCTGGTGTTTTGTCCAGCTAGTGTTTTGGTTTATTGATGTATGAAGTTCGAAGTTTGTTACAAGCATACTTGTGTGATATAATGACTAAACCCTATGTTGTATCTGGTTTAGTGATTAGAATAAATGTTGTTATGATAGGATGGTACCGTTGGTAAGTGGTTAGGTTGTTAGGATATTACTAGCAATAGCCTAATTTCAGTATGTAAATTTTTAAATAAGTTTCTGAATATGTAATATGTAATGCAGCCCGTGTTTCATTCTTTTAAGAATGAGTGATATTAACATATTACAAAGCAGATAACCATATTTGTGCGGCCCCACATCCTTTCATCATCTATTCTTTCAATTTAGGTTTGGGCTCATAATCAAAGTGATACAAATAAGTTACATGATACAATAAGTACGTAAAACATTGAGAGATAGCATCCAACAAAGCAAACAACAATGAAAACATATGAAGAGACAAAAGAACAAAGAATTTTACTATCTCAACTTTGTAGGAATGGACAACTTTGGAAGGTTTGTGCTTCATGTTATTTCAACCTTTGCTATTTGTCTATGCTTTTCACGTTCACATCAATGCTACTACTAGTTTGAGAGAAGACAGATTAAAGGGATGAAAGGTCACTAACAATTTATAGTTTCTTCTAAAGCTAGTCCATGTGGTTCACCTTTGTCTATGGTGGTGCCTGTAAGACGGGTCCTTTTGGTTGATGTTTGGAAGGGGCGGGGAGACAAACAAAATATGCCACTTACATGATATGCCCAAATTGGCCTTTGTTGTGATAGGTTGACTTAACCTTGGCAGTGGTTGTTCATGTATATCTCCTTTATCATGCACATCATTGGATGCACCACCTTGCAATTGCTCGTGTTGGACTCTTGTCTTGCGCACCATGAAACGTGCCATCCCGTAGATGCTTTGATATTGAACTCTTGTTCTGCTCACCATCGAGTATACCAACTTGTAGTTGCTACGATGTCGTACTCCCTTTTTGCTCACCATTGAGCACACCAACCTATAGTTGCTCTAATGTCGGACTCCCGTCTCACTCACCATTGAGCACACCAACCCATAATTGCTCGTGTGGGACTCCCGTCTCGCACAATATCTGACACACCATCTCTCATTTGCATCGATGTTGAACTCCCATCCCGCTTACCATTAGACACATCAACTTGCAATCGCGCCAGCGCCAAATATTCTTTGTCGGCATGCAATTCCTCACCGACACCTTTCGGCAACTCTTTCTATACCTGGCGTCTACAATTGGAACCTTCGGCTTATACGACAGTGTTCACCATTGCTTGTACGTTAGTGTGCACCATTGTTTGTATGGCAGCATGCACCACTGTTTATACGACAGTGTGCACCACTGCTTGTACGACATTTTCCGTACACACTCTTCTATTTGTATGACAGTGTTGTATACACCGCTGCCTTGTATGATGCCTCCTACACGTGATTTGTATGACAAACTCTCGTATGCTCCTTCATCTTGCGTGCTTGTCGTATGCATCCCACTGTATGGCCTTTCTTTAGTGTCAACAAACAAGTTTGCATCTTCATCTACATGGTAATCTGCTTTAGCCAGCTTAGTTTGCGAATAGGATGACATGCCCTTTTCTAGACTACTAACACCTTCCCGTGTAATTTGCTCATCACAACTCCATGTCACCAGGATTGACCCAACTTCGTATAGGCAACATCTCTAGGATGTAGAAATGAAATACAACATACTTTCCCACATCCTTGCAACAAATTATTTGTCCTCCACTTCTCCAAGTTTCACATGGTGCTAGTTTGCTCTTAAACAACAATAGTGCCAAATGTAGCACTACGGGAGTATTACACACTTGGAGGAACAATTTGAATGACAAATTTAATATTTAGCCAAGACTCTTCACTTGTACTACAATCACAACAAAATAACAATAGTAGACGATAAATGAATATGAGCAGATCTTGTATTAACAATGACCTTATGGTTAACTGCATACAACATCTTACATATACATTGCAATGTCTGTGTGGAATATCTCCTTTCAACACCTACACGCTTTAGCCAACAACTACTAGCTAGCCTCTCGACGAGGACCACATGACCCGACAACCACACACTTTGGCATTCGACATAGTTCCAACCATCATACGAATGAATGAGGGAAGGGTCTTATTTATACAACTAAGGGTCTTATTTGTATGTATTATTACTAATGATTGCTACAATAGAGTAGATTCAATCTGTTAGTTGTATTATTTTCAACTTTGTCACATAGGGCCGTTCAGCCTAGTGTCAAGCCATCCAAGGCAGTTGCCAGGACATACAATGAAGGTGATATGCCGTACAATTATGTTTCCAGGCCATACAGTGAAGTTGCCAAGTCGTATATTGAGTTGCCAAGTTGTAAAATGAAGGTGACAAGCTGTATAGTGAAGATTTCCAGGCCGTACAGCGAAGGTGACAGGTCGTACAGTGGAAAGCCTAGGTCATCAAGACTCAAGCCAAGCCTTCTAGTGAGTGTTAGCAATTTGGAAAAGGGTAGGCTATCTTATTCGTAGACTGGGTCATTTGAAGTAGTGAACAAGGTAGTTAAAGGGAAGGATATGATAAAGGTCATACAACTTCAACATTACAAACTTGAATATTGAATTTGTCAATTCAAATTGTTCCTCCAAGGGTGGAATACCACCATCGTGCTACATTTGGTGCCGTTGCCATTTTGAAGTTCGAACCAGCACCACGTGAAGCTTGGAGAGGTGGATGACAAATAACTTATTGTGAGGACATGGGAGACATGGACACATAAGATTGGGAGATCAGCTAATACGAAGAAGTCGAAAAATTGCACAACAAGAAGCACAAGAAGAACATGGGAGTGTTGAGCAAAACGAAGACTTGCATGTTGCTGATAAAAGACTGCAAACAAAAAGAATACTAACAAATTTTGAAGTACTAGAAGTCGAACAAGTTTGGAATCCTCAATTGGAGTATAGTTTGGTTGAGGAAAGTGAGGTGGCAACTGGCAAACATCGTTTTTAACAATGGAAGAAGAAGCAGATTTGGGGGTGTGGTTCTGGCTGAGGAGAATGTTTGCACAAGTTGTGAAGGAGGCGCAAACATGGAGTGTGCAAAGATGAGGCATAACAATTGGTGATACGAGAACAAGTGTGGGGGAGAGTGCCTAGATGTGCGGAGGACGAGAGTCAAGCACAAGGGAAACTACAAGAAAGTGTGCTCAAGAGAACAGAACCAACGCTTGTGTATTCGCAAAGGAGGTCATGAAGTGTAGGTGCACAAGGTAGTGGCCGAAGATTGTTTGCAAGCATAGGATTGTCAAGTGAGGACAAGCAACCACCAAATGGCCAATATTGTTGTAGTTGTGGGCAAGCGAAAGTGCCCAAAGTTTTTGGGTGATGGGAAGACGTAGAATGCCATATCAAAAGTATGAAACAATATGGAAGAGCAAATGGAGTAGATGATGAAGGATCGTGGTTACAATTGTTTTTGGCCACATTGCATGGAATTGCAATGGATTGGCATTTGAAAAGAGGACAACCCTTCACAACATGGGAAGAGTTGTAGACTGAATTCAAGATTGTTTTGTGATGACATGGAGATCATTGGTGAAATATATTCAACGAAGCAAAGGAAGGATGAGAATATCAAGTCATATAATTGATTTTTGAAGGAACTTATCGACAAAATGGAAGCGAAGCTAGCGGATGGGCTGCAAAAACGATGTTTCCTGGATGGATTGCTATAGCAGTATAAGAAGAAAATGAAGGTAGTTCCACCAACTACCTATCAAGAGGCTTTTGATAGAGCGCTGAGTTTGGAAAGCGAAATGAAGACAACTGCAATGGTGGAAGTAAACACAATCCATTACTAAGATGATGATTAAGATAGCAATAGAGATGATTTGAGCCCAACAATCCAGGCCATGAGAAAGGACTTGGAACGCATGATCAATGATGTGAAGGCAAAGAAGAAGGAAAAAGATATATAATTTCTGATTGCAAATTAGGACACACCAATGTCAATTGTTTGAAGAATGCATTCTATAATATATGTGAAGTTGTGGGGCATGTTGTTGTTGATTGTTTGTTCAATCTTAAAAGCACCAAACATTAGACGTTGGCGGTGCAAAAGGAGACCAAGGAAGAGAAACCGAGCACTTTAAAGAGTGGACAAGGAGCAACAAGTGGTGGAGATGGAACAACCGCCAAGGAAGAAGGCAATCATAAAGAGGTAAATTGCCAGAAGAAAGCAATTTCATGCAACTCAAAGAATGTCAATTTTATTGACATTGAGGAACCTTCAAAATACCAGCAGAAGCAGAAACACATGCTAGCAGTCACACAGGCACACATAAAGAAGACCAAACAGTATCCGGATCCTGCCAAGGAGGAGAGATGGCGGGAAGCATGTGTTCAGATTGAGGAAGAAACAAGAAAGACTAATTAGGAGAGATTTTTCTAGGAGAAAAAGTTGAAGCAACCCATCATAAGTGAAGATGAAGAGACGTTAACACACCAGTTGGTTGCGCAAGTGCTGAATACAAGTGTTGAACTGAAAGTATCTAGCTTATTGTGCACAATATCGGAGCTATATGCAATGGTAGGATAGCTGATAGATGGTGTGGACAAGAAGAATGGAGGAGCTACAATGCCAACTAGAAGCAACAAGAATAAGGAGGGATTAGTACATTGACTCACACTCAATAGATGCTGGGAAGAAACCAACATTGATTTATATCGAGTTGCTGAATCATAAGTTGATGCAGGTAATGTTGATGGGAGATCAAGTGTAAACATCTTGCCTGAAAAGACGTAGAAGATCTAGGAGCACAATTTTTGTGGTCTCCCAACTTTCAATTGTATGACACAAAACAGTACGGGATAGAGATGAAAGGAGTAGTGAGTGCATAGAAGGTAAAATTCGCTGATCAATTGTTCATCATGGATTTTATGGTAATTGCTATGCAAAATACCAGCCTATGATGCATTGTTGGGACACAAGTGGCTATGCGCAATCAAGGTGGACCACAATTGGGAGGAGGACCGGTTGACATTCAAGAAAGGCCAGCACAATTATATAATTAACTTGAAGAATTTGTTTGTTAGGGAAGAATTGGCGAAATTTGATGAGTTTGGGAGCTCTTCATCGGAGAGAACGAACGTGAACCAAATGAAGAAGGCATGTTGGAGTTAGGAGAGTGCACAAAAGATGAGGAGCACTCTGATTGCGGACTTCCATTGGCGAATGGAAGACTACGAAGTCTTCCAACCAAATTGCATGTGCATTAATGCAGAAGAAGATCAAGATGAACCAATAAGGAGTGTATATGAGATCGGCGAGTGCAGTTAAAATACAAAATCTACAACCAAGGAGGAAGATGAGAAATGGATTTTTCCACGAAACTTTGCAGAGTACAGTGTTGGTGATGCATTGATTGATGAAAAGCCAACACACTCGTTTGATGTGGCAAAAGTGGCAAAAGAACCTGATATCATGTAGGGTGAAGGATTGAAAACGGCATGGGTGAACCTCGACAAAGGTGATGAAGAAAAGATGATCCATTTCAGAGACGATTGGGATCTAGTCTTGAAAGCAGCAAATTTCAAGATATTCATGTAGTATAAGGTCTGGCAATGTGTGCATTAGATTCTGTTGGTTCTAGGTGCACAACCAGTGTGAAGAAGGCCATATAGTATAGAATTAATCCAAAGTACGCGACCCTAGTCAATGCAAAAAATGAGAAGATGTTGGATACTAGAATAATTTTTAAGGTGATTGTGAGTGAATGGGTGTCACCAGTTGTGACGAGTTTGAAGAAAGAAAGCAATTAGATCCGTATTTGTGTCGATTTTTGGAGTTCGAATGCAGTGACTATCAAAGATCCCTTTCTGATACCTTTTATTGATTCAATTTTAGAAGAGGTAGTAGGATATGAGATATATTCATTTTTGGATGGATTCTCAGGCTACAATCAAATTAGAATAGCTGAGGAAGATAGGTTGAAGACCACTTTCATAGTAGAGATTGACATTTATGCATATAATCGAATGCCCTTCTTTTTGTATAATGCTCATGCTACATTTCAGCGAATAATTCTATATATTTTTGAGTCGATGTCCACAAGCAAGTTCAAAGTATTCTTGGATGACTGGTCATTGTACGGGAAGGAGGACGCCGTTTGAAGGTATTGGAGGAATGCATGGTGTATGAATATGCGATTGTCCTTGAACCCGAAGAAGTGTAAGTTGTTGGTACTATATGGGAAGTTGGTAGGCCATATGGTGTGTAAAGAAGGTCTAAAGACCGATCCTGACAAAATATGAGTCGTAGTGAGCATGGAAGAGCCATACAACATGAGTTCATTGAAGTCCTTTTTAGGACATGTTGGGTATTATCGACACTTCATTAAAAACTTTGCACAAGTATCACACCCACTAGATGTGTTGACACGCAAAAATGTTCCTTTATGATGGACGGAGGAACATCAAAAGGCCTTTGAAGAGTTGAAGACAAAGTTGGTTTTTGCACCCATTTTGGTGTTTCCACAATGGGAAAAAGAATTTCATGTCCATGTTGACGCATCCGATTTTACAATTGGATGCGGGTTGGCCCAAGAGGGGCAATTTGGGTTGGAACAACCAATATATTTTTCTAGTAGGTTGTCCCATGCATAGAAAAATTACAACATTATGGAGTGGGAAGCCTTGGGAATGGTGTATGTGGTACAAAATTTTAGACATTGCCTACTCGCCAATCCCTTTGCTTTCTATGTAGATCATCAGGCATTGTTGTATTTAATCAACAAGCCAACTATTCACTGACAAGTTAGCAGGTGACTTGTCATGTTGCAAGAATTCGTGTTTCAAGTGGTAGTCAGACCTGGTTGGGAAGAAAACGTGATAGCGGATCAATTGTCAAGGATACGCTCTGGAGAGCTTGCAGGAGTGTTGGATGAATTTTCAGATGCTCATCTGTTTGCAATCACTGTGCTACCGTTGTGGTACAAGTTAGTGGGAGAATACTTGTTGATGAGGAAGTTGCCATAGGATCTGATGACAGTCGAGAAGAAAATCATCATAAAATAAACACCATTTTAGTTGATAACTTGTTTACTATACAAGATCGGATGCGATTGAATATTGTGAAGATGTGTGAAGGATGAGTAAGTGAATTTAGTGTTGGAGGAAGCTCACAAGGGGTAGGCAGGAGGGCATATGGGGCCAGATGCGGTCGTGAGGAAGGTACTTCTGGCAAGTTGTGGTGGCTCGCACTCTATTGTGATGTGAAGGAGTTCATGACTGCATGCGTTATGTACCAGAGAGCTGGGAGGCCGCTGAAGAGCGATTTCATGCCATTACACCCATCACATCTAGACTTGTTTGAGAGATGCGGTCTAGATTTTATGCGACTGTTGAGAACCAGTAGAAGAAGATGCAGGTATATTGTGGTAGCAACCAAATATTTGACAAAGTGGGTAGAGGCAAGGGCGTTGCTTGACAATTCTGCAAAGAGCACTATACACTTCTTGTATGAGCAGGTGATTACAAAATTCGGCATACCTCTTCATTTGACAAATGAACGCGGAGGGCACTTTGTCAACGAAATCATTCAGAAGCTTACCACAAAATTTAAGATCTTGCATTTGTTGTCTAGTCTATATTACCCCAGAGCAAATGGACACGTGGAGGCAATGAATAAGGTCTTAGTTTCAACAATGTATAAATCATGTGGAATTGAAGATGTTGATTAGGAGGAAAAATTGCCAATAGTTCTATGGGCATATAAGAATATGTTTAAACCAACGACAAACCATACTATGTTCTAGTTGATGTATTGTCATGAAGCATTTATGTTGCTAGAGTTCTTGGTTCCATGTTTGAGAGTGGTGGTATAGAACCATCTAGGTGACCAGCAAAGCCTGGAGGAGAGGTTAATGACACTCATAAAACTAGACAAGAAGAGAGTGATGGCTCATTGGGCAACAAAGATTGACCAATGTTGTAGGAAGTTTTGGCATGACAAGCACCTGAGGAAGATGGATTTGAAGTTAGGTGAGATAGTCTTGAGGTACAATGGCAAAAGAGAGATCAATCCAGAATATGAAGACTTTATGGTTTGGACCCTTCTAAGTAGAGGAGATGATGAGTAATGGTGCAGTCAGATCAAAGAAATTGGACCAGACACTGTGCCCCGAAATAGTTAATGGTTCAAATTTGAAACCATATAAGATGAAAGCACAAGTAATATGGTAAATTTTGAACCAGTTGGAAAAGAAGCAAGCAAAGGAAGGCTGACAGTGGCACCATATCAGCCTTCGGAAACTCTTGAGGGAATCTTGGTAAGAGAAGTTGGGAAAAGAGAGATCAATCCAGAATATGAAGACTTTATGGTTTGGACCCTTCTAAGTAGAGGAGATGATGAGTAATGGTGCAGTCAGATCAAAGAAATTGGACCAGACACTGTGCCCCGAAATAGTTAATGGTTCAAATTTGAAACCATATAAGATGAAAGCACAAGTAATATGGTAAATTTTGAACCAATTGGAAAAGAAGCAAGCAAAGAAGGCTGATAATGGCACCAAATCAGCCTTCGGAAACTTTTGAGGGAATCTTGGTCCGAGAAGTTGGGGAGTCGAGTTGGACCAAGGAGGAAGATGGTGTAGTAGATGACAGTGACTCAGAAAACGAACTTGCAAAACAACTAGCTTGGTTGTATGGAGCAGAAAATTTAAGAAGTGAAGACAATATACAGCCCGTGATTGAACAAGAGGAATTGTAACCTCAGTCTATGCAACAAAGATGAATTCGAGTGCATGTTAGATTTCCAAAAATGGAAGAAGAGGAAATACTGAGATCATTGAATGCAAAAAACATACAATGGATGGTGGCGGTGTATGTTGGGCAAGGAGAACCACTAGAATAGGAGCCTCAAAGTGAGGGCAGTGAATATGAAGGAATGAGTTTGCTTGCAGCTATTGGTTATGCACAACAAAGAATGATAGAAGAAACACATTGATTGAGTGAGCAAAGTGAGCAACTAAATAATCTATTTACAGAGTTAAGGAGGCAATGTGCATGAGAATTGCTAACGATGCAATATGATATCCAACTATTGGATAAAATTTCACTTAGAAATGGAACAAGTTCGGAAGAAGTATCCTTGTCAATTGGTATACCCTCGATGAGTTCAAGCAGTAACGAAAAAGATAGAAATAGTGAGAACATAGGCTTGGAACTTAGAAGAAGAGTGAGGGAGAAACAACAACAAGCAATTAAGAACCGAAATGCCTTCGAGGTAGGAAGGCGGATGAGTTGGAGAAGTCATGATCCACTAACAAATTTGAACAGTTACTTGTAAAGTCAAAGTAGACTGCAAAGACTACCAGACAACTCAAGGCATGCTTACGAATTATACAATTCAAGCAATTTGGGAGGGCCATTAGGTCTCCCTAGTCGTTTGGGTTTGCTTGACCAAAGGGAGGAGGTTGTCTAGCCTCTTTCTCGACCGTCTAGGGGAAGAAATTTCTCTTAGACTGCCTCTAGGCCGTACAACCAGCATAGTGGGTCGTTTGGCCCACCCCCTAGTTGTTTAGGAGATATCCCAAGGCTGTACAACCAACAAGGTGGGCCATAAGGATCACCCCATGGTCGTTGGGGACATAGGAGACCTTGGGTGACCCTTTGGACCGTTTGAACTAAGGGTCAGGCCCTTAGGAGCTGTTGAAGGCCGTTGAGGAAGAACAAATGAAACAAGTGCAACTGGGTCGCACCAAGAATATGCTCGATGCTCGATTAGTAGCAGGACCAGGGCCGTTTGAAGGAAGAGCTATGGGAATGTCAACTGACAGACAAAATGTAGCATTTGAACTTTAGCCCAGAATATTGTTGTGAAGGAGACAACAACATAGAAGGCATTCAAGAAGGGGTGGTGAGCAGTTAGGCCACTCAGGCCGTGTAGAGCAAAGTGTTAGACCTCTACGACAGATGGATAGATAGGGTTGTCTAAGACAAGGTTGTACTGTAGGGGGCCATACAACACAAGGGTGTATGACAAGATGTTGTACAACACCAAGGTTGTTTGGATAGGGAAGTCGTTAGGACAAATGGATGGAAGTGTTGGCAGTACAGATGAGTCGTTTGGACGTCTGGGCCTTACGCATAAGGTAGCAAGTATAATATAATAATAATAAAAAGAGACTAAAAAGCACAATGTATAGTTACATGCAAGGTGAAGTGGTAGTTGGGAGGTAGCTGCCCCATGCAAGACAACTGTTGTCCCCTATCATCCCCATCTTATAAATAAACGTTGGGAGATGGTTAAAAGTATTCAAATGCTCAGTGTTGGAGGGAGATTGTGAAGGAGCTGAACCAGGTAGCGCATGAGGGAGGAATTCCAGATTGTACAAAGAGAGTGCGTCCAGTAGCAAGAGTTGTGCAAAGACCAGAGCAAAAGTGTGCAAGGAGATACCTTGAGGAAGAATGTTGCATTGTAGAGGTGAACGACATTGCAAAAATAAGCTGCTAGGCCAGAGAGAAGTGCGAAGCTGCCAAGAAGAAGCACTGCAGAGGAGCTATTTTCCAATTCATACAGACCTATAGGCCATACGAACTATCGGAAAAGGAAAAACTTTGGATGTGAAAGTGAGCATGTGGGCCAATTGCATAGAGAAAACCTTATAGAGTTGGGCTGTCAAGGATAGGGCCATTTGTAGCTAGATTATATAGCAAGAAGGATGTACAACAAGAGGCCTACAATAGGAAGTTGTACCACAGGAGGCCATACACTAGGAGTTGCCAAAGATTGGCGAAATTCGAAGCCAAGGAGAGTGGTTGCCAAAGGGATGCATAGGTCACGAATTTCAAAATGACTCAAAAGGGTGGAAAAGCAGAGGAGGTTTCCACGTGAGGCTGTGTTCTAGGCTGGACCTCGCACCTGTGAGGAAGATGTCGAATTGGCTTTGGGAGAGGCCTAGTTGACCATGTGCATGTTAGAGAAAGAGAATGCGACACAGACACAAAGCAAATGAGAATGAGGCAACACGAAGTGCAGTCAAGATCAAGGACAAGGATAGACACCCCTAATGAACAACAAGGTTATGAAAAGGAGACAACTTCACCTTAGGAGAAGGGCAAGTAGGAAGATGTAGATCCCCTTGGAAGACATAACGTGGATAAAACCAGTGGATCACTTGCTAAAGATCGTGTTTCGAAATGCAGGAGTGCAGTTTATTATGCAGGTACCAAGCTTTGACAAGGACTTCTTTAAGCCGTACTTGTTGGAGATGTTGCAGATGTATGATGCTGATCAGAATCAAAGTAGAATAATGATTGGTAACCGGGAGGTTTGTGTGTTATTCTCCTTAAACAATTTTCGAAGAATTTTTGGATTGTTGAATCCCACCAAACCAGTGAAGGAGGAATGGAGCCTTACCGGTTGAAGAATTTTGTGGATAAAATTACCAATCTCAGTTTGCAAGAAGTGGCTAGGTTGATGAAGCATGGGAGCCGCAAATTGAAGATGCAACATTTGAAGTCTAATGAGTTGCAATGTATAATGGACATGATTATGTCTAGATTGTCTAGACTCCAATGATCAAAGAGCCTAAAGAATCATGTTCGGAGAACCATATAATTGGGCTACTTTCTTGTCAGACCATATTTTGAGTTTTTTGATGTGGTTTTCAATGAATCTCCATGCCATTGCGTTGATTTTGGATGCAGTATCATAGGAGAAGCTTTAGTCTCTAGGACTAAACCCTCCTAAAACTATTCCAGAGCATGCACCAACAATTCTCAAATGGATACGTGGTACCATTGATGAAGGTTACTACTTCAAGAAAGAAGAAAAGTGCTTTGAGGAAGAGAAAGGCATAGGAAGCATTAGGTGATGAGATGAATGTTGTAGTTGAAGGAAGCAAGGAATCTGATGGAGCAAGGAGCAACTGCCAAAGGCTGAAGAGCTAGTTAGAAAGGAGAAAAGGCGAAGAAGGTTGTAGCAAAAATGACAACAAATGGAAGCACAACTACAACAACAACCCCAACATTAGCGGCAACAACACCAGCAACAACAACCATAAAGTCAAAAGATCCCCACAACAGGCCACAACAAGGGAGATAGATGTTGGCAATGTTTAGAAGGTAGAGGGTCAACAGAGCAAAAAGCGTGGAATGTCATTAGGAGGTAGTGCAAGGGGAAGATCCAACACAACCAGGAAGTCAGGCTATGCAAGGAGGGACTGTAGGTACCATGGCAGGTACCAGAGGAGTGGCTTCAAGAAAGGCTGTTGCAAGAGGACAGCAACCAAAGTTGCAAGAACTTGTTGCGCATGATGTGCAGTGTGTAGAGAAGGCAACACAACAGTCTAAGGGAAGAACTGCATAGCAACATGCATAGAAAACAATATTAGTTGTAGATGTAGATAAGGAAGTTCAGACTGCAGTTGATGTGGTGGGAGGATTACCACCAATGGATGAAGCATTGGGAGGAAATTTTGGTGGTGATGTTCTGATATAGGTGGACAATGTTGATACACTTGAAAGTTACAACACAACACCGCTGAGACAATATGCAGACATTGTAGATTGCCTTTGTTGGATGAGGTACCATCGATGGAGTTCACATCTACAACAACACAAGCTACGGTACCAATTTAAATTGTGTTGGGTGGAGAGAGAACGGGAAGCAAATAGCATCAAAATATAGTTGGTGGCAAAAGGGCTAGAGTAGCCAACCGTCTGAGGAAGAAAATGAGAGAAGAAATAAGATGGAGGAAAAAGCGGAGAAAAATACTGATGCAAGAGAAAATATTTAGGAAGGGAAATCAGGCAAACATAAGATCAACTTGATAGGTCACAATTGGGAAGATGTGGAGGAGACTAACACTAAAGATGACACAAATATGGAACTAGCAAAGGAGACAAGTGAGCATTTCATCATCGAAGTGCCAAATTTAAGGAGACCACCAGTTCTTGGGCAAAATATCAATGAACAAGTTGATACATTCTTTGATAAGGTGGTTGGATTGTTTGATAGAGTTCGCAGTGAGTTTAGAGTCAGTTGTGTTGGAGATTGGCGACTATGGCAATTGAGAATGAAGAATGAGTTGAACAAAATGGTGCATTGGACTCGTGACACTTAGCGTATGAAAAAGTTTGCAAAAATCTACCAAATGCAACCATGGGAGCTAGGAGCTGGTAGTAGCAGTGACAATTCAATGCTGGGAGTCAAGAATTTGTCAATTGGAACTCAAGTACTCTATCGACAACCTCCATGGGTATATGTTGATGAAGGAAATATGACACCCTATCTTGAACTTCTAGGAGTCAAGTATGTGAAGCTTGCACCTAAGTTGGTAAAGTCATATGCCATAATGAAATTTTTGGTATATCTCATTTAGCGGTTAGCAACAAGATTTGAGACATATCAATAAACAAAATGTAACTTGAAGTTGAAGGAGGAAGAGTTGGCTAACCAAGTGTAGAGGGTTGAGAGATGAGTTTGGCAAGTGCAAAAGGATGCTAAAGCAGAACTAATTGAGTTGAGGAAAGAGATAGAGTCTATGCGGCAAGTGCAGGAATAGGAGGATCAATTGATTGATCAGTTGTAGTTAGTGTGTAGTGAGGGAGTAAACTCTAGAAGCGAAGATGCAAGAGATTGCTCATCGGAATTGACTGATTGCTGAGTGTGATGAGTAGCTGGTAGTAGCTACGAGGAAGGAAGTTGAAGCAACAAGAAGGGAGGCGGAGTTGAAGGCTAGGCTGGCTGAATTTGAGTAGAAGTCACATCATTATTGCTTCTAGTGGGCTTGTTACCAAGCCTATGCAAAGTGGTTGAAGGGAGAAATCGAAGCCTTAAAGCTACAGCTCCAAGAGTTTGGAGGAGTACCTATTACATCGCCTTAACCTCAAAAGAGTTGAAGTCCCCATGAGTAGTGACAATTGTTGACAAGGACGTTGACCGATTTAGAGGAGAGGGTAGAAGTAGGTACTAGTTTTGACGTGCCACCTCAGCAAATAAAATAGACAAGTCAAAAATAAAAACAAGTATGCTAGAAGTCAAAGTATGCTCACAATGTACTATTGATGTAATAGTTTTTGTTTTGTAAAGTCACATGTAATAATACGTGTAATAATGAGTTGAGTTGAGTTATGTGCGAACATAGTAATGCAAGGGTAGTTATCACACAATTAGGAGATGAGGTGTTGGGGTGGTAATTGCTTCTAACTATTGACCCCATAGATTAAATAGACCCCTCATTCATTTGAGCATGGTATTGTATTGCATGTATTGTATTGACACATATTGGGTAGACTTTGTACATGCCAGGTAGATACACACATACACACTGGAGGTGGTAGATGCGAGAGGAATTGGGTACTGTAGACACATCAACACATGTAGAAGAAGTAGATACATTCGTATAGGTATTGTATTGTGTATGCCCAAAGGAGATATTCTTCACAGGATATGTAAAATAATGTCGTACATATTTCACCGTATAGGCTCTTGTTAATGCAAGATCTATTGATATTCATTCATCATTTATTATTACCATTGTGTGTTCTTTGTATGTATTGTTACTAATGATTGTTGTAATAGAGTAGATTCAATTTGTTGTATTCTTTCCAAGTCTGTTACACAAGGCCGTTTAGCCTAGTGTCAAGCCATCCAAGGCAATTGCCAGGTTGTATAATGAAGTTGCTAGGCCGTACAGTGAGTTGTAAAGCCGTACAGTGAAGTTGCCAAGTAGTATAGTGAAGATTGCCAAGCCGTCTAATGAGTGTTAGTAGTATGGAAAAGGCCAGGTCATCCTATTGGCAAATTGGGATGTTTGAAGTAGTGAACATGGCAGTCAGAGGCAAGGATATGATGCAGGTCATACGACCTCATCATTACAAACTTGAATTTTGAATCTGTCAATCCGAATTGTTCCTTGAAGGGTGGAATACCACCATCGTGCTACAACTATCATACAACATCAATCCATAGCCTTGGGAGGTGGGCCTAAAAATGGGTAAATTCTAAACATGTAAGTAGTGATGAAGTCAAAGGAAACCAACAAGTGAGGGAGAAGTTAGAAATAGTTAAGAGCTTAAGTGGATCCAAGTGCCAACTCTAAATAGTAGTGGAATGCAAACTACAAAAGGAGCCGTCATCATTGCGAACCATCCTAAGATATCTGGCATAAGATCTAACGATGCTTTAGGGAGAATGACCAGGACTAAGGAGGCTTGGTTGGATAATCCTGTGAGGGCATAGAATTTGACCCTGTAAAACTTTCCTAGCATCCATGACCAAGAATCTGAAGAAGAGGACAAGAAACCAATAAGTTGCACATGTCTGCACCTCTTGGGTAAGGGGTGGCCGACATTGGAGAGCTATAGTCCTGTCTTGCTACATGCAATATGGCACTCGAAGCCCTAGTAGCTATTCTTGTATGTGGACAAGGATGCATGGATCTGTCATTATTATTCTCAAGAGTTGTGGCCTGAGATGAACATTATTGCTTTTGGCTGTAGAAATAGGGTGAAGGAATGAACTTGAAGTGATTACTTGAGCGGTAGTTGACCTTTTCGGTGACACTTGACACCGAAGAGTAATAGCTTCCCAAAGGTACAGAGCGAAGCACATCCAATTAGGATAGTGGAAGAAGATTTGGTTTAAACGCCAAAAAAGTTCAGAGGTCTGGATTGTTCAGGGAGGTTCGATTTGGTTGGAAAAAGTGTGGATAATAAATATATATACAACCATAGAAAATATTCTTAAAATAAATATATACAAATAAAACATAGAAAAATGCATATTCTTCCATATTTTCTACATTCAACTATATTTTATACTTCACAAATGTATAAGTTACATTTTATAAGCCATATTTTATGTTTTTAAAAAAAAATTATTATTAAAAAAAAAACAGCACCGATTTGAACCGAAACAGTTCGGACCAGCCCAAAAAAGTCCAAACCAGATTGAACCTGGTCCAGGTTTGGATGAACCTGATAACAATAGTGGGGACCATGGATTATCTACGAACTGACATCAAAGCTTTATCTTTAATAATTAGAGTTTACTGTTGAAGCCATTCAGATTAAGAACCACTATTGAGGCCTCAACTTGCTGGAAAATCTCATCGCTAATTGGAGCATGGTGCTGATTCGAGTTATTAATAAAAAGGAGGCAGAGACGGCCATGCCTATCCCCACCATATTTGCATTATTCAGCTAACAAATTACTTGAATGACAAGACGGATGAGAAAAACATTAGATGCTTTTCACCAGAGTATAAAATGGTTTTTGCTCTTAAACAACAAAAACACTTTTAATTTGAAAAGCAATGTGTACAGCTAAATGTTCACTGCTGCCCAAAGATATACTATATGCACTTCACCTCCATATTCAAGGAATTTGTTTGGCAAACAAATTCCTTGAATATCACAAGGTCAAGAAAAACATATGATGTTTTGTTGGAGGAGAATGGGCCTAGCAGAAAATCATTTTGGAAGAAAACAATTAGGTTAAAGTTTTGAACATGTCATGCTGGCCAAAAAATTATTATTTGTCCTCCCCCTCCACATCTGCATTATTTTTCTGACAAATTACTTGAATGTCACAATGGTGAGAAAGATGTCATATGCTCTTTGCAGAAGGAGAAAAGGGCCCTTGCTCCTTAAAGAACAAAACACTGTTGAAAACAATTAGGCCTAATGTTCCCTGCTTCCCAAGAATATATTGTAGTACTTTGATTATTATACTGCTAAAAATAGACTGAAATATTAGTTGTATGCTATTTTGATGTCTGAATTTTGTCTGCTCAAGTCTTGAAATATTTTGGCACTTTATATTCAAACTAGCACTATGATAATTTCCCCACCCCCTTTGTATTTCCTTTTTCATCCATAACATCTGCACTTTCTTGAACATCTCACACTCAAAGAATCTGATGATGTTTTGTTGCATCCTGTTTTATTTTTTATAATCTGGCTTACATATAAAAGGTGTACATTTTATGAAAATAAAGCATGTTACAATCTCGCAACTGCACTCCCATAAAAAGCAAGAAGCATGTTTTGACTATTTGTATGCTACAAAAGATAAAGCTTAAACTTGTTTTTAATTGCTTGTCAGTGAAATCTAGCAACAAAAAAAAATTATTCTCTTCAGTGGTTGACAGAATGGATGCAAATATAGAGCAACATTTTGAGGAATGTTTCGCTTTCATTGACGAAGCTAAGCTGGAGGGAGGTTGTGTATTGGTGCATTGCTTTGCTGGAAGATCAAGAAGGTAGCTTTCTGTTTGTGAGTTGTCTATAGTAACAAGGAAATTCATAGATAAAAGAAAAAATTGTTGATTACTAGTTTTAAAAGGCTTCAGATTGTAAATGATTTGCCATTTAATAGTTGATGTTACAATTTCTATTTTTTTTTATCTGTTGAGAATCTAGATGGTCGTTCTTGCTTTTCATGTGGTGGAGCTTTGTACATTCTGCTCTGTTATCCATGTTTCATTCGTAATGTGGTTGGTTCTTCCATTTAATTCTGGAACTTGTAAGGGGAAATTTCCCTCATGCTCATTACCACTTGTCTTTTGAACTGGTGAAGTGAATATGTTGCCCAAAGTGTGGATATTGAATGTGATTATAAGAATTAGAGATGAAGGCATTTTAGAATTGTCAAACCATGTTGTAGTAGTCAACAAAAACATAGTTATTTTCACAGGCCTTATCACTCTTGGCAATATGGATCCATCATGTCTGACATGCTTATCAAGGGAAAAGGTTGTCAGCCTTTCCTCTGATCCACCCATGGCCAATGAAACTAAAACTAGTTCTTGACGTATGTTTACTTAGCAAAGTTCTAGGATTTGTAATTGCTTCCAGTAACACACCAACTGAAGACATTGTTGTCAATACTTGAACAAGCAATTAAAGATTTTCCTAAGAAAGCTGCAGAGGAAACAAAGTAAGATTGCATAGTTCGTTTGAGATGAAAACCACAAAAAATTAACACTATAAGAGCTCAATAGCTTGTTCTAGAAAAGCTCTATGAAAAGAAAGGTAATTTGGTGGTTCAGGCTGATTAATGCTACAATGGTGCTGATTAAGGCAGACTACATAGATAAAATGGAAAGACCATTTGTGCAACAGTGGTAGCTATAGGAAATTAGATCAAAACCTAATCAGCAAGATCCTAAAAGAGGCAGTAGATCAAAACCTAATCAGCAAGATCCTAAAAGAGGCAGTTAATGCTATTAGAGATTCCTCTTAAAGGGATAAGGACAAGAAGAAATCCATTCCGAGAAAAGAGGTAGCTCCAAGTAGAGAAACTTGGAAAAACTTGGTGATTTTTGTGGAGTCCAAGTCTTAGTTGGCCTTGCCGAGCTGCTCGGGCTTGTGACTTGCAAGTTTTCGAGACTTGGCCAAGTTTTTTGAAAAATCGCCAAGTCTCGAGCAAAAACTTGGCCGGTGCGGGACAAAGTTAGGGAAACATAATAAAAAACTTGTTTGTTTCATTTTGCGTCATTTTGTTTGTTGCAAACCAAAGAGAGAGCTTTGCCTACCTGCTACCACACCAAACAAAACACTGAAGTGCATCCTAACAGCAGATTTTTTGCAGTTTGAAGGAATATAGCAGCCACCAACAACCACCCAACTGATTCATCTGAGTAAGAAATGTAAATTTTCCTAACCCTAGATAACTGCTGCCCTATATTTCTAAATAAAATCAGATCTGAGATGAATTTATTTTAAACATACAACAGTCATACAGATGGGTGGAAAAATAAACAGAATGAACAGCGGAAAATATACTACAGAACTTGCATATTTTATATAATGGAGGAGGTTATAGTTACAACAGGACAACTTGCTCTCTTGCTGCCTTTCTGGCCAACAAATCACTCTTCACCTCTGCACAATAACTTTGCAGTTCTCCTTCAACAATCTCTTCACCTTCTTTTCTTTATGTGTGTTAAACACTATTGACCTTATCCTTTTATCCTTGAAAAGGTAACCCTAATCTCTCTAACCCTAAGATTAGATCTCATCTCATCTTGAGATGTATGGTTAAAAATAGAAAATCACTTAAGTGAATTACAAAATAGAATCACTTAAGTGAATTTAAAAATAGAAAATCACTAAGTGAATTACAAAATAGAATCACTTAAGTGAATTTCAAAATAAAAAATCACTTAAGTGAATTTCAAAATAGAATCACTTAAGTGAATTACAAAATAGAATTCAAAATGTCTCGAACCACTTCTAGCACATTCATACTGAAGCTTGTGCAAGAAGTTCCTGTCCGAGCTACATTTCTCCTCTCTTTTCTGTTTCAAGCATGTTTTTTGTTCTTTTTTTAAGATTCAAACCAAATGCAACAACCACCCAACTGTTGCATTTGAGCTAGAAATCTGAAAAACTCTTTCAAAGTTTAGCTGTTTTTTTTTTCCTCTCTTTTTAAGTAATGCTTCATAAGTATTGCTGCCTGATAACTATGTATGTAAGCCCATCTTTTCAACTGTCAATGTTTAAACTTTAAACTAGGGTTTAAGCCCTAGGGCTTTTTTTTTTAAAGTCTATAAGTAATTGTTTGTTATTACCTGTTTCCATGTGCAGCCACAAGAAAATGTCAAAAAGAGATCTAACATGGAAGTGTGCAAGGGAAGGGGATAAGAAAGGGGAAATTTTTTGCAATTTTTTGTGCACTCAAATTCTTTTTTTGTTTTTTAAAGTTCATAAGTAATTGTTTGTTATTGCTTGTTTCCATGTGTAGCCACAAGAAAATGTCAAAAAGAGATCCAACTTGGAAGTATGCAAGGGAAGGGGATAATAAAGGGGAAGTTTTTTGCAATTTTTGTGGGCTCACATTCATTGAGGCATAAACCGCCTCAAATATCATTTGACAAAGCAAACAGGAAAGATGTCAGGACATGCCCAAATGTGTCGATTGATGTTGTCCGAGAATGCAATGCCATCCTCTCAAACTATGAGGAGAAGAAATAATTCAAACGAAGACAAAGTGAGGCCATGTAAATCCCTCATTCTCGAGCTCGTATAAAGTGTTCTTGTAGCACCTTTAGCCGGTTTTACCACCAAAGTGCTAGTCCATTAGTTGCACCGCTAGGGAGTGGGACGGAAGAGTCCTATTTTGCTGAACGTTCCACACCAGGGTCACAACCCACACTTGAGGGTATGGCCGCATGGAACTAGGAGAGGCACAGGGTAGCAAGGAAGGTTGTTGCAAGTTTTTGGTATTTTTTTGACCTTCCCTTCAATGTGGCAAGGTCTCCATATTGGCGGGGAATGGTAGATGCCATCGGAAGTTGCGATGCAAGATTTAAGCCTCCAACTTATGATGATCTTAAGGGCCCTCTCCTTCGTGAATTCTAGATGACATTTAGGTTTTGCTTGATGACTACTGTAGGGCGTGGAGGAAGAAGGGTTGCACTATCATGTCTAAAGGGTGGATTGATGAGAGGGGCAAAACATTAATTAATTTTTTGGTTGATGCTATAGGAGAAATTGTATTCCTCAAGTCAATGGATGCATCGACACAAGTTAAGAGTAACGATACGCATAGAGAGTTGCAGAGGGAGGTTGTGTTAGAGGTGGGAGAGGAAAATGTTGTCCAAGTCATCACGAACAATGCGACGGCATATGTAGCAGTTGGCAGGATGCTGGAGGAGAGATTCCCCATCCTTTTTTGGACCCCATGTGCAATTCATTGTCTCGATTTGCTACTTGAAAACATTGGCAAATTTCCTTGGGTGTAAAAGGTTGTACAAAAGGCCAGAGTTATTACAAAATCTGTCTACAATTATACATGGGTCCTTTAGCTCATGAGGCAATTTACTAGTGGGAGGGAGCTAGTGCGGGTTGGAGTTACATGCTTTGTCACAAACTTCGTGACATTGCAGATCCTCTTTGATGCAAAGAGGGCATTGAAGAAGATGTTTGTGAGTGATGAGTTGAATGCCGAAGATGCTGCTAGATACCGACTCTCTAGGGAGGGGTAGGTGTATGAGTAGTGGGTTTCAATAGCCCTTTGGGATAGCCATGGATGAGGCCATCAAGATACAAGTCTAAGTTTTTTATTTTTTATTTTTAATTTAAATTGTTTTTCCTTTTTTTTTTTAATTTTTTAAGAGGTGTCAGAGCCTTTGGTGAGGGTTCTCTGTCTTGTTGATGGAGAAAAATCACCAATGGGATATGTTTATGATGCTATGGATAGGGCAAAAGAGGCAATTACCTCATTTTCTAAATATTCCCACACCAAATACAGCCCCATGGGATATCATTGACTAGCGATGGACATCAAAGCTCCATAACCCTCTTCATGCAAGGGGTACTACCTCAACCCCAAATATTTTTATGTTGATTCATTCCAGCCTGACTATGAGGCAATGTCGGGCCTTCGACTATGCATTGACTGCATGTTCCCTGATGAGGAAATGCACACTAAGATACAAGATGAGATGCATGCTCATAAGAAATGTGAGGGCATCCTTTTCCCATCCTCGCAGTGCATTTGAGCAATGTCAACTATGAGGCTAGGTGACCCTCATCAGATTATTATGTCTTTTGATTTTGTTTTAAAAAATAATCTCAATCTAAGATTTTACATGTGAAGTATTAAATTTCCTTTTTCATGGATGTTTCTAGATTTATGGTGAGAGGACTTTGGTGCATATACACCCAATCTATAGCGCTTCGCCATCAAAGTTTTATCTCAACCATATAGCATTTCAGGTTGTGTGTGGAATGGGAGTATGTTTGAGCACATACACTCCAAGAAGCGCAATAGGCTTACACATGAAAAGTTGAATGATCTTGTGTTTGTTTATTTCAACCTTTACCTCCACCATGAAAGAATTACAGGAACAAGTAACGAGGCCATTGACCTAGATGATATTTATCCATCATCTGAATGGATCATAGAGCCACAATAGGAGCAACAACAAGAGACTCTCTTCCCCATGGATGAATTAGCAGCCAAAGCACAAGAACAGGCACAGGCACAGTGACAAAGAGAGACTAGAGCTTCTATTAGGGCAAAGGGCAAAGGCATTGCAAGATCTTGAGGCATTGTCATGACTCATGACACATTTTGTAATTTGTACCTTTTTTATATTATAAACAATACAAGAATATTTAAATTTTCTTTATTTAGTATGTGTTTTGTCACTTTCATGTGTATTTTGAGCTTGTATCACTTACAGTATTAATCTTTGGTTTGCATAATGTTAATTTATTGTGATATGCATGAAAAAATCTTTTCTTCAATGAAAAATTGTTTTTTCTTTGGTTTTTTTTTGGATCAAGTTTTCTCGAGTTTTTTGTTGAGTCCCAGGTTTTTCCGACTCTTTTGCCTTGTCGAGTTTGAGTTGAGTCCGACTTTCTCAACTATGGCTCCAAGGATATAAGGATCACCAAAAATTGATAAGGTCAGTGCCCCAATCAGACAAATCTTTGACACCATATATTCTCCTACATATGAACTTGCAACTTGGTTGGTTAAAAGACTAAAACCCATGGTTGAGAAGACCACTACATATATTGATGATTCCAAGTCATTCATGGATTTCATTAAAATACAAAAAGTGAAGAAGCATGATGTTCTTATGAATTCTGACATGGTACATTATTCAACAAATTCCTAATCAATGATGCCATTGAGGTTATTAGGAGTATCGTAGATAGTGAGACAATAAGACTAGTTTAGATTTGCTTGAAATCTTCATGTTTTAGTCAAATCCATTAGTAGACAATATGAATTGCAATGGGCTTGTCCCTATTACTAGTAGTGGCAAAATGAAGGATTTTGAACAAAAAGCGATAGGTCCCTGACCAAAGAAACCTAAGTCGTAGAAACACTATGTAGATAATATCAATATTGGATGGCCTCATGGTAAAGAAAGTTTAGTTAGGTTCTTTAACATCTTGAATTCCTAATTAGAAAACATAAAATTAGGAAATAGAAAGAAGAGGAAGTTTATCACCCATTCTTGGATGTTGTACTAAAAAGATATAATAAACGAAACATCAACAAGAGAGGTTAATAGAAAGAAAATCAAAATCCCATGTAGACCTCTATCAAATTTACATCATCATCCTTCTCAAAATAGGGGAATTTTATAAACCTTGGCTACAAGGGTCTCAAGAACCTCAAATGAAGAATACTTGGAAAGAGTGGAGGAGCACCTTGTGGAAGCCCTAAAGGATAAATACATAAAAAATTCCAAATATGAAAGGCATTTAAAAGTGTCAAAAAATCCCTATAAACAAACTGATGAACAATGGAGAGGAAAAATATAGATAACAAGGGTGTTAATTTTGCACAACCGTATCTTCCATACATACAAGGAAGCTCTGATAAGATTGTTACAATATTACAAATAAAAAGCATTAAATTAATTTTGCTCCACTTCTAAGAAATAAACATAGAACTGCAAAGGACCAACAAGACCCAATGCAACTGAGTGGAGTCTATTCAATCCCTTGCTTGTGTGGTTTCATCTATAGGAGAATACAGTGAACCAATCAAAACAAGGATAGACAAGCACTATGCAACCTGCATTAGAAGGGTACCAACAAATCTGCCTTGGGAAGACACTCTTTTGTCACCATACAACACACATGCATAGAGGATGCAAAAGTAATAACAAAAGTGGACAATCACATTCAGCATCACTTGAAAGAAGACATGGAAATTGAGAAACATTTATGCAACCTGGATAGGGATGATGGCTTAAAACTACACATGAAAAAATTTAATCCAATACATCCTAAATGAACGAGGTAGTATTTTTTTGGATAAGTGTTGAAGATTATATCTAATGGTTTTTCTTGGTGTGCTTGCTTATAAAATTTAGTCCTTTTCTTTTTTTAAATATAAATTAAATGTATAGTTTTTGAGGGGATTGAAAATAATGTTTCATTAATAACTTATTCCTGTGTGAATTTTGAAATTCTGCCATTGTCTTTCATGTGAGTTTAAAAATATTGCCTTTGTGTTTGGTGTGTATGATCTGTGCATAGGCGTAGTGGACAACTCCCAAGGCCAGCTAGTTGCACCTTGCAAGTTGTAGCCAAAGTGATGTTGTGGAAGCTTTGGGTGTACTGTTTAGCTGTAATGCACCTCACTAGATACAAGATAATGTTGCAAATGTGGAAATAGAGTCCAAAATAGAAACTTTTGTATTAATCATGAGATGGCATTATAGACGCTGAAAACAATAGGCATTGTAAGGATCAGGGCACTCTATTTTGCAGAGGTGCAATAATTGAGAAGAAACGAAAGAGAAGGCAAGAAGAAGTCTTAGGTTCTTGGTTTCCTGGCTGAGAAGAGAAATCCTAAGCTATATTTATATAGAATGGACAATGCTACAAAGAAGTTAAAAGGTGAAACACTTGAGCTTCCAATGCATCTTGGCGGTATCAAGAAACAACCAAGAATCTGTTCTTGTGTCTTGGAAATCCATGTGCCAGTTCTTGTATTGTGTAAGTGGTTGAATTGGTCTAAAACAACTATAATGATTGTTTGATGGTGACACACGACATTGTCGTTGGCCGTTTGTCATACTCGTGCAGGTACCAATAAATTTTGTCGTTTCTAGATGGGTGCGAGTCGGATGTGTGCTAAAGGTTTGGCACTAAAGTAGTCATGGTGCCAAAATGATGTGGCACTTGCACAGTCTTGGTGCCAAAGAGTTGGTGTTGATGTGTCTAGTGAGGAGTCTAGATAGGCACCAAGGCTGATGCTTTGTAGCAGCTTTGGTGTCATGCTTTGAGGAACTTTGAGCAACCCTTGCTTTACTTGTGTGAATTGACATGTATGCATAATCAATGAATGAAGTTTGGTCATTTTGTTGTTTGCATGCTAAGTGTTTGACGAAATAACTATCAAACATTATTAGCATACATGTTATTAGAATGTACATGTAATTCGAATGTTCATATAATTCAGATGTACATTTGATTCAATGTCATGTAATTATGATGTCTGGTAATTAGACGAGAAAGTTGGCAACTACCTCTCCCTTCCTGTAGGTAGATTTCACTACCCACATTAGACATTATTAGCATACATGTTATTAGAATGTACATGTAATTCGAATGTTCATATAATTCAGATGTACATTTGATTCAATGTCATGTAATTATGATGTCTGGTAATTAGACGAGAAAGTTGGCAACTACCTCTCCCTTCCTGTAGGTAGATTTCACTACCCACATTCACAAATCCTTATAGATAAGTCAATTTGTGATTTTTTGCAAAGCTTTGTGATATTTTGCTAATGCATTAAGGCAGCAACAATGCTTAACATCTTTCGAGGCATAATTTGAGCACCGGATCGAACTCCTAAGGCGGATTGTGCAATGAAGACAAGGTAAAAGGCAAGCCTAAAAATTGTAAAACAACTCAATACTCACAAATGCATGTCTGGATGTAAAAAATTTAGCTAGGACAGGTACTAGGGTAACAAGCAGAAGAGCCGGATTGAAAATAATGCTAAGGCATTGAAACCTGGCATACAAAAGCAAGGGACCAGACCTTCTAAAAGTTCAGCATCCGGAGCAACCAAGTCTCAAAAGCCGGACTCAAATTTTGGCCAAGTAACGAAGATTGCCAGATTTTTTAAGTGCTGATGTCATCAAAGGCGCACAAAAAGTCTGGCACTCGACGCACCAGATATTAAAATTTGGCTAAGTATTGAAGAGCGTTTTTAAAGCGCTAACTTCACCACAAGGTGCGTAAAAGTCCGACAGAGCCAAAATGAATGCCAAATAGATAGTTTTTATAAGGCATAAAGCCCGACACTGAAGCGCCAAATCTCAAGGCTAATCTCTGGCATCTAGCAGAGTTCATTGCAGAATTTTTCTAAGTGTAGAAGATGGCCAAACATTAAAAGTACTGATGTCATCAAGACAAGCAAAAAGTCCAATGTCTAGCAAACACAATGCAAAACCCAACTAAGTGTTGGATAAGGCCCAAAACATTCAAGTAGCTCACGTCATCAACAAGGCTAAAACATTTGGCATGAAGAAATAGCTACTGAATTGAAATTCAACCAAAGGAAACAATTCGACGTGAAGTAGCACTCTCTGTTGTCACCAAGTCTTATGGACCTGTCATAATCAACAAGATTCTCGTAGCCGCCTAGCATCATTGTTGTCAGAAACCTCAACGGCCGAGAGTTCCTACACCTATCCCTGAATAGTTGGCTCAATGCAATTGAAAGGAGTGGAAAAAAGCAAACCAGTCAAAAAGTGGTTAGAATCCGATGGCGCAACTTGTAATTCAGCTTTGCAAAAGAAAGTTGAGCCGCACACGTAAGCAAAATGTGCTTAAAGCAGTTGAGCATTGCTGACCCGAAAGTGACAGTCATCTGCTGCACCTGCTCTGACAAGCCTGCAATCCATTTTGAAAGCAATCATGCTCAGGTAACTGAAAGAAAATGTAAATCTATAAATACTTGAATGTAACCCATTCAAAGGGTCGGCTCTTTAGCTTTTACAATTGCACATGTTGTATGATTGAATGCTATATGCCTCTTAATGAAAATTGAAGTGTTGTTTGGCCTCTATCAAAGGATTTTGTAGAATATGTATGTATGTTGATTTCCTTTTAAGCATTTATGTTAAAATCAAATGACCAGTTTATTTTGTAAAGAGTTATTTTGTTATCTAGATTTCTCTCTGGATTGCTATTAGTTTTATTCCTGGAATGCTTGAATGTGTGTGCTTAAGTATTTCTCTCTATGTATGAAGATTCCCTTAAATATAAAGGGAGAAGGTTTTCATGATTGAAGATCATTGAAAATCAATGTACTATAGGGCAGGGCCCTATACTTCAATAGAAGTGAAAAAATATGGATATTTCAAGCATTGTATCTTGACAAAATCTAAGAGTTAAAATATCGTCATAAATTCATGTGATATGACATAAATGCAACATGCAGAAAAAGAAGGCACATAAACAATGTGGTACTGCTAAAATTATGTCCATAATGATAAGACAACAACTTACATTTTCTATATCTATGTATAACAACTATAGTCCAAATGGCAGTACATAGTTGGAATGAAATCTGAAAATCCAAATATATGTCAATTAAGGTTAAGGATGGGGAGAAAAGGGAGGGAGAACCTTGATGCCCTTTACTTTTTATCAAGTTATATGTTTTTCTCACCTGCATCTCGATAGTTGGGATGTCGTTTGGAATGCCCAGCCATCCTTGGAATGGTCGAAGGAGCATCTTGAGGACATCTAGGCAGCCTTTAGAGGCTATGGGGATGTCAAAACATTCCATGATGTCCCAACTTGATGTTGTCTTATGGGTTGATCCCCACAGCTTGGTGACATCTTTGATGCAGCCAGCATTGGTGGGTGGAAGATTCTAGTGGGACATCCTTTACTCATACCAAAGTCCTTGAAACATTGGATATGAAAGCATATGGCACTTTGTGGGGATGGATACTCCCAAAACATAAAAAAATTATTAAGAAGGGTCTTTTGGTGAAGAGAATTGTAGTGTAATCTTTGATTGAGAAAGTAGTGGTTATATTAATTAAGTCATGAACTCTTACAATTATTTTAAAATAAGCTAAATTGTCTTAAGGACAATTGATCGTCCTTGGGATGCTTTGGGAATGAAGCATTCCCATGATGTCCCAACTTGGTGTCACCTTGTGGATTGATCCCTAGAGCCTGGGGACATCCTTGGTGTGGCCAGCCTTGGTGGGGAAGGGGGGCATGGGAATGCCAGTTGGGACATCTTTCACCCCCTCTGGAGTCCTTAATGTTGAAACATCACATATGACAGGATGTGGAAACTACAATCTAATTCTGAATAAGATCACCCCTTCACCACAATTTCCTTTTAAGATATATAACAGACCAAATTTTATGATTAGGAGAAAAATTATAAAGAGAAATTTCTTTAGAAGACAGCTAATAAATCAGTCAAAACTGAGAACATGGTGAAGGGCCATTTCTAAACACTTGTAAATGAAATAAGATTTGAGGGTCAGATTCTTTGCAATAAGTACATTCCAAAATAATTACCCAAAAAAAGTAACAAGGTTAAATCCTTTTAGAATGAACACAAACACACACAAAACCTTGTACTTGTGGATATGTATTGTAACAACTTGTAATAGAATATAGATAACATGTTGCATGCCACTTCTGAAATGCAGTAGAAATTAGCCTCGCATCAAGATGCCACATTCTCCCTTAATGTTGCTTTCCCTTAGTACAATCCCAGATTAAGTTACCTCCCTTGTGATGGATATTTCCCTCTAAAGTCTCTCTTTTGACATCTGACACTGATATTTCAAAGTTTAGATTTCCAATCAAAGGAATCTGCAATCATTTTTTCTAGATGAAGGCAAATAAAGTAGTTATGCATTAAGTTGCATGGTGGGTGGTCATCAATATTCTGTGATATTGAATGCATTGTTTCCACCGCTTCATCACATGTCAACTTGTTGATAATGTCTGTATCATCAATAGCACAAGGTCCCTTAGTGAGCAACTTGGCATTAGCCTATAATTGTTTCCATTTGGCCTTGAATATTTCATGTAAATGCCTGAAATCGCTTGTTCCGAACTTTTGGAAAACACAGGTTTTAAATTAATTTGATTTCTTCACCCTTTTTACACAGTCAAGCTGATCTTTTATCCACTTTTTATTATGCAATCAATTACATATGCATTTATTTGCATAAATGTTTTCTATCATGCTCAATTGCAATGCTGCAAAAGGAATGAAAATGAGGTTTATTGAAACCTCTGGACCCTTGAGTAAACCCTCAATATGCATGAAAATTGACTGATATTACAAATTTCCAGGTAAGCTAAACTGGATGCAGAGCAAGATCAGACGTTTTCCAGAAACTTCTTGTTCAATGGTAAATAAAAAATCAACAATTAAGATCTACTGAAAGATACTTTTTCCAAAATTGGATTTGTTATATAACAAAAAGGATAGCCGGTAGCCTGGAGGTTATTCATGTTATATCAATACTGAAAAGTCAAGAAAGGAGTTGGTTGTTCTTTAATAATTTACAGGACACAAATAAGGCAAGAAAACATTAAGGCACCACCAAACTTCAGTACTATGTCTTACCCCATTGGGGTCTGATTCAATCTCCCTAAATGGTGCGACTTTTGATTAGTGAACGTCTCTTTGAGAGTAAAGGTAATCTGTGCAAGACTCAAGAGGGTGCCAGCTAGATAAAATGTAATTTAAGTTGCCACAATGACACTTGTGGATTGTTTTTGGGAAAATGCTGAGAGGAGCATCAACTTATTGGAAAATTCAGATATTGTTAAAACCTCTTTTACTATACCTTGAACAACACTGCCTTTGACTAGGCAGTGAAGTTAGATATTTTGTTATCCCTCAGGGATCTTTCGGAAATTCCGTCAGAGTTGTGGAAGCTATCAAACTCTTAAGTGCTAAATTTGCAAGTAAAAATGAATCCTTTAACCATTCTTGTTACCATCATTTCTATAGAGGTGCAGACTCTTGTTTGTAATGTTGCATCTCAAATCCCTTTGTTTGACTTCCTGGTGCAAGCTTTTGGGCAGAAGGCTTTGGTTCTTATAGGGAATTGAAGTCTGTTTCTGTTGTAATTCTTTTCTCTAATATATGAGAAGCCTATAATTGGTAGGATAAGAAAATTTCTTGTAAATCTTTCTTATTTCAGAAGCACAAACAAAACTTAATCTTTTGATGGGGTGATTTCTTCAGCTTTTAAACACCACATGAATATGAAATTGCTTATTTAAGGAGGGTTCAAGATTGAAGCTGAATATATATATATATATAAACACACACACACACATATCTTTTTCCTCTCTGTTGGAACATGACACTCATGATGATATTTGACCTGAAAATTGCATTGTAGTGTAACAATTATTATTGCATACTTGATGAAAACTCATCAAATGAGTTTATCTCAAGCTTTGGAGCTTGTGAAGAGCAAAAGACCTCAAGCAGCACCTAACCAAGGATTTTTATCACAACTACAGGATTTTGAACGCCGTCTTGGAGGTAAGACTGGTCCACTGCTCGGTATACATGCCTCTTTTCATTTATATTTATTTTTATGTTCTTGCATGAAAACACATTGCATACTGCATGGTCCTTTTCAATTTATCAATTTCATTTCTTTTGTGGAGTTGTTTCTAGAGATAGAATTGAATGTTTTATGCTTTTAAGCATGATATATTGTACACCATAGTAGCTAGGAGTGGGAGTATGAGGATACGCCAAGTGTTTGTGCATGTATGAAATACCCTTGAATATGAAATCGTTTGTCACATTGAAAAGAAAAACACAACAATCTGTTTGGCATGCAACATGTATCTAAACATCTCCATAATAACCCTTCTCTTCTGCACAGCTATCCCATTCTGTTTTGGGGTATAATGAACAATCCTTTGATTAGCAATACTGTGAAGAGTCAAAAAATCAGTGAAGGCATGACTCATACTCACCTCCTCCATCTGTCCTTAAGCACTTGATTTTAACTTCCCATAAGTTTCATCATAAAATCAGTGAAGGCATGACTCATACTCACGTCATAAATGCAAATGCGTTTCAGATTCATTAGAATGCTTTACTTAAAATCTTGGACTTGCAGTTCAATTGTGTGGCTTGTAGTTCACATTCCCTTGGCTTGTAGCCATATTTTTTTTCCTTTGGCCTTCGGGTATTCTTTTCCATTGTTCTATGGCCCTGTGTTTGCATTTGACTGGTGGTCATTCTTTTCTACTGCTTTTTATTTTGGGTCATGACCTATATTTTTGTTGCTTTATGGCTGACCACGGAATATCATAGCTTTTTAAACATGTATACATTTCATGTTTCAAGTAACTGAAGTTATTATTAACTAGCCACCAGTAGTGGTTTGTGGTCGTATGGTCATTTATCATGCTTCATGGACGAAGTCTTTTAAGTAGAATGTGCATGTCATAACCTTCAAGCACTCCTAATTATTAATCATTTTTTTGTAGATGTGTATCCATCAAATTTGTTTTTTCATATTTTCTTCTCATTCCTATTTATATTTGGTCATAAAAATTCACCTATTTACCATTTATATTAGATATTTTATCCTCATTGGTGAAATGTGATGATGCTTTGAGCATATGTATTAGAAAACAAGTATAAGGTAGAAAAGGAATTCAATTAATGTTAATGGGTGACTAACGTAGGTCAAGGGGTCTCCAATATTAAACTTGGTAACAATCACTTGGAGGGAGCTGGAAATAATACTCCAAGGAAAAAGTTATTAACCAGCCACCACAACTCTTGCAATTGAATAGCTATTTAAGGTGGTTCAAAATGAAGTACTGATTAAAGAAGAGTGAGGTTCCTTTATCATGCTTGATGAATGAAGTGTTTTAACTAGAAAGTGCATGTTATATGCCTCCAAGCACTGCTAATTATTAATCATTATTTTGTAGATGTGTATCCATCAAATGCGTGTTTTCATATTTTCTCCTCATTCCTGTTTATATGTGGTCATAAACATTTACCTATTTACCATTTATAATAGATATTTTATCTTTGTTGGTGAAACGTAATGATGATTTGAGCATATGCATTAGAAAACAAGTTTAAGGGAGAAAACGAATTTTGTTAATGTTAATGGGTGATCAACGTAGGTCAATGGGTCTCAAATATTAAACTTGGCTACAATCACTTGGAGGGAGCTGAAAATAATACTCCAAAGAACACAAAATTATTAGGAGGAACAAAAAGGAGTAGGCTAGATAGTAGTGTGGCCTCCTATCATCCAAGGCCGAAGATCCACTAGACATAAGAAGAAACTAGAAATTCTTACTTGCTTGGACCTTGTAAGCTGTAGGCATGGCCAATGTTGACCGTCTCATTTTGTTTGTGGAAAGATCCCCTAGTAGTGGGTGGGTGGGGTGCACTATCCCAAAAGTCTAACCTTATCTGAGGAGGATGCAACCAAATCATTGAGGGCCCTTAGTGCTTCTTGTTGCTGAAATAGGGTGAGAGTGTTAGGAGGTGAAGTCAATATCCAGATCTCCAATGTTCTTCGAAAGAGAGGTGCATAGTGGTGCAGCTTATGGAGAAGAAAAAAACAATTTTTTGGAGTCTTCCTTTGGGAGAGGAAACGAACAGTTTGTTTTTTCTATAAAAGGAGAATGACCCCTTGCATGTATAGGTTAAGTGAATGTAAAATTTGCCGAAATCAATAAAAATACAGAAGCTGCCATTGCCCCATGGTTTTACCTGCACATTGCAAGGTTTCCACGTAACTGTGTTATTGTGTTTTCTGCTTGCATGTAATTTGATATTTTTTCTAACATTTGGTATTAGAGCCTAGGGTTTTGTGCAAGTGGGAGCTGCAACAATGACAGGTGTAACCAAGTTTGATATTGAGAAGTTTGATGGCAGGAACTTCGCCCTATGGAAGATGAAGGTGGAGGATTTGTTGGTTCAAAACGACCAAACCCTAGCCTTGAAAGGGGTTGCGAGTAAACTAAGCAGCATGAAAGATGAAGAGTGGGCAACGCTGGATAGAAAGGCAGTTTCTACAATCCGTCTATGCCTAGCAGACTCCGTCTTGTTCAATGTTGTTGAAGAAAAGACCGCGGTGTTGTGGCCATTCCACAACTTGCCCCAAATCTTGGGGACCCACCTTAAAATTTTGAATTTTGGGGATTTTTGTTGTTTAGAGTGTGCTTTGTGGCTGCCGAGGTTCAATTTTGTTTAGTGCCCTGATTAAGCTAGCTTGCTTTGTTAATGCCTTATTGTTAGTTGAATTTTGTTTTTGTTTACTTTGTTCTATGTGATGAGTGTCGTTGTTCATTCATCATTTAGTAATTATATGTGTCAATCCAGGCGGTGTCCAAGGCTATATACGAAAGAAGGCTCCAACAGGTTAAAGATTAGTTCATTCAGAAAATAGGCTTTATTGATGGATCAGTTAGTGTTTGGGGGTTTGGTGTGACCTCTAACTCCTAGAATTGGAAATCAAATTGCAGAAGCTGAAACTGAATTAAAATTGCAGGAAATGAAAATTGCAGAATCTGAAATAACAGGAAGTGAAATGTTGCTAAATTGAAAGTGACAGAAAAGTAAATTGCAGAATTGAAAACACACACACAATTGCAGAAAAGTCAACTAATTACAGAGTTCACAATTATCTAAGCATGTTCTAAATCTGGAAAATCAAATTAACATCTATTGCAAAACTGGAGAATAACACAAATCTGGAAATTGCAGTGAAATGACAGAAATCTGGAAATTGTTGCAAAGCTGAAAAATGACAAAAATCTGGAAATTGCAGTGAATTATGGAAAATGTTGTCAAAGGCTGAAAACTGTGTTGAAAACTACTAAAGAAATGGAAAACTGGCAGAATTTTGCTAATCTGCTGCAGCAAGAAATCAGCAAGAAATTCTATCCGAAATTGCCTTCCTCTGGCCCTGCAAGTGGCCCTTGCTTCCAGAACCGGAAGAAGGTGAGAAGTTATGCTAAGAAAATCTAGATGCTAATCATCAACCTCAAAATGCCAATTGATATCTGAAGATTGCACCTTTTTATTCAATCTGAAACTGCATTACAATAATGCAGGAAAAACACGCAAATTACTGTTCTGCTACAAAGAAACTTCACTCTATGCTAATTTCGGTATTCTATTGCCTATCTATCTATATGCTCAACCATCTAGGAGCTTTCTTATTTATAATATAATGTTGATATGCTTGGTTACTGATTTGTAGGGATTTACAACTGATTGCATAACTGTTTCCTAGAATGCAGGAATTTGCTTTGTCAAAACTTTATCCATTCATCCTTGTTGGGCTGCATTTGTTGAGGAAATCACGTTAAGATGAGTTGGGACAACCTCCTGGTCAATTGCCAATAATTTCCTCCACTGATTTGTCGCTTTTTGACCACTTTCGGTTGTTCTGCGCTATTCCCTATTCCTGCGCCGCTTATTCCTGTGCTGCTCGGAATAACAGGCAGGTGACAATTCATTGCTTATCTACGCTCCAAACGCATAGGGAGGAAGTTGTTGACCATTTGGATTGTTTTCCCTTATCTTGTACACCCTTCTGCATTGGTGGCATGTGTTGGAGTGACTGATTCCAAGCCCTGCTGTATATGTACAGCTGGCTGGAATTTGCATGATTGTGTCTCGCTTTTACCAAATTTCTTGCATTTTAGCCTTTTGACTTGTTGCTTCCATTTGCATCACGTGGCGGTCTTTGTCGGGTGGAGAAAGAGTCATGCCTATTCTCCCTCAAGCTGTTTCCAAGCGTTTACCTCTTCTTTATTTGACAAATTCCATGCCTTCCTTCAAAGTGACAGGTGGCTGGAATTTGTATGGACTGTGACCTGTTGTTTCCAGCTGCCAAAACATGCCTAGATGCCCTTTTGGAGTGCTCATAACTTGTTCATCGTAACTCCATTTTTTACCAAATTATGTCCACGTGTTCTTGGTTATATGAACAACATTGGGTTTAATTTTCAACTCTTAATTCCTCAGAAATTACTCCCTGCATCGTTGTCAAGTTGGCCTTTAACACAGATTTTTACCAGCATTTCCAGCTGTCAAAAAGTGTGAAACTGCCATTTTGCAGGCCCCATAACTTCTAGGTTACTTGTCCATATGCCTTCAAATTTGGGTCATGTTTTCTCTATATTATGAAGTACCATTGGTATGAATTTGGTACCTTAACTCACTCTGGATCATTCCCAGTAGATCCACCAATGTTCCCTTTAACGCAGATTTGCAACTGTTAACAGCTCCAGAAAAGACTAAGGCATGAACAATGAGCGCAGGAATGAGGAACGATGTAACCTTCATAACTTTTTATCTACAGCTCGGATTGACTTGCTTCAAAAAGCAAAGTTGTAGTTCTTGATGAGAGGAATCTATTCATGCCATCAGAATGTAATTGCAATACATGTTTTATTTACTACCTAATCAATCGAAAAAAGTGCATAAAATGCTGAAAATAGTCAAAACAGAGGTATAATGTTCCAAACATAAAATCATGCAAACATGTAACAAATAACATATTCTAATCACTATTTGGCACTTTAACTTTGTCATATTTAATATTATGGCAGTTTTTATATGTCAACCATAGTGTAATAATGAGGCATTTCTAGGCCTCATCATTCCCCCGACTTGAACTGATGCATGCCCTCATGCATCCTAGTAGGCCCTAGTAAGATGAACAACATACTTTTGCCACCTACTACCCGAGAAAGTTCTTCTTACTGCACTACACCAAGCATTGTAGTTCTTGCAAATTTTTTTTTCTTTTTTTGTTTTTTTTTTTTTCTTTTCTTCCTTTGTACTTGTGGTAGAACTTTAAGAAACTTAATATCTAATGTGCCCCTTGTTCGCAAATTTTAAGAATTTTATAATTTGTTATTTTGAAGTTTGAATGAGTAAGATTGTAAAATGAAATGGTTATAAAATCTAGTAATTTGTTTGGGATATTTAGAGTGTATAAGGTTATAACATCAAAAATTCTTTTTCCATGCTTTTTTTTTAATGCTATATATTTTTTATTGCAGTAGTAGTAAAACAGAATTTTCAGGTGCATTTCATCCTTCTCAGATTTATGAGGTATTGGTGGGACATTTCATTCTGAAATCTGCCCTACTAATAAAGATAAAATGGCTGTCATATCTGTCCCAAAATCAGGTTTTTCACAATTTTGAATTTCCCATGCAACTAAGGGCGAAGGGGGTGTTTCTTGACATTTTGAACAACATGTTCCATTTTTTTTTAACTTGCCAATATTGTATGAACAGTTTATGCCAAATATTGATTATCATATACTAAATGCTAAATGCTTACCATGACTAAATGCAAGAAACACATACCTTACTGTCCTGAAAATTTATCATCCACCTTACAAGCTGCTTCTGATGATGATTTTTTTTTAAATAAGAACAACATAGGTGCAGTAGGTGAGATTTGTACAATGGTAGAACAATGATGGGTGGATCAACAAGGCAATGCATGCCGGAAAACCGGTTTTCATGCAAGCCAACTCAGCAGCGCCTCCGAGAAGGTTTTCACTACTGAATTATTCATTTTTTTTTTTTTTTTATCAGAAGAGGCTGCCATTTCTGGTTTTCAACCAACTTCTGTTTTTTTTTTTTTTTTCAACTTTTTTTCTTTTTTTTTTTTTTTTTTTGTCTTGCTTGTGCCCATGAAGGAATTTCACAATTTTCTTGAAATTGTGCCCGTGAAGGAATTTCACAAACAAGATTATTTCCTTCTTTCTTTTTTCGTATTTTTTTTCAAGGCTAAAAAAAATATGATCATTTGGAAACCTTGTCAGAAGAGGAATCCTCTTCTATCATATGCAAATGTGATTGTGTGAAAGATTGAGCAAATTCCTTCTTTGTGAGTGGTTTATGGTACAACTGTAAAATATGTCCATTCACCACTAATGTCCTTCTTGAATCATCAAGCTGAAGAAAGTTGAACAACTCCATTCTCAAACTCTTCTGGTTCATCCTTGTTGCTCTTAATGTGATCATCATGCCACATTTTCCATTTTTGTTGAATGAACTCTATTTGGTGAAGTGCTTCCAACCAAAGTTCATTAACTGCATTCAACTACGAAATCTATTTTTTCTGTACCTGCAACAACTCAATGCCAACTGCTAAAGATGCATAAAGTGTTAGTAGAGCATTAGGATGTTGGATCAATACATCAAACAAATTTACTTCCTGGTTTTTAGTCAACCAACTATTGTTGTTCAAAGGTTGTTTTGGTTGCATTTCAGTTTGTTTTGTACCAAGATGTTTTGAATTGGTTCTTGGAGAATGATGCATTAATGAATTAAGAGGACAATGATATGGTGGAAAAGAATGGAAAATCTGTGTATGTTTACCAAAAACAATTCTTAAAAGAATTAACTTTGATAAATGGAAAGGAAAAGATGAGAAAAAATGATGACATCCATGTGACAAGTGAAGAAAATTGTTTTGTATTGGAATGGATGACAAATTTTTAGAATTTTGTTTTTCATCATTCCATAATAATTGTTGAACAGTGATTGGTTCATCTTTAAAATCTGCATTCTGAACATTTTCATCAAAAATAGACTGTTTGGATGAATCCATCTCTTCTACATTATCCTTTACAACGATGGAGGCCAAAATTGAAATGTCCGTTTCATTTTCCTTATATGTTTCATGAAACCATGGGCATCCTAGACAATCATACTTAGGTGGACTAAGGTTTCCTGCAAGCAAGTTTACTCTTTTACCACCGACTTGTATGTTTTTAGGATATATTTTCTTCTTTTTTCTTGGTTTGTTAAAACATATTTCTTGAACAATTGTATTAATGATTGGCACATCTTTAATAGCTTGAAGTAAAGGGACTATAACATTTAAATGTTTTAATTCCCTTATCAAATCTGATTTCAAAGATGTTAGTTTTGATATTTCAAACTTTTCAAGATATGATTCTTTTTGTGGGAGATTTTCTTTTTCTTCTTCTTGTTTCAGTGCAGATTTGTTTTTATGTGCATTCATTTTAGCTCCTATTTCTACACTGGTAAGTGGAATATGTTCAAGAAGTGGTTTTCCTAAACACAACTGATTTTTATGACAGTCACCAGCATTTATTATGGTTGTATTTTCTGATTTAGCCATAGAGACAGGGGTTACCTGTTTAACATTGTTTGGACTGACCACAGGTTGAGCTGAAAATAGAGGTTGTTTTTCATTTTGTTGTTGTTGTCCATGAGAGAAACTATGGGTATGAGTGGGCAATAAATTTGATTTCTGTGTTTGATAATGTTGCTGCCCTTTGTGCAATTTTTGTTGTTGTCCCCATTGATATCCTTGCAGTTTTGGCTGCAACCATGGTGGATGTGGTTGATTCCATTGTTGTTTCATCCATCCATGTTGAGACCACTCTTGGGAATATGCCCATGGTGGTTGACTCCAACATTGTTGAAGTGGACCTGAAGCATACCATGGCATATACCAAGGATTATTTCCCCAATGTGTAGGAAATTGAGAAGCATTCTGATATGGAAACTTAAGAAAATTATCTCCTTGTCCTTGTCCTACAAAATTGAGTTTTTTCATAGGTTGAGGCTGTTTTTCAAAGACACTTTTGAGTTCTGGCAATAAACTACATTGATTTGTGGAATGTCCTTTTTGACAAATGCTACATGTAGCTGGTATAAATGTTTTGTTCAAAGGACAGTCATGAACAGAGTGTTGCTGCTCACATCTTGAACAATAGATAACTGAAGGTTCAGTAGATTTACTCTTTTTATCTATTGTTTTATCAAGATGTACAACAATATCAGCTTTAGCAAACTCTTTCATGCATTCTTTCAAATCATGTTTATCATTACCAATTCTATGTTTTCTATGCCTTGAATGAGAATAATTTTTGCAAAGTTTAATGATTTCCTGGATTTCAAGTGCATTTGCATCGCCTCTTCCTAAAATATCCAATGCATCCCGAAATTCATCTTGTAGTCCCCTTAAGAATATAATTTTGCACATTTCAGGTTCAACACTACCACATCTCTTATGAACAAAAGAAAATCTGTCTACATAATCTTCTAAGATTTCATTTTCCTTTTGTTTCATTTCAAGCAATTCATTGTTTTGATTCTTGACTTGACAATATTCTTGGTATCTCTCCAAAAATATATTTTCCATCTCATTCCGAGTTCTAATTGAATCAGGTGCTAAGGTGATAAACCATCGTAGAGCTGACTCTTTAAGAGTGGAAGGAAACAATTTGAGCTTTTGATTGTCGTTAGTGTAATCATGAGCTTGACACACAATTTTAAACTCAAACAAAAACAAATCAGGGTCTTCAGATGTAACTCCCTTAAAATTCGGTAACATAGAAGGTGAAATGACCTTCATGGGAGCATTTTGATTAGGATCTAATTGGATGGGATTTTGAAAAGTTTTGGCAGGTGTACTAGTTGCACTAGGTTGGAGCACATTACTGGCTCTCCCTAGATTCTCTTGTGAGCCTACCCTTATAGGTTCCCAATCACAATTAGATATCCTGTTAAACTGTCTTGATTGTATGGATTTGTCAAGAAAAAAAGGTGTTGAACTATTGATTGTTCCTCCTTGTGATGATTTCTCAAAGGATCCTACAATTCTGGACATAGATGATTGTAATTCTTTGAAAGTTCCAAAAGTTTTGGGAATCATAAATTTGGACAACTTTGACATACTTTCAACCTCTTGTGAAATTTTTCTTCCTGTGGTAGGCAAAGGATTTTTCATACTTTGACATCGTGCTTTCACATCCTTTAACCTATTCATACTTGCTTGTTCTCTAAATGAACTGAAATGGAATTTACCAACAACTATTAATTATGCCAGTTATTACATTCAGATTTCACTCTGAAGTTCACAACTTAGCACACTAACAATTATTGGACTGCTTTCCTCTTCTAACAACACCTATCCCCGACAACGGCGCCAAAAATGATGAGTGTCGTTGTTCATTCATCATTTAGTAATTATATGTGTCAATCCAGGGCGGTGTCCAAGGCTATATACGAAAGAAGGCTCCAACAGGTTAAAGATTAGTTCATTCAGAAAACAGGCTTTATTGATGGATCAGTTAGTGTTTGGGGGTTTGGTGTGACCTCTAACTCCTAGAATTGGAAATCAAATTGCAGAAGCTGAAACTGAATTAAAATTGCAGGAAATGAAAATTGCAGAATCTGAAATAACAGGAAGTGAAATGTTGCTAAATTGAAAGTGACAGAAAAGTAAATTGCAGAATTGAAAACACACACACAGTTGCAGAAAAGTCAACTAATTACAAAGTTCACAATTATCTGAGCATGTTCTAAATCTAGAAAATCAAATTAACATCTATTGCAAAACTGGAGAATAACACAAATCTGGAAATTGCAGTGAAATGACAGAAATCTGGAAATTGCTGCAAAGCTGGAAAATGACAGAAATCTGGAAATTGCAGTGAATTATGCAAAAAATGTTGTCAAAGGCTGAAAACTGTGTTGAAAACTACTAAAGAAATGGAAAACTAGCAGAATTCTGCTAATCTGCTGCAGCAAGAAATCAACAAGAAATTCTATCAGAAATTGCCTTCCTCTAGCCCTGCAAGTGGCCCTTGCTTCCGAACCGGAAGAAGGTGAGAAGTTATGCTAAGAAAATCTAGATGCTAATCATCAACCTCAAAATGCCAATTGATATCTGAAGATTGCACCTTTTTATTCAATCCGAAACTGCATTACGATAATGCAGGAAAAACCTACAAATTATCGTTACTGCTACAAAGAAACTTCACTCTATGCTAATTTCGGTATTCTATTGCCTATCTATCTATATGCTCAACCATCTAGGAGCTTTCTTATTTATAATATAATGTTGATATGCTTGGTTACTAGATTTGTAGGGATTTACAACCGATTGCATAATCTGTTTCCTAGAATGCAGGAATTTGCTTTGTCAAAACTTTATCCATTCATCCTTGTTGGGCTGCATTTGTTGAGGAAATCACGTTAAGATGAGTTGGGACAACCTCCTGGTCAATTGCCAATAATTTCCTCCACTGATTTGTCGCTTTTTGACCACTTTCGGTTGTTCTTGCGCTATTCCCTATTCCTGCGCCGCTTATTCCTGTGTTGCTCCAAAATAACAGGCAGGTGACAATTCATTGCTTATCTGCGCTCCAAACGCATAGGGAGGAAGTTGTTGACCATTTGGATTGTTTTCCCTTATCTTGTACACCCTTCTGCATTGGTGGCATGTGTTGGAGTGACTGATTCCAAGCCCTGCTATATATGTACAGCTGGCTGGAATTTGCATGACTGTGTCCTGCTTTTACCAAATTTCTTGCATTTTAGCCTTTTGACTTGTTGCTTCCATTTGCATCACGTGGCAGTGTTGTCAGGTGGAGAAAGAGTCATGCCTATTCTCCCTCAACTGTTTCCAAGCGTTTACCTCTTCTTTATTTGACAAATTCCATGCCTTCCTTCAAAGTGACAGGTGGCTGGAATTTGTATGGACTGTGACCTGCTGTTTCCAGCTGCCAAAACATGCCCAGATGCCCTTTTGGAGTGCTCATAACTTGTTCATCGTAACTCCATTTTTTACCAAATTATGTCCACGTGTTCTTGGTTATATGAACAACATTGGGTTCAATTTTCAACTCTTAATTCCTCAGAAATTACTCCCTGCATCGTTGTCAAGTTGGCCTTTAACACAGATTTTTACCAGCATTTCCAGCTGTCAAAAAGTGTGAAACTGCCATTTTGCAGGCCCCATAACTTCCAGGTTACTTGTCCATATGCCTTCAAATTTGGGTCATGTTTTCTCTATATTATGAAGTACCATTGGTATGAATTTGGTACCTTAACTCACTCTGGATCATTCCCAGTAGATCCGCCAATGTTCCCTTTAACGCAGATTTGCACCTGTTAACAGCTCCAGAAAAGACTAAGGCATGAACAATGAGCGCAGGAATGAACAATGAGCGCAGGAATGATGTAACCTTCATAAATTTTTATCTACAGCTCGGATTGACTTGCTTCAAAAAGCAAAGTTGTAGTTCTTGATGAGAGGAATCTATTCATGCCATCAGAATGTAATTGCAATACATGTTTTATTTACTACCTAATCAACTGAAACAGTGCATAAAATGCTGAAAACAGTCAAAACAGAGGTATAATGTTCCAAACATAAAATCATGCAAACATGTAACAAATAACATATTCTAATCACTATTTGGCACTTTAACTTTGTCATATTTAATATTATGGCAGTTTTTATATGTCAACCATAGTGTAATAATGAGGCATTTCTAGGCCTCATCACTATGGTTTTGAGATTAATTTTAATGCTTAAGCTTTAATGTCTCAAACTAAAACGATTCAAATGTTTGATTTTTAATTAAATCTAATTTAAATGACAAACGTTTGAATTTAAAAATTATAAAAAAATAAATAAATAAATAAATAAAACTTTATCTATGTATATATATGTATATATATTTTTATATACATAATAAAGTAAATCGAAGTTGTTTGTTTCCGAAGGTTTAATTTAGTGCTTTATTAAGGATTTAAGTTAAGTTTTATTTTAATTTTGTTTTTATTGTTTTAATGTCTATAGGCTATTGTGTTATTTGCAGGTACAAAAGCATGGATCTGGGACAACATGGCGACAAGTTGGTGGACCTCGTTGATTGAAGTTTTATCCGAGGAATACTTGGCGATAAAGACCTGCGTGGATAGGGACCTAGCGACAGGGGTGTGTGGATTCAAACGGCTAAACCGGACATAGACCTACATAGATAGCTAGATGCCTCGGACACGTACTACGGATGCGGGACTTGGCAGAGGCTACGGGTTCGGGGGCCGACTGTGGACAATACGAACACTGACTTGGAGCTACACGCAGGCAACCTAAACAGCTAACTGGACGTAGCACCCATATGGTGGTGCGAACAAGTATACACGAAGGACAACAAAAATGACAGGGCGATTACACCACATGGGACGATGATGTGGATTGCTGATGTTTAGACGTGGCAAACAAGGATAAGATTGACTTGGACCATGGAAGATGCACTCATAGACAAGCTAGTTCTGCTGCTGAAATTCGAAGAGTGTGGTTGAATCAGATTGCAGGTTGAACTTCGGGGATAGCACGTTATAGAGGAAAGTTGTCTTTTCTGTTAAAATTCAAAGCCAAGATGGGAGCCTTCTTGAGAATTATAGTACGACAGTTGCCACAAAATCTGGTAAAATTTTGCACAGCGTTGCACCAGACGAAGATATGGATAAGAGTGTAGACCTAACAACGACACTGTTGCTAAACGTGGACTTGGTCGGGCAATATCGACCGAGATAACGTAGATAGCCATGTTGACGATGGCAGATTTGCAAACGTGATGAAGATGCTTTGGATGCGCTGTCAACCCATAAAGGAGTTATGGATGAGTGTGGTGTAGACACAGATTCGATGGTACTATGTTCTCAGAGGGCATGACGCAGGTAATAAATCATGGTGGCGATCGCTGGTGGAGCTCGATGTCACCAACGGATTCAAAAGGTAGTGATGGGTCTTGGAGTAAGATCCAGTCGAAGTTGCATTGCAGATTGTTCATTGGAGTTGACGTAGAACTCGATGAACAGGTAGAATGCTGACGTTGTGAACCTGCGGTCTCCGTTTTTAGCAAAGGATGAGCAATGCGTTGGTGTGACATAGATGCAGGCTTGACGCAAATGCTTGCACGATGGATGGGACGTACCTTGGAGCAGATAGTCACCTGGAAGTTGTAGAATATTCGTTTTCAAAGAAACACATGCAATGGGCGAGAGCCTAGTTTAATTTCATGCAAATGATTGTTGTCATACCCATGTAGACGTCCGTCCGTTTGTAACGGATAGGTTGGGTTAGCACTGGATATGCATATGAGCTAAGATTTTATGAATATAGCTGTTGGACGAGGTTAGGCGTATTCATGGAGCGCTAGGACCTCCAATGATGCACATATGCCAAACTCCAAGTGGAAAGAGTGGCGGGTGTATGTTGTTGTTCTGGAAGACCAAGAAAAGGAACGACGGAAATAGGCCTTTTGGGTTGTAACGTTAATGGAAGGCGCAGTGTTTTATTATGATGGAGCCCAAGGACACGCAATCCCTGTGACCAGCCTGTCAAGCGAACATCACAGTGCCCGTTATTTCACAATGGCAGGGCGCCTATTGTACGTAGACAAAATAAAGAGGGTAAGTTGCATAGAATAAGGTGATGGGATGCATTTCTAAAAGTTTTATAGTTATAAGGGGAAATCAAGTAAATCCAAAATTTTCACATATGGTAGAGGACCATAATTATGAAATCAATGCGTTTGCAAAAAAAAGACTTAGAATAGTAGTTTTAATTAAAGAAATGAAAATGAGCCGCTACGTTTGCTGTTACGAAGCGAAACCAAGCGACATGAAAGGAAGACAGAGAGGGTTTTTACGAAGGAGGTTAAATACGCCATTGAAACATGAAAACATGGTTGGAAAATTTTGAGACAGAGCTGCAGGTGTGAAAGCGAGGCTTCGGAACTGGATCTATTGGAAGATTTCTTCTCCCACGCTATTGGACTGGATTTTTCACCATTGATGCCATTTAAGTTGGTATCTGCATTTGTAATGAACTTATTTGAAAATATTTTATTTCCAAAATATTGAAGATTCAGTGAGTTTTAATGCATGTCAATGGTTAACTTGTTTGTTATTTCAATATATTGCACCTTTTTCCTTAGAAGATTGCACCGTATTGAAGGCTAGATTGCGTAGATACGGATCACCTTAATGCTGATGTCTATGCAAGATACTAATGTTTGCAGGGTCTGTGGGGGATTTTAGAATTACAACATTTGTTTTGTTTTTTCTTTCTAACTCCTACTTTTTCCATTTTTTTAACTTTTCCAAATAAAATAAAAAATAGAAAAATCCAAAAAGAGATGCACATATTACAAGAATAAGCTTTAATGTTCCATTTAAAGCAGTTACGTTTTTGTTTTAACTGAAATTCAAAATTCCAAAATTATTTAAAGTTTACACTTTTAATAGGAATTTTGTAATTTCAGTTTTGCATGATTTCACAGTTTAAAAGAAAATCAGAATTTTTCAAGCTTTGCATTTCGTTTTTAAAGCAATAAATTAACTCCCTTTATGAAAATCACAATTTCATTAAAAGGGGGTAATTTATATGGCATACAAAGGCTATTACATTTTAAAGTTAGTCATCTAGCTATTTTCTTTTCATGCTCAAAGCAACATAAAATGAATCCAATCATCATTTCATATTCATATTTTAGGGATAGATCACTTTAATAAATCAGAAATAAAAATGAATTAAAATCAATTTCATGCGCTCATGCATCTTTTTATTTCTGTACATAAGGGAAATCAAGCTCTTTCAATGTTATTTCTACACAAGGGAAATCAAGCCCTTTCAATTAATGAACAATAAAAGCATAGCATAATAAATACCAACACAGGCCCCTTGTTAACAGTTGTTTGCAAATCACTAAGGTATTCTAGCACTTTTTGACACATTTTCATAAGCATACATGCACACATTAAGTAAAAGGAACCTTGGAGAAATGTTTATTTCTTTGCAAGAGAAGATTTTCTAATCAAAATCCTAACTGTGAGTGTGGTTTTGCAATTGGGCAAAATTACCACTCAACACGCGGAAGCCCTTTGGAAGAAGCTTGAAAAGTTGTATGAGACGAAATCTGCAACAAATATGGTTTTTTTGAAAAAAACGCTTTATAGCCTAAGGATGAAGGAGGGTTCATCTGTGGTAGATCACTTGAATGAGTTTAATACCCTTATCAGTAAATTGGTTTCGGTTAATGTGAAGATGGAGGATGAGGACAGAGCTATCACCCTACTTTGTTCCCTCCCGGAGACTTGGGATCATTTGGTGATGACCATCAGCAATGCATCATCAGGAACTCTAAAATTTGATGGTGTGGTAGCCGCTTTGTTGGCAGAAGAGTTGAGGCGGAAAACGTCTCTAAAACCCTCAACCAATGAAGCCCTAGCTGTGAGAGGTCGATCTCTCGAGAGGAGTCAACAAGGTAGATCAAAGTCCAGATCTAAATCTAAAGGACACAAGTTGAAAGGGAAGTGCTGGCATTGTGGGAAGCCAGGGCACTCAAAGGAGGATTGTTGGCAGCTAAAAAAGGAAAAAATTGGTGAAAAGCAATTTCAGCCATCAGCTGAGGCCAGTACAGTAAATTTAGGAGAGATGGCAACATGTGAGGCTTTCTGTATCATCAACAGCAATTCTGTTTTATAAACTGGATTTTGGACTCGGGTGCATCTTTCCACATGTCTCCTCACAGAGACTGGTTTGACAAATATCAACCATATAGTGGTGGGATGGTCTACTTGGGTGATGATCACCCTTTAAAAATTGTGGGAAGAGGGACATAAGGATTAGGTTGGACGATGGTAGAGAAAGGATGTTATGTGATGTACGACATGTGCCCGATTTGCGGAAGAATTTGCTCTCAATCAAGATGATGGATAAGCTAGGGTATTCTATCACTTTCGGTAACAACTACTGCAAAATTACAAGAGGAGCCCTTGTAGTAACAAAAGGAGAATATCATGGAACCCTATATCGTTTATGCGGTGATATGGTGACAAACCATGCAGCAGCAACAATTTCAAGAAATTTTTCAGGATGCAGTAATGCTATGGCATCGACGCCTAGGACATGAGTGAAAAAGGTCTAAAAATTCTGCATGATCGAGTTATGCTTTTTGGGATCAAGTCTTTTAATTTAGACTTGTGTGAGCATTGTATTTTTGGTAAACAAAAGAGGGTTCGGTTTACTGCAAGCCCTGGTCAGAGTTCTGATTTTCTGCAACTTATACATTTTGATATTTTTGGACCAGTCCCCAGTCAGTCCTTAAATTGTGCTATCTATTTTCTAACATTTATAGATGATTATTCTAGAAGAGTGTGGGTTTATTTTTTGAAGAAGTCGGAAGCTTTGCAGAAATTTAAAGAGTTCAAAGCTCGAGTAGAGAAAAGTTTGGGCAAGCTTGTTTTATGTCTCAGGTCAGATAATGGGGGTGAATATTGCTCCAAGGAATTTGATAAATTTTGTACATAGGAATGAATTAAGCATCAGAAGACTATACCATATACTCCACAACAAAATGGTGTGGTTGAGCGGATGAGTCGCACAATCATGGAACGTGCAAGAAGCATGCTTAGCGCATCCATGTTGGATAAAAGGTTCTAGGTAGAGGTTGTTAATACAACTGTTTACCTCATTGACAGGTCACCTACAGTTATGTTGGATGGACAAATTTCAGAGGAGGTTTGGTGTGGTAAGCCAATTGATTACTCTCATTTGTGTACCTTTGGCTGTGATGCATTTGCCCATGTGCCTAACGAAAAAAGGTCCAAACTTGACCCAAAGTCAAGCAAATGTGTTTTTCTCGGCTATGGAGATACAATAAAGGGGTATAGATTGTGGGATACTGCAGCCCACAAGGTAATTATTAGCCAAGATGTTATTTTTGATGAAAAATCCATGCAAAGGAAGGAGGTACAACAAACACCTAATGTTGTATCGGTTGAAGTAGATATGAACGATGATGAAAATGAAAATCAGCATGCAAAAGCTTTTGACCAGCATGCAGAATAGCAAGTAGAGCAACCACAACAATCACAAGACCAAGAGCCACAACCAACATATCATTTGGTTAGAAGATCTACATGTCCACAAAAGAGTCCAAAAAGGTATTCTCTTGTTTTTCAGTCCTCTTTTGCTTTGTTAACTGATGATGGTGAGCCTAGTTCATTTCAGGAAGCTAAAGAATCTGAGAATGCAGAAAAATGGAGGAAATCCATGGAGGAGGAAATGGAAGCACTTTGCAAAAATAAAACGTGGGAACTTGTGGATCTCGCACCTGGAAGAGAGGTTGTTGGAAACAAGTGGGTGTATAAAGTAAAGAAGAACAATGATGGGTTGTTGGAACGCTATAAATCTCACTTGGTGGCAAAAGGTTATGTGCAAAAGTTAGGTCTAGACTTTAATGAAAATTTCTCTCCAGTTGTGAAAATGACTACTGTTAGATTTTTACTTGCACTTGTAGCAGCTTGATGTAAAGACTGCTTTCCTGCATGGTGATCTCGAGGAGGAGATTTATATGGATCAGGTTGAGGGCTATGAAGAAAGAGGCAAAGAGCATTTGGTTTGCAAACTCAAGAAATCTTTGTATGGGTTGAAACAGGTGCCAAGGATGTGGTATAGAAAATTTGACACCATGAAGAGCCAAGGTTTAGCAGGAGCGAAGTTGACCATTGTGCATACTATAAGAGGTTTGATGATCTCAATTTTATTATATTGTTGTTATATGTTGATGATATGCTGGTTGTAGGCCCTAGCATGAAGAAAATCATTGATCTTAAGGCTTAGTTGGCTAGGACATTTGAAATGAAGGATTTAGGAGCAGCAAACCAAATTTTAGGGATGAAGATACACAGGGATAGAACAGGAAGGAAGATTTGTTCATGTCAAAAGTCATATATAGAAAATATTCTGCAGCGATTCAATATGAAGAATGCAAAACCAGCTAGTACCTCCCTTCTTTCACACTTCAAATTGTCTTCGGAACAATGTCCTAGAACAGAAGCAGAGAAGACAAGCATGTCTCGTGTACTATATTCATCAGCAGTAGGAAGCCTCATGTATGCCATGGTAAGCACCAGACCGTATATTGCCCAAGCAGTGGGAGTTGTCAGCCGGTACATGGCAAATCCTGATAAGGAGCATTAGAATGCGATGAAGTGGATATTTAGATATTTAAGAGGCACTTTAGATGCTGCTATTTAACGGATCAGAAAATTTGCAAGTTAAAGGTTTTGCGGATTCTGATTATGGTGGAGATAGAGATGGGAGAAAGTCCACTACAGGATATACTTTCACTCTTGCTGGTGGAGTTGTGAGTTGGACTTCCAAGTTGCAGTCTATGGTGGCTTGATCAACCACTGAAGCAGAATACATTGCAGCAACTGAAGCCAGCAAAGAGGCAATTTGGCTAGAACGACTGTTGGGTGACTTCAAGATAATGCAAGAGAAGATTACGTTGCATTGTGATAGCCAAAGTGCTATTCAGTTAGTGAAGAACCCAACATTCCATGATCGCACGAAACACATTGATGTTAAGTACCATTTTATAAGAAATATGGTGGAAGAAGGTAGGATCCTGTTGCAGAAAATTGGTATTGAAGTGAATCCTGCAGATATGCTTACAAAGCCGGTCAAGACAGAGAAGTTTGAGTGGTGCAAAACTTCTCTGGGCTTTTCTGAAAATGTGATAAGGGCAGCATTGGGCAATTGGCACTTGGATGGAAAAAAATCGGCAAAAGAATTCTTGTATATCGACTTCAAGTGGGAGAATGTTAGGAGGTGAAGTCAATATCCAGATCTCCAATGTTCTTCAAAAGAGAGGTGCATGGTGGTGCAGCTTATGGAGAAAATACATAATTTTTTGGAGTCTTCCTTTGGGAGAGGAAATTAACAGTTTGTCTTTTCTATAAAAGAAGGACTCCTTGCATGTAAAGGTTAAGTGAACGTAAAATTTGCCGAAATCAATAAAAATACAGAATTTACCATTGCAGGGTTTCCACGTAAAATCTGTGTTACTGTTTTCTATGTTATTGTGTTTTCTGCTTGCACGTAATTTGATATTTTTTCTAACAGAGAGGAGGTAATCAGCCTAATAGTATGCTGGGGCTGTGAGAGGCCCTTTAGAATCTGTCATTTAAGGGCATCTGCTTCTTTGAGATTTAGAGCCAAACACCTCTAGTCTGGTAGAGTAAAGAAGGAGAGGCTATCCTCGCTAAACTTCTATATAAATTGCTCACTTGAATCTCATACTACAAAGGGCACCTGAGGATAAGAGTAAAGGTGATAAAATGACAGACAAACCAATCAAAAGCAGAGATCAACAAGACAGAGTGTGGTAAATAGCTGTGAGAAAAGGATCTTGTTAAGCACTAAAATTAATGTGGACATGATAATGTTATCGATATGGCATTTTATCGATCAGCAACAGGCTTGACATTGTGTGCAAGTGCATGACTACAGAATTGACATTCTCCCATGTGCCCACAGCTTTTAAAGTTTGGCATCTTTTTCATCTTCAATGAAGTGCCAGCAGGCTTTATAGAATTTAATGAGGAATCCATGCATTAATGATGTTTTCTTTAAAGTTTATATTCGTGGTCACTTATTGCTAGAGATGTGTCATTCAAAATGGTGATGATTTAAAAGGCAGAATTTCTCATGTACCATGGCTTCAGTTTTAAAGGCCCTCATGCTTTCAATGTGGATGCATTGAATGTTCTGACTCATCTCTAGTGTGAAAATATTTGATGTTGTAATACTACCATGGTTTTAAGGATTAAAGTTCAGACTTTGAGTATGGAATCATGTTGACTAGAGCATAATACCCGAGGACAGTTTCACTAAAATATGGTTCAATGAATAAACACAACAGCAGATATTCTGAAGAATACACTGCTGTTTTCTCAATTCCAGTACTTAATGCCCTATGTTTGTTTTGCATAACATGGACTACTCATTTTCTACCCAAATTATTATTGTGCTTCTATCTGCTTATGTTTTCTGTCAAGATAGAGGACATATTTCTCCCTGTAGAGAGAAAAGTACTGAAATATGTTTCTGTATGTCTCCCATCTAGTTTCTTCTGTCTTTCTGATGTCAATGTATGGGCCAAATGGCTTTGTTTTAAATCACAATGTGCCTGACAACTTGGAATTGAAACTATCATACCTTTTTTGGTTTAAGATCTTAGTTATAATGGTGGAAGATATTCATTATTTCACCTCACAGTCAATTCAATGCAACCACATCTAGAAATGAAAACTTCAAAGCCCAATTATTTAGGGATGAAACACCAATGTTGAATGTGCTTAGACTTCAAGTTGCTTCATCCCTTATTCAATTCTGAGATGCTTCTGTTTCAAGAATGCTGATATAGAAGTCCCAGTACGTTCTTATATGAGAGTGGAAAGTATATTTTGTCTTCCTTTTGCTTTAAATGTAGATAATTGTCAAAGTCTTTTTTGTACAAGCACTAGAGAAGTGAATGTTTCATGGTTGGATATGCTGAGCTTGAATTGTCTCAGGACAGTGGAAAGCTTTTCCTTTATTTGACAGGGCGCACTCATATTATACAATTATAAGTTTGGTTACTGCATTAAGTAGACAATTGTAAATTTGTAGTGGTGAAATTATCTCAAGTTTAAAAGACTGCGTATATGTTGCTATAAATTTCGTTAGTACCATAATGATATTTTTACCTTTTCAGGATCTGTTTCTAGTATTTCCTGCAATTTTTCAACATTTTTTTAATTTTTCAATCTTGTCTTTGGAAATCAAATTGTTCATCTAGTTGAGCATCTCAAATTTTGAAATTGATGGATTGCAGTGAGTCAAGGCACTTGAAATAAATTTTGGCGTCATCAAAGCCAACATGAATTGGAATACAAGTCGTTGCTGCCTTGTCTCAACACAGCAGGCATTTCCTCATTTAGATGTATGAGTGAATCTTTATCATTTGCAACAGAAGACTGGGCATTTCTTAAATGTTGCATCTTATAGTAAACATTAGCACTCAATAGCAAAACATGTCTTTTTATTCACAGGATGCTGCTTGGTAATAAGTATAATTCTCCAAGGCCAACAACTGCCAAGTTTATGTATATTTTCATGTAAATTTGGGTTCGATTAATGAATTCTTTTGCCTTTAAGATATTGACTCTATTTTAAAGTAGAAATGATGCTATTGCTAATAAGATTTTATCTCATCTTCAATCCTTCTAATAGCAAGATCTGGGCACTTGTAGTGGAAGAAGGAACATTTACATAATGGCTTTGGATTTGGTATCAGATTCAAACATTCACTTGCCAGACCTGGACAAGGATTTAATGAATCATATTTCTAGTTTTGAATCCACAGTTAATGGTATGGTGATTGTGTTTATCTTCGTGCTTGGTTCAACTGTAAGTTGTGGCCAATGGAGAGATGGATTTCTTTCCATTGAAGATGACGTTCCACAAAGGCTGCAGTACATGAGTGAAGGTGTCGGAGAATAAATATGCTTATTTTCTTGTCCCAATTTGATATGGATATGCTGGAATCAACTGGTTAACTATTCATTTTCCACTATATGCATCATATTTTTCATTATAGCCTTGTTTTTTTGGTAATGTATGCTTGTAAATTTCAGGAAATATAAATATGTGTTTATGTAAAGCAATATGTTTCAGAAAGTCTCGTAGCTTGTGTTTTGAAATGAAATCTATGGAATCCATTTGCTATTTTGTTGACCTAGTGGCTAAATAGTTATTTATACATTAAATATTCACCATGGGCTTTGTCAAGGGATTAATATAATATTTATTTATTTAGAAAAGAACACACAAAATAAGCAGATAGATCCACAATGTGAAAATCTGTATATATATGATCCTTAATTTCTTGGAGTGCTGGCAAGGGGAAAAAAGAACTACTGTGTCTAATATTCCTGCATAGATAATCAACTGACATGAGCTTGACTGGTTAAATTCTTTTACTGTTAAGAAGGAGACCTAAGTTGGAATCTTGGCAAACGATATATGTATAATGGCCAAGCTGTTGTAATAGCACTCAAAATAAGATCCTAATGGTGGATAACCTTGTGAAAAGAGGGTTTCAACTCCAACAGATGTAGCCTCTGTGAATTTATGGTGGAATATGCCAATCATTTGAGTTTGAAATGCCCCTTAGCTCAAGAAGTTCTTTTAATCCTAAATAAATTCCAGGTTTCTTGGGTCTTCCCAAATTGTCTTCTTGATCTATGTCTTCAATGGAGTGCCCCATTCAAAAGTAAAAGACTCAACACCTTATGGGACTTTAGTCTCCCTCACTCTTTAAGGGGTCTTTGTAAAGAACAAAACAACCATATTTTCAAGGGCAAGAAAAGGGATAGTCTTGCAGTGGCCAACAGGATTACTTCTCTAACTGTGGAAAATTCTAAACTGGTAAACTTGGAAGAGGTTTGGGAATCAGAGAAAGAAGGTGTTATTGCTTCTGAGTGGGGTCTTGATTCAGTGGCAGTAACAATAAATTCTTCTACAAACAACTTGAGGCAGCAGAGAAAATGGATCCCCCTCTGGTTGGCATGCTGAAATTGAACTTTGATGGGGCGGCTAAAGGAAATCCTGGACCTGCGGGGGCAGGAGGTTTAATTAGAAACAGTAACGGTGACATTTTGTGGGCTTATGTTGAAGCTCTTGGGAACTAGTCAAGCCACTTTACTGAGGCTCGTGCTATGTGCTTGGAATCAATTTGTTGGTCAATCTTTAGGATAAGAAAGTGATCATAGAGGGGGATTCCTTAAACCTGATCAAAATAATGAAGGAGAATGTAGCAGTTAGTTGGAATTTAGCCACGATGATTGATGAAGCTTGGCAAATTATTAGGCTTCTAGAGGTGGTGGAATTCACTTATATTTTTAGAGAAGGGAATAGTGGGGTAGGTTGCATGGCAAATATTGGAGTAGTGTAGGAAAGTTACAATGTTTGGGAAAGAGTCTTCCCCCAACAAATTGTTGCAATTGAGAAACGAAATATGGACCCAACATGAAAATCTAATTTTATTTGTCAATATATCAAGCTTTATTCAAAAGGTGATGCAAAGGTGTCTTAGGAGTAGTATTCTGGAGAGATGGGCCCATGATAAGACAAGTAGGAGCAAGCATGAGGAAAGAGACTGGTGCAAATGGGTAATTGTGAATCCCCTAAAGTTGTCTAATTATTCAAAATCGGAAATTCGGGTTTTGTTAGTTCTCGATTGCATCATTTTTCTCAAGGGAGGTTCAAAAAAAGTCGTAAGGCATGCAGGAACAAGAGATTCCAAGGCGAATTTCCAAGGATTGGTAAAGAAAAGAGTAGGTTCTAGTAGAAAGAAAGCTTTTTTGACAAATACCAGGATTAGGTTGGCCTTATCAATGTTGATTGTGGTCTCCAATTTTTTTGGTTTGAAACCCATGTATGTGCTTTCTCCAAGGTGTTTTGACCTAGGAACATCATCCTTGTCTCGATATTGGGTGGTTTGAGATAGGAGAAGCTTTTGGTAAAAGGATGGCTTTATTGACAAATACCATGGTCAGGTTGGCCTTACCTATGTTAATTGAACCCCATCTACGTCTCAATATTGGATGGTTTGAGAAAAGAGAAGTTTATGGTAGAAAGAATGCTTTATTGACAAGTACCATGGTCAGGTTGGCCTTACCTATGTTAATTGTTATTTTCATATTTTTTAATTTGAAATCCACGTATGCTATTGATTGTGTTCCCCATGTTGTTTTGACCTGGGATCTTCATCCACGTCCCGATATTGAGCGGATGAAAATTGTGGGGACTAGGCTCTGAAACACTAGGGCTCGTTGTCAAATGGGATTTATGCAGGGTGGTGCACCCATGAATATTACGATTCACATTGATAATCATGATAGCAACTATGTTAATTCCATGATGAAGTATCACATGATTCTGGTATCCTCATCTACCCAAATTCTTATTATGGTTGTTTCCAATGATGTTGGTATTAGACCTACGATTGATATAGATTGCTTTCCCCATATTGTTTTGAATTGGGATCTTCACCCACGTCTTGATATCAGGCGGATTACGACTATGGGGATAGGGCTCCACAACTCCAAGGCTTGTCGTCTAATGAGTGTCATTCAGGGTAGTGCATCTATAAAAACCATGATGTGTGCTCATGTTAATGATCAGGATGGTTCATTTGTTTGTTCCATGATGAGAATTCATGGGATTCTGGCATCCCTAGCCACCCAATTTTTTCTTAACTCCCAGGAGTTGGTGGGAAGTAATCTTCAGTGGGTAGAAGAGATTGGTTCTGGTAAAGGCTAACTTATCTATGGTTGGCGATAATCTTAGAATTAAGTCGTTGCTTCTTAATGTGAATCAAGAGGTTCAAGGGATCCTGGACAAAGGAGGCTTGCTACATTTTCTGAGAAAGTTTGATGGGTATGACCATGAGCTTTCAAGACATTGCGTACTCGTGATCTGATGGAAGGGTGAAAGTTTTTGGCCACGACTTCACCGTCAATATTGCCTTGCTTGGAAGTTGCAGGCTTAACTGTTGAGGGAGAGTGCAGTAGGAGAGAAAAAACTTGTTCATTGGGGAAATGGACAAATATTTTTTCGAGTATGAGAATCCAAGAAGGGAAGGAAATAGAGTGGCTAGGGATTCGCTTCCTTAACCCTGGAGGAGGGTGGTTATGCCTATTATAGACTATATTATGTTATATGCGAAGACTTCTATTGTCAGGAGCTTCCATTTAGCGTTTTTGAACTTCCTTCACAGAGCCAGAAGAATGAACATTCTTGCTTTTCTTTTCAGATATATGGAAAAATCAATTATGGATGTTCAACGAGGTAGAGCATCGAATTCTCTCCACCAGGGGCTTCTGCTTATTATATTCAAACATGTGCTGAAGAAAGTGCTATGGGAGTCTAAAGAGAGAAGGATCCCAAAAGAGAACCTAATTCTTACTACGTCTAAGATTGCCTTGTCAGGAAAGAAGATCAAAGATGATTTGGAGTATACCCCTCCAAGAACAAGAAAAATAATGTCTATGCTTTTAAAGTAGCGTTGTTAGATTGGTAAGGAGGATGATAGTCACCTAGTGGAATCTCAAACAATCTCTAATAAGGGTGTTAAAAATTTAGGCAAGAATCGAAAGGCGAATGATCTCCCCGATCAAGTTATGGAGGTTGAATCCAAAAAGGGTGATGATGTTGGTAGGGAGGCGCATGTGGTGTCTTCCTCGCTTGAGTTTGGTAATCACTTCAATAAGGAACACAAGTTGAATACTACAAACCTTAGCAGGGATTTAGATGGTGAATCCTCGGTGAAACACATGTTGGAGGTATTAGAGAATAGTTATTCAAATCTAAAGGATCTTAATGACACCATGAGAAGATTGACCCAATTGTTGGCTCATAATACGGACGACACTATCAAAGACTTGAAAAAAAGGATTATGTTGCTGAGATCCCAGCATGAAGTGTTGAAGAACAAGGGGAATGTTTGATTCTCTTTTGTGTGGATCCCTTCCTTTGTTGCTTTATATTGTTTAGGTTTTTTGTGGTCTTTCTAGTTTGACCAGCGACTTTGTCTTGTCTGGTTGGCAGTTTTAGTTCTAGCAGGTTTCTAGGGCCTGGGTTGATCCCTGGCTATTTTATGTGTGTTTCTCTTTGAAGCTATATTGTCTATCCTTATGTAACTTTTTGCTAAAAGGTTTGGGGTCCCTTTCAAAAACCCTTCTTCTACCCTAAAAAAAAATACCACTAGTCAAGATGTTAATATAGATGAGGCTCGTTTCAATCCCATATAAGCATGGGTCGACACTTGTAAGAAACCATACAATTATGTGTTATTAGTACAAGATTTTTTTTTTTACAAACTTGAAATGTGTGAGAAGATTTGCCATGTATAAGTTGGTTTATTAAAATTTTACCCAAACTGACAGTTACAAGTAACTTGGAAATAGTTTACACAAATGATATATATGCAAATTAATACAATTAATTTAAAGTTGAAATTTGTAATTTATAACGAACATTTTAAATCTATAATAGGAAGGTTATATCTATTTATATGCATGCTTCAATCTGTAAGTTTTACATATTTTTTACAAACTTGAAATGTGTGAGAGAAGATTTGCCATGTATAAGTTGGTTTAGCAAAAATTTTACCCAAGCTGGCAGTTACAAGTAACTTGGAAATAGTTTACACAAATGATATGTATGCAAATTAATACAATTAATTTAAAGTTGAAATTTGTAATTTATAACGGACATTTTAAATTTATAACAGGAAGGTTATATCTATTTATGCATGCTTCAAACTTTAATCTCTATGTCAACCATAGATGACTTCAAATTGAATAACGTTAGTTTAATGTTATCAAAATATCATAATTATATCTAAGCCAGATAACCATCTTTTATCCATATAGGTTTGAAATAGGGATAATAATTAAAAAGAAGAAGCTATATGTCATTCCCATCGAAATACTAGAATATTACATTTGTCATCAAGTCAATTAAACCATATTCAACTTGAATTTTTTAAAAATATATTATTCATGCCCTTTTCTTTCAAATTTATTCATCTTCCTCGGTGGAAAAAGGATAAATTAATCATTGATCAATCGAGCAATTATATTGGTCTATTATGCTACTACCGAATTTTTTTTTTTTTGAAAAATTTGAAAAAACTTGTATTAAAACAAAGATCAATTACAATATGGGAAGAGAATCTTCCCAACCGAATTTAGAGAGAACACATGCTTACAATAGTAGAAGAAGATTTGCAATGGAGCCAAATCTCCTGAACCATTAACTAGCTAGCAGGGGGGTCGGCATGGACAGTTGATGCAGCTTGTCATGAAATCGCGACACTATTCTTCCCCTTAGGCCGCGCACATGCAACATGTCGTGATATCGCGACACCTTTCCCCTTTGGCCGCGAAAAAGCAACAAGTCGCGATATCGCGACACTTTCCTCCTTTGGCCGCGAAAATTCAACAAGTCGCGATATCGCGACACTTTTCTCCTTTCGGCACGAAAGTGCAACATGTCGCGATATCGTAGCACTTTTTCTCTCTCGGTCGCGATGAAGCAACATGTCGCGATATCGCGACACCATTTCTCCCTTGGCCGCGATGATGCAACATGTCGCGATATCGCGACACCATTTCTCCCTTGGCCGCGAAAATGCAACATGTCGCGATATCGCGACCCCTTTTCTCCCTTGGCCGCGAAAATGCAACATGTCGCGATATCGCGACCCCTTTTCTCCCTTGGCCGCGAAAATGCAACATGTCGCGATATCGCGACCCCTTTTCTCCCTTGGCCGCGAAAATACAACATGTCGCGATATCGCGACCCCTTTTCTCCCTTGGCCGCGACGAAGCAACATGTCGCGAAATCGCGACAACTTTCCACCCTTGGCCGCGACGAAGCAACATGTCGCGAAATCGTGACAACTTTCCACCCTTGGCCGCGACGAAGTGACATGTCACGAAATCGCGACAACTTTCCGCCCTTGACCGCGATGACGCTTCCACCCTCGGCCGCGACGGCGCAACATGTCGCGATATCGCGACAACTTTCCACCCCCGGCCGCGACGGCGCAACATGTCGCGATATCGCGACAACTTTCCACCCCTGGCCGCGACGAAGCAGCATGTCGCGATATCGCGACAACTTTCCACCCCTGGCCGCGACGAAGCGACATGTCGCGATATCGCGACAACTTTCCTGCAGTGATCGCGACGACGCAACATGTCGCGATATCGCGACAACTTTCCTCTAGTGACCGCGACGACACATGTCGCGCTATCGCGACAACTTTCCTCCCTTTGTTTTTTCTTTGATCATTGGCTCAAGGACCTTTCCAGACCCCGTCTAATCACCTCATCCTCAATATCCATGTCACTGTGCAACTGAACTCCAACCTCCTTTTCCGCACCCATCTTAGCCAAAAATTCAGCCGCTTTGTTCAAATCTCTACTCGCATAAATTGGGATCACGTCCTCCAATTCCTTCCATAATTATTTAATTTGGGTAACAAGAGCCCTCAACCTCCAAGCTTTCAGATCAAAGTTCCTCATGCAGTCTAGAGCTCCAACCATTATTTGCGAGTCTGATTCAAGAATAATCCTGCGGTGGCCATGTTTCACTGCCCAAACAGAAGCAGACTTGATGGCAATGGCTTCGGCTTCATTGTTAGTGGATCTTCCCAGGCCTTGCAATTTCTAATAGAGCACAATCCCAGCATGGTTCCGGCACACCACTCCAATTCCGACTCTACCCGGATTGCCTTTTGCAGCTCCATCAGTATTGATTTTAATCCAACCTTCAGGGGGAGGTTTCCAACAATTTTTGTCGTGTCCCTCGTAGTTCAACGCGTTCTTCCATAGCTCCAATGTCAATTTGAGCTTCCTCCTCAGCATGAACAACCACAGTTTCGGTAACCTTGCTCCAAATGGTCTGCCAAACCCCGTCTAGAGCAGTAAAAGTTTCTCTAAAAATTTTGGCATTTCTTTCCAGCCATACTTGCCACCAGATAAATCTTAAACCGATCTCCCAGCCAAAACGAAGAGCTTTAGATTTGAATCTACCTTTCTGCCATTTTGCACAGATATTCATCCGGTTCAGGTCACCACTTACTTGAATTTTAAAGTATGCAAACCAACGCAGCCAAATCTGTCGGGTGAAAGGCCAACCAAACAACAAATGCTCAGCAATTTCCTCGCTCTTGTAGCATAGTACACATTGAGAAGGGTCGATGATACCTTTTGATTTGAGATTATCAAAAGTGAGGATTCCATTGTGCATGCACTGCCAGGCAAAAAAGTTAACTTTCGGCCAGCCTTTAGAGTGCCAAATTTTCCTCCAGTTCTCAACCTGAAAAGTATGAGGGGGGCTCTAGGAGAATGTTGTCATATCCGTCCTTTATTGTATAGACGCCAAGACTCCCAAAGCCCCAGGCTAGTTCATCCTCCACGTCTCCCCTTGTACAAAATCTTTCTGTCAGAATTTTAGTCATGATGGGAGTCAAATCCGGAGGGATTGAAATGGGCCACTCATCCAACTTCTTGAACTGCTTAAACTTACACTCCCCCAGCTAAGTAGTTGTGAAATAACTTTCAATACAGATCCATCCCTTGGCTTCAATGGCTGCTTTTATTGGCTGTAATTATGGAAATTCAGCAATGATGGGTGGGAACTGATCCCAAGAATTTGTCCAAAAATGAGCCTTCTCCCCTCTTCCCACTTTCCAAAATAAGCGGTCTTTAACAACTTGAGACCCTAACTTGAGAGCCTGCCAAACTAGGGACCCAGTACCATCCAAGGGGATGCGAGCTACATCGATTGGGTTGGCCTGTCCCACGTATTTGCTAGTTAGGATTCTACTGAAAAGGGAGGTGGGTTGGGAGATCTATCTCTAGTACAGCTTTCCAACCAAAGCTTTATTATTCAGCTTAGATTTTCTCAAACCCAGACCTCCTTTAACCTTGGGCTAGGTAACTTTGTCCCAGCCCACTAAGGCCCACTTTCTCTCTCCCTTTGCTCCTTCCCATAAAAACTTTCTAGCCATCCTGTCCAACTCTTTCCATATTGTAATCGGGGCAGCCAGGATAGAGAATTTGTAAATTGGCATGGCTTGAATGATTGACTGTAAGAACGTTAATCTGCCGCCATAACTTAACCACTTGTGAGACCAGTGATTAATTCTGTCCTTGATACACTCCAGCAAATTCCTCCATGTGTCTAATTTCAGCTTCTTAAAGTGCAAGGGGGCCCCCAAGTAAACCACTGGGAGAGAAGTCCTTGTGAATCCCAGGATTTCTAAAATTCTATTCTGAAGCCTTTGCTCCAGATTAAAAAAAACCACTTTGGATTTCTTGTCATTAATGACCTGTTGAGTAGCCCCGAGATAGACATTAAGAGTATCCCTAATCATTCTTGCTTCCCTGAAGCTGACCACTCCCACCAAACCAGTGTCATCCACAAACTGCAGGTGCGTTAAAACTTCGTCACCCACCCTGATACCCAATAATCTACCTTGTTGTCTTTTCCTCAAGAAAATTCTGCCAAGACCTTCAGCCAAAATGAGAAAAAGATGAGAACATGGATCCCCCTAGCGCAGTCCCCGAGTAGCTCCAAATGGTTGCGAAGGAAGGCCTTTGATTAGCACAGAGTAAGTCGGGGTAGAGACACAGCTCATGACCCACTCTATCCAGTCCTGAGAGAAACCAAAGGCTGCCATCATTTTAGCCAGAAAACTCCATTCAACCCTGTCATAAGCCTTTGACATGTGCGATTATATGAACATCCCTTTATTACCCGAAGTGTGCATTGAATGGATTGTTTCTCGGGCCACAACCACCCCATCCGGAATCTGTCGTCCCTCAACAAAACCCCCTTGCTCAGAGGAGACAATGTTGTGAAGAAGAGGTTTTAGGCGCTCAACCATTACCTTTGTGATTATTTTGTACAACACATTACATAAGGCAATAGGCCTATAATCTGAACCCCTCCTCCCCTTTTGGAATTAAGGTAATGAAAGTGTGGTTTATAGCTTTAAGCATTATCTTATTTTCTCTGGACTCTTCTACAACAGCCCTTACATCTTCCTCTAAGTAGTCCCAGAAATCCTAAAAAAACTCAATTGGGAAGCCGTCTGGACCTGGAGTTTTACTAGTGCTCATTCCAAAGACCATAGTTTTCAATTCATCTCTATCAATGGGTTTAAGGAGGGCCTGATTTTCATCCTAAAAAATAACAGCAGGTATGACATAAATAACTTCATTTTGGGCCTCTACATCTTGTACCACACTTTCCTTAAAAATCTTAGAAAAATAATCCATAGCATGGGAATGCATACCTGGAAGTGTATCAAAGGAATGACCGTTCTCATCTTGAAGGGCCTCCATCTTATTCATCTGTCTTCGAGCACAAGCAGTCCGATGAAAGAATTTTGTATTTCTGTCCCCTTCTAATAACCAGGTGGTTCTTGCTCTCTGCTTCCAATAGGTCTCCTCCTGGTTGTCAATGTCCTCAACCGTTGTACACAAGGCATCATCCTCAACTTTGAGCTGGTCTGTAATTACTCCTTCTCTGAACTATTTTTGGACCTCATCCCATCTGGCCACCAATGGAGCTCTTTGGGCCTGGAAGTTTGTTTTATTAGCACGCCTCCAATACTTCAACCGATTTTTGACATATTGTAGTTGTTTGTGGATTCTGAATATTGCTCTCCCATAAGCTAGGCGACCTTCGTCCCACCACTGTGGAATTTTCTCCCGAAGTTCTTTCTGAAGCCAAAAATTCTCAAATCTGAAAGGTTTGTGATGCTGCCCCATCCTAGTCCCGCCTTCCAACAGAATGGGACAGTGATATGAAATTGGGCCTTCTAAAATCTGAAAATTTATATTCCATTTTACAAACGCCTCCTCTGAAACCAGAAAATGATCTAGCTTAACCTTCCTGCTATGTGGCTCCCGCCTTTTATTAGTCCAAGTGTAGTTAATGCCAAGACATTTAATGTCCACTAAGTGCAAAGCCTGGACTTGGGCAATCATGAAACGGTCCCTTAGGTCCAAAAATGGTGTTCCCCCTTCCTGGTCTCTAGAAGATAATTTAGCGTTAAAGTCCCCCGCTATAATCCAGTCTAGATCTTCCCTTGAGGTTTGCATGTTATGCACGACCTTCCACTCGCCGCCTACGACCATCTAGGTTTTGAGACCCATAACGGTTTGTGATTAGAACGTGTTCCGCAGTTGACATTATTCCTAAAAAGAGAAGTGAGAACACCCCTCCAGGCAAGATGTTCTATTGCGGACCATTCAAGAGAGTTCCACAAAGTAACAATCCCCCCTGAGGCACCTTGGGCAGCCACATCCATATGACCAACACCCCTCCAAATTTTGTTGACTGTTTTGGACATAAGATCTAATGACATCTCAGTCTCCTGTAAAAGCAAAAAATCAATATTACGATTCTCTAAAAGTCTTCGAACAACAGATTGATGGGTTCTGTTGTTTAAACCCCTCACATTCCATGATTGTATAATCATTGGTTACCTTGGGAGCAATAAGAGTCTATTGTCCTCACCGATCCTCCCGTGATCAGTTTGTCTCCTTAGGCTGCTAGCAACTCCTTATTGGATCTTCTACCTACTCCCTGAGAATTGTTGTTTTTTGATCTTTTTTCTACCCGGGTTATCCCCAAAGTTGGCCTTTCCCCGTTCTTCTCTGGTATTCCCATGCTGACATCCTGAGATACTGTCTGCTCCTAGTTATGCACTACTAAACCCCCTGAACACACTGGCTGTGATACCTCACAGAGTTCAACTACCTGTTGTATGACGGGAGAAGATGAGAGAGGGAGTTTCCCGGGAATATTAGAACTCCCGAAATTATTAAGACATGCATTTTTTTTAATAAGCTATATGTGGCTTTTATTAGGGGCCACTCATCAAAATACTAAAATATTACATTTGTATTTGTTGATAGGTCAATTAAACCATCCAACATGTCTTTCTATCACATATATATTTCATTTATTTTTCTATGAAAAGTGTTATGTTTCCACAATCAACACCTTAACATCATTTTCACAAAAAGAAAATCTCACTTGGACCAGTTGCCTTCTAAAATTTGAATTCACAAATGTGAAGATCAACACCACGATTGGCTAAATTATTTGTTAGCAAATTTCCCTTTTCTATAGATATGTTCACATTTTCAAGAGATTGTCTCCAATAATAGATGATGAACATCAACAAACACATTGTTTTTTATCCAATCCCCACATCCATTTTTGTTGATAGCATTAACAATAATTTGTGAACCTATCTCAATTGAAATATATCTCCATCATTTTTCAATTGCAATTTTAATCCTTGTAAGAAGTACCTTAGACTCTGCATAATTCCTAGTTAAAGTTTCATATGATTATGAGAGGAGAATTTTGCCTTAATTATTTTGAAAAAAAACATCTCCACCAACATTTTTCGGATTTCCATTAAAGTTAATTTTGATAAACCCAACTTTTGAACATTTTCAATTTACCCTAAGATCGAAACAAATTCTTTTTTTAATGTCATTATTGTAGATAACTCTTCCATATATGTTTAAATATTGTAATCAAGTTGTTACCACATCTTTTTCCACACTTGAGACTTTCCATGATGAGCACCATATCTATAAATATTTTGTAAGAGAGGCAATAATATGGTTCCAAACTTGGGCATGATTTTGAGATTTATTTTTAAAAATTCTATTATTTATTTCAAGCCATAAATTCCAACAAATAATGATAGGACCAATCCTCCATAGAATACATAATGTTTTAGCTTTGAAATAATTAATCTAACATTTCATCAACTCTTTTAATGTTGATGGAGCTACCTAATATATTTTCATATTTTTTTAAAAGTAATCCCAAATGATGTGAACAAAGAGAATGAAAAAGTAAATGGTTTGATGTTTCTAAATCCTTCTCATATAAGGTACATTTGAAAAGCCTATGATATCCTCTTCTTTGTAGACTCTCTCTCTCTCTCTCTCTCTCTCTCTCTCTCTCTCTCTCTCTCTCACACACACACACACACACAAACACACACACAAAATCTTACTTTGAACTGCTAACCAAAGGAATGTTGAGGTCTTGGGGAGAGCCTTTAATAACCAAACATTCTTCCATGGAAAATCTTTGGGAGTAGAAAATTTTGGATGCTTTAAATAATCATAACCTAACTTGACTTAGCATCTACTAGATTTTGATAGATTTCAAACCTACTCATCCCTTTCTGTAAAAATCAACAAATAAAACTCTTGAAGCATTTTTTGAATTTTATTTGCAATTTGTTTGGGTTCCTTTTCTTCAACTAGGTTACCAATAGAAATACTTGATTTGGAGTTTTTGCTCATATTGATATAATATTTTACCTTTGGACCTTTACAACCTAGGTATGCCTGAGCCAATGATCACCATTTATAATCAACAATAAGAGGATAAGGCTTTAACCAAGCATTTGACTAAAAACTTGCATAATATCTCATTGATTGATCATCTAATATATTTCTTGATCAATTACAAACTATTTGATATGATGTTTGTTGCATAACTTTATTATGATTAACATAAACCATTCACCAATATGTAGAAATATCAAATCATTTATCCACAATACATTATCCACAATAACAATCCACAAATGAGAGAGAGATAGATAATACCCTTAAGGTAGGGAAACACCAATAATACTCCTTAAGGAAGGAATCACTCCACAAGTTCTCCGAAAATGAGAGGCAACTTAAGGAGGGCAAAGTCCCATAAGCCATTTCGTGGGCAACGACAATTACATAAGATTCATCAATGATGATTACAATGACAAATATCTCTTTTTTATATATCCATATTCTTATTCTACTTTGGGGAGCCTATTACGAATATAATATAATATTATAATACAATCAACCTTGGGTTATGGGTGGCCCATGCCAACCCTTATACAATATAACAATATATCCCCAAATATCTATTCCTAGATACCCTACCAAAGTTACATGTTGGTGATCCTTTGTATAGGGTTTTTTCAAGAGAACCTATATATTTTTGAAGTAACATTTTTGCCCAATTCTTTCCTTAATCTCTAAATAATCTCCATCCAAATTTGACCCCTAAGTCCAAACTCATAAGTTTGAAATTCCACAAGCTTGCTCCTCCAATATTCTTTCCTTTGCAAACCATATCCCACTTATAAAGAGGAAACTCAAATTTTTCCTTTCACCCTTCTCAAAGAAAGTCTTTGAATTTTATCAATTTCTAATGCTATAACTATTAGCAATATTGAAAATGACATGATATAAATAGGGATGAATTGCAATGTAGTCTTTATGAGTTGTAGCCTTCCCGTCATCGCTAAAAACTTACCTTTTCAACTTGCCAAACAAGCTTTAATTCTATTGAAACATGAGAACGAGAGCTCCTTTTTATTTCCTATATGAGACAAAGGAATATCCAAGTAGGCTGATGTAATTTTTTTGATTTTAAATCCTAAAATATCCACAATAATTCATTATAAATCTAGGGTAGTGTTAATAAAAATCTCAGGTTTTGTAATGTTAACCAATTGTCTAGTAGCCTTCTCATAGCATGATAATATTGATTTGAACTCTATGGCTTTATTGGCTGAGGGATGGTCTAAAATAAAAGTAGCTTCAACAAATTGGAGATGAGATTTGAAGGGACCATTTTTTGCAACTTGAATACCTTTGATTTTTCCTTCCATTTTTTGCCTTGAGAAAGCTCTCCCTAATGCCTCTACAAGAATAATGAATAGATAAGAAGATAGTGGATCACCTTGGTGGACTATATAAGATGACTTAAAGTAATTGTTGTCATCTTTGAGTGCACCAGTCAGGGGGATACGGTTGTGCCCGTGCCTCACATAGAGTGAAACAACAAGAATCACTACAAGACGAAAGGGAAGAACTGCCTATAGGGCAACTTTCGGGGTTTTCAATCGAGGTCAACTTGTTGAATTTTAACTCTTGATGTGCAGTGACCTCCATGAGCTGAGATTGGGGTGTGTGTAGCCAAAGAAGGAATTACAATGAAAGTAAAAAATAATAAATTGAATGCTTGCAAAAAAGTAAAGCCCTAAGCTATGGAGGTGATGCGCCAAAGAATTAAAAAGAAACCCCAATTTTTGACAGTAACAAGTGGCAATTGAACACAAATAAAGTAAAGCCCTAAGCTATGGATGCGATGTGCTAAAGAATTGAAAAGAACCCCAAATTTTCGACAGTAACAAGTGGCAATTGAACACAAAAAACATCACCTTTGGCTAGTGAACACAACCAAACAAAACACACTGCCACGAATCAAGATAAATCAAGGAGGGTAGAGAAAAGTTAGTCATGGCTTCCATTAACCTATTGAAATTATTACAAGATAATGAGGCTCAGAGGGCTTGATGCTCCTTAGGCATGAGAAAAGTCTTGGGCTCCCCTTGTTACAATAGGAAAGAAGGGTGAAAGGAAGAGCCCACAAGACTGGGTGTTGGGCACGAGCAAGCAACTTTTGATGCCTTTACAGTAGAAATTAGGCCTATTTATAAGTCGAGAGGAGGGTGTCTTCCCTTTGAAGTTCTATGTAGAAGATTTTCAAATATCTTTTGTCTCTGCAACCAAGAAATCCCTCTACAAATTGCATGATAACAACTTCAAGGTCTCTAGAACTGGGGCCATAAATGTTGAAAGCTTTAGGGCCTTCAGATAATTAGTGCATATGATTGGCTTTTTGTTGTTGTGTAGGGGTGTCTACACCATAACTCTCGCCATAATTCTTCTAGAATGTCATTTTTATAGCGTGGTGGACATGGCCTTCTTGACTGGTGCAGGTGCATAGGGTAGGCTCACGCATATGGTAGGCGATGGCTGTAGTTGGCATGTGATTGGCTCTGACAAGCTTTGACCATGAAAGTCAAGCTTTGCGGCCATTAGCAGGTATCCTCTTTAATGCTCTTTTACATGTCCTTCTTGCACGCGTGGTTGCCACATGTCCTTGGATGGGATGGAATCTCCTTCGGCCAATGGTGGGCCTTCTCTTTAGAGCACTGGTTCTTTCCTCGTGTGGGCTTCTAATTGGTTTCCATGTGTCTTGATTTGAATTTGGTCAGAGCTTCTCTTTCTTTGTTGGCTCTCCCTTCAATTAGAAGGATCGTGTGGGTCGTTGGATTGAAAATCAACGGTCTATGGGCCTTGGTACCCTTGTTTGGCTTAATTTGGGCAGTCTTGATGTGACTTTTAGCTTGTTCGCCTTGGAACAATTTCTTGCATCCATAGGATTGAGTTGTCACGCTACAAGAATTTATTTGAAACCAATGAGCTATTACAGGCTCTAGTCAACCTGCCTCTTTATTTTGGTAAAATATTTATTGTTAGATTTAAAAGGACCAAAATGGGTAAGGAAACCCCAGTGGTAAACTTAAGATTTTACAAGTTTATGCACTTCCAGATTTTAGTTATAAACTACTTCTATAAAATTGACCAAGCAAGGATAACAACTCTAATTATGCCTTATGTGTAGACCGGTGCCTAGATTCATTGGGTTGTTATAGCAAATTTTAACAACACTTTCAAATGAACAGAGAGAATGAGGAAAAGAAGAAATTGGTGCTATTAAATTCATTCGAATATCGTAATAAATCTAATAGTTAACCAACGAAAGAAATGTTCATAACACATTCAAATAATGTAATATATCATGAAGCTACAAATAAAACTGAAGACAAAGAGTTGATAGAAATGAAACCCAAAATTGTATTAATTTTCAAAGGAGTTACATGCAGAGTTGGTAGAATGCCATTAAACTCTATAAAAAGTATTAATACAATTAATTCTTGTTCAAATAATGTAACAAGAATTCTTCTACTCTCCTCATTCCAATATGGTAACAGGAAAAGCCTCTGGACCTCGGGCTCAATAGATCTAGAAATAATCTCAGCTTCTTGAGCACTATTCTATCAAAACCTGCACAACAAAGGGGAAGAATGAGGGATGAAAAAGAAAATAGACACAAAGGGGATACAACAGCACAACTACAGGGCACTCAAGTATACCTCTTAGCAAGAATTTGCTATCTCTAAAGCTTGATGTCGATTCTGACCATGGTTACTTCTTTTATAGCCTCTAGTTCTTGATTCAATTATTTTTGGCCTCATCTGGGCCTTACACTTGTCATCCTCTAGCTTGATCTCTCAAATACTATACAACTATCTCCCATTACCCCTTTTTATCTATATTCTAGATTTGGTCATGACTTTTTGTTTGATTAGCTCACTGATCTGTTGACTCTATTTTTGATGAGTATTCTTCCTCTATTCCCACCTCATCTTTTGGCCGGATTTCTATTTTTGAACTTTGGCCTACTTCAGTGATCCTTATTTCTTCCCTTGGAGGTGTATTCAACTTCATCTACAGACCACGTACTCTGGTTTCCTTCATTTTTTTATCTGCTAAAGTTTTCTGATCTACTTTTCAATGAGCCTCCATGCATCGGTATGAAAGGATACAACAAACCTCACTGTATTCATCTCTTGCAGGATTCTACTCTTTTGTATGCTAATAAAAACTTTATTTTTCTCATACATAGTAGCAAGGGAATCCACAGTATTGACCAAGAATGTAGCCTGTCTGGCCATCTCTTTTTCATCATCTGGTTCGTAGTTGAACTCCTCTATTTTGTTCATGATGAGATCTTCTATGTTGGTAGTTTCTAGGAATTCCTCTAATGATAGTCCAATCTCTGCCATTTTTTCCTTTATATCATTTAGTAAGGAGTTCATCTCTGCTGCATCATTGTACCACTTTCCTAAGTTCCCTTCAAACAATGATACCTTCATGAATTCAAAGTTATCCTTTACTTCAGTGCCATCCTCTAGGATCACCTCCTTATCTTGCATCTCTTCAAAATATTCAGCCATTAGTAGGAGAGTGGGATAAATGATTTCTAAGTCTTGCTCTTTTGATATAGTAGGCTCCTCATCTCTTGGATAGTAAATTGGATCAATCTGATCTACCAAAACATTTTTGTGATTCCATCAATTCTATCCTGTATTTTAAAAGAGATTTCTCTCTTGATTTTAGAGAGGCAGACTGCATAATCTATCTCTTCCTTAGCCTTTCAATAGGTTGTGCTTGTGTGATGGTCACTTGAGACAACTATTCTTGCAAGTTGTTAATCATGGCTTGCATTTCTATTATTTTGCTATCTTTCTCCTCTAGTTGACTCCTCAAATTCTTATTTTTTGGAGCAGATGTTTCGTAGTTTTCTCTTGCATGGCTTTGTTCAATCTGACCATGTCGTCATCTTCTCCCTGTAGTGAAATATCTCCTGTGTTATCATCAATTTGGAAGGCAAAAGGTTTCTATGGAGCAGGTATAGATATTTTTGCCATGGATGTCTTGGATATGTCTTCTTTTGCTCTTGCGGTAGAACTTTCTCCCATGCCACCTATTCCTGCTATCATTTGTAATTCCTGCTCACTGGCAGCACTAAAAGTTGTTTCTTCTTCTACCCTTTCTAGTGTGACCCTTGCTGAAGTTAGAGCCAGCTTGGGCTTCTTTGTTTTAGGGGTAGGTATAACTTCTTGAAGTTTAACCCTATGTCCTCTAAATATGTCTCCAAAACCACCTGCTCTCATCATGTTCATTTGTATTACTGGTGGGATTTGAACTTCTCTGTCATTGATCTTCAGAGACTTGGGGATGGCTTTTGGGGCTAACTTCCTCACACTAGTAAGGGCTAGCAACTTATCAGAGATAGGAACTATAGCTTGCTTCTCTGAAGTTGTAAGTTCCTAGGAAGATACGATGGCAATCTCCTTCCCTTTCTCTATATTAGACCTTATAGGAGTTTCCTGGGAAGTGCTAGGTGTTGCCTCTATCCTAAGGTGAGGGCTCTCAAGAACCTGAATTTGGTGTTCTACGATATCTACCATACTCATTGTAATATCCATTTGATCAATACCTTGATCTTCTATGATTTCCAATATAGCATCTTCATGAACTACTAGGGTGGTTGCAGGGAAGAGAGGGGTTGTTGCATCCACATAAATCCTTCTTATTGAGATTAACTCTGGGGGGTATTCGTATGGCTTTTGAATTTGTGAATTACCTCTTTTTCATAAGGGAATTTTTCCCATACATTGTGTAGGTCTTCTCCCTTCTCTATGGCTTCCAAGAGTTCTTCTTCGTACTAGTCTTTTCTATGTTGTACACAGGCATACTGGTGAGCTCTCATCATATTTATGTATTTTTTAGTAGGATCATAGGGCCTCCAAGTTACTTCCTCGAAATCTAGGTTTTCCAAATCATACATGCCTTTGAACAGGGTTGGATATCCTAAAAATATGTAATACCCAAACTTACAAGGAACGTTGAGCCAAGGGACCCTACCATGCTTCTTCACTGACCTCATTTTGGCTTCTTCGACAACCTATCTCACAAGTTCTAGGGTAGCCAGAGAGAAAGGGCAATACATAGGTAACAACTTAGGGGGAATTTTGGCCCCGTAAAGCCTAATGTATGTGAAACCTTTTGAGAAGAAGTAATCCCCTATTTCTTTTTCTTTGAGGAAAGCTTTGACTCCAGGTCCTATTCTCTTAGGGAGGTCGCCCATTAAGATCCAGTGTTTCTCCACCATGAAATTATCACAAAACCACCCCAAGTGAGAGCGTCCTTCATGCATCTTCCAGAACCTATTTTGGACATAGGGACTCTCAGTGGCTCCTAGCCTTCCTTTACTTTGGTCTCCTAACTACCCAACTATCAAGTGCATGAGGATTGAGTAATGGGAGAATGGGGGCATTTCTTTCCTTTGCTCTAAAACTGCCTTTTTTAACTCTGTTAACTGTGAGTGCATTTGTCTGCTCAACTCTTCTTCCCAGGTATAGATGGGGGGATTTGTTCTTCTATTACTCTATGCTACTAGGTACAAAATATTTTTCCCTACCACACTGAGTTCTTCTACTCCCAAAATGATGTTAATCATATCACAAAAATCCTTGACCCAGGGTTTGAAGGTAGTCTTTCTAATGGGGAAATCAAATTGTATAGGCTCATATGGCTCAAAAAATATTTTGAAAGCTTCTAACTCAGTTAACCTGTGGGACTATCTTTCAATTACTTGGTGAAATAGTGATGTGTTTGAAGGCATCAAGTTGAAGACTCTTTGGATGTATTTGGTCGTGATGCTAAACACTGGCCGGTCTTTGTTGTCTCAAAAAGTTTTGGTGTTTTCATCATAGGCCACTGCCAACCATGCCATCAGGTCCGAAGAGTAGTATACTCTAGGACATATCAGCTTCCCTACATTGTTGGTCCATCGATTGCTCTTAGGAATGCCCTGGTTTTGTGATTTCCTTGCCTTGTAGAACAATTCGACCAGCAACCATGGGGTGCATTGCAAATTTTCCATGGTGGACGCAAAGCTCCGAATACAAGTGTTTTCAATTTCATATTGTTGGGCCAGTGTGAGCTACTTGTTTGGCCCAAACTTTTTGGAGAAATCATATAGTCCCATCCCAGTAACAACTTCTCCAGGGAGCTCAACATAAGGTGACTGGTCGGTGATAAATTTCACTGCCTCTTTAGTATCTTTAGGCATGAAGGTAGCTCCCCAGGTGGCCATTTCATTTTTAGAAAACACTTCGACTCATAGAAACACACTCTCCTGAGTTTTCTCTAACTTTCTGCTCACCAACACTAGTTCCTTGCTCTATGATTCCTTTACTTGAGACAACCAGGATGGCAGTGACATTCGAGAGTGGGGGTTTAAGTACTTGAGGGTGGAGTGGCCTCATTGATCTTGCATGGAGTATCATTAATGCAGTTTCACCAACTACCTTTTGAATCTAGCCAATAGATGCCTACCATTGTGTTACTTCTAAAATCGGATAGTTATGGTATGCGATCTTCCTCGGCCTGTACGTCCATGAGGACTTTGGTTTGTGTACTTCCAATCATTTACAATGTTTTCATTGGTCATTGGGCTGCACTTCCTTCTGATGTGGTATTAAGAACATGGTGGTAGTAGCTTTCATGGGAAATATTTCATAAATATTTCGCCACCTTGGTCCTACAAAGGGGTTAGCTCAAAATATATACCATTAAAAATTAATCATCTTTTTGGGTGCTTGTCATTAGATCTAGTTTACTTCACGTGCTGCCGTCGAGACCCCTAAAACTTGATATATAAATGCTAACCAAATTAATTAGATTAATCTCGAACATTAGGTCGAAAACCTTAGATTAGCAATAATTTGATTTAAAACACTTAGGCCTAAAACTTCATAATTCTTGGTGTGTTCATTATTAATTAATGTATTAAACCCACACATAATCCAGATTTATTAAAATTAATTGATGATTAAAACTTTTAATAGCTTTTGATTAAACCATAAGCATTTTAAATTCTGATCATCTCCCTACGCGCTCACCGTTAGATCAAATAATGGATATGTGCACCTGTTGAATTATTTAGATATGCACATGGGTTAACCAAAAATAAGGGGGGTCATTATCAATGTATTAGACCCTCATTAATCATGATTATGCATGAAGATTAATTCTTAATAAAACCCTTGATTAATCATCCGATAAAACCTTGTGCAATTAACCTTTGGATATTTTGGGAGTGCGTTACCGTTGGATTTGGGGGGGGTGAGCGCTACCATTGAGATCTGAGAAGCTGCACGCTTTTTATCCCAAGGGGGAATCATTTATTATGTGTTTAGAACCCTTGTTAATCATGCTTAGCTTAAGATAATGAGGATTAATTAAAACCTAACTCTTGGGTGCTATTAAATTCTCAACATTAATGATTGATCATCTTAGGTAGCACATGTTGGTAGATCTCATCCAAGTCATGCGCTATTGTTTAGATTTGGGAAGCTGCGTGTTTTTATCTTTTAGGTATTGAGAGTTAGCTTTAATATTATTAATTAAATGGTTAATCAAGGTTTTACCAATGTTGACTAGCCTTAGACTTTGACCTCTTAAAGACCTTGCACATTTGGGAGCACGCATCATTGGATTAATGAGGATTCATGCGCTCGTCCAGATCGACAAAGTTGTAAGTCTTTTAACATGTGATTGATGATTTTAAACCTTTATAAGCATCGGATTATTAATGCTAAGCTTGGTTTATTCTTAATGAAGTTGGTGATTAATTTTTGATTATCTTTATGAGTGCCTACCGTGATTAGATGGGTTAGTTCGTTAAGATGTCGAACTTGCTTGTTTTAAAGGTACCCTTGATTTAATCTATGTGAAAACTTAGGTTATGATCACATTTGACTTTGGCTTTTAATTTTTGGGCAACTTAGTGGGCGTGTTTCGCTGGATTAATCATGGATCGAGCGCTACCATTTAGATCTTATGATTTGCTCGATATTTAACCAAAGGGGTGCATGACCCTTACTTTGGGTTTATTATATTTTATTTGCCTTAGACTTTATGTTATGCAAATTTAGACCATGGTATTATTGCTTTAACTTTTGAGTTGTTTATGAGCGCGCATCCATCCAGATCTTGTGGGGATGCGCACGTCCATCCAGATTGAAGGAGTTGCACGGGTTTTACCATAAAGGGGGTGCATACCCTCATTTGACCATTTAATTTTTATTAGACCTTAGGATTTAGAAAATTATTTCTTTCCACTTAGGACCGAATGTTTCGATTAATTTTCTTAGGGACCTAAGGACTTAAGGGACCTTCTTAGTGAATATTTTATTTCCTCGAATTTATAAGTCTTTTAATAATAGAGGAAATTTCAACGGTTGTTTCACTTAATGACCAAAAGGTATTCAACTTAAAAATTCTTGGCTACGACTTTAAATCTGATTTATCCTTATTACTTAGGAAAATATGAACCTTTTTATAATGGCTCCTAAGGGCCAAAAATTAAAGACCAACTTTTCAAAAGTTTGAATGCAATAGAGACCAACAATTTGGGTGAAAGCTTTGAAACCAAAAATTTAAATTTGGGGGTATCTGATGTTGAGTCAATTTTGGCTCCAACATAGGCTCTAACTGGGACAATGTGTTGAAAACCTGAAGCACTTGAGGATTCTAGAATCTCCTGGTTTTATTACAAGCTTTAGATAGAATCACAAACTGTTAAACTTGATTAGAAGCATAAAACATAAAAACTCTAAACTGAAAAGATACAATAAAGAAACAATATACATGATCTTAAAACAATAGAGTACCCAAAAACTGTTATTCTCTTCAGTCAATTTAGATCAAAGGATCAAAATTTTAAGATCAGATGCGCTTTTTAATATATTGTTATGATTGTTCAACAAGGTCTTAGGATATGATTATACACAATTTATCAAAGTCACTTGTTCCATCATGCCTTGGCCTAAGTGTGTGTTAGTGCATTCATTTTGGATTTCTTGATCTTCCAAAACTTTATCATGTTTGGACAATGGTTAAGCCTATTAGGTAATTTCACTCTTAAATATTTTCACCATTTGTAGGGCTCCACTACCAGTCAAGCATCTATAGCCCCGGTGGAGATGCTACTGATCCCATCTGGTTTTACTCTACTACCAGTCAAGCGTCTATAGCCCTGGTAGAGGTTTTCCAAGATATCTCAGACACTAACTCAATTTGCATTATAAATGATTTTCCTTCTCTTTTGAGAAATATTTTGATGAATGCAAATTGTGCAATGAGTGTGCCTGAGTTGAGGATCAGTTTCTGGCTAAAGGATTGAGTGTAATGATTTTTGGCTTAATCATTTTACCAAAGATAACTCTATCCTTTGGACCCTAAAATTTCTTTTAGTATTGTTTGCAATGTGAGGCTTTGACATGATGGACCAACAACTCTGATTTTACTCTATTTTATCTCATACCATATGATAATTGCATAAACATTCAAATTTGTAAAATTGTAAGCAACATCAAAATCTAAAATAAATTTCCTCCTCTCCTGCTTGTCTTAGAGAAATAAATAGTAAGGAATACTCTTCTACCTTATAACAAAATGAGAAAACAATACAAACAAAACAACATGAAATAAAGTAAAACAACATTATAGGAAACTTAATTAGGTGACTGACAAAATAACAACTTTGATTATATATTTAATTATTTATATATATATATTTATTTTTATATATATATATTTTTTATTAGGGCATTTCCTCCCTCTTGACCCCATAGCAGGGGTTGTAAATCTTGAGATGTAGACCATTTATAGGAATTTTCATCAGTTCTCCTTCCAAGGTTTGCAACCTATAAGTATTTTGACCAACAATTTGAACTATCTGATATGGGCCAAGCCATTTAGGTTCAAGATTTCCTTTCTCACCATGTCTATCATTTTTAGGATCCCAGTAGATTACTATGTCTCCTTCAAATAAGGGAGTACCTTTAGCTTTCTTGTTAAACAATTTCATAGTTTTCTGAGTTTGTTCAATCATCTTGTTAAGAGTTTCTCTTCTTTGTTCTTGTAACAAGGCAATTTGGTCTAACCTTCTTTGTAAGGCATTAGGATTCTCATGATCTTGCAACAACAGGGATAATGCTAATTTCTCTATCCTAGGGGGCAATAAGGCTTTTTCTCCATACACCATTTCATAAGGAGTTCTTCCTGTATTTCTTTTGAGTGACAATCTATCTGCCCATAGAGCAAATTTTAGTTCACTATCCCAACTCTTTTTATTCTTACCCAATGATATTTTAATCCTGGTAATTAAGTTTTTATTTGATGATTCAACGAGACCATTTCCTTGAGGGTAATAATTTGCAGAGTGAGAAAGTTCTATTCCATACTTAGCACAAAATTCTATCATCTCAAATGATGTAAAATATTTCCCATTATCTATTACTAGTTTCTGAGGAACTCCAAATCTAGTTAGAATACTTTCTTCTAAGAAATTAATAATAGTTTGAGTTGTGGAGTTTCTTAAAGGAGCAACCTCTACCCATTTTGTGAAGTAATCCATTGTAGTTATGATCCACTTGTGCCTGCCTGATGAGTTTGGATTGATCTCTCCAATCAGATCGATGCCCCATTGTGTAAATGGTGCTTCTATGATCACTGGCTTGAGGGGCATAGCTGCCAAATGCTTCTTACCTACAAAAACTTGATAGTTATGGCAATTCCTCACATATTGATATACATATTTAAAAAGGGAAGGCCAATAATAACCTGCTCTCATAATTTTGTTAGTAGTAGCTTTTGGTGCAAAATGTCCTCCACAGAAACCATCATGAAATTCTTTAATTATTTCTAGGACTTCTTTTTCAAATAGACAGACTAGTAATACACCATCAGGGTGTCTCCAATAAAGCATACCATCTTGCACATGATATTTCTGTGCTTGCAGTTTTACTGATCTCATTTTGTTAGCTGACATGCCTCTAGGGAAAGATAGAGTTTGAAGATAAGCTAATATGTCATCATACCACTTACATTCTACATTATTAGTCCTTCTGATGTCATGCATTTCATCTACTATAGCAATGTTATTAGAGTCTTCTCCTTCTTTATAAGCTAAGTATTTAGCTAAGCCCTACCCTCTTACAATTTTAACTATTTTGAATTCTGCATCATATTGTAGTAGTTTTACCATCCACCTTGCAGGCTTTCCTAATGGTTCAGATTGAGTAAAGATATCCTTTATAGCTATAAAAGGAATGCAACAGAAAACTTTGTTAGAACCAAATATATTCTTGAAATGCTCTAAGGCTTGGATTACTGCATAAGCATGTTTTTCTAACAGAGTATATTTGAGATGTGCTCCCTTCAAACCCGAACTCATAAAAGCTATTGGTCTTTCATTATTTTCATCATCCTTTTGAGAAAGGACTGCAACAATAGAATGATCAGATGCAAATGAATAAATATTGAAATCCTTTGAATAATCAGGGTAGGTTAAGACTGGGGCAGTTGAAATGGCTTCTTTAATATTTTTAAATGCTTCCATATTTTTTGGTGTCCACTTTATTTCCCTAATCTTCTTGACCATATCATTAATAGGCTTGGTCATCTCTGCAAAATTAGGAATAAATCTTCTTACAAAATTTATTTTTCCAAAGAAAGACCTGACTCCCTTAATGTTTTTAGGGGGAATTTTTGAGATAGCTTCTATTCTTTCTGGATCTATACTCACCCCTTTTTCTGAAACTATGTGACCTAGTAATTTTCCTTGTGTGGTTCCAAATATGCATTTCTTAGGATTCAAGGAAATTCCAAACTCCTTACACCGGGAAAAACTACAGCAAGATGTTCCAAATGATCTTCTGGATTTTTAGAGAATACTGTAATATCATCCAGATATACAACCACTATTTTGAACATCAGACCTTTGAAAGTGAAATCCATTGCTCTCTGGAAAGTTGCCCCTGCATTCATCAGACCAAAAGGTATTCTCAAATATTCAAAAGTACCCCATGGTGTAGTGAATGTTGTCTTGTGTCTATCCTCTGGATTAATCTGTATTTGATTATATCTAGAAAATCCATCTAATAGTGACATTCTGGATGACCCAACTACTACTTGTAACAATTGTTCCATATTGGGCAAAGGATAATTATCTTTCAGTGAGCTTTTATTTAGGTTCCTAAAATCTACACAGAGTCTGATATCCCCATTTTTCTTTCTTACTGGTACCAAATTGGATATCCAAGATGAGAATCTCACTTTTTTGATAATTTTAGAATCTAGTAGCTTCTGTACTTCCTTCTACATTATTGGGTGTAAAGTAGGATTATACTTCCTTTGTTTCTATCTAAAAGGCTTGGTATCTTCCTTCAGGGGTATGATATGTGACATAACATCTGTATTGAAGGTTTTGAGGTCTTCATATGTCCAAGAAAAATGTTCTTTATTTCTTTTTAAGAAACTTATGTATCCTGCTTTTTCTTTTTCTGGTAAAGCTTTGTCAATTTTTACTATTTTAGGCTCTTCAACTGTACCAATGTTGACATCTTCAGCTATAGTCTCTTTCTGAAGAGGTTTGTATGCTTTATCAAAATCATCAAATAAACTTTCTAGAGAAACCAATCCTTTTGGTATTCTATTTGTTTTTAGTTGGATTACTTCTACTGGTTCTCCTATTTGATCTTTTAGTTTCTCTTCATCCTCTTCATCACAAATTATGTCTGCATATTGATTTTGTAATGTCATGAAGTCCTTTATATCAACATCATCTTGGAAAACCTGTAAGTAGACAATATTATCTGGTACAGAAGGTTTATAAACTGAGATAGTTGGGAATCTATCCATATACTCTGTAGTGATTTCTGGATTATCCATGCCTGATGCATTTACAACTAGTAGGTCAACAACATGGTTCTGTTCTCTAGGGATGTATGAAATATTGAAAGCCAAAAATTTGTCAATTTCTTCCAATACTGTAGTTTTGTACTATTTTAACCTAGGATGTTTGGTTTGGTATTTTCCTCTTATCTATTGGATAATCAATTCTGCATCACCAATTACAGTCAAGTAGTTTATGCCTAACTCTTTAGCTTTTCTGAGTCCAAGTAATAAAGCTTCATATTCAGCCACATTATTGGTGCAAGGAAATTCCAGTCTATAAGGAATACCAAGGTAATTTCCTTTTATATCAGTCATATTAACTCCTGCACCTGCTCCAGACTGAGATTTAGCTCCATCAAAAGTCATTGTCCACATTTCTTGTGTCAACACTCTGTCAGACTCAGCATCAACCATCTTCATGATTTTTGGATCCATGTCCTTGGCTTCTGGTACCTCTATAAGGAAAGGGTTGTGCCATATTGAATATACTCCCATTCCTTTTTCTTCTACTGAATTTACCAAGTTTATCATGGTATCATCTATCTTAATCAACTCTACAGAATATTTGTTGAAAGGTTCTCTTCGGAGAGTTACATTTTCCTTATCAGAAATAGGAATGGTAGCATAGGACCAGTCCAATTGAATAGATCCCCCTAATTGTTCTACCCAATGCCTACTTAGTAGTAATGAAAAGAAAGGATCAACATCAACTACTACAACATCCATCACTATACCTTTCTTGGGATGTTGGTCTAGATAAACTAATAATCTAGTTCTTACTCCAACGCAAGGTATTTGCCTACTATCCATTACTGACACAGGAGCAGAATCTCTTGTACAAATTAATCCCATTTGGTCAGCTATCATCTTGGGCATGATATTATGTGAAGCTCCACTATCAAGCATACAATTGTGGATCACATACCTTTCTCCTTCATCTGAATTGTATCTTAAAGAAACATAGAAGGGTCTGATAGAGGATGGTGACCTGGTATCCTACTGGATTTGTCTAGCAGCATGGCAAGATGGATCTTCTTTTTGTTCAATGAGTCCAAATGCTCTACAGACTTGTTCTCTGTATTGTTGAACCTTCATGAGCTCACCAAATGTGATATTTACCTTCTGTTTACTAAGTTCTGAACCAACATCAAACTCTATATTTTTCACATCAAGTGGTTTGGTGCATTCTTCTTTAGGCATCTCTTCCTCTAATTCTACCAGATCAGGGATTACCTTTTTGGGGATCTTATCAGCTTTTTCTTTACTAGCATTCCTATTTGTGGAGGATTGTTTTCTTATTTCACTAGTGGAAGCTTTCTCTGTTCTGTCTGGGACTGTTCTATTCCTTAAGTTTAGAGTATGAGTAGCTTCTAATTCTTCTACCTCTTTAGCAGTTGGAATTAATTTCCCTAGCTTCATTTTGTCATATCTGGATTCATGTGGTCTTTGCAAAATTTTAGTACCTTCAACCACTAAGATCTGGGGATGATGATTGGAAGCATATTTATCCATGTTTTCCTCAAAAAGTATTTCTCTTGATTCATCTTCTAAAGACCAACAAGCATTTATTCTTATATCATCTTCCGAATCATCATTAAGATCTACATTATGTTGTGTACTTAAATATATTCCACATCCCTCTGGGTTATGGGGAGCATCACAGGCTGAGCAAAAATAAGGAAAATTTTCTGTGAGATTAACAGATGGGATAGGGTTAGGAACATTGTTTTGGTCTCTGTCAGATTCTCTCTTCTTCCAGTTATTACTTCCATTGTTCCTGTTTCTGTTACTTTCATCTGAGTTATTGTTGTTTCCCCAATTTCTATTGAAATTCTTTTTGAAAGGAGGGTGATTATCAATCTGGAGCCTTTCTAGTTGTGATGATTCACCATTATTCCCATTATTTCTTTCTATTCTAGCTAACCTATTGTTCATAGTGTTGAACATCTCTATCACCTGATTAGTTAGTTTTTCCATAGGATCTATTTCAGATCTTCTTTGTAAATTGAAGGCTACCTTTTTTGGCTTTCTATCAGGTTGGTTTGTTTCTAGAGAGTATGGTTTCATTTTCCCACTATCTAACATATTTCTTTCAATATCTATTGCTTTATCCATACATTCATCAATAGTGGTGGCTTGCTCTTGCCTCAACTCATAATTAAACTCTCTTGGGAAAGCATTCTTATAGAAACAAATAGATTGGATGTCATTAGGCCTAAGGTTTGTAGGGATTTTGTTCCTAGTTTTGGAAAACCTTCTATTGAAATCACTGACAACTTCATTTTCTTTCTTCTTCATGGTAGCTAATTTAGTTAAAAGGGATTGCTCATTTTTCCTTTCTCCAAACTTTCTCAGGAATACAGTTTCCATTTTTGCAAAGTTTGCAATGTCATTGGTTGGGAGGGTGTTAAACCACTCTCTAGCATATTTATATAATGTTTGCAAGAATAACATTAGGACTTGTTGAGTGGTATTTTCACCCAGTTGTGAAAGTACACTCTCCTTTAGGATTTGGGTTCCAAATCCCCTCTTGCAAAGAAGTTAAACAAACAACTTCTCCAAGGTCTCCTCTGTATTAGCATTTGCATATGTGTATTAGTAATCTCAAATAAAGATATTCAATTTAAATGCTTGGAACACCTTAGTGATTGCAAGTAACTGTAAACAAGGGGCAATGTTGGTTTATTTCACCATGAAACTTTAGTGATTGTTCATTGTTTTTTTTGGATTTTGATATTTTTTAAATGTTTATTTTAATGCCTTGAAAAGTTAAAATTTCTGGAAAAATATAAAATGCAAAAAATGAAAAATGAAATGCAGAAACTGAAAATAAAATGCATTCCAGTATGATGCTATCCTATTTCGACAAAACCGAAGATGTGAGGTCTCCGTGCATGCAACCTAACCTATTGGACTTGCAAAACAAGCACAATCCCCATAGGCTAAGTGCTGGTTCTTAGGGTACGAAATAAAATTCAGATTTCAAATATTCGCCTAATGTAACCCAAAAAAATGGCATCAACATTATCTATAAATTCGAAATCTGAAAAGATGAAAGAATAAACATTAAATCCATAGCATGCAAAGAAAATCTCCTTCTTTCTTGCCCACAAGATGCAAATTTTTGAAAACTTCTGCATTAAAAATATGTCATTTTACAATAGCAAAATTTTTGGTTTTCCCAAACCAATCTGTGGAAGAAAAACAACTCAAACAGTGCCAGAATGGCCTTCTTCGCCTTCAATCTGCAACTCGCTCGCGAATTTCCAACCCTTGTTTCCACCTTTGAAGAAGAAAAACCAGTCCAATGTGGAAGAAAATATCCAGAGAAACCCAGTGCTAAGGCCTTGCCTTCATTACTGCAATCTTCTCTGAAAAGTTCCTCTCCCTCTGGCCTCTTTGAATGGCGTATTTAAACTTCTGAAAAACAATTGTTTCTCCTTCCATGACTGTTCATTTCATTTTCCAATGGTTGTTCGTTTCACCTTCCCTGACTATTCGTTTCACCTTCCCTTGCGCATGCGTGCACTTTGGTTTCCAAGAAAAACTTTTCCTTTCTATTTTGTGGCCCTTCGTTTCATTTTCTCCACATGAGCTTGCATCCGTTTCCCTCCGTGCGTAACGACCATCTTAAATGATTTCAAATCATTAAATATTCCTTATGTAACACTTGTCTTATTCACTGGATTTTGTCCTTATGTCCACGTCACTATGCAGGTCCGTTACCTTGGCGAAAATGGAACATGTCGCGATATCGCGACACTTTTGCCTCCTTGCTCTCTTTTGTTGCTTTTAGCCACGAAAATGTAACATGTCACGATATCGTGACACTTTTTCTTTTTTGGTCACGAAAATGCAACATGTCGCGATATCGCGACACTTTTCTTCTTAGCAACATGTCGCGATATCGTGACACTTTTTCTTTTGAAATGCAACATGTCGCGATATCGTGACACTTTTCTCTCTTTTGATAACATGTCACGATATGGACACTTTTCTTGAGATGCAACATGTCGTGATATCACGACACTTTTCCTTAGTGGGATAGACAACATGTCGCGATATCGCGACACTTTTTCCTTTTGGCCGCGATGGTGCAACATGTCGTGATATCGCGACACTTTTTCTTTTTGGCCGTGATGGTGCAACATGTCGCGATATCGCGACACTTTTTCTTTGGTCGTGATGATGCAACATGTCATGATATCGTGACACTTTTTCTCTTTTGCCGCGATGGTGCAACATGTCGCGATATCGCGACACTTTTTCTTTTTGGCCGCGATGGTGCAACATGTCGCGATATCGTGACACTTTTTCTCCTTGTGGTGTTTTGCTTTTTTCTTTGATCTTTAGCCTATGGGCCACTTCGGTCTTCTTGGAACACATGCAAAAAAGGTGGGTCCCCAATTTTGGGGTACGTTGTGGAGCAGCCACAACAAATGGCGACTTTGTTGGGAAATGCTCCTGAGCATTTCGGTGAGAACTCAACTTGAAAACACACGAGACTCAAATACAAGCGTTAGCAAATATCCCAAGAATGAAACTAGATGAGAAATACATGAAACATTAGAATTATTAAGCATCAGCTCGGTGTGTGCAATGTGCTTCATTCCCTATCGTTTGAAACTCGTTCAACATTCCATTGTCAGTTTCACTTATGATTCGTATGCAAGGCTATGAATGATTTGTGCAGGATTTGATGTATGATGAAGATGCTAGAGATATAACAACCTGCTTTGCAAAGGCTCAGACCTTCTAGTATCATGAACAAACATATTAAAACTATCAAACCCTCTTAGGACCAAATATATGTATACTGAATTAATTTACTAGATCCCAAAGTTGGTTATGTGTCACTACCATCTTGAACCCATGTGCAAGTGTAAGTGAAATCAGAGCTTTGGGGAATCGGATTCCCAACCTAAGCGAGATGGGAATTTAATCCTATCCTTACTACTCTGATCTGGAGTTCATTACCTCATCTTGAACAAAATGATTTAACCTGTTATGGATGAAATTGTCAGGCTAGCCTGTCCGTTTGAGCAGTCAGTGGTCTTGCTTTTAGACAAGACATGTTGCCACGCATGAGCATACTCCACTGCCAGCCAGGCGTCTATAGCCCCGGTGGAGATCAACCCCATAGTCCAAGATTTGGCTTTACTTTGATTTCTTGGACCTTGGGATAACTACCCATCCTCGTGAGGGACATGTAGTACGATCCTTCCAACTCAAATATTAATAAGGAGGGTGGAATAATGATTGCTTCCTTTGAATCTTGGGGGGGACTCTTTAGGGGGGGACGAGAACGATCCTTCAACCAAATGATCTATGAGGGTGGGTTAATGATGGATTTGAACTTGGGGATGACTACTCATCCTAAGCGAGGTGAGAATTAGTACGTATCCTTACCACTCCAAGTGATGTTATGGAGGTGGAGTAATGAGCTTCTTGGGGAATGGATTCTCATCCTAATGAGGGAGAAGTAGTACCTATCCTTTCTATCGATTTTAGCTTTAAGCACTATTGGAGTGGTGAAAACCACTATTTCATGGACTATGTTTTGCATGATGGGACAGACAGGAAAATACTCCTTTCGCCTCACCTTTTCTTCCAAGTATGGTTTTGACCATTTTGCTCAAAATACCCTTTAATATGCGTAGAACGTGCTTGGTTCAAGATAGTTCGGGCATCAGTTCCCAACCTTAGGATCCTTTTAATATATGTTATGTAATAATCCTAAGAGGATTCGACACCTTTTCTATGATTGTACATGAAATGAAGATGTAACTGAGATGAAATGTATATGCAATGCGGAATGTACATGAGATATGAATGCATTGCTCCTTTTGAAATGCGGATGGAGCATACCACCTACTTTGTAAAACTGACAACTTCATGCATCCCAAATTCCAAACGATATTCTTTAATGTTTTTGTGATATTCGTGGAGCTTTCTGCAATACAATTCCGATATTTCATATTCTTCTAGTCTTAGGCAACATTCATAAGGACATACGCTGACATCTCGCTTTATTATTATTATTTTTTTTTAAACAACCCAAAAATGTCCAAAGGACCAACACACAACTTGAAACCAAAACAGAAATGCAAAACCAACATCAAAACCAAAAAATTAAATACGAATGTACAATATGATACAAATCTCACATGATTTAAGGGCTAAAATAATGCTTTAGAACTTGCCCGTTAACCGGTAACGTCAAATATTTCCCATCCAAAGTTCTTAGTCTGAAAGTATTCTCCCCTAAGATTTCAGAAATTTGATAAGGGCCTAACCAAAGACAATCAAACTTTTTGTGATCCCCTTTCTCCTCATGTTTTTTATCCCACAATAAGACCAAGTCCGAGATCCTGAAAGACTTAATTTTGGCTCTTTTATCAAACCATATTTTGACCACACCTTGATGTTTGCTCATGTGGAGCATGGCTTCTTCTCTTTTTTCATCAAGGTGCATTAGATGACTTAATCTAGCCTCAATGTGATTATCAGTTCCGAGGTATTCTTGTGTGAAACGAAGGGTTTGAAGCTTCAAATTTGCAGGAAAAATTGGATCTTGCCCATAAACTAGATGATAAGGTGTATTCCCTATTGATTCTTTTTCTCTAGTCCTATCTGCCCAAAGAGCAAATTTTAATTGGTTGTGCCAATCCCGAGAATTCTTTTCCAATAACTTCTTAATGATGGTTAACAAATTTTTATTTGAAGATTCTGCCAAACCGTTGCCTTGAGGGTAATAGTTAGACGAAAACTTTAAACTCACCTTATTATCATATGCCCAATTTGCAAATTGAGTGGAAACAAAAGCCTTACCATTATCACTTACAATAGAATCGGGCATTCCAAACCTTGTTACGATATGATCTTCGAGGAATTTTATTACCACATCCGTAGTAGCATGCTTCGTAGGAATTGCTTCTGCCCATCTAGTGCAATAATCTGTAGTTGTGAGTATGAATTTATGGGAATCTGAAGAATTTGGGTTAATAACCCCGATGAAGTCTAATCCCCATTGTGCAAATGGTCTCATCTCAACTACAGGTTGCAATGGCATAGCTGCATTCCTTTCTCTATTGGCAACCACTTGACAAATATGGCAAGATCGCACGTGTGCATGTGTATCTTTAAAAATGTGGGGCCAATAATATCCCGCTCTCAGGATTTGATGTGCTGTTGAATTTGTCGAACCATGGCCGGTTCCGTATTTACCATGAAACTCTTGCAAAACATTGGTAGCTTCTTCTTGATTTAAGCATCGTAGGTAAATTCCCTCGTGATTTTTCCTGTAAAGAACACCAGACCAAATATGATAATTAGCAGATTTAAGTCTCACGGCTCTTCTTTGGGTAGAATTAAGATGTGATGGACACTTACCATTTAATAGAAAATACACAATATCAACATACCAATCATCTTTAGAAACGTGCTCTCCATCTGAATATTGGCATGTGACTTGGGGATTGTTCTCAGCAATTGTTTTCACAAGTCCTTGTCCACGAACTAACTTCATGGGTTGAATTTCAAGGTCAAATTCTTGGATGGTAGAAATCCATTTACCTCTTCTCTCACCTAGCTCGTTTTGCACAAACATGGTTTTAACAATGGGGTCCGGCACAATGGCAAAGACCCTACTATGCACAATGTAATGTCTGAATTTTTTTACTGTTTTGAAAAGTGCATACATTTGCTTATCGAGGATGGAATACCTCAATTGAGCATCCTTCAAAGGAGCGCTTAGAAAAGCTATGGGATTTTCTGTGTTATCTTCACCTTTCCGAGTCAAGACACTCGCAAAAGAGTGTTCGGATGCGAAAGCATAAATAAAGAAAGGCTTAGAATAATTTGGACTTATAAGGACAGGGGCTCTAGAAATAGCATCCTTGATGCTTTGGAAGGCAACCCTACTTTCTTCATCCCATATGACATTCACATCCTTTTTGAGCATCTCATTCAGTGGTTTAGCTATCTCAGCGAAGCCAGAAATAAACTTCCTCACGAAATTGATTTTCCCAAAGAAAGATCTCAATTCCTTTTTGCTAGCTGGGAGAGGCAAGTTTTGGATAGCTTCTATCCTTTTCGGATCAATGGAGATACCTTCTTTTGAAATGATATGGCCAAGCAATCTTCCTTCTGTCACTCCAAAGATGCATTTTTTTGGATTTAAAGAAATTTCGTGCTCTTTACACCTTTGGAGAACTTTCCTCAAATATTTCACATGATCTTTTCTTTCCTTTGAAAACACAGGAATGTCATCCACATACACAATGATACATTTACCTATGAGCCCTTTGAACGCATAATCCATGGCACGTTGAAATGTTGCGCCTGCATTTAATAATCCGAAAGGCATTCTTCTATAGGCAAAGGTTCCCCATTTGGTTGTGAAGGCCGTCTTCATCCTGTCATTGGGATGAATAAGAATCTGATTGTATCCAGAATACCCATCGAGAAAAGACATCATTTCAGACCCATTCACCGCTTGCAAGATTTCATCAATTGATGGTAGTGGGTAATTATCCTTTTGTGAGGCTTTGTTGAGATTTCTAAAATCTATGCATAGCCTTATCTCCCCATTCTTCTTTCTCACCAGGAACAAGATTAGCGACCCAAGTTGAGTGCCTAACGGGAAATATTATCTTTGCGTCCAACAACCGCTTGACCTCTTTCTCAATCAAGGGCTCAAGTAATGGGTTAACAGGTCGTTGTCTTTGTCTGAAGGGTTTGGAATCCGGTTTTAGAGGGATGGTGTGCATAATAACGTTTTGATCATACGTTTTCAACTCATTGTAATTCCAAGCAATGCAATCCATGTAATACTTTAGTGCACATATTATATTTTCCCTCTCATCAGCTGTACATGCCTTTGCGATGTACACTTCACGCGGATTATCCACACTCCCTATATTGATCAGGTCACAAGCATCTTTAGGAGGTGGAACCCTTTTTCCTTTTCTAGTTTTATATCCCATATCAAACACCTTCTCCAATGAAACGATGTTCTTAGGTATCTTGTTGGATTGAAATGTAACTTCGCTTTCTCCTTCTGTTTCTTCTTGCCACCTTTGATCTTCATCAATCACTTGGTTCTCAAAAATACCTGAATTGGTGACAAATTCGAAAATGTGTCTATCATTCTCAAAAACTTGCAAGTTTCTGACGTTATCAGGTATCGATGGGCAAGGGACCAACTCAATGGAAAACTTCTTGCATTTTTTTATGTCAACTGGATTTAACATGCCTGCAGCGACCGCCAGAGAATCAGCTATACGATTTCCTTTCCTAGAAATAAGGGATATATTAAAAGCATCAAATTCCTCAATGAGGTCCCTCACCCTATTTCTATAAAGGCTCAATCTCTTATCGTGATAGGTATATTGTCCTTTAACTTGTTTGACAACCAACTCCGAATCTCCCAATACTTTCAAACACTTAACCTTCTTGCTCAAAGCCAAATGTAATCCAAAGATAAGAGCTTCATATTCTGCCACGTTGTTAGTGCAAGGAAATTGCAATCTATAGGCAGCAAACATTGGTTTACTTCCCGGACAAGTGAGTTCCACTCCAGCTCCTGCCCCTTGTTTTGACTTAGATCCATCAAACTTGAGTAACCACACGAGATTATCTTCTTCAGAAGAGCTACAAGAAACTGCTTCTTTTTGAGGTTCTTCGATAGCTCTTTCAACATCAAAAGCATAGACCCCTAACTCAGGTTCAAAAATTGAACTTCATTTGGCTTGTTGAATTCTGTGATGATTTCCTTAAGCCTTGGCTCATTTTCCACTCTAATTTGATTAGCAATCCCTCTCCAGGGTAGCCACATGTGCGAGCAGTCAGTGGCGAAATAACCATTCAAACTTTTCATCCAATCCCTAGCAAGTAACATTCCATATCGACTTGGGATATTGACAACCAAAATATCAACCACCTGTTGGACCCTAGGTTCAGAATTGAGTTGGATCTTAACATCGTAGAGGGTCCCTACCACATTTACCTCAGACCGGTCCAGTTGCAAAACCTTGCATTTAGCAGAAACAGGCTTTAGGCCTAGCATTTGACAAATTTCTGTAGGCATGAGGTTACTTGTGGCACCTGTGTCCACCAAACAATTGTGCAAATTTTTTCCAGCAATCCTCACAATCAATAAAAAAGGAGGGACATCCCGTCTTTCCTTTCGTAAAACTATGTGAGATTCAACTTCTTTTCCTTCCTGTATTTGACTAGATGAGCCCAAAGCCTTTATCAATGCTTCCTTTTGGCCAGGCAACCTAGCCGCCTCTAAAAATGAAAGGCTAGACTTGGACTTCCTTAAATCCTCCACTATGTCATAAGTTGACTTCTCAGGCTTCAATGTTTTTTGCGTGTCCTTAGACGTTTCTCTTCCAGATGGAGGAGGGGGATTATTATCAGCCTTAGCATCGGGAGGAATAATAGAATTGTTTGGTGGAGTTGAGGATGTTTTAGGGGTTTTGAGTTTACTCCTCAAATGGTATCCATGGTTCCCCTTTCTAAATTCTCTAAAAGCTTGCACTTCCTGTTCCAAGATTTCATCCTCTTCTTCCTCATTCCCACTCTCTTGATGATATAGAGTTTCCACCACCAAAATGTTGTCCTCTCCTTGTTGATGTTGGGGTGGACCCTCATTTGGCACAAGTTCCAAATCATCCACTTGAGCTTGGAGACAATGGGTATACCTAGCAATTTTGGGACAATTCCTTTCATTATGCTCCTTTGTATTATGCAATCTACACCCCTTTTCCCATGCAAAATCAGAAATATTAAGAATGGAACTAGAGTGACTTGGTCCTGCTGAAGTATCTATCTGATTAGCAATAGGGGAAGGCACACCCCCATTGTTTGGCTTCGTATTCCACTGTCTCCCTCTATTGTTGAAATTTTGATTTGGGTGAGAGGCATGGGATTCATACTTCTATTTTTGAACCAAATCATTACTCAATTTGTGAACTATCTTTTTGAGTTCTTCAACCTCTGAATAAATCTCTTTTGGTTGAGCTATGTTATTGCTAGTTCCAATAGGATTTGCGTGATTGGTGAGATCTTGACTCAACACTAGAGTTGGATTTTGAGCCACTTGATTTGCGTAGGGATTCACACTTTGAATCGAAATTGGATTGGGGAAAGGAACCATAGCTTGAGAATTAACCGGACTAGCTCCTTGCATAGTCTGTTGACTATTTTGCAAAAATGGAGGAATGGGAGGAATGGATGTGATTGGTTGAATTGGAATGGGTGCGTAAGCGGGTGTTGATGAATATGGTTGTTGATAAGGCAAAGCATTTATGCCTGATATTTGTGGTGCCATGATCTGATTCATCATAGGAGTTTGACCATATGGACCATATTGTCCTACCATAGGCATCTGGGAAAACCCATAACTCTGTGGTGTCATTTGTTGTTCAATGGTCATAGCTTCATTGTAGGCTAGAGCAAGCGTGGTAACTTGAGGATTTCGCCTTGCAAACATTGTCGTCATAGGATCCAATGCCCCAAAATATATTTGCAAAGCTACTGCGGGATCAATGGTAAAATGTCGAATTGCTCTATTATAGCACTTCTGAAATCTCTGATTAAAAGTTTGGATTGGCTCACCCTGGCCTCTTTTGCATGTAATGAACTGATTATAGATGATGGTGGGATCTAATGGTGACCTGAATTGGTTGACAAAAGCATCCTCCATTTGCGTCCATGACGTAATGGAACCAATAGGTAAGCAAATATACCATTCGTAAGCCACTTGGTCTAGGCTCATGGGGAAGAGTCTACAAGCCACATCTTCATGTTGAACTTGCAATCTTATCAAAACATCCCTATAGGCCTGAATATGTTCTTCTGCGGTCCTTGGGCCATCCGGTTTGTATTTGGGCAAAAATCTCTCTATATTCTTAGGGATCTCGTGAATATCCCCTACAATATTCAAAGGAATGTTATTGGCTCCGTACCAAGGAGGTGGTGGAGGTTGGGCCATTTGATTCAAAATCGATGATGATAACCCTACAAGAACCGTGGAAATGGTACTGATAATTGGTACACTAGTGGCAAATGACACCACCGGTGCAAGTCCGCTAGATGCGCCTGAAATAGAAGGATCTTCTGTAACAAGAATATCTGGCGGGACCACAATTTGCTCGGTTTTATTCCTTGGATTCCTACGAGTGAGTGGGAGGCTTTGGAATATGGTTTCCTCGGTTGTATTGGACCTAGTTGCGATGCGATGCGGTGGGTCCAGCTTGTAAATGAAACTACCCTGCAAAACCTGACAAAACTCTCAATACCTCAAAGAAAACCTGCGACACAAAGAAAATCCTGTAATTAGTGAAATTCAAAGAATAACTCCAAAACCAATTTGTTATTCGTGAATGAAAGAAGGAACCATGACAAAGCAATATTCTAAAACAATGCACAATCAAAACACCTTATTTAAAACATCTTATTCCTGTATGAACAATCAAAAAGCGTTAGGACAATGCATAGCAATTCATGTCCTCCTTTTAACACTACAAGGTTGTATTGTTAAAAGAGGGCTAAAGATAATAATCAATAGGGCATGAACTATTCAAAATTTAAATCCCTATAGCATTTAAATCACATTGAAATAAACCTATTCGGGCCCTCCTTCTAGCGCCAATCTGTTGAGTGGTATTTTCACCCAGTTGTGAAAGTACACTCTCCTTTAGGATTTGGGTTCCAAATCCCCTCTTGCAAAGAAGTTAAACAAACAACTTCTCCAAGGTCTCCGTTGTATTAGCATTTGCATATGTGTATTAGTAATCTCAAATAAAGATATTCAATTTAAATGCTTGGAACACCTTAGTGATTGCAAGTAACTGTAAACAAGGGGCAATGTTGGTTTATTTCACCATGAAACTTTAGTGATTGTTCATTGTTTTTTTTTGGATTTTGATATTTTTTAAATGTTTATTTTAATGCCTTGAAAAGTTAAAATTTCTGGAAAAATATAAAATGCAAAAAATGAAAATGAAATGCAAAAACTGAAAATAAAATGCATTCAATATGATGCTATCCTATTTCGACAAAACCGAAGATGTGAGGTCTCCGTGCATGCAACCTAACCTATTGGACTTGCAAAACAAGCACAATCCCCATAGGCTAAGTGTTGGTTCCTAGGGTACGAAATAAAATTCAGATTTCAAATATTCGCCTAATGTAACCCAAAAAAATGGCATTAACATTATCTATAAATTCGAAATCTGAAAAAATGAAAGAATAAACATTAAATCCATAGCATGCAAAGAAAATCTCCTTCTTTCTTGCCCACAAGATGCAAATTTCTGAAAACTTCTGCATTAAAAATATGTCATTTTACAATAGCAAAATTTTTGGTTTTCCCAAACCAGTCCATGGAAGAAAAACAACTCAAACAGGCCCAGAATGGCCTTTTCGCCTTCAACTCTGCAACTCCTTGCGATTTCCAACCCTGCCTGCTGCGTTTTCCACCCTTTCTGGAAGAAGAAAAACCAGTCCAATGTGGAAGAAAATATCCAGAGAAACCCAGTGCTAAGGCCTTGCCTTCATTACTGCAATCTTCTCTCAAAAGTTTCCCCCTCTCTGGCCTCTTTGAATGGCGTATTTAAACTTTTGAAAAACAATTGTTTCTCCTTCCATGACTGTTCGTTTCATTTTCCAATGGCTGTTCGTTTCACCTTCCCTGACTGTTCGTTTCACCTTCCCTTGCGCATGCGTGCATTTTGGTTTCCAAGAAAAACTTTTCCTTTCTATTTTGTGGCCCTTCGTTTCATTTTCTCCACATGAGCTTGCGTCCATTTCCTTCCGTGTGTAACGACCATCTTAAATGATTTCAAATCATTAAAGATTCCTTATGTAACGCTTGTCTTATTCACTGGATTTTGTCCTTATGTCCACGTCACTATGCAGGTCCGTTACCTTGGCGAAAATGGAACATGTCGCGATATCGCGACACTTTTGCCTCCTTGCTCTCTTTTGTTGCTTTTAGCCATGAAAATGTAACATGTCGCGATATCGTGACACTTTTTCTTTCTTTTTTTTTCCCCTTTTGGGCGCGGAAATGCAACATGTCAGATATCGACGACACTTTTTCTTTTGGTCGAAAATGCAACATGTCGCGATATCGTGACACTTTTCTTTTTTGACGCAAGAATGCAACATGTCGCGATATCGCGACACTTTTCTTCTTTTTAGATGCAACATGTCGCGATATCGTGACACTTTTTTTGCAGATGCAACATGTCGTGATATCGTGACACTTTTCTTTGGGGACGATGCAACATGTCGCGATATCGTTAACTTTTTTTTCTTTTGGCCGCGATGGTGCAACATGTCGCGATATCGCGACACTTTTTCTTTTTGCCGCGATGGTGCAACATGTCACGATATCGCGACACTTTTTCTTTTCTGGTCGCGATGATGCAACATGTCGCGATATCACGACACTTTTTCTTTTTGGGCCGCGATGATGCAACATGTCACGATATCGTGACACTTTTTCTTTTTGGCCGCGATGGTGCAACATGTCGCGATATCGCGACACTTTTTCTCCTTGTGGTGTTTTGCTTTTTTCTTTGAACTTTAGCCTATGGGCCACTTCGGTCTTCTTGGAACACATGCAAAAAAGTGGGTCCCCAATTTTGGGGTACGTTGTGGAGCAGCCACAACAGGACGACATCTCCATTTTCTACCTTTAAACTATCCATGGCATATAGAAAACTCTTGATATGGTCCTCACCAGTGACTACATTATTTCCTTGAATTTTGGGTAAATACTTATGGGCTTTACTAGGTAAAGCATTCACATTTGTAGATAATATGAATGGTTTGTACCTATTAGTTCTCCATAGTTGAACATTCTGATTATTTTGATTTGTTGATTTTGATTTTGAATATTTACCTAAGCCATTGTAACTGTAGGGGTAACAAAGTTTTGATTTACAATAGCACTGCCTACAGGAATGGTGGGTTGGGTAACTTGAATATAATCTATTAAGTGATCTATTATAGTATTTCTAATAGCAAGGCTATGAGACTGAAAAGAATGGGATGTGTCTATAGTAAAATTTAAAACACCATTGACAGCAATGTCTGCAGCAGTAATATTTTGATTCTTATTTTTCTTTATGTACTTTCTACTAGTAAAATAAAATTTAGTTTCATACATAGTGCTTTTCAAAATTGGGATTTTTGATTGTGGGTAAATACCTCAAGGTTATCGAATTATGGAAATAGCTCCTTACGACTTCTCCTCATATGCGCTAGCACGTTCTGCTCCTTTCTTAATTTTTTATTTCTGGGTTATCCAAATAGAATCGCCAACATAGGTAGTGCAAAAAGAATAGAATATATGATCAATATTATATTTCTTGATATTTATACTCTCAGCTTCACAGGAGATGGTTCTTGGGGAGTTTTCAAGAAAGTTTGAAAAATCAAGAACACTTCAAAAGATAATTGAAAATCACAAAAAAATAGAAACAAAGAACATAAAAGATGCAAAAATAAAATTGTAGGTTCTTTATTTCAATTGGTCACCTATTGATTAAAATATAGTCATTAAATCCAAGTTTAGAATTTAAAAAATCTTCCCCAATAATGGTGCCAAAAGACTGTTGGAACAATTTCTTGCATCAATAGGATTGAGTTGTCACGCTACAAGAATTTATTTGAAACCAACGAGCTATTACAGGATCTGGTCAACCTACCTCTTTATTTTGGTAAAATATTTATTGTTAGGTTTAAATAGACCAAAATGGGTAAGGAAACCCTAGTGGTAAACTTAAGATTTTACAAGTTTATACACTTCCAAATTTTAGTTATAAACTACTTCTATAAAATTGACCAAGCAAGGATAACAACTATAATTATACTTTATGTATAGACCGGTGCCTAGATTCATTGGACTGTTATAGCAATTTTAACAACGCTTTCAAAAGAACAGAGAGAATGAGGGAAAGAAGGAATTGGTGCTATTAAACTCATTCAAATATCATAATAAATCTAATAGTTAACCAACGAAAGAAATGTTCACAACACATTCAAATAATGTAATATATCATGAAGCTACAAATAAAACTAAAGACAATGAGTTGATATAAATGAAACCTAAAATTGTATTAATTTTCAAAGGAGTTACATGCAGAGTTAGCATAATGCCATTAAACTCTGTAAAAAGTATTAATACAATGAAAATTTCATTTTCAAATAATGTAACAAGACTCTTCTACTCTCCCGTTCCAATTTGGTAACAAGAAAAGCCTCTAGACCTCGAGCTCAATAGATATGGAAATGATCTCAGCTTCTTGAGCACTATTATATCAAAACTTGCACAACAAAGGGGAATAATGAGGGATGAAAAAGAAAATAGACACAAAGGGGATACAAAAACACAACTACATGGCACTCAATTATACCTTTTAGCAAGAATTTGCTATCTCTAAATGCCAATTCTGTCTGTGGTTGTTTCTTTTATAGCCTCTAGTTCTTGAATTTGTTATTTTTGGTCTCATCTAGACCTTACAATTGTCATCCTCTAGTTTGATCTCTTAGATGTTGTACAACTATCTCCCACTACCCCTGTTCGTCCATATTATGGATTCGATCATGACTTTTTTCATTTTATTAGCTCATTGGTCTGTTGACTCTATCCCTGATAAATACTCTTCTTCTATTCCAACCTCATCTTCTGGCCAAATTTCTATTTTCAAACTTTGGCCTACTTTTGTGATCCTTATTTCTTCCCCTAGAGGTGTATTTAGCTTTATATGCAGACCACATACTTTGGTTTCCTTTATTTTTTTGATCTATTGAATTTTTTTATCTGTGTTTCAATGGGCCTCCACACATCGATGTGAAAGGTCATAGTAAACCTCACTATATTCATCTCCTATAGGATTCTACTCTTTTGTACGCTAATACAAAATTTATTTTTCTCGTACATTATAGCAAGGGAATCCATAGTATTGACCAAGAATGTAACCTAACTGACCATCTCTTTTCATCATTTGGTTCACATTTGAACTCCTCTATTTTGTTCATGATGAGATCCTCTATGCTGGAAGTTTCTAGGAATTCCTCTAATGATAGTCCAATCTTCACTATTTTTTCCTTTATGTCACTCAGTAAGGAGTTCAAATCTACAACATCATTGTACCACTTTCCCAAGTTCCCTTCAAACAGTGATGCCTTCATGAATTCAAAGATGTTTTCCACTTCAGTGCCATTCTCCAGGATCACCTTCTTATCCTGCATCTCTTCAAAATATTTGGCCATTAGTAGGAGAGTGGGATAAATGATTTCTAAATCTTGCTTCTTCTAATATAGCAGGCTCCTCATATCTTGGACAGTAAATTGGATCAGTATGATCTTCCGGAAAAATTTGTGATTCCATCACTTCTGTATTGTATTTTAAAAGAGATTTCTCTTCTAATTTTAGAGAGGCAGATTGCATAATCTTTCTCTTCCTTATTTTTAATAGGTTGTGTTTGTGTAATGGTTGCTTGAGATAACTGTTCTTACAAGATGTTAATCATGGCTTGTATTTTTGTTATTTTTCTATCGTTCTCCTCTAGCTGACTCCTCAAATTCTTATTTTTCTCGAGCAGATGTTTTGTAGTTTTCTCTTGCAAGGTTTTGTTCAATTTGACCATGTCGTCATCTTCTCCCTGCAGTGAAATATCTCATGTGTTATCATCAATTTGAAGGGAAAAATATTTATGTGGAGCAGGTATATATATCTTTCCCGTGGATGTCTTGGATATGTCTTCTTCTACTTTTTTAGCAGAACTTTCTCCCATGCCATCCATCCCTGGTATCATCTGCAATTCTTGCTCACTAGTAGCTCTAAAAGTTGTTTTTTCTTCTATCCTTTCTAGTGTGACTTTTGCTGAAGTTAGAGCCAGCTTGGGATTCTTTGTTTTAGGGGTAGGTATAACTTCTTGTAATTTAACTCGATGTCCCTTGAATATGTCTCCAAAAATACCTACTATCATAATGATCATTTGTATTATTATTAGGATTTTAACTTCTCTATCATTGATCTTCAAAGACCTAAGGATGGCTTTTGGGGCTAACTTCTTCACATTATTAAGGGCTAATAACTTATCATAAACAAGAACTATAGCTTGCTTATCTGAAGTTGTAAGTTCCTAGGAAGATATGATGGTAATATCTTTCCCATTCTCTGTATCAGATCCTGCAGGGGTTTCTTGGAAAGTGTTAGGTGCTACCTCTATCCTGAGGTGAGAGCTATTAGGGACTTGAATGTGGTGCTCTACGATGTCCACCATATTCACTAAAATCTCAATTTTATCAATACCTCGATCTTCTATGATCTCCATTACAAATTATTCATAAATTTATGGGGTTGCTGTGGAGAATAGAGGGGCTATTGCATCCACAAAAATCCTCCTTATTGAGATTAACTCTAGGGGTATTCGTATGGCTTTTGAATCTGTGAATTACCTCTTTTTTCATAAGGAAATTTTTCCCATACGTTGTGTAAGTCTTCCTCTTTCTCTATGGCTTCCAAGAGTTCTTCTTTGTACCGGTATTTTTTGTGTTGTACACAGGCGTATTTGTGAGTTCTCATCATCTTTATGTATTTTTTAGTAGGATCATAGGGCCTCCAAGTTACTTCCTCGAAATCTATTTTTTCCAAATCATACATGCCTTTGAATAGGGCTGGATATCCTAAAAATATGTAATACCCAAACTTACAAGGAACGTTGAGCCAAGGGACCCTACCATGCTTCTTCACTAACCTCATTTTGGCTTCTTTGGTAACTTGTCTCACAAGTTCTAGGGTTGCCAGAGAGAAAGGGTAGTACATAGGTAATAGCTTAGGGGGAATTTTGGCCCCATAAAGCCTAATGTATGTGAAACCTTCTAAGAAGAAGTAATCCCCTATTTCTTTTTCTTTGAGTAAATCTTTGACTCCAGGTCCTATTCTCTTAGGGAGATCGCCCGTTAGGATCCAGTGAATCTCCATCATGAAATTATCACAAAACCACCCCAAGTGAGAGTGTCCTTCATGCATCTTACAAAACTTATTTTGGATGTAGGGACTCTTAGTGGCTCCTAGCCTTTCTTTACTTTGGTCTCCTAACTAACCAGCTAACAAGTGCATGAGGATTGAGTAGTGGAAGAATCAAGGCATTTCTTTTCTTTGCTCTAAAACTGCATTTTTTAACTCGGTTAACTATGAGTGCATTTGTTTGCTCAACTCTTCTTACCAAGCGTAGATGGGGGGATTTGTATTTCTGTTACTCTGTGCTACTAGGTACAAAATATTTTTCCCTACCACATTGAGTTCTTCTACTCCCAAAATAATGTTAATCATATCACAAAAATCCCTAATCCAAGGTTTAAAGGTAATCTTTCTAATGGAGAAATCATATTGTACAGGCTCATATGGCTCAAAAAATACTTTGAAAGATTCTAAATTAGTTAACATGCGGGACTATGTTTCAATTACCTAGAAAAATAATGATGACATCAAGTTGAAGACTCTTTGGATGTATTTGGTTGCGATGCTAAACACTGGCTGATATTTGTTGTCTCAAAAAGTTCTGATGTTTTTTTCATAGGCCACCTCCATCCATACCTTAATTTCTGGAGATTAGTATACTCTAGGACATATCAACTTCCCTATGTTGTTGGTCCATCGATTGCTCTTGGAAATGCCCTGGTTTTGTAATTTTTGTGCCTTGAAGAACAATTCGACCAACAGCCATGGGGCGCATTGCAAATTTTCCATGGTGGGCACAAAGCTCCAAATACAAGTATTTTTAATTTCATATTGTTGGTCCAGTGTGAGTTTCTTGTTTGGCCTAGACTTTTTAGAGAAATCATACAGTCCCGTACCAATAATAGCTTCTCTAGGGAGCTCAACGTAATGTGATTGGTCAGTGATAAATTTTGTTGTCTCTCTAGTATCTTTAGGTACGAAGGTAGCTCCCCATGTAGCCATTTTATTTTCATAAAACCCTTCAACTCGTAAAAACACACTCTCCTGAGTTTTCTCTTGCTTTCTGCTCACTAACACCAATTTCTTGCTCTGTGATTCCTTTACTTGAGACAACTAGGATGACAGTGACATTCAAGAGTGGGGGTTTAAGTACTTGAGGGTGGAGTGGCCTCATTGATCTCACATTGAGTATTATTAATGCAGTTTGACCAACTATATTTTGAATCCAGCCAATAGATGCCTGCCATTGCATTACTTCTAAAATTAGACAGTTATGATATGCGATCCTCCTCGGACTGTACGTCCACGAGGACTTTGGTTTATGTACTTCCAATAATTTATAGCATTTTCATTGGTCATTGGACTACACTTTATTTTGACATGGTATTAAGAACGTAGTTGATAGTAGCTTTCATGAGAAATATTGTCATAAATATTTCACCACCTTGGCCCTAAAAGAGGGGTTAGCTAAAAACATATATCATTAAAAATTGATTCTCTCTAGGCGCTTATTGTTAGATCCAGTTTACTTCACACGCTATTGTCAAGATCCCTAAAACCTACCTACCCGTTAGTCCAATGATATATAAATGCTCACCCAATTAATTAGATTAATCTCAAACATTAGGCCAAAAACCTTAGATTAGCAATAATTTGATTTAAAACACTTAGGCCTAAAACTTCATAATTCTCAGCACGTTCAATATTAATTAATGTATTAAACCCGCACATAATCCAAATTTATTAAGATTAATCAGTGATTAAATATTTTAATAGCTTTCGACTAAATTGCAAGTATTTTAAATTGTGATTACTTCCCTGAGCACTTATCATTAGATCAAGTGATGGACACGCGTGCCCGTTGAATTCTTTAGATATGCACATGGGTTAACCGAAAAGAAGAGGGTTTATTATTGATGTATTAGAGCCTCAATAATCATGATTATGTACGAATATTAACCCTTGATTAAAAATTTGATCATATCATGCGTATTAAACTTTGGGTACTTTAGGAATGCGTTGTCGTTGGATTTGGGCAGGGGTGAGCGCTGCCATCTAGATCTGAGAAGCTACATACTTTTTATCCCAAGGGGGAATCATTTATTACGTTTTCAAAACCCTTGCTAATCATGCTTTGCTTAAGACTAGTGAGGATTAATTAAAACCTAAATCCTGGGTGCTATTAAATTCCCAATATTAATGATCGATCATATTAGGTAGCGTGCGTCGGTAGATCTCATCCAAGTCATGTGCTATATTTCAAATTTGGGAAGTTGTGCTATTTTTATCTTTTAGGGTCCATCGAGATATTAGATTTAATACAAATTAATTAAACAGGTTAATCAAGATTTTTCCGGTGCTAACCAGACTTGGGCTTTGACCTCTTAAAGACCTTGCATTTCTGGAAGCATGCATCGTTAGATTAATGAGAATTCACGTGCGCTTGTCTAGATCGGAAAATTTGCTAGTATTTTAACATGCGGTTGATGATTTTTAACCTTTAATAAGCATAATATTATTAATTCTAAGCTTGGTTAACTCTTAATGAAGTTGGTGATTAACCTTCAATTATATTGATGAGCACCTATTGTCGGATTAAGATGGGTTCGAGTGCTATCGTCGAGATGATCAAACTTGTTGTTTAGCTGGAAGGGGCATGTACCCTCGATTTAATTTTATGTAAAACCTTAGGTTATGACCATTATTAGACTTTGACATTTAATGTTTGGGCAACTTAGTGGGTGCGCTCCATTGAATTAATCATGGATCAAGCACTGTCGTTTAGATCATGTGATTTGCCTAATATTTAACCAAAGGGGCACATTACCCTCACTTTGAATTTATTATAATTTTATAAGCCTTAGACTTTATGTTATGCAAATTTAGACCATGGTATTATTGCCTTAACCTTTGAGTCATTCTTGAGCACACGTCCATCTAGATCTTGTGGGGGTGCGCACGTCCGTCCAGATCAAAGGAGTTACATGAGTTTTACCACAAAGGGGGTACATACCCTCATTTGACCATTTAATTTATGTCCGACCTTAGGATTTCGTAAAATTATTTCTTTCCACTTAGGGCCGAATGATTCAATTAATTTTTCTTAGGGACCAAAGGACTAGAGGGACCTTCTTAGTGAATATTTTATTTCCTAGGATTTATAAGTCTTTTCATAATAGAGGAAATTTCAACGGTTGTTTCACTTAATGACCAAAAGGTATTCAACTTAACAATTCTTGGCTACGGCTTTAAATCCGATTTATCCTTATTGCTTAGGGAAAGATGAACCTTTTTATAATGGCTCCTGAGGGTCAAAAATTAAAGACCAACTTTTCAGAAGTTCGAATGCAATAAAGACCAACAGTTTGGGTGAAAGCTTTGAAATCAAACATTTAGATTTGGGGGTATATGATGTTGAGTCAATTTTAGCTCCAACATGTATTTTTTTAAGTTCCTTTTGTTTTTACTGAAGGCGGGAAGTATCTTTTGACAACAAACCTTGGTTGGTCCCGCTTCCAATTGATTGAGCTTGGAGTCAAGAGGAATTGTAGGGAATATTTCTCTACAACTTTGGTAGCTCTCAAGGCTCCTTAGCTTGCTGAAGGAGTGAACCCTGACTTTTCTTGTCTTGTCTATTAGACGTAGAGTCAAAATTTAGAAGTTGTATCTTATTGGGACTTTTAATATCTTCACAAAATTGGGGTTTCTTATATGATGGTCAAGGTCTTCTCTTGATTAATCTTGAGAGGTGCAAGGAACAATTTCATTCTCTCATATAATATTTCTTCCTAGCAGATTTTTACCCTTGTTGTCGTTCTGCCTCTTGTCTTAATTTTGATGCCTTATTTGTTGCCCTAAAAAAAAAAAAGGATCTTTGAACCTTCATTTTGGATAATTATGATTGGAATGTAAAGATATCGAGATTCTCCTTATTTTTACCCCTCTTCCTCCTCCATTGTTCCTGGGATTCACACTCTTGAATCCTCTATTGATATTCTTTGGCCAATAGCCCCAAGAAATTCATGACCAATGGTACAGTGGCTATGAAGCTAGTTACTCGTGGAAGAAGACTTCGTTTCCATATTCACCCATTAGGATGATGGGCAACCCCTAGGTCAATTTCAAAGAAGGGGGCTTGTCAAAGATATGAGTCTCAAAGCCTTCTCAATTCTCTCTTTGATGGGGCTAGGCTTAGCTAACACCAAAAAGGCTATGAACCTCATCTTTTTTGGTATAACAAGTTAGCTTGCCCTCATAGTGTGAGTAGCTTCAAGATGCTTCTTTGAAAGCACTTCTCTATCAGTATTTTGGGTATCTTATCGACATCATCTACTAGAAAAACTAAAAGGGCTTCAAATTTTCTTATCTTATTCTTGCCTAAAAATATTTCCTTTTAGCTATATGGAGTGACTATGAAGGAAGTAGAATCTGTTGGAAAGGCTATTTATCTGGGGACTGGTGAGACTCTAGGAGAAGGTTGTCTCTCTATATATAGACCCACGCAATTGGGTAAGTCATCATCATTTTCTGTTCTAGTCCATTGGATATGTTTGTATGACAAATTTTTTTGTAAGTGAATCAATGATTGTATACGTGTTCAACATTCCTAGTCATTTCACTGATGTCCTAGCCTTTGTAATCCATGCAAATTTCTCCCTTGTGGACCTCTTGGCACACCTTTCAACTTTTGCACCTACCTCGACTCAACCCCCCTTTTATATGTCATTGCTTAGCTCAACTAAAGCCTGGATGACCTTTGGTGTTGCCTTTTTTGTTCATAATTATCAAGTATGTTTATGGTGTACATAATTTTTAATAATTTTTTCATGTATCAAATGCACCATAGGCAATACCTTTATCAAAATCCAATGTCCAAACTAGTGTGATCCTCATGTTGAGGCTCCTCTCGCAACATGGTGATGTTACTTGGTTTTGTACGAAGGTTTCAACTTTTTGCTACCTACGTTCATACTCACCATCAAATTCTATACCCGTCATGAAGACTTCTGCCACCTACTATTGGATTTGCATGTTCCTCTAGGTGTCGATTGTCATTCCTTGAGAAACCACCCCTCTTGACTAGTAGTTTGGGTATGCTTTCTTATGCACATTAGATAAATGCCAACTATGGTTGGGTCGCATGCCATTGTTAATGTTGGAATGGTGCATTGTCAATCCTTGGATGAGTCATGATCGGATGGTGAAGGGGCATCCTCTTAATCCTTTATCATTGAATTCCATTTTCAACTGGTGCATAGTTAGGGTTATTTGGAAGTTGTATACTTGTAAGATTTCAATCCCATGGCTTCAAAAAATTCCCCAATATTTCCAAAGTTTTTTTGCTATGTAAAAAGGAAAATACTCGATGAAAATTCACCCCATACCATCTGGCTTAGATTCTTTGCCATGATCTAATCTCCATGTCTCAGATGCCCACTCTTCTAGGTAGTCATCAAGAATGTATGGGTGCATCTCATCGATGAAGTAGGAGCCCAATAATTCTTCTTATGCTAGGTAGGTCTTCTCTTTCCCGTACCTCTTGAAATGTATTTTATCTATGGTATGTGTGGAGGGGTTTCAATAGGATTTTGAATTTTATCACATATTTGGTTTGGAGCAAGATGTAGGTTTAGTCGAGTGACATGTATCTTTCGATCTTAGCGATGCAGTCTCTTGAAATGCATATTCCAAATGAGGTTGGGAGGTTGATTATATTGATGAACCATTAAGTTAGGGCATGCTTGGGGTACCAAAGGAAGGCCTCGAGCGAGCCCAAAAATTGGCACTAGAGTGCCATCTAACTACACCACCTTGTTGTTGGTATGTTCTAGCGGTAGACCAAGTGCTTATGCCACCTTTCTCGAAATTACTAAAGTGATGGACCTTGAGTCAACTATGTAGTTGTGTATCAATTGATATCCATAGATCAGGGTTAGGTGGAATGACATAGACTTAGGTCTATTAGGCTTTGAAATCTATAGCATGACAAGTTTTCCTTATGCGCTCCTCTTTTTTCCTCTTTAGGGCCTCTTCCAAGTTTATTTATAAAAAAATTTAGAGGACTTCCCAAAGAGGCACAACCATGGTAGACTTTCTTAGGTGTTCTACCACATTGAAGGTTCTGATAGAAGGGGCTCTTGGAGCAACACATTATTTGGAGCTTGGTCCTTTATACCATTGGATGTGGTCTTGATGGGGTTGCAATGGGCTACCTACGTGGTTTAAAGTCAACTCTTTCTATTTTTGGGGTTGCTCAATCCTAATTTGTTGGTATAGCTTGTGTTGGAGGATTCCTCCAATTGTTTGCTTCTTTTATTTAAGGCCCAACCTTAGTCAACCTAGATGTTTTGTGCTCCTCAATGACCCTTCTCTTGGCCTATGTAGTATACCCTAATTGGACTTGCAACCTTTCATTTGAGGGGCTTGCTTCATTCGATAAAGTGTATACTTCCACTTCATCTTAGGTAACAAAAGTCTAGTCCAAAGTTGATGACTTGCAACTAATGGTACGATCAGAGATTGGGTGACAAGTTCTTGACTTGGAATTAATATTTTCGATTGAGAAGGATATGTGTCTTTATGGTCAAAATAGAAAGTCTTGATGTTCTAGGTTTTTGTTTCGACAAAATAGTTGGAGGGATGATAGTTAGGAGTGAGATAGTACTAGCGAATAGGATCTTCAACATAGTTATTCTAGGTGGCAACCAGGTCCTTAGTTGAGCTTGGAGGCACTTGGTGAGTTGGGATCAATACAGGTACTATTTTTTGGGTCAAGGCCTAAGGATGCCCAAGATTCTTATTGGATGAAAATGAGGGCTTGTGATATTTAGCTAGGGCAATTGAAAACCCTAGTTTCCCTAGTTGGAATGAAGGCTTTAGATAAATCTAATAGGAAAACCGTTGGATGTTTGATTACCTTTTGAGGGCTATGACATCATTAGTGAGGGTCCTCGTAGTTTTTAACATTTTATCCATCATAGAATCTAGGGGAGAGGAAGTTTGGTTTTTTCTTGATATGTGAGAGGATGATTCAGAATGGTGGTGGGTTGTATGGTTGAAGAGTAATGGTAGGGGTGTTGAACAAAGGGAGATAATGGCAAAGTTGGTCTAGGAGCTAGCCTTCTTATTTGGATTAGGTAGTGAATTACCATCCTTATACTTGGATGACTATCCCATAGGCCTTCGATGGTGAATTACCATCCTTAGAATTGACCATCATGGCTATCTCAGAATTGAAAATTTTAAGAAAGTAAATGAATGCCATACTTGGAGGTGGTCAGATCTCTTCAGGGACCCTTTTCCAAATCTTGTGGAATTGAACATTGAAATCGTCCATTGTCTCTACAAGTACCCTCTTGATAGTTGTGAGTTGTTTTAGGAGGGATGCTCTATCTACCTTTTTATCAAACCACTTTACCAAGAGCTCTGCTAATTTCTAATTTTTGATTGATTATAGGCTAAGACTAAGGTACCATTCACGATCTCTCCCTCGAAAAGAGGTTTACAATAGCCTCAAGACTATATCTTACTTTCTAATGAAATGCACAACACATAAGCTTACCAAGTGTTGCACATGTTCTATCGAAGTGATGACATCTTCTCCTAAGAAGTATGGTAGAGATTTGAGCATCGAGGTAGGAATTGGGTCCTATGTGTTAGGTGGAACTAGAGGAATCAATGGACCTCTATCATTCCATGCTAAAAAAATTTAGGACGTTGATGGGTCATGGTTGTCCTATTACGTTGTGGGTTCCTCCTTTGCCTCTAATTTAGAGGTGATACCAACTCTTGATGATTAGATCTGGTGAAGGTTGTAGTCATAGGCCTTTCACTCATATAATTCTAGGTTTTTCCTTTGAGAATAAAATCGCCAAGTGGGGAGATTTTGCTTCAACAAGCTGATGTGATAGAGACCCCAATAGAAATCTCAATTTATCTTTTATTAGATGACTTCTAAAAGTCTATATTTTGAATTTGAGTCATCGAGTAGAGTTAAATTTTTGAGTGCTTCTCTTCAAGCAAACAGATTATGACCTTCATCGACGTTACAATCAGACTTTCTTCAATCTTAGTAGGGTAAATATAGAAGTTTTCCCAATGAGCATTCTAGACAAAATGTTATCGTCTCTAAGTGTACTCATCGGGGGGATGGCTATGAAACAACAAGAAGCACCATGAGATGAAAGGGAAGATCTACTTGTAGGGCAACCTTTAGGGTTATTAATGGAGGCTTTAGATTTTAACTCCTTGATGCAAAGTGACCTTCATGAGCTAAGGTTGGGATGTATGTATCCAAAGAAGGAATTGCAATGAAATTAAAATAGAATAAATTAAATGTTTATAGAAAAGTAAAGCCCTAAGCTATGGAAGCAATGAGCCAAAAAATTAAAAAGAACCCCCAAATTTTTACTGCAACAAGTGGTAATTGAACACGAAAAGCATCACCTATGGCTAGTGAATACAACCAAGCAAAACACACTGCTAGAAATCAAGATAAATCAAGGGAATGAGGGTTCAATGCTACCTAGACATGAGAAAAGGCTTGGGCTCCCCTTGTTACAGTAGGAAGGAAGGGTGAAAAGAAAAACTCGTAATATTGGGTGTTGGGCATAAGTAGATAAATTTTGATGCCTTTACAATAGAAATTAGACATATTTATATTTCGAGAGGAGGGTATTTTTCCTGCAAATTGTTTTGTAGAAGGTCTACAAATAGCTTCTCTCTATGTATCCAAGAAATCTCTCTATAATTTAAGTGATAGTAGCTTCAATATATCTAGATTTAGGGCCATAAATGCTAAAAGCTTTAGGGCCTTTGGATAATTGGTGTGGATGACTAGCTCGATGTTGCTACGTTAAGGTGGCTGCACCATAACTCTTTTGTTGTGCTTCTTCTAGAATGCATCATTTTGTTAATGTGATAGACATGGCCTCCTTGACTGGTGCAGGTGGATAGGGTAGGCTCACGTGTATGGTAGATGGTGGCAACAACTAACATGTGATTGGTTTTGATAGGCTTTGGATGTAAAATTCAAGCTTTGTAGTCATTGGAGGGTGTCCTCTTTAATGCTCTTCTGCCTACCCTTCTTCTTGCAAGCATGACTGCCACGTGTCCGATGAGATGGAACCTCCTTCAACCAATGGTAGACCACTTTAGAGCATATATTATTTCCTCTCATAAGCTTTCGACTAGTTGTCATGTGTCTTACTTTGGCTTTGGTTGGAGCTTCTATTCCTTTGCTAGCGCTCCCTTGGTCAAAAGGACCATGCATATATTTAGATTGAAAATCAATGGTCTGCAAGCCTTGGTGCCCTTGTTTGATTTGATTCAAGTAATCAAGAAGCGCTAGTCATAGATGGATCTAATGGTTGGTGCAATTTTTATCTTGCCTGCCCTTTCTTTGAAGCTTCTTTTGTTTCCACTAAAGGCATGAAGCACCTTTCAATTAGCAAAGCCTCAACTGGTCCTGCTTCCTGATTGATCTAGCTTGGAGTGAAGTGGGGCTATAGGGAAAATTTCCCTACAGTGACCAATAAAAGAATCATTGATTAAAATATAATATTTTACACTACTATAACAACACTTAATATATTCACAATTATAATCAAAATGAATTTTTTTGAGAATATCATATAGAAAACTCTATAAAACCTTGTCATATACTTTGTTCATATCTAATTTCATAAGCATACCTTGTTTTTCATAGAATGAAGAGAATGTATGTCCTCCTATACAATGATTACACCATTAAGAATTTGTTTACCATGAATAAAACCACCTTGTTCCTCTAAGATAACATAATCTAGAATGCTTTTCAACTTGTTTGTCATAATTTTTGAAATGGAATATTTTGCACTACTATAAAATCACTTAATCTATTCACAACAACTATAGTCAAAATGAAACTATTTGAGAATATCATGTAGAAAATTTTAGAAAACCTTATCATATGCTTTGTTCATATCTAATTTCATAAGCACACGTTTTTCATAGAATGAAGAGAATGTATGTCCTCCTATGCAATGATTACACCATTAAGAATTTGTTTACCATGAATAAAACCACCTTGTTCCTCTAAGATAACATAATCTAGAATTATTTTCAACCTATTTGTCATAATTTTTAAAATGGAATAATTTGCACTACTATAAAAACACTTAATCTATTCATAACAACTATAATCAAAATGAAACTTTTTGAGAATATCATGTAGAAAACTTTAGAAAATCTTATCATATGCTTTGTTCATATCTAATTTCATAAGCACACCTTATTTTTTCATAGAATGAAGAGAATGTATGTGCTCCTATGCAATGTTTACACCATTAAGAATTTGTTTACCATGAAGAAAACCACCTAGATCCTCTAAGATAACATAATTTAGAATGCATCCGCCCATGTAGAGGAGTTGGAGAGCAAGTGGGTAGTTAAACCTCTCTAGTTGCTGAGAGGCCCAGGTTCAAATCTCTCGCCTCACATGTTGCGGATATGTTATGTAATGGTTCCCTCGTGGTCACAGTCTATTTACCCCTTGTGGCCACCACCAAAAAAAAAACATAATTTAGAATGCTTTTCAACATGTTTTTGTCATAATTTTTGAAATGATCTTATAATTAATACTAGAAAGGCTTATTGGATAAACTATATCAAAATATCTTACCTTTCTTGAAAACCAATGTAATAAAAGTGGCATTGATATCACTTATGGTAGCCTTCCTTTCTAGGCCTCTTTAACTGCAACCAACATATCACTCTTTAATAAACCCAAAAAATTGAAAAAAATTTGTAGAAGATTCATTAGGGCAAGGTGCCTTGTTAGGATGAAAAAGATAAAAGTGCTTCAAGTAGCTCCTCCATAGACATATTTTTCATCAAGCTTTTATTTTGTCTTTGTGTGATATTTGATATGATATTTTGTAAAACCTTATCTTGTGCATCCTTATCGTGCCTAGTATATGAATTTTTTTTTTTTGAAATAATTAATTGCTCCCTTATATATTCTTCTTCCTCAATATTTCTTCCATTTGAAGTTTAAATATTTTTGACATGATGAAAAGAAATAATTGCTTTTGCTATAGCATATTTTTTTTTGGTATTTCTATCTCCTTCTTGAGTCATTTCTCCCTAAACGTTTGGAACCAATATGAATCCTTTTTCAATGCATTATAATTATTGTTTTCTTTTACATAAGAATCTCAGTCTATTCCATTGATTTGTATTATCTCTTGTAATTTTGAGCTTGGATGCAATTTTCTTATTTTCTTAAAAAATGTTACCAAAATATTTGGCATTTCAATTCTTTATTTTCTCCATTAAATATTTCATCTTTTGAACAAACCTGTACATATATGATCATTCAAAATTTGATGCATCCCATTGTAACTAACCATCTAGAAGAAATTAGGGCCTTGGAGCCACATAAACTAAAAGTGAATAGCTTTGAATGACCATTATTGGGTAAATCACAAGTCAAAAGGATGGGTTTGTGATATGATCCTGCTCACAATATAATATCTAAAGATATTGTGATGAGGCATTGAAATGCCTCATTTTTGTATCTTAAAGCAACCATTCTTGACTCCCTTAATGTGTTGATAAAAAATAATTAACTATGGACTAGGCTGTAATTTATATTAATATTGTGATTAGACATAATGAATAGATAAAATGCATTACTATGTTATTTTAGATAGATTTTATGTGATTTCGGGTTTAGTTTTACATTTAGTCATGATTATTTGGTTTATAATCAAGAGACTAATAGAATCAGCTACAACCGATTCCACCATGTAAATTAAAAAAATAATAATAATTAGATACAAAGATGATATCTTGTAGGTCTCTAAATGTTGATATGCTAAAACTGTCATAGTGCACTGAAATGGTCTTGCATTGGAATAAGCCAGAATATGTCGAAATAAGCTAAAACTATCACAATGCATCATAATGAACTAGGATGCGCTAGAATGAGCTAGATTGAAATAAGCCGAAAAACTAAGGGCTAAAAAATATGGAAATGCAGCATGAGATGGAGCTTGCACATGGGAAATAAAGTGAAGACTTTTGTGGATTGAATAATTTGGCCTCCCTAAAAAGTAGACTAAAATTGTATTTATATTTTTTCTTTAAATATATGGATGAAATTATGTTCTTAGTTTCAATAATTCAACCTCCTTAAAAGGTAAGCTAAAATTATATTGATAATTTATCCTTAAAAATAGGGCTAAAATTATGTTGTTAGTTTCAATAATTTATTCTCAAATCTTGGGTTAAAATTGTGTTAGTTCTTCAAATCTTAGATAAAATTGTGAAGTTAGTTCCAAGATATGAAAAATATTAGTTCTAAAATATGGGGAAGATTCCTCCCAAATACAAGGAGTGGTTGAGATGCTCCCAAAGTAAGAGAAGTGTAAGGTGTCACTTGCCTTGTTCATGTTTATTGTTAGTAAGTGGTTGAAATGGAAGAGGAGTGTAAGGTGCCATTTTATTTGTTCATGCTTATTGTTAGCAAGTGGTTGAGATGCTCCCAAGATAAGAGGAGTGTAAGGTGCCACTTGTCTTGTTCATGCTTATTGTTAGCAAGTGGTTGAGAAAGTGTAGGATGCTTCCAATAGTTAAAGAGTATAGAGATATTTTCAATAAAGTAGGAGTATAGTTAGGTGCCACATGTATAGAAAGGTGGGCCTAGCTTATGTATATATTTTGGAGGAGGATAAAGAATAAAATTAAGAGAGGATGCATTTGAATTGAAGATTTTGTAAAGAGATAATTCCCTTTTATTTGATTTTGTTATTTTTTCACTTGTATATATTTTAATTGTATTCTGAATTAATAATTACTTTCCATTGGGCTATGCTGATGTCGAAATATTCATCAAAATAACGAGCATTGAAAAATGCTTTGGAATATAATGGCACAAAAATATGCATTGAAATATGTTAGCATCGAAATATATGTCAAAATAACTAGCATCAAAATATGCATCGGAGTGACTTGACATTAAAATATGCATTCGAATGACTTTGCACAATTTCTTTGCAAAGTATCGAAAATGATAGTCATGATAGGAGTGTCAAAAAAAAGATGAGGCATTGGTGCATCGAAAAAGACTTGTTTTTGTGTATAAAAAATCGGTTGTGAAAATCCTTTATGGATGCAACTAAAAGAAAAGATGGCTGAAAACCAAAAATGATAGTCTCTTCTAAAAAATCTGGTTGTGAAAATCATTCACGAATGCAATCAAGATGAAATATGGCTAAAAACCAGAAATAGTGGCCTCTTCTAATTTTTATAGCTTAAGACCATGTTTTTCTTCCACATTGGGGAAGACATGTCCCACAAAATAAGGATGCATGAGGACATGCATCAATTTTAGTTAGGGGAGGAGAAATGAGGTCAATACCTCATTTTGAGTAATAAGGATGAAAAACTTGAGAAAAGTGCTAATACACCAAAACAGATAGTGCACCAGAGCAAATACTACCCTAGAATGAGATACTGTGTTGGAATGAGATAGTGTGCCAAAATACGTAGGAATAATATGCTACTAGAATGTGCCATAATAGTCTGCTACCAGAATGCGCCATAATAGTCTGCTACCAGAATGCATCAGAACAATCTGAATACGCCAAAACAATCAGTTGCTAGAATGCGTTGGAATAGTCAGAATGCACTAGAATAATCTATTGCTAGAATGTGCTGGAATAATCTGTTGCCAGAATGTGTTGGAATAGTCTATTTGCTAAAATGCATCGAAATAGTCTATTGTCAAAATATGCCTCAAAATTATTGCTAGAAAATGTGCCAAAAAAATAAGAGCTGAAAAATACGAAACTGCATTATTTTTCAGCCCGGTTTCATGTAACAAAAAAGACAAAAACTACATTGCATTTTTCCAGCTTGCTCCACATAGTAGAAAAAAATAAAATTTGCATTTTTTCTAGCTTGTTTCATGTAACAAAAAATTATTAAAATCTGTATTTTTTCAGCTTGTTCCACATAGTAGAAAAATGATAAAATTTGTATTTTTTCAACTAACACGTGGTAGCAAAAAATGATAGTTTTGCTAGAAATTTCAGCTGGCAGAAAAAAATAATTTTACAATAATTTCTAGCTGACACGTGCCAGCACAAAACACAATTTTGCTAGAATTTCTAGCTGGCAGAAAAAATATAACTTTGTAGGAATTTCCAATTGACACATGACAACTGAAAAAAATAGTTTTGCTGGAATTTTCAGTTGGCAGAAAAAAAGTCAACTTTGTAGGAATTTCCAGTTGACACATGTCAATAGAAAAAGACATTTTTGCTAAAATTTTCAGCTGGCATAAAAAAAACAACTTTCCAGGAATTTCTAGTTGACACATGACAACAGAAAAATACAACTTTAATAGAATTTTCACATGGCAAAATAAAAGACAAAATTGCATATACTTTTTAGCACATTCCACATGGCAGAATAAGATGAGAGTTTAGAATTTTTATCTTTTTCTAACAACTTGCACATGGTAGAAAAAGAACAAAAATGACTTTTTCAGCTACTATTTTCTATGACAAATAAAAATGGAGGAGATTCTTATTGCTCATGTAGAAGAAAGGTCTATGCTTCTTGTTGATATTTTCATGTAGAGGAAAATAGATGTGATTTTTGGGAAATAATGATTGTTCTTATCCAAATAAAAATGAGAGATATTCTCTCATTGTAGCTCATAAAAAAAAAACAAAAAAAAAGAGTTTAGTGGTGAAAACCTCTTGGAGGCGCTACTAGACCAAGGCTTACATGAAAATCGATTTTTGACATGCTTTTTTTGAAAAAAAACATATTCGATTGTGAAAATACCTTGTGGATGCAATTGAGACAAAAGATGGTTGAAAACCAAAAATAGCAACCTCTTTTATGGTAAAAAAAAATTGTAGGTCTACACAAGCCAATTGTTGATGACAACTCTATCATTGTTCTAAGAGTCTTGCTTTTATGGCCAACTTCATGATGACAATGTTTAAAGCTACCTTGGAGGAGCATCAAGCCATCTATGATAACAAGGTATGCATTTTTCTTTTCATTATTGTCTAGTTTTAATATTATGTATAATTACATCTAGTCCACATTAAACATACAACACATTTTACTATGGAGTACCTTGCATAATCAACATTTAAAAAGGTCATTAGTTGATGCATCAAAATATACTTACACTCCACAAGCGCTAAAAATATTCTAACATCCATTTTGACACCTAATGTCATGATGGTACTTTTCTAGCCCCTACTATTTTTGAAAACAAAGAACGTGATTTAAAAAGCAATTAAAAAATGAACATGTTTTCTTTCAAGTTGGGGGAAAATATGTTAGCCATCAAGTTGGAGGGAGAAAATACAACATATCAACATAGTGATTGTGCGCCATGTTATCCATGTGATTTGTGTAGCATAGTGATTATGCAAAAACTGAAGAAAGAGATGCATGAGGACATGCATTAGTTTAAGTGTGAGTGAGAAGGCATTGAAATGCCTCATTTTTGTTTCTCTAAAGCAACCATTCTTTACTCCCTTAATGTGTTGATAAAGAATAATTAATTGTGGACTAGGCTATAATTTATACTAATATTGTGATTAGACATAGTGAATAGGTAAAATGCATTACTATGTTATTTTAGATAGGTTTTATGTGATTTCGGGTTTAGTTTTACATTTAGTCATGATTATTTGGTTTATAATCATGAGACTAATAGAACCAAATAGAAAGATGATATCTTGCATGTGTCTGAATGCTGATATGCTAAAACTATCATAGTGTGTTGAAATGGACTTGTGCTAAAATAAGCCATAACTATCATAATGCATTGGAATGAGCCAGATCGAAATGAACCGAAAAATATGGAAATGCAGCATGAGATGGATATTGCACATGAGAAATAAAACGAATACTTTTATGGATTGAATAATTTGGCCTCTCTAAAAAGTAGGCTAAAATTATTCTCATTATTTATTCTTAAATATAGGGATATTTAACCTCCCTAAAAAGTAGGCTAAAATTATGTTGATAATTTCTCCTTAAAGATAGGGCTAAAATTATGTTAGTTTTTTTTCAAATCTTGGATAAAATTGTGAAGTTAGTTTCAAGATATGGAAAATATTAGTTCCAATATATGGGGAATATTTCTCCCAAATACAAGGAGTGTAATGTGCCACTTGACTTGTTCATGCTTATTGTTAGCAAGTGGTTGAGATGCTCCTAAGATAAGAGGAGTGTAAGGTGCCACTTGCCTTGTTTATGCTTATTATTAGCAAGTGGTTGAGATGCTCCCAATATAAAAGGAGTGTAAGGTGCCACTTGTCTTGCTCATGTTTATTGTTAGCAAGTGGTTGAGGAAGTGTATGATGCTTCCAATAGTTTAGGAGTGTGTACGTATTATCTATGTTAATTATTAGAAATTGGTTATAGATGTGTAGGGATATTTTCAATAAAGGAGTATGGTTAGGTGTCACTTGTATAAAAAGGTGTGCCTAGCTTATGTATATTTTCTAGAGGAGGATAAAATAAAATAAAGGGAGGATGCATTTGGATTGAATATTTTGTAAAGAGGTAATTCTCTCTTATTTGATTTTTGTTCTTTTCTCACTTGTATGTATTTTAATTGTATTTTGAATTAATAATTACTTTCCATTAGGCTAAGGAGTAAGGGCCCACTTCATCAACACAATGGAAAGTATTATTTCTTGTAGATATGTTTATAAAATAATTAATGGATTTTCATTTATTTATTTATTCTTTTGTATATTATTTTATTTTGTAATTATTTTTCATATTATTTCTATCTAATTTATTTTGTTTATTTATTTTTTGGGTTAGTTTTACGTAGCTGCTAGATTAGATTTCAAATTTTACAAGTGTGATTTCAATTTTTGCAAGTGTGATTTCAATTTTTGCAAGTGTGATTTCAATTCTCGCAAGTGTGATTTCAATTCTTGCAACTGTGATTTTAATTTCTACAAGGTGTGTGATTTTAAATTTATACAAGCATTATTTTTATTTAAGCAAATAGGAAACCTTAAAAGGTTTTATACCAAGACACACTTCCTTTCTCTCTAGTGCATTTTACCATCGAACGCCACCCCATATTGATAATATTAAAATGAAGAGCATTAACGACACTCATCATATTGTATATTTTGTTTGCAACCATACATTGAATAACAAGAATCTATCCAATCTTTCTACTATATGAGTTTTTTCTATGCATCTATTATCCCATGTATATTGATAACTTGAAGGACTAACATCCCAAAGGCTATTTGAATTGACAAATGAAACAAAATATTACATTGATTTAGACCATCTTGGAGTACCACCCTTCTTTTCCAAAGAAAATAGAATTGTGTTGAAGGTATTCCTAAGAATCCATAGATCATAATCATGATCTCATTGTGTTTATTAAAAATATTCTAAGGTCCTTCCAACATCTTTCATGAGGACTAACTATAGTTGGAGCATATACATTTATAATTCCAACTTTGATATTTTCCTCTTTTCTGTAAAATAGTCTAGCAACCTAGTTACTTTTTGCTTCTAAAAAGTGTCCATATCATTTGTGTTTTTCCATATTGTTGCAATACCACCTGAAGCTCTTATAGAAGAAACTGCTAGACAATTATCTATCTTCCAAATCTTTTTAAAAGTATTGTTACATTCATCACTAGTTAATTTTTTTTCTTGTATTAAAATAAAATCATGACTATAACAACCTATTAATTCCTTAATAGCTCTTTTTTAGGGGTCTTATTCATATCCCTAATATTCCATGATATCATTTTCATCATCATTTTTTATTTTTATTAGTGGGCTTAACTCCATTTCTTATTAACACCTATGGTATTTTTTGGCTTCCCAAATCAATATCCCTTTGCATTTTTTTCTCTTTGTTTATACTTTGATGGCCTTCCTCTCCTTTTCCATTCCAACTAACACTCTCATCTTCATCAATATCTTCTATTTTTCCATATTATTCATGATGAAATTTATTTTCTAAAGATTTATGTTGCCCTAAAAAATCTAAAATGCAAGGAATAACCTCATAAACCTTTTCTTCTTTATGCTATGTCAAAAACTTTAAAGTGCAAGGATGATCCTCCATAGTAATTACTTTATTATGCTACCCTAGAAACCCTAAATTTTTATGGATATCTGCCATATGCATTTCTATATTATGCTTCTCTTGAAACCCTAAAGTGCAAGGGGTACACTCTATACTACTTTCACTTTTATTGCAAGGAGAAGATTTTATGCTATTTGAGGAAAATAAAGAAAATTACTTGGATTAACCTTGACCTCCTCCACCTCATTCACTTTAAAAATTTACCTCTACATCTTCCTTTGCAACTTTAACTCCTATATTTGAACTTGTGCATTGTGCTTTCTCATCACTTGTATTATTTTTTCTTCTAATTGTTGATTGGAGTGAACTATAATAGTCTTTTTCATTTGATGATGTAGAGGGGTTTTTCTTGCCACTTTCATAGGAGTGGAAAATCCTTGATTTGAACCATATTCTACTATGATATGATCTCCTAGTTTCATATTGAATTTTACCTCATGCACAAAATTTTCCATCTCTTTGTCCATTTTCCCTTTGCAATATCTTGCCATGTATCTAATCTCATGATATTTGCGACATCAGAATGCAATGCTTTCATAATCCACTTTTTTATTAGGATTAAATCTAGGTTTTAGAAAGGGCCTAAACCCTTTTATAATCCTAGACTAGTTTTTCCAGTCGTACCAACCAAAAAGCCTAACCATTTAAGGCTATAGTACAATCGAAACATTGAACTACCTTGTTTTAAAACTCTACAAATTTAAATTCATTACCAGTCCATTTACATTTATATCTTTGAAGAGTATCCAAAAAATGGAACCTTCAATAGACAAGCCCATAGACCTACAAAAAATAGAACCCTCAGCGGACAAAACCATAGATATTTAAATAATGGAACCTTAAATAGACAAATCCATATATCTCAAGAAATTAGAGCCATCATCAGACAAATCCCATGAAAACCCAAACTAATATATTTCTCACTTGGAACCTCATAACTCATTCAAAAAGTCACATATCCATAAATCTCTAGAAAATAAGGCCCTCAATAGACAAGTCCATAGATCTCTAAAAATGGAACCCTTAACAGACAAGTCCACATATTTCCAAAATATGGAACCCTCAATAGACTAATCTATAAATCCCCAAAAAGTGGAATCCTTAGTAGACAAATATATAGATCTCTAAAAATGGAACCCTCCATACAAATCCACTGGTCTCCAAAAAATGAACCCTTAGAAAAAAATCCTTCAAAAACCCAAACCAATAGATTTCTCAAATTATTATGGTTGAAAGCAGACAAATCCCATAGACCTCTAAAAAAGGAACCCTCAACAGACAAGTCTATAGATATCCAAAAAGTAATTTTACTTTGGATATTTTGAAAACTGGAACTTTCACCCAGTGAATTGACTTTCTATATTTCCTCCCTCACATCTAGATGGATCCCATTTAGTGGTATCTATATTTTATCTTCCTCTCTAAGAGATCTCCAATTGTCCATCCCATTTTCCTCTCTATACAATATACCACCTAAAATTATTTTAGTGAATTTAGGGATCTTAGTGTATCTGTTACTATGTTTGCTACTCTCTAGCTTGCCATCATGCTTCTATTAAGGCAATTAAAAATATTCAATGAATCTCCCTCAATTAATAATTTCTAAGCCGCCAACTAAACTACCATCTTTCTAAGAAGACTACTCTAGCTTAGCCTAATGACTAGTCACAATACCCAAGTTCCCCCTCATCACTTCAATCACCATTACTTAGCTATCCTTTAGCATTGCTCCTCCTCCAGCCTTCCCTGGGTTGCCTTTAGAAGCCCCATCAAAATTTAGCTTTCGCCATCCTTGTTTGGGTGGCTACCACTTGGTCAAGCTCCTCAAGTCTCCTCAAGGATTTTCATTCACCCCAACTAGACTTATATTTTAATGTTCACTTAATTTTTACCTCCTCCAATGACTTTGGACTCTCATGCACTTTCAATGCTTTAATATTCTCCATTATGGCTACTATGATGTGCTTTTTGTTCCTACCTATAGATCTCTTTTCCCTTTTATAATCCATTCCATTTCTCTCTAATTAAACTCCTCATGCATAATAAAAAGGAATCAGATTCCAAATATGATTAAGTCTTGAGCTCTTATATGGCTTCCTCCACTATTGTATCTAACCTACCATATTTTTAGGTAGCACCCAAACCACTCTCATCTTATTTATTACATTATGCAATATTTTGAGGGAGTATTTATATTTCAAAAAGATGACTCCTTGATTCCTCAAGAGCTTCACAAAGGTAACATCTATCAGGGAATTGAAAACCCCTCTTATGTAGATTATCTACTATTAAAATCTTGTTTTGGATTGCCAACGAAAGGAAAATTGTTAACTTTGATATTACTTTTCTTTCCCATAATTAGTCCTATTGAAAGCCCCTGTAGGAACTGTAAGTGAAATATCATAGACTGATTTAACAATGAACAACCCTTCTTGAGTAGTTCATACAATTTTATCCTCAGCCAAATTGGGGCTTACATAATAAGCTTTCAGTTTAGCCGTTAGCTTTTGTAGCTCTTCTTCATACTGATTATGGATCCCCAAATCCTTCCATCTTACCTCTTCTCCTATAGCCAAATAATCACTTACCATATTCCCATAGTTTTGTTCTAGCTCTACTTTGATTCTTGTTAATTCCTCATCCTTCACTAAAGGGTACTTCTCCAACATTCATTTTTCAAAATGTGGACAAACCTACCATTTCCTACCTTCCATTGGATGCCTTTCTATAACATCTCTCTATCCTTTACTATGTTGTTCCATAATGAATATCCCTAATAGGGTGTCATGATCCTCCCAAAATATGATTTACAATGCTATTATTTTTATACTTATATTGTGTTATCTTTATGGTTTATTGCTTTTAGAATTTTGGATAAGGTACTGCTGATGAATTATGTATTGTAGGTATAGGTCCTCAAAATATAAAATGGGAAATGATGGCAGTGTAAATTCTCATCGTGGTGGGGTATTCACTTTTGCAAGGGTGGAATAGCCCTAGAAAACACTCACCAATGGCTCATGGGTACATGGAAGCCCAAGTAGATGCATTCATTTAGTTGCATTACACATGCATGTTTTATATCATAAAAAAAAAAAGGAATAAATGCTAATCTTTAAAAACCTCCAATGGCAAGGAAAGTGCCATGAGCATGGGAGCTATTCTTGTAGTTATCAACAAGTTGCTTGTATGAGAAGGATTAAATTGGAGGTATAGATGTGTGTGATGGTTTACTTAAATATTTATTTATTTATTGTTTGTCCAATTGCTTAGTTTTAAAAATTATTTATAAAAGAAATTGTTATTAATAAAATAAAATAATTAAATAGGAGGGGGGTTTTCTTATGTATATATATATATATATATATAGTTTGAAATTTTAATTGATCGGGAAAGTTTTTATTAAACCTTTCTCTTTGTAGGCAAGGGAAACATGGAAATAAACTTATCTATCCACTTGGTGGATTAAGACCATGATAAGATGACCAAACACATGCACCTTAATTTACCTATTTCTCCCTATAAATTAGTTAGTTGGGAAGTCTAAGACATGCTTGTGGAATTGGGAAAAGAGAGGGGAACGAAGAAAAGGTGAAAAAGGTTCTCTGAATATTTTTTTTGGTACTAGGTTGACTTCTTTTGTTTTGTGAAATCTAGTTTTGATATGTAATGAAAGATAATGCATGTTAGCAATTTAAATTTATCTTTAACATTGTTAGGGAAAGTTTTAGTAATTATCCTACATGAAGATATCTTCCTTGAAACCAATATTAGGAGTATTTACTATTTTCCACTCCTTGAAGAATGTTGTATAAGCCTTTTGTTGGTGTGCAGCTTTGAAACCCAACCAATCTTAATTGCAGTTGTGAAAATTAGTTTTTGTTACCTTTTGCTAGTATGCAGCTTTGAAACCCAACCAGTCTTAATCATAGTTGTGAAAATTAGTTTATGTTACCTTTTGCTCATGTGCGACTTTGAAACTCAGTCAATCTTAATTATAGTCATAAAAATTAGTTAATGTTACCTTTTGCTGGTATGCGGCTTGAAAACCCAACCAATCTTTTTAAAATTGTGAAAATTAGTTAATGTTACTTTTTTGTTGTTGTGCGACTTTTATTAGTAAATAAAACCCAGCCAATCTATTTCACATTTGTGAGAATTAGTGGATGTTATCATTAGCTTGGAAATGTATTTCATGGCTATGAGAATCAATTGAAATTTATCTTTGCTTGAGTGATTCGTACTAGTAAATGAAACCCAGTCAATATGTTTTGTAGTCGTGAGAATCAATTGATGTTTATATTTGCTTGTGTGTGGTTAGTTGAGTTGAGTTATTTTAATGGTGCCCAAATGATTAAATATTTTTAGGTAGATCAAATTTGTTTTTGAAAATCTATTTGGCTGCAATAAGTAAAATGTATAAATAAATATCTCATAAAATTGAAGCAATCATTTAGAATATATGTGCTATGTATATGTGTTGATTTTTAAACTTTGGAAAGTTGAGGAATATGTCTACCAAATTAATATTCCATGTTTTAAAAAAAATTGTTATAAATCTACTCAACATATTTAGGGTAGACAATGCATCCATTTTAGCAATGCATAGAGCCATTCTAATCCCACTATTCATCTGTACCGGAGAAGATAGAAGAATCAGACATGTAGAAGAGGATGTCTTCGACATCTACATGTGGGGCTGCCAACATTAATTATTATTGATCTATTTTTCTTAAAATGTCTCAAGGAGGAACACGACCCTGAAGAAATCACATTATCATTTGTTTGAAGAAAATTTGCATTAAGTGTATAACTAGATGACAGTGATGGGCGATTTAGAGGAATTTTATTTGAACCATCCACCAACGTATACTTTGAGAATATATATATACATTTTAAATTTCAATTAGTGGTATTTATTTCAATAAATACACCTTAGTTTTCTTTTAAAGATGACTATGGTAATCTTTAATAATGATACTTGAGAATTAATTCTTCCATCTTTGATATTTGTTTATTTTGAGGAAGTCATTGTTCACCTTTAGTTGAATGACTTAAAGTTTAGTATAGAATATAACTATGATAATTAAAGCCATTATGTGGCTTTATTTGTTTTACATGAATCAAAGTATTTAGATTCTCTTTTAAAATTAAAGTATTAGTAATTTTAATTAATTACATTCTCGAAGTTATTTAAAGTAGACTATCATTTTTTTCTTACTTTACTAGAATAGACTTTCACCTTACTTTATAGTTAATATTTTTGGTAAAGCTTCTACTCTCCATAAAAGAAATATTAGTCTACTTTTATATTTGAATTTCAAAAAAGGTCTCGAAGTAAAGTAATTTTTCTTATAAAGTTATTTAAATTGAATTTAGTTTTTAATATTTAATTTCTTCTCGATAAAGTTTCTAGTATTTTAAAAAAAATTAAGCTTAGTTTATTTTATCATTGAGCTAGTTTAATACATCAAAATTAATCAAGTTAAACTTAATTTTAATATTTTATTTTCCTATGAAACTAGGAGCTAAAATCTTGACCTTAAAGCCAAATTTAATTATTGGTTAAATCATCGAAGAGGATGATACCATGACTTTGAACTTACCAATTTAAAAAAATTATTGGGGACGATGAACAATTATAGAAACCAAGTCACCCAATACCATTGATTTGCATGCATGAAAACAACAAAGTTTCGAGAATGGCCGCTTTGGATGGATGGTATGGGACATCCATTTAGGTCATTGTGTGAGCCGTATGGTGGTGTCCCTTGTATGAAGTTGCCAAATAAGGAATCTTGGTAGGAATTATGAGACTCTAAGATAAGATTCCACAATGGGTTGGTATGGGATAAACCACTGTATTATTTGTAATTTTGACAAGAGAGACCATGATCAATGCTAGGTGAATGGCATGACCTTAATTTCCCATGGTTCTAGATATTAATCTAGATGCATAGTCATCACTTAAGAACTTTTTGGTCACGAATCTGCCACAGGAAAGGATTTTTACAATTGCGCCCTAGACCCGGCCAACATTGAAAGGCTGGAAGCAAGAAATGGCTCCTGCACCAATCTCCAGAGTGGGCTGGTTCCCTTCACTACTCTAAAAATGGGTTTAAGATAGGGTTGCTGGAAAGAGATTTAAAAGGTTGCAGAAAGAAATGGGAAATATGGCCACAGGCCAAAGTGATGGGATCGAAAAATAACAGCAGGAAATTTAAAGTGCAGTAACAGCAAGCAATAAAAGTTATCAACCTAACTTTCGCACGATGTACGCAGAGAAACCCTCCAAAATCACATTCCAGGAATCATACTCTCACGGAAGTGCATAAATCCAATATGCAGAATTTAAATGCAACAGCCATTAAGACATACAAATGCTATTAGAAATGCAACATAAACAGAAAGGAAATCACTAATGCAAACGCTTGAAAAATAAAAGCCAATCCTTTATTCCTGCAAATGCACTTCAGTTTCTAGCAGAGAAGTTTTTCCAACCTTTGCAAATGAAAATTACATTGGTTTTTATAGAGGTCCGTCCTCTTTGCAGCATTAAATAATTAAAACCAACTTCCTCGTGATCTACAATCATGCGAAGGAAACGAGGAACATGATCCCCTTAATAGCGGCCTCGAGGAAATAAAAATTAAATACCATTAAACGTTCGCGGCCCTTCATTAAATTCGTTTTTTCAAACATGTGCATGAAGCCGTTAAAATAATCCACGAACCAATACTTTGAACCAATAAATCCTTTAATTTTGGTGGCCTGGGCGCTTCTTCGACCTTAACCGCATTGGAAATCCGCAAAATATTTAATTCGGGTTAGCATTAAATCCTCGAAAATCGAAAAAACCCTTTCGGCCGTTCATATTGCACTTGGCGGGAAAACTGCGCAGGTCGCGAAAATGCGACGGGTCGCGAAATCGCGACGGGTAGCGAAATCGCGACGTCTTATCATTCAGTACGCTTTGACCACCGTTGACCCGCGAAAATGGAACATGTAGCGATTTCGCTACATGTTTCCGCCGTTGGCTCCTCCCTGCGCTCTGCCCCGCGAAATCGGAACATGTCGCGATTTCGCTACATGTTTCCGTCGCCGTACAAAACGCCATTTTTGGTCGCGATTCGCTGACATGTCAGCGACGCGCTGCAAGTTTTCACTTTTTGCCTTCGACGCTCACCGGGTCGCGATTCGCTGACATGTCAGCGAATCGCTGCATGTTTTCAACTTAGTGCTTTTTCTGCCCGCCGACTCGCGATTTCGGAACACGTCGCGATATCGCGACGGTTCCGCCAACCTCGCTCGCGTTGGATCGCGTTGGACCGCGATTCTCGCAACATGTCGCCGCATCGCCGCAATTTTCGGACTTAGCCATTTTTTGCTCAATTTTTCTCCTTTTTTCGCCCAAGCCGCATCAATCAAAGGTCGATCCCCAACAATACATCTAATGCATTCATCAATGAGAATCAATGTGGCAAAAATGCCAACATTCTTGGCGGCTCGCGGGTATACAAACTCGCCGTATGCAAGAATCCAAGCCTTAGTCCATTGGGCACAGAGTCATATTGGAACTGTAAACAAGCTGCTGCAAAACATGTCAGGGGACTGCTGCAATCATCTTCTGCTGAAAAAGCTGAAACTGAAAGAACCTGCATATGACTGGTTATGAAATGCGACAAATGGAATGCGATAGTGGAGTGAGCTCCTGCGATTGCGCAAGCGGTGAATGCAATGGAGTGATGACAATAATGAAATGATAGATTGACAAAGCAATGTGGTAGACACAATAGCAGAATGTTGTTGTACTACCATCTACAATGGATGGAATGAAAGTGAATGAACGGATGGAATGGAAATGGAAATATGAATGCTGTGGAATGAGAATGAACTGAACTGTAAATAAATGCGTAAAATGACAGAACTTAGAAGAAAGCGATAAGAAGGAACGGGGAAAAACAGAAAAGGGAAAAGAAACAACAGCTGTGGCTCATTTTGTTTTAATGCAGAAGAAACAGAAGGAAGAAGATGAAGAAAGGAAAGAGAGGAAATGGGGAAGGGAAAAGAAGAAAGTGCTAGAAAGCCACCAAACTGTTGGGAGGAGAAAAACAAAGGAAAAAAACAAGCATCTACGGCTCGCAGGCAACAAGAACCGAGATGAACAAATAAAAACAATACCACTCTTTTTTTTTTTTTTCTCTTCTTTTTCTATTTTTTTTGTGTTTTTTCAAAATACTATATACAATAAGTCACGACATGATTGGCATGTCGTCACCAGACACCCAATCTCAGAATGTTATCCGGTAAATCTGCAATGTCCCGACCAGATCTGATCATACTTAAGTCGGTCCTTGAAATTGGGCTGGCTCCTTCCTGAAGTTCTCCATGGTGCTGATACTGGCAAGTTATCATACATGCCAAGACCTACACAACTGACAAATAATGCGGAAAAGAAACCCCACCATCTTGAAAAGTTCTCTGACTGTGGACTGAAAACAGGTTCCTCCAACTCCTGGATCCGATCACAGGAATTGTCCAAAGAACAGTTCCTTCTTCAGGATCTCTTCAGACTCTACCTGTTGATCTGACATATTTAACAGGTTCTGACTAAATGCTTGCATGTCATGCACAGCTATGCCTTCTTGGTGCTCAGGTTCTTCTTCTTTGCTTATATCCTCTGGATCCATCTCCTTATGAAAACTGCAAGCAACCATATTGTTCATTGCCAATCCTTGGCTTTGGATGAGATCTGTCCCTTGAGCTCCACACAACGACATCTCAGGTTTCGTACAAGATAAGGGAGCCGGCATGAATGTGCAGTGGTAAACAGGAGCAAGGAACCATCGGAGAAGGTAATGGAGTTTTCCCCCACGGTAACTTTCCTCGATAAGTGCAACATCTCGTTTCGCTCGCACCGCTTCCTCAAAGATTTGTGGGAAGCGTTGTTCACCCGATCGCAAGCAAAAAGAGACCTATGTCGAATTAAAAGCGCGAACATAAAAGAGGTGGGCCCGGGTGGGTGATGGACGGATCTTCTCTCGGAATTCTCTCGCCGGCTTCTCAAGAATCGGACATTGAAGTCCGTGATGCTCTCTTGAGGTGCTCTCTTGATGTACATGAAAAATTGGTAGAGATCCAAAGAACTGTAGAAAGGATCTTCATCAAATCTTTTGATCAGTGCTCCCGCGAGATCATCCCATGAGCTGATGCTTTGACGTTTGAGCAGTCTGTACCACTGCAATGCTCTTCCTTCCAAAGACTGAACCGAAGTCGGATCATAACATCTTCGTGTTCTATGACATGGATCATGGACATAATAGCAATATCTTCAACATGTGTCAGAGCCATGCCTTCGGTACCATCATATTTTGCCAGGTTCTTCAGGGCACCTTCGGGAATTTCATGCCGAACTTGCAGATTCAGAGGGCCAGGATCATCCCATATAGAAAAAACCTCGCCTTTGTGGCGATGGTCTCGTAATCACGGCCATCGCCATTAAGTCATAGTCGCCATATGAACATTCTTTGAATTTTTTTTTTTTTTTTTTTTTAAAACAATAGGCGTCCACGAACGTATCTTCAACTCAAGAAAGTCGCGGATGAACTTACAAATCTCCGCTCGTGAGGCCAAGACAACCTCATCAAATCTTGAGACCTCCGGGTGTTAAAACGTGCCAAAATCGTTGGCACCGGTGGGGTTATCACTTTGGAAAATTATGCGTATCCCACCGATTATGAATTCTTGGAGACAGAAACGATCTGTCCCACCGGCGTGCCAAAAACTCGTTGGTCACGAATCCGCCACAGAAAGGATTTTTACAATTGCGCCCTAGACCCGGCCAACATTGAAAGGTCGGAAGCAAGAAATGGCTCCCGCACCAATCTCCGGAGTGGGCCGGTTCCCTTCACTACTCTAAAAATGGGTTTAAGATAGGGTTGCCGGAAAGAGATTTAAAAGGTTGCGTAAAGAAATGGGAAATATGGCCACAGCCAAAGTGATGGGATCGAAAAATAACAAGCAGGAAATTTAAAGTGCAAGAATGAAGAAGCAATAAAAGTTATCAACCTAACTTTCGCACGATATACGCAGAGAAACCCTCCAAAATCACATTCCAAGAATCATACTCTCACGGAAGTGCATAAATCCAATATGCAGAATTTAAATGCAACAGCCATTAAGACATACAAATGCTATTAGAAATGCAACATAAACAGAAAGGAAATCACTAATGCAAACGCTTGAAAAATAAAAGCCAATCCTTTATTCCTGCAAATGCACTTCAGTTTCTAGCAGCAAGTTTTTCCAACCTTTGCAAATGAAAATTACATTGGTTTTTATAGAGGTCCGTCCTCTTTGCAGCATTAAATAATTAAAACCAACTTCCTCGTGATCTACAATAATATCTTGAAAAACGAGGAAGATGATCCCCTTAATAGCGGCCTCGAGGAAATAAAAATTAAATACCATGAAACGTTCGCGGCCCTTCATTAAATTCGTTTTTTCAAACATGTGCATGAAGCCGTTAAAATAATCCACGAACCAATACTTTGAACCAATAAATCCTTTAATTTTGGTGGCCTGGGCGCTTCTTCGACTTTAACCGCATCGGAAATCCGCAAAATATTTAATTCGGGTTAGCATTAAATCCTCGAAAATCGAAAAAACCCTTTCGGCCGTTCATATTGCACTTGGCGGGAAAACTGCGCAGGTCGCGAAAATGCGACGGGTCGCGAAATCGCGACGGGTAGCGAAATCGCGACGTCTTATCATTCAGTACGCTTTGACCACCGTTGACCCGCGAAAATGGAACATGTAGCGATTTCGCTACATGTTTCCGCCGTTGGCTCCTCCCTGCGCTCTGCCCCGCGAAATCGGAACATGTCGCGATTTCGCTACATGTTTCCGTCGCCGTACAAAACGCCATTTTTGGTCGCGATTCGCTGACATGTCAGCGACGCGCTGCAAGTTTTCACTTTTTGCCTTCGACGCTCACCGGGTCGCGATTCGCTGACATGTCAGCGCGTCGCTGCAATTTTCAGACTTAGTGCTTTTTCTGCCCGCCGACCCGCGATTTCGGAACACGTCGCGATATCGCGACGGTTCCGCCAACCCGCCTGCGTTGGATCGCGTTGGACCGCGATTCTCGCAACATGTCGCCGCATCGTCGCAGTTTTCAGACTTAGCCATTTTTTGCTCAATTTTTCTCCTTTTTTCGCCCAAGCTGCATCAATCAAAGGTCAGATCCCCAACAATACACTAATGCATTAATCAATGAGAATCCATGTGGCAAAAATGCCAACAGAACTATATCATCTACACTAAACACCCTTACATGTTATTTAAGAATATATGAGTAAAACTAAACTTAGGATTCCACATTTTAAAGGGAGGGGAGTTATGCGTCCAACCTCTAAGTATTATGGTCCTTAGAGGATAACCCCAAGTCAAGGTTCTAGGTTCTCATACCAGGATAGAGGGTGAGAAGAATAGAACCACTAAGGGCACCTATTATAGGATTTGGCCAATATCATCCACTTAGGGACTGTTTGCAATGGTCATAACCCAAATGTGGTACTCAATGTTATGTACTGATTAAGCAATGGGTTCAAGATAAAAAAAAAAATTACCTAGTCAACCTTTTCCCTTGGTTGTCAATCCCTGATATTTAGACCAATTCATTACAACCAGTATGAAAGGTTGGGTTGTCACACAAGGCTTTAGTGTGGTAAAAAACCTACCATCGTCTTAGTTTTCAAGGTATTTATCTCTTAGAATTCTTATCCATAAGGTATGACCCTCATTCATTAGCATCCATCCTACCTTTGTTTCCAAATCCTTATTTATATCCCTTATTCTTCTAAGCCCAAGTCCTCCACTTGATTTATCATTGCAAACTCTCTCCTAAGCTACAAGTAGAATTCTGCTCTTCTCCTCTGGTCTTGATCATAGGAATCTTCTTTGAATACTTTCTACTGTATTAGCTACTTTAAGCGGGATCTTAAAAACTAATTATATATATATATATATATATATATATATATATATACATGGATTTCTTGGAGAGTACTCTTAATATGTTGTAACTTTCCTAACTCAAAAAATTTCCCTTATAACCAGTTAAATTACTCTAGACCCTATCAATTAGCATATTTCACATCTGATCTTTACATACCCCTATTAACATTGGCATTCCTAAATAAATAGAAAAAGGATTTGAAATACTACATCCAAGATTTACTACAATTCTTCTCTACTAATTATTTGTAGTGTTTACAAAAGACACCTTACTCTTGTCCATATTTATCATTTATTAGGATGTTTTTTCATAGAGATTTAATATCCTCCTAAATTCCTTTGCCTCAGCTATAAATGATCTCTCCAAAAAAATTGTGTCATCCACAAATTGTTGGTGAGTAATACCTTATAAGGATATAGATGGTTTCAGTCCACTTAATATTTCCACTTCTTTTGTTGATCTAATGCACCTTCCCAATGCTTCTGCATTATTATGAAGAGATATAGGGACAATGGGTTCCCTTTCCTTAAGTCCCTACTACATTCAAAGAATCCAACTAAAGAATTGTTCACTATAACTAAGACTTTAGGTCCTTCATAGCAACTATTCACCCACCTTCTCCAACATCTATTGAAGCCAAACTTCTCTACGACTCTATCTAGGAAATTCCATGAGATCTAGTCATAGGCTTTATTCATGTCAAGCTTTAACACCATTCCCTCTCTTTAACTAATTTTAATTGAATGCATTATCTCATGAAGGATGATTACTCTTTCAAAATATGCCTACCCTTCACAAACCCTCCTTGTTTCTTTGTAATGTTCTCTATGAGAATAGATTTTAGTCTTAATGCAATTACTTTTGATATCTTATAAATGGTGTTACATAGACTAATTTACCTAAAGTCTTTAAATCCCTTTAGCTCAAATTTCTTTGGAATGAGCACTAGGAAAGTATTATTATATTCCCTTAGAAATTTTATTGACTGTAAATACTTTCTTAGTACTACTACTACATTCTTATTCACTATGTTCTAGAAAACTTGGAAGAAACCCACTTAAAATCCATCAGGCCCTAGAGATTTATATTTTTCTAATGGGAAGACCACTTCCTTGAACTCCTCTTCATTCACCTCTTTGATAAGTTTTGCATTCATATCTCTAGATAGAATTCTTGGGATATATTGAATTATTTCCTCCATAGCTTCTCGATCATCCTCCCTGTCCTTTGCTAACAAAAATCTAAAGAAGTCCATCACCCCTTGTCTAATTTGATCTTCCTCTCTTATTACTTCTCCATTCTATTTTTGAATTTCAATGATCCTTGATGCACTTTTATGTCTTATGCTAGAGAACTGAAATAATCTTGTATTCCTATCTCCTTCCATTAACCATTGGTTCCTTGACTTTTATCTCCAATACGTATCCTCCCTTACCATTATTGCATGTAATTCAACATGGATAATTTTATCTCTATTGTAAAGGACCTGGTCCATCCCATTTTTGCTTATTTCCTCTTTAAGACTACTTATATTCTTGGATAGGATGCATCCAACATCTTTCCATTTTCTCATAAATACTTAGGTGTTGCAACCACATGAATTCAAATTTGTAGGGGCTATTTTTATTTTATCCTCCAAACTACACCAAAAGACAAGAGGGTTATGGTATGATTCTATTCTTGGTAATGGTGCTAATGTATGCTCATAGTTTTCCTCAAACCACTCAAAGGATAGTAGAAACCTATCCAATATCATGTGGATCAAGTCCTCCCTTAACCTCTTGTTAGTCCATGTGAATGCATTGCCACTCAAATCAATATCATATAGACTTCATGTTGATATAAAATTGTTAAAGTCCTCCATACTCTTGATGAATCCATGGGTACCCCTTTCTTTTCACCTAGCCTTAATGGAGGGTTGAATTATCTTACCACTATTCATCTTATATGCCTAACATATTATCCCATATATTCCAACTCCTTACATTTGGAGCATAGACATTTGTAATAGGAAATCCAACTTTGAAGACTTGGCAGAGATAAGAACAAACAATTGATTTACATTTTTGGAGATGGATTTTTCCTTATAGGGGTCAAAGTTCCACAAATTTAATAAACCTCTTAAAGCTCCCATGGATTCCATTTGATATCTCTTACCCTTCTTCCATAATCCACTCTAAACACTTTCCCACCTTGCATAATTTAATTTAGTTTCCTATAATAATGCTATTTTAGGTCGGTGGTCCTTCAAGATGGATTTCACCAATCTATGTTTGTTAGGGACATTCATTCACCTAACATTCCATGATATGACTTTCATTTTCTATGTTGTAGTGGGCTTATGCCTATTCAATACTATGGTCATCTACTTTCCATATTTTAAATCCTTCTTTGTTTTCTTTAAGCGTTTTTCATTTAAAGATAAATTTCCTACCTCCTTTACCTCCTCTACTCCTACATCTGGATGTTTCTTAGTATTTATCGATATCTTATGTATGATAATTTTACTAAAGTCCTTGTGTCCACTTCTTATTGATTAACTATACATAACATAACTTTTAGATCTTATTTGCCATGGGCCTCCGTCTCCTTTTCCATTTATTTCTCATTTTCTTCCATTTTATCCATCTTTTCTTCATCCTTTTCAATAACCTCATCTCATGGTATTGGAGAGCTTATCCTTTGAGTGTCCTAGCTTTCTATGTTTTTAGATTCCTCTCTTAGAATCAATATTTCACCTTCTTCCATCTCCATTTTCTTTTGTGAGTTTTCCTTACCTACACCAATACCATCTTCCTTTATTTCTTCCTTATTCTATTTTGGTTCCCTCCTCTCCTCAACTTCCTATCTTTGAATATCTTTACCCTTCTCCTTAGAAATTTACCCATTTTTCTTCCATATTAAACCCTTTTTCTCTTTCTACATTCTTTCTCTAGCTTTCTTTATAATTTCTTCTCTACCTGTTTGGGAAATCCTTTGCTAGATGCCCCATTTTAGCATATATTATATACCTAAAGATGTCATTATTATAAATTATGCCTTGATTCCACATCCCCCATCTTGAGACTAGATTGATTTTAGGTAGTTTTTGTCCTTATTCAACCAAGATACATATTCTAGCCAAAAAAACTTTTTCTTTATTTGGTAACAAAATCCACCATGAGAGCTCTAGGGAGTTTGCTATGATTTCAAAATATTTCTCTTCCTATAATTCTAAAGGTAAAACAGAGAACCTTACCTATACTAGGGCCACATCTATCCTCTTTGTGCAAGGGTTAAAGCTAGAAGTCTATTTATTAAGATATAGGCTAAATATACCCATAAACCATGGGCCTCTAAGTAGATCCCTATGTAAATATTCCTTCTTTTCAAAATAGATAAGGAAAAAAACTTTTGGCAAAAAAGAGAATTCCACATATCCTTTAAATTTCCAATAATTAGTTGTCCATTTCTTGATCTGATCTCCTACTAGTATTGAGCTTATGAACTTTCCTATAAGAGTATTACCAAGTTTGTTCTATGCTCTTTCATAGATTGTATTAGGAATGTCTAGATATATTCCTCCCTCAATTTCAAAGGAGATCAATATCTATTGTTCTTCATTTTCCTCCCCACTTCTCTTCCCCTTCAACCGTTCTGCCCATGTTCTATTATTCTTGACCTAGTTTCTACTCTCTTGTGATGGTTTTGGGTTCCTCTCTTTCAGTATTAGTGAAGAGGGATTTGAAAAAGCTTGAGCATCATCGACAACAAATTCACAATCCTTAGCATCAATAAGATTTTCCATTTCTTTTTTTTTAATTCCTGTTAGTTCTATTGATGCTTTAGCCATGTGTTGTTTCAACTTCACTTCTCTCTCCATTTTCTTGTGAAAATATTCACTCTATTGCATAAGAGATAAACCCTTTGGGATGCTACTCTACAAACATTTTTTTAATAGACTATCTTCTAGATTATAATTGGGTATTTTCGATACTCGCTTGTAATTGTCTACTCTGTTGAAGCTGTGAAAACTATTGATAAAGTTGTTGTTGACAATTGAATGACACTTCTAAGGAAATTTTGGTAATGAACTAGGCCCCAAACTATGGCTTCCTAGTGGCTTAAGAAAAATCTCACCAGCCACAAAGACTATCTAAGTGAGTATAACACTCTGATTACCAACAATATTTCCATTAGGAAATACTTGCTGAGAAACCAACCACAAGATTACATCCAAATGATAACTCTTTGTATACTCTCTCAGGGTAAAAAACTACTAAATAGGGTTTGGAGTCAATGATCGTTTTCGTTGATGACACTCAAACTAGTTACTCCGAGGTTCTTGAGATACTCCTCAAAATATGATTTAAGGTAGATGTTGGCCCAAGTACTTCCCCTAGTTATGCGGTTGTGACTTGCACCCAATCCTACAAGAGGTTATTAGCCTAATGCAAGGGCATATTAAGAATCAAAAAAAGAATCATGTAAAACCAAAAATGAGATACATTTCTTTTTCTTTTCCTTCTCTCTTTTTTGTCTTCTTTTTTTTCACTTTTTTTGAAAACCCTCTCTACAAACCCTCTTAATAAACCTATTCTATACACATGCTCTACAAACCCTAGGCTATAAAAATATTTTTATTTTTAAAATGCTCTACAAAACCTCTTGCTCTCGATCATTGCTCTACAAACCTAATATACAAATTTTCTCAGCCCTCAATATTCTTTAGTGGCTTTTTTCCCCTCTTTTTTCTCTTTTTTTCCTCTCTTTTTTTCAAATGGAAACTCTCTCTACAAATCCTCTTTGTAAAATTGCTTTATAAACCCTAGGCTATGATTTTCTATTTTATTTTATTCTTAAAATGCTCTACAAATCCTCTAGATCTTAGACACCACTCTATAAACTTGCTTTGCAAATCCGCTCCACCCTTAGTATACTTCAATATTTTCCCTCTTCCCTCTCCTTTATTTTAAAATGGAAACCCTCTCTATAAACCTACTCTATACACCACTCTGCAAACCCTAGGTTGTCAAATGAGCTACTAGATACATGGTAGGCCATAAGAAATAGTTTATGAGCCTTGATCATTCCTCTTACTATGGGCAAGTGACATTTGATGAAAATTTGATATACATAATTTGATAGAATTGATGATGTTCAATTACATCTTGGAGAGCATACCCATTATCTAACTCAATTTATTTACATGCCTAGCCTCATGAAGAACTTTTTTCCAATAAATAAAATTCTTGTTCATAATTTATATGTTAATTTTATGAAAATAGGTGAAAAAATATTTGTATTATTCAAGAAAAATATTTGTATTATTTTAGGAAAAATATATTTATACTATGGTATATTTGTTGAACCACATACCCACACTTACATTGAATTGGTATTTCAATGCAATTCATGATGCAAACTTGGATTATATTCTTGACACATTAAGTTCTAGACCAAGAACTCAACATAGAGTTTAAAATGAGGGGTAAGCTAACCTTGATGAACATGATGGTGTACACATATGAAACTTCAATAGTTCATAAAAATTTTGCATCAAAGGAGTGGAAGGATACCATGAATGTTAAGTATAAAAAAATTATGAATAATAAGACATGGTAACTTGTTGATATTTCGCCTAACAAGAAACCCATTGGCTGCAATTGGGAATTCAAAACCAAATACAAAGCAAGATGTATTGCAAAGGGATACACACAAAATTAAGTAATATTATACAAATTTTACACCAACAACAAAGATAAATACCATTTAGAATTTTTATACAATGGATGCATAATTTAGATGAAAGTTCATTTATCAATGGTGACCTCAATAAATAAGTCTAAAGGACACAACCCAAGAACTTTAATATTGTTTGTCAAGGAAATAAGGTTTACAGGCTCATCAAATATCATTATAGGATAAAGCAAGCACCCAAATCCTAGTTTATGAATATTGATGGGCATATTCAATGACATGGATTCTATTATAGTCCTTTTTAATAGAAACCTATATTTTATTATACATGGAATAGAGGGCATGATCATCATTATATATACCAATGACTTGGTAATCACTGGGAGTTTAATGAAGTTGATTGAAGAGACCAAGAAAACATTGAAGAGTTCATTTGATATGAGTGATCTTGGGCTAACACATTATTATATTATCTTGGAGGTGTTGTAAACTAAAAACCATGTGATCATGTCATAAATGAAACATGTTAAGAGATTGCTTATGAAATTTTGGATGATATATTGTAAGCTAAACATTCTAATAGAAGCAAGATTGTAATTGTCAAGTTATGATATAACGTTGTAGGTGAATAAGACTCTCTATCACCAACATAATATAGACTCACTTATCCAACATACACCAAATCAAACATTAGATATGTATGATGTGAGCTATCTTTCACTGTTAATGCAATAAGAAAATATGTGTCATTGGGAAGCAACAAAACAAGTACTCGTGTATTCATGGTATGACTAAGAATAATATAGATTACAAATCAATTTTTATTTATAGGTTTTATGGATATGGAATACATAGAATCCACTGATAATAGGAGATCCACTTTTGGATATGTATTATTTTTGGGATCTAGTTTGATTTCTAAGAGAAGTGAGAAGTAGCATGTTGTTGCTCATTCTTCCACTAAGGTTGAATATTATGCTATAAGAGGAGCTATCAATGAGTTGATATGCTTACATCACATTCTATTAGGAATGGACATCCCATAAAAGAAACCAACCATCCTAAGTTACAATAATCAAGTTCTATATCTTGTTTGCAATCCAAATTTTTATGATCACACAAAATAAACTGAAGTTCAATGATATTTAATTAGTAAACATGTTTAGAAGTATAAAATATATAGAAATCATTTTTTCCCATAGACGAGCAATGTGAAAACATTTTAAGATTTCTTATTTGTACTTTGTGAGAATTAGTGTAATAAGGGGTGATATTATGAATAATATATCATTGATTATGTATCACATTATGGTTAGGATATTATGGGTAGTTGAAGAGGTAGTTGTAACTCCTGATCTTGTACAATATTGAGCTACTAGATACATGGTAGCCCATAAGAAATGGTTTATGAGCCTTGATCATTCATGTTACTATGGGCAAGTGACATTTGATGAAAATTTGACTTACATTATTTTCTAGAATTGATGATGTTCAATTACATCTTGGAGAGCATACCTATTATCTAACTCAATATATTTACATGCCTAGCCTCATGAAGAACATTTTTTCAATAAATAAAATTCTTCTTCATAATATGTATGTTAAATTTATGAAAATAGGTGCAAAAATATTTGTTTTCAAAAAAATATATTCATGCTATGGTCTACTTTTTGAACTATATACCCACACTTCCATTGAATTGGTATTTCAGTTCAGTTCATGATGCAAACTTGGATTATATTCTCGACACATTTAAGTTCTAGACCAGAACTCAACATAGATTTTAAAATGAGAGTAACCTAGCCTTGATGAACATGATGGTGTAGAAATATGAAACTTCAATAGTTCATAAAAATTTTGCATCAAAGGAGTGGAAAGATATCATGAGTGTTAAGTATTAGATATTGATGAAAAATAAGACATGACAACTTGTTGATATTCCACCTAACAAGAAACTCATTGGTTGCAATTGGGAATTCAACACCAAATACAAAACAAGACTTATTGCAAAGAGATACGCACAAAAGTAAGGAATATGATACAAATTTTCCACCAACAACAAATATCAATACCATTTAGATTTTTCTGCAATGGATGCACAATTTACATGAAAGTTTATTAATCAATGGTGACCTCAATAAATAATTTAATGACACAACCAAAGAACTTTATTATTGTTTATCAGGAGAATAAGGTGTGCAGGCTCATCAAATCTCATTATAGGATAAAGCAAGCATCCAAATCCTAGTTTATGAATATCGATGAGCATCTTCTATGACATGGATTCTATTATAGTCCTTATAATAGAAACCTATATTTTATAATACATGGAATGAAGGACATGATCATCATTATATATATCAATGACTTAGTAATCATTAGGAGTTTAATGAAGCTGATTGAAGAGACTAAGAAAGCATTGAAATGTTCATTTGATACGATTGATCTTGGGCTAACACATTATTATATTATCTTTGAGGTGTGGAAAACTAAAAACCATGTGTTCATGTCATAAATAACGCATGTCAAGAGATTGCTCAAGAAATTTTGGTTGATAAATTATACGCCAAACATTCCAATAGAAGAAAAATTGTAATTGTCAAGTTATGATCCAACTTTGTAGGTGAATGAGATTCTCTATCACCAACATATTAGAGTCTCACTTATCCAACATACAACAAACCAAACATTAGATATGATGTGAGCTATCTTTCATTGTTAATGCAAGAAGAAAATATATGCCATTGGAAAGCAATAAAGTAAGTACTTGTGTATTCATGGTATGACTAAGTACAATCTAGATTACAAACCATTATTATTTATAGGTTTCATGGATATAGTATACATAAAATCCATTGATGATAGGAGATCCACTTTTGGATATGGAATATTTTTGGGATCTAGTTTGATTTCTAAGAGAAGTGGAAGTAGCATGTTGTTGCTCATTCTTCCAGTAAGCCTAAATATAATGCTACAAGAGGATCTATTAATGATTTGATATGCTTACATCACATTCTATTAGGAATGTACATCCCATAAAAGAAACCAACCATCCTAAGTTACAATAATCAAGTTCTAAAGCTTGGTTGCAATCCAAATTTTCATGATCACAAAAAATAAATTAGTAAACGTGTTCAAAACTATAAAATATATAGATCTCATTTTTTCTCATGGACGAGCAATGTGCAAACATTTTAACAAAATATATTCATCGTGTCAAAAAATTTAGACATTTTATTATTTGTACTTTTCGAGCATTAATGTAATAAGTGGTAATATTGTGAACAATACATCACCAATGATGTATCCCATTATGGTTAGGATATTATAGGTAGTTGAAGAGGTAGTTGTAACTCCTGACCTTGTACATTATTGATCTACTAGATACATGGTGGGCCATAAGAAATGGTTTATGAGCCTTGATCATTCATATTACTATGGGCAAGTAAAAAATTGATGAAAATTTGACATACATAATTTTCTATATTTGATGATGTTCAATTACATCTTGGAGAGCATACCTATTATCTAACTCAATTTCTTTACATGCCTAGCCTCATGAAGAACTTTTTTCAATAAATAAAATTATTCTTCATAATTTATGTGTTAAATTTATTAAAATAGGTGTAAAAATATTTGTATTAGTTTGGAAAAAAATGTACTCATACTATGGTCTACTTGTTGAAAAATATACCCACACTTCCATTGAATTGATATTTCAATGCGGTTCATGATGTAAACTTGGATCATATTCTCGACACATAAATTTCTTGTTGGAACAATTTATTGCATCCATAGGGTTGAGTTGTCATGCTACAAGAATTTGTTTTAAACCAATGAGATATTATAGGCTCTGGTCAACCCGCCTCTTTATTTTGGTAAAGGGTGTATTGCTAAGATTAAAGAGAAACCAAAATGGGTAAGGAAACCCCAGTGGTAAACTTAAGATATTATAAGTTTATTCACTTCCAGATTTTAATTATACACTACTTATATAAATTTGACCAAGCATGGACAACAACTCTAATTATACCTTTTATGTAGATCGGTGCCTAGATTCATTGAGCTATTATAAAAATTTTAACAACGCTCTCAAATGAACATAAAGGAGGAAAAGTAGATATTAGCTCTATTAAAATCATTCAAATATCATAATAAATCTAATAGTTAACCAACAAAATAAATGTTCATAACACATTAAAATAATGTAATATGCAATGAAGTCACATAAAGAAGTGAAGATAGAAAGTATAATAGAATTAAAACCCAGAATTGTATTAATTTTCCAATGAATTACATGTAAAGTCGGCAGAATGCCATTAATCTCTGTTAACAGTAATTAATATAATGAGAAATCCTTGTTCAAATAATTTAACAAGACTTCTTCAACTCTCCCATTCCAATCTAGCAACAGGAAAGCCTCTCGACCTCAAGCTCAATAGCTCTGGAAAAATTCTAACTTATTTAACACTATTCTATCACACCCACATAGTAAAGGGGAAGAATAAGGGATGAGAAATAAAAAGACACACAGGGGATACAACAACAAAACTACTAGACACTTAAGTATACCTTTTAGCAATAATTTTCTATCTCTAAAGCTTGATGTCGATTTTGAATGTGAATGATTTATTTTATAGGCTCTAGTTCTTGATTTGATTATTTTTTGCCTCATCTGGGTCTTACAGTTGTCACCATATCTTTTGATCTTATTAGTGTAATAAGGGGTGAGTATTTGATTAAAGACATTTTCTTATTTGTACTTTATGAGCATTAGTGTAATAAGGGGTGATATTATGAATAATATATCATTGATGATGTATCAAATTATGGTTAGGATATTATGGGTAGCTGAGGAGGTAGTTGTAACTCCTAACATTGTACATCGTTGAGCTACTAAATACATGGTAGTGTTAGAAATAAAATATTATATTACATAATTTGGGTTATGTAAATGTACCTTACTAGGTATATACTTAGGACATTAGATTACTTTAGGAGGAAGTTATTGTTGGAACCATTTCTTGCATCCGTAGGATTCGATTATCACGCTACAAGAAATAATTTGAAACCAACAAGCTATTATAGGCTCTGGTCAACCTACCTCTTCATTCTGATTAAAAACAACTATTGCTACAAGAAAACTACAAAATGGGTAAGGAAACCCTAGTGATAAACTTATGATTTTACAAGTATTACATGCTCCAAATTTAGTTATACATTATCTATATAAAATTGACCAAGCCAAGACAACTTAATTATTATGCCTTATGTAGACCGATGCCTAGATTCATTGGGTTGTTATAGCAATTTAACAACATTTGTAAAATGAGAAGAATGAAAGGGATTGAGAAATAATTGGCACTATTACATTCATTCAAATATCATAACAAACATAACAGTTGGCCAACAAGAGAAATGTATGCAACACATTCAAATAATGTAACACATTACGTAGTAACACACAATACCAAGACAAAGAAGTAATAGAAATGAGACCCATAATTGTATTGATTTCACAAAATATTACACGCAGAGTTGGAAGGATGCCATTTAACTCTATTTTTCTAAGAAAATACAATGAATAAACTCTATTCAAATAATGTAACAAATCTCTCCTACTCTCCTTGTTCCAATATGGTAACAATAGAGTCTCTAAACCTCAGGCTCAATAGGTCTAGAAATAATCTCAGCTTCTTGAGTGCTTTCCTATCAAAATCATCTTAGCAAAATTGCTATCTCTAAAGCTTGATGCAGATTCTGGCCTCGGATGCTTCCCTTTATAGCCTCTAGTTCTTGAATATGTTATTATTGGTCTGATCCTGGCCCCACACTTGTCATCACCTAATTTATCTTCAAAAATTGGTATAGTTGGCTTCCACCATTTTCCTTTGTTCATACTATGGCCCCTTTTTATTCTAATTGGTTCAATCGATGATACTAGTACATTGGGGAATTCCCTCATCTGCCTTTTTGTCTTGATTCCTTCTTTTTCTTTTTCTTGCTGAACATCTGATTGACCTTCTATTTTGGAAGTTTCTCCTTTCTATTCAACCTGTCCTTCGGGAAACTTATTTCTAGCTGCAGGCTACAAATTTTAATCTTTTTTTCCTTTTTGACCTACTACAACCATCTGATCTTTTTTCCAATCATCTTCTAGGCATTGATGTCAAAAGACACAACAAACCTTAACATGTTCATCTCCTATAGAATCTTGTTTTTCTGTATACTAATGTAATTTTTGCTTTTTCGTAGTGGGTGATCAACATCTCCACAGTGTTTACTAAGAAAGTAGTTTGTCTGGTCATCTCTAGCTCGTTATCAGGCTTACAATCAAAATATTCTATTTTGTATTTAAGGAGATCTTCTATACTAGCAGTTTCCAGAAATTCCTCCAACGACAGCCCTACATTTGCCAATGTCTCTGTGATGTCATCTAATAGATTAAACATTTCTGCAACATTGTTGTACCACCTTCCCATATTGGACACAAACATAACTACCTTCATGAACTCAATATTGCACTTGACCTTAGTCCCATCATTCAACAGTATTTCTTGATTCTGCATCTCTTTGAAATACTCTAACATTAAGTTAAAGAGTAGGGCAAATGATCTCGAGGTCTTCTTCTTTTTTAATGATTAAAATTTCCATCTCTTGAGTAGTAACTTGAATCACCTTAATCTGCTTGAACATTTCAATGATCCCCTCGATTCTGTCTCGAATATTTTTTGACATCTCTCTTTTTGTTGCATTCAAATAGTATGTGTAATTGAGGATTTTCATCACCATGGGGGTTGATCTGATTTATTAAGGCCTGCATATCTACTATTCCTGTAGTTTATTTATTAAGGCCTGCATATCTACTTTTTCTTTATCACTATTTTCTAGTTGGTTTCTCAATTCGATGTTGCTCTAATGCAATTGATCTAGAGTTTGCGCTTGTACTGCTTTGGCTACTTTGACCATATCACCTTATTTTCCAAGAACTGACAATTCTCTAGTTCTCTTATCGACTTTAAGAACAACAGGTTCTTGTAGGCCAGGTAGGTGCACCTCTGCCATATCTGATTTGGGAGTTTCTATTGCCACCCTGGTCGCAGAATCATCTCCCATGCCTCCCATTCCTGCTACCATTTGTAGCTCATGCTCCTGGGCATCACTAAAAATTGTTTGTTCTTCAGATCTTTTCAACACCACATTTATGGAGGGTAGTGAAAACCAAGGTCTCTTTGCTTTTGGAGTAGATACAACGGTTTGCTTCTTGACCTCAATATCTCTAAAGATGCCTCCAAACCCCCCTGCTCTTTTCATATTCATTTGTATTACTGATGGTATTTCTATTTCTCTATATTTTATTTTCAAAGAGTTGCTCTAGGGGCTAACTCCACCACACTAGTTACTGTTAATAGTAGGCTAGAGATGGGAACTATAGCTTCCTAGAGAGAAATCAACTCCTGAACCGATGCAACAACTATCTCCTTTCCTTTCACTACATTTAGGCTTTTAGAGACTTTATAGGAAGTACTAGGTGTTTTCTCCAATATGAGGGGGGCATTATCAGGGGTTTTGACTTGCTGTTCTTCAATATCTACAAGGTTCATAGTAACTTCCATCTGATCAATGCCTTGATCCTCTATCAATTCTAATAAAGGGTCCCCCTTGATTGCTTGGGTGGCTTCTGGTAAAAGGGAGGCATCAAATTCCACTAAAACTCCTCTGAGAAAAACCAATTCTGGAAGGTACTCATATGCTTTATGTATTTGTGAACTGCCCCTTTTTTCAAAGGGGTAATTATTCCATACAGTTTGTAAATCTTTTCCTTTTTCTATAACGTCTAATAACTCTTCTTTGTAAGCATCACTCCTATGCTTGACCCAGGCGTATTCTCGATTTTTCAATGACCTTTCATATTTCCCATCTAGATCATAAGGCCTCCAAGTTATCTCCTCAAAATCCATGAGATCCAAATCATACATCCCCTTGAGTAAAGTCAGATATCTCAGAAACATGTAATTTTTAAATTTGCAAGGGACACCGAGCCATGGAACTCTGTCATGCTTCTTTACTAATCTCATTTTAGCCTCTTCGACCACTTTTCTGCACAGTTCTAGGATGGCGAGTGATAAGGGACAATACATAGGCAATATTTTTGGGGGAATCTTAGCTCCATAGAGTTGAATGTATGTGAACCCTTTAGAGAAGAAATAATCCCCAATGTATTTTTCTTTTATGAAAGTTCTCACTCCATGCCCTAGTCTCTCAGGGAGGAAACCAGTTAGAATCCATTGAAATTCAACCATGAAAACATCACAAAACCAAACCATGTGAGTACGACCCTCATGTATCCTCCAAAGGTTGGTCTGGATGTAAGGACTCTCAACAGCCCCAACCCTTTTGTGGCTTTCCTCTCCCAATTGTACCACCAGTAGATGTATGAGAATGGAGTAGTTAGAAAATATAGGCATCTATGGTCTTTGTTTAAGAATAACTTCTTTTAAATCTGTCATTTGTGAGTGCATTTGATCACTCAATTCTTGCTCCCAGGTATAGACTGGGTGCCTATTGCCTGGTTACACTGTGCTACTAAATGTAACACTTTCCTACCCACTAAACTGAGGTCTTGAAATCCTAAAAGAATGTTAGCCATATCACAGAAGTCCCAAACCCATGGTTTAATAGCAGTTTTTTTTTATAGGAAACTTATCAACTATTTTCTCATGCTCTTCAAAAAACGATCTAAAAATATCTAACTTTATCAACATTTGAGACTGCCTTTCAATTACATGTTTTACCAGTCGAGTGTTGGCGGGTGCAAGCTTGAATACTTGCTTGATGTGTCTAGCCACTATACTGAACACTGGTCTGTATTTATTATCTCGAAATGTCCTGGTCTTCTCGTCATACGCTACATCTAACCAGGCTAACAAGTCGGAGGATTAGTATACCTTTGGACATATCAATTTTCCCAGATTATTGGTCCACCTAGAACATCTTGGAAAACCCTTATGTTGCAGTCTCCTCGCTTTGTGGAATAGGTCTACTAGCAGCCAAGGGGCTTTGTCGTCATTTTCTATTGTACGAGCAAAAATTTGGATGTAGGTATTTTCCATCTCATACTACTGTGCGGGAGTGAGATTTTTACCGGGCCCACTTTTTTGGGTGAAATCATACATCGTACTCTAGAGCACAGCTGGTTCGGGGAGCTTAGCATAAGGTAACTGGTATGTGATAAACTTTATTGCCTCCATTGTGTCTTCGTGCACGAAATCAATTCCCCAAGCCTCCATCTTGTTTCTGGTCACTACGTTAGATTTTTTGAAACGAAGCTCTCAAATCTCTGCTCACTTTCTATTCTTTCAAACTAGTCTTTTGCTCAAGATTACCAGGGTGGAAAGGTTGTTCGATATGGTGATCTTAAATACTTAATGGTAAAGTGGGTTCACTGTCCTTGCATAACTTGTCATTAATATCATGCCACCAACTACCTTTTCAAATTTACCAATAGAGATTTGCCGAAGCGTCACTTTCTAACATCGGACAGTTAAGGTAGGTGGCTTTTCCTCATTTTGGACATCCGTAGGGACTTTGATCTATGTAATTGCAATCATTCATAGCTTCCCTATTGGTCATCGAACTGGATGTTCTTCCAACGTGGAAATACAAATGTGGTGAGGGTGGATTTTCGTGAGAAAGTGTTTCGATCTATTGGTCTTGAAAGAAATCCGGCTTTGAAAATAGTTACACCATTAATCAAGGTGGTGATTATTTTGGGGATCTATCATAAGATTTGGTTATCGAAATGTGTGCCCATTGGATCCATCAATCGATGATGGTCATTAGATAGGATTCGCATCATATACCTATGTTTGATACCATTGGACCTGTAAGAATGTTAGCCCTGTAATGTCGAGGGTTTACATCAATGGTGATCACGCACAATATAGGAGATATCTTTAGCATTTTACTTGGTTAATCAATTAATAATAATCATCGAATTAGGGATTTCATCCTTTATTTAACATTTTTAAAGAGTAACCAAAAAATTATTAACCTTTGTTCAATACACAACCTTTAATAGTCGTATTACCTTGCTAATAGTTTACTGTTCAATCAACCATGCGATCTTGCGCATTTGTCTGATCATCTAGACATATGGCAGGGTTTATCAAGAATGGGGGATCATTATCAACATGATCAAACCCTTTTTAAACCTTAATTAATTTTCCTTTGGCAAAATAAACCATGTCTCTTAACCTCCAGGTAATTGGTCATGCACGACCATCGGATCTGGTTAGGTTTCACCACTATCTTTGGATTTGATATATATGTGCTCTTGTTATCGACGCTCATTTTCCTTAGACAGTCCCAATTAAGCGCTACCATTAGATTTAAGTTGGGAATAGGCACGACCATCCGATCTTGGTCAAATACCACTTAATCAATCAATCATTAGGGCATTGTTCATATTTTTAATCTAATCATTGTTGTTGGATCCGGTAGGTAAGGGCGCGACCATCCGATTAAGATATAATGACACTCTTCTTAAAGGATGATTGTTTCGATAAAGCGCTATCGTCGGATCTTACTTGGAATGAGCACAACCATTGGATCGATCCACGATGTGCACTCTTATATTTTATGGGGCTTTAATTAGTCTGTGTCCGCTAGATCTCAGCATGTCGAGCATTGTCGTTAGATTGGGACGTGGTTGAATTCTTTTTAACAAATGTTTGCTCTAATAAAGTGCTACCATTGGGTATTTCCTGATTGTGTGTGACCGTCAGATCTCATTTTGTCTTTATTCGGCTTATCAAACTTTAATGGCTTTGTGAAATCGTAGTCATTAGATATGGGTGGGATCAAGTGCATTCGTTGATTTCATTAGCTTTGATTTGTCCTTTGAATGAAAAATCGTCATTGGATATTTTTGGTGTAGACATATGACAACTTGTTGATATTCCACCTAACAAGAAACCCATTGGTTGCAATTGGGAATTCAACAACTAAATACAAAGCAAGACTTATGGCAAAAATATGATACAAATTTTGCACCAAAAACAAATATCAAGACCATTTAGAATTTTTCTAAAATGGATGCACAATTTAGATTAAATTTCATTTATCAATGGTGACCTCAATAAATAAGTCTATATGACACCACCAAATAATATTATTATTGTTTGTCAAGAGAATAAGTTATGTAGGCTCATCAAATCTCATTATAGGATAAAGTAGGCACTCAAATCCTAGTTTATGAAGATCAATGAGTATCTTCTATGACATGGATTCTATTATAGTCCTTGTAATAGAAACCTATATTTCATAATACATGGAATAGAGGAGATGATCATCAATATATATGTCAATGACTTGGTAATCACTAAAATTTTAATGAAGTTGATTGAAGATATTAAGAAAGTATCGAAGTGTTCATTTGATATGATTGATCTTGGGTTAACACATTATTATATTATATTGGAGGTGTGGAAAACTAAAAACCACGTGTTCATGTCATAAATGAAGCATGTCAAGAGATTGCTCAAGAAATTTTGGTTGATAGATTGTAAGCCAAACATTTCAATAGAAGAAAAATTGTAATTGTCAAGTTATGATCCAACTTTGTAGGTGAATGAGACTCTCTATCACCAATATATGAGATTATTACTTATCCAAAAAAAAACTAAACCAAACATTATATATGATGTAGGCTATATTTCATTGTTAATACAAGAAGAAAATATGTGCCATTGGAAGGCAACAAAGCAAGGACTCCTGTATTTGTTATATGACTAAGTACAATCTAGATAATAAATCAATTCTTATTTATAGGTTCTATGGATATGGAATACATAGAATCCATTGATAATAGGAGATCCACTTTTGGATATGTATTATTTTTGGGATCTAGTTTGATTTCTTAGATAATATATAAGTCGCATGTTGTTGCTCATTCTTCCACTAAGACTAAATATTATGCTACAATATGAGCTATTAATGAGTTGATATGGTTATATCAGATTCTATTAGAAATGGACATCCCATAAAAGAAACCAACCATCCTAAGTTACAATAATAAAGTTATCAAGCTTGGTTGCAATCCAAATTTTCATGATCACACAAAATAAATTGAAGTTCAATGATATTTAATTAGTAACATGTTCAAAAGTATAAACACATAGATCTCATTTTTTCCATAGACAAGCAATGTGCAAACATTTTAACAAAATCTATTCATCGTGTCAAAAAATTTACACATTTTCTTATTTGTACTTTTAGAGCATTAATGTAATAAGTGGTAATATTGTGAACAATACATCACCAATGGTGTATCACATTATGGTTAGGATATTATGGGTAGTTGAGGAGGTAGTTGTAACTCCTGACCTTATACATTCTTGATCTACTAGATACATGGTAGACCATAAGAAATGGTTTATGAGCCTTGATCATTCATCTTACTATGGGCAAGTGAAAGTTGATGAAAATTTGACATTCATAATTTTCTATATTTGATGATGTTCAATTACATCTTGGAGAGCATGCCTATTATCTAACTCAATTTCTTTACATGTCTAGCCTCATGAAGAACTTTTTTCAATAAATAAGATTCTTCCTCATAATGTTTATGTTAAATTTATGAAAATAGGTGTAAAAATATTTGTATTATTCAAGAAAACTATTTGTATTAGTTTAGGAAAAAAGTACTCATACTATGGTCTACTTGTTGAACAATATACCCACACTTCCATTGAATTGATATTTCAATGCGGTTCATGATGCAAACTTGGATTATATTCTCGACATTAGGTTTTTTTGGAACAATTTCTTGCATCCATAGGGTTGAGTTGTCATGCTACAAGAATTTGTTTGAAACCAACAAGCTATTACAGGCTCTGGTCAACCTGCCTCTTTATTTTGGTAAAGGGTGTATTGCTAAGATTAAAGAGAAACCAAAATGGGTAAGGAAACCCTAGTGGTAAACTTAAGATATTATAAGTTTATTCACTTCTAGATTTTAATTATACACTACTTATATAAATTTGACCAAGCATGGACAACAAATCTAAATATACTTTTTATGTAGATCGGTTCCTCTATTCATTAGGCTGTTATAGCTATTTTAACAACACTTTCAAATGAATAGAAAGGAGGAAAAGAAGAATTTGGTGCTATTAAATTCATTCGAATATTGTAATAAATCTAATAGTTAACCAATGAAAGACATGTTCATAACACATTCAAATAATATAATATCACATTCAAATAATATAATATGCAATGAAGTCACATACATAACTGAAGACAGAAAGTATGACAGAATCAAAACCCATAATTTTATTAATTTTCCAATGAATTACATGCAAATTTGGCAGAATGCCATTAAACTTAGTTAACAGTAATTAATACAATGATAAATCCTTGTTCAAATAATATACAAGACTTCTTCAACTCTCCCCTTCGAATCTAGCAATAGAAAAAGCCTCTCGACCTCAAGCTCAATAGCTCTGGAAAAATTCTAGCTTTTTGAACACTTTCTATCACACCTGCACAATAAAGGGTAATAATAAGGGATGAGAAAGAAAAATACACACAGAGGATACAACAACAAAACTACTAGACACTTAAGTATACCTTTTAGCAAGAATTTTCTATCTCTAAATCTTGATGTCGATTATGAACGTGGATGCTTTCTTTTATAGCCTCTGGTTCTTGATTCAATTATTTTTGGCCTCATATGGGCCTTACAGTTGTCACCATATCTTTTGATCTTCAAATACTGTATAGTTGTCTCCCACTACTATATTTTGCTTGTGTTGCTAGATTTGATTATGATCTCTTTCAAAAAGGTGACACTCATCTACATTGTGATTCATTGTTGACCAACTTCACTGATTAGTTGATTGTGCCTTTGATGAATAGTTTTCCCTTGTTTCAACTTCATCTTCTGGTTGGTTCCCTATTTTTGAACTTTGGTCTGTTTCGGTAATCTTTATTTCCTTCCCTAGAGGTGTGTTTAGTTTTAGTTGTATACCCCGTACTCTGGTTTCTTTCATTTTTATTTTTTTGAAGTCTTCTGATCTATTTCTCAATGAGCACCCATGCATCAGTAAGAAAGGTTATAACAAACCTCACTGTGTTCATCTCTTGAAGGATCTTGTTTTTATGTATGTTGATAAAGATTTTGTTTTTATCATACATAGAAACCAAGGAATCTATAGTGTTGACCAAAAAGGTATCTTGTCTGGCCATCTCTTTTTCATCATCAGGTTCACAGTCAAACTCTTCAACCTTGTTCATGATGAGGTCTTCTATGCTAGTAGTTTCTAGGAACTCTTCCAATGATAATCCAATCTTTGCCATATTTTATTTTATGTTATCCAACAAGAAATACTTTTTTGCTGTATCATTGTACCACCTCCCCAAGTTTACTTCAAACATTGATGCCTTCATGAATTCCAGATTATTTTTAATTTCAAAGCCATCTTCCAGGAATACTTCCTTATTCTACATCTCTTCAAAATATTCTACCATTAATGGGAGAGTGGGATGAATGATCTCCAAGTCTTGCTCTTTCTAATATAGCAAGATTTCCATTTCTTTGGAAGTGAATTGGATCACTCTGATCTTTCTAAACATTTTTGTAATCCCATAAATCCTATCCTATATCTTAAAAGATATTTCTTTTATGATTTTGGAGTGGTAGACTGCATAATATATTTCTTTCTTAGCTAGATGAGGCTCTTGTGTGGTTTTTTCTTGAGACAACTGTTCCTACAGGCTATTGATCAAAGCTTGCATTTCTACCTTTTCCTTATCCCTTGTCTCTAGTTGGATCCTCAAGTATTTATTTTTCTGGTGTAGAAGATCTACATCATGCATAGCTTTGTTCATTCTAACCATGTCATCTTCTTCTCCATGCATTGAAATCTCCCTTGTTTCATCATCCATTTCGAAGATAAAAGTTTTCTATGGTGTAGGTTTGGATATATTTATAATAGATGTTCTAGATAGGTCCTCATATACTCTTACTAAGGAGCTTTCTTCCATGCCACCCATTCCTGCTACTATCTATAATTTTTGCTCATTGGCAATACTAAAAACTGTTTCTTCTTCTACCCTTTCTAGTGTGACTTTTGTTGAGGTTAGAGCCAGCTTAAGCTTCTTTGCCTCAGGGGCAGATACAAATTCTTGCTTTTTAACCTTATGATCTCTTAATATGTCCCCAAAACTACTTGCTCTCCTCATATTCATTTGTATCACTAATGGGATTTGTACTACTTTGTCATTAATATTTAGTGAGCTGGGAATGGATTGTGGGACTAACTTCCTCACACTAGTTAGGGCTAGAAACTGATCAAAAATAGGAGCTACATCTTGCTTTGAAGTCGCAATATCATGGGAAGGTGCGATGATTACATCTTTTCCTTTTCCTATACCAGATTCTATAGGAGTCTACTGTGAAGTGTTGGGTGTTGCCTCTATCCTGAGGTGAGGTATCTCAAGAACTTGAATTTGGTGCTCTATTATATTGGTCATGCTCATGGTAACCTCCATGTGATCGATGCCTTCCTCTTCTATGAATTCCAATATAGGATCTTCCTAAATTATTGTGGTGGTGATAGGGAAGATAGGGGCTGCTGAATCCACAAAAATCCTCCTTATTGAGACTAGCTTTGGGGGGTAATCATATGGCATTTGAATCTATGAGTTACCTCTGACTTCATAAGGAAACTTCTCCCACACATTGCGTAAATCTTCCCCTTCTCTATGTCTTCTAGGAGAACCTCTTTGTACTAGTCATTTCTATGTTCGACCCGGGCATAGTTGTGATAATTTATCATCTGTTTGTATTTTTTAGCAGGGTCATAGGGCCTCCAAGTTATTTCCTTGAAGTCTAGGTTTTCTAAATCATACATGCCCTTGAACAGGGTTGGATACCCTGCAAATATGTAATACCTAAAATTACAAGGAACGTTTAGCCAGGGGACTCGACCATGCTTCTTTTCTTACCTCATTTTGGCTTCTTCTACAACCTATCTCACCAATTCCAGGGTAGCCAAAGAGAAAGTGTAGTACATAGGTAATAATATTTAGGGGGAATTTTTGCCCCATAAATACTAATGTATGTGAAATTTTCTGCAAATAAGTAATCCCCTATTTCTTTTTCTTTGATGAATGCCCTAACTCTAGGTCCTAGTCTCTCAGGGGGGTTCCCTATTAGGATCTAGTGGATTTCTACCATGAAATTATCACAAAACCATCCCAAGTGTGAGTGTCCTTCATGTATTCTCAAAAACCTAATATGAACATAAGGATTCTTAGTGGCACCTAGCCTCCTTTTGCTTTCGTCTCCTAATTTCCCAGCTAACAGGTGCATGAGAATTGATTAGTGGGACAATCGGGGCATTTCTTTCCTTTGTTCTAAGATCACCTTTTTTAATTTTGTCAACTGTGTGTGCATTTTTCTACTCAACTCTTCTTCCTAGGTGTAGGTGGGGGGATTTATTCTTCTGTTAATTTATACTTCTAGGTAAAAAATATCTCTCCCTACCATATTGAGTTCTTGTACCTCCAAAATGATGTTAATCATGTCACAAAAATCCCTAACCCAAGGTTTGAATGCAGTATTTCTAATGGAAAAATCAAATTGCACCTTCTCATACATATCAAAAAGCATTTTAAAAGATTCTAAATCAGTTAACCTATAAGATTGTCTTTCAGTTACCTGGCGAATTAGCCGAATGTTCGAGGGAGCCACATTGAAGACTTTTTGGATGTGCTTGGCCACAACACTAAACACTAGTCGGTCGTAGTTATATTTGAAGGTTCTAGTATTTTCATCATAGGCCATCACCAACCATGCCATAAGGTCCGTAGAGTAGTATACTCTAGGACATCTCAATTTCCCTACATTGCTAGTCTACTTATTACTCCTAGGAATGCCTTGGTTTTGTGATTTATTTGCCTTGTGGAACAAATCATCTAGCAGCCACAGAGAGTGTTGTAAATTTTCCATGGTGGATCGAAGCTCCAAACACAAGTGTTTTCAATATCATACTATTGTGCTAGCATGAGATTTTTGTTTTGCCCAGACTATTTGGAGAAATCATACATTCTCATCACAGTAACAACTTCTTTCGGGAGCTCAATGTACGATGACTGGTTAGTGATGAATTTCACTACCTCTTGAGTATCTTTAGGCATGAAGGTAGCTGTCTAGGTGGCCATTTTGCTCACAAAAATCACTTTGACTCACTGAAACACACTCTTCTAAGTTTTCTCTAACTCTTCGCTTGTCCACACCAGTTTTTTGCTCTGAGATAATCAAGATGATATTGGCATTTGATAGTGGGGGTTTAAGTAATTGAGGGTGGAGTGGCTTCATTGTTTTCACATATAGTATCATTAATATGGTTTTACCAACTAACTTTTGAATTTGACCAATGAATTCTTGATATTGCGTTGTTTCCAAAATTGGATAGTTATGGCAGATGATCTTCCTCGGCCTCTATGTCTATAGGACTTTTATTTATGTGCTTTTAATCATTTGTAGTGTTTTCATTGGTTGTTGGGTTGTGCCTTCTTCTGTAGTAGAATTAAGAACATGGTGGTAGTAGCTTTCATGAGGAATTCACCATAAAAATTTTGCCACCTTGGTCTTGTGAAAGAGTTTGCTTGAAAAGATATATTGTTAAAAGGGTGATCATATTTTTGGGTGCTGGTCATGAGATCTATTCATGGATGCACACATCCATCAAGATTTACTAATCTACACGTTGGTTAGTATGAAGAAAGAATGTATTACAATTGGATTATCTTAGCCTAAGATTGATTATTAAATTAATTAACACTTAAGGCACCTTATCCATAACACTTACCCTTTAAAGTATGTGCATCAAATATAGCGCTTACCATTATTAGATATGGTTTGCTTTGAGAACTACTGTTGATACCAAGGAACCTACATGGTCTTTAGTCCAATAATATATAATCGTATGCCAATTTAATTAGATTAATCATGTGCATTAAGTAAAAAAAACTCAGGTTAGCAATAATTTGATTAAAAATATTTAGGCTTGAAGCTTCATAATTATTGACTTGATCTTACAATAATTAATGCATTACACCTCATATAATCCTAGTTTATCAAGGTTAATTTGGTGATTAAAATGTTAGTAATATTTCATTAAAATATAGGTATTTATAATCCGACTATCTTCCCATGCACTCATCGTTAGATCAAATAATGGATGTGCACACCCATTGGATCCTTTGGATACGTGTAAGGGTTAATCGGGAAGAAAGGGGATCATTAACAATGTATTATACCCTCACTAATCTCAATTAGGCATGAAAATTAGATTTTAATAAAACAATTTAATTAATCTACCAATGAAACTGCTTAACTAATCTTTAACCGCTTTGGGAAAGTGTCACCGTCATATTTGGGTGGGATCGAGCATCGTTGGATCAACTGAAGATGCACACTTTATATCCCAAGGGGAGAATTTTAATATGCATTTAGACCCTCGCTAATTGAAATTAGCCTTGCTTAATCATGCTTTGACCATAGTTATGTCAATGATTGACTTGTTGATCTTTGATCGCTTTGAATAACCGTTGTTGTTGGATTTTATGGGGATCACACACCGTCGCTAGATCTGATGAAGATGCAAGACATTTATCCTCCACTCAGATGGAAGCTTTAATAGTCGATCAACCTACTATGAGTGTTGTCGTCCAATAAACTGACGATCAAGCATAGTTGTTAATCTCTTTTGATCTGCAATATTATTAACCGAAGGGGCACATACCATTAACCTTAAAACCTTTTTAATATAATCATTAATTTCCAAAGGGGGAAATTATTAACAACGTATTAAGACCCTCATTAATCATGCTTATCGAGAATTAACGTGGTTTAATAATAATTAATTATCAGGAACTAAACACCTTCCAATGCTAATTATTGGTTTCTCTGAGTGGAGCACGACTATCAAATCTGATCAAGATTGTGCGTAGCTGCTCAGATTTAGGAAGATGCACGCATTTTAATCTTAGGTTTTATAATGCAGTTATTTTTAATCTCGTTTAATCATCTGATTATTGAACTTAAGCTTGAGTTATCTTTTAATAAAGCTTTCAGTTAACCTTGGTTACACTTAGGGAGCACACATCCATCAGATCAAGACGGAGTGAGCACTATCCTTGGATTATTTGAATCTACTCGTTGTTTAATTAAGGGGGTGCATGACTCTAGGTTTTATTTACACTAAACTTAGGTTATGACCATTGTTGACTTTAAATTTTAAATATTGGATAACTTAGAGAGTGTGCATCCATCAAATTAGCCATGGACCAAGCACAATCGTTTAGATCTTAAAATTTGCTCGATATTTAATCAATAGGGTGCATGACCCTTCACTTCAATCTTAATTAATTTAATTGCCTTAGACCTTATGTTATAATATTTTTGACCATGTCATCATTTGACTTAAACCTTGTTTTGATTATGAGTGTGCATCCATCCAGATCTTGGGGGATGAAGCACATCCATCTAGATCAGAGGAGTTGCATGATTTTTATCATGAAGGGGGAACATACCCTCATTTGCCCACGTGATTTGATTTAGACCTTATGATTATTCTTTATAACTTAGGACCTAATATTTTGATTAATTTTCTTAGGAACCTATGGATTAGGGGAATTTTTTTGGCGAACCTTTGATTTCTTCAAGTTTTATAAGCTTTTTAATTATCGGATAATGTCAACGATCACTTTCTTAATAGTTAATAGGTATTTAATAAACGATTAAGTCTATGGTTTTAAATCTGATTTAGACGAACATTTTTAACGATTCTCAAGGGCCAAAAATAAAAAACCAATCTTTCAGAAGTGAAAGCAATAGAGACCAAAAAATTTTGGCAAAGACTTTGAAAATAAAAAGTTTAAATTTGAGGGTATCTGATGTTGAGTTAATTTTGGCTCCAATATGGGCTCTAACTAGGACAATGTGCTAAAAACCTGAGGTACTTGCGAAATACATAATCTCTTGGTTTCATTACAAGCTTTGGACATAATCATAAACCACAAAACTTGATTAGAAAATTAAAACATAAAAACTTTAAACTAAAAATATGCAATAAAGCAACAATAAACATGATATCAAAGTAAAATAGAGTACCCCAAAACTATTATTCTCCATAGTTAATTTGAATCAAAGGATCAAAATTTTAATATTAGATGAGCTTTCAAATATATTATTATGATTGTGTAGCAAGGTCATAGGATATGATTATACATAATTTATCAAAGTCACTTGTTCCATCATGCCTTGGCCTAGGTGTGTGTTAGTGTAATCATTTTGATTTTTAGGTAATTTCACTCTTAAATATTTTCACCATTTGTAGGGATCCACTACCATTCAAGCACCTATATCCCCGGTGGATATGCTACTGATCTCATATGGTTTTATTCTATTGTTAGTCAAGCATATATAGCCCCGTTAGAGGTTTTCCAAGATATCTCAGACACTAAATCAATCTGCATTATTTTAGTTTTCTTTCTCTTTTTGAGAAATATTTTGATAAATGCAAATGGTGCAATGAGTGTACCTAAGTCGAGGATCAGTTTTTGGCTAAATAATAGTGTAATGATTTTTAGCTCAACCATATTACCAAAGATAATTCTTTCCTTTGGATTTCATTTCATACCATATGACAATTATATAAAGATTCAAATTTGTAAAATTGTAAGCAACATCAGGATCAAAAATAAATTTCCTCCTCTCCTGCTTGTTTTTAGAGAAATAACCAATAAGGAATACTCATCATCCTATGATAATCATGAGAAACAACACAACTAAAACCATACAAAGCAAAACCAAACAAAACAGTAGTAAGGAAATCACTTGATTGACAAAATAAAAAAACACAATATTCTAACAGGAATATCACTTTATTTTTGGATTTTGTGTTATTTATTTATCTATTATTATTATTATTATTATTATTATTATTATCTAGGTTATTTACTCCCAATTGGCCCCATAGCAAGAGTTGTAAACCTTGAGATGTAAACTATTTATAGGAATTTTCATCAATTCTCCTTCTAAGGTTTGCAACCTATAAGTATTTCGACTAACAACTTGTGCTATTTGGTAAGGGCCAAGCCACTTGGGTTCAAGTTTTCCTTTCTCACCATGCTTATGTAGATAACTATATCTCCTTCAAAGAAGGGGGTACCCTTTTCTTTCTTGTTAAACAATTTTATAGTTTTTCGAGTTTGTTCAATTATTTAGTTAAGAGTTTCTCTTCTTTATTCTTGTAACAAGGTAATTTGGTCTAACCTTCTCTACAAGGCATTAGGGTTCTCATGATCTTGTAATAGTATGAAAAGTGCTAATTTATCTATTTTTGGGGGCAATAAGGCTTTTTATTCGTACACCATCTCGTAAGGAGTCCTTCCTGTATTTCTTTTTAGTGACAACCTATCTGCACATAGAGATAATTTTAATTCACTATCCCAGCTCTTCTTATTCTTACCCAATGATATTTTAACTTTGGTAATTAAGTTTTTATTTGATGACTCAGCTAGACCATTTCCTTAAGGGTAATAATTTGTAAAGTGAGAAAGTTCTATTCTATACTTAGCACAAAATTCTACCATCTCAAATGATATAAAATATTAACCATTGTCTGATACTAATTTTTAAGGAACTCCAAACCTGATTAGAATATTTTCTTCCAAGAAATTAATAATAGTTTGAGTTGTAGAGCTTCTTAGATGAGTAGCTTCTACCCATTTCATGAAGTAGTTTGTTGCAATTATGATCCATATGTGTCTTCTTTATGAGTTTGGACTGATCTCTCCAATCAAATCGATGTCCCATTATGTGAAAGATGCTTCTATGATCATTGGTTTGAGAGGCATAGCTGCTAAATGCTTCTTTCCTGCAAAAACTTGACACTTATAGCAATTTCTTACATATTGATATATATATTTAAAAAGGGAAGGCCAATAATAACATGCTCTCATAATCTTGTTAGCTATAGATTTTGGAGTAAAATATCCTCCGTAGAAACCATCATAAAATTATTTAATTATTTCTGGAACTTTATTTTCAAACAAATAGACTAATAATACACCATTAGGGTTATATCATCCAAATATACAACCACTATTTTTAACATCATCCCTTTGAAAGAAAAATCCATTGCTCTCTCACCCAGGTGTTGTAGGTGAGTTGGAGAGGAGAGGGCAATTCTCCAAGGGAGTAACTAGGTTCGAATCTCCACCCTACCAAAAAGTTGAATTGGGTACCCAAAATCCAATTGATAATGTTGGTGCGAGCAGGGTCGGGTGTGACTCCTGGGTGACTTTGATAGTTTAGAACCCCCTGGTCATGGTCTCTCATACCAAGACAGTCCCACAATGGGGTTTTTGTTGTAAAAAATAAAAAATCCATTGCTCTCTGAAAAGTTGCCCCTGCATTCATTAACCAAAAGATATTCTCAAATATTTAAAAATGCCCCATAATATTGTCTACTTACAGGTGTTTCAAGATGATGTCAATATAAAAGACTTTATGACATTACAAAATCAGTATGCTAACATAATTTGTGATGAAAAATATGAAGAAAAATTGAAAGATCAGATACGAGAACCAATGGAAGTAATCCAACTAAAAACAAATAAAATACCAAAAATATTAGTTTCTTTGGAAAGCTTATTTGGTGATTTTTATAAAGCATACAAATCTCTTTAGAAAGAAACTATAGTTGAAGATGTTAACATTGGTACAATTGAAGAGCCCAAAATAGTAGAAATAGACAAAGCTTTACTAGAAAAGGAAAAAAGTTAGATACATAAGTTTCTTAAATAAAAATAAGGAAAATTTTTTTGGACATATGAAGATCTTAAAACCTTCAAAATGGATGTTATGTCGCACATAATACCCTTGAAGGAATATTCCAAGTCCTTTAGACAAAAATAGAGAAAGGATAACCCTACCTGCACCCAATAGTACAAAAAAAGGTACAAAAACTGTTGGATTCCAAAATTATCTAAAAATTAAGGTTTTCATATTGGATATCCAACTTAGTACCAGTTAGAAAGAAAAATCGGGATATCAGACTCTATGTAGACTTCAAAAACTTAAACAAAAGATCATTAAACGATAATTACCCTTTGTCCAATATAGAACAACTATTGCAAGCAGTAATTACGTCATCTAGAATGTCACTGTTGGATGGATTTTTTGGATATAATCAGATACAGATTAATCCATAAGACAGACATAAGACAACATTCACCACACCCTAGGGTACTTTTGAATATTTGAGGATGCCTTTTGGTCTTATGAATGCAGGGGCAACCTTTCAGAGAGCAATGGATTTTGCCTTCAAAGGGTTGATGTTCAAAATAGTAGTTGTGTATCTAGATGACATTATAGTATTTTCCAAAAATCTAGAGGATCACTTGGAACATCTTGCTACAGTCTTTTCCAGGTGCAAAGAGTTTAGAATTTCCTTGAATCCAAAGAAATGTATATTTGGAACTACACAAGGAAAATTACTAGGTCACATAGTTTAAGAAAAAAGGGTGAATATAGATCCAAAAAGAATAGAAGTTATCACAAAAAATCCCCCTCCTAAAAACATAAAAGGGGTTAGGTCTCTATTTTTGTTAGAAGATTCATTCCTAATTTTGCAAAAATGACCAAACCTATCAATGACATGGTAAAAAATACTAGAGAAATAAAATGGACACCAGAAAATATAGAAGCTTTTAAAAAAATTAAGGAAGCCATTTCAATTGCCCTAGTCTTAACCTGCCCTAATTACTAAAAATACTTCAATATCTATTCATTTGCATCTGATCATTCCATTGCAGTAGTCCTATCTCAAAAGGATGATGAAAATAATGAAAAACCAATAGCTTTCATGAGTTCAGTATTGAAAGGAGCACATCTCAAGTATACCTTGTTAGAAAAATATGCTTATGCAGTAATTCAAGCCTTAGAACATTTCAAGGGTATATTTGGTTCTAATAAAGTTTTTTGTTGCATCCCTTTTATAGCCATTAAAGATGTCTTTACTCAATCTGAACCATTAAGAAGACCTGCAAGGTGGATGGTAAAATTGTTGCAATATGATGTTGAATTTAAAATAGTCAAAACTATAAGAGGGCAGGGATTAGCTAAATACTTAGCTTATAAAGAAGAAGACTCTAATAACATTGTTACAATAGATGAGATGCATGATATCAAAAGGATTAATAATTCTAATATGCCAGCTAACAAAATGAGATCAGTAAAACTACAAACGCATAAATATCATGTGCAAGATAGTGTGCTTTATTGGAGACACCCTTATGGTGTGTTATTAGTCTATTTGTTTGAAACTGAAGTCTCATAAATAATTAAAGAATTCCATGATGGTTTTTGTGGAGGACATTTTACACCAAAAGATACTGCTAATAAAATCATGAGAGTAGGTTATTATTGGCTTTCCTTTTTCAAATATGTATATCAATATGTAATAAATTGCCATAACTATCAAGTTTTTGCAGGTAAGAAGAACTTGGCTGCTATGCCTCTCAAACTAGTGATCATAGAAGCACATTTCACACAATGGGGCATCGATTTGATTAGAGAGATCAGTCCAAACTCATTAGGTAGACATAGATGGATCATAACTGCAACAAATTACTTCAAAATATGGGTGGAAGTTGCTCCTCTAAGAAGTTCTACAACTCAAACTATTATTAATTTCTTAGAATAAAGTATTCTAACCAGATTTGGGGTTCCTCAAAAATCAGTAACAAATATTGGGAAATATTTTATATCAATTGAGATGGTAGAATTTTGTACTAAGTATGGAATATATATTTTCCATTATGAAATTTATTACCCTCAAGGAAATGGTCTAGTTGAGTCATAAAATAAAAACTTAATTACCAAAATTAAGAGATCATTGGGTAAAAATAAGAGGAGCTGGGATAGTGAATTAAAATTTACTCTATGGGCAGACAGGTTGTCGCTAAAAAGAAATACAAGAACTCCTTACAAAATGGTGTATGGAGAAAAAGCCTTGTTGCCCCCTAGAATAGAGAAATTAGCACTTGCCCTGCTGCTATAAGATCATGAGAACCCTAATGTCTTACAGATAAGGTTTGAAAAAATTTTCTTGTTACAAGAACAAAGAAGAGAAACTCTAAACAAAATAATTGAATAAACTCATAAAATTGTAAAATCATTTAACAAGAAAGCAAAAGGTACTCCCTTCATTGAAGGAGACAAAGTAATCTGCTAGGATCCTAAAAATGATAAGCATAGTGAGAAAGGAAAGCTTGAACCCAAGTGGCTTGGCACTTACCAAATAGCACAAGTTGTTGGTCAAAATACTTATAAGCTGCAAACCTTAGAAGAATAATTGATGAAAATTCCTATAAATGGTCTGCATCTCAAGGTCCACAACTCCTACTATGGGGCCAATAGGGAATATAAATATTTCTATCTGAATGTTGTGTTGTTTGTTTTGTCAGTCAAGTAATGTCCTTACTATTGTTTTGTTCTATTTTGCTTCATGTGTTTTTATTTGTGTTGTTTCCCATGATAATCATAGGATGATGAGTATTCCTTATTGTTTATTTCTCTAAAAACAAGCAGGAGAGAAGGAAATTTATTTTAGATTTTGATGTTGCTTACAATTTTACAAATTTGAATGTTTATGCAATTGTTATATGGTATGAAATAAAATAGAGTAAAATCAGAGTTATTGGTCCATCATGACAAAGCCTCACATTGCAAAAAATACTAAAAGAAATTTCAAGGTCCAAGGAAAAGAATTATCTTTGGTAAAATAATTAAGCCAAAAATCATTACACTCAATCCTTTAGCCAAAAATTTATCCTCAACTCAAGCACACTCATTGCACAATTTGCATTTATCAAAATATTTTTCAAAAAGAGAAAGAAAATTATATATAATGCAAATTGGGTCAATGTCCAAGATATCTTGGAAAAACTCTACTTGGGCTATAGATGTTTGACTGATAATAGAGTAAAACCAGATGGGATCAGTAGCATCTCCATCAGGGCTATAGATGCTTGACTAGCAATGGAGCCTTGCAAATGGTGAAAACATTTAAGAGTGAAATTACCTATCAGGATTAACCATTTTCCAAACATGATGAAGTTTTGGAAGACTTGGAAATCAAAATGAATGCACTAACACACACTTAGGCCAAGGCATTATGGAAAAAATGACTTTGATAAATTATGTATAATCATATCCTACGACCTTGCTAAACAATCATAACAATATATTTGAAAGCTCGACATCTAATATAAAAATTCTATTCCTTTGATCTCAATTGATTGAGGAAGATAACAATTGTTGGGTACTCTATTGCTTTGTTATCATATTTATTGTTGCTTTATTGCATCTATTTAGTTTAAACTTTTTTATGTTTTAATTTTCTAATCAGGTTTGATGGTTTATGATTTTGTCCAAAGCTTGTAATGAAACTAGGAGATTCTAGAATTCTCAAGTGCCTCAAGTTTCAGCACATTATCCCAATTAGAGCCTATGTTGGAGCTAAAATTGACTCAACATCAGATACCCCAAAATTTGAATTTTTAATTTCAAAGTATTCGCCCAAATTTTTTGGTTTCTATTGCATTCACTTCTGAAAATTTTGGTTTTTAATTTTTGACCCTTAAGAGCCATTTTAAAAAATGTTCGTTTAAATCAAAGTTAAAGCCATAACCTTAACCATTGGATTAAATACCTTTTAGCCATTAAGAAAGTGACCATTGACGTTATTCGATAATTAAAGAGCTTATAAAAATTTGAAGAAATCAAACGTTCACCAAAAAGCTTCCCCCAATCCATAGGTTCCTAAGGAAATTAGTTGGAACATTAGGTTCTAAGTAAAAAAGGAATAATCCTAAGATTTAGATTAAATCATGTGGGAAAATGAGGGTATGCACCCCCTTCATGATAAAAATCATGCAACTCCTTCGATATGGATGGATGCACTTCATACCCCAAGATCTGGATGGATGCACATTCATAAGCAGCTCAAAGGTTAATTAAATAAGTGCACGATCAAAATTTTATAACCTAAGGTCTAAGGTTTTGAAATTTAATAACCCTAAAGTAAGGGTCATGCACCCCCTTTGGTTAAATATCGAGCAAGTTTGTAGATCTAGATGGTAGCGTTCGAACCATGATTAATCCAATAGAAGCACACCCCCTAATTTGTCCAACCTTTAAAAGCTAAGGTCAACCTTGGTCATAACCTAAGTTTAACATAAATAAAATCAAGGGTCATGCACCCCCTTTGGTTAAATATCAAGCAATTCTAAAGATCTCAAGGGTAGCGCTCATTCATACCCCGATTTGATGGATGCACGTTCATCAAGGATAACCAAAGATAAGCGCAAGCTTAATTAAAGGATAATCCAAGCTTAAAATAAATAATCAGATGATTAATTGGGTTTAAGGTCAACTGCATTATAAAATCTAATGATTAAAAAGCATGCATCTTTCTAGATCTGATCGGCTGTGCTTAATCATGATAAGATCCGATGGCCATGTGCCACTTAGACTAACCAAACCTTAACATCGAAAGGTTTAAGTGCTCAAATATTAATTTTTAATTAAACCGCATTAGCTTCCGACAAAGCATGATTAATGAGGGTCCTAACCACGTTATTAATTACTCCCCCTTCCTTAATCCCCACTTTTGAAATTACCAAGGCCTAAGGAAAAAATTATAACATAAGGACTTAATTCATTAAAAGATAAGGATATGCACCCCTTGGTTAAAATTTGTGCAGATATTAAGATCTCAACGATCACACTCAATCCCCAATTGATCCGATGGTCGCCCATGTAGGAAGTTGATTGTTCATTAAAGCTTCAATCTAAGTGGTAGATAAATTTCTTGCATCTTCATCAAATTTAACGACGGTGCACGATCCTCATCAAATCTAATGGTAGTGCTTTCTCGAAGTAGTCGGATATAAACAATTCAACCATTGGGTAAGACTAATGGTCAAAGTAAGATTAAGCTAAGCTAATTAAGATTAGCAAGGGTATAAGCACATATTAAAATTTCCCCCTTGGGATATATAGTGCACATCTATGTAGATCTAATGGCAGTGCTTGGTCTCACCCAGATCCAACGATGGTGCTTTTCCAAGGTGTCCAAAGGTTAATTACACTAGATTCTTTGTGGGATAATTAATTAAAGGTATTATTAGAACTAATATCTATGCATAATCAAGATTAGAGGAGGGTTTAATATGTTGTTAATGACCCCCTTTCTTTCGGCTATCCTTTGCACATATCTAAAGGATCCAACTGGCATGCACATCCATTATTTGATCTAATAGTGAGCGTATGGGAAGATAATCGGTTTTTAAATGCCTATGTTGTAATGGAAAATTATTAAAGTTTTAATTGTCGATTAACCTTAATAAATCTAGATTATGGGTAGGATTAAAGCATTGATTAATAATGATCATGCCGAAGGTTAGGAAGCTTCTATCCTAAGTATTTTTAACCAAATTGCTACTAACCTAAATTTTTTGACTTAATGCATGTGATTAATCTAATTAATTTGGCATACGTTTATATACATCATTGGACTAAGACCATGTAGATTTCAAAATCTCAAAGACAACACTTGAAGTAAACCTGATCTAATGGTTAGTGAATCTTGATGGGCACATGCCTCCATGATTGAATCTAACGACAATAACTCGAGAAAATGTTCGATTTTTAACGATATATATTTTGGACTAACGGGTATTTATAGGTTTCAGGGACCTCAATGGTAAAGCACAGGGTTCATGCGATCTAACGAAGCTACCCACCTCAAGAAAAGGTCTATGAATATGCATAGTTGCAAGGAAAAATGAGGATGCAAGTTTGAGAGTTTGTTCTAAAAAGTCATCAAATTTTTTGTTCCCGATTAATCCTTCTATAGGCCTAAATCATCCAATAGAAGCACTTCGTCCAAAGTATCACTGATGACACACACATCACAAGATGAACCATTTTTTTTTAGTGATAACATCGATACTAGATCAAACCAAAGTACGATTGAAATCTTAGTAACAACTACAATATCAGACAGTAGCCAATGAAAAAGGACGTTCAGATGATAAAACCAAATACCATGGATTGTACCGAGACAAGTATAAGTAGGTGGCTCAAATGATAAACCTGATACTGATGGATCAAATCAGATCTCTGCATATCCTTAGAGTATGATTATGTACTACAAAAGAATAAAATAAACTTGCTCAAAATGAACTTATGCAAAGAGATTCTCAACTTAAAGAATTAATAAGAATGGTAGCGGGAAAAAATAGTTGCTCATAATAATGGTGATAAAATGTAAATTGCATATTCAAGTCTTCAAGAAGAAGCCTCGATGGTGCAACCAGTTCCTGTATTAAAAATTTAAAAGATGAAAGAAGCACGACAAGAGTGAGAATATTTTTAATGCACAGAAAGTTGCTCACTCAATGCTTCGATGGAATATAGTTACAGAGGGGTCACTCCGATGGAGTATAGTTACGAAAGCTCATCATATTTTCCACTCCATTCATTTTATGTGCTTCCAGCTCTCATTTTCCATTCCATTTTTCCTCCTACTTATCACTGCCCTCCTCCTTCTAGGCATTCTCTTTTGACCATTGTAACCATTCACCCCATAGAGCGTCATCTCACCACCATCTCATGCATAAATTGAATCCCATTGCTCTCGCCTACTTCATAACCATTCTATAATCTATTCCATTTTGTCCAACTATTTTCCATGCCACATTCCCTCTCTTCACCATCACGTCGGGTCCCCCTCTATCTCATGTTAATAATTTACTACAACAACATAGTATGATCCCAATGAATAAAACCAGATGACTCGAGAAAATAGGAAATAATAAAATACATATGCATATATAGGTTCACCATTTATCTGTGCAAAAGGAAAAACCATAAAGATCATCTGGCCCACCATATCTTAAGAGCTCCCTTCAAACCAAGGGAAAATTATGATAGAAAATCTAGTTTTGCATGGTTCAGAACAGTTGGATAACATAAAGAGAATATCAGAGGATATAGTGACAACTGTAAGGCCCAGATAAGGCCAAAAATAATTTAATCAAGAACCAGAGGCTATAAAAGAAGTAACCATGATTAGAATCAACATCAAGCTTTAGAGATAGCAAATTCTTGCTAAAAGGTGTGATAGAATAGTGTTCAAGAAGCTGGAATTTTTCTAGAGCTATTGAGCCTGAGGTCCAGAGGCTTTTCCTGTTGCCAGATTGGAATGGGAGAGTTGAAGAACAACATTATTTGAACAAGGATTTCTCATTTTATTAATACTGTTAACAAAGTTTAATGGCACTCTACCAACTCTGCATGTAATTCATTGGAAAATTAATACAATTATGGGTTTTGATTCTATCATACTTTCCATCTTCAGTTCTGTATATGACTTTATTGCATATTACATTATTTCAATGTGTTATGAACATATCTTTCATTGATTAACTATTAGATTTATTACAATATTCGAATGAGTTTAATAGCACCAATTTCTTCTTTTTCTCCTTCTGTTCATTTTAAAGTGTTGTTAAAATTGCTATAACAACCCAATGAATCTAGGCACCAGTCTACATAAAAGACATAATAACTTGGTCAAATTTATATAAGTAGTGTATAATTAAAATCTAGAAGTGAATAAACTTGTAATATCTTAAGTTTACCACTAGGGTTTCCTTACCCATTTTGGTTTCTTTTTAATCTTAGCAATACACCCTTTACCAAAATAAAGAGGTAGGTTGGCTAGAGCCTGTAATATAGATCGTTGGTTTCAAATAAATTATTGTAGCATGATAGCTCAACCCTATGGATGCAATAAATTGTTTCAATACTCCCTTAGGGCTTAAATAAGCACTCAACCGACCTTAATTTATATATATCTATATATCTATTTATATATATATATATACCGGGGCTTTGAAAGAAAAGAGCTCCAAACCATTAGAATTAAAAGCAGCTCTCTCCCCTCTCCCTTATTTATAGAGGTATCTAGGGCGATCTCCAAACCAACCTCCAGCTCTCTCCCTTGTTTATTAGAGGGGTCGATCCCTGTTTTTCCTTTTCCCATCGTAATTTGATTTGGAATTCGAGGGTGGAAGACCGCCTTCACATCTCACGGAGGAGTAGCCGGTGCCCGGAGAGGCGCCGCTAGGGAAAGAGCGGGTTCTATCCCCACAGAACCCCCAAAAAGCTCAAGTAAGCACTCGCTTACCTTACTAATAAAGGTGGGGTGAGCTCGCTCGCTTATCGATTCAAAAAGAGGAGAGCGTTCGCGATTTATTTCTTTATTTCTTTCCTCTCCCCCACCGTTTAAAAGGTTATTTCTTTCCTCTCTAAAAAAGGGGTCGAGGGCCTTATCAATCTAAACAAGCTGCTCTACTCTTAGAGCCTTTAAAAATTCATACTTGGGCCGGGTTCGGATGCTTCGATATACATGATTAGCGTGCTTGATCAAGGTTCTGGTGGGTCTGTAGCTTCTTAATGGCTCAATCAATTAATTCAATACTCCAGGGTGTGACGAGCTTTCTATTTAAAAGGTTCCGTCCCGATTCACTCGATCCGAGGCCCGGGTCTCTCTCTCCGGTGCTGCAGGTTTCCGTTTGACCCATTAAAAAGCTACTGGCCATTCAACCACTGAAACGTCTGTCTAATAAGGAATCAATCTATTGAGGTTCCTTCTCCATTAATTACCGCAGTGGCGGACTCCCGCACCAGAGAGCTGAGGGGAGAGCCTCTATAAAGATAGTCTTTTGATTCCTTTCAAAATAGAGAGGACCCTTTTCTTCAGTCAACAAATGAGTGTTGGATGCATCATAAACCGCACTTCCTCTCGAATCGGATGGAGTTTCCCATCGCCCGCCCCCCGACGATAAGCACTCGACCTTTTAAAATGAAGTTGTTAATACGTATAAAATAGACTCAGTCGGGTAGAGGCGGTGCTAATCTTCAGGTCCTAGTCGAGTTCTCGGCTCGGCCTTTCACACTTAGCTACAAGTCATAATAAACCCCCCCTCCAGCATCTCAGGCAGTCTCTAGTGAGTGCCGCTATCCATCCGTATAAGCTCATCGAACAGCGACCTTTTAAAAATGTCCGAACCGCCCATTATATTCAAATTAAAGAGGGCCTCCCCTTAAAAAGCGGTTTAAAATAGAGAGCGGGGGCCGGGCCTTTTTAAAACAAAACAAAACGGCCCTTTTGGTTTGGGGGAGATCTTCTTTCTATTGGAATAAAATGAAATAGAATAACTTTTTGAGGGGTGATCTTTCCGGGATCATAGGTACCTTAGTGTGAACGAGAATCTGTCCGGGTAAGGCAGGATAGCTTTACCTTACTTCCCGATCGTTTGGAATCACCCCCATCGTCTGCTCACTGAAAGGCTGGATGAATCAGAGAGCCGCGCTTCCTCTTGTAGAACAAACGACGACGGGGCGGGCAGGCATTACGAATAAGAGCTTCTGGGCCTAACAATCTATCTGTCGGGGTGACCCCGGCTAACCTCCCAACTAAATGATGGAATTGGGTAGGTAATCGATAAAGCCAGCCCCCCCCACCCGGGTAAAACAGATTCTTTATCACAATAGCGAATGGGATCAAGGATAACCATAGTGGTCACCGGATGTTGTGGCCCGTTCGGAAGAGATCGAACCCAAGCTTGACGGTTAACGAACCCAATCCCTCTCTATTTTAAAAAGGTTCGATTAGGTCGGATAGGAAGCAACGCTCCTGCGGCATATCGAACCTTTATAGAGAGCTTCCTTACCCTACCTTATAATAGAGAGGAGAGGAGAGGCCCTTTAAATAGTTTATTTCGGTTTGACCTATCGAGCAAACTATGGATCGGGGAATCGTAGCTTTTGAAGGTTGCATGGTGGGCTGATGAAAGTTAAGCTGCTATGGGGAATCCTATTCCGAGTCTGGGGAAAAAGCAGCAGATTAAAAGCTCATTCTATGGTCAGTGAGTATGAGAAGGAGGGGCATGCCTTAAAATTGAAAGCGTGTTGTTCGGATGTATGCGGGGTGGACGGAAAACCAACCTACTCACCCAGTAGATCATATGTTGTTCGATTAACTCGATCAATCAGTCCTCCTATCCACCACGGTTCGTACTTCCCGGATCGCTCTCTATCCTTATTTAAGGAGGAAACCAGAGGTTTTTTTACCATCAACTCCTGTTCCCCCACTATCTACCGAGCGGTTGCTGGGTGCAGTGACCCCTCTCCGCCCCGCGTACGACATATGAGCTTAAAAGCAGCACCCCTTCATTGGTATACGCTCGATTCCGGATAGATATAGTAGTTGGCCTATCGATTCATACATAGAGGATTCGATCGGGTACTACCTCTTGAGCAGCATTCGTCTGATTATTGTGATGCCGTGTTATCGAATGGCATTCATACCCGGGTCAACCAGAATCAGCATTTCTTTTTGTTTGGGGAGAGGCGGCTTTTAAAATCGTGACCCGAATTAAGAGCCTTTATTTTATGACCGCGCCGAATTCAATAGCTTTAAATCTCACCATCGAGACTATTTATTGGGTGTATAGCTACGGAGGTCGATAGTGCCCTCCGATAGTGCCGATAGTGCCCTCTCTTTCACTATCGGAGGGCACTACCGGCACTATCGGAGGGAAGGTTGGAAGTTAAAGAAGGGGGGGGCGACGGCCCGGCCCCCCCCGATAGATTGATCGATTAGACGAGCTTCGCCCGACCTTTTAAAATAGAGGGCTTTTAGCAGTGTTCCGCATACGGCTGAATACGGAGGAATCTTCATTCGGATTCTTGTTTTCTATCCATCTCTTATATAATATAATAGAAAGAGTTCGCGGAGCCTTTAAGAGATTGTATGGGTTTTGAACCTGCTGATGGGCCTTTTTAATGAAAGGTGATTATAGTGGATGGGTAGGTCCTTCCTTTATTCCAGATATCCCGATCCCCCAGCCCAAGTAGTCAGTATGTCAGTCTCAGTGTTCCTATGGGCCGGGTCCTGGCCCATAGGCTATGCCAGTCCTAGTACGATGGGGTAATAAGGTATCGCGGAGCCATAATTTTAAGGGTTTTTGGGCCTCTTCAAAATGAAAAAAGGTGGGTAGTTGCGAGTGATTGAGCCCTTTAATGGCTATTTAATGGCCCCCCTATTTGGCAGCCATAATGGCTATGGCCCCCTCTTTGAAAAGGCGCATGGCCGCGCATGGCATGGCTATTTAATTCAATTCATGGTCGACTGCTTTAAATGGCTATTGAAGTGGTTGGTCCTCTCTATTCTAAGCGAATAATTTGGGGCGATAGGAAGCCCACCCATCTTTATTGAGCTAGCCCACCCATCTTTATTGATGATTGATGGTGAGTTCATCTTGTCTATAGATGGTGGAACTCTTTAAGGATTGAGAAATGACAACTCGGGGATAGATAGAACTGTTGGAGCCAAATTTGACTCAACATCTGAAAACCCCCAAATTTAAATTTTTGGTTTCCAATATAATAAGCAAAAATTGCTAGCCTCTGTTACATTTTCATCTGAGAAGCTGACTTCCATATGTTTGAAGATTTGAAATTGACCTAAGCCATTTTGTTTTGAATTGATCTTATGAAAGGTCAAATTATATAAGCATCCAATAAAACCATAAAATACCCGACGCTTTAAAGTAAAGGTCATGACAATTATAACAAATCAAACCTAAGCCTAATGAATAAACCCCTAAATCCTAAAGTATTAAAAGAAGATAATTCGAAGCCTATTGATGAAACGGTATGGTATAAGTCTGAAACCTAAGGTTTGAAATAATGGTCTTAAATAAAATTGTGAGGGTTTTCCCCCCCTTGGTCATTAAATATCAAGCACCTTGAGGAGATCGAAGGGTAGCACCCAAATTTCCATAGTTCGAATGGATGCGCACACTCTAAGAGTCAATCCTTTAGCGCTCCATGGTCAAAAGAGGTAAAGTCTAAGGTTTCTAATGAAAATTAATTTAAACATTAAGGGTATGCACCCCATTAATTAAACATTGAGCTAATTGGGTGAATCCAATGGCAGTGCTTGATTAAGATCTGATCGAACGACCGCACTATCATTAAAGATTCATTGAAAGGGCTAAATACTGAAAGATTAATTAAAATTGTTAAATAATATTAGTGAGGGTCTAACACATTGGCTAATTACCCCCTCTTCGGCTTAATTAGAGTATAAAAACAAGTGCCCCTTGGTAACTAACCCTACAGGTTGAAAGAAATCAACGATCGCACCAATATTGATCAAGATTCGATGGTCGTGCCCGAGTCAAAACCCAAACGATGGAATGGTAAGAGTATCGGGTAACATAAAGGTAAAGCTAGAGTTAATCATGCATTAGCAAGGGTTTAATACATTATGTATTACCTGTTTCGACTTAATCTGAGATTAATGAAATACAATGATGCACCCCTTTTGGTTATCAAATGTGTAGATTACAGGATATCTAAGGGCAACACCTCATCAAGGAGAAATCGGATGGATGCGCCCGATTTAATAAAGCACCCCAATAGAAAGTTTGAAGACTTAGGTACAATGGTAACGAAAGATCCAACGACAACGCTTGATCAAAAATTGATCCAACGGATGCACATTTGCTACAAACCACCAAGGTAAACCAAGGTATTATAATTATGTTTAAATCATGTGCAAAATTGAAGGAAATCAACAAATGCACTATTTCACAAAATGATCTGACGGTAGCGCTTGCTTTAGATAATCAAAGGTAAATCAAGCGGTAAGACCAAGTCTTGATTAGCCAGATTAATCATGTTTAGCAAGGGTCCTAACACATTACTAATCATCCCCCTTTCGCTTAATCAAGATTAATAAAAATCAATAGCATGCGCTTTTTGGTTACCTAACTTGTAGGTTACAGAAAATCTACGGTCACGCTTGATCAAGCGTCAATCCAACAGATGCGCTTCACCGTGACTTACCAAGGGATAATCCAATGGTGGCACTCTGCTCAAAGGAAAAATCAAAGCTAATAAATATCTATGGCAACGCTTGATCGCCAATCAATCCTATGACAACGCTCAGTCTACTAAAATCTAACGGCCACAATTTAATCAAGGACATACAAAGGATCAAGTGGGATCCAACGGTCATGCTCAATCCAAGCAAATATCCTATGGCTACAATCTCATGAAGCTATTAAAGGACAACAAGTCATGTAAAATCAAAATGAGATCCGACGATCGCGCACGATCAAGAAATATCCAAGGGTAGCATTTAATCGGATCTAACACCCACTAAAGAGAATACACTTACATTTCAAATATATGGTAGTGCTTGTCCAACCTAAATATAATGACCACGATCTAATCAAAGCCTCACAAAGGACAAGAGCATCCATCATTGATTAAGATCGAACGACAGTGTGATGAGGCCAGGAATTGCCTCATCCATGAACACTTTTTGATACATTTTTGACTATTTGACTTACCCTTTTTACTATGATTTTTATGTTAATTATGGAAAAATGCATTATATAATGATGTTTGCAAATTATGGAATGACAAAGTGCATATGCTCTGTTTTTTGTTTTTACTTGCAATTTCACCTATTTTTTTAGTTAATCAGTAGTGTTATAGCAATTTAGAACTTGTTTGAATATCTGATGCTTGGTAATATGGTGTTCCTTTGGTTAAACTAATTCAAATGGAAAAGGGCACCAAGAATTCGTCCACTGTAGGTGATTGTGCGGGAAAATGAGGTTATAGCTTGTGACAGTTCCAACCAGTTGTACATATACGACGGGGCTTGGAATTAGTCATTCCAGCACATGCCACCGATGCGAGAAGGGTGTGAAAGGAGAGTGGAGAAGTCAACACATTACTTCCTACACGTTTGGACCACAGATCAGCAACAAATGGTCACCTACCTGTTGTTCTAGAGCAGTGCAGGAATAAGCAGCGTAGGAATAGGGAATAGCGCAGGAACAAGCTGAAGGTGGTCAAAAAGCGATAAACCGATGGAGGAAAGTATTGGAAATTGACCGGGAGGTTGTCCCAACTCATATTAACGTGATTTCCTCAACAGATGCAGCCCAACAATAATGAATGGATAAAGTTTGGACAAAGTAAAATCCTGCGAGTCTAGGAAAGCAGTTATGTAATTAGTTGTAAATCCCTACAAAGCAGTAACCAAGCATATCAGTGTTATCTTATAAATAATAAAGCTCCCATATGGTCGAGCATATAGATATATATATAGATATAGATAGATAGATATATAGGCAAGAGAGTACCAAAATTAGCATAGAGTAAAGTTTTCCTGTAGCAGAACAGTAATTTGCAGGTTTTTCCTGCATTACTGTAATGCATTTTTAGATTGAATAAAAAGGTGCAATCTTCAGTTTTCAATTGGCATGTTGAGGTTTATGAGTAACAGCTAGATCTTCTTAGCATAACTCCTCACCTTCTTCTAGTTCTGGAAGCAAGGGCCCACTTGCAGGCCAGAGGAAGGCAGTTTCTGACAGAATTTCTTGTTGAATTCTTGTTGTAGCAGGTTAGCAGAATTCTGCCAGTTTGCATTTCTTTAAGTAGTTTTCAATACAGTTTTCAGCAGTGGATAGCATTTTCTGAATTTACAGCAATTCCCAGATATTTTGTCATCTTGCAGTTTTACAGTCATTATTGGTTCAATTTTGCAGTACACAGCAATTTCCAGATATCTTGTCATTTTGCAATATTGGCGAGTTTTTGTTGATTCGGTTTTGCAGTAGTTAAAATTCTATTTTGATATTATCTAGTTGATTTACTTCCATGCAAGAGTGTGTGTGTTCTAAATTCTGCACTTTATTTTTCTGTCATTTCAATTTAGCAACATTTCATTTTCTACAATTTTTAGATTCTGTCATTTCATTTCCTGCAATTTTGTTTCTGCAAAAGTAAATAGGAGTTCATTTCATTTCTTAGGAGTTAAAGGTCACAACAAAACCCCCAAATGCTAACTGATCCACCAATAAAACTTGTTCTTGGATAAACTGAACCTACAACTGTAACACCTCCTATCGTATATAGCCTCTGGACACCGCCCTGGATTGACACACATAATGATTAAATGATGAATGATCAACGACCCTCATCATTTTTGGCGTCGTTGCCGGGGAACAATCGGTGTTGTTAGGAAAAGTGACACAGGTCAAGAATTGTGTTACAATTTTTGAAATATTGTATTTCAGTTTATTTACTGAATAGGCATGAATGCATAGGCCAAGAGACGAAAGAGGGAGGTTTATCAGAACTAGTTCCGAACCACCAAGGCGTTCTTCACGATCAGATGAAGAATTGCCAAAGCAAGAAATACCTTCTTCACCAACTGAAGCTTTGGACAGATTAGAACAAGAACTTTTGGCAGCACTCTCTGCTAAACATTCCCTTAAGACTGAACCATCCACATCAAACTCAAAGAAAATAACTATGGCAGCACCACCACCACCACTAGGTGGGTATCCTGATGATCCTCCTAGGACTTTTGAATATCCCATCTGGTTGGATCCAGCTCTAGATGCTCCCATGAAAACTATTTCTCCATCAATATTGCCAATTTTTAGGGAAGCTGTTTCAGAAGATCCTGATCGGTTTTGTTTGAATTCAAAGTGTTATGTCGGACTTATGACTACATAAATGATAATCAAAAATTGAAATTGTTTCCTTCTACGCTTAAGGATCTTGCTCTCCGATGGTTTATGAGTAATCTTGAACCTAATTCAATCCGTACTTGGGATGACATGGAGACTGCATTCTTACATAAATATCGGGATTACTGTCGAGTACGAAACAGAAAAGATGAGTTGTTTCGGATCAAGCAAGAAGAAGATGAGAGTTTAGAGGATTACCTTGATCGCTTTGCCTTTGTCCAAAAGAGATGTGGTTCTGTAGAACCTGATTTCTTAAAGCCTATCTTCTTAAGAGGATTACAGGATGAATCTAGGGAAGTGTTAGATTTAATGGGAAAAGGAGACATAGATCAACTTGACCTTGAAGATATTGTGGAGTTATGTAGAAACTATTCCCGTACTCACCATCGGAGAAAGAAAAGGAATTCTGGCAATAATGACATAAAGGAGTTGATGGAGGAAATGGCTAATTTAAAAACTGATATCCTTGTTCAACTCAATTCTGCATTAGGTGAGAGAAACATAAAATCCAATTCTACACCACCTTTGGCAATTTATTGCCCGAGATGCGAGGAATAAGCATGCCTTGCGGGATTGCCCTTTAAACAAAACTTCTATTTGTGGAATTTGTTCCAAGGAACATTCAACGAGATAGATGTCCTTTGTTGCCTCATCTAAAATCTGTCTTAGGCACCCAAACAGAAGAACTTAATGCTATTGGGCGAGAGATCCGGTGGTGGCTATACACAATATCCCAATGCTCCTCGGTTTCCAAATTGGGGACAATCTCCTTGGAATATGAACATGCCATGGGGACATGCAGAAGTCCCTGCACAACCTTGGAACCAACCTTGGACAGCTCCTCCAGATTGGTCACATCCTGGATGGATGAACCCACCTTGGAATGCAACTCATCCACAGTGGACACAGCAAGGACAAAGATGGGGACAACAATATCCACCATATCAAGGACAACAAAGGTATCAAGGGCAAGCTCAAAACTTGCTGCCAGCTCCTAATCCAAATTTTTAGGGAAGAACACAACATCAACAAATGCAACCAGTGAAACAACCTCCACTCCCAGCTCAGCCTGTGACTAACCCAAATAATACCAGACAAACAGCCCCTGTTTATGAGGTTGAGTCTAAAGACTCTACTGCAGTTCATGTGCTTGACTGTAGTAACATCCAGCTGCGTTCAGGGAAGGTTTTACCTGAACCTGTTCCACCCACCATTGAAGAAATAAGTGAGAAACAAGAACCTCCAAATCAGGAGACAGTGCAACAAAAACAAAAAGATGAAGTAACAAAAAAATGCAGGAATCTTCTCTAGTAGCATTACCATACCCTGAAAGGTTTGATCACATTGATACTGCCCTTGAATCAGAATTAGTGACAGAACTTAAAAAGATGTCAATTTCTCTCCCTTTGTTGCAGGCAATAAGGGATGTGCCTTCACTCAAAAAAACTATTCAGGAGTTATGTATCAAGAAACCTGGTAAAAAGAAGGCCTTTCCTAAAACCGTTCGGGTAGAAGGAAAATTAGCTGATTTATTGTCTGGGAAACTAGTTCCTCCCAAATATAGTGACCCCGGTAGTCCAATAGTTACAATTACTATTGGATTAATGCAAATTCCTAATGTGCTAATTGATCTTGGAGCTGCAATTAATGTTATGACTAAGGACACAATGCAAAAATTGCAGCTCAAGAATCTCGGTCCTACTACCATAGTTTTGGAAATGGCGAGATAGGTCGGTTGCTAAACCTAAAGGTATCTTAGAAGATGTAGCCATTGAAGTCTCTTCTTGGGAATATCCTGTAGACTTCTTAGTGTTGCAGCCTAGAAAATCAGTCAATGGATACCCTATCATTCTAGGACGACCTTGGTTGGCTACTACATCTGCTTTTATAGACTACAGGTCAGGAGAAATGACCATTTCTAATGGTGTTGACCTAAAGAAAATTTATTTGTATCCACCTGCTCAACCTTCAACTAAATTTTTTGGACAAATTTGGTATCCTTGAATCTGATGAAGAACAGGAAACCATTGCCACTTTGGCTACAGTTGTAGTTAAAGAACATATTGAGGAAATCACTACACCGAGAGAGAAATATTCGAGAATGAAGCTGTCCTAATTGAAACATTACAATCAGAAGGACTAACTGATGATCAAACTCTTGTTCATCGGTTGTTGTGGCAAGAGGAGGAACAAAATTCAGAACTTCTGTCATCTATGCCTAATCAGGAAAGATCATTCATTCTACCACATGGATGGCATCATCATCTCCTTAACACCTTCAAATGTCCTCTGATTCCACCAGGTATCATTTTTGAGACAGATTCTAGAGTATTTCATACTCTACAGCCACATCATTGTCCATTAAATGCATTAATCGGTAACTATGAAGCAGCTAGTTCTATCTATCCAGGGATCAAACAAATTGAAATCCAGCCAGGTAAATTTTTGAACATTAATAGCTGGCTAACTGAGGACCAGGAAGCCAAATTATTTGTTGTCTTACAAAGACATGTTCAGGCTTTTGCATGGAATTATAAAGACATGACTGGCATTCATCCTGAGGTATGTACACATAGGATATACACAGAAAACGTAAAACCAGTAAGGCAACCTCAGAGACGCTTGAATCCTGCTCTAAAGGAAATTGTGAAAGAGGAAATTGAAAAACTCTTAGATGTTGGATTCATTTATCCAATTTCAGACGAGTAAGTGGGTTTCACCACTTGGTCATTGTTCCAAAGAAAAATGGTAAAATGAGAGTATGTGTGGATTATAGGGAGTTAAATAAGGCCACACATAAGGATCATTTCCCATTACCATTCATAGACCAAGTATTAGATACCCTTGCTGGAAAGAAATTTTTCTGTTTTCTTGATGGTTTCAGCAGTATAACTAGATACAAGTTGCGCTAGAAGATCGGGAGAAGACTACCTTTACATGTCCTTGGGGAACCTTTGCTTACAGGGTCTTACCCTTTGGTTTATGTAATGCTCCAGCAACATTTCAGAGAGTTGTTTTAGCAATTTTTTCTGATTTAACCAATGAAAGTGTTGAAATTTATATGGATGATTTCACGGTGTTTGGAAATAGTTTTGAATATGCATTAGAACAGCTTGAAAAAGTGTTGATTAGCTGTGAAACATACCACCTCTCTCTGAATCCTTAGAAATGCTTCTTAATGATGGAGGAAGGAATTGTCCTTGGACATCATATCTCTTCTTTTGGAATCAAGGTTGATCCTAAGAAGGTTGAAGTCATCAAAAACCTCCCTCCTCCACAAACTCAAACTGATGTACGCAGTTTCTTAGGGCACATTGGTTTTTATCGCAGATTCATTGCTAACTTCAGTACTATAGCAAATCCTATGTTTGCTCTACTCATGAAGGATTCTGAATTTGTTTGGTCTCCTGAATGTCAAACTTCTTTTGAAAACTTAAAGGAAAAATTAACTACTCCACCTGTATTAAGAGGTCCTAATTGGGAGTTACCTTTTCATATTCAAACTGATGCTTCCAATACTGCTATTGGAGTTGTGTTAGGACAGATTGAAAATGGGGAACATTATGCTATTTATTATATCAGTAAAAACTTGACAGGAGCTGAGAAAAACTACACTACCACTGAAAAAGAATTCTTGGTTGTAATCTATGCTATTAACAAATTTCGACACTATATCACGGGGTACCAAGTATTCATCCATACGGATCATACTACAATCAAATATTTGATGAATAAACCATTGGTTAGTGCAAGAATTATTCGTTGGTTGATTCTATTGCAGGAATTTGATGTTACCATAGTAAACAAGCCTAGGAAATCTAATGTAGTTGCAGATTTCTTGTCAAGAATACCAAATGCAGATACAGGGGAAGTTGTGGAGGATACTTTTCCAGATGAAAAGTTGTTTGCTGTCTCTGTACAATCTCCATGGTTTGCGAGACATAGCTAATTACTTAGCTACAGGGAAGATTCCTCTTCACTTTACCCCCAAACAAAAGAAACAGTTAATCAAGCAAAGTGCTTCTTTCCAATGGATAGAGGGCTTATTGTTTAAGTGCAGTCCTGATCATGTTTTACGTAGGTGTATCCGCCAGGATGAAGTATATGATATCCTACGGGCATGCCATGATGAACCATCAGGAGGGCATTATTCAGTCAAAAGCACTATTCGTAAAATCTTGGGAACCGGATATTATTGGCCATCTTTGCATAAAGATGTAAAGAGGTACATTAGACATTGTGATGCCTGCTAGAGAATGGGAAAACCTACCTTTACTAATGAAATGCCATTACAACCTCAAATAGGAACAGAACCATTTGAAATATGGGGTTTAGATTTTGTAGGACCCATTAATCCTCCTTCCCAAGGCAAAGTGCATATCTTGGTATGTACTGATTATGTTACCAAATGGGTAGAAGCTCGTGCCTTTAAGCATGCTAGAGAAGAAAAAGTTGCTGATTTTCTGTATTCACAGATTTTTTGCGTTTTGGAGCCCCATAATCTATCACCACAGATCACGGACCCCAATTTACTTCCAAGGTTATTGAAGCCTTCACTCACCTCTATCAAGTCAAACACAGAAAATCCTCACCTTATCATCCACAAGCCAATGGCCAAGTTGAAGTAACCAATAGGGAATTAGAACGAATTATGACCAAAACCATAGCAGTCCATAAAAGAAATTGGCTAGACAAATTACCAGAAGCTATTTGGGCTTATAATACCACTTGGAAATCTACCACTGGATTTACGCCCTATGAATTGGTCTATGGAAAAAAACCACTTTTGCCTATTGAGTTTGAATTACTAACTCTTCGAACTGCTTTGGAAGTAGGTATTGATCTATCACAGGCACAAGAAGAGCGTATTCTACAACTTGATGCATTGGATGAACTATGCATGGATGCACTACATCAGACGGAGATAATCCAAGCACAGCGGAAGATGTGGCATGATAGTCACATAAAGCAACAAAAATTTTAGCAAGGTGAATGGGCCTTGTTGTTTGATTCACAATACAAGGATTTCCCTGGAAAGTTGCAGACCAGATGGCTTGGACCTTACCAAATTGAGGAAGTGTTTGACAATGGAGTTGTTCGTCTTACACCTATTGATGACTCACAATGCAAGTTGGTGGTGAATGGACATCGTCTTCGTTTGTACCACAAACCATACAACAAGGCAGAATTTCTCAAACAAGTGGAAAGTTTGAATGTACACATTTGGGAAGAAAACACTTCTTCCATATTGAATTCAGAAGATTGACACAAGAATTTGATTTTGAAAAAAAAAAAACAAATAAAAAATTAGGAAGTGAAAACCTCTTTGAGGCACTCCTGAGTTGGGTTTACATGAAAACCGGTTTTCGGCATGTTTACCTAGTTGGTTTCACTATCATTGTTCGGTCTTGTCTCATGACCGTGGTTTCATCTATTTTTAGATTGCACCTACCTAAGTTCAAAGATTGATTAGCTAGAAATCTCAGCAGGAGCACCTCGAAATGTAGATAAAATGGTTATAACAGGTATGTGTCTTTTTCATTCTTTGAATAATGTAAATCATTAGTATATAGTGTAAATATCCTTGATTAATATAAAAGCATGTAAAAATGGGGAATCAAAAATGGAAAGTCCTTGTCCATAATGCCTCTGCCTAATTCTGCTCTAGAATGAAAAAAATAGAAGTGCGTTGGAATAAGGAAAGCGTAGGAATAACCTGTTATATTCCAAAGCACAGGAATAATCCATAATGCGCAGGAATAAATTGTTTATATCCCAGAGCGTAGGAATGATTGATTAAGCACAGGAATAAATCACTAAGCGCAGGAATGAAATTATGTGTAAAAACTGGTTATGACACGTGGCCTGCGGTGAGTTCATTGGTTTAAAAGGAAAAAGACAAGTCATCGACTCACGGTTGCATGTGACAGCTGTCGTCCAAACAAAAATGAGCGAAGGTATGGGTGATAACTTCACATGCATTGCCACGTCATTATGCTACAAGTTTCGAAGCAGTTCTCTTGCTATTATTCCTGCTACGGCGATTGAAACCCTAAACCAGATGCACGCTCATACTTTTTGCCAATTTATAGAAACTATAGAACAGAAGGTAGGAAATTATGCCATGGGGGGAAAGAAAATCAGAGCCAAACCTGAAAACATTAGTTACCTAGAAAGTGACCCTGCATCCCTGCAAATATTCGTTGATGGAGGATTTTTGCCATTCTTGCACAAATTTGATGGCTATTCCGAGGGCTTGGCGGCAGAATTCGCACGCACCTTCCGCAACAATCGAGTGCACATTAACGGGATGACTATCCAGGTAACTCTCAAAATACTCAGCCAAGTCACTGAATTACCTCTTCAAGGCTTGCAGATTGTAAAAATTGGGCGAAATATTTTGAATAACCTAGTTAATCAGTTTACGGAAGAAGGGGATGGCGAAATTGAGTTTTTAATGCATAGAAATGTTTGTAAGGGGGTCAAAAGACTTAGTTTGCCAGTCCCTTGGAATGAAGTTGCAATGTGGGTGATGAGGTACATCACTTGTGATGGCCAATTTCCTATTGTATCTGGCCCACACCTTCGTATCCTCAACCATCTGCGCCATGGAGCAGTTAAACCGAGAATGTAGGGTTAATGTGCCCTTATACCTTTTTCAGGAGTTAAAGGCTATGGCCAGCAAATACCAAGCAGGGAAGGGAAGCCCTAAGCATCATGGGCTCATCAAATTGATTTGTCAGTATCACTTTAGGGGCAACCCTAGAAATTTTGACCGCTTCTTTGCCCCTTGGGCAGAAACAAATGACTCTAATCCTGCATTAGAGGAAGGGGAAGCAGAGGAAGAGGAAGTAGAGGAAGAGGAAGCAGAGGAAGAATCTACAGGAAACCCTAGTCTAGAACCCTCTGAAATTAGAATTTCCCCCTCTCCAGATGGTCCCCCATCTTCACGAACTCGAAAATAGCAAGCATCCACATCTGGTTCTCAGTCAAAGAGAAAAAGGGTAACATTTGCAGATACGGTACAATCCAGCGGAGAAATGGGAAGTGCAAGTGAACATGCTCCAGAATCTGCTCCTGAAATAATAGCAACATCTGCAGTTGCTGCAGAACATCCACCTGCTAAGAAGTATCCAGGGTCTACAGGGTTAAGAAGGTCTGCTAGACTTCAGAAAACTAAAACCCTACTAGAAGACCTAATAGATATCATAGACCCAAGTGAAGGAGAAACAAGAACAGAGGATGCATAGGAACCAAATATTGAAATAGAAATGATAGACATAGGTATACAGACCATGGAGCTGGATACAACTATGGATGAAACTTCAATAAGCCCTGTATGTCCATTAGTTGATTATTCTGACTCTGATTCTGAGGAGCCGCTAAAATGTGATTTTGAAACAGTTGAGGGTGATATGAATGTTTTAATGGATGCTGATTCTGAATAGTATTCTGAGTCTGAGTCCGAAGAGGAAATCGATATCCACACTCAATTGCATGCTGCAAAGAGTGTTGTTAAAACTCAGACCCAATGGATTGAGCAAGCTGAAGAGACCATAAAACAAAAGGATCAACAAATTGATCTGCTTCAGCAAAAAATTCAAGAGTTGCAGAACCAGTTGTCTCAACTGGAATATCAGTCTACAGAGGTACCAGAAGCATCACAGGATGAATGGGCCCAAATTCTCTTAGATTTAGCTGAACATTCCGAGGCAAACATAGCACCTGCACAGAGATCACCTGACAAAGAGGAAGCAGGAATGGCAATATCTAATGATGAGAGTCCATCAAGAATTCTACTGACAAATGATGCTGCACTTCAGTAGGAAACACAGACACCTTCTGTAGAGGAACAAGAAGTTGCAGCACAAGATCAGGTATCCACACCCTCTCCTCTCATTGCTATTACAACAGAACAAGGAACACAAACTGATTTGCCTGTTGTAATACCAACTGTGGAAGTTGGTGTACAAGTGAATATAGTAGCACAAATGCAACCTATTGTAAGACCCCCAGACACAGTGCCTTTAACTAAGTACAATGAAGACCTGGCATATTGGATGACTCAGTGTCACCAGTTGGAGGGCAAGATTGCCACTTTAAACTCTGAAGCAGCCAAAGTAGCGAGAGAAGGAAACAGAGGTGAATAGGTTAAAAACACGGGTGAAGGATGTATGCCAGATTGTAGAATATGCAATACAGTGCAGAAGACCACCTAGATTTTATAGCCTCCTACTCAAGGAGAGATACCTTCACTGGAAAATCATGAGACTTGCTTCTGAGCTGCCTCATCAGTTGAACACTCCTGAAGAATTCATAGAGGCATTTATGCAGAGTCCAGTAGAGCAACAAAACCTGTTATGTGAGTTATTCTTGCATAATTTCTTTTTGCCCATAGAAAGTATGTTTCTACCTCACATTTATACAGGTGATTTACAACTTAGAGCTTTCATGTCCACTCTACAAAATCAGATTCACTGGGACATAGAAAAGAAGTTCACCAAGGAATTGGAATCACAGGCTGTTTTGCTTATCAGACCTGCTCCCCTAAATCATGAGATATTGTACAAATGCTCATTATACCTTCATGAGGGATGTCAAGAATGAAACAACTCTATTTAGGGAACCTTCAGAAATGTATAATCCAGTTTCAGAATTTTTGTGCAGATTTCTTTGATGATGTTGTGGCAGCTTGTAAAAATAGATGGGGTGAGTTATCTATCTCTCTCCAGAAAAGAGAGCCAATTTCTCCCACCAATTTGCTGTGGTCAAGGAGAAGGGCAGAAGGCATTGTCCTAATTATATCAGAAATCAAGGAGCTTTGGATAGGTCTGAGGTATAGGATGCCCATAATTATTACTCTTGTTCCCTACTTCTTTGATATTGACCCACAGCCTGATGAGCACTTCCAACAGTGGTTTCAGTCCATCAAGGCGGTCCAGTGGATTCTATAAAATTGGTGGCGCATTACTCAAATTTCATGAAAGATGTCTAGACCTGGATCTGTGTGCTGCTGTCGCTGTACAAAATGCATGAGGACATGCATTACCATAAGTTGGGGGGGAATGATGAGGCCAGGAATTGCCTCATCCATGAACACTTTTTGATACATTTTTGACTATTTGACTTACCCTTTTTACTATGATTTTTATGTTAATTATGGAAAAATGCATTATATAATGATGTTTGCAAATTCTGGAATGACAAAGTGCATATGCTCTGTTTTACTATTTTTACTACAATTTCACTTATTTTTTAGTTAATCAGTAGTGTTATAGCAATTTAGAACTTGTTTGAATATCTGATGCTTGGTAATATTGTGTTCCTTTGGTTAAACTAATTCAAATGGAAAAGGGCACCAAGAATTTGTCCACTGTAGCTGACTGTGCAGGAAAACAGGCTATAACTGTGACAGTTCTAGCCAGTTGTACATATACAGCAGGGCTTGGAATTAGTCACTCCAGCACATGCCACCGATGCAGAAGGGTGTGAAAGGAGAGTGGAGAAGTCAACACGTTACTTCCTATGCGTTTGGACCACAGATCAGCAACAAATGGTCACCTGCCTATTGTTTCGGAGCAGTGCAGGAATAAGCGACGCAGGAATAGGGAATAGCGCAGGAACAACTGAAGGTGGTCAAAAAGTGATAAACCGGTGGAGGAAAGTATTGGAAATTGACCAAGAGGTTGTCCCAACTCATATTAACGTGATTTCCTCAACGGATGCAGCCCAACAATAATGAATGGATAAAGTTTGGACAAAGTAAAATCCTGCAGTCTAGGAAACAGTTATGTAATTAGTTGTAAATCCCTGCAAAGCAGTAACCAAGCATATCAGTGTTATCTTATAAATAATAAAGCTCCCATATGGTCGAGCATATATATATATATATAGATATAGATAGACATATAGATAGATAGGCAAGAGAGTACCAAAATTAGCATAGAGTAAAGTTTTCCTGTAGCAGAACAGTAATTTGCAGGTTTTTCCTGCATTACTGTAATGCATTTTTAGATTGAATAAAAAGGTGCAATCTTCAGTTTTCAATTGGCATGTTGAGGTTTATGAGTAACAACTAGATCTTCTTAGCATAACTCCTCACCTTCTTCCAGTTACGGAAGCAAGGGCCCACTTGCGAGCCGAGAGGAAGGCAGTTTTTGACAAAATTTCTTGCTGAATTCTTGCTACAGCAGGTTAGCAGAATTCTGCCAGTTTGCATTTCTTTAAGTAGTTTTCAATACAGTTTTCAGCAGTGGACAGCATTTCTCTTGAATTTACAGCAATTCCCAGATATTTTGTCATCTTGCAGTTTTACGAGTCATTATTGGTTCAATTTTGCATTACACGGCAATTTCCAGATATCTTGTCATTTTGCAATATTGGCGAGTTTTTGTTGATTCGGTTTTGCGGTAGTTAAAATTCTATTTTGATATTATCTAGTTGATTTACTTCCATGCAAGAGTGTGTGTGTTCTAAATTCTGCACTTTATTTTTCTGTCATTTCAATTTAGCAACATTTCATTTTTTGCAATTTTTAGATTCTGTCATTTCATTTCCTGCAATTCTGTTTCTACAAAAGTAAATAGGAGTTCATTTCATTTCTTAGGAGTTAAAGGTCACAACAAAACCCCCAAAATGCTAACTGATCCACCAATAAAACCTGTTCTTGGATAAACTGAACCTGCAATTGTAACACCTCCTATCGTATATAGCCTCTGGACACCGCCCTGGATTGACACACATAATGATTAAATGATGAATGATCAACGACCCTCATCACAGTGCCTTGTTGAAACTATCATCCTTTAATAAGAGTGTGACTATGTTTTAATTGGGAAGTCATGCTCTTACCCACCGGATCCAACGATGATGATTGGATTAAATAAGATGAACAATGTCCTAATGGTTGATTGACTAAGTGGTATTGGTCCCAAATCGAACGGCCACGCCTGTCCTCGACTTAAATCCAATGACAATGCTTTCTCGTGACTAATCAAAAGGAAATAAAGTCTAGTAAAGAGGGCATAGATTTACCAGATCTAATGATCATGGTGAATCCTGACCAGATCCGATGGTCGTGCTTGGCCAATATACCTAAACGTTAAGAGATAATTGGATGATTGTGCAAGATCGCATGGTTGATCGAACGATAACCCATTGACAAGGTAATACAACTATTAAAGGTCGTGTATTAAAGCAAAGGTTAGCCATGGTTTGATTACTCTTTAAACGAAGGGTAAAGCCCTAATTAAATTTTGAATATGAAATTAATATTTGCAATAGGATATAAGCCTTGGTATAATGCTTATTATGAAATTTATTAACCAGTAAAATGCTAAGATATCCTCTATATTATGCATGATTACCATTAGCATGTACCTTTGATATTACAGAGCTAACACTTTTGCATGTCCGAAAGTATCGAGTCAGGATGCCCAATGCGTATTTGCATCCAACGACAATCATGAGTTGAAATATCCCATAAGACCGCATCCTAGTAAACAAATACTAGAGTCAGATATCCCAAAAGAAGGTGGTTATTTCCTAAGGCATCGAAAACAAGGACCAATACAAAAAACTAGGCGATTACTGGTTCATGAGAACATGCACTGAGCCAAAAAGGTCCTACGAAGAAAAAAACCATTGAAGTAAAGCAAAGTACCAATAAAGGATCAATAGACACTGTAGAATCAAGTGATAACCAGGGAAGGAAAGGTTCGAACGATCAAAACAAATACAAAATATGGTATCGATATGAGTATAATACGAACTAATCCAAAGACAAATCTTGACACTCAAGCATAGGATTAGATTATGAAGATGATGGCATATCATACAATAAAATAAAATAAACCTTTTTGAACGAACTCACACCCAGGTCTTTGACTTATAAAAGAGATAGTAAAGGGCAGCTAAAGAAGCATCACAAAGAAAAATGATAGAGTGTATAATCCATGAGTATATTCATTTCTTGCTCTATAACTTTTGAAGATGAAGAAAGCGTGTGAAGAGCAATTTGTGGTTTCAGCTTACCAAAAGCCTTTCATTCTGCACTTCGACAAAATATAATTACAGAGGGGACACTCCGACGGAGTATAGTTAGGGAAGCTACGTATAAATGCTTCCAAATATTGTTTTTCATTCCCTCCTTCCTCCTACTTATCATTGCCCCCCTTTCTAGGTATTCTCTCTTTATCATCCTCACCATTCTCCCCACAAAGCGTCATCTCACCACCATCCATTATACGAAGCCACTCCCTTCACTCTCTCCTCCCTCATAACCATAATGTAATCAATGCCATCCCATCCCTTCGACTTTAACATGCCACCTCTCCCCTTCACCATCATTTCGGGTTCCCATCCATCCTTCATCAAGATTTTTTTGTGGTTACCTAGTCAGACTTCCATGGCACATCAACATGACCAAGACAAGCAGGAAGTAATAGAGCAAAATAAGAAAAACAAGTGTGCCAAATCTATCCGACACAAGAGCTCCCTTCAATCCAAGAGTAAATCATAATAAGAAGTTCAGAGCCATGCTTGCTGGAAAATATACAAAGAAGATAGAATTAGATTAAGACAAGTGTAAATCCAGGATTATACAAAAAATAACAGATTCAAGAACAAGAAGCTATAAAAGGAACCAACTGCGATCAGAATCTGCATCAAGCATTAGATAGCATTTTTGCTAAGAGGTATACTTGAGTGCCCTGCTAGTTATGTTGTTATATCTCCTTTTTGTGTCTATTTTCTTTCCCATCCCTTATTCTTCCATTTGTTGTGCAGGATTTTGATAGGAAAGTGTTCAAGAAGCTGATATTATTTCATGTCCTATTGAGACTGAGATTCAAAGACTCTGCTATTACCAGATTGGAACAAGGAGAGTAGGAGAGACTTGTTACATTATTTGAACAAATTTTCTTCATTGTATTGATACATTTCTTTGAGAAAAATAGAGTTAAAAGGCATCCTGCCCACTTTGCATGTAATATTCTAAAAAATCAATACAATTATGGGTTTCATTCTTATTAATTCTTTGTCTTGGTACTATGTGTCACTGCGTAATGTGTTACATTATTTAAATGTGTTACGTACGTTTCTGTCATTGGCCAACTGTTACGTCTGTTATGATATTAAAATGGATAGTGCCAATTCTTTCTCAATCCCTTTCTTTCTTTCTCATGTTACAAATGTTGTTAAATTGCTATAACAGCCCAATCAATCTATGCACTAGTCCATATAAGGCATAATTAATGGTTATTTTCATTGCTTGGTCATTTTAATACATATAGTATAATTCTAAATCTGGAGTGTGTAACCCGTGCATAATATAAAAATCCCCTAGCAACATCGACATCAGCGTCAGCATCAGCATCAACATTCATCTCTTTCCGATCAGCATTCATCGACCGTTATATCTTAAGGGTCCGATCCACACCGAATCAACTTCCCGGATGAACAGAACTGAACGCCCTCTCTATTTTAAGTATCGCCAACCTTAGAATCGCCGACTGACTGAACCTTAGAATCGCTGACTGACTGAATCTTAGAATCGCCGTATCATATGCGTAATAAGACTCGCATGGATGCATCTATTCGATTCTTGGTCCTCGATCTCCTCTCCGCATAAATGACCTCTTTAAATGGCAAGCTATGCTATTAAAACCGGGCCGGGTTCTTTTCGATAAGCGAGTGCTCCTTACCTTATAAAAGTGGGGGTGGGGGACCTCGACCTCCTCTCCCTATCTTAAGAGCCGGGAGAGTCCGGTCGAGGGCTGGCGTTTGCTTATAATAACTTACGAAGGCCAACAACATGATCTCGGAGATTCGGGCTAATTCATTTCTCCATTCCGGGTGTAACCCCTTACAGTGAGGGTAAGGTATTCCTAACCAACCCCCTCTCGGGAACCACTCTTCCCCACCCAGGTGGTTGTCCATTCAATCAATTCCCAGATTCGAGGTATTCCGAATAGGCTACAACCGGAGCTACTTTCTCTGGATCGCCATAGCATGCAGCAGGCTTTTTTGTGGCTCTCTCGGATCCCCTCTATGAATAGCATGGGGGACTCGACCTGGTGCTTACTGAACCTCCGTATTGGTAAGGGCGAGGCGATTCAAAGAACATTGATATTAGATCGGAGTGCGGGCACCTTTCCTATTCATTCCGGTAGAGGCGCAAGCAGCGTTTTTTAGCTTTTCCGGGCTACACCAATGAAGAGGAACGCACTACAGTATCCCTTTAGGTTCTTCCCGGTATTGGAGATCTTCGTTGGCTCTAGGGCTTAAACACTCGGCCGTATCCCTCTATTTTCAAAGGGGAAAGCTCGCTTACCTTTTTTAGAGGAAGAGGGTCCGCTCTCTATCCCTATCTAAAGCGCTTACCAAGTGTTGAATGGTATTTTCACCTGATTGTGAAAACACACTCTCCGATAGGATTTGGGTTCTAAATCCTCTGCTTGCAAAGAAACAATTTCTCCAAGGTTCCTGTTATGTCAGCATTCTGCATCTATGTATTAATAATATCAAATAAAGATATTTAATTAAAATGCTTGGAACACCTTAGTGGTTGCAAGTAACTGAAAACAAGGGGCACTGTGGTTTATTTTACTGTGATAATTTAGTGATTGTTCATTGAACCCTGATAAAGTAAATGTGATTTGATCCTCAAATGACCATCTTTGTAACTTCAAAATAAAGTTTAATGAAATGCCATAAATGAAGGAATTATTTATGGATTTTGAAGTTTTTTAATTTTTTAATTTTATTTTAAAGCCTGTAAATAAAATTGGAACTTCTGAAAATAAAATGCAGCAAGAAGAAAAATAAAATGCAAAAGAAAATAAATTTAAAATTGCATTCAGTTTGATGCCATCCCGTCCTGGCAAAACCGAAGATGTGAGGTTTCCATGCATGCAACCTAACCTATTAAACCTGCAAAATACACATAATACAGATAAGTTAAGTGCTGGTCTCTGGGGTTTACTGTTATTTTTTAGATTTAGACATTCGCATGAAGCAACCAAGAGAACTTGCATTAAACTTCATCTATAAGCCTAGAAATCTGAAAAAGGGAAAGATAAACATTAAAACATGCATGCAGAAAATAACTCCTTCTTTCTTGCCAACAAGATGCAAATTTATGAATGCTCTGCATTAAAAATAAATCATGTTACAATAGCAGACTCTCTGGTTTTTTGAAAACCAGCAAAAAAGGCAGAAAACACTCCCGAGCAGGCCCAGAATGGCTTCTCGCCTTAGGCACTGCAACTCTGCCCGTAGCGGTTTTCGACCCCTGTGTCAATCTATGCTTCTGCATTTATACTTTATGGAAATGCTCTTTGTTTCGGCCTGTGATGCTTCGCTTCATCTTCCAGATCGATTCGTTTCATCTTTCTTTGACTGCGTGTGTTTTGGCTTTATGCTCGACATTGAGACGTTTGATCTTCTCTGTAACGCTTCTGCAGCATGTACGCCATGTGTTCTGCACTTTCTGCATCTTTTGTAACGGCTCCCTGTAAATCATGACCAAAAATAGCATGCAGCTTTGTTCGTCTTCTTGGCCGTGAAAATGTGACATGTCGCGATATCGCGATGTTTTCCTGTCAGCAGCCTTTCTTGCCATCGCGCCCGCAACCTGTCGTGAAATCGCGATGCTTTTCCACTTCGGGCACCTTCGTTACAACCTGTCGTGAAATCGTGAGGTTTTTTCACTTGAAGTTGTCTTGCGGCAACCTGTCACAAAATCGCGACGCTTTTCATCTCCGTACGCCTCGGCCGCAACCTGTCACGAAATCGTGATGCCTTTTCATTTCTTTCACTCTAGTAGCTTTCTATCACGAAATCGCGACACTTTTCTATTCCGTACTGCTCTTGCTATTTTGGCCGTGAAAACGCGACATGTCACGATTTCGCTACGCCTCTTCGCTCCGTACACCTTCGCTGTAAGCTGTCGCGATATCACGACGTTTTTTCACTTCGGGCACCTTAGCTGCTACCTATCACGATTTCAAGATGTTTTTCTATCGCAGGCTCCCTTGCTGCTTCTGGCCGCGAAAACGCGACATGTCACAATTTCGTGACATATTTTGCATTCCGTACAACCTCGCTGTTTGGAGCCGTGAAAACGCGACATGTCACGATTTCGCGACATATTTTCGCTTCATGCTCCTTTGCCGTTTCTTGTCGCGATTTCGTGACGCTTTTCTGCTTTGCCCTGTTTGACTGGTTTGACCCGCGATTTTGCGACATGTCGCGATTTCGCGATGCTTTTCTGCTTCGTCTTTCTCTCTCCTCTCTGGGCCACGAAAATCAAACACGTCGCGATTTCGCTACGCTTTTCTCCCACCTGCTGCCGTTGACTGCGTTGATCGCAATTTTGTGACATGTCACGATTTCGTGACACCTTTTCATTTTCAGCCGCAATTTTGTGACACGTCGCGATTTCGCGACACCCTTTCATCCTTGTGCAATTTTGCCTTTTTCTTGATTTTTAGCATCTGGGTCACTGATATCTTCTTTGAAAGCATGCAAAAAAGGTGGGTCCCCAATTTTGGGGTGTGTTGTGGATTAGCCACAACACCAAGAATGGGTGAGCCCTTAAAAAAGCCGATAAAGGGGGAGAGCACCTTAAAATCAAAAGCTTATAAAGCTCTTTATCCGGTTTCAGGCTCGACCTCCTTCCTCTCCATTTTAAAACGCCCTTTTCCTTTTTGAAAAAGGGCAAAACACTTTTGAGATGAGCTCTCCCCCACCGTTTAAACCCCATGTTTTAAAGGCAAAACATGGGGCTGGGGCGAGATGAATCAGTTGTTAATACTACCATAATTGACTTGCTCGACTCGAACGGCCTTTATTCCAGGCACTCGCTTACCCTAAGATCTGCTCGAATTATTTGCCAGGTCAATCTCTTCGAGAAAGAAGGTTGGACACTCGCGTCGACTCACCGAATTCCCCTTCTTTTCACAAAGGTCGATCATTTAGAGCCCTTTCGGATCTCTCTGTTTAAAAGGGGGATCGCTTTTAAATCAATGGTTGTGTTCCGTCACTCTCTGAACCGTATAAATAAGAAGATTTTTTATCGCTGGGAAAAAGCTTGCTTTGCTTTTAAATTGAGGGGCGGGCGGTAATCGATTAGAGAACGAAATCTTTCGTCGTCAACCACCTCCACAGAAGTGTGTTCTTTAGCCGACCGGCCATGCTCGACTCTATCAAAGCTTTTTAAAAGCGATTTTAGAGAGCTTTGATCAGCATTCTGACACCTGTTCCTGATTCATCAATATCCCGGCAACCCTTGGACTTTTTCTTCGGGACGGGAGAAAGCGGTTCGTAAATACGAAAGGGAATCCCTTAAAAGTTTGACCGATATGAAGAGAATCCATGCAATAACTGACAGGGGGAGCCGGATGAGAGAAGAAGAGGCCTCGAATCAGTTGTCTCTGGGAAAGGAATTCTTTTCCCACGCACCTCCCTATTCTAATGATCTAAGCGAATCGGAATTTAAAGAGCCGAGATCTGAAAGGCCACACTATTCAAAGAGTCTGGCTCCGTCTGCCAAAAAAAGGTCATATTCTCCCTTTTATTCTTAATTGATTCGTATGTGATTATGAGGTTGTCGACATACATCTCCCACTCCATTGATTGGGTTGACGTCTCTTCCGTCTTTCCCTCTTATACAAGGGCTTCTGAATAAAACGCAGCGCCCCCATGTTTTAAAAAAGGCTTTTAAAATGGAGAGGAGAGGCCCTCTCTATTATTTTAAAAGGGGCATGTTGGAGCCAAAATTGACTCAACATCAGATCTTCCCAAATTTAAATTTTTGATTTCCAAAGCCTTCACTCAAATTTGTTGATCTCTGTTGCATTCATTTCTAAAATATTGGTTTTTAATTTTTTGGCCCTTAAGAGTCGTTATAAAAGTGTTCCTCTAAATAAGGTCTAAAGCCATATCCTTAACCATTGGATTAATTGCCTTTTAGCCATTAAGAAAGTGATCGTTGATGTTATCCGATTATTAAAAAGCTTAAAATTCGAAGTAATAAAACATTCACTTAAAAATATTCCCTCATTCCATAGATTCCTAAGGAAATTAATTAAAACATTAGGTCCTAAGTAAAAAGAAATAATCCTAAGGACTAATTAAATCACGTTGAAAAATGAGGGTATGCACCCCCTTTATGGTAAAACCTATGCAAGTTTGAAGATCTGGATGGACGTGCTGGATTCCACAAGATTTTGAACGGATGCACTCTCATAATCAACTCAAGGGTTAAGTCAATAAAGATGCCATGGTCAAAATATTATAACATAAGGTCCAAGGAAATCAAATAATTAAATCCAAAGTAAAGTTCATGTGCCCCCTTTGGCAAAGTGTCGAGCAAGTTGTAAGATCTTGACAATATTGGTTAATCCATAACTAATCTGATGGATGCGCGCTCTCTAATTTGTTCAACCTTTAAAAGCTAAAATCAACATTGTTCATAGCCTAAGTTAGCATAAATAAATTTAAAAAGTCATTGCACCCTTTTAATTAAGCACCGAGCAAATTCAAAAAAATCTAAGGGTATTGCTCGTCTGTTAGGATCCTATCCTAACGCCATTTTGTAATTCTCATTTACTTATGTAATGACCCACTCCCAACGTGGGGGATCCCATTATAATATTATTTTGTAATACTTTGTAATGTATGTGGCAAGTAAGGTGCCTAGCCAAGTGGTGCCATCTCATGTAACCATTTTTATCAAGATTGTAACCGATGTTAGGTAGGAGATTCTAGCTCGAGTGGCATTTTGCATGTAAGCCAACTCTTGAGCCTTTAGGTAGGGTTGCATGAAGTTTTTCTTTAAAATATATGAAGCCATGTACGAATTCATATTTTTGCAAGCTAATGAAATATTGAAGGAGGTTGCCCCCTCGAAGAGGCCTACGATTCTGTGTTATTGTGAGATTGTTCCATTTTTGCATTTAATTTTTGCATAGTGTTATTGAGTTATTTGATGTATTTGAGTTATTTTTCAGTATTTTGTGTGAGTGTGCTTTATTTTAATAGTGAGATCCTAACAAGTGGTATCAGAGCGCTTTCCAGGGCCGAGTTCTACTGCAACTGAGATGATTTTTGCCATCCATTCCACCTGTTAGGTATAATTTTCCATGTGTTTTTCGTTTCTATTTTTTCCTTTATTAAAAAAATCCAAAAAAATACAGTCTATTTTTTGGCCAAAAAAACCAGAAAACACAAAAAAATATAGTCTCTTTTTTAGTAGTTGTGTAGGTTAGAAACCCTATGTTGGGGGTTTTAAAATATCATGAAGGAGCTATCATTATTGGCTAAGCTAGATAGCCCATAAAGCATCTAGTGAAGTGAGGGGCGATCAGGCTCCAATACCCAGGCCTTAGACAACACTCGCACATGGACTTGAGCTCCCACGCATCTTCGGGTGTATCGGGAGACAATCTAGGCTTAAACAAAATTTTATCCATTAGGAAGCTTTTTGGCCTTGTATTATCCATAGTCCATGGGACACAACATCCCGGACGATCACCCTCCCATACTATCAGAGAGGCAGATAGTGTGCTCAAGGGTATGTGTGGAATCCTCCTTGGGTAGTGGCCTAAAATATTGGTCCGAGCACTATTGTTCATCACTACGGTATAACAGAGGGCCTATGGGTATTACATACTCCCTTACTTAGCGTACCCTGGTTCTACAAAACATAACTTCCACCTACAAATCAACACCATCCCTATTCTGCTAACCTGCATTCACAACCCCAAAAGTGAGCATACGGAGAAGGCATTCCTTATCACAGAAAAAAACTTGCATGCACCAACAATCAGGATAGATTTTGCAAGTGTCTACAATAGCCCATGGTCAGAAATAGAATAGTCAGGACAATGATAGAAATAGTCTGGTCAGTAATAGTGATAGTCAGGTCGACAGTAACAACCCTCTATAACAATCCAGAATTATAGACTTCCAGTGTCAAAAATAGTACTATCAGTGTCAGAGAATCCCTAGGGTCAGTGATAGGAACCGTGTCAGTAACGTAGTACAGGTGATAGGGGAAGAGATAGGATAGTGATAGGGTGGTCAGGGGTAGACTACAGGTCAGAGATAGTTGATCTCGGACCCCAACTTTTGAATCGTAACTCCAAATCAGAAATCGACAACACTAGTAGACTCATCAACACAATAATATAAAAAAGTTTGGGGTGCCCAAATTAGTGTTGTGGGGTATAGCTCATTGTGCCTATTTTTTTGAGCTGATCATTTTGATATACCACACCCAAGCACTTTTTTGGATGCCTTACTAAAAATAGTAACTCTTAAAACCCCACATCTATTTTTAGTAACTTAGTAAAAGAGGGCCCACAATGGTGGGCGGCACTCATGGACAACACAAGGAGTTAGAACTTACCACAATATTGGTCGACATGCAAAAATCCCTTGACTACTTGACCACTACAAACCTCACCATAAGAGAAGAGATTCAAGAGCTTCGAATGGATCATGATACCACTAGAATCCACTTAGCAGAACAACTTACAGAGGTGGAGACCAAATTGTAAGGTACTCTCACATCTGAACACCAAGCTGAAAACTCTGAATGAGGTCGAGAAGGAAAAATAGACGAAGAAGGGAAATAGAAACCACTCACTATGATCATGATCCGACCTTCAAAATGCCTAAATTGGACTTCCCTAAGTTTAGTGGAAAGGATGTCGATGGGTGGTTATGTCGGGTTGATCAATTCTTTAGACTCCACAATGTCCCTGTATATCATCGGGTTCAGATGGCTTCCTTCAACTTAGAATCTGAGGCCTTACACTGGTTCCAATGGCTATGAGCCACTACCCCTGATCTATCTTGGGAGGACTTTGAGTCCCAACTACTCACCCGATTTGGCCCTAGTGACTATGAAGACTTTACAGGAGCATTGACAAAGTTGAAACAAACAGCCATAGTTCACGATTACCAGACACAATTTGAGAAGTTGGCAAATAAAACTAAGGGCTTGAATGAGGGATTTTTATGAGTTGTTTTATGAGTGGGTTGAAATATGATCTCTAGGCTGAATTCAAGATGTTTAAACCCCAAACCATGATGGAGGCTATCAGTTTAGCTCGATTGGCCGAATCTAAACTCTCAGCTCAAAGGCGAACACCATGATTTTCTCAAGCTCGACCTCCCTTTCCTCCTCGGTTCTAAAATAATATTGATAATAAACCTCTTGCTCCTAAGTGATTGACTATAGATGAAATGGATGTGCATCGCACCCAAGGGCTATGTTATAATTGTGATGAAAAATTTGTGAAGGGGCATAGATGTGCAAATAAGATATTGTTCTTAATAGATGTAGAGGAACCCGATAGTAGTGACCATAGTGATGAGGAGAGTGACACAGCTGAAGCACCAACTCAATAGGAAGAGGAAACCCAAGAACCTCAAGCAAAAATTTTAGTCCATGCTCTTGTCGGGATTACCACTCCACAAACCATGAAAGTTGTGGGTTTTTTCAAAGGCCAACGCCTTACTATTCTTATTGATTCAGGTAGTACACACAACTTTATTGATCCTCGAGTTGCTAAGCAGGCCAATTGCTATATACACACATGCAATTCATTTGAAGTCATGGTGGCAAATGGAGGCACTTTACCTTGTAAAGGTAAATGTCACAATGTTAAAATAAATATGGGGGATTATGAACTCAAGCAAGACATGTTTACCCTCCAATTGGGAGGATGTGACATTGTGTTAGGATCTCAATGGTTGGGCACCTTGGGCACTATCTCCTGGAACTTTGCAGAACTATGGATGCAGTTTTCACAACATGGACAAACACACACCCTCCATGGTACCAAAATAGGCCCTTCCCAAATTATCAGTTCCAATCGTATGGAGAAGTTGTTGAAAAATTCATCCCATGGGGTCATTGCACAAATATTTTCAATTCAACCAAGCACTTCCATAGTGGATCAAATTCTAGTAGATTTGCAACTTGTTCTGACCAAGCACAATGGCATTTTTTAGAACCAACTACCCTATCACCTCATCGCTCACATGACCATGCTATTCCACTACTACCAGGTAATGCACCACCCAACATCAGACCGTATCGGTATCCTCATGCTCTCAAGTCTAAAATCGAGAATATGGTACAAGAATTGCTCAAAGTTAGTGTCATTCGACCCAGTACCAACCCTTACTCTTCTCTAGTTTTACTAGTTCTCAAGAAATATGGCTCATGGCGATTGTGTATAGACTACCGTGAGCTCAATAAAATTACCATCAAGGATAAATTCCCCATTCCGGTAGTGGATGAATTGTTGGATGAATTACATGGAGCTATGTACTTCTCCAAGTTAGACCTTCATTCTGGATACCATCAAATCAGGCTCAAGGATGAGGATATTCCCAAAACTGCATTTCGTACTCATGAAGGTCACTATGAGTTCTTGGTAATGCCATTTGGTCTGACAAATGCTCCTTCCACATTTTAGATCCTTATGAACAACATATTTTACCCTCTCCTATGGAAGTTCATCCTAGTTTTCTTTGATGATATCTTGGTTTATAGTCGCTCATGGGAAGAACACCTTATCCATGTGGATCAGACATTACAATTGTTGGCACAACATCAACTTTTTGCTAAGTGGTCCAAGTGTTCCTTTGGTCTGACTGAAGTGGAGTATCTAGGACACATTATCTCCAAATATGGCATCAAGGTCGACCCCAAGAAGATTCAGGCAGTTCAAGACTGGCCAAAACCTCACACTCTCAAGGGACTTCGAGGATTCTTAGGGCTTATAGGTTACTACCACAAATTTATTCATAATTATGGTAAAATAGCAGCCCCCTCACATCCATGTTAAATAAGGACTCTTTTACTTGGATGGGGCCCACTGACCAAGCCTTCCTCGAATTGAAGCATGCTATGACCACCACACCAGTTTTAGCCATGCCAAATTTTTCCAAGCCTTTCATCATTGAAAGTGATGCTTTCGATCGTGGCATCGGGGCAGTGTTGATGCAGGAAGGGAGACCCTTGGCTTTCACTAGTAAGGCACTCTCTGATCGTAACTTGGGAAAATCTACATATGCCAAGGAGATGTTGGCAATCTTACATGTCGTAACCCATTGGCGACCATATCTCATTGGGCACCATTTCTCCATTAAAACAGACCATCAGAGTCTCAAATACTTCTTGGAACAATGGGTTGCTACCCCAGAACAACAAAAATGGGTTTCTAAACTCATGGGATATGATTATGATATCACCTATAAGAAGGGCAAAGAGAATCTTGTGGTTGATGCTCTCTCTCACCAATTTGAGGCCCTCAGTATGTTATGTGCCATTTCCTCACCTGTTCCTCAATGGATAGATTCCTTACGATAGGAGGTACTTCAGGATGCAGACTTGCAAGCTTTGGTGGCCTCACTCCATGATGATCCTACTTCATACCCAGGCTACAATTGGGATGGCCATGACTTGCGTTATCACCAATACCTTGTTCTTCCTCGCACGTCCCCACTCCATGAGCTTTTCATGAAGGAACTACATACTGCTCCCTCTACAGGCCATTCAAGATTTCTTAAAACATATGAATACCTCAAGCGCACATTCTTCTAGAAAGGTATGAAATAGGACATCCATGATTTTGTAGCAGCTTGTGATACCTATCAATGGATGAAAGGTGAAATGGTACGTTCTCTGGGTACTCTTCAACCCTTGCCCATTCTAGATCAGGTTTGGATTGATATTTCCATGGATTTTATAGAAGGGTTACCTAAATCTGGTGGTAAGTCTATTATTCTCATGGTAGTGGATCACCTTTCGAAGTATGCTCATTTTTGTTCCCTTGGCCATCCTTACACAACCTCCACCATTGCCCAAATATTTCTCGATTCTATTTTTTGCCTTCATGGTATGCCCACCTCCATTGTGTCCGATCGAGACCCAACCTTCACTAGTCATTTTTGGCAAGAATTGTTTAAGTTGTAGGGAACTCAACTCAAAATGAGTTCAGCCTATCATCCACAAATGGATGGTCAAACTGAGATTGTCAACAAATGTTTGGAGACCTATCTTCATTGCTTTGCATCAGATCATCCTACTCAATGGGCGAAGTGGCTTCCTTTGGCCGAATGGTGGTACAACACTTCCTATCATACAACAACCAAACTCACCCCTTTTGAGGCCATTTATGGGTGCCCTCCACTCACGCCTTCTTCATACATCCCAGGCAGCTCCAAGGTCCAGGCAGTCGACACTACTCTCAGCCAACATACCGATGTTCTTCGCCAGCTGAAGCAGAATTTGGACATGGCCCAGAATCGGATGCGACAATAGGCTGACCAACATCATTCTGAGCGTAGCTTTGATGTGGGTGATATGGTCTTCCTTCGCTTGCAGCCATACAAACAATCATCTCTACAACTCCATAGGTGCCAGAAACTTGCTGCAAAATACTATGGACCCTACCAAGTTCTACAATGGATTGGTACCACAACTTACAAATTGGCTCTTCCACCCACCTCCAAGCTCCATCCTATTTTCCATGTTTCCTCTCTCAAAAAAGTTGTGGGCACACAGGTACAGGTTCAATCAACATTACCAGAATTGGATGAAGAAGGGTCCATATTACTCGAACCTGAACAATTGTTGGATCGTCGAACCCGCACTCTCCACAACCGTACCATCACAGAAGTTCTTGTTCAGTGGCGTGGGCTCCAGCCAGAAGATGCTACATGGGAGTCTCTCCATCAGCTCCAGCACCAGTTCCCTCATTTTTAGCTTTGAGGACAAAGCTTTTCGAAGGGGAAGGACATGTTAGGATCCTATCCTAACGCCATTTTGTAATTCTCATTTACTTATGTAATGACCCACTCCCAACGTGGGGGATCCCATTATAATATTATTTTGTAATACTTTGTAATGTATGTGGCAAGTAAGGTGCCTAGCCAAGTGGCGCCATCTCATGTAACCATTTTTATCAAGATTGTAACCGATGTTAGGTAGGAGATTCTAGCTCGAGTGGCATTTTGCATGTAAGCCAACTCTTGAGCCTTTAGGTAGGGTTGCATGAAGTTTTTCTTTAAAAGATATGAAGCCATGTACGAATTCATATTTTTGCAAGCTAATGAAATATTGAAGGAGGTTGCCCCCTCGAAGAGGCCTACGATTCTGTGTTATTGTGAGATTGTTCCATTTCTGCATTTAATTTCTGCATAGTGTTATTGAGTTATTTGATGTATTTGAGTTATTTTTCAGTATTTTGTGTGAGTGTGCTTTATTTTAATAGTGAGATCCTAACACTCACTCTTGTCCCATTTCGACGGGTGCGCACTCATCAAATATAATCAAGGTTAAACATAAGCTTAATCAAAGATAACTGCAAGAATAATCCAAGCTTAATAGTTAATAATTAGATGATTGAATACAAGTTTAAAGTCAATTGCATTATAAAGTCTAAAGTTAAAATGTATGCATCTTCCTAGATTTGAGTGGTAGCACATGATTATGATAAGATGCGATGGTCGCACACTACTCAGAGTAACTAATCTTTAGCATCAAAGGGTTTAAGCGCCCAAGGATTAATTTAATTACGTTGCTTTAACCTCGATAAAATTAATTAAATAAGGGTCGTAACCACATCATTAATTACTCCACTTCCTTAATCATTGCATTTAAAATAACCAAGGCCTAAATAAAGATTATGTTATAAAGTTTCAAATTATTTAAAAGGTAAGGGTACACACCCCTTTGGTTAAAAATCATGCAGATCTCTAGATCTCAATTGTGCTCAATATTTAGATGATCCAAAGGTAGCATGTGCATCAAGACATTCGACCATTAAAACTCCCATCTAAGTGACAAATAAACCTCATGCATCTCACAAATCTCAACGGCAGCACATAATCCTCATTAGATCTAACGATAGCACAGTCACCGAAGTTGTCAAGTGTTAACAAGTCAATCATAAAAAAAACTAAGGTAAAATCATGATTAAGAAAATATAATTATGATTAGCGAGGGTCTAAGCACATATTAAAGTTTCCCCCTTGGGATAAAAAGTACACATCTTTGTAGATCTTGATGGCAGTGCTCATCTCTACCTAGATCTGATCGCAGTGCTTTCCCAAGGCATCTGAAAGATAATGAAGCAAGTTTTATCGGGTGATTAACTAAAATGTATTATTAATAATTAATATCTATGCCTAATAAATATTAATGAGGGTCTAATACATTTTTAATGACCCCCTTTATTATTTATTAAACTTCATGCATATTTGACGAATTCAATGATTACGTGCGACTATGATTTGATCTAACGATGGACACATAGGGAGATGATCATATTATTAGTTCTAATGGTTTAATCGAAGGCTATTGAAGGTTTTTAATCACTATTTAATCTTAATAAAATGGGATTATGTGAGTTTTAATGCATTAATTAATTATAAAATCATGCCGATGACTATGAAGCTTCGAGCCTAAGTATTTTTAATCAATTTGCTGCTAACCTATAATTTACTTCCCAAGTTTTGAGATTAACCTAATTAATTTAGCATGCGTCATTAAACTAACAACCATGCAAGTTTTGGGATCTCAATGGTAGTGCATGAAGTAAACTAGATCCAATGGTAAACACTATTCTTGATGCATGGGTTTTTTAAAGATAAAGGGTGTTGCTTAGGCACCTTAAGTATTGATTAATTTTTGATTAATTTTAATAATAAATCTTAGGCTAAGATAACCAAATTGCAATAGATTTTTTCTTCGGACTAATTTGTAGGTCAGAGAACTTCATGGATGTGCACCTCCATGATTAGATCTAATGACCAGCACCTGGAAAGCTGATCACTTTTTTAACAATATATTTTCGAGCTAATTATTTCGTAGGACCAAGGTGGAGGAATGTTTACGATGAATTTCTTGTGAAAACTACTATCACCATGTTCCTAATTTCACATCAAAAGAAGGTGCAGCCCAACAACCAATGAAAATACTACAAATGATTAAAAGTACACAAATTAAAGTCCTCACAGACATATAGGTCGAGGAAGATCGCATACCATAACTGTTCAATTTTAGAAATGATGCAATGTCAGGCATCCATTATTTGGATTCAAAAGGTAGTTGGTGACACTGCATTAATGATACTCTATGTGAGGACAGTGAAGCCACTCCACCATCAATTACTTAAACCCCCACTCTCGAATGCCACTACTATCTTGGTAATCACAAAGTGAAGAACTGGTGTTGGCAAGTAGAAAGTTAGAGAGAAGTCAAGAAAGTGTGTCTTAGAGAATCGAAGTGTTTTTTGTAAGTAGGATGGCCACTTGGGGAGCTACCTTCATGACTAAATACACTCAAGAGGCAGTGAAATTTATCACTGACCAGTCATTGTGCATTGAGCTCCTTGAAGAAGCTGTTACTAGGATTGGAATGTATAATTTTGCTAAATAGTTTAGATAAAACAAGCAGCTCATGCTAGCCCAATAGTATGAGATTGAAAATACTTGTGTTTGAAATTTCGAATCCACCATGGAAAATTTGCAACGCTCCCCATGGCTGCTGCTATATTTTTTCTACAAAGCAAAGAAGTCACAAAATAAAGGCATTCCAAGGAGCAATAGGGGGACCAATAACTTAGGGAAGCTGATATGTCCTAGAGTATACTAATCTATGGACCTGATGGCATGTCTAGCGGTGGTCTACAATGAAAACACCAAAAATTTTAGAGATAACAAAGACCGGCCAATGTTTAGCATCGTAGGCAAGCACATCTAGAAAGTCTTCAACTTGGCTCCCTTGGATACTTGGCTAATTCACCAGGTAATTGAAAGACAGTCTCATAGGTTAACTAAATTAGAATCTTTCAAAATTCTTTTTGATATATATGAGGATGTACATTTAATTATCCCATTAGAAAGACTAAATTCAAACCATAGGTTAGGGATTTATGTGATATGATTAACATATTTTTGGGAGTACAAGAACTTAGTGTGGTATGGAAAGATATCTTGTACCTAGTAGTACAAAGTAATAGAAGAATAAATCCCCCATATATGCTTGGGAAGAAGATTTGAGTAGACAAATGCACTCACAATTAACAGAGTTAAAAAATATTGTCTTGGAGCAGAGGAAACAAATGCTCCCATTCTCCCACTATTCAATTCTCATGCACCTATTATCTGGGAAATTAGGATACTAGAGTATAGGAAGGCTAGAAGCCAATGAGAGTCTCTATGTCCAGAATAGGTTTTAGAAGATACATGAAGGACGCTTACACTTGGGATGGTTTTATGATAATTTCATGGTAGAGATTCACTGGATCCTAACAAGTGGCCTCCTTGAGAGATTAGAACCTAGAGTCAGAGCTTTCATCAAATAAAAAGAAATAGGGGATTATTTCTTCTCAAAAGGCTTCACGTACATTAGGCTTTATGGGGCTAAAATCTCCCCTAAGTTGTTACCTATGTACTGCCCTTTCTCTCTGTTTGCCCTAGAATTGGTGAGGTAGGTCACCGAAGAAGCCAAAATGAGGTAGGTGAAGAGGCATGGTAGAGTCCCTTGGCTCAATGTTCCTTGTAAATTTAGGTATTATATATTTTAGGATATCCAGCCCTGTTCAAAGGCATGTATGATTTGGAAAACCTGGATTTCAAGGAAATAACTTGGAGATCCTATGATCCTGCTAAAAATACAAAAATATGATGAAAGGTCACAACTATGCCTAGGTCAAACACAAAAAGGACCAGTACAAAGAAGCACTCTTGGAAGCCATAGAGAAGGGGGAATATTTATGCAATGTATGGGAGAAGTTCCCTTATGAACTTAGAGGTAATTCACAAATTCAAAGGCCATACGACTACCCTCTAGAGTTAGTCTCAATAAGAAGGGCTTCTGCAGATGCAACAACCCCCATATTCCTTGCGATCACCTTGAAAATTCGTGAGGATTCCATATTGGAAATTATAGAAGAATAGGGTACTAATCAAATGGAAATTATAGTGAATATGGAAGATATAGTAGAGCACCAAATTCAGGTTCCTAAGAGCCCTCACCTTAGGATAGAAGCATCATCCAACACTTCACAAAAAAATCCTACACAATCTAATATAGAGAAAGAGAAGGAGATTGCGATCATACCTCCCCAAGAACTTACAACTTTGAAGTAAGCTATAGCTCCTATTTCTGATCATATGCTAGCCCTTACTAGTGTGAGGAAGCTAGCCCCAAAAGCCATTCCCAGCTCTCTAAAGATTAATGATAAGAAAATACCAATCCCAATAGTAATACAAATGAACATGAGAAGAGCAGATGGTTTTGAAGACTTCTTTAGAGGGCATAAGTTTAAATGTCAAGAAGTTGTACCTACCCCTGAGACAAAGAAGCCCAAGATGGATTTAGCTTCAGCAAAGGTCATGCTTGAAAGGGTAGAAGAAGAAATAATTTAGTGCTGCCAGTGAGCAAGAATTGTAGATTGTAGTAGGAATAGGTGGCATGGGATAGCGTTCTGCTACAGGAATGGAAGAAGATATATCCAGAACATCTATGACAAAGATATCCATACCTGCACCATAGAAAACTTGTCTTTAGAATTGATGATAAAACAGAGGATATTTCAATGCATGGGGAAGAAGATGACATGGTTATAATGAACAAAGCCATGCAAGAGAAAACTACGAACCTAGACTCCAGAAAACTAAGGAATTAAGGAGCCAACTGGAGACAAGGGTTAGTAAAATGGTAGAAATTCAAGCCTTGATTAATAACTTGCAAGAACAGTTGTCTCGGGAAAAATCCACACAAGTGCCACTTATTGTGACAAAGTAAGAGGTAGATTATGTAGTTTACCTCTCTAAAATCAGAAAAGAAAACTCTTTTTATATACAAGACAGGGTTGATGGGATCACAAAAATGTTTATACAGGTCAGATTGATCAAATTCACTATCTACAAGATGAAAAGCCTACTATATCAAAAGGAACAAGACTTGGAAGTCATTTATCCCACTCTCCTACTAATGGCTGAATATTTTAAAGAGATGCAGGATAAAGAGATGATCCTAAGTGATGGCACTGATATAAGAAACAATTTTGAATTTATAAAAGTATCAATTTTTGATGGAAACTTAGGGAAGTGGTACAACAATGTAGCAAAAATGGAATCTTTACTAGGCAACATAAGAGAAAAGTTGGCAGATGTTGGACTATCACTAGAAGAATTCCTAGAGACTACCAGCATCAAGAATCTCATCATGAACAAAATATGAGAGTTTGACTATAAACCAGATGATGAAAGAGAGATGGATAGACAAGATACATTCTTGGTCAATACTGTGGATTCCCTTGTTACTATGCATGAGAAAAACAAAGTTTTCATCAGCATACAAAATACTAGAATCTTGCAAGAGATGAACTCAGTAAGGTTTGTTGTATCCTTTTGAACCAATGCATGGAAGCTTATTGAAAAATAGATCAGAAAACTCCCGTAAATCAAAAAGATGAAGGAAACCAAGGTGCATGGTCTATAGATAAAGTTGAATACTCCTCTAGAGAGGGAGATAAAGATCACTGAAATAGGACAAAGCTCGAAACCAAGAAGACGACCAGAGGATGAAGTAGGAACATAGGAAGAATATTCATCAAAAATAGAGTCAATGGGTCAGTGAACCAATAGAATCAAATAAAAATTCCTGGTAGAATCTATAATACAAGCAAATGGGGATAGTGGAAGATAGCTATAAAAGTTTTTGGGAGATCAAACTAGAATATGACATGTGTAAGGCCTAGATGAGGCCAAAAATAACTGAATCAAGAACCAAAGGCTATAAAGGAAGCAACTACAATTACAATTAGCATCAAGCTTAGAGATAGCAAATTCTTCCTAAGAGGTATCCTTGAGTGCCTTGTAGTTGTGTTGTTGTATCCCCTTTGTATCTATTTTCTTTTCCATCCCCCATTCTTCCCCTTTGCTATGCAAGTTTTGATATTATTTGAACGTGTTATGAATGTTTCTTTCATTGGTTAAACTATTATATTTTTTATGATATTTGAACGATTTTAATAGCTCCAATTTCTTCTTTTCCCTATTATTTTTGTTCAAATTGGATGTGTAATTAAAATTGCTATAATAGCCTAATGAATCTAGGCATCGGTCTACACATAAGTTATAATTATAGTTGTTATCACTGCTTGGTCAATATAATAGAAGTAGTTATAATTAAAATTTAGAGTGCATAAAACTTGTAAAATCTTAATTTTACCACTGGGGTTTCCTTACCCATTTTGGTTTCTTTTTAAACCTTAGCAATACATCCTTTACCAAAATAAAGAGGTAAGTTGACTAGAGCCTGTAATAGCTCGTTGGTTTTAAATAAATTCTTGTAGCGTGACAACTCAAATCCTATCGATGCAAGAAAATGTTCCAAAATGGCAACATAGAGACGGGGGTAGAAACTGATACCAAAGTTAAAAGAGGGGAAAGTTCCTATTAAAATGAACACTGTAACTGTAATGAACACTGTAATTATCCGCATTCTCACAGCGAGGTTGTACACAAGATAGATCAACATTGACCTTTAAAATAAAAGTGGTACTCGATCTTAGGATAGGGAGAGGGATGGATCAGCACATTTTACCTTTCCTTCAAATAACTTTGAAAGGTTATAGATCCAAACAACACCCTCATGTATAATCCCTTGTTGAAGATTCAAGACTTTTAAGATTAGAGAGCTTGATTATGGATAAAGAGCCCTCCCCTCCTTTTTTGGATTTTTTAAGGAAGGGCCATTTAAATATCTCTATCTTAAATATTCTTGAATATCTCTATCTTAAATATCTCTCTCTCTCGTAATAACTCTATCTTGTAATAAAAAACTGATCGGGTATTAGAAACCAAATTTAATACCCGAATATTCAGTTTGATAACCCGCTACCAATTCTTCTTCTACTTCTGGTAGATCAAAGGAAAATATCTCACATTTTGCGCTACCAATTCTTCTTCTGCTTCTGGTAGATCAAAGGGCAATCTCTCACATTCTGCTAAAGACGAGATGAAGAAAGCTAGAAACCCTATGGGTTGACGCCACAAATTCCATCCTAGAAAACCATATCTGGACTGTGCTTCAACTATGTCAATTGTACTTGAACTGTTGGATAATTCTAGTCGATGGGAACATCACGGTTCCCCTCTCTATTCCAAAACCGTACGTGAAACTTTCGCTTCATACGGCTTCTCAATGGCCATTGAAAAAATAAAAAGAACAATATGAAAAATAAAAAAAAAAGCATCAGAATGTTCATAAATTGGACCAATGAGATTCTGTCTGCTTCAATATTAGGAGCTTTTGAACCTATCTCAACCTTCACTATTTTTTTTTGGGAGAGGGGGAACTGTGTAAAGGATTGCTTCTTTCTGGATAGTCATCCGTTTTTCCAGTAGATGGAAACATACAAATGCATTGAACAATACTCAAAGAGGGAAGCAAGATCAAAATGAATATTTTGAATTCCCTACTTAGCATAAAACCAAAATAGAAATCAAAACTAAATAAAATAAAACCATGATCGATGAAAAAGAGATCAACCTTTAAAAAAGAGATTAAAAAAAAAGAAGGAATTCCCCCTAATCAAAAAAGGATAAAACCAAAATTCAATAAAAAGAAGGTTTTCCCTCCACTCTAGAAGAATGCCCTAAACCTTTAAAATCACCCTAACATAAAAGAAGGTTTTGCCTCAATAAGAAATCCACTCGACCTTTAAAAGTGGTATAGATATCGAGAAAAAACTAAATCGAGAAATAAAAGCCTTGAGGCAGAGGGATATTTTAATTCAATTTAATTAAAAGGTTGTTAATACGTATATAAGAGAATCGACTCATTAATAAAAAAGTTGCTAAAATAATTTATTTTGAATAGTTGAGAAGGGAAGATAAGAGCCTATTAATCAATAGGTTTAGAGGTTGAGCACCTTTTCCTACCTCTCTATGATCAAGAATGATATGAAAGAATGAGTTTTATGACACATAATTCGGTTCGATGGTTGTTCTCCACTAACCACAAGGATATAGGGACTCTATATTCAATCTTCGGGGCCGTTGCTGGGGTGATGGGCACTTGCTTTTCGGTATTAATACGCATGGAACTAGCGCAACCAGGTGATCAAATTCTTGGTGGGAATCATCAGCTTTATAATGTGTTAATCACGGCTCACGCTTTTCTCATGATATTTTTTATGGTTATGCCGGCGGTGATCGGTGGCCTTGAGAATTGGTCTGTTATGATTATAATAGGTGCACCTAAAATTCCATTGCCAAGGTTGAATTGGTTTTCCTTTGGTTTGTTACCACTTTCATTGCTGCTCTCATTAAGCTCAGCCCTGGTAGAAGTAGGTGGCGGCACTGGGTGGACGGTATATCCGCCCCTAAGTGGTATTACCAGTCATTCCGGGGGAGCTGTTGATCCAGCAATTTCTAGTCTCCATCCATCAGGCGTTTCATCCATTTTAGGTGCTATCAATTTCATAACGACTATCTTTAACATGCGCGGGCCTGGAATGACTATGCATAGATTACCTCTCTTTGTGTGGTTAATTCTAGTGACTGAGTTCCTACTCTTATTATTGCTCCTAATACTTGTAGGGGTAATTGCTGGCCCATTCATGCCCGATGTAATACTATTCATAAGTTCCTGTTTAAAACCCCTTTGTTCTAAAATGTTTATATTGATGGGTTTTGGAGTACTTTTTATCTCCATCTCTGCCTAGCCACAATGCTCCCCAATAATCTATTACAAAGCTATTTTAAATTTTTAGGATTCCTCCTCCACTTAGTAGGCATGAGGGTTTCCTTTGATCCCTATTTTTATTTACCTCTCTCCTTCGAAAACTCTTCTTCTGGTCCTTCTAACACATTCAATGGCATACTATGCATGGATAGAATTGATAAGGGGAAGGCTCCACTCGAGGAACCCAATATTACTTATAATTTGGTAGACTCAATTGGATAAAAGGTTGTTGAAGTTGTAGGCACTTCATGAAAATTGAGTGTCACTCTTAAAACTTCCCCATGGGGTGCCCCATTTATAAATATAAGCTTTCCTTCAGTTGGATCACCAAGTTTTGAGAATTTATATGAAAAAAAGAAGATGGTATGTCGTAGAAACAGGAAAAGGGACCTTCATGTCCATTTACAAGCGGTATAAGATAGACCAAAATTTTATTTAGAGCTTTTCCAATTTTGGAGAGAGGAAGGTGAAAAGCCATTATTACATCTCGACAAAAGGACCAGGAAGAACTAGGGTGCCTCTTTTTTGGGGATGAACAATTCGATATCCTTAAAAAAATAAAGGATGATCTGGCAACCCGACAAAGGGGGATGGAATGATATCTTTCTAGAGGGGGAGACCCGATCTTATACCAGCATCTCTTTTGGTTCTTCGGTCATCCAGAGGTTTATATTCTGATTCTGCCTGGATTCGGTATCATTAGTCATATCGTATCGACTTTTTCGGGAAAACCGGTCTTCGGGTATCTAGGCATGGTTTATGCCATGATCAGTATTGGTGTTCTCGGATTTCCTGTTCGGGCCCATCATATGTTTACTGTGGGCTTAGACGTTGATACGCGTGCTTACTCTACCGCAGCTACCATGATCACAGCTGTCCCCACCGGAATCAAAATCTTTAGTTGGATCGCTACCATGTGGGGAGGTTCGATACGATACAAAACACCAATGTTATTTGCTGTAGGGTTCATCCCTCCGTTCACCATAGGAGGACTTACTGGAATAGTGCCGGCAAATTCCGGGCTAGACATTGCTCTGCATGATACTTATCACGTGGTTGCACATTCCCATTATGTACTTTCTATGGGAGCCGTTTCTGCTTCATCTGCTGGATCTTATTTTCGGGTCGGTAAAATTTCTGGTCGAGCATACCCTGAAACTTTAGGTCAAATCCATTTTTGGATCACTTTCTTCGGGGTGAATCTGACCTTCTTTCCCATGCATTTCTTGGGGCTCTCGGGTATGCCACGTCGCATTCCAGATTATCCAGATGCTTACGCTGGATGGAATGCCCTTAGCAGTTTCGGCTCTTATGTATCCGTAGTTGGGATTTGTCGTTTCTTCGTGGTCGTAACAATCACTTTAAGCGGTGGAAACAGCTTTCGATGTGCTCCAAGTCCCTGGGCTGTTGAGCAGAGTCCAACCACACTGGAATGGATGGTACAAAGTCCTCCTGCTTTTCATACTTATGAAGAACTTCCGGCTATCAGGAATACGATTCGAAGGGAAAGGTAACTTTCTTATGAAGAACTTCCGGCTTCCGGCTATCAAAGAGACGACTCGAAGGGAAAAGGAAGAGGAGAAAAGATTATTATGAACATGGCTATATAATTTAATGGCTATTTCATTCGATTCCATTTAATGGAAGTGTGACTATTTTCTTCTATTTAATTTGATTTAATGGGGCCGGCAGGCGATCATGAAACCGCTCGACCTTCCTTTGTCTTTAGGTCTAGAAAATTAATTGGAAGGATCTAGGAGCAGGGGGGGTCCAACCCCAATAATAACCCAAGGGCTTTAAAGGTCGAATTATAAATAGAGAGCTTTTAAAGGCCCAGTTCATATGTTTCGTGTGTTCTTTTAAAAGCTCTAGGAGTTGGAGATTTTTTTCAAAGCAAAGAGCTACCATTTTGGTTTTTGTTTTTGAAAGGGCTCACTGCTTTGCCTTTACCTTTTAAACAGAGGGCTCTTTATCTATAACCGAGGCTCTCTATTTTCAAAAGGGCCTTTTTAAAACCCTCTCTATTTGAAAATGGTTAGATAAGATGGATACTCAATCTCCTTCCCGTTTTCAGTATAAGATGGATACTCAATCTTCTTCCCGGGACGGAGCCGTATGACGCGAGAGTGTCACGTACGGTTCCTTTGAGAAGGGTGTGATACCACCACCTCGAGGGCCCGACGATCGGTCCACGGAGCTGCATCCTTACTCACCCAGTCTATGTACATTGCTCTTTCCAGGAGGTCGGCTGCCTATCCTAGATCTCCCCATTTTGAATAAGATCCCGGGCTCGATCTGGTTTAGTATCAAGGTGATTTTCTTTCTGTTCCTATACATCCGGGTCCGTGCAGCATTTCCACGATATCGTTATGATCAATTAATGGGACTTGGCCGGAAGGTCTTCTCGCCTCTATCATTAGCTTGGGTAGTCTTCGTTTCTGGTGTTCTAGTCACCTTCCAATGGCTCCCTCAATGAGAGTGTCTGGAGGAGGCGGCTACTCCCCGAAAATGCCGGTTCCAGTGTTGGGGATCCTTCGCTCGAATTTGAAAGAGGTCGCGAGCTCCCCTCTATTCCAAAGGTGACTCGACCTTTTAAAATAAAATAAAATAAAACATTCATGCCTTGATTTTACTGATTGATTGATGATGACTCAACTCTTAAAGAGTATATGATTGATTGATTGATGATGACCATTCTCATTCATACCTTGATTTGATGGATTAATCGATGGTGACTATTCCCATTCGTGCTTTGATCCAATTGATCAATGTTGCTCATTCAATATTTGAAAAAACATGTGCACTTACTTATTTTATTGGTATAAACCACTTCAAAATAAAATAAAATAAAAGTTCATGTTCTAGCCTTAGGGGATTGCCAGTGATTGTTCCTGTTGGAACAATTTCTTGCATCCATAGGATTGGGTTGTCACGCTGCAAGAATTGTTTGAAACCAATGAGCTATTACAGGCTCTAGACAACCTACCTCTTCATTTTGGTAAAATATTTTATTATTATATTTTAATGGACCAAAATTGGTAAGGAAATCCTTGTCGTAAACTTAAATATTTTACAATTTTATGCACTTCCAGATTTTAGGTTTAAGCTACTTTTATAAAATTAACCAAGCAAAGATAACAATTCTAACTATACCTTATGTGTAGACCGGTGCCTAGATTCATTGGGTTGTTATAGAAATTTGAATAACACATTCAAATGAAAAAAAAAAATGGAGAAAAGAAGAAATTAGTGTTAGTAAATTCATTTGAATATCGTAATAAACCTAATAGTTAACCAATGAAAGAAATGTTCATAACACATTCAAATAATGTAATATATTATGAAGCTACACACAAAACTGAAGACAATGAATTGATAGAAATGATGTCCATAATTATATTAATTTTCAAGAAAGTTACATGTAGAGTTTACAGAATACCATTTGACTTTGTAAACTCTATTCAAATCATGTAATAAAATTCTTCTACTCTCCCGTTCCAATAGACCTTGGGCTCAATAGATATGGAAATGATCTCAGTTTCTTGAGCACTATTCTATCAAAAACCTACATAGCAAAGGGAAGGAATGAGGAATGAAAAGAAGATATACACAAAGGGAATACAACAACACAAATACAAGGCACTGAAGTATACCTATTATCAAAATTTTGCTATCTCTAAAGATTGATGCAAATTCTGACCACAGTTGGTGTCTTTCTAGCTTCAGGTTCTTGAATCTATTTTTTTAGCCTCATCTAGACCTCACACTTGTCACCATATCCTTTGATCTTCCAAATATTGTACAATTATCTCCCACTACCCCCTTTTGTCTATATTCTGGATTCGGTTGTGACTTTTTGTTGATCAACTCACTGATCAGTTGACTCTGTCTCTCTTTTGTTCTGACCTCATATTTTTGTTGGCTCTCTATTATCAAATATTGGATTGCTTCAATAATATTTGTTTCTTCCGTTAGAGGTGTATTTAGCTTCATCTACAGACCACATACTTTGCTTCTCTTCTTTTTTTGATCTATTGAAGTTTTTTGATCTACTTTCAATGAGTCTCCATGCATCTGTATGAAAGGTTACAACAAACCTCACTGTATTTATTTTTTGGAGGATTCTACTCTTCTGTATGTTAATAAAAACTTTATTTTTCTCATACATAGTAGTAATGGAGTCTACAGTATTAATAAATAATGTAGCCTATCTCAGCATCTATTTTTCATCATCACATTCACAGTCAAACTCTTCTATCAAGTTCATGATCAGATCTTCTATGTTGGTAGCCTTTAAGAATTCCTCTAATGATAGTTCGATCTCTGCCATGCTTTCCTTTATGTTGTTTAGTATGGAGTTCATTTTTTCTGCATCGTTATACCATATTTATTAGTTTCCTTCAAAAAGTGATACCTTCATGAATTCAAAACTATTTTTTACTTCAGTGCCATCCTTCAGGATTACCTCCTTATCTTGCATTTTTTCAAAATATTCAGCCATTAGTAGGAGAGTGGGATAAATTATTTCCAAGTCTTGCTCTTTCTGATATAGTAGTCTCCCCATATCTTGGGTAGTGAATTGGATCAATCTGATCTACCAGAATATTTTTGTGATACCATCAATTCTATCCTATATTTTTAAAGAGATTTCTCTCTTGATTTTAGAAAGGCAAACTGCATAATCTATCTCTTCATTAGCCATAAAATGTTGCACTTGTGTAATGGTCACTTGAGACAATTGTTCTTGCAAGCTATCAATCCTGGATTACATTTCTATTATTTTAGTATCTTTCACCTCTAGCTGGCTTCTCAAATCCTTATTTTTTTGGAGTAGATGTTTAGTAGTCTTCTATTGTAAGACTTTGTTTAAATTAACCATGTCATCATCTTCTCCCTCTAGTGCTATATCCCCTATGTTTCCATATATTCAAAAAGAAAAAGGATCTGTGGAGCAGGTATAGATATTTTTACCATGGATGTCCTAGATATGTCATCTTCTGCTCCTGTAGTAGATCTTTTTTCCATGTTGCTCATTTTTTCTACCATCTACAATTCTTACTCACTGGCAGCATTGAAATTTGTTTCTTCTTCCACACTTTCTAGTGTGATCTTTGCTGAAGTTTTAGCCAGCTTCGGCTTATTTATTTTAGAGGTAAATATAACTTCTTGCAACTTAACCTGATGTCCTCTAAATGTCTTCAAAACCACCTACTTTCATCATGTTCATCTATACCACTACTGGGATTTGAACTTCACTATTATTGATCTTAAGAGACTTGGGAATGGCTTTTGGGGCCAATTTACTTCCATTAGTAAGGGCTAAATTTTTTTTAGAAATAGGAACTATAGCTTGCTTCTCTAAAACTGTAGGATCTAGGGAGGATACAATGCAATCTCCTTCCCTTTATTTGTGCTAGATTCTACAGGAATTTCTTGGGAAGTGTTGGGTGCTGCTTCTATCCTGAGGTGAGAATTCTTAGGAACCTGAATTTGGTGATCTACAACATCTACCATATTTATAGAAATCTCCATTTGGTCAATACCTTGGTCTTCTATTATATCTAGTACAACATCTTCATGAATTGTTGGGGTTGCTATAAGGAAGAGGGGGGTTGTTGTATCCATATAAATCCTTCTTATCAAGAGTAACTCTACGGGATATTCATATGGCTTCTGAGCATGTGAATTACCTCTTTGTTCATAAGGAAACGTTTTCCATAAATTGTATAAGTCTTCCCCCTTATCCATGGCTTCCAAGAGTTCTTCTTCATTTTGGTATTTTCTATGGCATACATAGGCATATTGGTGAGTTCTCATAATCACCATGCATTTTTCAGTAGGATCATAGGGCCTCCAAGTCAATTCATCAAAATATAGGTTCTCCAAATCATACATACCTCTAAACAGGGTTGGATATCCTAAAAATATGTAATGCCCAAACATACATGGGTAACAACTTAGGGGGAATTTTCACATCGTAAAGTCTAATGTATGTGAAATCTTCAGAGAGAAAATAATCCCCTATTTATTCCTTTTTAAGGAAGGCTTTGACTCTAGGTCCCATTCTTTCAGGGAGGTCTCTTATTAGAATCCACTGAATCTCCATTATGAATTTATCACAAAACCATCCCAAGTGAGAACATCCTGCATGCATCTTCGAGAACCTATTATGAATATAGGGACTCCTAGTGGCTCTTAGCCTCTCTTCACCTTGTTCACCTAAATTTCCTACTATCAAGTGCATGAGGATTGAGTAATGGGAGAATGGGGGCAATACTCTCCTTCACTCCAAAACCACTTTCTTCAACTCTAGTAGTTGTGAGTGCATTTGCCTACTCAATTCTTCTTCCCAGGCATAGATGGGAGGAGTTTTTCTCCTATCACTCTATGCTACCAGGTACAAAACATTTCTTCCTACTACACTGAGTTCTTCAACTCCCAAAATGATGCTAATCATATCACAAAAATCTCTAACCCAGGGTTATAAGGCAGTATTTCTAATGGGGAATTAGTATTGTATAGGTTCATATGGCTCAAAAAAAGTTTTAAAAACTTCTAACTTAGGCAATATGCAGGACTGTCTCTCAATTACCTGAAGAAGTAGTGGCATGTTTGAAGGTGTCAATTCGAAGAGTCATTGGATGCACTTAGCCATGATGCCAAACACTGGTGGGTCCTTGTTGTCTCAGATAGTTTTGGTGTTCTCATCATAGGCCACCACCAACCATACCATTAGGTCCGAATACTCTAGGGCATATTAACTTCCCTACATTTTTGGTCCATTGATTTTTCCTAGAAACACCCTGGTTTTATGATTTTTAGGCCTTGAAGAACAATTTAGCTAGCAGCAAAGGGGCACATTGCAAATTCTCCATGGTGGGTGCAAAGCTCTAAATACAAGTATTTTCAATTTCATATTGTTGGGCCAGTGTGAGCTTCTTTTTTGGCCCAAACCTTTTAGAGAAATCATACAACCCCGTTCTAGTAGCTTCTTCTCCAATGAGCTCAACATATGGTTACTGGTCGGTGACAAAGCTCACTATCTCTTTAGTATCCTTTGGTATGAAGGCAACTCCCCAAGAAGCCATTTTATTTTTAGAAAATACTTCAATTGACAAAAATACACTTTCCTGAATTTTCTCTTAATTTTTTGCTCACCAACACTAGTTTTTTTTCTCTGTGAATTCTCACTTAAGATAACTAGGGTGGTAGTGATGTTCAAGAGTGGGGGTTTAAGTACTTGAGGGTGGAGTGGCATCATAAATATCACATCTGAATTCACCAACAACCTTTTAAATTCAGCCAATAGATGTCTGCATTGTGTTATTTTTAAAATCAGATAGTTATGGTATGTGATCTTCCTCGGCCTGTACATCAATGAGGACTTTGGTTTGTGCACCTTTAATAATTTACAGTGTATTCATTGGTCATTGGATTGCACTATGGTATTAATAACGTGGTTGATAGTGGCTTTCATAGAAAATATCTTCTAAATGTTTTGCCACATTGGTCCTACAAAGGGTTTAGCTCAAAGTATACTGCACATATATATAAAAATTAATGTTCAGACTTTAGGCTGAGTTAATTCATTTAAATCTTCTATAACTTAGGCCCTTGATAAAATTCAAATTAAAACTATAATTAATTCAATAATTCATGTTTCAAACCTTAGAAAAATTAAACTTCTTAGCTTTTCTAAATTTTTATAAGATTTTAAATAGATTTTTTGGCTTATATTTTAGTCTTCTTTAAGAGCATATGCCATTAGATTCATTTTAGAGAGTGCACGAATGTCTAGATCCGTAGAGCTTCATGTTAATTAAGTTAAAAAGGGAAAACATTTACAATGTATTAGACCCTTACTTAAATTCGATTATCTTAAAGTTAATAAATGGTTAATCAAAAATTAAGGCACCTAGGCAAAATATTTACCAGTTAAAATCTGAGCATCTAGGAGAGTGCTTACCTTGTGCGCTGCCATTGAGATCCTAAAACCTGCATGGTCGTTAGTCCAATGATAAACATACACTTAATTTTAGATAACCTTGAACAATAGGCCTAAAACATTAGGTGAAAAATAAATTGATTTAAAACACTTAGGTTTAAACTTTATAACTCTCGACGTGCTCATTACCTAAAAGGGAAAAATATTTGTCAATGTATTAAACCCACACATAATGCAGATTTATTAAAATTGATCGGTGATTAAAACTTTTAATATTTTTTTGATTAAACCACAAGCACTTTAAAAAAATGATTACTACCTCCACCACTTTTTTTTAGATCGAATAATGGACGTGTGTGCCCGTTGAATTCCTTAGATATGCACGCGGGTTAACCGAAAAGAAGGGGGGTCATCATCAACATATTAGACCCTCATTAATCATGATTATTCATGAAGATTAATTCTTAATAAAACCTTTGATTAATTATTCAAAAAAACCTTGTTTTAGTACCTTCGAGCATCTTTGGGAGCGTGCCCCATCAGATCTGGGCGAGAGTGAGGGCTATCATCAAGATATCAAAGTTGTGCACTTTTTACCCAAAGGGGGAATCATTTATTTTTATAAACCTTGTTAATCATAATTAACTTTGCTTTAACATGTTTTGAATTTTAGTTTATGGATATTTGGTAGTTATCATCTAACCACTTCAGTGAGCATTTGTCATTGGATCAAATGGGGATCATGCGTTGTCGTTTAGATCTACAAGTTGCATGATATTTATCTGAAAGAGGTGTGTTACCCTCATTTTAATTTATGTGAAACCTTATGTTATAATTCTGCTTTAGACCTTGGTAATTTCAAGCGCGTTGATTATTTCAAAGGGGGAATGTTTAACGATGTATTAAACCTTTGTTAATCATACTTATTTTATAACTAATGAGGATTAATTAAAACTTGATTCCTAGGTGCTTTTAAAACCTCCAACATTAAGGATCGGTTATCTTAGGTAGTGTACGCTAGTAGTTTTTATTCAATTTGTGCGCTATCATTTAGATCCGAGAAGTTGGGCACTAGTTATCTTCAGGATTTATTTTGAGATTGACTTTAAATCCACATTAATTAAATAGGAAAATCAAGCTTTTATCAGTGCTGACCAGAATAGTGAAGATAGATATGGCCTTGCGAGCAAAAGAAAAGGTTGGATACATCAGTTTCTTAAATATAAATAAATAAGATTTTATTATTATATTTTAATGGAAAAAACTGGGTAAGGAAATCCTTATGGTAAACTTAAAGATTTTACAAGTTTATGCACTTCCAAATTTTAGGTTTAAGCTACTTTTATAAAATTGACCAAGTAAGGATAACAATTCTAATTATACCTTATGTGTAGACCAATGCCTAGATTCATTGGGTTGTTATAGCAATTTTAATAACACATTCAAATGAACAAAAAGAATGGAGAAAAGAAGAAATTAGTGTTATTAAATTCATTCGAATATTGTAATGAACCAAATAGTTAAAAAATGAAGTAAATGTTCATAACACATTTAAATAATGTAATATATTATGAAGCTACACACAAAACTAAAGACAATGAATTGATAGAAATGAAGTCCATAATTGTATTAATTTTCAAGAAAGTTACATGTAGAGTTGACAAAATACCATTTGACTCTGAATGTATTAATACAATGAAAAAACTCTATTCAAATTATGTAATAAAATTCTTCTACTCTCCCGTTCCAATATCTAGACCTTTGGCTCAATATATATGAAAATGATCTCAGCTTCTTGAGCACTATTCTATCAAAAGCCTGCATAGAAAAGGGAGGAATGAGGAATGAAAAGAAGATATACACAAAGGTAATACAACAACATGAATACAGGGCACTCAAGTATACCTCTTAGCAAAAATTTTCCATATCTAAAGCTTGATGCATATTCTAACCGTAGCTGTCATGCTTTCCTTTATGTTGTTCAGTATGGAGTTCATTTTTTCTGCATCGTTGTACCATATTTATTAGTTTCCTTCAAAAAGTGATGCCTTCATGAATTCAAAACTATTTTTTACTTTAGTGCCATCCTTCAGGATTACCTCCTTATCCTGCATTTCTTCAAAATATTCAGCCATTAGTAGGAGAGTGGGATAAATGATTTCCAAGTCTTGCTCTTTCTGATATAGTACTCTCCTCATCTCTTGGGTAGTGAATTGGATCAATTTGATCTACCAGAATATTTTTGTGATACCATCAATTCTATCCTGTATTTTAAAATTGTTTTCTCTCTTGATTTTAGAAAGGCAAACTACATAATTTGTCTCGTCATTAGCCTTCGAAGGTTGCACTTGTGTAATGGTCACTTGAGACAATTGTTCTTGCAAGCTATCAATATTGGATTGCATTTCTATTATTTTAGTATCTTTCACCTCTAGATATCTTCTCAAATCCTTATTTTTTTAGAGTAGATGTTCAGTAGTATTCTCTTGTAAGACTTTATTTAAATTAACCATGTCATAATATTCTCCCTCTAGTGCTATATCCCTTATGTTTTCATCTATTCAGGAAGCAAAAGGATTTGTGGAGTAGGTATAGATATTTTTGCCATGGATGTCCTAGATATGTCATCTTCTGCTCCTGCAATAGATCTTTCTTCCATGTTGCTCATTTTTTCTACCATCTACAATTCTTGCTCACTGGCAGCATTGAAAATTGTTTCTTCTTCCACACTTTCTAGTGTGTCCTTTGCTGAAGTTTGAGCTAGCTTCGGCTTCTTTATTTTAGGGGCAAATATAACTTCTTGCAACTTAACCCGATGTCCTCTAAATGTCTTCAAAACCACTTGCTTTCATCATGTTCATCTATAACACTACTGGGATTTGAACTTCACTATTATTGATCTTCAGATACTTGGGAATGGCTCTTGGGGTCAATTTCCTCACACTAGTAAGGGCTAACAATTTTTTAGAAATAGGAACTATAGCTTGCTTCTCTGAAACTGTAGGTTCTAGGGAGGATACAATGGCAATCTCCTTCCATTTCTTTATGCAAAATTCTACAAGAATTTCTTGGGAAGTGTTGGGTGTTGTTTCTATCCTGAGGTGAGAACTCTTAGGAACCTAAATTTGGTGATCTAAAACATCTGCCATATTTATTGAAATCTCTATTTTATCAATACCTTGGTCTTCTATTATCTCTAGGACAACATCTTCATGAACTTTTGGGGTTGCTACAAGGAAGAGGGGGGTTGTTGTATCCACATAAATCCTTCTTATCGAGAGTAACCCTAGGGGATATTCATATGGCTTCTGAGCACGTGAATTACCTCTTTGTTCATAAGGAAACTTTTCCATAAATTGTATAAGTCTTCCCCCTTCTCCATGGCTTCCAAGAGTTCTTCTTCATATTGATCTTTTTTATGGCATACATAGGCATATTGGTGAGTTCTCATCATCGCCATGTATTTTTTAGTAGGATCATAGGTCCTCCAAGTCAATTCATCAGAATATATGTTCTCCAAATCATACATGTCTCTAAACAGGGTTGGATATCCTAAAAATATGTAATGCCCAAACTTACATGGGTAACAACTTAGGGGGAATTTTCACCTCGTAAGGTCTAATGTATGTGAAATATTCAAAGAGAAAGTAATCCCCTATTTATTCCTTTTTAAGGAAGGCTTTGAATCTAGGTCCCATTCTTTTAGGGAGGTCTCTTATTAGAATCCACTGAATATCCATTATGAATTTGTCACAAAACCACCCCAAGTGAGAACATCCTTCATGCATCTTCGATAACCTATTCTAAATATAGGGACTCCTAGTGGCTCCTAGCCTCTCTTCACTTTGGTCACCTAACTGTCCTGCTATCAAGTGCATGAGGATTGAGTAAAGGGAGAATGGGGGCATTACTCTCCTTCGCTCCAAAACTACTTTCTTCAACTCTATTAGTTGTGAGTGCATTTTCCTACTCAATTTTTCTTCCCAGGCATTGATGGGAGGATTTTTTCTCCTGTTACTCTATGCTACCAGGTACAAAACATTTCTTCCTACTGAATTGATTTATTCAACTCCCAAAATGATGTTAATCATATCACAAAAATCTCTAACCTAGGTTTTGAAGGTAGTCTTTCTAATGGGGAATTCATATTGTACAGGTTCAGATGGCTTGAAAAAAGTTTTGAAAACTTCTAACATAGGCAACATGCAGTACTGTCTCTCAATTACCTGAAGAAGTAGTGGTGTGTTTGAATGTGTCAATTCTAAGACTCATTGTATGCACTTGGCCATGATGCCAAATACTGGTCGGTCCTTGTTGTCTCAGATAGTTTTGGTGTTCTCATCATAGGCCACCACCAACCATACCATCAGGTCCGAAGAGTAGTATACTTTAGGGCATATTAACTTCCCTACATTTTTGGTCCATTGATTGCTCTTGGAAACACCCTGGTTTTGTGATTTTTGGACCTTGAAGAACAATTTAGCTATCAGCCATGGGGCACATTGCAAATTCTCCATGGTGGGTGCAAAGCTCTAAATACAAGTATTTTTAATTTCATATTGCTGGGCCAACGTGAGTTTCTTTTTTGGCCCAAAATTTTTAGAGAAATAATACAACCCCGTTCTAGTAGCTGCTTCTCCAGTGAGCTCAACATATGGTGACTGGTCGGTGACAAATCTCACTATATCTTTAGTATCCTTTGGCATGAAGGCAACTCCCCAAGCAGCCATTTTGTTTTTACAAAACACTTCAATTCACAAAATGCACTCTCCTGAATTTTCTCTTTATTTTCTTCTCACCAACATTAGTTTTTTTGCTCTGTGAATTCTCACTTAAGATAACCAAGGTGGTAGTGACGTTCAAGAGTGGGGGTTTAAGTACTTGAGGGTGAAGTGGCCTCATCAATCTTGCATGCAGCTTCACAAACAACCTTTTGAATTCAGCCAATAGATGTCTGCATTGTTTTATTGTTAAAATCGAATAGTTATGGTATGCGATCTTCCTTGGCCTGTACATCAATGAGGACTTTGGTTTGTGCACCTTTAATAATTTACAATGTATTCATTGGTAATTGGATTGAACTATGGTATTAAGAACATGGTTGATAGTGGATTTCATAGGAAATATCTTGTAAATGTTTTGCCACCTTGGTCTTGCAAAGGGGTTAGCTCAAAGTATACCGCACATATATATATATATATATATATATATATATATATATATATTAATGTTCAGAATTTAGGCTCGGTTAATTCATTTAAATATTTCGTAACTTAGGTCCTTGACAAAATTCAAATTAAAAATATCATTAATTCAATAATTCATGTTTCAAACCTTAGGCAAATTAAAATTCTTAGCTTTTCTAAAGTTTTATAAGATTTTTAATTGATTTTTTGGCTTATATTTTAGTCTTAATAAAACATTTTATTAATTATTTGAAAAAACCTTATGTTAGTACCTTCAGGAATATTTTGGAGCGTGCCCCATCGGATCTGGGCGAGAGTGAGGGCTATCATCAAGATCTCAGAGCTGTGCACTTTTTACCCCAAGGGGGAATCATTTATTATGCATTTAGAACCCTTGTTAATCATAATTAGCTTTGCTTTAACATGTTTTGACTTTTAGTTTATGGATATTTGGCAGTTATCATATGACCACTTCATTGAGCATTTGTCGTTGGATCAAATGGGGATCATGCACTATCGTTTAGATCTACGATTTGCACAATATTTATCTGAAAGATGTGTGTTACCCTCATTTTTAATTTATGTGAAACCTTATGTTATAATTCTACTTTATACCTTGGTAATTTCAAACACGTTGATTATTTCAAAGGGGAGAATGTTTAACAATGTATTAAAAATTTATTAATCATGCTTATTTTAAAGCTAATGAGGATTAATTAAAAATTGATTCCTAGGTGCTTTTAAAACTTCCAACATTAAGGATCAGTTACCTTAGGTAGCGCGCGCTAGTAGATTTTATTCAAGTTGTGCGCTATCATTTAGATCTAAGAAGTTGTGCGCTAGTTATCTTCAGGATTTATTTTGAGATTGAATTTAAACCCACATTAATTAAATAGGCTAATCAAGCTTTTATCGGTGCTGACCAAAATAGTGAAGATAGATATGGCCTTGCTAGCAAAAGAAAATGTTGGATACATCAGTTTCTTAAAGAAAAATAAAGAATATTTTATTATTATATTTTAATGGACCAAAATGGGTAAGGAAATCCTTGTGGTAAACTTAAACATTTTAGAAGTTTATGCACTTCCAGATTTTAGGTTTAAGCTACTTTTATAAAATTGATCAAGCAAAGATAACAATTCTAATTTATGTGTAGACCGGTGCCTAGATTCATTGGGTTGTTATAGCAATTTTAATAACACATTAAAATGAATAAAAAGAATGGAGAAAAGAAGAAATTAGTGTTATTGAATTCATTCGAATATCGTAATAAACCTAATAGTTAACAAATGAAAGAAATGTTCATAACACATTCAAATAATGTAATATATTATGAAGCTACACACAAAATTGAAGATAATGAATTGATAGAAATGAAGTCCAAAATTGTATTAATTTTCAATAAAGTTACATGTAGAGTTGACAAAATACCATTTGACTCTGTAATGTATTAATACAATGAAAAAACTCTATTTAAATCATGTAATAAAATTATTCTACTCTCCCGTTCCAATCTCTAGACCTTGGGCTCAATAGATATGGAAATGATATCAGCTTCTTAAGCAATATTCTATCAAAACCTGCATAGCAAAGGGGAGGAATGAGGAATGAAAAGAATATATACACAAAGGGAATACAACAACACAAATATAGGGCACTCAAGTATACCTCTTAGCAAAATTTTGCTATCTCTAACGCTTGATGCAGATTTTGACCATAGTTGATGTCGTTATAACTTTAGGTTCTTGAATCCATTTTTTTGGCCTCAATTTGACCTCACAATTGTCACCATATCCTTTGATCTTCCAAATACTATACAATTGTCTCCACTACCCCATTTTGTCTGCATTCTGGATTCAGCTGTGACTCTATCTCTCTTGTGTTCTGACCTCATCCTGTGGTTGGATCTCTATTCTGAAACTTTGGCTTGCTTCAGCAATCTTTGTTTCTTCCATTAGATGTGTATTTAGCTTTATCTATAGACCACATAATTTGGTTCTCTTATTTTTTTGATCTGTTGAAGTTTTTTGATCTACTTTTCAATGAGTCTCCATGCATCTATATGAAAGGTTACAACAAACCTCAATGTATTTATTTTTTACAGAATTCTACTCTTATGTATGTTGATAAAAACTTTGTTTTTCTCATACATAGTAGTAAGGGAGTCTACAGTATTAATCAAGAATGTACCCTATCTAGGCATATCTTTTTCATCATCACATTCACAGTCAAACTCTTTTATCATGTTCATGATCAGATCTTCTATGTTGGTAGCCTTTAAGAATTCGTCTAATGATAGTTCGATCTCTGCCATGCTTTTCTTTATGTTGTTCAATATGGAGTTCATTTTTTCTGCATCGTTATATCATATTTATTAGTTTCCTTAAAAAAGTGATGCCTTCATGAATTCAAAACTATTTTTTACTTCAGTGCCATCCTTCAAGATTACCTCCTTATCCTGCATTTCTTAAAAATATTCAGCCATTAGTAGGAGAGTGGCATAAATGATTTACAAGTCTTGCTCTTTCTGATATAGTACTCTCCTCATCTCTTGGGTAGTGAATTGGATCAATCTAATCTACTAGAATATTTTTGTGATACCATCAATTCTATCCTGTATTTTAAAAGAGATTTCTCTCTTGATTTTAGAAAGGCAAACTACATAATCTATCTCTTCATTAGCCTTCGAAGGTTGCACTTGTGTAATGGTCACTTGAGACAAGTGTTCTTGCAATCTATCAATTATGGATTGCATTTATATTATTTATTATCTTTTACCTCTAGCTGGTTTCTCAAATCCTTATTTTTTTGGAGCAGATGTTTAGTAGTCTTCTCTTGTAAGACTTTGTTTAAATTAACCATGTCATCATATTCTCCCTATAGTGCTATATCCCTTGTGTTTTCATATATTCAGAAATAAAAAAGGATATGTAGAGTATGTATAGATATTTTTGCCATGGATGTCCTAGATATGTCATATTCTGCTCCTACAGTAGATATTTCTTCCATGTTGCCCATTTTTGCTACCATCTACAATTCTTGCTCACTGGCAACACTGAAAAATGTTTCGTCTTCCACTCTTTCTAGTGTGACATTTGCTGAAGTTTGAGCTAACTTGGGCTTCTTTATTTTAGGGGTAAATATAACTTCTTGCAACTTAACCTGATGTCCTCTGAATGTCTTCAAAACCTCCTGCTTTCATCATGTTCATCTATAACACTACTGGGATTTGAACTTCACTATTATTGATCTTTAGAGACTTGGGAATGGCTCCTGGGGTCAATTTCATCACACTAGTAAGGGCTAACAATTTTTCAAAAATAGGAACTATAGCTTGCTTCTCTGAAACTGTAGGTTCTAGGGAGGATACAATGGCAATTTCCTTCCCTTTCTTTGTGCGAAATTCTATAGGAATTTCTTGGGAAGTGCTAGGTGTTGCTTCTATCCTGAGGTGAGAACTCTTAGGAACCTAAATTTTGTGATCTAAAACATCTGCCATATTTACTAAAATCTCTATTTGATCAATACCTTGGTCTTCTATTATCTCTAGTACAAAATCTTCATGAACTGTTGGGGTTGCTACAAGGAAAATGGGGGTTGTTGTGTCCACAAAAATCCTTCTTATCGAGAGTGACCCTAGGGGATATTCATATGACTTCTAAGCATGTGAATTACCTCTTTGTTCATAAGGAAACTTTTTCCATAAATTGTATAAGTCTTCCCCCTTCTCCATGGCTTCCAAGAGTTCTTCTTCATATTGGTATTTTATGTGGTGTACATAGGCATATTGGTGAGTTCTCATCATCACCATGTATTTTTTAGTAGGATCATAGGTCCTCCAAGTCACTTCATCAGAATATATATTCTCCAAATCATACATGCCTTTAAACATGGTTAGATATCCTAAAAATATGTAATGCCCAAACTTACATGGGTAACAACTTAGGGGGAATTTCACCTCGTAAAGTCTAATGTATGTGAAATATTCAGAGAGAAAGTAATCCCCTATTTCTTCCTTTTTAAGGAAGGCTTTGACTCTAGATCCCATTCTTTTAGGGAGGTCTCTTATTAGAATCCACTGAATCTCCATTATGAATTTGTCACAAAACCACCCCAAGTGAGAACATCCTTCATGCATCTTCGAGAACCTATTTCGAATATAGGGACTCCTAGTGGCTCCTAGCCTCTCTTCACTTTGGTCACCTAACTATCCTGCTATCAAGTGCATGAGGATTGAGTAAAGGGAGAATGGGTTCATTACTCTCCTTTGCTCCAAAACCGCTTTCTTCAACTCTATTAGTTGTGAGTGCTTTTTCCTACTCAATTCTTCTTCTAGGGCATAGATGGGAGGATTTTTTCTCCTGTTACTCTATGCTACCAGGTACAAAACATTTCTTCCTACTACATTGAGTTTTTCAACTCCCAAAATGATGTTAATCATATCACAAAATTATCTAGCCTAGGTTTTGAAGGTAGTATTTCTAATGGGGAATTCATATTGTACAGGTTCAGATGGCTCAAAAAAAGTTTTGAAAACTTCTAACTTAGGCAACATGCATGACTGTCTCTCAATTACCTGAAGAAGCAGTGGCCCGTTTGAAGGTGTCAATTTGAAGACTCACTGGATGCACTTGGCCATGATGTCAAACACTGGTCAGTCCTTGTTGTCTCAAATAGTTTTGGTGTTCTCATCATAGGCCACCACCAACCATACCATTAGGTCCAAAAAGTAGTATACTCTAGGGCATATTAACTTCCCTTCATTTTTGGTCCATTGATTGCTCTTGGAAATGCCCTAGTTTTGTGATTTTTGGGCCTTGAAGAACAATTTAGCTAGCAGCCATGGGGCACATTGCAAATTCTCCATGGTGGGTGCAAAGCTCTAAATACAAGTATTTTCAATTTCATATTGCTAGGCCATTGTGAGCTTCTTTTTTGGCCCAAACATTTTAGAGAAATCATACAACCTTGTTCTAGTAGTTACTTCTCCAGTGAGCTCAACATATGGTGACTGGTCAGTGAAAAAGCTCACTATATCTTTAGTATCCTTTGGGATGAAGGCAACTACCCAAGCAACCATTTTATTTTTAGAAAACACTTCAATTCACAAAAATACACTCTCTCAAATTTTATCTTAATTTTTTCTCACCAACACCAATTTTTGCTCTGTGAATTCTCACTTAAGATAACCAGGGTGGTAGTGACATTCAAGAGTGGGGGTTTAAGTACTTGAGGGTGGAGTGGCCTCATCAATCTCGCATGCAGCTTCACCAATAGCCTTTTGAATTCAGCCCATAGATGTTTGCATTATGTTATTTTTAAAATCGTATAGTTATGGTATGCGATCTTCCTCGGCCTGTACATCCATGAGGAATTTGGTTTGTGCACTTTTAATAATTTATAGCGTAGTCATTGGTCATTGCATTGCAATATGGTATTAAGAATGTGGTTGATAGTGGCTATCATAGGAAACATCTTGTAAATGTTTTGCCACCTTGGTCCTACAAAGGGGTTAGATCAAAGTATACTACACACACACACACACACACATATATATATATAATTCATTTAAATCTACTCAGTTAATTCATTTAAATCTTCTGTAACTTAGGCCCTTGACGAAATTCAAATTAAAACTATCATTAATTCAATAATTCATGTTTCAAACCTTAGGCAAATTAAACTTCTTAGCTTTTCTAATTTTTTATAAGATTTTTAATTGATTTTTTGGCTTATATTTTAGTCTTATTTAAGAGCATATGCCATTAGATTCATTTTAGAGAGTGCACGACTGCCTAGATCCGTAAGGATGCATGTTAATTAAGTCAAAAAGGGAAAACATTTACAACATATTAGACACTTACTTAAACTCGATTATCTTAAAGTTAATCAATGGTTAATCAAAAATTAAGGGACCTAGGCAAAATATTTACCAATTAAAATCTGAGCAGCTAGGAGAGCGCTTACCTTGTGCGTTGCCATCGAGATCCTGAAAGTTGCATGGTTGTTAGTCCAATGATAAACGTATACTTCATTTTAGTTAACCTTGAACAATAGGCCAAAAACCTTAGGTTAACAATAAATTGATTTAAAACACTTAGGCCTAAACTTTATAACTCTCGATGTGCTCATTATCTAAAAGGGAAAAATATTTATCAATGTATTAAACCCACACATAATCCAGATTTATTAAAATTGATCGGTGATTAAAACCTTTAATAGTTTTTTATTAAACCACAAGCACTTTAAAAAAATGATTACTTCCTCCACCAGTTTCCATTAGATCAAATAATGGACGTGTGTGCCCGTTGAATTCCTTAGATATGCATGTGGGTTAACCGAAAAGAAGGGGGGTCATCATCAACATATTAGACCCTCATTAATCATGATTATGCATGAATATTAATTCTTAATAAAACCTTTGATTAATTATTCGAAAAAAACCTTGTGTTAGTACCTTCAGGCATCTTTGGGAGCATGCCCCATCAGATCTGGGCAAGAGTGAGGGCTATCATCAAGATCTCAGAGTTATGCACATTTTACCCCAAGGGGGAATCATTTATTATGCATTTAGAACCCTTGTTAATCATAATTAGCTTTGCTTTAACATGCTTTGACTTTTAGTTTATGGATATTTAGTAGTTATTATCTGATCAATTCGGTGAGCATTTGTCATTGGATAAAATGGAGATCGTGCACTATCGTTTAGATCTACAAGTTGCACGATATTTATTTAATTTACGTGAAACCTTATGTTATTATTCTGCTTTAGACCTTGGTAATTTTAAGCGCGTTGATTATTTCAAATGGGGGAATGTTTAAAGATGTATTAAACCTTTGTTAATCATGCTTATTTTAAAGCTAATGAGGATTAATTAAAACTTGATTCCTAGGTGCTATTAAAACCTTCAACATTAAGGATCGGTTACCTTAGGTAGTGTGCGCTAGTAGATTTTATTCAAGTTGTGCACTAGTTATATTTAGGATTTATTGTGAGATTGACTTTAAATCCACATTAATTAAATAGGCAAATCAAGCTTTTATCAGTGCTGACCAGAATAGTGAAGATAGATATGGCCTTGCTAGCAAAAGAAAAGGCTGGATACATCGATTTCTTAAAGAAAAATAAAGAACATTTTCCTTGGACTTATGAAGACCTTAATATCTTCAAAATATATGTAATGACACATATAATACCATTGAAGGAATATTCCAAGCCATTTAGGCAAAAATAGAGGAAATATAACCCTACTCTACACCCAATAATGCAAAAGAAGGTACAAAAAATTACTGAATTCCAAAATAGTCAAAAAGGTAAGATTTTCTTCTTGGATATCCAATTTAGTACCAGTCAGAAAAATATTTCATTAAAGGATAATTATCCATTGCCCAATATGGAACAACTATTGGAAGCAGTAGTTGGTTCATCTAGATTTTCCTTGTTAGATGGATTTTTTGGATATAATTAAATTCAAATTAATCTAGAAGATAAACATAAAAAAACATTCACTACACCTTGGGGCACATTTGAATATTTAAGAATACCTTTTGGCCTGATGAATGCAAGTGCTACCTTTCAGAGAGCAATGGAATTTGCCTTCAAAGGATTAATGTTCAAAATAGTAGTTGTATACCTGGATGATATCACAGTATTTTCTAAAAATCTAGAAGATCACTTAGAACATTTAGCTACAATTTTTGCTTGATGCAAAGAATTTGGAATTTCTCTAAATCCCAAGAAATTCATATTTGGGACTACACAAAGAAAATTATTAGGCCATATAGTTTCATAAAAGGGAATAAGTATTGATCCAGAAAGAATAGAAGCTATATCCAAAATTCCTCCTCCCATAAATTTAAAAGGAGTCAGATCATTCTTTGGCAAGATAAATTTTGTCAGAATATTTGTTCCTAATTTTGCAGAGATGACCAATCCCATAAATGACATGGTTAAAAATATTGGGGAAATAAAAGGGATAGTAGAAAACATGGAAGAATTCAATAAGATAAAAGAAGCCCTCTCTACAACTATTGCCCTAAGCTACCTAGATTATTAAATTAACCATGTCATCATCTTCTCTCTATAGTGCTATATCCCATATGCATATGAAAACTCCATTGATGCAGTTATTTCATAGAAAGATGATGAAAATAATGAAACGCTAATAACCTTCATGAGTGCAGGCTTAAAAGGGGCACATCTTAAATATACCTTACTAGAAAAGCATGTTTATGGAGTTATTCAATACTTAGAACATTTCAAAGGTATATTTGTTCAAACAAATTTTACTATTGCATACCTTTTATAAAAATAAAAGATATTTTTACCCAATTGGAATCATTAGGAAGACTAGCAAGATGGATGGTGAAATTTTTGCAATATGATGCTAAATTCAAAATAGTCAAAACTGTAAGAGGATAGGGTTTGGCCAAATTTTTTGGATAGAAAAGAAGGAGAAGACTTTAACAATGTTCTTACAATAGATGAGATATATGACTCTAGGAGAATAAATAACATAGAATGCAAATGGTATGAGGAAATTCATGCATATTTACAAGCTCTATCTTTTTCAAGAGATATGTCAACAAATAAAATGAGGTCAGTAAAACTCCAGGCTCAAAAGTACCATGTGCAGGATGGTGTGCTTTATTGGAAGCATCCTGATGGAGTGTTATTAGTATTTTTATATGAAAATGAAGTCCCAAAAATAATCAATGAATTCCATGATGGTTTTTATGGGGGACATTTTGCTCCAAAAGCCACAACTAATAAAATCATGATAGTAGGATATTATTGGCCTTCCATTTTTAAATATGTATATAAATATGTTAGGAACTATCATAACTACCAAGTTTTTGTAGGAAAGAAGCAGTTAGCAGCCATGCCCCTCAATTCAGTGATCATTGAAGCACCATTCACCCAATGGGGTATTAACCTAATTGGAGAGATCAAGCCTAACTCGTCAGGCCAGCATAAATGGATCATAACTACAATGAATTACTTCAAAAAATGGGTAGAGGCTACACCTCTAAGAACTTCCACAACTACCACCATCATCAAATTCTTGGAAGAAAACATTCTAACCAGGTTTGGGGTTCCTCAAAAATTGGTGATAGATAATGCACAGTATTTTGTTTCATATGAAATGGTAGAGTTGTGTGCTAACTATGGAATTGAACTCTCACATTCTACTAATTATTACCCCCAAGGGAATGGTCTTGCTGAGTCATCAAATAAAAATGTAATAACTAGAATAAAAAGATTATTGGGTAAGAACAAAAAGGGATGGGATAGTGAACTAAAATTCGCTCTTTGGGTTGATAGGTTGTCTGTCAAAAGAAACATAGGAAGGACTCTCTATGAAATGGTATATGGAGAGAAGGTTTTGTTACCCTCTATTGGAACCATTTCTTGCATACATAGGATTATGATTGTCACGCTACAAGAAATCATTTGAAACTAACGACCTACTACAATATCTGGTCAACCTGCCTCTTTATTATAATTAACAAAATATTGCTAAAAAAAACATACAAAATGGATAAGGAAACCCCAATGGTAAACTTATAATTTTATAAGTATTTACACATTCCAGATTTAGTTATACATTATCTATATAAAAATTAACAAAGCAAAAACAACTTAATTATTATACCTTATGTAGACCGGTGCCTATCCAATTGGGTTGTTATAGTAATTTAACAACATTCATAACATGAACAGAAAGAATGATAAAAAGAAGAGTCGGTGCCATTAAACTCATTCGAATATCATAATCAAATTAAGGGTTAATCAATGAAAGAAACACTCATAACTTGTTCGAATATTGTAACCTATTATGAGGAAACACACAAAAATACTATTAAACTTTGAAATCCATAATTGTATTATTTTCTTCAATAATGATTACATGTAGAGTTGGCAGAATGCCATTAAACTCTATTTTCACAGCTTAATACAATGAAAAGCCTTGTTCAAATAATATAACAAGACTTCATCAATATTCCTTCTAAAATGTTAGCAAGGAGAATCTCTAAAATTTAGGCTTAGAAATACTGGAAATATTCTCAGCTCTCCAAACATAGCATTATCAAAACCTGCATAACAAAGGGAAGAATGAGGGATGGAAGAGAAATTAGACACAATGGAAATACAAAAACACAACTCAAAAGGGCACTCAATATACCCCTTAGAAAAAATTGCTATCTATAATGCTTGATGTTGATTTTGGCCCTGGATGCTTCCTTTTATATCCTCTGGTTCTTGAATCTATTATTTTTGGCCTAATATTGGCCTTACATTTGTCACCATATCCACTGATATTTTTGTATGTTGTCTAGCTGTATAGACCCTAGATCTCCTATTGAGATTTTTCCTTGGATTGAAGGGAGCTTTTATACTAAATAGATTTGGTAAACTTATTTTTCTTCTTCTATGATGTATACTTTCTTATTTCCTGTCTATCCTAGTTATTTGATTATGTCGTTATAGATTGACCAGGCTGCTATAGTAGAATTTTGATGTAAGATAGAGAGGGAATTGATGTGATGGTGAAGGGAGAGAAGGCAACATGGAATGTAGATGGACGAAATGACATAAATTACAAAATTGTTAAGAAGTATGTGGGAGCAATGGGAGTTGATTTGTACATGGGATGATGGTGAGATGACGCTCTATGGAGTGAATGGTTATGATGGACAAGAGAAGATGCCTAGAAGGGGGAGGGCAGTGCTAGGTAGGAGGAAAAATAGAATGGAAAACAAGATCTGGAAGTGCCTATATGGCACTTTCATAACTATATCCCATCGGAGTGAACCCTTTGTAACTATATTTCATCGAAGCACGAAGTGAGCAACTGTTTGTAAGCTAGAGCCATGTTTCACTCTTAATGTGCCTTCTTCATCTTCTAAAAATGCAGAATAGGAAATGGTTATACCTACGTATTGTGCTCTCCATCACTTTTCTTAGTGATGTCTCTACTTTGCCTCTAGCCACCCTTATTTATAAATCGATGGCTTTGATATGAGCTTGCTCAAACAGGATTATTTTATTTTTTGCATGGTATGCTATCTTTCTTGGTGGGCATGTGTGATCCAATTTTGTTCCAGGATGTCAGGATTTGTCTTTCGATCAGTTCACCTCATCTTCACACTGGTACAGTCCGTGTGATCTTTCTTGATAGTCTGTTCATTTTGTCCCTTGGTTGTGGCCTGAATTAGTCATTTCTTCGGGTCCTTTGCTTGTATTTACAATTCATCTTGTAGTGGTCGCTATTTTTTGCAGATTACTTCTATTTAATGGTTGTATATATTAATGATTTACCACCTTAGTCTCTCTTGTATTGTTAATAAGTTACTCCTCTCCTCTAGTTGTGGTTTTCCAGAGTTGCACATGGAGATTTGTACTTATTGGATCCTTCAACTCACATCTCGTACCTCTGTTTGATACTTTCATGCCTGCAAAAAATGTTAGCCCTAAAATATAGTAGATGTATGTCAGTGGTGGCCTCATGTACTATAAAAGATACCCAAATATTTTATTAGTTAGTCTCTTTTGTGCTTTTATTTTTTTGAAAATAATAATATTTAACTCAAAATTAAAACCTTTTCCTTCGTCGATTATTGATTTTTTTTAAAGGATAATCATAGTGATTTAGAAAATACTCACCTTTGGTTAATGCTCACCCCTTAATGACTTGCTCACCTTACTAGTGATTCATCGTTCGATTGAATATGTGGTTCTGCGTGTTCATCCGATCATCTAAAATTGTGTTGGCATTTATTGAAGAGAGGGGGTCGTTATCACACATTTAGACCTTTTATTAACCTTAATTAATTCTCCATTGGTGAAATAAACCATGTCTCTTATTGTTCAGGTAGATTGGTCATGTGTGACCGTCGAATGTGGTCGAGATTCATCACTATCATTAGATCTGGAAGTGTTGTGTGCTTCTTAATAGGCTCTATCTTCCTTTAATGGCCTCGATTAGGCATAGCCATTGGATGAAAGTGAATATGAGCGCATCCATTTGATCTATAGTTTATATGAGACTACACTTTTCTTAGTGTTTGACTTCATCTATTAAGTGCCACCATTGGATCAGGTAGGGATAAACACAACCGTCAAATTAAGTCATCATGGTACAATTTTTAATGGATGATTGCTCCAAATAGTGCCACCATCGAATATTTTCCAATTGCACATGATCGTCGGATCTCATTTTGTCTTTATACAACTTGTCAACCCTTAATAGCTTTGTGAGATCACAATCATAGGATCTTTACTTGTATTGAGTGTTATCATTGGATTCCACTTATTCTTTATATGTCCTTGATTAAATTGTGGTCGTTAGATCTCGATAGGTTGAAACATAGTCGTTGATTTCTCTTTGGTTTATAATTGCTTTTAAATGAAGCGCTACCATCAAATCTGGGCTAGTTTGAGTGCAGCCATCGATTCACTTTAGCTCTTTGACTTGTCAACCTTTGATGGCTTCATGAAATCGTAGCTATCAGATCTAGGCAGGATCAAGCATATCCGTTGATTTCATTGGCTTTGAATTATCCTTTGAGCGAAGAACCATCGTTGGATCTTTCTAGATTGCACACAATCATTGATCTTCATTGACTACTTTTTCAAAGAAGCCCTCTTTTAATCTCTGAGCAACTTTCTTGTAGCGCAACCGTTAGATCAACCAGACTCAAGTGCAACCGTCAAATTTATTTGAACATGGGGTGTTTGTATTTGACTTTATCAGGAATTTTTTAATGGTTGATCATCTTGAGACGCATGCTATAGTTGGATTATCTTTAGTGATGGCACATTCATTGATATTCCTTAATCCTGCACATGCTTTAATCATGAGTGCGACTAATAACTTTAAACTAACCTTGGTGATTCATGGAAAAAGCACATTCGATGGATTGACTCTCGATCAAGCACAACCGTGGATCTTCTGTAACCTGTAAGTTAGGTATCCGAAAAATGCATGCTACTAATTTTCATTAACCTTGATTAAGTGAAAGGGGGATTATTAGTAACATGTTAGGACCATCGCTAAATATGATTAAATTTTATTAATTAGGTGTTGATTTAGTCTTACCGATAGATTTACCTTTGTTTACTTGAAGCGAACGCCGCCATCGGACTATCTCAGGATAAAGTGCATCCATTGATCTCCTTTGGATCTATGCAAACTTTAAAAATAAGTTGGGTTATCTTTGGTAATTTGTGGCAATTGTGCATCAGTCATATTATATGTGAGTTGCATGCAACCATTGGATTCAACTGAAGATGCTCTTCGCTTTAACATATAGAGTGCACATTTGGAGTTGTTATCTTTGGGAAAAGTGCATCCGTCAAATTAGTTCTTGGTAAAGCGCAACCGTGGATCCTCCATGACCTGTTAACTTTATAACTGAAAATAAACCTTGCATTAGTAGTAAGGGGGAGGTATTAGTGATGTATTATACCCTTTCTAATCTTGCTTAGTTATTTTAATCAGCATTTAACCTATTCAATGATACTTGACAAGTTTCAAGCGAGCACAACCACCCGATTTGATCACAATCGAGCACAACCCTTGGATTGCTTAAAATAGCTCAATGTTTAATTCAAGGGGGCAAAGAATCTCAAGGCTTTAATTAATACCTTCATTCAAACCTTAGATTTTTGGACTTTAGACCATGGTGTTCTCTCATTAGACCTCAAATTATCTCTTTTTAATACTTTAGGACTTAGGGGTTTATTCATTAGGCTTAGGTCCACAAATTATTTTTATTATTTTTAAAAGAAAGGCTTCACATTAGATTTATGGGTCATAACCCTTACTTTAAAATGTTGGGTATTTTAATGATTTGACCATGGTAGTGGATGCTTATATAATTTGACCTTTATGGATTTTCAAAGGATAAAACAACGGTCATAAGATCAACCAAAAAAAATGGCTAAGGTTAAATTCATAAACATATGGATGTCAACTTATCAGATGAAAATGTGACAAAGGCTAGCAACTTTTGTTAATTTGATTGAAACCAAAAATTTAAAATTGGGGGTTTTTTAAATATTGGGTTTATTTTGGCTCCAACATAGGCTCTGACTGCGATAATGTGCTGAAAATATGAGGCACTTGACAATTACATAATCTCCTGGTTTTATTACAATCTTGGAAAAAAATTCAAATCATCAAGACTGATAAGTAAAGCTTGAAAAACAAAACATAACAATTTTTAAATTGAAAAACTGTAATAACAACATAATATCAAAGTAATCGAGAATTTTAAAACTATAATTCCTTTTATTCAATTTGGAAACTAGGGTCATAATTTTAGGAACAGATGAGTTTTTTAGATATATTGTTATGTTTGTTTTAGCTAGGTCATAGGATATGATTACACATAATTTATTAAAGATGTTTGTTCCATAATGCTTTGGCCCATGTGTGTGTTTGTGTATTCATTTTTGATTCGTAAGTCTTCAAGAACTCTGCCATATTTGAGAAAAATAGTTAAGCCTAACGTATGATTTTACTCTTAAATATTTTTACCATTTTGTAGGGCTACACTGCCAGTCATGCGTCTATAGCCTCGATGGAGTTGCTTCTAGTTCCATTCAGTTTTACTCTACTGCAAGTCAAGCATCTATAGCCCCGGTAGAAGTTTTCCAAGATATCTCAGGTAGTGACTCAACTTACGTTATTTTGATTTTCTTTCTCGTTTGAGAATTATTTTGATATTAGCAAATTGTGCAATGAATATATCTGAGTTGAGGATTAGTTTATGGCTAAAAAGGATGAGTGTAATGATTTTTGGCTCAATCACCTTCTCAAAGATAACTTTGTTCCTTGGACCTTGAAATCACCTTAAGTATAATTTGTAATGTGAGGCCTTAACATGGTGTTTCAATCAACTTTGATTTCATTTTGTTTTATCATATGACCATTGCATAAACATTCATATTTAAAAAATTGTAAACATCATCAAAGCCTAAAAAAAATCTCCTTTCTTTTTATTACTGTTTGGAGGAACCAATAGTAATGTATACTCATCAAACTAAGAATATCATGTGAAACAACAAACTCAGAACCATACCAAAAAAAATAAAAGTTTATCTGGTAAACAAAATAACAGCAAAACACATCACTCTATTTTTGGGGTTTTTGTTTTTCTATTTTTTTTTCTTATTTATTATTTTTTTATTTTAGCTGGCCCCACCACAAGGATTATACATCTTGAGGTTTTGGCCATTAATAGGGATAACCATTGGTTCTCCTTGCAAGGCCTACAATTTGTATGTATTCTGACTAACAACATGGGCTATTTGGTATGGGCCAATCCATTTAGGTTCAAGTTTTCCTTTTTCACCATGCTTATCATTTTTAGGGTCCCAATACATGAATATATCTCCTTGAGAGAAAGGAGTGCCTTTGGCTTTCTTATTAAACAATTTTATAGTTTTCTGAGTTTGTTCCATCATTCTATTAAGGGTTTCTCTTCTCTACTTTTCTAACAGGGCAATTTGGTCTAGCGTTCTTTGTAAGGGTTTGGGATCTTCATGATCTTGCAATAAGGGGGAAAGTGCCATTTTTTCTATTCTTGAGGGTAATAAGGTTTTATCTCCATATACCATTTTGTAGGGAGTTTTTCCTGTGTTTCTCTTGACAGATAACCAATCAGCCCACAAACCAAATTTTAGTTCACTGTCTCATCCTCTTTTGTTCTTACCCAATGATATTTTTATCTTAGTTATTATATTTTTATTTGATGAATCAAAAATACCATTCCCTTGGAGATAATAATTAGTGGAATATAATAGTTCAATTCCATATTCAGCATAAAACTCTACCATTTCATATGAAACAAAATATTGTGCATTATCTGTTACCAGTTTTTGAGGAACCACAGACTTGGTTAGAATATTTTCTTCCAAGAATTTGATGATGGTGGTAGTTGTAAAAGTTCTTAGAGGTGTAGCCTCTACCCATTTTGTAAAGTAATCCATTGTATTTATGATCCACTTGTGTTGGCCTGACGAGTTAGGCTTGATTTATCCAAATAGGTCAATGTCCCATTTGGTGAACGGTGCTTCAATGGTCACTGACTTGAGGGGCATAGCTGCTAACTGCTTATTTTCTGCAAAAACTTGGCAGTTATGATAGTTCCTAACATATTTATATACATATTTAAAAATGGAAGGCCAATAATATCCTATTCTCATGATTTTAATATGTGGCTTTTAGAGCAAAATATCCCCCACAAAAACCATCATGGAATTCATTAATTATTTTTGGGACTTCATTTTCATATAAACAGACTAATAACACTCCATTAGGGTGCTTCCAATAAAGCACACTATCCTGCACATGGTACTTTTGATCCTGGAGTTTTACTGACCTCATTCTATTTGTTGACATATCTCTGAGAAAAGACAGAGTCTGTAAATATGTCAAAATTTCCTCATACCATTTGTATTTAACGTTATTGATTCTCCTAGAGTCATATATCTCATCTATTGTAAGAACATTGTTAAAGTCTTCTCCTTCATTGCTAGCTAAAAATTTAGCCAATCCCTGTCCTCTTATAGTTTTGACTATTTTGAATTCAACATCATATTGCAATAGTTTCACCATCCATCTTGTTGGTCTTCCTAATGGCTCTGATTGGGTAAAAATATATTTTATTGTTATAAAAGGGATGCAACATTAAACTTTGTTTGAATTGAATATACCTTTAAAATGTTCTAAGGATTGAATAACTGCATAAGCATGCTTTTATAGTAGGGTATATTTAAAATGTGCCCCTTTTAGGCCTGCACTCATGAAGGCTATTAGCCTTTCATTATTTTCATCATTTTTCTATGAAAGAAGTACAACAATGGAGTGTTCAAATGCATATGAGTAAATGTTAAAGTCTTTGGAATAATTTGGGTAGCTTAGGGCAGAAGTGGTAGAAAGGGTTTCTTTTACATTATTGAATGCTTCCATGTTTTCTACTATCCATTTTATTTTTCTAGTATTTTTAACCATGTTATATATGGGTTTGGTCATCTCTACAAAATTAGAAACAAATCTTCTAACAAAATTTATCTTGACAAAGAATGATTTGACTCCTTTTAAATTTTTGGGAGGAGGAATTTTGGATAGAGCTTCTATTCTTTCTAGATAAATGCTTATTCCCTTTTCTAAAACTATATGGCCTAATAATTTTCCTTGTGTAGTACCAAATATGCACTTCTTGGGATTTAGAGAAATTCCAAATTCTTTACACCGAGCAAAAATTGCAGCTAAGTGTTCTAAGTGTTCTTATGGATTTTTAGAAAATACTATGATATCATCCAAGTATACAACTACTATTTTGAACATCAATCCTTTGAAGGCAAAGTCTATTGCTCTCTAAAAGGTAGCACCTGCATTCATCAGGCCAAAAGGTATTCTTAAATACTCAAATGTTCCCCAAGGCGTAGTGAATGTTGTTTTATGTCTATCTTATGGATTAATCTGAATTTGAATGTATCCAAAAAATCCATCTAATAGGGACAATCTAGATGAACCAACTATTGCTTACAACAGTTGTTCCATATTGGGTAATGGGTAAATATATTTTAATGAACTCTTGTTTAAATTTCTAAAATCTACAGAGTCTAATATCACCATTTTTATTTCTAACTAGTACTAAATTGGATATCCAAGAAGAAAATCTTATCTTTATGATTATTTTGGAATCCAACAATTTTTGTATATCCTTTTGCATTATTGGGTGCAGAGTAGGGTTGTATTTCATTTGTTTCTATCTAAATAGCGTGGAATCTTCCTTCAAGGGTATTATGTGTGTCATTACATATGTTTTGAAGGTTTTAAGGTCTTCATAAGTCCAAGAAAAAGTTTCTTTATTTTTCTTTAAGAAAATGATGTATCCAACCTTTTCTTTTGTAGGTAATGCCATATCTACCTTCACTATTCTGGTTTCTTTCATTGTACCAATGTTAATATCTTCAAATATTACTTCTCTATGTAAAGGCTTGTGAGCTTTGTCAAAATCATCAAATAGGTTCTCTAGAGAAACCAATCCTTTAGGTATCCTATTTGTTTTCAACTGGATTACTTCTACTGGCTCTTCTATTTGGTCTTTTAGCTTGTATTCATCCTTTTCATCACAAATTATATATGCATATTGATTTTGTAGAGTCATGAAATCTTTAATGTCCACATCATCTTGAAAGACCTGTAGGTGAACTGTGTTATCTGGCACAAAAGGCTTATAAACTAAAATAGTTGGGAATCTGTCCATATATTTTGTAGTTATTTTTGGATGATCTAGGCTCGAGGCATTTACAGCCAAAAGGTCTGCAACATGATTTTGTTCCCTCAGAATAAATGAAATATTGAAGGCTAGAAATTTTTTAATTTCTTCCAATACTGTCTTTTTATACTATTTTAGCCTAGGATTCTTGGTCTGATATTTACCTTTGATTTGTTGTATAATTAATTATGCATCCCTTGTTACAGTTAGGTAATTAATACCTAATTCTTTTGCCTTCCTTGATCCTAGCAATAAAGCTTCATATTCAAATACAATATTAGTGCAAGGGAATTCCAGTCTATAGCAAATACCAAGGTAATTTCCCTTTATATCAGTTAAATTAACACCTGCTCATACTCCAGATTGGAATTTAGCTCCATAAAAATATATTTGCTATATTTCTTGGGTTAATACTCTATCTTATTCAGCATCTACCATTTTCATAACTTTAGGATCCATGTTCTTTGCTTCTGGTACTTCCACTAGGAATGGGTTGTGCCATATGGAGTAAACTCCCATCCCTTTTTCTTCCACAAAGTTTACTAAACTCATCATGGTTTCATATGTGTGAATTTACTCTACTGAGTGTTTGTTAAATGGTTTCCTTCGTAATATTATGTTTTCTTTATCTATTATTGGGATAGTAGCATAGGACCAATCTAGTTGGATTGAACCTCCCAGTTGTTCTGCCCAATGTTTGTTGAGTAATAGTGAGAAAAAAGGGTCAACATCAACTATTGCAACATCCATGACTATGCCCTTTTTGGGGTGTTTGTCCAGGAAGACCAACAACCCAGTTATCACCCCTACACAAGGAATTTATCTGTTGTCCATTATAGAAACAGGTGCAAAATCTCTTATACAGATTAACCCCATTTAGTTAGCTATTAATTTGGGCATGATATTATGTAAGGCTCCACTTTCTAGCATAAAATTATGGATCACATACCTTTCCCCTTCATATAAATTATACCTTAATTATACATAGAAGGGTCTGACAAAGGATGGTGATCTTGTATCATGTTGATTTTGTCTAGTAGCATGGCAAGTCAGATCTTCTTTCTATTCTACTAGTCCAAATGCTCTACAAATTTGTTCTCTATATTGTTGAACTTTCATAAGTTTTCAAAATGTGATGTTAACTTTTTGCTTACTGAGTTCTGATCCAACATCAACTTCTATCTTTTTTATATCCAGTGGTTTGTTGCTTTCCTTTTTGGATGTTTCATCTTATAATTCTATTACTTCAGGAGTAATATTTTTGAAGGTTCTATTAGTTTTCTCTTTACTAATATGAAAGTTTGTTTTCTTGTTTCACTTGTAGAATATTTCTCTATCTGATCTGGGACAATCCTATTTCTCAAACTCGGAGTATTGGTAGCTTCCAATTCTTCCACTTCCTTAGCAATGGAGATTAGTTTCCCTTGCTTCATTTTATCATATCTTGACTCATGTGGCTTTTGCAAAATCTTAGTACATTTAGCTACAAAAATATGAGGATGATGATTTGAAGAATACTTATCCATATTCTCTTCAAACAACCTTTTTGTGGATTCATCTTCTAAAGACAACCAGGCATTAATACTTATGTCTTCTTCTGAATCATCATGCAGATATACATTACATTGATTGCTTATGTGGATTCCACATCCATCGGGGTTATGAGGTGCATCACAAGTAGAGAAAAAATAGGGGAATCCTTTTGCTATTTTGACAGATGGTATAAGGTTTGGAAAATTATTTTGATCTCTGTTAGATTCTTTATTTTTTTAGTTTTTCCATTATTCCTACTCCTATTTCCTTCTTCAGGGCCATTGTTGTTTCCCCAATTTATGTTGAAATTCTTCTTAAAAGGAGGGTGGTTATCAGCATATGGTCATTCTGTTTGTGATATCTCACCATTATTACCATTTTTTTTTAATTCTTGTTAACCTTTTATTCATGGTATTAAACATCTCAGCCATTTGATTAGTTAATTTTTCCATTGGATCTATTTTAGTTCTTCTTTGTATATCAAATGCTACCCTTTTGGGATTTCTCTTAGGTAGATTGACTTCTAATGAGTAAGGCTTCATTTTACCACTATCAAGTATGTTTCTTTCTATGTCCATTGCTTTATCCATACAAATATCAATGGTAGTGGCTTATTCCTGCCTTAGATCATAGTTAAATTTCCCTTGAAAAGCATTTTTATAGAAAAAAATGGACTAAATATCACTAGGCCTAAGGTTGGAAAGGATTTTGTTTCTAGTTTTTGAGAACCTTCTATTAAAGTCACTAACAACCTCATTTTATTTTTTCTTCATAGTGGCCAATTCAGTTAACAAAGATTGTTCATTTTTTCTTTCACCACATTTCTTTAGAAAAACAACTTCCATTTTAGTGAAATCTCGGATACCATTGTGGGGGAGATAATTGAACCACTCTCTAGCATATTTTTATAAAGTTTGCAAAAACAATATTAGGACTACATACTCATGGTCAACCCTCTTTATTTTTATTAACAAAATATTGCTAAATGAAACTTACAGAATGGGTAAGGAAACCCCAATGGTAAACTTATAATTTTACAAGTATTTACACGTTCCAGATTTAGTTATACATTATCTATATAAAAATTGACCAAACAAAGAAAACTTAATTATTATACCTTATGTATACTAGTGTCTATCCAATCGGGTTGTTATAGCAATTTAACAAAATTCATAACATGAATAGAAAGAATGAGAAAAAGAAGAGTCGGTGCCATCATTCAAATATCATAATTAGTTTAAGGGTTAACCAATGAAAGAAATGCTCATAACTTGTTTGAATATCATAACCTATTATGAGGAAACACACAGAACTATAGACAAGAAATAATAAAACTAAAATCCAGAACTGTATTATTTTCTTCAATAATGATTACATGCAGAGTTGACAGAATGTCATTAAACTCTGTTTTCATAGCTTAATACAATGAGAAAACCTTGTTCAAATAATGTAACAAGACTTCATCAATATTCCTTCTAAAATGTTAGCAAGGAGAATCTCTGAACTTCAGGCTCAAAATTTTTTTTAATATTCTTAGCTCTCCAAATGTAGCATTATCAAAACCTGCACAACAAAGGGAAGAATGAGGGATGGAAGAGAAATTAGACACAATGGGAATATAACAACACAACTCAAAAGGGCACTCAAGTATACATCTTAGCAAAAATTGCTATCTCTAATGCTTGATGTTGATTCTAGCCTTGGATACTTCCTTTTATAGCCTTTGGTTTTTGAATCTATTATTTTTGGCCTAATCTTGGCCTTACATTTGTCACCATATCCACTGATATTTTTGTATGTTGTCCAGCTGTATAGACCCTGGATCTCCTATTGAGATTTTTCCTTGGATTGAAGGGAGCTTTTATACTAAATAGATTTGGCAAACTTGTTTTTCTTCTTTTGCGATGTATACTTTCTTATTTCCTGTCTATCCTAGTTATTCGATTATGTCGTTATAGATTGACTAGGCTGCTATAGTAGAATTTTGATGTAAGACAAAGGGGGACCCAACATGATGGTGAAGGGAGAGGAGGCAACATGGAATGCAGATGGATAGAATAACATAGATTACAGAATGGTTAATAAGTAGGTGGGAGCAATGTGAGTTGATTTATACATGGGATGGTGGTGAGATGATGCTCTATGGAGTGAATGGTTATGATGGACAAGAGAATATGCCCAAGAGGGAAGGGCAGTGCTAGGTAGGAGGAAAAATGGAATGGAAAATAAGATCTAGAAGCACCTATATGGCACTTTCATAACTATATCCCGTTGGATTGAACCCTCTGTCACTATATTCTATCGAAGCACAGAGTGAGCAGCTCTTTGTAAGTTAGAGCCATGTTTCACTCTTAACGTGCTTTCTTCATCTTCTAAAAATGTAGAAGAGGAAATGGTTATACCTAAGTATTGTGTTCTCCATCACTTTTCTCAGCTATGTCTCTACTTTTCCTCTAGCCACCCTTATTTATAAATCGATGGCTTTGATATGAGCTTGCTCGAATAGGATTATTTTATTTTGTGCATGGTATGTTATTTTTCTTGGTGGACATGTTTGATCTAATTTTGTTTTGGGGTGTTAGGATTTGTATTTCGATCATTTCACCTCATATTCACACTGGGATAGTCCATGTGATCTTTCTTGATAGTCTGTTCATTTTATCCCCTGGTCGTGGCTTGAATTAGTCATTTCTTCGGGTCCTTTGCCTATATTTCAAATTCACCTTGTAGTGGCCGCTATGTGTCATAGCGTACTTCTGTTTAATGGTTATATCTATTAATGATTTACCACGTTAGTCTCACGTGTATTGTTATGAAGTTACCCCTCTCTTATGGTTGTGGTTTGCCAGATTTACACATGGATATTTGTACTTATTGGATTCTTCAACTCACGTCTTGTACCTCTGTTTGATACTTTCGTGCTTGCAAAAAATGTTAGGCCTAAAATATAGTAGATGTATGTTAGTGGTGGTCTCGTGTACTGTAAAATATACCCAAAAAATTTATCAGTTAGTCTCTTCCGTGCTTTTATTTTTTTAAAGATAATAATATTTAACTCAAAATTAGAGGTTCGAGATGTAGACCAATTAGTTCATCCAAACCCCATAAGGAAGGCAAAGGTCGAAGGTTCAAATATCGGGCCTCGTTGTACTGAAAACTTGTCCCTTTCCTGGTGCTTTCAGTGGCATAAAATTTTTAAAATGATTATGTCATGGTGGTTATAGGGGTGGACTGTGTGAAGATTTGTGTGGCAGCTTCTGGGGCAGACAACACAGAATACTGTGGTGGCTGTAAAAGCTGGACAACCTTCCCGGATTCATGGCAGCTACCGATTCCACCATGTAAATTCAAAAAAAAAAAAAAACTCAAAATTAAAACCTTTTCGTCGAATATTGATTTTTTTTAAAGGATAATTGCAAAAATTTGGAAAATACTCATCTTTGGTTAATGCTCACCCCTTAATGACCTACTCAACTTGCTAGCAGTTCACCGTTTAATTGAATATATGGTTTTGCATGTTTGTCCGATCATCCAAAACTATGCCAACATTTATTGAAGAGAGGGAGTCGTTATCACATGTTAAGACCTTTTATTAACCTTAATTAATTCTCTATTGGTGAAATAAACCATGTCTCTTATCGTTCAGGTAGATTGGTCATGCATGACTGTTGAATGTGGTCGGGATTCACCGCTATCATTAGATCTGAAAGTGTTGTGTGCTTCGTATAGGGCTCTATCTTCCTTTAATGGCCTTGATCAGGCATAGCCATTAGATGAAAGTGAATATGAGCATGTCCATATGATCTATAGTTTAGATGAGACTACACTTTTCTTAGTGTTTGACTTCTTCTATTAAGTGCCACCATTGGATCAAGCAAGGATGAATGCGATCATCAAATTAAGTCATCATGGTACCCTATTTAATGGATGATTGCTCCAAATAGTGCCACCATCGGGTCTTTTTCAATTGCACGTGATCGTCAGATCTCATTTTGTCTTTATACAAATTGTCAACCCTTAATAGCTTCATGAGATCGTAGTTGTAGGATCTTTACTTGGATTAAGCGTTATTATTGGATTCCACTTTATTATTTATATGTCCTTGATTAAATTGTGGTCGTTAGATCTCGACAGGTTGAAACATGGCCGTTGATTTCCTTTTTGTTTATAATTGCTCTTAAACGAAGCGCTGCCATCAGATCTAGGCTAGTTTGAGTGCAGCCATCAATTCACTTTAACTCTTTGACTTGTCAACATTTGATGGCTTCACAAAATCGTAGCCATCATATCTATGCGGGATCAAGCACATCCATTGATTTCATTCACTTTGATTTATCCTTTGAGCAAAGCACCACCATTGGATCTTTTTGGATTGCACGCGATTGTCAATATTAATTGATTATTTTTCAAAGGATCCCTCTTTTAATCTATGAGAAACTTTCTTAGAGCACAACTATTAGAATGCTCAAGAACAACCGTCAGATATGTTTCAACAAAAGGTGTTTGTCTTTGACTTGAGAAATAATTTTTTAATGGTTGATCATCTTGAGATGCGTGTTGCCATTGGATTATCTTTAGTGATGACACTTACATTGATATTCCTCGATCCTGCACATGCTTTAATCGTGAGAACAACTAATTAATTTAAACTAACCTTGGTGATTCATGGTAAAAGTGAATCCGACGGATTGAATCTCGATCAAGTGCAACTGTGGATCTTCTGTAACCTATAAGTTAAGTATCCAAAAAATGCATGCTACTAATTTTCATTAACCTTGATTAAGCAAAAGGGGGATGATTAGTAACGTGTTAGGACCCTCACTAAATATGATTTAATTTTACTAATCAGGTGATGACTTAGTCTTATCGATAGATTTACCTTTGTTTACTTGAAGCGAGCACCACCATCAGATTATCTCAAGACAAAGTGCATCCATTGATCTCCTTCGGATCTGTGCAGACTTTAAAAATAAGTTGGGCTATCTTTGGTAATTTGTGGCAAATGCGCATCCATCGGATTAGATGTGAGTTATATGCAACTATTAGACTCAATTGAATATGCTCTTTTCTTTAAAAAATAGAGTGCATTTTTGGAGTTGTTATCTTTGGGAAAAGCGCATTCATCGGATTAGTTCTTGGTAAAGCGCAACCATGGATCCTTCTCGACTTGTTAACTTTATAACTGAAAATAAACCTTGAATTAGTAAGAAGGGTGAGGGATTAGCAATGTATTAGACCCTTACTAATATTTCTTAGTGATTTTAATTGGCATTTAACCTATTCAATAATACTTGACGAGTTTCAAATGAGCACGACCACCCGATTTGATCACAATCGAGCGCAGCACTTGGATTGCTTAAAATAGCTCGATGTTTAATTAAAGGGGGTACATACCCTCAAGGATTTAATTAAGACCTTCATTCAAACCTTAGGTTTTTGGACTTTAGACCATGGTGTTCTCTCATTAGACCTCGAATTATCTCTTTTTAATACTTTAGGACTTAAAGGTTTATTCATTAGGCTTAGGTCCAAAAAATATTTTTATTATTTTTAAAAGGAAGGCTTCACATTAGATTTATGGGCCATAACCCTAACTTTAAAATTTTGGGTATTTTAATGATTTGACCATGGTAGTGGATGCTTATATAATTTGACCTTTATGGATTCTCAAAGGATAAAACAACGGTCATAAGATCAACCAAAAAAAAAATGGCTAAGGTTAAATTTATAAACATATGGAGGTCAACTTCTTATATGAAAATACAATAGAGGCTAGCAAATTTTGTTAATTTTATTGAAACCAAAAATTTAAAATTCAGATGTTGGGTCAATTTTGGCTCCAACACCCTCAAAAATAGAAAAATTAGCACATTCCCTCTTGTTGCAAGATCACGAAGATCCCAACCCCTTACAAAGAAGGCTATACCAAATTGTCCTGTTAGAAGAGAAAAGAAGAGAAACCCTTAATAGAATGATGGAAAAAACTCAAAAAACTATGAAATTTTTTAATAAGAAAGACAAAGATACTCCTTTCTCTCAAGGAGATATAGTCATCTATTGGGACCCTAAAAATGATAAGCATGGTGAAAAAGAAAAACTTGAACCTAAATGGATTGGTCCATACCAATTAGCCTATGTTGTTAGTCATAATACATACAAATTGCAGACCTTGTAAGGAGAACCAATGATTATCCTTATTAATAGCCAAAACCTCAAGATGTATAATCCCTATGCTGGGGCCAGCTAAAAAAAAAATGAATAAGAAAAATAAAAAGAAATATAGAAAAACAAAAATCCCAAAAATAGAGTGATGTGTTTTACTATTATTTTGTTTACCAGCTAAGCTTTTATTTTTGTTGGTATAGTTCTGAGTTTGTTGTTTCACATGGCATTCTTAATTTTATGAGTATACACAACTGTTGGTTCCCCCCCAAAAAAAAAACAATAAGAAGAAAGGAGATTTATTTAAGGCTTTGATGATGTTTACAATTTTTCAAATATTAATATTTATGCAATGGTCATATGATAAGAGATAAAACATAATGAAATCAGAGTTGATTGAAACACCATGTTAAGGCCTCATGATACTTAAGGTGATTTCAAGGTCCAAGGAACAGAGTTATCTTTGAGAAGGTGGTTGAGCCAAAAATCATTACACTCATACTTTTTAGCCAAAAACTAATCCTCAACTCAAGCATGCTCATTGCACAATTTGATTATATCAAAATAATTCTCAAACGAGAAAGAAAATCAAAATAACACAAATTGAATCATTGCTTGAGATATCTTGGAAAACCTCTACCAGGGCTATAGACGCTTGACTGGTAGTAGAGTAAAACTAGATGGGATTAGAAGTAACTCCATCGAGGCTATAGATGTTTAACTGGTAGTGGAGCCCTAAAAAATGGTGAAAATATTTAAGAGTGAAATCATACATTAGGCTTAACTATTCTTCTCAAATATGGCAGAGTTCTAGAAGACTTAAGAATAAAAATGAATACACAAACACACAGATGGGCCAAAGTATGATGGAACTAACAACTTTGAAAAATTATGTGTAATCATATCCTATGACCTAACTAGAACAAACATAACAATATATCTAAAAAACTCATCTGTTCCTAAAATTTTAACCCTAGTTTCCAAATTGAATAAAAGGAATTATAGTATTCAATGCTCTATTACTTTGATATTATGTTGTTATTATAGTTTTTCAGTTTAAAAATTGTTATGTTTCATTTTTCAAGCTTTACTTATCAGTCTTTATGATTTGAAATTTTTTCCAAGATTGCAATAAAACCAAGAGATTCTGTAATTCTCAAATGCCTCATGTTTTCAGCACATTATCCCAGTTAGAGCCTATGTTGGAGATAAAATTGACTCAACATTTGAAGACCCACAATTTTAAAATTTTGGGTTTCAATAAAATTAACAAAAGTTGCTAGCCTCTGTTGCATTTTCATCTAAGAAGTTGACTTCCATATGCTTGATTTATAAAATTAACCTTCCCTATTTTTTGGGTTGATCTTATGATCATTGTTTTATCCTTTATAAATCCATAAAGGTCAAATTATATAAGCATCCCCTACCATGGTCAGATCATTAAAATACCCAAATTTTTAAATTAAGGGTTATGACCCATAAATATAATGTGAGCCTTTCTTTTAAAAATAATAATCATAATCCATGGACCTAAGCCTAATGAATAAATTCCTAAGTCCTAGAGTATTAAAAAGGGATAATTCAAGGTCTAATAATACAACACCATGGTCTAAAGTTTGAAAATATAAGGTTTGAATGAAGGTCTTAATTAAAGCCTTGAGGGTATGCACCCCCTTGAATTAAACATCGAGTTATTTTAAGCAATCCAAGGGTTGCGCTCAATTGTGATCAAATCGGGTGGTTGTGCTCATTTGAAACTCATCAAGTATCATTAAATAGGTCAAATGCAGATTAAAATTGCTAAGCAATATTAGCAAGGATCTAATACGCGCTAATACCTCCCCCTTACTACTAATGCAAGGTTTATTTTTTGTTATGAAGTTAAAAGGTTGTGGAGGATCCACGGTTGCGCTTTACCGAGAATTAATTTGATGGATGCGCTTTTCCCAAAGATGACAACTCCAAATGTGCACTCTATCTGTTAAAGCAAAGAGCATATTCAGTTGAATCCAATGGTTATGTACAACTCATATCTAATTCGATGGATGCATATTTATCATAAATTACCAAAGATAGCTCAGCTTATTTTTAAAGTCTGCATAGATCCAAAGGAAATCAATGGATGCACTTTGTCTCAAGATAATCTGATGGCAATGCTCGCTTCAAGCAAATAAAGGTAAATCTATTGGTAAGACTGAGTTAGCACCTGATCAGTCAAATTTAATCATTTATAGTGAGGGTCCTAACACATTACTAATAATCCCCCTTTCGCTTAATCAAGGTTAATGAAAATTAGTAGCATGCACTTTTTGGTTACCTAACTTGTAGGTTATAGACAATCCACGGTTGTGCTTGATCAAGAGTTAATCTGATGGATGCGCTTTTACCATGAATCACCAAGGTTATTTTAAATTCATTACTCGTGCTCATGATTAAAGCATGTGCAGGATCTAGGAATATCAATGAATGCACCATCGCTAAATATAATCCAATGACAACGCACATCTCAAGATGATCAACCATTAACAAATTCCTTCTCAAGTCAAAGATAAACAACCCGTGTTCAAAAATATCTGACGGTTGTGCTTGAGCTTGGTTGATCTAACAGTCACACTCCAAGAAAGTTGCTCAAAAATTAAAAGAGGGCTCCTTCAAAAAATAATCAATGAAGATTGACGATCGTGTGTAATCTAGAAAGATCCAATGACATCGCTTTGCTCAAAGGATAAATCAAAGCTAATGAAATCAATGGATGAGTTTGATCCTACCTAGATCCAATAGATGCAATTTCATGAAGCCATCAAAGGTTGACAAGTCAAAGAGCTAAAGTGAATCGATGGCTACACTCGAACTAGCCCAGATCCGATGGTAGCATTTCATTTAAAAGAAATTATAAACCAAATGGAAATCAACGACCATGTTTCAACCTGTCGAGATCTAACGACCATAATTTAATCAAGGACATATAAAGAATAAATTGGAATCTAACGATAGCGCTCAATCCAAGTAAATATCCTACAGCTGCGATCTCACAAAGATATTAAAGGTTAACAAGTCATATAAATACAAAATGAGATTCGACGGTCATGTGCAATTGGAAAAGATTCGACGATGGTGCTATTCGAAGCAATCATCCATTAAAAAGGGTACCATGATGACTTAATATGACGGTCATGTTTGTCCCTACCTGATACAATGGTGGTACTTAATAGAAGAAATCAAACACTAAGAAAAGAGTAATCTCATCTAAACTGATGATCGGACGAACGTGCTCATCTTCACTCTCATCCAATGGCTACACCTGATCGAGGCCATCAAAGGAAGATAGGGCCTGATAAAGAGCACACAAAACTTCTAGATCTAACGATAGCGGTGAACCATGACCAGATCCGACGGTAGCGCATGGTTGAATCACTTGAAGATAATCAAATGAATCCGTAGAATCATATGGTTGATCGAACGGTAAACCATTAGCAAGGTAATATGGCTATAAAAGGTTGTGTATTGACCAAAGGTTAGTAATTTTTTTATTACTCTTTAAAAATATTAAACAAAGGATGAAATCCCTAATTCAATGATTATTACTAGAATATAAAATTGATTAACCAGTAAAATGCTAAGATATCCTCTATATTGTGCATGACCACCATTGACATGTACCCTCAATATTATAGGGCTAACATTCTTGTAGGTCTAAAGGTATCAAACACAGGTGTACAATACGAATCCCATCCAACGGGTATCATCATTTGATGGATCCAATGAGCACACATTTCAATATCTAAATCTAATGACATATCCCCAAAATAATCACCACCTTGTTAATGGTGTAATTATTTTTGAAGTTGAATTTATTTCAAGACCAAAATGGTAGAACACTTTCTCACAAAAATCCACCACCGCCATGTTTGTATTTCCACGTCAGAGAGACAATCGGTTCAGTAACCAATAGGGAAGCTACAAATGATTGTGAGTACACAGATCAAAGTCCTCGTAGATGTGCAATATGAGGAAATCCACCTACCATAACATCACATAAGTCTTCAAACTAGCACCCTCTAATACTCGGCTGCTTAAATAGGTAATTGAAATACAGTCTCGAACGTTAACAAATTAGATATTTTTAAATCATTTTTTGAAGAGCATGAGAAAATAGTTGATAAGTTTCCCATTAGAAAGACTTATTTTAAACCATGGGTCCAATATTTCTATGATATGGTTAACATTGTTTTAAGATTGCAAGACCTCAGTGTAGTGGGTAGAAAAGTGTTGCATTTGGCAGAACAAAGTAATTGGGCAATGGGCACCCTAGTTTATGCTTGGGAGCGAGAGTTGAGTGATCAAATGCACTCACAATTGTTAGACTTAAAGGAAGCTATTTTGAAAAAAATATAGGAGATGTCTATGTTTTCTAACTACTCCATTCTCATACACCTTCTAGCGAGGCAATTATGAGAAGAAATTTGAAAGAGAGTCGGGTAGTTGAGAGTCCTTACATCCAGACTAGTTTTTGGAGGCTACACGAATTTCGTACTCACATGGGTTGGTTTTGTGATATTTTCATGATTGAAATTCATTGGATCCAAACAGATTTCCTCCCTAAGAGACTAGGGCCTAGAGTAAGAGATTTCATAAAGTAAAATGACATAGGAGATTATTTCTTCTCTGAGGAGTTCACATATTTTTGACTCTATGGAGCTAATATTCCCCTTAAGATGTTGCCTATGTATTGTCCCTTATCTCTCACTGCCCTAGAGCTATGAAGATAGGTGGCTGAAGAGGCTAAAATGAGATTAGTAAAGAAGCACGACTGAGTTCCATGGCTCAGTATCCCTTGCAAATTTGGAAGTTATATGTTTATGGGATATCTAGCTATACTCAAGGGAATGTATGATTTGAATCTCATGGATTTTGAAGAGATAACTTGGAGACCTTATGATCTAGATAATAAGTACGAGAGGTTAATGAAAAATCATGATTACGCCTGGGTTGAGCATAGGAGATATGCTTACGAAAATAGCATTCTAGCCAGCTATTAGTAGTAACCAGTGTGATGAAGTTAGCTCCCATAGCCATTCCTAGCTCTTTGAAGATAAAATACAAAGAGATAAAAATTCCACTAGCAATATAGATGAACATGAAAAGAGCAGGTGTATTTGGAGGTATTTTCATAGATATTAGAGTTAAGAGGCAAACAATTTTATCTGCTCCAGAAATAAATAAGCCTAGGCTATCACTACCCTCCACGAATATTGTGTTGGAAATATTTGAAGAAAAAATAGTTTTTAGTATTGCTTAGGAGAAGGAGCTGCAAATAATAGCAGGAATGGGAGGATGGGGAGATGATTTTAAATCTATATTAGAAATAGAAACTCCCAAAATAGATATGGTAGAGGTACACATACCTGCCCTACAAGAGCCCATTGTTATTAAAGTCGATGAGAGAACTGGAGGAATTTCAATGCATGGAAAGGAAAGAGATATGGTCAAAGTAGAGAGAGCAATGCAAGAGCAAACTTTGGATCAACTGCATCAGAGCAACACATAATTGAGAAGCCAACTATAAATAAGTAATAAAGAAAAAACAAAGATGTAAGCTTTAATAAATAAATTGAAGGAAGAGTTGGCACAAAAAGACACCATAGTAGCCCAACCCCTCTTAGTGGTGAAAATCCTCAATTATACATACTATTTGAATATAATAAAAAGGGAGATGTCTCTTAAAATTCAAGATATGAATAGTGGGATCACCAATATGTTTAGGCAGATTAAGGTGATATGAGTTACTACTCAAGAAATGAAAATATTGATTCACCAAAAGGAAGAAGACCTCAAGATCATTCACCCTACTCTTAACTTAATGTCACAATATTTTGAAGAGATGCATAATCAATAAGTACTATTAAATGATGGGACTGAGGTCAAATATAATATTGAATTCATGAAATTAGTTATGTTCAGGTCAAACATGGGGAGATGGCTCAATAATGTTGCAGTAATTTTTAGTCTATGGGATGACATAGTAGAGAAATTGGCAGATATAGGGTTATCATTGGAGGAATTCTTAGAAGCTGCAAGTATAGAAGATCTCCTCAAAGAAAAAATAGACGAATTTTATTGTGAGCCTAATGATGAGCCAAAAATGACTAGACAAAATACTTTATTAGTAAATATTGTGGGGATACTAATCACCCAGTATGAAAAAGGCAAAAACTATATTAGCATACAGAAAAAAAAAATTCTGCATAAAATGAACATGTTAAGATTTGTTGTAACTTTTAACACTAAATCCTAGAGAGTGATTGGAAAAAATATCAGATGGTTGTAGCAGGGCAAAAAGGGAAAAGAAATTAAAATATGTAGCCTGTAGCTAGAAATGAGTTCCCCCCTAGAGATGAAGAACAAGTTGTTCATAAAGGGGAAACATCCAAGACAAAATGTCAATCAGATGATCAATAAGAAACAGAAAAAGGAAGAACCCAAGATGGAAGAATAGATGAGGGAAGCCCTCAGTGCACTGACATCATCGATTGAATAAATTTGAACAAAAAGGGTCCAAAGAAATGTGTATAGTATGAATAAAGGAAATAATGGAAGCTAACTGTACCATTTTTTGAGGACAAGTCAGGTGGTGACAAGTGTAAGGCCATTTTTAGGCCAAAAATAATAGATTCAAGAACTAGAAGCTATAAAAGGAAGCATCCAGGGCCAGAATCTGCATCAAGCATTAGATAATAGTAATTTTTGCTAAGAGGTATACTTGAGTGCCCTTTTGAGTTGTGTTGTTGTATTCCCATTGTGTCTAATTTCTCTTCCAACCCCATTCTTCCCTTTGTTGTGCAGGTTTTGATAATGCTACATTTAGATAGCTGAGAATATTTCCAATCTTTCTGAGCCTGAAGTCCAAAGATTCTCCTTGCTAACATTTTAGAAGGAAGATTGACAAAGTCTTGTTACATTATTTAAACAAGGATGTCTCATTGTATTAAGCTATGAAAACAGAGTTTAATGGCGTTCTGCCAACTCTGCATGTAATCATTATTAAAGAAAATAATATAATTCCTGATTTCAATTTTATTATTTCTTGTCTACAGTTCTATGTGTTTTCTCATAATAGGTTACGATATTTGAACATGTTATGAGCATTTATTTCATCGGTTAAACCCTTAAATTGATTAGGATATTCGAATGAGTTTAATGGTGCCGGCTCTTCTTTTTCTCATTCTTTTTATTCATGATATGAATATTTTTAAATTGCTATAACATCCCAATTGGATAGGTACCAGTCTACATAAGTCATAATAATTAAGTTGTATTTGTTTGGTTAGTTTTTATATAGATAATGTATAACTAAATCTAGAACGTGTAAATACTTGTAAAATCATAAGTTTACCATTGGGGTTTCCATTCTGTACGTTTCTTTTAGAAATATTTCATTAATCAGAATAAAGAGGTAGGTTGACCAGAGCCTATAATAGAGAGCTCTTATAGCATGACAAATCAGAATCCTATAGATGCAAAAAATGGTTCCAACATACCTTTATAGAGAGCTTACTTACCCTACCTTAAAATAAATAGGAGATGAGAGGAGAGGCCCTTTAAATAGTTTATTTTGGTTTGACCTACCGAGCAAACTATGGATCGAGGAATCATAGCTCATGAAGGTTGCATGGTGGGCTGATGAAAGTTAATTTGCTATGGAAATCCTATTATGAGTTTGGGGAAAAATTAGCAGATTAAAAGGTCATTCTATGGTCAGTAAGTATAAGAAGGAGGGGCATACCTTAAAATTGAAAGCGTGTTGTTCATATGTATACGGGATGGATGAAAAACCAACCTACTCACCTAGTAAATCATATGTTGTTCAATTAACTCAATCAATCAGTGTTATCCACCATAGTTCATACTTCCTAGATCACTCTCTATCCTTATTTAAGGAGGAAACCAAAGGTTTTTTTATCATTAAATCCTGTTCCCCCACTATCTATCAAGTGTTTGTTGGGTGTAGTAACCCCTCTCCACCCCATGTACAACATATGAGCTTAAAAGCAACACCTCTTCATTGGTATATGCTCGATTCTAGATAGATATAGTAGTTGGCCTATCAATTCATATATAGAGGATTTTATCGAGTACTACCTCTTGAGCAGTATTCATTTGATTATTATGATGTCTTCTTATCAAATGGTATTCATACATAGGTCAACTAGAATCATCATTTCTTTTTGTTTGAGAGGCAACTTTTAAAATCATGACCCAAATTAAGAGCCTTTATTTTATGATTGCATCGAATTCAATAGATTTAAATCTCACTATTGAGACTATTTATTGGGTGTATAGCTATGAAGGTCAATAGTGCCCTCCGATAGTGCCTTATATTTCATTATCGGAGGGCACTACCAGCACTATCAGAGGGAATTTTGGAAGTTAAAGAAGAGGGGGTGATGACCTAGCCCCCTGATAGATTGATTGATTAGACAAGCTTTGCCCGACCTTTTAAAATAGAGGGCTTTTAACAATGTTTCACATATAATTGAATACGAAGGAATCTTCATTCAAATTCTTATTTTCTATCCATATCTTATATAATATAATAGAAAGAGTCGTAGAGCCTTTAAGAGATTGTATGGGTTTTGAACCTACTATTGGGCCTTTTTAATGAAAGGTGATTATAGTGGATGGGTAGGTCTTTCCTTTATTCCAGATATCCTGATCCCCCAATCCAAGTAGTTAGTATGCTAGTCTTAGTGTTCCTAGGGGTCAAGTTTTGGACCATACGCTATGCCAGTCCTAGTATGATGGGGTAATAAGGTAAAACATAGCTAGAATTTTAAGGGCAAATGGGCCTCTTCAAAATGAAAAAGGTGGGTAGTTGCGAGTGATTGACCCATGTTGGAACAATTTCTTGCATCCATAGGGTTGAGTTGTCATGCTACAAGAATTTGTTTGAAACCAATGAGCTATTACAGGCTCTGGTCAACTTGCCTCTTTATTTTGGTAAAGGGTGTATTGCTAAGATTAAAAAGAAACCAAAATGGGTAAGGAAACCCTAGTGGTAAACTTAAGATATTACAAGTTTATTCACTTCCAGATTTTAATTATACACTACTTATATAAAATTGACCAAGCATGGACAACAACTCTAATTATACCTTTTATGTAGATCGGTGCCTAGATTCATTGGGTTGTTATAGCAATTTTAACAACACTTTCAAATGAACAGAAAGGAGGAAAAGAAGAAATTGGTGCTATTAAACTCATTCGAATATCGTAATAAATCTAATAGTTAACCAATGAAAGAAACATTCATAACACATTCAAATAATGTAATATGCTATGAAGTCACATACAAAACTAAAGATAAAAAGTATGATAGAATCAAAACCTAGAATTGTATTAATTTTTCCAAATGAATTACATGCAGAGTTGGTAGAATGCCATTAAACTCTGTTAACAGTATTAATACAATGAGAAATCCTTGTTCAAATAATGTAACAAGACTTCTTCAACTCTCCCATTCCAATATGGTAATAGGAAAAGCCTCTGGACCTCAGGCTCAATAGCTCTGGAAAAATTCTAGCTTCTTGAACTCTATTCTATCACACCTGCATAGTAAAGGGGAAGAATAAGGGATGAGAAAGAAAAAGACACAAAGGGGATACAATAGCAAAACTACTAGGCACTCAAGTATACCTCTTAGCAAGAATTTGCTATCTCTAAAGCTTGATGTCGATTCTGACCTTGGTTGCTTTCTTTTATAGCCTCTGGTTCTTGATTCAGTTATTTTTGGCCTCATCTGGGCCTTACAATTGTCACCATATCCTTTGATCTTCTCTGTGTGCTATCCAGCTATTTTGAACCATGCAAAACTGGATTTCCTATCACAATTTTCTCTTGGCTTGAAGGGAGCTCTTAAGATATGGTGGGCCAAGCGATCTTTATGGTTTTTCCTTTTGCGTAGACAAATGGTGAACCTATATATACATATATATTTTATTATTTCTTGTTTGCCCTAGTCATCTGATTTTATCATTCGGGATCAAACTAGGTTGTTGTAGTAAATTCTTGATGTGAGACAGAGGGGGGCCCGATGTGATGGTGAAGAGAGGGAAGGTGGCATGGAAAACAAATGGATGGAATGGCATAGATTACAGAATGGTTATGAAGTAGGTGGGAGCAATGGGAGTTGATTTGTGCATGGGATGGTGGTGAGATGACGCTCTGTGGGGTGAATGGTTACAATGGTCAAGAGAGAATACCTAGAAGGAGGAGGGCAGTGATAGGTAGGAGGAAATATGGAATGGAAAATGAGAGCTGGAAGCACCTATAGGGTACTTCCATAACTATACTCCATCGGAGTGACCCCTCTGTAACTATATTCCATCGAAGCACCGAGTGAGTAACTTTCTTGTGAATTGAGCATCTTCTCACTCTTGTTGTGCTTCTTGCATCTTTTGAATTTGCAATACAAGAACTGGTTGCACCATCGAGACTTCTTCTCAAAGACTTGGATCAACCCTTTACATTCTATCACCATTCTCATGAGCAACTTTTTTTGCCTGCTTTTATTCTTATTTATCCTTCAAGTTGAGAATATTTTTGCATAAGTTCATTCTGAGTAGGTTTATTTTATTCCTTCCTAGTACGTGATCATGTTATGAGGATATGCAGAGATCTGATTTGGTCCTCTAGTATCAGGTTTGTCACTCGAGCAGCCTGCTTATACTTATCTCGGTACAATTCGTGGGATTTGGTTTGATCGTCTAAATTTCCCTTTCATCGGCTATTATCTGATATTACAACTTTTACTGAGCTTCTGATGGTACTTTGGTCTGATCTAGTATCAATATTGTCTCTATAGAAGTACTAATAAAAAATGAAGCCTTTGACAACTTTTGGAACGAACTCTTAAACTTGCACTCTCATTTTTCCTTGTTTCTATGTGTATCTGTAGACCTTTATTTGAGGTTGGTGCTTTCGTTAGATCACATGAACCTTGTACATTGCCACCGAGGTCCCTGAAACCTATAAATGCATGTTAGTCAAAAATATATACCATTAAAAATCTAATGTTTTCTCGGGTGCTTGTTGCTAGATTCGATCATGGAGGTGCGTGCCCATCAAGATTCACTAACCATTAGCTCTGGTTTACTTCAAGCACTACTGTTGAGATCCTAAAACTTGTATGGTATTTAGTCCTATAACGTATAATTGTATGCCAAGTTAATTAGATTAATCATGTGCATTAAGTCAAAAAACTTAGGTTAGCAATAATTTGATTAAAAATACTTAGGCCCGAAGCTTCATAATCATCGACTTGATCTTATAATTAATTAATGCATTAAACCTCATATAATCTTAGTTTATCAATATTAATCTATTGATTAAAATGTTAATAATCTTTTATTAAAACATAGGCATTTATAATCTAATTATCTTCCCATGCGCTCACCGTTAGATCAAATAATGGATGTGCATGCCTGTTGGATCCTTTAGATACGTGCAAAGGTTAATCAAGAAGAAATGGTGTCATTAACAATGTATTAGACCCTCATTAATCTTGATTATGCATTGATATTAGCTTTTAATAAAATACTTTTAATTAATCATCCGATAAAACCCTAGCGTAATTAACCTTTGAATGCCTTGGAAAAGCACCACCATCGGATCTAGGTGGGATCGAGCATTGTCATCGGATCGACTGAAGATGTGTGCTTTATATCCCAAGGGGAAAATTTTAATATGTGCTTTAGACCCTTTCTAATCATAATTAGCTTAGCTTAATCATGATTTGACCATAGTTTTTTTGATGATTGACTTGTTGTTTTGGTTGTCTGAGATGCAAGAATTTATCTTCCACTTAGATGGAATATTTAATGGTTGGTCAACTTACTATGCTTCATTGGATCAACTGAGGATTAAGCTAGTCGTTGTGCTCTTTTGATCTTAAGATTTTAACCATGGGGCATACCTTTAAATGTTAAAACCTTTGTAATATAATTATTGATTAATGAAGGGGGAAATGATTAGCTACGTGGTTAGGACCCTCATTAATCATGCTTATCAAAAGTTAATATGGTTTAATTAAAATTTAATTTTTGAGTGCTTAAACCTTTCGATGTTAAAGATCGGTTAGTTTGAGTGGTACGCGACCGTCGGATCTTATCAAGATTATGCACTACTCAGATCTAGGAAGATGCATGCTTTTTAATCATTAGTTTTATAATGCGGTTGATTTTAATCCTAATTAATCATCTGATTATTGATTTTAATCTTGGATTATCCATTAATAAAGCTTTGTGATTAACCTTGATTATCTTTAGTGAGCGTGCATCCGTCGGATGAAGATAGGAGTGAGCGCTACCCTTAGATATTTTGAACTTGCTTGATGCTTAATCAAATGGGTGCATGACTTTGATTTATTTATGCTAAACTTAGGTTATGACCAATGTTGACTTTAGCTTTTAAATATTGGATAATTTAGAGAGCGTGCATCCATTGGATTAGCCATGGATCAAGTGCTATCATCTAGATCTTAAAATTTGCTTGATATTTAATCAAAGGGGTGCATGACCCTTACTTTGATTTTAATTAATTTGATTGCCTTTAGACCTTATGTTATAATATTTTTGACCATGGCATTGTTTGACTTAAACCTTGGGTTGCTTATGTGAGCGCATCCATCCAGATCTTGGGGGATGAAGCGCTTTCGTCCAGATCTTTGGACTTGCATGAATTTTATCATAAAGGGGGTGCATACCCTCATTTGCCCACATGATTTTAATTCAAACCTTAGGATTTATTTCTTTTTACTTAGGACCCTATGTTTCGATTTATTTTATTTTAAGGACCAAAGGACTTAGGGGGATTTTTAAATGAACGTTTGATTTATCCTTTAAATTTTATAAGCTCTTTGATTATCGGATAAGGTCAACGATCACTTTCTTAATGGCTAAAAGGTATTTAATCCAATGGTTAAGGTTATGGATTTAATTTTGATTTAGATGAATATTTTAAAAATGGCTTAAGGGTCAAAAATTAAAAACCAATTTTAGAAGTGAATGCAACAGAGACCAACAAATTTGGGTGAAGGCTTTGGAAATAAAAAATTTAAATTTGGGGGTATCTGATGTTGAGTCAATTTTGGCTCCAACATAGGCTCTGATTGGGACAATGTGCTGAAAACCTGAGGCACTTGAGAATTCTAGAATCTCCTGGTTTTATTGCAAGCTTTGGACAGAATCACAAACCATCAAACCTGATTAGAAAATTAAAACATAAAAACTTTAAACTTAAAAGATACAATAAAGCAACAACAAACATGATATCAAAGCAATAGAGTATCCAAAAACTATTATTTTCCTTAGTCAATTTGGATCAAAGGATCAAAATTTTAAGATCAGATGAGCTTTTGAAAATATTGTTATGATTGTTCAGCAAGGTCCTAAGATATGATTATACATAATGCATCAAAGTTAGTTGTTCCATCATGCCTTGGCCTAAGTGTGTGTTAGTGCATTCATTTTGATTCTTGGGTCTTCTAGAACTTCATCATGTTTGGAAAATGGTCAAGCCTAATAAGTAATTTCACTCTTTAAGATTTTCACCATTTGTAGGGCTCCACTGCCAATCAAGCGTCTATAGCCCCGATGGAGATGCTACTGATCCCATCTGGTTTTACTCTACTACTAGTCAAGCGTCTATAGCCTTGGTAGAGGTTTTCCAAGATATCTCAGACATTAACTCAATCTGCATTATTTTGATTTTCTTTCTCTTTTTGAGAAATATTTTGATATAAGCAAATTGTGCAATGAGTGTGCCTGAGTTGAGGATCAATTTTTGGCTAAAGGATAGAGTGTAATGATTTTTAGCTCAACCATCTTACCAAAGATAATTCTATCCCTTGGACCCTAAAATTCCTTTTAATATTGTTTGTAAAGTGAGGCTTTGTCATGATGGACCAACAACTCTGATTTTACTCTATTTTGTCTCATACCATATGATAATTGCATGAACATTCAAATTTGAAAATTGTAAGCATCATCAAAATCTAAAATAAATTTCCTCTTCTCTTATTTGTCTTTAGAGAAATAAATAGTAAGGAATACTCTTCATCCTTATGATAATCATGGGAAACAACACAACTAAAACCACATAAAGCAAAACAGAACAAAACAATAGTAAGGAAATTACTTGACTGATAAAACAAAACAACACAACATTCTGACATGAATATCACTCCATTTTTTTTTTTTTTTTTATATTATCTAGGTTATTTACTCCCTATTGACCCCATAGCAGGAGTTGTAAATCTTGAGATGTAGACCATTTATAGGAATTTTCATCAATTCTCCTTCTAAGGTTTGCAACCTATAAGTATTTTGACCAACAACTTGTGCTATTTGGTAAGGGCCAAGCCACTTGGGTTCAAGCTTTCCTTTCTCACCATGCTTATCATTTTTAGGATCCTAGTAGATTACTATGTCTCCTTCAAAGAAGGGAGTACCTTTTGCTTTCTTGTTAAATGATTTTATAGTTTTCTGAGTTTGTTCAATTATTCTGTTAAGAGTTTCTCTTCTTTGTTCTTGTAACAAGACAATTTGGTCTAACCTTCTCTGCAAGGCATTAGGGTTCTCATGATCTTGTAACAATAGGGAAAGTGCTAATTTCTCTATTCTAGGGGGCAACAAGGCTTTTTCTCCATACACCATCTCGTAAGGAGTTCTTCCTATATTTCTTTTTAGTGACAACCTATCTGCCCACAGAGCAAATTTTAATTCACTATCCCAACTCTTCTTATTCTTACCCAATGATCTTTTAATTCTGGTAATTAAGTTTTTATTTGATGACTTAGCTAGACCATTTCCTTGAGGGTAATAATTTGTAGAGTGGGAAAGTTCTATTCCATACTTAGCACAAAATTCTACCATCTCAAATGATATAAAATATTTCCCATTATCTATTACTAATTTTTGAGGAACCCCAAATCTGGTTAGAATACTTTCTTCTAAGAAATTAATAATAGTTTGAGTTGTAGAACTTCTTAGAGGAGCAGCTTCTACCCATTTTGTGAAGTAATCTATTGTAGTTATGATCCATCTGTGTCTGCCTGATGAGTTTGGATTGATCTCTCCAATCAGATCGATGCCCCATTGTGTGAAAGGTGCTTCTATGATCACTGGTTTGAGAGGCATAGCAGCCAAGTGCTTCTTACCTACAAAAACTTGATAGTTATGGCAATTTCTTACATATTGATATACATATTTGAAAAGGGAAGGCCAATAATAACCTGCTCTCATAATTTTATTAGCTGTAGCTTTTGGAGCAAAATGTCCTCCATAGAAACCATCATGGAATTCTTTAATTATTTTTGGGACTTCATTTTCAAATAGACAGACTAATAACACACCATCAGGGTGTCTCCAATAAAGCACACCATCTTGCACATGATATTTCTGTGTTTGCAGTTTCACTGATCTCATTCTGTTAGTTGGCATGTCTTTAGGGAAAGATAGAGTTTGTAGGTATGCTAATATTTCATCATACCATTTACATTCAACATTATTAATCCTTCTGATGTCATGCATCTCATCTACTGTAACAATGTTATTAGAGTCTTCTCCTTCTTTATATGCTAAATATTTTGCTAAGCCCTACCCTCTTACAGTTTTGACTATTTTAAATTCTGCATCATATTGTAATAGTTTCACCATCCACCTTGCAGGCCTTCCTAATGGTTCAGATTGAGTAAAGACATCTTTTATAGCTATAAAAGGGATACAATAGTAAACTTTATTAGAACCAAATATACCCTTGAAATGTTCTAAAGCTTGAATCACTGCATAAGCATGTTTTTCTAACAGGGTATACTTAAGATGTGCTCCTTTTAATCTTGAACTCATGAAAGCTATTGGCCTTTCATTATTTTCATCATCCTTTTGAGAAAGGACTACAACAATGGAATGCTCAGATGCAAATGAATAGACATTGAAATCTTTTGAGTAATTAGGGCAGGTTAAGACTAGGGTAGTAGAAATGGCTTCTTTAATATTTTTAAAAGCTTCCATGTTTTCTGGTGTCCATTTTATTTCTCCAGTATTTTTAACCATGTCATTTATAGGTTTGGTCATCTCTGCAAAATTAGGAATGAATCTTCTAACAAAATTAATTTTGCCAAAGAAAGACCTGACTCCTTTTATGTTTTTAGGAGGGGGAATTTTTGAGATAGCTTCTATTCTTTCTGGATCTATACTCACCCCTTTTTCTGAAACTATGTGTCCTAGTAATTTCCCTTGTGTTGTTCCAAATATGCACTTTTTAGGATTTAGGGAAATTCCAAACTCTTTGCATCAGGAAAAGACTACAACAAGATGTTCCAAATGATCCTCTAGATTTTTAGAAAACACTATTATATCATCCAGATATACAACCACTATTTTGAACATCAACCCTTTGAAGGCAAAATCCATTGCTCTCTGAAAGGTAGCCCCTGCATTCATTAGACCAAAAGGTATTCTCAAATATTCAAAAGTACCCCAGGGTGTGGTGAATGTTGTCTTATGTCTATCTTCTAGATTAATCTGTATCTGATTATATCCAAAAAATCCATCTAACAAGGACATTCTGGATGAACCAACTACTGCTTGCAATAGTTGTTCCATATTGGGCAATGGATAATTATCTTTCAACGAGCTTTTATTCAAGTTTCTAAAGTCTACACAGAGTCTGATATCCCCATTTTTCTTTCTGACTGGTACTAAGTTGGATATCCAAGATGAAAATCTTACTTTTCTAATAATTTTAGAATCCAACAGTTTTTGTACCTCTTTTTGCATTATTGGGTGCAGAGTAGGGTTATACTTCCTCTATTTTTGTCTAAAGGGCTTGGAATCTTCCTTCAAGGGTATTATGTGTGACATAACATCCATTTTGAAGGTTTTAAGATCTTCATATGTCCAAGCAAAGTGTTCCTTATTTTTCTTTAAGAAACTTATATATCCAACTTTTTCTTTTTCTGGTAAAGCTTTGTCTATTTTTACTATTTTTGGCTCTTCAATTGTACCAATGTTAACATCTTCAGCTATAGTTTCTTTCTGAAGAGGTTTGTATGCTTTATCAAAATCATCAAATAAACTTTCCAGAGAAACTAATCCTTTTGGTATTCTATTTGTTTTTAGTTGGATTACTTCTACTGGTTCTCCTATTTGATATTTTAATTTTTCTTCATCTTTTTCATCACAAATTATGTCAGCATACTGATTTTGTAATGTCATAAAGTCTTTTATATCGATATCATCTTGAAACACTTGTAAGTAGATAATATTATCTGGTACATATGGTTTATAGATTGAGATGGTTGGGAACCTATCCATATATTCTGTAGTAATTTTTGGATGGTCTAGGCCTGATGCATTTATAGCTAAAAGGTCAGCAACATGATTCTGTTCTCTAGGAATGTATGAAATATTGAAAGCTAAAAATTTTCAATTTCTTCCAATACTATAGTTTTGTATTGTTTTAACCTAGGATGTTTGGTTTGATACTTTCCTCTTATCTATTGGATAATTAATTCTGCATCTCTAGTCATAGTTAAGTAATTTATACCTAACTCTTTAGCTTTTCTAAGTCCTAGTAATAAAGCTTCATACTCAGCTACATTGTTAGTGCAAGGAAATTCTAATCTGTAAGGAATACCGAGGTAATTTCCTTTTATATCAGTTAAATTGACTCCTGCACCTGCTCTAGACTGATATTTGGCTCCATCAAAAGTCATGGTCCACATTTCTTGTGTTAATACTCTATCTGATTCAGCATCAACCATTTTCATAATTTTTGGATCCATGTTTTTGACTTCTGGTACTTCTACAAGGAAAGGGTTATGCCATATTGAATATACTCCCATTCCTTTTTCTTCTACTGAATTTACTAAATTTATCATGGTATCATCTACCTTAATTAACTCTATAGAATATTTGTTGAAAGGTTCTCTTCGTAGAGTTACATTTTCCTTATCTGACATAGGAATGGTAGCATAGGACCAATCCAATTGAATAGATCCCCCTAATTGTTCTACCCAATGCTTGCTTAGTAGGAGTGAAAATAAAGGATCAACATCCACTACTGCAACATCCATCACTATACCTTTCTTGGGGTGTTGGTCTAGATATACCAATAATCTAGTTATCACTCCAATACAAGGTACTTGCCTACTATCCATTACTGATACAGGAGCAAAATCTCTTGTACAGATTAATCCCATTTGGTCAGCTATCATCTTGGGCATGATATTGTGTGAAGCTCCACTATCAAGCATACAATTATGGATTACATACCTCTCTCCTTCATCTGAATTATATCTTAATGACACATAGAAGGGTCTGACAGAGGATGGTGACCTGGTATCCTATTGATTTTGTCTAGCAACATTGCAAGATGGGTCTTCTTTTTGCTCAATAAGTTTGAATGCTCTACAGACTTGTTCTCTGTATTGTTGAACTTTCATAAGCTCACCAAATGTGATATTAACCTTCTGTTTACTAAGTTCTGACCCAACATCAAACTCTATCTTTTTTATATCAAGTGGTTTGGTGCTTTCTTCTTTAGGCATCTCTTCCTCTAATTCTATTAGCTCAGGGATTACCTTTTTGGGGATCTTATCAGTTTTTTCTTTACTAACATTTCTATTTGTGGAGGGTTGTTTTCTGGTAGAAGCTTTCTCTGTTCTATCAGGGACTATTCTGTTTCTTAAGTTCAGAGTGTGGGTAGCTTCTAATTCTTCTACCTCCTTAGCAGTTGGAATTAATTTCCCCTGCTTCATTTTATCATATCTAGACTCATGTGGTCTTTGCAATATTTTGGTACCTTCAGCTACTAAGATCTAGGGATGATGATTTGAAGCATATTTATCCATGTTCTCTTCAAAAAGTCTTTCTCTTGATTCATCTTCTAAAGACCAATATGCATTAATCCTTATATCTTCTTCTGAATCATCATTAAGATCTATATTGTGTTGTGTACTTAAGTAAATACCACATCCTTCTGGGTTATGGGGAGCATCACAAGCTGAGAAAAATAAGGGAAACCTTCTACAAGATTAATATATGGGATAGGGTTTGGAACATTGTTCTGATCTCTGTCAGATTCTCTTTTCTTCCAGTTATTATTCCCATTGTTCCTATTCCTATTTCCTTCATCTGAGCCATTGTTATTTCCCCAATTCCTATTGAAATTTTTCTTGAAGGGAGGATGATTATCAACCTGTAGCCTCTCTGTTTGTGATGACTCACCATTATTCCCATTGTTTCCATTATTTCTTTCTATTCTTGCTAACCTGTTGTTCATTGTATTGAACATCTTTGTCACCTGATTAGTCAATTTTTCCATTGGATCCACTTCAGATCTTCTCTGTAAATCGAAGGCTACCCTTTTTGGTTTTCTATCAGGTTGATTTGTCTCTAGAGAGTAAGGTTTCATTTTACCACTATCTAGCATGTTTCTTTCAATATCTATAGCTTTATCCATGCATTCATCGATAGTGGTGGCTTGTTCTTGCCTTAACTCATAATTGAATTCTCCTTGGAAAGCATTCTTATAGAAACAAATTGATTGGATGTCACTAGGCCTAAGGTTAACAGGGATTTTGTTCCTAGTTTTGGAAAACCTTCTATTGAAATCACTCACGACTTCGTTTTCCTTTTTCTTCATAGTTGCTAATTCGGTTAATAGGGATTGTTCATTTTTTCTTTCTTCAAATTTTCTTAGGAACACAGTTTCCATATTTGCAAAATCTACAATGTCATTAGTTGGGAGGGTGTTAAACCACTCCCTGGCATATTTTTCTAGTGTTTGCAAAAATATCCTTAGGACTACATCTTCGTGTTCTACCTCTAAACTATCCATAGCGTATAGAAAACTTTTGATATGGTCTTCTCTAGTTATTGCATTATTTCCTTGAAACTTGGGAAGATACTTATGGGCTTTGTTAGGTAGAGCATTTAAATTTGTAGGTAAAGCAAAAGGTCTGTACCTATTCGTTCTCCATAGTTGAACATTATTTTATTGATTTTCCTGAGCCATTGTGACTGTAGGGGTAATGGGATTTGGATTCATAGTAGCACTGCCTATAGGAATGGTGGGTTGAGAAACTTTTGTATAATCTAATGAATTATCTACTACAGTATTAGGATTTATAGGGCTATGAGATTGAGATGAATTAGATGTATTATCTACAGGAAAATTAAAAACATCATCTATAGTAATATCAATAGTAGTAGTATTCTTATTTTTCTTTACGTACTTTTTATTGGTAAAGTAAGACTTATTCTCATAAATAGTACTCTTAAGAAGTGGGATATTTTGATTATGGGTAAATACCTCTAGGTTCTTAAATTTTAGAAAAATATCTTTACCACTTCTCCTTGTATGTACCAACACGTTCTGCTCCTTTCTTGATTTTTGATTTTTGGGTTTGATCAGATAGAGTCGCCAACATAGGTAGTGTAGAAAGAATATAATGTATGATCAATATTGCTTGATATTTTTACTCTCAGCCTCATAGGAGATGGTTCTTGGGGGAATTTTAAGAAAATCAAGAAACATCAAGAACACTTCAAAAGATAATTGAAAATCATAGGCAAAATAAAATAAAGAACATAAAATATGTAAAAATTAAAATGTAGGTTCTTTATTCTAATTGGCCACATGTTGATTAAAATATAGTCATTGAAAGAAAATTATTAAAAAAAAAAAATTATCCTCGACAACGATGCCAAAATATTGTTGGAACAATTTCTTGCATCCATAGGGTTGAGCTGTCATGCTACAAGAATTTATTTGAAACCAATGAGCTATTATAGGCTCTGGTCAACCTGCCTCTTTATTTTGGTAAAGGGTGTATTGCTAAGATTAAAAAGAAACCAAAATGGGTAAGGAAACCCTAGTGGTAAACTTAAGATATTACAAGTGTTATGCACTCCAGATTTTAATTATACACTACTTATATAAAATTGACCAAGCATGGACAACAACTCTAATTATGCCTTATGTGTAGACCGGTGCCTAGATTCATTGGGTTGTTATAGCAATTTTAACAACGCTTTCAATATGAACAAAAAGAAGGAGGAAAAGAAGAAATTGGTGCTATTAAACTCATTCGAATATCGTAATAAATCTAATAGTTAACCAATGAAAGAAACATTCATAACACATTCAAATAATGTAATATGCTATGAAGTCACATACAGAACTGAAGACAAAAAGTATGATAGAATCAAAACCCATAATTGTATTAATTTTTCCAAATGAATTACATGCAGAGTTGGCAGAATGCCATTAAACTCTGTTAAAAGTTTTAATACAATGAGAAATCCTTGTTCAAATAATGTAACAAGACTTCTTCAACTCTCCCATTCCAATCTGGTAACAGGAAAAGCCTCTGGACCTCAGGCTCAATAGCTCTGGAAAAATTCTAGCTTCTTGAACACTATTCTATCACACCTACATAGTAAAGGGGAAGAATAAGGGATGAGAAAGAAAAAGACACAAAGGGGATACAACAACAAAACTACTAGGCACTCAAGTATACCTCTTAGCAAGAATTTGCTATCTCTAAAGCTTGATGTTGATTCTGACCGTGGTTGCTTCTTTTATAGCCTTTGGTTCTTGATTCAGTTATTTTTGGCCTCATCTGGGCCTTACACTTGTCACCATCTCCTTTGATCTTCTCTGTGTGCTATCCAGCTATTCTGAACCATGCAAAACTAGATTTCCTATCACAATTTTCTCTTGGCTTGAAGGGAGCTCTTAATATATGGTGGGCCAGGTGATTTTTATGGTTTTTCCTTTTGTGTAGACAAATGGTGAACCTATATATACATATATATTTAATCGTGCAGGCCCTTAACTTTAAAACCTTTTTAATATAATCATTGAATACTGAAGGGGAGAAATGGTTAAAATTGTATTAAGACCTTCATTAATCATACTTATCAGGAATTAATGTGGTTTAATTAAAAATTAATTATCAGGTGCTAAACACCTTCCAATGCTAATGATTGGTTTCTCTGAATGGAGAACGACTGTTGGATCTGATCCATATTGTGTGCTGCCACTCAGATTTAGGAAGATGCACGCATTTTAACCTTAGGTTTTATAATGTGGTTGTTTTTAATCTTGATTAATCATATTATTATTGACCTTAAGCTCGAGTTATCTTTTAATACAACTTTCAGTTAACCTTGGTTACCCTTAGTGAGTGCACATTCGTCGGATCGAGATGGAGTGAGTGCGCATCCGTCGGATCGAGACGGAGTGAGCGCTACCCTTAAATTATTTAAACATGCATGTTTTTTAATTAAGGGGGCACATGACCCTAAGTTTTATTTACACTAAAATTAGGTTATGACCATTGTTGACTTTGGATTTTAAATACTGGATAATTTAAAGAGCGTGCATCCGTCGGATTAACCATGGACCAAGTGCAGCCATCCAGATCTTAAAATTTACTCGATATTTAATTGCAGCCATCCAGATCTTAAAATTTACTCGATATTTAATCAATGGGGTGCATGACCCTTACTTAAATTTTAATTAATTTTATTACCTTAGACATTATGTTATAATATTTTTGACCATGGCATCGTTTGACTTAAACCTTGTTTTGATTATGAGTGCGTGTCTGCAAATCTTGGGGGATGAAGTGTGTCCATTCAAATCTCTAGACTTGCACGGGTTTTATCACAAAGGGGTGTGTAACCTCGTTTGACCAAATTGATTTTAATTAGACCTTCGAGTTATTTCTTTTTACTTAGGACCTTAGGTTTCGATTAATTTCATTGGGAACTTATGGATTGGGGGAAGCTTTTTAGTGGATGTTTGGTTTCTTTGAATTTTTTAAGCCTTTTAATGATCGAATAATCTTCAACGATCATTTTATTAATGGTTAAAAGGTATTTAACTCAACAGTTAAGGTTATGGCTTTAGAATTGATTTAGATGAACATTTTTATAACGGCTAAGAAAAACAACAAAGACCAACATTTCACAAGTGAATGCAATAGAGACCAAAAAATTTGGACGAAGGTTTTGAAGATCAAAAATTTAAATTTGGGGGTATCTGAAATTGAGTCAATTTTGGCTCCAACAAGCCCTTTAATAGATATTTAATGCCCCCCCTATTTGGCAGCCATAATGGCTATGGCCCCCTGTTTGAAAAGATGCTCGTGCATGGCATGGCTATTTAATTCAATCCATGGTTGACTGCTTTAAATGTTTATTAAAGTGGTTGGTCCTCTCTATTATAAGTGAATAATTTGAGGCGATAGGAAACCCACCCATCTTTATTGAGCTATCCCACCCATCTTTATTGATGATTGATGGTGAATTCGTCTCGTCTATAGATGGTGGAACTCTTTAAGGATTGAGAAATGACAGCTCGGGGACAGAGAGAACCTGGGTTAGGACTGGTGCCGATCTCCTTCCCAACCTTTTCATGCCATAGATCTCCTTCCGTGGGCATACTTTAAAAGCCCTGTTGGAGCCAAAATTGACTTAACATCTAAAACCCCCAAATTTAAATTTTTGGTTTCAATAAAATTAATAAAGGTTGCTAGCTTATATTGCATTTTCACCTAATAAGTTGATTTCCATATTTTTGATTCATGAAATTAACCTTAGCTATTTTTTAGATTGAAATATGACCGTTGTTTTACCATTTGAAAATCCATTAAAGTCAAATTATATAAGCATCCATCACCATGAAAAATTATAAAAATACCCAACTTTAAAGTAAGGGCCACGACCCCTGAATCAAATGTGATCCTTCCTTTTAAAAATAATAATCGAACCTAAGCCTAATTAATAAATCCCTAAGTCCTAAAGTATTAAAAGAAGATAATTCGAGGCCTAATGATAGAACACCATGGTCTAAAGTCCAAAAATATAAGGTTTCAAATGAAAATTAATCAAAACTTTGAGGGTATGTGCCCCATTTAATTAAACATTGAGCTAATCGGCTAAATCTGATGGCAATGCTTGATTAGGGTTTGATCGAACATTTGCACTCTCATAAGAGGTTATTTAAAAGAGCTAAAAGTCAAAAGATTAATTAAAACTATTAAAAATATTAGCAAGGGTTTAATACGTTACTAATTACCTCCTTTCGGCTTAATAAAATATTATTGAAATAAAATAATGCACCCCTCCTGGTTATCAAGCTTGCAGATTACAAGAGATCTAAGGGCAGCGCTTCATCTAAAATAAATCGAACGGATGCACTTAATATAATAAAACACCATGGTCTAAAAGTGCAAAATCTTAGGTGTAATGGTCACGAAAGATCCATGGTTATGGTTGATCAAGAATTGATCCAATGGATGCACAATTGTCACAAAACACCTAGGTAAACCAAGGTATTATAAGGTTATTTTAAAATTATGCTCAAAATTGAAGGAGATCAATGAATGCTTTCACGATATGATTTGACGGTAACGCTTGCTTCAGATAAACAAAGGTAAATCGGGTGGTAAGACCAAGTCAACACTTGATTAGTTAGATTAATCATGTTTAGCGATGGTCCTAACACGTTACTAATCATCCCCCTTTCACTTAATCAATATTAATGAAAATCAATAGCATGCACTTTTCGGTTACCTAGCTTATAGGTTACAGAAGATCCACGGTTGCGCTTGATCAAGAGTCAATATGACGGATGCGCTTCACCATGAATCACTAAGGTTAGTTTGAAATCATTAACCGTGCTCACAATTAAAGCATGTGTAGGTCCGAGGAATATCAACAGATGCACCTTCACCAAGGGTAATCCAATGGTAGCGTGCATCACAAAGCAATCAACCGATAAAAGGATCCCATCCAAGTCAAAGTCAAATACCCCCAAATCCAAGTAGATCCAACAGTTGTGCTCGAGCCTAGTTGATCTAATGGTCCCACTCCAAAAGAGTTGCTCAAATATTAAAAGAGGGCTCATTAAATGTGGTGCTTCGTTCAAAGGATAAATCAAAGCTAATAAAATCAACAGAAGCGCATGATCCCACTTAGATCCAATAGGCTATGATTTCACAAAGCCATTAAAGGGTGATGAGTCGAATAAAGAAAAAACAAGATATGATGATCATGCATAATCAGGAAAGATCTGATGGTAGCACTTTATCAGAACAAGCACCCATTAAAAATAATTTAACTACATCCTGATATGATGGTAGTGCTCAACCTACCGAGATCTAACGGCCATGATCAAATCAAATCCCCATAAAAAACAACAATGCACATTATGAGTCGATCCAATGATCGTGCTCATACCAAGTAATATCCAACGACAATGCTTAATTGAGACTATCTAAGGAAAAGGAGGTTTGAGAACAAGAGCATAGATCTACCAGATCCAATGATAGCGGTAAAGCCCAACCAAATCCGACGATCATGCATGACCAATTTACCTAGGGGTTAAGAGACATGGTTTATTTCTCCAAAGGAAAATTAATTACAGTTTAAAAGGGTTTGATCATGTTGATAATGATCCCCCATTCTTAATAAACCTTGGCACATGCCTAAATAATCAAACGGATGTGCGGGATCGCATGATTGATCGAACGATAAATCATTAGCAAGGTAATATGGTTATTAAAGATCATATATTAACCAAAGGTCAGTGATTCTTCGACTACTCTTTAATGATAAATATTAGATGAAAGGTGAAATTCCTAATTCGATGATTATTATTAATTGATTAACCAAGTAAAATGTTAAATATATCTCCTATACTATGCATGATCACCATTGACATTAACCCTCGATGTTATAGGGATAACATTCTTGCAGATCCAATGGTATCAAACATAGGCATACGACGTGAATATTATCCAACGGCTATCATCGATTGATGGATCCAATGGGCACATAATTCGGTAACCAAATTTGACGACATCCCCAAAATAATCACCACCTTAATTAATGGTGTAACTATTTTCAAAGTCAAATTTCTTTCAAAACCAATAGAGTGGAACACTTTCTCATGAAAACCCACCACCGCCACATTTATAATTCCATGTTGAAAAGATATCTATTTTAGTGACCAATAAGGAATCAATGAATGATTGCAAGTACAAAGTGTATCGCTCCAAATTTTTCGTATCCCTACCTTCAGGCTATTGGATCCACGCCCGGAAGGAGGATGGGAAAAGGATGTCGCGGTACGTCGGACTGAGAGGACTTTGCGAAGGTCCCGCCTCTCAAGGGAGGTGTATTTTGATGATTTTTCGACGGATGGTGGGTTCACCAGGAAACATTTAACGATAGTTTCCACGCCTAGGTTTTGGAATGTGTTTAAATGTGTTTGTTTTTAACCTTAAGCATTCATATCCTAGGTTTGGCCAAATGTATCTAGATTACTCTATATGAAAATGCAAGTTCAATGAATACAAAAAATAAATTTAAAGACCAAAAAATAGAGAGATTACAGAATACAAATGAGGAATACCTGATCCGGATGTCTGAAGAAGATTCTGATGTTGAAGCAGTCTGGATCGTCTGAGATTCGACAGAATCGTCTGCAATCAGACAAGATCGTCTGAGATCTGATGAATTCGTCAGACGAATTCGTCAAAGACTTGCAAAACCGAAAACAGATGCAAAATACAAAAGGTACTACAGTGCTAACAGAGGGAAATGATATAAAATGGTAGCAATGTTATCAAACTAAAACTTAAACACAGAGACAGAAATGAATCGTGCTAATTAGATAATAATTAGGATTTAATTATGCACTTAATCTAAATGGGTGAACTCCAAATGCAAAATGACATAAAACACTGAATAGACTATCTAATTTTTAGAATAAAACGACAGAGAAAAGGTTGAGAAACACAAACTTTAGGCACTGATTGCCTTAATATGGAATGCAGTCGAGATCGTCTCGCATCAGTACGAAATCGCCTCGAATTCGATAGGTTCACCTCCAATCTGAACAGGTTCGTCGGCGATGATAGGTGCTGGCTTCGGCTGAAAAACAGTGATGTACCTACAACAAAATTGATGTGGAACTAGTGCAAATGGAAAATAGGGATGTTTTAACGTGAATGGAGTTAACTTGCAGATAATTTCGGCCAGGGGTTGGGAAGGGAAAATCCTAGAGACTAAATAGGCTTAGGGGAGTAGTTAGGAGGTTGGAGATCATCCCAATTTGGGAGATCTCCAACGGGGGAGGGTCCCAACGGTGCAGACACGCTTCTACCCAGATTGGAGACCCGTTGGAACAGATTCCAACTTTGCAAAATTAGTTTTGCGACAAGATCATCTGGACATCCTAGTCCAGACGAAATCGTCAAATCTGGGGCGATATCGTCTGATCGGCGACGATATCGTCAAACGGTCAAAACAACCTCTAAAAATGGTGTAAAAAGGGGGAAACGGATTTATCGACGGTTAACGGGTGGTTTGGGAGGTTAAATTTGAATTTTAAATTATTTACTAAGGTGAATGTAATTATTACAATTTTACTACGCCAATTTTAGGGTGCTACATTTTGCCCCCTCTTTAGCGAATTTTTTGAAGAAAATGCGTTAAAGATGAGTTCTTCTCGATCTACGAGAAAACAAAAATTATTCCCATTTTTAGGCGACGATTCTTGGTTGAATCGTACGACAGCTTACTATGGTGCCCCCTCCGTGTTTTTACCCAAATCGAACGTTTGAGGTAAAAACGCGAAAAAGAAAAAATTATTTTTTGCGTTTTGCGGCAGGTATGACCGAGTTTTGCGGCAGTTCGGTCTACAGCAGGGGATCCCATCCCTCAAAGATTACGAGTTTTCCTAGACTATCCTGGATAACACTACAGTTAGCGGGGCTCCAGACATGTAGCGGTTTTGGAGCCAGGACATAGATGATGCCCCCATCCAGCCAGTGGATGGGGACGACGCAGGAGTAGCTGATGGCTACGATTCCTGGTATGCAGGCATCCGCCCTCCTTGGATGATGAGGGCACAGGGTTCGATCCATGCAGTTATGCATCGGATAGGGAGGCGATGCCCAGGGTTGCGGCGGGAGAGAGGCGAGGAGGCCACAGGCACAGGAGCGACCACAACAGAGAGAGAGGGAGAGGAGGGAGGCGAGACCCCCATCTCCATAGAGGCCACCATCGCCCGATAAGGGCAAGGGTGTGGACACAGGAGAGAGTAGTGAGATGGCTACTCTCCGGGCGGAGAGAGATCATCTGCAGGCTCAGGTGCAGACGCTACAGGATGTGGCTGCACAACACCGGGCTGAGGTGTCACAGCTGCGGGATGATATTGCATGCCTCAGGGCATAGGGCGGAGGGGCGAGCTCTAGGGAGTTGATACGGGCTATCACCCAGCTGACATTCTATCAAACTTTATACTTCTAGCTGGTGCCAGAGGCGGATAGACTACCCCTGCCAGCTAACATCGTAGATTTGATCAGGATCGGGTCATCGAGGACCACGTCCCGATCGAGGACAAGGACTACACAGACTGTGATGGGGCCACCTCGTCCACCTCAGGGCGGGGAAGGAGATGAGGCAGAGAGCTCGAGGGGCTCTTGAGGCTAGAGGGCGGGATACTGACATTGTATTATATTTGTTTTTGTTGAGAGAGGATTGAGTATGTCGAGGTACAGATTGTGGCATACCAATCCAGTTTTGATGATGTACATATATTTGTGACATATATAGATGAGATATTTTTGATCATATGACTTGTGTCTTGTGTATGTTTATGAGGCTTTTAATGTTTGATTGATGTGATGATTGGATGTAATTATGTCGTTGGAGATATTAATTTGAATGTCATGCGGTGATATTTTAAATGAAATAATCTGATGTAACAAATTGATTTGTTGTAATGAAATGTAAAAATAAAAAGAGACTTCTAACAATAATTTCAAAGGACATTGTCGCTATTATAGACCATTTCATGGAGTCACTGCTCACTCGGTCGTCAAGCTAGTCCCATTTATAGAAATATTGTTAAAAAGTAAAAGAGTGCTTAAGAAACTGTCTTAAGACTTTGGTGCAATAGTGCAAATGATAATGATGATGATGGTTTGTTTTCAGATTTTCATGAAAAATGTTTGTGCATGAAATGATGTTCAAATGATTTTTTGCTAGGCATAATTTCCTAAGTGTGATAAATTTTTTGGATAATTCTTTAGGAATTATACCATCATTGCAAAAGGTTGACATAATGACATGAAATAATGAAAATGGGTTTGCTTTTTAAAAGCATAATTTGTGTAAAATAATGAATTAAATCATATGGTTTTCATGATTTTTAATAAATGGGGAAGAAAATTGTTACAATGGTTTGCGCTAGGCATAGAATATGTAGGTATAGACTTATACCATCATCGCAAAAATCCAAAAAATAGTTTTATTGCCTGATTGATTTTTGATGAACAGAAAATATGAAAAGGAGGACTTGCGCTAGGCATAAAAATTCCAATTTTGGTTTTGAAACTATACCATCGTCGCGAAAGTCAACCAGATATATATGTTTATGTTTTTGATTGTATATTTTGAAAGAAATTTTTTGATTTTTGTATTATATAGTTGTCTTTGTAGTAAACGACTGTACTTGATTTATTCCAAACAAGTTGCAAAAATAATATTTCAAATTATTTTGAAGACAAAAGTTAGATTTATAAGGAATCCCATGTGCATATGTGAATTCATTTCCGATCTTGATTTATCATAATGATACACAAAATCTCTCAAATACAAATGTGTGTGCAATTGCATTGTTCATTTACCACTTTTGAGCAAGATAATATGATACAAGTGATTTGAAGAAACCAAATAAGTGTTCATTAACCATGATGTAGATGCATATAACCATACTAGGCTACTATGTAGGTCGGATTATCAAGAGCTAGCTAATCCATAAGAAGACATAGGTCTGTACAAAAGAAGGTCGCTAATGTGACAGACATATCACCACGCTAGGAGTTACCCAAGGCCAAGCAGGTTGGGCACAAACCACATGTTATGGGGCTTACCTCACAATTTTCGAATAATTGAGAATTCCAGGGATTCAAGCTCATCAACCCTTCTTTTCTTTTCAAAGGGTAGGGAAAGGGATTTTATTGCTTTCTTGCTTTCTTTTGAACTTTGCTTATTTTTCTGTTTGTATTTCTTTTGCTTGATAATGCTTGGAACATTGCTGAAATAACATTTTTCTTTTCTCTTTTTTTTTCTTTCTTGAACTTTTCTTCTCTTTTTCTTTGCTAGGGATACTTGCTCGGATTAGCTGTAGAGCAAGGGATTTTTATTCTGGGTAGGGGTGAGCTTGTCCTTTTGCCAATTCTCAAATATTCTAGACCATGTGCATGATAGGATAGCAGGGGAAACTTTTCTCTCAAGAAATCAGTTCTACTATGTAGCAAAACATGGAAATTACAAATATAATCATTTTATTGTGAAAAGATGTGCTTGGTTTAAGTAAATAACAAGATCAATTCTCTATGCTCAAACTTTATTTAAGTGAATTTTGTGAACTTTGATATAAGAGAGATTAGTAATCATGCCAGATAAAATCAAGATATTTATTGTTGTGAGTGTGCAAGTGAGGGATGCCACATAAATGCTAATTTATCCAAAAATAATTTAAAACATATAACTGCGATAATTGTAAGAAAATATATATGAACACTTTTGAGAAAATTTTTGAGGATGTGGACTCTCTCTTTCTTCTTTATTTTATTTGGTTTCAAGTCATATAGTCGTTATTATATTTTTATCATTATTTTGATTTTTGGTTTTATTTTTGATTTTGAGCAGAAAAAATTTAACAAGTGCCTTAAATAAATGCAATAGATAGTTTTGAAGATTTTGGATGATTATGAATATTTTTGATGTTTTTGGATTTTTATAAATTTGAAAGAAATATAGATAATTTTTTTGAAAACAAGTTATATACAAGGATGAAAGATGACCAAATTTATGCATAGTAACGTTTAAGATGCAAAATATTCATGGGTTCTTTAAGTTCTTTACCATCTAAGGTAGATAATTTGTATGCTCCTGATTCAAATTTAGCAGTAATAATGTATGGTCCAAGCCAATTGGGCTCAAATTTACCTTTAAGGTCCTTAGTTGCATTAGTATTTTTTTTGAAGATTTTGAGGATTTTGATTTTTTTTTTGTATTTTGATTTTAATTTATGAATTGAAATTGGTGGTATATACAAGATGATCTATATACACTATATAAGGTTATTTGAGTATAGCATGTCTAAGGTTGCTTCAAAATCAAAGGAGGTTTTGAAGGATAATCTGGTTGAGGTGAAGGTAAGAACAAAAGGTGATGAATAAAAGGTAGCGATAAAAAATGCTTTGTTATAATGTAGAATAATGTAGCAAAATATTTGACTTTTATATGTGTAAAATTGATCATGTTACAAAATAAAATATTAGAAATATAAGAAAGTTCTTCATTCTTATTATTATATTCCAAGTTTTGATAAGATGGAGAAAGTATATGTGAAAGATATGCATGAGTGTTATTTGGTAAACAAGAATGATCATATATGGATGAAGAAAAGTGATGGATAGAAGATAATTGTGACAATAGAGAATGTATAGAACTTGATGTTTCAACCATTAAATATTCTTCAAATGGTGTTGGGTCACCATGTATGGTAACAATTTTATTTACAATTTCAAACTTCAAACATTGGTGAAGAGTGGAAGGGACAACCCTCATCGTATGAATCCAAGGACTTCTGAGAAGTAGGTTGTAAGGTGAAGGGCAATATCCTACATAGAATAAAGTATCCAGGATCTTGGATCCAATATTAAGGGGAAGAATTATAGTACCTTGAGCTTCTTGAATTTCATTGTTAAAATATTTTATAATAACATTTGATTCATTAAGATCTTGTTCCTTTGTTTTGAGTTTTTGGAATAATTGATAAGTGCATAAATTAAGAGAGGAGTCATTATCTACCATGATAGTTTTAACAAGTGTTTCTTTACTAGATCTTGTAATGTAAAGATAGGAGTCTTCTTGTGGAGTAGAGGAAGGAATATCCTCATCATAGAATGAAATATGGTTAACCTCAAGAGGGTTTACACCATTAATTATGTTCTTAGAGAAAATATGATGAGGAACAAATTGTTGGCTAGGTATTTTGAACAAAATTTCCTTATGATAAATTTGTAATACTTCTAAAAGGGATATCTTTGCTTGAGGATTAATCACTTGTTGTTGGTTATCAAAGTGGATTTCAGATTGAGATTTTGATTCTAAAGATGAGCTTTCTATGCTTACATTCCATTTTGGATCATTCTCTAGAGCCAAAGATAGTTTTGAAGGTTGGTCAAATGAGCAATCCATATCTTGAATATCTGATTGAGTTGATTGAACTTGAGGTTGCTCATTTGTAGTTTTTGTTACAATATTAATAATATCATCATGATGGGACACATTAACATGCAATATTTGATTGGTTTTTTGTTGTTGATAATTGAATAGGAGTTCTTGGGAGATCTCCATGTCTTGATTGATTATTGGTATTTGTTGTGTAGGAGTTTGATTGTTTACTGGAGGTTTATCATCAGTTGTAGATTGTAATTCCTTTATATTAAAAAGACCCTTATCAATCAAATCTTGAATTGCACATCTTAAATCTTTACAATTTTGTGTCATATGTCCATCTACTCTATGATATTCACAATGTAGCTCAGGTTTAAACCAATCTGTTGTGGTATCAAGTTGTCTTATGGAAGGGAGTTCAATCTTATTTGTGTCAAGTAAATACTTGAGAATTATATCCATTGGTTGATTGAGCTTTGTAAATGTACGTGATGAAGGTTTTTGAGAGGTTTTTGATAAATGCTTTAGGAATTTCGTCATAAAAGGGCCTAATGGTTTCTCACCTCTACTTTCTTTATTATGGGTAGAATGATGATAGGAAGATTGTGAAGTATGATGTGAGTGCATGGTAGGATTGGAAGAATAAGTATTTTCTTGTTGAAATGGATGTGTTGTATTGAAAGAAGAGTATTGAAAAGGTGGTGGAGGATTATATGTGGATTGATAGACATAATATGGATATATGGGAGAATAGATAATATCGTTATGAAGAGGATTGGCAAAGGGATTTTCTTGTTGGGGTAAGGATGAAAAATGAGAGAAGTGTGATGGAGGTGATGTTGAATAGGGATAAGGTTGATCATAATCAACAAATGTATTTGGCTGAATTCTTCCAACATTACTAATGGGCTCATATTGATTTGAGTAAAAACTCATGGTTTTTTTAGTGCTTCTAAAAGTAATATTTAGCATCTACTATTTAGAATTGAATCTAAAACATGAAATGATGATTTTGTTTTTGTTTTTCTTGTATACATATATATATTTTTGTTTTTGTTTTCAAAAGGTTTACAATGCATTCACGTCGGGTTCACCAAAATGTATCGCTCCAAATTTTTCGCATCCCTACCTTCAGGCTATTGGATCCACGCCCGGAAGGAGGATGGGAAAAGGATGTCGCAGTACCTCGGACTGAGAGGACTTTGCGAAGGTCCCGCCTCTCAAGGGAGGTGTATTTTGATGATTTTTTGACGGATGGTGGGTTCACCAGGAAACATTTAATGGCAGTTTCCACGCCTAGGTTTTGGAATGTGTTTAAATGTGTTCGTTTTTAACCTTAAGCATTCATATCCTAGGTTTGGCCGAATGTATCTAGATTACTCTATATGAAAATGCAAGTTCAATGAATACAAAAAATAAATTTAAAGACAAAAAAATAGAGAGATTACAGAATACAAATGAGGAATACCTGATCCGGATGTCTGAAGAAGATTCTGATGTTGAAGCAGTCTGGATCGTCTGAGATTCGACAGAATCGTCTGCAATCAGACAAGATCGTCTGAGATCTGATGAATTCATCAGACGAATTCGTCAGAGACCTACAAAACCGAAAACAGATGCAAAATACAAAAGGTACTATAGTGCTAACAGAGGGAAATGATATAAAATGGTAGCAATGTTATCAAACTGAAACTTAAACACAGAGACATAAATGAATCATGCTAATTAGATAATAATTAGGATTTAATTATGCACTTAATCTAAATGGGTGAACTCCAAATGCAAAATGACATAAAACACTGAATAGACTATCTAATTTTTAGAATAAAATGACAAAGAAAAGGTTGAGAAACGCAAACTTCAGGCACTGATTGCCTTAATACGGACTGCAGTCGAGATCGTCTCGCATCAGTACGAAATCGCCTCGAATTCGATAGGTTCACCTCCGATCTGAACAGGTTCATTGGCGATGATAGGTGCTGTCTTCGGTTGAAAAATAGTGATGTACCTACAACAAAATTGATGTGGAACTAGTGCAAATGGAAAATAGGGATGTTTTAACGTGAATGGAGTTAACTTGCAGAGAATTTCGGCCAGGGGTTGGGAAGGGAAAATCCTAGAGACTAAATAGGCTTAGGGGAGTAGTTAGGAGGTTGGAGATCATCCCAATTTGGGAGATCTCCAATGGGGGAGGGTCCCAATGGTGCAGACACGCTTCTGCCCGGATTGGAGACCCGTTGGAACAGATTCCAACTTTGCAAAATCAGTTTTGCGACAAGATCGTTTGGACGTCCTAGTCCAGACGAAATCATCAAATTTGGGGCGATATCGTCTGATCGGCGATGATATCATCAAACGATCAAAACAACCTCTAAAAATGGCACGAAAAAGGGGGAAACGGATTTCTCGACGGTTAACGGGAGGTTTGGGAGGTTAAATTTGAATTTTAAATTATTTACTAAGGTGAATGTAATTATTATAATTTTACTGCGCCAATTTTAGGGTGCTACATAAATATCACAACACCTATGGACGTCTAGAACGAGAAAAAGCCACCTACCTTAACTGTCTGACATTAGAAAGTGATGCTTTGGTAGATCTCTATTGGTAAATTTGAAAAGGCAATTGGTGGCATGATATTAATGACAAGTTATGCGAGGACAGTGAACCCACTTTGCCATTGAGTATTTAAGATCACCATATCAAACAACCTTACCACCCTGGTAATCTTGAGCAAAGGACTGGTTCAAAAGAATAGAAAGTGAACAAATATTTGAGAGCTTCATTTTAGAAAGCTAACATAGTGACCAAAAACAATATGGAGGCTTGGGGAACTGATTTCATGCTCGAAGACACAATAGAGGCAGTAAAGTTCATCACAGACCAGTTGCCTTATGCTGAGCTCCCCGGACCAGCTATGCTCGGGAGTACGATGTATGATTTCACCCAAAAAAGTGGGCCCGATAAAAATCTCACTCCCACACAACAATATGAGATGGAAAATACCTGCATCAGAAGTTTTGCTCGTATGATGGAAAATGATGATAGAGCCCCTTGGTTGCTAGCAGACCTATTCCACAAAGCAAGGAGACTGCAACATAAGGGTTTTCCAAGATGTACTAGGTGGACCAGTAATCTAGGAAAATTGATATGTCCGAAGGTATACTACTCCTCCGACTTGTTAGCCTGGTTAGCTATAGCGTACGATGAGAAAACCAAGATGTTTCGAGATAATAAAGATAGACCAGTGTTCAGTATAGCGGCTAGACACATCGAGCAAGTTTTCAAGCTGGCGCCCGCTAATACTCAATTGGTAAAATAGGTAATTGAAAGGCAGTCTCAAATGTTAACTAAGTTAGATATTTTTAAATCGTTTTTCGAAGAACATGAGAAAATAGTTGATAAATTTCCCATAAGAAAAACTGCTTTCAAACCATGGGTTCGAGACTTTTGTGATATGGCTAACATTGTTTTAGGAGTACAAGACCTCAGTGTAGTAGGTAGGAAAGTGTTACATTTAGTAGCATAGTGTAACCGGGCAATAGGCACCCTAGTCTATGCCTGGGAATGAGAATTGAGTGATCAAATGCACTCACAGATGAAAGATTTAAAAGAAGCTATTCTGAAACAAAGACAGGAGATGCCTATCTTTTCTAACTACTCCATCCTCATACACCTACTAGCGGGTCAATTGGGAGACGAAAGCCGAAAGAGGGTTGGGGCTGTTGAGAGTCCTTACGTCCAGAACAATTTTTGGAGGATACATGAAGGTCGTACTCACATGGGTTGGTTTTGTGATGTTTTCATGGTTGAATTTCACTGGATTTTAACTGGTTTCCTCCCCGAGAGACTAGGGCCTGGAGTGAGAACTTTCATAAAGGAAAAAGACATAGGGGATTATTTCTTCTCTAAAGGGTTCACATACATTCGGCTCTATGGAGCTAAGATTCCCCTAAAAATGTTGCCTATGTATTGTCCTTATCTCTTGATGCCCTAGAACTATGTAGACAAGTGGTCGAAGAGGCTAAAATGAGATTAGTGAAGAAGCACGGTAGAGTTCCATGGCTCAATGTCCCTTGCAGATTTGGAAATTACATGTTTATGGGATATCCAACTTTACTTAAGGGGATGTATGATTTAGATCTCATGGATTTTGAGGAGATAACTTGGAGGCCTTATGACCTAGATGGGAAGTACGAAAGGTCAATGAAAAATCGAGAATACGCCTGGGTCAAGCATAGGAGTGATGCTTATGAAGAAGAGTTATTAGATGCTATAAAAAAGGGAACAGATTTATAGACTGTATGGGAAAAGTACCCCTTTGAAATGAGGGGCAATTCACAAATAAGGAAAGCCTACGAGTACCCACCAGAATTGGTTTTTCTCAGAGGGATTTCAGTGGAATCTATTGCCCCCTCTTACCAGAAGCCACCTAGGAAATCAAGGAGGACCCTTTATTAGAATTGATAGAGGATCAAGGCATTGATCATATGGAAGTTACTATGAACCCTATAGATATTGTAGAACAACAAGTCAAAACCCTTGATAATGCCCCCTCAGACTAGAGATAACACCTAGCACTTCCTAGGAAGTCTCTAAAAGCTTGGGTGCAGCGAAAGGAAAGGAGATAGTTGCTGCACCTGTTTAGGAGCTGACTTCTCCCCAGCAAGCTATAGTTCCCATCTCTAGCTAGCTATTAATGGTAACCAGTGTGATGAAGTTAGCCCCCAGAGCTATTCCCAGCTCTTTGAAAATAAAATATAGGGAAATAGTAATTCCATCAGTAGTACAAATGAACATGAAAAGAGCAAGGGGATTTGGAGGTATCTTCAGAGATCTTGAAGTCAAGAAGCAAGCAGTTGTATCTACTCCAGAAGCAAAGAGACCTAGGCTATCACTGCCCTCCACGAATGTTGTGTTGGAAAGATCTAAAGAACAAATAGTTTTTAGTGATGCCCAGGAGCATGAGCTACAAATGGTAGTAGGAATGGGAGGTAGGGGAGATGATTCTGCAGCTAGGGTGGCAATAGAAACTCCCAAATTAGATATGGTAGAGGTGCACCTGCCTGCCCTACAAGAACCTATTGTTCTTAAAGTTGATGAGAGAACTAGAGGAATGTCAGTTCTTGGAAAAGAAGGTGATATGGTCAAAGTAGCCAAAGTAGTACAAGCACAAACTTTAGATCAACTACATCAGAGCAACACCGAATTGAGAAACCAACTAGAAACTAGTGATAAAGAAAAAGTAGAGATGCAGGCCTTAATAAATAAACTACAGGAAGAGTTGGTGCAGAAGGACACCATAGTAACTCAACCCCCATGGTGGTGAAAATCCTCAATTACACATACTATTTGAATGCAACAAAAAGAGAGATGTCAAAAAATATTCGAGATAGAATCGAGGGGATCACTGAAATGTTCAGGCAGATTAAGGTGATTCGAGTTACTACTCAAGAGATGGAAAGTTTAATCAGTCAAAAAGAAGAAGACCTCGAGATCATCCACCCTACTCTTGACTTAATGTCAGAATATTTTGAAGAGATGCAAAATCAAGAAATATTGTTGAATGATGGGACTAAGGTCAAGTGCAATATCGAGTTCATGAAGGCAACTATGTTTATATCCAACATGGGAAGGTGGTACAATAATGTAGCAAAAATATTTAGTCTGTTAGATGACATCACAGAGAAATTGGCAGATGTAGGGCTATCGTTGGAAGAATTTTTGGAAACTACTAGTATAGAAGATCTCCTTAAAAATAAAATAGAAGATTTTGATTGTGAGCCCGATGATGAGCCGAAGATGACCAGACAAACTACTTTCTTAGTAAACACTATGGAGATGTTGATCACCCATTATGAAAAAAGCAAAAATTACATTAGTATACAGAAAAATAGGATTCTACAGGAGATGAACATGTTAAGGTTTGTTGTGTCTTTTGATATTGATGCCTGGAAGATGATTGGAAAAAAGATCAGATGGTTGCAGCAGGGCAAAAAGGGAAAAGAGATTAAAATTTACGACCTACATCTGGAAATGAGTTCCTCCTCGAGATGAAGAACAGGTTGAACAGAAAGGGGAAACTTCCAAAATAGAAGGTCAATCAGATATTCAACAAGAAATAGAAAAAGAAGAAACCAAGGACAAAAATGCAGATGAGGGAAGTCCCCAGTGTACTAGTATCACTGGTTGAACCAATTAGAATAAAAAGGGCCAGAGAAAGGTGTATAGTATGAATAAAGGAAAATGATGGAAGCCAGTTGTACCAATTTTGGAAGACAAATCAGGTGATGACAAGTGTAGGGCCAGGATCAGACCAAGAATAATAGATTCAAGAACTAGAGGCTATAAAAGGAAGCATCCGAGGCTAGAATCTACATCAAGCATTTAGAGATAGCATTTTTGCTAAGAGGTATACTTGAGTGCCCTTTTGAGTTGTGTTGTTGTATTCCCTTGTGTCTTTTTTTCTCTTTCATCCCTCATTCTTCCCTTTTGTTGTGTAGGTTTTGATAGGAAAGTACTTAAGAAGCTGAGAATATTTCTAGTCTTCTTGAGCCAGAAACTCAAAGATTTTTCCTGTTACCATATTGGAACAAGAGGAGTTGAAGGAATCTTGTTACATTATTTGAACAAGATTTCCTCATTGTATTAAACTATGGAATAGAGTTAAATGGCATCCTGCCAACTCTGCATGTAATATTTTGAAATATAATACAATTCTGGGTGTTGTTCTATTAATTTTATCTTCGATTTATGTGTTACCTTATAATATGTTACATTATTTGAATATGTTATGAGTGTTTCTTTCATTGGTTAACTTTTATATTTATTACGATATTTGAATAAGTCTAATAGCACCAATTTCTCTCTTCCTCTTTCTTTCTCTTCATGGTAATTATGTTGTTAATATGCTATAATAGCCCAATTGGATCTAGGCACCGGTCCACATAAGGCATAATATTGGTTATTTTCATTGCTTGGTCATTTTAATACATATAGTATAATTCTAAATCTAGAGCGTGTAATACTTGTAAAATCATAAGTTTACCATTGGGGTTTCCTTACCCATTATGTAGTTTTTCTTTAGCAATATCTATTTTAATCATAATAAAGAGGCAGGTTGACCAGAGCCTATAATAGCTCGTTGGTTTCAAACAATTTCTTGTAGCATGACAATCGAATCCTATGGATGCAAGAAATGGTTCCAACAGTATTTTAGCATCATTTTCGGGGAGAATTTTTATGTTCTAAGCCTAGATTTTATGACATTTATTAATCAACGAGCGGCCAAGTTAGAATAAAGAACCTGCGTCTTGGTTTTTATGATTTCTTACGTTCTTTATTTTATTTTTCCCGTAGTTTTCAATTGAATTTTGGAGTGTTTCTATGTTTCTTGATTTTCTTGAATTTTCTTCAAAGAGCTATCCCCTGTGAGGTCGAGAGTTAAAAGAATCAAGCAATCTTGATTACACATTCTGTTCTTTCTGCACCAACGTGTTGGCGACTCTATCTGGACGAACCCAGAAACCAAAAATCAAGAAAGAAGGAGCAGAACGTGTTGGCGCACACCAGGAGAAGTGGTAAGGAGTTATTCCTGAATTTGAGAACCCAGAGGTATTTACCCATAATCAAAAAATCCCACTTCTTAAGAGTACTGTATATGAGAATAAATCATATTTTAGTAGTAAAAAGTACGTAAAGAAAAATAGAATTCAAGATACTACTATCGTTGATATTATTGTAGATGAATTTTTAAATGCTACTGTAGAAAATACATTAGAGTCATCCCAGTCCCATAGTCTTGTTGATTATAATATAGAGGTAAATAACCCTTCAGATTATACTCAGGCCACTCAAACCCATATTCCTGTAGGTATTGCTACTATAAATTTAAATCCTATAGTAACAATGGCCCAGGCGAATCAGCAAAATCAAAATCAGGCTAATGTTCATTTATGGAGAACCAATAGATATAGGCCTTTTGTTTTACCTGGAAATCTTAATGCCTTACCTAATAAAGCCCACAAATACCTCCCAAAATTCTTAGGAAATAATGCGGTAACTGGAGAAGATCACATCAAAAGTTTCCTGTATGCAATGGATAGCCTAGAGGTAGAACATGAGGATGTAGTCCTAAGACTATTTTTACAAACTTTAGAAAAAGATGCTAGAGAATGGTTCAATTCTCTTCCTGATAATGATATCCTAGATTTCACTAAAATGGAAGTTGTTTTTCTAAAGAAATATGGTGAAAGAAAAAATGAACAATCTATGTTAACTAAGTTAGCCACTATGAAGAAAAAAGAAAATGAGGTTGTAAGTGACTTTAACAAAAGGTTCTCAAAAACCAAAAACAAAATCCCTGCCAACCTTAGGCCTAGTGATATTCAATCCATTTGTTTTTATAAAAATGCTTTTCAAGGAGAGTTTAACTATGAGCTGAGGCAGGAACAAGCCACTACCATTGACAGTTGTATGGAAAAGGCAATGGATATAGAAAGGAATATGCTTGATAGTGTTAAGATGAAGCCTTACTCTCTGGAAGTCAATCTACCTAACAGAAAGCCCAAAATATTAGCATTTGATATATAAAGAAGAACTGAAATAGATCCAATGGAGAAATTGACTAATCAAATGGCTGAGATGTTCAATACCATGAATAATAGGTTAGCAAGAATTGAGAGAAACAATGGTAATAATGGTGAGACATCACAAACATAATGACCATATGTTGATAATCACCCTCCTTTCAAGAAAAATTTCAATAGGAATTGGGGAAACAATAATGGCCCTGAAGAAGGAAATAGGAGTAGGAATAATGGAAACAATAACTAGAAAAATAGAGAATCTGATAGAGATCAGAACAATGTTCCAAACCCTATACCATCTGCCAACATAGCAGAAGGATTCCCCTACTTTTTCTCTACTTGTGATGCACCTCATAACCCTGATGCATGTGGAATCCACCTAAGTGATCAACGAAATGTAGATCTGCATGATGATTCAGAAGAAGACATAAGGATTAATGCCTTTGGTCTCTAGAAGATGAATCCAGAGAAAGGTTGTTTGAAGAGAATATGGATAAGTATTCTTCAAATCATCATCCTCAAATTTTTGTAGCTAAAGGTACTAAGATTTTGCAAAAACCACATGAGTCAAGATGTGACAAAATAAAGCAAGGGAAACTAATCCCTATTGCTGAAGAAGTTGAAGAATTAGAAGCTACCAATACTCTGAATTTAAGAAATATGACTGTCCCAGACCAGACAGAGAAAGCTTCTACAAGTGAAACAAGAAAACAAACTTTCACAAATAAGAATATCAGTAAAGAGAAAACTGATAAAACCCTCAAAAATATTACTCCTGAAGTAATAGAATTAGAAGAGGAGATTCCCAAAGAAGAAAGTAACAGACCACTGGATATAAAGAAGATAGAATTTGATGTTGGGTTAGAACTCAATAAGCAAAAATTTAACATCACATTTGGAGAACTTATGAAAGTTCAACAATATAGAGAACAAGTCTGTAGAGCATTTGGACTAGTAGAACAAAAAGAAGATCCAACTTGCCATGCTACTAGACAAAATCAACATGATACAAGATCACCATCTTCTGTCAGACCCTTCTATGTATCATTAAGGTATAATTTAGATGAAGGAGAAAGGTATGTGATTCATAATTGCATGCTAGATAGTGGAGCCTCACATAATATCATGCCCAAATTAATAGCTGATCAAATGGGATTAATCTATACAAGAGATTCTGCCCAAATTTCTGTAATGGATAGTAGACAAATTCCTTGTGTAGGGGTGATAACTGGATTGTTGGTTTTCCTGGACCAACACCCCAAAAAAGGCATAGTCATGGATATTGCAGTAGTTGATGTTGACCCTTTCTTCTCACTATTACTCAGTAGACATTGGGCAGAACAACTGGGAGGTTCAATCCAATTGGATTGGTCCTATGCTACAATCCCAATAATAGATAAGGAAAACATAATCTTACGAAGGGAACCATTTAACAAACACTCTATAGAGTTAATTCAAACAGATGAAACCATGATAAATTTAGTAAACTCTGTGGAAGAAAAAGGGATGGGAGTTTACTCCATATGGCACAACCCATTCCTGGTGGAAGTACCAGAAGCAAAGAACATGGATCCAGAAGTTATGAAAATGGTAGATGTTGAATCAGATAGAGTATTAACCCAAGAAATGTGGACCATGTCTTTTGATGGAGCTAAATCTCAATCTGGAGTAGGTGTAGGTGTTAATTTGATTGATATAAAGGGAAATTACCTTGGTATTCCTTACAGGCTAGAATTCCCTTGCACTAATAATGTAGTTGAATATGAAGCTTTATTGCTAGGGTTAAGAAAAGCAAAAGAATTGGGCATTAACTACTTAACTATGATAGGGGATGTAGAGCTTATTATACAACAAATCAAAGGTAAATATCAGACCAAGCATCCTAGGCTAAAGCAATATAAAAATGCGGTGTTAGAAGAAATTGAAATTTTTTTAGCTTTTAATATCTCATTTATTCCAAGAGAACAAAATCATGTTGTAGATCTTTTAGTTATGAATGCCTCAGGCCTAGATCATCCAGAGATAACTACAGATTATATGGATAGGTTCCCAACGATTTCAGTTTATAAGCCTTCTGTGCTAGATAACATAGTTTACCTACAGGTCTTTCAAGATGATGTAGACATTAAGGATTTCATGACTCTGCAAAATCAATATGCAGATATAATCTATGATGAAAAGGATGAAGACAAGCTAAAAGACCAAATAGGAGAGCCAGTAGAAGTAATCCAGTTGAAAACAAATAGGATACCCAAAGGATTGGTTTCTCTAGAGAGCCTATTTGATGATTTTGACAAAGCTTACAAGCCTTTACGTAGAGAAGTAATATCTGAAGACATTAACATTGGTACAATGAAAGAACCCATAATAGTGAAGGTAGATATGGCCTTACCTGCAAAAGAAAAGGTTGGATACATCAGTTTCTTAAAGAAAAACAAAGAACATTTTGCTTGGACTTATGAAGACCTTAAAACCTTCAAAATAGATGTAATGACACACATAATACCCTTGAAGGAAGATTCCAAGCCATTTAGATAGAAACAAAGGAAATACAACCCTACTCTGCACCCAATAATGCAAAAGGAGGTACAAAAATTACTAGATTCCAAAATAATCAGAAAGGTAAGATTTTCTTCTTGGATATCCAATTTAGTACCAATCAGAAAGAAGAATGGTGATATCAGACTCTGTGTAGATTTCATAAATTTAAACAAGAGTTCATTAAAAGATAATTACCCATTGCCCAATATGGAACAACTATTGCAAGCAGTAGTTGGTTCATCTAGATTGTCCCTGTTAGATGGATTTTCTAGATACAATCAAATTCAGATTAATCCAGAAGACATAAAACCACATTCACTACACCTTGGGGCACATTTGAATATTTAAGAATACCTTTTGGCCTAATGAATGCAGGTGCTACTTTTCGAGAGCAATGGACTTTGCCTTCAAAGGATTAATGTTCAAAATAGTAGTTGTGTACCTGGATGATATCACAGTATTTTCTAAGAATCTAGAAGATCACTTAGAACATTTAGCTACAGTTTTTGCTCGGTGCAAAGAGTTTGGAATTTCTCTAAATCCCAAGAAGTGCATATTCGGGACTACACAAGGGAAATTATTAGGCCATATAGTTTCAGAAAAAGGAATAAGTATTGATCCAGAAAGAATAGAAGCTATATCCAAAATTCCTCCTCCCAAAAATTTAAAAGGAGTCAGATCATTCTTTGGCAAGATAAATTTTGTCAGAAGATTTGTTCCTAACTTTGTAGAGATGACCAAACCCATAAATGACATGGTTAAGAAAATTGGAGAAATAAAATGGATAGTAGAAAATATAGAAGCATTCAATAGAATAAAAGAAGCCATTTCTATTACTCCAACCCTAAGCTGCCCTGATTATTCTAAAGACTTTAACATTTATTCATATGCATCTGAACATTCAATTGTTGCAGTTCTTTCACAAAAATATGATGAAAATAATGAAAGGCCAATAGCCTTCATGAGTTCAGGTCTGAAAGGAGCACATCTCAAATATACCTTACTGGAAAAGCATGCTTATGCAGTTGTTCAATCTTTAGAACATTTCAAAGGTATATTCGGCTCAAACAAAGTTTATTGTTGCATCCCTTTCATAACAATAAAATATATTTTTACCCAATCTGAGCCATTAGGAAGGCCAACAAGATGGATGGTGAAACTTTTGCAATATGATGTTGAATTCAAAATAGTCAAAACTATAAAAGGACAGGGCTTAGCCAAATACCTAGCATATAAAGGAGAAGACTCTAATAATGTCATTACAATAGATGAAATGCATGATGACAGGAGAATCAATAATCAAGAATGTAAATGGTATGATGAAATCCTCGCATATTTACAAACCCTGTCTTTTCCCAGAGATACATCAACAAATAGAATGAGGTCAGTGAAACTTCAAGCTCAGAAATATCATGTGCAAGATGGTGTGCTTTATTGGAAGCACCCTGATGGAGTGTTATTAGTCTGTTTATATGAAAATGAAGTCCCAAAAATAATTAATGAATTTCATGATGGTTTCTATGGAGGACATTTTGCTCCAAAAGCCACAACTAATAAAATAATGAGAGCAGGATATTATTGGCCTTCCATTTTTAAATATGTATATAAATATGTTAGGAACTATCATAACTATCAAGTTTTTGTAGGAAAGAAGCAACTGGCAGCCATGCCCCTCAAACCAATAATCATTGAAGCACCATTCACCCAATGGGGCATTGACCTAATTGGAGAGATCAAGCCTAATTCATCAGGCCAACACAAGTGGATCATAACTGCTATGGACTACTTCACCAAGTGGGTAGAGGCTGCTCCTCTAAGAAGCTCCACAACTACCACCATCATCAAATTCTTGGAAGAAAATATTCTAACCAGGTTTGGAGTTCCTCAAAAATTGGTAATAGATAATGCACAATATTTTGTTTCATATGAAATGGTAGAGTTTTGTGCCGAATATGGAATTGAACTATCCCATTCTGCTAATTATTACCCCCAAGGGAATGGTCTTGCTGAGTCATCAAATAAAAATGTAATAACTAGAATAAAAATATCATTGGGTAAGAACAAAAGGGGATGGGACAATGAACTTAAATTTGCTCTTTGGGCTGATAGGTTATCTGTCAAAAGAAACACAGGAAGGACTCCCTATGAAATGGTATATGGAGAGAAAGCCTTATTACCCTCAAGAATAGAAAAATTGGCACTTTCCCTCTTGTTGCAAGATCATGAAGATCCCAACCCTTTACAAAGAAGGCTAGACCAAATTGTCTTGTTAGAAGAGCAAAGAAGAGAAACCCTTAATAGAATGATGGAACAAACCCAAAAAACTATGAAATTGTTTAATAAGAAAGCCAAGGGTACTCCTTTCTCTCAAGGAGATATAGTCATCTATTGGGACCCTAAAAATGATAAGCATGGTGAAAAGGGTAAATTTGAACCTAAATGGATTGGTCCATACCAGATAGCCCATGTTATAGGTCAAAATACTTACAAGTTGCAGACCTTGCAGGGAGAACTAATGGCTATCCCTATTAATGGCCAACACCTCAAGATGTACAATCCCTATTGAAGGTGGAGACAAAAATAAAAAAATAATAATAATAAAAATAAGGAAAACAAAAACCCCAAAAATAGAGTGATGTATTTTGTTTACTAGATAAGCTTTTCTTTTATTGTTAGTACAGTTATGAGTTTGTTGTTACACATGGTATTCTTAGTTTGATGAGTATGCATTACTGTGGATTCCTCCAAAAACAATAAGAAGAAAGGAGATTTATTTTAGACTTCGATGAGCTTTTACAATTTTTCAAATATGAATGTTTATGCATGGGTCATATGATAAGAGATAAAACATAATGAAATCAGAGCTGATTGAAACACCATGTTAAAGCCTCACATTACAAATGATACTTAAGGTGACTTCAAGGTCCAAGGAACAGAGTTATCTTTGAGAAGATGGTTGAGCTAAAAAATCATTACACTCATCCTTTTTAGCCAGAAACTAATCCTCAACTCAGGCATACTCATTGCACAATTTTCTTATATCCAAATACTTCTCAAATGAGAAAGAAAATCAAAATAAAGTAAATTGAGTCACTACCTGAGATATCTTGGAAAACCTCTACCGGGGCTATAGATGCTTGACTGGCAGTAGAGTAAAACCGGATGGGATTAGAAGCAACTCCACCGAGGCTATAGACGCTTGACTGGTAGTGGAGCCCTGTAGAATGGTGAAAATATTTAAGAGTGAAATCATACATTAGGCTTAACTATTTTTCTCAGATATGGCAAAGTTCTAGAAGACTTAGAAATCAAAATGAATGCACAAACACACACATGGGCCAAAGCATGATGGAACAAATAGCTTTGACAAATTATGTGTAATCATATCCTATGACTTAGCTAAAACAAACATAACAATATATCTAAAAAACTCATATGTTTCTAAAATTTTGACCCTAGTTTCCAAATTGAATAAAAGGGATTACAATTTTTAAATGCTCTATTACTTTGATATTATGCAAGGGTTTACAATTTAAAAGTTATTAAGTTATTTCTTTCAGCTTTATTATCAAATATTATTGAAATAAAATAATGCACCTCTTCCAGTTATCAAGCTTGCAGATTACAGGAGATCTAAAGGCAACACTTCATCGAAAATAAATTGAACGGATGTGCTCGATCTAATAAAAAACCATGGTCTAAAAGTGCAAAATCTTAGGTGCAATGGTCACAAAAGATCCATGGCTATGTTTTGTCGAGAATTGATCCAACAGATGCACAATTTTCACAAATTGCCAAGGTAAACCAAGGTATTATAAGGTTATGTTTAAATTACGCGTAGAATTGAAGGAGATCAATGGATGCATTCTTTCACAAGATGATTTGATGGTAGCGCTTGCTTTAGATAAACAAAGGTAAATTGGGCGGTAAGACCAAGTCAACACTTGATTAGTCAAATTAATCATGTTTAATGAGGGTCCTAACACGTTACTAATCATCACCCCATTTCACTTAATCAAAGATTAATGAAAATAAGTAGATGCACCTTTTTGGTTACCTAACTTACAGGTTACGGAAGATCCACGGTTGTGCTTGATCGAGAGTCAATCCGATAGATGCGCTTCACCATAAATCACCAAGGTTAGTTTGAAATCATTAACCACACTCATGATTAAAGCATGTGCAAGTCTGAAGAATATCAATGGATATGCCTTCACCAGGGGTAATCCAATGATAGTGCGCATCATAAAGTAGTCAACCGATAAAAGGGTCCCATCCAAGTCAAAGTCAAATACCCTCGAATCCAAGTAGATCCAATGGTTGCACTTAAGACGGATTGATCTAATGATCCCACTCTAAAAGAGTTACCCAAAGATTAAAGAGGGATCATTAAAATAATAATCCATGAAGATCAACGGTTATATGCCAACTAGGAAGATCCAATGACGGTGCTTCGTTCAAAGGACAAATCAAAGCTAATGAAATCAATGGAAGCACATGATCCCACCCAGATCCAATGGCCATTATTTCATGAAGCCATTTAAGGGTGACAAGTCAAATAAAGATAAAACAATATTAGATGGTCACATGTAATCGAGAAAGATATGATGGTAGTGCTTTATCAGAGCAAGCACCCATTAAAAAGAATTCAACTACATCCTGATCTAATGGTAGCGCTTGACCTGTCGAGATCTAACGACCATGATCAAATCAAATCCCCATAAAAAACAAGAGCGCACATTGTGAGTTGATCCAATAGCTACACTCATACCAAGTAAGATCCAAAGATAGTGCTTAATCAATACTATCTAAGGAAAATGAGGTCCGATAACAAGAGTATAGATATACTAGATCCAACAACAACAATAAAGTCCAACCAGATCCAATAGTCGTGCATGAAAAATTTACCTGGGGGTTAAGAGACATGGTTTATTTTGCCAAAGGAAAATTAATTAAGGTTTAAAAGGGTTTGATCATGTTGATAATGATCCCCCATTCTTGATAAACCTTGGAACATGGCTAAATAATCGAACGGATGCACATGATCACATGGTTGATCGAACGGTAAATCATTAGCAAGGTAATATGGTCATTAAAGGTCATATATTAACCAAAGGTCAGTAATTTTTTGATTACTCTTTAATGATAAGTATTAAACGAAGGGTGAAAACCCTAATTCAATGATTATTACTAAAGCATTGATCGATAACCAAGTAAAGGTTAGATATATCCTCTATAACGTGCATGATCACCATTGATATTAACCCTCGATGTTACAGGGCTAACATTCTTGCAGATCCAATGGTATCAAACATAGGCATACGACGCGAATCTTATCCAACGGCTATCATTGATTGATGGATCCAATGGGAACACAATTCGATAACAAAATCTGATGACAGATCCCCAAAATAATCACCACCTTGATTAACGGTTTAACTATTTTCAAAGCCAAATTTCTTTCAAAACCAACAGAGTGGAACACTTTCTCATGAAAATCCACCACTGCCACGCTTATAATTCCATGTTAGAAAGATGTCCAATTCGGTGACCAATAAGGAAGCTATGAATGATTGCAAGTACATAGATCAAAGTCCCTATAGATGTCCAGAATGAGAAAAAGCCACCTACCTTAACTGTCCGACATTAGAAAGTGACGCTTTAGAAAATCTCTATTGGTAAATTTGAAAAGGTAGTTGGTGGCACGATATTAATGATAAGTTATGCGAGGATAGTGAACCCACTTCGCCATTGAGTATTTAAGATCACCATATCAAATAACCTTACCACCCTGGTAATCTTGAGCAAAGGACTGGTTTGAAAGAACATAAAGTGAATAAATATTTGAGAGCTTCATTTCAGAAAGCTAACACAGTGACCAAAAAAAATATGGAGGCTTGGGGAACTGATTTTGTGCCCGAAGACACAACAGAGGCAGTAAAGTTCATCACAGACCAATTGCCTTATGTTGAGCTCCCCAGACCAGTTGTGCTCGGGAGTACGATGTATGATTTCACCCAAAAAAGTGGGCTCGATAAAAATCTCACTCCCACACAATAGTATGAGATGGAAAATACCTGCATCAAAATTTTTGCTCGTACGATGGAAAATGATGATAGAGCCCCTTGGATGCTAGAAGACCTGTTCCAAAAAGTGAGGAGACTGCAACATAAGGGTTTTCCAAGATGTACTAGGTGGACCAATAATCTGGGAAAATTGATATGTCCGAAGGTGTACTACTCCTCCGACTTGTTAGCCTGGTTAGTTGTAGCGTACGATGAGAATACTAGGATGTTTTGAGATAATAAAGACCGACCAGTGTTCAGTATAGTGGCTAGACACATCGAGCAAGTTTTCAAGTTGGCACCCGCTAACACTCGACTGGTAAAACAGGTAATTGAAAGGCAGTCCCAAATGTTGACAAAGTTAGAAATTTTTAGATCATTTTTTGAAGAACATGAGAAAATAGTTGATAAATTTCCTATCAGAAAAACTACATTCAAACCATGGTTCCTGGACTTCTGTGATATGGCTAACATTCTTTTAGGAGTGCAAGACCTCAGTGTAGTAGGTAGGAAAGTGTTACATTTAGTAGCACAGTGTAACCGGGAAATAGGCACCCTAGTCTATGCCTGGGAATGAGAATTGAGTGATCAGATGCACTCACAGATGAAATATTTAAAAGAAGCTATTCTGAAACAAAGATAGGAGATGCCAGTCTTTTCTAACTACTCCATCCTCATACACCTACTGGCGGGTCAATTGGGAGATGAAAGTCGAAAGAGGGTTGGGGCTATTGAGAGTCCTTATGTCCAGAATAGATTTTGGAGGATACATGAGGGTCGTACTCACATGGGTTGGTTTTGTGATGTTTTCATGGTTGAATTTCACTAGATTCTAATTGGTTTCCTCCCTGAGAGACTAGGGCCTAGAGTGAGAACTTTCATAAAGGAAAAAGATATAGGGGATTATTTCTTCTCTGAAGGGTTCACATACATTCGGCTCTATGGAGCTAAGATTCCCCCAAAAATGTTGCCTATGTATTGTCCCTTATCTCTCACCGCCCTAGAACTATGCAGACAAGTGGTCGAAGAGGCTAAAATGAGATTAGTGAAGAAGCACAGTAGAGTTCCATGGCTCAGTGTTCCTTGCAGATTTGGAAATTACATGTTTGTGGGATATCCAGCTTTACTCAAGGGGATGTATGATTTAGATCTCATGGATTTTGAGGAGATAACTTGGAGGCCTTATGATCCAGATGGGAAGTATGAAAGGTCAATGAAAAATTGAGAATACGCCTGGGTCAAGCATAGGAGTGATGCTTACGAAGAAGAGTTATTAGATGCTATAGAAAAAGGAAAATATTTATAGACTGTATGGGAAAAGTACCCCTTTGAAAAAATGGGCAATTCACAAATACAAAAAGCCTACGAGTACCCACCAGAATTGGTTTTTCTCAGAGGATTTTTAGTGGAATCTGCTACCCCCTCTTACCAGAAGCCACCCAGGCAATCAAGGAGGACCCTTTATTAGAATTGATATAGGATCAAGGTATTGATCAGATGGAAGTTATTGTGAACCCTATAGATATTGTAGAACAACAAGTCAAAACCCCTGATAATGCCCCCCTCAGACTAGAGACAACACCTAGCACTTCCCAGAAAGTCTCTAAAAGCTTGAGTGTAGAGAAAGGAAAGGAGATAGTTGTTGCACTAGTTCAAGAGCTAACTTCTCCCCAGCAAGCTATAGTTCCCATATCTAGCCAGCTATTAACGGTAACCAGTGTGATGAAGTTAGCCCCAAGAGCTATTCCCAGCTCTTTGAAAATAAAATATAGAGAAATAGAAATTCCATCAGTAATACAGATGAATATGAAAAGAGTAGGGGGATTTGGAGGCATCTTCAGAGATATTGAGGTCAAGAAGCAAACAGTTGTATCTGCTCTAGAAGCAAAGAGACCTAGGTTGTCACTGCCCTCCATGAATGTGGTGTTGGAAATATCTGAAGAACAAACAATTTTTAGTGATGCCCAGGAGCATGAGCTACAAATGGTAGCAAGAATGGGAGGCAAGGGAGATGATTCTGTAGCTAGGGTGGCAATAGAAACTCCCAAATCAGATATGGCAGAGGTGCACCTGCCTACCCTATAGGAACCTGTTGTTCTTAAAGTCGATGAGAGAACTGGAGGAATGTCAGTTCTTGGAAAAGAAGGTGATATGGTCAAAGTAGTCCAAAGAAGTACAAGCACAAACTTTAGATCAACTGCATCAGAGCAACACCGAATTGAGAAACCAACTAGAAACCAGTGATAAAGAAAAAGCAAAGATGCAAGCCTTAATAAATAAACTATAGGAAGAGTTGGCATAGAAGGACACCACAGTAACTCAGCCCCCCATGGTGGTGAAAATCCTCAATTACACATACTATTTGAATGCAACAAAAAGAGAGATGTCAAAAAATATTCGAGACAGAATCGAGGGGATCACTGAAATATTCAGGCAGATTAAGGTGATTCGAGTTACTACTCAAGAGATGGAAAGTTTAATCAGTCAAAAAGAAGAAGACCTTGAGATCATCCGCCCTACTCTTGACTTAATGTCAGAGTATTTCGAAGAGATGTAGAATCAAGAAATATTGTTGAATGATGGGACTAAGGTCAAGTGCAATATCGAGTTCATGAAGGTAGCTATGTTTGTATCCAACATGGGAAGGTGGTACAGCAATGTTGCAGAAATGTTTAGTCTGTTAGATGACATGATAGAGAAATTGGCAAATGTAGGGCTATCATTGGAAGAATTTTTGGAAACTGCCAGCGTAGAAGATCTCCTTAAGAACAAAATAGAATATTTTGATTGTGAGCCCGATGACGAGTTGGAGATGACCAGACAAACTACTTTCTTAGTAAACACTATGGAGATGTTGATCACCCACTATGAGAAAAGCAAAAATTACATTAGTATACAGAAGAATAGGATTCTATAGGAAATGAACATGTTGAGGTTTGTTGTGTCTTTTGACATTGATGCCTAGAAGATGATTGGTAAAAAGATAAGATGGTTGCAGTAGGGCAAAAAAGGAAAAGAGATTAAAATTTGCAGCCTATAGCTGGAAATGAGTTCCCCTCCTAGAGATGAAGAACAAGTTGAATAGAAAGGAGAAACTTCCAAAATAGAAGGTCAATCAGATATTCAACAAGAAACAGAAAAAGAAGAAACCAAGGACAAAAAGGTAGATGAGGGAAGTCCCTAGTGTACTAGTATCACCGGTTGAACCAATTAGAATAAAAAGAGGCCAAAGAAAGGTGTATAGTATGAATAAAGAAAAATTATGGAAGCCAGTTGTACCAATTTTGGAAGACAAATCAGGTGATGACAAGTGTAGGGCCAGGATCAGACCAAGAATAACATATTCAAGAACCAAAGGCTATAAAAGGAAGCATCCGGGGCCAAAATCTGCATCAAGCATTTAGAGATAGCATTTTTGCTAAGAGGTATACTTGAGTGCCCTGCTAGTTGTGTTGTTGTATTTCCCTTGTGTCTTTTCTCTTTGTCATCCCTCATTCTTCCCTTTTGTTGTGTAGGTTTTGACAGAATTGTGCTTAGGAAGCTGAGAATATTTCTAGTTTTTTTGAGCCAGAAACTCAGAGATTTTTCTTGTTGCCAGATTGGAACGGGAGGAGTTGAAGGAATCTTGTTACATTATTTGAACAATATTTCCTCATTGTATTAAACTATAACAGAGTTCAATGGCACTCTGCCAACTCTGCATGTAATGATATTTGAAATATTAATACAATTATGGGGTGTTATTTTGTTAATTTTATCTTCAACTTTATGTGTTACCTTACAGCAGATTACATTATTTGAATGTGTTGTGAGTGTTTCTTTCATTGGTTAACTTTTAGGTTTATTGCGATATTCAAATAAGTCTAATAGCACCAATTTCCCTCCTCCCCTTTCTTTCTGTTCATGATAATTACATTGTTAAATTGCTATAACAGCCCAATTGGATAGGCACCGGTCTACATAAGGCATAACAATGGTTATTTTCATTGCTTGGTCATTTTAAATACATCTAGTGTAATTCTAATCTGGAGCATGTAATCCGTGTATTATCATAAATTACCGTTGGGGTTTCCTTACCCATTCTGTAGTTTTCTTTAGCAATATCTATTTTAATTAAAATAAAGATGCAGGTTGACCAGAGCCTGTAATAGCTCATTGGTTTCAAATGATTTCTTGTAGCGTGACAATTGAATCCTATGGATGCAAGAAATGGTTTCAACAAACCTTGAGCAACATCAGTATTAGCATCAACATAAATATCAACATCAATGTCAAAATTCATCTCTTTTTGATCAACATTCATCAACAATATATCTTAAGGGTTTGATCCACATTGAATCGACTTCTCGGATGAACAGAACTAAACGCCCTCTATTTTACGTGTCAACAACCTTAGAATCATAAACTAACTAAACCTTAGAATCGTTGACTGACTGAACCTTAGAATTGTCATATCATATGTATAATAAGACTCACATGGATGCTTATATTCAATTCTTGGTCCTCAATTTCATCTTCACATAAATGACCTCTTTAAATGGCAAATTATGCTATTAAAATTGGGTCAGGTTCTTTTCAAAAAGTGAGTGCTCCTTACCTTATAAAAGTGGGGGTGGGGGACTGTTTGAAAAATTTCTTGCATCCATAGGATTGGGCTGTCACATTGTAAGAATTCATTTTAAACCAACAAGCTATTATAGACTCTGATCAACCTGCTTCTTTATTTTGGTAAAAGATTTAATTATTAGATTTTAATGGACCAAAATGGGTAAGGAAACCCCTATGGTAAACTTAAATTTTTTTACAAGTTTATGCACTTCTAGATTTTAGGTTTGAATTACCTTTATAAAAATTGACCAAGCAAGGATAACAACTCTAATTATGCCTTATGTGTAGATCAATGCCTAGATTCATTGGGTTGTTATAGAAATTTTAATAACACCTTCAAATGAATAGAAAGAATGGAGAAAAGAAGAAATTGGTGCTATTAAATTCATTCAAATATCATAATAAACCTAATAGTTAACCAACGAAAGAAACGTTCATAACAGATTCAAATAATGTAACCTATTATAAAGCGACACACGAAGCTGAAGACAATGAAATAAAATTTAGAATTGTATTAATTTTCAATAAAATTACATGCAGAGTGGGCAAATTTTCATTTAACTCTATAAAATCTATCAATACAATGAAGAAATTTTGTTCAAATAACATAACAAATTCTTCTACTCTCTCGTTCCAATCTGGCAACAGAAAAATCTCTAAAACTTGAACTCAATAGATTTAGAAATGATATCAGCTTCTTGAGCACTATTCTATCAAAACCTTCACAAAAAAGAGGAGGAATGAGGGATGAAAATAAGATAGACACAAAGGAAATACAACACAACTACAGAGCACTCAAGTATGTCTTAGCAAGAATTTGATATCTCTAAAGCTTGATGTCGATTCTGATTGTGGCTACTTCTTTTATAGCCTCTAGTTCTTGATTTGATTATTTTTGGCTTCATCTGGACCTTACAGTTGTCACCATATCCTTTTATCTTCCAAACATTGTAAAATTTTCTCCCATTAACCCATTTTATCTGTATTCTAGATTTTGCCATGAATTTTTGTTTGATTAGCTCATTGATCAGCAAAATTTGTCTCTGAAAAGTATTCTTCTTCTGTCCTCACCTCATATTCTAGTTGGCTTTCTATTTTTGAACTTTGACATGCTTCAGTAATCTTTATTTCTTTCCCTAAAGGTGTATTTAGATTCATATATAGACCACATACTCTGGTTTTCTTCATTTTTTTGATCTGCTAAAATTTATTTATCTGCTTTACAATGAGCCTCCATGCATTAGTATGAAATGTTATAGTAAACCTTATTGTATTCATATCTTGTAGGATTTTATTCTTTTATACGCTAAGAAATTTTTTATTTTTCTCGTACATAGTAGCAAGGGAATCCATAGTATTAACCAAGAATATAGCCTGTCTGGCCATCTCTTTTTCATTATTTGGCTCAAAGTCAAACTCCTCTATTTTATTCATGATGAGATCTTCTATGTAGTCTCTAGGAATTCCTCTAGTGATAGTCTAATTTTTGCCATTTTTTCCCTTATGTTTTTCAATAAGGAGTTCATCTCTACTGCATCATTTTACCACTTTTCTAAGTTATTATCAAACAATGATGCTTTCATGAATTCAAAGTTATCTTTTACTTTAGTGCCATCCTCCAGGATCACCTCCTTATCCTACATCTCCTTAAAATATTCAGCCATTAGCAGGAGAGTGGGATGAATGATTTCTAATTCTTGCTCTTTCTAATATAGCAAGATCCTCATCTCTTGGGAAGTGAACTGGATCAATTTGATCTACTAGAACATCTTTGTGATCCCATAAATTTTGTCTTGCATCTTAAAAGAGATTTCTCTCCTGATTTTAGAGAGGCAAACTGCATAATCCATTTCTTCCTTAGCTTCATAAGGTTGTACTTGTGTAATGGTTGCTCGAGACAACTATTCTTGCAAGTTGTTAATCATGGCTTGCATTTTTGTTATTTTGGTATCCTTCTCCATTTGGCTCCTCAACTTCTTATTTTTTTGGAGCAAATGTTCCATAGTATTCTCTTGCAAGGATTTGTTCAATTTTACCATGTCATCATCTTCTCCCTGTAGTGAGATCTCTCTTGTGTTATCATCAATTTGAAAGGTAAAAGGTTTCTACGGAGCAGGTATAAATATTTTGCCATGGATGTTCTGGATATGTCTTCTTCTGCTCCTGTAGTGAAAATTTCTTCCATGTTGTCCATTTATGCTATTATCTGTAATTCCTGCTCACTAGCAGCACTGAAAGTTATTTCTTCTTCTACCCTTTCTAGTGTGACCTTTGTTGAAGTTAAAGCCAACTTGGTCTTCTTTGTTTTAGAGGTAGATATAACTTCTTACATTTTAACTTGATGTGCTCTAAATATATCTCCAAAACCACCTACTTTCATCATGTTCATTTGTATCACTAGTGGGACTTGAACTTCTCTATAATTGATCTTAAGAGACCTAGGAATGGCTCTTAGGGCTAACTTCCTCACACTAGTAAGGGCTAGCAACTTGTTATAAATAGGAACTATAGCTTGCTTCTCTGAAACTGCAAGTTCCTAGGAAGATACAATGGCAATATCCTTCCCTTTATCTATGTTAGATCTTGCTGGAATCTCCTAGGAAGTGCTAGGTGCTACTTCTAATCTGAGGTGAGATCTCTCAGTGACCTGAATTTGGTGCTCTACAATTTTCACCATAATTACTGAAATCTCAATTTGATCAATACCTTGATCTTCTATGATTTCTAGTACAACATCTTCATGAAATGTCGGGGTTGCTACAGGGAAGAGGGGGGCTATTGCATCCATAGAAATCCTTCTTATTAAGAGTAACTCTAGGTGTTATTCATATGGCTTTTGAACCTATGAATTACTTTTTTTTTCATAAGGGAAATTTTCCCATACATTGTATAGGTCTTCTAACTTCTCCATGGCTTCCAAGATTTCTTCTTCATACTAGTCTTTTATGTGTTGTACATAGGCGTATTGGTGAGTTTTCATCATATCCAAGTATTTGTTAGTGGGATCATAGGACCTACAAGTCACTTCCTCAAAATCCAAATTCTCCAAATCATACATGCCTTTGAATAAGGTTGGGTATCCTAAAAATATGTAATACCCAAACTTACATGGAACATTGAGCCAAGGGACCCTACCATGCTTCTTCACTAATCTCATTTTGACCTCTTCGACAACATATATTACAAGTTCTAGGGCATCCAAAGAGAGAGGGTAGTACATGGGTAATAGCTTAGGGGGAATTTTTGCCCCATAAAGTCTAATGTATGTGAAATATTTAGAGAGTAAGTAATCCCCTATTTATTTCTTCTTGAAAGCTTTGAATCTAGGTCCCATTATTTTAGGGAGGTCACCCATTAGGATCCAGTGAATCTCCACCATGAAATTGTCACAGAACCACCCCAAGTGAGAGCATCCTTCATGCATCTTCCAGAACCTATTTTGGACATAGGTACTCTCTGTGGCTCCTAATATTTCTTTACTTTGGTCTCCTAAATGCACAACTATCAAATTATGAGGATTGAGTAGTGGAATAATGGGGGCATTTCTTTCCTTTGCTCTAAAACTACTATTTTTAAAACTATTAACCATGAGTGTATTTTCCTGCTCAATTTTTCTTCCCAAGCATAGATGGGGGGATTTGTTCTCTTGTTAATCTATGATACCAGGTACAAAATATTTCTTCCTACCACATTGAGTTCTTCAACCCCCAAAATGATGTTAATCATATCACAAAAATCCCTGACCTAGGGTTTGAAGGTAGTCTTTCTAATGTGGAAATCAAATTGTATAGGATTGTATGGCTCAAAAAATGTTTTGAAAACTTCTAACTTAAGCAACATGCAAGATTGTATTTCAATTACTCGGAGAAAAAGTGGCATGTTTGAAGGCATCAAGTTGAAGATTTTCTGGATGCACTTGGTTGTGATGCCAAACACCAGCCAGTCTTTGTTGTCTCAAAATATTTTGGTTTTTTTGTCATAGGCCACTACTAGCCATGCCATCAGGTCCAAAGAGTAGTATACTTTAGGACATATCAGCTTCTCTACATTGTTGATCCATTGATTGCTCCTGGGAATACCCTGATTTTATGATTTCCATACCTTGAAGAACAATTTAGCTAGCAACCATGGGGCGCATTGCAAATTTTCCATGGTGGGTGCAAAGCTTCGAATACAAGTGTTTTCAATTTCATATTGTTGGGCCAACATGAGCTGCTTGTTCAGCCCAGACATTTTGGAGAAATCATACAACCCCATCCCAGTAACTACTTCCCCAGGGAGCTCAATATATGATGACTGGTCGGTGATAAATTTCACTACCTCTTTAGTATCCTTAGGCATGAAGGCATCCCCCTAGGTGGCCATTTTGTTTTTTAGAAAATACTTCAATTCATAGAAATTTACTCTCTTTAATTGTTTTTAATTTTTTTCTCGCTAACACCAGTTCTGTGTTTTGTGATTCTTTTACTTGAGACAACCAGGATGGTAGTGACATTCAAGAGTGGAGTTTTAAGTACTTGAGGGTACATTGGCTTCATTAATCTCGCATGGAGTATCATTAATGTAGCTTCACCAACAACCTTTTGAATCCATCCAATAGATGCCTATCATTGCATTACTTTTAAAATCAGATAGTTATGGCATGCGATCTTCCTCGACCTATACGTCTATGAGGATTTTGGCTTGTGTAATTCCAATCATTTATAGTGTTTTCATTTGTCATGGGACTGCACTCCCTTCTGGCATGGTATTAATAACATGGTTGATAGTAGCTTTCACGGGAAACATTTTGTAAACTTTTCCCCACCTTGGTCCTACAAAGGGGTTAGCTCAAAACATGTATCATTAAAAATCTATCATCTCTTTGAGTGCTTGTCATTATATTTTCTTAGGATGGTGTGTGCCCGTCAATATTCATCAAACTGCACAATGATTAGTTTGAAAGGGTGGAGAAATTACAATGTATTATGCCCTTACCTAAACTTTATTATCTTAAAATTAATTAGTGGTTAATCAAGACTTAAGGTGCCTAGGCAAAACATTGATCAAATTAAAATTTAAGCACCAAGGAGAGCGCTTACCATTAGATCTAGTTCGCTTCATGTGCTACCGTTGAGATCCTGAAACCTTCATGGTCATTAGTCCAATTATATAAGTATAAATGCCCCATTTAATTATATTAACATTGAGAATTAGGTTGAAAATTTTAGTTTAACAATAAATTGATTAAAAACACTTAGGCCAAAATTTAATAACCCTCAACGTACTCATTATCTCAAAGGAGGAAACATTTATTAATGCATTAAATGCACATATAATCCAGATTAATTTTAAAATTGATCGATGATTAAAAATTTTAAGAGCTTTCGATTAACCCACAAACAATTTTAAAGTTTGATTAAAAATTAATGCACGCCTATTGAATTCTTTAGATATGCAAATGGGTTAACCAAAAATAATGGGATCATTATCAATGTATTAGACCCTCATTAATCATGATTATGCATGAAATTTTACTCTTAATAAAACCCTTGATTAATTATCCGATCACATTTTGCGTATTAACATTAGGGCAACTTCGGGAGCATGCTACCGTTGGATCTGGGTGGGAGTGAGCACTGTCGTCAAGATCTAAAAAGTTGCACACTTTTTTCCTCAAGATTATGAGTTGATCTCTTGAGTGTCAAGGCTAAAGGAGTGTGGAAGGCTAGACTGGTTGAAGGAGCTATAGCGAAAGGTTGGTATGTTGGGTGGAAGATTGATATGACTAAAGGAACATGGAAGGCTGACAAGGCTGAAGGAACATGGAAAGTTGGGCTTGTTGAAGGAGTTGCAATGAAAGGCTGGGATGCTAAGTGGAATGATGGGAAGGTTGAAGGAGCATGGAAGGCTACTTACAATGAGAAAAATAAAATTGCAAAGTGCGAAGGATTAGGATTTTTTCCTAAAATACATCTCATATCTTTTAGGAGCCATATCTTCACGAAGAGTTATCTGATTCAACTTATTCTTGGACCAAATTGTGTAGAATTTGAATAGCTTTAAAATGAGTGGTCATATGTAAAAATTAAAGCAATATTGAGGGAGATATAATCCTATGAAGTCAACCATTCAAAACAAGGGCAATGATGATTTTTCAAATTGCGAAAATCAAAATTGCAAAGTGCAAAGAATTAGGGTTTTTCTTAAAAACCTCTCATCTTCTAGGAGCCATATTTTTATGAAGATTTATTTGATTATACTGATTCTTGGAGCAACTTTTGTAAAATTTGACTATTTTTAAAATGAGTTTTGATATTAAAAAATTTGAGCAATATTGAGGGAGATATGATCCTATGAAGTCAACCATTCAAAACAAGGGCAGTGATGATTTTTTAAGTTACGAAAAATGAAATTGCAAATATTTGCCAACTAGGGTTCAAACGATAGGAAGATAAATGAAGGGGGTTTCATTGAGGAAGGAAACTAGCGAGGAAGAAAACTAGCAATTCATATTTGGTAAATCAAACTATGATAGTGGGATGTTTTTGAAATATTACTCTACTAAGATGCAAGGCATAGATAGTAGAGGTGAAGTTTTGGCATTGTGAAAGGCTGCTATAGGAAAATGTCAAGCAAGATGCTAAATTTTGGAGTAATTATATTCATACAAAATTTTAAAAAGATCAAAAAAATGAAAAATCAAGAATTCATATATTTTATGTAAAATGATGTAGGTTTCTAGCTATAGCATCTCAATTGATATGAGAAGTGTATCTATTTGTAAACTCTCAAGCTCTAACGAAGAGATAATTTTTCAAGGGTGGGAGACCCAAGTACAACCCCTTATTATCCAACAAAAAAAAATAATTATTAGGAGGGATGATTTTGATTTATAATCATTGAGGGGTGAAAATTATGGGTTGGCTTACTAGATCCATTGATTCTTGATTGGTGTATCCAAGCTTACTCTAGTTGAGCATCCATTCAGTGGGAAACTACTTGATTAATTCATACTACTACTACCCTTTTAAAATAGAGAGCAAACCTTTTAGATAGCTCTTAGAAGTACTCCCCCCTCCTCAATGAATGACCTCCTTAAAATTGAAAGTGAAGAGCGAACCTTACCTTTAATAATAGAGAGGAGAGTACAAACCTCTCTCTATTTGAAAATAAGGGTTTAAAAGATTTCTAAAGCAGAAAATCTCTCTTATAAGGTAGAACTTCCCTCTTAAGAAATATTTCTTAGATGGGGACTTTTAAAAAGCTTTTCATGAAAAGCTATTCTCTTTAATAATGCTTCTTCAAGCCTCATCGATAGAGCAGAATTTTGCATCCCCAGATTTTTGCTTACCTCACCATATTTTCAAAAGGGGGAGAGAGCACTTGCTTTTAAAATAGAGAGGGTTGCCCCATTGATAAATATTGAAAACAATGGCATTAAAGTTTCAAGCTTTTATGAAATGATGAAAGAACTTAAACATCTACATGGCACCAACAACTACCTTTAGAATATGAGTTGCATCCAAGGGAGAATACAAGGTGGGATCCATTGATCTCTTTAGTGGTCACCCAAGTATATATTATATTAGAGTGGACAAGATTTTTTTAATTCATTGAACAAAACATGTTCCTCTTTAAGGTTGTCTATGGCATAGGATAGTGAAAACACCAGAATTGGTAAGGGCAATCCCCCCATTTTTAGAGTTGGTCAACTTGTAACAACTAGCAAGATAAGATAGATCAACCCTGAGGCTTTCTAAATTCTCACTCTCTATGTAGTAGTGAGGCACATTAATAGGTCATCATAACTTTAATCTCTCTCTATGATAAAAAATATAGGCTTCTTTCTATGGTGGTTGGGTGAACTGCTAATTTGTGAGGGAGGAGAAAGCATCGAATAGCAGGACTCAACCTATATGATCAATCCTAAGCTTTAGTCATGAGATCTTCCATCATAGCATAGAGGAGTTGGAAAATTGATTGTAGATAGAGAGCACTCACCTAGGTGTTGTGTTATCACAAAGGCCCGGTCACCCCTTCCATATTCCAAAGGCAAGGTGAAGCCCCAAGATCTGTTGCCCTTTTAAAATAGAGAGAGGCAAGAGCTACTTTCTTTAGTAACCCCCCAAAATTGGATAATTGGTTGAATCGATAAAGGCCTTTTAAAGTTAGTTAGGAGTAATATTCTCCATGATCCACCAATTAAATTCATGCCTTTAAGAGCCCATTCCCTTAGTCCTATAGTCCCCATGGCATCATCCTTTGGTCCTATAGTTCTCATGGCTTATGAGGTGAATGGAATGATAGTTTAGGGAGAAGGAATAAGATATGATAACAAAACCTACCTCTTTTCTCTATTAAGGGCTTGAGTTGTAAAATATACCAAATATTGGACCAACCCACCTCTCTATTTTACAAGGGTTGCTCTTTTTATTGGACCTCAATTTATTAGATAATCCCATTTAAGTGCTCTTGTTGGATTTAAGTCAAATATAGGCACGACCGTTCATATTGGTCAAATAACACTTAGCCAATCAACATTTAGGATATTGTTCACTTTATTTACCCTAATCATTGTCATTGGATCTGGTGGATAAGAGCGTGACCACCCAAATAAGATATAATCACATTCTTCTTAAAGGGTGATAGTTTCAATAGAGCGTTGTCATTGTATCTTACTTAGTGTGAGCATGATCATTGGATTGATCAACAATGTGTGCTCTTGTCCTTTATGGGGCTTGTTGGAACCATTTCTTGCATCCATAGGATTCGATTGTCACGCTACAAGAAATCATTTGAAACCAATGAGCTATTACAAGCTCTAGTCAACCTACCTCTTTATTCTGATTAAAAATAGCTATTTCTATAGGAAAAACTTAAGAATGGGTAAGGAAACCCCTAGCGGTAAACTAATTAATATACAAGGATTACACACTCCGCATTATAATTATACTATATGTATTTAAAATGACCAAGCAATGAAAACAACTAATTATTATGCCTTATGTGGACTGGTGCCTAGATTCATTGGGTTGTTATAGCAATTTAACAACATTCATAACATGAAGAAGAAAGAAAGGGATTGAGAGAGAATTGGCACTATCATATCCATTTGAATATCATAATAGATATAGCAGTTGGCCAACGATAGAAATGTATGTAACACATTCAAATAATATAACACATCACGTAGTAACACACAGTACCAAGATAAAGAATTAATAAGAATGAGACCCAGAATTGTATTGATTTAACAAAATATTACATGTAGAGTTGGCAGGATGCCATTTAACTCTATTTTTTCAAAGAAAGATATCAATACAATGAAGAAACTCTATTCAAATAATGTAACAGGTCTCTCCTACTCTCCTTGTCCCAATCTGGTAACAACAGAGTATCTGAACCTCAGGCTCAATAGGACAGGAAATAATCTCAGCTTCTTGAGTGCTTTCCTATCAAATCCTGCATAGTAAAGGGAGGAATAAGAAATGAGCAAGAAAATAGATACATAAGGGGATACAACAACACAACTAGTAGGGCACTCAAGTATACCTCTTAGAAAAAATGCTATCTAAATGCTTGATCCATACTCTGACCTTAGATGCTTCTATTTATAGCTTTTAGTTCTTGAATCTATTATTCTTGGTCTAATCCTAGCCCCACACTTGTCATCATCTAATTTATCTTCTAAAATTAGTACAACTGGCTTCCATCATTTTCTTTCATTCATATTGTATGCTTTTCTTTGGCTCCCTTTTATTCTAAGTGGTTCAATCGGTGATACTAGTATGCTGGGGACTTCCTTACTCTGCCTTTTTATCCTTGGCTTCTTATCTTACTATTTCCTGTTGAGTATCTGGTTGATCTTCTACTTTGGGTGTTTCCCCTCTTTGTTCAACTTGTTCTTCATCTATAGGGGGGGAACTCATTTCCAATTGCAGACTACAAATTTTGATCTCTTCCCATTTTTTGCCCTGCTGCAACCATCTTATCTTTTTCCCAATCATCTTCCAAACATCAATGTCAAAAGACACAACAAACTACAAGTTCATCTCCTGAAAAATCATGTTCTTCTATATACTAATGTAAGTTTTGCTCTTTTCATAGTGGGTAATAAGAATTTCTATAGTGTTCACTAAGAAAATAGTCAGTCTGGTCATCTTTAGCTCATCGTCGAACTCACAATCAAACTCTTCTATTTTATTCTTAAGAATATTTTATACGTTGGCAGTTTCCATAATTTCTTCCAATAGCCCTACATCTGCCAATTTCTTTGTTATATCATCTAATAGACTAAACATTTTTGCAACATTGTACCACCTTCCCATGTTGGATACAAAGATAGCAACTTTCATGAACTCGATGTTGTACTTGACCTCAGTCCCATCATTTAACAATACTTCTTGATTCTGCATCTCCTCTAAGTACTTTGACATTAAGTCAAGAGTAGGGCGGATGATCTCAAGGTCTTCTTCTTTTTGACTGATTAAAATTTCCATCTCTTGAGTAGTAACTCGAATCACCCTAATCTACCTGAACATTTCAGTGATCCCCTCAATTCTGTCTTGAATCTTCTTTGACATTTCCCTTTTCGTTGCATTCAAATAGTATGTATAATTGAGGATTTTAACCACCATGGGGGTTGATTTATTGTGGTGTTCTTCTTAGCCATATCTTATTGTATTTTATTTATTAAGGCCTGTATCTCCACCTTTTCCTTATCACCGGTTTCTAGTTGGCTTCTGAATTTGGTGTTGTTCTGATGCAGTTGGTCCAAAGTTTGTGTATGTACTGCTTTGGCCACTTCGACCATATCACCTTATTTTCCAATAACTGAAAGTCCTACAGTTTTTTCATTTACCTTGACAACAATAGTTTTCCTATAGGGCAGGTAAGTGCACTTTTGTCACATCTAATTTAGGGGATTTTATTTCCACCCTAACTACAAAATAATCTCCCCTACTTCCCATTTTTGCTACCATTTGCAGCTCATGCTCCTGGGCATCACTAAAATTTGTTTGCTCTTCAGATCTTTCCAACACAACATTGGTGGACGGTAGTGATAGCCTTGGTCTCTTTGCTTCTAGAGTAGATACACTTGCTTGCTTTTTTACTTCAAGATCTCTAAAGATACCTCCAAATCCCCCTACTCTTTTCATGTTCATTTGTACTACTGATGGAATTACTATTTCCCTATATTTTATCTTCAAAGAGCTAGGAATAGCTTTGGGGACTACCTTCATCACACTGGTCACTGTTAATAGCTAGCTAGAGATGGGAACTATAGCTTATTGGGGAGAAGTTTGCTTTTATGCTGGTGCTGCAACCACCTCCTTTCTTTTTGCTACACTTGAGCTTTTAGGGACATCCTAGGAAGTGCTAGGTGTTGCCTCCAGTCTGAGGGAGGAATTATCAAAGGCTTTGACTTGATGTTCTACAGTATCTACAGGATTCACGACAATATCTATCTAGTCGATGCCTTGATCCTCTATCAATTCCAACAAAGGGTCCTCTCTGATTGCTTGGGTGGCTTCTGGTAAGAGGGGAGCCACATATTCTACTAAAATCCCTCTAAGAAAAACCAATTCTAATGGGTATTCGTAGGCTTTATGTATTTGCAAATTACCCCTTTTATCAAAGGGGTACTTGTCCCATACAACTTGTAAATCTTTCCCTGTCTTTATAGCATCTAATAACTCTTCTTCATAAGCATCACTCCTATGCTTGACCTAGGCGTATTCTCGATTTTTCATTGACTTTTCATACTTCCCATCTGGATCATAAGGCCTCCAAGTTATCTCCTCAAAATCCATGAGATCCAAATCATACATCCCCTTGAGTAAAGCTAGATATCCCATAAACATGTAACTTCCAAACCTGCAAGGGACACTGAGCCATGGAACTCTATCGTGTTTCTTTACCAGACTTCATTTTAGCCTCTTCGACCACCTATCTACACAGTTCTAGGGAAGTGAGGGATAAGGGACAATACATTGGCAATATTTTTGGGGGAATATTAGCTCCATAGAGCCGAATGTATGTGAACCCTTCGGAGAAGAAATAGTCTCCTATATCCTCTTATTTTATGAAGGCTCTTACTCTAGGCCCCAATCTATCAAGGAGAAAACCAATCAAAATCCAATGAAATTCAACCATGAACACATCACAAAACCACCCTACGTGAGAACGACCTTCGTGTATCTTCCAAAAACTAGTTTGGACATAAGGGCTCTCAATGGCCCCAACTCTTTTTTGGATATCCTCTCCAAATTTTCTTGTCAGTAGGTGTATGAGGATGGAATAATTAGAAAAGATAGGCATCTCTTGTCTTTGTTTCAGAATAGCCTCTTTTAAATTTGTCATTTGTGAGTGCATCTTATCACTCAAGGTTCAATCCTAAGCATAGACTAGGGTGCCTATTGCCCGATTACACTGTGCTACTAAAAGTAACACTATCCTACTCACTATACTGAGGTCTTGTGCTCCTAATACAACATTAACCATATTGTAGAAGTCTCAGACCCATGGTTTGAAAGTAGTCTTCCTTATTGGAAATTTATCAACTACTTTCTCATGCGCTTTGAAAAATGATTTGAAAATATGTAGCTTAGTTAACATTTGAGACTGTCTTTCGATTACCTCTTCACTAGTCGAGTATTTACGGGTGCCAGTTTGAAAATCTGCTCGATGTGCCTGGCTGCGATACTGAATACTAGTATATATTTATTGTCTCAAAACATCCTGGTATTCTTGTCGTATGCTACAACTAACTAGGCCAACAAGTCGAGAGAGTAGTGTACCTTAGGACATATCAGCTTTCCAAAGTTACTGGTCCACCTAGTGCTCCTGGGGAAACCCTTATGCCGTAGTCTCCTTGCTTTGTGAAATAAATTTGCTAACAACCAAGGGCATCTCTTGTCATTTTCCATTGTGCGAGTGAAAATTTTGATGCAGGTATTTTCCATTTTGTACTGTTGTGCGGGAGTGAGCTTTTTCCCTAGCCCACATTTTTGGGTGAAATCATACATCGTAGTCCCAGGCACAGCTAGTCTGGGGTGTTCAGCGTATGGTAGTTGGTCTGTGATGAACCTCACTACCTTCACTGTGTCTTCGAGAATGAAATTAGTTCCCCAAGCCTCCATCTCATTCTCTACAACTGCTTTAGTTTACTAAAATGAAGTTCTCAATCCTCTACTCACTTTCTCCTCTTTCAAACTAGTCTTTTGCTCAAGATTACTAGGGTGGTGAGGTTGTTCGATATGGTGCTCTTAAATACTTGATGGTGGAGTGGGTTCATTGTCGTTGCATGCCTTATCATTAATATTGCGTCACCTACCACTTTTTCAAATTCGCCAATGGAGATTTGTCGAAGCATCACTTTCTAATGTAGGACAATTAATGGTAGGTGGCTTTCCTCGTCCTACACACCCATAGGGACTTTGGTATATATATTTATAATCATTCATTGCTTCCTTATTGGTCACCGAACTGGGCATATTTCCAACATGGAATTATAAACGTGGTGATGGTGGCTTTTCATGAGAAAGTGTTCCACTCTATTGGTCTTAAAAGAAATTCGGCTTTGAAAATAGTTACAAATAAAATAGATCCAAGAGTAGTGCTCAATATTGTTGAAATCGGATGGCAGTGATCGCTCAAAATATAAAAGTACTAACATTAGAAGGGTTTAGGTGCCCAAAAATTAATCAAACCATTAATAAATATTAATGAGGATTTTAATACATTAGTAATTTTCCCCTTTCACATAATCAAAGTGATTTAAGTTTTTATACGCCTCATCAGTTATTGGGCGTGCAATTCAATGAAGATCAACGGTCATGCCTAGTCACCAATCAATCCAATGGTTGCACTCTTAATAGACCAATCAGCCAATAAAAGTCTTTCATCTTCACCAGATCCGATGGTAGCGCACATCCCCGATCAGATCCAATGACCACACTCCCACAAAGTCATTAGGAGTTGACAAGTCAAAGGTAGGGGTTATCAAAGCGTACATCACATTTGATCCAACGATAGTGCTAGATATTGATCATATCCAACAATCGCACTCAAACTAAGTATGATAGGGTTAACAGTATGAAGTGTTATAGTCTCAAAATTAATTAAAGTGTTAAACATAATTAACGAGGGTTTTAATACATTGATAATCATTTCCCTTTCATTAATCATGGATTAATAAAGTTTTAAAACATGCAATTATGTTGGTTAGTTGTGCAGGTCTAAAGAAGATCAACAGTTGCATCCAAACCTGAGGTAATCCAACAACCATGCATGTAGGAAGTTGACCGTTGAATAAAACATCCACTTAAAATATGAATAACAAGCATACATCTTAGCCAAATCCTATGACAATGCTTAATCATGATGAAATTTGATGATCGCACTTCCTTCATAATAATCCAAAGCTTGGGCATTATATGGGTCAAAGGAGATCAACAGTCACCCTGGCCCTGATCTAATCCAACGGTAGCACATGCTATGAATCTAATGCAATGGTAGTGTTTCCACAATTTTTTTGATATTGACAAGTCAAAGGTGGATGAATTAAAGCAAGCATCACCAATTGATCCAACGATTGTGCTAAAACCCGCATGAATTTGATGGTAGCACTCGCCCAAAATAAACACAAGCTAAAAAAAAATCAACTGTGATGCTTGTTCCCACTTATATATGATGATAGTACATTACCAAAGGTGATCAGGATTTAAAGAAGTCATTAATAGAGTTGTGGTCAACACATATATGAAGACCACACTTAATCCTGCCAAATCCAACGGTGGCAATTTGTTTAAAATAATTAAAGGTCAAAGAAAATCAACGACCATGCATGCTCTAAATCCAATCCAATGGTAGTTCTCTTCCAAGATGCAAGTGGACATTTGAAAGCACACATCATAAGGAAATCAACGATAGCACTCGACCCTACATTGATCTGATGGCTACAATTTAATCAAGCTCACTTAAAGAATATAAATGCACATTGTGGGCTGATCCGATGGCCATGTTCATCTCTTTATTGTTCCAACAACGATGTATTATGGGAAATAATCAAGGGTTAATATGCAAGTACCCATATTTTGATCCAACGACAGCGCCCAAGCTCGCATAGATTTGACGATGATGTTTTTTGTTAGGATCAAAGGTTAACGCATGAGGTTTATGATCGAATAATTAATGCATTTTTAAGGCTAAGAAGTAGTGATTAATCAAGTTTTATAAGGGTTTAATACATATATAATTTTCTCCTTTCATTTTGCTAAACCCTTGCACATATTTGGAGATTGTACGAGCACGCATGTACGCACTTTTGATCAAATGGTGAAGGTTTAGAGATGTGGGCAAGGTTTAAAGGATTAAGTATAATGGATATTGGAAAATTATAATCACCTTGTGGACATTAATAAAAAGAGATTTTATATGACTAACACATGGGTAAAATCTAATTGAAAATTATATTTCTAGACCTAAGCATTTTTTATTGATTTATTGCAAACTGTGATTTTTCACTTAGTACATATGGCTAATATTAACATGCATAGATTATGTTGTATGACTAACGATCATGCAGTATCATAGAGATCGACGATGAAAATGAAGACCAACAGATCTAACAGAAAGTATGGTATGCAATACTCAAGAAGTAAATACCACAACTAGGATTTGGTGAATTTGGATGGGCATGCACCTCTATGGATAGATCCAACAACCAAGAAAAATTCCTGCAAAAAGGTCACTACTACCACATTCATAATACCACATCAACTAAAAGAGAAACTCAACAGCCAATAGAAACACTATGAATAATTGCTAGTGTACAAACCAAGGTACTCATGGATGTACAAATCGAGGAAGATCACCTATCGTGATCTTTCGATTTTGGAAAAATCACCATAGTAGATATCCATTGGCCAAATTTGAAAGGTATTTGGTGTCATTACATTAATGATACACTATGCGAGACCAGTGAAATCATTCCACTCTCAGCTACTTAAAACCCCACTATAAAACACCATCACCACCCTGGTTATCACAGAGTGAAGAACTAGTTCGAAAGAGAAAATAGTTTCAAGATACCTAAGAAGTGCATATCATGGTGAAATAGAGCAAATTTGGGAAACACAATGGCCACTTGGGGGAATACTTATATGCCAGGTATTTGGCTAAGCCCTGTCCTTTTATAGTTTTGACTATTTTGAATTCAGAATCATATTGCAAAAGTTTCACCATCCATCTTGTTGGCCTTCATAAAGGCTTAGATTGGGTAAAAATATCTTTTATTTTTATGAAGGGGATGTAACAGTAAACTTTGTTTGAGCCGAATATACCTTTGAAATGTTCTAAAGATTGAAAAATTGCATAAGCATGCTTTTCCATTAGGGTATATTTGATATGTGCTCCTTTCAGACTTGAACTCATGAAGGCTATTGGCCTTTCATTATTTTCATCATCTTTTTATGAAATAACTGCAACAATTGAATGTTCAAATGCATATAAATAAATGTTAAAGTCTTTAGAGTAATTAGGGCAATTTAGGGCTGGAGTAATAAAAATGGCTTTTTTTATTCTGTTGAATGCTTCCATGTTTTCTACTGTACATTTTATTTCCCCAATCTCTTTAACCATGTCATTTATGGGTTTGGTCATCTCTAAAAAGTTAGGAACGAATCTTCTAACAAAATTTATCTTGCCAAAGAATGATCTGGCTCCTTTTAAATTTTTGGGAGGAGGAATTTTGGATATAGCTTCTATTCTTTTTGGATCAATACTTATTCCCTTTTTTGAAACCATATGGCCTAATAATTTCCCTTGCGTATTCCCGAATATGCACTTCTTGGGATTTAGATAAATTTCAAACTCTTTGCACCAAGCAAAAACTGCAGCTAAATGTTCTAAGTGATCTTTTAGTTTTTTAGAAAAAAATATGATATCATCCAGGTATACAACTACTATTTTGAACATTAATGATTTGAAGGTAAAGTACATTGCTCTCTTAAAAGTAGCACCTACATTCATTAGGCCAAAAGGTATTCTTAAATATTCGAATGTGCCCCCATGGTGTAGTGAATGTTGTTTTATGTCTATCTTTTGGATTAATCTGGATTTGATTGTATCCAAAAAATCCATCTAATAGGGACAATCTAGATGAACCAACTACTGCTTGCAATAGTTGTTCCATATTGGGCAACGAGTGATTATATTTTAATGAACTCTTGTTTAAATTTTTGAAATCTACGTAGAGTCTAATATCACCATTTTTTTTTTATTGGCACTAAATTGGATATCAAAGAAGAAAATATTACCTTTCTGATTATTTTGGAATCTAGTAATTTTTGTACCTCTTTTTGCATTATTGGGTGTAGAGTAGGGTTGTTGTTTCCTTTGTTTCTATCTAAATGGCTTGGAATATTCCTTTAGGGGTATTATGTGTGTCATCAGATATTTTTTGAAGGTTTTAAGGTCTTTATAAGTCCAAGAAAAATGTTCTTTATTTTTCTTTAAGAAACTGATGTATCCGACCATTTCTTTTGTAGGTCCTATCTACCTTCACTATTATGGGTTATTTCATTGTACCAATGTTAATGTCTTCAGATATTACTTTTCTACGTAAAGACTTGTAAGCTTTGTAAAAAATATCAAATAGGCTCTTTAGAGAAACCATTCCTTTGGGTATCATGTTTGTTTTCAACTGGATTACTTCTATTGGCTCTCCTATTTGATCTTTTAGCTTGTCTTCATCCTTTTCATCACATATTATATCTACATATTGATTTTGCAGAGTCATGAAATCCTTAATGTCTACATCATCTCGAAAGACCTATAGGTAAACTATGTTATCTAGAACAGAAGGCTTATAAACTGAAATCATTGGGAATCAGTCCATATATTCTATAGTTATCTCTAGATGATCTAGGCCTAAGACATTCATAACTAAAATATCTGCAACATGATTTTTTTCTCTTAGAATAAATGAGATATTTTTTTTTGTAAAAGAGGGTAAAAATTTATTAACTCAGCAAAACATTCATGATACAAAGAAAAAGTAGAAGCTATTCAGACATATCAGCTCTCAATAAAGAAGAGAGAGATTGAGAGCAATCAGAAGAAAGTTGAGACCAATTTTGAACATCCCAACCATCTTGAAACTTAGAAGCCCATTTAGCTAGCAAATCCGCTACCCTATTCCACTCCCGAGGAATATGCACAAAAGAAATGAAGTCCAAGTGAGCAGAGATATTAAGAATTTACCAAGAAACCCAACTCAACCGCCAACAACCATGAAGACTATCTCCAGAATTTAACAAATTTATAACAATCTGAGAATCATATTCACAAACAATCCGACGCCAACCCAAAGCATACCCTTGCTCCAAAGCATATAAAATTATGAGTGCTTCCATGAAGTTATTAGAATGATGTCCCTTAAAGCAAGAGAAAAAAATTTGGATAGTACCACTACTATCTCGCCCCACACCACCAATACCAGCATTACCCGGATTACCCCGGGAAGATCCATCCGTATTAATTTTTAGCACTCTCGGAGGAGGCGGATTCCATTTGCCAGCCCTCCGCACCCGATTATTCTGACCCATCCGTCTACAAGAGACATTAGGACCAGGACCATTAACCATCAAGCCTAATATTTCCATGATCTGACGTTTCGCATGGTCCACGGGAGAAATAATCTGACATTTTGCAGACACAGTTTCCTGGATCATTCGCAAAATCCTCTGCCAGACCTGGGAAGTAGTTAACTCCTTACCTTGGAAAATCCGACGGTTCCGTTCAAGCCAAATCTGCCAAAAAATGCATGAAGGACCAATACTCCATCCAACTTGTAAAAAGAAAGCCACTGCAGGAGGCCACCCCATACTCCTCCAAAAATCAACTATTGATGAAGCATGTGAACAAGGGTGATTCCATACTCCCCACCAATAATTCTAGAGTTGATGAGCAAAGTCACATTGGAGAAGTAAATGCCCAACGATTCTTCACCTTCCCACGGTTATAGCATAAAGATGGGCCAGCAAACCCACGCTTTTGAAAATTATCCCAAGTGAGACAACGATTATGAGTAGCCTGCCACCCATAAAAACTACACTTCGGCCAAATAAACTTATTCCAAACTTGCTTCCACCATAGAACCTCTTCCTCACCAAACCGCTGTCGATCCAAAACATAATAACCAGCAGCAACCAAAAATATCCCTCTATTATCTCTTCCCCATGCTAGCACATCATCCCCAGGTAGAGAAGAGCAGGGACGGCTAGCGAGAATACGGGCCATATCTGCCCTCACATCCATAGTGCCACCAGTAGGCCATTCTCGAGGATCCTTCCACTGGAGACTAACCATCTGACCAAAGGACTTAATAGTTTTGAAATCTGCCACCTTCAACCATCCAGCATCCCAAAAGCATTGAGCAAGATCTTGAAGATGCAGAAACTCGCTAAGAAGAGGAGCAAAGCCATCCCAAGAATCCTACCAAAAAAGATCCCGAGACCCAGTATAACAAATCCAGAATAACCCCTGCTTAACCAGCTCTGCTCCCTTTTTCAAAGTATTCCAAACAAATGATCCTCGACCAGTCAAGCTGTATCGAGGAATATCTGAACCTTCCACTCCCCTAAGATACTTGTGGGAGATAATCTTGGCCCAAGTTTGCTCCTGATTACTACACCAATGCCAATACAGCTTAGCAGCCAAAGCAGTCCCAGAAAGAGAGCTTAGACGAAGACCCAACCCCCCAGCTTGCCTTGGTCGACAAATAGTCTCCCATTTAACAAGACTCCATTTTGAGGAACCAAGATTGCCAGCCCATAGGAATTGCCTAGAAAGAGAATCCAGGTCATGAAGAAAACTTGTCGGGGCAATCTGAATAAGGCATCTATACACCGGTAAAGCCTGAACAACTGACTTCAAAAGTAAAACCCGACCAACAAAAGTTAACCATCTATGAGTCCAATGACTAACTCGACTATGAAATTTGTCAAGTATGTTAGTCCAAACCGCCCTAGGTAGAGGACCAACAAAATGGGAATCCCCAAGTATGTAAGAGGAAGAGTTCCAACCTGAAACCTGAGAATCTGAACAATTCTAGCTTGAACCCTGGGATCTGTATTGAAAAATAAAATAATAGACTTGTGCTCATTAATCTCCTAACCAGAGACAGCCAAATACAAGTCCAAAGCATGTCTAAAGTTGGTTGCTTCACAAATAGAAGCTACACCCAAGAGAGCAGTGTCATCAACAAACTGAAGATGGGAAATGGCTGGCCTACTATTCTCCCATTTCCATCCATGAATAAGACCCTAGTGAACTTGATCTTTAAGCCAACGACCCGGACCTTCGACCATAATTATAAACAAGTACAGAGATAAAGGATCCCCCTGCCGAAGACCCCGAGAAGCATGAAACAAAGGAGAGGGATTTCCATTAATTAGGATAGAATATGAGGGAGTTGTAATACAACTCATAATCCACTCAATCCAAGAAGGATCAAATCCAAAGGCCAAGAGGATTTTGTGAAGAAAAGACCATTTCACCTTGTCATAAGCCTTCGCCATATCCAACTTCATAAACATAAACTTATTCTTAGAAGTGCTCATAGAATGAATCGCCTCGGCAGCAATAGCCACTCCATCCAGAATCTATCAGCCAGCCACATAGCCACCCTGCTCATCAGAAACAACTCTATCCAGCCAAGGCTTGAGATGCTCCGCAATCAGCTTAGTAATAATTTTATACACCACATTGCAGAGAGCAATAGGCCGAAACTGATCAAAAGAGCTAGCACCCTCCTTTTTAGGAATTAGCATCAAAAAAGTGGAATTCAAAGCTTTCAACAACCGATGGTTATGAAAGGACTCAAGAACAACCCTCAAAAGATCAGATTTAATAATTTCCTAAAAGTGTTGAAAGAACTCAACCGGGAAGTCGTCAGGCCCCAGAGCTTTCCCAGTCTTCATAAGGAAAACTACCCTTTCTAGTTCATCAATGGAAATAGGTTGAAGAAGGCATGCATTGATCTCTTCTAAAATAATAGAAGGAATACAACGCAAAATATTATGATCATCAACATGATCCACACAAAAATCCTCAGAATATAAGGAAGAAAAAAATCGAATAGCTTCTCGAGAGATATCCTGAGAAGCAGACAACTGAATACCTTGAGAAGAAATAATCGAAGAAATACCATTACCGTGTCTTCGAGCCTTAACAGTGTTAAAGAAAAAAGCTGTATTTCGATCTCCTTCTTGTAACCATTCCACCCTGGCCTTTTGCTTCCGAGAAAATCTCTTCCCGAAGCTCCCATTCTTGAAGTTCATGCAAAGCTTCAGAATCCTCTTGCAAATTCTGCTCTGTTAACCCATGATCTCTGATATGTCTGGTGATAACATCAAACCTTCTTTGGGCCAAAGTTTTAGCCTGAAATAGATTCCCGAAACACTGCATGTTCCACTTTTTGAGTTGTTATTTCACAAATTGGAGTCTTTTAACAAAAGATTACATAGCAGTACCATGGGAAGGACAGCCCTGACTCCACCAGACTTTCATCAACTCGTACAAAGAGGGATCCCTAAGCCACATTAACTAGAATTTAAAACTTGGATGATGATCCATTTCTTGCCAAGAGATAACAAGTTTAATAGGCCAGTGGTATGATCCCCTCCAGTCAAGAATCGTTGAGTTAGTAACCCAAGAATTGCTAATCCAAAATGAAGAAGTAAGAAACCTGTCCAACCTCTCAGAGATCGAGTTAGAACCACACCACTTATTCATCCAAGTGAACACACCATTCTTTGGCTTAATATCCACCAGATTAAGAAGCTGAATATTATCATTAAGGAGTCTAGAGGCAGGCCCCAAAGTACCCACACCACCCCTCTTCTCATCAATACTAGATACAGCATTAAAATCTCCAGCCATAATCCAAGGATAGAATGGAACCAAGGCTCGAACACTTTGAATATGATTCCACAGCAGCACCTTCCCAGCAAGATCCGAGGGGGCGTAAATGTTAGTGAACAAAACCACTTCTCCAGACTCATGGCAAGAAGCTATCATAGAAAGAGATGACTTATTCGATACCCACCAAAGAGGAGTAAGCTTCTGCGGATTCCAAAGGCTAACAAGCCCCCCAGCACTACCCACAGCCCCAACACACTGACAAAGACCTCAAGGCCAGAGTTTAGAAGCAATACTAAATAGACCCTCCACCGATAATTTAGATTCTTGAAGAAAAACAACATCCGGCTTATGTGCCTGAACCAAATCTCGAATAGCTTTTTGACGAGGTAAGATATTCAAACCTCTCACATTCCAAGAAAGAACAATCATTTAGAGAGAGAAGAAAAGTGAGACTCTAAGGGTTTAACCACCCCACTCTCAACCAATGTTTCTCCCTCCATATGTAGTTTATGTGTATCTTTCTTTCTACCCGCCTTAATCAGCTTCACAGGGGCCTCTTTTTTAAAGTTCTGTTGGAGTAACCCTAGAGAAGGACTAGGCCAAGAACCCTTTCCTCTACTAGAAGTCAGCAAATCAGCCAAAAGAGGGTCATCCCCTTTCACACCGTCCTGTTGCCCCTCCGAAATAGGAACAATTTCCAGGGTCGTGTTCAAAGAAGAATCGTCACTTCTCGTTGCCCATTAGGATTCAACACCTCGGTTACATTTTGAGTATCCATATTCAAATTACCATTCATTCCTTCATCAAGAGATACCAACTCATCTAAGGCATCAAACTTATTATACAGGCCATCCACTTGTCTAGCAGTAAAGGTCCACTTCAACCCTTTTCCCTTATTACGATTCTTAACTGGAACAAAGCCTTATTTGTCTACCCCACTAACATCCATGGGAGCCCTCCCCTGTCCAGGTCCAGACTCTTGTGTAATTGACTTCCCACCCTGAGATTGTAGATTTGGATTTTTAGAACCAAATGATTTATTTTCAGGCATTTTAGGGCATTTACGCTGAAGATGCCCGTACTCATGACACAACCGACAACAAAAAGGAATAGTTTCATAGTCTAATTGTTGAACCCAAGAAAAAGAGCCAACACATATTTGCATAGAATCAGGTAGAGGCTTAGATAAATCCAATTCCACACAAATACGGGCACATGAGACTACCTTTTTGTCTAAAGTTTGCTGAGACGGTCCCACCGGTTTGCCTAACACCAATGCAATCATGTGCAGAATATCCGTTCGCCAAAACTCCAAAGGTAGCCATGGAAGTCGAACCCACACTGGAACCCTAGAAGGAATCTCCTCAATCGTATTAAAACCCATATGCCAGGGTTTAATAAATAGGCCAATCTGGTTGTAAAAGTATGGGCCCCCCTCAAAAGCCCTATTCCGGTCTGCCAAGAAGGAAAACACCACCAGAAAGAAATTATTAGCTCCCATCATGATCTCCATATCACCGACCGAGTTCCAAGTACTCCTGGCCCACTTTTCAAATGCCAAGAAAGGGATGCGAATACCCAAGAATTTGCATATTAAAGCATGATTTTGCATATATTCAACATCATCTGCAATTGACTCAGGTTGAATCACAAGAACAGGCCGCTCCCCAGCCCTTTCCAAGCATCCATTAACTCGCTTTGCACGAAACCCTCCTTCCAAAGAAGAATTACTTGGGCCTAAAGAATTACCCTCTGCATTATGCCAAACAGAAGAAAAGCCTGAGCCACGAAGGGCTTCCTTAAACGAGAAATTATTTCGACATTGGGTACCTCCAGGAAAAGCCATTCATGCTGTTCCAAAAATCTCAGAAATCCCTTCTCCTCAGAGCACCTCCTAATTTTTTCCTCGGCTGTTCGATCTCTTCTTGTAATGATAATATCATGGATCTATTTTTTTTTAGAATAAATGAGATATTAAAAGCTAAAGTTTTTTCAATTTCTTTTAATACCGAATTTTTATATTGCTTTAACCTAGGATGCTTGGTCTAATATTTAGCTTTGATTTTTTTGTAAAATAAGCTCTACATCCCCTATCACAGTTAAGTAATTAATGCCCAATTCTTTTGTTTTCGTCAATCCTAGCAATAAGGCTTCATATTCGGCTACATTGTTTATGCAAGGGAATTCTAGCCTGTAAGGAATACCAAGGTAATTTCCCTTTATATCAGTCAAATTAACACCTGCACCCACTCTAGATTAAGATTTAGCTCCATCAAAATACATGGTCCACATTTCTTGGTTTAATACTCTATCTGATTCATCATCTATCATTTTCATAACTTCTGGATCCATGTTCTTTGCTTATGGTACTTCTACTAGGAATGGGTTATGCCATCTGGAGTAAACTCCCATCCCTTATTCTTTCACAGAGTTTACTAAATTTATCATGGTTTCATCTATTTGAATTTAACTCTACTAAGTGCTTTTTAAATGGTACCCTTTGTAAGATTATGTTTTCCTTATCTGTTATTGGGATTGTAGCATAGGACCAATATAATTGGATTGAACCTCCCAATTGTTCTGCCCAATGTCTGCTGAGTAATAGTAAGAAGAAAGGGTCAAAATCAACTACTGCAACATCCATGAATATGCCCTTTTTGGGGTATTGTTCTAGGAAAACCAAAAATCCAATTATCACCCCTACACAAGGAATTTGTCTATTATCCATTACAAAAATAGGGGTAGAATCTCTTGTATAGATTAATACCATTTGATCAGCTATTAATTTGGGTATGATATTATGTGAGGCTCCACTATCTAGAATGTAATTATGAATCACATACCTTTCTCCTTCATCTAAATTATACCTTAATGATATATAGAAGGGTCTGACAAAGTATGGTGATCTTGTATCATGTTGATTTTGTCTAGCAGCATGGCAAGTTGGATCTTCTTTTTGTTCCACTAGTCCAAATGCTCTACAAACTTGTTATTTGTATTTTTGAACTTTCATAAGCTCTCTAGATATGATGTTAACTTTCTGTTTATTGAGTTCTGACCCAAAATCAAATTCTATTTTTTTTATATCAAGTGGTCTATTGCTTTCTTCTTTGGGAATCTCCTCTTCTAATTTTATTACTTCAAGAGTAATATTTTTTAGGGTTATATCAGTTTTTTCTTTATTGATATTTTTATTTGTGAAAGTTTGTTTTCTTGTTTCACTTTTAGAAGCTTTCTATGTCTGGTCTGGGATAGTCCTATTTCTTAAATTCAGAGTATTGGTGGCTTCTAATTCTTCAACTTCTTTAGCAATGGGGATTACTTTCCCTTGTTTCATTTTGTCACATCTTGACTCATGTGGTTTTTATATAAAATTTTAGTTCCTTCAGCTACAAAAATTTGAGGATGATGATTTGAAGAATACTTATCCATATTCTCTTCAAACAACCTTTCTCTGGATTCATCTTCTAGAGACCATCAAACATTAATCCTTATGTCTTCTTCTGAATCATCATGCAGATCTATATTACGTTGATCACTTAGGTGGATTCCACATGCATCAGGGTTATGAGGTGCGTCACAAGTAGAGCAAAAGTAGGGAAATCCTTCTGCTATGTTGGCAAATGGTATAGGATTTGGAATATTATTCTGATATCTATCAGATTCTCTATTTTTCTAGTTATTGTTTCCATTATTCCTACTCCTATTTCCTTCTTCAAGGTCATTATTGTTTCCTCAATTTCTATTGAAATATTTCTTGAAAGGAGGGTGGTTATCAACATATGATCGTTCTATTTGTGATGTCTCACCATTATTACCGTTGTTTCTCTTGATTCTTGCTAACCTATTGTTCATGGTATTGAACATCTCAACCATTTGATTAGTCAATTTCTCCATTGTATCTATTTTAGTTCTTCTTTGTATATCAAATGCTACCCTTTTGGGCTTTCTATCAAGTAGATTGACTTCCAGAGAGTAAGGCTTCATCTTACCACTATCAAACATGTTCTTTTCTATATCCATTGCTTTCTCCATACAACTATCAATGGTAGCGGCTTGTTCTTGCCTTAGCTCATTGTTAAACTCTCCTTGAAAAGCATTTTTATAAAAACAAATGGACTGAATATCACTGGGCCTAAGGTTGGTAGGGATTTTGTTTTTGGTCTTGGAAAATTTTCTGTTGAAATCACTGACTGCCTCATTTTCCTTTTTCTTCATAGTGGCTAACTCAGTTAATAGAGATTGTTCATTTTTTCTTTCCCCATATTTCTTTAGAAAAATAACTTCCATTTTAGTGAACTCTAGGATATCATTATCAGGAAAAGAATTGAACCATTCTCTAGCATCTTTTTCTAAAGTTTGTACAAATAGTCTCAGGACTACATCCTCATGTTCTACCTTTAGGCTATCCATTGCATATAGAAAACTTTTGATGTGATCTTCTCGAGTTACCACATTATTTCATAAGAACTTTGGGAGGTATTTGTGGGCTTTATTAGGTAAGGCATTAAGATTTGTAGGTAAAACAAATGGTCTGTATCTATTAGTTCTCCACAAATGGACATTATTTTTATTTTTATTTTGCTGATTTTCCTAGGCCATTGTTACTGTAGGATTTAAATTTACAGCAGCAACACCTACAGGGATATGGGTTTGAGTGGCCTGGGTATAATCTGAAGGGTTATTTATCTCTGTATTATAATCAACAGGACTATGGGACTGAGATGACTCTAATGTCTTTTCTAAAATAGAATTTAAAAATTCATCTATAGTAATATCAACGGTAGTAGTATTTTGAATTCTATTTTTCTTCACATACTTTTTACTGCTAAAATATGATTTATTCTCATAAACAATACTCTTAAGAAGTGGGATTTTCTGATTATGGGTAAATACCTCTAGGTTCTCGAATTTTGAGAATAACTCCTTACCGCTTCTCCTGGTGTGCGCCAACACGTTTTGCTCCTTCTTTCTTGATTTTTGGTTTCTGGGTTCATCCAGACAAAGTCACCAACATGTTGGTGCAGAAAGAACATAATGTGTAATCAATATTACTTGATTATTTTAACTCTTGGCCTCACAAGGGATAGCTTCTTTGAAGAAAATTCAAGAAAATCAAGAAACGTAAAAACACTCCAAAATTTAATTGAAAGATACGGGAAAAAAATAAAATAAAGAATGTAAAAATCATAAAAATCAAGACGCAAGTTCTTTATTCTAATTTGGCCACTCGTTGATTAATATATGTCATGCCTGTTGAAAGGGGGTGGGGAAGTAAAATTTCCCCCCCCCCCGGCCCCCCAAAACCGGTGGGCTCCGTTTGATGGGTTAAAGCATAGCAAAAATGTCGTTAAGAAACAAACTAAAAAGATATGTATTTAACATATAAGTCTATTCCCTAGCAACAACACCAAAAAACTGTTGGAACCATTTCTTGCATCCATAGGATTCAATTGTCATGCTACAAGAAATCGTTTGAAACCAACAAGCTATTACAGGCTCTGGTCAACCTGCCTCTTTATTCTGATTAACGAGATATTGCTAACAAAAATGTACAGAATGGGTAAGGAAACCCTAGTGGTAAACTTATGATTTTACAAGTGTTACGTGCTTCAGATTTAGTTATACATTATCTATATAAAATTGACCAAGTAAAGACAACTTAATTTTTATTTCTTATGAAGACCGGTGCCTATCCAATTGGGTCGTTATAGCAATTTAACAACATTTATCACATGAATAGAAAGAATGGGAAAAAGAAGAATCGGTGCCATTAAACTCATTCGAATATCGTAATCAGTCTAAGGGTTAACCGATGAAAGAAACGCTCATAACATGTTCGAATATCATAACCTATTATGAGGAAACACACAGAACTATAGACAAGAAATAATAAAACTAAAATCCAAAATTGTATTATTTTCTTCAATAAAGATTACATGCAGAGTTAGCAAAATGCCATTAAAATTTGTTTTCACAGCTTAATACAATGAGAAAGCCTTGTTCAAATGATGTAACAAGACTTCGTCAATATTCCTTCTAAAATGTTGGCAATCTCTAGACTTTAGGCTCAAAAAAACTAGAAATATTCTCAGCTCTCCGAACGCAACAATATCAAAACCTGCACAACAAAGGGAAGAATGAGGGATGACAAAGAAAAATAGACACAAGGGGAATACAACAACACAACTCAAATGGGCACTCAAGTATACCTCTTAGCAAAAATTGCTATCTCTAATGCTTGATGCAGATTCTGGCCCTGGATGCTTCCTTTTATAGCCTCTGGTTCTTGAATTTGTTATTTTTGGCCTAATCCTGGCCTTACACTTGTCACCATTTGTTTTTATCCTCAAAACTACTATAGTTGGCTCCCATCATCTCTTTTCTTTATACTGTACACTCTTCTTTGACCCTTTTTATTTTAACCAGTGATATCAGTGCCCTAGGGGCTTCCACCTTCTGTTCTCCCCTCTTCAACTCCTCCTTTTTTTGTTTCCTCCCATCCTTTTGATTGACTCTTTGTTTTGGATGTTTCTTCCTTCTAAACGCTTGTTTCTTTATCTCTAGGGGGTGAGCTCATTTCTAGCTGTAGGCTGCATATTTGAATCTCTTTTCCATTTTTGCTTTGCTGCAACCATATGATCTTCTTTCCAATCATCTTCCAAGCTTCAATGCTAAAAGTTACAACAAATCTTAACATGTTCATTTCCTACAAAATTATGTTTTTATGTATGCTAATATAGTTTTTGCTTTTTTCATACTCGGTGATCAATATCTCCATAGTATTTACTAAGAAAGTAGTTTGTCTGGTCATTTTAGGCTCATCATCAGGCTCACAATTAAAGTCATCTATTTTTTCTTTGAGGAGATCTTCCACACGGTGGCTTCTAAGAATTCCTCCAATGATAACCCTATATTTGCCAATTTATCTGTTATGTCATCCAATAGACTAAACATTTCTGCAACATTATTGTGCCATCTCCCCATGTTTGATGCGAACATAGCTGCTTTCATGAATTCAATGTTACATTTGACCTTAGTCCCATCATTTAACAATACCTCCTAGTTCTACATCTCTTCAAAATATTCTAACATTAAATTAAGAGTAGGGCAAATGATCTCGAGGTCTTCTTCCTTTTGCACTATCAAGCTTTCCATTTCTTGAGTGGTAACTCGAATTACCTTAATCTGTCTGAACATCTCAGTGATTCTATTGATCTTGTCTCGAATTTTAAGAGACATCTCCCTTTTTATAGTATTCAAATAATAAGTATAATTGAGGATTTTCACCACCAGGGGGGTTGAGTTACTAGGGTGTTCTTTTGTGCCAACTCTTCTCTAAGTTCATTTATCAAAGCTTGCATCTTTGCTTTTTCTTTATCACTTGTCTCTAGTTGGCTTCTTAATTCTATGTTGCTCTGATGCAGCTGATCCAAAGTTTGCACTTATACTACTTTGGCTACCCTGACCATATCACCTTCTTTTCCATGAACTAAAAGTCCTCCAGTTCTCTCATTGACTTTGAGAACCATAGGTTCCTGTAGGGCTACCATATCTGATCTAGGAGTTTCTATTTCCACCCTAGCTGCAGAATCATCTCCCCTGCTTCCCATTCCTGCTACCATTTATAGCTCATGCTCCTGGGCATCACTAAAAACTGTTTGTTCTTTAGATATTTCTAACACAACATTCATGGAGGGCAGTGATAGCCTAGGTCTCTTTGCTTTTGGAGCAGATACAACTGTTTGCTTCTTGACCTCAATATCTTTGAAGATACCTCCAAATCCTCCTACTCTTCTCATATTCATTTGTATTACTAATGGAATTTGTATTTCTTGATCTTTTATTTTCAAAGAGCTAGGAATAGCTCTGGGGGCTAACTTCATCACACTGGTTACTGTTAATAGCTGGCTAGAGATGGGAACTATAGCTTGATGGGGAGAAGTCAGCTCCTGAACAGGTGCAACAACTACCTCCTTTCCTTTTGCTGCACTTAGGCTTTTAGAGACCTCCTGGGAAGTGCTTAGTGTTGTCTCTAGTCTAAGGGGGGCATCATTAGGGGCTTTGACTTGCTATTCTACGATATATGTAGGGCTCACAATAACTTCTATCTGATCAATTCCCTGATATTCTATTAATTCTAATAAGGGGTCTTCTCTGATTTCTTGGGTGGCTTTTGGTAAGAGGAGGGTGGTAGATTCTACTGAAACCCCTCTGAGTAAAACCAATTCTAGCAGGTACTCATAGGCTTTCTATATTTATGAATTACCCCTTTCTTCAAAGGGGTACTTATCCCATATAGTTTGTAAATATTTTCCTTTTTCTATAGCATCTAATAACTCTTCCTCATAAGCATCACTCCGATGCTTAACCCAGGTGTATTCATAATTTTTCATTGACCTCTCGTACTTCTTATCTGGATCATAAGGTCTCCAAGTTATCTCTTCAAAATCCATGAGATCCAAATCATACATTCCTTTGAGTATGGCTGGATATCCTATGAACATGTAACTTCCAAATATGCAAAGGACACTGAGCCAGGGAACTCTATCATGCTTCTTTACCAATATAATTTTAGCCTCTTCGACCACCTGTCTACACAGTTCTAGGGCAACGAGAGATAAGGGACAATACATAGGCAATATCTTTGGGGGAATCTTAGCTCCATAGAGTCGGACGTATGTGAACCCCTTAGAGAAGAAATAATCACATATATCCTTATCTTTTAGGAAGGCCCTTACCCCAAGCCCCAGTATCTCAAGAAGAAATTCAGTCAAAATCCAGTGAATTTCAACCATGAAAACATCACAAAACCAACCCATATGAGTACGATCTTTGTGTATCCTCCAAAAACTAATTTGGATGTAAGGACTCTCAACTTCCCTAACTCTCTTTCGGTTTTCTTCTCCTAATATCCCCACTAGCAGGTGTATGATGATGGAGTAATTAGAAAACATAAGCATCTCCTATCTTTGTTTCAAAATAGCTTCCTTTAAGTCTAATAGTTGTGAGTGCATTTGATCACTCAACTCTCGCTCCTAGGTGTAAACTGGGGTGCCTATCACCCGATTACATTGTGATACTAAATGTAACACTCTTCTACCCACTACATTAATATCTTGTACTCCTAAAACAATGTTAGCCATATCACAGAAGTCTCAGACCTATGGTTTAAAAGCAGTTTTTTTGATGGAAAACTTATCAACTATTTTCTCATGCTCTTCAAAAAAATATTTAAAATTATCCAACTTAGTTAACATTTGAGACTGCCTTTCAATTACCTATTTTACGAGCCGAGTATTTGCAGGCACCAATTTGAATTCTTGCTCGATATGTCTAGCTGCTATACTGAACACAGGTCTTTCTTTATTATCTCGAAATGTCCTAGTCTTATCTTCGTACACCATAGCTAACCAGGCTAACAAGTCAGAGGAGTAGTATACCTTCGGACATATCAACTTTCCTAGATTACTGGTCCACTTATTACTCTTGGGAAAACCCTTATGCTGTAGTCTTCTTCCTTTCTGAAATAGGTCCGCTAGCAACCAAGGGGCTCTATCATCATTTTCCATCGTACGAGCAAAACTTCGGACACAAGTATTTTCCATCTCGTCCTGTTGTGCGGGAGTGAGCTTTTTACTAGGCCCACTTTTTTGGGTGAAATCATACATCATACTATCGGGCACAGCTGGTCCGGGAAGCTCAACATAAGGCAACTTGTCTGTGACGAACTTCACTGCTTCCTCTGTGTCTTTGGGTACAAAATCATTTCCCCAAGCATCCATCTTACTCTTGGTAACTATTTTAGCTTACTGAAATGAAGTTCTCAAATCTATGCTCACTTTCTACTCTTTCGAACCAGTCCTTCGCTCAAGATTACCAGGGTGGTAAGGTTATTTGATATGGCGATTTTAAATACTTGATGTGATGTGGGTTCACTGTGCTCGTATAACTTGTCATTAATATCGCGTTACCAATGCCTTTTCAAATTTGCTAATAGATTTTTGCCGAAGCATCACTTTCTAATGTAGGACAATTAATGGTAGGTGGCTTTCCTCGTCCTACACGTCCGTAGGGACTTTGATCTGTGTACTTGCAATCATTCATAACTTCCCTATTGGTTCAATCAAGATTGCTTGATTCTTTTAACTCTTGACCTCATAGGAGATAGCTCTTTGAAGAAAACTCAAGAAAATCAAGAAACATAGAAACACTCAAAATTCAATTGAAAACTACGAGCAAAATAAAATAAAGAATATAAGAAATCATGAAATCCAAGACATAGGTTCTTTATTCTAACTTGGTCGCTCGTTGATTAATAAATGTCATGAAATCCAAGCTTAGAACATAAAAATTCTCACCGAAAACGATGCTAAATTTTTTTGGAACCATTTCTTGCATCCATAGGATTCGATTCTCACGCTACAAGAAATTGTTTGAAACCAACGAATTATTATAGGCTCTGGTCAACCTACCTTTTTATTCTGATTAAAATAGATATTACTAAAGAAAAACTACATAATGGGTAAGGAAACCCCATATGTAATTTATTTACACGGATTACACACTCTAGATTAGAATTACACTAGATGTATTAAAATGACCAAGCAATGAAAATAATCATTGTTATGCCTTATGTAGACCGGTGCCTATCCAATTGGGCTTTTATAGCAATTTAACAACGTAATTATCATGAAAAGAAAGAAATGGGAAGAGGGAAATTGGTGTTATTAGACTTATTCGAATATCACAATAAACCTAAAAGTTAACCAATGAAAGAAATACTCACAACACATTCAAATAATGTAATCTGTTGTAAGGTAACACATAAAGCTGAAGATAACATTAATAGAACAACACCTCGGAACTGTATTAATATTTCAATATGACATGCAGAGTTGGCGGAGTGCCATTGAACTCTGTTACAGTTTAATACAATGAGGAAATCTTGTTCAAATAATGTAACAAGATTCCTTCAACTCCTCCCGTTCCAATCTGGAAACAGGAAAAATCTTTGAGTTTCTAGCTCAGAAAAATTGAAAATATTCTCATCTTCTTAAGCACAGTTCTGTCAAAACCTACACAGCAAAAGGGAAGAATGAGGGATGACAAAGAGAAAAGACATAAGGGAAATACAACAGCACAACTATCAGGGCACTCAAGTATACCTCTTAGCAAAAATGCTATCTCTAAATGCTTGATGTAGATTTTGGCCTCGGGTGCTTTCTTTTATAGCCTCTGGTTCTTTTATTCTTTATCTGATCATGACCCCACACTTGTCATCACCTGATTTGTCTTCCAAAATTGGTACAACTGGCTCCCATTATTTTCCTTTGTTCATATTATACATCTTTCTCTGGATCCTTTTTGTTCAAATTGGTTCAACCAGTGATACTAGTACATTGGGGACTTCCCTCATCTGCATTTTTGTCCTTGGTTCCTTCTTTTTCTTTTTCTTGTTGAACATCTGTTTGACCTTCTATTTTGGAAGTTTCTCCTTTCTGTTCAACCTGTCCTTCATCTCTAGGAGGGGAACTCATTTCCAACTGCAGGCTGTAATTTTTAATCTCTTTTCCCTTTTTGCTCTGCTGCAACCATCTGGTCTTTTTTTCGATCATCTTCCAGGCATCAATATCAAAAGACACAACAAACCTTAACATGTTCATCTCCTGTAGAATCATGTTTTTCTATATACTAACGTAATTTTTGATTTTTTCATAATGGGTGATCAACATCTCCATAGTGTTCACTAGGAACATAGTTTGTCTGGTCATCTCTGGCTCATCATCAGGCTCACAATCAAAATCTTCTATCTTATTTTTAAGGAGGTCTTCTATACTGGTAGTTTCCAAAAATTCCTCCAACGATAGCCCTACATCTGATAATTTTTTTGTGATGTCATCTAACAGACTAAATATTTTTGCTACATTATTGTACCACCTTCCCATGTTGGATGTAAACATAGTTGCCTTCATGAACTCGATATTGCACTTGATATTAGTCCTATCATTCAACAATATTTCTTGATTTTGCATCTCTTCAAAATGTTCTGACATTGAGTCAAGAGTAGGACGAATGATCTCAAAGTCTTCTTCTTTTTTATTGATTAAAATTTCCATCTCTTGAGTAGTAACTCGAATCACCTTAATCTGCCTGAACATTTCAGTGATCCCCTCGATTCTTTCTCTAATATTTTTTGACAATTCTCTTTTTGTTGCATTCAAATAGTATGTGTAATTGAGGATTTTCACCACCTTGGGGGGTCAAGTTACTATGGCGTCCTTCTGCACCAACTCTTCCTGTAGTTTATTTATTAAGGCCTGCATCTCTGCTTTTTCTTTCTCACTAGTTTCTAGTTGGTTTCTCAATTCGGTGTTGCTCTGATGTAGTTGATCCAAATTTTGTGCTTGTATTGCTTTTTATACCTTGACCATGTCACCTTATTTTCCTAGAATTGACATTCCTCTAGTTCTCTCATCGATTTTAAGAACAGGTTCTTGTAGGGTAGGCAGGTGCACCTCTACCATATCTGATTTGGGAGTTTCTATTGCCACCTTGGCTCCAAAATCATCTCCCCTGCCTCCCATTCCTGCTACCATCTATAGCTCATGCTCCTGTGCATCACTGAAAACTGTTTGTTCTTCAGATATTTCCAACACCACATTCGTGGAGGGCAGTGATATTCTAGGTATATTTGCTTTTGGATTAGATACAACCGCTTGCTTCTTGACTTCAAGATCTCTGAAGATACCTCCAAATCCCCTTGCTCTTTTCATGTTCATTTGTACTACTGATGGAATTACTATTTCCCTATCTTTTATTTTCAAAGAGCTAGGAATAGCTCTGGGGGCTAACTTCATTACATTGGTTACCATTAATAGCTAGCTAGATATGGAAATTATAGGTTGTTGGGGAGAAGTCAGCTCCTGAACTGGTGCATTAGCTATCTCTTTTCCTTTCGTTGCACTCAGGATTTCAGAGACTTTCTATAAAGTGCCAGGTGCTATCTCTAGTCTGGGGGGGCATTGTCAGGGGTTTTGACTTGTTGTTCTTCAATATCTACAGGGTTCATAGTAACTTCCATATGATCAAGCCTTGATTCTCTATCAACTCTAATAAAGGGTCCTACCTGATTTCTTAGGTGGCTTCTAGTAAGAAGGGGGTAGCAGATTCCACTGAAATCCCTCTGAGAAAAATCAATTCTTGCGGGTACTCGTAGGCTTTCCTTATTTGTGAATTGCCCCTTTTTTCAAAGGGATACTTTTCCCATATAGTATGTAGATCTGTTCCATTTTTTATAGCATCTAATAACTCTTCTTCATAAGCATCACTCCTATGCTTGACCCAGGCATATTCGATTTTTCATTGACCTTTCGTACTTCCCATCTAGGTCATAAGGCATCCAAGTTATCTCCTCAAAATCCATGAGATCTAAATCATACATCCCCTTAAGTAACGTTGGATATCCCACAAACATGTAATTTCCAAATCTGCAAGGAACATTGAGCCATGGAACTCTATTGTGCTTCTTTACTAATCTCATTTTAGCCTCTTCGACCACTTGTCTACATAGTTCTAGGGCGTCAAGAGATAAGGTACAATACATAGGCAACATTTTTAGGGGAATATTAGCTCCATAGAGCCGAATGTATGTGAACCCTTCAGAGAAGAAATAATCCCCTATGTCATTTTTCCTTTATAAAAGTTCTCACTCCAAGTCCTAGTCTCTCGGGGAGGAAACCAGTTAAAATCTAGTGAAATTCAACCATGAAAACATCACAAAACCAATCCATGTGAGTATGACCTTCATGTATCCTCCAAAAATTGGTCTGGACGTAAGGACTCTCAACAAACCCAACCCCATTTTGGCTTTCGTCTCCCAATTGACCCGCTAGTAGGTGTATGAGGATGGAGTAGTTAGAAAAGACTAGCATCTCCTGTCTTTGTTTCAGAATAGCTTCTTTTAAATCTTTCATATGTGAGTTCATTTGATCACTCAATTCTCGTTGCCAAGCATAGACTAGGGTACCTATTGCCCGGTTACACTATGCTACTAAATGTAACACTTTCCTACCTACTACACTGAGGTCTTGCACTCTTAAAAGAATGTTAGCCATATCACAAAAATCTCGAACCCATGGTTTGAATGCTGTTTTTTTGATAGGAAATTTATCAACTATTTTCTCATGTTCTTCGAAAAACGATCTAAAAATTTCTAACTTTGTAAACATTTGGGACTGCCTTTCAATTACCTATTTTACCAATTGAGTGTTAGCGAGCGCCAGATTGAAAACTTGCTCGATGTGTCTAGCCACTATACTGAATACTGGTCAGTCTTTATTATCTCGAAACATCTCGGTATTCTCGTCGTACGCTATAGCTAACCAGGATAACAAGTCAGAGGAGTAGTACACCTTCGAACATATTAATTTTCCTAGAAAAATGGTCCACCTAGTACATCTTGGAAAACCCTTATGTTGCAGTCTCCTCGCTTTGTGGAACAGGTCTGCTAGTAGCCAAGGGTCTCTATCGTCATTTTCCATCATACAAGCAAAACTTCTAATGCAGGTATTCTCCATCTCATACTGCTGTGTGGGAGTGAGATTTTTATCGGGCCCACTTTTTTGGGTGAAATCATACATCGTACTCCCGAGCACAACTGGTCCGGGGAGTTTAGCATAAGGCAACTAGTCCGTGACGAACTTTACTGTCTCTATTGTGTCTTCGAGCATGAAATCAGTTCCCCAAGCCTCCATATTTTTTCTGGTCACTATGTTAGCTTTCTAAAATGAAGTTCTCAAATATTTGTTCACTTTCTATTCCTTTGAACCAGTTCTTTGCTCAAGATTACCAGGGTGGTAAGGTTGTTTGATATGGTGATCTTAAATATTCAATGGCAAAGTGGGTTCATTGTCCTTGCATAACTTGTCATTAATATCATGCCACCAATTGCCTTTTCAAATTTACCAATAGAGATCTACCAAAGCATCACTTTCTAATGTTAGACAGTTAAGGTAGGTGGCTTTTCCTCATTCTAAATGTTCGTAGGGACTTTGATCTATGTACTTGCAATCATTCATTGTTTCCTTATTGGTCACCTAACTGGACATCTTTCTGAGGTTAAATTATAAACATGGCAATGGTGGCTTTTTGTGAGAAAGTGTTCTACTCAGTTGGTCTTGAAAGAGATTTGACTTTGAAAATAGTTACAACATTAATCAAGGTGGTGATTATTTTGGGGATCTGTCATCAGATTTGGTTACTGAATTACGTGCCCATTAGATCCATCAATCTATGATAGCTATTGGATAAGATTCGTGTCGTATGCCTATGTTTGATGCCATTGGACCTTAAAGAATGTTAGCCCTGTAACATGGAGGGTTAATGTCAATGGTGATCACACACGTTATAGAGGATATTCTAATCTTTAATTGGTTAATAGATCTACGCTTTAGTAATAATCATTGAATTGGGATTTTCACCCTTTGTTTAATACTTATCATTAAAGGCTAATTGAAGAATTACTGACCTTTGGTTAATATATGACCTTTAATGATAAGATTACCTTGCTAATGATTTATTGTTCGATCAACTAGGTGGTCTTGCATGTTCGTCCGATCATCCAAGACTGTGTTGGTACTCATCAAAGGGAGGGGGTTGTTATCACGTGTTTAGAGCCTTATTAACCTTAGCTAATTCTCTTTTGGTGAAATAAACCATGTATCTTAACGTCGAGGTAGATTGGTTATGCGCGACCGTCGAATCTGGTTGGGCTTCACCGCTGCCGTCAGATTTGGTAGGTCTATGCTCTTTTTATCGGACCTTATTTCCCTTTGATAGTCCCAATTAAGCGCTATCGTTGGATATTACTTGGTATGAGCATGGTCGTTGGATCAAATCACAATGTGTGCTCTTGTTTTTTATGGGGCTTTGATTTGATCATGGTTGTTACATGTCGACAAGTCGAGCACTGCCATCATATTAGGATGTAGTTGATTTCTTTTTAAATGGGCACTTGTTTAGATAAAGTGCTACCGTTGGATCTTTCCCAATTACGTGCGATCGTCGGATCTTGTTTTGTCTTTATTCAACTTGTCACCCTTTAATGGCTTCATGAAATTGTAGCCATTGGATCTAGGTGGGATCATGCACTTCCATTGATTTCATTAGCTTTGATTTGTCCTTTGAACGAAGTTTTACCATTGGAAATTCCTAGTTGGCATGCGACCGTCGATCTTCATGGATTATTATTTTAATGAGCCCTCTTTTAATCTTTGAGGAACTCTTTTGGAGCGGGACCGTTAGATCAACTAGGTTCAAGTGCAACCATTGGATCTACCTAGATTTAGGGGTATTTTACTTTGATTTGGATGGGACCCTTTTATCGATTAACTGCTTTGTGATACGCATTGTCATTGGATTACCCCTGGTGAAGGCACATCCGTTGATATTCCTTAGACCTACACATGCTTTAATCGTGAGCACGATTAATGATTTTAAACTAACCTTAGTGATTTATGATGAAGCACATCCATCGGATTGACTCTCGATCAAGCACAACCGTAGATCTTATGTAACCTGCAAGTTAGGTAACCAAAAAGTGCATGCTACTGATTTTCATTAATATTGATTAAGCAAAAGGGGGATGATTAGTAACATGTTAGGACCCTTGCTAAAAATGATTAATCTGACTAATAAAGTGTTGACTTGGTCTTACAACCTTATTTACCTTTGTTTATCTAAAGCAAGTGCTACCATAAAATCATCTTGTAAAAGAATGCATCTGTTGATCTCCTTCAATTTTGTGCATAATTTAAGCATAACCTTATAATACCTTGGTTTACCTTAGCAGTTTTTGATAATTGTGCATCTGTTGGATCAATTATTGACCAAGCACAGCCGTGGATATTTCATGAGCAATGCACATAAGATTTTGCACTTTTAGACCATGGTTTTTAATTAGATCGAGCGCATCCATTCGATTTTTTTTATGAAGCGCTGCCCTTAGATCTCCTATAATCTGCAATCTTGATAATCGAAAGGGGTGCACTATTTTATTTCAATAATATTTGATTAAGCCGAAAGGGGGTAGTAATTAGTAATGTATTAAACCCTTGCTAATATTTTTTAATAGTTTTATCTTTTTGCTTTTAGCTCTTTTAAAGAACCTCTTATGAGAGCGTAACCGTTCGATCGAATCCTAATCAAGTGCTACCATTAGATTTAAGTGATTAGCTCAATGTTTAATTAAATGGGGCACATACCCTCAAAGCTTGATTAATTTTCATTTGAAACCTTAGATTTTTAGACTTTAGACCATGGTGTTCTATCATTAGGCCTTGAATTATCTTCTTTTAATACTTTAGTACTTAGGGGTTTATTCATTAGGCGTAGGTTCGATTATTATTTTTAAAAGGAAGGCTCACATTTGATTCACGGGTCATGACCCTTACTTTAAAGTTGGGTATTTTTATGATTTTTCATGGTAGTGGATGCTTATATAATTTGACTTTTATGGATTTTCAAATGGTAAAACAATGGTCATAGCTCAATCCAAAAAATGGCTAAGGTTAATTTCATGAATCAAAAATATGGAAATCAACTTCTTCTCAGGTGAAAATGCAACAGAAGCTAGCAACCTTAGTTAATTTTATTGAAACCAATAATTTAAATTTGGGGTTTTTAGATGTTGAATCAATTTTAGCTCCAACACTTCCCTTGGATTAACGATCGTCCAATTTGGTAAACATTGATGGGTGTGTATCCTCATGATCAAATCTAACGACCAGTGCCCAAAAAGATGGTCACTTCTTAATAATACGTGTTTTAAGCTAACTCTTTTATAGGCCCAAGGTGGTAGAACATTTATGAAATTTTCCCATGAAGGTTACTACCACCACATTCTTAGTTCCACGTCAAAAGAAAGTGCATACCAATAACCAATAGAAACATTGTGAATGATTGCAAGTACACAAACCAAAGTCCTTGCGGATGTACAGGTTGAAGAAGATCACATACCATAACTGTCTAATTTTAGAAATGATGAAATGGAAAGCATACATTGGCTATTTTCAAAATGTATTTGATGAAACTCCATTAATGATACTCCATGTGAGATCAATGAATCCACTCCACCCTCAAGTACTTAAACCCCCACTCCCAAGCATCACTACCACCCTTGTTGTTTCAAGCAAAGGACTTATAGAGTGAAGAACTATTGTCGATGAGTAAAGAGTTGGAAAGAATTGGGAGAGTGTGTTTCTGTTAGTTGGAATATTTTCTAAGAAGCAAAATGGCCACTTGGGGAAATGCGTTCACGCCTAAGGATACCAAAGAGGTGAAATTTGTCATAGACCAGTCACCGTACAAAGAGCTCCCTGCATAAATTGTACCTGGGACTGCAATGTATGATTTTGCCAAGAAGTGTGGGCCAAACAAGTAGCTCACATTGGCACAACAATACAAGATTGAGAACACTTGTGTTCAAAGCTTTGGGCCCACCATGGAAAATCTACAACGGGCCCCATGGTTGTTGGCTGACTTGTTCTCCAAAGCAAAGAGGTCACAAAACAAGGGCTTCCCCAAGAGCAATAGATGGACCATCAACCTAGGGAAACTGATATGTCCTAGAGTATACTACTCTTCAAACCTAATGGCATGGTTGGCGATGGCCTATAACAAAAGGACCAAATTTTTTTGAGATAACAAGGATTGACCATGTCTTTTGATGGAGCTAACTCTCAATCTGGAGTAGGTGCAGGTGTTAATTTGACTGATATAAAGGTAAATTATCTTGGTATTCCTTACAGGTTGGAATTCCCTTGCACTAATAATGTAGTTGAATATGAAGCTTTATTGCTAGGGTTAAGAAAAGCAAAAGAATTGGGCATTAACTACTTAACTGTGATAGGGGCTATAGAGCTTATTATATAGCAAATCAAATATAAATATCAGAACAAGCATCTTAGGTTGAAGTAATATAAAAATGCGATGTTAGAATATTGAAATTTTTTTAGCTTTTAATATCTCATTTATTCCAAGAGAACAAAATCATGTTGCAGATCTTTTAGCTATGAATGCCTCAGGCCTAGATCATCCAAAAAAAACTACGGAATATATGGACAGGTTCCCAACGATTTTAGTTTATAAGCCTTCTATGCCAAATAACATATTTTACCTGTAGGTCTTTTAATATGATGTAGACATTAAGGATTTCATGACTCTGCAAAACCAATATGCAGATATAATCTATGATGAAAAATATGAAGATAATCTAGAATACCAAATATGAGAGCCAGTAGAAGTAATCCAGTTGAAAAAATAGGATACCCAAAGGATTGGTTTCTCTAGAGAGCCTATTTGATGATTTTGACAAATATTACAAGCCTTTATGTAGAGAAGTAATATCTAAAGACATGAACATTAGTACAATGAAAGAACCCAAAGTAGTGAAGGTTGATATAGCCTTACCTACAAAAGAAAAGGCTGGATACATCAGTTTCTTAAAGAAAAACAAAGAACATTTTTATTAGACTTATGAAGACCTTAAAACCTTCAAAATGGATGTAATGACACACATAATACCCTTGAAGGAAGATTCTAAGCCATTTAGACAGAAACAAAGGAAATACAACCTTACTCTGCACCCAATAATGCAAAAGGAGGTATAAAAATTGCTAGATTCCAAAATAATCAGAAAGGTAAGATTTTCTTCTTGGATATCCAATTTAGTGCTAGTCAAAAAGAAAAATGGTGATATTAGACTCTGTTTAGATTTCAAAAATTTAAACAAAAGTTCATTAAAAGACAATTACCCATTGCTCAATATGGAACAACTGTTGCAAGCAGTAGTTGGTTCATCTAGATTGTCCTTGTTAGATGGATTTTTTGGATACAATCAAATTCAAATTAATCTAGAAGACAAACATAAAACAACATTCACTACACCTTGGGGCACATTTGAATATTTAAGAATGCCTTTGGTCCTAATGAATGCAGGTGCTACCTTTCAGAGAGCAATGGACTTTGCTTTCAAAGGATTAATGTTCAAAATAGTAGTTTTATACCTGGATGATATCACAGTTTTTCTAAGAATCTAAAAGATCACTTAGAACATTTAGATATATTTTTTGCTCGGTGCAAAGAGTTTGAAATTTCTTTAAATCCCAATAAGTGCATATTCAAAACTACACAGGGAAAATTATTAGGCCATATAGTTTCAGAAAAAGGAATAAGTATTGATCCAGAAAGAATAGAAGTTATATACAAAATTTCTCCTCCGAGAAATTTAAAAGGAGTCAGATCATTCTTGGGAAAGATAAATTTTATCAGAATATTCATTCCTAACTTTACAGAGATGACCAAATCCATAAATGACATGGTTAAGAAAAATGGAGAAATAAAACAGATAGTAGAAAACATGGAAGCATTCAATAGAATAAAAGAAGTCATTTCTATTACTCCAACCCTAAGCTACCCTGATTATTCTAAAGACTTTAAAATTTATTCATATGCATCTAAACATTCAATTATTGTAGTTCTTTCACAAAAATATGATGAAAATAATGAAAGGCCAATAGCCTTCATGAGTTCAGGACTGAAAGGAGCACATCTTAAATATACCTTACTGGAAAAGCATGCTTATGCAGTTTTTCAATCTTTATAACATTTCAAAGGTATATTCGGCTCAAAAAAAGCTTATTGTTGCATCCCTTTCATAACAATAAAATATATTTTTACCCAATATGAGCCTCTAGGAAGGCCAACAATATGGATGGTGACACTTTTGCAATATGATGCTGAATTCAAAATAGTCAAAACTGTAAAAGGACAAGGTTTAGCCAAATGCATATAAAGGAGAAGACTCTAATAACATAATTACAATAGATGAAATGCATTATGATAGGAGAATTAATAATCAAGAATGTAAATGGTATGATGAAATCCTCGCATATTTACAAACTCTATATTTTCCCAGAGATACATCAATAAATAGAACGAGGTCAGTAAAACTTCAAGCTCAAAAATATCATGTGCAAGATGGTGAGCTTCATTGGAAGCACCCTGATGAAGTGTTATTAGTTATTTTATATGAAAATGAAGTCCCAAAAATAATTATTGAAAATCATGATGGTTTTTGTGGAGGACATTTTGCCCAAAAAGCCATAACTAATAAAATAATGAGAGCAGGATATTATTGGCCTTCCATTTTTAAAGATGTATATAGATATGTTAGGAACTATCATAACTCCTAGGTTTTTGTAGGAAAGAAGCAACTGGAAGCCATGCCCCTCTAACCAGTAATCATTGAAGCACCATTCACCCAATGGGGAATTGACCTAATTGGAGAGATCAAGCCTAATTCATAACTGCAATAGATTACTTTACAAAGTGGGTAGAGGTTGTACCTCTAAGAACATCCACAACGACCACCATCATCAAATTCTTGGAATAAAACATTATTGTTTTTTGGTAGATAAGATACTATAGCATTAATACCAATTTTTACAAGTTGACCCAAAACCTTATACAAAAATTAGCATAGGGATGTTGATGAACATGTCCTTACTAAGGATCATATATAAGTAAGATCTACATGTTGCCAAAGCCATTACATCTGGTAAAGCACATAGCCTATTATCAAAAAGAAACTTCCCATACAATATTTTGGGTATACCCCAAGAAAACACACCTGCATCATAATTACAAAAAAATAAATAGACACAGATCCCTTCCTTGAAACAGTGGAGAAATAAAAAGCTGCAGACACACAACAGAGTACTAAAAAAAACTCCCATAAGCTCTGTATTGACAGTTACTCTTAATAATTATTTGGTAATTGCTTTCTTTCGTAAATGACATGCTTTGGGACCACATCCCGTCTTGGCAAATCAGCCTTGGAGAAGTGAACCCACTGGCTAGATTTATGGCGATGGCTATCTGGTGGTCCACGTGGCTATGGTTCGAAGTCTTATATTGGCATTTATTTCCTACCCTGTGATTATCAACCAACCTCAAATTACTAAGATGACTAAGAGCCATGTTATCTAACATGGAAGAAAACATTCTAACCAGGTTTGGAGTTCCTCAAAAACTAGTAACAAATAATGCACAGTATTTTGTTTCATATGAAATGGTAGAATTATGTGCTAACTATGGAATTGAACTCTCACATTCTGCTAATTATTACCCCCAAGGGAATGGTATTACTGAATCATCAAATAAAAATGTAATAACTAAAAGAAAAATATCATTGGGTAAAAACAAAAGGGTATGGGACAATGAACTTAAATTTTTTCTTTGGGTTGATAGGTTATCTTTCAAAAGAAACACAGGCATGACTCCCTATGAAATGGTAAATGGAGATAAAGCCTTATTACCCTCAAGAATAGAAAAAATGGCACTTTCCCTCTTTTTGCAAGATCATAAAGATCCCGGTCCTTTACAAAGAAGGCTAGACCAAATTATCCTATTAGAAGAGCAAAGAAAAGAAACCCTTAATAAAATGATGGAACAAACCCAAAAAACTATGAAATTGTTTAATAAAAAAGCCAAGGATACTCCTTTCTCTCAAGGAGATATAATCATCTATTGGGACCCTAAAAAAGACAAGCATGGTGAAAAGGGTAAACTTGAACCTTAATGGACCACCATACCAGTTAGCCCATGTTATAGGTCAGAATACTTATAATTTGCAGACTTTGCAAGGAAAACTAATGGCTATCCCTATTAATGGCCAACACCTCAAGATGTACAATCCTTGTTGAAGGTGGAAACAAAAACAAAGAAAAAATAATTAAAAAAGAAAAGAAAAAGAAAAACCTCAAAAACAGAGTGATGTATTTTGTTGTAATTTTGTTTACTAGATAAACTTTTCTTTTATTATCAGTAGTATAGTTCTAAGTTTGTTGTTTCACATGGTATTCTTAGTTTGATGAGTATACATTACTGTTGGTTCCTCCAAAAATAATAAGAAGAAAGGAGATTTATTTTAGACTTTGATGAGGTTTACAATTTTTCAAATATGAATGTTTATGCATGGGTCATATGATAAGAGATAAAACATAATGAAATCAGAGCTGATTGAAACACCATTAGCCTCACATTACAAATGATACTTAAGGTGACTTCAAGGTCCAAGGAATAAAGTTATCTTTGAGAATATGGTTGAGCTAAAAATCATTACACTCATCCTTTTTAGCCAGAAACTAATCCTCAACTCAAGCATACTCGTTGCACAATTTGCTTATATCTATATACTTATTTATCAAAAGAGAAAGAAATTCAAAATAAAGTAAATTGAGTCACTACCTCAGATATCATGGAAAACCTCTACTAGGGCTATAGACGCTTGATTGGTAGTAGAGTAAAACCGGATGGGATTAGAAGCAACTCCACCAAGGCTATAGATACTTGACTAGCAGTGGAGCCCTACAGAATGGTGAAGATATTTAAGAGTGAAATCCTACATTAGGCTTAACTATTTTTCTCAAATATGGCAAAGTTCTGGAAGACTTAGAAATCAAAATGAATGCACAAACACACACATGGGCCAAAGCATGATGGAACAAATAGTTTTGACAAATTATGTGCAATCATATCCTATGACTTAGCTAAAACAAACATAACAATATATCTAAAAAACTCATTTGTTTCTAAAATTTTGACGCTAGTTTCCAAATTGAATAAAAGGGATTATAGTTTTTAAAAGCTCTATTACTTTGATATTATGCTATTGTTACAGTTTTTCAATTTAAAAAGATGTTATGTTTTATTTTTTAAGCTTTACTTATCAGTCTTGATGATTTGAATTTTTGTCTAAATATTGCAATAAAACTAGGAGATTCTATAATTCTCAAGTGCCTCATGTTTTCAACACATTGTCCTAGTTAGAGCCTATGTTGGAGCCAAAATTGACTCAACATCTGAAACCCCCAATTTTAAGTTTTTGGTTTCAATAAAATTAACAAAAGTTGCTAGCTTCTATTGCATTCTCATCTGAGAAGTTGATTTCCATATTTTTTTTCATGAAATTAACCTTAGCCATTTTTTGGATTGATCTTATGACCGTTGTTTTATTCTTTAAAAATCCATAAAAGGTCAAATTATATAAGTATCCACTACCATGGTAAAATCATAAAAATACCCAACTTTAAATAAAGGGTCATGACCCATGAATCTAATATGAAGCCTTCCTTTTAAAAATAATAATCGGACCTAAGCCTAATGAATAAACCCCTTAGTCCTAAAAAATATTAAAAGGAAGTAAATCGAGGTCTAATGAGAGAACACCATGGTCTAAAGTCCGAAAACCTAAGGTTTGAATGAAGGTCTTAATTAAAACCTTGAGGGTATGCACCCCTTAAAAATTAAACATTGAGCTAATCAGCTAAATATGATGGCAATGCTTGATTAAGATTTGATCGAACGATCGCGCTCTCATAAAAGGTTCATTAAAAGGGCTAAAGGCCAAAAGATTAATTAAAACTGTTAAATAAGATTAGCAAGGGTCTAACACATTAGCTAATTACCCCCTTCTGGCTTTAATCAAGGATTATCCAAATAAAGTGATGCACCCCTTTTGGTTATCAAGCTTGCATTTTACAAGAGATCTAAGGGTAGCGCTTCATCGAAGAGAAATCGGATGGATGCGCTCGACTTAATGAAGCACCATAGTCTAAATTTCGAAAGCCTAGGTACAATGGTCATGGAAGATCCACGGTTGGTCCGCTTTCGCCTGATTATCATATTACTGTGTCCTACTCCCTTTCATTAATCAAGTTAAACTGTCCTTTGGTACTAACTGTAGAAGATCCACGGTTGTGCTTGATCAAGAGTCAATCCGATGGATGCGCTTCGCCACGAATCACCAAGGTTAGTTTAAAGTCATTACCCATGCTCACGATTAAAGCATGTGCAGGTCTTAGGAATATCAATGGACACACCCTCACTAGGGGTAATCCAATGGCAGTGCGCATCACAAAGCAGTCAACCGATAAAAGGGTCCCATCCAAGTCAAAGTCAAATACCCCTGTATCCAAGAAGATCCAACGGTTGCGCTTAAGGCTGGTTGATCTAACGGTCGCGCTCCAAAAAAGTTGCTCAAAGATTAAAAGAGGGCTCCATTAAAAAATAATCAATGAATATTGATGGTCGCATGCAATCTAGAAAGATCCAACGATGGTGCTTCATTCAAAGGACAAATCAAAGCTAATAAAATCAATGGATGCACTTGATCCCACCCAGATCCAATGGCTACAATTTCACGAAGCCATTAAAGGTTGATAAGCCGAATAAAGACAAAATAAGATTTGATGATCGTGCGCAATCGGGAAAGATCCAATGGTAGCACTTTATCAGAGCAAGCATCCGTTAAAAAGAATTCAACTACGTCCCAATCCGTTGCTAGCGCTTTGTCAGAACAATCATCCTTTAAGAAGAGTGTGATTATATCTTGATCGGATGGTCGTGCCTATTCCCCGACTTAAATCCAATGACAACGCTTAATCGGGACTATCTAAGGAAAATGAGGTTCGATAACAAGAGCACAGATCTACCAGATCCAACGACAGCGGTGAAGCCCGACCAGATCTAACGGTCGTGCATGACCAATTTACCTGGAGGTTAAGAGACATGGTTTATTTCACCAAAGGAAAATTAATTAAGGTTTAAAAAGGGTTTGATCACGTTGATAATGATCCCCCATTCTTGATAAACCCTGGCACATGTCTAGATGATCGGACGAATGCGCAAGATCGCATGGTTGATCGAACGGTAAACAATTAGCAAGGTAATATGGCTATAAAAGGTTGTGTATTGTCCAAAGGTTAGTAATTTTTTGGTTACTCTTTAAAAATGTTAAACAAAGGATGAAATCCCTAATTCAATGATTATTATTAATTGATTAACCAAGTAAAATGCTAAAGATATCTCCTATACTGTGCATGATCACCATTGACATGAACCCTCGATATTACAGGGCTAACATTCTTGCAGGTCCAATGGTATCAAACATAGGTATATGACGCGAATCCTATCCAATGACCATCATCGATTGATGGATCCAATGGGCACACATTTCGGTAACCAAATCTGATGACAAATCCCCAAAATAATCACCACCTTGATTAACGATGTAACTATTTTCAAAGCCAAATTTCTTTCAAGACCAACAGAGCAGAACACTTTCTCACGAAAAGCCACCCTCACCACGTTTGTATTTCCACGTCAAAAGGACGTCCAGTTCAGTGACCAATAGGGAAGCTATGAATGATTGCAAGTACACAGATCAAAGTCCCTACGAACGTCCAGAATGAGGAAAAGCCACCTACCTTAACTGTTCGACATTAGAAAGTGACACTTCGGCAAATCTCTATTGGTAAATTTGAAAAGGCAGTTGGTGGCGCGATATTAATGACAAGTTATGTGAGGATAGTGAACCCACTTCACCATTAAGTATTTAAGATCACCATATCGAATAACCTTGCCACCTTGGTAATCTTGAGCAAAAGACTAGTTTGAAAGAATAGAAAGTGAGCAGAGATTTGAGAGCTTCATTTCAAAAAGCTAACGTAGTGACCAAGAAACAAGATGGAGGCTTGGGGAACTGATTTCATGCTTGAAGACACAATGGAGGCAGTAAAGTTTATCACAGACCAGTTACCTTATTATGAGCTCCCCGGACCAGTTGTGCCCTAGAGTACGATGTATGATTTTACCCAAAAAAGTGGGCCCGATAAAAATCTCACTCCCACACAATAGTATGAGATGGAAAATACCTACATCCGAAGTTTTTCTCGTACGATGGAAAATGACGACAAAGCCCCTTGGCTGCTAGTAGACCTATTCCACAAAGCGAGGAGACTACAACATAAGGGTTTTCCAAGATGTACTAGGTGGACCAGTAATCTGGGAAAATTGATATGTCCAAAGGTATACTACTCCTCCGACTTGTTAGCCTGGTTAGCTATAGCGTACGACAAGAAGACCAGGACGTTTCGAGATAATAAAGACAGACCAGTGTTCAGTATAGCGGCTAGACACATCGAGCAAGTATTCAAGCTAGTGCCCGCCAACACTCGGCTGGTAAAATAGGTAATTGAAAGGCAATCTCAAATGTTGACAAAGTTAGATATTTTTAGATCATTTTTTGAAGGGCATGAGAAAATAGTTGATAAGTTTCCTATCAAAAAAACTGCATTCAAACCATGGGTCTGGGACTTCTGTGATATGGCTAACATTATTTTAGGATTTCAAGACCTCAGTGTAGTGGGTAGGAGAGTGTTACATTTATTAGCACAGTGTAACCAGGCAATAGGCACCCCAGTCTATACCTAGGAGCGAGAATTGAGTGATCAAATGCACTCACAGATGATAGATTTAAAAGAAGCTATTCTAAAACAAAGACTGGAGATGCCTATCTTTTCTAACTACTCCATTCTCATACACCTACTGGTGGGACAATTGGGAGAGGAAAGCCACAAAAGGGTTGGGGCTATTGAGAGTCCTTACGTCCAGACCAGCTTTTGGAGGATACATGAGGGTCGTACTCACATGGGTTGGTTTTGTGATGTTTTCATGGTTGAATTTCACTGGATTCTAACTGGTTTCCTCCCCGAGAGACTAGGGCCTAGAGTGATAACTTTCATAAAAGAAAAAGACATATGGGATTATTTCTTCTCTAAAGAATTCACATACATCTGGCTCTATGGAGCTAAGATTCCCCCAAAAATATTGCCTATGTATTGTCCCTTATCACTCGCCACCCTAGAACTGTGTAGACAAGTGGTCGAAGAGGCTAAAATGAGATTAGTGAAGAAGCACGACAGAGTTCCATGGCTCAGTGTCCCTTGCAAATTTGGAAATTACATGTTTGTGGGATATCCAACTTTACTCAAGGGGATGTATGATTTGGATCTCATGGATTTTGAGGAGATAACTTGGAGGCCTTATGATCCAGATGGGAAATATGAAAGGTCAATGAAAAATTGAGAATACGCCTGGGTCAAGCATAGGAGTGATGCTTACGAAGAAGAGTTATTAGATGCTATAGAAAAAGGAAAATATTTACAGACTGTATGGAATAAGTACCCCTTTGAAAAAAGAGGCAATTCGTAAATACGGAAAGCTTACGAGTACCCGTCAAAATTGGTTTTTCTTATAGGAGTTTTAGTGGAATTTGTTGCCCCCCTCTTACCAGAAGCCACCCAGGCAATCAGGGAGGACCCTTTATTAGAATTGATAGAGGATCAAGGCATTGATCAGATGGAAGTTACTGTGAACCCTGTAGATATTGTAGAACAACAAGTCAAAACCCCTGATAATACCCCCCTCAGACTGGAGACAACACCTAGCACTTCCCATAAAGTCTCTAAAATCTTGAGTGCAACGAAAGGAAAGGAGATAGTTGTTGCATCGGTTTAGGAGTTGACTTCTCCCCAACAAGCTATAGTTCCCATCTCTAGCCAACTATTAACGATAACCAGTGTGATGAAGTTAGCCCCTAGAGCTATTCCTAGCTCTTTGAAAATAAAATATAGAGAAATAGAAATACCATCAGTAATACAAATGAATATGAAAAGAGCAGGGGGATTTGGAGGCATCTTCAGAGATCTTGAGGTCAAGAAGCAAACAGTTGTATCTACTCCAAAAGCAAAGAGACCTCGGTTGTCACTGCCCTCCACAAATGTGGTGTTGGAAAGATCTGAAGAACAAACAGTTTTTAGTGATGCCCAGGAGCATGAGCTACAAATGGTAGTAGGAATGGGAGGCAGGGGAGATGATTCTACAGCTAGGGTGGCAATAGAAACTCCCAAATCAGATATGGTAGAGGTGCACTTACCTGCCCTACAGGAACCTATTGTTCTTAAATTCGATGAGAGAACTAGAGGAATGTCAGTTCTTGGAAAAGAAGGTGATATGGTCAAAGTAGCCAAAGCAGTACAAGTGCAAACTCTAGATCAACTACATCAGAGCAACACCAAATTGAGAAACCAACTAGAAACCAGTGATAAAGAAAAAGCAGAGATGCAGGCCTTAATAAATAAACTGTAGGAAGAGTTGGCACAGAAGGACACCACAGTAACTCAACCCCCCATGGTGGTGAAAATCCTCAATTACACATACTATTTGAATGCAACAAAAAGAGAGATGTCAAAAAATATTCGAGATAGAATCGAGGGGATCACTGAAATGTTCAAGCAGATTAAGGTGATTCGAGTTACTACTCAAGAGATGGAAATTTTAATCAGTAAAAAAGAAGAAGACCTCGAGATCATCCGCCCTACTCTTGATTTAATGTCAGAGTATTTCAAAGAGATGCAGAATCAAGAAATACTGTTGAATGATGGGACTAAGGTCAAGTGCAATATCGAGTTCATGAAGGTAGCTATGTTTGTGTCCAATATGGGAAGGTGGTACAACAATGTTGCAAAAATGTTTAGTCTATTAGATGACATCACAGAGAAATTGGCAGATGTAGGGCTATCATTGGAGGAATTTCTGGAAACTGCCAGTATAGAAGATCTCCTTAAAAACAAAATAGAATATTTTGATTGTGAGCCCGATGATGAGCTGGAGATGACCAGACAAACTACTTTCTTAGTAAACACTATGGAGATGTTGATCACCCACTATGAAAAAAACAAAAATTACGTTAGTATACAGAAAAACAAGATTCTACAGGAGATGAACATGTTAAGGTTTGTTGTGTCTTTTGACATTGATGCCTGGAAGATGATTGGAAAAAATATCAGATGGTTGCAGTAGGGCAAAAAGGGAAAAAAGATTAAAATTTGTAGCCTACAGCTAGAAATGAGTTCCCTTCCTAGAGATGAAGGACAGGTTGAACAGAAAGGAGAAACTTCCAAAATAGAAGGTCAATCAGATGTTCAACAAGAAAAAGAAAAAGAAGGAACTAAGGACAAAAAGGCAGATGAGGGAAGTCCCCAATGTACTAGTATCATCGGTTGAACCAATTAGAATAAAAAGGGGCCATAGAAAGGTGTATAGTATGAACAAAGGAAAATGATGGAAGCCAACTATACCAATTTTTGAAGACAAATCAGGTGATGACAAGTGTGGGGCCAGGATCAGACCAAGAATAACAAATTCAAGAACTAGAGGCTATAAAGGGAAGCATCCGGGGCCAGAATCTGCATCAAGCTTTAGAGATAGCAATTTTGCTAAGAGGTATACTTGAGTGCCTTGAGAGTTGTGTTGTTGTATTCCCTTGTGTCTCTTTTCCTCTATCATCCCTTATTCTTCCCTTTTGCTATGCAAGTTTTCAAAAAACTGAGATTAGGAAGCTGAGAATATTTCCAGTCTTCTTCAGCCAAAAACTTAGAGATTTTTCCTGTTACTAGATTATAACGGGAGAAGTTGAAGGAATCTTGTTACATTATTTGAACAAGGTTTCCTCATTGTATTAAAAATTGTAACAGAGTTCAAAGGCATTCTGCCAACTCTGCATGTAATGAATGTTGGAATATTAATACAATTCTGGGGTGTTGTTCTGTTAATTTTATCTTCAGCTTTATGTGTTGCCTCATAACAAGTTACATTATTTGAACATGTTTTGAGCATTTCTTTCGTTGGTTAACCATTAGACTGATTATGATATTCGAATGAGTATAATGGTGCCAATTCTTCTTTTCCCCTTCTTTCTGTTCATGTTATGAATGTTGTTAAATTGCTATAACAACCCAATTGGATAGACATCGGTCTACATAAGGTATAATAAATAGTTATTTTCATTGCTTGGTCATTTTAATACATCTAGCGTATTATTCTAATCTAGAGTGTGTAATCTTTGTAATATCATAAATTACCACTAGGGGTTTCCTTACCCATTCTATAGGTTTTTGAACAAAATGAAGAGGCAGGTTGACCGAGGCTCTGTAATAGCTCGTTGGTTTCAAATGATTTCTTGTAGCATGACAATCGAATCCTATGGATGCAAGAAATGGTTCCAACAATCCCCTGGCTCAATGTCCCTAATAGGTTTGGGTATTACATATTTTAAAGGTATCCAACTCTATTCAAAGGGATGTATAATTTAGAACTCATAGATTTTGATGAAGTGACTTGGAGGCCCTATGACCCAGATAAAAAGTATGAAAGAGTGATGAAAAATCATGACTATGCCTAGGTCCAACATAGAAAATATGAGTATGAGAAGTTTTATTGGAAGCCATAGAGAAAGAAGAGGATTTATAGAATGTATGGAACAATTTCCCTTATGAGATGAGGGGTAATTCATATATTCAAAAGGCATATGACTACCCCCCAAAGTTGGTTTCATTAAGAAGGATTTTTGTAGAGTCAATAGCTCCCCTCATTCTAGAAGCCACCCCGACAATTCGTGAAGACCCTATATTGGAAATCATAGAAGAACAAGGTATGATCAAATAGAGGTTATGGTGAGTACTTCAGATATCATAAAGCACCAAGTTTAAGTCCCTAAAATCCCCCGCTTTAGGGTAGAGGCAACACCTAGCACTTCTTAGGAAACTCCTACAGGATCTAGTATAGAGAAATGGAAGGAGATTGCCATCATACCTTCCCAAGAGCTTACAATTTCAAAATAGGTTATAGCTCCTATTTTTGATCAATTACTAGCCCTCACTAGTTAGAGAAAGTTAGCCCCCAAGGCCATTCCTCGCTCCCTAAATATTAATAATAGAGAAGTACCAATTTCATCAATGATATAGATGAATATGAGGAGAATAGGTGGATTTGTAGATATCTTCAAGAAGTTGTACCTACCCTTGAGAAAAAGAAGCCTAAGCTAGCTCTAGCATCAATAAGAGTCACACTAGAGAGGGTAGAAGAAGAAATAGTTTTTAATTCTACCAGCAAGCAAGAACTATATATAGTAGCTAGAATGGATGGCATGGAAGAACGTTCTACTTCAGGGGTAGAGGAAGAGATTTCCAGATCATCTATGGTAAATATATCCATACCTGCTCCATAGGAACCTTTGTTTTCAAAGTTGATGATAAAACAAAGAAGATTTCAATGCATGGAAAAGAATATGACATGGCTAGGATGAATAAAGCTATGAATGAACAAACTGTAGACCATTTGTACCAAAAAACTAAATAATTTAGGAGTCAATTGGAAATAAATGATAATAGAATTATATAAATGTAGGTAATGATTGATAACTTGAAATAATAGTTGACTCAAGCAGTCACCACACCAGTACAACCTCCTCTAGCTCAAAAATAAATAGACTATGTAGCCTATCTCTCCAAAATCAAAAAAGAAATATCTTTTAAGATTCAAGACAAGATTGATGGATCACAAAAATGTTTAGACAGATCAGAGTGATCCAATTTATTACCAAAGAAATAGAAATCCTACTATATCAAAAGGAGAAATATTTGGAGATCATCCATCCCACCCTCCAGTTGATAGCAGAACATTTTGAAGAAATTCAAAGTAAAGAAGTAATCTTGGAAGATGGCTCTGAAGTTAAAAACAATATGGAATTCATGAAGGCATCAATGTTTGAAGTGAATAGGGGGGTGTTACAATGATGAAGTGGGCATGCATTTCTTGCTAGATGACATAAAATAAGAAATGGCAGCAGTTGGATTATCAATAGAGGAATTCCTATAAACTACCAACATAAAAGACCTCATCATGAATAAAATTAAAGAGTTTGACTTGCTTAACCTGTGGTGGACCTACCCTAGTCTTAACCTGCCCTAATTACTCAAAATATTTCAATATCTATTTATTCACAGCTGAGCATTCCATTGTTGCATTCCTTTCTCAGAAGGATGATGAAAATAATGAAAGGTCAATAGCTTTCATGAGTTCAGGATTAAAAGGAGCACAACTTAAGTATACCTTGTTAGAAAAACATGCCTATGCAGTGATTCAACCTTTTGAACATTTCAAGGGTATATTTGGTTCAAATAAATTTTACTATTGTATCCCTTTCATAGAAATAAAATATATCTTTACTCAATCCAAACCACTAGGAATTCCTGCAAGGTGGATGGTGAAACTATTACAATATGATGTTGTAGCACCCTAAAATTGGCACAGTGAAATTATAATAATTACATTCACCTTAGTAAATAATTTAAATTCAAATTTTAACCTCCCAAACCGCCCGTTAACCGTCGGGTAATCTGTTTCCCCCTTTTTCGTGCCATTTTTAGAGGTTGTTTTGACCGTTTGACGATATCATCGCCAATCAGATGATATCGCCCTAGATCTGACGATTTCATCTAGGCTAGGACGTCTAGACGATCTTGTCGTAAAACTGATTTTGCATAATTAGCTTCTGTTCCAACGGGTCTCTAATCCTGGCAGAAGCGTGTCTGCGCCATTAGAAACCCTTACCTATTGGAGATCTCCCAAATAGGGATGATCTCCAACCTCCTAACTACTCCCCTAAGCCTATTTAAGCCTTAGGACCTTCCCTTCCCAACCCCTGGCTGAATTTCCCTGTAACTTGATTTTGCATGCATTAGAATACCTAGAACATCATTTTGCTTTTGTTATTTTGAAGTTTTCTTGCAAGGACCTCATTGATTTTTAGTCGAAGCAAGCTCAGATCATCGCAGACGATCTCATTCAAATCTCGAACGATCCTGTCGCAATTCAAGATGATTTCATTACTTCCAGACGATTTTGACTGCAATCTGCATTGGGGGCAATCAGTGCCCAGATTTTACGCTTTCTATTATTCCTTTTGTTGTTTTATTTCACATTTTAGTTAGTTTTATCCTTATTTATTACTATTTTGCATTTGGAGTTCACCCATTTAGCTTAGATTGCATGATAAGATCATAATTTCTCATTAGAATATCATAATTTGTTTGAATTTTTATTCATAACTGTTGTTTAGTATTCATATTGTCATTTTATGTTGTTTCCCTATGCTATCATAGTCGCATTCTCTGTATTTTGCATCTGTTTTTCTGTTTGCAGGTCTTTGACGAATTCGTCAGATTTTAGACGATCTTGTCTGATCTTAGACGATTCTGTCGAATTTCAGACGATCCTGACTGCTCCAAACATCAAAATCTCCATCAAACATCTGGATCAGGTATTTTTCCTTAATTTCTCTATTTTTTTGTCTTAAATTTGTTCTCTGTATTCATTAAATCTGCACTTTCATATAGATTAATTTAGATTCATTTGGCCAAACCTAGGATTTCGAATGCTTAAGGCTAAAAACGAACATATAAAAACACATTCCAAACCTAGGCGTGGAAACTACCATTAAATGTTTCCTGGTGAACCCACCATCCATCGAAAAATCATCAAAATACACCTCCCTTGAGAGGCGGGACCTTCGCAAGTCCTCTCAATCCGAGGTACCGCGACATCCTTTTCCCATCCTCCTTCCGGGCATGAATCCTATAGCCTGAAGGTAAGGGTGCAAAAAATTTGGAGCGATACATTTTGGTGAACCTGACGTGAATGCATTATAAGCCTTTTGAAAACAAAAACAAAAAAAATAGAACAACTAAAACATACATGCATTTTAAATCATTTAAGTTTAATATCATGTTTAGATGGTAGCTCCTAGGAAAATATTAGCAGTTACTATAAATGTAGAAAACCAATTGGAAGCCATAGAAGTCAATTTTGTACTTAGTGTGCTTGAAACAAATAGAAATCAACTCTTGTGGGATGAACTTGATAGAAGACTTAGTGTCATCTCATCTAGGTCAACACAATTTAAACAAATCAAGAGGCTAGTCCTAGATAGAATCCTAGATCCTCATCAACTTTTCTTTTATCATGAACTTCAGAGAGCCTGCCATAGATGGTTAGCTTATAGGAGAGCTCTAGTATCTTCAGAATTGTTCACCTTCGAGGAATACCTCGAAAACGCAGCCATTGTACACCAGTTCCTAGGTCTTGTAGAAGACCAAGAGGTTGTTCTTACAGATAGGGAAAGATGGAATAGAGTTCCTCGAGTTGTGTTATATCGAGAGTATTGCCACGAGCTTTACTTCTATCAACCAGCATCTAAGATAGATAATATCACTATAGCTCTTTTCATTAAATTTTAAAAGGAAAACTTTCAATTTGAACAAGAACACTTCATGACTCCTGAAGAATTAGAGCCTATTAATGATATTTATAAATTGTTTATAGAAAACTAGATTATTACTTTCAGTCTTATTTCTTGCATTTATTTGTGTTATTTACTGTCTTTACTATATTATTTCAAAAAACAAAGAAAAACAAACAAAAATTAGAAACTAAAAAACATAGCAAAAACTTAAACATTTCATTTCAAATATCGTAGTAGGTATATAGTAAATATATACCTCTTAATATTTTTGCATATATATATATATATATATATATATATATATATATATATTTGCTGAAATCAAAATTAAAGCACCATGCCTAAACTTAGGAATGGTAAAGAAACTTTAGGAGAAGAAGAAGATTGGTTACAATATACAACTAGAGACCCAAATGTCCTTCCTGGAGATCCAATTCCGGAAGGAAAAAATCTAGATCAATCAGAACATGACCTAGGTGAAGACAATGAACAAGAAGGAAGTGTTAAAGAGGATGGATCCTCATCCCCTAGAGTAGCTCCAGATGGAACTATTGCTTTTGACAACATAGATCATTTCAAGAAATTTCTTGATGATAACATTGATGCCATTAATGTGGTAGTTCGTATAGATAAAGGGCAAATTAGTGACACTCAGGCATCCATGGAACATATGTATGATGTGCGCATTAATCCCTTGTCTTTCATTGATCAAGAAAGTGACAAGGCTGGGCCATCCAATACAGACATGGTCACTATGATGCAAAACATGTCAAAACAACAGGTTACCCAACCTCCTAAGGAACCTGTTATTCAACCTAAAATAATTCTCACACAAAAAAACCTTCCTTCATTACTTTATTCCACCAAACTATTGAGCAATATGCTTCAAGTAAACAAAAACCTAAAATGAAGTCAAATACCAATTTTCAACAATCTGGAATACAACATAATACCACTTCAAAATTCCTTCATAACACTTTTCCTACCAATAATTTACACAATAGTAACATGGCATCTAATCTTCATGTTCCTCCATCATATACCCCTAAAACCCATGTCAATGCCCTACCAAACCAATATGGGGGGCAAACTAGTAATCTGGAAGCCATGGTGAAACAATTAGCTTCACGTATGGACCAGATAGATCCCTACCGTCCCTCGTATAATTATCGGGAGATATGTAGTCAACCTTTGGATCCCATAGTTGTAGCTCAACCATACCCTAAGCATTTTCCCATGCCCATATTCCCTATATATAAAGGAACCGAAGATCCCATAGAGCATCTTCGCATGTTTAGGATAGCATGTCATGATATATCACATGATGACTTGCTATTACTAAAAATGTTCCCAAAAAGTTTAGGTGGAATGGCATTAGAGTGGTACTATCAATTACCCACTCATTCTTTGAGAAACTTTAAAGAAACAGTTGAATCATTTGTCCATCAATTTAGTGCCTACATCGAGAGGCATGTAACCATTAAAGATCTATACAACTTAAAACAAGACAAGGATGAATGCTTTGCCGATTTCTTAGCTAGATGGAGGCAATTGATAGGAAAACCGCACTTTGTGCTACCTTATAAGGAAATGTTGGACATTTTTATCAATAATTTACAAGAACAAATATCTTATGAGCTATCAACTACTACTTTAACTACCTTCGATCAAGCTATAGATTTATCTCGAAGAGTAGAAGATGCCCTCATTAGGAGAGGCCAACTTAGGAAGAAGGATGATGAGAAAACATCCGGAAATAAATATAAAAACAAACAAGTTGTCGGTGATGGAGTCACTGACAGCAAAAATGTTGCTAATGTCAATGCAACGAAGACAACAGAAAAGTTTATATTGAAACCTCCTGATAAACCTCCTCATGAATTTACTAGATTAAATCAACCCTTATCAACTATTTTACCTCAATTACTCGAAAGAGGTTTGATCCAATTACCGACTATCCGGGAACTCGATCCAACTATACCCGGATACGGAGTTGACTTACACCGTGATTTCCATAGAGGACCCGGACACTCTACCAATGCTTGTAAAAGGTTGAAACATAAAATACAAGATTTGATTGATAATAATGAAATGGAAGTGCAAGCCTTCCAACCTAAACAAAACCCTCCTAATAATACTCAAAAGACCGTTCCCCAAAATCAAAATCAAAATGCTAATCAAACATTAGACATATTCCAACACCCTTTACCAAGACATGGTAAAGAGGTAGCCAATCAAATCGAACATCATAATGTTCCCCCTCCTACCCGATATGTAGGAACCATTAGCGAACAATTACACGTTCAGGATCCTCAAATATTTGACATGACCTTATCCCTGGTTACGACCAGGCCCTTACATAATTTTCAAACTTCTGATTCTAGTGATATAGAATCAGATAGTGAAATTGAACTAGACATTACTTCAAACCAATCGAATAGTTTTGAAAATGAATCAGATCATATTCAACCCGTCACAGATGCCATGGTTCTAGAAGAACCATTTCCTAGAAGAGTTACTACTCGACCCTCTTCTAATCAATTCCTTATTAATGAACAAGCCATAAATGCTCAACCGAGACCAGTTCAATGTCTTCATTATAAAATTGTAGGTACCATTGGAGTCGTTACCCGACAACAGGCTCAAAATTCTCAACAAGAATCAAATCAGAATGATGGATCAGTTTCATTTGTTTTGAAAAATCCCAATAAAGGGAATCATGCTCCTAATGTTCAACCTAAACCCCCTTATAATATTAATGAGCAATTGTCCAATACTACAGCCATAATTTCCCTTTTGGATTTGTTAAGATCTTCTCCCACCCATAGGGATGAGTTGATGCTTACATTAAGCCAAATCATGGTACCTCAAAACATTCAACCTGAAGCTATGGCCAATACTATCATCACTCGAGAGGTTGATTGTATTGACTTCCGGGATAAAGATATCCCACAACATAGTTTACATAAGGATAATCCCTTATATATTACTACTCTAATTGGGGATGTAGCTATCAAACGAGTCCTGATTGATAATGGCTCATCTCTAAACATTTGCACTTTTGATTTCTACCAAAGATTTGGTTTTAGAAGTGATGAAATGAAGAAAACTGATATGATTATCAAATATTTCAATGACGAAACACAAGAAACATGTGGAGTTATTACCCTCCCATTGCAAGTTGGTCCTAGAACCCTAGAAACAATCGTGTTTATTATACATTGCCCAGCATCGTACAATATACTTTTGGGTCGCCCTTGGATCAATGCAATGCGGCCTATCCCATCAAATTTACACCAATGTGTTAAGTTTGAATTTAAAAATCAGTTGGTCACTATCCATGGTGACCCTATACCCTTTGATATGTGTGCTTTGGCAGAACCTATTGGAGTGCAATTTTGTCCCGCTTTGTCATCCACACATCCTAGTTCTTATTTTTCCTCTAAAACTATGAAACACACACCCATAACTTCACCTACTTCCCCTCCATTAATTTCATCCTCCTATATAAATCAACAATTTTCTAAACAAATCACTTTCGAACCTCAAAAACATCTTAAATCTACAACCAATCCTTCATGTTCAATTCCTATAAATGCAAAACCTATAGACACATCTATCATTCCTCCCACATCTAAAGATATAGGGAATAATCCTTCTACATCTTATGCTCTTTCTGATGAACTTTTACCAGATTTATCCACAACCTTAATATCAGAGAAAACGAATGCTTTCATGTGAGATTCAATTCTTTTAAATAACTTACCGCCATCTCCTCATAATTTGGGCCTCCCACAACCTATGGGAAGTACTTACCAAGTCGGGAGTTGCGCATTCATTTATAAAGGATATGACTGGGGAAGAATCCCCCGGAATATCAAAACTCATCATGAGGGATACGCTCGGTGTTATTTTACCAATGAATATATAAAAGCTAAACCCATGATGCTTAAAATGGGATATAAAGGGAAAGGCTTGGGACCTTTCCAAAATGGCATGAAAGAACCTTTAGAGGTAGAACCGTGGCCTGCCCGCTGTGGTGTGGGCCTATTTCCTAGTAAGGGTCAACCCTTTCCTTTAGAATATGATGATCATCTCATATGTTATCAAGATTATTTGGATAGGTGTGATGATTTACCTCTTAAAAATTAGTCGTTTTCATGTAACATGCTATCCATAGCTTACCCTGAAATGATTGTTGACCCCGATGAAGAGTTGGAAGGAGATATCTTCCATGATGTCTCTGTTGAAGAGATGTTACACAATGGATTTTATTTTTATGGTTCTATACCAACTATAGCCCAACTTGAGGCCACTAATCCTCAAGATGAATTATCCAAATTAACCTTACAAGAATTACAAGAATTGGGCATTTCACCCGCCCCACCTAACTTTGAAAGAGATCTACACATGGAGGTAGAAAACATCATTAAAATTAACATTGGAACTGAGGATAATCCCCACATAATCAATATTGGATCAGAATTAAGTCAAGAAAAACAAGAAAAATACATTGCATTCCTTAAATAATATGAAGATGTCTTCGCTTGGACATACGAAGATATGCCAGGTCTAGACCCTTCTGTAGTCATGCATCATCTAGTAGTCCATCCGAATGCTAAACCTGTTAAACAAAAACTTAGAAAAATGCATCCCAAAGTGGCTCTACTAGTCAAAGGGGAGTTAGAAAAACTCTTGAATGTTGTCTTTATACAAGCTATTGATTATGCTGAATGGATCTCAAACATAGTTCCAGTCACCAAGAAAGAAGCTACCAAAGTTAGGGTTTGCACAGATTTTAGAGATATTAACGCTGCATGCCCTAAAGATGACTTTCCTCTTCCAAACATGGATCAAATCATTGAATTTACTATCGAAAGTGGGATGATTTCCTTAATGGATGTATTCTCTGGTTATAATCATATCAGGATAGCTCCTGAAGATCAGGCTAAAACAACCTTTATTATCCCCTGGGGTACCTTTTGTTGGAAAGTGATGCCATTTGGCTTAAAGAACATAGGTGCAACTTATCAACGATCTATGACCTATATTTTTCATGATATGATGCATGATATCCTACATGATTATGTATATGATATTATAGCTCGCTCTATTATTGAAGATAATCATTTATATGATTTGAGAAAAGATTTTAATCGATTACGAGAATATCTCATTCGATTAAATCTAGCAGAATGCATATTCGGAGTTAAGTCCAGAAAACTATTAGGGGTTTTAGTTTCTTTATGTGGTATCAAAATCGACCCTCTCAAAATTGTAGCCATCACTGATATGCCCACACCTACTAATATATCTGAGTTACGAAGTTTACAAGGTAAACTTCAAGCTATCCGTCGCTTCATTGATAAGCTGGCGGATAAAACCGGTCCCTTTCTTAAACTCCTTAAGAAGGATGTCCCTTTTAATTGGGATGCCGAATGTAGAGAAGATTTTGAACTTCTCAAGCAATACCTCCTTAATCCACCTATGCTTTCACCACCTAAACCTGATCGCTCATTCCTCCTATATATTTCAGCTTCAGATTCTGCCTTAAGAGCCATGTTAGCTCAGCTTGATGATGAAAAGAGAGAACGTGCTAATTATTACATTAGCCGAACCTTCATTAGTTATGAAACCCGCTACACAGCATTAGAAAAACTATGTCTAGCAGTCATTTTTGCTACACAAAAATTATGACACTATATGCTTAGTCAAAAAACTTATGTCATTGCCAAATACAACCCCTTAAGGTATCTCATGATTCGACCTTATTTATTGGGTTGCATAGCCAAGTGGGTTCTTGCTCTAAGCGAGTTTGATCTCACATTCATAGGACAAAAGTCTGTTAAAGGTCAAATCATAGCTGATCAATTAGCTGTTGCACCCTTAGAGTCTACCCATCCCCTCATCATTGAGTTTCTAGATGAATGCCTTCAATCAGCGGCAGACCATATTGAACAATGGTCCTTATACTTTGATGGAGCCCGATGCATGAGTGGGGCTGGTGCAGGAATTATTTTAATATCCTCGCAAAAACATCTTATTCCTCTATCATTCAAATTGACATTTGCTTGCACCAACAATACTGTTGAGTATGAAGCTCTAATCCTTGGATTACGAGCTACTTTAGCGCTCAAAATTAAACATCTTTTAGTTTTTGGTGATTCTCAACTGGTTATAAACCAAATTAATGAAGTTTATCAGACCAGAGATGATAAACTGCGTCCATATAAGGCCTATGTTTTACAACTAATGTCCCTATTTGATCAAGTTACCTTGGAAGCTATTCCTTGAACTAGCAACCGTGAAGCTGATGTTATGGTCGCAGTTGCATCTCTCCTGCCCTTGGAGTTAGATGACGAATATGCCACTATCATTATTCGTCGACTCCAAGAACCCTCTTCAAATAAGTCATGCTTAGAACCTTTGGATGTGTTTCTAATCAATGAAACTACTCCTGAACCTTGGTATATGGACATATTTGATTTTCTCCAAAATGGGACTTTCCCTGCTAATTCTAATAGAAACCAGCATCGATTATTACGTAGAAGAGGAAGTCGATTTGTAATAATTGGCAATACTTTGTATAGGAGATCTTTTGAAGGTATCCTATTAAGATGTTTAAACTTAGAAGAGTCTAAATTAGCCTTGAGTGAAGCCCACGATGGATCTTGTGGAGGACACTTTAGTGGTAGCGTCATTGCTAAAAAGCTCATTCAAATAGGATATTTTTGGCCTACCATGGAAAAGGATGCACATGAGTATGTGCGTCATTGCGACAAGTGTCAAAAACATGCTGACCTTGTCCATGCGCCTGCACAAGAGCTACAGGATATTTCATCTCCTTGGCCCTTTTCTAAATGGGGCTTAGATATTATTGTCAAAATCAATCCTGTGTCATCTGATGGACACAAGTTCATCATAACCGCCACTGAGTATTTCACGAAATGGGTTGAAGCTATGCCTTTAGCTAGCACTGGCACACAAGTCTCTAAATTTATTTTTAATCAAATCATTTGTAGGTTCGAAATTCTCATAAATCTCATTTCTGACAATGGAACTTGTTTCAAAAATAAATATGTTAAAAAATTATGTCAAAAATACAAGATTCAACATCGTTGGTCCACTCCCTATTATCCTCAGGGTAATGGTCAAGCAGAAGCATCTAACAAAACCTTAATCAAAATTCTCAAAATATTGGTCAATAAAGCCGGTTGTGACTGGCACATTCAATTATATCCGACCTTGTGGGCCCTATCGAACTAGTGTTCGAACCCCCACGGGAACTTTGCCATTTGTTTTGGTTTATGGTGCTTGAAGCGAGTTTTCCCTTTGAATTAGAAGTTCCTTCTTTGGCTCTCGCTACTTCAAGATATCGAAGTAGGAGATGAATATCGTCTTTGGCGGACTCGATCAGCTATAACTCCTAGATGAAAAATGCATCAATGCTTTGGAGCATCTCCGTGCCTACCAAAACAAGCTTAAAAGATCATATGCTAAAAAAGTGCGCCATCGATCCTTTGAGATCGGCGACCTTGTTTTAAAAGAAAATAAAAAAAATACAAATGCAACTAAGGACCTTAAAGGCAAATTTGAGCCCAACTGGCTTGGACCATACATTATTACTGCTAAATTCGAATCAGGAGCATACAAATTGTCTACTTTAGATGGTAAAGAACTTAAAGAACCCATGAATATTTTGCATCTTAAATGTTACTATGTATAAATTTGGTCACTTCATCCATGTATATATTTGTTTAAAATCATTATCTTGTATTTTTTTTCAAATTTATAAATTCAAAAACATCAAAAACATTCATAATCATCAAAATCTTCAAAACTATTTGTTGCATTTAGGGCACTTGTTAAAATTTTTGTTCAAAAAACAAAAATAAAACCAAAAAAACAAAATAATGATAAAAATATAAAAACAACAATTCGCTTGACTCTTTTGAAACCAAAACAATATACAGAAGAAAGAAAGAGTCAGTATTCTCAAAACTTTTCAAAAAGTATTTATATATATTTTCTTACAAATGTTGCAGTTATATGTTTCAAATTATTTTTGATAAATTAGCATTTATTTGGAATCCCTCACTTGCACAATGACAAAAATAAATATCTTGATTTTATCTGGCATGATTACTAATCTCTCTTATATCAAAGTCCACAAAATTCAATTAAATAAAGTTTGAGCATAGAGAATTGATCTTGTTATTTACTTAAACCAAGCACATCCTTTCACAATAAAATGATTATATTTGTAATTTCCATGTTTTGCTACATAGTAGACATGATTTCTTGAGCGAAAAGTTTCCCCTGCTATCCTATCATGCACATGGTCTAGAATCTTTGAGAATTGGCAAAAGGACAAGCTCACTCCTATCCAGAATAAAAATCCCTTGCTCTACAGCTAATCCGAGCAAGTATCCCTAGCAAAGAAAAAAAGAAAAGTTCAAGAAAAAAAGACAAAAACAATGTTATTTTATATCATTACAGCAATATTTCAAGCACTATCTCAAAAATAAAGCAAAAAGAAAAAGAAAAGAAAAGCAAAAGAAAGCAGAAATCAAGAAAGCAATAAAATCCCTTTCCCTACCCTTTGAAAAGAAAAGAAGGGTTGATGAGCTTGAATCCCTGGAATTCTCAATTATTCGAAAACTGTGAGGTAAGCCCCATAACAGGTGGTTTGTGCCCAACTCGCTTGGCCTTGGGTAACTCCTAGCGTGGTGATATGTCTGTCACATTAGCGACCTTCTTTTGTACAGACCTATGTCTACTTATGGATTAGCTAGCTCTTGATAATATGACCTACATAGTAGTCTAGTATGGTTATATGCATCTACATCATGGTTAATGAACACTTATTTGGTATCTTCAAATCACTTGTATCATATTATCTTGCTCAAAACTGGTAAATGCACAAAGCAATTGCACACACATTTGTATTTGAGAGATTTTGTGTGTCATTATGATAAATCAAGATTGGAAATGAATTCACATATGCACATGGGATTCCTTATAAATCTAACTTTTGTCTTCAAAATACTTTGAAATATTATTTTTGCAACTTTTTTGGAATAATTCAAAGTACAGTTGTTTACCATAAAGACAACTATATAATAGAGAAATCAAAATTTCCTTTCAAAACTATACAATCAAAATATATATATCTGGTTGACTTTTGCGACGATGGTATAGTTCCAAAACCAAAAGTGGAATTTTATGCCTAGCGCAAGTCCTCATTTTCATATTTTTTGTTTATTAAAAATCAATCATGCAATAAAACTATTTCTTTTTTTTTTGGATTTCGCGATGATGGTATAAGTCTATCCTTACATATTCTATGCCTAGCGCAAACCATTGTAACAATTTTTACTGCCCATTTATTGAAAACCATATGACTTAATTCATTATGTTACACAAATTATGCTTTTAAGCATGCACATTTTCATTATTTCATGTCATTATGTCAACTTTCAATTTTGCAATGATGGTATAATTTCTAAGGAATTATCCAAAAAATTTATCACACTTAGGAATTTATGCCTAGCAAAAATCATTTTAACATTATTTCATGCATACTATTTTTATGAAAAATTTGAAAACAAACCATCATCGTCATTTGCACCATTGCACCAAAGTCTTAAAACAGTCTCTTAAGCACTCTTTTACTTTTAACAATATTTCTATACTGGGATTAGCTTGACGACTGAGTGAGCAGCGACTCCATGAAATGGTCTATAATAGTGAAAATGTCCTTTGAAATTATTGTTATAAGTCTCTTTTTATTTTATCACATTACATTACAAACAACCCATTTGTTACATCAGATTATTTCATTTAAAATATTACAGCATGACGTCAAAATTATAAATTTTCAACACGACATAATTTCATGAATCCTCAATCCAATCATCAAATTAATCAATCAACCATAAAAGCATCATAAACATACACATAACACAAGTCATATGATCAAAACTATATCATCTCATATATATATCAACCGCATATATACATCATCAAAACTGGATCGGTATGCCACAATCTGTACCTCGGCATACTCAATCCTCTATCAAAAAATAATAAACCTACATATCAATCTGTACAATGCCATGCAGTCCTCTAGCCTCGAGAGCCCCTCGAGCTCTGAGACTCATCTCCTCCCCCACCCTAAGGTGGATGAGGTGGCCCCATCACAGTCTATGTAGTACTGTGAGTCCTAGTCCTCGATCAGGACGAAGTCCTAGACGACCCAATCTTGATTGGCTCTATGATGTTGGCTGGCAAGGGTAGTCTATCATCCTCTAGCACCAGATGATAGTGCAAAGTCTAGTAGAAATTAATTTGGGCAATAGCCCGTGTCAGCTCCCTAGTGCTTGCCCCTCTGCCCTGTGCCCTGAGGCGTGTAATCTCATCTCGAAGTTGTGTCACCTCATCTCAATGACCTGTCATCCTGTAGAGCCTGCACCTATGCCTGGAGATGGATATTCTTCGTCCGGAGAGTAGCAATCTTGTTACTCTATCCTGTGTCAACACCCTTGCCCTTATCGAGCGATGGTGGCCTCTCTCTCTATGGAGAAGGGGGTCTCACCTCCCTCCTATCCCTCTATCGTGGCCTCTCCTGTGCCTGCGGCCTCCTCAGATCTCTCCCGCTGTGATCCTGGGCCACCTCCATAGCCGCCTGGCGTCACCTCCCTATTCAACACACAATTGTGTGTATCATACCCTAAGCCCTCGTCATCCGAGGAGGGCGGATGCCTACATACCAGGCATCGTAGCCATCGGCTACTCCTGCATCGTCCCCATCCACTGGCTGACTGGGGGCATCGTCTGTGTCCTGACTCCAGAAGCACCGCATGTCAGGAGCCCCGCTCACCTGTGGTGTTATCTCGGACAGTCCAAGAAAACTCATAATCCCTGAGAGATGGGATCCCCTGCTGCAGACCGAACTACCTCAAAACTCGGTCATAGCGATGGAGCTCCACCTCTCCCCTCTCCATCCAAATCCAATAGACTCGCCTGACGTGAGCTAGCTCATGTTCATCCTCAGCCCACCCTGGGTGCCCTCGCCATGGCCTCTAGGTAATCTGGTCCGGGACTAAGTCATATAGTAGTCTCTGGGACATTGAAAGGTCGATCTGTCATTGTGACCCTCTCCGGAGCCACCAATAGAAAACTCGAGGCCTCTCCTCGTCAATCCCTATCAGAGGAAGCCCTACCGGCCTCTACACTGCAATGTGCTCCCAGCACCAAACCTATAGGAGCGGTGTCATCACCAAACATCGCCCACCCTTGTACATGACCCCATATAGGATCCTGTACAACCGACATAGAACATAGCTACCCCAAGAGAAACTATAGCCGTGGTCCCACATGTCACAGATCACATATGCGAGCATCCACGGCACCCTGCACCCGCTCTAGTGGCACAGCAAAAGTCCACCAACTACTCCAGCTAGAACCTGTGTGAGTCTAGATGCCCCATGCATCTGGCACAGTGCCTCGATATTAACTCCGCCCTTCTCCAAGGCGAAGCTCGGGTCACCACACAATCGTCCTATAGCATGGCCCTGATTGGCCGTAGGAGTGATCAACCGTCCTTGTATGGGGATTCTCAGAATCCTCCATACATCCTCCAAAGTGGGAGTCATCTCCCTTGTAGGTAGCCAAAAACATGAACAACCCGAATACCATCTCTCTACTAGGGCCGTCAGTAGCCCCATATCTGTAGACACCTGTGGCATCTCTGCCACATGCTGCAAGCTAGCCTGTGCCAGCTGATCTCGCTCTACCTGTGTAAGAGCGGCCAAGTCATCTCTCAAACCTCCATACTTCTTTTCTTTGCTTTTTAGCAAACCTCTCTGCAACATAAACAACAAAACAACAAACAATCATTAATAAACAATTCAAGTATTTAAAAATGCAAGTAAAATAAGTTCAATTTTATGCAATTGATGATATCGTCCACTATTAGACGATGTCGTCCCAAATTTGAGCATAATCGATTCTGATTTCGCAGGTCGAAATCGTCCCTAATTTGACGAAATTGTCCCCCTTTTGCCGATTTTGCCTTTGGACGAAATTGGCGAAATTGAGACGATTTTGTCGAAATCGGGACGATTTTGACGAAATCGGGATGATTTCGTCCCGACGACGTCGACTGCCCAAAAACGGCCATGATGCTCAAAATTCATCTAAAATTTACCTAAAAAGCATGTAAAATTAAATTAAATCATTCTAAATTAAGTTTAGACTCTTACCCGTAGACCGCATCGGACCTCTGTTGATCTGTGCGTTGTCTCCACCATTTTTGCTTCCAGAGCTCTAAAAACCAAAAAATGAATAGTAAAAATGAATTAGGGTTTTACCCTATTTTTCTTAATTTTATTCAAAAATAATTTTGCTTTTTCGCGTTTTTACCTCAAACGTTCGATTTGGGTAAAAACACGAAGGGGGCACCATAATAAGCTGTCGTACGATTCGACCAAGAATCGTCACCTAAAAATGGGAATACTTTTTTGCTTTCTCGTAGATCGAGAAAAACTCATCTTTAACGCATTTTCTTCGGAAAATTTGCTAAAGAGGGGGAAAAATGTAGCACCCTAAAATTGGCGCAGTGAAATTATAATAATTACATTCACCTTAGTAAATAAATTAAATTCAAATTTTAACCTCCCAAACCGCCCATTAACCATCGGGTAATCCGTTTTCCCCTTTTTCGTGCCATTTTTGGAGGTTGTTTTGACCATTTGAAGATATCATCGCCGATCAGATGATATCGCCCCAAATCTGATGATTTCGTTTGGGCTAGGACGTCCAGACGATATTGTCGCAAAATTGATTTTGCATAATTAGCTTATGTTCCAATGGGTCTCTAATCCGGGCAGAAGCGTGTCTGTATCGTTAGAAACCCTTCCCCATTGGAGATCTCCCAAATAGGGATGATCTCCAACCTCCTAACTACTCCCCTAAGCCTATTTAAGCCTTAGGACCTTCCCTTCCCAACCCCTGGCTGAATTTCTCTGTAACTTGATTTTGCGTGCATTAGAATACCTAGAACATCATTTTGCTTTTGTTATTTTGAAGTTTTCTTGCAGGGACCTCATTGATTTTCAGCTAGAGCAAGATCAGATCGTCGCAGACGATCTCGTTCAAATCTTGGATGATCTTGTCGCAATTCAATATGATTTCATTACTTCCAGACGATTTTGACTGCAATCTGCATTAGGGGCAATCAGTGCCCAGAGTTTGCACTTTCTCTTATTCCTTTTGTTGTTTTATTTCGCATTTTAGTTAGTTTTATCCTTATTTCCTACTATTTTGCATTTGGAGTTCACCCATTTAGCTTAGATTGCATGATAAGATCATAATTTCTCATTAGAATATCATAATTTTTTTGAATTTCTATTCATAACTGTTTTTTAGTATTCATATTGTCATTTTATGTTGTTTCCCTACGCTATCATAGTTGCATTCTCTATATTTTGCATCTGTTTTTTTGTTTGTAGGTCTCTTATGAATTCGTCTGACGAATTCATCAGATTTCAGACGATCTTGTCTGATCTCAGATGATTCTGTCGAATTCCAGATGATCCTGACTGCTCCAAACATCATAATCTCCATCAGACATCCGGATCAGGTATTTTTCCTTAATTTCTCTATTTTTCTGTCTTAAATTTGTTCTCTGTATTCATTAAATCTACACTTTCATATAGATTAATTTAGATTCATTTTGCCAAACCTAGGATTTTGAATGCTTAAGGCTAAAAATGAACATATAAAAACACATTCCAAACCTAGGCATGGAAACTGCCATTAAATGTTTCCTGGTGAACCCACCATCCATCGAAAAAACATCAAAATACACCTTGAGAGGCGGGACCTTTGCAAGTCCTCTCAGTCCGAGGTACCACGACATCCTTTTCCCATCCTCCTCCCAGGCACGGATCCTATAGCCTGAAGGTAAGGGTGTGAAAAATTTGGAGCGATACAGATGCAGAATTCAAAATAGTCAAAACCGTAAGAGGGTAGGGTTGAGCTAAATATTTGGCTTATAAAGAAGGAGAAGACTCTAATAATGTTGTTATAGTAGATGAAATGCATGACATCAGGAGGATTAATAATGTTGAATGTAAGGTAAAATGAAATATTAGCCTACCTATAAACTTTGTCTTTCCCAAAGGACATGCCAACTAACAGAATGAGATCAGTCAAAATGCAAGCACACAAATATTATGTGCAAGATGGTGTGCTTTATTGGAAACACCCTGATGGTGTGTTGCTGGTCTGTCTGTTTGAAAATAAAGTCCCAAAAACAATGAAAGAATTTTATTTTGGTTTCTATGGAGGATATTTTGCTCCTAAAGCTACAACTAATAAAATTATGAGAGCAGGTTATAATTGGCCTTCCCTTGTCAAATATGTATATCAGTATGTAATAAATTGCCATAACTTTCAAGTTTTTGTAGGTAAGAAGCACTTAGTCGCTATGCCTCTCAAACCAATGATCATAGAAGCACCTTTCACGTAATAGGGCATCGATCTGATTGGAGAGATCAATTCAAACTCATCAGGTTGACACAAATGGATTATAACTGCAATAAATTACTTCATAAAATGGGTAGAAGCTGCTCCTCTAAGAATTTCTACAACTCAAACTATTATTAATTTCTTAGAGGAAAGTACTTTAACCAGATTTGTTGTTCCTCAAAAATTAGTAACAGACAATAATAAATATTTTGTATCATACGAGATGGTAGAATTTTGTGCTAAATATGGAATACAACTTTCCTTATCTGCAAATTATTACTCTCAAGGAACTGGTTTAGTTAAGTCATCAAATAAAAACTTAATTACCAGAATTAAAAGGTCATTGGGTAAGAATAAGAAGAGTTGGAATAGTGAATTATTTACTCTATGGGCAGACAGGTTATCACTAAAGAGAAATACAGGTAGAACTCCTTACGAAATGGTATACGGAGAAAAAGCCTTTTTGTCCCCTAGGATAAAAAATTAGCACTTTCCTTGTTGTTAAAAGATCATAAAAACCCTAATGCCTTGCATAGAAGGTTAGACCAAATTTCCCTTTTGCAAGAACAAAGAAGAGAAACCTTAAACAAAATAATTGAACAAACTCAAAAAACTATAAAATCATTTAACAGGAAAGCAAAAGGTACTCCCTTATTTAAAGGAGACAGTAATCTACTGGGGTCAATAGGGAGTAAATGCCCTAAGATATTAATAATAATAAATAAAAAATAAAATATATATATATATATATATAAAAATATAAAAAAGAAAATCCAAAAATAGAGTGTTATTCATGTTAGGATGTTGTGTTGTTTGTTTTTGTCAGTCAAGTGTTTTTCTTACTACTATTTTGTTCTATTTTGCTTTGTGTGGTTTTAATTGTGTTATTTTCATGATTATCATAGGATGATGAGTATTCCTTGTTGTTTATTTCTTGAAAGACAAATAAGAGAAGAGGAAATTTATTTTAGATTTTGATGATGCTTACAATTTTCAAATTTGAATGTTTATGCAATTGTCATATGATATGAGATAAAGTAGAGTAAAATAAGATTTGATTGATACATCATGTTAAGGCCACACATTACAAACAAATACTTTTAAAAGGAATTTTAGGGTCAAAAGGACAGATGTTATCTTTGGCAAAACGATTAAGCTAAAAATCATTACACTCTATTCTTTAACCAAAAACTGATCCTGAACTCAGGCACACTCATTGCACAATTTGCTTATATCAAAATATTTCTCAAAAGAGAAATAAAATTAAAATAATGTAGATTGAGTTACTATTTGAGATATCTTGGAAAACCTCTACCGGGGCTATAGACGCTTGACTGGCAGTAGAGTAAACTAGATGGGATCAGTAGCATCTTCACTAGGGCTATATATGCTTGACTAGCAGTGGAGCCCTACAAAATGGTGAAAATATTTAAGAGTGAAATTATCTATTAGGCTTAACCATTTTTCAAACATGATGAAGTTTTGGAATACTTGGAAATCAAAATGAATGCACTAACACACACTTATGCCAAGACATAATGGAACAAGTGACTTTGATAAATTATGTGTAATCATATCCTAGAACCTTGTTAAACAATCATAACAATATATTTAAAAGCTCATCTGATCTTAAAATTTTGATCCTTTGATTTAAATTGATTAAGGAAAATTATAGTTTGGGATACTCATTTGCTTTGATATCATGTTTGTTGTTGCTTTATTGTATCTTTTCAATTTTAAGTTTTCTTTGTTTGTGTTTTTTATTTTCTAATCAGGTTTGATGGTTTATGATTCTGTCTAAAGCTTGCAATGAAACCAAGAGATTCTAGGATTCTCAAGTGCCTTAGGTTTTTAGCAAATTATCCTAGTTAGAGCCTATGTTGGAGCCAAATTTGACTCAACATCAGATACCCCTAATTTCAAACTTTTTGGCTTCAATAAGTTCACCAAATGTAGTTGGTCTCTGTTGCATTCACTTCTGAAGAATTGGTTTTCTATTGTTTGATTATTAAAAATAGCTATAAAAATGTTCATCTTAATCAGGTCTAAAGTCGTGGCCTTAACCGTTGATAAATTGCCTTTTTGTGACTGTTAACCTTATCCGATAATCAAAGAGCTTATTAAATTCAAGGTAATCAAACATTCACTAAAGAGATCCCCCTTGACTGTTGAAATTGTCTGATTATTAAAAGGGGTAATAAAATTCAAAAAAATTGAAATTTCTACTAAAGGCAATCCCCTAAGTCCTTAGGTCTCTAATAAGATTGATCAAAACATTTGGGCCTAAATGGAAATAAAATAAACCTAAGGTTCAATTAAATCATGTGGGCAAAAGAGGGTATGCACCCCCTTTATGGTAAAAGTTGTGCAAGTTCAAGATCTGGATGGTAGCACTTCATCCCCCGAGATCTGGATGGACGCGCTCACATAAACAACCCAAAGGTTAAGTCAAGGAAGACCATGGTCAAAGTTGTATAACCTAAAGTTTGAAACAAGTTAATTGATTAAAACCAAGTAAGGGTCATGCACCCCCTTTGGTTAAATATCAAACAAGTTGATAGATCTGGATGGCTGCACTTGATCTATGGCTAATCCAACGGATGCGCGCTCTCCAAAATATCAAATTATTAAAGCCAAAAAGTCAACATTGGTCATAATATAAGTCATGCACCCATTTGATTAAGCATCGAGCAACTCCAAAATATCTAATGGCAGTGCTCGCTCTATCTCAATCCAACGGATGCACGCTCACCAAGGGTGATCAAAGTTAACTATGAACTTTATTAAAGCTTAATCCGAGGATTAATTATAATTAAGCCACGTTGATAAGCATGATTAAATTTGGGTTTAAAGCTAAGCTACATCATTAAAATCAAATAATTAAAAAGTGTGCACCTTCCCATATCTGAGTGACTGCATTTAATCTCGATCAGATCTGATGGCCACTCACCACTCCAAGTGATATAGAGCTATAAACAACACACAACAAGAGTGCCGAGATCAACAATGCACAGGCCAGAATTCCAGCAAGTTTCATTAAACAGAGGTCTTAATTCGAATACATAGCAATTTCCAAAATAAATGGCCAGGAGTCCCCCCCCAATACAATGCATGCACGGTCTTTTTTATATCATCGGCCCCAACTTCTTTCCATCATTACATCAAGTGCGGGATTCCATGTAACCCTTTGCACGAATGTCCTGTGACCGCCTGCAACATGCTGCCAGGTGCCCCGTATTATCATGGTCTGGGGTGGCGGAGTGCGCTGCGACCGCCTGTCAATCCTTTCGCCAATTCATCATTCAAAGGGATGCGTCACAGCCACTTGTAATTTGATGCCACGCATCCCCTTGCCAGATTCCTTGTAACCGCTCCATACTCTCGGGCCACCTGTAACTTCACGCCATGTGTCCCTCTGCACTGGTCTCTACAATCACCGACTGGTCAACGTCATGAGAGCTCTGGTCATGATATCGCGATGTTTTTGCTCCAATACTTTCTCTCTCCTCTTTGGTCGTGATATCGTGACGTTTTTGATGTTAGGCTTCTCTCTCCTCCTTGGGACCGGGATTCCATGACACGTCGTGAAATCGTGACGTCTAGGCCTTTCTTACTCGCTTTCCTCCCTTGGGCCGCAAAACCGTGACATGTCATGATTTCGTGACATCTTTGCATTCCGTACTTGCTGCTTCGTTTCGGGCCGCAAAACAGTGACATGTCATGATTTTGTGACCATTTCATGCCCTTGAGTCTTTGGCTCGAAAGTTTCGTGATTTCGCGACCACCTTGCGCTGTTGAGTCTTCGCACCAAAAGCGTGGCGATTTCGTGACCACTTTGCATTTTGGAACCTTGCCTCCGGATATGTCACGATTTCGCGACCATTTGGCACTCAAGTGACTTTGCCTTGGAGCTGTCATGATTTCACGACCAATTGGCGCTCGAACTGCTTTTCTCCGAAACTGTCACGATTTCACGACCGTTTGGTGCCTTGACCTCTCCGACCCGAAAATGTCACGATTTCGTGACCATTTCGCATCACGGCCGCGTTGCCTCAAAAATGTCACGATTTCATGATAGTTTTGCACCTTGGCCCTTTTCATCAAAAAGCATCGCGATATCGTGACAGTTTGGCCCGCTGGCGCCCTTCTTCAAAAAGCGTCGCGATATCGCGATAGTTTTGCACCTTGGCCCTTTTTATCAAAAAGCATCACGATATCGTGATAGTTTGGCCCGCTGGCACCCTTCTTCAAAAAGCATCACGATATCGCGACAGTTTTAGTACTTAAAGAAAAAATACATTTTGGGTGATGCAAGATTGCAGCTTTGCCATCGGATGCTCCTGCATCAGACACCCGGGGTGAGTTTGAGAAGTGACCTCACTTCTGATCTTTCTGAGGTAGACCCAGGCGATCAACCTTAGCCTTTGATAACCAAGTCACGTCTTCAATGGGTCGGCCCTTCCATTTGACCAAGTACTCCGAGTAACTCCTGTTCCTAGTACTTCGGCCCTCGCGCATATCCAGAACTTCTTCTATCTCATCCACAACTGGGATGGCTGCTGGAATGCTCCACAGATCTGGACTGGGTATCTCACTGCTTTCTCCTTCATGATACTCGACCAAATCCGAGATGTTAAACATGAGGGAGATGTTAAGTTCACTTGGTAACTCCACCTCATAGGCATTACCCGAATCCCATTTGCCAATGATCTTACATGGCCCAAATTTCTTCATTTTTAGTTTGTTGTAGGTCTTGGCAGGAAACTGTTCCTTCCTCAGATGGACCATGACAGAATCTCCTACTTGGAACTCCTTAGCTCTGCGTTTTTGATCCGCCCTTGCCTTGTACTGAGCATTCATCTTGGCAATGTGTTTTGTCACTTCCTCATGCACTCCCTTCAGGTGTTCAGCAAAGTCTTCTGCTTCAGCACTGCATTTCTCCCTCGGATCTATCCTTCTTAATTCTGAAGCATTTCTTGGGCTGCTCCCATAGATAATCTGGAATGGGGATTTATTTGTGCTCCTATTGATCGAGCTGTTATACACGAATTCTGCTTGTGGCAGAATGAGATCCCATCCCTTGGGCTTGTCCCCTACCAAACATCGTAGTAGGTTGCCCAAACTCCTATTAACCACCTCTGTTTGGCCATATTTTTGGGGGTGGTATGCAAAACTAAACTTTAACTCCGTCTTTAGTTTCTTCCACAGGGTCTTCCAAAAATATCCTACAAACTTGGTATCCCTGTCCGACACAATGCTTCTTGGCAGCCCATGTAGGCGTACCACTTCCTTAAAGAACAAACCAGCTACATGGACCGCATCGCTAGTCTTCTAGCATGGGATAAAGTGTGCCATTTTTGAAAATCTGTCCACTACCACAAATATGGAATCGTGTCCCCTCTACGTCCTAGGCAAACCAAGCACAAAATCCATACTAATATCTTCCCACGGTCTTTCAGGTATAGGTAGCGGTTGATACAAACCAATAGGCTACCTCATACCCTTTGCCATCTAGCAAATCTTGCAACTTTGCACAAACTTTGCCACATCCTACTGCAATTGTGGCCAGTAATAGTTTTCACTAACCAGTGAGATGGTCTTGTCACGATCGAAGTGTCCAGCTAAACCCCCACTGTGCTTTTATTTAATGAGGTTCTCTCTCATTGAGCTCCTCAGAATGCATAACTGGTTCCCCCTAAACAACATTCCATCTTGAATCAGGTAATCCAACCATTTAGTCCTATCCAACGCAACAGGCGCAGTGCAGGCTTTCCAAGCTTCTACAAAATCGAGGTCTGCAGGGTATAAGTTCTTGAGTTCAGCAAACCCAACAACCTCCACTTTCATTTCTAGCATTAGACATTGCCTCCTACTCAGTGCATCTGCCACCCTATTGGATCTTCCACTCCGATGCTTTAGCACAAAGGTATAGCTCTGCAGGAACTCTACCCATTTCAGGTGCCTCTAATTCAATTTTCCTTGACTATTAATATACTGTAGCACTTGATGGTCGATATAGAGAACAAACTCTTTCGACAACAGATAGTGCCTCCATTTCTTGAGTGCTTGAATTATGGTGTAGAACTCTTGATCATATACCAAATACTTTCTCCTAGCATCATTGAGCTTCTCGTTGAAATAAGCTACAGGCCTACCTTCTTGGCTCAATACGGCTCCTATCGCATTGCCACTCGCATCGCAGTCCACCTGAAACACCTTATTGAAATATGGAAGTGCTAATACAGGTTGCTCAGTGACCTTCTTCTTCAGCAGATCAAAGCTTTTGCCTGCTCCAACTGTCCACTAGAATTCCTTCTTGTTCCCCTTCATTGTCTCTGTAAGTGATCCACAAATACTGCTGAAGTTTCTGATAAATTTTTTGTAGAAACTGGCCAGACCATGAAATGATCTAACCTCAATCACACTTCTTGGGACAGGCCATTCTAGGATAGCCTTCACCTTTTCGGGGTCCATTTTGAGGCCATTTGCTGATATAACAAATCCCAGGTATACCAGCTCCTTCTTCACGAAGTTGCACTTCTTCAGATTGATCAGTAACTGCTCCTCCCGTAGTTTCTCAAAAACCTTCCTGATGTGCATCAGGTGCTCCTCTAAGGTTCTGCTAAAAATCATTATATCATCCAAGTAAACAATAACAAATTTGCCCAGAAATTCCTTCAGAACTTCATTCATTAATCTCATAAAGGTACTAGGTGCATTGGTTAATCCAAATGGCATAACCAACCACTCATACAACCCCTCTTTGGTTTTAAAGGCTGTCTTCCACTCATCCCCTTCTCTAATGCGAATCTGATGGTACCCACTTTTCAAGTCAATTTTTGTGAAGTACTCAGCTCCACTCAAGCAGTCCATGATATCATCCATCCTTGGTAGTGGGAACCTGTATTTAATGGTGATCTTGTTGATTGCCCGAGAGTCGGTGCACATCCTCCATTCTCCATCCTTCTTGGGTGCTAATACTACTGGTACAACACATGGACTAAGACTCTCCCTAATCAATCCCTTCTTCAATAGATCTTGAACTTGCCTATTTAGTTCCTCAGTCTCCACAGGCGTCATTCGATGTGCAGCCTTGTTTGGCAAGCTCGATCCAGGCACCAAATCTATGTGGTGACTGATCTTCCTAAAAGGCGGTAAACCTTCAAGAACATTATCTGAAATGATATCAGGGAATTCCTCTAACAGTCCCATGACTTCCACTAGAATTTCCTTGCATCCTTCTTCCCTAACCCTGGGGATTATGGCATAGCATATATGATCCAGATTCAGGCCTTCCAAGAATATTCTGCCATCAACTAGATAGACTCGTGCACTGCTGCATACTTTCTCATCTGCCTCCTTCAGGGGTTTTAACTTGTGGAAAACTCCATTCTTTGACAAAGAATATGTGTTGGCTCGACCATCATGGACAGCACTTCGGTCAAACTGCCATGGTCTCCCAAGCAACGAGGTGACATGCATCCATAGGCAAGATGTCACATAAAATCTCATCTCGGTAAGTTCCAATATTGAACTTCACCAGGCATTGTTCACTTACTAACACCCGATGGTCCTTTTGCAACCATGCAATTCGATAAGGGCGCGGGTGTTTTCTCCTCTCCAACTGCAGCTTGGCAACCATTTCCTTAGAAACCAAATTTTCAGTGCTTCCATTATCAATGATGATGTTACAGACCTTGCCTACGCACTTGCATCTTGTTCAAAACAGGCTGTTCCTCTGGTCTGTCTTTTCTTCTTCATTTAACAAGACTCTTTTGATGACCATTGCTTCTCCTCTTTCTGCCTCCTCTGAGTGCTCAGACTCTACACATTCGTCTGCTACAGCAGCTCGGGCCTGACCATCAGGTCTTCAATTTGGCCTCTCTTGATGTTGTGGGCAGTTGTATGCCCTATGTCCTTCTCCGCAGTTGAAGCAGGTTCCTTGAAAGACACCTTTGCCAAACCCTCGCCCAGACCTACCTCTTCCTCTTGGGTAGTTGTTGTTCTGATTGCGTGGGCGTTGGTCATCCTCCTCTTTCACTTCTTTCTATTTTTGGCTACTGCTAGCTTCACCAGTTTTCCCAAAATATTTGTATCTTCCACCACTGCCTCTTCCACCAGCTCTTCCACCCCTGTCCTTCCCTCTCTGCTTACCATCAAACCTCCTATTCAGTTTCTCCTCCACTTTTAATGCAAATTGATATGCATCCTCTACTATGCTCATTCTAACCAGCCCCAACTCTTCTTGAATACTGGTTTGCAATCCATTGATGTAATGTGCGACCTTCTCCTTATTCGCCTCTGAATGGTCGGTTCTGATTGATATTTGATAGAACTCTTCAGTATATTCCTTGACAGTCTTACTAGCTTGTCGAAGACTCTGCATTTTCTTTAACAAGTCCATCTCATAATCTGCAGGGATGAACTGCCTCTTTAGTTTCTCTACCATCCTATCCCACCTAGTGATCCTTTCCTTTCCCCTCCTATTCCTTTCCAACTACACTCCTTTCCACCAGATGCTAGCATGTCCTTTCAGCTTGGTTTTCGCAAACCTGATCCGATTTGGATCTGATATCTCTTCGTATTCAAAATACTCCTCCATGTCATTGATCCAGTCTATCAACTCCTCAGGGTTGAGGTTCCTAGAATAAGTGGATACGTCAAATTTTGGCTTCTTCCCGATTTGGGAGATGGCCCTATACATCCTAGCCTCTACTGGATCCAAAGACTCTTCCGCATCGGATGGAACCTCTTCTTCCCACACTTCATCTTCGCTGGGTTCTTCCATTCTCGGCTCGACTCCTCTTCTAATTTCCTCTTGCAGGGCCTCAACTTGCCTCTGCAGGGCTCTTAGATCGACCTCTTCCCTTCTTGCTCTCTTTTGCCTTATACCACCATGGTCTCTACGCAGAGGCATCCTGCTTCTTCTTCGCAACCCACAACCACAGTCCTGGCGCAAACTGCCTCTCTGTTCGGTGATCGGTTTGCACTCTCAGAACTAACCTGCTCTGATACCACTTGATATAGAGCTATAAACAACACACAGCAAGAGTGCCGATATCAACAATGCACAGGCCAGAATTCCAGCAAGTTTCATTAAACAGATGTCTTAATTCGAATACATAGCAATTTCCAAAATAAATGGCTAGGAGTCCCCCCCCAATACAATGCATGCACGGTATTTTTTATATCACCGGCCCCAACTTCTTTCCATAATTACATCAAGTGCGGGATTCCCTATAACCCTTCGCACGAATGTCCTGTGACCACCTGCAACATGCTGCCAGGTGCCCCGTATTATCATGGTCTAGGGTGGCGGAGTGCGCTACGACCGCCTGTCAATCCTTTTGCCAATTCATCATTCAAAGGGATGCATCACAGCTGCTTGTAATTTGATGTCACGCGTCCCCTTGCTAGAGTCCCTGTAATCGCTCCATACTCTCGGGCCACCTGTAAGTTCATGCCATGTGTCCCTCTGCATTGGTCTCTACAATCGTCGGTTGGTCAACGTCGTGAGAGCTCTGGTCGCGATATCGCGATGTTTTTACTCCAATACTTTCTCTCTCCTCTTTGGTCGCGATATCGCGACGTTTTTGATGTTAGGCTTCTCTCTCCTCCTTGGGACCGTGATTCCGTGACATGTCGCGAAATTGCGATGACTAGGCCTTTCTTACTCGCTTTCCTCCTTTGGGCCACGAAACCGTGACATGTCACGATTTTGCGACATCTTTGCATTTTGTACTTGCTGCTTCGTTCTGGGCTGCAAAACCATGACATGTCGCCATTTCGCGACCATTTCATGCCCTTGAGTCTTTGGCTCGGAAGTGTCACGATTTCGCGACCACCTTGCACTGTTGAGTCTTTGCATCGGAAGCGTTGCGATTTCATGACCACTTTGTGTTTTGGAACCTTGCCTCCAGATATGTCATGATTTCGTGACCATTTGGCACTCAAGTGACTTTGCCTCGGAGCTATCGCGATTTCGCGACCAATTGGCGCTCGAACTGCTTTTCTTCGGAACTGTCGCGATTTCGTGACCGTTTGGCGCCTTGACCTCTTCGACCTGGAAATGTCATGATTTCGAGACCATTTCGCATCACGGCTGCGTTGCCTCAAAAATTTCGTGATTTCGCAACAATTTTGCACCTTGGCCCTTTTCATCAAAAAGCGTCGCGATATCGCGACAGTTTGGCCCGCTGGCACCCTTCTTCAAAAAGCGTCGCGATATCACGACAGTTTTGCACCTTGGCCCTTTTTATCAAAAAGCGTCGCGATATCGCGACAGTTTGGCCCGCTGGCGCCCTTCTTCAAAAAGCGTTGCGATATCACGACAGTTTTAGTACTTAAAGAAAAAATACATTTTGGGTGATGCAAGATTGCAGCTTCGCCATCGGATGCTCCTGCATCACCAAGTAACAAAACCTTAACATTGGAGGGTTTGAGCGCCCAAAGATTAAATTTTAATTAAATTGCATTAGCTTTTGATAAGCATGATTAACGAGGATCTTAATACATTGCTAATCTATCCCCCTTCATTTAATCAAATATTATTTGAAACTAAGGGTATGCGCCCATTGTTTAAAGTTTGTGCAGATCTAAAGAGATCAATGGCCGCACCCAATCATGAGTTGATCCAACGGCTACATGCACAATAAGTTGACCAACGAATAAAGCATCCACTTGAGCAATAGATAAAGGACTTGCATCTTTGTCAGATCCGACGGTGGTGCATAATATTCATCAAATCTAACGGTGGTGCTCTCCCAAAATGATGAGGTATTAACAAAATTCAAGGTTTCATCGGTAAAGCAAGGTCAAAGCATGATTAAATCTAGGCTAATCATGATTAGCAAGGGTCTAAAGCACATATTAAAGTTTCCCCCTTGGGATATGAAGTGTGCATCTTCATCAGATCCAACGATGGTGCTCGATCCCACCCAAATCCGACGGTGCCTTCTCAAAGTGATCGAAGGTTAATTCACTCGAGGTTTTTATCGGATGCTTAATTAAAATATTTTATTAAAGCCAAGCTCCTTGCTTAATCAGTATTAAGGAGGGTCTAATACATTGATAATGACCCCCCTTTATTTTGATTAACCTTTGCGCATATTTGGAAGATCTGATGGGCATGCGCATCCATTATTTGATCGAACGGTGAGCACATGGGGAAATAATCGGTTGTTAAATGCTTATGTTTTAATGGAAAATTTTAAAGTTTTAATTTTTGATTAAGCTTAATAAACCTGGATTATGAGAGATGTTAATGGCTAATTAATAATGCTACACCAATAAGTATAAGGTTCTTTAAGCTTAGGGTTAAGTGTTTAGATCAAATTATTGCTATCCCAAGGTGTTCAAGGTTAATCAAGTTGATTTAGCATGTGTTAAATTATAAAATACCCGATGTATTAAATTAAGGTTTTTAAATCATGATTTTAATAGTCAAAACTGGAGAGCCTAAGCCAAAAGAATAAACCACTAATTCCTAAGGTACCTAAGAGTATTAATAAAACATTTGGACCAAGCCCACCACTCTACTAAACTAAAGTTTTAATAATATCATTCAAAGAACAAGGTAAACGCCATGGTATAAGGTCCAAGAACCCAAAGTCCTAAGCCAAATTATAATGTTTCAAAGGTATGTGCCTCCCCCTCTTTTTCATTAAATATCGAGCACCTTGAGGAGATCGAAGGGTAGCGCTCAGATTTTCCTTGATCGGACGGATGTGCACACTTTAAGAGTCAATCATTTAACACCCCATGGTCGAAGGAGGTAAAATTCTAAGGTTTCAAATGAAAATTAATCAAATAATTAAGGGTATGTGTCCCCTTGAATTAAAATTTGATTCAATTGGGCAAATCCATGGTAGCGCTTGATTAAGATCTGATCGAACAACATCGCTCTCATGAAAAATTCATTACAAAGGCTAAAGGTTAAAATATTAATTAAAACTATTAAATGAGATTAGCGAGGGTCTAACACATTGGATAATTACCCCTTTCAGCTTAATAAAAGGTTAAAATAACAAATTCCCCTTGTTAACTAACCCTGCAGATTGAAATAAATCAACAGCCGCGCCAATCTTGACCAAGATCCGATGACTACGCCCAAGTCAAAGCACAAATGATGGAATGGTAAACATATCAGGTAATATAAAGGTAAATCTAGAATTAATATTACATTAGCAAGGGTTTAATATGTTACTAATTACCCCCTTTCGGCTTAAACCAAGATTATTGAAATAAAATGATGCATCGCTTTCAGCTACCTAACTTGCAGGTTATAGGAGATCCACAGTAGCGCTTGATCGAGAGTCAATCCAATGGATGTGCTTCATCATAAATTACCAAGGTTAGTTTAAGATCATTGACCACACTCACGATTAAAGCCTATGTAGATCTAAGGTACATCGATGGACGCGCTTCATCAGGGATAATCCAATGGTAGCACTTGTCACAAAGTAATCAACCGATAAAAGGGTCTCATCCAATTCAAAGACAAAAACCCCTGTATATGAGCAATATCCAACAGTTGCACGTGATCCTATATGATCTAACAGTCATGTTTCAAAAGAGTTGCTCAAAGATTAAAAAAGGGCTCATTAAAATAATAATCAATGAATATCAAAGGTTGTGTGTGAAGTAGGAAGATCCAACGGCAGTGCTTCGTCAAAAGATGAATCAAAGCTAAAAAAATTTACAAATGCACTCAATATTACCCATATCCTACAAATGCAATCTCATGAAGCTATTAAAGAGTGACAGGCCAAATGAAGACAAAATGGGATCTGATGGTCGCGCACGATCAAGTGAGATCCAACGACAGCACGTTGTCGAAGCCAACATTATTTAAAAAGGAAACAGTATGCCATGCTCAGTCTACCAAAATCTAAACAGCTAAGATCTAATCGGAGCCCCATAAAGGACAAAAGCACACATCGTTGATCAATCCAATGGATATGCTCATACCAAGTAAGATCCGATGGCAATGCTTGGTTAAAACTATCATCCTTTAAAAAGAGTATGGTTATGACCAAGATTCGATAGCTGCACTTGTTCCAAATAAGATTCGACGGTAGAACTTCATTGAAGCAATAATCTGTTGAAAAGGGTATGATTATACCTTAAGATAATGGTCGTTCTTATCCCTGATTTAATCCTATGTCTGTGCTTCCTTATGACCATCAAATGGAAATGAAGTCTAATAAAGACAACACAGATTCACTAGATCTGACGATCATGATGAATCGTGACCAGATCCAACGGTCGCACATAACCAATCTACCTAGACGCTAAGATACATGGTTTATATCACCAAAGGAGAATTAACTAAGGTTAACAAGGTTCTAAACACATGATAATGACCCCCCTCCCTTTGATAAGTGCCAACACAGTCTTGGATGATCGGACGAACATGCAAGACCACATGGTTGATTGAACGGTAAAATGTTAGCAAGGTAATTTGGTTATTAAAGGTCATATATTAACCAAAGGTCAGTAATTCCTCGGTCACTCTTTAATGATAGTTGATTGTTACTGAAGCGTGAATCGACTAAACCAAATAAAGGTTAGAATATTCTCCACAATATGTGTGATCACCATAGACATGAACCCTCGATGTTACAAGGCTAACATTCTTGCAGGTCCAATGACATCAAACATAGACATATGACACGAAGCTTATCCAATGACTATCATCAATTGATGGATCTAATGGGTACACAATTCAGTAACCAAATCTGATGATGGATCTCCAAAATTATCACTACTAAGTTAATGATGTAACTATTTTCGAAGCTTAATCTCTTCCAAGACCAATGAGGTAGAACCCTTTCTCACGAAAAGCCACCATCACCACGTTTATAATTCCACAACAAAAAGGTGTCCAGTTCGATGACCAATAAGAAAATAATGAATGATTACAAATACATGAACCAAAGTTGTGGGCGTGTAGGATGAGGGAGACCACCTACCATTAACTATCCTACATTAGAAAGTGATGCTTCGGCAAATATCCATTGGTGAATTTGCAAAAATAGTAGATGACGCAATATTAATGATAAGATGTGCGAGAAAAGTGAACCGACTCCACTGTCAATTATTTAAGAGCACCATATTGAACAACCTTACTACCCTGGTAATCTTAAGCAAAATACTGGTTTGAAAGAGTAGAAAGTGAGCAGAGAATTGAGAACTTCATTTCAGTAGACTAAAGCAGTTGCAGAGAACGAGATGGAGGCTTGGGGAACTGATTTCATGCCCAAAGACATATAGGAAGCAGTAAAGTTCGTCATAGACTAGCTACCATACACTAAACTCCCCAGACCAATTGTTATTGGGACTACAATGTACAATTTCACTTAAAATTATAGGCCAGGGAAAAAGCTCACTCCCGCACAACAGTACGAAATAGAAAATAACTACGTTAGAAGTTTCACTCGCACCATGGAAAATGATGAGAGATACCCTTGGTTGTTAGTAAATTTATTTCATAAGGAATGAAGGCTACTACATAGGGGTTTTCCCAAGAGCACTAGGTGGACCAGTAATCATGGAAATTTGATATGTTTGAAGGTACACTACTTTCTTGACTTGCTGGCCTAGTTAGCCATAACATACGACGAGAATACGAGGATATTTCAAGACAATAAAGATAGACTAGTATTTAGTATCGCAGCCAAACAAATCGAGCATATTTTCAAGTTGGCACCCGCAAGTACTTGACTGGGGACACAGGTAATTGAAATATAGTCTCAAATGTTAACTAATTTGGATATTTTTAAATTATTTTTGGAAGCACATGAGAAAGTAGTTGATAAATTTCCAATAAATAAAACTTTTTTCAAACCATGGGTCCAATATTTCTATGATATGATTCACGTTGTATTAGGAGCACAAGACCTCAATGTAGTGAGTAGGAGAGTGTTGCATTTAGTAGCAAAGTGTAATCAGGCAATAGGTACCCCAGTCTATGCTTGGGAGTGAGCCTTGAGTGATCAAATGCACTCACAAATGATAGAATTAAATGAGGCTATTTTGAAACAAAGACACGAGATGCTTATTTTTTCTAATTACCTACTGGCAAGACAATTAGGAGAAGAAAGTAGAAAAAGAGTTGGGGCCATTCAGAGTCCTTATGTCTAGACTAGTTTTTGGAAAATACACGAAGGCCTTTCTCACATAGGTTGGTTTTGTGATAAATTTAGGGTTGAATTTCACTGGATGTTGATTGGTTTTCTCCATGAGAGATTGGGGCCCAGGGTAAGAGCCTTCATAATAGAAAAGGATATAGGAGACTATTTCTTTGTCGAAGGGTGCAGCTAAGATTCTCCCAAAAATGTTGTCAATGTATTGTCCCTTATCCATCGCTGCCCTAGAACTATGCAGAAAAGTGGTCGAAGAGGCTAAAATAAGGCTCGTAAAGAAAATGACAGAGTTCCATGGTTTAGTGTCCCTTGTAGGTTTGTAAGTTACCTATTTTTGGGATATCCAGCTTTACTCAAAGGGATGTATGATTTGGATCTCATGGATTTTGAGGAGATAACTTGGAGGTCTTATGATCCAGATGGGAAGTATGTAAAGTCAATGAAAAATTGAGAGTACGCCTAGGTCAAGCATAGGAATGATGCCTATGAATAATAGTTATTAGATGCCATAAATATAGGGAAATATCTACAAGTTGTCTGGGATAAGTACCCCTTCGACGAAAGGGGTAATTCATAAATACATAAAGCCTACGAGTACCCATAAGAATTGGTTTTTATTACAGGTATTTCAGTAGAATATGTGGCCCCCCTCTTACTAGAGGCCACCCAAGAAATAAGAGAGGACCCTTTATTGGAATTGATAGAGGATCAGGGTATTGACCAGTTGGAAGTTACCATGAGTCCTAAAGATGTTGTAGAAAAGTAGGTCAAAGCCCTTGATAATACCCCCCTCAGACTGGAGGTAGCACCTAGTACTTCCCAAGAGGCCCCTGGAAGTTCAAGTGCAACAAAAGGAAAAGAGGTGGTTGTAGCACCAATGCAAGAGTTGACTTCTTCCCATAAGGCTATAATTCCCATCTCTAGCCAGCTATTAATAGTAACCAGCATGATGAAGTTAGCCCCCAAAGCTATTCCCAGCTCTTTGAAGATAAAAAATAGGTAAATAGTAGTTCCATTAGTAGTAAAAATAAACATGAAAATAGTAGGTGGATTTGGAGGTATCTTCAAAGATTTTGAAATAAAAAAGCAAGTAGTTGCATCTACTATAGAAGCTAAGAGACCAAGGCTATCACTACCCTCCACGAATGTTGTATTGGAAAGGTCTGAAGAGAAAACAACTTTTAGTGATGCCTAGGAGAATGAGCTACCAATGGTAGTAGAAATGAGAAGCATAGGAGATGATTCTACAGCTAGAGTGGAAATAAAAGCTCCCATATCATATGTGGTAGAAGTGCACTTACTCATCCTACAAGAACCTGCTATCCTTAGAGTAAATGAGAAAACTAGAGGAACATCAATTCTTGGAAAAGAGGGTGATATGGTCAAAGTGGCTAAAGCAATACATGCAAAAAATTTGGATCAACTGCATCAGAACAACATCAAATTGAGAATCCAACTGGAAACTAGTGATAAAGAAAAGGCAGAGATGTAGCCTTAATAAATAAACTACAAGAAGAGTTGGCTTAGAAGAACACCACAATAACTCAGCCCCCCAAAGTGGTAAGGATCCTCAATTATACATACTATTTGAATGCAACAAAAAGAGAAATGTCGAAGAAGATTCAGGATAGAGTTGAGGGGATCACCAAAATTTTTAGGCAAACTAGGGTGATTCGAGTTACTACTCAAGAAAATGAAAGTTTAATCAGTCAAAAAGAAGACCTCAAGATAATCCACCCTACTCTTGACTTAATGTAAGAGTACTTCGAGGAGATGCAGAATCAAGAAGTACTATTGAATGATGGGACTAAGGTCAAGTGCAATATTGAGTTCATGAAGGCAGCTATGTTTGTATCCAACATGGGGAGGTGGTACAACAATATTGTAGAAATTTTTAGTCTATTAGATGACATGACAAAGAAACTAGCAGATATAGGACTATCGTTGGAAGAATTTTTGTAAACTGCTAGTGTAGAAGATCTCCTGGAAAAAAAAAATATATATTTTGATTGTGATCTTGATGATGAGTCAGAGATGACTAGATAGACTACTTTCTTGGTAAACACCATAGAAATTTTGATCACCCATTATGAAAAAAGCAGAAATTACATTAGTATACAGAAGAACAGGATTCTGCAAGAAATGAACATGTTGAGGTTTGTTGTGTCTTTTGACATTGATGCCTAGAAAATGATTGGTAAAAATATAAGATGGTTGTAGTAGGGCCAAAATGGGAAAGAGATCAAGATGGTTGTAGCTGAATGAACTAAAATTTTGCAAAAACCACATGAGTCATGATGTGACAAAATAAAGCAAGGGAAACTAATCCCTCTTGCTGAAGAAGTTGAGGAATTAGAAGCTACTAATACTCTGAATTTAAGAAATAGGACTATCCCAGACCGGATAGAGAAAGCTTCTACAAGTGAAACAAGAAAACAAACTTTCACAAATAAGAATATTAGTAAAGAGAAAATTGATAAAACCCCCAAAAAGAGTACTCCTTAAGTAATAGTATTAGAGGAAGAGATTCCCAAAGAATAAAGTAACAAACTATTGAATATAAAGCAGATAGAATTTGATGCTAGGTCAGAACTCAGTAAGCAAAAAGTTAACATCACATTTGAAGAACTTATGAAAGTTCAACAATATAGAGAACAAGTCTATAGAGCATTTGGAATAGTGGAACAAAAAGAAGACCCAATTTGTCATGCTGCTAGACAAAATCAACATGATACAAGATCACCATCATTTGTCAGACCCTTTTATGTATCATTAAGGTATAATTCAGATGAAGAGGAAAGGTATGTGATTCATAATTGCATGTTAAACAATGGAGCCTCACATAATATCATGCCCAAATTAATAGCTGATCAAATGGGATTAATCTGTACAAGATATTTTGCCCCTGTTTTTGTAATGGATAGTAGACAAATTCCTTGTGTAGGGGTGATAACCGGATTGTTAGTTTTCTTAGACCAACACCCCAAAAAAGGGCATAGTCATGGATGTTGCATTAGTTGATGTTGACCCATTCTTCTCACTATTACTCAGTAAACATTGGGCTGAACAACTGAAAGGTTTAATTCAATTGGATTGGTCTTATGCTACAATCCCAATAACATATAAGGAAAACATAATTTTAAGAAGGGAACCATTGAACAAACATTCTCTAGAGTTAATTCAAATAGATGAAACCATGATAAACTTACTAAACTCTGTGGAAGAAAAGGGGATGGGAGTTTACTCCATATGGCACAACCCATTCTTGGTGGAAGTACTAGAGGCAAAGAACATGGATCCAAAAGTTATGAAAATGGTAGATGCTAAATCAGATAGAGTATTAACTCAAGAGATGTGGACTATCTTTTTATGGAGCTAATTCATAGTCTGGAGTAGGTGCAGGTGTTAATTTAACTGATATAAAGGGAAATTACCATGGCATCCCTTACAGATTGGAATTTCCTTGCACTAATATTGTAGTTGAATTTAAAGCTTTACTGTTAGGGTTAAGAAAAGAAAAAGAGTTAGGTATTAATTACTTGAATGTAATAGGGGATGTAGAGCTTATTATACAACAAATCAAAGGTAAATATCAGACCAAGCATCCTAGGCTTAAGCAATATAAAAATGCAGTATTGGAAAAAATTAAAATTTTTTAAGCTTTCAATATCTCATTTATTCTGAGAGAACAAAATCATGTTGTAGGTCTTTTAGCTGTGAATGCCTCAGGCCTAGATCATCCAAAAATAATTACAAATTATATGGATAGGTTCCCAACAGTTTTAGTTTATAAACCTTCTGTGCTAGATAACATAGTTTACCTATAAGTCTTTCAAGATGATATAGATATTAAAGATTTTATGACTCTGCAAAATTAATATGCAAATATAATCTGTGATGAAAAGGATGATGATAAACTAAAAGACAAAATAAGAGAAACCAGTAGAAGTAATCCAGTTGAAAATAAATAGGATACCCAAAGGATTGGTTTCTCTAAAGAGTTTATTTGATGATTTTGACAAAGCTTACATGGAGAAGTAATATCTGAAGACATTAACATTGGCACAATGAAAGAACCCATAATAGTGAAGGTATATATGGCCTTACTTGCAAAATAAAAGGTTGGATACATCAGTTTCTTAAAGAAGAATAAAGAACATTTTTCTTGGACTTATGAAGACCTTAAAACCTTCAAAACAGATGTAATGACACACATAATACCCTTGAAAGAAGATTCCAAGTCATTCAGACAAAAACAGAGGAAGTACAACCCAACTCTACACCCAATAATGCAAACAAAAGTACAAAAATTGTTGGATTCAAAAATAATCAGAAAGGTAAGCTTTTCTTCTTGGATATCTAATCTAGTACCAGTAAAAAAAAAGAATGGTGATATTAGACTTTGTGTAGAATTCAAAAATTTAAATAAGAGTTCATTGAAAGACAACTACCCATTACACAATATGGAACAACTATTGCAAGCAATAGTTGGTTCATCTAGATTATCCTTGTTAGATGGATTCTCTGGATACAATCAAATTCAAATTAATCCAGAAGACAAACATAAGACAACATTCACTACACCTTGGGGCACATTTGAATATTTAAGAATGCCTTTTGGCCTGATGAATGTAGATGCTACCTTTCAAAGGACAATGGACTTTATCTTCAAAGGATTAATGTTCAAAATAGTAGCTATATACCTGGATGATATCACAGTATTTTCTAAGAATCCAGAAGATCATTTGGAACACTTAGTTGTAAGTTTTGCTCGATGCAAAGAATTTGGAATTTCTTTAAATCCCAAGAAGTGCATATTCAAGACTACACAAGGAAATTTTTTAGGTCATATAGTTTCAAAAAAAGGAATAAGCATTGACCCAAAAAGAATAGAAGTTATATCCAAAATTATTCCCCCTAGAAATTTAAAAGGAGTCAGGTCATTCTTTGGCAAAATAAATTTTGTTAGAAGATTTATCCCAAACTTTGTAGAGATGACAAAACCTATAAATGACATGGTTAAGAAAACTGGAGAAATAAAATGGACAGTAGAAAATATGGAAGCATTCAATAAAATAAAAGAATCCATTTCTATTACTCCAGCCCTGAGCTACCCTGACTATTCTAAAGATTTTAACATTTATTCATATGCATTTGGACGTTCAATTGTTGTAGTCCTTTCACAAAAAGATGAGGAAAATAATGAAAGGTCAATAGCCTTCATGAGTTCAGGTCTGAAATGAAACACATCTTAAATACACCTTATTGGAAAAACATGCTTATGCAATTGTCCAATCTTTAGAACATTTCAAAGGTATTTTTGGCTTACACCATCCCTTTCATAACAATAAAAGATATTTTTACCCAATCTGAACCATTAGGAAGGCCAACAAGATGGATGGTGAAACTTTTGCAATATGATGCTAAATTCAAAATAGTCAAAACTGTAAAAGGATAGGGTGTAGCCAAATACCTAGCATATAAAGGAGAGGAATCTAATAATGTCATCACAATAGATGAAATGCATGATAACAAAAGATTCAATAATCAAGAATGTAAATGGTATGATGAAATTCTAGCATATTTACAAAATCTGTCTTTTCCCAAAGAAATATCAATGAATTGAATGAAATCAGTAAAGCTTCAAGCTCAGAAATATTATGTACAAGATGGTGTGTTTTATTGGAAACACCTTGAAGGAGTGTTATTAGTCTATTTATATGAAAATGAAGTCCCAAAAATAATAAATGAATATCATGATGGTTTCTATGAAGGACATTTTGCTCCAAAATCCATAGCTAATAAAATAATGAGAGCAGGATATTATTGACCTTCCATTTTTAAATATTTTTATAAATATGTTAGGAACTATCATAACTCTCAGGTTTTTACAGGAAAAAAACAACTGGCAGCCATGCCCCTCAAACTAGTAATCATTGAAGCACCATTCACCCAATGGGGCATTGACCTAATTGGAGAGATCAAGCCTAATTCATCAGGCCAACACAAGTGGATCATAACTGCTACAAACTAATTCATAAAATGGGTAGAGGATGATCCTCTAAGAAGCTCCACAGTTGCCACCATTATCAAATTCTTGGAAGAAAATATTCTAACCAGGTTTGGAGTTCCTCAAAATTGATAACAGATAATGCATAGTATTTTGTTTCATATGAAATGGTAGAGTTTTATGCTAAATATGGAATTGAACTATCCCATAATGGTAATTATTACTCCCAAGGAAATGATCTTGTTGAGTCATCAAATAAAAATGTAATAACTAGAATAAAAAGACCATTGGGTAAGAATAAAAGGGGATGGGACAGTGAACTTAAATTTGCTCTATGGGCTGATAGGTTGTTTGTTAAAAGAAACACAAGAAGGACTCCCTATGAGATGGTATATGGAGAGAAAGCCTTGTTACTCTAATAGAAAAATTGGCACTTTCCCTCTTGTTACAAGATCATGAAGACCCCAAACCCGTGCAAAGAAGGCTAGACCAAACTGTCCCGCTAGAAGAGCAAAGTAGAGAAACCCTTGATAGAATGATGAAACAAACTAAAAAAACTATGAAATTGTTTAATAAGAAATCCAAAGGTACCCCTTTCTCTCAAGGAGATACAGTCATCTATTGGGACCCTAAAAATGATAAGCATGGTGAAAAAGGAAAAATTCGAACCTAAATAGATTGGTCCATACCAGATAGCCCATGTTATAGGTCAGAATACTTACAAGTTGTAGACTTTGCAGGGAGAACTAATGGCTATCTCTATTAATGGCCAACACCTCAAGATGTACAATCCCTGTTGAAATTGAAAAAAAAAAAAAAAAAAATCCCAAAAATAGAGTGATGTATTTTGTTGTTATTTTGTTTGCTAGATAAGCTTTTACTTTATTGTTAGTATAGTTTTGAGTTTGTTGTTGCACATGGTATTCTTAGTTTGATGAGTATACATTTCTGTGGATTCCTCCAAGAACAATAAGAAGAAAGGAGATTTATTTTAGACTTTGATGAGATTTACCTTTTTTTCAAATATGAGTGTCTATGCAATGGTTTTTTGATATGAGATAAAACATAATGAAAACAGAGTTGATTGAAACACCATGTCAAAAGCCTCACATTACAAATGATACTTAAGGTGACTTCAAGGTCTAAAGAACAAAGTTATCTTTAAGAGAGTGGTTAAGCTAAAAATCATTACACTCATCATTTTTAACCAGAAACTAATCCTCAACTCAAACATACTATTTGCACAATTTGCTTATATATCCAAATACTTCTCAAACAAGAAAGAAAATCAAAATAAAGTAAATTGAGTCACTGCCTGAGATATCTTGGAAAACCTCTACCAGGGCTATAAATGCTTGACTGGTAGTAGGGTAAAATCGGATGGGATTAGAAGCAACTCCACCGAGGCTATAGATGCTTGATAGGTAGTGGAGCCCTATAGAATAGTGAAAATTTTTAAGAGTGAAATCATACATTAAGCTTAACTATTTTTCTCAGATATGGAAAAGTTCTGAAAGACTTAGAAATTAAAATGAATGCACAAACACACACATAGGCCAAAGCATGATGAAACAAATAGCTTTGATAAATTTTGTGTAATCATATGCTAAAACAAGTATAACAATATATCTAAAAACTCATCTATTTCTAAAATTCTGACCCTATTTTCCAAATTGAATAAAAGGGATCATAGTTTTTAATACTCTATTACTTTGATATTATGTTGTTCTTACAGTTTTTCAATTTAAAAAATTGTTATGTTTTGTTTTTCAAAGCTTTGTTTATCAAACTTAATGATTTGAATTTTTGTCCAAAATTGCAATAAAATAGGGAGATTCTGTAATTCACAAGAGCTTCATGTTTTTAGCACATTGTCCCAGTCAGAGCCTATGTTGGAGCCAAAATTTACTCAACATCTGAAAAAACCCAAATTTAAATTTTTGATTTTCAATAAAATTAACAAAACTCGCTTGCCCTTGTTACATTTTCATTTGAGAAGTTAACTTCCATGTGTTTGAAAATTGAAAATTAACCTAAGCAATTGTTTTGGATTAATCTTATGACCGTTGTTTTATCATTTGAAAAATCATTAAGGTCAAATTATTTGAGCATTCGATACCATGGTTAAATCATAAAATACTCGATTTTAAAGTAAGGGTCATGACAATCATAATAATCAGACCTAAGTCTATTGAATAAACCACTAAGTCCCAAGGTACCTAAGAGTATTCATAAAAAATTTTGAACCAACCCATTGCTCTACTAAAGTAAAGTTCTAATAATATAATTCAAAGAACAAGGTAAGAGCCATGGTCTAAGGTCCAAGAACCCAAAGTCCTAAGCCAAATTCTAATGCTTCAAAGGTATGCACCTCCCCCTCTTTTCCATTAAATATCGAGCACCTTGAGGATATCGAAGGGTAGCACCTAGATTTTCCTTGATCGGATGAATGTGCATACTCTAAAAGTCAATCCTTTAACACCCCATGGTCAAAAGAGGTAAATTCTAAGGTTTCAGATGAAAATTAATCAAAGCATTAAGGGTATATGCCCCCTTGAATTAAAAATTGAGTTAATTGGGCAAATTCGATGGTAGCACTTGATTAAAGCCTGATCAAACGACCACTCTCTGATAAAAAATTATTATAAGCGCTAAAGGTTAAAATATTAATTAAATTTTTTAAATAATATTAGCGAGGGTCTAACACGTTGGATAATTACCCCCTTTCAGATTAATCAGAGGTTAAAAGAACAAGTGCCCCTTGGTAACTAACCTTGCAGATTGAAAGAAATCAATGATCGCACTAATCTATGCTTGGGAGCGAGCCTTGAGTGATCAAATGCACTCACAAATGATAGAATTAAAGGAGGCTATTATGAAACAAAGACAGGAGATGCCCATTTTTTCCAATTACTCCATCCTCATACATCTACCGGCAAGACAATTAGGAGAAGAAAGTAGAAAAGGAGTTAGGGCCATTGAGAGTCCTTATGTCTAGACTAGTTTTAGGAAAATACACAAAGGTTGTTCTCACATAGGTTGGTTTTGTGATATATTCATGGTTGAATTTCATTGAATGTGACTAGTTTTCTCCTTGAGAGACTGGGGCCCAGGGTAAGAGACTTCATAAGAGAAAAGGATATAGGAGACTATTTCTTCTCCGAAGGGTTCACATACATACAACTCTATGGAGCTAATATTCCCCCAAAAATGTTGTCAATGTATTGTCCCTTATCCCTCACTGCCCTAGAACTATGCAGATAAGTGGCCAAAGATGCTAAAATGAGGCTGGTAAAGAAACACAATAGAGTTGCATGGTTCAGTGTCCCTTGTAGGTTTGGAAGTTACCTATTTTTGGGATATCCAACTTTACTCAAAGGGATGTATGATTTGGATCTCATGGATTTTGAGGAGATAACTTGGAGGCCTTATGATCTAGATAGAAAGTACATAAATTCAATAAAAAATTGAGAGTACGCATGGGTCAAGCATAGGAATGATGCCTATGAAGAAGAGTTATTGGATGCCATAAAGATAGGGAAAGATCTACAAGTTTTCTAGGATAATTACCCCTTCGATAAAAGGGGTAATTCACAAATACATAAAGCCTACGAGTACCCATCATAATTGGTTTTTCTTAGAAGGATTTTAGTAGAATATGTAGTCCCCCTCTTACAAAAGGCCATCGAGGAAATCAAAGAGGACCCTTTGTTGTAATTGATAGAGGATCGGGGCATCGACCAGTTGGAAGTTATCGTGATTCCTATAGATGTTGTAGAACAACAGGTCAAAGCCCCTGATAATACCCCCCTCAAACTGGAGGCGACACCTAGTACTTCCTAGGAGGTCCCTAGGAGCTCAAGTGCAACAAAAGGAAAAGAGGTGGTTGCAGCACCAATGCAAGAGCTAACTTCTCCCCAGCAAGCTATAATTCCCATCTCTATCCAGCTATTAACAGTAACCAACATGATGAACTTAGCCCCAAATATATTTCCAACTCTTTGAAGGTAAAATATAGGGAAATAGTAGTTCCATCAGTAGTACAAATGAACATGAAAAGAGAAGGTGGATTTGGAGGTATCTTCAAATATTTTGAAATAAAAAAGCAAGCAGTTGCATCTACTGTAGAAGTTAAGAGACCAAAGCTATCATTGCCCTCCACCAATGTTGTATTGGAAAGGTTTGAAGAGAAAATAGCTTTTAGTGATGCCTAGGAGCATGAGTTACAAATGGTAGTAGACATGGGAAGCATGGAAGATAATTCTATAGCTAGGGTGGAAATAAAAGCCCCCATATCAGATGTGGTAGAAGTGCACTTACCTGTCCTGCAAGAACTCGTTGTCCTTAGAGTCAATGAGAAAATTGGAGGAATGTCAGTTCTTGGAAAAGAGGGTGATGTGGTCAAATTGTGTAGTACATGCACAAAATTTGGATCAACTGCATCAGAACAACACCAAATTGAGAAGCCAACTAGAAACTAGTGATAAATAAAAGAAGAGATGTAGGCCTTCATAAATAAACTGCAGGAAGAGTTGGCTCAGAAGAACACCACAGTAACTCAGCCCCCCAAAGTGGTAAGGATCCTTAATTATACATACTATTTGAATGCAACAAAAATAGAAATTTCGAAGAAGATTCGAGACAAAGTTAAGGGAATCACCGAAATGTTTAGGAAAACTAGGGTGATTCGAGTTACTACTCAAGAAATAGAAATTTTAATCAATCAAAAAGAATAAGACCTCGAGATCATCCACCCTACTTTTGACTTAATGTCAGAGTACTTTGAGGAGATGCAAAATCAAGAAGTACTGTTAAATGATGGGAATGAGGTCAAGTGCAATATTGAGTTCATGAAGGCAACTATGTTTGTATCCAACATGGGGAGGTGGTATATCAATATTGCAAAAATATTTAGTCTGTTAGATAATATGATAGAGAAACTGGTAGATATAGGACTACCGTTGGAAGAATTTTTGGAAATTGCCAGTGTAGAAGATCTCCTAAAAAACAAAATAGAAGATTTTGATTGTGATCCCGATGATGAGTCGAAGATGACTAGACACTACTTTCTTGGTAAACACCACATAAATGTTGATCACCCATTATGAAAAAAGCATAAATTACATTAGAAGATAAATTTTAGAAGACAAATCATATGATTACAAGTGCGGGGCCAAGATTAGACCAAGAATAACAGATTCAAGAACCTGAAGCTACAAATACACCAGCTACAGTAAGAGTCTGCATCAAGCATTTAGATAGCATTTTTGCTAAGAGGTATACTTGAGTGCCCTGCTAGTTGTGCTATTGTATCCCCTTATGTGTCTATTTTCTTGCTCGTTTCTTATTCCTCCCTTTGCTATGTAGGATTTTGATAGGAAAGCACTCAAGAAGTTGAGATTATTTCTTGTCCAATTAAGCCTGAGACTCAGAGACTCTACTATTATGATATTGAAACAAGGAGAGTAGGAGAGATCTATTACATTATTTGAAGAGAGTTTTCTTCATTGTATTGATGTATTTATTAGAAAAATAGAGTTAAATGGCGCCTTTCCAACTCTACGTGTAATATTTTATGAAATCAATACAATTTTGAGTTTCATTTCTATTAATTTTTTGTCTCGATACTATGTGTCACTATGTAATGTGTTACATTATTTGAATGTGTTATGTATGTTTTTGTCATTGGCCAACTATTATATCTGTTATGATATTCAAATGGACATGATAGTGCCAATTCTTTATCAATCCCTTTCTTTCTTTCTCATGTTACAAATAATGTTAAATTGCTATAACAACCCAATGAATCTAGGCACCGGTCCACATAAGGCATAATAATGGTTATTTTCATTGCTTGGTCATTTTAATACATATAGTATAATTATAAATCTGGAGAGTGTAACGTGTATACTAATAAGTTTATTGCTGGGGGTTTTCTTACCCATTCTATAGTTTTTCCTATAGCAATAATTGTTTTTAATCAGAATAAAGAAGCAGGTTGACCAGATCCTATAATAGGTTGTTGGTTTCAAACAATTTCTTGTAGCGTGACAATCGAATCCCATGGATGCAAGAAATGGTTCCAACAAACCCATTCATGATATATATTCTTCCCTTGGATTAATGACATGTAGGTTGGTAAATCTTGATGGGTGCGTATCCTCATGATCAAATATAAAGAAGATCACTTCTTAACGGTACGTGTTTTATGCTAACTCTTTTACAGAGCCAAGGTGGCAGAACATTTATGAAATTTTCCCATAAAGGTTACTAACACCACGTTCTTAATTCCACATCGGAAGAAAGTACAGACCAATAACCAATAGATACACTTTGAATTATTGCATATACATAAACCAAAGTCCTCGCACACATACAAGTCATGGAAGATCGCATACCATCATTGTTCATTTTAAAAATGATGAAATGACAAGCATACATTGGCTAATTTTTAAAGGCAGTTGGTGAAACTCCATTAATGATACTCCATGCGGGATCAATGAATCCACTCCACCCTCAAGTACTTAAACCCCCACTCCTGAGCGTCACTCCCACACTAGTTGTTTCAAGCAAAGGACTTACAGAGTGAAGAACTGTTGTTGATGAGTAGAGAGTTGGAAAGAGTTGGGAGAGTGTGTTTCTATTAGTTGGAATATTTTTTGAGAAGCAAAATGGCCACTTGGGGAAATACGTTCATGCCCAAGGATACCAAAGAGGCCATGAAATTTGTCATAGACCAGTCATCGTACAAAGAGCTCCCTAGAGAAATTGTACCTGGGACTGCAATGTATGATTTTGCCAAGAAGTGTAGGCCAAACAAGCAACTCATGATGGCCTAGTCGTACGAGATGAAGAACACTTGTGTTCAAAGCTTCGAGCCTACCATGGAAAATTTGCAACGAGCCCTGTGGTTGTTGGTCAACTTGTTCTCCAAAGCAAAGAGGTCACAAAACAAGGGCTTTCCCAAGAGCAATATATGGACCATCATTCTAGGGAAACTGATATTTCCTAGAGTATACTCCTCTTCGGACCTAATGGTGTGGTTTGCGGTGGCCTATGATGAAAGGACCAAAAGTTTCTGAGACAACAAGGACCGACCAGTGTTCAACATTGCAACCAGACACATCTAGGAAGTCTTCAACCTAATACCTTCGAACACGTAGTTAATTCACCAGGTAATTGAAAGATAGTCTCGAAGGTTAACTGATTTAGAAGTTTTCAAAATATTGTTTGATTCATTTGAGCCTGTACTATTCGATTTCCCCATTAGAAAAATTGCTTTCAAACCCTAGGTCAAGGTATTTTTGTGATATGGCTAATATTATTTTGGGAGTGCAAGAGCTTAGTGTGGTATATAGAGATGTGTTGTACCTAGTAGCATAGAGTAACAGAAGAATAAATACCCCCATCTATGCCTGGGAAGAAGAGTTGAGCAGATGAATGCACACCCAATTAACAGAGTTGAAGAAGGCAATTTTGGAGTAAAGGAAAGAAATGCCCCGGTTCTCCCACTACTCAATTCTCATGCACCTATTAGCTGGGAAATTAGGACCTGAAAGTAAAAGAAGGCTAGGATCCATTGAGAGCCCTTACATCCATAATAGGTTCTAGAAGATACATGAAGGACTCTCACACTTGGGATGGTTCTATGATAATTTCATGGTGGGAATTCACTGGATCCTAACAGGCAACCTCCCAAAGAGAATAGGACCAGGAGTCAGAACTTTTCTTAAAGAAAAGGATATAGGGGACTACTTCTTTTTAGAAAATTTCACGTACATTAGGCTTTACGGGGCCAAAATTCCCCCTAAGTTGTTACCCATGTACTGCCCTTTATCTTTGGCTGCCCTAGAGCTAGTAAGACAGGTTGTTGAAGAAGCCAAGATGAGGCTAGTAAAGAAACATGACAAGGTCCCCTAGCTCAACATCCCTAGTAGGTTTGGGTATTACATCTTTTTAGGGTATCCAGATTTGTTCAAAGTGATGAACGATTTAGAACTCATGGATTTTGATGATGACTTAGAGGCCCTACGACCTAGATAAAAAGTATGAAAGAGTGATGAAAAATTGTGACTATGCCTGGGTCCAGCATAGACAAGACCAGTATGAAGAAGTGTTATTGGAATCCATAGAGAAAGGAGAGGATTTGCAGAACGTATGGAACAATTTCCCTTATGAGATGAGGGGTAATTCATATATTCAAAAGGTGTATGACTAACCCCTAGAGTTGGTTTCATTAAGAAGTATTTATCTAGATTCAACAACTCCTCTCATCCCAGAAGCCACCCCAATAGTTCATGAAGACCCTATATTGGAAATCATAGAAGAACATGGTATTGATAAAATGGAGGTTAAGGTGAGTACTACAGATATCATAGAGCACCAAGTTCAAGTCCTTGAAATCCCCCACCTAAGGATAGAGGTAGCACCTAGCACTTCTTAGGAAACTCCTACAGGATCCAATACGAAAAAGGGAAGGATATTGCCATCATACCTGCCCAAGAGCTTACAATTTCAAAATAGGTTATAGCTCCTATTTCTGATCAGTTACTAGCCCTCACTAGTGTGAGAAAGTTAGCCCCTAGGGCCATTCCCAACTCCCTAAAGATTAATAATAGAGAAGTACCAATTCCATCAATGATATAGATGAATATGAGGAGAGCAGGTGTATTTGGAGATATCTTCAGAGATCATAGGATTAAACTTCAAGAAGTTGTACCTACCCCTGAGACAAAGAAGCCCAAGCTGGCTCTAGCCTCAGCAAGAGTCACACTAGAGAGGGCAGAAGAAGAAATAGTTTTCAATGCTACCAGCGAGCAATAACTACAGATAGTAGCAAGAATGGGTGGCATGGAAGAAATTTCTACTTCAAGGGTAGAGGAAGACATGTCCAGATCATCTATGGCAAAGATATCCATACCTACTCCATAGGAACCTTTTGTTTTCAAATTTGATGATGAAACAGGGAATATTTGAATGCATGGAAAAGAACTAATGACATGGCCAGGATGAATAAAGCTATGAATGAACAAATTGTAGACCATCTATACCAAAAAACTAAAGAATTGAGGAGTCAATTGGAAACAAAGGATAATAGAATTACAGAAATGTACGCAATGATTGATAACTTGAGAAAATAGTTGGCTCAAGTAGTCACCACAATAGTACAGCCTCCTCTGGCTCAGAAAGAAATAGACTATGCAGCCTACCTCTCCAAAATCAGAAAAGATATATATTTTAAGATTCAAGATAGGATTGATGGGATCAAAAAATGTTCAAATAGATCAAAGTGATCCAAGTTACTACCAAATAAATAGAAATATTGCTATATTAAAAGGAGCAATATTTGGAGATCATCCATCCTACCCTCCAGTTGATGGCAGAACATTTTTAAGAAATGTAAAGTAAAGAAGTAATCTTGGAATATGGCTTTGAAGTTAAAAATAATCTAGAATTCATGAAGGCATCAATATTTGAAGTGAGTAGGGGGAGGTGGTACAATGATGTGGCGAACATGTAGATGATATAAAATAAGAAATAGTAGTAGTTAGATTATCATTGGAGGAATTCCTAGAAACTACCAATATAGAAGACCTCGTCATGAATAAAGTTTAAGAGTTTGACTATGAGCCAGATGATGATAAAGAGATGGCCAGACAGGCCACTTTCTTAGCTTATACCATGGATTCTCTTGTCTCTATGTATGAGAAAAACAAGGCCCTGGTGAGCATACAAAAAAACAAAATCTTGCAACAGATGAACATAGTGAGGTTTATATAATCTTTCACACTAATGCATGGAGGCTCATTGGAAAACAAATCAGAGAGCTTCAACAAAATAAAAAAATGAAGGAAACCAAAGTGCGTGGTCTATAGCTGAAGCTAGAAGAAATAAGGGCTACCAAAATAGGACAAAGCTCAAAAGTAGGAGGCAGGCTAGAAGATAAAGTAGAGACAGAGGAAGATTATTCGTTAGGAACTGAGATAATTGGTTAGTCAAACACTCAAATTTAAAAATTCCTAGTAGAGTATGCAACACAAGCAAAAGGAGATAATGGAAGATAATTGTATAAATATTTGAGAGATCAAACCAGAGGATGACAAGTGTAAGCCCCAGATGAGGCCAAAAATAATATATTCAAGAACCTAGAGCTATAAAGACACCAACTGCGATCAAAATCTTCATCAAGCTTTAGAGATAATAAATTCTTGCTAAGAGGTATATTTGAGTGCCTAGTAGTTTTGTTGTTCTATTCTCTGTGTGTCTTTTCCTTTCTCATTCCTTATTCTTCCCTGTTACTGTGCAGGTGTGATAGAGTAGAATTCAAGAAGTTGGAATTTCCCAGAGCTTGAACTTGAGGTCTAGAGGCTTTTCCTATTACCAGATTGGAAAAGGAAAGTTGATGAAGTCCTGTTACATTATTTGAACTAGGATTTCTCATTGTATTAAGAGATTTTAACAGAGTTTAATGGCATTCTACCAACTCTGCATGTAATACAATTATGGGTTTTGGATTCTATCATACCTTTGTCTTCAGTTCTATGTGTGAATCCATAGTAGATTACATTATTTGAATGTGTTATGGACGTTTTTCTCATTGGTTAACTATTAGATTTATTATGATATTCAAATGAGTCTAATAGCACCAATTTATCTTCTCCCCATTCTCTCTATTCATTTGATAAGCATTGTTAAAATTGCTATAACATCCCAATGAATCTAGGCACCGGTCTACATATAAGGTATAATTAGAGTTGTTGTCCATGCTTGGTCAAATTTAATATAAGTAGTGTATAACTAAAATCTAGAGTGCTTAAACTTGTAATATATTAAGTTTATCACTAGGGTTTCCTTACCCTTTTTGGTTCTTTTTAAATCTTAGCAATACATATTATACCAGAATAAAGAGGCAGGTTGACCAGATCTTGTAATAGCTCATTGGTTTCAAATAAATTCTTGTAGCATGATAGCTCAACCCTATGGATGCAAGAAATTGTTCCAACAAGGAGAAGTAACAATCACTCCCTAGTCGAGTGGGGATGCAGCTCCACCATGGATTAAAATGAAGAGGTTGGGTGGCAACATCATGGCACTATAATAGAATCTACTATGTTTCACATCATACAAAAAAACATTATCCATCCTCATCTCTATATAACTAGCAAAAATAATTAATTCTTACTCCCCCCTCCCTAGTGCCCCTCTTTTTTTTTCTATGGTTTTGATTCAGAGATATCAAATTCAATGAGACTTTTACTTCTTATTCACATAAAAATAGTAGCAAGAGTAGTTCCATACCTACGCTACTAGAGAACCTCTCTATATTATATGTGATTGATATTGAATGATTGGTGGTAATCCTTGGTAATTTTGTAAAGAGATAGATGTGCCTGGTGGAGCACTCAAAATGAATGTACCTAAAAAACCTAGCTCTCATTCTTAAAACATACAAAATTTTGGGCTAGGCCATTTTAATCCACTCATAACATAGTGGAGTTAGTTTGAGCCAAGCTCCCTTAGATTTTTCAAGAGCCTCGCTCCAATTGGTTTGCTCCCAAGCCTAAAGGGGGTATTTTTTGCTAGAAGGAAGCTTATTAATTAAGATTCACACCCAAACCTTAAGGTATTACTAGATATAGAGCATATGAGTGGCATTTACATCACTTCAACATAATAGAGCCTATAAGAGTCATGTTGCCAGGTAATATAACAAGAGAGTTTGTCATCATGATTTCAAAGTTAGTGACCTTATTCTCAAACTCGATAATGTAAATAAGAAGTGCAAGGACAAGTTTATACAAGAATGGCTTGGTCCATATACTATAAAAGAGATGTTGGATCTAGGACAATAAAATTACAAACAATTAATAGAGTTAAGTTGGAGGATCCCACCAATTCCATTCATGTCAAAGGCTTTTAAATGTAGCCCTTTCTTGACCCATCTACAATCTTGATGTTTTTATTGGTTTGCCAATTGACTTTGTCTTATTTTTCACTTTGACTGCTTTGATTATATGTTTGTGAGCATCAATCCTATACATTCTTTAGTTTGACAAATATTAATGTGTTTTATGATGTTTTATCTCTCCTAATTGAGATCACCACTTTAAGCAACAATCTTGGTCATCCTTGCTTTTTAGCTCCTTCCTCAATTTGGTCAATTTTTACATTTACTTGCTTTTGTTATACAATTTGCATGTTGTTGTGCTCATTGCTTGGTGTTTTCCATCCATTTTTACTAGCATTTATTACTACTAACTTTATTTGCATTTTTTTTGCTTCTCTTTGCCATGGTATTGCTCTTGCTAGTAAAGGAAAACACGATTTCTTCTAGGTTTTCCCTATTGTTTGTGTTAGTACCATGATTTAAGTGCCATAAAGCAATTGATTTAGTTTAGCCCATACCATCTCCCATATGGTATGCAGTCAAAATATCAAGACAATATTTATTTTGATTTTAATGAAATAAAACATTAAAATTGTCTTAATACCTCAAATTAATCAATTATTTTGGTCTCATTGTAGTGGTAGGCATTAATTGTTGAACAATGTGATTGACCTAATATTGTAGTGTGTAATATTAGACCATTATAGCAAGGGCATTGTGATTTTTCCTTCCATATGATCTCCCTACCCTGGGTGTGTTATAGCGTGTATCTAGCCTAGTTTTGTTTACTTATTTGTATCTTCTCCCACTATAGTGGCAAGCATGCCTTGTTGAATAATGCACTTGATCGAATACTACAACGTGTGAGCTTGAACCATTTTGATAGAGCATGGTTGTTTTCCCTTCTATAGGATCTCCCTACCCTAGGTGTGTTATAGAATGTACCTAACCCAATTATATTTACTTTTTTGTATCTTCTCCCATTGTAGTGAGAAGTGTGCCTTGTTGAACAACACACTTGACTGAGTATTGTAGTGTGTGATATTGGACCGTTGTGATAGAGGTATGGTGATTTTCCCTTCCACGAGATCTCCCTACCCTAAGCACATTGCAATGTGTATCTAGCCCATGTTTTGCTTTCTATTTCTTCTCCCCTTATATGGTAGGCATGTCTTGAGCAAAAATGTGCCCACCATTGATTATAGGGCATAAATTGACCTTGGGGACATATTTACATCCATTTTATGGCATAGGTTGGCTTCCCCTACACTACCCTATAACAATGGGTGGACATAATTATGGGGTCTTGGTGTTCATTTGTGTCTATCTAGTAGTATCTTTTAGGATTGAGGGACATACATACATATATGATATAAATTGAAATCTCTTAGTTCATCTAGTTGTAGCGATGAGTGTACTTGTTGGTACTTGGAACTTGTTGGATACTACATGCAATTTGCCTACTACAATGGCATGTATGGATGGAATATAATGTCATGCATGGCTAATACTAAAGGGAATTTTTTTTTGATGAGCACATCACTGAATGCTCCCTAAATCATTCATGCTCTAACAAAGTCTAAATCATGAAGTATGTCATAGAATGTTACTCAAATCATACGTGCTCTCTCCAAACATAGGAATGCATGTTATTATTGAATTCCACTTAAATCATACATGCAACTAGAAAATTAAAAATGACATATCATTAAAGGCTACACAAATCATCAGTATATGTTAAACTCAACTGTCCTTTGAATACTACACATCATAAATACATGTCACCACATCATCATAGCAGTAGATAGATAATAAAAATACACACAAATTTAGTACCATCAAGTTTTATAATGAGGTTGATTTTAAACCCGCATTAATTAAATGGTTAATCAAGGTTTTACCAGTGCTAACCAACCTTTAACTTTGACCTCTTAAATACATTGCACGTTTGGGAGTGTGCATCATTGGATTAATAAGGATTCACACACATTCATCAAGATCAGCAAAGCTACAAGTCTTTTAACATGTGATTGGCGATTTAATAACCTTTTTAAGCATCTGATTATTAATATTAAGCTTGGATTATTCTTTAATAAAGATTAAAATTAATTACTAAGGTGTTGTAGGTGAGTTGGAGAGGAGAGGGCAATCCTCCAAGGGAGGTCCCAGTTCGAATCTCCACCCAACCAAAAAGTTGAATTGGGTACCCAAAATCCAATTGATAATGTTGGTGCGAGTAGGGTCGAGCATGACTCCCAGGTGACTTTAATGATGTAGAACCCCTTGGTCATGGTCTCTCAGACCAAGGCGGCCCTACAAGAGGTTTTTCACTTTAAAAAAAAAAACTTACAATTAATTTTTGGTTATCCTTAATGAGCGCCTTCCATAGGATCGGGATAAAAGTGAGTGCTACCATTAAGATCTTTGAACTTGCTTTATATTTAACCAAAGGGGTGCATGACCCTCAATTTGGGTTTATTTAATTTAATTTGCCTTAGATTTTAGATTTTGACAATGACATTATTGCTTTAACTCGTGAATCACTCATGAGTGTGCATTCATCCAAATCTTGGGGGATCAAGCGCATCTATCTAGATCAACGGAGTTGCACAGGTTTTACCACAAATGGGGTTGCACGTATCCTCATTTTATAATTTAATTTTATTAGACCTTAGGATTTAGAAAATCTGTATTTTTTCACTTAGGACCGAATGCTTCATTTAATTTTTCTTAGGGGCCAAGGACTAGGGAGACCTCTTCTTAGTGAATATTTAAATGTTGATATTTTGACCTTGAAATATTTTCTTCTTAAGCAATTAAGATGACTCCCATTTTTTTTTTATGTGGCAAACCTTAGAAGACCAACTTCTTAGAAATTTGTGTGCAATAGGGACCAACGATTTTGGTGAATACATTGAAGCCAAAAGTTCAAATTTAGGGGTATTTGATGTTGCGTCAATTTTAGCTCAAAAAAGCTCTAAACCATTAGAATTAAAAGTAGCTCTCTCCCATATCCCTTAATTATAGAGGTATCTAGGGTGATCTCCAAACCAAGCTCCAAATCTCTCCCTTGTTTATTAGAGGGGTTGATCCTTTTTTTTCCTTTCCCTATCATAATTTGATTTGGAATTCAAGGGTGGAAGACCACCTTCACATCTCACAGAGGAGTAGCTGGTGCTCATAGAGGCACCGCTAGGGAAAGAGTGGGTTCTATCCCATAGAACACCCAAAAATCTCAAGTAAGCACTCACTTACCTTACTAATAAAGTTGGGGTGAGCTCGCTCGATTATCGATTCAAAAAGAGGAGAGTGTTCACGATTTATTTCTTTATTTATTTCCTCTCCCTCATCATTTAAAATGTTATTTATTTCCTCTCTAAAAAATGGGTTGAGGGCCTTATCAATCTAAATAAGTTGCTCTACTCTTAGAGCCTTTAAAAATTCATACTTGGGTTGGGTTCGAATGCTTCGATATACATGATTAGCATGCTTGATTAAGGTTCTTGTGGGCCTATAGCTTCTCAATGGCTCAATTAATTAATTCAATACTCCAGGGTGTGATGAGCTTTCTATTTCAAAGGTTTCATCCTGATTCACTCGATCTGAGGCCTAGGTCTCTCTCCGATGCTACAGGTTTCCATTTGACCCATTAAAAAGCTATTGGTCATTCAAATACTAAAACATCTATCTAATAAGGAATCAATATATTGAGGTTCCTTCTCCATTAATTACTATAGTGGTAGGAACAAGGATATTTAGTGAGTTGGTAAAGCTTCATACAAGAAATATAGGAAGAGTATCTTCTTCAGAATCCATCTAGAACTTGAAGAAAAAGAGATCAAGAGAATATCTCATTTATGAACTTCCAAAATTGGAAGAAGAAGAAGGACTAGGAGAGTCCTGATCAAATCTAGAAGGAACATAATTAGAGAGCCAAGAGAAGATCTCACCACCAACACTTCCAGAAATAGAAGGTTGAAGATAAGGTCTCAAGGAATACCAAAAGAAGCTACAAAATAAAAGGCCTTGGAGAGATCTCTACGAGCATCCAGTAAAAGGCTTGGAGAGCCTTGCTAAAGAAATCATCAAAGGAGTTCCAAGGAGAACTCATTGGCGAAATTAATTATTGGAGATAGTGAAATATTTGGGATAATTATTGCCATATTACAATAATTCCAAGAATAAGAATTTACCAAGGAGTGCCAAATCTCAAAATACCTCAAGACATTCAAAATATTGAGAAGAAGATCCTATTTGAATTAAGATTTTGATAAGAATTTTGAAGGAATATTTAGATAGAATAAGCCTACCAAATCCAAGATATTTGGATATTACCTCTCATAGCAAGAAGGCACCACTTTAGAAACAAATATCTCTTCAAATCTATAGCAAAATGATGATACTACAAGAGGAGAACAAACCACCAAAATCCTAAGCTCATGAAAAAGAGTTCAAGACCATATTTTGGTGAAGCTTATCAAGGTAGCCTACAGAGAGCTACAAGATCTTACTCAAGGTAGCAACTTGGTGATCCTAGACACCAAGATCTACATCCTCTACAAAATTGGCAAAAAGGGCTTTTAGAAAAAGGTAAGCAACTATTGGTGCAAGTAGATTCATTAAGTGGATTACTTATTAGATTTGTTTAAGCACCTTAATTTGGATTAAAAATAAGGAGAATTGAATTACAGTATTCAAAAGTGCAAAAAGAGAAAGTTTTCTTTAAGGTTCACTTGCACTTTAGGAGTTGATTAGATTTTATAATTTCAAGCTATCTATAAACTACCTATCATCTACTTTGGAAATAAAAAGAAAACCAGATCCTACTACCTTGCATAAGGAAATTACAAAATAATTCTTGAAGATTCATTTCAGATTATTCTTGATTAGTTACAATAAATTGATTAAGTGCATTATTTTTAAGATTTTATTGGAGTGATAAGGTGAAATTGTTAGTGCATTATAAGTAAAATATTATTAGATTCATTTGCACTATTATACAACTCTCAAAATATTATTATTGTGTTTGTGAGAAGGGCACAAAAAAATAATTTGTCAAAGTGTCTAAAGACACTATTAGTGCATAGAGATCTGAAAATTTGACTAGCCTGAGGAAGCCACAAAATTATCTCAATCATCCAAGCATTGGAGAAGACAATAACCACCAAAAGAGCAGCAAAAGAAGCCTCGAGCAAGACTTGGTGACTCTCAAGTTCAAAGCATAAGAAATAGTGCAAAAAATTATAACAAAATGAGAGCTTCTATCAAGTGGTTACAAGCTTGGATCAATTTATAAAATATCCAAGCAAAAATAGGAAAGTGTTTAATTAAAGAGATAACCTCTAAACCCCTCTATTGCACTAAACATTCTACCACAAAACTAGAAATTCAGATTTGAAAGGAGTGCAAAATAAGGTCCAGTAAAGAATATTTTATATAAAAATGCTTTACATTGTGATGCACTATCATAATCTAGTTTATACAAGGAGAGCAGGCAGATTTAAAGGTGCCTGAAAGGCACTATAGTCATTGGAAAATAATAGCCAAAAGTGGTCATATGCTAGCATCAATCCAAGCATAGCTCAAGGAGCCACTCAAAGGGCTCATTATCCTCATATGACTACTGAACCTACAAGAGACAAGGTGCAAAAGCAAAGGGAGAATCAAAATCATTCGAGAGCAACATAATCTATGAAAGGAGGACGTAAATAAGTAAGAAAGAATAAATTAAAGTATCATTGGAGTGTTTCTTACTCCACATCCGTTGGCTAAAATCAGTGCTCAAAGCCTCCAAATTGTTGCTCCATATCCTAGCCGAAAACATTGCAGGTGAACGAAAGAAGAGTTGGGGATTTTTAGAGTTAAAAGGATTTCTAAAGGGATCATTTGAACTAGTGATAGATATGACATCCATGCAAAGAAGAAAGTAATATTTACAACTAAAGGTAAAACCTAATGATCAAATCAAGTGAGCACTCATATTCAAGAGAGGAGTTACACGAACAGGCTGGTGCATTGAGTGTATGGGATACACTTGTCTATTGGGAGACCAAACATTTTTCTAAAGAATATAATATTCCTACATTACTTGAAGGAATAAAATTGTTTCTTTGGCATATAATTCCCCTCAAGTGCTCAAAGGCAAATGGACGTGCCACTTGGCACTTTAGATAAGAAACTTCTCCATTTTAAGGACATCAACGATCAAGGATAGGAAGTAATCTTTGTATTCACATTTATCACTTCCCTTTCTACGTGCATAGGGTAGAGTTGTAGCAAATCAATAAGGTGATAGAGCCTTCAATGCTCAATTCAAGCAATGTCAAAGGAAGAGTCTAAATGACACCAGATTTGGAATACTTTATACAAGGATAAGCTCCAAGAGATTCCATTGGAGGGTACAATCAAAGTATTTTAAGTTTCTATGTCAATATTGCAGCCCTAGCTCATTTGAAAACATCATTGATGAGGTAAAAGGTAAATTTCATTCCCATTATTATGTGCTTTCTTTATATGGGATTTATAAGGTTAAAATTAAAGGAATTTGACCATATTGAAATCCATATGTCAAAGGGAATATTTTATCAAATAAATATAACATTTGCAATATAAATCCTAGGAGTAATAAGGGTTTCTACTGGAATAAAACTTAAATATTTGCAAATATTATTGTGGTTTAATTTTACCAAAAATTAAGGAGTCATAAGGGTTACTACATCAAATTAATTTATTTGAAATTAGATACACTTAAATTAATTTCCAAAGGATTATTTAAAAGAGAGGTTTATTATAGTTTTTCAAAGGTTGGACATTTATAAAATTATTCTCTCAAACTTCTCAAAAGGAGACAAAATATCCAACACTATAACCTCTTAAAATTTGGGAAAAGTGCCTAGTTCAATAGGAGAAATAAGGGATAATAAAAGTTGATTTTGGTATGTATAAAAATTTACAAAATCAATTAAATATTGAACTATAATTTACAAAAGCACTATATCTCCATAACATACTAGGGAGTCATAAGACATTCTACAAAACTTGGTAATATCAGCATCTATCAAATATTATCAAGTTACAAAAATAAAGCTTTCCTCAAAACCTAAAAATCCTTAAGAGTATATACTCACATTACTTGGGAGACATAAGGAAGCCTACAAAACTAAGGATTAATAAAGGTTTTATCAAATCAAGCTTATATACCTCAATTAGGGAGCCATAAGGATGTCTACTTCCAATAAATGTGCAAACACCAACAAGGATAATTGTTTTAGTAAAGAAAAATTCAATGCTATAAAACTTGGGATCATGAATCTGCTCATAAAATCTGAAAAATATTAGATCTAACTTCAAAAGTAATCCATAGTGAAGACTTATAAGATAATTTTGATACTATGGAATACTATATTCAAGCCCATCTCAATGAAGCTATTGACAATGGAAAAAGTGACATTACACTTTCCTTAGATCTTGTGAACATATTATACATGGCATTGCTCACATATAAACTCTACAAGAATGAAAATGTAGAACAAAGAGGATTGATAGAACTACTCAAAAAGAAGACCAAATTTAATGAGTCATATCTAGAAAAGCTTTTCCAATCCTCATGCAGCATTGGAATTTTAGGATCTACTAATTCAAGATCTTATCATGATTCCCTAAGTGGTTGTTCACAAAATTCTATATAGATTAAAGATAAGAAAGAGGGACCCTCTCTACAAGAATCAAGTAGCAGCACAACCACCTATGAAAGCACAGAGACTAGATACAAAGGCAAAGCTAAAGAAGAAGAAGAAGATGAATCTAAAGGAGGAATATAGTGCAAGGTCAATTGAAAGGAGAACCTACAACTTCAACCTATTTTTACATCATCTAATGCCCCATTGTGTGAAAGGTGCTTCTATGATCACTGGTTTAATAGGCATAGCAGCCAAGTGCTTCTTACCTACAAAAAATTTATAGCTATGGAAATTTCTTATATATTGATATACATATTTGAAAATGGAATGCCAATAATAATATGCTCTCATAATCTTGTTAGCTGTAGCTTTTGGAATAAAATGTCCTCCACAAAAACCATGATGGAATTCTTTAATTGTTTTTAGGACTTCATTTTAAAATAGACAGACTAATAATACACCATCAAGGTGTCTCCAATAAAGCACACCATTTTGCACATGATATTTCTATGTTTGAAGTTTCACTGATCTCATTCTGTTACCTGGCATGTCTTTAGGGAAAGACAAAGTTTGTAGGTATGCTAATATTTCATCATACCATTTACATTCATCATTATTAATCCTTCTAGTGTCACGCATCTCATCTACTATAACAATATTATTAGAGTATTCTCTTTATTTATATGCTAAGTATTTTGCTAAGCCCTGCCCTCTTATAGTTTTGAATATTTTAAATTTAGCATCATATTGCAATAGTTTTACCATCTACCTTGCAGGCCTTCCTAATGGTTCAGATTGAGTGAAGACATATTTTATAGCTATAAATGGGATGCAACAAAAAACCTTGTTAGAACAAAATATATCTTTGAAATATTCTAAGGCTTGAATCACTGCATAAGCATGTTTTTTTAACAGGGTATACTTAATATGTGCTCCTTTTAATCCTAAACTCATGAAAGCTATTGGCATTTCATTATTTTCATCCTTCTGAGAAAGGACTGCAACAATGGAATGTTCATATGCAAATGAATAGACATTGAAATCTTTTGAGTAATTAGGGCAGCTTAAGACTAGGGTAGTAGAAATGGCTTCCTTAATATTTTTAAAAGCTTCCATGTTCTCTGGTGTCAATTTTATTTCTCCAATATTTTTTAGCATGTCATTAATAGGTTTGGTCATCTCTGCAAAATTAGAAATGGATCTTCTAACAAAATTTATTTTTCCAAAGAAATACCTGACTCCCTTATTTTTTTTAGGAGGGGGAATTTTTGAGATAGCTTCTATTCTTTATTGATCTATACTCACCCCTTTTTCTAAAACTGTGTGACCTAGTAATTTTCCTTGTGTAGTTCCAAATATACATTTCTTTGGATTCAAGGAAATTCCAAAATCTTTGCACCTGGCAAATCCTGGAACAAGATGTTCCAAGTGATCCTCTAGATTTTTGGAAAATACTGTAATGTCATCCAGATACACAAGTACTATTTTGAACATAAACCCTTTCAAGGAAAAATGCATTACTCTCTGAAAGGTTACCCCTGCATTCATGAGACCAAAAGGCATTCTCAAATATTCAAAAATACCCTAGGGTGTGGTGAATGTTGTCTTATGTTTATCTTTTGGATTAATCTATATCTAATTATATTCATAAAATCCATCTAACAAGGACATTCTGTATGAACCAACTACTGCTTGCAATAGTTGTTCCATATTGGGAAATGGATACTTGTCCTTCAACGAGCTTTTATTCAAGTTTATAAAGTCTACACAGAGTCTAATATCCCCATTTTTATTTTTTATTGGTACTAAGTTGTATATTCAAGATGAAAACCTTAATTTTTTTATAGTTTTGAAATCCAACATTTTCTATACCTCTTTTTGCATTATTGGGTGCAAGGTAGGGTTATACTTCCTCTATTTTTGTCTAAAGAGTTTGGAATCCTCATTCAAGGGTATGATGTGTGACATAACATCTATTTTTAAGGTTTTAAGATCTTCATATGTCCAAGCAAAGTGTTCCTTATTTTTTTTTTTAAAACTTATATATCCAACTTTTTCTTTTTCTGGTAAAGCTTTGTCTATTTTTACCATTTTGGGCTCTTCAACTGTACCAATTTTAACATCTTCAGCTATAGTTTCTTTCTAAGAGGTTTGTATGCTTTGTCAAAATAATCAAATAAATTTTTTAGAGAAACTAATCCTTTTGGTATTCTATTTGTTTTTAGTTCGATTAGTTCTACTGGTTCTCCTATTTGATCTTTTAATTTTTCATCTTTTTCATCACAAATTATGTTAGCATACTGATTTTGTAATGTCATAAAGTCTTTTGTATTGATATTATATTGAAACACCTATAAGTCGACAATATTTTCTGGTACAGAAGGTTTATAAACTGAGATGATTGGGAACCTGTCCATATATTATGTAGTAATTTATGGACTATCCAGGCCTAATGCATTTACAGCTAAAATTTCAACAACATGATTATGTTCTCTAGGAATGTATGAAATATTGAAATCTAAAAAAAAATTAATTTCTTCCAATACTACAATTTTATACTATTTAACCTAGGATGTTTGGTTTGATACTTTCTTCTTATCTGTTGGATAATTAATTCTGCATATCTAGCCATAGTAAAGTAGTTTATGCCCAACTATTTAGCTTTTCTAAGCCCTAGTAATAAAACTTCATACTCAACTACATTGTTAGTGCAAGGAAATTATAATATGTATGGAATACCAAGGTGATTTCCTTTTAAATTAGTTAAATTGACTCCTACACCTGCTCCAGAATGATATTTTACTCCATAAAAAGTCATGGTCTACATTTCTTGTGTTAATACTATATCTAATTCAGCATTAATCATTTTCATAATTTTTGGATCCATGTTTTTGACTTCTAGTACTTCTACAAGGAAAGGGTTATGCCATATTGAATATACTCCTATTTATTTTTCTTCTACTAAATTTACTAAATTTATCATGGTATCATCTACCTTAATTAACTCTATAGAATATTTGTTGAAAGGTTCTCTTCGTAGAATTATTTTCTTTATCAGAAATAGGAATGGTAGCATAGGATAAATCTAATTGAATATATCCCCCTATTTATTCTACCCAATGTCTTCTTAGTGGGAGTGAAAAGAAAGATCAACATCCACTATTGCAACATCCATCACTATACCATTCTTAGGGTGTTGGTCTAGATAAACCAATAATCCAGTTATTACTCCAACACAAGGTACTTGCCTACTATCCATTACTCACACAGGAGCAGAATCTCTTTTACAGGTTAATCCCATTTGGTTAGCTATCATATTGGAAATGATATTGTGTGAAGCTCCACTATTAAGCATGCAATTATGGATCACATACCTCTCTCCTTCATCTGATTTGTATCTTAATGACACATAGAAGGGTCTAATAGAGGATGGTGACATGGTATCTTGCTAATTTTGTCTAGCAGCATTGCAAGATGGGTTTTATTTTTTTCAATAAGTTCGAATGGTCTACATACTTGTTCTCTATATTGTTGAACCTTCATAAGCTCACCAAATGTGATATTAACCTTTTATTTACTAAGTTCTGATCCAGCATCAAATTCTATCTTTTTAATATCAAGTGGTTTATTGCTTTCTTCTTTAGGCATCTCTTCCTCTAATTCTACTAGATCAGGGATTATCTTTTTGGGGGTCTTATCAATTTTTTCTTTACTAATATTTCTATTTGTGGAGGTTTATTTTCTTACTTCACTAGTAGAAGCTTTATCTGTTCTATCAGGGACTGTTCTATTCCTTAAGTTCAGAGTGTGGGTAGCTTCTAATTCTTCTACCTCCTTAGCAATTGGAATTAATTTCCTCTACTTCATTTTGTCATATCTAGACTCATATGGTCTTTGCAAGATTTTGGTACCTTCAGCTACTAAGATCTAGGGATGATGATTTGAAGCATATTTATCCATGTTTTCTTAAAAAAGTCTTTCTCTTGACTCATCTTATAAAGACCAATAGGTATTAATCCTTATGTCTTCTTATGAATCATCATTCAAATCTATATTGTGTTATGTACTTATATACCACGTCATTCTGGGTTATGGGGAGCATCATAGGCTAAGCAAAAATGTAGAAAACCTTATGCAAGATTGACATATGGGATACGATTTGGAACATTGTTCTGATCTCTATCAAATTCTCTTTTCTTCTAGTTATTATTCCCATTGTTCCTATTCCTATTTCCTTTATTTGGGATATTGTTATTCCCTAATCTATTGAAATTTTTCTTGAAGGGAGGGTGATTATCAACTTGTAGCCTCTTTGTTTGTGATGACTCTCCATTATTTACATTATTTACATTATTTCCATTATTCCTTTCTATTATTTCTAACCTGTTGTTCATAGTATTGAACATCTTTGTCACCTAATTAGTCAAATTTTCCATGAAATCCACTTCAGATATCCTCTGCAAATCAAATGCTACCCTTTTTGCTTTTCTATCAGGTTGATTTATCTCTAGAGAGTAAGGCTTCATTTTACCACTATCTAGCATGTTTCTTTCTCCATGCATTCATCAATAGTGGTGGATTGTTCCTACCTTAACTCATAATTGAATTCTCCGTGGACAACATTCTTATAGAAATAAAATTGACTAGATGTCACTAGGCTTGATGTTAAAAGGTATTTTATTCCTAGTTTTGGAAAACCTTCTATTGAAATCATTGATATTTTCATTTTCCTTCTTCTTCATAGTTGCTAATTCGGTTAATAGGGATTGTTCATTTTTTTCTCTTCAAATTTTCTTAGGAACACAGTTTTCATATTTGTAAAATCTACAATGTCGTTAGTTGGGGGGTGTTATACCACTCCCTGGCATCTTTCTCTAATTTTTGCAGAAAAAACCTAAGGAATGCATCTTCGTGTTCTACTTCTAAATTATCCATAGCGTATAGAAAAGTTTTGATATGATCTTCTCCAATTACTAAATTATTTCCTTGAAATATGGGAAGATACTTATGGGCTTTGTTAGATAGAGAATTTAATTTTTTAGGCAAAGCAAAAGGTTTATACCTATTTGTTCTCCACAGTTGGACATTCTTTTGCTGATTTTCCTAAGCCATTATAACTGTAGGGGTAATGGGATTTGGATTCATAGTAGCACTACCTACAAGAATGGTGGGCTGAGAAACTTCTATATAATCTAATGTATTATCTACTACAGTATTAAAATTTACAAGGCTATGAGACTGAGATGAGATGTATTATCTACAACAAAATTAAAAACATCATCTACAGTAATATTAAGAGCAACAGTATTCTGATTTTTATTTTTCTTTACATACTTTCTACTGGTAAAGTAAGACTTATTCTCATAAAAAGTACTCTTAAGAAGTAGGATCTTTTGATTATGGGTAAATACCTTTGGGTTCTTGAATTTTAGAAAAATATCTTTACTGCTTCTCCTAGTATGTACGAGCATGTTCTACTCCTTCTTTCTTGATTTTTGATTTTGAGTTTGATCGGACAGACTTGCCAACATAGGTAGTGCAGAAAGAATAGATTGTATAATCATGATTGCTTGATATTTTTAGTCTCAACCTCATAGGAGATGGTACTTCGGGAATTTCAATAAAATCAAGAAACATCAAGAACACTTCATAAGATGATTGAAAATCATGGGCAAAAGAAAAATAAAGAACGTAAAAGATGTAAAAATTAAAACGTAGGCTCTTTATTCTGAATTAGCTGCCTGTTTATTAAAATATTGTCGTTGAAATAAAATTATTAAAATTGTTGGCATCAATTTTATGGGCCAGTGGAAATAGCTAGTAAAAATATGTCATGAAATCCTAGGTCTAAAATCATGAAGATTCTATCCTCGGCAACGACACCAAAATATTGTTGGAACAAGTTTTTGCATCCATAGGGTTGAGCTGTCACACTACAAGAATTTTTTGAAACCAAAAAACTATTATAGGCTCTGGTCAACCTGCCTCTTTATTTTGGTAAAAGGTGTATTGCTAGGAAAAATGGACCAAAATTGGTAAGGAAACCCCAGTGGTAAGCTTAAGATGTTGCAAGTTTATTCACCCTAGATTTTAATTATACATTACTTATATAAAATTTGACCAAGCATGGACAACAACTTTAATTATACCTTTTATGTAGACCGATGCCTAGATTCATTGGGCTGTTATAGCAATTTTAACAATGCTTTAAAATGAACATAAATAAGGAGGAAAATAAGAAATTGATGCTATTAAACCCATTCAAATATCATAATAATTCTAATAGTTAACCAATGAAAGAAATATTCATAACACATTCAAATAATGTAATATGCTACAAAGTCTCACATACAGAACTAAAAACAAAAAGTATGATAGAATAAAAACCCATAATTGTATTAATTTTCCAATGAATTACAAGCAGAGTTGGCAAAATGAAATTAAAATTTGTTCACAATATTAATACAATGAAAAATAATTGGTCAAAAAATGTAACATGAATTCTTCAACTCTCCTGTTCTAATCTGGTAACAAGAAAAGCCTCTGGACCTCAGGTTCAAAGCTCTGGAAAATTCTAGCTTCTTGAACTCTATTCTATCACACCTACATAGTAAAGGGGAAGAATAAGGGATGAGAAAGAAAAAGACACACAGGGGATACAACAACAAAACTACTAGGCACTCAAGTATACATCTTAGCAATAATTTGCTATCTCTAAAGCTTGATGCCGATTCTGACCTTGGTTGTTCCTTTTATAGCCTTTGGTTCTTGATTCAGTTATTTTTGGCCTTATCTGGGCCTTACAGTTGTCATCATATCCTTTTATATTCAAATATCGTACAACTGTCTCCCACTACTCTGTTTGGCTTGTGTTTCTATATTTGATTATGATCTCTTTCAAAAAGATGACTCTCATCTACATTATGATTTACCATTGACCAACTTTACTGATTAGTTGATTGTGCCTTTGATGAATAGTTTTCCCTTCTTTCAAATTCGTCTTCTAGTTGGTTCCTTGTTTTGAACTCTGGCCTATTTTAGTAATCTTTATTTCTTTCCTTGGAGGTATGTTTAGAATCAACTGTCGACCCCGTACTCTGGTTTCTTTCATTTTTTATTTTACTAAAGTCTTCTGATATGTTTCTCAATGAGCACCCATGCATTAGTATGAAAGGTTATAAAAAACCTCACTATGTTCATCTCTTGCAGGATCCTATTTTTTTGTATGTTGATAAAGACTTTGTTTTTCTTATACATAGTACGGGTGTTGACCAAGAAGGTAGTATGTCTGGCCATCTCTTTTTCATCATCAAGTTCACAATAAAACTCTTCAACCTTACTCATGATGAGATCTTCTATGCCGACAATTTCTAGGAACTCTTCCAATGATAGTCCAATATCTGCCATATTTTCTTTTATGTTATCCAACAAGAAATACATTTATGTTGTATCGTTTTACCACCTCCTCAAGTTTACTTCAAAAAATGATTCCTTCATAAATTCTAGATTATTTTTAATTTCAGAGCTATCTTCTAGGAATACTTCCTTATTTTGCATCTATTCAAATTATTGTGTCATTAATTGGAAGTGGGATGAATGATCTCCAAGTCTTGCTCTTTCTAATATATCAAGCTTTCCATTTCTTTGGCAGTGAATTGGATCACTCTGATTTGTTTGAACATTTTGGTGATCCCATCGATCCTATCTTGTATCTTAAAAGATATTTCTTTTATGATTTTGGAGAGGTAGACTACATAATATATTTATTTCTTAGCTGTAGGAGGCTCTTGTGTAACTTTTTCCTGAGACAACTGTTCCTATAGATTGTTGATCAAAGCATGCATTTCCACCTTTTCCTTATCCCTTATCTCCAATTGGCTTCTCAATTATTTGTTTTTTTGGTGCAGAAGGTCTACAGTTTTCTCATGCATAACTTTATTCATTCTGACCATGTCATCTTCTTCCCCATGCATTGAAATATCCCATGTTTTATCATCAATTCCAAAAAAAAAAAAAATTGTGGTGCAGGTATAAATATATTTGCCATATATGTTCTGCACATGTCTTCATCCATTCTCACAGTAGAGCTTTCCTCAATGCCACCCAATCCTGCTACCATCTATAATTCCTACTCATTGGCAATACTAAAAAATGTTTCTTCTTCTACCCTTTCTAGTGTGACTTTGTTGAGGTTAGATCCATCTTAGACTTCTTTGCCTCAAGGGCAGACATAGCTTCTTATATTTTAACCTTGTTGGAGCCAAATTTGACTCAACATCAGATACCCCCAATTTTAAATTTATGGCTTCAATAAATTTAATAAACGTTGCTAGTCTCTATTGCATTCTCCTCCAAGAAATTTAACTTCAATGGTTTAAGAGTAGTTATAAAAATATTGATATTAATCAAATATAAACTCAAGCCCTTAGTCGTTAATAATATAGCCTTTTGTAACCATTAATATTTATCCGATAATCAAAAGGTCTATGGAATTAAAATTGACCAAACATTCACTAAGGTTTTTTTAATCATTAAAGGAATTTAACCATTGTTTTTCTCTGAGTCCATTAAAATGGTTTGTAATTCATGAAATAAATAAAAGTCCCCCTAAGAAGACCATGGTCCTTATTATAAAATTGATCATAGCTTTCGACCTAAATAAAATAAGTGGACCCCTAAGTCCTTGGGCCTCCAATAATATTGATTAAAACATCAGAACATAAAACCTAAGTTTAAATTTCTAACATAAGAATTTGAGGGTACGTCCCCTTTGGATAAACATCAAACACTTTGGGAAAATCCAAGGGCAACGTTCAAATCCCCCTTGATTGGACGGACGTGCTTTTATAAGCTAACCAATGGTTAAATCAATTGAGTCAAATAATAATGGTATGGTCAAATGATAATAAAATCCTATTAAGGGTTACGTGCCCCTGATTGTTTAAAATATGTGCAAAGCAAATGGATCCAAGGGCAGCACTCAATCTTGATGAAATCGGATGACGGTGATCGCTCGAAATATAAAAGTATTAACATTGGAAGGGTTTAGGTGCCCAAAAATTAATCAAACCATTAATCAAGATTAATGAGGGTTTTAATACATTAGTAATTTTCCCCTTTTGCCTAATCAAAGTGATTTAAGTTTTTACACACCTCATTAGTTATTGAGCGTGCAGGTCAACGAATATCAACGGTCATGCCTGGTCATCGATAAATCCAATGGTTGCACTCTTAACAGACCAATCGACCAATAAAAGTCTTTCATATAAACAAAAGGTAATTACCCTTCATCTTCACTAGATCCGATGATAGTGTACGCCCTTGATCAGATCCAATGACCACGCTCCCACAAATTCATCAGGAGTTGACAAGTCAAAGGTAGGGGTTATCAAAGTGTACGTCACATTCGATCCAATTATGGTGCTATATCTTGATCAGATCCAATGATTGCACTCAAACTAAGTATGATAGGGTTAATAGTAAGAAGTGTTAAAGTCTCAAAATTAATTAAGGTGTTAAACATATTTAACAAGGGTTTTAATACATTGATAATCATTCCCCTTTCATTAATCATGGATTAATAAAGTTTTAAAACATATGCACTTATGTTGGTTAGTTTTCAGGTCTGAAGAAGATCAACGGTTGTGCCCAAACCTGAGGTAATCCAATAGCCATGCATGTAGGAAGTTTACCGTTGAATAAAACATCCACTTAAAATGTGAATAACAAGCATACATCTTAGCCAAATACTATGACAATGCTTAATCATGATGAAATCTGATGATCATGCTTCCTTCAAAATTATCCAAATCTTGGGCATTAGATGGGTCAAAGGAGATCGACGGTCGCATTGGCCTTGATCTAATCCAACGGTAGTGCTTCCATGAATTTTATGACATTGGCAAGTCAAATGTGGATGAATTAAAGTGCACATCACCAATTGATCCAACAATTATGCTCAAACTTGTATGAATCTGACGTCAGTGCTCATCCAGAATACACACAAGCTAAAAAAAATCAACTACGATGCTTGTTCCCACTCAAATCTTATGATAGCACATTACCAAAGGTGATAAGGGTTTAAAGCAGTCATTAATAGAGTCGTGGTCAACACAGATCTGATGATCGTACTTAATCCTACCAAAGCCAAAAATGGTAATTTGTTTAAAATAATTAAAGGTCAAAGGAAATCAATGACCATGCACACATTAAATCCAATCCAATGATAGTGCTTTTCCATGAGGTAAGTGGACATTGAAAAGTCAAAGTACATATCACAAGGAAATCAACGATAGCACTCGACCCTACATTGATCTGATGGCTATGATTTAATCAAGCTCACTTAAATAATATAAATGCACATCGTGGGCTGATTCGATGATCGTTTTCATCTCTTTCTTGATCCAAAAACAATGTATTATGGGAAATAATCAAGGGTTAATATGAAAGCACCCATATTTTGATCCAACAACAGCACCCAAGCTCACCTAGATTTGACGATGATGTTTTTTTGTTAAGATCAAAGGTTAATGGATGAGGTTTATGATTGGATAATTAATAAATTATTAAGGCTAATAAGTAGTTCTTAATCAAGTTTTATAAGGGTTTAATACATATATAATTTTCTCCTTTAATTTTGCTAAACCCTTGCACATATCTGGAGATTGGACGAGCACGCACGTACACACTTTTAATCAAACGGTGAAGGTTTAGAGATGTGGGCAAGGTTTAAAGGATTAAGTATAATGGATATTGGTAAATTATAGTCACCTTGTGGACATTAATAAAAATATATTTTATATGACTAACACATGGGTAAAATCTAATTGAAAATTATATGTCTAGACCTAAGCATTTTTTATTGATTTATTGCAAACTATGATTTTTTACTTAATACATATGGCTAATCTTAACATGCATAGATTATGTTGTGTGACTAACGATCATGCAGGATCATAGAGATCGAAGATGAAAATTAAGACCAATAGATCTAAAAAAAAGTATGGTATGCAATGCTCAAGAAGTAAATACCACAACTAGGATTTGGTGAATTTTTATGGGCACGCACCTCTATGGATAGATCTGACAACCAATCCCAAGAATGCTAACCACTACTTAACAGTATAACTTCTTTCAAAGGTGGTAGAGTATTTATGAGAAAATTCTCGTAAAAAGGTCACTGCTACCACATTCATAATAGCACATCATCTAAAAGAGTAGCTCAATGACCAATAGAAACACTGTGAATAATTGCAAGTGTAAAAACCAAGGTACTCATGGATGTACAGGTCGAGGAAGATCACCTATCATGATATTTCAATTTTGGAAAAAGCACCATGGTAGATATCCATTGGTCAAATTCAAAAGGTAGTTGGTGTCATTACATTAATTATACACTATGTGAGAGCAGTGAAATCATTCCACTCTCAGCCACTTAAAACCCCACTATCAAACACCATCACCACCCTAGTTATCATAAAGTGAAGAACTGGTTCGAAAGAGCAAAGAGTTTCAAGATACCTAAGAAGTGCATACCATGGTGAAATAGAGCAAATTTGGGAAACACAATGGCCACTTGGGGGAATACTTATATGCCAAGTATTTGGCTAAGCCCTATCCTTTTATAGTTTTGACTATTTTGAATTCAGCATCATATTTTAGAAGTTTCACCATCCATCTTGCTGGCATTCCTAAAGGCTCAGATTGGGTAAAAATATCTTTTATTGTTATGAAGGGGATGCAACAGTAAATTGTGTTTGAGCCGAATATACATTTGAAATATTTTAAATATTGAACAATTACATAAGCATGATTTTCCAGTAGGGTATATTTGATATGTGCTCCTTTTAGACCTGAACTCATGAAGGCTATTGGATTTTCATTATTTTCATCATCTTTTTATGAAATAACTGCAGTAGTTGAATGTTCATATGCATATGAATAAATGTTAAAGTCTTTAGAATAATTAGGGCAGTTTAGGGTTGGAGTAATAAAAATGGCTTCTTTTAATTTTTTGAATGCCTCCATGTTTTCTACTGTCCATTTTATTTCCCCAATCTTTTTAACCATGTCATTTATGGGTTTGGTCATCTCTACAAAGTTAGGAACGAATCTTCTGACAAAATTTATCTTGCCAAAGAATGATCTGACTCCTTTTAAATTTCTGGGAGGAATTTTGGATATAGCTTCTATTATTTTTGGATCAATACTTATTCCCTTTTTTGAAACTATATGGCCTAATAATTTCCCTTGTGTAGTCTCGAATATGCACTTCTTGGGATTTAGAGAAATTCCAAACTCTTTGCATCGAGCAAAAACTGCAGCTAAATGTTCTAAGTGATCGTTTGATTTTTTAGAAAAAACTGTGATATCATCCAAGTATACAACTACTATTTTGAACATTAATCATTTGAATATAAAGGTCATTGCTCTCTGAAAAGTAGCATCTACATTCATTAGGCCAAAAGGTATTCTTAAATATTTGAATGTGCCCCATGGTCTAGTGAATGTTGTTTTATGTCTGTCTTTTGAATTAATCTGGATTTGATTGTATCCATAAAATCCATCTAATAGGGACAATCTAGATGAACCAACTACTACTTGCAATAGTTGTTCCATATTGGGCAACAGGTAATTATCTTTTAATGAACTCTTGTTTAAATTTTTGAAATCTATGCAGAGTCTAATATCACCATTTTTATTTCTAATTGACACTAAATTGGATATCCAAGAAGAAAATCTTACCTTTCTGATTATTTTGGAATCTAGAAATTTTTGTACCTCTTTTTGCATTATTGGGTGTAGAGTAGGGTTGTATTTCCTTTGTTTATATCTAAATGGCTTGGAATATTCCTTCAGGGGTATTATGTGTGTCATCATATATTTTCTGAAGGTTTTAAGGTCTTCATAAGTTTAAGAAAAATGTTCTTTATTTTTCTTTAATAAAATGACGTATCTGGCCTTTTCTTTTGTAGGTCCTATCTACCTTCACTATTCTGGGTTCTTTCATTGTACCAATGTTAATATATTTAGATATTACTTCTCTACGTAAAGGCTTGTAAGCTTTGTCAAAATCATCAAATAGGCTCTCTAGAGAAACTAGTCCTTTGGATATCCTATTTGTTTTCAATTGGACTACTTCTACTAGCTCTCCTATTTGGTCTTTTAGCTTGTATTCATCCTTTTCATCATATATTATATCTACATATTGATTTTGAAAAGTCATGAAATCCTTAATGTCTATATCATCTTGAAATACATGCAGGTAAACTATGGTATCTAGCACATAAAGCTTATAAACTGAAATCGTTGGGAACCTGTCCATATATTCTATAGTTATCTCTGGATGATATAGTGCTGAGGCATTCACAGCTAAAAGATCTACAACATGATTTTGTTCTCTTAAAATAAATGAGATATTAAAATCTAAAGTTTTTTCAATTTCTATTTAAACCACATTTTTATATTGCTTTATCCTAGGATGCTTGGTCTAATATTTCGCTTTTATTTTTTGCATAATAAGCTTTGCATCCCCTATCACAGTTAAGTAATTAATGCCCAATTATTTTGCTTTCCTCAATCCTAGCAATAAGGCTTCAATTCGACTATATTTTTTGTGCAAGGGAATTCCAACCTCTAAGGAATACCAAGGTAATTTCCATTTATATCAGTAAAATTAACACCTGCACCTACTCTAGATTGAGATTTAGCTCCATCAAAAGACATGGTCCACATTTCTTGGGTTAATACTCTATCTGATTTAGCATCTATCATTTTCATAACTTCTGGATCCATGTTCTTTGCTTCTGGTACTTCTACTAGGAATAGGTTATGGCATATGGAGTAAAATCCCATCTCTTATTCTTTCATAGATTTTACTACATTTATCATGGTTTTATCTGTTTGAATTAAATCTATTGAGTTCTTTTCAAATGGTTTCCTTCGTAAGGTTATGTTTTCCTTATCTGTTATTGGGATTATAGCATAGGACCAATCTAATTGGATTGAACCTCCCAATTGTTTTGCCCAATGTCTGCTAAGTAATAGTAAGAAGAAAGGATCTACATCAACTACTGCAACATCCATGACTATGCCCTTTTTGGGGTGTTGGTCTAGGAAAACCAACAATCCAATTATCACCCCTACACAAGGAATTTGTTTGTTGTCCATTACAAAAATAGGGGCATAATCTCTTGTACATATTAATCCCATTTGATCAGCTATTAATTTGGGCATGATATTATGTGAGGCTCCACTATCTAGCATGCAATTATGAATCACATACCTTTCTCCTTCATCTTAATTATACCTTAACGATACATATAAGGATCTGACAGAGGATGGTGATCTTGTATCATCTTGATTTTGTCTAGTAGCATGGCAAGTTGGATCTTCATTTTTTTCCACTAGTCCAAATGCTCTACATACTTGTTCTCTGTATTGCTAAACTTTCATAAGCTCTCCAAATGTGATGTTAAATTTCTATTTACTAAGTCATGGAAATCTACTGTGCTTCTTCACTAATCTCATTTTAGGCTCTTCAGACACTTGTCTGCATAGTTCTAGGGCAACGAGAGATAAGAAAAAATGCATAGGCAATATTTTTGGGGGAATCTTAGCTCCATAGAGCTAAATGTATGTGAACCCTTAAGAGAAGAAATAACCCCCTATGTATTTTTCCTTTATAAAAGTTCTCACTCCAGGTTAGGGTATCTTAGGGAGGAAACCAGTTAAAATCCAATGAAATTCAACCATGAAAAAATCACAAAACCAACCCATGTGAGTACGACCTTCATGTATCTTCCAAAAACTAGTTTGGATGTAAGGACTCTCAATAGCCCCAACCCTCTTTTGACTTCTGTCTCCCAATTGACCCACTAGTAGGTGTATGAGTATGGAGTAGCTATAAAATATTGGCATCTCCTATCTTTGTTTCATAATAGCTTCTTTTAAATATTTCATCTATGAGTGCATATGATCACTCAATTCTCATTCCCAAGCATAGATTGGGGTACCTATTGCCCGGTTACACTGTGCTACTAAATGTAACACTTTCCTACCTACTACACTGAGGTCTTGCACTCCTAAAAGAATTTTAGCCATATCATAGAAGTCCTGGACCCATGGTTTGAATGCAGTTTTTTTGATAGAAAATTTATCAACTATTTTCTCATGTTCTTCAAAAAATGATCTAAAAATTTCTTTGTCAACATTTGGGACTGAGGTCCAAGGTGTAGACCAATTGGTTCATCCAATCCCTATAAGGGGGGCAGAGGTCCAAGGTTCAAATCTCAGGACTCACTGAATTGAATGCTTGTCCCTTTCCTGGTGCTTTCAGTGGCGTAAAAGGTTTAAAATGATTATGGCATGGTGGTTCTAGGGGCAGAATGCATGAAGATCTGTGTGGCGGCTTCCAGGATGGACAACGCAGAATACTATGGCAGCCATAAAATCTAGACAGCCTGCCACCATGTAAATACAAAAAAAAAAAAACATTTGGGACTGCCTTTCAATTACCTATTTTACTAGCTGAGTGTTAGCAGGTGCCATCTTGAAAACTTATGTGTCTAGCCGCTATACTGAATATTGGTTGATCTTTATTATATTGAAACATCTTGGTATTCTCATCATACACTACAACTAACCAGGCTAACAAGTTGGAGGAGTAGTACACCTTCGGACATATCAATTTTCCTAGATTACTGGTCCACCTAATACATATTGGAAAACCCTTATGTTGTAGTCTCCTCACTCTGTGGAACATGTCTACTAGCAACAAATGAGCTTTATCATCATTTTCCATTGTACAAGCAAAACTTATGATGTAGATATTCTCCATCTCATACTGCTGTGCAGGAGTGAGCTTTTTACTGGGCTCACTTTTTTGGGCGAAATCATACATCGTACTCCCAGGCATAGCTGGTTCGGGGAGCTCAACATAAGGCAACTAGTCCATGATGAATTTTACTGCCTCTACTCTATCTTTGGGCATGAAATCATTTTCCTAAGCCTCCATATTTTTTTGGTCACTGTGTTAGCTTTTTTAAACGAAGCTCTCAAATCTTTGTTCACTTTTTGTTCTTTTGAACCAGTCCTTTTATCAAGATTACCAGGGTGGTAAGGTTGTTCTATATGGTGATCTTAAATAATCAATGGTGAAGTGGGTTCACTGTCCTAGCATAACTTTTCATTAATATCATGCCACAAACTACCTTTTCAAATTTACTAATAGAGATCTACCAAAGCGTCACTTTCTAATGTCAGATGGTTAAGGTAGGTGGCTTTTTCTTGTTCTGTATGTCCATAGGGACTTTGATCTATGTACTCACAATCATTCATTGCTTCCTTATTGGTCATCGAACTTGACATATTTTTGATGTGGAATTATAAACGTGGCGGTGGTGGCTTTTCATGAGAAAGTGTTCCACTCTATAGGTTTTGAAAGAAATTTAGATTTGAAAATGGTTACACCATTAATCAAGGTGGTAATTATTTTGAGGATCTGTCATTAGATTTGGTTACCAAATTGTGTGCCCATTGGATCTATCAATCTATGATAGCCATTGGATAAGATTCACATCGTATGCCTATGTTTGATACCATTAGATCTGCAAGAATGTTAGCCTTGTAACATCAAGGGTTAATGTCAATTGTGAGTGATCATGCACAGTATAGGAGATATCTTTAGCATTTTTCTTGGTTAATTAATATTAATCATTGAATTAGGGATTTCACCTTTCGTCTAATACTTATCATTAAAGAGTATTTGAAGAATCACTAACCTTTGGTTAATATATAACCTTTAATAACTAGATTATCTTGCTAATGATTTACCGTTCGATCAATCATGTGATCCCGCACATTCGTTCAATTATTTAGACATGTGCCAAGGTTTATCAAGAATGGGGGATCATTATCAATGTGATCAAACCCTTTTTAAACCTTAATTAATTTTCCTTTGGTGAAATAAACCATGTCTCTTAATCCCCAAGTAAATTGGTCATGCACGACCATCGAATTTGGTTGGGCTTTATCGCTATTATTGGATTTGGTAGATCTATGCTCTTGTTATCAAACCTTATTTTCCTTAGATAGTCTCGATTAAGCGCTATCGTTGGATCTTACTTGGTATGAACGTGGTCGTTGGATCAACTCACAATGTGTGCTCTTATTTTTATGGGGTTTTGATTTGATCATGGTTGTTAGATCTCGACAAGTCGAGTGCTGCCATCATATCAGGATGTAGTTGAATTATTTTTAATGGGTGCTTGTTTAGATAAAGTGCTATCATTGAATATTTCCCAATTGCATGTGATCATCAGATCTTATTTTATATTTATTCAACTTATCACCCTTTAATGGCTTCATGAAATTGTAGTTGTTGGATCTAGGTGGGATCATGCGCTTTCATTGATTTCATTAGCTTTGATTTGTCCTTTGAACAAAGCACCACCGTTGGAGCTTCCTAGTTGGCACGTGATCGTTGATCTTCATGGATTATTATTTTAAAGAGCCCTATTTTAATCTTTGAGCAACAATTTTGGATTGGGACCGTTATATCAACAAGGGTCAAGCGCAACCATTGGATCTACCTAGATTCGGGGGTATTTGACTTTGACTTAGATGGGATCCTTTTATTGATTAACTACTTTGTGATGCACACTGTCATTGGATTACTCCTGGTGAAGGCACATCCGTTGATATTCCTCAGACCTACACATGCTTTAATCATGAGCATGATTAGTGATTTCAAACTAACCTTGGTGATTCGTGGTGAAGTGCATCCATCGGATTGACTCTCGATCAAGTGCAACTGTGGATATTTCGTAACCTACAAGTTAGGTAACCGAAAAGTGTATGCTATTTATTTTCATTTGAAACCTTAGATTTTCAAACTTTAGACCATGGAGTTCTATATCATTAGGCCTTGAATTATATTCTTTTAATACTTTAGGACTCAGGGGTTTATTCATTAGGCTTAGGTACGATTATTATTTTTAAAAGGAAGGCTCACATTTGATTCATGGGTTGTGGCCCTTACTTTAAAGTTGGGTATTTTTATGATTTTTCATGGTTTTGGATGCTTATATAATTTGAATTTTATGGATTTTCAAATGGTAAAACAACGGTCATAGCTCAATTCAAAAAATGGCTAAGGTTAATTTCATAAATCAATAATATGGAAATCAACTTCTCAGGTGAAAATGCAACAGAAGCTAGCAACCTTTGTTAATTTTATTGAAACCAAAAATTTAAATTTGGGGGTTTCAGATGTTGAGTCAATTTTTGCTCCAAAACTTCCCTTGGATTAACGATCATCCAAGTTGGTAAAACTTGATGGGTGTGTATCCTCATGATCAAATCTAACGACCAGTGCCTAGAAAGATGATCACTTCTTAACAGTATGTGTTTTAAGCTAACTCTTTTATAGGCCCAAGATAGTAGAACATTTATGTAATTTTCACATTAAGGTTAATACCACCACGATCTTAATTCCATGTCAGAAGAAAGTGCAGACCAATAACCAATAGAAACATTGTGAATGATTGCAAATACACAAACCAAATTCCTTGCAGATGTACAAGCCGAAGAAGATCACATCATAACTGTTCGATTTTAGAAATGATGAAATGGTAAGCATACATTGGCTAATTTCAAAAGGTAGTTGATGAAACTCCATTAATGATACTCCATGTGAGATCAATGAATCCACTCAACCCTTAAGTACTTAAACCCCCACTCCCAAGAATCACTGTCACCCTTGTTGTTTCAAGCAAAGGACAAATAGAGGAAAGAACTATTATCGATGAGTAAAGAGATTGAAAGAGTTGGGAGAGTGTGTTTCTATCAGTTGGAATATTTTTTAAGAAGTAAAATGGCCACTTGGGGAAATACGTTCATGCCTAAGGATACCAAAGAGGTTGTGAAATTTATCACAAAATAGTCACTGTAGAATGATCTCCCTAAATAAACTGTACCTGGGATTGTAATGTATGATTTTGCAAAGAAGTGTGGGCCAAACAAGAAACTCACACTAACACAACAATATGATATTGAGAAAATTTGTGTTTGAAACTTTGGGCTTACCATGAAAAATCTACAATGAGCCCCGTGGTTGTTGGCTAACTTGTTCTCCAAAGCAAAGAGGTCACAAAACAAGGGCTTCCCCAAGAGCAATAGATGGACCATCAACCTAGGGAAACTGATATGTCCTAGAGTATACTACTCTTTAGACCTAATGGCGTGGTTGGTGATGGCCTATGACAAAAGGACCAAAAAAATTTCAAATAACAAGGATCGACCATGTCATTTGATGGAGCTAAATATGAATCTAAAGTAGGTGCAGGTGTTAATTTGACTGATATAAAGGGAAATTACCTTGGTATTCCTTACAAGATGGAATTCCCTTGCACTAATAATGTAGCCGAATATGAAGCCTTATTACTAGGGTTAAGAAAAGCAAAAGAATTGGGCATTAATTACTTAACTGTGACAGGGGATGCAGAGCTTATTATACAGCAAATCAAAGGTAAATATCAGACCAAGCATCCTAGGCTAAAGCAATATAAAAATGCGGTGTTAGAAGAAATTGAATTTTTTTTTAGCTTTTAATATCCCATTTATTCTAAGAGAACAAAATCAGGTTGCAAATATTTTAGTTGTGAATGCCTCAGGCCTAGATCATCCAGAAATAACTACAGAATATATGGATAGGTTCCCAACGATTTCAGTTTATAAGCTTTTTTATGCCAAATAACATAGTTTACCTACAGGTCTTTCAAGATGATGTAGACATTAAGGATTTCATGACTCTGCAAAATCAATATGCAGATATAATATATGATGAAAAGGATGAAGACAAGCTAAAAGACCAAATAGGAGAGCCAGTAGAAGTAATCCAGTTGAAAACAAATAGGATACCCAAAGGATTGGTTTCTCTAGAGAGCCTATTTGATGATTTTGACAAAGCTTACAAGCCTTTACGTAGAGAAGTAATATCTGAAGACATTAACATTGGTACAATGAAAGAACCCAAAACAGTGAAGGTAGATATGGCCTTACCTACAAAAGAAAAGGCTGGATACATCAATTTCTTAAAGAAAAACAAAGAACATTTTTCTTGGACTTATGAAGACCTTAAAACCTTCAAAACGGATGTAATGACACACATAATACCCTTGAAGGAAGATTCCAAGCCATTTAGATAGAAACAAAGGAAATACAACCCTACTCTACACCCAATAATGCAAAAGGAGGTACAAAAATTGCTGGATTCCAAAATAATTAGAAAGGTAAGATTTTCTTCTTGGATATCCAATTTAGTGCCAGTCAGAAAGAAAAATGGTGATATTAGACTCTGCGTAGATTTCAAAAATTTAAACAAAATTTCATTAAAAGATAATTACCCATTGCCCAATATGGAACAACTATTGCAAGCAGTAGTTGGTTCATCTAGATTGTCCCTGTTAGATGGATTTTCTGGATACAATCAAATTCAGATTAATCTAGAAGACAGACATAAAACAACATTCACTACACCTTGGGGCACATTTGAATATTTAAGAATACCTTTTGGCCTAATGAATGTAAGTGCTACTTTTCAGAGAGCAATGGACTTTGCCTTCAAAGGATTAATGTTCAAAATAGTAGTTGTATACCTGGATGATATCACAGTATTTTCTAAGAATCCAAAAGATCACTTAGAACATTTAGCTATAGTTTTTGCTCGGTGCAAAGAGTTTGGAATTTCTCTAAATCCCAAGAAGTGCATATTCGGGACTACACAAGGGAAATTATTAGGCCATATAGTTTCAAAAAAAGGAATAAGTATTGATCCAAAAAGAATAGAAGCTATATCCAAAATTCCTCCTCCCAGAAATTTAAAAGGAGTCAGATCATTCTTTGGCAAGATAAATTTTATCATAAGATTCATTCCTAACTTTGTAGAGATGACCAAACCCATAAATGACATGGTTAAGAAAACTGGAGAAATAAAATGGATAGTAGAAAACATGGAAGCATTCAATAGAATAAAAGAAGTCATTTCTATTACTCCAGCCCTAAACTACCCTGATTATTCTAAAGACTTTAACATTTATTCATATGCATCTAAACATTCAATTACTATAGTTCTTTCACAAAAATATGATGAAAATAATGAAAGGCCAATAGCCTTCATGAGTTCAGGTCTAAAAGGAGCACATCTTAAATATACCCTACTAGAAAAGCATGCTTATGCAGTTGTTCAATATTTAGAACATTTCAAAGGTATATTCGGCTCAAACAAAGTTTATTGTTGCATCCCTTTCATAACAATAAAAGATATTTTTACCCAATCTGAGCCTTTAGGAAGGCCAACAAGATGGATGGTGAAACTTTTGCAATATGATGCTGAATTCAAAATAGTCAAAACTGTAAAAGGATAGGGCTTAGCCAAATACCTAGCATATAAAGGAGAAGACTCTAATAATGTCATTACAATAGATGAAATGCATGATGATAGGAGAATCAATAATCAAGAATGTAAATGGTATGATGAAATCCTCGCATATTTACAAACTCTGTCTTTTCCCAGAGATATATCAACAAATAGAATGAGGTCAGTAAAACTTCAAGCTCAAAAATATCATGTGCAAGATGGTGTGCTTTATTGGAAGCACCCTGATGGAGTGTTATTAGTTTGTTTATATGAAAATGAAGTCCCAAAAATAATTAATGAATTTCATGATGGTTTCTGTGGAGGACATTTTGCCCCAAAAGCCACAACTAATAAAATAATGAGAGCAGGATATTATTGGCCTTCCATTTTTAAAGATGTATATAGATATGTTAGGAACTATCATAACTACTAGGTTTTTGCAGGAAAGAAGCAACTAGCAGCCATGCCCCTCAAACCAATAATCATTGAAGCACCATTCACCCAATGGGGCATTGACCTAATTGGAGAGATCAAGCCTAATTCATCAGGCCAACACAAGTATATTATAACTGCAATGGATTACTTTACAAAGTGGGTAGAGGTTGCACCTCTAAGAACATCCACAATGACCACCATCATCAAATTCTTGAAAGAAAACATTATAACTAGGTTTGGAGTTCCTCAAAAATTAGTAACAGATAATGCACAATATTTTGTTTCATATGAAATGGTAGAATTTTGTGCTAACTATGGAATTGAACTCTCCCATTCTACTAATTATTACCCCCAAGGGAATGGTCTTGCTGAGTCATCAAATAAAAATGTAATAACTAGAATAAAAATATCATTGGGTAAGAACAAAAGGGGATGGGACAATGAACTTAAATTTTCTCTTTGGGCTGATAGGTTATCTTTCAAAAGAAACACAGGAAGGACTCCCTATGAAATGGTATATGGAGAGAAAGCCTTATTACCCTCAAGAATAGAAAAATTGGCACTTTCCCTCTTGTTGCAAGATCATGAAGATCCCAACCCTTTACAAAGAAGGCTAGACCAAATTGTCCTGTTAGAAGAGCAAAGAAGAGAAACCCTTAATAGAATGATGGAACAAACCCATAAAACTATGAAATTGTTTAATAAGAAAGCCAAGGGTACTCCTTTCTCTCAAGGAGATATAGTCATCTATTGGGACCCTAAAAATGATAAGCATGGTGAAAAGGGTAAACTTGAACCTAAATGGATTGGTCCATACCAGATAGCCCATGTTATAGGTCAAAATACTTACAAGTTGCAGACTTTGTAGGGAGAACTAATGGCTATCCCTATTAATGGCCAACACCTCAAGATGTACAATCCCTGTTGAAGGTGAAAATAAAAATAAATAAATAAAAATAAAAACAAAAACCCCAAAAATAGAGTGATGTATTTTGTTGTTATTTTGTTTACTAGATAAGCTTTTCTTTTATTGTTAGTATAGTTCTGAGTTTGCTGTTTCACATGGTATTCTTAGTTTGATGAGTATACATTATTGTTGGTTCCTCCAAAAACAATAAGAAGAAAGGAGATTTATTTTAGACTTTGATGAGGTTTACAATTTTTCAAATATGAATGTTTATGCATGGGTCATATGATAAGAGATAAAATAGAATGAAATCAGAGCTGATTGAAACACCATGTTAAAGCCTCACATTACAAATGATACTTAAGGTGACTTCAAGGTCCAAGGAACAAAGTTATCTTTGAGAAGGTGGTTGAGCTAAAAATCATTACACTCATCCTTTTAGCTAAAAACTAATCCTCAACTTAGGCATACTCATTGCACAATTTTCTTATATCAAAATCTTCTCAAACGAGAAAGAAAATCAAAATAAAGTAAATTGAGTCACTGCTTGAGATATCTTGGAAAACCTCTATCGGGGCTATAGACGCTTGACTGGTAGTAGAGTAAAATCATATGGGATTAGAAGCAACTCCACCAAGGCTATAGATGCTTGACTGGTAGTGGAGCCCTACAGAATGGTGAAAATATTTAAGAGTGAAATCATACATTAGGCTTAACTATTTTTCTCAGATATGGCAAAGTTCTGGAAGACTTAGAAATCAAAATGAATGCACAAACACACACATGGGCCAAAGCATGATGGAACAAATAGCTTTGACAAATTATGTGTAATCATATCCTATGACTTAGCTAAAATAAACATAACAATATATCTAAAAAACTCATCTGTTTCTAAAATTCTGACCCTAGTTTCCAAATTGAATAAAAGGGATTACAGTTTTTAATGCTCTATTACTTTGATATTATGTCGTTGTTACAATTTTTTCAATTTAAAAAGTTATTATGTTTTATTTTTTAAGCTTTACTTATCAATCTTGATGATTTGAATTTTTGTCTAAAGATTGAAATAAAACCGGGAGATTCTGTAATTCTCAAGTGCCTCATGTTTTCAACACATTGTCCCAGTCAGAGCCTATGTTGGAGCCAAAATTGACTCAACATCTGAAACCCCCAATTTTAAATTTTTGGTTTCAATAAAATTAACAAAAGTTGCTAGCCTCTATTGCATTTTCATCTGAGAAGTTGACTTCCATATGTTTGAAATATGAAATTAACCTTAGCCATATTTGGATTGATCTTATGACCGTTGTTTTATCTTATAAAAACTCCTTGAAAAGGTCAAATCTCTAAAATAATTGGGATTTTGATGGTTAGGTTTATAATCCATAAATCAAATGTGAGCCTTCCTTTTAAAAATAATAATCGGACCTAAGCCTAATGAATAAACCCCTAAGTCCTAAAAGTATTAAAAGGATAATAGGTCTAATGAGAGAACACCATGGTCTAAAGTCCGAAAACCAAAGATTCGATGAAAAATTAATTAAAACCTTGAGGGTATGCGCCCCCTAAAAATTAAACATTGAGCTAATCAGCTAAATCTGATGGTAGCACTTGATTAAGATCTGATCGAATGGTCGTGCTCTCATAAAAGGTTCATTAAAAGGGCTAAAGGCCAAAATATTAATTAAAAATGTTAAATAAGATTAGCGAGGGTCTAACACATTAGCTAATTACCCCCTTTTGGCTTTAATCAAGGATTATCAAAATAAAGTGATGCACCCCTTTCGGTTATCAAGCTTGCAGATTACAGGAGATCTAAAGGCAATGCTTCATCGAGGAGAAATCGGATGGATGCACTCGACTTAATAAAGCACCCTGGTCTAAAGTTTGAAAGCCTAGGTACAATGGTCATGGAAGATCCACGGTTGTGCTTGATCAAGAATTGATCCAATGGATGCGTTTTGTCACAAACCACCAAGGTAAACCAAGGTATTATTATAAGATTATGTTTAAATCGTGCAAAATCAAAGGAGATCAACGGGTGCGCTCTTTCATAGGACAATCTAATGGTAGCACTCACTTCATATAAACAAAGGTAATTCGGGTGGTAAGACCAAATCAACACTTGATTAGTCAGATTAATCACGTTTAGCAAGTGTCCTAACATGTTACTAGTAACCCCCCTTTCACTTAATCAAGGTTAATGAAAATTAGTAGCATGCACCTTTCGGTTACCTAACTTGTAGGTTACAAAATATCCATAGTTGTGCTTGATCAAGAGTCAATCCGACGGATGTGCTTCACCACGAATCACCAAGGTTAGTTAAATTCACTACCCATGCTCACAACTAAAACATGTGTAGGTCTTAGGAATATCAATGGATGTGCCCTCACTGGGGGTAATCCAATGGTAGTGTGCATCACAAAGCAATCAACCAATAAAAGAATCCCATCCATGTCAAATTCAAATACCCCTGTATCCAAGCAGATCCAACGATTGCGCTTAAGCCTGGTTGATCTAACAGTCGCACTCCAAAAAAATTGTTCAAATATTAAAAGAGGTCTCATTAGAAAAATAATCAATGAAGATCAACGGTCGCATGCAATCTAGGAAGATCTAATGACAACACTTCATTCAAAGGAAAAATTGAAGCTAATAAAATCAACAAATGCACTTGATCCTACCTAGATCCAATGATCACAATTTAACAAAGCCATTAAAGGTTGATATGCCAAATAAAGATAAAATAAGATTTGAAAAGATCCAATAGTAGCGCTTTATCAAAGCAAAAATCCATGAAAAATAATACCACTATGTCCTAATCTGATGACAGCGCTTTGTCAGAACAATCATACTTTAAGAAGAGTGTGATTATATCTGGATCAAACCACTGCACCTATTCCTTATTTAAATCCAATGACAACGCTTAATCGGGACTAAGAAAAATGAGGTCCGATAACAAGAGAATAAATCTACCATATCCAACGATAGTGGTGAAGCCCGACCAGATCCGACGATCGCGCATGACTAGTCTACCTAGACATTAAGAGACATGGTTTATTTCACCAAAGGAAAATTAATTAAGGTTTAAAAAGGGTTTGATCACGTTGATAATGATCCCCCATTCTTGATAAACCCTAGCACATGTCTAAATAATCGAACGAATGCACAAGATCGCATGGTTGATCGAATGGTAAATCATTAGCAAGGTAATTTGGTTATTAAAGGTCATATATTAACCAAAGGTCAGTAATTCTTCGATTACTCTTTAATGATAAGTATTAAATGAAAGGTGAAATCCCTAATTCAATTATTATTATTAATTGATTAACCAAGTAAAATGCATAAGATATCTCCTATATTGTGCATGATCACCATTAACATGAACCCTCGATATTACAGGGCTAACATTCTTGCAGTTCCAATGGTATCAAACATAGGTATACGATGTAAATCCTATCCAACGACAATTATTGATTGATGGATCTAATGCACACACATTTTGATAACCAAATCTAATGACGAATCCCAAAAATAATCACCACCTTGATTAACAGTGTAACTATTTTCAAAGCCAAATTTCTTTAAGACCAATAGAGCGAAACACTTTCTCATGAAAAGCCACCACCACCACATTGGTATTTCTACATCAAAGGGACAATCATTTTGGCAACCAATAGGAGAACTATGAATGATTACGAGTACACATATCAAAGTCCCTGGGAACATATAGAATGAGGAAAGCCACTTACCTTAACTGTCCAACATTAGAAAGTGACACGTAAATTTGATAAGGCAATTGGTGGCACGATATTAATGAAAAGTTATGGGAGGATAGTGAACCCACTTCGTCATTAAGGATTTAAGATCACCATATCGAATAACCTTACCACAATAGTAATCTTGAGAAAATGACTGGTTTGAAAGAATGGAAAGCGAGTAGAGATTTGAAAGCTTCATTTCAAAAAGCTAACGCAGTGACCAAAAATAAAATGGAGGCTTAGGAAATTGATTTCATACCTAAAGACACCGCAAAGGTAGTAAAGTTCATCACAAAGCAGTTGCCTTATGCTGAGCTCCCTGGACTAGCTGTGCCTAGGAGTACGATGTATGATTTTACCCAAAAAAGTGGGCCTGATAAAAAGCTCACTCCTGCATAGCAATATGAGATGGAAAACACCTACATCCAAAGTTTTTCTCGTATGATGGAAAATGATGATAGAGCCCCTTGGTTTATAGCAAACCTATTCCACAAACCAAGGAGACTACAACATAAGGGTTTTCTAAGATGTACTAGGTGGACCAATAATATGGGAAAATTGATGTCCGAAGGTATACTACTCCTCCGACTTGTTAGCATGGTTAGCTATAGCATACGACGATAATACCAGAATGTTTCGAGATAATAAATATAGACCAGTGTTAGTATAGCGACTAGACACATCGAGCAAGTTTTCAAGATGGTGCCTACCAATACTTAGCTCGTAAAATAGGTAATTGAAAGATAGTCTCGAATGTTGACAAAGATATTTTTAGATCATTTTTTGAAGAGCATGAGAAAATAGTTGATAAGTTTCCTATCATAAATATTGCATTCAAACCATGGTTCTGGGACTTTTGTGATATGACTAATATTCTTTTAGGAGTTCAAGACCTTAGTGTAGTGGGTAGGAAAGTGTTACAATTAGTATAATAGTGTAATCAAGTAATAGGCACCCCAGTCTATATCTGGGAGTGAGAATTGAGTGATCAGATGCACTCATCTATGACATATTTAAAAGAAGCTATTCTAAAACAAAGACTGGAGATGCCTGTCTTTTCCAACTACTCCATTCTCATACACCTACTGGTGAGACAATTGAGATAGAAAAGCTGCAAAAGGGTTGGGTCTATTGATAATCCTTACGTCCAAACCAGATTTTGGAGGATACATGAGGGTCGTACTCTCATTGGTTGGTTTTGTGATGTTTTCATGGTTAAATTTCACTAGATTCTAACTAGTTTCCTCCCCGAGAGACTAGGGACTGGAGTGAGAACTTTCATAAAGGAAAAAGACATAGAGGATTATTTCTTCTCTAAAGGGTTCACATACATTCAGCTCTATGGAGCTAAGATTCTCCCAAAAATATTTCCTATGTATTGTCTCTTATCTCTCATCACCCTAGAACTGTGTAGACAAGTGGTCGAAGAGGCTAAAATGCGATTAGTGAAGAAGCACGGTAGAGTTCCATGCTCACTGTTCCTTGCAGATTTAGAAATTATATGTTTATGGGATATCCAAACTTTACTCAAGGGGATGTATGATTTGGATCTCATGGATTTTGAGGAGATAACTTGGAGGCCTTATGATCCATAGGGGAAGTACGAAAGGTCAATGAAAATTTGAGAATACGCTTGGGTCAAGCATAGAAGTGATGCTTACGAAGAATATTTATTAGATGTTGTAGATAAAGAAAAATATTTATAGACTATATGGTAAGAGTACCCCTTTGAAAAAATGGGCAATTCATAAATACAAAAATCCTATGAGTACCCACCAAAATTAGATTTTATCAGAGGATTTTTAGTGTAATCTGTTGTCCCCATTTTACCAGAAGCCACCCAAGCAATCAGGGAGGACCCTTTATTAGAATTGATAGAGTATCAGGGCATTGATCTAATGGTATTTACTATGAACCCTATAGATATTATAGAACAACAAGTCAAAATACCTAATAATTCCCCCTCAAATTGGAGACAACACCTAGCACTTCCCAAAAAGTCTCTAAAAGCTTGAGTGCAGCAAAAGGAAAGGAGATAGTTGTTGCACCAGTTCAAGAGCTAATTTCTCCCTAGCAAGCTATAGTTCCCATCTCTAGCAAACTATTAATAGTAACCAGTGTGATGAAGTTAGCCCCCAGAGCTATTCCCAACTCTGAAAATAAAATACAGAGAAATAGAAATACCATAAGTTTTATAGATGAATATGAAAAGAGTAGGAGGATTTTGAGGCATCTTCAGAGATCTTGAGGTCAAGAAGAAAATAGTTGTATATTCTCCAAAATCAAAAATACCTCAGTTGTCACTGCCTTCCACAAATGTGGTGTAGGAAAGATCTAAAGAACAAACAATTTTCAATGATGCCCAGGAGCATGAGCTACAAATGGTAGTAGGAATGGGAGGCAGGGGAGATGATTCTACAACCAGGGTGGCAATAGAAACTCCCAAATTAGATATAGCAGAGGTGCACCTACATACCCTATAGGAACCTAATGTTATTAAATTTGATGAGATAATTTGAGGGATGTCAATTCTTGGAAAAGAGGGTGATATGGTCAAAGTAGCTAAAGCATTACAAGCACAGACTCTAGATCAGCTACATCAGAGCAACACCGAATTGAGAAACCAACTAGAAACCAGTGATAAAGAATAAGTAGAGATGCAAGCCTTAATAAATAAACTACAGGGAGAGTTGGTGTAGAAGGAAACCATAGTAACTAAACCCCCCATGGTGGTGAAAAGCTTCAATTACACATACTATTTGAATGCAACAAAAAGAGAGATGTCAAAAAATATTCAAGATAGAATCGAGGGGATCATTGAAATGTTCAAGCAGATTAAGGTGATTCGAGGTACTACTCAAGAGATAGAAAGTTTAATCAGTCAGAGAGAAGAAGACCTCGAGATCATCTGCCCTACTCTTGAATTAATGTCAGAGTATTTCAAAGAGATGAAAAATCAAGAAATACTATTGAATGATGGGACTAAGGTCAAGTGCAATATCGAGTTCATGAAGGTAGCTATGTTTGTGTCTAACATGGGAAGGTGGCATAGTAATGTTGCAAAAATGTTTAGTCTGTTAGATGAAATCATAGAGAAATTGGTAGATGTAGGGATATCGTTGGAGGAAATTTTGGAAACTGCCAGTATAGAAGATCTCCTTAAAAACAAAATAGAATATTTTGATTGTGAGCCCGATGACGAGCCGGAGATGACCAGACAAACTACTTTCTTAGTAAACACTATGGAGATGTTGATCACCCACTATGAAAAAAGCAAAAATTATGTTAGTATACAGAAAAATAGGATTTTGCAAGAGATGAACATGTTAAGGTTTGTTGTGTCTTTTAACATTGATGCCTGGAAGATGATTGGAAAAATATCAGATGGTTGCAGCAGGGAAAAAATGGAAAAGAGATTAAAATTTGTAGCCTATAGCTTGAAATGAGTTCCCCTCCTAGATATGAAGGACAGGTTGAACAGAAAGGAGAAACTTCCAAAATAGAAGGTCAATCAGATGTTTAGCAAGAAAAAGAAAAATAAGGAATCGAGGATAAAAATGTGCTCCTTTCTTAATCAGTATTAAGGAGGATCTAATACATTGATAATGACCCCCCTTTTTTTTTGTTAACATTTGCACATATTTGGAATATCTGATGGGCACGTGCATCCATTATTTGATCGAACGGTGAGCACATGGGGAAATAATCGGTTGTTAAATGCCTATGTTTTAATGGAAAATTTTAAAGTTTTAATTTTTGATTAAGCTTAATAAACCTGGATTATGAGAGATGTTAATGTGCTAATTAATAATGCTGCACCAATAAGTATAAGGTTCTTTAAGCTTAGGGTTAAGTGTTTAGATCAAATTACTACTAACCTAAGGGGTTCAAGGTTAATCAAGCTGATTTAGCATGTGTTTATACATAATTGGACTAACAACCCTATAGGTTCCTAGATATCAATGACAGTGCTTGGGGAAAACCAGATCTAATGATGAGCATTATTTTTAATGCATAAACTTTAGAAGGGTAAGTGTTATGGCTTAGGCACCTTAAGTATTGATTAATCTCTTATTAAATTTTAATAATCAAACTTAGGCTAAGATAACCCTGTTGGAGCCAAAATTGACTCAACATCTGAAAACCCTCAAATTTAAATTTTAGGTTTTTAATAAAATTAACAAAAGTTGCTTGCCCCTGTTACATTTTCATCTGAGAAGTTAACTTCCATATTTTTGAAAATTTAAAATTAACCTAAGCCATTTTGTTTTGGATTAATCTTATAACCATTGTTTTATCATTTGAAAAATCATTAAGGTCAAATTATTTGATACCATGGTTAAATCATAAAATACCCGACGTCTTAAAGTAAGGTTTTTGACTCATGATTTTAATAGTCAAAACTGGAGAGCCTAAGCCAAAATAATAAACCACTAATTCCTAAGGTACCTAAGAGTATTAATAAAACATTTGGACCAAGACCACTGCTCTACTCAAGTAAAGTTTAATAATATCATTCAAAGAACAAGGTAAGTGCCATGGTCTAAAGTCCAAGAACCCAAATTCCTAAGCCAAAATGCTAATGTTTCAAAGGTATGCACCCCCCTCTTTTTCATTAAATATTGAGAACCTTGAGGAGATCGAAGGGTAGCACCCAAATTTCCCTTGATCGAACGAATGCACACTTTAAGAGTCAATCTTTTAACACCCCATTGTCAAATGAGGTAAAATTCTAAGGTTTAAAATAAAAATTAATCAAATAATTAAGGGTATGCGCCCCCTTGAATTAAACTTTGAGTTAATTGGGCAAATTCGTGGTAGCGCTTGATTAAGATCTGATCGAATGACAACGTTCTCATGAAAAATTCATTACAAAGGCTAAAGGTTAAAATATTAATTAAAATTGTTAAATGAGATTAGTGAGGGTCTAAAACATTGGATAATTACCCCCTTTTGGATTAATAAAAGGTTAAAATAACAAATACCCCTTGGTAACTAACCTTGCAGATTGAAATAAATCAATGGCCATGCCAATCTCGACCAAGATCCGACGACTGCACCCAAGTCAAAGCACAAACGATGGAATGGTAAACATATCAGGTAACATAAAGGTAAATCTAGAATTAATCATACATTAACAATGTTTTAATATGTTACTAATTACCCCATTTCTTCTTAAACCAAGATTATTGAAATAAAATGATGCACCACTTTCAACTACCTAACTTGTAGGTTATAGGAGATCCATGGTAGCGCTTGATCAAGAGTCAATCCAATGGATGTGCTTCATTGTGAATTACTAAGGTTAGTTTAAGATCATTGACCACACTCATGATTAAATCCTGTGTAGATCTAAGGTACATCGATGGACGTGCTTCACCAAGGATAATCCAACGACATCACTTGTCATAAAGTAATCAACCGATAAAAGGGTCTCATCCAAGTCAAAGATAAAAATCCCCATATTCGAGCAAGATCTAACGATTACATGTGATCCTGGATGATCTAATGGTTGCGTTTCAAAAGAGTTGCTCAAATATTAAAAAAGGGCTCATTAAAATAATAATCAATGAAGATTGATGGTCCTGTGAGAACCAGGAAGATCCAATGGTAGTGCTTCGTTGAAATATGAATCAAAGCTAAAGAAATTGATAGATGCTCTTAATCTTGCCCAGATCCTATGGCTGCAATCTCATGAAGCTATTAAAGAGTGATGTGCCAAATGAAGAAAAAATGGGATCTGACGGTCGCCCACGATTGAGTGATATCCAACGGTAGCATGTTGTCGAAGCCAACACTATTTAAAAAGGGAACAGTATACTGCCCTCAGTCTACCAAAATCTAAAATCCAAGATCTAATTGGAGCCCCATAAAGGACAAAAGCACACATTTTTGATCAATCCAATAGCTATGCTCATACCAAGTAAGATCTGACGATAGTGCTTTGTTAAGACTATCGTCCTTTAAAAAGAATGGTTATGACCACGATCAAAAAACCACACTCATTCCAAATAAGATTTGATGGTAGCACTTCGTCAAAGCAATCATCCATTGAAAAGGGTATGATTATACCTTAATATAGTGGGCACGCTTATCTCTGATTTAATCCAATGGTCTAATAAAGAGAGCACAGATCCACTAGATCTGACGATCGCAGTGAATCCCGACCAGATCCAACGGTCACACATAACTAGTCTACGTGGATGCTAAGAGACATGGTTTATATAACCAAAGGAGAATTAACTAAGGTTAACAAGGTTATAAACACATGATAATGACCCCCCTCCCTTTGATATGTGCCAACATAGTCTTGGATGATAGGACGAACGTGCAAGACCACATGGTTGATTGAACAGTAAAATGTTAGCAAGGTAATCTGGTTATTAAAGGTCATATATTAACCAAAGGTCAGTAATTCCTTGGTCACTCTTTAATGATAAGTTGATTGTTATTGAAGCATGAATCGACTAACCAATTAAAGGTTATAATATCCTCCATAATATGTGTGATCACCATAGACATGAACCCTCGATGTTACAAGGCTAACATTCTTGTAGGTCCAATGGCATCAAACATAGGCATACGACATGAAGCTTATCCAATGACTATCATCGATTGATGGATCCAATGGGCACACAATTTAGTAACCAAATATGATGACGGATCTCCAAAATTATCACTACTAAGTTAACGGTGTAACTATTTTTGAAGTTCAATATCTTCCAATACCAAGGAGGCAGAACCCTTTCTCATGAAAATCCACCATCACCATGTTTATAATTCCACATAGAAAAGGTGTCCAGTTCAGTTACCAATAAGGAAATAATGAATTATTGCAAATACACGGACCAAAGTCCCTACGGTAATGACAAGGTGTGCGATAAAAGTGAACCCACTCCACTATCAATTATTTAAGAGCACCATATCGAACAACCTTACCACCCTGGTAATCTTGAGCAAAATACGGGTTCGAAAGAGTAGAAAATGAGCAGAGAATTGAGAACTTTGTTTCAATAGACTAAATCAGTTGTAGAGAATGAGATGGAGGCTTGGGGAACTGATTTCATGCCCAAAGACAGAGAGGAAGCAGTAAAGTTCATCATAGACTAGCTACCATACGTTGAACTCTCCAGACTAGTTGTTCCTAGGACTACAATGTACAATTTGACCCAAAAATGTGGGCCAGGGAAAAAGCTCACTCTCGTACAATAGTACAAAATAGAAAATACCTACGTTAGAAGTTTTTCTCACACCATGGAAAATGATGAGAGATATCATTGGTTGTTAGCAGATTTATTTCACAAGGCATGGAGGCTACAGCATAGGGGTTTTCCCAGGAGCATTAGGTGGACCAGTAACTATGGAAAGTTGATATGTCTAAAGGTACAGTATTCTCTTGACTTGCTGGCCTGGTTATCCATAGCATCCAATGAGAATACTAGGACATTTCAAGACAATAAAGATAGACCAATATTTAGTATCGCAACCAGGCACATCGAGCATGTTTTCAAGTTGGCACCGCAAATACTCGACTAGTGACACAGGTAATCGAAAGTCAATCTTAAATGTTAACTAATTTGGTTATTTTTAAATCATTTTTGGAAGCACATAAGAAATTAGTTGATAAATTTCCAATAAAGAAAACAGTTTTCGAACCATGGGTCTAATAATTCTATGATATGATTAATGTTTTATTAGGAGCACAAGACCTCAATGTAGTGAGTAGGAGAGTGTTGCATTTAGTAGCATAGTGTAATTAGGCAATAGGTACCCCAATCTATGCCTGGGAGTGAGCCTTGAGTGATCAAATGCACTCACAAATGATAGAATTAAAGGAGGTTATTTTGAAACAAAGACACGAGATGCTCATTTTTTTCAATTACTCCATCCTCATACACCTACTAGCGGGACAATTAGGAGAGGAAAGCAGAAAAATAGTTGGGGTCATTGAGAGTCCTTATGTCTATACTAGTTTTTGGAAAATACATGAAGGCCGTTCTCACATAGGTTGGTTTTGTGATATATTCAGGGTTGAATTTCATTGGAAGTTGATTGGTTTTCTCCCTGAGATATTGGGGCCTAGGGTAAGAGCCTTCATAAGAGAAAAGGATATAGGAGACTATTTCTTCTTCAAAGAATTCACATACATTTGGCTCTATGGAGCTAAGATTCCCCCAAAAATGTTTCCAATGTATTGTCCCTTATCCCTCGCTGCCCTAGAGCAGTGTAGAAAAGTGACCAAAGAGGCTAAATAATTCTCGTAAAGAACATGATAGAGTTCCATGGCTTAGTGTCCCTTGTAAGTTTGGAAGTTACCTGTTTCTAGGATATCAAACTTTACTCAAAGGGATGTATGATTTCGATCTCATGGATTTTGAGGAGATAACTTGGAGGCCTTATGATCCAGATGGCAAGTATGTAAAGTCAATGAAAATTTGAGAGTACACCTGGGTCAAGCATAGGAATTATTCCTATGAATAAGAGTTATTGGATGCCATAAAGACATGGAAATATCTACAAGTTGTCTGGGATAAGTACCCCTTCGATGAAAGAGGTAATTCACAAATACATAAAGCCTACGAGTACCCATCAAAATTGGTTTTTATTAGAGAAATTTTAGTAGAATCTGTGGCCCCCATCTTACCAGAGGCCACCCAGGCAATCAGATAGGAACCCTTTATTGGAATTGATAGAGGATCAGGGCATCAACTAGTTGGAATTTATCATGAATCCTACAGATGTTGTAGAACAGTAGGTCAAAGCCCCTGATAATGCCCCCCTCAGACTAGAGGTAGTACCTAGTACTTCCTAGTGCAATAACAAGAAAATAGGTGGTTGTAGCACCAGTGCAAGAGCTGAATTCTCCCCAGTAGGCTATAATTCCCATCTCTAGCCAATTATTAACAATAACCAACATGATGAAGTTAGCCCCCAAAGCTATTCCCAACTCTTTGAAGATAAAATACAGGGAAATAGTAGTTCCATTAGTAGTACAAATGAACATGAAAAGAGCAGGTGGATTTGGAGGTATCTTCAGAGATTTTGAAATAAAAAAGCAATTAGTTGCATCTACTGCAGAAGCTAAGAGAACACACCCCAAAAAGGGCATAGTCATGGATGTTGCATTAGTTGATGTTGACCCATTCTTCTCACTATTACTCAGTAAACATTGGGCTGAACAACTAAAAGGTTTAATTCAATTGGACTAGTCCTATTCTACAATCCCAATAACATATAAGGAAAACATAATTTTAAGAAGGGAACCATTGAACAAACATTCTCTAGGGAAAATTCAAATAGATGAAACCATGATAAACTTACTAAACTCCGTGGAAGAAAATGGGATGGGAGTTTACTCCATATGACACAACCCATTCTTGGTGGAAGTACTAGAGGCAAAGAACATGGATCCAGAAGTTATGAAAATGTAGATGCTAAATCAGATAGAGTATTAACTCAAGAGATGTGGACTATCTTTTTATGGAGCAAATTCATAGTCTGGAGTAGGTGCAGGTGTTAATTTAACTGATATAAAGGGAAATTACCTTGGCATCCCTTACAGACTGGAATTCCCTTGCACTAATAATGTAGTTGAATATGAAGCTTTACTGTTAGGGTTAATAAAAGCAAAAGAGTTAGATATTAATTACTTGAATGTAACAGGGGATGTAGAGCTTATTATACAACAAATCAAATGTAAATATCAGACCAAGCATCTTAGGCTTAAGCAATATAAAAATGCAGGATTGGAAAAAATTGAAATTTTTTAAGCTTTCAATATCTCATTTATTTCGAGAGAATAAAATCATGTTGCAAATATTTTAGCTGTGAATGCCTCAGGCCTAGATCATCCAAAAATAACTACAAATTATATGGATAGGTTCCCAACAATTTTAGTTTATAAACCTTCTGTGCTAAATAACATAGTTTACCTATAAGTCTTTCAAGATGATATAGATATTAAAGATTTGATGACTCTGCAAAATCAATAAGCAAATATAATCTATGATGAAAAGGACGATGATAAACTAAAATACCAAATAGGAGAAACCAATAGAAGTAATCAAGTTGAAAACAAATAGGATACCCAAAGGATTGGTTTCTCTAAAGAGTCTATTTGATGATTTTGACAAAGCTTACAAGCCTTTACATAGAGAAGTAATATTCGAAGACATTAACATTGGTACAATGAAAGAACCCATAATAGTGAAGGTATATATGGCCTTACTTGCAAAGTAAAAGTTTGGATACATCAGTTTCTTGAAGAAGAATAAAGAACATTTTGCTTGGACTTATGAAGACCTTAAAACCTTCAAAACAGATGTAATGACACACATAATACCCTTGAAAGAAGATTCCAAGTCATTCAGATAGAAACAGAGGAAGTACAACCCAACTCTACACCCAATAATGCAAAAAAAAAGTACAAAAATTGTTGAATTCCAAATTAATCAGAAAGGTAAGCTTTTCTTCTTGGATATCCAATCTAGTACCAGTCAAAAAAATAATGGTGATATTAGACTTTGTGTAGGATTCAAAAATTTAAATAAGAGTTCATTGAAAGACAACTACCCATTACACAATATGGAACAACTATTACAAGCAATAGTTGGTTCATCTAGATTATCCCTGTTAGATGGATTCTCTGGATACAATCAAATTCAGATTAATCCAGAAGATAGACATAAGACAACATTCACTACACCTTGGGGCACATTTGAATATTTAAGAATGCCTTTTGGCCTAATGAATGTAGGTGCTACCTTTTAGAGGACAATGGACTTTATCTTCAAAGGATTAATGTTCAAAATAGTAGTTGTATACCTTGATGATATCACAGTATTTTATAAGAATCCAAAAGATCACTTGGAACACTTAGTTGTAGTTTTTGCTCGGTGCAAAGAATTTGAAATTTCTTTAAATCCCAAGAAGTGCATATTCGGGACTACACAAGGAAATTTTTTAGGTCATATAGTTTCAAAAAAAGGAATAAGCATTGACCCAGAAAGAATAGAAGTTATATCCAAAATTCCTCCCCCTAGAAATTTAAAAGGAGTCAGGTCATTCTTTGGCAAAATAATTTTTGTTAGAATATTTATCCCAAATTTTGCAGAGATGACAAAACCTATAAATGACATGGTTAAGAAAAATGGAGAAATAAAATGGACAGTAGAAAATATGGAAGCATTCAATAAAATAAAAGAAGTCATTTCTATTACTCCAACCCTAAGCTGCCCTGACTATTCTAAATATTTTAACATTTATTCATATGCATCTGAACATTCAATTGTTGTAGTCCTTTCACAAAAATATGAGGAAAATAATGAAAGGCCAATAGCCTTCATGAGTTTAGGTCTGAAACAAACACATCTTAAATACACCTTATTGGAAAAACATGCTTATGCAATTGTCCAATCTTTAGAACATTTCAAAGGTATTTTTGGCTTAAACAAAGTTTACTGTTGCATCCCTTTCATTACAATAAAAGATATTTTTACCCAATATGAACCATTAGGAAGGCCAACAAGATGGATGGTGAAACTTTTGCAATATGATGCTAAATTCAAAATAGTCAAAACTATAAAAGGACAGGGCTTAGCCAAATACCTAGCATATAGAGGAGAGGACTCTAATAATGTCATCACAATAGATGAAATGCATGATAACAGAAGAATCAATAATCAAGAATGTAAATGGTATGATGAAATTCTGGCATATTTACAAACTCTATCTTTTCCCAAAGAAATATCAATAAATAGAATGAGATCAGTAAAGCTTCAAGCTCAAAAATATTATGTACAAGATGGTGTGCTTTATTGGAAACACCCTAAAGGAGTGTTATTAGTCTGTTTATATGAAAATGAAGTCCCAGAATAATAAATGAATATCATGATGGTTTCTATGGAGGACATTTTGCTCCAAAAGCCATAGCTAATAAAATAATGAGAGCAGGATATTATTGGCCTTCCATTTTTAAATATTTTTATAAATATGTTAGGAACTATCATAACTCCCAGGTTTTTATAGGAAAGAAGCAACTAGCAGCCATGCCCCTCAAACTAGTAATCATTGAAGCACCATTCACCCAATGGGGCATTGACCTAATTGGAGAGATCAAGCCTAATTCATCAGGCCAACACAAGTGGATCATAACTGCTACAGACTACTTCACCAAGTGGGTAGAGGTTGCTCCTCTAAGAAGCTCCACAACTGCCACCATTATCAAATTCTTGGAAGAAAATATTCTAACCAAGTTTGGAGTTCCTCAAAAATTGGTAACAGATAATGCATAGTATTTTGTTTCATATGAAATGGTAGAGTTTTATGCTAAATATGGAATTGAACTATCCCATCATGGTAATTATTACCCCCAAGGAAATGGTCTTGTTGAGTCATCAAATAAAAATGTAATAACTAGAATAAAAAGACCATTGGGTAAGAATAAAAGGGGATGGGACAGTGAACTTAAATTTTCTCTATGGGCTGATAGGTTGTCTATTAAAAGAAACACAAGAAGGACTCCCTATGAGATGGTATATGGAGAGAAAGCCTTATTACCCTCAAGAATAGAAAAATTGGCACTTTCCCTCTTGTTGCAAGATCATGAAGACCCCAAACCCTTGCAAAGAAGGCTAGACCAAATTGTCCTGCTAGAAGAGCAAAGAAGAGAAACCCTTGATAGAATGATGAAACAAACTAAAAAAAACTATGAAATTGTTTAATAAGAAAACCAAAGGTACCCCTTTCTCTCAAGGAGATACAGTCATCTATTAGGACCCTAAAAATGATAAGCATGGTGAAAAGGGAAAATTCGAACCTAAATGGATTGGTCCATACCAGATAGCCCATGTTATAGGTCAGAATACTTACAAGTTGTAGACTTTGTAGGGAGAACTAATGGCTATCCCTATTAATGGCCAACACCTCAAGATGTACAATCCCTGTTGAAGGTGAAAATAAAAAAAAATGGAAAAACAAAAAAATCCCAAAAATAGAGTGATGAATTTTGTTGTTATTTTGTTTGCTAGATAAGCTTTTACTTTATTGTTAGTAGTATAGTTCTGAGTTTTTTGTTGCACATGGTATTCTTAGTTTAATGAGTATACATTTCTATAGATTCCTCCAAGAACAATAAGAAGAAAGGAGATTTATTTTAGACTTTGATGAGATTTACAATTTTTCAAATATGAGTGTCTATGCAATGGTTTTTTGATATGAGATAAAACATAATGAAAACAGAGTTGATTGAAACACCATGTCAAAAGCCTCACATTACAAATGATACTTAAGGTGACTTCAAGGTCCAAAGAACAAAGTTATCTTTGAGAGGGTGGTTGAGCTAAAAATCATTACACTCATCCTTTTTAGCCAAAAACTAATTCTCAACTCAAACATACTCTTTGCACAATTTGCTTATATATCCAAATACTTCTCAAACGAGAAAGAAAATCAAAATAAAGTAAATTGAGTCACTACTTGAGATATCTTGGAAAACCTCTACTGGGGCTATAGACGCTTGACTGGTAGTAGGGTAAAACCGGATGGGATTAGAAGCAACTCCACCGAGGCTATAGATGCTTGACTGGTAGTGGAGCCCTATAGAATGGTGAAAATTTTTAAGAGTGAAATCATACATTAGGTTTAACTATTTTTCTCAGATATGGAAAAGTTCTGAAAGACTTAGAAATTAAAATGAATGCACAAACACACACATAGGCCAAAGCATGATGAAACAAATAGCTTTGATAAATTTTGTGTAATCATACGCTAAAACAAGTATAACAATATATCTAAAAACTCATCTATTTCTAAAATTCTGACCCTATTTTCCAAATTGAATAAAAGGGATCATAGTTTTTAATGCTCTATTACTTTGATATTATGTTGTTCTTACAGTTTTTCAATTTAAAAAATTGTTATGTTTTGTTTTTCAAAGCTTTGCTTATCAAACTTGATGATTTGAATTTTTGTCCAAAATTGCAATAAAATCAGGAGATTCTGTAATTCTCAAGAGCTTCATGTTTTTAGCACATTGTCCCAGTCAGAGCCTATGTTGGAGCCAAAATTGACTCAACATATGAAAAAAAACCAAATTTAAATTTTTGATTTTCAATAAAATTAACAAAAGTTGCTTGCCCCTGTTACATTTTCATCTGAGAAGTTAACTTCCATATGTTTGAAAATTTGAAATTAACCTAAGCCATTTTGTTTTGGATTAATATTATGACCATTGTTTTATCATTTGAAAAATCATTAAGGTCAAATTATTTGAGCATTCGATACCATGGTTAAATCATAAAATACTCGATTTTAAAGTAACGATCATGACAATCATAATAATCAGATCTAGGTTTAATGAATAGACCACTAAGTCCTAAGGTACCTAAGAGTATTCATAAAATATTTTGAACCAACCCACCACTCTACTAAAGTAAAATTTTAATAATATCATTCAAAGAGCAAGGTAAGCACCATGGTCTAAGGTCAAAGAACCCAAAGTCCTAAGCCAAATGTTAATGCTTCAAAGGCATGCACCTCTGCCTCTTTTCCATTGAATATAGATCACCTTAAGGAAATCAAAGGGTAGCGCCCATATTTTCCTTGATCGGACAGATGTGCGTACTCTACAAGTCAATCCTGTAACACCCCATGGTCAAAAGAGGTAAATTCTAAGGTTTCAGATGAAAATTAATCAAAGCATTAAGGGTATATGCCCCCTTGAATTAAAAATTGAGTTAATTGGGCAAATTCAATGGTAGCACTTGATTAAAGCCTGATCAAATGACTGCTCTCTCATAAAAAATTATTATAAGGGCTAAAGGTTAAAAGATTAATTAAAATTTTTAAATAAGATTAGCAAGGGTCTAACACGTTGGATAATTAACCCATTTTGGATTAATCAGAGGTTAAAAGAACAAGTTCTCCTTGGTAACTAACATCACAGATTAAAATAAACAACAACTGCGCCAATCTCGATCGAGATCTGATGATTATGCTCAAGTCAAAATACAAACGATGGAATGGTAAGAGTATCGGGTAACATAAAGGTAAAGCTAGAATTAATCATGCATTAGCAAGGGTTTAATATGTTACTAATTACCCCCTTTCGGCTTAATTCGATATTATTGAAATAAAATGATGCACCACTTTCAGTTACCTAACTCGTAAGTTATAGGATATCCATGTAGCGCTTGATCAAGAGTCAACCCGATGGATGTGCTTCACTGTGAATTACAAAGGATAGTTTAAAATCATTAACCACACTCACAAATAAAGCCTGTGCATGTCTAAGGTACATCGACAGATGCACTTCACCAGGGATAATCCAACGACAACACGTATCACAAAGCAATCAACTGATAAAAGGGTCTCATCCAAGTCAAAGTAAAAAATCCTTGTATCCGAGCAAGATCCAACGATTGCGTGTGATCTTGGACGATCTAATTATTGCATTTAAAAAGTATTGCCCAAAGATTAAAAGAGGGCTCATTAAAATGATAATCAACGAAGATCGACGGTCGCATGCGAACCAGGAGGATCCAATGACAACGCTTCATCGAAAGACAAATCAAAGCTAAAGAAATCGACGAATCCATTCGATCCCGCCCAAATCCAACGGCTGCTATTTCACAAATCTATTAAATAGCGATAGGTCAAATGAATACAAAATAGGATCTAACGGTCATGCACGATCGAGGAGTTCCAATGACAATGTGTTGGTGAAGCCAACACTGGTTAAGAAGGGAATAATATGGGATAATCGGATGGTCGTGCTTAGCCTACCAAAATATATCGACTAAGATCTAATTGGAGCCCCATAAAGAACAAAAGCACACATCATTGATCAATCCGACAGCTGCACTCATACCAAGTAAGATCGAACGATAGTGCTTTGTTAAAACTATCGTCCTTTAAAAAGAGTGTGGTTTTGTCTTGATCAGGTAGTCGTGCTCTTATATACTAGATGCAACGATGATAATTGAATTAAATAAAGTGAACAATATACTAAAGGTTAATTGACCAAGTGTTATGTGATCAAGATCGGATGGCCACGCTCATTCCAAAAAAGATCCAACAACAGCGCTTCATTGAAGAAATCATCCATTAAAAAGGGTATGATTATACATTAATCTAACAACCATGCTTATCCTAGATTTAATCCAATGGATGTCCTTCCTCATGACCATCAAAGGGAAATGAAGTCTAATAAAGAGAGTATAGGTCCACCAGATCCAACGATCGCGATGAATCTCGACCAGATCCAACGATCGCACATAACTAGTCTACCTGGATGCTAAGAGATGTGGTTTATATCACCAAAGGAGAATTAACTAAGGTTAATACGGTTCTAAACACATGATAACGACCCCCCTCCCTTTGATAAGTTCCAACATAGTCTTGAATTATCGGAAAAATGTGTAAGACCACATGGTTGATTCGAACGGTAAAAAATTATCAAGGTAAATTGGTTATTAAAGGTCATATTTTAACCAAAGATCAGTAATTCCTTGGTCACTCTTTAATGATAAGTTGTTTTTTATTGAAGCATGAATCGACTAAACCAATTAAAGGTTAGAATATTCTCCATAGTGTGTGTGATCACCATAGACATGAACCCTCAATTTTTCAAGTCTAACATTCTTGTAGATCCAATGACATCAAATATAGGCATGTGATAGGAAGCTTATCCAAACTATCATTGATTGATGGATCCAATGGGCACACAATTCAGTAACCAAATTTGATGACAGATCCCCAAAATGATCACTACTAAGTTTTCTCGATGCTCAATCTCTTACGAGACCAAGGAGGCGAAAACCTTTCTCAAAAAAAACCACCATCACCATGTTTGTAATTCCACATCGAAAAGGTGTCTAGTTTGGTGACGAATAAGGAAACAATTAATTATTGTGAGTACACAGACCAAAGTCCCTGCGGGCATGCAAGACAAGGGAGGCCACCTACCATTAACTATCCTACATTAGAAAGTGATGTTTCGGCAAATATCCATTGGCAAATTTGAAAAATTAGTAGTTGACACAATATTAATGACAAGGTGTGCGAGAACAGTGAACCCACTCCACCATCAATTATTTACAAGCACCATATCGAACAACCTTACCACCCTAATAATCTTGAGCAAAAGACTGGTTCGAAAGAGTAGAAAGTGAGCAAAGAATTGAGAACTTTGTTTTAGTAGACTGAAGTAGTTGTAGAGAACGAGATGGAGGCTTGGGGAATTTATTTAATACCCAAAGACATAGAGGAGGTAGTGAAGTTTATCATAGAATAGCTACCATACAATGAACTCCTCGGACCAGCTGTTCTTGGGACTACAATGTACAATTTCACCCAGAAATGTGGGCCAGGGAAAAAGCTCACTCTCGCATAATAGTATGAAATAGAAAATACTTGAGTCATTATTTTCACTCACACAATGGAAAATGATGAGAAACCTCGTGGTTGTTAGCAAATTTATTTCACAAGGCAAGGAGACTGCAACATAGGGGTTTTCCGAGGAGCACTAAGTGGACCAGTAACCTTGGAAAGTTGATATGTTTGAAGGTACACTACTCTCCTGACTTGCTGGTCTAGTTAACCCTAGCATGCGGTAAGAATACTAGGATGTTTCAATACAATAAAGATAGACCAATATTCAGTATCGTAGCCAGGCACATCGAGCAAATTTTCAAGTTGGCACCCACGAATACTCAACTAGTGACATAGGTTATCGAAAGACAGTCTCAAATGTTAACTAATTTGGATATTTTTAAATCATTTTTTGAAGCACATGAGAAAGTAGTTGATAAATTTTCAATAATAGTTGTATTAGGAGCAAAAGACCTTAGTGTAGTGAGTAGGAGAGTGTTGCATTTAGTAACATAGTGTAATCAGGTAATAGGACCCTAGTCTATGCCTGGGAGCAAGCCTTGAGTGATCAAATGAACTCACAAATGACAGAATTAAAGGAGGCTATTCTGAAACAGAGATAGGAGATGCTCACTTTTTCCAATTACTCAATTCTCATGCACATACTGGCAGGACAATTAGGAGATGAAAGCAGAAAAAGAGTTGGGGCCATTGAGAGTCCTTATGTCCAAACTAGTTTTTGGAAAATACATGAAGGTCATTCTCACATAGGTTGGTTTTGTGATATATTCATGGTTGAATTTCACTAGATGTTGACTAGTTTTCTCCCTAAGAGGCTTGGGCTCGGGTTAAGAGCCTTCATAAGAGAAAAGGATATAGGAGACTATTTCTTCTCCAAAGGGTTCACATACATTCAACTCTATGGAGCTAAGATTTCACCAAAAAATTTGCCAATGTATTATCCCTCGCTGCCCTAGAACTATGTAGATAAGTGGCTGAAGACGTTAAAATGAGGTTGGTAAATAAACACGACAGAGTTCTATGTCTTAGTTTCCCTTGCAAGTTTAGAAGTTACCTGTTTCTAGGATATCCAGCTTTACTCAAAGGGATGTATGATTTGGATCTCATGGATTTTGAGAAGATAACTTGGAGGCCTTATGATCCATATGGGAAGTACGTAAAGTTAATGAAAAATTGAGAGTATGCTTGGGTTAAGCATAGGAATGATGCTTATGAAGAAGAGTTATTGGATGCCATAAAGACAATGAAATATTTACAAGTTGTTTGGGATAAGTACCCCTTCGATGAAAGGGATAATTTACAAATACATAAAAGCCTACGAGTACCCATTAGAGTTGGTTTGTCTTAGAGGAATTTTAGTAGAATCTGCAGCCCCCCTCATAGGACCCTTTGTTGGAATTGATAGAGGATCAGGGCATCGACTAGCTGGAAGTTATCATGAGTCCTATAGATGTTGTAGAACAACAGGTCAAATCCCCTGATAATGCCCCCTCAAACTGGAGGTGGCACCTAGTACTTCCCAAGAGGTCCCTGGAAGCTCAAGTGCAACAAAAGGAAAATAGGTGGTTGCAACACCAATGCAAGAGTTGACTTCTCCCCAGCAGGCTATAATTCCTATCTCTAGCCAACTATTAACAGTAACCAACATGATGAAGTTAGCCCCCAAAGCTATTACCAACTCTTTGAAGATAAAAGACAAGAAAATAGTAGTTCCATCATCAGTACAAATGAACATAAAAAGAGCAAATAGATTTGGAGGTATCTTCAAAAATTTTGAAATAAAAAAATCAAGCAGTTGCATCTACTGCAGAAGCTAAAAGACCAAGGCTATCACTACCCTCCACCAATTTTGTATTAGAAATTTTTGAAGATAAAATAGCTTTTAGTGATGCCTAGGAGCATGAGTTGCAAATGGTAGTCGAAATGGGAAGCATGGGAGATGATTTTGCAGCTAGGGTGGAAATAAAATCCCCCAGATTAGATGTGGCAGAAGTGCACTTACCCATCCTGCAGGAACATGTTGTCCTTAGAGTCAATGAGAAAATTGGAGGAACGTTAGTTCTTGGAAAAGAGGGTGATATGGTCAAAGTGGCCAAAGCAGTACATGCACAAACTTTGGATAAAATGCATCAAAACAATACCGAATTGAGAAGCCAACTAGAAACTAGTGATAAAGAAAAGGCAAATATGTAGGTCTTAATAAATAAACTGTAGGAAGAGTTGGCTCAGAAGAACACCATAGTAACTCAACCCCCTAAAGTGGTAAATATCCTTAATTATACATACTATTTGAATACAACAAAAAGAGAAATGTAGAAGAAGATTCGGGACATAGTTAAGGGGATCACCGAAATATATAAGAAAACTAGGGCGATTCGAGTTACAACTCAAGAAATGGAAATTTTAATCATTCAAAAAGAATAAGACCTCAAGATCATCCACCCTACTCTTGAATTAATGTCAGAGTACTTCGAGGAGATGCAGAATCAAGAAGTACTAGTAAATGATAGGATTGAGGTCAAGTGCAATATTGAGTTCATGAAGGTAGCTATGTTTGTATCCAACATGGGGAGGTGGTACATCAATATTGCAAAAAAATTTAGTCTATTAGATAACATGACAGAGAAACTGGAAGATATAGGACTATCGCTGGAAGAATTTTTGGAAAATTCCAGTGTAGAAGATCTCCTAAAAAATAAAATAGAAGATTTTTATTGTGATCCCGATGATGATTCAAAGATGACTAGATAGACTACTTTCTTGGTATAGTCCATAGAAATTTTGATCACCCATTATGAAAAAAGTAGAAATTACATTAGTATACAGAAGAACAGGATTTTGTAAGAAATGAACATGTTGAGGTTTGTTGTATCTTTTGATGTTGATGCCTAGAAATTGATTGGTAAAAAGATAATATGGTTGCAGTAGGGCAAAAAGGGTAAAGAGATAAAAATTTGCAACCTACAGTTGGAAACGAGTTCCCCCCTAGAGATGAAGAATAGGTCGAACAGAGAGGGGAAACATCCAAAGTAGAAGATCAACCAGATACTCAGTAGGAAACAATAAGAGAATAATCCAAGGCCATAAAGGTAGAGGAGGGAAGTCCCCAACGTACTAGCATCACCGTTTGAACCACTTCGAATAAAAGGGACCTAAATAAAAGCATATTGTATGAATGAAAGAAAATTATGGAAACCAGTTGTACTAATTTTAGAAGACAAATCAGATGATGACAACTGTGGGGCCAATATTAGACCAATAATAACAAATTCAAAAACCTAAAGCTACAAATACAACAGCTACGGTTAGAGTCTACAATAAGAATTTAGATAGCATTTTTGCTAAGAGGTATACTTGAGTGCCTTACTAGTTGTGCTATTGTATACCCTTATGTGTCTATTTTCTTGCTCATTTCTTATTCCTCCCTTTGCTATGCAGGATTTTGACAGGAAAGTGCTCAAGAAGTTGAGATTATTTCCTATCCAATTGAGCCTGATATTCAGAGACTGCTATTATGATATTGGAACAAGGAGAGTAGGAGAGATCTGTTACATTATTTAAACAGATTTTTCTTCATTGTATTGATGTATTTCTTAGAAAAATATAGTTAAATGCCTTGCCAACTCTGCATGTAATATTTTATGAAATAAATACAATTCTGAGTTTCATTTCTAATAATTATTTGTCTCGATACTGTGTCTCACTGCATAATATGTTACATTATTTGAATGTGTTACGTACATTTTTTTCATTGGCCAATTGTTATATCTGTTATGATATTCAAATGGACATGATAGTGCCAATTCTTTCTCAGTCCCTTTCTTTCTTTCTCATGTTACAAATATTTTTAAATTGCTATAACAGCCTAATGAATCTAGGCATCGATCCACATAAGGCATAATAATGGCTATTTTCATTGCTTGGTCATTTTAATACATATAGTATAATTATAAATCTAGAGCATGTAACCTGTGTATACTATAGTTTTTCCTATAGAAATAGCCGTTTTTAATCAAAATAAAGAGGCAGGTTGACCAGAGCCTATAATAGTTCATTGGTTTCAAATGATTTCTTGTAGCATGACAATCGAATTCCATGGATGCAAGAAATGGTTCCAAAAAATACAATCACGATATATTCTTCCCTTGGATTAACAATCGTGCAGGTTGGAAAATCTTGACGGGTGCGTATCCTCATGATAAAATCTAACAACTAGTGCCTAGAAAGATTATCACTTCTTAACGGTACGTGTTTTAAGCTAACTCTTTTATAGGGCCAAGATGGCAGAACATTTATGAAAATTTCCAACAAAGGTTACTACCACCACATTCTTAAGTCCAAGTTGAAAGAAAGTGCAGACCAATAACCAATAGAAACACTATGAATGATTTCAAGTACACAAACCAAAGTCCTCACAGATGTACAGGCCAAGGAAGATCACATACCATAACTATTCAATTTTAGAAATGATGAAATGGCAAGCATACATTGGCTAATTTCAAAATGGAGTTGGTGAAAATCCATTAATGATACTCCATGCAAGATCAATGAATCCACTCCACCCTCAAGTACTTAAACCCCCACTTTTGAGCGTCACTACCAGACTGGTAGTTTCAAGCAAAGGACTTATAGAGCGAAGAACTATTGTTGGTGAGTAGAGAGTTGGAAAGAGTTGGGAGAGTGTGTTTCTATTAGTTGGAATATTTTTTGAGAAGCAAAATGGCCACTTGGGGAAATACGTTCATGCCCAAGGATACCAAAGAGGTTGTGAAATTTGTCATAGACCAGTCACCGTACAAAGAGCTCCTTGGAGAAACTATACCTAGGATTGCAATGTATGATTTTTCCAAGAAGTGCGGGCCAAACAAGCAACTCATGTTGACCCAGAAATACAATATCGAGAATACTTGTGTTCAAATCTACAATGAACCCTGTGGCTATTGGTCGACTTGTCCTCTAAAGCAAAGAGGTCACAAAACAAGGGCTTTCCCAAGAGTAATAGATGGACCAAAAACCTAGCGAATATGATATATCCTAGAGTATACTACTCTTCGGACCTAATGGTGTGGTTGGCGGTGGCCTATGATGAAAGGACCAAAAATTTTTAAGACAACAAGGACCGACCAATGTTCAGCATCGCGGCCAGACACATCCAGGAAGTCTTCAACCTGATGCCTTCGAACACATAGTTAATTCACCAGGTAATTGAAAGACAGTCTCGAAGGTTAACTGATTTAGAAGTTTTCAAAACATTGTTTGATTCATTTGAGCTTGTACTATTCGATTTCCCCATTAGAAAAATTGCTTTCAAACCCTAGGTCAAGGATTTTTGTGATATGGTTAATATCATTTTGGGAGTGCAAGAGCTTAGTGTGGTATATAGAGATGTGTTGTACCTAGTAGCATAGAGTAACAAAAGAATAAATACCCCCATATATGCTTAGGAAGAAGAGTTGAGCGGACGAATGCACACCCAATTAACAAAGTTGAAGAAGGCAATTTTGGAGCAAAGGAAAGAAATGCCCCGATTCTCCCACTACTCAATTCTCGTGCATCTGTTAGCTGGGCAATTAGGAGATAAAAGTAAAAGAAGGCTAGGAGCCACCGAGAGCCCTTACGTCTAGAATAGGTTTTGGAAGATACATGAAGGATGCTCACACTTGGGATGGTTCTATGATAATTTCATGGTGGAAATTCATTGGATCCTAACAGGTGACCTCCTTGAGAGAATAGGACCAGGAGTCAAAACTTTTCTTAAAGAAAAGGATATAGGGGACTACTTCTTTTTAGAAAATTTCACGTACATTAGGCTTTATGGGGCCAAAATTCCCCCTAAGTTGTTACCCATGTACTGCCCTTTATCTCTGGCTGCCCTGGAGCTAGTAAGATAGGTTGTCGAAGAAGCCAATATGAGGCTAGTAAAAAAACATGACAAGGTCCCCTTGCTCAACGTCCCTAGTAGGTTTGGGCATTACATATTTTTAGGGTATCCAGCTCTGTTCAAAGGGATGTACAATTTAGAACTCATGGATTTTGATGAAGTAACTTAGAGGCCCTACGACCCAGATAAAAAGTATGAAAGAGTGATGAAAAATTATGACTATGCCTGGGTCCAACACAGACAAGACCAGTATGAAGAAGCGTTATTGGAAGCCATAGAGAAAGGAGAGGATTTGCAGAATGTATGGAACAATTTCCCTTATGATATGAGGGGTAATTCATAGATTCAAAAGGTGTATGACTACCCTCTAGAGTTGGTTTCATTAAGAAGGATTTTTGTAGAGTCAGTAGCTCCTCTCATCCTAGAAGCCACCCCGATAGTTCATGAAGACCCTATATTGGAAATCATAGAAGAATAGGGTATTGATCAAATGGAGGTTATGGTGAGTACTGCAAATATCGTAGAGCACCAAGTTCAAGTCCTTGAAAGCTCCCACCTGAGGATAGAGGTAGCACCTAGCACTTCTCAGGAAACTCCTGCAAGATCCAGTATAGAAAAAGGGAAGGAGATTGCCATCATACCTGCCCAAGAGCTTACAATTTCAAAATAGGCTATAGCTCCTATTTCTGATCAGTTACTAGCCCTCACTAGTGTGAGAAAGTTAGCCCCTAGGGCCATTCCCAGCTCCCTAAAGATTAATAATAGAGAAGTACCAATTCCATCAGTGATACAGATGAATATGAGGAGAGCAGGTGGATTTGGAGATATCTTTAGAGATCATAGGATTAAACTTCAAGAAGTTGTACCTACCCCTGAGACAAAGAAGCCCAAGTTGGCTCTAGCCTCAGCAAGAGTCACACTAGAGAGGGCAGAAGAAGAAATAGTTTTTAGTGCTACCAATGAGCAAGAACTATAGATAGTAGCAAGAATGGGTGGCATGGAAGAAAGTTCTACTTCAAGGGTAGAGGAAGACATGTCCAGATCATCTATGGCAAAGATATCCATACCTACTCCATAGGAACCTTTTGTTTTCAAATTTGATGATGAAACAGGGAATATTTCAATGCATGGAAAAGAATATGACATGGTCAAGATGAATAAAGCTATGAATGAACAAACTATAGACCATCTGTACCAAAAAACTAAAGAATTGAGGAGTCAATTGGAAACAAAGGATAATAGAATTACAGAAATGCAGGCAATGATTGATAACTTGAAATAACAGTTGGCTCAAGTGGTCACCACACCAGTACAACCTCCTCTGACTTAGAAAGAAATAGACTATGCAGCCTACCTCTCCAAAATAAGAAAAGAAATATCTTTTAAGATTCAAGACAGGATTGATGGGATCACAAAAATGTTTAGACAGATCAGAGTGATCCAATTTACTACCAAAGAAATAGAAAGCTTACTATATCAAAAGGAGCAAGATTTGGAGATCATCCATCCTACCCTCCAGTTGATGGCAGAACATTTTGAAGAAATGCAAAGTAAAGAAGTAATCTTGGAATATGGCTTTGAAGTTAAAAACAATATGGAATTCATGAAGGCATCAATGTTTGAAGTGAACAGGGGGAGGTGGTACAATTATGTGGTGGACATGTAGATGACATAAAAGAAGAAATGGCAGTAGTTGGATTATCATTGGAGGAATTCCTAGAAACTACCAACATAGAAGACCTCATCATGAATAAAGTTGAAGAGTTTGACTGTGAGCCAAATGATGATAAAGAGATGGCCAAACAGGCCACTTTCTTAGTTGATACCATGGATTCTCTTGTCTCTATGTATGAGAAAAACAAGGCCCTGGTGAGCATACAAAAAAACAAAATCCTGCAAGAGATGAACATAGTGAGGTTTGTTATAACCTTTCACATTGATGCATGGAGGCTCATTGGGAAACAAATCAGAGAGCTTCAGCAAAATAAAAAAATGAAGGAAACCAAAGTGTGTGGCCTACAACTGAAGCTAAGAATGCCTCCAGGAGAAGAAATAAGGGCTACCAAAATAGGACAAAGCTCAAAAGTAGGAGGCAGGCTAGAAGATAAAGTAGAGACAGAGGAATATTATTCATTAGGAACTGAGATAATTGGTTAGTCAAACACTCAAATTTAAAAAGTCCTAGTAGAGTATGCAACACAAGCAAAAGGAGATAATGGAAGACAACTATATAAATATTTGAGAGATCAAACCAGAGGATGACAAGTGTAAGGCCCAAATGAGGCCAAAAATAACATATTCAAGAACCTAGAGCTATAAAGACACTAGTTGCGGTCAGAATCTACATCAAGCTTTAGAGATAGCAAATTCTTGCTAAGAGGTATACTTGAGTGCCTAGTAGTTTTGTTGTTGTATTCTCTATGTGTCTTTTCCTTTCTCATTCCTTATTCTTACCTGACACTATGCAGGCGAGATAGAGTAGAATTCAAGAAGCTAGAATTTCCCAGAGCTTGAACTTGAGGTCTAGAGGCTTTTCCTATTACCATATTGGAACGGGAAAGTTGATGAAGTCTTGTTACATTATTTGAACTAGGATTTCTCATTGTATTAAGAGATTTTAACAGAGTTTAATGGCATTCTACCAACTCTGCATGTAATACAATTATGGGTTTTGGATTCTATCATACCTTTGTCTTCAGTTTTGTGTGTGACTTCATAGCAGATTACATTATTTGAATGTGTTATGGACGTTTCTCTCGTTGGTTAACTGTTAGATTTATTACGATATTCGAATGAGTCTAATAGCACCAATTTCTCTTCCCCCCATTCTCTCTATTCATTTGATAAGCGTTGTTAAAATTGCTATAACAACCCAATGAATCTAGGCACCGGTCTACATATAAGGCATAATTAGATTTGTTGTCCATGCTTGGTCAAATTTAATATAAGTAGTGTATAACTAAAATATGGAGTGCTTAAACTTGTAATATCTTAAGTTTATCACTGGGGTTTCCTTACCCATTTTGGTTCTTTTTAAATCTTAGCAATACATATTATACTAGAATAAAGAGGCAGGTTGACCAGAGCCTGTAATAGCTCGTTGGTTTCAAACAAATTCTTGTAGCGTGATAGCTCAACCCTATGGATGCAAGAAATTGTTCCAACAAGGAGAAGTCACAGTCACTCCCTAGTCGAGTAGGGATGTAGCTCCACCATGGCTTAAAATGAAGAGGTTGGGATTGATAGGTGGCAACATCATGGCACTATAATAGAATCTACTATGTTTCACATCATACAAAAAAACATTATCCATCCTCATCTCTATATAACTAGCAAAAATCTTAAATTCTCACTCCCCCCTCCCTAGTGCCCCTCTTTTTTGTTTCTATAGTTTTGCTTTAGAGATATCAAATTCAATGAGACTTTTACTTCTTATTCACATAAAAATAGTAGCAAGAGTAGTTCTATACCTATGCTACTAGAGAACCTCTCTATATTATATGTGATTGATATTGAATTATTGATGGTAATCCTTGGTAATACTGTAAAGAGATAGATTTACCTGGTGGACCACTCAAAATGAATGTTCCTAAAAAACCTGGATCTCATTCTTAAAAAACATACTAAAGTTTGGGTTTAGTCCATTTTAATCCACTCATAACATAGTGGAGTTGGTTTGAGCCAAGCCCCCTTAGAGTTTTCAAGAGCCCCGCTCCAATTGGTTTGCTCCCAAGCCTAAAGGGGGGTATTTTTTGCTAGAAGGAAGCTTATTAATTAAGGGTCACACCCAACCCTTAAGGTATTACTAGAGCTAGAGCATATGAGTGGCATTTACGTCTCTTTAGCATAATAGAGCCTATAAGAGTCATGTTGCCAGGTAATATAACAAGAGAGTTTGTCATCATGATTTCAAAGTTAGTGACCTTATTCTCAAACTCGATAATGTAAATAAGAAGTGCAAGGACAAGTTTATACAAGAATGGCTTGGTCCATATACTATAAAAGATATGTTGGATCTAGGACAATAAAATTACAAACAATGAATGGAGTTAAGTTGGAGGATTCCACCAATTCCATGCATGTCAAAGGCTTTTAAATGTAGCCCTTTCTTGACCCATCTACAATCTTGATGTTTTTCTTGGTTTACCAATTGACTTTGTCTTATTTTTCACTTTGAATGCTTTGACTATCTATTTGTATACTATACATTATTTAGTTTGACATATCTTAATGTATTTTATTATGTTTTATCTCTCCTAATTGAGATCACCACTTTAAGCAACAATCTTGGTCATCCTTGCATTTTAGCTCCTTCCTCAATTTGGTCAATTTTTGCCTTTACTTGCTTTTGTTGTACAATTTGCATGTTGTTGTGCTCATTGCTTGGTGTTTTCCATCCATTTTTACTAGCATTTATTGCTACTAACTTTATCTACATTTTGTTTGCTTCTCTTTGTCATGGTGTTGCTCTTGCTAGTAAAGGACACCATGATTTCTTCTAGGTTTTCCCTATTGTTTGTGTTAGTACCATGCTTTAAGTGTCATAAAGCAACTACTTTAGTTTAGCCCATACCATCTCCCATATGGTATGCAGTCAAAATACCAAGACAATATTTATTTTGATTTTAATGAAATAAAACATTAAAATTGTCTTAATCCCTCAAATTAATCAATCATTTTGGTGTCTCACTGTAGTGGTAGGCATTCCTTGTTGAACAATGTGATTGACCTAATATTGTAGTGTGTAAGCTTAGACCATTCTAGCAAGGGCATTGTGATTTTCCCTTCCATATGATCTCCCTACCCTGGGTGTGTTATAGCATGTATCTAGCCTAGTTTTGTTTACTTCTTTGTGTTTTATCCCACTATAATGGTAAGCATGCCTTGTTGAATAATGCACTTGATCGAATACTACAACGTGTGAGCTTGAACCATTTTGATAGAGCATGGTTTTTTTCCCTTCTATAGTATCTCCCTACCCTAGGTGTGTTATAGAATGTACCTAACCCAATTATGTTTACTTTTTTGTATCTTCTCCCATTGTAGTGAGAAGTGTGCCTTGTTGAACAACACACTTGACTAAGTACTGTAGTGTGTGATATTGGATAGTTGTGATAGAGGTATGGTGATTTTCCCTTCCACAATATCTCCCTAACCTAAGCACATTGAAATGTGTATCTAGCCCATATTTTGCTTTCTATTTCTTCTCCCCTTATATGGTAGGCATGTCTTGAGGAACAATGTGCCCACCATCAATGATAGGGCATGAATTGACCTTGGGGACATATTTGCATCCATTCATGGCATAGGTTGGCTTCCCCTACACTACCCTATAACAATGGGTAGATATAATTATGGAGTATTTATGTTCATTTGTGTCTATCTAGAAATATATTTTAGGATTAAGGGACATACATACATATATGATATAAATTGAAATATATTATTTCATCCTATTGTAGCGATGAGTGTACTTGTTGGTACTTAGAAATTGTTGGATACTACATGAAATTTTCTTACTACAATGGTATGTATGGATGGAATATAATGTCATGCATGGCTAATACTAAAGGGAAAAAAAAATTATGAGCACATCACTGAATGCTCCCTAAATCATTCATGCTCTAACAAAGTCTAAATCATGAAGTGTGTCATAGAATATTACTCAAATCATACGTGCTCTCTCCAAACATAAGAATGCATGTCATTATTGAATTCCACTTAAATCATACATGCAACTAGAAAATTAAAAATGACATGTCATTAAAGGCTACACAAATCATAAGTACATGTTAAACTCAACATGTCTTTGAATACTACACATCATAAATATATGTCACCACATCATAATAGTAGTAGATAGATAATAAAAAGACACACAAATTTAGTACCATCAAGTTTTATAATGAGGTTGATTTTAAAATTGCATTAATTAAATGGTTAATCAAGGTTTTACCAGTGCTAACCAACCTTTAACTTTGACCTCTTAAAGACCTTGCACGTTTAGGAGCATGCATCATTGGATTAATAAGGATTCGCACACACTCATCAAGATTAGGAAAGCTGCAAGTCTTTTAAAATGTGATTGGTGATTTAAGACCTTTTTAAGCATCTTATTATTAATATTAATCTTGGATTATTCTTTAATAAATATTACAATTAATTACCCAGGTGTTGTAGGTGAGTTGGAGAGGAGAGGGCAATCCTCCAAGGGAGTCCCAGGTTCGAATCTCCACCCTACCAAAAAGTTGAATTGGGTACCCAAAATCCAATTGATAATGTTGGTGCGGGCGGGGCTGAGCATGATTCCCGAGTGAATTTGACATTATATAACCCCTTGGTCGTGGTCTCCCAGACCAAGGAGTCCCTGCAAGGGGTTTTTCACTTAAAAAAATCTTACAATTAATTTTTGGTTATCCTTAATGAGTGCCTTCCATCGGATCGGGATAAAAGTGAGAACTACCATTAAGATCTTTGAACTTGCTTGATATTTAACCAAAGTAGCGCATGACCCTCAATTTGGGTTTATTTAATTTAATTTGCCTTAGATTTTAGATTTTGACCATGACTTATTGCTTTAACTCGTGAATTGTTCATGAGTGTGCGTTCATCCAAATCTTGGGGGATCAAGCATGTCTGTCTAGATCAAAGGAGTTGCACAGGTTTTACCACAAAGGGGGTGGCATGTATCCTCATTTTATCATTTAATTTTATTAGACCTTAGGATGTAGAAAATCTATATTTTTTCACTTAGGACTGAATGCTTCATTTAAATTTTCTTAAGGGCCAAGGACTGGGGAGACCTTCTTAGTGAATATTTGAATGTTGACATTTTGACCTTGAAATATTTTCTTCTTAAGCAGTTAAGATGACTCCCATTTTTTTTTTTTATGTGGCAAACCTTAGAAGACCAACTTCTTAGAAATTTGTGTGCAATAGGGACCAATGATTTTGGTGAATACATTGAAGCCAAAAGTTAAAATTTAGGGTATCTAATGTTGAGTCAATTTTAGCTCCAACAAACTCTAAACCATTAGAATTAAAAGTAGCTCTCTCCCCTCTCTCTTATTGATAGAGGTATCTAGGGTGATCTCCAAACCAAGCTCCAACTCTCTCCCTTGTTTATTAGAGGGTTCGATCCCTTTTTTTTCCTTTTCCCATTACAATTTGATTTGGAATTCGAGGGTGGAAGACCACCTTCACATCTCACAGAGGAGTAGTTGGTGCCCAGAGAGGCACCGCTAGGGAAAGAGTGGGTTCTATCCCCATATAACCCTCAAAAAGCTCAAGTAAACACTCACTTACCTTACTAATAAAGTTGGGGTGAGCTTGCTCGATTATCTATTCAAAAAGAGGAGAGTGTTCACAATTTATTTCTTTATTTCTTTCCTCTCCCCCATAATTTAAAAGGTTATTTATTTCCTCTCTAAAAAATGGTTTGAGGGCCTTATCAATCTAAGTAAGCTGCTCTACTCTTAGAGCCTTTAAAAATTCATACTTGAGTTGGGTTCGAATGCTTTGAAATACATGATTAGTATGCTTGATCAAGGTTCTGGTGGGTCTGTAGCTTCTTAATGGCTCAATCAATTAATTAAATACTCCAGGGTGTGACGAGATTTCTATTTCAAAGGTTTCATCTTGATTCACTCAATCCGAGGCTCGAGCCTCTCTCTCTGATGCTATAGGTTTCCATTTTATCCATTAAAAATCTATTTGCCATTCAAACACTAAAACATCTATCTAATAAGGAATCAATATATTGAGGTTCCTTCTCCATAAATTACTATAGTGGTAGAAAAAATGAGATTTAGTGAGTTGGGAAAGTTTCCTACAAGAAATATAGGAAGAGTATCTTCTTCAGAATCATTCTAGCACCTGAAGCAAAAGAGATCAAGAGAATATCTCATTGATGAACTTCCAAAATTGGAAGAAGAAGGACTAGGAGAGTCATGCTCGAATCCATAAGCAACATAATCAGAGAGCCAAGAGAAGATCTCACCACCAACACTTGTAGAAGTAGAAGGTTGAAGATAAGGTCTAAATGAATACCAAAAGAAGCTACAAGATCAAAGGCCTTGAAGAGATCTCTACGAGCATCCAGTAAAAGTCTTGGAGAGCCTTTCTAAAGAAATCATCAAAGGAGTTCCAAGGAGAACTCATTGGAGAAATTCATTATTGAATATAGTGAAATATTTGGGATAATTATAACCATCTGACAATAATCCCAAGAAGAAGAATTTTCCAAGGAGTGCCAAATCTCAAAAGACCTCAAGACATTCAAAATATTGAGAAGAAGATCCTATTTGAATTAATATTTTGACAAGAAGCTTGAAGGAAGATTTAGATAGAAGAAGCCTACCAAATACAAGAGATTTGGATATTACCTCTCATAGCAAGAAGGCACAACTTTAGAAACAAATATATCTTCAAATATATAGCAAAAGGAGGAGACTACAAGATGAGAACAAGCCACCAAAATCCAAGGCTCGTGAAAGAGAGTTCAAGACCATATTTTGGTGAAGCTTATCAAGGCAGCCTACAGAGAGCTACAAGATCTTACTCAAGGTAACAACTTGGTGATCTTAGACACCAAGATCTACATCCTCTACAAAAGTGGCAAAAAGGGATTTTAGAAAAAGGTAAGCAACTATTGGTGCAAGTAGATTCATTAAGTGGATTACTTATCATATTTGTTTAAGCACCTTATTTTGGATTAAAAATAAGGAGAATTGAATTACAATCTTCAAAGTGCAAAAAGAGAAAGTTTTCTTTAAGGTTCACTTGAACTTTAGGATTTGATTAGATTTTAGAATTTCAAGCTATCAACTACTAATAATCTACTTTGGAAATCAAAAGAAAACTAGATCCTACTACCTTGTATAAGGAAATTACAAAATAATTTTTGAAGATTCATTTCAGATTATTCTTGATTAGTTACAATAAATTGATTAAGTGCATTATTTTTAAGATTTTATTGGAGTGATAAGGTGAAATTTTTAGTGCATTAGAAGTAAAATATTATTAGATTCATTTGCACTATTATACTACTCTCAAAATATTATTATTGTGTTTGTAATAGGGCACAAAAACATAATTTGTCAAAGTGTCTAAAGACACTATTAGTGCACAGAGTTATGAAACTTTGACTGGCCTGAGGAAGGCACAAAATTAGCTCAATCCTCCAAGCATTCGAGAAGAAAGTAACCACCAAAATAGTAGCAAAGTAAGCCTCGAGCAATACTTGGTGAGTCTCAAGTTCAAAGCATAAGAAATAGTGCAAAAAAATATAGCAAAATGAGAGCTTCCATCAAGTGGTTACAAGCTTGAATCAATTTATAAAATATCCAAGCAAAAAGAGAAAGGTGTTTAATCAAAGAAACAACCTCTAAACCCCTATATTGCACTAAAAACTCTACCACAAAACTAGAAATTGAGATTTTAAAGGAGTGCAATAAAGAATATTTTATATAAAAATACTTTACATTGTGTTGCACTATCATAATCTAATTTATACAAGGAGAGCAGGCAGATTTAAAGGTTTCTGAAAGGCACTACAGTCACTGGAAAAAACTAGCCAAAAGTTGTCGTATGCTAGCATCTATCCAAGCATAGCTCAAGGAGCCACTCAAAAGGCTCATTATCCTCATATCTTGGACTATCGAACCTACAAGATACAAGGTGCAAAAGCAAAGGGAGAATCAACATCATTCGAGAGAAACATAATCTATGAAAGGAGGACATAAATAAGTAAGAAAGAAGAAATTAAAGCACCATTGGAGTGTTTCTTACTCCACATATTCTGGCTAAAATTAGTGCTCAAAGCCTTCAAATTGTTGCTCCATATCCTAGTTGAAAACATTGCAGGTGAATGAAAGAAGAGTTGGGGATTTTCAGAGTTAAAAGGATTTCTAAAGGGCTCATTTGAACTAGAGATAGAGATGACATCCATGCAAATAATAAAGTGATATTTGTCACTAAAGGTAAACCCTAACCATCAAATCAAGTGAGCACTCATATTCAAGAGAGGAGTTACATGAACAAGGCTGGTGCATTGAGTGTATGGGATACACTTGTCCATTGGGAGACCAAACATTTTTCTAAAGAATATAATGTTCCTACATTACTTGAAGGAAGAAAATTGTTTCTTTGGCATCTAATTCTCCTCAAGCGCTCGAAGGGAAATGGACGTGCCACTTGGCACTTTAGACAAGAATATTCTTCATTTTAAGGACATCAACGATCAGGGATAGGAAGTACTATTCATATTCACATTTATCCCTTCCCTTTCTGCGTGCATAAGGTAGAGTTGTAGCAAATCAATAAGGTGATAGAGCCTTCAATGCTCAATTCAAGCAAGGTCAAAGGAAGAGTCTAAATGACACCATATTTGGAATGCTTTATACAAGGATAAGCTCCAAGAGATTCCATTGGAGGGTACAATCAAAGCATTCAAAGTGTCTATGTCAATATTGCAGCCCTAGCTTATCTAAAAACATCATCGATTATTTCTTGGTAAAAGGTAAATTTCATTCCCATTCTTAGGTGCTTTCTTTCCTGGGGAGTTATAAGGTTAAAATTAAAGGAACTTGACTATATTGAAAGTAATACATCAAAGGGAATATTTTATCAAATAAATATAACATTTGCAATATAAAACCTAGGAGTAATAATGGTTTCTACTGGAATAAATCTTAAATATTTGCAAATATTATTGTGGTATAATTTTACCAAAAATTAAGGAGTCATAAGGGCTACTACATCAAATTAATTTATTGGAAATTAGATACACTTAAATTAATTTCCAAAGGATTATTTAATAGATAGGTTTATTATATTTTTTCAAAGGTTGGACATTTATAAAATTATTGTCTCAAAATTCTCAAAAGGAGACAAAAGATCCAACATTATAACCTCTTTAAAATTTGGGAAAAGTTCCTAGTTCAATAGGAGAAATAAGGGATAATAAAAGTTGATTTTGGTATGTACAAAAATTTACAAAATCAATTAAATATTGAACTATAATTTACAAAAGCACTATATCTCCATAACATACTAGGGAGTCATAAGATATTCTAAAAAACTTGGTAATATCAACATCTATCAAATATTATCAAGTTACAAAAAATAAGCTTTCCTCAAAACCTAAAAATCCTTAAGTGTATATACTCACATTACTTGGGAGACATAAGAAAGCCTACAAAACTAAGGATTAAAGGTTTTATAAAATCAAGCTTATATACCCCAATTAGAGAGCCATAAGGATGTCTACTTCCAATAAATGTGCAAACACCAACAAGGATACTTATTTTAGTAAAGAAAAATTCAATGCTATAAACTTGGGATCATGAATCTGCTCATAAAATCTGAAAAATCTTAGATCTAACTTCAAAAGTAATCCATAGTGAAGCCTTAGAATATAATTTTGATACTATGGAATACTATCTTCAATCCCATCTCAATGAAGCTATTGACAATGGAAAAAGTGACATTACACTTTCCTTAGATCTTGTGAACATATTATACATGGCATTGCTCACATATAAACTCTACAAGAATGAAAATGTAGAACAAAGAGGATTGATAGAACTACTCAAAAAGAAGACCAAACTTAATGAGTCATATCTAGAAAATCTTTTCCAATCCTCATGCAGCATTGGAATTTTAGGATCTACTAATTCAAGATCTTATTGATGCCCTAAGTGGTTGTTCACAAACTTCTATATAGATTAAAGATAAGAAAGAGGGACCCTCTCTACAAGAATCAAGTAGCAACACAACCACCTATGAAAGCACAAAGACTAGATCGAAAGGCAAAGCTAAAGAATAAGAAGAAGAAGATGAATCTAAAGAAGGAGGAATATAGTGCAAGGTCAATTGAAAGGAGAACCTACAACTTCAATCTATTTTTACATCATCTAATGCCCCATTGTGTGAAAGGTGCTTCTATGATCACTAGTTTAAGATGCATAGCAGCCAAGTACTTCTTACCTACAAAAAATTGATAGTTATGGCAATTTATTATATATTTATATGCATATTTGAAAAGGGAAGGCAAATAATAACCTGTTCTCATAATCTTGTTAGCTGTAGCTTTTGGAACAAAATGTCCTCCACAAAAACCATCATGGAATTCTTTAATTGTTTTTGGGACTTCATTTTCAAATAGACAGATAATAATACACCATCAGGGTGTCTCCAATAAAGCACACCATCTTGCACATGATATTTATATGTTTGAAGTTTCATTGATCTCATTCTGTTAGTTGGCATGTCTTTAGGGAAAGACAAAGTTTGTAGGTATGCTAATATTTCATCATACCATTTATATTCAACATTATTAATTCTTCTAGTTTCATGCATCTCATCTACTATAACAATGTTATTAGAGTCTTCTCCTTATTTATATGCTAAGTATTTTGCTAAGCCCTGCCCTCTTATAGTTTTGACTATTTTAAATTTAGCATCATATTGCAACAGTTTTAGCATCATATTTTAAATACTGTAATGTCATCCAGATACACAACTACTATTTTGAACATCAACCCTTTCAAGGCACAATCCATTACTCTCTAAAAGGTTATCCCTGCATTCATGAGACAAAAAGGCATCCTCAAATATTCGAAAGTACCCCAGGGCGTGGTGAATGTTGTCTTATGTCTGTCTTTTGGATTAATTTGTATTTGATTATATCAAAAAAATCCATCTAAATGGAACATTCTAGATGAACCAACTACTACTTGCAATAGTTGTTCCATATTGGGTAATGGATAATTAGTGAGCTTTTTTTCAAAATTCTAAAGTCTGCACAGAGTTTGATATCCCCATTTTTCTTTCTAATTGGTACCAAATTGGATATCCAAGATGAGAATCTTACTTTTCTAATAATTTTTTAATCCACCAGTTTCTGCATCTCTTTTTGAATTATTGGATGTAGGGTAGGGTTATACTTCCTCTATTTTTGTCTAAAGGTCTTGGAATATTTATTTATGGGTATTATACATGACATAACATCCATTTTGAAGGTTTTAAGATCTTCATATGTCCAAGCAAAATTTTCCTTGTTTTTCTTCAAGAAACTTATGTATTGAGCTTTTTCTTTTTATCATAAAGCTTTGTCTATTTTTATTATTTTTGGCTCTTTGACTGTTCCAATGTTAACATATTCAACTATAATTTCCTTCTGAAGAGGTTTGTATGCTTTGTCAAAATCATCAAATAAAATTTCCAGAGAAACTAATCCTTTTGGTATTCTATTTGTTTTTAGTTGGATTACTTCTACTGGTTCTCCTATTTGATCCTTTAATTTTTCTTCATATTTTTCATCACAAAGTATGTTAGCATATTGATTATGTAATGTCATAAAGTCTTTTATATCGATATCATCTTGAAACACCTATAAGTAGATGATATTATTTGGTACAGAAGGTTTATACACTGAGATGGTTGGGAACCTATCCATATATTTTGTGGTAATTTCAAGATGGTCCAGGCCTGATGCATTTACAACTAAAAGTTCAGCAACATGATTATGTTCTCTAGGAATATATGAAATATTGAAAGCTAAAAAAATTTCAATCTCTTCCAATACTGTAGTTTTATATTGTTTTAACCTAGGATGTTTGGTTTGATACTTTCCTCTTATCTGTTGGATAATTAATTTTGCATCTCTAGTCATAGTTAAGTATTTTATGCCCAACTCTTTAGCTTTTCTAAGTCCTAGTAATAAAGCTTCATACTCAACTACATTGTTAGTGCAAGGAAATTCTAATATGTAAGGAATACCAAGGTAATTTCCTTTTATATCAGTTAAATTGACTCCTACACCTACTCCAGACTGAGATTTGGCTCCATCAAAGTCATGGTCCATATTTCTTAGGTAATACTCTATCTGATTCAGCATCAACAATTTTCATAATTTTTTGATCCATGTTTTTGACTTGTGGTACTTGTACAAGGAAAGGGTTTTGCAATATTGAATACACTCACATTCCTTTTTCTTCTACTAAATTTACTAAATTTATCATGGTATCATCTACCTTAATTAACTCTACAAAATATTTGTTGAAAGGTTCTCTTCATAGAGTTACATTTTCCTTATTAAACATAGGAATGGTAGCATAGGACCAGTCCAATTGAATAGATCCCCCTAATTATTCTGCCCAATGCTTGCTAGTAAAAATAAAGGATCAACATCCACTATTGCAACATCCATCACTATACCTTTCTTGGGGTGTTGGTTTAGATATACCAATAATCCAGTTATCACTCCAATGCAAGGTACTTGTCTACTGTCCATTACTGACACAGGAGCAGAATCTCTTGTACAGATTAATCCCATTTGGTCAACTATCATCTTGGGCATGATATTGTGCGAAGCTCCACTATCAAGCATGCAATTATGGATTACATACCTCTCTCCTTCATCTAAATTGTATCTTAAAGATACATAGAAGGGTCTGATAGAGGATGGTGACCTGGTATCCTGCTGATTTTGTCTAGCAGCATTGTAAGATGGGTCTTCTTTTTGTTCAATAAGTTCGAATGCTCTACAGACTTGTTCTCTATATTGCTGAACTTTCATAAGCTCACCAAATATGATATTAACCTTCTATTTACTAAGTTCTGACCCAACATCAAATTCTATCTTTTTTATATCAAGCGGTTTGGTGCTTTCTTCTTTAGGCATCTCTTCCTCCAATTCTACTAGCTCAAGGATTACCTTTTTGGGGGTCTTATCAGTTTTTTCTTTACTAACATTTCTATTTGTGGAGGGTTGTTTTCTTACTTCACTAGTAGAAGCTTTCTCTATTCTATCAGGGATTATTCTATTCCTTAAGTTCAGAGTGTGGGTAGCTTCTAATTCCTCTACCTCCTTAGTAGTTGGAATTAATTTCCTCTGCTTCATTTTGTCATATCTAGACTAATGTGGTCTTTGCAAGATTTTTGTACCTTCAGCTACTAAGATCTGGGGATGATGATTTGAAGCATATTTATCCATGTTTTCTTCAAAAATTCTTTCTCTTGATTCATATTCTAAAGACCAACAGGCATTAATCCTTATATCTTCTTCTGAATCATCATTAAGATCTATATTGTGTTGTGTACTTAAGTAAATACCACATCCTTCTAGGTTATGGGGAGCATCACAAGCTAAGCAAAAATAAAGGAAACCTTCTGCAAGATTAATAGATGGGATAGGATTTGGAACATTGTTCTGATCTCTATCAAATTCTCTTTTCTTCTAGTTATTATTCCCATTGTTCTTGTTCCTATTTCCTTCATCTAGGCCATTGTTATTTCCCCAATTCCTACTGAAATTTTTCTTGAAGGGAGGGCATTATCAACCTGTAGCCTCTTTTTTTGTGATGACTCACCATTATTCCCATTGTTTCAATTATTTCTTTTTATTCTTGCTAACCTGTTGTTCATAGTATTGAACATCTCTATCACCTTATTAGTCAAATTTTCCATTAGATCCACTTCAGATCTTCTCTGTAAATCGAAGGCTACCCTTTTTGGTTTTCTATCAGGTTGATTTATCTCTAGAGATTAAGGTTTCATTTTACCACTATCTAGCATGTTTTTTTTTTTATATCTATTGCTTTATCCATACATTCATCGATAGTGGTAGCTTGTTCTTGCCTTAAATCATAATTGAACTCTCCTAGGAAAGCATTCTTGTAGAAAAAAATTGATTGGATGTCATTAGGCCTGAGGTTAGCAGGGATTTTGTTCCTAGTTTTGGAAAAACTTCTATTGAAATCACTAACAGCTTTGATTTTCCTTTTTCTTCATAGTTGCTAATTCAATTAACAAGGATTGTTCATTTTTTCTTTCTCCAAATTTTCTTAGGAACATAGTTTCCATCTTCACAAAATCTGCAATGTCGTTGGCTGGGAGGGTGTTAAACCACTCTCTGGCATATTTTTCTAGTGTTTGCATAAAAATCCTTAAGACTACATCTTTGTGTTCTACCTCTAAACTATCCATAGCGTATAGAAAACTTTTGATATGATCTTCTCCAATTATTGCATTATTTCCTTGAAACTTGGGAAGATACTTATGGGCTTTGTTAGGTAGAGCATTTAAATTTGTAGGTAAAGCAAAAGGTCTGTACCTATTCCTTCTCCACAGTTGGACATTATTTTGTTGATTTGCCTGAGCCATTCTAGTTGTAGGGGTAATGGGATTTGGATTCATAGTAGCACTGCCTACAAGAGTTGTGGGCTGAGAAACCTCTATATAATCTAATGAATTATCTACTACAGAATTAGGATTTGTAGGGCTATGATACTGAGATGAATTAGATGTATTATCTAAAACATAATTAAAAACATCATCTATAGTAATATCAACAGCAATAGTATTTTGATTTTTATTTTTCTTTACGTACTTTCTACTAGTAAAGTAAGACTTATTCTCATAAATAATACTCTTAAGAAGTGGGATCTTTTTATTGTGGGTAAATACCTCTAGGTTCTCAAATTTTGGAAAAATATCTTTACCGCTTCTCCTCGTATGCACCAACACGTTCTGCTCCTTCTTTCTTGATTTTTGATTTCTGGGTTTGATCAGACAAAGTTGCCATCAGTATAGGTAGTGTAGAAAGAACATAATGTATGATCAAGATTGCTTGATATTTTTACTCTCAGCCTCACAGGAGATGGTTCTTGGGGGAATTTCAAGAAAATCAAGAAACATCAAGAACACTTCAAAATATAATTGAAAATCATGGGCAAAAGAAAATAAAGAACATAAAAGACGTAAAAATCAAAACGCAGGTTCTTTATTCTAATTGGTCGCCTATTGATTAAAATATAGTCGTTGAAAGAAAACTATTAAAATTTTGGCTTAGTTTTATGGTCTGTGGAAATAGATGTAAAAATATGTCATACAATCTATGTCTAATATCATGAAGATCCTACCCCAGCAACGGCGCCAAAATACTATTGGAATAATTTCTTGCATCCATAGGGTTGAGCTATCACGCTACAAGAATTTATTTGAAACCAACGAGCTATTATAGGCTCTGGTCAACCTGCCTCTTTATTTTGGTAAAGGGTGTATTGCTATGATTAAAAGAAACCAAAATGGGTAAGGAAACCCCAGTGGTAAACTTAAGATATTGCAAGTTTATTCACTCCAGATTTTAATTATACACTACTTATATAAAATTGACCAAGCATGGACAACAACTCTAATTATACCTTATGTGTAGACCAGTGCCTAGATTCATTGGGCTGTTATAGCAATTTTAACAATGCTTTCAAATGAACAGAAAGGAGGAGAAAAGAAGAAATTGGCACTATTAAACTCATTCAAATATCATAATAAATCTAATAGTTAACCAATGAAAGAAATGTTCATAACACATTCAAATAATGTAATATGCCATGAAGCCACATACAGAACTAAACACAAAAATATGACAGAATCAAAACCCATAATTGTATTAATTTTTCCAATGAATTACATGCAGAGTTGGCAGAATGCCATTAAACTCTGTTAAAAATATTAATACAATGAGAAATCCTTGTTCAAATAATGTAACAAGAATTCTTCAACTCTCCCGTTCCAATGTGGTAACAAGAAAAGCCTCTAGACCTTGGGCTCAATATATCTAGAAAAATTCCAGCTTCTTGAACTCTATTCTATCACACCTACATAGTAAAGGGGAAGAATAAGGGATGAGAAATAAAAAGACACACAGGGGATACAACAACAAAACTACTAGGCACTCAAGTATACCTCTTAGCAAGAATTTGCTATCTCTAAAGCTTGATGCTGATTCTGATCATGGTTGTTCCTTTTATAGCCTTCTGGTTCTTGATTCAATTATTTTTGGCTTCATCTGGGCCTTACAGTTGTCACCATCTCCTTTGATCTTCAAATACTATACAACTATCTCCCACTTCTGTTTTGCTTGTTTTGCTTGGATTTGATTATGATCTCTTTCAAAAATATGACACTCATCTACATTGTGATTTACCATTGACCAGCTTCACTGATCAGTTGATTGTGCCTTTGATGAATAGTCTTCCCTTGTTTCAAATTTATCTTTTGGTTGGTTCCTTGTTTTGAACTCTGGCCTATTTTTGTAATATTTATTTCCTCCCTTGGAGGCGTGTTTAGCTTCAGTTGTAGACCCCGTACTCTAGTTTCTTTTATTTTTTTATTCTACTAAAGTCTTCTGATCTATTTCTCAATGAGCACCCATGCATCAGTATGAAAGGTTATAACAAACCTCACTATGTTCATCTCTTGTAGGATCCTATTTTTTTATATGTTGATAAAGACTTTGTTTTTCTTATACATAGTAACCAGGGAATCTACAGTGTTGACCAAGAAGGTAGCTTGTTTGGCCATCTCTTTTTCATCATCAAGTTCACAGTCAAACTCTTCAACCTTGTTCATGATGAGGTCTTCTATGCTGGCAGTTTCTAGGAACTCTTCCAATGATAATCCAATATCTGCCATATTTTCTTTTATGTTATCCAACAAGAAATGCATTTTTGTTGTATCGTTGTACCACCTCCCCAAGTTTACTTCAAACATTGATGCCTTCATGAATTCTAGATTATTTTTAATTTCAAAGCCATCTTCTAGGAATACTTCCTTATTCTGCATCTCTTCAAAATATTCTGCCATTAACTGGAGAGTGGGATGAATGATCTCCAAGTCTTGCTCTTTCTGATATAGCAAGCTTTCCATTTCTTTGGCAGTGAATTGGATCACTCTGATTTGTCTGAACATTTTTGTGATCCCATCGATCACATCCTGTATCTTAAAAGATATTTATTTTATGATTTTGGAGAGGCAGACTGCATAATCTATTTCTTTCTTAGCTAGAGGAGGCTCTTGTGTGGCTTTTTCCTGAGACAACTGTTCCTGTAGACTATTGATCAAAGCTTGCATTTCTACCTTTTCCTTATCCCTTATCTCCAATTGGCTTCTCAAGTCTTTGGTTTTTTGGTGCAGAAGGTCTACAGTTTTCTCATGCATAGCTTTATTCATTTTGACCATGTCATCTTCTTCCCCATGCATTTAAATATCCCATGTTTTATCATCAATTCCAAAAACAAAAGTTTTTTGTGGTGTAGGTATAAATATATTTGCCATAGATGTTCTGGACATGTCTTCATCCATTCTCATAGTAGAGCTTTCCTCCATGCCACCCAATCCCACTACCATCTGCAATTCCTGCTCATTGGCGATACTAAAAATTGTTTCTTCTTCTACCCTTTCTAGTGTGACTTTGTTGAGGTTATATCCAGCTTAGAATTCTTTGCCTCAGGGGTAGACATAGCTTCTTATATTTTAACCTTTTTGAAGCCAAATTTGACTCAACATCAGATACCCCAATTTTTAAATTTAGGCCCGTAGTCGTTAATAATATGGCCTTTTGTAACCATTAATATTTATTCGATAATCAAAAGTCTATGGAATTCAAATTGACCAAACATTCACTAAGGTTTTTTTAATCATTAAAGGAATTTAACCATTGCTTTTCTCTGAGTCCATTAAAAGGGTTTGTAATTCATGAAACAAATAAAAGTCCCCCTGAGAAGACCATGGTCCATATTATAAAATTGATCATAGCTTTCAACATAAATAAAATAAGCGGACCTCTAAGTCCTTGGGCCTCCAATAATATTGATTAAAGCATCAGAACCTAAAACCTAAGTTTAAATTTCTAACATAAGCATTTGAGGGTATGCCCCCTTTGGATAAACATCAAGCACTTTGGGAAGATCCAAGGGCAGAGTTCAAATCCCCCTTGATCGAACGGACATGATTTTATAAGCTAACCAATGGTTAAATCAATCGAGTCAAATAATAATGGTATGGTCAAATGATAATAAAATCCTATTAAGGGTTATGTTCCCTCATTTTTTAAAAGGTGTACAAATCAAACGGATCCAAGGGCAGCGCTCAATCTTGATGAAATCGGATGGCGGTGATCGCTTGAAATATAAAAGATACATTGGAAGGGTTTAGGTGCCCAAAAATTAATCAAAATATTAATCAATATTAATGAGGGTTTTAATACATTAGTAATTTTCCCCTTTCGCCTAATAAAAGTGATTTAAGTTTTTATATGCCTCATTAGTTATTGAGTGTGCAGGTCAACAAAGATCAACGGTCATGCCTAGTCACCAATCAATCCAATGGTTGTGCTCTTAATAGGCCAATCGGCCAATAAAAGTCTTTCATCTAAACAAAAGGTAATTACCCTTCATCTTCACTAGATCTGATAGTAGTGCATGCCCCCAATCAGATCCAATGAACACGCTCCTACAAATTCATCAGGAATTGACAAGTCAAAGGTAGGGGTTATCAAAGTGCATGTCACATTCGATCCAATGACGGTGCTAGATATTGATCAGATCCAACGATCGCACTCAAACTAAGTATAACAGGGTTAACAATAAGAAGTGTTAAAGTCTCAAAATTAATTAAAGTGTTAAAAATAATTAACAAAGGTTTTAATACATTAATAATCATTCCCCTTTCTTTAATCGTGGATTAATAAAGTTTTAAAACATATGCACTTCATGTCGGTTAGTTGTGTAGGTCTGAAAAAGATCAATGGTCGCACCCAAACCTAAGGTAATCCAATAGCCATGCATGTAGGAAGTTGACCGTTGAATAAAACATACACTTAAAATGTGAATAACAAGCATACATCTTAGCCAAATCCTATGACAATGCTTAATCATGATGAAATCTGATGATTGTGCTTCCTTCATAATAATCCAAAGCTTGGGAATTATATGGGTCAAAGGAGATCGACAGTCACACTAGCCCTGATATAATCCAACAATAGCACATGCTTTGAAGCCAATCCAACAGTAGTGCTTCCATGAATTTTTTGATATTGACAAGTCAAATTTGGATGAATTAAAGTGTGCATCACCATTGATCCAATGATTGCGCTCAAACCGCATGAATATGATGGCAGCGCTCACCCAGAATAAACACAAGCTAAAAAAATCAACTATGATTCTTGTTCCCACTCAAATCTAATGATAGCACATTACCAAAGGTGATCAGGGTTTAAAGCAATTATTAATAGAGTCATGGTCAACATAGATCTAACAATCACGTTTAATCCTGCCAAATCCAACGATGGCAATTTGTTTAAAATAATTAAAGGTCAAAGGAAATCAATGGCCATGCACACTCCAAATCCAATCCAATGATAGCACTCTTCCATGAGGCAAGTGGACATTGACAATTCAAAGCACACATCACAAGGAAATCAATGATAGCACTCGACCCTACATTGATATGATAGCTACGATTTAATCAAGCTCACTTAAAGAATATAAATGTACATAATGGGCTGATTCGATGACCGTGTTCATCTCTTTCTTAATCCAACAACGTTGTATTGGGAAATAATCAAGGGTTAATATGCAAGCACCCATATTTTAATCCAACAATAGTGCCCAAGATTGCCTAGATTTGACGATGATGTTTTTTTGTTAGGATCAAAGGTTAACGCATGAGGTTTATGATCAGATAATTAATGCATTATTAAGGCTAATAAGTAGTTCTTAATCAAGTTTTATAAGGGTTTAATACATATATAATTTTCTCCTTTCATTTTTCTAAACCCTTACACATATCTGGAGATTGGACGAGCGTGCACGTACACACTTTTGATAAAATAGTGAAGGTTTAGAAATATGGGCAAGGTTTAAAGGATTAAGTATAATGGATATTGGCAAATTATAGTCACCTTATGGACATTAATAAAAAGATATTTTATATGACTAACACATGGGTAAAATCTAATTGAAAATTATATGTCTAGACCTAAGCATTTTTTATTGATTTGTTGCAAACTATGTTTTTTCACTTAGTACATATGGCTAATCTTAACATGCATAGATTATGTTGTATGACTAACGATCATGAAGGATCATAAAGATCGACGACGAAAATTAAGACCAACAGATCTAACAGAAAGTATGGTATGCAATACTCAAGAAGTAAATACCATAACCAGTATTTGGTGAATTTGGATGGGCATGCACCTCTATGGATAGATCCGACAACCGATCCCAAGAATGCTAACCACTACTTAATGATATAACTCCTTTCAAAGGTGGCAGAGTATTTATGAGAAAAATTCCTGCAAAAATGTCACTGCTACCACATTCATAATACCACATCAACTAAAAGAGTAGCTCAATAGCCAATAGAAACACTATGAATAATTACAAGTGTACAAACCAAGGTACTCATGGATGTACAGGTCGAGGAAGATCACCTACCATGATATTTTGATTTTGGAAAAAGCACCATGGTAGATATCCATTGGCCAAATTTGAAAGGTAGTTGGTGTCATTACATTAGTGATACACTATGCAAGATAGTGAAATTGTTCCACTCTTAACTACTTAAAACCCCACTATCAAACACCATCACCACCCTGGTTATCACAAAGTGAAGAATTGGTTCGAAAAGAGCAAAGAGTTTCAAGATACCTAATAAGTGCATATCATGGTGAAATAGAGCAAATTTGGGAAACACAATGGCCACTTGGGGGAATACTTATATGCCAGGTATTTGGCTAAGCCCTATCCTTTTATAGTTTTGACTATTTTGAATTTAGCATCATATTGCAGAAGTTTCATCATCCATCTTGCTGACCTTCCTAAAGGCTTAGATTGGGTAAAAATATCTTTTATTGTTATGAAGGGGATGCAATAGTAAACTTTGTTTGAGCCGAATATACCTTTGAAATGTTCTAAAGATTGAACAATTGGATAAGCATGCTTTTCTAGTAGGGTATATTTGATATGTGATCCTTTCAGACCTGAAATCATGAAGTCTATTGGCCTTTCATTATTTTCATCATATTTTTATGAAAGAACTACATCAATTGAATGTTTAGATGCATATGAATAAATGTTAAAGTCTTTAGAATAATCAGGGCAGTTTAGGGCTAGAGTAATAAAAATAACTTCTTTTATTTTGTTGAATGCTTCCATGTTTTCTATTGTCCATTTTATTTCCCCAGTATTTTTAACGATGTCATTTATGGGTTTGGTCATTTCTGCAAAGTTAGGAATGAATATTTTGACAAACTTTATCTTGCCAAAGAATGATCTAGCTTCTTTTAAATTTTTGGGGGGAGGAATTTTGGATATAGCTTCTATTATTTTTGGATCAATACTTATTCCCTTTTTTGAAACCATATGGCCTAATAATTTCCCTTGTGTAGTCCCGAATATGCACAATTCCAAACTCTTTGCATCGAGAAAAAAATGCAGCTAAATGTTCTAAGTGATATTTTGGTTTTTTAGAAAAAATTGTGATATCATCCAGGTATACAACTACTATTTTGAACATTAATGATTTGAAGGTAAAGTCCATTGCTCTCTGAAAAGTAGCATCCGCATTCATTAGGCCAAAAGGTATTCTTAAATATTTGAATGTGCCCCATGGTCTAGTGAATGTTGTTTTATGTCTGTCTTTTGGATTAATCTAGATTTGATTGTATCCATAAAATCCATCTAATAGGGACAATCTAGATGAACCAACTGCTGATTGCAAAAGTTTTTCCATATTGGGCAATGGGTAATTATATTTTAATGAACTCTTGTTTAAATTTTTGAAATCTACACAGAGTCTAATATCACCATTTTTCTTTTTGATTGGCACTAAATTGGATATCCAAGAATAAAATCTTACCTTTCTGATTATTTTGGAATCTAGCAATTTTTGTACCTTTTTTTGCATTATTGGGTGCAGAGTAGGGTTGTATTTCCTTTGTTTCTATCTAAATGGCTCGGAATCTTCCTTCAGGGGTATTATGTCTGTCATCATATATTTTTTGAAGGTTTTAAGGTCTTCATAAGTTTAAGCAAAATGTTCTTTATTTTTCTTTAAGAAACTGACATGCATCAGGGTTATGAGGTGCATCACAAGTAGAGAAAAAGTAGGGGAATCCTTCTGCTATGTTGGCAGATGGTATAGGGTTTGGAACATTGTTCTTATCTTTGTCAGATTATTTATTTTTCTAGTTATTTTTTCCATTATTCCTACTCTTATTTCCTTCTTTAGGATGATTTTTTTTTTTGAAGAAAGTGAAAAACTTATATTAATACAAAGAGTAAATACAAGAGGGATCGAAAACATCCCAACCAAGAACCAGGAAGCAAGAAGCCAACACAAAGGGCAAGAGGGCAGCACTTCCCAACACTAAGCACAAGAAGAAAACCAGGCGCGAAAATGCGACATGTCGCGAAATCGCAACATGTCGCGATATCGCGACAGTCAAGGCAACCAAAGCCACAGCCGGGAAACCGGTCGCGAAATCGCGACATGTCGCGAAATCGCGACAGCCATAGCCAGCAACTCCTGACCACCAACATTGTCGCGATATCGCGACGGGTTCTCCTCCGAGCAGTCATCCCTCAAAAAGGTCGCGATATCGCGACGAATTTTTCGTTTGCCTCCTTTACGCCAGAAGTGTCGCGAAATCGCGACAAGATTGTCAATCTGCAACCAGTCCTCCCAAGTGTCGCGAAATCGCGACGAATTATCTTCATGAGGCACAAGCTCCAAAATGGTCGCGAAATCGCGACGTCTTTTCCAAAAGTCATCAGTTCGCCAAAAGTGTCACGAAATCACGACAGTTCTTCTATCTGGCTCCCAGGCATCAAAAACGTCGCGATATCGCGACGAATTTTCCCCTTGTCTCCGAAACACAAAAACCGTCGCGATATCGCGACTATTATCCTCCTTGTTGCCCCTGCTCTCAAAGCGTCGCGAAATCACGACTGGAACCTTCCAAAGGCCGTGGCGACAACACTTGTCGCGATATCGCGACGGTTTTTCCCCTTGTCTCCAAAACACAAAAACCGTCGCGATATCGCGACTGTTTTCCTCCTTGATGCCCCTGCGCTCAAAGCGTCGCGAAATCGCGACGGGAACCTTCCAAAGGCCGTGGCGACAAAACTTGTCGCGATATCGCGACGGTTTTTCCCCTTGTCTCCGAAACACAAAAATCGTCACGATATCGCGACTGTTTTCCTCCTTGTTGCCCCTGCGCTCAAAGCGTCGCGAAATCGCGACGGGAACTTTCCAAAGGCCGTGGCGACAAAACTTGTCGCGATATCGCGACGGTTTTTCCTTTTGTCTCCGAAACACAAAAACCGTCGCGATATCGTGACTGTTTTCCTCCTTCTTGCCCCTGCGCTCAAAGCGTCGCGATATCGCGACGGGAACCTTCCAAAGGCCGTGGCGACAAAACCTGTCGCGATATCGCGACAGTTTCCTGCCAAGGGCCGCGACGACGATGCGAGGTCACGAAAAGCGACGAAAATCACCCTTAGTACAGAATTTTCTCATTGATTCAAGAATTTTGCAAGTCCCTGTCGAATCTCAGCATTTTCCACAGGCATGTCACTGTGCAGCTGAACTCCAACCTCCTTTTTCGCACCCATCTTTGCAAGGAAATCGGTCACCGAATTTAAGTCACGACTCACATGGATAGGGATCACATCTTCTAATTCCTTCCAAAGGTCCTTGATTTGAGAGACTAAAATCTGTATCTTCCAAGCTTTCAAAGCAAAGTTCCTCAAGCAATCAAGAGCGCCAACCAAAATTTGAGAATCTGTCTCAAGGATTATCTTTATGTATCCACAGCTAATGACCCGGATGGAAGCAATTTTGATAGCATAGGCTTTGGCTTCATTATTGGTGGCTCTTCCCAGACCCTGCAGTTCCCAGTAAAGCATAGTTCCAGCATGATCATGACACACAACACCAATTCTAGCATTGCTCGGATTGCCCTTTGCAGCTCCGTCTGTGTTAATTTTAACCTAGCCTACTAGGGGGGGTTTCCAACTGGCTATGTTCTTTCTAACTTGTGCAACGACTCTCTCTTCCTGAGGACCCAGCTCAGCCGAAATTTCCTCTTCGGCAAATATGGCAACCGTCTCTGTGACTTTGCTCCAGATAACCTGCCATATTCCATCAAGCGAGGAGAAGGTCTCTCTAAAGATTCGAGCGTTTCTTTCCAACCACACTTGCCACCAGATGAAGGAAAGACCAAGATCCCACCCCAGGACGAAGGGCTTTAGATTTAAATCTACCTTTCTTCCATATTTGCCGAATATTGTTCCGAGTCGGAGCACCATTACTCTTGAGTTTAAACTGGGAAAACCACCTATTCCAAATCTGACTGTGAAAGAGCACTCAAACATCAAATGATCAGCGAGTCTCCTCATTCTTATGACATAAAATACCTTGAGAAGGGCCAATGATTCCTCTGTTTACGAGGATATCGAAGGTGAGAATGCCATTGTGCATAAACTTCCGAGGCAAAGAAGTTCACTTTCGGCCAGCACTTGGAATACCAAATCTTCTTCCAATATTGAACCGAAAATGAATGCGGGGGAGGCTCTGGGAGGATCTGATCATATCCAGCCTTCACAGTATAAACCCCGAGGTTCCCATGGCCCCAAGCTAACTCATCCTCTTCATCTCTGCCCGTGAGAAACCGAGCTGTCAAGATGTTGGTCAAAATGGTTGCTAGCGCCGGAGGGATTGTGACCGGCCACTCCTCCAACCGCTTAAACTTCTTGAATTTATACTCACCCAACTGGCTAGTGTTGAAATAATTCTCAATAGTGACCCATCCATGGGATTCTATGGCTGATTTAATTGGAAGCAATTCGGGATATTCCGCAATGATGGGTGGATCCTGGTCCCATGAGTCGGTCCAAAAATGTGCCTTCTCCCCTCTTCCCACTTTCCAGAACAATTGGTCTTTAATAACTTGAGAACCCAACTTGAGAGCTTGCCAGACGAGGGATCCATTACCATCCAAAGGGAAGCGGCTTATTTCAGAGGGATGAACTTGGCCCAGATATTTGTTGGTTAAGATTCTACTGAATAAAGATGATGGCTGGGAGATCCATCTCCAATACAATTTACCTGCTAAGGCTATGTTGTTGAGTTTAGAGCTTCTCAATCCCAGCCCTCCTTTTTCTTTGGGCTGCGTAACCTTATCCCAGCCAACCAAGGCCCATTTCCTCTCACCATTTGCTCCTTCCCATAAGAATCTTCTGGCCAATTTATCCAACTCTTTCCAAATAGAAGGTGGGGCAGCCAGGATAGAGAATTTATAAATTGGCATGGCTTGGATAACCGGCCTGTAAGAAGGTTAATCGGCCGCCATAGCTTAACCATTTATGAGACCAATGGTTCATTCTGTCTTTGAAGCCATCCAAAAGATCTTTCCAAATGTCAATTTTCAATTTCTTGAAGTGCAAAGGAACCCCCAAGTAGACTATAGGAAGAGAGGTTCTAGTGAAGCCCAAAATCTCCATAATTCTATCCTGAAGCCTTTGATCAAGGTTGAAAAAGACCACTTTGGATTTTTTGTCATTGATAACCTGATTGGAGGCCCTAAGGTAAACATTGAGAGAGTCTCTGATTCCCCTGGCTTCCCTGAGACTGGCCACTCCAACCAGGCCAGTATCATCCACAAATTGCAAATGAGTTAGAATTTCTGCACCAACCTTAATACCTGTTAATAGGCCTTGAAGTCTTCTTCGAAGAAGAGTCTACCTAATCCTTCCACCAAGATAAGGAATAGATAGGGAGAGCAGGGGTCCCCTTGTCGGAGACCGCGAGAAGCTCCAAAAGGAGGCGAGGGAAGCCCCTTAATTAGAACAGAATAAGAAGGCGTGGAAACACAGCTCATAACCCAGTCTATCCAGTCCTGGGAAAAACCAAAGGCGGCCAACATCTTTGACAGGAAGCCCCACTCCACTCTATCATAAGCCTTGGACATATCCAGTTTGATGAACATTCCTTTGTTACCGGAGTTTTGCATTGAATGAATAGCCTCCTGGGCAAGAACCACTCCATCCAAAATCTGTCTACCCTCAACAAATCCCCCTTGTTACGAGGAGATGAGGTTATGAAGGAGAGGTTTAAGACGTTCAACTATTATCTTTGTGATAATTTTGTAAATCACATTACATAAGGCAATAGGCCTAAAGTCAGAGATATGAACCCCTTCCTCCCCCTTAGGAATTAAAGTGATGAAGGTATGATTTAGAGCCTTAAGCATTCTCTTATTGATTCTGGACTCCTCTGTAACAGCCAAAACATCATCCTCTAAGGTATCCCAAAAGGCCTGGAAAAACTCAATAGGAAAACCGTCTGGACCGGGAGATTTGCCTGTGCTCATTCCAAAGACCACACACTTCAATTCATCTCTATCAATGGGTCTAAGGAGAGCCTGATTTTCTTCTTGAGTGACAATAGGGGGAATAACATCAAGAACTTCATTTTGAGCCCCCACATCTTGCTCCCTATTTTTTGCAAAAAGCTTAGAGAAATAATCCACTGAGTGGGAGTGCATACCAGGAAGAGTATCAAAGGAGTGTCCATTCTCATCATGTAGAACTGCCATGTTATTCATCTGTCTTCTAGCACGGGTGATCTATGGAAAAATTTTGTATTTCTATCTCCTTCCAATAACCAAGAATTTCTAGCCTGTTGTTTCCAGTAAATTTCCTCTTGGTTATCAATGTCCTCAACGACTTTGCGCGGGGGCATCATCTTCGGTTTTAAAGTTGTTCGGTAATTATTCCTTCCCTGAATTGTTTTTGTACCTCCTCCCAGCGGACCATCAAGGGGGCTCTTTACAGCTGGAAATCTGACTTATTGGCGTGCCTCCACTATTTCGGTTTACTTTTGACAAAATGAAGGTTGTTTGTGGAATTTAAACATAGTTGTCCCAAAAGGTGGACGACCTTCATCCCACCATTGCAGAATTTTCTCATGAAGATCCTCCTTTTGTAGCCAAAAATTCTCAAATCTAAACGGTTTGTGGTACTGCCCTGTCTGAGTCCCACCCTCCAGTAGGATGGGGGAATGATCAGAAACAGGGCCATCCAAAATCTAGAATTTAACATTCCACTTAACAAATGCCTCCTCTGAGACCAAAAAGCGATCTAGCTTTACCTTCCTACAGTGTGGCTCCCTCCTCTTGTTAGTCCAAGTGAAAAAAGTTCCAGGGCCTTGGATATCCACTAAGTGAAAAGCCTGGACACAGGCAATCAGAAGCCTGTCCCCGGGTCCAAAACAGGGGGTTCCACCTTCTCGATCCCGAGCAGATAATTTGGCATTAAAATCTCCAGCAATGATCCAGTCACAAACTTGTCTAGAGGACCTCATGTTGTGAACAGCTTTCCATTGGAGCCTCTGGCCATCAAGGCTTTGAGCCCCATAGAAATTTGTAATTAGTACATGCTCAGCTGTGACAATATTCCTGAAGAGAGATGTGAGAACACCCCTCCAGGCTATATGTTCTAAAGCAGTCCATTCCAGGGGGTTCCAAAGAGTGACAATCCCCCACGAGGCACCTTGGGCAGCCACATCCATATACCCGGCGCCCCTCCAAATCCTACTAACAGTTTTACTCATAAGATCCAGCGACATTTTTGTCTCCTGGATAAGCAAAAAATCCGTTTTATACTTCCCTAAGAGTCTTTGAACAGCAGGTTTATGGGTTCTACTATTTAAACCCCTAACGTTCCAAGATTGTATAATCATTGAAAACCTTGGGAGCGAGTAAGAATCAATTGACCTCACCGATCCTCCATTGATCAGCTTATCTCCTTGTGCTGTGAGCAGTTCCTTATTGGATTTTCTTCCCGCTCCTTGAGAGTTATTGTTTTTAGATCTCTTCTCCACCTGAGTGATCCCTAAAGCTGGCCTTTCTCTATTTTTATCTGCATTTCCCATAGTGACATCTTTAATAGCCGGTTGTGCTGGGGAGTGTATCACCAATGCCCCTGGGTTCTCTGACTGCATACTCTCCAAGGGTGCAGTCACCTGTTCGGCAACAGGAGTGGATGAAGGAGAATCTTGGGAGTGAGTGTTATTAATCTCACCATTCCCATCCACTCCCTCCATGACTTGGTCTTCCAGATCCACTAATGACTTAAAAATCTCATACCGGTTGTTTGGCTTGAGATGCATCTGCTCCTTGCCATTTTTCTTTTTGTTTCTCCTTCGTTTCGGTTGTTCAAAGCCATCCTTCTGAGCATCGGGACCTGGAGAAGTGTTGGAAGGTTCATTGACAGGGGTGGGATTACCCTCTCTAGGGCGGCTTGGCATTCCAATCGAAGCCTCCGCTTTTGTGCTCGAGGTGTTAGGACGAGAACCTTGCCAAATGTCCATGCTTATGGCAAACTACTGCACTGAAAGGTAGGGCCTCATAGTCTAGCTGCTTGGATCCGGGGAACTCCTGCCAACTCAAGCTCCACCTCAGTTGATAAAGGCTGGCTAATGTCCATTTCTACATAGATTCTGGCAAAAACAGTTGTATTTCCCTCTATGGTGTCTCTAGAGACTCCTATATATCTGCCTAGGGAATTACCTATTATTTCTAGAACCTGCTCACCCCAAAACTCCATCGGGAGAGCGTACAGTCGGATCCAGACCGGAACAGCCATGGGTTCAATGCGAGGATCAAAGCCCACTCTCCAGGGTTGAACAAATAACCTTGTTGGTCCGTGGTTTCTCTTTTACGATTCAAATGCTCTGTTTCTATCTGCTAAAGAAGAGAAACTAATAATAAAATACCCATTGCTTATTGGCCATAAAGAGTACTCACCTTGTGGTTCCCAGTTCTGTCGAACCCGGGTATGCAAAAAATTCAGAGAAGGTCAGATGCCCATGAATTTGCGAGATCAAGTCATGGTTAGCTCGGTAGACAATTGTATCCTCGACCGGCTTGGGTTCGATAACAATCTTAGGTGCAGAAGCGGATTGCGGGAGGCATCCATTAACGCGGTGAGCATTTGGGCTGTTGCCAGCATTTTTGAGTAGCGTTTGAAAAGTATTCCTCTGAGCTTCACCAGTGGAAGACGAGGGGTTTTCTTTCAACATCTCAGCATAAGAACTTTTTCTCCCCGCAAGAGGGACTGGAGGAGACCCCATCGGGCCCTCCCGGAGCAACGAGCAAACCTTCAGAGTAGTTCAAAACCAAAACACCAAAGTCTCTGGAAAGATCTTACGGGCCAGAAACCCTCGAGCATCGCCTGACGCCTGTTCAAAGGTTTTCCCGCCAAATCGCCAGAGCCCAAATTTTCCGATTCCGTATAGGAGTGAATAGGGTTCTTTAGGATGATTATTGTTTCCCCAATTTCTATTGATTTTTTTCTTGAAATGAGGGTATTTATCGACATATGATCATTCTATTTGTGATGTCTCACCGTTATTACCGTTATTTCTCTCAATTCCTGCTAATTTATTGTTCATGGTATTGAACATCTCAACCATTTGATTAGTTAATTTCTCCATTGTATCTATTTTAGTTCTTCTTTGTATATCAAATGTTACCCTTTTGGGCTTTCTATCAAGTAGATTGACTTCCAGAGAGTAAGGTTTCATCTTACCACTATCAAACATGTTCTTTTCTATATCCATTGCTTTCTCCATACAACTATCAATGGTGGTGGCTTGTTCTTGCCTTAGCTCATAGTTAAACTCTCCTTGAAAAGCATTTTTATAAAGACAAATGGACTGAATATCACTAGGCCTAAGGTTGGTAGGAATTTTGTTTTTGGTCTTGGAAAATCTTCTTTTGAAATCACTGACTGCCTCATTTTGCTTTTTCTTCATAGTGGCTAACTCAGTTAACAAAGATTGTTCATTTTTTCTTTCCCCATATTTCTTTAGAAAAATAACTTCCATTTTAGTGAACTCTAGGATATCATTATCAGGAAAAGAATTGAACCATTCTCTAGCATCTTTTTCTAAAGTTTGTAAAAGTAGTCTCAGGACTACATCCTCATGTTCTACCTTTAGGCTATCCATTGCATATAGAAATTTTTTGATGTGATCTTCTCGAGTTACCACATTATTTCATAAGAACTTTGGGAGGTATTTGTGGGCTTTATTAGGTAAGGCATTAAGATTTGTAGGTGAAACAAATGGTTTGTATCTATTAGTTCTCCACAAATGGACATTATTTTTATTTTGATTTTGCTGATTTTCCTGGGCCATTGTTACTGTAGGATTTAAATTTATAGCAGCAACACCTAAAGAGATATGGGTTTGAGTGGCCTGGGTATAATCTGAAGGGTTATTGATCTCTGTATTATAATCAACAAGACTTTGGGATTGAGATGACTATAATGTGTTTTTTACAATAAAATTTAAAAATTCATCTATAGTAATATCAGCGGCAGTAGTATTTTGAATTCTATTTTTCTTCATGTACTTTTTACTACTAAAATATGATTTATTCTCATTAACAGTACTCTTAAGAAGTGGTATTTTCTGATTATGGGTAACAGGTTCTCAAATTCTGAGAATAACTCCTTATCGCTTCTCTTGGTGTGAGCCAACACGTTTTGCTCCTTCTTTCTTGATTTTTGGTTTTCGGGTTCATCTAGACAAAGTCACCAACATGTTGGTGCAGAAAGAACAGACTGTGTAATTAATATTACTTGATTATTTTAACTCTTGGCCTCACAGGGGATAGCTTCTTTGAAGAAAATTCAAGAAAATTAAGAAACGTAAAAACACTCCAAAATTTAATTGAAAGATACGTGGAAAAAATTAAATAAAGAATGTAAAAATCATAAAAATCAAGATGCAAGTTCTTTATTATAATTTGGCCGCTTGTTGATTAATATATGTCGTGAAATATAGGCTTAGAACGTAAAAATTCTCCTCGAAAATGGCACAAAAAAACTGTTGGCATCAGTTTGACGGGTTAAAGCATATAAAATATCGTTAAGAAACAAACTAAAAAGATATGTATTTAACATATAAGTCTATTCCCTAGCAACAACACAAAAAAACTGTTGGAACCATTTCTTGCATCCATAGGATTCAATTTTCATGCTACAAGAAATCATTTGAAACCAACAAGCTATTACAGGCTCTGGTCAACCTGCCTCTTTATTCTAATTAACGAGATATTGCTAACAAAAATGTACAGAATAGGTAAGGAAACCCTAGTGGTAAACTTATGATTTTACGAGTGTTATGTGCTTAAGATTTAGTTATACATTATCTATATAAAATTGACCAAGTAAAGACAACTTAATTTTTATTTCTTATGAAGACCGGTGCCTATCCAATTGGGTCGTTATAGCAATTTAACAACATTTATCACATGAATAGAAAGAATGGGAAAAAGAAGAATTGGTGCCATTAAACTCATTTAAATATTGTAATCAGTCTAAGGGTTAATCGATGAAAGAAATGCTCATAACATGTTTGAATATCATAACCTATTATGAATAAACACATAGAACTATAGACAAGAAATAATAAAATTGAAATCCAGAATTGTATTATTTTCTTCAATAAAGATTACATGCAGAGTTGGCAAAATGCCATTAAACTTTGTTTTCACAGCTTAATACAATGAGAAAGCCTTGTTCAAATGATGTAACAAGACTTCGTCAATCTTCCTTCTAAAATGTTAGCAATCTCTAGACTTTAGGCTCAGAAAAACTAGAAATATTCTCAGCTCTCTGAACGCAGCAATATCAAAACCTGCACACCAAAGGGAAGAATGAGGGATGACAGAGAAAAATAGACACAAGGGGAATACAACTCAACTCAAATGGGCAATCAAGTATACCTCTTAGAAAAAGTTGCTATCTCTATGCTTGATGCAGATTCTGGCCCTGGATGCTTCCTTTTATAGCCTCTGGTTCTTGAATTTGTTATTTTTGGCCTAATCCTGGCCTTACACTTGTCACCGTTTGTTTTTATCCTCAAAACTACTATAGTTGGCTCCCATCATCTCTTTTCTTTATACTGTACACTCTTCTTTGACCCTTTTTATTTTAACCAGTGATATCAGTGCCCTGGGGGCTTCCACCTTATGTTCTCCCCTCTTCAACTCCTCCTTTTTTGGTTTCCTCCCATCCTTTTGATTGACTCTTTGTTTTGGATGTTTCTTCCTTCTAAACGCTTGTTTATTTGTCTCTAGGGGGTGAGCTCATTTCCAGCTGTATGCTGCATATTTGAATCTCTTTTCCATTTTTGCTTTGTTGCAACCATATGATCTTCTTTCCAATCATCTTCCAAGCTTCAATGCTAAAAGTTATGGCAAATATTAACATGTTCATTTCCTACAAAATTATATTTTTATGTGTGCTAATATAGTTTTTGCTTTTTTCATACTGGGTGATCAGTATCTCTAGAGTATTTACTAAGAAAGAAGATTTTCTAGTCATTTCAAACTCATCATTAGGCTCACAATAAAAGCCATCTATTTTTTATTTGAGGAGATCTTCCACACTGGCAGCTTCTAAGAATTCCTCCAATGATAACCCTATATCTACAAATTTCTTTGTTATGTCGTCCAATAGACTAAACATTTCTGCAACATTATTGTGCCACATCCCCATGTTTGATGCGAACATAGTTGCTTTCATGAATTCAATGTTACATTTGACCTCAGTCCCATCATTTAACAATACCTCCTAGTTCTACATCTCTTCAAAATATTCTGACATTAAATTAAGAGTAGGGCAAATGATCTCGAGGTCTTCTTCCTTTTGCAATATCAAGCTTTCCATTTCTTGAGTGGTAACTCGAATTACCTTAATATGTCTGAACATCTCAGTGATTCTATTGATCTTATCTTGAATTTTAAGAGACATCTCCCTTTTTACAGTATTCAAATAATAAGTATAATTGAGGATTTTCACCACCTAGGGGGTTGAGTTACTAGGGTGTTCTTTTGTGCCAACTCTTCTCTAAGTTCATTTATCAAAGCTTGCATCTTTGCTTTTTCTTTATCACTTGTCTCTAGTTGGCTTCTTAATTCTATGTTGCTCTAATGCAGCTGATCCAAAGTTTGCACTTATACTACTTTGGCTACCCTGACCATATCACCTTCTTTTCCATGAACTAAAAGTCCTTTAGTTCTCTCATTGACTTTGAGAACCATAGGTTCCTGTAGGGCTACCATATTTGATCTAGGAGTTTCTATTTCCACCCTAGATGTAGAATCATCTGCCCTGCTTCCCATTCCTGCTACCATTTATAGCTCATGCTCCTGGGCATCACTAAAAACTGTTTGTTCTTTAGATATTTCTAACACAACATTCATGGAGGGCAGTGATAGCCTAGGTCTCTTTGCTTTTGGAGCAGATACAATTGTTTGCTTCTTGACCTCAATATCTTTGAAGATACCTCCAAATCCTCCTACTCTTCTCATATTCATTTGTATTACTGATGGAATTTGTATTTCTTGATATTTTATTTTCAAAGAGCTGGGAATAGCTCTGGGGGCTAACTTCATCACATTGGTTACTATTAATAGCTGGCTAGAGATGGGAACTATAGCTTGATGGGGAGCAGTCAGCTCCTAAACAGGTGCAACAACTACCTCCTTTCCTTTTGTGGCACTTAGGCTTTTAGAGACCTCCTGGGAAGTGCTTGGTGTTGTCTCTAGTCTAAGGGGGGCATCATTAGGGGCTTTGACTTGCTATTCTACAATATATGTAGGGCTCACAATAACTTCTATCTGATCAATTCTCTGATATTCTATTAATTCTATTAAGGGGTCTTCTCTGATTTCCTAGGTGGCTTCTGGTAAGAGGGGGGCAGTAGATTCTACTGAAACCCCTCTGAGTAAAACCAATTCTAGCGAGTACTCATAGGCTTTCTATATTTATGAATTACCCCTTTCTTCAAAGGGGTACTTATCCCATACAATTTGTAAATATTTTTCTTTTTCTATAGCATATAATAACTCTTCCTCATAAGCATCACTCCGATGCTTAACCTAGGTGTATTCAAAATTTTTCATTGACCTCTCGTACTTCTTATCTGGATCATAAGGTCTCCAAGTTATCTCTTCAAAATCCATGAGATCCAAATCATACATTCCTTTGAGTATGGTTGGATATCCTATGAACATATAACTTCCAAATCTGCAAGGGACACTGAGCCAGGGAACTTTGTCATGCTTCTTTATCAATATTATTTTAGCCTCTTCGGCCACCTGTCTACATAGTTCTAGGGCAGTGAGAGATAAGGGACAATACATAGGCAATATATTTGGGGGAATCTTAGCTCCATAGAGTCGGATGTATGTGAACCCCTTAGAGAAGAAATAATCACATATATCCTTTTATTTTATGAAGGCCCTTACCCAAACCCCAGTATCTCAAGAAGAAATCCAGTCAAAATCCAGTGAATTTCAACCATGAAAATATCACAAAACCAACCCATATGAGTATGATCTTTGTGTATCCTCCAAAAAATAGTTTGGACGTAAGGACTCTCAACTTCCCTGACTCTCTTTCGGCTTTCTTCTCCTAATTTCCCCACTAGCAGGTGTATGACGATGGAGTAATTAGAAAACATAGGCATCTCCTGTCTTTGTTTCAAAATAGCTTCCTTTAAGTCTAACAGTTGTGAGTGCATTTGATCAGTCAACTCTCGCTCCCAGGTGTAAACTGGGTGCCTATCACTTGATTACATTGTGATACTAAATGTAACACTCTTCTACCCACTATATTAAGATATTTGAGCATGAAATCATTTCCCAAAGCCTACATCTTACTCTTGGTAACAATTTTAGCTTACTGAAATTAAGTTCTCAAATCTCTACTCACTTTCTACTCTTTCAAACCAATCCTTCGCTCAAGATTACCAGGTTGGTAATGTTATTCAATTTGGTGATTTTAAATACTTGATGATGATGTGGGTTCATCGTGCTCGCATAACTTGTCATTAATATCATGTCACCAACTACCTTTTCAAATTTTCCAATAGAGTTTTTCCGAAGTGTCACTTTCTAATGTACGATAGTTAATGGTAGGTGGCTTTCCTCATCCTACACATCCGTAGGGACTTTGATCTATGTACTTGCAATTATTCATAACTTCCCTATTGGTGTAATCAAGATTGCTTGATTCTTTTAACTCTTGGCCTCACAGGGGATAGCTCTTTAAAAAAATTCAAGAAAATCAAGAAACGTAAAAACACTCTAAAATTCAATTGAAAATTACGAGCAAAATAAAATAAAGAACATAATAAATCATGAAAACCAAGATGCATGTTCTTAATTCTAACTTGGTTGTTCACTGATTAATAAATGTTGTGAAATCCAGGCTTAGAACGTAAAAATTCTCCCCGAAAACGGTGCCAAAAAACTATTGGAACCATTTCTTGCATCCATAGGATTTGATTGTCATGCTACAAGAAATATTTTGAAACAAACGAGCTATTACAGGTTCTGGTCAACCTGCCTCTTTATTCTGATTAAAACAAATATTGCTAAAGAAAAACTACATAATGTGTAAGGAAACCCCAGTGGTAATTTATAATAATACATAGATTACACGCTCCATATTATAATTACACTAGATGTATTAAAATGACCAAGCAATTAAAATAACTATTGTTATGCCTTATGTAGACCGGTGCCTATCCAATTGGGCTGTTGTAGCAATTTAACAATGTAATTATCATGAACAAAAAGTAAGGGGAAGAGGGAAATTGGTGCTATTAGACTTATTCAAATATCACAATAAACCTAAAATTTAACCAATGAAAGAAACACTCACAACACATTCAAATAATGTAATCTACTGTAAGGTAACACATAAAGCTAAAGATAAAATTAACAAAACAATACCCCATAATTGTATTAATATTTCAAATATCATTACATGCAGAGTTGGCGGAGTGCCATTGAACTCTGTTATAGTTTAATACAATGAGGAAATCTTATTCAAATAATATAACAAGATTCCTTCAACTCCTCCCGTTCCAATCTGGCAATAGGAAAAATCTTTGAGTTTTTGGCTCAAAAAAACTGGTAATATTCTCAGCTTCCTAAGCACAGGTCTGTCAAAACCTGCATAGCAAAAGGGAAGAATGAGGGATGATAAAGATAAAAGACACAAGGGAAATACAACAACACAACTAGTAGGGCACTCAAGTATACCTCTTACCAAAAATGGTATCTCTAAATGCTTGATGCAGATTCTAGCCTTGGGCGCTTTCTTTTATAGCCTCTGGTTCTTGAATTTGTTATTCTTTGTCTGATATTGACCCCACACTTGTCATCACCTGATTTGTATTCCAAAATTAGTATAGTTGGCTCCCATCATTTTCCTTTGTTCATATTATACATCTTTCTCTAGACCCTTTTTGTTCAAATTGGTTCAGTCGGTGATACTAGTACACTAGGGACTTCCCTCATCTACCTTTTTGTCCTTGGTTCCTTCTTTTTCTTTTTCTTGTTGAACATCTGATTGACCTTCTATTTTGGAAGTTTCTCCTTTCTATTCAACTTGTCCTTCATCTGTAGGAGGGGAATTCATTTCCAGTTGCAGGCTGCAAATTTTAATATCATTTCCCTTTTTGCTCTACTGCAACCATTTGATCTTTTTTTATCATCTTCCAGGAATTAATGTCAAAAGACACAACAAACCTTAACATGTTCATCTCTTGCAAAATTTTATTTTCTGTATACTAACGTAATTTTTGCTTTTTTCATAATGGGTGATCAACATATCCAGAGTGTTCACTAGGAACGTAGTTTGTCTGGTCATCTCTGGCTCGTCATCAGGCTCACAATCAAAACCTTCTATCTTTTTTTTAAGGAGGTATTCTATAATGGTAGTTTCTAGAAATTCCTCTAATGATAGCCCTACATCTACCATTTTTTCTGTGATGTTATCTAACAGACTAAACATTTATGCTACATTGTTGTACCACCTTCCCATGTTGGATGCAAACATAGTTGCCTTCATGAACTCGATATTGCACTTGACCTTAGTCCCATCATTCAACAGTATTTCTTGATTCTGCATCTCTTCGAAATGTTCTGACATTGATTCAAGAGTAGGGCGGATGATCTCGAAGTCTTCTTCTTTTTGATTGATTAAAATTTCCATATCTTGAGTAGTAACTCGAATCACTTTAATTTTCCTGAACATTTCAGTGATCCCCTCGATTTTGTCTCTAATATTTTTTGACATATCTCTTTTTGTTGCATTCAAATAGTATGTGTAATTGAGTATTTTCACCACCTTGGGGGGTCGAGTTACTGTGGCGTGCTTCTACGCTAACTCTTCTTGCAGTTTATTTATTAAGGCCTGCATCTCTGCTTTTTCTTTATCACTGGTTTCTAGTTGGTTTCTTAATTTGGTGTTGCTCTGATGTAGTTGATCCAAAGTTTGTGCTTGTTAATATTTGGCTACCTTGACCATGTCACCTTCTTTTCCTAAAACTAACATTCCTCCAGTTCTCTCATCGATTTTAAGAACAATAGGTTCTTGTAGGGTAGGCAGGTGCACCTCTGCCATATATTATTTGGGAGTTTCTATTGTCACCCTAGCTGCAGAATCATCTCCCCTGCCTCCCATTCTTGCTACCATCAGCACATGCTCTTGGGCATAACTAAAAACTATTTGTTCTTTAGATATTTCCAACACCACATTCGTGGAGTGCAGTGACAACCTAGGTCTCTTTGCTTCTAGAGTAGATACAACTGCTTGCTTCTTTATTTCAAGATCTCTAAAGATACCTCCAAATTCCCCTACTCTTTTCATGTTCATTTGTACTACTAATGGAATTACTATTTCTCTATCTTTTATTTTCAAAGAGCTGGGAATAGCTCTAGGGGCTAACTTCATTACATTGGTTATCGTTAATAGCTGGCTAGAGATGGGAACTATAGCCTGTTGGGGAGAAGTCAGCTCCTAAACTAGTGCAACAGCTATCTCTTTTCATTTCACTACACTCGAGCTTTCAGAGACTTTATGTGAAGTGTCAGGTGTTGTCTCCAGTATGAGGGGGCATTGTTAGGGGTTTTGATTTGTTGTTCTACAATATATACAAGGTTCACAGTAACTTCCATCTAATCAATACCCTGATCCTCTATCAACTCTAATAGGGTCCTCCCTGATTGCCTGGGTGGTTGGGGGCAGTAGATTCCATTGAAACCCCTATAAGAAAAATCAATTCTTACGGGTACTCGTAGGCTTTCCTTATTTGTGAATTGCCCATTTTTTCAATGGGGTACTTTTACCATACAGTCTATAGATCTGTTCCCTTTTTTATAGCATCTAATAACTCTTCTTCGTAAGCATCACTCCTATGCTTGACCCAGGTGTATTCTCGATTTTTTATTGATCTTTGGTACTTACCATCTGGATCATAAGACCTCCAAGTTATCTCCTCAAAATCCATGAGATCTAAATCATACAACCCCTTAAGTAATGCTAAATACCCTACAAACATGTAATTTCCAAATCTGCAAGGAACACTGAGCCATGGAACGCTACCGTGCTTCTTTACTAATCTTATTTTAGCCTCTTCAACCACTTGTCTACATAGTTCTAGGGCGGCGATAGATAAGGGACAATACATAGGCAATATTTTTTGGGGAATATTAGCTCCATAGAGGCGAATGTATGTGAACCCTTTAGAGAAGAAATAATCCCCTATGTCTTTTTCCTTTATAAAAGTTCTCACTCTAGGTCCTAGTCTCTCGGGGAGGAAACCAGTTAAAATCTAGTGAAATTCAACCATGAAAACATCACAAAACCAATCGTGAGTATGACCTTCATGTATCCTCCAAAAACTGGTCTGGATGTAAGGACTCTCATCAACCCCAACCCTGTTTCGAATTTCGTTTCCCAATTGACCCGCCAGTAGGTGTATGAGGATGGAGTAGTTAGAAAATATTGGCATCTCCTATCTTTGTTTCATAATAGCTTCTTTTAAATATTTCATCTCTGAGTGCATCTGATCACTCAATTCTTGTTTCCAGGCATAGACTGGGGTACCTATTACCTAGTTACACTGTGCTACTAAATGTAACACTTTCCTACCTACTACACTGAGGTCTTGCACTCCTAAAAGAATGTTAGCCATATCATAGAAGTCTCGGACCAATGGTTTGAATGAAATTTTTCTAATAGGAAATTTATCAACTATTTTTCTCATGTTCTTCGAAAAACGATCTAAAAATTTCTAACTTTGTCAACATTTCAGACTGCCTTTCAATTACTTGTTTTAATAGTCGAGTGTTAGTGGGCACTAGCTTGAAAACTTGCTCGATGTCTCTAGCCGCTATACTGAATACTAGTCGATCTTTATTATCCGAAACATCCTAGTATTCTCTCCATACACTACAACTAACTAGGCTAACATGTCGAAGGAGTGAGCTAGCAACCAAGGGGTTTTGTCATCATTTTCCATCTTACAAGCACAAATTCTGATATAGGTATTCTCCATCTCATACTGTTGTGCGGGAGGGAGCTTTTTACTGAACCCTCTTTTTTGGGCAAAAGCATCATTGTACTCTCAGGCACAGTTGGTTCGGGGAGCTCAGCATAAGGCAACTAGTCTGTGATGAACTTTACTACCTCTAATGTGTCTTCGAGCACGAAATCAGTTCCCCAAGCCTCCATATTTTTTTTGGTCACTATGTTAGCTTTCTGAAATAAAGTTCTCAAATCTCTGTTCACTTTATGTTCTTTCGAACCAGTCCTTTGCTCAAGATTACCAGGGTGGTAAGATTGTTTGATATGGTGATCTTAAATATTCGATGGCAAAGTGGGTTCACTGTCCTCGCATAACTTGTCATTAATATCGTGCCACCAACTGCCTTTTCAAATTTACCAATAGAGATCTATCGAAGCATCACTTTCTAATGTCTGAAAGTTAAGGTGGGTGGCTTTTCCTCATTCTAGACGTCCGTAGGGACTTTGATCTATGTACTTGTATTAATTCATTGTTTCCTTATTGGTCATCGAACTAGACATCTTTTTGACGTGGAATTATAAACGTGGTAGTGGTGGCTTTTTGTGAGAAAGTGTTCCACTTTGTTGGTCTTGAAAGAAAATTGACTTTGAAAATAGTTACACCGTTAATAAAGGTGGTGATTATTTTGGGGATCTATCATCAGATTTGGTTATTGAATTACGTGTCCATTGGATCCATCAATCGATGATAGTCATTGGATAAGATTCGTGTCGTATGCCTATGTTTGATGCCATTGGACCTGCAAGAATGTTAGCCCTGTAACATGGAGGGTTAATTTTAATGGTGATCACACATGTTATAGAGGATATTCTAACCTTTAATTGGTTAATCGATCTACGCTTTTAGTAATAATAATTGAATTAGTATTTTCACCCTTCGTTTAATACTTATCATTAAAGAGTAATCGAAGAATTACTGACCTTTGGTTAATATATGACCTTTAATGACCAGATTACCTTGCTAATGATTTATCATTCGATCAACTAGGTGGTCTTACGTGTTCGTCCGATCATCCAAGACTTTTTTGGCACTCATCAAAGAGAGGGGGTCGTTATCACGTGTTTAAAGCCTTATTAACCTTAGTTAATTCTCCTTTGGTAAAATAAACCATGTATCTTAACCCCCAAGTAAATTTATCATGCACGACCGTCGGATCTAGTTGGGCTTTACCACTGTTGTTGGATCTGGTAGATCTATGCTCTTGTTATCAAACCTTATTTTCCTTAGATAGTCCTGATTAAGTGTTGTCATTGGATCTTACTTGGTATGAGCACGACCATTGGATCGACTCACAATGTGTGCTATTGTTTTTTATGGGGCTTTGATTTGATCATGGTTGTTAGATATCGACAAGTCGAGTGCTACCATCATAGCAAGATGTAGTTGAATTATTTTTAATAGGTGCTTATTTAGATAAAGTGCTGCCATTGGATCTTGTTTTGTCTTTATTCAACTCATCACCCTTTAATGGCTTCATGAAATCATATTCATTGGATTTGGGTGGGATCATGCGCTTCCATTTTATTTATTCTTGTTATGCTCCTCGTTGTGCTTCTATTCTTAGCACTTCATTATCTCTCGGTGTTTCTTATCCTTCATATAGCCTTTATCTCAATTTAGATTCCTCACTTCACGGTCTCCTTTGTGAATATATGAATGGTGGATTCATCCTCCTTGTCCAAAAAATTTTGCATGGTTGCTTTAGTGCCTGGCTCACATCCTCTACACTCATTGATAAATTTCTACCTACTTTCTTAAGCATGATCATCCATTATTTGTATCCTTTTACTTAATCCATGTTGGCGTCCTGAATTATGCAAACATTCTCATTGGCTATTCGATGTGATTCTTATATTTTATTTTTCATAATTAAAAACATTGTCTACCATATTTTGTTTTTATGACTCATACTATCATGCTACTAAGGATTTTAAACTTGATCTACTTTAGGTCATGCAAGTTCTATTCCTAATTGTAGTCCCTTATTTGTAATTCTTGCACTTATTATAGGTTGCTCTAAGATTCTTCCTCAATTCCTTCTTCGTCACCCATGCAAACTTAACTATGTCATTCAACTTCTTATTCTTCATGTATACTTAGGCTAATGCTTTAACTTCAACAAATCAGCTAACCCATAATTTGATTAAGTAATGATGCCAAATGTAGCAAGTGGTGATATTTCCTAATGATAATGGAATGCCAAGTTAAATGTCAACAAAGATGCGATTAATGGACATAAGTAGTCATCAGATGTTAAGGTATTTAGTTAACACAAGCCTTATATAATAGGATTGGATCTATCTCAAATGATATAATCTATATGGTGTCCTTAGATGGCATGCTCTAGATGACACGGTCTAGATGGCATCCTCCAACACTTGATCCTATATGACATGAGTTAGTCAACATAATGGAATGTTATAGATAACATTATCTTAGATGGGGGGTTCTACTTTCATTAATTTGACTCTCTTTGATGGTTGGTTTCATCTAATGATGTCTAAACTCGTCGACTAACCTATAAGTAAACCTTGTCTAAGTCTTCCAACCTATAATAAATCACCTTGTAAAACCAATCTAATAGTATAATCATAAAAATGAACAAAATACACAACCACACATAGTGAGAATGAAGAATGCATATTGCATTATGGATCCATCATAATGGCATACAAATCAGAGAATTATCTATCTTTATGATAGATCTATTACATGCACTCAAACATACATCAATAAATATTTGATCTCACTTTCCACTCAAGATATCCATGTGCCCATCTATCTATGCTTCAAAAATAAAAAGAGGTCTATTTATAACACAATCCTAGCCATTGGCAATAATAGTTTCCAGGACACATTACCTATAACTACTTACCCCATACATATACAAAATATATGTACCAACTTTATGACATACATGTATTTTCTAACTTATATGACATCTTAAAATAGTAATTTCATTACATTAAATTTATTTGGCATTGTATTTTATTTCACTTAAACTAGCTTATTGCTTAATTGCTTTGACATTTCTATGAATACTTTCACTTTTGCTTTTGTCTTGAACTGGCACCTACACCTAAACGATATTTAGAAATTATATATCTAGCGAATTAGGCTCACATTTACCTTTAAGCTAAATTTTGGCATTAATAATTTTATAATTCTCTTTGAGTATGAGATCACCAAATTTAAAGGATTACAATCGTACCATTTTTCTATAGGCACATTTAAGCCTTTATTGGTAGACCCTTAGGTGATATAATGCATGCATTCAATTTTTGCCAAGCATTTCTACCTAACTAAGAGATGCAATATGATATTTATCTCCACAAGAGCTATCTTACAACATATTATGCAAGGCACCTCAAGATCAAAGGAGAATATTACTTCTATTTTATAGTCCAAAGCATAAGGTGTCATGCTAGTGGGATTTTTAACACTAATGTGATATACCGATAAGATAGAATACAACTAGAATTGACAATCTATACTATTTTTGCTAAAAATCATCTTAAAAATTTTGACAAGAGTTTTGTTAGAAGATTCAACTTGGTCATTTTCTTGATCATAAGGCATGGATCATTTGAGCTAAATCCTATATTTATCACAATATTTTTGGACATCCTTGTTCTTGAAAGGTATTACTTATCCAATATTAGTATAGAAGGGGTGCCATAAAGGCTAAGGATATAGTCAAGTGGATAATATCATCATACATTTAACAATTTTTACACCTCTTGACATAGTTAGAATATTTATTTTTCATGGAGGGGGAAATAATAACTCATCTATAGATGTTGCTTGGCAATGGTGACACCACTAAAGTGACCACCACATGAACCATAATGGGTCTCTTCGATGACAACTCAAGCTTTAATTGAGTCTAAAAACATACATAAAATTCTAGTAAGGGTGTTTCTATATAAGATATCACAATTGATTACATGTCTATAAGCTCATCGCTTGAGTTTCTTGTGCTTATTGCAATTCAAAACATCATGCAAAGTTACATCAACGGTGAGGTTCTTGTGCTCATTGTAAGAGATAAGGTTGCTTCTACGAATAAGACCTCTAAAATAAGATAGTTATATTTTAAGGTTAAAGGTTCCCTAATTTTCCAAATGTGGTAATTTCTTGTTCATTATCTAGCTCTAAGAGGATAAGGGATGTAACTAAGACCATAACATCAACTTTATGATTACTAGATTTAGAGATAAAATCAATGGTGATTTTATTGAAAGAAATATTTTGTTTGTCGACATTGTCTTTGTATGGATTAAGCTTATCATATTTGGTTTAAAAAAATAAAATAAATTGGTTTTCTACTAGCTAAGAATATCCAAAGAAAAAATGTTTCTAACCTAGAAATTTAATGTTGTGTGTAGCCCTAGGATAAGAGCCTTATACTTAACAATATTATCAATATAGAAAACTTTATCTTAAAGGACAAATGGAATATATATTGTTGAGGAATGACCAAGTTGAATCCTGACCCTACTCTAACACATCTAGAATAATTGAAGTACAATATCCAAGATTTAAGTTAGTACACTTCTAGAATGAAGATTTACTTATTGAGAAAGTATACCACAAAAGGATGGCTAGCTTCTAAAGGTGTGGTCACTAGTTGGTTAGTAATTACCTAGCCTTTTATATACTTTTGGTTGATGATAAACTCACTAAGGATAATGATCCACTTAGCAATTTATCCTGAGTGGTGAGGTTTGAACATGAGAACACAAGGGACTAATCTTTGCAATGACAAAGGTATTATGACTAACCATATAGTGCCTAAGCTTCTAATATGCAAATATTATAGCTAGTAAAAGCTTATCTAAGGGTGCACATCAGAATTTGTAATCTACCAAATTCCTATTGATGTAAAAAGTAGTCATTTATCTATGTTGGTAATTGTACTATGTCAATATACCTTTTGAATCATGGTTAGTGGTTGTTATATATAACAACAAGTGCCTATGAGTATTAGGTGGGATAATGATAGGTAGGGATTAGAGGTAGAATTTGATAGTATTGAATATTGCTTAATAGTTAGCATCCCATTTGAAGATTGCATCCTTTTTTAAAATATTGGCAAAGGATTGACACTTTTTGGCAACTTGGGAGATGAATCTTCAAATGACTTGGATTTTACTTTGGAGACTCCTAAGTTGGGTTAGATTTTTAGGGGAAAATATATCAATGATAGTTGATATTTTATCAAGATCAACTTTAATGTATAATTAAGATGCAATAAATCCCAATATTTTTTCCTAATGTCCCAAATATTCATTTTTTTGGCTTTAGGCATAGTACTTCCTTAATCACTCAAATATGCACATTAAGTACCAAATATGATATTTTTAGTTTAAATATTGACCAAGAAGATCATCAAAATAGCCTTCCACAATGTTATACATTATGTCATGGATATTTGGTAGGTAGCCCCCTACATTCTTTGGCCAAAAAGAAATAACTAGATAGTAGAATATTACCCATAGGGTGGTGAAATTTATTTTGAATTGGTCCTAAGGGGCAATATTGATTTTATTAAAGCCTAAGAATCCATCCATTAAAGATAACATTCTACATCCTATAGTGAAATAGATGGTTATGTCAATGTTGGGCAAAGGGAATTCATCCTCGGGACATGCTTAATTGATATCTTGGAATTTAATGCATACTCTAATGCTACATGTTTTCTTGTAAATAGGAATATTGTTAGAGATATGGTTAGAATAGTTGATGGATTTGATAAATTTGATATCAATGAATTTTTGGAGCTCTTTTTTGACCGTTTTCTATAATTTTTACTTTATGGGTTTTGCACCAAGAGTGATGAGTATATGGTGGAAAAAAATGGAAGGATCAAGAATATTCATATTAGCATAGGACCAAGCAAATATATATTTGAATTCCATCAAGAGCTTGCTATATTCTTCATGCATAGTTATGGTCAGGACCTTGCCTAACATTAGGATCTTGAGATCTTGTAGAATTCCACCATTGATATCTATAGTTTTCTCAATTAAAAGTCAAGATTCATCTTCAAACTAAGAGAGCTAGAAACACTCTTAGGATATTTAGTTCTAGAGTATCTAAGGTTGGTTGATTATTATTGGTTGGTTTCAATACAACAATAATGATGAGTTAGGAAAAATATCCACAAAGATAAAAGTTTTTTGTGCTAGATAGTTTGAGGGATTATCTTAGGGAGGATCATGTGGGATACTCTCATATTCATAGTCATATTTATCAAAAATTATTTTGGGATAGGCTAGAGTTAAAATATTTACCCTGATAGATTGAATAAGTTTGGAGAAGCTTAGATCTTTGAAGAGCAATGATCCATTGTCATCCTTTTCATCCCAATCTAATCAAATTAGAGAAATGAATGATGTCATCATGGGATACCCAATCAAGATGACCAACTTCCTCTTCACTATTAGAAGAAAGAGACAGTAAAGGCTTTGTATGGTTAGGGATATAACATATATTGCAATGTCTAGGCTAGGCTTTGGTTTGCAGGGGATATTTAATACCTTGATCATATATGGCTAGTCCTTTCATTCACTACCCCATGTTTAAAATCATTTGCTTGGGGATGGGATATAAGTTTGAAAATAAGCATGAAGTGTATTGTCATTCAACCATGGAAGGCTTACTGCCATATATTTTCTCCTTGTTAGTAGCACCAATGAAAATGAAGGATCAAATTTCCATCTACACTATTTAACCCTTCTTACTAAAGGGAAACCAAAGGTTCAAGAAGATAGAGGCTGGCTAGGTCTAGGAAAAATTAATTATTATTTTATTTGTTATTATGATGATTTAATTAGCACTCTAATCCTTAATTTTGTTGTTAGAGGAATCATTTAAGATGAGAGACCTTAGTGTGTTAATGATAGATATTGAGAAGAATAAGATGATTCAAGAGATAAATTTAGAGAAGGGCAAATTCATACCTTAGAATTTTAACTGATTACCTAACCATAACCATAAGGTTTATGGTCGGTCGAAACATGATAAATCTTGACTTTATATTCATATTTAAGGAAACAATTAAGAGTTGAATGGATATTCCACATCTTATGGAACCATGGCCTTTCAAGAAGGATCTTATATGTTAAGATAGAAGAGAGTACTGATAGTGTGGGGTTTTCTTTTGAGCGTAAGACTATAGTGCCACTATCCTCACATTCTCCATTATCAAAAACCTTGATTAGAAGATCATATTTCTCTAAATATTATTTGGTTAGCATAAAATGACCAATGAATATAAAGCTATAGACATTAAGACCAAAACCATTATCGACTAAGATTTTCTTGATGAACTTGTCATTAATATGACCTATAATGTTAATTGGTAAATACATGATCATAAAGGATTGAGGAATATCATACTCATGGAATAATATAGTTGTATGGTTAACCCTAATGAATCATAATAAGGAAGCAAGGTCATTTAACTTGAGATCTTGAAAAACAAATTGTTCACTCAAAATTTTGAGTAAGATATCTTAGTAAGCTAGAGAAGAAGAAGAGATATTTTGGATAGGGTGTTCTCAAGTTACCATAGCAAAGAAAAATCACCCTTAGCCTTAGTTCCTAATTAGATAATTAGAGGAGATACTTTAGATGGAGAAATTATTTTACTGCAAAGGACTAGGGGAGGTCTTGAAGGCTGATTAGATGGACAAATTTTTAATTATTGTCTAGTTACAACATAAATATGAGATATATGATTAAAGGAATGGAGGTCCCATACCATCCCTTGGTTTGGAGATGGAATGTTTATGTAGTGAATGTTATTTACTGTATTTTTTTTGTGATTGTGATTAGGAAATATATTTTAGAAGATTCCTAGATCTTAATTGGAAGAAGGTTGAGAGTTTGAGCAATTAGAACAAGTTGGACATTATTAATTATGTCTTGGACCATATTCTTGAGGCTCATACATTTACCAATCACATGATCATTTATGGACATTATTAATTAGGTCTTGGACCATATTCTTGAGGCCCATGCATTTATCAATCACATGAACATTGATGCAATGGATGACACATTGCTTATTGGGATGAAATTAAGGAGATTGTTCCTTCTAGGTTCAATGCATTTAATATGTGGAAGTTCTATTATTATAGCTTTTAGGAGCTACTCTATGATAGAATACAAAGGTTCATCTAGTTGGAAGTACATACTTTTAGGTTTTTATTGTTGTCCCTAAGATAAGATTTTGAAGGTTTATGGTAGCACTAACATTGTTGGCCTAGCATGAGTATGTGACTTCATCACTTATAATGTGTTTGTTTTTATACTACCCTTTTAGGTTGGAGGAAGACTTATATTTATGGGAATTAGTATTTAATTTCCCTCTTTTGACAATGGAAGTCTCTAATCTCTTGGTCATGTAAACTACATATTTGAAGGAATATACATTGGTTATCTTTAAGTAGAAGGAAACTTGCTCATTAAAGTTTCTTGTAAAGAAGTCTAATAGGTCTCTAAGTGGAGGGATGCATTGTATTATCCACACTAGGGTTTTCCATATTACTAAGGAGTTTATACAATTCTTATATTTGGATTGCTTAAGTTTATATAGGTGAATAATAGTGAGATTTTCCTTAGTGTAGACAAATAATTGCTTGAAAAATATTTTGATGATGTCCCTACAACTTCTCAAGGAATGCCTTGATATTTGGAAGGTTTTAACTAGTAAAATTTCATCACAAGAAAGGTTGCTAAAAGTAGTTCTAAATACCCAGGTGTTGTAGGTGAGTTGGAGAGGAGAGGACAATCCTCCAAGGGAGGCAGTTAGTTAGTTAAATTTCCCCCCCCAACAAAAAGGAGCTGAATTGGGACCCAAAAACCAAATTAATAATGTTAGTGCGGGTGGGGGGGGGGGGCTCTCGGGTTGGTGTAGAACCCCCCCTGTTGTGTCTCTCAGACCAAGGTAGCCCCACAAGGGGTTCTTCGCTTAAAAAAAAAAATTAGTTCTAAATAGCCTAAGGTGGTTGAAAATACTCCTTTTCTTTATACATTTGAAACTTAGGGTTTTATATTAATGTGGGTAGATTTTATGTACCCATTGGTTTTGTTCAAATCAAGAGAAAAGAGAAGGGGGGGTATTTTGAAAGGTTTCCAAGAGATATGATGGACTTATAAATGGGTCACATCTGGGATCTTCATTATTCAAATCTCCTACCCGAAAGAAGGAAAGTTAAATATGTCCATGATGGAGGAATGGGCTATGATCCCCATCATAGGCACTCCCAAAATTATGTTCATAGATGGAAGGAATTTTATGTATGATCAGGAGAATATCAAAAAGAAAAAGGGTCCTAAATTGCCACCCAGGCAATAGGATCATAGATATGGAATAGTGGGAGGAATATTTAGGAAGAGGTAGACCCAAAGTTTCATAATGTTTGATCGGCCACAATGAAGACGAAAATAATGGAAATAAAAGGATGAATATGGGCTCCCATTTTTCCATCCCATAGGAATATAATCTAAATGTAGGAAGGGAGGCTAACCAAGGTGTGCATCCAATCCAAACCTCCATCCTATTCAAAAATAAATGCATAAATTTCCATCGATGTAGAAAGCTCCTCAAATTTAAATTTCATCTTCCCACAAAGGTTGTCAGATTGTTGAGTCTAAGGATGTAGTATATGGGTGAATTTAATGACTGATTAAATCAAGTACATAAGATGGTAGCTGAGAAATTGATGTAGAGCTGCTACCTCAGTTCATAGAGAATTTTTTTAAGGTAATGGTGGGATCAAATGCATTAATTAGCAAGAGGAAGGTCTAGGTAGGGTATGTCAATAATCACTAAAATAATTTGAATACTAACATCTTGATCCACCATTAATGTTGTATTAATAAATAATTTTGAAAGCTTGCTCTTGGAAGGGGTTATATATACACATTTGTAATGTATGTTTTAGTGTCAGCTCTCTAGTCATTACAACCTCCATGTACAGTTTGATGCATACAGTAATATAAGTGGATTATTGTTTGACCTTCAATTATTTTCATGTATGTATGATTTCACTCTGCTGATTATTTTTGCTATAGTTAAGTGAATGAACTAGCTTTAATTCTAATATTTGGATTTCATGCTACTAGTTCCTTAATTATGGAATTTTTGGTAGAGTAATGTGTGTAAATGATCAATGAAATTAGTAGCGGTTCTAATAGGTTGTCCATGAATGTTGTTTGTATTTAGACTTATCAGGAATGTATCTTGACGTGATTGGATCTGCACCACTTTATGTTCTAACTTTGCACTCTTTAATCTCTTTTCCTTCCCTTTTCCCAAGCATTTAGTTAGAAATTGCTAGGAGTCGGTCTTCTTCAAGATTAACCATGAGATCTCTGGTCCTAGGGCCATTCAAAGTTGGTTGAGGTATGTGGGTGCACAATCCTTACCGTTAGACAAACTTTTGACCAACAGTTTCTAGCACACTTGGTGGGACACCTCCCCACATTTTGGATAAACACAAGGGACTGGTGATACCTAGATTTCTCTAGATTCCCTTATTACCTGGCAACTTCATCAAATACATACCCAAAAATCCATATCAACCCTATAGTTTTTTCATGATTACAAGACATAGGGCCAATATTTTAGAAGAACCAGTTGAGTTTTGGAAGTTATCCTCCAAAAAATAACCTAAGTTGATTATTGAGGCCTCTCTTCCCACTGAACAACAAGAGTAAGATCATATTGATACTCAATTGGTACCCTTAACTCAAATATCCATTTTGCATCAAACAATAATGACCCAAAATCAAAACCCAAGAGTTCACAATTGGAATCATACAAAACCTCTTAACATGGTTGATCAACATGTGATTTCACAAGTAGCCTTGAAAGCTCTTCCAACCTATGATGGTACAAGAAAAATAACATATGAACATGTTTAGGATATAGCATCATTGGCTACTGTGCATAGCATCCAAGATGAGGATTTTTTGGTCAAGTTATTGGTTATTTCTCTGAAAGAGAAATTGCTTTATTGGTATAGAACTCTGGACAGTGGAAGTATAAAATCTTGGAATGCTCTGGTGTACAAATTAATAGAAGATTTTAATTAGCAAGAAGACCCTTTATCTATGCTCACTCAATTCACAATAATATAGATGCATCCACAAGAAGATATTATGGATTTCAATATTAGGTTTAGTCGTACCTAGAAAATAGTGCCTGATGGTCTTAGAACACTCATGAGCAAGCTATATATTATTATCTAAGAGCATTCGGTTCATATTTAGGACTAATGATAAGGTAATAAAATGCCTTTGCTTTCCCTTAGATATTCTAATAAGTTGCAAAAGTGTAAAAAATACTTATTGCTATAGGCAAATTGCCTCCCAAGCCTATGATGCCTATTTTCCCAGAGTTTCTGTTGGAATCATTTCTTGCATCCATAGGATTTTATTGTCACACTACAAGAAATCATTTGAAACCAACAAGCTATTACAAGCTCTGATCAACCTACCTCTTCATTCTAATTAAAAATGGCTATTGCTACAGGAAAACTACATAATGGGTAAGGAAACCCCAATGGTGAACTTGTGATTTTGCACGGTTTACATGCTCCAGATTTAGAATTATACTATATGTATTTAAAATGACCAAGCAATGAAAATAACCAATTATTATGCCTTATGTGGACCGGTGCCTAGATTCATTGGGTTGTTATAGAAATTTAAAAATGTTTGTAATATGAAAAAGAAAGAACGAGATTGAGAGAGAATTGGTACTATTATATCAATTTGAATATCATAATAAAAATAATAGTTGGCCAATTACAGAAATGTACATAATACATTCAAATAATGTAACACATTACATAGTAACACACGGTACCAAGACAAATATTTAATAAGAATGAAACCCAAAATTTTATTTATTTAACAATAAATTACATGCAGAGTTGGCAGAAGGCCATTTAACTCTGTTTTTCCAAGAAATACATCAATACAATGAAGAAAACTCTATTCAAATAATGTAACAGGTCTCTCCTACTCTCATTGTTCCAATAAGGTAACAACAAAGTTTTTAAACCTCAAGATCAATAGGACAAGAAATAATCTCAGCTTCTTGAGCACTTTCCTATCAAAATCTTGCATGACAAAGGGAAGAATAATAAATGACAAAGAAAATAGACACACAAAAGGAGATACAACAACACAACTAGCAAGGCACTCAATTATACCTCTTGGCAAAAATGCTATCTAAATGCTTGATGCAGATTATGACCGTAATTGGTGTCTTTATAACTCCAAGTTCTTGAATCTATTATTTTTAGCCTGATCCTGGCCTCACACTTGTCATAATCTAGTTTGATCTTTCAGATATAGTATAGTTTTACTCCATTATCTCATGTTTCTCATATTGTATACTTTGTCAAGAATTTTTAATTTGACTATTTTTATTAACCAGTTATCTCAGTTCCTTATGAATATTCTCCCTCTGTACCTTCTATATCCTCTAGTTGACTTATTGCTTTTGAACTCTGCCCTATTTTAGTACTATTTATTTCTTCTCCCAGAGGTGTGTTTATCTTCAGCTATAGACCACATACTATGGTTTCTTTCGTTCTTTTTATTCTATTGAAGTTCTTTGATTTGTTTTCCCATGAGCCTCCATGCATCAGTATGAAAGGTTATAACAAACCTTACTATGTTCATTTCTTGCAGGATCCTATATTTCTATGTTGTATCTTAAGAGATATTTCTCTCATGATTTTGGAGAGGCATACTACATAATCTATCTTTTTCTTGACTAGGGGAGGTTGTACTTGTGCAATTTTTTCTTGAGGCAACTATTCTTGTAGGCTATTGATCAAGGCTTGCATTTCTACCTTTTCCTTATCATTGTACAGTCTATGGAATTTAGTTTGATCATCTAAAAACTTCTTTTCTCAACTATTGTCTAAATTTACAGTATTTTTGTCATTGAACTTTCGATTATACTTTGGTATCAGTGTCATTGCTGACTATGTCTGTGATGATAAAAATAATTCATCTTGTGATGCACATGTCATCGGATTTACTTTGGATGAAGCACTTTCGTTAGAACGTGTGAAACTGTATGAGGGTTAGTTCAAAGTATACATTGAATCTAGTTTGCTTCAAGTGTTGTCATTGAGATCTCAAAACCTGCATGATTGTTAGTTCAAAGATATAAATGCATGCTAAATTAACTTGAATAACTTTGAAAACCTTGGGTTAGCAATACTCCTAATTTAAACGCTTATCCCTAAGCTTAAAAACCTTATACTTATTTATGCGGTATTATTGATCAATGCATTTAACCCATACGTAATTTAGGTTTAATAAAATTAACCGATGATTAAAACGTTAATAATATTTTATTAAAACATAGGTAATTAAAAATCGCTTATCTCTACATGTGTTCACAGTTAGATCAACTAATGGATGCATGCATTTGTTGGATATTTTAATTAATCATCTAACCAAAATAACTTGACGTAATTAACCTTTGAACATTTCATGAAAGCATCGTCGTCAAATTAACTAGATATGGGTGCAGTCATTGATCTTATTTGGATATCTTAATTACCCGATAACCTTTACCATTTTATATTTTAGTCACTTTGATTGTGCACTGTTGTTGAATTTGGGTAGGTTGGAGCACTGTCATTGGATCAAACATAAATGAGCACTTTGTATCTCAAAGGGGAAATTTTTATCTTGATGAAGCACAACCATTGGATCTGGGTATATATGAGCATGACCGTCAGATCTGGATTTGACCATAACTTCGTCAATGATCACTCTATTAATCTTTGACAACTTTTAGGAAAGTGCTACTATCAAATATAATGGGAATCGGTGCTATCATTGGATCTTTCAAAGGTGGGAAACAACTATCTTTAATTAAGATGTGAGCCTTTAACTAGTCAATCAAATTATTGCGAGCACTACCATCAGATCTCATTGTGAAAGAGTACAACCGTCGATCTCTTTTAACCTATAAGATTTATAACTAATGGGTGCATAAATTTTTAGAACTAATGATTGGTCAACTTGATTGGTGCACGACCATCAGATTTATCGAGCTTTGAGTGCATCTATTGATCTCTTTTAACCTGTACAAATTTTCAATCATAGGGACACATAAAATTGTGGTTAACCTTGGTTACTCTTGGTAAGAGCGCATCCGTCATATCAGAATGGTTTGAGTGCTACCCTTGGACTTGTAAGATATGCCTGTTGTTTAAAATGAAAGGGGTGCATGACCCTTGATTAAATATTCATTAAGGCTTAGGTTTTAAACTTTTTAAATATTGGTTAAATTAAAGTGTGCGTATTCGCTGGATTAGCCATGGACCAAGCACTGTCGATAAGATCTTTAAAATTACTGGATTTTTAACTAAAGGGGTCGCATAACCCTCAATTTCAAATGCAATTAATTTTGACCCTAGGTTTATTTATTTTTTACTTAGGCCTGAATGTTTTTAATTTATTTTATTATGGACCTAAGGACTCAGGGGATTTCTTTGGTAGATATTTCATTTGATTTGAATATATAACACCTTTTAATAATCAAATAATGTTAATGGTTAAGGGGGATCTCTTTAAAAGAATGTTTGATTTATATTTCGAATTTTATAAGCCTTTTAATAATCAAACATCCTTAACAATCATTTTTAATGTTTAAAAGATATTCAATTCAATTCAACGGTCAAGGCCATAGCTTTAACTTGGATTTATCCTTATTACTTAGGGAAAACAAAGCTTCTATAATGGTTCTTTGAGGACCAAATATTAAAAATCAACCTTTCATAAGAGAATGCAATAGAGACCAACAAATTGGGTGAAAATGTTGAAACCAAAAATTCAAATTTGGGGGTTTCAGATGTTGAGTCAATTTTGGCTCCAACATAGGCTCTGACTAGGACAATGTGTTGAAAACATGAGGCACTTGAGAATTATAGAATATCCTAGTTTTATTTGCAATTTTGGACAAAAATTCAAATCATCAAGACTGATAAGCAAAGCTTTGAAAAACAAAACATAACAATTTTTTTATTTACTAAAAAACTATACAAACAATATGATATCAAAGCAATAGAGTATTGAAAACTATAATTCCTTTTATTTAATTTGGAAACTAGGGTCAGAATTTTAGAAATAGATGAGTTTTTTATATATATTGTCATGCTTATTTTAGCTAAGTCATAGGATATGATTACACAAAATTTATCAAAACTATTTGTTCCATCATGAATTGGCCCATATGTGTGTTTGTGCTTTCATTTTTATTTCTAAGTCTTTTAGAACTTTGCCATAAAACCTAATGTATGATTTCACTCTTAAATATTTTCACCATACTACAGGGCTCCACTACCAGTCAAGCATCTATAGCCTCGGTAGAGTTGCTTCTAATCCCATCTAGTTTTACCCTACTACCAATCAAGCATCTATAGCCCCGATAGAGGTTTTCCAAGATATCTCAGGTAGTGTCTCAATTTACTTTATTTTTTATTTTCTTTCTCGTTTGAGAAGTATTTGATATAAGCAAATTGTGCAAAGAGTATGCCTGAGTTGAGGATTAGTTTCTAGATAAAAAGGATGAATGTAATGATTTTTAGCTCAACCACCCTCTCAAAGATAACTCTATTCTTTGGACCTTGAAGTCACCTTAAGTATCATTTATAATGTGAGGCTTTGACATGGTGTTTCAATCAACTTTGATTTCATTCTGTTTTATCTCATATCAAATAACCATTTGCATAAACACTCATATTTAAAAAATTGTAAACATCATCAAAGTCTAAAATAAATCTCTTTTCTTCTTATTTGTTTTTGGATAAACCAATATTAATAAATACTTTGCTACCTTATAACAAAATGAGAAGACAATACAAACAACACAAAAAATAACACAATAGCAAGGAAACTATTTTACAATGACTGAAAAAACAAATAAAGAACACATTCTAATAACAAAAACATAGCCATGACTAGACACGGATGGGACGAGGAAAAAATAAAGTATCATGAAAAACTGAGAGGAGGTCAATGCTCCTATTTTGCAAAAACAACTTTATAACCTCAGGATGTAGAGTGAGTGAAAATTCCTTTAGTTTTTATCTGAATGGCCTAGGATACACCCTCAATTCTTGATGTTTCCAAATAAAAACAAACTGTATTTGAACTTTATGCATTCTTTTTTCTTTATTCTTTTCATGATGTATCTTCCATTAGATTTGCCAATTCTTGTGGGGCTCCTGATGATGGGTTGGGTATTGGGGATTTTACTCTGAAATGAGTTATCTGATGCAGTATTACCTAGGATTAGGGCTTTGTTAATGAGTGTGATGGAGAAGTTAGAAAAATAATTAGCACCATTTTCTAGACCAATGAGCACTGTGGATTTTTCAATTTTATTTAATTTGAACTGTTTTATCTAACTAATTTCACATTTTTAACATAAATGGGGGAACAGTTCTTTGCAAAGAAAAGACTCAATAGATAAACTATGATGTTATATGAAGCTCCATTATTAGGTGGGTAATTGTAGACAAAGTATTCATTCATTGAATCTGACATATATCTTTGGAAAACCTGGAAGAGCCTTGTTTCTGACTGATCAATAAGCCTAAAAATTCTAGAAAATTCATCTTCCTTCTGTGCTATGATTTCTTGACTAGTAATTTTTTTGGACTTAACTATACTTTTAGGCTTGTGTTTAGTCAGTTCTGTCTAATGATATTCCTCTGTATTAGGCTTCACAAGGAGGACTTCATATTTGGATAAATTATCTTCAGTTATTGGTCTTTCATCTATAGTTTCATTTTCAACATGTACAGTTTTGTTGGACAATGCTTCTTCCTTTGAATGTTGTTCTAGTATTTCTAATACATCAAAATCATAGATCTAAAGTATTTTTGGAGCTTCTACTATTATTGATTGATCTTGTGGGATTTCATCAGAACTATCATCAGGAGTTTGATGATGATTTTCTTCCCTAAGAAATAAATTTCTTTGTTCATGGCTGATAAGACAAACATTGATATTTTCTTTAGATTTAATTATATTTTTAAACTTATGGTTAATAAATTCTATTTTGTGGTATTTTTTTGCACCAAATTTTTCATTAATAACCTCATATTTTGATTCATCGTTCTTAGTTGTTGACCAATTATCAAATTCTTCTTCCTCAGCTTGCACTATTTTGTTGGACTATATCTTTTTTTCTAAATGTTGTTCTCTCATCTCATCCATATTAGGAATATTCATCTCATCTAGTGTACTCTCAAAGTCTATGGTATGGATTTCTTAAAAAATATCCACTACTGCTATAAGAGGTTCCCATTTGATTTTTATCAAGTATGACATTAGTGGTTTTAGGATGATGTTGCTCTCTTTTGGATATTAAAGTTCTCTATTTTTGATAGACCTCAATATCTCCTTTAGATTTTGGGTGTTTATCCTTGCAATCTAAATTGGTCCTGACTTCTTTACTAGGTCATTCCTTAAGGCTTAGGTTGGGATGCGAAGCTAAATAGATGGCACAACTAGAAGGTTTATGTAGTGAATTATAGGCAGGGAAATAGAAAGAGAATTTATTGTTGATCATATTTCTGAGGATTACATGCAGGGCAATAGAAAGAGAATTTACAGGCATTAATATCAGTAGCAACAGTATTTTGAATTCTATTCTTCTTTATGTACTTTTTGCTACTAAAATATGATTTATTCTTGTATACAGTACTCTTAAGAAGTGGGATTTTCTAATTATGGGTAAATTTCTCTAAGTTCTCGAATTCTAGGAATAACTCCTTACCGCTTCTCCTAATGTGTGCCAGCCCATTTTGCTCCTTCTTTATTGATGTTTATTTTCTGGGTTTATCCATACAGAGTCGCCAGAACCAGTAGTGCAGAAAGAATAGATGTTCTTATCAATATTGCTTGATATTTAACACTCAGCCTCACAGGGGGTGGTTTTTGGGATAATTCAATAAAATCAAGAAACTCATAAAATCACTTCAAAAAGTAATGAAAACTATGGGAAAAATAAAATAAAGAACGTAAGAAATCAAAAACAAGATGCAGGTTATTTATTCTAACTTGGCCACTTGTTGATTAATAAATATAGTAAAATCCAGGTCTTAACTCATGAAGAATCTATCCTTGGCAATGACGCCAAAAAAAATTTGGAACCATTTCTTGCATCCATAGGATTCGATTGTCATGCTACAAGAAATCATTTGAAACTAACGAGCTATTACAGGCTCTGGTCAACCTGCATCTTCATTCTGATTAAAAACAACTATTGCTATAGGAAAACTACATAATGGGTAAGGAAACCCCAACGGTGAACTTATGATTTTACACGGTTTACATGCTCCAGATTTAGAATTATACTATATGTATTTAAAATGACCAAGCAATGAAAATAACCAATTATTATACCTTATATGGAGCGGTGCCAAGATTCATTGGGCTGTTATAGCAATTTAACAACATTTGTAACATGAAAAAGAAATAACGATATTGAGAGAGAATTGGCACTATCATATCCATTTGAATATCATAATAAACATAACAGTTGGACAAATACAAAAAAGTATGTAATACATTCAAATAATGTAACACATTACGTAGTAACACACAGTACCAAGACAAATATTTAATAAGATTTTGAGTCAATTTTGGCTCCAAAAGTTTCTTAACAGTCAACCACAAGTGGTTGTTCCATTACCTACTGATACAACACTACCACCTCCCATGGTCTTCTCTCAAATTCCCAACATACATGTAGTACTAGTACTACCTGCTACTCTTGTAATACCGTCTCTCCCTACTCCACCTATAGTACCTGCATTACCCACTCTAGAGTCACAAGTGGCTACCTTGGGTGAGCTATAGGATTTTATGAAAAGTTTGTCCAATGAGGTTACTATGATGAAAAGGAGAGAAGCCAAAAGGAAATTCCAACCAAGAAGGTTCCCATATGTGACAAAAGATCAATTTGCTTCCACTAATAGGCCATCGGAGAGAACTAATACAATTTTTATTAATGATAGAAGTGAGCCTTCAACTTCTCTATCTGATAGAGACTATTGGTGTTCTACCTAAAATGATCCTCATGGGGAAAATACCTGCATGATGTACTAATATTACATGCAAATAATGGTTTTTGAGAGAGTAGAAAGAGTTCAAAATTGATAAATCAATATGGTTAGAACTAATGAACATAATTTCATGATGCCATAAGTAGAACAAGTCTCTATCTTGATGAGATTCGAAAAGATGTTGCTACAAGTGAACCCTAAAGAAATCAATCCCATGAAAATTGCTACTAATGATTCAAGAGAAAAGAAAGCTGAAAGTAATGCTCCTCAAAAGGTTCCCTTTATAAAACCTCTACAACAACAAAAGGAATATTCCAAGCCCAGTGAATCTCAATAAAAATTAATAGAGATTCAAAATGAGGCTAGAGATAAGATCAAATATTTATCCCTGATGAAGTGTCAACAGATTGAAGCTACCCATGAGTATAGAAGTAAATTTGAAACCCCTCTAAAAGATAAATATAGGCAATTTGAAATCCCTACCTTCAATATTGTGGAATAATTAAAGAAGACTCCCTCAAAAGCTAGTATGTATGATGCATTACTCATCCCTTGACAGATTGACCTACTCCAAGCTTCCCTAAAAATAGTTAAGGACCAAAGCAAATTCCAACAAACAAAAATCTAGTTCAAAATAGTGGGGGATGAAAAAGAATAGTCCTTCACCATTTTATCTCTCTTTGGAAATAGAAGGATGGGTTGTGCATAATTGTATGATAGATGTAGGTGCTGCTACTACAGCTTGTCATGGGAATGGAATACACTAGAAGTTGTCCTAGTGTGTTGCATTTGGATGGTACCCCAATAAAAATTGTTGGAGTCATCAAGGATGTGCCTATGGTTCTTCATAGATTACCTTAGGTCACCGTTATACAAGAGATTGTGGTAGTAGACCTGGAACCATACTTTGGGATGTGCCTTTCTAGGGAATTCACTATCAAATTGGGGGGATACATTTCTCTTGACTACTCTCATATGGAAATCTCATGTAAAGGAAGAAGGGTGAAAATCCACTCAAAAAAACTCTTATTTACATATAGAAAGGATAAAGGAAGTGGACCAGAAAGTAGCCACAGTAAATGCTATTATTAAGGAGAGATATCCCATAGAAGAAGCCTTAGAAGAACTACAAATGGAAGATCAATTTTCTATGAAAATGTCAATGCAATAATGGAAATAGGGGTTGGTACTTATACCATTGAAAAACCAAAAGTAAAAAGGTTGGAAGCCCATGAAGAATCTCTATCTCCATCCCATTAATTATGAAAACTATATTTTTATGGAGCAAGATGCAAAAATGGTGTAGGAGCTAGGATAGTCTTGATTTATCCTAAAGGAGTCCAAAAGGTTTTCTCATATAGATTAACATGGAGTTGAACTAATAATGCAGAAGAATATGAAGCACTTTTTTTGGGACTAAAAAAGGTAGAGAAGTTGGGCATCAAGCAGCTCCAAATATTTGGGGATTCTGAATTAGTGATTAATCAAATTATGAAAAAATGTATTAGCGAGCAACATTACTTAAAAGCCTACATGAATAGGGTATGGGACCTGTTAGAATTATTTGAAGAATTGAATATTAAAGCGATCCCTAGGGATCAAAATAGACATGTTGATATTTTGGCTTCCATAGGAGCAAATTTTTGTCCAGTGTCAAATACCATTCACAAAGCAAAATCAGTTATGTTGGTATATAGACCCTTCATTCCTGATATGGACATCTTCTGGCAAGTATTGAAAATTATGAATAGATAGTGGATTTTCTAATTCATGAAATGAATTATTTAGTTGACAGGTCCTTTGAAACTAAAGATGATAAAGAAGAGGAAGGAGTTATCTAGCTCGAAAATGACCACATTCCAAAGGACTAATCACCTTGGAAATCCTCTTTGATAACAATGATCAAACAAAAGGTCACATAATGAAGATTGACTTCAAATTATATAAGTAAGTCCAAATATCAGAGCAAAATGATATAAAGATAGGGGTAGACTACTCAAATGAGGAATTCCACCCGATTCAAGAATTGTGTAAGAGATGATGATATTATTGTGTGGACATATGATGACCTCAAAGTATACAATAAGGATGTGATAAAACATACTATTAAATTAGATCTTGATGCAAAGTATTTAAAAAAAAAAACAGAGACCAGTAAACCCAAAAATAGAAGCTCTAATGAAACAAGAGTTGTTGAATTGTTAAATGTCAAAATGATTTATCCCATTAGGCATTCTACTTGGGTAGCTAACCTAGTTTCGATCAAAAATAAGAATGGATATATTAGGCTCTGCATAGATTTTTGTAACCTAAATAAAGTCTCTCTGAAGGATCATTATCCTTTGCTACATATATATCAAATATTACATACAATGGCAGGAGCAAAATGGTTCTCATTACTAGATGAATTTTTTGGATTCAATCAAATTTGGATTAAAGATGAAGAGCATAAGATAAAATTCACCACTAAATGGGAAACATTTGCATATCAAAGGATGCCATTTGGATTATCTAATATTGGTGTGACATTACAAAGAGTAATGGATCTAGTGTTTGGTGAACTGGTCAATAAAGTAATTGTTATCTGCTTAGATGACATGATTGTCTTTTCTCATAAAAGGTAGGATCATGTGGAGCATCTCCAACAAGTATTTGATAAGTTTAGAGAGTTTGGAATATCATTAAATCCAAGTAAATCAATCTTTCCATTACAAGAAGGTAAAATCTTGGGACATGTTTTATCAAAAGTAGGGCTTGCCATAGACTCGGATAGGGTCAATGCTATTTTATATTTGCCAATACCCATGAACAAGAAGGCACTTCAGTATTTCTTTGGGCATATCAACTTTGTATGAAATTTTGTGTTTGAATTTACATAGATAGTAAAATTCTAAAGAAGAATGTTGAATTCAAATGGATGGATGACCAAAAATATGCTTTTAGGAATATTAAGGAAGCGATTTCATGGGCCCCAGTTCTCATTAACTCAAATTATTCTAAGGATTTCATTTTATATACCTTTGGAGCGGAAGAAATTTATGTGGTAGTACTAACACAAAAGAGGGATGATGGTAATGAATGACCAATCACTTTTCTTAGCAAAACTATGCATGATCATGAAGAAAGATACAATTTCATAGAAATACAAGTATGTTCCATTATAAAATATCTCAAGATATTTAGGCATTTTGTCTCACAAAGTAAAACAGTGGTATATGTGGTACATCTAGATGTCAGGAGTTTCATAATCCAAGGAGAATGGGGTGACCGAAGGTCTGGTTGGACAACAAAGATTCAAGAATTTGATGTGGAAATTTTACCAAAAAAGCTGGTCAAGGGGTGAGCACTTTATCAGCATTTGGAGAAAGCAGTAGTAACAAATTTCATTTTGTCTATAGAAGCATTAGATAATATAGAATCAACACAAAAAAATGTGTCATCTAACTCCTAGATCATCCATTTGACTTATTACTTTAACTCTAGCAAGTTCTCAAAAGGATTGACAGCACCACAAAGACACAGATACAAGACGTAGGATAGAAAATATACACTAGTCAATAACACTCTATCAAATTTTTTTGATGGTGTGTTGTCATGTTGCATACGTCAAGAAAAGGTAATGGAGTTACTGGAATAATTTCACTCTAGATTATCGGGAGGTCACTATTCAATGCAAACCATTGTAGCCAAAATATTGAGGGTAGGATTTTATTGGCCTTCCATATTCTCAAATGCATTCAAGTTGGTTAGAAAGTGTGACAAGTGTCAAATATTTTTTTGGAAAGGAGAAGCACTATGTCATGTATTTAAAGCTGATAATAGCATAAGAACCTTTTCAATAGTGGGGGTTAGATTTTATTGGTGTCAAAAACCCAAATTCATCAACCGGTCATAAATATATTCTTACAGCAACAAATTACTCTACTAAGTGGACTGAGACTAAAGCAACTAAGCAGGTTGACTTGCAGATAGTCATTAACTTCTTGGAAATATTGATCACCATATTTGGGGTCCTTGCCATTATTGTCTCAAACAATGGCTCTTTTTCATAGGTGCTAAAATAATAGAATTTTCTAAAATATATAGGATATATTAGAATGCAACCTGAAATTACTATCCATAAGGCAACGACTTAGCCGAATATTCAAATAAGAATTTATTGAGAATTATTAAAAGAAACATTGAGCATGAAGTGTATTGCCATTCAACCATGGAAGGGTTACTGCCATATATTTTCTCCTTGTTAGTAGCACCAATGAAAATGAAGGATCAACTTTCCATCTACACTATTTAACCCTTCTTACTAAAGGGAAACCTAAGGTTCAAGAAGATAGAGGTTGGCTAGGTCTAGGAAAAATTAATTATTATTTTATTTGTTATTATGACGATAGAATTAGCACTCGAATCCTTAATTTTGTTGTTAGAGGAATAATTTAAGATGAGAGACCTTAGTGTGTTAATGATAGATATTGAGAAGAATAAGATGATTCAAGAGATAAATTTATAGAAGGGCAAATGCATACCTTAGAATTTTAACTGATTACCTAACCATAACCAAAAGGTTTAGGGTCGGTTGGAACATGATAAATCTTGACTTTATATTCATATTTAAGGAACCAATTAAGAGTTGAATGGATATTCCACATCTTATGGAACCATGGCCTTTCAAGAAGGATCTTATATGTTAAGATAGAATAGAATACTGATAGTGTGGGGTTTTCTTTTGAGGGTAAGACTATAGTGCCACTATCCTCACATTATCCATTATCAAAAACCCTGATTAGAATATCATATTTCTCTAAATATTATTTGGTTAGCATAAAATGACCAATTAATATCAAGCTATAGACATTAAGACCAAAACCATTATCGACTAAGATTTGCTTGATGAACTTGTCATTGATATGACCTATAATGTTAATTGGTAAATACATGATCATAAAGGATTGAGGAATATCATACTCATGGAATAATATAGTTGTATGGTTAACCCTAATGAATCATAATAAGGAAGCAAGGTCATTTAGCTTGAGATCTTGAAAAACAAATTGTTCACTCAAAATTTTGAGTAAGATATCTTAGTAAGCTAGAGATGAAGAAGAGATATTTTGGATAGGGTGTTCTCAAGTTGCCATAGCAAAGAAAAATCACCCTTAGCCTTAGTTCCTAATTAGATAATTAGAGGAGATACTTTAGGTGGAGAAATTATTTTATTACAAATGACTAGGGGAGGTCTTGAAGGTTGATTAGATGGACAACTTTTTAATTATTGTCGAGTTACAACACAAATATGAGAGATATGATTAAAGGAATGGAGGTCCCATACCATCCCTTGGTTTGGATATGGGATGTTTATGTAGTGAATGTTATTTACTATATTTTTGTTGTGATTGTGATTAGGCAATATATTTTAGAAGATTCCTAGATCTTAATTGGAAGAAGGTTGAGATTTTGAGCAATTAGAACAAGTTGGACATTATTAATTACGTCTTGGACCATATTCTTGAGGCTCATACATTTACCAATCACATGATCATTGATGGAAATTATTAATTAGGTCTTGGACCATATTCTTGAGGCCCATGCATTTATCAATCACATGAACATTAATGCAATGGATGACACATTGCTTATTGGGATGAAATTAAGGATATTTTTCCTTCTAGGTTCAATGCATTTAATAGGTGGAAGTTCTATTATTATAGCTTTTAGGAGCTACTCTAGGATAGAAGACAAAGTTTTATATAGTTGTAAGTACATACTTTTAGGCTTTTATTGTTGTCCCTATGATAATATTTTGAAGGTTTATGGTAGCACTAACATTGTTGGCCTAGCATGAGTATGTGACTTCATCACTTACAATATGTTTGTTTTTATACTACCCTTTTGGGTTAGAGGAATACTTATATTTATGGTACTTAGTATTTAATTTCCCTATTTTTACAAGGGAAGTCTCTAATATCTTGGTCATGTAAACTACATCTTTGAAGGAATATACATTGGTTATCTCTAAGTAGAAGGAAAATTGCTCATTAAAGTTTCTTGTAAAGATGTCTAATAGGTCTCTAAGTGGAGGTATACATTGTAATCTCCACACTAGGGTTTTCAATATTACTAAGGATTTTATACAATTCTTATCTTTGGATTGCTTAAGTTCATATAGGTCAATAATAGTGAGATTTTCCTTAGTGTGGACAAATAATTGCTTGAAAAATATTTTGATGATGTCCCTACAACTTCTCAAGGAATGCCTTGATATTTGGAAGATTTTAACTAGTAAAATTTCATCACAAGAAAGGTTGCTAAAAGTAATTTTAAATAGCCTAAGGTGGTTGAAAATACTCCTTTTCTTTATACATTTGAAACCTAGGGGTTTATATTAATGTGGGTAGATTTTATGTACCCACTAGTTTTGTTCAAATCAAGAGAAAAGAGAAGGGGGGTATTTTGAAAGGTGGCCAAGAGAAATAATGGACTTAGAAATGGGTCACGTCTGGGCTCTTCATTATTAAAAGATCCTACCCAAAAGAAGGAAAGTTAAAGATGTCCATGATAGAGGAATGGGCTATGATACCCATCATAGGCACTCCCAAAATTCCATTCATAGATGGAAGGAATTTTATGGATGATCATGAGAATATCAAAAAGGAAAAGGGTCCTGAATTGCCACCCAGGAAATAGGATCATAGATATGGGAAATTGGGAGGAATATTTAGGAAGAGATAGACCCAAATTTTCATCTAAGGTTTGATCGGTCATAATGAATGCAGAAATAATGGAAATAAAAGGATGAATATGGGCTCCCATTTTTCCATCCCAGAGGAATATAATCTAAATGTAGGAAGGGAGGCTAACCAAGGTGTGCATCCAATCCAAACCTCCATCCTATCCAAAAATAAATGCATAAAGGTCCATCCATGTAGAAAGCTCCTCAAATTTAAATTTCATCTTCCCACCAAGGTTGTTAGATTGCTAAGTCCAAGGATGTAGTAGATGGGTGAATTTAATGATTTATTAAATCAAGTACATAAGATGGTAGCTGAGAAATTGATGTAGAGTTGCTACCTCAGTTCATAAAGAATTTTTTGAAGGTAATGGTGGGATCAAATGCATTAATTAGCAAGAGGAATTTCTAGGTAGGGTATGCAAATAGTTCCTATCTAGAGATAGTGGAGAATATTTTGTCTATGATAGAGCAATCACATGGAATATCACTAAAATAATTTGAATACTAACATCTTGATCCATCATTAATGTTGTATTAATTAATATTTTTGAAAGCTCGCTCCTATAAGGGGTTATATATGTACGTTTGTAATGTATGTTTTAGTTTTAGCTCTCCAATAATTACAACCTCCATGTACAGTTTGATGTATACAATAATATAAATGGATTATTGTCTGACCTTCAATTGTTTTCATGTATGTATGATTTCACTCTGCTGATTATTTTTGCTATAGTTAAGTGAATGAACTAGCTTTAATTCTAATATTTGGATTTCATGCTACTAGTTCCTTAATTATGGAATTTTTGGTAGAGAATGTGTGTAAATGATTAATGAAATCAGGATTTGGTCTGATAGGTTGTCCATGAATGTTGTTCGTATTTAGACTTATTAGGCATGTATCTTGATGTGATTGGATCTGCACCACTTTATGTTCTAACTTTGCACTCTTTAATCTCTTTTCCTTCCCTTTTCCCAAGCATTTAGTTAGAAATTGCAATGAGTCGATTTTATTCAAAGATTAACCCTAAGATATCTGGTCCTGGGGCCATTCAAATTTGGTTGAGGTCTATGGGTGCACAATCCTTGCTGTTAGACAAACTTTTGACCAATAATTTCTAGCACACCTAGTGGGACACCTCACCACATTTTGGATAAACATAAGGAATTGGTGATACCCATATTTCTCTAGATTCCCTTATTACCTAGCGACTTCATCAAATACATACCCAAAAATCCATATCAACCCTATAGTTTTTTCATGATTATAAGACATAAGGCCATTATTTTAGAAGAACCAGTTGAGTTCTAGAAGTTATCCTCCAAAAAAAAACCTAAGTTGATTATTGAGGTCTCTTGTCCCACTAAATAACAAGAGCAAGGTCATATTGATACTCAATTTGTACCCTTAACTCAAATATCCATTTCACATCAAACAACAATGGCCCAAAATCAAAACCCAAGAGTTCACAATTGGAATCATACAAGACCTCTTAACATGGCTGATCAACATGTGATTTCACAAGTAGCCTTGAAAGCCCTTCCAACCTATGATGGTACAAGAAAAATAACATATGAACATGTTTAGGATATATCATCATTGGCTACTATGCATAGCATCCAAGATGAGTATTTTGTGGTCAAGTAACTGGTCATTTCTCTGAAAGAGAAATTGCTTTATTGGTATAGAACTCTAGACAGTGGAAGTATAAACTCTTGGAATGCTCTGGTATACAAATTAATAGAAGATTTTAATGAGCAAGCAAACCCTTTTTCTATGCTCACTCAGTTCACAGTAATACAGAGGTATCCACAAGAAGATATTATGGATTTCAATATTAGGTTTAGTCGTACCTAGGAAAGAGTGCCTGATGGTCTTATACCAACTCATGAGCAAACTATATACTATTATCTAAGAGCATTCAGTTCATATTTAGGACTAATGATAAGGTAATAAATGCCTTTGCTTTCCCTTAGATATTCCAATAAGTTGTTGACGGGGACCGGAAGATCAACACTTTCACAAATTCAAATTTCTCATTAAAATCTGCTAAAAATATTTACATGCATCTAAATAAAATAGCCCGCAGGCTTTACAATGGCCAGAGCTTGTCTGGTATGCAACACACTCCCCCTTCTTCCAGTCCACCATCCCCACGCACTATTACAAAATTTCTCATTTTTAACGAGGTCCCGGTCCTCTAGGCAATTAATTCCCCCGCCTAACAAAAATTTAAATTTTATTTTCCCCCTTCGCTGAGATTTCAAATTTTTGCCATAAATGGGCAACTGCCCGATCCACCATGACGCTAGAATTGATGGCCTCCCTGCATCGACTGCTTCGTTCTGACTATCCTCTGCACTGTTGTCTCCTCCATTAAGCCATCACCTGTAATGGTTGTGTTGCCAGAAGTAATAAAAAAAGAAAGCATGGTCGACACCTAACTTATCAACCTACGCGATCCCCATATTTGTTTTCTTACACGTAGCCGACCGCGTGTAAATTTGGCCATGCCTTCTCCTTGTCGCAATATATTTGATACACATGCCCTTCACATCTGTTATGACACACGTGGCTGTCCACGTGTCAAATTCGGTCTTGCCTGGCCGTCCATTTAACAATTTCGCATTGTCTTCTTATTGGCCGCGACATATCGCGACCAAACTGGCGCCTTGTCTTCATCCGCCAAAGTCGTAGCGAAATCGCTACCAAAATGTCCCTCCGAACCTTTGCTGCTAAAACGTCGCGACATCGCGACGTCGCGACATCGCGACGTTGCAATATCGCGACGTAAACTCCCTTCTGTACCAAAGTCACCTTCGAGGTCACGATTTCGTGACATGTCATAAAATGTCACGATTTCATGACCCTCCCCCTCGGCCTTCTCTTGCCAAAACTTTCCTTGATTTATTTGCTCTCCGCCTTACCTTAGTGACTCTACCACGTGGCAGCTTCTCACAGGTCGTGATATCGCGACTCTACCACGTGGCAGCTTCTCACTGGTCACGATATCGCGATCGATCGCGATATCGCGACCTGTCGTGATATCGCGACCTGTCGTGATATCGCGACCTGTCGTGATATCGCGACAGGATTCCCCCCAATGCCTTGCTCTAAAAAACTATCACGATATCGCGTGCAACTCGCCCTTGTCAATATTGCAGCTTTTTGCGACATGTTGCGAAATCGTGACATGTCACGATTTCGCGACCCCCTTCCTCCATGCCTTGCAAACACTTCCCCCTTGGGAAAAATTGAAGAAAAGTACTTAGAAAATTTAGAAAAATTTTGGAGATGCAAGATTGTTCTACTGTCATCGGATGCTCCTGCATCAGACACCCCGGGTAAAAAGGAGAAGTGACCTTCACTTCTATGTTGTTCGGTCCGCGTCCTTTGTAATATCTCCGAACATTCATCAACCTTTGCAACCTGCTCAAATCTCGTTTCCTGGCAAGAAAATTTTTTGCCCTCTACCAGACAAATTCTGGCATTACTGCACACCTTCTCATCCACTGTCTGCAATGGCTTCAACTTGTGCCGCACTCCATATTTCATCAAGGAGTATGTATTTGCACGACCATCATGCACTGCACTCCGATCAAACTGCCATGGCCTTCCCAACAGCAAATGGCAAGCATCCATGGGGAAAACATCACACAGGACCTCATCCTGGTATCTCCCAATCTGGAACATGACTAAACACTGTTCACGGACCCATGCTCTGTGGTCCTTCCGCAACCACGCAATCCGGTATGGATGTGGGTGTCTCCTTCTCTCCAACTGTAACTTAGCAACCATCTCCTCGGAGACTAAGTTATCTATACTCCCATTGTCTATAATAACATTACAGACTTTGCCTGCACTTTTGCACCGTGTGCGGAATAGGCTTCTCCTCTGATCTGGTTTGTCTTCCTCAATCTGCATGGTTCTCCTCACTATCATTGCTTCTCCTTTCTCAGCTTCTTCAGAATGTTCTGAGTCAGCATCTTCAACTGCCACAACAGCTCTGGCAGGACCCACTTGTTTCTTGTTCACTCTCTCGGGGTGTTGTGGACACTCATATGCCCGATGCCCCTCTTCTCCGCAGTGGAAACATGTTCCCCGAAACACTCCTCTTCCATACCCGCGTCCAGATCTACCTCTTCCTCTTGGGTAGCCATTATTCTAAACTTGCGGTTTGGGTTCTTCATCTTCTTTCTGATTTCGGCTGCTGCTAACCTCTTCTTTCTTCTCTTCCTTTCCTTCCTCTTTTCTTCCATCGGTCTTTCCTCCGTTCCCTCTTCCTCTTTGCTTGCTCTCAAACTTTATGTTCAGTTTTTCTTCAACCTTCAGAGCAAACTGGTAAGCATCTTCAATGGTGCTCACCCGAACTAAGCTCAACTCTTCCTGAACACTAGGTCTCAACCCATTAATATAACGGGCCACCTTTTCCTTGCTTGCTTCTAAATGGCCGGTTCTGATGGAGATTTTATAAAATTCCTCCATATATTCTTGGATAGTTTTATTCATCTGTCTCAAACTCTGCATTTTTCTTAGCAGATCCAGTTCATAATCTACGGGAATGAATTGTCTTTTTAATTTTTCTACCATCCATTCCCATCTGGTTATCCGTTCTTTTCCTCTTCTGTTCCGTTCCAGCTGTACCCCCTTCCACCATATGCTGGCATGACCCTTTAATTTGGTTTTAGCAAACCTGACCCGCTCGGGATCTTCAACTTCTTCATATTCAAAATATTCTTCTAAGTCATTTATCCAGTCAATCAATTCTTTCGGATTCAAGTTCCCAAAATACGTGGAAACTTCTATCTTCGGCCTCTTCCCGATCTGGGATATGGCCTTGTACAGTCTGGCTTGTGCCGGATCCACAACTTCTTCTTCTTCTTCAAACTGATTTTCTTCTTCATCCGCTTCATCCTCACTGTCTGCATCTCTTCTCGGTTCGTGTCCTCTGCGTAGTTCTTCTTGCAGGGCCTGAACTTGCCACTGTAAAACTCGAAAATCTTCGACTGCCATGCCTCTTCCACCAATGGGGTTTCTCCTTGGAGGCATTCTGTTCACCCGATCTCAAGCCCTCCCATAAGTCCTGGTACAACTGCCTCTCCTTCGGCGGTCTGCTGCACGCTCAGGAACTACTGGCTCTGATACCACTGACGGGGACCGGAAGATCAACACTTTCACAAATTCAAATTTCTCATTAAAATCTGCTGAAAATATTTACATGCATCTAAATAAAATAGCCCGTAGGCTTTACAATGGCCAGAGCTTGTATGGTATGCAGCACACCCCTCCTTCTTCCAGTCCACCATCCCCCTGCACTATTACAAAATTTCTCATTTTTAACGAGGTCCCGGTCCTCTAGGCAATTAATGCCCCCGCCTAACAAAAATTCAAATTTGATTTTCCCCCTCCGCTGAGATTTCAAATTTTTGCCATAAATGGGCAACTGCCCGATCCACCATGACGCTAGCATTGATGGCCTCCCTGCACCGGCCGCTTTGTTCTGACTGTCCTCTGCACTGTTGTCTCCTCCATTAAGCCATCACCTGTAATGGCTGTGTTGCCAGAAGTAATAAAAAAAGAAAGCGTGGTCGACACCTCCCTTATCAACCTACGCGATCCCCATCTTTGTTTTCTTACACGTAGCCGACCGCGTGTAAATCTGGCCATGCCTTCTCCTTGTCGCAATATATTTGATACACGTGCCCTTCACATCTGTTATGACACACGTGGCTGTCCACGTGTCAAATTCGGTCTTGCCCGGCCGTCCGCTTAACAATTTTGCACTGTCTTCTTATTGGCCGCGATATCACGACCAAACTGGCGCCTTGTCTTCATCCGCCAAAGTCGTAGCGAAATCGCTACCAAAATGTCCCTCCAAACCTTTGCTACTAAAACGTCGTGACATCGCGACGTCGCGATATCGCGACGTCGCGATATCGTGACGTAAACTCCCTTCCATACCAAAGTTGCCTTTGGGGTCACGATTTTGTGACCCCCCCCTCTGCCTTCTCTTGCCAAAACTTTCCTTGCTTTATTTGCTCTCTGCCTTACCTTAGTGACTCTGCCACGTGGCAGCTTCTCACTGGTCGTGATATCGCGACCTGTCGCGATATCGCGACAGGATTCCCCCCAACGCCTTGCTCTAAAAAAATTTCATGATATCGCAATGTCGCGATATCGCGATGCAACTCGCCCTTGTCAATATTGCAGCTTTTGAGGTCGCGATTTCGCGACCCCCTTCCTCCATGCCTTGCAAACACTTCCCCCTTGGGAAAAATTGAAGAAAAGTACTTAGAAAATTTAGAAAAATTCTGGAGATGCAAGATTGTTCTACTGTCGCCGGATGCTCCTGCATCAGTTGTAAAAGCGTAAAAAATCCTTATTGCTATAGGAAAATTGCCTTCCAAGCCTATGATGCCTATTTTCCTAGAGTTTCTGTTGGAATCATTTCTTGCATCCATAGGATTTGATTGTCACACTACAAGAAATATTTTAAAACCAACGAGCTATTACAGGCTCTGATCAACCTGCCTCTTCATTCTGATTAAAAACAACTATTGCTAAAGGAAAACTATAGAATGGGTAAGGAAACCCTAACGGTGAACTTGTGATTTTGCATGGTTTACACACTCCAAATTTAGAATTATACTATATGTATTTAAAATGACCAAGCAATGAAAATAACCAATTATTATGCCTTATGTGGACCGGTGCCTAGATTCATTGGGTTCTTATAGCAATTTAAAAATGTTTGTAACATGAAAAAGAAATAATGATATTGAGAGAGAATTGGCACTATTATATCCATTTGAATATCATAATAAACATAAAATTTGGCCAATTACGTAAACGTACATAATACATTTAAATAATGTAACACATTACGTAGTAACACACAGTACCAAGACAAATATTGAATAAGAATGAAACCCAAAATTGTATTTATTTAACAACAAATTACATGCAGAGTTAGCAGAATGTCATTTAACTCTGTTTTTCCAAGAAATACATCAATACAATGAAGAAAACTCTATTCAAATAATGTAACAGGTCTCTCCTACTCTCATTGTTCCAATTAGGTAACAACAGAGTTTCTAAATCTCAAGCTCAATAGGACATGAAATAATCTTAGCTTCTTGAGCACTTTTCTATCAAAATCCTGCACGACAAAGGGAAGAATAATAAATGATAAAGAAAATAGACACACAAAAGGAGATACAACAACACAACTAGTAGGGCACTCAAGTATACCTCTTAGCAAAAATGTTATCTAAATGCTTGATGCAGATTCTGACCACAGCTGGTGTCTTTATAGCTCTAGGTTCTTGAATCTGTTATTTTTAGCCTGATCCTACCCTCACACTTGTCATCATCTAGTTTGATCTTTAAGATATAGTAGTTGTACTCCATTATCTCCTTTTTCTCATATTGTATACTTTGTCAGGACTTTTTAATTTGACTATTTTTATTAACCAGTTATCTCAGTTGACTTCTTGCTTTTGAACTCTGCCCTATTTTAGTGCTATTTATTTCTTCTCTCGGAGGTGTGTTTATCTTTAGCTCTCGACCACATACTATGGTTTCTTTCATTTTTTTATTTTGTTGAAGTTCTCTGATTTGTTTTCCCATGAGCCTCCATGCATCAGTATGAAAGGTTATAACAAATCTTACTATGTTCATTTCTTGCAAGATCCTATTTTTCTATGTTGTATCTTAAGAGATATTTCTCTCATGATTTTGGAGAGGTAGACTGCATAACATGTCTCTTTCTTGACTAGGGGAGGTTTTACTTGTGTGACTTTTTCCTGAGAAAATTGTTCTTGCAGGCTATTGATCAAGGCTTGCATTTCTACTTTGTGCTTATCACTGTACAGTTCATGGAATTTAGTTTGATCATCTAAAAACTTCTTTCCTTGACTATTGTCTAAATTTACAGTATTTTTGTCACTGAACTTTTGATTGTACTTTGGTATCAGTGTCATTGTTGACTATGTCTATGATGATAAAAATAATTCATCTTGTGATGTACATGTCATCGGATTTACTTTGGATGAAGTACTTTCGTTAGATTGTGTGAACCTGTATGAGGGTTAGTTCAAAGTATACATTGGATCTAGTTTGCTTCAAGCTCTGTCGTTGAGATCTTGAAACTTGCATGGTTGTTAGTTCAAATATATAAACACATGCTAAATTAACTTGATTAACTTTGAAAACCTTGGGTTAGCAATACTCCTAATTTAAACGCTTATCCCTAAGCTTAAAAACCTTATACTTATCGGTGCGGTATTATTGATCAATGCATTTAACCCATACGTAATTTAGGTTTGATAAAATTAACCGGTGATTAAAATGTTAATAATATTTTATTAAAACATAGGTAATTAAAAACCACTTATCTCTCCATGTGTTCACTGTTAGATCAAATAAATGATGCACACACTCATTGGATATTTTAATTAATCATATGATCAACAAAACTTGACGTAATTAACCTTTGAATATTTCATGAAAGCATCATCATCAGATTAACTGGATATGGGTGCAGTCGTTGATCTTCTTTGGATATCTTAATTACCTAATAACCTTTACCATTTTATCTTTTAGTCACTTTGATTGTGCACTGTCATTGGATTTGGGTAGGTTGGAGCACCATCATTGGATCAACCATAAATGCACACTTCGTATCTCAAAGGGAAAATTTTGATCTTGATGAAGCACGACCATTGGATCTGGGTATAGATGAGCATGACCGTCAGATCTGGCTTTGACCATAACTTTGTCAATGATCACTATGTTAATCTTTGACAACTTTAAGGAAAGTGCTACTGTTAGATCTGATGGGGATCAATGTTGTTGTTAGATCTTCCAAAGGTGGGAAACAACTATCTTCAATTAAGACGTGAGCCTTTAACCAATCAATCAAATTATTGTGAGCACTACCATCAGATCTCATTGGGAAGGAGCACAACCGTCGATCTCTTTTAACCTATAAGATTTATAACTAATGGGTGCATAAATTTTCAAATCTAATGATTGGTTAGCTTGATTGGTGTGCGGCCATCAGATTTATTGAGCTTTGAGTGCATCCATTGATCTATTTTAACCTGCACAAATTTTAAATCATAGGGGCACATAAAATTATGGTTAACCTTGGTTACTCTTGGTAAGAGCACATCTGTCAGATCATAATGGTTTGAGCGCTACCCTTGGATTTGTAAGATCTATCGGTTGTTTAAAATGAAATGGGTGTGTGACCCTTGGCTTAGGTTTTGAAATTTTAAATATTGATAAAATTAAAGTGTGCGTATTCACTGGATTAGCCATGGACCAAGCACTATCGATAAGATCTTTAAAATTTTTCGATTTTTAACTGAAGGGATCGCATAACCCTCAATTTCAAATGCGATTAATTTTGACCCTAGGTTTATTTATTTTACTTAGGCCTGAATGTTTTTAATTTATTTTATTATGGACCTAAGGACTAAGGGGATTTATTTGGCATATATTTTATTTTATTTGAATGTATAACTCCTTTTAATAATCGGATAATTTTAATGGTTAAGGGGTATCTCTTTAAAAGAACGTTTGATTTATCTTTTGAATTTTATAAGCCTTTTAATAATCATACATCCTTAACAATAATTTTTAATGTTTAAAAGGTATTCAATTCAATTCAATGGTCAAGGCCATAGCTTTAACTTGGATTTATCCTTATTACTTAGGGAAAACGAAGCTTTTTATAATAGTTCTTTGAGGACCAAATATTAAAAATCAACCTTTCAGAAGAGAATGCAATAGAGACCAACAAATTGGGTGAAAATATTGAAACCAAAAATTCAAATTTGGGGGTTTCAGATGTTGAGTCAATTTTGGCTCCAACATAGGCTCTGACTAGGACAATGTGTTGAAAACATGAGGCACTTGAGAATTATAGAATCTCCTGGTTTTATTTGCAATTTTGGACAAAAATTCAAATCATCAAGATTGATAAGCAAAGCTTTGAAAAACAAAACATAACAATTTTTTTTTTTACTAAAAAATATTGTACAAACAATAGGATATCAAAGCAATAGAGTATTGAAAACTGTAATTCCTTTTATTTAATTTGGAAACTAGGGTCAAAATTTTAGAAACAGATGAGTTTTTTAGATATATTGGCATGCTTATTTTAGCTAAGTCATAGAATATGATTACACAACTATTTGTTTCATCATGCTTTGGCCCATGTGTGTGTTTGTGCATTAATTTTGATTTCTAAGTTTTTTAGAACTTTGCCATATCTGAGAAAAATAGTTAAACCTAATTTATGATTTCACTCTTAAATATTTTCACCATTCTATAGGCTCCACTGCCAGTCAAGCATCTATAGCCTCGGTAGAGTTGCTTCTAATCCCATCCGGTTTTACCCTACTACCAGTCAAGCGTCTATAGCCCCGATAGAGGTTTTCCAAGATATCTCAGGTAGTGTCTCAATTTACTTTATTTTTATTTTCTTTCTCATTTGAGAAATATTTGATATAAGCAAATTGTGCAAAGAGTATGCCTGAGTTGAGGATTAGTTTCTAGCTAAAAAGGATGAGTGTAATGATTTTTAGCTCAACCACCCTCTCAAAGATAACTCTATTCTTTGGACCTTGAAGTCACCTTAAGTATCATTTCTAATGTGAGGCTTTGACATGGTGTTTCAATCAGCTTTGTTTTCATTCTATTTTATCTCATATCAAATAACCATTTGCATAAACACTCATATTTGAAAAATTGTAAACATCATCAAAGTCTAAAATAAATCTCCTTTCTTCTTATTTATTTTTGTAGGAACCAAAAGTAATAACTATTTTTCTATCTTATAACAAAATGAGAAGACAATACAAACAACACAATAAAATAACACAACTGTAAGGAAACTATTTTACAATGACTAAAAAAACAAATAAAGAACACATTCTACTAACAAAAACATAGCCATGACTGGACACAGATGGTGACGAGGTAAAAATAAAGTATCATGAAAAACTGAGAGGAGGTCAATGCTCCTATTTTGAAAAAACAAATTTATAACCTGAGGATGTAGAGTGAGTGCAAATTCCTTTTTTTTTATCCGAATGGCCTAGGATACACCCTCAATTCTTGATGTTTTCGAAGAAAAACAAATTGTATTTGAACTTTATGCATTCTTTTTTCTTTGTTATTTTCATGATGTATCTTCCATTAGACTGACCAATTCTTATGGGGCTTCTTATGATGGGTTGGGTATTGGGGATTTGTGGTGCTCCTGATGATGGGTTGGGTATTGGGGATTTGTGGTGCTCCTAATGATGGGTTGGGTATTGGGGATTTTACTTTGAAATGAGTTATCTGATGCAGTATTACCTAGGATTAGGGATTTGTTAATGAGTGTGATGGAGAAGTTAGCAAAATAATTAACACCATTTTCCAGACCAATGAGCATTGTGGATTTGTCAATTTTATTTAATTTGACTTGTTTTAATCTAACTAATTTCACACTTTTAACATAAATGGGGGAACAGTTCTTTGCAAATAAAAGACTCAATAGATAAACTATGATGTTTATGAAGCTCCATTATTAGGTGGGTAATTGTAGACAAAGTATTCATTCATTGAATCTAACATATATCTTTGGAAAACCTGGAAGAGCCTTGTTTCTAACTGATCAATAAGCCTAAAACTTCTAGAAAATTCATCTTCCTTCTGTGCTATGATTTCTTGACTAGTATCTTTTTTGGACTTAACTATACTTTTAATCTTGTGTTTAGTCAATTCTGTCTAAGGATATTCCTATGTATTAGGCTTCACAAGGAGGACTTCATATTTGGATAAATAATATTCAGTTATTGGTCTTTCATCTACTGTTTCATTTTCAACCTATATAGTTTTGTTGGACAATGCTTCTTCCTTTGAATGTTGTTCTAGTATTTCTAATACATCAAAATCATAGATCTGAAGGCTTTTTGGAGCTTCTACTGTTATTGATTGATCTTGTGGGATTTCATCAGAACTATCATTAGGAGTTTGATTATGATTTTATTCCCTGAGAAATATATTTCTTTGTTCTTGGATGATAATACAAACATTGATATTTTCTTTAGATTTAATTATATTTTTAAACTTATGGTTAATAAATTCTGTTTTGTGGTATTTTTTTGCACCAAAGTTTTCATTAATAACCTCATCTTTTGATTCATCATTCTTAGTTGTTGACCAATTATCAAAATTTTCTTCCTCAGCCTGCACTATTTTGTTGGACTATATCCTTTTTTCTGAATGTTGTTCTCTCATCTCATCCATATTAGGAATATTCATCTCATCTAGTGTACTCTCAAAGTCCATGGTATGGATTTCTTGAAAAATATCCACTGCTGCTATAAGCGGTTTCCATTTGACTTCATCAAGTATGACATTAGTGGTTTTAGGATGATGTTGCTCTCTTTTGGATATTAAAGTTCTTTGTTTTTGATAGACCTCAATATCTCCTTTAGATTTTGGGTGTTTATCCTTGCAATATAAATTGGTCGACTTCTTTACTAGGTCATTCCTTAAGGCTTAGGTTGGTATGCTAAGCTAAATATATGGCACAACTAGAAGGCTTATGCAGTGAATTACAGGTAGGGCAATAGAAAGAGAATTTACTATTGATCATATTTTTGAGAATTACAAGCAGGGCAATAGAAAGAAAATTTATAGGCAGTAATATCAGTAGCAACAGTATTTTGAATTCTATTCTTCTTTATATACTTTTTGCTACTAAAATATGATTTATTCTTGTATACAGTACTCTTAAGAAGTGGGATTTTCTAATTATGGGTAAATATCTCTAAGTTCTCAAATTCTACGAATAACTCCTTACCGCTTCTCCTGATGTGTGCCAGTACATTTTGCTCCTTCTTTATTGATGTTTATTTTTTGGGTTTGTCCATACAGAGTCACCAACATCTGTAGTGTGGAAATAATAGCTGTTCTTATCAAGATTTTTTGATATTTAACACTCAATCTCACAGGGGGTGGTTCTTGGGATAATTCAAGAAAATCAAGAAACTCATAAAATCACTTCAAAAAGTAATGAAAACTACGGGAAAAATAAAATAAAGAACGTAAGAAATAAAAAACAAGATGTAGGTTCTTTATTATAACTTGGCCACTCGTTGATTAATAAATATCATAAAATCCAGGTTGAAACTCATGAAGAATGTATCCTTGGCAACAGCGCCAAAAAACTTTTGGAACCATTTCTTGCATCCATAGGATTCGATTGTCACGCTACAAGAAATTATTTGAAACCAATGAGCTATTACAGGCTCTGGTCAACCTACCTCTTCATTCTAATTAAAAACAACTATTGCTACAAGAAAACTACAAAATGGGTAAGGAAAACCCAATGATGAACTTATGATTTTACACGATTTACACTCTCCAAATTTAGAATTATACTATATGTATTTAAAATGACCAAGAAATGAAAAATAACCAATTATTATACCTTATGTGGAGAGGTGCCAAGATTCATTGGGTTGTTATAACAATTTAACAACATTTATAACATGAAAAATAAATAACGATATTGAGAGAGAATTGGCACTATCATATCCATTTGAATATCATAATAAACATAACAGTTGGACAAAGAAAGAAAAGTATGTAATACATTCAAATAATGTAACACATTACGTAGTAACACATAGTACCAAGACAAATATTTAATAAGATGTTGAGTCAATTTTGGCTCCAAAAGTTTCTTAACAGTCAACCACAAGTGGTTGTTCCATTAACTACTGATGCAACACTACCACCTCTCATGGTCTTCTCTCAAATGCCCAACATACATGTAGTACTAGTACTACCTGCTACTCTTGTAATATCGTCTCTCCCTGCTCCACCTATATTACTTGCATTACCCACTCTAGATTCACAAGTGGCTACCTTGGGTGAGCTATAGAATTTTATGAAAAGTTTGTCCAATGAGGTTACTATGATGAAAAGGAGAGAAGCCAAAAGGAACTTCCAACCAAGAAGGTTCCCATATGTGACAAAATATCAATTTGCTTCCACTAATAGGCCATCGGAGAGAACTAATACAATTTTTATTAATGATAGAAGTGAGCCTTCAACTTCTCTATCTGATAGAGACTATTGGTGTTCTACCTATAATGATCCTCATGGGGAAAATACCTGCATGATGCACTAGAATTACATGCAAATAATGGTTGTTGAGAGAGTAGAAAGAGTTCAAAAGGGATAAATCAATATGGTTAGAACTAATGAACATAATTTCATGATGCCATAAGTAGAACAAGTCTCTATCTTGATGAGATTCGGAAAGATGTTGCTACAAGTGAACCCTAAAGAAATCAACCCCATGAAAATTGCTACTAATGATTCAAGAGAAAAGAAAGCTAAAAGTAATGCTCCTCAAAAGGTTCCCCTTATAAAACCTCTGCAACAACAAAAGGAATATTCCAAGCCTAGTGAATCTCAATCAAAAGCAATGGAGATTCAAAATGAGGCTAGAGATGAGCTCAAATATTTGTCCTTGATGAAATGTCAACAGATTGAAGCTACCCATGAGTATAGAAGTAAATTTGAAACCCCTCTAAAAGATAAATATAGGCAATCTGAAATCCATGCCTTCAATATTGTGGAAGAATTAAAGAAGACTCCCTCAAAAGCTAGTATGTATGATGCATTACTCATCCCTGGAAAGATTGACCTACTCCAAGCTTCCCTAAAAATAGTTAAGGACCAAAGCAAATTCCAACAAAAAAAAAATCTAGTTCAAAATAGTGGGGGACAAAAAAGAATAGTCCTTCACCATTTTATCTCTCTCTAGAAATAGAAGGATGGGTTGTGCATAATTGTATGATAGATGTAGGTGCTGCTACTACATTCATGCCTAAAGCAGTGTGTGATTGTCATGGGAATGGAATACACTAGAAGTTGTCCGAGTGTGTTGCAGTTGGATGGTACCCCAATAAAAATTGTTGGAGTCATCAAGGATGTGCCTATGGTTCTCCATAGATTACCTTAGGTCATCTTTATACAAGAGATTGTGGTAGTAGACCTGAAACCATACTTTGGGATGTGCATTTCTAAGGAATTCACTATCAAATTGGAAGGATACATTTCTCTTGACTACTCTCTTATGAAAATATCATGTAAAGGAAGAAGGGTGAAAATCCACTTATAAAAACTCTTATTTATATATAGAAAGGATAGAGGAAGTGTACCAGCAAGCAGCCACAGTAAATGCTATTATTGAGGAGAGATATCCCATAGAAGAAGCCTTAGAAGAACTGCAAATGGAAGATCAATTTTCTATGAAAATGTCAATGCAATAATGGAAATAGGGGTTGGTACTTATACCATTGAAAAACCAAAAGTAAAAAGGCTAGAAGCCTAGGAAGAATCTCTGTCTCCATCCCATCAATTATGGAAACTATATTTTTATGGAGCAAGATGCAAAAATGGTGTAGGAGTTGGGATAGTCTTGATTTCTCCTAAAGGAGTCCAAAAGGTTTTCTCATATATATTAACATGGAGTTGAACTAATAATGCAGAATAATATGAAGCCCTTTTTTTGGGACTAAAAAAGGTAGAGAAGTTGGGCATCAAGCAACTCCAAATATTTGGGGATTCTGAATTAGTGATTAATCAAATTATGAAAAAATGTATTAGTGAGCAACATTACTTAAAAGCCTACATGAATAGGGTATGGGACCTGTTAGAATCATTTGAAGCATTGAATATTAAAGTGATCCCTAGGGATCAAAATAGACATGTTGATATTTTGGCTTCCATAGGAGCAAATTTTTGTCCAGTGTCAAATACCATTCACAAAGCAAAATCAGTTAGGTTGGTATATAGACCCTTCATTCCTGATAAGGACACCTTCTGGTAAGTATTTGAAAATTATGAATAGATAGTGGATTTTCTAATTCATGAAATGAATTATTTAGCTGATAGGTCCTTTGAAACTAAATATGATAAAGAAGAGGAAGGAGTTATCCAGCTCAAAAATAACCACATTCCAGAAGGACTAATCACCTTGGAAATCCTCTTTGATAACAGTGATCAACCAAAAGGTCACATAATGAAGATTGACTTCAAAGGATATAAGGAAGTCCAAATATTAGAGGGAAAGGGTCTAAAGATAGGGGTAGACTACTCAAATGAGGAAGTCCACCAGATTCAAGAATTATGTAAGAGATGATGATATTATTGTGTGGACATATGATGACCTCAAAGTATACAATAAGGATGTGATAAAACATACTATTAAATTAGAGCCCGATGCAAAGTCTTTTCGATAAAAAATAGAGACCAATAAACCCAAAAATAGAAGCTCTGATGAAACAAGAGTTGTTGAAATTGTTAAATGTCAAAATGATTTATCCCATTAAGCATTCTACTTGGGTAGCTAACCTAGTTCCGATCAGAAATAAGAATGGAGATATTAGGCTCTGCATAGATTTTTGCAACCTAAATAAAGTCTCTCTGAAGGATCACTATCCTTTGCCACATATAGATCAAATATTACATACAATGGCAGGAGCAAAATGGTTCTCATTACTGGATGACTTTTTTGGATTCAATCAAGTTTGGATTAAAGATGAAGAGCATAAGACAACATTCACCACTAAATGGGGAACATTTTCATATCAAAGGATGCCATTTGGATTATCTAATTTTGGTGTGACATTTCAAAGAGTAATGGATCTGGCATTTGGTGAACTGGTCAATAAAGTAATTGTTATCTACTTAGATGACATGATTGTCTTTTCTCATAAAAGGTAGGATCATGTGGAGCATCTCCAACAAGTCTTTGAGAAGTGTAGAGAGTTTGGAATATCATTAAATCCAAGTAAATCAATCTTTACTGTACAAGAAGGTAAAATATTGGGACATGTTTTATCAAAAGTAGGGCTTGCCATAGACTTGGATAGGGTCAATGCTATTTTAGAGTTGCCAATACCCATGAACAAGAAGGCACTTCAGTCTTTCTTTGGGAAGATCAACTTTGTATGAAATTTTGTGTCTAAATTTACATAGATAGTCAAATGCTAAAGAATAATGTTGAATTCAAATGGATGGATGACCAAAAATATGCTTTTAGGAATATTAAGGAAGCCATTTCATGGGCCCCAGTTCTCATTAACCCAAATTATTCTAAGGATTTCATTTTATATGCCTTTGGAGCAGAAGCAAGTTATGTGATAGTACTAACGCAAAAGAGGGATGATGGTAATGAACGACCAATCACTTTTCTTAGCCAAACTCTGCATGATCATGAAGAAAGATACAATTTCATAGAAATACAAGTATGTTCCATTATAAAATCTCTCAAGAAATTTAGGCATTTTGTCTCACAAAGTAAAACAATGGTATATGTGGTACATCCAGATATCAGGAGTTTCATAATCCAAGGAGAATGGGGTGATCGAAGGGCTGGTTGGACAACAAAGATTCAAGAATTTGATGTGGAAATTTTACCAACAAAGTTGGTCAAGGGGTGAGCACTTTATCAGCATTTGGCGAAAGCAGTAGTAACAAATTCCATTCTATCTATAGAAGCAGTAGATAATCTAGAATCAACACAAACAAAGGTGTCATCTAACTCTTGGATCATCCATTTGACTTATTACTTTAACTCTAGCAATTTCTCAGAAGGATTGACAGCACCACAAAGACACAGATACAAGATGCAGGCTAGAAAATATACACTAGTCAATAACACTCTATCAAATTTTTTTGATGGTGTGTTGTCATGTTGCATACCTCAAGAAAAGGCAAGGGAGTTACTGGAAGAATTTCACTCTAGATTCTCGGGAGGTCACTATTCAACAACGCAAACCATTGTAGCCAAAATATTGAGGGTAGGATTTTACTGGCCTTCCATATTCTCAAATGCATTCAAGTTGGTTAGAAAGTGTGACAAGTGTCAAAGATTTACTGGAAAGGAGAAGCACTATGCCATACCTTTAAAGCCGATAATAGTAGAAGAACCTTTTCAATAGTGGGGGTTAGATTTTATTGGTGTCATAAACCCAAATTCATCAATCGGTCATAAATATATTCTTACAACAACAAATTACTTTACTAAGTGGATTGAGACTAAAGCAACTAAGCAGGTTGACCAGTAGATAGTCATTAACTTCTTGGAAAGATTGATCACCAGATTTGGGGTCCTAGCCACTATTGTCTCAAACAATGGCTCTTCTTTCATAGGTGCTAAAATAATAGAATTTGCTAGAAGATACAAGATATATTAGAATGCAACCTCAAATTACTATCCACAAGGCAACAACTTAGCCGAATCTTCAAATAAGAATTTATTGAGAATTATTAAAAGAAACATTGAGCAAAATTCTAGAAGTTGGCACCTTTTGCTAAATCAAGTGTTATGGGTAGATAGGATAACTCCAAAGAAATCTTTAAAGACATCCCCTTACTCTCTAATATATTGAAAAGAGGCTATCCTTCCTATTAATCTTGAACTTTCGGCATTGAAGTTTCTACAACAAATAGATGATGAAGAGTTCCCTCCAATTGAAAAAATACTAGTGCAACTAATGTAACTAGAAGAGGAGTGAGAAAAGGTGTTTGATAATATAACCCAACATCAAATTTTGGTCAAGCAATGGTTTGATAAGAAATCTAAATCAAAAGAATTTTTCAAAGGTGATCTTGTACTTAGATGGGATGTAAATTTGGCCAAACCAGGGGCTCATGATAAGTTTGTGTAGCAAAATAATAACACCAAACAAAATAGACACAAATGAACACTTGCAATAGAATGAATATATCTTTCGTATTAAAATAGGGGAGCTTGAATCTCCCAAGTATGCTTTGAATTGCCCCAAGTGTATTGGGAGAAATGTTACAATGATATTATACAATACAAGTGCCCAAATGAACAATGGTGGCACTCCAAATAGATCAACTGGTGTTCTTTCTTCTTTCACTACAGCTCTAGAGGGGTGAGTGGGCTTCTGCTATCCAATATAGGGACCACTCCAGCTTCAACATCGCTCCAAGATACCTACTCCCTGCACACACATGAAAAATAAAATGAGGTTTAGTAGCACCTGTATACAAAGATATAAAGCATGCAATAGAAAAACCCTCAAATGAAATAGTAAATGCAAAAAATAGAGAACATAAAATAGAATGCCTTGCTAAGAAATTGACTTACTGATTAGCATGATATGCTTTCTTTCAGCATTGAAAAATCATAGACATGCGATGAAGACTGCTAAATTGCACACGGACAATGGGCAAACTACGTAGATGAGGTTTCGATTGTAAAACTGCAAATGGGCAGTGCAAACTGAATGCAAGATTATTGTGAAATGGGACCTCTAGGCTTTGGATCTCTCCTCTCCTAAGAATGTGTGCAAAGCTTTGGTCCTATTTTGATAGCTTGACGATATAAATGTTCAATCTCCTTTGGTGGATGGGGTGAAGGTGCCTTTATAGGCCCCTTAGGGTTTTGGAGGGAAATAAGAGGTGGCAAGCCAGGATTACCAAGTGGTAATCTAGGGCTACCAAATGGAGGGGGTAGTTAGAGTGAGTCACCTATGGTGTCTCATTTAACTAGGGTGAGGTGGATGCAAGTGGAGTGATATGTGGAGGGTTACCCCATGTGAAGGGACAAAGGGGACAAGGGTGTATGAGATGTGGCAAGGTGGTGTAGCGAGGTGGCTAGGTAACATGTCTAGTGGGCAAGCAGGGTATCCTAGGCTAATTTTCCAGATTTAATAAATCTAGAAAATAGGATAATGTGCAAGATTTATATACCTAAGTCTAAACTTAGACATATAATCTTATTATGCAGGATTTGATGTGGGGTGGAAAATGATGACTTTATGGATGACCAATTTTTGGTGTCTATAGATGCCCCTTTTTGTACCATGTTGTGTGAAACACGATGCGGTGCAAAAACCAATAACACCTATCTTTATTGGATGGATGGACTCAACTCTTCTCGATGCTCAAGAATGACCAATTTTTGAAAAATTTGATGCTATTTTTATTTGTTTGCTTACCCCCTCAATTTGCGAATGGGTAAAGGATGAAACCCATGAGCCAATTGACCAAATGTGGATGATGAAAGGAGGTGGATGATTGAATGATGTGAATGTGATATGTGCAAATGTATGACATTGAATCAACTTGATATCCCAAGTTTGGGATTGATTATGTTTTGTAAATTTACCTTTGGTTTTTTTGTGGCATATGTTGTGGTAAAACCGTCAACCACGTTTGGAGTTCTAGTTCCCTTGTGACTTTAGCAATTCCTTCCAAATGATGGGTTCAAGGAACCAATAATTCTAGAAATTCGATGCTCGAGTGATTTTCAATTATTACCAAATTTGTTTTGATGTTTTTCGCTTTTGATCCAACGAAAAGGGTAGAAGGATAACCTTGTGTAAATCTAGTTTAAACACAACCAAGCTCAAATATTGAGGGACCTAGCTGATTAATGTTATTCTAATTTGATGGTGAGTGTCCTTATGGTGAGCTATCCATCCTACTAGATTGCATGGATTGCTAGTCATTGCAACCGCTAGGTGTATAGGGTAATTCACTAGATACGAGGTTCACTAATTGATTTGGTGATGATGATGATGATTATGATGCTTTGTGAAAATGGATGATGTGTTTTGGTTGGGGTTTACCCTTTTTTTTTAAATCATGCACATGCGATTTTTTCCCTCTTTAACCGTGCAACCGTGTTTTGCATCGTAAATCATAGGTGTGCATTTTCTCGCGCTCTACAAACTGTGGGTCCACAAAAATATGGCTATATAAAGGGGAGGGGGGTCATTTTTATTTCATTATTGCATTACGACATTGATTGGTGATTTAAGAAGAGTGATTGAGGATGGATGTGGGTGAGGCGAGTGGAGTGGTTGTGGGTGCTGGAGGCTTGGTTAGAGCGGAAGCTAGAGTCCGCTATGCTAAGGTAGGTGTCCTAAACTCTTAGTTTAGGTTTTTAGTGTTTTTGTTGCTTATGTTCTTTTTTGTTTGTTGTTTGTTTTTTTTTAAACAACCACTAAGAGGGGCTGGCAAAAAAAAATTGTTTTGTTTTTTAATTTTTTTTATTTTACGACCACTAAGAGGGGCTGGCAAAATTTTTTGTTTTGTTTTCTATTTTTTATTTATTTTGCAACCACTAAGAGGGGTTGTCAAACTTTTGTTTGTTTTTTTAATTTTTTTATTTTGCAACCACTAAGAGGGGCTGGCAAAAATTTTGTTTGTTTTTAATTTTATTTTTTTGTTTTTGCAACCACTAAGAGGGGCTGGAAAAATTTTAGTTTTTTTTTAATGCGTGAATTGGGAAGGTTGAAATTTTTTTTTTGAAATGCAATGTATGCAAAATGTGCATTTTTTTATGTTTTCTTGTTTTTGAAATGATATGCAATGTTTTTGTTTATTTTCTTATTTTTAAAATGCAATGTATGCTAGGATGATATGCAATGTTTTTATGTTTTTCTTTTTTTTTTTTAATATGCACTGATGTGAACTTTGTTTGTGCTTTCAGGTGAAATTCATTACTGCTAGACACCGATGGCCCTACACCATATCCAAAGTGCAAAAAGCTCTCACAAATGATAATTAGAAGTTTTTTTAGGCTATGAGTTTGGAGGGCTATAGACGAGTATAGATTGTGTGAGTTGATGAGGAGCTCTTATCTGCACTGGTGAAGAGATGGGACCCTGATAGGGGTTCATTTTAGCTTTCGACAGGGGAGCTAACTATCACCTTGAAGGATGTTTATCGCATCTTCCATGTTCTTGTTGAGGGTCTACCTGTGAGGGTGGGCCACAATAAGTAGGCTGCCCTTAAGCCAATTTATGGAGATGATTGGGATGTTGATTACGAAAATGATGGTATTCCTTATCTTGATCTCTACAAGGGTAAGAAGTTGGGTGCACTTTTGACATTCATGATGTATATACTAGGCAACATGTTGTTGCCTAATAGTATGGGCTTAAGGTTCCCTTGGAACCAGGTATCTATTGTACTACAAGCTAATATTAGAGCCTCATATTTATGCATGGGCTCTCATTCTCTTGTATCAGTTGTATGCAGAGTTGTATGAGGTTAAGATATGGGAGCGAAAGGGCCTTGGTTGCAGTTTGGTGCTCTAGATTTGGATATGGGAGCACATCAAAGTTGGTCACCCAGAGGGGCAACCCTGTGCCTGTGATGGTTCACTTCCTCATGCTCTCCACTGGTGGGTTAGTGAGGAGTCTTCTCCTACTCACCCTCCTTACATCATGGAGATATACCAGGATAGCTTGAGTGGTTTGATGTGTGATGACATCTATTGGTGACCTTGAAGAGGTCTGACTTGGGATGGTGATGTTGCACAACTTTATCTAATGAGACGAGGTAGGTGGATGGTAGGGAGCCATGGGCGAGAGATGGAGTACATCTAGTTCTCATGAGTGATGAGATAGTTTGGCATGGTCTAGGGAGTTCCAGATACTCCCATGATGTATAGGCGATGAGGAGATGAGCTTAGTCTCCCCTTGACTCCAAACTTTTAGATAGTGGATGATATAGCAGATGATGTAGTAGTGGATGTTCCTGATAAATATGATGCAGGGATGACTACAGACTATGAATATTGGTTTATAGCACAACCTCTATGGAGGCTTAGCCAAGTAGTTAGTGGAAATGAGCTTGATGTTGGTGAGCAGGTAGCTATGCGGTCAAAGCATCATTAGAGCAATAGAGGTAGGAGGTAGTCTGATGTGGGTACGCAATCAAAAGATGTTGACATTGGGGTTGATAGAGATGGAGGTGATAAAGACCATGATGTGGATGTGGGTGATGATGTAGATATCGATGATGATGGTAGGGATAAAATATAGGATGCTCTTGCTCACCACACAAAGGAGGAGTGGGGGATACTACAAGTAGAGTAGGATAACTTGGATGAGGAGGTGATAAGGCTGAAAGGTGAGGTGACTCATCTTCAGGGTGAGGTGGACGGGTTGCATGGAATATTGAGTGGAAACGATGCTACCACTACTATCATGGCTCAAGATGCAAATATCACAAGGCTCCAAGGTGAGGTGACTCAATTTTAGGGTGAGGTGGATGGGCTACGAGCTAGGCTGAGCAAGGGTGATGATGTTGCTACTATTACAGCTCTTAGGGTAGAGTCAGCTCAGTGAGAAACACGTCAGACGATGGATTTGAGGACTATCCATAGGCATACTACTTACATTTCTATGTTGGAGAATATTTTAGATCAGCGTCAGATTCCTCTACCTATTCCTCCTTCATCATTAGTTTCAGGTTCCAGTAGGTGGACTGAGTCTAGGTATAGTTCACAATCTCATAGGCCATATGGCTCACATGCTTCTCAAACATTAGCTCAAGGACCTAGTAGGGGTCATGGGGGCACTAGCTAGTAGCACGTTATTACCTCTTTTGATAGTTTTTGATTTTGTATATGAGCCTTAGTGCTCTTATGTATACAACCTGCAAGCATTTTGTACTTATGTGATTCATATATATACATGGATTTTATTGAATCATTTGTGTATGCACTTTTGTTTTATTTTATGTATGGATGTATATGAACATGATGTGATGATGAATGCTTTTATTCTAATGATGCTTTGGTGTGTTATAGAATTTTCACTTGATCGACTTTATTCTTATTGTTTAATCAGGGGCACATACGAATGGTTTTGACTATGACGTGTGATTATGGAAATGGTATGGTATGATTGAGGTGGTGATCTAGGGTGTTTTTATAAATACTCAAACATCCTAGTGATTTTAAACAAACTCTCTTATGTATCTCACAGATCTTCATTATGCAAAGGTTGTCCTAGTGGTTTTAAATTTCTCAAGGACCAACTATGTGTGCCATGATTTTTTGTTCCCATTATGAGTTAGGTCAAACTGATCAATTGAACTCATATCAATAAGCTAGCTCATCTGAGAGTGGTCCTAGGTTTGTACAAAATAAGGTCACTAATGTGATAGACATGGCACCATGTGTAAGGATACCCCATTGCCAGGCGGGATTCATTCAGCCCATTGTTGTAATGAGGATCATCCCATGGTTTTCGAGACACTAAGAGTTCCAGGGATTCAAGATCCTTTCCCTTATTTTATTTCATTAGATTTTGGGGATTGCTCATTTTTGTGATGGAGCAATTTGATTTTTATTGCTTTCATTTTCTCATTTTGAGGAAGAGCAAGGGGAATTTTATTTCTTTGAGGCGCTTTTTCAGGATACTTGCTCGTTTTTTAGAAGAGCAAGGGTTTTTTTTTGGAAATGCTTTTTGGGATACTTGCTCGCTTTGATGAAGAGCAAGGGATTTTCTCTTTTTTGGGGGGGGATGAAGGTGGAGCTTGTCCTTTTGTCAACTCTATAGCATTCTAGACCATGCGCATAATTGGATGAATAAGGGAAACCTTTCACTTATGGAAATAACTACTTTTGACTTTGTTATTCCCAATATTCCTAATATTTTAAATGTGTGTTAATGTGTGTGGACCAAGAGGAAATTTGATTGACCAGGAGTAATTTGTTGCTTCTAAATATTGTTTGACTTTGAATTGAGGTTGTTCAAAAAACTAAGAATGGTTGAGTGATTGAAAACATTTTGAATTTGCTGATGGATTGATGTTTTATAATGTTTACGATACTTTCGATGCAATCGTGTAATTGATATTACTAACAATTATACAGTATCTATCTATTGGAGCCAAAATTGACTCAACATCTGAAACCCCCAATTTTTAAATTTTTGGTTTCAATATAATAAGCAAAAGTTGCTAACTTCTGTTGTATTTTCATCTGAGAAGTTGATTCCTTTTATTTGAAAATTTAAAATCAAACTTAGTCATTTCTCTTTTTGATTGATCCTATGACCGTTGTGTTATCATTTGAAAAAACATTAAGGTCAAATTATATAAGCATCCAATACCATGGTAAAATCATAAAATACCCAATGCTTTAAAGTAAAGGTCATGACAATTATAATAATCGGACCTAAGCCTAATGAATAAACCCCTAAGTCCTAAAGTATTAAAAGAAGATAATTCGAAGCCTAATGATGAAACGCTATGGTCTAAAGTCCAAAACCTAAGGTTTGAAATAAAGGTCTTAAATAAAACCTCGAGGGTATGCGCCCCCTTACGTTAAGAATCGAGCACCTTACACAGATCTAAGGGCAGCGCTTCATCAGAGTAAAATCCAATGGATGCACTCACTTTGATTAATCAACTCTTTAAAATGTTGTGGTCAAAGGAATTAATACCTAAGGTTTCAAATGAAAATTAATCAAATGTTTGAGGGTTTGCACCCCCTTTAGATTAAACATCGAGCTAATCGGTTAAATCTAATGGTAGCACTTGATTAAGGCTTGATCGAATGACCGTGCTCTCATAAAATATTCATTAAAAGGGATAAAGGCCAAAAATATTAATTAAAATGATAAACAATATTAACAAGGGTCTAACGCATTACTAATTCCCCCTTTTGGCTTAATCAAAGATTATTGAAATAAAATAATGCACCCCTTTCGATTATCAAGCTTGTAGGTTACAAAAAATCTAAAGGCAATGCTTCATCAAGGAGAAATTGGATGGATGCCCTCAATCTAATAAAACACTATGGTCTAACAATGCAAAAGCCTAAGTACAATGGTCGTGGAAGAACCAACGACCACGCTTGATCGAGAATTGATCCAATAGATGCACATTTGTCACAAACCACCAAGGTAAACCAAGGTATTATTATAAGGTTATGATTAAATTACACATGGAATGGAAAGAGATCAACGAACGTGCTCTTTCACAAGATAATCTGATGGTAGCACTTGCTTCAGATAAACAAACGTAAATCGAGCGGTAAGACCAAGTCAACACTTGATTAGTCAGATTAATCATTTTTAGCGAGGGTCCTAACACGTTACTAATCATTCCCCTTTTGCTTAATCAAGATTAAGAAAAATTAGTAGCATGCACTTTTTGGTTACCTAACTTGCAGGTTATAGAAGATCCACGATGGCGCTTGATCAAGAGTAAATTCGATGAATGTGCTTCATCACAAATCACCAAGGTTAGTTTGAAAACATTAATTATGCTCATGATTAAAGCCTATGCATATCTGAGGAATATCAACGAATGTGCTTCCACCAGGGATAATCCAATGGCAATATGCATCATAAAGAAGTAAACCGATAAAAGGGTCCCATCCAAATCAAAATAAAAATATATCTGATGGTTGCACATAATCGAGAAAGATCTAACGATAGCGCTTTATTAGAACAAGCACCCATTAAAAAGGATTCAACTACATCCTGATCTGATGGCAGCGCCTAACCCACCAAAATCTAATGATCATAATTTAATCAAGGACATACAAAGGATCAAGTGTGATCCAATGGTCATACTCAATCCAAGCAAATATCCTATGGCTGCGATCTCACGAAGCTATTAAAGGATGACCAGTCATATAAAAACAAAATGAGATCCGATGGTCATGCACGATCGAGAAAGATCCAAGGGTAGTGCTTAATCGGAGCCAACACCCACTAAAAAGAATATGATTACATCTCAATATGACGATAATGCTTGGCCAACCTAAATCTAACGACCATGATCTAATTAGAGCCTCACAAAGGACAAGAGCATCCATCGTTGATTGATCCAATGATCGCGCTTATACCAAATCCAACGGTGATGATTGGATTGAATAAGGTGAACAATGTCCTAATGGTTGATTGACTAAGTGGTATTTGACCCAGATCAAATGGTCATGCCTATCTTCGACTTAAATCTAACGGCAATGCTTAATGTGGACCATCAGAGGAAATTGAGGTCAAATAAAAAGAGCATAAGATCTACCAAATTCGATGATCACGGTGAATCCCGACCAGATCTGACAGTCATGCTTGGCCAATCTACCTGGATGATAAGAGATAATTGGATGACTATGCAAGATCGCATGGTTGATCGAACAGTAACCCATTGATGAGGTAATACGACTATTAAAGGTCGTATATTAAAAACAAAGGTTAGCCATGGTTTGATTACTCTTTAATAACTAGTATACAACGAAGGGTAAAGCCCTAATTAAATTTTGAATCGAAGATTAATATTCACCATGGAATGGAAGCCTTGGTCTGACGTTTATTATGAATTTGATTAATCGATTAAGGTTAAAATATCTCCTATACAATGCACAACCTCCATTAACATGTACCCTTTATATTATAGGGCTAACATTATTGCAGGTCCAAAAGTATTAAATGTAGGTGAACGATACGAATCTCATCCAATGGATATCATCGATTAAAGGATCCAATGGGCACACAATTCGATGACCAAATTCGATGATAGATCCCTAGAATAATCATCACCTTGATTAACGGTGTAACTATTTTCAAAGCCAAATTTCTTTCAAGACCAACAGAGTGGAACACTTTCTCATGAAAAGCCACCATCACCACGTTCATAATTCCACGTCAAAAAGATGTCCAGTTTGATGACCAATAAGGAAGCAATGTATGATTGCAAGTACACGGATCAAGGTCCCTACGAACATCCAGAATGATAAAATGCCACCTCCCTTAACTGTCCCTACGAACAATGTAGTTGAGTATGAAGCTTTACTACTAGGGTTAAGAAAAGCAAAAGAATTAGGTATTAACTACTTGACTGTAACAAGGGATGCAGAGCTTATTATACAGCAAATCAAAGGTAAATATCAAACCAAGCATCCTAGGCTTAAGCAATATAAAAATGCAGTATTGGAAGAAATTGAAAAATTCTTAGCTTTCAATATCTCATTTATTCCAAGAGAACAAAATCATGTTGCAGATATTTTAGCTGTGAATGCCTCAGGCCTAGATCACCTAGAGATAACTACAGAATATATGGACAGATTCCCAACTATTTCAATCTATAAGCCTTTTGTGCCAGATAACATAGTTTACCTACAGGTCTTTCAAGATGATATAGATATTAAAGATTTTATGACTCTGCAAAATCAATATGCAGATATAATCTATGATGAAAAGGATGAAGATAAGCTAAAAGACCAAATAGGAGAGGCATTAGAAGTAATCCAATTGAAAACAAATAGGATACCCAAAGGATTGGTTTCTCTAGAGAGTCTATTTGATGATTTTGACAAAGCTTACAAGCCTTTACACAGAGAAGTAATATCTAAAGACGTTAACATTGGTACAATGAAAGAACCCAGAATAGTGAAGGTAGACATGGCCTTACCTGCAAAAGAAAAGGTTGGATACATCAGTTTCTTAAAGAAGAATAAAGAACATTTTGCTTAGACTTATGAAGACCTTAAAACCTTCAAAACAGATGTAATGACACACATAATACCCCTGAAGGAATATTCCAAGCCATTTAGATAGAAATAGAGGAAGTACAACCCAACTCTACACCCAATAATGCAAAAGGAAGTACAAAAATTGCTAGATTCCAAAATAATCAAAAAGGTAAGATTTTCTTCTTGGATATCCAATTTAGTACCAGTCAAAAAAAGAATGGTGATATCAGACTCTGTGTAGATTTTAGAAATTTAAACAAGAGTTCATTGAAAGACAATTACCCATTGCCCAATATGGAACAACTATTGCAAGCAGTAGTTGGTTCAACTAGATTGTCCCTGTTAGATGGATTTTCTGGATACAATCAAATTCAGATTAATCTAGAAGACAGACATAAAACAACATTCACTACACCTTGGGGCACATTTGAATATTTAAGAATACCTTTTGGACTGATGAATGCAGGTGCTACTTTTCAAAGAGCAATGGACTTTGCCTTCAAAGGATTAATGTTCAAAATAGTAGTTGTATACCTGGATGATATCACAGTATTTTCTAAGAATCTAGAAGATCATTTAGAACACTTGGCTACAGTTTTTGCTCGGTGCAAAGAGTTTGGAATTTCTCTAAATCCCAAGAAGTGCATATTCGGGACTACACAAGGAAATTTGTTAGGTCATATAGTTTCAGAAAAAGGAATAAGCATTGACCCAGAAAGAATAGAAGCTATATCCAAAATTCCTCCCCCCAGAAATTTAAAAGGAGTCAGGTCATTCTTTGGCAAAATAAATTTTGTTAGAATATTTGTCCCAAATTTTGTAGAGATGACCAAACCCATAAATGACATGGTTAAGAAAACTGGAGAAATAAAATGGACAACATAAAATATGGAAGCATTCAATAGAATAAAAGAAGCCATTTCTATTACTCCAGCCCTAAGCTGCCCTGACTATTCTAAAGATTTTAACATTTATTCATATGCATCTGAACATTCAATTGCTGCAGTTCTTTCACAAAAATATGATGAAAATAATGAAAGGCCAATAGCCTTCATGAGTTTAGGTCTGAAAGGAGCACATCTTAAATACACCTTATTGGAAAAGCATGCTTATGCAGTTATTCAATCTTTAGAACATTTTAAAGGTATATTCGGTTCAAACAAAGTTTATTGTTGCATCCCTTTCATAACAATAAAAGATATTTTTACCCAATCTGAGCCATTAGGAAGGCCAGCAAGATGGATGGTGAAACTCTTGCAATATGATGTTGAATTCAAAATAGTCAAAACTGTAAAAGGATAGGGCTTAGCCAAATATCTGGCATATAGAGGAGAGGACTCTAATAATGTCATCACAATAGATGAAATGCATGATAACAAAAGAATCAATAATGAAGAATGTAAATGGTATGATGAAATTCTGGCATATTTACAAACTCTATCTTTTCCCAGAGATATATCAACAAATAGAATGAGGTCAATAAAACTTCAAGCTCAGAAATATTATGTGCAAGATGGTGTGCTTTATTGGAAGCACCCAGATGGAGTGTTATTAGTCTGTTTATATGAAAATGAAGTCCCAGAAATAATTAATGAATTTCATAGTGGTTTCTATGGAGGACATTTTGCTCCAAAAGCCACAACTAATAAAATAATGAGAGTAGGATATTATTGGCCTTCCATTTTTAAGGATGTATATAAATATGTTAGGAACTATCATAACTGCCAGGTTTTTGTAGGAAAGAAGCAACTAGCAACCATGCCCCTCAAGCCAGTAATCATTGAAGCACCTTTTGCCCAATGGGGCATTGACCTAATTGGAGAGATCAAGCCTAATTCATCTGGCCAACACAAGTGGATCATAACTGCAACAGATTACTTTACAAAGTGGGTAGAAGTTGCACCTCTAAGAACATCCACAACTGCCACCATCATCAAATTCTTGGAAGAAAACATTCTAACCAGGTTTGGAGTTCCTCAAAAACTGGTAACAGATAATGCACAATATTTTGTTTCATATGAAATGGTAGAGTTTTGTGCTGAATATGGAATTGAACTATCCCATTCTGCTAATTATTACCCCCAAGGAAATGGTCTTGTTGAGTCATCAAATAAAAATGTAATAACTAGAATAAAAATATCATTGGGTAAGAACAAAAGGGGATGGGATAGTGAACTTAAATTTGCTCTATGGGCTGATAGGTTATCTGTTAAAAGAAACACAGGAAGGACTCCCTATGAGATGGTATATGGAGAGAAAGCCTTATTACCCTCAAGAATAGAAAAATTGGCACTTTCCCTCTTGTTGCAAGATCATGAAGACCCCAACCCTTTACAAAGAAGGCTAGACCAAATTGTCTTGCTAGAAGAGCAAAGAAGAGAAACCCTTAATAGAATGATGGAACAAACCCATAAAACTATGAAATTGTTTAATAAGAAAGCCAAGGGTACTCCTTTTTCTCAAGGAGATATAGTCATCTATTGGGATCCTAAAAATGATAAGCATGGTGAAAAGGGTAAATTTGAACCTAAATGGATTGGTCCATACCAAATAGCCCATGTTATAGGGCAGAATACTTACAAGTTGCAGACTTTGCAGGGAGAACTAATGGCTATCCCTATTAATGGCCAACACCTCAAGATGTACAATCCCTGTTGAAGGTGAAAAAAAATTAAAAAAAAATGGAAAAACAAAAATCCCAAAAACAGAGTGATGTATTTTGTTGTTATTTTGTTTTCTAGATAAACTTTTCTTTTATTGTTAGTATAATTTTGAGTTTGTTGTTACACATGGTATTCTTAGTTTGATGAGTATACATTATTGTTGATTCCTCCAAAAACAATAAGAAGAAAGGAGATTTATTTTAGACTTTGATGAGATTTACAATTTTTCAAATATGAGTGTTTATGCAATGGTTATTTGATATGAGATAAAATAGAATGAAAACAGAGCTAATTGAAACACCATGTCAAAGCCTCACATTACAAATGATACTTAAGGTGACTTCAAGGTCCAAAGAACCGAGTTATCTTTGAGAGGGTGGTTGAGCTAAAAATCATTACACTCATCCTTTTTAGCCAGAAACTAATCCTCAACTCAGGCATACTCTTTGCACAATTTGCTTATATCAAATACTTCTCAAACGAGAAAGAAAATAAAAAATAAAGTAAATTGAGTCACTGCCTGAGATATCTTGGAAAACCTCTACCGGGGCTATAGACGCTTGACTGGCAGTAGGGTAAAACGGATGGGATTAGAAGCAACTCCACCGAGGCTATAGACGCTTGACTAGCAGTGGAGCCCTACAGAATGGTGAAAATATTTAAGAGTGAAATCATATATTAGGCTTAACTATTTTTCTCAGATATGGCAAAGTTCTGAAAGACTTAGAAATCAAAATGAATGCACAAACACACACATGGGCCAAAGCATGATGGAACAAATAGCTTTGACAAATTTTGTGTAATCATATCCTATGACTTAGCTAAAACAAGCATTACAATATATCTAAAAAAACTCATCTGTTTCTAAAATTCTGACCCTAGTTTCCAAATTGAATAAAAGGAATTACAATTTTCAATACTCTATTGCTTTGATATCCTGTTGTTTGTACAGTTTTTCATTTTTAAAAATTTGTTATGTTTTGTTTTTCAAAGCTTTTCTTGATGATTTGAATTTTTGTCCAAAATTGCAATAAAACCAGGAGATTCTGTAATTCTCAAGTGCCTCATGTTTTCAGCACATTGTCCCAATCAGAGCCTATGTTGGAGCCAAAATTGACTCAACATCTGAAACCCCCAATTTTAAATTTTTTGGTTTCAATATAATAAGCAAAAGTTGCTAGCCTCTGTTGCATTTTCACCAGAGAAGTTGACTTCCATTTGTTTGAAAATTTAAAATCAAACTTAGCCATTTTGTTTTGGATTGATCTTATGACCGTTGTGTTATCATTTGAAAAATCATTAAGGTCAAATTATATAAGCATCCAATACCATGGTAAAATCATAAAAGTACCTGACGCTTTAAAGTAAAGGTCATGACAATCATAATAATCGGACCTAAGCCTAATGAATAAACCCTTAAGTCCTAAAGTATTAGAAGAAGATAATTCGAAGCCTAATGATGAAACACCATGGTCTAAAGTCCAAAACCTAAGATTTGAAATTAAGGTCTTAAATAAAACCTTGAAGGTATGCGCCCCCTTACATTAAGAATCGAGCACCTTACACAGATCTAAGGGGAGCTTCATCAGAGTAAAATCCAATGGATGCGCTCACTTTGATTAATCAACTCTTTAAAATGTTATGGTCAAAGGAATTAAAGTCTAAAGTTTTGAAAGAAAAATTAATAATAGCATTAAGGGTATGCACCCCATTTAATTAAACATTGAGCTAATTGGATAAATCTAATAGAAGCACTTGATCAAGATCCGATCGGATGGTAGTGCTCTCATAAAAGATGCATTAAAAGGGCTAAAGACCAAAAGATTAATTAAAATTTTTAAATGATATTAGCGAGGGTCTAATGCATTGGCTAATTATCCCCCCTTCATCTTAATAAAAGGTTAAAATAAATGATGCACCCCTTTCGGTTATCTAATAGAGTTGGAGATCTAAGGGTTAAGGGATGGATGTGCTTTATAAAAATCAGTAGTTGATGAAGTGAAAGATGTTCAATGGTATTATTTTTTTTTGGTAATGTTTTCGAGTTTGTAATTTTGATAAGGTAAATTTAGAAAATTGATTAGTTAATCTTATGAGGGTTTTAATATGTTACTAATCATTCCCCATTCGCTTAATCAAGGATTAATAAAAATTAATAGTATGCACTTTTGGTTATCTAACTTGTAGGTTATAGAAGATCTATGGTGGCGCTTGATCAAGAGTAAATCCAATGAATGCGCTTACATCATAATCACCAAGGTTAAGTTTGAAATGATTAACTATGCTTATGATTAAACTTAGGTCTAAGAAATATCAAGGAGTGCACTTCCACTAGGGATAATCCAATGATAGTGTGCATCACAAAGTGGTCAACCGATAAAAGGGTCCTATCCAAGTCAAAATAAAATGGATTCAATGGTGCGTAATCATGAGAAATCTAACGGTGGTTTGTAGTTAAAGATTATAAGATCAATGGCTAACCACAAATCTAACGGTCGTAATTTAATCAAGGACATACAAAGGATCAAGAGTGATCCAATGGTCATGCCCAATTCAAGCAAAGATCCTATGGCTATGATCTCACGAAATTATTAAAGGATGACCAGTCGTATAAAAACAAAGTGAGATCCGATGGTCGCGCACGATCGAGAAATATCCAAGGGTAGCGCTTGATCGAAGCCAACATCCGCTAAAAAGAATATGATTACATCTCAATCTGATGGTAGCGCTTGGCCAATCTAAATCTAATGACCATGATCTAATTAGAGCCATACAAAGGACAAGAGCATCCATCATTGATCGATCCAACGATCGCGCTTATACCAAGTAGATCCAATGGTGATGATTGGATTAAAAATATGAACAATGTTCTAATGGTCGATTGACTAAATGGTCTTTGACCAAGATCGAATGGTCATGCCTATCCCCGATTTAATCCAATGGCTATGCTTCAATCGAGACCATCAGAGGAAATTGAGGTCCAATAAAAAGAGCATAAGATCTACCAAATCTGACGATCGTGATGCATCCTGACCAGATCCGACGGTCACGCTTGGCCAATCTACCTGGATGATAAGAGATAATCGGATGACTATGCAGGATCGCATGGTTGATCGAACGGTAACCCATTGATGAGGTAATACGACTATTAAAGGTCGTGTATTAAAACAAAGGTTAGCCATGGTTTGATTACTCTTTAATAAACTAGTATACAACGAAGGGTAAAACCCTAATTAAATTTTGAATCGAAGATTAATATTCACCATTGAATGGAAGCCTTGGTCTGACATTTATTATGAATTTGATTAACCAATTAAGGTTAAAATATCTCCTATACTATGCACAACCTCCATTAACATGTACCTTCGATATTATAGGGCTAACACTCTTGCAGGTCCAAAAGTATCAAACGCAGGTGAATGATACGAATCTCATCCAATGGCTATCATCGATTGAAGGATCCAATGGGCACACAATTCGATGACCAAATCTGATGATAGATCCCCAAAATAATCACCACCTTGATTAACGGTTTAACTATTTTCAAAGCTAAATTTCTTTCAAGACCAACAGAGTGGAACACTTTCTCACAAAAATCCACCATCGCCACGTTTATAATTCCACGTCGGAAAGATGTCCAGTTCGGTGACCAATAAGGAAGCAATGAATGATTGCAAGTACATAGATCAAGGTCCCTACGGACGTCCAGAATGAGAAAAGGCCACCTACCTTAACTGTCCGACATTAGAAAGTGATGCTTCGGCTGATCCCTATTGGTAAGTTTGAAAAGGTAGTTGGTGGCACAATATTAATGACAAGTTATGTGATGACAGTGAACCCACTTCGCCATTGAGTACTTAAGATCACCATATCGAGCAACCTTACCACCCTGGTAATCTTGAGCAAAAGACTGGTTCGAAAGAGCAGAGAGTGAACAGAGAATTGAGAACTTCATTTCAGTAGACTAAAAAAGTTGCAGAGAACAATATGGAGGCTTGGGGAACTGATTTCATGCCCAAAGACACATAGGAGGCAGTAAAGTTTATCACAGACCAACTACCATACGCTGAACTCCCTAGACCAGTTGTGCCTGGGACTACGATGTACGAGTTCACCCAGAAATGTGGGCTAGGGAAAAAGCTCACTCTCGCACAACAATACGAAATGGAAAATACCTGCATCAAAAGTTTCACTCGCATAATGGAGAATGATGAGAGATGCCCTTGGTTGTTAGCAGATTTATTCCACAAAGCAAGGAGACTACAACATAAGGGTTTCCCCAGGAGCACTAGGTGGACCAGTAACCTTGGAAAGCTGATATGTCCGAAGGTTCACTACTCTCCCGACTTGCTGGCCTGGTTAGCCGTAGCGTACGACGAGAATACCAAAATATTTTGAGACAACAAAGATAGACCAGTATTCAGCATCACTGCTAGGCACATCGAGCAGGTTTTCAAACTGGCACCCATAAATACTCGACTAGTGAAACTGGTAATTGAAAGACAATCTCAAATGTTAACTAAGTTAGATATTTTTAAATCATTTTTTGAAGCACATGAGAAAGTAGTTGATAAATTTCCAATAGCTAAAACTGCTTTCAAACCATGGGTCCGAGACTTCTGCGATATGATTAACATTGTATTAGGAGTACAAGACCTCAGTGTAGTGGGTAGGAGAGTGTTACATTTAGTAGCACAGTGTAATCGAGCAATAGGCACCCCAGTCTATGCATGGGAGTGAGTCTTGAGTGATCAGATGCACTCACAAATGATAGATTTGAAAGAGGCAATCCTGAAACAAAGATAGGAGATGCCTATTTTTTCTAATTACTCCATCCTCATACACCTACTAGCGGGACAATTAGGAGAAGAAAGTCGAAAAAGAGTTGGGGCCATTGAGAGTCCTTATGTCCAGACTAGCTTTTGGAAGATACACGAAGGTCGTTCTCACGTAGGTTGGTTTTGTGATGTGTTCATGGTAGAATTTCACTGGATTTTAACTGGTTTTCTCCCTGAGAGACTAGGGCCTGGGGTGAGAGCCTTCATAAGAGAAAATGATATAGGAGACTATTTCTTCTCCGAAGGGTTCATATACATTCGGCTCTATGGAGCTAAAATTCCCCCAAAAATGTTGCCAATGTATTGTCCCTTATCCCTCGCTGCCCTAGAACTATGCAGACAGGTGGCCGAAGAGGCTAAAATGAGGCTGGTGAAGAAACACGACAGAGTTCCATGGCTCAGTGTCCCTTGTAGGTTTGGAAGTTACTTGTTTATGGGATACCCAGCCTTACTCAAGGGAATGTATGATTTGGATATCATGGATTTTGAGGAAATAACTTGGAGGCCTTATGATCCAGATGGAAAGTACGAAAAATCAATGAAAAATAGAGAATACGCCTGGGTCAAGCATAGGAAGGATGCTTATGAAGAAGAGCTATTAGAGGCTATAAATATAGGGAAATATTTACAAGTTGTATGGGATAAGTACCCCTTCGATGAAAGGGGTAATTCACAAATACATAAAGCATATGAGTACCCATCGGAATTGGTTTTCCTCAGAGGGATTTCAGTAGAATCTGTGGCCCCCCTCTTACCAGAAGCCACCCAGGCAATCAGAGAGGACCCTGTGTTAGAATTGATAGAGGATCAGGGCATCGACCAGTTGGAGGTTACCGTGAATCCTGCAGATATTGTAGAACAATAGGTCAAAGCCCCTGATAATGCCCCCCTCAGGTTGGAGGTGGCACCTAGCACTTCCTAGAAGGTCCCTAAAAGCTCAAGTGCAGCAAAAGGAAAGGAGGTGGTTGCAGCACCAACACAAGAGCAAATTTCTCCCCAACAGGCTATAGTTCCCATCTCTAGCCAGTTATTAACAGTAACCAGTGTGATGAAGTTAGCCCCCAAAGCTATTCCCAGCTCTTTGAAGATAAAATATAGGGAAATAGTAATTCCATCAGTAATACAAATGAACATGAAAAGAGCAGGAGGATTTGGAGGCATCTTCAGAGATCTTGAAGTCAAAAAGCAAGCAAGTACATCTGCTCTAGAGGCTAAGAGACCAAGGCTAGCACTACCCTCCACCAATGTTGTGTTGGAAATATCTGAGGAACAAACAACTTTTAGTAATGCCCAAGAGCAAGAGCTACAAATGGTAGCAGGAATGGGAAGCAGGGGAGATGATTCTACAACATGGATGGAAATAGAAACTCCCAGATCAGATATGACAGAGGTGAAATTGCCTGTCCTACAGGAACCTGTTGTTCTTAAAGTTGATGAGAGAACTGGAGGGATGGCAGTCCTTGGAAAAGAAGGTGATATGGTCGAAGTGGCCAAAGTAGTACATGCACAAACTTTGGATCAACTGCATCAGAACAACACTGAATTAAGAAGCCAACTGGAAACCAGTGATAAAGAAAAGGTAGAGATGCAGGCCTTGATAAATAAACTACAGGAAAAGTTGGCACAGAAAGACACCACAGTAACTCAGCCCCCCAAAGTGGTAAGGATCCTCAATTATACATATTATTTGAATGCAACAAAAAGGGAAATGTCAAAGAAGATTCGGGATAGAATTGAGGGGATCACTAAAATGTTCAGGCAGATTAGGGTAATTCGAGTTACTACTCAAGAGATGGAAAGTTTAATCAGTCAAAAGGAAGAAGACCTCGAGATCATCCGCCCTACTCTTGACTTAATGTCAGAGTACTTTGAAGAGATGCAGAATCAAGAAGTATTGTTGAATGATGGGACTGAGGTCAAGTGCAATATTGAATTCATGAAGGCAGCTATGTTTGTATCCAACATGGGAAGGTGGTACAACAATGTTGCAAAAATGTTTAGTCTGTTAGATGACATGACAGAGAAATTGGTAGATGTAGGACTATCATTGGAAGAATTTTTGGAAACTGCCAGTGTAGAAGATCTCTTGAAGAACAAAATAGAATATTTTGATTGTGAGCCCGATGATGAGCCGAAGATGACTAGACAGACTACTTTCTTGGTAAACACCATAGAGATGTTGATCACCCATTATGAAAAAAGCAAAAATTACATTAGTATACAGAAGAACAAAATTCTGCAAGAAATGAACATGTTGAGGTTTGTTGTGTCTTTTGACATTGATGCCTGGAGAAGGATTGATAAAAATATAAGATGGTTGCGGCAGAGCAAAAAAGGAAAAGAGATTAAAACTTGCAGCCTACAATTGGAAATGAGTTCCCCTCCTAGAGATGAAGAGCAAGTTGAAGAGAAAGGGGAAACATCCAAAGTAGAAGATCAACCAGATACTCGGTAGAAATAGTAAGAGAAGAAGCCAAGGATAGAAAGGCAGAGGAGGGAAGTCCCCAACATACTAGCATCACCGGTTGAACCACTTAGAATAAAAGGGAGCCAAAGAAAAGCATACAGTATGAATAAAAGAAAATGATGGAAGCCAACTATACTAATTTTGGAAGACAAATCAGATGATGACAAGTGTGGGGCCAGGATTAGACCAAAAATAACAGATTCAAGAACCTGGAGCTATAAAGACACCAGCTATGGTCAGAATCTGCATCAAGCATTTAGATAGCATTTTTGCTAAGAGGTATACTTGAGTGCCCTGCTAGTTGTGTTGTTGTATCTCCTTTTGTGTCTATTTTCTTTGCCATTCCTTATTCTTCCCTTTGTTGTGCAGGATTTTGATAGGAAAGTGCTCAAGAAGTTGAGATTATTTCCTATCCTATTGAGCCTGAGATTTAGAGACTCTGTTGTTACCATATTGGAACAAGGAGAGTAGGAGAGACCTGTTACATTATTTGAACAGAGTTTTCTTCATTGTATTGATGTATTTCTTGGAAAAACAGAGTTAAATGGCATCTTGCCAACTCTGCATGTAATATTTTATGAAATCAATACAATTATGGGTTTCATTCTTATTAAATCTTTGTCTTGGTACTGTGTGTTACTACGTAATGTGTTACATTATTTGAATGTATTACGTACGTTTCTATCATTGGCCAACTGTTATGTTTATTATGATATTCAAATGGATATGATAGTGCCAATTCTCTCTCAATCCCTTTCTTTCTTTCTCATGTTACAAATGTTGTTAAATTGCTATAACAACCCAATGAATCTAGGCACCGGTCCACATAAGGCATAATAATTGGTTATTTTCATTGCTTGGTCATTTTAAATACATATAGTATAATTCTAAATCTGGAGCGTGTAACCCGTGCATAATATCAAGTTTACCGTTGGGGGTTTCCTTACCCATTCTGTAGTTTTTCTTGTAGCAATAGTTATTTTTAATCAGAATAAAGAGGCAGGTTGACCAGAGCCTGTAATAGCTCGTTGGTTTCAAATGATTTCTTGTAGCGTGACAATCGAATCCTATGGATGCAAGAAATGGTTCCAACATTATCCTACTTTATGTGAGCCCCTTAGTTGGGGAGATATTTCATCATGCTATTGTAGTTGAGACTACAACAACTTAACCATGTCAGAGGGACAGTGATGATCAGAGTAGCACAGCATCGACGTGGTAGTTACTTTCTAAGATTATTATGGGATCCAGGGATTTGATGGACCTTATCCAGGATGCAGACACTTGACTGGAGTATTTATGCATATTGCTTGAGGACAAGCAATCTTTGGTAATGGCGGACTATAATATCCCCTTTTTCTAGGCAGTCAGTGTGCAGAATAGTTTAGCCTACTCACGGGTTTTCATAGGCTAGGGCAGATTACAAGGGAGCCTAACTAGAGTTCTGGTAGCGGATAATTGAGTGAAATGGGTATTCGAATCCACTCTCAGATGTTGAATCAGATGGACAGAGCCTTGACTTACTATTTTTAGTAAGTTTTTAGGATTTCAGGCAAAACGGGTAGTGCAGTGATATTATTCACTGAAATGGGTGTCTGTATCTATCGTCAGTTTGTGGATTGGATAATCATAAGGCCAAGTTTTTAATGTACGAAGGTTTAATTATATAAAGTAAAATTATTTAAATACTTTATATAGTTTAAAACCTTATTTTATAAAAAGGGGATGTGGGACTTAAAAAAGAGTTATGTTTCATGATTTATCCCACATTGAGCGTGCAAAAGGAGTTTTTGTGGAGGAATATATTTATTCGGTGGCTTGGTCTCATTTCATTATATTTTGGATTTTAGTTATTTCCTCTAGAGTTTGAGGCCAGTGGCCGAGACTTATCCGAAGGGATGGAAACCCCAATGGTGTGGTTGAGGACGAAACCCCTCAAATTTTTGGAGCGATACGAAACCCTAGTTCTTTGTTGGTGAATTCACACTGGATTCACACTTGGAGCTTCATCAATATTCAGAAGTATCTTTCCATGTTTATTAATTTAGTATATTTCAAGGGTTTGCAGACATATTGTGGAAATATTATATTTTTAAAATATTGTAATCTGAACCCTATTTTGAAAGAAATTTGAAAAATAAAATTGTTAGTTATTTCTTATTTCCTGGAGTTGTATTTTTTGATTTTAAGAAATAGTATAGTGTCCCAAATATTAAAAATATCATAATAGGGGGGACATTACATTTACTTAAGTACATTGCAAAATATAGATCTTAATGATGATTTAGAAGATGATATAAAAATTAATGTCTATTGGTCTCTAGAAGATGAGTCAAGAGAAAGACTCCTTGAAGAAATCATGGATAAATATGCTTCAAATCATCATCCTCAAATCTTAGTTGCTGAAGATACCAAAATATTACAAAGACCACATGAGTTAAGATATGATAAAATTAAGTATGGTAAATTAACCCCAACTGCCCAAGAAGTGGAAGAATTAGAAGATACTCATAATCTGAACTCAAGGAACAGAAAAATCCTGATAGAGCAAAGAAAGCTTCCACTAGAAAAACAAGAAAACATCCCTTTACCAAAAAAAATGTTAGTAAAGAGAGAATTGATAAAACCCCCAAAAAGGTAATCCCTAAGCTAGTAGAGTTAAAAGAGGAAACTCCCGAGTTAAAAGAGGAAACTCCCAAAGAAGAATGCAATAAACCACTCGATATAAAAAATACAGAATTTGATGTTGGGTCAAAACTCAGTAAGCAAAAGGTTAATATCACATTTGGTGAGCTTATGAAATTTTAGTAGTATAGAGAACAATTTTGTAGAGCATTTGAACTTATTGAACAAAAAGAAGATCCATATTGCCATGCTGCTAGACAAAATCAGCAAGATACAAGGTCACCATCCTCTGTTATACCCTTCTATGTGTCATTAATATATAAATAAGATGAAGGGAAGATGTATGTGATTCATAATTATATGTTGGATAGCGGAGCTTTACACAATATCATGCCCAAGATGATAGCTGACCAAATGGGATTAATATGTACCAGATATTCTACCCCTGCATCAGTAATGGACAATAAACAAGTACCTTATTTTGGAGTGATATCATATTATTGGTATATCTAGACCAACAACCCAAGAAAGGTATAGTGATGGATGTTGCAGTAGTGTATGTTGATCCTTTCTTCTCAGTACTACTAAGCAGACATTGGGCAGAATAATTGGGAGGATCAATTCAATTAGATTGGTCTTATGCTACCATCCCAATGTTAGAAAAATAAAATGTAACTCTACAAAGAGAACCTTTCAATAAATATTTTATAGAGTTAATTAAGGCAGATGATACCATGATAAATTTAGTAAAATTAGTAGATGATAAATGAATCGGAGTTTATTCAATATGACATAACCCATTCCTGGTAGAAGTACCAAAAGCCAAAAACATGGATCCAAAAGTTATTAAAATGGTTGATACTAAATTAGATAGAGTATTGACACAAGAGATGTGGACCATGACTTTTGATGGAGCCAAATCTCAATCTAGAGCAGGTGTAGGAGTCAATTTAACTGATATAAAAGGAAATTATCTAGGTATTCTTTATAGATTAGAATTTTCATGCACTAAAAATGTGGCTGAGTATGAAGCTATGTTGCTAGGATTGAGGAAAGCTAAAGAGTTGGGCATAAACTACCTGACTGTAACTAAAGATATGAAAGTAATCATCCAACAGATAAGAGGAAAGTATCAAACCAATCATCCTAGGTTAAAATAGTATAAAAATGTAGTATTGGAAGAAATTGAAATTTTTTTAGCTTTCAATATCTCATACATTCCTAGAGAACAGAACCATGTTACAAACCTATTAGCTATCAATGCATCAGGCCTGGACCATCCAGAAATTACTACAGAATATATGAACAGGTTCCCAACCATTTCAGTCTATAAGCCCTTTGTACCAAATAACATTGTTTACTTACAAATCTTCAAGATGATGTAAACATCAAAGGCTTCATTACTTTACAAAATCAATATGCAGATATAATTTGTGATGAAAAGGATGAAGAAAAGCTAAAAGATAAAATAGATGAACCAGTAGAAGTAATCCAACTGAAAACAAATAGAATACCAAAAGGATTAGTTTATTTTAAGAGTTTATTTGATAATTTTGGTAAGGCATTCAAACCTCCTTTGAAAGAAACAATATATGAATATGTTAATATTGGTACAATTAAAGAGCCCAAAATAGTAAAAATAGACAACTTTACTAGCAAAAGAAAAAGCTGGATATATCATTTTCCTAAGGAAAAATAAGAAACATTTTGCTTGGACATATAAAGATCTTAAAACCTTCAAAATAGATGTAATGTCACACATAATACCTATGAATGAATATTCCAATCCATTCATACAGAAACAGAGGAAGTATAACCCTTCTCTGCACCCAATAATGTAAAAAGAGGTACATAAATTATTGAATTCCAAAATTATTAGAAACGTAAGATTTTCATCTTGGATATCCAACTTGGTACTAGTCAGAAAGAAAAATGGGGATATTAGACTCTATGTAGACTTCAGAAACTTAAATATGAGCTCATTAAAAGATAATTATCCATTGCCAAATATGGAACAACTATTGCAAGCAATAGTTGGTTCATCCAGAATGTCCCTGTTAGATGGATTTTTTGAATATAATTAGATATAAATTAATCTAGAAGACAGACATAAGACATCATTCACCACACCCTAGGTACTTTTGAATATTTGAGAATACCTTTTAGTCTAATGAATGCAGGTGCTACCTTTCAAAGAGCAATGGATTTTACCTTCAAAGGGTTGCTGTTAAAAATAGTAGTGGTGTATTTGGATGATATAACAATGTTTTCTAAAAATTTAGAGGACCATTTGGAACATCTTGCTACAGTATTTCCTGGTGCAAAGAGTTTGGAATTTCCCTAAATCTTAAAAAGTGCATATTTGGAACAACATGGGGGAAATTACTACGAAACGTGGTGTCAGAAAAAGGGGTGAGTATAGATCCAAATAGAATAGAAGCTATATCAAAAATTCCCCCTCCTAAAAACATAAAAGGAGCCAGGTCATTCTTTGGCAAAATTAATTTTTTCAGAAGATTCATTCCGAATTTTGCAGAGATGACCAAACCCATTAATGATATGGTTAAAAATACTAGAGAAATAAAATGGACAATAAAAAACGTGGAAGCTTTTAAAAAGATAAAAGAAGCCATTTCTACTACCCCAGTCTTAACCTGCCCTAATTACTCAAAGGACTTCAATGTTTGTTCATTCGCAACGAAACATTCCATTGTTGTATTCCTTTCTCAGAAGGAAGATGAAAACAATGAAAGACCAATAGCCTTCATGAGTTCAAGATTAAAAGGAGCACATCTCAAGTATACCCTATTAGAAAATATGCTTATGCAGTGATTCAATCTTTAGAATATTTCAAGGATCTATTTGGTTCAAGTAAATTTTACTGTTGTATCCCTTTCATAGCAATAAAATATATCTTTACTCAATCCAAACCACTGGGAAGGCCTGCAATATGGATAGTGAAACTGTTACAGTATGATGCAAAATTCAAAATAGTCAAAACTATAAGAGAGCAAGGCTTAGAAAAATATTTAGCATATAAATAAGGAAATGACTCAAACAATGTTATTACAGTAGATGAGATGCATGACATCAAGAGAGTTAATAATGTTGAATGTAAATGGTATGATGAAATATTAGAATACCTACAAACTTTGTCTTTCTCAAAGGACATACCCATTAATAGAATGATATCAGTGAAACTACAAGCACAAAAATATTATGTGCAAGATGGTGTGCTTTATTAGAGACACCTTGATGGTGTGTTATTAGTCTGCTTGTATGAAAGTGAACATTTCTCGGTATAGTCTATGGGATTCAGTTTGATCATCTGAACATTTCTTTCCTTGGCTACTATTTGAATTTACAGTATTTCTATCACTGAGCTTTTGATTTTCCTTTGGTCTGATCAGGTATCAATGTCATTGTTGACTGTATATCTTAGAAAATATGTTTAAAATAAAACTCTTATTTTCCTAGTAGTTTTGAACATGTGCATCCATAGATTTTCTTTGAGGTGAGTGCTTCCGTTAGATCACGTGAACCTGCATGAGGGTTAGTTCAAAGTATACTACACATATATATGAAAACTAATGTTCATACTTTAGATGAAGTTTAATTCATTTAAATATTTCAAAAGTCAAATTAAAACAATCATTAATTCAATAATTCCTGTTGAAAACTTAGGCAATTTAAAACTCTTAATTAGATGGCTTCGTATAAAAAAATTATTTATCCTGTAAAGGTTATTTCCATTATCTCCATGGATAACATATCAGAAGTAATTTAATCTTAAAATAATATTTTAATTTTTATTAAACCTATCCTAGACCATATAAGGCTAATACCATTAAAAATCGATCACCTTTATGGGTGCTTGTCATTAGATCCGTTCATGGAGGTGCACACCCATCAAGATTCACCAATCTATACATTGGTTAGTCCACAAGAGGAATATATTGTAACTGGGTTATCTTGGCCTAAGTACGATTATTAGAATTAATCAAAGTTTAATCAATACTTAAGGCACCTCATCTGTAATACTTACTCTTTAAATATTTATGCATCAAACATAACGCTCACCATTAGATCTGGTTTGCTTCGGGCGTTGCCATTGATATTCAAGGACCTGCATGGTTGTTAGTCCAAAGATATAAACATGTGCCAACTTAACCTGATTAACCTTGAAAACTATGGGGTTAGCAATAATCGAACTAACAATACTTAGGCTTGTAACTTTTATCATTCACCTCGTGCTAATTACTAATTAATGCATTATTCCCATATAATTGGCAATTGAAAATTTTAATAACCTTTAATTAAACCAAAGGTACTTATGATTTGATTACCCCTTCATACACTCATTGTTATATCAAATAATGACTATGCGCACCCGTTCAATCTAGTCATGATTCACTGCTATCGTTAGATCTTGTAGAGCTGTATACTTTTTATTTGACTTCATTTCCCTTTGATTGTCATGAGCAAGCGTAGCCATTGGATTAAATTGGGGATAGGCATGGTCATCCGATCTTGGTCAAATACCACTTAGTCAATCGACCATTTGGACAATGTTCATCTTTTTTAATCCAATCACCACCATTGGATCCGGTAGGTAAGGGCGCGACTATCCGATTAATATATAATCACACTCTTCTTAAAGGATGATTGCTTCAACAAAGCATTTCCATAAGATCTTACTTGGTATGAGCGTGACCGTTGGATCGACCAATGATGTGCACTCTTGTCTTTTATGGGGCTTTGATTAGATCATGGTCGTTATATTTTAGTAGGCCAAGCGCTATCGTTAGATTGGGATGTAGTCATATTCTTTTTAATGGGTGTTGGCTCTGATAAAGTGCTACCATGGATATTTCTCAATTGTGCACGATCGTTGGATCCCATTTTGTCTTTATTTGACTCGTCAACCTTTAATGGCTTCGTGAAATAGGGTTCATTGGATCTGGGCGAGATCAAGCGCTTCTATTGATTTCATTAGCTTTTATTTATCTTTTGAATGAAGCACCACCGTTGGATATCCCTAGATTACACGTGATGATCGATCTTCATTGATTATTATTTTAATGAGCCTTATTTTAATCTTTGAGTGACTCTTTTGGATCACGATCGCTAGATTAATCAGGCTCAAGCGCAACCATCAAATTTATTTGAACATAGGGCATTTGCCTTTGAGTAGGAATTTTTTTAATGGCCAATTATCTTGAGAGGTGTGCTACCGTTGGATTACCTTTAGTTATGGCACATCCATTGATATTCCTTAGACCTGCACATTCTTTAAACAAAAGCATGAGTAATGTTTTTAAGCGAACCTTAGTGGTTTGTGGCAAATGTGCATCCGTTGGATCAATTTTTGATCAAGTGTAGTCATTGGATCTTTCATGACCATTGTACCTAAGCTTTCGAACTTTAGACCAGGGTGCTTTATTAAGACGGGCACATCCGTTCGATTTCTCCTTGATGAAGCACTGCCCTTAGATCTCCTATAATCTACAAGCCTGATAACCGAAAGGGATACAATAATATTTGATTAAACCAAAAGGGATAATTAGTAATGTATTAAAGCCTTGCTAATGCATGATTAATTCTAGTTTTACCTTTATGTTACCCGATACTCTTACCATTCCATTGTTTGAGGTGTTACTTAAGCGTAGCCATCAGATCTCAATCAATATTGGCGCATCCATTGATTTCTTCCAACTTGCAGGGTTAGTTACCAAGGGGTACTTGTTTTAACCTTTGATTTAGCGAGAAAGGGGGTGATTAGCCAACGTGTTAGACCCTCTCTAATCTTGTTTAAAATTTTTAATTAATCTTTTGGTCTTTAGCCTTTTTAATGAATCTTTTATGAGAGTGCAGATTTGATTGAATCTTGATCAAGTGCTGCCATCAGATTCACCCAATTAGCTCAATGTTTAACTTTTAGGGGGCACATACCCTTGAGGTTTAAATTATGATCTTCGTTCAAACCTTAGCTTTTTGGACTTTTTAAACCATGGTGATTTCTTATTAGGCATCGAATTATCTCTTTTGGTCGTGGGGTGTTAAAATATTGACTCTTAGAGTGTGCGCATCCATCCGATCAAGGGAAATATGGGTGCTACCCTTCGATCTCCTCAAGGTGTTAAATATTTAATAAAAAAGAGGGGGAGGCGCATACCTTTGAACCATTAGCATTTGGCTTAAGACTTTGGGTTCTTGGACTTTAGACCATGGCGCTTACCTTGCTCTTTTGACCTCGAATGATCTTATTTTAACTTTACTTTTAGTGGAGAGGTGGGCTTAGGGCCAAAAATGTTTATTTATTACTCTTAGGTACCTTGGGACTTAGTATGTTTATTTTTTACATGAAGGCTCTCCAATTTTGATTATTAAAATCATGACTCAGACACCTTACTTTAAAACATCGGATATTTTTATGATTTTACCATGGTATTGGATGCTCATATAATTTGACCTTAATGATTTTTCAAATGATAAAACAATGGTCATAAGATCAATCCAAAACAATATGGCTTAGGTTAATTTCAAATTTTTAAACATATGGAAGTTAACTTCTCAGATGAAAATGTAACAGAGGCAAGCAACTTTTGTTAATTTTATTGAAAACCAAAAATTTAAATTTGGGGGTTTTCGGATGTTGAGTCAATTTTGGCTTCAACATAGGCTCTGACTGGGACAATGTGCTAAAAACATGACGTATTTGAGAATTACAGAATCTCTCGATTTTATTACAATATTTAAAATAATTTATATCATCAATACTGATAAGTAAAGCTTAAAAAGTAAAACATAACAACTTTTTAAATTGAAAAACTGTAACAACATCATAATATCAAAGTAATAGAGCATTAAAAACTGTGATCCATTTTATTCAATTTGGAAACTAGTGTCATAATTTTAGAAACATATGATTTTTTAAAATATATTGTTATGCTTGTTTTAGCTAAGTCATAGGATATGATTACACAAATTTTATCAAAGCTATTTTTTCCATCATACTTTAGCCCATGTGTGTGTTTGTGCATTCATTTTTATTTCTAAGTCTTTTAGAACTTTGCCATATCTAAGAAAAATAGTTAAGCCTAATGTATGATTTCACTCTTAAATATTTTCACCATTCTACAGGGCTCCACTGCTAGTCAAGCATCTATAGCCTCAGTGGAGTTGCTTCTAATTCCATATGGTTTTACCCTACTGCCAATCAAGCATCTATAGCCTCAGTAGAGGTTTTCCAAGATACCTCAAGCATGACTCAAAAATCATTACACTCATCCTTTTTAGCCAAAAAATAATTCTCAACTTAGGCATTCCCTTTGCACAATTTACTTATATCAAATACTTCTCAAAACCACCCTCTCAAAAGATAACTATGTTATTTGGACCTTGAAGTCACCTTAAGTATCATTTGTAATGTGAGGCTTTAACATGGTGTTTCAATCAACTCTGATTTCATTTTCTTTTATCTCATATCAAATAACCATTGCATAAACACTCATATTTGAAAAATTGTAAATCTCATCAATGTCTAAAATAAATCTCCTTTTTTCTTATTGTTTTTGGAGGAATCAATAGTAATGCATACTCATCAAACTAAGGATACCATGTTTAACAACAAACTCAGAACTATAATAACAATAAAAGAAAAGCTTATCTAGCAAACAAAATAACAACAAAATACATCACTCTATTTTTGGGATTTTTGTTTTTCCATTTTTTTTTTTTTTTTCACTTTCAATAGGGAATGTACATCTTGAGGTGTTGGCCATTAATAGGGATAGCCATCAGTTCTCCTTGTGAATTTTGCAACTTGTAAGTATTTTGACCTATAACATTGGTTATCTGGTATGGACCAATCCATTTAGGTTTGAATTTTCCTTTCTCACCATGCTTATCATTTTTAGGGTCCCAATAGATGACTGTATCTCCTTGAGAGAAAGGGGTACCTTTTGCTTTCTTATTAAATAATTTTATAGTTTTTTGAGTTTGTTTCATCATTCTATCAAGGGTCTCTCTTCTTTGCTCTTCTAGTAGGACAATTTGGTCTAGCCTTCTTTGCAAGGGTTTGGGATCTTCATGATATTGCAACAAGAGGGAAAGTGCCAATTTTTCTATTCTTGAGGATAATAAGGCTTTCATCTCATAGGGAGTCCTTCCTGTGTTTCTTTTAATAGACAACCTATCAGCCCATAGAGCAAATTTAAGTTCATTGTCCCATCCCATTTTATTCTTACCCAATGATATTTTTATTCTAGTTATTACATTTTTATTTGATGACTCAACAAGACCTTTCCTTAGGGGTAATAATTAGCAGAATGGGATAGTTCAATTCCATATTCAGCACAAAAGTCTACCATTTCATATGAAACAAAATACTATGCATTATTTGTTACCAGTTTTTGAGGAACTTCAAACTTGGTTAGAATGTTTTGTTCCAAGAATTTGATAATGGTGGTAGTTGTGGAGCTTTTAGAGGAGCAGCCTCTACCCACTTAGTGAAGTAGTCCATGGCAGTTATGATCCATTTGTGTTGGCTTGATGAATTAGGCTTGATCTCTCCAATTAGGTCAATGCCTCATTGGTCGAATGGTGCTTCAATGATTACTAGTTTGAGGGGCATGGTTGCCAGTTGCTTCTTTCCTGCAAAAACCTGACAGTTATGATAGTTCCTAACATATTTATATACATATTTAAAAATGGAAGGCCAATAATATCCTGCTCTCATTATTTTATTAGTTGTGGCTTTTGGAGCAAAATGTCCTCCATAGAAACCATTATGAAATTCATTAATTATTTTTGGGACTTCATTTTCATATAAACAGACTAATAACACTCCATCAGGGTGCTTCCAATAAAGCATATCATCTTGCACATAATATTTTTGAGCTTGAAGCTTTACTGATCTCATTCTATTTGTTGATGTTTCTCTGGGAAAAGATAGAGTTTGTAAATATGCCAAAATTTCATCATACCATTTACATTCTTGATTACTTGATTCTTCTATTATCATGCATTTCATATTTTCTGATGACATTATTAGAGTCCTCTCCTCTATATGCCAAATATTTGGCTAAGCCCTGTCCTTTTACAGTTTTGACTATTTTGAATTCAACATCATATTGCAAAAGTTTCACCATCCATCTTGTTGGCCTTTATAATGGCTCAGATTGGGTAAAAATGTCTTTTAGGTTATGAAAGAGATGCAATAGTAAACTTTGTTTGAACCGAATATACCTTTGAAATGTTCTAAAGATTGAATAACTGCATAAGCATGCTTTTCTAGTAAGGTGTATTTAAGATGTGCTTCTTTCAGACCTGAAATCATGAAGGCTATTGGCCTTTCATTATTTTTATCATCTTTTTGTGAAAGAACTGCAACAATTGAATGTTCAGATGCATATGAATAAATGTTAAAATCTTTAGAATAGTCAGGGTAGCTTAGGGCTGGAGTAATAGAAATGGCTTCTTTTATTCTATTGAATGCTTCCATATTTTTTGCTATCTATTTTATTTATCTAGTTTTCTTAACCATGTCATTTATGGGTTTGGTCATCTCACAAAATTTGGGATAAATATTCTAACAAAAATTATTTTTCCAAAGAATGACCTGACTCCTTTTAAATTTTTGGGGGGAGGAATTTTGGATATAGCTTCTATTCTTTTTGGATCAATACTTATTCCTTTTTCTAAAACTATATGACCTAACAACTTTCCTTGTGTAGTCCCAAATATGCACTTCTTGGGATTTAGAGAAATTCCAAATTCTTTGCACTGAGCAAAAACTACAGCTAAGTGTTCTAAGTGATCTTTAGATTTTAGAAAATCTTGATATATGGTATAAACTATATTTTGAAATTAATTTTGAAGGAAGTATTTTAAAAGTAGACTTATTATTAAGGATTTTAATATTATGTGCAGTGTAGTGATGTTGTTTTATTTTTTTTAGATTATTATTTGTTGTATAATTTTAATTGATGAATTTCTTCATGTTGTTATATTGGGCAATGGGTAATTTCTTTTAATGAACTTTTTTTAAATTTTTGAATTCTACACAGAGTCTAATATCACCATTCTTTTTCCTAACTGGTAGTAGATTGGATATCCAAGAAGAAAAACTTACTTTTCTGATTATTTTGGAGTCTAGCAATTTTTATACCTTTTGCATTATTGGGTGTAAATTTGGGTTGTACTTCCTCTATTTCTGTCTAAATGGTTTGGAATATTCCTTCAAGGGTATTATGTGTGTCATTACATCTATTTTGAAGGTTTTAAGGTCTTCATAAGTCCAAGCAAAATGTTCCTTGTTCTTCTTTAATAAATTGATGTATCCAACCTTTTCTTTTGTAGGTAAGGCCATATCTACCTTCACTATTCTGGGTTCTTTCATTGTACCAATGTTAATGTCTTCAGATATTACTTCTCTGTGTAAAGGCTTGTAAGCTTTGTCAAAATCATCAAATAAACTCTCTAGAGAAACCAATCCTTTGGGTATCCTATTTGTTTTCAATTAGATTACTTCTATTGGTTCTCCTATTTGGTCTTTTAGCTTGTCATCATCCTTTTCATCACAGATTATATTTGCATATTGATTTTGCAGAGTTATAAAATCTTTAATGTCTACATCATCTTGAAAGACTTGTAGGTAAACTATGTTATCTAGCATAGAAGGCTTATAGACTGAAATAGTTGGGAATCTGTCCATATATTTTGTAGTTATTTCTGGATGATCTAGGCCTGAGGCATTCATAGTTAAAAGATCTGCAACATGATTTTGTTCTCTTGGAATGAATGAGATATTAAAAGCTAAGAATTTTTCAATTTCTTCCAACACCGCATTTTTATATTGCTTAAGACTAGGATGCTTAGTCTGATATTTGCTTTTGATTTGTTGTATAATAAGCTCTGCATTCCCTATTATAGTCAATATTTTAATGCCTAATTCTTTTGTTTTTCTTAGCCCTAGCAATAAAACTTCATATTTAGCAACATTATTGGTGTAAGGGAATTCTAGTCTGTAAGGGATACCAAGGTAATTTCCCTTTATATCAGTCAAATAACACTCGCACCTGCTCCATATTATGACTTAGCTCCATAAAAAGACATGGTCCACATTTTTGGGTTAATACTCTATCTGATTCATCATCATCTACCATTTTCATAACTTTTAGATCCATGTTCTTTGCCTTTGGTACTTCCACTAAGAATGGGTTGTGCTATATGGAATAAACTCCCATCCCTTTTTCTTCCACAAATTTTACCAAGTTTATCATGGTTTCATCTGTTTGCATTAACTCTATAGTGCTTGTTAAATGGTTCCCTTCGTAATATTATGTTTTCCTTATCTATTATTGGGATTGTAGCATAAGATCAATCCAGTTGGATTGAATCTCCCAATTGTTCTGCCCAATGTTTACTAAGTAATAATGAGAATAATAGGTCAACATCAACTACTACAACATCCATGACTATGCCATTTTTGGGGTGTTGGTCCAAGAAAACTAACAATCCAGTTATCACCCTACACAAGAAATTTGTCTGTTGTCCATTACAAAAACATGTGCATAATATCTTATACAAATTAATCCCATTTGATCAACAATTAATTTGGGCATGATATTATGTAAGGCTCCATTGTTTAACATACAATTATGAATCACATACCTTTCTCCTTCATATGAATTATGCCTTAATGATACATAGAAGAGTTTGATAGAGGATGGTGATCTTGTAACATGTTGATTTTGTCTAGCAACATGGCAAATTGGGTCTTCTTTTTGTTCCACTAGTCCAAATGCTCTACAAACTTGTTCTTTGTATTGTTGAACTTTCATAAGTTCTCCAAATGTGATGTTAACTTTTTGCTTACTAAGTTCTGATCCAACATCAAATTCTATCTTCTTTATATCTAGTGGTATGTTATTTTCTTCTTTGGGATTCTCCTCTTCTAATTCTATTACTTCAAGAGTAATATATTTGAGGGTTTTATCAGTTTTCTCTTTATTGATATTCTTATTTGTGAAAGATTATTTCTTGTTTCACTTGTAGAAGCTTTCTCTGTTTGGTTTGGGACAGTCCTATTTCTTAAGTTTAGAGTATTGGTAGCCTCTAATTCTTCAACTTCCTGAGCGGTGGGAATTGATTTACCTTGTTTCATTTTGTCATATCTTGACTCGTATGATTTTTGCAAAATTTTAGTTCCTTCAACTACAAAAATTTGAGGATGATGATTTGAAGAATACTTGTCCATATTTTCTTCAAACAACCTTTCTCTGGACTCATCTTCTAGAGACCAACAGGCATTAATTCTTATATCTTCCTCTGAATCATCATGTAAATCTACATTGCGCTGATCACTTAGGTGAATTCCACATGCATCAGGGTTATGATGTGCATCACAAGTAGAGCAAAAATAGGGAAAACCTTATGCTACATTGATTGGCAAATGGTATAGGGTTAGGAACACTATTCTAATCTCTGTCAGAATCTCTATTTTTCTAGTTATTGTTTCCATTATTCCTACTCCTATTTCCTTATTTAGAACCATTGTTGTTTCCCCAATTCCTATTGAAGTTTTTCTTAAAGAGAGGATGATTATCAATATGTGGTCACTCTATTTATGATGATTCACCATTATTACCATTATTTCTATCAATTCTTGCTAACCTATTGTTCATGGTATTGAACATCTCAGTCATTTGATTAGTCAATTTCTCCATTAGATCTATTTTAGTTCTTCTTTGTATATCAAATGCTACTCTTTTAGGTTTTCTCTCAGGTAGGTTGACTTCCAGAGAATAAGGCTTCATTTTTCCACTATCAAGCATGTTTCTTTCTATGTCCATTGCTTTCTCCATACAACTATCAATGGTAGTGGCTTGTTCCTGCCTCAGCTCATAGTTAAACTCTCCTTGAAAAGCATTCTTATAGAAGCAAATGGACTGAATATCACTGGGCCTAAGGTTGGCATGGATTTTGTTTCTAGTTTTTGAGAATATTTTGTTAAAGTCATTGACAACCTCATTTTCTTTTTTCTTCATAGTGGCTAATTCAGTTAACAGAGCTTTTTTCTTTCACCATATTTCTTCAAAAAAATAGCTTTCATTTTAGTGAATTCTAAGATATCATTATCGGGAAGAGAATTGAACCATTCTCTAGCATCTTTTTCTAAATTTTGTAAAAATAGTCTCAGGACTACATCCTCATGTTCTACCTCTAGGCTATCCATTACATACATGAAACTTTTGATGTGATCTTCTCCAGTTACTACATTATTTCCTAGGAATTTTGGAAGGTATTTGTGGGCTTTATTAGGCAAGGCATTAAGATTACCAAGTAAAACAAAATGCCTATATTTATTGGTTTTCCACAAATGAACATTAGCCTGCTTTTGATTTTGTTGATTCACCTGGGCCATTGTTACTGTAGAATTTAAATTTACAACAATAATGCCTATAGGAATATGGGTTTGAGTGGCCTAAGAATAATCTAAAGAGTTATTTACCTCTGTATTATATTCAACAGGACTATGGGACTAATATGACTCTAATGTATTTTCTACAGTAGCATTTAAAAATTCATCTACAGTAATATTTGCGGTAGTAGCATCTTGAATTCTAATTTTCTTTACGTACTTTTTGCTACTAAAATATGATTTATTCTCATATACAATACTCTTAAGAAGTGATATTTTTTTTGTTATGGGTAAATATCTCTGGGTTCTCGAATTCTGAGAATAACTCCTTACTGATTCTCCTGGTGTGCGCCAACACGTTTTGCTCCTTCTTTCTTGATTTTTGGTTTTTGGGTTCATCTAGATAGAGTCACCAGCACGTCGGTGTAGAAAGAACAGATTGTGTAATCAATATTACTTGATTCTTTTAACTCTTGGCCTCATAGGGGATAACTCTTTAAATAAAATTCAAGAAAATCAAGAAACGTAGAAACACTCCAAAATTCAATTGAAAACTACGGGTAAAATAAAATAAAGAACGTAAGAAATCATGAAAACCAAGATGCAGGTTCTTTATTCTAACTTGGTCGCTCATTGATTAATATATGTCATGAAATCTAGGCTTAGAATTAAAAAATTCTCCTCAACAACGGTGCCAAAAAACTATTGGCATCAGTTTGACGGGTTAAAGCATAGAAAATATCATAAAATCTAGGTCTAAACTCGTGAAGAATCTATCCCCAACAATGGTGCCAAAAAACTTTTGGAACCATTTCTTGCATCCATAGGATTCGATTGTCACGCTACAAGAAATCATTTGAAACCAACGAGCTATTACAGGCTCTGGTCAACCTGCCTCTTTATTCTTATTAAAATATATATTGCTAAAGAAAAACTTCAGAATGGGTAAGGAAACCCCAGTGGTAATTTATGATAATACATGGATTACATGCTCCAAATTTAGAATTACACTATATGTATTAAAATGACCAAGCAATGAAAATAATCATTATTATGCCTTATGTAGACCGGTGCCTATCCAATTGGGTTGTTATAGCAATTTAACAATGTAGTTATCATGAATAGGAAGAAATGGGAAGAGAGAAATTGACGCTATTAGACTTATTTGAATATCACAATATACCTAAAAGTCAACCAACAAAAGAAACGCTCACAACACATTCAAATAATGTAATCTATTGTAAGGTAACACATAGAGCTGAAGATAAAATTAACATAACAACACACCATAATTGTATTAATATTTCAAATATCATTATATGCAGAGTTGGTGGAGTGCCATTGAACTCTATTATAGTTTAATACAATGAGGAAATCTTGTTCAAATAATGTAACAAGATTCCTTCAATTCCTCTCGTTCCAATATGGTAATAGGAAAAATCTCTGAGTTTTTGACTTGGGAAAGACTGGAAATATTCTCAGCTTCCTAAGCACAATTCTGTCAAAACTTGCATAGCAAAAGGGAAGAATGAGGGATGGCAAAGAGAAAAGACATAAAGGAAATACAACAACACAACTAGCAGGGCACTCAAGTATACCTCTTAGCAAAAATGCTATCTAAATGCTTGATGATGATTTTGATCGTGGCTACTTCTTTTATAGCCTCTGGTTCTTGATTTAGTTATTTTTGGCCTTATCTAGGCCTTACACTTGTCATCCCCTGGTTTGATATTCAATTTATGTACATCTATCTCCCACTACCCTATTTTACTTATATCTCTAGATTGATCTCTCTATGTGTTATCCAATCGTTTTGAAACCGATTAGAGTTGGGCTTCCCATGGCTTTTCTTATCATAATTTGCTCTTATTTTGAAAGGAGCTCTCAAAATATGGTGGTTCAGGCATTTTTCATGTGTTATCTTTGTATAAGTCCATTCTAAGCAGATTTATTTTGTTACCGCCTAGCACGTGATCACTTTCTAAAGATATGAAGAGCTTTGATTTGGTTTTCAAGAATCATATTTGTTACTTGAGTAGCTTGTTTTTATTTATCTCGGTATAGTCTATGGGATTCAGTTTAATCATCTGAACATTTCTTTCCTTGGCTATTGTTTGAATTTGCAGTATTTCTATCACTAAGCTTTCGATTATCCTTTGGTCTGATCAGGTATCAATGTCGTTGTTGATTGTGTGTCTTAGAAAACATGCTTAAAATAAAACTCTTATTTTCCTCATTGTTTTGAACATGTGCATTTGTAGATTTTTCTTTGAGGTGAGTGCTTCTGTTAGATCACGTGAACCTGTATGAGGGTTAGTTAAAAGTATACTACACATATATATGAAAACTAATGTTCAGACTTTAAGAGAAGTTTAATTCATTTAAATTTTTTGAAAGTCAAATTAAAAAAATATTAATTCAATAATTCCTGTTGAAAACTTAGGTAATTTAAAACTCTTAATTAGATGGCTTTGTGTAAAAAAAATTATTTATCCCTTAAAGGTTGTTTCCATTATCTCCGTGGATAACATATCAGAAGCAATTTAATCTTCAAATAATCTTTTAAATCTTTTAATTTTTATTAAACCTGTCCTAGACCATATAAGGCTTATACCATTAAAAATTGATCACCTTTATGGGTGCTTGTCATTAGATCCGTTCATGGAGGTGCATGCCCGTCAAGATTCACCAATATTTACATTGGTTAGTCCACAATAGGAATATATTGTAACTGGGTTATCTTGGCCTAAGTACGATTATTATAATTAATCAAAGTTTAATCAATACTTAAGGCACCTCATCCGTAATACTTACTCTTTAAAGATCTATGCATCAAACATAACGCTCACCATTAGATCTAGTTTGCTCTGGGTGCTGCCATTGATATTCAGGGACCTGCATGGTCGTTAGTCCAAAGATATAAACACGTGCCAACTTAACTTGATTAACCTTGAAAACTATGGGGTTAGCAATAATCTGACTAACAATACTTAGGCTTGTAACTTTTATCATTTGCCTCGTGCTCATTATTAATTAATTCATTATTCCCATATAATTTGCAATTGAAAAGTTTAATAACCTTTAATTAAACCAAAGGTACTTATGATCTGATTACCCCTTCATACGCTCATCATTAGATCAAATAACGACTATGCGTGCCCATTCAATCTGGTCGGGATTCACCACTATCATTAGATCTTGTAGAGTTGTATACTTTTTATTTGACTTCATTTCTATTTGATGGTCATGAGCAAGCGCAACCGTTGGATTAAATCGGGGATAGGCACGATCATTCGATATTGGTCAAATACCACTTAGTCAATCAACCATTTGGACAATGTTCATATTTTTTAATCCAATCACCACCGTTGGATCTGGTAGGTAAGGGCGCAAGCATCTGATTAAGATATAATCACACTCTTCTTAAAGGATTATTGCTCCGACAAAGCGTTGCCATCAGATCTTACTTGGAATGAGCACGGTCGTTGGATCGACCAATGATGTGCACTCTTGTCTTTTATGGGGCTCTGATTAGATCATGGTTGTTAGATTTTAGTAGGCCAAGCACTACTGTCATATTGGGATGTAGTCATATTATTTTTAATGGGTGTTAGCTCTGATAAAGTGCTACCATTGGATCTTTCCCAATTGTGTGCGATCGTCGGATCCCATTTTGTCTTTATTTGACTTGTCAACCTTTAATGGCTTCGTGAAAGAGCGCCCATTGGATCTGGGTGGGATCAAGCACATCCGTTGATTTCATTAGCTTTGATTTATCTTTTGAACGAAGCGTCGCCATTGGATCTTCCTATATTACATGAGATGGTTGATATTCATTGATTATTATTTTAATTAGCCTTCTTTTAATCTTTGAGCGACTCTTTCAGTGCATGATCTTTAGATCAACTAGGCTCAAGCACAACCATTAGATTTGTTTGAACGTAGGGCATTTGCCTTTGAGCGAGAATTGTTTTAATGGTCTATTATCTTGAGATGCGTGCTACCATTGGATTACCTTTAGTGATGGTGTGTCCGTTGATATTCCTCAGACCTACACATTCTTTAAACAGAAGCATGAGTAAATGTTTTTAAGCGAACCTTGGCGGTTTATGGCAAAGCGCATCCGTCGGATTGAATCTCGATCAAGAGCAACCATGGATCTTTTGTGACCATTGTAACTAGGCTTTCAAACTTTGGACTATGGTGTTTTATTAGGTCGAGTGCATCCATCTGATCTCTCTTTGATGAAGCGTTGCCTTTAGATTTCTTGTAATCTGCAAGCTTGATAACCGAAAGGGGTGCATCACTTTATTACAATAATCTTTGATTAAAGCCAAAAGGGGATAATTAGTAACATATTAAAGCCTTTACTAATGCATGATTAATTCTAGGTTTACCTTCGTGTTACTCGATACTCTTACCATTCTATTGTTGAGCGCAACCATCAGATCTCGATCAAGATTGGTGCAACCATTGATTTCTTCCAACCTGTAAGGTTAGTTACCAAGGGGCACTTGTTTTTAACTTTAGATTTAGTAGAAAGGGGGTAATTATCCAATGCATTAGACCCTTGCTAATCTCATTTAACCATTTTAATTAATATTTTAGTCTTTAGCCCTTTTAATGAACCTTTTATGATAGCACGATTGTTCGATCAGATCTTAATCAAGCGTTGTCATCATATTTACCCGATTAACTCAATGTTTAATTTTAGGGGGTGCATACCCTCAAGGTTTTAATTAATTTTTCATCGAATCTTAGGTTTTATTTCCTTTGACCATAGTATTTTAAAAATTTGACTTATCAAAGTGAGCGCGTCCATTGGATTTTACTTTGATGAAGCGTTGCCCTTATATTTGCTCAAGGTGCTCGATACTTAATTCAAGGGGACGCATACCCTCAAGGATTTAATTATGATCTTCATTCAAACCTTAGATTTTTGGACTTTTAAACCATGGTGATCTCTCATTAGACCTTGAATTATCTCCTTTTAATACTTTTAGGACTTAGGGGTTTATTCATTAGGTTTAGGTCTGATTATTATGATTAATGTATTTGAAAAGAAGGCTTCACATTAAATTCATGGGTCATGACCCTTTCTTTAAAGTTGGGTATTTTTATGATTTTACCATGGTATTGGATGCTTATATAATTTGACCTTTATGGTTTTTCAAATGATAAAACAACGGTCATAAGATCAATCCAAAACAAAATGGCTAAGGTTAATTTCAAATTTTCAAACATATGGAAGTCAACTTCTTAGATGAAAATGCAATAGAGGCTAGCAAATTTTGTTAATTTTATTGAAAACCAAAATTTTTAAAATTGGGGGTTTTTAGATGTTGAGTCAATTTTGGCTCCAACAATACTTCCTCACTTCATGACCTCATTTGTGAATATACAAATGGTGGATTCATCCTCCCTGCCCAAACACTTTTGCATGGTTGCTCTAGTGCCTAGATCACATCCTCTACATTCATTGACAAATTCCTACCTACTTTTGTAGGCATGATCATCCATTCTTTGTCTCCTTGTACTTAATCCATGTTGGCATCCTGACTTATGCGAACATTCTCATTGGCTATTTTATGTGATTCTTCTTCTATTTTATATTTTTTTATTAGCAATGTCTACCACCTTTTGTTTTTCTCACTCATACTATCCTACTACTAAGGATTCTAAACTTGATCTACTTTAGGTCATGCAAGTTCTATTCCTAACTATAGTCCTTGGTTTATAATTTTGTTCTTTGTAGTTATTCTTGTTGTTCTCCTCTTTGTGCCTCCATTCTTGGCACTTCATTATATCTAGGTTCTTCTTGTCCTTCATATAGCCTTTATCTCAATTTAGATACTTCCTCACTTACTGAACTCCTTTGGGAATATACAAATGGTGGATTCATCCTCCCTATCCAAACATTTTTGCATGTTTGCTCCAGTGCCTAGCTCACATCCTCTACACTCATTGAAAAATTCCTACCTACTTTATTAGGCATGATCATCCATTCTTTATCTCCTTGTACTTAATACATGTTGGCATCCTAACTTATGCAAACATTCTCATTGGTTATTTGATGTGATTCTTCTTCTATTTGTTTTTTGTTATTAGAAATGTTTGCCACCTTTTGTTTTTCTCATTCATACTATCTTGCTATTAAGAAATCTAAACTTGATCTACTTTAGGTCATGTAAGTTCTATTCTTAATTGTAGTCCTTGGTTTGTAATTTTATTCTTTGTATTTATTCTTGTTATGCTCCTCTTTGTGCCTCTATTCTTAGCACTTCATTATCTCTAGGTGCTTCTTATCCTTCATATAGCCTTTATCTCAATTTAGATTCCTCACTTCACGATCTCCTTTGTGAATATATGAATGGTGGATTCATCCTCCTTGCCCAAAAATTTTTGCATGGTTGCTTTAGTGCATGGCTCACATCCTCTACACTCATTGATAAATTTCTACCTACTTTCTTAAGCATGATCATCCATTATTTGTATCCTTTTACTTAATCCATGTTGGCGTCCTGAATTATGCAAACATTCTCATTGGCTATTCGATGTGATTCTTCTATTTTATTTTTCATTATTAAAAACAATGTCTACCATATTTTGTTTTTATGACTCATACTATCCTGCTACTGAGGATTCTAAACTTGATCTACTTTAGGTCATGCAAGTTCTATTCCTAATTGTAGTCCTTGGTTTGTAATTCTTGCACTTATTATAGGTTGCTCTAATATTCTTCCTCGATTCCTTCTTCATCACCCATGCAAACTTAACTATGCCATTCAACTTCTTATTCTTCATGTATACTTAGGCTAATGCTTTAACTTCAACAAATCAGCTAACCCATAATTTTATTAAGCAATGATGCCAAATGTAGCAAGTGGTGAGATTTCCTAATGATAATGGAATGCCAAGTTAAATGTCAAAAAATATGCAATTAATGGACATAAATAGTCATCAGATGTTAAGGTATTTAGTTAACACAAGCCTTATATAATAGGATTGGATCTAGCTCAAATGATATAATCTAGATGGTGTCCTTAGATGGCATGCTCTAGATGACACGGTCTAGATGGCATCCTCCAACACCCGATCCTAGATGACATGAGTTAGTCAACATGATGGAATGTTATAGATAACATTATCTTAGATGGTGGGTTCTACTTTCATGAATTTGACTCTCTCTGATGGTTGGTTTCATCTAATGATGTCTACACTCGTTGACTAACCTATAAGTAAACTTTGTCTAAGTCTTCCAACCTATAATCAATCACCTTGTAAAACCAATCTAATAGTATAATCATAAAATAAACATCAATACACAACCACACATACTGAGAATGAAGAATGCATATTGCATTATGGATCCACCATAATGGCATACAAATCAGAGAACTATCTATCTTTATGATAGATCTATTACATGCACTCAAATATACATCAATAAATATATGCTCTCACTTTCCACTCAAGATGTCCATGTGCCCATCTATCTATGCTTCAAAAATAAAAAGAGGTCTATTTATAACACAGTCCTAGCCATTGGCAATAATAGTTTCTAGGACACATTACCTATAACTACTTACCCCATATGTATACAAAGTATATGTGCCAACTTCATGACATACATGCATTTTCTAACTTATATGACATCTTAAAATAATACTTTCATTACATTAAATTTATTTGGCATTGTATTTTATTTCACTTAAACTAGCTTATTGCTTAATTTCTTTGACATTTCTATGAATACTTTCACTTTTGCTTTTGTCTTGAACTGGCACCTACACCTAAACCATATTTAGCAATTATATATCTAGCCAATTAGGCTCACATTTACCTTTGAGCTCAATTTTGGCATTAATAATTTTCTAATTCTCTTTGAGGATGAGATCACCAACTTTAAAGGATTAGGATCGTACCATTTTTCTATAGGCACATTTAAACCTTTATTGGTAGACCCTTAGGTGATCTAATGCATGCATTCACTTTTTGCCAAGCATTTCTACCTAACTAAGAGAGGCAAGATGATATTTATCTCCACAAGAGGTATCTTACAACATATTATGCAAGGCACCTCAAGATCAAAGGAGAATATTACTTCTATTTTATAGTCCAAAGCATAAGGTGTCATGCTAGTGGGATTTTTGACACTAATGTGATATGTCGATAAGATAGAATACAACTAGAATTGACAATCTATACTATTTTTGTTAATAATCATCTTAAATATTTTGATAAGAGTTTTGTTAGAAGATTCAACTTGGTCATTTTCTTGATCATAAGGCATGGATCATTTGAGCTAAATCCTATATTTATCACAATATTTTTGGACATCCTTGTTCTTGAAAGGTATTCCTTATCCAATATTACTATAGAAGGGGTGCCATAAAGGCTAAGGATATAGTTGAGTGGATAAGCTTATCATACTTTTAACAATTTTCACACCTCTTGACATAGTTAGAATATTTATTTTTCATGGAGGGGCCAATAATAGCTCATCTATAGAGGTTTCTTGGCAATGGTGACACCACTAAAGTGACCACCACATGAACCATCATGGGCCTCTTTAATGACTACTCAAGATTTAATTGAGTCTAAAAACATACATAAAATTCTAGTAAGGGTGGTTCTATATAAGATATAACAATTGATGACATGTCTATAAGCTCATTGCTTGAGGTTCTTGTGCTAATTGTAATTCAAAACATCATGCAAAGTTACATCAATGATGAGGTTCATGTGCTCATTGTAAGAGATAAGGTTGCTTCTACGAAGAAGACCTCTAAAGGAAGCTAGCTATATTTTAAGGCTAAAGGTTCCCTAATTTTCCAAATGTGGTAATTTCTTGTTCATTATCTAGCTCTAAGAGGATAAGGGATGTAACTAAGACCATAACATCAACTTCATGATTACTAGATTTAGAGATAACATCAATGGTGATTTTATTGAAAGAAATATTTTGTTTGTCGACATTTTCTTTGTATGGATTAAGCTTATCATATTTGGTTTTAAAAAACAATTAAATTGGTTTTCTACTAGCTAAGAATATCCAAAGAAAAAAATGTTTCTAACCTGGAAATCTAATGTTGTGTGTAGCCCTAGGATAAGAGCCTTATACTTAACAATATTATCAATATAGAAAACTTGAGCTTAAAGGACAAATGGAATATATATTGTTGAGGAATGACCAAGTTGAATCCTAACCATACTCTAACACATCTAGAATCATTGAAGTACAATATCCAAGAGTTAAGTTAGTTTACTTCTAGAATGAAAATTGACTTATTGAGAAAGTATACCACAAAAGGATGGCTAGCTTCTAAAGGTGTAGTCACTAGTTGGTTAGTAATGACCTAGCCTTTTATAGACTTTTGGTTGATGATAAACTCACTAAGGGTAATGACCCACTTAGCAATTTATCTTGAGTGGTGAGGTTTGACCATGAGAACACAAGGGACTAATCCTTGCAATGACAAAGGTCTTATGACTAACCATATAGTGCCTAAGCTTCTAATATGCAAATATTACAACTAGGCAAAGCTTCTCTAAGGGTGCACATCAGAATTTGTAATCTACCAAATTCCTATTGATGTAAAAAATAGTCATTATCTATGTTGGTAATTGTACTATGTCAATATACCTTTTGAATCATGGTTAGTGGTTGTCATATATAGCAACAAGTGCCTATGAGGATTAGGTGGGATAAGGATAGGTAGGGATTAGAGGTAGGATTTGATAGTATTGAAGATTGCTTAATAGTTAGCATCCCATTTGAAGATTGCATCCTTTTTTAAAATATTGGCGAAGGATTGACACTTTTTGGCAACTTGGGAGATGAATCTTCAAATGGCTTGGATTTTACTTTGGATACTCCTAAGTTGGATTATATTTTGAGGGGAAAATATATCAATGATAGTTGATATTTTATCAAGATCAACTTTAATGTATAATTAAGATGCAATAAATCCCAATATTTTTCCTAATGTAATCCCAAATATTCACTTTTTTGGCTTTAGGCATAGTACTTCCTTAATCACTCAAATATGCACCTTAAGTACCAAATATGATATTTTTAGTTTAAATATTGACCAAGAAGATCATCAACATAGCCTTCCACAATGTTATACGTTATGTCATGGATATTTGGTAGGTAGCCCCTACATTATTTGGCCAAAAAGAAATAACTTGATAGTAGAAGATTACCCATAGGGTGGTGAAAGTTATTTTGAATTGGTCCTAAGGGGAAATATTGATTTGATTATAGCCTAAGAATCCATCCATTAAAGATAACATTCTACATCCTATAGTGAAATAGATGGTTATGTCAATGTTGGGCAAAGGGAATTCATCCTCGGGACATGCTTAATTGATATCTTGGAATTTAATGCATACTCTAATGCTACATGTTTTCTTGTAAATAGGAATATTGTTAGAGATACGGTTAGAATAGTTGATGGATTTGATAAATTTGACATCAATGAGTTTTTGGAGCTCTTTTTTGACCGTTTTCTATAATTTTTACTTTATGGGTTTTGCACCAAGAGTGATGAGTATATGGTGGAAAAAAATGGAAGGATCAAGAATATTCATATTAGCATAGGACCAAGCAAATATATATTTGAATTCCATCAAGAGCTTGCTATATTCTTCATGCATAGTTATGGTCAGGACCTTGCCTAACATTAGGATCTTGAGATCTTGTAGAATTCCAATATTGATATCTATAGTTTTCTCAATTAAAATTCAAGATTCATCTTCAAACTAAGGGGGAGCTAGAAACACTCTTAGGATCTTTAGTTCTAGAGTATCTAAGGTTGGTTGATTATTGTTGGTTGGTTTCAAGACAACAATAATGATGATTTAGGAAAAATATCCACAAAGATAAAAGTTTTTTGTGCTAGATAGTTTGAGGGATTATCTTGGGGAGGATCATGTGGGATATCCTCATATTCATAGTCATATTTATCAAAAATTATTTTGGGATAGGCTAGAGTTAAAATATTTACCCTGATAGATTGAATAAGTTTGGAGAAGCTTAGATCTTTGAAGAGCAATGATCCATTGTCATCCTCTTCATCCCAATCTAATCAATTTAGAGAAATGATGTCATCATGGGATACCCAATCAAGATGACCAACTTCCTCTTCACTATTAGAAGAAAGAGATGGTAAAGGCTTTGTATGGTTAGGGATATAACATATATTGCAATGTCTAGGCTAGGCTTTGGTTTGCAGGGGATCTTTAATACCTTGATCATATAGGGCTAGTCCTTTTATTCAATACCCCATGTTTAAAATCATTTGCTTGGGGATGGGATATAAGTTTGAAAAGAAGCATGAAGTGTATTGTCATTCAACCATGGAAGGGTTACTACCATATATTTTCTCCTTGTTAGTAGCACCAATGAAAATGAAGGATCAACTTTCCATCTACACTATTTAACCCTTCTTACTAAAGGGAAACCTAAGGTTCAAGAAGATAGAGGTTGGCTAGGTCTAGGAAAAATTAATTATTATTTTATTTGTTATTATGATGATTGAATTAGCACTCTAATCCTTAATTTTGTTGTTAGAGGAATCATTTAAGATGAGAGACCTTAGTGTGTTAATGATAGAGATTGAGAAGAATAAGATGATTCAAGAGATGAATTTAGAGAAGGGCAAATGCATACCTTAGAATTTTAACTGATTACCTAACCATAACCAAAAGGTTTAGGGTCGGTTGGAACATGATAAATCTTGACTTTATATTCATATTTAAGGAACCAATTAAGAGTTGAATGGATATTCCACATCTTATGGATCCATGGCCTTTCAAGAAGGATCTTATATGTTAAGACAGAAGAGAGTACTGATAGTGTGGGGTTTGCTTTTGAGGGTAAGACTATAGTGCCACTATCCTCACATTCTCCATTATCAAAAACCCTGATTAAAAGATCATATTTCTCTAAATATTATTTGGTTAGCATAAAATGACCAATGAATATCAAGCTATAGACATTAAGACCAAAACCATTATCGACTAAGATTTGCTTGATGAACTTGTCATTGATATGACCTATAATGTTAATTGGTAAATACATGATCATAAAGGATTGAGGAATATCATACTCATGGAATAATATAGTTGTATGGTTAAACCTAATGAATCATAATAAGGAAGCAAGGTCATTTAGCTTGAGATCTTGAAAAACAAATTGTTCACTCAAAATTTTGAGTAAGATATCTTAGTAAGCTAGAGAAGAAGAAGAGATATTTTGGATAGGGTGTTCTCAAGTTGCCATAGCAAAGAAAAATCACCCTTAGCCTTAGTTCCTAATTAGATAATTAGAGGAGATACTTTAGGTGGAGAAATTATTTTAGTGCAAAGGACTAGGGGAGGTCTTGAAGGTTGATTAGATGGACAACTTTTTTATTATTGTCTAGTTACAACATAAATATGAGAGATATGATTAGAGGAATGGAGGTCCCATACCATCCCTTGGTTTGGAGATGGGATGTTTATGTAGTGAATGTTATTTACTGTATTTTTGTTGTGATTGTGATTAGGCAATATATTTTAGAAGATTCCTAGATCTTAATTGGAAGAAGGTTGAGAGTTTGAGCCATTAGAACAAGTTGGACATTATTAATTAGGTCTTGGACCATATTCTTGAGGCTCATGCATTTACCAATCACATGATCATTGATGGAAATTATTAATTAGGTCTTGGACCATATTCTTGAGGCCCATGCATTTATCAATCACATGAACATTGATGCAATGGATGACACATTGCTTATTGGGATGAAATTAAGGAGATTTTTCCTTCTAGGTTCAATGCATTTAATAGGTGGAAGTTCTATTATTATAGCTTTTAGGAGCTACTCTAGGATAGAAGACAAAGGTTCATCTAGTTGGAAGTACATACTTTTAGGTTTTTATTGTTGTCCCTAAGATAAGCTTTTGAAGGTTTATGGTAGCACTAACATTGTTGGCCTAGCATGAGTATGTGACTTCATCACTTACAATGTGTTTGTTTTTATACTACCCTTTTGGGTTAGAGGAAGACTTATATTTATGGGACTTAGTATTTAATTTCCCTCTTTTGACAAGGGAAGTCTCTAATATCTTGGTCATGTAAACTACATCTTTGAAGGAATATACATTGGTTATCTCTAAGTAGAAGGAAAATTGCTCATTAAAGTTTCTTGTAAAGATGTCTAATAGGTCTCTAAGTGGAGGGATGCATTGTAATCTCCACACTAGGGTTTTCCATATTACTAAGGAGTTTATAAAATTCTTATCTTTGGATTGCTTAAGTTCATATAGGTCAATAATAGTGAGATTTTCCTTAGTGTAGACAAATAATTGCTTGAAAAATATTTTGATGATGTCCCTACAACTTCTCAAGGAATGCCTTGATATTTGGAAGATTTTAACTAGCAAAATTTCATCACAAGAAAGGTTGCTACAAGTAGTTCTAAATAGCCTAAGGTGGTTGAAAATACTCCTTTCCTTTATACATTTGAAACTTAGGGGTTTATATTAATGTGGGTAGATTTTATGTACCCATTGGTTTTGTTCAAATCAAGAGAAAAGAGAAGGGGGGGTATTTTTAAAGTTGGCCAAGAGAAATGATGGACTTAGAAATGGGTCACATCTAGGCTCTTCATTATTCAAAGCTCCTACCCAAAATAAGGAAAGTTAAAGATGTCCATGATGGAGGAATGGGCTACGATCCCCATCATAGGCACTCCCAAAATTTCATTCGTAGATGGAAGGAATTTGATGGATGATCAAGAGAATATCAAAAAGGAAAAGGGTCCCAAATTGCCACCCAAGAAATAGGATCATAGATATGGGAAATTGGGAGGCAGATTTAGGAAGAGGTAGACCCAAAGTTTCATTCAAGGTTTGATCGGCCACAATGAAGGCAAAAAGAATGGAAAGAAAAGGATGAACATGGGCTCCCATTTTTCCATCCCAGAGGAATATAATCTAAATGTAGGAAGGGAGGCTAACCAAGGTGTGCATCCAATCCAAACCTCCATCCTATCCAACAATAAATGCATAAAGGTCCATCCATGTAGAAAGCTCCTCAAATTTAAATTTCCTCTTCCCACCAAGGTTGTCAGATTGTTGAGTCCAAGGATGTAGTAGATGGGTGAATTTAATGACTGATTAAATCAAGTACATAAGATGGTAGCTGAGAAATTGATGTAGAGTTGCTACCTCAGTTCACAAAGAAATTTTTGAAGGTAATGGTGGGATCAAATGCATTAATTGGCAAGAGGAAGGTCTAGGTAGGGTATGTCAATAGTTCCTATCTAGAGATAGTGGAGAATATTTTGTCTATGATAGAGCAATCACAAGGAATATCACTAAAATAATTTGAATACTAACATCTTGATCCACCATTAATGTTGTATTAATTAATATTTTTAAAATCTCGCTCTTGGAAGGGGTTATATATGCATGTTTGTAATGTATGTTTTAGTGTCAACTCTCGAGTCATTACAACCTCCATGTACAATTTGATGCATACAATAATATAAATGGATTATTGTCTGACCTTCAATTATTTTCATGTATGTATGATTTCACTCTGCTTATTATTTTTGCTATAGTTAAATGAATGAACTAGCTTTAATTCTAATATCTGGATTTTATGCTACTAGTTCCTTAATTATGGAATTCTTGGTAGAGTAATGTGTGTAAATGATCAATAAAATCAATAGCGGGTCTGTTAGGTAGTCCATGAATGTTGTTCGTGTTTAGACTTATCAGGCATGTATCTTGATGTGATTGGATCTGCACCACTTTATGTTCTAGCTTTGCACTCTTTAATCTCTTTTCCTTCCCTTTTCCCAAGCATTTAGTTAGAAATTGCAAGGAGTCGGTCTTCTTCAAATATTAACCCTGAGATCTCTGGTCTTGGGGCCATTCAAATTTGGTTGAGGTTTGTGGGTGCACAATCCTTACCGTTAGACAAACTTTTGACCAACAGTTTCTAGCACACCTAGTGGGACACCTCCCCACATTTTGGATAAACACAAGGGACTGGTGATACCTATATTTCTCTAGATTCCCTTATTACCTAATGACTTCATCAAATACATACCCAGAAATCCATATCAACCCTATAGTTTTTTCATGATTACAAGACATAGGGCTAGTATTTTAGAAGAACCAATTGAGTTCTGGAAGTTATCCTCCAAAAAATAACCTAAGTTGATTATTGAGGCCTCTTGTACTACTAAAGAACAAGAGCAAGATCAGATTGATACTTAATTGGTACCCTTAACTCAAATATCCATTTTGCATCAAACAACAATGGCCCAAAATCAAAACCCAGGAGTTCCCAATTGGAATCATACAAGACCTCTTAACATGGTTGATCAACATGTGATTCCACAAGTAGCCTTGAAAGCCCTTCCAACCTATTATGGTACAGGAAAAATGGCATATGAACATGTTTAGGATATAGCATCATTGGCTATTGTGCATAGAATCCAAGATGAGGATTTGATGGTCAAGTTATTGGTCATTTCTCTGAAAGGAAAATTGCTTTATTGGTATATAACTCTGGATAGTGGAAGTATAAACTCTTGGAATGCTCTGGTATACAAATTAATAGAATATTTTAATGAGCAAGTAGACCCTTTTTCTATGCTCACTTAGTTCACAGTAATACAGAGGCATCCACAAGAAGATATTATGGATTTCAATATTAGGTTTAGTCATACCTAGAAAAGAGTGCCTGATGGTCTTAGACCAACTCATGAGCAAGCTATCTATTATTATCTAAGAGCATTCAATTCATATTTAGGACTAATGATAAGGTAATCAAATGCCTTTGCTTTCCCTTAGATATTCCAAGAAGTTGCAAAAGCGTAAAAAATCCTTATTGCTATAGGAAAATTGCCTCCCAAGCCTATGATGCCTATTTTCCCAGAGTTTCTATTGGAACCATTTCTTGCATCCATAGGATTCGATTGTTATGCTACAAGAAATCATTTGAAACCAATGAGCTATTACAGGCTCTGGTCAACCTGCCTCTTCATTCTGATTAAAAATAGCTATTGCTACAGGAAAACTATAGAATGGGTAAGGAAACCCCAATGGTGAACTTATGATTTTGCACGGTTTACACGCTCCAGATTTAGAATTATACTATATGTATTTAAAATGACCAAGCAATAAAATAACCAATTATTATGCCTTATGTGGACCGATGCCTAGATTCATTGGGCTGTTATAGCAATTTAACAATGTTTGTAACATGAAAAAGAAAGAACGGGATTGAGAGAGAATTGGCACTATCATATCCATTTGAATATCATAATAAACATAATAGTTGGCCAATGACAGAAATGTACGTAATACATTCAAATAATGTAACACATTACGTAGTAACACACAGTACCAAGACAAAGATTTAATAAGAATGAAACCCAAAATTGTATTGATTTAACAACAAATTACATGCAGAGTTGGCAGAATGCCATTTAACTCTATTTTTCCAAGAAATACATCAATACAATGAAGAAAACTCTATTCAAATAATGTAACAGGTCTCTCCTACTCTCCTTGTTCCAATCTGGTAACAACAGAGTTTCTAAATCTCAGGCTCAATAGGATAGGAAATAATCTCAGCTTCTTGAGCACTTTCCTATCAAAATCTTGCACGACAAAGGGAAGAATAAGAAATGACAAAGAAAATAGACACACAAAAGGAGATACAATAGCACAACTAGCAGGGCACTCAAGTATACCTCTTAGCAAAAATGCTATCTAAATGCTTGATGCAGATTCTGACCGTAGCTGGTGTCTTTATAGCTCCAAGTTCTTGAATCTATTATTTTTAGCCTGATCCTGGCCTCACACTTGTCATCATCTAGTTTGATCTTTTAGATATAGTATAGTTGTACTCCATCATCTCCTTTTGCTCGTATTGTATACTCTGTCAAGACTTTTTAATTTGACTATTTTTATTAACCAGTTATCTCAGTTCCTTATGAATATTCTCCCTTTGTACCTTCTATATCCTCTAGTTGACTTCTTGCTTTTGAACTCTACCCTATTTTAGTGCTCTTTATTTCTTCTCCCGGAGGTGTGTTTATCTTCAGTTGTAGACCATGTACTATGGTTGCTTTCATTTTTTTATTCTATTGAAGTTCTCTAATTTGTTTTCCAATGAGCCTCCATGCATCAGTATGAAAGGTTATAACAAACCTTACTATGTTCATTTCTTGCAGGATCCTATTTTTCTATGTTGTATCTTAAGAGATATTTCTCTCCTGATTTTGGAGAGGCAAACTGCATAATTTGTCTCTTTCTTGACTGGGGGAGGTTGTACTTGTGCAAATTTTGTCTGAGACAACTATTCTTGCAGGCTATTGATCAAGGCTTGCATTTTTACATTTTCCTTATCACTGTACAGTCCATGGAATTCAGTTTGATCATCTAAAAACTTCTTTCCTCGGCTATTGTCTGAATTTACAGTATTTTTGTCACTGAGCTTTCGATTGTACTTTGGTATCAATGTCATTGCTGACTATGTCTATGATGATAAAAATAATTCATCTTGTGATGCACATGTCATCGGATTTACTTTGGACGAAGCACTTCCGTTAGATCTTGTGAACCTGTATGAGGGTTAGTTCAAAGTATACATTGGATCTAGTTTGCTTCAAGCGCTATCGTTGAGATCTCGAAACCTGCATGGTTGTTAGTTCAAAGATATAAATGCATGCTAAATTAACTTGATTAACTTTGAAAACCTTGGGTTAGCAATACTCCTGATTTAAACGCTTATCCCTAAGCTTAAAAACCTTATACTTATCGATGCGATATTATTGATCAATGCATTTAACCCATACGTAATTCAGGTTTGATAAAATTAATCGATGATTAAAACATTAATAATATTTCATTAAAACATAGGTAATTAAAAATCGCTTATCTCTCCATGTGTTCGTCATTAGATCAAATAATGGATGCACGCACCCGTTGGATCTTTTAAGTAATCATCTGACCAAAATAACTTGGCGTAATTAACCTTCAAACATTTCATGAAAGCATCATCATCAGATTAACTGGAGATGGGTGCAGTCGTTGATCTTCTTTGGATCTCTTAATTATCTGATAACCTTTACCATTTTATCTTTTAGTCACTTTGATTGTGCGCTGTCATTGGATTTGGGCAGGTTGGAGCACCGTCGTTGGATCAACCATAAATGCGCACTTCGTATCTCAAAGGGGGAAAGTTTGATCTTGATGAAGCATGACCGTTGGATCTAGGTATAGATGAGCATGACCGTCATATATGGATTTGACCATAACTTCATCAATGATCGCTATGTTAATCTTTGACAACTTTTGGAAAAGTGCTACTATCAAATCTGATGGAGATCGATGTTGTTGTTGGATCTGCCAAAGGTGGGAAACAACTATCTTCAATTAAGATGTGAGCCTTTAACCAGTCGATCAAATTATTGTGAGCGCTACCATCAGATCTCATTGGGAAGGAGCACAGCCATCGATCTCTTTTAACCTATAAGATTTATAACTGATGGGTGCATAAATTTTTGAAGCTAATGATTGGTCAGCTTGATTGGTGCGTGACCATCATATTTATCCAGCTTTGAGCGCATCCATTGATCTCTTTTAACCTGCACAAATTTTAAATCATAGGGGCACATAAAATTGTGGTTAACCTTGGTTACTCTTGGTAAGAGTGCATCCATCAGATCAGAATGGTTTGAGCGCTACCCTTGGATTTGTAAGATCTGCTCATTGTTTAAAATGAAAGGGGTGCGTGACCCTTGATTAAATCTTCATTAAGGCTTAGGTTTTGAACTTTTTAAATATTGGTTAAATTAAAGTGCACGCATTCACTAGATTGGCCGTGGACCAAGCGTTGTCGATAAGATCTTTAAAATTGCTCGATTTTTAACCGAAGGGGTCACATAACCCTCAATTTCAAATGCGATTAATTTTGACCCTAGGTTTATTTATTTTTTACTTAGGCCTGAATGTTTTTAATTGATTTTATTATGGACCTAAGGACTTAGGGGATTTCTTTGGCAGATATTTCATTTGATTTGAATATATAACCCCTTTTAATAATCGGATAATGTTAATGGTTAAGGGGGATCTCTTTAAAAGAACGTTTGATTTATCTTTCAAATTTTATAAGCCTTTTAATAATCATACATCCTTAACAATCATTTTTAATGTTTAAAAGGTATTCAATTCAATTCAACGGTCAAGGCCATAGCTTTAACTTGGATTTATCCTTATTACTTAGGGAAAATGAAGCTTTTTATAACGGTTCTTTGAGGACCAAATATTAAAAATCAACCTTTCAGAAGAGAATGCAATAGAGACCAACAAATTGGGTGAAAATGTTGAAACCAAAAATTCAAATTTGGGGGTTTCAGATGTTGAGTCAATTTTAGCTCCAACATAGGCTCTGACTAGGACAATGTGTTGAAAACATGAGGCACTTAAGAATTATAGAATCTCCTGGTTTTATTTGCAATTTTGGACAAAAATTCAAATCATCAAGACTGATAAGCAAAGCTTTGAAAAACAAAACATAACAATTTTTTTTTTTACTAAAAAAAACTGTACAAACAATAGGATATCAAAGCAATAGAGTATTGAAAACTGTAATTCCTTTTATTCAATTTGAAAACTAGGGTCAAAATTTTAGAAACAAATGAGTTTTTTAGATATATTGTCATGCTTGTTTTAGCTAAGTCATAGAATATGATTACACAAAATTTATCAAAACTATTTGTTCCATCATGCTTTGGCCCATGTGTGTGTTTGTGCATTCATTTTGATTTCTAAGTCTTTCAGAACTTTGCCATATCTGAGAAAAATAGTTAAGCCTAATGTATGATTTCACTCTTAAATATTTTCACCATTCTGTAGGGCTCCACTACCAGTCAAGCATCTATAGCCTCGGTAGAGTTGCTTCTAATCCCATCCAGTTTTACCCTACTGCTAGTCAAGCGTCTATAGCCCCGGTAGAGGTTTTCCAAGATATCTCAAGCAGTGACTCAATTTACTTTATTTTTTATTTTCTTTCTCATTTGAGAAGTATTTGATATAAGCAAATTGTGCAAAGAGTATGTCTGAGTTGAGGATTAGTTTTTGGCTAAAAAGGATGAGTGTAATGATTTTTAGCTCAACCACCCTCTCAAAGATAACTTTGTTCTTTGGACCTTGAAGTCACCTTAAGTATCATTTGTAATGTGAGGCTTTGACATGGTGTTTCAATCAGCTTTGTTTTCATTTTGTTTTATCTCATATCAAATAACCATTTGCATAAACACTCATATTTGAAAAATTGTAAACATCATCAAAGTCTAAAATAAATCTCCTTTCTTCTTATTTATTTTTGGAGGAACCAACAGTAAGAAATACTTTGCTATCTTATAACAAAATGAGAAGACAATACAAACAACACAACAAAATAACACAATAGTAAGGAAACTATTTTACAGTGACTGACAAAACAAAGAAAGAACACATTCTACTAAAAAAAACATAGCCACGACTGGACACGGATGGTGACGAGGAAAAAATAAAGTATCATGAAAAACTGAGAGGAGGTCAATGCTCCTATTTTGCAAAAACAACTTTATAACCTCAGGATGTAGAGTGAGTGCAAATTCCTTTTGTTTTTATCTGAATGGCCTAGGATACACCCTCAATTCTTGATGTTTCCAAAGAAAAACAAATTGCAGTTGAACTTTATGCATTCTTTTTTCTTTGTTCTTTTCATGATGTATCTTCCATTAGACTGGCCAATTCTTGTGGGGCTCCTGATGATGGGTTGGGCATTGGGGATTTTACTCTGAAATGAGGTATCTGATGCGGTATTACCTAGGATTGGGGCTTTTTTAATGAGTGTGATGGAGAAGTTAGCAAAATAATTAGCACCATTTTCCAGACCAATGAGCACTGTGGATTTGTCAATTTTATTTGATTTGACCTGTTTTAATCTAACTGATTTCACACTTTTAACATAAATGGGGGAATAGTTCTTTGTAGAGAAAAGACTCAATAGATCAACTATGATGTTATATGAAGCTCCATTATTAGGTGGGTAATTGCAAATAAAGTATTCATTCATTGAATCCAACATATATCTTTGGAAAACCTGGAAGAGCCTTGTTTCTGACTGATCAATAAGCCTAAAACTTCTAGAAAATTCATCTTCCTTCTGTGCTATGATTCCCTGACTAGTATCTTTTTTGGACTTAACTATACTTTTAGGCTTGTGTTTAGTCAGTTTTGTCTTAGGATATTCCTCTGTATTGGGCTTCACAAGGAGGACTTCATCTTTGGATAAATCATCTTCAGTTATTGGTCTTTCATCTACTGTTTCATTTTCAACTTGTACAATTTTGTTGGACAATGCTTCTTCCTCTGAATGTTGTTCTGGTATTTCTAATATATCAAAATCATAGATCTGAAGGCTTTTTGGAGCTTCTACTATTATTGATTGATCTTGTGGGATTTCATCAAATTTACAATATATCTAAGGCACATCTTCTTCTTCGACTTTCAATCTATCTAAGGCATACAAGAAGCTTTCGATATGTTCTTCTCTAGTGACAGCATTGTTACCTAGGAATTTAGGTAAGTATTTAAGGGCTTTACTAGGTAAGGCATTCAAATTTATAGGTAAAACAAAAGGCCTGTACCTATTGGTTCTCCATAAATGAACATTATTTTTATTTTGTTGAGCCATTGTTATTGTAGGTGCAATGGGGTTTGAATTCATAGTAGCACAACCTATAGGGATTTGTGGTTGGGTAGCCTGAATATAATCTGAAGGATTATTTACCTCTACAGGACTACGAGACTAAGATGAATCTGATGTGTTTTCTATAGTAGCATTTAAAAATTCATCTATAGTAATATCAGTAGCAATAGTATTTTGAATTCTATTTTTATTTATGTACTTTTTGCTACTAAAATATGATTTATTCTCGTATATAGTACTCTTAAGAAGTGGGATTTTTTTATTATGGGTAAATATATTTGGGTTCTTGAATTCTAGGAATAACCCCTTACCGCTTCTCCTAGTGTGTGCCAGCACATTTTTCTCCTTCTTTCTTGATGTTTATTTTTTGGGTTTGTCCATACAAATTCGAGAGCACCGGTAGTTACAAAAAGAATATATGTGCTTATCAAGATTGCTTGATATTTAACACTCAGCCTCATAGGGGGTAATTCGTGAAATAACTCAAGAAAATAAATAAACTCATAAAATCACTTCAAAAAGTAATGAAAACCATGGGCAAAATAAAATAAAGAACGTAAGAAATAAAAAACAAGACGCGGGTTCTTTATTCTAACTTGGCCACTCGTTGATTAATAAATGTCGTAAAATCCAAGTCTAAACTCATGAATAATCTATCCCCGATAATGGTGCCAAAAAACTATTGGAACCATTTCTTGCATCCATAGGATTCGATTGTCATGCTAAAAGAAATCATTTGAAACCAACGAGCTATTATAGGCTCTGGTCAACCTACCTCTTCATTCTAATTAAAGACAGCTATTGTTATAGGAAAACTATAGAATGGGTAAGGAAACCCCAACAGTGAAGTTATGATTTTGCACGGCTTTTACGCTCCAGATCTAGAATTATACTATATGTATTTAAAATGACCAAGCAATGAAAATAACCAATTATTATACCTTATGTAGATCAGTGCCTAGATTCATTGGGCTGTTATAGCAATTTAACAACATTTGTAACATGAAAAATAAATAACAAGATTGAGAGAGAATTGGAACTATCATATCCATTTGAATATCTTAATAAACATAACAGTTGGCCAACGATAGAAAATTACGTAATACATTCAAATAATGTAACACATTACGTAGTAACACACAGTACCAAGACAAAGATTTAATAATAATGAAACCCAAAATTGTATTGATTTAACAACAAATTACATGCAGAGTTGGCAGAATGCCATTTAACTCTGTTTTTCCAAGAAATACATCAATACAATGAAGAAAAATATGTTCAAATAATGTAACAAGTCTCTCCTACTCTCCTTGTTCCAATATGGTAACAACAGAGTTTCTGAATCTCAGGCTCAATAGGACAGGAAATAATCTCAGCTTCTTTAGCACTTTTGTATCAAAATCCTACATGGCAAAGGGAAGAATAAGAAATGACAAAGAAAATAGACACACAAAAGGAGATACAACTACACAACTAGCAGGGCACTCAAGTATACCTCTTAGAAAAAATGCTATATAAATGCTTGATGCAGACTTTGACCACAACTGGTGTATTTATAGCTCCAGGTTCTTTAATTTGTTATTCTTGGTTTAATCCAGACCCCACACATGTCATCATCCGATTAGTCTTCCAAAATTAGCACATCTGGCTTCCATCATTTTCTTTTATTCATACTATATGCTTTTATTATAGGCTCTTGTCAACCTGCCTCTTCATTCTAATTAAAAATAGCTATTGCTACAGGAAAACTATAGAATGGGTAAGGAAACCCCAACGGTGAACTTATGATTTTGCACGGTTTACACGCTCCAGATTTAGAATTATACTATATGTATTTAAAATGACCAAGCAATGAAAATAACCAATTATTATACCTTATGTGGAGTGGTGCCTAGATTCATTGGGTTGTTATAGCAATTTAACAACATTTGTAACATGAAAAAGAAATAACGAGATTGAGAGAGAATTGGAACTATCATATCCATTTGAATATCTTAATAAACATAATAGTTGGCCAATGACATAAAATTATGTAATACATTCAAATAATGTAACACATTATGTAGTAACACATAGTACCAAGACAAATTTAATAAGAATGAAACCCAAAATTGTATTGATTTAACAACAAATTACATGCAGAGTTGGCAAAATACCATTTAACTCTGTTTTTCCAAGAAATACATCAATACAATGAAGAAAACTTTGTTCAAATAATGTAACAGGTCTCTCCTACTCTCCTTGTTCCAATCTGGTAACAATAGAGTTTTTGAATCTCAGGCTCAATAGGATAGGAAATAATCTCAACTTCTTGAGCACTTTCCTATCAAAATCCTGCATGGCAAAGGGAAGAATAAGAAATGACAAAGAAAATAGACACACAAAAGGAGATACAACAACACAACTAGCAGGGCACTCAAGTATACCTCTTAGCAAAAATGCTATCTAAATGCTTGATGCAGATTCTGACCACAGTTGGTGTCTTTATAGCTCTAGGTTCTTGAATCTATTATTTTTAGCCTGATCTTGGCCTCACACTTGTCATCATCTAGTTTGATATTTCATATATAGTACAATTGTACTCCATCATCTCCTTTTGCTCGTATTGTATACTCTGCCAGGACTTTTTAATTTGACTATTTTTATTAACCAGTTATCTCAGTTCCTAATGAATATTCTCCCTCTATACCTTCTATATCCTCTAGTTGACTTCTTGCTTTTGAACTCTACCCTATTTTAGTGTTTTTTATTTCTTCTCCCGGAGGTGTGTTTATCTTCAATTGTAGACCACGTACTATGGTTGCTTTCATTTTTTTATTCTTTTGAAGTTCTCTTATTTGTTTTCCCATGAGCCTCCATGCATCAGTATGAAATGTTATAACAAACCTTACTATGTTCATTTCTTGTAGGATCCTATTTTTTTGTGTTGTATCTTAAGAGATATTTCTCTCCTAATTTTGGAGAGGCAGACTGCATAATTTATCTCTTTCTTGACTGGGGGAGGTTGTACTTGTGCGAATTTTTCCTGAGACAATTGTTCTTGTAGGCTATTGATCAAGGCTTGCATTTCTACATTTTCCTTATCACTGTACAGTCCATGGAATTCAGTTTGATCATCTAAAAACTTCTTTCCTCGGCTATTGTCTAAATTTATAGTATTTTTGTCACTGAGCTTTCGATTGTACTTTGGTATCAATGTCATTGTTGACTATGTCTGTGATGATAAAAATAATTCATCTTGTGATGCACATGTCATCGGATTTACTTTGGATGAAGCACTTCCGTTAGATCGCGTGAACTTGTATGAGGGTTAGTTCAAAGTATACATTGGATCTAGTTTGTTTCAAGTGCTTCCATTGAGATCTTGAAACCTACACAATTGTTAGTTCAAATATATAAACGCATGCTAAATTAACTTGATTAACTTTGAAAACATTGGGTTAGCAATACTCCTGATTTAAATGCTTATCCCTAAGCTTAAAAACCTTATACTTATCGATGTAGTATTATTGATCAATGCATTTAACCCATACGTAATTTAGGTTTGATAAAATTAATCGATGATTAAAACATTAATAATATTTCATTAAACCATAGGTAATTAAAAATCACTTATCTCTCCATGTGTTCATCGTTAGATTGAATAACAGATGCACGCACCCATTGGATATTTTAATTAATCATCTGACCAAAATAACTTGTCGTAATTAACTTTGAACATTTCCTAAAAGCATCATCATTAGATTAACTAGAGATGGGTGTAGCCATTGATCTTCTTTGGATATCTTAATTACCCGATAACCTTTACCATTTTATCTTTTGGTCACTTTGATTGTGCGTTGTCGTTGGATTTGGGCAGGTTGGAGCACCGTCGTTGGATCAACCATAAATGCGCACTTCGTATCTCAAAGGGGAAAGTTTGATCTTGATGAAGCACGACCGTTGGATCTGGGTATAGATGAGCATGACCATCAGATTTGGCTTTGACCATAACTTCGTTGATGACCGCTCTATTAATCTTTGACAACTTTTGGGAAAGTGCTACTGTCATATCTGATGGGGATCGATGTTGTCGTTGGATCTGCCAAAGGTGGGGGACAACTATCTTCAATTAATATGTGAGCCTTTAACTAGTCGATCAAATTATTACGAGCACTACCATCAAATCTCATCGGGAAGGAGCACAGCCATTGATCTCTTTTAACCTGTAAGATTTATAATTGATGGGTGCATAACTTTTGAGAGCTAATGATTGGTCAGCTTTATTGGTGCACGACCATCGAATTTATCCAACTTTGAGTGCATCCATTGATCTCTTTTAACCTACACAAATTTTAAATCATAGGGGCACATAAAATTGTGGTTAACCTTGGTTACTCTTGGTAATAGCGCATCCATCAAATCAGAATGGTTTGAGTGCTACCCTTGGATTTGTAAGATCTTCTCGTTATTTAAAATGAAAGGGGTGCATGGCCCTTGATTAAATCTTCATTAAGGCTTAGGTTTTGAACTTTTTAAATATTGGTTAAATTAAAGTGTGTGCATCCGTTGGATTAGTCATGGACCAAGTGTTGTCGATAAGATCTTTAAAATTGCTCGATTTTTAACCAAAGGGGTGCATAACCCTCAATTTCAAATGCGATTAATTTCAACCCTAGGTTTATTTATTTTTTACTTAGGCCTGAATGTTTTTAATTGATTTTATTATGGACCTAAGGACTTAGGGGATTTCTTTGGTGGATATTTCATTTGATTTGAACATATAACCCCTTTTAATAATCAAATAATGTTAATGGTTAAGGGGGATCTCTTTAAAATAATATTTGATTTATCTTTCAAATTTTATAAGCCTTTTAATAATCATACATCCTTAACAATCATTTTTAATGTTTAAAAGGTATTCAATTCAATTCAACGATCAAGGCCATAGCTTTAACTTGGATTTATCCTTATTACTTAGGGAAAACGAAGCTTCTATAACGGTTCTTTGAGGACCAAATATTAAAAATCAACCTTTTAGAAGAGAATGCAATAGAGACCAACAAATTGGGTGAAAATGTTGAAACCAAAAATTCAAATTTGGGGGTTTCAGATGTTGAGTCAATTTTGGCTCCAAAAGTTTCTTAATAGTCAACCACAACTGGTTGTTCCAGTACCTACTGATGCAACACTACCACCTCCCATGGGCTTCTCTCAATGGCCCAACACACATGTAGTACCAGTACTACCTGCTACTCCTATAATATCGTCTCTCCCTGCTCCACCTACAGTACCTGCATTACCCACTCTAGATTCACAAGCGGCTACCTTGGGTGAGCTATAGGATTTTATGAAAATTTTGTCCAATGAGGTTACTATGATGAAAAGGAGAGAAGCCGAAAGGAACTTCCAACCAAAAAGGTTCTCATATGTGACAAAATATCAATCTGCTTCCACTAATAGGCCATCGGAGAGAACTAATACAATTTTTATTAATGATAGAAGTGAGCCTTCAACTTCTATGTCTGATACAGACTATTGGTGTTCTACCTATAATGATCCTCATGGGGAAAATACTTGCATGATGCACTAGAATTACATGCAAATAATGGTTGTTGAGAGAGTAGAAAGAGTTCAAAAGGGATAAATCAATATGGTTAGAACTAATGAACATAATTTCATGATGCCATAAGTAGAACAAGTCTCTATCTTGATGAGATTCGGAAAGATGTTGCTACAAGTGAACCCTAAAGAAATCAACCCCATGAAAATTGCTACTGATGATTCAGGAGAAAATAAAGCTGAAAGTAATGCTCCTCAAAAGGTTCCCTTTAAAAAACCTCTGCAACAACAAAAGGAATATTCCAAGCCCAGTGAATCTCAATCAAAAGCAATGGAGATTCAAAATGAGGCTAGAGATTAGCTCAAATATTTATCCCTGATGAAGTGTCAACAGATTGAAGCTACCCATGAGTATAGAAGTAAATTTGAAACCCCTCTAAAGTATAAAGATAGGCAATCTAAAATCCTTGCCTTCAATATTGTGGAAGAATTAAAGAAGACTCCCTCAAAAGCTAGTATGTATGATGCATTACTCATCCCTGGACAGATTGACCTACTCCAAGCTTCCCTAAAAATAGTTAAGGACCAAAGCAAAGTCCAACCAAAAAAAAATCTAGTTCTAAATAGCTCTATTGTGGGGGACAAAAAAGAATAGTCCTTCACCATTTTATCTCTCTCTGGAAATGGAAGGATGGGTTGTGCATAATTGTATGATAGATTCAGGTGCTGCTACTACAGTCATGCCTAAAGCAGTGTGTGATTGTCATGGGAATGGAATACACTAGAAGTTGTCCTAGTGTGTTGCAATTGGATGGTACCCCAATAAAAATTGTTGGAGTCATCAAGGATGTGCCTATGGTTCTTCATAGATTACCTTAGGTCACCGTTATACAAGAGATTGTGGTAGTAGACCTGGAACCATACTTTGGGATGTGCCTTTCTAGGGAATTCACTATCAAATTGGGGGGATACATTTCTCTTGACTACTCTCATATGGAAATCTCATGTAAAGGAAGAAGGGTGAAAATCCACTCAAAAAAACTCTTCTTTACATATAGAAAGGATAGAGGAAGTGGACCAGCAAGTAGCCACAGTAAATGCTATTATTGAGGAGAGATATCCCATAGAAGAAGCCTTAGAAGAACTGCAAATGGAAGATCAATTTTCTATGAAAAATTTCAATGCAATAATGGAAATAGGGGTTGGTACTTATACCATTGAAAAACCAAAAGTAAAAATGTTGGAAGCCTAGGAAGAATCTTTGTCTCCATCCCATCAATTATGGAAACTATATTTTTATGGAGCAAGATGCAAAAATGGTGTAGGAGCTGGGATAGTCTTGATTTCTCCTAAAGGAGTCCAAAAGGTTTTCTCATATAGATTAACATGGAGTTGAACTAATAATACAAAAGAATATGAGGCCCTTTTTTTGGGACTAAAAAAGGTAGAGAAGTTGGGCATCAAGCAACTCCAAATATTTGGGGATTCTGAATTAGTGATTAATCAAATTATGAAAAAATGTATTAGCGAGCAACATTACTTAAAAGCCTACATGAATAGGGTATGGGACCTGTTAGAATAATTTGAAGCATTGAATATTAAAGTGATCCCTAGGGATCAAAATAGACATGTTGATATTTTGGCTTCCATAGGAGCAAATTTTTGTCCAGTGTCAAATACCATTCACAAAGCAAAATCAGTTAGGTTGGTATATAGACCCTTCGTTCCTCATAAGGACACCTTCTAGCAAGTATTTGAAAATTATGAACAGATAGTGGATTTTCTAATTCATGAAATGAATTATTTAGGTGACAGGTCCTTCAAAACTAAAAATGATAAAGAAGAGGAAGGAGTTATCCAGCTCAAAAATGACCACATTCCATAAGGACTAATCACCTTGGAAATCCTCTTTGATAATAGTGATCAACCAAAAGGTCACATAATGAAGATTGACTTCAAAGGATATAAGGAAGTCCAAATCTCAAAGGGAAAGGGTCTAAAGATAGGGGTAGACTACTCAAATGAGGAATTCCACCCGATTCAAGAATTGTGTAAGAGATGATGATATTATTGTGTGGACATATGATGACCTCAAAGTATACAATAAGGATGTGATAAAACATACTATTAAATTAGAGCCTGATGCAAAGTCTTTTCGATAAAAATAGAGACCAATAAACCCAAAAATAGAAGCTCTGATGAAACAAGAGTTGTTGAAATTGTTAAATGTCAAAATGATTTATCCCATTAAGCATTCTACTTGGGTAGCTAACCTAGTTTCGATCAGAAATAAGAATGGAGATATTAGGCTCTACATAGATTTTTGCAACCTAAATAAAGTCTCTCTGAAGGATCACTATCCTTTGCCACATATAGATCAAATATTACATACAATGGCAGGAGCAAAATGGTTCTCATTACTGGATGACTTTTTTGGATTCAATCAAGTTTGGATTAAAGATGAAGAGCATAAGACAACATTCACCACTAAATGGGGAACATTTGCATATCAAAGGATGTCATTTGGATTATCTAATGTTGGTGTGACATTTCAAAGAGTAATGGATCTGGCATTTGGTGAACTAGTCAATAAAGTAATTGTTATCTACTTAGATGACATGATTGTCTTTTCTCATAAAAGGCAGGATCATGTGGAGCATCTCCAACAAGTCTTTGAGAAGTGTAGAGAGTTTGGAATATCATTAAATCCAAGTAAATCAATCTTTACTGTACAAGAAGGTAAAATATTGGGACATGTTTTATCAAAAGTAGGGCTTGCCATAGACTTGGATAGGGTCAATGCTATTTTAGAGTTGCCAATACCCATGAACAAGAAGGCACTTCAGTCTTTCTTTGGGAAGATCAACTTTGTATGAAAGTTTGTGTCTGAATTTACATATATAGTCAAATGCTAAAGAAGAATGTTGAATTCAAATGGATGGATGACCAAAAATATGCTTTTAGGAATATTAAGGAAGCCATTTCACGGTCCCCAGTTCTCATTAACTTGAATTATTCTAAGGATTTCATTTTATATGCCTTTGGAGTAGAAGAAAGTTATGTGGTAGTACTAACACAAAAGAGGGATGATGGTAATGAATGACCAATCACTTTTCTTAGCCAAACTCTGCATGATCATGAAGAAAGATACAATTTCATAGAAATACAAGTATGTTCCATTATAAAATCTCTCAAGAAATTTAGGCATTTTGTCTCACAAAGTAAAACAATGGTATATGTGGTACATCCAGATGTCAGGAGTTTCATAATCCAAGGAGAATGGGGTGACCGAAGGGCTAGTTGGACAACAAATATTCAATAATTTGATGTGCAAATTTTACCAACAAAGTTGGTCAAGGGGTGAGCACTTTATCAGCATTTGGCGAAAGCAGTAGTAACAAATTCCATTCTATCTATAGAAGTAGTAGATAATCTAGAATCAACACAAACAAAGGTGTCATCTAACTCCTGGATCATCCATTTGACTTATTACTTTAACTCTAGCAAGTTCTCAAAAGGATTGACGGCACCACAAAGACACAGATACAAGATGCAGGCTAGAAAATATACACTAGTCAATAACACTCTATCAAATTTTTTTGATGGTGTGTTGTCATGTTGCATACCTCAAGAAAAGGCAAGGGAGTTACTGGAAGAATTTCACTTTATATTCTCGGGAGGTCACTATTCAACGTAAACCATTGTAGCCAAAATATTGAGGGTAGGATTTTACTGGCCTTCCATATTCTCAAATGCATTCAAGTTGGTTAGAAAGTGTGACAAGTGTCAAAGATTTTTTTGGAAAGGAGAAGCACTATGCCATGCCTTTAAAGTCGATAATAGCAGAAGAACCTTTTCAATAGTGGGGGTTAGATTTTATTGGTGTCATAAACCCAAATTCATCAACCGGTCATAAATATATTTTTATATAAACAAATTACTTTACTAAGTGGACTGAGACTAAAGCAACTAAGCAGGTTGACCAATAGATAGTCATTAACTTCTTGGAAAGATTGATCACCATATTTGGGGTCCTAGCCACTATTGTCTCAAACAATGGCTCTTCTTTCATAGGTGCTAAAATAATAGAATTTGCTAGAAGATACAGGATATATTAGAATGCAACCTCAAATTACTATCCACAAGGCAATGACTTAGCAAAATCTTCAAATAAGAATTTATTGAGAATTATTAAAAGAAACATTGAGCATAATTCTAGAAGTTGGCACCTTTTGCTAAATCAAGCGTTATGGGTAGATAGTATAACTCCAAAGAAATCTTTAAAGACATCCCCTTACTCTCTAATATATTGAAAAGAGGCTATCCTTCCTATTAATCTTGAACTTCCGACATTGAAGTTTCTACAACAAATAGATGATGAAGAGTTCCCTCCAATTGAAAAAATACTAGTGCAACTAATGTAACTAGAAGAGGAGTGAGAAAATGTGTTTGATAATATAACCCAACATCAAAGTTTGGTCAAGCAATGGTTTGATAAGAAAGCTAAATCAAAAGAATTTTTCAAAGATGATCTTGTACTTAGATGGGATGTAAATTTAGCCAAACCATGGGCTCATGATAAGTTTGTGTAGCAAAATAATAACACCAAACAAAATAGACACGAATGAACACTTGCAATAGAATGAATATATCTTTTGTATTAAAATAGGGGAGCCTGAATCTCCCAAGTATGCTTTGAATTACCCCAAGTGTATTGGGGGAAATGTTACAATGATATTATACAATACAAGTGCCCAAATGAACAATGGTGGCACTCCAAATAGATCAACTGGTGTTCTTTCTTCTTTCACTACATCTCTAGAGGGGTGAGTGGGCTTTTGCTATCCAATATAGGGACCACTCCGGCTTCAACATCGCTCCAAGATACCTACTCCTTGCACACACATGAAAAATAAAATGAGGTTTAGTAGCACCTGTATACAAAGATATAAAGCATGCAATAGAAAAACCCTCAAATAAAATAGTAAATGCAAAAAATAGAGAACATAAAATAGAATGCCTTGCTAAGAAATTGACTTACTGATTAGCGTGATATGCTTTCTTTCAACATTGAAAAATTGTAGACATGTGATGAAGACTGCTAAATTGCGCATGGGCGATGGGTAAACAGCATAGATGAGGTTTCGATTGTAAAACTGCAAATGGGCAATGCAGACTGAATGCAATATTATTGTGAAATGGGGCCTCTAGGCTTTGGATATCTCCTCTCCTTAGAATGTGTGCAAAGCTCTGGTCCTATTTTGATAGCTTGACAATATAAATTTTCAATCTCCTTTGGTGGATGGGGTGAAGGTGCCTTTATAGGCCCCTTAGGGTTTTGGAGGGAAATAAGAGGTGGCAAGCCAGGATTACTAAGTGGTAATCTAGGGCTACCAAATGGAGGGGGCAGTTAGAGTGAGTCACCTATGGTGTCTCATTTAACTAGGGTGAGGTGGATGCAAGTGGAGTGATATGTGGAGGGTTACCCCATGTGAAGGGACAAAGGGGACAAGGGTGTATGAGATGTGGCAAGGTGGTGTAGTGAGGTGGCTAGGTAACATGTCTAGTGGGCAAGTAGGGTATCCTAGGCTAATTTTTTAGATTTAATAAATCTAGAAAATAGGATAATGTGCAGGATTTATATACCTAAGTCTAAACTTAGACATATAATCTTATTATGCAAGATTTGATGTGGGGTGGAAAATGATGACTTTATGGATGACCAGTTTTTGGTGTCTATAGATGCCCCTTTTTGTACCATGTGTGAAACACAATGCGGTGCAAAAACGAATAACACCTATCTTTATTGGATGGATGGACTCAACTCTTCTCGACGCTAAAGAATGACCAATTTTTGAAAAATTTGATGCTATTTTTATTTGTTTGCTTACCCCCTCAATTGGCGAATGGGTAAAGGATGAAACCCATGAGCCAATTGACCAAATGTGGATGATGAAAGGAGGTGGATGATTGAATGATGTGAATGTGATATATGCAAATGTATGACATTAAATCAACTTGATATCCCAAGTTTGGGATTGATTGTGTTTTGTAAATTTACCTTTGGTTTGTTTGTGGCATATGTTGTGGTAAAACCATCAACCACGTTTGGAGTTCTAGTTCCCTTGTGACTTTAGCAATTCCTTCCAAATGATGGGTTCAAGGAACCAATAATTCTAGAAATTCGATGCTCGAGTGATTTTCAATTATTACCAAATTTATTTTGATGTTTTTCGCTTTTGATCCAACGAAAAGGGTAGAAGGATAACCTTGTGTAAATCTAGTTTAAACACGGCCAAGCTCAAATATTGAGGGACCTAGCTAATTAATGTTATTCTAATTTGATGGTGAGTGTCCTTATGGTGAGCTATCCATCCTACTAGATTGCATGGATGGCTAGTCGTTGCAACCACCAGGTGTGATACGAGGTTCACTAATTCATTTGGTGATGATGATTATGATGCTTTGTGAAAGTGGATAATGTGTTTTGGTTGGGGTTTACCCCTTTTTTTTAAATCATGCACATGCGATTTTTTCCCTCTTTAACCGTGCAACCGTGTTTTGCATCGTAAATCATGGGTGTGCATTTTCTCGCGCTCTACAAAATGTGGGTCCGCAAAAAGGTGGCTATATAAAGGGGAGGGGGGTCGTTTTCATTTCATTATTGCATTACAACATTGACTGGTGATTTAAGAAGAGTGATTGAGGATGGATGTGGGTGAGGCGAGTGGAGTGGCTGCGGGTGCTGGAGGCTTGGTTAGAGTTGAAGCCAAAGTCCGTTATGCTAAGGTAGGTGTCCTAAACTCTTAGTTTAGGTTTTTAGTGTTTTTGTTGCTTATGTTCTTTTTTGTTTGTTGTTTGTTTTTTTTTAAACAACCACTAAGAGGGGCTGGCAAAAAAATTTGTTTTGTTTTTTATTTTTTTTATTTTACGACCACTAAGAGGGGCTGGCAAAATTTTTTATTTTGTTTTCTATTTTTTATTTATTTTGCAACCACTAAGAGGGGTTGTCAAACTTTTGTTTGTTTTTTTAATTTTTTTATTTTTCAACCACTAAGAGGGGCTGGCAAAAAATTTGTTTGTTTTCAATTTTATTTTTTTGTTTTTGCAACCACTAAGAGGGGCTGGAAAAATTTTAGTTTTTTTTTAATGCATGAATTGGGAAGGTTGAAAGTTTTTTTTTTGAAATGCAATGTATGCAAAATGTGCATTTTTTTTTATGTTTTCTTATTTTTGAAATGATGTGCAATGTTTTTGTTTATTTTCTTATTTTTGAAATGCAATGTATGCTAGGATGATATGCAATGTTTTTATGTTTTTCTTGTTTTTTTTTTTTGAATATGCACTAATGTGAACTTTGTTTGTGCTTTCAGGTGAAATTCATTACTGCTAGACATCGATGGCCCTGCACCATATCCAAAGTGCGAAAAGCTCTCACAACTGACGATTGGAAGTTTTTGGAGGCTATGAGTTTGGAGGGCTATAGACGAGTATAGATTGTGTGAGTTGATGAGGAGCTCTTATCTGCACTGGTGAAGATATGGGACCTTGATAGGGGTTCATTTTAGCTTTTGACAGGGGAGCTAACTATCACCTTGGAGGATGTTTATCACATCTTCCATGTTCTTGTTGAGGGTCTACCTGTGAGGGTGGGCCACAATAAGTAGGCTGCCCTTAGGCCAATTTATGGAGATGATTGGGATGTTGATTACGAAAAGGATGGTATTCCTTATCTTGATCTCTACAAGGGTAATAAGTTGGGTGCACTTTCAACATTCATGATGTATATACTAGGAAACATGTTGCCTAATAGTATGGGCTTAAGGTTCCCCTAGAACCAGGTATCTATTGTACTACAACTAATATTAGAGCCTCAGATTTATGCATGGGCTCTCATTCTCTTGTATCAATTGTATGCAGAGTTGTATGAGGTTAAGATATGGGAGTGAAAGGGCCTTGGTTGTAGTTTGGTGCTCTATATTTTGATATGGGAGCATATCAAAGTTGGTCACCCAGAGGGGCAACCCTATGCTTGTGATGGTTCACTTCCTTGTGCTTTCCATTGGTGGGTTAGTGAGGAGTCTTCTCCTACTCACCCTCCTTACATCATGGAGATATACTGGGATAGCTTGAGTGGTTTGATGTTTGATGACATCTATTGGTGACCTTGGAGAGGTCTGAATTGGGATGGTGATTCTGCACAACTTTATCGGATGAGATGGGGTAGGTGGATGGTAGGGAGCCATGGGCGAGAGATAGAGTACATCTAGTTCTCATGAGTGATGAGATAGTTTGGCATGGTCTAGGGAGTTCCAGATATTCCCATGATGTATAGGAGATGAGGAGATGAGCTTAGTCTCCCCTTGACTCCAAACTTTTAGATAGTGGATGATATAGCAGATGATGCAGTAGTGGATGTTCCTGATAAAGATGATGTAGGGATGATTGAGACTATGAATCTTGGTTTGTAGCACAACCTCTATGGAGGCCTAGCCAAGTAGTGGATGATGCAATTAGTGGGAATGAGCCTGATGCTGGTGAGCAAGTAGCTAGGCAGTCGAAGCATCATTAGAGTAATAGATCTAGGAGGTAGTCTGATGTGGGTACACAATCAAAATATGTTGACACTAGGGTTGACAGAGATGGAGGTGATAAATACCATGATGTGGATGTGGGTGATGATGTATATATCGATGATGATGGTAGGGATAAAATATAGGATGCTCTTGCTCACCACACAAAGGAGGAGTGGGGGATACTACAAGCAGAGTAGGATAACTTGGATGAGGAGGTGATAAGGTAGAAAGGTGAGGTGACTCATCTTCAGGGTGAGGTGGATGAGTTGCTTGGAAGATTGAGTGGAAATGATGCTACCGCTACTATCATGGCTCAATATGCAAATATCACAAGGCTCCAAGGTGAGGTGACTCGGTTGTAGGGTGAGGTGGATGGGCTACGGGCTAGGCTGAGCAAGGGTGATGATGTTGCTACTATTATAGCTCTCAGGGTAGAGTCATCTCAGTGAGCAACACGTCAGACGATGGATTTGAGGACTATCCATAGGCATACTACTTACATTGCTATGTTGGAGAATATTTTAGATCAATGTCAGATTCCTCTACCTGTTCCTCCTTCATCATTAGTTTCAGGTTCCAGTAGGTGGACTGAGTCTAGGTATAGTTCACAATCTCATAGGCCATATGGCTCACATGCTTCTCAAACATCAGCTCAAGGGCCTAGTAGGGGTCATGGGGGCACTAGCTAATAGCACGTTATTACCTCTTTTGATAGTTTTTGATTTTGTATATGAGCCTTAGTGCTCTTATGTATACAACCTGCAAGCATTTTGTACTTATGTGATTCATATATATACATGGATTTTATTGAATCATTTGTGTATGCACTTTTGTTTTATTTTATGTATGGATATATATGAACATGATGTGATGATGAATGCTTTTATTCTAATGATTCTTTGGTGTGTTATATAATTTTCACTTGATCTACTTTATTCTTGTTGTTTAATCAGGGGCACATATGAATGGTTTTGACTATGATGTGTGATTATGGAAATGATATGGTATGATTGAGGTGGTGATCTAGGGTTTTTTTTACAAAGACTCAAACATCCTAGTGATCTTAAACAAACTCTTTTATGTATCTCATAGATATTCATTATGTAAGGGTTGTCCTAGTGGTTTTAAATTTCTCAAGGATCAACTTTGTGTGCCATGCTTTTTCGTTCCCATTATGAGTTAGGTCAAACTGATCAATTGAACTCATATCAATAAGCTAGCTCATTTGAGAGTGGTCCTAGGTTTGTACAAAATAAGTTCACTAATGTGATAGACATGGCACCATGTGTAAGGATACCCCATTGCCAGGCGGGATTCATTCAGCCCATTCCATTACTGTAATGAGGATCATCCCATGGTTTTCAATACACTAAGAGTTCCAGGGATTCAAGATCCTTTCCCTTCTTTTATTTCATTATATTTTGGGGATTACTCAGAGCAATTTTATTTTTATTGCTTTCATTTTCTCATTTTGAGGAAGAGCAAGGGGAATTTTATTTCTTTGAGGCACTTTTTTAGGATACTTGCTCGTTTTTTAGAAGAGCAAGGGTTTTTTTTTGGAAATGCTTTTTGGGATACTTGCTCGCTTTGATGAAGAGCAAGGGATTTTCTCTTTTTTAGGGGGGGGATGAAGGTGGAGCTTGTCCTTTTGTCAAATCTATAGCATTCTAGACCATGCGCATAATTGGATGAACAAGGGAATCCTTTCACTTATGGAAATAACTACTTTTGACTTTGTCATTCCCAATATTCCAAATATTTTAAATGTGTGTTAATGTGTGTGGCCCAAGAGGAAATTTGATTGACCAGGAGTAATTTATTGCTTCTAAATATTGTTTTACTTTGAATTGAGGTTGTTCAAAAAACTAAGAATGGCTGAGTGATTGAAAACATTTTGAATTTTTTGATGGATTGATATTTTATAATGTTTGCGATACTTTTGATGCAATCGTGTAATTTTTATTACTAACAATTATACAATATCTATCTATTGGAGCAAAAATTGACTCAACATCTAAAACCCCCAATTTTTAAATTTTTGGTTTCAATATAATAAGCAAAAGTTGCTAACTTCTGTTGTATTTTCATCTGAGAAGTTGATTTCCATTTGTTTGAAAATTTAAAATCAATCTTAGCCATTTCTCTTTTGGATTCATCCTATGACCTTTGTGTTATCATTTGAAAAAACATTAAGGTCAAATTATATAAGCATCCAATACCATGGTAAAATCATAAAATACCTAGTGCTTTAAATTAAAGGTCATGACAATTATAATAATCGGACCTAAGCCTAATGAATAAACCCCTAAGTCCTAAAGTATTAAAAGAAAATAATTCAAAGCCTAATGATGAAACACTATGGTCTAAATTCTAAAACCTAAGGTTTGAAATAAAGGTCTTAAATAAAACCTCGAGAGTATGTGCTCCCTTACATTAAGAATTGAGCATCTTACACAGATCTAAGGGCAGTGCTTCATCGGAGTAAAATCCAATGGACGCACTCACTTTGATTAATCAACTCTTTAAAATGTTGTGGTCAAAGGAATTAATACCTAAGGTTTCAAATGAAAATTAATCAAATCTTTAAGGGTTTGCACCCCCTTTATATTAAACATCGAGCTAATCGGTTAAATCTAATGGCAACGCTTGATTAAGGTCTAATCGAACGATCGTTCTCTCATAAAAGATTCATTAAAAGGGATAAAGGCCAAAAATATTAATTAAAATGATAAACAATATTAACAAGGGTCTAACACGTTACTAATTCCCCCTTTTGGCTTAATCAAATATTATTGAAATAAAATAATGCACACCTTTTGATTATCAAGCTTGCAGGTTATAGGAAATCTAAAGGCAGCGCTTCATCAAGGAGAAAATGAATGGATGCCCTCAATATAATAAAACACCATGGTCTAACAATGCAAAAGCCTAAGTACAATGGTCGCGAAAGAACCAAAGACCATGCTTGATCGAGAATTGATCCAATAGATGCGCGTTTGTCACAAACCACCAAGGTATTATTATAAGGTTATGATTAAATTACACACAAAATGGAAAGATATCAACGAATGCGGTCTTTCACAAGATAATATGATGGTAGCACTTGCTTTAGATAAACAAATGTAAATTAGACAATAAGACCAAGTCAACACTTGATTAGTCAGATTAATCATTTTTAGTGAGGGTCCTAACACGTTACTAATCATTCCCCTTTCGCTTAATCAAGATTAAGGAAAATTAGTAGCATGCACTTTTTGGTTACCTAACTTGCAGGTTATAGAAGATCTAGGGTGGCGCTTGATCAAGTGTAAATTCGATGAATGCGCTTCACCATAAATCATCAAGGTTAGTTTAAAAACATTAATTGTGCTCATGATTAAATCCTGTGCAGATCTGAGGAATATCAACGAATGCGCTTCCACCAGGGATAATCCAATGGCAGAGTGCATCATAAAGAATTCAACCGATAAAAGGGTCCCATCCAAATCAAAATAAAAAAATATCTGACAGTTGTACATAATTGGGAAAGATCTAACAGTAGCGCTTTATCAGAACAAGCGCCCATTAAAAAAGATTCAACTATATCTTGATCTGACGACAGTGCCTAACCCACCAAAATCTAACAGTCATAATTTAATCAAGGACATACAAATTATCAAGTGTGATCCAATGGTTGCACTCAATCCAATCAAAGATCCTATGGTTGTGATCTCACAAAGCTATTAAAGGGTAGCACTTAATTGGATCCAACACCTTCTAAAAATAATATTATTACATCTCAATCTGATGATAGTGCTTGGCCAACCTAAATCTAAAAGCCATGATCTAATTAGAGCCTCACAAAGGACAAGAGCATCCATCATTGATCGATCCAGTGACCGCGCTTATACCAAATCCAATGGTGATGATTGGATAGAATAATGTGAACAATGTCCTAATGGTTGATTGAATAAGTGGTATTTAACCCAGATCAAATGGTTGTGCCTATCTTCGACTTAAATCTAACAATAGTACTTAGTCGAGACCATCAGAGAAAATTGAGGTCAAATAAAAAGAGCATAAGATCTACCAAATCCAACGATCATGGTGAATACTGATCAAATCTAATAGTCGTACTTTGCCAATCTACTTGGACGATAAGAGATAATTGGATGACTGCATAGGATCACATGGTTGATCGAACGGTAACCCATTGATGAGGTAATACGACTATTAAATGTCGTGTATTAAACAAAGGTTAGCCAAGGTTTGATTACTCTTTAATAACTAGTATACAATGAAGGATAAAGCCCTAATTAAATTTTGAATCGAAGATTAATATTCATCATGGAATGGAAGCCTTGGTCTGACATTTATTATGAATTTTATTAATCAATTAAGGTTAAAACATCTCCTATAATATGCACAATCTCCATTAATATGTACCCTTTATATTATAGTGCTAACATTCTTTCAGGCCCAAAAGTATTAAATGCAGGTGAATGATACGAATCTCATCCAACGACTATCATCGATTAAAGGATCCAATGGGCACACAATTCGATGACCAAATTTGATGATAGATCCCCAGAATAATCATCATCTTGATTAATGGTGTAACTATTTTGAAAGCCAAATTTTTTTCAAGACCAACAGAGTGGAAAACTTTCTCACGAAAAGCCACCATTTCCACATTCATAATTCCATGTCAAAAATATGTCCAGTTCGATGACCAATAAGGAAGCAATGTATTATTGCAAGTACATAGATTAAGGTCCCTACGAACATCCAAAATGAGAAAAGGCCACCTACCTTAACTGTCCCTATGAACAATGTAGCTTATTATGAAGCTTTACTACTAGGGTTAAGAAAAGCAAAAGAATTAGGTATTAACTACTTGATTGTAACAAGGGATGTAGAGCTTATTATATAGCAAATCAAAGGTAAATATCAAAATAAGCATCCTAGGCTTAAGCAATATAAAAATGCAATATTGGAAGAAATTAAAAAATTCTTAGCTTTCAATATCTCATTTATTCGGTGCATTGATGGTTTGAATTTGGGGGAAAGTGGATGAGAGATGGGGGAGAGGGAGAGGGACCTGATCCCTCTCCCTGATCCTCCTTCCCTGGTTCTTGTCCATTCCCTGATTCATCCCAGGTCATCCCACTCTGGGAATGGTTTGTAGTAGATGATCTCTTTAGGGGGAGATCCTTGCCCACTTTCTGCTCCTTTCCCAGTAGTTTTAGGGTTTCCTCATTTGAGTCCTAGGCCTGGTGCTTCCTAGGGATCCTCTAGGGTTTCTTGCATGTTCTTGGGATCCTATCTCTGATCTCCCTCAAGCTTTCCCTTAGGGTTTTTTGTAGGTTGTTACTGGGATCTGGTTCCCAGGGCTTTCTCGATTTGTGGTGGTTGTAGGTTGGGTTCTCGTTTGCTTCCTAGTGCTTCTCATGAGGTTATTTTTTCATCGAGGTTGGTATGGGGAGGTTAGTTTCCTCTTTTCTTGTGTTTCCTCTCTAGGATGCCTTTGGTTGTTGGTGGTCTCATCCCTTTGGGTGGGACCATGTTCGATTTCCTATTTGAAGGCTTCTTCTTGTTGGATCTACTTCTTGGTGGATGCTTTGAGCATTTGCATGGCCTTGGGGGGGCCTCTTCTTGTTCTTGAGTTATTCCCAGCCCCAGTCCTAGTTTCCTAAAGTTGTTCGTGTGCAAGGATGGGGATTCCTGGTCCTTTCTACTGGGATTCTTTGGGTTTTCAACTGCATGTCTTGATCTTGGGGGGAACCTATGATAATTGCATGCATACCCTTGGATACCTTAGTTTTGGCTTTCAAGTATCCCATATTTATGTCAACTACCAATTTTTGCTTAGGCTTCGTAGGTTTTCATTTTAGTTTCCTATTTGGAGGCTTCTACTTTCTGGTCCTGCTTCTTGGTAGGCTCTCAGAGCTTGTTCTTGGCCTTGGGGGGGCCTCTTCTTGTTTCTGAGTTGTTGCCAGTCCTAGTTCCATTTCCTTGAAACTATTCATAAGCAAGGATGGTGGGTTCCTGGTTCTTTGTGGCTTCTAGGATAATTTCTTTGTGTCTGTGTTTGTTTTCCCTGGCTCCTTCTAGCTTCCTCGTACTCCTATTGGCAGGATTCTAGTGCTACAATTTCCTAGATCCGTTCTTCTATTGGTTTTCTTGCTGGGTGAGATTTTCCTAACCTACTGGTTTTCCTATAGTTTTCCCGTTGGGCGGGATTTTTCAAACCCGTTTTTCTATTGGTTTTCCTGCTAGGCGGGACTCTCCAAACCTGTTGGTTTTCTTGCGAGGTGGGATTTCTCAATTTCTTTTTTCTGCTGTATTTCCCATTGGACTGGATTTTTTAGATCTACTGGTTTTCCTACTGGGTGGGATTTTCCAGATCTACTGATTTTCCCACTGGGCAGGATTTTCAATCTAGTGGTTTTTGGCTACTTCCCGCTGGGCAAGATTTTCAAATTCATCATCCTACATTTTTTTTTGTTAGGCGGGATTTTTCAAAACTGGTGGTTTCCTGCTGGGCAGGATTTCTCAAAATTGGTGGTTTCCTGCTAGGCAAAATTGGTGGTTTCCCGCTAGGTAGGATTTTTCAAAATTGTCTATTCTCGCTGGGTGGGTTTTTCCAAACTATTTATTTTTCGTTGGGCGAATTCTTCAAAAAAAAATTTCTTGACCTTTTGTTTGGTCGGTTGACCTATTGTAAAAATGTTTTGGGGTTCTTTCAAAACCCTCTTTTAATATAATTTTAACCTACCCAAAAAAAAATATCTCATTTATTCTAAGAGAACAAAATCATGTTGTAGATCTCTTAGCTATGAATGCCTTAGGCCTAGATCACCTAGAAATAACTACATAATATATAGACATATTCCCAACTATTTCAATCTATAAGCCTTCTATGCCAGATAACATATTTTACCTATAGGTATTTCAATATGATGTACACATTAAAGATTTTATGACTCTGCAAAATCAATATGTAGATATAATTTGTGATGAAAAGGATGAAGACAAGCTAAAAGACCAAATAGGAGAGGCATTAGAAGTAATCCAGTTGAAAACTAATAGGATACCCAAAGGGTTGGTTTCCCTAGAGATTTTATTTGATGATTTTGACAAAGCTTACGAGCCTTTACACAAAGAAGTAATATTTGAAGACATTAACATTGGTACAATGAAATAACCCATAATAGTGAAGGTAGATATGGCCTTACCTGCAAAATAAAAGGTTGGATACATCAGTTTCTTGAAGAAGAATAAGGAACATTTTGCTTAGACTTATGAAGACCTTCAAACCTTCAAAACAGATGTAATGACACACATAATACCCCTGAAGGAAGATTCTAAGCCATTTAGACAAAAATAGAGGAAGTACAATCCAAATTTGCACCCAATAATGCAAAAGCAAATACAAAAATTGCTATATTCCAAAATAATCATAAAGGTAAGATTTTCTTCTTGGATATCCAATTTAGTACCAGTCAAAAAAAATAATGGTGATATCAGACTCTTTGTAGATTTTAGAAACTTAAACAATATTTCATTAAAAGACAATTACCCATTGCCCAATATGGAACAACTATTACAAGCAATAGTTGGCTCAACTAGGTTGTCCTTGTTAGATGGATTTTCTGGATACAATCAAATTCAGATTAATCTAGAAGATAGACATAAAACAACATACACTACACCATGGGACACATTTGAATATTTAAGAATACTTTTTGGACTGATGAATGCAGGTGCTACTTTCCATAGAGCAATGGACTTTACCTTCAAAGGACTAATGTTAAAAATAGTAGTTGTATAACTGGATGATATCATAGTATTTTTCGAGAATCTAGAAGATCACTTAGAACACTTAGCTACAATTTTTGCTCGGTGGAAAGAGTTTGCAATTTATTTATTTCCCAAGAAGTGCATATTTGAGACCACACAAGGAAATTTGTTAGGTCATATAGTTTCAGAAAAAGGAATAAGCATTGACCCAGAAGAATAGAAGCTATATCCAAAATTCCTCCCCCCAAAAATTTAAAAGGAGTCAAGTCATTCTTTGGTAAAATAATTTTTTTTAGAATATTTTTCCTAAATTTTGTAGAGATGACCAAACCCATAAATGACATGGTTAAGAAAATTGGAGAAATAAAATGAACATAAAATATGGAAGCATTCAATAAAATAAAAGAAGCCATTTCTATTACTCCAGCCCTGAGCTGCCCTGACTATTCTAATGATTTTAACATTTATTCATATGCATCTGAATATTCTATTGTTGCAGTTCTTTCACAAAAGATGATGAAAACAATGAAAGGCCAATAGCCTTCATAAGTTTAGGTCTGAAAGGAGCACATCTTAAATACACCTTATTGGAAAAGCATGCTTATGTAGTTATTCAATATTTAGAATAATTTAAAGGTATATTCGATTCAAACAAAGTTTATTGTTGCATCCCTTTCATAACAATAAAAGATATTTTACCCAATCTGAGTCATTAGGAAGGCTATCAAGATGGATGGTGAAACTCTTGCAATATGATGTTGAATTCAAAATAGTCAAACTGTAAAAGGATAGGGCTTAGCCAAATATCTGGCATATAGAGGAGAGGACTCTAATAATGTTATCACAATAGATGAAATGCAAGATAATAGAAGAAACAATAATGGATAATGTAAATGGTATGATGAAATTCTGGCATATTTACAAACTCTGTTTTTCCCTAAAGATATATCAACAAATAGAATGAGGTCAATAAAACTTTAAGCTTATAAATATTATGTTCAAGATGGTATACTTTATTGGAAGCACTCATATGGAGTGTTATTAGTCTGTTTATATAAAAATGAAGTCCTAGAAATAATTAATGAATTTCATAGTGGTTTCTGTGGAGGACATTTTGATCCAAAATCTACAACTTATAAAATAATGAGATCAGGGTATTATTGGCCTTCTATTTTTAAGGAAGTATATAAATATGTCAGGAACTATCATAACTGTTAGGATTTTGTAGGAAAGAAGCAGCTAGCAACCATGCACCTCAAGCCAGTAATCATTGGAGCACCTTTTGCCCAATGGGGTATTGACCTAATTGGAGAGATCAAGCCTAATTCATCTGGCTAGCACAAGTGGATCATAACTTCAACAGATTACTTTACAAAGTGGGTAGAAGTTGCACCTCTAAGAATATCCAAAATTGCCATAATCATCAAATTCTTGGAAGAAAACATTCTCACCAGGTTTGGAGTTCCTCAAAAAATGGTAATAGATAATGCACAATATTTTGTTTCATATGAAATGGTAGATTTTTGTGCTGAATATGGAAATGAACTATCCCATTCTGCTAATTATTACCCCCAAGAAAATGGTCTTGCTGAGTCATCAAATAAAAATGTAATAACTAGAATAAAAAGATCATTGGGTAAGAACAAAAGGGGATGGGATAGTGAACTTAAATTTTCTCTATGGGCTAATAGGTTTTCTGTTAAAAGAAACACAGGAAGGACTCCCTATGAGATGGTATATGGAGAGAAAGCCTTATTACCTTCAAGAATAGAAAAATTGGCACTTTCCCTCTTGTTGCAATATCATGAAGACCCCAACCCTTTACAAAGAAGGCTAGATCAAATTGTCTTGCTAGAAGAGCAAAGAAGATAAACCCTTAATAGAATGATGGAACAAACCCAGAAAACTATAAAATTATTTAATAAGAAAGCCAAGGGTACTCCTTTTTCTCAAGGAGATACAATCATCTATTGGGATCCTAAAAATGATAAGCATGGTGAAAAGGGTAAACTTGAACCTAAATGGATTGGTCCATACCAGATAGCCCATGTTATAGGGTAGAATACTTACAAGTTGCAGACTTTACAGGGAGAACTAATGGCTATCCCTATTAATGGCCAACACCTCAAGATGTACAATCCCTGTTGAAGGTAAAATTAAAAAAAAAATGGAAAAGCAAAAATCCCAAAAACATAGTGATGTATTTTGTCATTATTTTGTTTTATAGATAAACTTTTCTTTTATTGTTAGTATAATTCTGAATTTGTTGTTACTCATGGTATTCTTAGTTTGATGAGTATACATTACTGTTGATTCGTCCAAAAATAATAGGAAGAAATGAGATCTATTTTAGACTTTGATGAGATTTACAATTTTTCAAATATGAGTGTTTATGCAATGGTTATTTGATATGAGATAAAACAAAATGAAAACATAGCTAATTGAAACACCATGTCAAAGCCACACATTACAAATTAAACTTAAGGTGACTTCAAGGTCCAAAGAGCCGAGTTATCTTTGAGAGGGTGGTTGAGCTAAAAATCATTACACCATCCTTTTTAGTCAGAAACTAATCCTCAACTCAGGAATACCCTTTGCACTATTTGTTTATATCAAATACTTCTCAAACAAGAAATAAAATGAAAAATAAAGTAAATTGAGTCAATGCCTAAGATATCTTGGAAACCTCTACCAAGGCTATAGACGCTTGACTGGCAGTAGGGTAAAACCATATGGGATTAGAAGCAACTCCACCGAGGCTATAGACTCTTGACTAGCAGTGGAGCTCTATAGAATGGTGAAAATATTTAAGAGTGAAATCATACATTAGGCTTAACTATTTTTTTTATATATGGTAAAGTTATGAAAGACTTAGAAATCAAAATGAATGCACAAACACACACATGGGCCAAAGCATGATGGAACAAATAGCTTTGACAAATAGCTGAAACAAGCATGATAATATATCTAAAAAAACTCATCTATTTCTAAAATTTTGACCCTAGTTTCCAAATTGAATAAAAGGAATTACAATTTCATACTCTATTGCTTTTATATCCTATTGTTTGTACAATTTTTCATTTTAAAAAATTGTTGTTTTGTTTTTTAAAGCTTTGCTTATCAGTCTTGATGATTTGAATTTTTGTCCAAAATTGCAATAAAACCAGGAGATTCTATAATTCTCAAGTGCCTCATGTTTTCAGCACATTGTCCCAGTAAAAGACTATGTTGGAGCCAATATTGACTCAACATTTGAAACCCCCAATTTTTAAATTTTTGGTTTCAATATAATAAGCAAAAGTTGCTAACCTCTGTTGCATTTTCATCTAAGAAGTTGATTCCTTTTATTTGAAAATTTAAAATCAAACTTAGTTGTTTCTCTTTTTGATTTATCCTATGACCATTGTGTTATCATTTGAAAAATCATTAAGTTCAAATTATATAAGCATCCAATACCATGGTAAAATCATAAAATACTTGAAGCTTTAAAGTAAAGGTCATGACAATTATAATAATCGGACCTAAACCTAATGAATAAACCCCTAAGTCTTAAAGTATTAAAATAAGATAATTCGAAGCCTAATGATGAAACACTATGGTCTAAAGTCCAAAACCTAAGATTTTAAATAAATGTCTTAAATAAAACTATGAGGGTATGCGCCCCCTTACATTAATAATCGAGCACCTTACACAGATCTAAGGGCAACACTTCATCAGAGTAAAATCCAATGGATGCGCTCACTTTGATTAATCAAATCTTTAAAATATTATGGTCAAAGGAATTAATACCTAAGGTTTTGAATGAAAATTAATCAAATCTTTGAGGGTTTGTGCCCCCTTTAGATTAAACGTCGAGCTAATCGGCTAAATATAATGGCAGTGCTTGAAAAAGGCTTGATCGAACGGTCGTGCTCTCATAAAAGATTCATTAAAAGGGATAAAGGCCAAAAATATTAATTAAAATGATAAAAAATATTAACAAGGGTCTAACGCATTACTAATTCCTCCCTTTTAGCGTAATCAAATATTATTGAAATAAAATAATGCACCCCTTTCAGTTATCAAGCTTGCAGGTTATAGGAAATCTAAAGGCAGCACTTCATCAAGGAGAAATCGGATGGATGCGCTCAATCTAATAAAACATCATGGTCTAACAATGCAAAATTCTAAGTACAATGGTCGTGGAAGAACCAACAACCGTGCTTGATCGATAATTGATCCAATGGATGCATGTTTGTCACAAACCACCAAGGTAAACCAAGGTATTATTATAAGGTTATGATTAAATTACACACATAATGGAAAGATATCAATGGCAATGCTCTTTCACGAGATAATATGACGGTAGTGCTTGCTTTAGATTAAAAAAGGTAAATCGAGCGATAAGACCAAGTCAACACTTGATTAGTCAAATTAATCATTTTTAACGAGGGTTCTAAAACGTTACTAATCATTCCCCTTTTGCTTAATCAAGATTAAGAAAAATTAGTAGCGTGCACTTTTCGGTTACCTAACTTGCAGGTTATAGAAGATCCACGGTGGCGCTTGATCAAGAGTAAATCCGACGAATGCGCTTCATTGCAAATCACCAAGGTTAGTTTGAAAACATTAACCGTGCTCATGATTAAAGCCTGTGCAGATCTGAGGAATATCAATAGACGCACTTCCACAAGGGATAATCCAACGGTAGCGCACATCACAAAGCAGTTAACTGATAAAAGGGTCCCATCCAAATCAAAATAAAAAGAGATCTGACGGTCACGCATAATCAAGAAATATATAACGGTAGCGCTTTATCAGAGCAAGCACCCATTAAAAAGGATTCTACTACATCCTAATCTGACAATAGTGCCTAACCCATCGAAATCTAACGACTGTAATTTTTTCAAGGACATACAAAAGATCAAGTGTGATCCAACGATCACACTCAATTCAAGCAAATATCCTATGGCTACAATATCACAAAGCTATTAAAGGATGACCAGTCGTATAAAAACAAAATGAGATCCGACGATCGCGCACAATCGGGAAAGATCCAAGGGTAGCGCTTAATCGAATCCAACACCCTATAAGAAAATATGATTACGTCCCAATTTGACAGAAGTTCTTGGCCAACCTAAATCTAACAACCATGATCTAATCAAAGCCTCAAAAAGGACAAGAGCATCCATCATTGATCGATCCAACGACCACGCTTATACCAAATCCAACGATGATGATTGGATCGAATAAGGTGAAAACTATCCTAATGGTTGATTGACTAAGTGGTATTTGACCCAGATCAAATGGCCATGCCTATCTTCAACTTAAATCTAATGGCAGTGCTTAATTGGGACCATCAAAGGAAATTGAGGTCAAATAAAAAGAGCATAAGATCTATCAAATTCGATGATCATGATGAATCTCGATCAGATTCGATGGTCACGCTTGGCCAATCTACCTTAACGATAAGAGATAATCAGATGACTACACAAGATCACATGGTTGATCGAACGGTAACCCATTGATGAGGTAATATGACTATTAAAGGTCGTATATTAAAAACAAAGGTTAGCCATGGTTTGATTACTCTTTAATAACTAGTATACAACGAAGGGGAAAGCCCTAATAAAATTTTGAATCGAAGATTAATATTCACCATGGAATGGAAGCCTTGGTCTGAAATTTATTATGAATTTTATTAATCAACTAAGGTTAAAATATCTCCTATAATATGCACAGTCTCCATTAACATGTACCCTTTATATTATAGTGGTAACATTCTTTCAGGCCCAAAAGTATTAAATGCAGGTGAACGATACGAATCTCATCCAACGACTATCATCAATTAAAGGATCCAATGGGCACATAATTCGATGACCAAATTTGATGATAGATCCCCAGAATAATCATCATCTTTATTAATGGTGTAACTATTTTCAAAGTCAAATTTCTTTCAAGACCAACAGAGTGGAACACTTTCTCACAAAAATCCACCATAACCACGTTCATAATTCCACGTTGAAAAGATGTATAGTTCGATGACCAATAAGGAAGCAATGTATGATTGCAAGTACACTGATCAATATCCCTATGAACATCCAAAATGAGAAAAGGCCACCTACCTTAACTGTCTAACATTAGAAAGTGACACTTTGGTTGGTCTCTATTGGTAAGTTTGAAAAGGCAGTTGGTGGTGCAATATTAATGATAAATTATGCAATGACAGTGAACCCACTTCACCATTGAGTACTTAAGATCACCATATCAAATAAACTTACCACCCTAGTAATCTCGAGCAAATGACTCGTTTGAACGAGCAGAATGTAAGAAGAGAATAGAAAACTTCATTTTAGTAGACTAAAACAATTACAGACAACAATATGGAGGCTTGGGTAACTGATTTCATGCCCAAAGACATAGAGGAGGCAGTAAAGTTTATCACTGACCAACTACCATACGCCAAACTCCCTGGACCAGTTGTACCTGGTACTACGATATACAAGTTCACCCATAAATGTGGGCTAGGGAAAAAGCTCACTCCCGCACAATAATACGAAATGGAAAATAACTGCATAAAAATTTTCACTTGCACAATGGAGAATGATAAAGAGATGCCCTTGGTTTTTAGCAGATTTATTCAACAAATCAAGGAGACTATAGCATAAGGGTTTCCCCATGAGCACTAGGTCGACTAGTAACCTTGGAAAGCTTATATATCTGAAGGTTCACTACTCTCCCAACTTGCTGGATTGTTTATCCATAGCGTATAACAAGAATACCATAATGTTTTGAGACAAAAAATATAGACCAATATTCAGCATCACTTCTAGGCACATCAAACGGGTTTTCAAACTAGCGCCTGCAAATAATCAACTAGTGAAACTATTAATTGAAAGACAATCTCAAATGTTAACTAAGTTAGATATTTTAAAATCATCTTTCGAAGTGCATGAGAAAGTAGTTGATAAATTTCTAATAGCAAAAAACTACTTTCAAACCATGGGTCTGAGACTTCTGTGATATGATTAACATTGTATCAGGAGTACAAGACCTCAGTGTAGTGGGTAGGAGAGTGTTACATTTAGTAGCATAGTGTAATCAAGAAATAGGCACCCCAGTCTATGCATGGGAGCGAGTCTTGAGTGATCAAATGCACTCATAAATGATAGATTTAAAAGAGGTAATTCTGAAACAAAGATAGGAGATGCCTATTTTTTCTAATTACTCCATCCTCATACACCTACTGGTAGGACAATAGGAGAAGAATGCTAAAAAAGAGTTGAGGCCATCGAGAGTCCTTATGTCCAAACTAGCTTTTGGAAGATACACGAAGGTCGTTCTCACATGGGTTGGTTCTGTGGCATGTTCATGGTAAAATTTCACTAGATTTTGATTGGTTTTCTACCTCATTAACTAGGGCTTGGGGTGAGAGCCTTTATAAAAGAAAAATATATAGGATACTATTTCTTCTTCAAATTTTTCACATACATTCGGCTCTATGGAGCTAATATTCCCCTAAAAATATTGGCAATGTATTGTCCCTTATCCCTCGTTGCCCTAGAACTGTGCAGACAGGTGGCTAAAGAGGCTAAAATTAGGCTAGTGAAGGAACACGAAAGAGTTCCATGGCTCAGTATCCCTTGCAGGTTTGGAAGTTACATATTTATGGGATACCTAGCTTTACTCAAGGGGATGTATGATTTGGATATCATGGATTTTGAGGAGATAACTTGGAGGTCTTATGATCCGAATGGAAAATATAAAAAGTCAATGAAAATTTGAGAATACGCCTGGGTCAAGCATAGGAATGATGCTTATGAAGAAGAGCTATTAGAGGCTATAAAGACATGGAAAGATTTACAAGTTGTATGGGATAAGTACCCCTTCTATGAAATGGGTAATTCACAAATACATAAAGCATACGAGTATCCATAGGAATTGGTTTTCCTTAGAGGGATTTCAGTAGAATCTGTGGCCCCCTCTTATCGAAATCCACTTAGACAATTAGAGAGGGCCCTGTGTTAGAATTGATAGAGGATCAGGGCATCGACCAGTTGGAGGTTACCATGAAACCTATATATATTATAGAACAACAGGTCAAAGCCCTTGATAATGCCCCCCTTAGGTTGGAGGTGACACCTAGCACTTCTCAGAAGGTCCCAAAAAGCTCAAGTGCAGCAAAAGGAAAGGAGATGGTTGCAACACCAGCACAGGAGCAAATTTCTCCCTAGAAAGCTATAGTTCCCATCTCTAGCCAACTATTAACAGTAACCAGTGTGATGAAGCTATCCCCTAGAGCTATTCCTAGCTCTTTGAAGATAAAATATAGGGAAATAGTAATTCCATCAGTAATACAAATGAAGATAAAAAGAGGTGAAGGATTTGGAGGTATCTTCAGAGATCTTGAAGTCAAAAAGCAAGTACATCTACTCCAGAGGTTACGAGACAAAGGCTAGCACTGCCCTCCACCAATATTGTGTTGAAAAAATCTAAGGAACAAAAAACTTTTAGTAATGCCCAGGAGAAAGAGCTACAAATGGTACCATGAATGGGAAGTAGGGGATATGATTCTGCAGCATGGATGGAAATAGAAACTCCCATATCATATATAATAGAGGTGAAATTGTTTGTCCTATAGGAACCTGTTGTTCTTAAAGTCGATGAGATAACTGGATGGATGACAGTCCTTGGAAAAGAAGGTGATATGGTTGAAGTGGCCAAAGTAGTACATGCACAAAATTTGGATCAATTGCATCAGAACAACACCAAATTGAGAAGCCAACTGGAAACTAGTGATAAAGAAAAGGTAAATATGCAAGCCTTGATAAATAAACTATAGGAAGAGCTAGCTCAGAAGAACACCACAGTGACTTAGCCCCCCAAAGTGGTAAAGATCCTCAATTATACATACTATTTGAATGCAACAAAAAAGGAAATGTCAAAGAAGATTTGAGACAGAATTGAGGGGATCAATGAAATATTCAGGCGTATTAGGGTGATTCGAGTTACTACTCAAGATATGGAAATTTTAATCAGTCAAAAGGAAGAAGACCTCGAGATCATCTGCCCTACTCTTGATTTAATGTCAGAGTAATTTGAATATATGCAGAATCAAGAAGTATTATTGAATGATGGGACTGAGGTCAAGTGCAATATTAAGTTCATGAGGGCAGCTATGTTTGTATCCAAAATGGGAAGATGGTACAGTAATTTTGCAAAAAAAATTAGTCTGTTATATGACATGACAGAAAAATTGGCAGATATAGGACTATCATTGGAAGAATTTCTGGAAACTACTAGTGTAGAAGATCTCCTGAAAAACAAAATAGAATATTTTGATTGTGATCTCGATGATGATCCTAAGATGACTAGATAGACTACTTTCTTGGTAAACACCATGGAAATGTTGATCACCCATTATGAAAAAAGCAAAAATTACATTAATGTACAGAATTACAGTATTCTGCAAGAAATGAACATGTTGAGGTTTTATGTGTCTTTTGACATTGATGCCTGGAAGATGATTGGTAAAAATATAATATGGTTTAAGCAAGGAAATAAAGGGAAAGAGATCAAAATTTGCAGCATGCAGCTAGAAATGATTTCCCTCCTTAGAGATGAAGAACAGGTCAAACAGAAGGGAAACATCCAAAGTAGAATATCAACCAGATACTCAGCAAAAAATAGTAAGATAAGAAGCCAATGATAGAAAGGTAGAGGAGGGAAGTCCCCAGCATACTAGCATCACTAGTTGAACCACTTAGAATAAAAAGGAGCCAAAGAAAAGCATATAGTATGAATAAAATAAAATTATAGAAGCCTCTCATGTGCAAGGATGGGATTCTTGGCCCCTGTTGTTGGGGTTCTCTGGGTTCTGCTGCATTTTTCAAATAATGGGAGGATCTAATCTATGCATGCAAACCCTGGATCCCCTAGGCTAGGCTCCCAGGGATCTCATCTTTGTGGTTGTTACCTCTTCCCGCTTGGGATCCCCAGTCCCTGTATCCCTGTCCCTTAACCTATCTTTTCCTGTTGGTTGTCCTGGGGGCGGGATTATCTTGGTGGTGCTTTCTGGATGCTTCCCGATGGGTGAGATATCCTCTTTGCTGGTTTTCAACTGCTTCCTACTGGGCGACCTCCTTTTTTTTGGGCAGGATGGTTTCCCGCAGGGCGGGATTCTCCAGAACTGCTGGGTTTCCCGTTGGGTAGGTTTTTCTCATTTCCTGCTAGTTTTCTCAGGAGGTAGGATTCACTTGGTACAAGTTTTTGTTGCTTCCTACTGGGTGGGATCTACACTAAGATGGATTTCAGCTACTTCCTGATGGGCAGGATTCACTCTTTGGTGTTTTTTCAACTGCTTCCTGCTGGGCGAGATTTATATTATAATGGTTTTTTTCTACTTCTTGCTGGGCGGGATTTACACGATGGCGATTTTCAGTTGCTCCCCACTGGGCGGGATCTTCAAACTTACTTTCCTTTGAAATTGGTGGTTTCCCACTGGGCGGGATTGTTCAAATTTACCTGTTCCCGCTGGGCGGGATTTTTGTTTGTTTTTCATTTTCAGGGTATTGGTGCCTTGAGCTCAGAATTTTGTTGTAATGGCTTATTCTCGGCATGTTATTTCCAACTCTTATGTAATCAGGTTTTGGGATCCTAGTTAAAACCCACTGTAAATACAATAGCTACTTATCAAAAAAAAAAAATTATAGAAGCCAGTTGTGCTAATTTTGGAAGACTAATCGGATGATGACAAGTGTGGGGTCAAGATTAAACCAAGAATAATAGATTCAAGAACCTGTAACTATAAATACACCAATTGTGGTTAGAGTCTGCATCAAGCATTTAGATAGCATTTTTTATAAGAGCTATACTTGAGTGCCCTGCAAGTTGTGTTGTTGTATCTCCTTTTGTGTCTATTTTCTTTGCCATTCCTTATTCTTCCCTTTGCTATGCAGGATTTTGGAATTCATGAGGATGGACTTTTGTGTTGTAGGCACGCTTGATGCGATCTTGATATACTCGTAGATGTTCTAAGGTATTGATTTACCTTTCATCAAGGAGTGTTAATTTGTCAAGATGTGCTTGTCTAGCTGTGTCATCATCCATGAATTCTTGCAATGTAACTCATAAAGAAGGGATATCAAGCTCAAGAGGTATGATTGCTTTGATGTCATAGACCAATGAAAAAGGTGTTTCCCCAATTGGTGTTCTAATGCTTGTTCGATAAGCCTATAATGCCAAGGGGAGTTGAGTGTACCAATCTCTATGATTCTCTTTGACAATTTTCTTGAGAATGGCTATCACAGTCTTATTGGTCGCTTTAGCTTGTCCATTTGCTTATGGGTAATAAGGAGTCAAGAAACTATGTTGGATATTGTACTTGTTGCATAAGGCTCAAACATCCTTCTTATTAAATGACTTTCCATTATAAAAAATGATCTTGGAAGGAATCCCAAAACGATAGATAATATGTTGAAGTTTAAACTTTGTTATTCGAGGTCCAGTCGTAGTGGTCATTGGAATTGCTTCGACCCATTTGGTGAAGTATTCGGTGGTAGTTATGATGAATTTATGTTGTCCCAAAGAGGCAGGTGAAATTTTTCCAATCAAATCTAGACCCCATTGTGAAAAGGGCCAAAGGCTTTGAATGGGTTGTAAAGCTTGTGATGGTACATGAGTTAAATTGGTGTGATGTTGATATTTCTTGACGTATTGACAACAATCACTTTCCATGGTGGTCCAATAATAATCCATGCACAAAATGCACTTTGAAATGGCCATTCCACTAAAGTGGCCACCACAAGTACCATCATGGGCTTCAGTTATGGCTCGCTGTGCCTCCATGGGATCTAGACATCGAAGTAGGACTCCATCATAGCCATGTCTATACAACACATCCTCCAAGAGTGTAAAAACAAATTTTTTTTTGTTTGAATGATCTTTTTGTAGTTCACATCATTTCTAATGGGAGGATCCTAAACTTGAGAAAGTCTTTTATCTCATTAAGGTTAGAATTGTATGGCTCCGCATGAACCAAACAAACACTCTTCTCACCTTTAGATTCTACTCGTTTTATTTTTGAATTGGACATTGTTATTATGATAAGTGGTTGGACTTCTCCATGTCCATTCTTAGGAATCAAGTATCCCAAAGAAGTTATTGCATCCACAAATATGTTAGTCAAACAATACAAGTTGCCAATCAAATTCTCTAGCAACTTTGTTGCTAGTTCATGCTATTGTTTCAATATTGGTTCTTTGCTTTGGTACTCTCTCTTCACTTGACAAACAATAAGCTAAGAATCACCAAATATGCTTATTCATTTAATGCCCATAGCTATAGTTGATTGAAGCCCCAATATTAGGGCTTTGTACTCTATGTTGTTATTTGTGCATGGGAAGTCGAGTTTGAATGATAAAGAAATTGGAATTCCTTCGGGTGTGTAAAACACAACTCCAACACCTTGTCCCTTTTGCCACTTTGATCCATCAAAGAAGAGTGTCATGTCAACATCATCATCGGGAGGGACTAGTTCTTCTTGTTTAGTGATGGAAAAGATCGAATCATTTGGAAGCTTGATAAGTATTAGTTGATCATTTGGTAATGGAGCTTCTGCAATTTGATCAGCTATCACCTAACCTTTGATGGATTTTTGGCTAATGAATTCAAGGTCAAATTTTATTAAAATCATTATCCATTTTACGGTACAAGTGTTGTTGTATGCGCGAGTCATCATGTAATGTAGAGGATTCTCTCTAGCTATGATATAGGTAGTGTTACTTAGCATGTAATGTTTGAGTTTCTTAGTGGTGAAAACCACTGCTAAGCACAACTTCTCGATGTAAGCATATCTTGTCTCATAACTTACTAATGTCTAATTAATGTAATAAATTGCTTGTTCCTTATGATTTTCATTTTTTTGTGCAAGCATTGTCCCTAGTGCAAACTCTGTTGTAGAGATATAAAGGTGAAAAGGGAATCTTGGATGAGGTGACGTAAGAACTAGTGGTGAAGCCAAATACTTCTTTATGTCATTGAAAGCCTCTTGACATTAAGTTGTCCAAGAAAATATTACTCCCTTTTGTAGCAAGCGATTGAAAGGCCCACATTTGTTTCAGAGTTATGCAATGAATCATCGGATAGATTGAATATTTTCTTGCAAACTATGTAACTCTCTTAGATTTGTTGGAGGTGGCATCTCAATGATGGCCTTGACCTTATCAGGGTCCACTTCAATGCCTCACTTGGAGATAATGAATCCTAGAAGTTTTTCTGATGTGACACCAAATACGCACTTCTTAGGATTTAACCTTACCTTATGTTCAAGTAATCGATCAAAAACTCTCTAGAACCTTAATATGCTCAAGACGTGTTTTATATTCTCTAGAACCATAATATTCAATGATTTTATGCATATAGTCATGGAATATGTACGTCATGGCACATTGATAATTAGCTCCTACATTCTTAAGACTAAAAGGCATCACCTTGTAGAAAAAAGTCCCCCAAGGTGTTGTAAATGTCGTTTTGTGTTGGTCCTCAAGATTAATTCGAATTTGATTGTATCCTAAGAAACCATCCATTAATGAAAGCATTTCATGGCCTGCGTAAGAGTCTACAAGTTAATCGATGTTAGGTAGAGAAAATTCATCCTTAGGGCATGCTTTATTTAAATCTCAAAATTTGGTGCATAAGTGTATCCCCCATTCAGCTTGCAAATGGGTACCATGTTAGAGAGCCACTCTAGATAAATCAATTGGGATAATAAAATTCATGTCTAGTAGCTTTTGTAGCTCTTCCTTGACAATTAATGCTATAGTTGGATGAAGTTTCCTTAGTTTTTGCTTAAAAGTCTTAGCATCTGGTGCTAAGGTAAGGTTGTGGACCACCAAATTGGGGTCAAGACCAGGCATGTCCTTGTATGACCATGCAAATATGTCTTTCTTCCTTGTTAAGACTTTGATCATATGTTCTTTCTCTTCTATGGATAAATATTTTGTAATTTTCATGATTTTTGGATTATTCGTGTCTTGGCTAAGGTTCACATTGATAGATTCTTTGATAAGCATATGAGAACCTTCTTCCAACTAATGTGGAGTTGGGATGAGATGGATATGATCCTCCACATGCTCAAATGGCTCAAGCGATCTCTCCTCTACTTCAGTTTGAAAAACTAAAGTAGATGAGGATGAAGGTTGCTATGGGATGTAAGCATTTGAAGCTCATAAAAACTCTTTAGATAGGATAAATTAGGTGATGTATGGTGGGGATGAAATCCTATCAATGGTGATAAGGCTAGCATCGATCAAAATCAACTTTGCCAAATTGTATGGATTACAAAGTGGGGTGAACATTTCAACAAAAATCATATTGACTTGGTGGAAATGAGGTGGTTGTGATTCAAGGAGTGATGGCTCACTCTCTCTAGGTTGTAACTAACCTAAGGTGGATGAATAGTGATGTTGCAAGACCGACCAAGGTGGTGGTGGTGAATCTGGCTCAAGGCACTCACGCTCCTTGTTGAAGCAAAATATGGTGTGATCTATGGGAAACATCTTGGTATAACACTCATCTCTCTTGATGGGCTCTGTAGGGGCCACATATTCTTGGGGATCATCAAATATTCAAATGATCCAATCTAGGTTTGCTTCCATCTATTGGAATTCCTCAAAATCCTCATCAAATATATAATCCCCAAAGTATTCATCAAAGATGTAATCATATCGAATATGATCAATCATGAATGTATGCAATACAATCTCTAGAAAGGTCTCATTTGCAATAGAATGAATATATCTTTTATATTAAACAGGGGAGCCTGAATCTCCCAAAGTTATAATGCTTTGAATTGCCCCAAGTGTAATGGGGGCAATGTTACAATGATATTATACAATACAAGTGTCCAAATGAACAATGGTGGCACTCAAAATAGATAAACTAGTGTTCTTTCTTCTTTCGCTATAGCTTCAAAGAGATGAGTGGGATTCTGCTATCCAATGTAGGGACCACTCTAGATTGAGCAACTCTCCAAGATACCTACTCCCTACACACATATAAAAAAGGAAACAAAGTTTAGTAGCAAATGTATATAAAGATATAAAGCATGCAATAGAAAAACCCTTGAATGAAATAGTAAATGCAAAAAATAGAGAACATAAAATAGAATGCCTTGCTAAGAAATCAACTTACTGATCATCATGATATACTTTCTTTTCGATTTGAGAAACCGTAGACGTGCGATGAAGACTACTAAATCATGCACGGGCGGTGGGAAAATCGCGTAGATGCGATTTTGACTGTAAAACCACAGACAGAGAGTGTAGACTAAATGCAATATTGTTATAAAATGGAGCGTTTGGGCTTCGTATCTCTCATCTCCTTGAGATGCTTGCAGAGCTCTGGTCCTATTTTGGTAGCCTGATGGTACAAATTTTCAACCTCCTTTGGTGGATGGAGTGAAGGTGCCTTTATAGGTCCCTTAGGATTTTGGAGGGAAATGAGAGGTGGTAAGCCAGGATTGCCAAGTGGTAATCCAGGGTTGCCAAATGGAGGGGGTAGTTAGAGTGAGTCACCTAGGGTGTCTCACTTAACTAGGGTGAGGTGGATGCAAGTGGAGTGATATGTGGAGGGTTACCCCATGTGAAGGGACAAAGGGGACAAGGGTGTATGAGATGTGGCAAGGTGGTGTAGTGAGGTGGCTAGGACACATGTCTAGTGGGTAGGCAAGGTATCCTAGGCTGATTTTCTAGATTTAATAAATTTGAAAAATAGGATAATGTGTAGGATTTATATACCTAAGTCTAAACTTAGGCATATAATCTTATTATGTAGGATTTTATGTGGGATGGCAAATGATGACTTTATGGATGACCAATTTTTGGTGTCTATAGTTTGATTAATTCTGGATTGGTCCATATCTCATTAAGGAATGCAAAACCTCAAGTGTATACCAATTATGGGATTTGGAGGGCAAGTTGGTGCCAATCCCAGTAAGCGGCCAATATCTAAAACACTATGCATGATCTGCCTTGAGAAGTTGTATATGTATGTATATATTTCCTTTGTTTTACCTTATACAGAAGTAGATTGTAATTTTCTTTTTTGTATAGTTAAGAGTCCTAAGCCTTTTTGGTCCCCCAAAATATTTCTTCTAACAAAGCCATGAATGAACAGACTATAGACCATCTGCATCAGATGACTAAAGAGTTGAGGAATCAGTTGGAGACCAGTGATAAGGAAAAGGTTGAAATGCAAGCCTTAATTGATAATCTAAAAGAACAGTTAGCTAAGGCAACCGCCACACCAATACAACCCCCTCTAGTTGTGAAAGAAATAGACTATATAGATTGTTTATCTAAAATGAGAAAATAAATATCATTTAAGATACAGGACAAGATTGATGGGATCACATAGATGTTCAAGGAGATCAGAGTGATCCGATTTACTGCCAAAGAAATGGAGAGCTTGCTATATCAAAAAGAGCAAGAATTGGAAGTCATCCATCCCACTCTCCATCTGATGGCAAAATATTTTGAAGAAATGCAGAGTAAAGAAGTGATCTTAAGGGATGCCTCTAAGGTGAAAAACAATATTGAATTCATGAAAGTAGCAATGTTTGAAGCAAGTTAAGAAGCATGGTCGAGTCCCCTGGCTCAACGTCCCTTGCAAATTTGGATATTACATATTCGTAGGATATCCGACCCTGTTCAAAGGCATGTATGATTTAGAAGGCTAGGATTTCAAAGAGGTAACTTGGAGACCCTATGATCCTGTGGGAAAATACAGGGATATGATGAAATGCGAGTATGCCTGGGTCGAGCACAAAAATGACCAATATGAAGAAGCATTATTGGAAGCCATAGAGAAGGGAGAAAATTTGCAAAAAGTATGGGATGCTTTCCCATATAATCTAAGGGGTAATTCACAAATCCACACACCATATGAATACCCCACAAAGTTGAATGCACTAAGGAGAATTTTTGTAGACTCAACAACCCCAATCTTCTCTCCTCCCACTCAAGCAATCCAGGAAGATCCTATATTGGAAATTATAGAAGAGCAGGGCATTGAACAAGTAGAGGTTACAGTGAGTACAACAGATATAGTGGAACACCAAATTCAAGCCCTAAAAAGCCACCAACTCAGTATAGAAGCAACACCTAGTACTTCACAAGAAAATCCTGCAAGGCTTCATATAGAGAAAGGAAAATAAATTGTTACAGAATCTTCCCAAGAATTGGCAATTCTAGAGAAACATATTGTAGCCCCTGTTTCTGACCAACTACTAGCTCTTACTAGTGTGAAAAAGTTAGCCCCGTGGGCCATCCCCAGCTCACTAAAAATCAACAATATAGAAATACAGGTTCCATCAGTAATACAAATGAATATGAGGAAAGTAGGTGGCTTTGGAGACCTATTAAGAGAACACAGAGTAAAACGGCAAGAAGTTATGTTTGCCCTTGAGGCAAAGAAGCCCAAGCTGGCCCTAACCTCAACAAGAGTTTCATTGGAGAGGGTAGAAGAAGAAACAATTTTTAGTGTGGCCAATGAGAAAGAACTACAGATGGTAGCAAGGATGGGTAGCATAGGAGAAAGTTCTACTGTAGGAGTGGAGGAAAATAGGTCCAGGTCAGCTATAGCAGAGATATCCATACCTGCTCCATAGGAGCCATTGGTTTTCACAGTTGATACGTGAGAAAGAAGATGACATGGTCAAGATGAACAAAGCCATGAATGAACAAACTATAGACCATCTGCATCAGATGACTAAAGAGTTGAGGAGTCAATTGGAGACCAGTGATAAGGAAAAGGTTGAAATGCAAGCCTTAATTGATAATCTAAAAGAATAGTTAGCTAAGGCAACCACCACACCAGTACAACCCCCTCTAGTTGTGAAAGAAATAGACTATGTAGACTATTTATCTAAAATGAGAAAAGAAATATCATTTAAGATACAGGACAAGATTGATGGGATCACAGAGATGTTCAGGGAGATCAGAGTGATCCAATTTACTGCCAAAGAAATGGAGAGCTTGCTATATCAAAAAGAGCAAGAATTGGAAGTCATCCATCCCACTCTCCATCTGATGGCAGAATATTTTGAAGAAATGCAGAGTAAATAAGTGATCTTAAGGGATGGCTCTAAGGTGAAAAATAATATTGAATTCATGAAAGTAGCAATGTTTGAAGCAAATAGAGGAAGGTGGTATAATGATGCTGCAAAAATGCTTGCTCTAATAGATGATATAAGAGAAAAGTTGGCAGATATTGGGTTATCATTAGAAGAGTTTTTAGAAACTGCCAGCATCAAAGATCTCCTCATGAATAAGGTTGAAGGGTTTGACTGCGAACCAGACGATGACAAAGAAATACTGTAGATTCTCTTGTTACCCAATATGAGAAGAACAAAGTTTTTATTAACATATAGAAAAACAGAATCCTACAAGAGATGAATGTATTGAAGTTTGCTGTAACTTTCAAAACTGACGCTTGGGAGCTTATTGAAAAACAAATCAGAAGGCTTCAACAGATCAAGAAAAATAAAGGGACCAGAATATGCGGTCTACAATTGAAGCTAAATACACCTCCAGGGGATGAAATAAAAATCACTCAAGCAGGAGAAACTTCAAAAGTAGGAAACCGACCAAAATATGAAGTAGGAACGGAGGAAGAGTATTCTTCAGGCACTAAGATAACCGGTTAAACAGTTGAATAAGACCAGGCCCAAACAGAGTGTACAATAACAACAAAAAGAAATAATGGGAGACAATTGTACAAATTTTTGGAAACCAAAAGAGATCATGACAAGTGTAAGGCCCAGAAGAGGCCAAAAATAACAAATTCAAGAACCTGGAGCTATAAATACACCAACTACGGTCAGAATCATCATCAAGCATTAGAGATAGCAAATTTTTCTAAGAGGTATACTTGAGTGCCCTGTGAGTTGTGTTGTTGTATTCCCTTTGTGTCTTTTCTTTGTCATCCCTCATTCTTCCCCTTTGTTGTGCAGGTTTGATAGGATAACGCTCAAGAAGTTGAGATTATTTCTAGATCTATTGAGCCGAAGGTTCAGAGACTCTATTGTTACCAGATTGGAACAAGGAGAGTAGAAGGATTCTGTTACATTATTTGAATAGAACTTCTTCATTGTATTAACACTTTTTGAACAAAGTTAAATGGCATTCTACCAACTCTGCATGTAATATTCTTTGAAAGTTAATACAATTTTGGGTCTCGATTTTATCAATTCTTTGTCTCGGTTCTGTGTGTTGCTTCATAATGGATTACATTATTTGAATGTATTATGAACGTTTCTTTCGTTGGTTAAACTGTTAAATTTGTTACGATATTCGAACGAGTTTAATAGAGCCAATTTATTTTCTTCCTCCTTCTTTCTATTCATTTTATAAACATTGTTAAATTGCTATAACAACCCAATGAATCTAGACACCGGTCTACATAAGGCATAATAAGAGTTGTTGTCTTTGCTTGATCATTTTAAATATGAGTAATGTATAACTAAAATCTAGAGTGCTTTAAATTCGAATTATTCGAAGTTTATCACTAGGGTTTCCTTACCCATTCTAATTATTTTCTTTAGCAATATATCTTTTATTAGAATAAAGAGGTAGGTTGACCAGAGCTTGTAATAGCTCGTTGGTTCCAAATGATTTCTTGTAGCGTGACAATCGAATCCTATGGATGCAAGAATTTGTTTCAACAGTTTTTTAGCGTCGTTGTTGGGGAGGACTTGTTAAAATAGATTTTTATCTTTTTAAAAGTTTTCTTTCAATGATTATATTTTAAACAATAGGCGACCAATTAGAATAAAGAACTTGTGTTTAGTTTTTTACATCTTTTATGTTCTTTATTTCTTTTACCCATGATTTTCAATTATCTTTTGAAGTATTCTTGATGTTTCTTGATTTTCTTGAAAATTCCCCAAGAATCGTATCCTATGAGGCTGAGAGTAAAAATATCAAGCAATCTTGATCATACATTTTGTTCTTTCTGCACTACCTGTGTTGGCGACTCTGTCTGGACAAACCTAAAAATCAAAAATCAAGAAAGAAGGAGCAGAACGTGTTGGCGCACACGAGGAGAAGCGATAAGGAGCTATTTCCAAAATTTGAGAACCCTGAGGTATTTACCCACAATCAAAAAGTCCCACTTCTTAAGAGTACTATTTATGAGAATAAGTCTTACTTTAGCAGTAGAAAGTATGTAAAGAAAAATAAAAATCAGAATATTATTGCTATAGAAATAGATAATAATAGTGGGTTAAGTTTTGTTGTAGATGATACATTTGATTATTCTCATTGCCCAATTAACAGTAATATTATGGTAGATAATCCAACAGATTTTATTGAGGTTACCCAACCCCGTATTCCTATAGGCAGTGCTATTGTAAATCCAAATCCCATTACACCTACAGTTACAATGGCTCAGCCAAATCAAAATAATATTCAATTATGGAGGACTAATAGGTACAGGTCGTTCGCCTTGCCTACAAATTTAAATGCCTTACCTAGCAAAGCCCATAAGTATCTTCCTAAGTTTCAAGGAAATAATGTAGTAACTGGAGAAGACCATATCAAAAGTTTCTTATATGCCTTGGATAGCTTAGAGGTAGAACATGAAGATGTAGTCCTAAGGTTATTTTTGCAAACTTTAGAAAAGGATGCCAGGGAGTGGTTTAACTCCCTCCCAGCCAATGACATTCCAGATTTTGCTAAAATGGAAACTGTGTTCCTAAAAAAATTTGGAGAGAGGAAAAATGAACAATCTCTATTAATCGAGTTGGCAACTATGAAGAAAAAGAAAAATGAAGTTGTCAGTGATTTTAATAGAAGGTTTTCCAAAACTAGGAACAAAATCCCTGTTAATCTCAGGCCTAGTGACATTCAATCGATTTGTTTCTATAAAAATGCTTTCCAAGGTGAATTCAATTATGATTTAATGCAAGAACAAGCCACCACCATTGTTGGATGTATGGAAAAAGTAATGGATATCGAAATAAATATGCTTGATAGTGGTAAGATGAAGCCTTACTCTCTAGAAACCAACCAACCTGATAGAAAACCAAAAAGGGTAGCCTTTGATTTACAAAGAAGAGCTGAAGTAGATCCAATGGAGAAATTGACTAATCAGTTTACAGAGATGTTTAATACCATGAACAACAGGTTAGCAAGGATAGAAAGGAGTAATGGAAATAGTGGTGAGTCATCACAACCAGAGAGACCACATGTTGATAATCACCCTCCCTTCAAGAAAAATTTCAATAGGAATTGGGGAAACAATAATGGTCTTGATGAAGGAAACAAAAATAGGAACAATGGGAACAATAATTGGAAGAAAAGAGAAACTGATAGAGATCAGAATAGTGTTCCAAATCCCATACCATTTGCTAACATAGGGTTTTCCTTATTTTTGCTCAGCCTGTGATGCTCCCCATAACCCAGAAGGATGTGGTATTTACTTAAGTACATTGCACAATATAGATCTTAATGATGATTCAGAAGATGATATAAAAATTAATGCCTATTGGTCTCTAGAAGATGAGTCAAGAGAAAGACTCCTTGAAGAAAACATGGATAAATATGCTTCAAATCATCATCCTCAGATCTTAGTTGTTGAAGGTACCAAAATATTACAAAGACCACATGAGTCAAGATATGATAAAATGAAGTAGGGGAAATTAATCCCAACTGCCCAAGAAGTGGAAGAATTAGAAGCTACTCATGCTCTGAACTTAAGGAACAAAACAATCCCTAATAGAGCAGAGAAAGCTTCCACTAGCAAAACAAGAAAACATCCCTTTACCAACAAAAATGTTAGTAAAGAGAGAATTGATAAAACCCCCAAAAAGGTAATCCCTAAGCTAGTAGAGTTAGAAGAGGAAACTCCCAAAGAAGAATGCAATAAACCACTCGATATAAAAAATATAGAATTTGATGTTGGGTCAGAACTCAGTAAACAAAAGGTTAATATCACATTTGGTGAGCTTATGAAAGTTCAACAATATAGAGAACAAGTCTGTAGAGCATTTGGACTTATTGAACAAAAAGAAGATCCATCTTGCCATGCTGCTAGACAAAATCAATAGGATACAAGGTCACCATCCTCTGTTAGACCCTTCTATGTGTCATTAAGATATAAATCAGATGAAGGGAAGATGTATGTGATTCATAATTGTATGCTGGATAGTGGAGCTTCACACAATATCATGCCCAAGATGATAGTTGACCAAATGGGATTAATATGTACCAGAGATTCTGCCCCTGTATCAGTAATGGATAGTAGGCAAGTACCTTGTGTTGGAGTGATAACAAGATTATTGGTATATCTAGACCAACACCCCAAGAAAGGTATAGTGATGGATGTTGCAGTAGTGGATGTTGATCCTTTCTTCTCACTACTACTAAGCAGGCATTGGGCAGAACAATTGGGAGGATCAATTCAATTGGATTGGTCTTATGCTACCATTCCAATGTTAGATAAATAAAATGTAACTCTACAAAGAGAACCTTTCAATAAATATTCTGTAGAGTTAATTAAGGCAGATGATACCATGATAAATTTAGTAAACTCAGTAGAGGAGAAAGGAATGGGAGTTTATTCAATATGGCATAACCCATTCCTGGTAGAAGTACCAAAAGCCAAAAACATGGATCCAAAAGTTATTAAAATGGTTGATACTGAATCAGATAGAGTATTAACACAAGAGATGTGGACCATGACTTTTGATGGAGCCAAATCTCAATCTGGAGCAGGTGCAGGAGTCAATTTAACTGATATAAAAGGAAATTATCTTGGTATTCCTTACAGATTAGAATTTTTTGCACTAACAATGTAGCTGAGTATGAAGCTATGTTGCTAGGATTGAGGAAAGCTAAAGAGTTGGGCATAAACTACCTGACTATAACTGAAGATACGAAACTAATCATCCAACAGATAAGAGGAAAGTATCAAACCAAGCATCCTAGGTTAAAATAGTATAAAAATGTAGTATTGGAAGAAATTGAAAATTTTTTAGCTTTCAATATCTCATACATTCCTAGAGAACAAAATCATATTGCAGACCTCTTAGCTATCAATGCATCAGGCCTGGACCATCCAAAAATTACTACAGAATATATGGACAGGTTCCCAACCATTTCAGTCTATAAGCCCTCTGTACCAGATAACATTGTTTACTTACAGGTCTTCCAGGATGATGTAGACATCAAAGACTTCATGACTTTACAAAATCAATATGCAGATATAATCTATGATGAAAAAGATGAAGAAAAGCTAAAAGATCAAATAGGTGAACCAGTAGAAGTAATCCAACTGAAAACAAATAGAATACCAAAAGGATTAGTTTCTTTGAAGAGTTTATTTGATAATTTTGATAAGGCATTCAAACCTCCTTTGAAAGAAACAATATATGAAGATGTTAATATTGGTACAGTTAAAGAGCCCAAAATAGTAAAAATAGACACAACTTTACTAGCAAAAGAAAAAGTTGGATATATCAGTTTCTTAAAGAAGAATAAGGAACATTTTGCTTGGACATATGAAGATCTTAAAACCTTCAAATAGATGTAATGTCACACATAATACCTATGAAGGAAGATTCCAAGCCATTCATACAGAAACAGAGGAAGTATAACCCTTCTCTGCACCCAATAATGCAAAAAGAGGTACATAAATTATTGGATTCCAAAATTATCAAAAGGTAAGATTTTCATCTTGGATATCCAACTTGGTACTAGTCAAAAAGAAAAATGGGGATATTAGACTCTATGTAGACTTTAGAAACTTAAATAAGAGCTCGTTAAAAGATAATTATCCATTGCCAAATATGGAACAACTATTGCAAGCTATAGTTGGTTCATCCAGAATGTCCCTGTTAGATGGATTTTCTGGATATAATCAGATACAGATTAATCTAGAAGATAGACATAAGACAACATTCACCACACCTTGGGGCACTTTTGAATATTTGAGAATACCTTTTGGTCTAATGAATGCAGGTGCTACCTTTTAGAGAGCAATGGATTTTACCTTCAAAGGGTTGATGTTCAAAATAGTAGTGGTGTATTTGGATGATATAATAATGTTTTCTAAAAATCCAGAGGACCATTTGGAACATCTTGTTGCAGTCTTTGCCCAATGCAAAGAGTTTGGAATTTCCCTAAATCCTAAAAAGTGCATATTTGGAACAACATAGGGGAAATTACTAGGACACATAGTGTTAGAAAAAGGGGTGAGTATAGATCCAGATAGAATAGAAGCTATATCAAAAATTCCCCCTCCTAAAAACATAAAAGGAGTTAGGTCATTCTTTGGCAAAATTAATTTTGTCAGAAGATTCATTCCCAATTTTGCAGAGATGACCAAACCCATTAATGATATGGTTAAAAATATTAGAGAAATAAAATGGACAACAAAAAACATGGAAGCTTTTAAAAAGATAAAAGAAGCCATTTCTACTACCCCAGTCTTAACTTGCCCTAATTACTCAAAGGACTTCAATATCTATTCATTCGCATCGGAACATTCCATTGTTGTAGTCCTTTCTCAGAAGGATGAGGAAAATAATGAAAGACCAATAGCCTTCATGAGTTCAGGATTAAAAGGAGCACATCTTAAGTATACTTTGTTAGAAAAACATGCTTATGCAGTGATTCAATCTTTAGAACATTTCAAGGGTATATTTGGTTCAAGTAAAGTTTACTGTTGTATCCCTTTCATAGCAATAAAATATATCTTTACTCAATCCGAACCACTAGGAAGGCCTGCAAGGTGGATGGTGAAACTATTACAGTATGATGCAGAATTTAAAATAGTCAAAACTATAAGAGAGCAAGGCTTAGCAAAATATTTAGCATATAAAGAAGGAAAGGACTCAAACAATGTTATTACAGTAGATGAGATGCATGACATCAAGAGAGTTAATAATGTTGAATGTAAATGGTATGATGAAATATTAGCATACCTACAAACTCTGTCTTTCCCAAAGGACATGCCCATTAATAGAATGAGATCAGTGAAACTGCAAGCACAAAAATATTATGTGCAAGATGGTGTGCTTTATTGGAGACACCCTGATGGTGTGTTATTAGTTTGCTTGTATGAAAGTGAAGTCCCAAAAACAATGAAATAATTTCATGATGGTTTCTGTGGAGGACATTTTACTCCAAAAGCCACAACTAATAAAATTATGAGAGCAGGTTATTATTGGCCTTCACTTTTTAAATATGTATATCAATATGTTAGGAATTGTCATAATTGTCAAGTTTTTGTAGGTAAGAAGCATTTGGCAGCTATGCCCCTTAAGCCAGTAATCATAGAAGCACCATTCACACAATGGGGCATCGACCTAATTGGGGAAATTAATCCAAACTCATCAGGTAGACATAAATGGATCATAACTACAACATATTACTTCACCAAATGGGTAGAAGTTGCTCCTCTAAGAAGTTCTACATCTCAAACTATTATAAATTTCTTACAAGAAAGTATTCTGACTAGATTTGGGGTTCCTCAAAAATTAGTAACAAATAATGGGCAATATTTTGTATCATTTGAGATGGTAGAATTCTATGCTAAATATGGAATAGAACTTTCCCATTCTGCAAATTATTACCCTCAAGGAAATGGTCTAGTTGAGTCATCAAATAAAAACTTAATTACCATAATTAAAAGGTCATTGGGTAAAAACAAGAAAAGTTGGGATAGTGAGTTAAAATTTGCTTTGTGGGTAGATAGGTTATCACTAAAGAGAAATACAGGTAGAACTCCCTACGAAATGGTATATGGAGAGAAAGCCTTGTTACCCCCAAGAATAGAAAAATTAGCATTTTCCCTGTTGTTACAAGACCATGAGAACCCTGATGCCTTGCAAAGGAGATTAGACCAAATTGTCCAGTTGCAAGAGCAAAGAAGAGAGACCTTAAACAAAATAATTGATCAAACTCAGAAAACTGCAAAATCATTTAACAAGAAAGCAAAGGGTACTCCCTTCTATGAAGGTGATGTAGTAATCTACTAGGATCCTAAAAATGATAAACATGGTGAGAAAGGAAAACTTGAACCCAAGTGGATTGGCCCTTACCAAATAGCTCAAGTTGTTGGTCAAAACACTTACAAGTTGCAAACCTTGGAGGGAAAATTGATGAAAATCCCCATCAATGGTATACATCTCAAGATTTATAATCCCTGCCATGGGGGTCAATAGGGAGTAAAAGCCCTAAAATATATATATATATATATGGAAAAATCCCAAAAATAGAGTGCTTTGTCTGTTAGGATGTTATGTTTTTGACAATCAAGTTTTCTTTATTTGTTCTATTTTGCTTTGTGTGGTTTTAATTGTGTTGTTTTTCATGATTATCATAGGATGATGAGTATTCCTTACTATCTATTTCCCTAAAGACAAATAGGAGAAGAGGAAATTTATTTTAGATTTTGATGATGCTTACAATTTTCAAATTTGAATGTTCATGCAACTGTCATATGGTATGAGACAAAACAAAGTAAAATCAGAGTTGTTGGTCCATCCTGACAAAGCCTCACTTTCCAAATACTATTAAAAGAAATTTTAGGGTCCAAGGGACAAAATTATCTTTGGTAAGATGGTTGAGCTAAAAATCATTACACTCTATCCTTTAGCCAAAAATTGATCCTCAACTCAAGCACACTCATTGCACAATTTGCTTATATCAAAATATTTCTCAAAAAAAGAAAGAAAATTAAAATAATGCAGATTGAGTTAGTGTTTGAGATATCTTGGAAAACCTCTACCGGGGCTATAGATGCTTGACTGGCAGTAGAGTAAAACCAGATGGGATCAGTAGCACCTCCATCGAGGCTATAGATGCTTGACTGGTAGTGGAGCCCTACAAATGGCAAAAATATTAAGGAGTGAAATTACTTATTAGGCTTGACCATTTTCCAAACATGATGAAGTTTTGGAAGACCCATAAATCAAAATGAATGCACTAACACACACTCAGGCCAAGGCATGATGGAGCAAGTGACTTTGATGCATTATGTATGATCATATCTTAGGACTTTGTAGAACAATCATAACAATATTACAAAAGCTCATCTGAACTTAAAATTCTGATCCTTTGATCTAAATTTAACTAAGGAGAATAACAGTTTTTGGATACTCTATTGCTTTGATATCATGTTTGTTATTGCTTTATTGTATCTTTTCAGTTTTAAGTTTTCTTTGTTTATGTTTTGATTTTCTAATCAGGCTTGATGGTTTATGATTCTGTTTAAGGCTAAAAATAAAACCAGGAGATTCTAGAATTCTCAAGTGCCTCATGTTTTAAGCACATTGTCCCAGTCAGAGCCTATGTTGGAGCCAAATTTGACTCAACTTCAGATACCCCTAATTTTAAATTTTTTGGCTTCAATAAATTTACCAAATGTTGTTGGTCTCTGTTGCTTTCCCCTTTGAGAAATTGATTGTCAATGGTTTGATCCCTAAGAACAATTATAAAAATATTCATCTTAATCAAGTCTAAAGTCGTGGCCTTAACCATTAATAAATCGCCTTTGTGATCGTTAATCTTATTCGATAATCAAAGAGCCTATTGAGTTCAAATTAATCAAACATTCACTAAATTGCCCTTGACCATTGAAATCATTCGATTATTAAAAGGGTTATGAAATTCGATTATTGAAATATTCACTAAAGCAAACCCCTAAGTCCTTGGGTCTCTATGATAAAATTGATTAAATCATTCGAACCTAAGTACATAAGTCAAAGGTTTAATTTTAATCACATGGAAAAATGAGGGTATGTGCCCCCTTCATGATTAAAGATCGTGCAAGTCCAAATATTTGGATGATAGTGCTTCACCCTTCAAAATCTAAATGGATGCGCTCGCGTAATCAACCCGAAAGATAAGTCAAAGAAAATCATGGTTCAAGTTGTATAACCTAAGGTCTTAGACAACTTAATTGATTAAAATCTAAAGTGAGCATCATGTGCCCCTTGGTTAAGTTTTGAGCAAGTTGTAAATCTAAACGGTAGCACTCCATTGTGATGAAATCGAACGATCGCGCTTGCTCAAAATATCAAAGTGTTAACGTTGAATGGGTTAAGCGCCTCAAGATTAATCAAATTGCTAATCACAATTAAAAAGGGTCCTAACACGTTGTTAATTGTTCCCCTTTCGCTTAATCAAAGATTACTAAAAATTAAAAGGTGTGCGCCCCTTTGGTTATTAGTCTTGCAAGTCAAGGAAGATCTATGACTACGCTTAATCGGGAGTCAATACAATGAATGCACGCTCTCCAAAAAAGTCAACTTTGGTCATGCACCCATTTGACTAAGGCATCGAGCAACTCCAAAAGATCTAATGACAACGCTCACTCCTTCCCGATCCAACGAATGTGCACTCACCAAAAGTAACAAAGGTTAGGTAAAAGTCTTATATACACTCATTGTTTAAACTTTGTGCAGATCTAAAGGAATCAACGGTTGCGCTCAATCCAAGTTGATCCGACGACCGTGCATGCATGAAGTTTACAGAAAGTTAAAAGCACCCAGAGATTATTTTTAATTAAATCATTTTAAATCTCTGATAAGCATAATTAATGAGGGTCTTAATACATTGATAAGCTTTTCCCCTTCACTTAATCAAATATTATTGAAAATTAAAAGCATGCACCCCTTTGATTATTAGTCTTGCAGATCTAAAGAAATCAACGGTTGCGCTCAATCTGAGATGATCCAACAACCGCACATGTAGGAAGATAATCAAAAATTAATGGCATCCTTTGAGCGGTAAAAAGGCTTGCACCTTCATGGGATCCGATGGTGGCACATGCTCCAAACCAGATCCAATAGTGGCGCTTTCCCAAAGCGATCAAACGTTAACGAAGGTCAAAATTCATCGGTAAAGCTAAGTCAAAGCTTGATTAAAGCCAAGTTAATCATGATTAGTGAGGGTTCTAAACACGTTGCTAATCGTTCCCCCTTTGACTAATCAAGAATTTATGAAAATTAAAAGTTATGCACCCCATCAGTTATCAATATTGCAGGTTAAAGGAGATCGACGGTTGTGCTCATTCATGACTCGATCTGATGACGACGCTCATAGTAGTTTGATCGATCGATTAAAAGCTCACGTCCAAGTCAAAGATAGTTATCCCCCACCTTCAATAGATCCAATAGTGGTACCGATCCTCGTCAAATCTGATGGTAGCGCTTTTTCAAAAGTGGTCAAATATTAACAAAGCGATCATCAATGGAGTTGTGGTCAAACAAGATCTAACGATTGCACTTATTTCTGCCTAGATCCAACGATAATGCTTGATCGAGGTGGCCAAAAGCTAATAAAGGTAAAATTATCAGATGATTAAGGTTTAATATGGGTGCTAATCACGATCAACAAAATCTAAGCGCATATTAATGTTTCCCCATTGGGATATGAAGCGCACATCTCCTTTTTTATCCAATGACAATGCTTGACCCTACTTAGATTTGATGGCAACACATTTCTAAGGTATTCAAGGATTAATATAGATGAGCTCTTGATGGGGGTCATAAAATCACCTACTTTCAAGATTCATATTTTCATCAAAATTTACATCAAAACTTATAGTTACAGTTTACAGCCTGCAGGCTTACAATTTTTTTGTCTTGTAATCTTACAATACTAGCCCGTGGGCATAGTTTGCTATTCTCTAGTGCAATATCTAACGCACCACCACTCTCCTATTACATGCCTAGGTTTTTATAGAGGACCCGACCCTCTGAATCAAAAACTTTGATCTGATCTGCAGCTCTTCGGCTTTCACAGCTTTCTCACTCCATGGACCCTGGTGCAACTACCTCACGTTCGAAAAATCTGCTACATGCCTACGGATCCAAGCTTACTCTATTCCTAGTGCAAAATTCCTCATGTTCAAAAAATCTATCTGCACTGCCCAAGAATTCAAGCTTTTCTGGAAGGAAGAACAATGCAGTAGGGCCAGAACGGCCCTCTGGTTATCGCATCTGCAACCCTGCCTCTCGTCGTTCTCCAACACCTTGTGCATGCCTCGGCTTGCCCTTTTATAATTTCTATGTGATGATCTATCTTCCATTCGTGGCCCTTCATTTCAGATTCCCGTGCCTCTTTGTCTACCACGACTCTTCGTCTTCGTCCGCTTTCACTGCACCTTGGTGCCACGCATTGTCTAGTGCTGCCACTTGTCGTTCAATGAACTCATTCTACAACGGCTTCTTGAAAATGTTGCATGTCATGATATCATGACGTTTCGGTTGCCTTGCTCTCTCCTTTCTCTTTGGGTCACGAAATTGCGACGTGTCACGACTTCGCGACACTTTTCCCTTTATCCGCTTCCTCTTCTCTTCTAGTCACGAAAATGCAACATGTCGTGAAATCACGACATCTTTTCCTCTCTGCTCTCTCTCTCTTCGTTGGGTCACAAAAATGCAACATGTCACGAAATCATGACATCTTTATCCTCTAGCTCCTTCTCTCACCTCCTGGTCACGAAAATGCGACATGTCGCGAAATTGCGACATCTTCCTCCTCAGGTTCCTTCTTCGCCTTCTGGTCACGAAAATGTGACATGTCACAAAATCACGACATCTTCCTCCGCTGGCTTCTTCACTTGCCTTCTGGTCATGAAAATGCGACATGTCGCGAAATCGTGACATTCTTCCCTTCGGGCTCCTTCTTCGCCTCCTGGTCACGAAAATGCGACATGTCATGAAATCACGATATCTCCCCCCCTCGGGCTCCTTCTTCGCTTTTGGTCATGAAAATGTGACATGTCACGAAATCGCAACATCTTTCTCCTTCGGCTACTTCGTCTTCTTCTAGTCGCAAAAATGCGACATGTCACGAAATCGTGACATCTTCTCCACTGCACCTTCTCTCTCCTCTACAGGTCGCAAAATCATGACATCTCCTCGTCTATGCCATCTCTCTCCTCTTTGGGTCATGAAACTGTGACATGTCGTGAAATCGTGACATCCTCTCTTCCACACTTTCTCTCTCCTTTGCGGGTCGCAAAACTGTGACATGTCACGAAATCGTGACATCCTCTCTTTCACGCCTTCTCTCTCCTCTACGGGTTGCAAAACTATGACATGTCACGAAATCATGACATCCTCTCTTTTGTGCCTTCTCTCTCCTCTACGGGTCACGAAACTACGACATGTCATGAAATTGCGACATCTTCCTCCACTGGCTTCTTCACTTGCCTTCTGGTCGCGAAACCGTGACATGTCGCGAAATCGTGACATCTCCTCGTCTGCGCCATCTCTCTCCTTTCGATGTCGTGATATCGTGACACCTTTTCTATCATGATATCATGATAGTTTTCATTCTCGCCGACTCTTTCATCTGTAGGTCGCGATAACACGTGTCACGATATCGCGACATCTTCCGTCCGCTACTTCTCTCTCTACTTTGTGTTGCGATATCGTGATACTTTTTTTGTCACGATATCGTGACAGTTTTCCTCCTCATCTCTCCCCTCTTTTGGTCACGATTTCGTGACATGTCGCGAAATCGTGACAGCTTCCTTAGCCAATTTTTTAGAAGTGGCCCTCCTGCCACTAGATGCTTCTGCATCAGGTGCTACTAGATGCTCCTGCATCAGACACCTCGGGTTGATGGAGAAGTGACCTTCACTTCTGTACTGTTCTATCGCCTTCTTCTACATAGGGACTCGAACTCTCATTAATCAACCCTCTGTCTTCTCACCACTTTTCCATAGATCCTGGTGCAAGCTGCCTCACGTTTGGCGCTCTGCTTACACGCTCAGAATCTTCTAGCTTTGATACCACTTGATGGGGGGCCAAAAAAAAATTGCATTCTATAAAACTCAAAAATTTCATTCTATAATTTCAGCTTACAGTTACACAGAACTAGCCCACAGGCGTAGTTTACACATTCCCTAAGCAATTTTTGCCCTCCAAGCTCTCTCATTATATTCACTGGGTTTTTTTATAGAGGCCCCGACCCTCTGGTTATCTGCAAATACAAATATAGAACAATGGCCGCAACCATTAACCTCGGCTTTCACAGCTTTCACAATCTACGGACCCTGGTGTAACTGCCTCACGTTCGACGAATCTGCTACATGCCTACGGATCCAAGCTTTCTCTGTTCCTGGTGCAAACTATCTATCTACACTACCCAAGAATTCAAGCTTTTTTGGAAGGAAGAACAACATAGCAGGGCCAGAACAGCCCTCTGGTTATCGTATCTGCAACCCTACCCCACATCATTCTCCAACCCCTTGTGCATTCCTCGGCTTGCCCTTTTATAATTTTTGTGTGATGATCTATCTTCCATTTGTGGCCCTTTGTTTCATATTCCCATGCCTCTTCGTCTGTCGTGACTCTTCATCTTCGTTCGCTTTCACTGCACCTTGGTGCCACGCGTTGTCTAGTGCTGCCACGTGTCGTTCAATGAACTCATTCTGCAACGGCCTCCTGAAAATGCTGCATGTCGTGATATCACAATGTTTCAGCTGCCTTGCTCTCTCCTTTCTCTTCGGGTCACAAAATCGTGATGTGTCGTGACTTCACAACACTTTTCCCTTTATCCATTTCCTATTCTATTCTAGTCACAAAAATGCAACATGTCGCGAAATCACGACATATTTTCCTCTTTGCTCTCTCTCGCTTCATCGAGTCACAAAAATATGACATGTCATGAAATCATGACATCTTTCTCCTCTGGCTCCTTCTCTCGCCTCCTGGTCGTGAAAATGCGACATGTCACGAAATCGCGACATCTTTCTCCTTTGACTGCTTCGTCATCTTCTGGTCATGAAAATGCGACATGTCGCAAAATCATGACATCTTCTCCACTACGCCTTCTCTCTCCTCTACAGGTCACGAAACTATGACATGTCACGAAATCGTGACATCTCCTCATCTGCACCATCTCTCTCCTCTGCGGGTCGTGAAATTGCGACATGTCACAAAATCGTGACATCCTCTCTTCCACACTTTCTCTCTCCTTTGTGGGTTGCAAAACTGTGACATGTCACGAAATCATGACATCCTCTCTTTCATGCCTTCTCTCTCCTCTGTAGGTCATGAAACTATGACATGTCACGAAATTGTGACATCCTCTCTTCTGTGCCTTCTCTCTCCTCTATGAGTCGTAAAACTATGACATGTTGCGAAATCGCGACATCTTCCTCCGCTGGCTTCTTCACTTGCCTTCTAGTCGCGAAACTGTGACATGTCACAAAATTGCGACATCTCCTCGTTTGCGCCATCTCTCTCCTTTCGATGTCGCGATATCATGACACTTTTTTTGTCATGATATCGTGACAGTTTTCATTCTTGCCGACTCTTTCATCTGCGGGTCGTGATAACGTGACATGTCACAATATTGCGACATCTTTCGTCTACTGCTTCTCTCTCTACTTTGTGTCGCGATATCACGATAGTTTTCCTCCTTCTCATCTCTCCCCTCTTTTGGTCGCAATTTCGTGACATGTCGCGAAATCGTGACAGCTTCCTTCCTTAGCCAATTTTTTAGAAGTGGCCCTCCTGCCATCGGATGCTTCTGCATCAGGTGCTACTGGATGCTCCTGCATCAGACACCCGGGGTTGATGGAGAAGTGACCTTCACTTCTGTATTTTTTTGTCACCTTCTACACAGGGACTCGAACTCTCATTAATCAACCCTTTGTCTTCTCACCACTTTGCCATAGATCCTGGTGCAAGCTGCCTCACGTTCGGCGCTCTGCTTACACGCTCAAAATATTCTAGCTCTAATACCACTTGATGGGGGCAAAAAAAAATTGCATTCTATAAAACTCAAAAATTTCATTCTATAATTTCAGCTTACAGTTACACAGAACTAGCCCGCAGGCATAGTTTACACATTACCTAAGCAATTTATGCCCTCCAAGCTCTCTCATTACATTCCCTGGGTTTTTTTATTGAGGCCCCGACCCTCTGGTTATCTGCAAATACAAATATAGAATAGTGGCCGCAACCATTAACCTCGGCTTCCACAGCTTTCATAATCTACGAACCTTGGTGTAACTGCCTCATGTTCGGAAAATCTGCTACACGCCTACGGATCCTCTGTTCCTAGTGCAAACTATCTGTCTACACTACCCAAGAATTCAAGATTTTTTGGAAGGAAGAACAACGCAGCAGGGCTAGAACGGCCCTCTGGTTATCGCATCTACAACCCTGCCTCACATCGTTCTCCAACCCCTTGTGCATGCCTCGGCTTGCCCTTTTATAATTTTTGTGTGACGATCTATCTTCCATTCATGGCCCTTCATTTCAGATTCTCATGCCTCTTTGTCTGCCATGACTCTTCGTCTTCATCCGCTTTCACTGCACCTTGGTGCCATGTGTTGTCTAGTGCTGCCACGTGTCGTTCAATGAACTCATTCTGCAATGGCCTCCCAAAAATGTTGCATGTCGCGATATCGCGATGTTTCGGCTGCCTTGCTCTCTCCTTTCTCTTCGGGTCATGAAATCACGACGTGTCGCGACTTCATGACACTTTTCCCTTTATCTACTTCCTCTTATCTTCTAGTCGCGAAAATGCGACATGTCACAAAATCATGACATATTTTCCTCTCTGCTCTCTCTCGCTTCATCGGGTCGCAAAAATGCAACATGTTGCAAAATCATGACATCTTTCTCCTCTAGCTCCTTCTCTCGCCTCCTGGTCACAAAAATGCGACATGTCATGAAATCGTGACATCTTCCCCCTCGGGTTCCTTCTTCGCCTTCTGGTCACGAAAATACGACATGTCACAAAATCGTGACATCTTCCTCCGTTGGCTTCTTCACTTGCCTTCTGGTCGTGAAAATGCGACATGTCGCGAAATCGTGACATTCTTCCCTTCGGGCTCCTTCTTTGCCTCCTGGTCGCGAAAATGTGACATGTCATGAAATCGCGACATCTCCCCCCCTTAGGCTCCTTCTTCGCCTTCTGGTCGCGAAAATGTGACATGTCACAAAATCGCGACATCTTTCTCCTTAGGCTACTTCGTCATCTTCTAGTCATAAAAATGCAACATGTCGAGAAATCGCAACATCTTCTCCACTGTGCCTTCTCTCTCCTCTGCAGGTCATGAAACTATGACATGTCATGAAATCGTGACATCTCCTCGTCTATGCCATCTCTCTCCTCTGTGGGTCATGAAACTGCGACATGTCACGAAATCGCGACATCCTATCTTCCGCACTTTCTCTCTCCTTTGTGGGTCATGAAACTGTGACATGTCACGAAATCACGACATCCTCTCTTTCATGCCTTCTCTCTCCTCTGCGGGTCGTGAAACTATGACATGTCACAAAATCGTGACATCCTCTCTTCCATGCCTTCTCTCTCCTCTGCGGGTCGTAAAACTACGACATGTCACGAAATCATGACATCTTCCTCTGCTGGCTTCTTCACTTGCCTTCTGGTCATGAAACTGCGACATGTCATGAAATCACGACATCTCCTCGTCTGTGCCATCTCTCTCCTTTCGGTGTCGTGATATCGCAACACTTTTTTTATCGCGATATCGCGACAGTTTTCATTCTCACCGAATCTTTCATCTGTGGGTCGTGATAACGTGACATGTCACGATATCGTGACATGTCACGATATCGTGACATCTTTCGTCTGCTGCTTCTCTCTCTACTTTGTGTCGTGATATCATGACACTTTTTCTATCACGATATCATGACAGTTTTCCTCCTTCTCATCTCTCCCATCTTTTGGTCGTGATTTCGCGACATGTCGCGAAATCGCGACAGCTTCCTTCCTTAGCCAATTTTTCAGAAGTGGCCCTCCTACCACTGGATGCTTCTGCATCAGGTGCTACTGGATGCTCCTGCATCAGCTCTTTTGGTCGGATGATTAATTAAAGTTAATAAAGCCAAAATCCTATGCCAAATTAAGATTAGGGGAGGGTCTAATGTGTTGTTAATAATCCCCTTTCCCTTGGTTAAGCATGGCGCATACCTAGAAGATTGGATGAGCGCACACATCCATTATTTGATCGAACGATGAGCGCTTGGAGATGTGATCAGATTATAAAGGCCCTTATTTTATTAAGGGGTTATTAACATTATAATCACATGATTAACCTCAATAAAATGAATTTATTTGCAAGATTAATACTAGGATTAGTGAAAACAATGATTATTAATCTTGGACCTAAGTAATTGTGATCAACTTGTTGCTAACCATAGTATGTCAACCTTAATGTATGTGACTACCTTGGCATACATTTACTATGTTGTAGGGCTAACAATTATGCAGGTCCAAAGGCATCAATGGTGGTGCTTGAAGTAGATTGGATCTAACGGTAAGCATGGTATGCGATGCTCGGGAAGGTAAGTATTACGACTAAGACACCTTAAGCCTTGATTAGTCTTTGATTCATTATAATAATAAATCTTAGGCTAAAGCAACCCGAATATGATATGTTGTTCCTTTGGACTAACCAACGTGCATATTGGAAAATCTTGGTGGGCACGTACCTCTATGATCAGATTCAGACGATCGGTCCCCGATAAAATGATTATCATTAATGGTATATCTATTTCTGAACTAACGCTTTTCCAAGAGTCAAGGTGGTAGAATGTCTCATAAAAATTCCCGCAAAAGCTACCACTACCACGTTCATAATACCACGTCAGGAGGGAGAGCTGCCCAGCAACCAATAAAAACACTGTGAATGATTACAAGTGCACAAACCAAAGTTCTTGTGGACGTGCAAGCCAAGGAAAATCACCTACCATAACTGCATAATTTTAGAAATGACACTATGATAGACATTTATTGGCCAAATTCAAAAGGCAGTTGGTGACACTGCATTAATAACACCCTATGCGAAGACAATGAAGCCACTCCTCTATCAATTACTTAAACCCCCCCACTCTTGAACACCATTACCACATTGGTTATCTCAGAACAAAAAATTATTGTAAGCAAGCAGAGAGTCGAAGGGTTACCATTGGCAAGTGAGAATTCAAAAGAGTGTCCTACAAAGAGTGGAAGTGTTATTTGTAAGCAGAATGGCCACCTAGGGAGCTACTTTTGCACCTAGAGACACCTTGGAGGTAGTAAAATTCATCACAAACCACACCCCATATGCCGAACTCTTTGAGCAAGTTGTTGTCATGATGGGAATGTATGATTTTTCTAAACAATCTATGAAAGACAAGAAGCTCATGCCAACCCAACAGTATAAAATTGAAAACACCTATATTTGGAGTTTCAAGTCCACATAAGAGAATTTACAATGCTATTTGTGGTTGTTGGTGGATTTGTTCCACAAAGTGATAAAATGGTAAAATAAGGGAGTTCCCAGAAGCAATAGATGGACAAGCAATGTGGGGAAATTGATCTGTCCCAAAGTACACTACTCTACAGACCTGATGGTATGGCTAGCAGTAACCTATGATGAGAACACAAGAACCTTTAGGGACAACAAGGACCGACCAGTATTCAGTGTTGCACCCAAGTGTATCAACAAAGTCTTCAACTTGATGTCATCGAAAACATCGCTAATCTGCCAGGTAATTCAAAGACAGTCTAGCATGTTAACTGGTTTAGAATATTTCAAAATGCTTTTTGATACACATGAAAAGATACAATATGAATTCCCTATTAGGAAAATAATATTTAAGCCCTAGGTTAGGGATTTCTATGATATGGTTAACATCCTCCTAGGAGTGTCATAACTCGATGTGGTATACATGGATATATTGTATCTAGTAACACAAAGTAACAAAAGCGTGAACACCCCCATTTATGCCTAGGAAGAAGAGTTGAGAAAACGAATGCACAAACAATTGACAGAATGGGTTGAAACTAGTTATGTATGGTGGGTTGCAAGATTGATGAAATTTATTTTTATTTTTTTGATGAGTTAAGTAAAATAAAACATTTTCTTGTTGTGTTCTTAGGTGTGGTGCATTCTTCTAAATGATAAGGTACCTTTTAGGATGCATTGACCACAATCGGCTGATCATCGAGTAAATAGAATGATATCATCCACCAGTATTCATCATGGCAAATCTTTTAATATGGCAAGCCTTCTATGTTGGAAGTATTACATTATTTGGTACCTTGCAAGAATATTGCAAGTACCTTGTAAATAGTTTTGTAAATATATGGAGTGAAAATAGTCATATAAATGTTGTCTTTTAGTGTGTATGATCATATAAATGTTGTCTTTTAGTGTGTATGATCATTATAGGTTTGTATTTATTAAGAGTCAATAATATATACTTCTCTTATGAGAAATATGAAGAGTCATATCTCCCATGAGTTTGGGGAGATGGAGAGTTAGTGAGAAAGGTCAAGAGGTTTGTGAATGTGAAGAGTCTAATGTCCAAGATGTATATATTGAATATAAATTATTATAATGGATGAATTGAATAATCTTTGCAATACATTGTATTTCCATTGATTAAGTATATATATTTCTCAATAATATGTTCAATGAGTTATTTTTCATTGTTATTATCATGGATTGAATATATATAATTATGTGAATATTTTGTCTTGAGATTTTGTGAGGAAAGTGTTGATTTTCTAACATTCTAAGCCTATTAAAGGTATAATTAGATATGCGTAATATTTGGTGGTGCATAATTTTGCTAAAGATGCCCTCAAATCTTTACTTTTACTAGGAGTAATTATTTCTCAACCTAGGTAACTCTGGGATAAATTCCAACTATAAATAGGAACCTAGGGCTCCATTGCATTCATCTTTTGGTCATGCGAATTTAGATCTATATTCTATAAAACCCACATTGTGATTTGATCCCATAAGATTGTTGGAAAATTTGTAACTCCTTGGGTATTTCATCGATGGTGTTGTCTTCCTAATTTACTAAATACATGGTAATTGAGGCATTACCCCTTCGTATCTTGTCATTTGCTTAGAAATTTTATTACGTAATGAATGAGAGAAGACTGATATTATTTTAATTATGATGTGTTTATTGATCATGCACACTTCCTTACTATGGTTGAAACCCATAATTAATTTGAATCGCTTGCGCCCTTAATCTTTTATGCGTGTTTTTTTTACACTTTGCTTTTCAGGCAATTAGTGTGGGTTAGCATAGGAGTTTTTAGTGGGGATAGTGGGAAGACAAACTCAATTTTAAGGTTGGAGGATCTAATAGCACTCCATTTCAAATTTGTTGAAGCGAGAATTGAGGTGCATCGCTAATTAGAAGTCAAGACAATTCCCTAGTCCAACATAGTTTTTGACATGCCCAATGGGAGACTCACCCTTATTATCCATCAGTTTTGCTCAATTTAGCTAAAATTCTTTTATTTTTACATCAAATTTACTTTCATTAAGGATAAAATGGTTTCCTCAAGATTGAGTGAATTTTTTCCAAGTCTACTTATAGATTCTTTCCATTTTTGGAGTGATTCGTTCCATTTTGAGCCAATCACCTAAAAATTATTTAGGTCAAATTCTAAGTGATTCCCTTCAAATTTTCTACTTTTGTATAGATTGAATATAGAGTGATTTATAGAGGCTAGGGACTTGATTTATCAAGCCTATTCTCAAATTGACCTTAAAAATTCAACATTTTCATTATTTATGCTTGATTTTTATAGGTGCTTTGTGATGGTGTCTAATATGAACTTCAGACTTCTAAAATTTTTGCAAAGACAACAATACAAACAACATCAAAGCATCATCAAACCTTAGATCTAACTATTATTTTACATTTGAAAGGAGCAAAAGCATTTAATAAAAATTTTGAGTCAATTTTTCTAGGGACTTAGTTTGCAAGCAATTCACCTAGTTCATCGAGCGATTCACTCCAAAAATAATGATTTTTTATTAAGTCAAAATTTAAGAGTGATTTGCTAGGAAATACATAATTCTTCTTAACTCCTTTTTGGGAGAGTGATTTTCTCTAGTTTTGAAGCAATTCACTCTTAGCAATTTTCTTGGAGCCTTTCAACTTCAATTTTTTTAAATTAAAAAATTACTAGTCGATCGCCTAAACTTATAAGTAAATTGCTTGTTTGATCACTCTATAGGTAAAATTTTAAAACTTTATAAAATTTGACCTACAAAATTTGTCTATGGAGGTCTGTATGCAAAAGCTTATGGATATGTGCCCAAGGACACAAAAATTAGGAAAATAACATCAATCTATGAAAATAGTTATGGCCACTAAAGAAATTACAAATAGGAAAGAAAAGAGCAAATTGCTACATGGGTTCATCAAATGATAAGATTGAGAAGCTCCTAGTGTGTAGTCTCATTTCCTTAAAAGGAAAAAACACAATGGTTAACCTTGTGAATCAAAATACCGCATACCTAGAAATTGGTTTCTTAGGCCAATAAATGAGTTACTCATCTGCCTTAGCAAACTAAACTTGGTCAAATACAGGTCTGACATTAATACACATTATACCTCTTTATGGTGTACCCATTGATGTAAATAACCTTACTAATGATCTATTTTTTGAAGCCATTACTATGTTGATAGCATTAATCTACCTCCTACATATAATGCTCAAAATATACCTTTTACAAGCTCCTTTTCAGCATAAATTCCACCTAGATCTAGTTTGTTAAACACATCCAACCTTCCACCAGGTCAATATGAAGCTCTTTATCAGCATAAACTCCACCTAGATCTAGTTTTTTAAACACATCCAACCTTCCACTAGGTCAATATGTAGCTTCAAAAGTATGGTCTTTAGGGCAAATCTTCCCAAACCAAAACCAAGACCTTGCTTAAAATATGCAAGTGTTAACTGGACAAGTAGGGTCAAAGGTGTCCTAAGGAAAACCCTAGGGATAAACACCATATCCTACTAGTCAAGCATAGTAAATGTGCAATACCCACATCCTACAAATTAATAGATCCTCCAACAAGGTTTACAATACCCTCCTACACTTTTGAATATACAACCTCCTCTAAGTCAACAATGGAGTTATTTAAATCCACCACCTTATTATCCTTTGTATCTATATCATTAGTACCCTCCATATCCACCTCATAGTTATGTAATGCATCCTTATCTACCTCTACATTTGCAATATGATCAACATTCTCCTTAGTAGAATAATCATGGGCCACCTCCTAGGCCACAAACTGACACTTTAACTAGACCTACCAAGATCTATTAAACCTAGTGGCTTATTCTCCTATTCCTATAGTTTCTATAAAATATGGAAACAAGAATAAGGTGACACTCAATCACTTAAGTAAGTTGTCAACATTCAACTCAATTCATTGTATCCAAGGGGACATTATTGTATGCTTACTTGTAACAACCCAGTCTAACTCATCGGTTCAATGACTAAACTTACAGAAGAGGAGGTAACTCAACCAAAGGTAATTTTTTATAATTTTAAATTTTATTGCTCACCGAATAATTAATCCGTACAAGGCATAAAAATCCACTTTTGGGTTGGTAGCTGCAGTCTACCCCCAAGTGAACAGGATTGGCCAGATCTCGTAAAAGATGTTAATTAGTGGTCCCTCCTTTCTCACCTTATTACCTGGTATGAGACCTATAGGACCATGGCTTGGGGGTTATCCTCTAAGGCCCATAATACTTAGAGAGGGGATGCACTTCCCCAACCTTAACATGTTATCTTAAAGTAGATCCTTGAGTTTAATTCATCTATTATCGAGATAACAAGTAAGATTATATAGTGTAAATGCCTTAGTGCGTAGTTGATATCCACGATCCTAGAATAGTTTTCATGCATTATAGAAACAACTAAGACCATGCCATTCACCCTGACACTGGTCATGGTCTCTCTTGTCAAAGTTATGAATAATGCGATGAATTGTCTCATACCAACCATCGTGGGATTATCTAGCCTCATTTTTTCTACTAGACTCTTTCTATTAATAAAATTGCTCAAGGAGCCACCACTGCATTGCTCGCACAATGTCCTAGTCGAATGTCCCATACCATCCCACCTTACATACTTGTCTTGACATATCTTGCCAGGAATGGCCATTCTCGAATCACAGTTGATTACATGCATGTAATACAACCAGTATTGAATATTTTGATTTCTTTGATAGATTACCTTCCTCATGATCCAACCATAATTAGGTACGTTTTGGCTTGAGAGTTAACAAAGTAAGGTTTCTAATCTTCTTTATTCCTAGGCTCCATCAAACCCTTATGGTTCTAACCCAAATTCCTTAAGTAAAATCTACTATCTTGCACTACTATTTTAAGCAACCATTCTTTTCAAGGATCTCAACCTTTAAGGAACAAGATGTTGTATTAAAGCATAACATACAAATGTTTCGATTTAATTTACTTAATGTTTTTTTATCTTATTTCTTACTTAAAGAGGTTAAGAGAAACTTCAATTATAGTCATAATCTACCAAATAAAGTCTAACTAGTTCAGTACTTTTAGAAATAAATAAATGCTATGTTGATCAAGTTAAAAGCTCTCACATTGCTAGTATACAAACTATAATATTAAAATATCTAAAATCCTTGATAGGATAATTAACTATCATAACAAAACAAAGTATTATACAAGTCTGTAGTTACATAGATTTTCTTTCTTTCAATGATAGAAACCAATGCTTATAAAAACAATAATTCTTGAATAACTTACAAAATATTCTAAGTATACAATGATCCCAACCTAGCTTTTTTTCCTTTCCTTTAAAATAAAATCATAAAAGAGGATAAATCATACTCTTTCCTTTCAAGATAATGGATTGCCCTTACAAAGAGAATACATTGTGGAAATAAATAACTTTAAATAAAGTTTATCTTTCAAAGTAATGATTTTATTTGACTATCTATTCTTTCTTTAGTAAAAGCTACCATTACATAAGCTTGCATAAAAGACCAATACTCTTTAATATTACAACCATATAATAAAAATATTGTCTTCATGTCTTCTCTTACTTCTCAGAGAGTCTTTTCTTCATAAATTCTTCCCACTGAAATCGAGAGTGATTTAAGGGGATCAGGACAACTCTTTTGAATGCATATTTTGAATGCATTTACAAGTCTACCATGCATTATGCAACATACATTCAACCATACATAAAGCAAATTCCTTACAAGAATATTGAGGTAGTCTCGTACTTTTCTCCAATTATCAAAATCCTTAATCATTCAAGAGTTATTCTATCATATATATATATATATAACAACGATATATTTTTCATTCAAGGGTTCTCTATTCAAACTAATTTAGGAACATATTATTATTAATTTTAAGAAATAGGTCACTACTTGATTAAATAAACAATACCTTATTTGATTGAAAGACTTCTTTAGACTAGAAGATGAATCGCATTATTTAGTTGTTAAAAACGAAAGACCTTAGCAATCAACTCATTATTTAATTATCCAACAAAGACCATAATAGTTCCTTAGGGCATTCCACTCAAAAAGAAATTCATTTTAGAATCAAACTTAAGAAAAAGATGGCATACACTGCTTTGAAATTACAGCTATGCTACGCATAGATATATATTTCTGTCAAAGTTTGAAGTAAGAAGATGTATGCTCGTAGACGAGATTATCACCAGGAATGTGTGTGTAATTTTGCAATGTGTACGTTCTTTGGGTTTTTCATTGGATAAGATGTGTGTTAAATTGAGAGCCTTTGTTGAACTGAAAGTGCATGTGGATTGAATAAAACATTTAATATTCAATCAAAACAGTGAAAAGTCCCCGTTTAATCCTTAAGTCCCAACCTTAACCAAAGGATGTTATATAATTGTTAATGACTTATCCTATATAACACACACATTTAATAATCATTGTATTTACTAAATAAACTCATTTACATTGAAAAACTATAAATATCAATAGAATTTATAGTATAGTTGCATTTATTTACTTTTATATACAGTAAATTATATGAACACACAATTTTATATTAATGACAACAATATTACATAGTGTGTATGTTTTAATAATATATAACAAGTTATATATCAGTCAATTAAACAAACACGAGCAATTTAAAAAATATTAATACACAACAACACAAAGTAAATAATTATATTACTATTTAGCACATGTACATTAGATCATATACAACATCATAGTTCATATATTATAAATAATACACATATCTACAATATTGTTTGCTTATCTATTTTGTTGACACTTTTTCAAATTAAACAACCTTACTCATGAAATATAGACTTGTGGTGAGGTTTTAGGGTTTGTGATGTGAGGCTAGGGTTTTGAGTATCAATATGGTCCCCAACCCTGGCGGACCAGTACACAACATTGGTGCTGCAAAAGGGAATGCATGTGATAATGGCTCCTCTCAATCGATTGTGCAGGTTTGTGCTGATAATGCTTCACAAGGTAACCCTCGTTCTCCTGATGTAATTCTTCCATTGCCTGAATTTGATTCTACATGTCACTGTTTAGAATCATTCATCTTTGTCGAGTATTTCATTGGACACATCCCTAATGAGTCTTCCCTTAGGGCCTGGGTTAACACAACTTGGACTCCTCATGGAGTCAAGCTAATGATGGTTCAAAACCTTTCAAAGGGTTTTTTTTTTGTTTCGCTTTGCGAATACAACCACACTAAGGCGATTTAAGAGCATGGCCCTTGGTACATGAGAAGCTCTCTACTTGTTTTTTCTCCTTGAACCCATGACTTTTTTGTTTCTGAGGAAAGATCTACCAAAGTCCCCGTGTGGGTGGAATTTCCAGGACTCCCTCTACCTCTGTGGCCCTTTCTCAGTCGCATAGAAGCCTCTCTAGGGCATGTCATTTTGGTGGAGGCAAACAAATTTTTTAATGCACGCCCTCAAAAACATGTTTGCATCGAGATTAATATTTCTCGAGAGCTCAGGGAGACTATTGACATACAAGTTGGTGACACTGTGCTATCCCAACGGATCCTCTACATTAATTTTTCCAACACATATTTTTAGTGCCAGTCCTCGGCACACAAGATCAAATATTGTCCCTTGAGAATGGTTGAATGACTGTGGGAGGGCGTAAAAATGCACATTTGGCTGCTTCTAAAGGTACACAGTCCAAGTCGGCATGTCTCAAAACCGATAGAAAAAGGGTATGAAAAGGAAAAAGTTGGTCCCCCAACTAAAACTACCAATAATGAGGCTCCTCAATCTCAATAGATTCATACCCCAAGGGTTGCAATAGTGGTTGCTTCACAGTCTGCGCACCCGACCAGTCCTTCAGTACATTCCCCCTTGGCTAGTGCAAGGTGCTTCCGCAGCTCGAGAGGGGATCTGCAAAAGAATTTGTCGCTCCAGAGAAACGATTTCATATGACCAATGTTCAATTGGGTAGTTATGTTCTTGATTCATCCAACAACTACAGTGTGTTGGAGTATCTTAGCGGCGGCAAGGATATGTCATTGGATGCAAAGCCATCATCGATGGAATTGGCAGTTCCTACGAAGGAAGCAAAATCTAAATATCCCTCCCTTTCTATGCGGTTTTGATGTTCTCGTAGTCCTTGAAAGGGGAAAGAAGATGGAGATAGTCTACTTGAAAAACGGTTTCACCCATCTGACCCAAAAATTTTATTAGCTTTGGAGCGTTGGCTTTGAGCAGATGCAGGATGACAGAGCAATAAGTCTACTTGGTGCCTAGAGTTATAGTTTTACAGTTTAGGTTTTTTTACTCTAGTTTATTTTTTATCCTTATGTTGTTTATTCACCCTTTTAGGCATTGGTTCTGGTTTTGATCATATGGGTGGCTTTGCACCTTGAGCTATGATCTTTCCAGCTTCCTTTTTATTTTTATTGAATATAATTGTTGGTTCCAATAATAAAAAAAAAGTATAGACTTGTTTTCCAGCTTCAATAAATATAAATAAGCTCTTAAAGCAGGTGGTAATACACTCTCGAGGAAAAAGGCAACAATTAATAACTTTGTTTTATATAAAAGAGAGTCGTAATTTTATTAAGACAATCAAGCTTCTAATGGTGAATGGATTATATTTTCCTTAAAAATGTCTAATACTCTACCTAAGAATGGTGAAAAGGTTCTATTAAAACGTTCAGGAGAAAAGGAACTTTTGTAAATACAATATTTTTGGTGCAACCATCAATATACTAAAATGAGAGGGCTGAATAATTTACTTATAAAATATACATTTTATATATTTATTTTCTGAAAGAAACAAAATGTTGACTTATTGGCAAAGACAAAGGGTTTGAATGGGCTTATATATGCCAGAGCCCACAATCAAGTTTATATATATAATGTTTTGCAATTCAATCATAGATAAAATTATCCTCTGTATGCAATCTTTTAGAACTTTAAGAATAAAAGAAAACTCAAAGAGCAGGTTCTAAGAACTTCAAATGTTCTACATCGGGTTGGCTTAACAAATTTAAAGCAGATCATGAACTTACTCAGTTTCAAAAGACTAAGTGTTTTTCCATTTTCCTAACAATGATGGAGCACTTGGTTGAGTACAAAGTCACCTTAAATTCAAAAACTTTCAAGAAAATAAAATAATTCTGACATCAAAAGAAAGATAACAGAGAATATTTACCTCCTCCCAAATATTTCCTTTTTCCTATTTAATCTTCGCTCTACAATTTCTTCTCTCCGCTTTCTCCTCTCTTTCCCCCTTACTCTAGGTTGCACAAGAGCTTAAATGATGTTCCATGTAGAAAGAGGTAACCAAGTGGATTGTGTGTATTCTGCCACCTTTCCATTCACCCTCTCCGCCAGCTGGATGGGGTGGGTACGTGGAGATACAAACACTACCAACATTTTATAAACAAATTGTGCATTTTTTAAAACCAACCTTCCCCTCCTAACCCATTATTAAATATTAAAACATTCAATCAATATAATATTCTTAGAATGGCTTTTCCGTTAAAGAAAATGAAATATTACCCTCCTCTCCTCTCTAAAAATAGATGAGGATAGCTAGGTGCAGCAGACCTCTCTATGCCTCTCTATTTTAAAAGGCAGAGATCCCCATTCTTTTTGCACTCACCTTGGATTGGAGAGAGCACCTGGTTCCATCATTTATGCATTGACCTTTCTCTCGGTTGTAGTTGATCCCCTATTTATTATTATTGTATATTTATTAATAAATGATTAATAATTAAGGCTATTAAAATAATGTAAATATCATTACTAATATTTCACTTTTCATAAATTAATTTCATTTTATCTATCATTATTCCATAATATACAAAGATTCTTATTCAAACAAAAATAATATTTACCTCCAATATTTTTTTCCTTTAGCAGGTGGTTTTACGATAACTATAGCATTATCTTCTACCTGCATGGATCCTTTGCTTGATAGCAATCTCCTTACTAGTTGGAGAATTTTAAAATCAAACACATACACAACACATGCAATGCATTTTAAACATATACACATGCAATGTATCTATACGAAGGGTTCCCTTTAACCCTTGAGCTATCGGTGAGAATTTCACTCATCATTTCCCCTTTTTTCTCTCAATCTCTGTGGCTTTATCCTCTATCAATCCACCTGTGAGAGTACCTAATCCTGCAACCACAAAATCCATCAGCAGTACCACATTCTAGGAATAGTATAATCTAAATCTAGAAAGTAAGGTACAACTTATTAAACAACCAAAAATAGTCATTCTAAGAGGGACCGTTACTCCCCCTAAGGGTTTAGCTTGTTTTGAAAAATAAATATATCTATTTTTATTCAAACAAAAATGTTTTCTCATATTATCTACATTTTTCGAATATAACATTGTTTCTAAAAAATATATGTTCTTACTAGACCCTGCATTGATCCATTAGTATGAAACTTTAAAATTCGTATATATATTTGTTGGCCAAGAGATCTATCTCCTACAATTAAACACATTCTAAACACAAGAAGGAACAATATGTTTTCTAAGCGAGGATAAGTGGAAGTATTATGGATTTTTGATAGATTGGATAGTAAGGTGAGTTTGTAGGCTACTCGACTTATCAAGGGTTTAACTTAGTTGACTTGATGGAACTTTTCTTGCATTTCACCCTTAGGAAGACTGCCTCTTCACAGACAATTCTCTCAATGATCACTTTAGGTCTGCATAGTTCTTCTAACAATTAACTGCTTCCTTGAGTCTTTGCTAAATTGTCTTGAGTTGCTCCTTTATCTTGTTGAAAATATTCGGTTTGATCCTTACCTAATATTTCAGATTGCCCCAAGTCAGAGGTGATCCGCATCTTATATAAGTCTTCAAACAGAGTCATTCTCAAGAATGCACAATATCCATGTAGTACATTTGAAGCATGTACTCCAAAATTTGGTTAGCCTTCTTCGATTTCCCATATGTAAGCAAAACTAATATTCAATTTAGTGTTTCAAAAATGATGGAGAGCCTTGCCAAAACTCTAATGTAAATATGGAATCTCTATTCTATAAAATTAAACCATGTATTTGGACTATTCCCTTGGCAAACCTGTTTGCCTCAATTGGTGCATCATCCCCAATATTTATTGGTACAACCTTTTGTTAACTTGTCTATCACCACAAGTATCGCATCATCTTGGAAACTTGTTTTGGGTAAACCAACGATAAAATTTATAGATATAACTTGTCATTTCAATGTAGGCATCTTATATAGGTAAATTTTTTCCTTGTAGATGTCAATGTTTTGCCTTTACCAACTAACATACCAAACATTTGGTTATAAAATTATGGATACCCTGTCTCATTTTAGGCCTAATAAAAAGGCCTTTTTCATATTTTCTCCCATTCTCACTTCTTGGTTAAGCAAAATATGGAGAACAATGTGCCTCCCACATAATTATTCTTCTCAATTCACCAATTTTGGGTATAACCACCCTCTTTTTAAAGTATAGTAACTCATATTTTATGTTAAAATCCTTGCCTTTTCTAGGATTTGGCTCAATTTTATCCTGAATTTCAATGCAATACTAATCCTGTAACCATATTTCATTGACTTTATTAATCGAATCAACATAGTGCTGATATATGCCTTCCTTGCGATGCCAACGACCTTATTTTCCCTTCCTTTGATGTGTTCTATACCAAAATCATACTCGGCTAAGAACTCCATCCATCTTCTCTATCTTACATTAAATATTAGTTGGGCAATGATATGCCTCGTCTATCCTCAATTCGAGGGTTTTCCTTTGAGATAATGCCTCTAGATCTTAAGAGTATGGATAACCGCTACTAATTCCAAGCCATGTGTAACGTAGTTCAACTCATGCTTCGTAGGTTTTCTAGATTCATAAGCTATTATAGCTCCCTTCTGGGGTAATCAAGAAGTTCCTGTGCACTTTGTTAATTTTCCAAGGGATTAGGTATTTGAGGATTGGTGTTGTAATCAGCTCATATTTTTCTATTTACTTGAACTCCTTCCCTTCCTAATCTCTAGAGTGCTCTAACATGATACTCTAGGTTTAATAACCTTTCTCTAACAATTCTTGAGGTTAGAATTTTAGCTCTTGCAACTTGATGGGTATCAACTTATAATGTGCCCTAAAAATCTGATCCGGACATTAATGCGATAGTGAGATCAGATTCACGTTGTGGTAGGTGTCTTAGTAGATCTTTTGGAATAAAAAATATCTCTAAATTCATTCAAAATAGCATACTTCTCAAAAAAAATTGTATCTCCCCTCACTTTCTTCCTTTTTATTCCTTTTGATCACATACACCATTCCACCTTTCTTGAAAATTGATAAGACTTCATAAGCTTTTTACCAATCCATTTCTAAAATCAAGGCATGTAGCAATGCCATATATAAGTGCCATTAGTTGATTTATTGGATAAGGGGGTCTCGAAATTAGACAAGCATTGGCTTATTGAATAAGTTTGCCTAGACTCAATTTTCCACCTAGTGCCTAAGCAACATTCGTTGCATCAATGTATCCAAACATTCTTTAGGTCTTCTGCAAGCTTAGCCTCAATACAAGTCTTACCCTCTCAAATTTCTCTAGCAGATTTTCCTCATTGTCTGCCCTCTAAAGTGTTTCCCAGCATTTTCAATTGTTGCTTGATTATTTTCTTGTAACAAGTTGACTATTGATGTAAGTTTATTCATCCTTTTATTGAAATCCTTGATCTTTTAGATTCTTTTGGGGTCAAATTGTAGCTTCCCTAGTATGGTAGGATAACCATATATTGAGTAAAATAGTATCCTCCATCAGGATTATCCCATATGACCCTTGGCCTCGTGGATGTCAAAACTATGTTACCTTTACTTTTACCATGATGTAATTGAAGAATTCTCTAAAATAGGGTGTAGTATGTAATCCATGACATGAGCCAATATAATAATTTCTAAAAGTATTTGTCAAAGAGAATTAATTCAATGATTGGAGATATCGAGATACCATGGTCATGATGTAATATAGATAAAGACCACTTCAATCCCATATAGCCTAGCCAGGTCTAACATTGAAGACTTTAGACCTCTAAATAAGAGGTCGAAGGTTAGAATCTTTGGGGGATAGGGTTGTACACTATACTTCGGTAACCACCATAGTATGGTAGGATAACCATATATTGAGTAAAACAATATCCTCCATCATGATTGTCCCATATGACCCTTGGCCTCGTGGATGTCAAAACTATGTTACCTTTACCTTTTACCGACAAAAAGTTGTTATCACACAAAGACAAAGTAGTTTTGTCTTGAAGCTCCATTAAATTTACATTTTTAACCACTTGAAGCTCACATCATTTAATTATATTGTTAAATTTATAGGATTTGAACCTTGATTTAAGGTGTGAAACTCGTCTCCTCACAACTTCATTCCAATTACATAGGCTTCATAAATTTTTAGATTGGGCCCTCTTTTAAAGCATGATTTTTGTACAACTTGAGTGGGCCTAATGGAGGAGACTTTGAAACTCTCAATAGAGGTCCAAGGTTCAAATTGTGTGGGGGTAGGGTTATACATCATGTTTAGATAACCAAAGTATGGTTGGATAATCATTTATTGGGTAAAAAGCATCCTTCACAAGGGTCATCTCATATGGCCTATGGCCTCATGGACGTTATAAATTACTTCCACTTGCCCCAAATACATGTGCACAATGCTAAGGTTCATCTATGAAATTCAGAATGTGAAATTCTTTGCTTTCAACTATTTATTCCCAAAGAATTGTTTATTATTAAAATAAATCTTATTGAAAATAAGAAAGGAAAAATAAAACGTAGTTAAAAAAAACATTTCCTTATAACAAATAAATATAAAGAATAATAAAAACTAAATTTAGGCAAAGAAAAATTTGAGGGTATTATTAGAGTGAAGCCTTGAATTAATAGCAAAAAATATTTAAATTTATATAAGTTTTTTTTTTTAATTTACATGGTGGAATCGGTAGCCGCCACGAATCTGGGCAGGTTGTCCGGCTTTTATGGCCGCCACGATATTCTGCATTGTCCGTCCCGGAAGCCGCCACATAGTTCTTAGCACAGTCCACCCCTATAACCACCATGCCACAATCATTTTAAACCTTTTACGCTGCTAAAAGCACCAGGAAAGAGACAAGCATTCAGTCCAGCGAGGCTCGAGATTTAAACCTTGGACCTCCGCCCTTCTTATGGGGTTTGGTTGAACCAATTGGTCTACACCTCAAACCTTAAATTTATATAAGTTAAAAAGATGTTTTTGTCAAATTGTAGTGGATCTGCTATTGCTATGGCTCTATAAGGCAAAGATCATCGTGGCAAAAGAGGTTATAATCAAGTTGAAACTAGTGAATGTCACAAACAATTGTAAAATGTCATTTGACACTCTATTGATGGATTTTGGGCATCGAGGACCCAAATTCCTAAGAATTTGAAGGGAGAATCCTACTTTCCTGGTAAGGTACAATTTGTGCTACAACTTGAGGAAAAATTCACATGCTTGATTTGAGAATGATTTGCACATCTTAAATAATGAATTGTGTCCTAAGGAGAATCTTAGGAAGGAGCATGTTTGCAAGGATTAAGATGTATGAGAGTCGAGTTAATGGCTTGAAAAGTTACTCTTCTCTCGCCATATGGGATTAGTGAAGAAATGGAGCTATAGAAGTGTTTAGAATAAATTTTAGTACTAAATTTGATAGCAATACAACCAATTGACATAACTTTGAAGATTTTGCTAAATTGATGTAACAAGAGATTTAGTTACTACAATTATAAGTTTACTTTGATTTTACTCTAAATTGAAGCATGATGTTCATTGTAAAGGACCCTTTTGCTATTTTTAGACTACTAGAGTTATTCCTTGCGATCATGCTTATAATTGTATTTTTTATATTAGGATAAAAACAGGATTTTGAAAGGGTCTGAACCCTTTTACAACACAAAGTCAGCCCATCAATTACACAACTGCCAAGGGCAAATAGCCAGAGATCCCTTGGACGCAAGACAAACAATATCCATCCTAGACCCCAAATAGTTGCAGTCCTCCATCGTGAACTTTTCTAAGTCCTCATGGACCACCCCAGGGGGGATCCATCTCGTATCCTCTTCTTTAATGGCACCAAAGTTCGCCAGCCAGTCTGCTAGTTTGTTACCTTCTCTATAGACATGAACAAAGTCAACTTCTTCAAAATGCTTTACAATCTCTCTAATATCTTGCACAATGTAATCAATTTGCCAATTAGCTTCTCCCTTCTTTTTCAAAATATTGATAATATTCAAGGAGTCTCCTTCAAAGATAACTTTTTTAGCACCTAGATCCTTGGCTAGCTTTGCACCCAAATGTAAAGCATTAACTTCAGCTTTATGACTAGTAGTAATTCCCAAAAACTTGCAGGCTGCCCCCACCAATCTACCTTGATTGTCCCTCAAAATTGCTCCTGCTCCGGCCTTACCTAGGTTACCTTTGGATGCCCCATCAAAATTTAACTTCAATCAGTCATCTCGAGGTGATTGTCATTTTACATTAGTTCTAACCTGAACAATTACCTCTCCACCACTAATAGTTTCCAAATTCCATGCCTTAGCTATCATAGTCTCTTCAGTATTCTCTGGCTTGATAGGGTACTTGATAGATTTAACATTCTCCTCTAAAAAGTGGGTGATACTTCCAAAACTTCTCATTGTAGACCTTTTTTCCCCTCTAAAAATTCTCCTATTCCTCTCTAACCAAACTCCCCACACAAAATGAAATGGAATCAGGTTCCAAATTACTTTAAGATGAGGACTAAAAAAGGGGTTCTCCCATTGTTGTAACCATAGAACCATATTAGAAGGCATCACCCAAGAGATGCCCATCCTGTTGATGAGGACCTGGAAAATGTTTAGAACATAGGGACATTCCAAGAATATGTGTTCCACTGATTCTTATGCCTTTTCACATAAATTGCATCTATTAGGAAACTGAAAACCTCTCTTCTTAAGATTATCCACTGTTAGGATCTTATTCTAGACTGCTTCCCAAAGAAAAATCTCCAGTTTAGGAATAGCTTTCTTACCCCAAATTCTATTCCAAGGGAAACCATTATTTACAGCAGAATCCAAAAGATCATAGGTTGTCTTCACATTGAATTCCCCATTCTTAGTTCTGCTCCAGACCACAGAGTCTCTATACCTGACAACACCTAAGTAATAAGCCTTTAGTTTAGCTTTAAGGATGTTTAAAGCCTCCAAATTCTCAGGGTCTGCCTCTAAATATTTCCAGCTCAACTGGTTATCCAATAAAGTCATGTAATCACAAACCTTTTTACCATATCTATCTTCTAGATCCTCTTTCGGATTAGAGAAAATATCATTGTTGGCTAAAGGGTTGTCATCTAACTAGGCATCTTCCCAAAAACTTATAGAGACCCCATCTCCAACACGCCATTTCACACCCTTCCACAAGGCCTCCCTAGCCTCCACCAAGTGGTTCCATAAAGAAGAGCCACGACAAGGGTCCTGAACTGTGAGAAATCAGGTATCCTCCTAGTTGTCAATATATTTTTCTTTAATAATCCTTACCCAAAGAGTCTGACCATCCCTTAGAACTCTCCATCCCACCTTGGCTACCATAGCACTATTAACTAGGTTGAGTCTCCTCAGACCAAGGCCACCATGCTTCTTTTGATGGCATATTTTTTCCCAAGCTACAAGATGAATCCTCCTCCTCTCTTCAGATCTTGACCATAAGAACTATTTTTGAATTCCTTCTATGATTTTTGAAACTTTAGCAAGGATCTTCAAAAGGGAGAGAAGATAAATGGGGATAGCCTACAAAACACTCTTAACCAACAATACTTTACTTGCTTGAGACAAGAGATTACCTTTCCATCCTGCAAGTTTGGATTGAAACCTATCAACCAAACCATTCCAAAGAGGTGCCTTACAAGTTCCCACGAACATAGACATACCAAGGTAAGAAGGAAATGTTGACACAGGACACCCTATCACTCTAGCCACCCTTCTCTGGAGAGCTACTTTAGTGTTAATGAAGAAGATCTTGCTCTTGTCCAAACTGATCTTTTGGTGAGATAGCTCATAGAGCTCTAAGATTCTTTTAAATCCAGTTGCCTCTACCACAGTAGGATTACCAAGTAAAATGGTATCATCCACAAACTGTAAATGAGTAATACCGTCAATATTATGAGCTGGTTTAATGTCCCCTATCCGGCCAGAAGCCTTGGTAGCATGGAGGTATCTTTCGAGTGTTTCAGCCATAATAATGAAAAGATAAGGAGAGAGGGGGTCATCTTGTCTCAGACCTCTACTACTATTAAAAAAAATTCTGGTTTATTATGGATCATAATAGAGTACCTTGCAGTCTTATAGCAGCTTCCAACCCATCTTCTCCACTGTCTACAAAAACCAAAGGCAGCCAAAACTTTATCCAAAAAACTCCATGAAACTCTATCATAAGCCTTTCTCATGTCTAACTTTAGGAACATACATTTTCTTTCACCAGTCTTGACAGAATGCATGGATTCATGAAGGGATATAATCCCATCCAAAATTTGTTTACCCTTAACAAATCCTCCTTTCTCATCGGAGATAATGGAGGGGAGGAAGATCTTCAATCTGAGGGCTATCACTTTAGAGATAATCTTGTAAATAGTGTTGCAAAGACTTAAAGGTCTGAAATATTTGAAGGTTTTTAACCCTTTCTTCTTAGGAACTAGAACAAAAAAGGTATTGTTAAACTCCTTTAAGATCTAACCCGACTTTAAAGATTCCTTCATTGCTTCAATAACATCAACTTTAGCTATATCCCAGAAGGTTTGGAAAAAACCTGCTTGGAACCCGTCCGGGCTTGGAGCTTTATCTCTACCGAGGGAGAAAGTGGCTATCCTTACCTCTTCTTCCTCAATCTCCTTTAGAAGTTGAGCATTGATCTCCTTGGATATCAACCTAGGAATGTGATTAGTCATCTCCTTAATCGTAGTTTCATCCTCTTCCATATCTTCAGCTAGAATTTGAACTACCATTAATGATGAAAATTAATGATGAGATTGTGGATGGATTCCATGAGTTAATTGTGTCCTTTGAACTATTTGTTCATGGATATATGATACTTGTGGTTTCGCCTTTCCATTTCCTCTAGTCCTCTCAATTTCTTGTTACAGGATGTTCATAGATCTGATTACATCTATGTTTTTCAAACCCTTATGAAGATTTCACCTAATTCAATCATCGTTCAAGTTGATTCAATCACATGATTGTATTTGTTTTATTGCACTTTTCTTTATCTTTTCATAATTTTTTTCTTACAAAATTGTTTAGATTAGTTTAGATTAATTAGATGAAGGGGTGGAGATTGGGGATTAATCTAATTTCCTTTCTATGTCGAATTATAATCTCGCAAATGCATACCCATGTCAGAAAATTTCGTAGATCAACAAAAAAGAGTCCATTCAAAATTCATAAACAAACACTATGTTGCATATGTTAAATAGGTATATAGAAAAATAAATAAAATGTTTGAATTTTATCAAATGATATGAACTTAGTGTTTAAATACATCGATTTTCAAGGTGTAGACATATGGTCAAATTGTATTAGGTGATATAAACATAATTACTAGAAGTGTTGTAATACTACTATGTGTTTTTATTGAAATATCACATTAACATACTCATGAGGTAATATAAATGAGGTTCACTTTAATACCGTAAAATCAATTTTAAAAAATATATGTAAGTTTAAAATATGTTAAATAAATATATACATAAATCACTAAAATAATAATGATCAAGCCCCTTCTTCCAACACCAAAAAAAAATAATAATAATACTTGGATTTTTATGTTTTTATTATATGCAATAAATACTTACATTGATTAAACCATTGGCTTTGGAACAGGTGAAAAGTAAGGAGTTGCATACCATAAGAAAGTTCTAATAGTGTACTTTAAAATTTAAGCCCATTAAGTTTGAGGCAAATGGTAAGAGGAAAAACACCCACATTATAAGCCAAGGTTCCAATCCCATGGGTTACAACTAATGTTTTTAAGTTCATCAAGTTAAGCTCAATTGGTTAATATGAGTTGTTTTTTAAAATCTAAACGGACATAGGGGTCTAATATGTGTGCTTAGCCTCAAGTGAGTTGATCCATGGTAGCCTCATTAAAAATATATATAATAAGTATTAAAATACTAATATGTAATATAATTAAAAACTATAAACTAAAATTGTAGACAATATTGACATTAAAGAATGCATATCAAATATTATTTGAACTATAAAATTTATTGTAACCTTCCAATAGTAGCTCATCAAAGTACTGATGTAAAGCACTGAGAAAAATAAGAAAGATGGATAAAAAAAGAAAGCATTTAAAAAAGACTGATGAAAACCAGTAAACAAAAAGAATGATAAGATAGATTGCAGTGGAAGAATTAAGGTTTGAAAGAGTGAAGATAGAAGTGCAAAGGAAGCAACCCCCTAAGAAGAATTTTTAGGTTCTACAGCAACCCTTATGAGGGCATGACGAGGCACTATAAATGGGATACCTGCTAAAAAATGTTATAATTTAAAAGAAGACAATGCTAATGGTTGAGCTAGAAATTGGTATTCGAGCGCAACTATTTTGGAATTTGTTGTAACGTTGTCGTATTGATATACTGAAACCATGGTAAAACTTGTTAATTTAGTGGTTACTGTAATGGTGTATTTTGGCATCAAATTATCCTAATGATAGTTTCATCCACACGAGAGTGTGGAATAACCAAGACAAAAAGACAATAGGGAGCCTAGAAGTATTTCTATGCGGTTAGCTGCATTCTTAGAGCTTTTTGAAATTGTTAAGCAAGGCAACACACCCACCACGTAGAAAATACCCATAATCTAGAATATATTGTATATAGAGATAAACCAGAGAGTTCACTGGAACTTATATATAATAAAACATAAATAATAATAATAATAATAACAACAACAACAATAGTATATATGTTTTGCCATAAATAGGTTCAATTGCAAACATAGCTTTGTAGTCTGTCCTTGCAAGATGGAGATATAATCTACAAGATTTATCTAGCCAAATTTGATGAAGCAATTAAAGAGACTATATATAATAGAACAAACTAGATTCCAAACCAGGATTTACAAGAAATTTTCAAAATTTTCAATGATCAAATGGATTGCTCAATGACGCAAAAATGAGATCACTTGATTTGTTCACAAGTCAAAATTAGGTTAATCGATTTAAGAGATGCCCACGAGAAGGAATAAAAGAAAAGAAATTTCAATAAACATATAACATTATAGATAGTAACACCAAGATGGACTTAATAATTACACCATAACATAAAGATTAATGTTCTGCCTTCCTTTGAGCTCTTGAGATCATAATGCAGTTAAGAACATCATTGGTATATTTATATAGCAAAGAGAGGTTAATCATTATTATTGTTGTCTGAGTTTTGTCAGTGTTGAGCAAAGCTGGTGGGCTCTCTTCGTGCAGCATTAATAATATATGAAAAAGCTGACAACACCCATAAGCCAACCATCTTCATCTGTAACCCAAACTCTGTGGACTTTATTTGTAATGGCATCCGCCATTACAGTAGACAAGGGGGTGTTTGGACGGACTGTGACAAGAGGGCTTGAAAGGCCCTTGGCTGCTAGCATATTAAGGAACTCTGCAATGGTCGTTTTTGGTTTAAGCAACTTTATATCCTCAAATCCCATGCCCCGGAAATGAGTTGCTGACAGACTTGCCACGAGTTTGCCTCCACGCACCCAAGTTGGACATGCATCTGAACCATCCCCATCTTCATTGGGTTCAACAACTGCAAAAGAACTGAATACAGGCTTGTGATGCATTAGTCGCAGTGCCTCCATTAGCGCCATGTTGGATACCACTGCCAATGCCCCCAGGTTTGGATGGATGAGACCTAACTCTGATAATGTTCTTGATATGCATGGTCCCAATTCATCTAGATGAAGTAGCAGGAAGTTCACGACATCTGTCTGTGTCAAAAGGCTAAATTGAGTTGTTTCATGAGGAGATGGTGTCTCATGATGTTCATGAATTGGAACTAGAAATCTATGCACTCCTTTGGAGAGGATTTCCATTGCATCACTCAGCCTGGTGTTTGAAACAAACATAGAAAGAAAACATCTGTTTTCAGTCCATCTAATGAGTGTTGCAGTTTTCAAAAACTACAATGATCCAGATGTACTTTTTCATTAGATTCAGCATAATGTTTTTAATACATTTATGTTCTGGGACAATAGACAGAACTTCAAGAAATACCCAGGAACAAGAGAAACAGAAAGCAGCATACCTTGTATTTTGACCAACTGTCCAGAGTACCCTGCTTTCACTAGTCTGGCCAATTAGATCTGCAACAGGAGTTTGGAGGGCATTCTCAGCATTATCTAAGTTGTCCCCAATATGCAGCACAACATCAAATATTGACACTATTCCCTGCTTTCAGCCAATTGGTTGTTAATATTTAAGAAAAGAACTGAATATCAAGTTGTTTGACACATTGCTTCTGATTTTCATTGCATATCAAATTGTAATTAGAAAATAAATGACATAAGATAATTGAATTAATGTCTAGGGATGACCAGAGTAGGCTAAAGGGACTCATTGAAAACAAACTGTTACAATGCACTGTAGTACAACAGAATAAAATAAATTGGACAATAGTAATTAGACGAAACTAATGTAAACTATGCTAGAGTGAAGGGAACACTATCAGGTCACAGCCTAATGAGGAAGACCCAGAAATAGTAATTAGACGAAACTAATGTAAACTATGCTAGAGTGAAGGGAACACTATCAGGTCACAGCCTAATGAGGAAGACCCAGAAATGGGTTAAAATCAATAGTCCAATGAAGAAAGAGAAACAAGAGGAGTTAAATTCGGTGACCAGCCAGAATGGATTTGAATTGGTACTAAAATGTCTAGTCAAATATTCATAAGCGATGAATACATTCAGAAATGATATACTTTTTGCATCTGGTTGGCTGCCTCCTAACATTTTAATGTTCTCATGGCTTACATCTTCCAGGTATCTTCATCATTAATTAAGTTAATTAAAGTGCGCTGTCCATTATGCGCAATCAAGCACTTAGAAGCCAAAAAAATGTATAATTAAGGATTTCATTACTAATTTCCCTGCAGCCAGTTTACTTTTGTCAAGAGAAAGTGATATAAAATTTGGAACAATTCCTTTTTCTTGAATTGAATTTTTGTGTTTAAAGCTATAATCATCCTTGCTACTCATGGAAGTTCTTCCCTGCAATCTCACTGTTACTAGAACTACTATCCTTTCTAGAGGCCATAACATATTAAGTGGGCCACCTCTACACTAGCAACACTCGTAGAGAGCTCAAATTCCATGTGGAATGCATCCTCTACATCCAACAAGGAGATGTGACACAAAATTCATTATGCCAAGAATGAGCACAGAGATAGGATTCACTAGCCAAATGAATAAATCAAATTCTTTGACCAGCAGCCTTTTGTAGAGTAAAAGCATCTCCCATCCCCAGAAAATACATATAACAGGATTCTGTTGAAATTCAATAAGTTTTCCATTGTGCTTGCTCTTGTTGCAACTGCTGGAGCAAGAGTTCTCAAATTTTAAATATTTTGGCATCAATCCTAATACTGCAACCAGGTTCTTCCATTCATACAGTGTTCTTCGTAGAAGCTAGTAGATTGTTAAATAAAAATATATGTTTAAAAATCTTGTTTTAAATGGCCTATATTGCCATTTACTCATCTCTAGATAGTTCATAAATAAGGTCAGAAAAATCAGCCATTCAAACCACAACAGCCTATTTATCATCTTAAACATGTTCATATCAGATTCCCACCACTAAATGTATGCTTATTGCCAAGATACATTTCTATCATGCCTCCATTCATTTAAAAGTTTTGGGTTCAACCTACAGTGTTGTTTAATTTCCATAAATGCCATTTTTCCTTATTGAAATATTCTGCTGGTAGTTTGAAGCACCTTTGAAATACCATAGCATTATCATTGCAAAAAAGTGTCATAGAAACTAGGAGAAGATTTATAGCCTTTGAATAACACATCACCAAACAAACACAAACACACTTTATGTGAAAAAATCAACACTGAATCATTATTTTCTCTTCCTTCAGTTATCTTTCATAAATATTCATTTCTCTTCTTGGATTTCTGTCAATCTAATACAAACAGGATTGGAGAATCTTTAAATAATATAGACTGGGCATTCTTCTCCCTGGTGGCCTCTTCTATTATCTATGTTTTCCATCTCTTGACTTTGATTTCACACCATCAATCTCGTTCAATGTTCTTCCTTTGAAAATGCATGTATCTTAGATATTGTCACAACAAAAGTATGATTACATATCAGTACTTCAAACCTAAGTAATGACCATAACTGGTCCATTTTGATCACATATCTACTTTAGCACGAACTCAGGAGTGTCAACATCACATCACTTCTAAAATTTAATGTTTGGATTGCAAGATTTATTTTCACCTTCTAATATGAACCCCATCAATTCCATGAAGGAATAAGAAGTAAACTACATTGCAATATCATCCAGAGAAGATGAAAACAAAGTCATGCTTAGCATTCCATTTGATGTGATTTGGTTGAAATATAATTATAGCTGACATGACAATCAAAGCAATAGATCTGATATATTGTAAATTGGAAAATCAAGGGGCAATAATTTTTACAAGTGTATTGCATAAATATAAGCTTGAGAAGACAGACATCTATAGTGTAGAAAAGAATATGAAACAGCAACTAAGGGGGAATCTCAAGTAATACCTATTTTGTTGTCACCTTGAAATCAATTGGAATTGTACACATAATTATGTTTGTCATTGTCGCATCATAAACCAAGGTTCCAATCCCTTTGGTGAACCTTAATAATTAATCAAATGACATTAGAGCAACCAGTTAAATACCTCGAATTTCAAGGAGACCTAGGTTCGAATCTTGCTAGACGACACATACATAATTGTCAAAATGTTGTTGCAATACCATTGCATGGTTTGTTGGAATATTGTGGTAACATGGTCACATTGTAATATGAGTGAGGCCCATTTCTATTCCATTTAACCAATTAAAATAGAATTATGTTTATCATTATGGGATTGTAACTGCCATATAATTGTTGGGCTTCTAGAAAACAACTTAAATTTTTAATAGACCATGGGGTTGAAGTATGACTAGTGAGAGTGTTTGGCTCACAAAGATCCCAGCAGAGTTCAATTCTTATGGATACCATAATAATATGGTTTGTTGTAATACCATTATTTGGTTAACTGAAATACCATGGTATTGTGGTCACGATGTAACATGGGTCGGGCATGTTTCAATCCCATCTAATTAATTTGAAAAAAGAATATAGATTTTAGTAGACGTGCAAATCGAAAATGCATAAGATAAAATTATAAATTGGACAACATATAAAGAGACAGAAATCAGGTTAAACATTTACAACAAAGTTGCAGAAGATGGAATTGAAGAAAAGATGCAGTGTGCTGTTGTAGGAAATTATAGATCAATTTATTGATATGAAAATGCTCCTTTCAAGTACAAAGAATGGATCTCCGTAAGTGTTAACTCAGTCTAATTCATATTTTAAACCATTGATCTATTTATCCTTCATGTCTAATTCATCTTTTAAACCATTGATCTATTTATCCTTCATGTCTAATTCATCTTCTAAACCATTGACCTATTTATCCTTCATGTGTCAATTTGGCTTTCATAAGTATTTTCAGAATCCCCAACTATCTATTCAACTATTCAAAATTTGCATCAAGAGTCATTTGGTTACATAAAGTTACATCATTTATGCCTCAATAATATTTTGAATATTTATAGTTTAGATTTAAGTTTAAACCGAATGACAAACACTCTATTCTTCCTAAATTCAACTGATACCCTCCCTAATTTTGAGTCATGAAGTAATGCTAAATCTCCTACAGGTTCTCATCATAGCTGACTACTCGAACTTCTTCTCATTCCATGTCATTGTTGGCCATTGTTGGCCATCCTAGTTGTCCCTCAACCATAGAAACTGACAAATTAAAAAATATTAGTGCAGAACCCACTACTTGTTGAATGAGTCACATGCCCATATTCAAGCATATAAAAGCAACTTTCCACAAATTATTCATCTGGCAGTAAATCCCCCCTTTCGACCAAGGGAAAAATTCATTGTAAATAGGTAAAAAAACAACTTTCCACATATGTTCTCATCTGATGATGAATTTTTGAATTTTTTCTTTTCCACCAAAGGGTAAATTCCTTGTACCTATACATGGACAACTTTTAACGTATGTTTCATCCTCCAATCTTAAAGATTTTCAAGCACTCTGGGTAAACAAGGGTTAGATGCATACCCACATGCTCCACCACTCTTTAGACAACCAAATGACTCTATGAAGTAACATACGCCTATCATTCACAAATTGAAAACCAGAGTTATATTTTTCGCAATCTTGCATATTTTTAGAGTTATTAATTTTAAGTTTCAACAGTGCACAACTTTCTAGTCTTCTTCAACAATGATTTATATTTCTGTTGGCGATCGAATTGGCCTAGATATAGATTTTCTAAGTCTATAGCGCCCTAGACCCGCTGCCAAGCATTGAATGTCCGAAGGAAAGAAATGTCCTCCGTGACAATCTCCAGTAGGGCTGGTTCCGAAATAAAATAAAATTGGTTTTTGAGATAAGGGTTAGGGAAGATGCTAAAAGAGAGGGAAATTACTGAAAGGAATGGGAAAGGAGGCTGAAAGCCTGAAATACGGGGGTGATGGACAGGAAGCACGATACACAGCCTAACACTTGAACCAACAACAATCAAAACAATAAACTTCTAACAAAACCGACACTAAATCCTCTCACTTGCATAACCTCCAGGGGTATTCCAGTATTAATCCCTCACCAACAGCTAAATCCAGAAACAAAATTCAAGCCGTATGACAAAGTAACTAACTTGATAGAAATAACATGATAGAAGGCATACACAGAGACAAAATATTCAAGAGCGGAACCAGAAGTTCGTGTTTCAGAAGCAAATTTCAAAATATACAGCTACTTTTCTAGCAGAGATTGTCCATCCTTGGTTATAGAGAAAAATCTAGCTTTTATAGAGGATTCCGCCTCTTAAAACATTAATGCCCAACCACTTATGCGATGGTGACAGGTAGATTTGATACGAAACCGACTTAACAACATAAATTTGATTCTGCAGATAACTTAACATTGAATGCAGAAGGTTCCCCTGATCCACCATGATCGGATGGCTCAGAGCACAACTTTGAGGTCGGTTGAGCAGTTAATGGCGGTTCTGGGCAGCGGCTGCGCCTGGGGCCTGCCTAGAGTTTCGCTCCACAATTGGAGCAAAAGCACTTTCGCTCCAGAGGTGAAGCGAAAGCATCCCTTTGCTCTACTTAGAGTCTACTTTCTTTTTGGCCAGATTTCGCTCCACAAGTGGAGTGAAAGCACCCTTGGCCTTACACTTAGATGATTTGTGCCTCTTCTTGAGTGTCGCTCCACTGGTGGAGCGACAGAGATTTTCGCTCCACTAGTGGAGCAACAAAAACTTTGACCAAGATTTTGACTTTTATTGCACTTTGATTTTCACGGCTCTCAAGAAGGAGCTTTCACTCCCTAAGTGGAGCAAAAGCACTTTCACTCCCCAAGTGGAGCGAAAGTCTGGTCAGTGTGCACACTTAATTCTTTTGGGGGGCTTTCGCTCCACATGGAGCGAAAGCACTTCGTGCCTTGACCAAGACTTAGTCATTTGCTCCCCTTTCATTTAATAGGAACTTTCACTCCACCAGTGGAGCGAAAGTGCCCCTTGCGTTCAAAAAGGGAAGCATTTTTTAAAATTATCTAAGTCCTAGAAACTGTCATCTCATGCGCAAAATGAAACGAACCTGCAAAAATCAGATCTTAACCAGAAAATACCTCCACGATCTCGCCCCATGCTAAAACATTAACAATTTTACATGCGAAACGACAAGAAAAGCACAGAAAAACCAGAGAAACCATAGGATTTGAAAGAAAACAGTTTTGAGGATGCACACGCTTCTTCACACGCTTTCGCGGCTTCTTCGAGCCGCTCTCCTTCGGGGATGTCGTTTTTTCCTTGGACGCCTTTTCTTTATGCTCTCCACTTTTCTTGCCCATGTATAGAACGAATTGTTCTGGTTCGAACTCTGCACAGATAAAAGATTTGGAAAATGCAGGGCGCAAGAACTGCATGAAAATGCAACTACAATGAAGGGCACGAAATGACTCTGGAGAACCTTTCTTCTTATAACAATTTTTTCAAATCTACCACCTTAAATGACAATGCCGGGAGTTAATACAGGTGGAGATCGTGCATGCAATCGTGCACCTTTGATTTGCCCTCGTTAATGATGAATATCAGCACCGACCGAGAAAATCCCCCTTGGGGCGTGTGCTTCTTGGGAGGCGCAGACTTGAACTCACCCCGAGGAGGCGCGTTTCAGAGTGTTATGGAGCGAACACACTCTGATTGGACAAAGATGTCGGATGACCCCACTTTTATAACTCTTCACTAGGCTGGAGAGCACCTTCGAACTTATCTCTGCTTGACACATGGCGCTTTCCCGATGGACGGCCTTAAAAGGAAATAACATAAAATAAAGACCTTTCGCTCCACAAAGCACATTTATTTATTATTTTTTACTTACTTTTTTTTTTAAAGAAAGCTTCGCTCCACTAATGTATTTTGTTATTATTTGGTGTTATTTCATTTTACACATTCAGTTTGCATAGATTTAGGGTTTTTAATCTGCATTTCTGAGGGTTCACACTGTGAAACCCTCATTTTGTTTACTAACAACCTTATTGTTTGTTGTGTGTGTAGGGTGAGATAGCATCAATCAAGAGATCTTGGACAGCTGCTGAAGCTAGAGCGGCCCGGAATTGGATATCACAAAGCCCACTCACTCTGTTGGGAGCAAAGCACATTGAAGACAGTCATTTCTGTATAGCTAGGGTTTCGGAGAACCCTAGCAATTGTAATTACTGTATCAAAATAATTCTGTTGGACAAAATAATTGTAACAAGGAGTTTCTCAGCTCCCCCCGTTATTGAATAAAATATCATTTTGTGCAATTATTGTCGTTCTTGAATTATTTATTTTATATCTGCTTTAGTGTCGTGTTTTTTTCTCCACAAATGGCGATCACGATGGGACATACCACCCACATAGACATGGACAACGTAGAGGCTATCTACAAGTCTTCTAACTATGTCCTTGAGCCCCTTAGTCAAGACTGTGTTGAACAACCAGAATCGGCTACAACCTGCCCATCCACCACTACCCAAGGATATCATAATTCTACCTATGAATATGGTATGTCGTCTTCTTATAGCCCAGCCCAAAACCCAAGTGTTTTTAACACTGACCCTTCATCTAGCCATATCCGAGCCTATTCCAATCCCTTGTATGAGGATTATGTGAATTGTAATGTCCCCCCCTGTTCTGATATTTTAATATTTGGGACACTATACTGTTTCTTAAAATCAGAAAATACAACTCCAAGAAACAGGAAATAACTAGCAATTTTATTTTTCAAATTTCTTTCAAAATAGGGTTCAGATTACAATATTTTAAAAATATAATCTTTCCACAATATGTCTGCAAACCCTTGAAATATACTAAATCAGCAAACATCAAAGTACCTCTGAAATCGTTGAAGCACCAAAGCGTGAATCCTGTGTGAATTCACCAACAGAGAACTGGGGTTTCGTCCAGCTCCAAAAATCTGAGGGGTTTCGTCCTCAGCCACACCGTTGGGGTTTCCGTCCCTTCGGAGAAGAAGTCTCAACCATTGGCCTCAAACTCTAGAGAAAATAACTAAAATCCAGAATGACATGAAATGAGACCAAACCACCGAATAAATAGACTCCTCCACAACAAACTCCTTTTGCACGCTCAATGTGGGATAAATCATGAAACATAACTCTTTTTTAAGTCCCACGTCCCCTTTTAATAAAATAAGGTTTTAAACTATATAAAGTATTTAAATAATTTTACTTTATATAATTAAACCTTCGCACATTAAAAACTTGGCCTTCTGATTATTCGATCCGCAAACTAAGGATAGATACGGACACCCATTTCGGTGAAGAATATCACTGCACCGTCCGTTTTGCCTGAAACCCTAAAAACTAACTTACTAAAAATAGTAAGTCAAGGCTTTGTCCATCCGATTCAACATCTGAGAGTGGATTCGAATACCCATTTCGCTCAATTATCCGCTCCCAGAACTCCAGTTAGGCTCCCCTGCAATCTGCCCTAGCCTACGGGAACTCGTGAGTAGGCTAAACCACTGCATCTAACTAATTGCTCAGAAAGGGGACATTACAGTCCGCCCTTCCCAAAGATTGCTTGTCCTCAAGCAATGCTCATGAATATCCCAATCAACTGAAAATTCCTGGTTGTCGTCAATGAAAATTCCAGGATCCCAAACAAACCTGATGAATGTCCCATGACAGTGACACAGCCACCAACTGCCACCACAAGAACTGACAAAGCTGGTAACCCTTGTCATCCATCTGAATCTGCTAAAGTTGACAACTCTCTCAGACTCCGTCACTAAACTGAAAAATGATCCATCGTTGAAATCAAGTAGATTCCCGGGGTCCCAAACCAGTATCATGTCAGCATCACCATGCTGACGCTGCGTCACTCTGATCATAACTGTAGAGTCCATGTGCCTCGGCTGAACTAGCCTCACCAATAACTCGGTAATGAATCCATCATAACCATCCAAGCTGCAATCCCTGTGAGAACCGGAATTTGAAACATGAAAATTCCCCTGCCATGGCACCACTGTACAATCGACATCTCGTAATCTCTCCCGGATTCCATATCCATATTCTATCACCAGTACTGCTCCTTGGGCCAACGAGTGTCTTCCACTCCCTCATAGACACTCCTAGATAACCAGGACCAATAGGGAATCCGACATTCCCACTACCTGAAGAATACCGCTGGGCTAACTTGCACATAGGTGGAATACTGTTCGGCCACAATTCCTTTCCTGCATAAAATCCACTGCTATCTCTGCAAAAATCCAATTTTCCTTCTGACGAAGGGGGTAACCCATAGCCAAGTGAAGTATGAAGTCTATCAAAACAGTCTTCCGGCTCACTACTATGCATCATCAAAAACATGGTCCACTCATCTATAAGAGGTCTGAAATCAAAATGATGTACATACCTCACAATAGCGTCCATATGAACTTCACCAACTAAAACCCTGTGAAGCTCTGAACAATCCTCTTTCTCTTTGAGTTCTTGGAAGGCCTTATCTGCAAATTGTAAGGCTTGATCCCTGTCGGATAGCAACCTCAAATAATCAGATTTTATCACCTCTAATGCCTGCTTGATAGCCTGCAAATCGGTAACAGTAGCTCCAACTGTCAACTTCTGTCTCTCCCCAAGATGGGCTGCCTGAAAGAGGCACTCGACAAACTCGTGTGTCCTATCCAAGTGAGTTAATGTCTGAACAATATGCTCCTCTGTGACCTGTAACTGGTCCTTCCAACCTTGCAATGGATTGGAATCAACATCACACAACAAACTTTCAGATTTGCTATCCCACGCACAATGATCAAAATCAGCCTCCTTCACAATACTGCACTCCCCGATTACATGCTCCGAAGTTATGACAGACCTGTCCTCATCCTCAGAATCAACAATTGCATGAATACTATCATTTATTGTTGATTTGACAATATCAAAATCAGCATGCTCACCATCTTTTTGATGACCAATGCATAATTCTCCATTCGTCGAAGCACAGGATGAATTAACTTCATCTTCATTATTTTTGTCCTTCTGTTCTTCCCTGCAAGTTTCTTGACTAGAAGGCATGATCATAATCTGATTTTTACTCATCTCATCAACTAGGTCAGTCTCATGCTCAAGTGGAAATTCATCAACAGTCGCATCTTCTTCTAAATCTGCCATAGTCTCCAACTCCTCGGAGAAATCACAACCCAACAATCTGTTAATTCTTTCCATTTCGGTTTTCAGCGAAGAATCCTTTTCATTCGTAATCATTTCCTCATCAAATATGGGATCTACGGACACTTCATTATGAAAGATGCCATCATGCATTAATGAATTGATGATAGGAAAATCACAAGATTCATCATACCTTATATTAAAGATTTCACAATCCACACTAGATTGTTCTAAGTGCATATCCAAAACTGTTGTGTTGTCTTCCTCATCATCACCAACATCATTCTGGTTCCCTGTTATGCATGATTCTTGATATGAAGCATCTTTCCCAAACTCTAAGATTTCAACTTTACTGCTGTCCTCTTCTGCACTTGGCTGCCTTAAGTCATTCTCTTTATCGTCTTCGCAATTGTGATCAAGTGACCATTCCCTTTTGCAAGTGAAACATCGCCCTTCTCTCCTCAACTGATTTTTGCTTCCGTGAAGAAGTCTTGTAACCTGCAGATCACTCGGTTTCCTTTCCTTTCCTGTTAACTGTTGTTTACCCTTGTCAATCTTCTTTGGGACAGCAAACTCAACTTTATTAGCCGCAATATTAGCTGCAGTTTTAGGATCTTGTAAAGTATTTTGTTCAACTTCTTTCTTCGGCAACTTTATGAATGACAAATCAACCTTATCCTGAGGAAAAACTGAAGGTAGAGAAATTTGCATCATTGCAGTTAATTGACTGATGGATTTTTGTATCTCACTCTGAGTCCTATCCCAATCACGTTGTCTCCTAGACCAATCATTATAAGACTCCATGAATTTGAAAATTAATTAGGATTCCACAAGCTGGCAGAATAAGCTGAGCTATGAATTAACAATACCCATAACTCTTAAAGCCCAAATCAACCAAATGGGTATTCAAATCACCAATACCCAGAAACTGGAAACCCTAGATTTGAAAACGGCAACCAAACCCTAACTTCCAAGTCTGAAAAATACTCACGGCTGCTGAATTTTTTTTTTTTCACACAATACTGAAATCATTTCTGAAATTTTCAGCAAACCCTGAACAGGCTAGCAGGAAAAACCAGCTCTGATACCACTGTAATGTCCCCCCTGTTCTGATATTTTAATATTTGGGACACTATACTGTTTCTTAAAATCAGAAAATACAACTCCAGGAAACAAGAAATAACTAGCAATTTTATTTTTCAAATTTCTTTCAAAATAGGGTTCAGATTACAATATTTTAAAAATATAATCTTTCCACAATATGTCTGCAAACCCTTGAAATATACTAAATCAGCAAACATCAAAGTACCTCTGAAATCGTTGAAGCACCAAAGCGTGAATCCTGTGTGAATTCACCAACAGAGAACTGGGGTTTCGTCCAGCTCCAAAAATCTGAGGGGTTTCGTCCTCAGCCACACCGTTGGGGTTTCCGTCCCTTCGGAGAAGAAGTCTCAACCACTGGCCTCAAACTCTAGAGAAAATAACTAAAATCCAGAATGACATGAAATGAGACCAAACCACCGAATAAATAGACTCCTCCACAACAAACTCCTTTTGCACGCTCAATGTGGGATAAATCATGAAACATAACTCTTTTTTAAGTCCCACGTCCCCTTTTAATAAAATAAGGTTTTAAACTATATAAAGTATTTAAATAATTTTACTTTATATAATTAAACCTTCGCACATTAAAAACTTGGCCTTCTGATTATTCGATCCGCAAACTAAGGATAGATACGGACACCCATTTCGGTGAAGAATATCACTGCACCGTCCGTTTTGCTCGAAACCCTAAAAACTAACTTACTAAAAATAGTAAGTCAAGGCTTTGTCCATCCGATTCAACATCTGAGAGTGGATTCGAATACCCATTTCGCTCAATTATCCGCTCCCAGAACTCCAGTTAGGCTCCCCTGCAATCTGCCCTAGCCTACGGGAACCCGTGAGTAGGCTAAACCATTGCATCTAACTAATTGCTCAGAAAGGGGACATTACATGAATGCTGCCTCACAAGTGCCAACCTCCCAAGTTGCCACATCAAGTGCAACTTGTGATATACCCATTTCTTCTAATCCATCCTCATCACTTCCTTCATCCTCCAATCTAGCCGCAACCATGTCAATTTCTACCATGTCCGAACAAGAACTTCAAGACATATCAGGTTTTGTGGATAGATTGCTCTCACAGCATAGAAAGGCTAAGCAACAAGTTCATGTAGACCCTATGATCCATGTGGTTCCAACCCAACCCATCATAGCCAACCAAAATCCAACATGGGTACCCCAATCTTCAGTGATGTCCATTCCCAATCCTCCACCGATTCATACCCCAACCCAACCAATTACCATTTCTTCTAGCCAACCTCCCAACCAATTCTTCCAACATCCTCCTCATCAATCATCTCCTTCTTTCAATCACCAATCTTCACCCCATGTTCAAACCAATCCATTCCACCAAAATAGGCTAATCACTCCACAACATTTTTCTTCCAATCCATCTCCTAATCATCAGGTAATCCAAGGCTTCCACATTCTTGGGGAAGATCCTAGGATACAAGCCATGCAGAAACAGATTGATCAGTTGATGCAGAACACCCCTGGCATGTCAAGCCAAAAATTGACCTTAAGTCAACTGATCCACCAACCAATTCATCCTTCGGTGCCATCATCGCCATATCCGGTAGACTTCACGTTACCGAAGTTTGATAAATATAGGGGAACCGAGGACCCTAAGGAGCATGTGAGCTCATTTGTTCACGCATGTTTTCGGATTCAAACCGACGATGCCCTCATGCTCCGAACTTTTCCTCAAACACTAGGGGGAGACACCATAGAGTGGTTCAATCAGTTGCCAACACATAGCATTTACACTTTTACTCAACTGATGGATCTATTCTTGGACCATTTTGCCCTAAAAATTAGAAAGAAGGTCTCATTATCAGATATCTATTATTTAAAACAATGGGATGATGAGCCTATTTATGATTTTGGAAACCATTGGAGGGCAGTTATAACCAAATTGCCATTCTCCCTACCAATGGATGAAATTATCAAATTATTCACCAAGAGTTGCTTAAAACCTATCTCTTGGATGCTTCAACTTAATACTTATCGCACATTTGAAGAAGATTTAGCACAGGCTAGCATCATTGAGGAAATCAAAATCCAAGAGGGCATCATTAAGCCTAAGAAGAAAGAATGGCAAAACAAGGGCCAATATCAAAATAATCAATCTGGCCAAAACAAATCATCACAAGCCTCTACGGCTAATACACCCAATCAAGTTAATCAAGTGGTGGTGAGCCAGCCCGTAATGGCTCAACAACCTATGCAACAACCAATTGCTTATCATGTGGTCCCATCAATAACACAAGCACCCACGGTGCAAAACATAGTGCCAACTGTGGAACAACCTCCCCGCCGCCAATACACCCGACCTCAACGTCAATACACTACCTTAGTGGAGTCGTATTCTTCCCTTTTCCGAAGGTTGTATGAAACAAACAAGTTAGCCTTGCCTGAATTCAAGCCCGATGACCCTACCAAACGTCCCAAGAATTACAGAGAACACCTATTTTACCCATACCATAGGCAAAATGGTCATGACATCAACTCCTGCCATGTTTTTAAGAACATCGTCCAAGACCTCATAGACTTGGGGGCCATCAATGTGGGTAATCCCTTAGCTCCACAAAACCAAAATTTGGGAATTTTTCAGACACCTCTTCCCAACCATGGAGAGGCCCAAACTAACGTAGGAGGTAACAACCATCAAACACCTCCTAACCAAGTCAACCATGTCCAACAATACCAAAATTTTGTAGGAGCGGTTCATGTAGTCACAAGAGGGCAAAGGCAAAATCAACAGAATGCCCAACAACCTTCAAATCCACCACCCATCCAAACATCTCCAAATCCATCCCCACCAATCCATCTATCCAATCCACCAAATCAGCCAATCCATCGCCCTATAAGGCCAGCGGTAACCTTAAGTAGCCGGTTGACTACTAGCTTGAAAATGGCATCAGCTAAATTGTCTGTATATGAGCTTATCCAACAATCCCCTAGGCATAGAGAAGCTTTAATGGAGATTCTTAAGTCTATTGAGTTAGAATCCCAAGACTCTAATGCCTTCAATAGTTTTGTAGGGAGTGTTAGGACATGCATGGAGCCATCCATCACCTTTTATGACTTTGAAATAAAGTCGATAACCTCAGAATCCGTGGATCCTCCATTGCATATCATGGCCTTGATAGATAAGAAGCCATTCAAAAGAGTCCTAATAGACACTGGCTCATCCATTAACATCATCACTACCGCTGCCCTTCACCACCTCAAGCTACCACCTTCCCACATTTCCAAGTCATCATTCACCCTCAAAGCATTTAACGATGCTTTGTGTACCACAGTTGGCACTATTGTTTTGCCCATTGAAGTAGGGGCCAGAACGTTGCACACAATGTTTCATATATTGGAAGGAACCATGGCGTACAATGTACTCCTTGGTAGACCTTGGATGAGGGAAATGAAATGTGTTCCTTCAATTCTCCATCAATGCTTGAAATACGTTCATGATGGACAAGTCCATTGCATCCCCGCAGATGTAGAACCTTTTAAGTATTGCAATTTTATTTCAAATCCTTATGAATCCATGTTGCCTTCCACCCATTTATTTTTATCCCCATCTTCGTCTAATCCACCTTCTTCTTCTTCTAATCCATCCACATCTTCTTCCAAAGCTCCTATTCTTGAGGAGTTACCCATAACCGAACCCCCTAAATCATCTATTTCTTCTTGTACATGTGGTCAAGGTCAATCCACTTTCGCCACATCATCCACATCAACCATTCCTTCTACAACCACTTCTTCTTCTTCATCATTGCCTCATCCACCTTCTTCTAATTCCAAGCCATCACCCAATCCTTCTCCATCAGTCGATGTTTCACAAGTTGAACTTTCAGATTGTGAAATATTTAACTCTCCACCAACATCCACAGCCAACTCCATCCCTGAGCCATCCATCCCACCTCATCCCAAGTCGAGGTCCACATCACTAGTCCTGGTATTGGTGAATACGTGGTCCAAGATGTTACCATTACCCCTTTAGCCATTCCCACAACCAAGGATTTTGGTCGCCCACGTGACCATCCTTTAACCATAGGTGTTGTATACGACATGGGCTCCGCTCCAAATAGTATCAACTTTGTTTATGGAGGGTTGGATTCCTCAATTGGGGTAAACCCACCCGAAGAACCTAAAGAACCAAGATGTGCCAACATACACAATATGGCAGGATTTCCATCCCGTTACTTTCACATAGTCAATTGGCAAGGTCAAGGTCTAGGTTCCCATGAACAAGGGATACATGACATAGTTGATCTTCCATATCGAGGAGCACATGATCGTTCAGGCTTAGGGTACACCCCACTTTCCACAACCTCTTCCCTTGAGCAAGCTTTTCAAAGGCTTAGCCTCGAGGATGAAGACAAAGCCCCCCTTCCATGTTCCTCAACCGCTTCTCTTGAACAAGCTCTTCAAGAGCTTAGCTTCAATGAAGAAGACGATCCCCTCAATTTTTCATACCCACTCCCAGATTTCGATGATGAAAGTTATGAAGAGTATGAACTTATGTCCAATGCTTCTAATGATTCTGAAGAGGAATTTCAGCCCATTGTTCCCCTTACCCAACAGGATGAGTTTTACCTCACAATGTTCCCCATCCATCACCCCATATTTCGCTTGCTTCTTCCACAAGAACAAGCTGACCCACCTGGTGAACCACCCCCACCCGAGTTCAATGGATCCATCCAAGCCAAAATTTGTAACATATGTACAAAAAAAAAAAAAAAATAAAAAATATTCAAAAAAAAAAAACAAATTCTTTTATTTCATGTACATAGAATTTAATTTCATGTTTATTGCTGCTATCCAGGGTTCACAAGACTCTACATCGGTTCAACTCCACTCGTTCCACCTATCCACTTCTGAGCCATCCTTTCTTCGTCCTATAAGTCAGTATGAATCCTACTGACTTATTCACCCCACTCCGCAATCCATACAATTCGGCTAAGCCAATTCCAATTGACATAAGCCTTGTTGACATGGACCGGATTTCTTCCCCACCCTCCTTTTTGGAGTTCATCCTATCCGAGGAATTGTTAAGGGCTTCTGCCAACTACATTCCTCCGTCCCCTCCACCTTCACCTCCATCTTCCACCAAGGATCCCGAGGTTTTTCAGGTAGAGTTAGATAGCGATAAGCAGGAAGAGTTGGATGACATCTTAGATGACATTAATCTGATCCCAACACCACATCAACTTGAGGAAGGTTCACATATGTCTATTGAAGATACCATCGAAGTGAACCTTAGTTCAGATCCTGACAATCCCCAAATTGTCAAGCTTGGAAAAATTTTATCATCCGATGAACAAGAGCAATTCATCACTCTCCTCAAGAAGAAGAAATATGTGTTTGCATGGTCCTACAAGGATATGCCTGGCCTTGACCCTAGTCTTGTGGTCCACAACCTCACCTTACATCCTGATGCCAAACCGGTCAAACAAAATCTTAGGAGGATGCATCCTACCGTGGCCCTCATAGTCAAAGAAGAACTTCAAAAGCTTCTAGATGTCAATTTCATTGTTCCTATTGACTATCTTGAGTGGCTTTCAAACATGGTACCTGTTCGCAAGCCTAATGGGGCGATACACATTTGCACTGATTTTTGAGACCTCAATAAAGCGTGTCCTAAGGATGACTTTCCTCTTCCAAACATAGATACTCTTGTCGATACCTGCGCTGGCCATGAAATGCTCTCCCTCATGGATGGTTTTTCAGGATACAACCAAATTCGAATAAATCCTGATGACCAACACAAAACAACATTCACAACACCTTGGGGAACCTTTTGCTTCAAGGTTATGCCCTTTGGTCTCAAAAATGTAGGAGCTACCTATCAAAGAGCCATGACTTACATATTCCATGATTACATGCATAAGATTATCGAAGACTATGTGGATGATCTCTTGGCTAAATCTAAAACTCGACAAGAGCACATTGGTGTGTTGGAAAAGATTTTTGACCGACTTCTAGAGCATAAGGTGAGGTTAAATCCCAAAAAGTGTGTCTTTGGTGTTACCTTAGGTAAACTTTTAGGATTCATTGTCTCCAAAAAAGGCATTGAAGTGGACCCAAACAAAGTCAAGGCCATAATGGAAATGCCTCCCCCAACTAACATTAAGGAATTGCGTAGTTTACAAGGAAATATTCAATCAATCAAACGTTTTATTGCACAACTTTCTGATAAATGCAGGCCATTCAACCACCTGCTACAAAAGGGGGTGCCATTTGTATGGACAGATGAATGTCAAAAAGCCTTTGATGACATCAAGCAATACCTAACTTCTCCGCCAATCTTAGCTCCTCCTCGTCCGGGGGTCCCTTTCTATATTTATGTCTCAGCAATGGACTCTGCTTTAGGGACAATGCTTGCACAGAAAAATGAACAAAATCGAGAGCAAGTTGTTTATTACATTAGTCGAACATTGGTGAGTTATGAAACCCGATACGCTTATGTAGAAAAATTGTGCTTAGCAGTGGTTTTTGCCACTAAGAAACTTTGACATTATATGCTTAGCCATACAACTTATGTCATAGCTAGAGAAAATCCTCTGCGTTATATGATGTCTCGCACTTACAATAACACTCGTACCGCTAAATGGATAATGCTCCTTACAGAATTTGATCTCGAATTTATCAGCCAAAAATCCATTAAAGGTCAGGTTATAGTCGATCAACTTGCGGAAGCTCCACTACCTAGTGATCATCCTTTGATTATAGAGCTCCCAGATGATTCGGTATTTTCTGTCACTGAATTAGAAGAAGATGTCATTCCGGAGGAAGACGTCGATATCACCTTATTCTTTGATGGATCTAAGTGCAAGAAAGGTCAAGGTGCTGGAGTTGTCTTTCATACACCTCAAGGGATACCCATCCCTTTATCATTCAAGCTAGACTTTCCATGCACAAATAACACTGCAGAGTACGAAGCCTTAATCTTAGGTCTTCAATCCGCTATAGCTATGGGTATCAAGCGTATCAGGATATTTGGGGATTCTCAACTTGTTGTAAAACAAGTAACCGGAGAATACCAATGCAAAGAACCTACCATTAAGCTTTATCATGAAGTAGCAATGAAATTGCTCTCAACATTCGAATGGTATGAAATCAATAACTTGCCTCGTTCGACTAATAGATTTGCAGATGCAATGGCCTCTCTTGGATCATTGATTCCAAAAGACAACTTAGGAGAGGTACAACCCCTAATAATCTCAACAATCTCTAAAGCAGCCATTGTTCGTACTGATCCTAAGGATGAAAAAGACATTTGCTTTATCCATTCGGAGCCATATGAGTCTTGGTCAAGCCAAATAGTAGCCTTTCTAAAATTTGGAACACTCCCATCTGATATGTCTCGGTCTGCAAAACGCTCTTTCAAGCAAAAAGCAGCCCGTTTTATTCTCTTGGGGGACGTGTTGTATAAACGTGGTTATGATGGAATCCTTCTTCGTTGTCTCAAAAAAAGTGAGGCTCAAAGAGCCATAGCTGAAGCCCATGATGGTACTTGTGGTGGTCATTTTAGTGGGATGGCCATTGCAAAGCATCTTTTATGCATGGGTTATTATTGGCCCACAATGGAACGTGATTGTTGCAACTATGTCAAAAATTGTAAGCAATGTCAAGAACATGCCAATTTAGTTCATGTACCATCACAAGCTTTACAGCCTATACAAAGCCTTTGGCCCTTTTCACAATGGGGCCTAGACCTAATTGGAAAAATTTCACCTCCTTCCTCGGGACAACATACATTCATCATCACGACCACTGAATACTTCACAAAGTGGGTTGAGGCCATTCCTCTAACCAGTACGACAGGACCTCAAATTGTGGACTTCATACTCCACCATATCATCTGTCATTTTGGTATTCCCTCTAAAATAATTTTTGATAATGGCAAGTCTTTCAAAAACAAGGATGTTCGAGCACTTTGCGAGAAATATAATATCCAACATAGTTTCTCGACTCCTTATTACCCACAAGCAAATGGACAAGCCGAAGCTACCAATAAGACCTTGATTGCTATTCTCAAGAAGCTTGTTAACAAAAATCATAGAGACTGGCATACAAAAATCCCTTTGGCACTATGGGCTTATCGAACAAGCATCCGAATGCCAACAGGAGCAACACCATTTTCCTTGGTCTATGGAGCTGAAGCCATCATGCCTCTTGAGCTCGAGATTCCCTCCTTGCGAATTTCTTTGCAAGAATTCATAGATGATGACACCGCTAGACAAGCACGTCTTGACCAACTCACTCTTCTTGATGAGAGGTGAGTCAATGCACTAGAACACTTACGAGTTTATCAAGACCACCTAAAGCATGCTTACAATGCCAAAGTTCATCTTCGTGAATTCCAAGTAGGAGATCTTGTACTTAAAGAAAACCAACAAAACACCAATGCTTTGCCGCACCTTCATGACAAATTCATGGCTAATTGGTTAGGTCCATACATAATTTCCCAAAAAGTGGGTAATGGTATATATAGACTTACCGATTTAGAGGGAGTAGAGGAACCCGAACCACTTAATGTTATCCATTTAAAGGCATTTTATTGTTAATATGATGTTTATATGTATGTATATACATGGCTAAAAAAAAAAAAAAAAACAAATCATTCACATAGGCATTGCATACATATTGCATTTACATATAGGCATTTTTACATGCATTTTTCAAATTGCATTCATACATACTGCATTTGCATTCATTCCACATGCATTCCATAGCATTTTACATCCAACATGCATCCATTCATTTTCCAAATTGCATTCATCCCATCCCATGTTCAATGATCTTTTATAGTAGTGATGATATGGCCAAAATAAAAAAGTCAAGTTTCCACAACTGGGGGTACCTATTTGGGACATTTATGCAATCTCCTCCAATATCATAAGCCAAAAATCCCATTTGTCCAAAGTCATAAAGCCCCAAATTTTCATTCACTCAGCCACTACTAGTGTGTCTAGCAAACCTCCAAAAAGATGTCCAATTTTCTTTGGGACCAAAAACACTTTTTCACATTAAGAAAGTCTTGAGTATTGTCAACTGATTCCAAAAACAATCTTGCACCAACCACACTTCTTCACATCTTAAAAAAAAATTTTGAGTCAAAGAGGGATAACACCATACTTGGGTGGCACCTTGAAGTGAAAAGGGTATTCCTCGCTTGTCCTATCATGCAACATAGTCCAAAATAAAAAATAATGGTTTTCACCACTATCACAATTGCTCCCCAAATATAAACACAAAATATAGAGTAGTAAGGATAGGGTCACATTCTCATCACACTTCGGTTGAGAATCCGATTCCCCAAAGCTCTACCCAAAGTTAACAATTCCCACGCACACACCACAGATCCCTAAAGCTGTAAGGATCGTACTACATTTCCCTCAGAAAGTTATGTAGTCATCCCCAAGGCCTAAAGATCAGATCATTGGACTATGGAGTGAGTCTCCACCGGGGCTATAGATGCTTGACTGGCAGTGGAGTAAGCTCATGCGAGGCGACATGTCTCTCTTCCAAAAAGGGAGACCTCTGACCGCACATACGGACAAGCTAGCTTCTTGGTCCTCTCCATAATAGGTCATGCCCAATTTACTCATAATGGGTTAATGAACTTCACGTGCACACACATTGGTTCTTGATTGCCTAGGGTCATTGTCATGCTCAAGATTTGGTACATGAACTTCACTTGCACACACCTTGGTCCTAAAGAAAGTTAGACAACCTTTAGTGAGTTTGGTTGATAGCACTAGTCTGTTTGAGTCTTTGAAAATCTTTTAGTATTCCATATCAACATCCATATCTTCTTCCATATCAATCCATATCTTCTTCCATATCAACATCCATATCTTCTTCCATGTCAACATCCATGTCTTCATCATGGATCAACCCGCATAAAGCCACCAAGTTTGGTGCCCCCGATTGCAAAACAATGAACAAAAATGGCCAACAAAATTCTGAACTAAAAAGGATCATTAGAACATCATGCATTCCTCTCATATAGTTAGCATTCATATACATGCCATATGCATTAATCATCCATATAAACACTATGCATACACATCATGATTAGCTTGCATTAATCATCCATAACACTATGCATACACATCATGATTAGCTTGCATTAATCATCCATAAGACATGCATAAAAACATTTTCATAAAACATGCATTGCATACACATAAAAGCATTCACACAAGAGATAACACAAATATAAAATCCATGTATATATATATATATATCAAAAATATCATATGTACAATGAATGCCATAAAGGCTACAATGGAGCACCAAGGCTCATATACAAAAGTGCATCTAAGCACTAAGCTAATGTCTATGAGTGGACCCCTGAGACCTAGTAGGAGCCCTAGACCTAGAACTAGATGTTGTATGCCTCGATGCCTCGGTCCTAGAGGATGAAGGAGGATATGGAAAAGGGATGTGATTAGCCATGCACAAATCCTCCAAGGAGTGTGCATATGCCTCACTAGCACGTAGTCATCGTATGTCAATCTGATGACGTCGCTCTCTCACCAAAATCTCTGCCCGAAGCCTCGTGACTATCTCCTGATCACAAGCCCCATCTGCCACCCGCTCTACCTCCATCCGAGCTATAGTAGCCAGGGCCTCCCTATGAGACTCAAGTGTAGTCTCTCGCTCCTCGCGGAGCTGCTCCACCTCAGCCCGTAGCCTAGCCACCTCGGAGATCTCCCCCATCTCCTCATCATATTCCCCCTCATCATTCGCCACCTCCACCTCAGGAGTCTGCTGAGCTGCTCCCCTCGACCGCCTCTAACTCACCGATCGCTGAGGCCTCGTCCTCTTCGGAGTCACCCTCGACCCCGCAGCTGCCGCATTACCACTCACCACCTTTGGTACCCATACTGGTTGGGCACCAAACCAAGCTAAATACTCCGGCATCACCTCGACATCATCTACGTCGGGGACCTCCAGCCACTCATCGTCTCCTATCTGAACCCGCCATGGCTCCGCACATGGAAGCCCCACCTCATCCCAATAGGTTCCAAGGGAACCTACAACTAGTGCTATTAGATACCACTATGTTCGCTAGCACGAACATGATCAAGGCTGGGAGTGCATCCAACTCCTTCGCCTATGCCTGAAGACTATTTATAGTCTAACCTAGCGCATTCAGACGCAGACCTACGCTTGCAGTCTGCAGGCTCGCGCAGGCGCCTGCGGGTGCGTCCAGGCGCATCGGGGCGCCTAGCGCCAAAAGGGCATGAAGACAAAATCGACCAAAATAGTAGCTTACCTCCTCCAAATTTCACCAAATTTCATCCACACATCATTCACCTCATAAAATCAGGTTTTGTGAAAACAAAAATCGTTTTGCATGCATATTTTTCGAAAATGAACCAAATCTTTAAAATGCACAAATCGAGTTACAAAACACATCAAACAAATCCAAATTTTCACAAAACTAACACTCAACTTTTTTACATCATATTCTTCATCATTCCACAAAATTTCGCGAAAATTGGAGTTGATTTGACCATTGAATCACTTGTTACCATCTACAAAAAGGCAAAATGAACCACTAAACAAGTACAAAAATTCAAAATCAACATCCATATCTTCTTCCACATCAACATCCATATCTTCTTCCATATCAACATCCATATCTTCTTCCATATCGACACCCATCATCATGGATTAATACTTTGCATTTCGCGAAATCACCACATTTCTTCATCCAACATTCTTCCATCACCATCTTTCAATCAATCAGTCATCAATCATCACAGTTACCAAGTTCAAGTAGTATGAAAGTGAATCTTGTATCTAGTGGGTTATTCTACACACTTGGCGATTGCAGCGAGCTGACTCCATGCAATTCGGTAAGATGAATAGCTTACCATAAGGACACTTGACCATGATCATCATCACTTATCTCCTTGTCCGAGAGCACAATCACATTGGTACTTCACATTTTGAGTGAAACCCTGCTAAGAACAATTTGCACAAAAGCAGTCATTGATGGCCTAGTTCGTGAGGCTTAAAACATGTACACAAATCAAAATTCATCATTCACAATCTCCTTAACACCTTCGAGATGTGCACGAGATAGGATGATTGGTTCCAATCGTGGGAATTATTCAAACAGTCACTAGCAGACCATCCAAGGTTAATTTCTTTTTTCTTTGCATCATCATTTTGCATATCAATGACGCCGAACAGGCAAAATGTTTCAACAACATCGAATCATCCCAAATTTGGGGCAACCACAATTTGATTCTGATCTTCCCACAATGGGATACATCTTGAATGATCATAACATCTACACTTGACAATTTACATCATTTATATCGTCTTCAATCGCATGGTATTTTACACCAACCCCCTTTCCACCGTTGGGGCAAAAACGGTATCACATTTTACATCATTCATATCGTCCACAATCACATCGTATTTTACATCATGCATATCGTCTACAATCACATCACATTTCTCACCAACCCCTTCCCACCGTTGGGGCAAAAACGGTATACATCATTCATCATCTGCACAAATTTTTTAGTTGGCTCGTGAGATGCATTTGCAACTCATTCGCAAATTGAGGGGGTAAGCTACGCAAATTCCAAAATTCTTTTTATTCTTTTGTCTTCAACATTGATTGCTCAAAATCCAACAAGAGAGAGAAGTTGCTTCTGTGCCCAAAGCCCAACCAGGTGTCTCGTATTTTTGCACCATATTGTGTTTTACGCAACATGGTACAAAAAGGGGCATCTGTAGACACCAAATCCTAGCCACTTATCCTTCATCCTAGTCAGTCTACCACCCACTTGTCCACCATCCCCCTTTCCCGCCATTTAATTGGCCACTCCATGCCTTTCCCGCCATCCAATGGCCCACTTTACCCCTTTCCCGCTATTTTCCGACCCCATTTGACTTATTTTATATTTATTTTATATAATTTATGTTTAAATATAATATTTTATTTTATATTTTAATATATTTATTATAAAATATATATTTATAAACCCAATTAACCTCAGCCATTAGATCTAATCTAATCTCAGCCATCCATCTGCCTTAATCCGTGTCACACTTAAAGTATAATCTCAGCCTTTGGATTTGATTTAATATTAGCCACACGATCAAAAGTGTTAGGCTAAAACCCTAAGAAAACCCTAGGCTTGATTATAAATAAGAGCATTCTCAATGCTTAACCCTTGGAAAAATTATTGGAAGATCTACTTGACGAATTACCAAAGGAATCCTGAAGAAGTCTGAGGCCATTGCACCCTGAAGAGCCATCAACTATCAAAGCCCTAGCTTTCCTTAGGAATTCCCCATTCCAGCAACTTCCCTAGCCATTTTCTGTCGCCGCCGCCATATCCCATCCGCTGTATCCTTCGCATCGCCGCGATCTGCTTCTGTAGATCAAACCCTCACCCGTAGGCGCCTTCCAGAGTTTGCCAGGCTCGCTGCAGATCCTGCCAAGCGTCCGCTAGAGCCTGCTGCATCCCGTAGGCTCGATCCAGAGCCTGCCAAGAATCCACCAGAGTCTGCCGTCATCATCAACGCGAACCAAAACCTGCTGCGCAAGATCATTAGATTTCGTTAGGGCACCCTGCCACCAAATCTGCAACGAAGCAACGGATCATCATCATCAAAAGCAAGGTAAATCTGTATTTTGTTATTATTTGGTGTTATTCGATATCAAATTCTTGGATCTTGGAGACCCATCCAACCCTCCTATTGCCGAGCTCTCCTTGAATAGTAAAACTCCCGACGTCGAGGTGTACCACGTACACTATTGTCTTACTCTGGGAGACGAAATGTCTAAAATTCTGGAGCAATTTCATCACCGCATGCACTTGTCTTTCGATAAAATTGTACCTTTCTTCGTGCGGTTGGATGATCTAGCTCAGGAACGCTTAGGGCGCTCATCTCCACCTTCCCCTTTTTGGGTCAGAACAGCTGCATAACTTTTTGCTTCCCCGACAATGTACAAGATAAAATCTTTTGCGTAGTCGGGATTTATGAGGATTGGAGCTTGATCGATCCGCTCCTTGATCTCTTGGAATGCCCACTTCCTTACATCGGTCCACTTGAACTCGACATCCTTCTTCAGAAGTTTGGTCATCGGCTTCACCACTTGGGCGAAGTCGGCTATGAACTTCCTAACGAAGTTGATTTGTCCGAAAAGGACTGGAGGGCTTTCTTGTTCGACAACAGTGGAATTCGGAGGAGCGCTTCAGCTCGTGCGGGATTAACAGTTAATCCCTTCTCAGAGATCAAGTGCCAGAGAAATTTGCCTTCCTTCACTGCGAAAATTGATTTTTTGGGGTTGATGGAGACCCCAAACTCCCGCTATTTCTCAAAGACTTGTCGTAAATGTAGGCCGTTTTCCTCCCTCTTATGGGAGAAGATTGTCATATCATCCAAGTAGATCACGATGACATGATTTAACAGTTCGCCAAAAGCGAGGTCCATCGCCCTTTGGAAAGTCACTCCGGCATTTGAGAGGCCAAAGGGCATATGCTGATAAGCGAAGGTTCCCCCTTTGGTGGTGAACGCAGTCTTATGTTGGTCTTCGTCCTTGACCCATATCTGGTTATAATTGAAGAAACCATCCAACAAGGAGAACCTCTACGCTCCCGCCACTACGTGAAGAATCTGGTCAATCTGAGGTAGTGGGTAGTGGTCCTTGAGCGATGCTTGGTTAAGATTTCAAAAATCGATACACAAGAGAATGTCCCCATTCTTCTTTCGTACCGGGACCAGGTTAGCCACCCAGGAGGAGTGCTTGATCGGGTGGATGATCTTCGCTTCAAGCATCTTCAGAAGCTCAGCTCTCATTAACATATCAATCTTCGGGTTGGCGGGCCTCTGTTTTTGCCTGAAGGGTTTGATCCCTTCTTCCAGCTCAATCGTGTGTTGGATGACATTCTTGTCATACCCCCTTAGATCTTGATAGCACCAAGCGATGATATCGGGGTATTCCTTGCATAGGGCATGAATCTATTGGAGCTCCTTGGTTGTCCAATCAGCCCCTACTTTGATAACCTTCGCCGACTCTAACTCCAGGTCTACAAACTCTCTACTATCTACTTTGATCTTGTGGGTGACAGACCTGTCGTTCCGATCAAACAAACTTTCTAATGTGATCAGACCCTTGGGGATATGATTGTTCTTCAATTGGATTAACCCCTCGCGGTCTTCTTCGTCCAGAGTCCGATTCTCAATTGAGGATGCTTCATTAACCAGAAAATTGACAAGTTGTTCGTCATTGTCGAACACTTGCCAGTGTATCTTCTTATCAGGCACAGAAGGCCTGTAGATCAGCCTCACCGTTTTTGGCTTATGCATCATATTGTCTACCAGTGAGAACCGGGCACCAATGGAAGCCATGAAGTCTGCAAGCTTATTTCGCTCTCGCGAAATCGACTAGATGCTTAGTGCGGTTAAGGATTCGAGCAAATCCCACACCTTGTTGTGGTACACCTTTAGATAGTGCTGCTTGGAGGAGCACTTGTTGGTGACTTGGTTGCAGATCAATTTGGAATCCTCGAATATCTGCAATTGCTTGATGCCGAGCTTCTCGGCTTTCTTGAGTCCGAGGCACAGAGCCTCATACTCAGATGCATTATTCGTACAGCTCCATGCAATCCTGTATGAGTAAGTCTTTTGTTCGCCAGATGGAGAGATAAGAGCAACACCAACCCCCGCGCCGTTTTTGCATCGCTAGCCGTCGAAGAAAAGTTTCCATAGCTGATCAGATATCAGGGGCTTTTCTTCAAGTGCTTTTATTTCAGCCTTTTCGAGCTTTGTAAGTGAGTAGCACCCTAAATCTGTCCCGATGCTGGCATTAAAATCGGTCATAGAAAACTCGTCTTCAGCTCGGAGCTCATCGAGAGATTCTTCCATCAGGTTCACTTCTTGCATTTCTTCTATCATCAGGTGGATAGAGTCTGAGCCTTTCTCCTCGTCTTCAAGTTTTTCGACATGAAAACTGGTAGGCTTCTTGTTGAAGAGCTTAAATTTCTTCCCCTTGAAGGGGATTTCTAAATGCGAGTAGTCGAGGGAGAGGTAGCCTCCCAACTTGGCTGTAAATTCTCTTGAGAGGCACATACTGAAGTATGGCTCGAGGTCGACTACCATGATCTCTTGGATGACCATGACTTGCGGCATTTTGTGCAGGAGGATCGGAACATCTTTGATCACTCCCACCGTCTTTACGGGAGTCCCGTCTAGTTGCAACACCCTAAGGCTACTTCGGGTATACTCCATCCCCATGATGTCGCACACCGCTTTGGGCATGACTCTCGTCGCAGCGCTAGAGTCGATCATGCAGTTGTGCACGATCCATCCTTCCATTCGAAGGAACAGGTAGAATGGTGAGGTCCTATTCTTACCGGTGGCCAAAGTCGTCAACGGTTGAGCAAACACTATCTGCGTGGGCCTGCTCTCCTTGTATTTGGTAGACTTGAGAGATTCCTGCAAGAGGTCCACTTGACCGGGAAGTTGGAGGGCGTCATAAAGGCTTACCTTAGTGGATGCCTTTTTCATCTCTTCGATTATACAGTACACCGAGGTGCCAGATTCTCCCACTCCTTTTGCAGACTCGTAGGTATTCCGGTACTGCTGCATGGCATCCACCCTTTGACGCTTGGTTAGCGAGGGGTATCAAAGCTTCTCCCTGACTTGATCTCGCGTCTCGTCTTACAGCTGCAAAGTTGAAGGTTTGGGTTGGAAACCCCTTTCTCTAGTTCGTAGGGGCAGGAAGTACTTCAAGTAGTCGGACTGTTCTGAGGTCGCTGTTGGATTGGGAGCTTTCGTCGGTGAATGGGCCTTTTTGCTTCGCGGCTTGGGTGCAGCAGACACCTTTAGCGGATCCATCTGGGTTGGATCTACCTCAATAGGCTTCTTCCCAGCCTTGGTGAGGACTGAGACTTGTTGGTGGAAGGCATCATGAAATTATGACCAGCTTCTTTGATCATGTTGACTTGGCTGTTGTAAGCGCTAGCGGCCAGCGTCTGGACATAGTTGAGGTTCACCATGCAGGTTTCTTCGCTGTGTGGGTTGTTGCACATGGTACACCAATAAGTGTTGCCGGATGAACCGACTTCTTCACTTTCCAACACTGCCACATTTCTCTCAGGAGCCCTACTGGCAGAAGCTTGCTCCCTAGTGATCGGGGGAGGAGGGAATCTCCTTGATTGGAAGCTTTGATCATTTTGCCTCCTCCTCATGACAATCATCTCATTCGCCATTGTTTTCACCGATGCTCGCAGATCATGCAATTCCTTGACCTAGTCTGCATTTAAAACTGCTTGAGACGTGGGTAATGGCAATGGCGCCAACGGTGCAGGCAATGTCGGATATTGGATAGAAGCAGGGAGCTGAGGAACGACGGGTGCTTGATACTGCGGAGTGGTTATCGCTTGATTTCTGAGTATTGGGGTTCCATGATTGATTGGAGTACATCGGGGGTGAAGGCATAGACTGAGAAGATGCACTGGGATACATGTTCTGAGGGAAATCTGGGTAAATCGGCATAGTCACCTTGGGAGGCAACTTTCCTATAGCTATCAGGTCAGCCTTGGCCTTCTGCGCCTACTCATACAAGGTAGGGAACGTATTGATATTAGCATTTCGGATGCTCATGCTTATATCCGAATGAAATGCTCTCAAGTAGTAGAACACCGCTTGCTCTAGGGTGGGCCGAAGGCCGACAGTGACTCTCTGCCAGGTTCGAGCGAACCTGACATTAATGTCCGCTACCTCCTCCTGGGGATGCCTCTGGATGGTGGTAAACTGGTGCAACAAAGAGAAGGGGTCCGTTTGTTCATTGAAGCCCCTTATCAACTTTTTTGCCAATTGATCCCATGTAGCAATGGTTCCTGCCGGCAGTGATCGGTACCAGTAGAGGAGCTTACCTCGGAGTGATAGAACTAAGTCTCACCATGACGTCTTCCTCGGTGATGTGGTGAATGGTTGCTAGTCCAGTGACGTCTTGAACATGTTCGTAAGCCGTCTTCCCCGTACCGTCGTATGTGGGTAGAGCTTTCAATGCTGCGGGCGGTACTTGGTTCTGAGCCGTCAAAGCCAGAGGCCCCGAATGATTCCATGCGGGGAAATGCCTAGGGGCAGCTTGCTGAGCCATCTGGGCTGGCGGATTTTGTTGAACTAGCTAGACCAGAACGTTCAAAAAGTTTGATTTTGAACCGGTGAATTCGGCAGATTCGGGGGCAAGCTAGTTGTTGTGCTGGCGGGACTTGGTCTCTGCAAAGCAACAACAACTACTTGCGAAGATGTCCCATCTAATGGGATATTTGGCTGGACCACTCTAGGATGTTCTCCCAAAGCGTCGATGTCAAGCTCGAAGAACTCGACTTCTTATGTATTTTTAGCCCTCCATCTCGTGTACATGAAGGTGGGCTTTTAAACTAGTCTTCGAGATTCGGAGGTGTCTGAGTTCAGCTGAGTCACCAGATGTTCGGATTTGACAGTAACAAGATGAACATCAACTTCTTAATACTGCTTTTAACGTGGAACGTTTGCGTCCCACCGGGTGTGCCAGAAACTGTTGGCGATCGAATCGGCCTAGATATAGATTTTCTAAGTCTACAACGCCCTAGACCTGTTGCAAGTATTTAATGTCCAAAGGAAAGAAATGTCTTCCATGACAATCTCCAGTAGGGCTGGTTCCGAAATAAAATAAAATTGGTTTTTGAGATAAGGGTTAGGGAAGATGCTAAAAGAGAGGGAAATTACCGAAAGGAATGGGAAAGGAGGCTGAAAGCCTGAAATACGGGGATGATGGACAAGAAGCACGATACACAGCCTAACACTTGAACCAACAACAATCAAAACAATAAACTTTTAATAGAAACCGACACTAAATCCTCTCACTTGCATAACCTCCAGGGGTATTCCAGTATTAATCCCTCACCAACAGCTAAATCCAGAAACAGAATTCAAGCCGTATGACAAAGTAACTAACTTGATAGAAATAACATGATAGAATGCATACACTGAGACAAAATATTCAAGACCGGAACCAATAGATCGTGTTTCAGAAGCAGATTTCAAAATATACAACTGCTTTTCTAGCAGAGATTGTCCATCCTTGGTTACAGAGAAAAAATCTAGCTTTTATAGAGGATTCCTCCTCTTAAAACATTAATGCCCAACCACTTCTGCGATGGTGACAGGTAGATTTGATCCGGAACCGACTTAACAACATAAATTTGATTCTGCAGATAACTTAGCATTGAATGTAGAAGGTTCCCCTGATCCACCATGATTGGACGACTCAGAGCACAACTTTGGGGCCGTTTGAGCAGTTAATGGCGGTTTTGGGCAGCTTCGCTATGCCTGGGGCCCGCTTGGAGTTTCGCTCCACAACTAGAGCGAAAGCACTTTCGCTCCAGAGGTGGAGCGAAAGCATCCCTTTGCTCTGCTTAGAGTCTACTTTCTTTTTGGCCAGCTTTCGCTCCACTTGTGGAGCGAAAGCACCCTTGGCCTTACACTTAGACGATTTGTGCCTTTTCTTGAGTGTCGCTCCACTGGTGGAGCGACAAAGATTTTCGCTCCACTAGTGGAGCGACAAAAACTTCAACCAAGATTTTGACTTTTATTGCATTTTGATTTTCACAGCTCTCAAGAAGGAACTTTCACTCCCTAAGTGGAGCGAAAGCACTTTCAGTGTGCACACTTAATTCTTTTTGGGGGACTTTCGCTCCACATGGAGTGAAAGCACTTCGTGCCTTGACCAAGACTTAGTCATTTGCTCCCCTTTCATTTAATAGGAACTTTCGCTCCACACTGGGAGCGAAAACACTTTCGCTCCACCAGTGGAGCGAAAGTGCCCCTTACTTGCGTTAAAAAAGGGAAGCATTTTTGAAAATTATCTTAGTCCCAGAAACTGTCATCTCATGCGCAAAATGAAACGAACCTGCAGAAATAAGATCTTAACCAGAAAATACCTCCACGACCTTGCCCCATGCTAAAACATTAACAATTTTGCATGCGGAACGACAGGAAAAGCACAGAAAAACTAGAGAAACCATAGGATTTGAAAGAAAACAGTTTTGAGGAAGAAAGTAAAAGGAGACAGCTGGTGAAAACACAGCAACATAACAACATCTTAACCATTTTCAATGGAAAAAGAGAAGTTTTACAATGATTAACTCCCAAAACTGCATATAAATCAAAATTTTACAAAATGTGGCAGGAAGGCCAACAATTTCTTCATTGTATATTTTCTAACTGCAGTAATGCAACATACTACATGAATTCTCCACTCATCTGATATGAGAATGCATTCGATAGAGAAGGTTTCAAATAATATGCCCATAGTTTCACACTTGCCACTTTACCTAACATGTCCTCTTAGACAAATAAAAACTACACAAGTACACATGACCATGCAAATATCAAACATATGAAACAAAAGGTTTCATTTGCAACAAAAGCATCTGATACAACATGACATAAAGACAGACTTTTCATAACCAAAATCATCAATGAGAATCTGAGTATCTTTTTTCCCTTAAAATGTGCTCCTGTCATTCTATTGTCATAATTAACATCCAACTGAATTGAATTTAAATGTTTTAAGAATCATCATATACCACTTGGAAATTTATTTTTCATTTCCATCTATGTTTTTCCTTCTGACTTGATTTGATTAAGCTGTTGACCTCATACTTAGACTTCATTATCTTACAGTTCATTTGGTCTCAACTACGTCTTTAGATATGAAATATTCGATTTAGCAAAAAAGACAAATAAGACTGTATATCCGTATTATTCTCTAACACTAAAAAATATCTTCTAAAGGTGATATATGAAAGAGACAACTTCATTGTCTGTGGGCCTAATGGTGGAGACTTTGGAACTCTAAATAAAGGTCCAAGGTTCGAATCTTGCAGGGGGTAGGGCTATACACCCTACTTTGGTAACCTGGGTATGGTTGGATAACCATATATTGGATAAACAACATCCTCCATAAGAGTAGTCTCATATGGCCTATGGCCTTGTGGACTTTAAAAATTACTTTACCTTTACCTTTACCTTTTTAGCCCTATGAGCTATGGCTTCCTAATCCGTAAAGATGGAGGCAGCTTCTTACTGTGATTAAGAATCTACAACCTCCAAGATTCAACACTCATAAAAATATGATAGGAAAACAGTCAGAAACAAGAATTAAATGAATGTATCAAATCATATGACCACATCCAGTAGAGGGAATTCAAACCTCCACTTGGTCATATGCAAACTTTAATATGACCACTATGTAAACTGGACTTTAACCGCTCTAATTTTTGTCAAGTTGAAACTTGAAACTCAAGAAAAACAAAATTAAGTTTCCACAAAAAGGAAAAGATGCTTAACATAAGACCAGCAATGGAAAACTTGAACCTCAGGTGGAAGAATTTCCTTCCATGAGCAACATATCACATGCTTGTGTTGTTCTGGAATTGAAAGGAATAAGTTTATCTGTATGATCTGGCTCTAATTCACAAGAGACTCTGTATTAGATGTATTTTTCTATGCTATCCTCTGCTCACTATGTGTTCTATATATATTTTTTCAAACTCTGTAACTTCTGCACTCTTGTCTTCAACATTTTTGAAAAGATCATGATTCATTTCGGTAGACTCATCAAATCTCTCTCTCTCTCTCTGACCAAACTACTTAATGAGTTGCAATCAGCAATGCCTTTGGCTTCATCAAAGAAACATTGCATCTGATCTGTAGCCTCCAACTATGGCTCTGCAACTGTTACAATTTGGCTATTAGCATTCGATAAATCACACCAATTAGTATTGATGTACAAAATGTTGCTGAGGAAACTTCACATTAATTTCAATCACCTATACCTTTAACCCAAAGAAGAAGATTCACCATAGATCTAAAATAGAAATTGATCAACACAATATGTTGCTCTCACTCAAAGAAAGATTGGCCACCACAAAAATATCTACTTCATGCAAGGTTGCATACAGTCATAATTTACTAGTTCAGTTCTCTCAGCACCTTGGAATCCTAAGATTAATAATAAAGGCACAGACCTACTTGAATGCTGCTTCTCAATCAATCTTTATAATAAAAGATTTCTGTGTTTTTTACTTGATTAATAATGCAAGAACCAACTCAACTGACTGGTGATTCTCATTATTGATTTTTAGAATCAATGCTTTCCCCATTATTTACAACATAGTGACCTTATTGAAGGGATTCGACCTGTCTTGATTACCTCCTTAGTGTATTTTATCATCTCTCTATCTACCAGATAGGGGTGGCCAGGTAGACACTTCGTTTAGGACTTGCCAGGTGATGCTGCCTCTGTTCAATGAGTATGCTTGCTTGTTCACTGTTTCAGTCTTCCACTTCCAGCTTTATGTTTCCTTGTAAGTTCCAACCATTGCTATTGTGATCTCCCAATAAGTTGGATACTAAGCTTCTCTTGCAATCCTTGAGGTTCCCAAGAGGAGTGCTACAAGTAATAGATTACTTTTGTAACATTGTTGAAATGGAAACGACAAAATGTGCACAAGGACCAAGAATGATCTTTCTCCTTTTATGGCCATGTTCCACAGTCTTGACCATTTTCTCATCAAGAGTTCTCTCATTGTTTTTTATACCTTTTCCTTCAAAGCATCTCCTCAAGGCCAATTAAACACCCTCATAGTGGAGACCCGCACTCAGTGCACAACAGACAAGTCCAAGTCAAAAATAGCTTACATGGCACCAGCACAAGACGAAGCTGACAGAATATTTGGTGATGTTCTCTTTAATTACTTCCTGTAGTTTTGTAGCAAACCTCAAGTGCATTCTATACCATTTCAGAATGAACAAACAGTGACTGTTTCACACCTTACCACATGAAATCATCTCGATGATTTTGCACACAGGTACACTGAACCAAATGCCCTAACAACATGATATATTTCTTGAATATTTACATTTCTAGTAAACATTGCAGAATCAATGTACAAAAGATGATCCTTGTATACATGTTAAATTACCTTAATTTGTCTCTCCATCTCCAGGTAAATTTATCGGCTGCTAGTCTTTTCAAACACCCAAAGTATCTATTTGAATAAATGTTACAGGAACAGTCACTTTGATTGCATTAAATTATATAATTTATCATGTTAATTAATGTTTACAACAGTAATTATGTTTTCTCATCAAGTGGGATTGTACGTTTCACCATATGTGGCATCTAACTCCCACACAACCATACTTCATAATCAAGGAAGATTGGAACTTCCCCCATAATTATGCTTGTATACTCATTTAACTGAACATAAATGTGTTTGTCTATTTGGAACTATCATGTGATTATGATTGTCCATTTGTAACTCCCACCCAGGGAAAAAAAATCTATTGCTCTCTTGCACAATGCATGGGTGCATAAGGTGTCAGTCATGCTCGGACTTCCTTTTATCTATAGAAGAGATATACATCCTTGTTTTAAAACACGTTCACATGTATACAGAAAGAGAACCTTTATTTTCTAATCACAATCTTGTATTGCAGCAGGCTTCTCCTCCATGCTTTTAAGTTCCTAATATGTTCCATTTGTGTGTGTCTTCTTTGATTTGTGTATGTGTGTGTGTCTGCTTTGATTTTACTAAACTTGCTTTGTAGAGAAGCAACATACTCCATATCAAAGATACAGATTCCATGTGTTCTATTCCTAATATATTGATCAGTCAAAAGAGTTGCTCTGTCATGTCCCCTTTCTGAGCTCGTCAGCATTGGCACAGTGCATAGCCTATTCACGCGATCCTGTAGGCTATGGGAGCAGTTTAAGGATCTTGGAAGTCAGTTGGAGCAGTTTCCTATTTTTTAGGGCCGTGCTTTTTTCAGAACAGTTTCTATATTTGGACAGTTCGACCAAAAGGGTATCCAAAAATGCTATCAGATGTTGGCTTGGGTCTTCTGGTGCAATTATTTTAATACTCGTAATTATTTAATTATAAAGTCGTATTTAATTAAATAGACTTTATATTATGTGTGCACATAAGTCACTTAAGTGAATTATTAATTATTTGATAAAGTGACTTAGGGAGACATAAGGATTTATTAAAAAGGGGTTTTTTATCCCACATTGGTTATGTTATGATACAGCGAGGCTCGAGTCAATAATAAATAAAGTGGTCGGGCTCTCATTCCAACATCCTTGAACATTGAATATATTGCTTGATGCATTTTGGAGAATTTGCTTGCAGATTCGAGCTTGTTGAGAACGGAAACTCTCGGCAAGGACATCCACTACGGCTGTGAAAGATCAGCTCTATTGGATTTTGATTGTCTTCATTCAGAGGGCAAATTGGAGATCAAAGAGAATTTCTGGTTCGTCATTGATATCTTGTGTGTGTTGGGAGATAGCAGCGATTTAGACCTGTAGACGGTACTTATTTGGAGGCTGTAGCAGTTTACTATTCACGCGGTACTGTAGCAGTTTACTATTCACGCGGCACTGTAGCAGTTTACTATTCAAGCGGCACTGTAGCAAGTTACTATTCACGCGGCACTTGTAGCAAATTACTATTCATGCTGTTCATCATTGTAATTTCCCTTGCAATTAAGTTGTTCCAGTTTGTGAAGCTTTCTTTCAGCGAGTATCTCTGTATGTTTAAATCCCATAAAAATACCAAAAAAAAGAGCATATATTTGAATTAAAAGAGCAAGAAATTTGTGTTTTTTTTACTAGTCAAAATAGATAGGAAACAATCCAGAATAGGGTGGGTTGTTACAGTGGTATCAGAGCGAGTCATATCTGCCGACTTGTGGGTTTAATTAATGAGTGAACCAGTTGGTAAAGGGAAAGAGAAAGATTTTCATCTTCAGTACGAGCGACATAAGAGATCTACTGAATTACTAGACAATATGGGTGATGATCAGCATCGGGAGAACCCTAGTATATTTGGGGCTCTTAATGCTTTGTCAAAGGCACGAGATGGATATGCGAGGATCGGATGATACGGGGACGGGAAGCATTAGCGGGATGCTATTATGGCTATGACTAATACTTTGCGGGGGCTACGAGACGGGGACTAATCGGGATGGTGGGCCTAGCTCATCAAACAAGCGTATTCCGAGCAAGGGCAGCCGGGGCATGAGCGATCGGAGGCAACATACAGTTGTTACTTCTCGACCGACTTGGCCTACGTTCTTATCTAGAGCTGAAGTTCCAGCACCTGAGATGCACACAGCTCAAGGGCCTATAGAGGATCAGTTTGAGGAGTGGTATCGGCGGTATAGTGCTCTTCGGAAGGCCTTAGGGCCCATTGGTCATTTGACCAATACGTCACTCAGAAGCAGAGGAGTATGGGACAGGGAGGTGGTCACCGTACCGATCAGGCTAGACCAGCACATAAAGAATTCAACCAAGCACTGAACAAGGTTTCTTTACCTCAGTTTGATGGTAGTGGCAAATGTACAGCCAGGACATGGGTGGATAAACTTGATAATTTCCTCTCACTTCGACCTATGCTGGAAGAAGAAGCTATAAAATTCGCCACATTACATCTTGAAGGAGCTGCACACGATTGGTGGTTTCATGGGTTGATCACTTTGGGTCATAATTTGATTACATCCTATGAGGAGTTCACACGGCTACTTATCGATCGATTCGATAAGAAGGATCTTGAGTTGTATTTTCGAGATCCGGCACGGTTGAGGCGAGACGATTCGGTAGAGGCCTACATCACGGGAATTCCAGGTCCATTTACGTCAAAGTGGATGATATCTCGAGAGGCGTCTAATCATACTCTTCTATGAGGGATTGTTTGAGCCGCTACGTGGTTGGGTAAAGGCATTTGATCCAGTCACTTTACAGGATGCCATGAAAAAGGCGAGAAGCATGGAGTTCGCTGTTCCGAAACAAAAACCAGCCTTCAAACCTTTTCAGAATAACAAAGATAAGAAGGGGTTTGTCCAGAACGCACCTAAAACTGAAACTAAGAAACTATCAGATAATGAGCTCAATGAATTAAGAAAAAGGAAATTATGCTTCAGATGTAGAGAACCATGGGAGTTGGGCCACAAGTGTTCAGTTAAGGTGAAGCAACTAGAGGCTAGAGAATATTTTGAAGTTGATGAATCCGGTTCGAGCATTCGGATCAACGGGAGGATGAGGAGAATTGTGGAGCGGGGGAGACGAGAAGAAGAGGCGAGGTACAGATTGCACAATTGTATAGTTTTAAAAAGGGATCTTCTTTCAAGGTCCGAGGAGTCCTTCGGGGGCAGCGGGTGGTGACAGATTGATACGAGGGCAACTCATAACTTTATTGACGTTGGGTTGGTTGATAAGAGAGGGTTGCGAGACGGAAGAATTTCCGGGATTCGAGTAATGGTAGCGAGATGGGACAGCCATACAGTGTAACCGCAGGATCCCTAAACTACAGATGAAGTTAGGAGGCTATGATCTTACTGATGATTTTTATGTGGTTAATATTGGGGATACTCATATGATTTTGGGAATGCAGTGGTTAGAATCCTTGGGCGAATTCACTATGAACTTGAGGGCTATGGAGATGAGTTTCATGACGGGTGGCAAGAAGGTGACGGCGAGAGGCATGTCGGACGGCGGACCCCGAGTTGTCTCCATTAAGCGAATGGAGAGGCTTTTCGGACATGATGAGGTTGAGTGGGCAGCGAGTGTCTCATTACTTCAGCGGGGGGATGTACAGGTTAAGTCCACTTACCAGCCAGAGATTCAGGACATCTTGACTAAACACTCCAAGGTGTTTAGTAATATTCCTCCGGGGAGACCTCCGGAGAGAGGAATGGAGCACATTATTGAGTTGGAGGAGAGTGCTAAGACAGTTATCACTACACCCTATAGGCACCCTAGGCGACATAAGGATGAGATTGAGAAAACAATTCAGGAATTGCTTGACATGGGACATATCCGACCAAGCAAGAGTCCTTTTGCTTCGGCTGTGGTTTTGGTAAAGAAAAAAGATGGGACTTGGCGTATGTGTGTTGACTATAGGGAGCTAAATAAGAAAACAATTAAGAACAGGTACCCTATTCCACGCATCGACGAATTGATTGATGAGCTACATGGAGCTCAACTCTTCTCAAAAATAGACCTGCGCAGTGGTTACCATCAGATCAGAATGAGAGAGCAGGATATAGAGAAAACAGCTTTTCGCTGTCATTGTGGGCACTTTGAGTTTCCGGTTATGCCTTTTGGGTTGACCAATGCCCCAGCGACTTTCCGGTCTTGTATGAACAAGATTTTTAGCGAGCGAGTTGAGGAGGTATGTTTTGATATTCTTTGATGATATTACGGTTTCTGATCGATCATGGGAGGAGCACCTACGACATCTTGAGGAGGTCCTCCGTATCCTCGAACAGGAATCCTTTTATGCTAAGGAAACAAAATGTGATTTTGGGTTGACAGAGCTCTTGTATCTTGGGCACATTATCAGTGCGGATGGAGTACGTATGGACCCGGATAAAATCAAAGCTATCCGGGATTGGCCAGCTCCAACAAATCTATCTCGGCTTAAGGGATTCTTTGGACTTTGTGGTTTTTACAGACGGTTTGTGAAGGGATTTTCGCAGTTGGCAGCCCCACTCACGGATTTGACCAAGAAGGGTGCCTTCAAATGGTCCGATGAAGCTCGAAGTGTTTCGAACACTTCAAACGGGTTATGTGTTCTTGCCGGTGCTTGCTATGCCAGATTTTTCACAGCCTTTCGTTTTACTGAGTGTGATGCTTCCGGTGAAGGGATTGGTGCGGTTCGATGCGAAACGGACACCCGGTGGCTTATGAGAGTCGGAAGCTCCGGGGGCGAGAAAGGAGTTATTCTATTTATGATAAGGAGATGTTGGCAATAATGCATGCTCTCGCCAAATTCCGGCAATATCTGGTTGGAGGTAGATTCATTTGTCGGCCACGGATCATAACGGTCTTAGATACTTCTTGGCTCGGAAGGATCTAAATGAGAGGCGACGAGAAGTGGGTCAGCAAGCTACAAGCTTATGATTTTGACATAGTTTATGTTAAGGGAAAGTCGAATGTGGTTGCTGATGCTTTATCTCGAAGGCCTCACATTTGTTCAGTGACTGGTATTTCAGCAGAATGGCGAGATGTTATTATTGCAGAATATGCCGAGGATGAGTGGGCATCCAGTTTGCTAGAGGGCAAAGTGAATGATGACCGTTATATGATTTCACAGGGTTTGATCCTTTATAAGGGTCGCGTTTTTCTTCTATCTGGGTCACGGTTTAGGAAGAGAGTTATCCGAGTATTTTCATGATGATCCATTTGCGGGTCATTCGGGTTTCTTTAAGACTTACAGGAGCATTCGGGAGAGATTTTCTTGGAAAGGGCTTAAGAATGAGGTTCTTCAGTATGTTCGTGAGTGTTCTATCTGTCAGCAAAATAAGGATGAACATACACACCCAGCAAGTTTATTGCAACCCCTTCCAATACCGAACCGAGAAATGGGAAGGTATATCTATGGATTTCATTACTGGGTTACCCACAGTGCAGGGCAAGGATTGCATTTATGTTGTGGTGGATAGACTCACTAAGTTTGCACATTTCTTTGCTATTTCAGCTACTTTTACGGCTGCTCAGGTGGCTGATTTATTTTTCAGAGAGGTGTTCCGTTTGCATGGAATACCCAAGACTATTGTGAGCGAGAGGGATACACGGTTCATGAGCATTTTTTGGCAGGAGTTATTCAGGTTAGGAGGAACCGAACTCACTCCCGGCACTAGCTACCACCCCCAGACCGATGGGCGGACGAGAGATAGTTAATAAGTGGATAGAGGGTTACACGAGGAATTATGTTTCGGGGCAGCGAAAGCTTGGGTGAAGTGGCTTCATCTTGGGGAATTCTGCTACAACACAACTCACCACATGACTATTGGTATGACACCTTTCATGGCTTTGTATGGTTATGAGGCTCCAAGCTTCATTGATCTTCTATTGGGTGACAGTCGAGCTCCGGGAGCTAAGGATTATTTGCAGGACAGCCAGGACTTGTTGAGGTCCCTCAAGGATAATATCCTTCAAGCTCAGAATCGGCAGAAGCTTTATGCCGATCAGCACAGAGTTGAGCACGGTTTTGAGGTGGATGATCTGGTCTATCTTAGGTTGCAGCCTTATAGACAATCTACTCTCAAGAAGAGTGGGAAGGAGAAGTTGAAGCCCAGATTTTATGGACCCTTTCGGGTAATCAGGCGGATTGGTGAGGTAGCTTATGAGTTGGAGCTACCTGGTGACAACAAAATACATAATGTCTTCCATGTTTCACGCCTCAAAAAGGCGATTGGTGCACGCATTGTTCCTTCTATTGAGTTGCCTCCATGGGATGAGGAGGGTAAACTCATTTTGGTTCTTGAAGCTATTATTGATTACAGGGAGAAGGTGTTGAGGCGGAAGGTAATTAAGGAATATTTGATTAAATGGAAGAACTTACCTGTTGATGATGCTACCTAGGAACATGAAGACATTCTACAGCATCCGGCACTAAGATTGCTTGGGGACAAGCAATTTTTGGGAGGGAGGACTGTCATGTCCCCTTTCTGAGCTCGTCAGCATTGGCACGGTGCATAGCCTATTCACGCGATCCTGTAGGCTATGGGAGCAGTTTAAGGATCTTGGAAGTCAGTTGGAGCGGTTTCCTATTTTTTAGGGCCGTGCTTTTTTAGAAACAGTTTCTATATTTGGACGGTTCGACCAAAAGGGTATCCAAAAATGCTATCGAGATGTTGGCTTGGGTCTTATGGTGCAATTATTTTAATACTCGTAATTATTTAATTATAAAGTCGTATTTAATTAAATAGACTTTATATTATGTGTGCACATAAGTCACTTAAGTGAATTATTAATTATTTGATAAAGTGACTTAGGGAGACATAAGGATTTATTAAAAAGGGGGTTTTTTATCCCACATTGGTTATGTTATGATACAGCCAGGCCGAGTCAATAATAAATAAAGTGGTCGGGCTCTCATTCCGGCATCCTTGAACATTGAATATATTGCTTGATGCATTTTGGAGAATTTGCTTGCAGATTCGAGCTTGTTGAGAACGGAAACTCTCGGCAAGGACATCCACTACGGCTGTGAAAGATCAGCTCTATTGGATTTTGATTGTCTTCATTCAGAGGGCAAATTGGAGATCAAAGAGAATTTCTGGTTCGTCATTGATATCTTGTGTGTGTTGGGAGATAGCAGCGATTTATACCTGTAGACGGTACTTATTTGGAGGCTGTAGCAGTTTACTATTCACGCGGCACTGTAGCAGTTTACTATTCACGCGGCACTGTAGCAGTTTACTATTCAAGCGGCACTGTAGCAGTTTACTATTCACGCGGCACTGTAGCAAATTACTATTCACGCGGCGCTGTAGCAAATTACTATTCACGGCACTATTCACAAACTATTTCCAGAACGTGGATTGCTGCGATTTGTTTTCAGACTTGAGGAAAATCGGGTATTTTCAGTGCTTGTTCATCATTGTAATTTCCCTTGCAATTAAGTTGTTCCAGTTTGTGAAGCTTTCTTTCAGCAGTATACTGTATGTTTAAATCCCATAAAAATACCAAAAAAAAGAGCATATATTTGAATAAAAAGAGCAAAAAATTTGTGTTTTTTTTTACTAGTCAAAATAGATAGGAAACAATCCAGAATAGGGTGGGTTGTTACATGCTCAAGTTGGATCCCTTCCTTTTGCACTGTTTCGAGAAGTCTAGAGCTTAATAAGAAAGAAATTTATAAAATGCATTTATTGCTGCTTAAATGTATCATCACGTTCCCACTCCATTTCCTGTCCTCAATTGTCCTGCTCTTTCTCGTTTATCTGTTGTAGGCACTAGTTCTGATGTGCCACCTCAGCATAAGAAATACAAAAATATAATATATGTGGAAGTCAAGTATACATATAATGAAGTTTTGGAATTTGAATAATATTATAACTTTGTAACAATTGCATGGAAAAATGTAATAATGAGTCAAGTAATAGTCATGTACGAATGAAGTTATGCAAAGGTAGTTGTCATTTACTTTGTCTTGTAGTTAAGAAGGGAATGAAATGAAATGCAAGACAAATGTAATAAGGTGTTGGGGTTGGTAGTTGTCAATAACTACCCTTCCCTAGTTTAAATAGACCCCCCTCATTCATGAAGGTGGTATACATACACACACAAACATTTCATTGTACATATCAAAGGGAGATATTATGGAGTACGTTGGAGATATTTTGCATAGGAGCACATGTTGTATATGCAAGGAGATGTCAAATGTCGTATGACTATACAAGATTTTCATTAATGCAATATCTTGTTCATACTTGTTCATCATTTAGCCATTGTTTATAATGTGATATTTGCATGTGTTTCTATTGATTGATTATTGCAGTATATATAGAATCAAGCCCTACCATCTTCTATTCAATTCGCAATTTTTGTTTATACAAGGTTGTCTAGGCAGTTGCCAGGCCGTCTGATTGTATGTGCAAGCCTTCTAGGCAAGTGTCAAGCCATATGGGCTAGTGCCTTCAATCTGAGGAGAGTGTAGGCCATCTAATCTTTAGACTGGGCCGTCTAGAACTTTTTGCAAGGTCGTTAGATGATGCAAGCCGTACAACTACATCTTGGTAAGTTGTGATCAATTAATCTGTTAATCGTAATTGTTTCTCCAAGAGTGGAATACCACCACCATGCTACATTTGGCATCGTTGTCATTTGAAGTTCGAACCAATGCCGCATGGAACTCGAAGAGGTGAATGACAGATAACTTATTGCAAAGACATGGGAGACATGGAAGCGGAAGAGTGAAAGACAAACCGACACGTAGGAGGGGAAGACTGTACAACAACAACAATGAGAAGAACATGGATGTGTTTGTAATGGACCCATCCTAGTTAGCATCGAGGGAGAGTGTGAACTTGCCTACTCCAGGGTTCCCGTAGGCAGGAATCAGTGGGTTGGGAGCCCAGTTGATGTCAACATGATGTTCCAGTATGTGCAGATGTTTCGAGTTTCCTTTCCAGGCAATTCTGGACAGTTTTGGAAGGGACTTACTATTTTTAGTAAGTCGGTGAAGATAGGGTTTCATGGAAGCGGATAGTGGGATGTTGATCTACGGAAAAAGGGTATCCGTTTCTATGTTCAGTTTGTCGGGATGACAGGTGGAAGGCCAAAATTTTAATATGAACAGTTTAATTATGTGATATTAAAATAATATTACATAGTTAATGTTATAATTTAATATTATATGCATAAAGTGGTCTTATAACCACTTGATGGAAAGATAATTTCATAAAGTAATGTTTAACGGGCCTAGAAAGGGTGGTCGATCCCTTGGAGGATGTAAATTTAAAGATTAAAAGTAAAATGTGAGAATTTAATGTTTATTTCCTCTATAGAAGCATCTAGAAACTCAACGTTGGCTTGGAGGAAAGAATAAATAGAGGTTTGGGGGTCATTCTTGAGGATCTGTTTTGGCATATGTTTTTGGGGAGAAATCTGGAGAGCACTTGCAAATAACACTTGCAGGGTTTCTAAAGCTTGTTGGTGACGAAAACCACCCTCAAGAACACCATTTTCGAAGTTGAGAGATACTCTCAGAATGGTTTTGGGCATTCCTACTTTAGAGGATGCGTTGATATTGCATTGGTGATAGATTTCAGAGGTTTCAAAGGGATTGGGACTACAGTTGGTGGTATTTTATGAGAGTTATAGTTGTTGTGCCTGATTTTGTGAAGTTCGAACTATTCCAGCACATTATTGCAGCGGTTTCAATACATATTGACACAAGGGTTTGAGTGATAGTGGTATGTTATGCAGTTTTTGGGGTTTGAAGATCAGAACGGAGCCATTTTTGGTAGGATTTGAAGAGTTGACAAGCATTTACTGAGGCCATACCTCTCTCCCAGGACTGCCGTACATACTCCATGCTAGCGTGAGCTTTGGTATTTATTTCTCTTGCTTTTTGGTGCCACTCTTGCATTTGATAAGGGCGCCCAGGTCTGAGTGACTCCTCTATGAGATCCATTTGGTGGAGAAACCCTTACATTGGAAGTTGCAAACAAAAATGTGAGGCATTGTACCATCTGTACCACCTGTACCAGCAACCCAGAGTTCTGATTTCAGAAATTTATTGTAGCCTGATACTTTGTTCTTTCATTATTTCCTTAAAAGGGTTTGAAGATGAATATAAATAATATCTAGTTTCCGAATTTCAAGTGATTTCGATTAGTATTGTGAAAGTTATGATTTGTTCAAGTTGGCCATTTGTTTAGTTTTCTGTACTTGCAATTTTCTTTCCATATTTTGAAAAACTACAAAAAAATCAGAATATATCAAAAAACCAAAAACACTTGCAAGAACTACAAATTTCAAACAAGGCAGATCATTATAGTGTTGAGCATGAGGACAACTTGCATGTTGCTAATGAAGAATTGCATGAAGAAATAATACTGATAGAACTTGCTAGTGGAGAGATACAAGCACCAAAAGTCGAACGGGTTTGGAACCCTCAAGAGGAGGAAAGTTTGAACAAATAACGAGAAAGGCGGTAAATGTTTGAACAATGGAATATGAAGCACAAGTGGAGGCACAACAAGCAAACAAGGTTAAGGCCAAGGATAATGTTTATTCTAGTGAAGAAGGTTCCTAGAGGTGTAGAGGACGGAAGTCAAGCACAAAGGCAACTGCAAGAGTGTGCTCGTGTATTTGCGGAGATCACTATAGCACGATGGTGAGTTTTCCAATAATTTAAGGAGCAATATGATAGATTTAGAGGTCAAACAAGACTACAACCAATATTGATCCAAACTTGCGAAACATCTCCATTTGTACAACAACTTGATCACCATTGGTATAGACAATTGCACAACACTGACTTGTACGACAACTCACTTGTACAACAATCAACAATCCACTTGAACGACACTTTTGATTTCTCCGCTTCTAAACTATAACTCCTTATACAATGATCCTGGTTGCAACTCTGCTTCACACCACATAGAACTTGGAACAACCACAATCTACTAACCTACTTGCCATAATAGCATCACACAAATCACATGCAACACACTGATGAAGGATGAATCACCATTGTATTTTTATTCCTTGTACAACATTGACATTACAAAATGTCTACCCTGGTAATATACATACAATGCTTTAATGGATTATACAAACACAAACACTACATGCATAGATGCTTCCCTGGTACATCGTATCCCAAAAAATGAATGGGGGTTCCTTTTTAACCTTGAGGGCTAGAAGTTAACAACAATTACCGCTTGGACACCTCACCACTAACTACCATCCATTCACATATGCTTAACTACATATATTAGCCATACATTACAATTTCAATTTATCAAATGATGACGTCATCACCCTTGATGTCAAACTACAAAATTGCATTTCTTTTTCATTTACATTTCATGTGTATTTACATTTCATTTACATGTGTGCACATTTTGCACTTATTTCTACTATATATACTACTATTTTTGAGGCTGGTGAGAATTGGCTCCTACATATGCCCTTCCCTTTAAATTGGTCGATATCCTCGCCAACAACTACTTCTGCTCCTAGGGACTTGGGTTTTGTTGAAGTGTGCGAATAAGAACAACTCCTAAGTCCTAGATTTGCAACTTTAGGGCTTGTCTCTTCCTTCAATATTTGGCATAGGCTTGATATCGAGCCCACTGCACACCACAATGATTCGATCTCTACTCGACTTTTGCCTATTTTCCAACAGGTCAGCCTCTTTTATTGTAGCTTTGGCTTTGACTTCCTTCCTTGTTGCTTCCATTGCTTTAGCTTCGTTTCTAGCTGCAATTGCTAGCCGCTCACCCCTCTCGGCTATCAGTTCATCACGATAACTTCCTTATTTCTCACCTCTAACAATTGCTCCTTCACTGGGTATTCTAATTTCAGTTGTCCGATCAATTGATTTTGTTCCTCCTATGTTTTTGTCTTCTCCTCAACCTCTTTCAACCTTGTCAGTTTTGCTTCGGCATCCTCCTGCATCTACTGAAGTCGTGCCTTCATCTCCCACAACTGGTTAGCCTGCTCCACAATTGTCTGTTGAAACGTTTTCAATCCTGTGGCTAACCATTGAATTAAGTATGCAAAGAAGTTCATTCTTGCATACCCATTTCAGGTGCAAGTTTGATATATTTGACACCCGTTTCCTCCTTTGGACAAGTTACCAAACTTCATCTATATATACACGTGGTGGATACATGTAGAGTACCTGAGTTCGTTGTGGTAGGTTCTTCATTGATTTGACATTGCTAGTTTCCAGCTCCCATGATTGTGTTTATAGGCATTGGTTCTGGACCTCAAAAGAAAAAGTAGTGAACATAGCAGGAATAAGTGCAAAATGCACTAAGTGTAAATAATTGTAATGAAATATAATGTAAATGTGAGTCAAATGCAAAAATGCACTAAGTGTAAATTAATTGTAATGAAATATAATGTAAGTGTGATTCAAATGCATATGTAATGAAATATAAATGAGTGTGACATATTAATGTAATGCAATTTAATCATATGATTTGATAAATTGCAACAGACTATAGAAAGCATTAAGGGTGCTATGGGAATGTCCGAATAGGGAGATGGGTGGTACACTGTCCTAGAAACACAAATTTAAATAGACCCCCTCCTTCATTCGAGACCATATAGGATATGCTATGGTAAGTTATCTAGGGCGTCTAGGGAGAGATTACCATGAGAGCATAGGAACTAGCAGCATATGCACAGACTAGAGACATGTTTTGGCAAAGCATACATATATATATATAGATAGTATAGTGTGTACACATATTGTATATGTATTGTACAAGAATTTATAATGTCATACTATTCAGTAATGCAAGACATGTACTGGCAAACCATACATATAGTGTGTATGTAGATTGTATATATATTATACAAGACACTAGAATATCGTGCTATTGAGTAATGGAAATGAATCATCTTATATCCATGATGTGTGTCTATGTACAAGTGTGATTGCCATTGGTAGTTGGTAGTTGTGTGTAGGGAACATTGTTGTAGTCTGAGCGTGGAACAGGGGAGTTGCAGTCCAGACCGTCGTACAAGTGGAACTACCAAGGTTGTCGTTCCAATGGTGATGATCACTCCGTTCTAGTAGATATACTATGGCTGTTCGAATGCAAGTTGTTCCACTAGTGCGGAGCACTTGCCAAGTTAATCCTGTTGTTCTAGAACTTGCCATTTCAACACATTGTCGTTCTAGTGGAAGCACTTGCATTTCCAATGACTGTCGTTCCAGTGCAAGTATTGTTCTAATACATGTCGTTCTAGGACCTTGTGCTAGCCAAGTGTTAATGTTGTTCTAGTGCAGAATGATGAGCAAAACTACATTGACTGCAGTCTTGTTTGACCTTTAATTTGTCATCTTGTTCTCCATTCTCGGAATACTCACCACTGTGCTACATTTGGTGATGTTAACGTTATCAAATCGGAATTGGGTCCATTTGAAGGTATTAGCTCATGTGAAGTGGGAGGAGCTGAACGACAAATTCACTACTATGAGGATAGGAAACTAGATTTCTATAAATATGAGGATCACAGAGGTGTTAAGCAAAATATTGCCAACCAAATACTGAAGTCTCGAGAATCTGAACTTGAGGAGCAAGAAGTTGAATGTGTGTAGAGTCCTTGAGAGGAGGAAAATCCAAGTGAAACACACAAGAGGTGGCAAACGTGGCTGTTAAAAATGGAGGAAGTTCAAAGGAACATGTGAGCAAATGAGGCAGAGACTGTGGAGAATTTCACACAAGTGGCAACGCCAATGTCGAGAGAGCACGAGGAGACAAAGTTTGTTGGCTGGAAACACTGGCACAAGAGCAAGGGAGTTTGCCAAGAGGCATAGAGGATGGGAGTCAGGTGCAAGGGCAATTGTAGGAGAGTGCTTGGGTGAGAAGACTAGAACCAATGCACGTATATTCGCGAAGGAGGTCGTGAAGTGCTAATATTGATCGAAGACTGTTTAATAGTGACAGTGTGTGAGGTAAATAAACACCAAGTGAAGAAGAGTGACATGAAGAACAAAAGTCACAAATGGTGAGTATGGCACAAGTCGTAGCAGTTGCGGGCAAGTAGAAGTGCCCACCATTTCTAGGTGACGGAAAGGAAGGCCCAAAATGCCATATTGGGACATGTCTAACCATATGGCAAGCAAATGGAGTTGAAAATGAGCAATCATGGATGATATTATTCTCGGTGATATTGCATGGGATCACAATGGATTCGCATCTGAAAAGCATTTAAGAACAACTTTTTTGCATTATGGGAGGCATTGACGAAAGCATTCATCCAAGAATTCAAAAGACTCCGAGATGACATTAAGATCATCAAAGAAATTTATGCCATAAAACATAAGAAGGAAGAGGATGTTATCCTATAACAAAATGCTAAAGGAACTCATTGACAAGATGGAATTTGGGCCATCAGATGGATTGCAAAGACAATGGTTCCTAGATGGATTGCTGCCAAAATGTAAAAAGAATATGAAAGTAGTCCCGCCAACTACCTACAAAGAGGTATACAATAGAGCTATCACACTAGAGAGTGAAGCTAAACAAATGATAGTAGGTCTAAGTCACTAAAGATAATCTAACTCCGATAGTGACCATGACGACCTACACATGGAAATCCAAGCCATGAAGAAGGACCTAGAAAGGATGGCTAGAGATGCAAAGGAGAAAAAGAAAGCAATCGTCAAAAAGAAGGACAGAGTCGATTGCAGTATGATGCAGATGAAAAACCGATCATTCAGTGTTGAAAATGTCAAGAGTGGGGGCACTTTGCACATAATTGTCAGAATCAGCCAATCAGAGACAACTCCGAAAATAATACCCTGATGTGTTGTTGGTGTGGAACGGGTAGTCATAAGGAGGCAAACTTCCCAAAGAAGGCAAGCTCGAGCAACTCACAAAATGTCAGTTTCATTAACATTGAAGAGCCTCAAACAAGCTAACAAAAAAAGCAGAACAATGTGTTTGTAGTCACCAGGTTTCAAGCTAAGAAAGTGGAAAAGTACCCCAATCTTACCGTAGAGGAGAGATGGCAGGAAGCACATGACGAAATTGAAGAAGAAATGTGGAAGACTAGGCAAAGCAACTCCTCAAAGAAAAGAAGTTGAAGCCAGAAGAAAATATATCAACCTAGGAGTTGGCAACACAAGTACTGAATACAATAGTGGAGGGAAAAGTGTCGAGTTTTCTTAGTGCTACACTAGAGGTGTATGTGATGGTAGAACTAATGCAGCCAAGGAGAGTGATGGAGCTACAAAGCCAGCCGGAAACAATTGGGAATAGAAGGGATCAAATCATTGATCCAACTTTATTGATGATGGATATTGGCAAAAAGCCAGCAATAATTCATATCAAGTTGCTAGATCACAAGTTGGGGGGTCGACTATTAACGTCTTGCCTAAGAAGACATGGAAGGAGATTGGTTAACGTCTTGCCCGAGAATACATGGAAGGAGATTGGAGCACCATTCCTATGGTCTCCAAATTTCAAGTTGTATGGTGCGGATAAGTATGGCATTGAAATGAAAGGAGTCTTAATGGCTCAAAAGGTAAAAATTGTTGATCAAAATTTTTTCATGGATTTCGTTGTGATAAACATGTTGAAACCAGCATATGATGCATTTTTGGGTAGAGGATGGCTACGCATGGCAAAATTCAATCACAATTATAAGAAGGGTCGACTCACTTTCAAGAAAAGATGGCACAAGTATATGATTAACTTGAAGAATTGTTTTGTAAGCGAAGATACCACGATGTCCAATGAGTCGGGCAATTTGTCTTCAAAGGAAGACAACAAACATGAACCAGATGAGGAAGGAGTGTTGGAAGAGTGTACACAAGATGAGGGGCGATCATATAGTTGTTATGGTACCTAAGAATAGGTGTATGGGGATATGATATTATATTGTATAAGGCTTGACATGGGTCACACATAACCCAAGGTTGATTATATTATTATATTATATTATAATAATGATTGGGATGAGGGTTTAGTAGTTGGCTTCCCAAAGTAGAATTAGAAGATGGGTATATAAAGAAGGGATATTATCATTGTAATCACCATGGAGATTAATCATATGGAGTATTGCTTGTAATCATCTTTGCCCAAGAGTGGCTGAAGAGACTTCCCTCTCTTAGTGGCACTCTCATCTTGGGAGATCTTGTGGAGTTTTCCTTAAAAGAGTATTATTGGTGTTGCCCTACCTTAAGGGTATCAATCTCTGTATCTTTCTCATTATGTAGATGATTATTTGTGGATGAATAATTTGATATTTCAGCATATTGGTGAATGATTTTTGTTGATAAGAATAAAGTTTCATAACAAGTGCTATCAAAGCAACGATTATGGCAAAGTGGGGGTTATGTTTTTGTGGATTATAGAATTAGGGCAATTTTTTTTCAAAAAAACGTCTTGTCTTTAAGGATCCATATCTCTACAAAGGTTTGTTTGATTCCGATGATTCTTGGACTATTTTATGCGAAATTTGAAGAGTTTTAAAACAAGTGGTCATATGTTGAGGGAGATGCGACCATGTGAAGTTGGCCATCTGGAACAAGGGCAGCATTAGGGCAAATTTTTCCAAAAAAAACTCTCATCTTTTAGGAGCCATATCTCTATGAAAGTTTGTCCAATTAAGATGATTCTTGGACCATTTTATGCGGAATATGAAGAGTTTTAAAATGAGTGGTCATATGAAGGAATTTGAGTTGTATTGAGGGAGATACAACCCTGTGAAGTCAGCCATCCGGAACAAGAGAGGCGTTCTTTCAAATCACGTCTTTTTTTTTTTTGGAAGACGAAATTTGTTAGTTGGGATAACTGCAGTTTATTTTGTTTTGAAGAAAAATTGCAGATCTAATTGTTTATGTAATAGCTTCAAATCAATGGGGAGATACATATTTTTGTAAATCCCTAGTTTGCATTATCTTTTTGTTGGGGCATGAACTATGGAGCTACAAAAAATTCTAGAGAAGATATTGTTGTTAGAGAATGGTGGAAAAAATTTAAATCCTCGCATTCTACTAATTATTATCATTGCCACCTTATGCTTATTTGTTATCCTGGAGGAGAAGCTCTCTCTTGGTGTTATAGTTTTCATAGCACCCATAATTGTGAACTGACTTGGGAAATAACAAAGCAAGCATTCTTGAGTCAATGGAACCCATATAAAAAGATAGCTAGTTTGAACTTTGAAGGATACACTCAAAGGGTATGCAGAAAAAATAAACATTCTTCAGAAATAACAAAAGGAATTAAAAAGAGAGCTGACAAATTTCAAAGAAGTGGTACAAGGTAAAAAAGATGTCAATGTGCGTATGGAGGATACCACACCTTTGGTAGCAGATAAATTAAAAAGTGGACAAAGGGATTTGTTTAAATCTAAAATTTCTATTTTGCAAGTTCATGGTGACATTCAAAACTTAGAAGGAAAAAGTTATTTTCAGTAGATATAATTTCATTAATAATGCTTTGGCTAAGAGTTTACAAGTTTAGACAACAAAAATTAAGAACATACAACTTGAGGGTAAGAATGTTCAAATTTTTGAACATTTGAAGATCACCATGGATAAATATGTTTTACATTCAGCTTTTCATGCTGTTAAGATGGATGATGTGGATATTGTTCTTGGTTATCCTTGGTTGGATTCTTTGGCTACTGTTAACATTAATGTGCAAAAGAAGTTTATAAAGTTATGGTACTAAAAAATGAAGATAACATTGCAGGATATCTCTCAACTTATGGAGCAAGGATCCAAGGAGAAGCAACTAGTTATGGTAGGAAAACAAGTTAAGGAACCAATAGAAGAATCAAAAGTCGAATCTACAGTAGTAGCAACAACAGAGTCCATGGAAGAAGCAACAACAAAGTCCAAGGAAGCTTTGTTAGAAGCATACAAGGACGCACCAAAAGAAGGGAACAAGAGAGAAGAGCATGAGAAAGAATTTAAAATAGAGAAACAAAATGGTGAAGAATCAAAGGAAATAGAATATCAGGTTAAGGTTGTAGCATATCGCCACCCACACCACCTTGAGCGACAACAATCTTGGAGGCATGGCTTAGGGCATCAATCATTATTATGGATCTACATGGAGTAAAAAAGGCACCAAGTATGACAGTGTTTGGTAGAGAAAGCATAGTGATTATGGTTTCTAGAGTTGTGCAACAACATCAAGAAACAAATGGACCCATCATTCGAATTATCAGAGTAGAACAACAAAAGCATAGAGCCAACAACGCAATATTGGATATTCAAGTGGCACAATGGTAGCTTGGCATCATCAAAGACCACCACCAATCAAGATTTCACTTGAATGGATGGATGTTCAAGATTGGTACGAGTTGTCAGCATAACTTAGAAGATCATATTATTTGGTTTCTTTTCATGTTTCGAGGACGAAACATTTGTAAGGAGGGTGGAATGTTATGGTACCTAGGAATAGGTGTATGGGGATATGATATTATATTGTATAAGGGTTGGCATGGGTCACACATAACCCAAGGTTGACTATGTTATTATATTATATTATATAATGAGTGGGATGAGGGTTAGTAGTCGGCTTCCCAAAGTAGAATTAGAAGATGGGTATATAAAGAAGGGATATTATCATTGTAACCACCATGAAGATCAATCATATGGAGTATTTGCTTGTAATCATCTTTGCCCACGAAGTGGCTTAAGAGACTTTGCCCTCTCTAAGTGGCGTTCTCATCTTGGGATATCTTGTGGAGTTTTCCTTCCTTAAGGAGTATTATTGGTATTGCCCTACCTTAAGGGTATTATCTATCTCTGTCACATTGTGTGGAATATTATTGTGGATGAATGATTTGATATTTTTGCATATTGGTGAATATTTTTGTTAATGAGAATAAAGTTTCATGACAATAGTGGACTTCTCCATTGGCAGATGGAGGACTACGAAATATTTTAGCCCACTTGTCTTTACATTCAGGCAGAGGAGGAAAAATAAAACCATGATAAACAAGGAGGAAGTGTGTTCGAGATTAGCGAAAGCAGCAAAAGAGAGAAACCCGCACCAAAAGCTGAGGAAAAAGAAAAGTGGACATTCCCAAATAATTTCGGGGAATATACTGTTGGTGATGCTGCGATCGATGAGAATCGAGCACACCCGATAGACATAGTCAAAGCCGCAAGCAAACCTGAAACCATAGTTGAGAAAATCTGCAAAAAATCCCGATTTGATCCGATTTTTCCCGATTCACAGGCTAGCCGATTTTTTGCTGATTTTTGCCGATTTTTTCCCAAAAAATTCTGATATGCATGAAAAAAGCTTTTTTTCAATGAAAATTGCATTTTCTTCGATTTTTTCAATGAAAAAATGCCGATTTTTTACTGATTTTGTCCCTGATTTTTTACCGATTTTGTTCCCGATTCCCGATTTTGTTCCCGATTCGTTTCCCCGATTCTGATCCAATTTCGATTTTCTCAACTATGCCTAAAACCATCAAGTATGAGGGGCTGAAGATGGTGGAGATTAATCTCAGCAATGAAGGTGAAGAGAAGATAATCCATTGTGGAGACGATTGGGATCCAAGGTTGAAAGCAACAACTTTAAAAAAAAAATTGTAATATAAAGATGCTCCTATAAAGATTGAAAGGGATATTGCTAGAACTGTGTGTATGTTGGATTTAATTGTTACAACCTACAAGTGCACTATTCGTAAGAAGGACATACAGGATAAATCCTGAGTATGCAGCAGCCTTAGTCAATACATGAAATACGTGTCAGAGAACAAGGAAACCATTGAAAAGAGACTTCATGCCATTACATCCATCCCAACCTCAGGAACTCTTTGAGAGATGGGGACTGGATTTTGTAGGTCCTTTAAAAACAATTCGAAGGAGGAAATGCCGATATATCGTAGTTGCCACGGAATACCTCACAAAATGGGTAGAAGCAAGAGCTTTATTGGACAACTCGAAAAAAAGTACGGCTCGCTTTTTGTACGAACAAGTGATTATAAGGTTCGGGATACCTCTAAAATTGACAAGCGACAGAGGAGGCCATTTTGTAAATGCAATTATTCAGAATTTGACGGAAGAATTCAGAATTTTTCACCCCTTGTCAAGTCCGTATTACCCCAGAGCAAATGGGCAAGCGGAAGCAACAAATAAAATTCTGGTTTCAATCATGTACAAGACATACGGAGTAGAAGGAGCCGACTGGGAGGAACGGTTACCAGCAGTGTTATGGGCATATAGAACCACTTTCAAACCCACTACGAACCACACACCCTTTCAACTGATGTACAGACAGGAGGTAGTAGTACCAGTTGAATTCCTTGTACCAAGTTTAAGGGTAGTAGTCAACAATCGGTTGAATGACAAGGAAAGCATGCAAGAGCGACTGACAGCATTGGTGCAGTTGGATGAAAAGAGGGTAATGGCACAATGGGCAATGGAGATTACACAGAAAAGAAGGAAATTCTGGCATGATAAGCATCTCTGGAAAATGGATCTTAAAGTTGGTGAACTAGTTCTCAAATACAATGGTAAGAGAGAACTCAAGCCAGGAAAATTGAAAACCCTATGGCTTGGACCCTTCTAGGTGGAGGAAGTACTCGAGAATGGGGCAGTGAAACTGAGAAAACTGGATGGAACACTATGCCCTGAGGTAATCAATGATTCTAAGTTGAAGGTATATATGCCACATGCACCCAGGTGTTGTAGGTGAGTTGGAGAGGAGAGGGTAATCCTCCAAGGGAGGTCCCAGTTTCAAATCTCCACCCTACCAAAAAGTTGAATTAGGTACCCAAAATCCAATTGATAATGTTGGTGCGAGGCAGGGTCGAGCGCGACTCCGGGTGAATTTGACGGTGTAGAACCCCTGGTCATGGTCTCTCAGACCAAGGCGGCCCCGCAAGGGGTTTTTTGCTTTAAAAAAATATATAAGCCACATGCTCAGGTAAATATGATCAACTTGGAGCAATCAGGAACTTCCAGAACAAGGACAGGAGAAGTAGATCCAGGAACACAATCCCCTGAAAATGACGAGCAAAGTAATGTTGTTCGAGAGGAGGAAACTCATAACCTGGATTGGTTATTTGGGACTGAAGGAGGACCAACAATTGAACAAAGGGAAGGAGAGTAGCGAAGATTGCAGTTACATGTTCAATTCCCAAAGACGAGAAAGATCGACTCCAAGCCCTAACGGAAGTCGCTCTACAAGAAATTTTGGAAGAAGAAGAATAAGAAGAAGATGATGAAGAAGAAGGAGCTAGACTTCTGCAACGAATGCGATTGGAGACACAAAGGTTGCAAGAAGAATATGAAACTTTGAGACAGTATAATAATCGACTACGGGAACAAGTGATTCAGGAGTTGGACACAACCATGCAACGAGTAAATGAACGAAATGAAGCACGTCAAGCGGAATGGGCAGAATTAGAACAAGGAGAGCTAAGAGGAAGTGCAATAGGTAACTCTTCGGAGAGCAGTTTATTTTCCTTAGCAGAAGAAGAGCAGGAAGATACGGTAAGCCCAATTGAAAATAGAAGATGAAAAGCAATAGCAATGGATGCACATTCTAGGAGTTCTTCTTCAGCCACATTAAAAATCGTGCTTAATTCAGAAGTCTTCAAGCTCGGAGTCAGTGAACCATCAAGAGATGAGCGAATCTCCAGAAAGACTCAGGGTATGGGAAGTAGGACAGAGTTTGGCTGCCAAACATCAGATGAGCAGGGAGGAAATGGCAGCTATCATATGGAAGGATATCGAGACAGTACCAGAAAAACCAAAAACCGGAGGTTGGTGGGAGGAGTCAAGTAGCGACGAAAACCTACCATAGATTCCTGATATACCATATGCCAGTCCTAACCCAAATCATAGGAGACAAAGAGATGAAGAACGCAGTTGAAAAGCAGGTGTCAAATTTATAGAAATTGCACACATAATCGAATATCATGCTTCATTGAGTCCACAAGATGAGTACAACGGAGGATTGAATGAGGACATGATGCTAGAAGCACCACCACCTCGTGCATGGAGAACACCATATGTTGGAGCCATGAGACATCCAACCGAATGGGAAGAGCTAGCCAGGTATCGGATGGCTGCACAAGACTTACGACAACATAGAAGAGAAGTAAGAAGATTGCAGCAACGGGTTCAAGAAACCTCAGAATGGCCAATGAACATGACAGGAGAAGGAAATGACTCCAACATCGATTCAGTATTTTCAGAAGAGTATCAAGAAAACTTAACTCATTGTGCCATGCAACGACACTTTGAGGAAACAAGATGGAGGAAAAGGCTGATAATGGCCGATAGGAGACTAAGGATCTTGCACCAAATAACACCTGCGCATTTACACCATCCATCGAAAACAAGAACACAATTGATGTACGTATAGGAGGCAGTAGTACCAGTTGAATTCCTTGTACCAAGTTTAAGGGTAGCAGTCAACAATCGGTTGAATGACGAGGAAAGCATGCAAGAGTGACTGACAACATTGGTGCAGTTGGATGAAAAGAGGGTAATGGCACAATGGGCAACGGAGATCGCACAGAAAAGAAGGAAATTCTGGCATGATAAGCATCTCCGGAAAATGGATCTTAAAGCTGGTGAACTAGTTCTCAAATACAATGGTAAGAGAAATCAAGCCAGGAAAAGTGAAAACCCTGTGGCTTGGACCCTTCCAGGTGGAGGAAGTACTCGAGAATGGAGCAGTGAAACTGAGAAAACTGGATGGAACACTATGCCTTGAGGTAATCAATGATTCTAAGTTGAAGGTATATAAGCCACATGCTTAGGTAAATATGATCAACTTGGAGCAATCAGGAACTTCCGAAACAAGGATAGGAGAAGTAGATCCAGGAACACAATCCCCTAAAATGACGAGCAAAGTAATGTTGTTCGAGAGGAGGAAACTCATAACCTGGATTGGTTATTTGGGACTGAAGGAGGACCAACAATTGAATGAAGGGAAGGAGAGCAGCGAAGATTGTAGTTACACGTTCAATTCCCAAATGACAACGAGGAAGACCGACTCCAAGCCCTGACGGAAGTCGCTCTACAAGAAGTTTCGAAAGAAGAAGAAGAAGATGATGAGGATGAAGGAGCTAGAATTTTGCAACGAATGCGATTGGAGACATATAGGTTGCAAGAAGAATATGAAACTCTGAGATAGTATAATAATCAGTTGCGGGAACAAGTGATTCAGGAGTTGGACACAACCATGCAATGAGTAAATGAATGACATGAAGCACGTCAAGCGGAATGGGCAGAATTAGAACAAGGAGAGCTAAGAGGAAGTGCAACAGGTAACTCTTCGGAGAGCATTTTATTTTCCTTAGCAGAAGAAGAGCAGGAAGATACGGTAAGCCCAGTTGAAAATAAAAGAGGAAAAGCAATAGCAATGGATGCACATTCTAGGAGTTCTTTAGCCACATTAAAAATGGTGCTTAATTCAGAAGAGTCTTCAAGCTCAGAGTCAGTGAACCATCAAGATATGAGCGAATCTCTAGAAAGACTCAGGGTATGGGAAGCAGGACAAAGTTTGGCTGCCAAACATCAGATGAGCAAGGAGGAAATGGCAGCTATCATATGGAAGGATATCGAGACAGTACCAGAAAAACCAAAAATCAGAGGTTGGTGGGAGGAGTCAAGTAGCAACGAAAACCTACCACAGATTCCTGATATACTATATGCCAGCCCTAACTCAGATCGTAGGATACAAAGAGATGAAGAACGCAGTCGAAAAGCAGGTATCAGATTTATAGAAACTTCACACATAATCAAAGATGATGCTTCACTGAGTCCACAAGACGAGTACAACGGAGGATTGAATGAGGACATGATGCTAGAAGTACCACCACCTCGTGCATGGAGAACACCATATGTTGGAGCCATGAGACGTCCAACCGAACGGGAAGAGGTAGCCAGGTATTGAATGGCTACACTAGACTTACGACAACATAGAAGAGAAGTAAGAAGATTGCAACAATGGGTTCAAGAAACCTCAGAATGGCCAATGAACACGGCAGGAGAAGGAAATGACTCCAACACCAATTCAGTATTTTTAGAAGAGTATCAAGAAAACTTAACTCATTGTGCCATGCAACGACACTTTGAGGAAACAAGATGGAGGCGAAGGCTGATAAGGGCCGATAGGAGACTAAGAATCTTGCACCAACTAACACCTGCGCATTTACACCATCCATCGGAAACAAGAGCACAACTGATAAATGAATCCTGTAGCAAAGATAATTTAGGTACTCTCAGAAGACCGTCAGGAATTCTAAGAGCACATGACCAAGGGAGGAGCGTGGTTGACCTCCATCCCGGTAGCTCAAGAGGAAGAAATTCCTCTTCTGCTACCCACAGGTCGACTGGTTCTCAGTTTGGACCGCAAGGACCATCTAAGAACTTAGTCCAAGCAAACCCATCACTACATGCTCATGAGAACAGACCAATAGGTCCGTCTCAGCGAGCTCGTAGGAACTGAATACGTCGTCAAGAACGACTGAGGGATCGACCGAATATCGGGCAGCTGAGAGTTCGGTAGCCCAACACTAGGGAGATTCGATCGGAAAGAGGCCGAGGACGCGATAACTAGGTATGCGAAAGAGGAAATTGGGACAGAAATATCAATCTAGAACAAAGGGATCAAGAGAGGACAGTTGCAAGAAATGACAGAGGCCGAGGAAGAGGCCCAAGAGTAAGACGACTCCACCAAAATAGAGGACATCGGAGACAACAACCCAATCAAAATGAACTTGATCAACAGGCGCAAGAAGGGGAGAGGTTTCACTACTTGGATGATTGCATAATAATCCGGCAAATTGATGGAAGTACGAAACGGATTTCGTTGGTGCCCGCCCATCCAAGAAATGACGTTACACGCCCAAATCTGACCAGGAGACACCTGGAGGATGTCGTCGAAAACCTGGAAAACAATAATGCTAACTCGAAAGAAGGAGAAATACACATGGTAGAATATTGGATGGAACAAACACGCATGGCAGTAGAAAGAAATCAGCAAGTTGCTAATGATGACAGACGACGAGTCCGTAACTACCAGTCCTGTGAGCCAGAAACACGGCATCAGCCGACAGGAGTAAAACGGCCAGATTGGCATATTATGCAAAGAAATACTATAAGGCACCAATAACCATCACGAACGAAAACCCCCCAAGACGGAATAATTGCCGAAGACGTCAGTCGACAGAAAGAACGAAAACTAACGACGAAGACGACTTCAGTAGTTTCGGGGAAAGTAGTCGTCATCAAGAAAATGGTACGTCTGACGCATGGGAGCTACGTATTGGCATGGCCATACGTTTCACCTACCGACGTTAAGAAAAAGATGTCAGGTGCAAAAGCAATTTTGAAAAAAATATTAAAAACAAAATAAAAAGAAGAAAAAGTCAAAAAGTCAAAAAGAAAAGAAAAAGACGAAAAAGGAATAAGACAAAAAGTAAATAAGATGGAATAAAACCCTAGACGTCTAGATTGGATGATGTGGCGCGCATGCAAGGAACGGTTGCAAGGTGGCGGTTATACAACGGTTTGAGGAACGACCACTCAACTATAAAAGGAGAAGAGGCAATGCATTTTGCACATCGTTTTCATTGTGTAGGAGAGCAGAGGAGAAAGCGCAACGAAGAATGGAGCGCCTAGACGGAGAACAGTGAACGACGCGAGCTAAGGCATCGAAGTAGGCATCTATGAGAAGTGCGTAGACGTCAGACTGGGAGAACGAGACGTTTGGGAGGCGTAAAGGAGATGTCTGGGACGAAGCAAAAGTCGGACGGTGGAAATAGATGTCTACGAGGAGTTCGCAGAAAGGGCATATGACGAAAGAGAAAGATGTCTAGTGGGCACAGAGAAGATGTCCGAGACAGAGTATTTTGACGATAGCAGAAGCCATCTAGGGCAGCAGAGAAGCCGTCTAGGGCAGAGACGTCTAGGATGACAGACGTCAGACGATGACAAGACGTCTAGAAGGCGTATAAGAGGTAGACGTCTGACCAGCGGTAGAAAGAAACAAGACATTTGACGGCAGTGATAGGTCAAGGGAGGATAAGAAGACGTCGAGACTAGACGACTGACGACAGAAAGACGTTTAGCAGGGAAAGCAGACGTCTGTGTAGAATTGACGTCTAGTCAGATAGGCAAACAAACTTGACATTTAGGGCAGAATTGACATCTGGCGAAGTGTAGAATTGAAGAGACGTCTGATTGAACAAGGAAATGGCACACCAAAAATCTGGCAAGACCCTAATCTGGTCAGAACCCGAACCTGAATTAGTGGTTGCCAAAAGACTAAGGCATCAAAAAGCATGGGATGCATGGTCAGATTGAAAGACCGGATAAAGGACAAGTTCGAAGTAAAAGGGAAGCAGTGAAGATTGCTACTCGCAAAAATAAGGAAATCCACTACAGTAGCAAAGAGTTGATTCCTATTGATGAAATTACCTGGATATGTCCAACGGGAAATTTTTCTCGGCAATGGTGGGCAGAAGCACCAACAGATGATCCGACACAGGCAAAGATCAAACAAGCAGGGGTGCATTTCATTCTGCAAGCTCCAAATTTTGATAAGGATTTTTTCAAAGAGTACCTGCTTCAGATGCTGGAAACATATGATGAGGAGAAGAACATCAGCCAAGTTCAGGTGGGGAATCACACATTGGCAGTCGATTTCTCTCCTACAGCATTCCAGTGCACATTTGGGCTGCCACGGAAGGGTGCCTCAGTGGTGAATGAAAGAGTGGACTTCAAGAAAACATCGGAACTGATCAGGAGTGTAACAACCCTAACAAAAGAGGAAGTGGACACTATGTTGGGCACTCATGGCGGAAGAGGAGTCAAACAAACGCAACTGAGGAATAAAGGATTGGAGGTCATAATGAATGTTATCATGGCCAGATTGTTAGGGGAACAATGCAGTTCGGATCTCCCCATTTGGTTGATTCCATACTTGCAAGGAATGGAGCACGGAATAGCCTATGATTGGGCGACACATCTATCACTTCGCATTCAGGCTTTCCTGATGCAAACAACGAAGAATTTCTCCATGGCATTTCATGCCATCGGATTGCTCCTAGATGCAGCTTTTAGAGCTGGAGTACAGATCCCGGACTTGGGCTCTCCGAAAAAGCTACCTGACTTAGCACCATCTATCTGTCGGTGGATGGATACTCAAGTAGCGAAGAAGATGACACTAGTGAAAAAGGCCCGTGTAAAGTAGATATCACATAAACCGCAGCAAGAGAAACTGGTGGCCACTCTAGAAGGGAAGGATACAACGGTTGCACAAGTCAGGGAGGAGAAGTCACAAAAACAGAAGATTGTTCAATCTCCGGAGGAGCCCAAGCGAAACAAGAAGGGGCTATTCGATGTGCCATCCCCAGTTTTCTCCCAGGAAGCACTGCAGAAGGTAGCTGAGAATTTGGAGGCAGCTCGTACTCGAAAGCAACAACAATCAATACAGGAGGAAGTGGATTTTTCCATACCTACAGTTCTTCACGACCAGATAGTCAAAACTAGCTCGATTACATGGATTGGACCCACGGATTATTTTGCGGAGGCTGACTTTTTGTGCCGCACTGGTTCACCCAAGCCAGTTGTGGAATCCTTGGCGAGACCAACTTCACTAGTAGGAAAATTAAGCACATTTTCATTGGAGGAGATGTTGGCCGCAAAAATTCAAGAAAGTGCCGACACAAGTAATCCGGGAGAAAGTAATAATATTGGGATAGAAGAGGGCCTACCACCAGATATGGGATGATTGGCACCCGAGGCATAAAAGCCTATTATGATAGAAGAAGTGGAGGTGTCAAGGGAAATGGAAATCCCCACAGGAGAAGGGGAACAGCCCCCACAAGTACCAGATATTCAACAGTTGGAGCAACAGGATGGCCAAAACAGCCAGATTCCAGTTCAGTCTGGAATAGCCACAGAGGAGATAGATAGGTCAACCGTTGCTCAAATGGATAAAGGGAAAGTAGTAATGTAGGAAGAGAAACAAAAGGATGCTTGGGCCGAAGAATTTCTTGTGCAGATACCCAACCTCATGGATCCATCAGACTCCATGGATCAACAAGCGATAAATTATTTTTCAAAGTTGAGAGGCATTATGGACAGTTTACGCTTGTAGTTTGAAATGTCATGTGTGGGTCAATGGAAGAAGTGACAGAGCATGATAGAAGACGAGTTGGACCGATTGGTGAAGTGGGCAGCACAAGGACCTTGGTGGAAAGACATTTCCAGCATTTACGGGTCCCACCCTTGGACACTGCCCACTAGCAATTTGAAGACTATGGAGGATGGAGAACAATTTCCTGAAAAGACACCAAGCCTCTACTTGGAGACAACACAGGTATATGTTTGCGGCCACAATGTTCATCTTCCTCAAATTCCTGTGGAGAAAGGCTCACAAGTAGAGATAGTACCTGAATTACTGCCAATTTATACACAGTTGAATTTCCTTGCACATCTGCTGAGTTGGCTGGGAGAAGGGATCAAATATGTGCACTCAACAAAGCAGGTGGTTGAAAAATAAGCCAAGGAAGCCTTGGAAGGAAAGGATCGCCTCTTAGAGCAAGGAATGGCATGGATGGATGCAGTCAAACAAAAAATTAGGGAATTAGGATAGACTCTAGAAGATCTGAAAGCCCAACTGGAGGAAAAGGACTAGCAACTATCCGAATCAGAAGCGGAAGTCTCACGACTTAAAAATGCAAAATATTTACTAACAAGCAAATAGAGACATTTGCAACCAATAGGAGTGCACAAGAGCGTGCTTGGAAGCAGGAAAAGGACTGTTGGCAAACAGAAAAGGCAACTTTACAAGAGGAACTACGACTGGCAAAAGAACAAAAACCTGCCCCTTCAGTGTCAGAACAGTGTATGAAAGAAATTTTCCTGCGAAGGAGACAAAATTATTAACCAGTCTTAGGAAAACAGAAGAGCGTGCCAACGCCTTGGGAGTCGAATGGGCCAAATATTACAAGTATTCTGAGAGGCTCAAAGAGGAACGTGAGGTCATGAAGGCTCAACTCCAGGAGTACGAGAAAATATTTAAAGCTGCACAGCCACAGACTTTAGAGCCTACAGAAGCTGAAACTCCTCCAACTGAATGGAGAAAGTCGCTGAGGACATTGACTTCTTCGAAGGGGAGGATAGATGTAGACACCAGTTCTAAGCAAGATAAACCATGAAGAACTAGCTGAGAATAATGTCCATCAATTTTGATTGTATATAACATTTTGGTATGTTAATTGGTCTTATGATTTTGTAAAATCAGCCAATGAATGCAAAAGGTTGATTACGTACAATGAGCACTAGAGGACAAAAGTAGCCATCATTGTGTTAGTCGGCTAACTAGGCAGTTTAGACGTCTAGTTTGTTTAGACGTCTGGTTGTGTAGAAATTTGGTTTAGCAGTAATGACGTTTAACGAATGGTTAAGACGTTTGGGCGGTTGGAAGCAAAGTAGTTTGCAGTAACTACTTCGCCCTCCTATATATACCCCCTTCAAAATTGTAAACATATCATCATTTTGCTCATAATGCCAATGCTCTTGTACGGAATGGTTGTTCTGCATGTTTGGTGATCTTGTACGTGTTCTAGTAATTGCAGGTTGTAATGCAAATGGTACTAAGTGGCATGGTTGCAATGTTGTTTTGACAAGTACTTGCAGGTTTGTTGCAGTTACAGGGACGAGAATCTAGCGTGTTGCAGGTACGAAGGACTAGAGTGCAGACTGCAGATTGTGACGTCTAAGTTAACCACCAGATAGTTAGCCGTCTAGTCCAACCATTAGATGTCTAACCCTCAGAAGTCTCATCTTGCTCCTAGACGTCTAACCCCCTTGACGTCTAGTCCATCCTACAGATGCCTAAAGCCTACCTACATAGATTTCTAGACCTATAAACGTCTAGTCCAGTTCCTAGACGTTTAGACGTCTGTCCCTGACCTGTAGACATCTAGTTCAATTCCCAGACGTCTACGCCTGTAGACGCCTCGTCCAGTCCCCTGACATCTAGCCCTAGCTTGTAGACGTCTAACCTGAAGTACTGAGACGTCTAGTCTGTGACGTCTACTCCAGACATCTAGTTGTGACGTCTATACAAGTGCATTCACACGTCTAGACTCAGCCATTAAAGATACATAGCACCCAAAGACGATAACTGGTAACCTTGTCTGTCATCATTCCTTATCCCGGGAATGTACTCACCCCTATCTACAGGTCGTTGGAATCGCTTGAAACACATATCCTTTCGTTAGTTTATGACAGGATTTAAAGTTTAATGAACGTCCTTAATTACACCTTTGACTCCTTGGCTTCAAGTTTTGAATACGTTCTTTACTGAATGCACCTTTGCTTTAATGCTGGCTACAATTTTGCTTACATTCCCCTTGAACTTCGCTTACACTTTGCTTGGACTTTGTTGTGTTTTTCTTGGTCATCTTGGTAGGTTGGGTGCTTATGTAGCTTTTGTTCTCCTTGGAGTTACACCCACGTGTCACTACAAAACTTGAGAGGCATTATTATGATGAATAACGCTCAGTATTGAGTAATGCTCCTTCCTTCTTCAATTGACAAGATATGATAAATATGCTTTGAATGATGCCTTTCAACATCTGAGACTTCGACGTTACCTTAAGGACTTCTTTTGTGAACGTTAGGGCGCTCTATTGATTGTGACAAATGGCGGCCTTCACAATTACATGTATAGTCTCTTCCAATGTCTATCGAACCTTATAAACTCCTTTGCTAGCGAGTACACAATTGTTTTCTTGCTCTCAACACTTCCTTCAGGCGAAAGAATGTGCTCTCCTTCACAAGGCGTTGGCTCTGGTTCGATGAATATGGTTCTATGGTGCTACTCTTGGTTGGCAGTTCTCCCACGGTAATGCACCTATTGTATTAGCTAAAGTTCCCTTATCTTCATTGTAATGAGCTGTAGATAATAACTACCCTAATATGCTGTCCTTATGTTGGCTTTGATGCTTGTAGATATTCGTTGTTGTAGACGCTCCATGTGGGGATGATAGGGTGTCTTTGGACACCTCAATACGAGCTGGATTCCGAGCCTTAGGATGGCTCTTTGCTCTAGCACGAACAGTGGATATAGAGCCCTTCGTTAGCTCGTATATTACGCACTCTTAACCTAGTGTTTGCTCTTCATGGATGACAGATGTTGATCCCCTTTCAAATGGCTCCTGCTAGTGCTTCTGGCGGATAGTTGTAGATAGGATCAAGAGCTATGTAAAGTGTCCTTATGACACTTAATCTCTCCCTTTGATGTAATAGTAGGAGGTGAGTTTGGTGCTTCAAATACCAACCTGTAATAACCTCTATTTGCACCTTAAATCCGAGACACTCCAAGTCTCATTTTGTAGCTCCTTTCTCTGATTTTAATGGCTGTCTTCTTCTTCTCCACTTCTTGGAGGGATTTTGATCTACTTGGTGGCTTATTTAGGCCACAATAGAAAACATCCCAAAAGGGATGCCACTTTCTGGTAAGACCCAAGGAGGCAGGGGTATCCATTCCGCCAAAAACGCCCAGGACTCGGACCTGGCCTACCACCTTTGACATACTCAAGGAGCAAACAAACACACAAAACCAAATTAAAAAAAGTAAATAACAACAAAAATAATAAAATAAAATAAAAAACATGCTCCTTGAGTGTGTCAAAACCAAAAGCACAACCAAACACGCACAATAAGATAAAAGAAACCACAACACAAACCACATAGAAAAACACAAGAACCACATAACAAAACACAAACAAGACAAAAACAACAGAACACTACAAAGACATAACCCAAAAAAACATGAAAAATAAACACAACCAAAACCTAAAAAATAAAATAAATAAAATAAAAATAAAAACAACCAACAACAGACAATAAACAAAAACAAAAAACATAGAAAACACTCACACATAAAAAAATGAAATAACACAAACAAAGAGAAACCCAAGAACAAGAACGAAAAAAACACAAGAACAATAACAAAAAACATAAAAAAAACAAAACAACAAAAACACAAGAACAACAAAAAACAACACAAAGAACACAAAAACAAAACAAAACAAAAGAACCCACCCACCTTAAAAAACTAAACAAAAAAACAAAGAAGACAAAAGAAAAAAAATGAACAAAACAATGACCTATCTAGACCAGAAGACTATTAATGCAAGAATCAACAGAGGAAACAAAATAAAGAATAGAATGAGCTAGGGAACTAAAAAACTGAATGAACCAAAGAGAAACAAAAAAAAAAACAAGAAGAAACTAGGTACCTTCATAACCGGAGCCATCCAAAGAAATGATAGAAAGAAGAGCTTCCCTAATTTGAGAAGCCCACCATATAGGAGGGTGGCCATAACAAGTAAGATCACCTTTGTCCAAAGCCCAATTAGCTAAAGCATCAACACTCTTGTTTTGATCTCTCGACCACATGATTGTAATCAACTTTCAAAAATCCCATCCTGGATTAACCGAATCTTCTCAATAATTCTTTTTATTCTCCAATCCACCTTATGATTCTTAGAAGGAGTCTTCAAGAGATTAATCATAAGTTGAGAGTCGACTCAACTAACACCTTTTCCCATCCAACCTTAGTAGCCTCCTCAAGGCCTCTAAGGATACCATACCCCTCAAGAAGGTTATTGGAAAGAATACCCAAATTCTCAAGCAAAAGTAAAAACCAGGGAGCCATCTCGAAAGTCTACCAATTCCTCCCACACCGGCTTTTCCAGGGTTCCCTCTAGAGGCTCCATCAGCATTGACTTTTCCAAAATCCTTAGGAGGAGGTTGCCAATTTCTAGTCCTATCCATCTTACTAATACTCACATTCCCTTTAAGTTGGTTGCCCTTAGAAGGTTTAATCTTCAATCTTTGCATCACTTGATCCCATCTTTGGTGGGAGTTTTGGGGGTGATTAAGGAGTTGATGGACTGATTCAACTAAGTTGGCTATGGTCTTTTGCCAAATATAGTGAATATCCTTCCTATCTTGATTAAAAATTCGGTTGTTCCTTTCATTCCAAATATTCCAAAGAAGAATGGTAGAACCCATCCAAACTAACCGCCTAATAAAATGATCAACACCCTCTTGATTAGGCCAATCCCTCCAAAGTTGTTCAAAAGTGAAAAAATTGGACCACCGTAAGCCAAGTAAAGTTGCCATTCTCCTCCATAGCTCGGAGGCTAAAGTACACTCAATAAAAATATGGTTGATATTTTCTACATTCTCTTCACACATTTCACATCTAAAAGGGCCATGAAAACCACGCTTCATAAGTTGCTCACCAAGAAGCACCCTACGATGCAATAAAAGCCAATTAAAGAACCTCACCTTAGGCCAGAGCTTTTGAGCCCACAATTGAGAAAATATGTCGAAGAATGGTTGGGATTATTATGGCATAAGGTCAAATAACCTTGAGCAACCGAATACTCACCCTTAGTAGTGTTGTTCCATCCAAAACAATCTTTTTCATGGGACCAAGAGAGGGATCTCATATGAAGGATGCCTTGGATATCTTGTCTTTGCCTTTCTGGGATTTGAATAGGCCAGTCCTCAATAGGGATCCAATATCTACCAACCTTTGAATTACCAATATGGTACCGACAGTAATTAGCCACCTTTATCCAATTAGCTCGGTGAAGCTCCTCCATCCAAGGCCTCCAATCGGGAAACTGAGTTATCAAAGGCTTGTGACCATCCCAAGAATCTGTCCAAAAATTTGCATGTTGACCATTATGAATGATCCAAAATAATTTTTTCTTTATCAAATCCTCACCAGCCTTAAGAACTCGCTAAAATGGGAGAACCTTTGGTAGGAAGTTGATAGCGAACAAGGTCTTCAGGACTTTTGTTCTCAAGCATATTTAGCACGGAGATTATTGGCCCAAAGAGCATTGGGGTTATGCAACATCCTCCAATATAATTTAGCAGCTAAAGCTTTGTTGTTATTAATTGAAGACCGGAATCCTAACCCCCTTCACTCTTAGGAAGACATAAAGTATCCCATTTCACCAAGGCCCATTTTCTTTTCTCCTTAGTACCACTCCAAAGGAAACGATGACTGATTTGATCCAATTCTCGAAGAACAGCCTTTGGGATATTCAAAACGGAAGAAACATAAATAGGAATAGCTTGAAGGACTGATTTTACCAAGGTGATTCTACCCCTTAAGAAAGCCACTTGTTGGTCCACTTTCCAATTTTCTTCTTGACTTTGTCCAACAACCAATTCCAATCTTTATTTTTCTGCCTTTGAATATTTATGGGAATACCTAAATAAGTGATTGGAAGAGAGGTCTTCTTATATCTTAATTTATCCAAGACCATGGATTCCTCGTCTAGCAGAGCAGTGAAAGAAAATAACTTTAGATTTGTCTTCATTGATCAACCGCCCAAGCAGCCTTAGAAAAACAGCTAATGATTTGCTTAATATTAGAAGCTTCCTTAACCGTAGCTTTACCTAAAAGGGTAGAGTCATCCACAAATTGAAGATGAGAGATAGGTCTAGCTCCATGAGCAATGGTAACTCCCTCAAGGGTTTTGTTTTCCCTCTTTTTGGTTATAGTCCTACCCAAGCATTCAACGAAGAATGATGAATAAATAAGGGGATAGCGGGTCACCTTGCCTAATACCTCTGGAAGCCGGGAAAGACCGAGAAGGCCTGCCATTGATAAGAACTAAGTAGGAAACTGAAGAGATACATCCCATAATCCAATCCATCCAATCCTTAGAGAAACCAAATTGCCTCAAAACTTTGATAAGGAAGTGCCAATCCACTCGTCATAAGCTTTGGATAAGTCTAACCGGATGAACATAGAAGGAGAATTTTGCATATCCATGGAATGGATGGCTTCCCGAGCAAGAACTATCTCATCTACTATTTGACGTCCTTCCACATATCCCCCTTGCTCGGGGAAATAATCTTATGCAAAAGAGGCTTCAACCTTTCTCGCCATGATTTTAGTAATAATTTTGAGAAGAACATTACATAAAGCAATAGGTCTAAAAGCTGAGATATGATCAACCTCTTGAGCTTTTGGAACAAGAGTAATATAAGTTTTATTGATAACCTTCAAAATTTCTTTGGATTTCCCGGCTTCTTCCACCACCTCTAATAAATCAACATGAAGGATATCCCATAACTCTTGGTAGAACTCAATAGGAAAACCATCAGGACCTGGGGTTTTCCCTTTTTGCATTTTAAAAACTACTTGTTGAAGCTCATTGATAGTAACAGGAGCAATCAAAATAGAGTTCTCCTCATAAGTGATAAGAGAAGGGATTGCTTGAAGAACATTTTGTTGTGAAGCCGAGTCAAGAGGAGTAGCAGGAAAAATATTGGAAAAGTAATCAACAACAATAGAGTTCATGCCATCCCAAGTATAAACAACATCTCCAGAATCTGATTTTAAGGAAGAAATAAAGTTGTGAGATCTTCGAGCTAGAAGAGATTTGTGGAAGAAATTTGTGTTTCGATCTCCTTCTTTGAGCCATTGAATTCTAGATTTTTGCTTCCATAAGATTTCTTCTCTTTTTCCCATTCCTCTAACCGAGTTGTGAGTTTAATTTCATCTCGCACTTCTCTTCTCTCGTGAGGCCATCTAAACGGATTTTCTTATTCAAATTTTCAAGATGAGCAATAAATTCATGTTTTTTTTTATGAACATCCCCAAACTCTTTCCAGCTCCAAGTCTTGATTTTGGATTTAATGTATTGCAGTCTTTTGGCAAAACAGAACATCTTAGTCCCATGCCTAGGTTTACCTTCCTTCCACCATTGTTGCACACGAGGTCTGAAGGAAATGTCTCTAAGCCACATTAATTGAAAACGAAAAGGAGAGAAACTCACATTGGTTTTCCACATTTCCACCATGACCGGCCAATGATCCGAACCAACATTATTAAGAGTCTTCACTTTAGGAATGTGACCATGGATTAAGAAATTTTCAGAGAGCAAAAACCTATCCAATCTCTCCATTATACAAGCTAAGCCTTGCCTTCTGTTAGACCAAGTCATAAGGCCATTATCTAGTTGGATATCCACAAGATGGAGGTTTGCAATATATTCGCTCATGAGGTCAGTACTTTTGTCCAAATTTCTATTTCCCCCCTTTTCTCATCCAGAGAGAGGATGGTATTGAAATCTCCTCCGATCAAGATCCAAGCTTTAGGAAAATGAGAGATAATATGAGTAATATCCTTCCACTGCCTTCTTTTTTCCTCCAAAGAAGTCGAGGCATAAACAAGAATGCAGAGCATAATCTGGTTGGAATGTCTACTTTGAATAGCTATAGCCAACAAACCCCAACCGCCAACCATATGGTGAATAACTACCTCTTTTGGGTCCCAAAGACAAGCAATGCCACCCGAAGTCCCTTGGGAACCGAGGGAAACCACTTTTCCAACTGGCCAAATTTTACCGGCAATTAAGTCCATATCCTCCATTGACATCTTTGTTTCTTGAAGGAAAACAAGATGTGGATGATTTATTCGAATCATTCTTCTAATTTCATTTTGTTTTGAAAGACTCCCTTTGAGTCCTCTAATATTCCAAGTGATGATCTTCATTAATACCAGGGCTAAAAATGTTGGGAAGGGCATTAATCTTACCTTCCTCTACAAGCTTTTCACCTTCTTTTACCATATGATATTGATTGGTCTTGCGACCTACTTTTTGATTAGAATCCATCTTCAATTTTTTTTCCCTTGTTTCTTGACTTATTCCAATTGAATCCGAGATGGCTTCTAACCTTGAAGAATGCTCATACACAGCCAAAATTTTACTAGATGGTTCAATGGAGTCTATATTGGGACCTGCATTATTTGAAGTTTTGACATTTGAAATATTGTTTTTCTTGTGTAAATTTTCTCCTTTTTTTTCTCGTTGAAAACCTTTGATTTGTTGGTTTGTCTCTCGAGTTCTTTCCTTCATATTTAAATTGTGTTTCTAAGATTTCAGCTTCCATTATTTCCTCTTCCTCACTTGGGACATCATTTGTGGAAAGGATTTCAAACATATTAGCAAATGACTTTGATTGATCCTTCATTACCGGTTTTTTCTGAGTGTTCTTCTTCTTAGGTATTTGGAAACCTGCCGAGTTTATATCTTCTTTCTTTTGATCAGGAATTTTATTTGGGCAAGCACTGGCCAAATGACCATATTCATGGCAAATTCTACAACGAAAAGGAATGTTCTCATAGTCCACTACTTGCTCCCAAGTGTCTTCCCCAAATTGTAATGTGATCTTTTTAGGTAGGGGTTTGTCAAAATCCATTAAAACACAAATTCGAGCATAAATAATATGTTCAAAATTTTGAGTACAATCAGCAATCATCATAAAAGTTCCTAAAGAGTTTCCAATTGAAGAAAAAAAGTAGGATTCCAAAATTCAATAGGGAGGCCAAAGAGTCTAACCCACACGGGAGCTATAGAAGGCATCTCTTCTTCGGCTTTAAATTTAGTATGCCAGGGCTTCATGAAAAGCCCCGCCCTTCCAAAAACCAAGGACCCCCTTGAAAAGTTTTCTCTCTATCTTCATTATTAGCAAATAAAACAAGAAAATAACCATTTGGATAAATAGAGATTTGTAACTCACCTTTAGTTTTCCAGCTTTTTGCAGCCCGGACTTTGAAAGCAGATAGACTCGGACGAAAACCCACGAACCGACAAATTAGTCCTCTTTTTTCCAAATCTTCAATGCCAGTCAATGTTACCCATATCAAGCTTAACAATAGGAGTTCCATCACCGCTTTAAGACATCCCGACTCCGTTTTCCCGGGATCAATCTTAGGCATTCTTAGAGGTTTATGAGAAGCCCTAATATTGATATTAGCATTGGGCCGAGGCTGTCCACCACGAAGGGCATCCCTAAAATTCATTTTTGGGACCGAGTCTTCAAAATTCTTACCCTTGACAGGGGTTTTCACAAGAGAATTATTTTGTGGGTGCACCTTAGCACCAGATTCACTTGAGATATGAGCCATTTTTTGATCAACTGCTTGAAACTTATTTCGTGGTCTCTTTAATCCTTGCCCTAGACGCCGTGGAAAGGTATGGTTTTCACTTTTCTTTTGTGCAGCAAATTGGAAGCCGTTGTCACTCAAGTTCACAGTATGATCTGTTGAAAGACAAATTTCTAACCCATCTTGTATCCCCTGCAACATTTCCTGCTAAAATATTGAGCATAAACCACAAAAATATTGGCCGCTAGGGCCCGAAGGCCCTAAAAACCAACCTCTGGAGCCGCTTGCACTCAACCCGGATGAAACCCTCGCATAGCCGCTTGCCAAATATATCGTTCACACATAGGGATGCGCTAGGATCTGTGTTGCTCCAAATGATATGAAAATTGGTGGAGACGTTCTAGGGTTTTTCAGGCATCTACCCTCAAAATTTCAGCTCAATCCGAGTTCGGATGAGTGAGATATGGCCGAAACGAGTTCGGCAGTTTGGGCAGTCCTGCGAAAAACGTCAGTAGTCTCACCTTATTGCTCCTTCAATGCAGTAATAATAACTCTTAAATAATGCACCAATAATCTCTACAACTTTCAACTAAGAATAATGTCCTCTTTATAAAGAACTTTTAAAAGAAATCTGAAACTTGCACTACAATCAATGTTGTAGAATGTAGTCTTCTTTAGATTTTAGATAGACAATAGGTAGATGATATTTTTCTTTCTTTCAAAATATATCCAACTTCTATTTTAATGTGCAAGTAATAACCCTTAACAAAAACTATCTTCTGCACTTCCCTTGAAGACTTTAAAATGCAACCTTCTTCTTGCAACTTCTAGATTCTAATAAGGTTCTTAATGAAGCTAAGTAATGAATTGAATATAAGTGTTCAAGTAATGAACCCTTTGCACCTAAGTTGCATACCTTTAATGATCTCTGAAGATGATGTAGATCTTGGTGTTTTGATTCACCAAGTTGCTGTTTGGAATGGTAGTAGATGACTTCAACTTCTCCTTCAGGATGTACCCTGGAAATATGAAGTGTTGTAGTTGGGATTCTCCTCCAAGATCCCTTCAATATTTTGTTGTAGATTCAGAAAACCCCTATCTCCGAAATGTGTTCTTATCTATGAAAGGCAATCTCCAAATATCTTGGATTTGGTAGGCTTCTTCTATCTGTGTTCTCCTTCAACCTCCTTGTCAAATTCTGGCTTCAATTTGGGCCTTCTTCTCAAGAATTTGTAAGTCTTGAGGTCTTCACTGGTCTCCTCTAAAATTTGGCAAACTGCTTGCCAAATCCTTCTCTCTTGGGCTTGTTGTCGGATGGCAACAATTGTCCCAATTTCTTCACTATCAGGAGCTTCTCCTTGGTAGTGAATTTCTCCAATGAGTTCTTCTAGGAACTCCTTTAATGGCTTTTTCGAACTCTGTAATAAGGCTCTCCAAGCCTTCTCCTTGTTTCTCCTTGAGACCTCTCCAAGGTCTTCAATATCACAGCTTCTTTGGTCTTCTCAATGAGACCTTTCCTTCAACCTTCTACTGTGGAAGTGTTGGCAATGAGATCTCTCGGATCTCTAGAATCTGTTGCTTCTGGAATATGGAACAGGACCTTGCTAGTCCTTCACTTCTGCAATCTGCAGGCTTCAATGGAGATCACCAACCTCCAATCTTCCAGAACTGGGAGCTCTTTAATGGGACCTTCTATGGGTCTCTTCAGATTCTTTAGGCTGATTTCTTCAATTTTTTGTTTGCAGTCTTCGATGGAGATCACCAATCTCCTATCTTCTTCTAGACTCTTCTATGGAGTCTCTTGAATAAAAAATGAGGCCACTATGGCTTTTTCTTCTTCTGCAATGTGCAGGTCTACAACAAGACTTCCATCAATTTCTTGGAATTTCCTTTTCTTATGTTTGTTGCTTTTGGTGTTGGATTGATTCTAAAGATAAGGTCTCTGTAGGAAGCTTCCCAACTTTCTTCGAGTCTCCTTTTTCCTACAACAAATTATTAGGACTGTAATGAAATAAATTCTAAGTGACGAATCTTCACTAGTTGATTTGCCAATCTAGTGGAATGAATGACGAGTCCTAGTCTTCACGAGTTTTTCTGCAACTTTGTTGAAAGACACTAGCCAAATGCAATCTCAGAAATTCTAGAACTGATATTTGCTTCTCTCTTCTTTGTGGCTCTCCCTATTCCTATCTGATATACCATAGCTCTGATACCACTGTTAGCTTTTGATAATGTAGGATATGGGGGAAAGCAATCACAAGATATAAAATATACAGAAAAGGAAGATAATGAAATTCTGCAATAATATTGAAATATGCTATTAATGGAAAGTTGCAAAAATAGTACAATGCAATGTAATGGAGGAAATGAACACTCCATAAATCTTTAATGGGAGCTACATTGTACCTACTCACTACTTTCTAGTAGTCTCACTTTTGCTTCAAAATTTCTTCTATTCACTATGGGAACTATATATAAGAAGATAGATTACTTGGCCTTACTCTTCCTAACTACCTTTCCTATGACTCATGTACAAGTGGACTCTTTGTACATTTACATCATTGCTTGTGCATTTATTACTTCTTCCTCAAGTAACCTACAATAAACTCCTAATCTAACAATGTACCCAAGGTGGTACATTGACATGTACCTAAATAATGTAACATACTCTAACACCCTAGTTCAAAGACTTAGCAGCAGTTCAAGCAGTAGTACTAACCTCTTGAGAAGATATCAGGAACCGCAAGTTTGTCCTGAGGTACAGGAGTATGTAGATGCATGCAGACAATTGAGAAGGCAAAGGAGAGAAGTAAGAAGGCTACAAAGATGTATGGAGGAAGCACCTGGTTGGACCCTACAAAGAGAAGGTGAGAGAAACGATTCAAGCATTGATTTTGACTTCTCAACATAGAAAGCATTAATATATTGTGCCATATAGAGACATTTTGAGGAAACAAGATGGATGAGATGATTGCTACAGGTAGATCAGAGATTGAGAACCTTAAGGCAATTGTCGTCGAGAACTCAAAATTGGGAAGGGAGATTGATAAGGTCACAACTACTAGAGAGAGAATTATCTTCAAGCAATTGGGAAATAGGAGAGTCAAACATACAAAAAGAACACCGAAAAGAAGGTAGCTTAGGCATCTTGGGGAGGCAACCAAATCTCCACGGGATCCTAAGGCAACTTGACCAAGGGAGGAGTTCAATTGATCTCCCCCTTAGTGGCTCGAGGAGAATAAATTTCCCTCCTACTATCCCTAGGTTGTTGGATCAATATAATGAGCTGCAAGGACCATTTGTTGATCCAACAAGAAACAATCAAGTTAGGCATGCACTTCGGGGTGGACCATTTGGACCACTTTGAGGACCACATTCAAACCGAGAAAGTCGTCCATGACAACCAAGGAATTGGATGGATCTCGGACAACCAGGAGTGGGAGAGGGCTTCCCCAAGTTATAGAGATTTGTCAAAAGAATAGAGGAAGAACCATAGCACAAATGCATGGCCATGGAAGGAACTGTCTAGGAAATGAAACGAAGCAAGTCTATGTAATACAAGCACAAGTTCAACAAGTTTGGAAAGTTAGAAGAACATGGTTGCTAAGCTTGGAAGCAGACTTAGTTCAGGGGAACCAAAGCAGAAGCCATACAAATGAAGAGGACCATATGAAATAATGTCATACAATCCAAGAGTAGCATACAACAAGTCCAGAACAAGAGTCATACAACAAGACATTGTACAAGTTAGGCAGATGAGATGGATCATACGATAGAGCATCGTACAAAATTAGATGACGGTTATACAACAAGCCATAGTACAGGTCCAAGACAAGACGATTGTACAATGAGAAGAAGAAAGAAATTATACAAGGGATAGTACCATGGGAGGAGGCAATCGTACGACAAGGAACCGTACGATGAGGGATCGTATGTTGGAATAGGCAGAAGATTGTATGACCTATGTCGCCAAAGAACCACTTGAACACCAGAAAGATACGTTGGCAAGGGACATCATACAAGTACAATTGAACATCGTTGTACGACTTAAATGACCACCCTAATATGTCATTAGACAGATGCATGTTAATAGGTACAGTTGAAAAAAAAGCAAAAAGGCAAAAAGAGGATGCAAAAGCGCTGATGTGGCGGACCAAGAACAATTATAACTACTCTCATGCCCAAAAAAAAAAAGGGAGCATTGCATGAAACAGTGGAAGGACGAGAAGGACGTTGCAGGGAAAGAAGAAAACCATCAAGGAAGCCACCATTGTAGCCTAGGAAAAGAAGATTGCAGTTGCATACGAAGGGAAATCACAGCAAAGGGAGACTAGGGTATCGGAGATTGCTCTAACTACCATAAATTTTATAGGCGAACTGGAAATTCAAAGGAAAGAGGAAATTTGGAAGCAAGGGTCTATGTAGCAGAAGTGAAGAATTGCAAACTGAAATGGAGAAGGGTAAATGTCGAACATAAGAGGACACATAATTTTTTTAGAAACCCCCTAATAAAAATATGCATAAGGGGCACCTACTGTCCAAAACATTCTTAGTAGGGTTTTGCAGAATTGTGCAAGGGAAGGAGAAAGCCATCATGCAGACGAATTGTGCCAGGGAGGAAGGTTGGCCAGTAGAGAAATCGTACAAGGGTGCACGGAGGAAAATTGAGAAAGCTTGCAAAAGTTGACAAACTATCAGGGTTTGCTGTGATGACGTCGCAGAAAGGGGAGACAACTGCTCATAAGTCACATGACGCAAAGAAACATCATACGATTGGAATGAAACAATTGCACAAAAGTTGTCATACAACGATGAAGGCATTGTACAATAGGTGCATCTAAGAATTGTACGATGCGGGTCATACCATTGTTGAGATAATCGTATGATCAAAGCAAGTCGTACAGTGGTAGAGGAAAAATCGCACGGTTGTATGGATGACGATAGCACAACTAATATACGACAAGTGAACAAGATGTACACAAATGAAGTATGAGAAGGAGAAGGGACATTTGTAAGCATATAAAAAGTATTGCTTGATGAAGAATTGAACGTTCACCTGGTCTACTACATCAAAGGGAGTATTAGCCAAGAAGAGAAGAAACAAGATTCATAAGAAGGCCAGAACGAGTCCAATACTTGTATAGGCAAGGACATAGTTATACTCCTATGGATGTGGTTATACACCTAGGGACGTGGTTATACACGTAGATGTGTTAGCAAATGATTTGTCGGCAAGCGGTATTTGACGGCAAGGACGGTAGTAGAAGAGAATTAAATTTTAAATTCTCTTTACTCCCCTATTTTCCCGTTCCACATTAGTAGGTCTTTTTCCGCATATGAAGGTTTTTCCTACACTATATAAACTTTGTAATTCGCTGATTAATGTTAATGTGAAATTATTCAATTCACTTGGTATCAAAGCTCGATGATTAGGAGGTTAGGGCACTAGCATCCCTACAGGCACGCATCCCGAGAAGCGGCCCGTAGAGGAGCCGAAGCCCCAGGCATGCATTCCGAGGAGCGGCCTGCAGAGGAGCTGACGCAGCTGGCGTGGCAGTCCCAAGCATGCATCCCAAGGAGCTGACCTAGAGCAAATCGTGGCCCGTAGAACGAGGACCGAGGAGATGACCTCGAGCAGATCGTGGCCCGTAGCACGAGGACCAAGGAACTAACCTGGCAAACATGCGGATCTGATGTGGCGACACAACTCCCGAGGCAGACACATGGCGGACAGCAGGAGAGGACACGTGGACACACAGATCGAGGTGACGTGGCATGTGACATGGCAATTTTTGGTTGGTTGTTTCTGCGGCAAAAGGAGGACTATTTGATTTCTCAAAGGCAATCGATTAACTAAGTTTGCGTTGAAGGTTTTAAACACCAAATTGTTCATTCCCTGGCGAATGTGGGATATAGATCCCAAATTTTTTTTTTTAGTTGTCGCAAGGCTGTGACCTCAATATTAATAAGGCAATCCACTTTGCCTTCACGTCGGGCAAGGTAGCCCGACTGGCTCGAGGAACCAGCCGAATGTTGAGAGCCGCCCGGTCGCGGGTTCGACTCCCTGTGGCGTCAAGCATTATTTTTTTATTTAAGGTGGCGTCAGGATGTTTAAAGGTGAGTGCCTCACCTTTTGCTCACAGGTGGTGAGCCATTGTGGCCGGTAGGAGGCCACGCAGTAAGGCTTTGAAATCCTGAGGTCAAGGGTTCGAAACCCTCTGACCCACAAAAGCATAGTTTTTTATATTTTTTATTTTTGCAAAATTTAAAATTAATTTTATGAAATTAGTTAATAATTTAATATTAATTTTAATTAAAATTCATTTTTAAAAGTTCATTTTTAAATGTTTTTTAATTGATATTAAATTTTATTATTAATTAAAATTATTGATAAAATTTTATTTTTATTTTGCAATATTAAAAAAAAGACATTTCCTAAGAGGAAATTTTTTGTAATAGCCTAAGAGGCTTTAAGGGGGAATATTTTTGTTCACTTGGGATATTTTTTGCATCAAAGGGGAATATTTCTGTAATCATTAATGATAAGGTCAACTGGATGCTATTATGCCCTTCATTCTCTTTTAGCAAGAGAAACCCCTGAATATTTTGATGAAAAAGTTCGAATGTATGGATTGAATACTGTATTCAATCAACTTCAAAATGTTGTAATAGCAAATCAAAGAGCACCAGATGCAGGATATGATGGTGATTCCGAAGACAATTCTTTTGGTAGCAGATATGAGGAGTCATAATCTATAGAAGTTGCACCACAGGAGCCAGAGATTATTTATCTAAGTGACAGTGACTCAATTGAAATAGTGGAGCCAAAACCGCATTCACCTGAAGTCATTATTGTTAGTGACGATGGTGATTCAGTTGCTGACAACTTTGTCAATCAAGTGATAGGAGATCCTATGCAAGTAGAACAGGATATCTACGAGAGAGTAGATCAAGTTAGATTTGATTTAAATCTGTAATTTTTCCTTTAAAAAGCATAATGACATTAATTGTATTGAGAAATATAAGAAGTGTGTTTCTAGTTTATTTCAAGAGTAATGGTATCAAATAATAATCTACCCATACCCGAGTTCAGTGGGTTAGATTATGAGTATTGGTCCATCAAAATGAGGACCTTACTCATTGGCAAAGGACTATGGGATGTAGTCGAAGAAGGTTATGCAGAACCTTCACGTTGGACCACTTTGAGTGCAGCAGATAAGAAGACCAAAAAGGATGCCCAAAAGAGCAACTCTTCTGCCCTCTACCATCTCCAAGCAGTTTTGGAGAAAAGCATCTTTTCAAGGATTGCTTCCTGTTTATCAGCCCAAGAAGCATGGAAATCCTTGAAGGATAGTTATCAAGGTAGTGATTAGGTGAAGCAAGTGAGGCTTCAAACCTTGAAGAGGGATTTTGAAAACCTAAAAATGCAAAATGATGAACAAGTTGGTGATTATTGCATTAGAGTTAAAATCAATTGTAAACAAAATGCAAACCCTTGGAGATGACATCAAAACTGAAGTAGTGGTGAAGAAAGTGTTGAGGACACTTCTTCCCAAATGGAATCATATAGCTGTAATTATTGAGGAGTCAAAAGATATTTCTAGCCTATCTTTTGATGCTCTAATTGGTTCCTTGATGTCTCATGAAGAAATAATACAGGGTTCTACTTCAACAAGCTATGGAGGTGATGATAAAGCTAAAGGAAGAAGAGTTGGCTAACCAAATGCAGATGGTGAAAGTTCAAATTCGGCAAGTGCAGCAGGATGCTAAAGCAGAACTAGCTGAGCTGAGGGAAGAGATAGAGGCTATAAAGCAGACATAGGATCAGCAGGATCAGTTGATAAAACAGTTCTAACTTAAAAACTTAGAACTCAAATGTTCTAACCAGATTAAACCTGATTAGATCACTACTCTATAATGGACAAAAGAACTGGAGTCTGAATGAACAAAAAAGTTTATAAGGATCTCTGCAATAATCATATAATGTGACATACATAAGAAGTAAGAAAGATCTTTTCTGTTTTAAATTAGTTGTGTGAAAGGCAAGGACCAATAAAATTCATTATTAAAAAGAAGAATCATTTGGTAGAAACAGCTCAGAATAAAATGTCACTAAATTGTTACTTCAAGTTACCTCAAGGTTAGCAGCGAATCACAAAAAAGCATAGACCTTTAGTGAATAACTTATATCACAATCCAAATTAAACTATCTTGGAAAGCAGAAGAGAGCACCATGTTAGTATAATGTCTGTTCCACATAAACAAAATTATAAATCAAAGTTCAAAGTAAAACTACTTAAAATAATTCAATATAAATCTTCTTTTGTATCACACTTGTGTTAACCAGATGGAACTTAAAAACTTAGAACTCAAATGTTCTAACCATGACTACTATTAGACAATTATTCTATATTTCTGAGAAGGTATATTCTTACCATATAATGTGGACTGATATCATTATAATTTTCCACTTCGAGCATCTGTTGTTCAGCATCAGAGGCTACTGGTACAGCCGTAATATCAATTTCTGCCATTAGCTTCAGAATTTTCTCTACCATTGCATTTTTTGGTGCAGAGATCAAGAGTCCTTTGTTCACCACAAGATCACGTATATAGGTCCTTTCTAAAATTGCAGCCATCTACAATGTTCAAATAATCGAAGTAAGCTATCTTCTTAGGCACTTAAATGAAACATTAATGTCCCACTAAGACTTTATAAACTACTTCAAATAAGAATAATTGTGGAGCTCACCAAAAACTTCAGAAAAAAACTAGTTTTTAAAATAATTTTAGCCAAAGCACATTAGAGAGTCAATTTACCTATACTTGACAAAACTCATGGACTGGATAAGTCATGTTTCATTCTTGAAGAGGACTACCTAGCTTAAAAACATTCAATCCCTAAATCTAGTCACAAAAAATATAGCACCCCTTACTTCTCTTCACAATATCAAACATTTTAAAGGTGAAAGTGTACTTTTAAGAACTCATTTTTTTCATTCTTAAGAGAGAGCACAGTGTTCTCACAAATAGTCCTTACATTTGGATTTTAACTTAAAAACACTGTTTGCAGAATCATTGTACTTAAATATAGATATTGATATATAGATACTGATATAACACTCAAAAAAGAATAAGAAAACTGAAATCTTAAATATTTCTTTCTTTGCATGTCCAAATTCACAATACTTTCCAGAAACATTCCAAAACATGCATCCACCACAATCATATGTAGAAGTAGGGAAAAAAAAGGAGAGGGAGAGAGAAATAACAAGACAACATAGAAGGTGGGTGCCCATGGGCACCCCAATATTTCACATTTTATTCACACTTATAATTCAAATGATCACTCATTGAGGGGTATTTATAGTAATACCATAAACACGACTAAGTAGGTAACATCAAGACAACATTGACTTGACTTTGAGGTTAACTTACAATAACAAAATAATAATAAATTGCACCCTTTAATCACTGTGTAGGTTGGCTTGACTTTGAGGTTAACTTACAATAACAAAATAATAATAAATTGCACCCTTTAATCACTGTTATCCATAAAGGTGGATTAACCACAATCACTAAGGGTGAAAAGTGAAAGGTGTCCTTAGGCTGACATAAATGATGCCCGAAGTATTTACATGAAGAATGCCCATAGGCTTACATATACATTTGCTTGTAGGCTACATTTAAAGTGCTCATCAGCGCTTCTTTCACACTTTTGGCCTTGGCCTAACAAGATCAGATTACACATTTCAACACCCCCCAAGATCCGATAAGTTGAACTGAGGGTCAAAGGAGAGAAGGCATTAGAGGTCACATCTCTCCCCATAATGGATGCTCTAGTGGGCCTCTGATTTACCATCTTCGTCCTCATCTTCATCATCAGAAAGCTTGTGTCCAGCCCTCAAGAATTCTGTCTCAATCTTCTTCAACCTTGTAATGCAATTTTTAATGGAGTGTCCTTCTCTTTTACAATACTCACAAACATTTTACTTCTTTGAAACCTTAGACTTGACCTTAGGCAACTGAGCCTTAAATTCCATTGATTTGAAGTCCTTTGGATGAGCATGTGAATGAGAAAGAGCTCCACAATATTTCATTGCAACTTCATAATGCCTAAGAAGCTTTCAAAGTCCTTCAAGAAAGATAGATTGTGGATCCTTGATAATCATAGCATTCACATAAAAAACCAAGCCAACTATATGAAAAGGAGGAGAAATATTGGAAGTAATAGATTTTACATACTCTTCATCACCCTTTACATTGCCTACCCGTCGTAGCTAAGTCAACTTTTAGGGATTTCAAGTGAGATATGTAATCTTCAACACTACTAAAATTTGAAATTTTGAATTTGGGAAGCTCTCTCTATCTATTTTGTTAACTTCACTGGCACATACTTTTCTACAGAGATCTTTCAGAGTAGTCCATACCTCAATAGGATTAATTTTCTCTCTAATGTGAAAAAGTACATCTAGTTCAACTAACATGAAAAAGAGTCCAAGAGCTTCCTCCTTTTTCTTACCAAGTTCATGATCACTGAGACCTTTTGATTCATCATTGAAAATGAACTAGAGATTCTTGCTTCTGAGTAATCCTACCATTTGAACTAACCAAGTGCTATAATTTTTCCAATCAAGGAAACATACCCTAAGGAATCCATTTTGCACACAAATCTCACGTAGAACTATAATAGATCCAGAAATTGATGTCACCACAACATAGAGCTCGAAAAAACATGCAATTTGGAAAAAGAATGGGCTCCAAATGCTTTTGTAAGCAAAAGTTATGGCCTTTGAAAGGTTTGGTATATTAGCACTTAAATCAAAAAGTAAATCAAATTGTCAAACCTTAGAAAATTTTGGCTGAACCAAACTCGGCCACTTGGCACAATGAGACTTGATACTATCTTCTTTGATTGGCAAATAGCAGACTGCCAAGTTGACTGATATGATTGGCTGGAGATCCTCATACACACATATATATAATTGCATTTTTTTAGGATCAAAGCCGACAGGGCTCGAACCCACAACCATTTGCATTTAAACTAATGAACGGACCAATGATCTACGTGCACCTTTGGAGGATAAAGAGAAAGATGACAGTCAAAAACAATGCCAATGTAGCACACCTTGAAGCAAAATAAAAAGGCGTGTCGGTGGATGATAAAGAGAAAGATGACAGTCAAAGACAACTCCAAATGTGGCACACCTTGGAGCAAAAGAAAAAGGCTAACATAGAGTTTTGAACTTGAGACCTAATCTCCACAATCTTTATTACCACCAACCAATATGCCAAGAGCACTACCATATGCAACAAGGAAGCCATCCAACCATTGCCCCATAGAGACTTGACTGATTGTGAGGAGTGGGTAATCCTCTCTAGATATATTTTGAGGAGAGACTATGTGCAAAAAAAAGGGCATTGTCAAGATTTAAACTGACGATCTCAAGATAACAAGGAAGAGATCCAACAATTGCACCACCACCTCGAGCTAGAGGGAAGCTACAAGATCCACCTTTTAGCAACATATGCCCACTTGATCAAAAACATTTTACTTGCAACTATCAAATTTTGGAGTTTCAAACCCATGCACTTTGCCTCAAAAGCTGACAATCCTACCGTTGTGCCACTCTCTCAAGTGCGAAAAGGAGTTGGTGAATATTTCCTCAAGACATGATGAACTAAGCCTGAAGAAGAAAGAAAAAATTTAACACAAGCGGGAATTGAAATCGCATCCTTCCACCTAACATCGAGTGTCTCCACTATTACACTATCCATGTAGACACATTCACTCATGTAGCACCCAAATTCAGGAAAGCATGCAAGAGAGTCATCACGCAACATGCACAAAGTTGTCCATAGAAGGGCACCGAATCCTGGCGGGGAAAGTATGTCACCAAGCCAAATAAATTTTTTTCATTTTTTAAAACAAAATGTACAACCTGAATCTTGAAGATGATTCGATTTGGAAGAGATTTCTTCAATCCCCAAAGAGTTCTTTTCCATTGACGAGTCACATAGCTTTGGTATTTGCTTTGGTACCATGTCCAAACTTCCAATACTTTCTAGAAACATTCCAATAGATGCATCCACTACATTCATACATAGAATAGTAGGAGCAAATTAAAGATAGCAATAGTAAACGAAGTAGAGAGAGAAGACAAGATGGAATAGAAGGCGAGTTCCCACGGGCACCCCAATATTTCACATTTTATTCACACACATATTTCAAATGATCACTCATTGAGGGGTATTTATAGTGATACCAAAAAAACCCAATCAGTATCCTCAAGCCAACATTGACTTGACTTTGAGGTTAACTTACAATAATAAAATAATAATAAATTGCACCCTTTAATCATAGCTATCTATAAAGGTGGATTAACCACTATCACTAAGGGTGAAATGTGAAAGGTGTCCTTAGGCTTACATGAACATGCCTGAAGGCTGCCATAACTGATTCCTGAAGGCTTTACATGAAGATTGCCTCTAGGCTTACATATACACTTGCTTGTAAGGCTACATTAATAGTGCTCATAAGCACTTCTTTCAAACTTTTGGCCTTGGCCTAACAAGATTAGATTACACATATTTCAACATTGCACTTGTATATACATAAAAAATTATATGGATTTCAATCTTCTCTACATTTTCAGTAACAAAAAATATGTCTATAACAAACCACTGGAAACAAAGAAAGAAATTATATTAATGATCTTAACCTATAATGGAACACAAAGACAGATTCAAAAGATAAACTAAGGTTATAATGTTCATTTTTAAATAGGAGACAACTTAGATACCTGAACAGCAGAATATCAATTTCTTCAAAAGTTTGCATCAAATTTGTATCAAAATCTAGGGAATATTGAAAAGAGTTTGAACAAAGTTGAAAACATAATATGAATTTGAGGCAATTTGGAACCCAAAATGATGCAGGAAAGAAACCTGAAAATGAGGGATTTGAAAGGTCAAGATTAAACCTATTAAGTGACACCTTTGCACCATGGTATTTTTTGAATGGGCTATTATTTTTTTGACAATTGGCTATTATTCACAAAATTTTCAAAAATTCAATTTACTAATTAGCAAAAATTTTGAAAACTATTTGCCAAATTTTCATGTGAAAATGCATATACAACTACTAGGATTACAAATTGAATATTTGATCTCGAATATAGGCCTATATTATAGAAAAATTATTAATTATATATTTTACCTCAAATGTAGACCTTTATTATAGATTTTAGCATATGAGAAGATTCGCCCATCATTCTGATCTTGTAAATTTTCCCTATCCCTTAAAATTTTCCCTTGCTTGAAACCTGATTATGGCATAACTTTAAGGCCAATGTCTACCCTAATGGCTGACTCAATTGCCCTCACTCCTAACATGAATATACTATTGATCATTGTAGACACTAGTTCTGGACATAAGCAAAAATAGAAGTAATATTGTCTGCTGAAACGTCTAAGTGCAAAATGCACTAAGTTTTGGTCTAAGTATTAAAACTATTGGTTAATGCAAATGAAATGTAATTAAAATGAAATGCAAATGATATAGAATGAGCCGTCATAGTTAAGTGATTAAATTTTACATTTATTGTAAAAGTTGGCACATATGTCTTAGGTGCATAGGAAAGGGGAAGTAGTTATGTGCCACTTGTCCTATAAACCGTTGCGAACAACGGCTAGGACAGCACTATAAAAGAAGACCCCCCTTCATTATTGAATAGCTGGACAACACTATATAGAGAGAGGGAGTGTACGAGTCCAGTCCATATAGATATCTGAGGATTGAGAGACCATTGTCATTGATTGAGCATATGTGAGTCTGAGTATCAATGTTGTATGCTATAAATGCCATTTTGGTAGAGTACGAGTCTAGTCCATATAGATATTTGAGGATTGAGAGACCATTGTCATTGATTGAGCATATGTGAGTCTGAGTATCAATGTTGTATGCTATAAATGCCATTTTGGTAGATTATCAATACAAACCCATTTTCCATTCATGCGTTGATATCAATTTGCTAGAATATTAGATTTGTGCATTGGCAAGGTACTTTGGTTGCAGGTTGGATATGCAGTTAGTTATTTCCAGTTGAAGGTCACTAGCAGAAGTGCAGATGTAGACAAACAATTGCTAACGACAGTTGCTAAGAAACCGTCCTAGCAAAACTACCGTATTGTTGAAGAGTCGTCATCTAGAGATCATGTCTTCATGTTGTCATGTGTATGGCCTCATGCCGTCATATTGATGCTTGTTGGCATTTTTGCCACATTAATTTTTTTTGACAAAATTTTGCCTAAGTGTGGAGCTTCAAAGCAGCAAAGAGCATGCAAAAGTGTTGGCATTTTCACAGGCCCGAAAAGAGGATGATAAAGTGGATGAAATGATCTTTGGATATTTCGTCATTGCAGATCTTTTCGCAAGCTTTCCGACGATATATTATAATAGGCGATCGGGGCAGCGGATCAAAAGTTATGACCCCGAGAAGCAGAGCCAACGAAAGCCCATTTTGGGCTTGAAAAATTGGCTAAGGCACAACCAGAATGCTCAAGTTCGCCCAATGCTCAAGTTCGCTCGATGTTTAGGAATGCTCGATGCTCAGGTTCGCCGATGCTCAAAGTAAAGCTGCAGTTTGCTCTGATTTTGAGCGAGAACGAGTTTCGGGCAGAGTCTAGAGCGAACCCGGGGTTCGCTTGAAGTCAAGGCAAGATGCAAGTTGAAAATCCGACAAAGTTCGCCTAAATGTGTAAAGCAAAGCCGGGACTCGCTCGAGGCTAGAGCGAAGTGCATACATGTTGGGCCACGAGTGACCTAAAAGTCCGAAATTGCGGAGTGCGATGGCAAGAGATAAAGCAGGTCAAAATTCCCTAAGGCGAAGCCAAGTCCCCGCCATCCGAAGTTCGCTCCTATGTGGAGCGAGTGCCGGAGTTCGCTCTGTTTTGAAGCGATGACGGGATTCGGGTGAAAAACGAGGCGACAACAAGGTTCGCCCGAACTTGAAGTGAGGCGCGCAAGGCAGGCCGTAGTTCGCCTGAGGGTGAGGGCGAGAACAGGGTTCGCTCAAATTAGGAGCGAACCGTAGAAAGGGTTAAAAATGCGAAGGCTCCCCATCATGCCAAAGTTCGCCCGACCTCGGAGCGAGGTCGGGTTTCGGGCAGCATTTGATGCGAACCCAAGGATCGCATGGAGTTAAAAACAGAGCTGAAATTCGCTCCGATTTTGAGCGAGAAAGAGCAAGCGCTAGGAGCGACGGCGAGAGATGAACGAAAGGTCAAAATTTTCTAAGTCCCCACCACATGGAGGCGGTTCGCTCACCTTTCAAGCGAGAGCCGGAGTTCGCCCGAACTTGGAGCGAGAACGAGGTTCGGGCGGGGTTCGGAGTGAATGTCGGCCATCCGGCGAACGTCGACCAAAATGCGAATGTCGGCCAAACAATGCTCGAGTTCGCTCAAACCTCCAACGATCCCCGGTTTCGGGCAGCAAGCAAAGCGAACGTCGGCCAGGAGCGAACGTCGGCCAAAAAATCTCAAGTTCGCTCAAACCTCCAGCGATCCCCGATTTCGGGCTCCTTGCGCGGCGAACGTCGGCCCGAGCGAACGTCGGCCAAAATGTTATATGTCGGCCAAGATACTCTATGTCGGCCAAAGTGCTCTATGTCGGCCATGAAGCTCAAGTTCGCTCCCGAACACTCCCGAACTCCGGAAAGCTCAAGTTCGCTCCCGAACCAGTGTCGGCCAAAATGCTCCATGTCGGCCAAAATGCTCCATGTCGGCCAGAATGCTCAGGTTCGCTCCCCAAATCTAGAAAACCTAGGGTTCGGCACCATTCTCAGCGATCGACAGCAGGTTTCGGGCTCAGCTGCTCCAAAAAGTGACTAAGGTAGGGTCGGTCCGAAGTTTGCCCAAACTCTCAATGAACCCCAGGTTCGCCCCCTGCCCACGGCAAACTCCAGCTTCAGTCATTTCCAGGCGAACCTCAGCTAAAGGGCTCAGCTGCTCCAAAAAATGACTAAGGCAGTATTGATCCCAAGTTCGCCCGAATCTCCAACGAACCTCAGGTTCGGACTTCAAGTTCGGCGAACCTCAACTTCAGCATGCTCAATTTCTCTCCTCTACTTCTGCGAACCCCGACTTTGTGCCAAATTCAAGCGAACAACAATTTCAGGCCCTGTTTCGGGTGAACTTCAACACAGGCGGCCATTAAAAGGGGCACTTGGGCAGGAAAAAAGTAGGTGAAAATTTAAGGAGCTCCCATCCCATCCAGATGGCGCTGCCATACCGGGAAGACCCCCAAGGACAAACCCCCCACCAACCGCAGTAATGTGACAGTCAGTCTCAGCGGCAAAACTCGTCCGGAGCCATACCTCATAACTACAAGTACGGGTGTGCCATGTTCCTCCGATGTACTGTCATCTGACGAAAGGTCAAATCTCAGCTGTCCTAGCTGACTTTTAGGGTTAGAACATTAATGTAATCGGGGAAAATTCTTCTATAAAAGGGCAGTTCCATGCAATGTAATAGAGGGGGGAACATTTTGCTAAAGAGCTGCTGTAATTTGAGCTTATTGCATCAATATAAAGACTCCTGGTTCTGAATCTGAATTTGTTCACTGTGTATGATGCCTTTATGCTGATTTCTGTTAATTCTGTTTCTTCATTTGCATACAGTAAATTCTGAAATCTGGATTTAAGTGTGTGGATTAAGAACGAACCCTGGAATTGCTAAAGGATACATATCAGTGTGTGTTCAGTTTTAGTTTCTGCTAATGTTTATAATATTGATAGCTGCTTGTTCAAGTAGGAGTTAGCAATTGTGTTGCTTGTTCTTCCCCTTGAAACAAACCTGCATTTACCATTTCTTTCAGTCATTTATCCCTTTCAGCATTTTTCCCATCTCTTTCCTGTTCCCTAAGCTAAAACCAAAAGTAGTGTAGTATAGGAGCCGGCCTTCTCCGGAGATTGGCACGGAAGGCATCCCTTCCTTCCGGCCTTTCAAGGTTGGTCCGGGTCTAGGGCGCGTATGCAAACCAAATCCTTTCCTAGGGCGGATTCGTGACCAACAGTTTCTGGCACGCCCGATGGGACGAACAGTCTCCATATTTTAAGGAAGCCCGAGTTTGGTGAATCTTTGGCTTGCCTTCATCTGGCAAAATCACCTGGCGACTCTGTTGAGCTGAAGATCCAGATTTCTTGATCGTAGGCGCCTTTTAAGCTGAAAGAAGACACCTCGGAGGAATCAAGGTTTGGTGAGCAGCCTTGACCTCACAAGCGGAGAAAAGAATGTTCACCTGGCGACTCCGACTTAGTGGCGAGAACCGTGATCTCTGCAGACCACTGCTATAATGGCAAAGGTATGCTATCCCAGCTGGGATGATCCTGGCCCTCTGAATCTCCAAAGTTGGCATGAGATTCCCAAAAGTGCCCTGAAGACCCTAACAAAATACAATGGCACTGAGGGAATGGCCCGAGAGCACCTTGAAGATATTGCTGCTCTAGCGACCCTCCATGACATAGCCCACGAAGACGTCATGATCAGACTTCTGGTCCTGTCTCTGGAAGGAAGGGCGCTGCAGTGGTACAAAATACTCGGGCGTAAGAGCATCTGTTCATGGGCGGACTTAGCGGGAGCACTCATCAACACATTTGACGGCTCTCAGGATCCCTTCCAACTCTTGATGCACCTCTCCACCATCACGAGAGCACCTCTAGAGAGCATCACAAAATTCAATGTCCGATTTTGCAGGAGTTGGAGGAGAATTCCAGAGGAAATCCAACCGACACCCGCCCAGGCCCACCTCTTCTATGTTCGGGCTTTCCACCTGGACATAAGCCTCCTCCTACTGCAATCAGGTGAACAGAGATTCCCTCAAATCTTTGAGGAAGTAATACAAGCGGAGCGGCTTCTACTCCTTTCAGGAAAGATACGGTGGGGAGAAACTCCATCACTTTCTCCGGTAGTTGCTGCTCCTGTCTATCCCGCGCAGTATTCACCATGGCAGATCCCTCAAACTGTGCAGAGACCTGGAATGCAGTTGTGTGGAGCTCAAGAGGCGGATCTCGTCCAAGGCCAACGATGGGAATATGCAAGCACTGCCCAAGCGATGAATAATATGGTTGCTTGCAGTTTCCATCAGGAAATGGGCCAAGAAGGGGAACAGGCTCAAGTGGCAGATCCTGAGAGCAAAGAGGGCACATTTTTGCACCTTTTTTGTGTCCCAGGGCATATCACGCAAGTATTTAGCCAAAACCCAATAAGCATGCCTCATCAGGAGGTTGATCCTGAAGAGATCCCGACAGAAGGCCTATCACCGGAAAAATCCTGCTATCGCATCAAGGAGTTAGAGGAACCCGTACTCAAGAGCCCGCAGCCAGTGGACTCTCTAAAGTGGTGGTATTGGCTCCAGCCATCACTGCAACCAGTGCTCGAAGAAGGCTCTCATGTGGCAAACCTCTTTGCCACATTATTCATCAACTGTATGGGTACTGGCATGCATGATAACCTGCCACGTTGCACCCTGTTCGCAACCTGGAAAACTTTGGGAGGCCAGCCGGACTTCAAAGATCGACTCAAGTACAATCAGATCTGGTCCGGACACTGCAGATTCACCGGATAGGCACCCGAAGCTAGGTTTGTGGTGGCGGCATGCCAATCATGTCGCAAAACTTTTGTGTAAATAATGTAAATAGGCCGGCTAGTAAGTAAAGTTTCAGTTGTTTTTTTTAGTTTAGTTCGTGCATTTTTGTGCGCCAAAGAGGACCATGAGCGCCAAAGAGAGGAGGAAGAGGCAGAAGGGGAGAAGTTGGAGGAAGAGTTTACTGCCGTCAGTGAACACTCAGAGGAGGACAGCGAGGATGACTCTGTTGCCCAATGGATAAAGGCCTGGGATCGATCTGCATTCAGACAAGCTAAATGCCCCGCGAGCCGCCAGGAATGTTGGCATTTTTGCCACATTAAATTTTTTGACAAAATTTTGCCTAAGTATGGAGCTTTAAAGCGGCAAAGGGCATGCAGAAGTGTTGGCATTTTCGCAGGCCCTAAAAGAGGATGATAAAGTGGATGAAATGATCTTTGGATATTTCGTCATTGCAGATCTTTTCGCAAGCTTTCCGGCGATATATTATAATAGGCGATCGGGGCAGCGGATCAAAAGTTATGACCTCGGGAAGCAGAGCCAGCGAAAGCCCATTTCGGGCTTGAAAATTTGGCTAAGGCACAACCAGAATGCTCAAGTTCGCCCAATGCTCAAGTTCGCCCGATGCTCAGGTTCGCCCGATGCTCAAAGTAAAGCTGCAGTTCGCTCTGATTTTGAGCGAGAACGAGTTTCGGGCAGAGTCTGGAGCGAACCCGGGGTTCGCTTGAAGTCAAGGCAAGATGCAAGTTGAAAATCCGACAAAGTTCGCCTAAATGTCCAAAGCAAAGCCGGGACTCGCTCGAGGCTGGAGCGAAGTGCATACATGTTGGGCCACGAGTGACCTAAAAGTCCGAAATTGCAGAGTGCGATGGCAAGAGATAAAGCAGGTCAAAATTCCCTAACGCGAAGCCAAGTCCCCGCCATCCGAAGTTCGCTCCTATGTGGAGCGAGTGCCGGAGTTCGCTCTGTTTTGAAACAATGACGGGATTCGGGTGAAAAACGAGGCGACAACAAGGTTCGCCCGAACTTGAAGCGAGGTGCGCAAGGCAGGCCGTAGTTCGCCTGAGGGTGAGGGCGAGAACAGGGTTCGCTCAAATTAGGAGCGAACCGTAGAAAGGGTTAAAAATGCGAAGGCTCTCCATCATGCCAAAGTTCGCCCGGCCTCGGAGCGAGGTCGGGTTTCGGGCAGCATTTGATGCGAACCCAAGGATCGCCCGGAGTTAAAAACAGAGCTGAAATTCGCTCCGATTTTGAGCGAGAAAGAGCAAGCGCTAGGAGCGACGGCGAGAGATGAACGAAAGGTCAAAATTTTCTAAGTCCCCACCACATGGAGGCGGTTCGCTCACCTTTCAAGCGAGAGCCAGAGTTCGCCCGAACTTGGAGCGAGAACGAGGTTCGGGCGGGGTTCGGAGCGAACGTCGGCCATCCGGCCAAACAATGCTCGAGTTCGCTCAAACCTCCAACAATCCCCGTTTTTGGGAAGCAAGCAAAGCGAACGTCGGCCAGGAGCGAACGTCGGCCGGAGCGAACGTCGGCCAAAAAATCTCAAGTTCGCTCAAACCTCCAACGATCCCCGGTTTTGGGCTCCTTGCACGGCGAACGTCGGCCCGAGCGAACGTCGGCCAAAATGTTATATGTCGGCCAAGATACTCTATGTCGGCCAAAGTGCTCTATGTCGGCCATGAAGCTCAAGTTCGCTCCCGAACACTCCCGAACTCCGAAAGCTCAAGTTCGCTCCCGAACCAGCATCGGCCAAAACGCTCCATGTCGGCCAAAATGCTCCATGTCGGCCAGAATGCTCAGGTTCGCTCCCCAAATCCAGAAAACCTAGGGTTCGACACCATTCTCAGCGATCGACAGCAGGTTTCGGGCTCAGCTGCTCCAAAAAGTGACTAAGGTAGGGTCGGTCCGAAGTTCGCCCAAACTCTCAGCGAACCCCAGGTTCGCCCCCTACCCACGGCGAACTCCAGCTTCAGTCATTTCCAGGCGAACCTCAGCTAAAGGGCTCAGCTGCTCCAAAAAATGACTAAGGCAGTATTGATCCCAAGTTCGCTCGAATCTCCAGCGAACCTCAGGTTCGGACTTCAAGTTCGGCGAACCTCAACTTCAGCATGCTCAATTTCGCTCCTCTGCTTCTGCGAACCCCGACTTTGTGCCAAATTCAAGCGAACAACAATTTCAGGCCCTGTTTCGGGCGAACTTCAACACAGGCGGCCATTAAAAGGGGCACTTGGGCGGGAAAAAAGTAGGTGAAAATTTAAGGAGCTCCCATCCCATCCAGATGGCGCTGCCATACCGGGAAGACCCCCAAGGACAAACCCCCCACCAACCGCAGTAATGTGACAGTCAGTCTCAGCGGCAAAACTCGTCCGGAGCCATACCTCATAACTACAAGTACGGGTGTGCCATGTTCCTCCGATGTACTGTCATCTGACGAAAGGTCAAATCTCAGCTGTCCCAGCTGACTTTTAGGGTTTGAACATTAATGTAATCGGGGGAAAATTCTTCTATAAAAGGGCAGTCCATGCAATGTAATAGAGGGGGAACATTTTGCTAAAGAGCTGTTGTAATTGGACTTATTGCATCAATATAAAGACTCCTGGTTCTGAATCTGAACTTGTTCACTGTGTATGATGCCTTCTATGCTTATTTCTGTTAATTCTGTTTCTTCATTTGCATACAGTAAATTCTGAAATCTGGATTTAAGTGTGTGGATTAAGAACGAACCCTGGAATTGCTAAAGGATACATATCAGTGTGTGTTCAGTTTTAGTTTTTGCTAATGTTTATAATATTGATTGCTGCTTGTTCAAGTAGGAGTTAGTAATTGTGCTGCTTGTTCTTCCCCTTGAAACAATCTGCATTTCCCATTTCTTTCAGTTATTTATCCCTTTCAGCATTTTTCCCATCTCTTTCCTGTTCCCTAATCTAAAACCAAGAGTAGTGTAGTATAGGAGCCGACCTTCTCCGGAGATTGGCATGGAAGGCATCCCTTCCTTCCGGCCTTTCAATTTGTTGGGCGGGTCTAGGGCGCGTAGATAGACCAAATCCTTTCCTAGTGGCGGATTCATGACCAACAGTTTCTTGGCACGCCCGGTGGGACGAACAATCTCCATATTTTAAGGAAGCCCGAGTTTGGTGAATCTCTGGCTTGCCTTCATCTGGCAAAATCACCTGGCGACTCTGTTGAGCTGAAGATCCAGATTTCTTGATCGTAGGCGCCTTTTAAGCTGAAAGAAGACACCCCGGAGGAATCAAGGTTTGGTGAGCAGCCTTGACCTCACAAGCGGAGAAAAGAATGTTCACCTGGCGACTCCGACTTAGTGGCGAGAACCGTGATCTCTGCAGACCACTGCTATAATGGCAAAGGTATGCTATCCCAGCTGGGATGATCCTGGCCCTCTGAATCTCCAAAGTTGGCATGAGATTCCCAAAAGTGCCCTGAAGACCCTAACAAAATACAATGGCACTGAGGGAATGGCCCGAGAGCACCTTGAAGATATTGTTGCTCTAGCGACCCTCCATGACATAGCCCACGAAGATGTCATGATCAGACTTCTGGTCCTGTCTCTGGAAGGAAGGGCGCTGCAGTGGTACAAAATACTCGGGCGTAAGAGCATCTGTTCATGGGCGGACTTAGCGGGAGCACTCATCAACACATTTGACGGCTCTCAGGATCCCTTCCAACTCTTGATGCACCTCTCCACCATCACGAGAGCACCTCTGGAGAGCATCACAGAATTCAATGTCCGATTTTGCAGGAGTTGGAGGAGAATTCCAGAGGAAATCCAATCGACACCCGCCCAGGCCCACCTCTTCTATGTTCGGGCTTTCCACCCGGACATAAGCCTCCTCCTACTGCAATCAGGTGAACAGAGATTCCCTCAAATCTTTGAGGAAGCAGTACAAGCGGAGCGGCTTCTACTCCTTTCAGGAAAGATACGGTGGGGAGAAACTCCATCACTTTCTCCGATAGTTGTTGCTCCTATCTATCCCGCGCAGTATTCACCATGGCAGATCCCTCAAACTGTGCAGAGACCTGGAATGCAGTTGTGTGGAGCTCAAGAGGCGGATCTCGTCCAAGGCCAACGATGGGAATATGCAAGCACTGCCCAAGCGATGAATAATATGGTTGCTTGCAGTTTCCATCAGGAAATGGGCCAAGAAGGGGAACAGGCTCAAGTGGCAGATCTTGAGAGCAAAGAGGGCACATTTTTGCACCCTTTTTGTGTCCCAGGGCATATCACGCAAGTATTTAGCCAAAACCCAACAAGCATGCCTCATCAGGAGGTTGATCCTGAGGAGATCCCGACAGAAGGCCTATCACCGGAAAAGTCCTGCTATCGCATCAAGGAGTTAGAGGAACCCGTACTCAAGAGCCCGCAGTCAGTGGACTCTCTAAAGTGGTGGTATTGGCTCCAGCCATCATTGCAACCAGTGCTCGAAGAAGGCTCTCATGTGGCAAACCTCTTTGCCACATTATTCATCAACTGTATGAGTACTGGCATGCATGATAACCTGCCACGTTGCACCTTGTTCGCAACCTGGCAAACTTTGGGAGGCCAACCGGACTTCAAAGATCGACTCAAGTACAATCAGATCTGGTCCGGACACTGCAGATTCACCGGATAGGCACCCGAAGCTAGGTTTGTGGTGGCGGCATGCCAATCATGTCGCAAACTTTTGTGTAAATAATGTAAATAGGCCGGCTAGTAAGTAAAGTTTCAGTTGTTTTTTTTAGTTTAGTTCGTGCATTTTTGTGCGCCAGAGAGGACCATGAGCGCCAAAGAGAGGAGGAAGAGGCAGAAGGGGAGAAGTTGGAGGAAGAGTTTACTGTCATCAGTGAACACTCTGAGGAGGACAACGAGGATGACTCTGTTGCCCAATGGATAAAGGCCTGGGATCGATCTGCATTCAGACAAGCTAAATGCCCCGCGAGCCGCCAGGAATGTTGGCATTTTTGCCACATTAAATTTTTTGACAAAATTTTGCCTAAGTGTGGAGCTTCAAAGCGGCAAAGAGCATGCAGAAGTGTTGGCATTTTCGCAGGCCCGAAAAGAGGATGATAAAGTGGATGAAATGATCTTTGGATATTTCGTCATTGCAGATCTTTTCGCAAGCTTTCCGGCGATATATTATAATAGGTGATCGGGGCAACGGATCAAAAGTTATGACCCCGGGAAGCAGAGCCAGCAAAAGCCCATTTCGGGCTTGAAAAATTGGCATCCAGAATGCTCAAGTTCACTCAATGCTCAAGTTCGCCCAATGCTCAAGTTCTCTCGATGCTCAAGTTCGCCCGATGTTCAGGATTGCCCGATGCTTAAAGTAACGTTGCATTTCGCTCTGATTTTGAGCGAGAACGAGTTTCGGGCAGAGTCTGGAGCGAACCCGAGGTTCGCTTGAAGTAAAGGCAAGATGCAAGTTTAAAATCCGACAAAGTTCGCCTAAATGTGTAAATCAAAGTCGGGACTCGCTCGAGCTGGAGCGAAGTGCATACATGTTGGGCCATAGTGACCTAAAAGTTCGAAATTGCGGAGTGCGATGGCAAGAGATAAGGCAGTTCAATATTCTCTAAGGTGAAGCCAAGTCCCCGCCATCCGAAGTTCGCTCCTATGTGGAGCGAGTGCCGGAGTTCACTCTATTTTGAAGCGATGACGGGATTTGGGTGAAAAACGAGGCGACAACAAGGTTCGCCCGAATTTGAAGCGAGGTGCGCATGGCTGGCCATAGTTCGCCTGAGGATGAGGGCGAGAACAGGGTTCGCTCAAATTAGGAGCGAAACGTAGAAAGGGTTAAAAATGCGAAGGCTCCCCATCATGCCAAAGTTCACCCTGCCTCGAAGCGAGGTCGGGTTTCGGGCACATTTTATGTGAACCCAAGGATCCCCCAGAGTTAAAAACAGAGCTGAAATTCATTCCAATTTTGAGCGAGAAAGAGCAGGGGCGAAGCGCGACGGCGAGAGATGAACGAAAGGTCAAAATTTTCTAATTCCCCACCACATGGATCCGATTTGCCCAAACTTGGAGCGAGAACGAGGTTTGGGTGGGGTTTGGAGCAAACATCGGCGATCCGACGAACGTCGGCCAAAATGCGAATGTCAGCCAAAAAATGCTCAAGTTCACTCAAACTTGCAGTGATCCCCAGTTTCGGGCAGCAAGCAAAGCGAACATCGGCCACGAGCGAACGATGACAGGAGCAAACATTAGCCATGAGAGAATGTCGGCCAAAAAATCTCAGGTTCACTCAAACCTTCGGCGATCCCCGATTTCGGGCTCCTTGCACGATAAACTTCGGCCAAAATGTTATATGTCGGCCAAGACACTCTATGTCAGCCAAAGTGCTTTATGTCGGCCATGAAGCTCAAGTTCGCTCCCGAACACTCCCGAACTCCGGAAAGCTCAAGTTTGCTCCCGAACCAGTGTTGGCCAAAACGCTCCATGTCGGCTAAAATGCCCAAGTTCGCCCGAATCTCCAGCAAACCTCAGGTTCGAACTTCAATTTCGGCGAACCTCAGCTTCAACATGCTCAATTTCGCTCCTCTCCTTCTGGGAACCCCGACTTTGTGCCAAATTCAAGTGAACAACAATTTCAGGCCCTGTTTCAGGCGAACTTCAACACAGGCGGCCATTAAAAGGGGAACTTGGGCGGGAAGAAAGTAGGTGAAAATTTAAGGAGCTCAGTGGGAAGACACCCAAGGACAAACCCCCCACCAACCGCAGTAATGTGACAGTCAGTCTCAGTGGAAAAACTTGTCTAGAGCCATACCTCATAAATACAAGTACATGTGTGCCATGTTCCTCGGATGTACTGTCATCTGACGAAAGGTCCAATCTCAGTTGGCCCAACTAACTTTTAGTGTTTGAACATTAATGTAATCGGGGGAAAATTCTTCTATAAAAGGGCAGTCCATGCAATGTAATAGAGGGGGGAACATTTTGCTAAAGAGCTATTGTAATTTGAGCTTATTACATCAATATAAAGACTCCTGGTTCTGAAACTGAATTTGTTCACTGTGTATGATGCCTTTATGCTGATTTCTGTTAATTCTGGTTCTTCATTTGCATACAGTAAATTCTGAAATCTGGATTTAAGTGTGTGTATTAAGAACGAACCCTAGAATTGCTAAAGGATACATATCAGTGTGTGTTCAGTTTTAGTTTCTGCTAATGTTTATAATATTGATAGCTGCTTGTTCAAGTAGGAGTTAGCAATTGTGCTGCTTGTTCTTCCCCTTGAAACAAATTTGCATTTACCATTTCTTTCAATCATTTATCCCTTTCAAAATTTTTCCCATCTCTTTCTTGTTCCCTATGCTAAAACCATAAGTAGTGTAGTATAGGAGCCGGCCTTCTCCGGAGATTGGCACGGAAGGTATCCCTTCCTTTCGGCCTTTCAAGGTTGGTCCGGGTCTAGGGCGCGTATGCAAACCAAATCCTTTCCTAGGGCAGATTCATGACCAACAGTTTCTGGCACGCCCGGTGGGACGATCAATATCCATATTTTAAGGAAGCCCGAGTTTGGTGAATCTCTGGCTTGCCTTCATCTGGAAAAATCACCTAGCGACTCTGAAGATCTAGATTTCTTGATCGTTGCCACCTTTTAAGTTGAAATAAGACACCCCGGAGGAATCAAGGTTTGGTGAGCAGCCTTGACCTCACAAGCGAAGAAAAGAATGATCACCTAGAGACTCCGACTTAGTGGCGAGAACCGTGATCTCTGCAGACCACTGCTATAATGGCAAAGGTATGCTATCCCAGCTAGGATGATCCTGACCCTCTGAATCTCCAAAGTTGGCATGAGATTCCCAAAAGTGTCCCGAAGACCCTAACAAAATACAATGGCACAAAGGGAATGGCCCGAGAGCACCTTGAAGATATTGCTGCTCTAGCGACCCTCCATGTCATAGCCCACGAAGACGTCATGATCGGACTTCTGGTCCTGTCTCTGGAAGGAAGGGCGTTGCAGGGGTACAAAATACTCGAGCGTAAGAGCATTTGTTCATGGGTAGACGTAGCGGGAGCACTCATCAACACATTTGACGGTCTCAGGATCCCTTCCAACTCTTGATGCACCTCTCCTGTTAGAGTAATATTCCATTCTTTGGGATATTTACCCTTTTACTCCACTAGGTAAAATAGGTAGTATATTGCATTATACTACATAGGTAGATTATTACATTTACTTTTCTACTTTCTACCATGTAGATATTTACTGTCTTAAATATCTAATGGTTAATTTCCTAAATATCCTAGGTGAAGAATTCTAAACCAAACTCTCTTCCTCTTGGCAGATTGTTTGGCGTGACAAGAGGGTTTTGTTTCAGCTTGATAGCCAAATACAAGTAGAGAAGAAAAATGAGTTCAACAATGTGCAAATGAGCCCCCAAGTCCCCTTTTATAGATAAAATCTTATAATTCTTCATTGAGGGGAGAAACCCTAAAATGACTTAAAGCACCCATTAAATATTAAATTATATCCTTATGTCTCCTAGCACTTTCTTTTAATATTTAAAACACCCCTAAGTCACATTACCCTTATATCTCCCCCTTTATTATTTTATTTTATTTTACTTTATTTCCCTATCAAAAGCCACACTAAATGAAAATAACATCACACTTAATGAAAATAACACCAAACTCACAAATTACACACCGCACATCACACCACACTTATATACAAGGTAAAATCCACAAATAGGTCATTACAATACCACCCTCCCCAAATTGCTTGTCCCCAAGCAATTCAGAGCTGGATGGGAGAGGATTTCAGATCTTTCCCAAGTAGCATCCTCCAATGGCAAGCCTTTCCATTTGACCAAGTACTCAAGGATGATTTTGTTCCTCAACTTCTTCTTCTCTCTTGTCTCTAAGATTGATTCAGGTTGTAAAATTAGCTTGCCTTCATCATCAAGTGGTGGCAACTCTGTAGAAGGAGTCACATGCTGCCCAAGTGCTTTCTTCAAACAGGATACATGAAAAACATTGTGAATATTGCTATGAGAGGGAATCTCCAATTCATATGCTACATCACCAATCTTTTGTAGCACTTTATATGGCCCATAAAACTTTGGTTTCAACTTGTCTTTCCCACTAGATTTGAGTGAGCATTGCTTGTAGGGCTGAAGTCGCAAGTATACCATGTCCTCTACTTCAAAATGCCTTCCAACACTTTGCTGGTCAACATACTTCTTTTGCTGATTTTGTGCCATTAAAATATTGTCTTTGAGGATTTTTAACATATTTTGATGTTCTTGGATGAAGTATTGTGCCTTTGGAACCCTACTATCATGTAATAAGACATCAACAAGGCTAGGAGCTTCATAACCGTAAAGTGCCATAAAAGGTGTCATTTTAATGGACAAATGATAAGTGGTATTGTAGCAAAACTCAGCCATGTACAGCCATTTGAACCAAGCACTTTGCTGAGCTGAAATGTAGTTCCTCAAGTAACCCTCCAACCATTTGTTTACTATTTCCGTTTGTCCGTATGTTTGGGGATGGTAACTAGTACTTGGTGTCAATTTTGTGCCACTAAGTCTGAAAATCTCTTGCCAAAAAGCACTCATAAATTTACTGTCCCTGTCACTGATTATTGTTTTAGGCAAACCATGCAATCTTAGGACTTCCTTGAAGAATACTTCAGCCACTTGTATGGCTGTATATGAGGCTGAAATAGCATAAATATATCCATATTTTGTTAGCCTATCAACAACCACATATATACAATTCTTTCCTTGAATGGTGGGCAACCCTGTTATAAAGTCCATGGAGATACTCTCCCACTTACCACTTGGAACTGGCAATGGTTGTAGAAGACCAGCACTCAATGTGTTCTCTGATTTGTTTTCTTGGCATGCAGAGCACTCTCTTACATGCCTCATAACATCATCTTTTAACCCCTTCCAAGAAAATTTCTCCCTCACAATTCTGTAAGTCTTATAGAAGCCCGGATGCCCTGCATATGATGCATCATGTAACGCTGAAATCATTTTGTCTTTCAACTCGGATTCTGGAGCAAGAAAAATTCCACTTTTACAAAAAATCAGCCCATCATGTACTCTAAATTTAGCATCCACAAGTGACCCATCAAGTAATTTGGAGGTAAAATCATTCTTAATATATTCAGCCATCAATTTAGTCTTCCAATCCGCATTAACAGCTTAAAATAAGTAAAACAAAGATGATCTGGAAAGTGCATCAACAGCAGTGTTTGTTTTACCTTTCTTATACTCTATGTCAAAATCATATGCTTGCACTTTTGTTACCCATTTTTTCTGTCTTTCATTTAAGTCCTCTTGCCCCAAGAAATGTCTCAAGCTGTTATGATCAGTTTTGATAGTAAACTTCCCACAAATGAGATACTGTTTAAATTTTGACAAAGCATGCATTATTGCAAACATTTCTTTGTCATAGATACTGAAAGTTCTTCTCTGGGAGTTAGCTTCCTGCTTTCAAATGCAATAGGCTGCCCCTTTTGCATTAGGACAGCCCCTATTCCCACACCTGATGCATCACATTCAATCACAAATGGCATGGAAAAATTAGGAATGGCAAGTGTAGGACCAGTAGTCATTACCTTCTTTAAAGTCTCAAATGCATGTTGAGCTCCTTCATTCCACCCAAAGGCTCCTTTTTTAGTCAACTCTGTCAATGGGGCTGAAATTTTAGAAAACCCTTTTATAAACCTTCTGTAGTAACTACATAGACCCAAGAATCCTCTCAATTGAGTCAATGAAGTGGGAGGAGGCCATTGTTGAATTGTTGAAATTTTGTGGGGATCCATGTGGACACTATTGTGGCTGATTATGTGTCCTAAATACAAAATTTTCTCCATACCAAATTCACACTTTGACTCCTTGGCATACAATTGTTGTTTTTCCAATATGTCCAATACAATATCCAAATGCGTAAGATGCTCATCCCATGATTTACTATATATGAGAATATCATAAAAGAAAACCAAAACAAATATCCTCAAGTAATCTCTGAAAACATGATTCATTGTGGATTGGAAAGTTGTTGGTGCATTTGTAAGACCAAATGGCATCACTAGAAACTCAAAATGTCCATAGTGGCATCTAAACGCTGTTTTGGGAACATCCTCTTTCCTTACCCTTATTTGGTGATACCCACTCCTTAAATCAATTTTTGAAAAATATTTGGCATCATAAAGTTCATCAATCAACTCATCTACTCTAGGAATGGGATACCTGTTTTTAATAGTCTTCTTGTTGAGTAACCTGTAATCAATGCACATACGAAGAGTCCCATCCTTTTTCTTGACTAAAACCACGGAAGAAGCAAAAGGACTGCTACTTGGTTGAATATGTCCCATGGCTAGTAACTCTTTGATATTCTTTTCAATTTCATCTTTATATGCACGTGGATGCTTGTATGGAGTGATCATTATTGGTTTTGTGCCTTCTTCAAATTCAATCACATGCTCAAATCCTCTATGTGGGGGAAGTCCCTTTGGCATATCACCAAAAACAACACTATGCTTGTTTAAAATTTTCTGAATTTGTGGCGGATAAGTTACCTTTATATTTGGTGAAGAAGTAGGAATGCCCTTGATGGTGTAGATGTAAGCACTCCATTCAAAATCCCCTTTTTTGATTACTCTTTCCATACGCTTGGCTGAAACATTATGCAACTCATAGTCTTTGATTCCCTTCAAAACTACCTCTTTTCCTTGGTACTGAAATTTTAATTCTAACTTTTTGTAGTTAGATGTGACATCACCCAAATTGTAGTACCATTGTGCTCCAAGCACTATGTGTGGAAGACCTCCCATAGGAAAGACATAAAAGTCATGCATTACCTTATATTCACCAATAACTAACTCCATTTGCTTCACAACTCTTGTACATGGAGAAATCTCTCCTTTACCTGTAGCCACATTGAATCTTGCAAAGTTTGTAGTTTTGATATTCTTCTTTTGCACAAAACTCTCATCCACAAAATTGTGGGTTGCCCCACCATCAATAAGAACCACAACATCTTCATTTAAAACCTTGCCAAGTACCTTAATTGTGAAGAAGTGAGGTGCACTATATAAAGTAGCCAAAGAACTACTAGTGGGTGGTACCTCATGTGATGAGGCTTCCCCATGCTCCTCCATATTATGAAATTCTTCTTGGCTGTCCTCGGAAGTGGTAGATTCCTTTTCATTTTCTGATTCATTGGCTGAAACCACTTCAATGTAATGTACTTCTCCCTTGCCAAGACATCTATGCCCTGGTTCCCATGGCTTCCTACATGAGAAACATAGTTTTTTGCGTCTCAACTCATTTCTTGTGGTTTCATCCATTTTCCTACTGTTTGGTGTAGGAAATGAAGGCTTAGAAAAAGCTGATGTTGGCTGCCTCATGGCTGATTTTTCCTTTTTCCATGGTTTAGAAGACTCTCCTTGCTTGTATTTATTTGGATTCCACGTGGGTTTTGATGGTGCATGTGTCCCAAGAGTATTTTCCAACAAAAGGGCTCTTTTAATGGCTTCTTGGAGTGATGTAGGAGCAAAATATCTAACCAAACCCTTTAAGGGTTCCATAAATCCATCCATAAAAAGATAAGTCACCCTCTTGGGTGAGACATCCTGCACTATAACTGAAATTCTCTCAAACTCCCCAATGTAGGAAGAAAGTGTACCTGTTTGTTTCAAGGCTGTCAATTCTCTGAAATAATCTTCCTCATCCTTATTTTCAAACCTATCCAAGAGCCTCTCACTAAATTCATCAAATGTGGTAATGCTATCATGACCTTGGGTGATCAACCCATGCTGCCACCAATCATAATCCACTCCTTCCAAATTCAGAGTAGCGAACTGAATTGCATCCTCTTCAGTTATGGGGTCAAGTGCAAAATATGTTTGAATTTTTTGCAACCAAGCCCTAGCTGATATTACATCACTTCCATTAAAGGTAGGGACTTGCATTTTCTGCTGCCATTTCTTTTCTTTCTTGGGTTTTGGAAACATAGGTTTCTTGCTCTTCATTTGAAAATATTGTTGAAAGTTTACTGCATTTCTAATGTTGCTGGTTTTGCATTGTAGCGAGCAAATAGGGCATCCATCTCATCATCATCACTCTCCTCTCCATGTGAGGATTCCTCATCATGTGCCAAAAACATGGGACGATTTGGTTTCTTCAAAGGGGTGCGTGTATTTACACTTGATTGGGCTGTAGTTTGTTGCCGGGGGGGTGAATTTTGGCACTGATTTGTTCCAATATTCAAACCTGCCGCAATTTGTTGTAAATCCTGTAACATCAAGTCCAATTTCTGTTCGGCCGGATCTTGTCCGTTTTGCCCATTATTACCCCTTTCTGCCATTTCTGCCAAACCCTCTTCTTCAATTTCTTCTTCCTCCGGAGTTATTTCCCAAGCTGGGTTTTCTTCTTGCTGATTTCTGGTTCTAGCCCTGGTCCGGTATGTATGAAGAATAGGTGGCCTTTGATTCATAGAAGAAATTACACCCAACTGAAATTTCAAAAACCTGTTCCTGGAATCTACTGGATCACCCTTCTCAGTAATAAATCACAAATTTTAGTTTTTCCAGAAATTAGCCAAATCTCCACAGGGTGGCAAGATCTTGGCTCTGATACCACTGTGGTGTGCCTTTCTTAAGTTTTCATCAAGTTTATGTGCATGTGCATTTTGTTAAACAATTTGTAACATATTCATAGTTCATTGGCATTGAGACAAACAGTTTGCATTTCATTCACATAGCATTGGCATTACTTCAAACACTTTGCAAGCATCCATATGAGAATAGAAATCAAATAGCAAACGCAATACTGTGCAAAGAGGGTTTGATATTCATTATTCTAGCAAATAGAGCAAATACATATGGAGTTGAAACTCACAGTTCACAAGTAGAAGTCTGTTGTACATATTTCTTATGGCTGGCGGGGATTGTTCCTTGTGACTGGAATGTCTCAAAACTGTGACTGAGTGTCAATACTGACTGAAAGATCTTAAATCTGTGACTGAATGTCAATATTGGTTGGCTGTAGATGGAAGTGTGAGAGATGCAAATGGCAGCACTGAGGATATATGAATCTGTTGTGTATGGCGGCAGCCCCTAAGAATGTTAAACTTCACACCAAACCCTTGTGATGGCTGACGACAGGCTTGCTGGGTATATTGTGCTTCCAAAGCTAACGGCAGGCCATAAACTGAGTATAATGTACAATAGAACAACAATGCTCTCCCTAGACTTCTTCACAATGAACTTCAACTTGTGTGATAAGCCCTAGTTCTCCATAGTCTCCATGAAACTGATCCAATAAGCACAATTGTAAATCCTGGGTAGATTTACCACTGAAAGAGTTAAGGGGTTTCGTCCTTAGCCTCCAATCCAAAAGGGTTTTCGTCCTAGATGATCTCTTGCAGGGTTTGGTCCGCAAGAGGGTTTTGTTTCAGCTTGAGAGCCAAATACAAGTAGAGAAGAAAAATGAGTTCAATAATGTGCAAATGAGCCCCCAAGTCCCCTTTTATAGATAAAATCTTATAATTATTCATTGAAGGGAGAAACCCTAAAATGACTTAAAGCACCCATTAAATATTAAATTATATCCTTATGTCTCCTAGCACTTTATTTTAATATTTAAAACACCCCTAAGTCACATTACCCTTATATCTCCCCCTTTATTATTTTATTTTATTTTACTTTATTTCCCTATCAAAAGCCACACTAAATGAAAATAACATCGCACTTAATGAAAATAACACCAAACTCACAAATTACACGCCGCACATCACACCACACTTATATACAAGGTAAAATCCAAAAATGGGTCCGAAGTTCTCCCAAACTCTCAGCGAACCCCAGGCTCGCCCCCTACCCACGACAAACTCCAGCTTCAGTTATTTCCAGACGAACCTCAGCTAAAGGGCTCAGCTGCCCCAAAAAATGACTAGGTAGTATTGATCCCAAGTTCGCCCGAATCTCCAACGAACCTCAGGTTTGGACTTCAAGTTTGGTGAACCTCAACTTCAGCATGGTCAATTTCGCTCCTCTGCTTCTGGGAACCCTAGCTTTGTGCCAAATTCAAGTGAACAACAATTTCAGGCCCTGTTTCAAGCGAACTTTAACATAGGTTGCTGTTAAAAGGGGCACTTGGGCAGGAAAAAAGTAGGTGAAAATTTAAGGAGCTCCCATCCCATCCAGACCGTGTTGCCATACCGGGAAGACCCCCAAGGACAAACCCCCCACCAACCGCAGTAATGTGACAGTCAGTCTCAGCGAAAAAACTCGTCCAGAGCCATACCTCATAACTACAAGTACGGGTATGCCATGTTCCTCCAATGTACTGTCATCTGACGAAAGGTCAAATCTCAGCTGTCCCAGCTGACTTTTAGGGTTTGAACATTAATGTAATCGGGGGAAAATTCTTCTATAAAAGGGCAGTCCATGCAATGTAACAGAGGGGGGAACATTTTGCTAAAGAGCTGTTGTAATTTGAGCTTATTGCATCAATATAAAGACTCCTGGTTCTGAAAGTGAATTTGTTCACTATGTATGATGCCTTTATGCTGATTCTTGTTAATTCCATTTCTTCACTTGCATACAGTAAATTCTGAAATCTGAATTTAAGTGTGTGGATTAAGAATGAACCCTAGAATTGGTAAAGGATACATATCAGTGTGTGTTTAGTTTTAGTTTCTGCTAATGTTTATAATATTGATAGCTGCTTGTTCAAGTAAGAGTTAGCAATTGTGCTGCTTGTTCTTCCCCTTGAAACAAATTTGCATTTAATTGAAACTTGTGTGGAAGTACAGGAGGGCAAAATTGATGAAGATGAAGTTAATTCATCTTGTGGATCTAATTTTGGTGAGGGGCATAATGAATTTCGTGATAGTGGTGAGATCATAGAGCATGCTGATTTTGACATTGTTAAATCAGCAACTGGTGAGGATGTGCATGCAGTTGATAATTCTTGGGTTGAGCATGAGTCAGTCCTAATTTCAGTGCACGAAGTTGGAGAGTGTAGTGTCAAAAGGAATGCTGATTCTGATCATTATGCCAAATATGGTAAATCAAAAACTTTATTGTGTGCTGCTGATCACAATCCAGAACTTGATACAATGCAAAGTTGGAAGGATAAGTTGTAGGTTACCGAAGAGAAGATTTTCCAAACATTAACCCATTTGGATAGCACACACAACTTTGTTGAATATCTTCTGTGGACAACTCAGCTCAAATATAGGCAGATACGGTTGATTGATGGCTCCTTTGTTGAAAGCGTGAAAACTATTAAGGTAGAAACTATCAAGCATGCTTTGGAGAAAATAAAATATGATTACTTGCAATTGTTATCTAATAGGGATTTGGCTATCCAAACTGCAGAAAAGATGTACCAAGAACTCACCAAAAAAGAGAAGATAATTAACAAACTTAACCTTGAGTTAAGTTTTGTTCACAAAGAAGAAAATTGGTCAACTGTTACAACCACTCAGAAGGAACAACCCGAGTATGATGCTGATGCAGGTTCATTTCCTTGTGTTATGATTGGCGAAACATCTCCTGACTTTTGTGTGTAAAATTTTGAGAGTTGTAGCACAGGTGACTGTATAGACCCTTCCATGGAACCAGTTGGTGAAGTTCAAATGGACTGTATAGTGAGGTATGCTCATAGTTTTTCTTTCAGTCCACATGTTGATTATTTGACCATGTCATATATGAATGGGAAGAAGGGTTGGTATAAGGAGTTATATGTATCACCTTGGCATGAAGTGCTCTTCCGTATAGTGGTAGAATCAGTTTCTTGTTGGGTTCCTCGTTTGTCAGTCCAGAATGGGTACTTCGTTGAGCTGTAGAATAATTCAGTTGTAGTCAGAGAGGCACAACAAAAATTATTAAATTTCGGGAATGACAAAATCCCTATTTGGCTATGGGATCTAGGAATTCATCTGAGGGATGGATTTTTTTATAGAGTGGCAGAGGCTCGACAGAGTTACCGGGTCTGGTTGTATCGGTTTGGTGACAGAGCTTGACAGTGTTTTCAGTTTCTGGGATGACAGTTCAGGGTAGTGTCTTCATCATGAGACATTCTTCAGATTTATTTGGGATCCTGACATAAAAATCATATTTCTTGAGGACAAGCAATATTTGGGAAGGGCGGATTGTAATGTTCCCTTCTAATCAGCTAGTGGGAGCACATACAGACTAGCCTATACACGGGTTCTCGTAGGCTATGTTATATGGATGAGAGCCTTTGGATATATTTGAGACAACTTTTGGATTCTTAGAGCTCAGTTTTGGTGGTCGTTCAGGGTCAAACGAAGCTAGGATGCTGGAATTGCTATTTTTAGCAGTGTCGGGTTTTAGGGTTTCTTGCCAAGCGGACAAGGGGATGTTGTTCTACAATGAAATGGGTATCCGGAACAGGTTTCAGTTGGTCATTCAGAGTTTCATAATGCAGAGTTTTTAAAGCGCAAAGATTGGCTTTATTAAGTGAATTATTAAATTCATTTTATAAAGTTAAAACTTTATATTATAATTAAAGGGGAAGAAATATGTTTATCCCACATTGAGCGCGAAAAAAAGAGTTTGCCAAGGAGGAGTTTATTTATTCAGTGACTTGGTCTCATTTTAGACATTCTAGTTTATGTTATTTCTTCTCTTGGAGATTAAGGCCAGCGGCTGATATTTCTTCATCGAAAGGGACACAAACCCCAATCGATAACCTGACAGACAAAACCCCGAAGGGCAGATCGATTCCATTTCAGGGATCGACGGTGTGCAGATTATTGAAGTTCTGAGGACAAAAACCCTCAGTATTGGAGAAGGGAGTTGGACGAAAACCTAGTTCTTGGCTGGTGAATTCACTCAGGATTCACGCTTATGTGATTCAATCAAATATTCAGAGGTTTATAGTCTATCAGTTGGAGATAATAGCAAATTGATTTGGGGGTGGAACACTACAAATAATTTTATGTTTTTGATGGAGTGATGTCTTCCGACAGCTAATGTATGGTGGCCTCTCCTAGTCCACGTATCCAACCGATAGCCTTCTCAGCACAACACGTGGACATCTTGTGATTCCTCTTTCTATTCGTTGACGTCTCAGTCAATAATGCCATCAATCAATTTTACTTCAGCCATGTAAAATAACTTTAAGCAGAAGGAGGTCCACGTAGCTGAATAAACTGCTCATTACGCCTTCTGACCGCCACGTCTCCAGAAGGAGGTCATCGGTGAATTGATTTCCATGGTCAAAAATAATGTTGATAGCTTCTATATACCACGGTGAATTTATTTTTTAACCTGAATCTGTGTTATTTAGGTTAAAAAATAATGTTGATAGCTTCTACATGAATGTGTTATTTAGGTTAAAAATAATTTTTTTTTTAATATCTACGTTTTTATAAGTATTATAGCAATATTATTATTTTTTTAAATATTTATGTATTTATAGAATATATATATATATATATATAGTGATTTTCATAAAAGATATTGTTCGTTCAATTTATTCAACCTGATTATAGAAACAAATAAGATGAATAGTTTTTTATTTAAAGTCGTAGTGAGTGCAACGTATTTGTTACTCTAAATAATACTTTTGTATTTAAACTTGGAAGTAATTCGATTTCAAATGGAGCAACATAGAACCTTCATATTTTAACCAATTAAAACCTTCAATTTTTAGGATTGTTTATATAGGATTAAAGTGACCTGCGGATCACAAGTCTTATAACCAAGATTACAATAATATTTTGATAAAGCTTATTCGTTGAAAGTTCATTCATTTTCTCAACTCTTCAATCAATATATAAATAAAATCAATTAATATAGGGGTGGATGTATGGTGGTTGTGTGTTAAATTCCCTATTGATAAGCATAACTCTTAACTTTACAGGTGTTATGATTGGGAGGAGACTGCTCAACCGTGTGTGTTTGTCTTAGGAGTTTCTCACACTAACCAAATTTAAAAAAAAAATTCAATCACTATTAATTTTTATTAAATTTAAAAGTATGTCATATGTTAAAATCATTTTTTAATAAATATATAAATTTTTATTATTAAAAAAATATTATATTTTTATCATTCTATAAGAGAAGTTTAAGCAAAAGGAGGTCCATGTAGCTGAATAACCTTCTCATTATGCCTTTTGATTTTCACATCTCCAAAAGGAGGTCCACGTAGCTGAATAACCTGCTCATTACGCCTTCTGACCACCACGTCTCCAAAAGGAGGTCCACGGTGAATTGATTTCCATGGTCAATTTTGGATGTAAGACGACTAACTTTTCTTTCACCTTAAAATTAAAGTTAAAGTTCCATTGACACTGTCATACCTTTTCTTTCACCTAGGTAGATGCACGTACTTCTCGTGCACACCTTTAAAGCTTGAGACCCAAATATCTTAGGGTAAAAATAAAACCAAAAGGCTTAGAGGTGGACGTTCAAAATCACCTAATTCTTCTTATGTAGAAAATAGGTGGTCGTAAGCTTTGTCCCCATTCTAGAGAGAATATAGGTTGAGAATCCTAGATTATATATGAAAAGTGGTCCAATGTATGAGGTTTGGTTTATATTGTGGAGATTCAAGTTAAAATTATGGGAAGGTGGTCTCCTACTTCACGGCTATTAAAGTATCTTTAAAAATATATATAAAAAATAAAAGGAATTAATATTACCTTTTCAAAATTTAAAAAGACCTTAAAGTTAAAAAGAACATGAAAAAACTAGCTAGCCCTCTTTTCTATTTTGTCATGTTTATAAGCACATTTTGTACTATAAACATTTTGATGAATACAAGAAATAATATGACCCTTCCTCTTGTTAATTTCTTATTTGTATAATGTTGAATGTTGAGTAAGTATGCTAGAATATACTAATAAGTAATATGCATGAAAAAGCTTATTTTTTCAATAAAAATTTGTTTTTTTCTTTTTATTTTATTTTTTCTTTTTGCGGAGTCTTGCCGAGTTTTTTTGCCAAGCCCCGAGTCCAACTCCCGAGTCGACGTTTTCGAGTCCGAGCCGAGTCTAATTTTTGCTACTATGATATTTTCCAACAAACCTGCAAAAGCAATGTTCATTGCTCTCTGAAAAGTAACCCTTTTGTATCACAACCCAAAAGGCATTCCCTGATACATAAATATCTCCATTTTATGGAAAACGTCATTTAGTATTGATCTTCTTGTCAAACCCAAGTTTGATTATACCTCGAGAATCCATCGAGCAAGGATAACATTTGTGAGCCTACAACTTTTTGTAAGATCTGTTCCATGAGAGGTGGGGGTAATGATCCTTCAATGAAGCTTTATTGAAATTTTGAAAGTCTTCACACAGTTAAATATCTCCATTCTTGTCTCTAACAAGCACTAGGCTTGCTAGCTAGGTAGAGTGTTTGATTAGAAAGATGATTTATGCTTGTAGCAGCTTTCATAGCTCCCTTTTCATCACAGTCTCAAAGTTTGGGTTGATTGGCCTCTACTTTTGCTTGAATGGTTTGGCCCCAGGCTCCAAGTCAATAGTGTGCTCGATCACATTCATGTCATAAACTTTAATGTCGTATTAACTCCAAGCTATGACATCATTATACTTGGCACATAATTTTTTGAATAGGAGCCTTTCCTAGTTTGTACATTTTTTTCTTAGCAAGAGAGACTTCCCTTCATTGATCTCAACTGGTTGGTAATTTGGTATCTTCACTTTGAGACTACACTTCCTGGCACTGCCATTTGGATTGAACATATTCTTGAGTGTGATAAGACCTTTTGATAGTTGGGTTGTCTTTAATTGAATTATCCCATCTTTGACGTCATCATACTCTTTCTTTACATGTTGAACCTCCTAAATCAAGAACTCGACAATTTATGAATCATTATTGAATACATGCGAGAGATCTGAGTTGTTTGGCACTACTGATCCGTATACCATCTCTAGTTCCCTAGGCTTGGTCCATATGTTCGTCGTTGTAGGTGGCAAATCTACCTCCCAGAAAATGAAGTGAATTTTTGTACAAAAGTTGAATTGCAATTTTTGACAAATTTTTGTTTAATTTGTGACAAGTTTATAATTGTAATTTTGGAAAAGTAACATGCGACATGAAATGTGCATCAAATTAGATGAAATTAGAGTAAAATGTAATTAAATTTGAAATGAAATAAAATTTGGTGAAACTAGATTTGATAAAAAAAAATTAAAGCTAGAACCTTGGAAAATATTAATGAGTGCATGTTCAAAGGTTGCAGGGTGGTGGTTGTAAATGATGCTTTGTCACAGGAACCGCTTGGAATGGCCTGGGATAGGCATTATAAGGCACCCCCTTCTTCATTTTTATGCTATTGTTCCTGAGAGAGATAGAGCGCACGGTAGTGACCTCTATTGATATGAATGTATGTTGGATATGCCATTGAAGTAACTGAGAATGGAGTTATAGCTATTCTATTGCCATTGTCATTGAGACTTGGTGATCACTGTAATTGTAATTGCACATTGTTGGTTGCAGCAGTATATAATAATATATGCATGTGTGTACGAAGTGTTGTGTTGTTTTTGTTGCTTCCTCCTTATTTATTTTTTTTATTAGGGTAAAAACAGGATTTTGAAAGGGCCCGAACCCTTTTACAACACAAAGTCAGCCCATCAACTGCACAACTGCCAAGGGCAAGTAGCCAAAAATCCCCTGGATGCAAGACAAACAATATCCATCCTGGACCCCAATTAGCTGCAGTCCTCCCTCGTGAACTTTTCTAAGTCCTCATGGACCACCCCTGGGGGGATCCATCTCCTATCCTCTTCTTTAATGGCACCAAAGTTTGCCAGCCAGTCTGCTGGTTTGTTACCTTCTCTAAAGACATGAACAAAGTCAACTTCTTCAAAATGCTTTACAATCTCTCTAATATCTTGCACAATGTAATCAATTTGCCAATTAGCTTCTCCCTCCTTTTTCAAAATATTGATAATATTCAAGGAGTCTCCTTCAAAGATAACTTTTTTAGCACCTAGATCCTTAGCTAGCTCTGCACCTAGATGTAAAGCATTAACTTCAGCTTTATGACTAGTAGTAATTCCCAAAAACTTGTAGGCTACCCCCACCAATCTACCCTGATTGTCCCTCAAAATTGCTCCTGCTCCGGCCTTACCTGGGTTACCTTTGGATGCCCCATCAAAATTTAACTTCAACCATTCATCTCGGGGTGGTTGCCATTTTACATCAGTTCTAACCTGAGCATTTGCCTCTCCACCACTAATGGGTTCCAAATTCCATGCCTTAGCTATCATAGTCTCTTCAGTATTCTCTGGCTTGATAGGGTACTTGATAGATTTAACATTCTCCTCTAAAAAATGGGTGATACTTCCAAAACTTCTCATTGCTGACCTTTTTTCCCCTCTAAAAATTCTCCTGTTCCTCTCTAACCATACTCCCCACACAAAATGAAATGGAATCAGGTTCCAAATTACATTAAGATGAGGACTGAAAAAGGGGTTCTCCCACTATTGTAACCACAAAACCATATTAGAAGGCATCACCCAAGAGATGCCCATCCTGTTGATGAGGAGCTGGAAAATGTTTAGAGCGTAGGGACATTCCAAGAAGATGTGTTCCACTGATTCTTCTACCTTTTCACATAAACTGCATCTATTAGGTAACTGAAAACCTCTCTTCTTAAGATTATCCACCGTTAGGATCTTATTCTGGACTACTTCCCAAAGAAAAATCTCCAGTTTAGGAATAGCTCTCTTACCCCAAATTCTATTCCAAGGGAAACCATTATCTACAACAGGATCCAAAAGATCATAGGCTGTCTTCACACTGAATTCACCATTCTCAGTTCTGCTCCAAACCATAGAGTCTCTTTGCCTGACAACACCTAAGTAATAAGCCTTTAGTTTAGCTTTAAGGAGGTTTAAAGCCTCCAAATTCTCAGGGCCTACCTCTAAATATTTCCAGCTCAACTGGTTATCCAATAAAGTCATGTAGTCACAAACCTTTTTACCATATCTATCTTCTAGATCCTCTTTCAGATTAGAGAAAATATCATTGTTGGCTAAAGGGTTGTCATCTAACCAGGCATCTTCCCAGAAACTTATAGAGGCCCCATCTCCAACACGCCATTTCACACCCTTCCACAAGGCCTCCCTAGCCTCCAGCAAGTGGTTCCATAAAGAAGAGCCATGATAGGGGTCTTGAATTATGAGAAATCTGGTATCCTCCTAGCTGTCAAGATATTTTTCTTTAAGAATCCTTGCCCAAAGAGTCTGACCATCCCTTAGAACTCTCCATCCCACCTTGGCTGCCATAGCACTATTAACTAGGCTGAGTCTCCTCAGACCAAGACCACCATGCTTCTTTTGATGGCATATTTTTTCCCAAGCTACAAGAGGAATCCTCCTCCTCTCTTCAGATCCTGACCATAAGAACTATTTTTGAATTCCTTCTATGATTTTGGAAACTTTAGTAAGGATCTTAAAAAGGGAGAGAAGATAAATGGGGATAACCTGTAAAACACTCTTAACCAACAACACTTTACCTGCTTGAGACAAGAGATTACCTTTCCATCCTACAAGTTTGGATTGAAACCTATCAACCAAACCATTCCAAAGAGGTGCCTTGCAAGTTCCCACGAACATAGGCATTCCAAGGTAAGAAGAAGGTAGGGTTGACACAAGACACCCTATCACTCTAGCCACCCTTCTCTGGAGAGCAACTTTAGTGTTAATGAAGAAGATCTCACTCTTGTCCAAATTGATCTTTTGGTGAGAGGCATGCTCATAGAGGTCTAAGATTCTTTTAAATTCAATTGCCTCTGCCATAGTAGGATTACCAAGTAAAATGGTATCATCCATAAACTGTAAATGAGTAATACCCTCAATATTATGAGTTGGTTTAAGGCCCCCTATCCAGCCAGAAGCCTTGGCAGCATTGAGGTATCTTTCGAGCATTTCAGCCATAATAATGAAAATATAAGGAGAGAGGGGGTCACCTTGTCTAAGACCTCTACTACTACTAAAAAACCTGCTGGTTTATTATGGATCAGAACAGAGTACCTTGCAGTCTTATAGCAGCTTCCAACCCATCTTCTCCACTGTCTACAAAAACCAAAGGCAACCAAAACTTTATCCAAAAAACTCCATGAAACTCTATCATAAGCCTTACTCATGTCTAACTTTAGGAACATACCTTTTCTTTCACTAGTCTTGACAGAATGCATGGATTCATGAAGGGATATAATCCCATCCAAAATCTGTTTACCCTTAACAAAGCCTCCTTGCTCATCGGAGATAATGGAGGGGAGGAAGATCTTCAATCTGAGGGCTATAACTTTAGAGATAATCTTGTAAATAGCATTGCAAAGACTTATAGGTCTAAAATATTTGAAGGTTTTTAACCCTTTCTTCTTAGGAACTAGAACAAGGAAGGTATTGTTAAACTCCTTTAGGATCTGACCTGACTTTAAAGATTCCTTCACTACTTCAATAACATCAAATTTAACAATATCCCAGAAGGTTTGGAAAAAACTTCTTGGAACCCATCCGGGCCTGGAGCTTTGTCTCTACCGAGGGAGAAAGTGGCTATCCTTACCTCTTCTTCCTCAATCTCCTTTAGAATTTGAGCATTGATCTCCTTGGATATCAACCTAGGAATGTGATTAGTCATCTCCTTAACCATTGTTTCATCCTCTTCCATATCTTCAACTAGAATATTTTGATAGAAGTCCACAACCTCATGCTCAATTTCTTCGCTCTCTCTAATAACCTGGCCATCATCCTTTAGAATTTCATCAATGCAGGTAGAAATTTTATTTTTGATAGTGGAGACATGGAAAAACTTAGAATTCCTATCACCTTCCTGCAACCATTGGATCCTGGACTTTTGCCTCCAATAGGTTTCTTCCTTGGCTATTATGGTGTGCAGTTCAACATTAAGCTCCTTTTCTCTTTGGAATTGGGTTTGGTTCATACCCAACCTATTAATCTCTTCTTCTAACATATCCAACTCTAACCGAATAACTTTCTTCTTTTGAAAGATATTTCCAAAGACCTCCCTATTCCACTTCTTGACTTCTTTCTTCACAGTTTTAAGCTTGTTTGTGAGAATTTGCATCTTAGTACCCTGGGAAGGAATACTCCACCATTTTTCCATTTCTTTATAAAAATCTGGGTGGTGCAACCACATAAATTCAAACTTGAAAGGGCCATTATGCTTCTGATCTTCCACACTACACCAAAAGAGTAGAGGATTGTGATCAGATCTAGATTTAGGAAGAGATTTCATATTAAACATGAAGTTGTTTTGGAACCAATCCTTTGAAATAAGAACTCTATCCAACCGAACCTGAATCAAGTTTCTACCAGAGCATCTGTTCATCCAAGTAAACTTGTTACCATCTAAATCCACATCAAATAGACCACCATCAACTAAAAGCTTCCCTAGATCCTGCATGCTTTCTGAGAACTCAGCCACACCCCCTTGCTTCTCACCTGGAGATAAGGGGGTGTTAAAATCACCTACCACAATCCATTTTAAACCTCTAAACTGCTTACCCATTTCCCCTAAAGATATCCACAGTTCTCTATGGGCTTTACTTGAGTTGGGGGCATAGATATTGGTAATCACAAAGGAAACTTTAGAAGATTTAGCTGTGAGAAGTACTGTGACCTGATATTCACTTTTAGCTAGCAGGTCTCCCTCATAAATATTGGAATTCCAAAGAGATATAATCCCTCTGGAGGCCCCTTTAGCTTCCTCTTGAAAGTTGTCAGCATTTTGCCAAATACCTTTCTGAAATTTTAGCCAATTTGTAAGATTCAATTTAGTTTCTTGGAGAAGCAAGAAATCTGGTTGGTAAGAGCAGACAAGGTCCTTAACCAACCTATGTTTGCTAGGGGCGTTCATGCCCCTAACATTCTAGCTTAGGAGTTTCATTGGTTCTAGGGTGCAAGCTTTTTCATACCTACAAGAATTTCCTTAATAGTAGGTTGAGACCCCATAGATTTCTCTTCTTCTGCTTCCTTGTACCTTTTCTCCTTGAGAGACTTCCTACCCACTTTGCTAGACTCTTCTCGACCTAGGTCAGGGGCTTTATGAGAACTCTTGGTAATTCTTACATTTGAAGTAACATAGGATGGACCTTTCTCAATAGTTTGTTCCTCTATAGTCTCATGAGTATCAATCTCTAATTGGTCTTTCTCATGGGAATAATTTGGACCTTCTTGCCTAGTCTTCACCATAATCACATTTTATTTCTCCAGGATCAATGGTAAAGTAGAAGGGATAGTCTCCATATCCACATGGGAATAAATTGGTCCTTCTTGGGAATAGTTTGGTCCTTCCTTGCCTTCACCATATTCACATCTTTTTACTTGAGGGTATATTGGCCCTTCCTTCCCACCTTCACCATATTCACATTATCTTTCTCTAGTAGTAGTGGTAATGTAGAAGGGACAATCTCCAGGTCCTCTACAACTTCATTACATTCCAGGGGGCTTATACCCAACTGCTCCATGACCCTTTGGTTTGCTTCTCCCTCCTCATGAAATACTGAAATAGAAGATACATCTATATTTTCTTGCACACTCAGGGGATTGCTATGGCTTAACTTGGGGGTTTGTTCAATGTCCTCCAAAGTTTTGTTAGTCTCTTTCACTTTCCAAATGGCCTTACCCTTCCTTCCTTGCTCCTCTGGACTAATTCTAGAATCTTTGTTAAGGCGATAATTTTTGGCCAGGTGACCTATTTTGCCACATCTCCAACATCCAAAAGGATTATTTTCGTAAGAAATCTCTTGTGTCCAAGTACCTTTACTTGAGGTCAGTTTAATGGAGCTTGGTAGAGATTTTTCCACTCCAACTAGCACACAAAGTCTAGCAAAGACCATCTTCCTCCTCTCCTTAGTAGCAAAATCTAGAAATAGAAAGCTACCAATGCAATTGCCAATAGCTTCTAAAATTTCATTTTCCTAGAACTCAAGGGGTAACGCTGGAAGTTTAACCCAAATGGGAGCAACCTCAGTGTTTTCGGATGCTAGATTGAACCCAAGAGCCCATTTCCTCAGGAAAAGTCTAGATCATCCCATAAACCATGGGCCACCCAAAAAATTGAATCCCTATCTTCCATAGCAGAAAAGGAGGCTAAAAAGAAACCTCTTGGAAGAGCTGAGAAGTCCACATTCCCTTTAACTTTCCACCTGAGGTTAGCCCATTTCTTAATCTGATCTATAGATGGTCTATAACCAATAAATTTACCAATCAAACTATTACTCAATCTATTTTGGGCTCTATCTAAAATCTTATCTAGAATTTTTAGGGCCAACCCATTCTCATCACTTACCGAAGGAATGAAAATCTTCTTCTCCTTTCCAGCAAAGTTGGGAATTTTATTATCTTTCACTTGATCCACCTAACTCTTACTTACTATCTCTCTCAAAATAGGGACATCCAGAGTTGAATCACCTTGCTCACCATCTGAACCCTTCAACACACCTCCTAGGAGGAAATTCATTAAATCCAAAGGAGACTTGGAAGAATCCATTGCAACACTACTAGCACCATGACTAGACGTGATCAAAGGGTCACCTTGAGGTTTACTAGCCCTAGAGGTCTCCATCCGATCCTGCTCACCTTGAGGGTTACTGGCCCCAGATATCTCCATCCGATCCTGCTCGCCTTGAAGGTTACTAGCCCCAGAGGTCTCCATCCGATCCAACAACTACTGATTGTGGTTCCTCCACTGTAGTACCCACCACAAGGATATTACTAATAGCCATTGCCTGTGGTTCCTCCATTGTAGTGTCCACCACAAGGATATTACCAACAACCATCGTGGTTTCGCCGCTGCCTGATAAACTTTAATCAAAACCCTTGCCAACAACCATTGTGGTTTTGCCACCGCCTATGAATCCTCTACCGTCATGGTTCCTCCGCCTTTGTGGTTCTATTGTCGCTTTTGGCTCCTCTGCCATTGTTGTTCCTTTGCCATTGAGGTTCCACCATCGCCTATAAAATTTTAATCAAAACCCTTGCCAACAGCCACTGTGGTAACGCCACCTACTGTGGTTCATCCGCTGCCGTGGTTCATCCGTTGTTGTGGTTCCCTTGCCAACAACCACTGTGGTAACGCCACCTACTGTGGTTCATTCGCTGCCGTGGTTCATCCGTTGTTGTGGTTCCATCACTGCCTGTAAAATTCTAATCAAAACCCTTGCCAACAGTCGTCGAGATTCTACTGCCGCCTGTTTTGCCACCGCCTATAAAAGTTTAATCAAAATCACTGCTAATAGCCGTCGTGGTTCCGCCGCCGCTTGTGGTTCCTCCGTCACATGTGAAATTTTAATCAAGTTGTCGTGGTTGTAACTTGTGTGAATTGGTTATATTGCAAGATTAGTTAGTATTGCCATAGGAAGTGTCTTTATAGGTTATAGAGTAAGGTGGAAGTTCGTTGTGAATTTTTCAGTAGTTACAATATGTCCCGGTGCAGAAATACCTCACCAGGTCATCTGTCCAGTCACCCTCCTCTGATAAGGAGTTGGCTAGGTTGGTGGTTGTTGTCGGATCCTCCCACTTACAGGAAAATATCTCGGCTGCTGTGCTTCGGGCCAGCTCCTGGCACAAGGCTCGGCCTCTGATAAGCTTGGTTGGCCGCACTTCGATGTCGAACTCCTGGATTTTAGCAATCCATCCTGCTCTCTTGTGACCCGACTCTCCTTGTATGATGAAATTTCGGACGTCCGGGTGTATCACGAAGACAGTTGTTCTGCTTTGGGAGACGAAGTGTCTGAACTTTCGGAGAGACTTCATGACCGCGTGAACCTACCGCTCAATAAAATTATACTTCTCTTCGTGCAGCTGAATCACTTGGCTTAAGAACGCTATGGGGCGCTCTTCGCCATCATCTCCCTTCTGGGTCAGAACTGTGGCATAACTCTTGGGTTCTCCCACCGCGTACAGGATGAAGTCCTTGGAGTAATCCGGGTTTATCAACACCGAGGCTTGCGCAATTCGGGCCTTGATTTCCTCGAAGGCCTGTCTCCTCTCATCAGTCCATAAGAATTCAGCATTCTTTTTCAGCAGTTCGGCCATGGGCTTGATCACCTGTGCGAAGTCCGGTATGAACTTCCGCACGAAATTGATTTGGCTGAAGAAGGACTGTAGCCCTTTCTTGTCAACCGGAGCGGGCAAGAGAAGGAGGGCTTCTGCTCTGTCAGGGTCCACTGCGAGGCCTTTCTCAGAGATGACATGTCCCAGCAGCTTACCTTCTCTTACCGTGAAGACTGATTTCTTCGGGTTTATGGAAATGCCGAATTCACGACATCTCTCAAATATCTGCCGCAGGTGGGAAACATGGTCCTCTCTCCCATGAGAGAATATAGTCATGTCATCCAAATAGATGACAATGACCTTGTTAAGCAGCTCTCAGAAGGCTAGGTCCATGGCTCTTTGGAATGTGGCACCAGCATTGGATAAGCCGAAGGGCATGCGCTGATAGGCGAACGTTCCACATTTGGTGGGGAACGTTGTCTTATGCTGGTCCTCATATTTGACCTAGATTTGGTTGTACCCAAAAAATCCGTCTAGGAGGGAGAATCTCTGGGCTCCAGCAACTATATGGAGGATCTGATTGATCTGGGGAAGCGGATAATGATCCTTGAGTGAGGCCTGATTCAAATTTCTTAAGTCCACACAGAGACGAATGTCTCCGTTTTTCTTCCTCATGGGAACCAAGTTCGCAACCCAGGATGAATGCTTGATGGGGTAGATAATCTTGGCTTCCAGCATCTTCAGGAGCTCGGCTTTCATCATGGCCTCGATCTTTGGATTTATAGCCCTCTGCTTCTGTCGGAATGGTTTTGCACCATCTCCTAGCTCAATGGTATGCTGGATTATCTGTCTGTCATACCCCTTCATGTCCTAGTAGCACCAAGATACTATGTCAGGGAACTCTCGGCATAATGTTCTGATCTGCTCGAGTTCCTCTTTGGTGCAGTCCGTTCCGACCTTAATTGTCTTTCCAGGTTCAAGCTCCAGGTCGACGTATCGCTTGGGGTCTACTTTGATCCTGTGTGATATTGCTCTGTCATTATGATCAAAGAGACTTTCTAGTGTAATCAGTCCTTTTGGGACATGATTATTTTTTAACTGTATCAACCCCTCATATTGCTCGTCATCAGGGTCTCTACCTTAGATTGAACATGCTTCGGTAACCAAAAATGTGACGATCTCCTTGTCACAGTAAAACACCTACCAGTGGGTGTCCTTATCAGGCACAAAAGGCCTGTAGATGGTACGAACCGGCTTCGGCTTCTGGACAGTGTCATCAGCCGGAACATACTTGGCTCCAACAGACGCCAGAATGTCAGCATGCTTGTTTTTCTCACGTGATATGGCTCTGACATTCAATGAGTCGAATGACTCCATCAAGTCCCAGACCCGATTACGATACGCCTTGAGATAGTGCTTCTTGGAGGCGCACTTGTTCGTAATCTGGTTGCACACCAGCTCTGAGTCGCCAAAGATCTACAAATGCTTTATCCCCAGTCTCTCCGCTTTTCGCAAACCCAAGCACAGGGCTTCGTACTCCGCCGCGTTGTTGGTACAGCTCCAAGCCAGCTTGTAGGTGTAGTCCTTCTGGATCCCGATCGGGGAAACCAAGAGTAAACCCGCACCGACGCAATTTTTGCATCGGGCACTATCAAAGAAAAGCTGCCATAGCTTTTCTGGTGTAGGTCCTACTTCTTTCTTGGCTGACTTGTCAAGCCTCTCAGGCTGAATGACGGTGTAGCAGCCTTGCTCAGTCTCGATCATGGCATTGAAATCCAGCAAGGAGAACTCATCCTCCGTTTGCAGCAGCTCAAGAGCTTGCTCCGTCATGTCTACTACCACCAGTTCTTCCTCTGTCAGTTGAACCATGCAATCTTGCGACTCTTCCCGGGGTATCTTCTCCACTAGAAATGTGGAAGGCTTTTCGTTGTAGATCTTCAATCTCCTTCCTTTGAAGGGCACTTCCATATGCGAGTAATCCAGAGACAGATATCCACCCAGCTTCGCAGTGAACTCCCTAGAGAGACACATGCTGAAGTAGGTTTCCAAGTCGACAACCACGACCTCTTGAATGACCACTATGTCGAGAGCTTTGTGCAACCGAATCGGGATGTCTTTGATGACACCGACTGTCTTGACAGGTGTGCCATCTAGTTGCAGCACGCCTTGGCTGCTCCTTGTATACTCCATCTCGATCTCGTCGCAGACGGCTCTTGGCATAACGGTCGTGGAAGCACCAGAATCCACCATACAGTTGTGTACTATGTACCCTTGCATCCGTAATGACAAATAGAAGGGAGGTGGTCTATTCTTCCCAGTGGCTGAGACTGTCAAGGGTTGAACCAGAACAACAGGCTGTATTTGTTTGCCATTCTTCATGCTCTTCAGAGATTCCTGCAGCAGATCAACTTGCCCTGGGAGCAAAAGAGCATCATACATGCTTATTCTTGCGGGGGTCCTCTTCAGCTCATCCACTATGCTATAGCCTGAAGTGCTAGCTCCTTCCGTTTCCTTTGCCGGCTCATACTTCGTCCGGTATTGCTGTGTGGCTTCAACTCTCTGTCTCTTTGTCAGAGACGGATATCTCAGCTTCTCCTGAGCTTGTTCTTTGGTTTCAGTTGGAGGCTGAGCAGTGGGAGCTTTAGCCACAGGAGCTTTTGCTATGGGAGGCTTGATTGCGGGAGCTTTCTCTTTGGCTGTGTAAGGCCACAACCTCTTGTCAGGTGGCAGCCCAATAGGTTGCGCCTTGTCTCTTCTGGCGTATACCTTCAAGGGCTTTGCAGCGGCTTCAGCAGAATTTTTGTCTTCTTTGGCAGGGGGTGGCACCAGATCTTCCTCTAGGATGGCAAAGTTGCCTTCGTTGTCCAGGATCATGTAGAGTTCTTCGTCCTCTATGGCGTTGCCCGCCAGGGTCTGGAGGTAATGCTGGTGCAGTGTGCAGTCTTCTTCCGAATACGGGTCGTTGCACGTGGTGCACTAGTTGACCTAGTCAGAAGTACCAGGTTGGTCCCCGATGGCAGCATTTCTTGCAGGGGGGCGCCTCTGCAGTTGCTGTTCTACGGCTCGATCTTTTGTCAGTGCTGGAGGAGGATATGGCCTCCTTGGAACAAGGTCCATCTAGGCCTGTTTCTTCTTTAGTATAGTCATGTCATTGGACATGGTGTGATATCCAGAGGCCAGAGCCGGTACCTCCTGGAGGATTTTTTTCTAAATATCATTGTCTGGAGGCGGCAACTGAGCTGGCGGAGGTAATGCAGCCAATGGAGGAGGCGTAGAATATTGCGCATACTGAGGGGGAGCTGGGAGTGCTGGATAATGCGGAGGAGGAGGAGGCGGATTAGGATAATGAATTTGTGGCAGGCCGTAAGGGTTTACGACCGACGCCGGATTCCATTGCTGCTAGGGTTACTGTCCTGAGGTAGACGGCATCGCACCAGAAGCTGATGGGTACTGGGACTGAGGAAAGTTTGGGTAAATGGGTGGCTGTACCCTATGAGGGAGCCTGCCTATGGAGATTATGTCCATTTCAGCTTGTTGGGCAGCCTCGTACAGGGCAGGGAATGAGTCGATTCGGGCTATCTTCAGCAGTAGGCAAATGTCTGAGTTGAAAGACCTCAGGTAGTAGTGCGCAGCCTGACCCGCTGAAGGTCGCAGTTCGCGAGGTACTCATTTCCAAGACCTCGCAAACCGTATGTTGAAATCCGACACCTCCTCTTGGGGGTGTCGTTGAATGCTTTGGAACTGATGCAACAAAGAAGAGGGATCAGCAGACTCGTTGCATCCTTTCATGAGCCTGTTGGCTAGCTAGTGCCACCCCATAATAGATCCCTCTGGCAGTGATCTCCACCAGTAGAGAAGCTTTCCCCTTAGGGAAAGGGCCAGCAGACGGGTCTTCACACCCTCGTCAGTGATGGAATGTAGCGCAGCCAGGGCCAGAATGTCCTGGATGTGTTCGTACGCCGTCTTGTCGTAGCCATCATATGTAGGGATGGACTTTAAGGCAGCGGGGGGCACAGCTTGCTGTCCGACTAGGGCCAAGGGCCCCGTAGAGTCTACGGCCGGGAAGAGATCATCATCGTTCTGCTGAGCAGCCATATCTTCTTCTCCTCCGGTAGTGTACTCGGTATCGGTACCGTCCAAGGATGTAGATTGCTCTTCAGCCTCGGCCTCTTCGATTTCGGTTTTAGGCTCTTTTATGCGAGCTTGGTGATCAGCCAGCCTGACGCGCTCTCCTGGAGAGGCAATATCGATTTCGTAAAGGTCAGGTTGGATTCCCGGATTCCTTGCTCTCCACCTTCTCGTTTGCATGAAGGCATTTGGACAGGTCTTCACGGACTCAGAGAGTATTCAGGTACTTGCAGAGTCGCCAAGTGCTCTGATCTTTAACAGCAATGAAGCGAACACCAGTGCTTTGATTCTGTCTTGGGGTGGGAAACTTCCATGTCCCACCAGGCGTGCCAAATAAACTGTTGGTTACGAATCTACCATGAGGAAAGGATTGGGTATAATGCGCCCAGATTCGCCCACCAGATTGAATTGCCGGAAGGAAGGAATGCCTTCCGTGCCAATCTCCGAAGAAGGCCGGATTCCTGTGGGTTTTTAGTGTTTTAAGCTAAGAGTGCAGGGAAAGAGATACAAGTGCGAAAAGAGAATCCAAATATGATTGGAGTTGGATGGGGGGAATAAGCAGCACAACAACGATCAATCACCACTACTAACAACAATTAAACACAAAACACACCATAGAAACTACAGCTATCATTCATCCTATGTATACTTAATCACCAAACTACTGGAGTCCAGAGTTCAGTACAACAGTAAGCAATGAAATAAGAAACATGAGGCAGAAATGACAAGGAGAGGTAGCATACAAAATGAAGACAGTAAGCAGAGCCAAGTATGTATCTTGTATTTAGAAGCAAACGCACAGCTACAATGGTTCCCTAGTAGTATATTCCCCTTCCACCCCTTTACAATGAAATGATATGGCTATTTATAGCCCAAGTTCCCCCCGATTACATTTACGGGCACAAAGTCCCAGACCAGACAATGGCTGACAAAAGCGGCCAAGGAGTTGCTGATGCCGACTTACGTCGGCGAGGATTGTACTTGCAGCAAGGTCTCCCCGAAAGTTGTACAACTACGTGGCAATGCGTTGGGTGAAACTTCTAATCGGCGGGAATGCGGGTAGGCTGCGGTAGATGAAACTTCACATCGGCTTAAATAGGGGCAGCTGGCGTAGGCAGTGCGGTCCATGCTTGTCCTTGTTTCCGTCATATCTTGGTCCGAATCCCGAGGATGGACACTTGTCAGATTTTGGTGAGTGACACGTGTCTGCCTTGAAAGGCAGTTTGTCCAACTTCACCCGGGATCGGAGCAGCATCGTCGGGTAGCGCAGGTGGGAAACAGCGCAGTTGGGGAGGCCTCCGTGCCTTAGCCAATTTTTGGGCTTCTGATGGATCTTGCCCAACTGCGCACCGGTCAGAGGGCGCACCCCGACTTCGCTGCGAAGTCGGGTTGCGCATCGGTACTCAAGCTGTTTTGGCCACTGTTCGGACTGCGCACTGTTAGGGAGCGCACCCCGACTTCGCTGCGAAGTCGGGTTGCGCTCCAACACTTAGCCAAATTCTGCAACCACTGCTTCCCTAGTGCGCACAGGAAGAAGAGCGCACCCCGACTTCGCTGCGAAGTCGGGTTGCGCTCTTACACTTAGCCAAATTCTGATCATCTCCTGTCTGCTTTCACACTTCACATTCCCTACTGTACTCCGACTTGAGGGCGCACCCCAACTTCGCTGCGAAGTCGGGTTGCGCCCTGACACTTAGAATTTTTCAGGGAATACTTGCTCAATTTTGGGAACTTGACTGGGGAAAGTACAAGGGAAAAAGGGAGAAATGAAACTGCAGGAAAGGGAGAAAGGGAACAATGGAGAAAGGGAAGGAAGAGCAGCACACTTACAATTTTTGAAAACATAGCACCCCGTGCAAAATGTGGCAACAGGTCCTTGTCGGGAGCTTTAGTCGTCTGCTGCTCTTTGTTCCTCCTCGTGTACACCTTTAACAGTTGCATTTGAGCCGCATCTGCCTCAATTGGCCTTTTGCCATCTTTTGTCAGAAAGGACACTTTCTCCTCTGCTATGACTAAGTCATGATCCTCTTCCCGAAGCATATTCACTTGGTCCTCCAGGTCACTGCTTGGTAGAGTACCCACCAGGGTCTGCACATAATGCTGATTAAACATGCAGGTACTTTCATCGTGAGGATCATTACAGGTCGAACACCAGTGCACAGGGCCAAAAGTGCTCGGTCCCTCGTTAATGGCAGATTTCCTTGCAGGAGGTCTGTTATCTTGGGTTGTCGCTTGATCTCTTGTCAGTTCCGGAGGAGGGTAGGACCTTCTGGGAGCAAACTCCATCTGAGCTTGCTTCTTCTTCATGATTGCCATGTCATTGGATAACGTCCGGCAGATAGAATTGAGATTTTCCATCCCTTGTAGCAACTTTGCTTGGATATCAATGGCTAGAGGAGCCGCTGAAGCGGGTGGTGGCAATGGAGCCAACGACGGGGCCGAAGGCAATGGAGGGTATAGCGGAGCAGCGGGAGGAGGAGGAGGTAGTGAGGGATACGACGGGGTCATTGTAAGCGATGGTGGAGGTGGAGTAGACTGATGTATTTGAGGGGGAAAGTGAGTAATCGCAGGTGCGGGATTCCACGACACAACAGGCTGCGAAGAGGAAGAAGATGCTGAATATGGCTGAGCGGATGCACTAGGATACTGAGTGGATTGTTGGAATTCAGGATAAATCGGCGTCGTCATTCTATGTGGAAGCTTGCCAACTGAGATTAAGTCCTATTCCGCTAACTGAGCTAGCTCATATAGTGTAGGAAAGGTATTAATGCGAGCGTACTTGATCTGCATGGCCACATCGACATTAAAAGATCTAAGATAGTAATGTGTCATTTGACTGTCACTTGGCCACAGCTCCTTGGGCACCCTTTTCCATGATCTAGCAAACCTCACATTAAAGTCCGCTATATCCTCTTGCGGGTGTCTTTGGATTGACTGAAATTGATGCAAGAGGGATGATGGATCAGCAGATTCATTAAAACTCCTGGCCAAACGTTCGGCCAGCTCGGCCCAGCTGGTGATGGATCCGGGCTGTAAGGACCGGTACCATTATAGGAGCTTTCCTCTTAGTGAAAGAGCGAGCAATCGAACCATGACGCTCTCATCTGTGATGCAATGAAACGCATCCAAAGCTACGATGTCGTGCATGTGTTCATAGGTCGTCTTTCCATTTCCATCGAACGTGGGCAAGGCCTTCATGGCCGCTTGCAGAATTGGATCATATCCCAATAGGTTCAGCGGAGAAGCAGAAAATAGGTCATTCTGCTGATTTTGATCTTGATCTACCATATTGGCATTTTGATTTGGCGGTAATTGCAGAGGCTGCAACGGGTCTGGTTGAACAGGTTCTTCCGACACTTGTTGCTGCCAATTGAACTGCTCAGGAGCAATCGGATGATCTGGAGAGTTGGGAGGACCTGGGGGGTAGCCAGTTGCAGTGCTATCTAGAGTTGGACCTTGCTTGACAACTTCAGCTTCCCTTGATGATGATCCGTCCCAAGAAACATGTGTTCTTACTAGCCAGGGACGCTCTCCGAAAGCGTCGATGTCAAGCTCGTAATACTCGGGTTCTTCTTCAAAATTTCTTACTCTCCATCTCGTTTGCATGAAGATAGGATATGCTTGGACTGGTCTGCGAGACTTGGAGGGTGTCTGAGTTCGACAGAGTCAGAGTCGCCAGATGTTCAAAAAACCATCAGCAATGAAGTGAACATCGACACCTTCAATGTTGCTTATACAGTGGGACTAGTCCCACCGAGCGTGCCAGAAAAGTACTGTTGGTTACAAATCTGCCATGAGGAAAGGATTTTTTGTCATTGCGCCCTCAATTCGCCCAACAGCTTGAAAGGTCGGAAGGAAGGAAGGAATGCCTTCCGCGCAAATCTTCGGAGGAGGCCGACTTCCTATGTAACTTTTCGGTTTCAAGATAAGAGAACTGGAAAGAAATAAAAGAGATAGGGGATAGAAACGGTGGTATTCAGCTTTGGGAAAGAACAAGCAGCACAGTCACAAACTGACAACTAAACCAACAACAATCAAAACAATACATGTAACAGAAACCAGCTATGAAATTCTTCCCTATGTATCCTTAAACACGCATTCCAGGCTCAGATAATTGCCAATGCTGTGATCCAGAGTTCAGAATGACAGCAATCAAAAAAATAAACGAGTAAATGCAGAAATGACACGAATAAGGCAGCATAAAATAAAGAGACACAATTGGAGCCAAAGTATGAATTGTATTTGATACAAATAGTATTAGCTACAACAGCTTTCTTTAGCAATATGTTCCCCCCCTATTACAATAAAATGAACTGCTATTTATAGCAAAACTTCCCCCCAGATTACAACGTGGGCACAAATACCCAAACCTGCAAAAGCCGTAAAAAGCGGCCATATTTAATCTTTATTGGCCGTAGATGTACTTGACGCATGGTTCTCCCTGATTCTGGTATGGCCTTTGACATATTCGGTAGCTGGTAGGGGATGGCCCATTAATGTGGTGGATGTAGCGGTACTTTGTCTCAAATGCCCACTATTGTTTGTCTTCAATGGTCACCCACCGTGATACTTGAGTATGGCCTTGGCTGTACTGAAACAGGCTCTGATCCCGAAAAATCTTGAATTTTTACCTTAGGGGAAAATAGCTTCTTAGGTGGCAAAATTTGGGCGGGAAACCACCTCAAAATGCTTGAAAAGAAACGCTGCTTACTACCCTGGAGCTGGCTGGCTACTTTGGTCTTGAACAAGGAAAAGTTACCCTGAAGCGCTCCAGAAGGAGAGACTTGCCCTTTAGCGCTACCAAATGACAGCGCTTTAGGGCACATTTTGTCCCTTAGCCAAAATTGACCCTTTCCCAATTTTTCCACTAAGTGCCGAAAAATGACCTTGAAGCGCTCATCCTCAACAAATTTACCCTAGAGCGCTCACGACTGCAGCGATCTGGGGCACTTTTACACTTAGGAAACTTTGCGCTCCTTTTTTTTCTTCTTGGCGACACCGAAAATGCCCTAGAGCACCTCGAAAGGGAAAAAACACCCAAAAGCGCTCCAGACTGCGGCCATATAGGGCAAAATTTCACACTTAGCCAAAAAAAAGGGACTTCTTGGTCATTTTCACAACTTGGCCGAAAAGTGCTCCATAGCGCTCGGGAAAGGAGATTTTTCCCTGGAGCACTCCAAACTGCAGCGCTCTAGGGCAACTTTACACTCAGGAAATTTTGGGGCTGCTTTTCTCCTTCTTTCTCCCGACTGCCCGGAAATGCTCCATAGCGCTCCAGGCCGGCAAAATTACCCCAAAGCACTCCAAACTGCAGCGCTCTGGGGAGTATTTTACACTTAGACAAAAAAAACAAACAAACAAGCATCAATTTTTAAAACCCTTCCAGATTTGCTCTACAGCGCCCTAAACCGGAAGGTCTACTTCAAATCGCTGCTTAGCTGCTGCGATTTAGGGCCGAGTCTGGAAGATAGCAGAATTTTCAGAAATTTTTCAAATTTTACACCCCTTGCAAATGTGGCAACAGGTATGTTACAAGAGATGGTTTTAGTTTCTCTCTTTTTGCATTATCAAGGATGCTGCTGAATTCATTTACTTAATTGCTTTGTTCAGGTTGGGACTAAAAAAGCTCGGGAAATGTGGTTTCTTTCATGATTTTATAGTGCCAAGGAAGCAATGGAAATGGGCCTAATCAATACAGTTGTACCGGTAAGATACCCTTATCTTCTGTGTCACTGAACCACAATTTTGGTTTTATAGAATTTGGCATTCTGTTTAAAATACTGTGGCTCTCTTGCTTTGTTTCAGTGACCATGCTTCTATGAAGCAACAATCTGCTTACTTGGTTGCCTGCATTCAGTCAGCTTTGGCATGATAATCTGGATGGCAAAATTTTAAAGAAGTTGTCATTATTTACCAATAATAGTCTAGCGGAAAGCTGAATGCCATATGAAGTCCACTGTTACAAACATTTTTTAAAGCAACCTTCTGAGCTTGCTTTGTGTACTATGACAAATTCAAAATGTGGTCTCATTAGGTAGTAGCCTCTTGGTCATTTGTTGGAACTGTAATGGTACGATATGGTCTTCATCGAGTACATTTCAGGATGTTATTTCTTCGCAAGATTTGTTTTTATCAGAGAGACCCATGAGAGCCCAAAACAACCTCTTCCACCTGTCACTGGTTACTTTTGGGTTTCTACTTTAAGACATGAGACATGTCGATTAGGTGGCATTCATGGTTCGGGTAGTGTGGTCTGCCTCATTTGGAGTCTTGCCCTCGTCAGCATGTGTCATTGGTCGCATCAGATGAGCAGTCCAGATATATGTGATTTTAGATCAAGAGGGGCCTACCCCCTCTTAGAGACATCTTCATAGCAGTATGTTATTTTCCTCCAGTGTTGTCAATGTTTGTCATCCACTTTGATGGTGACCCATATTTGGATATCTACCCCAAGATTTCTACATATTCATCAGTGGGTGATGTCATTATTTTAGGTGACTTCAATGTGTGTGCTGGGACCTGCCAGACACCTTTTCATTATCTTACAAATGATGAGTTCTATCTCTTCGAACTCTTACCTCAAGGATCTTGCATTCATCAGGACCTCTGCTGATGAGAAGCATCCTGTTACAGTTTATGGAAAACACTTGATTTAGTTCTGTGAGTGGCATGGCCTCTTTGTTCTCAATAGGATTCCTTAGTTTCCTAACTCCTCCAAGTTCACTTGTTTTCCACATGCGGGAGGTGCGAGTGTGGTTGGCTATGTCATTGCAAACAGGACATTGCTTTCTGATATTCAAGTGAAGTTAACCCTTCAAAGTTGTTTATTCAAAGTGATGTACCTTCACAAATGATCTATCGAGTATCAACAAATGTAGTATGACCCAGCTCACTTTGAGATCATGATCATCCTATGATGTTGGGAACCCATCTGTCTTAATCGACTGTTTCCCTCGATTGAAAAGATATTTACTTCTTTGATCAACTTCTGTTTACTGATGAGCTAGATGTCACTCATCCATGGATTTGGAAATCTAATGGTTGCAGCATGGGAAAGTCATTGCTTGATAATCTTGAACTTATCCTTTGCCACATCAAGTCTGTCCCCTCATTCAATGCAATATGTATCTCTTTTATTGATGTTAGTTAGTATGCCCAAAATAATGTTAGCAATCAGGGCGTACAGCATTCCTAAATCTACATGATCTGCTTCTGTTATTTTTTTACTTTGGAACACTTCTTTTTGACTTCTTCATGCTCTTTTAATCAAATCTTATTTTTGAGTCTAATTAACCTAATTTGGTCATTCGTGGACATTGATGTAACTTCATTTTGTCTGCCTTTTTTTTCTCTTTTTGGCCCCATCCTATCCAATTGCATGATTAAAGGTTTAATTCAAATAGATGCTTTAGGCAGTAGTGTTGACTAAAGTCATAAGCCTCTTATGTTCTGTTGTTATGCTGTAGTTATGGCATGATTCGTATTTGGTTGTTATGGGTGTTTAGGGGTACATTAATATTGTGTTGTGTGTGGGTAGTTGGATGGGTGAAATGGTTTTAGTCTGTCACCCTTCATACCAATTTTTATGTATCCAGCCATTTTGGCCTTGAACATTCATGTGACTTGGCCACAACTATTCTTCTGGATTTTATTGCAGACCTATTGAAGATTGCAATAGACCCATTATGGTTGCATATTGCATTGTGTATATGACCTGATCTTCCACTGTGATGACTTTCTTTCTTTGCATAATATTCCATTTTTTTACTGCCTTGTATTGTATTGTGTGGCATATTGTGAATTGCATGACTTCAATATTCCACCGTAACACAGATAAAAGCTTCCTTATTTGAACAATCTGTTCTGCAGCCTGGAACTTTTTATCAAATTCTTGATCCATTGTCTCATAAGAGAGAGAGAGGGGCTCAAAATCTGCCAATGAGGCTCAACATTTTTTTTCAATTTATCAATTTGGTTTTTCATCATGGTGAGGACTAGTTGCTAAGAAGTATAGATGCTGTTATATTTTTCTTGTTTCAACTCCTCAACTTTCCCCCAAGCCCTGTTGGATCTGGCTTGAGCATTGAAGGATAGAAGAATATTGAGCATTTTGGCCGACGTAGCGCATTTCGGCCAATGCTGGATTTCGGGAGCGAACCTGAGCACTCTGAGCTTCGGGGCGAACTTGAGATTTCTGGCCGACATAGAGCATCTTGGCCGACATAGAGCATTTTGGCCGACGCTGAATTTCGGGAGCGAACTTGAGCACTCTGAGCTTCGGGGGCGAACTTGAGATTTCTGGCCGAAATAGAGCATCTGGACCGACATAGAGCATTTTGGCCGACGCTGGATTTTGGGAGCGAACCTGAGCACTCTGAGCTTCGGGGGCGAACTTGAGATTTTTGGCCTACATAGAGAATTTTGGCTGACATAGAGCATCTTGGCCGACATAGAGCATTTTGGCCGACGCTGGATTTCGGGAGCGAACTTGAGCACTCTGAGCTTCGGGGGCAAACTTGAGATTTTTGGCCGACATAGAGCATTTTGGCCGACATAGAGCATTTTGGCCAACGCTGGGCTTCAGGGGCGAACTTGAGCACTCTGAGTTTCGGGAGCGAACTTGAGCATTCTAAGCAAACTAGAGCATTCTGACCGTGCCTTAGCCAATTTTTCAAGCCTGAAATGGGCTTTCACTGGCTTTGCCTCCTGGGGTCATAACTTTTGATCCGCTGCCCCGATCGCATATTATAATAAATCGTCGGAAAGCTTGCGAAAATATCCGCAATGACAAAATATACAAAGATCATTTTATTCACTTTATCATCCCCTTTTAGGGCCTACGAAAATTCCAGCACTTCTGCATGCTCTTTGCCGCTTAAAGCTTCATACTCAGGCAAAATTTTGTCAAAAAATTTAATGTGGCAAAAATTCCAAAATCTACCTGGGCCGTCTTAACAATTTTGGAATCCTCAATTGCAGGATAGTTTGAACGAGGAATGTGAGAGGTGGAAAACATTATTTTTAACAATGGAAGAAGCGCATTTGGAGGAGCAACAAGCAGACATTGTTCGGGCTACGGAGAACGTTTGTGCAAGTTGTGAGGAAGGCACAAACGTGGAGTGTGCACAAGATGAGGCAGTGCGACTGGTAACACCAACACAAGTGTAGGGCAAAGTGCCTAGAGGTGGTAAGGATGGGAGTCAAGCACAAAGGCAACTGTAGGAGAGTGTGCTTGAGAGACCATATTTGACGCTCGTGTATTCGCAAAGGAGATTGCTAAGGGTGGGAGCACATGGTAGTAGCCAAAGACTGTTTGTAAACAAAGGATCATCAAGTGAGGACGAACAACCACCAATGGTTAATATTGCTGTAGTTGCAGGCAAGTAGAAGTACCCAAAGTTTATAGGTGATGGGAAAGAATACCCAAAATGCCATATTGGAACATGTGAAATGATATGGAGAGCCAATGGCATAGATGATGAAGGATCATGGTTATGATTGTTTTTGGCCACATTGTGTGGAATAGCAATGGATTGGCACTTGAAACGAGGACAACCATTCACAACATGGGATGAGTTGAAGACTGAATTCAGTAAAGAATTCAAATTGCTTTGTGATGACATGGAGATCACTAGTGAAATTTGTTCAAAGAATCAAAGGAATGACTAGAATATCAAGTCATATAATGGTCGTTTGAAGGAACTTATCGATAAAACTGAAGCAAAGCCAATCCTAGATGGAAATTTGAAGTTTTTGGTTTGTTCAAGGTTTTTTGGTTGTCTACAAGAAGTCAATCCATCTCTCCTTTCTATAACTTCTGTAGTATATTGTGTTCGATTTCAAATTGAAAGGCTTCCATTATCCATCTCTGGCTTCTACACATTATCTCCCTAATGGTCTCTATGGATATATGAATTGGTGCCTCACGCTTATATCCCGAGATTTTGATCATCTAATTTTCTCCGTCATACCTTCGGGCACAAAAATCTATGATTTTTGGGCACTCACACACTTTGAGGTACTAGGAATTTTGCTATTTTGGAGGTCCACAGTCTACTAAGAGCCTCTTCCTTAACTGCACTAGGAGGATACCGATATTTCCTCTATGGACACTAGAGTGTGGCTCATGATGTGGCCCCATGGACTTTTCCTATTGGATCTTTGTCCTCTCTAACATTCCTTTTTCTTTTTTTGCTCTTTTGGGGCTGACTTGGTTGTAGTGGCCTGTACTCTTCATCTCCATCACTAGTCTCCAATTCTATGTTTTCACCCTCCGACATGCGTTCCAACACCTATTCTATGTTTTCAGCCAAAGAGTCAGGATTTGTTGTTGTTATGCCATATTGCAGTCCAAGATCTTCCAATGAGATATACTTTGGCAGATCAGATAGGTTCAAAAAAAAAGCAAGGCATGAAAACAAGAGCAGGTTGCACAGCAAGCAAGGCGGCCTAAGCAAATTGGGCGTTCCAAAAACGAGACGCAGAATTAAACTCGCAACTGTGAGAGCCTTGAATTGGACCTATCATTGCCTTTCTTCTGCTTCATTGTGCGCCTTACAGAATTTTTTGCCCTAAAGATGGATTTATTGTTCAGAACCCTCTGGTTGCTAAAAAAATCCTTTTGGGAGTCCTCTACCAAAAATGAAACTCTAGGCTGAGTACTTTTTGTGTGCACTCAAATGGATTTCTTATGGAATTGGAATTTATTAGGTAGATTGTTGGTGGCAAGAAGAATGTCCCCAAAACCTCGTGGTGTTGGAAAACTGCAACACGAACATTCTTTTATGAAATCTGAAACTGTGTTGAATCTTTCTCCTTTGTGTTCAAATAGGTCTTTCACAGAATTAGAATCCATTGAGGAGATTGATGGTAGTGAAAGAACTTCTCTGAGTGGAAATGAGAGCTCTTGGATGGTGAAAAGTAAAAGTGAATTCTAAAATTCACTTTACCCTCTTTTTATAGTTAGTGGCACTTTTCAGGATCTTGATTAGATTCGTGTTGGTAGCTTCAACTTGACCATTCCCTTGTGGGTAATAGTTTGATGACGCTTCAACACAAAACCATGTTGAAGTGCAAACTGAATCATCTTTCCCTTGGTAAAAACTAATGCATTGTTGGTGATGACAATGGAACATTGGAAGGTACCCCAAAACGGGTTATGATGTCTTCTAATAGTTGTAGCACCATTTCTTGGTTTGCTTCTTTCATCAAAACTGCCTCTACCCACTTAGTGAAATAATCCATGGCTATAAGGAGACCTGTGGAGTGCACTGGACAAGGGGTTGATTTTACCTATGAAATCTAATCCCCATTGCTGAAACGACCCTGAGACCATGATAGGTTACAGTGGCATTGGAGCCTTCTTTCTCTTCCCTATAAAAAAACTGTAGAAATGAAATTTCACATGCTCACAAATAGTTCCATTTCCACTTAATAGTAGCTCTACAGATCTGCAATCATTGTAGTATAGCAACAATAATGCACAAAAATCTGCAACAACAATAATAACAGTAGCAATAATAGGAATAGCAGATAACAGTAATTACAACAGTTTTATATTAACAATGGCATTTATGATACAACATTACAGTTTCAGCATTACAATCTCAGCCTGCAAACCCTAGGCTGAACATCCTTCATGGCTGCATACAACAATGGACTGCATCAATCACCTTGCATTGCTCTCCTTACTGCACATCCTCTATGGGTGAACAACTTGAATGAATAAGGGGGGGGGTTATTTATACACCCAAAAGTAGTTATGTTCTCCAACTACCTCATAAATTCCCTCAAATTACATTTCATGTGAATTTGCTCTTGCATTACATGACATTTCCACTACAGGACGAAATAGCTTATAATTCTAATTTAGCCGACATAATTGAATTACATGACTTTATTCTTACGTACAATATTAAATTGCACTTTACAACATTATTAAATATATATGCACGTGCATTTCGTCAAACACTTTGCATACATTTACAAAATAACACATAATACCAAAACTGGTTCAGCAAATAAGGACATCTCAATTTGCCTGTCTACACAAACTACATGACACTACATGCCAGCGATTTGGAAAGCCATTATGTCGATATTTTATGCCACTACATGCCTTTCAACTGCAGGAGTTATTTGAGAGATGGCATTTGGATTTTGTGGGTCCCTTGAGAACAACTCAGAGGAGGAAGTGTCGGTATATCGTGGTAGCAATAGAATATTTGACAAAGTGGGTAGAGGCAAGGGCACTACCAGATAATTTGGCAAATAATACAGCCTGATTATTGTATGAATAGGTGATTACAAGATTCAGAATCCTACTACAATTAACGAGTGATAGAGGAGGTCACTTTGTAAATGAAGTCATCAAGAAGCTGACAATATATTTTGAGATTTTGCATTCTTTGTCAAGTTCGTACTACCCAAGAGGAAATGGGCAGGTGGAGGCGACAAACAAAATTTTGGTATCCACTCTTTATAAAACCTGTGGAGGAAAGGTTGCCATCAGTCTAGTGGACATACAGGATGACTTTTAAGCCCACAAAAAACATACGCCATTCTAGTTGATGTATGGTCAAGAGGCAATAGTGTCAGTGGAATTCTTGATACCTAGTTTGAGGGTAGCAGTGGAAAACCGACTAGGATATCAAGAAATCCTAGAGGAGAGGCTTGCGACACTAATTAGACTGAAAGAGAAAAGGGTTATGGTGCAATGGGCAATTGAAACAACCCAGAAAAGGAGAAAGTTGTGGCATGACAAAAACCTTAGGAAGTTGTAATTAAAACAAAGTGACTTGGTTTTAAAGTATAATAGCAAATACGAAATCAAGCCAGGATAGCTCAAAACCTTATGGCTTGGTCTTTCCAAAGTTGTATAGATGATGGAGAATGGCTTAATGAGGTTGCAAAAATTGGACGGGACAATAGTTCCCGAAACTGTGAATGGGTCCAAACTGAAGCCTTATAAAGTGCAATGTCTGTTTATTTCCATGGAGGAAATAGAAAGAAGAAGAGTTGTGCAAACAACAGAAAGCACCTTAGAACAATCAAAATCATCAACAAACCAAGGACGAGGGAGGGATGAGAAGGTTATTTGCAGAAGGGGAGGAAGCATAGCCAATTATAGAGCAACAAGAGTTAGAACCTCATCCTAGAGAAAGAAGAAGAATACGAGTACATGAACAATTCCCGGATAGAATAGAAGAATATGAACCTGGACCTAAGAATGAAGAAAGAGTTCAAAGTCAGGAACTAGCAACGGTAAACTTGATAATTCTAGAAGGAGCTACACAACAGGCGACAAGAGTACACCCTCAAATAGAGCAGTAGGAGTTAGTCCAACGTCGCAATGGATGAAGAAGCATAAGGTTGTATGTACGATATCCAAACAAAATGGAGATATATGACTAGGAGATACCGACTCTAGAGGAAGGAGGAGTTATAAATGAGGAGTTGGCAAGATATAGTCCACTAGCTCAAATTGGGCTCATACAACAAAGAATGCAAGAACAAACGCAACAACTACAAGAAGAATATGAGATCTTGCAAGAAAACAATGCGAGATTGAGAGAGCAAATCATCCAGGAATTGGATGATACCATACAAAGAATTGATGATCGCCAAGCTACAAGAAGACAAGAGCTCGAACAACAAGAAGTAGAAGAGGGTGTAGCACAAGAACAAGTGGCAGAGCTTGAACAACAAGAAGGGAATGTAGAGGGCGAAAGACAAGAAGAGAGGCTTCATGAAGAATTGGTAGGTCCATCACCATTTCAGATTACCAGAGAAAAGGTTGTTGAAATATTGTGGAGGGACATTGAGGAAGTTACTACATCACCAAAAGTGGTAGGAAGGAACTGGGTAATAGATTCTAGTGATGATGGTGTTGCCCTAGTTCAGAGACATAGTAGTAGTTCAAGCAGTAGTTCCACAAGTTCGTCCTGAGGTAGACTATGTAGAAGCATGCAGACAACTGAGAAGGAAAAGGAGAGGTAAAAAGGCTATAAAGATATTTTGAAATAGTACCTAGATGGACCCTACAAAGAGTACGTGATAGGAGGAATGATTCAAGTACTGATTTTGACTTCTCAACACAATATAAAGAAGCATTACCAGATTGTGAAACATAGATGCTTTGAGGAAACTAGATGGAGAAGACGATTGTTGCGGGCTGATCGAAGATAGATCTTTAAGGCAATTGTCGTCGGGAAGTCAGAATCAAGAAGGGCAATTGACAAGGATACAACTTTTAGAAGTGCCTTCTAGTCATTGGGAAAGAGGGGAGCTGAGCAAACAACAAGAGCAACAAGAAGAAGAAGGTGACTTAGGCATTTAGGGGACGCAACCAAGTCACCGCGAAGGTCTAAGGCAACCTAGTCAAGGGAGGAGTTGGATTAATCTCCATCTTGGTGGCTCGAGGGGAAGAAATTTCCCTCTTGCTACCCCTAGGTGGTCGGGTCGATCTAATGAGCCGCAAGGACCATTCATTGATTTTGCACAAAACAATCAAGTTGAGCATGCCCTTCGGGGTGGACCATTTGGACCACCTCGGGGACCATGTTCAAACCAAGCAAGTCATTTACGACAACCAAAGGGATTAGATGGGTCTCGGGTAGCTAGGGGTTGGAAGAGGACTACCTCAAGATAGGGAGATTTGTCCAATGAACAAAGGAAGAGCCATGGCATGAATGTGGGGCCATGGAAGAATTGTTCAAGGAAGAAAAAGAGAGCAAGTTTGTCAAAGGCAAGCATGAGCTTAGCAAGTTGGCAAAGGAGTTAGGAGAAGAACTTGCTCACCAAGTTTGGAGGTAGACTTAGTTCGAGGGGATTAAAGTAGAAGTCGCCTAAATGAAGTCCTCGACAAGGGGTCGTACAAGTCAAGAGCAACAACAAAGGGATTTTACAACAAGATGTTGTACAAGCCCAGAACAAGACAGTCGTACAACAAGATGTTGTACAAGATAGGTAGATGGAAATGATTGTATGATCGATGATTGTACAACACAGGAACAAATCATACAACTGGGGATTGTACGATGCAAGAAGGAATAGATCATACAACTAGGGATTATACGATGCAAGAGCAAAGAGATCGTATGACATGACGAAGAAGGAAGAGATCGTACGATAGGGGATCATACAATGGATCCGGCAAAAGGTTGTAAGACATTTGTTGTGAAAGAACCCCCAGAACAACAAAACGACACATTGGTAGGGGATGTCATACAAGTTCAAGTTAATGTCGTCGTACGACTTATACGACGACCCTGACACGTCAACAAGTTGTCGGTATGTACAAAATATACAGTTAGTTGTGTAAAAATAATGAAACAAAAAACAAATAGGACAAAAAGTGCATGCAGTGCTGAGGTGGTGTCCAAGCAACCACATGTAACGTTGAGGTGGCGGTCGAACGGTTATAACTGCTTTCTCAAGGAGAAGGTTATAAATAGAGCGCGTAAGCTAATTTAAAAGGAGTAGAGTGTCGTTAAAAGGAAACATTGTAGCTGAGAGCGGGGAAAGTTGTAAAGCGCTAACCGAGCCCTAAAGGTGGCCACCAATGCAGACGCATGGGAAGCAAATTTACAGCAAATAAAGAATAGGGCTTTAGAGAGTGCTTTAGCGCCATAAAACTTTGTAGGGGAATGGGAATTTTCAATAGGAGGAATGAGAGAATTTGGAGGCAAGGGCTTGTGCAACAGAGCATGAAAATTTTGTCTAAAATGACGAAGGGTAAAACGCTAGAAATAAGAGCACGCAAAATTTTCCTAGAACCTCCATATAAAATTTGCACAGATGGGCACCTACTTTCCAAAACTCTTCCAGAAAGGGTTTCTACATGATTGAGTAGGAAGAAGAGAAATTCGTTGGAAGGGTAAACTGCTCTAGGGAGGAAGGCTGGCCAGTAGGAAAATTGCCATACAAGGACGCGAAGAGCAAAAGTACAAGCCTGCAAGTTGATGAATTGGGTAGGAAGAATTGCTGTAAAATTACTAAGTGAGGCCATCTTACGTCGTATGAAGTAATCAGAAGGTCGTACAAAAAGACCTACTAAAGACCATCATACGACATAAGGGGAGTAATTGTACGATTGAACAGAAGGGAAAGACTCAACGTACATTTGTTGTATGATTGGTAGGAGACTTGTATGATTAGGAGTAGGATCATACAGTCGCTGAAAGAGTCATACAGTTATAGGGAGGATCGTAAAATTGAAGCCTGTCGTACATTTGCAAAGGGAGAGGTCATACAATTCTAGTTGGAAGAAATTGTACAATAGTAGGTGGAATCATACAATTGTACGATTGGTTGTACAAGGTGAGCATTGAGTTGTATGACAAGTGAGCAGGATGAATGCAAATGAAGGACAAGAGGAATAACGGTTTTTGTGAGCACATAGGAAATATTGTGGGACGACAAATTGAGTGCTCACTTGGTCCATTACATCAGAGGGAGTATTGGCCAAGAAGAGAAGAATCGCAATTTACAAGAAAGACCAAAACCATCCCAGTACTCATAAGTGAGGGCGTGGTTATTGGCCTTGGCGAGGTCATGGTTTTATACCTAGATGTGGGCACGGTTATATGGCGGAACAAATTCAGCCTACCAGAGAACATCAGAATGAATCTCCCACTAAACATCAGAGGGAACTTCGGAGTGAAGTCCATAAAGAAAAGATGCTAGAAGAACAAAATGATTCCCAAAGTGAAACAAAAAGGAAAAAGTGCCATTTTGACTCAACTAGCAAGGGAGTTTTGCTGGAAATGGTGGCAGGAAACTCCATCAAATCATGAATTGAAAGCTACATTGGAGCAAATTGGGTTAAGCATTATTGCAGAAGTCCTAGTTTTTGACAAGGATTTCTATCGAGAATAGGTGTTGCAGATGATTCCTATGATGAAAGGCAAATGCAACCTTTGTTCGTATTGAGAATTGGCATTTTAAGGTGGTATTCTCAGTAGATATTTTTTGGCAAACATTTGGATTGCTGCGAGGAGGAATAGAAGTAAAGAAGGCACATGTAGATCTAGTTGAGTGGAACGGGCTGATTCAAAAATTGACAAAAATTAAGCTTGAGGAGAATGCTACGAAGTCTTTTGGCTCAGGAGGACGTGAAATCAAGTAGAGAGCCAGCTGAAGACAGATGAAATGAGATGTGTTATGAATATTGATATGGCAAAGTTGTCAAGAGAAGCAAGATCATCGAAGATGCCAGTATGGTTGGCACAGTCTATGGAAGGCATCATGCAAGGGGTGCAATATGATTGGGGGATGTACTTGTCACATAAAATTCAGAATTTTCTAAAGTGGCAGACGAAGAACTTTTCCATGACACTTCATGCCATAGGAATTATGCTTGATGTAGTATCTCATGCCAATATTCCATTCTATGGATTGACTGCTCCAAGGGATTTGCCAAAAGATCAACCTACAATTTTGAGGTGGGCAAAGTCAGTACCAATTGCAAAATCCACTCTAGTAAAAGGGAAGACCAAGAAAACTGCAAAGAAAGTAGAAGTGGTCACAGGGAGAGAGAGGCTTTGAAGGAGGTACACCATAGATGCGAGAGAAGAAGGTTGACAGAAGATTTGGAGCAAGAAACTGAAAGAGCAGCACCTCAAGAATTGCTACCGGAGCAGCAAATTCAGCAAAGAGGGGAGGAAGAAGGACCGCCAACAAGTCCTGTCAGACGAGGAGACAACAAGAATAGGAGAAGACAATTCTACAAGAGCAACAGCTTCCTAGACCAATTGTGCAGCAACAAATATTGGAGAGAGAACCAGCTGCAAAAGTTGGAAACAGATCGGAAGAGGAAGATATTGAAGATTTATGGAAGGGCCACAAAAAGAGAGAATCTATGGGTCACTGCCTTTGGTTAGCATGGATGAGCTTGAAATATTGGACAAAGTACAAGTATGGATTAAAGATATAGAGACACCACCAAAAACAAGGGTGGAAAGTCCAGAAAGGAATAAGGAGGTGGAGATTGCACCTAAAGAACCACAAAAAAAGAAAAAGAAAGCGATGTTTGAATTTGTTAGAAAAGGCGGCAATAGCCAAAGATCGGCTAGTGAGGAGAGCATGATAGAAAGGCAAAATGAGGAACATTGTGATCAGTTGGAAGGATCACAAGAATGAAACAATGAACAACATGATCAATTGGAAGGATCACAAGAGCAAAATGTTGAACAATGTGATCTGTTGGAAGGATCATAAGAGCAAAATGTTGAAAAGTGTGATCTGTTGGAAGGATCACAAGAGCAAAATGTTGAACAGCCAGAAGATGTGCAGGAAAGAACTGCAGAACGAACGGATCAGTAGGAAAGAACTGCAAAACGAATGGATCATCAGGAAGGAAATGAAGAAGTACAGCTGGGAGAAAATAGAAGAACGCAGTCCAACCAGCAGGAAGAACAGAATGTAGAACAGGAAGAAGGAACCAATCAAGGGTTGCAAACACATTTTATGATTGAAATACCCACTTTTGGGTTAACTAATGAAGAAGGAGAAGAAACTGATGATCGGGTGGATGAGTTCTTTGGAAAAGTAATGGAGATGCTGGATAATATATGATTGCAGTTTCAGATGGGCTGTGTAGGGCAGCTAAGGCGATGGAAAGCCAGGGCATATAATGAAATGGATAAAGTAATGTAACAGGTGAGGAATGAAGGAAGGATGGGGCAACTCACTGAAATTTATGAGAAGCATCCTTGGGAATTACCAACTAGTGAAGTAACTAGCATGATTGGAGTGAAGAAGCTGCTAGAAAGAACAAAGACTAATTACAAGGTGTCTCCAAGAGTGTATGTAAACACAGGTCTCTCACGGCATTGTGCATTGGACACAACAGAGGTGGAATACAGGAAAGCACCACCATAACTGGCACTATTATTCAGTAAGTATAATTTTTTGACACATTGGATAGACTGGTTAACAGTAGGATTGGAAAGGATTTACCAATCCAAGGAAGAAGAGGTTAATCAGCAGGAGGAAACGCAAGTCGCAAGGAAAGAATCGGAAGCTACAAGAAAAGAAATGGAGGCCATGGAGGACGAAATGGAGACGATAAAAAGGGAAGCAGAAGCAATGCGAAAAGAGATTGAGATAGAAATGGCCAGCCTAAAGCATAGTTATGAAGAGCAGCTGAAGGTTGCAAAAGAGCAGCTGATGGGCACAAAGGAGCAGTTGATGGATAGAGTGGAGCAGCTGAAGCTCATAAATGATCAACTAGGGATAAAAAATGACCAGTTAGAAGATAAGGACAAACAAATGAAGGATAAGGACGAACAACTGAAAGGCCAGGATGATCAGCTGAAGGTTAAAGATAAGCAGATTGCAGAATTGAAGAGAGATGCAGAAAAATACAATGAGATGGTCATAAATTATAAGGCAATGCTGGAAGTAAGGGAAGAGCAACAACAAGCTCATGAAAAACAGTTTTAGCATAGGGATCAGCTTATTGCTGAGAAGAATGAAGAGAAAAGTCAGAAGGGAGCCTCGAAAGAGAAAAGTCAGAAGGGAGCCTCGAAACGAGAGAAGCAATTGATAAAGAAATATGCATTAAAGGCTGTTGAGATCAGTCAGTATGCAACAAGATTGAGGGATGAACGAGAGATCCTACGAGTTCAGCTAACTGATTTGGGCGGACCACAATAGCAACAGCAGCAGCCAACTGAAGGAAAACAGCAAGTGTCAGTGAGGACGCCGACTAATCTAAAGTGGAGGGAAGATGTAGGCGGCAAATCTACCTCCCAGAAAAAGAAGTGAATTTTTGTACAGAAGTTGAATTGCAAATTTTGACAAAGTTTTGTTTAATTTGTGACAAGTTTTTAATTGTAATTTTGGAAAAGTAAGATGCAAAATGAAATGCGCATCAAATTAGATGAAATTAGAGTAAAATGTAATTAAAGTTGAAATGAAATGAAATTTGGTGAAATTAGCATGAAATTAGATTTGATAAAAATCAAAGTTAGAACCTTAGAAAACATTAATGAGTGCATGTTCAGAGGTTGCAGGGTGGTAGTTGTAAATGATGCCCTATCCCAGGAACCACTCAGATCGGCCTGGGACAGGCATTGTAAGGCCCCCCCTTCTTTATTTTGATGCTATTGTTCCTATGAGAGATAGAGCGGAAGGTAGTGACGTCTATTGATGTGAATGTATGTTGGATATGCCTTTGAAGTAACTGAGAATGGAGTAATAGCTATTCGATTGCCATTGTCACTTAGACCTGGTGATCACTGTAATTGTAATTCCACATTGCTGGTTGCAGTAGTATATAATAATATATGCAACCATTACTGTGTAATTTCGCCATGCATGCGTGTACGAATTGTTGTGTTGTTTTTGTTGCTTCCCCTTTTATTATTGTAACTTGTGTGAATTGGTTATATTGCAAGATTAGTTAGTATTGCCATAGGAAGTGTCTTTGTAGGTTACAAAGTAAGGTGGAAGTCTGCCGTGAATCATATGGTAGTTACAGTATGAACCAACTGCTCATTGAAGGCTATACAGATGGTTGCATTTTGGATTGATTTAGTAGTTTAAGACCGAACTTGTATGAGGGAATACGGATGTGTGTTGCCATAATAAACTTGGTATATTGAACAATTTGTGATGTACAAGTTGTTTGTACGACGAATGGGAGATTTTGTACATTTCATTTAGTTGTGAATTTTACAACATATGATCGTACGATAGGAACAATTGTTGTGAAGAAGAATTTGTACAATTGTGTCATCGATGAATCATATGATAGAGGGACATCATACTAGTGTTATCATACGACGGGTTGGATCATACGATCTAGGAATCATACAATTGTTATTCCAGCTATGTTGTACGACCAAGCATAGTTGAGAAAATCTGCAAAAAATCCCGATTTTGCCGATTTTTTCCTGATTCACAAGCTAGCTGATTTTGCCAATTTTTTCCTGAAAAATTCTAATATCCATGAAAAAAGTTTTTCAATGAAAATTGGCATTTTCTTCGGTTTTTTCAATGAAAAATGTTGATTTTTTGCCAATTTTTTTCCCCATTTTTTGCCAATTCCAGATTTTTCCCAACTCTTTTCCATGCCAATTTCGATCCGATTTCGATTTTCTCAACTATGCGACCAAGTGTTCCATTCCTGAATTTGTCGCCACCTTCCTTACTGGGAATATTGCCACTCATGCTACAGTCGTGGGATCAAATCAGGTAGCCAAAGATGCCAGTTCATCAGCTTTGGTATTTTCCTCCCTGGGCACCACTTGAATTTCATAGGTATCAAAGCTTTCTAGTAGGTCCCAAATTTTGTGCTTGTATGCTTTCATTTGTTTGTTCTTAGTAGCACACTCATAGTTAACTTGTCTCATCACCAATTTGGAGTTGCCTAATATTTTCAAATGCTTGACCCCAATTTCTTTTTTGCTTTTCTTAGTCCTATACATAAAGTTTTGTACTTAGCCATGTTGATGGTGTAGTCGAAGAGCAAATGATAGGCAAAACTAAGAAATTCTCCTTGAGGGCTTTTTAATTGAATCCCTACACCAACACCATTTTGGGTCCTTGCTCTATCAAAATTCATGACCCAAGGTTATCCTCTACACCACGTATGCATCCCTTAGTCAACGTTGGGAATTGTTTTGGCTCCTCAAAAACCATGTACCCATTTCTGTCTCTTCAAACAACCCTTTGTTGTTTTGTTCATTGCGTTCTTTGATCATGCCAATAATTATATCTCGTTCAAACATTAGCTCCCTTGCATCAAATTCCTCATCCACGAATTCAGGCAACTTGTTCCAGTTCATTATCTCACCATCCTCTAGCCTATGTAACAAATCATTACAAGGGTGCTTATTCTTGATCCTGATTATTTTTCCATCCCTTGGCACTTTCATATGCGTGTAATCAGCTAGGTACCCACTACGTGACAGTTTCCACATCCAATCTCTTGACAAAAACATACCAAAATAAAAGGCAAGTCTACCACTACTAGGTTTGAGGGTTGGGCTATTGTCATGTCTAAATATTTCAAGGTTCCTATAGCATTTACTTTGGTGTCATCCTTCTAAATGGGTGCTCTTGTGATAGTGGTATATGTTAGACCCATTTCCTCGTAGATTGCTCTTGGCATTACTATTACATTAGTCCCTAAATCAACTATGCAACTACGAAGAAGGTATCCTTTGATTTTCAAAGTGATGTAGAAGGGTAATGACTTCATTTCTTTAGGCTTGGGGGCATTAATTACGTCTCTGGTACTTACTGGTATGTTTGTTGGATCACTTGCCATGAGGTTCTGTTTGCCTACAACTGTTGCTTGAGCTGGCATTTGTCTTGATTGTGTGGCTCTAGCCTTGGCATAGGTCTTTTCCTGCTCTTTTAGAGCTCCTTGCAATAAGTCTCTCTGACCAGGTAGCGATAAGGCTTCCAACATGCTTACTTTGGCAGGAGTCTTCCTCAATTCATTGGGGATGTTAAATCTGGATTTTTATTCACCATCTTTAGCCCCATGCGTGAATCGCCTATACTGCATTGTTATAGCTGCCCATCCCTCATTGTCAAAGAGGGGTATCTGGTATATTTCTCTCGATTGCCCTATTCAATTCTTCCATTGCTTTTTCTTTGTCTATTTGAGCCCTATTTGCAACCCCTTTAGGTCCTCCACTCTTGGGTACCTTGTTCTATGGTGCCATAGCATTTGGTGAGGAAGGCCTCCTTGCTTCACTTGTTGTGTTGATGTTGGGTCCTGACCTGGGGTATGCACCGACGTTTGGCCTCTCTTCAAGACTATGGTTTTTGGATTTATTGTGGCATTTCATTTAGATTATGAGGTTGAGGTGAAGGTCTGAATCTTGGTTGTTATTTAGTAGCCCTCCTCTTGTTGCTTGAGATAGCATCCTGTTGCTGGTTCATCCATAAGGCTTGCTCCTTAAAAGGGTAGAATTCATCCTTGAATATAGTGCAATTTGCTAGTACAATGTTATTCATGTTCAGAGCCACTTGCATCTAAGGCACACATGCAACTTCCTAATTCATCCATTTTTGGTTGATGGCTTGCTGATTTATCCACTATTGGTCAATGACTTGTTGATTTGTCATCAATTGACTGGCCCCAACAGGTGTGTTTGTCGTTGATTGACCAGCCATCATGGCCTCTTGGGCTTGGCATTGCTAATTGTAAATCATGATTTGTGTTGAAATGTGTGTAATCTAATCTTGTTAAACCAAGGCCAAAGCTATGAAAGAAGAGCTTATGAGCACAATTAATGTAGCCTACGAGCAAGTGTATATGTAAGCTTATAAGAATTCTTCATGTAAAGCCTTTGGGCATCATTTATGTAAGCTGTTGTCCATGTAAGCCTAAGGGCACTTTTCACATTTCACCCTTAGTGATATTGGTTAATCCACCTTTATGGATAACCTTGATTAAAGGGTGTAATTTATTATTATTTTATAATTGTAAGTTAACCTCAAAGTCAATTCAATGTTGGCTTGAGGTTAACTACTCATTGGGTTTTTTGGTATCACTATAAATATCTCTCAATGAGTGATCATTTGTTTGATTAGTGTGAATAAAATGTGAAATATTGGGGTGTCCATAAGCACCCACCTTCTATTCCATCTTGCAAATTGTGTCTTCTCTCTCTCTCTACATTTATTATTGCTATCTTTAGTTCTCTCCTGCTTCTTTATTGCATATGATTGTGGTGGATGTATGTTTTGGAATGTTTCTGGAAAGTATTGCGAATTTGGACATGGTATCAGGGCAAGGACTAGAGCTATGCCACTTGTTAGTGAAAAATAACTCTTTTTATGCGATTGAACATATTGCTTCCAAACTATATCAGCCTTCAAGATTCAGTTTGTAATTTCTAATTCAATTTTCAAATTTTGAATTTCGCTTGGTGCCATTTTTCTTGCTAAGGTTTTGCACCCTTCCGCATAAAATTTGCACACATTGTGCACTAGATCGATCGAGTGCTACTCCTTGAAAATGATTACCGCATGAGTGAACACATTAGTAAGGACAACACAATGGTAGATGCACTCGTAGTTTACTAGAAGGTCACAGTTTCAAATCCTTCTTGGATCATTCTTTTTTCTCTTTAGCTCATCGTCGTCTATAGTCTTGAGGTGATTTAGCCTACGCCCATCTGCACCAGAGAGTGGCGTGATGGCAAGAACGTTGGCTTTTGAGGCAAGTGTCACAGGTTCAAAACTCCATGTTTGGTTGTTGCAAGGGAAATATTTTTTTGTGATGAAGTTGGCATATGTGCTCCCTTCATTATTCTAGCATTAGACGTGGATCTTGCAACTTCTCTCTAGCCCAATGTTGTGGCACAACGTTTGGATCTCCTCCTTGTTGGCTTGAGGTCATCAGTTCGAATTGCGAGAACTATTTTTTTGTATGAAGTCTCCACCTGAAGGCACATCAAGAGAGGCTATCCTCTCTTCACATTCAACCAAACTCTATGGAGTAGCGGTTGGATGTCTTCATTTTTGTAGTTATGTTAGTGGTTCAATTCCCATGAGCAATGTTTTTGAAGAAAGTCTCTTGCCATGTGATGGATGGCATATGCGCAAACATGTGGTAGAAGGCTGCTCTTCCATCCCCAACAATACTCTTAGCATATTGGTTGGGAGTGATGCTTGTGGCGGACAAGGCCCATGATTAAAGCTTGGTGCTAGTCCTTTATTCTTTTGTTTCAAGGTATGCTACAATCAACGCTGCTTTTCACTATCATCTTTCCCTTTGTGCTCCAAAGGCTCGCATGGCACATTGGTCCATTCATTAAGTTGAATGGGGAAGGTTGTGGGTTTGAGCCTCGTCCACTCCAAACATATCAAATTGCATCTATCTATATATATATATATATATATAGAGAGAGAGAGAGAGAGAGAGATGAAGATTTGCAACCAATCATATCAGTCAACTTGTCAATCCATGATTCGCCAATCAAAAAAGGCGGTATCTAGTCTGATTGCATCAAGTGGCTGAATTTGATTCAATGGATTTTGTTTTAAGGTTTAACAGTTTGCTTTTTTTTCTTGTTTTAAGTGCTAATATATTAAAACTTCTAGAGGTCATAACTGTTGCATATGGAAGCGTTTGGAGCCCATTTTTTTCTAGATTGCATAGTTTTTCAAGCTCTATACAATGGTGAGTTTAGTTTATGGACCTGTTACAGTTCTACATGGGATTTGTGTGCTAAATGGATTTATTAGGGTACGTTACTTGCCTCAATGGGTGAAATTATAACATTTGGTCAATTGAAATGGCAGGATTACTCAAAAGCAAGAAAATAATGAATCATAAGGTGGTCTCAATGATCAAGAACTTGGTAAGAAAGAGGAAGCTCATGGACTCTTTTTTATGTTAGTTGAACCACATGTACTTTACCACATCAGAGAGAAAACTGATCCTATTGAGGTGTAATGTCCCCTTCTTAGTCGGACAACAGGAGATGAGTGAACTTGCCTACTCAAGGGTTCTCGTAGGCAGTGTCAGTTGGTTGGGAGCCCACCGAGTGACGTGGATTGTTGTTTGGACGAGCAGAATTTTCTGTTGCCATCTTTTCAGGCCGTTTCGGACACTTGTGGGAGGACTTACTATTTTTAGTAAGTCAGTTAGCTGGGGAATCGGTGGAAACGAACAGTACGATTGAATACCTCGGCAAAATGGGTATCCATTTCCATAATTTGTTTGGGATTCCGGGGTCTAGGAAGTAGAGATTTTAATGTGTAAAGTTAATTATATTAGAATTTAATATTTAATATAGTTTAACTTTATAATATTTCATATGTGGGAGATATAAGGTTTATTAGTTACTTAAAAAACAAGTAGAAATATAAAGGTGACTTATAATATTCAATTGTTAATATGGTCAGCCAAGTTATGAGAATTAAAATTAAAATGTTTTATTTTAATGTTGCTTTGGAAAGAGGAAAAAAGAGGTCGACCCCTCTTGGAGAGTTATAAAAAGAGCAATGAAACTTCATTTTAATCATATTTGGCTATTCATTCTCTTGGAGCAATTTTGAGGAGTTCTTGCAGAGTTGCAGGGGTTTCGAATTCAGCTTGTTGTGTGACAAAAATCACCAACAGGGACAACATCCTCGGAGTTGAAAGATATTCTCAGGGTGTTCATGAGCAGCTCTACTTCAGGGGTTGCATTGGAGCTTTATATCTATAGATTTATAGTGGTTTTCAGGGGTTTTGGAAGGGATTTCGAAGCATATTTTGCATACATTTCTGTAGCATTCATTTCTCAGCATAGCCGTACAAGTGGAGTCATTTATTGTATATGATTCCATGATTTGAGTTGGGGTTTTAAGGTGACTTGGTTATTTTGCTTCTACAGTTCCAGCCGTTCCATTTAGAGTGGGTTTCTTATGGTTTCAGGGCAGATTTCAAACATTTCTTGCTGGCCATAATTTCCTCTAGCCTGGCCGTACCATATCTTGCCTGGCATTGAAGGTGGTTTTTAATATTCAGATTTTGGGTGCCAATTAATGATTGTAATTGAGGCGTCTAAGGATTGGAAGCTTTCCTTTGCATTGATATTGTAAAAAGACATCTTTTATTTGTTTCTGGGAAAGAAATACATATATTCCTGTGTTGCTGTTTAGCTATAAAGTCACCATTTTCAGTCTTGTACAAATTCCGGGTATTTTGATACTTTCCAAAGTCCTTTAGAGGGTTTATAATTTTATATAAATATTATCTAAATTACAAGTTTCATTTATTTCCGCCAAGTAGTTTGCTAGATATTATTTGTTCAAGTTGTCAGTTTAACTTTTTTCTGCATATTCTGTACTTACATAAAAAAAATACAAAAAAAATCAGAATATTGCACAAAAACCGAAAACCTTGCAAATTTCCAAAATAACAAAACAAGGTAGAAATTTCGTATCTCAGCTTGGGTGGGATATTACATGAGGTATGGACCACTTTGAAAGATCTCTATGGAAAAGTAAGTCTTAGTGGAGGTAATAGAATAGAGACAGAGCTTTGCAATCTCAAAAATTCATATTTTAGCAGTGTTGAAGACTAATATCTCACTTAAAGCTCGAAAATCTGAGTTAGCTATAGCAAGAGGCAAGCTAAAGGGTGATGAAGAGTATGACAACTCTATTACTTCCAATTTTTCTCCTCCTTTTCATACAGTTGGCTTGGTTCTTTATGTAAATGCTATGACTATCAAGGATCCACAACCTATCTTGAAGGACTTTTCAAGCTTCTTATTTATTATGAAGTTGCAATGAAAAATTATGGGTCTCTTTCTCATACATAGGTTCATCTAAAGGACTTCAAATCAATGGAATCTAAGGCTCAATTTGCCAAGGGCAAGTCTAAGGTTTCAAAGAAGTCAAATACTTGAGAGTATTGTAGAAGGGAAGGACACTCCATAAAAAAATTCATTACAAGGCTGAAGAAGATTGAGACAGAATTCTTAAGAGCTAGACAAAAGCTTTCTAATGATGAAGATGAGGATGGATATGGCAAACTGGAGGCCTACTAGAGGATGAGCGTAGTCCTCAAGATGAGGATGATCTACTTATGTAGACCTCAAGATTTGCACCAAAAAGCAACAAATCAATGTGGCTGATGGGATAAGTTCACGTTGCAGCGAGCAGGGCGCTTAGTGAGTGAGGCGCTTTGGACCAACACTTGGCGTTTTTCTTGAAAAAGCAAGATTTCACAAATCACAAATTAGGCAAGATTTTGGATCAAAAATGGAGTCGCCATTTGCATGAGAAATTACAAAGCATGAAATCTAGAATAGAAAACAACTCGTAAATCTTAATGCAAAAATATTTGTGGGTTTCGTGCACGTTAGTGAAACTTGCAAACCTTTTTACAGATCTGAGAAATATGTGATCTACTTATGTAGATCTGCAAAAATGCATGCGGGTGAGTTAAGATCGATTTCGTATGGTTAGCATCGGGGCGTGCTAGAACTGTTGAACATGGAAATCAGCAAGTGTAATTTGTGCTCGTGACCATAGTTCAACAAATGGATGGTGAGGTTTCTACTATCCCCAACCTCCAAATCTTAGGCCGGTTCCCTTCTATCTTCTATCTAAGCTGAAAAATAAAGAGTAAGCTGAAAAATTAAGAAATAAAACTAATCTAAGATATGCAAAAAACAAATAAACTGAGAACAAGGAAAGCAAATTGATCTAAAGTACAAAAAATAAATTGATCTTTTGTTTTGGGAGGAAAAGGGTGTGAGAGAAAAATAGAAAATATAGTTGAAGTCATACTGAGGTTCAAGGCTTGGTGCAAATGACTTCTTCAGCAGAGACTGAATAATTGTAGTGTGTAAGATCTTTGAATACCTACAACAACAATCAAAGAGGACTAACAGGAGAAAGGAGGGCAGAGCCATTGATTTCACACATTCATAAGGCAAAAGGTTAGAGACAGTCGAATATGAATGCCATGCACAATTGTTTATTGATTTTGCAATTTGAATGTTTTTACAATCTTACTCCGAAGAGTAGCTCTAGTATGCTTCAAAGGCCAAAAGACCATTACAATGAGCATTAAGCTCTTATTTATAGTTGAAAGTGCAGCCACAAAATGGACTACATACAATGTACCTTGGTGATAATTACAAGGTGACACATCCTTGTGCTTAAAATAGACACAGATTGGGACTCTTTGCCAAGTAGGGTTCTCTAGAAGCAAGATGTGTCCAAAGAAAAGCACCTATGAAATCTTGATCTAGTGTCTTCACATCTTTCATCTCATTTTGTGTAACAGAACTTGATCTGGAAGCGATGGCAGTAGTCAACTACTGCACTTAGTAATTATTTTGTAGATGGCATTGCAGAGAGAGATGGCCTGGAAACACTTAACTTTCCTCAAGTCTTTATCCTTTGGGATTAGGACTATGAAAATGGCATTCATGACTTCAAAATATTTGGAGAGGATTGGAGTATTCAATAACTTATCTTAGTAATAACTTATCTTTGAAGGTAGAAGAGAAGCTGAATAGAAGGTTTGAAAGCAAGCAGAGGGAAAGAGATCGTGGTGGAAGGACTGGTGGAAGACCATATGGAGGACAAAATAAAGAATGAAGAAGTTAGCAGCAATCGAAACCAGAAAGGGGATAATGCCTACCGGCCTCGTGAGAAAAATAATGGTGACCAAAGAGGAAGAGGAAGGTTTGGACGAGGACCTGGAAGAGGAGGATTTCGTGGAACCTATTTCCAATGTGGAGAAGAAGGACATCGAGCATACGAGTGTCCATAGCATCAAGGAAGGACGAATAAGAGACCTGAAGGTAATGCACAAGCTGCCTATGTAGATGAAGATGTTGAATCTGACCATTCTGAAGAGGTAGAAGGAGGAGAAGTTTTTGTCACAAGGAGAGCCTTTCTAAATGAGGAGAAAGATCCAGTTCAGAGGAAGAGTTTATTTCGAACAAGGTGCAAAAAGGTACTGTTTGTAATGTTATCATTGATAATGGTAGCACTGATAAGCGTAGGAGGAACAAAACCAATTGATTGAGAAGCTAAAATTAGAATGTTTAGTGAGAGAGCAGTTGTTAGAGGCAAGGAGTAAGGAATTCAAGCATCGCAATTAGTTGATAGCTGAAAAGGATGAGCAATTGGCAATGACAGCCAAAAGGGAGGTCGAGACGAAGGCCAGACTACTAGAACTTGATTAGAGACCCAATCATTATAGTGTGCAGTGGGCTCGATACCATACTTATGCCAAGACTTTGAAAAGAGATACAAAGGCCTTAAAACTGCAAATGTAGGAGTTGGGAGGTGTACTTGTTCCTACTCAACAGAACCCGAGTCCTAGGAGCAAAGGCAGTCATCGACAAAGATGTCGACCAATTTAAAGGGGAGGGTAGATGTAGGAGCCAATTTTGACCAACTGAAGAAATAGTGTATGTAGGAGTAATAAGTGTCAAATGCACATGTAAATGTAATGTAATGAAATGTACATGAAATGCAAGTTTGGTGTGTGACGTCAAGGATGATGCCATTGTTTATTAATTGCAAACATAATGTAATTGTTGGCATTTTTGCCACATTATTTTTTGATAAACTTTGGCCTAAGTATGGAGCTTTAAGGCGGCAAGGAGCATGCAGAGGTTTTAAGTTTTCACGGGCCATAAACGGGGGCGATAAAATAGATGAAATGAGCTTTGGATATTTTATCATTGCAGATATTTTCGCTAGCTTTCCGAAGATATATTATAATAGGCGATCGGGTCAGCGGATCAAAAGTTATGGCCCCAGGAAGCAGAACCAGGAAGCTCAATTTCGGGCCAAAAAATATTCTAAGTGTCGGGGTCTGCCCAACTGTGCTCATCCTCATGACTGCGCTCATCTACCCAACTGTGCTCATCAATTTGTGCGCAATAGGGCAGAAAGACAGGAAAATGCTGCTAAAATATTCTAAGTGTCGGGCCCCGCCCGACTGCGCTCATCCGCCCGACTGCGCTCATCCTCCCGACTGCGCTCATCCATTTGTGCGCAATAGGGCAGAAAGACAGGAAGAAGCAACCAAAAATATTCTAAGTGTCGGGCCCTGCCCGACTGCGCTCATCCTCCCGACTACGCTCATCCACCCGACTGCGCTCATCAATTCGTGCGCAACAGGGTGGAAAGACAAGAACTGCTAAAATATTCTAAGTGTCGGGCCCCGCCCGACTGCGCTCATCCTCCTGTTGCCATATTTTGCACGGGGTGCCATGTCTTCAGATTTTTTGTAAAGGATGCTGCTTTCCCTTCCCTCTTCCTTCTCTCCCTTTCTCCACTATCCCCTATCTTCCCTGCCATCAGTTTCATTCTCTTCATTTAACCCCCCCCTTCTTCTGGCTGTTTTTCTGAGAGGGCAAAAGGCCCAAAATTTTCTAAGTGTTTTCTAAGTGTTGCCGCAACCCGACTTCGCAGCGAAGTCGGGTTGCACTCTTAATTTTGTGCGCACTTGGGGAGCTGATGTGTGGAGCTGAGCCCAAAATTTTACTAAGTCTTGAGCTGCCCGACTTTGCAACGAAGTCGGGCTGCGCTCTCAATTTTGTGCGCACCTGGGCAATGTCAATGTGGGACATCTAGAAAATGCCTAAGTTTTGGGACCACTTGACTTCACAGCGAAGTCGGGCTACGCCCTCAAACTTGTGCGCAGTTGGGCAGCTCACTTGAAGAGAGCAGCTAAGTGCTGGGACTGCCCGACTTCGCAGGGAAGTCGGGTTTCGCCCTGGAGGAAGTGTGCAGCCAGGCGACTTATCATAGTGACTCCAAAAAACGGCTAAGTGCTGAGCTGCCCGACTTCGCAGCGAAGTCGGGCTTCGCTCACTGACCTGTGCGCACTCGGGAAAAGAACGTTGAAACCTGCCCAAAAATTTTCTAAGGCACGGAGGCCTCCCCAACTGCGCCACTTCCCCCTTGCGCTGCCTGGTTGCGCTCCAATTTTGGGTGAAGTTGGGTGAGAGAGAAAGTATGAGCTCCTAAGGCAGATTTTTCCCCTTATCAGATTTCGACAGGTGTCCAACCTCGAGATTCGAGTCAGAGATGCGACGGGAGGTGTGCGAGCGTGAACTGACTTATTGTACCTCAACTGCCCTTAGTCAAGCTGACTCGAAGCGTCATCCACCGCAATGCCACGTAGCTGCTAAGTTTTTAGGTAGACCTTGCTGCAAGTACGTTCCATGCCGGCAGAGGTCAACATCAGCCGCTTTTTGCCGCTCTTGTTAGCTTTGTCAGTTATTGTCAAGTCTGGGATCCTGTGCCCAAAGTTGTAATGGGGGGAAAATTTACGCTATAAATAGCTCCGCAATATCATTGTAAAAGGGTGGAGGGGGGACATATTGCTAGAGGACTCTGCTGTGACGGACCACCTTCTAATTAATTCAAAGCATCCTTGGCTCTGCTTCTTGTCTCTGTATTTTATGATGCCTTCTGCTAAGTATTTCTGCTTCATGTCCATTTATATTTCTGTCTGTCTGAATTCTGAATTCTGGATTTGGGCATTGGTGATTATTTGGATCTAGCATACTAAACAGAAGGATACATAGGGTAGAATAACAATTGCAGTTTCTGTTACATGCTTTGTTTTAATTATTGTTGGTTTAGATGCAAATTTGCGATCGTGCTGCTTGTTCTCCCCCCACCCGAAATGCATGATATTTACATCCCTTTCCTGTTCCCTTATCTTTTTCAATCTCTTTCCAGTTCCCTTTACCCCCTTTTTAATCTCTTTCCCGCCACTCTTATCTAAAAACCCCCCAAGTAGGTTAGGAAAGGAGTCGGCCTTCTCCGGAGATCGGCACGGAGGGCATCCCTTCCTCCCGTCCTTTCAATATTGGTCTGCGGGTCTAGGGTGCATTGACACACCAAGTCCTTCCCAGGTGGCGGATCCGTGGCCAACAGTTTCTGGCATGCCCGGTGGGACGAACAGTCTCCATATTTTTAGGAAGCCTGAGGTTGGTGAATCTCTGGCTTGCCTTCATCTGGCAAAACACCTGGCGACTTTGACTGAGCTGAAGATCCAGATTTCTTGATCGCAGGCACATTTTTTTTAAGCTAATAGAAGACACCCCGAAGGAATCAAGGTTTGGTGAGCAGCCTTGACCTCACAAGCGAAGAAATGAATGTTCACCTACAGTCTCCATATTTTTAGGAAGCCCGAGTTTGGTGAATCTCTGGCTTGCCTTCATCTGGAAAAATCACCTGGCGACTCTGACTGAGCTAAAATATGGAAGCCCGAGTTGGTGAATCTCTGGCTTGCCTTCATCTGGAAAAATCACCAAGGCAAATCCCTCATACTATGCAAAGCCCTAGAATGCAGTTGTGTGGAGCTCGAGAGGAAGATCTCGTCCAAAGTCAACAGTGGGAATATGCAAACACCGCCCAAATGATGAATAATATGGTTGCTTGAAGTTTCCATCAGGAGACGGGCCAAGAGGAGGAAAAAAATCCAATGGCAAATTCTGAACACAAAGAGGGCACATTTTTGCACCATTTTTGTGTCCTAGAGCATAGCACGCAAGCATTCAGCCAAAGCCCAATAAGCATGCCTCACCAGGAGGTTGATCCTGAGGAGACCCTGACAAAAAGCCTATCGTTGGAAAGCTCCTGCTATCGCATCAAGGAGTTGGAGGAACTCGTGCTCGAGAGCCCACAGGTGGTGGACTCTCTAGAGTGGTGGTATTAGCTCCAACCATCACCGCAACCGGTACCCGAAGAGGGCTCTTGTATGGCAAATCTCCTTGCCACATTGTTCATCAATTGTATGGGTACCGGCATGAATGATAACCTGCCACGTCGCACCATGTTCGCGACCTGGCAAACTTTGGGAGGCCAGCCGGACTTCAAAGATCAACTGAAGTACAATCAGATCTGGTCCGGACACTACAGGTTCACCGGATGGGCAACCAAAGCTAGATTTGTGTTGGCGGCATGCCAATCATGCCGCAAAATTTTGTGTAAATAATATAAATAAGTCGGCTAGTATGCAAAGATTTAGTTGTTTTCTTAGTTTAGTTTGTGCAGTGTTTTTTTTTTATTGTTCCAAGAGGGCCATGGCCAAGGGTTTGAGAAAAAGGTTGCTGCCGGTAGTGAGTATCAAGAGGATGGCGAGGGTGACTCTATTGCCCAATGGATAAAGGCCTGGGTCCTCACATTGAGGCGAGCTCAATGCCCCGTGAGCCGCCAGTAATGTTGGCATTTTTGCCACATTATTTTTTGATAAACTTTGGCCTAAGTATGGAGCTTTAAGGCGGCAAGGAGCATGCGGAGGTGTTAGGTTTTCGCGGGCCATAAATGGAGGCGATAAAATGGATGAAATGAGCTTTGGATATTTTATCATTGCAGATATTTTTTCTAGCTTTCCGACGATATTTTATAATAGGCGATCGGGTCAGCGGATCAAAAGTTATGGCCCTGGGAAGCAGGACCAGGAAGCTCAATTTCGGGCCAAAAAATATTCTAAGTGTTGGGCCTCGCCCAACTGCGCTCATCCGCCCGACTGTGCTCATCAATTTGTGCACAATAGGGCGAAACGATAGGAAAATGTTGCTAAAATATTCTAAGTGTCGGGCCCCGCCCGACTGCGCTCATCCGCCTGACTGCGCTCATCCATTTGTGCGCAATAGGGCAGAAAGATAGGAAGAAGCAGCCAAAAATATTCTAAGTGTCGAGCCCCGCCCGACTGCGCTCATCCTCCTGACTGCGCTCATCCGCCTGACTGCGCTCATCAATTTGTGCGCAACAGGGCGGAAAGACAGGAAATGCTAAAATATACTAAATGTCGGGCCCCGCCCGACTGCGCTCATCCTCCTGTTGCCATATTTTGCACGGGGTGCCATGTCTTCGGATTTTTTGTAAAGGATGCTGCTTTCCCTTCCCTCTTCCTTCTCTCCCTTTCTCCACTATCCCCTATCCTCCCTGCCATCAGTTTCATTCTCTTCATTTACCCCCCCCTTCTTTTGGATGTTTTTCTGAGAAGGCAAAAGGCCCAAATCGACTTCGCAACGAAGTCGGGCTGCGCTCTTAATTTTGTGCGCACTTGGGGAGCTGATGTGTGGAGTTGAGCCCAAAATTTTACTAAGTCTTGAGCTACCCGACTTCGCAGTGAAGTCGGGCTGCGCTCTCAATTTTGTGCGCACCTGGGCAATGTCAATGTGGGACATCCAGAAAATGCCTAAGTGTTGGGACCACCTGACTTCGCAGCAAAGTCGGGATGTGCCCTCAAACTTGTGCGCAGTTGGGCAGCTCACTTGAAGATAGCAGCTAAGTGCTGGGACTGCCCTACTTCGCAGCGAAGTCGGGTTTCGCCTTGGAGGAAGTGCGCAGCCAAGCGACTTATCATGGTGACTCCAAAAAATGGCTAAGTGCTGAGCCACCCAACTTCGCAGCGAAGTCGGGCTTCGCTCACTGACCTGTGCGCACTCGAGCAAAGAACGTTGAAACCTGCCCAAAAATTTTCTAAGGCACAGAGGCCTCCCCAACTGCGCCACTTCCCCCTTGCGCTGCCTGGTTGTGCTCCAATTTTGGGCGAAGTATGGCGGGAGAGAAAGTATGAGCTCCTAAGGCAAATTTTTCCCCTTATCAGATTTCGACAGGTGTCCAGCCTCGAGATTCGAGTCAGAGATGAGACGGGAGGTGTGCGAGCGTGAACTGACTTATTGTACCTCAACTGCCCTCAGTCAAGCTGACTCGAAGCGTCATCCGCCGCACTGCCACGTAGCTGCTAAGTTTTCAGGTGGACCTTACTGCAAGTACGTTCCATGCTGGCAAAGGTCAACATTAGTCGCTTTTTGCTGCTGTTGTTAGCTTTGTCAGCTTTGTCAGTTATTGTCAGGTCTGGGATCCTATGCCCAAAGTTGTAATGGGGGGAAAATTACGCTATAAATAGCTCTGCCATATCATTGTAAAAGGGTGGAGGGGGGACATATTGCTAGAGGACTCTACTGCGACGGACCACCTTCTAATTAATTCAAAACATCCTTGGCTCTGCTTCTTGCCTCTGTCTTTTATGATGCCTTCTGCTAAGTATTTCTTCTTCATGTCCATTTATATTTCTGTCTGAATTCTGAATTCTGGATTTGGGCATTGGTGATTATTTGGATTTGGAATACTAAATAGAAGGATACATAGGGTAGAGTAACAGCTGCAGTTTCTTTTACATGCTTTGTTTTAATTATTGTTGGTTCGGATGCAAATTTGCGATTGTGCTGCTTGTTCTCCCCCACCCGAAATGTATGATATTTACATCCCTTTCTTGTTCCCTTATCTTTTTCAATCTCTTTCCAGTTCCCTTTACCCCCTTTTTTAATCTCTTTCCTGCCACTCTTATCTAAAAACCCCCCAAGTAGGTTAGGAAAGGAGCCAGCCTTCTTCGGAGATCGGCACGGGGGGCATCCCTTCCTCCCGTCCTTTCAATGTTGGTCTGTGTGTCTAGGGCGCATTGACACACCAAGTCCTTCCCAGGTGGCGGATCTATGGCCAACAATAATATGCGGTAAAGTATGAAATGCATGTGTGAATGGGGAAGATGTTATGGGTGACATGTCCTGGGTAGCAATTATTGGCAACTATCAAGGCCTAAAGTTAAATAGGACCCCCATTCATTTGTGCAGTATGATGACATTAGGAGAGTAGCATGTATCGGAGAGACTATGTAATGTCCCCTTTTCTAGGCAGTCAGTGTGCAGAGCAGGTTAGCCTATACACGAGCTCCCGTAGGCTAAGTTAGACATTGGGGAGCCATGTGGAGGTGTCAGAATCTTCATCAGTTGGTAGAGAGCTCCTGTTTGGCGGTCGTTCGGACTTGTTCGGAGATCACTTGACCGGACTTGCTATTTTTAGCAGTGTCCATTTTTAGGGTTTTGGATGACGACTGGCAGCTCAGTGATATTCTCCGGCGTACTGGGTGTCAGGAAACCTTCACTGATGGTTGTTCGGAGGAGCAGTGAACAATATTTTGATGGATGAAGATAACTTAAGTGATGTATTATTTAATAACATTAAGATCACTTACGGGATGTTATAAGGGGAGTCAGCTTTATTGATGTTCCCTTCTCGTCAATAGCCGGAGCAGAGACTCGTAGCCTAGTCACAGGAGTCCCCTAGGCTGGACAGTTCAGGTAGGGACTCATATTGGTGGAACTTTGGTAGTTTCCAGGTGATAATTCAATGACTTCAAGTGTTGACCTAGGGAGTCGGCGCTAGGAAGGCAAAAGGGGCCACTTTATAACATTATGTTATAAAGTTAAGTTATAAACTTTGAAAACAACTTAAAGTTGCACGTCTAGGCTAAGGGGGGATTGTGGCCCTCTTTTATGAAGAAAAGGACATAATTTAGAATTAAAAGAAAATAAAGTACGTGCAACCCTAAGGGCGCCCCAAACCCTAATTTTGCCCTAATTGTTATGCAACGTTATATTATGGTGTTGAGGCTTCATTTTGGGATATGGAGGATTTAGTTTTTTTTTTAGGAGACTGCCGGATTTCACAGAGAAATTCACAGGGCTTGTTGAGACGGATTTACTCGACAAGAATATCATAGTTTCAGGTGTGAAAGATCACCTCTAGCTGGATCAGGGATTGGATACTTCCATACAGGAGGTTCATCTGTGCTTCATCAACAGACTGCTGGAGCTGGGTTTTCCACACAGGGTCATTTTCTTGGTGCCTGTCTGAAGGCCATCGTTGTTGAGCTTTATACATCGGTTCTGGAGCTGGAGTCCACACAGGATCGATAGATCTGAAGTTTCATACAGAGGTATTCATATTATTGTTGATTTAATATCAAGGGTTTGCAAATATTGTAAGTTGTGTGCTATTAATTAAATACATTTGGAAAATGAGTTGTGAGATGAATGTTTATTTCTGCAAAACAATATTGCAATGATTATTTATTTCAGTCCAGTAAATTAAGAAATAGATCAAAAAAATTGGAAAAAATCGCAGAAGGGGGTGGCCATTATAGACTACACTATATGCTAGAGAGAGTGTCCATTCTGGATAGTCTGTGTATCCATTGTTGCATTGTATTGCCAAAGCATATGTTTTATACTATTGTTGTCATACAAGCTGAGTAATACAATGATGATTCATCCTTCATCTATGTGATACATGTATTTTGTGTGATATTGTTGTTGTTGGTAGTCTAGTAGATTGTGTGCATATCAAGTTTTATGTGTAGGTGTGGAAGAGTTGCAGCCAAATCGTTGTATGTGGTAGAGTTGCAGTCTAGAGTGTTGTACAAGAATTCCCATACGAATGGATTCGTGGGAAGCATTGTACAAGTGGATTGTAGTGTGCCATTCAAGTGGTGAATTGTCGTACAAGTCACTTACCGATCATCGTACAAGTGAGTTGTGAAGTTGCCATACAAATGGAGAATAAGCTTGTCGTACAAGTGGATATCAAGCTTGTCGTACAAGTGGATATCAAGCTTGTCGTACACGTGCATGATGAGCTATTGTAAAATTATATTGACTACAGTCTTGTGTGGCCTCTAAATCTGTCATTCTATTCCTCCACCATTGGGAAACTCACCACCATGCTACAACATGCAACTCTCCGCCATCCTCACACAACTCTTGGTGCACATCTCCTTCATGCGTGTCTACTTGCATGTTTGGTTGCGCATCCACTTGCACGTCTGCTTCATGCATCGGTCCTTCATCAACGTCAACAATCAAGTCTACATCTTCATCTGCTTTGTTGGCTACATTGTAATCATTCCATTGTCGTCATTGTGCACCTTCCTGAGTAATTTGCTCGTCACAAATCCATGTCACAGGCTTGAGCCAACTTCGAATAGGCAATTGTACCAGAATGTAGAAATGGATGACCCAACTTTGAATGGGCAACGACGCCAGAATGTAGAAATGGATGATCTAACTTCTAATAGACAACGATGCCAAAATGTAGAAATGGATGGCCCAACTTCGAATAGGCGATGGTGCTATAATGTAGAAATGGATGACCCAACTTCGAATAGGCAACAACGTTAGAATGTAGAAATGGAATACAACATAATGCAACACAATTATATTACCACTTAAATGAACAAAATATACAATGCGAATAATTTACAATTACAATGCATACATTGGACACAAACCCTTGTGCATCCACTTGCATGTCTGCTTCATGCATCGGCTCTTCGTCAACATCAATGAACAAGTTTGCATCTTCATCCGCTTTGTTGGCTAGATTGTAATCATTCCATTGTTGTCGTTGTGCACCTTGCCGAGTAATTTGCTCATCACAACTCCATGTCACCAGGCTTGAGCCAACTTTGAACAGGCAACAGTACCTGAATGTAGAAATGGATGACCCAACTTTGAATAGGAAACAACGCCAGAATGTAGAAATGAATGACTCAACTTCGAACACACAATGATGCTAGAATGTAGAAATGGATGACCCAACTTCAAATAGGCAACGACATCAGAACCTAGAAATGGATGACCCAACTTCAAATAGGAAACAACGCCAGAATGTAGAAATGAATGACTCAACTTCGAACACGCAATGGCGCCAGAATGTAGAAATGGAATACAACATATTGCAAAACAGTTTTTTTACCACTTAAATGAACAAAATATATAATGCAAATAATTTAAAAATATATTCCATACATTGCTCACAACATATATTAGACTATGGGGCATAGCAGTTTGGACAACCCAATACAGCAGTTCAAAGGGCCTGACAAAGCAGTTCAAACAGCCTGGCACAGCAGTTCACATGGCCTGGCAAACCATTTCAGACAGCCTGCAAAAGCATTCAGATGGCCTGCAACAGCATTTAGACAACTTGATAAAACACTTCAATACCATGCCAACCTTGATACCCACGTACCATGCCAACAACACAAATGAATGAGGGAAGGGTCTCATTTATACAACTAAGGAGGTAGTTGCATCTTCCAACTTACTGACTACCCAACACCTCATCATTTTCTTAAATTACATTTGACGTGCATTTGACTCATATTTACATTTCATGACTCATTTTATGACTAATGACTTACTGGTATATAACTAATATTTCACTTAACATTACACTTTGTCACATACGATATTACATCATGACTTTATAACATCAAATATATAAAAACTCTTAATGTGCGTGTACTTGACTTCCAACGCACCTATTCAAGTTGCCTGCCTACAACACTTCCCAATTGTGTTCACCAATGTGATACCAACTTATTCTCGGCCTTGCTATTGCAAGTCTATTAGCAAGCTGTTTAAATCACTTGGAAGGTGGGTATCTTGCCATGGGAAGTCTATTAGCAAGCTGTCTAAATAACTTGGAAAGTGGGTATCTTGCCATGCCAGTCCCTCCGTTTGGGCTTTTGGTTAAGGACCCATATCCACAAGTCCAAGGTGAGGGTGGGTTTGTAGGATGAGTCAGGGGACTCTTTCTACATTTTGAAGCCAAGAAATTGAAATCCTTGCCTCCAAAGTCTCTCTCTCAATAACATCACAAATGAATTCAAATGTTTTCAATAAGATATTCAAAGTCTAGTGCTCAATTGAAGCAGAGTTGGAATTTTTCTTTCTAACAAAGATCCCAAAATGCACAACTATTACTGTCTTGGTTGTTCTTGTCAATATATGATGTCTATTTAGTTAGCATATTTAGCTACTATATGATGGTTAGGGAACATTGTACAATCTGTGTAGATAAGATTACCAGAGCACCCGATGACCCTCCGGGGAATGCCTTTGCAGAAAATGTTGAATGTGAGTAAAAGTTGGGATAAATAGATATATTCTATGCAAATTAGGTGGAGGGGGCCTAATTCGACTTTCATGTGACCAGAATGAAGATTCAATGAGGAAATCATATTATGCTGTTGAGTTCTAGATAATTGTGTTAAATTAAAATTTACTTTTGATTGATAGGAATTATATTATGATTGATCAGATATGCAGGCAAATGATGATGAGATTAATTAAATCCTGTGCTGCAGTATAATAACATTATGTTTAAATGCACTATGATAAATGTGAAATCTTTGTTATACTGTTTATAAGTTGAAGTATAGCATAGTCTCTGTCTGAGTGTGTGTGGAGAACGACAATCCACATCTACTATCAATCTGATTGCCAATAATTTTTTATTTAAGTATGTGTAATCTATGGTTCAATTTGTGGAGAAACTAAGTTGAACTTTGACAACATTAATTTCCTGAAGTGTGGGTAACATTTCCATTGCAAGTATGTGGAAACCATATTCAAATGTTTTTTCACCTCTCAAAAACCAATTCTGTATGAATTTTCTGAGCATTTATTGTATTTCAACTTTAAACTCCAATAAGGTATTTTGGTATGAAAACATTCATTTTCTACAGAAATCAAAATATGGGGGCAAAACCTCTTTATTATGCATATAGCCTTCTTGTCACTTCACAGATTTCTTAAAATTTCAGATAACTTGCCACATTGTTCTTCAATGTTTGCTCTCTCTCTCATGCACACACGTGTACAGACACACACACGATGTCCAATAAATCTCATAATATTTCAAACAAAATTCTATGCTATTTAAGACAACTTATTTGCTTACTACATACTGCAGACTTTGTCTTAACAGAATGTGCAATGGAAGACAAATAACTTAAGATTTGCTTTTGAGTTCAATGTAATGATTTTAAATCCGTTTTTCCTTTCTCATAAGGGTAGCTTCTTAATAGTTGTAACTTTACTATCTTTGATTATGCAGCTTGAAAATTTAGAACAGGAAACACTGAAGTGGTGTAGAGAAATATTGAGAAATAGCCCCACAGCCATTCGGGTTTGCAAGGCTGCCCTCAATGCTGTTGATGATGGCCATGCTGGCCTTCACGTAAAGTTTCCTTCTCTTCCTTTCATGAGCTCTATAATCAGTTATTTTGAAATTTAAAATAATCTTTTGTTCCTTTTTCTTCCTTACTTGAGCTCTATGTTCCGTCACTTCAAAGTATGAATTAATCCTTTCTTTAAGGTTCACAATTTCAGCCATGGTATTTGGTAGTTACACTTACTGCCCCCCCGCCCCAAAGTTGAATTTTCCTATGCTAATTCAACCATTCCAAACTATGTCTTTTCCTTATTTAATAGGAACTGGCTGGAAATGCCACATTGTTATTCTATTGTTCTGAGGAGGCAAATGAAGGTAAAACTGCGTACCTACAACGAAGAAGGCCTGACTTTTCAAGGTTTCCAAGGCTTCCTTAACTGTTTAGATGGAGATGTGTCCAGACAACCTATTATGTTCAGATGGGCACTTTGGCATTGAGGAGTTCAGTGTTTTCTAAGCACCAAGTTTGAACTAATCAATCAATGCATTTATTGGGAGATATTGTGTATATTTAATTGATAAATAGCAAGTCATACAAAAATGTTTGCAGGTAAGTATGCTGCAGTGATGACATTGCTAAGAGTTAACTTGTCAAGTATTTTATCAAGCAGATATATATGATTGCAATCTGCTCATACATTATTTAGAATGAAGTGCTCATGTTTCAAGTAGCAGCTGCTATTGAAATAATCTTCCATTGTACTGCATAGTGTGAGTGGAGCTGATAATATGTTTAGTAGCAAACATCAATAATTTCAAAGACATGTATGAATCTTAAGCTGATGTTTTCATGACTCTCTGTTTCTACCTATAGCAGGATGCTCGAAATGAATATCTACTGCAGCATTTTTATTATGGGATAAAAAGATAATACATCATCAAGCAAAGCTAAATACATTACTTTTGGGTGGATCTAGTGTCTACTAGTGAACTAGAAAATAATTGTCTGTATTTAAAAGTATCCTATCAATGTGTACAGAGAGAACTACATATGATTGCAAGAGGTAATACATATATTCAAAAGAAATGCATTTCCAGAGAATGGTTAGCCCAAACTGTATAGGAAAATTTGCATTTAATGTCACCAAGTCATGCTATGCTGAAATCTTTCTTTTCTCCCTGAAGACTAGATTTATACTGAATCCCCTTTTAGCAACAGAGAGTCTGACTTAGAGAGAAAAGTAAAGGAAGACGCAATGTGCATTGCTAGTTGAAAACATTAGGATATTGTTTATTGCTTGTCGTTGATTTTCTAAAGGAATCCTTAAAATAAAATAGATCTCCTTTTCACTTTGAAATTTTATAAAATATATCAAATGCAATCCAACTCTCGTAGATTCTAGTTTTCCCCAGATAATTTGTTATATTACTTATTTCGGTCTCACCATATTTGATTCCAGGTGAATCATTAAACCTTAAGTTTGAATTTTTGCATGAAATGCAGTTCTTGAACGCGATAATTTCAATGTAGCGCAATGGATAATTGTGAAAAAAGCTAGTTTGTTGGCCCTGTGACCTGTCAGGTTCTGCATATTTGCACGGTTGATGCTTGTATTACTTTATTCTTATTTTTTGGGTAGCACCAAAGCAGAATACTAGAATACCCCTCTCCTTTCCATTTCATGCGAAAACTCTTTTGGCTTTTTGATTTTTTATCACAGCGTCTTTTCCCTGATTTTGTTTTTGTAGGAAGTAAAAGAAAGAATAAGCAAAGGCTAATCTCTGGCAACTTCTTGGTCAATCTCCTAATTTAAAAGCGTCCAAATTGAGTCCACAGGAACTAGAACCATACTGCACACTGGAAAAAAAGTTATTGAACCAAAATTAAATAGAGGCATTTAAACGTGTCCAATATATTGGGTTATGATTATGTTAAGTTATGCTTTTCATGAATATTCAGGGAATTTATTACAGTTGTTGACTTTATCAGAGTTGGGGTGCTTTTTATGTTGGTGACCTATATAGCAAACCCATCAGGCATACTTCCCATGTTAATGTGACTATTCCCAAAAAGCGTGTTAAGTGGAGGAAGGCCTACTTGCAGAATATTAGGCCCTTTATTTACCCACCAGACTGTGTATGTATAGTTTAACACCATTTACTGGTGCAGTTATTAGAATAGCACGTCAGATAATACTAGAATATTAACAACATTGCATTGTAAATTGATTTCCTTAAATTGACACACTTTCAGAAGTTTCAAATTCAACTTGAAGTCGCCCTGTGATCTTAGCTGTAGTTGCTGAGAAATGCTTATGCACCTGATTAAGGATATGGAAAAAAGGACAATCAAGATTAAAACTAAGAGATGTAACTTTGTAGCAGACTGAATGTGGATTGTTTTTGATAGGGAGATATACATACATATTGAACCCTGCTTATCAAATTATCAATTACTTAAGGAAAATTTCAATTGGAAAATACACATTGCCTAATTAAACATAATGATCGTTGATCGATCTTCATCTCCTATACACATAGAATCCAATGAAGGTGAAAATCATGTTGTATGTGTGCATGGGTGCAATGGGTACAAGATGGAGCACTTATTGCATACCCTCAATACTTAGGTACATAAGTGCAGGGATACATGGAGTGCAAGGTTGCAAGAATATGTGTGGATGAGACCCCCCAAACCTTGCGTATACCATAATGTAACTAGAAATTCAAAGCACAAAATCACCACATAATTTAGTAGAGTAGTAAATTGAGATCAAATATGAATTTTAAAGGCTTGGATAACAAGTGGGAGCAAAACTTTCCAATAGAAATAAATGATGAGTTTTCCTTTTTCTTTCACATTTTTTTTAACATTTTATTCTACAATTTAGCATTGGTTTGTTTTTTTAGCGAGGTTTGATGTATCGAGTGCGTGCCATACGTGCATTGCACCATATTGGATGCACCTACACAACATATAGTAAAAAGGACAAGTGATTACTCCTGATTTAATTGATAAGAATAGTGTCCATTAGAAACATCACTACTAAATAGGTAAGTTTGAAAGACAAATTGTTATTTGAACTTGATATTGGCTTCTCTCCTCGCGTAGAATAATTACAAGGCATTTGCTTAGCATTGTACTTAGTTGCTTTAATAGACCTAAATTCCTTGTCTTTTGTATGTTATCTTTTATTTCATTTTTGTCCTTTATCATTTTATGGTTTATATGGTTATGTCAACGTACACATATCTGTGATTTATTACACTACTTCCTCTTTTTGTTCCTCACAGGCAATGCTTTACATGGAGAACAATTAAGGAGGTTGAACACTCTCATTTACTTTGTTTGGTAATATATTGTTGTTGGGAGTTAAAGAAGATGAAAATTGTTTGATTACATATACAAGTTTTATCTTAATATTCACAGTAAAAAATAAAACAAAGATCCAAATATCAAAACAATAGACAAATATAGCTTCAATTGAAGCCTACATAATGAGGATAACAAAAGTGAAGCTTGGAAAGATATTATAAAAATTGAGTTTGATGCTTTGCTTGAAGAAAAAAAAAAAAACTTGCTATAAGTTGCAAAGTTGAGTGTTTTATTGTTATGCCTAGCATATTTTTTTGATTAGAGGTGAAAAATAGGGGTTTTTGAAAGGGTCCCAACCCTTTATACAAGGAACCAAATCCCTTTAGCAAAGTGGAAAAGAAAAGCCCCAAGGCAACAAAATACAATAAACTTAGACAAAAGACAACATAAAAACAACACAAGAAATAGCTAAAAATCTAGTATGGAAGTTATAGCTCAAAGAAACTACATTCAAATCAAGAGGTTGGATGATCTTGATTGTTTTGCTTCATTTTGGACAAGATAACAACTTTAATGTCTTCATCCTTCTTTATCTGAACCACTAGAAGATACAACATAAAAACAACACAGGAAACAACAAAAGATTCAGTATGGAAGTTACAACTTAGAGAAACTACATTCAAAATCAAGAGGTTGGATGATCTTGATTGCTTTGCTTCATTTTGGACAAGATAACAACAAATTCCATGATTTCATGCTTCTTTTTTATTTGAACCAAGCTCAGAGAAACTCCTTTGAAAATCAAGAGGTTGGATGATCCTGATTGCTCTACTTCATTTTGAACAGGATAACAATTTCTATGTCTTCATCCTTCTTTATTTGAACCACTAGAAGATACAACACAAAAACAACATAGGAAACAACAAAAATTCGGTATGGAAGTTACATCTTAGAGAAACTACCTTCAAAATCAAAAGGTTGAATGTTTTTGTTTGTTTTGCTTCATTTTGGACAAGATAAAGTTCCATGTCTTCATCTTCTTTATCTGAACCACTATCTTAAGTTCCTCCCAAGTGTCCGTCATCTTCTCGTTGAATTTCCATATTACTAGAGCTGAATTGATTATCCAGGCCTAAAGCTGAAAGCACATGAGGTGGATACGAGTCCACCCATATGTCTCCTTCATAGTTGTTTACTCCTAGATTAGCCAAATAATCAACAACTTTATTCTCTTCCTTGAAAGTATGCATGATTTTCATCTCTTGAAAAGATTGATACAGTATTTTACTATCCCTTATGATTCCTTCCACGGTCCAACTTGGTTCTCCCTTTCCAAGCAAATAGTTAATGATGTTAAGGGAGTTCCCCTCCACTACTATCTTAAGAATGTCAAGCTGATCCAGGAGCTTGATACCAGTTATCATCGCCTTAGCTTCAGCCACATGACTGGTTTGGGTCCCGTAATTCTCTGAGTAAGCTCCTATCATCTTCCCTTTTGAATTTCTTATCACACCACCTCCCCTAGATTTTCCTAGGTTGCCTTTAGAGGCCCCATCAAAGTTAAGTTTTGACCACCCCTCCTCAGGTTTCTTCCATATGGTATTATTCCGTATGTCCTCTCTCGACTTGTGGCCACCTTCGGTATTTACTTCTAATTTTCAATTATTAGCTATCTCTTTCTCTATTCCTTGCTCAACCCCTTCATCATGCTTACTTATTGACAAGTTCTCCTATATCACATTCTTAATTCTAAAAAAGATAGATTTCTCATCCTTGTAACCGTCTTTGAAAATCCTGTTATTGTGCTTCAACCAAATACCCCAACAGAAATGAGCTAGGGATATATTCCATAAATAAGTGAGTCTGGAACTTTTGAAGGGGGTGTGCCATTGTTCAACAAAACTAAGGATAGATTGAGGGGCCACCCAAGAACATTCAAAGGCTTGAAGCATCAAATGAAAAACCTTCCTTGAGAAAGAACAATGGATAAAGAGGTGTGAAATTGATTCTTCATCAGCTTTGCACAAAGGACACATGTTCGAAAAACAGAAGCCTCTTCTTTTGAGATTGTTGATTGTTAAAATTTTGTTTTGAAGGACTAACCAAAGAAAGAATGCAACTTTAGGAGTTAAGTCTTTCATCCAAACTCTATTGATTAGGAATTCTGGAAGGTCTTCATCCCTTGTTAGCAGATAACTTGACCTAGCTGAGTAAACTCTTGTTGAAGTAGGGACCCAAATGAGGGTGTCTTGAGTGGGGCTTATAGGGATGTAATAAGAGAGGAGAAGTATTTTGACAAAAGATACCTGGTGTTGAGTTTCCTTATCAACAGAAGGAATAGAGATATATTTCCATCTTCTCAATAGCCCTTCTCCTTCTATATAATCACTAACCCAAATGCCAAATCTTAACTTTAGGGGTTCCATGATCTGCTTGCATTCCCTCCAAGCACAAAGGGGCTTGTCAACTATCCAAGTGTCCTCCCAGAACAAGATGGAATTGTTGATCCCTAATTTCCATTTTAATCCTTTCAATAACAAAGGCCTTGTTTTAATTAATCCATTCCAGAAAGTTGAACCAAAAGGTGGATTTTCACATCTAAATAAGGGGTTGAAGGATTCTAAATACTTAGCTTTGATGATATTGACCTAGGATGTTTCACTTTCTTTGATTAACCTCCAACCAAGCTTGGTCATAAGAGCTTCATTAAAGTTTTGCATTCTCTTGATGCCCAACCCTCCTCTCTTAGGATTGCACACTTTATTCCAAGCCACTAGGGGAAGTCTTTGATGTTCCTCAACCCTTGACCACAAGAAATGTCTTTGAATTTTCTCAAGAATGTTAGAAACTTTCGAGGGGATTTTAAACATCGAGAGGTAATACACTAGTAAGGACTGAAGAGTAGATTTCAAGATCTACACTTTACCAACCTAAGATAGGAGAGCCCCCTTCCACCTTGCTAATTGTGTTGAAATATTTCTATCATTGCATTCCACAATTCATCTCTAACTCTTCCTTTAAATAATGGTAATCCTAAATAAGTTGAGGGAAAGTCTGCAATTTCACAACCAAAGATCCTAGCAATTATGTTTTATCTAGAAGTTAGAGTGTTGACAAAAAATAGTTTGCTCTTGTTAAAGTTGATGCTTTGATCTGATGCTTGTTCATACTCCTGGAGCACCTTCTTTATGTTCCTGGCTTCTCTTAATGAAGCCTCCCTTGCAATTATAGTATCATCCACAAATTGATGGTGAGTAATTGACTCTACTGTTGTTGTTGACTTTATTCCTTTAATCTACGCTAAATTTTTAGTTGAGTCAATGGCCCTACCAAGTTCCTCTGCCATTATAATGAAGAGGTAAGGGGAGAGAGGGTCCCCTTGCCTTAGTCCTCTTTGATTGGGAAAGAAACTTGTCGTCTGGCCATTCACAATGACTAAGAACATAGGAGTAGATATACATTGAGTAACCCAGTTTCTCCATTCTGAGTTGAAGCCAAAATATTCTAGGACCTTATCCAAAAAGGCCCATGACACCCTGTTGTAGGCCTTACTCATGTCCAACTCTAAAAGCATACTTGTCGACCCTCTTTGATCCATGGAATGCAACACTTCATGAATGGATATAACACCATCCACAATTTGTCTATTTGCCACAAACCCACCTTGGCTTTGAGAAATAATCTTGGGGAGAAGGATCTTCAATCTATTGGCTAAGGTCTTGGTAAGAATTTTGTAGATCGTGTTACAAAGACTAATCGGCCTAAAGTCCTTGAACATATTAGCTCCTTGCTTTTTTAGGATGAGGACTAGAAAGGTAGAGTTCCATTCCTTTAGCAAGGTGTTATGAGCTTGGAACTCCCTCAAAGCTTCACCTATATCTTGTTGAATGATATGCCAAAATTCTTGAAAAAAACTTGGAGGAAAACCATTTGGGCCAGAAGCTTTATCCCGTTGCATTTCGAAAATAACTTTTTGATTTCATCATCTAAGAAGGGTTGTGTTAAGAAGTCATTCATCTCAGCTATAATCATCTTGGGAATGTTCGACATAATAGAGCAAGAGGCTTCTACATTTTCAACAAAGTTATCTTTGAATAAATATTTGAAAAAGGAAATGGCAACATCTTTTATCTCATCTTCTCTTTGGATCAAGGAACCATCCTCTAATATTATCTCCCTAATTTTGTTTGAGCTTCTGTGTTTGAGAGTGGAAAGGTGGAAGAACTTTGTGTTTTGGTCCCCCTCTCTTAACCAAAGCGCTCTGGATTTTTGCCTCTAGAAAACTTCCTCCTTTGCCAAAACATTGTGATATTCACTAAGCAAAGTCTTCTCTCTCTCCTCAAGGTGTTGAGATCTCCCTTGGGTTTGGATCACATTTTCCAAGTCTTGGATCTGAGCCAATAACTCTTTTTTCTAATTGAAGACATTGCCAAAGACCTCTCTATTCCAAGATCTTAGATTTCTCTTGAGGTTTTTCAAATTTTTTGCAACTACAAATATTTTGGTCCCTCTAATGTCAACATTCCACCATTCCTTTACTTTTTCCTTAAATTGGGGGTGTTGAAGCCACATTAACTCAAATCTTGAAAGGAGGAATTTTTGGTCTAGAACCAATGACCATATCTAGGGTCAATGGGCTATGATCGAAGGTAACCTTAGGGAGGGTTGATAGAACTGAATTGCTAAACTTTGTATACCAATCTTGTGAGGCTAGCATCTTGTCCAGTCTTATCTAAATTAGCTTCTCACCTATCCTCCTATTGGACCAAGTGTATTTACTTCCCTTGAGTTCAATATCAATCAGGCCTATCTTTGCAATGAAATCTGCCAGATCCTCCATACCATCATTGTATATATGAGAACCTCCTCTCTTCTCACTAGGTAGTAGGGGGTGTTAAAATACCCTACTACTACCCACAGGAGGGAGAAAGCCCTATGCATCTCTTTCAGATCCCTCCATAACCTCTTTCTTCTCGTAACTGAATTAGGAGCATATATATTTGTAATGATCTAACTATATTCTAATTTTGTATCATAAAAAAGAACTGAAACATACCTATTTATTTTTTGGATGCATGTTCCTTCCACTCTATTTGGATCCCAAAGTGTCCACACACCACCTGAAGCACCATCAATTGCACTTGTTGTTGCTTCTACTTGTCTCCACACATTATTCTTAATTCTCAACATGTTGTTTGAGTCTACCTTCATCTCCTGAAAGAGCAAAATATCTGGATTGTTCATTTTTCTTAAGCTCTTAATAACTCTTTGCTTATTGGGGGCATTCATCCCCCTCACATTCTAGCATATGATCTTCATTTGTTGTTGTGAATGGAGTTGTGACCTCTAGTTAAGTTCAAGACTTTTTGGGTGTCATTGACAATCTCTTTTGATGTTTCTTTAGCTCTTACCTCTACGTTCGAAGGTCTTCCCACTTTTTTTTGCAATCTAGACCTGCATTCTTCCTAGCATTGCATGTTTATCTCATCATATGGGTTTCCAATTTACTGTCTTCCTCTATAGATTTATCTTTGGACTGAGTTGCTTCTTCCTGTTGTATTTTATCCTTGACTATGTTTGAATTCACTTTTTCTACCTTTGTTTCTCTCTCAGACCTCTGGCCATCTAACTTTTTATCCCCTATTTGGTCTTCATTCCCACTTCCCTTATGTTGTCTCTAGAACTCACTTATCTGGTGTAGCTTCCTTTGCTCTATTTGTGACATACCTCCTTGTTCCAAAGGGGCCTCCCTATGCTCAAAGTTTTTGTTGGCTTTAATATTTCTTTTTGACTTATCTTCTATTTCTTGTTCTTAGAAATCCTCATCATTTTGAGGTTCTGTTTGGATCACCTAGTCATCATCTACTGAACTTTCATCCTGAACTCTTTTATATGTACCTAGTTGGGGTTTCGTTAGTTTTTCCATGTCATGGTTTAACATTTTTGTTTGTGTCCACTTCTAAAACATTGAATTTGTTTTGAAAGTTTCCAGAACCTTAAATCTCCTCTCTTTACTTCAAGGGTTTCTTATACTTCTACCTTTGGTCTTTTATTTGGGAGCTATTATCCTTTTTTCTTTATACTTTTGTAGATGTCTTCGTCCTAGGGCAAGATTTCCCTGTATGACCAAACTTCTTACATATGGAACATGAAACTGGAGGATTTTCATATTCGATTTCTTGGTCCCATGTTCTCATGTCTGAGACTAGCCTTATTGAGGATAACAATGGTTTTCCTAGGTTAACATTTACATAGAACCTTGCGTAAATCAATCTCGTTCCTACTTTGGTAGTTGGATCCATTGCTATGGGAGTACCGATGGCTCTTGCAATCCCAACCAAGATGTCTATATCCCAAAAATCATGTAGTAAGCCTGGTAGTCTTACCCAAATAAGGGTTGTATTTATGACTTCCTTATATGGGTCAAAAGTGTAATCCCATTTTTTAAGAGTTAGACCCCTTGTACCGAAAAATCAAGGTCCCTAGAGCATAACATGCATTAGATCTTTAGGGTTTTGAAAAGAAAACAACACAAAGCCATTTGGCATTGCCGCCACCTTTGATTTCTAGGTTTCCATTTCTCTAGCACCCATTTCCTTATGGAGTTCATATTTGGTCTTGGCCCTACAAATATCCTATCAGTCTATTATGTCTTTTCTCTATCGGTCTCATAGCCAAAGAATGGGAGATGTGTAGACAAACCCTTTCTCCCTCCTCAATGGGAAAAATAACATTTTTTTTCTTTTTGGGTCTCAAGGCCCTGAACTACGTTCCTCCATGATTTGCTTCTCACATTAGTCTGACCCCCCTTAGAGGCCCCTCCAAGCATAGATGGGGTTTTTCCATCTCTCACCAGAACAAGATTTGAAAAATCTCTCCAGTCAAATCTATCTTCCTTAACACTCCTTGACTGGATTTGAGTCTTTTTTTGAGGCACCCATGCAATCCACCAAATTCCTCTCTCTTGACCTGTCCCTGATAATCTCCAAGATAGTCAACTTGCAATTTGAACCAATGCCCTCCATCATTCCTTTCCTAATATAAAATATGTGCTTAACCCTACCATTGAGACCGTAGCCGCTACTCCCCTACCACAGTATCCTGCCACCAAAATCGTAGCCAAGGCCATAGTCGTTGCACCCCTACCATAGGAACCCTACCATAGTATCCTAGTGTCGAGAATGTATCCATTGCATCCCTACCACAAGAACCCTACCACAATAACCTATAGTTGATATCGTAGTTGTTGCACCCCTACCATAGTAACCTGTCGTTGAGAACGTAGTTGTTTATACCTGGCATATTAACCCTTTGATCCAATAAACCTTTTATATGTTTATTTTGTTCAAATTATGAAAACACCTTGTGTTGTTTTATTCTATATGGTAGATTTACTATTTAAAAATATGTATTTTTTATTCATGTAGTTACCAAAGAAGATTGAACATTATGAAGGTTGTAAGGATAAGGACCTTAAAAACATAAATTGCAGAATTAGATACACATGTTTAATGGAAATGAATAAATTCAATTGGTTTGTTTTCTTATCATGAATACAATATTTAGAATTTGATATATTGTTAAAATCATTTTCGTAATTATTAATGAATGATTTTGATATGGTGACTATATATATAATCAACTAACAAAATCATGAAGCATTGTGTTATTAGTATAGGTACAAAATTGTTGTCTAAGTTGAGATACCATACCACCAAAAGCAATAATGAGTACCATTAAGAAATAATGATCTTACTTATTTAAAGTATTCAACTAATGCCTTTGAAAGGTGTTCAAAAATATATTTTTTAAATAACATTAAATTAGTTGTACCTGATAATAAAATAAATTAGTTTGAAATGATAATAGATTTGTCCTTTTTTTTTTTTTTTTTTGTTTGGTGTGTGGGTTTGGTCGCTTTCCCCCTTTGCCTTTTTTTTTTTTTTTTTTTTTTTTCTTTTTTATTTTTTTTTTTTTTTTTTTTCTTTCTTTTTTTTTTTTTTTTTTTTTTTTTTCCTTTTTCTCTCTCTTTTTTTTTTTCTCTCTCTTCTTCTCTTCCCTCCCTTCCCCTCCCCTTTTCTCTCCCTTTTTTTTTTTTTTTTTCCTCCTCTCCCCCCTTCCTTCCTTTTTTTTTTTTTTTTTTCTCTTTTTTTTTTTTTTTTTCCTTTCTGCTTCCTTTTTTTGTTTTTTTTTTTTTTTTTATTGGGGGGCCCTAAAAACCCCCTCCCAAAAAAAACATAGGTGGATGAGGAAAGTAAGGTGAAGGGTGTCAGAAAAAAGTGTGGAAGAAGTGGTGGAAGAGGAAGAAATATGGTAGAAGCAAGGAGAGAATCTAGGAAATTGAAGAGATAAATAAGAGAAGTAAATTAGGCAAGGATTATTGGCTAGAAGGATTTGGGATAATATTCGAGTTTTTTTCTTGCATTATCCCAAGCTAGGGGAATATCTAGAACAAAAGCTTATACATATGTTTGACTATAGAATTGAGTCTAATTAAAATGATTGATAAATTAAAAATTATATATAAATGGAGCAATATTAAGGGAGATACGACCCTATGAAGTCAACCATCCGAAACAAGGGCAGTGACGATTTTTCAAGTCACGAAAAATGAAATTGCAAATATTTGTCAGTTAGGGTTCAGATGATGGGAAGAGCAATGAAGGGTTAGGACTTCATTGAGGCAAGACATTCTATCTAGACATAATTTTTTAGCTAAGTTTTTTTTCCCTTCTTTATCTTAGAAATTTTGCATGCAAATTATTATAATTTTTTTATCAAATATTATATTTGCTATAGGACATTTTGATAAATTTCAATAGATTTTGAGTTTTAGTTTCCTTTCCATGGAATAGTTAAATCTTTAGAATCATCTCTAGTGGTAGAGGTTAGTGAGCACACCTCAAAGAGATCCTTGTTGCTCCAAGATAGGGCGATTTTTGGTAAATTTAATGGGTTTTGTCAAAATGGAGTTAATTTTCTAGGGCGCAAGGTGACAACGCATCAACCAAAATTTAATGCTAAAGCTCCTGATTTTTATATGCTATTGTTGTGATTTCAACGTGCCGACTTTTGGAGCAATTTTCCACCATCCATTTTTGCTGATTTTCTAGGCGCACTCCATGAAAGAGGGATCGTTGTTTCCTGAAGAATGTTATGATTCGAGTATTGTTGTTACCAAGGAGGAAATCACTCTTGGTGGTCTTTGATTTGCCAACATTTTGTTTTTGTATGCATTTAATGAAAGAGGCACAATCCTCTATAAATACTAAGTATTTTGATGTAATCAAGGAGGATAGACATTCTGCAAAAAAATACTTTAAGTTTTCTGCATCAATAGAAAGATATTCGGCTTCTGGTTCCTAAAGTAGTCTTGTGGTTGATCACTTCTTGCTTGTCATTTTTGCTTACGTTTATGTTCCTTATTAGCTGCTTTTAAATTTTGCATCTAAATTTAATTACTACTGGTAAGGGAATGAACACTAAAATGTGTCTTGGATGTTATCTCTGCAAACTGTGAGTGGTTCCTATGCTTACTTTTCTATTTTATGCTAATTCAAACTTGAATGTGGTTTCTTGTTGTTAGTTTATCCCCATTGTACTGTTTTGGCTTACAACCATATTTTCATCTCTCTCTATTATTTTTCATTTCTTTCCTGTTACCCTAAGCTTTAAACCAAACTAGAATAGTAAGGGAGCCAACCCTCTCTAGAGATCGGCCTGAAGGAATTTTCTCTTTCCATCAGCCTTTCAATGTTGGCCGGGTCTAGACATACAAGTGATAATACTTTGTACTTAGGCAGATTCGTGACCAATATTTGTCTTCTACTCGACCCAACATTTCTTTAATATTGACTAGGTACGACAAGGTGGGACTTGCCTTCATTCTCCTTTTTTGGATATCTCCAATAATTTCTCTTCTTATTGTTCTAGCTTTTTTTTTAGATAGCCCACTGGTCTTGTCAGTGTTATCTAAAAGCTACTATTTAAGATCTTCAACCTGTTGGTTTAACTATTGTATTTGTTATTTAGCTTTCCCAGCTTTCTCTTTATAGGGGGCTACTTCATTGAACATTAAATCCTACTTTTTTTCTTCATTATTCAAGGCCTTCTCAATTTTTTTTTGTTGATTTAAGGCCTCTTCTAAACATTTTATTACTTGCTCAACCCTAAGGTACTTCTCCTTGTAGTATTCGATGTTTAGGTATATGGTTCCCATGTGGGTTTAATATTTTTCCCATTTGTCCTACATTGGAAGCTGAGTGATATCTTTTGTGGTTATCTCAGCTTGGTAGTCTTCTAGGGTCATTTGTCCCTTGGGCTTCTATACGAGTGGCATCATATTCAGGGTGGAATGTTGCATGTTGATTAGGTCTAGGACTATGCCTTCTTTGGTGTGGGCTATTTCCATAGAGCTCTGAGTGCTGCGCGATTTGAACCAGGTAGCAACGTTCAAGGTTACATTTTTTAAAATTTTCAACTTAGAAATGGTGGGGTTGCTTTCGTAAGAAGAGGTAGGGATGGATTGGAAGTTTTGGAGATTGGTGGTATAAGGGAATGACATAGTGGCTAGAGAGGCATCCACATTTAATTGCTCAGTGAGGGGGTCTGTGGGGGTAGTTGAGGATGCTTTTGGATCATTTTGGGATGGTGGTGGTGATGGTGGAGATTGGTGAGGGGAAGGTGGAGAGGTGGGAAGGGGAATTCCTGGTATTTGTGATGCATCATTACCTTCAATTTTTGGCACATTCTCAGGAGATTTTGTATATATTTTTGTAATTTTCTCCAAGCTTGAGTTGCCAGTATCAATTGTATATTTTGCTGAGGCCTCTCCTTTGCCAAGGGTCTCTTTTGCAGGGGTGGTTTTCTCGATCGTATTGGCTAATTCTTGTTCATCTGTTTCTTGATGCTCAAAATTTTTCTCAGAGGCTTCCCCCATCTATTCTTGTTCCTCTGCTTGTTATTGATCCTCTATTTCTTGTTTATCCCCTGTTTCCTCAAAGTCCTCTATTTCTTCAGTGTTCTATTTATTTAGAGTGTGACTCTACTTGTTTTCTTTTCTTTTACCCCTTTTATTTTGGTGATTTTGCATTTCACTTTATTGATTCTGCTTTTCATTTCTTATGGACTAGGAGAGCATCATCATCAGACTTAGTGTCTAATCCAGAAGGGGGAATGAAACTTCGAGGTTTCTTTTTAGAGAATTCTATTTTCTTAGTGGCAATATCTTTCCCTTTGCCCTTGCCAGTATCTGCTTTACCTTAAACTGGTTTTATGGGGACACCATTGATGCCTAGAGGGACTTTATCTGCAAGAGTTTCAAACCATTCATCGTGGTTCTTGTTGCACCTTTTGGATAACTCCTTGTCATTCTTTGTACCATACCTAGAAGATGTTTGTATATGGCATCTCATTTTCCACCATGCTAATATCTTAGCGTGATCCCACTCTTCCCATTTTCTCTTCATATTTTCGATGGTCTTGTTATCCAACTTATGGGCTTGGTTCACATAAGGGCTCATGATCTCCTTTATTTGACATTGATACACCCTCAAACTAAAAGGGCATGAGGCAGGTACCTATTTTATCAGTGCCTATGCTAAATTTACTGTTAATAAACTCAATTTGCCTCACGTATTCTAGAGCAAACAATCACTTAGTGACGTAATAAGGTAGCAAAAAAGGCTTCTCTATGAAGCCATATAGTCTAATGACTACTCCCTATATAAAAATAAACCAATCCCTTTCCTTTGCATGGATGTGTCACAGGGTATCCTACATTTTTTGGGGAATTCTTGGCATGACACCATACATGAGCTTCAACACAAGGTCCAAGAATTCTATATTAAAATGGTAAGACGAATCTACCTTTGAAAGAAGAGGTGTCTACTTACATACAGGAAGGAGGGCTCCATCTTGGTATTTCATCATGGTAGAGATGAAACTTAAATTATTTGCTTGGAATAAAAATAAAAGCTATACCAGGTAAGAAGAAAGCCTGAAGACATCGAGGATGTCTTTCTAGAGCTTGAAGAGGCCTCCATGCAACTACTACACTAGGTATGTAGGCCAGTCGAAGAATATTGGAACTCTATTCGGGTCCACGCATGATGCATCATAAAATTGAGGTTGGATATGCATTATGCTACTACAACCTACCATCCATAGACACGTGTATCTATTTCTAGCCTTGCCACCATGGCTAGCATGGAAAAAAGCTCCTTGTCCTTGAATTTGGATAGGGGAATTAGGGATCTTGGTATGGTTCCCTCAGGGAGAGGGTCTGCCAAATGCTCTTGCAAGAATATCTTAGATGTTGGGGGTGTTTGTGTAAAAATTTATCGAATTAATGGGGTCAAAAGGGATGGGGTTTACTACAGGATTTCTACCACAACTAAAGGCAGCCCTAATTGCATCGACGTTAAGCATAAAAATGACTCCCCCTTGGAGTCTCTCACAATTTTATGCTTGACATCATAGAATTCTACCATAGCTCTAATTAGTTCAGGGTAGGGATGGACCTGGGGAAGACGTACCAATAAAGTAGGGCATGGTAGGAAAACATGCTTGGGCATGATGGAGTGATATTTTTGGTGACCCTAGCCACTATGTCCTTTTGAATTTGCCCTGGATCTTTCCATGTCACCCTGGTATCAGTGATGTGGATGTCTGGATCAACAAAACCACTTCCACTCTTGGTCGACTTGTGTTTCCCCTTAGTAGTAGTTGGTGGTGAAGTCGTCATGGTTTTTTGCTGCAATTTGGACCTAAAATCAGCATGGAACATGTTTAGCAGAGTGTTGTAGGACTTTCTAAAAAATCAAGAAATGTAGCAAGTAGAAGGAAAAGAATATAGAAGATGAAGAAGCAATAAAAATTCAATGATATAAAATGACATGTATGCGTGTGCCAAGATGACATGCAATAACTATGGTTGGTGGTATACATCCCACTACTAATTTTGAATATTTTTGGGTGCTTTGGTTCATGTGCCACCTTCAAGAAGCCAATTGGCATTCATTACCATTTTGCTAGGGCCAATAGCACTGCTTTTTTGTTTTCCTGGGCCAAAAAATTAGCATCACCTCAGCTCTGGGCCAATAAGCAGGTATGGTGGTACCTTGAAAAGCAAGTTTTTTTAAAATTTCAAGAAAACTATCTTGTCTTTCCTGCAAAAAGGCATGGTCACTTTTATTTGGCCATCGGTCGCTGAAATATCACACCATCACGATAATTTTCATTGAAGAGGCCTTTGGGTGCCGATATGTTGCACCATCATGACAATTTTACTTGAGGTGGCCATGGATCACCGAAAAGTCATGAAATCATGACAATTTGCATTGAAGAGGTCTTTGGACATTGATTTGTCATGCCATCATGACAATTTTACTTGAGGTGGCCATGGGTTGTAAAAAATTCATAAAATCATGATAATTTGCATTAAAGAGGCCTTTGGGTGCCGAATTATCGTGCCATCATGGCAATTTTACTTGAGGTGGCCATGGATCACCGAAAAGTCATGAAATCATAATAATTTGCATTGAAGAGGCCTTTGGGTGTCAAATTGTCGCTCCATCATGACAATTTTATTTGAGGTGGCCATGGGTCACCAAAAAGTCATGAAATCATGACAATTTGCATTGAAGAGGCCTTTGGGCACCGAATTTTCATGCTATCATGATAATTTTTCTTGGAGCTTTTGAAAGAAGACATATTTACATAAAATACATACAAGGTAAAGGGAAACCCTTTACTTATAGTACAACTTCAGATGGAAGCTATTGATGGGAATGGGTTGAACCTGACCCTGTTCGTTTCTCAGCTGGAAAGAGTTTTGCTATTTTTCTTCTATCACTTTGAAGGGGCCTTCCCATAATGCATCAAATTTGTCATGATTTTTGGGTTTCACCTTCTTTTCATTCCATCTTAGGACCAAGTCTCCCACCTTGAAATTTCTTAGAGTGGCATTTTTATCAAACCATTTTTTTGTGGTGGCCATATGTTTTTGATAGTGGTCATAGGCTTGCTCCTTCTATTCTTCTAACTATAGGAGTTGGATCAACCTATTCTCCATTGGTTCTGCCTCCTCTGTACCAGTTTGATTGAGTAGTTTTAAAGTTGGCATCTCTATGTGTATTGGAAGAACTACTTCTTTTCCATAGACTAGAGAGTAGTGAGATGTATTGATGGACTTTTTGATGGTTATTCTATCGGCCCATAGTGCTTGATTTATCATAGAGTGCCAACTTCTCTTGTTATCCTTTAGAGTCCGCTTCAAGATCTTGAGCAAGTTTTTGTTGGTTGATTCAGCTAATCCATTTCCCTATGGATAATAGTTTGAGGATATTTTCAAGTAAATCCCATATTTACATGCAAATTCAATCATCTTGGCACCTATGAAAGATGAGCTATTGTCTATGACCAATGCATCTGGAATGCCAAATCTCGTGATTAAACTTTCCATGAATTCCATCACAACCTCTTGATCCACTTTTTTAGTGGGTATTGCTTCTACCCACTTAGTAAAATAGTTAGTAGCTATCAGGATGTATTTATGCTTGATGGATGAATTGGGCTCTATTATTCCAATGAAATCCAATCCCCATTATTGAAAAGGTTCTTCAACTTGAATGGATTTTAGAGGTATTGAAGCATTTCTGTTTCTCCCAATGTATCTTTGGCATTCCTCGTAGTTTCTTGTTACTTTGAAAGTGTCTATGAAGATAGTTGGCCAATAACATCTAGTCTTGATGATATTTAAGGTAGTGGTCCTTCCTGAGTAGTGTCCTCCGATGAGCCTCCATGGAATTCCTCCAAGATCTTCTATTTTTGATCTTCCTTTATGCACCAAAGTAACACTCCATCCAAATTTTTTCTGTACAACCCCTCAGGTAGTAGAGTGTACTTCAAAGCCTAGATCCTGTACCTTCTTCTCTGTGAAGTATTCAGACCTATAGGGCACTTTCCAGTCTGGAAGTACCTGATTAATTCATCGACCTAGTCAAGCTGCTCTGAAGGTTGATCATCATCTGAGGCTGCTTCTTGAGTTTGGCAAGCTATGTATTCTGGTGAAGCTAGCTTGGTGAGCTCTTGGTAAAGTGCTCTACCTCTTACCAACTTGGTTGGGTGTATTTCCACATCGTATTCTTGTATCTTCGTCACCCAACCAACTCTTTTATCATCGAGTTCCCCTTGTATGATGAAGTTTCTGATGTTGGGGTGAACTACATAAACTATAGTCCTACTCTATGATAGGAAATGCCTAAATTTTTTTAAAGACTTCATTATTGCATAGATCTATTTCTCAATGAAGTTATACTTCTCTTCATGTTCTTGCATAGTCTGACTCAGAAAAGCTATGGGCCTTTCTTCATTGTCAGACCCTTTTTGTGTGAGCACTATGGTGTAGCTCTCTTGTTTGCCTACAATGTATAAGATGAAACCCCTAGAGTAATCTAGGTTTACCAAGATAGGGGCTTGAGCTATTTGTTCCTTGATCTACTAGAAATCCTATTTCCTTACGTCTATCCACTTGAACTCAACATCTTTCTTCAACAACTCGGTCATGGGTTTGACAATTTATGCAAAATCTACTATGAATTTGTGCACGAAGTTGATTTGGTCAAAGAAGGACTGTAGGCCCTTTTTTTTAGGGGGTAGAGGGAGTTCTAATAGTGCTTTCACCCTCTTAGGGTCTATAGCTAGCCCAGTCTTAGAAACGACATGGCCCAGTAAGAGTCATTCTTCTACAACAAATATAGATTTCTTAGGATTTAGAGAGATGCCAAACTCTCTACATTTTTCAAACATGCTCCTAAGATGTCCGATGTGATCCTCCTTTTGATGGGAGAACACTATCATATCATCTAGATATATCACTATTATCTTATTGATAAGTTCTCCAAAAGCTACATCCATCGCTCTTTGAAAGGTTGCTCCAATGTTAGATAATCCAAAGGGCATCCTTTGATAGGCAAACATCCCCCACTTGGTTGTGAAAGTAGTCTTGAATTGATCTTCATCTTTAACCCACACTTGATTATACCCAGAGAAGCCATCTAGGAGTGAGAACCTTTCTACTCCTGCTACTGTGTGTAGGATCTGGTCTATCTATGGGAGAGGGTAATGGTCCTTCAATGAAGCCTTATTCAAGTTGTGGAAGTCGATGCACAATCGGATATCTCCATTCTTCTTTCTAACCGGGACTAGGTTGGCTACCCAAGTTGAATGCTTGATCGGGTAAACAATCTTGGCTTCAAGCAATTTTAATAACTCTTGCTTCATCAAGGCTTCGATCTTCAAGTTCATCACTCATTGCTTCTATCATAATGGCTTTGCACCTTCTTCAAGTTCGATCGTATGCTGGATTGTTTCTTTGGAGTAGACTTTGAGATCACCGTAAGTCCAGGCTATGATGTCTGGGTATTCTTTGCATAATTCCCTGATTTGGTCTAGTTCTTCTTCTATGGTGTTTACTCCCACTTTGATTGATTTATCAGGTCCCATTTGAGCTTCTCTATATCTGTGCTTGTCAAATTTCATCTTATGGCTAGATTGACCTATCATTGTTATCAAATAAACTTTCAAGGGTGACCAACCCTTTTGGGATGTGATTGTTCTTTAACTAGATCATGGCTATGTATCTTCTTCATCTTCAGTCATTCTATTACTTGAGCAGTTCATCTCGTGCATGAGGAAGTCCACTATCTATTTGTCATTATCGAATACTTGCCAAAAGGTATCCTTATCTGGAATAGAGGGCCTATAGATTAGCCTAACTATTTTGGACTTCTGAATGACATTGTTGATGGGGTAGAAATTTACCCCTACCAAAGCCAACAAATTTGCATGTGTGTTATTTTCCCTTGGGATTGCTTTGAGATTCAAAGATTCAAAGGATTCTAGCAAGTCCCAAACCTTATTCTTGTAAGCCTTAAGGTAATGTTGCTTGCTTACACATTTCTCAGTTACTTGGTTCACTATCAGTTCAGAGTCTCCAAAGATCTGTAGTTACTTGATACCCATATTTTTAGCCTTCTTGAGGCCTAAGCAGAGTGCTTCATACTCCACTGCATTATTAGTGCAACTCCAGGTTAACTGGTAAGAGAAAATTTTCTCTTCACCTATTGGAGAGATTAGAACAATACCTGCTCTAGCTCCATTTTTACATCTAGCACCATCAAAGAAAAGTTTCCATAGTTGATTAACAAGTTGATCAATATAGGGAGAGGAATGGGATTATTTCTCTCGGGTTTTAAAATTGTGTAGCTCCCTATGTCGGTCTCGATCATAGCATTGAAGTTTTGGAGAGAGAACTGATCTTCCTCCTACAACACATTTAGAGCCTCCTCCATCAAGTTCAAATCCTCCAGTTCTTCTGTCATCATATTCATAGTGGTGGCTTGTTTACCTTCCTCTTCAAGTTTTTCAATATGAAAAGTCAAATGTTTCTCATTAAATATTTTCACTCTTTTGCCTTTGAATGGGATTTCTAGATGTGAGAAATCTAGTGATAGATATCCTCCTATCTTGGTGGTGAACTCCCTGGAAAGACACATACCAAAATAGGGCTCTAAATCCACTACTACTACCTCTTGTATAACTGTGAGCTGAGGTAGTCTGTGAAGAAGTATTGGAATATCTTTAATTACCCCTATAGTTTTGATAAGGGTTCCATCCAATTGCAAGACACCAGGACTGCTCCTTGTATATTCCATTCCCATGATGTCACATACTACCTTGGGCATCATAGTGGTTGCAGCTCCAGAATCTATCATACAGTTGTGAACTACCCACCCTTCCATCTGGAGAGATAGATAGAAAGGAGGAGGTCTATTTTTTCTCGAAGTGGATGTCAGACTAGCTTGTGCAGAATCTAACTGAGTTGGGGTCTTATTCTTATTCTTCATGGATCTCAAGGATTCTTGCAACAAGTCGATCTGCCCTAGAAGTTGCAAAGCTTCATACATAGTTGCTTTGGAAGGTGTTTTCTTCATTTCCTCAACTATGTTGAATGGGAGGGGATCGACACTTTTCTCTTTTACACTTGTGTCATATTTGTTCATGTACCCCTAAGTAGCATCGATTATTTGATGCTTAGTCAGTGAGGGGTATCTCAGTTTATCTCTAGCTTGTTCTTGTGTCTTTGTTTCCTTCTACTGAGGCACTTCTTTACGAGCTTCTACTCCCTTTTGACCTGAATTCTGGGGAGCTTTCTTGAAGGGGGTCTTTTCTCAATAGGATCTCTTATAGGTGAAGGCACCTTCAAAGGGTTAAGCTCTTTGGGATCAACCTACAGGGGTTTCTTCCCTGATCTAGTTAGGACAACCACTTGTTCAATAGAAGGCATCATGAAATTCTGATTCTCTTCTCTGATCATATTAACCTGACCCTTGAGGGTTCTTTTAGCCTTCTCAATAGCTATCCTTTGGACATGATGTTGGTGAATCATGCAAGAAGTTTCACCATGAGGGTCGTTACACGTGGAGCACCAAAAATTTGACTCTATCGAAATGTTACTGGGTTCACTATCTTCATTGGCATAAACCATGTTAGATTTATCATAGCTTCTACCACTCGTGGAGGCTTGATATTTTGTCACTTGTGGGAACCTCCTTGGCTGGAAATTTCTTTCTGCTTCTCTTATTTCCATTGATGTAAATTTATTTTCCAAAGTTTTGAAAGATGCTTGTAGATCTTGTAGAACTACAAGTTGAGGATCTGGAGTCGATGGAACTATTGCTATAGGGAGTGTAGGGATAGCATGGAGCATTGGAGGGGTAGGGGTGACTGTATTACTGGGATGTTAGGCTTCCCAATCCATTTGGGAAGGCTTATGATAGAAGCTAAAGTAGGATTTGGGAAAGTAGTACTAGATGCTTGGGGCAGATCTGGGAAAATGGGCATTATCATTTTTGTTGGGAACCTTCCAATAGCGATCAGATCTCTCTTTACTTTTTGTGCTTCCTGGTAAATCTCAGGGAAGGTAAACACATGAGACTACCTGATGGCCATGCTTATATCTGAGTTGAAAGCTCTCAGATAATAATACATTGACTGCTCATTAGTTGGTCACAACCCATCGGGTACTCTCTACCAAGTTTGACTGAATCTGATGTTAAAGTTGACAATCTCCTCTTGAGGGTGTTTTTGGATAATAGTAAACTAATTTAGTAGGGAGAAAGGGTCTGCGTGCTCATTGAATTCTTCCACTAGTTTATCGATAAGTTGGGCCCAAGTAGATATAGTTTGGTTGTCAAGGGCTCTATACCAATAGAGCATTTTCCCTTTCAAGGAAATGACCAACAATATTATCATAACATCTTCTTTAGTGATGTTATGTATTGGGGCTAGTGCGATGACATCTTGATAATGTTCGTATGCCATCTTTCTAGTACCATCATATTGGGGTAGTGCTTTCAAGGCTACTACTGGAATCGGATGTTGAGCTGCCAGATTCAGGGGGCCTATATGGTTCCATAAGGGGTAAGGTAGAATCGACTGATTTGCGACCATTGATATTATGGTTCTACCAGATATTGCTGATATATGGGTAGCTAGAGTTAATGTTCCACTAGCAGTAGTACTAGGGAAGGCTACAAGGGAAAGATGTGTGTATCTTGTATTAAGAGTATATGAAGGAGTTGTTCTGGCAACTAAAATAGGATTAGCTCGGAGGCTACCAAGGTGTAGTTCGAAGAACTCGATGGGTTCTTCTAAATTTTTTGCTTTAGATCTGGTTATCATAAAATATGGTATATAACCAAAAATTGGGTAAAGGCTTTCATAGGGTTCCTTTCTAGGGTGGAGTCACCAGGTGATTTATAAAAAACTAACAGGGCAAAGGTATTCACCAGAACTTTGATCTATATACTACGTGGGATTGGGTCCCATCGGGCGTGCCAAAAACTGTTGGAGCAAAATATGCCTTTGGTTACGTTTGCACCCAAGACTTTGCCAACATTGAAAGATCAGGCTAAAATAGAGTTTACCCAGTTCAATATCCAGAGGAGGTTGGTTCCTTGCTTCTTTTAGGAAAAGGGAGAGAGAGGAAAATGCATAAAGAGAGGGAAATATAGCTATTGCTAGAGTTGATTAAGGGGTACAAATTAGATAACAGCAAAGCAACTATTACAACCTTTTACAGAGAAGCATATATTTGAACCACCAAAATAGAGAAACTAAACTTCTGGTGTAAATCTATTTAAACGTAAGCTTATTGGTAAAGTTAATTTTAGAGCTAGTAGAACTTTGTTGCAAAAATTCAGAGTAAGAATTAAAGCAAGTTACATTCAACCTAACCTTATGTAGCAATTAAAAATCCATACATACTTGATTTAGAACACCAGTGAGCCAGAAACCAGAATGGATGATCTTTTATTAGCTTTTAGAAGTCTGTATACATAGCCTTGTAAACACCTAAGAGCCAACCTTTTGTTTAGGTCGCTCATCCTATATATAATAGTTTTACATAATAGAAAAACTGAAAGTTGTTACAATATTATGCCCGTAGGCTCATTCTAGTAAAGAGGTAGTTAGGAGAGCATGGAGTCTTCAACTAGAAATGGTTAAGATCTTCTTGTTACAATGATCCTCCTTGATCTCTTCAAAGGCATCATGGTCCAACTATCTTTTACTCAAAATATTGTGCCATCGTGACTTTTGGCCTTTATTTCTACCTTGGTCTTCAAAATAGCATGCTATCGCGACCATTTGCCTTAGCTATACCATCAGCCTTCAAAATGTCATGCTTTCATGACTTTTGGCCCTTAGCTCTACCCTTGACCTTAAAAATATTACATTGTCATGACTTTTCGCCTTCATTTCTTTCCTTGGCCTTCAAAATGTCGCGCTATCATGACTTTTTGCCCTTAGCTCTACCTTCGACCTTCAAAATGTCACGCTGTCATGAATTTCGATCTTCATTTTCATCTTGTCCTTCAAAATATCATGCTATCATGACCAGTTGCCTTAGCTCTGCCATCGAAATTTAAAATGTTTCACTGTCATGACTCTTGGTTTTCATTTTCACCTTGGCCTTCAAAATGTTGCGCTATCATGACCAGTTGCCTTAGCTCTGCTATCAAACTTCAAAATGTCACGTTGTCATGAATTTTGGTCTTCATTTCTACCTTGGACTTCAAAATGTTGTACTATCATGACCAGCTACCTTAGCTCTACCATTGACCTTCAAAATATCACATTGTTTTTTGGACATTTTGAGTCCCTAAGTCAAAGTTGTCATTGATGTCACCATTGATGCCACCAGATGGAGTCATCATTAATACCAAATATTTCAGCAGGAAATAAAGGTGACAAATATGGTCATTTGATATTCAGCAAGAAGGCAGAAGTTCGAGTGAAACAATGCAAAAGACAGAAGTTGAAAAGGAGTTATAATATTTATTTTATAAATTATTTAAATTCAGGATGAATTTAAATTTTATAAATAAATATTAAAAGGTACTTTATCAAAGGTGAAATATTATAATGGTTAGAAGTGCCATGGTGAAAACCCAAAATAAAATATTTGTAATTTTCATTACAATATTTTATATTGCAAAAGTGGGTTTATAAAGTCTAAAAATATCTTAATAAACCCAAAGGTTGGGTTTAAAGGTTTAAGACCAAAGAATATTTTAATAAATCCAAAGGTTGGATTTAAAGTTTTAAACAAGGCAAAGTTTATTTCCGTCGACGTCATAGAAGCCAAAGGGAAGCATCGACATTTTTGATTTAGTGGAAATGCATATAAATACCATGCCCAAAGTTGATTTCCGAATTATCCTTGCTCGAATTGGAAAGAGAAAGCATACGAATTAAATGCAGAGCTCATGAGATAGAATTGCAAAATTCGTGTTTGACTTGATGGCGAAAGGAAACAAAAGCAAGCGCGTTGATTAGTTGGAAGCCAACAAGGCACCTTGGCCTAGTGGCAAGTGGGCTGCAAGCTTACGTTTTGGTGTGCATGGTGGATAGTGTTCGAATCCCATGGAAGCTTTTGGTGGACGTGTTGAAGGTGCCAATCGTTAGGCGCATACATTTTGCAAGGCAAGGAAGGGGTGTTGAAGCACGTGGTGCTTCTTCCTTCCCAATGAGCTTGTAGCTCGTGTGGTGGTTTGCACCATGGGCAAAGACGTTTGTGTGGGCTGCGTTGAGAGTTCGAAACTCTCCAAAGGCAAAGGTACATTTTTATGTTTTATTTTATTAATGCCTAAGTTGGAGGTATAAGGTATTTTGTGGTTGAAGTCTTTGCATTGTGATAAAGGTTGGTAGTTGAGAAATACCATTAGGAGTTATAAGGAGAATTCTATTTTTATTTTCAAGTCTTAAATTTTGCTATTGTGGAATATTGAAAGGTTAAGACTTTGTGGGTTGTATGTTATTTTGAATAAAGGGTTTTGTGATTATTGTGAGGATATTGCTTATTGTTTAAGTTGGAGTGATAAGGTGTAATTGTGATATTATTTTTGTGATATAAAAATTATCCTCTAACCCTTATTGAGTTTGTCAAAGAAGTAATTGTGAGTGTGGCAGATTTGTAAGGGCAACTACTCTTCAAGAAAAGGTATGGGTAAAATTCTTCTTTGTTGAGTTAGGTGATTGGCTTGATTGAAAATTAAGTTTGGAGTGAAAAGGATTTGATTAGGGTTTCCTTTTCGAAAGTGGTTGAGTTAATGCTTCAAGGTTTTCTGGATTGAGAGTTGTGATTAAACCTTGTTTGATAAGCATTATTGTTTAGACCATTGGTTGAGTGAAGTACATTGAGTTAATGCTTAAAGGTTTTCTGAATTGAGAGTTGTGATTAAAACCTTGTTTTATTAGCATTGTTGTTGAAGCCAATGGGTTATGCAAAGAACTTGAACTTGAGTTAGAAAAGAACATGAGTATCATTGTTATGTGAGATTTGTTGTTGAGCATTGTTGGAAATATTTTGAGTTGGGTGATATATGCTTGGACTAGGGTTTGTGAGAAAGGGTTGTTTCTTGAGGTGATTGGTTGAGTAGAGTTGATTGAGCCTAGTCAAGTGAATGTATGAAGTGGTTGTTCAAGTTCCATAAAACAAACTATTCTATATATTGATTTGAGTTGAGATTGAGATTTGAGAATAGAACATATTGAGTCTCTAACAATTCTCTTTATGCTTCTATGAGATTGAGTTGAGAAAGTGATTGAGCATTGAGTATAGAACATATTGAGTCTCTAACAATTCTCTTTATGATTCTATGAGATTGGACAAGTTCTATGTGGACTTGTTAAGCTGATTTGAGGTAAGTCTTTGAGAAGGCTTGTGGACTATTTTTGTGTGAGCTTTTGTGGAAGCTTGCAATGCAGATTTGAGCAAGTCCTAGAGAGGACTTATTGAGCATATTTGGACAGGTTCTGTGTGGACTTGTTGAGCATATTTGGATAGGTTTTGTGTGGACCTATTGAGTAGATTTGAGTAGGTTCTGAGTGGACCTATTGAGCAGATTTGAGTAGGTTCTGAGTGGACCTATTGAGCAGATTTGAGTAGGTTTTGAGTGGACCTATTGAGCATATTTGAGCAGGTTTTGAGTGGACCTATTGAGTATATTTGAGAAGGTTCTGAGTGAACCTATTGAGTAGAGATTTGGAGGTGATAGAGCAGAGAGGATAGAGTCTCTAGTGGATAGAGATCCATCAGCCAGGACATTGAGGATAGGTCTTCTGAGTGAGGACAAGAGTCTTCAAGTGGAGAGAGATCCATAGTCAGTGTAGTGGAGGTAGTGTCTTCTAGAGGATCACCAACCAGAGTAGAGGAGAAGGAGTTCTCCTATGGATAGAGATCCACAAACTAGATTTAGGGGATCAACATCTCCTTTGGATAGAGGTCCATAAACATTGTAATTGGGAAGGATTCCCAAAATATTATTTGAGAAATATTTAGAAGAAATATTTTCTCTATGGAGGTAGCCCACATTGGGTGAACCACGTTAAATCTGTGTCTCTATTGTGTATGGTGTTTTGTGCATTGCTTTGATTACTGCTATTGATACTACTATCTATACACTACATAATATTGATTTGAAAAGAAAAGTAAAAAGTGGTCTTATACTGTTCACCCCCTCTCAGTATAAGCTTGTGTTCTTCAATTGGTATCAGAGTGGGTTCCTTCAGAAGAGTTTGACAGCTTGAAGGAAAAGTGGTCTAAGAACACAATGGATCAAAAGGATCAAAGGGATGGGTCCATCAATAATGCAGTACTAGTATTTGATGGAAGTGACTTCTTGTATTGGTGTGTGCTGATGAGATTTCACCTGATGGCACTTGGAAATGAAGTTTGGGATGCAGTGGAATTTGGATATGATTCAATAGTCAATCCTCCTACATATAAGGAAGGTAAGCTTCTAATGCATGCAAATTCAAGAGCTATGAATGCAATTATAAAAGGATTGCGTAGATCAGAATCTATGAAGGTTATGGATTGTAAAACAACAAAAGATATGTGGGAACTATTGCATACCATATATGAAGGAGATAAAAGTGTCAGGAAAGCTAAGATCAAAAATCTCAAAGGAGAATTTGAGAACCTAAGAATGCGGGATGATGAAAATATTCATGACTATCTCAACAAGGTTGATGAACTTATACATGAGATGAAAGGTCTTGGAATGAAGATTGATGAATCTGATGCTTGTGATAAGATCTTGAGAACTCTTCCAAAAAGGTATAGTGAAAAGGTCTCTGCTATAGAAACATCAATTGATAGTGATAGTCTAACAAGAAATGCTTTGCTTGGCATGCTTACAACTTTTGAGATAAGAACAAAAGATCCTATTCCTCCAAAAGAAGTTGCATTCAAAGTGAACAAAAATATAAAGGGTAAGAAGTCAGAATCAAGTAGTGAGTCTTCTAGTGATGAAGAAGCAAATTATGGTAGAAGAGATAAAGGTTCTAGAAGACCCATAGATCTAAGATCTATTAAGTGTTTTAATTGTGGAAAGTATGGACATTATGCAATAGAGTGCAAAGAGCCAAAGAGCAACAATGATGAAGAAAAATAGGATCACAGGTACAGGGAATCAAAAAGACACAGGTACCAGAAGAAAAGCAAGGATGGACAAAACAGACAAGGAAAGAAGTTCTTCCAAAGGCAAAAGAGAAGCTACTATGCGGATAATGCAAGTAAGTACTCAAATGATAGTGATGCTAGTTTTTCAGACAATGATAGAGATGAAGTCCTATTTATGGTTGAAGAGAAAGATCCAGTTAAGAAAAGGACTCCAGTTATTCTCAAGTGTTTTAGATGTGGTAAATTTGGACATCTTGAAGATGATTGTACAAGGGATGGTTATAGTTTCAGTGATGATGATTTTGAAGATGCACTTGATAGACCAGATGAAAATCTTCTTATGGCATTAGAAGAAGAAGTGAGTGATCCTATAGAAGACAAGCCAAAAGAAAGAAATGATATGGACAAAGGTAAAAAAATAGAGGATTATTCAGTAGAGAATGGTTATGATCTCAAGGGAGAACTTATCTATGCCCTTGACACTATAAAGAAGGTAAGAAAGCAACACTCTAAGCTTGAAAGTCAATTTCAAGAATGTGATGAAGAAATATTATTGCTCATAGAGGATTTAGAAAAGTCAAAGGCTAAGGCAAGCAAGTTCAAAGATAAGTTAGAAGCAAAGATTTTGGAATGTGAAAAGTTAACACAAGAAGTGGCTCTACTAAAGGAAGATGTAGAAGATTCCAAGAATAAGCTATACAAGTATGTAAACAGTGCAAAGAGTGTGGATAAAATAGTCAAGATACAAAGAAGAGCAACAAACAAGATAGGTCTTGGTTCTAAATAGGTTCAAAAGAAAAGGGAAGAAGAGTCTACTTCAAGTCTTGAAGAAGAAGAAACTTCAGAAGAAGATACATCAGAAGAAGACAATGTAAGTGGGAGTGAGACATCAGAGGATGAGTTGGACAACAAAGAGTTCAACAAAGATAGGAACAATGCACAGAGAAGATACAGATGGAACAACAATCAGAATAGGAGACCAATGAGGTCAAGACAAGGAAGCTTCAATGGAAGATGTTTTTCATGTCACAGGTTTGGGCACATGGCTTCACAGTGCAGGACACATGAAATACAGGAATATGGAAAAGGATAACTTTTCCAAGGGTATTGCTACTCATGTAATGAGTTTGGTCACAAGGCAATGAATTGCAAGATTCATGACAGAAGAGGATATGGCTTCACTAGGAGAAATCCTAAGACAGTTGCACCTCCAAGGAATAATAACATTAAGTGTTATAAGTGCAATAATGATGGTCACACAACAAGATGGTGTAGAGCAAATATTCTAGAAATAGGCATGAATAGGAATAGAATATGAATAGAAAGAATATGAACGAAAAGGAACATGAATAGGAATAGGAATATGAAAGGAACAAGAACAAGAATAGAACATGGATGAGAACAAGAATAAGAATAGGAATAGGAACATGGATGAGAACAAGAATAGGAATAGGAACAAGATGATGACAGGAACAGGGATGATGACTTGGAAAGAAACAGTCAGAGGATTCAAAAAACTCAGAAAAGAAGAGAAAAATATAAAGGTAAAGAATAGTGCTTTCGGGGAGTAGAAATACTCCCACCCTAGAATTAACCACCTCATGTGGAGGTGGGGGAGGGGCTAAGCTAAGAGGCTCATTCTTAGCCCCGAGCCCCAAAGGTGACCCTTTGCCATTGATGTCAAAGGGGGAGAGATTTGTGTATATTGGGGAGAGATTTGATATGGGGAGAGATTTGATATTTGAGAGAGCATTGAGCCAGGGGAGCAATGTCCTAGGGGGAGCAGAAGAAAAAGAAAGGTCAGGTTTCAGTAAAAGGATATGGGTTGCCATCAATGACAAAGGGGGAGATTGTTGGACATTTTGAGTCCCTAAGTCAAAGTTGTCATTGATGTCACCATTGATGCCACCAGATGGAGTCATCATTAATACCAAATATTTCAGCAGGAAATAAAGGTGACAAAGATGGTCATTTGATATTCAGCAAGAAGGCAGAAGTTCGAGTGAAACAGTGCAAAAGATAGAAGTTAAAAAGGAGTTATAATATTTATTTTATAAATTATTTAAATTCAGGATGAATTTAAATTTTATAAATAAATATTAAAAGGTACTTTATCAAAGGTGAAATATTATAATGGTTAGAAGTGCCATGGTGAAAACCCAAAATAAAATATTTGTAATTTTCATTACAATATTTTATATTGCAAAAGTGGGTTTATAAAGTCTAAAAATATCTTAATAAACCCAAAGGTTGGGTTTAAAGGTTTAAGACCAAAGAATATTTTAATAAATCCAAAGGTTGGATTTAAAGTTTTAAACAAGGCAAAGTTTATTTCCATCGACGTCATAGAAGCCAAAGGGAAGCGTCGACATTTTTGATTTAATGGAAATGCATATAAATACCATGCCCAAAGTTGATTTCCGAATTATCCTTGCTCGAATTGGAAAGAGAAAGCATACGAATTAAATGCAGAGCTCATGAGATAGAATTGCGAAATTCGTGTTTGACTTGATGATGAAAGGAAACAAAAGCAAGCACATTGATTAGTTGGAAGCCAACAAGGCACCTTGGCCTAGTGGCAAGTGGGCTGCAAGCTTACATTTTGGTGTGCATGGTGGATAGTGTTCGAATCCCATGGAAGCTTTTGGTGGACGTGTTGAAGGTGCCAATCGTTAGGCGCATACGTTTTGCAAGGCAAGGAAGGGGTGTTGAAGCACGTGGTGCTTCTTCCTTCCCAATGAGCTTGTAGCTCGTGTGGTGGTTTGCACCATGGGCAAAGACGTTTGTGTGGGCTGCGTTGAGAGTTCGAAACTCTCCAAAGGCAAAGGTACATTTTTATGTTTTATTTTATTAATGCCTAAGTTGGAGGTATAAGGTATTTGGTGGTTGAAGTCTTTGCATTGTGATAAAGGTTGGTAGTTGAGAAATACCATTAGGAGTTATAAGGAGAATTCTATTTTTATTTTCAAGTCTTAAATTTTGCTATTGTGGAATATTGAAAGGTTAAGACTTTGTGGGTTGTATGTTATTTTGAATAAAGGGTTTTGTGATTATTGTGAGGATATTGCTTATTGTTTAAGTTGGAGTGATAAGGTGTAATTGTGATATTATTTTTGTGATATAAAAATTATCCTCTAACCCTTATTGAGTTTGTCAAAGAAGTAATTGTGAGTGTGGCAGATTTGTAAGGGCAACTACTCTTCAAGAAAAGGTATGGGTAAAATTCTTCTTTGTTGAGTTAGGTGATTGGCTTGATTGAAAATTAAGTTTGGAGTGAAAAGGATTTGATTAGGGTTTCCTTTTCAAAGTGGTTGAGTTAATGCTTCAAGGTTTTCTGGATTGAGAGTTGTGATTAAACCTTGTTTGATAAGCATTATTGTTTAGACCATTGGTTGAGTGAAGTACTTTGAGTTTATGCTTCAAGGTTTTTTGAATTGAGAGTTGTGATTAAAACCTTGTTTTATTAGCATTGTTGTTGAAGCCAATGGGTTATGCAAAGAACTTGAACTTGAGTTAGAAAAGAACATGAGTATCATTGTTATGTGAGATTTGTGTTGAGCATTGTTGGAAATATTTTGAGTTGGGTGATATATGCTTGGACTAGGGTTTGTGAGAAAGGGTTGTTTCTTGAAGTGATTGGTTGAGTAGAGTTGATTGAGCCTAGTCAAGTGGATGCATGAAGTGGTTGTTCAAGTTCCATAAAACAAACTATTCTATATTGATTTGAGTTGAGATTGAGATTTGAGAATAGAACATATTGAGTCTCTAACAATTCTCTTTATGCTTCTATGAGATTGATGAGTTGAGATTGAGCTTTGAGGTATGAACATATTGAGTCTTCTATGAGTTCTAAATTCTCTTTATGCTTCTATGAGATTGAGTTGAGAAAGTGATTGAGCATTGAGTATAGAACATATTGAGTCTCTAACAATTCTCTTTATGATTCTATGAGATTGGACAATTTTGTGTGGACTTGTTAAGCTGATTTGAGGTAAGTCTTTGAGAAGGCTTGTGGACTATTTTTGTGTGAGCTTTTGTGGAAGCTTGCAATGCAGATTTGAGCAAGTCCTAGAGAGGACTTATTGAGCATATTTGGACAAGTTCTGTGTGGACTTGTTGAGCATATTTGGATAGGTTCTGTGTGGACTTGTTGAGCATATTTGGATAGGTTCTAAGTGGACCTATTGAGTAGATTTGAGCAGGTTCTGAGTGGACCTATTGAGCAGATTTGAGTAGGTTCTGAGTGGACCTATTGAGCATATTTGAGCAGGTTTTGAGTGGACTTGTTGAGCATATTTGAGAAGGTTTTGAGTGAACCTATTGAGCAGAGCTTTGGAGGTGATAGAGTAGAGAGGACAGAGTCTCCAGTGGATAGAGATCCATCAGCCAGGACATTGAGGATAGGTCTTCTGAGTGAGGACAAGAGTCTTCAAGTGGAGAGAGATCCACAGTCAGTGTAGTGGAGGTAGTGTCTTCTAGAGGATCACCAACCAGAGCTAGAGGAGAAGGAGTTCTCCTATGGATAGAGATCCACAAACCAGATTTAGGGGATCAACATCTCCTTTGGACAGAGGTCCATAAACATTGTAATTGGGAAGGATTCCCAAAATATTATTTGAGAAATATTTAGAAGAAATATTTTCTCTATGGAGGTAGCCCACATTGGGTGAACCACGTTAAATCTGTGTCTCTATTGTGTATGGTGTTTTGTGCATTGCTTTGATTACTGCTATTGATACTGCTATCTATACACTGCATAATATTGATTTGAAAAGAAAAGTAAAAAGTGGTCTTATACTGTTCACCCCCCTCTCAGTATAAGCTTGTGTTCTTCATCGTTGTGACTTTTGGTTTTCATTTTTGCCTACAATTTCAAAATATCATGCTATCGTGACTGTTTTCTATACTTAGTGAAAATTTTAAGAAGACTATTCCTTACTCCCTTGGATGTGGTCATTTTAACCAACAAAAATTTACTAATAATTGGATTCCATAATTCTATCCTCATTCTCCCCTTAAATAAAGACATCCCTAGATAATTTGTTGGTAAATTTACCTCCTCCATTTGAAATAACCTACAAATTCTTGCTTTGATAGTAGTTCGGGTGTTAAGGAAGTAAATTTTATATTTTTTCCTATTAAATTTTTGTCTTCTTCAAACTCAACCTCCCATAGATTATTATTTTGAATAAAACCTGAGAAATCTCTCATACTTTGGGTTAATTTTATAATTCTCCCAATTTTTTCATCTAGCTTGGTTATGGCATTAAAATCTCCTATGATCATGAATCAAGTTTCTTGGTCTTTACTTCTCATAAAGGCTTCAATCCCACTTCAAACTTCTAATCTACTTGCCTGAGTTGTAGGTCCGTAGACATTGATAAGGATGAAATGAATATCTGCAAAGTAGTAAGTGACTAAAGAGGTTATATAATGGCTAGTTATATGAATGGTTACACAAGAGGTTATAGAAATATTTCAACAAGTTAGAATTCCCCTTGCCACTCCTTCAAAATCCATAGCATCCCATTCACATATTTTCCATACTACTTTCATAGTTTTTGAAACTTCTTATTTTGTCATTTTAGTTTCTTGGGTACAAAGAATATTAGGCTTATTACTTAAACATAGATCCTTGATACACCTATGCTTTAGAGGGGTATTGGCACCCTTTAAATTCCATGAGATGATAATCATGTCTCATTAGGGGCTTTTGGCCCTGCTTGCGTATTACTAATATCATTTATTTTTTGGTAAAGAGAAGTTCAACCAACTTAGTTTGTGTTCCTTTATCTATGTTTGCTCTTGCTTCCTTGGATCTTGCTTGATAATTTGAAGATTTTCCTCTTTTTGCCTTGCCTATATTGGTAGTAGGTCTTATTATTCTATTCCTCAATATTATTTCATAACTTTTTTTAGCATATCTCCTAGCTCTACTATAGAAGCTTTTGACTTGTCCTGCTCATTTTTTGGTATTTCTTTATTACTGGAAGAGGTATTAAATTCTAAAACTATATTTTATTTACCAAATATTTTCTCCTGAATGGTGCATGGCACTTCAAGAGAGTCTTCAAAATTTGATGACACACATTTCTTAGGTTCATCAAAAATGTTCAGCCTTAAATCTGGATCATACTGAATAGATGATTCCTTGTTAATATATCAAAATTGCTATATTGTGTCCTCTAAGTTTTGATCTACTTTTTTTCATATGCTAAAGCCTCAAAAGAGTTGGTATTTCTTCCAATATCCTTCCTTACTGGTCTCCAATGTTTATTTTCTTTTATTTTTCTAGATCTATTTTTTGGTAGTTGAAAACCATCTTCATCCATAACCATTTGTAAGTATCTCTTATGATTTTCTACATATGATTAAGCTAGGCTCTTCTTAGGGAATGATCTCTCAATATGTCACACCTCATGGCATATCCTACATATAAAATATATATTTTTCATAATCTATGGTTTGGGTCCTATTGGAACCGATTCTTGCATCCATAGGATTCTATTGTCACGCTGCAAAAATCCGTTTGAAACCAATGAGCTATTACAGGCTCTGGTCAACCTGCCTCATTGTTTTGTTAAACACAAATATTGCTAAAGAAAACTATAGAATGGGTAAGGAAACCCCAACGGTAATTCTATGATTAAAACTTTAATTACACGCTCCAGATTAATATAATACTATATATATTGAAATGACCAAGCAAGAAAATAACCATTTGTTATGCCTTATGTAGACCGGTGCCTAGATTCATTGGGCTATTATAGCAATTTTAACAACAATTTTGACATGAACAGAGAGAATGGGGAAAAGAAAATTGGCGTTCTTAGAATTATTCGAATATCGTAATAAAACTAAAAGTTAACCAATGAAAGAAACATGTATAATGCATTCAAATAATGTAACCCATTACACAGTGACACACCAAATTGACACAAAAATATGACAGGAAAAAGACTCAGAATTGTATTGATTTGAAAATATTTGTTACATGCAGAGTGGGCAATAAGCCATTTAACTCTATTTTTCCAAAAAAACTATCAATACAATGAAGGCATTTCGTTCGAATATCGTAACAGAATCCTCCTACTTTCCTTGTTCCAATAAGGTAACAGTAGAGTCTCTGAATCCTTGACTCAATAGGACTAGAAATATTCTCGACTTCTTGAGTACTTTCCTATCATATAATCCTGCACAACAAGGGGAAGAATAAGAAATGAGAGAGAAAAATAGACACAAAAGGAGATACAACAACACAACTAATAGGGGCACTCAAGTATACCTCTTAGCAAAAATGCTATTCTCTAATTGCTTGATGTCGAATCTGAACCTGTCTGCTTCCTTTTATAGCTGTTGGTTCTTGATTTTGTTATTTTTGTTTTATTTTTGACCTTACACTTGTCAGCATCTGATTGAACCTATTTTGTATGTTGTCTAGCTGGTGTGGCTCTGAACTGACTATCATGGTTCATTTTTGGACTGAAGGGAGCTCTTTTGCTGATTAATTTGGTCGTTTTGTTCTCTTTGTTGGCCCTAGAAACTAAGGATTCATCATTATATTTTTTCTTTTTGTTCTACTTGTCCTGGTCACTATGATCTGTTGTTAAGGGTTGACCAGGTTGTTATCATGAATTTCATATGAGGGACGGAGGGGGACCCGACGTGATAGTGAAGACAAGGGGTGATGTGCCAGTGGCAATCAGATGGAATTGCACTGATCACGTGATAGAGTGAAGGGAGAAAAGAGGAAAGGGGGTGGCTTCACACAATGGAAGGTGGTGAGATGGTGCAATGTTAGAAAAAATGTCAAGATGGTTAAGGAAGAAGGCCTAGAAAGAGGGAGGCAATGATAAGTAGGAAGAAGATGGGAATGGAAAACAAGATCTGGAAACATCTATAAGTTGCTTCCATAACTATACTCCGTCGAAGTGTTCCCCTTATAACTATATTCCATCGAAGCATAGATTGAATGACTTTCTGCAAGTCAAAACCATATTTTATCCTTCACATGCTTTCTTCATCTTAAGTATTTGTAGAATAAAAATTGAATACTTTTATATTCTTTGTACTCCATTGTTTTGTTTACTAATGCCTTTAGCTCTTCCTTACTATCTCTATTTATAAGCTGTGACTATGCCTTGCAGTCTTATTTTGTGGTACATTATTACTCTCCAGAGATATACATGATCTGGTCGCATGCTTGAGCATCAAGATTTATCTTTTGGTTAGTTTTCTTTATCCTTATCAAGGTACTGTCCATGCGATTTACTTTGATTGCTCGAATCTTTCCTTCCTTGAGTATCCTTCTAGATTCATAATGTTTATGTGTACTATTTTGACTTCATCTCGACTATTTTATATTCATATCGTCTTTCGGTGTACCTTGTTGTGAATGAATCACTCTCTTGCTTTCTACGTTGGTATGTGATTTCAGGCATTTTTGAGAAGTGATCATCCTTTTTTAGGGGAATTTAGACTATCAAATTTTCTTCTTGGAACATGATTTTGCTCTCTTTCTTTGCTCTCTATGTATGGCCTGGATCAATCCATTGTCATTGGATCTTATAAAGGATCAATCGTATCCTTTGATCTCTATAGTGTACAACTCATGCCTCTCTTGGGATGCAGGTTTGCATTGGGTATCCTGGCTTGATACTTTTAGACCTGAAAAATGTTAGTTTCTAAAATTTTAAAGATATGGGTAATAATGATGTGATTTTATAGAGAATATCTCAATATTTTACAATTTAACCTATCTCAAATTGTTAACTCAAGGTTCACCTTATATTTAAATCCTTTGATTTAACGCTTAGTTTGGGCCTTAACTCTATATTGAATATTAGTCATGGAGAGATAATCGAACCATGGCCAACCTTTGATTTTTTTATAACCTGTGGGTTAGTTAACCGAAAGAAAACATGCTTCGAACCTTTTAATATTGACCAATAAGGGTGGTGATTAATAACATGTTTAAAGCCCTTGTTAAATGTGTTTAAGATTTAATTAATCAAGCATCGATTTAAGCTTACCATTTGATTTACCTTTGAAATGTGCACCATCATTGGATTATCTCAAGATAGAGCACATCCATCGGATCTATCAGAAGATGCCCGTTAGTTTACCTTTGCTCGTATTTGACTTTGACTTGCTCATTGTCATTGGATTCCTTTAATCTCAATGAAGCGTTATCGTCGAATTCTCGTGGTTGATTCCTTACTTAAATTTATGATTCATGCACTACCGTCGGATCTCTGAAGGAGGTTTAGCGTAACCGTCGATGTCTAGGGACCTGTACGTTCGTTAGCCCACTAGCTTATATATAAACCTTGTAATAATGTAGTGTATTAGTCCTCATCTAATCATGATTTACCAAGGTTAACCTAGTGATTTCAAACCTTAACAACATTGTATTAAACATAGGCATTATATAATCCGTTCACCTTTCTACGCGATCATCGTTAGATCATACCATGGTGGAGGTGCGACCATTGGATCTTTTGACCATGTGCAAGGTTTAGCTAAAATAGAAGGGGAATATTATAATGCATTTAATTAATCATTCGATAAAAGAAACCTTTAGATTAAACCTCGATCATTTTTACCGATGCGCTATCATTGGATCAGGGTAGAGATGGGCACTACCATCAGATCTTCGATCGTTTTATACCTTTGTTTTACTTTTGGTCCTTCACCATCATCATATCTTCATGTTGTGGCATGTCCAAGCGCTACCGTTAGATCTCCTACAAGTTGCATACTTTATAGCCAAAAGGGGTGCGTTATCACATTTGATTAATCTCGGTTTAAGCTAAAAGGGGGTAATTAGCAATGTGTTATACCCTTACTAATGCATAATTAATTTTTGTCTTACCTTCATCTTTCTTGATATATCACCATTTACTTATTGGATTTCGATTTAGCGTGACCATCGGATCTCGATTGATGTCGATGCGATCATTGATTTTTTCAACCTGCGGGGTTAGTTACCAAGGGGCATATAATTTTAAACCTTGATTAATCTAGAAGGGGGAATGATTAGCAATGTGCTTAGACCCTTGTTAATCTTATTTTAATAGATTTAATTATTCACATGGGGTTTTTACCCTTTTAATGCATCTTCTATGGGCGTGCCACCATTGGATTGGATCTAGATCGAGCGCTATCATCCGATCTTTCCAATTAGATCGATGGTTAAAGGGGGCGTATACCCATAGCATTTTAATGTGTGGTCTAATTAAATCAAGTGCAACCATTGATATTTGAGTTCGTTTGAGCGCTATCGTCCGATCTATCGGATTTGCTCATTATTTAATTTGAAGTTTTGACCCATGTTGACTCGTTTAATGTTTTGACTCTTTGGAGAGCGTGCAATCATTGGATCGGCTTAAACTCAAGCGTGTCCATCCAGATTTAGGAAAGTAACATGGTTTTAATCCTTTTAATTACTTTTGACCTTAGGTTATAATGCTTTTTGGACCATCGACCTTTGACTTATCCTTCAGGCTTCTTTGTGAAAGCGCATCCGTTGGATTCTCTTTTGATGAAGTGCTATCATTAGATTAATGCAAGTTGCTCAATTTTTAATTAAATGGGGTGCATACCCTTAAGCTTTAATTGAATTTTTGACGTTATGCTATGCTTTTCGGATTTAGACTAAGGTTCTGAATTTTCCCTTAACTTTAGAAAACTTTAGGACTTAAAGATTTATCATTTGTTTTAAACCCAAGAGAAACTTTATTCTATGATGGTCGGATTTTGGCTTTAGTAATCTGATTAATAAAATCTTGCCCTATCTCTTATTGAAGACAATGGAACTTTATTAAAAGGGACACACATTATTAACGACCATAGTTAGATTTTAACAAACAAACCCATAAGGAATTAAAATCTCTCAATTAGATGCAAAAAGGACCAGCAATGCTTGCTTACTTTGATGAAACCAAAAATTTAAATTTAGGGGTTTCCAAGTTTGAGTCAAATTTGGCTCCAACATAGGCTCTAACTAGGACAATGTGTTGAAAACATGAGGCACTTGAGAACCACAGAATCTCCTGGTGTTATTTCAATTTTGAACAAAAATTTACATGATCAAGGCTGATGATCAAAGCTTGAAAAATAAAAACAAGACAATTTTTAAATTGAAAAATTGTACATGCAACAGGATATCAAAGTAACAGAGTATAAAAAACTATGATTCCTTTTATTCAATTTAATACCAAGAATCATATTTTTAAGATCAGATGAGATTTTTGGTAAATTGTAATGTCTGTTTAGGCAAGGTCATATGATATGTTTAAACTTTATTTGCCAAAGCTACCAGTTCCATTATGTTTCAGCCAAGTGTGTGTTTTGTGCATTCATTTTGATTCTTAGATCTTCCAAAACTTTGCCATATTTGAGATAACAGTTAAGCCTAATGTATGATTTCACTCTTTAAATATTTTCACCATTTTGTAGGGCTCCACTGCCAGTCAGGTGTCTATAGCCCTGATGGAGTTGCTTCTAATCCCATCCGGTTTTACCCTACTGCTAGTCAGGCATCTATAGCCCCGGTAGAGGTTTTCCAAGATATCTCAGGCAGTGACTCTATTCACTTTATTTTGATTTTCTTTCTCGTTTGAGAATTATAATGATATAAGTAAATTGTGCAATGAGTATGCCTGAGTTGAGGATTAGTTTTTGGCTAAAAAGGATGAGTGTACTGATTTTTAGCTCAACTACCTTCTCAAATATAGCTCTGCTCCTTGGACCTTAAAATCCCTTTAAGATTTATTTGTAATGTGAGGCCTTAACATAATGTACTGATTAACACTGATTCCATTCTATTTTGTATCATATCATATGACTGTTGCCTGATCATCCATATTTGAGAAAATGTAAATCTCATCTGAGCTTAAAAATGAAACTCCTTTCTATTATTGCTTTTATTGGAATCAATAGTAATGTATACTCATCAAACTAAGAATACCATGTGAAACAACAAATTTTCAAAAATTTACAGACAAGGAAAAGAAAAACTTATCTAAAAGCAAAAGAAAGAATGCATCACTCTATTTTTGGGGTTTTTGCTTTTCCATTTTTATTATTTTTTATATATATTTTTTACCTTCAACAGGGATTATACATTTTGAGGTGTTGGCCATTAATAGGGATAGCCATTATTTCTCCCTGCAAGGTCTGCAACTTGTAAGTATTCTGCCCTATAACATGAGCTATCTGATATGGTCCAATCCATTTAGGTTCAAACTTACCCTTTTCACCATGCTTATCATTTTTAGGATCCCAATAGATGATTGTATCTCCTAGAGAAAAAGGAGTACCTTTGGCTTTCTTATTAAACAATTTTATGGTTTTCTGGGTTTGTTCCATCATTCTATTAAGGGTCTCTCTTCTTTGCTCTTCTAACAGGACAATTTGGTCAAGCCTTCTCTGAATGGGATTGGGGTTTTCATGGTCTTGCAATAAGAGGGAAAGTGCCATTTTTTCCATTCTTGAAGGTAGTAGGGCTTTCTCTCCATAAACCATATCATAGGGGGTTCTTCCTGTGTTTCTTTTAATAGACAACCTATCAACCCATAAAGCAAATTTAAGTTCACTGTCCCATCCCCTTTTGTTCTTGCCTAATGACCTTTTTATTCTTGTTATTACATTCTTATTTGATGACTCAGCTAAACCATTTCCTTGGGGGTAATAATTAGTAGAATGAGATAATTCAATTCCATATTCAGCACAAAATTCTACCATTTCGTATGACACAAAATATTGAGCATTATCCGTTACAAGTTTTTTAGGAACTCCAAACCTGGTCAAGATGTTTTCCTCTAAGAATTTGATGATTGTGGCAGTTGTAGATGTTCTCAAAGGTGCAGCTTCCACCCACTTCGTGAAGTAATCTATTGCAGTTATGATCCACTTGTGTTGGCTAGATGAATTAGGCTTGATCTCTCCAATCAGGTCAATACCCCATTGAGCAAAAGGTGCTTCAATGATTACTGGTTTGAGGGGCATGGCTACCAGATGCTTTTTTCCTGCAAAAACTTGATAGTTATGACAATTCCTAACATATTTATATACATATTTAAAAATGGAAGGCCAATAATATCTTGCTCTCATAATTTTATTAGTTGTAGCTCTTGGAGCAAAATGTCCTCCACAAAAACCATCATGAAATTCATTAATTATTTCTAGGACTTCTCTCTCATATAAATAGACTAATAATACTCCATCAGGGTGCTTCCAATATAACACTCCATCTTGTATATAATATTTCTGAGCTTGAAGCTTGACTGACCTCATTCTGTTTGTTGACATATCTCTGGGAAAAGACAGAGTTTGTAAGTATGACAAAATTTCTTCATACCATTTACATTCTTCATTGTTGATTCTTCTGTCATCATTTGTTTCATTTATTGTGACAACATTATTAAATCCTTCCTCCTCTTTGTTGTCCAACAGTTTAGCCATACCTTGCCCTTTGATGGTTTTGACTATTTTGAACTCAACATCATATTACAGAAGCTTTACCATCCATCTTGTTGGTCTTCCTAATGGCTCTGATTGAGAAAAAATATCTTTTATTGCTATAAAAGGAATACAATAGTAAACCTTATTTGAACCAAATATACCTTTGAAGTGTTCTAGAGATTGGATGACTACGTAAGCATGTTTCTCTAGTAAGGTATATTTAAGATGTGCTCCTTTCAAACCTAAACTCATGAAGGCTATTGGCCTTTCATTATTTTCATCATCCTTCTATGAAAGAACTACAACAATAGAATGTTCAGATGCATAGGAGTAGATATTGAAATATTTTGCATAATCTGGATAGCTTAGGGTTGGAGTGGTTGATATGGCTTCTTTGATTTTGTTAAATGCTTCCATATTCTCTACTGTCCATTTAATTTCTCCAGTTTTCTTAACCATATCATTTATAGGTTTGGTCATCTCTACAAAGTTTGGGACAAATATTCTGATAAAATTTATCTTGCCAAAGAATGACCTAACTCCTTTTAAGTTCTTGGGAGGGGGAATTTTGGAAATAGCTTCTATTCTTTCTGGATCAATGCTTATCCCCTTTTATGAGACTATATGACCTAACAACTTTCCTTGTGTAGTCCCAAATATGCATTTCTTGGGATTTAAAGAAATTCCAAATTCTTTGCACCAGGAAAAACTGTAGTCAAGTGTTCTAGATGATCTTCTGGGTTTTTAGAAAATACAATGATATCATCCAGGTACACCACTACAATTTTGAACATTAATCCTTTAAAAGCAAAGTCCATTGCTCTCTGAAAAGTAGCACCTGCATTCATCAGTCCAAAAGGTATTCTTAAATATTCAAATGTGCCCCATGGTGTAGTGAATGTTGCCTTGTGTCTATCTTCTAGATTTATCTAAATTTTATTGTACCCTAAAAATCCATCTAACAGAGACAATCTAGTTGAGCCAACCACTACTTGCAATAATTGTTCCATGTTAGGTAATGGGTAATTGTCTTTTAAAGAACTCTTGTTTAAATTTCTAAAATCCACACAGAGTCTAATATCCCCATTCTTTTTTTGATTGGTACTAAGTTGGATATCCAGGAAGAAAATCTTACCTTTCTGATTATTTTGGAATCCAGTAGCTTTTGTACCTCCTTTTGCATTATTGGGTGCAGAGTTGGATTGTATTTCCTCTGTTTCTATCTAAATGGCTTGGAATCCTCTTTCAAGGGTATTATGTGTGTCATTACATCTGTTTTGAATGTTTTAAGATCTTCATAAGTCCAAGCAAAATGTTCTTTGTTCTTTTTCAAGAAACTGATATATCCAACTTTTTCTTTAGCAGGTAAGGCCATGTCTACTTTCACTATTTTAGGTTCTTTCATTGAACCAATGTTTATGTCTTCAGATATTACTTCTCTGCTTAAGGGTTTATAAGCTTTGTCAAAATCATCAAATAAACTCTCTAGAGAAACCAATCCCTTAGGAATCCTATTAGTTTTCAATTGGATTACTTCTACTGGTTCTCCTATTTGGTCTTTTAGCTTCTCTTCATCCTTTTCATCATAGATTATATCTGCATACTGATTTTGTAAAGTCATAAAATCTTTAATATCTATGTCATCTTGAAAGACCTATAAATAGACTATGTTGTCTAGTACATATGGTTTATAGATTGAGATAGTTGGGAATCTATCCATATATTATGTAGTTATCTCTGGGTGATCTAAACTTGAGGTATTTACAGCTAAAAGATCTGCAACATGATTTTGTTCTCTTGGAATATAAGATATATTGAAAGCTAAGAATTTATCAATTTCTTCCAATATTGCATTTCTATATTGCTTAAGCCTAGGATGTTTAGTCTGATATTTTCCCTTGATTTGTTGTATGATAAGTTCTGCATCCCCTATTATAGTCAAGTAATTAATGCCTAGTTCTTTCACTTTTCTTAACCCTAACAGTAAAGCTTCATACTCTGCTACATTGTTTGTGCAAGGGAATTCTAGTATGTAAGGAATACCAAGATAATTTCCTTTTATATCAATCATATTAACACCTGCACCTGCTCCAGATTAGGATTTAGCTCCATCAAAAGACATGGTCCACATTTCTTGGGTTAATACTCTATCTGATTCAGCATCAACCATTTTTATATCCTCTGGATCCATGTTCTTTGCATCTGGTACTTCAACCAGGAATGGGTTGTGCCATATGGAGTAAACTCCCATCCCCTTTTCTTCCATAGAGTTGACTAAGTTTATCATTGTTTCATCAGTTTGTATTAACTCTACGGAGTGCTTGTTAAATGGTTCTCTTCGTAGAATTATATTCTCCTTATCTGATATTGGGATTGTAGCATAAGACCAGTCTAGTTGAATTGAACCTCCTAGTTGTTCTTCCCAATGTCTACTGAGTAATAGTGAGAAGAATGGGTCAACATCAACTACTGCTACATCCATGACTATCCCATTTTTAGGGTGTTGATCCAAGAAAACCAACAATCCAGTTATTACCCCTACACAAGGAATTTTCCTGCTATCCATTACTGAAATAGGGGTAGAATCTCTAGTGCAGATTAATCCCATTTGATCAGCTATAAGCTTAGGCATGATATTGTGTGAAGCTCCACTGTCTAACATGCAATTATGAATTACATATCTCTCCCCTTCATCTGAATTATATCTTAATGACACATAGAAGGGTCTGACAGAAGATGGTGATCTTGCATCATGTTGATTTTGTCTAGCAGCATGGCAAGTTGGATCTTCTTTTTGTTCTACCAGTCCAAATGCTCTGCATACTTGTTCTCTGTATTGTTGAACTTTCATAAGTTCTCCAAATGTAATGTTAACCTTTTTCTTACTGAGTTCTGACCCAACATCAAACTCTATTTTCTTTATATCCAGTGGTTTATTACTTTCTTCTTTGGGAATCTCTTCCTCTGATTCTATTACTTCAGGAGTAGTCTTTTTGAGGTTTCTATCAGTTTTCTCTTTACTGACATTTTTATTGGGGAAAGTTTGTTTCCTTGTTTCACTTGTAGAGGCTTTCTCTGTCCTATCTGGGATAACTCTATTTCTTAAATTCAAAGTATGGGTTGCCTCTAATTCTTCAACCTCTTGAGCAGTGGGGATTAATTTCCCTTGTTTCATCTTGTCATATCTTGACTCATGAGATTTCTACAAGATTTTAGTTCCTTCAGTTACTAAAATTTGAGGATGATGATTTGAAGCATATTTATCCATATCTTCTTCAAAAAACCTTTCCCTGGATTCATCTTCAACAGACCAACAAGCATTGATTCTTATATCATCTTCTGATTCAGCATGTAAATCTACATTGCGTTGGTCACTTAAGTGAATACCACATGCATCAGGGTTATGGGGTGCATCACAAGTAGAGAAAAAATAGGGGAAGCCTTCTGCTACATTAGCAGATGGTATAGGGTTAGGGACATTGTTCTGATCCCTGTCAGAATCTCTATTTTTCTAGTTATTGTTCCCATTACCTCTATTCCTATTTCCTTCTTCAAAACCATTGTTATTTCCCCAATTCTTATTGTAATTTTTCTTAAAAGGAGGATGATTGTCAACATGTGGTCACTCTGTTTGTGAAGATTCACCATTATTTCCATTTCTTTCAATTCTTGCTAACCTGTTATTCATGTTATTTAACATCTCAGTCATCTGACTAGTCAATTTCTCCATAGGATCAATTTCAGTTCTTCTTTGTATATCAAAAGCTACTTTTTTAGGCTTTCTATCAGGTAGGTTGACTTCCAAAGAATAAGGCTTCATCTTACCACTGTCAAGCATATTTATTTCTATATCCATTGCCTTTTCCATACAATCATCAATGGTAGTGGCTTGTTCTTGCCTCAGTTCATAGTTAAATTCTCCTTGAAAAGCATTTTTGTAAAAACAAATAGACTGAATATCATTTGGCCTAAGGTTTGTGGGAATTTTGTTCCTGGTCTTTGAAAATCTTCTGTTAAAATCACTAACAACCTCATTCTCTTTTTTCTTCATAGTAGCTAGTTCAGTTAACAGGGATTGTTCATTTTTTCTTTCACCATATTTCTTTAGGAACACAACTTCCATTTTGGTGAAGTTTGGGATATCATTGTTAGGAAGGGAATTGAACCACTCTCTAGCATCTTTCTCTAAAGTCTGTAAAAACAATCTTAAGACTACGTCTTCATGTTCAACCTCTAAACTATCCATTGCATACAGGAAACTTTTTATATGATCTTCTCCAGTTACTGCACTATTTCCTAAAAATTTAGGAAGGTATTTGTGAGCTTTATTGGGTAAGGCATTAAGATTTGCTGGTAATGCAAAAGGCCTATATCTGTTAGTTCTCCATAAATGAACATTAGCCTGGGCCATTGCTACTGTAGAATTCAAATTCACAGTAGTAGTACCTACAGTGATATGGGTCTGGGTAGCTTGAATATAATCTAATGGATTATCTACCTTTGAATTATTATTTTGAGTATAATCACGTGTATCTTCTACAACAAAATTTAAATTTTTCTCTATAGTAGAATTTAAATTTTCCTCTACAGTGATATCAACAGTAATAGTATTCTAATTTTTCTTTACGTACCTTTTACCGCTAGAATTCAATCTACTATTATAAGTGATATTCTTGAAAAGTGGAGTTTTCTGGTTATGTATAAATACCTCTGGATTCTCGAGTTCTAGGAATAGCTCCTTACCGCTTCTCCTGGTGTTCGCCAACATATTCTGCTCTCTCTTTTTATTTTATCTTCTGGATTCATTCAGTTAGAGTCACCAGCATCGGGGTGCAAAAAGAACAGGGTATGCTTTATCAAGAATGCTTGATATTAATACTCATCCTCACAGGAGTGGGTTCTTGGAAAAATTCAAGAACATCAAGAAACGAAGAATTTTCAAGAAGATTAAGAAACGTAAAGAAAATCAAAAATTGAAAAACATGGGAAAAATAAAATAAAGAACGTAAAAAATCATAAAAATCAAAATGCAGGTTCTTTATTCTAACTTGTCCACTCGCTGATTAATATATGTCATAAAATCTAGGTCTAATATCATAAAGACTTTATCCTCGGCGCCAAAAAACTGTTGGAACCGATTCTTGCATCCATAGGATTTCGATTGTCACACTGCAAGAATCCGTTTGAAACCAACGAGCTATTACAGGCTCTGGTCAACCTACCTCATTGTTCTGTTAAACACAAATATTGCTAAAGAAAACTACAGAACGGGTAAGGAAACCCCAACGGTAATTCTATGAATAAAACTTTGATTACACGCTCCAGATTAATATAATACTATATGTATTGAAATGACCAAGCAAGAAAATAACCATTCATTATGCCTTATGTAGACCGGTGCCTAGATTCATTGGGTTGTTATAGCAATTTTAACAACAATTCTAACATGAACAGAGAGAATGGGACCTCAGGTAATTTATTCCTGGGTTTTGCATCAAGCTATTTATATACCCATTTTATAAATGACTCTCCATAATTGACTCACTTCTCCAAAGAGTAAAACCCAGCCTGGCCAGTTACCTTAAATGTTTTTGTCCTTACTAATGGTTCGGACCCTAGGGTGAAAATATTATGGCAAAAAGAGGTGGTGACACTGAAAAGGGTTTTGCCCTCAGAGGTTTTTACTGCTTTGGCCAATGGGTCATAAAATTTAACTATTGTAGCTATTAACTCTGGATAGGGATGAACATAATCATAGATGTAAAAAGAGAGGTAAGAAAGGATAGCGCATCTACCTTCCACAAACAGAGCAAATTTCTTATTGTATCTATCATTGATGCTCCTTCTTAGCCTTGTTCTCTCCGTGAGGACCATTTTGATATCTACCATGACCTCTGCTCTGTCAATGTATGGCACCACCACCTTTGTCTCCAGGGATTCAAACTCTTGGACATCCTTTGAAGCCATTGTGATAGCAATAAGATTTTTTTCCCACTGTAATTTACAATAGAAAACTTCAAAATATCGTTTCACCCTTTACTGCTTCGAGGAGGCAATTAGCTACTAAATGGACTTCGAGTGGCTTTTTTGGTTCTTTTATTTCCTAGATTCATGCATATATTTTTCCATTAATGTGGTTGCTACATGATCTATCGACTAACACACTTTCCAAATTCCACTCATTCCTTCGGTGGCTCAATGGTTTCATTGGCCAAAAATTCAAATTGAACTGCCACCTCATTGTGTCTCTTCGACTACTCTTTGGATTGAGCATGATTTCGTTAGCATTGAATGCGGGCTCTTCCTTTCATATCCACATGGCATGGTCATGGAACCACTGGTTGGCTCTGCTTACCCCTTTTGAAACTTGGCGGGTCAAAGACACTATTTTGATTCTACCGACATAGCAAATTTCACACATGAACTACCACCTCGGTTTCACTCTGTTAATACATTAGCTTTGAAAGGTCCCCAGATTGGAGATGCCTTGGCTTCTATTATTTTGAAATTTGGCTCTCTTCATCACTCGGGATAAGAACCTTTGCACAAATCCATGGGGATCTTAGTGTATTTTGATGCAGATTCGAAACGCTTGCCACTTTAGAGGATTTTACATACATTCAAGTGTGGGAAGGAACATTGCTGGATACTTTGTCAACACTTAGTCATTTTTTACAATTTTTTTTTCCTTTTTTTTTCAATATTTTCAAAGAAGACTGATTACAAAGTGCAAAAATAAATTAAAATACAAAGTGCATAAAGGAGGGGAATAATAATACAATGTATATACATATGTTACAGTGAGCTCATATTTTACACATAGTAGAGCTTGAGATGAAAGTCATTCACTGGAATGGATTGTATATTTCCCTTCGGATATTCTAGTAGAAACACATTGGACTCCTTGGTTTATACTATTTTTAAAGGACCATTCCAAAAATAATTAAACTTTTCATGCTTTCTTGGCTTTTCTCTATCAACATTCCACTTGAGAACTAAGTCTCCAACTCAGAATTTTCTAAATTTGGCCTTCTTATCAAACCATGCCTTGATATTTGAGGAATGCTTTTCAAAAATATCATATGCCTGAGCCCTATTCTCTTCCAATTGCAGCAAGTGGGTCAACGTGGTTTTTATCGGATCTTTCTCTGACTCTTCCTCTGTATTGACAAGCTTAAGTGGTGGGATATCCAAATGGATAGGTAACACTGCCTCCTTGCCATATACTAGTGCATAAGAAGAAGTATTAATAATTTTTTTATAGTAATCCTATCTGCCCATAGAGCTTGGTCCAACAACAGATGCCAACTTCTTTTATTTCCTTCAAGTGATTTCCTCAAAATCCTTAACAAGTTTTTATTGGTAGATTCTGCAAGTCCATTACCCTATGGATAATAATTTGAAGTATTTTTAAGAGTGATGCCATACTTTTTGGTAAAATCAATATACTTGGCTCCTATGAAATTTGGTTCGTTATCACTTACCAAGGCTTTTAGAACCTCAAACCTTGAAATCAAACTTTCCATAAAATTGATCACAATATCTTGATCTAATTTCTTGGTAGGAATAGCCTCTACCCATTTGGTGAGATAATATGTGGTAGTTAGGATAAACTTGTATTCTGCTGAGGAATTGGGGTTGATAACCCCTATGAAATCTAGTCCCCATTATTGAAAAGGCTCTTCAACTTGTATGGGCTTGAGGGGGGATGAAGCATTTCTTGTACTTCAACATATCTTTGGCATTTATCACAGGCCCTCGTAACCTTGAAAGCATCAGTAAATATAGTGGGCCAGTAATAGACTGCTCTTATAATTTTCAAAGCTATGACCCTGCCTGAGCTATGCCCACCAGATGATCCTCCATGGAACTCTCCCATGACCCTCTATTTTTGTTCATCCTTTAAGCATTTTTAGAATAATTCCATCCAAGTTTATTTTGTACAAGCCTTCTGGTAGTAATACATATTTCAAAGCATGAAGTCTGTATCTCCTCCTTTGAGATGTATTTATATTGGGGGGACATCCTCTAATTTGGAAATACCTGATAATATGGTCAACCCAATCAGATCTTCATCAGCTATTTAAAAAGCTGATAATATGGTCAACCCAATCAGATATTCATCCTCTAGTTTGTGCTTCTTCCATATGATCTTCATTAGCTATTTAAAAAGTTGATAATATGGTCAACCCAATCAGATCTTCATCCTCCAGTTTGTGCTTCTTCCATTTGATCTTCATCAGCTATTTAAAAAGCTTTCATCTCATTTAATGTTGCAGCCTCTGTTAGACCTTGGCATAGGGCTCTGCCTCTCACTATATTGGTGGGATGAATCTGTACAGCATATTCTTGAATTTTGGTAATACAACCAGCCCTTTTATCTCCTAGTTCACCTTGTAGGATAAAACTTCTTTCATCTGGATGAACCACATATACCAAGGTCTTGCTTTGTACCAAGTATTGCCTGAACTTCTTCAGTGACTTCATCACAGTGAACACTTGTCTTTCAATAAATTTATATTTAACCTGGTAATCATGGAGTTTCTGGCTCCAAAAGAATACAGGACGCTCTTCACCTTGATCATATTTTTGAGTAAGCATCAAGGCATAACTTTCTTTAGCTCCATATGCATAAAGGATAAAGTTTTTACTAAAATTTGGATTTACCAATATTGGGGTTGTTGCAATGGATTGCTTGATAATTTGAAAAGATTGTTTTCTGACTTTAGTCCATTTGAACTCAACATTTTTCTTGAGTAGCTCAGATATAGGCTTTACATTCTATGAAAAATCAGAAATGAATTTCCTGACAAAATTTATTTGGCCTAGAAAAGACTGTAGAGTCTTCTTGTTTGTAGGCAAAGGGAGAGCAAGAATGGATTTGATTCTATTTGGATATATGGACATACCTTCCTTTGATACCATATGACCTAGTAGCTTTCCTTCATGGACTACAAAGAATGACTTCTTAGGATTGAGCGAAATACCAAATTCTCTGCATTTATGAAAAACTTGTTCTAGGTGTGATAGGTGATATTTATTATTGTGGAAAAAAATAGTCATATCATACAAATAAATTAGAATGACTTTGTTGATTAGTGCACCAAAGGTATAATCCATGGCTCTCTGAAATGTGGCTTCCACATTGGATAGAATAAAAAGGTATTCTTTGGTAGGCAAATGTGCCCCATTTGGTGGTGAATGCTATCTTATACTGATCTTCATATTTCACCCAAATATGATTGTACCCAGAGTAACCATCGAGCAATGAGAACCTCTCTGTCCCTACCACTACCTGTAATATTTGATCAATTTGTAGAAGGGGATAGTGCTATTTGAGATATGCTTGGTTAAGATTTATGAAGTCTACACACAAGCGTATATCACCATTATTTTTTCTTACGGGTACCAAGTTAGCTACCCAGGTAGAATATTTTATTGGGTATATGATCTTGGCATTTAATAAATTTAAGAGCTCTTCTCTCATAATAGCTTCGATCCTTGGATTCACAGGCTTTTGCTTCTGCCTAAAAGTTTTTGCATCCAGCTCTAGCTCAATAGTATGTTGGATAACCTTTTTGTCATACACCTTAAGGTCTTCGTATGACCAAGCCATAATATCTTGACATCTTAGACATAAAGCTTTGATATCTTCAGCTTCTTTTGGTGAACATTTAATACCAACATTGAGCTTCTTTTCAATGCTAACTTCAACTTCTTTATAGATTTTCTCACTGACCTTCATGGTTCCAATATTTTTTATGCTCTCATTGTTGAATAAGCTCTCTAGGGTGACCAATACTCTAGGAATGTGATTATTCCTTAGTTGAATAACATCTTGTTGGTCAATTTATTCTAGATTTTCTTCTTGGATAGTAGAGAGACATGCTTTTCTTTCCAAAAAATCAATTATTTTCTCATCACTTTCAAAAACCTATTAGAAAATCTGCTTATCTCGTACTGCAGGTTTGAAAATAATTTTGATTCCCTTGGATTTCTTGATTCTATAGGCTACATAAGGGTTGAAGTTAGATCCCTTTGTTGCTAAAGAATCTACCAGTGTTCTTCTCTTTGGGAACAAAATTTAAATTCAGGGTGTTAAAGGATTCCATCAGATCCCATACCCTATTTCTATAAGCTTTTAGGTAATGATGCTTATTGCTACATCTATTTCTTACTTGATGGACTATTAACTCAGAATTACCATATATGTTCAAAATATTGATACCCCTACTTTTTGCTTACATAAATTCAAGATACAGAGCCTCATATTTTGTAGCATTATTGGTACATGACCATGTCAGTCTATAGGCAAAATTATTTATCCGTTTTGATTAGGACTGTAAAACTACACCAGATCTTGCACCATTTTTGCATTTAGCACCATAAAAGTGCATGATCCATGTCTCTTTCTCTCTCAAATATTGATTGGATACAACAAGGATCTTTTTTCTGATTCAGTCGAGATGTTGTATATTCCCATACCAGTTCCCAAATGACTATAGTTATTTCTGAAAGGTAATTCATCTTCAATATCCAACTCATCAATGTTTTCCATCAGCTCAAATTCTCCAAGGGGATTAAGATTACACATGTCTTCCTCAATATTTTCAATATGATAAGCTACTAGTTTTTAGGTGTTATCCTTATTCTCTTTCCTTTTAAAGGAATTACCATGCTAGAATAATCCATGTACATACATCCACCTAGTTTTGTAGTAAATTTCCTTGAAAGGCATAATCCAAAGTAGGGTTCTAGATCAACCACAACTGTGTCTTGTACTATTGTCACATCAGGGGCTTTGTGTAGCTTCATAAAAACATATTTTATGACTCCAACTATCTTACAGGGGTCCCATATAATTGTAATACTCCAGGACAAGATCATGTATACTCCATACCCATCTCTTCACAGACTGCTTTAGGCATGACTGTAGTTGATGCTCCTAAATCTATCATACAATTTTAGACTACCCAACCTTCCATCCTCAGAGATATATAAAAAGGAGGGGGCTTATTCTTTAAAACAGTGGGTGATATTTCTTTTTTTGACGGTATACTAAGGATGGTGGTGGTATGCGTATCTTATGGGTATTTTTTGAGAGAATATTTAAGTAGATCAATCTAGCCAGGAATGAATAGAGTGTCATAAAGGTTGGATTTTGATGGGATCCTTTTCATTTCTTCAACAATATTATACTTAGATTTGGTCAGGGTAGGTCTTTCAAACCTCCTTTTTGACTCACCATATTTCATTTTATACTACTAAGTGGCTTCCATTCTCTACCTTTTAGTAATAGAGGGGAATCTAAGTCTTTATTGAGCCTCATATTTAGATTTTATTTGATCTCTTTCATTTTCCTTATCCCATATCTTAGGAAAACTATCTATTTTCCCTTTTCCCTTATCTTGGAGAATTGGGAAAGTATCACTGCTTTGAGGAAGGGGATCTATCCTTTTTTGAGAAGGGACTTGGAATTGCCCCATATTTTGGGGATCCACTTGCAAGGCTTTCTTTCTAGACCTTATCATAACAATAATTGGACTTTCTTCATCCAGTTCCTTCCCAAACATGATTTGGTCAGACTGCCATAGCATATTAACTCTCCCTTTTTGATTCATTTCAAATTGATCCATAGTTTGTTGAACATGGTGTTGGTACATCACATAATATTGTGAGTCATGGGGGTCATTGCATACTAAACACAAAATATTTGCAAGAGTAGTATCTGAAGAACATTCTGGTCCCTCATAGACTGCATTCACCCTGACCCCAATATTGTTACTAGGACTAGGTCTTTGATATTTGTTCATATATGGAAATATCCTCTGTTGTAAACTTTCTTGGTCTCTATTTTCTATTGAATTCATTCTATTACTCAGAGTTTTTAGAGTATTTTGTATATCAAGGATAGCAGAAAACTCCTAATATGTTTGAGAAGGAAGGGGAGGAAAAGGTGTTGCAAAGGATATTGGATTTGGTTTAGGGATTGCATTAATTTGTGGAGATGGGGATGATAAAGAAAGGGGGTCCATGTAAGAGGGGTTTGTGGATTGAATTTGGCTATTAGTGGTTTCTAAGTTGTAAGGCAACACAGTTTTGGGGGTAGTCTTCCCACATTAATTAGGATATTTTTGGCATGAACCGTTGCATTATAAACTTGGGGGAAGGCTTCTACTCCAGATTATTGTGTCTGCAAGCCTAGCTCTGATCCAAGGGATCTAATGTAATACATATAAGCCAAACATGTAGCTGGTCTAGTTGTGGGAGGTATTTTTTTCCATGTTTTGCTAAATCTCAAATTAAAATATGAGACAGTCTCCTGCTAAGATTTCTGCATGGATGTAAACTGGTTAAGTAGGGAGAAAGGATCAATAGATTCATTAAATTCTTCTATAAATGGCTTAGCTAATGCTTTACATGAAGTGATAGTATTATCTTCTAGAGTTCTAAACCAATGTAATATCTTTCCTCTGAAGGACAGGGCTATAATTCTTACAATAATATCCTCCTCTTTTATGTTGTGAATTGCTGCCATATTTAAGATATCCTGACAATGCTCATAAGTTGTTTTCCTAGATCCATCATAAGTGGGGATAGCCTTGGATATAGCATGGGGAATGTCATTCATTTGGGATAATCTTAGGGGACCAGTTGTATTATAGTTGGGATATTTCTATAATGGCTAATTAGGAGCCACATTTTATGCCATATTTCTAGTTGTAGGTCCTATTGGATTTACTGTAAGATTATCCTTAGGAAGCTCTTATTTTGAGAGGAAATATTGATTTAAAATTTGTGCAACAATGAACCTTCTATAAGGTAATTCAAAATGTAAATAGGAATTAGGGTTATTCCTTTTGAAAGACTTGGTATACATGAAAGGAAATTGGTCTATAGGGATTTCCTTTTTTTTGGGTCTAAGGACCAGGGAGTCGCTAGGTGAACTTGCTCTTCTCCGTTTACAAGGTCAAGAAAATTCACCAAATATTGATTCCTTTGGGTTGAAATAATAATAACTCATATGATGGGTTTCATGTTCCTTGTGAACTGGTCCCACTGGGCATGCAAAAAACTATTGGGTACTGAATTATGTTTAAGCTTTACTCAACATTGCAGCTATCTATATTTCTATTTTCTATTCAGGCATGCACCTGATAGCTGCAACTCAACACTCAACATTGGTATAGACCGAAACAAAGTCCTCGATATAACCTCTAGATTAGGCTGGTTCCTTATCAAATTAAACAAGATGTTGACACTATTATGCTCACTTAGGGTTTTGATATTAGGGTTAGAGAAGTGAACAACAGTTGGACAATTAGGTTAACAACATTGATATCACAACAAACAACTCCAAAAATTATATCAGAACACATTACTTAGATCAAAATTATCACAAATATTGAGCACCCTCATACATTTATAAGAACAATAAAGAAATATATAAGAAAACAATTCCAATACCCTAATAATGATAATCCAAATAAAAAAATTAATCACTATCCATATTTTACAGAAATATGCTCCTAACAATATAGAACCAATCCAAAGCAGATTTCAATTACTCTATTAGTCAGTAAGCCTACCAAACTAACTATTCAATTATTCACAAAAATGCAGCTTTAAGATTAGAACCTCTGATATCAAATGGTGAAGACATAAACTTTGAGGTAAAAATCAATGTAATGCTCCTTTCATTAACTTCTCAAAAAATTCATAGTGGTACAGGCAAACACACTAGAGCCGACCATTGAAAATGAGGGTTCGACCTCTATTTATAGTTTGTAAAACTAAATTAATATGGAATATTACAAAGATTAATTTTTTCACAACTCAGTAGAGAGTTCTTAGTTGCCATCATCTTACTAGTTTGATCCCTAGGAAAACCATTGCAAGTAGACCACCATGGCAACTGGAAACCTCTATAACTTACTAGTAGTTGGCTCAAACTGGAATTCTATTTGTTAGAGATCTCATATGCATTATGGATCTTTCTTGGAAACCTCTTGTCACCATCGATCTGTAACCGTATTTGGTTCTGACCTTCTTGAAACCCTCGACACTTTGACTTCTTTCTACAAGTAACTGTTCTTCAGTCCTGATGAGAAAGCTTTTATTTTATTTCATCTGCTCAGAAATTCTCAGTCATCGATCTCTTCCATTGTATGGCTATGATCTGTTTGAAATAAGCTTTGATAAATGATAGGAAAATATAATTGTGCCATTCTGCTTTAAAAAAATTGATGATGTCATCCTTCATTCTTCAGAAACATCAACACGCCAATCCACATAAAATGCATTGTAAATAGGCTAGGATAGAATCCGCCACTTATTCCTTATTCTTTTCCTTTGGTGTTGATGCTGCAACGAATCCACATAAACAATATGATGACATCACATTTCTCTTGAAAATCCTACAAATTTCATTCCAAACCCAAACAAGAGCATTAGTCATGAATTTCAATTCCGGCCTTGCCATAGTGTAAACCACTATGTTTCCATTCTGCACTGGCCTTAGATAAACATTAATTGTCACCATTCCACTAAAGGATTAGATAAAATTGCCTTTTTAAGAATCCGCACATATTTACATCATCCTCCACCTTATGTCACCATTTCGGGCCAAAATACTCTATGAGTCCTCCAGAATCAATCTTCCAACACTTAGCCGCTTGGAAAGATTTCATGAATACAAAGTGATCGCCAATCCACACAAATTTTATGCTTATGTCACCTTATCCAAAAACTTTTATGGATTCAAATCCTTTGTTGCTATTCTGAAGCCAAAAATAAGGGATGCGGTGCAGATTTTCACCAACTACAAAATTTGACTAAGTGTGGGCAGACTTCTTACCTTTGTTGCAGATCTGCTCCAAAATATACTAGAATGCATGCAGAATGGAGCTTTCATGCCTTAGTAAAATTTTAAAAAATTTCCTAAGCATATGTGGCCATTTTGGGCCTACAAGTACCATCACTACCATATCTAATGGATTTTAAAGTGCTAAAATTTGATAAATTCAAAGGGATCGAGGATCCTAGAGAGCACGTGAGCACATTCATTCACTCATGTTTTAGAATCTAAAATCATGATGCTTTAGACATTTGGGGGAGATGTCGTAGAGTGGTATAACCATATGCCTCATCATAGTATTTATACTTCTAAACAGTTGGTAGACCAATTCCTCTAAATATTTTACCTCAATTTTTGAAAGAGATTTTCATTGTTTGACTTGTATAGCCTCAAGCAATTTGATGATGATTCAGTCTATGATTTTGGCAACCGTTGGAGGGCTGTTATCACAAAACTGCCATTCTTCTTACCAATGGAAGAGCTAACTTGATTTTTCACCAAGAGTTGTGTAATAGGCTAAAATTGACCCATGTCAATTTACCCTAAGTCAAAAACATTCAAAAATTAATTAAAACTACTTTCTAACCTCTTGCCTCGATTTTTGCACCCATATCAAGTTTATTTCTAACCTCCTGATGATATCGGCTCTATTTGAGCGATATCGGATGTCCGATCCAATATCGGACTTCATTGTACGAAATCGGATGTCCGATCTCATCCAAAATAGAAAATACCCAAAATAACAAAATGACAAAAATTGTTGTAACCTCCCTTGTCCGTACCTGGCCAACGACATGGACGTTACGGTATCGGATCAACCGATATCGTCCATATTGGGAGAGATCATAACTCCCCTTATTTTTTAGCCCAACCCCCCTAACTCACCTTGCCTATTTAATCCAGGCACTCTCCCTAGATTCCCCTGGCTCTCAATCATTCTCGCATCCTTAGTATTATAGTGCATATTGCTAGTTTCATATTTTTTTGTAGGTTTGGAGATCCAGAAGTGCGCATCGGTTGGTACGATACAATATCGGACGTCCGATATCATCAAAACATGTCCGATATTACCTGCAGATCACTTGGGGGTAATTTTGACCATTGTTTGCATTTCTAATCCTCTATTTTCATTTATAAGATTATATCTATTATTTATCATCTTATTTAAGCATTAGTTTCATTTATCATATCCGGTGTTCACCATCATAGCATTTCATTCTATTATTTTGCATTTATAGCATAGATTCACATTGTTTCTTTCAAGCATTGCATATAGTGAGTTTCATATAATCTAATTCATGCTTAATCAAGTTCATGTTATGCTACAAATCTATGTTTTTGATGTCAAACTATGAAATTGTAGGTTTTTGACCAGATCAAACCTATCGATATCAGATCGGACTAGATACCAGATCGAACGTCCGATATCACCCTACAAAGTCCGATATCACCTACAGTAAGCAAAAATATTCTAAATCAACCATCTAGATTGAGTAAGATCGTGAAATTTCTTTAATAATTAAGCATTGCATCTATTTATCTTTTGTATTCTATTGTGTGTTGTATTCATTTGAATCAAAATTGCATATAGTATAGGTTTAGTTGCATTTGGCCAAACTAGGTGAATGTGAGTGAACTAAAAGGAACACATCAAACAACTCCCAACCTAGGCGTGGAAACTACCATATAAATATTTCCTGGTGAACCCACCCAATTCTTCGAAAAATCACTAAAGAGGGCATGACATCAAGTGCCTCTCCTTTGAGGTGTAGACCTATCATTTTCCCATTCCCCTTCTAGGCGTGGATCCATTAGCCTGAAGGAAAGGAGTGCAAAAATTTTAGAGCTACATTCTTTGGTGAACCCGACGTGAACTACATAAGCATCATTCTGATTTAAAACATAAAACATAAAAAAAAAAAAAAAAATCATTAGTTAAACTTGCATATTTTTAGATTCACCTCTTAAATGGTAGATACCAATATAGGAAAATCTACAATCATAGATATTAGAGCACTATTATCTACACAAGAAATCTCTTTAGTGGTTGAAAACTCTAGTATCCCATCTCAAGAATAGTGGGCTGAACTTTGGAAGAGACTTGACATCATAAAAGCCAACACACCAAGACTTAGTCAAATCAAGAGATTCAACATAGCTAGAATCTTGGGACCCGATAACTCTTCTCACTACTTTGATATTCAAAGATCATGTGAGAGGTGGTTAGCTGATAAGAGAGCAAGTATATCTTCATCTGTCTACACTTTTGAAGATTATCTTGAAAATGCCATAATTGTACACCGATTTCTAGCACACATAGAAGATCAAGAGATAGTTTTGGAAAATAAAAGAAGATATCAAAGAACTCCTAGAGTTGTCCATTTTCATGAATATTGTCATGAAATATATTTTTATTCTCAAGATTCTAAAATTGATAGCATTACTATAGCTCACTTTGTCAAATTCCTAAAAGCAAACTTTCAATTTGAAGAAGAGCATTATATGACTCCTGAAGAACTTGAGCCTATCAATGACATTTATAAACTATTTTAGGAAGATTAAGTTTATTATCTAGAATATTATAATTCTTATTTTACTTTCTTTTCAAAAAAAAAAAAAAAATAAAATATAATATATATCTACATATCTACAATATTTTATATAGGTATATATATAACATATATACCAAAAATTAAAAATATATATATATATATATATATATAAAGAAAAACAAAACATCCTAAAGACAAAATGCCTAGAATCTTAAGAAATGGTAAACAAATAGAATCTGATAGAGCCAGATCAAGAAAACCTTGATGATAGGGTACATATTGAAGATGATAAGCTCACGGAACAAGATGAGGATGATAATAAAGAAGAGGAAGTAGAAGATCCTACCAAGCCTTTAGTAGACCCTCAAGGCAATGTTAGTTTTAAATCTGTCCAACACTTTATTGAATTTCTAAAAAGCAATATAGATGAAATCAATCATGTGTTAAACATAGAACATTTACTCCCAATGGGAGATTATTCAATAGATGTTGCTATAGAAGTTGCTTTTAGACTGCATGTAAATCCATTGACATACATAAATAGAATAGATCAAGATCAAGCTGGTCCATCTCAAAATATCAATCAAAACATAGATTTGAACACTCAAAAACCAACAACACAATCTAATTCCAAACAAAAATAACATTCTTCTTCCTCTCAAGCTCTTAATCAACAAGTATCTACATCACAAAAGGCTAAGAAAATACAAAATGCTAATCATTATCAACAAAAAATTCAGCAAAATGCAATTCCATATAAACTTCATAATACTCTTCCTACAAATACTTTACATAATAGTGTTTCTACTAGAAATCCTTATATGACAACACAACCATATCATCAAATGCACAATAGTATGATAACACAAAATCAATTTAGTGAGCAACCACAAGGACTTGAAGCTATAGTCAAAAAATTAGCTTCACGTCTAGATCAGATAGATCCTTACCATCCCTCATACAGTTATAGAGAGATGTGTAGTCAACCATTGGATCCTATTGTTGTTGCTCAACCTTATCCTAAACATTTCCCCATGCCAGTCCTTCCGATATATAAAGGAACCGAAGATCCTATTGAACATCTTCGTATGTTTAGGATAGCTTGTCATGATATTTCATATGATGATTTGTTGTTACTAAAGATGTTCCCTAAAAGTCTTGGAGGCATGGCTTTAGAATGGTATTATCAATTACCAACTAATTCCTTGAGAAATTTTGAAGAAACAATGGAAATGTTTGTTCATCAATTTAGTGCTTACATAGAAAGGCATGTTACCATTAAGGATTTATATAATTTAAAACAAGGAAAAGATGAAAGCTTTACTGAATTCTTAGCTAAATGGAGACAACTTCTAGGGAAATTGCACTTTGCTTTACCTCACCGAGAAATGTTGGAAATCTTCATTGGTAATTTACAAGAACAATTATCTTATGAACTTGCTACTACTACAGTAACTTCTTTTGATCAAGCTATAGACTTAGCAAGAAGGGTAGAAGATGCCCTTATTAGAAGAGGATAATTCAAGAAGAAGGATGAAGATAAATCTTCCAAAAACCAATATAAAAACAAACAAGTAGTGGGTGATGGAGTTACTGATAGTAGAAACACTCCAAACATCAATACTACTGAAGCTATAAAGAAATTTGTATTAAATATTCCTGATAAACCTCCAAGAGAATTCACAAGATTGAATCAACCTTTAACCTTGATTTTACCTCAATTATTAGAACAAGGTTTAATACGATTACCAGAAATACGACAACCAGATACCACTTTACCTGGATATAGAGCTGATTTACATTGCAATTTTCATCGAGTGGATGGACATTCAACTAATTCTTGTAAAATATTAAAACATGTGATACAAGATCTAATTGATAAAGGTAAAATGGAAGTAGAAAAATTCCCTCCAAACAATAATCCTCCAAACAATGCTCAAAAGCAACAAACTCAAAATGCTAATCAAACTTTAGACATCTTCCAACATCCTTTACCCAATCATGGTAAAGAGGTTGTGAATCAATTAGAACATCACAATGTTCCTCCTCCAACTCGATATGTGGGAACCATTAGCAATTTCTTACCACATAAAAATCTGCAAACTTCTTATGTGCCTACTCAATCTGCAATCACAATTAGGCCAATCCAATATTTTCAATCTTCATCTTCAGAAGATACAAGAAGTAACACAGAAAGTGAAACAGAAAGTGAAATAGACATTACTTCAAATAATTCAAATAGTTCTAAAGATGAGTCAGATCCAATTCTTCCTATCATAGATTTATTAGTTCTAGAAGAACCATTTCCTAGAAGAATGACTACACACCCTTCATCTCAATAAATACTTTCAATTGAACAAGCAGTGAATGCTAGACCTCACTTTGGTCACTTATAAAACAACAACATTGTGGGTACTATTGGAGCTATCACTAGACAACAAGTTCAAAATCAAAATTCTCAATCACAAACTCAAACAACAAATGAAAAATCACCTCCATTTGTGTTAAAAGCACCCACAAAGGAAAATAATTTATCAAAACCACAACAAAAATCTCCTTATGATATTAATGAATAATTAGCTAATATTACAGCCAGAATTTCCCTTTTAGATCTCTTAAGAACTTCATCTATACATAGAGAAGAATTAATGAGTACCTTAAGCAAAATGATGGTACCTCAAGACATAGAACCTACTGTTGTGGTCAATGTTGTAGTTTCCCATGGTACAAATTATGTAGAGTTTCATGATAAAGACATTCCTCCTCAAAGTATGTATAGAGATAATCCTTTATATATTACAACCTTAATTGGGGATGTGGGTGTCAAAAGAGTCTTGATTGATAATGGGTCATCACTAAATATATGCACATATGATTTCTTTCAAAGGTTTGGATTTAGAACTGAAGATTTAAAAAGAACTGAAATGATTATCAAAGCCTTTAATGATGAAACCCAAGAAACTTGTGGAGTATTGTCAATCCCATTGCAAGTTGGTCCAAGAATTTTAGATATGATCATGTTTGTTGTATCTTGCCCTGCATCATACAACATTCTTCTAGGTCGACCTTGGATTAACGCAATGAGAGCAGTACCTTCTACTTTACATCAATGTGTTAAATTTGAATTTAAAAATCAATTGGTCACTATCCATGGTGACCCTAGACCCTTTGACATGTGTGCAATGGCAGAACCAATAGGTGTCCCATTTTGTCCTTTATCTTCAACAAACCCTACCCCTCTTAAAAATCCTCCTTCACAAATTAAACCCACATCATCTTGTACCATAATTAAAATAGATAATCCTTCTACTTCATATCCCCTTTCAGATGAAATTTTACCAGATTTATCTACAATATTAACAACTTTAGAGCATACTAATTTTGCTACACAAGACTCCCTTGTCTTATCCCAATTACCACCATCTCCTCGAATGATGGGCTTGCCATAAAAGCTAGGAAGCATCTATCATATAGGGAGTTGCACCTTTATCTATGCAGGGTATGACCTTGGCAAAATTAATATTCAAATGAGCTTTACACTTGATCAAGATGGTTTTGCTCGATGTTATTTTTCTCATGGATATGTGAAGTCAAAACAAATGATGTGTAACATGGGTTATAGAGGTAAAGGTTTAGGTCCTCTTGAAAATGGCATATATGAACCTTTAGAAATAGAGGAATGGCCTACCCGATGTGGTATTGGCTATATTCCTACAAAAACTCAACCCTTCCCTTTTGATGATGATGACCATCTTGTGACATATCAAGAATACTTGAAACATCAAGAATATTTAAAAGCAAGTAAGAAAATACATTTTTGTAACATGTTGACAATAGCATATCCTAAAATGATTGCTTCCCCAGATGAATGTTTAGAAGGAGATATTTTTCACAATATTTCTCTTGAAGAAATTTTGAGGAATGGATTCTTCTTTGATGGGTCTATACCATGTATAGCCCACATTCAAACAACTACCCCACAAGATGAATTAGCTAAGTTAACTTTAGAGGAACTCCAAGAAATGGGTGTCTCACCCGCTCCTCCTAATTTTGAAAGAGATTTGAACATTGTAATAGAAGATGTTCTACAAGTCAACATTGGGACAAAAACCAACCCTCACTTAGTTAAAATTGGAGCTGAATTAAGTGAAGAAAGACAAAATCAACATATTGCATTTCTCATAGAATATGTTGATGTCTTTGCTTGGACATATGCAGATATGCCCAACTTAGACTCTTCTGTAGTCATGCATCATTTAGTGGTGCACCCAGATGCAAAACCTATAAAACAAAAACTTAGAAAAATGCATCCTAAAGTAGCATTGTTAGTTAAATATGAATTATAAAAACTTTTGGATGTTGACTTTATTCAAGCTATTGATTATGTTGATTGGATATCTAATGTTGTTCCAGTAACTAAGAAAGAAGCTACTAAAATTAGAGTATGCACTGATTTTAGAGATATCAATGTTGCATGTCCTAAAGATGATTTTCCTCTTCCTAATATGGATCAAATTATTGATTTTATAACTGGAAGTGGAATTTTATCCCTTATGGATGGATTTTCAGGATATAACCAAATTTGAATAGCTCCTGAAGATCAACCTAAAACTGCTTTCATTACACCTTGGGGAACTTTCTATTGAAAAGTAATGCCCTTCGGTTTAAAGAATGCAGGTGCAACTTATCAACGAGCTATGACTTATATTTTTCATGATATGATGTATGACATTCTACATGACTATGTGGATGATATCATAGCTTACTCAACTAAAGAAGAAGATCATATCACTAATCTAAGATGAGTATTTGATAGACTTAGAGAATATAAAATTTGCCTAAATCCAAATAAATGTGTATTTGGAGTAAAATATAGAAAATTATTAGGATTTATCATTTCTATGCATGGCATAGAGATAGATCCCATTAAAATTAAGGCTATCATTGATATACCACCACCCAAAAATATATCAGAATTAAGGAGTCTACAAGGTAAACTTCAATCTATCCATCACTTCATCGACAAATTGGTAGATAAAACTCGACCTTTTCTTAAGCTACTTAAGAAAAATATCCCATTTCAATGGGATAATGAATGCCAAGAAGTATTTGAAGCTCTTAAGCAATATCTTCTTACCCCTCTAGTGCTCGTTCCACCTAGACTAGAATGCCCTTTTATTTTATATATTTTTGCTTCTGAGCTTGCATTAGGAGCAATGTTGGCTCAACTTGATGATGATAAGAAAGAATGAGCCACTTATTATATAAGTAGAACATTAATAAGTTATGAAACCCATTATACACCCATAGAGAAGCTTTGCTTGGCGGTTGTGTTTTCTACACAAAAGTTATGCCATTATATGCTTAGCCAAAAGACATTTGTCATTGCTAAATCTGATCCATTAAGATATCTGATGAGTAGACCTTATTTATCAGGATGTACAACTAAATGGGTTCTTGCTCTAAGTGAGTTTGAACTCACATTTATTGGTCAAAAATCTATCAAAGGCCAAGTCATAGTTGATCAACTTGTTGCTGCTCCTCTTGAGTCTACTCATCCTTTAACCATTGAATTTCTTGATGAATGTCTTAACTTAGAAGAAGATCATTCTGAATCTTGGTCCTTATATTTTGATGGAGCTAGATGTATGAGTGGTGTAGGTGTAGGCATCATATTAATATCTCCACAAAAGCAACTTATTCCCTTATCATTCAAACTTCAATTTTCTTGCACAAATAATACTATAGAATATGAAGCTCTAATCCTTGGGTTACAAGCAACTTTAGCTCTAAAAATCAAAATTTTATTAGTCTTTGGAGATTCCCAACTCATGATAAATCAAATTAATAATGTATATCAAACATGAGATGAGAAACTTCATCCCTATAAGGATTATGTTTTAAAGCTTATCTCTTTATTTGAGAAAGTAACTCTTGAGGCTATCCCTCGTACTAGCAATCGTGTTGTAGATGCCATGGTTGTTGTCGCCTCTCTATTACCTTTAGAATTGGATGATGAATATGCTACAATCATCATTCATCAACTCCAAGATCTAGCCTCATCTAAATATTGTTTGGAACCTTTATATGTGTTTTTAATTAATGAGATAACTCCAGAACCTTGGTATATAGACATTTTTAACTTTCTCCAAAAGGGACTTTTCCTGAAGGATTAGATAGAAACCAATGTAGGTTGTTACGTAAGTGAGTTGTTCACTTTGTAATTATTGGAAATACTTTATATAAAAGATATTTTGAAGGTATTATTTTAATATGTCTCAATTTAGAAGAGTCTAAGAAGGCGTTAAGTGAAGTCCATGATGGATCTTGTGGAGGTCACTTTAGTGGAAGTTCTATTGCTAAAAAACTCCTACGAATGGGTTACTTTTGGCCTTCCATGGAAAAATATGCAAATGATTATGTGCATCATTATGACAAGTGTCAATGACATGCAGACCTTGTTCATGCTCCTACTCAAGAACTTCAAGCCATATCTTCTCCTTGGCCCTTTTCCAAATGGGGCCTAGATATCATTGGTAAAATCAATCCCATCTCCTCAGATGGCCACAAATTCATCATAATAGCAACAAAATATTTTACAAAATGGGTAGAAGCTATGCCACTAGCTTCTTGCATAGGAGTCCAAGTATCTAAATTCATTTTTAATCAAATTATTTGTAGATTTGGGATTCCATCAACACTTATTTCTGATAATGGAACATGTTTTAAGAATAAAGATATTAAGAAACTTTGTCAAAAATATAAAATTCAACATCGATGGTCCACTCCATATTATCCACAAGGAAATGGTCAAGTTGAAGCATCTAATAAAACTTTGATCAAGATTTTAAAAATATTGGTTAATAAATCAGGTCGTGATTGGCATATTCAATTATATCCCACCTTGTGGGCTTATCGAACTAGCGTTCGTACTCCTACAGGTGCTTCCCCTTTTGTCTTGGTTTATGGTGCTGAAGTCGTTTTCCCATTTGAGTTAGAAGTTCCTTCTTTAGCTCTTCTACTTCAAGATGTCGAAGTAGGAGATGAATATCATGCTAGTAGACTAAGTCAGTTGGAACTTCTAGATGAAAAGTGCATTCATGCTCTAGAACATCTTCACGCTTACCAAGATAAACTCAAAAGATCATATTCAAAGAAAGTTCATCATCGATCTTTTGAGATCGGAGATTTAGTTCTTAAAGAAAATCAGAAAAATACTAATGCTAGAAAAGACCTTAAAGGTAAATTTCAACCTAATTGGCTTGGACCATTCATCATCACTACAAAATTTGGATCAGGTGCATATCGCTTGGCTACTTTGGATGGAAAATATCTCAAAGAGCCAATGAACATCATGCATCTAAAGAGATATTATGCATAAAAGCAAAAGTTCCATCATTGTATATAATTGTAAATAGCTTCTTTATCGTTCAATTTGCAATTATCATCAAATCACAAAACAAAAAAAAAAATATGAAAAATTTCCAAAAATATGTCAAATTATGTTAAGTCATCATTCTGCATCATTGTTTGTTGTTTTCCAAAATTCAAGTTATATTTTATTTTCTTTTGAATAAACTCAAAATTTATCTTGAACCATTCACTTAATTCACATTTCTACTAAATCTTGATTTTATCATTTTGATTATAAATCTCTCTTGAACCAAAATCACTATTACTTCATTAAATAAAATTTTGAGTTTTGGGAATATGGTCTTGCTACTTTTTGAACCAAGAACACATTTTCACATCTTAAAATGATTTTTGCAAATTCGAAATATGATACTACATAGTAGTCTTAGTTCCTTAAGCGAAAATATTTCCTTGCTATCCTATTATGCGCATGGTCTAGAATACTGAGAATTGGAAAAAGGACAAGCTCCCCCTACCTGAATAAAATCCCTTGCTCCTTATCTAATCTGAGCAAGTATCCCAAAAAAAAAAAAAGAAAAAAAGAAAAAGAAAGAAAAAGAAAAAGAAAAGAAAAAGTAGTTTTACTACAAAAGCAATAAAATCCCCTTGTTCACAAAAAAAATGAACAAGAATCCCTACTCAAAAGAAATCAAAATAAAAGAAGGGGGTAATGAGCTTGAATCCCTAGAATTCCTTAGTTATTCGAACACCATGGGGTGATCCTCATTACAGGTTAGGTGGCATCAAGCCGGCTTGGCAATGGTGGTATCCTTACATGCATGGCGATATGTCTATCATATTAGCGACCTTATTTTGTACAGACCAATGTCAGCTTGTGGATTAGCTAGCTTTTGGTGACTTGAATTACATAGTAGTTCAGTACAATTGCATGCACAAAATCATGGTTAATGAATCTTTCACTTGCACACACATTGGTTCATAAAATTTGGCTTGTATCATTACCTCACTCAAAATTGGTAAATCAACTTCACAAAGCACACACATTTGATCCTTGAGATATTTTGTATCATTATGTAAATCAAGATGGATAATGAACTCACACATCACACATTGGTTCTTGATAAATTTGACTTTATCCTTGAAATAATTTAAAATATTTCTTTGAAATTTTGCTAGAAAACATCAGTTTGTAACCATTTGCATTAATCCCTACAAATCACTTCATTTTAGAAAATTATATATATATATTGTCTTCAAAATTTTCAACATGTGACACAATGATTTATTTCCAATAAACTTGCATTTTTAAATCACACATAATCATTTTATCATGCATTTGCATTTTGACTTCGCGATGATGGTATAATTCCTAGTAATAACTTTACCTTCAAACTTCATACTAGGAATTCTATGCCTAGCGCAAGTCATCCTTCCTAAATTTTCATACTTAAATCACTTTATATCCCTCAAAAATACAATCTTTATCAACCTATTTTCTCAAAATCAATGTCTCTTAAAACAATCGACATCCTCTTTCATCATCATAAGCCTCAAGGTTACTCTTGAGCCCACAATATACAAAACTTCCTCACAATAGGATCCACTTCATGACCTAGCGAGCATTGATCTCCACCAATGGTCATATAATAGCATAACATTCTTTGAGGTTCATTGCTAATCCATCAATTCTATCACCGTACAAAAACATCCTTTGACCTCCAAAAACACTTTATAAAATCATTTTTCTTTTAATTTAAGCATGATAAAAAATATTCAAAGATCAAAGCATGATTACAAAGATTATGTAACACAACCATCATAAGAAAATACAATAAATCATCCACTAAATAAAATCATTCAAAGTTGCATAGATAAAAAGGATCAATATATATATATATATACATATATATCAAAATATAAGTACAAAAGGAAGTTGAACTGGTATGCCACAATCTCCAAAATTGGCATACTCAATCACTAAGAGATATATTACAAAAAATATATACATCTATCACCCTCTCGAGCCTCTAGAGCTCTAAGCCTCATCATCCCCACCAAGGGGTCATGGTGGTCAAAACTCTACCACCTTTGTAGCTATCCTAGATGTTGAGCGAGACATTGATCTCAAGCGGATTGGAGTTGTAAACTCTATAGGTAATGGATATCTTTGATATCCATAAGCACTACCACAAAGTACAATCCTTGATAGAAACCTACCTACTAAAGAGCCTAAGCTAGCTCATCCCTTGAACCTCTCCTCCCTGATCGAGTTGATTGAGAAGATGTAGGAATAGGAACCCTAGCTCCTTGAGTCACCTAAGCCTATGCCTATGTGAGCTCTACCTCTAAAGTCTAAATACTGGTCCTCAAACTAGCATTCTCTACCCATAGAGCTACCATCTCACTACTCTCTTCCTCCTCTATGACCACGCCCTTCTCGAACAATTCAGGTCTCATATCATGTTGAGGAGAGACTCTCCTCTCCCTCTCTCCTCTCATTGATCTCTCCTCTATCCCATATGCCCTCTCTCACCTAGTCATACTCTGGATTTGGTGACCTTCCCTAGTGCAAGGTCCCTCTCTCCTAGGGGATACTTGTGTCCTCTACTGCTGGTGAATAGCAGGGCATCACTGACGAATAACCTACTCTACTACTTGATGGATTATACCCCTTAGCCTAGTAATCTATGTAGGATGAATGCTAGCATACCACTATGGATATCTAGTAGTCACTCCAACATCATCCCCATATCATAGCCACCATATCATCATCTAGTTGAGGGTCTAAAAACCAAGCCATGTTTAGAGCACCACTCATTATCGTGGTGTCTCGTGTCGACCTCAAAAATATGACATCCCTAGTCCTAGGGATATCCTACTACAAACCAAACTATCATAGAACTTGGTCTACATGGTGTAACTCCACCTCACCCTACTCCATCCAAAGCTAGATAACTCACCTCACATGAGCTAACTCAAAACCATCCTCTCCCCATCTTGGAAGCTCTCTCCAAGGCCTCCACTCGGATGTCACCTACAGTCAACTCATCTATCAGCCTGCTAGCTATGTTAAGGCTAATCCAACCCTGGTGTCCTCTATGCAGGTACCAATAGAATACTCTGGGTCTCTCATCCTCCACCCCTATCAATGGTAGCCCTATAGGTCTCCTAACTACTATGTGCTCCCAACATCATACTTGTAGGAAAGAGGTAAGTACCAATGCTTTACCTCTTTAGTAAACAACCCTATGGAGAGTCTTGTACAATCGACATAAAATATATGGATCCTAAGCAAACTGTAGATCTTGATCCCTCATATTTGTAATGATCTCTGTAAGAGTCCATGGTAGGTGGCAACTATTGATATGACATAATAGTAGCCCTACCATCGTACCACTAAGAACCACTATCAGTCGAGAGACCCCATCTATCTAACCAAGTCTCTCAATGCTAACTCTACCCTTCTCAAGCATGAAGCTCAGATCCCCAAACAACCATTGCATTTCTTGGCCCTTATTTCTAGATGCAGCTATAAACATACCTCTGAGAGGCACCCTCAGTATCCTCCAGATATCCTCTAGTGTTGGGGCCATCTCCCCCATCGATAGCCAAAAATATGAAGACCCTGGATACCATCGCTCAACCAATGCCATCAATAACCTCAAGTCTATTAGGATTTGTGGCATCTCTACCACATGTCTCAATCTCATAGCCTCTAGAGTAGCCCTCTCCATCTATAAGGGTAACTCAAGTTGCCTAGAGACTACGTATCTCCACTCCCTATTCTTCAAAATTACCTTCTGTTAACAAATAAAGCAACAAAAAATCAAAGTTAGTAATCAAACTTAAATTTTCAATATCAGGATGATCCCTATTTTTTGAATAAGTGGAGGGATAGGTTGGAGTGATGGCAAGTGAACTATCGAGCAGTGTCACAAAAATAGGAGAAAAGTAGAACAAAGCAATGATCGATCGGGGAGCTATGCATAATCGTGCGATAGAACTAACCCCCACATAGCAGTGAATGATGCAGTGGATAATCCGCTTGCCAAGAAAGGAATCAACCAAAATGAGAATTTCAAGGGGAAAGAACCCCTTGACAAGCCAGGTGGTAGTAGGGTAAAATACAACCAAACCTCCTATGCAAATCCCCTCCAAAGAAAACCCAGAAATACTACAACCACATCGAGTAACTTCGTAACTCATGGATGGGTATGCCATCCGAGATTCTTTCTCCCTAGTAGGGAAATTTATTGGGGAATGACCAAACATGGACTCAATCCGACGCTAGGTGAAAATCAAGTGGTAAACCCTAGGAAGTCTGGAGCTATCCACGATGTCTAGGGGATTTTTTATGATCCAACTCAATACACAGGAGGATTTAGAACACATTTTTTTTGGGGTCCCTAGTTTTTTTAAAGGTGAAGTCTTTTTATCAAAATATGGGAACCATATTTTGACCCAGAGACCTAGAACATTAACCAAGCTCCCATCTGGGTCCAGCTCCCAAATATCCTTGCCCACTTCTTCTATGAGGATGCACTCTAAGGTTTATCCCATGCATTTAGAGAATTAGTCACTATCGACCCAACTACCCATGCTAGGACTTGCCTCACCCAAGCACACATTTGCATCAATGTGAATATAGAATATCAACTTCCAGATCACCTTAAACTAATATATGGAGATTTTAGACAAAGAAAACCATTGGAGTTCAAGAAAAAACATGCTTTCTACTCGGAGTGTCAAATTCAAGGGCATATCCTGCCCCATTATCCAAAAAACAAAAATGTGAAGTCTAAACTCTAGACCATGGTGCACCCATACCAAGCTGACAAATAGAAGACTAACACCAAAATAGAATAGAGCTTGAAACTTACGAGAAAGCAATATATTCGACCACTACCAATCAAAAAAGCACAAAAGGCAAGTAGTATGTCATCTATCTATAATAAATTTAATTTACTCAATGATTCAGGTTCCATTGAGATGATTGAGGAAGGAGAGCTCCCTGTCGATGTTTCCCCTAATCCAATCCTAGTCCCCCAACTATGCCCTAGCACCAGATTTCCCTAGGAAAATTTCTTTCTCCCACCTCCTCTATGATCATCACCCCCCATCCCTAATAGCACCATCCATCGAAGACCATCTCCTAGATCCCCTTGGCCCTTCATCCCTCCATCCTCATTGCCCCCACCCTCTAGGAATGAATCTCCTACCTCTACAGCTAATACAAACAATGTTGAGTCTAACAATGAGAAGTTTGACCAAGATGCCCAAAACAAACTTGAAGCTTCAAAAAGTCCCAGATTAATGTAGGAGGGGATAGAAATAAGGGCAAGCATTTTGGCACAGAATGGAGAAGCTATGATACCACCAAGGACATAGCTAATGGCATGCAAAAAACCCTATTACAGGAAATTAGAAACATCATCAAGTAAGAAAGTAAAAAACCTAAATCCCCTATGCAACAAGGCAAAGGGGGCAAAAAATCCTCCAAAATTTCCAAATGAAAGTCCTCTCCTGGAATGTGAGAGGACTGAATGGGGTAGCCAAACAAATACTGGCTACCACCATAAGGAAATAATCTAACCCCATAATATTTCTCATCCAAGAAACCAAATTAGATGACCAGTGGTCACAAAGGGTTGTCAAGATCATCTGGAAAAGTGTAACTTCACTTACTAACTGAATTTTGGGTCCTCTAGTGGCCTCCTATGCATATGGAACCCAACCAAAGTTGAAGGAAGATTCATCTTAGGATAAGATTGGATGACCAATATCTTCTTTCATGATCTCAGTTCCCAGCTCTCCTAGGTCATGATCAATGTGTATGATCCCAACACACCGCATGGTAGAGTGGCTTTGTGGAATAATATCACTTAGATGAGACAAGTGTTTGTCAACATCCCATGGGTTTTAGCAGGGGACTTCAATTCTCCTTTGCACCTTTTAGAAAAGATATGAGGGAACATCATAACCCACAAATCAATAGATGATTTGGCATAGTTTGTCTATTCCAATGATCTCATGGAAATTCAGTTCAGGGGGTCCCAATTCACATGGAGCAATAGAAGGAATGGAAATAACCTCATCCAAGAGTGCCTTGACTGATTTATAATATCACAAAAGGCTCTTCCCCTCTTTGGAGATGTCAACCTTCAGGCTCTCCCAAATATAGGGTCTGACCACATCCCACTCATCTTCGAAATTGTAAGCAAACCTCAGTTCAAGACACCTTTCTAGTTTGAGTCAATGTGGACTCAACACCCCGACCTCAAAAACTAGATTTCTAAATGGTGGAAAAGAAAATTCCTAGGGACTGTCACCAAATAGGTAATGCAAAAACTTTGGCTGATCAAGGAAAATTTTAAAGTGTAGAATAGGGAAACCTTCATGAATATATTTGAAAATAAGCATAACATCAAATCCAAGCTTGAATATATTGAGGATAGATTCCAAAAAGGGCAAGGGAATGACAAGATCAGGGATGAGGAGTGGAGTCTATTTTTAGATTACCATAATACCCTATGCAAAGAAGAAATGTTTTGGCATCAAAATTCAAGGCAACTTTGGCTCAAGGAAGGCGACTCCAACTCCAAGTTTTTTCATATCTCAAATCTCAAGCACAAGGGAGCTAATAGGATAAATATGGGTATTTCACCTCTGACATCCACCAGATTTGAGCTAAAGTAGTCTACCACTTTGAGAATATCCTTGCTCCCCCCACATCCCCTGTCTAGGCCATGGATTCCCTTCTCAAGAACATCTTCAAATCTATCTCCAAGGCTATGAACAATCTTCTCCTCAGCCCTCTTATGCCCAAGGAAATCCACCAGGCCCTATTTTCTATGCATCCTGATAAAGCCCCAGGCCACGATGGTTTCTCCCCTAGGTTCTTCCAAACCTACTGGGACATTGTTAGCCTTGACCTTTGCCTTGCTATTACTGAAATGTAGCACATAAAAATCATTCCTCAAGATGTCAACTCTACCTTCCTCACATTTATTACCAAGGAGTTGAATTCCTAGTCCCTTTTTGACTATGGCCTCATTAGCCTATGTAATGTCATCTACAAAATTCTGTCCAAAGCCTTGGCCAACAAACTCACCAAGATCCTTACCTCAATCATCGACCCCTACCAGGGTAGTACTATCAAAGGGTGTAACATTCTTGATGGTGTCATCATGGTCCATGAGCTTATCCATTCTACCCATAATTCCAACTCCTCAGCCTTCTTCCTCAAGTTGGACATGAATAAAGCCTTCGATAGAGTTAACAGAGATTTTTTGAATAAAATCCTCCTCAAGTATAGCTTTCACAAAACCTAGGTGAACTTGATCTCTAATTGCATATTATCCTATTAGTTTTCTATCCTTGTAAATTGGTCAGAAGTTGGGTATTTACCTATAACCAGAGGACTTATACAGGGGGACCCCCTTTCCCCCACTCTCTTCATCATCCTGGCTGAGAGTCTGGGAAGGGCCATCAAATGTGCCTGCACCAGAAAAATTGTTCTCTAGCATCAAGGTAGCCACTAGTCTCCCCCATTCCACTTGCCAAAAGTTTGTAGATGATACCCTGTTGGCCACTGCTACCTCAGTTTTTGAGGCCAAAGTTATTAAGTCCATACTCAACCTCTAAGAGGAAGCTGCTGGACAGAAGATCAACTTCACAAAGAGTAAAATCTACTTCATCAACACCTCATTCAAAAGGTAGGGAAAAATTATAGGTATTTTGGGGTTTGCCATTGCTAAACTCCCAACCACCTACATGGGCCTCTCAATGTTCAGAGAAAGGCTAGTCAAGTCTATGTGGAATAGTGTCACAAAAAATATCCATAAGAAATTGATAGGCTAGAAAGAGGCCCTCCTTTACAAAGGAGGCAAAGAAACCCTAGTTAAGTCAATTCTCCAAAGCATCCCAGTATACTTCCACCCCATCTTAAAAATCCTAGCTGCTGTGGGAGAAACTATATAAAAAATTAAGAAGTAATTCCTATGGGCAGGGAATGGTAACCAAAGGAAGTTCCACATGGTGTAATGGGACAAGGTCTATACTCCAAAAAATAGGGGTGGGCTAGGACTACATCGAATAAATCTCATGAATCAGGCCCTCCTGGCCAAACAGGCATGGAAGGTTGTCACCAACGCCATCCTGGAATGGGTAACTATAGTCAAAAGAAAATACTTACAACAACATTCATTTATGGATGAAGGGATCCTATGGAATGGCTCACACTTTTGAAAATCCATAATCCACACCAAGAAACTTCTCCAATGTGGTCTATGATGGTAGCTAAGATATGGTAATGACATAGACTTCTAGAATGAATCTTGAGCTAGAAGTGATCCCCTCATCAAATATTCTAAAGTGGCTACAATAAAAAACCTCATGGATAATAAGTTTGGTCCTAGAGTAGTTGATTTCATCACCACATAATAGGGGAATCGGTGATGGAAATAGATCTAGTTTAGAGTGAGAAATGCAGTCATTAACAGAGCCATGGCAGCCCTTCAGGTTGTCCTCAGGGTAAACTTCATCCCATAGTACCAAAAGAAAGACGAGCTATGCTAGCTAGATCTATTTGGCTCAAGCATCTGATCCTAAAAGTGGTGCACTTCTGCTAGCTTGTAGTTCATAATAGAATCATGACCATGGAAAATTTGATTAAAAGAGATGTCATAGTTCCCAACAGATGCTACCTATGCACCCAAGCATGGGAATCCACCCAAAACATCCTCCTCAAGTGCCCCTTCACTTGGGATATTTTCTCATCCTTGATAAATAAATTCTAGGTCAACTAGGTATGGCCCAAGTCTATCATGGACCTATTCATCCAGTGGCCCAGGATCTTCAAAAATCCAAGATTCAACTTTTTGTGGAATTCTTTACTCCATGCAGCATGGCAAATATGGTTGAAGTGCAACAATCACATTTTTAATGAGAACCCCAAGAAATCGGATGTTGTTGCCACTAGAGCTCTGTCCTTGGCCATTGAGAATAGTAGCCTCATCCCCTACACTAACATCCCAACCTTTGGAATTAAATCTCTCCTATTTTTTTCTCTTGGGATTCTCTCAAACTACACCAAAGCCCATAATTCCCCTAGCTCTAGGACTAGTTCCAAATGGACCCCTCCTCATAGGGGATGGCTCAAGGCCAACTTCAATGGAGCATCTAAAGCAAGGGTTGGAGGGATCATCAGATACCACTCTAGCAACATCATCCTAGATTTTTCTAAAAATTTGGGGTCCTAAACAAATAACTATGCAGAAGCCCATGCATTATGGAGATGCATCGAGGTAAGTAAAGCCCTGTCCAGACCAATCATCCTCAAAGGAGATTTGTCTATTATAGTTGGTCTCATAAAAAATAATAGCAAAGGAGTATGGAACATCCAGAACATCATTCAGGAGTGCCAATCCTCCCTCAGTCAACTTCCCCAAAGCATGATCAACCATGTGTTTTGGCAGGAAAATAAGGTAGCTGATCTTCTATACAATAGAGCAGTCAACCAAACCACCCTAATTGTCTAGGAAGAAGACTTATCTCATGAAGTTATCATAAAATTCAATCAAGATGTGGAACACAACTCCAATATGCAACCTTAGCTACCTCGAAGGTATTTTTCAATACCAATGGTGTTTTTTATTAATGCTAGCCCGATTTAGAAGAAAACTACTAAAGGTGGCTCTTACCACCATGATGGTGTTTCATCAACATCGAAGGGTGTTTTATCTTATCAATTCTAGTATGGTTTTTAGTACTTTGCACTTGGCTCATGCCACCACCCCATACTAGACCAATGGGCCATATTTACTGCCTATATTCTACTCGTGTTGCCTCGTTTTCATCCCCTGAGCATCACCCATTCACTCCACTTCCCACATTTCCCCTCAACCCGAACCTTACATAACTCATTTTGATCACTCCCCAACTCCTTTCCAGTATAGCCCTTTTTTCACGAGCCACATTAAAAATGCTCCCCTTGCTCCTATTCCCTATTTTTAGATAGTAATCCCCATGGCTATCAGTTGCCACCTCCCTCGAACCTTTAATCCCCGATCTGTGATCTTAGAGAACTTCTGATAGAAGCAAACCAAATACGAAGATAGAAGATTGTCCTCTAGTCCTATTGACCCTGGTCTAAGCAAAACCATGGATTTCACCAAGCCATCTAATTTGTAGATCGATCCAGGGACCATGGCTCTGCTGGATGCCAAAAATTTCATCAACTTCTTCAACCTGTTATTTGGGATAGATAAAAAAGTCACCAGAGACTTTGTAGAATCGTGGAATGAGGGAGAAGTTTAGGTTCAAGGAATTTCATTCGATGTGAGTGTCCACTCTATTGTTTTGGTCTCTGATATACCTCCTGCTAGTAGGGTAGTACATAGGGATAAACACAATTTTAAGGAAGAGATAGTTCAATTCCTTGATAAGGGAAAGGATCTAGTATGGGAAAAGAAAGGCGTTCTACATTCATCCTTACCCTGGCCTTAGGAAACTACCATTGTCCTTGTCATCCAATATGCCTCTATTGATAACCCCAACAGTCCTCTTTGCGCCTACAACCTCACCTTTGTCAATCACCTCCATGATGTTAGACCCATTAACATCCATGATTTCCTCCTCTGGTCCATCATAATTACCATCACCAATTTTAGGGAGCATAAATCCTCAAAGCGACCTCATCACTAGAGCCTCTTTCTCATGCTTTACATGCATGCCCTAGCTCACCAAGTCAAGGGGGAATCCCCTATTGATCCCCAAGCCCTGACCATTCGTTTGAGTCCACTCGCAATGATGCTCCCAGCACTTCCCTGTACCCAATTTTTTTTTATCCCCCTATTGTTACTGAGCCCCCTACTGGCCCCCCATATCCCCCTCCTTCCCAAGACCATGGCAAGGAAGTAATACCTCCTACCTTTGCTCCTAATGTTGAATCTCCCACTGGTAAGCATCCAAGATTCAAGCAAAAATCTATGAGGCCCTCCTTGAAAAGAAGAAAATCTAGCAGTATGAACCTTCAAAAAATGAATGAACAACACTCATATCCAGAGATAATCAATGATTAAGACGATGACCAGACCATCAACATCGAGGCCAAGCTCCGATCGCTGGACCTCAACCGAGTTAGCAAAGTGATAGACCACTTGTAGTCAGCCGCGAACATCTATCGAGAAGGCAATAATCTCCTTGCTAATGCTATTACCAAACTAAAATATATCCCTACTCTGATCAATGTCCTCCTATCTTACAACCAGAAGGAAAAATTTCAGTAGAAAGGAAACAAGTATTCCTAATAGCCCTAGGAAGTTGTCCTGTAAGTAGCTTGACTGTCTGTGAATGCAATGTTTTTGTATTAGCTATGGTTTTCGTGGTCCCATATGTGGATGGGATAGTTTGTAAGGGGATATGTCGCATATTTTTTTTGATTGTACTACTAGCTCCAAGTATGCCTACTATAATAGGAATGGAACCCTTTAACCCAAACAGTAAATAAAAGTTTTTTTACCTACCAAGAAAAATTTAAAATCAGACTTGATTTCACAATATCGAACTTAATTGTTCAATATCGAGCCTATTTTGATGATATTTTATTCAACGATATCACCAAAATTTAGTCGATATTGACATGATTAGATCTATTTTTATGATATCAAACAATTCGATATCGCCAAAGTAGGGCCGATATTGCTGAAATGATTTGATATTGCTGAAACGGTCATGCGACGACAACCATGCCATAAAAATACAAAAAATGAACAAATTAAATGCTAAAACATGAAATTCCTAAGCTAAAGAGGTGTAATATACTTACTCTTATGCTCACTATCCTTGCTCGCACCTCATCTTCTTGATGTGCGATCTCAGCCATGTTTTCTCCAGAGCAATAGTTCAACAATAGTGAAAAAGAAAATGAATTAGGTTTTACCTTAACTTTTCTTATTTTATTCATTTTACCCTAAATTTAAAAATTTTGAGTTTTCCACAAAATGTAAAATTTGGTGTAAAAACTCGAAGGGGGTATCACACCTTAATGCATTTATAGTAAAATTTGAAACTTCAAAAAAAATTGCAATAAATTTTTGTTTTCTCATAAAATGTGTCACCTTTTTCTTTAACGCATTTTTTTCAAAAATGTGCTAAAGAGGGGGAAAAATGTAGTAGCCTAAAATTGACCCATGTCAATTCAACCTAAGTAAAAAAATTCAAAAAATAATTAAAACCACCTGCTAACCTCTTGCCTCGATTTTCACACCCACATCAATTTTGTTTTAACTTCCTAATGATATCGGTTCTATTTGGCCGATATCGGATGTCCAATGTGATATTAGACCTAATTGTGTGATATCAGATGTTAGATCTCAACAAAAATAGAAAATGCCTAGAACAACAAAATGACAAAATTTGTTGTAACCTTTTTGTCCGTACTTGGCTAATGGCATGGACGTTATGGTATCGGATCAACAATATTGTCCATATTGGGAGAAATCATAACTCCATTTATTTTTTTAGCCCAAACCCTCTAACTTATCCTACCTATTTAATCCAAGCACTCTCTTTGGATTCCCCCTGGCTTTCTATCATTCTTTCATCGATTAGTATTATAGTGCATTTGCTAGTTTCTTATTTTTTTGCAGGTTCAGAGATCCAGAAGTGCGCATCGGGTGGTACGATATGAGATCGGACGTCCGATATTTCCAGAACAAGTCAAATCATATTTGTATATCACTTGAGGGAAAATTCAGGCTTCTTTTTGTATCTCTCATTCTCTATTTTACATTTATAATATTATAATTGTTATTTATCATCTCATATAAGCATTAGTTTCATTTATCATATCCGGTGTTCACCATTCCTATCATTTCATTCTATCATTTTGCATTCATAAGCATAGAATTGCATTGTTTCTTCTCAAACATTGCATGTAGTGATCTCATACTATCTAATTCATGCTTAGTTAATTTCATATCATGCTGAAAATTTCTATTTTTGTTGTAAATCTGTGAAACTACATGTTTCTACTTAGATTGGACCTGTCGATATCAGATCAGACCTACCGATATCAGACCGAACATCTGATATCGCCCTGTAGAGTTTGATATTTCTTACAGCAAGAAAAAAAGTTCAACCTCAACCATACAAATTGAGTAAGATCATGAAATCTCTTTTATAATTAAGCACTGCATCTGTTTATCTTTTATAATCTACTATGTGTTGTATTCATTTAAATCTAAATTGCATTTAGTACAGGTTAGTTGCATTTGGCTAAACTAGGTAAATATGAGTGAATTAAAAGGAACACATAAAAAAAAATCTCAACCTAGGTGTGGAAACTGCCATAGCAAATATTTCTTGGTGAACCCACCCAATTCGTTGAAAAATCACCAAAGAAAGCATGACATCAAGTGCCTCTCCTTTGAGGTGTAGACCTAGCATTTTCCCATTCCATTTAAGGCATGGATCCATTAGCCTAAAGGAAAGGAGTGCAAAAATTTTAGAGCTACAAGTTGTTTAAAATCCATCTTCTGGTAATTACAATTACAATAGTATAGATCATTTCAAGAAGCTCTTACCCAGGCTAGCATAATTAAGGAAATAAAAATCCAAGGTGTGCTAAAGCCTAAAAAGAAAGAATGGCAGAATAAGGGCCAATAAAAATGAGGTTACTCTGGCCAATCTAATCCAAATTAGGCTAATAAAGCAAATCAAATGGTCATGAGCCAGTCGATAATGGATCAACAACAACAACCAATGCTACAACAACCATAATTTTTTTTATATCAAGTAGTTCCCCCACCCCAACTAGTTCATAACATAGTACCAACTATGGAAAATCATCAACATCAATAATATATTTGATAAAATTGCCAACACACCCCATTATTTGAAACATATGCTTCCATATTTTGTAGGTTGTATGACACAAACTAGCTTGCCTTACCCGAGGTTAAACCAAATGATCCTACTAAGAATATAAAAAACTATAGGAAACATTTGTTTTACCTTTATCATAGATAGAATGGGCATGATATTAACGACTGCTACACATTCAAAGATATAGTGCAAGACCTAATTGACTTAGGGTCCATCAAGGTTGATAGTCCCTTAGCTCAACAAAACCAAAACCTTGGCATCTATCAAACACCACTTCCTCATCATGAGGAGGTGCAACAGATAATAGGAGGGTCAAACATCAAGACTCCTAATCAAGTCAACCATGTGCAACAATACCAAGGTTTTATGGGTGCTTTTCATGTAGTCACCCGAGGTCAACAATGCACAAATAAACAAAATGTACAACAATAGACTGTTCAACCTCCCATAGCACCATAGGCAAGTGTGTCTCCTCAACCTGCCAATTCATCATCACCCATTCAATTCTTCACCAATTCTTCCCAACCAATTCATATTCCAAGCCATCCATCTCCACCCACTCATCCTTCCAATCATCCACAAAGGCCAATCATCTCTCTAAGTAGTCGGCTAACCACTAGCCTTAAAATGGCTTCAGCAAAACTATCTATTTATGAGCTAATTCAACAATATCCCCCACATCATGAGGCATTAATGGAGATTCTAAAATCCATTGAACTCCAATATCAGGATGCTAATGCCTTTAGAAATTTTGTGGGGAGTATCCAAACATGTGTGGAGCCTTCCATTACATTCTATGATTTTGAAATCAAACCAATATCATCAAAATTGGTGGACCCTCCATTACATATCATGGCTCAAATTGATAGGAAGCCATTCAAATAAGTTTTGATTGATATCAGATCCTCCATCAATATCATCACCACCTCTGCTCTTCAACATATTAATCTTCCACCATCTCACATCACCAAATCCACCTTCACCTTGAAAGCATTCAATGATGCTCTCTGTTCCATAGTTGGCACTGTTGTTTTACCCATCGAAGTGGGGGTAAAAATATTGCACACAATGTTCCACATATTGGAAGGATCCATGGCATACAATGTACTCCTTGGATATCCTTGGATTAGGGAAATGAGATGTGTCCCCTCTATACTCCATCAATGCTTAAAATATGTACATGAGGGATAAATTCATTGCATACCAATGAATGTCGAACCATTTAAGTATTGCAATTTCATTTCAAATCCTTATGAATCCACTCTTCCATCCACTCATATTTTCTTGACTCCATCAACCACATCATCCACCACACCATCCACCTCTTCATCCAAATTTCCTATTCTTGAGGAACTCCCCATCACTACCCCACATCAAGCTTCCACCTCCATGCCCCCATCTTCATCACCATTGACTACATGTACATGTGGTCAAACCCAATCCACATCAACCACATCATCAACATCAACATCCTCCATCATTACTCCCTCCACATCATCACCCATTCATCAAACACCTCAGCCAAATCCACCTCCATCCACATCAGCTGATGTCTCACAAGTTGAATTAATGGATTGTGAGATGCCATTCTAGTCCATACCTCTCCCATTATTGGAGCCCCAAGCCAATCATGAGTCTTCCACATCCACTTCCACATCATCCCAAGTTGTGGTCCACCTCACTAATCTTGGTATTGGTGAATACATGGTCCAAGACATCACTATCACACCACTCAACATCCAAACTACTAGGGATTATGGTCACCCACGTGACCCACCCTTATCCATAGGAGCGATGTACAACATGGGTTCAATGCCTAATAGCATAAATTTTGTGTATGGGGGGATTGATTCATCATCCAATCCATCTTCCCTAGATGAACCCAAACAACCAACACTTGCCAACATACAACACATGTCGGGTTTTCCATCCCGATACTTTCATCGAGTCAATTGGTAAGGCTATGGCCTAGGATGACATGAACAGGGAATGCACGAGCTCATTGATACTCCATATCGAGAAGTGCATGACCATTCAGGTTTAGGCTATCATTCTCATTCTTCCACTTCTTCTTTTGAACAAGCTTTTCAAAATCTCCATTTGAATTCAAAAGAAGAAACCCATCACATCGATGACTTTGAAGAAGAAATCTATGAAGAATATGATATTATGTCGATAGCTTTTGATGAATCTGATGAGGAATCAACACCCATCATTCCATTCACCGAACAGGATGAGTATTACCTCAGAATGTTCCCCATCCATCAACCCATATTTCACTTGCTTCTTCCACAAGAGCGAGTTGAACCAACCGGTGAACCACCACCTCCATTTCATTAATCCACCTCATCGGACAATTTTGTAATATATGTACATAAAAAAAAATAAAAAACAAAAATAAAAAAAAAATCATCATTGCATTGCATGTGCATGGATTTTTTCCTATTGCATTTATTTGTGTTGCTCACTATTGTTTAGGTTCCCAGAGTTCTTGCATCGGTTCTAGCAGATAGGATCTATCCATCCTTCACATTGCCAACCACCAATTTCCCCTTTAAGTTAACATGAATCTTGTTGACTTATTCACCCCACTTCGTAATCCATATGATTTGGCAAAGCCAATTCCAATTGACATGAGCCTTATTGATATGGACTAGATTTCCTCACCTCCATCCTTTTCCAAATTCATCCTTTTTGAGGAATTGTTAAGGGCTTCAACCAACTACATTCCTCCATCACCTCCACCTTCGCCTTCACCTTCACCTTTAGATCCTGAGGTTTTCCAGGAAGACATAGAAGAGGTTGAGTCAGAAGAGTTTGATAATGTCATAGATGACATTCATCTGATCCCAATGCCCCATCAGCTTGAGGAAGGTTCTCATATGTCCATTGAAGATACCATCGATGTGAACCTTAGTTTAGATGTAGACAATCCTCAAATTGTCAAACTTGGTAAAAGTTTATCCACAGATGAACAAGAGCAATTAATTGCTCTCCTCAAGAAGAAGAAGGGTATTTTTGCATGGTCCTACAAAGACATGCCTGGTCTTGACCCTAACTTGGTTGTCCACAATCTCACCTTGCACTTTGATGCTAAGTCGATCAAACAAAAATTGAGAAATATGCATCCTACCATTGCCCTCATGGTCAAAGAAGAGCTTCAAAAGCTTTTAGATGTGGGTTTCATTATACCCATTGACTATCCTGAGTGGCTTTCAAACATGGTACCCATTCACAAGCCTAACGGGGTGATACACATTTGCACTAACTTTCAAGACCTTAACAAAGCGTGTCCTAAGGATGAATTTCCTCTACCAAACATTGATACTCTTGTTGACACTTGCATTGGCCATGAAATGCTTTCTCTAATGGATGGTTTTTTAGGATACAACCAGATTCAAATCAATCCTGATGACCAACACAAAATAACATTCACTACACCTTGGGGGAATTTTTGTTACAAGGTGATGCCCTTTGGCCTCAAAAATGTAGGTGCCACTTATCAACGTGCCATGACATACATCTTCCATGATTACATGCATAATATCATCGAAGATTATGTGGATGATCTCTTGGAAAAATCCAAAACTTGACAAGAGCACATTGGTGTCTTGGAAAAAGTCTTTGATCGACTTCTAGAGCATAATGTAAGGTTGAACCCCAAAAAGTGTGTCTTTGGTGTTACCTCAGGAAAACTACTAGGATTCATTATCTCCAAAAGAGGCATTGAGGTGGACCCAAACAAAGTCAAGGCCATCATGGAGATGCCTCCCCAAACAAACTTAAAGGAATTGCATAGTTTACAAGGAAAGATCCAATCGATCCATCATTTCATTGCATAACTTTCTGACAAATGTAGGCCATTCAATCACCTTCTACAAAAGGGGGTGACATTTTCATGGATAGATGAGTGCCAAAAATCTTTTGATGACATCAAGCAATACCTAGCTTCTCCACCAGTCTTAACTCCTCCTATGGGGGTCCCCTTCCATATTTATGTTTCAGCAATGGACTTTGCATTAGGGACAATGCTTGCACAAAATAATGAAAATAATCGAGAGCAAGTTGTCTATTACATTAGTCGAACATTGGTAAGCTATGAAACCAGATATGCTTACATGGAAAAATTGTGCTTAGCAATGGTTTTTTCCACTAAGAAACTCAGATATTACATGCTTAGTCACACCACATATGTCATAGCTCACAAAAATCCTCTACGTTATATGATGTCTCACACTTACAATAACACCCGCACCACAAAATGGATAATGCTTCTCACTGAATTTGATCTTGAGTTCATCAGCCAAAAATCCATTAAAGGTCAGGTCATAGCCGATCAACTTGTGGAAGCTCCACTTCCTAGTGATCAACCCTTGATTATTGAGCTCCTAGATGATTCGGTATTCACTATCACTGAACAAGAAGAAGATGTCATTCCAGAGGAAGATGTCGATATCACACTATTCTTTGATGGTTCTAAGTGCAAAAAAGGTCAAGGTGTTGGAGTCGTGTTTCATACACCACAAGGGGTACCTATTCCCTTATCTTTCAAACTTGACTTCCAATGCACAAACAACAATGCAGAGTATGAAGCCTTAATATTAGGTCTTCAAGCAGCCATAGCTATGGGCATAAAGTGTATCAGGATATTTGGTGACTTCTCAACTTGTTGTTCATCAAATAAATGGAGAATACCAATGCAAGGAACCAATACTAAAGCTTTACCATGAAGTAGCAATGACATTGCTCGCTAAATTTGATTGGTATGAAATCGATAGTTTGCCATGTTTGACTAATAGATTTGTAGATGTGATGGCCTCTCTAGGATCATTGATTCCAAAGAACTTCGTAGGAGAGGTACAACCACTCATTGTCACAATGATCTCTAAATCTGCAATTGTCCATGTTGAATCTAAGGATGAGAAGGATGTTTGCTTTATCCATTCAGAGTCGTATGAGCCTTGGTCCAACCAAATAATAGCCTTCCTCAAGTTTGGAACACTCCCATAAGATATGTCATGGATTTCTAAATGCACTTTCAAGAAAAAGGTAGCTCATTTTACTCTCTTGGGGGATGTGTTGTATAGACATGGTTATGATGGAGTCCTCCTTCATTATCTCGAGCCTGCAGAGGCACAAAGAGCCATAGCTGAAGCTCATGATGGTACTTGTGGTGGTCATTTTAGTGGAATGGCCATTGCAAAGTGTATTCTATGCATGGGTTACTATTGGCCCACCATGGAACATGACTGTTGCACTTACGTCAAGCATTATCAAAAATATCAACAACATGCTAATTTAACTCATGTGCCATCACAAGCATTACAACCTATTCAAAGCCTTTGGCCCTTTTCACAATGGGGTCTTGATTTGATTGGAAAAATATTACCTCCTTCCTCGGGACAACATACATTCATCATCACAACCACTGAATACTTCACAAAGTGGGTTGAGGCAATTCCTCTAACCAATACGATAGGACCTTGAATTGTGGAGTTTATACTTCATCATATCATCTATCATTTTGGTATTCCCTCAAAAATCATCTCTGACAATGATAAGTCTTTCAAAAACAAGGATGTTTGAGCACTTTGCAAGAAATATAATATCCAACATAGTTTCTCGACTCCTTACTACCCATAAGCAAATGGACAAGTTGAGGCTACCAACAAGACCTTAATTGCTATTCTCAAGAAACTAGTCAAAGAAAATCATCAAGATTGGCATACTCAAATCCCCTTGGCATTATGGGCTTATCGAACAAGCATTCACATGCCTACTAGGGCAATACCATTTTCACTGGTCTATGGAGCCAAAGCAATTATGCCTCTTGAGCTTGAGATCCCCTCATTGTAAATTTCATTGCAAGAATTCATAGATGATGATACTGCTAGACAAGCACGTTTTGACCAACTCACGCTTCTTGATGAAAGATGGGTCAATGCTTTAGAGCATTTACGAGTTTATCAAGACCACCTAAAGCGTGCTTACAATGCCAAAGTTCATCTACATGAATTCCAAGTAGGAGATCTTGTTCTTAAAGAGAATCAACAAAACACCAATGCATTACCACACCTTCATGATAAATTCATGGCTAATTGGCTAGGTCCATACATTATCACTCAAAAAGTGGGTAAAGGAACTTATAGGCTTGCTAGTCTAGAGGGAGTTGAAGAGCCTGAACCACTTAACATCATCCACTTGAGAGCATTCTATGCTTAATGTGATTTATATATATGTATATATACATGGCTAATACACAAAAACAACATTGCATTTCACACATTATTTACCATTCTTCATTTACATTGCATTTCACACATTATTTCATTTCACATCATACACATTACATTTCACAAATTGCATTTCATACATTGCATTCACAACCACCTTCACACATTTCATTTCATATTAGGGGTCATTTATTCAAGTTTAGATAATAATTGGTCCAATAAAGTCATGTTGCCTTAATCAGGGGCACCTTCAAATCATCATCCATTTCATTGCACCATTCCATAAAGTCAAATTATCATTTGCAAACCACATTTCCATAATCCCTAGGTGTTTTTGGTCACTCAACCACTCCTAGTGTTTCTAGCAACCTCCAATACATGTCGAGTTTTCTTTAGGACCAAGACACATTTTCACTAAGAAAATCTTGAGTTCTAGGAATTGACTCTAACACTCTTGAACCAAACACAATCACACATCTTAAAAACATCTTGTGTCAAAGAGGGATAACACCATGATTGGGTTGAACCTCAAAGTAAAAAGGGTATTCCTTGCTTGTCCCATTATGCACATAGTCCAAAAATAAAAAAAAGTGGTTTTCACCACTATCACAATCATTTCCAAACAAAAGAATGAGTAGTAAGGATAGGGTAAAATTCTCATCATACTTCGGTTGAGAATCTGATTCCCCAAAGCTCTAAATATTTTACACATCACACACCATAGATCCTCAAGTTGTAAGGATAGAACTACATTTCTAGTCAGACGGTTAGGTAGTCTGAATCCCCAAAGCTTAGAGATCAAATTCTTGGACTATGGAGCTAATCTCCACCGGGGCTATAGATGCTTGATTGGCAGTGGAGTACGCTCATGCGTGGTGACACGTCTCTCTTGAAGAGACCTCTGACCGCACATAAGGACAAACTAGCTTCTTGGTCTTCTCCATGATAGGTTTCATCTCAATTTACTCAAGATGGGTTAATGAACTCACTTGCACACACATTGGTTCTTGATTGCCTTGAGTCATTACCATACTCATGATTCGGTAAATGAATTCACTGCACACACATTTGGTCTTAGAGAAATTAGACAGTATTTAGTGAGTTTGTTTGATATCACTAGTATGTCTGAGTCTCTACAAAAAATCAGTTTTCCATATCAACATCCATATCAGTCTTCCATATCAACATCCATATCATTACATGAGTCTTCCATTTCACATACCACCATTTTGGTGCCCCTGATTAAACAACAATGCTATACATGGTCAAGTAAAATCTAAACTACGAATGATCATTAGAGCATTAATTCATTTGCATTCATACACATTATCATTGCATTATCATCCATCACACATATACACATGCATTCACACAAAAGCATTCAAAGCTATAAACAATGAATATCCAAAGACTATATACAATGGAGCACCAAGGCTCATATACAAAAAGTGCATCTAAGCACTAGCTAACACCTATAGGAGGACCCTTATGATCTTGAAGGAGCCCTAGACCTAGAGCCACTATGCCTAGACTCACTATGCCTAATAGACCTAGATATGGAGGAGGAGGGTCGATCTGGCAGCCCAATGTGGTGTTGCATCAATAGATCCTCCAAATCCTAGATGTATCCATCTCAAGATCAAAGGTATAGTACATCATACCTCTAATGATGGTCCCTCTATGCTAGCTCTACCTGGAGCCTCATGATCCTATCCTCACCTCCACCTGTAGTTATCTATACCTCTAGCTCCGCCTGCAACCAAGCTATCTCTACATCCCAAGATACTATCTCTATATCTCGATCCACCACCATCTACTCGAGCCTCATCCACTCCTCCTCACTCTGACCTGGAGGTCTCTTTGGAACCTCCTCCATATCATCCATGCCACCTCCATCACCTCTAATCTTTGGAGGCTTGCTCTGTCATATCCCTCACCCATCTCCCTCGACTACTAGATCGATAATGTCTCTAATATCTAGGAGCCTCATCTACCTCCTCTGCCTCAACCTCTACCTCATCCTCATCCCCATTACCCTCATCCACCATCTAAAATGGGTACCCATGGTGGTTGTGCAGTGAACCATGCATCATACTTGGTAGTAGTCCCTACATCATCCATATCGGATAGATCTATCTCCTCATCATCCTCATAGGTCACCTACCATACCTCCACACAAGGTAGACCTATCTCATCAGCTCCACCTCACTCCTATGTCACCCAACCACCCATCTAGCCTACCGAACTCTTCATAGTTGCTCCCCATCACTAGTCCACGTGGCACCTCACCATGGTCTCCAATGCACCTGATCAGGTGTCAGTCCTACCCATAGATCCCTTTACTCCTAGCTAGTCTGGCTAGGATGACTCGATTGCACCTCCTCAACTACCCGCCATCTCATAGCATAGGTCTACTCCCCATCCCATGCCTCACTAGGTAAGCCCATAGGTCGAGCCACACTAAAGTGCTCCCCGCCCCAACACTATAGTAGTACACTACATCCCAACCCCTTCCACCTTTACCTCCTCACCTCATACAACTCCTGGTATAGCTAAGCTAGTAGAGCAAGTACCCATGCATACACTTGAGGCTCATCAATCATATCGTACACTAGCCTGATCATGTTCCATGGGAATCGATAGCCAGTGTTGTTTGGGACCACTATGTTGGCCAACATGAACATGACCAAGGTAGGCAATACCTCCAAATTCTTCTCGATGTACATCACCAAGTACCTGATCCCTCCACCATTCACACTCACATCCTACCATTTATCTCCAAAGATCTAGCTCATCTCATACTCCTTATCGTATGTAACCCCTCCACCGGTATTTGAAGGATAAGATATACATCCTCGAGTGTCATTATCTCATATCTAGTAGGGAGCTAAAAATTTCCCCTATATAGATCCTATCTCTACCAAGGTAGAGAGATACCCCTCATCTACCCTCACCACATCAATTCGAGCTACCCCAACTAACCCCACATCCTCCAACCACTTCCATTGCTCCTCCCATAATACCTTTCTCACCTTGGGTATGAGAGGTGAGAATCGATGTCGAGCCTCCAAAATCCTCAACTACAACACAACACATACACAATGCAAACACATTAATGTCACATTCATGTACATAATTAAAAAATAAAAAAATTTGCACAAGTTCAAACAAGAGTGCTAAGGGCACTTACCTCAACCACCTACACCTTCTCTCCTACCTCACTCCACCAAACTCCTTTATCATCCTCACTCACTCTCCATCACCATCCTTCCACTCCACCACACTCCTTCACTCCACCTCACTCCTCCACTCACTCACTCTCCTTTAGATGCAACTTCTAGAACTTGTGAATGTAAGAATGAATCTGATTTTACCTCTGTAGACTATTTATAGCTATTTTTGGTGCATTAAAATGCCCATGGGCATTCATAGGTGCATTGAAATACTGACCATCATTTAAGTACTTAATTTTTGCTTGTGACCAAAAGTCGCAAAATCGCATTACAAACTCAAAAAATGCATCCCAAAATGGTTTAAAATTTCATAAAATGACCATATTCATCATTCTACTCATCCACCTCATCATTTCATTACTCTTTGTGATAACATGGATTGATTTGGGTGGTTAACTTTTGTTTACAACCAAAAGTCACAAAATTATCCAAAATTGCTTCAAAAACACTCCAAAATAATGCAAAATTTCACAAAATCATGCAATCCAATAATCAATGCATTTTTCATCATCACATATTCATTCCAACACATTTTAATCCATCAATCATTGCATTTGCATTTTTTCCAAATTCACCTACAATTTCAAGTGAACCTCGTATCTAGTGGTTTATTCTATCTCCTTGGCGATTGCAGCGATTGGTTGTCCATGCAATTTGGTAAGATGTGTAAATCACCATAAGGACACTTGGCCATTTTCATCATCAATCAACATCCTCTTGTACAAAAGCAAAATCACTTTTGGTCCCTCATCTTTTGAGTGAGACTATGCCAAGACCAATTTGCTCAACAATTGTCATTGATGCCCTTTTCCATGGGGTTCCCAACATGGATAACTTTCATCATTTTCTTTACAATTACACTAGTCTCCTAGGATGCAGGCTCGTTAAAGTGATTGAGCAACCATTTAGGAATTATGTGTGGGAATTAGCTACAATCATGAGTGGCCCCGAGGATAGACTATTTTCTCTTTTTTCTGCATTTGCATCTTTGCATTTCAATGACGCCAAAAGGCACTTTCTTCAACAACATGGAATCACCCCAAACTTGGGGAAACCAAATTTGATTTTGATTTTCCACAATAGGATACATATTACATGATCATGGCATCTACACTTGGAAAAAACCCTTTTTCTATTGGGGCAAAAATAGAATCAACCACTTACATTTCATAAAAGCCCCTTTTCTCCGTTGGGGAAAAACGACATCAATTTACATCATTCATATCATCCACATTTACATCATACACTTGCACTTGCACCATTCACCTACATCATTACCCACAATTCTATCAATTGGCTCGTGAGACTCATTTTTCACTCATTCACCAATTGAGGGGGTAAGCTACACTAACAAATTCTTTATCTTCAAAATCATCTTTGCATTCCAAGGAAAGAAAGCTGCTTCACCATGCCAAACCAGGTGTCTCGTATTTTTGCACCGCATTGTGTTTCACACAATGCGATACAAAAAGGGGTATCTATAGACACCAAAATCTAGCCACTTGTCATCCATCCATATCCTCCAATCATAGCCATCCATTATATATATATATGTGTGTGTGTGTTTATTTAATATATACATAAATATTAATATTTTATATTTATATATATAAAAAATATGTATTTATATGAATAAATCCTAGCCATCCACCATGACTTAATCTCAACCATCCATCCATCTCAATCCATGTCACTTACCCAAGCTTAATCTCCACCCTTCCTCATGTTTTAATCTCGATCGCCCATTTTGTGTCATCGAAACCCTAACATGTTCAAGGGTAGATTATAAAAGATGAGTCATTTTGATGAATCAAGGCTTGAGAAACCTTTAATTTTTTTTTTGAAATATTCACAATTTTGAATATCTATCCACTCATCTACCCTAGCCTTATTGCCACCATCTTATTCCCTCACTGCTACCATCACATCCACTGCCAAACCCTTGCGAACCAGATTTGGTTCTACCTCACTTCCATCCACCTTTGAATGCTACCTAGAATTTGCAAAATGCTACTGAGTATTTTTGGAATGTTTTTGGGTGTTTATAGGTATCATCAAATGCTTTTGAGTGTTTCTCCTAGCAGATTTTGAAGTCTACAAGCCCTCAAATTCTTTCGGGTGTTTGCACAACCATCGATGATAGAAACAAGAGCATAGATCTTCACTAATAAGGTAAAAATATTCATTGCACTTTATTTTATGTTTCTTGTATTTTTGTTTATAGTTGCAACTAGGGTTTTACAATTTTATCATTCCAAAGGGCCTCACACAGTGGAGCCCTCATAGGTACTTTTAATCCCTTTTATGTTATTTGTTGTTTGCAGGTGTAGGAATCATATTTTTGGAAGTTGTTACAGCTAGGGTGGTCCCGTAGGGATACACAAGCCCACCCACACTCTTGTTTGGATCAAGGATGAGCCAAAAGATACCAGTTGTTCATTGAACTAGGGTTTCAAAACCCTATTATCTGTAATCATTGTATCAAAAGCATTGTAACCCCATATTGGGGCACATTCATTGTACAACTCAGAGATCTACCCATATCAATAAATATTATTCATTTTGTGCATTCCGTGGTGTTATTGTGCTTTTGTACTCTTACTTTGTATTGGTGTTGTTAATTTTTGGTTTACAAAATAAGATACACCAACAAATTTGTTGTCTTCAAAATCTTCTTTGCATTTCAAATGAAAGAAAGTTGCTTCTGCATGCCAAATCAAGTATCTCGTATTTTTGCACTACATTGTATTTTATGCAATGTGATACAAAAAGAGGCATCTGTAGACACCAAAATATAGCCATTTATCATCCATCCATGTCCTCCAATCACAACCATTCATTATATATATGTATTTATTTAATATGTGCATTAATATTTATATTTTATTTATATATATATATTTAATAAATATATATGTATTTATATGAATAAATTCTAGCCATTCACCATGACTTAATCTCAGCCATCCATCCATCTTAATCCATGTCACTCACCTAAGCTTAATCTCCATCCTTCCTCATGTTTTAATCTTGACCACCCATTTTGTGTCATCGAAACCCTAACATGTTCAAGGACATTATAAAAGATGAGTCATTTTTATGAATCAAGGCTTGAGAAACCTCTAAAAAAGTTTTAAAAGATTAAATATTTTGAATATTTATCCACTCATTTGCCCTAGCCTTATCACCACCATCTTATTCCCTCATCGTTGCCATCACATCCATAACCAAATCCTCACAAAGTAGATTTGGTTCTACCTCACTTCCATCCACCTCTGAACGCAACCCAGAGTTTGTAGAACATTGCTGAGCATTTTTGAAATGTTGATGGGCATTTACAACCATCACCAAATGATTTCAAGAATTTCTCATAGCATATTTTAAAGTCTACAAGTCCTTGGATGCTTTCAGACATTTACATGACCATCGACAACAAAATCAGGAGTAGAGATCATCACTGACAAGGTAAAAATATTCATTGCACTTTATTTTATGTTTATTGTATTTTTCTTTATAGTTGTAGTTAGGGTTTTACAGTTTTATCTTCTAGAGGGCCTCACACAGTGGAGCCCTCGCATGTATTATTAATCCCTTTTATGTTGTTTTCTATTTGTAGGTGTAGGAATCATATTTTTGGAAGATACTATAGCTAGGGTGGTCCTACAGGGATACACAAGCCCACCCACACTCTTGTTTGGATCAAGGATTAGCCAAAAGACACCAACTATTCATTGAACTAGGGTTTCAAAATTCTATTATTTGTAATAATTGTATCAAAATAATTGTAACCCCATTGTCCAACTTAGAGATCTACCCATATCAATAAATATTATTCATTTTGTGCATTATGTGGTGTTATTGTGCTTTTATACTCTTGCTTTGTATTGGTGTTGTTCATTTTTGGTTTACACCTAGTATGAGTGTAATGCATGTAAGCTAAGACCTAACTAGGTGTCATCACTTGCCATCCTCATGAAATACCCAATTTCTATATGCTCAAGTGGTAATGCAAATATGGTCAAGCAAAAATACAATGATATGACAAGTAGAAAATAAAGTGGAATAGAATTCCAGGCATACAATACAAGATATGATAGATAGTCATGCAATATGAACAAGCAAATCAAATGTAGTATAAAAACTAAGCTAAATGTGAAATGAAAAATGTAGAGTACTAAGTTATGCATAGCATATCTTTAAATGTATTATGTTCATCGGTTATTTAAGTTCTTTACCATCCAAAGAAGCTAAACGATAGACCCCTAAGCAAAACTTGGCCGTTATGACAAAGGGGCCTAATCAATTGGACTAAAACTTACCCTTTAGATCTAGAAGAGCATTGGTGTTTTGATTTTCCTTGAGGACAAGGTCCCCAACCTTAAAATAATGGTTGTGAAATCTCTTGGAATAAGATCACTTGAGCCTATTCTAATAGGCTCAAAGATGCTTTAAGGAATGAATGCCATTTTCATTCAACAACTCCAATTGGTGCAAAAAATTGAAGCAATAATTATCGTTGATCGAGGTATATTGAAAAAATATGCACAATGAAAGGACCTATAACTAAAAAAAAATTACCTCTATCCCATAGACCTAGACATACATAGAAGCACTGGTAGGAGTTTGTACACTGGTACGATAGGCCCACAAGGTAGGATAAATCTAGATATACCATCCACAATCGATGTTACTAATCAACTTCTTGAGGATCTTGATAAAAGAATTATTGGATTATTTGACTTATTCATTACCCTAGGGGTAATATGGAGTTGACCATTTGTGCTAAATATTGTACTTAGCACAAAGCTTATGGACATCCTTATTCTTGAAAGAAGTGCCATTATAAAAAATAATCATCAAAGGAATCCTAAAACTATAGATAATCTGGTTGAAGATGAACTTGGAGACCTGAGCTCGAGTTACCATGGATAGGGGTATGGATTCAACCCATTTAGTGAAGTATTCTATTGTTGTTATGATAAAATTATGACCACCAAATGATGTTGGGTTAATCTTCCCTATAATGTCCAATCCCCACATGGAAAATGACCAAGGAGAAGAAATAACCTGAAGGTTTTGAGGAGCATGAACAAGGTTTTCATGGTGTTGACACTTGTTATAGCATTAAACATGGTTACATGCATACTTCTCCATGGAAGGCAAATAATATCCTATTCAAAGGAGCTTCTTGGCAATGACATTACCACTAAAATGGCCTCCACATGATCCTTTATGAACTTCACTAAGAGCTAGCTGGGCTTCATAGGAGTTAAGGAATTGCAAGAGGATGCCTTCAAAAGAACATTGCTACAAAGTATTGCTAATTATAATGAATTAATACACCATTATACAAAAAAATCTTACCCTAATTGTGATCTAAACCATAAAAATCAAACCAAATTTAAGGAAGTTAAAGATGTTATACCGTATCTCAAATGGGGAAGCTCTGATGGTCAAAACATCTAATGAAACATGACTAGAACTGAGTGGCATGGGATCCTAGAGTTACCTAATGATAATCGATGCTTGATCATCTTTCAAACTCTAAGGAAACAAGGATGCAACAATGACCATGGCATTCACATGGTAGTTGGAGGATCTAGGGACAGACTCTATGGTCACTCGATCGAATATGGATAAAATCTTGGTGATAATATCTTTGTAAGGTTTTAGCTTATCATCTTGAGTCTGATAAACATTGTTAATATAATTTACCATAAGTTGATATTCACCAAAGACCAAAAGGACACTAACCTTCAAGGCTAAGGCTACTCTAAGACCAAGGATCAAAGCTTCATATTCTACAATATTGTTTGTGCAAGAGAAAAAAATCATGAAGGATAGGGGGATGGGCTATTTTTATGGGGTAACTAGAATGATTCCAACACCAATTCCATTTAAGCATCGAACTCCATCAAAAAATAAAGTCCAAGACTTTGGCTCTTCGACTTCTAAACTAAGGCACTCATTGAGAAATTTGATGACCAAAGGATGGGTAACTTCTAGGGGAGCGAAGGCTAACTGATTAGCAATAATTTAAACCTTGATAAAATTCTGACCTATGAAGGTAAGGTCAAACTCACTAAGGGCTAGAATCCACTTAGCATCTTGACCTAAAATATGGGGCTTAGAAATTAAGTAGTGCAAAGGATCAAAATTTGCAACCACCAATGTATTATAGCTAAGCATGTAGTATCTTAACTTCTAGGAAGCAAAAACCATAAAAGGTAAATATTATCTAAGGGGGTATATCAGGTTTCATAACTAACCAAGGTTCTACTGGAATAGTAGATAAATTGCTCTTTGTTTTGATTACCATGTTGAGCCAACAAGGCTCCCAAATCATGAGCTGTGGCTTCTATGTAAAGCATCAGATGCTTATCCGATCTAGGAGGAACTAAAATAGGTGAGGAAGTGAGATACCATTTGAGTTCATCAAAATCTTGTTGACACTTAGAATCCCATTGGAACATGACATATTTATTAAGAAGCTTAAGAAAGGGTTGACACTTATTGGCTAACTAAGCTATGAACCGATGAATAGCTTGAAGCCTACCTTGCAAGCTACACAACTCGGTTAGGGTGCAGGGAGGAGGCATGTCAGTGATGGCCTCTATCTTAGCAGGGTCCACTTAAATGCCTCACCTAGAGATGATGAAACCTAACAAATTGCTAGATGTGACTCCAAACACACACTTGGAGGGCTTAAGATGAACCTTGAACTATCAAAGCCTTTCAAAAATTCATCTTAAATCATGAACATGATCTTGTCGATGTATGGAATGACCCAAAAGATCATCCACATAGTCCTCTAGAATATCATGCATCATGTCATGAAAAATATAAGTCATAGCCCTTTGATATGTGGCACCAATATTCTTTAAGCCAAAAGGCATGACTTTATAATAGAAGGTACCCCATGGTGTGATGAAAGTTATCTTGGCCTGATCCTCAAGGGCAACCATGATCTGGTTGTATCTCGAGAAACCATCCATGAGCAAAAGCATACCATATTTGGTGGTGAAATCTATGATCATATCTATGTTGGGGAGAGGAAAATCATCCTTGGGACATGCTAAGTTAATGTCCCTAAAGTTGGTACATATCTTGATTGTTCCTACCTTCTTAGCCATAGGAATGATGTTGGAGATCCAATCAGAATAGTCAATAGCTTTTATGAAACCAATGTCAAGGAGTTGTTGGAGCTCCTCCTTGACTAAAAGGGTGACCTTAGGATGCATCTTCCTAAGTTTTTACTTAATAGGCTTAGCACTAGGCTTCACTACCAAATGATGCATAACAAGGGAGGGATCAAGCCCTGGCATGTTGGCATATGACCAAGCAAAAATATCATGAAATTCCTTCAACAAATTGGTCAATTGCTCCTGCTCGTCCATGGACAAGGCTTTACCTAACTTAAGGATTCTAGGGCTCTCCTTAGAACCTATGTTAACATCTATGGTCTCCTCAATGAGAATCTAAGACTCATACTCATAAGGAGGTAGGGCAAGGATCACTCCTAGTTGCTCAAGGTCCTCGGGAGACATAGAACCAAATTCCTCTTGAGAACTAGAAGACTTAACATGCATGACACAAGGGACTAACCCATCAAAGAAGAAGTTATTTCAAAGGATATCCTCATGATCCATGTCACAAAGAGTATCCCCTTCAACATACTCCCTAGGGTCACAACTAACTTAGGATGCACCAAAGTTACCACATTGCAAAATAGAATGTTAGTGGGATAAGGTGGTCCCTCATCCTCATCACTCCACTCCAAGCCTTGATGATCTAAATATTTAACATAAGTAATAAGGTGATCATCATTATCAAAGGGTAAAGGTTGGTTTTTATTAGGGATGTAGCCTATGCCACATCACCTAGGCCAAAGCTCAACTTCCAAAGGCTCTTGAATATATTTCTATTGTGGCCCCAAACCTTTACCTATATATCCCATGCTAGATAGGATTTTCTTGGGAAGTGGGTAATCATTGGATAGGTAACAATGGGAAAAATAATGCTCTACAGGAAGAGGGTTGCTACCATAGATATTTTCTTTGAGGGAGACTCCTACGAAGATAAAGGTACACATGCCAATGTGTACAACTTCACCCTTCTTATAGGGTAAACCCATAGTCCTCAGTGAAGATGGTAGCTTGGCAAGATCTAGAAGAGGTTATTGAAGAAAAGGATTGATTTGATCCTATGATGAAACATTGATTAGTGGTTCCTCACTCACCTTTAGATTTTCAAGTTGCTTGGTGATGTGAGATGAAGAAACTGATGGGCATAAATTGAGATCATATTGAGCTTGCTCAACCATTGAACAATATTGGAATGGATGAGGGTCACCCAGAATGGTGACAAGTTGATATTTGAACTTGAACTTCAAACATTGATGAAAAGTAGAAGGGACAACCCTCATCGCATGAATCCAAGGGCATCCAAGAAGAAGATTAAAAGATGTAGGGCAAGACACCACATAGAATAAGGTATCTAAGATCTTAGGTCCAACCCTAAGGGGGAGGGATATAACACCATAGGCCTCTTGGGACTCATTGTTGAAAGATTTGATGATGATATCAAATTTAGTTAAATCTTCCTCTTTTAATCCAAAATTTTGGAAAAATTGATAAGTGCATAGATTGAGGGAAGAACCATTGTCTATCAAGATTCACTTGATAAATATTTCCCTAATAAATATAGTGATGTAGAGGGAAGAATCCCCTTGTAAGTCTGAGGAAGGAATATCGTCATCCAAAAATGTGATATGATGTATCCCAAGGGAACCTACAACATCAACTATAGCACTAGGGGAAATGTCTTGAGGAATAGATTGTTGTCTTAGAAGCTTCAACAAAGCTTCCCTATGAATAGGAGAAGTTTGTAAAATCTCTAAGAGGGAGATCTTAGCTGGGGTACTAGCTAACTATTTTTGAATGTTGAAGGAGACTTTAGGTTGTGGCTTCAACACTAAAGGTGGGTTTCTACTCTCGTGCTCCTTTTTTGGGTACTCTTCAAAACTAAGGGTGGTTTTGAAGGTTGGTTGGATGTAGAACTCATATCCTACTAAGATCATTGAGTTGGTTGTGCTTGAGATTGTTGCCTTGTGGTTGTTGCTATCATACCAACCATATTGTTGTAGGGAGGTGGCACATTACGATATGACACTTGATTAGCTACCTATTGCCCATGCTTAGGTAGGGGGTCTTGGAAGATCCCCATGTCTTGATTAGTTGTGGGTGCTTGTTGAGTAGGAGGTTGATTTTTTGTTGGAGGATTAGGTTGAGGACCCTCTATAACAAGGTGACCTTCATCAATTAAGTCCTAAACCACATGTTTCAACCTCTTACATGAATTTTTCATGTGCCCCTCCACTCTATGATACTCACAATGTTGACCAAGCTTATACCAATTAGTTGTGGTATCAAGTTACCTTATGGGAGGTAACTCTATCATATTTTCTTCTAAAAGTTGCTTTAGGACCACATTCATAGGTGTGTTGAGTCTTGTAAAATTCCTTGGTGGGGGTTTTTGAGGTTGGCTAAGCACCATATTTTGTAGGGTGTTAACAACACTATTAACATGCCTACTATCTATTACCCCATCACCAACTACATGCTTGTTCTTATACTAATTTTTCATGGTCCTATCTTCTTCTTTCTTTGGCTTAATTTGACCTCTTCAAATGAGGGCTTGCTCTACCCTTCTTGCCAGATCTATTGCTTGGTCAAAAGAGGTGATAGTTGTTGTTTCCAATTCATAAGATATTTGCTCTTGTAAATTTCCAATAAATATCTCAAGCATGTCTCGAGGAGGTAAGGTATATCTTAATCGTCCAACTAAAATTCTCCAATGAGACAAGAATTCTGAAAAAATATTCTTCTTTACCTTGTTTCAACATATAAACATCTTTCATAGTCACATTTTTCTCAACATAAGCCCCAAATTGCTGAACAAATAATTATGTTGTCTCTTCAAAATTCCTCAAAGAATGATGAGGCAATTGATAATACCATTCCAATGCCATACCACCAAGGCTCTTAGGGAATATCTTTAGCAACAACATATCATCATATATAATATCATGGTATGCTATCCTAAACATCCTTAAATGTTCAATTGGGTCTTTTGTTCCCTTATAAATAGGTAAAACCGATATTGGAAAATGCTTAGGGTAGGGCCTAGAAGCGACAATAGGGTCCAAGGGTTGATTGCACATTTCTCTATAGTTGTAGGTGAAGCTTGGAGGTTGTATCATATCCACTCTTGAAACCAATTGCTTCACCACACTTGTCAAACTTTGCACATTAGGATTGTTGTTGTGCAATACCCCTAGATTCCCTAGGGGAGGGGTATAGGTAGGTTGTTGAAAGGGAACTTGACCAATGTTGGAGGTATTGACACTATTATGGTATGGGTTGTGATATGTGGTATCTTGTTGTGAAGGATAACTAATATTTGGTGGAATAGAAGCATGAATGTTGAGATGAGCATAATGAGGAGGAAATTGAGCATAATTTTGGGATGCACTACTGGTTGGGGGAGCCTATGGAATTCCCCCAATGTTGGTGGTCATGGTAGTAGCATATGTTGGTTTATGAAAAGGATTAACATGATGTGAAGATTCAAACAAGGGGTTGTTATGAACATGCCTAGGAGAAATGGTTGGAGGATGAGATGTCCCACCTCTTTTGAGTTGGGCTTCCTCTTCCATAGCCTTAACCAAAGACTCCTTATGGTGTTTCATAAAACCCCATATATGATCAAATGATGTGAAAGTGAAGCCTCCATTGGGCCCCTCAAAAGGATCAAAGTTAGTACCAATTTCTTCATGTTCTTCCTCTTCTACATCTAGATTGTGATTCTCCCTATCAATTTGATCATCTTATTGAAAAATATGATCAGATTCTAAAAGCTTTCACTTACTCCTAAGGTTGGGAGCCATTAGGAGGAAGAGAAAGGATAGAGGAGAAAACTAACAAAAGACACACAAGAATATTTTAAGATGTTTTTAATGTTTTCTAATTCTAAGAAAACAAATTTAGTGGTCTTTCTTAAAGTTTTCAAAAGAAAAAAAAAAGGAAGAGGCTTCCTATCTTGGCCACTAAGACGTGTGTTCACATTGAGTTCACCAAAGATGTAGAGGGGAAAATTGCCTTGCCACTTATGATTCTTGGTTGGATCCATTGGGAGCTAAGGTGACCATGGGGGTGTGTTATATTCTCTACACTTAAGGGCTTGGGGATTGAAGGGTTCACCAGGAATGGTTTAAGGACTCACTCCAAGTCTAAGGTGGAAGTGTTTGATGTGTATATTGAACAAACACCTATGTTTGACCTTTCTAAAATCTAAGCTAAGAAAATGAAAGAACAATGCAAGCAAACAAAAATGTAGGAAAACAAGGACTAACCCTAGAATGATTCTTGATTTTCAATGATGACTAAACCCTAACTTGCAACAAAATAAATCCTTTTATTTTTAGCAAGGGCTTTAAGAGAATGCACAAATAGATTAACCCTAGAGTGCAAACTATATGCTTTTATTCTTTCAAATGCCTAGAATATGATCAAATATTTTTCCTTAATTTATGATCTAGGTTTTAAAATAGAAATGAATAGACATCCAAATGTATCCAACAACTTTGAATCCTGCAAAATAGCTTCACAAAACCCTAGAAAATTTGATCAGCATTTGGGGGCCTGCTTAGGCCACTGTAAGACTGAGCTTGGAGGCACAACAGTCAAGCCCCCTTGGTCCTTTTAGCTAACCATTCAAAAGCAAAAGTGATTGTTGACCTTTTTGGAAACAAATAAGACAAGATGCAATGAAATGAAACAATGCAAAAAATAGAATGCAAACAACAATGTTATGGCCTAAATGGAACATGCAAGTGAAAAATGAGGGTTTGGGAGTGAAACCTTACCCCTAAACCTACCAAAATTGAAACCACAACCCATAAGTGGTGACCACAATTTTAGGTTCTACCAAAATTGTGCCTTGTATAGAAGGGGCACAATTTCACAACAAAAGTATAAAAATGATAGATGGATGTAAATTTAAATGCAAAATATAGAATAAATGATTTTAGAAACACCAAAATGCAAGAATAAACCTGGTGGTAGTGAAAGAACAGACAAAAGGATGAAGACCTCCACAAAATGGTAGATTCCTCCTCAAGGCTCCCACACTTATCCACCAAGAGCAACAAATCAACAATAGAGCAATAATAGAACACTTGATCTTGTTAGAAGACAATCACCCTTCAAAACTTAGGATCACTTGGAAAACTTGTAGTCCTTCTCTTGTCAAAAGTTTAGGTTAAAAACTTTTCTCTAAAAGAAAGAGGATCCAAACCCTCTATTTATAAGAGGTTTGGAGGAAAAAATGGTGAGAAAATGAAAAGACAACTTAGGGGAGGGCCAACATCCTGAGGGTTGGCCCAAAAATAGGGTTTTCTAAGAGAAAACCCTAACTTACCAAAATCACGCCTCGTAAGGAGCGACCACGATTTTGACAAAGCTAGGAAAAAAAGGAGAAACAAGGGGGAAGGAGGCCCAAACTTGTGCTTAGACAAGTTTGAGGACCTTCTCAAGAGTTCTAGGGAAAATGACTCACTTGGGTGGGTCAATTTTCCATGTCTATAGGTTTTTTTTGGAAGCCATTCTGCAAGTTGTTGTCTATACCTCTTTTAATTGGTTGAGCAGGTCCAATGTGGCATCCTTTTGCCACCTAGATAATGAGTTGGATGGTTTCTCTTCTTGGATAAAAGTGGTGATATTCTAGGTGGTTCTCAAACTAGGATTTTTGGCAGGTTTGTGTCATAGGCTAGTTGGCACTAATATGCTTTTAGATACTTTGGGAGATTCAAGAGCTGAAGGTTGTCTTAGATTGGGACCACAGTTGGGTTTAGTTTCAATTAATGGTAGGTCCCTTTGGTGGGGTAAAGACCTGTTGTATTTTTTTTTGTCTCTTTTGGCTGTAGCATTTTTCCCTTTATAAAATTATAAAAAGTTTGGGGATCCTTTCAAAACCCCTTCTTTAACAAATAAACAAAACAATATTATATGGATGGATTGTTATAATGCCACATGTTGTTGAAATAATTTGACATAATATGGATAGAACTGCTTCAATATAATGTAGTTAATAAATACATATTCAGAGAAGTAAACAATTCTCGGTAAGCAACATAAGATTAAAAATAAATAAATAAATATATAATACCAAAATTTGTATAAGAATAATATATTTATGCATATGCATACATTATAGTTAATAGAAAAATACTCAAAGAAGTAAACAATTCTCAATATGCAACATAAGTTTAAAAAAAACATAATATAAAAAAATTTGTAAGCATAATTTATTTGTCCATATGCATATTTTTAAATGGACCTTCAAATCCTATCTTCCATTGTATTTGGATGGAGAAAAATTCAATGAAAAAATGGACTTTAGTAAATAAAATTTATTTAGATGGTGTTAATTTAATGCATATAATCTGGTTTTGTATTTTAAACTAAATTTATTTGCATATGCATATATGAATATAAATATTCTTTATTACCTATGAGTTTATTATAAGAAAATAAGAGTATATTCCCCTTGTTTCTAGCTATTACATTGTAAATATTCTATTTAATTCACTATGAACTCAATAATCTAATAGGTGCTTGTAGGAACCCCATAATATTCACACATCACAAAAAAATATAATTAAATGGGGGTACTTATAGTGATATAAAAATCCCAATTAGATGTTAACCTCAAACTGATATAACTTGAATTTGAGGTTAAATTACAATATGATAAATATATGATACATTTTAATCAAGCTTATCCATAAAGGTGTATTAACCAATATCACTAAGGCTAAATATATGAAGGGTACCCTTAGGCTTGCATGAACATTCCTATACACTTACATAAATGATCCTAGAAGGCTTATATAAGTGATACCTTTAGGTTACATGAAGATCATCCATAGGCTTACAATCTTTCTTGTAGGCTATATCAATAATGATCATAAGCAATCTTTCTCACTTTTGAACTTGGCCAATTAATATTAGATTACACATACTTCAACAACCCCCACCTCCCACCCCTAAATATGAATTAAGGAACCAAGGAGAGGAGACATAGAGGTAACATACCCCATAATGGATGGTCTAGTGGGCCTTTGCTTTGCCATCTTCATCCTTTTCTTCATCATCAGAAAGCTTATGTATGGATATTAATAATTTTATCTCAATATTATTCGATTTTGTTATGCAAATTTTGATGGTGTGTCCTTCCTTTTTACAATACTCGAAAGTGTTTGAATTATTTAAAACCTTTGAATTTTATTTGGAAAATTAAGCCTTAGATTACAGTAATTTGAAATCTTCTGGATTTGCTAGTACATGAGAAATGGCTCCACATATCCTAATTGTAACTTCATAATAGATAATAAGAGAAATGAGTTGTGGCTTATTGATAGTCATAACATTCACATAAAGAACCAATCCAACTATATGAAAAGGAGTAATATTTGAGGTAATATATTTGACATATTCTTTATCACCATTTACATTACCTCTTGTTATAGCTAAGACATATTTTAGGTCTTTGAAGTGATATGCAATCTTTGACAATACTAAAAATTGAAATTATGAGATTGTAAAGATCCATATCTATTCTGTTAATTTCACTAACACTTACTTTTCCATAGGGATCCTTCAATGTGGTCCATACCTGAATAGGATCAGTTTTCTCTCTAATATAGAAAAGTACATCTAGATCAACTAACATGACAAAGAGATCAAAGGCTTCCTCCTCTTTCTTACCAAGTTCATGACCACTTAGACCTAGTTCATCATTAAATATAACCATAGATTCTTACTTATGAGTGATCCTAGCATTTTAATTGACCACGTGCTATAATATTTCCCATAGAAGCACATAACATACCTTAATAAATCATTTTCACATATAAAATCCACATAGATCTATAACAGGTTTGTAAATTGATGTCACTATTGTGTAGAGCTTGAAAAGCTATGAAGTATAGAGAAATGGGCTCTAAAGGATTTTGTATGCAAACATTATGACCTCTAAAATATTTGGTATATTAGCACTCAAATAAAAAAAATCAAATTGCTAAACCTTAAAAAAAGTTTGCCAAATTAGATTCTATGACTTGGTCCATTTTGTTGTTAACACTTGTTTAGCAATGATTGGATAATGCTTATTTTTGACTAGAAAATTGTGAATTATCAGGTTGATTAATGTGATTGGAGGAAAAATCTTCATATTTATATAAATTTTTTAGCATAGTAAAGGTTTGGATCCAATGGGCTTAAAAATAGGACCTTGCCTAAATAAATAGATAGGTAAATTATCACACCATACACACATTTTGAAGATAAAGTGATACAACCTTCCTCAAAAATATTTTCCTATCAAGAGGGAGTGAAAGACAAGGATTACTAAGATTTAAATCCCTCACATGATGGATTTAAAATAGTGCTCTAACCATTACACCATTTCAATTGGCTTGAAGTTGAAGGATATAAATGTTTCTCTTTAACAATAAAAGGCATCATAATATGTACAACCATGACCCCATAGCCTATGAGCTCACATGACTATCTCACTATATTTCTAAAAATTCCTTCTAAATATTTGAACCAACACGTTCCTCACAACAAGGCAACCAACCATTTCACCACAAACACTATTTAGAGCTAAGAAGAGATAATCCAAAGAAAAAAGGATAAATGCTTCCTAAAATAGTTGTAAAAAGGGACCTTCCATGTTTTAAACAAAAAAATATGGTTAACAAAGTCTTAAACCAACCATTATCCTATAACATGCCTTGTGTCTTCAATTCAAGTAGCTTCATATTGAGGGTTAGGAAGTGCATGCATGATGACTCTCAAGTTGCTTGTGGGAGACACCATCTCAAAGGGTTACATAACAAAGATTGATCCTAAGATATTTGAAACTACAACTAAGATCTAGTCAACTAAGCACCTTACCACTATGATGATCTTCTCAAATGTAAATGGAGAAGGAGACATTAAAAATATAGATAATAAAAATGATAAAAAGGAAAAATGTTATCGATAGGTAATGAACCCATAACCTAGACCAAGAAATCGAATGTGATTGCCATTGTGCCCCACTTTTGATCATAACTGATACAACACACCCTTATGAGAAAGAGGATAGGGCATGGAGAGGAAGATACAAAATGTGCATGGGAACATATGCATGAGGAGAATGATGGGAGACAAAAGGCAAGAAATGGACTTGGTTCCCAAATTCAAATTATTAAAATTTAAAGATTTAAAATTTTGAAAAAATAATACTCCAAGCAATTTTTTTTTGAATTACATTGAAAGCCTCTTCTATCATATTTGAAGATGAGTCTCTTTTGTTTTCAAGTGATGCAACTTCATTTTTCTCTCAAATACCATGTTGGAATTCACAATATTTTCTAGAAATATTTTGAAACATAAATTTTCCATGATCATAATAAAAAATATGCATAATAATTAGAAAATAACATTAATAAATGAGAGAGAGGAGTAAGGGTTAGGTGCTTGTAGGTACCCTATAATATCTCACATACCATAAATAAATACAATGGATTAGTCATTGGGAGACATTTATAGTGATACCAAAATTTCAATTAGATATTAACTTCAAGATGACATAACTTATTTTGGAGCTTAGATTACAATATAATAACTATATTATACCCTTTAATCAAGGATATCCATAAAGGTGAACTAACCAACATCACTAAGGGTGAATACATGAAGGGTGTCCTTAGGCTTACATGAACATCCCTGTAGGCTTACATTAATGATTTCCAAAGGATTACATAAGTGATTATTATAGGGTTTAATGAAGAATACCTATAGGCTCACATACACACTTGTTGGGCTACATAAATAGTGCTCATAAACACTCTTTCACACTTTTAGCCTTGGTATAAGAAGATCATATTACACATAATTCAAAAAATGGATGATAATGTATCACATGGAAATATTTGAACTTAAAATTTATAAAAATGAAAAATATTTAAAGCCTTCATTAATTCAATATAGAACCTCTATATAAAAGGAATGTAGAAGTGACCTTCCTTGTCCCTACATAGTATGTTTAGAAGTTGGTTACAAAATATCATGAAGTTTGACGAATCTTAATGTGGGTGTGGACTTACTATTATACAAGTATCTAAACTCATTAAACAATAGCATGAATCCCAAGAGTAGAAGTGGGATGTACTAGATAACATGTGGTGTATGATAAAGTGTATATTGGTGAAATAAGAAGATCAACCAAGAAATGAATTAAATATCATTGTGAAGATTTGAGATTGAGAAAAATTATTAAATTATTTTTAAGAAAGCACTCTTAACATAATTATACACCATATTAACATAAATAATATTAGTGTCTTGGCCAACAAATATCACTACATAACAAGGAAACTTAAGAAAACATTGGATCTTGTAAAACATCTTAAAATTCTGAATAGAGATGATGGAAATATGATAAGACATAATTGGAGGAGGAGGTCTTTATTAATTTATTATTACATAGGAAAACATGGTATTTTGAAAGGATCCCTAACCTTTTATAATGAGAGACACAATAGAAATAAGAACAACAACTAGATCAAGAGGAGAATAATCCCAAGGGATAGGCATATACAACAAAACAACCAAAAATAGGTAGAATGAAGAAAAAACCTTCAAAAAAAAGTGAGAGGGAGCACCTTATCAACCAAGGATAAAAGGAGATTAAAATTCAAAACCAGAACACACTAATTCAAAAAGGTAGGGAAATGCTTCATCCAATTTTGAAGATAATTTTTATTTATCCCTTGGTTGACCAACATGTCAACTTATTTCCTTCTCTAAAGGTGTGCCTAAATTCAACACCTTCCAAATTCTCAATACGATGGTAAATATCTTCTATTAAATATGCAATGGACTAGTGGGGGGAATATTTTCCTTTAGCAATATTAATGACAAAAATAGAGTTATCGTTGACCACCATATTATTTGCATTCAACTTTTATAGAAGCATGACCCCTTGATAAAGCATCCAAGCTTCAACAAAAAAATTATACTGAACACCTAAGAAACTAGAAAATACAAAAAAAATAGCCTCTTTGTCATCCCTGATGATTCCTCTAGCCCTTGCGATACCTAGGTTGCCCTTAGCCACCCCATCAAAGTTCAATTTTGTCCAACCTTGAGGTGGAGGCTACCATTTGATAAGATCTCTAGGATTGGGGTGGGTAGAATGCAAATACCTTCCAGATTTAGGATACTCAGTTGGATTTCTAGCTTACCTTTGCTATGGGACCATTTTTCATATTTGATATGGATTCTAGAAATATTTTATTTCAGGGAATTAAAATTTTTAGCTTCCACATGCAGAGGATCCTTTTTAACATTCCCAAAGGTTCTATTAATTAAGAGGAATGAGAATTGTTAATTTGTATTTTATAATAACATTATACCAAAAATTATTAAATATAAAATATTAATTAAGAAATAATTAAAATCTTATATTTAAAAGTGTTATCTTGAAAGATGCAAAACACAACACACACAGAAAATGCTTTAATCAAAATAAAATGCAAGGAGACACAAGATTGCACAATAGAATAAATTCTTTATTGATGGGGGGAGCCTAGAAACTCCATTGTTACAAGCTTGGATCCTTGAATCCTTTTGATACAATATTACAACAATTTAGGGTTCTCCAAAACCCTAAGAAGCAAGGTCGTGGTGTCTTCAAGTGCATCTTGATCCCAACAAGGTTGAGTGGGCTTTTTGTTATCCAAGATTGGGCCACTCCAGATGCTGATGTAATGCTCCATATCTACACACAATGACACAGAAAATAGTTAGTAGTATATGAGAGGGCTCCACAATGTGAGGCCCTCTATATGCAATAATAAAACCACTAACTAGATACTGTAAATAAAATGAACAAAAATAGAAACACATTTATGAAAATAACAAATAATAGGGTAGATATGTCTTATTTACGTACTATGTTCTGATGTGGAAAACCTAATGTAGAGGGCTAGTGTAGCGAAGCCCTAACATCACCCAAAGGCTAGGGGAACTTCAATAATGGAAACATAAAACACCCATGGGCACCTGGCAATTACAAATAATACCTATGGGCACCTATGACTAGTGGGGAGATGCTTGTGGGTACCTGGTACTGGTAGGGAGGTTCCTGTGGGCACCTAGCATTGATAGAAAGCACTCGTGGGCACTTGGAAACTAATGGGAAACTCTAAAGAAATAGATCATATGAGGGTGAAGGATGCGGTGTCTATGGAGGTGAGTGAGGGTACATAAAATGGAGTAGATGAATGGGGATTAGGGTTTTGAATTAGGGATTTAGGGCTTAAGATCAGAAGCATAGGGAAAATTCAAACTTGGGGAAATCTAGAACTTAGGAAAAGACTTAGGAAAAATGACTTAGGGGTTGAGCCATCAAAATGGCTCCTACTTATAGTCTAACCTAGGGCATGCTAGGGTTTCAATGACACTAATCGTGTGGCTGAGATTAAAGCACATCCAAGGGTAGATAATAAGTTTAGGGTGTGGCATGGATTAAGGTGGATGAATGGATGAGATTAGATGAAATCTAATGGTTGGGATTAATTCACTTAAATAAATATATATTTATTAAATATATATTAAAATATAATATAAAATATTATATTTAAATATATATAAAATAAATATATATAAATAAATGTGAATAATATTTGAAAATGGTAGGAAATAAGAAATGGTGGGCAAATGGCTATGCTTTGGTGGTGGAAATGGTGGGAAAGCCTAGATGGAAGGCAAATGGCTAGGATTTGGTGTCTATAGATGCCCCTTTTTGTACTGCATTGCGTGAAACACAATGCAGTGCAAAAATATGAGACACCTATTTTGGCTAGGTGCAGAAGCAACTTCTCTTGGGATGTGGAGCATGAGCTTGAAGATAAAAGAATAAAAGAATTTGGAGTTTTGCGTAGCTTACCCCCTCAATTGGTGAATGAGGTTATGGATGAATCTCACGAGCCAATTGAAAAATTTGTGCAAATGAATGATGAATGATGTGATACCATTTTTCCCCAATGGTGGGAAGGGGGTTGTTGAAAAATGTGATATGATGTGTCTATTTTTGCCCCAATAGATGAAGGGTTTTGTGCAAATGTGATGTGATGAGGATGATATGAATGATGTAAAATGTGATACCATTTTTGCCCCAATGGATGAAGGGATTTTTGTCAAGTGTAGATGCCATGATCATGTAAGATGTATCCCATTGTGGAAGGATCAAAACCAAATGTGGTTACCCTAAATTTGGGGTGATTCGATGTTGTTGAAGAAAATGCCTTGTTGGCATCATTGAGTATGCAAGTTATGATGATGCAAGATGACAAAGTCAATGTTGGGGCCGTGTAGTGACTGTGGAAAACTCTTCGCCTAATTCCATAATGGAACCAATCATCCTAGCTAGTGCCTATCTCTAGGTGACTATAGGATATTTTGAATGAGTGAAATTTGATGTTAATTATCCATGTTTTAAGCCCCATGAACTAGGACATCAATGACTGCTTTTGTGCAAATTGTTCTTGGCAATGTTTCACTAAAAATGTGAAGTACCAAATATGATTATGATCTTGATCAAGGAGATAAGTGATGATGATCATGGACAAGTGTCCTTATGGTAAGCTATTCATCTTACCGAATTGCATGGATGCAAATATGACAATTGTAATACACAAGTAGATACCTATAACTAGATTCACTTGATTTACTATGAACTTGGAAAATATGTAAATGATGATGTGAAATGAGGTGGAGATGATGTATGAATGATGAAAATGATTGATGATCATCATTTTGTGAAGATTTGGACCGTTTTGAGGTACTTTTGGAATTTGTTTGGTGAATTTTGGTCAATGTGGTCATAAATGATATTTATGCATCCAAATCAGTTGGAATCTTCACAAAACTTGATAAAATGATGAAATGTATTGATGAGTGAAATTTGGAGTGATTTGGTTGGGGGTAGCTACTATTTTGTGCTGATTTGGATTTTGTCAATGCTGATGCGAAATGCCCATGGGTGCTTGTAGTCTGCAGAAACGCCCATGGGCACATCAAGGCACCTGAAGCAACATATAAGGAGTGAAGGGTGAGTGAGGAGGAAAGTGAGGTGAGGATTTGGAGTGCAGAAGCTATGGTGGTGAAGGGAGTTGTGTGGGGGTTGGGTGGATGGAGCATGAGAGGGAGGTAACGCTTTGTTGTTTTATGTATTGTGAAAAATTTTTTTTTATTAACAAATGTTTTGTGTTGTGCTTCAACTTATAGTTTTGGAGGCTTGACATCGGTTTTCACCTTATATCCTCAAGATGAGGAAGGTGATTATGGAGGATGAGTGGGAGCTCCTTAAGGAGGTAGGGCTAGTGGAGGTAGCTGATTGGATGTGGTGAGGGTGGATGAGGGGTACCTCTTTACTTTAGTGGAGAGGTGGGATGTAGATAGGGGATATTTTATCTCCCTATGGGTGAGGTGACAGTGACCTTGGAGGATGTATATCATATCCTCAAGGTATTGATGGAGGGTATCTAGGTTGAGGTTGGGCTAAGCAGAATATGAATATGATGTGGATGTTTGGTGATGCATGGGAGGGGATGAAGGTGGAGAGTGGAGGTATCCCTTATCTGTCCATGTATGTGGACAAGGAGTTAGACCCACTTTAGGCATTGGTGATGTTCATGTTGGCCAACATTGTGGCCTCAAATAGTATTGGGTGTAGGTTCCCTTGGAACTTGATAGGGGTGGTGAGCGATATGCTCACGATGAGGTAGGTGTATGCATGGGCTCCCACCTTATTGGTGTAGGTGTACTGGGAGCTTTATGATGTGATGAGGTGGGGGTGGAAGGGATTGGGGTGCAACTTATTATTGCAATGTTGGGGATGGGAGCACTTTAGGGTTGCTCGATCGGAGGGCTTACTTGTGGTGGAGTTTGGTAGGGAGTAGCCCTATGCTAGGTGATGGGCGTTGGTAGAGGAGGTGCAGCTAAGTCATCCAGTGAGGATGAGTTAGTGGTACCAAGAGTTATGGGTGGGATTGACATCCACCCAAGTGGTATGGAGGCCATGGTTGGGTGCTCAGTGGATTGGGGATGGAGAGCATCTATGGTGGGTGCGGTAGGGTAGATGGGTGGTTGGGAGGCATAGGAGTGAGGTGGAGTACTTCTAGTTCTCATGAGTGCTCTATCAGTTTTGGTTGAGGGAGGATGTCCTTGATGAGCATGCGTTATAGGAGACATCGAGAGGAGATTAGGCTACCTTGCATGAAGCCATGGAGGGTCGTTTTGGAGGATGATGAGGGGATGGATATCTTAGATGTGGAGGATGTAGGGATGATTATGGAGTATGATGCATGGTTTGTGACTCAGCCACCATGGGTGCCACCTCGAGGAGTAGCTGATGGTGATGGTGGTGGAGAGGCTAGGGATGAGGGTACCCAAGAGGTGGATGAGGGTGCCTAGGAGACTCAAGGTGAGGGGATCTAGGATGCCCATAAGAGGTAGCGATGCCTTTGATATGATAGTTGAATGTGAAAGATAAAGGATGCCACTTAATAGACTCTCGAGGTTGGGGGAGATGGTGGAGATGGAGAGGAGGCTAAGGAGGTTCTAGATGTACCCCCAGGCCAAAGTGAGGAGGAGTGGGCATATCTAGAGCAATAGGTGGTAGAGTGGGATGCAAGGATTGCGAGGCTCTAGGTAGAGCTAGCAGAGAGGGAGCATCGACATGAGGTCGACATACGATGCCTTCGATCTCGGCATAGATATATCGAGGCATTGGAGGATAGGTTGATGGAACATCATATTCCACTTCTTGATCCTCCAACCTCATCTGTATCTAGGGTGCTAGGCATAGTCAGTCTAGGCATACCTCTAGGTCTAGGACTCCTACGAGGTCACAAGATTTTACTAGGTCACATGGGTCTTCTTGGAGGATGTAGCTAGTGCTTAGATGCACTTTTTGTATATGAGCCTTGGTGCTCCATTGTATGTAGCCATTTGGCACTCATTGTACATGTGATATATTATATATATACATGGATTTTACTTTTGTGTTATATTTTTGTGTGAATGCTTTGTGGAATGCATGTTTATGTTTATGACTAATGCATATGAGATGTTATGGATGATTAATGCAAGATGGAATATATGGATGATTTATGCAATATGGTATGTGCTAATGATCATTTATGGTTTAGATATTTGTTTGACCCTTTTTCTAGCATTGTTGTTTAATCAGGGGCACTAAACTTGGTGGCTTATGGGATGAATGACTTATGAAGTGATATGGATGTTGATATGGAAGAAGATATGGATGTTGATATGGAAGACTACTTGTTTTGTAGAGACTCAAACATCCTAGTGGCATCAAACAAACCCACTAAAACTACCTAATCCTTCTAGGACCAAATGTGTGTGCAGTGAATTCATTTACCAAATCAAGAGCAAGGTAATGACCCGAGACAATCAAGAACCAGTGTGTGTGCAAGTGAGTTCATTAACTCATCTTGAGTAAATTGGGTAAACCTGTTATGGTTGAAACCAAGAGGCTAGCTTGTCCGTATGAGCGGTCAGAGGTCTCTTTTAAAAGAGACATGTCACCATGCATGAGCGTACTCCACTTCCAGTCAAGCGTCTATAGCTTCGATGGAGGCTAACTCCATAGTCCATGATTTTGTTTTTGATTTCTTGAATTTTGGGGATGACTACCTAACCGTCTGATTAGAAAGGTAGTACGATCCTTACAACCCAATGATCAGTGGTGTGTGATGTAAAATGTTTAGAGCTTTGGGGAATCAGATTCTCAACCTAAGTGTGATGAGAATTGTACCCTATCCTTACTACTCTATCTTTTGAATTTGAAGCAATTGTGATAGTGGTGCAAACCACTATTCTTATGGACTATGTTGCATGATGGGACTAGCAAGGATGACCCTTTTCACTTCAAGGTTCCTACCAAGGATGGTGTTATCCCTCTTTGACACAAGATGTTTTTAAGATGTGAAAATTGTGCTTGGTTCAAGAATATTTTTGGAATCAATTCCCAAACTCAAGATTTTCTTAGTGTAAGATGTGCTATGGTCCTAAAAGAACTCGACATGTATTTTGGAGGTTTCTTAAAACACTAGGAGTGGTTGAGTGACCGAAAACACCTAGGACTTTGTGAATATGGCTTGTGCGGATGGCAATTTGACTTTGTGAAATTGTGTGGATGACATTGTGAAGGTGCCCCTGATTAAGGCAACATGACTTTTGTTGGACCAATTAAGACCTTGAATAAATGATCCCTATATGAAATGTGGAATGTGGATGTTAATGCAATGTATGAAATGCAATTTTGTGAAATGTGGAATGCAATATGTGATGTGGGTGAATGCATTGTTTTGAATGAAATGTAAATGCAAGTGAAATGCAATGTTATGAATGAAATGTATGCAAATGTTTTTGTGTATTAGCCATGTATACATATACATATATAGTAATCATATCATGCATAGAATACTTTCAAGTGTATAACATTAAGTGGTTCAGATTCTTCCTCTCCCTCTAGACTGGCAAGTCTATAAGTACCATTACCCACTCTTTGTGTAATTATGTATGGACCTAACCAATTAGCCATGAATTTATCATGAAGATGCGGCAATGCATTGGTGTTTTGTTGATTCTCTTTAAGGACAAGATCTCCTACTTGGAATTCACGTAGATGAACTTTGGCATTGTAAGCACGTTTGAGGTGGTCTTGGTAAACTCGTAAATGCTCTAAAGCATTGACTCACCTCTCATCAAGAAGTGTGAGTTGGTCAAGATGTGCTTGTCTAGCAGTGTCATCATCTATGAATTCTTACAAAGAAATTTGCAAGGAAGGGATCTCGAGCTCAAGAGGTATGATTGCTTCGGCTCCATAGACCAATGAAAATGGTGTTGCCCCTGTAGGCATGCGGATGCTTGTTCGATAAGCCCATAATGCCAAGGGAATTTGTGTATGCCAATATTTATGATTTTCTTTGACAAGTTTCTTGAGAATAGCAATTAAGGTCTTGTTGGAAGCTTCAGCTTGTCCATTTGCTTATGGGTAATAAGGAGTCGAGAAACTATGTTGAATATTATATTTCTCACAAAGTGCTCGAACATCCTTGTTCTTGAAAGACTTGCCATTGTCTGAAATGATTTTTGAGGGGATACCAAAATGACAAATGATGTGATGGAGGATAAACTCCACAATTCTAGGACCTATCATGTTGGTTAGAGGAATTGCCTCAACCCACTTTGTGAAGTATTCAGTGGTTGTGATGATGAAAGTATGTTGTCCCAAGGAAGGAGGTGAAATTTTTCCAATTAGATCTAGGCCCCATTGTGAAAAGGGCCAAAGGCTTTGAATAGGTTGTAAATCTTGTGATGGTACATGAGTTAGATTAGCATGTTCTTGACACTTTTTGCAATGTTTAACATAGGTGCAACAATCACGTTCCATTGTGGGCCAATAATAACCCATGCATAGAATACGCTTTGCAATGGCCATTCCACTAAAATGACCACCACAAGTACCATCATGGGCTTCATCTATGGCTCTTTGAGCTTCACTAGCCTCGAGACAATGAAGGAGGATTCCATCATAACCACGTTTATACAACACATCCCCCAAAAGAATAAAATGGGCTACCTTTTGCTTGAAAGTGCATTTGGTAGTCTGAGACATATCAGATGGGAGTGTTCCAAACTTGAGAAAGGCTACTATTTGGCTTGACCAAGGCTCATATGAATCTGATTGGATAAAGCAAACATCCTTTTCATCTTTTGACTCAGCATGAGAAATTGCAGATTTAGAGACCGTTGAAATGATAAGGGGTTGTACCTCTCCAAAGGAGTCTTTTGGAATCAATGATCCAAGGGAGGCCATCGCATCTACAAATATGTTAGTCGAATATGGTAAACTATTGATTTCATACCAATCAAACTTAGAGAGCAACTTCATTGCTACTTCATGATAAAGCTTAATGGTAGGTTCTTTGCATTGGTATTCTCCATTGATTTGCTTGACAACAAGTTGAGAATCACCAAATATCCTAATACGCTTAATGCTCATAGCTATAGCTGATTGAAGACCTAAGATTAAGGCTTCATACTCTGTAGTGTTGTTTGTGCATTGGAAGTCTAGTTTGAATGACAAGGGGATAGGTACCCCCTGTGGTGTGTGAAATATGACTCCGACACCTTGACCTTTCATGCACTTAGAGCCATCAAATAATAGTGTGATATCGATGTCTTCCTCCGGAATGACATCTTCTTCTTGTTCAGTGATAGCAAATACCGAATCATCTGGGAGCTCAATAATCAAGGGATGATCACTAGGTAGTGGAGCTTCCACAAGTTGATCAGCTATTACCTGACCTTTAATGGATTTTTGGCTAATGAATTCTAGGTCGAATTCAGTAAGGAGCATTATCCATTTAGCGGTGTGGGTGTTATTGTAAGTGCGGGACATCATGTAACGTAGAGGATTTTCTCTAGCTATGACATAAGTTGTGTGGCTAAGCATATAATGTCAAAGTTTCTTAGTGGTAAAAACCATTGCTAAGCACAATTTTTCTACATAAGCGTATTTAGTTTCATAGCTTACCAATGTTTGACTAATGTAGTAGATAACTTGCTCTCGATTTTGTTCATTCTTTTGTGCAAGCATTGTCCCTAATGCAAAATCCATTGTTGAGATGTAAAGATAAAATGGGACCCTCAGATGAGGAGGAGCTAAGACTGGTGGAGAAGCTAGGTATTGCTTAATGTCATCGAAGGCTTTTTGACATTCATCTGTCCAAGAGAATGGCACCCCCTTTTGTAGTAGGTGATTGAATGGCCTACATTTGTCAGAAAGTTGCGCAATAAAATGATGGATTGATTGGATATTTCCTTGTAAACTATGCAATTCCTTTAAGTTAGTTGGGGGAGGCATCTCTAGGATAGCCTTGACCTTGTTAGGGTCCACCTCAATGCCTCTTTTGGAGATAATGAATCCTAGAAGTTTTCCCGAGGTAACACCAAAGACACATTTCTTGGGATTCAACCTTACATTATGCTCTAGGAGTCGGTCAAAAACTTTCTCCAATACACCAATATGTTCTTGTCGAGTTTTGGATTTAGCCAAGAGATCATCCACATAGTCTTCGATAATATTATGCATGTAGTCATGGAAAATGTATGTCATGGCACGTTGATAAGTGGCACCTACATTTTTGAGGCCAAAGGGCATCACCTTGTAACAAAAAGTTCCCCAAGGTGTAGTGAATGTTGTTTTGTATTGGTCATCAAGATTTATTCGAATCTAGTTGTATCCTGAAAAACCATCCATGAGTGAAAGCATTTCATGGCTAGCATAGGTATCGACAAGAGTATCGATGTTTGGAAGAGGGAAGTCATCCTTAGGACACACTTTGTTAAGATCTCGAAAGTTAGTGCATACGCGTATCACCCCGTTAGGCTTACGAATGGGTACCATGTTTGAGAGCCACTCAGGATAGTCGATAGGAACTATGAAGTTCACGTCTAGGAGTTTTTGAAGCTCTATTTTTACCATGAGGGCCATGGTAGGATGCATTCTCCTAAGCTTTTGTTTGATCGACTTAGCATCAGGTTGTAAGGTGAGATTGTGGACCACTAGACTAGGGTCAAGACTGGGCATGTCCTTGTAGGACCATGCAAATATACCCTTCTTCCTCTTGAGGAGAGCAATGAATTGCTCTTGTTCATCGAGTGATAAGCTTTTGCCAAGCTTGACAATTTGGGGATTGTCTTTGTCTGAACTAAGGTCCACATCGATGGTATCTTCAATAGACATGTGGGAACCTTCCTCAAGTTGATGGGGTGTAGGGATCAGATGAATATCATCTAAGATGTCATCAAACTCTTTTGGCTTATCCTCATCTATATCTTCCTAGAAAACCTCAGGATCCGAAGGTGAAGGTGAAGGTGAAGGTGGAGGGGATGGAGGAATGTAGTTGGTGGAAGCCCTTAACAATTCCTCGGATAAGACAAATTTGGCAAAGGTTGGAGGTGAGGAAATCTGGTCCATATCAATGAGGCTTATGTCAATTGGAATTGGCTTAGCCAGATCGTATGGATTACGGAGTGGGGTGAATAAATCAACAGGATTCATGTTGACTTATGGGCAAGGTGGACAAGGTTGGATGGAATGGATGGAACCTAGGAACTGGTGCTAGGAGCTTGGTTAACCTAAACAATAGCAAGCAACACAAAACATGTTTTATTAAATGATGTATTTACATATGTAATGCAAAGAAAGCAAACATGTTTTTGATTTTTGATTGATTTTTTATTTTTTGTAGTGGTGAAAACCATTATTTTGAATTATGTACATATGTTACAAGTTGGCTTATGGAATGGCTTAATGGAATGGAGGTGGTGGTTCACCGGTAGGGGCGGCTCACTCTTGTGGAAGAAGCAAGTAAAATATGGGCTCATGGATGGGGAACATGTTGAGATAAAACTCATCTTGTTTGGAATGGGGAATGATGGGCTCCGATTCTTCTTCAGATTCATCTAAAATTATCGACATAAGCTCGAATTCTTCATAGATGTCATCATCAAAATTATCGGGATGGAGGGCATCTTCTCCTGAATTGAGGTTAAGCCTTTGGAAGGCTTGTTCAAAAGAAGAGGTGGTAGGAAGTGGGTGGAAACCTAGACCTGAACGGTCATGCACCTCTTGATATGGAACATCGATAGGTTGATGCATTCCTTGTTCATGCAATCCTAGGCCATGGCCTTGCCAATTGATAATGTGGAAGTATCGAGATGGGAATCTTGACATGTTTGAAATATTGGCAAGTTTTGGTTCTTTGGGCTCTTCTATGGGTGGTGGACTTGATGAAGAATCAATACCCCCATATACAAAATTAATGCTATTTGGAGTTGAACCCATATTGTAGACTGCTCCTATTGCTAAAGGTTGGTCACGTGGGTGACCAAAATCCTTAGCACTAGGAATGGTGAGGGGTGTGATGGTGATGTCATCGACCATGTATTCACCAATACCAAGATTAGTGAGATGGACTTCGACTTGGGATGATATGGGAGGATCATGTTCAGGTGATGGATCAAGAAATGGTGGAAATGGAGGTATCTCACAATCCATCAATTTGACTTGTGAGACATTAGGTGATGATGATGGATTGGATTGGGAAGGTTGTGGATATGATGATGATGAAGTGGATGGTAATGATGTTGATGATGTGGACTGATTATGACCACATGTGCATGTAGTCATGGATGATGATGATGGAGATATGGAGGTTTGATGAGGGTTGGTGATGGGGAGCTCTTCAGGAATGGGATCCTTTGATGAAGAGATTGGTGAAGTGGTGGATGGATTGGATGATGGTGATATGAAAATATGAGTGGAAGGGAGCATGGACTCATAAGGATTTGAGATGAGATTGCAATACTTAAATGGCTCGACGTCTACTGGTATGCAATGTACTTGTCCCTCATGAACGTATTTCAAGCATTGATGTAAAATGGAGGGGACACATCTCATTTCCCTCATCCAAGGTCTTCCAAGGAGTACATTATATGCCATGGATCCTTCCAAGATGTGGAACATTGTGTGCAACATTTTAGCCCCTACTTTGATGGGTAAAACAATAGTGCCAACTATGGAACACAAAGCATCATTGAATGCTTTGAGGGTGAAGGATGATTTGGTGATGTGAGATGGAGGAAGGTTCAAATTATGGAGAGCGGATGTGGTGATAATGTTGATAGAGGAACCGGTATCAATGAGGACTCTCTTGAAAGGTTTCTTGTCAATTAGAGCCATGATATGCAATGGAGGGTCTACTGATCCTGATGAGATTGGCTTAATCTCAAAGTCATAAAATGTTATGGAAGGCTCCATGCATGTTTGAATGCTCCCCACAAAGTTGTTGAAGGCATTAGGATCTTGCGATTGCAATTCAATGGATTTCAAAATTTCCATTAATGCCTCTCGATGTGGGGGAGATTGTTGGATTAGCTCATATATTGACAATTTGGTGGATGCCATTTTCAAACTTGTGGTTAATCGGCTACTCAATGAGATGACTGGTCGGGGTGGATGATTGATGGGTGGATTTGATGGATTTGATTGACTAGGTATATGAATGGGTGATGATGGAATTGGGGAAACTTGGATGGGTGGCAATGTAGATGGTTGTGAGACACTTGCTTGAGGTTGTTGCCTTTGTTGATTATTCCATTGACCTCTAGTGACCACATGAATGGCCCCTACAAACCCTTGGTATTGTTGGATATGATTGACTTGGTTAGGGGGAGTTTTAGTGTTAACTCCCTCTACATTTGGTTGCACCTCCTCGTGATGAGGAAGTGGTGTCTGAAATATACCAAGGTCTTGGTTTTGTTGAGCAAGAGGGCTATTAACTTTAATTGCCCCCAAGTCAATGAGGTCTTGGACTACATTTTTAAAGACATGGCAATTGTTGATATCATGCCCATTTTGCCTATGATAGGGGTAAAATAAGTATTCTCGATAATTTTTACTATGTTTGGTAGGATCATCCGGTCTAATGTCGGGTAAAGCAAGTTTATTTGTCTCATATAACCTTCTAAAAAGAGAGGTATATGACTCATCTAATGGGGTATATTGGCGATTTTGTTGGATAAATTATCATCGAGGATGGTTTTCCATAGTTGGCACTATGTTTTGAATTGTTGGAGCTTGTGTTGTTGAGGGGACCGCATGATAGGAAATTTGTTGTGGTACTTGTTGCATAGGTTGTTGTTGTTGAGCCATTACCGGTTGGCTCATGACCACTTGATTGACTTGATTGGATTGGGTGGCTGGGGTAGCCTGTGATGATTTTTGTTGGCCTGAATAATTACTTTTGTATTGGCCCTTGTTTTGCCATTCTTTCTTCTTAGGCTTAATGATGCCTTCTTGGATTTTGATATCCTCAATGACACTAGCCTGAGCTAAAGCTTCTTCAAAGGATTGATAAGTTCTTAGTTGGAGCATCCAAGAGATGGGTTTTAAGCAACTCTTGGTGAATAGCTTAATTAGCTCATCCATTGGTAGGGTGAATGGCAATTTTGTGATGATAACCCTCCAACGGTTCCCAAAATCATAGATAGATTCATCATCTTGTTGTCTTAAGGCATAGACATCAGATAATGAGATCTTCTTTTTGACATTTAGGATAAAGCGATCAAAGAATTGCTCAATCAATTGGTCAAATGTATAAATACTATGGGTTGGCAATTGATTGTACCATTCTATGGCATCTCCTCCTAATGTTTGAGGAAAATTCCGAAGCATGAGAGCATTATCATCTTGAATTCTAAAGCATGCATGAACAAAGGTGCTCACATGTTCTTTGGGATCCTCAGTTCCCTTAAATTTTTCAAACTTGGGTATCGTAAAATCTATTGGATATGGCGGGGTTGGTACCAAAGGATGAATTGGTTGTTTGATCAATTGGCGTAAGGTTGGTTTCTGATTTGAAAATATAGGAGTGAATTGCATCAATTGATCTATTTGTTTTTGCATGGCCTCGATTCTAGGGTCTTCCTTAGGAATGTGAAAGCCCTGAATTACTTGATGGGTTTGTGGTGGTGTGGAGAAATGTTGTGGAGTGACTAGATGATGAGGAGATTGATATTGATGATTTGGTGAATGAGATGGAATGTGATGAATAGGATATTGATGATGAAATGATGGGGAATTATGAAATGATGTTGATGGATGAGGGTTATGGCTAGGCTGGCCAATTGGAATAGGATGGGTAATGGTATGGCTAGATGGGGGAACAGGGATAGAGACCATAGAAGACTGTGGTGCCCATGATGGACCCTGGTTGATAAGGGGAGTCTGAGTAGAGGTAGGTAAAGGCTTAGGGTTAACTTGTACTTGTTGTTGAGCATCTTGATGTTGTCTAAGCAATTTGTTCAGATAATCCCATACCTCACTGATTTCTCTATCAGAGGCTAAGGGTATGGAGGTAGAGGGTATGGAAGATGTGGTTTGGGAGCAAGTCACACTAGGCATGGTGACTTGGGAGGTTGGGATTTGTGAAGCAACATTCACATGTGCTTCAAACAAAGGATTGGTGTAAGTGGAAGTATATGATGTGCTAGGAGCACATGAAGGTTGGGGAATGGATGCCTGGGAAGGTGCAACTGATGCCTCAAAGAGAGGGTTAGTATACACCTGGGTAAAGGTAGGTGGTGGTTGGGAATAGATAGGTTCTTGTTGTAGAGTAGATTCCTATCTAGGTGAGTTGGGGATAGACTCTAAGACATAATTAGAAGACTTCATGAAGGCTTCTACTTTTGCCATGTCTATATGGGTGATGTGGTGGTTGATAGTGGGAGAGGATGGCTCCTCTTGGGGTATGGCCATATGGAAGGTTGTGGATGGTAAGGAATGTGAGGGACCTATAGATAAATCTACCTATGTCACATTCAGGGTATCTACCATTGAAGTGGTGGGGAATGTGGATGAAGGTTCCATTAATTTTTCTTGATTTATTGCTTTCTTTTGATTACGAGTTAATACCATAAGCAAAAATAAATCAAGATGTAAATTAAAATACCAAATGTAACACAAAAATTGGAATGCTTAAGGAAATAAACAAACAATGCTAAGTCTCAATCAATGTGGCTTACCTCATTCATTAATTATCTCCTTTTAATGTATGTTCATTTTTATGTGCTAGTTTTGTGTGTTTTGATTTTCTAATCTTTTTTAATGAAACAAAGGTGAAAAACTATGGCTAGGGTAGGACAATGAGATTCTTGTTGGTGATGAAATCCAACAAGTTTGCTCGGGGGTATTCCTAAGGTGTCTAAGGGTAGATATTGGTGGATGGAGATGAATGCCACCATCACCAAATCTCAAGCAATGGTTGGTGATGAAATCCAACCACTACTATTTTGCATGTGATGTGTGTGAATTATTTTTAAGGTTTTATGTTTTCTATTGTATACAAACAATGTTAAAAATAATTAATTTCATAAACCTAAATCAGAAGCCAACAAAATATTGCCAAGTTCTCCAAAGGGCGTGAAGTACACCGCTTAAGACCCCCTACCTAAATAGCAACCGGAGGGTTCGTCCACCCCTCTGCCTGGAATCACCCAACTGGCAGGGATACTTTTGGCAAATCCAATATTGTTCCAACTTAGATAGATGAAAGAAAATTATCTCTAACCCTAAAATGCAACACTAAGTTATGCAATTTATAGTTCAAATGCACACAAAATGCAGCAGTTTACACCTAGAAAACAAAAACCCTAATCTGAATATGAGGATGAAATGCAGATCTAAAAATGCAAAACTAATATGCGTTCATTTCCAATATTTCTTAATGATGATTCATTTTATTGTTTAAAATCTAAAAAATATAGAATATACTCAAAATACGTAAAGCAAAAAACTAGGGTTTTAAGTAGTAGACTTATTGAAAAGCCTACGTTTTTGTTCCTAACTCTCCGTAAATATCTCTGGGCACTTCTGAATATTTTTGAGACACCTATGGGTGCTTCTGGATGGCTTTAAATACCTCTAGGTATTTTTGGATTGCCTTCGAATGTCGTCGGGCGCTTCATGCACCTTCTACAAACTTTTACAGACTTCAAAAACCCTAGATCCAATGAAAACTATGAAATTCGTGCTTCTAAAAAACTTGCAAGATGATAGAAAATAGAAAATAAATTAGTAAAATAGATCATAAATAGAAACCCTTAGGGGGTCCCACCATGATCACCATTTGAAATATGCAAAATACAACACACACAAACAATGCTTTAATCAAAATAAAATGCAAGATAACACAAGTTTGCACAATAGAATAAATTCTTTATTGATGGGGGAGCCTAGAAACTCCATTGTTACAAGCTTGGATCCTTGAATCCTTTTGATACAATATTACAATAATTTAGGGTTCTCCAAAACCCTAAGAAGCAAGGTTGTGGTGTCTTCAAGCGTGTCTTGATCCCAACAAGGTTGAGTGGGCTTTTTGTTATCCAGGATTGGGCCACTCTAGATGTTGATGTAATGCTCCTGATCTACACACAATGACACAAAAAATAGTTAGTAGTATATGAGAGGGCTCCATAGTGTGAGGCCCTCTGTAAGCAATAATAAAAACTAACTAAATATTGTAAGTAAAATGAATAAAAATAGAAACACATGCAATGAAATAAATAAATTTAGGGTTGATCTATTTTACCTTTTTGTCTTCTGATGTGTGATGTTTGATGCAGGTGGCTGGTGCGACGATGCCCTAGCATCACTCGAAGGCTAGGGGGACTTCAGGAATGGGAGCGTAAAATACCGTAGGCACCTATAAAAATGCCCATGGGTTGGGGGGGGGGGGGGGGGGCTTGTGTGGTTGATGGAGAATTCTACAAAAGTAGATCGGGTGAGGAAAGGTTGTGGTGGTATATGGTGAGTGAGGGTAGTGGAATGATGATGAATGGAATTAGGGTTAGGCACAAAGGCTTATTGAAAGCTTTGGAACTTAGGGAATTAGGAACTCAAGAACTCAGGAATTAAAAACTTAGGAACTTCAGGGGTTGAGCCATCAAAATGGCTCCTACTTATAATCTAACCTAGGGCATGCTAGGGTTTCAATGACACTAATCGTGTGGCTGAGATTAAAGCACATCTAAGGGTAGATAATAAGTTTAGGGTGTGGCATGGATTAAGGTGGATGAACGGATGAGATTAGATGAAATCTAATGGTTGGGATTAATTCACTTAAATAAATATATATTTATTAAACATATATTAAAATATAATATAAAATATTATATTTAAATATATATAAAATAAATATACATAAATAAATGTGAATAATATTCGAAAAATGGCAGGAAATGAGAAATGGTGGGCAAATGGCTATGCTTTGGTGGTGGAAATGGTGGGAAAGCCTGGATGGAAGGCAAATGGCTAGGATTTGGTGTCTACATATATGATATATGCACCTGCCCCTAATGGATTTCCTATAATTTTCTTTCAATTTTCTTGGGATTTATTGAAATGTGTTATATTGGATGTTGATGAAGAGGCCTGGAAAAGGAAGACTATAATAAGTGAGATCAATTCCACCTCTATGATATTGGTTTCAAAGAAAGGCAAGACAAATATTTCAAGAATTATTATCTAATAAGCCTTTGTAATAGGATTCATAAGACCATTTCAAAAATTAGAACAAGAGGTTTGAAAAGCATTTTAGATTGTGTAATCTCATAGGAACAAGATAGTTTTATTTATGGTTAATAAATTCTTGAGGTGTAATCATTGTACAAAAGGCCATACATTCTCTTTTCCATAAAGAAACTATGTACACCTATGAAATTAGACATGAAAAAAGTATATACTAGGATTTACTAGTGTCTTCTACATGATATTCTCAAAATTTTGGTTTTGATGAAGGTTTGTGTGAATGGGTTAGATGTTATTATAACACTTCAAAATATTCTATTTTAATTAATGAATACTTTGTGTCATCCTATGGACTTTGCTAGGGGGATTCATTATCTCCATATCTATATATTATTCTTGCTAAGGTATTAGGGAGAGAGCTTTGTTTAAGATAAAAATAGAGGGAAAAATCAAAGGTATTCAGGTTGTAATAAGTAGTCCCTCCTAATCTCATTATTAATTTGTTGATGATACATTTCTTTTGAGTCATCCCTTAGCCTATGAGGCCATGGAGTTCAATTCATTATTGTATGTTATGAAGTCTACTTGAAAATTGGTTAGTACTAGAAATCTAAGATATTTTTCATTAACATTACCTTAGACTTACAATGGATAATGGTGAACTTTTAAGGGTTTAAAATTGGAAAATTTCCATCAACATATTTGGGTATTCCTTTGTCTCATAAAGGAAATGAGTTTTAGGAATCAATTTTGGTTGGAAAGGTAAATTCTTAACCATGTCTAGAATGCTAAAGCTTAAATATTACATTATAATCCATTGCTACTTATATGATGTCAAATTCAATATTGCTAGTGGGTATAGCATCCAAATTTGATAAAAAAAATTTATTTGTGAGAAAAATTTGATGTTTTCAATTTGTAATTGGGATAGAGTTTACAAAGGAAAGAGTATTTTAGGGGTAGGCTTGCAGATTTATAGACTTATGAGTTTGACCTTAAGGATAAATATTGACTAGATATTATTCAAATATCAAGGAAAGACTTAGGTTAAAATGTTAGTTCAAAAAGATAGGTTCTCTTGATGCAATACAATTATTGAGAAAATAAACCCTACCTATAAGGCTTGCAAACATGGAATTTCATATTAGATAGTTTATAATTAATCAAGAAATATATTATATGGTTAGTCAATGAGGTGGATAATACAATTTATGGTTTGATATATAGTTGATGCCTTATTCTATGATATCTAATTTAAAAAGGGAACATTAGATTGAGCATGTCTAGATTGTAAAGATCCAAAGGTTAAAGATTATATTAATATGATAAACAACTCTAACCTAATCAAAGAACTTAAAAAAATAACAAATGAGCTTCAAACAATGCTTCAATAGTTTTATTTACCTAAATTTTATATGAAATAATGAGTTGGTTTAGAATTTATCAAAATATGGTGGATACTCAGTCAAGTTGGGATATGAGGATTTAGAGAAATCAAAATTTCCTACTCCCAACATTATTCCTTGTAAGAATGTTTGGTCACTAGAGGCCCTAAGGCCTCAACATTCCTTTGGTTAGTAGTTCAAAGCAAGATACATATAGGAGAGAGTTTACAAAGAAGAGGATATAATGAACCTTTAAGGTGTGCCTTATGTAAAAGGAAATATCAAATCATATAATTCTCCATTGTATCTTTTCTTAAACCATATGGAGCTATTTTTTAAAAATTATGAGAATATATTGGTAGCACCATTGAAAATAATAGAGTTTATGCCATGTTGAATTATTTCTTTCAATGCTAAAGCATTATGTATTCTATGGAGGATTGGTGCCCCTTTTTTAAACTTGAGACTTCCCATGATGAACACCATATCTATAAATATTTTACAAGAGGCAATAATATGGTTTCAAACTTGGACATGATTTCAAAATTTACTTTTAAAAATTTATATAATTCTTTTCAAACCATGAATAATATCAACACCAATCCTCCATAATATCTTAGTTATATGATCTGAATATATATGGAAGAGTCATATATGACAATGGAGTTAACACAAAGAATTTATTTTGATCTATGTTAAAAAAATATTCAAAAATTGGGTTATTTAAAATTATTTCTAATGGTGCTTCTAAAGGAAATTGAGGAAAAGTTGGTGGAGGTCATGTTTTTCTAAATAATTTAGAAAAAATATTCTTATTTACTCAGAATCATATGGAACTTTAACTAACAATTATGTAGGTCAAATTTCAATAGAAAAAAGATGGAAATATATTTCAATTAAGAGGATATTCTCAATTTATCATTAATATAATAAACAAAAATGGATGTGGGGATTGTATAGTAAAAAACATTATTGGAAATGGGAAGGCAAAATTAAAAGAAAAATTAAAGGTATTCAAGTTGTGACAAATGGAAAAGGATAGAGGAGGGACGTTTTTCACAGGACTGCCCAAATTTTCGAACTTGTTTCGACCATATCTCATTCATCCAGACTCGTATTAAGCTAAAATTTTAAGGGTAGATGCATGAAAATACTAGAACATCTCCATAAATTTTTAGATCATTTGGAGAAACACAGATCCTAGTGCATCCGTATGTGTGAAAAATATTTTTAGCAAGTGGTTGTGCAAGTGTTTCATCTAGGTTGAGTGCTAGCAGCTACAAAGGTTGGTTTTTATAGACTTTGGGCCCTAGTGGCCAATATTTTTATGGTTTATGCTCAATATTTTAGTAGGATGTTGTAGGGGATCCAAGATGGGTTAGAAATCTATCTTTCAATAGATCATGTTGTGAAATTTAGTGACAATGACTTCCAATTTGTTGCACAAAATAAAAGTGAAAACCATACCTTTCTACGATGTCTAGGGCAAGGATTAAAGAGATCAAGAAATAATTTTCAAGCATTTAATCAAAAAATGGCTCAGATCTCAAGTGAATATGGTGCTAAGATGCACCCACAAAATAATTCTATTGTGAAAACCCTTGTCAAGGGTAAGAATTTTGAAGACTCAGCCCCAAAAATGAATTTTAGGGATGCCCTCCATGGTGGAAAACCTCAAACCATTGCTAATATTAGTATTAGGGCTTCCCATAAACCTCCAAGAATGCCTAAGATTTATCCCAAAAAAATAGATTCAGGATGTCTTAAAGCAGCTAATGGAACTCCTATTGTTAAGCTTGATATGGGTAACATTCAAACTAGCATTGAAGATTTAGAAAAAAGATGACTAATTTGTTGGTTCATGGGTTTTCGTTCGAGCCTATCTACTTTCAGAGTTTGGGCTGCAAAAAATTGGAAAACTAAAGTTGAGTTACAAATCTCTATTTATCCAAATGGTTATTTTCTTGTTTTATTTTCTAATAATGAAGATATAGAGAAAATTTTCAAGGGGGTCCTTGGTTTTTTGGAAGGGTACGACTTTTCATGAAGCCCTAACATACTAAATTTAAAGCCAAAGAAGAGATGCCTTCTATAGCTACCATGTGGGTTAGACTCCTTGGCCTCCCTATTGAATTTTGGAATCCTACTATTTTTTCTTCAATTGGAAACTCTTTAGGAACTTCTATGATGATTGCTGATTGTACTCAAAATTTTGAACATATTATTTATGCTCAAATTTGTGTTTTAATGGATTTTTAAAAACCCCTACCTAAAAATATCACATTACACTTTGGGGAAGATACTTGGGAGCAAGTAGTGGACTATGAGAACATTCCTTTTTGTTGTAGAATTTTCCATGAACATGGTCATTTGGATAGTGCTTTCCCAAATAAAATTCCTGATCAAAAGAAAGAAGATATAAACTCAACAGGTTTCCAAATGCCTAAGAAGAAGAACACTTAGAAAAAACCAGTTATGAAGGATAAATCAAAGTCATCTTCTAATATGTTTGAAATCCTTTCCACAAATATTGTGCCAAGTGAGGAAGAGGAAATAATGGAAATAGAAATCTTAGAAACACAATTTAAATATGAAGGGAAGAACCTAGAGACAAACCAACAAATCAAAGGTTTTCAATAGAAAAAAAGGAGAAACTTTACACAAGAAAAACAATATTTTAAATGTCAAAACTTCAAATAATACAGGTCCCAATATAGAATATGTTGAACTCTTTAGTAAAAGTTTGGCTGTGTACGAGCATTATTCAAGGTTAGAAGCCATATCAGATTCAATTTTATTAAGTCAAGAAATAGGGAAAAAAAACTGAAGATGGATTCTAATAAAAAAGTAGGTTACAAGACCAATCCATATCATATGGTAAAAGAAGGTGAAAAGCTTGTAGAGGAAGGTAATATTAATGCCCTTCCCAAAATTTTTAGCCCTGGTATTAATGAAGATCATCACTTGGAATATTAGAGGACTCAAAGGGAGTATTTTAAAACAAAATGAAATTAGAAGAATGATTCAGATAAACCATCCACATCTTGTTTTCCTTCAAGAAATGAAGATGTCAATGGAGGATATGGACTCAATTGCCAGCAAAATTTAGCTAGTTGGAAAAGTGGTTTCTCTCAGTTCCCAGGGGAATTTTGGTGGCATTGCTTGTCTTTAGGACCCAAAAGAGGTAGTTATTCACCATATGGTTGGTAGTTGGGGTCTATTGGCTATAGCTATTCAAAGTAGATATTCCAGCCAAATTATGCTCTACATTACTATTTATGCTTTGAATTCATTGGAGGAAAAAAGAAGACAATGGAAGGATATAACTCATGTTATATCTTATTTTACTGAAGCTTAGATCTTGATCAAAGGATATTTCAATACCATCCTCTCTCTAGATGAGAAAATGGGGGAAAATAGAAATTTGGACAAAAGAACTGACATCATGAGCGAATATATTGCAAACCTCCATCTTGTGGACATCTAACCAGATAATGACCTTATGACTTGGTCTAATAGAAGGCAAGGCTTAGATTGTATAATGGAGATATTGGATAGGTTTTTGCACTCTAAAAATTTCTTAATCCATGGTCACATTCCTAAAGTGAAGACTCTTAATAATGTTGGTTCGGATCACTGAGCGCTTGATGAGCACCAAAAATGCTCATATTTTGTACATATTTCTTTGATCAATATGCGGCTGTATAATAAGGATTGCGTACTTTTATGAATGATTATATAGATATTTGATATAATTATGCGTGTTATCTAATTTGTGTGTTTTTAGTATGTTTTGTGGAATTGCAGTTGATTTAGTTAGATTTGGAACGGTCGAGGTCCTTTTGATGGACCTGGCACTTTATTTCATCGAGGGTTAATGAAGAGAATACGAGCGCCTCCCTGCAGTCAGAAGGCACCAACTGAATACGAGCGCCTCCCTGCAGTCGAAAGGCACCAACTGAATACGAGCGCCTCCCTACAGTCGAAAGGTGCCAATCGAAGACGAGCGCCTCCCTACAACCGGAAGGCGCCAACCAAAGACAAGCGCCTCCCCATAGTCGAAAGGTGCTAGCAAAAGGCAAGCGCCTCCCCACAACCAGAAGGTGCCACTGATTCTTTGCCCGTTGACCAGATTTGAATGACGTGGACGGCAATGGCTGGTGCAGTTCCAGCTCTACGTCATGCAGAGCTAAATTGGAGATTGCACCAACGTATCAAAATGTCTTACTGATGCCAGGCAAAGCATGAACCGAACAATGAACACGCCACCATTAGAACAGAATGCCAGATGTCGATTGCATTTACCAGACTGTCTTGATTTAGTCTGGGATAGATCGACTATTGTAACTACTTCTGTAATAGAAGTTCTATGGGTGTGTTATATAAACACACGCAGATCGTTCTGAGAAATATATAGAAATAAAATAAAGATCCATTTAGACGTACAGAGATAAATTGTAGTGTGTTGACGAATATATTAAAGTTCCAGAAGTTCTAAGCGTGTGTTCGATCGGGAAGAAGCTACTGGAGCCTGGGCCCACTCCAAGCCAGTATTTCTTCCCCATTTCCTTTTTGTTTATTAATTTTAATTAGTTTATTGCTTTCATAAGAACGTTTGTTAGTTTATTAGTTCCAGCATTTGTAGTAGATTTATTTTTAGGAACGCGTACATGATTTATTTTCTGTAGGTTTAATTATGTTCTTCTTACGTAAATCATTGAGGAGTGCGGGAATGATTGACAAACCATTTCAAGAACACCCCCAAAATGTAGGATTAGCAGATTCACCTCCAGTGGTATTGTAGTAACCTAATTCCGACTCTTCGCAAGTTTACGAAGCTCCCTGGGTTGATAATTAAATGCACGGGCATGTGACAAAAATAGGAAACCATTCACCTTGTTTGGCCCGCAACATTTTGGCACCGTTGTCGGGAAGCGTCTTAATTAGATTACTTACAATACCCTGAAACCTTCCATCTGACCTTGTATGAGTTCTTCGAGAAGAAGAGGACCTGACGGTCGCTTTATAAGAACTAATCCATCAGGACCCGAGTCAGCCGAGCATTTTGGATTTGAGTTAGACTCGCTCGACCTACCAGCAATCCATTGGAGTGAGGAACCGCACTTTGTGCAAAGTGCCGCCTCATCCCATCAACAAGGGGATGAACGAATCATCATAAATCCCCTGTTTAATAGGACTCCTCTAGAGGAAGCCCTATTGTGGAAGGCTATGGAGGATCAGACGATCTCGCCAGACAACCTTAGAGCATTGACTCAGAAAGTTTTAAATGATCGAAAGGCCATAAACGCTGCATTAGAAACCACATTTCCCAAAAAAATGGTAGATAACGATGAAGTCTCATCTGGATTTAGTTTCCCAATAGAGGAGGGAGTAGGAGATACCAAAATGAAAAACATATCCCCTGCTCACCTTCCGTCCTTCAGAGGACACCCGACTGAGGACCCTGACCTATTTTTATTCAAGTTTGATGTTTTGTGCAGGTCTGTGGATTACAAATCAAACACGCAAAAGTTGAAATTATTTCCTTCTACATTAGATGATGCAGCTCTGCGATGGTTCATCGGTCTGGGAGACAAACACATCACCACCTGGGACTAGATGAAGAAGCTCTTTCTAGAGCAATATCAAGATTTTGGGAGAGCAAGAGACTCCAGGGAGGAGGTCCTGAGCATGACACAAAGAGAAGATGAGTCTCTCGAGGAGTATTGGGAGAGATTCAGCTTTAATCTTCAATGGTCCCCTCACTCGAAGCTATCTGATAAGTCCCTCAAAAGCATCTTCTTGAGGGGACTTACCAATGAGTCACTGGAGGCTCTCAACATGATCTCTGGAGGTGATGTCTATCAGCATGCTATGGATGACATCCAAAAATTATGCCAGAACTACTCGAGAAGGCGAGGCAAAATCATCGCCAGGACCATGAAGGCGACTGCTTCAGTCACCAAAATAGAAATAGGCAACATGCTGGAGGATTTGAAGAGCGAAATGCTCTCATCTCTAGCACTGCAGATGGATACGCTACTGTTAGAAAAGAAGAAACAAGAAAATGATGCAGCATTAGCCTATTTCTGCCCAAAATGTAGAGGAAGGCATGCAAAGAATGCATGTCCAAAAAACAAGGTCAGAGTATGCATAGTTTGTAGGCTGAATCATAAAACTCGATTGTGCCCACAACTGCCCAGTAACCAGGAAGCGGCTGAGAGCACGGAGGCCTACTTCATAGGCAATAGGAAGAGTTGGCCATAGCCCCCATGGGGAATATACCAACCAGAATGCCATCATATGGGGGAGGGCCATACATGCACCAAGGACCCCCTCAACCACCTAATATGGGGTGGTGGGGACCATCACCCTGGACTAACGCACCCCCAGCAACATTTTTGAATCAGCAGCCATGGATGCCATATCCATATCTTGGGCAGTAGTGGAGAGGCCACAATGCATGGAATCAGACTCCATAGAGTGCAGCACCTGCTCACATCCAACAGAACTTACCAGCATTGCTAGTAGCGAGACCTACATAGCTACCAACACAATCGATAGCAAACCCGAACAATAGAGTAAATCAGTCGGCATACAATGTAGAAGGTGAGATGTATCATATGTACAATATTCAGCTTAGATCAGGTAGGCAGCTAGGAGTAGAGACACCGCCTCTGGTAGAAGAGGAGGAAGAAATAGTAGAGACACCTCCACTGGTAGAAGAGGAGGAAGAAATAGAGGAGACACCTCTGGTAGAAGAGGGAAAAGCACTTGAGAGAGCGGAGGCTCCATTTCCTAGCCAGCTGTAGGAACAAAGAAAAACAACACAACCAAAATTTGACATCTTGTCGAGCTTGAAGAATCTCACGGTGACAATCCCATTATTTCAAGCAATTCGAGATGTCCCCATTTACACCAAGGCAATTAGAGAAATGTGTCTAAGGAGACCAGGATGAAAAGCTACCCAGACTATCAACGTCGTGGGTAAACTGGCAGATCTAATGATGGGTGGAACACGTCATCCGAAGTATGCAGATCCAGGCAGCCCAGTGCTGACCATAAAAATTGGAGGACATTCCCTGTCCAACACATTGGTTGACCTCGGGGCAGCCATCAACGTGATGCCTCAAGAGACCATGCAGAGGCTGCAGCTCATGAACCTGAAGCCAACCATGACAGTGCTGCAGTTAGCCGATCGATCAACCGTGTCATCGAAAGGGATGCTGGAAGATGTGATCGTAATAGTCAGTGCATGGGAATATCTAGCCAATTTTTTAGTTTTGCAAACCAAGACCAGGCTGGGCGGTTACCCGCTCATTTTGGGGAGGCCATGGCTGGCAACAATTGACGCTTACATCAGCTATCGGGATGGGCTAATGACCATCTCCAATGGGCAAAATGTCAAAAGGCTGACCATTTCACCGCCAGCTCAGTCTATGGACTCGATAGAAGAACCCAGGATCACCGAGCATGGAACTACGGAGTTGTCCATAATCCAGCCGATGATGACCTTGGAGGAGGTGGTAGAAGAGGACGAGGATGGTGCTATCATGGAGTTTCTCCATGGAGAATCATCCACCCCCACACCTGGATCACCGTTGACTGGCGCCCAAGATCAGCACATCCGACAAATACACGTTGGGCCAGGGAGGATATTAAACGTCAACAGCAGGTTGACGCCCACACAACTAGAAAAATTGGAAGAGCTTCTGGTAAAACACCAACAAGCATTTGCATGGGACTACGCAGATATGCATGGCATCAGCCCAAAAATATGTACCCATCGGATTTATTTAGATGACCAGGCAACTCCTAGTCGGCAGCCATAGAGAAGGATGAACCCAACAATGAAAGACATTGTCAGAGAAGAACTGCACAAACTTCTGGCTACCGAATTCATATATCCAATTTCTGATAGTGAATGGGTATCACCATTAGTGGTGGTCCCCAAAAAGAATGGGAAATGGTGGATCTGCATGGACTACCGGGCGTTGAACAAGGCGACTAAGAAAGACCACTTCCCACTCCCGTTCATCGATCAGGTCTTGGACACACTCTCAGGAAGAAAATACTTCTCCTTTCTGGATGGTTTCAGTGGTTACAACCAGATCCAGATAGGGGAAGAAGATCAAGATAAAACAACGTTCACCTGTCCATGGGGAACGTTTGCCTATAAGGTATTGCCTTTTGGACTATGCAACGCACCGACCACCTTTCAAAGGGCGGTGCTTAGCATATTCTCTGATATGATAGGAGACGGGGTGGAAGTATACATGGACGACTTCACCGCCTATGGAGAAACCTTCGAGGAGGCAATGACAAATCTGGAAAGAGTGCTCGACAGGAGCAAGGAAAATCATTTGTCCCTAAGTAATGAAAAATGTTTTATGATGATGCAGGAAGGCATCGTGTTGGGACACCACCTCTCTGCGAAAGGAATAAAAGTAGACAAGAGGAAGATCGAGGTCATCAGAGACCTACCTAGCCCCAGAACGTAGAAGGAGGTAAGAAGTTTCCTTGGATCAGCCGGGTACTACCGATGATTTATCGCCGAATTTAGTAAGATTGCCAAACCACTGCACACCCTACTTTCTAAGGACGTAGAGTTCAATTGGATGGGAGATTGCGAAGAAGCATTCCAATTGCTGAAAGAAAAATTGATATCTGCACCGGTCTTGAGAGGACCGAATTGGGCCATACCATTCCATATTTACTGCGATGCATCTAACGGTGCGATCGGAGCAGTCCTCGGGTAGAAAGATGACGAAGAATTTTATGCCATCTATTATGTCAGTAAAAACTTGGCGGGAGCAGAGCTCAACTATACAGTGACAGAAAAAGAATTCCTCGTAGTTGTCCATGCAATAAACAAATTCTGCCACTATATAATGGGATACAAGGTCTTCATCCATACGGACCATGCGGCTATCAGGTATCTGATGAGCAAGCCGACCATTGGTGGCAGAATTATCAGATGGCTATTGCTATTGCAGGAATTCGACATCACTATAGTCGATAAACCGGGCAAGGACAACGTCATGGCAGATTTTCTGTCCAGATTGATACCAGCAGATCATCAAGCAGTGGAAGATCAATTTTTGGATGAACATCTGTTCGCTATTAGTGAACAAACTCCATGGTATGCAGACATAGCCAATTACTTGGCCATCGAAAGGACCTCACCTGCTCTCTCCTACCGAGAAAAGCAGGCGGTCATAGAGAAGAGCGCATCATTCCTTTGGATGGATGGTCTCCTATTTAAAATAGGATGGGACCAAATTATAAGAAGATGCGTAGCAGAACAGGAGTTTTCAGAAGTGCTCAAGGCATGTCACGATGAGCCATGCGGAGGACACTTTGCAGGGAAATGAACTGCCTACAAAATCCTGTAGGCTGGGTATTTTTGGCCCACTCTGTTCAAGGACGCGGCAGCGTATACCAGCAAGTGTGACGAGTGCCAGAGGATGGGTAGACCAACCCATCGAGATGAAATGCCCCTGCAGCCCTAGGTACACCTGGAACCTTTCGATAAATGGGGCATGGACTTCGTGGGACCATTTAATCCACCTTCGATGGGAAGGAGGTTTATTCTGGTCTGCACGGATTACGTCACCAAATGGGTGGAAGTGCAGGCATTAAGGGACTCAAAGGAAAGAACGGTCACCGATTTCTTATTTGCCCATATTTTCACATGATTTGGGGTTCCTCGAGAGATAACAATAGACCAAGGGCCCCAATTCACCTCCAAATTGATTGAGGAGCTGATGGAGCAGTATAGAGTTCGGCACAATAAAACCATGCCCTACCATCCACAGGCGAACGGGCAAGTAGAAGTGACAAACAGGGAGATAGAAAACATCCTGACCAAAACCGTGCAGCAACACAAGAAATATTGGGCCACACGGTTGCCGAAGGCAGTTTGGGCATACAACACCACGTGGAAATCCACCACAGGATGCACACCTTTCCAACTGGTCTATGGAAAAAATGCGATGATGCCCATCGAGTTCGAAATCAAAACTCTGAGGATGGCTTCAGAATTAAATTTGAGCTTGGACGAAGCTCAAAAATAGAGGATTCGCCAGCTAGATCAGCTGGACGAAATCCGACTGGATGCTTTGCAGAGGACAGAGATTATACAGAAGCAGAGAAAGAAGTGGCATGATAACCACATCAAGCTGAAGAAGTTCCAGGTAGGGGAATGGGTACTGTTGTACGATTCCCAGTTCCAAGAAAGGAAGGGCAAACTTATGCAGAGGTGGATGGGGCCGTATGAGGTGGCAGAGCTCATTAGGAATGGGGCGATGCGCGTTAAGACAATTGACGGCAGCAACACCATGTTCACAGTCAATGGCCACCGACTACGCCCCTATAATACGTCCGAAATGTTACAGGTGGAATCCAGAGTAGGCATGGGGGAGACCCCATCTTGCTAGATCTGGACCGAACTCTCACAGGTGAAATGGTGGGCACGAAAGTGCTCACCCAAAATTTTTTAGTTAATATAGTTTTTTTTGTAATGTGTGTTTTTGCAGGGACGACGCCCGCATGCAAGCTGCAGGCATCCTAATCCAGGGCCTAACAGGCATGGAACGCATCTAACTACCTTTATTTTCCTTTATTTTTTGGTTGCTTTTTGTAGGTGGAGGACCTGACAACACGAGGGATAGGTATCTGGGAAACCAGGCCTGATTCGGCTCAGCATTTTGACACCGGCTCGTAGGTAGAATCTGGGCAGCATGAAAAACTAGGAAGGCTTGATCACCCTTTTTCTAGTCAAATCGCCATCCAGAAGAAGGCGCCTTACTACATCCAGCGAGGCGGCGCGGCCTTATACAGAAGTGCAAGTCCAGAAGAAGGTCACCCAAAGCCAGAAGGCAAGATCCAAAGAAGGTGCCTTATACACCTGAAAGGCGCCCATCTAGAAGAAGGCACCTTATTGCATCCGAAAGGTGCCAAATCGAAAGACAACTGCCTTCCATCCATTCAGAAAGTTCTATTAAAAAAAAATATATATATATGTAGGCGCCTTCCGTGGAGGAAGGCACCAAGTCTTAAAAAAAAAAAAAAAGAATACGCCTTCCAACATCAAGAAGGCGCATATCCTTCAACATCAAGAAGGTGCATTCATCCAGCGAGACGCCTTCCAACATCAAGAAGCGCATTCATCCAGTCGAATACGCCTTCCAACATCAGGAAGGCACATTCATCAAGACGAATACCTTCCAACATCGGGAAGGCATGAACCAGAAGGAGGCGCCTCCCACATTGGGAAGACGCATGCAGGCAAAAGTGCCTCCCACCAATCAGAGGCACCTCGTAGCATCGAAAGGCGCATTCGTTCGAAGAAGAGCACCGACAACGTCGAAAAGGTGCTACAAGGACACCATCCACATGGGAAAGGTACCAAAGAATGCCTCCCACGTGCAACATTTACATCTACCGGATGCCTCGAGCGGAATGAAGCATCGCACGAATGAGCGGCATCAAAGGACCATACCCCTCCCTCGTGTCACAAGTCAGCAAATCAGCGGCTACCATGATGACTGGAATGATGAATCAGGTACGCGCATACTAAATCAAATCATTTATATAATTATTTATAAATACGCAGTACCAAAAAAGATACCATCGTCATAGAGATCGTATCCCCCCATAGCCGGAATCGCGTGCCAATGATAGGGCATCTTCCATAACTGCTAGGGTTAGGCATCTTTTCTATAAGAAGGCACCTTCCTGAAGAAGGAAGGACAAAAAAATATATAGCAGCAGAAGGCGCCATGGGAGGAAGGTCCAAGAACCACGCGATCAAGAAGAATGAACCCAGTGATACTGATGGGATCAGAGGGGCAGTGAAGACCCAATTCGAAGCCGAGGGGTGGCTCGAATACTGCACCCTGGTCAGTCAGGGCTAGGACGTGGAGGCAGCTAGAGAATTCACCACCTCTTTGAGGGGCGATGCGGCCCAAGTACGAGGGGTGGAAATTCTAGTCACCCCTGAGTTCATCTCACAGGCGACTGGATTGCCTCTCACGGGGGAATGTACATACAAGGGCGGAGTGTTAAAACTATACACCGAAATACTACTGCTAGGAGGAAATGTGCAGATAGACAGGGAGGGGTTACTCAAAAATAGTCTCCCCATGAATATGCGAAAGATGTTCGAGCAGATTGCTCGATTTTTCACATGCACAGGAAAGTATACCCATCTGCACATTAATCATGTGCACTTCATCAATCACCTAGTGCATGGGAGGAAATTAAACATACCTTTCTACCTGGCGAATGCTCTGAAAGATGAAGCGGCTCGGTACTAGAAGGGGGCACCATCCGCCTTAGCCCACCATGGGCTGATATCGGCATTGGTCCGCCACGTAGAAGCACAAGGATAGAACCACGATGCAGAGGGAGATGGCGGCCAAATAGAGCAACACAATGCGGTTGCCAAATTAGGGCAAGACGAAGCATCCCCTATAGAGGAGATAACAAACATCGAGCAATTGGCATTGCCCTATTTTCTAGGAGGAGCAGAGCAGTCACCGATGCCCGAAGACATAGAGGACAGAGGGCATTCCCTAGTGCCCGAGTATGAGGAGGAAGGAGCGCCACTCGCTGGTGGTGAGGACGAACCAATCCCTAGGAGGAAACATCTACGGTGATTCCTCTCGATAGAGGAAGGACAGAGTGACCCGGAGATAGACGTTGCCACCCAAACCCTTCGAGAATTAATGAACCGGAGCCCACGGAATGAAGGAACTTTCGGAGTAACGACCAGATCGATGCGGCCTTGGAGGAGGCGCTCGAATGGCAAACCGATTGTTGGATGGCACAACAGATTCTGGAAGATTGCCAGAACCAGCATAAAAGGGAATTGGAGGAAAGAGATAGGCGAATTGCTCAGCTCGAGCAGCTGGTCCGGCAGTTGCAGGAGGAAAATCAAATGCTCCAGGATAGAGGAACAACAAGACAGGAGGCATCCACTCAGACTGATTGGGCAGAAGAAGTGCCGACGAACTCTCCCACATCCGTCGAACGAGTATTCTCTTCCGGGGAGATTCGATCGGACGCCCGACAGAGCAGCCCGAAGGCAGGGGAGGATTCCTCTATTTTTAGGGGTGAAAAGAAAAGAAGTCCTACCATGCCCCCTGTCATTGTCCTGAGTGACACAGAGCAGGACGAAGGTCTCCAGCAACAGATAAGACCAGAGGATAAGGAGGACCTCCCCAGGCCTGAAGAAGGAGAAGAGCCTGAGGGGTCGACACCAGGTAGACAGGCGAACGAAGGATCACCCCCGGAGATAGCAGCACAACCGATCCTTCAGAGCAAGGAGAAGTCCTCGAAGGAGAAAGGAGAGACCCCTGTCCAAGCCACCACATTTTCTGTAGAAGCCAAGGCAAAGAGGCCCAGGACGGCTCGACAGAAGGCAAAAGTGACCTTCGTCGACTCCGAAGAGGATGAATGGGACATGCAGCCATTCGTCGAAAGGCAAAAATATTTTGAGCAGCGACGCAACGAAATGAAAGCAGCCAAGGAGGCCAGGAAGGCATCCTCGAGGGTAAAAGGAGATTCTGGCATCTACGTCAATCCGACAGAAGACAACCAGTTTTGGGACATCTATGGTTCATCCCGAGGGTGGCCTTCCATGATGAGGAAGTACTTGGAACGGTGGGGAGTATATGGCCCACAATTGGAGGCCACTGCGATTGCAAAGGAGAATGCAGGGCTTACCCCTAAAGCGGCCGGATTATACAAGGCCCAAGTAGTGCCTTCCAGAGGGGATAACTCGGATATCCCTCTGGCAGTGGTCAGACCTCCAGACGCCGACCTCTGGCAAGCTATCGAAGCTGCATTTCAATCGACAGGAACAACGCTGGCTAGACCACCACCAGTAGCGGCCAAAACAAGAAGAGGACAATTGACAACCGTAGTTTCCCATAGGCAAAGGCGAACCACACCTTCAAATGCCGGCACAAAAAGATAGACTCGAGCCGCAGGGCAGCAGAATCCTCCAAGAGATGGCGACGATGAAAAGTTAGAGGGCTACTTGCAGCTTGGATGCCACGAGGGCATGGCATATGTTAGGCATGGGGGGATGATGAGCACCAGAAATGCTCATATTTTGTACATATTTCTTTGATCAATATGCGGCTGTATAATAAGGATTGCGTACTTTTATGAATGATTATATAGATATTTGATATAATTATGCGTGTTATCTAATTTGTGTGTTTTTAGTATGTTTTGTGGAATTGCAGTTGATTTAGTTAGATTTGGAACGGTCGAGGTCCTTTTGATGGACCTGGCACTTTATTTCATCGAGGGTTAATGAAGAGAATACGAGCGCCTCCCTACAGTCGAAAGGCGCCAACTGAATACTAGTGCCTCCCTGTAGTCGAAAGGTGCCAATTGAATACGAGTGCCTCCCTACAGTTGGAAGGTGCCAATCGAAGACGAGTGCCTCCCTACAATCGAAAGGCACCAACCAAAGACAAGCGCCTCCCCATAGTCGAAAGGTGCTAGCAAAAGGCAAGCGCCTCCCCACAACCAGAAGGCGCCACTGATTCTTTGCCCGTTGACCAGATTTGAACGACGTGGATGGCAGCGGCTGGTGCAGTTCCAGCTCTGCGTCATGCAGAGCTAAATTGGAGATTGCACCAACGTATCGAAACGTCTTACTGATGCCAGGCAAAGCACGAACCGAACAACGAACACGCCGCCATTAGAACAGAATGCCAGATGTCGATTGCATTTACCAGACTGTCTTGATTTAGTCTGGGATAGATCGACTGTTGTAACTACTTCTATAATAGAAGTTCTGCGGGTGTGTTATATAAACACACGCAGATCGTTCTGAGAAATATATAGAAATAAAATAAAGATCCATTTAGACGTACAGAGATAAATTGTAGTGTGTTGACGAATATATTAAAGTTCCAGAAGTTCTAAGCGCGTGTTCGATCGGGAAGAAGCTGCTGGAGCCTGGGCCCACTCCAAGCCAGTATTTCTTCCCCATTTCCTTTTCGTTTATTAATTTTAATTAGTTTATTGCTTTCATAAGAACGTTTGTTAGTTTATTAGTTCCAGCATTTGCAGTAGATTTATTTTCAGGAACGCGTACATGATTTATTTTCTGTAGGTTTAATTATGTTCTTCTTACGTAAATCATTGAGGAGTGCGGGAATGATTGACAAACCATTTCAAGAACACCCCCCAAAATGTAGGATTAGCAGATTCACCTCCAGTGGTATTGTAGTAACCTAATTCCGACTCTTCGCAAGTTTACGAAGCTCCCTGGGTTGATAATTAAATGCACGGGCATGTGACAAAAATAGGAAACCATTCACCTTGTTTGGCCCGCAACACCAGTCATGGTGGAAATGTGGAAAACCAATATGAGTTTCTCTCCTTTTCATTTTCAATTAATGTAGCTCGGAGATAGTTCCTTTAGACTTCATGTGCAACAATGGTGGAAGGAAGGTAAGCCTAGGTATGGGACTAAGATGTTATGTTTTGCCAAAAAAATACAATACATTAAATTCAAAATCAAGACTTGGAACTAGAAGGAGTTTGGGGATGTTCATAAAAAAACATGAAGTTATTGCTCAACTTGAAAATTTAAATAATAAAATACATTTAGATGGCCTCATAGAGAATAGAAGTGCAGATGAAATTAAACTCACAACTCAGTTAGAGGAATGGGAAAAAGGAGAACTCTTATGGAAGCAAAATCTAGAATTCAATGGCTCAAAGGAGATCGAAACACAAATTTCTTCCAAAAATCTCTTCTAGCTTGAAGATATCACAACTTTATTTCTTTCCTAAAATCAGATTATGGAGATGTTGTCTATAAATGGGATGGCATGAACTCTATTATTGTCGATTACTTTTCCAATATTTTTGTTGATACTCCTCTTGACTCAGCTTCTCAACAAAATGTTCTTCAGGAAATCCCTTATATTATCACTTCTAGGGAGAACTCTATTTTTACTGCTCTTGTTACTATCAATGAGCTTCATTAGGTAGTTTTTAAAATGAAAAAGGAGAAAACCCCAAGTCCTGATGGTTTTCCCATTGAGTTCTACCAAGATTTTTGGGATATCCTTCATGCTAATTTATTAGAGGTGGTGGAAGAAGCAAGGAAAGCCAAAGAAATTTTAAATATTATCAATAAAACTTATATTAATCTTGTTCCAAAATCTCAAGAGGTTGATCATATCTCATCTTTTAGACCTATTGCTTTATGTAATGTTCTTCTCAAAATCATTATTAAGATCATGGTAGAAAGGTTGAAGCCTCTTTTGCATAAGATTATTTTCCTTGAGCAAGGAGGTTATGTGGAAGGACATCAAATAGTAGATGAGATAGTTCTTTCTTAGGAAGCCATCCATTCCATGGATATGCAAAAATCTCCTTCCATGTTCATTCGGTTAGACTTATCCAAAGCTTATGACAAAGTGGATTGGCACTTCCTTATCAAAGTTTTGAGGCAATTTGGTTTCTCTAAGGATTGGATGGATTGGATTATGGGATTTATCTCTTCAATTTCCTACTTAGTTCTTATCAATGGTAGGCCTTCTTAGTCGTTCCCAGCTTCTAGAGGTATTAGGCAAGGTGACCCGCTATCCCATTATTTATTCATCATTCTTGTTGAATGCTTGGGTAGGACTATAACCAAAAAGAGGGAAAACAAAACCCTTGAGGGAGTTACCATTGCTCATGGAGCTAGACCTATCTCTCATATTCAATTTGTGGATGACTCTACTCTTTTAGGTAAATCTATAATTAAGGAAGCTTCTAATATTAAGAAAATCATTAGCTATTTTTCTAAGGCTACTAGGCAGTTGATCAATGAAGACAAATCTAAAGTTATTTTATTTCACTACTCTACCAGAAAGGAATCCATGGTCTTGGATAAATTAAGATATAAGAAGACCTCCCTTCCAATCACTTATTTAGGTATTCCCATCAATATTCAAAGGCAAAAAAATAAATATTGGAATTGGTTGTTGGACAAAGTCAAGAAGAAAATTGGAAAGTGGACCAATAGGTGGCTTTCTTCTGGGGGTAGAATCACCTTGGTAAAATTAGTCCTTCAAGCTATTCCTATTTATGTTTCTTCTATGTTGAATATCCCAAAGGCTATTCTTCAAGAACTGGATCAAATCAATCATTGATTCCTTTGGAGTGGTACTAAGGAGAAAATAAAATGGGCCTTGGTGAAATGGGACACTTTATGTCTTCCTAAGAATGAAGGGGGTTAGGATTTTGGTCTTCTATTAATAACAACAAAGCTTTAGTTGCTAAATTATATTGGAGGATGTTGCATAACCCCAATGCTCTTTGGGCCAATAATATCCGTGCTAAATATGCTGAGAACAAAAGTCTTGAAGACCTTGTTCGCTATCAACTTCCTACCAAAGGTTCTCCCATTTTAGCAGTTCTTAATACTGGTGAGGATTTGATAAAGAAAAATTTATTTTGGATCATTCATAATGGTCAATAGGTAAATTTTTGGATAGATTCTTGGGATGGTCACAAGCCTTTGATAACTTAGTTTCCCGATTGGAGGCCTTGGATGGAGGAGCTTCACTGAGCTAACTAGATAAAGGTGGCTAATTATTTTTGGTACCATACTAGTAATTCAAATGTTGGTAGATATTGGATCCCTATTGAGGACTGGCCTATTCAAATCCTAGAAAGGCAAAGACAAGATATCCAAGGTATCCTTCATATGAGATCTCTCTCTTGGTCCCATGAAAAAGATTATTTTGGATGGAACAACACTACTAAGGGTGAGTATTCAGTTGCTCAAGGTTATTTGACCTTATGCCATAATAATCCCAACCAATATTCTGACATATTTTCTCAGTTGTGGGCTCAAAAGCTCTGGCCTAAGGTGAGGTTATTTACTTGGCTTTTATTGCATCGTAGGGTGCTTACTGGTGAGCAACTTATGAAGCATGGTTTTCATGGCCCTTTTAGATGTGAAATGTGTGAAGAGAATGTAGAAACTCTCAGCCATATTTTTATTGAGTGTACTTTAGCCTTTGAGCTATGGAGGAGAATGGCCACTTTACTTGGCTTATAGTGGTCCAATTTTTTTACTTTTGAATAGCTTTGGAGGGATTGGCCTAAGCAAGAGGGTGTTGATCATTTTATTAGGTAGTTAGTTTGGATGGGTTCTACCATTCTTCTTTGGAATATTTGGAATGAAAGGAACAACTAAATTTTTAATCAAGATAGGAAGGATATTCACTATATTTGGCAAAATACCATAGCCAACTTAGTTGAATCAGTCCATCAACTCCTTAATCACCCCCAAAACTCCCACCAAATATGGGATCAAGTGATGCAAATATTGAAGATTAAATCTTCTAAGGGAAACCAACTTAAAGGGAATGTGAGTATTTGTAATATGGATAGGACAAGAAATTGGCAACCTCCTCCTAAGGATTTTGGAAAAGTCAATACTGATGGAGCCTCTAGAGGGAACCCTGGAAAAGCCAATGTGAGAGGAATTGGTAGACTTTCAAATGGCTCCCTAGTTTTTACTTTTGCTAAGAATTTGGGTATTCTTTCCAATAACCTTGTTGAGGGGTATGGTATCCTCAGAGGCCTTCAAGAGGCTACTAAGGTTGGATGGGAAAAGGTGTTAGTTGAGTCTGACTCTCAACTCATGATTAATATTTTGAAGACTCCTTCTAAGAATCATAAGGTTGATTGGAGAATAAAAAGAATTATTGAGAAGATTCAATTAATCCAGATGGGATTTTTGAAAGTTGATTACAATCATGTGGTCAGAGATCAAAATAAGAGTGTTGATGCTTTAGCTAATTGGGCTTTGGACAAAGGTGATCTTACTTGTTATGGCCACCCTCCTAGATGGTGGGCTTCACAAATAAGGGAAGCTCTTCTTTCTATCATTTCTTTGGATGGCTCTAGTTCTGAAGGTACCTAGTTTCTTCTTGCTTTATTTTTGCTTCTCTTTGGTTTGATCAGGTTATTTTAGTTCCCTAGCTCAAAATATTATTTCTTTTGTTTCCTTTGTTGATTCTTGCCTTAAAAGTCTTCTGGTCTAGAAAGGTCATTGTTATGTTCAATTTTTTTTCTTTTTTCTTTTTTTTTTGTTTAGTTTTTTAAGGTGTGTGTGTTCTTTTGTTTTGTTTTGTTTTTGTGTTCTTTGTGTTGTTTTTTGTTGTTCTTGTGTTTTTGTTGTTTTGTGTTTTTTTATGTTTTTTGTTATTGTTCTTGTGTTTTTGTCGTTCTTGTTCTTGTGTTTCTGTATGTTTGTGTTAATTCATGTTTTTATGTGTGAGTGTTTTCTATGTTTTTTGTTTTTGTTTATTGTCTGTTGTTGGTTGTTTTTTATTTTTATTTTTATTTTATTTTTTTAATTTTTTAGGTTTTGGTTGTGTTTATTTTTCATGTTTTTTTTGGTTATGTCTTTGTAGTGTTCTGTTGTTTTTGTCATGTTTGTGTTTTGTTATGTTGTTCTTGTGTTTTTTCTATGTGGTTCATGTTGTGGTTTTTTTTTTATCTTATTGTGTGTGTGTGTTTGGTTGTGCTTTTATTTTTGACACACTCAAGGAGCATGTTTTTTATTTTATTTTATTATTTTTATTGTTATTTATTTATTTATTTTTTTAAATGTTTTGTGTGTTTGTTTGCTCCTTGAGTATGTCAAAGGTGGTAGGCCAGGTTCGAGTCCTGGGTATTTTTGGTGGAATGGATACCCATGCCTCCTTGGGTCTTACCCGAAAGTGGCATCCCTTATGGGATGTTTTCCACAAATAAAAAAAAATATTATTTCTAATTATCATAAAATATTATTGGAGGTAATCTCTTAGAAATGTGCTCATATCTATAAAGAAGAAAACCATCTAGTAGATAATTTATCCAATCATGGTGTTGATCTTTGTCTTGATGAAATTTAAATTGTATAATGCAATTGACAGAGCGAGTTTTTATCTCTTAATGAAAATGATATCAAGGAGTTAATTGTAGAAACATAGAAGTTTGAGAAATATGGAAAATATACTTTATAGAAAAGGAAATAAAGAATACCTTGATAATAAGAAAATATAGATATGGTTTAATTAACTTGACAACAAATGTAGTAAGTTGGTATTTTTATGGGAGTGGTCCCTCAATAGAAACCACATATAGATTATTAAAAAATATCATTTAATACACGTAGGTGATTTATATTTACATTCCAGTGGCCCATAGGCTAAAGCCCTCATTGAATTTAATCTTGATTTCTAGCAAACTAGAAGAGGAATTGTTCAAAACCTAAGGAATATCAAAGTTTTAACCAAGTGGATCTCGCACTCTTGAATGGATCAAATTTAAGTTTGGTTGTGCCTCTAAAGGAAACCCCAAGATATCTTATGCAAGAGGTGTGTTTCGAAATCACAATGGGGATATCATTTTAGTCTTTGCTAAAAAATCTTGGGTCCCAAACCTACCACTTTGTAGAAGCCAAAGATTTCTTCCAAGGGGTGATGCTTCTTCCTTCGATTGGTTGCAAGAAAATTATTATCAAAAGTGACTCATTAAACATTATCAATATGCTATTTGGATTGCAATTCCCTAGCTGGAATATTGCTAATATGGAAGCTAATTGGATTCTTCATGGCATAGAAAGTATTAAGGTAAGACATATGTATAGGAAAGGTAACAAGGTGATTGAATTCCTCACCAACCTAGGGTTGCTCTAATCCAGGTCATCTATTTGGAGGGATAATATCTCATAGGGTCTAATTCAAATTGATGAATGATGGTTGACCTATAGGTGTCCTTGATGGCTTTGCATGGCTTACTTACCTTCATGTTGGATGGCCAGTTATTTTATTACTCTCTTGGGTTTTGCTTTCTAATTGGTTATGAGAGTTGTAGGAGGAATATTTTTTCTCTTTGGTTTTTTGTAGAAGCCATTGTACAAGTCATTGTTTGTCCCTTTATTAATTGGCTTATTTGGTCCATTGTGGCATTGTTTTTCCACCTAGATAATGAGTTGGATGGTCTCTCTTCTTGTACAAAAGTGCTAACATTCCAAGTGGTTCTAAAATTGGGATTTTTGGTAGTTTTGTGTCATAGGATGGTTAGCACTAATATATTTTTAGATAATTTGGGATATTGAGGAGTTGAAGGCTATCTTAGATTGGGACTAGTAGGAGTTCATAATTTCTTTTATAGCCATGGGCTGTAGTTCGTATCTCCTAGTTGGGTGTTTGTTTTTTGGGTCTCTTTCATGTCCTCTTATCTTATGGCTACTTGGTTATGTTTCAGTTAATGGTAGAACCCTGTGTTGGGATAGAAGCCTATTGTATTTTTTTATATATTTTGGATATAGTAGTTTTCCTTATGTAAAATTGTAAAAGGTTCGAGGATCCTTTCAAAATCCCTTCTTCAACTAATTAAAAGAAAAATAATTTGGACATTATAGAGCCACTTTAGAAAATACATTTTTTAAATTTTATTTCTAAGGAGTTTATTTTTGTAACCTTTTCATGAAGAGGTCTTGGTGATGAGCCAAGAAAAAAGGCTCAAAAAATCAATCATTATAATTATTTTCATATGCTTCAAACCTAGTTTTTTCACTTACAAATAAATTCAATATGTCAACAAAGAATAATTTAATATTATAATTTAAACAATGTAGTGAATATATTTTAAATATAATTTTACTAAATCAAAATGATTATATTAATGTCTCCAAGATATTATAGAGTAATTGTAATTCATTTGAAACTATAGGGACATGGCCCAAGTTCTAATTCTTGCAATGCCCTTAGAATACACTTTAATAATAAGATGACCATTATAATACTGCTTGATAATATGGTTAATTGAAATAAATATAGTTCAACTGGAACTTATTTTAATTTCATATAATAAATTAAAGGAAACTTTGTATAATAGTACATAAGAAAAACTACACAACTTATTATCATCTCCTACAAGAGAAACAAAAAATAAGGCAAAGAATATAAAGTGGAAACCACTAGATGTGAATTTGGTCAAATTGAATTTGGATGATGTATCTAAAGAAAATCTAAGACCAAGAGGAGGAGGAATAATTAGAAATAATAAAGGAGATATTTTATCTCATTACACTTTTAATAGTGGATTTAAGATAAATAATGAAGTTGAAGCTTGGGCGGCTTTAGAAGGGTTAAAAATATGCAACAAATAAAATGGAATAGAATATGTATGGAAGGTGATTCACTCATAGTAAATGAATTTTTGTGGAAAGAAAAGTCTGCATGGAACATACAAGAGATAATTGTGGAAATTCAAGATCTTGCTAAAGAGTTTGAAGAAATTAGGGTTACACAAAAAGAAGGCAAAGATATAAAGTGGAAACCACTAGATGTGAAGTTGGTCAAATTGAATTTGGATGGTGCATCTAAAGGAAATCTAAGACCAGGAGGAGGAGGAATAATTAGAAATAATAAAGGAGATATTTTATCTCATTACGATTTTAATAGTGTATTTAAGATAAATAATGAAGTTGAATCTTGGGCAACTTTAGAAGGGTTAAAAATATGCAACAAACAAAATGGAATAGAGTATGGATGGAAGGTGATTCACTCATAGTAAATGAAATTTTGTGGAAAGTAAAGGTTGCATGGAACATACAAGAGATAATTGTGGAAATTCAAGATCTTGCTAAAGAGTTTGAAGAAATTAGCTTTACACATACATTAAGGGAAGGAAAAAATGTGTAGATAGTATAGCCAATAGAGGGGTTTTAATTGAGGATAATGAAGTTAAATTATCTTTTCCATGGTTAGAGGAAGTAGTAAGTTTAGCTGAAGTTAACAAGAAAATGTTGACTGCTTGAATCAAATAATGATTAAGATTTACTTAAAAGGTTTCCATTGGTAAGGTAGATAACCCCTTGTTCTCCAGCAAAAGAAAAATATTTAGAAAGAGATTTATTTTAAAAAATATCTATATCTATATTTATAAATATCTACGCACACAAAGAGAGATAAAATAATTTCAAATTTTAAAAAGTTTAAGAGATCTTATAGTGTTTTTTTATTTTACTATGATAAGGTAGATATTCTAATAAATAATAAAAATTATAAGATTTTAATATGAAAGGGATTTGATAAGAAAATTTTATAAACATATTGTAATATTCATGGACATTCATATATTTCTTGAAGTTAATGATGTCATGGATGATTTTTTATATGAATAAAATATGAAATAAATTTTATATTCTAAAGTATACATGGATATGATATGGAGTGTTAATTAATTTTATATATAGTAACTAGATTTTAGGGTTTATTAATACCAAAGTACTTTCTTAGTATGTAATTAATTATTTTTTTAATTGGTTATATGGGATTGTGTAGACACTAAAATCTGGTCAATCCGATTAGGCGACCAAGACAAGGTCTAATTGACACCATATGGCCCCCTTGGGCAACCCTCAGAGGTTTTACAGTGGTCCTAACCACTCTTGGAAGGCTCTACCCCACTTTTGGGAGGTTTTGGGCCACATAGGCATGACCGTCCCACCCTGGGATGAGGGCAGATCACCACCATCCCACCCAGGGATGGTGGCAAACTGGCCATCCTGGGTGGGACGACCATAAGGTTTGACTCCCAAAAAGTCAAATTTGGACAAATGGCACCCAAAAACTACCATTTACCCTACCTATTCGAGCATGCAAGACATGAGGGCATAGAATCCTTATGACATGCTGCATGAGGGAGGCCAAAAAGGGATATTCTCTTCCCCCTCCAATGCATGCCACACTTTGGCCAAATGGCGCCTCTTGCCATGCATGCCCTCGCATGCCCTTTTGCCCAAAGGCCTCCTTTGGCTATAAAGTGGATCCATTTTCCACACAAATATAGAGAGGAGTTTTGAGACATAGCAATGAAGTGCTACCAAGATTTCCCCTCACCTTTTGTGCCCTTTTCCCTCGGAATCTCTACCTAGCGAAGGAGGTTTGCGAGTGATCTAGGAGGTGCAATTTGTTTACAAAACCGAATCATTTGAGTGAATTTCACCACCAAATTTTATGAAAACACTATTAGGAGGTTTTTGACCAATTCACAGAGGAATTGGTGATAAATTAGGTGTAGAATTGGTGGTCATCCCACCCCAGGATGGTCCCCATTCTGTGATAGTCCCCACCATCCTTGCAAGGGATGAGGATATATATATGCATTATTTATTTACTATTATTTTTTAGTAATATTCTAGAGTAGTATATGAACATCTTGTCCAAATTTCATGCATTTTGGAGCTATATTGAGTGAGATATCATATTTTTAAGTTTTTGTAGGCTTGTAGGGTCCATCGAAAGGTGCATAGGGATATGTGACTTATTTTGCAAATATAACCATATGGGTCCTCTTAAAATATTATTTTATGTATTCTATCCAAGTTTCATGTATTTTGGATATGTTTAGGGCTAGAAATTGCTTGTTTTGGGTTTTGTAGGTTTGAAAAGTGCACTGCGAATATGCCATACCATCGGATGCAATTTTTGTTCTATTTTTGGTGATATATTCCCAAAACCATATATTTTACATACCTCTACAATTTCAAGTCATTTGGAGTTGTTTTAGATAGGCATATTGCATATTCATGTTTTCTAGCCTTTTAGTGCCTGTGGGGTTTGCATGTTTTCAATATACACACTTGCTATTTAATGATTCTAGTTTCCTTGTGTGTAGGTGCAGGTCTTATAGTATACAAGGAAGGAGCACAAGATCATAGAACAAAGTGGTGGCATCATAGGCCCACCCACTTCGATTGTGGGTACGAGGAAGAACATTGGAAGTGCACACGAGTTACTTTGAGGATTCGATCCTTGGGCACCAATTTGTAAAAATTGTATCAATATAGAGCCCTCAAGGGGACATTTATGTAACCATGGTTTTGATCCATCAAAATAATAAAGAAACTTCTTTTACTTCATTTCTTGCATTTTGGTCATCTTTCCATGCTTACTTGAATGCTTCCATTTTGATGCTTATCACTCATTAGAGATAGATGCATATTGTTTAATCATTAGGTGCACCATTTTTCCCTAATTTAGTGGTGATCATGGTGGGACCCTATCCCTATTGCTTAATTGAAGGTTTAACCTTAGTTTTTTCTTGGTTTCTATTGTAGGTACTGGTCGTTCTGGCCTGAAATGACCTCTGGACTGCTCCTTGGCCACCCTGGGATGACCACACAACCATCCCACCCTAGGATGGCCATAAAACTAGTAGTTATCCCACCCTAGGATGGCCACAAAATAGAGCCTTTTCTACTCAGATGCCAAAAATAGCAGGTTCCTCGGGTGATAAGGTAGGTGCCTAAACTTTTGGTTTTCTGTTACACAGTCAAAAATTGCTGAAATTTGATTTTTCTTGCATGCTTTGTTTGATAGAAAGGTAGAAAGATAGTTTCATTTTCTTATAAATAAAAAAAAAGTTAAGTAATGATGCCCTTGTATGGTTTGCTTGCATGTAGGCTACCTAATGGGTAGGCCATCATTTAGGGTTTTGCATCTTGTAGGTCTCTTTTTATCTAGATTTTTGAAAGTAAAATGTACTTTTGCATGCATTTAGTGAATGATCATTGAATGCTTCATTGTTTACTTTATTTGGCTTAAAAAGAACCACACACACCATGCTTCACTTAAATGCTAGTGAGTTGGATTTCATCACCAACCACTAGTAGAGGTCAACGACGATGGCTTTCATCTCCATCCATTGCCTCAAATCCCATGAACCCTTGTTCTTTACCAACATGACTCCAAGATCTATCATAACCATGGATAATAGCATGTATCTCCTCTTTGAGAGGGTATATCATAACTAGGTGCTTGGGATGAGGAACTCGGTAGGACCTGTGCTCCCTATCGTGTGGATTTCATCTCCATATTATAGGTTGGGTTTACGATGATCATGACTTTATATTGTCGAGCTATGAGCATATAGGTGAAATCCAATTAAATATAATATATATCATCCAATAAAATTCAAACATGTGACACAAGGTCATCTTTACAAACAACACATCTGAAACACACAAAATAGCTTAGGGATTCACATCTAAAACTTAAAAGAGATAATCACTTGTTTTATTGAGTGTTTCCTTTCTTGTGTGCTATTTCATTAAGAATTTGTAAAGGAGATAATCATCTAGGGTTTGGTAGAGAGTAATAATGGTGTGCACCCATAGCCAAGCCCAATCATGGGTGAAAGCTATGGAGAGTGGACTAGGAGACATGAGTCATCTTCACTTTAGCCCCAAGGATTTGGTCATACCTCCTTGGTGAGCCTCTACTCACCCAAGTCCTAAGATAGTGGGACATGAACCACACCTACAAGGGAGCCCTATGTGGGATACCCCTATGGGTGATGGACCTTATCTGGGAGAGTGTTCCCAGTATGTAGACACATCACATGCCTTCTTTGATGAAAGGCAATAGTGCACTGAGGTGCAAGTAGATAGAGCGGTGCCATGCATCCATGTGCCTGATAGGTCTAATACACCCTCTTATGGGCCAGAGCATGACTTCACACATTGGGTAGAGCAGATTGATCATACTTTACCTTTACATCACCCTGATAGGTTCCAATAACCTAGACAATAGGATGAGTATGATACTCATCACTCAGGGTGAGCAAACTCTACCCTTCCCTTCCTCATCCATGAAGGAAGGCATGAGGAAATCCTTGATTATCCTCAAGAGTAGTATATCATGCAAGCATGATGTGCCTCTATGCCTATTGAGTATAATGAGCATATGCCTAGGCTAGAACCTCAAGTAAATGTGACTACCCTCGATTGAGGGAAGCATGATGGATATCATAGATTATCTTGAATGAGGTCGGCCTTAGGGTGAGACTCCTAGGCCTCCTAGGCCCCACATAGTGGAATATATCAATCAAGTGGTTGCAAGATATGCAGAATGCCAAGCATAGTTCAAGCAACTTTGATGAGACAAAGAGCAACTAGACCACTTGCATCAACTTGAGAAAGAAAGAATTGAATGGTAGACCAATGAGCTATTCTAGAAAACTTTGCATGAGAGGGTCCCTACCCCTAGAACATATAGATAGGAAGTCCATCTGAGGCAACCCACTCTCATTCGAGATAGGTCTCCTAGACCTTATCCAATGTTACCTCCATGAACTCCTAGGCCAAATCGGGACTTGCCTCCTAGGCCAAACATAGGGTGCCCATAGTAGGTAGGTACCCCTCTTTATAGACCAGCTCAGGATATGCCCTATGGGGCTTACACTGAGCATGAGCTAAAGGTAGAATATTTGGAAATGCCTTATCAAGGTAGGGGGTGACATGCCACCACCCCAAAATAGGCTTGAGGATCCTCGCCCTCCATCATAGGATAGGAGCAAGGATGAGGAGATTAAATCCTCTGATGCATATAGGGTATTGCTAGAGCGCTTAGAGTTAGTAGAGAATAAGACCTCTGGGTTTGGATCTCAAAAGCCCACTTTATATTAGTTACATAGTCAACCACTTCATCCTTCGGTGCCTACCCCTTCCTATCTAGAATAGTTTAATATGCCTCAGTTGGCTACCTTTAAGGGAGAAGAAGATGTGTAGGAGCATGTTACCAAGTTCTTGAGCCAATGCTTTGGCATCTAGGATAATGATGCTTTGCTTTTGTGGACATTTATGACTACCCTCTCTAGCCCAGCCATGGAGTGGTTTACCCAACTCTTAAAGCATAGCATCCATAATTTGGATCAACTTGTAGATGTTCCTAGAATGCTTCACCTTCAATACCAAGAGGAAGGTGACGTTGGTTGATCTCATTGGGTTGAAACAATATGATGATGAGTCAATAGCAAATTATGGCAATAGGTGGTGAGCATTGCTTTCCAAGCTACCATATCTACTCCCCATGTCAGAGTTGACTCAGATGTTTTCCAAGAGCTACCTAAAGTTGATCTCCTTGTTGTTGCAACTGCAACAATATCCGACTCTTGAAGATGCCCTAGTGCAAGCTAGAATGATTGAAGACATCAAGATTCAAGAGGGAGAAATTGTGAAGCCTCACAAGGAGTGGAACAAGAATGCTAAGAATACCCAATGTAGCCTAAGCCAACAATAGTGAATCAGGTTGCCATTAGCATCCCAGGGCCAATGCAACCCATGCTACCTCAAAAGCCTAATTATCAGGCCACACCTAGGAACTATAACAAGGACAACTAGAATAGTCAAGGGCAAAATCAATAGCGTCACCCCAAGTGATAGTTCACACCCATTGCAGAGTCTATGGACTCATTGTTTGAGTACCTCTTAGTAGCTAATTCGATCAATCTGCTTGAGAGTCGACCTATCGACCCAAATGCATCGAAGCCCAAAGGGTATCGAGAAGACCTATATTGCAAATTTCATAGGCAAAATGGGCATGATGTGCAAATGTGCTATAAGTTCAAGCATTTGGTGCAAGACATGATCGATAGGAATGCCCTTCAGGTAGACAACCCTATCATACCAAACAACCAATAGATGGAGGTGTTTAAAGACCCATTGCCTGCCCATGTAGAGTAGGCCAAGCTAGTGCCCTAGGTAAATGAGGTTCATCATGCACCCCCTAAGCAAGGGTATGTCAGCATGATCAACATTGTAATGAGGAATAGGTGGTACCCAAGTCCAGTCACACCACCTATGGCTCAAAGTGATGTTCCTTCGACATCGTAGCCTCTACCACCTCTTGTGCTGAGCCTCCCACCTAGGCCTATGGTCACAATTAAGAGCAAGCTCACTCAGAGCCTGAGAATGACATCTACTTGACTCTCCATCTATGAGCTCATTCAACAATCTCCACCTCATAGAGAAGCTTTAATGGAGATCCTTAAGGTGATAGAGCTACAGCCCTAAGAGTCTAACTCCTTCAATAATTTTGTGGGGCATGTGTAGCAATGCATAGAACCGATGATTACCTTTCGAGAAGATGAACTTAAACCAGTTCCAAATGATATGGTAGATCCTCCCTTGCACATCATCGCATGTGTAAATGGAACACCTTACAAGAGAGTGTTGGTAGACACTGGGTCTTCTAGCAACATCATCACTACAATAGCTCTCAAGCATTTGAAGCTCCCAACATCCCATATTATCACATCTACCTACACCCTTCGAGCATTCAATGATGCCATATGCTCAATGGTTGGTACAATCATCCTACCTATTCAGGTAGGGCAAAAGACCATACCGACACTATGCCACATCTTGGAGGGTGAGATGGCATATAATATCTTGTTAGGTAGACCATGGATCAGGGACATGAAGTGTGTCCCTTCCATCGCTCACTAGTGCCTCAAGTACACTTATGAAGGGCAAGTTCATGTCATCTCTATAGACCTAGAGCCTTTCAAGTATTACAATATGGTGCAGTAGCTCCTTGAGTCAACCTTACCATCAACCCATCTGGATTTTCAATCGAATAAATCTAGCCAAGGTCTGACTCCATCACCATCACTTTCAAGTGATCCATCATCATCTCATGCCATACCATCCTCATCTTTAGCACCCCATGATATGCCTCCATTATCTATGGATCCTTTGCCTAGGAACATGAGGAAGCGACCTATTGATGAGTCCTAGCCAACCATATCCACCATCTCCATAGAGGATATCCCTAGCCAAGTAGATGAGGAGCTACCTTATGAGGCAAATATTGAATCAATTCAAGCCTCACTCTCATCCCCTCCTTCTCCATAGCCATAGGTCACAGTGCATCTAGCTACCACTAGTTTAGGAGAGTACATGGTTAGAAATGTTACAACTACTCCTACTATCGAGTCGATGTAAGATATGGGTCGACCTCATCTTCCCATAGGCACTATCATACCTCTTGGTCTTCCCCCTAATCAAATAAATTTCATTTATGGGGGTCTTGACTATGGCATCGAGCCTTATCAATAGTAGGAAGAGGATGAAGAGCCCTTTTTTGAGGACATCAACTACATGTCCAACCCTGACTTTGCCATGAAGTATCTTCACCTCTGTAATTGGCATGGTTATGGGTTGGGCTTGTATGAGCAAGGCACTCAAGTTCCTTACCAGCCATAGTATCAAATGCCTTATGACAAGTCTAGTTTGGGATACAACAAGCCTTTGCCCCTCGATGTCCTCATAGATAGCTTAGAGTGCATGACTCTAGACTTTAGGGATGAGCTTGCATGTGATCCTTATGCTAACCCCAATCACGTCTACTCATTGGGGGACTACTTCCCTACACCCTTAGGAGATGATGATCCACCTTGTGATGTCATCTAATATTATGAGAGAGGTGAAGGTTCACACACCCTTCCCCATGATAGTGAGGAAGAAGATCCAGGGTCCCCTTATGAGTGGACATCTGATGATGAGTCAGATTATGGAGTAGCATCTATTGACTCTTCTAGTTTAGATGGAGAATATGCATGGATCATCCCATTAGGATGATGAGGATGAGTTCTATTTATGTATGTTCCCATTACATGATCCTATCTGGTGATAACTTCTACCTTTAGAGGAGCAAGCTCACCCATACCACATCGACCACCTTTGATCATTCAGCCTCCATCGCAACCACCTCCTTAGGTCTTGCGATATCTCGATGTCGATAGACACCATCAACCACCTAGGGGAAATCATCCATCCATAAACATGATTTCCATAGACCTTTTGAGCCCCTGCAAGATCTGAATAACCCATCGAAGCCATTGCACCTCGACTTGAGGGTAATTGACTTTGATCAAGGAGATTCTCCCCCATCACCTTCTAAGTATTGGCCTTGCGATGAGATGCTACAACCATTTCATTTCTCTCCAAGGCCTACTCATGATGTCTTCCATGTTGAGGAGGAACTTAAGGTTCTAATTGATGATCTAAATCTAGTAGATGACATTCACCTGATCCCTACTCCCCACCAGTTGGAGGAGGGGTCACATATGTCAATCGAGCCAATGATTGACAAAGATATCGGCTCAGATCTTGAGAATCCTTAATGTATCAAGTTAGGGGAAAGCCTATCCCTCAAGAGCAAGTTGATTACATAGCCCTTCTCATAGAGAAGAAGGAGGCTTTTGCATGGTCCTACAAAGACATGCCGAGATTGGATCCAAATCTAGTCACCCATAATCTGATGCTTGACCCCAAGGCCAAGTCGGTTAAGCAAAATCTAAGAAATATGCATCCGATAGTAGCCCTAATGGTCAAATATGAGCTACAAAAGTTGTTGGATGCCAAGTTTATCATTTCTGTAGACTATCCACCATGGTTGTCCAACATGGTTCCCATCAAGAAGCTTGATGGGAGGATTCACATTTGCACCAACTTTCGAGACTTGAACAAAGTGAGTCCTAAGGATGATTTTCCTTTTTGAGCATCGATGCCCTGGTAGATGCCACAGTGGGCCATGAAATGTTATCCCTCATGGATGGTTTCTCTGGGTACAATCAGATTCGTATCAATCTAGAAGACCAGCTCAAAATGGCATTTACAATGCCTTGGGGAACATTTTTCTATAAGGTCATGCCTTTTGGCCTTAAAAATGGTGCTACCTACCAACGTGCCATGACATACATCTTCCATGATTACATGCATAATATTTTGGAAGATTACATGGATGACTTACTAGCCAAATCCTTATTATGCCATGAGCATCTTGATGTCTTGCGCAAAGTCCTCGATCACCTTATTGAGCATAACGTGAGATTGAACCCCAAGAAGTGCATCTTCGGCATCACATCTGGAAAGCTCTTGGGATTTATAGTCTCTAAATGAGGCATTGAAGTGGACCCCAACAAGGTCAAGGTAATCCTCGAGATGCCTCCCCAACTACCATAAAGTAGCTCCAAAGTCTGTAGGGTAAGGTCACATCCATCAAACGCTTCATAGCACAATTGTCGGACAAATGTCGACCCATGAACAAGTTATTGCACAAGGGGGTCACATTCCATTGGGATGATGAGTTTCAAGCTACCTTTGATGCAATCAAACAATATCTGGCTTCACCACTAGTATTGGCTCCACCTAGACTAGGAGTGTCATTCTGCTTATACATCTCAGCCACTGAGATTGCATTGGGTGCCATGTTAGCCCAAAACAATGAATTGCATAAGGAATAGGCTACTTACTATCTTAGCCACACCTTGGTCAGCTATGAAATCAAGTATGCATACATTGAGAAGTTATGCCTAGTGGTGGTTTTCACCACCAAGAAGCTATGCCATTACATGCTTAGTCATACCATGTATGTTGTATCAAAAGAGAATCCATTGTGATACATGATGAGTTGTACTTATCACAATAGTCGCATGATGAAATGGATCATGTTGTTGATGGAGTTTGACCTAGAATTTATTAAAAAAAATCAATTAAGGGTCAGGTCATCATCGATCAACTCATAGAGGCTCCTCTCTAGGATGATCAACCTCTTAGCATGGAGCTTCTCGATGATGGAGTCTTCCAAATATCAGAATCACTGATTTTGATGAGCCTGAGTCACAGGCCGATATGACTCTCTTCTTTGATGGCTCCAAGTGCGAGCAAGGGGGTGGCATAGGGATCATGTTTTTCACACCTCAAGGGGCTCCTATACCCCTATCTTTCAAACTTGATTTCCCATGCACCAACAACAATGTCGAGTATGAAGCCTTGCTCATAGGTCTTCAAATGACTATCACCATGAAAATAACCAAGCTCAACATTTTTGGTGACTCCTTGCTCATTGTAAACTAGGTCAAAGGGATTTTCCAATGCAAGTGTCCAGTTCTGCAAGCCTATAAAGCCCTTGTGGATAAACTCCTAGTAAAGTTTGAATGGTATGATATCGAGGCACTCCCTCGATCATCTAATCATTTTGTGGATACAATGGCCTCCTTAGGGTCCTTGATCCCATAGAACCCTACTTATGATATGACAACCATTCAGGTCAAAATGCTATCACAATCTATGGTTGAGCGTGAGCACACTCAATCCATGCTAGAAGTCCACTTGATTCAGATTGAACCTCATCAAGATAGGTTCTCACAAATTCATGAGTACTTGAATCATGCCGCTTGGGGGACTTTGTTCCCTCAAACCCCTTTTGATAGTAGTACAATGCTATTCTTACATGTTCTTTCCCAATCAACATTTTCTCAGGATGAACTTCAAGAGGGATAGGCAATTCATGCAATCGAGGCTTCCTCACAATAGGACTGGTCCACCCAAATCAAGGAGTACCTAAAGCTTGGTAATCTCCCTCTTGGGTTGTCGCACATCACCAAAAGGACATTTAAATGAAAGGTGGCAAAATATGTCTTGCTAGGAGATATTTTGTATCATCGAGGCTATGAAGGTATCCTCCTTCATTGCTTAGAGCATCAAGAGTCAGTTTGGGCAATGGCCCAAGCACACGATGGTACATGTGGTGGCCATTTTAGTGGTATGGCCATCACTAAGTGCATTCTTCGCATGGGCTATTATTGGCCAATTTTAGAGTGAGATTGTTGTGCATATGTTAAGAAGTGCGTAAAGTGTCAACACCATGCTAACTTGACACACGTACCTTCTCAGGCCTTACAACCGATTCAATCGGCTTGGCCATTCTCGCAATGGGGGTTGGATTTAATCAAGAAAATCTCACCTACCTCCTTGGGCCATCACACATTTATCATTATGGCTACCGAGTATTTCACAAAGTGGGTGGAAGCAATTCCCCTTACCACTATGATAGGACCCCACATCATGGAGTTCATATTGCATAATATCATTTGTCATTTTGGTATTCCATCCAAGATCATTTTTGATAATGGGACATCATTCAAGAATAAATATGTGCATGCTTTGATAGTAAAGTATAATATCCAACATAGCTTTTTGATGCCCTATTATCCATAAGAAAATGGGCAAGCAGAGGCATCAAACAAAATATTGATTGCCATTCTGAAGAAAATAGTTAAAGAAAATCATACCGATTGGCACATGCAAATACCCCTTGCTCTATGGGCCTACCACACTAGCATTTGGATGCCCACTAGGGCAACTCCATTTTTACTAGTGTATGGATCTAAGGTAGTCATACCTCTAGAGCTAGAAATCCCATCATTATGCATATCCATGTAGGAGTTCATCGATGATGACATCACATGGTAGGCTCACTTAGATCAACTTACGTTGCTTGATGAATGATGTATCAATGCTCTTGAGCACTTACACATTTATCAAGAGTGACTTAAGAGAGCCTATAATATGAAAGTCCATCCTAGAGACTTTCAAGTTGGTGACCTCATTCTAAAATAGAACCAACAAAATTCTAATTTTTTACCCCATCTATGAGACAAGTTTATGGCAAATTAGTTAGGTCCTTTTGTCATCACTAGTCATATCAGACCCAAAACTTATCACCTAGCCTCCCTTGAAGGAATCGAGGATCTTAAACCCTTGAACATCCTTCATCTGTGGCCTTTCCATGCCTAGAGTGTTGTGGCTCACCCAAAATGCTCAAGGTTATAAAAACTAGCTTTGATCAGGTCACCCAAAATGCTCCAAGGGTGTCTACAACCCTTGGTCAACCCAAAATGCTCCTAGGTGGTCTATGACATCTAGGCCCCAAAAGCTCAAGGGTGTCTAAACATTATTGCAAGCCAAAATGTCTAGGTAGGTCTATGACCATCTAGGTCACCCAAAATGCTCCAAGGGTGTCTACAACCACTTGGTCAACCAAAATGCTCCTAGGTGGTCTATGACCATCTAGGTCACCCCAAAATGCTCCAAGGGTGTCTAAACTTGGTCAACCCAAAATGCTCCTAGGTGTCTATGACCATCTAGGTCACCCAAAATGCTCCAAGGGTGTCTACAACCACTTGGTCAACCCAAAATGCTCCTAGGTGGTCTATGACCATCTAGGTCACCCCAAAATGCTCCAAGGGTGTCTACAACCCGCTTGGTCAACCCAAAATGCTCCTAGGTGGTCTATGACCATCTAGGTCACCCCAAAATGCTCCAAGGGTGTCTACAACCACTTGGTCAACCCAAAATGCTCCTAGGTGGTCTATGACCATCTAGGTCACCCCAAAATGCTCCAAGGGTGTCTACAACCCACTTGGTCAACCCAAAATGCTCCTAGGTGGTCTATGACCATCTAGGTCACCCCAAAATGCTCCAAGGGTGTCTACAACCTGCTTGGTCAACCCAAAATGCTCCTAGGTGGTCTATGACCATCTAGGTCACCCAAAATGCTCCAAGGGTGTCTACAACGCTTGGTCAACCAAAATAAAAATCCCCAAAGGTATCTATAAGCCCTTTGGTCACCCAAAATGCCCCAATGGCCCCCAATAAGCCCATTGGTCACATGTATATACATATATATCAATCAAAAATTCAAAAACATCATCAAAACATCAAAAATACAAAAATATTGCATTTCATCAAATTGCATACCATTGCATTATATCATCACTTGCATTAGGCATACTCATCATTGCACTTTGCATTTTAGAGTTGCTCATACATGTCTAGCACTAAGACTGTACACTAGTCATCATTCAAAATCAATGTTGTTCAAGTCATCATTCACATCATTTCATATTTCACTTATCATTTCCACCTACATTTCCCACTTTTCATATTTGTGTCCATTCCCTTCACCTAGCCATTTGTTCTAGAATGTCATTAGGGTTTTCGGTCACTCAACCATCTCTAGTTTTCTTTTCAGATTTTGTAGAAAGCTATCCTAATTTTTAGGAGGTAGAGTCTTGCTTAGATTGTACCTTGTATACATCAAAATCCCAACACATTTTCACACTAATAAATCCAAGTTTTGCACAAGGAAATATGAAACCTACGAAGTGGTCTAGGTTACCTTAAGTGAAAATTTTATCTTGCTCATCCCCCTATGTGAATGGTTCAAGAATGTTGAGAATTGACAAAAGGACAAGCTCCTCCTTACCCAATTCCCCAAAATAAATAGTGGTTTTCACCACTATCAATAAAGCAAAATCCCAAAAAGCAAAAATCAAAAGCAAAATAAATAGTGGTTATCACCACTCCCCAAATCCCTTGCTCAAAGAAAACAAAATACAAAATAAATAGTGATTTTCATCACTACGTATGAGCAAATATCCCTGAAATCAAATAAAAGAAAAGAAGGGAGTATTGAACTTGAATCCCTGGAATTCTCAGCATTTGACAAACCATTAGGTGATCCTCATTATAGGTTTGGTGGCATCAAGCCTTCCTGGCAATGGCGGTATCCTTACGCATGATGATATGTCTATCACATTAGCTTTTGCATGTGTGCAGACCAATGTTTGCATGTGGATGAGCTAGCTTTTGGTAGCCTATACTACCTAGTGGTCTAATCCAACTACGTACAAAACCTAGGATCGTGCTACTCATAGGGTGATCTTCAGTATAGATGGGCTATGTTAATCCTGTTTGGCACTGGGGTAATCTTATGCGTATCACAAAAATGAACTCACTTGCACACATAGGGATATTGAGTATCTTGGTCATCCTAGTAGATTCATACCTTGTCAAAAAGTCTTGCATGGTTAGTATATAACTTTTGATCAGTTGACTAGAGTGTTTGAGTCTCATGAAAACCTCATAGACATCCTATAACATCCTATCATTCATTCCATTTTATCACATTATGTAAGTTTACATTTTCACAAATACATTACATAGTCTCATGACAACATTACACATGAATTGATGAATTCTATACAGTCTATGGTGCTAACATAGTATGTCATATAGTATACATTTCATCATCTAGATCAATCAATCATCCATATCATCATACATCCATGCATATACATATCATCAAATCAAATACAAAAATATGCATACATGATAAACATCCATCATCATATCATAAAGCAAATAAATACATTGCATACATCTCATAAAGCAATAAACACATGATGATAAAATAAAATTTTTTTTTTGTTTTTTTTGTGGGTAAAAATATACATCATACTTCCTATAGGCTACAATAAAGTGGGTCCTCAGACCTCACACTACTAAAATCCAAAAACAAAAAGAGTCATCAAAGTCTCAATCACCATGGTCATGTAGGACCGATACTATGACTCTCACTCCTACCCTCAGGTTGAGCTCACCAAGAACTCCTAGACCTACTACGCCCTGACCTATCCATCCTTTGTGTAGATCTAGGTGCCTCCATCCTCATCAATGACTACTTTGTACCACTCCTCCAACTCTGGTGTGATCCACTAGCAGATGGGTTTGGTATGCACCCCTAAGGTGCACTATCTCATCCTCCAACTCATTAGTAAAATTGATCCTATCAACATCTCACCTGGTATGTCTCCACTAAGGCTTAGAGTTGTACCACCTCCTCCTATAGCCTAGCCATCTCCCCACTACTAGGTCCCTCCTACCTAGGGCTTTAAGATCATAATTATGCTCGTAGAGTGCACTATCTCTACATGAGCATCCTATACCTATGTTTAAAGGAGATCTCTCTCCTACCTGACCTAATTAGCTCATCTCAACTAATTCTATGTCATCCTATGCCACTTGCTATGCCTACACCCCTTGATCCCTAGTGTCATCATCCCCAAAGTCACCCTGATATCCCAAGTCTAGGAGGTCTACCTACTCATCTACCATGTGATGAAGCCCATGCCACTCACCTACCTCAATCTGGTCCTCATTAGGAGCCTCTTGATGAGCCTCCTCTACTACCCCTACTACATCACCTCCTAGTGGCCCCTCTCCTCACCACTAGTACATCACCCACTAGGAGTCATACTCCTCTGTAGTCCTAACATCATCCAAATCTAGAATGTCTACTATAGGATCTACATCCCTTCCAACTACCTCCACCATCGACCACCTTAGTGTCCTCTCATCCCTATGGTATCGGTAAACCATTGGCTCACTAGGTAACCCTTATCATAGCCTAAACTATCACATAACCTGAGCATAAGAAATAACTCCTACTCTATCCCATGTCACCAACCAACCATCTCCCTCACCTCACTCGATGAAGCTGCACCTCAACATCAGCCCATGTTGGGCAATCCTTGTAGGGTCTCTAGAGTACATCCACTACTTTGAGTCCTATAAAATATTAGGTATAATGACCCATATCACCTGCCCAATATTGACTCTATCCTACCTCCTGAGCCCACTACCATAGGATCCCATAGCCAATCTCTTGGTCCACTAGTTATGCCCGTGTCATCCATGGTAGTCCTTATGGCCTATCCATCACTATATGCTACCATCCCCAAACTTATAGTAGAAAGTTACACCCCAATCCCTTCTACCCATGGGAGTAGATCTCATACAACTCATCATATATCTATGCTAGGAGTGTCATCCCCCATGCCATCACTAGTGGTTGCTCCATAGTGCACCCTACCAGAGTAAACACTAGCTCTAGAAGGTTCCAGGGAAACCTAGCACTTGATGAGTCTGGTAGTAGCATATTAGAGATCAGTGTCATCAAAAATGCCTCATACCCAGTACCCTAGCCTCATACCAATACACCACTAGTATGCCTTCATTGAAAGAGTCCCCTATCACCTCCTTCGTGGCCCTACCAAAGTATCTCTCCATGACTACCTCTCTCTGGTCATGGTGAGTAGACACAATCGATCATCCCTCTATTAGAATGTATAATATCTGGTAGATATCCTCTAGTATCACCATCATCTCCCCTATTGGTAGGTGGAATGTGTTGGTGCATGGGTCCCATAGATCAATAAGAGTCATCAAGTAAGCATGATCGCCCACCATAGGCTCTAACTGCATCACCTGCTTGAGGCCAATGGCATCAAGCCACTCCTAGTTGGCATCTATCAATAAGTCTCTCATGGTATCAAAGAGGGTTAGAACTTGACATCGACTCTTCACCACCTAGCAGAGACAAGTCGATCAATAACAAGCTCCAAATAGGCTTCAAAATGCCTCAAAAACACTCAAAAAAGACAAAAAGGCCCTTTTTAGGCTAGTTTGTGGTCGTCCCACCCCAGGATGGCCCCAAATTGGGCAAAATTGGGCCTTCCAGGCCACCAAAAATAGTCAAAAATGGTAAAATAAAGCAAAATAAAGCAATAAAATTACATAAAAATATAAAAATAAGCATAAAAAATTATAGGGCATCCCTAATTAGGTTCAATTACTAAATTTAGTGTGCTCTATCAAAAAGCAAAAATAAGCAATAATTCCACTTTTAATCTTAAGCATAGTGTAGTAAGAAATTCAATTCTTACCCGTCTCGCATCGGCTCCACTATTGGATGAGTCTACATGCTGGCTCATGGTGACTATAGGATGATTTTGGTAGTGCTCCACTACTTAGAATATTTCTTCTCCTCCTCACCTCTCAAGCTACAAAGTTCCAAATGCACGAATGAGCCCAAATGACCCATTTTTGGCTTAAATAACCCTCTCAGGGCCATGACCATCCTAGGGTGGGATGAGTACTAATTGGCTGACTTTCCCACCTTGGGATAGCCATAAAATATGCCACCATCCCACCCTAGGATGGCCACAAGAAAATTAGCTCAAAACAACTTAAAATGCACCAAAAGGGGTCCAAAACCCACCAAAAATAACTCAAATTTGGTCAAATTTCACATGGGATCAAAATGAATCTAAATTGCTCATGGAGAAGTGGAAAAGTCTTTACTTCACACCCTAATAAGGCCATTGTGTCTGGACCACCCCATGGGAATGAATTTTTTAGCTCCTTTCTTCCATACAACATCAACAAAATCACCAAAATCCTCTCAAAATGCTCCATTTTTCAATGGGTAAAACTGAAGGAAACCCTAACCAAGTCATATGTGTCAAGTGACTCATCACTTTTATCACTGGTCATTCCCTCATTAACTCATCGCTTGAGGGGGTAGTCATACTTAATAATTTCATAATCAAAATCAACAATCACACACTCAATCATGCAAATTACGTTCGTTCAATGAATCATTGACAAAGACAATCACGCCCCTACTTGGGGTAGCAAACAAGCACAAATTTCCAAATGCTTGGCATTATAGAATCATGAAGGAACTCAAGCCACCTTCATGACTGAATAATATCCAAGATCAAGTCAACCTAAAATGCAAGGTTGTACTTGAAGCAAGTTCCTTAGCTCGTCAGAAGCAAGGATTCAAGAATGCATGCTCTTTCCATGATTGGGGCATCTAAAGTTGGTTAGGTTATTGAATAACCCTAATCATTCAACATTTTAGTCATCTATTTTTGCTCAGCGCTGTGTTGCACACAATGCATCTCAAAAAGGGGCATCTATAGACACTAAAATCTGGTCAATCCGATTAGGCGACCAAGACAAGGTCTAATTGACACCATATGGCCCCCTTGGGCAACCCTCAGAGGTTTTACAGTGGTCCTAACCACTCTTGGAAGGCTCTACCCCACTTTTGGGAGGTTTTGGGCCACATAGGCATGACCATCCCACCCTGGGATGATCATTGTTTATAGTCATCCCACCCAGGATGGTGGCAAACTGGCCATCCCTGGGTGGGACGGCCACAAGGTTTGACTCCCAAAAAGTCAAATTTGGACAAATGGCACCCAAAAACTACCATTTATCCTACCTATTCAAGCATGCAAGTCAGAGGGCATAGAATCCTTATGACATGCTACATGATGGAGGCCAAAATGGGAGATTCTCTTCCCCTCCAATGCATGCCACACTTTGGCCAAATGGCACCTCTTGCCCTGCATGCCCTCGCATGCCTTTTTGCCCAAAGGCTCCCTTTGGCTATAAAGTGGATCCATTTTCCACACAAAACATAGAGAGGAGTTTTGAGACATAGCAACGAAGTGCTGCCAAGATTTCCCCTCACCTTTTGTGCCTTTTTCCCTCGAAATCTCTACCTAGCGAAGGAGGTTTGCGAGTGATCTAGGAGGCGCAATTTGTTTACAAAACTGAATCATATGAGTGAATTTCACCACCAAATTTGATGACAACACTATTAGGAGGTTTTTGACCAATTCATAGAGGAATTGGTGACAAATTAGGGGTAAAATTGGTGGTCGTCCCACCCTAGGATGGTCCCCATTCTGTGATAGTCCCCACCATCCCTGCAAGGTATGAGGATATATCTATGCATGATTTCTTTACTATTATTTTTTAGTCATATTCTAGATTAGTATATGAACATGCTATCCAAATTTCATGCATTTTGGAGCTATATTGAGCGAGATATCATATTTTTAAGTTTTTGCAGGCTTTAGGGACCATCTAAAGATGCATAGGGATATATGCCTTATTTTGCAAATCTAACCATATGGGTCCTCTTAAAATATCATTTTATGTATTCTTTCCAAGTTTCATGTATTTTGGATATGTTTAGGTTAGAAATTGCTTGTTTTGGGTTTTGCAGGTTTGAAAAGCGCACTGCGAATACGCCACATCATCGGATGCAATTTCTGTTCTATTTTTGGTGAAATCTTCCCAAAACCATCTATTTTACATACCTCTACAATTTCGAGTCATTTGGAGTTGTTTTAGATAGGCATCTTGCATATTCATGTTTTCTAGCCTTTTAGTGCCTGTGGGGTTTGCATGTTTTCAATATACGCACTTGCTATTTAACGATTCTGGTTTCCTTGTGTGTAGGTGCAGGTCATACAATGTACAAGGAAGGAGCACAAGATCATAGAACAAAGTGGCGGCATCGTAGGCCCGCCCACTTCGATTGTGGGTACGAGGAAGAACATTGGAAGTGCACACGAGTTACTTTGAGGATTCAATCCTTGGGCACCAATTTGTAACAATTGTATCAATATAGAGCCCTCAAGGGGACATCTATGTAACCATGGTTTTGATCCATCAAATTAATAAGAAATAAGCTCCATTCATTTCATTTCTTGCATTTTGGTCATATTTCCATGTTTACTTGCATGCTTCCATTTTGATGCTCATCACTCATTAGAGATAGATGCATATTGTTTAGCTTCATTAGGTGCACCATTTTTCCCCTACTTCATATTGAAATGAGTTGTACTTGTATTACATCATCACATTGCTATTGTGGTATTTAAATGAACCACATTATGGTATTATATCACTTGGAAAGATTTGAACCTAAGTCTTTACATTGGAATCCCATATTTTTAACCACATGAGCTAATTTCATTTGTTACTTATATTTATTAAACCATATAAATGTGTTAATTATTATATTTTAAGCATATAAATTTTACATTTGGATCTTGGTGAGAAACCAAACGTGTTGAAGATACTCACACAATTAGATAAAATGTTGATTACTAAAGTAAATCTAATATTATTGGTTGCACATATACGTGGTAGACAATATAAGTACAATAACCATACCATTAGCTTTCGTCAAGATATCACTTGTATTACAAATAAATTTTCTTATAATACAAGTTTTAGATATCTTAATTGTTAAAAGAAAAGGATATAATTAAAGAGCATATAAGTTCTAGTGGGAAAATATTGTATGAATAATGCATTAGAAATCAAAATAAAATACAATAAATACTATAGAGATGTTCTAGTAGACCAAAATGCTATATATTATCTATAAAAAATCTTCACAAATATTGGTGAGCAAACAAATATGTTGAAGGTACCCACACAAGTGGATAAAATACTGATTGCTAGATTAAATCCAATGTTATAGGTTATAGATACACAAGGTGCACAATAAAAGTACAATTGTCACACCATGAGCTTTCTTTAGTATATTGATTCTATTGCAAATAATATTCCTTGTAGAATACAATATTTGAATATATTAATTGGTAGAAGATATGGTAGGAAAATGTCATGTGATTAGAACTTTAGAATTCAAAATAAAATATGACAAATATTATAGAGATGTTCAATTAGATCGAAATATTATACAATCTCTATTATATGTCTACATATATATTTCCTTTATATTGTGCTATGTTACCATAAGGTTCAACAAAAGTTCAAGTACAACCATACATCATGTTGGATTCAATATATATTTTTTGATTGATAAAAGGGGTTTTTGAAAGGGTCCCCAAACCTTTTACAAAGAAAGAAAACAAGGGAGGTAATCCAACACGGGAAGACCTCAACCAACCAAACCATCTAGGAGATCAAACAAAAATAAGGGCAGGGAGAAGAGACTGCACTAGAACCAAACAAAAATGTAGTAGATAAAAATGCATAATGCTTTACTCAAACACCAAAGGACAAAGGATTAACCCAAAGCACCAAAAAATAGAGGGACTATATGTAAACGATAAATAATAAAAAATAGGAGGATGATCTTATCCTCGCTTTTCTTCATCGAGGCTTCCACAACCAGCGCTATCACCTTTTGAGATTTTAGTTTTTTGATGATCTTAACAGTCTAAATAAGCATGAAGTTTTTGAGGGACATGATGTCATCCAAAGTGATCAATGGATCAAAATCCTTAATAGACTAGGTTGAGACTACACTAGGGGAGAGATCATCCTTGATACGTAGGACCTTGTTGGAAATTTTAGGAGTCTTATACTTCTTGAGGGCTAGGGAAGAGGGATCAAAGAAAATATTCTTAGGATCAATAACAACAATAGATTTAACTTTCCCTCCAGAATATTTATCCATAGATGAGCATAGGTAGGGAGAGGGTGATGCCTTAGAATAATCAAAAGTAATCTTCTTCTTGCCACATTTGTCAGAAGCAACGATGCCCACTTCCACTTCATAATCACTTGGCACATCCTATGAAGTGGCTTGGGGAGATATTTCGATAAGAGCAATAGTAGAGGGTTGGTTGTTAGGGCTATCCATAATGGATAGGGTAAACCTCCAAACTTGATTATGAATAGCATAGTTGTAAATTATTAGGTGCAACCCCTGGTGCTTTGGGTGAGAAGATTTTCCTTTCCTCACACCATAAATGAAAATATCCATGGAGCAAAATAGGTACTATGGGATGTTTATGACTTTGATGTCCCTCAAATGATTAAGGAAAACCATATGAAAGCTATGAAGGGACAAAGAAGGCTCATCAATTATAAAATATTGCATAACAGGGATGAGAACCTTGTTTTATGGGGACGAGAGGTCTTCCCTAATAATGCCATTGTATTTCTTGACTAAAATTTTTCCCTTATCTCTGAAGTGCCCCAACTCTATACCCATAGAATGCTTATCCCAATGGATAAAGTTATCATCATTAATTAAACCTAAAATTTTAGCAAGTATATTTATGGTAATGCTAAACGTGTAACCGTGGAGGGTCATAGTACCATTATCCTAGGACTTAACGAGCTCCATAGAAAGCTTAGGATCATTACCCTAAAATTTACACTAGAAAGGGATAAAGCCACGGGAACTCAAAATTTCTTCCATTGTGGGATCAATCTAAAGGAAAAAAATCCAATAAAGCCATCTCCAAAGGCCACCAGACAACAGGTGCACTCATAGCTACTTCCTGAGCCTTAATATAGAAACAACCCTTCTAAAGAATTGACAAAGACATGAGCATATGAGGAAGAATTTGCATATCCATAGAATTTAAAGGTAGCTTCCAGATAGACATACCAATGCTTCTAGAGGAATCATTGAATCTAGATTTTTGGTGGCACACCTTAGCCTGGGAATACCTAGTCACTCATGCCAAGCCAGGATCGAGGATGGTTTTTCCAATGAGGAAAGTATACAAAGGAGGATGAAGTAAAATGCTTAAGTTCTTGGGACTCCAAGATCCACCACCTGAATTCTTGAAACTCAAAGGTGGGCAAAGATTTGTGTGATTAACCTTCCATTCATGATTTTTGGAAGTGGTCCATTGAAATGATGTGTCAGAGTGTTGAAAAACACCTTGAGCACAATTTTTTTTGCTTGTGACTAAATTATGGTGATAAGGATCAATTAGATAATAAATGCTTTTAGATAAGGCATATTGTACACATGTTGCACATGCCATTAAATATTGTAAGGCATATTAAATGCCATATTATCATTATATGCCAATGGTATTCATCATACCATGGTATTGTAAAGGCACTTGGTGCCTATAAATATGTATATTTGATAAATAAAATATAATTTAGAGTTTTAGATTTTAGTTTCCATATTAGTTTGGTATTAGAGCAGATATTTCCTACCCTATGCAGGGGAATTTCCCTCATGGAAATTCCTCCTCTTATTTGCAATTTCATTCTGTAAAATTACACTTCCCATTTTATTATGAATATTTCATTTGGCTTCATCCGTTACCTACCCATTTCCTCCACTCTAACTCCATATTATCACTGAGTGACGTCTCCTTTTTGTGATGGCTCTCTAATAGTTGTGTGATATTTTTCTTGGAGTACTTCCATTGCTTGCATTCATTGGGTAAGCCATGGCAATCTAAGCCATTTTTATTTATATAAAAAAGAATATTGTGTAGGCCCAAACTCTCAGGTCCACATGAACCTCTTGTAGCATCACCATTGTAGCTACATAGAGGCTAACATTAGCCTCAATGCCTATGCTAGCCTTGTACCCCTAACTTTCACGTAGGCTAGAACCTACATTTTGAAGACTAGAGAAGATGATGTCTATTGGTGATAGGATGTTGTTGACCTCCACAACATGCCCTACCAATTGTAGTAGTAGAGGGTTGAATCAGGAAGGCCTACATCCTCGCTTGACCCAAATTTTGATCTCACTAACTTGGAGATAACAAGCTAGTGATAGGAGGTTGCTGACTCTATCCACTCTTGCATAGGATAGCAAGTGGCCCCACCACCACCACCACACTCCTGGTAATGCACAAGTTCATGAAAGACCCACAAATCCATATTGAGGGTCACAGTTTGCCACCTAATGTACCTACATAAGATTCCAAGGTCATAGAATACCGACCCTTACCTTGGCTACATGGACCCAATCATCCCTAATGATGTGCCATCTTGATTTTTGTGCCTCATAATATTCCAAGTGTGACACTACCCAAGAAAAATAGGTCACAAACCAGTGTAGGCCATGTCTTCTTGGTGTTATGAATACCCATGTGGGGTCCATCATGTCTTTACAATGTCACACATACTAAAGCAATTCAAAAACTAGCTAGTGATAGGTGATTACCATCTCAACCTCGACCACACCTAACAATAGACTAACAAGCCATTAGTTCACCTTCTAGTATTCTGGACTAAAAAATTATGTCTTTCCTATGTGATATCATCAAGGACACCATCTACATAATTCCCCAACATCACAAAGATTAATAGGTGGGACATATTCTCCACTATGTTGTAGTAATGCATGACCCAACATAGGGCCTACCATCTAGTTCAAAACCTAAAATTTGATGTAGGATCTGACGTCGATGACCCCCAGAGCACCAACCCAAATTTTGGATCATGCAAATTTTAGAAAAAATATTCATTGGTGCACAAATATTACTACAATCCTTATTAGTAGATCTCAAAACTTATCACCCACTCACACATGAGTGTTGATAGCATCTTCCAATGTGATGTGATCACATTATTTGGTAGATTCCATGAATACCATTGTGCAACATGGTAGGTTCATATTAGTTTGGTTGGGTGAAAGAAATTTTTTAATCCCAAATTCATCATGGGCTAGACTTTATAGCCTTTATGAGGGTGAATGCACCCTTTCTAGAATAGCCAATGCACAATTACTGAGCACACATTGACTATGGTGGTTGTGGCATCTTCTCTTGTGAATTGATGACCTCACTCCTTTGATGGGATATGTTTGAACATTTGATTTACCATTACCTTTAGTCATGGATCTCTATTCTACCACAATCCACTCTTATCCCCTAACACCACTTCCCACCTCCTGATGTGTGTTCGTTGATGCTGGATCCTTGCTTACACCTTGTTCTTGCACTCTGACCCCTTTCTTCTACCCTATCTACCATCGATTTTCCACCTGACATATGGTCAAAATGCATGCACCCCATGATTTTAGCCAATTTAGGGATGAACACATCATCACTATTTTCAGTGCATTGTTTGATCATAGGGTCCACACCACCAGGGACAATAAGCCACCAAAATTTCAAACAACAAAATTATGCTATGATTCTACATGGTGGGGATAGAAGTCATATTTTTCAAATGCATGCACCTCAACATAAATACTTTTAAACAACAAAGTATACTTTTTATAATTTCATGTCTTAAATAATATTCCCATGAAAATATTCCTAATTTTAAATTTTAAAGGGCCAAATCCCCCTTTTAGTTTGCTCTCAAAAGCCCTGATATTTTTCCAGCAAATAGAGACATCAACCAAAATCAAACATAGCCTTATATATACTCATTGAAAATATAATTTCATGATGGATCCAATAGAAGCATAAAATTTACACTTTGTAAAGGTTTAATTTGACCTATGATACCCCAAAGTTTATGTTGCCAAAATTATCATTAAAACTCTTTTGTTGTATTATGGAGTGCACTTTCAATTGTACCCGACACTCCTCAATACACATTCATTTTTAGAGACTATTTTGGAAGTATATTATCCTCTAGACCATGAAATTTGCATACAAGTACTCCTCACTAACGGAGTAGTCTTGGAGATGTTCATGACCATGACCCTTCTTATGTGATCCACATACAAGACACCATAGGCAACACTCCATCGATTCCTTTGATATAAAATTCTACATTGACTTTATTGGATCCTTAGCCTTATTTGGCTCTTGTTCTCTTCTTCAGATTCTCATTTCCTATTTGTAAGCATTGGGTACCAATGCATCTATAGTGGGGATGAATGATAAGGATAAATCACCTAAAAAATACTTCTAGATAAGGCATATTGTACACATGTTGCACATGCCATTAAATATTGTAAGGCATATTAAATATTATATTATCATTCTACACCAATGGTATTCATAATACCATGGTATTGTAAAGGTACTTGGTACCTATAAATATGATATTTGATAAATAAAATATAATTTAAATTCTTGGATCTTAGTTTCCATATCATATGGCTCGTTGGATAGTACAAGATAATGAAAATCCACCAATTTCCAATGGACACTTTAGAAAACCTAGACCTAGAAGAAATAAGAACTATGATTTGATGTATGGAAATGTGGTTGAGAACTCCATTCAGGTACATGAATATCCATATAGGTTGGCATAGGGAGGTCCAATCATCATACATGAAAAAATTGTGAGGGACGTGGACTACCAAAAATTCACCCACCTTAGGCATAAGAGGATGTGCCATTGGAAGCACATGCATCCAACAATATCTGATAGAAGTTATCAACCCAAGTGTTTAAGTATTCCCATAAAACTCCAATATTTGCATGATATTTGTAACTCTATTGCCTTCATAAAGGATGTGTTGGACAATGACATTGTCAAATCTATTGAGGATGATCTTGTACTCCTCTATCAAGTTGAGAATGCATCAAGCAGGATCTTGGGATCTATTAATATAGTTAATGTTATTGATAGAATATCCTTAAATGATGAGGTTCTAAATATGAAGACTATGAGCAGTAGAATGACCTTGATACAAAGCTCTATACTCAACCATATTATTTGATTGAATACCAATATTCTCAGCATAAGCAAGGATAATTCTATCTTGTTCATCTATGATTAGGCCTCCACAACCAGACTTGCTAGGGTTACCTTTGGCTGCCCCATAAAAATTAAGTTTGAAACACCCTAGAGGATATGGAGTCCAAGTAATTAAGGATATGTCCACCCTAGGATAAGTTTGAATGAAATATTCACAAGAAATATTTAACAAGGTGATGAGCCTTGTTTCAAACCTATGATAAGAGTGATTAGGAGGAACAATGTTAGAATTCTCCACTACAACCATAAGGACCCTAGAGAGCACTAAACTTATATATATGGATGATCCACAAAATACTCTATTGTTTCTTTCAAGCCAAACCTACCAAAGGAAGTAGGGTAGCATGAAGGACCATAGGGTCTTAAGGTGAGAGAATTTAAAAGGGTTTGGCCATTGGGTACAAAGATATTGCATAGAGTTGGGAGAAACCCAAAAAATTCTAAACACTAAAAAAATGGAAATCAACACTTGGGAAGAGAAAGGACACTCGATAAAAATGTGGTTGACTCACTCCCAAGCCAAATAGAAAAGATAATAGCGATTCGGGATAACCATACCTCAGGAAATAAGGTTGTAAATGGTGAGGACTCTATTTTGAGCTACGAGACAAAATAAGTAAGCGATATTTGGGATGATATTGCTCAACAAAACATGGTTCATTGGAAACCAACATTGATTGGGCTCATCCTAATGGAAATAAATGGATTTTACTGAAAAGAGACCATAATCACTACATTTCTAAAGGGGATAACCTTAAGAAGGATAACTTGGGATGATGCAAGTTATGAACAAATTGGGTAGAACATTTATTAATACACATTGCTCAAAATTGTTACCATTGGAAGGAAATATTTTCTAGGTTGGTAAGGAAGGCTCACATGAAATGAAATAGTAAACTAGATTTCCAAATAGGCAGTTTGTAATTGGCTTGAGAGTGTGTAGGTTAGCATCATTGATCAAAGGTTCATCTAAAAGCCACAAATATTCCCAAAATCAAATGTGGGATGCATATCTGAGATGCCATTTGAGGTCCTTTTTGAGGATGTACCTAGATTTGGAAAACTAAGTTCCAGAAAGCTGATCCCTTAAGGGGGATGTTTTCATCTAAAAAGAAGCTTCTCTAGAGATACTTTTTCTTGATGATGTCAATCCAGGTGACCTTGGTGTTAGTGATGATCTTCCAACCTTGCTTACTTATCATTACCATGTTCATATTACTGATTCTATTGAAGCCTAAGCTGCCTTGAGCTTTCTTAGAGTAAACTTTATCCTAGGCCAATAAGGGGAACCTAAATTTATTTTTAGATCCAGACCAGAGGAAATGCTTCTAAATTTATTCTATTTTATAAGACACTACCATGGGAGCCTTGAATATAGATAAAGAAAATTGGGATACTCTAGATTTAGGCCTAAATAAGAGTAGCTTTGGCTGCTTGACTGAGAGGCACTCCCTTCCATCCAACAAGATTCTTCATAATTCTCTAGATGACATTGTTCCACATGCTTTCAGATGGCCTCCCATGGAAAAGAGGTAGACCAAGGTAAGTGGAAGGGAGGTTGGCAATGGAACACCCAAGGATTTTGGTAATTTTTAGCTATCTTTCCTTAGGGGTGTTAATGAAGTAGAGTTTGCTCTTGATGAAGTTGAATTTATAGCCTGTAGTTTCTTCATAAGAATTTAAGATATTCTTGATGGTTTTGGCTTCCAAAATTTATAAACAAGTAGTAAGGATGGTATCATCCATGAATTATTTGTGTGATATTGGATTAAATCCAAAAGAAGCTTTGATACCTGGTATAGCTCCAGAGGAATAGGTTGACTTGAGATATCTTCCCAAAGACTCCATTAGGATGATAAAGAGAAAGGATGATAATGGGTCACCTTGCCTTAGCCCTCTTATAATTTTGAATTACCCTAATGTTGATCAATTGATGAGAATATAAAACCAAGTAAATGAAAGGTAAAATTTAATGAGACTAATCTAATTATTATGAAAACCAAACCTGGAAAGCACAACAAAGAGAAATTCCCATGAGACTCTATCAAAGGCTTTGTTCATATCAATCTTGAGAAAGAAGTCTACTTTTCCACTTTTGGACATTGAACGGATTAGCTCATGAATGGTAATAATACCATCAGCTATAAGTCTTCCCTGGATAGAACTCCCTTGGTAGGGGACGATGATAGTGGGAAGGATACCTTTCATTTTTTTGGTTATGGTTTTTGTTAGGATTTTGTAAATGACATTACATAAACTAATAGGGTGGTAGTTAGATAAAGATGAGCACTCATGGGATTTGGAGATCAGATCCAAGAAAGTTGAGTTGATGTCCCACAAAAAATGCTTAGTTCTTTGGATTTCTTGAATGGCTGCAGTGAAATCATTACCAACAATGTCCCAAAAGGTTTGGAAGATTTCATGTAGGAAAGCCATCTAGGCCTGGGGAATTTTTCATAAACATAGAAAAAAGAGCATCTTTGATTTCATATTGATAAAAGGGATGAAGTAGCATGTTGTTGAAATCCTAATGAAAGAGCTAGAAAATATGCTGAAGAAAGTTGGAAACTGATTGATGGCATGGTTGGAAAGGTCCAATAATGTCTTGGAAATGGTCCACAACTTTAGACCTAATGTCAAGAACATTAGTGGTGAGAGTCCTATTCTTTTTACAAAGCTCTATGATTATATAGGTGCTTCTATGCCTGAGAGTAGTAGCATAGAAGTACTTAGTGTTGGCATCTCCCTCCTTGAGTCATAGGGCTCTATATTTCTATCTCCAAAATATTTCCTCTTTGGAAAATGTTATGGAAGCCAGATAATAAATACTTCTCTATGAATTTGAAATTAGATTCAAAACTTCAAAATTGGAGCTAGTCTTCAACACTATTGAGTTGGTTAATGATGAGTTTTTTGGATTAAAAAATATTTTTAAAGACCTCTTTATTCTAGAATTTGGGATTCCTTTTAATGAACTAAAGCTTTTGGGCTAGCTGAGAGATCCTAGGACCATTGAAGTCTTGATTCCACCACTCAAAATTTTTGGATTTGAGATATTGGTGTTGGATCTACATGGCTCAAACCTGAATTGTGGTTTGAAGAAAGAGGTAGGTCTAAGTCCTTCAAACACCAGAGGATTATGGTATGAAGTAATTTAGGGGGGGAGAAAAGGGAGGTATCCCCAAAATAAGGAATGGCTTCCTTGGAGATGAAAAATCTATCAAGTTTAAATTAGATGAGGTGATCTTCTCTTTTATTGCTCCACATAAACTTAGTGCCTTTTAGATCAATGTCAATTATTTCATTAGTATCAATGAAGTTTGTAAAATCCTCATAACATCAAGGGGTGATTGGAGTCCCTCCAAGTTTATCCATGGGATAGAGGGGGTTATTAAAACCTCTATATAGTATCCAATTATCATAAGAAAAAGAATTTATCATTTGCGTAAGAGAATCCCAGAGGGCTACCCACTCAACAAGAATATTATGAGCATAAATGTTGAATAGAACCCAACTAACTTTGGAATATTTACATTGAAAGAGGATATTGATGACTAGATCCAAGGAGGATAATACTCAACCATCCATCTTGGATGGGTCCCAAATACAAAGGATTCCACCAGATGATCCTCAGGTTGGATCAATGAAAAACTAAAAAGGATTCTAGATGGTTTTAACAATCTTCTCAGAATTTGAAATGTCATTCTTAGTTTCTTGGAGAATAATTATACTTGGATTAAGGTATTTTCTCAAGGAAAAAACAACACATTGTTTCATTGATCCATTAAGACCTCTCATGTTCCATTAGATAATCTTCATTTATATAGTTTGGATGATGATTTTTCCTCCATTTGGCTTGAGGGTGGGGGGTTTGGATCTTTTCCCTTGATCCTTGGAAATTTCCTTGCTTGAAAACTCTTATAAAAAATATAGGAGAGTAGATTGATTTTCATTAGTAATTTGATCCTCAATTTCTTTCCTTATTCGATTTTGGATGGAAGGTCTACCCTTTTTTTGGTTTGTTCTAATGTCATCATGAAGCTTCTTTTAGCTTCTAGTGTTGAATATGGAAGGACTAGAGGATTCTCCTAAATTAGGGGAGGCTAGGGATTTGGATGGGGATAAGATATGATTAGATAAAAAAAAAGAGAGGCTTGATTTACAAGGAGAGGTGGGAAAACATTCATAATTCAACAAACTCCTAATAGGGAAAATATGAGGAACCTCACCTACCATCTTGTTGAGCTGGTTAATAGTTAGACTTAAAATGGGACTGGATGGGGTGATATTTAACCACACCTTGGTTCAAGAGGGAAGGATATAGAGGGTTAATCTCTTCAATAATAGGATTTAGGGATAAGAAATTCCAAGAAGCAATAAGGTAAGGTGCTTCCAGAGGAATGGAATCAGAACAATTAGATTTAGACAACACATTAAAGGGATTAGGATTATGTTCGAATCCTATTCCTAACACAAAATACTTTTAATTTCACTATTTAATTTAGGGACCAACGTGTCCCTTCATTCAAATCACTCCATTTATATTTATATTCATTCGATTTTATGTGATAGGCATAAAATACAGACAATTTATATACATGCTTATTGATTGGTTCTACAACAATACCAAAGTGATTCATTTCTAACTATGATTCAGTTTCTAAATTATAGCTATTAACTTGTTTACAGTAGATTCTTTGAACCATTTCCTTGGCAAAAGTTAGTGGTATCTTCCATATTAGCAAACAATGAATGTACATGCTTGAACATAGGAGCATGAGGTTTGGAAGGAGAGTGTTGCTTTCCTTTTGAGTTTGCTAATAGATCATTGCTACCTCAATCACCTTGGCTACCAAGAATCTCTGTAGGTTTGGAAGACTAGCCAAAATTCATTATAACCTTAGTATGAGATCGATCATTTTGGGATCTTTCCTAAGTAAAGGGTATTACACCCTAAGATGACCTTACTTCTAATATTCAATGCAATAAGCTAATTTATTTTCATATTCGATGGCTTGATATATTCAATAAGAGCTAGAAATAAGGTTAATTAATGTGGGAAGTGTCAAATTAATATTGGCCATCACATAGAACTAGGCATAGGCCATCCTAAACTGGGCTTTGGAAGTAGGGTTAAAGGCAATAAGCTCACCGATAGAGAGGGCTATGTTTCTTAGGATTTATTCTTCCTAGAATTGGATAGAGAGCCCCGAGAGCATGATCTAGATAGGGACAAAATTAATACTCTGGGTCTCAATATCAAAGTCAACATCCCAAAATCTGATGAAAAGAGAGCGATGACCAAAAAACCAAGGATATCTTGTAAGAATTTAGCTAGTATCACTGGAGTTATTTAGTCTAATGAGAAATAATTCTCATGTTAAAGAAACTAAGTCCATATTACTCACTAGTATCCATTTTTTGAAGGCCCATATATGAATGGATTCAATATCTGAATGAGATCCAAAAAAATTTCTTATTAGAGATAGAGGGTTTTTGCTCATGATGAAAGTCATAATGTCTTAAAGGATGTTTGGATCTCTGTGATTTGAGGATAAAGTTCCAATATTGATAGGAATAGAAGTCAAGGAAGATCCCACTCCTTTTTTAACCTTTTCCACAAAGAAAAATTTCTATGCCACAAAGGGAGGATCATCCAAGGGGTCACCTAGGGATCCCCACCAAAATTGGTGACTTCCAAGCCACCATCCTCTTCATCTAGATTCCCTTCCACTTTCCTGAGGACATCAAGCCCTCCAGGCCTAAACCCATGACCTGTTGGGTCTTTGCCATCTTTCCTACCTTTGTAAAATTCAAAATTTGAAGGAAACCTTCTCACATAGGGTGATCCACTATGCTGCATCATCATATGTCTCCACAATGTTGGATTTAATATTGACTCTAAAGAACAATTTTAAAATCAACAATAATATTTTATGGAATCTTATCAAATTCAAGAAGAGAGATTAAAGGAATTATAATATTCGTATGATAAAAATACCACACAACTAAAATTATCATTAACTATCCATGTTTTGGTCTATTACCCGCAAATGAGTATAATATAGTGGCTATGTTTGATATGGAATTTTCCACTTTATTTTTAATAGGTGATGTAATTATCTACCAACTAAAGATGAAATAAATACAAATGCATGGCTATACAGAACACTTGCATAAGTACTATGATAATAGGTTTGGTATTCATCATATGTTTTGCTACTTCTTATTAAGTATTATGATGTATTGTCATAGTCAATCCACAACAATATTATTTTTTAATAAAAATATATATGATAACATTCCATCTATCACTGAAGAGTTTTAATATCATTTCTATGACTTGCATGATGATAATAATAAAATAAATATAGAAATAAGATAACAAATATGATCAAGCAACTAAGTTTTTTTAATATTTTTTATCACATGTGTGCAAAATACACAAAGTTACCTACTTTATAGAATGTCATGCCCAACATTTATCCATAAAATAGAGATGGATCTTATTGCTAGGGATTTAAAAATATTATCAAACACCCACACTTGGTAGAAATCCACACACATCATAAATTCACCATGAATAAATGGTTAAAAAATATTTAGAACCAAAGGAATATTAGTTTAGGTAATAAGTGCTAATGATGACCCCCAAGGGCTAGGTGGATTTGCAAGTGGAGGTGTGGATAGGCACTTACCAAGAAGAGACCAAGGTTTAAACCTTGGAGGGGAAGCCAACCCTTTGCAAAGGTAGTAGTTTACTCTGAATCCTCTGAGTGCATTCCATATCGACAATGATGGTACAAAACCCAAGTTATTGGTGGTTCCCATCTCACACCGGGTCAACAAGAACAAACCAAATAGATTTTTTGAGAGCAGTACCCATGGTTTGAATCCTGCACTAGCCTTACTAAAAATAGTGGCTATAACCAACTCTCCTATATAATAAAAAAAAGTGCTAATGATGTTATCAAAATTTAAATACCAAATTTGTTCTTATTAAAAGTATACACTAAATTTTTTAATAGGTATGAATGACAACATCAAATATCTATCCATATTCATAGGTTTAGGCTAATGACAACATCAAATATGGATGCATTAGATTAGGACAATTGGAATATATAATATTTGCACATTAATATTGATGAGCACCAAAATTGCTCATTTTTTGTATATATTTTGATGGGTGTTGTGCGACATTATTAAAACTAGAATTGCTTTTTATGTAACTATTACATACATTTAATAAAAATTGATGTATTATGTTTGACTGGTTTTTTCTAGTGGAAATTATGTGTAGATGCAGTTTTTGTTCCTTTTTTGCACTTTTTAGTCGAGGTCCCACATGGACCTAACATTGGATAAAAATTTAAATGTGTTTAAATAAAATATGGGTGGTTGAAAGAAGATAGCGGTACTAGAAAATACATCCAAATTTTCTAAGGCATGACTCCTGTATTTCGACCACAGGTCAAAAGGTGCCTATCTTCCAATGATAGAAAGGTGCCTATCTTCTAGCAACAAAAAGGTGCCTATCATCCAAAAATAGTATAAGCATCTATGTTTTAGTGATAGGAAGGTACCTATCTTCCAACAACAACGAGTTCCTATCTTCTAGTGACATGGAGGCACCTGCCTTCCGACGATAGAACTAAGTGCCTATCTTTTAGTGGTCGAATAAATAACTCATGATAAAATGACAAAGGCCTATATGTGGTTCTTGTATTACAATGACAAGTTGGAAAGGTGCATGTATTCTATAAATAGGCTAATAAATGTCTTTATATGATAGAACAAAGTGTGCATTGACTATTTGACTTGAAGACTATGCATAAAATTAGATGAATATGGTTGTATAAACTTAGGGAGCACCAATGTTATCTTCAAAAGATTAATTTTAGCATGGCCGCTCTTTTATTTAGACAACTAATTAATTCATATACAAACCACCATAGTTAATTGCATCAAGTTGATTAAAATTAAACACACCTATTTTTGTAACAGGGGATGACCACATTTTGTATAAAACGCAGGCCACCCCTAGAATAAACAATCCTATTTTTTCCAGCAAATTGTATTCTATAGTACATTTAATAAAATCTGGAGTTATTTCATTTGTGCATTTGAAAGAGTGATTGCATGAATTATTTGGGTGGACGATTATGAGAGCTTGGGACCACTCTAGGTAGTAATCCTCCCATGTTCTACTTTCATTTATTTATCTTATTTTTATTTATTTCTGTATTTTTTTTGCTTTATTTTATTTCTACAATTTCGTGCTTTAATTTATTTATGCAAGTGTGTTTAAATTTTTGCATTTTTTATTTCAATTGTGTGTTTTAAAATTCCTATAATTTTATTTTAATCATGTGTTTGATAATGATAGTTTAAATTACTTTTCTTGCAATTTTATTTAGAGTTAAAATTCCTACATTTTTATTGTTGGTTTGGATAAAAGGAACTACATGAACAAACACCACACCCCCCAATCCAAGTGACAATAGGACTCATCTCCTGAATACTATAGACATATATTGTGCACCAGTACTCAAAAAGTTTATGAACTCCCAAATTGATAAAATTAAATGGAAGTAAATTTCTTGTTTTCAAAAATACCATTTTCTGCTCACCATTTTGGCATCGTTGCTGGGGAGTACCAACTATAGTATTACCTGTAGGTTAGCCAACTTGAACTTAGTCATTTAGACTATATTATCCATAGGTTATTAACTTGATTATGTATGAGTCCATTAATATTAAGAGGACCAGATGACCATTTTATTAAAATCAAAGATATCACTCCAAATATCTAAAAATCCTTCTAAATTTCCTTTTGAAATGTTTGATACAAATATCAAAATTGAGATACCATCTCCTCTAGTGGTACATTGACGTAGTCACCCAATATTTTAATAAATTTCTTCTCATAATTTAAGACAAACATATTTTGATGGAGGACTAGTTTCAAACCTTGGTTTAGGACATCTATTTGAAAAAACATAATTCGAGGAAGATTTATTGAATATTCAACAATGGAAAGCAGTTGAAGATGGAACCATTTCAAACATTAACTTAGGAATACTGTTAGAAGATAAAAGAAATGAGTGTGAAGATTTGAAAGCTACCTTATAAGTAGCAGGTGTAGAACCTACATCACCTAAAAATATGGCTAACAATGAAGAAGCTTCAACCAACTGTGACTTTCCAATTAAGGAAGTAAGAGGAGAAACCAAAATGAAGCATATTTCTCCTGCTCATATTTTCACCTTTAAAAGACTTCCAACTGAGGACTCTTACCTATTCATTTTTAAAATTGATATACTATGTAGGTCAGTGGACTACAAATTAGATGCCTAAAAGCTAAAATTATTTCTCTCCACCCTAGATGATTCACAATTACGCTAGTTTATAGGTTAAGGTAACAAACACATTACAACTTGGGAGGATATGAAAAAAATCTTCTTGAAATAATACCAATATTTTGGGAGGGCATGATATGCCATATAATAAGTCCTAGATATGTGCCAAAAAAAGGAGGAATCATTGAAAGACTATTGGGATAGATTTTGCAAAGATCACCCCATGAAAAGTTGGGTGAGAAGTCCTTAAGAAGCATATTCTTGAGGGGTCTCACAAGTGAATCCTTAGAAGATTTAAATTTGATATCAAGAGGGGATATTTACCAATATTAAATGTCATATATCTAACAATTGTGTCAAAACTATTCATGAATAAAAGGTAAACCCACCAACAAAGTCATAAAAACCATAGCCTTCATAACTAAGGTAGAATTAGGCAATATACTGGATGATATGAAGAGTGAGATGTTATCATCTCTCACACTTCAATTATATACATTCCTGCTTCAAAAAAAGTAGAAAAGTGAAGCAACACTAGCCTTATTTTACCCAAAAGGTAGAAGAAAATATCCTAAAAATAAGTGTCCAAAAAATAAAGTCAGTGTGTGTTAAAAGGATCATAAAATGAGGTTGTACCCACAAATAGAAAACATAAAAGAAGAACCTAGATAATAGGAGAAACTGGTAATATTTTTCCTCTAGAAAAAATATGCCATGAGGAGTACCACCTTATGGGGGAGCCAATTATATGAACCAAGGTTAGACTCAACCACCCAACATGGGATGGTGGGGTCAACCTCCTTGGATGAATGCCACCCAAGGGTTTACTCCTTATACCCCTTATCCATGGATGCCTTATCAGCAAGTTGGAACATAGTGGAGAAATCAAAATACATGGACTTCACCTCCACAAACCATAACTCAAAATCTACTACAACCTAGCTTGCTAGCACCTCTTACTTCCTGATGAGTACCAAAAATGCTCATTTTTTGTATGCTTTAATGGGATAATTATGTGACATTATTATATTAGAAATGTATTTTTTGTGAGATTATTGTATACATTTAATATAAAATGATGTATTATGTCTAATGTGTGTTTTTAGTGGAAATTATGTGTAGATGCAATACTTTATCACTTTTTGCACCTTTCAGTTGAGGTCCCATGCAGACCTAGCATTTGATAAAACTCATAACATGATTAAGGAATGGTTGGTGATGAAATAGAGATAGTTGTATAGGAGCGAGGCATTCCAAATCACTAAGGTACGATGCCTATCTCTCATCCATAGGATGGAAGGTGCCTATATCCCATCAAAAAGGAAGTGCATGTTTCCTAGTGAATAGGAAAAGCATTTATCTCCTGGTAATAGGTTGGATGAAACCTAACTTTTGACAACAAAGCAATCACCCATTGTTTGATGACCAAAAAGTGATAACTTTCAATGAACAAGAAAAGGCTATATATGGTGCCTTAATCCCAACAATAGGTCAAAAATGATCTTGTATTCCAACGAGAGGCCAAACAACATTTACACATGATGGAATAAGTACACGTTGACCATGTAATTAGAATATCATGTATAAAATTAGATGAATATTATTGTGAAAGCATAGGGAATGCTATGGTTATCTCAAATGGGTTAATTTTAGCATGACTTCACTTTTATTAGATGTTTAATTAATTTATGCACATGCCCATCATAGTGAATCATATCAAAATGAATAAAATTAGCATAGTATAAATTTATAAACAAGGGATGACCACATTCTATATAAAATATAGGCCACCCTTGAAGTGAAGGATCTCAAACTTGTTCTACAATAAAACTGTATTTTTGTACCACGATAAATAAAAAACTCAAGTTTTCTATTAATTTTTGCATTCGAAGAGTAACCGTGTGAATTAGCTGGGTGGATGTCTACAGGAGCTTGGGCCCACTCCAAGAAATATTCCTCCCCTATTTTTTTTGCTATCATTATTTATTTCCTATTATTTTATTTTTGCAAATGTTTTTCTTACTTTATTTATTTTTGCACAGTGTGTTTAATTTTTGCAATTTACATGTAGGAGACTTCCCTAGGAAGTCATGCACCACTTCCCTACAACCCATCCTTGGTACTGCCCTAGATACCTGATCTTGTCCTAGAGCCCCGACACTTTATTTGCCCTTCATCCTCGGTTGGTATGTGTTTTTTATCTTCTTGGGGTGGGAGATCACTATTCCATTTTTCTACCCCTTTCCTTGCTGATTTGTGGGGTTTCCTTTTGGTGTCTGTGTTCTAGGATATCCCTAGATTTTTTAGGGATGTCCCTAGGTTCTGTTCTAGTTCTATAGCACTCCTTTATCCTCCTCCTTGACTGGATGACATTGCATCTGATCTCCTTGGGTTTGGAGATCCTTGTTTCTCTTATATGCCATTTTCCATGCGTTCTGGTAGGATTTTTCTTTTGGTGCCTATGAACTGGAACATCCCTAGGATTTTTTAGGCTATCCTTGGTTTTTCTTGGGATGTCCTTTGGGGTTTTTGAGTTCTTTCAGGAACCCTTTTCTATTTTTTCTTACAGGGTCCTATTTGGTGCTAAGGGTCAGAGGTTCTTCTGGTGCAACGCGTGGTGGTTGGGGTTTTTGGCTTCATGAGAAACTCTTCATAGTATATTTTGGCTTGGATGAGATATTGTGCTTATTACTATGGTGTTGCTCTTTGGGTTTCCAGATGTAGGTTTGATGGTGGGTTCTCAACTTTTCATGGCTTAGGGGAGGCCTCTATACTGCTTGTTGTTGTGATCCTATGAGTCATACTCTTCTGGATCCTTGAAGCTACTCACTAGTGGTGTTGGTTATTTTCCTTGGGCCTCCCCACCTTTTCCCTTGGATCTCATTTATACACTGTTGGTTCCTCTGTCTCCCTTGGCTGTTGAGTAGTTTTCCTTGCTATAATGGGATTTCATGGCCTTTGGATTTCCCTGGTTGATGTTCCACTTGCAGGTCTGGTTGGGATGCTAATACCTATTGTTGCTGCCTCCTACTACATCCTTGTACATCCATAGATAGGAAGTTTCTAAGTTTTCCGCTTTAGTTTCAATTTTGAATTTCAAATTTTTATTTTGGGCAGGATTGCCCTATTTCAATATTTTTTGGGCAAGGTTGCCCTTGTTATTTTATTCCTTGCATGTGCTGGGGTTTTTGCACATGTTTTTTGGTTGTCCTAGGTGGGGTGGCATTGTTCCAGGCTTCATTGTAAAATCTCAAAGAAAAAAAAATTATATTTTATTTTTAAATTTTATCCTTTAAGGCTATCCTTTAGCCTTTCCTTAGAGGATGTCCTTTAGCCTTTTCTGAAAGGCTATCCTTTTTTTTTCCTCTAGATTTTGGAGTCCTTTCTTGTGGCCTTCCTCTGGCTTTTTAGTCTTATTTCTTGTTGTAATCAGGTTTTGGGATCCTTGATAAAAACCCATTTTTAATTTAATTTAACCTATCAAAAAACAAATTTCTGCAATTTTCCACTTTATTCAAATTTGCAAGTGTGTTTAATTTCCTATAATTTAATTTTAGCTATGTGTTTACTTTTATATAAATTTCCTTTTAGTCATGTTTTTTATAATTATAGTTCAATTTTATTTTCCCGCATTTAAATTTTGCTAGTTTGGATGAACTACAACTACATGAACAACACACCCCACCAAACCACAAGTGACATAGGACTCATATCTTATTTTACTATAGGTATATACTTTGCACTAGTACTTAGAAAGCTTATGAACTTTTGAATGATAAAATTAAATGGAAGCCAAATTAATTATTTTTAGAAACATATTTTTTGCTCACCATTTTAGAAATGTCGTCAAGGAGTGCTAATTGTAGTATTCAAATCTATAGATCAATCAAACCTGAAAATTACAGTTTAGCTTAGCTTACCCATAGATTTTCTACTTGATATTGTATGATTCCACCATGATTAAGAGGACTGGATGGTTGTTTTCTTAAAAGTAAAGATATAAATCCATAAATACCTAATTTTTTTTTTGAAGTTCCTTCTAAAATATCTGGAACAAATCCTAAAATTGAGATACCATCTTCTTCAATAGTACATTGGCTATTGGACATTTTGAGTCCCTAAGCTAAGAGTTGTCATTGATGTCAAAAGGATTTATGTAAGTAAGCATTATGTTTGTGTTTCACAAAGAGCTTCATGAGAAGCAAAGGTTTTTGATCAAAGGTTCAAGAAGGGATGCATGAAATTTGGTTTCAAAAGGATGTTCAATGGAAGATTAGCAAAAGGTTTTTATTTAAAACCATGGATGCTAGATTTGAAATGGGTTTTAAGAAAAACCCAAGTTCGCTTTTTGTTTCATTGAAAAAGGTGCCCCGATGATGGAGATATTTAATTTTAAATATTTAGTTTAAATTCTAATTTATTTAAAATTTAAATTAAAAGTTTATCCACCGACATCATGAGGGAAGTTTCAAAAGAGCCTATGTTTCCAAAGTGAAGGGAACACATATAAATATGCCATTGATTTTTTTAATTCATTCATCCTTGCTTGTTGATATTTGTGCTTGGTATTTGCTAAGAAAAATAGCTCATGTTTTTCATTTAAGTGATACAATGAACATTGAAGGGAGACAACGACCACTTCCCAAAATGCATTGGCTAGTATGGCCTAGTGGCAGCTTAGATTGTGCAAAGGTTTTGGTGACAAGGAGGTTGTGTGTTCAATTCCCGTTAGCATAATTTTTGGCTTTGTTCTGTTGAGGCGCCCAAGGTGCATAATTTTTGCTTGGCATAAGAGGGTGAAGGATAAGAAGTGAGTGGAACTTATTTTTTACCAACAAGCCTGTAGCTTGTGCAACAACTTGGCCACAGCTAGTGAATTCCCATTGGGGTAAGACAAGGGTTCGATTCCCCTCGAGGTAGGTATTAAGGTTTTTATTAATATTTTGTTTGGATTGCCTAAGGTGGAGTGATAATGGGTAAAGGTGCTTCGTTAGTTGATTTGTTGAGTAACATTAGGAAATAAGGTCATGGTGGTTGTTTGAGTTGTGAATTATTTTTAACAGTGATTTTTGAAATTGTTAGAAGTAATAAGGATTTTTGATAAAGTTCTTTTTAGTGAAAGTTATTTTGAGTAAGTGTTTTCTTTTAAATAGAACTTTGGTGGATGTTAAAATAAAGTAGGAGTAATAAGGTGTTATTTGAATATTATTGTTGTGTTATTACTCAAGATATCTAACCCTTGTTAAGATTTGAAAAATAAAGTGTGTTGAAAGTGACAGATTTAGTGGACAACTCATAAGGCATCAAAAAAGTATGAGTAATACTCTCCATTGATTTTATTTGGGTGGTTGATTTTTGAAATATAATTGGAGTGAAAAGGATTGATTGTGGTTTCCTTTTTGAAAGTGGTTGAGTTAATGCTTCAAGGTTTTTTGGATTGTGAGTTGTGATTAAACCTTGTTTGATAAGCATTGTTGTTTAGACCATTGGTTGAGTGAAGTACTTTGAGTTTATGCTTCAAGGCTTTCTGGATTGTGAGTTGTGATTAAACCTTGTTTGATAAGAATTTTTTTTTAGACCATTGGTTGAGTGAAGTACTTTGAGTTTATGCTTCAAGGTTTTCTAAATTGAGAGTTGTGATTAAAACCTTGTATTATTAGCATTGTTTTTGAAGCCAATGGGTGATGCAAAGAACTTGAACTTGAGTTAGAAAAGAACATGAGTAGAATTGTTATGTAAGATTTGTTGTTGAGCATTGTTGGAAATATTTTGAGTTAGTTGATTCACACTTGGACTAGGGTTTGTGAGAAAGAGTCGTTTCTTGAAGTGATTGGTTGAGTAGAGTTGATTGAGCCTAGTCAAGTGGTTGCATGAAGTGGTTGTTCAAGTTCCATGAAATAAACTATTCTATATTCTGATTGAGTTGAGATTGAGCCTTGAGAATAGAACATATTGAGTCTCTAACAATTATCTTTATGCTTCTATGAGATTGAGTTAATATTGAGCTGAGTTGAGATTGCTTTGAGTTGAGATTAGGATTTGAGTATAGAACATATTGAGTCTCTAAAAATTCTCTTTATGCTTCTATGATATTGATTTGAGTTGAGATTGGTATTTGAGTATAGAATATATTGAGTCTCTAACAATTCTCTTTATGCTTCTATGATATTGATTTGAGTATAGAACATATTGATTCTCTAATAATTCTCTTTATGCTTCTATGATATTGAGTTGAGATATTGATTGAGCATTAAGTATAGAACATATTGAGTCTCTACCAATTCTATTTATGATTATATGATATTGGACAAGTTCTATGTGAGCTTGTTAAGCAGATTTGAGGTAAGTCTTTGAGAAGGCTTGTGGACTGATTTTATGTAAGCTTTTGTGGAAGCTTGCAATATAGATTTGAGCAAGTCCTAGAGAGGACTTATTGAGCATATTTGGACAAGTTCTAAGTGATCTTGTTGAGCAGAATTGGACAGGTTATATGTGGACTTGTTGAGCATATTTGGACAAGTTTTGAGTGAGCTTGTTGAGCATATTTGGACAAGTTTTGAGTGAGATTGTTGAGAATATTTAGATAGGTTTTGTGTGGACCTGTTGAGAATATTTGGATAGGTTCTGTGTGGACCTATTGAGTAGATTTGATTAGGTTTTGAGTGAACCTATTGAGAAGATTTGATTAGGTTCTGAGCGAACCTATTAAGAATATTTGAGAAGGTTCTAAGTGAACCTATTAACAGAGCTTTGGAAGTGATAGAGTATAGAGGATAGAGTCTCAGTGGATAGATATCCAGTAGCTAGGACAATTGAAGACAGATCTGAGCAAGGAGTCTACAAGTGGAGAGAGATCCACCAGTCAATGTAGTAGAGATATAGAGTCTTCTAGAAGATCACTAGATATAGAGTCTTCTAGAAGATCACTAGCCAAAGTAGAAGGGGAAAAAGTTCTCCTATGGAAGAGATCCACGAACTTGATATTAGGGGATCATCATCTCCTTTGGACATAGGTCCATAAACATTGTAATTGGGAAGGATTCCCATGAGATTATTTGAGAAATATTTAGAAGAAATATTTTCTTTGTGGAGGTAGCCCACATTGGGTGAACCATGTTAAAATTGGTATCTCTATTGTGTGTGATGATTTGTGCATTGCTTTGGTTATTGCTATTGATATTGTCATTGATTATATTGATTAATACTATTTGGGAAAGAAAAGAAAAAAGTGGTATTATATTGTTCACCCTCGCTCTCAGTATAAGCTTGTGTTCTTCATTGGCATAGTCACCCAATATTTGAACAAAGTTCTTCTCACCATTTAAGGCAAACATATTTTGATGGAGGACTAGTTTTAGACCTTGGTTTAGGACATCTATTTGAAAGAACCCAATCTGAGGAGGATTTATTGAATATTCAATAGTGGAAAGTAGTTGAAGATGGAACCATTTCAAATGTTGACTTAGGAATACTTTTAGAAGATAAAATAAATGAGTGTGAAGCTTTGAGAGCTACCCTAGAAGCAGTAGGTGTAGAACCTACATTACCTAAAAATATGGCTAAAAATGAAGAAGCTTCAACCAACTTTGACTTTCCAATTGAGGAAGCAAGAGGAGAAACCAAGATGAAACACATATCTCCCGCTCATCTTCCCACCTTTAGAGGACTTCCAACTGAGGACCCTGACCTATTCCTTTTTAAATTTTATGTATTATGCAGGTCAGTGGACTACAAATTAGATGCCCAAAAGCTAAAATTATTTCCCTCTACACTAGATGATTCAACACTACGCTGGTTCATCAGTTTGGGGAACAAACACATTGCAACCTAGGAGGATATGAAAAAAATATTCCTAGACCAATACCAAAACTTTGGTAGGGCATGAGATGCCAAGGAAGAAGTCCTAGATATGTCCCAAAAAGAGGAAGAATCATTGGAAGACTATTGGGATAGATTTAACTTCAATTTGCAAAGATCACCCCATGCAAAGTTGGGTGAGAAGTCCTTAAGAAGCATATTCTTGAGGGGTCTCACAAATGAGTCTCTAGAAGCTTTGAATTTGATATCAGGAGGGGATATTTACCAACATCAAATGTTAGATATCCGATAATTGTGTCAGAATTATTCATGAAGAAAAGGTAAACCCACCAACCGAGTCACAAAAACCATAGCCTCCGTAACTAAGGTAGAAATAGGCAATATGTTGGATGATATGAAGAGTGAGATGTTATCATCTCTCGCACTTCAATTAGATACACTCCTACTTCAGAAAAATAAGTAGGAAACTAAAGCAGCACTAGCCTTATTTTACCCAAAATGTAGGAGAAAACATCCTAAAAATGAGTGTCCAAAAAATAAAGTTAGAGTGTGTGCTATCTATCAAAAGGATCATAAAATGAGGTTGTGCCCACAAATAGAAAACATAAAAGAAGAACCTGAAGTAGCAAAAACCTATTTTATGGGTAATAGGAGAAACTGGCAATAGTTTCCTACTGGAAATAGTATGCTAGGAGGAGGACCACCTTATGGGGGAGTCAATTATATGAACCAAGGTCAGACTCAACCACCCAACATGGGATGGTGGGGTCAGCCTCCTTGGATGAATGCCACCCAAGGGTCTACTCCTTACACCCCTTATCCATGGATGCCTTATCAACAAGCTGGAACATAGTGGAGGAATCACAATGCGTGGACTTCACCTCCACAAAACACAACTCAAGCCCCACTACAACCTAGTTTACCTGCACCTCCTACTTCTAGACCAAATCAGCTACCTGCACAACCAACTCCAAATCTGAACAATAAGATAAATCAGCCCACCTATCAGGTAGACATGAAGATGTTTCCCATGTATCATATTAGAGTAGATTGCAATCCTGTACAACTTAGATCAGGTAGGCAATTAGGAGTAGATCCAACTCCTCCTGTAGTGGAGGAAGAGGATGTAGAATTAGAAGTAGAAGAACCACCTTTGATAGAAGAGGTGGAAGAAAATAAAACTACTAAAAAACACAAAAATGAAGGGGTTCCACCTTTCCCAAAAATATTACAGGAACCTAGAAAGCCAATGCAGCTAGAATTTGATATTATGGAAGGCTTAAAAAACCTGATAGTCATGATTCCCCTTTATCAGGCCATTAGAGATGTTCCAATCTACACGAAGGCCATAAGAGAGTTATGTCTAAAAAAATAGGAAGAAAACCATCAAAAGTAGTTAATGTGGTAGGTCAGTTGGTTGATCTCATGTTAGGCAACACCTACCATCCCAAGTACTCTGATCTAGGAAGCCCAGTGCTAATAGTTCAAATTGTAGGCTTCTAGTTACCCAACACATTAGTAGATCTAGGAGCTACCATAAATATCATGCCCCAAGAAACCATGCAAAAACTACAACTCACAAATATGAGGCCAACCAAAATAGTTCTTCAATTGGTTGATCGATCTACAATACTCCTAGAGGGAATACTAGAAGATGTTGTTGTAATAATAGATGCATGGGAGTATCCAATATATTTTCTAGTGTTGCAATCTAGATCTAGATTGGGTGGTTATCCACTTATATTAGGCAAACCTTGGCTAGCCATAATTGATGCTTATATAAGTTGTAGGATAGGACAAATGATGATCTCATATGGATAAAATATTAAAAACTTAATCATTTATCCACCTACACAATCCACTGATTTGTTGGGAGAACCAAATTGTGAAGTCTTAAATATTGATGCCTTGTCGATGCTTCAACCAATAATGGCTCTAGATGAGATTGAGGATGACATCGATGAAGATCAAGTCATAACACACTTTTTCCAAGGAGAATCCTCACATCCTCCTCTAGAATCCCCTCTTGTAGGTAGCAAGGAGAATCATGTCAAACAAATAGAGGTAGCACCTAGTAGATTGTTGAACATTGATAATGAGTTGTCAACTATTCAAGAGGACAAATTGAAGGAAATACTAGTCAAACATCAAACTACTTTTGCATGGGATTACAAAGACATGAGGGGGATTGCACCTAAAGTTTGCATGCATAGGATATATTTGGAAGATGATGTAAGACCGGTAAGACAACCCCAAAGAAGAATGAATCCAACAATGAAAGAAATTATCAAAGCTGAATTACAAAAACTTTTGTTAGCTGGATTTATTTATCCTATATCGGATAGTCAATGGGTATCACCTTTAGTGGTGGTGCCCAAGAAAAATGGCAAGTGGTAAATTTGTGTTGATTACAGGATGTTAAATAAAGCCACTAGGAAAGACCATTTCCCCTTACCCTTTATTGACCAAGTCCTCGACACCTTGGTAGGATGGAAATATTTTTCGTTCCTAGATGGGTTTAGTGGATATAACCAAATTCAAATAGGGGATGAAGACCAAGACAAAACCACGTTTACCTATCCATGGGGGAATTTTTCTTACCAAGTCTTACCATTTGGGTTATGTAATGCACCTACCACCTTTCAAAGGGTGGTGCTTAGTATCTTTTCAGACATGGTTGGAGAAATTGTAGAAGTGTATATGGATGATTTCACCATTTATGATGAAACTTTTGAAGAAGCTACAACCAATCTGGAGAAAGTACTCCAACATTGTCAGGAAATAAACCTATCCCTTAGTAATAAAAAATATTTTATGTTAATGCAAGAAGGGATAGTGTTAGGACATCATATCTCTACAGAGGGGATCAAGGTAGATAAATGAAAAATTGAAGTAATTAAAAATCTACCTACTCCCCAAACTCAGAGAGATGTCCATAGTTTTCTAGGCTCTACTTGGATATTATAGGTGGTTTATCCAAGATTTTAGCAAAATTGCCAAACCTCTGCATACATTGTTGTCTAAAAATGTTGAGTTTGTCTGGACTAGTGAGTGTGAGCAAGCATTTCATATTTTAAAGGAAAAATTGACCATTGCTCCTGTGTTGAGAGGTCCAAATTGGACCCTCCCCTTTCATATTTACGTTGATGCATCTAACAATGCGATAGGGGCAACATTAGGATAAAAATATGGAGATGAGTTTTATGCCATCTATTATGTCAGTAAACATCTTACAGGTGTTGAGTTCAACTATACTATCATGGAGAAAGAGTTCCTTGTAGTAGTTCATGCTATTAATAAATTCTACCACTACATTATAGGTTATAATATTTTTGTGCATATAGATCATACAACCATCAGGTATCTGATGAATAAACCTATAGTAAGTGGTAGAATTATTAGGTGGATTTTACTATTGTAGGAATTTGATGTAACCATTGTTGACAAACCCAACAGGGATAATGTTGTTGCAGATTTTCTCTCCAGGTTAATATCTCAGGACCATACAACCACTAAAGATCAATTTTTGGATGAGCATATTTTTGCTCTTGATGAACATATTCCATGGTATGTAGATATGGCTAATTACTTAGCCATCGGTAAAGTATCTCCTACACTCTCACCCTGAGAAGCTCAAACTTTGATAGAGAAGAGTGCAACCTTCTCATGGATTGATGGATGCCTATTTAAAATTGGGCTCGATCAAATCATGCGAAGGTGTGTTGTAGAAAATGAAACCACAGAAATTCTCAAGGCTTGCCATGATGAACCATGTGGTGGTCATTTTGTAGGAAGAAGGACTACATTTAAAGTTTTATAGGTTGGATATTTTTGGCCTTCTTTATTTAAATATGCAACCAAACATGTTAGCCAATGTGATCAATGCCAACGAATGGGTAGACCAACTCTCCGAGATGAGATGCCACTTCAGCCCCATGTGCACATTGAACCCTTTGATAAGTGGGAAATGGATTTTATGGGGCCCATCAATCCATAGTCAGGTAAAAAAGTATATTCTAGTTTGTACTGACTATGTGACTAAATGGGTTGAAGTGCAGGCACTACGGGACTCGAAAGAGAATATTATAGCCAATTTCTTGTATGAATCTATCTTCACCAGATTTGGTGTTCCTAGAGAAATTACCACTGATCAGGGGGCCCAATTTACATCGAAGATGATTCAGGAGTTGATGGAGTAGTATCAAATTTGACACAACAAAACTACCCCCTACCATCCGCAAGAAAATGGGCAAGTGGAGGTCACAAATTGGGAGTTGGAGAACATTCTCACTAAAATGGTACAACAACATAGAAAGGATTGGGTAACTCATTTACCAGAAGTAGTTTGGGCATATCACACCACCTGGAAGACCACCATGGGATTTACACCATTCTAATTGGTGTACGAGAAAAATGCCATGATGCCAATCGAGTTTGAGATTAAAACCCTATGGACTACTATAGAATTAAATTTAAATTTGGATGCTATACAAAAATAATATATTCAATAGCTTAACCAATTGGATGAGTACTAGTAGGATGCATTACAACACACGAAGATCATGCAGAATAGAGGGCTAGGTGGGATGACCACCACATACAACCAAAATAGTTCAAGGAGGGAGATTGGGCATTGCTTTACGATTCCTAGTTCTAGGAGTAAAAAGGGAAGCTCATGCAATATTGGATGGGTCCGTATGAAGTGGTCAAAGTTATCAATAATGGTGTTGTCCATGTTAGAACCATAGATGGTAGTGATATTATGTTGATAGTCAATGACCATCGGTTATGGTCATATCATGCACCACCAATCCACATGATTAGATCCAAAGTAGGCATGGGGAGACCCCATTACAATAAAATTTATTTTCCAGTAGTTGATGGATGCGTATGCATCCGTAGAAAAATTTTATATTATTATTTTTAAATTAGCATAGGTTTTTTTTTTTATTTTATTTATTATTTTGTAGGAAAAATATGCCCTAAATGCAATCTGTAGGTATCTTGGGAAACCTAGGCCTATCAAGCACATGCCATGATTCCTATTTTATGCTTTATGTGTGTGTTTATTTTTGTAGGACATGTGACCCTGAATGCAATCTGTAGGTAGTCGGGTCAAACTAGGCCTATTAGGCATAGGCTCATGGTGCCCTATGGTTTTTTTACTTTCTAGGAGGATAGATGAATGAAGGAAGCACCAACCTCCCACTAGGAGGGTGACACTTACAGTTGGATGTGTGTACAAGTGTTTACTTCCTCATGGAAGAAAATACCTATATGCGGGTCAAGGTGGTGGACGTTGACTTTGTCACCAAGGGGAAGCGCCTATATTCGAACCGAAGAAAGGTGCCTATCTATGGGTCAACCTAGTGAACATTGACTTTCCATCAGAGAGAAGGTTCCTATATCCCACACACAACAAAGGTGCCTACATCCATAAAATTTTGAAGGTGCCTATATTCACATGAGGTGCCTATCTCCCATATACAATAGGTAAAATAAATCATTTTTGTAGGTGCTAGTATCTAGAATGTCAGAATAAAAGCACTTGTATTCACAATAATAGATGGTGCCTATATCCAGTAACATATAGTAAGGCACTTGTATCCCAAACAAAAGGGTGCCTATATCTGCAACATAAAGAAAGGTATCTATCTTCCACACAAATAAAGGTGTCTGTATTCCAATGCAATGATGACTCCTATCTTCGACATCGAAGAAGCGATCGAAGCCATGATGGTACCAAAATCCATGCATGTTCAAAGTCAAACTTTTCATGGACCAGAGTATGTCTATTTTTCTTTCCGACAATGGAACTTGTTTGCTTCTCAATTTTTGACCATCAGAGTTCACGTCTTCCCATTGGTGACCCATGCATACTCTCGAGACATGAATAAATCAACTTCCAAGGGGGACGTGTGTCGTCCCATGGTAAAATAAAATCTTCATGTTTTATTTAGTTTTTGCATGCAACCTTGAGACTAATAAAATTGCAGTACCCGATGATGTTCATTTGATGCGATTGCCCCACACGAAAAAATGCACACCATTCATTTGTCTTGGAGACATTATTGTCATGCATCGACCAATCAAATTGCACCACCAGCATTTGCATATCATAATTCATGAAACACCATCCAGGTATGTACTAATTTTTCTATTATGTGTGTGCATGATTTTCATAAAGAAAACATTTCTGTGTAATGTGCCAACACATGTCCCACGAAACTTGTATCCAATCATACAACCCCCAAATCTACAATATGCCACGTGGTGCCAATCATATGGAAGGAAGTAGTTGTAATGGTACCCATCTAAATCTAGCACATGATTTAAGAATTAATTATGTAGATTACCCATAATTACTACTGATTATAGGAAGATAGGTGCCCTGTATGCACGGATACAGTCGCATGCTTTGGCATGTTTAAAAATGATAACAGTGCCTATTTTGCAACATAGAGAAATCTAGAGAAATAGAGTCAATAAACGCCATGGGAGGACCTTCAACTAATCATGCTCTAAAGAAGTATGAGCCCCAGGATCTCTCGAGCATAACTGGTGATGTTAGGGACTAGTTCGAGGCTACCGGATGGATGGGATATTACCTCCTGGTTAGCCAAGACCAAGATCTTATGGCACACATGAATTTGTAGCCTCTATGGATGATGGTGTTGTAAGGATGCATGGAATGGTCATACCAGTCATAGAGGTATACATTATGGAGGTGATCGGTCTCCCACGCATAGGGGACTAGATGTATAAGGAGGATAGTGTGGTGCGGTGCATGCAATGATTTTTTGGGCAACCATCAACATAGATAACATGAGTAGGGTTGCCAAAATAGCATATACCAGACTTATGGAGGAGTGTATTCGAGCAAGTGGCTCGATTTTTCACTTGCACTAGCAAGTATTCATGGTTGAATGCCAATCACTTCTGATTTCTCAATCACCTACTGCATGGGGATTACATCAATATCCCCTATTATTTAATGTGTTCCCTAAAATATGAATCCAATCGGTACCAGGTAGGCATAGTAATGATGTTAGGGCATCACAGGCTGATTTCAGCCCTAATTCACTATGCTGAGGTGCATAGGGCTGCATCGACCGATGAAGAACATGTTGTTGTAGTAGAAGCAACCAATGAGTAGCAAGAAGATGAAGAGGATGAAGAAGAAGAGGTGCTTATCTCCCATATCCTCTAAACTATAGAAACAATAGAGCAGATATATTTAGGCCCTTCTCAAACAATGCCATCACCTACCTCCCAACATAGCCATTCTATAGGGGAGGTAGAGCAAGCTGAATAGAGTTCATCATGAGCAACATCATCGCCTATCTCCCAACACTCAAATTGGGAGGCAAAATAGACTATTGCAAGCCCATTTTGGGCTATATCACCACCAACAACCAAGAGCAAAGCAACGATGGAGTTGCTGGTTGATTATAGTTCATCAAAGGAAGAAGAAGCCCCCATGATAGAAGATGAACTAGCCACCCAAGTGTTGTAGGGCATGGCCTATGGTGAAGCACCCTATCGTGATGCTCCAGAGGAAGACCTCCAAAGCCAGCTATAGAGCATGAAAGAACAAGCCTCCCAATGGGAGGAAAAATATGTTGTCAAATTTACTATAAATATGGCCACCTGCAAAGAAAATGCCCTAAGTTTGTCTCGCCTACGGATTCAATTCCTAGGCCCTCTCGGCCTAGACAAATTTTGGATAAAGGAAAAGCCCTGATAAAGGAAGGGAAATGGGATAAGGAATGTTTTGTTTTGGTAAAAGACCAAAATAGAGGATGGAGGGCAAGGGTGATGGAAGCTGATGATGCATGGATGCATGATTGAAACACAAATGTGGTGTCATTTGTAGGATTGCAAACACAATCTATCCTAATGCAAGTGAGATGGATGGAAATGCTTAAATGCAATGCAATTAACTAAAGGCATGTGTAAAATGAAATGCATAATGCAAATGTTTTTGAAGTTTTGATGTTTTACAATGTTTTTGAATTTTATTGCTTTTTGATTTTTATGGATTTTAATGTTTTTCATATATTTTTTTAATTTTTTAATTATTATGTATGGAATGCCTTAAGATGAATTTTGAGAGGCTTAGGCTCTTCAAAACCTTTAAGTTATGTTAAGCGATACGTTCTACATCCAATCTTATTGAATATGATATAAGGACTTAACCAGTTGGTTGCAAATTTGTCTCGTAAGTGCGACGATAGGTTTGAGTTATGTTGGTTCTTTTTCAGCACGAGATCACCAAATTTAAATTCCCTTAGATGGACCTTATTGTTATAAGCTTATTTTAGGCATTCATAATAAACATGGAGATGATCAAGGGCATTCACATGATGTTCATCAAGAAGCGTCAATTGATCAAGGCGATCTTGTCATGCAGTGTCATCATCGATGAACTCTTTCAATGCGACACGCAGGGATGGAATTTCCAACTCTACGGGTATAATGGCCTCAATGCATATCCCAGTGAAAATGATGTTACCCTAGTGGGCATATGTATGCTAGTATTGTAAGCCCATAATTCAAGGGGCAACTATATGTGCCAATCTTTGTTGTTTTCTTGTACCATATTTTTCAAGATGGCTACCACTATCTTGTTTGAAGCCTCAACTTACTCGTTTACCTGTGGATAATATGGAGTCACAAAATTGTATTGTATATTGTACTTGGATGTTAAAGCCCTCATAGTTCTATTCTTTAATGGTGTTCCATTATCCAAAATTATTTTGGATGGTATCCCAAAATAACTAATGATACCGTGAAGTATAAACTCTGTAATACATGCTCTAGTTGTCATTGTTAGGAGGATTGCTTCCACCTATTTAGTAAAATACTCAATAGCCATTATACTAAATATATGTTGGCCTGATGATGAAGGAGAGATATTTTTTATTAGATCTAGGTCCCACTAAACAAATGGTCAAGCTGCTTGAATGGGTTGTAAGGCCTGCGATAGCAAGTGCATAAGATTAGCATGATGTTGATATTTAATGAAATTTTTGACATACGTCGTGTAATCCTTCTCCGTAGTGGGCCAATAATAGACCATGTGAAGGATGCACTTTACGATGGCCATGTAATTGAAATGACCATCGCATGTACCATCATGAGCCTATGAAATTATCCAATTTGATTCTTGGATCTCAACATAATGAAGGAGTATTCCATCATAGCTTCGACAATACAAAATATGTCCTAGCAAGACATATTTTATCACTTTTTTTATGAATGTGTATTTTTTGGCATACAATAATCCCTGAGGGATTATTCCTAGCTTAAGGAAATCATGTAATTGTGACATCCAATTCTGATAAGCTTCTGCCTCGATGGTTTACTATGCGTGAATGCAAACTGGGATACAACCTTGTGGTGAATGGTGGTTCCATTCCTTGTAGGACCCTATGATATCAAATACCCCCAAGGCACCTTCTTGAGAAAGTCTCTGGCATTATAGAACCATTCATGATTTGGTTATATGAATCATGTTGATTGATTCCTTGTTATCGAAAGCCTCACACTGCACTACATAGTGCAAGAGTGTCTTGATAGAAATGGTAGTAAAATTGGCAAACATATTTTGAGGGATTAAAGATCCCAGAGATACCATAGTATCTACAAATCTATTTGACGTATGAGGGATTACCTCGATGTTGTACCACTCTAGCTAGACTAGATAAGTGTCAACAAGATCCTTATAAACTTTTAGGATAGGAAACCTACATTGAAACAATCCCTTAACATGGTTGATAATGAGAAGAGAATCGCCAAATATGTTTAATCATTTAATCTTCATGGTGATGACAATTTGGAGACCCAAGATTAGGGCCTCATATTCAGCATTGTTATTGTTACAAGGAAATTATAGCTTAAACAACAAGGGCATTGGAGCACCTTGTGGAATGAATAAGACAATTCATGCACCACCCCCTTGCTCAAACTTTGAATTGTCAAAGAACAACATCATATTAGCTTTGTTGTCTAGATTTTTAGGTTTGGGTGACTATGATAATGCAAAAACTACATCATTAGGAAGCTCTATGACAAGAGGACTACTATCTTCGAGATGCACCTTTTCCATTTGATCAACTATGACTTGTCCCCTAATGGAATTTTGGCTAATGAATTCCAAATCAAATTCTATTAGTAGCATGATCCACTTTACAGTACGTGTATTATGATAAATCTTGCTCATCATGTACTACAAAGGATTTTGTTTGGATATCACATACGTCATATGAATTAGCATGTAATGATGCAACTTCTTCATTGTGAACACCACTGATAAGCACAAATTTTCTATGTATGCATACCCTAGCTCATAACTCACCAAGGTGTGACTGATATAATATATGGCTTGCTCTTTATCTTACACATTCTTTTGGGCTAACATGGTTCCCAATGCAAAGTTGGTAGCCAATATATATAGTAGGAAAGACACATCTAGCCTTGGTTGAGCTAGTATTAGTGGTGATGCCAGGTATTGCTTTATTTAAACAAAGGCCTTTTGACAGTCCTCATCCCAATTGAATAAGATCCCCTTGTGTAGCAGTCGATTCATGGGTCAGCATTTTTTTGATAATTATGCGATAAATAATTGTATGGATGCTACTTTGCCTTACAAGCTTCTTAGCTCTTTGATATTGGTGGGATGATGCATTTAAATAATGGACTTGACATTTGTTGGGTCGACTTTGATCCCTCATTTTGAAATGATGAATCCCAAGAGTTTTTTTGATCTTATGCCAAAGATGCATTTCTTGGGATTCAACTTGATATTATGTTCTATTAGGTGATCGAATACCTTTCTCAGGACCTCAACATTATCTTCACATAGTAATGACTTTTCTAATAAGTCATCAATGTAATCCTTAAGGATCTTGTGCATGTAGTCATGAAAGATGTATGTCATGGCTTGCTGATATGTGGCACCAACATTTTTAAGACCGAATGTCATAACCTTATAATAGAATGTTTCCTATGGCATTGTAAATACAATTTTGTGTTGGTCTTCAGGTTTAATATGAATTTTATTGTAACCAAAAAAACTATCCATTAAGGAGAGGATCTCATGACCTGTAATTGCATCTATGAGAGAATCTATGTTGGGCATTGAAAATAAAATTATTTGGTGTTGCCTTGTTGAGGTCTCTGAAATCCATATAGATATGAATTCTTCCATATGGTTTTCCTACGGGCACCATGTTTGATACCAATTCTAGATAGTTGATGAAAATAATAAACTCCACATCCAACAGTTTTTGCAATTCATATTTAACCATTAAAGCAACTGTTGGATGCATTTTCCTGAGTTTTTGCTTCACTGGATTTTTAGAAGGATCTAGCGAAAGGCTATGTGTAACAAATTTTCGGATCTAGACCTAACATGTCTTTATAAGTCCAAGTAAAGAGAGCAGGCCTCTCTTTCTGTAGAGGAATGAGGTTGGCACATTTCTCAAGAGATAGAATCTCTCCAAATTTAACCTTTTTAGGATTAGTGTGATCATTACTGATATCCACATAAAAGGTTTCCTCTACTGAGATGTACGATCATTTTTCAAGCTAGTGAGGTGTAGGAATCAAATGGATGTCATCCACTAGGTTTAAGGGTTCCACATTGGAATTATCCTTAGTGTGATAAACATCATGTGCACAGCCTAGTGCAAAATAGAAATGTTACAATATTTTTTCATTAGGGAAGAAATATTCAGGCTCTAGTGGTGAATCAGTGTGATCCCAATCAATAGCATCTACATTAAGACACAATGGTTTGGAAGGATCTATTGGGTTGTCAATTGGAGTGGTAGAATCAATGGAGATCATATTTATAGAATTGATGAAATATCTAGGACCACGTGTGTGTGACTCTTCACTGATGTAAGTTCCATACCTGAGGTGCGACTTTGATGGTATGGGGATCTTAGGATATGGTCTATGGATATATTATAAAATGGGATCATTTGGCTCAAGGATCTCTCTATATGTAGGCGATGGAGGGAAGACTATTCAATAGATCTCATCCGCATTAGCAGGTCTCACCCTGAGTCAAGGGCTAGGATATACCTCATGGTACATCTCATCCATGTCAACAGGATCAATTAGATGACGTATATGCCAAGGTCCAAGGTAGGCCATCTTGGTCTTGTTTTCATAGTCACTATCATCTATGAAATGTCTATTGTCCATAAATTCTAGTTTTGTATGATGACATACATATTTAGGCCCAAGGTAGACCATTTTTGTTTCATCCTCATAATCGCTATCATCTATGAAATGTCGATTGTTTGAGGGTTGTCTATCATCATCACTTCCAGAATCATACTCTAGTCCATCTCTTTCAGAAATGGACTCTATCTTATCCTCGTTAGAAGAAAATTCTAATTTAGAATCTATCATTAGATTAGTATTATGGATTTGTATGCCTGTGTCATCGATAGCTTCACAGATTTCAATGTCCAAGTTAGCTCTTGGCATGTCTTCTGGACCAGCTTCCACTAAGATGTCATGATGATAAATCGTAGGTGGCTTGATAGTAACCATAGTTACTAGTTAGTTACCCCTTCGCATGTAGGAAGGTTTAGGGTGATAAGGATTCCAATCCATGTTATCCCCTAAACTAAGATTCAGACAGTCGAGAGATGCTACTAAAAGCTCATATTATCCTCTTATATGGTATCCCAAACTGAACCTATCAGTTGGCAACTAATATTGTGGTTCAATGAGAGTTCGGTGTCCCTGATAAAATAAGCCTAGACCATAACCATGCCAATGGTAACTTTTGAAATAGCACAAGGTGAACTCAAGGTTGGATAAATAATGAACATTCACTGAGAATAGTTCATCATCATCCTCATCTATGAGTGTGCAATTAGCAAGTTGGTCAAGACATCCATAGATAAAATTTGTTTGGTTGGGTGGCACCCCTAGTGGTACCACCATCCCTATGAGAAAGTTATGGGCTTGAGGTATGCCCATGTCTTGTGTAGTCTTGATAAATGGTATGAATGCCATGTTCTATACTATATACTTGCTAGCCTGGGATTAACCAAATGTATGGTCACCTATGGTGTAGATGACCCTACTGAAGAAGTAGGTGAAGTAGGCTGAGGTGCCTCCTCGACTTGGTTTCGAGTGTCCCCTTCATCTATGGGACTAATAACCTTGATAGTTGCTACTTTGGTCACTTGCATTGGCTCATTTTTGCCCATAACTACCTTAATAGTCTTGTCATTCCTAGGCATCACGGATGTCGTAGGATTTATTGAAGTTGTGTGCTTCGCTAGTTGTGGTGCTAACATTGAAGGTCCTACACACACTTATTTTTATTTACCTTGTAGATGTTTGATGGGTGATTTTGGTCATATATCTAGATATGTTGAAGAGAGAATTAAATCTCCAGGTAAATCTACTTGGTTCACATATTTAAATGGTTCCTCATCAAAAGAGACCACGTGAACTTGTCCCTCATGTATATATTTAGTACATTGATGTAAAATTGAGGGAACGCAACATAATTATCTAATACAAGGCCTCCCTAGGAGGATGTTATACTGCATTGTACCTTCAATTACATGACACATCATAGGGATGTTCTTCAATCCAACCTGAATAAGAAGAACTATAGTACCTATCATTGAGCATAGTGCATCGTTAAATGCTCGTAAAGTGAAGGTTGAAGGTACAATGTACAATTTTTAAAACTTCAAGTATGTCAATGCCTTGGTTATAATTATATTGATTGAAGATATAGTGTTAATCAATACTCATTTGAATGGTGTGTGATTAATGCACACAATTATATGCAGTGGTGGATCCGCTATAGCAGTAGAGACCGCTTTAATATCATGATGATAAAATTGAATCACAGGATCTTTGCACTGCTGCACATATCCCACAAAATGTGTGAAGGCTTTAGGGTCCTAGGACTGAACTTCAATTGACCTTAGAATATCCATGAGTGTCTCCCTATGCTTAGGAGACTGCTAAATAAATTCAATTATTGACAACTTCATTGAAGCTATCTGTAGGCTTTGAACAAGCCTATTCCTTATGGTCACCATTGATCTAGTTGATGGGCCTAGCACATTTTGTGTTGGCCTTTGAGGGGGTGTAGATTGGACCCTGATTTGAGCTAGAGGTATATTTGGTCGCTCATACCTCACTTATGTTATGATAACATTGACCATGTCGATGAATCCTTGAGTTGGCAGTTAAATACATACTTGATTCACTTGGCTAGCATTGTTCCTATATGGCTTGTGATTTGGTAAGGTGTTCTTGAAGATCCCCATATTTTGGTTGTCTAGATCCTAAGGGTTGTCCAAAATTAGCTCATATTTTTCTATCATGTTTTGAACCAAATGTTTGAAACTATAACATCATTTGATGTCATGTACTTTCATCCTATGGTAAAAATAATATTGGTCTTACCTATACCCCTTTGGTTTGGGTTTATTGGGGTATTGCATATTGATCTCACGTAATTTGATGGTCTTAGCCTCACATAGTTGATGTAGGATAGACACCATAGTCTTTGATAGTGGTGTAAACTGGTAAGGATGGCACTTCTCCTTATTCTTACCAGGTTTGTACTGCACAGGAGGAAGTTGGTCCTGATAGTTTTGCTATTTTTGGCCCTTGTCCTCTTTTTGGAGGTTTAACACCACTTGGTTCACATGGGCCAATTTGGCTTGGTGATTTTGGTTTTTGGTGTTCTTATTGTTCCATTCCTTTCTATTTCAAAGCTTCAAGTCACCCTCCTATAACTTGATCTCCTTAATTAACTTAGATTGGGCTAAGGCTTCCTCAAATGTTTGATACTATTGCAACTACAACAATAATGAGATGTGCTTGGTACAACTCTTCATAAATATTTGATTAAGTTCTATTGTGGAAATGGAAAATGGTAACCTGGACATTAACTTCCTCCATCTATTTTCATAATCTAAAATTGGCTCATCATCAAACTATTTTAAGCCAACCAAATTGGATAGGTTTATCTTCTTCTTGACGTCGAAGGAGAAGCATTCAAGAAAGACATTAGCCAACTACTCAAAGCTGGTTATGTTGTGCCTTCTAAGCTAGTTGAACCACTCCAGGGAAGGTCCTGAGAGGATCATGATGAACATTCTCAAAAGCAAAGTGTCATTGCTTTGGATATGAAAGCACATATTCATAAAATATGTCACATGCTCTTGTGTGTCTTCGTCACCCTAAAATTTTTCCAACTTTGGCATCTCAAAATTATTGGGATATGTTGGACTTAGCATTGATAGGCACAAAGGTGCATTGTGAATCTTGCTCAAGGTTGGTTTTTGATATCCTATTCATTGCTTTTCAATTACCCTCACTTTTTCTACTAAGGCTTTGTAGGCTTGTGAAGACAAAATATCTTCTTCTTTGAGGGGTATCTGAGGACCTTTTGGAGGCAGATTTCTCTTGGGTCGAGGTGGAGGAAATGGCTTGTCCTCCTTCTCTACCAAGGAGATCTTTAGATATTGTTTCTCTTGATCATACTTGATCACCTCCATGCATTTATTATGCCCCTATTGTTTGAGTGCTAAGAACTATAATGTGTTTTGGGCATGTAATGAGCATGATTTTCAAGATGTTTAGGGTGCATATCTGGTTGCGATGTAGCACATATTTGTTGATGCTCCATATACTCACTTTGCAAAGGCAAATTGGTACAAACCAATCTATCCTCTCTCTTTGCATGCTCCTTTTGGTTAAGAATGCATTGATCATGCATACGTTGCTCATACAAGCATTGCCTTAGCAACATTTATCACTGAGTATCCCCTTCTTGAGGTGCTCGTATTCTACATGTACATCTTCCAATTTATCTTGAAAGATACACTTTTTTTGATATACCATCCTTTGTAAATGATTAATAAGATCAACCGTGTGGGACCTCTAGATATGATTCTCTATTCTAGGGGTCTTGTTTGTGTAAGCCCCAACATATTTATTTGCTATAATTTTATCTTTGTCTGTGTAGACGACATTGGTGTTGACCTGTAATATTTTATTCATGCCCTCATGGGTGGAAGGATGACGTATACTATGAGAATTCTTAGAGCATTCTATTGGCTCTCTAATAGTCCTATGTGTAGCCTCACTATGTGAACTCATGAAATGAGAATGCATAGACTCAGGTTTGTACCATAATTGCCCTCAGAACCTATCAAGTCCATTGAGATGCCTAGTTTACCATGGCTCATATGGTGGCATGCCATTGAATCCAACTTAGGACACATCAATTTTGAACCTATCAAGTTTATTGTTATTTGGAGTTTGAACAAGTCTATGCTCTGAAGTGGCCCTATATTCCTACCCATAACTGGGTGGATTTTTTGGTTGTATTTTATGGGATGATCAAGGCCTTTAGCCACACTCTGCTCTATCCCTTGAGAAGTGTGCATCACCTCCTCTGATTGGGGTTCTCTGATGAAAACACCCATGCATCGAGTTATCACCTTTGAGGCTAGCCAAATGTGGTTTGGCATCCTCCTATGGTTGAGTTTGTGGCCTATTTTCTTGTGCATTTTGTGGAGCTTTTACATTGAATTTGGTTATGATTCGACGTTCGCCTTTCCATGTGTGAACCATAATGTGTATTATCTCTTGTGTAGATTTTATAGCAAACAAAGCATACAATTATGATTATATATTTTAAGGATTTCTTGTGACTCTAAACTGGTTTGATGTATTTGAAATGTGTTGAAAATTTAAACCATTATTATCATGTTTGAAATTGTTGATGTAATGCTCAAATAGTTTAATGTTTTCACTTGTATGTTCACAACTCAATAACCAACAATGAAAGTCATGGTCATGTAAACCCCCAAAAGTCTGGATATGAAACCCAAACCTGGGCAAGGAGCACAAGTCCTATAGATTGTCACCCAGCACACTATGCACAAGAACACACCCCTTCGAATAGGGATGAGGGCTATTTTGCACAGATATGATGGATCTTGGAGTCGGTATTGGCCAAAAGAATAGGGTTTGCAGGAGTTGAGCCAACAGGTGGAAATGATTGCCATCATCATTAAAATATACTAGTGGATGGTTGTGAATGCCATATCAATAGCATTTAAGTGTTGTGTGGTGTGTGTGTGTTCATTTTAAGCTTGTATGTAAACAAAAATGCATCACCAAGCAAACATGCTCTTTCCTACATGCCTAGAATAAAAGCATTTTAGATTCATAAAGATGCATGTATTTAACTAAATGAGATTTAGAGAATGTATTTACATGATAAAATTGGCCTCTGGTTGGGCCCCAAAAAGCAAACTCTATACACAACTTTTAACTACTAGTTGTTGGTATGTGCTGCTAACAGTGCTTGTCACAAGATAGAATCGTAGCCCAAAAACTTAGTCATGGTTGAAAATTACAGCTAAGAGTGCTAGCTAAAGCTATAAATTATGGTTGATAGAGGATATAAAATTTTCATTAAATTTTACCTGCTACAGTTTTTCTAAGTGATCTACTTAGCTACTATCAGGCAAGAATGAAAAATAAGAAAACGAGAGGAACACGATTACCTAGAAATCCTCATTTTATGGAGAGATAGACTGCTTACTATCTATCTTTCTACTCTATTTCTAGCCATGGCTATCAAGCACAAATGAGATTGTGTTACATGACTATTAAGCACAACTAAGACTTGCAAAAAAAAACAAAAAGAAATTAGTTATCTATAGTGCAATTTGTGGGGTTTCAATCATGATCACCATCTGTACTATTGTAAAAGGCATGTACCTAGACTATTGCATCAATTATGTAAATATTTAAGCATTTAAACCACAAATAACAATGAATTTATAAGAAAATGATAATTTATTTTATATTAACATCATGAAAATTGATTACAAATACATCCTTCTTAGGGATACCAAATTCTTGATACAATTGATACAATTATGAAACCCCTAAATGGGGATGGTACAATTCATAGGATCTTTATGATAGATACAAACTGCTTAATGCTCAAGAAAGCCTTCTTCTCGCTCATTTGGAGGAATATGTTATCAATAATGGTTTCAAATATCCATATCCTATGAATCTACATTCAAGAAACAAGATTAAAGAGTTAATAGGAAAGGATGCCTCTTGTGATAAGGCTCTTGATAGGGATTTACATGAATTATGTCAAATATGCTAAGAAAACATGTAAAATTATACATATGACTATAAAAAATTTAAATTATTACAAATAATGATAAGAACATAATAAATCTAGCTATTATGAAGCATAATTTGCATTGAAAACTTGAAATGAATCAAATCTAAAGAAACTAGTACAAATTGATAAATGCAAGAAAATAAGAGCAAAGCTACCTTTAATTCCTAGAATTAACCATAAAAGATCATAAATGAAAGCTAATATATGTCGTATCTACCTAATTATATTCTTAGAATGAAAATCATACAGCTAAAATGAGAGAAATCAAGAATCAAACCCTAGTCGCAGGTTTCAAGCGGAACTGGCTTTTAAGCCATGGTTGAGGTGAAAGTGCTCTTTCTCTTGTAACCAAGGCTTGGATCTCAAAATTCCTCCATGGAATTGATGATAAAGGGTCACCTCTATGTCCAAATATGGATTTATGGTTGAATTTGGTAAGATTCACGTTCAATTGGCTTAAATTTACTATTGGTGCTCCTTAGTCCTTTGGAAGCTTCATTGATGAATTCATGCTTGTCACTCCATAATTGGCCAACACTTTGACTCTCTTCAAGGGGTTGTCACTTCACTATCCATTTTGGTAGAGTCTCGTTGCATAAAATCGAAGGTCTCTTCTCCCTTTCTCCTCAATTTAAATTGGGGTCTTATAACCCTCTCAAGTCTTTGGTCTAGCTTCATGGAGAAGCCAAGATCAAGAAACAAGAGGTTGAATCAGTTGGGAAGAAGAATCTAGAAACGTCTTCACTCGAAATCACTTGAAATATATTTTCCAAGGCTGTTGTAACTGATTATGGATTGGCTCGATATTCTTGATAGTTGCAAATCTAGTCATGGATCCTAAGCACAACTAGAATCCTTAGCCATGGGTGTTAGTAGCAGCTAATATCTTAGCTACGGATGCCATCTACGGCTAAGGCTGAGTAGGCCAAAGTTGCCTAAATTTAGTGGTTAAAACCATTTCTTTATCTTGGAATGGTCCAAGATCATTCATATGGTTTGTATGGATGCCCATATGAGTAGTCTGCTAAACATGACATGATTTAGGTATCTACATATATATATATATATATATATACATATATATGTATATATGTATATATATATATATATACATATATATGTATATATGTATCTATATATGTATATGTATACACACACACACACACACATATATATATACCAATTTGTAAAGTAACCTAATAGCTCTTTACAAATGGATTATTTATATCATCAATGGACCCTAAGCGGTGGCCTCTTAGCTTAATAAATACCAAGTGCTTAGGCAATTATGATTGATATATGTTTTTGGGTAGGTCCTATCATAGGACAATTTATGTCCTATAAAATAAGCTTACATATAAGTAAATATGTATATATAGACCCATTATAAAGGCTAATCGAACAAGTATTTTCAAAAGGATAAGAGCTTAGGTGACTATGATATGTTTTTGGGTAGATCTTGCCCTAGGATATTTTATGTATTATAAAATAATTTATTGCTAAGTGATGGTTCTTCTAGCCTATATTATGAAAAAAAATTAGATAATTTTTATATGTATATATATTTTTGGGTGGGTTCTACCATAGGACATCTTGTGTCCTAAAATATTTGTCTTGACATAAAATAATTTATTGCTAAGCAGTGGATATTCTAGCCTAAATTATGGAAAAAATATTAAATAATTTTTTATTAATATATATTTTTGGGTAGGTCTTGTTGTAGGATAAATTGTGTCCTAATATAGTGCTTTTATTTTTGTATAGTTTATGTCTTGATATAGTGCTTTGATTTCCCTTGATCAAGATAATTCATTGTTTTGATTGCTCATTTTATTGATACCTCCATTTTAGGGGTTTTTAAAAAGAATTAGGGATCTTTCCATCAATATTATTGATGTCATAGGATTATTATTCTTTTAGAATATTGTTAATAGATTCGAAAGAAGTCAAATAATTTTTAGAACAATGTTACTAAAAATGATAGGAATTATGTGTAATAAGGTGTCATCATTTGAAACCTGTAGATACCTAAAACATGTCATGTTTAGGGGACTACTCATATGGGCACCTTTGCAGACCATATGAATGAGCTTGGACCTTTCCAAGACTAGTAATGACTCTAATCACTCATTTAGGGCATTCTAGGCCTATGCAGCATTAGTTGCTAATGTCAACAATGGGTAAGATCCTAACCACTCATGATCATAGTGGCTAAGCACTAGCCATAGATGTTGATAGTGGCTAAGGTAAGCCATACCCTTAGCCACACTGAGTAAGAGTGGATAGTCTTATAACAATCTTGGTCTTATTGAGCCAAGAAAAATCAGTTGCAACTACCCAAATTGTAATTTTTTTGGATATTTTTTGGGTTGGGAAGCTTCTAGATATTTCCTCCCAACTGCTCAAGCCAACTAATTCTTGATATTGACTTCCTTGAGAATCCAATATTGGGATTTGGGTAATTCTATTTATAAACCCCCCAAAGAGGCATAATGTTCCCAAATTCATTGTAGCGAAGCTCTGTCAGATTGGAGAGCAATTTCACATCCCCTTTAGGAGTAAAAAAGTGTTGTCTAGTTGAGCAATGACAATTGTGCATGCATCAATGGAGCTTCCAAAGGCTTGAAGAGCAACCTTGCTATGTTCTCTAGTAATTCACTGCAAATCTGAGACAATTCATCCCAAAATTGTATCTTGAGACACAATTGACCTATTGAACACCAATTGCATACTTGAATTGATATTTTTGATTGAGGATTCAAAGGGTAGAACCCCTATCCCACAACTGCTATATTTTATAGTGGCCCATAGGTGCAACCACTACACTTGATAGTATCTAGTAGAGCCAACTGTTCTGCTTGATAGTGGCTAGGTTTTGATTAGTCATTGCATGCATTTTAGCCATAGATTTATCATTATTTGTATTTGTTCAATTTTATCTAGCATAGATTAATCATTTTTACTCCATTTCCATGATTTATTCTTATTTTTACAAGCATATTTACATTCATATGAGTATTAATGTTATATTTAAGCATTAGGCTTATTTATTGTATTTACTTAGAAATTAGCCTCATCATGAAAGGCTTCATGTGCTACTAATGTGCTTTGTTGTTTCTTTATATGCAGATAATAGATCTCTCAAAGACAAAGCATATTTCAAGAGTCTTCCTCTTGATATTGGATAAGGAGGCATCCTAGTAAGTCCTCAAGAAAATTGGTGTTACAGTGAAGGCCATTCAAGTGCATCTTTCCTCATTGAGGGGTCTCAACTATTGTAAAATATTATATCAATTTGAGTTACTACCTAAGAGGGAGAGATTGTAATCTAGCTTCATCATTTTTTTTTAAAGATAAAAACCCCTTGCGGAGCTACCTTGGTTTGAGATACCACGAACAGGGGGTTCTACACCGTCAAAGTCACCCGAGAGTCGCACCCGACCCTGCCCGCACCAACATTATCAATTGTATTTTGGATACCTAGTTTAGCTTTTTGGTAGGGTGGATATTTGAACCTGGGACCTCCCTTGGAGGATTGCCCTCTCCTCTCCAACTCACCTACAACACCTGGGTTAATCTAGCTTCATAATTTTTAATAAAATATCACCCCCATTTCTTGAATATCTTTTATTCATGCAAATAATTACTTGATTTTATTTGTAAAATTGTTATATGCTTACAATAGTGTAGATGCATGATTTTTACCTTTATAAAAGTGGTGATCATGGCTGAAATAGCACTATTTTTACATTGCTAACTTGTGTTTTTATGCTTTTCCTATTGCAGGATCAGTCACTCTGAGAAACAATGGCTAACAGTCCTAGCCACGGATGGTGTCAATGGCTAGCATCACAGTCGCTCTGATCAATAGTGACAAAAAAAAAACATAAATAAAAATAGTCAAAAACTCATTTCTTCGTTAGATGAGGATTCTATGCTAAGTGGTCTTCTCTAAATTTATTCTATTATGTATGTATTTTTGTCTATCTGAAGATAAATTGTAGTTTAATTAGGAAACATAGAAAAATTTTAAAGGTAAATTTATGAAAAATCCATGTTTACTACTAGCCACCTTTAGGAACAATGACCTCTATTGTTAGCCACCCTAAATAATAGTGGCTAGGTTTTATGACTGCTAATCTATATAGTGGTTGAGTCTGTTGCCTACTATACACAATAGTAGCCCCTGTTTAAACTGTGTTTTAGGGTTTGCTTGCTTGGGGCCTGATAAAATGATAATCTTATGTTAATTTTGCATTAGACATTCTAATTTTTTTTTAATTTACATGGTGGAATTAGTAGCCACCATGAATCCGGGCAGGTTATCCATCTTTTATGGCCACCATAGTATTCTATGCTATCCACCCTAGAAGCCGCCACACAGATCTTCGCACAGTCCACCCCTATAACCACCATGCCACAATCATTTTAAACCTTTTACATCGCTGAAAGCACCAAGAAAGGGACAAGCGTTCAGTCCGGCGAGGCCCGAGATTTGAACCTTGGACCTCCGCCCACTTATGGGGTTTGGATGAACCAATTGGTCTACAACTCAGACCTAGACATTCTAAATTTTAAAGAGAATTTAGTCTTGCATTTTTCTAAAAATGAAACATTATTTTCTAGGCATGTAGAGAAAAATCATGAATGCTTCTTGATGCATATTTCCTTAATACAAAATTAAAAGGAACACACACACACCATAATCCAAATTAAACATCAATGGTGTTGGGCTTTCACATCCAACCCATTGATCAAGACCAACGGTGGAAGTTATTACCACTCGGTTGGCTTGTCTAAAATTGTATCATTGGGACCCATTCATGGCTAAGGTCGACCCAAGAAAAATCCTACCCACATAAAATCATATGCACTCCTCTTCAGAGGGTGTATAGATTTCTATGATGTGTTGGGTGAGGGTTGGTAGTACCTATTCTACCTCGTCAAGTATGGATTTTATCCCCATATTATGGCGTGTGTGAGTATATAGGTGAAAACCTCTGAAAAATTAGGTATAACATCAAATTTTGAAAAACACGATAAGAGTTCAGAGTATATTCACAATAAATCAAAATGCATAAAACAATTTTTAGGACACACATCTAATCCTTAAAAGAGATAATCATATTATCTACTTTGTGTGTTTCTTTATTGTTTGGATAATCAACATAAGATCCTCAATTTGGGACCAAACCCTAATTTTTTCAAATTAAATTTCTACTTTTTGATTCTGCATCCAGTGAATTGAAAATCGTGCAAATCAAAGCTTTAATGAAAACTTTATGTTGGTTTTATGATTACTCTATTTTTGAGTGATTTTTAAGCCTAAAATAGGGAAAACTATACTAAATAGTCATAAAAGCCCTAGACAACCCCCAACAAATTTTCAAATTTGTTTTGTTATCTTAGTTAGCCCCTTGTGCACCCCTCATACCATTTTTTAGGCCTAGCTCTACATTTTCTAAAAATTCCCCAAATTGGTCATTTTTCCACGAGCCCCGGTTGGCCAAATATTCCAAAAATACAAATTTTGAACCGAAAGTCACTTTTTGGAGTCATATCCCATTGTGATCAGCTCATCACACTAATTTATTTGGTATATAAAACCCATGATTTTTTTTTTAAGTTAAATTTTTCTTCAGTATGGGTTTGCTTCAATATTTGCCTAGTCACCACATCATGACAACTATGCATAGTCGAGCTCAATCATGAACCAGTGAAGAAAAAAACTTAAGAAGAAGCCTTGAATGCCTCCACTATATGCTTGAAGATCTCACAAATCTTGCATGAAACCCTGATAGTCATCACACCCACTGTTCTCCTGAGGATATCACCATTCCCGCACAACACCCTTATAGTCATCACATCCACTGTAGTCCTGAGGATCTCCCCATTCCTGCACAACATCTTGATAGTCATCACACCCACTATTCTCCTGAGGATATCATCATTTCTACATGATGCCCTAATAGTCATCGTAAAACCACTTCCTCACATAGGATATCTACTCACCGAGATGATAGGGTTACCACAACCATTACAAGACCTAACATAGCTAAATCCCCTCGTAGTGAGGTGAAAAATCAACGGTATTACATAGTGGATCACATAGATTAGCTACCTTGACCTAAAGCTAAATAGAGAAAGAAATTATATTGATATAAATTGGAAGACTTGCAACACGAATGAGCCCATTTAGAGCATGAGCATGCAGAGTGACAGAGGTTCCACCGCTAGTAGCTATACAAGAAATGCCTACATGAGGAGAGAATCCTTGAAGAAAAGTTATGTGAAGAACAATCGTATAAGGTAATGCATGAAGAAGTGTCCACTCCTAGTTCCCATAGGCAACAAAATATTGTGAGGCTCAATGCAGTGGTGAAGCCATCATCACTAACTTTATATCTACCATTATTATGAATTCCTCCATATGTTCCTTCTACATCATCAACATCCTCTAATGGAAAAAGTTTTAAGGATCCAATCAAGGAGATTCTACCACCTTATCCCATCACCATGACACAAGATATAATTTTACCTAAAGATGATGAGGAAATCATAGTAGTGCCTGTCGATTCATTATTGCCTAGACTATCAGCATCCAGTTCACTTCATGATTCGGCTCATTCAACTAGTCTCAAGCTAGATGAGCACATAATGAAAGACATGAAATTCATACCTATCCTCAAGTCAATGAAGGATATAGATTTTCATCCCATTGAATCCTCACCCATAAGAACCATCCTTGATTCAATACATAAAATTGGGAGACAAGATTCTAGTCAAAAACTCCCTAAGTAGAGCAGTGAGGCATGCATAGCTCATCTAAGAAAATAATTTATTGGAACAATCAGTTTGATAAAACAGGATGAACATCCTAAAAGTCCATATTTCATTGCCACAATAGTGCTATCCTTAGAGTCATCTAGCATAAGCGAGCAATATTTGCCATTGATCCTACAACATATCCTAGATCGCCTAGATAGGATAGAGGCACAAATGGGTCATCAAAATGATGTGTTATAGTAGATAATGCATCATCTCACAAGCATGGAGCTATAGAAGCAAATTACATCTGAGGTCAAACCACCTCCTATAAAGTTGTAAGAAAATACAATCTTGCTCAATCAAGTCCAAAAGAAGCAATGCCATTCACCTCACATTTACACACCTTTGCTCGAACCTATAATATCAATTTTTATTATATTATGCAAGGAAAAAACCATAAATTTACCTAAGTCTCATCCTTTAGATCCAAGCCACCTAAAACCTAAAGAATATAGGGAAAACTTACACTACATGTACCATAGATTAGATGGTCATGATATTCAATCATGTTGTAGTTTCAAGAACATAATACAAAATATGCTTGAGAAGAATCAACTTTTCATTGATAGCCTTATCAATACCAAATATCAACAAGTGATACCTAAGAAAATGACTGAGACACCTATATCTCAGCCACTGCATCATCCTCATCAAAAATATAATTAGCATATATTGACACCTTTAACTGAATCCATGGACACCATCATTCATAAGCTGCAATAAATGAAGATAATTATTTTTCTAGATATACCCCCGTACAACACATATAGATCAAAAACTCATAGGGAGGATCACACTTACCTCTATCATCGAGTGAGGGGTCATGATATTAGCTATTATCATGTCTTTAGATATGTAGTCCAGGACCTTATCGATAGGAAGATGTAGACACAAAAAATTGACCCACTTTCAGTGGGCAATCTTCCTTAGAGCCCCTAAGAGGTCCCTAACCCCTACCCAAGGCAAGGGAGGGCCTCTTTTCCCCCTGCCTTGCCTCCCTTAGCCTTTTTAGTGAAATCATGCCCGGTTGCGATGGGGTGCAATTTCATGGAAGCGATATCGTGCCCCATTGGCACATGGCATGATTTTGCTATTTTAGGGTTTTAATTATTAAAACCTAGGTTTAAACCTTTTCTAGCATGTTTTGCATTGACCTATGTTGTTTTCCCACTCTTTTCACCCCGATTTTCATCTATAAAAGGAGGGGTTAATCTCACTCTTTTAACACGATGATTTTAGACACATGATTACCAAGCTCAAAATTCTTATGATTGATTTATGCTCACATTTTGCTTTCGCTCTGCTTCCTATTTCTTCTACAAGCTAACCCCAAAGTGTGAATTTTGGATTTGATCTTCTACTGCATTGATTGGATTGCTATTTGGGTTGGTGGATTCGTGTTGTGGTTTAGACGGAGAAAGAGTGCCTATCCGGATACTTCGATCTCCTCTGTCTACTTCTGCATCATCCATCAGGTTCTGTGTGCTTTATTTCTATATTTATTTTGCGTGCTGCATTCATATTTTATTTTTTTCTTGTCTTTAGTGAAATTGCACTTGGTATTAATGGGGCATGACTTCGCTTGCCCATATTAGGGTAAACTATTCGTAGAAGCGAAATCGCACCCGGTCTAGATAGGGCGCGACTTTGCTATTGCGTTATCACGCCCACTTCAAGCGAGGCACAATTTCACCTGGGAGTAAACCGGGGGCAATTTTTGGTTTTTAAAAATTTAGATAGGTTCCTTACTGCATCTAGATCATATTGGCATACTTCATTTTCTATTTCTCTACTGTTGCATTACTATTTTATGATTAAATCTCCAAAGGTCAATTTTCACTTTTGTTTTCAAAGGTCATCTAAAGGACCTAGGGGGCTTGACTGTTGCACCTCCAAGCATTACTATACAATGGCCTAAGTAGGCCCCCTAACGCTGATCACATTTTTTTAGTGTTTCCTAAGTTATCTTGCAGAAATAGGTATTTCTGATATCATTGGACAAGAGGTAGAAAAGGCTAGGATCAACCACCGGTCAAGATAAGTGTTCTATTTGTTCTATTGGTTATAAATATGATTTGAATATCCATTATAGGCATCTAAAAAGTGAAAAGCATATAGTGTGCATCTAGGGTTAATATTGTGCATTTATCTTGTGCCCTTGCTTTAAAGGTTTTTTGGATAAAACCCTAGGTTAGCAAACATTCAAAGAAAGAATCATATTAGGTTAGCTATTGTATTCTTGCATTCTATTTTTTGCATTGTCCTTTATATTTCATAGCATAGATCTAGAAAGGCCAAACTTAGGTGATTGCTTGAAACTGAACACATCAAACATCCTAAAAATCTTGAGGACTTGGAGCGAGTCCTTAAACCATTCCTGGTGAACCCATCCCCCTAGCACCGAGTGTAGAGAACAACATACCCTCGCGGTTCACCCCATAAGGCTCTCTTCTTGTGGATCTAGCCAATTTGGGAATTGTACATGGTAGGGCAGTTTTCCCCCTCTACATATTTGGTGAACCCGATGTGAACACCTCCTTTCTTTTGAAAACTCTAAGCAAGATCATTAATTTTATTTGAAAACTCTTAAATAGATTAAAATCTGTGTGTTAGTGTTTTTCCCTAGCTATTTTCACTACTTCTAATGGCTCCCTTCCTTAGAATTCAGAGGAAATAATTAGAATCTGATTATATTCCTTTGGAAGATGATCAAATTGATAGGGAAGACCCTAATGTAGGTCTAGAAGAGCAAGAAGAGGTAGATATGGAAACTAATACCAATCTTGATCCTTATGTTGGACCCAATGGTAGCTTTGTCTTTTCATCATTTGATCATATTTGGGAATTCATGAAAGCTCATAAGGAGAAGCTATTGGAATATGTAGAATGAGAAGCCCATATTGAAAAAGAGGATGCTACTCCTTCTCCTCCCATTGGGTCTCCTATGCTTAATCATGATAATCCTACATCTCAATCCATGCATCTCAACAATCTGAAGAACCAAGTGACTTGTGCTACTACTAATACCACCAATGTTGGAAGGAATCTGCAAGTCCCTCTAACTAGTAGTGGCACACAAAATTGCTTTCAATTTCCTCCTTCATATTCTAATGTCAACACTATTGCTTCTATTCCACCAAATGTTAGTTGTCCATTTTCACAAAGTGCCACATATAACCAAAGTATCCAAAACTTGAATCAAACATCAGGACTTCAACATACATATACTTCTCCTTTGGGAAGTTTGGGAAACATACACAATAACAATCCAAAAATGTAGAATTTGGAAAATATGGTGAATCAGTTGGTTTCAAGGATGGATATGATTCAGCCTTCAGGGTTTACATACAGTTATAAGGAAATGTGTAGTCAGCCATTGGATCCTATTGTTGTTGCTAGACCTTATCCCAAGCATTTTCCTATGCCAGTTTTACCAATCTATAAAGGGATAGAAGATCCAATAGAGCATCTAAGAGGATTCAGGATAGCTTACCATGATCTTGTTTATGATGATATGCTTCTATTGAAAATATTTCCAAAGAGTCTTGTTGGAGTTGCATTAGAATGGTATTATCGATTGCCCAACTATTCTTTGAAGAGCTTTGAGAAGACTACAAAGATGTTTGTTCATCAATTTAGTGCTTATATTGAAAAGGAAGTGACAATGAGAGATCTATATGATCTAAAGCAAAGTAAGGAAGAAAGTTTTTTAGAATTTCTAGCTCGTTGGAGAAGTTTAGTTGGTCGATTAAGACAACCTATGTCTCAAAAATATATGCTTGATATATTCATTGGCAATTTACAAGAACATATATCTTATGCATTAGAAACTACTACTATCACATCTCTTGATCAAGCAATTGAGTTAGCAAGAAAAGTGGAACAAGCTCTCATTAGAAGAGGTCAGCTTAAAACTAAAGAAGAAAAGCCTACTAAGTCTCAACATAAGAATAAGCATACAGGGGGTGATAGTGATAGTAGGCCTATTAATAATGTCACTAACAACCTACAAAATATTGTACTTCAGAAACCTCCTCAAAGGAATTTTACCAGACTTAATATGCCTATGGAAGTAGTTTTGAAACAACTATTGGAAGCTAAGGCAATTGAACTACCTCCTGTAAGACAACCAGATACTACAACTCATTGGTATAAGGTAGGTCAATATTGCACATATCACAGAGTAGAAGGACATTGGACAAACTCTTGTAAGAAGTTGAAGCATGTGGTTCAAGATTTGATTGATGCAGGACGCATTGATTTAGGAAATTCCTAAACTTCAAGTAATCAGGCTCCTACTCAACAAGCTCCAACAACAAATCAAGATATGGGAATATTCAAGGATCCATTACCAAAGCATGATCAACAAGAAGCCAATCAGGTGGCTCATCAAGATGATTCCCCATGCCATAATAATGTGGTTGGTATGGTTGGGGTAACTACAAGGAAACAAGCTCAGAATCAGCAAAATCAGCAAGGATAGAGTTCAGCACCACAGCCCAGTTCAGTTTTGAAGGAGAATCAGAGAAAATATTTAGCTACAAGAATTCCACCTATAGTGTTGAAACCACAACCACAGATTTCATTTGATCTTCAGAAATAGTTAGCTAATACTCCAGCAAAAATATCAGTTTTAGAACTTTTGCAAACTTCTCCTGATCATAGAAATGCTTTAATGGAATTTTTAAAACAACAATCTGTTTCTTCAGACATTGCCCCTGATGCCATAGTTGATGTCGTAGGTTCTTTTGGGATACATCATGTCTCATTCTCAGATGATGATAAACCTTCCTCAAAATTACATGGAGATTCATCACTTTACATCACTGCACTTATTGGGGATACCCTTATCAAGCGAGTTTTGATTGATAATGGCTCATCCCTCAACTTGTGTACATATCAATTCTTTCAAAATTTGGATTAAAAGAGGAAGATTTAACAAAATTTGATATCATTATTAAAGCTTTCAACAATGAGTCCCAAGAGGCCTGTGGTGTCATATCTCTTCCATTAAAAGTGGGGCCTAGAATATTGGATACTTTGTTTTATGTGGTTCATTGTCCTACATCCTTTAATATTCTTCTTGGGTGACCTTGGATTCATGCAATGAAGGTCGTCCCTTCTACTTTTCATCAATGTCTCAAATTTGAATTCAAGAATCAAGTTGTCACCATTTCGGGTGATCCTCGACCATTTGAATTTTGTTCAAATATAGAGTTAGCTCAATCTGAATCTTACTCCTGTCCTTCTATTTCTTCAACAATTTCTCCATGTTCCTCATCTCAAATTTTAGAGCATCTTCAAAGTTTAAAAGTGAGTGAGGAACATAAACCCCATTCTTCATCCTTGGATCATGATAATCAGTTTCTTCAAGAGCCTCTTCTGGATCTAGCTAAGCTACCACCATCACCTCGAACTATGGGTTTGCCCCATAAGAAGGGTGATGTTGTACACATTGGCATGTGTACCTTTGTCTTTGGAGGGACTGCCTTCGAAGAAAATATTCATGGTAGCAACCCATCTCCTAGTGAGCGCTCTTTTGCTCAATGTTATCTCACTAATGATTATCCCCTTCCTAAGCAGATCCTATCTAGTATGGGATATGCAGGTAAAGGATTGGGACCACAATAGAAAGGTATTCAAGAACCTTTGGATGTTGATATTTGGCCTGGGAGATGTGGTATAGGTTTTATACCTAATAAAAATCAACCTTTGCCTTTTGAGGATGATGACCATCTTATGACTTATGTAGAATATATAGAATATCAAAATATGATAATAGCTGAAAATAAAAGTGTTAATTTTGCTTCTCCTCCAAAGCTAATGTCTTGTAATATGATTGATTCTGTTTGTTCTAAAAATAACATTACTTATGTGCAAGAGAGTGGTGGATCTTTATATAATGTTTGTTTTGCTAAAAATAATGGTGTTGTTAGAAAATGTAGTGATTATCGTGCCATGGATGTCAAAAGAAGAGCCCTAGAGGAACTTTCCCATGATTTTTATCATCGATAAAATGCACTCCTTGGGGATATCTTCGATCCGACACCCCATGGCATGCTCATTTATTTTAATAAGATGAATGGTGCATTTAGATTTTGCATTGATTTCAATTTTGTATAAAAAAAAATTATCATGTAGTTGCATTTGCATTTCCATTGCATCCACCTGCTTGCTCATATTGCATTGTTGCTTGTCATCCTTGCATGATTGCTTGACATCTAAAGAACACCTTGCATGTTTTCCTATCATAATTGCATGATTGATTGTTCATGACTGCTTGCTCATATAGATTTTTGGGGATTTTGCAACAATGGCATGTGATGATACCTAGTTAGGACATAGCTCACATGCATTGCACTTCTCACTAGGACTCTGATGCCTAGCAAGATCCCCCCTAGGGACTCTTCCCTTCCTTCTTATTATGATTGCTTCTTCTCCTTCTCTCGATTTATTTGTCATAATAATGCTTTCATTCACAAAGTCTTTTTAAGATCCCTATCCAGGATAGCACTTGCATACTATTTATCTACATATTACACCCCACATGGGATACTTATACATCCTAGTGGGTATTGCATTGTCTATGATCTTCTATCGGGTCATACTCTCTTTTGACTCAATAGGCTTAACACCCCATTATAGGATAAGCTCCTTGGTCAGTTTCAGTAGACCTCGACATACATCCTAGCGGGTAAACACCTCATAGAATTCAATAAGGGAGAAACCACCCATAGTGGGTCAGACTCCACACATATTTTTACACTACTGCAAGTGCTAAACCTATAGTGGGTCTAGCTCTCTTTCTGAAATGATCTATGGTATCTAACTACACTGGTTCCTCATAACCTACGCTAGTTCCATACTATGGGTCATTAGTTCTTCTCCTTTTCAGATGGTTGACCTTTGGATCCTCTTCTTCTTCTTCCTCTTCCTCTTCTCTCCTCTTCTTCTTCTCTCTTCTTTCTTCTCTCTTCTTTCTTCTCCTCTTTCTTTCTTTTTTATTTTCTCCTTCATCCTTCTTATTTTTTTTTGGTAAGTTAAGGAATTTTATTAAGGGGGCATTTGAAAGGTGCCCCAACACCTTAGTACAACTAAAAAGAAAATGATGCAAGGATTACCAAAAAATGCATCCTAGAGGACCAAACAAAAAATACAAGGATTCAAGAATTACAAAAAGTGAATCCTAGAGGAACAAATTGAAACATAAAAAGACCAATAGGTGTAAAACCAAAATATGGAGAAACCCCAATGGGTCAACAACAGTAGCCTAGAAGCCATTTAATCAATGAAATGTGCCTTGATAGTTTTCTTTTCACCTTCCTTGGTCTCATCCTTAGGGATGTCCTTGAAAAATTCCTTGGTGATCTCTACGACATCATCCTTTTTCACCTCATATTTACTGGCAATAATAGAATTTGTAGGGGCCTCCTCATCGAAGGTATCATAGAAGAACAAAAAATTGAGTGTGTTCCTTTGGTCATTCAATTGTGATATAACAATCCCTATAGAAGTCGAGGCAGTATCCAAATGGGTAATAGTAGCAGACGTAGTTGATAACAAATTTCTATAGGTATTTTTCAACAAGGTCATTGAGGTCATCCTCATCCTCTACCTTAAAATTCTCAGGACTCTAAATTTCTTTATTCTTGAGCCGATTGGAACTCCTCGTGGGAGTAACTTCCACTTTTACCTTCTTCCTAGCACTATGAGGGCCTTGACATTTTTCTTCCTTTCCTTTTATTTTGGCTCCTCTCACCTTTGAAGCTGGTGTGGAAGAAGTGTCATCTTTTGTATTATCCTGAATGGTGATGTTACCCTTGGGAAACTTTTGCAATAGAAATGCATATAGGACCTTGAAAAGGCCTTGGTGAGAAGGCCAAGATTCTTCCTTCTTGGTATGAGTTGAGGTTATAGTGTAATCCATAGATAAAAATAGAAATTTTGGAATATTAAGTAATTTTGATTCTTTGAAATGATTGAAAAAAGAAAGGTGAAAGCTACGGAGCTGGGAATCAGGGTCATCAACTATTATGTATTCCATGATAGGTTTCATTACTTCCTTCCATGGTGTGGGAAGATCCTTGTGGTATAATCCCTTCTTAATGAGCTTCCTAATTGGTGATGTAGGTTCAAACTGACTTACCTCCACTTCCCAATTATGTTTGTCTCTTCTCATAGTGTGACCAACAGCAAGTTGTTTGATCAACTCTACCAAGAGGTCCATATCCACCAGGAAATCCACATTGTAGATGGTGATGACTCCCTTCTCCCATGTTGAAGCAAATTCCATGTTGACGTTGTAGTCAATTCCTAAAAACAACTTGAAAAAGGGAATAAATCCCTTATCATTGAGGATTGCTTCAGCAATGGGGTCAATGGAGTAAGTTTCAAGCTTAATGTAAGACATCCTAGTGACTCTTAGAGGAAGGGGATAAGATATGAGGATAAATAGGGGATGAACAACAAAATTTCTAAGCAAGGCTTATATAAAGCCAAAAATAATATGGACATTTCAGAATACCCTTTACAAATATTATCACAATAAGCCCTCATATGGAAAGCTAACATGCCAGAAAGGATGGACCAATGGACTCCAAAATTTATACAAGAAGAGTTTCCAACTAAGAGAATCAGTCATGATAATAGAGAGGTGTGCCCAGAAATGGAATGGTTGACCAATTGGGAAACATGGGAAACTGAACATGGAAAGAACAAAGATCAATTTAGAAGCCCAAGATATTGAAATGCGAGAAAGAGTAGGGATGAAAACGGATCTTGGAACCATGCAACTAGAGAAAGAAATAATAAAAGGCTATAAGTAGTAAGATAAGGCCCACACTTGGAAGAAAAGCCCGCAATCATGGAAAATGATGGAGGAAAAAAAATTTGACATGATAAAAATTAAATCCTAGGTAAAATGTAGCATAAATAAGGTGGTGACATGAATGTTTTACATAGATATTATGTATTGCTCAAGAGGAATGTGCCAAGGTATTATTTCCAATATGAATATTTGAAAATGGGAATGCCTAGGAACAACAATTATCATTATGGAAAGGATTTTAGTAATGAATATGATTATAATAATAGCCACAATGCATGATACACCAGGGCCTGTGGTATTCTCTCTTCTCAAAATCAAGGGAAAAAAAGGTGAATATCACATGTTAGATGATGAGGATTCATTTTGTTGAGTATGAATTAAATCTAGCTTACCAAGTTCACTAACATCATGTCGAAGAGTATCTGTCCAGATTAGCACCCCAGGGACAAAAGTGCCAATTTTGGCCAACTTGTCAACGAAAACATTAGCTTTCCTAAAAGCATATTGAATTATGACTTCCTGTTGGAGCAGCAATAAGCTTTTGGAATCCTCAATGATATTTCTGATTTTCCATCCTGGTGTTTTGGAATTATTGAAGTAGTTGATGATATTCTATGAATCTCCTTCAATGATGACTTTTCCTAGGAATTTTTTAATGAATTGTAATCCTCTCCATAGTGCTCTTGCTTTTTCAATGTGGTTATATTGATCCCCTAAGATTTATGCAAAGGTAAATATATTTTACATGATGATCCCTAAGAATACCATCGACACCAGCTCTTCCTGGATTTCCTTTGGTAGCTCCATCACAATTGAGTTTAACCCACCCCAGAGAAGGAGGATTCCATTTGATGTTGTTTTTGGAAATTTGGGAATGGCAAGGATGAGGATTTTCCAAGGATATATGAAAGTATTGGAGTAAATAAGCTTCAAAATGGGGAATAGGTTAAGGATCAAAAGGTGCAACCAGAGCATTTTATTTTGTAAAAAATATAATTCTATTAGAAATAAATTCAATATCCCTATCTTCCTTAGAGAAAATGTGTCTATTGCGTTCAAGCCAAATCTGCCATAAATAGTGATGAAAGTAAAAATTCCATAGGCCTTTGAGGTAAGGATTTTTAAAAGGATTAGGCCATTGGGATAAAAGATCAACTAAACATGGTGGGGACACCCAACTAATTTTGAACTTGAGAAAAAGGTTATTAAGGATGGACCTAGAGTAGGAGTTAAAAAGGAAGATATTGCTAGTGGATTCCCAATTAGCAAGACAAAGGAAGTCTTGTTAGGGAGGGGAATGCCATGCTTGATAAGATTTTCAAAAAAAAAATTCTATCTTGAATGGCTAACCAGGAGAAAAAAACAACCTTTGGAGTCAAATGTTTTAGCCACACAAGATTAAAAGGAATTAAAACATTTGTAGAGGTTAAAGATAGTTGATAAGCAGACTTAACAAAGAATTCTCCTAAATCAGTGGGCTCCCAAATAGGATGGTCATAAGAGTCCTTATAAGGGATATGAAATGAAGATAATTTGGCTTCAAGGGATGGGATTTCAGCTACTACATTGGGAAGTTGGATCCTTTTCCAAGATCTAATGTCATTGAAAGAAGTAAGGAAGTCTACCACTTTGGGACCAAAAAGGGGATCATTGAAATTTTTTAGCAATCTGAATCCTAGGAATTGTAAGAGGGGGATATTGCCTAACCACCTATCTTCCACAAAATTCATAGATTTCCCATTATCGATCAACCACCTTAATACTTTTTTTAAAAGATGTTTCATGGAGCAGATGGATTTCCAGAAGGTGAAACTAGTAGAGGGAACCTCTCTGTATAAAAAATCAAAGTTTTAGAGGTATTTCCTTCTTACAATTCTGACCCACTCTACATGGTCTCCTAAAATCAAATGTCAGGCTTGCTTTGCAAGGAGAGCAAAATTTAACAAATTGATTCTTCTAAGCCCTATTCCCCCTTGATATTTAGGCTTACATACTTTTTCCCAAGAGACCGAATAGAATCTATTTTTATTTTCAGCTTCTTTCCAAAGGAAATGCTTTTGTATTTGTTCAATTTTGTGATAAACTTTGAATGGTGCTTTGAATATTGAAAGGAAGTATATGGGTATTGTAGACACCAAAATCCAGCCACTTGTAAGTCATCTATACCTTCCTGTTAGCCACGTGTCAGTCATCCACCTTCCCGCCATTATTTGGCCCAAATCCACATCTTCCCGCCATTATTTGGCCCAAATCCACACCTTCCCGCCATTATTTGGCCCAATTTCACCTTTCCCGCCATTTTTCATTCCCAAATTTATTTAAATTAATATTTATATATATATTTTAATATTTTAATATATATATAAAGATACTTTAAGTGATTTAATCTGAGCCGTCCATCCTTCATTTAATCTCATCCGTCCATCCATCTTAATCCGTTTCACAACCTAGATTTATTCTCTACCCTTGGATCCACTTTAATCTTAGCCACACGTTCAAAGTGTCGTTAAAACCCTAAAGTGTGCCCTAAGAGTAGATTATAAATTGAGTCACCTTGATGGCTCAAACCCTATCTATAGATCTTCTTCTCCTATCTTTGCTATCTTTTGGACCTATCTCTTCTATTTCATCTATCTCTTCAGCTATCCATCGCCGCATCCATCGCCGCATCCATCGCCAACTTCGCCGCCATCTCTTCTGCAGCACTCTGCAGAATTCCACATTCTTGTCGCAAGTGCCCGCGGGCGTTTACCCGCAGCCACAGACGCAGACCGGCGTCTGAAACCCTGATTCAGAAGCACGCGGGCGTTCAGCGAGTGCACCAGGGCACCTTCTGCAGCCGATTTGACAGCCACATTACTTCCAGGTGCCGCCTGGTCTAGCCGCGTTAACAGAGAACAGGTATAAATCAGCTTAAAGCAAGTAACTTCTTTTCTTTTATTAATCTGTTGTTGAATTCCTGCATTCTATTTTTCTAGGGTTTTAAATTGTTTACGAGGGCTCACACGGTGGAGCCCTCTTATTAATTTCTAACTCCTTGATAGTGTTAATGTGTGCGGGATTTTAATGGCGGATCTGGTGTGTTGATAGCGAGTTGTTTAAGGCTGGAGTGGTCCAAGCTACAGGATACAACAAAGCCCACTCACCTTGTTGGGGTTAAAGATATATTCTTCGGAGACGCCACCCCATTGTGCCAGCTAGGGTTTCGGAGAACCCTAGCACAAACTATAATTTTTGTATCACGAAAGGGGTTACAGGCCCTGTTGTACTCAAAAGGAGTTTTTAAACTCCATTGATTAATAAAAATCGTTTGTTTTGTACAACTATGTTCTGCATTACTTTTTATCGTGATTTCTTTATCTTTTGTTTGGCGTTGTATCTTTAATCTACAAATGGCGATCACGGTGGGACCCCCTAGGGTTTCATGTTTTTAATACTTGCTTTACTGATCTATTCCTGTTTTTGTTTTATTTTGCAGGTTCCAGAAATCATGAAATTCGTTGTTCCAGCGAACTAGGGTTTCTGAGCTTGCAGAAAACGCAGCAGACGGACTCCCGTGGGCGTTTGAAGGCAGTTTTACAGAAAAGCGTAGGCTTTCGAGTAAGTGCGTTTTTCTTTCTTTGTTAATGTACTTTTTACGTTTTTGGTTTTTCTGCTGTATTTTGTTTCTTTTTCAGATCATTGCTTTAAAATGAACGAAAACTAAGTAATCTGGAAAAGAATAGTTATTTTTAGTTACATTTTTTTGCATTGCATTATTGGTTGTTGCTTGCATAAAAAAAAAAAATTTGCATACCTAGCTGCATATTAGAATAGCTACGAATTATTTGTTTTAGTTATCTAAGTAGGACTATTGATTGGATGTCAATAGTACTCCTGCCATTGGGTGATTCCAAGGCGAGAGAAGTGGACGAACCTTCCGGTTGCTCCTTTGATATCTGATATCATTGGTAGGCGGGGGTTTTAAACGGTGTACTCCACTTCTTCGAGAGGAAATGGCATGTTTTCGGTAGCCTCTTGCTTAGATCATTAGAACTTTTGATTTATAGCTTTGTATGTATACATTAGATAACTAAAAACACTTAAAATAAAATTCATTGCATTTCATATTGCATTTAAAAGAGTAATATCTGGATTTCATCACCGAGTATTGCTTGAAGTTTAGTGACGGTGGAATTCATCTCCATCCATTAAACTTCTGCCTTAGACACCATAGGTCACCCCCGAGCAAACTTGTTGGATTTCATCACCGGTAAGAATCTCGTTGTCCGTTCCTAGCCATAGTTTTTACCTTTTTTGTGAATAATTCAAGATTAGATCACATGCAAAACTCATAAACCGGACACTTAAAATTTACTATAGATTAAGATCAGAAAATAATTAATTAACCGCGAGGTAAGACACATTGGTTGAAACCTAGGTTGTGATTGTTTTCTGATAATTTCTTTAGTGTAAATTTATCATTCCAGTTTTGCATTCTTCTTTTCTGAATTTGTTTAGATTTATTGCTTTATGGTCTTAACAAGGAATCAATCTAAAATGTTAAATCTAAATAATCAAATGGGTAATTCACGAGAACATCCCCACCACCAACATGACCACTTATCCTAGTGAATTTCGGGCGAGGTTCGCCTGCAGGTCTTTCATGTCCTTCTACCGTCTATCGCATGGCCATGCCCATGGAGGAAGACAATACTGTCATATTACCCACATTGATATGGCCCAAGTGCAAACTCACTTAAGAGATGGCACTGGTTATGTCCTTGAGCCAATCCAAGATTCCCCTATGCAAGATTCTATTTTTCAGCGAGGATATTGCATCAACCATACTCAGTTGGTTTCACTCGGGTCTACACTAACCCTTTTTTTGAGGCTAATGTTGTATCTGCTCGGTCGGCTTCATCTCCAACATCTTCCCAGGATGCTCAATTGTCCTCCTTTGGAGACAAATGTAGTGTCTTCCCGACCACTTTCTCCTCCATTTAACCGGGTGTACACCAATTCTCTCTATGAGGGTGGTGGAACCTCCTCTAGCCATGACCAATTTCAACCCTCTTCTTCCCAAACCATTTATGGTTTCACCCTACCAGGGCACGATCTCTTGTTTCTTCCCAGTACCGCCTACTTCGACCACCTTCATTGCCCCTGCTATGCAGTCTCCTGTGACTACCATGGCAGCTTGCCCTCCACCTTCATCCAATCATCCCACCTCCCTTGGGTTAGAGATTAATCAGGTTAGGGAGTACCTCGACAAGTTGCTTCTGCAACAACAGCAACAAAATGCTCAACCACCTGTCGTAGTAAATCCTACACCCCAACCAATTTCTACCCGACCGACTTTTCTTAGCTCAGGCCCCACATGGGTACCCCAATCTTCGGTGGTGTCCATTCCTACCCCACCTTTCTCCCAACCCAGTCCAGTTCATCATTCACCCCAATCACCTTCTTTTCGGTATCATCCATACCAACAACTTGTCCATTCCACACCGCCTAATCCAGGCAATTTCATCCCATCTCATCATTTTTCCACTCCTCCATTGCATCATCATAATCATCAAACGAATCAAAATTTTCATGAAGATTCTCGACTCCATGCTATGCAACAACGCATTGACAACGTTATGCTCAACATGCCTGGCTCATCTAGTCAGAAACCTATGCTAAGGTTGTTGATCAATCAACCAATTCATCCTTCGGTACCTTCACCGCCATATCCGACTGATTTCACATTACCGAAGTTTGACAAATTTTGAGGAACCGAGGATCCTCATGAACATGTGAGCTCATTCATGCATGCTCGCTTTAGAATCCAAAATAATGACGCTCTTATGCTCAGAACTTTTCCTCGAGACATTAGGAGGAGATCTTGTACAATGGTACAATCATTTACCTCACCATAGCATTTATGCTTACGAGCAATTGATTAATCTATTTTTAGAACGATTCTCCCTAAATGTACAAAGGAAAGTTTCATTGTCCGACTTATACAAGCTCAAGCAACATGACGATGAGGCTGTTTATGACTTTGGAAACCGTTGGAGGGCTATCATTAATAAATTGCCATTCTCCCTACCAATGGAGGAGTTAACCAAAATGTTCACCCGAGTTGTCTAAAACCTATCTCTTGGTTACTCCAATTACAACAATACGGGACTTTTGAAGAGGCTTTGGCCCAAGCAAGTATCATAGAAGACATTAAAGTCCAAGAGGGTGTTTTAAAACCCCGTAGAAAAGAATGGCAACAAAAGGGCCAACAACGAAATAATAATTATGGCCAAAACAAACAAACACAGGCTAGTACAGCCTCAAATGTTAACCAAGTTAATCAAGTGGTGGCGAGTCGGCCCGTAATGGCTCAACAACAACAAGTAATGCAAAGTCAACCGCAACCAATTGCTTATCATGCGGTACCCGCCCCTCCTCAACCAGCTCACAATACTGGGCCAACCATGGAAACTCGACCTTGGCAAACAAATCGTCCCAAGCGACAGTTCACACCTTTAGATGAACCATATGCGGTCATATTCAACAAGTTATATAGCACAAATCAGTTAACTTTACCTGAGTTTAAACCTTTAGAACCATCTAGAAGGGGGAAGTATTACAAGGAGTACCTATTTTGTCCTTATCATAGGCAAAATGGGCACGATATCAATAATTGTATAGCTTTCAAACATGTGATCCAAGATCTTATTGAGATTGGAGCCATTAAATTGGATAGCCCCTTAGCCCAACAAAATCAAAATCTTGGTGTATTTCAAACACCCCTTCCACATCGGGAGGAAGCTCCAACAACTTCAGGGGGAGTAACTCGGGTAACTCCTCCTAATCAAGTCAACCATGTACAACAATACCAAGGTTTTGTGGGTACTATTAACGTAGTAACCCGGGGTCAAAGGGCGAACCAACCAAATCGGGCTGAACCACGGCCACCTGTACAAACCCCGGTCCACCTCAGGTAACAGTGACCCAACGACGTGCTAGTACTTCTCAACAACCGCTAAATCATTCTACTCAACGCCAACGACCCATCATGTCATTGAGTAGCCGGTTAACTACCAGTTTAAAAATGGCTTCTACCAAGTTATCGATCTATGACCTCATTCAACAATCTCCCCCGCATAGAGAGGCATTAATGGAAATATTAAAGTCAATCGAGCTTCAAACTCAAGATACTAATGCCTTCAACAACTTTGTGGGGAGTATTCAAACATGCATGGAGCCCTCCATCACTTTCTATGATTTTGAAATCAAACCTATGTCAACGAAAGTATAGATCCTCCATTGCATATCATGGCCAAGATCGATAACAAGCCATTCAAGAGAGTCTTAATTGACACCGGTTCCTCAATCAATATCATTACAACATCGGCGTTGAGTCATCTAAAGTTGTCGCCATCCCTTATCACAAAGTCGACTTTTACTCTTAAAGCATTCAATGATGCTTTATCTTCCACGGTTGGCACGGTTATCTTGCCCATTGAGGTAGGGGCCCGAACTTTGCATACCTTGTTTCACATCTTGGAAGGGTCCATGGCATACAATGTATTGCTTGGACGGCCTTGGCTTAGGGAGATGAGATGTGTCCCTTCTATATTGCATCAATGTCTAAAGTATGTATATGAGGGACAGGTTCATTGTGTACCTGCTGACATTGAACCCTTCAAACATTGCAACTATGTCTCAAATCCTTATGAGATTGTGTTGCCATCCACTCATCTTTTCTTGACCCCATCTACTTCTTCTATACCATCTTCTTCTAAAGAGGAGCTACCCATCATATCGCAACCATCTTCCTCTTCCGCTATTCCATCTCATTCACCACTTTCTTCATCTCCTAATCTTCCTTCTTCTTCATCAGTGACCACATGCACATGTGGCCATGACCAATCATCTCTTTCCACGTCATTACCCCCTTCTTCTACAACTTCTTCAACATCACCTATTATTCCTCCATCTTCCCAACCATCACCAGGTGATGTTTCACAAGTTAGTGAAGCATCAACCCAACCAAATCCTTCCAATTCTTCTATCCCACATTCTTCTATTCCATCATCTAGTCTTTCTCCCTCCCAAGTCAAGGTCCATCTCATTGATGCAGGTATTGGTGAGTATGCCATTCAAGATGTCCACATCACACCGTTCAATGTGCAAGCAGTTAAAGATTTTGGTCGTCCACATGACCAACATTTATCCATTGGATCGGTTTATAACATGGGTTCTATGCCAAATTCCATTAATTTTGTATATGGGGGAATAGAGTCATCTTCTAGTCCTACCACCATACTAGAACCTAAGCATCCAGTCCCTGCCAATATCGAAAGGATGGAGGGTTTTCCCTCTCGCTATTTCCAGAGACATAATTGGCAGCAATTTGGCCTAGGTCGCTACGAGCAAGGAGTAACTGAACGCATCGATATGCCATATCAGAGACCCACTGAGCGTTTTGGTCTGGGCTACCAACCACTTCCATCCCTTTCTTCTTTTGAACAAGCTTTTCAAAGCATTAATCTTAATTCAGAAGAAGAAATCCTCCACCCAGACGAATCCGAAGATGAAGCCTATGAAGAATTTGACGTCATGTCAAATGGTGATGAATCTGAAGAAGAGTCGGCGCCCATTGTTCCCCTCATTGAACAAGACGAGTTTTATCTCCAATTGTTCCCTCTCCAAGAAGCCATCTTTCGCTTGTTTCTTCCACAAGAACGAGGTGAACCACCCCCTCCGCCACATCCATAAGCCATAATCCAAACCTGTATTATATGTATATACTAAAATAGTGGTTTTCACCACTACAAAAAAAAAAAAAAAAAAAAAAAAACTCAAAAACTATGTTGTTTTGCATCTCAGGTCTTCTGAGGTCTTCACCGGTTTTCCCTTCCATTCCGCCCATCCTTTCTTCCATAAGTCGACAATGAATTTCGAAGACTTATTCACCCGGCTCCATAATCCATATGATCCGGATAAGCCTAAGAAATGTGTCTTTGGTGTTACCTCGGGCAAACTCCTAGGTTTTATTATCTCTAAACGAGGTATTGAGGTGGACCCAAACAAGGTCAAAGCCATTATGGAAATGTGTCCCCCAACTAATTTGAAGGAGTTGCGTAGTTTACAAGGAAAGATTAATTCAATCCGTCGCTTTATTGCACAACTTTCCGATAAATGTAGGCCATTTTGCCACCTACTACAAAAGGGGGTACAATTTTCATGGACAGGAGATGAGTGTCGAGAGCCTTTGATGACATCAAGCGGTACTTAGCGTCTCCTGCGGATCTTAGCTCCGCCTCGTCGAGATCCCTTCCTTGCGAATTTCTTTGCAGGAATTTATCGATGATGATGCTTTGCTAGACAAGCACGTCTTGATCAACTCACACTCATAGATGAAAAACGAATCAATGCTTTAGAGCATTTGCGAGTTTATCAAGACCGATTGAAACGTGCTTACAATGCCAAAGTTCATCTAAGAGAATTTCAAGTAGGAGATCTTGTCCTTAAAGAGAATCAACAAAACACCAATGCATTGCCGCATCTTCGAGATAAATTCGCGGCTAATTGGTTAGGTCCATATATGGTCACTGAAAGAGTGGGTAATGGAACTTATAGACATGCCGGTTTAGAGGGAGAGGAAGAACCCGAACCACTTAATGTTATACACTTGAGGGCATTCTACGCATAGTTTGAATTTTATATGTACATATATACATGGCTTGTACAACAAAAAAAAAAAAAAAACAAATAAAATAAAAAGAATTTGCATTTCATTGTTAGTTGCATACATCTCATTCAAAAACATTGCATTTCATGTGCATACATCTCATTGAAAACCATAACATTTCATTTTCAGCCATAGTTGCATATCATGTTAGAGACCATTCTATCTTTTGGATATAAAATTTGGTCAAGCAAAAGTCATGTTGCCTTAATCGGGGGCACCTTCATAAAATCCATCAAACCGAATTGTCATTCGTACACCCATTTTCCATTTGCACATATTTACATTGCCAAAATGTTTTCGAGTCACTCGGCCATTCCTAGTGTTTTAAGCAAACTTTGAAATGCATGTCAAAGTTCTCTAGGGCCATATCACAAATTACACTAAATAAAATCTTGAGTATTGGGAAATGATTTCAAAAGCGGTCTTGAACCTATCACATTTTCACATCTTAAAAACATCTTGTGTCAAAGAGAGATAACACCATCCTTGGGTTGTGCCTTGAAGTGAAAAGGGTAATCCTCGTTTGTCCTATCATGCAAACATAGTCCATAAAACAGTGGTTCTTACCACTATCACAAGCAATCACAAAATATAAATATAAACAGAGTAGTAAGGATAGGGTAAAATTCTCATCATACTTCGGTTGAGAATCCGATTCCCCAAAGCTCTAAGGAAATGAACATTTTTCACACACCACTGATCCCAAATAAGTTGTAAGGGTCGTAGGTAGTCATCCCCAAGGCTTACAAAGTTCAAAAACAACATGGACTATGGAGTTAACCTTCACGGGGCTATAGGCGCTTGGTGGCGGTGGAGTATACTCATTGCGTGGCGACATGTCTCTCCTCAAAAGAGACCTACGAATGCTCATACGGACAAACTAGCTTCGGGGTCTTCTCCATAAGAGGGTTACCTAATTTATGCAAGATGAGGTTAATGAACACACTTGCACACACACGAGTTTTTGATTGCCTAGAGTCACTACCATGCTTCCGATTTGGTTAATGAACTCGCATGCACACACATTTGGTCCTAGTTGAATTAGGCGGTGTTAGTAAGTTTGTTTGATACCACTAGCATGTTTGAGTCTTTGTAAAACAGTCTTCCATATCAACCTCCATATCACCCTCCATATCTTCTTCCATATTCATGTCATTCCATACGTCATCCATTCACAAGCCACCAAGTTCGGTGCCCCTGATTAAACAATTATGATAACGAGTTCGCTAAATCTAACTATCTAAAAGTATGAGTGCTTCTTAGTGCATATTTCATTTACTTAGTCTGCGCATTAATCATCTATAAGTTTGCATTCCATTCCATCACATATGCATCAAAAACATTAAAACATATAAAAACATGCATCACAAAAACATAGGCATTCACACAAAAGAGAGTAAAACACCAAATAAATAAAAGCCATGTATATATATATATGTATAAAGGTCAAACTGTACAATGAATGCCAAAAGGCTACAATATACAATAGAGCACCAAGGCTCATAAAGAGTGCATCTAAGCACTAAGCTAACCATCAAAAGAGGACCCTTGAGACCTAGTAGGAGCCCTAGACCTAGTGGCCTCCAATATCTCCCAGTCTGCCTGGGACAACGACCTCCTCATCCCCGGAATGATAGGGGAGAATCGGTGTCGTGCCTCTAACACCCTAAGCTGCAAAACAACAAAACAAAAATTTGTTACAAATTTTTCCCAAAAAAAAAAAAAAAAAAAAAAAACACATAATAAGTACTTGCTTAAATGAACAAATACCTCAGCTGGCTGCACTGGCGCGTCCGCTCCCATCTCCGCCATAGCTCCCGCATGCTTCACAACTTCTCACTCCACTTCACTCCACTCCCTCAGACGCACTTCTCTCAAGCTCGAACGCACAAATGAGCGAAATTCTCGTTGAAACTGTTTAAATAGCTGGTTTTGGTGCCCTAAAATGCAGTGGGGCATTTCATGGCGCATTCAGACGCAGTCCTGCATTTGTAGAGCGCCTAAACACCGATGGGCGTCTCTGCCACCCACAAATGCACACCGGCGTTTGGTGTCAGTATTGAATAAAGGAACAAAACTTGCAAAATTGAAGCTTACCTCCTCCAAATTTCATCAAATTGCATTCATCCATTCTTCTTATCATAATAAAACATTTTGTGAAGGTTACAACGAGTTTTGGACACAAATTTTGTCATTTCGCTCAAAAAGCGCATCATTCATCATTGTTTTACAAATTGGGTTAAAAATATTCAAAACCTTCACAAAATTAACCACATTCATCAATTCTTCTGATCTATCGTCAATTTCATTCATTCTTCTTTCATCATGCATATTTTTGCCAAATCAAATTAAAGTAAACCTCGTATCTAGTGGTATATTCTATCACCTTGGCGATTGCAGCGATTTGCATCCATGCAATTCGGTAAGAGGATTAAACCACCATAAGGACACTTACCATTTATCATCATCAATTATTTCATTGTTTGAAAATTGGAAATCAATTTTGGGTATTCTACTTTTCAAGTGACCTCATACCAAGATTAATTTGCTCAACAAGTTGTCATTGATGGCCTAGTTCATGGGGCCTTAAACATGGACAATCTTTAATATCATCATTATTTTGAGTCTTGCTAGAGATTGAGGCTACCTAGGTTGATTGGTTCCGACCCGAGGAATTATCCATACAGTCACTAGGAGCATCTCTGAGTTCCGGACTCTTTTCATGCATCTTTCATCTCTGCATATCAATGGCGCCAACAAGGCAATTTCATCAACAGTATGGATTCACACACGGGAGTTGGGGCATCCGTTATCAATTTCTAATTTTCCTATAGTGGAATTCATCTTACATGATCATGGAACTTACAATTTGGCAAAAATCCCTTTATAACCGTTGGGGCAGAAAACGGTCCATCTTTCACATCACTCATATCGTCTTCAATCATATTCTTTTCTGGTTTGTACACCAACCCCTTTTCTGTTGGGACATAAACAGATGGTTCATACACCAACCCCTTTTTTTTCACCGTTGGGGCAAAAACGGTTCATTTTCTTCCAAATTTCTTCCAATTGGCTTGTGAGAACCATTCTCGCTCGCCAATTGAGGGAGTAAGCTGATAAAATTTTAAATATTCTTTTATTCTTTGGTCTTCAAAGTTGTGCTTTAGTCTTGAGAGAGAGTTGCGTCTGATCCGACTTTTCGGGTGTCTTAAGTTTTTGTCTTTGCATTGTGTCTTCACACAAAGCGGCTCAAAAGAGGCATCTGTAGACACCAAAATCCAGCCACTTGTAAGTCATCTATACCTTCCTGTTAGCCACGTGTCAGTCATCCACCTTCCCGCCATTATTTGGCCCAAATCCACATCTTCCCGCCATTATTTGGCCCAAATCCACACCTTTCCGCCATTATTTGGCCCAATTTCACCTTTCCCGCCATTTTTCATTCCCAAATTTATTTAAATTAATATTTATATATATATTTTAATATTTTAATATATTTTAATATATATATAAAGATACTTTAAGTGATTTAATCTGAGCCGTCCATCCTTCATTTAATCTCATCCGTCCATCCATCTTAATCCGTTTCACAACCTAGATTTATTCTCTACCCTTGGATCCACTTTAATCTTAGCCACACGTTCAAAGTGTCGTTAAAACCCTAAAGTGTGCCCTAAGAGTAGATTATAAATTGAGTCACCTTGATGGCTCAAACCCTATCTTCTTCTCCTATCTTTGCTATCTTTGCTATCTTTTGGACCTATCTCTTCTATTTCATCTATCTCTTTAGCTATCCATCGCCGCATCCTTTTCGCCGCATCCATCGCCGCATCCGTCGCCAACTTCGTCGCCATCTCTTCTGCAGCACTCTGCAGAATTCCACATTCTTGTCGCAAGTGCCCGCGGGCGTTTACCCGCAGCCACAGACGTAGACCGGCGTCTGAAACCACGATTCAGAAGCACGCGGGCGTTCACGGCCGCCCTCCTCCCCCCCCCCTCCCGTGCCGCAGGGGGGGGGTTATCGGATTAAAGCACAATTATTTTTTTTTTTTTATTAAATTGTTGATTTGAATTCCTGCATCCATTTTTCCTAGGGTTTAAATAAATTGTGTGTTACGAGGGCTCACACAGTGGAGCCCTCTTATTAATTTCTAACTCCTTGATAGTGTTAATGTGTGCAGGATTTTAATGGCAGATCTGGTGTGTTGATAGCAGTTGTTTAAGCTGGAGTGGTCCGAGCTACAGGATACAACAAAGCCCACTCACCTTGTTGGGGTTAAAGATATATTCTTCGGAGACGCCACCCCATTGTGCCAGCTAGGGTTTCGGAGAACCCTAGCACAAACTAGTAATTTTTGTATCACGAAAGGGGTTACGAGCCCTGTTGTACTCAAAAGGAGTTTTTAAACTCCGTTGATTAATAAAAATCGTTTGTTTTGTACAAATGTGTTCTGCATTACTTTTTATCGTGACTTCTTTATCTTTTGTTTGGCGTTGTATCTTTAATCTACATGTATGCTCTATAAATAGGCCATGGTAAGAATAGCTTTACCTTCATGGGATAAAATATTACCTCTCCATATGGAAAGCTTTTTTTTGGAATATTTCAATAACATTATCCCATAAATGTTTAGAAGCATTACCCATGAACAGAGGCATCCCTAGATAATTAGTAGGCAAGGAGGAGATGACACATCCAATAATATTGGCAATTTTGATTTGTCTTTGCAAAGAATTTTTAAGAAATAATAGTTTGCTTTTATGGAATTTTACCTTTTGACCTACTACTTCTTCATAAACGAGTATATGCTTTATGACTTTAGCTTCAACCATTGATGCAAATGTGGATAAAATAGTATCATAAAAAAATTGTTGATGGATGATAGGAGTGGTTTGGGAAGTCACCTTAATACCATAAATTAGACCTAACTACCTAGCCTCATGAATGGATCTTTCGAGTGCTTCTACAACAATGATAAAGAGGAGAGGGGAAAAGGGATCTCCTTGCCTTAATCCTCTGCTGCTAGGAAAATAATTGGTTGGTGAACAATTAACTAAAATAGAAAACCAAGAAGAAGATATACATCCACTAATAAAGTTGATCCAATCCTAATGAAAGCTAAATTTAGATAAAATCGTCAGGAGGAAGTCCCTGTTCAACCTATCATAGGCTTTATTCATATCCAATTTTAAAAGGAAAGAAATTTTTTTGGTAAAATAATTTGAATGGAGGGCTTCATGAACAGAAATAATTCCATCCAAGATGGTTCTACCTCAAACTGAACTTCCTTGGATATGGTCAATAATGAGGGGCATGATATCTCTCATTTGATTAGCTAAGGCTTTAGTTAGAATTTTATAAACTATGTTACAGAGACTAATGGGCCTGAAATAATTGAAATATTTGGCATTAGGAATTTTTGGAATGAGGGAAATAAAGGTAGAATTGAAACTTCTAGTAATGACTTTAGAGTTCTAAATATCCTTGATAGCTTCACACACATCAGGACCTACAAAATCCCAAAATACCTAGAAAAATCTGGGAGAGAAACCATTAGGTCTAGGAGCTTTATTTGGTTTCATGTAAAATATATCTTGCTTTATTTCCTCATCATAAAGGCCAGCAATTAACTTAAAGTTGATGTCTTCAAAAATAGAATGAGGAATGAATTGGAGAAGGAAATCCTTAGCCCCACCTGATATAACAATAGGAGGGTTTTCAAGAAGTTGCATGAAATGAGAGATGCCTTTAGATCTAATCTCCTTTATATCAAAAGTAACTCATCCATCCTAACAATGAATTTCCTTTATTTTGTTGTTGCTCCTATTCCTCATGGTAGATATATGTAAAAATTTAGTGTTGGAATCACCTTCCTTAAGCCAAATGGGTTGGGATTTATGCCTCCAAAAATTTTCTTCACACTAAAGTATGTTGTGAAACTGGGATAGAAGATTTTTTTCCTCACTTCTTTGCTCAAATCTACAACTTTGGCCTTCCTAAATATCTTTCTCAATGGCAGCAAGATAATTTTTAATTTCTTGTTTTTTCTGAAAAATATTTCCAAAAATATCCCTATTCCAAATCTTGATATTTTCTTTGATCAATTTGAGTTTTTGACCAAGTCTATATGAAGGTGATCCTTGAATTTTTTTTTGACACCACTGGATAATTCTATCCCTAAATTCAGGATGTTACATCCACATTGCTTCAAATCTGAAGGGGATTCTAAAATTTTTAGGATTATTGGTGTCTAGGAGAATAGGATTGTGGTCAGACCCAATTTTGAGAAGATATTGAAGAATGAGATCCCCCAAATAGCAGTAGCTTCCTGAGAAAAAATAACTCTATCAATTTTGATCTAAATAAGCTGACTACCACTTCTTCTATTAGACCATGTAAACTGATTTTCTTTTAGGTTCACATCCATCAAGTTATTATGGTTAATAAAATATTGAAAATCATCCATACTTTTTGTAAAGTAACCCACCCCTCCTATTTTTTCATAAGGAAACAAGGGAGTATTAAAATCTCCTACAAGGACCTAGGGAAGGTTTGTAAAAGCTTTCCTAACTGATTATAGGATTTCCCATAATTTGGATATACCAGAGATGGAATTGGGGACATAAACATTGGTAAGAACCCAGGGGGAGTTGGAATCTTTATCAAAAAAAATAAAACTAGAATATTCCTCATTAGAATGGATTAATCTACCCTCAAGGAATGCAAGATTCCAAATATAGATGATACCTCCTGAAGCCCCTCTTGCATTACAAAAAATGGATTCACTGTTCTTCCATATTTTATTGTAAACAAACTTGGCAATAGTATCTCCAACTTTGGTTTCTTGCATGAGAAAGATAGAAGGATTGATTTCTTTTCTCAATGACTTGGCTAATCTTTGTTTAGCCATGCCATTAAGACCTCTCACATTCCATGAGAGGATTTTCATTTGGAATATTTGAAAGTTCTTTTGCCTCCCTTTCCCTGAGGTTTGGGAGGTTTTATGCTTTTTGTGTCATCCTTTCTCTGGTTTATCTCTATAGAAAATAGGGTTTTTTAATACCATTAGCAATTTCATCTTCTAATCCCTGCTTCCAGTGGTCAACATTGGAAGTGTTGCCCTTATTTTTCTCACCCCAATAATCAATTGGAGATTTTTTGTGACTTATGGTTTGGTTTGGGCTAAAGTTGTGAGGGTTAATTATTTGAATCATAGGACTTAAGGATTTGAGGAGAGAGATAGGGATAGAAACTTTCTCGATGTGGGTTCGAGCACAAAGATCAAAAAAAAAATTAGGAAAAGGCTCAACATAAGGAAGTGGGGAACCATAATCTGCAACCCCATGCTTAGGTAACTTGTTAGAAATCCCATTAAGAGTGGAAGGAACAAAAAAATGTGAATGTTTCCACCTATTTTATTGAATAGGGATGAATATGGATTAGAGATGGGGCCAGGGCTCTGAGTAATCATTTCATTCTTGGCATCCCTAGACGGTAAATCATATAGAATTTGAAACTTATTTATGAGGGCAAAGAAGGAACTTACCTCTTCCTTGTTATGATTATGACCAGAAGTGGAGATCATATTGCCTTTATCATCAGCATGAATGTGAATTTTTGGCTCATGTGAGGTGCCTCCCTGAAGAAGACTATTTTTGTTATTGTGAGACTTTTGGTTCCTGATAAAATGGAAAAAATCCCTTTAGAGGAAGGATATTTCCTTTTCTCAACTTTTGAAAAGGGGACATTCTCCTTTTGCTTCTCAGTAGCAATATCATCTTGAGCCTTTAAATAAGGGCATTGGTCTTTAAAATATCCATGTGTATGACATTCAATGTAGAAAGGAGGTTTGTTTTCATATTCAATAGCCTACTTCTTGTAGAATGACTCATATTCCAATTCCATAAAGGTAGGGAGGGCAGAGTCCAAATTTGCATTGACACAAATGCAAGCAGTAGTCATCCTTATTCTAGCCATAGTAGCATGGTTAATAGCCACTAAATCCCCAATGGTTTTAAAAATAGCACTAAGGATATCTTCATGCCAAAGGTTCCAAGGAATATTTGGAATCCAAACTCAAATTGGAACATAATTGATGCTTTGGGAATCAATTTCGAAGTTAGGATACCATTGCCTAAGAAAAACACTTTTCCTACCCATGAACCATGGACCACCAGTAAGGATTCGGTTCGCGTCCTCTTGGTTATTGATTCTGATTCCAAAAAAGCCATTAGAAAACCAAAATATTTCCAATCATCCTTTAGATTTCCATTTATAAAAGGCCCATATTTTGATAGTATCTAAATTAGGCCTTTCGCCCATGATTTTTGACATGGGAAAAAGTTTCCAAGGATAGATAATTGGAGGCTAGGCTTGTAGGAATATTGAATTTGTTCCCCACTATATCCAAGGTGAATAGAGGAGATTTGGATCCAAAAGCATTTCCTCCTACAATTTTAGCCAAATAAGGCTTCAGAACAGTGGGTCCCTCGACCAAGGAAGGCCTAGGTGAAGTACCTTTATCAGGTGGTTCATCACACCAAAAGGTAGCAATATTTTCAACAACCTTATCAGAAGACTAATTGTCCTTAGGAACATCTGCAAGAATCAAATCATGGATTTCCTTGAGACCATCCTCGCATGCTCCAAAAATTTTAAAATTATCCTTCTTGACCTTCGAAATTTGAATTTTAGAGCTCCTACTTAAACAGTGCTTGCAGCCACTAGACATCCTGCTATGCTCTTCGACTAAAAAACCTTCAATCCCAAGCTATTTATCTCCTTATTCTTATTTATTTCCTTTTTCATCCATCCATTTTCATATAGTTTGCATTAAGATAGTTTGCATACATGAAAACACATAAATAGAAACACATAAAAACATGCATTAAAAAATATTACACATGCAATAAAACAATAAAAGCAACTATATATTACTCGAGAGAAAAATAGTACATCATCATCATGTCAGGTTGGTGTACCATAATCTAGACTCATTACACTCAACCTAGGGATGCACACCACAACCCAAAATTTGGTGCATCATCCCGATCCCCAGATTCTATCCTCAAATTCGTAAAAAATAGAGAAAAATTGTATGAGGGAGAAATTTGGTACTTACCTGCTCTTGTACCCTGGCTTCACCCATCATGATCATTGCTTGATGAACTAGTAATACCATTTCTTCTTCTCCGTAGAGCCCTTTCTCTGCCAACGCACAGTGAAAATGAATTAGGGTTTTATCATTTTTCACCCTTTTTAAAACTTGGTTGTTACCCTTGTTTTCTCTAGTTTTCATTCTTTGTCTCTTTCTTCCTCTGCATAAGTTCTTTCAATTTTTTATGAGATATGTCATATTCATAAAAAATCAAGGGGGCACCCTAGCCTATAAAGGCATTAATGTCCCTAATACCTCAATTTGCATGCAAAACAAGAAAGTGTCTAGAATGACACTATTCTTACACCACCCCTTTATTCTAAACTAGCCATTCCATTTTGCTTGTTGTCTTCTTCTAGTGAGTGTGCCTATATCCTTTCTTTGACATATTTACTTTTCCTTAAATGCATAAAATACGAGACAAATTTTAGACATATAAAATTGACCCACTTTTAGTGGGCAATATTTCTTAGAGCCCCTAAGAGGTCCCTAACCCCTACCCAAGGCAAGGGAGGGCCTCTTTCCCCCCTGCCTTGTCTCCCTTAGCCTTGTTAGCAAAATTATGCTCATTTGTGATGGGGTACAATTTCACATAAGTGATATCATGCCCCATCGGCATGAGGCACGATTTTGCTATTTTAGGGTTTTAATTATTAAAACCTAGGTTTAAACCTTTTCTAGTGTGTTTTGTGTTGACCTGTGTTGTTATCTCACTCTTTTCACCCCTATTTTCATCTATAAAAGTAGGGGTTAATCTCACTCTTTTAACATGATAATTTTAGACACATGATTACCAAACTTAAAATTCTTATGATTGATTTATGCTCACATTTTTCTCTCACTTTGCTTCCTATTTCTTCTATAAGCTAACCCTAAAGTGTAAATTTTTGATTTGATATTTTGTTGCATTGATTGGATTTTTGTTTGGATTGGTGGATTTGTGTTGTGGTTCGAATGGAGAAATATTTCCTATCCAGATACTTTGATCTTCTCTATCTGCTTCTACATCATCCATTAGTGTGCTTTATTTTTGTATTTATTTCACGTGCTGCATTCATATTTTATTTTTTGTCTTCAATAAAATCACACATGGTATTAACAAGGCATGACTTTGCTTGCCCAGATTAGGGTAAAATATTTGCAGAAGCAAAATCGTGCTTGGTCCAAATAGGGCATGACTTCATTGTTGCGTTATCATGGCCACTTTAGGTGAGGTATGATTTCACCCAAGACTAAATCAAGGGCAATTTCTAGTTTTTGAAAATTTAGATAGATTTCTTACTACATCTAGATCATATTGGCATGCTTCGTTTTCTATTTCTCTATTGTTGCATTATTATTTTATGCTTAAATATCCAAAGATTAATTTTTATTTTTGTTTTCAAAGGTCATCTAAAGGACCTAGGGAACTTGACTATTGTGCTCCAAGCATTATTGTACAGTGGCCTAAGTAGGCCCCCTAAAATTTATCATATTTTTTAGTGTTTCCTAAGTTATCTTGCAGAAACATGTATTTCTGATATCATTGGATAAAAGGCATAAAAGGCTAGGATCTACCATAGGTCAATATAAGTGTTCTATTTGTTTTATTGGTTATAAATATGATTTGAATATCCATTATAGGCATTTGAAAATTTAAAAGCATATAGTGTGCATCTAGGGTTAATATTATACATTTATCTTATGTCCACTCTTTAAAGGTTTTTTGGATAAAACCCTAGGTTAGCAAACATTCAAAGAAAAAATCATATTAGGTTAGCTATTGTATTCTTGCGTTATGTTTTTTGAATTATTTTTTATCTTTCATAGCATAGATCTAGAAAGGCCAAACTTAGGTGATTGCTTGAAACTGAAAATATTAAACATCCTAAAAATATTGAGGACTTGGAGTGAGTCCTTAAACCGTTCTTGGTGAACCCATCCCCCATAGCATTGAGTGTAGATAAAAACATACCCCCATGGTCACCTTGGATCTCTATTGTAGATCTAGCCAAGAATTGTACATGTTAGGGTATTTTTCCCCCTCTAAAGAAGACCATATCCCTATATGGGTCATTGATATTACCCAATCAAGACACTGACACTTCACAAAGTTTTGTGCCTTAACAAGGAGAATTTATTTTCATCACTCTTCCTAAACAGGTTGATTACATTGTAGTGGATGACATGCACACTGGGGATCCTCAATGTAGCACACCTTCCCCATCGTCCACATCAGGGCAATGAAGCAAAGTGATACCTATGAAGTTATTGCACCTTTCTCACTTTCATTGAGTGGCACACACACTGGGGGTACCTAAGGTATCGTACCTTCCTCCTAAAAGCATAAAATATAAAACAAAAAAAATCATAAAATCATTAAAATTCAAAAACAATTGAAAATTCAAAATTCAAAACAATTTAAAACATCAAAACACAAAACACAAAACCATTCACATTTTGTATTGCATTTTTAGTTTACATATGCATTCATGTAATTGCATTACATTAGGCATGTTCATCCATTGCAATTGCATTAGGATAGGTTGTGTTTACAATATTACAAATGAAACCATGTTTGTATATTAATTATGAATCTTTACATCATCGTCATCCATCATCCTTGTGAGTAATTGTGTTTTCAACACAACTCTTCTTGTTTCTATAAGGAATATACTAGGGTTTTTTGGTCATTCATCCATACCTAGTGATCTTCTCAGATTTTATATAAAGCTATATTCACTTTTGGAGATGATGTCTAATTTTTATAGTATGTTGCATATTTCAAAATCCTATCACAACTTAAACATTAACAATCCTATTTTGAAAAAGGAAATATGAACACTAAAAAGTGGTCCTAGTCACCTTAAGCAAAATGTTTTTACTTTCTCATATTATGATGTGCATGGTCTAGGGTTATTATCATTAGCAAAAGGACAACCTCCCCCATACCCAAACAAATCCCTTTATTTCATACAAAATAAGAAAATTCCCAAATAAAAGCAAAATAAATATACCTTGCTCAAAAAAATGCAAAATAAACAGTAATTTTCATCACTAAACATGAGCAAGTATTCTGATTAATCAAAATAAAAGAAGGGGGTGAAGATATTGAAACATTGGAATGGTTAGTATTCGAAGCCATTGAGTGATCCCCATTATAGCAATGGGATGAATGAATCTTGCTTGGCTATGGGGTGGTTCCAAGCAATTTACAAATGAGCTAGCTTTAAGTGGCCTCTATTACCTAGTATTCTAGTCCAACTATGTCCAAACTTAGGATAATGATGAACATTTGGCGATCCTCATTACAACAATGGGATGAATGAATCTCATCTTGCAATAAGGTAGTTGTATTTTTCATGTAATATTTTCATTTGCACACACAAATATAGTGAATATCTTGGTCTTCTTAACAAAATTTTTTATCTTTCAAGAGTCTTGTGTAGTCATTATACAACTTTTTATTAATAAACTAGGGTGTTTGAGTCTCATGGAAAACCTCAAAAATCCCCTATAGAAACAAATAATCTCATCAATAAATCACAATTTTCCTTTGATATTTTGTTTATTAAGGGATATTAATGAAATAGGATAGATATCAGATGGATATCAATAATGATATTTAGATGGGCACTGACTATTTTATGCACATATTTTAAATTACAAAAGCTTATAGAGAAAACACATACATCTCACATCATATCATGTCATATATGGATGCCTAAATGACTAATTCTTATGATAAGAGTTACCATTTACATTCATGATTTTTATACATCTTGTGGTGTCATCGATTAGTTTGTAAAACACATATCAGATTCATTTCTTATGTTGTAAGTAATTAAAGCATATAGGTTCATTTGCATTAGATAATCCTAATCTAATTAATGTATTACATTACATATCATCTATCAAATCATATCACATAGATTAAATGCATAAATAATTGAAACAAATTAAACATACATTTAACGTTCATCACTACATCCATATATGCATACATAGTAGTACATTTATACATCTAGATCATAGCATCTATCATCCATCTAGTGCATGTCATCAATACATTGCATACATATAGCATAATCACATCATAATTTAGATATTACATTCATCATTGCATCCATAACATAAAATCAAAACAAAAACATTTGCAAACATCAACTGGGGAATTATCATTATCATACTTCCTCCAAATCAACAATTTAATAGTAGAGTAACATGGGGTAAGTCAAGGTAGCAAGCCTTCCTAATTAATAGCATAATCCAATCCCATCATCAATTAATAATAAATTGCTTTGTTTCCAAAAGGTTGTGCCATTTGCCTCACTATCTCAATTTCCAAAGACTCTAAATATGCCCAATTTCTTTGGTCAATTTCCAAAAAGGCTCCAAATATGCCTAGTTTCCTTTGGTCAAATCCCTAAAGGCCCCATAGATGGCCAATTTATTTGGTCAATTACCAAAAGGCTCCAAATATTCCTAGTTTCCTTTGGTAAAATCCTAAAAATATCCAAATACACCCTAGTTATTTGGTCAATTTCTAAAAGTCTCCAAAGATTCCTAGTTTCCTTTGGTCAAATCCCAAAAGGCCCCAAAGATTTTTTATTTCCTTTGGTCAAATCCCAAAAATATCCAAAGACACCCTAGTTCTTTGGTCAATCCCAAAAGACTCCAAATATGCCATAGTTCTTTGGTCAATCCCAAAATGCTTTAAAGATGTTAGTTTCCTTTGGTCAAATCCTAAAAAGCTGCAAAGACACCCTAGCTCTTTGGTCAATCCTAAAAGACCCCAAAGATACCCAATTTCTTTGGTCAATTTCCAAAAGATCCCAAATATGCCTAATTTCTTTGGTAAATCCCTAAAGACTCCAAATATGCCTAATTTATTTGGTCAATTCCCAAAAGGCCCCAAATATGTCTAGTTTCCTTTGGTCAAATCCCAAAAGGCCCCAAATATACCTAGTTTTCTTTGGTCAAATCCCAAAAGGCTCTAAATATGCCCTAGTTATTTGGTCAATCAAAAAAGGCTTCAAAGGATGCCCTAATCCTTTGGTCAATATCAAAATCTCCAAAGAAGCCCAATTTGTTTTGGTCAATTCCAAAAGGCCCCAAAGATGCCTAATTTCTTTAGTTAATTTCCCAAAATGTCCCAAATATGCCTAGTTTCCTTTGGTCAAATCTCAAAAGTCTCCAAAGATACCCTAGTTATTTGGTCAATATAAAAATGCTCCAAAGGATGCCCTAATACTTTGATCAATATCAAAAGCTCCAAAGAAGCCTAAACCTTTTGTCATTTTATACAAGTCATAAGTACAAACATAAGACAAAAATTGATAAGATGAGTAAATTACCATAAGGCCATTTGGACCAAATTATTCATCATAGAATTGAAATCTTCACTTCAATCCCCAATAAGGCCATGGTGGCCAAACTGCTCCATGGGAATGAGGTGTTCATTTCATTTCTTATATGAAATTTTAGCAGATAATTAAACATAGTGATTCATCACATGCTTAATTGAATTGTTATCATCTTGATTTCCTAAGAAGGCCATTACATCTAGACTACTCTACGAGATAGAGATGTACAATTAATATTAATGGTTGAAATCACAGCTATAATAGGACTTGACATGTAACACAATTTAAACATATTGAATTGTCCAAAGTTTTCATCTTGCTCAAGTGACTCATCGCTTTCATCACTTGTCCTTTCCTCATTGACTCGTCGCTTGAGGGGGTAGTCATATTATCAACATTCATAATAAAAATCAAAAATTGAACACTTAATCGTGTAAATTTCATTCATATTACGAATCATTACCAAATATAATAATACCCCTACTTGGGATAGAAAATAAGCAAATTAATTAAACAAATGCTTGGCATTATAGATGCATGAAGGATCATAGGACCTTGCCTCTTCGTGAATTGAATAATATCCAAGATCAAGTAAGCCTAATGTGAAAATTTGTACTTGAGTCAAGTTCCTTAACTTTTTAGAGGTAATGATTCTAAGATGCATGTCCTTTTCATGATTGGGGTATATAACATTGACCAGATCAATGAACATCAATCAACCTATAATATGATGTTAGGTTATCTATTTTTACTCAGAATTGTGTTTTCCCACAATGTATTCCAAAAATGGGCATCTATAGACACCTAAAACACATCATGTTTAGGATACTACTCATATGGGCACCTTTGTAGACCATATGAATGAGCTTGGACCTTTCCAAGACTAAGTAGTGATTCTAATCACTTTTTTAGGGCATTTTGGGCCTATGAAGCCTTCACCATTGACATAAATAGTATCTAATATCCTAGCCACTAATAATCAGAGTGGCTAAGCGCTAGCCACATCTGTTGATAGTGGATAAGGGCATCCATACCCCTAGCCACATTGAGCAAGAGTGACTAGCCCTATAAAAAACTTGACCTTCTTGAGTCGAGAAAAATTAGTTGCAACTACCCAATTTGCAATGGTTTTGGAGTAATTTTGGGTTGGAAATATTACAAAGGTTTCCTCCCAACTGCTTAGGCCAACTAATTCTTGATCTTGGATTCCTTGATAAGCCAAGATTTGGATTTGAGGAAGTCTATTTATAGACCCCCAAAGAGGCATAATGATACCAAATTCATTATAGCGAAGCTTTGTCGGATTGGAAAGCAATTTCACATTCCCTTGAGTAGTAATGAAGTACTATATAATTGAGCAATGACAATTGTGCATGCATCAATGGAGATTACAAAGGCTTGAAGAGCAACCTTGTTATGTTATTTGGTAATTCACTACAAATATAAGACAATTTACCCCCAAACTATATCTTGAGACATAATCGACCTATTGAACACCAATTGCATATCTAAATTGATCATTCATGCTTGAGGATTCAGAGAGAAAAACCCCTATCCCATAGCCATTGTCTTCTATAGCGGCCCATAGATGCAACCACCAAACTTGATAGTAGCTAGTAGATCCAACTGCTTTGCTTGATAGCGCCTAGGTTTTGATTAGTCATTGCATGCATTTTAGCCATAGATCTAAAATTATTTAAATTTATTCAATTTTAGCTAGCATAGATTAATCATTTTTACTCTATTTCCATGATTTATTCTTATTTTTACAAGCATATTTACATTCATATGAGTATTCCATGTTATTTTTAAGCATTAGCCTTATTTCTTGCATTTACTTGGAAATTAGCCTCATCATGAGAGGCTTCATGTGCTACTAATGTTCTTTGTTGTTTCATTACTTGCAGATAACAGATCTCTCAAAGACAAAGCATCTTTCAAGACTCTTCCTCTTGACTCAACTATTGTAACAATTGTATCAATTTGAGTTACTCCATAAGAGGGAGATATTGTAATCAAGATTCATCATTTTTAACAAAATATCACCCTCGTTTCTTCAATATATTTTATTTGAGCAAATTATTTGAAGAACACAAGCTTATACTAAGAGGGGGGTGAACAATATAAGACCACTTTTTACTTATTATTTCACAATCAATATTATGCAATGTATCAATAGCAATATCAACAGATAGTAATAAAAGCAATGCATAAATCACCACACACAATGGAGACACCAATTTAACATGGTTCACCCAATGTGGGCTACTCCATAGAGAAAATATTTCATTAAATTTTTCTCAACAAATCTCTTGGAAAAACTTTCCCTATTACAATGTTTATGGACCTCTATCCAAAGGAGACACCAATCCCCTAATCAAGTTCATGGATCTCTATCCATAGGAGACACCAATATCCTTAGTTGGTTCATGGATCTTTATCCATAGAAGAACTCCTTTCTCCTTTGCTCTGGCTAGTGATATTCTAGAAGAACTATTGCCTCCATTGCACTAGATAATGGATCTCTATCTATTGAATACTCCTGTCCTCACTTAGAAGACATATTCTCACTACCTTGGCTAATGAACATCTATCCACTGGATATTGTCATCCTCTATACTCTATCACCTCCAAATATAGCTCTAATATCTGTCTCAAATCTATACTAAACACATTCCTTCAGTCTAGCACAAATATACTCGATATCTATCTCTGGTCTGGTATAAACATATACTCAAATCTACACCAAACTCTGTCATCAAATCTACACTAAACATAGTCGTTGGATCTAGTACAAATTTTCTCAATCTCTATCCTCAATCCTTAATACAAAGATTGACTCAATCACAAATCAAATCTGCTATATCTGCCCTAAACCTTAAATCAAGGTTTGAAAAAATCAATCAAACAACTTTGATTACAAGTCTTCTCAAAGACTTATCTCAAATAAGCCTTGTAAGCTTCCACAAAAGCTCACACTTATCTGTCCACAAGTCCTTTCTAGAACTTGTTCAATCTGCTCTCAAGTCTTATCTGACTTACCTCAAATTTGCTCAACAAGTTCTCACTAGAAATTTTCCAATCTCTGATTGTAAGCTTCCACAAAAGCTCACAAAAATCTATCCTCAAGATTTCACGAAAGCTTTCTCAATCTGCTCACAAGCTTTCATAAAATATTGCTACACTCTATCCTCAATTCCACTCTAGGACTTACTCAAATCTGCTCTAGCTTTTACAAAATATTTTTAACACAATTGCAAACTTTCTAACTCAACTCAATTCAATCTCAGAAAACCTCTTTCAAGTTTCACTTAGAATTCATAGTAACACAGAGAATGGTTAGAGACTCAATATGTTACTTACTCACAACAATACTTAATCACCTTTCAAAATCACTTGCAAATCTCATAAACATATATATAATAGTTAGAGACTTAATAAGTTACTCACTCACAAAAATACTTAATCACTTTTCAAACTCACTTGCAAATATCAGAAACATATAAATAATGATTAGAGACTCAATATGTTACTCACAAAAATACTCAATCACCTTTCAAACTCTTCCAAATCAATTCAGAATAAATAGTACTTTATTTCACAGAATTATAACTATCACTTCAAAACTTCCACTTGACTAGGCTCAATCAACTCCACTCAATCAATCACTCAATAAAATACTTTCTTGCTTACAAACCCTAGTCCAAGTGTATTAACACGCACTCACTTGTTTCCAACAATGCTTATCAAACAAATTTTATAGCATCAACTTCCATTCTAGAAAACCTCAATAAAGGAAAACTCAAACTAATCCTTTTCACTCCACCTTGTTTTCAGAAAACCTCAATCAATCAAACACCTCAACCAAGGAAGAATATGCCCATACCTTTTTACTTGATGAAGAGTAGACCTCAAAAACCTGCCTTAAACATAATCTTTCTTCTTTGCCAATTTCAATGGTGAGATGAAAAAATATCACACTAACCTTCTATCATAAATATTTCTCAAAAATTAATCAAACTTGAATACACCTTATTACTCCTTTGAAATTAGCAATCATCAAAACATTCATAAAAATTAATTACTCAATTACTCCTTATAATCTCCAAATTTAATTAACAATATCCAAAATAACATACATTTTTTCTCTTAATACACCTTATAACTCCTAATTTAATTAACAATCACCTCAACAATAAAACCCTAAAAAACAATGGATCCTCTCCTTTTATCTCCCTTAAATACTCAAAAACACCAATTTAATAATGCAAACATTTATTTTATAAAGATCCAAAATTTTTATTTGAATCCAACCTTATAAAATTCCAATAATCACATGCAACCTTGGAAAATCGAGCACATACCTCATAAATTCCATGTAAAAGGGCCTTAGTGGGTTTTGACCTCGAGACCACTCACCAACCAAGTGCCTTAGTGAGGTGCTAGCCCACCACATGGGCTACGTGCCTCAATACAAGGAAAAATGCTTATGCCTTTCCTTTGTATTGTCTGAATGTGCAACACTTCAAAAGTGAAACACTTCCTACCTTGCAAAAACACAACCCGCGGGACTTTATCCCTGCACCTCACGTGAGCAACGACTTGGAACTTCCCTTGCTATTAGATGCACTACAAAGAACTTTGGGGTAGAAACCAACACCCCTTACCTTTGTATTCTTCCTCGCACACCTTCTGAAAAGCATGTGATCTCACTTTATACCATGCACATGAAAATCTTAACAAAAGCATAGATCACGGATAAATTTTTTAAAGCCTTGTGGCTTCCCTCCTTTATATGCATTGGAAAGAGTCTTCAACTACGTTGGCAAGAATAATTTGAAAATTCAAATTATTAATTTTATAACCTTCATAACCCTAGCTTTAGAGTTAGGTTAATTAAATTATAAGTTAACTTATAATTAAATAATAATTGATTTAATAACTTAAAAGGTTAATTAAATCAATTTATAAATTAAATTATAATAAAACTATTATAATTAATTTATAATAAATTAACTCTGTACTTTTAGTATTATAATAAAACATTATAATATTATTTTTCTTGGGCCTCCTTATAGCTCTTTAGACTTCATCTGACCACCTAGAACCGAAAACCTAAAACTGATGTTGCCCACTAAAACTGCTTCCTCTTGCATTGCTCACTAAAACTAACTCTTAACATTAGTGACAACTCAACTACCTGCAAAACTCCTTCTTCTTGCACTGCTCACCTAAAACTGACTTTGGACATCAATTACAACTCAACTACTCAAAATTTCCAACAATATCCCCTTTGTCATTGATGGCAATCCAATTACCTTTTATAATCTTTCTTAACCTTTTCTGTTTAGGTCTCCCTGGGAAACTGCTCCCCCTAACTCAATGCTTTCCTTCTAACTCAAATATCTCTCCCTTACTCAAATATATCCCCCTTTGACATCAATGGCAAAGGGTCACCTTTGGGATTTGAGGTTAAGAATGAAACTCTTAGCTTAGGCCCCCCCACATCCTCTTGAGGTGGTTAATTCTGGGGTGGGAGTATTTCTACTCCCATCAAGCACTGATATTTGTCTTTGTCCACTTTCTTCTCCTTTTGATCCTTCTGATTCCTCTGACTATTCATGTTCCTGTTCCTATTCCTACTTGTTTCTAGAATTTTTGCTCTACACCACTTTGTTGTATGTCCATCATTATTGCACTTATAACACTTAATGTTATTATTCCTTGGAGGTGCAAATATCTTAGGGTTTCTTCTAGTGAATCCATATCTATTCCTATCATGAACCTTACAATTTAATGCTTTGTGACCAAACTGATTACAAGAGTAGCAATACCCTTGAAAAATCTACCTATTCTTAAAACCTCCAAATTCCTATCTTTCATGTGTCCTGAACTGAGTATCCTTATGCCCAAACTTGTGACATGAGAAGCATCGTCCATTGAAGTTGCATTGTATTGACCTTATAGGTCTCTTAGTTTCTTCTACCCTATGTTGTCTCCTATTCCATATGCTCCTCTCTTGTACATTGTTTCTTTTGTTGAACTTTATTTTGTCCAAATCATCCTCAGAAGTCTCACTATCTCTTACACTATCTTCTTCTAAAGTTTCTTCTTCTTCAAAACTTGAGATTGAATCCTTTCCTTGTTTCCTTTGTTCCTATTCAAAACCAAGACCTATATTGCTTGATGTAGGATTTTGTGTCTTGATAATATTATCCAAATTCTTTGAGCTTCTTCCAAACCTGTGTAGCTTATCCTTGGAGTATTTCACTCCCATCCTTAGTGAAACTACTTCTTGTTCTAATTTTTCACATTCTAAAACCTTTGCTTTTAATTTCTCTTTGAGTCTTCTTGTCGTAGCTACTGAGTTCATTAGATCCTCCATAATATTTCCCTTTTCTTCATCAAATTCTTAAAATTTAAGCTTATGTTTGGAGTTTTGCTTCTTTACCTCCTTTAATGCATCAAGGGCATGAACAAGTTTACCTTCAATATCAACTCCATTTTTTTATTCTTCCTCTATTTTTTTACCTTTGAAAAAATCTTCAATATTTTTTGACTCATATTTTATAGAATTACCTCCTTATCCTTCTAAGGACATTAGAATATTCTCTTCTGCTTCAAGTGTATCTTCATATTCATCATCACTAAAACTGAAACCACTATTTGTACAACTATCTTCAATATGGCCAAAGTTACAACATCTAAAACACTTAAGAATTATTGGTGACCTATTAATAACTTTATTTTATTTTTCCATAAATAGAGCTTCATATTTATCATTATCTACGAAACTATTATCACTATCACTTGAGTACTTACTTGCCTTGTCTTCATAGTAACTCTTTTTCTATATTCAGAAAAACTTCTTTCCTTGCTTGCCTTGACCATCCTACTTTTCTTTTGGTACCTATATTTTTTGATTCCCTATTCTTATAATCCTATTTTTATTTATCATTGTAATTTCCAGATTCTTGATAATCAGATGCATAGGGACCATACTTTCCACAATAAAAACATCTAACAGATTTTGCATCTTTAAATCTTCTTGGATACTTGTTCCTTCTACCATAATTTACTTCTTCATAATTGGATAAATCATTGCTTGAATATGAATTTTTATCCTTTATCTTCTTAATGGATTTTAAGGCTGCTTCCTTTCAGAGATTAGATTCCTCTTTTGTTCTCATCTCAAAAGCTATAAGAATGCCAAGTAACTCATCTCTTGTCAAGATATGACCATATTTTGACTCCTCTATAGCTCAAATATTTTCACTAAAACTTTTTGGGAGTGACCTTAAAACCTTATCACAAACATTAGATTCTTGAACTTCAAGTCCAAGATCTTGCATGGACACAAAGTAGGTAAGTACTAATTTTTTCATCATCATTCATTTTTAGGTCTTCAAACTGTCCTTTTAGATTTCGTAATTTTACCTTTTTGACCTTTTTATCTCCTTCATATATGCCTTGCATCTTATCCCAAACTTATTTTTCTTATTTATAGTGCATAACCTTTATAAAATCTATTCTATTCAAACCTATCAAAATTACATTTATTGCTCTTGAATTGTAGTGATGTAGGAGATTACCATCTTTATTTGTAGGTGGAGTAGCTGGTGGTGTGTATCCATTTTCAACTACTTCCCATATTTCATTTCCAAGTGCCATCAGGTGAATCTTCATTCTCATACTCCAAAATATATAATAACTCTCATCAAACACTGGTGCTAAATTATCTGAGGATCCACTCTTATAATACATTTGTTTTCTTGTAAGCTTTTCCTTCAAGCTATTAAGATCTTCCGAAGGAACCCACTTTGATACCAATTGAAGAACACAAGCTTATATTGAGAGGGGGGTGAATAGTATAAGATCACTTTTTAATTTTTCTTTCACAATAAATATTATGTAATGTATCAATAGCAATATTAATAGCAGTAATCAAAGTAATGCACAAATCACCACACACAATAGAGACATCAATTTAACATGGTTCACCCAATGTGGGCTACTCCATGAAGAAAATATTTCACTAAAATTTTCTCAACAAATATCTTGGGAAACCTTTCCCTATTACAATGTTTATGGACCTCTGTCTAAAGGAGACACCAATATCCTAATCAATTTTATGGATATCTATCCATAGGAGACACCAATATCCTTAGCTGGTTTATGAATCTTTATCCATAGGAGAAATCCTTTCTCCTTTGCTCTGGTTGGTGATCTTCTAGAATAATTGTTGCCTCCACTACACTGGCTAATGGATATCTATCCACTAGATACTGTCATCATCTATACTCTATCACCTCCAAATCTAGCTCTCAACTCTATCTTAAATCTGTACTAAACATAGTCCTTTGATCTAGCACAAATATGCTCAATCTCTATATCTGGTCTGGTACAAACCTATCATCAAATTTGCACCAAAATCTATCCTCAAATCTACACTAAACACAGTCCTTTAGTCTAGCACAAATCTACTCAATCTTTATCCTCAAGCCTTAACACAAAGCTTGACTCAATCACAAATCAACACTGCTAGATTTGCCCTAAAACTTAACTCAAGGTTTGAACAAATCAATCAAACAACTTTTCTTACAAGTCTTCTCAAAGACTTATCTCAAATCTACCTTGTAAGCTTCCATAAAATCTCACACTTATCTATCCACAAGTACTTTCTATAACTTGTCCAATATTCTCTCAAGTCTTATCTAATACTTACCTCAAATCTGCTCGATAAGTTCTCACTAGAACTTTTCCAATATTTGATTGTAATCTTCCACAAAAGCTCACAAAAATCTATACTCAAGCTTTCACAAAATATTTCTCAAATTGCTCACAAGATTTCACAAAATCTTGCTTCACTGTGTCCTCAAGTCCACTCTAGGACTTACTCAAATTTGCTCTAGCTTTTACAAAATATTTTTAACACAATTACAAGCTTGCTAACTCAACTCAATTCAATATCATAAAACCTCTTTCAAGTTTCACTCAGAATTCATAGTAACACATAGAGAATGGTTAGAGACTCAATATGTTACTTACTCACAACAATACTCAATCACTTTTCAAACTCACTTGCAAATATCAGAAACATATAGAGAATGGTTAGAGACTCAATATGTTACTCACTCACAACAATACTTAATCACATTTCAAACTCACTTGCAAATATCAGAAACATTTAGAGAATGGTTAAAGACTCAATATGTTACTCACTCACAACAATACTCAATCACCTTTTAAACTCTTCCAAATTAATTCAGAATAAAGAGTACTTTGTTTCAGAGAATTAGAACTATCACTTCAACTCTTCCACTTGACTAGGATCAATCAACTCCACTCAATCAATCACTCAATGAAATACTTTCTTTCTTACAAAACCTAGTCCAAGTGTATGAACACTCACTTATTTCCAACAATGCTTATCAAACAAAGTTTATTGCATCAACTTCCATTCCAAAAAACCTCAACAGAGGAAAAATCAAACTAATCCTTTTCACTCCACCTTGTTTTCAAAAAAACTCAATCAATCAATCACCTCAACCAAGGAAGAATGTGCCCATACATTTTTATTTATTGATGAAGAGTAGACCTCAAAAACCTGCCTTAAACACAATCTTTCTTCTTTGCCAAACCTTCTCTCAGAAATATTTCTCAAAAATTAATCAAACTCAAATACACCTTATTAGTCCTTTGAAATTAGCAATCATAAAAACATTCATTAAAAATAATTACTTAATTACTCCTTATAATATCCAACTTTAATTAACAATATCCAAATAACATACAAATTTTTTTCTCTTAATACACCTTATAACTCCTAATTTAACTAACAAAAACCTCAACAATCAAACCCTCAAAAATAATGGAGCCTATCCTTTTATCTCCCTTAAATACTCAAAAACACCAATTTAATAATGCAAACATTTATTTTATAAAGCTCCAAAAATTTTATTTAAATCCAACCTTAGCAAATTCCAATAATCACATGCAACCTTGGCAAATCAAGCACATACATCATAAATTCCACACAAAAGGTCCTCAATGGTTTTTGACCTTGAGATGACTCCCCAGTCGAGCACCTTAGTGAGGCGCTAGCCCACCACATGGGCTACATGCCTCAATACAAAGGAAAAGGCTTATGCCTTTCCTTTGTATTGCTCCCAACGTGTGGTGCTTCAAAAATGAAACACCTCCTACCTTGCAAAAACACAACCCGTAGGACTTGATCCTTGCACCTCATGCGAGCAATGACTTGGTGCTTCCATCACTGTTAGCTATGATACCAAGCACTTTGAGGTAGAAACCAACACCCCCTTCCCTTTGTATTCTTCCTTGCACACATTCCAAAAAGCATGTGATCTCACTTTATACCATGCGCACGAAAATCTCAACAAAAGCATAGATCACGGATAAATTTTTTAAAGCCTTGGGGCATCCCTCCTTTATATGCATTGGAAAGAGTATTCAACTACATCAGTAAGAATAATTTGAAAATTTCAATTATTAATTTTATAACCTTTATAACCCTAGATTTAGATTTAGGTTAATTAGTTAATAAATTAAAGAGTGGACAAGATTTTTTTAATTCATTGAACAAAACCTGTTCCTCTTTAAGGCCGTCTATGGCATAGGACAGCGGAGACACCGGAATTGGCGAGGGCGGTCCCCCCCGTTTTTAGCCTTGGTCAACTTGTAACAACTGGCAAGATAAGATAGATCGACCCTGAGGCTCTCTGTATTCTCACTCGCTATGTAGTAGCGGGGCAGGGGGGCAGGTAATCGTAGCTTCAATCTCTCTCTATGATAGACAAGGCAGGCTTCTTTCTGTGGTGGCTGGGCGAACCGCTAATCCGTGAGGGAGGAGAAAGCGCCGGACAGCGGGACTCAACCTATACGATCAATCCCAAGCTTTAGTCATGAGATTTTCCATGCATAGCATAGAGGAGGAGTTAGAAAACCGGTTATAGATAGAGAGCACTCACCCAGGAGTTGTGTTATCACAGGGGCCCGCTCACCCTTCCATATTCCAAAGGCAAGGCGAAGCCCCAAGATCTGCTGCCCTTTTAAAATAGTAAATCATAATTAAATCATAATTAATTTAATAACATAAAATGTTAATTAAATTAATTTATAAATTAAATTATAATAAAACTATTATAATTAATTTATAATAAATTAATTCTTTGCACTTTTAATATTATAATATTATTTTTCTTGGGCTTCCTTATAGCTCTTTAGACTTCATCTGACCACCTGGAACTGGAAACCTGAAACTGATGCTGCCCACTGAAACTACTTCCTCTTGCATTTCTCACTGAAACCGACTCTTGACGTTAGTGACAACTCAACTACTTGCAAAACCACTTCTTCTTGCACTGCTCACCTGAAATTGACTCTTGACATCAATGACAACTCAAGTAATCAAAATGTCCAACATGATTACTTGATTTCCTTTGTCAAATTGTTATATGCTTGCAATAGCGTAGATGCATGGTTTTTAACTTTATACAAAACCCTTATTAGTTCCTATAAGAAAATGAAATGTCATGTTTTCGTCATCTAGCAAGCCCTAATAAGATGGATCAAAATCAAATGTTTTTTAGAATGAATAAAGATTCAATAAAATATTGAAAATTTTATATCCCTATGACAAGGAATGTCATCATTTGGCAAGTAGAGGAATGTTTGAATTAATTATTTTGTTCTTTTTTATGTATGAAACAAGCACCTATTTCAAGAAAACAATCATAACACTAATGTGTATAATTATGATATGTTGCTAGTATTTTAAGATCCAAAGTCTATAATGGTGTGTATATCTTGGATTCTTTATCACATCCTGATGGTTGTGCATCCAATGTTCCACCATGGAGACACCCTTTTGTGACAATAATAATTTTACACCATATGGGATAAATATATCATCAACTCAAAAGGAGTGCATGGAAAAGGTTGGAGGATTTAATCAATGATTTTATTTACCCACAATAGCCTAACAACATTTCCTAACAACATGGAAAATGTTGGAGGATTTAATCAATGATTTTATATTTCTATATTTTTGTTTATAATTCACCATTACAAAATTTAGGGTTACAACTTTTAGTATTCATAGGGCTTCACATAGTGGAGCCCTCGTAGATGCTTTTAACCTTTTTTATGTTGTTTACTATTTACATGAGTAGGAATCATATTTCTAGAAGTTGTTGAAGTTAGGGTGAACCTGTAGGGATACACAAGCCCACCCGCACTCTTTTTTGGATCAAGGATGAGCTAGAAGACACCATTTGTTCATTGAAATAGGGTTTCAAAACCTTGTTATTTGTAATATATATATCAAATAGCATTTGTAACCCCCATATTGGGGCACATTCATTGTACAACTTGAAGATCTACCCATATTAATAAAATATTATTCATTTTGTGCATTCTATGGTGTTAGTGTGCTTTTTATGCTTTTTTTCTTTGTATTGGTGTTGTTCATTTTTTGTTTATAAAGTTGTTGTAGGGAACAAATCCAATGAAGTAAAGTAGTGTGTGATTTCTAAGCATACAATCAATGCATAAATAAAATTGTACAATAGTTATAGTAATGATAGATAGTATGTGAGTGATGTCTCAATGCTTCTCAGTGAAAGAAGAAGAAATTAATAGTTATTCCTTGTAGAATATTTTTGAAGCCATGGAAGTTATTGAGATGAAAAATAACTCTCATTTATCCCTATCCAAAGAGTCTCTTGAGTTTATACTACTATAAAAAAATATTATGATATGCAATATGAATTAAGCTCACTAGTATATGATTCCAAATATAGTATTAGGAGGGAAATCTCTACATCTCAATAAAATGAATTTAAATGATGAGTTAAGATGTGTAATTTATGCATTCACACAAACATTTAGTCAATTAAAAACCAAACCAAAATCACATCATATGCCTATAAATTCATTGATAATCTAAAAGGTTCAAGGATAATTGAGTGTATTGATGAGGTGGGGCTATTAATTATTATGATTCATCATAGGGCCCTAATTTAGAATTAGGTGGTTATTTTGATGATAATGAAAATCTTATACCTAGATAGTATTTTTAATTTAAGTTATCAATACCATTTGAATGAATAATGTGCATCATTTATCTGTGTTAGGTATAATGATAGAATATATAAATTGATGAACTCAAGTTTGTGATTGATCCTTATATCAAGGAAGAAGGTTTGACATAATTATTCCTTGCTTGTTGGGTATATAGGAATTATAATGCTTATCAAGTGGTGAATAATTTTTTTCCACCTTCTAGTTGGATATAATAATGAATCACAAATTGAGTACAAATTTGATATGGTCATGATCCATGATGAATCATAGATTCTTATATAAAAGAAAAAATTTTGACATCATCATTCTTCACTTGTTGGGCACATAATATTGCTAACGCTTACCAAGCAGAGAATGATTCTACCAAATATTCTATTTGGATATAAGAATGAACCATAGTTTGATAGAATTTGGGAAATGTTATTTATTATGATACATGGTAAACCCTTATATCAAAGAATAAGATTTTATAGAATCAATCCTCACCCGTTGAACATATAGGATTTACTAAAACTTACCGAGTGGGGAATGATATCACCAAACATTCTATTGGAATATAAGAGTGAACCATAAGTTGATGGGAATGATTATTGATAATATTTTTTATAAGACTAATATTCTTTATAAATCCTTTCACTGAGAAAAAAATATTTTATATAATCATATGATGTTGTTGGTTTTCTTATAATATTTTTAAGCATTTTTTAGTCATGGAATGATCCTATTATCTACTTTTCTTGGGTGAAAATATGAATCAAAGGTTTGATTAAATTGATGTTTGTTTGATAAATCCTCTTATCAAGAAAAGACATTGCGTAGGGTTACCCCATGTTGTTGAATTCTTTCTAAGATTTTTCATGCACTTACTAGTCATTGAATAACCCTACGATTCACTTTTTCTAGGTAAGAAGAAGAATCAAAGGATGTTATGATAAAATATGGAACTAAAGATATGTGAGGATGTTTTCTTAGGGTGTGAATTTTTAGCTTAGATGTATATTTTATATACCACTCATGGGTCAAAATTATAGTATCAATGTCATCATGTGGTTCTAACAAGTATAGCAAAAGCATAGGCAATGAACATGTGTCATGCAATGTTGTGACAAATAAGGAGAATGACAAAGAAAATGATGCATGTGGATCTTTTTTAGAATTTTGACTTCTTAGAAAAAGGTGCCAAGGTGTCTAGATACAATCAGGTCATAATTTATGATCATACTATATTTGTCACAACCTCAATCGCTTTTCTAGAGTTCCAAAAGACCTAAAAGGAGTGATGATATTTTAGATAAGTTGACAAGGGACTCCACTAGCTTAGTGACCTAATGCAAGTGACATTATTTTCTAGCTAGGATCATCTTTGCTTCATTGTGGGATGCCCCCTTATCAATTTATGGGATGAACAGGAAATCTAAGCAACCATGCAATTCAGGTATATGAAGGTAAACAAAAGATATTCATAATTTATTATTGAAAAATGAGTCATGCATCAATCAACCATGCAATTAGGCACATGAGTAGAAAAATATGTAGAGTTAAGCATAATATATTTTTAAATGAATTATATTGATAGGTTATTTATATTTTTTTCCATATATGGAAGTGGGAGGATAAGCTCATGATCCATATTTGGCTATTATTATAAATGGAACTAATCAGTTGGATTCAAACTTACCCTTAAGGTCTTCCTTGGAATTAGTATTTTTCTAGTTTTTCTTTGAGAACAAGATATCTTACTTCAAAAAAATGACATCTAAATCACTTTCCATAGGCTTTCTTTAGCCTTTGATGATATACACACACAAGTGTTATAAGGCATGAGTTTTACTTTCATCGAGAAACTCAAGTTGGCTAAGTATTGCAGGGCAATACTTGTTATGAACTGCTACATCCTTTAGAAGTATCCTAAGAAAATAAAATTTTAATTCAAATGGTAAGATGACCTTAGTCCTATAAACTAAGATGTAGGGCATAGCTCTAGTTGGCATTCAAATAGTGGTGTGATATTCCCATAAGGCAAGATACAACTACAAATACCAATCCTTGCCAATTTTACTCACTAACTTCTTCAAGATTTTAATTAATGTTTTATTAGAAGCCTCAACATGGCCATTATCTTGTGGGTAATATGTAATTGACCCTTTGTGCTAACTTTTTATTTTAGCATAAAACTTAACCATATCCTTATTTTTAAAAGGACTATTGTTATCAGATATAAGAAATATTAGGAATACCATAACACAACAAAATATGATCTAGAATAAACTTGGAGATTTAAAAAATGATACAAGAGGCTAGAGGTATATCTTCTACCCACTTGGTAAAGTATTTAGTAGTTGTGATGATGAACTTATGTCCATCAGATGACACTGGATTTATTTTACCAATAATATCTAGCCCCCAAGTAGAAAAGGGTCAGGGTGATGTGATTGAATAAAGCTCCTAATATGGCACATGAATTAAGTTGTCATGCTTTTGACATTTACCACATTTTCTTACATGGATATAAGTGTCTCATTTCATGGTTGGTCAATAGTAGCCCATGTTAACAAGATTTTTTGTAATGGCACTTTCGTTGAAGTGTCCACCACACACTCCTTCATGGGTGTCTTGAATGGCTATTTTAGCTTTGTTTGTATTGAGGTATCTTAAGATAATACCATAAAAAGTTCATATATAAATTATATCTCCAATTATGATGAATCAATAGGCACATTGCTTGTGCTTCTTTTGCTCATTATGGTTTATCCCTTTGGGTAAAATATCACTTTAAAGGAAATAATATATTTCCTTATACCATGAGTCGATCATAGGTGCTTGCTTGATGGAAAAAATAGCCAAGGGTTCTTTATGATATTGCAATGTGGTTGGCTACCTAATCTAATGAATGATAATTATCACTTCTTCACCCTCCAATTCTAGAGGTATGAGGGATGTAGTGACAACCATTGCATCTACTTGGTGATTTCTAGAGCATAGAATTGTATCAATGGGTATATTTTCAAAACAAACCATAATGTTATCCATAATATGTTTGTATGATTTAAATTTATCATTAGTTTGATAAATATCATTGATTTGGTTGACTAAAAGCTAGGAATCCCCAAAAATAGATATGTTAGCAATTTTTAGGGCTAGTGTTGCATGTAGCCCAAGGATGAGAGCTGTGTATTTGGTCATGTTATTAGTACATGAGAATTGAAGCTTAAAATACAATGTAATAACTATTTTTTGAGGTGATACTAGGATTATTACTAATCTTTCTCCTTTAATGTACCTTGCATCATCAAAGAAAAGAGTCTAGGAATCTATTTATGATGTGTCAAGGGTTCCCACCATCTCATAAGGATATTTGATTTCTAAGGGGTGACTAGCTGGTAAAGGGGATACTACTAGCTAGTAGGCTATCACTTGTCCCATAACCAATTTTTAACTAACAAATTCAAGATAAAATTCATTAAGTGTCATTATCCATTTCACTACCCTATCTAAAAAATAGGGTTTTGACATGAGGTATCACAAAGGATCAACTTTAGCTATAACGTAGGTTTTATGACTTATAATGTAATGTATTAGCTTTTGGGAAGTAAAAAATATAGCTAGGAACACTCTTTACAAAGGAGTATACTTTATAACTGATAAGGGTTTGGTTGACTTAATAAATAACTTGTTCTCTATATTGCTCATTGTATTGTGTCAACATGACACCTAGAGTGTGAACTATGGTCATAATATATAACAAAAATGGTTTTAAAATATCAATCAATACAAGGACTAGGGGATACAACAAGTATATTTCCAAAGCATCAAAATCCTTTTGACATTCCTCATCCCAATCAAATGCAATTCCTTTTTGCAATATTCATGAAAAGGTTTGCATTTATCAGCCAATTGAGATCTTTTAAGATTCTAGGAGATGACATATTGGTTATGGATTATATTTTATCAAGATCCACTTCTTTTTTTTTTTTTTGGTAATTAAGGTACAATTTCATTACATCCAGGTTTTCCATGTTGACCCAAAACCTTTTATAAAATCAGCACTATGTTGTTATGGATCAAAAACTCAATAGGGAAAGGCAGTCCTTCGTTGCTAGTACCCTTCTAAGGCCCCCCTGACAAGAAAGAGCACCACCCATAACACATATTTACCAACACCTTAGAACACAGGCAGTGGCCCACCACATTGCACTCTTGCTACCCCAGCCTTGAAAATGCGACCTATTGTGAAATCGCAACGTCCTTAAGTCTTCTCCTTCATTTTCTTTGAAGAGTCACGAAACATTGACATATCGCAAAAAAGAGACATGTTGTGAAATCATGGTATTCTACCAACATTTTGCTCCTTTGCCGCTATAAGTCACAAAAATGTGACAAGTCACGAAAATGAGCCATGTTGCGAAATCATGACATTCGTCTCCCATTTTGCACTCTTTCTGCTTCCGACCTCCTTGCTCCTTTTCTTGGCTTTTGCCCACGAAAAACCAACATGCCACGAAATCGTGACACTTTCACCTCCTTACTCTTTCTCTTCTCTTTTGGTCGTGAAAATGCGACATGTCATGAAATCGTGACACTTTTTCCTTCCTCCTCTTTCTCTTCTCTTTTGGTCGCAAAAATGTGACATGTCACGATATCGCGACACTTTTCCTTGTTACTCTTTCTCTTTTGTTTTGGTCATGAAAATGCGACATGTCGCAAAATCATGATACTTCAGCCTCTTTGACCTCTTTTGTTGCTTTTGGATACGAAAAGCCAACATGTCGCGATATCACGACACTTTTGCCTCCTTGCTTCTTTTCTTGGCCTTTGCCCTCGAAAAACCAACATGTCGTTAAATCGTGACACTTTCGCCTCCTTACTCTTTCTCTTCTCTTTTGGTCACAAAAATGCGACATGTCACGATATCATGACACTTCTCCTTCCTACTCTTTCTCTTCTCTTTTGGTCATGAAAATGCGACGTGTCGCGATATCGCAACACTTTTCCTTCTTACTCTTTCTCTTCTGTTTAGGCCACGAGAATGCGACATGTCGTGAAATTGTGACACTTCTGCCTCTTTGACCTCTTTTGTTGCTTTTGGACATGAAAATGCAACATGTCGTGATATCATGACACTTTCTCCTCCTTGCTCCTTTTCTTGGCTTTTGCTCGTGAAAATCCAACATGTCGCGATATCGCGACACTTTCGCCTCCTTAATCTTTCTCTTCTCTTTTGGTCACGAAAATGCGACATGTCGCGATATCGCAACGCCTTTTCCTTCCTACTATTTCTCTTCTCTTTTGGTCGCAAAAATGCGACATGTCACGATATCGTGACACTTTTCCTTCTTACTCTTTCTCTTCTGTTTTGGTCACAAAAATGCGACATGTCATGAAATCACGACACTTCTACCTCTTTGGCCTCTTTTGTTGCTTTTGGACATGAAAAGCCAACATGTCGCGATATCATGACAATTTTGCCTCCTTGCTCCTTTTCTTGGCTTTAGATACCTCACCTAGACACCATAAAACCTAGAATATTGCAATATGTTACCCCAAATATGTATTTGGAGGGCTTTAAACAAACTTTGTACTCTTTTAGTCATTCAAAGATTCGTTTTAAATTTGGAATGATCTATTTTTATTGATTTTTAGAGAATACCATCAACATAATCATCAATGATATCATGCATCATATCATGGATAATATAGATCATGTCATGTTGATAAGTTGTGCCAGTAAAATTCAATCCAAATGGCATAACTTCATAGTAGAATGTTCCCAAAGGAGTAGTAAACATCATTTTGGATTGGTATTCTGGTACTATACGAATCTAATTGTAACCAAAAAATTCATCCATTAAGGACAACATTCCATAGCTATTAGAGAATTCTATAATAATGTCAATATTGAGAAAAGTAAAATCATCCATGGGATAGGCTTTATTGATGTCTCAAAAGTCTATGCATACTCACAAAACACCTTATTTCTTGGATACGGGTACTATTTTCAAAATACAATAAGAGTATTCAATAGCATTGATGAATTTGACTCCCAAAAGCTTTTGGAGTTCTTCCTTGACTAAAAAAATGACTTTTAGGTGCATCTTTCATAATTTTTGCTTCATCGGCTTAGCATAAGGTCTGACTACTAAGTGATGAACTACCAAATATGAATCTAATCCAGGAATATTTGCATAGGACCATGGAAAGATATCACAATACTTGACTTATATACTTCTCTCTCTCTTTCAAAGTTAATATTTTTTCTAGCTTTATCATTTTTGAATTTGTTATTGATCCAATATTTACATCTATAGTTTCTTCAATGAGGATATTGGATTCATATTTGTAATGTGGAGGGGTAGGGATGATCCCTAAGCTTTGTAACACATCATCCTCTAAAATCTATTATTTCACAATAAATTATTGTGAGGAATGTGAATATAAGGGAATAACATTCTTAGTAGGGATACCATTAGAAGGCGATATATCATTATTGTCATCCCTATGAGGAGAGTAAGGTAAAGTTTTCACCTCATAATCACTTATGAGCAATTTCAGCACAATATTAGCCATCGAATGATATGAGGTATCTTCATATTATTTCACTAAATATTGTTGGTGTTTATTATCCATATTATTGTGAGAATCTTGTCTGATTTTCCAATAGGTTTGATTATGATGGTTTGGGTTCATTGATATTAAGGAAATAGATTAGAAAATATGAAAGGGAGAGGTTCAAGTTATTCCTCTTTATCTCAATATAGACATATTTTTTAAGCATATTCTATTGGTGATTTGAATAAATATAAGCATGTGTCATCATCCCCATTAATTTCAAAATAAATAGGAGACATGATTTTATTGTGGACATAAAATTATCCCAATATACAATTTTCAAGCCATGTTTTGTGTATCGCTCCAAATTTTTTGCATCCTTACCCTCAGGCTATAGGATCTGTGCCCGGAAGGGGGATGCGAGAAGGATGGGACAATACCTCAGACTGAGAGGCCCTTTGAAGGTCCCGCCTCTCGGGGAGGAGTATAAAGGTGAATTTTTGATGGATGGTGGGTTCACCAGGAAACTTTTGAGTGGCAGTTTCCACGCCTAGGTTGAGAATGGGTTTAATGTGTTCATTTTGTACTTTAATCATTCAACTCCTAGGTTTGGCCAAGATGAATCTAAACTATTCTATATGCCAATACTGATTTAAATGGATACAAAAATAGAAATGAGTGCTAAACACAGAGAATATGCTAACTAGAACAGTACATACCTGATTTCGGATGTCTGATGAAGATTCTGAGTTTTGTAGCAGTCCAGATCGTCTCAAACTCATACGTAATCATCTGATATTTCACATAATCATCTCAAATCATAGTCGGTCATCTGAGATCAGATGGAATCATCTAAAATCGATGAATTCGTCAGATGAATTCGTCAGAAACCTGCAATCACAAAAATAGATACAAAATACCAAATATGCAACTACAGAAGCAATAGAGAATGATAGCAATAATAGTAAACGTGCCTAAATAATGGATTTAAATAACAAACAAGAGAAATGCAATAGATTTAATGTTTGATTTTAACTTTATCATGCGGTTATGCTAAATGAGGTGAACTCCAAGATGCATAATAACTTAAGATAATGCAGAATTACAATGGGAAAATACATAAATAGTTTAAGAAAATGCAAACTCCGGGCTCTGATTGCCCCCAATCTGGACTACAGTCGGGATCACCTCCAATCGTACGAGATCGTCTGCTCTCCTCGACAAGATCGTCCGAAATCATCTGGGATCGTTTGCGACGATCCGAGCTAGCTTCGATTGAAAAATAGTAGAGTTCCTGCAAGAAAACATGAAATACAGGATGCAGACAATAGTGCGAGGATGCTCTAGTGTATAAGGAACTAAATCTGTAGGGAAATCCATCAGCTAGGGGGTTCAGGAGAGTCAGGGGGGATAAACTAGAAAAATCCTAGTTTATATAGGATTAGGGGAGGCTAGGAGGTTGGAGATCATCCCAATCTGGGAGATCTCCAACGGGGGAATCTCCAACTGCGTAGACGCGCTTCTGCCAAGGTTGGAGAGGCTGTTGAAACAGAAGCTAATTATGAACATTCGGTTTTAGGACGAAATCGTCTGGACGCTCTGTTCCAGATGAATTCGTCAGATCGGGGATGATTTCGTCTGATATGCGACGATATCGTCCAACGGTCAAAACAAATCCTAAAAATGGCACGAAAAAGAAGGGAAGCGGGTAACAAGCGGTTTTGGGGCGGTTTTGGGGTTAAAATTTAAATTTTTATCTTTTATCTTTTACTAAGGGTTTAACTGCGCCAATTTTAGGGTGCTACATTTTGCCCCCTCTTTAGCGAATTTTTCGAAGAAAATGCGTTAAAGACGAGTTTTTCCCATTTTACGAGAAAGCAAAAATTTACTCAATTTTTTAGACGACGATTCTTGGTCGAATCGTACGACTGTTGACTATGGTGCCCCCTCCGTGTTTTTACCCAAATCGAACGTTTGAGGTAAAAACACGAAAAAGCAAAATTAAAATGTTGTTGATTTTGAATAAAATTAAGAAAAATAGGGAAAACCCTAATTCATTTTTTACTATTCATTTTTACTGTTCTAGAGCTCTGCAGAGAGAAACAATGGTGGAGACAGCGCACAGAGCGACAGAGGTCCGGTGCGGGCTACGGGTAAGGATCTAATCCTAGTAGATTAGGTTTGATTTTACTTTGTGCAATTTTTTGTTTTAAATTTTGATTGTTTGGGGCATCACGGCCGTTTTTAGGCCGTCGACGACGTCGGGACGAAATCGTCCCGATTTCGTTGAAATCATCCCTAGATCATCGATTTCGTCGGAGGGCAAAATCGATGAACTAGGGGCGATCCCGTTCAACAAGGGGCGATCCCCAAGTTGCGAAATCGAAGACGAATTCATCCTAAAAAGGATGATTTTGCCCAATTTGGGATGATATCATCCAATGGTGGACGATATCATCTTTAAGCTTGATTAAAATGTGTTTAATTTTATTTTAATGATTGGTTGATTAATGAATTTTTGTTGTTTTATTGTTTGTTTTGCAGAGAGGATTACTAAAGAGCCAGGAATGGAAATACGATGGGCTAAGAGACGACTTGGCCGCTCTCGACCAGGCAGAGCATGATCGACTAGCACAGGTCGGGCTACGGCATGTGGCAGAGATGCCACAAGTACCGACGGACATAGGGCTTCTGACAGCCCTAGCAGAGAGATGGTATCCGGGGTCATCCTGCTTCTGGCTATCGATAGGGGAGATGGCTCCCACACTAGAGGACGTATGGAGGATCATGAGGATCCCCATACAAGGACGGCTCATGACGCCTACGGCCAATCAGGGCCAGGCGATGATGAGACTGATCGGAGACCCGAGCTTCACCCTAGAGAAGGGCGGGGTGAACATTGAGTCTCTATGACAGATGCCTGGGGCATCTAGGTTGACTCGAGTTTTGGCAGGGGTGGTAGGTGGCTTACTGCTGTGCCACCAGAGTGGGTGCAGACTACCGTGGGTGCTCTCAGACATAGTTTACGACATGAGAGACCACGGGTATAGGTTTACATGGGGTAGCTTTGTACTATGTCACTTGTATAGGATCCTGCATGGGGTCGTATACAAGGGAGGTCGATGTCTGGTCTTGACATCACTGCTATAGGTTTGGTGTTAGGAGCACATCATGGTGCGGAGGCCGATAGGGCTCCCATTGATAGGGGTTGACCGAGAGAGGCCCCGGGTTTACTATTGGTGGCTACAGAGAGGGTCACAATGGCGGATAGATCTATCGATGTCACGGAGGTTGCTGGATGACCTCATCCTAGACCAGATCACCTAGAGGCCATGGCGAGAGCACCCCGGGTGGGCAGAGGATGGGCAGGAGCTGGCTCGCATCAGGCGAGTCTGCTGGCTGAGGATGGAGCGAGGAGAGGTAGAGCTCCACCGCTACGACCAAGTACTATGATAGTTCGGTCTACAGTAGGGGATCCCTTCTCTCAGGGATTATGAGTACTCCCAGATTATTTGGGATAGTACTACATTGAGCGGGGCTCTAGACATGCAGCGGTTCTGGAGTCAGGACATTGATGATGCCCCCATCCAGCCAGTGGATGGTGACGATGTTGGGGTGGAGATGGATATGATGCATGGTATGTAGGCATCCATCCTCCTCGGATGATGAGGGCATAGGGTCTAGTGCACGCGTGGTGTACCAGATGGGGAGGCGGTGCTAGGCTACCATTGAGGCAGCACGGGGTCATGGTGGGAGAGAGCAACGATGGTCCCCATAGGAGAGACGCCGAGGATGGCCGGGCTCCATAGAGGCCATAGGAGATAGGGCAGAGGGAGGAGAGACTCCCTTCATAGCAAGGGGAGAGACCACCATCGCCTGATAAGGGCAAGGGTGTCGATGTAGGGGAGAGCAACGAGACGATGGCTCTCCGGGCTGAGGTTGCCCACCTTCGAGCTCAAGTGCAGACGCTACAGGATGAGGCCACACGGCTCAGAGCTCGGGGCAGAGGAGCGAGCACTCGGGATCTGGCATGGTCTATTGCTCAGACCACATTCTACCAGGGGCTATACTATCACATGGTTCCAGAGAACTAGAGGGTACCACTGCCAGCCCCGATTGCGGAGCCGATCATGATGGGATCGTCGAGGACATCCTCACGATCGACGACGAGGACCCGAGACACAGCCTGGACCTCTATGGGACCACCTCCTCCATGTCAGGGTGGGGGAGGAGATGAGGCTGAGAGCTCGAGGGCTTCTCAAGGATAGCTGGCTATAGACTGCACAGAGATTGTATAGATTTTTGAGAGGATTGAGTATGCCAGGGTATAGATTGTGGCATACCAATCCAGTTTTGATATGATGTACATAATTTGATATATATATATATATGGTCTTGTTTTTGATGATATGACTTGTGTATATGTTGTATGATGCTTTAATTTGTGATTGAATATTCATGTAATTATGTCATTTTGAAATATTATATTTTTGATATCATGGCATAAAATTGTAAATGAAATAATCTGATGTAAATAAATTGGTTGTTTTGGTGTAATTTGAAAAAATAAAAAGGACTTCTAACAATAATTTCAAAGGACATTGTCGCTGTTATAGACCATTTCATGGAGTCGCCGCTCACTAGGTCGTCAAGCTAATCCCAGGATAGAAATATTGTTAAAAGTGAAAGAGTGCTTAAGAGACTGTCTTAAGACTTGATGTTGTGATGATGAAAATGATGATGGTGATGATTTGTTTTCAGATTTTCATAAAAATATTATGCATGAGATAAAAAAGAAATATGATTTGTTGCTAGGCATAAATTCCTAAGTGTGATAAAAATTGTGCATAAGTTCCTAGGAACTATACCATCATTGCAAAATTGAATGTTGACATAATGACCTGAAATAAGATAAGTGTGCGTTCATTTTAAAGCTTAGTTATGTAACATAATGATGTAAGCCATATGTGTTTTTATTAAAATGAATGGGAAAATAAAATTAGAACAATGGTTTGCGCTAGGCATAGACTTATAGGTATAGACTTATACCATCATCGCGAAATCCAAAGAAGAAATGGATATTTTAGTTTTATTGCAAGATTAATTTTTGACTTTTAATAAACAGAAAAATAATAATATGAACATGTTGTTTGAAATCATTTTGTGATTTTGTGAAACAATGTATATAATTGTTTTTATACAAAACAAAAATTCTGAAATAAGAGGATAAAACTATTCCGAAAAGAATTACAGAAATATTTTAAATTATCTCAAAGACAAATGTAGGTTTATAAGGGATCCTCATGTGCAAATGTGAGTTCATTACCGATCTTGATTTATCATAATGATACAAAATCTCTCAAATACAAATGTGTGTGCGATTGTATTGTTCATTCACCAATTTTGAGCAAGATAATTTGATACAAGTAATTTGCCTTAACCAAATGAGTGTTCCTTAACCATGATTTATATGCATGTAACCGTACCAGACTACTATGTAAGTCGGGTTATCAAGAGCTAGCTAATCCATAAGCTGACATAGGTCTATACAAAAGAAGGTCGCTAATGTGACAGACATATCACCACGCTAGGAATTACCCAAGGCCAAGCGGGTTGGGCACAAACCACCTGTTATGGGGCTTACCTCACAGTTTTCGAATAATTGAGAATTCCAGGGATTCAAGCTCATTCACCCTTCTTTTCTTTTCAAGGGGTAGGGAAAGGGATTTTATTGCTTTTTGCTTTTGCTTTTCTTTCTCTTCTTTTTTTTTTTTGTATTTTTGCTTGGAATTGAGATAATGCTGAAATATTGCTGCGATGGTACAAAATAATATTTTTCTTCTTCTCATTTTCTTTGACTTTTCTTTTTCTTCCTATACTAGGGATACTTGCTCGGATTAGCTGTAGAGCAAGGGATTTTTATTCCGGGTAGGGGTGAGCTTGTCCTTTTGTCAATTCTCAAAGATTCTAGACCATGTGCATGATAGGATAGCAGGGGAAACTTTTCGCTCAAGAAACCACTTCTACTATGTAGCATCATATCGAATTTGCAATGAAATCATTTTAATGTGAAAAGATATACTTGGTTCAAGTAAATAACAAGATCAATTCTCTATGCTCAAAACTTTATTTAATTCAAATGTGGACTTTGATATAAGAGAGATTAATAATCATACCAAATAAAATCAAGATATTTATTCATGTGAGTGTGAAAGTGCGGGATTCCAAATAAATGCTAATTTATCCAAAATAATTGAAAATATAACTGCAATACTTCAAGAATTGATAGGTATGAAAATAAAATATGTTTTTGAAGATTTTGATGATTTTGATGTTTTTATATTTTGATTTTAATTTATGAAATTGGTGGTATATACAAGATGATCTATATACACTATACAAGGTTATTTGAGTATAGCATGTCTAAGGTTGCTTCAAAATCAAAGGAGGTTTTGAAGGATAATTTGGTTGTGGTGAAGGTAAGAACAAAAGGTGATGAATAAAAGGTAGTGATAACAAAAGCTTTGTTATAATGTAGAATAATGTAGCAAAAGATTTGACTTTTATATGTGTAAAATTGATCATGTTACAAAATAAAATGTCGAGAAGGATAAGAAGGTTCTTCATTCTTATCACTATCTTCCAAGTCTTGATAAGATGGAGGGAGCATATGTGAAAGATATGCATGGGTGTTATTTGGTAAACAAGGATGATCATATATGGATGAAGAAAAGTGATGGATAGAAGGTAATTGTGACAATGGAGAATGTATAGAACTTGATGTTTCAACCGTTAAATATTCTTCAAATGGTGTTGGGTCATTATGTATGGTAACAATTTTACTTGCAAGTTCAAACTTTAAACATTGGTGAAGAGTAGAAGGGACAACCCTCATCGTATGAATCCAAGGACTTTCGAGAAGTAGGTTGTAAGGTGAAGGGCAATATGCTACATAAAACAAAGTATCCAGGATCTTGGATCCAATATTAAGGGGAAGAATTATAGTACCTTGAGCTTCTTGAATTTCATTGTTAAAATATTTTATAATAACATTTGATTCATTAAGATCTTCTTCCTTTAATTTGAGTTTTTGGAATAATTGATAAGTGCATAAATTAAGAGAGGAGCCATTATCTACCATGATAGTTTTAACAGGTGTTTCTTTACTAGATCCTGTAATGTAAAGAGAGGAGTCTTCTTGTGGAGTAGAGGAAGGAATCTCCTCATCATAGAATGAAATATGGTTAACCTCAAGAGGGCTTACACCATTAATTATGTTCTTAGGGAAAATATCATGAGGAACAAATTGTTGGCTAGGTATCTTGAACAAAGTTTCCTTATGAGAACTTTGTAATACTTCTAAAAGGGATATCTTTGCTTGAGGATTAATCACTTGTTGTTGGCTATCAAAGTGGATTTCAGATTGAGATTTTGATTCTAAAGATGAGCTTTCTATGCTTACATTCCATTTTGGATCATTCTCTAGAGCCAAAGATAGTTTTGAAGGTTGGTCAAATGAGGAATCCATATCTTGAATATCAGATTGAGTTGATTGAACTTGAGGTTGCTCATTTGTAGTTTCTGTTACAATATTAGTAATATCATCATGATGGGACACATTAACATGCAATATTTGATTGGTTTCCTGTTGTTGATAATTGAATAGGGGTTCTTGGGAGATCCCCATGTCTTGATTGATTATTGGTATTTGTTGTGTAGGAGTTTGATAGTTTACTGGAGATTTATAATCAGTTGTAGATTGTAATTCCTTTATATTAAAAAGACCCTCATCAATCAAATCTTGAATTGCACATCTTAAATCTTTACAATTTTGTGTCATATGTCCATCTACTCTATGATATTCACAATGTAGCTCAGGTTTAAACCAATCTGCTGTGGCATCAAGTTGTCTTATGGAAGGGAGTTCAATCTTATTTGTATCAAGTAAATGCTTGAGAATTATATCCATTGGTTGATTGAGCTTTGTAAATGTACGTGATGAAGGTTTTCGAGAGGTTTTTGATAAGTGCCTTAGGAGTTCAGTCATAAAAGGACCTAATGGTTTTTTACCTCTCTTTTCTTTGTTATGGGTAGAATGATGATAGGAAGATTGTGAAGTATGATGTGAGTGCATGGTAGGATTGGAAGAATAAGTATTTTCTTGTTGAAATGGATGTGTTGTATTGAAAGAAGAATATTGAAAGGGTGGAGGAGGATTGTATGTGGATTGATAGACATAATATGGATATATGGGAGAATAGATAATATCGTTATGAAGAGGATTGGAAAAGGGATTGTCCTGTTGGGGTATGGATGAAAAATGAGAAAAGTGTGATGGAGGTGATGTTGAATAGGGATGAGGTTGGTCATAATCAACAAATGTATTTGGCTGAATTCTTCCAACATTACTGATGGGCTCATATTGATTTGAGTAAAAACTCATGGTTTCTTTAGTACTTCTAAAAGTAATATTTAGTATCTACTATTTAGAATTGAATCTAAAACATACAAACTTGAAATGATGATTTTGTTTTTGTTTTTCTTGTATACATATATATATATATATATTTTTTATATTTTTGAATCAGAAATATGCCTATGTTATTCACGTCGGGTTCACCAAAATGTATCGCTCCAAATTTTTTGCATCCTTACCCTCAGGCTATAGGATCCACGCCCGAAAGGGGGATGCGAGAAGGATGGGACAATACCTCGGATTGAGAGGCCCTTTGAAGGTCCCGCCTCTCGGGGGAGGAGTATAAAGGTGAATTTTTGATGGATGGTGGGTTCACCAGGAAACTTTTGAGTGGCAGTTTCCATGCCTAGGTTGAGAATGGGTTTAATGTGTTCATTTTGTACTTTAATCATTCAACTCCTAGGTTTGGCCAAGATGAATCTAAACTATTCTATATGCCAATACTGATTTAAATGGATACAAAAAATAGAAATGAGTGCTAAACATAGAGAATATGCTAATTAGGATAGTACATACCTGATTTCGGATGTCTGATGAAGATTCTGAGTCTTGTAGCAGTCCAGATCATCTCAAACTACATATAATCATCTAAAATTTCACATAATCATCTCAAATCATAGTCGGTCATCTGAGATCAGACGGAATCATCTAAAATCTGATGAATTCGTCAAAAACCTGCAATCACAAAAATAGATACAAAATACCAAATATGCAACTACAGAAGCAATAGAGAATGATAGCAATAATAGTAAACGTGCCTAAATAATGGATTTAAATAACAAACAAGAGAAATGCAATAGATTTAATGTTTGATTTTAACTTTATCATGCGGTTATGCTAAATGAGGTGAACTCCAAGATGCATAAACATAATAACTTAAGATAATGTAGAATTACAATGGGAAAATACAAAAATAGTTTAAGAAAATGCAAACTCTAGGCTCTGATTGCCCCCAATCTGGACTACAGTCGGGATCGCCTCCAATCGTACGAGATCGTCTGCTCTCCTCGACAAGATCGTCCAAAATCGTCCGGGATCGCTTGCGACGATCCGAGCTAGCTTCGATCTAAAAATAGTAGAGTTCCTACAAGAAAACATGAAATACAGGATGCAGGAAGTAGTGCGAGGATGCTCTAGTGTATAAGGAACTAAATCTGTAGGGAAATCCATCAGCTAGGGGGGTTCAGGAGAGTCAGGGGGGATAAACTAGAAAAATCCTAGTTTATATAGGATTAGGGGGAGGCTAGGAGGTTGGAGATCATCCCAATCTGGGAGATCTCCAACGGGGGAATCTCCAACTGCACAGACGCGCTTCTGCCAAGGTTGGAGAGGCTGTTGAAATAGAAGCTAATTATGAACATTCGGTTTTAGGACGAAATCGTCTGGACGCTCTGTTCCAGACGAATTCGTCAGATCGGGGATGATTTCGTCTGATATGCGACGATATCGTCCAACGGTCAAAACAAATCCTAAAAATGGCATGAAAAAGAAGGGAAGCGGGTAACAAGCGGTTTTGGGGTGGTTTTGGGGTTAAAATTTAAATTTTTATCTTTTATCTTTTACTAAGGGTTTAACTGCGCCAATTTTAGGGTGCTACATTTTGGTTTCTAAATTTTACTTGATCCCTTTCCACAAAAGTACTAAACCTTTTCCTATATAATAAAAGTTACAAAAGATTTATTTGGGGATATGGTAAAGGTTGGAAAGAAAACAAGAGGTACACTTTCACTCTATGGGGTAAGTATTGGTCCCATGTATACTTTCTTCATCCATCGTTCCTATATATATGAAAGTGCAAGTTCCTATTTGGATGATCATACCTCATCTAGAAGGTAACCCAAAAGTATGAGAGGGTGAATGTGACCTAACCAAGTCTAAGACCACCAACTCATATCATTGATCATTAAGGTTTAAGCTATGTATATCCTCTATATTTTCTTTACCTTTTGCTTTAACGTAATGGTTCATTCCTCTTCTTGTGGATTTTTTCTCTCAAGTAGCTTAGAAATTAAGATATCATCAATGAAAGGATGAGAAGAATTCAATGAAGGATAAAGCCAAATTTTTGGATTTTTTGATTGGATATTTGATAATAGGCAAAGGAATCATGGTCAACCACTATATTGTATAGCTTCCATTGATATTCAAATTTCACACACTAATGGGAAGTTGAGGGAATGGTTTGCATCACATGAATCCAATATCATCCTAAGAGGAGGTTGTAGTTAAGCTCACATGATAATACAAAAATAATATATTCAAAATGTGAGACCTTACTTTGATTGGCAGGACTATATTAACTATGACTTCTCACTCTTCCTCATCATAAGCTTTTATGATGATATATAGCTTTTCTAAATATTTCTTTTCGAGCCCTATTTTATAAATAAACTAAGTATACACACATTAATGGATGATACATTGTCGATGAGAACCCTTTTGACGGATTGCTCACCAATGTTGCAAGTGATATATAGAGGTATCTCTCCTAGCATAGAGGTAGGTGGAATGTCATCCTTAAAGAAGGAAATGGTCATATGATTCACAATGAGTGATCCAACCATGTTAGCTAAATTATCGAGAGAGATATTCTCAAACTCTTTCACTTAAGATCTTGAATATATTTTTTCTATGGCTTGGGAGGTTTGCAATAGCTCAAGTATGGAGATCCTGGTTGGTGTATCCTCTAATTGTTGTTGAAGGTTAAAATATTTTTTTCTCTTATGATGGTTTTAAAACCAAAGGTGGTTCTTTAGGGGCATTTGCATGCCTTAACCACAAAACTAGGGGTGGTTTAGGAGGTGGTTCAAAGTTTTGGCCTATCTCCCTTCCCTATTGTCTAGTTTTAGTGCAAACACATATCAACCCTACCATATTTTAATCAGGTGGAGGGACATTGTGGTATTGCACTCAATTGACTATGTTTTATCCATTTTTAGGCAAGGGGTCATGAAATATCCTCAAATATTTGTTGGAAGAGATCACTTTTTTAGGACTAACAATCACTAGATAACCTTAATCAATAAGGTCTTGTATTACACTTTTTATAGTAATATATTTATTTGTGTTGTGGTCATTAGTGTGATGGAAACCACAATGTTGGTCACCCTTAAACCATGGGAAAATTTCTCTTTTAGGGTTGTATTTATTTATAGGAGGTAGATCTATCATATTTGTGTCTAACAAATATGTCAATACAACTAATAAATATTGGTTTAGTTTAGTTAAATTCCTAGGAGGTATTTTTGGAGATTTAGCTAAGATTAGTTTACTTAGCACTGTAGCAATACTAACACTACCAGTTTTGGGGTTGGTGTTAGGTTGATAATTGGTTACACCATAATCCACAACATATTTATTCTTGTACTATCCTTTGGTGTTAAGATAAGGTATTTTATCTTCTTCCTTCTTGATATTTAACTGCCCCTTCATTGAAGAGCAATTTCCATTTACTTTACGAGATCAATCACGTCAGCAAAGGACACAATGTGAGTCATCTCTATGGGATATAACAAATGCTCTTGTAAATTACATATGAAGATATGTAATAATTCATTGGGTGGTAGAGCAAAAGGTAATTTCCTAACTAGCTTTCACCACCTAGACAAGAATTCACCAACAAATTTATATTTTTATTGCTTAAGTTAATATAGATTATGAATTATAAGATTTTTTGCAATATAGGCAACAAAATATTGTATAAATAATTTAGCCAATTTAGAAAATATCTTAATTTAGTGATGAGGCAATCGATAGAACCATTCTAGGGTCTCTCCACCAAGACTCATGGGAAAGAGCTTTAGCAATAGCTTAGATATTTGTGATCCAACCTCACACTTCTAAGGAGGTTTCTATTTCTATAGATTTGCAACTTATTTTGGACAAGCACAACTATATTTTATTCAAACCATTATAATTACCCACTTGTCACTCCCATGACAATGCTATTCCATTGTTACCTAGCAATACACTGCCTAACATTAGACCATACTGGTATCCTCATGCTCTTAAGTCAAAAATAAAGAAGTTAGTACAGGAATTATTAAAAATTGGTATCATTAGGTCAAGTATCAGTCCTTACTCTTCTCCAATTTTATTGGTATGTAAGAAATATGCGTCCTAGTAGTTGTGTATTGATTATCGTGATCTCAATAAAATAACCATTAAGGATAAGTTTTATATTTGGTGGTGGATGAATTATTGGATGAACTACATGGGACTATGTACTTCTCCAAATTAGACCTTCACTCTAGGAACCATAAAATTAGGCTTAAGGAGGAGGATATTCCTAATATTACTTTTTGTATTCATGAAGATCACTATGAGTTTTTGGTGATGCCATTTGGCTTGACTAATGCTTCTTACACTTTTTAAATCCTCATGAACAATATCTTTCATCCATTCCTTCAAAACTTCATCCTTATTTTCTTTGATGACATTCTAGTTTATAGCTGCTCATGGGAAGAGCACCTTGTTCATGTGGATCAAATTTTACAGTTTTTGGCATAACATCAATTTTATGCTAAGCGGTCCAAGTGTTCTTTTGGGTTGAAAGAAGTGGAATATTTGGGACAAATTGTCACCAAATATGGCATCAAATTTTTAGACATGGAAAATTGAACCACTTCAGTGGGTAATCTTCCCTGAGCCCTCTAAGGGACCCTTTAGACTTACCTATGGAAAGGGTAAGGCTCCTTCCCCTCTTTTTTGCCATTTTTACTTCTCTATGTGAAAGTGTACTTGATCCTTGACATGGCATGAATTTGCATTGCAAAATCGTGATTGGCCCTAATTTTTTGGGTTTGGCATGTTTTACACTAGCCCTCCTTGGTTTTCCCACTCTTCTCACCTTCAAATCCACTATATAAGTATAGACACCTAAAATGCGTCATGTCGAGGTGACTACTCATATGGGACATGCTAGAAGACCATATGGAAGACCTTGGATAGATACCAAGGTATAGCAGTGGTTTTTACCACTCATTTGGGAACCTTTGCCTAGTCAGTGCTAGCCACTGCTGACACCCACGGTTAGCAGAGCTGACCACGCCTGTCAGCCACGGTCAGGACTCAGAGTCAGTTGGCCTTCATCCAACCCAAAATTAGTTGCAACGACCAATTGGTTGTGGATTGGAGCGGTTTGAGTGAGGAAGGTTCTGGATCCTTCCATCCAACAAGCTCAACCACCCAATATTGATCTAGGCTTCCTCATGAAGCCACCCCTAGCCCTTGGCAATTGCTATATAATCCCCCTCCGAATTGGGGAAAATAGAGAGAGAAGCATAATCAATTGAGCAGTGAAGCCCTATCGAATTGCATACTCATTCACATGCATTGATAGGAATACTTTTGCTACCCAATTGGAGATCACATTGCCATGGAGGTCCTAGGAGGATAGGAGAGCCAAGAAATGCTAATCCATGCAATCCATGCACTCATTGAGCAATTCAACCACCAAATATATCAGAGGACATAGAGGTGACCCTTGACCATCAATTTGGCAAGGAGAATCAGAGAAATTGGCCCTGATTTGGAGGGTAAACTTACTTCAGGCTCAGCCGCGGTTGTCAGCCACGGTGAACAGTGCCCACCGCTTGAAGGACCCATGGTCAGAGGGTAATCCCTGATTTCCTTGTTCTCTATTTTACAATTTATTTAACTAGGTTAGATTAATCATGTTGTAGGTTTAATTCAGTATTCTAGAGACTTTTGACCGACAGATTAGGAGTTAATTGCAATTTTCCTTCATTATTGTAGTGTAGGTATAATGAATATTTTTCATGCTTTCATGTCTTCAATTGAGTAATTAGGAGCTTAGATAGATTCATCTTAGTTTCTTTCATGTTTCTAATGGTAGATCATCATGATTTAGATCAATTTACATGCATTGAATCACTTTCTTGATTTCTTGATTATCATGTTATCTTTTGTGCAAGTACCCTTTAAAAGCCTCATCAAGAGAGGCCTCCTTTGCTTTTAATGTTTCTTGTTGTTTATTGCACGTAGGACTAATAGGGTTTTGGGATGCAAGGCAAAAAATGCCTCTAATCATGGAGAAGAGGGTCATCGACACCCTAGAGCAGTTTGTGTCATCCTGAAAGGCACTTGGAAATCACACCTACCCTTGAGAGGGAAACATTACATCCTATTGTAACAATTGTATCAAAGTGATTATCCCTAAGAGGGATGTACTTGTAATTTGACTTTGGCTTCAAATATAATGGAATAAAGTGTATTTCTTATTGTCAATTTGTTGTCAATTTCTTGTTCTTGTATGCATTTTGTGTATCTTTCAATTCTTGCAATAGGAACCGATAGGTGTGAGCCCTTTTTGGATCATACAGAAGGTGATCACGATGGAACTCCACATTTCATGCCACAAATTTCTGACTTCTATCATTTTTTTATGATAGGTGCTCACCGTGGTTGATAACCATGATCAAAATTTGTCACCGCGGTTGACATCCACGGGCAATAGTGGTCACCGTGCCATAGAGCCACGGTCAGAATCTGACAAATCAGACAGCAGGGAGAAAAAGCTTGATCAAATGAGGATCTGAGGTAGGTCCCACTGTCATTCTATTTTTTTTGTTCTCTGTCTATGTTTTTCTAGAGAGTGCAAAATATTAGCATAATTAGGGAAGGCAATGGAAATATGTTAAATGCATTGAGTCCTTAGGTCTTTTTATTAGGATCTACTAGTCGTTGCTAGGAACAATGGACCTCTGAGTGCAGTCCACCCTAGTATCCAATGGTCTAGGCCCCTCTTGTATGTTAGTTTTTCTTGCATGAGGCCCGATTAGTGGCCATACCATCATTAGTATGCATTGTCAGAATATCATGTAGATTAACCATGCATACTTCTAAAATCAAACGTTCCTTTTTCATAGCATGTAGAATCATTTGAATGTTGTATTATGCATCTTTATTTTCATGCAAATTAAAAGGAACCACACACACCACGTTTCATAGTAAATGCTAGTGAGTTGGGAGTCACATCCAACCACTAGTAGGGTTTCAATGATGGTGGAGGTGATTTCCATCCGTTGGCCCAACTCCCTTGTACCTTATGTTCTAGACCAATACCGAATCCAAGAACCTTTCGTAGCCCAAAAAATTTGCATATACTCCTCTTCGGAGGGTATGATGTTGATTAGGTGAAAATGGGTGAGGATCTGGGAGGACCTGTGCTCCTTGCCTGGGTGTGGACTTTCATTACCACACTTTGGGGGATTACGTGACCTGGAGTTCATAGCCAGGTTGTCGAGCTATGAGCATACAGGTGAAAGCCCTTAAAAATTTGAGAAAATCATCAACATATTGCAAAACATGATAAGAGTTACTTTACTGATACAACAAATTTGAAAAACACATCAAATAGTTTAGGGCTCATTTTAAAATTTTAAAAAGAGATAATCATCATTGTATTCTTTGCATGTTAATAAAATTTAAATCTAGACATAGGATACATAATGGTGCAAACACGGAGTGGTCGATCCAGGCATAGACCCGAGATCGAAGCCCAAGCTCCACCTAATGCACATCATGATGTAGAACACCCTCAATTATAGAATCCTCCTGGATGTCGTTCAACGAGTATTAGAGGGGATAATTCTACATGAGGGGATTCCATTGAGAATACCCCAATTAGAGGAAGTACTAGACATCCCTCTAGACATAGATCAAAGCATGGGACTTCCCAACATGGGGGTTTCGCATATGGTAGCATTTATCATGATCGCATTCCACGTGGATCCATGGGTTCTACCAAAGAATATGTCATTGAGGGATCCAGATTGGTACCCCTTCGACCTGTATCTAAGGGAGGCTCACGACCTCCACCATCCGAGTATAGATAGGCTCAAGATCCACCCATTCAAGGGCAGGTAGATGGGACCGCTTTCGAGCATAGGCCCATGCAGACTCCCTATAGGGGTGAACCTACTAAGTTCACCATAGATATATCCAAAGTGGGAGCTAATGGTACACCACCTCATGAGCCATGGCATAGCAAACAGTTAGATGGTCTAGACAGAGTCCTAGGGCATCTAGGATATAAGCCTATGCCTGCACCCTCTCGACCTATGAGTGAGTGTAGTGGAAGCACCATTAGGACTACTCGAGAACCTAGAGAGTGCTCCAAGCGTTCTCATGACATACGTGCTCCTGCATCCCATGCAGGGATAGAGTATAGGAGATATCCTGACATGAATGTCATCTTTATAGATAGAGGCAAGAGTGTGGCAAATCAGTCCATTGGAGGACATACCCATAAAGTCGCTTGAATAGAGTGCACTCCCCAGAGGCCTCAGATGGCCGATCATGTTGATAGAGCTCATAGACTGATGTCAGAGTAGAGATGATAGATTCTCCAAGACCAATTGGAGGATGTTCATGTAGAGAAAGAGCACCTCAAAAATGAGAATTCTCAGAGGTAGAGGTTCATAAGACAAAAATTATATGAATAGTGCATGCATGAACAACGCATCCTCGATCATAAGGAGCATGTAGAGAGAGAGGATCGATTGGCTAGCATTGGTTTACCTCCTCATAGTGAGACCAGGGAGCATGTCGATAGACGAGTGGCTTCATAGTCTAGCCTATACCTTGAGCACATAGACACACATACTCACCATGCAGCTCAACACAGAGATCGACGTCCAACATCCGAACAACATGAGCATAGGCAGTATGAGGAAGAAGTGGGAGAGGAATTAGAACAAGAATATCTAAAAATCTCCCAATTCGAGGAGGAGGGCGAGCCTAGTCCACCACCTCGATCGAGGAAGAATCTACCTCCGAAGGTGCCTCCAAGGTAATCTAGAGAAGAGGAGATTCTTTCTTCGTAGGCCTATAAGACCTTAGCAGAGAAGGTTCAAGCCATAGAGAAGCAAGGAATGACTTATCAAAAGCCTACCTTGAACAAAATTCATAATGAACCTCTATGCACGTCAGTGCCTATTCCGGCCTATCTAGAGCATTTCAAGATGCCTAGGCTAGAAAAGTTTCAAGGAGAGGAAGATGCATAGGAGCACGTGACTAGTTTTCTAGATATGTGCTTTCAGATTGAGAGCAATGATGCTTTACTCCTATGCACCTTCATCATGACCCTCTCAGGCCCAACTCGAGAGTGGTTCAACCAATTAAAGAGGCACAACATCACTAGTTTCAAACAACTAGCTGATGCATTTCTTGAATGCTTCTCCTTCGACGTCAAGAAGAAGGTAAACTTATCCGACCTAGCCGCTTTAACGCAACATGACGATGAGCCAGTGATGGATTATGGAAAATGATGGAGGAAGATGATGGTGAAGCTACCATTCTCCATCCCATCCTCTGAATTAATGTGAATGTTCACAAAGAGTTGTGCCAAGCACATTTCATTGTTGCTATAGTTGCAGCAATACCAGACATTCGAAGAGGCTTTGGCACAGGCCAAGGTGATTGAGGACATCAAGTTACAGGAGGGTAACTTGAAGCTCAGGAATAAGAAGGATTGGAACAAGAGAAGCATTGAGAGATAGCAGGCCAAGCCGGCCCATGTTAATCAGGTGGTGTTGAACCTTCAAAAAGGAGAAAAATGGTAGCAAAAGCAAAACTATCAAGCCCAACCTCCACCTACACAGTATGATCAGCGCAACAAAAATTAGAGGGGTAAAGATAAGGAACAACACCCACCTCACATTTTCACTCAGTTATCGGAGTCGTTGGCTTCGATTTTTCATCAGTTATGCGAGGCTAAGGCCATAAACTTACCCAAAGTCAAGATGTTGGATCCTAACCAACCTAAGCCTAAGGGCTACAAAGATGATCATTATTGCATCTTTCATCGATCGAAAGGCCATGACATTGAGGTATGTTGGTCTTTCAAACATCTTGTGCAAAATATGATCGAAAGAGGTACACTTCTTGTCGACAACCCACAAGTGCCTGATAATCAAAATATGGGGATTTACAAAAATCCTCTACCAAATCATGAGGTACCAAAGAATAATGTTGGCCAAGTCAACCAAGTACGCATCGAACCACCAACCTAGGGGTTCATCGGTATGGTCAACATTGTCACAAGAAATGTGAGGTATGAATGATCAAATCAACCTCCAACACCTATTAGAGTCCAAGTTGTACCTCCTCCAAGGCCAGCCTAGTATGTGCCTAGCCCACCAACTAGACCGGTGGTGACCATCAGAAGTAGGTTGGTCCAAAACCTACAGATAACTCTAGCAAAGTTGTCAATTTATGAGCTAATCCAATAGTCTCCCAAGCATAGGGAGATGCTTATGGACATTTTAAGGTCCATAGAAGTGCAGCCTCAGGATCTCAAAGTATTTACACACTTCATGGGGCACGTGCAACAGTGTCAGGAACCGGTCATTCAATTTCATGACCACGAAGTCAAGATGGTTTCCACTATTATAGCAGACCCACCATTGCATATTATTGCATGTGTGAATCACAAACCATTCAAGCGGGTTTTTATTGACATGGGGTCATCAATCAATATCATAACTACCAAGGCATTAACTCACTTGAAGTTACCCAAGATGCATATCATCCCTTCTACCTTCACGTTGAGAGCTTTCAATGATGCATTATGCTCAATGGTTGGTACTATAGTTTTACCTATTCAGGTAGGACTGAAGACCATCTCGATGATGTGTCATATAATCAAAGGTGCTATGCAGTATAACATACTTCTAGGGAGGCCTTGGATCAGAGAAATGCATTGCATCCCTTCTATTCTACATCAGTGTATCAAATACATTCATGAGGGATAGGTTCACGTGGTGCCTTCGGATGAAGAACCCTTTAAATACGTGAATCTAGCAGATTTTCCAAGGGAATTTGTGCTCCCCTCAATGCACCTGGATGTGTGGCCAGTATCACCAATCAAATATCCAGGAGGTAAGATCAAAGAAGTGTGTGCTAGACCTACAATATCCGTATCTCAATGATCGGAGCACACGACAACTACTTCTATTAGACCGATTGCATCTATGATACAGCGGGATGATAGGAAGTTGAAAGAAAATGTGGGTGAAAAGAAGATAAAGCAAATGCCCAAGCCAATTATCATTGAAGCCCCTACTCCCATGGAAGTAGAGGAAATTCAAGGAGAAGTCGAAGAGGCACCTCAGCCTGCTTCGCCTGCATCTTCAGTAGGGTCATCTGCACCATAGGTGACCATCCATTTGGTTAATCCTAGATTAGGGGAATATATTATGCAGAATATGATATTCATACCTATTATCAAGACTACATAGGACATGGGCCAACCATGAGCCCATCACCTTCCCATAGGGATGGTGGAACCATTAGGGGTACCACCTAACCAAACCAACTTCATCTATGGAGGGCTAGACCAGGTTGCATCTCCCACGCCCATGGATGAGGATGATAATGAACCATTCACCATGAATGTTCATTATCTATCCAACCTAGAATACACCATGTGATACTTCGAGCATTACCATTGGCATGGTTACGATCTCGGACTATTCGAGCAAGGGCGTAGAAGGCCATATGAACCATAGTATCAGTTGCCAACTGATAGGTTCGGGTTAGGATACTATATTCGAGGTTAGGATGAACTTCTCATGGCATCTTTAGACCACTTGTACCTTAGTCTAGGGGGTGAAGTTGACTTCAATCCTTATCACCCTAATCCTTCTGCATTTCAGAGGGATAATCGACTAGTGACTTATGTCACTATAGAGCCACCCGAGAGATATCATGCGAACATCTTGGTGGAGACCGGTCTAGAACACATTCCAAGAGCCAACTTGGACAATAAAAGTCCATGGAGCTATCGATGATATTGGTATGCACATCTAGAATCTAGACACAACTATAGACATTAAATCAGAAGTTGCTTCTAAGGATGTTCATGCAGTATCCATCATCAAAAGTGATGGACCAGACTACGATTCTAGAATAGATGATGCTGAGTTATCCTCAAATAATGAGCAATCTGAGGATGAAACTGAGTTGGCCTACTTGGGCCCTACACTCTTGCATCATATTTTACCTTTGGAATCAATGAATATGAGTGAAGAGCCCTTCGACAATGATGATGGCTATCAAGAGATAGCCTACATGGGGCCTCATTTAGAGCATCACCCGATTCCATTAGGTAGAGGTGAGGATTCTTATTATGATAGTGATGATGAGGATGAGATAGAGAGAGCCTATTTAGGACCTCCCTACTTACACCATCGTAATGCACCTTATACTACTGAGGATATGTATAGAGAGATCAATCTCCATCCTCGCCTTAGGGGAAGACCACCAAATCTTAATGTGATTTATCACATGGTGTTTCTCGATCCACCAACGTATATGGAGCTCCTTGAGCCCAATGATCCCATCCAATAGTCTATTCATAGACCAGATCCAGAGATCCCCATACCCCCAGAACCACATCTCGAGGATGGAAGTTTTGCTAATGTTGAGTCACTTGCATGTGGTCCTGGAGACATGATCCATTCCATCAATATGATCTCCATTGATTTGACCACTCCACTCCATAATCCAACCGATCCTTCCAAACCATTGTGTCTTAATGTAGATGCTATTGATTGGGATCATGTTGATTCACCTCTAGAGCCTGAATATTTCTTCCCTAATGAAGAAATGTTGCAACCTTTCCATTTTGTGCTAGGCTATGCACATGATGTCTATCATGTTGAGGATGCTTCCAATGAGGAACCTATAAACCCAGTAGATGACATCCACTTGATCCCTACGCCTCATCAGCTTGAGGAGGGATCCCATATGTCAGTAGAGGAAACCTTCGAAGTGGATATCAGTAATGATCCCACCAATCCAAGGAAGGTTAAATTTGGAGAAAGTTTGACTCCTGATGAGCATGCCAACCTCATCCCTCTACTGAGAGAGATACCTGCTCTCTTTGCTTGGACTTATAAGGATATGTCGGGTCTAGATCCAAAATTGGTTACTCATAACCTTTCGCTAGATCTATCAAAGAAGCCAGTCAAGCAAAAACTCAGGAAGATGCATCCAACAGTAGCCTTAATGGTTAAGGATGAATTGCAAAAGTTGTTGGATGTAGAGTTTGTCATTTCCATCGACTATCCAGAATGGGTATCAAATATGGTGCCTGTAGGAAAACCTGATGGAAGGATCCATATCTGTATGGATTTTAGAGACCTAAATAAGGCAACACCAAAGGATTCATTTCCGTTGCTGAATATCGATGCTCTTGTAGATGCAACTGTAGGTCATGAGATGCTCTCCTTAATGGATGATTTTTTTGGTTACAATCAAATTTGGATTAAGCCCGAAGACCAGCATAAAACCATGTTCATAACGCCATGGGGGACATTCTGTTACAAGGTTATGCCATTCAGCCTAAAGAATGTTGGTGCTACATATCAATGGGCTATGACATATATCTTTCATGACTACATGCATAAGATCTTAGAAGATTATATCGATGACTTATTGGCAAAGTCATTATTGCGTTCAGAGCATGCTGAGGTCCTGAGGAAGGTCTTCGATCACCTGATAGAGCATAATGTCAGGTTGAATCCTAAGAAGTGCGTATTTGGTGTAACTTCAGGAAAGCTCTTAGGATTCATCATTTCAAAATGAGGCATCAAAGTTGACCCAACAAAGGTCAAGGCTATTTTAGAAATGCATCCCCCCATAAATATCAAGGAATTAAGAAGCCTTCAGGGCAAAGTAGCATCCATAAAGTGATTTATCACACAATTATCAGATAAATGTCGACCCATGAATCGACTGCTACACAAGGGGGTCCCATTCAATTGGGACAAGGACTATCAAGCAGCCTTTGTTGAGATTAAGCAATACCTGGTGATGTCACTAGTGCTAGCTCCACCAAGGCCAGATGTGCCATTTTTGCTATATATATTGACAACCGACTTTGCATTGGGAACCATGTTAGCCCAAAAGAATGTGCAAGACAAAGAACAAGCCATATATTATATTAGCCGAACCTTGGTGAGTTATGAGCTAGGATATGCATATGTTGAAAAGTTGTGTTTAGCAAGTAGTGTTTGCTACAAAGAAATTGTGACACTATATGTTGAGTCATACGATGTATGTTATATCAAAACAAAATCCTTTGCAGTATATGATGAGCAAGACATATCATAATACATGTACTACAAAGTGGATCATGCTATTGATAGAATTCGATTTGGAATTCATAAGCCAAAAGTCCATTAAGGGACAAGTCATAGCTGATCAACTGGCTGAGGTGCCTCTCAAAAATAGTAGGCCCCTCACCATAGAGCTTCCTGATGATGCAATCTTTGCCTTATCAAAAGCACTCAAACCTGAGGAACCAGATAACAAAGCTGATATGACCTTGTTCTTCGATGGTTCGAAGTGTGAGCAAGGGGGTGGTGCAGGAATAGTGTTGTTCATGCCATAAGGAGCTCCAATGCCCTTGTCATTCAAGTTGGACTTTCCTTGCACTAACAATAATGTTGAATATGAAGCCCTAATTTTGGGTCTCCAAATAACTATCACCATGAAGATAAAAAGGTTAAATATCTTTGGTGATTCCCTTCTCATTGTTAACCAAGTTAAGGGATTATTTCAATGTCGATGTCCGGTATTGAAAGCTTACAAGGATCTTGTTGACATTTATCTAGCTCAACTGGAATGGTATGACATCGAGGCAATCCCTCATTCATCCAATAGATTTGTAGACACAATGGCATCTTTGGGATCTCTAATCCCCAGAATCCTTCTACTGATTTTACTACCATCCATGTAAAAATATTGTCACATTCTGATGTGCAGCATGAAGCATTGGATAACAAAGATTCAATCAACATGATTCATGTAGAACCAAACCATGAATGGTTCTACAGAGCCAGAGACTTTCTCAAGAGAGCATCCTAGGGGTCTATGATCTCACAGGATCCAATAGGGAGTGGCACTACCATTCACCACAAGGTTGTTTCCCAGTCTACATTTGCAAATGTAGAACCATAGGGGGAACATGTTGTCTTGTCAGTCGAAGCCAAAGCTTATCATAACTAGACGTCATAGATACATGACTTCCTTAGACTTGGTGTAATCCCTCAGGGATTTTCGCATGCCATAAAATGCACATTTAAATAGAAAGTGATAAAGTATGTCTTGTTAGCAGACATCCTATACCATAGAAGCTACGATGGAGTTCTCCTTCATTGTCTTGAGCCCCAAGAGTCATCTTGGGCAATTTTGCAAGCTCATGATGGTACGTGTGATGGCCATTTCAGCGGCATGGCTATCATCAAGCGCATCCTTCGCATGGGTTATTATTGGCCCACTATGGAGAAGGATTGCAATGTGTATGTCAAGAAATGCGTTAAATGCTAGCATCATGCTAATCTTACGCACCTGCCATCATAGGCCTTACAGCCCATTCAAGCGGCTTGGCCATTTGCTCAGTGGGGATTTGATCTCATTGGTAAGATCTCTCCTCCATCATCGAGCTGACATACTTTCATTATTATGGCTACTGAGTATTTTACTAAGTGGGTGGAAGCCATTCCCTTAACAACGACAACTAGAGCACGTATTGCTGAGTTTATACTCACCAATATCATAAGTCATTTTGGGATACCATCCAAGATAATTTTGGATAATGGAACATCATTTAAGAACAAAACTATGAGAGCTTTGATGTCTAAGTATAGAATCAAACATAGTTTTGCGACTCCATATTATCCGCAAGCAAATGGATAAGCTGAAGCTTCAAATAAGATAGTGGTTTCCATCTTGAAAAATATGGTACAAGAACACCACAAAGATTGGCACATCCAGCTACCCCTTGCATTATGGGCTTACAGGACTAGTATTCGGACACCCATTGGGGCAACTCCATTTTCACTAGTATATGGCACTGAGGCCATTATGCCCTTAGAGTTGGAGATTCCAATGCTGCATGTCGCATTGAAAGAGTTCATTGATGATGACACCATGTGGCAAGCTCACCTAGATCAATTGATGCTACTTGATGAACATCACGTGAATGCCCTTGAGCACCTCTATGTTTATCAAGAGTGTTTAAAATGAGCTTACAATAGCAAAGTCCATCTGAGAGACTTTGAGGTTGGTGATCTTGTGCTGAAAGAGAACCAATATAATTCAAATTTACCACCAAAAATGTGAGATAAATTTATGGCTAACTAGTTAGGTCCTTATATGATCTCTGAGAAGATTGGACCTGGGACATATCACTTGACATCATTGGGAGGAATTGAGGAGCCTGAGCCTCTCAATATCCTTCATCTTAAAGTGTTCTATGCCTAGAACTAGAAAAGGCTCCAAAGGCATCTGTAAGCCCTTTGGTCAATTCAAAAAGGCTCCAAGGGCATCTGTAAGCCCCTTGGTCATCCCAGAAAAGGCTCCAAAGGCATCTATAAGCCCTTTGGTCAATATAAAAGGCTCCAAGGGCATCTGTAAGCCCCTTGGTCATCCCATTAAAGGCTCCAAAGGCGTCTGTAAGCCCTTTGGTCAAATTAAATTTTCAAAATCCATAAAAATTAAAAAAGTAATAAAATCCAAAAAATATATAGAAATATCGAAAATAAAAAACATTGTGCATCATTGCATTTTCAATTATATGTTGCATTTCATTTTGCATCATTGCATTTCATTTCATTGCATTGCATTAGGCATTTCCATCCGTCACCCTTGCATTAGGATAGGTTGTGTTTGCAATCTTACAAATGACACCATGTTTGTGTTTCAATCATGCATCTATGCATTACATTACCATCTATCATTCACCCTTGTGAGTAATTGTGTTTTTCAACACAACCCATCTTGTTGCTATGAAGAATATACTAGGGTTTTCTGGTCATTCAACCATACCTAGTGGTCTTCTCAAGAGTTGGTAAGAAAGCCTGCTTTGCTTTTGTGGTTGAGGTCTAGTTAGTATAGCCCTTAGCATATCAGAATCCTATCACTAATCAACAAATTAAACAATCCTAATTAGGACTAGGGGAAGATGAACGCTATGAAGCGGGACTAGGTATCCTGAGGTGAAAATTTTATTCTTGCTTATCCCCTTGTGCAGATGGTATGGGACATGTGGGCAATTGGCAAAAGGACAAGTTTACTCCCTACCCATATAAATCCCTTGCTTACAAATGAAGGAGCAATATCCTAGAGTGATACCCTAGATCAATATCAAATATTGATATCCCCTATCGATATCCTAGATTGATATCCCAAATTGATATCTCAAAGTCAAAATCCCCAGTATTCAAATCAAAGTTCAAATCAAGATCAAATGAAGATCAAAATCAAGTTTAGATTCAAATCAGTATCAAATCCCTTGCTCAAAAAAAAAAGGAAAGTACAAAATAAATAGTGATTCTTATCACTATAGTACAAAATAAACAGTGATTTTTATCACTTTATATGAGCAAGTATCCCAAAAAATTGAAGAAAATAAGGGGGTGAACTTGAATCCCTGGAATTGCCTACACTATTGTACCTTATGCATGATGATATGTCTGATGCATTAGCATTTTTCTTGTGTGCAGACCAATGTTTGAATGTGGAAGAGCTAGCTTCAGGTGTCCTGTATCGCCTAGTGGTCTAGTCCAACTGAAATCTAAACCTAGGATTGGGTAAGACATTTGCGGACCCCCAATCTTAGCAATGGGCTGAAAGAATCCTGCCTGACATCGGGGTATGCTTATGCCTTATCAAATATACTCACTTGCACACATAGGGGTAATGAATAGTTAGGGCCTATCCTAGTGAAAGCCTTATGTTTCAGAAGTCTTGTATGGTTAGTATACAACTTTTGATTAGACAACTAGGGTGTTTGAGTCTCATGGAAAACCTCAACAATTCCCAAATAGCAACAATCATTCAAATCGCAATCATCAAAAATCAATTTCTTTTATAGGAGTTTGTTTATTAGAATTATTTGTACTATATAATTAGATATCGGATGGATGTCAAAAATGATATTTAGATGGCCACTGATTATATTATACATATCCTTTTAATTTACAAAAACCGATAAATAGAAACCATATACCATTGCATCTCACAAATGGGTGTACAATTTATCAAACATTCATAAAGATATAGCAATTACAATGCATGATTGTTATACATTCTGTGGTGTCATCCATTAGATTGTTTAAATTCATATTACATTCATACATTATGTTTTAAGTGATTAAAGCATACATGTTCATTTGCATAGCATTCATCATAGAAAAAATATGCAATACATACATGGCATAAATTATGTCATAACAACATAAATTAAATGCATACAAGTATAGCAAGTTACACATGCATTTAAAATCAAATATTACATCCATATACATCCATCATAAGTAGTCCATCTACACATATATCTCATAGCATCTAATCATCTATCTCATATCTAGCTAGTGCATGTCATCCATACATCACATCATATAACATTAAATCAATATAAGCATTGCATCCATGTGCATAACATAAACATAAAAATACCAAAAATAAAGTACACATGTAATGAAATGAACTATCATATATATATATATATATATATATAGTGTCAAATGTACATCATAGTAGGGTATATCAAAATGCCTACAGGCTACAACTATGTAGGTCCTCAGAACTTACACCAAAAGGGCACAAAAAGTAGCAAAATTTATGCTATGGCAATGTGCTAGCTCTAGCCTACACCCCCTGATCCACCTATATTGGAGGACTCTCCACCTCCCTCAGCCCTATCCCTAGGGGCCTACTCTAGAGCCTACTATGGGTCCTACGGTGGATCCTACGCTTGACCTAGACCACCTGCACATGGTGCATGAGAGATAGTCCTCTGGCTAGATCATGTGCTAGACTACCCTGTCTCCCTAGTCCTGGTCCTACTCTAGTGTGTCCCTGTAGTAGTGGTCCTCTCTGGAACCTTCCTACCTAGCAACTTGATGATACCCTCTAGCTGGGCATTGTGAGCTACATCCATTGTATGCTACTCATTATCCTCCTCCATGAGGGTATGTAGCCTCCTGATCTCTACCATCGGGTCAAAACCTATTGGCACTAAAGTAGATGGTACTATAGGAGGTGCCATGATAGCCTATGAAGGTGAGGGATCTCCCCTCACCGCCCTGAGTAGGTCCCACTCAGTAGTCACAACATCTAGCATCACCTATAGAAGATCATGTTGTCTAGTGATCTTCTCAATCTCAATGTTTATTGTAGCTACCTATGCTTGGAGAGCTACCCTCTCCTCCGTGTAACCCTACCACTACCTCTGGCCATGAGCTAGCTTCACCTCTAGAGTGGCGATAGAAGTGTCCCTATGTAGGAGCTGAGTGTGGAGTCTCCCAACCTGGCTCTGGAGGTCGACAATATGTGCCCTCAACTGTCCAACCTCACTGTCTGGAGGTACCTCACCCTCCTCGGAGGCCTCCTCCTCTACCTCTACCTATGGGCCCTCCTCTATAGCGGCCCCTATGCCCCATGTGCCCTTAGTCCTCTAATGGGTCCTACATTTATGAGGGTCCACCTCTGCGCCCTCTACACCCTCTACTACAAATTCATCTATTGGTTGGCCTAGAGGTCCCTCTCTGTGCCACTAGAAGTCAGTCCACCATCCATCGTAATCAGTAGTAGTGCCTACGTCCACTAGGCCCGACTCTTGGAAGTCATCATCATCATCCCCCAGTGGAGGCACCTAGGGCCAGGTCAGGTCCCTCTCTAGGACCAGGTGTCTGTAGATGGTAGGCACCTCTAGGACATCCTGTCGAATCCCAAACTACCTCAGGATGCGAGAGTAGTGTTGGTACTCATGTATGTCGACCTTCTAGATCGATAACCCACCTGTCTCTATGCACCTAGTGTAGGTATCTATCTACCTCTATCTAGGTTGGGTAGTCCATGTATGGTCACCACGCTATCTTCCTAGGGTGGAGCTATGCAAATCGACCAATGTAGTGGTCTAGGTCTCCTACATGAGACCTACTCTTGAAGCCCTCCTGCTCCCAAGGCTAGCAAGTTGTATAGCATTGATGATCCTTAGGGATAGTAGTGATCTCTAATGGCAAGTCGATGGGGTGCTCTATCAAAATGTGCTTCTAGCCCCAAATCTGTAGGAGTAGACTACAGTCGATGCCCACTCTACTACGATGTGTGATCTGATATAGCTCATGGTAGAGTTGTGCTAGAAGAGTGCTCCCCCACGCTAGAATAAGAGGCCACTCGGTCGAGCTAACCATAACCTCCCTGGTCCTAGCTAGGAGGTTCCAGGGGAACCTCATGCCTGATGAGTCTGGGAGGACTATCTGGATGATCAAGTGCATGAACACAACCTCTCACTATGAAAAGAATCCAGCCTAGAACCACTCCTCGATGTGGATGCCTCCATGGTCAATGCGGCCCTGTGCCTCAACATCTTGTCTACCAAAGATCGCATCAAACACATCCTTCCTCACCATGGTAGGAGAGGAGGTGATGGCCTCACCATCAATAGGTAGGTGAAATATGTGGTAGACATCCTCTAGAGTCACTATCATTTCACCCATCGGTAGGTGAAATGTGTTGGTCCATGCATCCCAGTGACGGGCCAAGGCAGTCATGTATGATTGATCAACTCGGATGGTGGGGAGATCCAAGATGTAGCCGAACCCCACAATAGCAAACCAACCCCACTCCATGTTAGTGAGAGTGCAGTGTAGGTTCTGAAGGAGATCAGTCTCCCTCGCTCTGTTCATCAGGGCCTGAGTGAAAGCAATCAAATAAAAATAAGAAGAAAAACAATTAAAAATGACTTAAAAATGACAAACAAATCAGAAAATCTCATGAAAATGCAAAAACATGCACACACATGATCAAAAATTACAAAAAAATCAAAAAAGCACTTCAAAAATGCATTAAATGGCATTAATTGCCCAGAAAATCCAAAAAATTAAAAAATTTTGAAAATTTTTCTAAAGTTTGCGCATCGCGGGTCGAAACCGTGATCGACACGATGGTCAAAAATATGACCATTGGGATTTAAATCCCATCGTGGCTAATAACCATGGTCCCCAATCTACCAATTGGGAACCGCGTCTGCCACCCGTGGCTAGGGAACATGACCTTTTCAGGGTCATGTCCCTCCCAAAATAAACCTCAAAAATTAAAACCCTCCCCTCTAACCTAACCTATGCTAAACCTAACTAGGGTGAGGTTCATTATCGATAGTTTAGTGTGGTTCATTAACCCATTTTTTAGTGTGGTTAATTTTAATCCAGTAATTGGATTGCATGGTCTCGATTTTTGAGTTACCTTAGCGACACCGACTCCTCCACTGGTCGAAGCCTCCGGCTAGTCAGCCATCTGGATGGGTGTAGAGCGAGCAAGTCAAGTTTACGGTAGCGTTCCATGTCATATTTCACTGTTTACCTCTCAGAGCTCTCAGTTTTTACTATCAGTATCAGGTAAATAATGAAATATTTCAAATGTCAAAACCTTATATATTTTTCGAATTTGGTTCGGACCGTGCCTGACAACCGTGGTCCCCGAATTAGGGTTTTGCGACCACGGCTTAGAGCCACAGTCAAGGAAATTGGACTTTTCCACCACTTTTGATAGACGTGGTCAGCAAACTATAATAAATGCTCTCAATTCCCACCATGGAGAGCCTTAAAAGGTCAAATTAAAAATACCCACCAGACTAGATAATTCAAAAATATTCAAATAATTTCAAAATTAACAAAAAAATAGATAACATTAAAAGCCAAATGCACCTCGTATTTAGTCATTTACCCTATACACTTGGCGGTTGCAGTGACTTATGATCCATGCAATCCAGCAAGATGAGTAAATTACCATAAGGACATTTGGGGTAAATTAGTCATCATTGAATTGCTATGCTTCATTTCAATCCCTAAGAAGGCCTAGATGGTCGGACTGCTCCATGGGAACGAGATATTCATCTCACTTCTCCTATGATATTTTCAGCAAATCATCGAAAAATATGATTCAACACATGCCTAATTGGAATTGCTATCATCTTGATTCCCTAAGAAGGCCTTCAAGGTTGGACCGCTCCATGGGATAGAGATGTACAATTACTATTAATAGTTGCAATCATGGCTGATTAGTGTTAGTCTTACAATGACACTGAGAGGGGGGTGAATCAGTGTAGCTCTATAAACTTAAATTTACAGCTCTTAATACCGTAGCAATTAAAACTTATTACTAGATATAGTAAGTATAACAAAAGAGCATCACACAACACAAGATTTAACGAGGTTCACCAATGTGGCTACTCCTCAAAAATTGACTTCTTGGACTACCATCCAAATCTAGCCTTTGCAAAGCACCAACTTTACAATCAATTTACCAGCACCAACTGGAAGGAGCACCAACCCTTGATTTATCTACACCAACAGAAAGGAGCACCAACCCCTAATTTACTAGCACCAACTGGAAGGAGCACCAACCCCTTATTTATCTGCACCAATAGAAAGGAGCACCAACCCCTGATGCCAAGCTACAACCTGGACTTCAATTTGAATCTATAAGTTTGATAGTAAGATACCTTTGCTTTTGCAAGACCCTGACCGGTCTTCTTCACCTTTGCGTTCTCTACGCACTCTGCTCTCTCTGTGCAATCACTTCACACACTCTGCTTCATTACAGTAAAACTTCACGATCGTCTTCTCCATTTTGTGCACTCTTCTCTCTTTGTGAATTTTGCACTTAGCACGATTCAACACGACTTGCTCTCCACGCATAAATGACCATATTTCACACACATTCAACAATTCTTCAATTCTCCAAACAACCCTCCTTTTATAAAAATATTTTTTATGATGAAAACCCTAATCTTAGTCGATTGTAAATCCTAATCTTAGTCGGCTTTCATAACAACTATAAACCTTAATTTTAGTCGGATGTCATCGGTCTTCATCGGCTTCAACTCAAGAAGATGTTCGGTCCACTGTCATACTTCTCATTTCAGTCGAGTTCTCCTTCTTGACTTGCACATTTATGGCCTGTCATGAAATTGTAACATTTTTGCCTCTGTAGCTTCTTTTGTTGTTGTTGCCACGAAAATACAACATGTCACGATATCGTGACACTTTCACCTCCGTACGCTTTCTCTATTCTTTTATCGCGATATCATGACATTTCTGCCTCTACAGACTTCGTCTTTTCTTTTGTCGTGATATCACGACATTTCTATTTCCAAAGACTTTGACTTTGCTTTTGTCACGATATCGCGACACTTCTGCTTCCATAGACTTTGACTTTGCTTTTATCGTGATATCGCGACACTTCTGCCTCCGTAGTCTTCAACTTAGCTTTTGTCATGAAATCGCGACACTTCTACTTCTGTACTTAGCTTCTTTGCTTTTGTCGTGAAATCGCGACACTTCTGCTTTCGAAGTCTTCTTCTCTGCTTTTGTCACGAAATCACGACACTTCTGCTTTCGTACTTTACTTCTTTGCTTTTGTCATGAAATCATGACACTTCTACTTTCAAAGTCTTGCTTTCTGCTTTTGTCACAAAATCATGACAGTTCTACTTCCGTACGCTTCCTCTCTTTCTTTTGTCATGAAAATGTGACATGTCGTGATATCGCGACACTTTTCAAACTTACTTTCTCTCTCCTATTTTAGTCGTGAAAATGCGACATGTCATGAAATCGTGACACTTTTCCAACTTACTTTCTCTCTCCTATTTTAGTCGTGAAAATGCGACATGTCGCAAAATCGCGACACTTTTCCAACTTACTTTCTCTCTCCTATTTTAGTTGTGAAAATGCAACATGTCGTGAAATCGTGACACTTCTTACTTTTTCTCTTTCTTCGAACTTGTCGTGAAATTGCGACACTTTTTCCTACTTTCTCTTTCTCTTCCAACATGTCGCGAAATCATGACAGTTTTTCCACTTGCCTTTTTCTCTTCCAACATGTCACGAAATCGCGACAGTTTTTCCACTTGCCTTTTTCTCTTCCAACATGTCACGAAATCGCGACAGTTTTTCCACTTGCCTTTTTCTCTTCCAACATGTCATGAAATCATGACAATTTTTCTTGCTTTTTCTCTCTCTTCCAACATGTCATGAAATCGTGACAGTTTTTCCTACTTTTTCTCTCTCTTCCAACATGTCACGAAATCGCGACAGTTTTTCTTGCTTTTTCTCTCTTACAACATGTCGCGAAATCACGATAGTTTTTCCTACTTTTTCTCTTCCAACATGTCGCAAAATCGTGATAGTTTTTCTTGCTTTTTCTCTCTCTTCCAACATGTCGCGAAATCATGATAGTTTTTCTTTCCTGCTGTATATGTCGCGATATCGCAACACTTTTCTTACTTGTCTTTTTCTTTGATCTTTTGCATATGGGCCACTTCGGTCTTCTTGGAAAATCACTGTACATACTCTGAATAACCTTTGAACTCCTGTATTCTGCATCTGAATAGCTTTTGAACTTCTTGTCCACTGCATCAATAGATCTATCTGACTGTGTTGACAACAATGACAATATTGTTGCTTGCACCTTGCTCAACAATCTCCCCCTTTGGAATTGTTGGCAACACATGTGCAATTTCCTGTAACTCTTCTCCCCCTTTGACAATAATACCAAAGGGCTACTGCAAACTCCCCCTGAGTCCATTCACAACATTCTCAGGCACAATTTATTACACTTAGCAAAAATCATGAACATGAGCAAAAAGATAATCAAATACTTAAATGCTCCCCCTGAGAATGTGATCCCTGTAGCTAGTCGATTCTTGGGAAGTGTGACCACTCCCAATTTATTGCGAAGGTACTCAAAAAATTCCTTGGGCAATGGTTTTGTGAAGATATCTACTACTTGCTCTGTAGTTGGAACAAAATCCAACTTAACCTCACCTTCTGCAACTTTCTCCTTCAAAAAGTGATACCTGATAGCAATGTGTTTTGTGCGTGAATGCATAACAGGATTCTTGGAGATGTTAATGGCACTGGTGTTATCACACTTAATTGATATTGGCTCACTGAAGCTAATACCAAGATCTTTCAGGGTTTGTTTCATCCACAATACCTGCGTACAACATGTTGTCGCTATAATATATTCTACCTCTGCTATCGATAAAGAAACTGACTCTTGTTTCTTACTGTGCCACGTGACCAATCTGTCTCCAAGATAGAATGCACCTCCACTAGTACTCTTTCTGTCATCGACACATCCTGCCCAATCTGCATCTGAATACGAAATAAGGGTGAAGTCTTTACCTTTCGGATACCATAACCCATACTCCATAGTACCCTTGAGGTACCAAAGAATCCTCTTCACTGTTGTCACATGAGTCTCCTTGGGATTAGCCTAAAATAATGCTACCATGCATACTACCTAAAAAATATCTAGTCTGGTAGTTGTCAGGTACAGTAAGCTTCCAATCATAGATCTGTACATGGTTTGATCAACAGGTGGAGATTTGTCATCCTTGCTCAACTTGCAACCTTTCTTAAACCTTTGTTGAGTGAGATAGTTGTCTAGCCTTGCATACCATGCTCGGGGTGCCTTTTTTAAGCCATATAATGCTTTCTTCAACTTGCAAACCAAGTTGGGATCATCACCAAGTTGGAAACCATCTGGTTGCTCAATATAAACCTCTTCTTCAAGTTTCCCATTCAAAAAGCTGATTTCACATCCATTTGATAAACTTTGAAATTCTTGTAGACTGCTAAAGCCAAAAACATTCTAATTGCCTCTAGTCTAGCTACTGGTGCAAAAGTTTCCTCAAATTCAATGCCTTCAACTTGTGCATAACCCTTACATACCAATCTTGCTTTATTTCTGACTACATGTCCGTCTTCATTCAATTTGTTTAAAAAATCCATTTAGTCCCGATTATATTTTTATTTGCAGGTCTAGGTACTAACTCCCAACTTTCATTTTTCTCGATCTGATCTAATTTTTCATTTATTGCCTTCATCCAACTTTCATCTTTGCTTGCGTCAATAACATTTTTGGGCTCAATGTTGGATAATAGAGAGTAGTTAGTTACTACTCTTCTTCTTGTCTGAACACCAACTTTGGGGTCTCCAATTATTTGCTCTCTAGGATGATTTTTCTGCCAACTTGCTGTTTTGAATTTCTTATTTTCTTCCATTTTTGAATCACAACTTAAATCATCTGAGTCAATTTTTTGTATCTTTTCCTTTTTGTTTTCCTCATCTCCTTCAATAACCTCTTCATAAATTGGGTAGTTCATTTCATAGCTAATTACTCGTTCTCTACCTTCATCAAATTTAACATCGACACTGTCCACAATTTTCTTTAGCCTCTTGTTGTAGCATTTGTAAGCTTTGCTTTTTGATGAATAACCAACAAAAATACCTTCATCCGCTCTATCTTCAAACTTACCAAGATTATCTTTAGTTCTTTTGATGTAGCACTTGCTGCCAAAAACTTTGAGGTATTTTGTTGTTGCCCTTTTACCAAACCACAACTCATAAGGAGTTTTGCTTTCATGTGTTCTCATCATGTACCTATTTTGGATATACACTACAGTATGGACTACTTATTTCCAAAATCTTTCTGCTACTCTGCTTTCAGCCAACATAGTCCGTGCCATTTCCTGCACTGTCCTGTTCTTTCTTTCTACCACTCCATTCTATCGAGGTTTCCTGGCTGCTGAAAACTGTCTCCTAATACCGTATTTTTCACAGTACTCTATAAACTCCTCTGAAATGAATTGTCCTCCTCTATCTGATCTTAAACATTTGATCCTCTTTCCTATTTCATTCTCAACATGGTTTTTGAAAGTCTTGAACCTTTCAAAAGCTTCTGATTTATGCTTTAAGAAAAATATCCATGTCATTCTGGAATAGTCATCAATGCACAACATAAAATATTTGTCACCATTTATGCTTTGTGTTCTCATGGGTCCACATAAATCAGTGTGTATTAGTTCCAAAGGTTTTCTTGTGTAGTACTCTTTTGTTTTGAATGTGACTCTAGTTTGCTTCCCCTTTTGGCATGAAGCACAAATGTTGTTTGCAGGTTTGTTGATGGTGGGAATATCTCTCACTGCCTTTTTGAGCTGATTTTTACTAGATTATCAAAACTGATATGACCGAGTCTCTTGTGCCACAACCAATTTTCTTCTTCCTATCCAATAAAACAAGCTCCTTTTGAAGTCTCTAAGAGCGTGTACAGGTTTCCAGATGTCCTTGATCCAGTTGCTATCAATTTTCCACTGTTTGTTTTTTTGACTTCACAACCCTACTTCATAAAAACTACTTCATGACCTTTATCACAAATCTGACTTACGCTCAACAAGTTATGTTTCAAACCATCCACAAACAAGACTTCTTCTGACTTAATTTTTCTATCACTAATTTTAACTGAACCTTTGCCAACTATCTTAGCTCCATCATTATTTCCAAACTTTATTGAACCACCTTCATATTTTTGTAACTTCTCAAATTTCTGTTTGTCACCTGTGATATGACTAGAGCATCCACTATAAAGTATCCATGGTACATATTTATTCTATGCTTTAAATGTTGTTTGTACGATTAAGGATTCCTTTTCTTCCTTAAGTCGCTCTTTTTCTTTCCACTCTATTTTGATAGTAGTTTTGGGCTCTTGTTTTGCCTTTCCCTTATCAATAGCTTGTGCATGTTTTTCGAGAAGTTTTCTATTTTGTCTCATCCTATTTGGTTGAAATTTTCTTCCCTGAAATTGATTTGATGCAAATGTACTTCTATAGTTTCTTGCAATGTGCCCAAAATTATGACAGTTATAACATTCTACTGTATAATTCATCAAAGGAGAAAAAGCATTTCTACTGGTGAAATTCCTTGGTCTTACATTATATTTGCAGTCTGAGATTTTATGTCCATAGCCATTGCATTTAAAATAGAAACCAGAAAAGAGATAATTGAACCTGGGTGATGGTCTTTGCCATGTTGTCGTAGGAGCCATAGGTCTTCTTCTTCTTTGATGTGTGACATTGGTGAATCCATCATTGTCAATTCTCCTTACGTGTCTGGCATTATTGCTTTCTTTTGCATGAGATATTTTTCCTTGATCAACTTGTTTCTTATCTTCATTCTTTATGGATTCTACATTTCTATCCTTTGATCCATTTGATGATTCTCCTTCGACGAAACCCAGACCAAATTTGATGCCTACAGGCCTTTGGTCATTTATAATCTTATCTAGCTTCATAGAACTTTCTTCGCGTTTGTGATAGCAACTAATTTTGTGATTCATCTCTTCTATCTGTGTCCATAAACCAACATTCTCTTCTTCTAGTTTGCAGCAATAATCTATTTTCATGGTAATTTGTACTTCGAGATCTTTAGATATTTTCTTGTATTCTTCTGTTTGTAATTTCAGACTGGTTATGATTTCGTTTGCATCCTCAAGCCTTTTTGAAATTTTCTTATTCTTTTTCCTCTCTATTTTCCACTCTTCAAGTGCAGAGATCAACTCACCTTCTAGATCTACTTCAGCCTCAGGGTTTTCACCACATACTTCAGAGTTCACTCCTTTCTTTTCTAATTTTACTTCTTCAAATGCCATTGTGTTACTTCCAAGATCACCCTAGTCGGTTAAGCTTGTACAGGAACTTAGCTCTGATACCAATTGTTAGTATTACAATGACACTGATAGGGGGGGTGAATCAGTGTAGCTCTATAAACTTAAATTTATAGCTCTTAATACCGTAACAATTAAAACTTATTACTAGATACAACAAGTATAACAAAAGAGCATCACACAACACAAGATTTAAGGAGGTTCACCAATGTGGCTACTCCTCAAAATTTGACTGCTTGGACTACCATCCAAATCCAGCATTTGCAAAGCACCAACTTTACAATCAATTTACCAACACCAATTGGAAGGAGCACCAACCCCTGATTTATTTGCACCAATAGAAAGGAGCACCAACCCCTGATTTACCAGCACCAACTAGAAGGAGCACCAACCCATTATTTATCTGCACCAACAGAAAGGAGCACCAACCCCTGATGCCAAGCTGCAACTTGGACTTCAATTTGAATCTATAAGTTTGATAGTAAGATACCTTTGCTTTTGCAAGACCCTGACTGGTCTTCTTCACCTTTGCATTCTCTACACACTCTGCTCTCTCTGCATAATCACTTTGCACACTCTGCTTCATTACAGTCAAACTTCACGATCATCTTCTCCCTTTTGCGCACTCTGCTCTCTTTGTGAATTTTGCACTTAGCATGATTCGACATGACTTGCTCTCTACGCACAAATGATCGTATTTCACACACATTCAACAATTCTTCAATTCTCCAAACAACCCTCCTTTTATAACAATATTTTTTATGATGAAAACCCTAATCTTAGTCGACTGTAAATCCTAATCTTAGTCGGCTTTCATAACAACTATAAACCCTAATTTTAGTCGACTGTCATCGGTCTTCGTCGACTTCAACTCAAGAAGATGTTTGGTCCACTGTCATACTTCTCATTTCAATCGGGTTCTCCTTCTTGACTTGTGCATTTACGACCTATCACGAAATCACGACATTTTTGCCTCTATAGCTTCTTTTGTTGCTGTTGTCACGAAAATACATGTCGCGATATCGTGACACTTTCGCCTCCGTACGCTTTCTTTATTCTTTTGTCGTGATATCACGACATTTCTTCCTCTGTAGACTTCATCTTTTCTTTTGTCATGATATCGCGACACTTCTACTTCCAAAGACTTCAACTTTGCTTTTGTCGTGATATCGCGACACTTCTGCTTCCATAGACTTTGACTTTGCTTTTGTCGTGATATCACGACACTTCTACCTCCGTAGTCTTCAACTTAGCTTTTGTCATGAAATTGTGACACTTCTACTTTCGTACTTAGCTTCTTTGCTTTTTTCACGAAATCACGACACTTCTGCCTTCGAATTCTTCTTCTCTGCTTTTGTCGCAAAATCATGACACTTCTGATTTTGTACTTTACTTCTTTGCTTTTGTCACGAAATCATGACACTTCTGCTTTTGAAGTCTTGCTTTCTACTTTTGTCACGAAATCATGATGGTTCTGCTTTCGTACGCTTCCTCTCTTTCTTTTGTCACGAAAATGCGACATGTCGTGATATCGCGACACTTTTCAAACTTACTTTCTCTCTCCTATTTTAGTCATGAAAATGTGACATGTCGTGAAATCATGACACTTTTCCAACTTACTTTCTCTCTCCTATTTTAGTCACGAAAATGCGACATGTCACGAAATCGTGACACTTTTCCAACTTACTTTCTCTCTCCTATTTTAGTCGCGAAAATGCGACATGTCGCGAAATCATGACACTTTTCTTACTTGTTCTCTTTCTTTGAACTTGTCGCGAAATCGTGACACTTTTTCTTGCTTTCTCTTTCTCTTCCAACATGTCATGAAATCGCGACAGTTTTTCCACTTGCCTTTTTCTCTTCCAACATGTCACAAAATTGTGATAGTTTTTCCACTTGCCTTTTTCTCTTCCAACATGTCATGAAATCGCGACAGTTTTTCCACTTGCCTTTTTCTCTTCCAACATGTCGCGAAATCGTGACAATTTTTCTTGCTTTTTCTCTCTTCCAACATGTCACGAAATCACGATAGTTTTTCTTGCTTTTTCTCTCTCTTCCAACATGTCGCGAAATCGCGACAGTTTTTCCACTTGCTTTTTCTCTCTCTTCCAACATGTCGCGAAATCATGACAGTTTTTCCTACTTTTTCTCTCTTCCAACATGTCGCGAAATCACGACAGTTTTTCCTACTTTTTCTCTCTCTTCCAACATGTCACGAAATCATGACAGTTTTTCTTGCCTGCTGTATATGTTGCGATATCGCGACACTTTTCTTACTTGTCTTTTTCTTTGATCTTTTGCATATGGGCCACTTCGGTCTTCTTGGAAAATCATTGCACATACTCTGAATAACCTTTGAACTCCTGTCTTATGCATCTGAATAGCTTTTGAACTTCCTATCCACTGCATCAACAGATCTATCTGACTGTGTTGACAACAATGACAATATTGTTGCTGCACCTTGCTCAACAATTTGGTGTTTTTTTTTTTCTCTTTTTTATTTTTTTTTTTTTTTCTCCCCCCCACGCCAGCCCCACCGCCACCCCCCTCTGGGGGGGGGGAGATTCTCTTCTTTTTCTCTTTTTATATTTTTTTTTAGTAGAAAAATGATTTATTTCAACCCACGCTTTATTGGTATTGCTTTTATTTTGATTCCCTAGGGGGGCCACCGGGGCTGGAACGCTCCATGAGGTGGGGGTGTTCAATTTTTCTTTATTGTTGTAATCATAGCTGATTAGGCCTTGCCAATAATTCAAATTCTAAATATTAATTTGTTCAATATCATGCATAGTGGTCAAATGACCTCGTCACTTCATTTAATTGTCATTACCCTCACCAAATTGTCGCTTGAGGTGGTAGTCATAATATCAAATCATAATCAAATTCAACAGAAAATCCCTTGATCGTAGATCCCTTGATCTTCTCAAAATTGCATTTGTCTTATGAATCATTGCCAAAGACTATCATAATCTTACTCTTTTGCTGGGAAAAAAAGCAAATATGACATTTTGATTTGTAGCTCTCCTCATTTCAGTTATATAGGCCTAACTCCTATTGTAGAACCAAAGCTACCCAAATGTCTGATGACAAGTGCAAACTATTTCAAATTTAAGCCTTCCATCCAGTTGGAAGTAATGATTCTAGGATGCACGTCCTCTTTGTAGGACTTGGGGCATCTAATGTTGATCATATCAATGATCATCATCCAACCTACGATATTGTTCTAGGAGGTCTATTTTTGCTCAATGTTGTTTGATATCACAATGCATCTCAAAAGGGACATCTGTGGAAACCTAAAACATGTCATGTCGAGGTGACTACTCATATGTTACATGCTAGGATACCATAAGGAAGACCTTGGACAAATACCAAGGTATAGAAATGGTTTTTACCACTCATTTGGGCACCTTTTCCTAGTCAGTGCTAGCCGATGCTAACACCCGCAGTTAGTAGAGCTGATCACACCTGTCAACCATGGTCAAGACTCAGAGTTAGTTGGCATTCATCCAACCCAAAATTGGTTGCAACGGCCAATTGGTTATGGATTGGAGTGGTTTGAGTGAGGAAGGTCCTGGATCCTTCCATCCAATAAGCTCAACCACCCAATCTTGATCTAGGATTCCTCATGAAGCCACCCATAGCCCTTGGAAACTGATATATAATACTCCTCTGAATTGCAGAAAAGAGAGAGAGAAGCACAATAAATTAAGTAACGAAGCCCTATCAAATTGCATACTCATTCACATGCATTGATAGGAATAATTTTGCTACCCAATTGGAGATCATATTGCCATGGAGGTCCTAGGAGGATAGGAGAGCCAAGAAATGCTAATCCATGTAATACATGCACTCATTGAGCAATTCAACTACCAAATCTATCAGAGGACATAGAGTGACCCTTGACCATCAATTTGGCAAGGAGAATCAGAGAAATTAGCCCTAATTTGGAGGAAAAACTTACTTTAGGATCAGCCACGACTGTCAGCCATGGTGAACAGTACCCATCGCTTGAAGAACCCGCGGTCAGAGGGTAATCCTTGATTTCCTTGTTCTCTATTTTGCAATCTATTTAACTAGGTTAGATTAATCATGTTGTAGGTTTAATTCAATATTCTAGAGACTTTTGATTGACAGATTAGGAGCTAATTGCAATTTTCCTTCATTATTGTAGTGTAGGTATAACAAATATTTTTCATGCTTTCATGTCTTCAATTGAGTAATTAGGAGCTTAGATAGATTCATCTTAGTTTATTTCATTTTTATAATGGTAGATAATCATGATTTAGATTAATTTACATGCATTGAATCACTTTCTTGATTTCTTGATTATCATATTATGTTTTGTGCAAGTACCTTTTAAAAGCCTCATCAAGAGAGGTATCCTTTGCTTTTAATATTTCTTATTTTTTATTGCACATAGAACTAACAAGGTTTTGGGATGCAAGATGAAAAATACCTCTAATCACAAAGAAGGTCATCGACACCCTAGAGCAGTTTGTGTCATCCTGAAAGGCACTTAGAAATCACACCTACCCTTGAGAGGGAAACATTACATCCTATTGTAGCAATTGTATCAAAGTGATTATCCCTAAGAGAGATGTACTTGTAATTTGAATTTGTCTTCAAATATAATAGAATAAAGCGTATTTTTTATTGTTAATTTATTTTCAATTTCTTGTTCTTATATGCATTTTGTGTATCTTTCAATTCTTGCAATAGGAACCGATAGGTGTGAGCCCTTTTTGGATCAGACAATAAGGAGGGTTTGAATTCACTTTTTCACACACACTCATATAATCAGTATTCTAATAATTAATGATTTATTGCTTGCTAACATTTGTTTTCACACAAAGTGTTTTACTCGATCTGCATCCCTCTTCTTCTTCTTTTGCAAGCAACTTAGAAGTGTGGAGTTTGATTGATTGTTCACTACATTGGATTATTGTTGCTCGCTCTTGGTGGATTGTTATTGAAGCCCAAAGGAGAGATTGACTACTTGGGAGATCTCAAAACTTTTTGCTTGCTTGCTCGCTCTCTACAGGCGAAACTATTCTATTGCATGTTTTATTTCATTCACTGAATCTTAATTTCATTATTTCACTTCAATCTGAGATATTTCATCTCAGTTTTGTGAAATCATGCACGATCTTCTACGAGGTGTGATTTCGTATTGTGTTATCATAGTCACTTATTATAGGGCATGATTTCACTTGAGCTAAATCTGAGGGAAATTTGTTGTTCTATTTCATCATTTCATTCTAGACTACATTTAGAGCATAGTGGTGTATTCTATTTTTGTGATTTCATCATTATTTTATGCTATATTGTATTATGTTTGTTTTCCTTCAAAGGTCAATTTTTTCTTTTAATTATCAAATATTACCTAAAAGGACCTAGGGGGCTTGAATGTTGCACATCCAATTATTGTTATACATTGTCCTAATCAGGCTCCCTAACGCTAATCGCATTTTCAAGTGTTTTTCAAGTTACCTTGTAGGAACAAAAATTATTAATAGCAATAGATAAAATGATAAAAGCAAGGATAAAGCACCGGATAAGATAAGTGATCCCATTAGTATTTAGGCTATTTTTTATATGTTTTATATTTCTATTGTAAAACCCTAGATCTAATTTTATTAAATACATATAGTTAATTTCCAGGCATTTAAATATAAACAACATAAAGTATGCATTTAAGGATAATCTTATTTGTTACAACCCTAATATAGCTTAGTTGGCTATATTTCTAATATCATTATTTGTTCATTGATTTAATATTATAAATAGAAGTAGGTTGATTTATTTCTAATCATCTATCATCATTAATATAATTTGCATATTTGCAAGGACTAAGCCCTCCTTAGTGGTGAAGGACTTAGCCCTCCTAAAGTGGCAACCATTATTCATTTTCATTTCATATTTCTCTCTTTGAATGTTTGTATGAATTTTAATGCTCCAAGTGGTATCAGAGTAGACGATCTTATGCTTGTGGAGTTCATAATTATTTTTCTAGAGAACGTGTTTTTTTATGCCTGGGTGAATATACCAACCAAGCGGAGCAAGCCTTAACACCACAGTGGTGATTCATAGTTTTTCTCCTCACAAAAACTTAGGTTTGCATGATTTCCTCTCGTTGAGACAAGGTGCATTGTCCTATTCAGAAACCTAGGAGCAGCTCTCACTAGGATAAGTAAGGAGCAGCTCATTGGGACTATGTTTACATCCAATCCTAAGGACTATGATTTTTGAAAGACTCCGAGTCAAGCGGGTCATTAATATCATCCACGCCTAAGGATTGCATTTTTCAAAAGACATCGAATCAAGAAGGTATCTAGTCCAATTCCATAGTAGAAACTACAGACATTTGGAACCATTCAAATCAGAATGAAGAAGTCATCCAGTGCGAATAGCAATGTAAGAAAGGTGGAATTCGGTAGAAGTTTATTTACCTAAAAATGTTGATGGCACCTTGGATAAATCAATGATTATAGGGAAGCAAGAATTATACTACAAATACTACCAAAGTATTCATAAAAAATCAAATATAAACTACTTTCAAGCAAGGGTGGTTTCATGGAATATTGTTCATAGCTCACAAGTACTTACGTAGATAAGCCAATCGTCATTGATTTATAAGGTACATTGTTTCATAGTCTTACATTTGCATAAAATTAGTTTAAATTTTATCCTCTACTATACCAAATCCTACACTACCTCATCGTGAGTGGTTCATTCACACCTGGATCTCACGTATCCATCCAACTAGAACCTAAAATCCAAATCACCATCGCTTCGTGTCATCCAATCACTACGCCCATTCAAGTTATTAAAATAATTTTTTTATAAGGTTTTTTATTTTTATTTTCTGGTATCTCATTTAACCATATCCCACATGCAGTGGGCAGAGTCTATCTTGTGCTTTATATTCACCTTTGTGCACTAAGTTTCTTATGGCTTTGGCCATTCCAGCCCTTGGCTCCTCCCCCATGCGTAGCTGTGCTTGCATCACTGTCCACCATGTCTTGTCCTTGTATTATGTTAGTTTTATGGTCCCCATCAGTCATAGCCTATCACCCTAAGCCATGTATTGGATTCCACCATGTTGTATCTCCTTGATTTGTATAGGGTTTCCACCATGTGTCCTATCTCCTCAAGTTACATAGTGCCTTGTGGTCCCCACCCTATCTTATCCTCTCAAAGTCATCCTATCGGGGGTTCCTATTTATGCATGTTGAATTAATCATGTCCCTTAGTCATTATGTCCTTTATTCCTTTAATATAAGGTCTTAGGGTCTCAAGTAACACTAAGTTATAAAGAAGCTATTCTACCTTAGCAGATGAAATTATAGTCATTGGGTCTTGTCATAAGCTGAAATTATAACCGTTGGGTCTTTTCATAAGCTAGTTCATTGGAAATCATAGTTATTGAGACCTTGTTCAAATTATAGAAATTTCAATAATACACCAACTAACAAAGAGTAGTAAGGGCCAAAGTATATCCGTTGCAAATATTTTTTTTCCCTGAAACCTATTTATTATTTCCAACATTAAAAACAAAATTTACTAGATATTCTCCTAGTACATATCCTAGTCTATTAGCAAATGCATGAGTGGCAGGTGGATTAAAGGGCCAAACAAAAGGTTGTATAACACAAATAACACAAATGAAGGACCCTTGAGGTCACCAAGATGACCTCCATGAACTAAAGGTACACAAAAAAACTCTCCATTATGCATTAATAACTTTGACCCCAACCATCATACTATTAAACCCATGGCTCCAACTCATCCCATGATAATATCACACATGAGGAAATGTAAAATACCAATGCAAGTAACCAAGATGTCCAATTAGGTATAACTCAACTAATGACTAGTATAAATACCATGAATTCAATATTGCAACAATTATTGAGGAAACAGAGTTCGAGGTGTAGACAAATTGGTTCATCCAAACCCCATAAGGGGGTGGAGGTCCAAGGTTCAAATCTCGGGCCTCGTTGGACTGAACGCTTGTCCCTTTCCTAGTACTTTCAGTGGCGTAAAAGGTTTAAAATGATTGTGGCATGGTGGTTATAGGGGCGAACTGCACGAAGATCTGTGTGGTGGCTTCTGGGGTGGACATCGTAGAATACTATGGCGGCTACCCTACCCCGATTCATGGCGGCTACCGATTCCACCATGTAAATTAAAAAAAAAAACAATTATTGAGGAAACAAAACCAAGAAACCCCTCATTCCCGACATAACTATCATGGAAGGCATGCTAAGGATCGGGATACATAGGAAGATTATCAAAAAGCAATATGGCCTACATGTGTTAATATTCTACGTGTTGATATACCTACATTCAAGTATGGTGATCCACATGGTTGGGTAGCTAAAATGGAAGGCATTTTAGAACTATATCGGGTTCTCGAATCTAAAAAAATTCCTTATGCTTCCTCCAAACTGGGTACTGAAGCTTACTAATGGTTTTCTTGGAAAAAATGTCAGCATAGTCAACCCCTCATATGGGATAAATTCAAGAAGATTTTTCTCAAGATATTTTATGAAGGGATTTCATCCTCATACATGGTTCATTTGTTGGCACTTCAACAAACTAGTTCGGTAAGGGATTATATTTTAGAATTCACTAGTCTTCTAGCTTATACATGAGATTTACCATCTGATGTGGTGGTATCAACTTTTAGACATGGTTTGAAAGAGAATATTCAAATTTAAGTAGACTTACATGATCCATACTCTTTATATGACACTATAAATATTGCTAAGTTGGTTGAGAAAAAGGTACAAAATTTGACATCCTTTAGATGTGACTCCTATAATTGTCCTCAATATCACAATAATTTCTTCCATAGAAATGATCAACCATCAAGATATTACTACTATAAATGTCGCAATCATCATACAAAATATCAATCATGTGTACCAAGACAAAAATTTCAAATAGAATATGATAACAGGGAAGACAAAGAGGAAGAAGAGGATATCAATTCACATGACTCACCTGTGCTCGAAGAACAAATTGAACATAATGAAGCAATAGGTGACGAAGATACTATGGTGATTTTAGTACATGCTCTTATGGGATTAACAACTCACCATACAATCAAGGTACCAAGATTCATTCTATAGAAGAGGATAAATGTGTTGATCGATTTAGGGAGTACTCATAATTTTATTGACATTAAAACTACTAAGGCATTAAACTTACACATTCACTCCTCCAATCAAGATAAGTTTCAAGTTTTAGTTACAAATGGATGAAATGCTCAATGTATTGGTAGAATATCTTTAGTTTTAATACAAAATGAAATTTATACTTGGCATAGCACTCTCTTTGTTATGAGTTTAGGGAATTCATAGGTTATTTTGGGAGTTGAATGGTTAGAACAATTGGACACAATCAGTTTTAATTTTAGGAAGCTCTTTGTGGAATGGAAATAAAATGGAAGGACCATTCACCTCCAAGGAATTCCAAATCCTCCATCAAATATAGTGAGTTCTCATAGCATGGAGAAAATATTAAGGAAAGTAAGTTATGGATTCATAACTCAAATCAATTATTTGGAAAAGCAAGCACAGGATACCCCTAAAATTCACTCAAAGGATCTTCAAGATATTGTGGCTAACATTCCAAGAACCAAAAGGACTACCTCCCAAATGATCTCATGACCATGCCATACACCTTGTTCTAGGAAGTCTTCCTCCTAATGTCCATCCTTATCATTCCCCTCAACCTCAAAAAATAGAGATTGAGAAAATTGTCCAAGAACTTTTAGAATATGGAGCCATTCGTCATAGCACTAGTCCTTATTCTTCACCAATGGTTTTGGCCCAGTGTAAGGATAATTCTTGGTGTATGTATCCTGACTTTCATCCTCTCAACAAAATCACCATCAAGGATAAATTTCTTATTCCTATCATTGATGATTTATTAGACGAATTGCATGGTGCAAATATTTTTACATAATTGGATCTATGCTCCAGTTTTCACCAAATTAGAGTAAGGGATGAGGACATTCCTAGAACCGCCTTTCATACTCATGAAGTTCATTATGAATTCTTAGTCATGTTGTTTGGTCTTACTAATGCCCCATCCACATTCCAAAGTATTATGAACCATGTATTTCGTCCATTCCTTCGCAAATTAGTCTTAGTCTTCTTTGATGGCATTCTAATATATAGTAAAACATGAATGATTATTTCATGCATGTGGAAAAGGTTCTTCATATATTACACAAGGAAAAAAAAGTTATCAAACACTCTAAATGCTCTTTTGGTGTTCAATAGGTTGAGTATTTGGGTTATATCATTTATTATGAAGGTTTTAAAGTGGATCCTAATAAGATTAAGGCCATTCAAGATTGGTCTTTACCTAAAACCATCAAGAAACTTCATGGTTTTTTGGGTCTTACCGACTACTATCACAATTTTATGTGCAACTATGGTAAAATTGTAGCTCCTCTCATAAATCTCACAAAAAAGGATGCTTTTCATTGGTCTAAAGCAACCACTCAAGCCTTCACGACTCTCAAAGAAGCAATGTGTACTACTCTAGTTTTGGCAACCCTGGATTTTCACAAACCATTTGTGATTGAATGTGACACTTCAAGAACAGGTATTGAGATAGTACTAATGTAAGAAGGGCATCCCTTGGCATTCGAAAGTAAACAAATTTTAGATAAGAATTTGGGTAGGTCCACATATGAGAAATAAATGTTGGCTATTCTACATACGGTTGAGAAATGGAAACATTACTTAATCAGTAGTCGCTTTATTATTAAAACAAATCATAGTAGTCTCAAGCACTTTTTAGAACAATAATTTTCTTATCTAGAGCAAAAAAAGTGGCTAACAAAATTATTGGGATATAATTTTGTTATCGAGTATAAGAAAGAGAAAGAAAATGTGGTAGAAGATGCATTATCACTTAAATATAAAGATGAAGTGGTCATCAATGCTATTTCAGGTCCTTGTTCCCAATGGGTTTCTTAGCTCCAAGAGGAATGGTTCTCAAATATAGAAATTGCTCAAATAATTTACGAATAGATGCTAGGATCATCCAAGCATCCTCATTTTTCCTATGATGACAAGGTATTAAGAAGAAAGAATCATATTTACATTCCATACAATTCTACCATCAAATCCAAGATTTTGGAAGAATCACATGCTTCTCTGTCTATAGAACATTCAAGTTTTTTGAAGACATATATGCAGGTAAAATAATCCTTTTATTGGAAAGGATTAAAATATGAGGTCAAAATATGGGTGGTTGAATGTGAAATATGCTAGTGCAATAAGGGTGAAATAGTAAAATCTCCATGATTGCCTCAACCACTACCTATTTCAGATCGCCAATGGAAATATATTTCAAAGGATTTTATTAAAGGTCTTCCTAAATTAGAAGGCAAAACAACAATTTTTGTGGTAGTGGATCACCTCTCCAAATATTTTCATTTCAATGATCTACAACATCCATTTTCAGCAAGCAAAGTGGCCAAAATATTTATGGACTCAATTTTCAAATTGCATGGAATGCCTAAAAATATTGTAAGTGATCATGATCCCATTTTTACTAGAAATTTTTGGAAAGAATTATTTTTTCTTAGTGGTACAAAGTTAAATATGTCATCTTCTTACCATCCTCAAACATATGGTCAAACTAAAGTAGTATAACAAATATTTGGGTACCTATCTACAATGTTTTTCTCAAGATAAAAAGTGTAAATGGAGTCACTGGCTTTCATTAGTAGAATGGTGGTACAACACTTCATACCATTATTCCATCAATATGTCTCCTTTAAAAGCATTATATGGAGTAAAACCACCAGCAATAGTCGATTATGTTCCAGGATCTTCCAAAGTGGCCCAAGTAGATGATTGGTTCCAACACTGCCAAACAATGCTCAATATTATCAAAGGCAATTTTGTCCAAGCACAAAATTGCATGAAGAAACAACAAGACACACTTCATTCTAAAAGATAATTTAATATAGGTGATATGGTGTTCCTGCATCTACAATCCTACAAACAAATATCATTAAATATCAAGACCAGTCAGAAGTTGGCTCCAAGATTTTATGGTCCTTACAAAATAGTGCACCGCATAGGAGAAGTGGCATATCAACTAGAGCTTCCTACCTCATCACATATACATCCATTATTTCATGTTTCCTATCTGAAGAAGGTGATTGGATAAAAAGTTCACTCTTAATCAGAACTACCAGTACCTGATGAAGAAGGACATATCTATCTCCAGCCAAAAACATTTTTATAGTACAGATCATGTATTCTTCAATCATGTCACATCAAAGAATTTCTAATCAAATGGAAGGACCTACCAGAAGAAGATGCTACATGGGAATCAAAAAGTATTTTCTAGTCATTTCCATATTTGAGGACAAAGCTTTTCGAGGGGAGCCATGTTACAATCCTAATATAGCTTTGTCGACTATATTTATAATATCATTATTTTTTTATTGATTTAATATCATAAATAGTAGTAGGTTGACTTATTTCTAATAATATATCATCATTAATATAATTTATTTATTCGCAAGGACTAATACCTCCTTAGTGGTGAAGGACTTAGCCCTCCTAAAGTGGCAAGCATTATTCATTTTCATTTCATATTTCTCTCTTCGAATGTTTGTATGACTTGTAATGATCTACTATTTGTGCATTATTCCTTAAGCCCTTACTTAAATGTTGTTTATTTAGAACCCTAGGTTAGAAAGAATGCAAAGAGAAGAATCATTCTAGGGTTAGCTCTTGTATTCTTGCATTATGTATTTCTACATTGTCCTTTTATATTTTATAGCATAGATCTAGAAAGACCAAATATAGGTGTTTGTCTTGAATCTCATACATCAAATATTATTGAAAACTAGAGGACTTGGAATGAGTCCTTAAACCATTCCTGATGAATCCTTCCCCCATTTTAGCACTGAGTGTAGATAACAACACAACCCCTACAGTTCACCCCAAAGGCTTCTCTTTTGTGGATCTAGACTTTTGGAATTGTACGTGGTAGGGCATTTTTCCCCCTCTACATCTTTGGTGAACTCGATATGAACACCTAATTTTTTTAAAACTCTAATCAATATCATTAATTTTATGTATTTAGATCATAAAATATTAAAAAACATAATTTCTTGTGCCTATTTTTGTGGGTATTAGTTCTCTCTTTCTTTTTGCCTTTAGCCTTTCTCTCCTTTTCCACTAGCTTTCAACCTTGGGAATGGAAGAAGACTTTTTAGGGTTTGATGAGATTTTTAAAGAGAATGATCATGTTGATAGAGAAAATCCTAACTTTGAGGAAGAGGAGATTGAAAATAGTCTTGATCCTATTAAGGGACCTGATGGGAACCTTATTTTTAAAGCCTTTGAGCATGTGTAGATATTTTATAAATATCATAAGCATGCATTGGATGCATATTTAGAGTAAGAAGCCCTACTTAAGGAAAATAGACCATCTCATGATAAGTCCTTGATTTAACCTTTGAATCATGGTAATCATGTTCACCATTCAACTTATGCCACTACTATAACCACCAATGTTGGAAGGAATATACAAGTCCCTCCAATTAGTAGTGCCAATAAAAATTCTCAATTTCCTCCTCAATATACTTATCTCAACACTATTGCTTCTATTCCACCAAATATTAGTCATACTCTTCAACAAGATACCACATACCTCAACAATATCAATATGTACAACACTCCTCATTTAGAGAATCTGGGGACAGTGCATAACAATGATCCAGAAGTGCAAAATTTAACAAATATGGTAAACGATTTTTAAAAGTTAAGATCATTCAACCTTCAAGTTTTACTTACAGTTATAAGAAAATGTGTAATCAGCCATTGGATCCTATTGTTGCTACTAGAACTTATCCCAAGCATTTTCCTATGCCAATTTTGTCTATTTATTAGGGGGAAAAAGATACAATTGAGCATTTAAGAAGATTTAGAATAGCTTGTCATGATCTTATTTATGATGATATGTTGCTACTTAAAACAATTCCTAAGAGTCTTGGTGACATGGAATTAGAGTGGTATTATCGGTCATCTAATTATTCCTTAAATATTTTTGAAGAGATAGTAGAATTATTTGTTCAACAATTTGGTGCTTACATTGAGAAATAAGTGACAATGAAATATGTCTATAATTTAAAACAAAATAAAGAAGAAAGCTTTTCAAAAAAATTGTCTCATTGGAGAATTTTAGTTGGACGTTTGAGATATACTTTACCTCCTAAAGATATGCTTGAGATATTTATTGGTAATTTACAAGAATAGTTATCTTATGCATTAGAGACTACTACCATTACATCTTTTGATCAAGCAATTGATTTAGCAAGAAAAATAGAACATGCTCTCATAAAGATATGCTAGGGTTATGCATAAGAGGTAGGACCCGAAAGGTACTTATAAAAAATTGTGAAACTATTTCGAAACCAGACAAAACCAGTCGAACTGCATGTGTGATGGCATGGCGAATGACCTTAATTTTTTCCCAAAAAATTGGTAAAAAAGGGCAAAATTCAAAGTTTTTCCAGAACAGGTCAAAAATATGTCAGTGACATTTAAAACCGTAGCAAAGGCCCAGACACGAAATTTGGCCCGATCTTGGGTTGAATGCATAATATGATCTAGCCTTAGGCCGGATGCATAATATGGTTCAAATTTGGACCAATTGCATAATATGGTCCAGATTTGGACCGGATGCATAATATGGTACGATCTCGGACCGGATGCATAATATGGTATGGATTTGGATCGGTTGCATAATATGATCCAATTTTGGACCGGATGCATAATATGGTCCAGATTTAAACCGGATCCATAATATGCACTGGTCTCAGACTGGTTGCATAATATGCATCGATCTCAGATCGATTGCATAATTATGGTCCAACGTCGATCGTGATGCATATTATGGTCCGACCTCAAATCGGATGCATATTATAGGTTGAGCTCGGATCGGATACATATTATGGTATGACCTCAAATTGGATGCATAATATGTTCTAGCCTAGAACCGAATGCATAATATGTGTCGGTCTTGAATCGGTTACATAATATGCATCGACCTCGAACCGGGTGCATAAAATATACCGATCTTATATAGGATACATATAATGGTCCAGTATTGAACTGGATGCATATTATGATTTGGCCTCGAATCAGATGCATAATATGGGCCAACCTAAAACCAGATGCATAATATATGTCGATCTCGAACTGGATGCACAGTTTGGTCCAAACGCCACCCGGGTGCATACTGCAATCTAGTATGTTGCTGCATGTCCAGTACTACCACATTTCCAATACCACATGTCCAATACAATGCTTCCACGTGTCAGATATATTTCAAGTCTATAAAATGGCATCAACAGTCATTTTTCCATTTCATTTATGCGACTGCTACAACCAAAGCTAACCTTTCTGATCGACCTTTTAGTTTTGATTACCAATCCTTTTTCTTCCACTTCCAACTACTTCCAATGGATACCCCTTCCACAATCGCACCAAAATTCAAGAATTTTACATGCACTTTGATATCAAATTTGAAAAAAACACCAGGTATGAACTTTCAATGTCTCCATAACATAGGTTTATCAACCCTCATTTCCATGCCATATTTCAGAATAGATAAAGAGTTCCTATAGCATATTATCTCTGGTTATGACCATGATAGGGGTACAGTGAGCATTAAAATATGAACTAGAAATGTTGTTTTTAGCATCACCCCTAGAGATATTCATAGATTGATAGGTCTTCCATTCATTGGTTTTAATCAAGTGTCACCGAGATCACATATTTCTCTAGATGACAAAGCACACCCTGATAACAAGTACGATATTTCATCGAAATATTTGGCACGTATAAATCTTATTAATTGTATTTTATTAATTTTAAATGTTTTAAATTTATAAATTGACATCAAATTTTTTTTATGCAGCTTCTAATGCCAAATCAAAAAGAGGTTTATCAATAAATGATGTTAACCATCAAACTTGAAGGCCATTATCAAATTTTTCCAAGCCAGACTTATACTGTTGGGAAGACCAAATATTTTATTTTGGGAACTTTATTATATTGTTCAGTCTGAAAAAAAACACAAGTTCGATCAGTGTACCTATATTTCAGATTGAATTAGGACTGAGTTGCACGTGGTCCAAATTACAACCGCCAAGACTCAGCCCAAGACTTAGCCCATTGTGGGCACTGTAAATTATATTTTAGCTTTATATTTTGAGTATTTTCATAATTTTTCAACTATTCCTGTACCAACTGTTGTGCATTCAAAACTACACTCTATTGCCATGACACCAGAGGAATTGAGGGTAATAACTACATCATTTTCCTTGACATACTATTTTATAGTTTACCACATTCTCTTTTTTATTTATTTTTTAATATATATGCAGGTGAAGGTAGAAATTTCAAGGACTAAATAGATTGCTACCAATAGCGGTCACAGGCTAGAACAAACAGGTTATTCTAAAGACATAGGCTCTGAAGCAACACCTATTACTATACAGAGGTCACACAAACGTGCCATGAAAGCAGCTACTCCTGGGGTTTTTCGTACAGCACAAAATGTGCAAGTTGAATCTAGTGTGGTCAACCCCTCCTCAAATGCAGAATAATTATAGCATATTTCATCAGGTAAATCTATGATTCTATGTGTAGTTAATTTAAATTAAGATTTTTTATTTTAAGCAAAATTTTAATAAAATATTTTTGACTGTTTTCAATTGATTCTCATGTTCAAGTAGTAACATCACAAGTTAGAGGGCATATGCCACCACCACCTCCACATGCATCACACTCATCGGTTTCACCACTTTTATGTAATCAGCAACAGGGACACTCACAACCTCTGACAATGCCTATGCGAGGGCAAGTCAATGTTGGAAAATGTTTGTTTTCATAGAGATCATAGGGCACTTCACAAATTTCTAGGCATGGGATTTCACACCCACAGAGATCATACATTCCAATAGTAAGTCATGGGCATGGATGGTATCAATTTACATTTTCTTCAAATACATAGGCACCTGAATTTTTGGGACAGGGATTGGATAATATTCCACTTGGTGAGGATTACATGTTTTAGGGCAACATTGAAGGCTTCAGGGCAACATATGTGCTTAAATATCTAGCATGAGAATAAAAAGTTTTTGCAGCTCAACAGACATTAGAACCACACACCCAAGGAGACAACCCTCATCGTAAGGGTCCTCAAACTGAGGATGATGTTAATTTTGATGAAAATGTTTCATTGGCAGCAAGTACCAAGTCAAAAATTTAGGAGTTTGTGTTGAAATATTTGTAGGAGTTGAAAGAATGGGAATATTAGGCAAAGGTCCTTATTAGGGAAATTAATGCCCAATATAAAAATTATGAAAAAAGGGATTCTATTTTTTCTTTAGTCAAATATGAACCTAAAAAGCTTGATGACTTGCTAAAACAGGCTACTTCAGGAATTGTTAAATATGATTTTATTTATGATGATGATGTCTTAAATGTTTCTGTTGGTAGATTGAAGAATGTTAATGTTGAATCCCAAGCATTATACAACTTATGGGATTTTGATAAGGACAAGGTTGCAGTTGTTGAGGCTGCAAAAGAATTGGCTGAGGTAAAAAAGTTATATATATTCCTATTTTCAATTGCATTTAAATTTTTATATTTCTTGAAAATTTGTAATAATTTCAATATATCCCTTTTGAATTAAGTTTTCAATTTGTTTTACAGTCAAATTTTGAAAATTTGAAAACACAGGTTAATAGCATGGATGTCAATATTCTTACAGCAAATCATGTTTGATGAAATCAATGGAAATGAAAAAGAAAATGCAGGAAAAGTTTTCAGAAAACAATCGTTTAAAAAAAATACATCAGAGAGAATCTACATGAAGATCCAAAAAAGGTGCTTGAGAAAATGAAAGAATCACTTCCAACAATACTTAAAGATCCAAACAAATAAGAAGCTTCATGTGTGTCAAGTATTGTGAAAGTAGGTGACAACCTTGTTAGAGTTGGAGCATTACCAGAAGAGAATGTCATAGAAGCTGATAAAGGAAAAGAAATGACAACTCCAACCACTAGTGAAGCATCCAAGCACCAATCAAAAGATTGAAAATGTTGACAATGTTTTAAAAATACTGAAATATATAATTTCTATTTGAAATTGGTATGTAATATTTGAGACTTGAGCTTGGAAATGTTTTCAAAAGACTGCAATATATTAATTTATGTTTGAAAATGTTATGTTATATTTGAGTTTACAAATTTTTGAATGATGTAATATATATCTTTTTGAACTAGTTAATATGAAATTTTATGTTTGAAAATGTTTTAAAAAGACTACAATATTTATTTTCGGTTTGAAAATGTTATGTAGTATTTGAGTTAGAAAATGGTATGTAATATTTGGGTTTAAAGTGTTTGAAATATGTAATATATGTCTTTTTTAAATAGTTAATTTGTAGTTATGATGCACATAATTTGGGTTTGAAAATGTTATGTAATATTTGAGTTTGAAAATGTTATCTAATATTTAAGAATTTTTGTTTGAAATTGGTATGTAATATTTGAGATTTGGGTTGGAAAATGTTTTAAAAAAGATTGCAATATATTAATTTCTGTTTGAAAATGTTATGTTATATTTGTGTTTACAAATGTTTGAATGATGTAATATGTTTCTTTTTGAACTAGTTAATATGAAATTTTCTGTTTGAAAATGTCATGTAATTTTTGTTTGATAATGTTTTAAAAAGATTGTAATATCTAATTTCGGTTTGAAAGTGTAATGTAATATTTGAGTTTGAAAATGTTATGTAATATTTGGGTTTCAAAATGTTTGAACAATGTAATATAAATATTTTTGAAATAGTAGTTAATATAAAAAAAATTGTTTGAAAATGTTTGAAAAAGACTGCAATATCTAAATTCGGTTTGAAAAAATTATGATGCACATAATTTGGGTTTGAAAAAGACTGCAATATATAATATCTAATTTGTAGTTATGATGCACATAATTTGGGTTTGAAAATGTTATGTAATATTTTAGTTTGAAAATGTTATGTAATATTCGTGTTTATCATTGTCAATGAAATGAGAGTTGAGACATTAACACACAAACATACAATTTTATAATCTACAAAAATGATATAAGCCATGTAATTTTAAAACAATAATGTGATTTAAAAAAAAAAATCATTGAAATAATATAAATCTAGAACAATATTGAAAAATCTGCTATCAAATCAATTCACGTTTATCATTGTCAATGAAATGAGAGTTGAGACACTAAGACACAAAAATACAATTTTAAAATCTACAAAAATGATATAAGCCATGTAATTTTAAAACAATAATATGATTTAAAATAATAATTCATTGAAATCATATAAATCTGGAACAATATTGAGAAATCTGCTATCAAATTAGTTCATGTTTATTATTGTCAATGAAATCATGGAAAATTATCACTATGGAAGCTAAAACATATCAGCTTGTCCAGAATCATTATGAAGAATAGAATAAATTTGGTCTCCACCATATGATCACTGAAAGCATCATCATCATCATTATCGATCATATTCAACGTTCCTCTTCTGTCTACCAAGGAACTCCAGTATTCCAACTCTCTGTCATACGAAAATGTATCCAACTGATATGAAGACACATAAATTATTAAACAATTTTCTAAATTCTTGTCGATTCTGTTGCGGATTTTAGATTTAACAAAAGCAAGTGCACTGAAAACTCTTTCATCTTTGACTGACCCCAAAATCATTGTTGTAAAACTCAGCAACAATAATTGTATTACGCAGCATTGTTTAAATACATCAGTAACAGTCGAGAATAGAACACCGGAGCTGTTACATGGTTGCAACAGTTTGCTAAAGAATATAATGCAAACAAAGTAGAATAGCTATGCTAATGAACGATACGCTAACATCCCCCTTTATTACATTATTTGGGTAATGTAATAACTAATAGCTATACTAGACTACTAACATCCCCTTACATTATTTTGCAATACAAAGTGAGCTGCGAAACAATTCAAATTTGACACGTCCAAGTGCCTTAGTGAAAATGTCCGCAACTTGAGCATCTATGGGAATGTGCTGAAGCTGAATTCGGTGCTTTGGAACTTCCTCTCGAATGAAATGACATTGTGTGTCAATGTGCTTTGTTTTTTCATGATGCACTGGATTCTTGACGAGGTTCAGAACACCCTGATTGTCGCAGAACAAGTGTATTGGAGATTTTTATGGATGGCCCATACTTGTCAGAATGCGACGTAACCATATCACTTCGCACACAGCTTCACGTGCGGCATGATATTCTGCCTCTGTTGAAGAAATAGCAACCACTGTTGCTTCTTGTCGTGCCAAGAGACAGGACCGGATCCCGGATGAAAAATGTATCCGAAGTTGACTTGCGATCATCAAATGATCCGGCATAGTCCGAGTCCGTGTATCCTTGCAAGAAGAATTTGTTGTTCCTCTTGTATTCTAGGCCATATTCTATAGTACCACGGACATAGTGAAGAACACGTTTTGTTGCTTTCCAATGAGTAGTCTTAGGCTCCTGCATGAACCTCGAAAGATAGTTTACAACAAATACGAGATCTGGCCTAGTATTGGTCAGATATATGATGATGATGATGCTTTCAGTGATCATATGGTGGAGACCAAATTTATTCTATGCTTCATAATGATTCTGGACAAGCTGATATCGACACTCTTACTAAAATGGTCAATGGGATTGCCCATATATTTAATAAACAACTCATTTCCTATACTGTATTCAATAAAAGATCCCCAAAACATGAGGTTAACCATACCCATGGACTCAAGCAACTCATCTCTTTGAAACTGTTCTCTTATCTCACCTGTAAAAGTTTTTTCTATATTTGACAATTTTTTTTTTTCGTATTACAACATGAAATCTATTATGTGTTACAGGAACTTCTTCAAAATATTCCACAACAATACTTGATTGCCTTTCAAAATAATAAACAGGTATCATCTTTTCATGAACATTAATACATAGATGATCATTGATGTCAAACTTCAAGAAGCTTTTTGGATTGTTCACGTTTATCAATGTATTCCAACTATCAAATACAAGTTCTATAAAATATGCATTAGAAACATATAATATATCTTCTCATCCTCATAAAATCAATGATATAGATGGATCTCTCTTGTGCAATATTAATTAATCTGTTCATTTCTTTTAACATTGGAAGAATACCACATAATGTCAAAAGTGTTTCCAAGTCAGTCAAACGGAACAACATATCTTTTGCCTTATCAACTATTCTACGATTTGCATTCATAAACCTTGTCAGTGATTGATATTCTACCAAAACTCTCTGAGCAGGTTGATACAGTTAAATCCATCTTATATCCACATATTTTAACAATTTTTTCCCTTCTGTAACTCCTAGTGCAAATTGTTGAAACTCTACAAATATTTTTGGACTTAATGAGAAATAAGAATGAATATCACAAACAAGGTTTTCAACTTTAGCAACATTTGAAAATGTGCTCACAAATTTATATGCAATATTTACTCTATGAGCCATACAATAAATGGAGATCATATATGGGGCAACTGTGGTTTGGAGTCGAACACACAGACCAAACATGTGACCTTGCATAATAGCAGCTCCATCAACTCCAACGCAAATTACCTTTGTTGCTGTCTATATCATTCATTCTTGCAATATTCTTTAAACTTTTAACAACAACATTATAAATATTTTTTGCATTTGAAATTTCCAACATCTTATGTATTCCCAACAAAATAGGCCTTCTAACATGATTTTTAAATATGTACACATGCATGCAAATCCAAGAAGTGTTATCCATAGCTATTACCTCATCAATAGAAAGTGAAATGAATTTGGCAAGTTTTACCTACTCCCTTAAGTCTTCTTTCTCAACCAAAGATAAACATTTTACCATTTCCCAACCACTTTGGTCTGACCAATGAAAAATAGGAATGTTTTGCACATTAAAAAGGCATAATAGCTACTTATAATCAATAAAATCGAACATTGGTCTACCTTTCTTGAGAATATTGTAAACAATGGTAAACTGCTTACTTTTTGAAGCAAAAATAGTCTTCTGTAATTTGTGAAATTAGGCTCCAATTGTTCCACCTTTCTCAACAAGATATTGTTGTTGCTTTAAGTGATTGCCATATTATATAGAATATCTTAAATGCATACACTCTGATGCATCCTTCCACTTAACTTCTTTACTAACTTCACCATTACTTTTTATAACTTTTACATAAGATTTGCCAGCATGTTTTTCGATTGTATCAATCTTGTTTTGAAGCCTATGATCCTTATCAAGTCTCCAACTGCAAATTTTGCATCTACATTATTTTTCATCAATTTGGTTATCCTCAGTCATGACAGGCTCAAGCCAGGGAAATATTTCTACCCATTCTTTCCTAAATCCCCTTCCAAGTATCCAAAGAGATGCTTTTATTTTTTTGGAATTTTTGGTTGAAGATTCAATTGAAGCTTGTAATGATTTTGATTTTTCATTTTCATTTTCAATTGTGATGTCATTTTGCGTGTTGTCTTCAGCTATTTGTTGGATGTCATTTCTAAGGGGATTTTCAATGAAAGGCATCTCTTCTTGGGGAATATCTTCAAGTGGAGGCATATCAGGATCAATAGGGTATTCTGCATAGTAGCATACCATAATATTTTTTATCACTATTGGATGAAAAAATTTACAAAAAAATATTCAAATCGTCAATCAAGCACATACTAGGAAGTCAAAAATCATTTGTACCTTGAATTTGCACAGATGTCGGCTCATTGCATTTCAAAGTTTGGCTAAAATATTTGAGGATACTCTTTTTAGCAAAATATTTGGTGCCCTTCTTTCCATCACTGGGTGACATTTTACTAGTGACAAAAAAAAGTTAAAGAGGGTGTGTTTTCTGGAGGCCTTGAGATAATATTGTAAATAGAATAAACAATGTTTGGGTGGTAAATTATACATACTTTTTTCTGGCCATTCTTTATTGTGATTTTATCAGTCTATACCACTAGTTGTTTTCTGGTGAAAGCACTTTAAAAGAGAAAAAGAGCATCAATATGTCAATACAGAACCAAAGAATTTATTCATGTATAATCTTAGCAAGGAAAAAATATCTTAATTAAAACTAATAATCAAAGAGTTTTAAAACATGGCAAAACAAAGAAAAACAAGGGAACAGACTCAATAGAGCAATGCCATTCTAGATGCTGAAGAGTCTCTGATATTGGTATGGTGCAAAAAATCATTAAATAAAGAAGAAAATGCACAAGAAATTAACAAGTAGAACATGGCAATATAAATAAAAGCAAAGAAGTGACAGAGAACCTAGTGCTAAAAGCTATTATGGCCTTATTCAGAGAAACTGGTTCTGGTCGTACGTAGGAAAATATCCTAGTAAATATAGTCCCGTTCGGTTGCACGACAGTCTTCAAATTTAGAAATGGTTTCATCCAGTTTCACGGTAGTATCCGAAAGTAGAAAAGGATTCGTCCGAGTGCATGATAGTATACAAAAGTAGGAAAGGTTTTGTCTGGGTGCACGGTAGTATCCGAAAGTAGGAAAGGTTTCGTCTGGTTTCACGGAAGGATCTAGAAGTAAGAAAGGCTTCATCTAGTTACATGCTAGGTTTTGGATACAAAAAAAAAGTATTCGTTTGATTGTATAGTATATTTCGAATGCAAGGATGGCTCCGCTCGGATGCACAATAGATTTATGATGCGGGGATGATTTTGACTGGTTGCACAAGAGATTCAGTTTTAGGATTGGTTACATTTGGACGGTTTCATGATAGGTTCGGTCGTACAACACTATTCGACTATAGAATTATTTTCGTTTGGTTGCAAAACAAGACACTATTCCGTTTAGTTACTAAATTTGTTACGACCGGTAGCATAAAAGGTTTCAATGTTATGAAGAATTGTGTCGTTATTTTCCCTGGGGTGTTAATTATATATAGAGGTATACTTGGAGAGTTTTTTGGGATAATTTAGAAATTCTAAAATTTTAGGGTGAAAAGGGTACTTTATTTAGGTAGGATTACTTGTGAATTTTTTAAAATATTTGTGATACTCTCATCAAAGGATGGCTAACCGACACCAAAAATTTTGGCTACATGGCTGACGTTTGGGTCTTAAAAATTTTGCAAATTTGAATTTTTTAAAATGGGTTTTTTCACCCCAATGGCAAAGTTTCGTCGCTATGCATAACCCTGGGAGAGGCCAACTCAAGGTTAAAGAATATAAACCTACTAAGTCTTAACACAAGAATAAACACATAGGAGGGGATAGTATAATGGATAGTAGGCTTGTTAATAATTTTACTAACGACCTACAAAAGATAGTGCTTCAAAAACCTCTACAAAGGAATTTTACAAGGCTTAATATGTCTATGGAAGTAGTTTTAAAACAAATTTTAGAAGCTAAGGCAATTTAGTTACCTTCTATTAGACAACAAGATATTATAGCTCATTGGTATAAGGTAGGTCAACATTGTGCATATCAAAAAGTGGAAGGACATTGGAAAAATTCTTGTAAAAAGTTGAAACATGTGGTTCAGGATTTGATTGATGAAGGACATCTTAATGTGGGAAATTTACAACAAAAGCCATATTTTAATCAGAATAGAGTTAGGCAGGTAGCTAATAAAGTATCCTATAGAAGTGTACCACATTTTTATAATAATAATATGGTTGGTATGATAACAACTACTTCAGATAAGTTAGTGAAGGGTCAGCAGGTTCAACAATCTCAATAAGAGATCAACATCTCAGCCAATATCTCTCTTTTAGAAATTTTACAGAGCTCTCCCACTCATGGGGAAGCCTTGATGAATGTTTTAAAATGCCAATCTATCCCTCCAGATATTTCCTCTAGTGAGTGATATGGCCAATATTGTAAGATCTCTTGGGATACATCATATCACATTCTTGGATGCTAATATTTCTTTCTCAGACTTGCAAAAATATTCTTCTCTTTACATCACTACATTTATTGGGGATACTTTTATTAAAAAAGTTATGATTGATAATTTTTCTTCCCTTAATTTATGCACATATCATTTCTTTCAAAAAATTGTATTAAAAGAGAAAGATATAACTAGATCTGATGATATCATTAAAACTTTCAACAATGAGTCTCAAGAATCTTATGGTACCATATCACTTCCCCTCAAAGTTGGACCCAAAAATTTAGATACATTTTTTTTATGTGGTATCTTTTCCTGCATATTTTAATATTCTTCTTGGATGTCCTTGGATCCATGTAATGGAAGTTGTCCCTTCTACTTTTCATCAATGAGTAAAATTTAAATTTGAAAATCAACCCATTTCTATCTTGGGCAATCCTCATCCATTTGAATTTTTCTCACCAGATGATCTAGATCAAATTTATTCATAATATTCCTCATATAAAAAAGCTAAGAAACCTAAAAAATTTGACAGGGAAACATCAATTAATATCTCATCATAGAATAAGGATAGCTCTTATTATCAAAAAATCTCTTAGATAAATCTCATCATAGTCTAGAGTGGAGTGTTAAGGATGAGGGACCACTCTCTTCTTCTTCCTCAATCATGACCTAAAAGTAGTTTATCAAATATAAAGATCCTCCCTAGAATTATATTTGCTTTGATGGGTCTGTCCCTTGTGCTACACAGGTGGAATCTTCTAATTCTCAAGAGGAATTTGGTTCTATGTCTCCCGAGGACCTTGAAAAATTAGGAGTGACTCCTTACATGCCTCCTCTTGAGGATGACTTGTCCATCCTTATTTATGAGACCATATATGTGAATATATGTTTTGAGGAAGCCCTTAGAATCCTTAAGTTAGGTAAAGCCTTGTCCATAGATGAGAAGGAGCAATTGACCAATTTATTAAGAGAGTATCAAGATATTTCTGTTTGGTCATATGTCAACATGCCAAGGCTTGATCCTTCTATTTTCATGCATCGTTTGGTAGCTAAGCCTAGTGCTAAGATTGTTAATCATAAACTTAGGAAGATGCATCCTAAGGTCACCCTATCAGTCAAGGAAAAGATCCAAAAAATCCTTGACATCGATTTTATAAAAGCTATCGACTATTTTGATTGGATCTCCAACATCGTTCTTGTAGCTAAAAAATAAGGGACAGCAAAAATATGTACCAACTTTCAAAACATTAACTTAGCATGTCCCAAGGATGATTTTCCTTTTCCCAACATAGATCAGATTGTAGATTTCACTACCAAATGTGGAATGAATTCACTTATGGATGGTTTATCAAGCTACAATCAGATTGTGATTACCCCTGAGGATCAAGCTAATACAACATTCACTACTCCATGGGGTACCTTTTGTTGGAATGCCATGCCTTTTGGATTGAAGAATGTAGGATCTACCTACCAGTGGGTCCTGAATTATATTTTCCATGACATGATACATTATTTTCTCCTGGACAATGTGGATGATCTTCTAGATCCCTCCATACAACGAAAGGATCATGTCCATGATTTAATATGAATATTTGAGAGCCTTAAAAAGTACAAGGTTCATCTTAAACCTACTAAATATGTGTTTGGAGTCACATCTGGCAAGTTGTTAGGATTCATAGTGTCTAGGTGAGGCATTGAAGTGGATCCCACTAATATAGTGGCTATCATTAATAGACCTCCTCCCCATGCCTTGACTAAAATGTGTAGCCTATAAGGTAAAATTTAGTCTATTCATAGGTTACTTGAATATTTAGTTGATAAGTGTCAATATTTTCTTAAGCTTCTTAAGAAAGATGTGGTCTTTCGGTGGGATTCTAAGTGTCAAAATTATTTTGATGATCTCAAGCAATATCTCACCTCCTCACTTGTTTTAGTTCCTCCTATACCTGGTAGGCATATAATGCTTTACATAGTAGTCGTTGCTCATGCTTTAGGATCCATACTGGCCCAACATGATGATCAAAACAAAGAACAAGCTATCTCTTATATCAGTAGAACCTTGGTTAGCTATGAGACAAGGTATACCCTCTTAGAAAAGCATTGCCTTGTCATAGTATTTTCTTCTCAAAAGTTAAGACACTACATGCTCATCCATAAGATGTTGGTAGTTGCAAAATTTTGATCCTTTGCACTATTTGATGTCTAAACCCCACCTTTGAGGTCGAACAACTAAATTGGTATTGGCCCTTAGTGAGTTTGACTTGAATTTCATAAGTCAAAAGGCTATTAAATATTAGGTGATTATTGATAAGTTAGCCTTAGCTCCCCTATAAGCTACCCATCCTATAGTTTTTGAGTTTCTCGATGATTGCTTCAATGTCAAAATTAAAGTCTGAGTCTTGGACTTTATTTTTTTATGGAACCTGATGCATAAAGGGCGCTAGTGTTGGAGTCATTCTAGTAACCCCACAAAAGCAATGCATACCCTTGTCCTTAAAGCTTAATTTATCCTACATGAATAATATTGTAGAATACAAATCATTGTCCTTGGCCTTAGAGCAACTTTAGCTTTGCAGGTTAGAGTCCTTTTGATCTTTGGTGACTCTCAACTTGTGCTTAATTAGATTAATGATGTTTACTAGACTTAGGATGATAAACTTAAACCTTGCAAGGAAATTATCACTAAATTATTGTCTTTATTTTATAAAATAACCATAGAGTCTATCCCTAGATCCTCAAACTACCATACAGATTCCATGGCTACTACAACATCCTTGTTCCCTCTAGAGTTAGAATATGATCAAGCATATATTATCATTAGACAACTCTAGAAAACTACATTGCTTTGTTCTTATATCAAACCATTAGATTGCTTAACCATCGAAGCTTCCCCATATGAGCCATGGTATAATGCCATCCTTAATTTCCTTAAGGATGGTTCGATACCTAATGGTTTAGATCACAACCAACATAATATTTTATGCAAGAGAGTGTACCGATTCATCATCGACAATACTTTGTATTAATATTATTTTGAAAGCATCCTCATATGATACCTTAACTCTGATGAAGCTAGGCTTAATCTTAGTGATTCTCACAAAGGTTCATGCGAAGGCCATTTTAGAATAAATTCTATTACCAATAAGATCCTTCATATGGGATATTATTGGTCTTCCATGGAAAAAAATACATGCAACTATGTTCGATGTTGTGACAAGTTTTAACGCCATGATCATCTTATCCATGTTCCTTCTCAAGACCTTCATTTTATCTCTTCCCCTTGGTCATTCTCAATGTGGGGATTGGACATTATCGGGAAATTTAACCCAATGTCATCATATGGTCACAAGTTTATCATTACTGCGATCGAGTATTTCACTAAATGGGTTGAAGCCATGCCTTTGGCTACGGTGACTGGAACTCAAGTTTCTAAGTTCATATTCAACTAGATTCTTTGTAGGTTTGGGATTTCTTTAGTGATTATTTCTGATAATGGAACTCCTTTTAAGAATAAGGATATTCATAATATTTGTGCTAAGTATAATATTCAGCACAAGTGGTCAAATCCTTATTACCCTTAGGGTAATGGGTGTTAGAGTTACTATGCTACAATAACTATGATTATTACCTCATTTGGTAATTAGTAGATTCTCCTAGGTAGATTTAATTTACCACATGGTAAAAATTAGTTTGTTACTTTTACCATTAGGTTATTACCTTTACTTATTAACCTAGTAGATATGTTTTCTACTATCTACCCTTTGGTTAGTAAGTTATCGTAGTCAATTTGACTACGTTGTTAGTTGTTAGTAAGTTAGCATGAGATATTTATTAAACGTGTTAGTTAGCCTTAATCAAGGATATTATATTTTTAAATATACTTAGGCTATTCATAGCGTATTGTTTTCCTATTTAAACCTTTGCATCTAATATATTTCCTAATGCTTATGAATTAATTATTTTGTTTGCTTACCATTTTATTAACAATGGGTAAGCTGAAGCATCCAATTATTCCTTGATCAAGATATTGAAGAAGTTGGTTAATAATATTGGTCATGACTAGCATACCTAGCTTTATCCTACCTTGTGGGTCTATCATACTAGTATGCGCATTCCCATAGGGACCTCACTATATGTTTGGTATATGGGTTTGAGTTGATGTTTCCTATTTATCTTGATGTTTCTTTGTTGCACATCTTATTGCAAGATGTCGATGTCAACGATGAGTATCGTGCAGACTAGTTGCACTAGTTGGAGTTTTTGGATGAAAAGTGCATCCATAACTTAGAGCATTTAAGATTCTATCAGGATAGGCTTTGGTGAGCTTATTCTAAGAAAGTTTGTAATCATTCTTTTGAGGTTGGGGATCTTGTCCTCAAGGAAAACTAGAAGAATACTAATGCTTGTACTGATATTCAAGGTAAGTCTTAGACCCATTGGTTAGGGTACTTTATCATAACAAACAATTTTGGATTAGGTGCCTATCATTTGGATTATTTGGATGGTAAAAAACTTAAAAAACCCATGAATATAATGCATATAAAAAGATATTATGCTTGATCTATCATATGCATTTATATTTTGCATTTAGCCTAGATCAAATTGCATTGTTGCTTTCTCATATTGCATGACTACCTATCATATTTTACATTATTTCTTGACATTCTATTCCTATTGCATTTTTGCTTTTCATAATTACATTTATGCTTTCTCATGACTACTTTTTCATACAGCCTTTTGGGGATTTGCAATAATGGCATGTAATGATACCTAGTTAGGTCATAGCTCATATGCATTTCACTTTTTACTAGGTTTATGATGCCTAGAAAATCCCCAACCTAGGGCCCATGAATTTTCATCCCTTCTTCTCTTCTTGTCTTCATTTTTCTCTTTATTCTCTTCTCTCTTCTTCTTGTATTCCTTGACTTTTAAAGGTTTTATAATGATCATATCTCTTCAAAATCAAGGAATGCAACCTTATTTTGGTATGTTCTTATCCTTTGCACACTTCTTATTTTCTCCTTTGCCTTATTTTTTAGATAATGATATACATTATTATCTTCTTTTTTTCATGTTTTCTCCCTCTTTATTTTTCAATAGCTAAAAATTCAAGCAGGGGGTACCCACACACAGTTCATTGCTTCTTATTTCTTCCTCTCATTTCTTCTAGCACATGCACACACTCATAGTGTTATACTAATATTGATTGATCTATATACATTTTTAACACACCCCTAGGGATAATACTTTATAATACATAATTCACATCAGCAATTATGTATTCCCCTATTGGGTTATGCTTATCTTGAATCAGTAGAATCATTTCCCCATTATAGGATAAGCTCCTTGGCCATTTCAGTAGGCCTCAGTATACATCCTAGAAATTATTGATCCATAGAAGTCACTAGCGAGAAATCATCCATAGTGTCTTACACTCCATAATTTGTTCATTTGAGCAATCACCCTTAGTGTTTTATGCTCCATATGTTTCCCATTTGTCCATATTAGTGTGTACTACACCCCTAGAAGATTTTCACTTCATATTTGGACCTTTCCTTTGGGCATAACACCCTTAAATCAGGTTTCTTGATCGTTTTATCTCATTTTCTATGGTTAACATTTGAATTCTTGTTATTTTTCTTCTTCTTCTATCATTATTCCCTTCTTATTTATTTTCCTTTCTTCTATTCATCCATGCATTTCATGCTAGTTGTATTAGATTCATGTTGTACCTAGTAATCTTTGCTATGTTGTTTTTTTACTTGCTTTGTTCTCCATGTTTCTATATCTCTTCCTTGTATTTTTGACTTTATCAAAGGAATTTTCATTCCTTTCGAAACTCGAGGGGGCACCCTAGCCATAGAGGCATTAATGGTAGTAATGTCTCATGCTTTTTACCCAAACCTAGGCACTCCTTTTGTGTTCTTGCTGCTTTCTGCTTGTAGAGATCTACATCTTTCTTTGATGCATTTACTTGGCTTTAAATGCTTCAAAGAGAGGGTAAAATTTAGAAACGAAAAATTGACCCACTTCACTGTTTTTCACTATTTTTCCAATGCTTCAAAGAGGGGAAAGGGGTAAAATGTAGGAACATGAATTATTGATAGCATTGGATAAAAGGATAAAAGCAAGGATAAAGAACCAAATAAGATAAGTGTTCCCATTAGTCTTTAGGTTGTTTATTGTATGCTTTATATTTCTATTGTAAAACCCTAGATCTGATTTTAATAAATACATCCAATTAATTTCGAGGTATTTGAAATATAAACAACATATAGTGTGCATTTATGGATAATCATGTTTGTGCATTATTCTTTGAGCCCTTGCTTAAAGGTTGTCTATTTAGAAAACTAGGTTAGAAAGAATTCAAAGAGAATAATCATTCTAGGGTTAGATATTGTATTATTACATTTTGTATTTTTACATTTTCCTATTATCTTTTATAACATATATCTAGAAAGGCCAAATCTAGGTGTTTGTCTCGAATCTCATACATCAAATATTATTGAAAACTAGAGAACTTGGAATAAGTCCTTAAACCATTCCTGTTGAATCCTTCGCCCCTTTTAGAACCAAGTATAGATAACAACACAGTCCTCGTAGTTCACCCTGAAGGCTTCTTTCTTATAGATCCAGCTTTTTGGAAATTGTACATGGTAAGGCAGTTTTTCCCCTCTATAAAATTTAACTCCAATAAGATCCAAGTGGTTCAAGAATTGCCAAAACCTGACACTCTCAAATGTCTTCAAGGATTTTAAGGGCTTATGAGTTATTACTATAAATTTGTTTGTAACTATGGTAAAATTATAGCTCCCCTCACTTCCATGTTAAATCACTCTTTTACTTGGATAGGATCCACTAAATAGGCTTTCCTAGAATTGAAGCATGTTATGACCATTACACCAATCTTAGCCATTCTAGATCATTGAACGTGATGCTTGTGGTCATGGTATTGGTAAATTGTTGATGCAAGAAGGGTGAATCCTGTATTTCATTAGTAAAGCACTTTCCAGTCGTATTTTGGGAAAATCCACTTATGCTAAGTAAATGCTAGCTATTTTGTATACGGTAATCCATTAGCAACCGTATCTCATTGGACATCATTTCTCAATTAATATGGACCATAAAAGTCTCAAATACTTTATGGAGCAATGGATTTCCACCCTCAAAAAATAAAAATGGGTTTCTAAGATCATGGGCTATGACTATCATATCACTTATAACAAGGGCAAGGAGAACATTGAGATCGATGCTCTCTCTCACCAATTTTAGGCTCACAGTATTCTATGCACCATTTCATCACCCATTCCATAATGGATCGATTCCTTATGATAGGAGGTACTTCAAGATTTAAGCTTATAGACTTTGGTTGCCTCCCTATTTGCTGACTCTACTTCATGTCCTAGCTACACTTGGCATGGCCATGATTTGTATTACCACAAACACCTTGGTGTTCCCCATACATCTTCCATTTGAGAAATTCCCATGAAAGAACTACATGCTGCCCCATCTATCGACCATTTAGTATTTCTTAAAACATATGAACAACTTAAGTGCACTTTTTTTGTAAGGGTATTAAAAGGACATTGAAAATTTTGTGGTAGCTTGTGATACCTATAAATGGATGAAAGTTGAAATGGTGCGTTCTCCAGGCACTCTCCAACCCTTGCCTATTTTTAACTAGGTTTGAACCAATATTTCCATGGGTTTTATTGAAGGGTTACCTAAGTTCAAAAGCAAATCTATTATTTTCATGGTAATGGATCATCTTTCAAAGTATTCTCACTTTTTTTCCCTTTTCCATCCTTACACAACCTCCACCATTTCCCTAGTTTTCCTTTATTATATCTTTCACCTTCATGGTATGCCCACCTCCATCATGTATGATCGTGACCCAACCTTTACTAGTCATTTTTGACAATAATTGTTTAAGTTACAAGGAACTCAACTCAAAATAAGTTTACCTTATCATCCACAAATGGATGACTACACAAATATTTAGAGACTTACCTTCATTTCTTTACCTCTGATCATTCTACTCAATGGATGGAGTGGATTTCTTTTTCCAAGTGGTGGTACAACACTTCCTATCACACAACAACCAATATTACCCCTTTTGAGGTAGTTTATGGGTGCCCTCCACTCATGCCTTCCTCCTACATTCGAGGTAGCTCCAAGGTCCATATAGTTGATACTACTCTCAATAAACATGTCAATGTCCTCCACCAACTAAAGATAAATTTGGATACAACCCAAAACTAGATGCACCAATAAGCTGACCAAAATCGTTCCAAGTGTAAATTTGATGTGGGTGATATGATTTTCCTTCGCTTGCAATCATACAAAAAATTGTCCCTCCACCTTCACAAATGCCATAAACTTGTTGCAAAATACTATAGACCCTACTAGGTTTTACAGTGGATTGGTACCACAACCTACAAATTGCTCCTTCCACCTACGTCTAAACTCCATCTTGTTTTTCATGTCTCCTCTCTAAAAAATATGGTGGGAACTCAGGTACGAGTTCAATATGCACTCCTATAATTGGATGAATAAGGTTCTATCTTGCTCGAGCTCAAACATTTATTGGATCATTGGACTTGCACTCTTTGCAATCACACCATTACTGAGGTTCTAGTTTAGTGGTCTGGACTCTAGCCAGAAGATGCTATATGGAAGTCTCTCCAATAGCTCCAACACCAGTTTTCTCATCTTCAACTTTGAGGATAAATATTTTTGAAGGGGAAGGACATGTTAGGATCCCATCCTAACGTTATTTTATAATTGTCATTTGCTTATGTAATGATCCACTTCCAATGTGTGGGATTCCATCTATAATGTTATTTTGTAATATTTTGTAATGCATGTGGCCAGTAAGGCACCTAGCCAAGTGGGGCCATTTCATGTAATCATTATCAAGATTGTAACCAACGTTTGGTAGAATATTCTAGCTCAAATAACATTTTGCATGTAAGCCAACTCTTGAGCCTTGGGTTAGGGTTGCATGAAGTATTTTATTTAAAAGCTATAAAACCATGTACAAATGTATTTTTTCGTAAGTTAATGAAATATTGAAGGAGGTTTCCCCCTCGAATAGGCCTATGATTTTGAGTTTTTTGTGAGATTGTTTCAATTTTGTAATTACTTTTTGCATAGTGTTATTCTATTATTTGATGCATTTAAGTTTTTTATAGTATTTTAGTAGGTTTCTAAAATAGGTTGATGTAATTTTTTTTTAATAGGTTCTTCTATGGTAGAACAAAGCCTTTCCTCTTCTCTAAAGGTAGCTTCTATGGTTTACTTGTAAGAAAACAACAATATGGACCATGGATTTGAAACTTACCTCTCCTTGTTCATTGTTAATAGGAGAAAGGATTCTAGAAGGAGGAAATTATTTCTCTTCTTCCTCATGGATAGGGTTTTTGATCAAAGGTTGCTTCTCTAGAAGTTCAAAAGAAGCACTCAAATTTTGCACCATTTTTCATGCAATACTTTGAGTGATATAGGAAGGTTTGGACATGACAAGGGAGGATTTCAATTTATTAATTTTTGTTTTGAGATTACTTACAACAAGGAAGAAGAAGATGTTTAATATCCTTATGTCACCTTGAAAAAAATCCTCCTTGTGACTCCTACTAGTCCACCATGATATACTAGCCAAGAATGATTTCTCCCAAAGGTTCTCATGCCATTTTTCTAAGGGGGCCATTAAACTTCCCCCAGTAGGACTAAAAATTGATCATATTCTTATTATCTTAATTTAATATTATTTATCTAAGCAAAAAATATTATGTGATCTTGATTAAAAATGTAATAACCTTTATCTTGATTAAGTATAAGATGCTAGAGCAATAAAGTTTTGGATAAAAGAGCCAAGCAATATGGTTCATGTTGGGTTCATAAAGGATGCAGGATACCAAAAAGGTCACAAAACCCTTATTTAGGGCACTGGCCCTAGGGAGGTGTGATTCATTTCCTTTTCAGATGGTCATCCATACTCAGGCAGGGAGCACTATTACTAACCCATCATTTTAGTGATGACTATATTTTGCATGTAATACTTATCTTTGGTAAGGATTTGTTGGTTCACTAAGGGATCTAGAGACTCCCTAATCTATTTTATGTATTCAATATTTTCAAACACCCAAGTTTTGGTTGTCTACTCTAACATCTATCATAAATGAAAATGTAATTCATTGCAATGTGAAAACAACTATGTAGGAATATAATTATATCCTACATGCAATTTTATTTTGATGATTTTGATATCTAAGCTTAAGGGAAGAAGAATTTATTTTCTTTTCTTATGAGAGCAAGGGTGCAAGAAGTCTAAGGGTACATAAATTAACCTACATAATATTTATTTTCATGCTTAACAAGATAAAGTAAAATGCTAGATAAACTAGATATTCTTTTGATTAATCCTTTTTTTATGTGCAGAGAATAGAAATGGTGAGACAAAAGAAAAAAAATAAGCCTATGAAAATACTATAAAACTGAATGATCAAGGGTACTTACCTATTTCAGTGGCTACTATGAATAAGCTATCTAAAAATGAATATGCCTCTTGTGCAAATATGTCGACAGGAATTCTTACAGTTGGCAGATTTGTCCAAACCTGTAAAATTGACAAAAAAATAGAGTTATGATTTAGGGGGCTTCCAAATAGATATAATATTGCTTCTTCCTAGTTATAATAGTCATGCCCTTTGTTTATACAAAAATTGAGGTGACCTTGCCTTGGAAATTGGTGTAAAGATAACTGAAATAAATACGCCAACTAGAACTATTTTGCTCAACAAAGGACAAGGGGAGACTTCTCAATGACTATTTTGAGCAGGTTAGGGAGTGCAAATGGGGTGAAAATGGTTACAAAAATATTAGGAATATAACAATATAACTTAATTAAATCATAACTTAAGCAAAATTTGTGAAAGCAATGAGAAATGAATGCAAATGTAATGAATAATGAGTGTTACTAATAATTAGTGAAATCTATAGCAATAAGAAAGATAAATGCATGAAATGGTGATTTAAAAGGGACTATTAGTGGGATATAAAGGTAATAATAAGTTTTATATAACAATATAAAATGTTGGGAATGAAAGAGATGCTTATGTGCTTGAAATTTCACTAAAATCAAGTTAAGTGTGCTTGAAAGAGAGAAATAACAATGCTAAATTTTTGCAAATGATAATAGATTGAAAATGTATGATAATGGACATGAAAATAGAGGATTATAATTCTTATAATAAAGGTAAATAATACTATGAATGAAAATATCATTAAGTAGTTAAATGTTGTAAAGAAAAATGCATGAAAATGGCCCTGCAAAATGGAGATATTTATGAACAAAACTAAATATATCAAGTAGAATAGCTCCACTAAACCTACAAAGATATATTATATGCTTTGAAATAGGAGTGTATATGCTCAAAAATATCTTCAATAGATATATTATGTCCTACAAACAAATTTAAACCCTAAACAAAAGGATTAAGAACATGAAAACGGAATAAAAATGTAAGTAAATGGAGTTTCAAGTTAGCAAGGCTAATGCTAAGAGAACAAAATGCAAAATAGATAAAAAAATAATGGATAGGGGAGATGAACTAGGAGTAATATCCCCTATAAATAGTCTCTCCCTTGTATCAAGAATATCTCCTTACCTCCAAGCCTTCTTTGCCTTGCTTGACTTGCCTACAAAATGCTTGTAAATGCTTGAAAAGCTTGAAATTTAATAATACTAAAGAGGAAGAGCTAGAAGAAGAATTCTAGAATAATATTAGCATAATGTAATTAGCCTTAGAATTATCTCTATGTATTGACCCAAGGGCTATTTAAATAAATTTTGAAGGAGGTATTAAGGGGGGTTAAGAGGGAAAATTAGTTAGGACTAATTTGAAATTTGTAGGTCTGGTTCATTGCTAGAGTGTGTGAGGTTAGAGCAAGGAGTGGAAGGATGGAATCCATGTGCCTTTATATTGCACTAATATATTTTGGTTGTTAACCAAATTTTTTACTTGTGACCAAATTTTCTAGTGGTGATTTTAGTTCTTACTAGTAATCTTGGTTAAAGATCAAATTTGACTATTATGATTTGATTTTTGGAGGCTTACCAAATTCACCAGTGGTATTTTTGGTTAGGGTGGTGAATTTGGTAGATGTAGGAAAAGGTTCTCAAATTACTAGTTTTGGGTTGGATTGATTTTTTATAATGTTGGTGACTTGATTAGTGTCTTTTGCTTTGTTGGTGTGTCAAAATTGGGTGTCTACAATGGGGATACACCCTATAGGCTAAGATAGCTAGCTTATAAGGTCAAAAAGACACTAAAATTGCTAATATGGATTGGATTTAGGTAGATCAAGTTCTTAGGATAGATAATTTGAGCGCAACCATCAATTAGACTACGATAGAGTGAGACCAACTTATGGCTAAGTAGGATGCAAACAAGGTAAAGATAGAGTATTTATAAGGAGATGTTGCTAGGATATACCATGAGAGATATTAGGCCAAGGAAAATGGTATCATGGTTAGGATAGGTAGGTCATAGTATTATATTATTATCATCCTACAAGATATGATGGTGCAAGTATAGGAGTAGGCATAGACAATAAGAGAATGGATGACCCATTACCATTTTTTGTACCACTAGGTCATACCATAGGAGTAGAGGAAACCATCACATGGGATTTGAATGAGGAAAATATTCAATTTTGTGGCCATGCTACCACTATGACCACATTTTATAGGAGGATTAGGTGAGTCTAGCTTACAGACCTAGAGGGGGAATGATGTGCCAATTTTGTATTGTGGTATTCTTCCTAGGGGAGAAAGAGATAATGGTTGAGTGTGCTAACTTTGGGATTGTGGTACACCTATTTATCAAATATGATGTACATATAATGATGACTTATGATAGAGATTTTTGTTATATTTATGATGCATTTTATTTGTGTTAAAAATGTAATTATGCTTGTTATGGTAATTAGGTATGATTAAGGCATAATGAAGAGAAAGAAGAAATTATGAGAGGGATATAGAGATAAGAAACTCAAAAATGGTCAAAATATATGGAAATCATCCTATAATTATAAGAGGTTCTTGGTCAATGTACCTAGGATTAGTGTAGGTGGACGAATATAACAGGGACCATCAATGAGCTACTCAATGAAAAATTATGAAAACGAGAAGTGAGGTTAGATATGAATAGATATAAGTAGTATATATAAGTATATATATTGACCATAAAGTGATATATAGTTGTAATACAATTGCTATGTGCAATGGTTTATAGCTAGTTAAGGCCTACGTTGATCAACAACCAATGAAGGCTTATGTGAGTAACAACCAGTTAAGGTCTAAAGTAAGTTGTGACTAACTAAGGTCTAAAATAAGTGGCAACTAGTTAAGTTATATATAAGCATATATGTATACAATATAGTAACTATGTGTAATGGTCCATGAATAGTAAAGGCCTATATGAGTAGCGACTAGTTAAAGTCTAAAATGAGTAGTGACTAGTTAAGGTCTAAAATGAGCAATGACCTATTAAAGTTTTAAATGAACAAAATGAGTAACAATTAGTTAAGATCTATAGAACTTGTGCTATGTACAAAATATTTATAAAAATATAAAAATATTTACAAGATATTTACAAGTGATATATATATATATATATATATATATATATATATATATATATATATATAAGTGAGTAGTAAAGATTGATATGAAACAATGATGATGGATGAATCAAAAGGGATGGACAAATATGAAAGGACAGAGGATGAGGAAAATATCACACCAAATAAGTCTTGGAAGTTGAAATTCATCAACTACACTAGATAGATATGTGTAGAAACATAAACCAATCATGGGATGTGACAAATTCCAACTTGCTAGAATGTATAGAAGAAATACTGGCAAATTTATAGAAGGTTATTGTGAGCATGTAAAGAGGTAAATTAGAGATGTTAGAAAGATAACCAATAACATAGCATTTCATGGAAAAATACAAATTCTAAGAAGATAGCATATCCTACCCTCATTCTCTCATTGACCTAATAATATTAGAAAGATGAAGAGATGAAGAATAGTCAAGAGACAAGGTGAGTAACAATAGAAAGTCATGGCAAACATGCAAAGGGGCAAACAAGAGATGAAGGTAAGATAGCTAGTAGGCTAAAATTATGTGATGATGTGTGAATATTAAGAGGTAAGCATATCCTACCATCATTCTCTTGTTGGATCAAGAGCTTGAGGAGGATAGGAAGTAGATATGGGGCTTTCTAGTTAACATCTTGATAGCCAAGAGACATTCATAGAATAACCAGTGGCCTATCAAACACCATAAAATGATATTCATTAAGTATCTTACCTATCCTATATTAATCCCTAGATATAAAAAAGGCTAATAAGTAAATAAAAAAGGATTGTTTGATTATTCTTATATGCTATTGTAGTGTGTCCCGTTTCATTGATCAATATGGAAAGTAATGCACCTAATCAATGAAAACTAGTAAACTATGATAGCTATAAAGGATAATCAATGGGTGGATGATAGAGATAAAAATATGGATAAATATATGCTTTAACTTGGTGGGGAAGGGTTAGAAACTTGCACAATTAAAGGATATACATGAGAAGAAAAAGAAAGTGCTTAAATATATCTAAAGGTAGGAGATGTTTAGTAACAATACCAATGAAGAAATGGATTTATTGTTGTCATCCAATTGCCTACTTAAATGTTGTAAGATTTATATGTGTAGAAAATGAGACAAGTTCGAGTGGTCCATCACTTGATAGGATGATTAACTAAGACTAAGGAATACAATTATTGGATAAGAGAGGAATTAAAATGAATATCCCTGAGCCTTTTGATAGATGATTAGGAAGCAAAGTATTTAATGATAGACAACTTCGTTGTTATCTCAAAGCCAAACATTGAATGTTAAATCCTTATGCTCCTAAGGGTATATGAAAAAATCATATAATTATGATGAAAGGAAGAAATAAGAGATATTTTATGAATATTGTTTGACTAGATGATAGAAAAATTAAGACTTGGATGATAAAGGGGTATAAATGTGAGGAGAAAAAAGAAGTGAATGATATGAAAATGATGGTCTATCAGATGGAGTGATGGATTTGAGGTTAAAAATATAATTACTACCACAAACATAAGGGATCATAAATGTGTAGGAAATAATATGATGACCCAAATCCATCATTTGATATGGTGGTTAGTGGGGATGAAAGAGGGAAAAATAGGAGGAAAGAAACAATATTGAACAAAATGATAAAAAAGGGATTTCCATCCTTCTCACTAATAGCCAAGATATGTGTCATATTATTTCCAAAGGTAAGCACAAATATAAATGTACTTATTCTCATCGGTGAATGTAATAGGACCTATTCCCTAATTGATTGGGAGTTGTTTAGGAGCAATAGATACAATAGAGAAGACATAAGTTTTGGTGTATATCCCTTGACTTAACAAGACAAAAACATTTATAAAATTGCAAGGTAAAGGGATATAAAATCAATAAGAAGAAAGGTTGGGAATTCTTGAAGAATAGAGTGATGAATTGGGCATCATTTTCTAATGAAAAATGCAAATGTAATTAATTACATATACATAAGGCAAATAACAATGAACCATGTTGCACCACTTGACACAATAAGCCATCATAAAAAAGTGATGACAAGAAAGAAAAATGAGTTGAAATATGGATATGTTAGGTGATGCCTTGTATGCTTACCCAAGTTCTCACTATCGATGATAATTGGTAGATCCACTAGCCATTAGAAAACTAATACTATGGATATGAAAAATGCATGTCCTAACTAGGATCATCATTTGAAATCATCACAAAACCAATGGCTCTTGGTATAGGTAGGTATGTAAGGAAAAGGTCCTAACTATGGGTCCTATTAAGGTGAAATAAAGGATGGTGTTTTATATTTGGTGGCACCCTAGATATATGAGATTAAAAAATATTTCTAATAACTACTACAATGGTGATTATTGAGAGAAAGAACTATTTCATGTTGTATTGTGAGGGTGCCAAGAGGTGTAAGTCACCAAAAAAAGGTGTAAGTCTATGGTCATAAATAACACTTGGATGTGGAGGATTCCATTTTGATCTTGATAGTTTGATTGAGTAGAAATTTAATACATAACCTGCTCCTTCAATATGTTCTATATGACCATGGTGTCACACTTTTAGAGTAAGGCAAGGAAAGCTAAGGATATAAAAAAAGGGAAATGACCTAAGAGAAGGTGAAGGAATAGAGAAAAAATTATTGGATTTGAATGAACCAAAATGGGAGAAAGAACAATATGCAACAAAGAAAAATGATGATGTTGTGGTCACAAAGAACACTTGGAGGCAAGGATTATTGAATTAAAGAGATGTGATTGTGCATAGAGAGAGGAAGGTATGATCCATTCTTTAGATAAATTATTTATGATCATAGTGCCACATATTTATAGAGGGAAAGGGTATAAAATAAAATCAAGTTGATAGAATATAGAAAGGTTTAAGCAGACTAAAGGAAAATGTACTAGCTAAAATATGTAAACAAACATGCAAATGCAAAACAAAACAAAGCAAAAATAGCAAAAAATTACCCATAAATATAGATGGGCTAGCTATAGCATCCTAGTGGACAAATATAAAAATTAATTCAATGTCCTAAGGGTGGGGATTCACTAAGCATCAATGACCTAGTGTAAGTGTAATACATATGAGCTAACATGACTAGTTATCATCATTGCCTTATTGTGAAATCCCTAGAATTCTATATGATCAAGAAAGTCATTCATATATGAAAAAAAAGCATGCATATCATAAGTTGACACATAATATCTTTGGAAATTTGGTAAAAAAACTTCAAACAAAATATGTCAACCAATTTGTGCAAAAAGTATCAAATAGTTGTGTATTTGTGATATGCAACATGCAATATGATCAAGCAACCAATGGAAGTTGGAACATAGTATCTTTGAAAATTCGATAGAATAAAAATAGGGATGAAGATAAGATGAACAAGAATTGGTTCTATAGACATTGTGGAAACTCTAAGAAGCAATTGAGGCATTAAAAATATGATAGTGTTATGACTGGTGATTATTGGTTGAAGATCATATCATCAAGACCTCAACCCCTTCTCAAAATTCCAAAATATCCATAGAATACCAGTATGCAAGTATGTAATTACACAATCATGAGTAGTATATTTTGAAGTTCATAATATTTATGGGTTATTTAAAGATATTTTCCATCTAGGATTTTTAGATAATAGGATACAAAGCCAAACTTGGTTTTTTTATAAGTTAAAACATTTCACTGTTTTCAGGTTTTAAAAGGATGACCCCAAAACCTATTTACAAAAATAGCATAGAAATGTTGTGAAAAGTCAAAGAGGAAAATAGGGGAAAGTATCCCCAAGTAAAACCCAACCAACAAAAAAAGGGGAACATAGCCCTCCTGGGGTCCACCACAAGACAAAACTAGCACCACGTAGGGTAGCATCAGAAACACAAAAAACAAGGCAAGAAAGCTATTCCTCCTTAGCATCCTCTTCACCCTCCTTATCGTCATCCTTTACCTCATCCTTGACCACATCCTCAGAGTTGACCTTGGTTGTAATGACAAAGGGGGCTAACTAATTAATATCAAACTTAACTTTCAAATCAACTTGAGCATTGATGTTATTTTTATTTTCTTTAAGGACTAGGTCTCCTACTTCAACAAAGTGATCACACACCCTCTTAATGTAGAAATGCTTAAGCTTATTTTGATAGTCTCAAAGATGCTCTAGGGAATTAATACGCTTTTCATTCAGAAACTCTAGTTATTTTAATATAGCTAAGTGATACTTATTGCTCATTGAAGAATATTACAACAAGACACACAAAGAGGGAATTTTGAGTTTGAAAATGAAAACTGCTTTAGTCCCATATACTAAGACATATGGGATTTCCATGATGGGTGTATGCACATTGGTAAGATAAGCCCATAAATCATGATAAATATAAAAGTTCTAATTACAACCAATCTTATTGACTAGCTTCTTAAGGATTTTAATTAATATTTTATTAGAGGCTTTTGCTTAGCCATTTCCCTGAGGATAATAAGTAGTCCACTTATGTTGAGTTTTATATTTAGCATAGACTTTACTAACATCTTTTCTCTTAAAAGGTTCCATTATTTGAGGTTATAACGAATGGGATTCAATATTGACCAAGGATTTGGTTGAGAATAAACTTGGAGACTTAAGCTCTAGTGACTGTGAATAGTGGCATGGCTTCTACCCAATCAGTGAAATATTCTATGGTGGTGATGATGAATTTATGACCATTATAAGAAATAGGTTTAATCTTATAAATTATTTTGAGGACCCACATAGATAAGAATCAAGGAGAAGCAATTCTTGGATATTTTATGAGGGTGAATGAATAAGGTTATCATGATGTTGACACTTATCATAATGTTGAACATAGTCACATGCATCATTTTAAATGGAAGGCCAATAGTACCTTATGTGAAGGAGATTTTGGCAATAACATTTCCAATAAAATGGCCACCACATGATCCTTCATGGGTTTCTTGAAAGGCTTTCTTGGCTTATTCAAGATCTAGGTATCATAAGAGGATGTTATTGAAAGATCATCGGTATAAAATATCATTGATGATTACAAATTTTGGTTATTGCATTATAAGACTTCAAGCATTGGTCCATATTTTAGGAAGGAAAAGATGTATTTGTACCAAGGATTATATGAAATAGGAGAAGCTTTGATTGTCAAGACATATATATATATATATATATATATATATATATAGACTAACCAAAGCTAGGATCTATGAGTTCTCTAATCTCACATATGATGATAGTAGCATGATCATCCTCTAATTCTAAAGGGATAAGGGATGTAGCTACATACATGATATCTACATGGTTATTAGAATATCAAGGGACATATTCTATAGTTATCTTATCAAATGCTAACATAAAATTTGTAACAATGTCTTTGTAAGGCTTCAACTTCTTATCTTTAGTGTGATATAAACCATTAACTTGATTTACTATAAGTTGAGAATCACCAAATATAGAGATGTGATCATGAAATCATAATATAAGGGCTTCATATATTGTTGTATTATTTGTACAAGAGAAACAAAACCTAAATGAAAGAGGTATTAATTGCTTTTGAGGGGTGACTAGGATAATTTTCACTCCTATTCCCTTCAAGCAATAGGTGCCATCAAAATATAGGATCTAGAAATCTTGAATTTCTTATTCAATATTGAAGACACATTCAAAATGAAATCTTACTACTAAGGGATGAGTTGATTTTAAAGATAATGTGACTAACTGATTAGAAATTACCTGATCTTTGATGGCTTTCTAACTAATGAAGGTTAAATTGAATTCACTAAGGGTGATGACCCATTTATTAGTCTACCATGAAAGGTGAGGTTTGGACATTAAATAGAGAAGGGAATCAAAAATTTTAATTACCAAGGTCTTATGGCTAAGCATATAATATCACAACTTTTAAGATGTAAACACTACTGCAAGGAAAAGATTTTCTAAAGGAGTGTAATGGATTTCATATCTAATAAGGGTCTTGTTGATATAATAAATTATGCTTTCCTTATTTTGATAATCATGTTAGTCTAACAGGTCCCTTAAGGCTTGATTTATAGCAATATAGAGCAATAAATGTTTAACTAGATTAGGTGCTATAAGGACAAGAGGGGATATGAGCTATTCCTTTAGCTCTTCAAAGGCCCTTTGACACTCATCATCCCACTTATATTCTACATTATTGTGAAGGAGATTAATTAAGGGTTGATATTTATAATTCAATTGGAATATGAAACACCTAATGCCTTGAAGCTTTCCTTGTAAGTTATGCAGTTCAATCAAATTGCATGGAGAAAAAAAAATTCATGATGGTTGATATATTGGTTAGATCAACTTTAGTGCCTCTTATAGAAATAATGGAATCTAAGAATTTAATATATGTGACCCCAAAGACATACTTAGAGGGATTAATGCAAACTTTGCATTCTCTCAATAGTTTAAATATATGTCTTAGATCTTATGCATGATTTTCGTGATTAATGGAGTGGCCAAGGAGGTCATACATATAGTATTAAATTATATCATGCATTAGGTCATGAAATATATATGTCATAATCCTTTGATAGGTGGAACCTATGATTTTAATGCCAAAATTCATAACTTGATAGAAAAAGGTGCCCCAAGGGGTGATGAAAGTGGCTTTAGCTTGGTCTTTAGGAGCAATTTTAATTTGATTATATCCTAAAAAATTGTTCATTAAATATAACAACCCACATCCAACTGTGAAATATAAAATCATATCAATGTTGGGTAAAGGAAAATCATCTTTAGGGTATGCCTTTTTAATATCTCAAAATTCAGTACATATTTTGATTGTGCCTTCTTTCTTGAAAATAGGTACAATTTTGGAAATCCAATTAGAATAGTCAATAGATTTAATGAAACTAACATCGAGAAGCTTTTGGAGTTGTTTTACTACTAAGATAATTTTAGGGTACATATTTCTGATTTTTTGTTTAATAGATTTGGAATCTAATCAAACCACAAAATGATGTATTACTACAAAGGGACCTAGCCCAAGCATATCAACGCATGACCAAGCATAAATATATTAAATTTCCTTTAAAATATTAGTTAATTATTCTTGTTCTTAAATGATGACAACTTGTCCCAATTTAATAATTTTAGGATTATTTGTGGTTCCAATGTTAATATATATGGTTTCCTCAATAAGGATATGCCATTCATCCTCATATTGAGGTGGGGTGGGTAGAACCCCTAATTGTTCAAGGTCATCTAGGGTTAAAGAAATTTGATATTATTATTCATTTTTAATAGATTAAATATGTGCTATACAAGGGACAAATCCATCAAAGAAGAAATTATTTTTAAGGATATCTTCATGAGGGATATCACAAAAGATATGTAACAACCCTAATATAGCCTAGTTAGCTATATTTCCAAATTAATTATTTTTTATTGACTTCATTTATAAATAGAAGTAGAGTGTTTTTGTTTTATCATCATCGAATAATATATTTGATTTGCGTATAATGCAAGAGACTTCACCCTCTCTAAGTGGCTACGAGACTTTACCCTCTCTAAGTGGTTGTACTTCTGTTGATTTACTCCAACATTTTATTGAGTTGGTTATTCACTTATCATATTATATTGTTTAATATATTTTTGGAAGTTGTTTCACTTCAAGTGGTATCAGAGCACAAATTTGGAATAAAAGAATTATTGGTGCCAAAATAATAGATGATTTTTTTTCTTTTTTTGAAGAAATTAATCCACCTGCATTGTTTCTCCTACCCATTAAGTTCGAGTTGTCCAAGTTACAAAACACTTGTATGAGTCACTAGATTTATGCATGGAGTATTGGAATGGCTGGTTCACTGAAATACGATGCTCAAACAAAATTCTTGTTAACACCTAATATTTACTGTAATTCTAGATCCCCACACAAACAGTATTCAGATTTCGACTATGAGGACATAGTGACGACATCGTTGTTCTAAATATGTTGAGAGTTTTTGCACTACTATAAAAAATTTGGTGGTTCAAAGAGTGATTGCAGAGGTGAGAGACACACCTACAAAGGATATCAAAGCCACGATAGGATATCGTGCTCAACCATATATGAAAACAAGTTAGAAAGCACAAAGGTAAATTTTGTAGACAGGAAATTAATAGAATTTAAATTTATAAATTTTCCTAAGGTTGAGTAAACCAATCAAATTGCACCAAGAGATCCCTAATTTGTTTCCAGTGTGATGTGACTCATGGTGCTAGGAGATACTTGAGGTGCAAATTCAAATGACCAATCTACGATAGTAATGTGGCATTTCAGTGGATAGGGTCCATAATGAAAAATAAAATTAAATTAAATAGACATACAAAATTCATGACATCAAAACAAACCTACGTGTGGAATATGAACAACAATCAAAAAAATGATTAAGTTCCATTCCTAGGTTTCCTTTCTGAATAGTCTAGACTCAATTTTTGAAACCCTAATGGTGACATCCAATTACTTTGGGACATGTGGAAGCAAAGATGTAGGTTTTGTTTTTTTGGGAGAAGTATCCCATATTTGGCCTGCGGAAGCCAACCAAGAGCTTTATAAGTGCAAGTGCATGATAAATATATTGTAACCACTCGGTGGTAGTCACATAGATGCACATACATGTGGGAGTACCCAGGTTGGGTGCATGGCTTCTAAGGTAAAATTTGAACAAATTTTGAGGTAAAATTTTGAACACTTTAGACCTTCCATTGGACTGTTACACTTGGAGTATGATCTGACAATCAGGAATTTTATTTTGACCATTGTGCATGAGTTATACCACATTATCCCTATGTCAATCAAGGGATAGTTTATAAGTACTTCAACACTTATAATTAAATAAACACCTTTTGGTGGTTACCCAGGGATCCACATTAAGAGTTGACCATTGTAGAATATGTTTGATATGTGGAGTTCGATTTGACTATTGGATCTTGCACGTAGAGTTCGATTTGACAATTGGGTACTCCATTGAATTGTGACCATTATAAAATTGACCGTTGGAAACCATAAACCTAATAGTTGGAAACCATATTTTTTACCACCAACAAATTTGCCACCATTTCAAAAAAAAATCAAATTTGAATTACAATTTCAATAAACTTTAAATTTCAATAAATGAGATTGAATTTTAATAAAGGAGAATAAACTTTGACACCCATTTCAATCATTTAGATTTAAATTTTGGAGTTAGTTATTTTACCAAGAAATTGAACAAATTTGTTACTAATTGATTCCTCAAGTGCATGAGTGAACCTCATGAGTGGAATCGAGTAAATAGAAGGTTGCAACGTAATTCATTGCCAAACGATGTGTCTATGAGTAGAAATAAATGCAAACCTCAAAATCAAGGTACGCATCATAATACCCCTATTAATATTAATAGTTTTGACCAATGCCTTTATTCTTCACTAAATTCCATGGCTTCACCTTATTTGGACAATGTTGATCCTTCTAACCCAAATATCCCAATTCCTAATAGTGTTGATCCCCACTTACGTCAATATATTACTTAACAAGAAAAAATAATGAATGCAATTTGTACTATGCTGAGAGCCATTGAAGTTAATATAACTACTAGTACACCTCCTCATACCCCAGGTCATAAAATGCTCTCAATATTGAACCTTTAAACATTCATTAAAGACAAGTTGCTTCTAACCAAGGCTTTGCCAATGATTTAGATCCAGAAGAAGGTGGTGCTTCTAATTATTTAGAATGGCCTCATGATGTTCAAGTTCCTCAAATTGACATACCCACATTTGAAGGGGCTGACCCTTATGGATGGTTGGAAAAAATGGAAGGCCTTATCTGATTGCACCATATTCCAAAAATAGGTTGTGTTGCTTTTGCAACTTCTAAATTGGGTAAGGTGTATCAATGGTTGTTATGGAAACTTTGTGAAAAATAGGTGTCCTCTTTTATGGCCTCAATTTAAGGAAAAAAATCTTAGAATATTATATAAGGGATATTCCACATCATGCATGGTCCATATTATAAAAATTAAGCAAACAATATCAGTAGATGACTATATCTCTGTATTTACTAGTCTTCTTACCTATACACATGAATTAAGTCCAGTAGTAGTGGTTTCTAATTTTTCACTATGGTATTAAGGATAATATTTGAAAGTAATTTAACATGCATGATCCCTATATCCCTGATGATGCACAATGTATATATCAGGTAGTAGAACAAAAACTCCAAGATGTTGGTCCATCCTAGAGACGTGATTTTAATGCTCATCATCCTTTTTGCAATTTCGAGTGTTCCACAAGATTTTTCTACTCTAAATGTCATTCACATCATCCAAGAGATCAAGATTGTGTAGAACATCAAAAATTTCACTTAGAATATGATGATGCATTAGTAGTTGAGGAAGAAAAATATTTACCTCAACTAGAGCCATCCATAGAACCAGCATACAAAGAACCACAAGAAGATGACATGGTGGCTCTTTCAGTACATGCACTTATGGGTATTCAAGATAATCATACTTCAAGGTACAAGGATTCATTAAACACTAGCATGCTAATGTGTTTATTGATTCAGGAAGTACACATAACTTCATAGATTATAAAACAACCAAATCCTTGAACTTGTATATCCATTCTTCTAATCAAGATAAATTTCAAGTCCTTATTGTAAATGGAGGCAATGCTCAATGTGTGGGTTGAACATCTAAAATTACAATCCAAATGGGAAATTATACATGGGTAGGTACTGCTATGGAAATACCAATTTTGAAGATATTTATTCATTATTGGCAATAAAATATATAGAAGCTACAAAGAATCACGTGGTTACAATGGTTGTAACAATTTTCCCTGCAAGGCCAACCACTTGTAACTAACAAATATGCAGGGATAACAACTTGCCAAATGTAAATGCTAAAAACCAACTAACTTCTAGAAGACAAAACACATCTCTAACAGTCTAACTATGCATCCTAACAAATAACAAATCCAATCCAATGTGGGCATACTATACCTCACGTATTACAATGCAAGAAATAAGAAATATAATATCTTATGTGGGCATACTATGCCACACATAATACAATGTAATAATATAACTTAGGCTTATAAATAAACCTAAGGTAATATAGTATCCTCAACACTCCTCCCAACCATAGAAGCATTAGACCCCAATGCTCTCAAAAAATGTGAAAAGTCATGGTCCATATGATGGTGAGGAATCCAATAAGACATATGTGGAAAGTGACCACGAAAGATGACAAGGTAAGAAGTAGAAGAACCCTATCAAGTGTGATACATTTTCGTATCAAAAACTCCATTTGTAATGAGAAAAGTTGAGGTTCAAGTGCCACTGCTTCTATAGGGATGATGATAGGTTCAAGTACCAAATGAGGATCCTAATATTGTGTCTCTAGAAAGTGTCACTTATCCAAAGGGAGCCAAAATCTATCTCCAACCTAAAATGGATGAGGATTATGATGCTTGTGCATCACTCTCGGTTGCTCCTACTGAGGCTTCTGCAAGTCCTGTGTTATCTTACCCTGAAGGCTCTGCTAGTGCTGAATGAAGGAAGTTACCTTAGCTTACTCCTTCATATGTGCAATGGTGGAAGAGGGAAAATCCAAAGGCAACTTATATGGATCAAGTTGTTGTGTGTTCATAGGTGTACCCAAAATTATGCCAATGGAATGGTTGATATCTTTATCATGAGTGAGAGTGATGGGTTCCTTAACCACGAGCTCTTGTGATTGTTCAATTTATCGAAATGAACTTTCTTATTTATCATGGGTCTTTGGAGGTGCTTGTTCTTTATCTTGTGTGTGACTTATGAAAGTAGGAGACAATACAAGTGCTTGACTTAATGGCTTATGAGGTTGCCTACAACTTAGCATCAAATTTGATTTGGGTGTAGTGCTTTGTATCAAATATGTTTTATCATGCAAATCCAATGTGTATGTGTTATTTTTAGCATGATATACTGCTTCCTATAAAATTGATAGGTCTTACCAAGAAATAGTCCATAAAAATCCATCTCAGTGACATCACATCGTAACTTATCCACAAACTTATTACCAAAAGAAAAATATAAGATGCAAGTGCATATGATGTTGGATGTAGAGTCTACATCCTTCCACCCAAGTGCATAGGGTTGAGGATGTGGCTTTGTGGAAAGCTTCAACTTCCTAAAAATAGTCCTCGTGATGATATTTTTTTGCAAGCCATTATCTATGATATAATCCATATAAAAAGCATGCATAAGGTGGGCTCAAGTGACAAACAAATGGTCACGATCCCCTTGAGCAAAAATATTCGACATGAGGGTAACTTTGTTTAGTTTACCCTTCAAAGTAGGATATTCTTCTTCTATCCTTGTAGTCACAATGGGACCATATTGTGGTTCCTCATTTGTAGGCTATACAATTAGGGACTTCTTCTTATTCATTATTTCAAAAGTAAAGCATCTAGATTTTGTATGATCATGATTTAAAAAAAAATCACAATACAATGTTGAAGAAGAATAATATTTAGAGTGAGAAAAAGAATGTTCTTTAGGAGAAATTGGAGGAGAAGAAGAAAGGGGGGAAGAAGTAGAAGTGTACTTCACTTTTTGTTGATGCTAATTCATGCCTTTGGATCTGCTTTCCTATTAAGATCTGTAAGAGGCACCAACTTTCTCCTCAGTGAGAATGACATGCTTGAATGCCACACCCAAAGTGAGGAAATCATTGAATTTGATTTCCCTAAAAATTGGATCTTGCAATACATGAGTGAACTTGTTAATAAAATATTCTTGTAAATATTTCACACCAAGAAGAACCCTTAGCCTATTGAATTAAAAAATGTAGTCTGCAACTGACATACTATAGGCTTACCTCAACCTATACCACTTGGTTGTGAGTTCACTTTGATAATTTGGTGGGAAAAAGGTGTTCTTTAGAATTTGGATCAATTCTTTCCAAGTCATGGCAGTATTGTGGCTATCTTTCTACAATCAAATTTTTTGCTAAGCTTATGAGTTTGACTATGGCAAAAGCAACTTGTTCATCTTCAAGAATTTTAGCATAGGTGAACCAATTTTGCATATCTAAAATCCAAGTAGACAAGACATCAGGATCTCTTGATCTATCATACAATTTGACCTCACATTTTGCCTTGTTGGTAGATTTGTTATAAATTTTGACATCACTAGGAGTCAATTGGACATTTTTATCTTTCACTTTATCTACCATAATATCAAATGCAACAATAATGTTTTCCATGTGTTTTTAGGTTTGTAGCCATTTTATGACGTGTATATGCCAGCCTAGGAGGATTCTAAAGTGTTTTGCAAGAACTATCTAGGCTCATAGGAACAAATTGGAAGGTTTCATAATGCACAATTTGCTTAGATTACAAAATAATTTTTTTCTTTTGCCTTCCAAATTACAAAATGGGGCTAAATTTAAGTGCTTTTACAAAAATTACATCAATTTTGCAATTATAAAAATTAGCACTAAATTTTCAATAATTAGCCCTTAAAAGTGGAAAATTTTAGCTTGAGGAGGCAAAAATTTGTTTTTCAAATTAAAACTACACAAATTCAACACCAGTAAAACCTAAAATTCATAGGTAAATTAGTGCATGAAATTAAAACACCAATAGTTAAGCCTGATCATCAAGAATCCACAATTGAAGCACAAAAATCTATGATGCCAACAATCGATGTAGTGCCACCAAGGTGTAGGACCATGTGCAACACGATCTATGGTGACCAGCGTATGCTAGTCACTTATGCATATAAGCCTTCAGGCTTATATTTCCCTGTCAGCCCATCGTAGGGCCAATGTGGGATAAATATCCCCAAAATAGAAAAAACTCTCCAGCATTTCCATCCACTAGAGGAGCTCAAATCGACCAGGAAAATTTTGTGGCAATCTAGGAATATCGTGCCTACAAAAAATAATGACTAGTCACCGAGATTTCAATCGGTGATTTCAAAACATTAATGATAGTTTCAAATCATCATCGGGGAATGGAGTCATCCATCAAACTTCATTATAATTTTTCATTGTTCATTGAAAGTTGTAATTTATCAATGACACAAAATATTATCAAGAAATTAAAACATGATGAAGAATATCATCGATAATGTATTTTTTGATGAAAATCATGATTATCTACCTAAGTATCTATCATAGCTATACCTATTCTATGGGAGTGAGTCAATTATCCCTTGTGTGGTAGTTAGGGTATGGCTTCTCCTTGTGTCGAATAGGCATCAATCGGGTGACGTCAACTTTCCACCGATATCGCCTGTAATAGGTTGATCTACGGCCTGTATGCTGGATAAAAGAGGATAGGGAAATATGATACCTAGGGTGAGGAGGATTTTATGGGGATGGTATAGAGATATAAGGGAGTATGGGTATGCTAGAAGGAGGATGTAATATGAGGTAAGAGCAAGGGTAACCCAAAACCTTATTGATCAGTAGGAAGACCGATCGGTGGGATGGTCAATCGATAAAAATTATTTACTAGCTTAGGGAGGATAGAGGAAAAAACAAGGGCAAAGTAAGGGAGGTTTGAACCTAGGGAGCTCAAATATCACTTTGGGAGCACAATGGTTATCTCAACTCGACAATGTTACTATTAATCTCCAAAAATTATACATCAAGTGGACAGATAATGGAAGGGTCATTTATCTTCAAGGTATTCAACCTCCTCCTTCAATGGTAGTGATTCCACATAAAATGGAGAAGATATTGAAGAAATTTGGCTATGGTTTTATTTACCAAATAAATTCCACCGAGGCTCAATCCTTGGATTATTCTCCTACAACTCTTCCAAGGGATCTTCAAGATATTGTGGATAACTATGAAGAAGTCTTTAGTGAACCAAGGGGTCTATCTCCTATGTGATCACATGATAATTCCATTCATCTAATTATTGGTAGTCTACCTCCTAATATGCATCCTTATCACTATCCACAACCCAAAAAATTAGAAATTGAGAAGTTGGTCCAAAAAATGTAAGAGCCTGGAATCATTCATTCAAGAATCAATCCTTATTCATCCTCCATGGTGATGGTCTATTGTAAGGATAACTCATGGTGCATGTGTCCTAATTTTTATCATCTTAACAATATTACAATCAAAGATAATTTTCCTATACCAATCATCGATGACTTCTTGGATGAATTACATGGTGCTAGTTATTTCACCAAATTAGACCTACACTTAGGTTTTCACCAAATTAGAGTTATATAAGAGGATATCCCTAAAAATGCTTTTCGTACTCATAAGGATAATTATGATTTTATAGTCATGCCCTTCAGTCTCACTAATGCTCCATAAAATTTTCAAAGCCTCATGAACCATGTCTTTAGGCCCCATATTCTTAAGTTTGTCTTAGTTTTCTTTGATGATATTTTAATATACAAAAAATCATGGAAGGATCACCTAGCTCATGTTGATGAAGTCCTTTATATATTGCAAAGGAAAAAAATCTTCGTTAAAAGATCCAAATGTGCATTTAGAGCCCAATATGTGGCATATTTAGGACATATAGTATCTCATGAAGGAGTTAAAGTAGATCCTCATAAAATCAAATCTATTCAAGATTGGCCTCTACCAAAATCGCTAAAAAAACTTCATGGTTTTCTAGGAATCACAGGCTATTATAGAAAAAAATTCCACAACTATGTAAGATTATGACACCTCTCACTGCTCTTCCTAAAAAGGATTCTTTTATTTAGAATAAAGCAACTTCTCAATCCTTCCAAACCCTAAAATAGGATATGTGTTCCACTCCAGTTTTTCCCACTCCTGATTTTAGCAAGCCCTTTGTCATTGAGTGTGATGCTTCTAGCACAGGTATTGGAGTTTTTTAAATTCAAGAAGGACATCAATTGGCTTTTGAAAGTAAGCAACTTTCAAGAAATAATTTGGGATGATCCACTTATCAAAAGGAAATGCTAGCTATTTTACATGCTATAGATAAATGGAGAAATTATTTATAAGTAGTTTTTTCATCATCAAAATTGACCATACTAGCCTCGAGCATTTCTTAGAACAACGTCTTTAATATCCGAAAAAAATAAATGGTTGACCAAAATTAGATTATGATTTTTTCCTTGAGTACAAGAAAGGTAAAGAAAATGTGGTATTAGATACTTTATCTCACAAATACGAAGATCATGTGACCATCAATGCCATCTCGGATCCTTGTCCACAATGGCTTTTCCAACTTCAAGAATAATGGATGGCTAATTTAGAGATTTCTCAAATCATTCAAGATATAAAAACATGATCATCCCAACATTCTTACTTCTCTTATTCAGATGGAGTACTTCACTAGAAAGGTCGTATTTACCTTCCTCAATATTCCACTATTAAATCAATGGTTCTCCAAGAATTGCATGCATCTCCTCTTGTAGGATATTTCAGATTCTTGAAAATATACCAACGAGTGAAGCAATCATTTTCTTGGAAAGGTTTAAAATAAGATGTCAAGATATTTGTGGATGAGTGTGAGGTATGTCAATGTAACAAAGGGAAAATAGTTAAATATCCTAGGTTATTACAACCCTTACCTATCCCTAATCGCTAGTGGGAGCACATTTCCATGGACTTCATTGAGGGGCTTCCCAAATCAAAGGGTAAAACAATGATCTTGGTGGTAGTAGATCGTATTTCCAAATATGCCCATTTTTGTACCCTAAAACATCCATATTCTGCAAGTAAGGTGGCCAAGGTATTCCTTGATTCTCTTTTCAAACTGCACGGTATACCCAAAGCCATTGTGAGTGATCGTGATCCTATATTCACTAGTAAATTTTAGAAGGAACTGTTTTGCCTTAGTGGTACCAAGTTGAGTATATCTTATGTATCACTCCCATTCAGATGGTCAAATAGAGATTGTTAACAAATGTGTGGGTACTTTACCTTCATTTTTTTGCTCAAGATAAGTAATATCACTATATTCAATGGCTTTCCTTAACAGGATAGTAGTATAATACTTCTTACCATTTTTCCCTTAAGATATCTCCATTTGAAGCCTTGTATGGTCAGAATCCACCAACAATCGCAAACTATGTTCTCGACGCTCCCAAGGTAACCCAGGTAGATGATTTATTACAACAACATTAGATGATGCTTAAACTTCATAAAGATAATTTTATCCAGACACACAACCATATGAAGCAAAAATAGAATCTACATCATTCATAACGACAATTTAACATCAAAGATATGGTCTTTTTATGCTTACAACCTTATAAGCATTTGTCCTTGAAGATCAAGTCTAATAAAAAGTAAACCCCTTGATATTATGGACCCTAAAAAGTGGTTCAAGATATTGGTGAAGTAGCATATCAATTGGAGCTTCCTCCTTCATATTGATTCCATCCAATTTTCCATGTATCTTGCCTCAAAAAAGTTATTTGTCAAAAGGTACAATCCCAAATAGAGCTTCCACTACTGGATGAAGAAGGTTGTAAAAATCTCCAAGCATAAGTAATACTGTGATCCAGAGTATGTCATCTATGATCACATCAAATTCAAGAGTTCCTAATTAAGTGGTAAGACCTTCCAAAAGAAGATGCTACATGGGAGCCTGAGAGTATTTTCCAGTATTTTCCAACTTTGAGGATAAAGCTTTCTAAGGGAGGAGCCATGTAACAACCATAATATAGCCTAGTCGGCTATAACTCCAAATTAATTATTTTTTCATTGAATTGATTTATAAATAGAAGTAGAGTGTTTTGATTTTATCATCATCAAAGAATACATTTGATTTGCATATAACGCAAGATAATTCACCCTCTCTAAGTGGCTACGAGACTTTACCCTCTCTGATCGGTTGCACTTCTGTTGATTTACTCCAGCATTTGATTGAGTTGGTTATTCACTTATCAGGTTATATTGTTTAATACATTTTTGGAAGTTTTTTCGCTTCAAGATATCTCCCTCAGCATACTTGCCCTGAGTTGTAATTAATTTAGGATGAAATATTATAATAAAATTGATGTCATAAAATATTGATGAAAAAGGAGGTTCTTCATCTTGATCACTCTCATCTAATCAATTTTGAGAAATAAAATGGTTTGATCATCATCCATGTCTATGGTCAAAGGTTTATTTTTATTAGGTACATAACTGATTCCACATATTTTTGGCTAAGATTCAATCTCTAATGGTCCTTTAATTCCCTATCCTTGGGAGCCTAGACCCTCTCCTTGATATCCCATATTAGTGAGAATTTATTTAGGTAGGGGATAATATTTAGATAAATAACATGTGGTAAATTATTTTTTAATGGGTGATGGGTTGCTACCACTAATTATTTCTTCATGGTAGGTCCTTGTGTAAGTCAACGTGCACATACCGATATGCACTACTTCACATTTTTTATGAGGTAATCTTAAACTTCTAGGTGATGGTGGTAGCATAGCAAGATCTATAAAATATTCTTGAGTAATTTGATTAGTTTCAGTATTTATATTTGGAGGATTATTTATTTTAGTTTGGTCATTACCAATTAAATTTTTAAGTCTTTTTGCTATTTGTGAATATGAAAATGATGAAGTAGAAGAAGGAAATTCATTTAAAGATATAGATGGAAAAATTTTGTTCTAGCCTAGATTGCATTAATAACTATAGTATAATATTGAAAAGGTTGAGGAATGTCAAATACATGAATAAGTTTATTTTGATATTCATATTTAAGACATTGATGAATAATTGAAGGTATGCTCTTCATGGCATGAATCTGAGGGCATCCAAGAAGAATATTATAAGAAGTTTGACAAGTTATGGCATAGAAAAGAGTATTAAGAATTCATGGTCCAAATTTTAGAGGTAAGGTTATAGACCCACAAGAATCTTGAACTCTATTAATAAACACTCTTATGGTTTTATAAATTTTTCAAGATCTTCATCTCCCATTCCAAACCCTTGGGTGAATTGAAGGGTATGAACATTCAAGGCAAATCCATTATCTACCAAAATTCTTTTGATAAATTTATCTCCTATATAGCTTGCAATGTAAAGGGGATATTCCCCTTGCATGGTTGGAAGAGGGGGATCGCCTTCATAAAATTTTATAGTGGCATGATTGACTCCAAGATATCCAACAACATTAGCAAGATTATTTGGTGAAAGATCTTGGGGTACTATTTGTTCACTTAACAATTTAATTAAATTTTCTCTATGATATAAGAAGTTTGAAGAAGTTCTAGAAGAGATATTTTAGTTGGAGTATTAGTAAGTTGTTAATGTTTAATATTAAAATATGTTTTAGGTTAAGGTTTAAAAACCAACAGTGATTTATCAAAATTAGAGACTTTTTTGTTTTTAAGGATCAATTGTGGTCAAGAAGGTTGATTTGAAGATAGATTATTTTGAGGTTGAGGTTGTTTGGACGATTGAGTTTTGGAATTGTTTTCTAGTGGTGACGAATATTATTCCAATCATATTATGATATGGACTTGGAACCTTATGATATGGAACTTGATTAGTTTTTTGTTGATCATGACTAGGTAGAGGGTTTTGAAATATCCCCATATCTTGATTAGTGGAAGCAACTATATTAGAATCACATAAGACAAAGCGATCTTCATCCAATAAATCTTGAACAATATGTTTATGTATTTTACATTGATTTGTAACATGTCTTCCATTAGATGATAAACACAATGTTGATTTACATTATATCAATTAGCAGTGGTTTCATTTTGTTTAATGTTAGGTAGTTCAATAATTTTAGCATCCAAAAGTTGTTGAAGAGTTGAAGATAAAGGTTTATTAAGCTTAGTGAAATTTCTTTATGGTTTTTAAGGTTTATTAAGCACCAAATTTTGTAAAGTACTTGCAGTTTTAACATTATTTTTTTGGTAATTATCGATGACACCATCACCTACTACATGTTTATTTTTTTATTGATACTTAGCAAGTTTCTCTTCTTTATTAGGTTTTAGTTTTCCTCTTTTTATAAATGCCTTTTCAACTCATCTTGCTAAGCCCACCACTTGTTCAAAATATGTTATAGTTGCAATATCCAATTTAGATGATATTTTATATTGAAGGTTGTTAATCAAAATATTCAAAATATTTTTAGGTGGTGAGGTATAATATAAATTACCCACAAATCTTCTCCATTTGGCCAAGAAATTTATGAAACTTTCATCCTTGGCTTATTTAAGTTGATATAGATCTTGGAGGCTAACTCTTTTCTCCACATAAGCAACAAAATGTTGGACAACCATCTCAACAATTTCTTCAAAATTTTAAGGGAATGGCAAGGTATTTGATAATACCATTCTAGTGATGCACCTCCAAGACTTTTGCAAAATATTTTTAATAAGATCATGTCATCATAAGCAATGTCATTGGTTCAAAATACTCTTATATGCTCAATCAGATCTTATGTACCCTTATACTTTGGGAGTTGAGGTGTTGGAAAATTCTTAGGGTATGGTCGACATGCTACCATAGGATCCAAAGGTTGATTACACATTTCTTTATATGAATAAGTAAAACTAGGTGCTTGAATAGTGTCCATTCATTGAGTAAGTTATTTTACTAATGTTGTTAGATTTTGAAGTTCAATGTTTGTATTAGGAGTTTGCAAAACCAAAGGTTGAGTTGTAGGTATATTTATTCCAAAATTATTTGGAGGTTGATTATAAGTGTTAGACATGGGATTTTGAAATGAAATTTGATTCATATTTGAAGTGTTAACATTATTATAAGGATTATAAGGTATATTAGAATGAGAGGGATAATGTGTATTAGTTTGTTGAGGAATTGAAGTATTGTTAACATTAGGTGGTAAAGAAGAAAAGTTATTAACATTAGGAGAAAGGGAAGATAAATTATTTTTATTATGAGGTGTAGAAGAAAATACATTATAGAGGTTGGAAGGTATAAAAGCATTATTTTTTGGAGGAGGTTGAGAGAAACCTCCTACATTTTTTGTTACAATTGTAGCATCAATATAATTTGGATTAGAGGCAAATGGATTTATAATTGGTTCATAGGAGGTTTATTAAATAAAGGATTATTATTTGATCTATGAAGTGACATGGAACTAGAATTTAGAATTTATTGTGTTTTTGAAGGTCCTCCTTCTTCAAAATGAAAACATTTTTATAATATTATTATCATAATGTGTTTATTTTATCTTAAAAAAATTACAATATGATTAAAAGAATGAAAAGGTAAGTTGACCATAAGACCCTTCTACTGGATTAAGGGATCTTGTGGTTGAAGTATCATCATCCTCTTCTTATATGTTTGTATTTTCTCTATCAATTTGTTGTTCATTATCATCCCATACAAGAACTTATTTTGGGTCTATGATTCCTTTTCCACTACAAAGGTGAGGAGCCATGGTTAAAAGAAAGAATTAAATTAATTTATTTCTCTTAATTAAAGAAAGGTAGCAAAGCTATGAATATTAATTTCAACTAGCCGATATACCTTAGAAGGATCTAATAATAAACCTGAACCTACCCAATATACTTGCTTTCTCGATATACCTATTGGTATTTGAGGTGACTTGGTTCCCTTGATATACATGATTGTACGTGGAGGAAAACCTTGAGGTACTAGACTAGGAATGGTACGAGGATCAATCACACCTAGATATGTGACTTAGTATCAATATTACCACAATGAATTAAGGAATAAATTATTAATTCTTGATTAATGATCTAATATACAAAAATAAAATTAAGTGGTCTTGATTAAGTTTAAATAAACTTTTATCTTTAGTTTATGTGAATGGTTTTGGAATAAAATGAGATTGTGTTTCACATTAGGTTTTAAGGTTAAGGAGGTGTTCATATTGAATTCACCAAAATGTGAGAAGTGGCCCACGAAGTCCTTAATGGATTTGTTGGGGTTAAGATCCCTACGAGCATTTTTGCACCTCAAGACCCTAGGTGGTGGATCTTTCTCATGTGCAAAGGGAGGGGGGTTCACCAAGAGTATTTTAAAAGAATTACTCCAAATCCTTAATTTTATGTGTATGTTTGAAAACACCTAAGTTTTGTTTTTTCTAAAGGTAATCAAATTAACTTAAGAGCTATTTAACTACGATGCAACATATAAAATCTATCGTAGGATGATTCTATTCTTTGAATGATAACAAGAAAATAAAGTTCTCTTTTCTTTTTAAGCAAGGGACAAGAGAATGCACATACAAACATCAAGCAAAGGACATGATATCAAGCAAAGAATAAAAGTGGCCAAAAAAGTGACTATTGTAGATAGACAAGATACATTAATAGACAAGTCTCTTAAGAAATAACTCCTATGTTTATGTTGAAGCATTGAATCCACATATTCCATGTTAGTTTGCAATGACATGGGTTGAGGTTTCATTTGCTCAATATACCATATTTGAACCCAAAGATCACATCATCTATATTAATCTAATCTATATTGGTGTGATTTACTTTTCATCCTTCATTGAATGTTAATGCAATGATAATTCCATCTAGATTAGTTGAAATGATTCCATCAAGACTAGTTGAAGGTATGTTTTCTAGAGCATTTTGTTGGAGATTTAGTCTTGTATGACCCAAATTCTAGTAAACCTTTCTTTCTCTTTCATACAAATATCCTCATTGTTGGACAAGTCTTCTACGAAATAACCCCTATGTTTATGTTGAAGCATTGAATCCACATATTCCATGTTAATTTGCAATGACATGGGTTGAGGTTTAATTTGCTCAATCTACCATCTTTGAACCCAAAGATCACATCATCTAGCTTAATCTAGTCTAGATTGGTGTGATTTACTTTTCCTCCTTCATTGAATGTTAATGTAATAATAATTCCACCTATATTAGTTGAAATAATTCCATCCAGACTAGTTGAAGGTATGTTTTCTAGAGCATTTTGTTGGAGATTCAGTCTTGTATGACCCAAATTTTAGTAAACCTTTCTTTCTCTTTCATGCAAAGATCCTCAATCTAATTTAGATTGAGTGATATAAAGGTTACATGAATAGCCATGTTGGTTGAAGATAAGACATACATAGAGCAAGGATTGCTATTTTTCTTCTCAAATAATTTACAACATTTATTGAATAGTTGTTCCCATGATTTCTTAAACCTGCAACAATGACAATGATAACTTGGAAAAATCTATGTTAAGTCTTGGGACCTATTAGAACATAGGATACTAAGGGTTCCCTTGGTTAGAATTAGTTTCCAAGGTTTGCTTTAAAAGACCAAATTTGCACAAAAATGAATGTGACCAATTTATAGAGCAAAATCATACCTAGGAAGAAAAGGACGTGATATCAAGCAAAGAATAAAAGTGGCCAAAAAAATGACTATCGTAGATAGACAAGACACATTAATGTCAAAACAAAATTATGCCTCATCAGGTTAGATCACAATTTTAACTAAGGATAGTCTACGATGATTTGGCTAGTGATAGAAAGATATAGATGAGTCGATATGTGGTTTTACATAAGCAAGTAATACTAGCGACAATGAAATGACAAAATCTTATTAAGTGGATGAAATAGAAAAAATTGTACCCTCTAACAGAAAGGTGTGATAACATGTCAAAGAGGAGTGAAAGAGCAACTATCAATCAGAGAGCTTGGTTTTAAGTCTATAAAAAGCCTAAAAGAATATTTTGGAAGGCAAGGGAGAAGGTTGGTAGAGGAAAGAAGCACCGATCTTACCCCTAAGATTTTTAAAACAAAATTATGCCTTGTAATTATGAACCACAATTTAATCTATGCTATGATGGTCTAAAGGAGAGGGGACAAAAAAGGGTTGTCTAACCTAACTAGAGGAGAATAGGGAAGTGCATAGCAAGAAAAAAACATCATGGCATCAAGGTTGATGAACAAAACACGAAGCTTACCCCCAAATCCTTTTAGGAATAAAATTGTGCCTAAGGATTATGGGTCACACTTTTATCTTTGTAGACCTGGCCAAGGTAGATTTAGGCCAGAAAAATAGCTCTTGCTAAGCAGGGGCAAAGGCCAAATTAGGGCTAATCTTGCAATTACACAACACTCAAAAGGGAGATTAAAGAGGAAACCATGCAATAACAAAGAAGAATAGAAGATTAGTACAAAAATATATCAATAGCTAAATGAAGAGGTCAAAGAGGGAGAAACAACAACCAAGGAGAGAAGCCCTCTCTCTTAGCTTTCCAAGAAGTCCTCCCAAAGCCTCCTAAGAAAAACATCAACCAAAGCCAAATGTTTGAGTAAAAAATACTAGAGTTTCACTACTTGAGAATGCTTATTACAAGAATGAGGGCCCAAGGCCTCAATTTATAGAAAATTTGGGCTTGGAGGAAGGAGGAGAGGCATTCATGGTAAGGAGGAGGAGATGGTTGAATTTAAAATCTACCAAATCCAAGGTGGGTTGCCTAGGGATTCGGTTGCAGGGGCAGGTGCCCTCAAAGGATGACATCATAAATAACCCAAAATTCCAAAGAGGACAAAGGATTAAAGATTTAAATTCCTTAACTTAGGAAAATGAAATTATGGGATGTCTTTGACTACCATGATATCGTTGATGTGATTGTTGGAGATCACTTTGGCAGTGATAGTTGGCTCTTTGAAAAATAAGTAGGAATAGTTCGAAAACAATATTATGGAGCGTTTTAAAGGTCCGCAATATTGATGCAAGAGGAAAACCTTAAAAACTAAAGGTCGAAGAGACAAAAAATTGTACTTTAATAATATTTAATGGATTACACCTAGGACAAATTAATTCATTTAATTGGGTCGATTTTGTTTGTCTACATATAGTAGACTTCTCAAAAACATTCCAAGAGAACAAGTGAGCAAAGATCATCGGAAACGATGGTCAAATAGTTTAAAACTGTACACCTCCACATTATCGAGCAAAGATCATAGGAAACGATGGCCAAATAGTTTAAAACTATACACTTCCATATCAAAATGTGGGTTAGGGTTTTGGTTTTTTTAAATTCAAGTTTAAATCACCTTATGGAATGTGAGGGTATATATATGTATAAGTAAGTTTGTGTAAATAAATAATAAAAATAATAAATAATAAACTATGGATAAAATCCTTCCGCGAAATCTTTGAAAAGATAAATAGTAAAATATGTCAGCTATAGTAAGCCAACCTTTGTTTGGGCTTTAAAAAACCTAGAACATATTTTGGAGGAAAACCTTGCGACTACTTTTAACAACTATACTTAAAATTAATAATAAAATAAAATTATTATACTTAAGATAGCATTAACTACCGTGGATGGATCGGAATAAATAAGAGCAACCAGCTTGCAAGAGACCGTAGACTAGGGTGAAGACTAAATAAGGAGCTATTTATTCGGGCTCCAGTGGATATAACATGTGTAGAGCTTACAACACGATGTATTGAATTATTATTAACACGTAATTAGGCGGCGTCTTGAGGCGGTGGAGGTGAAATTGAAGTTGGAGCAAGTGGTCTGTATGCCCAACAAGGTCGAGATGAACCCAAGCCGGGATTTGGCGAGATCGAACTGTACCAAAGCATCTTGCAACTGATGACCTCCGATTTCAATAGACGTAACTTGGTGTGCACCTCCGTCCACCAATCCCAGGCACAGCACTTGATCGCTCACCTGCACCATCGAATTGGCTCCAAAAATTCTCCAAATTACACTGCTGTTTTGAAGCACCAGGCCGATCGTGGGCACTGCGGGTCCAATTCTGGTGGAGCTCACCCTGCTGGCATCAAAGCACGCTTCGAAGGGCTTCAAAGACGCCACGCGAGAGATATTTCTGGCCTCTGCCGCTTTCACGAAAGCATCGCGGATCGCGGTGTAAAGGGAGGTTGCAACGCTCGTGTAAGGAGCCACGGTGCTCAGCTTGGTGCCGCCTTTGCCTTTCCTGTCCATCTTTAATTTGGTGGAGTCGACGGTGATGTTCTTTTCGTCGATTTGGATGGCACTTACGGAAATAAAGTATTGGTCAGGAAGCTCCGGGTTCTTTATCAGAGGAGTGTAAGTGAGACGCTGAGAAACGTCGATGCCAGGCAGGAAGACGTAGGGCTCGTTGCCGAAGAAGAGGGCTCCTGCCGCGTTGCCTCCCGGAAGGCAAATGGCGAATTTGCGGTTGAAACGGAAGGCAGCCGCCAACTGTGTGGGCAGAGCCAGGCGAGCTTTGCTCAGTCCCGCCATTCCCACTACCCCTTTGGCCAAACCCTTTAAAAGGAAGGCGGGAGCACAGGAGCAGGCAAAGAGGGGCACTGTAGCAACGCGGCCTGGGTTTTTGCCGTCGGTGCTGGAGATAGCGACGACGTCTTGTCCCAGATCGTCGCTGGTGCTTGTTCGCGTGACGGTGTTCTCAGGGTTAACGCCGCAGGTGTTGTTATTACATCCGGGTTCGGCAGGGGCGTAGCATTCACTACACCCGGACGATCCCGCCGCCAAGCAAATCGCCGACCGGCACCGAGGGGGTCGGTAAGTAGACGAGACGTAAGTGCCGTTCCGGCATTGCACCCACAGGAAATTTCCCGTGATATCTAACACCACGCGCTCCGTCTGCAGTGGAGTCCGTTGGCGAATTTGGGTGATATACTGCAGAGTGGCGGAGTCTTTAGCGACTCGCGCAACCAGGGCACTTGGCCGATTCGTGGCTGCATCGCAGAGGGCAGAGACGAAAACGAAGGGAATCAAGAAGAAAGCTGAGCCTGGCGACATGACGTTGTTTTGTATACAATAGAAACTGACGGATGGCGATGTTAGGCTCTGAAGATGAACGGTATATATAGAATTCAAAAGGACATTGTCCAGCCGCCGTAAGCGACCTTTCGAAAGTCGCGTTGCCCTCAAAATTGTATTTGACTTGGGCGGCCTCACCTCATCTTCATCCCAAAGGACAGACGCCTGCATAGCAAGCAAATTGTTGACTTAGCTGGTTCCTTAGTATCAAGATACGCAGCAAATTGTTGACTTAGCTGGTCCCTTATTATTAAAATACGTCAAAGATTTCAACTTAACTGCTGTAATATTATTGTATAGCTCAGAGATTTTGAACAGAAGGTTGGGTATACGTTCAATCTTGTGCTCATTTATTGTCCTGTTCATTCTTGCAACACACAGAATCAACTTTATCCACAAGGATGCGACAAAATCGTCTAAGCTGTATAGGATATTTATCACTCAGCCAACTCTATCGTCTAAGGACTCGATATAGTAAAGAATCAAAGGTTCGCTGAGTTTCTCTTGTTGACTTCCTACTTAAATTTTCCATTCAATGTCTGCACACGGATAATAATTACCCACGATTTTTCTGGCGCCGTGGCTTTTGTAAGGGAGATCTGAAGATAAACCTCAGAAAATTTGTTGAGCTGGACCAGAATTTATTTTATTTATTTATTAATAAAATAATGCCTCATATATACAATACAGTTGTGAAGAAGATTCAAACCTTTAAACCACGCTCCGTCGAAACATTTTTCCACCAAACTTTTTTAATAGACATAGAAAAAAAATTCAAACCTTTAAACCTCTGTTGTTTTAGTTTTGCATCAACTTGCCTAGAATCCAGATCAACACTTACATTATTTTATTTTTTGTAATTTTCAAATTACATAATCATATAGGTTGGTTCGAACATACACTCAAAAAATTTAAATCATACTTTCAAAGTTTAAACCTAAATTTATAAGTGCTAGCTAACGAAACAAACAATTATCAATCCACAAAATAACAAAAATCTAATCCTAAGTTAGACTTTTATAAATAGTTTTTTAAAGTTATGAATATGAGTAATGGTAAGTGAAAGTATAATAACTTTAACAAGACTAACATAGCAAAATAGATCTTTAGATACGCACTTGTTGTAGGTGGAGTTGAAGAGGGTAGGGTAATTATCCAAGGGAGGTCCTTAGTTCGTATCGTCACCCTACCAAATGTTCATCGGTACCTAAAATCTAGTTGATAATGCTAGGGCGACAACGTAACTTTCTAGTGCGGTGGCGTAACTTCCGGGAGATTTTGACGGTGTAAAACCCTTGATTATAATTTCTCAGACCAAGACAACTCTACAAGATATTTAGATCTTAATCGTTCGTAACTTTCGTAGTACGTGATTTTACAAGATATTTAGATCTTAATTGTTCGTAACTTCCGTAGTACGTGATTTTGATGGTGTAAAACTCTTGATTATAATTTCTCAGACCAAGACAACTCTACAAGATCTTTACATCTTAATCGTTCATAACTTCCGTAGTACGGTGGCATAACTTTCGAGTGATTTTGACGGTATAAAACCCTTTGATTATAATTTCTCAAACCAAAACAACTCTACAAAATCTTTAGATCTTAATCGTTCTCTTTTCAATGTTTAGAAGCACGCAAGCAACTCGGAAAATTCATACAAAATAAATAAATTTAATAAACGAATAAAAAAATAGTTGGTTAAATCTTGTAAAAATAAAGTAATGCAGGTTGAAAATGGAACAAGATAAGATTTTTTTGGGCTGTAGAAGTTGGCAGTCATTTTTATCATTTGATGAATTATTTTATTATATTTAAATTATTATAAAATTATATTTATAAGTTATATTTTTTTTAATTTTTAAATATTTTTATTTTTAATATTTTTTATAGATAATATTTATTTACTATTAACCTGGTATAATAATTTATATTCACTTAAACATGAAATTGAGCATTTTTCTAAATTTTATATATGTTAGTTTTTTTTTATGATCGAACAAATGTAACTTATTTCCTAATCTAATATAGGAATGTATACTAGTAAAATATCAATTAGAGAAAAAGACTAATGATATTGGCAATAGTACGTTAGGATAAACATGATACAAAGTATAGGGTTGAAATATTCTTATCTATGCTTAGTATGCTTGCTAAGCACTAATAATATTTGTTTGGAATTTATGCTTATCAACAAAGTCATAAGTTCAGTATGTACTTTTCATATATATATTAATAGGAATCAAACTATAATATGGGTAGTGTTAAGTCTCATATATTAACATAGCTAATTAATTTCTAGTCAAGATGTAGGGTCTTAGTCCATCAATCGATTTAAGAGTGTTTGGTCTTCAAGTGTAAGTGTTAGATGCACACTTTTCATTGCGCTTGGCTATTTGTGAATATAGTTATTGGAGTTCTTTTTATTAGGCTTGATCCTATGTAGATGGTGAAGTAGTGGAATGATATGAAGAGCAAAGCTCATATTTATCAATTTAGATGAAAAACTCAACCTCCTCAAAATAAGACCAAAAGAATTGCAAGAGCAATCATATAAGAAAGATCCAGACATTAAACACAATATCTAATGTTATTGATTTTGTTAAAAAAAAAAAATTATTTGGCACTTTATTATCATGATTTATAACTTAAAATGAAAAGGGCATACAATTACAGATTTATCTTATTTATGTGAAATCAATAAATAATTTTCTTCATATTAACTATAATTATTGGAGATCCAATGATGAAGAAGAGATGAAGTTGGTCTAGCTATCCACCCATAAGATAATTTTATAGATTTTCCACAATGCCCTCACTAATTTATCCAATTACCTTCTCCTCATTTATGTATTTATCCATCAATTCCTCGCAATTATCAATTGTTTCTATAGTTTGCTTTGGATCATCAATTTGCATTGTCTTCTTATCATTTGTCTTGCATGATGTGTTAGAAAGAGAGATTTTCAATACCAACAATAAGACTTGGAAAATATAGAGGCAACTTGCAAACTTTAAGTTTAACACTAGGTCCTTGCATGACTTCGTTATGAAGATAATTCACAAGGAGATCATTGATGTAACAAAAAGCATTCCCTAGTGTCACTTCTAAAATCATGATACTCACATCATTAAATGTAACCTTCTTAAACAAACACTATCCTCAATTATCACATGGAGTGACTTACATCTTAGTAGATCTAGGCATGACTCATAGAACATTTTAAAAACTCATTCGCTCTTATCCTCCCATTTTTGGACAAGTTGTATGAGAAATAATACCTATGTTCATGTTGAAGCATTGAATTTACATATTCCATGTCAGTTTTCAATGACATGGGTTGAGGTATCATTTGCTCAATCTACCATATTTGAACCCAAAGATCACATCATCTATCTTGATCTAGTCTAGATTGATGTGATTTACTTTTTCTCCTTCATTGAATGTTAATGCAATAGTAATTCCATCTATATTAGTTGAAAGAATTCCAACCATACTAGTTGAAGGTATGTTTTCTAGAGGATTTTGTTGGAGATTTAGTCTTGTATGACCCAAATTTTAGTAAACCTTTGTTTCTTTTTCATGCAAAGTTCCTCAATTTAATTTATATTGAGTGATACAAAGGTTACATGAATAGCCATGTTGGTTGAAGACAAGACATACATGGAGCAAGGAGTGCTATTACTCTTCTCAAGGAGTTTACAACATTTATTGAATAGTTTGTCCCTCCACCTATATCAACATATTAGCACAATGGTATCTACATTGATTTGTGAGTATGATGAATCAAGTTTGAGTCTCACTCAAATTTTTAGCATGCAACATGGAAGCAAGTGATTAATGTTTACCATTGGCAAAATCACATGGTTTCTTGTTTATGTCTATGAGGTCATAGGTTTGAATTTATTGGGTGTATTCTAGATGAATTTTTTAATGTTTAAAATTCAAAGTTAGTTTAGAGTTTGAAGCATGAATTTGGGAATTATTTCAAAGTTAGGAGTTCAAAGTTTAGAGTTTGGGTTTTGATTATTTGACATGAATTTAACAAAAGGTATATACAATTCTTTCAAGTGCATTGTGATTTATCTTTTAGACAGGGATTAAAGAGGATAAATTTCCATTTTATTTTTGACATTGCATTTTACTAATATTTATTTCAAAAGCATGCCATTTTCTAACTTTCATTAGGGAAATAATGGCAAATATTCAAACTCTAATGGGAAATAGGCAGATTCTAATTTTTCTATATTCATATTTATTTTTTTGTTGAGGTATTACCTATTTAAAACCCTATGGTTTTTTATTTTTTTGAGGATATACCTATTCCAAAACCTTTGTAATTGATTGAGGGTATACTAATAAAATCCCTTGTGCCTAGTTGAGGGTTAATCAAAGAAAATAAAACCCTTTATATCTCATTGAGTATCAACCAAATAAGATAAAGCACTTTGTAACTTGTTGAGGATCAACCAAAGATAATAAAACCCTTTGTATATATATAGACCTATATACTTAAGAGAGTAGTAACTAAGGGACATAGACAATGTGCATGGTGCACATTTTGAATGTACTTCAAGAGAACTAGATTATCTAGTATATTCAATAGTTGTAGGGGTTAATCACCTATGCAATTTGATGAGATGAAATTATGTCTATAGAGATATTTAAATGTGCATTATTATTGTAAGATCTAAAAATAAAAAAAATCAATTATAAGACCCATAGGGGTAGGTATATTGTTAGATTTTGATACTAAATACTTAATGAAAAGCAACCACAAGATCTAGAATAAACATGCTATATCAAATATAAGATAATGGTAATATTTAAAGCATATAAAACTCATGAAAGACTTCTACAATAACTCAAAAAACTACCATTAACAAAATCTCATGAAAATAGTATTTTGATATAGAATGGAGATCTCAAACTCTCCATACTTCATACATGTTCTACATTGTATCTCTACCTTATTCCCTACTTTTTCTCTATATTGTGTCACAACATATGTTCACACAAAGGCCAATATGTAATGCGATGTGACTCTTGACCCTCCATATTCCTGTGCTTCTTCACCTTCCTATTCTAAGGACTCATGTGCACATGGACTATTATGCACATTTACATTATTGAATACTTTGCAGATTTTAATAGTGCTTGTGCATTTATTATATTGCATAATGTAAATAATCACACCCTAATCTAAGACACATTCATAATCTAAAGATGTACCCAAGGTGTTACATTAACATGTTTTAAGTAATGTAATATATTCCAACACCCCCTTGTATTGCACTATTTGGTTATTGAAGACTTTAGTATTCAATATGGTCTTCATCCTGGTTCTAGAACTTGAGCTCTTCTTTTTTATTTCTTCATTTTGCTCCATGTTTGTATTTTTATTAAGTAAATAATTCATATCTTCATAAAAAACTATTTCTATTGAAAGAGCTTTAACTTCATGTCCTTATATAGGTTCTTCCAGTTCCTGAATTTCCTAAATATCTTGAGCTAAGTTTCCTTTTCATTTTTCTTCTTTATATTGTAGTTGAGATTGATTGTATTGATTCTAAGAGGTATATGGACGCTGAAATTGTTGTTGATGTGAATTATATTGATTTTGATATTGTCTTGGTTGAAATGGCCTATTTGATTGGCTTCCAAAATTTGTTTGATTTCCTTAATACTAGTTTCTTGGATTGAATCTACAATAATTTGTACTATGTCCTCTCTTTTTGCATACTTTACAATAAATATTATTTCATTTTGATCAACAACCTCATATTTAGGCCAATCCCTTTTGTAACTATTAAAGAGTAGAAAAATTAGACCACTGTAAACCGAGTAAGATAACCATTCTCCTCCATATCCCAGAGGCTAAGGGACACTCAATAAAAATATGGCTAAGATTTTCCACATTCTTTCTGCACATTTCACATCTAAATAGGTCATGAAAGTGACGTTTCATAAGTTTCTCACCAACGAGCACTCTTTGTTGCAATAAAAGCCAAATAAAACACCTCACCTTAGGCCAGAGCTTTTGAGCCCACAGTTGTGTAAATATATCATAGGACTAGTTAGAATTATTGTGGCATAATTCCAAATAACCTTTAGTAACAATATATTCACACTTAATAGTGTTGTTCCATCAAAAAAATCCTTATCATGGGACCAATATAAGGGTGCATTTGATATCTTTTCTTTGCATTTCTAGAATTTGAATAGGCCAGTCCTCAATAGGTATCCATAAATCAACCAAAATCTAAATTACCATTTTGGTATCAACATTAATTAGCTACCTTTATCCATTTAGCTTAGTGTAGCTTCTCCATCCAGGGAATCTAACTAGAGAACTGAGTTATCAAATTTTGGTGATCATCCCAAGAATCTATCCAAAAATTTACCTATTGACCATTATGAATGGTTCAAAACAACTTCTTCCTTATAAAATCCTCATCAGTTCTAAGAACTATCAAAATGGGAGAACCTCTTATAGGTAGTTGATAGCAAACAACGTATTTAGGACTTTTGTTTTTAACATATTTAGCATGAATATTATTGATCCATAGGGCATTAGGGTTTATTAAAAATCCTCCAATACAACTTTGTAGCTAAAGCCTTGTTATTTTTTATAGCTAATTAGACTTCTAACACACATTCATGCTTGGAAAGGCATAAAGTATTCCATTTCACCAAGGCTCATTTTATTTTCTCCTTAGTGCCACTCTAGAGGAACTGTTGACACCTTTTGTCACATTATACAAGGGGTAGAAGAATAGTAGAATTTTTGTATAATATTTCTTTGTTGAAAATTTTTATTTTATTCTAAGTACAGCAATTTTTGGCTCTCCCCATCGCCCCTATTATAAAATGAAGAAGAAAGAGCTTCGCTACCAAACAGGCCGAGGAAAATAGCTTCACCGAAAGAAAAGAAGGAGAATGTGAAAAGAGCTTCGGGCCCGAAGCACTTCAAATCACCACTTCGGGCGAAAACCTTGCGAAGTAATTTTGCCGAGGAAAATACAAAGATAACGCTTCGCACCCGAAGCATTTTCAGCAGCCGCTTCGGGCGGAAGTTTTGCGAAGCGGCATCCAAACGACTTCGCCGAAGGAGGAGAGCATAATCCAAATCAGCCAAGGCAAGGGAAATACTTCGGGCCCGAAGTATTCCTGACACCTACTTCGGCCAGTTTTCACCCGAAGCAGTGGTGCCCGAGGCAAAATGACAATGTTTCGAAAACAAAGAAGCGCTTCGGGAGGATATTCCCCGAACCGTAGTTTTGAGAAAGAATCGGGCCGAAACATTTTCCAGCCGAAGCAGTTTTTCCAGCAAAGGACAAAGAGCCCCATTTCAAAGATGAAATCCGCTCGGCACTCAACATCCCCGAAGTAGGTTCTATGAAGCATTATCTTGCGAAGAACAAATCAAGGAGAATCTACTTCGGCCCAAGGCTTTGGCGAGATGGATATGTAGCGAAGCACTTTCGGGCCCACGTTCCAAGGCGGGCAGCTTCCCAAGGTGATCGAAGGCCCCTTACAAGTACCCCCTTTCTTGCCCGATAAGTCCACTGACCATTCTTGGCAAATGAAAGGGACGTAACAGTCCTTGGAATAAAACCCGACGGGCGTAACGATCACTCAAGCACAGCATCCAGAAGCCAGGGACACTCGGGCGATGCATTAAATGAATGTTTCCATGGTTGACCCGGTCACAGTTGCCAGTTTTGGCAACCGATTTGAAAACTCAGTCGCAGCAGCCGCGAGGAGCCGATTTCTCAGAGCCCGAGGGTGTACTCCATCGTTTTTGTAATAATGACTCAGAGGGTCGGGTCCTCTATAAAAACCCAGGCTTTGCAATGTAAAAGGGGGGGAACTTTCTACTAGAAAGCTGCTGTAACTTGATGTCCTGCGTTTAATACTAAAGATCTTTTGTGCTCCATTTCTCTCTTTTATGCTGCCTTCTGTGCTTAATTCTTTTGTCTTTTCTCGTTCGCATACTGAGACTCTGAACCTTGAATCCGGTGTACGATCGGGGACCGAACCCCTAAAATTTGCCCTGAAGGATACATAGGAGAGGAAAAACGTCCCTGTTGCTTTCTTTTATGCTGCCTGGTGGATCGAGGTTTCTGTTATTCCCTCGTCTTAATCGTTGTTACTCTGAACCCTGAATTCCAGCGAGAGAGAGAGGAGAACCCTGCGAACCCGTCCAGAGGATACATAGGAAGGTCGACACTATGTTTCTTTCATTTCATTCTTGGTATTTCTTGCTGCTATTCGAGTTGTTAGCGAGTAATCGTGCTTCCTGTTCTCTCCCACCTCAAATCATCATCTTCTAACCCTTACTCTTTTTATTTCTTTCTCTAACCCTTACTCTATTTATTTCTTTCCTGCACTCTTGTCTCAAACCCCAAAAGTAGATTAGTATAGGAGCCGGCCTTTCTCCGGAGATCGGCACGAGGGGCATCTCTTCCCCTCGGCCTTTCAATGTTGGTCGCAGGTCCAGGGCGCGCAAACCCATCGAAAGTCCTTTCCTGTGCGGATTTGATGACCAACAGTTTTTGGCACACCCGGTGGGACCCAAGGTCCCATATTTGAGAAAATTTCTAGCCCGTCTTCACCGGAGCCAGTAGTTCTAACAAGTTCTCGGTGAGATCCGGTCAGTCTCATCTTCTGAGTAGTAGTGAGAATCGATGCCCTCATTACCGAAAGACTCTTAGCATCTGGCGACTCTGTTTTAACTAAGAATCTCTGAAGTCATGGAGACCAGTACCTAAACCTGGTTTTCGTAACCAGGAGCCCCCATGTTTTGAGAAGGTCCGAGTTCGGTGAATCTCTGTCCTGTCTTCATCTGATAAAATCACCTGGCGACTCGATTGAGCTGAAGATCCAGATTTCCTGGTCGTAGGCACCTTTCAAATCTGAAAGAAGATATCCCAAAGGAATCAAGGTTCGGTGAGCAGCCTTGACCTCATTTGCGGAGAAAGAATGTTCACCTAACGACTCCGACTCAGCGACGACAACCACGATTTCTACAGGCTACTGTCGTGATGGTCGGGAGAAGCTTTCCTAGCTGGAACGATCCAGGCCCCCTGAATATCCAAAGCTACCACGAGATTCCCAAAAGCGCCTTGAAGTCATTGACAAAATACAGCGGCACCACGGGAATGGCCCGAGAGCACCTTGAAGATGTTGTCGATTTAGCGACCCTCCATGACATTATCCATGAAGATGTCATGATCAGACTTCTTGTTCTATCTCTGGAAGGAAGGGCGCTACGGTGGTACAGATTGCTCAGGCCCAAAAGCATCTGCTCATGGGATGACTTAGCGGGGGCATTGATCAAAACTTTCGATGGCTCTCAAGACCCCTTCCATCTCTTCGCATACCTCTCCACCATCAAGAGAGCACCTTCGGAGGGTATCATGGACTTCAACGTCCGATTCTATAGAAGTTGGAAGAGAATCCCACTGGAGATCCAACCGATGCCCACCCAAGCCCATCTCTTCTATGTTCGGGCCTTCCATCCGGACGTAAGCCTCATTCTACTACAATCAGGGGAATGAAGGTTCCCTCAAATATTCGAAGAGGCAATACGAGCGGAACAGCTTTTGCTCCTATCGGGAAAGTGGCAGTGGAGAGAAACTCCGTCGCTTCTTCCGATAATTACTGCTCTTGTTTGACCGACGCAGTATTCATCTTGGGGCGTTCCTCACTCTGAGTCGAGGCCCGAGATGCAGTCATTTGGAGCTCAGGAGGCAGACCTCATACTAGCCCAACAATGGGAGTACGCAAGCACGGCCCACCTAATGAACAACATGGCTGCTCGTGATCTCCATCAAGAGGTAAACCGAGGAGAGAAGCAGACTCGAGTGGTAGAACCCGAGAACAAAGAGGGCACATTTTTGCACCCTTTTTGTATCTCAAGAGATGGCATGCAAGTGTTCGGCCAAAGCTCATCAAGCCTGTCCGATTCAGAGGATGAGCCCAAAGAGATTCTGGAAGACTACTCTTCGTCGGAGGAACCTTGTTACCATATCAGTGGGGTGGAAGAACCCGTACCCGACCTTTATTTCAAAGAATCTAGAGAATTCTGGCATTGGGTCTGGTATTGGTTTCGGCTATCCCTAAGACCGATGCCCCAAGAAGGCTTTCAAGTGGCGAACTTCTTCGCCAATAATCTGGGCACTGGCAGAAATGAAAATCGGCTGCGTTGCTTCCTGTTCGTAGCATGGACAACTTCAGGAAGAAATGATCCGAACTTCGAAGGTCAGCTAAAGTTCAATCTGATCTGGTCGGGTCACTACAGGTTTACCGGATAATTCCCCGAAGCTGAGTTTATGGTGGCGGCAGGCCTACTATGCCGCAAGCTTGTGAATAGTGTAAATAGCTCGACTGATAAATAAAATGTTGCAAAAGCTCAAGTCGAGTTTTACTTTGGCAACTCCAAAAAAAAAAAAAAACTCCTTCGGGAACTTGGTTCGTGAAGTAGTGGATGCAAAGTGGTTCGCAGTGAAGTACGATTAGCCGAGCAGGGTCCCGACTAAGGTATGAAAGATGCTCGCCTACGGAGAAACAAGCTTCGGGCCCGAAGCATAAAAGGGTTCACCATGAAGTATGTCAGCTCCGATTTCGGCTTCGCTGACCCAAAGATGCACAAGGTAGAAGCATTTATTACGTGCCTAGAGGAGCGTGCCGATAGCCACCCGCAAAAGGCATCCGAAATAGGCGAAGTAAATGAAAAAGGCATCGGGTACATCCTCAGGGGATTCGATTGAGAGAAAATTTTGCCCTCAGGTACCAGGTGGCGGTCGGTTGCATTCCCAAAGTAGCCGCAATCGTCATAACGCATGGCCCTGTGTACTACGCCACCGTGGGGCCAATCCGACGAACCGATGATCTCTCAGGTGAGAAGTGTAGGATTAATTGTGGCATAGGCCATAAATGCGGGTAGTTGTCTTTGACGGCTATATAACGCAGACTCCAAGCAGCCGAGAGGATTACCCACTCAACGACTCATACAGACCCCACTGCCAACCTGCAAATTTTTTTCCACTTCGCACTCTGAAGCTTCAGCGCCAAGTTTTCTCCATACTGCAAATCCCGTCGCCCTAAGTATCAACAATGGGCAAGGAAAGTTCCAAGGAAAAGGGAAAAGAGCCAGAAGTAGTGGCCCCCGAGAAGCCAAGGGTAAAAGGCCATGAGAAGAGGCCGAGGCCAAAGCCCGTTGATTCGGGCCTCCGCCCAGATAAGCGCGTCTTGGAAGAAAGGGAGGATCCTGAGGACGAGCAGCCTCTAGAACCACCAGTCGACAGGTGGGAAAGAATCAGGGATACAGAGCTGTCCAGGAGCGTAGCTGAGCTCAGAAGCACCATTGAGCTCATGAGAAGCAGGCTCCCGATAGAGAGCATGCAAGCTGCAACCTATTACTCCCAGATATACTGGTATCTGGCGCCCCCCATGCACCATTGCCCTGAGCTGGTCAATGCCATCGCGCAGAATTACCAGCCCGCCACCAGACAGGTGTTAGACGCATCTGGCCAAAAGTTATTTTCAATTTTGAAAGAAGATGTACAGGCAGCTTTTGCGCCACAGCAGGGCCCACCCGAAGGATGTATGGTTCGCAACATCGTTTTGAGCGAACAAACGGAGAGGTTCATGTCTGCTGGCTACATGATCAATTTTTTGCAGCAGAGCCTCAAAAGCGGGCTTCCTTCGGGCAAACTGCCCCAAATGCCCCTTCCCTTGGAAGCTTTTAAAAATGCCGACCTCTTCTCCATCATTGCATGGGTGGCAGGCCTATCTACCGACGCTTCGGTATACCCATGGCAGGTGTCCCTGGCCGAATGCATTTCCAGAGGGGAGTTCAATGCCCCCGATAATTCGAGACCCGGTTCCAACCCAGTCTTTGTCGACTGGGCAGAATGGGTGGCCAGGGGCTTGCATGCGCAACTCACCAGCATGAAGAATGCTGGGACCAGCCAGCACTTCGCGCCCTGCTCCTTTCTTGTTTGGTTACTTTTCTTTCATGTACATAATAGTTTTCCTCATGTTGCCATTACGACAAGTGGCAAGGATGGAAGTCCTTTGCCCGTATATCAGTGGACTCCCCTACTTTTGAGATCGGAGTCCTACTATTCCTTTAATCAACAATTCTTGGGACCCGCCATGCACATGTTGACAGGATCCTCCCCGCGAGTTCCCCTTGGCTTGAGAAACAAAGTGGTCCGGGAGAAAAGGGGGGATATTTTTTGACTAACGTAGGGGCTTGTGATTCGCATCTTCGGCTTCATAGGGAAGTCCTTTTTACTGCCAGTTTACCCCTCTGAGTATCAATTCACGTTGGAAGTCGCTAGGCAGAGCGATGCGACTAATGCCATCTATGGTAAGGGTCGAAAATGGGCTCACACTTGTGACTTCCCTCTCAGGATAGGAGTTATCGAAGTGTTCGCCCTAAATCAGAACGTCTTCTTGGAAGAGAAGCTTGCCAAGTTTGGCCTTCTCCAAATTCCCCAGCAATGGCTTTATGATCCTTTGGGAGTAATGAGGGACCACATACGGGTCAAGAGCTTCCATGTTTGCCCCCATCCAAAAATTGTGAAACAAAGGAATAATCCTCGGGGAAAGGATCTAGAATGGCATCTGGAGAGGATGGAAGCCTTACCTCCCTGGCACGAATTCTACCCAATGGAGGTCGCATATGACCCAGATCGACATTCACTCCCGAGCCCCAACTCCACCTTCTAGAGGAAAGCGAAAGATGACTTGAAGGAGGGAGTAAAGGATTGGGACGCGGCTCAACTGAGAGAATGGTGGATAATGAGGGTCCACCGGCAAAAAATGAACTCTTATGGATTCTTGGCAATGGACAAGGACTTCGCAAAAATTTATGAAGCCAACGTTGGAAAGTGGAAGCCTTTGTCCTTCGCCACCCTCATCCCTCCAGCTACCCTAGGCTCGGGCGAAAGCCCAAAAAGAGATGATACTACTTTGGGAAAGGAAAAAGAGGAAAGGGCCCAAGCTACACCTCCAAGATCACCTCAGGGGCCTGTAGGAGGCCACGACTCGGGCACTGAAGGGTCAGAACAACCGCTGGTAAGGAGGAAAAGGAAAAAGCAAGAACAGACCCTGGCACCCCCAAAGCACCCAAAGCGACCTCGCACAAGACTTGTAAGCCCCCCCACTGGGCGACTGATATCAGACCCATCCAAAGCAAGTGTCGAGGTCGCAACCCGACCAAGTGCCAAAACCGAGAAAGAACAAGATGCGACTGCACCAGAAGTCGCCACTGCCACAATGCCAGGAGGGCACGCAGGTATGCATTCTCCACCCCTTGCCCTAGCCTCACACATTTTTGTCGTAACCATGGCTGAGAGTTCTCACCAGTCTCCCCTGCCTAGCCCATCGCTCCATCACACGTCACCTACCGCTGGTCCGGCCTCACCTCACGATCGTGACGGGGGTAAGACCATTGATCCCACTTCAACACCGAGTCCCACCCTCCAATCCCTTGTTTCATGTGAGGAAGCCCCGATTGCCAAAATTCCCACCATGTTTGTCGTCGAACCTTCGGGTGAGGCATTCCCCACACATTCTTTATATTTTTTTACTCCCTCGACTGGAGATCTAGCCTTGTCTAAATCAGAGATGTCCTTAATTAAGGACCGCCCCCTTGTCGAGAAGCTATTCCAAGCACGACAAAACACTGAGCAAATACTGAAGGAGGCAAGGAAAAGAAGAGGGCGCTCGACGACATCAGTCGAAAAATGCGCCATTTTTTATTTAGAGGCCAAAAAGGTCCATAAAATCAAGAAGGTCCCCAAGGTACAAAAGCCTCTGGATGAAATGACTCCAGCAGACTACGATTATCAAGAGACACCTAAGGACCTGGAGCACCTGAATGTTGATAACGAATCGGCCTCTATGCATGTCCGGATCGAGACTTTTTGGGCACATGCAACCATTGCTAACCAGTGCAGGTTTGAAGCCGAGGCCGCTAATGTCAAGCTAGAGGAAAACCTGGCGAAGGTCCACTCCAAATTAGCAGAGGCTGAGGAGCAATGCAAATTGATGAAGAAGGAGGCGCTTGACCTAAAGCAGCAGGTTCAACAGCTCCAGTCTACGGCCGAGAGCCAAGCACAGAAACTGATCGAGAGTGATCTGAAGGCCAGGAAGCTTGAGGACGAAATCGCGCAGATGCAAGCTCCGTTGTATGCAAAAGAGGATCTAACACTGTTTGACAGGGCCAAAATTAAGGAGATTCGTGCACACCTGCTAAGAAATTTTTGGCCTCGGTGCGCCAGTGCTTTTTCAATTTTGGCGTATGTCACCGAAGCACGACAGGCTATTGCCGAGGGAGGGTCAGTCGTCGACGAGGTCACGCAGAAATCCAGGAGCCGACTCAAGCTAGCGTTCGATGTCCAGAATGCTAGATATCAAGACCTGCAGGTCACTGCAATGACCCGGACAGCTAGGGACTGGTCCACAGCCCAGGCCACGGTTCGCACCTTTTTCTCCAAGGTGCAAAAAGCTCAGAAAGCCAGAAGCCTCCAGGACATTTTTGACAATGAGCAGCGTGCCTCAATGAATTATTTTTAGGACCTTTCTTCCTTGGGTTTCCCGAGTTTCACGGACGATGACGAAAATCTTCTCAGCAAGGATGACCTCAAACCAGTCTGGCTGTAGTTCGAGAACGATGTCTCGGAGATCGATGGCTGGGAAGAACCAATCATAGAAGGGCAGGTGACAGATTTCATCTTGAGATACTGTAAGATCAAGGCTTGCCTAGACGATCTGTCCACCAAGGCCAAACATGCTGACATCGGGCAAATCGATCGGTTTCACGTTCTGGTTAAGGCATTGCAAGATCAAGAACCATTCCAAAAGAGTGCCTGGACTCATGTCCGAAGAACGATGAAGTGCATCCATGATCGCCTCGAACCATCGCCTCAGCCAGAAGCCACGCCAGAAGAAGAAGGAGAAAAAGAAGAAGAAGAAGAAGAACAAGAGGAGGGACAGACCGCAGAAGCAGGGTCTGGAGAAGACCAGTAACTCTGCAGCCCAATGGATCAGGGCTAAAGGGTTCTTTTTCTGAGACAAACTCGTCACCCCGCGAGCCGCCAAGAATGTTGACACCTTTTGTCACATTATACAAGGGGTAGAAGAATAGTAGAATTTTTGTATAATATTTCTTTGTTGAAAATTTTTATTTTATTCTAAGTACAACAATTTTTGGCTCTCCCCATCGCCCCTATTATAAAATGAAGAAGAAAGAGCTTCGCTACCAAACAGGCCGAGGAAAATAGCTTCATCGAAAGAAAAGAAGGAGAATGTGAAAAGAGCTTCGGGCCCGAAGCACTTCAAATCACCACTTCGGGCGAAAACCTTGCGAAGTAATTTTGTCGAGGAAAATACAAAGATAACGCTTCGCACCCGAAGCATTTTCAGCAGCCGCTTTAGGCGGAAGTTTTGCGAAGCGGCATCCAAACGACTTCGTCGAAGGAGGAGAGCATAATCCAAATCAGCCAAGGCAAGGGAAATACTTCGGGCCCGAAGTATTCCTGACACCTACTTCGGCCAGTTTTCACCCGAAGTAGTGGTGCCCGAGGCAAAATGACAATGTTTCGAAAACAAAGAAGCGCTTCGGGAGGATATTCCCCGAACCGTAGTTTTGAGAAAGAATCGGGCCGAAACATTTTCTAGCTGAAGCAGTTTTGCCAGCAAAGGACAAAGAGCCCCATTTCAAAGATGAAATCCGCTCGGCACTCAACATCCCCGAAGTAGTCTCTGCGAAGCATTATCTTGCGAAGAACAAATCAAGGAGAATCTACTTCGGCCCAAGGCTTTGGCGAGATGGATATGTAGCGAAGCACTTTCGGGCCCACGTTCCAAGGTGGGCAGCTTCCCAAGGTGATCGAAGGCCCCTTACAAGTACCCCCTTTCTTGCCCGATAAGTTCGCTGACCATTCTTGGCAAACGAAAGGGACGTAACAGTCCTTGGAATAAAACCCGGTGGGCGTAACGATCACTCAAGCACAGCATCCAGAAGCCAGGGACACTCGGGCGGCGCATTAAATGAATGTTTCCATGGTTGACCCGATCACAGTTTCCAGTTTCGGCAACCGATTTGAAAACTCAGTCGCAGTAGCCACGAGGAGCCGATTTCTCAGAGCCCGAGGGTGTACTCCGCCGTTTTTGTAATAATGACTCAGAGGGTCGGGTCCTCTATAAAAACCCAGGCTTTGCAATGTAAAATGGGGGGAACTTTTTGCTAGAAAGCTGTTGTAACTTGATGTCCTACGTTTAATACTAAATATCTTTTGTGCTCCATTTCTCTCTTTTATGCTGCCTTCTATGCTTAATTCTTTTGTCTTTTCTCATTCGCATACTGAGACTCTAACCCTGAATCCGATGTACGATCGGGGACCGAACCCCTAAAATTCGCCTTGAAGGATACATAGGAGAGGAAAAATGTCCTTGTTGCTTTCTTTTATGCTGCCTGGTGGATCGAGGTTTCTGTTATTCCCTCGTCTTAATCGTTGTTACTCTGAACCCTGAATTCCAGCGAGAGAGAGAGGAGAACCCTGCGAACCCGTCCAGAGGATACATAGGAAGGTCGGCACTACGTTTCTTTCATTTCATTCTTGGTATTTCCTGCTGCTATTCGAGTTGTTAGCGAGTAATCATGCTTCCTGTTCTCTCCCACCTCAAATCATCATCTTCTAACCCTTACCCTTTTTATTTCTTTCTCTAACCCTTATCTCTTTTTATTTATTTTTCTACCCTTACTCCTTTTATTTCTTTCTTGCACTCTTGTCTCAAACCCCAAAAGTAGATTAGTATAGGAGCCGGCCTTTCTCCGGAGATCGGCACGAGGGGCATCTCTTCCCCTCGGCCTTTCAATGTTGGTCGTAGGTCCAGGGCGCGCAAACCCATCGAAAGTCCTTTCCTGTGCGGATTTGATGACCAACAGGAACCAATGATTGATTTGATCTAGTTCTCAAAGAATTGCCTTTGGGATATTCAACACAATAGAAGCATAAATAGGTATAGCTTGAAGGAGTAATTTTACCAAGGTAATTCTACCCCAGATGAAATCCACCTATTGGTATACTTTTCAATATCTCATTTACTTTGTCCAACAACCAATTCTAGTATTGTTTTTCTCTAGATGTTGATATGAATGCCTAAATATTTATAAGAGAGGCCTTATTATATCTTAATTTATCTAGAACCATGGATTCTTGTCTAGAAGAGTAGTGAAAGAAAATGACTTTTGATTACCTTCATTGATCAATTACTCCATAGCATTAGAGAAACGATGAATGATTTGTTTAATTATAGAGGCTTCATTAACCATAGCTTTACCTAATAGAGTAGAGTCATCAACAAACTAAAGAGGAGATATAGGCCTACCTCCATGAGCAATGGTAACTCCCTCAAGGGCTCTATTTTTTTTTATCATAGTCCTACCTAATAATTCAATAAGAATGATGATAGATAATAGGAGAGGGGATCATCCTACCTAATACCTCTGGAAGCTAGGAATAGTTGTGAAGGGAAGACATTGATACAAAATAAGTGGAGAATTGAAGAGATACATCCCATAATCCAATATATCCAATCCTGAGAGAAGCTAAGTCACTTCATTACGTTGATGAGGAAATGCCAATCCACTTTGTCATGATATTTGGATAAGTCTAAACGAATTAACATAGAAGGATATTTTTGCACTTCCATGGAATGGATGGCTTCTTGAGCAAGAACTATATCATCCATAATCTGTCACCCTTCCACATAACCTCCTTATTCAAGGAAATAATCTTATGCAAAAGTGATTTCAGCCTCTCTGCCATGATCTTGGTAATGATTTTGAGAAGAACATTACATAATCTATTGGTCTAAAAACTAATATATGTTCTACATATTTAGCCCTTGGGACTAGAGCTATTTAAGTTTTATTAATTACCTTAAAAATTTATTTGGCCTTCCTAGCTTCTTCCACCACCTCTAATAAATCAACATGAAGAATATCCCAAAATTCTTGGTAAAATTTTATGGGAAATCCATCAGGCCCTAGGGTATTCCCTTTTCATATATTAAAAACACTTTTTGAAGCTCATTGATAGCAATTGGAATAGTCAAAACATATTTCTACTCAAAAGTGATAAGAGTAGGGATCACTTGAAGGACATTTTTTTGAGAAGCCAAGTCAAGAGATGCAATAATGAATAGTTTAGAAAGTTGACTACGATAGAATTTATGTCATCCCAAGTGTAGATAAAGTCTCCAGAATGTGAATTTAGGGAAGAAATAAAGTTGTGCAATCTATGGGCTAGAAGATATTTGTGAAAGAATTTTAAGTTTTGATATCCTTCTTTGAGTCATTGGATCCTATATTTCTTCTTCCATAAGAGCCCTTCTCTTTTTTCCCATTCCTCCAACTGCACTGTGAATCTAATATCATTTATACTTCTACTCTCAATGAGGCCATCTAAACAAATTTTTTCATTTAACTCTTCAAGTTGAGCAACCACTTATTGTTTCTTTTGCTTAAGATCTCCAAACTCCTTCCAATTCCAAATATTGATTTTGTACTTGATGTATTGCAAGCTTTTGGTGAAACAAAACATATTAGTTTTATAACTTGGTTTACCTTCCTATCACCATTGCTACACTCAGGGTATAAATGAACTATATTTGAGCCACATTAAATAAAATCAGAAAGGTAATAAACTAACCTTGGTTTTCCATATTTCAAGCACGACTAGCCAATAATCCGAACCAACATTGTTAAACATTTTTACCTTAGAAATGTGTCCATGGATTAAGAAATTATCAAAGAACAAGAACCTATCCAATATTTCCATGATATAAGTGGAGCCTTGAATTCTATTAGACCAAGTTATGAGGCTATTATCTAGCTGGATGTCCACAAGGTGAAGGTTTGTAATAGATTCACTCATGGGGTCTGAGCATCCAACTAGATTCCTATTTGCCCTCTCTTTTTATATAAATATAGGATGGTATTGAAGTATCCTTCGATAAAGACCCAATATTTAGGAAAATTTGAGATAATATTATTGATGTCCTTCCATTATCTCCATTTTTCCTCCAAAGTAATCAAAGCGTAAATAGTCAAGCAGAGCATAATTGGTTACATTGTCTACTTTATGCAACCACAACCAAGAGATCTCAACTACCAACCATATGGTGAATAATGATATCTTTTGTGTCCTAGAGGTAAGTAATGCCGCTAGAAGCCCCATGGGAGCCAAGGGAAGTCACTTTTCCATCTAAATAGATTTTACTTACAATTGACTCCATTTACTCTAGACACATATTTATTTCTTGAAGGAAAACCAAATCTGGTTGGTTTATCTAATCATTCTTCTAATTTCATTTTGTTTTGAAAGACTCCCTTTGATTCCTCAAAAAAGTTATAATATTCATTAATAATGGGGCTAAATATTTTGGTAAGGGCATTAATCCTACCTTCTTCTACAAGTTATTCATCTTCTTTTACCATATGATGTTGATTAGTCTTGTGATCTACCTTTTGGTTAGTGTCCATATTTATTTATTTTCCTATTTCTTGTCTTACCCCAATTGAATATGAGATAGATTCTAACCTTGAAGTATGTGTATACTAAACCAAAGTTGTAACAACCTAATCAAACTTGACCCAAGGGAGATGTTTTTTTTTACAAGATTTAAAGATGACCCAAAATATTATGAGTATAAGGCATAGATAACCACTTTTGAGTTTCTAGTTTTTGTGATCCACCTTCAAGTGGATAGGAGTGGTTGGCTCCCATAGAAATATTTTGGGCTTCACTTTTCTAATCTTTGTTCGTTATAAAATATGTTATTAATAGTCCTCCCACCTTTCCCATACACACTACTTTCCTTGTACACTAACCTTGTATAATATAATTTGACCACAACATAAGGGGTTATCCTTTAAGGCCCATAAAACTTAAAGGGGAATTCATTTCCTCAATATCAACATGTTATCATTTTTATGATGTGATGCCTCAGTGATTAGTTAATTTTTATCTCCCATGGAATCAACTAACACTTGGTAATGATAATGATTATGATTTTTTACTATCACCAAAAATGCTCATTTTTATGCATGTTTAAAAGGGGTATTGTATGGCATGTCTAACACTAGGAGTGCATTTTTGTGTAATTATTGCATATATTTAATGGAAAATGACGTATTATGCTTGACTGGTGTTTTTAGTGGGAAATATGTGTAGATGCAGATTTTCATTACTTTTTCACATCTTTTAGTCGAGGTCCTACATGGACCTAGCATTGTACAACAAGTGTAATGTGTTTGAAGAACGATGTACATCTGGAAGGAGATCATGGTGCCTGAAGAGGGCATCTAAATCCTACTAAGGGTTGGTGCCTATATCTTGGGTGTAGGCCAATGCCTATATCCTAGGTGCATTCTAGTGCCTATATCTTGATGACAAGAAAGGTACCTATATCCCAACAACTGGAAGGTGCCTATATCCTGGTGGTAGGAAGGTGGACACCTATATATGACAAGAATAAAGCACCTTTATTCTACGCATTGATCGATAATCGGAGACCACAAAATTTTTAGAAATAAATTGTTATGTAAACTTAGGGAGCGCCATTCTTATATTTCATGATTAATTTTAGACATGGTCGCTCCTTTAATAGATGATAATTGTAACTGTGCACGAACCGATCATAGCGAATCACGATGTATGATTAAATTAGAACAACCTATTTTTGTAATAGGGATTGGTTGCATTTTGTATAAAAATGTAGGCCATCCCTAAAAAAGGAGATCAATAAATTCGTGAAGTTTTATTATTTTGTACTGCATAAATATTAATAAAGTTTCGAGTGTTCTCCATTCGCGTGTATTTGGAAGAGTGATTTTTTAGTAACCAGTTGGGCGAACCATCTACGGGAGCTTGGGCCCACTCCAGGTAGTAATCCTCCCCTGTTTATTTTATTTCTTGCTTTATTTATTTTAGTTGTGTGTTTAATTTCTATTTTATTTATTTCAGTTGTGTGTTTATTTTCTACAATTTTATTTCAGTTGTGTGTTTAATTTCAACAATTTCCCTTTCAATCATGTGTTTGATTTTAGCATTTTAATTTTAGTTGTGAGCAATTTACTTCCTACAGTTTCTTTTAATTGTGTGCTTTATTTTTTACATTTAGTTTTTATTGGTTTGGCTAAAACTAAACTACATGAACAAACACACCCCCCACAAAACCAACTAATATATAGGACTCATCTCCCAATTACTATAGGCATATACTGTGCATAGGTACTCACAAGTTTATGAACTCCTGGATTGATAATTAAATGGAAAGGAAATAACTATTTTATGAAACACCATTTTTTGCTCACCATTTTGGCACCATTGTCGAGGAGTGCCAACTATAGTATTTTAGGATCTGTAGGTTAGTCAACCTAAAAATAACTATTCAGACTATCTTACCCATAGATCCCCTACCTGAGAATGCATGAGTCCACCAAGACCAAGAGGATCGAATGGATGTTTTATTAAGAGAGTAGAAGTCACCTCAGAACCACCTAAAATACCTTTTGAAGAATCTAAAACACTTCTTGTTGTTGGACCATCATCTCCACCTAATACACCTTGGCATATTAATCCATTATTTGGATAAACTTTATTTAAAGACTCAAGGTGGAAAACATTAGAAAGGGGGTTTGCCTTAGGTTTTGATTTAGATTTACTATTTGAAGACACAAGAAATGAGTGTGAAGCACTATTAGCTATTGTAGAAGCATCTGGTTTAACACCTACATCATCTAAAACCATGGCTGGAAACGATGAGGCTTCCACCAGTTTTGACTTTCCAATTGAAGAATCTAGAGGAGACATTAAAATGAAATATATTTCTCCTGCACACCTTCCCATATTTAGAGGACTACCAATCGAATATCCTGATCTATTTCTTTTTAAATTTGATGTTCTTTGCAGATCAATAGATTATAAAATTGATGCCCAAAAATTAAAACTTTTTCCCTCTACATTGGATGATTCAGCATTATGTTGGTTTATCGATTTAGGGAACAAACAAATTACCACCTGGGAGGACATGAAGAAAATATTTTTAGAACAATACCAAGATTTTGGTAGGGCATGGGATGCTAGAGAGGAAGTCCTAGATATGTCATAGAGGGAGGAAGAGTCATTGGAGGATTATTAGGGTAGATTTAATTTTAATATTCAATGTTCACCCCATGCAAAACTAGGTGAGAAATCCTTGAGAAGTATATTCTTAAGGGGTCTCATGAATGAGTCATTAGAAGCCTTAAACTTGTTAGTGGGAGGTGACATTTACCAAACCCAAATGTTATATATCCAATAGTATTATCAAAATTACTCTAGGAGAAAAGGTAAACCCATCACCCATGGAACAAAAACAACAACCTCCATAACAAAAGCAGAAATAGGTACCTTGCTGGAAGATATGAAGAGTGATATTTTATCATCTCTTGCAATCCAACTAGATACATTCTAGCTTCAGAAAAATAAGCATGAAATTGAGGCAACATTGGCCTTTTTCTGCCCAAGATGTAGGAAGAAACACCCAAAGAATGAATATCCAGAAAATAAGGTTCGAGTGTGTGCCATTTGTCAAATGGATCACAAAATAAAGTTGTACCCACAATTAGAAAATATGAAAGAGGAACCAAAAGTAGCTAAAACTTATTTTATGGGTAATAGGAGAAATTGGCAATAGTCTCCTATGGAAGGTGAAATGCCAAGAGTAGTACCACCCTATGGGGGATCCAATTTTATGCACCAAGGGTAGACTCAAACACCCAATATGGGATGGTGGGGTCAGCCACCTTGGATGAATGCCACCCAAGGGCCAACTCCTTACACACCTTATCCATGGATGCCATACTAGCAAGTTAGAATGTAATGGTAAAATTATAATACGTGGACTTCACCTCCACAGGTAACAACACAAGCCCCACTGCAACCTAGTTTACCAACACCACCTACTTCTAGGCGATAATAGCTATCGATACAACCAACCCCAAATCCAAATAATAATAAGATAAATCAACCAATGTATCAGGTAGACACGGGGATGTATCCTATGTATCATATTAGCATAGATTGTAGTCCAATTAGACTTAGATCAGGTAGAGAAGTAGGAGTAGATCCAACACCTCCAATAGTGGAGGAAGAGGAAATAGAAGTAGAAGTAGAAGAACCAACACCTCCGATAGAGGGGGTGGAAGAAAATTTAACTGCTGAACAGTCCAACAATGAAGGGGTTCCACCCTTTCCCAAAAGATTACAAGAATCCAAAAAAATGATGCAACCAAAATTTGACATAATGGAAGGGTTGAAAAACCTAACTGTCACAATTCCCCTCTATCAGGCTATACGAGATGTGCCTATCTATACAAAATCCATTAGAGAATTATGTCTTAAGAGACCAGGATGATGACAATAGTCAAAATTAGTACATGTGGTAGGTCAGTTAGCTAACTTAATGTTAGGGAACACCTATCACCAAAAATATTTTGATCCAGGAAGCCTGATTTTAATAGTTCAAATTGAAGGCTTGAGGCTACCCAATACTTTAGTAGATTTAGGTGCAGCCATAAATGTCATGCCTAAGGAAACCATGCAAAAACTATAGTTAATAAACATGAGGTCAACTAAAATAGTTTTATAATTGGTAGATCGATCTATAGTACTCCCAGAGGGAATGCTGGAAGATGTGATTGTAACTGTGGATGCATGGGAATATCCAGTAAACTTCCTAGTTCTGAAGTCAAAATTAGGACTAGGTGGTTATCCACTCATATTAGGATATCCTTGGCTAGCAATGGCTGATGCCTACATAAGTTGTAGGACTAGACAAATGATAATATCCAATGGATAAAATGTTAAAAATTTAGTCATTTATCCTCCTACACAATCTACCATTGAATTGGGAGAGCCTAATTCTAAATTTGTTCATGATGATGCCTTGCCTATGTTGCAACAAGTGATGGTTCTAGATGAAGTAGAGGATGAAGTGGATGAAGATCAAATCATAACAAATTTTCTCCAAGGAGAATCTTCACACCCTCCTATGGATTCCCCACTCGTTGGTAGTAGGGAAAATCATGTTAAACAAATTGAAATAGAACCTGGATGAATATTGAACATTGATAATTTCTTGATAACTGACCAAGAAGAGAAGTTGAAAGGAATATTAAATAAATATAAAACTACTTTCACTTGGGATTATAGAGACATGAGGGGTATTGCACCCGATGTATGCACTCATAGGATTTACCTGGAGGATGGTGCAATACCGGTAAGACAACCTCAAAGGTGGATGAATCCAACCATGAAGGAAATAGTAAAAGCTGAATTACAAAAACTTTTATCTATTGGATTCATCTATCCCATTTTTTATAGTTAGTGGGTCTCACCTTTGGTGGTAGTACCCAAAAATAATGAAAAATGGAGAATCTATGTGGATTATAGGATGTTGAATAAAGCCACCAGAAAAATATCATTTCCCCTTACCATTTATAGACCAAGTCCTAGATACCTTGGTAGGATGAAAATATTTTTCATTCCTTGATGGGTATAGTGGCTACAATCAAATCCAAATAGGGGAAGAGGATCAAGAAAAGACAACATTTACCTATCCTTGGGGTACATTTTCCTACCGTGTCTTACCTTTTGGGTTGTGTAACACACCTACAACTTTCTAGTGGGCAATCCTTAGTATTTTTTTGGATATGGTAGGAGAGACTGTAGAGGTCTATATGGATGATTTCATCGTGTATGGTGAAAGTTTTTGAGAAGCTACAACTAATCTGGAGAGAGTACTCCAACGTTGTCAAGAAATAAACCTATCCCTCAGTAATGAAAAATACTTTATGTTAATGATGGAAGGGATAGTTTTAGGACACCACATCTCTGTTGAGGGGATAAAGGTAGATAAGAGAAATATTGAGGTTATCAAAGAACTGCCTACCCCCAAAACACAATGAGATATCCAAAGTTTCTTAGGATCTGCTGGATACTACCAATGATTTATTCAAGATTTCAGCAAAATCACCAAACCACTGCACACATTGTTAACCAAAGATGTTGAGTTTGTTTGGACAAGTGAATGTGAGCAAGCATTCCAAACCTTAAAATAAAAACTAACAACTGCTCTTATGCTTAGAGGTCCAAATTGGAACCTCCCCTTCCACATTTATGTGGATGCATCCAATAATGCCATAGGGGCAGCACTAGGATAGAAATAAGAAAATGAGGTATATGCCATCTATTATGTCAGTAAAAATCTTACGAGTGCTAAACTCAATTACACTATCATAGAAAAATAATTCCTAGTAGTTGTACATGCCATTAATAAATTTTACCATTATATCATGGGCTATAAAATATTTGTACACACTGACCATACAACCATCAGATATCTGATGAACAAGCCAATGGTAAGTGGTAGGATTATTAGATGGCTATTACTCCTATAGGAATTTGATGTGACTATTGTAGACAAACCCGATAAGGATAATTGTGGAAGATTTTTTATCTAGGTTAATCTCTCATGATAACACTGCCATTGAGGATAGATTCTTGGATGAGCATCTCTTTTCTCTTGATAACCACATACCATGGTATACCGATATGGCCAATTACTTAGCCATCAATAAAATATCCCCTACACTCACTCCTAGAGAAGCTATAACATTAATTGAAAAGAGTAGCTTTTTCATGGATTGATGGTTGCCTATTTAAAACTAGCCCTGATCAACTCATGAGATGATGTGTTATGAAAAATGAAATCATAAAATTTTTAAAAGCTTGTCATGATGAACCATGTGGTGGATATTTTGCAGGAAAAAGAACTACATTTAAAGTTTTACAAATAGGGTATTATTGGCCCTCATTATTTAAATATGTAATAAACTATGTCAACCATTGCGATCAATGTCAATGAATGGGTCAACCAACTCCATGAGATGAAATTCCCCTTCAGCCACATTTGCATATTGAACCATTTGATAAATGGGGGATGGATTTTGTTGGGCCTATCAATCCACAATCTAATGGTAAGAGGTATATTTTAGTATGTACTGATTATGTTACTAAGTGGGTTGAAGTGTAGGCACTACATAATGCAAAAGAAGATAATGTAGCATAGTTCTTGTATGAATTTATTTTCACTAGGTTCGGTGTTCCCAAGGAGATTACCACTGACCAGGGAACTTAGTTCACTTCAAAGATGATTCAAGAATTGATGCAATAGTTCTAGATCTAGCACAACAAAACCACCCCATACCATTTGCAAGCAAATGGCTAGGTGGAGGTTACAAACTAAGAGTTGGAGAACATTCTAACAAAGATAATGCAACAACACAAAAAGGATTGGGAGAAACACCTCTCGAAAGTAGTATGGGCATATTGAACTATGTGGAAATCAACTATCGAATTTACACCATTTTCATTGGTGTATGAGAAAAATGCAATGATGACAATTGAATTTGAAATTAAAACTTTGTAGACTATTATGGAGCTCAATATGAACTTAGATGCTACACAAAAAGAGCGTATTCACTAACTAAATCAATTGGATGAATACAAGCAAGATGCATTGCAGTGCATAGAAATAATGCAGAAGTAGAGGGCAATGTGGCATGATCACCACATAAGACCAAAATGATTTAAAGAAGGAGATTGGGCACTATTATATGATTCTCCGGTTCTAGGAGCAAAAGGGAAAGCTCATGCAGAGGTGGATGGGTCCGTATGAGGTGATTGAAGTAATCAACAATGGAGCTATCTATGTTAGAACCATTGATGGTAGTGACATAGTTTTGATGGTCAATGACCACCACTTACGACCTTACCATGCACCTCCAATTCATGCGATCAACTCAAACATAGGCATGGGGGGCCCCCATTTTCTAAAAAATATTTAATAGTTTGACGAATGCTTACGCATTCACTATAAAATAAATAAATGAAAAAACAAGAGAAAAATATATATATATATATATATATATATATTATAAGTTTTAGAATAGAGTTTTCTTTTATTATTTTTTTTTTGCAAGGCCACGTGGAATCTGTTGCAAAGTTGTAGGCATCTGACTACCGGGCCTATCAGGCATGAAGCTATGCTGCCCTATTTTTCTTTTATTATTATTTTTGTTTTGCAGGGCCATGTGGAGTCAATTGCAGAGTTGTAGGCATCTGGGTCAAATGGGTCTATCAGGCATGAAGCTACACCACCTTGTTTTTCCTACTTTCTAGGAGTGTAGCAATGTAGAAAAGGTGCCTATATCCCAACGATAGTAGGCGCCTATATCTAGGACAAGTGGTACACACCTATTTTCCACCAGGAGGATGATGTGTGTATCTAGGCTAACACAAAAGGTGCCTACTTCCCACCAGGAGGGTGGCGCCTATATTCGGGCCACCACAAAGGTGCCTATCTTCCACTAGGAGGAATGGCACCTATATCCGAACCAAGACAAAGGTGCCTATATCTAGAATATAAAATGCACCTATATTCAGAGGTAGAACATAGGTGCCTATATCTAGAACATAGGTGTTTATATCCAGAACATAGGTACCTATATTCAAAGCTATAGAGGTGCCTATCTTTAGAACCATAACAATGAAGGCTAGATCTAAACGTAGCAGAAGAACCTACCTTCCACCTTAAGGAAAGCACCTATTTATAGAGGATAAGTGATGCCTATATCCAGAAGAGACACCTATATCCATGCACATATGATGAAATTAACTTTTCTATGGCTGGAATAAACCTAATTTTCAATAACCGGTACCAAAGTATGCTTACTCCTGAGATGTTGACAATAGTATAAACTACTACCAAATTCTAATGTAGAAGTGTGTTGTCCCATGATGAATAATCATGGTTTTTATTTTTAGCACGAGACCTCAAAACTAATAATATGCAGTACCCAATAACATTACTTTGATGAGATTGCTTGCATAGAAAAATGCAAGTCCTTGATTCACCCCGGTACACTGTAATCAATGCTTTGATCAATCAAGTTGCACCACCAGGTGCCTACACATCATGTTTCATGAAAAATCACCTAGGTATGTACTGATTTTTTATTTATTTATGTGCATAGTTATCATGAAAAATATTTTTGTGTTACGTGCCAGTACATGCCCCATGTTTCTATTGTCCAATCATGCAACCCCACATCAGCAATTCACCATGTGGCACCAATCAGGCATGGGGGAGGTTGCAACTATATCCAACTATATTTGGGTGCATGCTTCAAGAATAATTACACGGATTTTATAATTATTGCTAATTATGAGGGCATAGGTGCCCACTATATGCACGAATATAGTCGCATGCTTTGGCATGTTAATTGTAGATATAGTTACCTACTTCAACACTAGAACAACCAAAAATAGAGTAGATGCAATTGGAGGACCTTCATAAAATCATGCACAGAAGAGATATGAGCCAATGAATATCTCTATCATTACAGGATTTATCAAGGATCAATTTGAAGCTATGGGATGTTCGATCCTAGGAAGAGTGCACCACTGCTCTACTTGCAATATTATATCAAATGAAATACTGTAAAGCATAAATAACATGGAAATGAAAAATAAAGAAAGATATTTTATTAATTTCTTTTCAAATCCTGATTACATATTGGTCCCTCTGAGGGATACCTAGTTCGATACAATAAGATACAATAAAAATAACGATGAAGATGTCCCCTCGCAAAGGAGGTGGTGCACTTTCGTAGGCCTCTTGATCTCGCACACGAACTTGTATAAGGGCTTATAGATGCCTCATTCTCCTTCTTTTTCCTATAGGGATCTTATGTGATGAATGCCTTGAATTGGTCCTAAAAATCTATAACCTGCATGCATAGAAACAATAGAACACTATCAGTAGCATGAACAACCTCTCTGGATGAGGCTCTTATTAGCATATTTGATAAACATGATATATAATCATAATAAGATCAAAATGCAATAAAACTAAATTGTAAATGAGTGTGTAACTCAGGAAATAACAGTGCAAATACATTAAAGAAATCATATCTATGCTAAAAATAATTAATAAATCAAAGCAATAATAGATCTAAGATAAAAATTGGAAAATAATATCTAAAAACCTTAGGCTATGCCTACGGGCCACTGTCAATGATAGCGGCTGTAAAATGAAGCTCTTCTCATCGTGAACCAAGGGCTGTAGCACTAGATTCATTTCTAAAATTGATGTTCAAGGGTCACCTCTTGTGTTTGATACACTAGTTGGTGGTGAAGAATGGATGGATATAAAATCGGGTGCATAGATGTAGCTCAACTAGACAACACTTTTCTGCTCCTCAAAGGGGGCATGGATTCACTCTCTGATCGGCCAGGGCTTCACTGCACAAAATTTTGATATTCACAAATATTTTGCTTTGCTTGGAAGAGTCCATAAGTAGACCTCTTTGGTTCAGATCTAGATATGGATCTTACCTTCCTAGATAAGCCAATATCCAAATTTACATCCAACTAACCATACCGAGGGGAAAGCATCAATCACAAATTTGCATTGAAGGGGTAGTCAGGAGGAACTTTTGGAGTTCCACACCAAAATATGCCCACAAGCAATGCAAGGTGCAATCAAATTGCATAATATGGGCCCGTATTCATGAACAGACTATGCTTGGTGCTAGTCACTATTCAGAGCAATGGCTAGGTGTGGCTGCTCTCAACTTTAGCAGCCAGGTGTGGTAGCCGCTCGACTTGATAGCGACTAAGCTTGAATGGCTAAAACTACCCTTTTTGAATGGTTAGAACCACTGCTAGCTCTTGGAAATATCCAATATCATTCATATGGTATTTAGATATGCCCATATGAGTAGTCTCCTAAACATGACACATTTTAGGTGACTATAAATACCTCTTTTTGGGATACGTTATGGGAAAATATAGCGTGGAGAAAAAATAGACCACCTAGGGCCATGTTTTAAGGTGTGTGATGATCATTTATTTGATCAAAATTGGATACCCTGATCATGAGAAAGGCATGCATCCTAGAATTATTGCTTCCAAAAATATGGAAGGCTTAAATTTGTGAAAGCTTGGACATGTCCATTAGATTGTATCGCTCCAAATTTTTCACACCCTTACCTTCAGGCTATAGGATCCGTGCCCGGAAGGGGGATGTGAAAAGGATGTCATGGTACCTTGGACTGAGAGGACTTGTGAAGGTCCCACCTCTCAAGGGAGGTGTATATTGGTGATTTTTCGACGGATGGTGGGTTCACCAGGAAACATTTAATGGCAGTTTCCACACCTAGGTTGGGAATGTGTTTTATGTGTTCATTTTAGCCTTAAGCATTCAAATCCTAGGTTTGGCAAAAATGTGTCTAAGCTATTATATATGTAGATGCAAATTAAATGAATACAAAAAAGCAGAATTAAAGACAAAAAACAAAGAAATTACAGAATATAAAAGAAGAATACCTAATCCAGATGTCTGATGATGATTCTGATTCTTGAAGCAGTCAGGATCGCCTCTGATTTGACAAGATCGTCTGAGATCAGACAAGATCATCTGAGATCTGGTGAATTCATCAGAAAAATTCGTCAAAGACCTACAAACAGAGAAATAGGTGCAAAATACAGAAAATGCAACTATCCTAATAGAGGGAAACAATATAAAATGACAGCAACAATATCAAACTGAAGTTTGAAAATAGAAACATGAATGAATTATACTAATTTGATCACAATTATGGCTTAATTATGCATTTAATCTAGATGGGTGAACTCCAAAATGTAGAACAGAATAAAATACTAAATAAACTAGCTAATTGCAGAATAAAAACAACAGAGAAAAGATGGAGAAATGCAAACTTTAGGCATTGATTGCCTCAATGTTGACTGTAGTCGAAATCGTCTCGCATTGATACAAAATCGTCTTTGATTTGACAGGATTGCCTCCGATCTGAATAGGTTCGTCGACGATGATGTAAGCTTGCTTCGGCTGAAAAACAATATGGTACTTGCAACAAAATTGTATAGAACTAATGCAAAATAGAAACTTAGGATGTTTTAACATGTATGCAGTCGGGTTACAGGGAATTTCAGCCAGGGGGGTGCTAAGGGGAGGGCTTAGGATTAAATAGGCTTAGGAGGGAGGTTAGGAGGTTGGAGATCATCCCTATTTGGGAGATCTCCAATGGGGGAGGGTCTCTAACTGGTAGATATGCTTTTGCCCAGATTAGAGGCCTGTTGGAACATAAGCTAATTGTGCAAAATTAGTTTTGAGACAAGATCGTATAGACGTCCTAGCCTAGACGAAATCGTCAGATCTGGGGCGATATCGTCTGATCGATGACGATATCGTCAAACGGTCAAAAAAACCTCTAAAAATGGCACAAAAAAGGGGGAAACGGATTACCCGTCGGTTAACGGGCGGTTTGGGAGGTTAAAATTTGAATTTAAATTATTTACTAGGATGAATGTAATTATTATAATTTCATTGCACCAATTTTAGGGTGCTACATTTTGCCCCCTCTTTAGCAAATTTTTTGAAGAAAATATGTTAAAGATGAGTTCTTATCGATCTACGAGAAAACAAAAATTATTCCCATTTTTAGGCGACGATTCTTGGTCAAATCGTACGACAACTTACTATGGTGCCCCCTCCGTGTTTTTACCCAAATAGAACGTTTGAGGTAAAAACGCGAAAAAGCAAAATTATTTTTGAATAAAATTAAGAAAAATAGGGTAAAACCCTAATTCATTTTTACTGTTCATCTTTACTGGTTTTAGAGCTCTGGAAGCAAAAATGGTGGAGATGATGCACAGATCGATAGAGGTCCGGTGCGGGCTATGGGTAGGAGTCTAAACTTAGTTTAGAGTGATTTGTTAAATTGAATTGAACTTATTTTACTTGCATGTTTAATCACTTGAGTTTGTTTTTAATGATTGTTTGTTGTTTTGTTGTTTATGTTGCAGAGAGGATTGCTAAAGAGCAAGGAATGGAAATATGGAGGTTTGAGAGATGACTTGGCCGCTCTTACACGAGCAGAGCGGGATCGACTGGCATAGGCCGAGCTTACGACATGTGGCAGAGATGCCACAAGTGTCTATAGACATGGGGCTACTGACGGCCCTAGCAGAGAGATGGTATCCGGGTTCTTCCTTTTTCTGGCTACCTACAGGGGAGATGACTCCCACTTTGGAGGATGTATGGAGGATTCTAAGAATCCCCATACAAGGACGGTTGATCACTCCTGCGGCCAATCAGGGCCATGCTATGGGATGGTTGTGTGGTGACCTAAGCTTCACCCTGGAGAAGGGCGGAGTTAACATCGAGGCACTGCATCAGATGCCTAGGGCATCTAGACTGACACAGGTTTTAGCCAGAGTGGTTGGTGGACTTTTGTTGTGCCACCAAAGTGGGTGCAGGGTACCATGGATGCTAGCAGATGTGATCTGCGATATGCGAGACCATGGTTACAGGTTTCCTTAGGGCAACTATGTTCTATGTCGGTTGTACAGGATCCTGCATGGGGTCGTGTACAAGGGCGGCCAATGTCTAGTTATGACATCGCTCCTACAGGTTTGGTGCTGGGAGCACATTGCAGTGCGAAGGCCGGTAGGGCTTCCTCTGATAGAGATTGATGGGGAGAGGCCCCGAGTCTTCTACTGGTGGCTCCGAAGAGGGTCACAGTGACGGATCGACCTTTTGATGTCCCGGAGACTACTAGATGACCTAGTCCCAGACCAAATCACCTGGAGGCCATGGCGAGAGCACCCAGGGTGGTCCGAGGATGGACAAGAGTTAGCTCGTGTCAGGCGAGTTTGCTGGCTATGGATGGAGAGGGGAGAGGTGGAGCTCCACCACTATGACCGAGTTTTGTGATAGTTTGGTCTACAGTAGGGGATCCCATCTCTCAAGGATTATGAGTTTTCTCGGACTTTCCAGGATAACACCACAGTGAGCGGGGCTCCAGACATGCAGCGCTTTTGGAGTTAGGACTAGACAATGCCCCCATTCAGCCAGTGGATGGGGATGACATAGGGGTAGCCGATGGCTATGATGCCTGGTACACAGGCATCTACCCTCCTCGAATGACGAGGGCTCAGGGTTTGATACATGCAGTTGTGCATCAAATAGGGAGGTGACACCAGGCGACTATGGAAGTGGCCCAGGGTCACAGTGGGAGAGAGCAGAGGAGGCCACAGGCATAGGAGAGGCCATGACAGAGGGAGAGGAGGGAGGTGAGACCCCCTTCTCCATAGAGAGAGAGGCCACCATTGATCGATAAGGGCAAGGGTGTCGACACAGGGGAGAGTAGCGAGATAGCTACTCTTCGAGCGAAGATGATCCATCTCTAGGCACAGGTGCAGACATTACAGGAGGAGGCTACACGACACTGAGTTGAGGTGACACAGCTTCGAGAGGAGATTGCACGCCTCAAGGCACGAGGCGAAGGGGCGAGCACTGGGGAGCTGACATGGGCTATTTCCCAAATCACTTTCTATCAGACATTATACTATCAACTGGTGCCAGAGGAGGATAGACTACCCCTGCCAGCTAACATCGTAGAGCCAATCAGGATCGGGTCGTCGAGGACTTCGTCCCAATCGACGACTAGGACTCGCAATACTACACATACTACGATGGGGCCACCTCATCCACCTCAGGGCGGGGGAGGAGATGAGGCTGAGAGCTCGAGGGGTTCTCGAGGCTAGCTACTACACTACATTGTATAGATTGATATGATAGCATTTATTATTTTTGATAGAGGATTGAGTATGCCGAGGTATAGATTGTGGCATACCAATCCAATTTTGATGATGTATATATACTGTTGATATATATAGATGAGATATGTTTTTGATCATATGACTTGTCTTATGTAATTGTATGATGCTTTTATGTTTTGATGTGATTGATTTGATGATTCATGTAATTATGTCATTGGAAATATTATAATTTTGAATGTCATGCTTGTAAAATTTAAATAAAATAATCTGATGTAACAAATTGGTTGTATGTGATGAAATGTGATAAAAAATAAAAAGAGACTTCTAACAATAATTTCAAAGGACATTGTCGCTAGTATAGACCATTTCATGGAGTCGCTGCTCACTCGGTCGTCAAGCTAATCCCAGTATAGAAATATTGTTAAAAGTAAAAGAGTGCTTAAGAGACTGTCTTAAGACTTTGGTGCAATGGTGCAAATGATGATGATGATGGTTTGTTTTTCAGATTTTCATAAAAATAGTATGCATGAAATAATGTTAAAATGATTTTTGCTAGGCACAAATTCCTAAGTGTGATAAATTTTTTGGATAATTCCTTAGGAATTATACCATCATTGCAAAATTGAAGTTTGACACAATGACGTGAAATAATGATAATGTGCATGCGTAAAAGCATAATTTGTGTAACAAAATGATTTAAGTCATATGGTTTTCATGATTTTAAATAAATGGGGAATAAAAATTGTTACAATGATTTGCGCTAGGCATAGAATATGTAGGTATAGACTTATACCATCATCGTGAAAATCCAAAAAGAGATAGTTTTATTGCATGGTTGATTTTTGATAAACATAAAATATGAAGATGAGGACTTGCGCTAGGCATAAAATTCCAATTTTGGTTTTGGAACTATACCATCGTCGTGAAAGTTGACAATATATATATGTTTTGATTGTGTAGTTTTGAAAGAAATTTTGATTTTTCTATTATATAGTTGTATTTATGCTAAACAACTGTACTTGAAAGAAGAAAAGGAATCATTCCAAACAATTTGCAAAAAAAATATTTCAAAGTATTTTTAAGACAAACGTTAGATTTATAAGGAATCTCATGTGCATATGTGAGTTCATTTCCAATCTTGATTTATCATAATGATACACAAAAATCTCTCAAATACAAAATGTGTGTGCAATTGCATTGTTCATTTACCAGTTTTGAGCAAGATAATATGATACAAGTGATTTGAAGAAACCAAATAAGTGTTCATTAACCATGATGTAGATGCATATAACCATACTAGACTACTATGTAGGTCGTATTATCAAGAGCTAGCTAATCCATAAGCCGACATAGGTCTGTACAAAAGAAGGTCGCTAATGTGACAGACATATCGCCACGCTAGGAGTTACCCAAGGCCAAGCGGAGTTGGGCACAAACCACCTGTTATGGGGCTTACCTCACAGTTTTTGAATAATTGAGAATTCCAGGGATTCAAGCTCATCAACCCTTATTTTCTTTTCAAAGGGTAGGGAAAGGGATTTTATTGCTTTTGCTTTTGCTTTCTTTTGCTTTTTTTTTTTTCTTTTTTTTTTGTATTTTTGCTTGATAATTGAGATAATGCTTGAAATATTGTTGTAATGATATAAAATAACATTTTTCTTTTCTCTTTTTCTTGAACTTTTCTTTTCTTTCTATGCTAGGGATACTTGCTCGGATTAGCTATAGAGCAAGGGATTTTTATTCTGGGTAGGGGTGAGCTTGTCCTTTTGCCAATTCTCAAAGATTCTAGACCATGTGCATGATAGGATAGCAAGGGAAACTTTTCGCTCAAGAAATCACTTCTACTATGTAGCAAAACATGGAAATTAAAAATATAATCATTTTATTGTGAAAATATGTGCTTGGTTTAAGTAAATAACAAGATCAATTCTCTATGCTCAAACTTTATTTAATTGAATTTTGTGGACTTTGATATAAGAGAGATTAGTAATCATGCCAGATAAAATCAAGATATTTATTTTTGTGTTTGTGAAAGTGAGGGATTCCCAATAAATGCTAATTTATCCAAAATAATTTGAAACATATAACTGCAATAATTGTAAGAAAATATATATAAATGATTGTTGAGAAGTTTTGAGAATGTTGACTCTCTCTTTCTTCTTTATATTGTTTTGGTTTCGAAAGAGTCAAGAATATTGTTGTTTTTATTTTTATCATTTTTGAAAGAATTAACAAGTGCGATAACAAATAGTTTTGAAGATTTTGATGATTATGAATGTTTTTGGTGTTTTTGAATTTATAAATTGAAAGAAATACAAAATTGTGATTTTGAAATATTTTAAACAAATATATACAAGGATGAAATGACCAAATTTATACATAGTAACATTTAAGATGCAAAATATTCATGGGTTCTTTAAGTTATTTACCATCTAAGGTAGATAATTTGTATGCTCCTAATTCAAATTTAGTAGTAATAATGTATGGTCCAAGCCAGTTGGGCTCAAATTTACCTTTAAGGTCCTTAGTTGCATTAGTATTTTTTTGATTTTCTTTTAAAACAAGGTCGTTGATCTCAAAGGATCGATGACGAACTTTTTTAGCATATGATATTTTAAGCTTGTTTTGGTAGGCACGGATATGCTCCAAAGCATTGATGCATTTTTCATCTAGGAGTTCCAGCTGACTGAGTCTGCCAGCTCGATATTCATATCCTACTTTGGTATCTTGAAGTAGTAGAGCCAAAGAAGGAACTTCCAATTCAAAGGGAAAAAATGCTTCAGCACCATAAACCAAAACAAATGGTGAAGTTCCCATGGGGGTTCAAACACTAGTTCGATAGGCCCACAAGGTTGGATATAACTGAATGTGCCGATCACAACCGGCTTTATTGACCAATATTTTGAGGATTTTGATTAAGGTTTTGTTAGATGCTTCTGCTTGACCATTACCCTGAGGATAATAGGGAGTGGACCAGCGATGTTGAATCTTATATTTTTGGCATAATTTTTTAACATCTTTATTTTTGAAACAAGTTCCATTGTCAGAGATGATATTTGTAAGAATTTTGAACCTACAAATGATTTGATTAAAACTAAATTTAGATACTTGTGTGCCAGTGCAAGAAGCTAAAGGCATAACTTCGACCCACTTCATGAAATACTCAGTGGCAGTTATGATGAATTTGTGTCCATCAGATGACACAGGATTAATTTTGCCAACAATATCTAAGCCCCATTTTGAAAAGGGCCAAGGAGATGAAATAGCCTGTAGTTCTTATGTAGGTGCAAGGACAATGTCAGCATGTTTCTGGCACTTGTCGCAATGGCACACATACTCATGTGCATCCGTTTCCATGGTAGGCCAAAAGTATCCTATCCGAAGGAGCTTTTTAGCAATGACACTACCAATAAAGTGTCCTCCACAAGATCCATCGTGGGCTTCACTCAAGGCTGATTTGGATTCTTCTAAATTTAAACATCTTAATAGGATACCTTCAAAAGATCTCCTATACAAGGTATTGCCAATTATTACAAATTGACTTGCTCGTCTACGTAATAACCGACGTTGGTTTCTATTAGAATTGGCAGGAAAAGTCCCATTTTGGAGAAAATCAAATATATCCGTATACCAAGGTTTAGGAGTAGTTTCATTGATTAGAAACACATCCAAAGGTTCTAAGCATGACTTATTTGAAGTGGGTTCCTGGAGTCGACGAATAATGATAGTGGCATATTCATCATCTAACTCCAAGGGTAGGAGAGATGCAGTTGTGGCCATAGCATCAACTACACGGTTGCAAGTTCTAGGAATAGCTTCCAAGGTAACTTGATAAAATAGGGACATTAATTATAAAACATAGGCCTTATATGGGCACAGTTTATCATCTCTGGTCTGATAAACTTCATTAATTTGGTTTATAACTAGTTGAGAATCACCAAAAACTAACAAATGTTTAATTTTTAGTGCCAAGGCAGCTCATAATCCAAGGATTAGAGCTTCATACTCAGCAGTATTGTTGGTGTAAGCAAATGTCAATTTGAAGGATAGAGGAATAAGATGTTTTTGCGGGGATATTAAAATAATACCCGTACCAGCCCCACTCATGCATCGGGCTCCATCAAAGTATAAGGACCATTGTTCTATATGGTCTACCTCTAATTGAAGGCATTCATCAGGAAACTCGATGATGAGGGGATGGGTAGACACTAAGGGTGCAACAGCTAATTGATCTGCTATGATTTGACCCTTAACAGACTTCTGTCCTATGAATGTGAGATCAAACTCACTTAGAGCAAGAACCCACTTGGCTGTGTGACCCGATAAATAAGGTCAAATCATGAGATACCTTAAAGGATCATATTTGGCATTGACATAAGTTTTCTGACTAAGCATATGATGTCGTAATTTTTGCGTAGCAAACACGACTGCTAGACACAGTTTCTCTAACACTGTATAGCGGGTTTCATAACTGATGAAGGTTCGGCTAATATAATAATTAGCCCGTTCTCTTTTTTCATCATCAAGCTGAGCTAACATAGATCCTAAGGCAGAATCTGAAGCTGAAATATATAGAAGAAATGGGCGATCAGGTTTAGGCGGTGAAAGCACAGGTGGATTAAGGAGGTATTTTTTGAGAATTTCAAAAGCTTCTCTACATTCGTCGTCCCAATTAAAAGGGACATCCTTCTTAAGGAGTTTAAGAAAGGGACCGGTTTTGTCCGCCAGCTTATCGATGAAGCGACAGATGGATTGAATCTTACCTTGTAAACTTCATAACTCAGATATATTAGTAGGTGTGGGCATATCAGTGATGGCCGCAATCTTGAGAGGGTCGATTTCGATACCACATAAAGAAACTAAAACCCCTAATAGTTTACTAAACTTAACTCTGAACATGCATTTTGCTGGATTTAATTGAATAAGATATTCGCGTAATCGATTAAAAACTTTTCTCAAATCATCTAAATGATTATCTTCAATAAGAGAGCGAACTATAATATCATCTACATAATCATGTAGGATATCATGCATCATATCATGAAAAATATAAGTCATAGCTCGTTGATAGGTTGCCCCTGCGTTCTTTAAGCCAAATGGCATCACTTTCCAACAAAAAGTACCCCAGGGGTAATAAAGGCTGTTTTAGCCTGATCTTCGGAGCTATCCTGATCTGATTATAACCAGAGAATCCATCCATTAAGGACATCATCCCACTCCCAGCAGTAAAGTCAATGATTTGATCCATGTTTGGAAGAGGAAAGTCATCTTTAGGGCATGCAACATTAATATCTCTAAAATCTATGCAAAACCTGACTTTGGTAGCTTCTTTCTTGGTAACTAGAACTACATTTGAGATCCATTCAAAGATAATCAATAGCTTGTATAAAAAAAACATTCAGGAGTTTTTCTAACTCCCCTTTGACTAGCAGAGCCACTTTGGGATGCATTTTTCTAAGTTTTTGTTTAACGGGTTTAGCATCCGAATGGACCACTAGATGATGCATGACTACAGAATGGTCTAGACCTAGCATATCTTCATATGTCCAAGCGAAGACATCTTCATACTCTTTAAGGAATGCAATGTATTGTTCTTGTTTTTCTTGATTTAATTCTGATCCACTATTGATTATGTGAGGATTATCCTCAGTTCCAATATTAATTTTAATGACGTTTTCTACCTCCATGTGTAGATCTCTTTCAAAATTAGGTGGGGCAGGTGAAAAACCCAGTTCTTGTAATTATTGTAAGGTTAATTTTGATAATTCATCTTGAGGATTAGCGGTCTCAAGTTGGGCTATAGTTGGTATAGAACCATCAAAATAAAATCCATTGTGTAACATCTCTTCAACAGAGACATCATGGAAGATATCTCCTTCCAACTCTTCATCGGGGTCAACAATCATTTCAGGGTAAGCTATGGATAGCATGTTACACATAAATGACTGATTTTTTAGAGGCAAATCAACATGCCTATCCAAATAATCTTGATAACATATGAGGTGATCATCATCTTCAAAAGGAAAGGGTTGACCCTTACTAGGAAATAGGCCCACACCACAGTGGGCGAGCCATGGTTCTACCTCAAAAGGTTCTTTCATGCCATTTTGGAAAGGTCCCAAGCCTTTCCCTTTATATCCCATTTTAAGCAATATGGGTTTAGCTTTAATATATTCATTGGTAAAATAACATCGAGCATATCCCTCGTGATGAGTTTTGATATTCTAAGGGATTCTTCCCCAGTCATATCCTTTATAAATGAAGGCACAACTCCCGACTTGGTAAGTACTTCCCATAGGTTATGGGAGGCCCAAAGTACGAGGAGATGGTAGTAAGTTATTTAAAAGAATTGAATCTTGCATGAAAGCATTTGTTTTTTTTGATATTAGGATTGTGGATAATTCTGGTAAAAGTTCATCAGAAAGAGCATAAGATGTGGAAGGATTATTCCCTATATCTTTAGATGTGGAAGGGATGATAGATGTGTCTATAGGTTTTGAATTTATAGGGATTGAACATGAAGGATTGGATGTAGATTTAAGATCTTTTTGAGGTTCTAAAGTGATTTGTTTAGAAGATTGTTGATCTATATATGAGGATGAAACTAATGGAGGGGAAATAGGTGAAGTTATGGGTGTGTGTTTCACAGTTTTAGATGAAAAATAAGAACTAGGATGTGTGGAAGACAGAGTAGGGCAAAATTGCACTCCAACAGGTTTTGCCAAAGCACACATATCAAAGGGTCTAGGGTCACCATGGATAGTGACCAACTGATTTTTAAATTCAAATTTAACACATTGGTGTAAAGTTGATGAGACTGCTCGCATTGCATTGATCCAAGGGTGACCCAAAAGTATATTGTACGATGTCGGGCAATGTACAATAAACACGGTTGTTTCTAGGGTTCTAGGACCAACTTGCAAGGGGATGGTAATAACTCCACACATTTCTTGTGTTTCGTCATTAAAAGCTTTGATAATCATATCAGTTTTCTTCATTTCATCACTTCTAAAGCCAAATCATTGGTAGAAGTCAAAAGTGCAAATGTTTAGAGATGAGCCATTATCAATCAGGACTCGTTTAACAGCTACATCTCTAATTAGAGTAGTAATATATAAGGGATTGTCCTTATGTAAACTGTGTTGTGGGATATCTTTATCCCGAAAGTCAATACAATCAACCTCTCGAGTGATGATAGTATTGGCCATAGCTTCAGGTTGAATGTTTTGAGGTACCATCATTTGGCATAATGTAAGCATTAACTCATCCCTATGGGTGGGAGAGGATCTTAATAAATCCAAAAGGGAAATTATGGCTATAGTATTGGATAATTGCTCATTAATATTGTAAGGGAGTTTAGGTTGAACATGGGAAGCATGATTCCCTTTATTGGGATTTTTCAAAACAAATGGAGCTGATCCATCATTCTGATTTGGTTCTTGTTGAGAATTTTGAGCCTGTTGTCGGGTAACAACTCTGATGGTACCTACAATGTTATATTGAAGACGTTGAACTGGTCTTGGTCGAGCGTTTATGGCTTGTTCATTTGAGAGGAATTGATTAGAAGAAGGTCGAGTAGTAACTCTTCTAGGAAATGGTTCTTCTGGAACCATAGCATCTGTGACGGGTTGAATACGATCTGATTCATTTTCAGAACTATTCGATTGGTTTGAAGTAATGTCTAGTTCACTTTCAGTATCTGATTCTATATCACTAGAATCTAAAGTTTGAAAATTATGTAAGGGCCTGGTCGTAACCAGGGATAAGGCTGTGTCAAATATTTGAGGATCCTGAACAAGTAATTGTTCGCTAATGGTTCCTACATATCGGGTAGGAGGAGGAACATTATGATGTTCGATTTAATTGGCCACCTCTTTACCATGTCTTGGTAAAGGGTGTTGAAATATGTCTAATGTTTGATTAACATTTTGATTTTGATTTTGGGGAATGGTCTTTTGAGCGTTATTAGGAGAATTTTGTTTAGGTTGGAAGGCTTGCACTTCCATTTCATTATTATCAATCAAATCTTGTATTTTATGTTTCAACCTTTTACAAGCGTTGGTAGAATGTCCAGGTCCTCTATGGAAATCACAGTGTAAGTTAGCTCTGTATCCGGGTATAGTTGGATCAGGTTCTCGGATAGCTGGTAATTGGATCAAACCTCTTTCGAGTAATTGAGGTAAAATAGTTGATAAGGGTTGATTTAATCTAGTAAATTCTTGAGGAGGCTTATCAGGAGGTTTCAATATAAATTTTTCTGTTGTCTTCATTGTATTGACATTAGCAACATTTCTGCTGCCAGTGACTCCATCATCGACAACTTGTTTGTTTTTATATTGATTTTTGGATGTTTTCTCATCATCCTTCTTCCTACGTTGGCCTCTCCTAATGAGGGCATATTCTACTCTTCGAGCTAAATCTATAGCTTGATCGAAGGTAGTTAAAGTAGCAGTTGATAGCTCATACGATATTTGTTCTTGTAAATTATTAATAAAAATGTCCAACATTTCCCTATAAGGTAGCACAAAGTGCAGTTTTCCTATCAATTGCCTCCATCTAGCTAAGAAATCGGCAAAACATTCATCCTTGTCTTGTTTTAAGTTGTATAAATATTTGATGGTTACATGCCTCTCGATGTAGGCACTAAATTGATGGACAAATGATTCAGCTGTTTCTTCAAAGTTTCTCAAGGAATGAGTGGGCAATTGATAGTACCACTCTAATGCCATTCCACCTAAAATTTTTAGGAACATTTTTAGTAATAGCAAGTCATCATGTGATATATCATGACATGCTATCCTAAACATGTGAAGATGCTCTATGGGATCTTCGGTTCCTTTATATATAGGCAATATGGGCATGGGAAAATGCTTAGGGTATGGTTGAGCTACAACCATGGGATCCAAAGGTTGACTACATATCTCTCGATAATTGTACGAGGGACGATAGGGATCTATCTAGTCCATACGCGAAGCTAACTATTTCACCATGGCTTCCAGATTACTAGCTTGCCCCCCATATTGGTTCGGTAGGGCATTGACATGGGTTTTGTGAGCATATGATGGAGGGACATGAAGATTAGATGCTATGTTGCTATTGTGTAAATTGTTGGTAGGAAAAGTGTTATGAAGGAATTTTGAAGTTGTATTATGATGTATTCCAGATTGTTGAAAATTGGTGTTTGGCTTCGTTTTAGGTTTTTGTTTACTTGAAGCATATTGCTCAATAGTTTGGCAAAATAAAGTAGTGAAGGAAGTTTTCTTTTATGTGGGGATGATTTTAGGTTGAATAACAGGTTCCTTAGGAGGTTGAGTAACCTGTTGTTTTGACATGTTTTGCATCATAGTGACCATATCTGTATTGGATGGCCCAGCCTTATCACTTTCTTGATCAATGAAAGATAAGGGATTAGTGCACACATCATACATATATTCCATGGTTGCTTGAGTGTTACTAATTTGCCCTTTATCAATACGAACTGCCACATTAAGGGCGTCAATGTTATCATTGAGAAATTTCTGAAAATGATCTACGTTGTCAAAAGCAATAGTTCCATTTGGAGCTACTCTAGGGGATGAGGGTCCATCCTCTTTAACACTTTCTTCTTGTTCATTGTCTTCACCTAGGTCATGTTCTGGTTGATCTAGAGTTTTTCCTTCTAGAATTGGATCTTCAAGAAGGACATTTGGGTCTCTAGTTGTATCTTGTAACCAATCTTCTTCTTCTCCTTCAGTTTGTTTACCATTCCTAAGTTTAGGCATTGTGCCTTAATTTCAGATTTCAGCAAATATATATATATATATATATATATATATATATATATATATATATGCAACAAGTTTAAGAGGTATATATTAATTATATACCTACTACAATATCTAAAATGAAATGTTTAAGTTTTTGCTATGTTTTTTAGTTTTTTTGTTTTTGAAATAATATTGTAAAGACAACAAATAACACAATAAATGCAAGAAATAATACTGAAAGTAATAATCTAGTTTTCTATAAACAACTTATAAATATCATTAATGGGCTCGAGTTCTTCAAGAGTCATGAAGTGTTCTTCTTCAAATTGAAAGTTTTCTTTTAAAAATTTAATGAAAAGAGCTATAGTGATATTATCTGTCTCAGATGCTGGTTGATAGAAGTAAAGCTCGTGGCAATACTCTCGATATAACACAGCTCGAGGAACTCTATTCCATATTTCCCTATCTATAAGAACAACCTCTTGGTCTTCTACAAGACCTAGGAACTGGTGTACAATGGCTACGTTCTCGAGGTATTCCTCGAAGGTGAACAATTTTGAAGATACAAGAGCTCTCCTATAAGCTAACCATCTATGGCAGGCTCTCTGAAGTTCATGATAAAAGACAAGTTGATGAGGATCCAGGATTCTATCTAGGACTAGCCTCTTAATTTGTTCAAGTTATGTTGACCTAGATGAAATGACACTAAGTCTTCTATCAGGTTTGTCCCACAAGAGTTGATTTCTATCTGTTTTAGGCACACTAAGCACATAATTGATTTCTATGGCTGCCAATTGGTTTTCTACATTTATAGTAACTGCTAATATTTTCTTAGGAGCTACCATCTAAACATGATATTAAATTTAAATGATCTGAAATGCATCTATGTTTTAGTTGTTCTATTTTTTTTGTTTGTTTTCAAAAGGTTTACAATGCATTCACGTCGGGTTCACCAAAATGTATCACTCCAAAATTTTCACACCCTTACCTTCAGGCTATAGGATCCATGCCTGGAAGGGGGATGTGAAAAGGATGTCACGATACCTCGGACTGAGAGGACTTGCGAAGGTCCCGCCTCTCAAGGGAGGTGTATATTGGTGATTTTTCAACGGATGGTGGGTTCACCAGGAAACATTTAATGGCAGTTTCCACACCTAGGTTGGGAATGTGTTTTATGTGTTCATTTTAGCCTTAAGCATTCAAATCCTAGGATTGGCCAAAATGTGTCTAAGCTATTCTATATGCAGATGCAAATTAAATGAATACAGAAAAGCAGAATTAAATACAAAAAATAGAGAAATTACAGAATATAAAAGAAGAATACATGATCCAGATGTCTGATGATGATTCTGATTCTTGAAGCAGTCAAGATCGCCTCTGATTCGACAGGATCGTCTGAGATCAGACAAGATCATCTGAGATCTGACGAATTCATCAAAAAAATTCGTCAGAGACCTGCAAACAGAGAAATAGGTGCAAAATACAGAAAATGCAATTATCCTAACAGAGGGAAACAATATAAAATGACAACAACAATATCAAATTGAAGTTTGAAAACAGAAACATGAATGAATTATACTAATTTGATCACAATTATGGCTTAATTATGCATTTAATCTAGATGGGTGAACTCCAAAATGCAGAACAGAATAAAATACTGAATAAACTAGCTAATTGCAGAATAAAAACAACAGAGAAAAGATGGAGAAATGCAAACTTTAGGCACTGATTGCCTCAATGTTGACTACAGTCTAAATCATCTCGCATTGATACAAAATCGTCTCTGATTTGACAGGATCACCTCCGATCTGAATAGGTTCGTCGACGACGATGTAAGCTTGCTCCGACTGAAAAACAATATGGTACCTACAACAAAATTGTATAGAACTAATGCAAAATAGAAACTTAGGATGTTTTAACATGTATGCAGTCGGGTTACAGGGAATTTTAGCCAGGGGGTGCTAAGGGGAGGGCTTAGGATTAAATAGGCTTAGGAGGGATGTTAGGAGGTTGGATATCATCCCTATTTGGGAGATCTCCAACGGGGTCTCTAACGACGCAGACATGCTTTTGCCTGGATTAGAGGCCCATTGGAACAGAAGCTAATTATGCAAAATCAGTTTTGAGACAAGATCGTCTGGATGTCCTAGCCTAGAAGAAATCGTCAGATCTGGGGCGATATCGTTTGATCGGCGACGATATCATCAAATGGTCAAAACAACCTCTAAAAATGGCACGAAAAAGGGGGAAACGGATTACCCAACGGTTAACGAGCGGTTTGGGAGGTTAAAATTTGAATTTAAATTATTTACTAGGATGAATGTAATTATTATAATTTCTCTGCGCCAATTTTAGGGTGCTACACAGACAATCAGGTATCTTCAGCACTACTATAGGCTTTAGTGCTACTATAGATCCGAAAGGAGGAGAGCTACAAACTTAACTATCATATTTATTTTTTTCCCCAGCAAAGGGTAAGCTTATGATAGTTGTTGGCAGTGAGTTGTAAGATGAATGCAATTTGACATGATCAAGTGATATTTTGTTGACTTTTATGACTGTTGATATTATGACTACCCCCTCAAACGACAAGTCCATGAGGTAAGGACAATGAATAAAGCGACGAGTCACTTGACCAAGATGAATGATGTGGACCCTTTTAGAGGTTTTCTTTGTTGTTATAGGGCAAGCCCCATTTCAGGTGTGATTTTAACCATTTTTAGTAATTGTACATCTCTATCCCATGGAGCGGTCTGGCCACAATGGACTTTTTAGGGAATTAAGGTGATAAAAATTCCATTCAATTTTATGTTGAACCATTATATTTGATAATATGGTCAATGTTATATGCCACAATCATGGAAGGAGCATACATCATTTTATCATTACCTTCGATGAGTTGATGAACCTAATTTTGGTAATCTTAAGTCAAAATCCTAGCCTTGGCGACAATTAGGAAATAAGCTTAAGTCAAATCCTAATCCTGGGTGGAAATTAGGAGATAAGGTTAATTATAATCCTAGTATTGTTGAAAATTAGGATATAAGATTAAGTCTAATCCTATCCTTGGTGTCAATTAGGATATAAGCTTAAATCAAATCCTAGTTTTAGCAACAATTAGGAGACAAGCTTTAGTCTAATCCTAGCCTTGGGTGGAAATTAGGAGACAAGCTTAAGTCTAATCCTAGCCTTGGTTTCAATTAGGAGATAGGCTTAGGTCAAATCCTAGTCTTGGCGATAATTAGGATATAAGCTTAAGTCTAATTCTAGCCTTGGAAAAAATTAGGAGATAAGCTTAAGTCTAATCCTAGCCTTGGAAGCAATTAGGAGATAAGATTAAGTCTAATCCTAGCCTTGGCGATAATTAGGAGATAAGCTTAATTCTAATCCTAGTCTTTGGTGGCAATTAGGAGACTAGTTGCCTGATTTTCTTGAATTTGTTTTTGATATTTTGCTTGTTTACCCCAAGGAAGGAGGGTGTATGATTGTCTTTAGCAATGATTCTTGAACGAATGCACTTAGCAATGATTAAGCATTTAAATGTTGATTTGGATTATACATGTTGTTATTATGACCAATGGGGTTAGAAGATGTCGTTGGGGCATTTAGGGTGACCAAAGGATTTTATGGATACCTTTGGGGATTTTTGGATTGACCAAACAGTTTATGGATATCATAGGAACATTCTAGGTTGACCAAAGAGTTTATGGATACCTTTGGAACATTTTAGGTGACCAAAGGCTTTATGGATACCTTTGGGGCTTTTTGGGTGACCAAAGGGTTTATGGATATGCTTGGGTCATTTTTGGGTTGACCAGAGGGTTTATGGATACCTTTGGGGAATTTTGGGTGATCAAAGGGTTTATGGATACCCTTGTGACATTTTTGTGTTGATGAAAGGGTTTATGGATACCTTTGGAAAATTTTGGATTGACCACAGGGTTTATGGATACCTTTGGAGCATTTTGGATTGACCAAAGATTTTATGAAAACCTTTGGGGCATTTTGTGTGACCAAAGGGTTTATGGATACCTTTGGGGCCATTTGGGTGACCAAAGAGTTTATGGATACCTTTGGGGCCTTTTGGGTGACCAAAGGGTTTTGGATACCTTTGGGACCTTTTGGGTGACCAAAGGATTTATGGATACCTTTGGAATGTTTTGGGTTGACCAAAGGGTTTATGGATACCTTTGGGGCCTTTTGGGTGACCAAAGGGTTTATGGATACCTTTGGGACATTTTGGGTGACCAAAGGGTTTTGGATACCTTTGGGGCCTTTTGGGTGACCAAAGGGTTTATGGATACATTTGGGGATTTTTGGGTGACCAAAGGGTTTTGGATACCTTTGGGGTCTTTTGGGTGACCAAAGGATTTATGAATACCTTTGGGGCCTTTTGGGTGACCAAAGGGTTTAGGATACCTTTGGGACCTTTTGGGTGACCAAAGGGTTTATGGATACCTTCGAGGCCTTTTGGGTGACCAAAAGGTTTTTGATACCTTTGGGGCCTTTTGGGTGACCCAAGGTTTTTGGATACCTTTGGGGCCTTTTGGGTGACCAAAGAGTTTATGGATATATTTGGGGCCTTTTGGATGACCAAAAGTTTTTGGATACCTTTGGGACCTTTCAGGTGACCAAAGGGTTTATGGATACCTTTGGGGCTTTTTGGGTGACCAAAGGGTTTATGTATACCTTTGGGTATTTTTGGGTTGACCAAAGGGTTTATGGATACCTTTGGAACATTTTGGGTGACCAAAGGATTTATGGATACATTTGGAACATTTTGAGTTGACCAAAGGGTTTATAGATACCTATGGGGCCTTTTGGGTGACCAAAGAGTTTATGGATGCCTTTGGGGCTTTTTGGATGATTGCTTAATTATTTGATTGCTGATTAGGGGAGTGCCCTGGTTGATTCTTGAAAATGTTCATATTTTTATTTTATGTTATGGATGCAATGATGAATGCATAGCCTAAATGATGATGTGATTATTCTTATGTATGAAATGTATTGATGACATGCACTATATATATGATGGATGTATGATTAGATGATATGATATAAATATGTAGATGTACTATTTATGATGTATGCATGTATGGATGCAATGCTTATTGTTAAATGCATGTTTAATTTTGATTTAATTGTATGAATCTAATTTATGTTGTTATGATATGATGAATGCAATGTGTGTAATGTATTATTTACATGATGTTGTTCTAATGTAAATGAACTTGTATGCTTTAATTATTTTTAACATAAGGAATGAATGTAATATGTGTTTAACAATCTAATGGAAGAAACCACCAAATGTATAAAAATCATGAATGAAAATGATAAATCTTATCATAAGAATTAATAATTTTAACACCCATATATGAGATGAAGACTTTGAGATATATGTTGTGATATATGAGATGATTTGATTTATGACATGATTTGTTGCTATTTAGGAATATTTGAGGTTTTCCATGAGACTCAAACACCCTAGTTAATTTATCAAAAGTTGTATACTGACCATACAAGACTCATAAAAGATAATATTTTTGTCATGAAGACCCAGATATTCATTATCCCTATGTGTGCAAATGAATATATTATATGAAACATAAGCATACCCCAATGCTAGGAGGGATTCATTCAGCCCATTGTTGTATTGGGGATCCTCAAATATTCATCATGATCCTAGGTTGGACTCAGTTGAATTAGACCATTAGGCGATACATCACCTAAATCTAGCTATTTTTGCAAATTGCTTAGAACTACCCTAATGCTAGGTAGGATTCATTTAGCCCATTTATGTATTAGGGATCACTCAATGGTTTGGGAAGATTGATCATTCCAGGGATTCAAGCTCTTCACCTCCTTCTTTTCTTCAAATTTATTGGGATACTTGCTCATGCATAGTGATGATAATCACTGTTTATTTTGTATTTTTTTTTTCTTTTGTTTTTATCAAAGGATTTATGCAGTGATGATAATCACTGTTTATTTTGCTTTTGAATTTTTCTTTTTTTTTAGGATTTTTGCTTTTTTTGATGAAAGCAAGGGATTTCTTTGGCTAGGGTGGAGCTTGTCCTTTTTTCAATGATCTAAATCCTAAACCATGTGCATCACAAGATGAGCAAGTTAAAACCTTTCGCTTAGGATGCCTAGTACCACTTGGTGGTGTTCATCGTCCCTAGTTCCAACCAATATTTTAGTTTTTTGATTAATGATAAGATCATAATATATTCTAGGTACTATCACAATTAGACCTCATCTTCTACTAGTGAAGATAGTTTTCTACAAAATCTGATAAAATCACTAGGTATGGTTGAGTGACCAGAAAACCCTAGTATAATCCTTATAACAACAGAAAGGGGTTTGTGTTAAAAATATAGCTACACACCTAGGTGGTGGATGATGATGGATATGTGATGCATAATTGAGATACAAACATGGTGTCATTTGTAAGATTGCAAAAACAATTTATCCTAACACAAGTGTGGTGGATGCAACATGCCTAATGCAATGCAACTATATGGATGCAAATGCAAAATGCAAATGTTTTTGTATTTTATTGCGATCAATAATTTTTGTGCTTTTGTGTTTTGTATTTGACCAAAGGGATTTCATTCCTTTGGATCCTTTCATAAGTTGACCAAAAGGCTTATGATACCTTTGGAGCTTTTTGTGAATTGATCAAAGGTGCCATGATGCCTTTGGAGCCTTTTGTGATTTGACCAAAGGATTTATGATACCTTTGGAGCCTTTTGTGAGTTGACCAAAGGGCTTATGATACCTTTGGAGCTTTTTGATTTTGATGTTTTCTTATTTGTTTGGAATTTTAGTGTTTTGAATTGTTTTTAAATTTTGATTTTCAATTGTTTTTGAAATTTTGATTTTTATGATTTTTGTTTATTTTTATGGCTCTTAGGAGAAACGTTATGCTACATCAAGTGCCCCCAGTGTTTGCCACTTAACGAGAGAGAGGAAGGTGCTATACCTTTAGAATCCTCACTTTGCCTCATTGAACTTGAGGTGGGTGATAATGTATGACACCTTGAAGACCCCTAATGTGCATTGTGTTTGATGCACTGTGATTGGATTGGATAGACAGAGTAGTATAAACTGCTCCCCCCTATTGTGATGTGCAATGCCAATATCTCGATGAGATAATATGAGCACAAGAAAAATGTTAGATGATGCCATAAGTTGCGTAGATTGATTTTGATACTCTTGTTTCTCTGTTACAACACTGATCATTCCCACAAACTCTTGGGGAGGCATATTAATGTGCACCTGATTAGGTTGCTTGACTTGGTTGGCAGGTGCTATGTTTGCTTCATGTGCATGCAAGGGGTCTTGGAAGACTCCTATATGAAGATCTTACCTATCGATCATATATTGTACTAAATATCTAAAGGGATGACATGTCTAAATGTCATGACCTCTTTGTTGATGATACAAGAACTATAGATTTTCTCTATGCATCTTTGATCTATGATTATTTGGTTTCAATGGATGGATCTCCAGAAGATTTATTCTTCATGCCTCATATAATAGATCAAAGAGTGATGCTAATGTCTCTATAAAATAAGTATATTGTCTTTGTGGCCAACGTTTTTGGCCCTATATCTGATTATGTTTCATATGATTTTGGGCCAAAGGAGGCTGGTCTTGGTAATTATGTCGCACTGGTAGAGGTGGTGCTACCTAGTTTGAGGATTTCGGGATACTAAAAACAACTTGATTGACTGGGGTCACCTTTTGTTGCATGTTTCCACCTTTAATATTCTTGTTTGGAAATTCTCTTTTGTGGAGTTGAATATCACCCTCTTGGAACTTGATGTCCTCTATGACCTTGGCCTGTGCTAAGGCCTCCTTGAATTTTTGACACTGTTGTAATTGCAAGAAGGGATATTTGTTTCAAACAACTTCTTGTAAACATTTGAATGAGCTCTGTTGTTGGTAATGTGAAAGGTAAATTTAACATCACCTTCCTCCATTTATTTCCATACTCAATGATTGGCTCATCATCAAGTTGATGAAGGCTTTCCAAGTCAGTCAAGTTTATTGTTTTATTAGCACTAGAGGCAAAGCATTCCAAAAATAGCTCGGACAATTGCTAAAAAGTTTTTATGCTATGATGTGGTAGATGATTATACCATTCCAAAGCATCCCCAACTAGCATTGTAAGAAATATTCTCAACACCAAGGGGTCATTATATTGAAAATGGAAGCACGTATTGATGAATATTATCACGTGCTCTTGTGCATATTCGTCATCTTTGAATTTTTCAAGTTGAGGCATCTTGAAATTTTATGGGTATGTTGGTGATGACACTGATGGATGCAAAGGCTAGTTGCTAAGATGGTTTAGAGTAGGTTTTTGATAAATCAACCTTTTATTTTGTTTTTCGAATGAATTTATCCGATCAGCTAACACTTTGTATGGCCTTGATGAAATGATATGATCTTCCTTTTTTCACCCTTGATTAGGTAGAGGGGTCCACTTTTGATGTTGAGGTTGATGATAAGTGTAATCATTAGGTACCTCATTATAAATGGATTTAGGGTAAGCATCCACTTCTTCCTGATGTTGCCATTAGGACTCTTCATATGATTCCTCATCGTATTGATCCTAGTACTATTGAGGAGTGTGAGGTTCTTGATGAAGACCAGATAAAGGCCTTTTATGTTGAACATGATTTTAGCATGACCAAGAGGAAATACCTTGAGATTGCACTGGATGCCTTATGCATTGTTGCATCTTCTAGGTGCTAAAATTTATGTAACGCATTTTGCACTTGCTCTTGTTGTATCCTTTGTTGTTCTTGTATCTTTCATTGATACAACCTTTGTGGGTGTGCTCGTTATGATTCCACCCATTGTTGAGTTAATTGTTGTTGATCTAATGAGAGTTGATCCACACATTATTGTTGGTTAAGTTGTGGCCTCAATGCCTGATGTGTGTGATCCCATTGTTCAATTATATGGGGGATATGTACCATCGTATTGGAAATATGAATCGGTTTGTCATGTCTTTTACCCCTAGTAGGATCTATCACTTGTTTTCCATGCTCCTTAAAGGTTGCATTGACTTGATACTCTAGTTTATGAGTAGGCTCTGTATAGTATGACGATGCAGATATACAATGTGGTTACCCCATGTACTCTTCACAAGTAGTAGGAGTGTGACTTGTGTCCTCTTACTCATCTATGAGGAATGCCACATATTCAGTATTAGAAGTAATCTTTATATATTTAAACTGCACAAAAGCACAATGTGTATATGCATAATGCTCTCTATGAGGAGTAGGGTGATGACTTGATCGATCAAACAGGTGGTTTATTCGTCCAGGCTAGGCCATGGTATGCTCTCATTTTCATATTTTGATTTATGTATAGAGAAATTTGGGATGTGAGCCTATGACATTGACCTACTAGGCACCTCAGTAGGTGGATTGTTCCTTATATAGAATTCTATCAAGGTGTTCAAGTCAGGAAGTTTTCCTAGAGGACGTATGGGTGCTTCCCTAGTAGGGATATCTCAAAGGTTTAACCCTTTATGGATGGTATTGATGTCATAATAGAACTTGGGACACCCTTCAGGGAGGGCTATGTTCCCTAGACTGATTTAGAGGTGTTCGGTGGTTATGGAACATGATTCCCTCTCTAGATTGGAGGTCTTGTTCATAATGGGGGGTATCTTGGCCATAATTTTTGTTATAAAGATTTTTGACTTTCAAAAAAAAATTGTGGGTGTTATATATCAAAATGATCAGTGTGACGAGCTGACCACAATGGTCTATGACTCCAAAAAGTGACTTCTGGGTCAAAATTTTATATTTTTGAAATAATTAGCCAACAAAGGCTTGTGGGAAAATGCCCACTTTTAGGAATTTTTAGGATATTTTGAAGCATGAAGAGTTAGGACTCAAAATTTTTGTGAGAGGTGCACAAGGGGCTAACTAAAACAAAAAAACAAATTTGGTAATTTTTGGAGTTGTCTAGCCCATTTTATGACTATTTTATTGCAGTTTTTCCCTATTTTTGGCTTCAAAAATAGAGTAATCATAAAACCAAAATAACTTTTTATTATAGCTCCAATTTGCATGATACTTGACCCGTTGGATGCAAAATCAAGAAGTAGTTTTTTTTCAATAAATTTATTTGAAAAAATAGGGTTAGGGTTTGGTCCCAGATCAAGAATCTTAGGTTGATTACCCAAACAATAAAGAAACACACAAAACAAACAATATGATTATCTCATTTAAGGATTAATGTCTATTCCCTAAGCTATATTGTGTGTTTTCAAATTTGTTGATAGCTACAATATAACTCTCATCATTTTTTGCATTGCATTGATGATATACTTAGATTTTTAAAGAGATTTCACCTATATACTCGCACAAGTCAAATATGGTAGTGAAGTCCATACTCAATGAGGTAGCATAGGTACTACCAACCCTCATCCAGCACACCGTGCACAATGATACACACTTTTGAAGATGAGTGCATGCTATTTTGCATGGATAGGACAATTATTGGGTCAGCCTTAGCCATGAATGGGTCCCGATGATACAATGTCAAGCGAGCCAACCAAGTGGTAATGACATCCACTGTTGTTCTTGATCAAAGGGTTGGATGTGAGAGCATGTTAGGATCCTATCCTAACACCATTTTGTAATTCTCATTTACTTATGTAATGACCCACTTCCAACGTGGGGGATCCCATTATGATATTATTTTGTAATACTTTGTAATGTATGTGGCAAGTAGGATTCCTAGCCAAGTGGCGCCATCTCATGTAACCATTTTTATCAAGATTGTAACCGATGGTAGGTAGGAGATTCTAGCTCGAGTGGCATTTTGCATGTAAGCCAACTCTTGAGCCTTTAGGTAGGGTTGCATGAAGTTTTTCTTTAAAATATATGAAGCCATGTACGAATTCATCCTTTTGCAAGCTAATGAAATATTGAAGGAGGTTGCCCCCTCGAAGAGGCCTACGATTCTATGTTATTGTGAGATTGTTCCATTTTTGCATTTGATTTCTACATAGTGTTATTGAGTTATTTGATGTATTTGAGTTATTTTTTAGTATTTTATGTGAGTGTGCTTATTTTTAATAGTGAGATCCTAACAAGTGGTATCAGAGCGCTTTCTAGGGCCGAGTTCTACTGCAACTGAGATGACTTTTGCCAGCCATTCTACTTGTTAGGTATAAATTTTTGTGTGTTTTTTCATTTCTATTTTTCCTTTATTAAAAAAATCCAAAAAAATATAGTCTTTTTTTGACCAAAAATCTAGAAAACACAAAAAAATACAGTCTCTGTTTTAGTAGTTGTGTAGGTTAGAAACCCTGTGCTAGGGGTTTTAAAATATCATGAAGGAGCTATCATTATTGGCTAAGCTAGATAGCCCATAAAGCATCTAGTGAAGTGAGGGGCGATCAGGCTCCAATACCCAGGCCTTAGACAACACTCACGCACGGACTTGAGCTCCCACGCATCTTCGGGTGTATCGAGAGACAATCTAGGTTTAAACAAAATTTTATCCATTAGGAAGCTTTTTGGCCTTGTATTATCCATAGTCCATGGGACACAACATCCCGGATGATCACCCTCCCGTACTTTCAGAGAGGCAGATAGTGTGCTCAAGGGTATGTGTGGAATCCTCCTTGGGTAGTGGCCTAAAATATTGGTCCGAGCACTATTGTTCATCACTACGGTATAATAGAGGGCCTATGGGTATTACATACTCCCTTACTTAGCATACCCTGGTTCTACAAAACATAACTTCCACCTACAAATCAACACCATCCCTGTTCTGCTAACCTGCATTCACAACCCCAAAAGTGAGCATACGAAGAAGGCATTCCTTATCATAGAAAACAAACTTGCATGCACCAATAGTTAGGATAGATTTTGCAAGTGTCTACAATAGCCCGTGGTCAAAAATAGAATAGTCAGGACAGTGATAGAAATAGTCGGTAATAATAGAGATAGTCAGGTCGATAGTAACAACCCTCTATAATAGTCCAGAATTATAGACTTCTAGTGTCAGAAATAGTATTGTCAATGTTAGAGAATCCCTAGGGTCAGTGATAGGAACCATGTCAGTAATCACAATATAGGTGATAGAGGAAGGAATATGATAGTGATAGGGTGGTCAGGGTGCAGACTATAGGTCAGAGACAGTTGATCCTAGACCCCAAATTTTGAACTGTAACTCCAAATCAGAAACCAACACCAAAAAAAAAAAATTTTATTAAAATAGGGATATCTCTTCACATAGAGCTTAGATTGACTCAAAAATTTAGTAGATAATTCTACACTCTATTCTAGATAAAATTGTCCTTGGCAGCCCTTGGTCAAATTTTGCACCAATTTTCCAAAAATAGCAATTTTTTATTTTTCTTGCTAAGGCCATAACTTTTCAACGGTCAATCAAATTGATCCAAATTTTTGGGAATAGAAGCTACTTGTTATTCTGCACCAAAGACCCTCAAGGACTCACTGGTGAAATTTTAAGTCCAAGTGGAAGAAATTACCTTGACATCGACTTACAACCAATAGGAGATCACAAAAAGTCAAGAAATTCAGTATATCTCCTCATTGAGCGCTCAGATCAAACAACCACCGAAGTGGACCCTATTCTAAAATCAGTGTTGCAATCCATTTCCCAAATTAAATTTTGGACCCTTACTAAAAATAGTAACTCCTGAAATCCCACATCTATTTTTAGTAACTGAGTAAAAGAGGGCTCACAATGGCAAGCGGCACCCATGGACAAAAGGAGCTAGAAATTACCACAATGTTGGCCGATATGCAAAAAGCCCTTGACTACTTGACCACTACAAACCACACCATAAGAGAAGAGATTCAAGAGCTCCGAACGGATCAGGATACCACTAGAATCCGCTTAGAAAAACAACTTACAATGGTGGAGACACAATTGCAAGGTACTCTCACATCTGAACACCAAGCTGAAAACTCTGAACGAGGTCGAAGAAGGGAAATAGAAGACCGAAGAAGGGGAACTGAAGACACTCACTATGACCATGATCCGACCTTCAAAATGCCTAAATTAGATTTTCCTAAGTTCAGTGGAAAGGATGTCGATGGGTGGTTATGTCGGGTTGATCAATTCTTTAGACTCCACAATGTCCCTATATATCATCGGGTTCAGATGGCTTCCTTCAACTTAGAATCTGAAGCCTTACATTGGTTCCAATGGCTACGAGCCACTACCCCTGATCTATCTTGGGAGGACTTTGAGTCCCAAATACTCACCCGATTTGGCCCTAATGACTATGAAGACTTTACAGGAGCATTGACAAAGCTGAAACAAACTACCACAGTTCATGATTACCAGACACAATTTGAGAAATTGGCCAATAAAATAAGGGGCTTGAATGAGGGATTTTTATGAGTTGTTTCGTGAGTGGGTTGAAATATGATCTCCAGGATGAAGTCAAGATGTTTAAACCACAAACCATGATGGAGGCTATCAGTTTAGCCCGATTGGCCGAATCTAAACTCTCAGCTCAATGACGGACACCATGATTTTCTCAAGCTCGACCTCCCTTTCCTCCTCGGTTCTAAAATAATACTGATAATAAACCTCCTACTCCTAAGTGACTGACTACAACTGAGATGGATGCACGTCGCGCCCAAGGGCTATGTTATAATTATGATGAAAAATTTGTGAAGGGGCATAGATGTGCAAATAAGAGATTGTTCTTAATAGATGTAGAGGAACCCGATAGTAGTGACCATAGTGATGAGGAGAGTGACACAACTGAAGCACCAACTCAATAGGAAGAGGAAACCCAAGACCCTCAAGCAAAAATTTTTATCCATGCTCTTGTCGGGGTTACCACTCCACAAACCATGAGAGTTGTGGGTTTTTCAAAGGCCAACGCCTTACTATTCTTATTGATTTAGGAAGTACACACAACTTTATTGATCCTCGAGTTGCTAAGCAGGCCAATTGCTATATACACACATGCAATTCCTTTGAAGTCATGGTGGCAAATGGAGGCACTTTACCTTGTAAAGGTAAATGTCACAATGTTAAAATAAATATGGGGGATTATGAACTCAAACAAGACATGTTTGCCCTCCAATTGGGAGGATGTGACATTGTGTTGGGATCCCAATGGTTGAGCACCTTGGGCACTATCAACTGGAACTTTGCAGAACTATGGATGCAGTTTTCACAACATGGACAAACACACACCCTCCATGGTGCCAAAATAGGCCCTTCCCAAATTGTCAGTTCCAATCGTATGGAGAAATTGTTGAAAAAGTCATCCCACGGGGTCATTGCACAAATATTTTCAATTCAACCAAGCACTTCCATAGTGGATCAAATTCTAGCAGATTTACAACTTGTTCTAACCAAGCACGATGGCATTTTTTAGAACCTACTACCCTGCCACCTCGTCGCTCACATGACCATGCTATTCCACTACTACCAGGTAATGCACCACCCAACATCAGACCGTATCGGTATCCTCATGCTCTCAAGTCTGAAATCGAGCAGATGGTACAAGAATTGCTCAAAGTTGGTGTCATTCGATCGAGTACCAACCCTTACTCTTCTCCAGTTTTACTAGTTCGCAAGAAGGATGGCTCATGGCGATTGTGTATAGACTACCGTGAGCTCAACAAAATTACCATCAAGGATAAATTCCCCATTCTGGTAGTGGATGAATTGTTGGATGAATTACATGGAGCTATGTACTTCTCCAAGTTAGACCTTCATTCTGGCTACCATCAAATCAGGCTCAAGGATGAGGATATCCCCAAAACTACATTTCGTACTCATGAAGGTCACTATGAGTTCTTGGTAATGCCATTTGGTCTGACAAATGCTCCTTCCACATTTTAGATCCTGATGAACAACATATTTCACCCTCTCCTATGGAAGTTCATCCTGGTTTTCTTTGATGATATCTTGGTTTATAGCCGCTCATGGGAAGAACACCTTATCCATGTGGATCAGACATTACAACTATTGGCACAACATCAACTTTTTGCTAAGCGGTCCAAGTGTTCCTTTGGTCTAAATGAAGTGGAGTATCTAGGACACATTATCTCCAAATATGGCATCAAGGTCGACCCCAAGAAGATTCAGGCAGTTCAGGACTGGCCAAAACCTCACACTCTCAAGGGGCTTCGAGGATTCTTAGGGCTTACAGGTTACTACCACAAATTTATTCGTAATTATGGTAAAATAGCAGCCCCCTCACATCCATGTTAAATAAGGACTCTTTTACTTGGATGGGGCCCACTGACCAAGCCTTCCTCGAATTGAAGCATGCTATGACCACAACACCAGTTTTAGCCATGCCAAATTTTTCCAAGCATTTCGTCATTGAAAGTGATGCTTTCGATCATGGCATCGGGGTCATGTTGATGCAGGAAGGGAGACCCTTGGCTTTCACTAGTAAGGCACTCTCTGATCGTAACTTGGGAAAATCTACATATGCCAAGGAGATGTTGGCCATCTTACATGTTGTAACTCATTGGCGACCATATCTCATTGGGCACCATTTCTCCATTAAAACAGACCATCAGAGTCTCAAATACTTCTTGGAACAATGGGTTGCTACCCTAGAACAACAAAAATGGGTTTCTAAACTCATGGGATATGATTATGATATCACCTATAAAAAGGGCAAAGAGAATCTTGTGGCTGATGCTCTCTCTCACCAATTTGAGGCCCTCAGTATGTTATGTGCCATTTCCTCACCTGTTCCTCAATGGATAGATTCCTTATGACAAGAGGTACTTCAGGATGCAGACTTGAAAGCTTTGGTGGCATCGCTCCGTGATGATCCTACTTCATTCCTAGGCTACAATTGGGATGGCCATGACCTACGTTATCACCAATGCCTTGTTCTTCCTCGCACGTCCCCACTTCATGAGCTTTTCATGAAGGAACTACATACTGCTCCCTCTGTAGGCCATTCAGGATTTCTTAAAACATATGAACGCCTCAAGCGCACATTCTTCTGGAAAGGTATGAAATAGGACATCCATGATTTTGTAGCAGCTTGTGATACCTACCAATGGATGAAAGGTGAAACGGTACGTTCTTCGGGTACTCTTCAACCCTTGCCCATTCCAGATCAGGTTTGGACTGATATTTCCATGGATTTTATAGAAGGGTTACCTAAATCTGGTGGTAAGTCTATTATTCTTGTGGTGGTGGATCACCTTTCGAAGTATGCTCATTTTTGTTCCCTTGGCCATCCTTACACAACCTCCACCATTGCCCAAATATTTTTGGATTCTATTTTTTGCCTTCATGGTATGCCCACCTCCATTGTGTCCGATCGAGACCCAACCTTCACTAGTCATTTTTGGCAAGAATTGTTTAAGTTGTAGGGAACTCAGCTCAAAATGAGTTCAGCCTATCATCCACAAATGGATGGTCAAACTGAGATTGTCAACAAATGTTTGGAGACCTATCTTCGTTGCTTTGCATCAGATCATCCTACTCAATGGGCGAAGTGGCTTCCTTTGGCCGAATGGTGGTACAACACTTCCTATCATACAACAACCAAACTCACCCCTTTTGAGGCCATTTATGGGTGCCCTCCACTCACACCTTCTTCATACATCCCAGGCAGCTCCAAGGTCCAGGTAGTCGACACTACTCTCAGCCAACATATCGATGTTCTCTACCAGTTGAAGCAAAATTTGGACATGGCCCAAAATCGGATGCGATAATAGGCTGACCAACATCGTTCTGAGCGTAGCTTTGATGTGGGTGACATGGTCTTCCTTCGCTTGCAGTCGTACAAACAATCATCTCTACAACTCCGTCGATGCCAGAAACTTGCTACAAAATACTATGGACCCTACCAAGTTCTCCAACGGATTGGTTCCACTACTTACAAATTGGCTCTTCCACCCACCTCCAAGCTCCATCCTATTTTCCATGTTTCCTCTCTCAAAAAATTTATGGGCACACAGGTACAGGTTCAGTCAGCATTACCAGAATTAGATGAAGAAGGGTCCATATTACTCGAACCTAAACAATTGTTGGATCATCGAACCCGCACTCTCCACAACCGTACCATCACAGAAGTTCTTGTTCAGTGGCACGGGCTCCAGCCAGAAGATGCTACATGGGAGTCTCTCCATCAGCTCCAACACCAGTTCCCTCATTTTCAGCTTTGAGGACAAAGCTTTTCGAAGGGGAAGGACATGTTAGGATCCTATCCTAACACCATTTTGTAATTCTCATTTACTTATGTAATGACCCACTTCCAACGTGGGGGATCCCATTATGATATTATTTTGTAATACTTTGTAATGTATGTGGCAAGTAGGATTCCTAGCCAAGTGGCGCCATCTCATGTAACCATTTTTATCAAGATTGTAACCGATGGTAGGTAGGAGATTCTAGCTCGAGTGGCATTTTGCATGTAAGCCAACTCTTGAGCCTTTAGGTAGGGTTGCATGAAGTTTTTCTTTAAAATATATGAAGCCATGTACGAATTCATCCTTTTGCAAGCTAATGAAATATTGAAGGAGGTTGCCCCCTCGAAGAGGCCTGCGATTCTGTGTTATTGTGAGATTGTTCCATTTCTGCATTTGATTTCTGCATAGTGTTATTGAGTTATTTGATGTATTTGAGTTATTTTTCAGTATTTTGTGTGAGTGTGCTTATTTTTAATAGTGAGATCCTAACAAAGCCCAACATTGTTGATTTTAAAGTGATACGTGATGTGTGGGGTTATTTTTAGAATAAATAAAAATGATGCATCAATGAGCACTCATGATATTTTTCTATATGCTTAAAAGGAACATTTTTCTTTAATAAAATGCATATCTAAATATTTCAATAATTTTTAGTGAATGCATTTTACTACATCATGAAATAATGGCCATTGTCTAGGCCGCATACAAGAAAACTTAATAAACAAAAACCCAGATCGCTAGAGACTAGGGCAGACCTTGAAAATAGAGGTTCACTATTTCTAGTAGTGACTGGAAGAAAGCTGAGAAAACTAGAAAGCTTCAATGCATTTTCATTTTATCATTTTCTTATGTTTTCTTTAGTTAAAATACTTTTTCTGAAAATAAATTGCAAACACAGAAAGACAAAAAATCAGGGAGTAGCACCAACCTAAAATCCTCGTTTGATAATGAAAGGGCTGCCCTCTGTTGTACTTTTTTATTGTCTTCTATCAACCAGAGCAGTTGCTACTGGCCGCTGAATTCTAAAGTGGTCAAACTCTACTAGCCACTATCAACCAGAGCAGCTAAACCTACACACAAAAAATGCATAAAAATATCAGTAAATTGACTAAAAATAGAAAAATCAGGTGGGTTCCCACTATGATCGCCATATGTGCAACCTTGGGAAGTGTGCACCATTGCTCTACTTGCAATATTATATCAAATGAAAGACCATAAATCATAGATAACATAGAAATGATAAATAAAGAAAGATATTTTATTAATTTCTTTGCAAATCCTGATTACATATCGGTCCCTCTAAGGGATACCTAGTTTGATACAATAAGATACAAGCAGAATAATGGTGAAGAATATGTCCCCTCACAAAGGAGGTGGTGCATTTTTGTAGACCTCTCGATATTGCACACAAACTTATATGAGAGCTTATAGATGCCTCCTCCTTCTTTTGCCTAGAGGGATCTTATGCGCTGAATGCCTTGAATTGATCTTGAAAATATGTAACCTGCATGCATAGAAACAAAAGAACACTATCAGTAGCACGTGTAGCCTCTCTAGATGAGGCTCTTATTAGTAGATTTTATAAACATGATATATAAGCATAATAATATCAAAATGCAATAAAACTAAATGATAAATGCGTGTGTAACTTGGGAAATAATAGTGCAAATACATTAAAGAAATTAGATCTATGCTAAAATTAATTAATAAATTAAAGTAATAACATATCTAAGCTAAAAATTAGAAAATAATATCTAAAAACCCTAGGCTATGCCTACGGGCCACTATCAATTATAGCAGTCATGAAATGAAGCTCTTATCCTCATAATATAGGGGCTGTAGCACTAGATTCCTTGCTCGAATTGATGTTCAAGGGTCACTTCTTGTTTCTGATGCACTGGTTGGAAGTGAAGAATGGATGAATCTGAAAGTTGGTGCGTAGACATAGCTCAGTAGGATAACACTTCACTACTCCTCAAAGTGGTTGTGGATTCACTCTCTGATAAGTTAGGGCTTCACTGCACAAAATTTTGATATCCATGGATCTTTTGCTTTGCTTAGGAGAGTCCATAAGTAGACCTCTTAGGTTCAGATCTGGATCTAGATCTTGGATTCTTGGAGAAGCTAATATTCAAATTTGCATGCAACTTACCATATCAGGGGGAAAGTATCAATCATAAATTTGCATTGAAGGGGTAGTCAAGAGGAACTCTTAGAGTTCCATGTCAAAATATGCTCGCAAGCAATGTAAAGTACAATCAGACAGTATGATATGGGCTTGTATTCATGGCTAGACTATGCTTGGTGCTAGTTGATGTTTAGAGTAGCAGCTAGGTGTGGCCACTCTTAGCTTCAACGACCAGGTTTGGTCGCTCTTAGCTTCAATGGCTAGGTGTGGCTACCACTCTGCTTGACAATGACTAAGCCTGAATGGGCTAGAACTACCATTTTTGAGTGGTTAGAACCACTGCTAGCTCTTGGAAAGTTCCAAGATCATTCATATGGTATTTGGATGTGCCCATATGAGTAGTATCCTAAACATGATGCATTTTAGGTATCTACATAGGGTGGTTGGATTACTACTGCCTGGTTAGTTAAGACTAGGACCTCACAACAGTGCAATAATTTACTACTTCAATGGATAATAAGGTCGTACAGATGTGAGGGCTGGTAATACCAGTGATAGAGGAGTATGTAGCAGAATTCATCAGTATCCCATGCATAGGGTACCAAACGTACAAGGGATATAACATTGAGCGATGCACTCAATGATTCTTTCAGCAATTCATGATGCAGTTGACATGATCAAAGCTACTAAAACAATATATCCTAGAAGCATGACGATAGGTGTTTGAACAATTGATGCAGTTCTTCACTTGCATTCAAAGATATTTCTAGCTCAATGCCAACCACTTCTATTTCTTGAATCATTTTCTACATGGGGATCATATCAATGTCTCATTTTATCTAATGAGTATCCTAAGGGATGAGTCTAGCAAATACTAGGTGGACATGACAACGGTGTTTGTATATCACAGGATGATTTCAAACCTAATTCCGTATGTCAAAGCATAGAGAATTGCATCACCACCACCAACCATTGTAATAAAGGAATCTATGTCCAAATCATATAGTGAGTGGCATGAAGATAATCAATATGATAGAATAGAGGTGCCAACCTCCCAACATAGTCATTTAGATGGGGAGTCAAAGCAAGCCAAATGGAGCCTATTACGAGCAACATCACCACCTATTTCTAGGAGTGATGCGATGATAGACACTTTGGTAAAATACAGTTCATCAGAGGGCAACAAGGACCACACCATAATGGATGAATAAGCCATCCAAGTGTTGTAAGGTTTAGCCTTTGTTGAAGTTCCCTATAGTGAATCATTGAAGGAAGGCCTCCATAGCCAGTTACAAGAAATTCAAGCACAAGCCTCAAGGTGTGAGGAAAAAATTTCATGTAGTACAGGTTGAATTTCAAGAATTTTGATAGGATACCATAGTTTAATAGAAAGAATTGAACCACATTGTGTGGCAGTTGATGGACACAATGCAACAACTAGAGAGCATAGTGTATCAATTGCAACAATTTCTCACTACGAAAGAAAATAGAGTTGATGATGTTGTCTAGATGAACTAGGATATGGATCCAACAATTTCCTTCATTGACTGAGAAGAAAATATGACATCCATGGAGGTGTATCATTCTGATGTTAGGAGGGCATCAAATACCCATTTATATAATGTAGGGGAGTAGTTAGAAGCACCTATGGTAGATGCTTCATAGGAATAAAGGATCCCTATTTTGAAAAGTTAGCCTATTTTTGTTGAACTTTTAGAAAGCGAATACTCAATTGGCTATTGAGTCAGCAAAAAAATTTGGTGCTGCCCAGTCAGTCGATCAACTTGAAGATGACCGTCTAGATACCTAGTTAGCTAAAGAGCCACCTATATGTGATGACACTACCCAGTCAACTGGGGATTCAGCTACACAATAATATTTCCTAGTTAGATAAGGATTCAACTGAGTGTAACAAGGCTAGATAATCAACTAGGGAGTCTACAAATCCTTTTGTTGCTACCCAGTAAATTGGTCAACCAGAGGTTGACCATATCATGGTTGGCCAGTTTGATGATCAACCAATAGCTAAACCACTTGCTATTGTACTTATGAACCAATGCGCGCTAGATATAGAACCATCTATTTTTAGGAAAAATAACCTCCAAGGAGAGTGGTGGTTCTTGCTCTTACAACACCAATAGATGCAGATGCCTCACAAACAACAAGGAATCAAAAGCATAAGACTATGGTAAGATGGCCACGGGGAAGAAAAAAAAGTTCAACATGATCCCAATTTTGATGAAGAGAGGATTGCGTTACTTGATATTTTTGTAATTCACCAACATAAGCTAACACTCGAGGATAACCTAAAGAAGGATAAGGAAAAACAGTGAGCTCAAAAATAGGTAATGAGGGAGCCAAGCATCAATGTAAACCCAACACACCTAAAATAATTTAAAGCTCTGTATAATTATATCAATGGACATCCATCATGAATGATGAAATATTTTTTCCAGATGGGTATGTTCGAAAAGGACCCTATAATACCACCACCAGTTAGAACAACCCACTGTGGCCATTGAATATTTTGAAGTCTGAAGTCAAGAGTGAATATGAGGATGTAGATAGAGGAGAACTAGTAGGAGGTTTATAGGTTGCAGTTTTACCAAAAACCCGATTGGTTGATATGCCCTAGTTTTTTCCATGGGATACTCCTCTGATTGAGATAGTAGTAAATTTACCTGAGGATCATTTCCTCTAGTAGCAGGCCATGCTAGCCTTTGAATGTGATGCAATTACAATTGTTGGGCCACCAAAAGAGAACATAGGTCCCAACCAAACCAACTAGCATGGTTGGCGTAAGAAATATCAAGCCAAGGAAATAGGTCCTAATCAACCCAACAAATATGCTCAACATAAAAAAAAGGAAAAGGACAAGGCCACGACTTGAGAGTGATGACACCCAAACAAAACATACTAGAAGGCTATCAATAAAACAATGAATTATACACATAAAATGACATGAGGAGTAAAAATGCTCATTTTTATGCATGTTGAAAAGGGGTATTGTATGGCATATATAACACTAGGAGTGCGTTTTTGTGTAATTATTGCATATATTTAATGGAGAATGACATATTATGCTTGACTGGTGTTTTTAGTGGGAAATGTGTGTAAATGCATATTTTTGTTACTTTTTCACATCTTTTAGTCACGGTCCTGCATTGACCTAACATTGTACAACAAGTGTAATTGTAGGTAAGCAAATCCACACTCCATAAAAATAATAAATGATAAGGCCTAGTGTGGGATTTACACAATTTTAAGTAAAATGTATAATTTGGTATAAATTGTATAAGTGGAAAGTAAAATGCACAATTTGATGAAATTGTACAATTAGAAAATAAATTAAAAAATAAATGTAATTGCATGTGAAATAAAATTAAATGAAATGTAAATACATGAAAATGAAATGTAATCTAATGAAAATCAAATTAAAAACTTATAAACATTAAATAATTGTTATTAATGTGAGTTACAAGCAGTTGTAAATAATGAAGTGTTTTAGGAAACCGCTTTGGAATGGTCTAGATAGTCAATATAAGCCCCCCATTCAATTATTTGGGTTGTTGGTTGATGGTTACTATATGTGAGGGTTGTTCGTGATTATTGGTGGATTGTTATTATTCATGGCCACTTGTTCAGGTGCAGTTTGTAGAATGTGAAGCATGGATAATGTTGCAGTTTATGTATTGTTGTGTGCAATGTTGTACCATTACTGTATATAATAGTCAAGAATAATATAAACCCTAATTTTAGTCAGACTTATATATGCATGTGTGGGAATCAGAGTGCAATCTCAATAATTATATTGTGTGTGGAGTTTTATTGATATTGTAGGTATTGTTGATTCCAGATCTGTGGTAGAAGTGCATTTCCAAAAAATGTACAATCAACCATGTGCTATTGTGTGGAATGTATAATGAAGAGAAAATATGATTAATTGCTATTACCCATTATTGGCAATGATATTTGTGTAATTAATATGCAATTGGATATTCTCAAGAATTAAGTTATTTAGCATAACGAGGGTTTTACCAAATCGTACAAGTAGAGTACCAAACCATACAAGGGGTTTGTCAAATCGTACAATTGATGAATTCTAGCCTAAAATTACATGTTTTAGCATCCTAAAGGTAGATCAATGGATTTCCAAGTGAATAGTTGCAAAGTGGTTGTGAATTGAACAATTCCAACATTCTTGGAGAAAATGTATAAGTGAACAGTTGTAACCATACAACTATACGTTTTGGGATTGTATAGTCCTCGATTGTACATTTTGGGAATCATACAGTTGTAAACCATACAAATATATGGATTAGACCGAATAAAGTGAAAATTGATAGAATTTATCTTACAATATCTTATCACATCCCCCTCTAGGAATACTACATCCATGTGCTACATTTGGCACCTATTATCGTTGTGTGAAGGACCTATATTGCTGATCTATTGTCACTATGGAGAACGTTGAGGATATTCATTGTCATTGTTGAGGATGAAAAAGGGTCAAGAATAGTTCATAATATAAAAGAACATTGGGGTGGATTATAGATACAAGTCTATGAATATGTGGGAAGATGATATTGCAGAGAGGTATATGATAGTGTAATTGTCAAATATGTGGGAAAGATGTTGCATTTTATTTCTACATATTGAAGATATTATCTCTATGAATTAGGATTAAGCTTGGTAACATGGAGTTGTGAGAAGAAAGTTTCTTGGGAAGGTGCACAACAATTCCATGACATCTAGTCAAATCCATAGATGTAGAAGATGAATTTTTTGATGTTGATGATAAACTGCACAATGAGATGTGTATGGCTGATGTGAAAAATGGATATGAAAGGTAGATTATAGAGGGTTTGTACAGTTGTACAATTGATAACTATACAAATTATTGCCATTTAAAAGCATTGCAAGGTTGTTCACTTAGTGTGCATCATTCAAAGAAAGCCATAGGATTGGAGGAAAGAATTGCACAACCACATATGAAAAAGAAAAAATTATATGGTTATTGGAAAAATAGACCTGTTTGGAAAGAATTGTATGATTGTTAGAGAAAATTGTATGGTCATAGGAAGAAGCGTATAATTGCTAGAGAAAATGGTATAGCTAGAGGGAAAATTGTATGATTGTTGGGTAAATCGTACAATGGCAAGGTAAATTTTCTAATTATCAATTTACAGTTGCCAGATAGATTGTACGATTGCCAGTCAAATCGTACAAGTACATGTAATCATAAAAATGAGATGATAGATTGTACAAGCCAAGTTAAACCACAGTTGAAGAGAAATATTGGTAAGGAATTATAGGTTGGGAAAGAGTGTTTGACACCACAATAATTTCAAGTAGTGATGCACGATGGTATGAAGGACGAGAGTCTAACATCGGTGCCAATGGAATATGGCATATCCAATAGTGTACGAGATGAGAGTTTGGCACTAGGAAAGCTGCAAATTGGTGTGCTCGATGGTGAGTGGGATGGGAGTTCAACATGAAAGGAAATGTAGGGTGGAATTTTGTCTAATGAGAAGAAAGGGAGTATATGAGAAGAGCAATTACAGGGTGATGTATGTAAGGCTATGGAAAGCCAACTTGTCAAACCGAAGGCTAATTCAGGCATATCATGTAAATACCCATTATTTTATGGATAATAAAAGAAATACCTAGTTAGGCATTAGAGGGTTTATTGTCTAATATGGAAAGATATTGGGTAGACCAATGAGGTAGAATGGAGGTGGTTGTTTCCTACAATATTTTATGGATATGCAATAGACTGGTATATAAAATTACCAGAGGACAAGTACCAAATATGGGAAGAATTATGTGATGCATTTGTAAAATAATTTTGATTGTATGATAATGAGGATGAGATCCTTATTGAAATTTATAGAATGAAATAGGATGAGAATGAGTCTGTTTGTTCCTACAATCAAAATTTGAGTGGGTTGTTTGACCATTTTGAGCAAGACCAATCAGAGGCATTGAAGAGGATGTGGTTCATAAATGGACTTCTTCCTACGTATCAAAAAAATATGAAGATATACCCTCCAAGAACATACCAAGAGGCTTTGGATTATGCCTTAATTTAGGAAAGTGATGCAAAAGCAACATCAATGAAGTGGCATCATGTTAATGATGATGAGAGTAGCTCAAAGGAAGAAAGTGATTCTAATATTGAGGATGACTCAAACAATGAGAGTGTCGATTTTGGCTAGGAGAGTAGTCCCTTGTCCAAGTGTTGGTGTGAAGAATTCAGAGAACAAAATTAATTCAAATAAATTATTGATGAATTTGAGGATGATTGTAACTTAGAAAGTGCAATCTCATCACCACAAGTATATGCAACCCAAAATAAAATTGTACAAAGGAAGGATGTCCGTGGTGATGTAGGGTGTGACAATCATCCCAAAAATAAAATAAGAAAAATATAGTATGACAGTGAGGGTAGACCCATTGTACAATGTTGGCAATACCAATTATAGAGGCACTTTACATGTGACTATGATAGTACTACAAATCAGGATGAACTAGTGATGTATACAAAATTTGAAGCATCTGAGAATAGTTCTAGCCCTTACCAAGAAATAAGGGAGGTGGAGGTGAACTTGATGAGCATGATTAGAATTGAGGAAGTGAACTTGATTTCAATGGAGGAGGTAGAAATACCATAGGTAGTCAAGCCTATGCTAGTAGAAGTTGCAAAAGTGGTTGTTGCTGACAAGGAAGAACAACATACTGCCATACAAGTGAACAAAGTAGGGAAGAACATTATCCAAGATGAGTGTGTACAACAAATTGTTACTCAAATGGAGAAGTCTAATGTACCAATGGAGGGTACTGAGAAGTATTGTTATTCTAGTGCAGGTAATGAAAGTGTAGTCATTGTGCAATTGGAAGATATTGTTCAAGTGGAACAACCAATTGTACAATTGGAGGTAGTTTTTCAAGTTGAATAGTCAATTATACAATTGGAGGATGTTGTTCAAGAGGAATAATCAATTGTAAACTTGGAGGATGTTGTTCACATGGAACAATCACTTATAAAATTGGAATATGTTTTTCAAATGGAGCAATTTGTCATACAATCAAAATAAGGATGGTATTGTACGATTTTGCAAGAGGGAGTTGTACAAATATTGGTTGAAATCATACAGTTGGTCCAAATAGTACAATTGATGGTTGAAATCGTACAAATGGCCCAAATCATACACTTGTTGGGTGCAATCGTACAGATGTTACAAATCATACAATTAGTTAATGAAATCATCCAATTGACAGAGAGTGCACAATTGCAACTAGTGAATCATACATTCTAGGGTGTTGTACGATTTGGATCGTATAATTCTACAATTTGGAAATTATACAAGCAATTTTGTAAGTTGTGTAAAATGTACAACTACAATCTATACAAGTGCAAATCGTACAAGTGCAATTTATACAAGTGTAAATCATACAAGTGTAATTCATGCAAGTGAAATCCATACAAGTACAAATCGTACAAGTGCAAATCGTACAAGTGCAATCCGTACAAGTGCAAATCATACAAGTGCAATCCATATAAGGTGAAATAGTACAAGTGTAATCCATACAAGGTTAAATCATACAAGTGCAATCCGTACAAGGTAAAGTTATACAAAATAGGACCGTACCATGTGAAAGTATATAGAGAAAAACCTTACAATGAGAAAAATGTCTAGCTATGGTTAAAATATGATAGTTTGTGACCAAGATTGAGTCATATAGAGCCAAATAAAAAAAATGACGTTGATGATGAGCTATTTAATTGGGTTGAGCAAAGGACCCCAAAGTTCCAATAAAAAGAAAAATTAATCTTGGACAGTGATATTTTTATTAGAAGGGAACATGTGAGGGATGTTGCCCCTAGACCCTACAAGGGATAGTGTCCCTTGATCCTACAAGAGGGCTCCCACCCCATTGACCCCCATTATAGATGGTAACAGGTATTGCCCATCATATTGATGATTTTATTCATGTTGATCATGTTCATCATCAAGGTGATATCTATCATATTTGCTAGGATGGTCATATTGATGATGCTACAATTGATTATCACAATTCTAGAGAGTAGTATGAATATAATGTACTATGAGAAGCAAATAGAAGTGAGGCCAATTGCAGAGGACCTTTGGAATAGAAGGAAGTGAAAGGAGTGTGACAAGTGATATCTGTTTATTGTTTAGTATTTATATCCCCATTGTTCAGTTCATGTGTCATTGAGGACATTAACCAATTTAGAAGAGGGGATAGATGTAGGCTAGCAAATCCATATTTTAAAAAAAGAAGAAATGACAAGGCACAATGTGGGATTTGCACAATTTTGAGTAAAATGTACAATTTGGTATAAATTGTACAAGTGGAAAGTAAAATGTACAATTTGGTGAAATTGTACAATTAGAAAATAAATGTAAAATGCATGTGAAATGAAATTAAATGAAATGTAAAGACATGCAAATGAAATTTAATTTTATGAAAATCAAATTAAAACCTTGTAAACATTAAATAATTGTTATTAATGTGAGTTATGGGTAGTTCTAAATAATGAACTATTCTAGGAAACCACTTTGGAATAGCTTGGATAGTCATTATAAGCCCCCCATTCGATTTTTTGGGTTTTTTTTAATGGTTACTATATGTGAGGGTTGTTGGTGGTTGTTTGTGGATTTTTATTGTTCATGGCTACCTATTTAGGTGTAGTTCATGGAATGTGAAGCATGGATTAATGTTGTAGTTTATGTATTACTGTGTGCAATGTCACACAATTGTTGTATAAAATAGTGAAGAATAATATAAACCTAAATTTTAGTTAGATCTATGTACGCATGTGTGGGAATTAGAGTGCAATATCATTAATTATATTGTGTGTGGTGTTTTATTGATATTGTAGGTATTGTTAATTCTAGATATGTGGTAGAAGTGCATTTCCAACAAATGTACAATCAACCATGTGTTGTTGTGTGGAATGTATTATGAATAGAAAATAGGATTATTGAAAATGATATTTGTGTAATTTATATGAAATTGGGTATTCTTTAGAATTAAGTTATTCGGCATAACGAGGGTTTTACCAAACCATACAAGCTAAGTACCAAATCATACAAGGGGTTTCTTAAATTGTATAGTTGATGAATTCTGGCCTGAAATTGCATGTTTTAGCATCATGAAGGTAGATCAATGGATTTCCAAGTGAATAGTTGCAAAGTGGTTATGAATTGAACAATTCCAACATTCTTGTAGAAAATGTACAAGTGGACAGTTGTAACCATACAACTATATGTTTTGGGACTGTACAGTGCCTAGTTGTACATTTTGGGAATACATTTGTAAATCGTACACCTATATGGATTAGACCAAATTGAGTGCAAATTGATAGAATTCATTTTAAATATCTCTCACCACACCCCCTCTAGGAAAACTGCACCCATGTACTACAATAATGTGTTATAAGAACAACATGCAATTAGAAGGAAATTGTGATGCCTGAAGAGGGCATCTAAATTTTGCTAGGGGTTGGTACTTATATCCTGGGCATAGGCTAGTGCCTATATCTTGGGTGCAAGCTGGTGCCTATATCCTGGTAATAAGAAATGTTTCTATATCCCAACACCTATATCTCAGTGTCTAGAATGTGTCTATATCCCAATGCCTATATCCCAGTGATAAGTAGGTAAGCACCTATATCTTATGAAAATAAAGTATCTTTATTTTGCACGTTGATCGATTGATTAGGAGACCGAGTGACTTTTAGAAATAAATTGTTATGTAAACTTAGGGAGTGTCATTCTTATCTTTCACAATTAATTTTAGATCTGGTCACTCCTTTAATAAATGATAATTTTAACTATGCATGAATCAACTGTAGTGAATCACAATGTATGATTAAATTAGAGAAATCTATTATGTAACGAGGATTGGTTGTGTTTAGTATAAAAATATAGATCATCCCTAAAAAAAGAGATTGGAAAATTCATGAAGTTTTATTATTTTGTACTACATAAATATTAATAAAATTTTGAGTGTTCTCCATTCACGTGTATTTGGAAGAGTGAATTATTAGTAACCAATTGGGTAGACCGTCTATAGGATCTTGGGCCCACTCGAGGTAGTAATCATCCCCTACTTATTTTATTTTTTACTTTATTTATTTTAGCTACGTATTTAATTCTTATTTTATTTATTTTAGTTGTGTGTTTCTTTTTTGCATTTTTACTTTCAGTTGTGTGTTTAATTTCAATAATTTCCTTTCATTTTGTGTTTTATTTCAATGTTTTAATTTCAATTGTGAGCTATTTACTTCTTGCGGTTTCTTTTAATTGTGTGCTTTAATTTAATACATTTACTTTTTATTGTTTTGGCTAAAATTGAACTACATGAAAAAACACATCCTCTACCAAACCAGTTGATATATATAACTCATATTCCAATTACTATAGACATATACTATGCATAGGTACTTGTAAGTTTACAAACTCCCAAATTGATAATTAAATAGAAAGGAAATAATTATTTTACAGAACACCATTTTCTGCTCACCAATTATTTTTGTTGACTGTTGGTGAATGATGCAATGAAGATGTGGTGATGGAAATAATCAAGATCATTACCATTCCTTGATAATGATCATGTTCACTCTTGCCAATGTGTTGTGAATGATACAGTGGGTTGTCTCATACCAACCCATTGTTGAGATAACATGTAGGATTATATGGTGTAATGCCTTAGTGATTAGTTGATTTTCATATCCCATGGAATGTTTTCTAGCTCCATAGAACTATCTAAGCCCATTATAAAAAATCCCAAATAATGACCATGGTCACACTCATCGAATTTGGGAATAATGCGATGGTTTTTCCTATACCAACCCATCGTGGAATTTTCTAAGCTACATGCTAGGGTTTTCTATTCACAAATTCATACAAGGTACCACCACCATATTGCTTGTGAATGATCCAGTGGAATGTCCCATACCATCCCACCTTACATCCTACCCCAAACCTTACCCATTAAGGTTTGTCATTCACAACTAGTTGATTTCTTCCCATAATTCAACTAGAATTAGGTACATCTTGACTTTGGTTGATTGCCTCCCACAATCCAACCATGATTGGATAAGTTTAATCCCAAGGTTCTCTAACATGGTTTCTTATTCAAGAACAATATTTTCCCCCTAACCCAAGGATCCTTAATAACACTTGAAGACTATCTTGCTAGAAAAGGTATAGAGTTGAGATAGAATGTGACTATGGACTATAACATTGTCATACTAAAGTTTGTTATTCACAAATATCCAGTAAATTATCGTCTTCACATTTACTAAGGTTGGGTTCTATTTGTCATCTTGGTGTCCTATCAAGATTCTATAAAGTGTTTTAAGAAGAACATTCCCTTATCAACCCATGGTCCCAAACACCAATATTATAACCATATGTAACTCTATAAAAGGAATGGAGAGCTTATATTAACATAACACATTGCTTTAGACTAAGAACTAATAACACTACTATAAAAGCTAAAAATAGTTGTTAAAAAGATTCAAAATCACTATTGTTAGCCATATTGTAGTTCAATATTTCACATTGCTGGAAAAATAATATAAATTATTATCCTTAAAAATATCTAAATTTTTTTAAAACCAAACACCTTTTTATTTTAGAACAATTAATTATCCAACAAAACAAAATATTATACAAGTATGAATTATATAGACTTTTTTTTTTCTTTCAAGATATAAACCAAGATACTTTTAAAAACACATTATTTTCCTGAATAATTCCTTAAGTTTTATTTTTTCATAATGCACAATTATTTTTACTTATAAAGCATAAAGTAGGATATATTTTTTCAATACATAAATGGCAAAATTAAATGGTTTCAACTCTCATAAAGAAAATAAAATAAGTTAAAAACAATACCACATAATAGTAGAGCAACAATAATTTCTCTTTCATTTTCCAACTTTGCTTTTGATTCCAAGAAGATTAATTCTTAAATAATCCCTAACTTATTTCTTTTCCAAAGAATAACCAAATTTAAGGAATCTAAACATTTATCTTAAATATATACTTTTTAATAAAATTAGATGACAATCCTAAGTAAACTATTTTGAACGTATTCATGTTAATAACAAAACTCTAGTTGGGTAATACAACCATTTCTCTCTTTTTTTAAAAAGAAACGTGAAACTTGCAATAACGAATTAATTAAATATTTAAAAGAATTATATACTTGTTTATATTTCTTGTAAAGGAACTACAATGTCTTTCAGTAGGAATGCTTACAAATTTAATCTTTGCTTGTCATAAGTTTGCAAAAGAATTTAATACAAAATATCATTTACAAAGGCATTAAAACCAACTTGAACTTTACCTTCTAGTGGTCTGATTTTCTCCCACAAATGCAAGATGAGATTTCAGCGATCCGGATGCCTTAGAATGCTCATGAAGGTCTAAAATACACTTAATGAAAGAAATACTCTAAGGTAATAGAAAATAGATACATAACGTGTAGATCTAAACATATAAAACAATAAATTTATTCGTAAAATTTTCCAACTACTCTTGCTTCAGCCAATTAAATTTTCTAATTTTCTTCTATCCAAAGAGTTCAATAAATAAACAAATGGGTTAAACTAACACAATTGTTTTCTCTTTATACACTATTATTCATTCAACCTCCACTAATTTATTAAAAAAAATATCTTGCTAGATATATTTTAGAGTATTGTATAATTGAGCTACTTTCGGCATTTTAACCACTGCCAACATAATTATAGAATGAGCATATCGTAAAGCTTCCCCTAACAAGAAATTAAACTTACCGAGTTACAGCTAATGAAAGGTATATAAAAATAAAAATAGTCAATTACATATAATACATATTGATTCAAAAGGGCCGCTACCACCTCTTACACCGCAAAGTAAAGTTTGAATTAAATTTACTAAGTATCATAAAAAGCTTACCGAGTACGTAAGAAAACTAGTATTTTAGAGATTTATATGGTAGTTAAAATCAAGGTGGCTTTTGCATGGCAAAACAAGGACAACAGAGGAGAGAATCAATTGTTTAATTTAAAATCATATAAGGTTGAACTACACAAGAACAAAGTATCATTCATATATATATATATATATATATATATATATATACATGGGGGTTGGGGGTGCATTCTGCGCTCTGGGTGCATTCTGCGCTCCCTGGGAATTTTATTCAGAATACGAAGAATGATAGAATTCCAGCCACGGAACTGCAAAGGTGGTCATAGCAATTCTCTTTGAAAGAATTCAAAATAGTCTTCTTAGCTTGTCTATGGGAGATAATTTTAGCAAGACTAATAAATTTTCCATAATATAAATTTTTTAATATGGTTTTAACATATGCTAAATTATTTAGCAAAGAAGGTCAATTCTTCATCTACTATTGGCTTTTATATTTGCATCTTAACAAAAAAGAAGATAGTATTCCATTGTAACATATTTCTTCTGGATGAAGTAATGCGAGTTAAAGATTAATACCAATCTAAATTTTCTGTTGAACCAAAACTTTTATCAAGTTGTGCTCTGTCATTTATACTTCCACTCTCTTTTAGTTTTTCCCTTCCTCTCAATTTCAGTACCCCCATCAAGATTTAAGGATTATCTTCAAGAAATGATTAATAGGGTGATTAAAATGTAAATAGCCACCTATTATCATTATCCTCTCCACTAGCTCCGTCACCTATGCAATCATTTCCTTTGCTAGGTGGATGGGGCTTGAGAGATCAAAAAAAAATTTAATCATATATTACTTTTATTTATTTATTATTTATTATTATTATTTATTATTATTATTTTATTATTTTTATTAATTAATTAATTTATTTATTATTATATATTATAAATTTTTATCTAATATTAATTTAAACATATACACGTAAGTTCAAGTTCAAACTAGGATACAATTCAATAATATGTATCTCCAGCATTTTTCCTTATGCATGTGGTCTTATGATAACTGAGTGTTATCATTCGCCTTCTAAAGACGGCTCCCTTTTGTTATAGCAAATTCTTTGCTTGTTGGAGAATTTAAAATTAAACACACACAAACACATGCAATGTATCTTTAACATACACATATGCAATGGATCTATATGAAGAGTTTCTTGTAACCCTTGAGTCGTCGATGAGAATTTTCATCCATCATTTCCCTTTTTCTCTCAAATATTGTGGGATGTCCTTTTCCAACCACTCGTAAGAGTGCACATAGTCCTGCAATCACAATATTCATAAGTAGTACCACATTATAAGAATAGTATAATCTAAATTTAGAATACATGGTACAACTTATCTACTCATATGTATAAAAATAGTTGTGCCAAGAGGGGGCATTACATAAGTGTTACTGGAAGGTTCAACAAGTTTTGTCTTGGGGTTTGAATTATTTGAATTTTTAGCATTTAAAATATTGTTCTTGTTTATGTTTTCTCCCTTATTTTTTGTTGAAAACCTTTAATTTCTTGGTTTGTCTTTGAGTCCTTTCCTGCATATTTAAACTATGTTTTTAAGATTTTTGTCTCCATTATGTCCTCTTCCTCACCCAAGAGGTTATTTGTGGAAATAATTCCAAACATATTAATTGGCATCACTTGATCCTCCATAACTGGGTTTATTTAGTGTTATTTTTCTTGGGCATTTTGGAAACATGTTAAGTTTATCCTCTTTATTTTGATCTAGAATATTATTTGGATAGACACTAACCAAATGACCATATTCATGGTATATTCTGCAATGGAAAGAAATGTTCTCATAGTCCACCACCTGCTCCCCTGTGTCCTCCCCATATTGTAATAATATATTTTGTGAAAAAGGTTTGTCAAATTCTATTAAGACAAAAATTTTAGCATAAATAGTGTGTTTAAATTTGTGTGTACAATCAACAACCATCATGAAAGTTCCAAGGGAGTTTTTGATTATAGAAAATAAAATCAAATTCCAAAATTCAACTAGGAAGCCAAAGAGTCTAATTCACATAGATCCTATAGAAGGCATCTCTTCTTTGGCTTTAAATTTAGTGTGTCAAGGCTTCATGAAGAGTCTTACCCTTCCAAAGAACCAAGGACCCCCTTGAAATATTTTTTCTTTTTCTTCATCATTAGAAAAAATAACCATTGGGATAAACAAATATTTGTGTCTCACCTTGTATTTTCCATTATTATATAGCCCACACTTTGAAAGTATATAGGTTCAAATGAAAACCCAAGAAATGGTAAATTAGTCCTATTCTCTCTAGATCTTCTATGTCATCTTGAATGTTGCCCATTTTTAGCTTAACTATTGGGGTTCCATCAACTACTTTTGGACATCTTGACTCATATTTTCTAGGATCAATCTTATACATTATTAGAAGTCTATGAGAAGACTTACTATAAATTTTAGCATTAGTCTAAGTCTATCCACCACAAAGGGTATACCTAAAATTTATTTTTGGGGCCAAATCCCCAAACCCTTGAAAGGGATTTCTATAGTGAATATGTTTTGGAAGTTTTCCTTAGCATCAATATTGCTTGAGTGTTGAACCATTTTTATTTTTCTAAGGAGGCTTCTCTTATTTGGTTTGCAACTTGAAACTTGTTTATGGGTCTCTTTAATCCATGCCTTAGACACTGAAAAAATGTGTGTTTTCACTTTTTACTTGGGCAACAAATTGGAACCAATTTTCAATCAAGTCTATAGCATGAATATTTGTTGAATGATAGACTCCTAATATTGGGTCTCTTGCAACATATACCATGTTTATCTTGGGCAAAAAATACAAAAAATAAAATTGGCCACTAGGGATTGGAGGCCCTGAAATACAACCTCTACCATCACTTGTGCTTGACCCACAAATAAAACCCTCACACAGTCACCTTTGAAACCTTAGCTCACATCTTCAATAACTTAAAACCGATATTTCCTTGTAGGTTATCTAAAATTGTTTATATATTGTTCTACTCATTATATTGTTATTTTCACCTTAAATATTGTGTCTATTTTATATTTGGACCTATGATATTTTATGGTCGTAAGGCTTAAAAATCCAATAGTGGTATCAAAGATACCACTTGACTATCCATTTTTTTAGAGTTTAATTTATTATCCACCATTATCAATATTTAACTTTTTTCCATTTTTTGATAAAGTGAATTTAGAGTCTATCCACTTTGAAGGTAGTGTAGACTTGGACTTTATTCTTAAGGTCTTATAAATTGAGGGGACAAGGATAAGTCACCCTAATTTGGATGCTAGGGTATTTCCACTTGATTAAAGGAAAACCAATGAGGAATTCAACTTGACTATATTGATAGAAATGTCCAACTTAGAATAGAAGTTGGACATTGATAGAGATAACCAACTTAGAAGAAATTTGAAATTTTAGGGACATACAATGTCACCTTAATCATATTTTTTATTCTCTAGAGAAGAAGAGGAGAATCACTATTGAATATTAAGTAAGAACCAACTCAAAAGAAATTTTATCATTTAGGGACATTCAAAGTCACCCTGACATTGATATTGAATTCTCTAGCAAGGAGGAGAATCATATTTGATTCTTAGGTGTGACCTAAGACATTGAATATTTTAGATAGATAAAGGAGTAAAATTACTATAGGTACAAAGGATAGAGATACATTCAAGCTTCCTATAGATATAGAGAAGTATAGTAGAAATCAACAAGCTTTGAGAAAAGAAGAAGAAAGAAGTAAGCACAAAGAAGAAGAACAAGAAAGAATTGTAAGATTTCCAAGATAAAGGAATATTAAAGAACAATATAACAAAGAATAACACTATCAAAGTGTTTCCTAAAGACATAAAGTAGATAGCAATCAAAGAGAATATATTGAGTGGAGTTATTGTCCACATAGATCCTAAGTGGTCAATCTTAGTAAACAAAGCCTAAGTAGCCAAAATTACTAAGCATAACCTAAATGACCAAGCTTAGTGAAATAGAGCCTAAGAGGCCAAGCTTGGTAAGTGGCCAAACTTAGTGAGAATAGTGTAAGTGACCAAGCTTAGTGAGAATAGTGTAAGTGATTGCAAAGGATTGAAAAACTCTTCATGGTAATTTATTGAAAATTGCAATATAATATAGGCATCAAGATGCCAAAAATACATTATTTGCAATACATTCCAATAAGGAAGATCAAATTGCATCCTGAATAATAGCTTAAGGAAAGCTAACTTAAGCTAAGAATATAAAACTAAAGTAAGATAAAATGTATGCTTACTAAGCAATCCTTGTATTTCCTCCCCACTTAGGAAGTATTGGACTCCAATGCTTTTACAAGGAAGTGGAAGATATCCAATGGATATTTCCAAGAATACAATCCTTGGAGGTGAAGAAGAAGAGAGAGCCCAATGGAAAGTTTTGATCAATTATGAAGAGCATACAATCACCCCAATGGAATGGATAAGGGATTACTACACTTGAAAGGGTAGTAATTGTCTTCAAGCATCTTCAAATAATGTCACTGTTAAAACAACAAGGACAAAGGCACAATTCTTTGTAAACAAGAAGAAGACATGAAGTGTAATTATACCATCAAAAAGTCACAATGGTGACTTCAACTCATACTAAGGGAGTAGAAAAATACCCAATTGAGATATAGTGGATGTAAACAAGAGGATGGAGTGTCAGGTATCACTAAGCTGAACTCTCTTACAATTCCACAAAAAATTACAAAATCCCAAATATGAGGAGTAATTAATTCCTCAAAGATCCAATAGATTATATTACAAAATCCACAAGTGGAAGTGGACTCAAATACTAAAAAACATATAAAAGTTTTATTATGCACCTAATACAAAAATTTGCAAAAAAATAATTATTAAGTAAAATAAAAGCACACAATTAATTAATTAATTAATTAATGATTTTGTTAATTATTTATTTATTTTAATTAAATTGATTAATTAATAAAATTAATCAATTAAAATTAAAATTAAAATAGATTTTTTAATGTAAAATTTGGCCATAGACCGCATATTGGCCAATTGGACCCTTGCATACGCAGTATTGTATGCACACATGTTCAAACATACACAAGCACACTTGGGCACGTGCGCCAGCTAACCTGTATGTGTATGCATGCAACCTTGCACACAAGTGCACTGGCCCACATGCATAGCCATGATAGCCATATGTGTGTTTGGCCATGTAAATAGGTGCACTACCATGCATGTTAGTCATATGTATGCAAACACTCTAGCCCATGCACATAGGTATGTTGATCCTGTGCATGGATCCCTCCTACATGCACAAGGAAAAGGAATGTGTATGCAGAAGAGAGAGAGCACTTTCATAGGGAAAAATGAGGGGGTATGGTTGAGCCCATTTAAATCTATTTTTTTATCTTCTACAATTTGTGTGTGGAGAGATAGTAGACCACGAAGTTGTAGGGCCATGCTGACAAGGGTAACATATAAGGTGGATCTATTGCAAGGGCCAAGATTGAATTTTAATGCATCATATTCCAACCAAGACAAATTTCTTCATTGTTGATCATAATTGATGAGTAGTGGAGGCAACAATGGCGGCCAAGGTTCAAGGCTATGCAGATCTAGATAATCTTGTCTCAAGATCTTTATTGCATAACTACCATGGATTTTATCGAGGAAAATTTCCCACTCGTCAACGATCTGATCAGGGTAAATTTCCCATTCACCATCATTATTGTGTAGATGAATCTAACCCAAAGTCACCATTGGCACAACATCGATAGTGGATCAACATTTTCTTTAGCTACATCTATGATGGTTAAGCTATCATATAGGTCTTCAAAGCTTTCAACTTTCATTTAAATAGCAACACAAGGGTCTTCTATAGAGATACCTTCAATATTTACATTAATAGTAGTATAGTCCAAAGAAAGAATGATAAGCTCCATGCCCATAGATCTTGGTTTGATTCTAGTTAATGCTACTTTATTTTCTTCAACAATTTCTTATGTTTTAGAAAGAATAATTACCGCTTTAGCATATCTCTATTCCTTTGCTACCATTTCTTCAACTAGCATGACAACATAGATCTTTTGGATTTTAACAAAAAGTGCTTTGACTTGTTGAGATATCTCTTTGAGAAAGAGATCCTTGATAGGCAACATGATACTTTCAAAAAAACATAGGAACATAATATTTTATTGCTTTGATACCAATACAAAGGATTAAAAATTCCTTCATGGTATTTTATTGAAAATTGCAATATAATATAGGCATCGAGATGCCAAAAATACATTATTTGCAATATCTTCCAATAAGGAAGATCAGATTGCATCCGAAATAATAACATAAGGAAAAATAAATCAAGCTAAGAATATAAAACTAACGTGAGCTAATATGTATGATGACTAAGAAATCCTTATTAGTGATCAGCATAGTGAGACTTAGTCTAAGCAGCAAATTCAAAGGTACAAGTGCTAATAGAGAGCACTTGGTTAAGAACTAGTTGAGGTTCTATCATAGAAGGTTAGAGAAAATCCAAAGTACTATCAAAGGTGCTAGTGGAATAGAGAAGAGCATAAGTGATATTTAGGTACTAGCCAAACACAAAAGAGCATAATACTATCTAGGTGCTAGCCAAATAGAGAAGAGCATAAGTGTTATCCATGTGCTAGCCAAATAGAGAAGAGTGTAAGCTCTATCCTAGTGCTAACTGAACAGTGAAAATCCTAAGTGCAATCTAGGTGCTAGGAAAACAAAGATCCAAATGCTTCCATCACAAAGAATAATTGTAGCTCTATTTAGGAGATATTTATATAGAGACAAGATCAATATTATTACAACGTTAGAAAGTGATAAAGATTTGAGTCGACAAAATACAAGAAGAAGATTGCAAGATAAAAGTAAGATAGTGCTAACAAAGTACTAAAAGTCTCTAGAAAGAAGATAATTGATGTTATCTTACATTGATATTGTCAAACATCATTAAAATAATACTCTTAGTAGATATGTGCAAACATAGGATACTCAGTCCAATGACTTACAATAACTCAAGTGCTCAATATACAACAAAATCAACATACAACATCCAACAATAACATAAAGCAATTAAGCACTCAATATAAAGTTGAAATATATTAATATCTTGAGTAGCCAAATAATGTTACACCTAGTAGAGACATTCTCATATTATAAAGTAGGAAGGCATCTATGGAGATGTTGAGAAGCACCTAAAGAATTTTTTAGTAGACATAGAAGACTAGCAACACAACAATAGTGCAATGCTACCTAGCGAGCATCTGAAACATCAATCAAGAAGCAAACATTATATTGGTAACAAATATTGTTGAATTTGCTAATGAAATAATGAAAAACATGCCACATTTATTTTATTTTATAAAAGGTATTACAAAGTTTTTAGGATGTGATCCTTTTACAATATACCCCAAGGGCTACAAAAGAGGAACTCTGTTAGGAGGGACACTAGCATTGAATGCCTCTATGGAACTGCAGATATATTCCTTTAGATACTAAAAGTTATATTGGGATTATGATGTATACCACCATGAGCTACATCAATTTTTAATCTTGTGCAAACCTAAAAAAATGTGCTAGATCATTTGGAGGCCTATCTCAATAAAACCTCTTGCAATTATAAAAATATTGACAAAATTTGAATGGAAATGCATTAAAGAAATATTAGAACATTCTAAAATTGATAGGGGAGATAGAAAATACCTGACACACTGGTGTGGTAGCCTAAAAATAGAAAATGTACCCCTTCATACATTTTTTGGGTGTGAATGTACCCCTTCATACATTTTAAGGTTTTTGAATTTGGTTGGTCCCTTTGTCAGCCATAGAAGCCACTAGTGGAATTTGGCATCAATATTGGAGGTGTTGGTACCTCTTCTACCCTAAAAATTACCAAAAACCTATAAAGAAACTTTGTGGGAGGAGTTTTATCTATTCCAAAATCTTGCACATAAGTCAGGATGCAATTTGGTAGTATAACCATGCTTAGATTCTCCCCTTGAAACCATAGGCAACATGTCCTATTTATAGAAATTTTGGGAAGAAAAATGGGTGAGCAATGTGGTGAAAGGAGGATAGAGAAGGTATGTTTGATGTATTAGGTGTATGGGTAAGGCTTAAATCCTATGGGTGATGGATGATCCATGCTTAGTTAACACCTTGGGAAGACCACATTACCTAGGGAAGATAAATCCCATATTTTTCTTAATTTTTTATTAAAAACTTTAAAGGGGGAAAATGGGTGAATGTTATGTGAGGGGGTGAGTGCTTAGAAAAGAGTGTAGAGGGGTTGTGAGTGGAGGATGATATGGAGAACACCTAGGGTTTAGATCAATCTAGGGCTTAATTTAGTTTTAGCCAGGGTTTAGAGTTTTTGACCTAGTTTTCAAATATTTTATTGTTTACTTATTAAATATTGTTGCAAGAGGTTGTTTGAGATATTTTAAGGCATCTAAAGCTACTAACGGATAGCATGTAGAACAACATGTAGAGTTAGGTATGAATTTGGAATTATTTTAAAAGAGGCTATTTAAATTTTTAAGGAGATGTTAATGTACCCAAGCCAATAAGGAGTATGGAGTAATAAGGGTTACTATATAGATTTGATATTAAAATATTTTTAAATATTTGAAGGTTATTAGATTATAAATTTGAGGAGTTAATATTTTTCAATTTTTTTTAAACTTAAGGATTTTTTTTATTTGAAGCTATTTAAATATTTAGAAAAAAATTAAATCTTTATTTTTTTTGCAAATTTAATATATTAGGGAGTTAAAAGATTTTCTACATCAAAGGTTTAGAAAATTAAAATTTGCAAATTTCATATTTGAGTTATTTCTTAACTAGGTAGATATAAGGTTTACTACTTCAAAGAATTTAACTACAAACTTTGATTATTATGGAAATAAATATGGAGTCTATAATAAAAATATATATATATATATATATATAAGTTATTAAATCTGGCATTGGAAAATTGATTAAAATTTCTAAGGGAAAGTTAGATATGACATTACAATTCATCTATAGAGAAGCTATGGATGAAAGTTTTGAGACATTTGAATATTATTTATATTCAAAACTTGTTGAAGCAATTGATGATTTTGAGAATGACATTATGATACCTATTGATATAAGTAGTATAATGTATGGCATTAATTTCACTTGAACTTCATAAATATGAAATTATAAAGCAAAAATAATTGATTGAAACTCTAGAAAGGAAATTAGAAATCAAAAAGTGAATCAATTTAATGATCTTGAAAAATAGTGTTTCATTCTTCATATAATATTGACATTCCAAGTTCATCTAATTCAGGAAATTATTATGATGCTCTAAGTGAATGTTCGAAAGATATAGGATAACATCAAGATTATAAGAAGACTAGGTAAAATGAGGTACATGATCTAGAGATAATGGACAAAGGAAAAATTCAAGCTCATTATGCACATGAACCTGAAGCCAAAGAAAAATCTCAAGTAGTTCATGATTCAAGTCATGGAGATACAAAGACTAAGAATTTAAAGAATGAATATGAACAAGAACTTAAAGCATAACTCAAAGAACGCAAAGATGAATCTTAAGTAGATGTTCATGAACAATGTAAGGTCACTTGAATATTGAAGAGAAATACAAAGATCAATATTGAAGACTAAAGTTTTTAATAACCAAATAATGTAATATAGGGGGGTGTTGAGGAATATTACATTATTTAGTATATGTTAATGTACCCCCATTGTACCTTCATGGTACAATTATAAATATGTAATATATTAGGGTTGATTCCATAGTTTATATGTGTGATTTATATTTATCCTTTCATGTAAGTTACAATGTATAGAAAATGCATAAGGTTCATGTAAGAGTGCAATGTGCAAAAAATGCACAAGTGCCATGCAAGTGTAGATTGATAGAATGTGCACAAGTGTCATGTATGTAAGTGTGCAAATATATAATATGAAGATGTGTACAAGTATCTTATATTAGGATTTCATGCATAAGTGTAATATTCATAGAGATGTGTCATAGAATCAAGTGTCCATGTAAGAATAAAGTGAAGAGTCTAGTTTGAAAGTGGCTAGATGATAAGCCAAAGGACATAGGACTTGTCATATGGAGAGCAATAGTCAAGTACTTGAATAGTCACATTGCTATGGCTATATTATGGAGATAATACTTCATGAGAATAAAATTAAAATATAAGATTACAAAGTTGTAATAGGAAGAAAAGAAATAAATCTTGTATACATATTTTGAGCAATTAATATTGTAAGTTTTCTTCATGCATAGTTCATGAATGACAAGCCATTTACATTCATATTTGATTATATAAGTGAATGTTAATTTTATTATTATATTATCCTTGATATACATATTAAATTGATCATATATTATTCTACTCATTATATTATTATTTTGACATTTAATATTGTGGATATTTTATATTAGGACCTATGATATTTTGTGGTAGTAAGGCTTAAAAATCCAACAAAAAGTGATCGTATTTTCCTAGCATGTTGATCCTATGCTTTTTAGGTCTACGGTAGGCCATATTTGTAATTATTATCTAGGCTAATATAGTAAACTATAAATATCACAATTTACCTTAGTATGAGGGTTGATAATTTGAGTGTTTGCCTATTGTATAATATGCAACTTTGCTCTCATTCTGAATAAATCAATTTACTGTTTAACCATTGCTAGTAATTTGTTATTAAATTCTTTCATGTATGTATGCTTTATAGTCTCTATATATTTCTATAAAATCTTTATGGGTTGTCTATTCTATTAGGTTTGAGTTATATTTTGGATTATCACTCTAGGCTAGTAGAATATTAGGAATACATAGCATTTAATCATTGTAGTTTTACTTTCTTCTATAAAATTCTATTAATGGTATATTATGTTAGGCCATAGATGCCATTTGGACTATCACTAAGGCCTATTGTAGTAGAAGACATGATCTAAGATTAACTTATATTATTTAATGCTTTTCTTTGTAATTTTTCTATTAGGTGCTATATGTGTTCAAGTTACAATGTGCTTTGCATAGGATGTGGCAGCGTTGTTATCCGAATGGCATATGCTGTTAAATCCACATTTTTCTCCCTTTTATCTCTAACCCTTTATTTATATCTTTAGTCTTCTTTCATTTATTTTATTTTTTTCTTTACAACAAGAAACCAACCTTCTCTAAAGGTTGGCTTAGGAAGTAATTACTAACCATCCAATCTTGGTCATAGTTTAGGGTGCACATAAATCCACTAGGCAAATTATTGACTAAGAGTTTTGACATTTCCAGTGGGACAAATCATTCAACATTCACCATATATCCCTAGAGGATCCATATTTTGGTGAATATATTGGCCTCACAAGTGAAAACATTATTCACCTAGCGACTCCATTGTTGAAGAACCTGAGATTGATGATTCCACTAAATAAATGAGTTCTAGAATCGTATGTTAGCAAGATTGGAGGTCAAAAAGCTCAAATAAACTATGTAGTCTATTGAATTACCTTCTCATAAAGCTTTCAAAAGACTAGGTAAGTCCCATTTTCTAGTTAGAGTTCATTCTATTCAAAGTCTTATCCCTCTATAGTCTTTTGCTAGTCAATCTCTTGATAGTCCTTGTTCAAAAATCATGGCTAGACAAATCTACCTAGTGTGAAATAGAAATGGACTCCTTGATCATGTAGATATCCATGAAATACATTAGTCTACTCTTAAAGCCTTAGAAACTTATGATCGATATGAGAAAACTACCTATGAGCATTGCCAATATGTGGCCACTTTAGCTACTATTCATAATATTCAACATGAATATGTCATGGTGGGACTATTGGTCATATTACTAATTGGTCATATCCTTCAAAGGATGGATTTTTTTGGGGTGGAAAAAAGGGGAGGCGAAGGATGTCGATGGGCAGGAATTCGTATATAGGGGATATCGAGAGCGGTGGTGGTTCGGTTCTTGGACGCAGTGGAGCAATTAGAGGGCACCAAGATTCTGGTGGAGCGGAAACACCCGAGCCCATTGAATATGGCCAGACTGACAACAGTATTGGTCGAGGTAAGGACCCACCAGACAAAGGGGGTGGTGGGGCTCAAAAGTCTTATGCCCAGGAAACGGCCTCAGAAACCCTAAACGGGTTTTTTTACCAAAGAGTTGTTTTCGATTGGGGATGAGCTAGACATCTCGATGGAAGTACTTTCAAGCTTCATGGAGTTTGAGAAATTTACCCTAATAGGAAAATTCATTGGAGGTCGTCCCGACATGGAAACTATTCGAAAGTGGGCAACAAACAAATGGAGGACTTCTGGTCATTTGGAGCTGGAGGCCCTATCCTAGGGTTTTTTTGCCATTAGACTGAAAAACAAGGAGGGTTACTATAAAATTTTGGTTGGCAGGCCATGGTTTCTGGGCCGCAGAAGTTTATTTCTTAGGAAGTGGGACATGGATTTCAGTCCTGATACCCAGAACATCAACATTGCACCAATATGGGTTAGGCTCTTGAATCTTCCCCTCTTTGGCTGGCATGAAAATGTCATAAGGGGAACTACACATTCCATTGGGGAATTGGTCACCATTGACCCTCCCACCCAAGCTCGAACAAGGTTCATCTAGGACCGCTTTTGCGTTCTAGAATATTTGGAGGTAGAACTCTCAACTTCCATCACTCTTCGGTCTGGAGGTACCATTCTTCATAAACAAGCTATTGTCTATGAAAATAAACCAACTTTCTACACCCAGTGTCAGTCCCAAGGGCACCTCTAGGCCCAGTGTCCTCTTCAAAAACCAAGAAACTAGAAACATGAAAATGACAACCCCCTGGAGCACAAGGAAGGTAAATCAAAGCAACCAAATCTTCCAGGCATGAAGGGCCATGGATCCCCAGGCCCCTCTAGAGACTGTGGTAGACTCTCTTAGCCTGAAGAGAATCCCACTCCCCAATTGGACCCCGAGCATCTTCAGGCTTACAACCAACAAGAAGAAGACCCCCACTTGGAAAGTGAATCACAAGAAGATATGGAACGGACCCCTTCCCAAGTTATGACTCAGGCTACTTCTTTGCTCCAAAATATGGGTCATCCTGATTTCAGTCAGTCACAGATGCTTGCTAGAAGATTACCTCTTAGGAAGGAGGGGTGAACAGTTTGGTCACATTAGCCCTCGAAACATGAGGAGCCGAAAGCAAAGTGTGGATTTTGGTAGTGAGAGGAAGCAGGGTCATCCTCCTAACAAGGACAGGCAAGACAAAGAGACTACAAATGACATTGCAAATGGAACCCAATGTTTGCTGGTTCTGGATGACTGTGACACACATTCGGGTGAAGCACATGCATCAAAACCTCCCCCTCAACAAGGAATGGGAGGCAAGAAAAAATTCAAACTATCCAGATGAAAATCCTCTCATGGAATGTGAGAGGATTGAATGTTGCAGCTAAGCGAAGGATAGTGGCTGATCTCTGGAGGACTATCCCTTCTATCCTTATTTTGCAAGAGACCAAGCTTGATGCTATCTCCTCTGACAAAGTGGCGAAGGCCATTTGGGCCAAGGCAAATTGTCTGTTCAGCCCTATAGTGGGAATAGTGGGAGGACTCATGGTTCTGTGGGACCCTTCGAGGTTTGAGGTCAAATCGCTATCAACTTCCAAAAGAATCATCAATGTTCTGTTCCAGTCCAAAACCACCAATTTTTCTTGGATTCTGTCCAACGTTTATGCTTCAAATTCTGCCACAGAGAGCAGAAATGTGGAAAGCTATCTCTCTGATGAGGGAGAATTTTAGCAACTTTCCTTGGGTTTTAGGGGGTGACTTCAATTGTCCCCTTCATCCTTCAGAGAAAAAAGGAGGGTCTGACCACTCCAGCCGTAGCTTGGAATATTTTAGAGATTTTGTCTTTGCTAATGGCCTGCTTGACATTGAACTCAAAGGGGCTTCCTTCACATGGAGTAACAGAAGGATTGGGGGTGGTTTGATTCAAGTAAAACTCAACAGATTCTTCATTTCTCCAGAAACCATTCCCATCCTTGGTGGGGCTATCCTTTCGGCTCTTTCAAGGATTGGGTCTGACCATAACCCTATTTTCTTGGAGGTGAACAATGGGCCTATTTTTATGACCCCTTTTAGATTCGAATCCATGTGGATTTCTCACAAAGACTTTAAAGGATTGGTTTTAGCGTGGTGGAAATCGAAGGTGGAAGGAAGAACTCCTAAGAGGGTGGCTTTAAAGCTCAAAATGGTCAAAGAAAAACTAAATATTTGGAACAAAGAGGTTTTCGACAAAATTTTTGAGTCCAAAAAATCCATCGCTAAGAACCTGAAGGTTATGGAGGAAAGGATGGAACTTGAAGGTTACACTGAGGGTATCAAGGAGGAAGAGTAGAGCCTTTTGGTGGAATTTCATTCTATTCTCACTAGGGAGGAAACGTTCTGACACCAAAAATCTCGTGACCTTTGGTTGAAGAATGGAGACTCCAACACGAGGTTTTTTCACACGTCTATTATGAGGCACAAGGGGGTAAACAAGATCAGAGAAGTTACTTGTAAGGATGGGCACATTACCAGGGACATTGAGGAAATCAGGAGTGAAGCGGTTAATTTCTTTCAGGATTTGCTTGGCACTCCTTCGGATAGCAACCTCCAGGTCCAAAAATCTATGCTCACCAATTTTTTGACTAAAGTTCCCCATGAGGTAAGCATGAATCTCCTGGAACCTTTTTCCTCGTCTGATATTAAGGAAGCATTATTCTCCATGCAACTAGATAAGGCCCCTAGGCCCGATGGTTTCTCCCCCTGATTATTCCAAGTCATGTGGGAGGTTGTGGTCCTGGATGTGTGTGATGTTATTCGGGTTATCCAAGTTTCCAGATCTATCCACCTGAAACTCAATTCCACCTTTCTTGCCCTCATTCCTAAGTCTCCTTCCTACAAAATTTTCTTTGACTATTTGCCCATTAGCCTGTGCAATGTTTTTTACAATATCCTCACCAAATCTATAGCCAATAGACTCAAAACAGTCCTCCCTCTCCTGATTGATCCTTGTTAGGGAAGCACTATTAAAGGCAGAAACATTCTTGATGGTGTTATCACTGTCCATGAGACCCTTCACTTCGCTTACCGCTCTAAGAATATTGCTCTTTTTCTTAAGCTCGACATGAACAAAGCCTTCAACCGTGTCGACCAAAATTTTTTGTGTGCAGTCCTCCTCAAATTCAGATTTCATGCCCTCTGGATTGACCTTGTCTACAACTGTATATCCACTACCTTTTTTTTTGTCTTGGTCAATGGGTCCCCAACTGGGTATTTCCAAAGCTCTAGAGGCCTTAGACAGGGTGATCCTATTTCTCCCATCCTGTTCATTATTCTGGCGGAGGTTCTGAGTTGGTCCATGAAAGAGGTTTTTCAGTAGAACAAGATTTCTGGCATCTTGCCGACTTCTAGAATTAATCCTATCTCTCATCAGCAATTTGTGGACAACACCCTCATCTCCACTGGGGCATCCGTTTCTCAAGACAAGTCACTCAAGAGTATCCTATTCCGTTATGAGCAAGCTGCAGGGCAAAAGGTCAATTACATCAAGAGCAAAATTTACTTTACTAACACTCCTCTACGTAGACAAATTTGGATTGCTAGAATTCTTGAATGCACTACTGATTCCCTGACTACGTCCTACCTGGGGTTGCCTCTATCTTATAACGGGTGGGCCAGTGGGGACATGTGGAACATGATTCTTGAGCACCTTCACAGGAAAATCGACACTTGGAAGGGCAAACTCCTATCACAAGCTGGGAAAGCCACCCTTACCAAATATTGTCTTCAGGGGATCCCAACCTACTTCATGTTGGTGTTCATGCTTCCAAGTGCAGTCCACTCCAAAATTGAGAAGATTTAGAGGACCTTTCTTTGGTCTGGTAACGAAGAGAAATCTAGACTTCCACTTATAGCCTGGGACAAGGTGTGTTCAAGAATGGATCAAGGCGACATGGGGTTGAGAAGATCAATACTTATGAATTGGTCTCTGGTCGCGAAGCACGCTTGGAGGATTATGTCTAGTGACTCGATGGAGTGAGTTACGCTGGTTAAAATGAAGTATCTTGGCCCCACTCCATTCTTGGATGTTGAAACATCCTCTGTGGTGTCAATATTTTGGAAATCTATGCTCCAAACATGACATTTAATCAGTCTAGGAGCCCGCTAGATTTTGGGTGATGGCAACTGCATTTCCTTTTGGAAGGATAGGTGGGCAACTGAAGAAGCCCTTGGGTCAAGGGCAAACCTCGTTGGGCTGAGAAGCTTGACTGACCCTAACTCCCAACTCAGGGTGGCGGGTTTCATATACTAGAGCACCCGTTTCCCTTGGTGGAAGCTTCTTGTTGCGGAGGGGTTTAATAATGAGGTTACTTTCCTTGATAATATCCTTCAGTCAGTTTTAATTCCTTCTGCTAGGAGGAATGATAGGATTATCTGGAGTGGTACGGAGGATGGGCATTTCTCTGTTAAATCATCTTATGAGCTTCTCACCACCAAGACTACTCTAGACTATAGGTGGAATACTGTTTGGAGGAAAGGGGTTATCCCTAAAATCAACTTATTTGCATGGATTTATTTCCACAATAAAGCCTTAACTATTGACAACCTTCACAAGAGAGGTTTTGCCTTCCCCAACAGGTGTTACTTGTGTCTAGAAGATTATGAGACGAGGGATCATTTATTCTTACATTGCCCATTTTCCCACTCTATTCTGAGCATTGTCCTATCCTCCTTCCAGATCCTTTGGTGCTTTCCCCGCTCCCTTAGAGATGATTTTCACCAATGGCCTAATCCTTTCAAGAATCCCAAACTTTGATTCCTCCTCGAGGCCTCCTTCCACCATTTAATTTGGCAAATTTTGTTAGAGAGGAATACCAGAATATTTTGCAAAGCTCCTATAGGGCCCCCTTATATTGCTCAAAGGGTGTTATCTTACACCATTGAGAATTCTATTGATGTTCCCAGTACCCATCCCCATATTTCGAGCAAAGAATCAATTCTCAAAATGATGAATCTCTGGCCATTTTTGGAGGTTGTTAAAGGGCCCTATCGAAGGAATGTTGTGTGGACAAACCCCCCATGGGATGGATTAAATTAAACTTTGATGGAGTGGCTAAGGGGAATCCTGGGCCCGCTGGCACTGGAGGGGTTGTCCGTGATCATGACGGGAATATTGTGATGGCCTATTGTGAAGATTTGGGCTCCCAGATGAATCACTATGCTGAAGCCCGAGGTGCTCTAAATGGTATTCAAATTCTCTCTGAGGATCCTCAGCCTCTTATCATTGAGGGTGACTCGCTCAATATTGTGAATTACCTTCTTGGAACCAAAAATCTATCTTGGAAAGTCTACAACATCATCCTCGAGGCTAGATCTCTTCTCTCCTATCATGGTAGATGGAAAGCAAATCATATTTTGAGAGAAGGAAATCGTGTGGCTGACCACATGGCCAACAAAGGGCTCATGACCACGTGCCCGGTTGTGTGGCGGTCTCGCTTCCCATCCGAGGTGGAAAGGTTGGCCAGAGCAGACATCCCTTCTTGATGTTTTTCTTGCATAGGTTTTGGAAGGCCCCTTTCGACATGTTTTGGGGTGGCATGGCATTTTTGTCTACTCCCTTGGGCGGGTGTGGGCACAAGTGTCTTGTGATGTGCACCCCTGTTCCCAAAGAATTTTGTTTTTCAAGTATCCAGGACTCACCAGAGTTGGCACCCTGTAGACTCTCTACTCCTTTTTCTCCACCAAGGCGGATTATCTGGTTTGTTCGATCCTGGCATTGGTTCACGGTTGGCTTTTCAAAGTACCCCTTTCCAACGATGCCCATGTGTGTGTGGTTTATTGGCGGTTCACAAAAATGTTTGGTCTTGGATCCTGTCATATCCTTGCCTTGTATTTGGCAGGCTCCTCCCAATCCGCCCTGTGCATGCAATACTGATGATGTTATGACTAAAAGGATGGTGAGACCATGTGGCTTTTATAGACAAAGGAGAGGCAAGTTTAGGATCTGCGTGGCATGTTTCTTATGTGACCGTGGCTTGCGGCATTGGATTTGGATCGACTATGGGAGGTGGCTCACGGTCAGGTGTTTTTTTCCTCTCCTATCTCCAGCCCCTCTAGAAACAACCCTCCTAGAACTGACAGGCCCTCTCCCTATAGCCGCTCTACTCGTACTCGACCAAGACACTGTATTGGTGGCAAATCGTTTGTTCCTAGCAGATCTTATTAGTGCCTGTGAAAAGCCAAAAAGGTTGAGAAGGATGTCCATCCATAGCACATCCCATCAAACACAGAGAGCAACAAGGAGAGTCATGACAATTCTCTCCTGGACCTGGCTGCTTCCATTCTTACTTCTGTCAACTCCATGATTTCTATCTTGAAGCGAAACCAAAAGTGCCCAAATTTGGAAGGACAGGAGGATCGTGATTAGTAGTCCATGGTGTCTGTCCTTTTTTTTTTTGTCCTCATTTCAGGTTTCTCTTGGGTCTGTCCTGTTTCTTTTTGTTGTTGGGTCTCCAGGCCTAAAATCCATTTTTGTTGTTTTCAAGTTTGTAGCATTAGGATGGTTTTATTTTCATCTAGTTTTAATGTTACAGCCAAGAGGTATGATGCATCATTAGGAAGTTGGCTAATTTTATACATAAGGTTTTGGGATCCTCTATAAAAACCCACTGTTAATATATTATAATAATTACCAAAAAAAAAATATCCTTCAAAGGAAAAGTGTTGACCTAGTATAGATCCCTTGATGATAATAATATTAGATTATGGGCTCATCTTACTGAACCATTTATCTTGGAGTTCAAAGAGGTAGGAGATTCATTTTCATTGCTCACCTAGTTCACCTCCATTGAGAGACATCCATAATAAAATTGTAGTGATTTCAATATTACATTTAGAAAGATGTAAAAGTGGATCCCTTAAGACATCAAACCTTACAAGCTTCAATTACATTTATCATATCCAAGCCTTTGTACTAGATCTAGGATTTTAGATCTAGCTAGCCAACGATATGAGATTTCTACAAGTTTTTCAAGTTGTATTTAATGTATAAAATACATTAATATCTATTGGAAAGCTTCTTCCTAAATTTACCATGCCATATTTTCTAGATTTGCCACAACCAACACAATAAAAACTAGCTTCGACCACTTCATTTCCTCAACTTGCTCTTATTTTGGAAACTAGAGATTTGCATCAATTGCCTACACCTTCTTTGCCTCTCTTACTAGCTTGAGAGCCTAAATAAAACACATAGTTATTAGAGCTAAGAGCTACATAGAAAATCTAAATAATAAAGTCAATATGTTGGAGAGGAAAAATGCTAAGAAGAGGTATGAAAGCTATCATGCTAGAAGTTTTCTCTATGTCACAAAATACCAAGGGGCTTCTAGAAACATTGTGGTCAAAAGAAAAAATGTTGCATATATTGAGTAAGAGGAAGGTCCATCAACATCCTCTTCTCAAGAAACTTATTTGTGCTTGGCCTACTAAGACCCCCACAATGTAAATACATGTATGGTCTACTAGCACCAAGCCCAACTGGCAATAACACAAAAGGTAAAAATGACAAAGAAGGCATAGAAAGGATTGGTGAACATTCTAATGGACCTAGACCAAGCCATGCTAGTCAAATATCCTATAGAATGATAATGCATTAAAATCCTAACAAGATCTAGGAAGAAGCCTCTACAAGTCGAGCCATATAAAGTCCCTACTAAACCTAAGAAGGAATAAGCAAAAGAGTAGCCAAGGTCAGAGCTAGCAAGTCCAAAATCAACAAAATTAAAGGCTACTCAAGAAGATCCTAATGAGCATGTGCTAAGGTAATTAAAGCATCCCTATATTACCAAAAGATAAATACTATAAGCCATTGAGAAATATCATAAAAGGTTTGAAGAACCTAACTGAAAGGATAGAAATCTATAGAAAGTGATTAGATATAGAATTGTTGAAGCACTAAAGAAAAATCCTTCTTGGGTAAGCTTGTATGATGCATCATTAATCACTAATTAGATAGACTTGCTCAGAGTGACATTAAATAGTATCAATCCTATATATCTAAAACTACCAGAATTTAACTTGATATAGGACCAACAAAACCTTAAGGTAAGTAAAAATTGGCCACCATCATTTTACATGTCTCTACAAATTGAGGAATTGATAGTGTAGAATTATATGGTTGAATCTAGAGTGGCCAATACTATCATGCTTGAGGTTGTATGTGAGGTGATGGGAATGGAATATTCCCACTTGATCTTAGTGCTAAAATTGTATGGCACTCAAGTTTATATAGTAGGAGTAATCAAGGACATACCAATGGTGCTCCAAAAGGTTATAGAGGTCATGATCATTCAATAGATGGTTGTGGTTGAGATTCCACCATACTTTGGTTTATGTCTCTCAAGGAAGTTTATGACCAAAAGAGGAGGTTATTTGTCAATGGATTGTTCCCATATGATTATTCCCCATAAAGGAAGGAGGTTGAAGATATGCATAGAGAAACTATACCCCTTTTGTATTGAGATAATGGAAAAGGGGATATCAGCCTGATTTAGGATGATCCAAACCACATGGAGGAGGTAATCAAACACCTTCAAATGGAGGAGGAATATCCCCATAAGAATTTTAATGCAGTAATGAAGACTAGGCTAGGCACTTATTGAATTATTGGATTAGATAATCATAAATATTTAGTCATCTATAGTCAAGCACTTTGGAGAACAATATTATGGAAGCTTTACTTCAATGGAGATAAATGCAAAAATAGAGCCAAATATAGGGTAGTATTAATTTCTCCTTTAGAAGGGATAAAACAGTTTTCATATAGGCTGATTTAGAGATACACTAATAATTCCATATGAAGCTCTCTTCCTAGGCCTATTAAAAGTAGAAAATATGGGAATTAATCTACACTCCATTTTTGGTGATTCAAAAATAATAGTGAATCAAGTAATAGAAAATGTAGCAGTAGGCACCACTAACTCAAGTCTTATTGAAAAAGAGTTTAGGAACTTTTTGAAAATTTTTAAGCAATTAATAAAAAAGCAATACCAAGGAGTGAGAATATGCTACCTGATGTACTAGCCTCATAGGGAGTAAATTTCAATCCTACTTTTTATAACTAGAAAAAATATAAAGGGGTCAAATTGGATTTTAGACTATTTATCCCAAATAGCGTAGCTTCTAGAAAGTATTTGATAATGACGAACAAAACGTTGCTTTCTTAACCAAAGAAGCCATATATGTTGAATAGCTAGAGGAACTATATACTGTGTTGATTTCCTTTTCCCTGCTCCCCCCTCCTTTGGTTTTTGCCTAGTTTCTTGAATCATCTTGATATTTATTACTCTGGGAGTGTTGTTGTAGCAGATGATCTCCTTGGGGGGGAGGTCCTTGCCCACTTTCTACTCCTTTCCTAGATGTTTTATGTTTTCCCTACTTGAGTCCTTGGTTTGGTGTATCCCAGGATTCTCCCCTATGTTTTCTACTAAGTTTCCAGGATCTTTCCTCGGCTTCTTTCAGGCTTTCTTTAGTGGTTTTTTCACAGGTTGTTCTACTTGGAGTTGGTTCCCTAGGCTTCCTTGGTACATTGTGGTTTGTGGATTGGGTTTTCAACTACTTCCTTGTGCATCATGTGAGATACTCACTACATATTTTTTGGTATGGGAGGACTAGGTATCTCATTTCTAGTGACTCCTCTTTGTGATGCCTTTGGATGTTGGTGGTCCCACTCTATTGGGTTGGGATTTTTTTGGTTTCCTATTCAAGGGCTTCTACTTGCTGTAACTATTGTTTGGTGGATGCTCAGTGTATTATTGTTCTTGAGTTGTTCCCAATCCTAGTTCTAGTTCCCTAAAGTTGTTCATGAGCAAGGATGGGGGATTCCTGGTCCTTCCTGATGGGGTGCTTGGGGTTATATGCTATATTATTTGGTCTTGGGGAGGGGACTTGTGCTCATTGCTTGCAGCTATGGTCTCCCCTACCTCCTTTAGATGTTGTTTTTGAGGATCCCTTCCTTGCACCTACTGTTGCTATCCCTAGCTCCTTTCAGCTTCCTCATAGTTCAACTTGGTGTGCATGGGGATCTCTTGTCCTATAGAGACCCCTTGTTGTGCTTATCCATATCACAAGCTCAAATAGTGGCTTCCCAATTTTGTTTCTCTAAGGGTCCCCAATCTATCCTATTGTTGCATCTTGGTATGTCTCTAACTATTGCTTGTTGGTATGATGCATCCCACTACTACTTGCTACTTTGCTTCTTCCTAGTCTATGTTTCGAGCCATCTTGGACCATGCCTAGGTGGGAACCCTTTTCAATTTTCAATTTTCAAATTTCTTGCTTTGAGTTTCTAGGTGAGATTTTTTATTTTTAGAATTTCAAATTCCTTGCTAGGCTAGATTTTATTTTTTCCCTTGGGCGGTATTTTTCATTATGCTTTGTTCCTACTGTATGGGATTTTTCAATTCGGTAGCTTCCTGCTGGGCGAGATTTTTCAAATTCGTCATCCTACTGGTTTTTCCGTTGGGGAATATTTTCAAGCTCTATGGTTCTTCCTGCTGGTTTTGCCACTGGGCGGGATTTTTAAATTGGTGGTTTCCCACTAGGCAAGATTTTCAAGCTCTATGGTTCTTCTTGCATATTTTCCCACTGGGCAAGATTTTTCAAAATTGGTGGTTTCCTATTAGGCAGGATTTTCCAAACTGTATGTTTCCCGCTAGGTGGTATTTATCAAATTGGCTATTTTTGACCTTTGGAATGGTCAATTGACTTGTTGTAAAAAGGTTTTGGGGCCCTTTCAAAACCTTATTTTAATATAATTTTAACCTGCCAAAAAAATTATACTATGTTGATCAAGAAGATATGATACAGTTCAAAATAACCACATTCCTAAAGAATTGATTACCTTGAAAAGATTATTTATAATAGTGATTGGATGAATGACCAAAAAATGAAGACTAATGAGCAAGAATTCAAGTAAGTTAATATTGAACCTACTAAGAGCCTAAAGGTTGGATTACAATACACAAAAATGAGGTAAGTGAACTTATTATATTATGCAAAGAGTATGGAGATATAATAACATGGAGTTATGATGCTATCAAGGTATACAATAAGAAAATTATACAACATACCATTGAATAGATAATTGATGTCAGGCCATTCAAGCAAAAGCAAAGGTTGATTAATATGAAAATTGAAACCATGATGAAGTAGGATCTATTGAATCTTATTAATACAAATATCATTTACCCAACCAAGCTTTCCATGTGAGTGACCAATTTGGTCCTATTCTAAAAGAAAATGGAGGTATTCAGTTATGCATGGAATTTCAAAATATCAATAAGGCCTCCTTAAAAAACCACCATCCATTGCCTCAAATTGATCAAATATTATAGACTATGGATGGAGCTAAAAGATTTTATCTACTCGGTGGTTCTCTAGCTTCAATTAGATTTGGGTAAAGGATGAAGATCAGTCTAAAATTGCATTCACCACTAAGTGAGGTACATTAACCTACCAAAGGATACCTTTAGTCCTATAAAATGCTAGAAAATTTTCAAAGGGTCGGATCTTGCCTTTTGGAAACTAGTGACTAAATTAATCCTTATATATTTGGATTATATGATAGTGTTATCACATGATAAGGATCAAAATCTAGCACATTTAAGGATGGGTTTTTAAAGATGCCAAGAATTTGAGGTTTTTATAAACCCAAAAAAGTCAATATTCACTATGCATGAAGGTAAATTAATTGAGCATATTGTCTTAAAATAAGGGTGAGCTATTGATTAAAAAAAATTCAAAGCAATCCTAGTGTTATTAGTCCCTCAAAATAAAAAAATCCTTATAGTCATTTTTTAGGCAAGTAGATTTTGTCCAAAATTGTATTTCAAATTTTGCTTAAATAGTCAAGCCAATGACTAAACTATTAAGGAAGGAAAGGTCATTCCTCTTGATGATGGAGAGATATCAAGTATTCAAAAAATATAAAGTAAGCAATAGCCCAAAAACCTATCATGGTAAATCCTAACTATAAGAAATATTTAATTTTGTATGTTTATGGGGTAGAAGAAAGCTTTGCTATTGTTCTGAAACAAAAGGATGATAACCAAGAACACCCCATAACTTTCATTAGTCATACCCTACATGATTATCATAAGAACTATAATTTCATAGATAGAAAAGTTTTCACTCTCATGTAATATCTTAAAAATATTAGGCACTACATGTCACAAAGAAAAACTCTTATCTATGTGGTACATTTGAATGTATGTTAGGAAATTTGTTTCACAAGTAGAATTAGGTGATAAAAGAGTAGGATGGATCACAAATATACAAAAATATGATGTAGATATTAGAACAATAAAGTTGGTGAGAGGTAGAGCTTTGTGTCAATAGTTAGCATGTTCAACTAAGATAGAGTGAAACTTATTTCTCAAATATTACCATGAAATAGAATCTAGAAGAGATGATTTGGGTCATAAGGATGATTGGGTGTCAGACTTGATCGGGTATTTTTCAATGAGCAAACATTCAAAAATATTGAATTATTCTCAAAGAAGAATATATAAGCTACAGGCCTTGAATTATATCTTGTTATAGGAAGTCTTATACTATAATAACTTTGAAAATTTCCTCCTCTGTTGCACTTGACCAGAAGAGAAAAAAAAGGTAATACAAGAATTTTATTGAGGATTTTTTGGGAATCATTATTCTAGCCATACTACTAAAGAAAAAATACTCAAAGTTAGATACTATTGGCCAAATATATTTGTATATTCCTTCACGATATCTAGGGCCTATGAATATTGTCAAAATTTTATAGAAAATAGGATTGTAGCTATCTCCTTGCAATTAGTTGTGGCAAAGGAACCATTTCAACAATGGGGATTGAATTTCATTGGGATTTTTAATCTGAATTTCTCTATCAGACATGAATTCATCTTAATAGTGATGGATTAATTCATAAGATTTCTAAATCAATGGCCACTATGAACGAATACCAAGAGACTATGATCAAGTTTCTAGAGAAGCTAATACCAAATTTGGTATCCCATCCACCATTATCATTGCTAATGGACCTACATTTATAGGTGCCAAAACATTTAATGGACCTAATACCTAATGAGAATTGTTGAGTTTTTTTTATTAAAGAACAAAGAAATAAGGCATATGATAACTTTTAGAAACACTAAGATATCATAAATAATTCATTTGAAAAGAAGGAATTCCCACATGAAATTTAGATTGGTGACCTCATGTTAAATGGGATGAACAAAGGACTAAGCTAGGTAAATATAAGAAATTTGACTCTTTATGGTCTATGTCATATAAAATTATTGGTAAATGCAAGTGTAATACTTTTCAATTAGCCACTATTGATGCTCAAATCTTGTTGATAATGATAAATGGCCAATATTTGAAGCTTAATGTTTAAGTGGCATACGTTAAGTTGTATTATAGCATAAATAGAAAAGGGTGTAAAAATATGCATAAAGTCATGATAGTTATATTGTGACTAAGTTTAAAATTTGGAAGGTCTATTAGCTATAATATCAACAATACTTATGACTAAAAAAACACATTGTCACACTCACACATGTCAATAGCTTTATTTTTGTGTAAATTCATTGGGATTCTAGGAAACCTACCTCATTAGGTGTGCCATAGCTAGAGACATATTTATAGGAAAAGGATGGTACATGCTACACAAATTGCTTAGTGTGAAATATATGCCCTAGTATTATGATCATAAAAGAAAGCATGAGATAATTATTTGACTAAATAAATAGGACAAGGGCTATATTGTCAAGAGGCTTGTAATAACCCATTTTGGTAGGACCTTCCCGTGTTGTTTGGTTGATGTACTTATGTGTTCATAATTAATACATGATCATGTTCTATTCTATCAATATGAGTTTAGTTGTACTTTATACCTTTTAAAGTTGGATTATGCTCTTTTTAGAATATGGCACTACTAATGAATTTTGTGGTTGTAAGACCAAGTACTCTCATAGGTGGATTGGTATGGGACAACCACCAAAGTTGAGAGAAATGGGAAATTGTGGATGAGTTTTTTTGATAGCCACATGGGTAAAACAATAATGTAGATGCAATTACATGTGTGTATGTGTGATTAAAATGCATCATCGGGAAATGAGGTTGTTATAAAAGCAAAATAACCCTTACCTTGTTCTTAGGGGATGCTTCATAGGTGAGTGATAGCCTATTAGTTATCGTAATGTCTCCTACTTAAGGACAAATATTGTTTGCACATATTTTTACTTATTATTGATTTGCATCTTAGTTCAGGCAACAATAACTTTTAGTAAAAGCTCTTGTGTTGCTTAGACTTGTAATTTATCATTAGGATGCATTTATGCATGTGTTCTGAAGTATGAAATTTGTTTGGTTAATAATTTATCAAGTAAGGTATTAATAATAATGTTAGTATTATTAATACTTAAAATATTAAATACCGATGTTAATAGTTAATATTAACATTCGATATTAATTAAATTAATTCTATGAAGTGAATAATTAATTTAATTATTATTATCTTGCTTTATATATATATATATAATACTAATGTTAGTAATTAACACTAGCATTAGAAAGTAATATTAATGTTATGAGATGAGTGAATGGTTTAATTATTAATACTTTGTTTTAAGAGTATTAATAAGTTATCATTAACTTTAATAAGTTGAAATTTACAAAGGGGGAATAATTAATAAATACTAAAATAAGTTCATTTTTATTTATTATTGGAAATTGGTTGTAAGTAACAATTGAAAATTATGGGCAGTTAATTTTTTTTAATAGGGTAGAGTGCTTGGGTAAAAGGGGGCCTGTGGAAAGCATGCACAATAAGTAAATCAAGAATTCATCTCTGACCCTTTTTCTTCCTTTTTCCTCTAAGCATTATATGATTCTTGGATGAAAATATTTTTTGGGATTATTGGTTGGAAGAAATATTTAGGAAGGGGTGAAGTATTTGGAAAAAAACACAAAGTGGATATCAAGCTATGGGGGTTTTGTAAGAGATATCTCAAGTTATGTTTTGAATTTTCATTTTGCATATTTGATATTATGTGATTTTTATTTTTTATCGGTAAAAAGGATTTTCATTAATAGAAGGTTTTTGGAAGGGACCCCAAAACCTTAGTACATACAAAATGAAAATAACATAAAAACATGCTTTACAGTCAAAACCAAAAAAAATCACAAGGGGGATTTGACAAAAATAATGAGCATATTATGGAATAAAACACATTAAGCAAGAAAAAAAGAGGGGATGATCCCATCTTAGATATGGAACCCATCCTAGAGGGAGACTTCCCTGTGGAAACAAAGCGATCAGTTGCCATTCGATATGGTACGAGGCTCTTCAACATCCCTAAAAATTATGTTGAGATGGGTATTGGTTGCATCAAGGTCTTTGGCCACCTATTGGAAAATTATCCATGTGGATTTGACACTCTCAAAAACCACATATAGGGTACCCACTGAACTCACTAGGTGAGTTAGCATCACATTACATAGGGCAGCCTCATCACCAACCTCTTTTGATAGCCCCTAAAACCCTTTTTCATCTACCTTCACCTCCTCATAGATAGTTTCCTTAATCACCTCACTGACATTGGTTGGGTATGATCCAATTTTCTTAGTTGGCTTGATGATTTTTGTAGGGGATGATGAATCCATCTTGAGCTTCTTCAGATGTGGGAAGACTCACATGTTGGAGGGGCTGGGATTTTGGATGAACTTAGATGTGGATCATTTTATAACTTTGGGTTCATGCTCAAAATAATCACGACCCACAACTTTAATCTTGGGAGTGGTAGGGGATGAGAAATTAGGGTTTGAGTCATCACTGGGGTCCTCTTGGATGTGAGTGTCATGACTGTAACTATCAAAAGAATTGTCAATGGTGGGATGGGTAGAAGGACAGGTTGGGGAAGGTGAAGGGGTATGCTAGAGGGGATGTGAGGGACTGGCTAAGAGGTATCAGGGGAGGCATGGTGGTAAGGACTGGGAGGAGCATGGGTAGGCTGGGGAGGGTTTGGGGCAATGACAACAAGGGGTATTTTGGAGAAAACATCAAGGGTATGCTTATACAGAATGTAATGCAGGCCCTAGTGGATGGTGTAGAGGGTCTTTTTAGTTCTAACATTAGTAACAGATAATTTAATAGACCTAAATAGATAGTTTGGTATGATGATTTTCTTATTACCTCTAAGGTGGTTCAAAAAGGCAATGTGGAAACTATGTAAGGTGGATTCTATTTTATCGACTATAAAATAATTGAGGACAGGGATCATAACCCCATCCTAAGGTCTAGGGATTTTGGTCCTCTCAATGCCCCCGTTGGTGGTGGGGAGGTCCTTACATTTCTCTAGAAAAAAATTGAGCTCCACCTCCATCGTATGCTTATTTTGATAAAAACTCCTCCCATTAGTAGGAACACCAATCATATTCGCTAGTAGTTGCACATCGATAGTGAATTAAAGAAACTAGACAGAGACACAACCATTCTCCCAAGTGCTAACAATGGCATTTGTGATATACTCCTCATTACTAGTAAACATTTTAAAAAATGTGCGGTAATTGTGGTTGTTCAGAATATCCTTAATGACAGGGTTGAGTTGTAGGACCGAGGGTTCAATAATAGCCATGGGGAATGAGGACAAGGGGGTTTAGAATTGGGGATGATGAAATGCATATGAGGATCAATGAAATGGAGGATGTTTGAGCATAGATAAAATTTAAAGAGCTAGTCAACACACATGCTAAAGAGGGTAGGATACGAGGTGCACTGGAATGACTGCCAGAGGTAATGTCTGATAGGATGTGTTCTAGTTAGTGAAACTCAAGAGCTACAAAGAGGAGGAACCTTGGTGAAGTAGTGATACTCAGTGGTACAGTGGATAACCTTGATGTTCGAGGTGGTTTCATTGTTGTGGAATCTAAGGATGGCACGAATATGCATCCCATAGAAATCAAGCTTGAGATTAATATTACACATGTGAAGTGACATGGTTTTGAGGTTTGTACAGTGTTGATTGGACAAAACCCAAATATTAAGATCATAAGGGTTGTTTTGCATGACTAAGGTATGAAAAATTATAATGAAGCCAGTGGCTAGGTCAAGAAGGATTTTAGAACCAAACACAAGGTGCAGAGAAAAATGATGGTGTATGATCAACGATAATCGAGGGGGATGAAGGTGGAAGGGATATATATGGAGAAGTGAAGGGAGTGATGCAACAAAAAAAATGAGGGAAGGAGGAAAGGGTGTGAGTGAGACCAACTATGGAATAAGGGATGGAAGGTCAAAGGGTTCAAACTGGAAAACCTATAGGGAAGACATGTGGATTGTAAAGGTGGGGCACCAAACAAAGGGTCCAACACCTGGGGTGAGGGCCAAGAATCAAGGAGGGCTAGGTTGATCCTAGGAGATGACTTAGCCTAGGGCTATGGGTAAAGAATCATTTTAAACACTAATGGAAATCTAGGAATGGCATAAATTAGCAAGGGAGTCCACTATTTCGTTAGCTTCTCTAAACATGTGCTACACAATAGTCTCTGGATAATTGAGGAGTTACGTGACTTCAAAAATAATTTTTCTAACCCTCCAGTTGGGGTTCTTTTTAGTTTTATATTAGTTGATAATGTTTAGAAAATCTCCTTCGACCACCAGTTTACATTTAAGATCACTTGTGATGGTTAACCCTTGGTAAAGAGCTTTAGCTTTTGCTTCATGATTAGTGAGGGTGCCAATATTCTCAACATTGAGTTAGGGAATCTTATTGTGTGATTTTTTAGGAAATGGTAGAATTGAATTATTCTTTACAATGAGAACATTCAGAAAATACTATGCTAAATTTTGTAAACCCCTAATTGTTATAAATAATATAAATCCCTTTTTAGCAAATTTTGTCTGCATGATTCCAAAAAAACAAGGGAAGAGATGCCTCTTATTTTAGCTTGTGTTAATTTATTTTTATGGCTAAAATCTTTGATATTAGAAGTGGAAGAAAAAAAACTTAAGGCCTTCTATGGCTTGAATTTGTGTTGCTTCTTAATCACCTATATATTTAATGTAAAAATACTCTTTACCCATGTTATAATTTTGGGAAAATAGAACCTAGGGTTGCCATAAGTACACATTATTCATGTTTAATATTATTTTACCATGTGATTTAAGAAGTATTCTATTCCATTTGGGAATGATTGCATTTATTTTTTTTATACTAGAGTACATTAAATAGTGATCCATATGAACTCTTTAAACCACTAAAAAAATCTTTATTTTATAAGTTTTTATTTTTAAACAAATGCATGTATCTTAAATTATTTTTAAGTAGCAAAAAGATTGCTAAGAAGGCTATTGAAAAGTCTTAAGAAAAATCATTTAAGATTCTATTCCATTTGATAAGGATTGCATATATATTTTTTAATGCTAGAGTGCATTAAATAGAGATTGTAGACATAGAAAATTGACCCACCAAAATGATTCAATTCTTTCTTAGATCTCTAGTTTACCACACAAACTTGCTAAGTGTAAATTTGGGATCTTTGTACCTTCTCCCTCTGCCCTATTTCCTTAGCTTTACCAAATTCATAGTGGGTCCATATGGGGTGTGAATTTGGCTTTCTAGATTCATGCCTTGTAATGGTTGGGCACGAATTTGGCATTATAGATATTTTTCACTAAAACCCCTCCTCTCATTGACCCATTTTGGGATTGGCCTTTTCCCACAGTGAAATTTTATTTTCCTACCCGTTTTGCCCCCAAAACCTCTTATAAATAGAGGATTAGATTCCCTATTTCTCCTAAGCATCCCAAAATTTTCTTTGGAATTTCTAATTCTTGACTCACTTATTTTCTCATGCTAACAAGTGCCCTTCTACTGCAAGTTGTTGTTTTGCTAATTTATGCTTTGTTGTTGGCTACCCTTTGGTATTGAGTAGAGGAGCCTTGGTGATTGGATAGATCAACCTTATTGGATTCCTTCATACATATCTTCATTTCTCCTTGCTTTCTTCATCAGCTCATCAGGTTTTACATTTACTTTATTCAACTTGCAAGTCTATTTTTTGTTGTTTTGGACTCTATTTTTTGCTATTTTAGGGTTCAAAAAGGAAATATGAACAAAATTCATGCCCTGCCCATATAGGTCATGAATTTGGTAAGCCATATTCATGATCCCCATTTACAAGAAATAAATTTGACAAATTAGAGCTTGGTGTAAGTTTTGCACCCCAAAGCCCTAATTTCACTCTTGTGTTTTAGTGTTTTGTTGTGTCCACCTTGTCTGCATTATATTTTGATGTTATCTATCTATTTCACTTTGTTTTTAATGTTACAAAGGTCAAATATCATTTTTATTTTTGAATGGTCATCTAAAAATACCAAGGTGGCTTGACTGCTACACCTCCAAGCTTAGTCTTATAGCGGCCTAAGCAAACCCCCAAATAGTAATCAAATTTTCTAGGGTTTTATGAAGTTATTTTGAAGGTCTAAAGCCATTGGATATTTTTTATGCAAGATAAATATTGGATCAACTATCAAATAAGATACATGCCCTAATAGATCTGTAGGCTATTTGGTGTTTGCTTTTGTTTATTTTTGTTCATTTTTGTTCAAAACCTAGGGTTTTAATATTGTTTGTGCATTCCCTTGGTCCCTTTATCAAAGACTTTATTTTTCAATCCTAGGGTTAGACATCATTGAATTATAGAATCATACTAGGGTTAGCTCTTATTTTCTTGCATCGTGTATATTTTGCATTGTTCTTTCATTTTCATAGTTTAGTTTAGAAAGGCCAAACAATAGGTGTATGCTTAATTGACATATCAAACATTCCCACCTTGGACTTGGAGTGATTTCTAAAACCATTCATGGTGAACCCCTTTCCTTTTTGTCCACTAAGTGTGATATAGAGCTACACACAACACACAACAAGAATGCAGAAATCAACAATGCACCAGCAAAATTCTAGCAAGCTTCATTAAAACAGAGGTCTCTCCTCGAATACACAACTATCCCCAAAAATAAATGGCCAAGAGTCCTTCAATACAATGCATGCGCGCCTTTTATCCTCGGCCGCCACCTCCTTCTCCATCATTACGCAAAGTGCGGGCCTTTTTTTTATCCCCGAGGCCCGACTCTCTTTGGACCATCATTACCTTGAATGCGAGACTCCCCATACCGCCCGCACGAATGCTCTGTCCCTCCTGCATGATGCTGCCAGGTGCATCAAAAAAAAAATCATGGCCTGTAGTGGCGGCATGCCCTGCAGCCGCCTGTCAATCCTCCGCCAAGTCATCATTCATAAGAATGCGCCATGGCCGCTTGCAGTTGATGCCACGTGTCCCTCTTGTCATGCTCCACTGTAACCGCTTCATACTCTCGAGCCACACGTAACTTCACGCCACGTGTCCCTCTGCACTGGTCTCTGTAATCGTCGGCTGGTCAACGTCGTGAGAGCTCTGGTCGCGATATCATGACGTTTTTGCTCCAGTACTTTCTCTCTCCTCTTTGGTCGCGATATCGCGACGTTTTGGCGTTAGGCTTCTCTCTCCTCCTTGGGGCCGCGATTCCGCTACACGTCACGAAATCGTGACGTCTAGGCTTTTCTTACTCGCCTTCCTCCCTTGGGCCGTGAAACCGTGACATGTCACGATTTCGTGACATCTTTGTGTTCCGTACTTGCTGCCTCGTTTCGGGCCATGAAACCGTGACATGTCACGATTTCGTGACATCTTTGCATTGTGGAACCTTCCCTCCGGATATGTCACGATTTCGTGACATCTTTGCATTGTGGAACCTTTCCTCCGGATATGTCACGATTTCGTGACATCTTTGAGCTCTGCCTTCGAAGGTGTTGCGATGTCTTTATGCTTCCAAGTCTTGCCTCCCAGAAGTGTCACGATTTCGTGACGTCTTTTAAACTTTATCTTTGAAGGTGTCACGATTTCGCGACGTCCTTTAAGCTTGCCTTCGAAGGTGTCACGATTTCGCGACCATTCTTGTGCCTTAGAACCTTTTTGCCAAAGATGTCCCTGTGCTTTCAAATCCTGCTTCCGAAAGTGTCACGATTTCGTGACCATTTTGCGTCCAGACCACGTTGCTACAGAAATGTCACGATTTCACGACAGTTTGGCGTCCACTGCGTTCTTTAGAAATGTCACGATTTCATGATAGGTTTGGCGTCCTAACTGCGTTGCTTTAGAAATGTCACGATTTCATGATAGTTTGGCGTCCACTTTGCTTTAGAAATGTCATGATTTCGTGACAGTTTGGCGTCCGACCGTGCTTTTTCAAAAAAAGATCGCGATATCGCGACAGATTGGCCCTTTGGTGCCCTTCTTCAAAAAGCGTCGCGATATCGCGACAGTTTTAGTACTTAAGAAAAAAAACACATTTTGGGTGATGCAAGATTGCACTTCGCCACCGGATGCTCCTGCATCAGACACCCGGAGTGAGTTTGAGAAGTGACCTCACTTCTGATCTTTCGAGGTAGACCCAGGCGATCAACCTCAGCCTTTGACAACCAAGTCGCGTCTTCAATGGGTCGGCCCTTCCATTTGACCAAGTACTCCGAGTAACTCCTGTTCCTAGTACTTCGGCCCTCACGCATATCCAGAACTTCTTCTATCTCGTCCACAACTGGGATGGCTGCTGGAATGCTCCACAGATCTGGACTGGGTATCTCACTGCTTTCTCCTTCATGATACTCAGCCAAATCCGAGATGTTAAACACGGGGGAGATGTTGAGTTCGCTTGGTAACTCCACCTCGTACGCATTGCCCGAATCTCGTTTGCCAATGATCTTACATGGTCCAAATTTCTTCATTTTTAGTTTGTTGTAGGTCTTGGCAGGAAACCGTTCCTTCCGTAGATGGACCATGACCGAATCTCCTACTTGGAACTCCTTAGCTCTACGTTTTTGATCCGCCCTTGTCTTGTATTGAGCATTCATCTTGGCAATGTGTTTTGTCACTTCCTCATGCACTCCCTTCAGGTGTTCGGCAAAGTCTTCTACTTCGACCTTTGCATTTCTCCCTTGTATCTAGCCTTCTTAACTACTGAAGCGTTCCTTGGGCTGCTCCCATAGATAATCTGGAATGGTGACTTGTTGGTACTCCGATTGACCGAGCTGTTATACGCAAACTCGGCTTGCGGCAGAATTAGATCCCATCCCTTGGGCTTGTCCCCTACCAAGCATCGCTGTAGGTTGCCCAAACTCCTATTAACCACCTCTGTTTGTCCATCTGTTTGGGGGTGGTATGCAGAACTGAACTTTAACTCCGTCCTCAGCTTCTTCCATAGGGTCTTCCAAAAATAACCTACAAACTTGGTATCCCTGTCCGACACAATGCTTCTTGGCAGCCCATGAAGGCGTACCACTTCCTTAAAGAACAAATCGGCTACATGGACCGCATCGCTAGTCTTCTGGCACGGGATAAAGTGTGCCATTTTCAAAAATATGTCCACTACCACAAATATGGAATCGTGCCCCCTCTGCGTCCTAGGCAAACCAAGCACAAAATCCATACTAATATCTTCCCACGGCCTTTCGGGTATAGGTAGCGGTTGATACAAACCGGTAGGCTGCCTCATACCCTTTGCCATCTGGCAAATCCTGCAACTCTGCACAAACTTTGCCACATCCTGTTGCAATTGTGGCCAGCAATAGTTTTCACTAACCAGTGAGATGGTCTTGTCACGACCAAAGTGTCCAGCTAAACCCCCACTGTGCTTTTCTTTAATGAGGTTCTCTCTCATTGAGCTCCTCGAAATGCACAATTGATTCCCCCTAAACAGCATTCCATCTTGAATCAGGTAATCCAACCATCTAGTCTGTCCAACGCAACGAGGCGCAGTGCAGGCTTTCCAAGCTTCTACGAAATCGGGGTCTGCAGGGTATAAGTTCTTGAGCTCAGCAAACCCTACAACCTCCACTCTCATTTCTATCATCAGACATTGCCTCCTACTCAATGCATCTACCACCCTATTGGATCTTCCACTCCGATGCTTCAGTACAAAGGTATAGCTCTGCAGGAACTCTACCCATTTCAGGTGCCTACGATTCAATTTGCCTTGACTGTTGATATACTGCAGCGCTTGATGGTCGGTGTAAAGAACAAACTCCTTGGGCAACAAATAATGCCTCCATTTCTTAAGCGCTTGGACTATGGCGTAGAACTCCTGATCATACACCGAATACTTCCTTCTGGCATCATTGAGTTTTTCGTTGAAATATGCAACAGGCCTACCCTCTTGGCTCAATACAGCTCCTATGGCATTGCCACTTGCATCGCAGTCTACCTGAAACACCTTATTGAAATATGGAAGTGCTAAGACGGGTTGCTCAGTGACCTTCTTCTTCAGCATAGCAAAGCTTTTGTCTGCTCCAACTGTCCATTGAAATTCCTTCTTGTTCCCCTTCATTGTCTCTGTAAGAGATGAGCAAATCTGCTTGAAGTTTCTAATGAATTTTTTGTAGAAACTGGCCAGACCATGAAATGATCTAACCTCGGTCACACTTCTTGGGACAGGCCATTCTAGGATAGCCCTCACCTTTTCGGGGTCCATCTTGAGACCATTTGCTGATATGACAAATCCCAGGTATACCAGCTCCTTCTTCACGAAGTTGCACTTCTTGATTGATCAGTAACTTGTTCCTCCCGCAGTTTCTCAAAAACCTTCCTGATGTGCATCAGGTGCTCCTCTAAGGTTCTGCTAAAAATCAGTATATCATCTAAGTAAACAATAACAAATTTGCCCAAAAATTCCTTCAGAACTTCATTCATTAACCTCATGAAGGTACTAGGTGCATTGGTTAATCCAAATGGCATAACCAACCACTCATACAGCCCCTCTCTGGTTTTAAAAGTTGTCTTCCATTCATCCCCTTCTCTAATGCGGATCTGATGGTATCCACTTTTCAAATCAATTTTTGTGAAGTACTCAGCTCCACCCAAGCAGTCCATGATATCATCCATTCTCGGCAGGGGGAACTTGTATTTAATGGTGATCTTGTTGATTGCACGAGAGTCGGTGCACATCCTCCATTCTCCATCCTTCTTGGGTGCTAGTACTGCTGGTACAGCACATGGACTAAGACTCTCCCTTATCAGGCCTTTCTTCAACAGATCTTGAACTTGCCGATTTAATTCTTCAGTTTCCACAGGTGTCATTCGATGTGCAGCCTTGTTTGGCAAGCTCGATCCAGGCACCAGATCTATGTGGTGAGTGATCTTCCTAACAGGTGGTAAACCTTCAGGAACATTGTCAGAAATGATATCAGGGAATTCTTCTAACAGTCCCATGACTTCCATTGGAATCTCCTTGCATCCTTCTTCCCTAACCACGGGGATTATAGCATAGCACATATGATCCGGCTTCGGGCCTTCCAAGAATCTTACTGCCATCAACTAGGCAGGACTCGTGCACTTTGCTGCATACTTTCTCATCCGCCTCCTTCGGGGGTTTTAACTTATGGCGAACTCCATTCTTTGACGAGAGAATATGTGTTGGCTCGACCATCATGAACAACACTTCGGTCAAGCTGCCATGGCCTCCCAAGCGGCGGGTGACATGCATCCATGGGCAAGATGTCACATAACACTTCATCTTGGTAAGTTCCAATGTTGAACTTCACCAGACATTGCTCACTCACCAGCACCCGATGGTCCTTTTGCAACCATGCAATTCGATAAGGGTGTGGGTGTTTTCTCCTTTCCAACTGCAGCTTGGCAACCATTTCCTCAGAAACCAAATTATCAGTGCTTCCATTATCTATGATGATGTTACATACCTTACTGCACACTTGCATCTTGTCCGAAACAGGCTGTTCCTTTGGTCTCCCTTCTTTTCTTCGTTTAACAGGACTCTTCTGATGATCATCGCTTCTCCTCTTTCTGCCTCCTCTGAGTGCTCAGATTCTACACCTTCATCTGCTACAGCAGCTCGGGCCTGACCCTCAGGTCTTCTATTTGGCCTCTCTTGATGCTTGCGGGCAGTTGTATGCCCTGTGTCCTTCCTCTCCATAGTTGAAGCGGGTTCCTCTAAAAACACCTCTTCCAAACCCTCGCCCAGACCTACCTCTTCCTCTTGGGTAGTTGTTGCTCTGATTGCATGGGCGTTGGTCATCCTCCTCTTTCACCTCTTTTTGTTTTTGGTTGCTTGCTAGCTTCACCGGTTTTCCCAAAATCTTTGTATCTTCCACCACTGCCTCTTCCACCAGCTCTTCCACCCCTGTCCTTCCCTCTCTGCTTGCCATCAAACCTTCTATTTAGTTTCTCTTCCACTTTTAATGCAAACTGATATGCATCCTCCATTGTGCTCATTCTAACCAGCCCCAGCTCTTCTTGAATCTTTGGTTCGCAATCCATTTATGTAACGTGCGACCTTCTCTTTGTTCGCCTCCGAATGGCCGGTTCGATAGAGATTTGATAGAACTCTTCAGTATATTCCTTGACAGTCTTACTAGCTTGTCGAAGACTCTGCATTTTTTTTAACAAGTCCAACTCATAATCTGCAGGGATGAACTGCCTCTTTAGTTTCTCTACCATCCTATCCCACCTGGTGATCCTTTCCTTTCCCCTCCTGTTCCTTTCCAATTGCACCCCTTTCCACCAGATGCTAGCATGTCCTTTCAACTTGGTTTTCGTGAACCTGATCCGATTTGGATCTGATATCTCTTCATATTCGAAATACTCCTCCATATCGTTGATCCAGTCTATCAACTCCTCAGGGTTGAGGTTCCCAGAATAAGTGGAGACGTCAAATTTTGGCTTCTTCCCGATCTGGGAGATGGCCCTATACAGCCTAGCCTCTGCTTGGATCCAAGGCCTCTTCCTCATCAGATGGAACTTCTTCTTCCCACACTTCATCTTCGTTGGGTTCTTCCCTTCTCGGCTCGACTCCTCTTCTAATTTCCTCTTGCGGGGCCTCAACTTGCCTCTGCAGGGCTCTTAGATCGACCTCCTCCCTTCTTGCTCGTCTGTGCCTTATACCACCACGGGCTCTACGCGGAGGCATCTTGCTTCTTCTTCACAACCCCACAACCACGGTCCTGGCGCAAACTGCCTCTCTGTTCGGCGATCGGTTTGCACTCTCAGAACCAACCTGCTCTGATACCACTTGATATAGAGCTACACACAACACACAGCAAGAATGCAGAAATCAACAATGCACCGGCAAAATTCCAGCAAGCTTCATTAAAACAGAGGTCTCTCCTCGAATACACAGCTATCCCCAAAAATAAATGGCCAAGAGTCCTTCAATACAATGCATGCGCGCCTTTTATCCTCGGCCGCCACCTCCTTCTCCATCATTACGCAAAGTGCGGGCCTTTTTTTTATCCCCGAGGCCCGACTCTCTTTGGACCATCATTACCTTGAATGCGAGACTCCCCATACCGCCCGCACGAATGCTCTGTCCCCTTTGCATGATCCTTGCCAGGTGCATCAAAAAAAAAATCATGGCCCGTAGTGGCGGCATGCCCTGCAGCCGCCTGTCAATCCTCCGCCAAGTCATCATTCATAAGAATGCGCCATGGCCGCTTGCAGTTGATGCCATGTGTCCCTCTTGTCATGCTCCCTGTAACCGCTTCATACTCTCGAGCCACCTGTAACTTCACGCCACGTGTCCCTCTGCATTGGTCTCTGTAATCGTCGGTTGGTCAACGTCGTGAGAGCTCTAGTCGCGATATCGCGACGTTTTTGCTCCAGTACTTTCTCTCTCCTCTTTGGTCGCGATATCGCGACGTTTTGGCGTTAGGCTTCTCTCTCCTCCTTGGGGCCGCGATTCCGCTACACGTCGCGAAATCGCGACGTCTAGGCTTTTCTTACTCGCCTTCCTCCCTTGGGCCGCGAAACCGTGACATGTCACGATTTCGTGACATCTTTGTGTTCCGTACTTGCTGCCTCGTTTCGGGCCGCGAAACCGTGACATGTCACGATTTCGTGACATCTTTGCATTGTGGAACCTTCCCTCCGGATATGTCGCGATTTCGTGACATCTTTGCATTGTGGAACCTTTCCTCCGGATATGTCACGATTTCGTGACATCTTTGAGCTCTGCCTTCGAAGGTGTTGCGATGTCTTTATGCTTCCAAGTCTTGCCTCCCAGAAGTGTCACGATTTCGCGACGTCTTTTAAACTTTATCTTTGAAGGTGTCGCGATTTCGCGACGTCCTTTAAGCTTGCCTTCGAAGGTGTCACGATTTCGCGACCATTCTTGTGCCTTAGAACCTTTTTGCCAAAGATGTCCCTGTGCTTTCAAATCCTGCTTCCGAAAGTGTCACGATTTCGTGACCATTTTGCGTCCAGACCACGTTGCTACAGAAATGTCACGATTTCATGATAGTTTGGCGTCCCGGCTGCTTTAGAAATGTCACGATTTCGCGACAGTTTGGCGTCCCGACTGCGCTGCTTTAGAAATGTCACGATTTCATGACAGTTTGGCGTCCCGACTGCGCTGCTTTAGAAATGTCACGATTTCGCGACAGTTTGGCGTCCCGACCGTGCTTTTTCAAAAAAACGTCGCGATATCGCGACAGATTGGCCCGCTGGTGCCCTTCTTCAAAAAGCGTCGCGATATCGCGACAGTTTTAGTACTTAAGAAAAAAAACACATTTTGGGTGATGCAATATTGCAACTTCGCCACCGGATGCTCCTGCATCAAAGTGTAGATAATATAACACACCCACGTGATTCACCTGAATCCCAATAGGTCCAACTAAGAATCATACATGTCAGGGCAATTTTCCCCCTCTACATCTTTGGTGAACCTGACATGAACACGTCTTAGTGGCCAAGATAGGAATCCTCTTCCTTTTATTTTATCTTAAAAAATTAAACAAGACCACTAATTTTGTTTGTTTATATTAGAAAGCATCTTAAAATTCCTTTCTATTTTTGTTGGTTTTTAGTTTTCCTCCTTTTCCAAACTATCATTTCTCTCTCTCCTAATGGCTCCCAACCTTAGGAGTGGATGAAGTCTTTTAGAGTCTGATAAGATTTTTCAAGAAGATGACTATATTGATAGAGAAAATCATAAACTAGAGGATGAATAAAATGAAGAAGTTAATAATGGCATTCATCCTACTAAGGGTCTCAATGGGAACCTTATCTTTAAATCATTTGAACATGTCTAGAATTTTTACGAGCAGCATAAATATACCTTGGATAAAGCTATGAAAAAGGACACCCAACTCAAGGAAATTGGAACATATCATCATCAAACCATTTCCCCTTGATATGTTCATAACAACCCATTGATTGAATCTTCACATCATGATAATTTTGTTCACAACCCAACATATGATACTACTATGACCACCAACGTTGGAAGAATTCCATAAGTTCCCAACTAGCAGTGCATCTTAGGATGATGTTCAATTTCCTCCTCATTTAGCTAATCTCAATATTCATTCTTCTATTCCACCAACTAGTAGTTATCCTCTCCAGCAAGATACTACATATCATAACCCATACCATAACAATGTCAATACCTTCAACATAGGCCAATTTCATTTTCAATAGCCTACTTATACACCTACCATAAGTAACCTATGGGCTTCACACAAAAATAATCCTAGAGTAAAAAGTTTAACAAATATGGTGAAACAATTGGTTTCAAGAGTGGATATGATCAACCACCTAGTTTCACCTACAATTATAGAGAAATGTGCAATCAACCATTAGGCCCTATTGTTACCTCTAGGTGCTACCCTAATCATTTTCTAATATTCATTTTTCTATCTATAAGGGTATGAAAATCCAATTGAGTATTTAAGAATGTTTAGAACAACATGCCATGATATCGTATATGATGACATATTGTTACTAAATATGTTCCCTAAGAGCCTTGCTGGTATGGAATTAATATGGTATTATCAACTGCCTAATCATTCTTTGAGGAAATTTAAAGAAATAGTTGAAATGTTTGTTCAACAATTTGGTGCTTATGTTGAAAAGAATGTGACTATAAAATATGTCTATATGTTGAAACAAGCTAAAGATGAAAGGTTTTTAGAATTTCTATCTCGTTGGAGTCTAGTTGTATGATTGAGATACACCTTACCTCCTCAAGACATACTTAAGATATTTATTGGAAAATTACAAGAGCAAATCTCTTATGAATTGGAAACTACAACTATCACATCTTTAGATCAAGCTATAGATATGGAAAGAAGGGTAGAGAGAGCCCTTATAAGAAGAGGTCAGCTTAAAGTAAAAGAGGATAATACCACTAAAAATTAGTATAAGAACAAGCATGTGGTTGGTGATGGGGTATGGATAGTAGATCTATTAACAATGTTGTTAACGCCCTACAAAATATGGTTCTTAGCCAACCCCAAAAACCCCCATGAAGAAATATCACAAGATTCAACATACCTATTATAGTGGTCCTAAATCTGCTTTTGTAAGCTAATATGATTGAGTTACCTCCTATAAGGCAACTAGATTCCAGAAATTATTGGTATAAACTTGGTCAACATTATGAGTATCTTAGAGTGGAGGGGTACTGGATAAACTCTTGTAATAATTTGAAACATGTGGTTCAAGATCTAATTGATGAAGGATGACTCATCATAGAAGGTTCTCAACACATTTTTCCAATAAAAAATCAACCTCCTACACAACAAGAATCCACAAATAATAAAGACATGTAAAGCTTCTAAATCCCATCCCTAAGCATGGTCTACAGGCATCTAATCAAGTGTCATATCATAATGTGCCACCTCCCTATGATAATATGGTTGGTATGATAAAAATAACCACAAGGCAACAAGCACAAAATTGATAAACTTAATATTTTTAACAAGAGAAAAGTCCTTCATCCAACCCACCTTCAAAACCCACCTTAATTTTGAATAATACCTAGAAAAGGAGCAAGAGGGTAGAAACCCCACATTTAGTGTTGAAGCCACAACTTAAGTCTCTTTTGACATTCAAAAACAATTAGCTAGTACCCTAGCCAAGATCTCTCTCTTAGAAATTTTGCAAACTTCTCCTATTTATAGGGAAGCTTTGTTGAAACTTCTAAGACGACAATTTGTTCCTCAATATATTTCTCCTAGTGCTATGGCTAATATTGTAATTTCTCTTAGAATACACCATATCACATTCTTGGATGACATTATGCCTTCCTCAGACTTATAGGAGGATTCTTCTCTCTACATTACTGCATTTATTGGGAAAAATTTAATCAACCACATTCTAATTTATATTTGTTATCTCAATTTATGCACTTATCAATTTTTCCAAAAGTTTATATTAAAATAGGAAGACTTAACTAAGTCCAATATCATCATCAAAGCTTTCAAAAATGAGTCCCAAAAGACTTACGACATTGTATCTCTCCCCTTAGGATTGGAAATAAGATCTTAGATACCCTATTCTATGTGGTGTATTTCCCTACATCATTTAATCTCCTTCTTGGATGCCCTTGGATTCATGCGATGAGGGCTATTCCTTCTAATTTTCACTAGTGTTTGAAGTTCGAATTTAAGAATCAATTTTTCACCATTTTAGGTGATCCTCACCCATTTGAATATTGTTCACTAGTTGAACAAACTCAATCTAATATTCATTTATGTCCATCAATTTCCTCATCTCACATGACTAAGCAATTTAAAAATTTAAAAGAGTGAGGAACCATTATTCAATATTTCATCACAAGATCAAGTCAATCCTTCTCTTCAAGAGCCTCTTCGAAGGACATCTCATCAATTTTTGGAGTGGAGTGCTGAGGATGAGGGACTACCCTCTCCCTCTCTATTATTTGACCCTAAAGGAGTATGTTTAAGGTGATACTTTTTTTGACATGGTTCATGAGGATGTCCCTTAGAATAGTGTCTGATTTGATGGGTTAGTACCTTATATTGTGAAGGTTGAGTCTTCTAGTTGTCAAGAGGACTTTGGTTCTATGTATCCCGAGGACCTTGCACAGCTAGAAATAATTCCCACCCTACCTCATCTTGAGGATGAGTCATCCATCCTCATTTAGGAGACCATAGATGTTAAAATAGGTTTTGAGGAGACCCCTAGGATCCTTAATATAGGTAAATACTTGTCCATGGATGAGCAGAAGTAGTTGACCAAATTATTGAAATAATTCCATGATGTTTTTGCATGGTCATATGCTGATATGCTAGGACTTGATACCTATCTTGTTGTGCATTATTTGGTAGTTCATCCTAGCGCTAATCCTGTTAAGTAGAAACTTTGGAAGATGCATCCTAAGGTCACCCTTTTAGTCAAGAAGGATCTCTAATAACTCCTTGACATAATTTTTATAAAGTCTATTTACTATTTAGATTAGATCTCCAACATCGTTCCTATAGCTAATAAGACAATAACAATCAATATATGTACCAAATTTAAGAACATTAACTTAGCATGTCCCAAGGATAATTTTTACTTGCCCAATATATATTAGATCATAGATTTCATCACCAAATGTAGCATGCTATCGCTCATGGATGGTTTCTCAATATATAGTCAAATCATGGTTACCATTGAGGACTAGGCCAAGATAAATTTCATCATACCATGGGGTATATTTTGTTATAATCATATATTTTGGCTTGAAGAATGCTAGTGCCACATATAAGAGGGTTGTAATTTATATTTTTCATGACATGATGCATGATATTTTATAGGAATATGTGGATGATCTTTTGGGTCATTTCATACATCAACAAGATCATGTTCCTAATATAAGATGAATTTTTAAAAGTTTGTGGTAATTCGGAGTTCATATTAAGCCCTCAAATGTGTGTTTGGATTCACATATGGAAAGTTTTTAGGTTTCATCTTCTCTAGATGAGGTATTGAAGTAGACCCTGCTAAGATAGCAACTATCACTGACATGCCTCCTCTATGAATAATGATCGAGTTGTGTAGCTTGTAAGGTTAACTTCAAGCTATTCATCAGTTCATAGTTTAGTTAGCTAATAAGTATCAACCCTTTCTTAATATTCTTAAGAAATATGTTGTGTTCCAACAAAATTCTGAATTTCAGTAAGCGTTTGATGAACTCAATAAGTATCTCACTTCCTTGCCTATTTTTATTTTGCTTTTATCAGATAATAATCTGATGGTTTACATATCATCCATAGCCCATGATTTGGGAGCCTTGCTAGCTCAACATGATGATAAAAACAAAGAGTGAGCTATCTAATGTATCAATAGAACCTTGGTTAGCTATGAAACCTGGTACACTATCTTAGAGAAGCTTTTCTATGTTTTTGTGTTTGCTTCCCATAATTTAAGACACTACATGCTTAGCCATAAGATATTAGAGGTTGTAAAGTTTGATCCTTTGCATTACTTAATGTCTAAAATCCACCTTTCAGGTCGATTTTCTAAGTGGATCTTCACCTTCAATGAGTTTGACTTGACTTTCATAGGTCAAAAAGCTATCAAAGATTAGGTGGTTGCTAATCATTTAGCCTCTGATCCCCCTTTGACCATTAAGTTTCTCTATGAGTGCTTTAGCATAGAAGCTAAAGGGCTAGATTCCTAGAGTTTATTTTTTGATGGAGCTTGATGCATGAAGGGCATTGGTGCTAGATTTATTATAGTTACCCCTTAAAAATAGCTCATCCCTTTCTCCTTCAAGCTTCATTTATCTTGCATGAATAACATTTATAAGTACAAAGTCTTGATCCTTGGTCTTAGAGCAGCCTTATCTTTGTAGGTCAACATTCTCTCCATATTTGGTGACTCTTAACTTGTGGTCAATCAGATTAACAATATTTATTAGAATCAGGATGATAAACTAAAACCTTATAAGGTGATTGTCACTAAGATTTTATTTACATTCAATCAAGTGACCATAGAGTCTATCCCTAGATCCTCTAACCACCATGTAGATATCATGGCCACTATTACATCATTGTTTCCTTCAAAGTTGGATGATTATCAAGTGTTTATTATTATTAGATAAATTTAGAAGCCCAAGTCACTCAGTTCTTATCTTGTTTTCTTAGATGTTTTGACCATCAAATATTCCCATCTGAGTCATTTTCTTAAGGATGGATTGATTCCTACTGGTTTAGATCATAACCAACTTAAAATTTTATGCAAAATACCATGTCAATTTATTATAATTGACAATACTCTATATCGACATTCTTTTGAGGGAATCCTATTGTGGTGCCTTAAATCCAATGAAGCCTAGCTAGATCTTAGTGAGGCTCATGAAGGTTCATGTGGAGGCCATTTTAGTAGAAATTCCATTTCTTAAAAACTCCTTCAAATGAGGTACTATTGGCCTTCCATGGAGAAATATGCATGTGATCATATTTGATGTTGCAAGAAGTGTCAATGCCATGACAACCTCATCCATGCTCCTTCTCAATACCTTTAGTTTATTTATTCCCCTTGGCCATTTTCCATGTGAGGATTGGACATCTATAGAATATTAACCCCATGTCATCTGATGGTCACAAGTTTATCATAATAGTGATAGAGTACTTCACTAAGTGGATTGAATCCATACCCCTAGCTACAGTGATTGGAACTCAGGTCTCCAAGTTCATCTTTAACCAGATCATTTGTAGGTTTAGGATTCTTTTAATGATTGCTCTTGATAATAGAAAAAAGTATGTTCATAAATTTTATTTTAAGCACAATATTCAACACAAGTGGCCAACTCCATATTACCCTTAGGGTAATAGATAAGCTGAAGCATCCAACAAGTCTTTGATCAAGATCCTTAAAAAGTTGGTTAGTAAGATCAGTTGTGATTGGAATATCCAACTTTATCCAACACTGTGGATCTACCGCACTAGTGTGTGAAATCCTATAGGTGCTTCTCCATATGGATTGGTCTATAGGATTGAGGCAGTCTTTTCATTCAAGTTAGAGGTTTCTTCATTGTGCATCTTGTTGTAAGATGCTTCGGTTGGCGATGAGTATCACTTAGCATATTTGAATCAATTGGTGTTACTAGATGAAAAACATATTCATACCTTAAAGCATTTATGAGCCTATCAAAATATGCTCAAGCAATATTATTTCAAGAGAGTTTGTAATCATTATTTAGAGGTTGGGGACCTTGTCCTTAAGGAAAACTAGAAGAACACTAGTGCTCGATCTGATCTTAAAGGTAAATTTTAGCCCAATTGATTAGACCCCTTTATCATAACAACAAAGTTTAGTTCAAGGGCTTATCATTTGGATTATTTGGATGGTACAAAACTTAAGAAACCAATGAATATAATACATCTAAAGAGATACTATGCATAAATTAGCACTTTGCATCTTCATATTGCATTTAGATTAGTTTTCATACTACACTTGGTTTACTTGTTCATACTACATGACTACCTATCATATTTACATGTTTTTATTGATGTTCTATTTCTTGCATTTTGCTTCTCATACAATTTCATTACTACTTGCTCATATTTGCATGACTTCTTGATCATATATATTCTTGAGGATTTTGTGATTATGGCAAGTGATGACACCTAGTTAGGTTGTAGCTCACTTGCATTGCACACTCTCACTAGGGATTTGATGCCTAGAAAATCCCCAAACTAGGGCTCATATCCTTGTATTTCCATCATTTCATTCACTCATGTTGTTCTATATTCCTTGATCTTGAAAGCATAAAATAATCATCACAATTCTTTCCATGTCAAGAAATATAGTTCTTCTTTGTATCCTTACCCCTTGCTTTTTGTTTCATCAAGACAAGGATACATGTTTTTTTTTTTTTTTCTATCTGTGAATCATGTTTCGTTCACACTTTCTCCTTTCTCGATCTTCTTCTTCAATAAATATGCACACACACATTGTTCTTCTTCTTCATATTTATTTATTCTCTCTATTTTACAACACGTACATACATAGATTATAGTTCATTTTTATCACTCGTCTATTTACACACACCACACCCCTATCAAGTAGTACATTTTTTGGTAATATCATATCATTTTAGCATCGCATAGTGGATAGCTTCATGGTCATGAGTGATGGGAAGCCTCTATTCAACAATTTGCAAGCATACATCCCAATGGGTATATCTCTTCTTTTATCCAACCATTAGTGAGTACTACACCTATAGCAAGTATTGCTCCACCTATCCATATTTGTGATCATAACACCCTTACAAGATAGCTTCACGGCCATTAGTGAGGGGTAACCTCCATTGTCCATTTGTAAGCATACATCCTCACAATTATTTTCTCTATTTATTTTCTTTGACCTTTTTTGGAGCCTTCACTTTCTTCTTATTTCACCTTTCTTCTCTCTTTTGCTGTTTGTATTTTCCTCTTTCCATTCGCTCATCCATGCATTTCACTTTGCATTCATTTTAGTTTACATGTTAGAGTGCATTTAGTCAAATTCACTCAAGCATTTTAGTTAGATCATTATACATTGCATTCATTATGTTTGTGTTCATCATACAAAAGTAATAATATTAGTAATGATGTGTGTGTCTTTTCTTTGTTTGTCACTCTCTTTCTATGCCCATACTTTTCAACCTCACATAGGAATTTTGCATTCCTTCTGAAACTAGAGGGGTACCCTAGCCTTAGAGGAATTAATGGTAGTAATATATTGTTTTACATTGAAATATATAGTGTTTAGGACAATACCCCTTACCCCTTTGTCCAAACTTGGCCACCCCTTCTTGTGTTTACTACTTTTGCCCATAGGAGTCTACATCTTCATTTAACATATTTATTTGGCCATAAATGCATCAAAGAGGGGGGAAATGTAGATATAGAAAATTGACCCATAAAAATAAGTCAATTCTTCCTTAGATCCTTAGTCAGCCACCCAAACTTGCTAAGTATAAATTTGGGGCCCTTTTGCCTTCTCCCTTTGCCCTATTTTATTAGCTTTATGAAATTCACACTAGATCCATACAATGCATGAATTTGGCTTGTCATATTTTCACCCTATAATGGTTGGGCATGAATTTTGCATTCTAGGGGTTTTTCTCACTAAAACCCCTCCTCTTGTCGACATGTTTTGGGGTCGACCTTTACCCAAAGTGAAATTTCACTATCCCATCCATTTTTCCCTCCAAACATCTTATAAATATAGGATTGGATTATTTATTTTTACCTAATTATCCTAAAAAGTCATTTAGAGGTTATAATTATTGACTCGATCATTTGCTCATGCTAACAAGTGCCCTTCTACTGTAAGTCATTTTATTATTTTGTGCTTTGGTGTTGGCTACCCTTGGGGATTGAATAGAGGAATCTTGGTGATTGGATAGATCAATCTTCTTGCAGTGATTCATCCACCTCTTCATTACTTCTTGCTTCATCCTTTCTCCTTTCACTATTTTAGGGCCCAAAAAGGGCATCTAAACCAAATTCATACCCACTCATATAGGGCATGAATTTGGTAATTCCTATTCATGCTCCCCATTTACAGGATGTGAATTTGGAAAATTAGGGCTTGGGGGTAAATTTTGCACCCCAAAACCCTGATTTCACTCTTGCATTTAGCATTTTGTTGTATCCACCCAGTATGCATGATATTTCATTTTTATTTATCTGTTTCACTTTGTTTGTGCATGTCCAAAGTTTAAATATAATTTTACTTTTGAATGGTCATCTAAAATGACCAAGGGGGATTGATTTTTGTGCCTCCAAGCTTAGTTTTATAGTGGCCTAAGCAAGGACCCAAACATTGATAAAAATTTCTATGGTTTTGTGAAGTTATTTTGTAGGTCTAAATCCATGGGATATTCTGGATGTAAGATAAAGCTTGGATCAACCACCAGATGAGATAAGTGCCCTAATAGATCTTTAGGCTATTTTATTTTTATTTTTGTTCAAAACCTAGATTACAAGTAACGGAAAAACATTTCATTAAATTTATAGGTATTTGAAAGAATAAAATCATATAGTGTGCATCTGGGGTTTTAATATTGTTTGTGCATTCTCAAACAATAGGTATATGCTTAATTGGAACATAAAACATTACCACACTAGACTTTAAGCGAGTCCTAAAACTATTCTTGGTGAACCCCTTTCCTTTTTTTCCATCATGTGTAGATAATATAACACACCCCCACAATTCACCTCGGCTCCCAGCGGATCTAGCCGAGAATTTTACATGGTAGGGTAATTTTCCCCTTCTACAATGACCCATATTAACTCTTTAAACTATTGAAATAATATTTACTTTATAAGTTTTTATTATTTAAATTAATGCATGTATCTTACATTCTTTTTAAGTAGCAAAAATATTACTTAGAAGGTTTTTGAAAAGTCTCAAGAAAAAATATTTTAGATTATGTTCCAATTGGGAAGGTTTGCATGTATTTTGAAATTTGAAGTGCATTAAAAAAAAAAACCATATGAACTCTCTAAACTGGTGAAACAATATTTATTTTATAAGTTTTTTTTTAAATTCATAAATGTATCTTAGATTCTTTTTAAGTAGCAAAAATATTGCTAAGGTTTTTGAAAATTCTTAGGAAAACTAAATTTAGATTCTAGTACAATTGGGAAGAATTGCATGCATTTTAATAATGCTAGAGTGCATTAAACAAAAACCCATATGAACTCTTTAAACTACTGAAACAATCTTTATTTTATAAGTTTTTATTCAAGAAAAATTATTTTAGATTTTGTTTTATTTGGGAAGGATTGAATGTATTTTTTAATGCTAGAGTGCATTAAACAACAAACCATATGAACTCTTTAAACTTCTAAAACAATATTTATTTTATAATTTCTTATTTTTAAATTAATGCATGCATTTAAGATTTTTTTAAGTAGCAAAAAGAATGATAGAAAGGTTGTTTAAAAGTCTTGGGAAAAATCATTTTATATTTTTTTCTAGTTGGGAAGATTGCATGTATTTTTTTTAATGTTGGACTACATTAAACAATGTTCCAAATGAACTCCTTAAATTGCTAAAACATTTTTTATTTTTTAATTTTTAAATTTTTTTATTTCAAAACATATATAAATGGAAAAATTCATAATTGAGTTATTCATAATAATTATTTTAAGATAAATGTTGCTTTATTTCTAAAGGAAATCTTTCTAGTTTGTTTACCTTTTTTTTTCAATATTAGCAAGCTAGTTAATAAATATATCTTGGTATACGGTTTAGTGGAAGGACAAGTTTCAAATGAACCATAACCGAGTAAGAGAAGTATGGGCTTCTCTTTTATATGGCTAGAAAGTTTTGAAAGAATGTTTTTATGAGCTTGCATTGTTGAATGATTTATTGCTTAATGCATGATAGACTTGCATTTTCATTCAAAATAGTGTCTTGATCCCTATACTATCATTAAAGAAAATATGGATAAGGAACCTATAAAGTATAAGACTTGAAGACAAGGATGGAATTATAACTTTATATATATGTTAATTGTTATAGTGATGAGAAAAACAATTTTAAAATATCTTGTGTAAAGATTTGATATCTTAAATACTCTTGTTGAACTATCACGAGACTTATTCAAAATATGGAAGTTTAATTTATTTTTCCTTCTATGATAAGTTTCTTAGAGAAAATATTTTTAATAGCAAATTGGATATCCTTGTAAATATTTTTTATGTATTGTCATGAATTATATTAATAATGTTTCATAATGATGAAAGATGAATTATTGCTTTTCTTAAGTTTCTTGAAAATGAATTGTGATGGATAAATGATGCTATTAAAAATTATGGAATCATAGTAACAAATTTATGATTTTCTATATGTTGTTTACTTATTTTCATAAAGAAAATGCATATTTCTAGTATTATGTTTTGAAGGAAGAACCTAAATATGTTAGTCTTATCAATATGATATATGGATGTTAGTATTGAATTTTTTGAATGATTATTAGACAAAAATGTTTCTTAGGACCCTTGTTTTAAGAGGGGGTGTTTATGGGCATGAATTCTTAGTGCTATATTAGTAATACCTAGAGTTTAATTGTACCCAATATAGTTGAGTTGTGGGTAGATAATTCAACTAGGTAATTGTGATTGATATACCCTAGCAATGAGGCTTGGGTGGTGCTAGAGATAAGGCATGGATGCTTCTTAGCGATGAAGCTTGGGAATAATAATGATGGATTGGTATGGGATAATCCACCAAATCATTCATAAGGTAGTATAGTGGTGGTACCTTGTGGGTAGGCAAGCATGACCATGATCATTACCGAGTGAGTGGTAATGGTCTTAGTTAGTTCATGGGTAGATGAAACTAACTAATCACTAAGGCATCATGCCATAGTAATCCTACATAGATGATAGTATGTCAAGTTAGGGAATAGGCATCACCTTTAAGTATTATTGACCTTAAAGGATAATCCCTGCATTATGGTCAAGTTGTCTCATTCAAGGTAGTGTATGGGAAATGGGAGGACCATTAATGGTATATTTTCTCTTTGTGATATTAGAAAATGTATCCCAAAAATTACGATAGATTGGCTACTCTTATCCACTTGAGTGTCATCAAGATGATATATGTATTATATTGATGAAATTATTGGGTCTTATTTGTGAGGTAATCCTTGTAAAAATAATTAGCTCTCTCCTTTGGGTTAAGAAGTTGGGTCGATATAATTGGTATCAAAGCCTAGGCCTAGGTTGTAGGACTCATTACTTCCTTAAAAAGAACCTAGTTGAACTTTAATTGACATGTTATTGTTAAGAAGGCTAAATTTCTCTAGGGACATTAAGTCAATTTGGGACAAGCAAGTACTACACACCATATTGATCAATCAAACCAAAATGTAAAAATATTAAAAAGTATAGCTTCTTATTGGAAATCATAATTTGACCTAGATTCTTTTTATGGATAGGAGGAAATGGCACCTACTTTGAGACGAAAATCTTCTAAGATCTTAGGGATGGATATGTAGGTGAAATTTGTAGCTCATCCTTGAAAATAAAATCAAAATAGAAGTTGAGGGGACTCCAACAAAAGGATGGAAAATTTTACATCAATAGTTAAGTTGCTACAAGAGCAGACAAAGCAACAACAAAAACTATTGGAAACACTTCTTAATCAAAAATCCAATAACCAAAATTTAGAGGGTATACAAGAAGAAAACCTCACTAGAGAATTCCAAGAGGGTAATATTAATATTGAGGATGAGCTTGCCAAGGAATTGAAGAATGTTAGGATGCCTAAGTTTAGTGAAAAATAAAGGGGTGATGTAGTGATGTAGGAGCATCCAACGGTGTAAGAGTGATATTGCATCACCCAAATTTGTATTTGTTTCATTTTTTTCTAAAGTTTATTTAGTTGTTTATAGGATGGAGAAATAGACCCAACACTGAAATAATCATCCCAATATCCTGAGTGGTTTGGGAGATTAATTTTTAAGGTCTCCTACCCTATCAAAACTAGTGAAAATCCTGCTAGTAAAAATTGGAGGTCAATTTTGAAGGTCTTGGAGGCATTTTTAAGGGCTGAAATATGGTGGTATTGTGTTGAACACAATACCAGACCACCAACCCCTTTGATAGATTTCTGAAAACATGCACCAATAGTCGTTTCGAGCAACAAGCGATGAGTTATGACCTCAGGAATTTTACCCCCAAAATTCAAATTTCAAATAGATTGTTCTAGGCGGGAAAAGGGGAAACAAGGTATTTGGGGGAAATTTCAAAATTGTAAGAAATTAGTCTCTGTAAGCTCTATTTTTAGAACAGTAATTCAAGAAAGATTTGGTATTTTTCTTGCTTTTATGTGGATTGTATGTTTTTATTTTAATGCAACTCTACTTCATGCAGTTGAATCATGGTTGAATGAATTAGAGACCTACTTTTCCATGAAGAACTATTTTCTTAAAACACAAACTGTTTGGGCCACCCTTCATCTACAAGATGTTACCTTGGAATGGTGGAATACATTCAAGGTGGGTAGAGGAATCCAAGTGGTGGATTTAAAATGGAATGAATTTGTAAGGGCATTCAAGAAAATATTCCTAACTGATCAATTCTACATAGAGAAATTTGAGGAATTTTCTATGCTCCAACAAGGCACCTTGATTGTAGAAGCATATTATCAAAAATTCATCAAACTTTTGAAATATATTCCTGAATATGAGACTAAGGAACATTTGAAGGTGCAAAAGTTCATCTTGGGAGTAGATCCTAAGATCCAAATAGTAATCAATTTTCTTAAGCCCAAAACTTTACAGAAGGTATATGATTTGGCTTGATAGGAGGAGATAAATCAACACACTAAGAAGACCTTAAATTATGGAGTGTTGATAGAAGAAGAGAGATAGGAACTCAGAAAGAGGAAGAGTGTTGGGTTTGCAAGATGGACCAATGAACAAAATAAGAAAAGCAAAGGAAACCCAAAATAAGGACCAAAGTTTGGGAATAGGAACAATGAAAACAAGAAGAATTTTTAGAGAAAAGATAACCAAAAATCCTCATCCTTAGAAACATAATGACTCAACAAATAAGGATGATGCAAGGGATAGAAGGCAAGAGAAGTCTCATGCACCTAAGATGGGTTGTTTCATTTGTAGAGGTCCTCACTATGTAAACAAGTGTCCTCAATGGGTAGGTCAAAGTGGAAGAATGGAAGAGCAACCTCATCGAATTTATGTAACAATAGGAAATTAGAACTTGGATGGCCAGGTAACTCCTATGCTTATAAATGTTAAGTTTTTCAATAGAAATATTAATATTTTAATTGATTATGGAGCTACAGATAGTTTTATTTCTACTAGTATTATTGGTGATATGCTAAAAAACCTAGATTTTTGGTATAAGGGTGGAAAGTTGAGTATGGGTCTAGGTAAACCTACTCAGTGAATCAATGCTTTTCCAATGTCGAGATCTCCTTACCCAATGGATCAACTATTTGGAACTTATATGTAGCACCACTACATGCCTTTGATATTATTTTAGGGATGGATTGGCTAAAATCCCATGGTGCCCTAATAAATTTCCAAGAAATATGGATGGATTATATTGATAAAGATAAGCAAAGATTAAGGGTTCAAAGTAAACAAGGGTCTTTTCAACCATATTTATTATCAGCTATGCAACTTAAGAAGGCAATTAAAAGAGGTGGAATGTTGTATGTGGTCAAAATAAATGGAAATGAAGGAAGTAATGGAGATGCAAAACTATTTAAGAAACATCCAATCTTGCATGAATTTAGGGATGTATTTTTAGAAGATCTTCCAGGTCTTCCACCTTGACATGAATTTGATTTCACTATTGAATTAATGCCTAGAGTTGAACCTATTGCTAGGACACCCTATAGAATGACCACTATTGAGTTGTAGGAGTTAAAGGTGCAACTCCAAGACTTGTTGGAAAAAGGGTTTGATTAAACCTAGTGTGTTACCTTGGGGTGCTTCGATGTTATTTGTAAAAAGAAGGATGGTTCCTTAAGACTATGTATTGATTACAGGATGTTAAATAAGGTGACCATCAAGAATATGTATCCCTTACCAAGAATTGATGATATTTTTTATCAATTGAAATATGCCACCATTTTCTCAAAAATTGACCTAAGATTAGGATACCATCAATTAAGAATTCATGAGGAAGACACTCACAAAATGTCTTTCAAGACAAGATATGGACACTATGAATTTATGGTTCTACCATTTGGGTTGACAAATGCACCAACAACCTTTATGAACCTAATGAACAATGTGTTCAGGAAATATTTGGACCATTTTGTTTTGATATTTTTGGATGATATCTTGATATATTCCCACACCAAAGAAGAACATGACCAACATTTGAGATTGGTATTAGAGGTGTTGAGGAAGAATCAACTTTATGGAAAGTTATCAAAGTGTGACTTCTATGTTTCACAAGTACAGTATTTAGGGCATATTATATCTGCAAAAGGGATTACTATTGATCCAAAAAAATTGAAGTCATACTAAGCTAGCCTACACCTACTAATGTGTCTGAAATATAAAGTTTCATGGGAATGACTGGTTACTATAGGTGATTTGTGGAAAAATTCTCAAGAATTGCATACTCTATTACTAACCTTCAAAGAAAAGGAAAAGATTTCAAATGGATGGAGAAGTGTGAGGTTACCTTTGCAACTCTAAAGAATAAGCTTACTACAACACCAATTCTCAAAATACCTGATCCTTTTGGGAATTTTATAGTATGCACAGATGCTTATTTAGAAGGATTGAGAGGAGTTTTATCCCAAAATGAAGCTACAGTAGCCTATGAATCTAGAAAACTTAAGAAGCATGAGTTGAACTATGCTACACATGACCTAGAGCTAGCAATGGTTGTCCATGCTCTTAAGGTCTAGAGGTATTATTTGTTGGGAAAACCTTTTGAGCTAAGGATAGATCACCAAAGCTTAAGGTACATATTTACCCAACCAATGTTGAATGCAAGGCAAAGAAGGTGGATAGAGTTCTTAGTTGAATATGACTTTGGTATAGAATATATCAAAGGAAAGAAAAATAAGGTGGTTGATGCCTTGAGTAGGAGGAGGCATATAACAACCTTAACCTAGAGTCATGTTGACTTGATTGAAAAAGTTAGAGAAATGCAGTTATAGGACCCATATTGCATTGAAATCTAGGCTAAAGTTGAGGCAAATCCTGAAGAAAATGGGGATTTTAACATAAAATATGAGCTTTTGTGTTTCAAAGATAGGGTTGTTATACCCAAGATTGGTGATTTAAGGAGAATGATTATGTAGGAGGCACATTATTCTCCATATTCTGCTCATCTGGGAGGTGCAAATATGAGAGAGAATATGAAAAAGACCTTTTATTGGCCTAGAATGAAATGAGATGTCAATGGTTTCATTGCTAGATGTTTGGAATATCAAAAAGTAAAGGTAAAACATCAGCATCCAATAGGAAAACTATACCCACATGATATACCTACTCAAAAATGGTAGGTCATATCCATGGATTTTATTATGGGTTTACCTAAAAGGATGGTGGTGGACGGAAAAGTTGACAAAGGTTGCACATTTCATACTAGGGAACATCAAGGATGATGCACTAGTTGTGGAAAATAAGTTTGCCAAGGAAATAATCTGGTTGCATGGTTTCCTTGAAGTAATCATATCAAATAGAGACTCCAGATTTACATCAAAATTTTGGTAAGCTCTTCATTATGCTTTGGGCACTAAGTTGAATATCAATTCTACTTACCATCCAAAAATAGATGGGAAAATAGAGAGGGTTAACCAAGTCCTTGAAGATATGCTCTACATGTATTGCATGGATCAAAAGTCTAAGTGGGAAGACTATTTGCATCTGGTAGAGTTTGCATATAATAATGGATACCATGCATCCTTGGGAATGGCTCCATTTGAGGCCTTGTATGGAAGAAGGTGTATAACACCTCTATCTTGGGATAATTTAGAAGATTGGGTGGTGATCAAACCAAACATTATCAAGGAGATGGAGGAGCAGCTCAAGGTGATTCGATAAAGGCTCAAGGAAGTAGTTGATCACCAAAAGAGCTATGCAGATCTAAAAAGATCATCAAGAGAATTCTCTATGGGAGATAGAGTCTTCTTAAGGGTGTAACCTAAGAAAAGTGCCATCAAGTCAACCAAGTTGGATCCTCGTTTTGTTGGGCCTTTTGACATAATTGATAAGATTAGTCCAGTAGCCTATCGACTTACCTTACCACCCAACCTATCAAAAATCCATGATACTTTCCACATATCCCTACTTAGGAAGTATGTTGTTGATCCTTCTCATGTTTGGAATGTGTCTAATCATATGGTAGATCCCATGGCTATTGAGGTGTGACCTATCAATATTCTAGGGTTTCATTCTAAAAACTTAAGAAAATGTACCTTAGAATAGTGTAAGGTCCAAGTGGGACCATTATTTTCAGAATTGTGTTACTTGGAAAATTGTTGATGTAATGAGAAAACAATTTTCTTTTTCTGTTTGATTGATGTATTGATGTGTTGATAATTAATGCATGATCCTATTCTATTCTATCAAGATGAGTTGATAGTTGTACTTTATGCTTTTTAAAGTTGGATTATGCTATTTTTAGAATATGGTACTATTGATGAATTTTGTGGTTGTAAGACCAGGTACTCTCATGGGTGGATTGGTATGGGATAACCACCGAAGTTGAGAGAAATGAGAAATGATGGATGAATTTTCATTGATAGCCACAAGGGTAAAACAATCATGTAGATGCATTTGCATGTGTGTATGTGTGATTAAAATGCATCATCGGGCAAGGAGGTTGCTATAAAAGTAAAAGAGCCCTTACCCTATGCTTAGGGGATCCTTCATAGGTGGGTGATAACCTTGTAGTTATCATAATACCTCATGCTTAAGGAAAAATATTGTTTGTGCATATTTTTGCTTATTGTTGATTTGCATCTTAGTCCAAGCAAGGACAACTTTTAGCAAGAGCCCTTGTGTTGCTTAGACTTGTAATTTATGATTAGGATGCATTTATGCATGTGTTCTAAAGTATGGAATTTGTTTGGTTAATAATTTATCAAGGTATTAATAATAATGTTAGTATTATTAATACTTAAAATATTAAATATTAATGTTAATGGTTAATATTAACATTCGATATTAATTAAATTAATTTTATGAAGTGAGTAATTAATTTAATTATTATTATCTTTATATATAATACTAATGTTAGTAATTAACACTAGCATTAGAAAGTAATAATAATATTAAATTAATGCTATGAGATGAGTGAATGATTTAATTATTAATACTTTGCTTTAAGAGTATTAGTAAGTTAATATTAACTTTAATAAGTTAAAATTTATAAAGGGGGCATAATTAATAAATACTAAAATAAGTTCATTTTTATTTATTATTGGAAGTTGGGTTGTAACGTAACAATTGGAAATTATGGGGAGTTAATTTTTTTGAGTAACAGGCTAGAGCGCTCAAGCGAAAGGGGACGGGTGGTAGGCATGCATAGCAAGGAAATCAAGAAGTCACCCCTAACCCTTGATCTCCCTTTTTCCTCCGAGCATTATATGATTCTTGGCTGCCAAGTTTTTGGGGATATTACTGGCTGGAAGAAAGATTTGGCAAGGAGTGAAGGATTTGGAAAAAAACAAAGAGGATATCAAGCTTTTGGGGTTTTGCAACAGATCTCTCAGGTTATGTTTTGAATTTTCATTCTGCATGTTTGATATTGTGTGATTTCTGAGGAAATGGTAGAATTGAATTATTCTTTACCTTGAGTACATTCAAAAAATCCTTTAATGTGTTGCATTTTGTAAACCCCTAGTTGTTTGCTGTAAATAAATAATGAAAAGACCCTTTTAGCAAATTTTGTCTGCATGATTCCAAAAAAAAATAAGGGAAGAGATACCTCTTATTTTAGCTTGCATTATTTTGTTTTTATGGCCAGAATCTTTGATATTCGAAGTGGAAGAGGAAAAAAAGCTTAGGGCCTTCTATGGCTTGAATTTTTGTTGCTTCTCAATCACCTGTAGGTTAAATGTAAAAACCCTCTTTACCCACGTTAGCTTTTTGGGAAATAGAACCTAAGGATGCCATAAATTTATATTCTTCGTGTTTAATATTATTTTCCCCTATGATTTAAGAAGTATTATGTTCCAGTTGGGAAGGATTGCATGTATTTTTTTGAATGCTAGAGTGCATTAAACAAGGAACCATATGAACTCTTTAAAATGCTGAAACAATATTTATTTTATAAGTTTTTATTTTTAAATCAATGCATGTATCTTAGATTCTTTTTAAGTAGCAAAAATATTGCTAAGAAGGCTGTTGAAAAGTCTCAAGAAAAATCATTTTAGATTTTGTTCCAGTTGGGAAGGATTGCATGTATTTTTTTAATGTTGGAGTGCATTAAACAATGAACCATATGAACTCTTTAAACTATTGAAACAATCTTTATTTTATAAGTTTTTTATTTTTAAATTAATGCATGTATCTTATATTCTTTTAAGTAGCAAAAATATTGCTAAGAAGGTTTTTGTTCTAGTTAGGAAGGATTGCATGTATTTTGAATTTTGGAGTGCATTAAACAATCAACCATATGAACTCTTTAAATTGCTAAAACAATATTTATTTTATAAGTTTTTCTTTTATTTTTTTGGTATTATTAAAAAATGGGGTTGAAGGGCCTCAACCCTTTACAAAGAGATTGAAATATATACAAGAAAAAAACAAGAGAAGATCATTCAAATGCAAGATAGCCCTATCTTAGTAAAACAAACAAACTTGGGCTAAACATGTTGATGGAGAAGTTGAAATAATATTCTTCCTACTATCCTTCTATTTAACATGGTTGATGCAGTGTTCAATGCTTTACATAACTGATAAAGAAACTGTTGACCAAAAAATTAAGCATAGATTGTCACCCAGCCAAGATAGAATCCACCACAATAACCTAAACAAGAGCAAATGAGCATCCTACCCATATAAACAAGATCCAGGTACCAAAAACCACTAAAAATATTAAACCAAAAATAACACACTGGTTTTGTGCCCAAACCAGCAAATTGCATAGAGACCATTCTGCCCTCACCATAAGAGATCATCTAGATCTCTGCTAGAAGAAATACCGTACTTGAATTAACCCAAATACTTCAACAAAAAGGTGAAATCAAAAAATCCTAAAAATATAGCCATGTAACCCTGGGATCAAACACAACCACCAGTGTTGGAACTAGAGATAAAAACTCTGCAAACCACTAAAGCTAACTAGAATAACAAAGCAATTAGAGCCAATGCTAGCTGAGGGAACAAAAACCAAATATTACTGCAATAATAACAACCCAATATCACCCCCAACGGGTTTGGATTGGTATTTAGTCCTATCCCCCTTACGAACTTCAGACATATTTTTAATGACAAACTGAACCTATAAGAAAGCAAGGAAATCTAGCCAAGGGCCCTCAACTAGAAACCAACCCTAGTAACATCGTCACCCAAAAACCAACCAAAGTAACACAGAGCCAAAGCCAACCAAGGGGTCAACAACCAAAACTTTCCACAGTGATACAAATAGCCCAAGATCACCCCCATAGGTTTGGGTCAGTATTTGGCCCTATCACTCTCAGGAACCTCGACCAGATATTCAGTGGAAAATTGAACCTAAAATAAATATTAAGAGAACCAACAAGACCTCCCAACCAAAAAAAACCCTGGTCACAGAGCCATCCAACCAACGCAGAGCATAAAAACCATAAAAAATAGCTAGGTCTAGCAGGGAAAATAGGAGGTCTCCTGCTCATAGGGTTTTAGAGTGTCAGAGCTAGAGCGGGAGGCCAAACCCTAGTTTTTATTTTTTTTAATTAATGCTTGTATCTTAGATTATTTTTAAGTAGCAAAAATATTACTAAGAAGGCTATTGAAAAAGATTGCATGTATTTTTTGAATGTTAGAGTGTATTAAACAACAAACCATATGAACTCTTTAAATTTTTGAAACAATATTTATTTTATAAGATTTTATTTTTAAATTAATGCATCTATTTCACATTATTTTTAAGTAGCAAAAAAATGCTAGGAAGGCTATTAAAAAGTCTTAGGAAAAATCATTTTATATTCAATTTTAGTTGTGAAGGATTGCATGTAATTTTTTTAATGTTGGAGTGCATTAAACAACAAACTATATGAACTCTTTAAAATGCTGAAACAATCTCTATTTTATAAGTTTTTATTTTTAAATTAATGCATGCATTTTACATTCTTTTTAAATAGCAAAAAGAATGTTACAAAGGCTGTTGAAAATTCTTAAGAAAAATTATTTTAGATTATGTTCCAGTTAGGAAAGATTGGATGTAATTTTTTTTTTAAATAATGGAGTGCATTAAACAACAAACCACATGAACTCCTTAAATTGCTAAAAAAAAAATTATTTTATAATTTTTAAATGTATATAAATGGAAAATTTTATAATTGAGTTATTTAGCATAATTATTTTAAGACAAAGGATGCTTTTATTTCTAAAGGAATTTCCAGTAGTTTGTTTACCTTTATTTTTCAAGATTAGCAAGCTAGTTAATAAATTTATATTGGTATATGGTTTAGTGGAAGGATGAGCTTCAAATGAACCATAACTGAGGAAAAGAAGTATGGTCTTATATTTTATATGACTAACAAGTTTTGAAAGAATGTTTTTATGAGCTTGCATTGTTGAATTATTTTTTGCTTAATGCATGATAGACTTGCATTTTCATTCAAAAGAAAAAGAGAGTTGTCCCGATCCCTATACTATCATCAAGAAAATATGGAGAAAGGACCTATCAAGTAGAAGACTTGAAGACGAGAATGGAATTATGACTTATATATATATATATATATATATATATATATATATATATATATATATAATATATATATATATATATATATATAGTTATAGTTATAGTTATAGTGATGATAAAAACAAATTTAAAATATCTTGTGTAAAGTTGTGATATGATTTTTAGATATTCTCTTAAATACTCTTGTTGAACTATCATGAGACTTGTTCAAAAGATGAAAGTTTAACTTATGTTTTCTTCTATGATAAGTTTCTTGGAAAAAAATTGTTAATAGCAAAATGGATATCCTTGTAAAAAAAATTATGTATTGTCATGAATTATATTAATAATGTTTCATAATGATGAAAGATGAATTATTGTTTTTCTTAAGTTTCTTGGAAATGAATTGTGATAGATAAATGGTGTTGTTAAAAATGATGTAATTATAGGAAAAAATAATTATCAGGTTTAGTTATGATTTTCAAGATGTTGTTTACTTTTTTCCATAAATAAAATATCTATTTCTAGTATTATATTTTGAAGGAAGGACTTAAATATACCAGTATTATCAATATGATAAATGGATGTTAGTATTTACTTATTTTTGAAATGATTTATTAGACTAAAATGTTGTTTATGACTCTTGGGTTAAGAGGGGGTGTTTATGGGTATGAATTCTCAACACCATATTAGTAATTCCTAGATTTGAGTTATACCCAATCCAGTTGAGTTATGGGTAGACAATTCAACTAGGTAATTGTAATTGATATAGCCTAGCAATGAGTCTTGGGTTGTCCTAGTAATGAGGCTTGGATTATTCTTAGTGGTGAGGCTTGGGAATATTAATGGTGGATTGGTATGGGATAATCTACTAGATCCTTCACATGGTAGTATAGTGGTGGTACCTTAGGGGTAGGTAAGCATGACCATGATCATTACTAGGTGAGTAGTAATGGTCTTAGTTTGTTCATGGGTAGATGAAACTAACTAATCATTAAGGTGTCACACATAGTAACCCTACATAGATGATAGTATGTAGGATTAGGAAATAGGCATTACCTTAAGTATTATGGGCCTTAAAGGATAATTTCTACATCATGGTCAAGTCATTTCATACAAGGTAGTGTATGGGAAATAGGGAAACCACTGATGGTGTATTTTCTAATGGTGAGATTAGAAAAGTGAACCCTAGGAATAATGGGAGGTTGGCCACTCCTATCCACTTGAGTGTCATTTGTAGTAATAGTAAACTCAAGATGGTATATTTCTTATATTGATGAAATTATTAGGTCTTCTTTATGATTTAATCCTTTTAGAAATAAAAATTTATCTCTCTCTCTTAGGTCAAGAATTTGAATCATTATAAGGCTATTGGCTCAAAATAGGGAAGACATGTGATCAAACTACTCACATGACTTTAAATTTTAAAAATAAGTGTCGACTCTAACAAGATGCTCATAACAATTATAAGCCCTAGTTGTAGTTGTCATTCACCAAGACTATAAAAGCATAATCAAGGTTGTTATAATTCATCAAAATATTTGAGAAGCTTAGAAAAATATTTGAGCAACTAGTAAGTCATCGATTATAAGTTTTTTAGAATATCTCAGAAGCACATGTGTGTATAAAAATTATCTACAACTCTAAGGAGATCTACCTACAAAATTTCACCATGAATAAGAGAATAGGGGGAAATGAAAGATACCAAATTGCATGTGCTTGGAATATTTACCTAAGGTAGCTTACCCTAATATGAAATAACCCTCAATTATTAAATATTATCATCTATGGTAATTCAGTTTTGTCAAAGGTACTACGAGAAATGTATCTTTAGTTTCTCTCCTTTCCTTTCTTCTTCTCATATCTTCTTCCTCATTTTTCTACTTTCCATTTTCTTTCCCTTATCTTCTCCTTGTGCATATGATTATCATTCTTCATGTATCAAATATCCACCTTCTCTATCTATCCCAATTGTGGACATAAAAATACGCCATGCAAGTAAAAGATAAAATATATGAGAAAATATGTATTGATAAACAATGAGTCTTTGAATACAAAGAAGCCCTACCACAAGGGCTTTAAATAGTGTGTAATTTCTTTGAATGAAATGGGTATGACCCATTTTTACAATAATTCCCTTGATGCCTTCTCTTTTCATGCCATAATTGGGTTGTATTTGGATTTTTATTTGTGCTGCTTAGACCACCTTGGTGCTTTTGTAGTTGCTTCACGCCTACACATATGCAAACCAAATTGGATTAGTAAAATTTTATGGGTATCCCTTACATGGACAAACCTATTTAAGTGTTCATAAAACCTTGATAAAAGTTTACAAAACTAAGAAATGTAATGTTTTATACCTTCATTTACCTACTTATTGAGTGGGTGCTCTGTTTGGTGTATGTTTGGGTAACCGCCAATGATGGTTGGCTTTGTGTAACTAGAGGTGATGGTTGGTGATCATCAACGATGTTTAGGATTGTGTAAGTAGAGGTGATAGTTGGGACCAAGTGGTATATGAGGCTAGGTTCTCATTTTTGAGGGTTTTGGTAGTTATTGAGTGTTCTATAGTGTAGGTGTGGTGGCATAATACCAGTTTTTCTAGGCATGATTGCTAGTCAAAGCTCATATTCAACTATCCAATAAAACTCCATGGTTGCCATGGTTGGTGTCTTCAAGATCTATGGTGATGGTAGATGGATTATCCAAGGGCAATAAGGAATTCTAGCTAAATTTTGGCAACATAACAATACGCTCTCTCCTCTTCTTGCAAATGATGGAAATAGAGAGGGCATTTATTGGAATTTTGTGGGAGGAAGGGTAGGTAACATAGAGGTGAGGTGGAGACTAGGTGAAAATCTATTGGAGTGATGGTTGTATAACTATCACTAATGGTTGGAGGTACTCTATGTGATCGTCAAATTTAGTTGGAGGTGCCCATATGATCGATAATAATACTAGGAGGGGGGTAGGTGAGTGGGAGGCTATAAATAGGTATTATGGGAAATTGTTAGAGCCATTTGGACCTAATGAGCGAAGGAGAATTAGATGGATCAAGTTGAAAAAGTTATATGGTAGGAGATAGCTCAACAGTGGGAGTTGGAAGGTGATGTCAGTGCAATATCCAATGCCATGTGTTAGGAAACCCATACTTTTAGAGGTATCAAGTGTTGAATATTTGCATAGGAGATTAAGGGATCAAAAAAATATGAACAAGTGACCATAGTGTGATGGGATGGAATGGAGTTATTACATGAGCGATAAGGGTTGAGGGGTTGATAAAGAGTGATAGATAGTGCAACAGTTTTGCATGTATGATGATGATGAACCTAAGGGTTCAATTATATGTAGCCTATGGAAAATGTTATGATGATGTACATTTATTTTGTGGATATATATACAAATTTTGATTGGTGATATGTGTATGATGTGAATTGATGTAATGTGATGGATATGATTTAGTACTAAATAATGGTGTAGGATGATAGTGTATGGATTAGATGATATAGGTCATATGCATGGAAGACAAAAATGTATATTTCTATGTGTGTTTGATGACAATGTAAGGAACACTTATATAGACATGGATAAATTGTTGTTTATTGCTTAATAACGGGCATAAACATGGTTTTTCTCAACAAACTATGGGATAAATCTGAAATGTGGATGCAACAGGTGATGGAGTAAAGTAGAAATTATAACACTTGTCAATTTGTATGTCCTAGGAATGAAGAATCTAAATGTGCTTTCAAGAGACTCCAAATCATCTAGTAATCAAACAAACCCTCCAATATACTAAGACTTCCCTAGGAGTCAAGTTTCTCAAGGACCAACTATGTGTGTAGTGAATGCTCATTACCAAATTTAAGTGAGATTAGACTAATCACTTGTGACTTGCACCAATAAGCTAGCTCACCTGTGAGCATACATAGGTCTATATAAAATAAGATCACTAATGTGATAGATGTGTCACCACAAAAAGGGTGTACTCCATTGCAAGTTAGGCATATATATCCCCGATGGAGGTTAACCCCATGATCTAATGACCTAAAAATTCTAGGGATTCAAGATTTTTATTTGTATTTTTTTCACTTTTTGAGACTCATTTTATTCCTTCTTTTTTTGTCAATTTTTGTGCTTATCCTTTTTCCAATTCTCAAGGTTAGATCATGTGCATGATAGGGTAAGCAGGGGAAACTATTCAATTTATGGTTATAGTGGCTCATGAGTTTGTATTTCTTAAGCACCAAAATTTATTAGAAATGGCTAACATTTGATAGAGGTTGATTGTGACACTAGATATGGCTAAGTGATCAAAATGACCTAGAAATTCTTTAGACCATAGAATTTACATAAGAAAATTTGTCATATGGATGGTGAAAGCATGTGCATAGTGATGGTGATGGATGAATGTGGGTGGAATGGGTACTATGGGTACAAGAGTGCAATGAACCAAGACCAATACAACCAAGAAGACACCCTTTATTAAGACTAAAAAAGCTATCTATACCAACACACGTGAAAGGAAGTGTGCAAAAATTATGTTAAAGATGTCTACAAACTAAAGCAAAGAAAATAAATAAAGGGCAAAGGAGAAGAAGAAAGAAGACAAAAGAGAAGGATAAGGGAGAAAGAGGAAGGAGAACACACAAGTATAGGGTACATAGCCACTCAGAGTGTGCCCATAAAATAAGGAGTTATGTGTGAGGAATGATATGAGATAAAGGGAGAAGGAAAAAATAGGTGGATTGATTAGGAAACAAATGCAATGGAATGTGTGTACGTGCGAGTGTGAGCTACTATATTTATTGTTTTACTAATTTTTTTTTTGGGGGTAAAGTGAGTGGATTGACATTCTAAATTTTCATTCAACCACTCCTTAGCATCTAGTAGTGTATAAATGATAGTCCAAAGAACATGCACATTCTGATTGTAGGTCTATTATTGCCCTATGGGGTGTTGAGGAATGGTTGGATGAAAATTAGGATCAATAATAAAAGAAGATGGTTAGTGACTCAATCATGGGATGGGAAGAATAAGAATCAATGGACATATTTCATGTTTAGCCAACTAATTTACAACATATATCAGTGTTCATATTTGTACATCCAATATGATGCTATTTTCATAATATATTAGGGATGAGTTGGATGAACACAAAGGATGACAAAGCCTCTGTTTGAGGAGTGGAAATTTCAAGTGAGTGGATTAAATATTGAGTGTGAGTGGGGTTGAAATTGTGTAGTACAATTTGTTGTAGTTGTGATGAGATGTGATAAAATTGGAGTGAAGGGAGGTATAATACCAACCCTTAATATTGAAATAAAAATAAATAGGGAAAAATTTAAATGGGAAACTCCCCTAGTTAAAATTGGTTTGAAGGGTGGATGAGGATGACTAATATGGGTAGATTTGATTGGTAGTTATGTGCAAAATAGAAATCAAAGAAAGAGGTGAATTGGCAAAAAGGGGGCGAATAGGGAAGAATTAAACCAAAAAAGAGGGGTCATGCTAATAAGAGGAACTCCCTCTGATCAAGCAACTCCTACACTATATGCGTGAATTGTTAATAATATTCAATTTTGTGACCTGTTTGACAATGGAAAATAATGGTTTTCATTGTACCACTTATAATTGGGTCTATTAGGGTCTACATGATGGATTATAGGTAGAAAATTAGTCTTACATATTATAACTTTTGAAAGATTGTCGACATTGGTTCTAAGAACAGGTTTCAAGGATGATATGGATAAGGAGAACATAGTGGGTGATTAGGGGGTTGAGTAGGGTGAGGGATGAAGAATGGTTGGATTGACAAGAATTGAAAGGGTGGTGTAGAAGATTGTTGGTGACTTAATTTTAATGCAAGATGAATAAGTTGATGGGAAACTTATTATAGGTTTGTTTGAATGGGAAAGATAAGTGGGAATAATTAGGAAGAATGATGATGGTTGAGTTGTGTATGCTAAAGAAACATATATTGGGAAGGTGGATTAAAGCAAAAGGGTGTGCAATAATGTGGCAAGGGATGGCCCATAGGAAGAGTAGGGTTGAAAGTATGAGGTGAGCGATAAGGTTGTAGGGGTTGGGATGCATGAAGAGGACATTGTAAGAGGCAAGGATATGGGAGGATAGGGAGGAGAGGTGGTGTTGTAAGAGAAGAAATAAGCTATGGGGTTGCAAGAATAGGTAGAATCAAAATAATGAGTGTGGGATTATCAGTTGATCGATGCAAAGAAGGTGATAGCACCCTTTTAGGAGCTAGGGTTGGATTTTGTGATAACACGATGTCTTTAGTTGGTTGAGGGGGGTGAGATTAACTCTTTATGTTAAAAGGAGGTAAAGAGGTGGCTTGGAGGCTACCACACCCAAGGTGGGGCTAAGATTAATGGAATATGTAAAAGTATAATATGTATGAGGATAGTTTTGTTCTTGATGAGGGAGGTCAATTGTGTAGGTTGGAATGTGGAGAGAATACAGGGAGGGTTGTATTGAGAAAGGGGAAGTCTACTTCGATGAAGTTAGAGAGAATTTGTGGGGGAGATATTTGTTTGGCATCTAAGGTGTGAGAGTAAAAGGGATGAATGGTTACAATTTGGATAATTTTTGTATGAAGAAAATGATTGCGATCAAGATTAAATATATTTGTTCAAATGGTTGTTCTCAAAATTGAGAGTAATAATTTGAAGGAAATTTCCAATAGGGAGTACCAATGATTTTTTATGATATCCTAAACCATATTTATCTTTCAAAGGTTAGTAGGGTGGTCAAAAATAAAGCGTGTATCCTATTCATATCGACCAAGACCAAATCCTTACCAATTGAAGCATTGGAAATATTTCATATAAAAGAGGCACTTGGATAGATGATTGATGTTACCATAAGATGGCATTGCACTTGATAGAAATAGTTGACCTAGAGGAAGAAATGAGACCACCAAGGATGAAGTTTCTACAATTGGTGGTAGAACCGATGGGGGCAATAGTACCAGTAGGTAAGGGGAGGTCATAGGGGAGACCAAAATCCTTAAATAACTTGATAATGAGGGTAAATACTATAACATTATGAATACAATTATCTTTAGAGTCAATATGGGACATCTGAATAGAGATAGGAGGGGACTCTTTGTTGGATAAATGGGGTGGGGACTTTGAGTGAGGCAACTTGGAAGTAGTGGAGGGAACAATAGTAGAAGTTGAGGGTTTAAATGGAGTGGAATATGATAATTATTGTGTCGATTATGAGAATGATGAAATGGAATAGGAGCTAACTAGAATGGTTTGAGAAGATGATGCAATAGTAGGAAGAGAAGAAGAACTAGTTGGAGCAAGTGACATAGAATATGAACCTAAAGAGAAATCATATTTGGTGATTTATGCTATACTATATGCTAAAGTAGATGGAGGGGCATTTGCTAGCTAAAAGTCATACTAGACGGTACACTATTGTGAATATCAATGCTCTTGAGGATTGGTGGTGGGGATAGACAAAGCCAAAATATATTGGTGTTCCCACAAAACCTTGGTAATATGGAATATTTTTGATGTGATTAACATGATTTAAATAGGTGGTCATGGTTGAGACACCATTATGTTGTGTGATGCCATGTTGTGGTGAGGATTTTGGATGATTGCTAAGGTATTTATGAAGAGGGGTTGAAGGGGGATTGATGATAATGGTACCTCAGTCAGTCATTTCTTGTATCAGGTGTAGGAATTATTGGTACTCATTGATGTCATAATACTTGTGGTGATGGAATACACAATATTGATCTTCTCTATACCCTCTAGATGTTAGTTCATGTGGATCATCTAGCCTTATTTTAGATAAAGAGATTACTTGGGCTTGGAGAAGTTTTTGAAAGACATATGATAAGGGCTCGATGAGGGGTGTAAAGTAACACAAGGGGAAAGGAGGATAATATTTGGGAGGGTAAGTGGTTTGGTTTTGACATTGAGCAGGAGGATGCATAGCTTGATATGTTGGATCCTAGGGTGGATACGAGGGTGGCTGGTGTAGGTACTAAAGTTGATGAGGTGGGTATGAAGGGGGATATGAATGATATGAATGAGGATGGTCATGTGGGTAATATTGGTATGAAATGGTGGAAATCACTTGGGAGACATGAGCCGATTGGTAAATGGCAGGTTGATGATATGCAAGGGGTGGTTGATATTGGGGAGGTGGAGGTTGTTGATAGGGTTGATTGTGTGTAGGATGTGGTTGATATTTATTGGGTGGTGGATGATATTAGGGTGGTGGAGGTTGCTTATAGGGTTGATGGTATGTATGAAGTGGTTAATATTAGGGAGGTGGAGGTTGCTGATAGTGTTTATGATGTGTAGGAGATGGTCTATATTGATTGGGTAGTGGCTAACATTAGGGAGGTGGAGGTTGTTGATAGAGTTGATGATGTGTAGGAGGTTGTTGATATTAATTAGGTGGTGGTTGATATTGAGGAGGTGGAGGTTGTTGATAGGGTTAATTATGTGTAGGAGGTGATTGTTGGTGTTGGTTGAGATGATCCATGGGAGTTAAAGCTTAATATTGGGCTTGAATATGAGTCAAAACCATGGGATAATACAAATGGAAGGAGATGGGGTGATGAAGGTTTTTGTAATGGAAGTTAATGGATTGTCTTTAGCAAGTTCACAAAATGACGTGCTATCTAACTAAACAAACAAGGAAAACAAACAAATATTTTTGCATATGCTTTTGATCGGTTTTGATTTTTTTGGATTTTGATTTTTTTTGTTTGTTTTTTTTATTTTATTTTTTATGTTTTTGTTGTTTTGATTTTTTTTTAAATTTTGTTTGTGTTTTATGTCCTTATACCTAGGAACTATGGAAGGGTGGATGATGAGGTGGAATTTATAAGGGTATGTTCATTCCTACCCTCATTTTGAGGGATGAGATAAGATAGCTAATACAACTTCATAGGATGGAGGGTTGGTTATGGATATCCTAAGGGGACAAAAAGTACCTCTCAAAAGAGATCATGCTAAGTCCTACTGATTAGCACCTAAAATACTCATTATTTGTATGCTTTAAAGGGATTATTGTGTAGCATAATTAAATGTATTTTTTTGTGAGATTATTGTATACATTTAATGGAAAATGACGTATTATTCCTAATGTGTGTTTTGAGTGGAAATTATGTGTAGATGCAATACTTTATGATATTTTTTGTACCTTTTAGTCGAGGTCCCATGCAGACCTAGCATTTGATATCTTTCATAACGCGATTAAGGAAATGTTGGTGATCAAACATTGATAGTGGTAAAGGAGTAAGGCATTCTGAAATACTAAGGTACAGTGCCTATCTCTCGACCATAGGCTAGAAGGTGCCTATCTCCCAATGAAAAGGAAGTGCATGTATCCCAGTACATGGTACAAGCATATGTCTCTCGATAACAGGTTGGATAACACCTATCTTTTGATGATAGAACAAGTGCTCACTATTTTATGATCGAACATGATAACCTTCAATGACTGATAAAAGGCTAAATACGATGCGTTTATCTTGGTAATAGGCCAAAAAGGCACCTATTTTCCAGTGATAGGCCAAATAGTGCTTGTACTTGATGAAATAAAAAATGTGCATGTTGACTATGAAATTCGAAGACCATGTATAAAATTAGATGCATATTTTTATGAAAGCATAGGGAGTGCTATGATTATCCTACAAGGGTTAATTTTAGTGTGACTTATCTTTTATTAGGTATTTAATTAATTTATATATGATTGTCATAGCGAATCGCATCAAAATGAATAAAATTAGCATAGTCTAAATTTATAACAAGGGATGACCACATTATGTATAAAATGTAGGCCATCCTGAAGTGAAGGATCCCAAATTTGTTCTATAAATTGAACTACATAAATAAATAAAAGGTTTAGTGTTTTGTTATTTTCTGCATTCGAAGAGTGATTGTGTGAATTAGCTAGGTGAATGTCTATAGGAGCATAGGCCCACTCCAGGCAATATTCCTCCCCTATTTTTCTGTTATCATTATTTATTTCTTGTTCTTTATTTTGAAAGTGTATTTCTTGTTTTATTTATTTCTGCATAGTGTATTTAATTTTTGCATTTTCCTATCTTATTCAAATTTTCAAGTGTGTTTACTTTATTGCAATTTACTTTTCTACAAATTTTCTTTCACTCATGTGTTTGATAATTATTTTAACTAGTTTTCCTACAAGTTTATTATAGATTTTACTTTCCTGCAATTCAATTTTGTTGGTTTGGTTGAACTCCAACTACACAAACACCCCCCCACCAAACCAAAGTGACACATAGGAGTCATATCTATTTTACTATAGGCATATACTTTGCACCGGTGCTCAACAAACTATGAACTCCTAGATTGATAAAATTAAATGGAAGAAAAATTAACTATTTTTAAAAAAATATTTTCTACTCACCATTTTGGCACCGTTACCAGGAAGTGCTAACAGTAGTATTCAAATCTATAGGTTAGTCAAACTTGAAACTTATAGTTCATATTAGCTGGCCTATAGATTCTGTACTTGATATTATATGATTCCACCAATATTAAGAGGATCAGATGACTATTTTATGAAAAGCAAATATATCACTCCATAAGTACCTAAAAATCCTTCGAAAGTTCCTTCTAAAATGTCTAGAACACATCTAAAAATTGAGATACCATCTCCTCCAAAAATACATTGGCGTAGTCATCCAATATTTGAAAAAATTTCTCACAATTTAAGGTAAACATATTTTGATGGAAGACTAGTTTCAAATCTTGGTTTAGGACATCTATTTGAAATAACCCAATCTAAGGAAGATTTATTGAATATTCAATAGTAGAAAGTAGTTGAAGATGGAACCATTTCAAATTTTGACCTATGAATACTCTTAGAAGATAAACGAAATGAGTGTGAAGCTTTGAGAGTTGCCCTATAAGTAGTATGTGTAGAACCTACATTACCTAAAAATATGGCTAAAAATATAGAAGCTTCAACCAATTTTGACTTTCCAATTGAGGAAGCAAGAGGAGAAACCAATATGAAACACATATCTCTTACTCATCTTTCCACCTTTAGAGGACTTCCTATTTAAGACCCTAACATATTCCTTTTTAAATTTTATGTATTATATAGGTTAGTGGACTAAAAATCAGATGCCCAAAAGCTAAAATTATTTCCCTCCACTCTAGATGATTCAAAACTACGCTAGTTTATTATTTTTGGGAACAAACACATTGCAACCTGGGAATATATGAAAATAATTTTCCTAGACCAATACCAAAACTTTGGTAGGGCACGATATGCTAGGGAAGAAGTCCTAGATATGTACCAAAAAGAGGAAGAATCATTGGAAGACTATTGGGATAGATTTAACTTTAATTTACAAATAACATCCCATGCAAAGTTGGATGAGAATTCCTTAAGAAGAATATTCTTGAGGGGTATCACAAACGAGTCTTTAGAATATTTGAATTTAATATCAGGAGGGGATATTTACCAACATCAAATTTTATATATCCAAAAATTATGTTAGAATTATTCATGCAAAAAAGGTAAACCAACCACCAAAGTCACAAAAATGGTAGCCTCAATAACTAAGGTAGATCTAGGTAATATAGTGGATGATATGAAGAGTGAGATGTTATCACCTCTCACACTTCAACTAGATACAATCATGTTTCATAAAAATAAGCAGGAAACTAAAAAAACACTAGCCTTATTTTACCCAAAATGTAGGAGAAAACATCCTAAAAATGAGTTTCCACAAAATTAAGTCAAAGTGTGTGCGATCTATCAAAAGGATCATAAAATGAGGTTGTACCCAATAATAAAAAGCATAAAAGAGGAACCTAAATTAGCAAAAAACAATTTTATGGGTAACAGGAGAAACTGGCAACAATTCCCTTCTGGAAACAATATGCTAGGAGGAGTACCACCTTATGGGGGAGTTAATTATATGAACCAAGGTCAGAATCAACCATCCAATATGGGATGGTGGGGTCATCCTCCTTGGATTAATACCACCCAAGGGTCCACTCCTTACACCCCTTATCCATGGATTCCTTATCATCATGCTGGAACATAGTGGAGGAATCACAATGTGTGGTCTTCACCTCTATAAAACACAAGTCAAGCCCCATTGTAGCCTAGTTTACCTGCACCTCATACTTCAAGACCAATTCAACCACCTTCACAAAAAACTTCAAATCTAAATAATAGGACAAATTAGCCCACCTATTAGGTAGACACAAAGATGTTTCCCATGTATCATATTAGAGTAGATTGCAATATTGTACATCTTAGATCAGGTAGATAATTAGGAGTAGGTCCAAATCCTCTTATAAAGGAGGAAGATGATGTAGAATTAGAAGTAGAAGAACCACATCTGGTATAAGAGGTGGAAGAAAATAAAAATACTAAAAAACACAAAAATGAAGGGCTTCCACTTTTCTCAAAAAAAATTACAGAAACCCAAAAATCCATTGTAGTCAGAATTTGACATTATGGAAGGCTTAAAAAACTTGATAGTCATGATTCCTCTTTATCAGGCCATTAGAGATATTCCAATCTACATGAAGGTCATAAGAAAGTTATGTCTACAAAAATAGGAAGAAAACCATAAAAAGTAGTTAATGTGGTATTTTAGTTGGATGATCTCATGTTAGGCAACACCTACCATCCCAAATACTCTGATCTAGGAACCATAATTTTAACAGTTCAAATTGTAGTATTCCAATTACCCAACATATTAGTAGATCTAGGAGATACCATAGATTTCATGACATAAAAAACATGAAAAAACTACAACTAACAAATATGAGGTCAACCAAAACTGTTCTTCAATTGGATGATTGATCTACAGTACTCTCAGATGGCATACTAGAAGATGTTGTCACAGTAGATGCATGAGAGTATATGGTAGATTTTCTAGTATTGCAATCTAAATCTGGATTGGGTGGTTGACCACTTATATTAGGTAGACCTTGGCTGGCCACAAATGATGCTTATATAAGTTGCAAGATAGAAAAAATGAAGATCTAAGATGGAAAAAATGTTAAAAACTTAATCATTTATCCACCTGCATAGTCCATTGATTTGTTGGGAGAACCAAAATATGAATTCTTAAATACTAATGCCTTGTCGATGCTTCAACCAATAATGGCTCTAGATGATATTGAGGATGAAACTGATGAAGAACAAGTCATAGCATACATTTTACAAGGAGAATCCTTCCATACTCCTCTAGAACCCACACTTGTATGCAACAAGAACAATCATGTCAAACAAATAGAGGTAGCATCGAGAAGATTGTTGAACATTGATAATGAATTTTCAACTATTCAAGAGGACAATTAAAGGAAATATTAGTCAAACATCAAACTTATTTTGTGTGGGATTACAAATACATGAGGGGGATTGCACCTAAAGTTTACACGCATAGGATATATTTGGAAAATGATGTAAGATCGATAAGATAGCCCCAAAGAAGAATGAATCTAGCAATGAAAGAAATTTTCAAAGTTGAATTACATAGACTTTTGTTAGCTGGATTTATTTATCCTATATCTAATAATCAATGGGTATCACCTTTAGTGGTGGTGCCTAAGAAAAATGGCAAGTGGCGCATTTGTGTTGAATACAGGATGCTAAATAAAGCCACTAGGAAAGACCATTTTTGCTTACCCTTTATTGACCAAGTCCTTGATACCTTGGCATGCCAAACATATTTTTTGTTCTTGGATGGATTTAGTGGATACAACCAAATTCAAATAAGGGATGAAAACAACGACAAAACCACGTTTACCTATCCATGAGGGACTTTTTCTTACTAAGTCTTACCATTTGGGTTGTGTAACACACCTACCACCTTCCAAAGGGTGATGCTTAGTATCCTTTTAGATATGGTTGGAGAAACTGTAGAAGTGTATATGGATGATTTCACCATTTACGATGAAACTTTTGAAGAAGCTACAATCGATTTGGATAAATTACTCCATGAAGAACATGTGCTTATACTGAGAGGGGGGTGAACAATATAAGATAAAACTTTTTTATTTTTAATACAAATAATAGCATCAACAATATTAAAGCAGTAAACATCACACACAACATCACACACATGAGAGACATGATTTTACGTGGTTCACCCAATGTGGCCTACTTCACGGAGAAAATATTTCTTATAAATTTTTCTCAAATAAATTATCTTGGGAATCCTTTCCCTAAAATGTTTATGGACCTATGTCCAAAGGAGATACCAATACCCTAAATCAAGTTCATGGATCTCTATCCATAGGAGACACCAATATCCTAATATATGCTCTGGCTGGTGATCCTCTAGAAGACCTCTGCCTCCACTACCCTTAGAAAATGGAAATCTATCCACAGAAGACACCTATCTTCCTTGCTTTGGATGGAGACGTATGTCCTCAACTCTGTGACCTCCAAAGATCTATCTCAAACCTGCACTAAACACAGTCCTTCGATCTAGCACAAATTTATCCTCAATCTATGTCTCTAGTCTGGCACAAACCTGTCCTTGAATACACACCAAAATCTATCTTTTGATCTGTACTTAATATATTCTCAAATCTATCCTCAATATGTGTTGTAAGCTTCTACAAAAGCTTACCCAAATTTGTCCACAAGTCTTTTCAAAGACTTGCCTCAAATTTGCTCAACAAGTCCACACTAGAACTTGTCCACTCTCATAGAAACATAAAGAGAATTGTTAGAGACTCAATATATTTCACACTCATCAATGCTCAATATTTTTCTCAAATCAATTTAGAATATAAAATATTTTGTTTTATATAACTTGAACAATCACTTCACATATCCACTTGACTAGGCTCAACCAACTCTACTTCAACCAATCACTCAAAGAAACAATCCTTCCTTACAAACCCTAGTCCAAGTATATAACCACTCACTCAAAATATTTCCAACAATGCTTCATCAACCAATCTCACATAACAATGATACTCATGTTCTTTTAAAACCCTAGTTCAAGTTCTTCACTCAACCAAAAGCTTCAAAAACAATGCTTATAAAACAAGGTTTTAACAACTCTTTATTCCAAAAAACCTTGAAGAATTAACTCAACACACTCAATAAGGAAACCCTAATCAAGACCTTTTCACTCCAAACTTATTTTCTAGAAAACCAATCAATCAACTCAACTATGGAAGAATATGCTCATACCTTTTTCTTGATTATGAAGGGACCTATAAAATCTTCCACAACCATAAATACTTCTTTGCCACAACTATAAAATATGCTCAAAGGAGTTATAAGATGATAAGTTATCTCAAATATACAATGCAAATATCAAAGCACACATACACCTTATCACTTCATCTTAAATAAAGCATCCATCAACATATACAAAAATGATTAACCAAATACACCTTATAATCTCCCAATCAAAATAATACTTAATACCAAGAATAATGTCAATACAATATTATTTTCAAAATAACTCAATGGCAATAGGTCCTATCAACACTATAAATATTCAATAACCAATATATCAAAAATAATTTATTCAAAATAAAGCCAACTCCTTATTCCTCCAATTAACCAAAAATAATGACTAATTAGAAACCTTTTTAACTAACCCTTTTAACTCCCTAGGACCTTATATCAAAACCTTAGCCATCACAACACATATAAAAATTTGTATTACCTTTGCCTTGGTGGGACTCAAACTCACGATTCCACCTCTACCAACACCCTAGATGGGGCTCCAATCATTGCACGAGCTAGGTGCTCATTTGGAGAGCAAGAGCTCAATGTGCTCTATATTCCTCTCTGCATGTGCCAAATAAAAAACTCATGCACTGCTTCCTCGACGCTTCAAAACACATAAACAAAATGCTACTATCATGAATTGAACGTGGATCACTCTGTCCAAAAACGCCTTAGTACTTTGTCCACTTGCCACTAGGCCACGCTACCTTGGTGGATATTACGTTTTAGCACATGATAAACTTTAACCCTTTCGTTGGTGCTTAAGACAAGGTTTTTTATCTTCTTCCTTGCATGAATTCTCACAAAAAAAAATGCACACTTTCTTATTTCAAACGAAGGATGACTTAAATGCCACTAAGGCATATAGTATATATACTAATTTCCTCCTTTAATTTTGAACGTCGATGCCTTCAAAATTTAAATAGTTTATAAATTATTTAAATTCTTTAGAATTTAAATTTTATAAATTAAATTTTAAAACCTTTTGGCTTTATCAAAACCCTTTTGATTTTACCACTTTGTATAAATAACATTTATTTATAAAATTTAAGTTCAATTTGAATTTAAATATTTTATATAGTAAATATTAAAACCTCCTTGGGCTTCCTTGGGTTTTTATGAAAAAAATTTATTTTTTCTCAACCATGGTTTTAATGAAAACCCTCTTAACATATGCTTCCACATAATATTAAAAATATTATGAAGCTCTTTTGTCTTTAACCTTTGCATTGTTCCTCTTGACCTTTTGACATCAACGATAGCTTATTCCTTGACATCAATGACAACTTTGACTCAAAATATCCAAAAATATCCCCCTTTGTCATTGATGGCAACCCTAATTATTTTTACCGGAGACTTAACCTTTTCTTTTGTATGACCAAAAATGCGTGCGCCCAAAATTTTTTAATTGCATAAACAAATTAAATTGGTATTCAAACACATAAATGGACGAAACACATGAAAATTACAAGAAATGCCTCCATTATTACATTAAAATCAATTAGTGCCTAGTTACAAGTCCCTCTTAGGGATACTCTATTTTGATATGCAATTACAATTATTTCCATCTCCTCAGGGGTGAAATGCACTATCAAGCCCTTAAGGTGACACAAATTTCTCTAGGGTGGAGTGAACCCTCTTCTTCGCATTAAGGAAGGAAATGAAAGGTTGTAGCTCCTTAGAAACCTATTTCCTATGATCAAGAAACAACACAAGAATGTCAAAAGCATAGGCAACCTCTCATGATGAGGCCCTTTAAAGGTAAATAGCATGAAAATAGCAGAATGACATCAAATAAAGAAAATGTGTAAACTATGCTAAACATATGCAAATAATATCAAGATTGATGGAAATATGTAAATGAACACAACTATCAATCTAATCAATTATTCAAAATGAAGCATTATAACGTAAAAAGAAACCATTTGCATCTAAACTACCATGTTGAAATCAAGTTAGCAAAAATACTAATCTATCGGTCAAAAGTCTCTAACACTACAATTTAACCATATGAATGACTAATCTAATCTAGTTAAAAGGTCAAAAATAATAACAGTAAGGTGGTGATACCTCTATTGCAAACCGCAACACTGATGCGTGGTCTACACTATAAATCATAGCTAAAAGCTGTGATTAGCACTCAAGTGATTTTACCTTAAAAATCAGGGGTAGTGGGCTTGACCTCCTTGGCCAATTGATGTTCAAGGGTCACCTTCGATGTCCTTCTAACAAGTTTGGCAGTTGAATCGTTGAATAGGGCCTCCATTTTATTGAATTAGCGTTTCTTGGTTCTTCTAGGATCCTAGAACTTCCATGGCAAATTGATTTTTGAGTGAATAGCAAAGTGGCCTTCTCTAATGCATGAATTTAGTATGCAATTTGACAAGGCTTTACTTCTTATTTGATCCATCAACTCTCTATATTCTCTACCCATTTAGAGGGGGTATTTATAGGATTCCCTAGGACTAGAGTTGGATTCATGGAGAAGCCAAGATAAAGAAGAGGTGGTTAGGATAGTTGGGATGGAAGCCTCTGGAATCTTCCATCCATTAACCGCCTTCTTCTAGAACAAATGGTCATTCAAACTGATTTGGCTTGGATGAAGGCCAATTGAACTTCATTTCAAATCGCAGGTCTTGGCTATGATTCAGACTGTAAACCGTAGTTGTCAACTATAGTTCAGACTGTAGACCACAGGTCTGGGCTGTGGTTCAGACTGATTAGGCCAAGGAGCCCAAATTGAGTGGTTAGAACCACTGCTATATCTTGGAATCTATCCAAGATCCTCCATATGGTCTTGTAGCATGTACATATGAGTAGTCATCCTTGAAATGATGTATTTTAGGTGTCTAAAGATGCCCCTTTTGAGATACATTGTGAGATCAAACAATGTTGAGCAAAAATAGACCTCCTAAAATGATGTCAAAGGTTCTATGATGATCATTAGTCAGATCAACATTAGATGCCTCTTGTCTAGCATAAAGATGCGTATCATGGAATCATTGCTTCCAACTGGGTGAAAGACTTACATTTGAAAAGCTTGTGCCCTTCTCATTTCATTCGGTGTAGTTGTGCATTATATAGGTATCTTTTGAACCATGTATCCAAAAGGTGGAGAACAACAAGCAAAGTCATATTTGCTATTTGCCCCAAGCAAAGGGGTAAGCTTATGATAGCTATTGGCAATGATTCGCAAGGATGAACACAATTTTGACAAGATCAATGGATCTACGATCTTCGAGATATTTTGTTGATATTGATTATGATTTGATATTATGACTACCCCTTCAAGCGATGAGTCGATGAGGGTAATGACAATGATTAAAGCGATGATGTCACTTGAACGCCATGGATGATCTGAACAAATTTATATTTGAGCAAATTAATGTCTTGGCTAGGCCTAGTTCAGCTTATGATTCCAACTGTTAATAGTAATTGTACATTCCTGTCCCATGGAAAAATCGGGCTACAATATCCATCTTAGGGAATCGAAATGAGACAACTCCAATTAGATTTGTGTTGAATCAAATTATCGATGGTTTATTGAAAAGATGTCATAGGAGACATGAAATGAAACGCCTCATTCCCATGGAGTAGTCTAGCCTTGAAGGCCTTCTTAGGGATTGAAAAGAAGCATGTCAAGTCAACGATGACAGTTTTTCCCCAAATTTCCTTATGGTAATTTACTCATCTTGTCGGATTGCATGGAACACAAGTCGTTGTAACCGCAAAGTGTATAGGGTAAATAACTAGATATGAGGTGCATTTGGTTTTTGAATTATTTAATTTTTTTATTTGTTTGTTAGTTTTGAATTTTTGAATTGATCCTGGTGCTTGAACATCACCAAATTTACAAAATTGATTGCTCTTTTTGAAAATTTATCCAATGGGAGTCGTTAATTTACCTTTTTAGACCTTCCCATGATGGGTTTTTAATGCATTTAATGCCAGCTTCGAACCACAGATACTATCTACGGTTGAATTTTTCAAATTTTTGGAACCACGATTAGGGATTGCGATCAAAAAACCCTAATCCCGAAACTGCAGGTGTCAGCCATAGTCTGCATAGAATAAGAAAGCCTTATAAAAGGTTCAATTTTCAAATTTGTTTCATTATTCCTTGACAACGACTGATAATTGCAAAGCTCTGATAGTGACAAGTTAAACCTGACCTAAAATCCTACAAAATTTTACACCCACACCTTACACACCGCACGATGGCAGACTGCGGACAAGCTTCATCTAGCCGAGGTAGAGGCGAGGGCAAGGTAATTCAAAATCGAGACCTCACATCCATTACCAGTAAAATTAACCTCATTAAGAAATGGGCTAATTGAACCTAATTAAACTACTGGTAATGAACCTCATGTTAGATTAGGCTAGTGTAGGTTTTCTTATATTTTTTTTGTTTTTTTAGCCGAGGAAATGACCTTGGAAGGGTCTTAATCGGAGACTGTAGGTACCAACTGTGGTTCCCAATTGACCAATTGGGGACTGCAACTGCCAGCTGCGGTCCGCATTTAAACTCCCAATGGTCAATTTTTGACTGAATGTGGATCGAAGAGTTGACTCGTAATTCACAGACTTTAGGAAAAGTTTATCAAATTTTTAATTTTCCAAGGTTTTACAGGCATTTAATGCTAATTGATGCAGGAGCATCCGGAGGCGAAGCTGCAATCTTGCATCACCCAAAATGTTTTTTTTCTTTAAGTGCCAAAACTGTCGCGATATCGCGACGCTTTCTGAAGAAGGGCGCCATTGGGCCAAACTGTCGCGATATCGCGACGCTTTTTGAAGAAGGGCGCCATTGGGCCAAACTGTCGTGATATCGTGACGCTTTTTGAAGAAGGGCGCCATTGGGCCAAACTGTCGCGATATCGCGACGCTTTTTGAAGAAGGGCGCCATTGGGCCAAACTATCGCGATATCGCGACACTTTTTGAAGAAGGGCGCCATTGGGCCAAACTGTCGCGATATCGCGACGCTTTTTGACAAGAGGGACTAAGTCGCATGATGGTCGCGAAATCGTGACAGTTTCGAAGCAAAGCAGCTTGGGCGCAAAATGGTCACGAAATCGTGACATCTCCGGAGCAAAGAAGCCAAGACGTCAAGTGGTCGCGAAATCGTGACATTTTTACAGCAAGGAGGCTAGGACACAAAATGGTCGCGAAATCGCGACACTTCCGAAGGAAAGACTCGAAGGCACCAAGACGTCACGAAATCGTGACATCTTCGGAGGAAAAGTTCTAAGGCACCAAATGGTCACGAAATCGTGACACTTCCGAAGGAAAGACTCGATGGCACAAGGATGTCACGAAATCGTGACACCTTCGGAGGAAAAGCTCTAAGGTTCAAAGACATCACGAAATCGTGACACTTTCGGGGAACAAAACCTGAAGGCGCCAAGACGTCGCGAAATCGTGACATGTCACGGTTTCGCGGCCCGAATGAAGAAGCTACGTACGGAGGGGAAAGACGTCGCGAAATCGTGACATGTAGCGGTTTCGCGGCCCGAATGAAGAAGCTGCGTACGGAAAGCAAAGACGTCACGAAATCGCGGCATGTAGCGGTTTCGCGGCCCGAAGGAGGAAACTGAGTGCAAAGGGCAAAGACGTCGCGAAATCGTGACACTTCCGGAGGCAAGGTTCAACGACGCAAAGTGGTCACGAAATCGCGACGCTTTCGGTGCGAAGGCTCAACAGCGCAAAGTGGTCGCGAAATCGCGACACTTCCGGGCCGAAGACTCAAGGGTGTGAAATGGTCGCGAAATCGCGACGCTTCCGGAGTAAGGGCTTGAAAGCGCAAGGTGGTCGCGAAATCGTGACACCTTCGGAGGAAAGGTGACAGGGTGCCAAGTGGTCGCGAAATCGTGACGCTTTTGGGGCAAAGGCACCGAGGGGTAAAATGGTCGCGATATCGCGACCGAAAGGGAGAAAGGGCGCAAAGAGGCAAACACGTCGCGATATCGCGACAGAGCGCTCACGACGCCTGACCAGCCGGCGACTACAGAGACCATTGCCGTGGGACACGTGGCATCAATTTACAGGTGGTCCGAGAATGTGCAGTGGTTACTGGGACTCTGGCAAAGGGACACGTGGCAACAAACTACAAGCGGCTGTGGCGCATCTCTTTGAATGATGATTTGGCGATTTGATTGACAAGCGGCCGCAGCGCACTCCGCCACCCCAGACCATGAGAATACGGGGCACCTGGCAGCATCTTGCAGGCGGTCACAGAACATTCATGCGGATGGTTACAGGGAATCCCGCACTTGATGTAATGATGGAAAGAAGTTGGAGCCGAGGGATAAAAGGACCGCGCATGCATTGTATTCGGGGCTTGGCCATTTTGAATGTAACTTCTATGTTTTCTGAATTGAAAGACCTCTGTTGTCGAGAATTGCATTTTTTGGCTGTGTGTTGTTCTAGTCCTATATCAAGTGGTATCAGAGCCAGAAGGTTCTGAGTGTGCAAACCGATCGCCGACAGTGAGGCAGTTTGCGCCAGGATTGTGGTTGTGGGTTGTGAAGAAGAAGCAGGATGCCTCCGCGCAGGAATCATGGTGGTGTGAGGAACAGACAAGCAGAGGTCGATCTTAGAGCCTTGCAGAGGCAAGTTGAAGCCCTGCAGGAGGAAATTAGGAGAGGAGTTGAGCCAAGAAGGGAGGAACCCAGTGAGGATGAAGTCTGGGAAGAAGAGGGTCCATCCGATGAGGAAGAAGCCTTGGATCCAGCAGAGGCTAGGCTGTATAGAGCCATCTCCCAGATTGGGAAGAAGCCAAAATTTGACGTCTCTACTTACTCCGGGAACCTCAACCCTGAGGAGTTGATAGATTGGATCAACGACATGGAGGAGTACTTCGAATATGAAGAGATCTCAGACCCAACTCGGATCAGGTTCACGAAAACCAAGTTGAAAGGGCATGCTAGCATCTGGTGGAAAGGAGTGCAGCTGGAAAGGAACAGGAGGGGAAAGGAAAAGATCACCAGGTGGGATAGGATGGTGGAGAAATTGAAGAGACAATTCATCCCTGCAGATTACGAGTTGGATTTGTTGAGAAAGATGCAGAGTCTTCGACAGGCAAGCAAATCTGTCAAGGAGTATACGGAGGAGTTCTATCAAATCTCGATCAAAACCGGCCATTCGGAGGCGAATAAGGAGAAAGTCGCACGATACATCAACGGATTGCGAACCAACATTCAAGAAGAGTTGGGGCTGGTTAGGATGAGCACGGTGGAGGATGCATACCAGTTTGCATTAAAGGTGGAGGAGAAACTGAATAGGAGATTTGATGGAAAGCAGAGAGGAAAGGACAGGGGTGGAAGAGCTGGTGGAAGAACCAATGGAGGAAGGTACAGAGATTTGGGGAAAACTGGTGAAGCTAGCAGTAGCCAAAAATAGAAAGAAGGGAAGGAGGAGAATGACCAACGCCCACGCAATCAGAACAACAACTACCCGAGAGGAAGAGGTAGGCTTGGGCGAGGGTTTGGAAGAGGTGTCTTTCGAGGAACCTGCTTCAACTACGGAGAAGAAGGACACAGGGCATACAACTGCCCGCAACATCAAGAGAGGCCAAATCGAAGACCTGAGGGTCAGGCCCGAGCAGCTGTAGCAGACGAAGGTGCAGAATCTGAGCACTCTGAGGAGGCAGAAAGGGGAGAAGCAATGATCATCAGAAGGGTCCTGTTGAATGAAGAGGAAAAGGCAGACCAAAGGAACAACCTATTTCGAACAAGATGCAAGTGCACAGGTAAGGTCCGTAACGTCATTATCGATAATGGAAGCACTGACAATTTGGTTTCTGAGGAAATGGTTGCCAAGCTACAGTTGGAAAGGAGAAAGCACCCGCACCCTTATCGAATCGCATGGTTGCAAAAGGACCATCGGGTGCTAGTAAGTGAGCAATGCCTGGTGAAGTTCAATGTTGGAACTTACCGAGATGAGGTCTTATGTGACATCTTGCCTATGGATGCATGTCACCTACTGCTTGGGAGACCGTGGCAGTTTGACCGAAGTGTTGTACATGATGGTCGAGCCAACACATATTCTTTGTCGAAGAATGGAGTTCGCCACAAGCTAAAACCCTTGAAGGAGGCGGATGAGAAAGTATGCAGCGGTGGCCGAGTCTGTCTAGTTGATGGCAGAAGATTTTTGGAAGGCCTGAAGTCAGATCATATGTGCTATGCCATAATCCCTAGGGTTAAGGAAGAAGGAAGCAAGGAGATTCCAGTGGAGGTCATGGGACTGCTAGAGGAATTCCCAGATATCATTTCTGATAATGTTCCTGAAGGTTTACCGCCTGTTAGGAAGATCAGTCACCACATAGATTTGGTGCCTGGATCGAGCTTGCCAAACAAGGCTGCACATCGAATGATGCCTGTGGAAACTGAGGAGTTGAATCGGCAAGTTCAAGATCTATTGAAGAAAGGGCTGATTAGGGAGAGTCTTAGTCCCTGTGCAGTACCAGCAGTACTAGCACCCAAGAAGGATGGAGAATGGAGAATGTGCACAGACTCCCGGGAAATTAACAAGATCACCATCAAATACAGATTCCCACTGCCAAGGATGGATGATATCATGGACTGTTTAAGTGGAGCTGAGTACTTCACAAAGATTGACTTGAAAAGTGGTTACCATCAGATCCGCATTAGAGAAGGGGATGAGTGGAAGACAGCCTTTAAAACCAGAGAGGGGCTGTATGAGTGGTTGGTTATGCCATTTGGGCTAACCAATGCACCGAGTACCTTCATGCGGTTAATGAATGAAGTCCTGAAGGAATTTTTGGGCAAATTTGTTATTGTCTACTTGGATGATATCCTGATTTTTAGCAGGACCCTAGAGGAGCACCTGATGCACATCAGGAGGGTTTTTGAGAGACTGCGGGAGGAGCAGTTACTGATCAATCTAAAGAAGTGCAACTTCGTGAAGAAGGAGCTGGTATACCTGGGATTTGTTATCTCAGCAAATGGTCTTAAAATGGACCCCAAAAAGGTGAGGGCTATTTCGGAATGGCCTGCTCCAAGAAGTGTGACCGAGGTTAGATCATTTCATGGTCTGGCCAGTTTCTACAGAAAGTTCATTAGAAACTTCAGCAGTATTTGCGCATCTCTTACGGAGACAATGAAGGGGAACAAGAAGGAATTCCAGTGGACAGTTGGAGCAGACAAAAGCTTTGCTATGCTGAAGAAGAAGGTCACTGAGCAACCCGTCTTAGCACTTCCAGATTTCAATAAGGTGTTTCAGGTAGACTGCGATGCGAGTGGCAGTGCCATAGGAGCCGTATTGAGCCAAGAGGGTAGGCCTGTAGCTTATTTTAGCGAGAAGCTCAATGATGCCAGATGGAAGTATTCGGTATATGATCAGGAGTTCTACGCCATAGTTCAAGCACTTAAGAAATGGAGGCATTATTTGTTGCCAAAGGAGTTTGTTCTGTATACCGACCATCAGGCGCTACAGTATATTAACAGTCAAGGGAAATTGAATCAAAGGCATCTGAAATGGGTAGAGTTCCTGCAGAGCTATACCTTTGTGTTGAAGCATCGAAGCGGAAGGTCCAATAGGGTGGCAGATGCATTGAGTAGGAGACAATGTCTGATGATGGAAATGAAAGTGGAGGTTGTAGGGTTTGCTGAGCTCAAGAGCTTATACCCTGCAGACCCCGATTTCGTAGAAGCTTGGAAAGCCTGCACGGCGCCTGTTACGTTGGACAGGACTAGGTGGTTGAATTACCTGGTTCAAGAGGGGATGCTGTTCAGGGGGAACCAATTATGCATTTCGAGGAGCTCAATGAGAGAAAATCTCATCAAGGAAAAGCACAGTGGAGGTCTAGCTGGACATTTTGGTCGTGACAAAACTACCTCACTTGTTAGTGAAAACTATTACTGGCCACAATTGCAACAGGATGTGGCAAAGTTTGTGCAGAGTTGTAGGATATGCCAGATGGCAAAAGGCGTGAGGCAGCCTACTGGCTTGTATCAACCGCTGCCTATACCTGAACGACCGTGGGAAGATATTAGTATGGATTTTGTGCTTGGCTTGCCCAGGACGCAGAGGGGACACGATTCCATATTTGTGGTAGTGGACCGGTTTTCAAAAATGGCTCACTTTATCCCGTGCCAGAAGACTAGCGATGCGGTCCATGTGGCTGGTTTGTTCTTTAAGGAAGTGGTACGCCTTCATGGGTTGCCAAGAAGCATTGTGTCGGACAGGGATACTAAGTTTGTCGGGTACTTCTGGAGGACCCTGTGGAAGAAACTGAAGACGGATTTAAAGTTTAGTTCTGCATACCACCCCCAAACAGATGGCCAAACAGAGGTGGTTAATAGGAGTTTGGGCAACCTACTGCGATGCTTGGTAGGGGACAAGCCCAAGGGATGGGATCTAGTTCTACCGCAAGCAGAATTCATGTATAACAGCTCGGTCAATAGGAGTACAAATAAATCACCGTTCCAGATCATCTATGGGAGCAGCCCCAGAAATGCTTCAGAGTTGAGACGGATAGATACGAGAGAGAAATGCAGTGCTGAGGCAGAAGACTTTGCCGAACACCTGAAGGGAGTGCATGAGGAAGTGACGAGACACATTGCCAAGATGAATGCTCAGTACAAGACAAGGGCGGACCAAAAACGTCGAGTTAAAGAGTTCAAAGTAGGAGATTCTGTCATGGTCCATCTGAGGAAGGAGCGGTTTCCTGCCAAGACCTATACCAAACTAAAAATGAAGAAATTTGGGCCATGCAGGATCATTGGCAAACGGGATTCGGGTAATGCATACGAGGTGGAGCTACCAAGTGAACTTAACATCTCCCCCGTGTTTAACATTTCAGATTTGGTCGAGTATCATGAAGGAGAAAGCAGTGAGATACTCAGCCCAGATTTGTGGAGCATTCCAGCAGTCATCCCAGTTGCGGACGAGATAGAAGAAATTCTGGATACACGTGAGGGCCGAAGTACTCGAAACAGGAGTTATTCTGAGTATTTAGTCAAATGGAAGGGCAGGCCTATAGAAGATGCGACTTGGTTATCCAAGGCAGAGGTTGATCGCCTGGGTCTACCTCAGACAAATCAGAAGTGAAGGTCACTTCTCAAACTCACCTCGACGCTTTCTGAAGAAGGGCGCCATTGGGTCAAACTGTCATGATATCGCGACGCTTTTTGAAGAAGGGCGCCATTGGGCCAAACTATCGCGATATCGCGACGCTTTTTGAAGAAGGGCGCCATTGGGCCAAACTGTCGCGATATCGCGACGCTTTTTGAAGAAGGGCGCCATTGGGCCAAACTATCGCGATATCGCGACGCTTTTTGAAGAAGGGCGCCATTGGGCCAAACTGTCGCGATATCGCGACGCTTTTTGACAAGAGGGACTAAGTCGCATGATGGTCGCGAAATCGTGACAGTTCCGAAGCAAAGCAGCTTGGGCGCAAAATGGTCACGAAATCGTGACATCTCCGGAGCAAAGAAGCCAAGACGTCAAGTGGTCGCGAAATCGTGACATTTTTACAGCAAGGAGGCTAGGACACAAAATGGTCACGAAATCGCGACACTTCCGAAGGAAAGACTCGAAGGCACCAAGACGTCGCGAAATCGTGACATCTTCGGAGGAAAAGTTCTAAGGCACCAAATGGTCGCGAAATCGTGACACTTCCGAAGGAAAGACTCGATGGCACAAGGATGTCATGAAATCGTGACACCTTCGGAGGAAAAGCTCTAAGGTTCAAAGACGTCACGAAATCGTGACACTTTCGGGGAACAAAACCTGAAGGCGCCAAGACGTCGCGAAATCGTGACATGTCGCGGTTTCACGGCCCGAATGAAGAAGCTGCGTACGGAGGGGAAAGACGTCGCGAAATCATGACATGTAGCGGTTTCGCGGCCCGAATGAAGAAGCTACGTACGAAAAGCAAAGACGTCATGAAATCGTGGCATGTAGCGGTTTCGCGGCCCGAAGGAGGAAACTGAGTGCAAAGGGCAAAGACGTCGCGAAATCGTGACACTTCCGGAGGCAAGGTTCAACGACGCAAAGTGGTCACGAAATCACGATGCTTTCGGTGCGAAGACTCAACAACGCAAAGTGGTCACGAAATCGTGACACTTCCGGGCCGAAGACTCAAGGGTGTGAAATGGTCACGAAATCGCGACGCTTTCGGAGTAAGGGCTTGAAAGCGCAAGGTGGTCGCGAAATCGTGACACCTTCGGAGGAAAGGTGACAGGGTGCCAAGTGGTCGCGAAATCGTGACGCTTTTGGGGCAAAGGCACCGAGGGGTAAAATGGTCGCGATATCGCGACCGAAAGGGAGAAAGGGCGCAAAGAGGCAAACACGTCGCGATATCACGACAGAGCGCTCACGACGCCTGACCAGCCGACGACTGCAGAGACCATTGCCGTGGGACACGTGGCATCAATTTACAGGTGGTCCGAGAATGTGCAGTGGTTACTGGGACTCTGGCAAAGGGACACGTGGCAACAAACTACAAGCGGCTGTGGCGCATCTCTTTGAATGATGATTTGGCGGTTTGATTGACAGGCGGCCGCAGCGCACTCCGCCACCCCAGACCATGAGAATACAGGGCACCTGGCAGCATCTTGCAGGCGGTCACAGAACATTCATGCGGATGGTTACAGGGAATCCCGCACTTGATGTAATGATGGAAAGAAGTTGGAGCCGGGGGATAAAAGGACCGCGCATGCATTGTATTCGGGGCTTGGCCATTTTGAATGTAACTTCTATGTTTTCTGAATTGAAAGACCTCTGTTGTCGAGAATTGCATTTTTTGGCTGTGTGTTGTTCTAGTCCTATATCACTAATTAATCCATTTTTAACTTGTCTAAGTGATGTTTTTGATTTTTATGATTTCTTGATAACATGTTTTTGTACTTTTATCAAATTTTAGATGTTTTAGATGCTTTTTAAGTCATTTTTAAATGTTTTTTCTTGTATTTTTAGTTAGATTTCCTCTTATGCCATGATTTTATTCTAGACATTGGCCTCTAGAGCTTGCGAGCCAGACATTCTTAAGATTCTTTACGGATAGCTCACTCTCTAGGAGTGAATATGGTTCAGAGCCATCATCTTTGGCTATGTCCTAGATCTACCCATGATTAGGGTGGATTAGGCTTATATGACTGCATTGGCCTGGTGCTGGAATGCATAGACCAACACATTTCACCTGCCTATAGGTGAAATGACCATTACCCTAAAGGATGTATATCGGATCTTTAGGATCCCTATTGATGGCGAGGCCATCACCTCTTCTACTTTTGGTACCAATGGGGGCCATTTTTGATGCGATCTTTGGTGACCAAAGCTAGGAGGCTCAACGAAATATCGATCATGGAGGAGTTTACATTGGATACTGGTAGGGTGAGCAAATATTCTCCATGAGGGAGGCCATATTTATGCACCTGGTGGTGCAGGTTATTGTTCCAAACTCCTCGGGTGTGAGGATTCCTTGGAACCTCCTAGCTAGCATCAAGAGACTGACTCAGATCTCCATGGATCAACCACTGTAATTATCATGGGGGAGCACCCTACTATGCTAGCTTTATAGGGAGCTATATCAGGTTACTGACTAGAGCCACCATGATATTAGTTATAGCCTGCTACTATAGATCTGGGGTTGGTAGCACATAAGGATAGAGCATCCAAGAGATCTACCACTACATATCATAGACATTGATGATGCTCACCAGTGCTACACTGCATGCTGGCCTCATGATGAGGAGGGCTTTAGGAGCAAGATCCTGTTAGCCATATTAAGAACTATATTACATGGTTTGCATCGCTTGGGCTAGACGACATTGAGTGGCATCCCTACATGGATTGCCCAACTTGGCCAGAGGTTTGTGAGTGGCTATGATAGGCTCACCAAGATAGATGGCTACTTGATCAGAAGGTGAATATTAAATAGTACTAGTTCTACTCTTAGGTCCTATGGTAGTTTGGCCTGGTTTAGGACATTCCAAAAATCCCTTTCTCTTACAGACGTCTAGTCTTGGAGATACATCTACCATGGATTTAGATTGTAGCATTAGGAGATGAGGTTGATGACTTCTAGGATTCTAGAGTTGACAGGGATGTGACCACCCCAACATATGATGCTTAGTGTTCGATGCTATGATGGTACATATCAGGGTCTCTAGGTAGGGTAGATGACCAAGTAAAGGTGACAATTGACCTAGTTGGGTGTAGGGTGTTCCAGAGGACTAACGATGGATGGGCTACAGAGGCTATAGTAGAGGATTCCCTCCCTATGGATGTCAATGCAAATGAGGAGGCTTCCAATGAGGGTGAGGTTCCTCCTAACAGTGCAAAGGGATAGATCCTAACTCAGGTTGCTGACTTATAGAGTCAGCTTGGGAGGTATAAAACTTAGTAGCTAGAGCAAGATACTACTATTGCCAGTATGGAGGTGGAGCTAGCTGACCGGGATAAGCAACTAGTTGTGGCTTTGGAGCAGGTCAATAGTCTTACAACATAGGCTACAATGACAGAGCTTTAGGTCTGTGAGATCACTAGTGCACATGATTTGGCATTGGTACAACGAGGTGAGGCTATTGTAGAGAGAGATATATTCAAGGCATAGATGGGGGATCCTCCATCCTCTTAGATTATTATAGGACCTCCAGCTGCTCCATTAGTTATATTTACAAGAGGTGGCGATCCTATGGCCGAGGTCAGGTGGCTCACTTCCCTTGTATAGGAGAGAAATGACCTATTTGATGCAAAGACAACTCACATTTCACAAATAGAGGGCTATATTAGACTGTGAGGCTTAGAGATACCTAAGGATAACCATGCTATTAGGTATTAGAGGACCAGGTCCAAGACTACAATGTAGTCCATGGTGATCTCCAGCCAGCGGATGCATAGGATATAGAGGATGAACATGTCCTCTAGCACTCATGGAGGCAGCTCGCATAGGAGTCACAGGGAGATAGGTGCAACCTCTAGTCATATGTCTAGCTGCCTAGACATACCAGTGTCCCATGTGACAGGCCTCTTCAGGCTAGGTGGTACACAGGACCCTCAGTAGGTTGCATAGCAAGCACCAAAGCCAACTACAACGTAGGCTCCAGGTCATAGGGTTGATGGAGGTGGTGATAGCTCCAGTTCAGGGGGAGTAGGCTAGAGCTAGGGCTCTACTAGAGCTGGGCTACATTTTTGCATATGTACCATTTTTGATGTAAGGTCGAGGACCTACACGATTGTAGCATGCGAGCATTTTGTACTCCTTATGTACTCTTTGAGACACACACATATATATATGATCTGATCATATATGGCTCATTATGTGTACTTACATATTTTTAATTTTCTATTTATGTTATGCACATGGATGCAATGCTTATGTTAATTTGATGCTATATGATGTGATGTATGGATGACATACACTAGATAGCTATTTACTTTATGATTATGATGATATGCAGTGATCTAGATGCTTAGATGTGTGATTTGTGATTGATGCATATGGATGCAATGTTTTCTCTTAACACATGTTTGATATTGCTTTATTATGTGCATTAATGTATGCAATGATTTATTTACATGATGGTGATCTAATGTAAATGAACATGTTTGCTTTAATCACATAAACATAAGGAATGAATACAAATATGTTTATCAATATAATGGATGACACCACAGAATGTATAAAAATCATGAATATAATTGAAAATCCTTAACATAGAAATTTAATCAATTAATCACCCATATATGAAATGCAATGAATGCAATTGTATGATGCGAATGATATAATGTGTCATTCTATTTTATTTTCCAAATTTGAAAAATATGCATGATATAGTTAGTTTCCATATAAATATTAATTCCAATATCCATCTGGTATCTATCCTATATTTTGATTGTTCTCTATATGATGATGTATCATGGACTTGATACTTTGCAATTTGATGATTTTATATGGTTTGCGATATTCGATATTTTGTTGCTATGAGAGAGATTTTTGAGGTTTTCTATTATACTCAAACACCCTAATAGACTTATCAAAAGTTGCATACTAACCATACTAGAATTCTGAGATAAAAGGCTTTTGCTAGGATAGGCCCTAACTTTTCATTATCCTTGTGTGTGCACATGATTATTTTAAGATTCACGAGCATTCCCCGATGTCAGGCAAAATTATTTTAACCCATTGCTAAGATAGGGGCACCAAAAATGTCTTATGCAATCCTAATTTTAAATTTTAGTTGGACTAAGCCACTAAGAAATACAGGACACCTGAAGCTAGCTCCTCCACATTAAAACATTGGTCTTCCCACAAGTGAGATGCAACTGTATCAAACATATCATCATGCGTAAGGTATAATAGTGCCAAAAAATCTAGGGATTCAGGCTCATTCCTTTCTATCCTTCAATTTTTGGGATACTTGCTCATATGTAGTGAAGCAAGGGAGTCGATTGCATCTTCATTTTGAACTATATTTAGATCTTCATTTGATCTCTCTTCGAACTGGATTTTGGATCTTCATTTTATCTCCACTCAAAATTTTATTTATGATCTTAATTTGATCTTCATTTTGAACCTGATTTGAGCCTATTTTTTGATCTTAATTCGATCTTCATTTTTTGGCATTTACATTTGATAATCTTCTTTATAAACTTTCCTTTGAGGGATTTACTTGGAAAAACTATTTCTGGTATATCGATTGAGTGTATCGATCTATGATATCAATATGGGATATCAATATGGGATGTCGATATATGATATCGATCTAGGGTATCAATATTGAGGATTGATGTGGGATATCACTCTAGGATATTGCTTATTTTATCGTAAGAAAGGATTATGAATAGGGAACTAACCTATCCTTTTGCCAACTGCCAACATTTTCCATATCATCCATACAGAGGGATAAGCAAGAATAACTCTTTTCGCTTTAGGATACCTAGTCTTGCTTCATGACTTTTAACTTCCCCTAGTACTTTTTAGGATTGTTTAATTTTTTGATTAGTGATAGGATTCTAATATGATAAGGGCTATACTAACTGAACCTTAGCTACAAAAGCAAAGCAAGCTTTCTACCAACTCTTGATAAGACCACTAGGTATGGTTGAGTGACCGAAAACCCTAGTATATCTCCATAGAAACATTATAGGTTATGTTGAAAAACACAATTACTCACATGAATGATGGATCATGATAAATGCAGAGATGCATGATTTAGACACAAATGTGGTGTCGTTTGTAAATATGACAAACATAATCTCTCCTACTATGGAATACAATGGATAATGAATCCCTACATGCAATGCAATAATGCAACGGATGCATGAGTGAATGCAAAAAAATGACAATGCAAAATTCAAATGCAAATGAAAATATTTTTGGATTTTATGCTTTACCAATTTTTTTTGGATTTTATTGATTTAATAATTTTTATGAGTTCTGAGCCTCATATCTGACCAAATGGCGAGTACATGCCTTTGGAGCCTTTAGATTGACCAAGTGATTTTTTAGGCAAATTCCTTGGGGCTTTTTAGGATGACTGAGTGGTTTAAAGTAAACCCTCAGAGCCTTTTAGGTTTGACCAAAGGGTTTATGAGCACCTTTGGGACTTTTTGGGATGACCAAGCGATCTTTTAAGGATATTTGGAGCTTTTGGGTTGACCAAGCAATTTTTCATTAACTCTTGGTGCCTTTTGATTGACCAAACTACTCACAGATGAGCTTAGAGCTTTTTAGGATGACCGAGCGATTATACGCAAACCCTTGGGACCTTTGATTGAAATGACCAAGTGGTTTTTGGAACCCTTGGAGCCTTTTGGGATGATCAAGAAATATTAAATAAACCCTTGAAGCTTTTTTAGGTTTTGACCAAAGGGCTTATAGATGCCTTTGAAGTTTTTTGGTTGACCAAACTACTTATGGCAGTGTTTGGAGATTTTTAGGATGACTGAGTGATTATAAGCAAACCCTCAAGGCCTTTGAATGACATGACCAAGCAGTTTTAGGAACCCTTGGAGCCTTTTGGGAAGGGCATGCTGCCCTATATACCCTTAGTGAGTGTGCCATTTGACAATGTGAGGGAGGTGCAATACATTCAAGTTCCTCATTTTGCCTTATCAATTTTTGTGTGGCTGGTGGGAAATTATCCTACCTTGAAGACCCTTAGCATGCATGCTATTCACTACAAAGTAATTAGTTTGTTTAGGAAGAATGACAAAAATCAACTCCCCCAAGTGAAGATGAGACCTCACTATTGTGCCTATACTTTGGCATGGGTGAACAAGAGAACCATCCTCATGGATCTCATCCCATTATAATAGGCCTTGTACGACCCTCTTAAATGAATTTAAACCCCTAATGTCATGCCCATGCGCTCGATGATACACACAAACGGGACCCACATCAGATGACCCAATCTCAGATGCCCTATGCTTGCCTTTGGGTAATATTAATGCATGTGCCTTGTGTAACTTTTGGAACAAAGTTAGAGTAGTCATCTGAAATGAAACTACTCGTTGCACTGGCCTATTGGGCCTAAAATGTGACTGACGACTTTGAGGTCACTCTTGAGGAGGTGTGACCTCCACTTAGGTATTTTGGGGCACTCTGAGAGAATTATCTACATGATAAACTCCCTTATCTATCATATTTTGCACCACACTCTTAAATTCATGATAATCTCTAATGCCATGACCCTCTATTTGGTGATAAAGATAGTAGTGATACTCCATGTAACCTGTAGGTTTAACTCTGCTTGGGTTTAGATGGATGACATCAGGAAAGGTGATGACCTTAGCCTCTTATAGCTTCTAAAATATATTAGACATAGGCTATTTTAATGGAGTCCCACTATGCTGTGGGTATTTTGGGCTCTTGCCCTGCATTGGTTTGCTTTGAGAATCCAATGGTTGGGTTGGTCGCATGGGCTTATGCTTTCACTGAGGCTTTTCCTGTACTTGCACAAGAAGTGATTCGGCCTCAGGAAAGGGTCGCTTTAGTAATTCCATGTTTTCAATTTGGTTCTTGATAAAATGCAACACCTTATCTTGCTTATCCATTTGATGCTCCATCCATTCGAGGCGGCTTAAAATGGATCGCAATACTGACAAAGAGTTCATATGTATTTTCAATTACGGATTTGAAATACCTTTGTCATTCAAAGGAAATAGAAAAGTGGATGCTATGGATCCATTGGGAAATTGTAAATCACCTATTTCCTTCATTTGAGTTGATGTGGAAGCTTCTTGGTGACACACTTCATAAATGCTATCCACATGCTCATGCATAGGACTCAAATCAAACTCTTATTTCACTTTGTTGTGTTAAACTATGTCAAATTCAATACCCCCAATCTAAAGTGAGGGACCTATCTGTTCGTGCTCTTGAGATGGTGCTAAGAGAAATGAGTACAAAGTGACTAATTTCAGAGGTTCTGGCCTTAGCAATGTGGGAACACCACTAGGTTACCCCATCTCCTGCTCTATGTGACTAAGAATCACTTGATATTATGGCCTAATGTTGACCATCCCCACAAAATCATGAGAAAAATCCACAACTACATGCATCATAGGTAATGCGTCAATATACTAAGGTTGTCCTATTTCAGTCATGATAATTGAACCTTCCTCATACTCATAAGCTATCTTCAAAATAGGGTCCATAGTTGGAGACTCGATGAAAAGTTGACCTAGATCCTCAATGGACTCTATGGTGGGCAGCATCGTAATGCTAGCCTCTATAAGCTCTTCATTTTCACCATCGTTCTCATGAGAACTATATGGTGACCTGATATATGAAGAGGGTGTGATACACTTAGGTGCATCCATAACCATGCTAAGTTCTTACTCCTTGATAGGAGTGTGAAGATCTTCTAATGATACCTCTGAAGTGGCTGCGAGCAACTCCATAAGGGCATTCATCAATACTTCCCTGCTAAGTGGTGTTGAGAGTGCAAGGGTTGTAGGTGACTCCACAGGTGATAATAGTGGGGATGGTAACTCCACCACTGTCTATGAGGCTATGTCTGCACTTTAGATAGGCTCATCCAATTTTTCTTGCAGATGCATAGGATCCTCACTAGGTTCCTATGGATGATCCTCAAGCTTATAATACTTGAAGGGATCTAGGTCTGCTTCAACTATATGGACTTCACCCCCATGGGTGTACTTAATGCACTGATGCACCATTGATAGCATGCACTCCATGGTTCTTATCCATGGTCTTCCAAGTAGTAGATTATACTATCTTGATCCCTCTAAAATGTAGCACAATATAGGAATAATATTTTGTCCCACCTTGATGGGGAGGACTATTGTGCCTACTGTAGGGGATTCCACATTGTTGAAGTATTGCAATATAAAATTTGTTTCCTTGATGTGGGACGATGGAATTTTGAGATGTTTGAACACTAAGGTGGTGATGATATTAATTGATGATCCTATATCTACCAACACTCACTTATACACAATCTGCTATATCCTCGCTATGATATGCAATGGAGGATCAAACTTCTTGATAGGGACAAGTTTGACTTCTTGTTTATGGAAAGTAATCATGGGTTCCTTATATGGTGGAATACACTATATATGCCCCAAGGATTGTGATGAATTTTGAGTGTAGACACTGCTCACCTATCAAAATTGACTAATATTGACCTCATGCTTACGTATGGGATCCTTAAACATCTCTTTCTGTTGCTCTTCGACAACCCTAGGTGTGTCAATTTACTTAAAATACTGGTTATCTACTTTCTTACATGATAATTCTTGATGATGCATTAGGTGCATCACGTTGACTTGTTGCCTAAGCACTCTAGGTATGAGCTTCTTTTCAAGAATTACCTCACATGACTATTCTTCATGTGATTTTTTTTGGTAAATCCTCTCTTCATGTTGTTGGAGTTCATCCAACCTTTGTTGATGTGCTCTCTTTCTCTCTGTGGACTCACACTTTAGGTGCTTACGCTGACGGTGTACCTCATCCAACTGGTCTTGGAGTATTCACCTCTCATGGGCTGCATGAGACTCAGATTCCCTATAGGACTGACCCATGGAGTATGATCCACAACTCTCTATCTCACTAGGCAGAGACCTAATGACATGGGTTCTCACTGTGTGTGATGAAATCCCATGATCTATATGGGTGAACCCCCTGTGTGATGAAGGAGCTCATGATGACTCTTAGAATGTCATGCTAGGAGGATTGTATCGTTAGGTGCATGATGAGTGTGATGCCTAGAAAGGAGGCATATAAGGTTTGAAAGCTCCTTAGGAGAATATTAAAAGCATTCAGAGCCTCTCCATGAACTCTCTGACTCATTAGCTCATGATTGAGCTCTATGATGCCTAGTCATCATGATGAACTGACTAAACAAGACTCGAGAGGTTTTCCTCTCTCACTAAAAATTGTGGCCTCAAGAAAGGCCTTATCTTGATGAATTAAGCAATAAAGAAGCATACAAAGTAAACAATGTGATTATCTACTTTACATTTTAAAAGTCGAGCCCTAAACTGTTTGATGTGTTTCAATGATTTTTTGTATCAGTGTAGAAACTCTTATCATGTTTTACAAAACTTGTTGGATTTTATTCTTAGTTTAATGGATTTCATATATACACTTGCATCTCAAAAACTTGGATATGAACTCCAAGTCACGTAATCCAACCTATAATATGTGGTAATGAAGCCCACATATGGTTAGGGAGCACAGGTCCTCCCAGATCCTCACCCATTTTCCCCTAGCCAACTTTATACCCTCCAAAGAGAATACATGCAAAATTTCGATGGTAAAAAATGTTCTTGGATCCGGTATTGGTCTAGTATCTAGAGAAGGTTCGTAGGATTTGGGCCAATGGATGGAAGTTACGCCCACCATCATTGAAACCTACTACTGGTTGGATTTCAAGCCCAAATCACTGGCATTTAAGTACAAAGTGGTGTGTGTGGTTTGTTTTAATGTACATAAAAGAAATGCATCATATAGCACTCATGCTCATTTTCTATATGCTATGCAAATGAAAGAACATTTCAAATTCAAAAAATGCAAGCTATTCTAGATGCTCTTTGAGATAATGCACATTATGATGATAATTGACCACTAATTGGGCCTCACACATGCAAACCAAACAAGACACTCTATCAAGCACCCTGTAGCCTAGGGCGGACTACAATCATAGGTCTGCTATTCCTAGTAGCACCTTTCTACAGATGAAAATTGAAATAAACTAGGACATGATTGATTTCCTTTTTCTTAGTTTTATTTTCCTATTTGCATTTCAAAATAAGCATTCTATAATACAAAGAGTAAAAATAGAATACAGAGTGGAAAATAGGGCCTACCTCAGGTCCTAAGTTGATCTGCACTCTGATTTCTATTGTCTGTGCAGTCAGGTGTAAACCGTAGGTCTTGTCTACGGTTAAGACTATAAACCATGGGTTGAACCTGTGGTTCAATTTTTGGCCCACAACTGATAACTATAGTCTGTACCTATAATTTCCAAAATCAAGAAATAACAGTTAGATCACATGAATTGCAGATTCCCATCATGATCACCTATAGTACGACCAAAAAGGTGTGCACCAAAAATGTTGTAATTGCATAAATAAAGTAAATTGGTATTCAAACACATAAATAGATGAAACACATGAAAATTACAATAAATGCCTTCATTATTCCATTAAAATAAATGAGTGTCTAATTACAAGTAAGTCCCTCTTAGGGATACTCTATTTTGATACGCAATTACAAATATTTCCATCCCCCTCAAGGGTGAAATGCACTATCAAGCCCTTAAGGTGACATGAACTGCTCTAGGATGGAGTGAACTGATGATCAAGGTGCAACCAAAGTATTGTCATTGTTTTCAACATAGTCAGGTTGATCAGTTGTTGCAATGGATAGGAGTTCATTGATGAGCAAGGTGCAACCAAAGTGCAATGGATAGGAGTTCATTGATGAGCAAGGTGCAACCAAAGTATAATGGATAGGAGTTCATTGATGAGCAAGGTGCAGCCAAAGTATTGTCATTGTTGTCAACACAGACAGAGGATCGGTTGATGCAATGGATAGGAGTGTAGAGGTCATTAAATAGATCGATTAATGCAATGGACAGGAGTTCAGTGGTCATACAGAGCATGTACAATGATTCTCCAAGAAGAACATAGTGGCCCATATGCAAAAGCTCAAAGAAACAAACAAGTAAGAAAAGTGTTGCGATATCGCGACATGTTTTGCTGGAAAGAAAAATTGTCGCGATATCATGACATGTTTGTCCAGAAAGAAAAATTGTCGCGATATCGCGACATGTTGAAAGCAAAGAAGGCAAGTAGAAAAACTGTCGCGATTTCACGACAAGTTGGAAGCAAAGAAGCCAAGTAGAAAAACTGTCGTGATTTCATGACATGTTGAAAGCAAAGAAGGCAAGTAGAAAAACTGTCACGATTTTGTGACATGTTGGAAGCAAAGAAGGCAAGTAAAAAAACTGTCGCGATTTCGTGACATGTTTGAAGAAGCTTTGCATGCAAGAAAAACTATCGCGATTTTGCGACATGTTTGGAGAGAAGGCACAGGCAAAGAAAATTGTCGTGATTTCATGACATGTTTGGAGAGAAGGTGCAAGCAAAGAAAATTATCATGATTTCGTGACATGTTTGAAGAGAGAGAAAGTGCAAGGAAAACTGTCATGATTTCACGACATGTTGGATGAAAGAGAAAGCGCAAGGAAAACTGTCATGATTTCACGACATGTTCGAAGAGAGAAAGCACAAGGAAAACTATCGTGATTTCATGACATGTTCAGAAAGAAGGTGCAAGCAAAGAAAACTGTTGTGATTTCATGACATGTTTAAAGAGAGAGAAAATGCTGGCAAAACTATCACGATTTTGTGACATATCGGAGGAGAGAGAAAATGCTGGCAAAACTATCGTGATTTCACGACATATCGAAGGAGAGAGAAAATGCTGGAAAAACTGTCATGATTTCATGACATATCGGAGGAGAGAGAAAATGCTGGCAAAACTGTCACGATTTTGCGACATATCGGAGGAGAGAGAAAATGCTAGCAAAATTGTCACAATTTCGTGACATGTTCGAAGAGAGAGAAAGCACAAGGAAAATTGTCGTGATTTCACAACATGTTGGACAAAAGAGAAAGCATAAGGAAAACTATTGTGATTTCATGACATGTTTAAAGAGAGAGAAAGTGCAAGGAAAACTGTTACGATTTCATGACATGTTCGGAAAGAAGGTGCAAGCAAAGAAAACTGTCACGATTTCATGACATGTTCGAGGATAAGGCGCAAGCAAAGAAAACTATCATGATTTCGTGACATGTTCGAGGAGAAGGAGCTTGCAAAGGAAAGTGTCACAATTTTGCTATAATCTGTAAGAGAGGCAGTACAGACAAAAATGTGTTATGATTTCATGACATGTTTGAGAGAAGGAGCTTGCAAAGAAAAGTGTTGCGATTTCACGACAATCTGCAAGAGAGGCAGTACGGACGAAAATGTGTTGCGATTTCGTGACATGTTTGAGAGAAAGAGCTTGCAAGGAAAAGTGTCATGATTTCATGACATGTTGGGTTTTCATGACCCAAAGAGAAGAGAGAGAGTAAGGAAGCGAATGTGTCACGATTTCATGACATGTGTTTTCACGGGTGAAATATAGAGAAGAGCACAAGGCAGCGAATGTGTCATGATTTCACGACATGTGTTTTCACGGGTGAAAGACAGAGAAGAGCACAAGGCAACGAATGTGTCATGATTTCATGACATGTTGTGTTTTCACGGGTGAAATACAGAGAAGAGCACAAGGCAGCGAATGTGTCACGATTTTGTGACATGTCATGTTTTCACGGGTGCAAGCCAAGAAAAGGACAAAGAGGCAAAAAGTGTCACGATTTCGTGACATGTCATGTTTTCGTAGGTGCAAGCCAAGAAAAGGACAAATATATGAAAAGTGTCGTGATGTCGCGACATGTCATGTTTTCATAGGTAAAATGCGAGAAGAGTACAAAGAGTCAAAAGTGTTGCGATTTCATGACAGGTTGCAAAAGCATGATTACGGACAATTAACTGAAGTAGAGCGATAGTTATAGGGGCAGTTGTAGAGGAAAATCATGCAGCCAATATAAGAAGAGTCAACTGAAGTTAGTGTGACAGTTGTAGGGGCAATTATAGATATAAATCATGCAAGCTAAAATAAGAATAGTGCATTAAATATAGAACGGTAGTTACAGGGCACATGACGTAGTGAAACCGTCGAGCAACCATTATACTGTCAGTCCAAAACAAGAAGACAAAACTATTAATAGGTTGCATGCAAAAATACTGTGCCAAAAAGGAGTTACTCACAAAAGTGGCTATTGATAGTCTACATGAGTAAATACGAAAGTTAAAAATAGAGAGAAAAGCCTATTATAAAAGGAGGTCTGCGTGGAGATTTAAGGTGCCGCTCATAGTGAAAAAGTGTCACCGTATAGAGGGAAAGTGCTACGAAAAGAGGGCTATAAGAGTGTCATAAGATTGCGGTAAACAGAGCAGTTAGTGAGCAGAGAGGGTTGTAAGAGTGCAGTAAGCAGAGCAGTAAGAGTGAGACATAAGAGTGAGCCGTGAGACAGGGCTATAAGAGTGCGATAAGCAGAGTCGTAAGAGTGTGTATGTTTTGTGGACAGTAAGTTCAGATTGCGATTTGAGTATAGAACATATTGAGTCTCTAACAATTCTCTTTATGCTTCTATGATGTTGATGTGAGCAATAGACCAGTGAGGGTCTTGTAAAAGTGAAGGCATATTTATGTCAATCTAAGATTCAAAATAGAAATCCAAGTTGGTGCTTGGAATCAGGGGTTGGTGCTCCTTCCAGTTGGTGCTGGTAAATTAGGGGTTGGTGCTCCTTCCAGTGGGCACTGGTAAATTGATTGTAAAGTTGGTGCTTTGCAAAGGCTGGATTTGGATGGGAGTCCAAGCAGTCTATTTTTGAGGAGTAGCCAAAACTGGTGAACCTCATTACATCTTGTGTTATGTGATGCTCTCTTGTGATACTTGTTGTTTCTGGTTTTAAGCTTTCATTTTCATATTTAAGAGTTGTAGATTTGAAATTAAATAGCTACACTGATTCACCCTCCCCTCTCAATGCCATTGTAAGACTAACAATTGGTATTAGAGCTAGGTTCTTGAATAGGATAAATCAGCTAAGGTTGATCTTGGATTAGTACGCAATGGATAAGAAGAATAGATCCTCCTCCAAAAAAGCATCTCAGCTAGTTTTAGTTCTTGTGGAAGAGAAAACTGAACTAGAGAAGGTAGAAGAAGTGAACTCTGAAGTATGCAATGAAAACCTGGAGATTGAAGTAGATCTAGAAGGTGAGTTGATCGCCGCACTTGAATATTTGAGTATAGAAAAGAAAAATAACAAAAGACTATCCAAGAAGTTGGAAGAATATGAGGATGAGATTGAAGATCTCTTCTTACAAGTTCAAAAGGCCAAGAAAATAGAAGAAGCTTTGAAGACACACCTGGATGTTGAAGTCGATGTATGCAGCAAAAGTGAACAGGAATCTAACAAAGTTATTATTGATCTAAAGCTGCAAGTAGAATAGTACAAAAGGAAAGAAGATATTCTCAGGTCTTAGATCAATGAGAAAGAGACTATTTACTGCCAACAAGAAGAAGAGATTGTTTCTTTGAACAAACAAATAGAAGAGGCCAATATAAATCTCAAATATGAGAAGAGCATAGAGTTGCTAGATAAAATGATAAAGCAACAAAGAAGCTCCACGGCTAAGCTTGGTCTTGGATTTGAAGCTGAACAACCCTCATATTCCAAATATGTAGAAAAAGGAAAGTTCACAGTTGAAGGATCAAAGCGAGAAAAGTCTGAAGCTGAACAACCCTCATCTTCCAAATATGCAGAGAAGAAGAAGTTCAAGGTTGAAGCTAAATCTTCAAAAGGAAGAAAGCATCAAAGAAGATCTACAACAAAGCAACCACAAAAAAGAGGTTCTCTCACTCTCACTCCTTTAATAATAATGCTTTTAATGGCTATTGTTCTAAATGCAACTGCTATGGTCACAAGGCAATTTATTGTGGACTGAACAATAGATCAAAAAGTTATGCTGATAAAAACACATCTGCTTTCCTGAGTGAACACCCTATGCAATGTTTTAAATGTAATGGCCATGGGCACATAGCAAGGTTTTGTCCAAGCACTTCTATATCCAATCTAAGGCAAGACCATAGATTTCATCATACACACAGAATGCAATGCAGACAGGGAATAAAACATGTGCAATGTTTTAAATGTAATGGTCAAGGGCACATAGCAAGGTTCTATCCAAGCACTTATGTATATAATCTAAGGCAAAACCCTAGATTTCATCAGAAACAAATATGGCAACACAGACAGGGAACATATCATGTGCATAAAAGAAAATAAAAAAATCATCCATTAAGAATGCACAAGAGACAACCCCGCAAGAGAAATGTTCAAGTTCACAAACAGGGGCAAAATAGGGAAGTAATTGAAAAACTCAAGCCCAAGTTTAGGAAAGTCTGGAGAAAGGCAGAAGAAAGGAAATCGTGTCTCCTTGGACTAAAGGAGGCTACTCCGCCATTGCTCTAAGCAACTCCAGGTGGCACATCCTCAGGGGGAGCAATATTAAAGTTTTATTTTAATGCTCCTATGTATTTGTCTGGGTATCTAAGGATGAAAGACCAGCAGTCGAGAAATTGTTGTATAGTTTATCAAAGTTTTTTTTTGGTTTATGTAGTGGACTGTGGAAGTACCATGAAGGATTGTGATTAAATTAAGAGCTAGCACCCTTGGTAGTTTTTATATTTGTCATTGTTGTACTGTTGATGATTCCTCTGCCATTGTTCAAAATTACGGATCGTAACAGTTCAGATTTTTTGGTTTAATGAAAGAATGTGTGCATGCCCTAGCTGCATACTTATGCTTCGATAAAAGCAGTGTGTATTTGTTCTATGCTTTGATGTGAATATTTTTAGATCTTTCATGACGCCTTGGTGAATATAGTCAATTCATAGATAGTTTCATTTTAACTGTTGATAAAATGCCAATCCAAGGTTAAGAAGTATGAGGTTGAGTAAGGTGCACTATGGTTGGCTGTAAAGTGCTTGACAAAATGTCTTCTCCTGATTTGCACAGTTGAAAGTAAGGTGTGACCTGCAGTAACTATAGAAAACATAGATCAGGTTGTAAATATAAAATGGATTGAGGTAGCCTGCTGGATTATCACTGTAGAGAGAGACAAACAATGGTCATTAGGTTCAAGCTTGTTGAGAATATCCAAGATGCATGGTGGAGATGTATGCAAATGCTGCTGGCATTGTAGAACAAAAATTTGGCTATATAAGATTATTGTATGCCTTCACTAACGGTGGACAAGTTTGAGTTTGCAAAGCAACAGAGGGTAGTTGCACAGAAGACAGTGGTCCAGTCATGTTTTTACACATGTTATATTGGTGAAGTTGATGGTGATGGTGTCATTCACTAGTTATTGCTGCTATTCACATTATTGATATTGTTGATGCCTATTATGCTTATCATGATGTTGTCAATCAGTGAAATGAAGTGGTCTTGGACTCAGGGGGAGCATTTATGCATTTTTTTATCTTATTGCTCATGTTTATGATTTCTGCTAACTGTAATAATTTTTGCTTGAGAATGTTGTGCATGGACTCATGGGGGAGTCTACAGCAGCCCTTTGGTATTATTGTCAAAGGGGGAGAAGAGTTATAGGTAATTGCACATAATTACGTGTGTTGCCAACAATTCCAAAGGGGGAGATTGATGAGCAAGGTGCAACCAAAGTATTGTCATTGTTGTCAACACGATCAGGTTGATCAGTTGATGCAATGTACAGGAGTTCATTGATGAGCAAGGTGCAGCCAAAGTGCAATGGACAGGAGTTCATTGATGAGCAAGGTGCAGCCAAAGTATAATGGACAGGAGTTCATTGATGAGCAAGGTGCAGCCAAAGTATTGTCATTGTTGTCAACACAGATAGAGGATCGGTTGATGCAATGGACAAGAGTGCAGAGGTCATTAAATAGATCGGTTAATGCAATGGATAGGAGTTTAGTGGTCATATAGAGCATGTACAATGATTCTCCAAGAATAACGTAGTGGCCCATATGCAAAAGCTCAAAGAAATAGACAAGTAAGAAAAGTGTTGCGATATCGTGACATGTTGAGCAAGCATGAGAAACTGTCAAGATATCATGACATGTTTGGTCGAAAAGAAAAACTGTCGTGATATCGCAACATGTTTGGCTAGAAAGAAAAATTGTCGTGATATCATGACATGTTGAAAGCAAAGAAGGCAAGTAGAAAAACTGTCATGATTTTGCGACAAGTTGGAAGCAAAGAAGCCAAGTAGAAAAACTGTCACGATTTCACGACATGTTGAAAGCAAAGAAGGCAAGTAGAAAAACTGTCATGATTTTGTGACATGTTGGAAGCAAAGAAGGCAAGTAAGAAAATTGTCGTGATTTTGTGACATGTTTGAAGAAGCTTCGCATGCAAGAAAAACTGTCATGATTTTGTGACATGTTTGGAGAGAAGGCGCAAGCAAAGAAAATTGTCATGATTTCATGACATGTTTGGAGAGAAGGTGCAAGCAAAGAAAACTGTCACGATTTCATGACATGTTCGAAGAGAGATAAAGTGCAAGGAAAACTATCACGATTTTGTGACATGTTGGACAAAATAGAAAGCGCAAGGAAATCTTTCGTGATTTCACGACATGTTTGAAGAGAGAGAAAGCACAAGGAAAACTGTCATGATTTCACGACATGTTTAGAAAGAAGGTGCAAGCAAAGAAAAATGTCACGATTTCACGACATGTTTGAAGAGAGAGAAAATGCTGGCAAAACTATCACGATTTTGTGACATATCGAAGGAGAGAGAAAATGCTGGCAAAACTATCATGATTTTGTGACATATTGAAGGAGAGAGAAAATGCTGGCAAAACTGTCATGATTTCACGACATATCGGAGGAGAGAGAAAATGCTGGCAAAACTATCGTAATTTCATGACATATCAAAGGAGAGAGAAAATGCTGGCAAAACTGTCGTGATTTCGTGACATTTTTGAAGAGAGAGAAAGCACAAGGAAAACTATCACAATTTCACGACATGTTGGATGAAAGAGAAAACGTAAGGAAAACTGTCGCAATTTTGTGACATGTTTGAAGAGAGAGAAAGCACAAGGAAAACTTTTGTGATTTTGCAACATGTTCAGAAAGAAAGTGCAAGCAAAGAAAACTGTCACGATTTTGTGACATGTTCGGGGAGAAGGCGCAAGCAAATAAAACTGTCATGATTTTGTGACATGTTCGGGGAGAAGGAGCTTGCAAAGAAAAGTGTCACAATTTCATGACAATTTGTAAGAGAGGCAGTACGGATGAAAATGTGTCACGATTTTGTGACATGTTTGAGAGAAGGAGCTCGCAAAGAAAAGTGTCACGATTTCGTGACAATCTGCAAGAGAGGCAGTATGGACGAAAATGTGTCATGATTTCATGACATGTTTGAGAGAAAGAGCTTGCAAGGAAAAGTTTCATGATTTCGTGACATGTCGGGTTTTCGCGACCTAAAGAGAAGAGAGAGAGTAAGGAAGTGAATGTGTCACGATTTCATGATATGTTGTGTTTTTTTTGGTGAAAGATAGAGAAGAGCACAAGGCAGCGAATGTGTCACAATTTTGTGACATGTGTTTTCACGGGAAAAAGATAGAGAAGAGCACAAGGTAGCGAATGTGTCACGATTTCGCGACATGTGTTTTCATGGGCGAAAGACAGAGAAGAGCACAAGGCAGTGAATGTGTCACGATTTCATGACATGTTGTGTTTCCACAGGTGAAAGACAGAGAAGAGCACAAGGCATCGAATGTGTCACAATTTGCGACATGTCATGTTTTTGTAGGTGCAAGCCAAGAAAATGACAAAGAGGTAGAAAGTGTCATGATTTCGTGACATGTCATGTTTTCGCAGGTGCAAGCCGAGAAAAGGACAAAGAGGCAGAAAGTGTTGCGATGTCACAACATGTCATGTTTTCACAAGTAAAAGGTGAGAAGAGTACAAAGAGTTAGAAGTGTCATGATTTTGTGATAGGTCACAACAACACGATTACAGATAGTTAACTAAAGTAGAACTACAGTTATAGGGGTAGTTGCAAAGGAAAATCATGCAACCAATATAAGAAGAGTCAACTAAAGTTAGTGTGACAGTTGTAGGGACAGTTACAGATAGAAATCATGCAAGCTAAAATAAGAACAGTGCATTAAATATAGAACAGTAGTTACAGGGCACGTGATGCAGTGAAACCATCGAGCAACAGTTATACTGTCAGTCTGAAACAAGAAGACAGAACTATTAATAGGTTGCATGCAGAAATACTATGCCAAAAAGGAGTTACTCACAAAAGTGGCTATTGATAGTCTACATGAGTAAATATAGAAGTTAAAAATAGAGAGAAAAGCCTGTTATAAAAGGAGGTCTGCGTGGAGATTTAAGGTGCCGCTCATAGTGAAAAAGTGCCATCGTATAGAGGGAAAGTGCTGCAAAAAGAGGGCTATAAGAGTGTCGTAAGATTGCGGTAAACAGAGCAGTTAGTGAGCAGAGAGGGCTGTAAGAGTGCAGTAAGCAGAGCAGTAAGAGTGAGATGTAAGAGTGAGCCATGAGAAAGGGTTGTAAGAGTGTGGTAAGCAGAGCCGTAAGAGTGTGTATGTTTCATGGACAACAAGTTCAGATTGCGATTTGAGTATAGAACATATTGAGTCTCTAACAATTCTCTTTATGCTTCTATGATGTTGATGTGAGCAATAGACTAGTGAGGGTCTTGTAAAAGCGAAGGCATATTTATGTCAATCTAAGATTCAAAATAGAAATCCAAGTTGGTGCTTGGAATTAGGGGTTGGTGCTCCTTCCAGTTGGTGCTGGTAAATTAGGGGTTGGTGCTCCTTCCAGTGGGTGCTGGTAAATTGATTGTAAAGTTGGTGCTTTGCAAAGGCTGGATTTTAATGGGAGTCCAAGTAGTCTATGTTTGAGGAGTAGCCAAAACTGGTGAACCTCATTACATCTTGTGTTATGTGATGCTCTCTTGTGATACTTGCTATTTCTGGTTTTAAGCTTTCATTTTCAGATTTAAGAGTTGTATATTTGAAATTAAATAGCTACACTGATTCACCCCCCATCTCAGTGCCATTGTAAGACTAACATGAACCCTCTTCTTCATGTTGAGGAAGGAAATAAATGGTTGTAGCTCCTTAGAAACCTATTTTCTACGATCAAGAAACAACACAAGAATATCAAAAGCATAGGCAACCTCTCATGATGAGGCCCTTTAAAGGTAAATAGCATGAAAATAGCATAATGACATCAAATCAATAAAATGCGTAAACTATGCTAAACATATGCAAATAATATCAATATTGATGGAAATACATAAATGAATAACACAACTATCAATCGATGGAATAAATTATTCGAAATGAAGCATTATAACATAAAAAGAAACCATTAGCATCTAAACTACCATGTTGAAAGCAAGTTAGCAAAAACACTAATCTATCGGTCAAAAGTCTCTAAAACTACAATTTAACCATATGAATGACTAATATAATCTAGTTAAATGGTCAAAAATGAGAACAGTAAGGTGGTGATACCTCTGTTGCAAACCACAATATTGATGCACTGTATGCACTATAAATCGTGGCTGAAATCCATGGTTAGCACTCAAGTGAGTTTACCCTCAAAATAAGGGGTAGTGGGCTTGACCTCCTTGTCCAATTGATGTTCAAGGGTCACCTTCAATGTCCTAACAATTTTGACGCAGTTGAATCATTGAATAGGGTCTCCATTTTCCTGAATTAGCATTTCTTGGTTCTTCTAGGCTCCTAGAACTTCCATGGAAAATTGATATTTGAGTGAATAGCAAAGTGGCCTTCTCCAATGCATGAATTCAGTATGCAATTCGATAGGGCTTCGTTGCTCACTTGATCCATCAAATCTCTATATTCTCTCCCAATTTGGAGGGGGTATTTATAGGATGCCCTAGGATTGGGGGTGGCTTCATGGAGAAGCCAAGATCAAGAAGAGGTGGTTAGGATAGTTGGAATGGAAGCCTTTGGAATATTTCATCCATTAACCGCCTTCTTCTAGAACAAATGGTCATTCAAACTGATTTGGCTCGGATGAAGGCCAACTGAAATTCAGTTCAAACTATAGGTCTCAAATGTGGTTCAAATTGTAAACCATAGGTGTCAACTATGGTTTAGACTATAGACCATAGGTTTGGGCTACGATTTAGACTGATTAGGCCAAGGAGCCCAAATTGAGTGGTTAGAACCACTACTCTATCTTGGAATCTATCCAATATCCTCCATATGGTCTTGTAGCATGTCCATATAAGTAGTCACCCTTGACATGATTCATTTTAGGTGTCTACATATTTTTTCTTCTCTCCCTGGAACCTTGCTCCCCCTGGCTCAATGATCTTCTCAAATATCTCTTCTTTACTCAATTACCAAATCTATCCCCCTTACTCAAATCTCTCCCCCTTTGAAATCAATGGCAAAGGGTTACCTTTGGTGCTCGGGGCTAAGAATGAGTCTCTTAGCTTAGCCCCTTCCCACCTCCTCTTGAGGTGGTTAGTTCTGGGGTGGGATTATTACTCCCAATTTTCCTCAAATATACTCAAAGGTTTCCTTTGAAAGTGGCTTAGTGAAAATATATGCTATCTATTCCTTTGTAGTAACATATTCCAACCTAACCTATTTATTTGTCACCTATTCTATCAAAAAATGATATTTAATTAGAATGTGCTTTGTTCTAAAGTACATCACTGTATTTTTTGAGATACTTATAGCACTTGTATTATTACATAATATGGGAATAGGATGGTCATGTTTTATCTTTAAGTCTTATAGAGTTCGCTTCATCCATAACACCTATGTACAATTGGATACTGTTGCAATATATTCTGCTTATGTTGTGGATAAGGATACTGAAACATGCTTCTTACTTAGACAAGATACTAAATAGTCTCCAAGAAAATATGCTCCTCCACTTGTGCTTTTTCTGTCATTAATGCTGCTAGCCCAATATGCATCTGTATATGTTGTCAGTGTGAAATTTTCACTATTGGGATACCAAAGCCCAAAATCCATATTCCCTTTTAGATAACAGAAAATTCTTTTTACCGCTGCCACATGTGTTTCCTTAGGTGTTGCCTAAAACCTTGCCACTAATCCCATTGACTATACTATGTCAGGTCTTGTAGCTGTAACATAAAATAAGTTGCCAATTATAGATATGTATAATCTCTGATCTGCCTCTGAAGATTCATCATCCTTAATAAATTTACATCCTATGACCGTGGGGGTACTTATTGGCTTACAATATTCTATCCTAAATTTATTTAACATTTCTTTTATATACTTAGCTTGTGATAGAAATACCCCTTTTCCTGATTGTGAAATCTGTAGTCCAAGAAATAAGGACAATTCACCAAGCATAGACATACAAAATTCATTTTGTATTTTCTTAGCAATTTTTTTACACATTCCATCATTGTTTCTCCCAAAAATTATGTCATCAACATAAACAACCACAATTAGTAGATCATTCCCTTCATTTTTTATATATAAATTACTATCTGCTATTCCTTTTTTGAATCCTTGTTTCTGAAGATACTTATCCAATATTGAGTACCATGCTCTCAGAGCTTGCTTTAGACCATATAATACCTTTTTCAATATGCATACATGATATGGTTTATCTGCTAATATGAATCCCTCTAGTTGTTCAATATAAACTTATTCTTCTAGAACACTATTTAGAAATGCTGACTTGACATCCATCTGATATACCATGAAGTTTTTGAAACTTGAGAAGGCTAAAAACATTCGTATGGCTTCAAGTCATGCAACTGGAGAAAATGTCTCATCAAAGTCAATTCCCTCTACCTGTGCATAACATTTGCAAACTAACCTTGTTTTATTCTTGATCACCTGTCCATATTCATTTAACTTGTTTTTTAATACCCATTTTGTGTTGATCACATTTTTGTCCTTTGGTCATGGAACAAGTTCCTAAGTTTTGATCTTCTCTTTCTGATCTAATTCCTCATCCATTATCTTAATACAAAATTTATCCTCACTTACCTTAGTGAAGTCTTTTGCCTTAATCCAAAATTTATCCTCACTTATGTGATCTTCTCATCTTATGTAACACTTGCTTCCAAAAATCTTGAAGTGTTTTACAGTGGAAGGTCTTCCTTTCCAAATCTCATATGGAGTCTTGTGATGGTTTAACCTCATTTGAGCCCTAGTGATTATGTATACTGCTATTTTGACTACTTATATCCAAAATCCATATGATATTTTATACTCATTTAGCATAGCTCTAGCCATATTCTCAATAGTCCTATTTTTTATTTCAACTACTCCATTTTGTTGAGTTCTTGCTACTGAATATACTCTTTTGATTCCATGTTGTTCACAAAAATTTATAAATTTATTTGAAGTAAATTCTCCTCCTCTATGATATTTCATACACTTAATCCTTTTTCCAGTTTCATTTTCAACCAATTCCTTAAATGCTTTGATTTTTTTGAACCAAACCATTCTGGAATAATCATCTATAAATAGTATAAAGTAGCTCTCACCTAAATACTTTGTGTTCTAGTAGGGCCACACATAACAGTATGTATTAGACTTAATTGCTCATATGACATATAACCTTTTGATTTAAACTTTGTCCTAGTTTGCTTTCCATGTTGAAAAGGTGTACAGATTGTGCTTTGAGGTCTTCTTATTTTGGGTAAATCTCTTACTACCTGGTTATTGCTTATGTTGACTATGTTATCAAAATTATATTGACCCAATATTCTATGCCAAAACCAACTCTCATATTCTTGTGATAGAAAGCACTTTTCCCCTTTGATTTCATTGAGCATGTATAAATTGTTTGGGATTCTTCTTGCATTGGCAATGATTTTTCTAGTTTCTAATTTTCTTATCTCACATCTATATATGGATGGAAAGTAACCATATACCATTGATCACAAAATTTACTTATACTTAGCAGATTGTTTTTTAACCCTTTAACATATAACATAGTTTCTATTTTTTTTTCCCATTATCTAAACTTAGAGTTCCTCTTCCACCAATCCTTGTTGATCCATTATCACCAAAACTTACTAACCCTCTATTGGTTTCTTTTAGTATAATGAATTTTTCTTTGTCTCCTGTCATGTGACTAGAGCAACCAATATCAAGATACCATTGTTCTTCTTTATCTTGAGCATGAAGGTATTTTTGAACTAAAATTGATCTAGCCTTAACATTTTCCCTTTCATATTTCCTAGTTGTTGAAATTATTTTTCTAGACTCCGGAAATATCATTCTACACCATCTAGCCTTGTGCCCAAAATTATTGCATTTGTAACATACAATATCATTTTCCATAAGAGCTACAAAAAAATTAAAACTTCTATTGACATTGTTTCTTGCATGATTAATACAATGTATAGGTCTATGACCATATTTATTACAAGAAAAGCAATGACCATGGAAGAAATTATGTAACCTGTTTAGATGCCTTGGAGTTTGTGGTGGAGTATTCTTTCTTTTATGATTAACTCTTATCCAAAGTTCTTATTTTATTTCTTCATTTCTAATATCCTTTGCTTGCTTATCCTTATTTGATGTTTCTAGTTTTTGAAGACTTGATTTCTCTTTTTGTTTCTCATATTCTACATCTTGCAGTGCCTTGGTCCTTTCAATTTCATTCCTTAGGTAGATAATTTTTGCTTCTAATATTTCACATTATGTTTCTATGGCTCTTAATAGATATATCATATCTTGCTCAATTTTCTTTCCTTCTTCCACCCTTATCTTGAGTTCTATGAGATTTTATAGAAGTTCCATCCTTACTTCTTCATCCTCTTGAATTTGTTCCTTCAAGCTTGAATTATTCTCTCTAATTCTTTCCAAATTTTTGAGAGTAGTAAATAATTCCTCTTTTATGTCAAACATAGTCTCCTCTTCATTTTCTAAAGTCATGTGTGTTATTGATGAATCCTCATCCAAGTTGTTAGTCTTTTCATGGAGAGACTCACTCTGATACCAATTGAAGAACATGTGCTTATACTGAGATGGGGGTGAACAATATAAGATAAAAATTTTTGCTTTTTAAACAAAATAATAGCATCAACAATATCAAAGTAGTAAACATCACACAAAGCATCACACACATGAGAGACATGATTTTACGTGGTTCACCCAATGTGGGCTACTCCACGGAGAAAATATTTCTTATAAATTTTTCTCAAATAAATTCTCTTGGGAATCATTTCCCTACAATGTTTATAGATCTCTGTCCAAAGGAGATACCAATCCCCTAAATCATGTTCATGGATCTCTATCCATAGGAGACACCAATATCCTAATATCTACTCTATTTGGTGATCCTCTAGAAGACCTCTACCTACACTGCCCTTAGCAAATGGAACTATATCCACAAAAGACACCTATCTTCCTTGATCTAGTTGGAGATATTTTTCCTCAACTCTACCACCTCAAAATCTCTATATCAAACATGTACTAAACAAAGTCCTTCGGTCTAGCATAAATCTATCCTCAATATCTGTTCTAGTCTAGCATAAACCTATCCTCGAATTTGCATCAAACTCTATCCTCTGATCTACCCTTAATATGTTCTCAATATTTGTTCTCAAATATGTCCTTAATCTATGTTGTAAGCTTCCATAAAATCTTACCCAAATATGTCCACAAGTATTTTCAAATACTTGCCTCAAATCTGCTCAACAAGTCCACACTAGAACTTATCCACTCTCATAGAAACATAAAGAGAATTTTTAGAGAATCAATATATTTCACACTTATCAATGCTCAATCCTTTTCTTACATCAATTTAGAATATAGAATATTTTTTTTTATATAACTTGAACAATCACTTCACACATCCACTTGACTAAGCTCAACCAACTCTACTTCAACCAATCAATCAAAGAAACAATTCTTCCTTACAAACCCTAGTCCAAGTATATAAACACTCACTCAAAATATTTCCAACAATGCTTCATCAACCAATCTCACATAACAATGATACTCATGTTATTTTCAAACCCTAGTTCAAGTTCTTCACTCAACTAAAAGCTTCAACAACAATGCTTATAAAACAAGATTTTAACAACTCTTTATTCCAGAAAACCTTGAAGAATTAACTCAACACACTCAATAAGGAAACCCTAATCAAGACCTTTTCACTCCAAAATTATTTTCTAGAAAACCAATCAATCAACTCAACTATGGAAGAATATGCTCATACATTTTTCTTGATGATGAAGGAACCTCTAAAATATGCCACAACCATAAATACTTCTTTACCAAGATCAAAGGAGTTAGAAGATGATAAGTTATCTCAAAGATACAATGCAAATATCAAAGCACACATACAACTTATCACTCCATCTTAAAGAAAACATCCATCAACATATACAAAAATGATCAATCAAATACACCTTATAATCTCCCAATAAAAATAATACTTAATACCAAGAATAATGTCAATACAATCTTCTTTTCAAAATAACCCAATGGCCCCCCCCATTCCTCGCCATCCCCCCTCACACCCCCACCCCGCCCCTCCCAGATGATCCCTACTAGGCTTCCTCCCTTGGAGTGTAGATTTGAGAGGTCAGAGGAAGATATTGAAGCTAGTTATCTATTCGGGCCCGATGAAGTCAGCCCCAAGATGACCCATAGTAGGACCTTTGCCACATACTTTGATAGTAAACTCAAAAGAGGGTGGCCCACCCTGGGCAACCGATGGACCAGGTTCACTGAAGATGACATAGCCAATGGCTCCCAGGAAACTCTCTCTAACATAGGCATAAGCTTCTCCAAAATGGATGCCATCCGACCCAAACCCCCCGCTCAAGCAGAGAAGGGGGGCAAGTGACCCCACAAGGGTGTCAAATGAAGCTCATCACCTGGAATATCAGGGGACTCAATGGGGACCCCAAGAAAAGGATCCTTGGCCAACTCCGTAGGGATCACTGCCCATCCTTCCTCCTTCTTTAGGAGACCAAAATAGATGACGTTGTTGCTCGGTGTGTAGCCTAAGCAACCTGGTGCAATTGCGAGTCCTTGTCTACCCGTACAACTAGCTCAGCTGGGGGTTTACTATGCATATGGGACCCCTGGTCATTCGAGGGAAGACTCATATCCTTGTCTCCCAAAATAATCAACATTCTGGTCCATTGCATGAAGTCAAGGCGATCATGGATTTTGTCCAACATCTATGCCCCTAACAACCCAGTCGAGAAAGCAGCCTTATGGAAGGAAATTAGTTCTATGAGAGAAGCCTTTGCCCCATGCCCTAGATCCTGGCCAGGGAATTCAATAGTCCCCTATTCCTCTCTGATAAAAGTGGGGGCTCAACAGTTCAAGGCAAGAGCATGGAGGACTTTGGAGCCTTTATCGCCCTCAACGAGCTCATGGATGTCAGCCTGAAAGGAGCCAGGTTCACTTGGTCCAATAGAAAAGTGAGAGAAAACCATATCTAGGTCAGACTAGATAGAGTTTTCTTGTCCAAGGAAGCCCTTCCCATGTTTGCCAATGCCACCCTATTGGTCCTCCCCAAAATTGGGTCTGATCACATCCCCCTCTTCCTCGAGACTGATCATCGTGCCTCCCCCAAGAAGCCTTTTAGGTTTGAGTCCATGTGGGTGCATCACCCTGACTTTTGGGCCTAGGTAGGCCATTGGTGGGCTCCCCTAGTCCCTAGACGCCCCACTAAACAAGTCTTCCACAAGCTGAGACGCCTCAAAGAGCAACTCAAGGTATGGAATAAGGAGGTGTTTGGTAATATCTTTGAAAACAAAGCAATACTCAAAGAAAAACTCGAAGACCTCGAGTCTAGATTTCAAGCAGGCTCCCAAGACCCGGGGCTCAGGGAAGAGGAATGCCTTGCTCTCAACGAGTATCACAACATTATGGCCAGGGAAGAAACCTTTTGGAGATAGAATTCGAGAGCCCTGTGGCTCCAATATGGCAACACAAACACTAAGTTCTTCCATGCGTCGACTCTTAGGAATAGGGGTTCCAATAGAATTGCTGAATTGGTGGGCAACGATGGCAGAATCATCAAGGAATAAGAGGACATCCGAGCTGAAGCTACCCACTTCTTCTAGGAGCTCTTGGGTGACAGCCCCCCTAGGTCCCCAGAAGCAGTTGAATCCCTTTTGGAATATATCCCTACTTCTATCTCGGCCATGGCAAATGAGATGCTTGTGCAGCCCTTGTTTAACTCTAAAATCCATGCTGCCACCTTTTCCATGAAGGCTAAGGTGGCCCCAGGCCCAGACGAATTCCCCCCCCTGATTTTTCCAATCATTTTGGGACATCGTCAGGCAAGAAGTGTGTGCTGCCATCTGGGACCTATAGAATTCCAGATCCACCTCCAGAGGTATCAATTCCACTTTCATAGCCCTGATCCCCAATACCCAGGTAGCCAGATCCCTCTTGGATTTCCACCCCATCAGCTTGTGCAATGTCCTATACAAAATCTTGACTAAACCCATGGCCTCCCGCCTCAAGGATATCATTCCCTTGATTATTTCCCCCTATCAGGGCAGCTTGATCAAAGACAGACTGATCACAGACGGTGTCATAATCATGCATGAGGCCATTCACTCGGTCGTCCTGTCCAAAAAGGCCTCCTTTCTACTCAATCTGGATATGAACAAGGCCTTTGACAGAGTTTACTAGGATTTCCTATCCAAGGTCCTCCTTAAGTTCAGGTTCCACCCCTCCTGGGTTAGGCTCATAAGCAACTACATGTCCTCCCCTTGGTTCTCCATCCTTGTCAACGGATCCCATGCTAGGTTCTTCCCCAGTTCTAGAGGCCTCCACCAAGGTGACCCCCTATCCCCAATCCTCTTCATCATCCTGGCTAAGGCCCTGGGGTGTACCATCTCAGGCGTTGTGACCCGTGGTATCATTTCAAGCATTAGGCCTGCACCGGGCCTACCCCCTATGTCCCACCAATAGTTCGTGGATGACACCATCCTCACCACCTCTGCCTCAATCCCTCAAGCCAAGACCCTAAAGCATATCCTAACCCTATACGAGGAGCCAGCTGGGCAAAAAATAAACCTCCAAAAAAGCAATATTTTCTTCATCCATACTCCCCTGGCTAGGCAAATCAAAATTGGGTGGATTTTGGGCTGCACCCCTAGTTCCCTTCCCTCCTCTTACTTCAGGCTTCCCCTATTCACAAGTGCATCCTCCAAGGCCCTATGGTGTGGGGTGATTGAGCATATTCAGAGGAAGTTGGCCCCATAGAAAGGTCACCTCCTCTCGCATGCTGGCAGAGCCACCCTCTTGGCGGTAGTCCTACAAAGCATTCTGATATACTTCATGTCGGTCTTCAGAATCCCGACATCCATTGTAGCTCACATTGAAAAAATTCAGAAATGATTTCTCTGGTCAGGAAATGAATATAAGAAGAGGATTTCCCTGGTCTCCTGGCCCCTGGTCTGCCACCCCAAAGGTGAGGGAGGGATCGGGCTTAGGCGAGTGGTCCTCATGAACAAGGCCCTCCTATCCAAACACACCTAGAAGGTGCACACCAATACTCCTGATGAGTGGATCAGCATTGTGCACAAAAAATACTATCATAACCACCCCTTCCTCAGTGAAGCTCAGCCCCGAGATGGGTCAACATTTTGAAAGTCCCTGATCTCCACCAAAGACATAATCTGGAAAGGGACCAGATGGATCCTTGAGGATGGAGCTAAGATCAACTTTTGGGAAGATAGATGGATCCATGATGAGGCCCTGACTGCTGATAGAGAGCTTCTCATCCTCAAACTAGGGCTTGCAGATAGAGGGCCTAGAGTGTTGGCCTATCTTACCCAGAACCAGGGACGGGCTACCTAGAATCCCATCCTGGATTCCAGGCACCCGCTCCAAGCTATCAGGCTTCAGTGCCTCCTCAAGGTGACTATCATCCCGTCCTCCAGAGGAATCAACAGATGCATTTGGCATGGTACTCCTAGTGGAGTCTTTTCTATCAAATCTACCTACAATTTCCAAATAGTCCCTAATGATGCTTCCTTTACAACTTGACAGGTGTGGGCTAAGAGGCTGATCCCCAAAATCAACCACTTTGTTTGGGAGGCCATTCAAAACAAGATATTGACGATCAAGAATTTGATCAGGAGGGGCTTTCAGATCTTGAATAGAAGCTTCCTTTGTTGTGCTACCTGGGAGTCCACTAATCACCTCTTTATCAACTGCCCCTTTTCATCTGAAGTCTTGGGCCTCATCCTTTCTTAATTCTCTATCTAGTGGGTGTCCCCCAACTCCATCTCTGATCTCCTGTATCAGTGGCCCAACCCCTTTGCCCATCCCTTCATTCACTTCCTCTGGGGCTCTTGCCTTCCTCATATGCTTTGGCAACTCTGGCTAGAGTGCAACAGCAGAGCCTTCTCCTTGACACGTTTCCCCTAGTGGATAGCGACCAAGGTGGTGTCCTTTGCCCTCAAGAATTCCTGTTCCATCCCCTTGACCGAGGTGCCTCGATGGCTGGGCAAGGTCACCCTCCTATCATCCCTTGGAGTTCAGCTTCCCCCCGGTCCCCCCCCCCCCCCCTCCCGGTGTTCTATGACGAGGTGGATTTCCCCCTGGATGGGTCAAGCTTAATTTTGACAAAGCTTCTAAAGGAAATCTCGGGCCCTTTAGAGCAGGTGGGGTCATCAGAGACTATCATAGGGCCCTGATCGTGGTGTATGCTACACCGCTTGGCACCCAGACTAACAACTTCACCGAAGCAGCAGCTCTCCTCAGCGGGTTGACTGCCCTTAGGGAGTCCACCTCAAAAGTCATCATCGAGGGTGATTCCCAAGTTATTATCAAAGTCGCCCACAGCCCAAGAAACTGCTCTTGGCACATTCACAACTCCATCCGGGAAAGCCTCACCATTCTCCAAGGACTCCTCGACCATGCCTTTCGGCATGTGTACAGAGAAGGCAACAGGGCTGCCAACTTCATGGCAAATCAAGCCATCTCAGCTAAAGACTCCATCTCCTGGACCACAAAATTCCCTGAAGCTCTAGTCCAAATAGCTTTGCAAGACTATACTAGCATCAATGAAGGCCCTGGTGCTTAGCCTGCCCCAAGTCGGGGCCCCGAAGTCTCACTGTAGTGCCCCTCAGTGGCCAAGGGATTTTCTTGTCTGTTCCACCATGTCGACTGGCCCTCGTCATTTTTTTTCTCATGAGGCAAGAAGGACTATGGCGATGGTGGGAGCGGGAGCGAGAGCAGTACTGGGAACTGGTTCAGATACTGGTGCAGGTTTCTGGGAGGGAGCAGGATCAGTATCAGGGTCGAGCACATCTAGGCTCGGACCTAGGCCCGTAGGGCCCTCTGTGGGCCCTGAGGAGGGCACAAAGACCGAGTAGAATGGTGGCCAAGGTGGGGATGACATCTTGGGCCCAAGCCCTCAGGCCAGCCTCGATGCACCACGTCGACTGGCCCCCGTCCTTTTATTGCTCATGAGGAGTGGAGTTGATCTGACTGGGTGGGCCCCGTCTAGGCCAGGCCCGGATGCAGGACCTCTCGAAGTGACATCATTCAATTTTTGCGATTTTGGTTATGACTTTTTATTTTTTTGGTGGCCATAGGCCAAATTTTGTTATTTTGTTTCTTAGTTGGCCCGATTTTTGTAGGCACCAGGGCCCTGGACCCCAAACCATTGCCTAAGGTTTTCAATCTTAATTTCAACCTCGGCGGTCTATGTAACTAAGGTTTTGGGATCCTTCTTTAAAAAACCCGCTGTAAATATATTGGTACTTATAAAAAAAAAACCCAATGGCAATAGGTCCTCTCAACATTATAAATCTTCAATAACCAATATATCAAAAATACTTTAGTAAAAATAAATCTGACTCCTTATTCCTCTAATTAACAAAAAATAATTATTAATTAGAAACCTTTTTAACTCCCTAGGACCTTATATCAAAACCTTAGGCATCACAACACATAGTAAAAAGTTTACTACCTTTACCTTGGTGGGACTCAAACTCACAATGCCGCCTCTACCAATGCCCTAGCCATGGATCCAATCATCGCATGAGCTAGGCACTCATTTGGAGAGCAAGATCCCAACGTGCTCTATATTCCTCTCTACACGTGCCAAATCAAAAACTCACGCACCACTTCCTTGATGCTTCAAAATACATAAACAAAACACTGCCACTGTGAATTGAATGTGGATCACTCCACCCACAAATGCCTTAGTACTTTGGCCACTTGCCACTAGGCCATGCTACCTTAGTGGATATTACATTTTAGTGCACAATAAAATTTAACCCTTTTGTTGGTGCTTAAGATAGGGTTTTTTGTCTTCTTCCTCGCACGAATTCTCACAACAACAATTGCACACTTTCTTATTTCTAACGAAGGATGACTTAAATGCCACTAAGGCATATAGTATATATACTAATTTCCTCCTTTAATTTTGAACGTCGGTGCCTTTGAAATTTGAATAATTAATTTATAAATTAACTTTTAAAACATTTTGGCTTTATAAAAACCCATTTTGATTTTACCACTTTGTATAAATAATATTTATTTATAAAATTTAAATTCAATTTGAATTTAAATATTTTATAAAGTAAATATTAAAATCTCCTTGGGCTTCCTTGGGTTTTTATGAAAAACCTTTTATTTTTGCTCAACCATGGTTTTAATGAAAACCTAATTAACATATGCTTCCACATAATATTAAAAATATTATGAAGCTATTTTGCCTTTAACCTTTACATTTTTCCTCTTGACATTTTGACATCAACGGTAGCTTATTCCTTGACATCAATGACAACTTCATTCCTTGACATCGATGACAACTTTGACTCAAAATGTCCAACACACCAATGCCATCAGGAAACATATCTGTCCCTCAGTAATAAAAAGTATTTTATGCTAATGCAATAAGGGATAGTGTTAGGACATCATATCTCAACTAAAGGGATTAAAGTAGATAAACAAAAAATCAAAGTGACTAAAAATCTACCTACTCCCCAAACTTAGAGAGATGTTTCTAGTTTTTTAGTCTCTACTAGATATTATAAGTAATTTATCCAAGATTTTAGTAAAATTGTGAAACCTCTGTACACATTATTGTCTAATAATTTTGAGTTTGTCTGAACTAGTGAGTGTGAGCAAGCATTTCATATTTTAAAATAAAAATTAACCACTGGAACTATGCTAATATATCCAAATTGGACCCTCTCCTTTCACATTTACACTGATGCATCTAATAATGGGATAGGAGCATCATTAGAAAAAAAATATGGAGATGATTTTTATGCCATCTATTATGTCAGTAAATATCTTACAAGTGTTGAGTTCAACTATACTATCATGGAGAAAGAGTTTCTTGTAGTAATTCATGCTATTAATAAATTTTTCCAATACATTAAAGGTTATAATATTTTTGTGCATACAAATCATACAACCATTAGGTACCTGATGAATAAACCTATAGTATGTGGTAGAATTATTAGGTGGATTTTATTGTTGTAGGAATTTTATGTAACCATTATTGACAAACTTGACAAGGATAATGCTATTGTAGATTTTCTCTCCAGGTTAGTATCTCAAGACCATACAACCACTAGGATCGATTTTTAGATGAGCATATTTTTTATATGGATGAACATATTCCATGGTACATAGATATGGATAATTACTTAACCACTGGTAAAGTATCTCCTGCACTATCACCTCAAGAAGCTCAAACTTTGATAGAGAAGAGTGCAACCTTATGATGAATTAATGGATAACTATTTAAAATTGGACCTGATCAAATCATGAGAAGGTATGTTGCAGAAAATAAAACCATAAAAATTCTCAAGGCTTGCCACGATGAACCATGTGGTGCTCATTTTGTAGGAAGAAGGACTGCATTTAAATTTTTTTAGGCTAGATATTTTTGGCCTTCTTTATTTAAAGATGCAACCAAACATGTTAGCTAGTGTGATCGATTCCAATGAATGGGTAGACCAAATCTTCGATATGAGATGCCACTTCAGCCTCATGTGCATATTGAACCCTTTGATAAGTGGTAAATAGATTTTTTGGGGCCCATAAATCCATAGTCAAGCAAAAAAAGGTATATTATGGTTTGTACTAACTATGTGACTAAATGGGTTGAAGTGTAGGTACTATGGGACTCAAAAGAGAAGATTGTAGTCAATTTCCTATATGAATCTATTTTCACCAAATTTGGTGTTCCCTGAGAAATTACCACTAATCAGGGACCCCTATTCACCTTGAATATGATTCAAGAGTGGATGCAGTAGTATCAAATCTGACACAATAAAACTACCCCTACCATCCATAAGAAAATGGTAAGTGGAAGCCACAAATCAAGAGTTGGATAACATTCTTACTAAATTGGTACAAAAACATAGAAAGGATTGGGAAACTCATTTACCAAAAGTAGTTGGGCATATCATACCATATGGAAGACCACCACGGGATTTACACCATTCCAGTTGGTGTACGAGAAAAATATCATGATGTTAATCAAGTTTGAGATTAAAACCTTGCATACGGCTACAAAATTAAATATAAATATAGATGTTACACAAAAATAACATATTTAGCAACTTAATCATCTGGATGAGTACTAGTAGGATGTGCTATAGCATATAAAATTCATGCAAAAGCAGAGGGCCTAGTGGCATGATCACCATATATGGCCAAAATAGTTCAAAGGAGGATATTAGGAATTACTATACGACTATCAGTTCTAGGAGCAAAAAGGGAAGCTTATGTAGTGTTATATGGGACCATATGAAGTGGTTGAAATTATCAATAATGGTGTTGTTCACATTGAAACCATAAATGGGAGTGGCATCGTATTGAAAATCAACAACCAAAAATTGCATCCATATCATGTGCCACTAATCCATACCATTGGATCCAAAGTAGGCATGGGGGAGACCCCATTATAATGAAAATTATTTTCCAATAATTGATGGATGTGTATGCATCCATATAAAACATATATATACAATTTTTAATTAGTGTAGTTTTTTTTTAATTTATTATTTCATAGGAAATTGTGCCCTAAATGCAATCTATAGGCATCCTAGGAAACCTAGGCCTATCAAGCATAGGCCATGATTATTTTTTTATGCTTTACATGTGTGATTATTTTTAGAGGACATGCAACCCTAAATGCAATTTATAGGTAGTTGAGTCAAACTAGGTCTATTAGGCACATGCTATGGTGCCCTACATTTTTTTTCTTTCTAGGAGGATAGAAAATGAAAGAAGCACAAACACCCCACTAGGAGGGTGAAACTTACAACTAGATGTATGTATAAGTGTCTACTTCCTCACAAAATAAAATATTTGTATGTGGGTAAAGGTGATAGACACTAACTTTATCACCAAGGAGAATCGCCTATATTCAAATCGAAGAAAGAAACCTATCTGTAGATCAACCCAGTACATGTTGAATTTCCATCAAGGAAAGAGCACCTATATCCCATACACAAAAAATGCACCTACATCCATAAAATTATTAAGGAACCTATCTCCCATATACAACAAGTAAAAAAAAGAAAAAAAATCCTTGTCTATTGAAAAAAATATCATTATTTTGCAGGTGATTGTATCTAGAATGTCAAAATAAAAGCGCTTATATTCATAATAATATACAGTGTCTGTATTCCATGGGTTGGAGTAAGACACTTGTATCCCAACCAAAAGGGCACTTGTATCCGCAACACAAAGTAAGGTGTCTGTCTTCCACATAAATAAAGGTGCATGCATTCCAATGCAATGATGACTTCTATATTTGACATCAAAGAAGCGATTGAAGCTACAATGGTGCCAAAATCCATGCATGGTCAAATTCAAACTTTTTCATGGATCAGAGTATGTATGCTTTCTTTTCGATGACTAAACCTATTTGCTTCCCAGTTTTTGATCGTTGAAGTTCACATATTTTCGTCAGTGACCCATGCATACTCTCAAGACATGAATAAATCAACTTCCAAGAGGAACTTGTGTCATTCCACGATAAAATACAAATTCTATGTTTTCTTTAGTTTTTTTCATGGGACCTTGAGACTAATAAAATTGTAGTACCCAAGGTGTTCTTTTGATGCGATTGCATCACACAAAAAAAATGCATACCGTTCATTTATCCCAAAGACATTGTTATCACACATCAGCCAATCAAATTGCATCATCGATATTTGCATATCATAACTCATGAAACACTATCCAAGTATGTACCATTTTTTTTGTTATGTGTGTGCATGATTTTCATAAAGAAAATATTTTTGTGTAATGTGTCGGTACACATCCCATGAAACTCATATCCAATCATACAAACCCTAAATCTGCAATATGCCACATGGTGCCAATCAAATGGAAGGAAACAATTGTAACGGTACCCATATAAATTTAGCACATGATTTTAGATTTAATTACATAGATTACCCATATTTAATATTGATTACAGGAAAAAGGTACCCTATATGCATGGATATAGTCACACGCTTCGACATGTTTTAAACCAAATAACAATACCTATTTTATAATATACAAAAGTCCAAAGAAATAGATTTAATAACACCATGGGAGGACCTTCAACTAATCATGATCTGAAGAAGTATGAGCCTTGAGATCTCTTGAGCATAAATGGTGATGTCAAAGACCAGTTTGAGGTTATCATATGGATGGGATATTACCACCTTGTTATCCAAGACCAATATCTTGTGGTAGCACACAAATTTATAGCCTTGATGGATGATGGTGACATACAAATGCATAGACTGGTCATACTAGTCATAGAGGCAGATATTGTGGAGGTGATCAGTCTTCCACACACAAGAGATTGGATGTATAAGGAGTACAATGTGGCACAATGCGTGTAACAATTTTTCAAAAAACCATCAACACATAAAACACGAGTAGGTTTATTGAACAACATATGCCAAACCTGTGGAGGTATGTGTTTGAGCAAGTGGCTAAATTTTTCACTTGCACTAGAAAGTACTCATGGTTTAATGCCAACCACTTCATATTTATATATCACTTGTTGCATGGGGATTACATCATTATCCCCTATTACTTAATTTGTGCCCTAAAATATGAATCCATTTTGTATCGAGTAAGCATATTAATGGTATTAGGGCATCATAGGTAGACTTCAACCCTAATTCACTATGTTGAGGTGCATAGGGCTACATCAGCCAATGAATAACATGTTGCCTAACTCCCATGAAGAAGAAGAGGTGCCTAACTCCCATAGCCATCAAACTATTGAAACAATAGGGTAGGCAAATTCAGTCCCTTCTTAGACAATGTCCTTGTTTTCCTCCCAATATAACCATTCTACAAGGGAGACTAAATAGGATAAATAGAGTTCATCACAAAAAACATTATCGCCTATCTCCCAACATTTAAATTAGGAGGTATACCAAACTATTTCAAGTCTATTTTAGGATTTGTCACCACCAACAGCCATAAGTAGAGCACAAAAGGAGTCTTTGTTTGATTATAGTTCATCCGAGGAAGAAAAAACCTCCATGATAGAAAATGAACTAGTTTCTCAAGTGTTGCAGGGCATGGCCAAAGGTGAAACATCTTGTCATGACACTCAAGAGGAAGACCTCAAGAGCCAGCTGTAGAACATGAGAGAACAAGCCTCCCAATGGAAGGATAAATATAAAAAAGAATCAGGTTGAATTTAAGGGATCTCAAAGAGCTATTATAGCAAGGCATCAAGAAGTGAATGAAACTCTACGATAGCTACAAGCTATGGTGCAACAATTGGAAAATAGGGTCCAATAGTTGTAGGCCACAAAACCATATAAGGTTGATTCTACCATATAAAATTATTGGGCCATGTATGCAACACTTTATTTCATGTAATCAGAGGAGAAGATTGCATCCATAGAAGCATGTCACTTCAATGATAGGAGGGCATCATGCAGCCAAAGGATTGAAATAGGGTACCAATCAGAGATCCCTATGATAACTACTTCCTAGGAACATGGGAGCCCTATTATGCAATAGGCCCCCCTATAATTGAAATTGAAGATAGTGAAGTTGAGGAGTCATCCAAAAATTTTACGACTACCTAATCAGTTGGTCAGCTACCAGATGACCAAGAAGATATTGCCTAGTCAGTTGGGGAGTTTATGAAACATATGGATACCACTCAACCCACTGATGAAATGCTTATGCATGATTTGATTATCCAATAAAAAGTAGGATAGGATAAATAGCACGATGTGGACCATCCATAGGAGTCAACTGATCCCACGAAGGTTGTACAGTTAGTTGGTCAGCAATCGATTGACCAAACCATGGTTGGTCAATCTAACGGTAAGACCACAACTAAACCACCTGTTGATACACCAATGGACCAAGATGTGTAAGAGATAGAATTATTTTGAGATCTAATAAATACCACCTCCATAAAAAATAGAGGAGGTTGGTCCCTCAGTGCCCATAGATGATGTAGAAGCCCTAAGATGAACCAATAAATTATGGTCCAAAATAAAAGCAAAAATAGCACCATAGAGGAGTTTGAAGACTATGACCATAAAGGCACTCCAAAAAAAATAGAGGACCCAACTAGACCCAAAATCAGATGAATAATGGGTTGTGTCCATGAAATTTTTTTCTAGCCAAATGAAGCAATTCTAAGCAGAGCCTAAAAAAGACTAACAAGGAGCAAAAGGCTTACAAATGGATGGTTAGGGAGCCAAGAATTTCTTTCAACCTTGTTTAGCCAAGGAAATTCTAGAACTTGCATACTTAATTTTATGGAAATCTCTCAAGGATGCAGGAATACTTATAGAATATGGGCATATTTGACAAAGAATCGGTGATGCCACCATCACTTCAAGCACCTGAGTCTCTATCACCTAAATATGCAGAGGAGAATGATATAGATGATGTAATGCTCGACATAGAGGTAGTAAAATTGTTGAAGTCCTAGGTACATGACACATGTCACTTTCCACCTTAGGACAAACTTGAATTCCCCATTGTAGATCAACTTCCTCAAAACTATCACTACTAGAAGAAAGTTGAACCAACATTCCAAAAGAGTACCACCATATTCATTGGATTCTATATTGAGGAAGTTACAGGTAAGAAGGGTTGCAGTAAGAAGAAGCAAGATACAGGGGTAGGGTAATCAACCCTTACAATGTAGTCAAAACAAGAAATCACTTTTGATAGATGTAGGTCACATTTAATCAAAATAGCATGGTAAGTGGAAATATAAAAAAGAATGAAACAAAGCCACAACCAAGGAAAGAAAATGTAGAAACATGAAATATTGGCAAGAAATTTCTAAAATAGGGGATTATCAACATCAGGTGCCATGAGGATGTGGTAACAATGAGGCATGGTGAGATGATGAGCACCAAAAATACTATTTTTTTGTATGCTTTAAAGGGATTATTGTGCGACATAATTATATTAGAAATGTATTTTTGTGAGATTATTGTATACATTTAATGGAAAATGATGTATTATGCCTAATGTGTATTTTGAGTGGAAATTGTGTGTAGATGCAATACTTTATGATCTTTTTTGCACCTTTTAGTTGAGTTCCCATGCGAACATGACATTTGATAACTTTCATAACGTGATTAAGGAATAGTTGGTGATCAAACAACGATAGTGGAAAAGGATTAAGGCATTCCAAAATGCTAAGGTATGGCACCTATCTCCCAATCATAGGCTAGAAGGCACCTATCTCCAAGAGAAAAGGAAATACCTATATCCCAGTACACATGACAAGTGTCTATATCCTAACAACAGGATGGAAAACACCTATATTTTGATGATAGAAAAAGCATTCATTGTTCGATGACTAAATGTGATAACATTAAACAAATGAGAAAAGGTTAAATACAACATCTTTATCCTAGTGATAGGCTAGAAAGGTTCCTATTTTCTAGTGATAGGTTGAACAATACATGTATTTGATGGAATAAAAAATGTGCATGTTGACTATGAAATTTGAATACTGTGTATAAAATTAGATGTATAATGTTATGAAAGCATAGGAAGTGCTATTATTATCCTTCAAGGGTTAATTTTAGCATGACTTCCCTTTTATTAGGTATTTAATTAATTTATGCATGCCCACCCTAGCTAATTACATCAGAATGAATAAAATTAGCACAGTCTAAATTTGTAATAGGGGATGACTGCGTTCTGTATAAAACATAGGTCACCCTTGAAGCGAAGGATCCCAAACATGTTCTATAAATTGGTACTACATAAATAAATAAAAGCTTGAGCATTTTGTTATTTTCTACATTTAGAGAGTGACTGTGTGAATTAGCCAATCGGATGTCTGCAAGAGCCTGGGACCACTCCAGGTAGCATTCTTCTCATATTTTTCTTTTGTCATTATTTATTTTCTTGTTCCTTAATTTTGGAAGTGTATTTCTTGTTTTACTTATTTCTGCATAGTGTGTTTAATTTTTTCACTTTCATACTTTATTTAATTCTGCAAGTATGTTTAATTTCCTACAATTTACTTGTTTGCAAATTTCCTTTTAGTCATGTGTTTGATAATAGTTTAAACTAGTTTTCCTGCAATTTTCTTGTAAAGTTTACTTTCCTACAATTCAATTTTGTTGGTTTGGCTGAAATCCAACTACACAAACAAACACCCCCCACCAAACCAAAGTGACACATAAGAATCATATCTAGTTACTACATACATATACTTTGCACTGGCACTTGTTGTGGCTGCTCCACAACGTACCACAAGCTTGGGGACCCACCTTTTTATTTTGGATTTTTGAGGATATTGGTCTTCTTTGAGCGATAAGGTTGAGATATAGATACCCTTGAGTTGCAATGCGAGTTTCAAGGTTCTTGTTTATATTATGTCTTCATGTGATATTTTTGTGTGCTTTGTTGCTTTGGCTTGCCATGGATGCTTTGGTTTTAAGTGTTGGTTTCAGTGCAGACTCCTTGGTTATTTGGGGTTATAATAATGTGAAGCTTGGAAGCTTTTTGTTTCAATTTATAAAAGCAATAAAAAATATAAAAAAGAAAACATTTAAAACTAATTAATTTAAATGTAAAACATTTAAATTGATTAAATAAAAAAAAATTATATATATTATATATATTTCATATATATATATATAGATAGATATAAATAATAAAAAGTAAAATGAAAAAAAAAATTGATATATATATATATATATATATATATATATTATGAAAGTATATATGAAAAATAAAATAATCATAATAAAAAAAAATGAAAAAAGACATAAACTAACTCTTTGTTTCTATAAATGAGTAAATATTTGTCTAATTTTCATTACATTTCCTTTAATGTTAATATTTATCAATATTTATATTAATTAAAAGTCAGGCTTTATAAGGAATAAAGTTTTTTTTTCATGAGCTTTTTTTTAACATCATTATCATGTGCATGCAGGTATTGATAAAGAACACAGGTCTCGCAACATCTAATAGCGATGAACATGGGATGTGGCAATAGGGGTGATGATGTGTACCTATTACACACCAAGAGTCCTACGTAGAATGAAGGCAATGGGTAGTCAAGCAGATGACAACATGGCATCGAATGCTTGATGGACATGGCATCAGATGGTTGAAGCAGCATAGGATTCGAAGTAGGTGATAAGCTTACATGACAACCAAGATGGAAGGGTTAATCAACAGAAGACTTGGTGTATGGAAAAAGAATGCATGATCGAGAGTAGATTTGAATGATGAATGAATCATCGGGGATAGTTCAATGTGAATGGATAAAAGCATATGGACAACGCACAATGGTGAGAGGTCGACTCGACTTTGGAGTACGACATAGATATGATCAACATAAATTGCCCTCATAGAAGTAGTGGTGATGTCATTAGTAGCAGCAACATTCAATAATAGGGATGATGATCTGGATGTAGATTATGTGTAATCCCCAATATACGATGTGTGTGTATAGTTGGTTGTCGTATCGTAAAGATAAAACTTTCATGAAGGCTAAGAAATCATCAGGGGAAGGTAGAATGGTGATGTGGCATATGCCAAAGGCATTATAAGGATGTTATATATATTGGTGCTAGTTTGAATGAAGAACATAGTGCAAAAATTGGTGGTAGATTAATGGACTTCGAGACACAACACAATGGAATGTCGAGGGGTATGATTTGTAGGGAATATTAGTTTGCAGTAGATAGAAAGGAAAGAATCAAACTGGGTGGTTAATGACAGTGTCTGTCCCATTAAAATTAGAATTGTGCAATGAGTAAACATTGTTGGTTGATGACATGATCATATTGAATATGAGGTAATAGGTAGTCGCTGACCTGGCGATCATTGACAGGTGCATGAAAGGTTGGGAGCTTTGAGAGAATAAGGCAATGAAATGAGCCACATGAACAAAAAAAATCTCTATGGAATCTGTAGGCATCGATTATGTACAACAGGAGTATGTTACAACAGCACGGGGCTGAGTGAGAACAGGTTAAATGGGGCTGGATCTTTCGGGATTATTTTGGGAGAGAAAAGCACACTACTAGACTATTTTCACCACTAGATGCCAATTTTTGGGCATGATTTTCTGCACTATAGTTGAACATTGAATAATTTTTTGCTGCAATACATATTGGAAATGTTTCAGGTTTTATGCATGTTAATGGTTGGCTTGTTGTCATTTTCAGTATATTGCATTTATTCCTTTGGAGCTTACACCTGTTAGAGGTTTGATTGTGTTAAGTTGGGTCACTCTAATACTGGTTTTTATGAATAAAATCAATGCTTACAGGGTTTGTAGAAAAATTCGAGGTTGCATCATTTATGTTATTTTATTTTATTTTATTTTTTAAAATTTTCTTTTGTAGATTTTTTTTAATTTTTAGAGTAAAATAAAAAATAAAAATAAACTAAAATCCAAAAATAATTGCACTTCTACGTAGAATGAACTTCAAAGTTTCATCTTGCACATTTACATTTTCATTCCGAAGCTATTTTAAATTTATAAAAATTATTTAAAGTTGTTGTATGCATATTTTTATAATTTCAAATTTTCATTTTTTACATTTTGAAGCCAAATCATTTTTTTCAACTTTATATTTCATTTGCAAGCATAAAATGAACTTCCCTTTATGAAAATTTCAATTTCATTAAAGGGGGGTAAATTTTAATGGTATTTCATAAGCTACCATTTTTAGAGCCTTAAATTGCCTTCTCTTTATAAAAATTATGATTTTATCAAAGAGAGGCAATTTATACATTACATAAAAGGTTATTGTTTTAAAGCATTAAATTATCTCCTCTATGAAAATTATGATTTCATTAAAGAGGGATAATTAATAATGACATTTCAATACCATGCCATAAATTGCTCTCTTTGTGAAAATTAATTTCACCAAAAAGGGATAATTTATTTATTATATTAAAGGCTACTACAAAGTGGGTCATCCAAATTATTCCATCTTGAGGTTTAAAGCAAAATTAAATGGAATTATTTCATCATTCGAAATTCATGTTTAAATATTGATTTTAATCTTCTACTTCATGCTTAAAGTAGGGTTTAACACAAGATAAAACTTGTTTAAAATCTACTTAATAAAGGAAGATAAAATCTACCTAAAATACTTCAAGATAAAAGGAATTAAGGCACTACATTGTGGTCATATGAGGGCCAATTCACATTTTCTTTTATTTAGTTTCATGAACAATCATAAGTATGGCATAATAAAATACACCAACACATGCCCCTTGTTAACAGTTACTTGCAATCACTAAGGTGTTCCTGGCATTCATTTGATATATTTTCATTGAGAATACTAATACACATGTACAATACCTACATAGTGGAACCTTGGAGAAGTTATTTTGATTTCTAACTTATTTGCAAGAGAGGGTTTTGTGATCAAAATCCTAAGGAAAGTGTGATTTTGCAAACGGGTAAAATTACCACTCAAAATTTTGGTGCTAGGAGGGCATGAATTGGTGTTATGTTATTCATGCTAAATTGTTCATTGTTGTTTCAAATGCTTTTGAATTGTTCATGCAATGAATAATGTGATATTGGTGTAACTTTGAAAGTTTTGTATTGCTAAATATTTCAAGTCCATTTGATTTGCATATTTGGCCTCCTTGAGCACTCAAAACTTTTGGAGCTAGGAGGGTTTAAATTGATTTATTTTATTGCTATTTAGATGCTAAATTTTTTATGTTAATTGAAATATTTATTCAAACATTGGTCTTGACTAAAAGGGTTTTATTTTCATTTGATTACTGTTATTGATTCTAACATTCTATATTTGATGATGCGTTAATACTAACATTTTACAAATTTGAGAATGTTATTTAATTTCATGGTTTAATGGATGAGGTGATCAAGTTATATGATCAAAGCCTTCAACATTCTTGAGATGATGACGAAGAAGAATTTGAAGAATAATTTCTTGAATATTTTGAGGAAGAAATAGTGTGGAGGGTTAACAAGAAATGGGAAGAATATGCTCATTCCAAACCTTCTATTAAATTTGTTGTGTCAATTGATATGCAGGATAATACAATTGCTTCCTCACATGAGGATATTACAAATCCTATACAATTTGAAAAAGTTTTGGAAAGTGATAATGATTCTGCTACCATGGATAAATAAGAAAAACTACTTAATTTGATCCCCTTCGAGGGATATGGAATTTGAAATATTGATCCAACTATTGGTTCTACAATGTCTATGCCATCTCAAAATGAGAAAAATCTAGAGCCTGAATGGTTTGGGTTTGATATCACTGATGATCCAATTGAAAATATCATGTCATCTCAAACAACCCAAGTGATTGATCATGGACATGTGTTAGTTGACCCATCTCTAGATAGATAAGACTCATGGTTTGAAAAGGATGAATGTGTTTTTAATTGGGTGCCTAATTTTTGTGTCTTTGATAAATAGGTCATGGAAAAAGAAGAAGTGCTACAAGAATATGATGATGAAGATCATGAGATAAAAGAGGACATTTCAAATCCTCTCCAAGTAATGGTAAATGGAAATGTTCCAAAGGTAAAATCTCACCTTTTGGGTTCCACCATCGAAATCTAGGTGAAGGTTTATCTAATGGATTTTTGGATTCAAATATTGTCAATGATGAAATGCCATTTGTGGTGGATAAATAATTTGAGTTAATTTATCCTCACACCACTAATAATATTGCTTTTTTGAATGAAAAAGAAGTTGATATGCTTAAATTGTTAAATAAAGTTAATTATAAATTAATTATTGAATCTAGGATACAAACTCATGATGATCCTCATTTAATAAATATCCTATATGCTTGCAAGTGGTTGCATAAATTTGATTTGTTTACAAACATAAAAAATGATTGGGCTTTAAATTTTTTAGAAATAGGCTTTTATTTACAAAATATCATATCAAAAAATGAAAGCCTAATTCTAAATCATGAATCAAATTGTGAAATTGACATCCTAAGGAATAGACATGAAATAATTGAAAATCAATTATTGTCTAATAAATTTAATGATTTGAATCTCACCTATACGATCATTAATGAAACTAAATCAAATTGGTGGGGTGAGAGAGGTAAGATGAAGATTGTTGTATTTTTTGGTCTAATCTTGTTTTTTTTGGATTCCTACAAAATTTGGCATGCGTATCACGTTATATGTCTTTTGAAATGTTCTAATCATGTTTGGGATCCAGGGAAGTGATAGTTCAAACTTTGCATTATCTTGTACCATATTGTGTATTTGTATATAGTTTTGATTTTTTTTTTCTATTTTTGAGCTTTGTCCTTGATTTTTGTTGGTTGGATGTAGTTATGGTTTGTATTTTTATTTTTACATTTTGGGTTATTCCATGATTTTTAGGTAATGCTTCCTGGTTGCTAACTTTTTGTCTCTAGCCCATTTTCGTGTTTCTTTGTTTAGTAGGTTGGAGTATCTAATCTGAAAATAGGTAAACCTGAGAAAAGGGGGATGAGTTATTTAGTGATCATGCTCAGATTTTGGGTATTAAGATGGTGGAAAGTGTAACAATGAAATATTTCTCTAGAACTCCACATGTAACTCACACACATTAAATGGTATTTTTGGAATTATGAAGGATGAAGCTTTCTTGATTTACAACCCTAGTAAAAAATCTAAAATTCTCCACTTGTAGGCTATCTAACCCTAGTGATGCTTGAAGCTTTGCAAGTTTTTTCTTGTGAAAAATAAAATATATATATTAAAAATAAATAAAAGAAAAAAATGAGCATTGAAAAGATTGATCAAATCAGTCACAAGATCTAGATAAACTCTACCAGGGCTATAGATGCCTGATCAATAGTAGGGCTCTATCTAGATATAGCTCAGGTAAAAGGAAAGGCTTTGCAAAGCATTAAGTAAACACAAGGGTGAGTTAGATAAAACCCACCAGAGCTATAGATGCTTGACTGGCAATGGGGATCTGTCTATATCCATTTTGTTATGAGCGATACTTCATAGCCTAATATAGAAAGAGATGATGGAATCGAGAGGATTTTTAGATATGAAAAATGAATCATTTTTTCACACACTGATCAAAGGCAGATGGATTAGTTGTTTTTTTTTTTTAAATGAAAAACCCCTTGTGGTGCCACCTTGGTCTAAGAGACCATGAACAGGGGGTTCTACATCATCAAATTCACCCAGGGGTCGCACCCAGCCCTGCCCGCACCAACATTATCAATTGGATTTTGGGTACCCAATTCAATTTTTTGGTAGGGTGGAGATTCGAACCTGGGACCTCCCTTGGAGGATTTCCCTCTCCTCTCCAACTCACCTACAACACCTGGGTGATGGATTAGTCATTTTTATTTGAAGCTATTTACCCCCATATTCTCAAGACATTACTAAATAAGGTTTATTCCACCGACGTTTTGTGTTCTCATTTCAGATTGTGTTCTTCACCTGAAATGCTCAGGAGAATTTCCCAACGGAGTCACCATTTGTTGTGGCTGCTCCACAACGTACCCCAAGATTAGGGACCCACCTTTTTATTTTAGAATTTTGAGTATATTGGTCTTCTTTGAGCGATAAGGTTGAGATATCGATACCCTTGAGTTGCAATGTGACTTTCAAGGTTCTTGTTTGTATTATGTCTTTGTGTGATATTTTGGTGTACTTTTCTGCTTTGGCTTGCCATGGATGCTTTGGTTTTAAGTGTTGGTTTTAGTGAGGCCTCCCTAGTTATTGGGGTTATAATAATGTTAATCTTGGAAGATTTTTGTTTCAATTTATAAAAGCAATAAAAAAATATAAAAAATAAAACATTTAAACTAATTAATTTAAACGTAAAACATTTAAATTGATTAATAAAAATATATATATATATATATATATATATATATTTTGTATATATTTCATATATATATAATAAAAAGTAAAATGAAAATAAAAATGAAAAGAAAAGGAATTTGATATATATATATATATTATGAAAGTATATATGAAGAAAAATTTCATAATAAAAAAAATGAAAAAGATATAAACTAACACTTTGTTTCTATAAATGAGTAAAGCTTTGTCTAATTTTCATTACATTTCCTTTAATGATAATATTTCTCAATATTTATATTGATCAAAAGTCAGGCTTTATAAGGAATAAAGTTTTTTTTTTTTGTGAGCTTTTTTCTAACATCATTCTCATGTGCATGCAGGTATCGATGAAGAACACAGGTCGGGTGGCATCGAATAGTAGCGACCATATGACGTGGAAGTAGGGGTGATGATGTGTACCAATTATACACCAAGAGTCCTCCATATAATGAAGGTAGTGGGAAGTAAAGCATATTACAATGTGGCATCATACACTCGGTGGATGTGGCATCAGACGGTTGAAGCAGCATAGGGTTCGAAGGAGGCAATAAACTTACATGGAAACCAATCTGGTGGGGTTAATCAATGGAAGACCTAGTGTATGGATAAATAATGCATGACCAGGAGTAGATTCGAATGACAAATGAATCACCAGGGATAGTTTAATGCAGATGGACAAAAGCATATGGACAACGCACAATGGTGAGAGGTCAACTCAACTTTGGGGTACGACATAGATAGAATAAACATAGACAACCCTCATGGAAGCAGCGACGATGTCATTAGTGGTAACAACATCCAATCATAGGGATGGCATTCTGGTCACAGCTTGTGGGTAATCCTTGATGAACGATGCATGTGTACAATCAGTTGTGGCATCGAAACTATTCTATGCTAGGCTATTTAAACCAATGGAAACAAAACAAGGTAAAATAACAAAAAATTAACTACACTAAAAAACAAGATTTTTATTATTGTCTTTTTTTTAGAGACTAAAGCAAATAAAAGAAATCTAGTCTAGATGAACTTTTACTTTTCTCCCCTTTTTTTTAACCAAAGTGCATAAAATAAACCCTAGGCTAACATGCTTTTTTTTTTTTAGGAAGCAATGCAAATAAAAGTAAACCTAGTCTAATATGCTTTTTTTCTTTTACTTTTATGACAAAGAAGACCTGCAAGAAATAAGGAGACCTAGAACTAACCTATAGATGAAATGTTCTAAAATAAATTGAGAGGAGAATTTTACCTACACTACAGAGGAAGAAAGAATGGGGGAATACATGTAAGGAACCTATCTCAATGTGATTTTGAGAAGCTTACTTGTAAGCCATAAGCTTTCTAAATTGATATTTCTATATGATGCCTATTTGAACAATCGTCAACTCCAATTGATGATTGTTACTGATAGTTGGGACTATAGAAATTTCATCTTCAATTTTTGACTATCAGTGATGGTTGGGTAGAGCTAAGGTTTGGATGTAAAATCCTTACCATAGCTGCTTTTGTGATTGTAAAGGACCTACACTCAAAATATATAACAAAGCATTGGTGAAAAATATAGATGAAGGCATAAAATAACAATGCAAGATCCCAAAACATAACTCACTAGGCACAAAAGAATAATAATAAAAATATTTTCTATCCTTATGCTCTTACATGAAATAACAATGCCTAATGAGTCAAAGGTGAGGGTCCCACCCTTCGTTCCATTTTGTAGACGTGAAAATACACTATGCAAGTAAAAGATAAAATATATGAGCAAATATGTATTGATCAACAATGAGTCTTTGAATACAAATAAGTCCCACCATAGGGGCTTTGAATAGTGCATAATATCTTTAAATGAAATTAGGATGACCCATTTTTAGAACAATATCCTTGGTGACTTCTCTTTTCATACCATAATTGGGTTGTGGGTGGGTTTTGATTTGTGCTATGTGGACCACCTTGGTGCTTTGCTAATTGCTTCACACCTGCACACATGCAAACAATATTTGGATCAATAACATCTTATGGACCTACCTTGCATGGGACCCTTATAAAAATAAATATAACAAAGCATTACAAAGTCTATTTAGATGTTCACAAAGCCTTGATAAAAGTTCACTAACCCATTAAATTTGCCAAATTAATTTTCTTTTGACTTGGAGCTTTTCTTGCATTTTTAAATTATCCAACTTTGAAGGGAAATATGGGTGGGATACAAAGTGGAATAAATTAGGGTTATAGGTGAATATTGTGGGTAGACAAGATTTGAGAGGGATTTTTAAATTATTGTGCATATCCCTTGGGATTTGGATGGAGACTTAAGTTGGGGTTAAGATGCCAATGAAGGGCTTAATGAAGGAATTAGATGCCTAAGAAGGATTATGAGAACTTTGAGGGGGAAGGGAGGAATAAATGAGGGATATTAGGTAGAAATTAATAAATTAGGTTATCTAAGAGAGGAATTAGAGGAATAAATAAGGGTAGGAGAAAATTAAAAGGAACTGAAGAACTTAGAAAATTAGGGGAAAAAGGGGAAATTTAGAGGAAAATAAGAACTTTAGGGAAACCTTAAAATAATTTAGGAAAAATTAGAGGGAAGAAATAGAATTAGAAAGGCTAGGGAAAATTTAGAAGAAATTAGGGAAATTAGAAGGAAAGAGGGGGAATTAGAGGAATTTAGGAGAAATTAGAAGGAATATGGAGAATTAAAGGAATTTAAAAGAAATTAGAAGGGAGAAGGGAAATTAGAGGAATTTAGGAAAAATTACAAGGGACGGGGGAAATTTATAAGAAATTAAGGGAAATTAGAAGGGATAGGGGTAATTAGAGGAATTTATGAGAAATTAGAAGGGATAGGGGAAATTTATAATAAATTAGGGAAATTAGGAGGAATTAAGAAGAATTTGGATAAATTAGAAAAGAAGGATATTCGAAGAAATTTAGGAAAAATAGATCAAATTGGACACCTGGATGTGGTTTTGTGATAATTTGGGTATTTTGGTGAATTTGTGATGATTTGAGGGGTGTTTTGGTGGTTTTGTGGAAATTCGATTGCAAATGACTAAAATTTTGTGTCTACACCAATCACCTCATCTTATTACACCAATTCAATCGTAGCTTCTTTTTGTTCCTTGCCACCTCTAGTGCTTTCCTTCCTCTGGATTTTATAAAAAAATAATTATTTATAGGCAAATGGGATGTGATCTAATAAGGGGAATTTTCCAATGCCTATTTTAAGACCCTATTACATCTACAAAATCCAACTCCATTCAATTCCTCTAGTTATCATTTTCTACATATCTCTATATTTTCCTCTATCTTATTACATATGATCCTAACTAATTCAAAATACAAGGCTATCTAGCTTCTCAATTTTGCAAGCGAAAATCCTTGAGAGGCACCAATAATGTGGACTCGTAAGAGTCTCCACATGGATAGGTCCTATAAATTTTTATTGGACTTGTTAGCTTTTGAGGATATATGCAATGGGAGAGATCTATCATAGGTCCTAATAAAATGCAAAAAATATGAAAGAAAGTAATTATGCAATATGACTGAAATATACTATAAATAGAAAGTGGTAAAAATACAATGCAGTATGGAGGTAATGGTCACTCCATTAATATAAGCTAAAGAACTACATTGTACTCCATACAGGAGTTCTACCACTATCTACTACACTCTACTATAATGCACTTGATATGCTTGATATGAACTTGATATGAACTATCACTATGAGGCCCTTTATATAGGAAGATAGATTCCTTGGCCAACACTCTACCTAGTTGTACAAGGGGACACCTTGCACATTACAACTTGACACTTGTGCATTTATTACATTGCTTGAAGTAACTAGCTAACTTCCCCTAAAGTAATATCCTACTCTAACTATGTACCAAAGGTGGTACATTTACATGACCCAAATGATGTAATATACTCTAACTCTAACACCCCCTGTATTACATTATTTGGGTATTGAAGATTTCAATCTTCAATATGGATCTTCTTCTATTGGGTACTGGAACTTGTATCCTCCTTCATTGCTTACTGTAATTTGATCAAGCAAGTAGTTAGTGTCTTCATATGATGCAAAGAGAGTTGTAGTTGAGGGTTCTTCAATATTTTGAAAATGCTTGTCTGGTTCAGTATTTATGGTTTCTTTGCTATTCAAGTCTTCTTTGCTATGATCTCCTTTAGCATGTATTTTCTTCCTTTTCCTCCTTCTCCTACGATTTTGCATTGATACTAGTGGAATTTTTGCTTCATGAGGAGTTAGTCTATCATCACAATAATATTGATTTGTATTGCTAGCTTGCTTCATGTGTTTAGTGAGTACAAACACAATTAATGATAGGTAAATCATCAAACATTCCTCGGATGTGAATATAACTATCTTTTGTGAATTCCACCATGCCTTGAAGAGGTTTTCATGAAGATAACCAATTAATGCTTCAAATCTACCCTCTTTTTCTTCTTTAAGAAATAAGGAGAATCTCTCCTTATCACTAGTTGATAGATTCTCATATCCTTCAAGGGTATCTATCAAGTTCTGAGAATACAATTCCATTTCATGAAATAATTCTTTATTAATAAAGGCATTTCTTATTATTTCATCCATATTCCTTCTTGATAGGTTTGAGATAGTGTTTCTTGCTATTCCTTAGGGTTGTAGAAATGGGTTTGATAGAACCTTTGTAGTAGTCTACCTTATGACTCCCTAGTTAAAGTATGTGAGCTTGATTTGATAAAACCTTTTTAGAGCTTAGGTTTTGTAGGCTTCCTTATGACTCCCAAATGGATTGAGTACTTGATAAATTTTGATGAATGCTATTATTATCAAGTTTTGTAGAATACCTTATGTCTCCCTAGTGATTTTGGATATGCTAAATGATTGATAAAGTGCTTTTGAGAATAGTAGTTCAATTTTGGGTTGATTTTGTAAAGTTTTGTGAATAGAAAAAATCAACTTCTATTACACCTTATTACTCCTATTGAACTTAAGCACTTTCTATTTTGATGAGGTCCTAATGGTTGGATTTATTTTATCCCTTTAATGTGATTTTGAGACAAGTATACCAATTAATTTCCAACCCTTGATAATCTTTAATGAACCTTCTATTATAGCTTTTGATATTTGATATTTAATGTTTCTAAATTCCAAAATCCTACTTTGGTGTAGTATGCCTTATAACTCCCTAATTTGGAATATTAGAAAACAATAATATTTGCAATAATAGAAATTTAATTTTTCTAGGTAGAAATCCTTATTTCTCCTATGTTTTAATTTGCAAATATTAAGCTATAATTCTCCTTTAATTTTGCTTTCAAATATGGTTGATTTCCCTATAGTTTCAACCTTATATTATACCCTTATATCTCCCTATTAATGAAAGCAAATAAATTAAGGTAAAGTCTTACCTTTATAATACTACAAATCTGCTATATGAGCATTGTATTTTCCTTGTATTCTCCAATGTATGCATACCAGTATTAATGCTTGCTTTGACCTCCTTTCAATGGTGGATGGTGGTAGATTCCTTTGACTACAATATTGGGTGCTCCACTTTTGCTTGACCAAGAGCCTTTAATGCTCTTACTTCTTCCTCCATGCTGCACTCCCTTGGCTACTATGAATGCACTCCTCCTTGGTCTTTGGCACCTCAAATAGGGATAAAATCTTGTAGTGGGTGACAAGTGTCATGATAGTTTCACTTTAATGCCTAGGAGAGAGATAGAACCTTGTTGACCCTTGGAATTTTCTGTAGAATGGAAGGTGAGCGTTACAGTCTTGTATGAGCACTTATATTCCTTGGTGACAAGTGTCACTTCTCTTCTAACACTCCCAATCTCCTCCTGTGTAACACCTTCTTGGACTTTCCTTCAAGCGTGCAAAGGGTGAGCGCTCATGTAGGAGATGTTAGGGTTTCCTTCAAGGTGACAAGTGTCACCTTCCCTTTTTGCATGGGCCTTTTCTTCTCAACATCTCTCAATCCTTAATGTATTCTTTGCAAGGTTCTTTTATCAATGTATTATGGCTAACTTCTCCTTTGTTGTATGCTTTCGATGGCGCTTGGTGTGAGTTGGTTCTAGTTGGAGTAGTGAGCAACGCTTTGGTGGCTTTGAGCTAGGATTGTGAGCAACACTTTGGTGGCTATGGGCAATGCTTTGGTGGAGTTTTGAGATACTCCAATGGTGCCCTTGAGTGCTCCTTGTGGATGTACATCTAGTTGGTATAGCCTCTTTTGTGCTTTGTTTTCCTCCTTTCAACCTGCTATGTATTTGCCTTTGTAGATAATATTTCTCCTATTGTGTTTGCTTGTAGGTACCTTGATACGACTATCCAAGACCATGGATGATATGAGCTCTTTGAGAGGCTCTTTTACCTTGCTTGGAGAATGCTTTTACATGGCCACTTTGAGCTGATTTCTCCTTGTGAAGAATGTGCCTTTGTGGCACTTAAACCCTATCCTTTTTCCTACGTAGGATAGATTAGTATGGTGCAAGATGATGTAAATGAATTTGTGAATATAATACCTTTTTTGCACCTCCTTTTGCAACCTTATTTTTGTTGGTTTTAATGGCGGCTTTCTTGTAGGCAATGGCAGATTTTGAGGTTGTCTCCTTTGCTAGACAACTCTCTCCTTTGCTTGGTTACTTTTGGTAATAAACCCAAGCTAATAACCATGTAGATAGAAGCTTTTGTAGAAGTATTTTTTGCACTAATTTTTTCTGTAAATAGCCCTTAGTGCACCTCGAATCTGAGACTCACCAAGTCTCGATTTGTAGCTTCTTTTACTGATTTTGATGGTGGCTTTCTTCTCCACTCCTTGGAGGAATCTGATCTAATTTTGGTGGCTTCTTTGGGCCATAAAATGTTGCAGGTTCTGTGCACCAAATAGTGTCTCTAGACACTTTGATAATCTATTGGTTTTGTGCCCTTGATCTTTAACAATCAACAAACACAAACTAACCCTTTTGAGAGTAACTAGTTAAAGATCAACTAGTATAGTGCTAATGGATTAATAATGCACTTTAATGGTAACAATAATCTCACCTTATTGCTCCTATAAATAAACTCTCAAAATAATTTCAAATGCACTTAATAATCTCTACAACTTTTAAGAGTAATCTGTAATGAACCCTTAATGAATAATCTACAATTTTCACTACAATCAATATTGTAGGATGTAGTCTTCTTACTTTCTAGATAGATAATAGGTAGGTGATAATTTTATTTCTTTCGAAAAATATCCAACTCCTATTTAATGTGCAAATATATCTTAAAATGAATTCTCCTTTTTGCACTTTCTTGAAGACTATAATATGAGCCCTTTTCCTTTGCAACTCTAATCTAAATATGGTGCTTAATGGAATTTGATAATGAACCCTAATTTGAAGTTCAACTAATTGCACCCAAGTTGCTTACCTTTTAATGGCTTCTGTAGTAGATGTAGATCTTGGTGTTTTGATTCACCAAGTTGCTGCCTTGTAGTGGATGAATTTATAACTTCTTGTTGGCTATCCAAAATAGCTTCTTGCTTCACCAAACTATGGTCTCGAACCTTCTATCTTGAGCCTAGGGTTTGGTGGCTTGATCCTTCCAGTGATCTTCTATTTTCTGTAGTAGGTTCAGAAAGTCCTTGCTTCTGAAATGTGCCTTCTTGCTATGAGAGGTAATCTCCAAATATCTTGGATTTGGTAGGCTTCTTCTATCTGAATCTTCCTTCAATATTCTTATTGAATTCTAACTTCAAATAGGATCTTCTTCTTCTCAAGATTCTGAATATCTTGAGGTCTTCACTAGATTCTTCTTCGAGATTTGGCACTCTTTACCAAATTCTTCTTCTCTTGGGCTTGTTTTTAGATGGCGATAATTATCCCAAGTCCTTCACTATCAGGAGCTTCTCCTTGGTAGTGGATTTCTCCAATGAGTTCTCCTAGGAACTCTTTTGATGATGCTTCTACGAGCTCTACAACAAGGCTCTCCAAGCCTTCTTATTTTCCTCCTTGAGACCTCTCCAAGGTCTTCTATCTTGCAACTTCTTTGGTCTTCCAACTAAGACCTTTTCTTCAACCTTCTACTTTTGGAAGTGTTGGTGATGAGATCTTCTTCTTAGATCTCTAAAATTTACTACTTCTCTGATTAGGAATATGACTCTGTTAGTCCCTCTCTATCTCTTCCAATATTGGAAGTTTTCTAATGAGATCTACTTTGGATCTCTTCAGCTTCTTCTAAAATAAGTCTTTAATCAGTAAAGGAGATCACCAATCTCCTATTTTATGAACTCTTCTCTAGAGTCTTCTCTAGATTCTTCTTCTGAATTAGGAACTCTTCTCTAAAGTCTTCTTCATAATTAAGGCTTCTATGGCCTTCTTCTTCTGGATCAAGGCTTCTGTGGCCTTTTCTACTTCTACACTCTATAGGTATTGATATTGAATGGAGATCACCAATCTCCTATCTCCTCCTTGACTCATCTTCTAGAGTCTCTTCTTCCTTGAGTCTACTATAAGGCTATTGTGGCCTTTTCTTCACTTCTATAATCTACAAGATTTGTAGCTCTTGTAATGAGACCTTTCTCTAAGGTCTTTGAAATATTTAGTCTTCTCCTTGTTACTGCAAGTTTTGGAATGATTCTAAGAAGATATTCTTCCTAGCTCTCTTGTAGGAAGCTTCCCAACCTTTTTCTGAATCTCCTTTTCCTGCAACAAGTTGTTAGAGACTAGAATGAAAGAATTTATAATTCTAGAGATAATAATATTCACTAGTTGATTTTTCAATCTAGTGGTATGAATGTTGAGTCCTAGTCTTCACGAGTTTTTCTACAACTCTATGGAAAGACTCTAGCCAAATGTAATCTCAAAATTTTTGTAATTGAGATTTATTTCAATCCTTTCAATATTTCCTATGACTCTCCCTAATCCTATCTCGATTCACCATGGCTCTGATACCACTATTAGATTTTGAGGATATATGCAGTGGGAGAGATCTATCACAGGTCCTAATAAAATGTAGAAAATATGAAAGAAAGTAATTCTGCAATATGACTGAAATATACTATAAATAGAAAGTGGTAAAAATACAATGCAATATGGAGGTAATGGTCACTCCATTACTATAAGCTAAAGAACTACATTGTACTCCATACAGGAGTTCTACCACTATCTACTACACTCTACTATAATGCACTTGATATGCTTGATATGAACTATCACTATGAGGCCCTTTATATAGGAAGATAGATTCCTTGGCCAACACTCTACCTAGTTGTACAAGGGGACACCTTGCACATTACAACTTGCACATTGACACTTGTGCATTTATTACATTGCTTGAAGTAACTAGCTAACTTCCCCCTAAAGTAATCTCCTACTCTAACTATGTACCAAAGGTGGTACATTTACATGACCCAAATGATGTAATATACTCTAACTCTAATAGGACTATCAGTTTTGGAAAACTTTTGTTTATTAATTACAAGGAAATCTCACTAGGCCTAATGTCCTTTGTATAAAACCTAGCCAAAAATAAAAAGGTAGCTTATCAATCCTAAACTTGACTAAGGTAGATAAGCCCAACCACTTTAGCATCCTAAACAATGGTGGTCAAATATTTGTTAAGTTGATGTTAGAAATAACATGTTGAAGACACAAATAATACATGATAGAGTAGCCATAGAATTTTAAGGATGATATTGGCCTAAGTATATAAATGCCCCAACCACCAAGAATAAATCATAATATTAGTGGTCAAGAATTTGAGTAGCCAAAATATGGAGTGGCCAAGAGATTTCAATAATTAACAAAGTCCTAACTAGGTCCTTAAAGCCCTAGTGGCAACAAGAAACCTACAATATATAGTTACAAAATGGGAAGGATTGTAGATAGGACTCTTTTAGTGAAGATCATATGTTTCAAAAGAATGGACAACCTAGACACTTCTCAGCCATCCTAAATGAAGCAATTAGATAAAAAGCAACAACAAGTCTTCGAGAACTTGAATCATTGGTCATCACTGATCATAAATAGAAGTTCTTACAATGTTGATAATTGGATCAATGATAAGGCATAATGGGAGTAGTTGAGTATTCTCAAAAGTATCAATTCAACTAATGACACATGGATACTAAACATGGTGATTTGTTGTTGGATTAGGATAGTTTTCCAAGATATATCAAGAAAGTGATGTCCACTTCTTCCTAGCATATTGATTGAGCATGAGAATCAAACTAGGCTAGGTTGTACCTATTATTATCAAGCCTATGGTAGGACATAATTGTAATAATTAGCTAGAATACTATACTAAATTATAAATATCATAATTTACTTCAGTATTAGGGTCAACAATATGAGTGTTTGTATGTTTTATGTTATGCAATTTTGCTTTGCTTATTAATGAATCAGCTTGTTGTTTGACCTTTGCTAGTAATATGTTAAATTTTTTTATGTATGTATGCTTTGTAGTCTCTATATATTTCTATGAAATCTTTATGGGTGTTCTATTTTGTTAGGCCTGAGTTGCTATTTGGATCATCACTTTGGACTATTGGAATGTTAGGGATACCTACCATTTAATCATTGTAGTTCTACTTTCTTCTATAAAATTCTATTAATGGTATATTTTTTTAGGCCATAGATATTTTTTGGACTATTATTGAGGGCAATTGGAGTAGTAGAAGGCTGGGTATAAGCTTAATTTACATTTTGTAATGCTTTGCTTGTTAACTATCATGTTAGTTCCTATATGTAGTCAAGTTGTTGTGTGATTTGCATAGAATGTGGAAGTGTTGTTAGCTAAATTTAATTCACTTTTAAATCCAATTTTCTCTCCCTTTTCTCTCTACAACCCTCCAGTTTTATATTTATCCTTATTTTATTTATTATTTTTTGTTTTGCAACAAGGAATTGGTTATTCTCTAGAAGTTGAATTAGGAAGTAATTCCTAACCATCTAATATTGGCTATAATATAGTGCACACATCAATCCACTAGGTATATTTTCAACCAAAAGGTACCAAATAATGTAAACTCAAATTATTTAGAGAGCTAGCGATCCATTAGATCTGGTCCATTCCAAATTACGTGGTCCTATGTATTGCTCAAGCATTGGTAAGAACTTCTATTTCATTATATTTATTGATGATGCTACTAGACATGTATGGGTTTTCTTATTGAAGGGTAAATATAAAGTATTTTTAACCTTTAATGCATTCAAATATATGGATACAAATAAAATTAGAATATCCATCAAGACTCTAAGGATGCATAGAGGAGGCATATTTTGCTCTAAGGAGTCCCTTGATTATTGTTTCTCACATGGCATCAAAAGGTATCTAACTACACCTTACTCTCCATAACAAAATGTTTTGGTGGAGAGAAAGAATAGGATAATAGTGTAATAAGATATAAGTATCATTTAAAGAAAAGTATTAGATAATATGTATTGCGGTTAAGTGTTGAAGATAATTTTTACATAGATAATAGGAGTTCTACCATGGAAGTCAAGAATAAAAATCCATATGAGGTTTGGCTTAGTAAGAAACCAAGCATTTCATATTTTAAATTATTTGGATGCTTATCATATGTACATGTTAATTATGAGAAGATAAATAATATGGACCCTAAAAGTGTGCCTTATGTCTTCATAGGCTATAGTGATGAGAGCAATGCATACAAGTTCTATAACACTCAAAACTAGAGTACTATTGTTTTCTGAGATGTTATCTTTGTTGAGAGTGGCATATATGAATATTAGTACAAAAAAGGTAAGGATATTGCAAGTTAAAGGGGGGCCTCAATGGATAAATATTTAAAGAAAGAGGGCACACAAGTTACACCATAAACACCTATTGAGGTATCACCTACTCTTACATCAAGTGGCTCATCTTATACATCCCAAGGAGGAAATAATAAAAGTTTGTTACTCCCACATCCACCTATACAAATTTTGGATCAAAATTACAAGAGGATAAAACTTGGCTTCAAGCATGATGTGGTAATGAAAATCAAATTGTTGATCAATATGATTATAAATTAACTTATTATGCATCATCTTGTTTTTCTATTGAACCTAAAACCTTTGATGAAAATTTTAAGCATAAATAATGGTTTGAATCTATGGAAAATAATATAGGATCAATATAGGACAATGAAACATGATATTTCATATAGCCACCTAAGTACAAATATAAAATGGTTGTAAAAGACCAAGTTCAATAATGATGACACTATTGACAAGCACAAGATAACATTGGTTGCTAGAGGTTTTATACAAATATATGGTGCTTATTATGAGTAGGTATATGCTCATATTTCAAGGCATGACATCATATGCTATTTCTATCCATAATAGCATAAAATATATGGGAAATAAATTATCTATATGTCAAGAGTGCTTTCCTAAATGAAGATATAGATGAAGAGGTTTATGTGGAACAACCACAAGGATTTGAGGTTTATGAAAAGAAAAAATGGGTATACAAGTTGAAAAGGGCACTATATTCTATTAATAAAGTTCCTATAGATTGGTATTAAAGGATTAATAAATGGTTCTTGGATAATGGCTTTGTAAGAAGTAAACATAATCCCACTCTATACATCAAAACTAATGATACTAATGCTCTCTATGTTTACCTATATGTTGATGACTTAATTGTTATAGGTAGTTCAAGAGACATGTTGGAGATCTTCAAGGAAGCTATGATGGCTAAGTTTGAGATGACTAATATTGGGTTGATGAAGTACTTCATTGGGATGGAGTTTCACCTATCAGAAGGTTAAATCTTCATTTGTCAATCCAAGTATTTTCATGATATGTAGAATAAATTTGGGGTATATGATTACAAAACCCATTTATACTCTAATTGCATGTGATACAAAGCTAATTTTGGAAGATGGTAGTCCCACGGTCTATGAGAAGAAATATAGAATCATGGTTGGTAGTCATATATACCTTATAACTACTATACTAGACATCACTTTTGCAGCTCACTAGTATCAAGATTCATGAGTAACCCATTCAAAGATATCTTCAAGAAATGAAGAGGATATCTAGGTATGTGAAGTGCATAGGGATCGTGGTATCCATTATATACTAGCCACGAATTTAAGATTTTATGGCTTCATAGATTTATATTAGAAATTTTCTATTGATAATACAAAATCTACATTGGGTGATTGTTTCACTCTTAGTAGTGGATTTATCTCTTGGATATCCAAGAAATACGTTGTGGTATTTTTGTCATATACAAAGGAAAAATATGTGCCTTTATCATTAGCATGTGCTCAAATAGTATGGCTGTGGTGATTTCTTTAATATTTTGGAGAGGCTCAAGGAGAGCCAACTCAAATATTTTGTGATAATGAAGGGGCAATTCAATTATCCAAAAATCTAGTTTTTTATTCAAAGACTAAATACATTGATTTGAAGCATCACTATGTGAGATATTTGGTGCAAGAGAAGATGATGAAGATTGAGTATCTCAAGACTAAAGATCAAGTTGTTGATATCTTGACCAAGGGATTGTTGAAGCAAACACATGCAAAGCTAAAGATGAAGTTGGATATTTCTCCATTTTGCATCAAAGGGGGGAATGTTGGAGATTGTGATGCAAAATTGATTAATTAAAAATTAATAATATTAATTATTAATTAATAATTTTTGTAATTGGATCTTATTTATGCAAATATATGGAAAAAATAAAAGTAATTATAAAATAAGAAAAACAATTCTAAAGATAGAAAGGTAATATAAAGAAAAAAATTCCATATGAATTGCATAATGTAAAGTTTCTATAATTGTAAATGGATGAGTGCTAAAAATAGAATTCTAAAAATAGAAAAGGAAGGTAAAAATAAAATAAAATAAGGAAATCATATATAGAAAATTCATGTTATTTTTGGCATGTAAGATGTCTATATGTTGGGTGTAAGGTATTTATTGTAATCAAGATTTAGTGAAATTCAAGAAGAATTCAAATAATTTAAGGAGGATTCAATTGAAGAATTCAAAGGGATTTAGTTGTAGGAATCAAGGAAGAACAAATTTGCTATAAGATCTAGTTTTAAGATAACAAATTAGATCTACAATATAATATAGCATAATTACTATGTATATTTGGGGCTATGTCATCTTTACTCAATGTATAAAATATTGATTTCTTGATTAAAATCAGACCTTAATTGGCTTTATATGAATTTGTTCCACACTTGTATTAACAATTTTAAGTTTTATCTTGGGTTTAAATGGAATAGGGGACCATGCATGCCCTAAAAAAAAATCAATTTTATCATTGGAGAAGCTCAGCTTACTATGATATAGAAAAATTGGTGGATTCTCTCATCTTCGACCTAAAATATCCATTCTATGTGGAGCTCTCTTTACTTTTGAGACATATTTCATTGGGAAATTACCAAGTACTACCCTTTATTCTAATCCCATACATGAATCTTAATATTACTAATTGATAAAATTACATTCTACTCAAGACATAGTTAACTAGCAATCACAATTCTATTTGTACCTTCACCATAATGATACAGTCATCCACATAATCATAGAACCAAAGCATAGTGTTGGTCACATAAATAAAGAAAAAATTTCATACTCATTTAGAAGCAACAAGTCATAGATAATATCAATATTATAAACATGAAGGTCCATTTTTACTTTGTAAATTTGTTTCTTTAAAACTATCATAAACTAATTATACTATGATGGTGGCCTACCTTTATCTTAAGATCTTGATTTAAAATATATAATAATATCAAAAAAGGTATTATTTGATTAGGATTCCTTCTAGAATATGATTCATAGGTGAAATCTTGACAAATATAGTTCTAAATAAATTATATGTATTTTAATGTCATTCCCAAATATCTCATATTTAATCCTAGTCCATATATCATCTCCTAAGTGTTGCTTCTCTCTCTATGTGCATGTTACTATTTTGATCTATATTTGTATGTAATTATTATGTGCAACTTATTCTCTTTTAACTCTTTTTGCATGAATCCTTTCCTCTATGTACTTTTTGTTTCATATCTTCTTCTATTCACTCTATTTTTTTAATGCTCTATCTCCAACTGCATGTCACTTTCTCTCATTGTGTAACACTTCCCTCTCTCAATACATGCAACTTATCTCTCTATTCTATTTCAACAAATTTTTATTTGGATTTCCAATCTACCCTAAACTTACCAACTTGTCAATCCACTACCTTCAATGTTGGATACATCCTCTAGTAGGGTAAGTGTCCTTATGCCATACCATCATGACTTGTACCTTTCCACATTATCCAATTCTAATATTTTAAACACATGATGTGAAAGGATGGGATAATATATATCTTAATTATATTTCCAAGTTAAATATTAAATTATAATTCTATTAATTCGTCTATTGTATCAAGGAAAACTTATTAAATTGTGTACTTTACTGGTCAACCAAGGTACCTTCATGTGAAATAAGATGGATTGACATGTATTCAAAATATTATTGCTCTACATATTTAAATTTTATATTATTTGTCAAGATTAATGGATATATTCAAGGTGGTTTATATCTTATGAGAATATTTCTATTGTCTTTTTATAAATTACACTCCTTTACATACTACATTACACACACATCAACTTTATCTTTATATAAACAAGCACAACACATGCATGACAACTATCAATCATACCTTATAATCAATGATTAAAATATGTATAGTGGTAATGCAAAACTATCATCATTTCTAGGTTACATTTTCATCCACAATAGTGATCCAAACTTGTGAAACACATGTACACATGGTTTTTCATATGGTTAGTACAATTTATTTATAATAATCATAAATATATAACCCTCCATTTCAAATTTTACTCATCATGGTTCATACATATATTCATCATAATTCAATAATAATCTATCTTAGTCCATATATCACCTCCCAAGTGTTGCTTTCATTTTTGTGTACATGTTATTCTTATGCACCTCTCTCTATGTGCAACTTATTCTCCTTTTACTAATTTTGCAACTTATTCACCTTTTTCTATGTGTTCTTGTTTTATATCCTCTCCTATTCACTCTATATTTTTTACACTCTATCTTCAATTGTGTGCGGATTTATCTCATTGCATGACACTTATCTTTCTCAATATATGCAATTTCCCTCTCTATTTTATTTTCAATATTTTTCTATTTTGGTGTCCAACATACTCTAATATATCAACTTGTCACTTTAGTACCTTTCATATTAGATATATCCTCCAATTATACAAGAGTAATTATGATGTACCATTATGAATTGTACCTTTTCACCTTATCCCATTCCAATATTCTATACACATAAAGTGAAAGGAGATGATAAGATAGGTTTTAGGTTTTTTAAGGGCTATTTTATGAGCTTAAAGTCTAATGTTTGATGGATTAGTTGAAAAACACCTATGTTTCTCCTAATACACTTATCTAACTAGCCTTAACATTAATGTAGCCCTAATGTAACATAAAATATGCAACAATTAGTGCTTGAAGCTAAAGTTAATTTTTCTTTAATGAGGAAGTAAATGAAGATTTATATTTAAGATGAAAAGGTATAAGAAGTAATGTAGAAAACAAGTCATAAATGCAACTATATAATATTTTGAATAAATGCTAAAGATTAACATTTTAGTTGGTCCCCTATGTGATTAAAATTAAACTAGTTCATTTTCTTCCTTTTCTTTATTTTGCTAAATAAATAGAAAACAAAAACTAATCTAACCAAATATAAAGTAAAATACCTATCCTAAATTCTTGAATGAAAAATACCCAGGTGTTGTAGGTGAGTTGGAGAGGAGAGGGAAATCCTCCAAGAGAGGTCCCAGGTTCAAATATCCACCCTACCAAAAATTTGAATTGGGTATCCAAAATCCAATTGATAATGTTGGTGTGGGCAGGGTCGGGTGCAACTCCCGAGTGACTTTGACAGTTTAGAACCCCCTGTTCATGGTCTCTCAGACCAATGTGGCCCCACAAGGGGTTTTTCGCTTTAAAAAAATAAAAAATAAAATAAAATTCTTGAACGACAAATACTAATGGTAGCAAAACCTATTTTTTTCTCAAAGGTAGAACCACCAACAACACTTTTGCTTGTTGATGGTACTTTTAATCAACCTAAAAAATAGTTTAAAAAATGTATGATCTATGGCATAAGGGACTATATATTCTAGAAGAGGATTATAAACTCCCTTGAATAGCAATAAATGCCCTATTTAGATATATAAAAGGACAAATAAAAAGTGGAGAAAATAAATTCTTATCAATAAAAGTGCCATAGATTTTTGATAGTACCATTGATGTTTTTTCTAGATGTCAATGCTTTTATTCTATGTAAACCAAAGTGATAATAGCACCATTGATCCATAGTTTGGTTATGATTTCACTTCTAAGAGGAAAAAATAAATATTAAATGTAAGTAAAGTGGATTTTATTATTGCAATAATAAATATCTTTGACATGGAAGTATATATACCTACTAAATGATAGAAAATTAGAGATGTAATTGCTTGAAATAAAGATTAAATATGATATAACAAGATACTATTTGAATACAAATTCAAGTTAAGCTAAATTTATGGTTGGAATTGTGAAGGTCTTTCACTTGGAGTATAGATACCTACTAAATAATAGAAAAATAGAGTTGTAATTCCTTGAAATAAATATTAAAGATGATAAAACAAGATACTAGTTAAATACAAATGCAAGCTACAAGATTAGTTTAACATGCAACAAGATAAGAGATTAAATCTACAACACAAGGAGAGTGCTAAAAGTAGATAAGAGGAAAGATTACAACCCAACACAAGCTTGTTTTCCTCTTGTTTGTGGAAGCTTGTTGAAAGCTTGCTAGCTAGCTTGTGGAAACTTGAATGTTTAAGCTTGAAGGATTAAATTATTATAGACTTGATGATTGATTGAGTGATTTATGTTTGGATATTGATTTAATATTAATTTAATAATTATATGCTTCCAATAAAATAAAATTACTACTTGCAAGGATAGTCTACACAAGTTGTGGAAATATATTAACATAATCTTGCCATGAAAAGTGATAACTTCCTATGATTTTAGAGATATTTTGACACAAGTTTTGTTGCTTTAAAAATACCATGGATCGAGATATCCCAAGTGTTATATTTATAGGACACCACATATCATTAGGGGGAGAGTTACATTCAAGATGATAATATTGGAGATGGTAATTATTTTAAAGGGATCAAGAAGTCAATAATGGAAGAAGATAAAAAATCAAAAATCTTGGATTTGGGATTTCTATAGTGAGATATGGATAATATTTTGGGATTTGTTCCATTAATGGTGGGTGGCTTGAGAGGCTCAAAATTTCAAACTTCTTGATTTTGGTCCAGATGTTCAAAAGTGATATATGAAAAAAGCATTGGTGGTGCTTTGATGATGGTGTTTTTGTCATCATGACTATTGGAGGTCAAATATGGATGTGAAAGGTAAAAACTAAATAGTTTGGAAAAAACATTAATAGAACTATCACTCATGCTATGTTTTTTTAACTCTTGGAGTAATAAATAATCTAAATGTTGGCACAAGAAATGTTTACTCAATTTGGCTAATTGAAAAGATGATTGATAAAAAGATTGACAAACTTGAAGACTAGCCTTGCATCAAAATTGGTTGTCTACCTTCACCTCTTTTTGATGATTTTTTTGTATAAATTCTTTAAAAACTAACATAGATTCCCTAATTTTGATATAGGAAGAATTTTTTTCATGTATGTTCAATGATACAAGATGATTGATGTTGTTATTATCTACTCAGAAGTGATGTTAAAAATTGTATTATGGGTACCATTAAATATTGCTATACCTCAATGTGTCCCATCATGTTTTTGAGGGAATACCAAGTTGGACTAAGGAAATTCCACTTGATTATAATAAACATAGCTACAATGATGAAAAACTAAGGATAAATAGCATAAAATGACCCAAGAGGCCATATAGATAAAAGGTATAGAGGAAAACAATAAATCCATGCATAGAGGAGAGAAAACAAAGCACTAGAGACCTAATGCTAAAGCAGATTGTTATGGACCATTAGGTTAGATCAGTACACCACATGAATGTGGTACAAGAACTAGTAATAAGAGGAAGAGTGAGAGCACTAGTCAATGTTAAAATCTTGGCATTTTCTATTTTTCATCTAAAAAAATATGCCAAAAGAGGGTAGTGTAGTGATGATTTTGCATGTTGGAAACACTATCATGCTTTGATGATGTTTTTGTACCTAATGGTGATATTATTGTATGGTGGTGATTTTGTGCACTAGTGGTGCTTTTGCATGTGGGTTGGACTTTCATATAGAGACACTTTTATTCCTAGGTAGCATTAGGTAAGTTCAACATTTCTACTTAGCTTTTTTAAATTTTGGTTAGACTAATAAGGCATGGGGTTGGCTTAGATGTAAGTGCAAAATTATATATTTGAGTGAAGGAATATATGGACCCATGCATTGGAGAATATCTAGGTGATGATGTATGGCTATGCACTATTAGTGGTAGTAGGTCTGAAGTTAGGAGGTGTTATGGTGTAAACTCAGCTACAAGAGACCAAAAAAATGGACTCCAATCACATAACACAAATGCAATAATGGAAGAAAAATAAAAATTGATATTCTTATCATTCCTGAATTCACACCCATTCTACAAAATATTACAATCCATCATATAGCAACCAAAAACCAAAGAAACCCTAAAAACATTTTTTTTCTAAAACTGCTAAAAATAGATCTTCTTTCTAAAAACTTCTAAAAATAGAAATGAGTTGGATTGTGCCCAAATTCGGTGCACACATCCCTATTACAATAAAAAACCTTAATTTAAAATATTAGGTCTCAAATTAAGGTATAACAAAAGATAATAAACTTCTAACAACCAAAAAAACCCAAAAAATCTGGGGACCTATTCTAAAAGCTAATTTTGGGACACTAGATGGAGGATTTAGGTCCCTAAAACACTTTTGTTTTTAGAGTCAGGCCAATAAGAGATTTTCCTGATGTAGAACACACACACAAAACCACCTATTAAATTTCAAGGCCAACAAGCATACGGTTTACAAGTTATGGCTCCGACAAATTGCATCATGTTAACTATTAATTAATGATAATGATTTTTTTAAATAGAACATTTTAAATAATTAAGTGAAATTATGGGAGATGCATGATGTTCCCAAGAGGGAATTTCTATAGTACAACTATTTAAAATATATATACAAATATATACAACTATACACATAGAAATATTCTTAGATATTTGCCCAAGGGGATTTTAGTTAGCTTTTTCCTAAGGACTTAGTTAGCTACAATGATATAAATATATGTACACGCACATAAAGAAGAATAATTTACCTTTAAAAAAAAATTAAGGGACTTGTTCCTTCACCATAAGTCATTTTATTTTTCTTTACCCATATGAATTTTGTTTTAGCCTTGCTTGTAGGACCTTTGATTTAGCCTTGCCCATAGGACTTATTTTGAGATTTACCTTTAAATAAATACTTAAATGAATTCTAATTTACCTTTAAATAGATGCTTAAAGGACTTCTACCTAGGTTGATTTACCTCATACAAAAGTGTTATAGAGGAGTCATATTTTTTTGGTATAGAAATGAATGATGCATCTGCTAGGAGGACAAATCCATTATTGATTATTTGCCAACCATGCATGGTGATACATGTAAGATAATACATTATGATATTAATATTATTATCTATACCTACAAATCTAATAATATTCATCATTTAATCATTTATAATATAGAACAATTTTATTTATTTTATTATCAACACCTATGAACCTCATAATATTCGTCATGCAAAAAGAGATTAGTAGTTTTAAAGAATTGATTGATAAGGCTTGAGGAAATCTATATTGAGATAGATCATTATGCAAACCATAATTTGATTTACAAAGATGATATTGGAATAATTTTATTGCATAAGTAAAATATAGCCAAGTGTAGATTCAAATTTAATATCTCTTAAGATGCATTATGTGCATTGGTTCTTTAATTTTCTTGCCATCAAGTGTGGTGAGGTAGTAATCACTTGAAACAAACTTGGTGATTATGATGTATGGACCTAGCAAATTGGGCTCAAATTTTCCTTTGAGATTGGTTTTGGTATTGGTATTAATTTGATTGTTTTAAGAATGATATCACCTACTTTAAAGGAATTTAATCATACTTTCTTTCTATAAGTGTGTTTAAGCCTTTTATTGGTAGAATTATAGGTTCTCTAGGGTATGGATCTACTTTTTGTTAAGCACTTCCAACTAGCTCATATGGGTGAGATGATATTCATCTCCAATAAAGGATTTCTACAAAAAAATAAACAAGTATGGTACCTATATCTCAAAAGGGAAGATAGCTTTAATTCCATAAACCAAAGCATATGACATCACATTAGTGGAATTTTAGACACTAGTGTGATAGCCTCATAATGTAGGATATAACTAAAGAGGATAATATTTATTGGTTTTTATAATATGATTCCTATGGATATTGATAAGAGTCTTGTTATAATCTTCAACGTTTCCATTGCCTTAAGGATAAAGGCTTCAACTATTTGTATTGAATCTTGTATTTAGCATTTTTTTAATCCTTATTTTTGAAGGGTGTTCCATTGTTAGAAATTACCATAGAAGGAATGTCATAATGGCTAAACATGTGGTTTAGTATAAAATTAGAGACTTGGAATCTATTTTTTATGGCCAAAGAAATGGCTTTGAACCACTTAGTGAATATATCTATATTTAGGCCTTGGAATGGCCCTCCCATGAATCTATTTACAAATAACAAAACTCTATCAAAATTACTCTAGAAATATACACTCAATAAATTTTCACAAGCTTTTGGAGGAGCCTCTAACAAGAAAAGGAGAAGAACAAGTTGATATTGTTGGGATGCATATTTTCCCTCATTATCTTTGTTTATTTGACTCTATTTTTATTTTTATTTACTAATATATTTCATATTATCATTATTTTATGATCTAACAAGTCCATTATTTTACTAATTTTAACTATCATTTGTTGCTAATTTTACTAATGAAATAATGCATGTTGTTATTTCTTGACCTCTTGCTTTTATTTCATCAACTAGTTCATCTTATGTTTCATTTGATAAGTGCTCAATCTAGTTGTTAAAATTATTTATAAAATTTCATATAGTATAACAAGGTATTATTCCTTCTAGAAGTACCTCACATCCATATCCAACCTCATTACAAAGGATTTCACACTCTATCTACCTATTTTGCTAATAGAATCCAAATCATTGTCAACATGCTTATAGGTAGTGCTTTCATGCTTGTTGAACTTAAACTTGTGTACAATCATGTCCATAATATATTCTATGGTATACTAGTGTGTTCCCAATTTTTTTAAGTACTTTCATTCTTTGTAACAATACCTTTAAAGCATCTACATTCTATCCATCTATTTTACTTGTAGAAGCTAATTCATTGTCAACACGTATACACTTAGTGCTTTTGTTGTAGAAATTTTTCATGCATTTTCATCATACATATGGCTATAAATCCTTCTATGGAGCATTCTATCTACACCTAAGTACACGTCTATGATTTTTGCATTCTATCTAATTACTCTACCTTTAGAGGTGAATTCATTTTCAGCCTATATACAGGTAACATATTTGCATGAACTTTTCTCTCACACACTTAATCTCATTTCTACAATATTTTTTATCATTTATCATAGAACCTAACATATTTAGGTGTATCATATATCCATATTAGTCATATATTTGAAATTTTATTCTCTATCTACATATATTACTTATACAAGTGAAAACGCTACTAGCTTTCTTATAGGTAATATTTTTCCATTCATACTTTTATCATAGATTTACAATATTTTTTTGTTTTTATTATAACTAAATGGTATGACCAACTAAATAAGGAATATGTATATCTTCCTTGGGATAGGTAGATTCCCCTATACTAATATGGTTTCTATTTTGTATTTGTTTTTTAAGTTTAAGTGAAATCACTTGTGGGTCAGTTCTAGACAATGTTTTTGCAAGCAACAAATTCTTATATAGGCAATGAATTCCATTTGACAGAGAAACTATATGATTCTATTTATGAATTCCTATTTTTATTTTGGTAGTTTAGAGTCTACTTATTGCTTGTATTAATTGGTTTTTATTTTTTATTTTATCAGCAATTTTAGAAAAGAGAAAATTTAAATTTAGCTTAATTATTCTATTGTTCATATCTTAGGAAAAAATTGAAGTGCATGCAGTTTCATTAGGGTAAATTTTTTTTTTATGCATATCCTCCTTAAACCATTGCATTTAAATAAAAATATTTTTCCACTTTCTTATATTATACAATTAGAAATATCATATAGCGTAGGGTTGTCTTCATGTATAACTATTTTCTAACATCCATTTAATTTAAAATTGGGCTTAATAGGTTACAAAATTTTGGTCAGAGGATTCTTTATCTCCTTGGAAACATAGGTGTTTGTTAAAATATGCACAATATTAAACTTAGTTAGGCCCCATACAACACATACCCTAAACACATTGAGGTAAGATAAGTTTATTTTAGTTCTATCACATTGTTGAGGAAAATCATAAACCGCTACTTTTTATATTTTAGTGAACCAACATGAACACCTCCATGGTTCCCAAATGTTCTTTCCCTAGACCAAGACTAATTAAATATAAATTTTAACCATAATTTTAATCAAAACCACTTAATTATGTGTGCTTAGTTATATTACACTAATTAATATTAATAATAATCTAAGTAAAGGTTAGTCCTATTAAGGGTTTCGATAACCCTTTAAATAACCACCATATGAATCTTAAGGGTATAATGGGTATATTGTGAGCCCAAAATGATAGCCTCCCATAAAGGGTCTCACACATACTTTAAGCCTCCCTATGAGTATATTATGGTGGACTAATGGGAATCATAAGGAGAGTTATTATTACCTCTCATGTTCTATCTTGGGCCATGCACATAGTGGTCACTTCCACATACTATTGTGATCCCATGTACCGATTATCTCTCATGTACCTATTAGTATACTAGGAATTTTATGTATATAAGGAGGCCCCTAAGGTATATCGATCAGATAAATATATTAATAGAAGGTAATGTGAGGGTAAAAACAATCTCATTATTCTTCTCTTAATAAATTCTTAAAAAATTAAAAATTTAATTAATTGAACTTACCTATCATATGAAAATTTACCTAATGGCCTAAAAAATGTATAGCCTTTGTAGTGGGACTCATCCAATGGCTCATAATTTTACCCCTTTAGGAAATTAATTTGAATAAAAAACTCCCTTGGGGAATTCTAACATTAATGAGGATAAATAGGAATTTCATTCCTCACAATCTCACCATAACCCCCTAATAAGAATAAAATTTAACTTTATTGAGCACATTGCAATATTTTTTAATAAACATAAAGAGGTTATTTACAATATCCTTAGGGATAATAACTCTAATAAAAATTCTTCCATAGGGGATAATTCACTTTGGATCAAACCCAACAACTTCATTCTAATTGTATTTAAATAAATAAAATAATATCAATCAAATTTATAGAGATACTAATTAGAATATTTTATATTTTAATGCATTAAATACTAATTTTATAAACTATACCATGATCATTGCTTACAAATGGGATGGGACATCGAATGTTTCATCATCTTTGGGACATCATGTATCCATGACTTTACTTGATGAAGTCATAATGGTTAATGTAAGTTTCCCTATATCTCACTAAGAAAGTAAATTTATATCACTAGTTTGGATATACCTCCAATCTTAAACCCTTTTTTCAACACTTCTCCTAACTTCATCAACATAAATATGAATTTAACTCAAAATTCTATGCCCATAATTTTAATCATGGATATAAATTTGGTATGAACCATATGATGCCATCATCAACATAATATTCCCCAACAACTCAACCTCACTCTCACATCAATTATCAAGTTTCCTTCATCCCACAACAAACACCTTATGTGTCATCTAAACCATCACTTCTAAAATCCAAAATTTACCTCATAAATGGAGTAGCTAAGACAAAAAATAGCCTCTATTCAATAGTCATTCTCTAGCCAAAAGTACTCCTACAAGGACTTGTGTAATCAACCCCTACACCTCTTCATATATAGGATCCTTTTTCTCCCTAACTGCGAAACACCAAAATTTCAAATGTTGTATAAGGGAAAGAAGACATAATTAATCATCATAGATTATTTAGAATAGCATGTAGCAAGATTGCTTAAGACAAAATATTGCTACTTAAAATTTTCCCTAAATTATTGAGTGTTACTATCCTTGAGTGGTATTATCAAATTCCACAACATTCCCTAAATATATTTTAGTACCTATTTTAGATGGTTGTACAATAATTTTCTGTCTATATAAAAAATTCACCATTAGTGACCTATAAAAACTTAAACAAAATAAATATGAGAATTTTGTTGATTTCTTAGCAAGGTGTCAAGCCTTAGTAGGTTTACTCAATATGATCCCTCACTTAAATATATTTTAAGTATTTCTATAGGTAACCTCAACGAACAATTGTCCTTCTATCTAGAGACAACCAATCTATCTTCCTTTGAATACATGGATGACAAGGCCAAATCTATGGAAAATACTCTCCTTAAAATAGGGTAATTGAAGGCCAAAATCTCACAAGGAGTGTTAGAGAATATTACATTATTTGGTGCATGACAATATACCACCTTGGTACAATATTATATTAGGTGTGTGTCTTAGATTAGAGTGTGATTTTATATTTCATGTAATGTAATAATATGTAGGAAATACACAAAATTCATTTAATCATGTGTGCAAGTGTTGTGAGTGAGTATCCATTATACAAGAGTGTACATATATCATAAGAATAGGAAATTGAAGACTTTAAAAGAAGAGTTAAGGTCAAGAGTGCACCATATGAGGAGTCACATACTATTATATATTTATGACTAAGCATTGTAATTGGTATAAAAAATACATAGCACATAACATGCATTAGTAGACCTTTATTCTATATCATTTTTACCATTTTCATGAGCTTTGTTATGTGATTATTCTATGAGTTATTTATGAGTTATTCATATCTATATTGTGTTATTTACATTGCAACTTTATTTGATCCTGTTATTACTTTCTTGTGGCTATTTTCTTTAAGTATTAAGGCTACAAAAGCTATAGTGGTATCAAAGCCACAACAAGTTTACTTGCATAGGTTTTCAAAAGTTGTAAGTAGTACAAGGATATTTTTACTAGTTAAAGAAATACTAGAGAAGATAATTATGATACCACTGGATAAGAAAAACTAGTGAAGATAGTATTTCCACTATGTTGAGGAAAAACTAGTGAAGGCAAGAATTAATACCACTAGGTTGAAGGACAACCAGTGAAGATTTAAAGAGGTAGTTTTTAGAGAACCAACTCAAGAAGAAAATTTGGTCATTGCTATTGTTGCTTTAGATTATTGAAAAGTTTTATAGAAGTTTTATATTAATGCTAGAGAATTTTAACTAAGTTTTTACTACAATGAAATTTAATCTTCGAAATATGAGAAGCTTCCTACAGTGGATAGAGAAGATTTTCATATTTGATTGCTATAAGGTAGTGAGATTTCTTCACACAGAGATTGCTTTGAGTTACAACTAAGTTTTAGATATTGTAATTGATAATATTTTGGAGCTATAGAAGAGAAGTCCCATTAAAAGCAAATTCAGATATCAAAGAAAAAGGTCCTACTGAAGATTAAATATAGAGAAGAAGACCTATTGGAAAAGGTCCAAGATAAAGGTTTATTGACCCTTAGAAAGAGAAGATACCATTAAGGAAACCTTAAAGGTAGAAATAATACTTAAATATAGAAAAGAGTATTGAGTATAGTCCTAGCTAAAGGACAATACATAGCACATTGAAGACAACATACTGATAGTCCACTTTGGATAGTAAAGTTAGAAGATTTAGGATAGCAAAAGAGCAAGGTAGTATTTGGATAGTAAAATTAGAAGATTCAGGATAACAAAAGAGCAAGGTAGTATTTGGAAAGAAAAGAGTGCAAACCACAAGGGCAATATTGAAAGTGAGTGAATGCCACAAAGTCAATATTAAAGTGTTTGAAAGTCACAAGGACAACATTAAAGAGAAAGGTAGCATTTGAAAGCCATAAGGACAACATTAAAGGAACAACAAGTTTAGAGAACGTAAGGAAAAATTTATAGTATTGCCATAAACAAGTGAAGCATCACAATAGCATCACAAAAAGAATAATTGAAGATAGAGAAGGTAGCATATTCAGTTAAGAGAAAGACAAAAATCTCAAAGAACAATTTTGAAGGCAAGAAGAGATTTTCAAGATAGAATAAAAAGAAAGAAGATCTCTAGAAAAGTGTATTCACACCAATTTTAGGATAATCGTTGCCATCCAATGACAAGCCCATAAGGTATAGTGGAATTCCATTGAAGGAAGTTTTAGTAAAAGTTGTGAAAGCATAAGGAAGGCAAGTATCTTGCCAAATTTTGAATGGTAGGGTAGCATCTCCTACAAGCAAAGTGAAAGGCCATAATAAGTGTCATAAGAGCATTTACAAAAAGGTGCAAAGTAAGAGAAATAGAGATAGTATATCTCTATAGAATTGGTTAAGAATAAGCTTCTAAAAGAAATCAACTTAAGGTATCCAAGACAACACATTGCTTAAAGTCCACAAAGGAATATTTAAGTTTTGGTTTTAGCCAACATAAAGCCACAAAATTAGGGCAACAAAGTTAATGTTCCAAGAGAATGTAGAAAGTGTTTTTTAGAGTACAATCTAAGGAAAAATGAAAAGTGTTCTTATCTACGTATGCTTTTATCTGTAAAATAAAAATTATTGTAAGCACCATGTATATCAAAAATGTGTCATTGCTAAAGTAAATAAAGTGAGCGTCATTGTTGAATGAAAGAGAGTGCCATTGCTAAATGAAAAAGAGAACCAGAGAACATATTTTCTAAAGGAGAGAGAAAATTTGCTAAAGGATAGAGAGTGTCATTATTTAAGGAAAGAGGGTTTCATTGCTAAAGGGAATGAAAGTGCCATTATAGGAAGACAATGTAATAGAGCTAAGAGAAGCACTATGACAACATAAGCCATTATCATTGAGTGAAATATTACTACAACATAGGTGGTAAGCATGAAAAATCGAAAATACATACCTTTAGAGATGGCATAACATGGAAACCAAGTCTACTCAAGCAATGGATGTGAAGCATAAACCCAAGAGCTATTCAGGTAATGAAGAACAAGAGTGTAGTAGTCAATATTGAGTTGCACCAGTCTGATCCAAGCAACATTGAATAGAAGGGAAACCAAGTTAGTTTTGCAATAGAAATAATCAAGCATCAGTAAATGAAGTCTACACCTACAAAATAAATTTAGCAACATAGATAGATAATAAGCATAAGTGAGTGCAATAAGGGAGACAACAAAAGGATAAAGGTATAGTTTCCATTAGAGCTACACTTAATTCATCAATAATGTAAGCATTGCTTAGTCACCTGAGATGAATGTAACAAGGAAGACACAACATCATTTCTTAGTGTCATTACATTGTCCATTGCAACCATTACGAAGCAATTGAATGCAATGCAACAACATCTCCCATCATAGTTTGAAGAAGGATAGTGGAACGTCACTAGTCATAGTCAAAAAGGAGAATTGAAACATTAGGGTTTGGAAAATTGAGTGTCAACTATCAATGAAGAACACAGGCTTATACTGAGAGGGGGGTGAACAATATAAGACCAACTTTTACTTTTCTTTCCCAAACAATATTATCCAATATTATCAATGGAAATATCAATAGCAATAATCAAAGCAATGCACAAATCATCACACACAAGAGAGACACCAATTTAACGTGGTTCACCCAATGTGGGCTACTCCACGGAGAAAATATTTCTACTAATTTTCTCAACAAATATTCTTGGGAATCAATTCCCTATTACAATTTTTATGGACCTCTATCCAAAGGAGACACCAATCCCCTATGCTCTGATTTGTGGATCTCTCTCCACAGGAGAACTCTTTCCCCTTTTCTCTGGTTCATGGAACTTGATCCAGGAGAACTCTATCTCCTCAACTGGTTTGTGGATCTCTCTCCATATAAGAACTCTATCTTCCCAATTGGTTCATGGATCACTCTCCATAGGAGAACTCTTTCCCCTTGCTCTGGTTCATGGATCTCTATCCATAGGAGAACTCTATCCCCTCTGCTCTGGCTGATGATCTTCTAGAAGACTTTTACCCCCACTGATTTGGCTTGTGGATCTCTCTCCATAGGAGACCTTTATCCCCACTACACTAGCTAATGGATCTCTATCCACTGGAGACTACTATCCTCTTTGCTCTATCACCTCTAAATATTGCTCTTAACTCTATCTCAAATATTCACCAAACTCTATCCCAAGTCTAGTACAAATCTGCTCTAACTCTACTCATAAATCTTCTCATAAATATACACTAATATCTATCTCAACTCTATCCTCAAGCCTTAACACAAAGCTTGATCAAATCACCAATCAACTCTATTCAGATCTACCCCAAGCCTTAACACAAATCTTGAACAAATCATCAATCAAATCTATTTAGATCTATCCCAAGCCTTAACACAAAGCTTGAACAAATCATCAATCAACTCTGCTTAGATCTACCCCAAGCCTTAACACAAAGCTTGAATAAATAAAACTTGCTCTTAATTTTGTTTCAAGTCTTCACAAGACTTTCTCAAATCTTCCTTCAAGTCTTCACAAATATTTTAGTATTCAAGTCTTCAGAAAATTGCTCATAATCTACCTTCAAGTCTTCACAAAGACTTGCTCAATTCTACCTTCAAGCCCTCTCAAGAACTTGCTCAATTCTGCTCTCAAGCCTTCACAAAGACTTGCTCAAATATGCTCTAGCACATGCTCAAACCTGCTCTAACACATGCTCAAAATAGCTCACAAGATATGCTCAATCAATCTCAAATCTTGCACACAATGCTATCAAATGCTTTGTCTAATCTTCAAAGTAATTCCTTTAACTTGAAGCAATTTAGACATATTCTATCCAAAATTCATTTAACCTCTGGAACATATAGAGAATGATGTACTCTATCAAAAACTCAATATGTTCTACTCAATCATTAAGTCTATCACTTCCACATGTCTTACTTTTATTGCTCTTTTAAAGATAGATCTAGTCTAGCACATGACACCTATCTTCCTGATTTGCACATTCACTTTCAGTATCACTCAAAACCAATGCTCAAGAGTTTCACACAATCATTCAACCAATGAAGCACAACTTGCTTACAAACCCTAACCAAGTGTTTCACACTTCTTCCAACAAAGAGCACAATGTAGGTCTCAAACCCTAACTCAAATAATTCATAATCTCTATCTCAAATGTTCTCAAAACATTCAACAATGAAGCACATAAAACTCACTCAAATATTTCCAACAATGCTCATCAAACAATCCTTTTCACTCCACCTTATGTTTCACAACATTCAATCCAACAAACACTTCAAACAAAGGATGATGTGCCCATACCTTTTTGCTTTGATGGAGATATATCTTCAAAACTTGTCTCACTCACAACCAATTCCTTTTGTGCCACTTAAAGGTTAGATAACAATAGTCTATCTCAAAACCTCCACATGAATATTCCCTCAACAAGATGCTCAAAGAATTCTAAAAATAATATTCTAGAATTCTTCTTTAGTTTTCATGGACAATGCAAAAACTCTCTCAACAATTTCCCTTTTTATAAAACAAGAATTACAATCAAATAACAAGACTTTTACACCTTTTATCTCCACTCTTTCAAAATAATTTTCACTCCAATTTATTTTCAAAGATAAAATAATTACAATGATAAATAAACCAATTACAAACTTATCACTCCAATCTTAGAAAATAAAATAAATGACATTTAACCCTTTAATTATAATGCCAAAAATATTTTCCCTTATATCTCCTATGTTTCAAATCATAGTTAAAATATCATCCACCAAATATCACTATAGCCAACAATTCAACAATATAGCGCATACCTTACAAATTAATCATGGTGCATACCTTTATAAAAAAATTAACTTGCTTTGTCATGGATGGGAATCGACCCTCCGACCTCAACCCACCAAGCGCAGCACTCGACCGCTTGTGCTAGCCAAGTGGTTGAGACTAAGCTTTAGCCTCACCCACTTTATACTCGTTGCCTCCGACAAATAAAAATTAAAACCTTCAATCCAACGCTAGGGGGAATCGAACCCCAAACCTTCCTTCTACCAATGACTAATGTAGGACCCACCTACCACTCGGGCTACCAGCCCTTGCTGCACCAAAGTGCTCACCACCTTTATTTTATTCCTTTGCCCTCATTCGTCAAATGAGAAACCTCCATGTTTCCCTTATCCTCTTCGTTCGAATTCTATCGCATGTGCATATACCTTAGTCATTCAAATTGCATTTTAATTATTTTATTTTCCTCCTTTTATATGCTTCCAAGGTGATTTCATGACGTCGATGGAAATTGTAAATGCCTCCAAATTAAATTTGATTTTTGGCACCTTTGCCAAATTCAAATTTAATTATTTATTTAATATAATATTTAACTTTAGGTTAAATATTATATTATTTAATTTAGTATTAAATAATACTTTTGCATGGGGGTCTTCATCAATTCTTTTTTCTTCTTTTTAATAAGCCCTTCTAGCTTAATTATTATAATATTAAAATATTATAATATCTTCTTTTCTCTTTAAAACCATGGGGGTAATCTTTTGTCTTCAACCTTTTAGCCAACCTTTTTGGCTTATAATATAAAATATTATAACCAATTCTTTTACCACTTTGCTTGTACCAAAATGGACTTTGCCTTGCACCAAACACTTGACATCAATGACAACCTTATTACTCAAAATTTCCAACAATCTCCCCCTTTTTCATTGATGGCAACCCCTTTTTTAAACAATCCTTTTTCCAATTCTGCTCCTCCTAAGAAACTGCTCCTCCTGATTGAATGCTCTCCCCTAACTCAAATCTCTCCCCCTTTGTCATCAATGGCAAAGGGACTCCTTTGGGGCTAAAGATAAGACTCTTAGCTCAGCCCCCTCCCCACCTCCTCTCCTTGAGGTGATTAATTTTGGGGTGGGAGTAAAACTACTCCCAACATACAATGCTCTTTTTCTTTGTCCACCTTCTTTCTCAACATATCCTTTTGATTCTTTTGAGTGTCCCTATTCTTGCTTGTCTCTGGAAATTATGTTCTACACCACTTGGCCTTATGCCCAACATTATTGCACTTATAACACTTAATGTTGTGGTTCCTAGAAGGTGCAAATATCTTGAAGTTCCTTCTGGTGAAGCCATACCCATTCCTATCATGAACCCTGCAATGAATTGCTTTATGACCAAAATGATTACAAGAGTAGCAATACCCTTGAAAGAGATGTCCATTTTTGAAATTTCTCTTGGTAATACCATACTCCCTCTTTCCATGTGTCCTGTACTGCATAGCCTTGTGACCAAACCTGTTACATGAGAAGCAACATCCTTTGAAGAAATCTTGCCTTGGACCCACTGGTCTCTTAGTCCTTTCTTCTCTGTGATGATCCTTGTTCCTTGTTTGTGCATTGTTTCCTTTCTTGGTGAAGTTTTTTTCAACTTATCCTCATAAGTCTCAATTTCTCCTTCACTCTCTTCCTCTGAAACATCTTCCTCTTTTGAGCTTGAACTTGACCCTTCTTCTTGTTGCCCTTGTCCTTCTTCAAAACCAAGTCCTGTTTTGATAGATGAAGGTCTTTGTGCATTGATAATCTTATCCAAGGTCTTTGAAATTTTCCCAAACTTGTGTAGCTTGTATTTAGACTCTTCCATTTCCTTTCTTAGAGAAACTACCTCTTGTTCTAATCTCTCACATTCTAAGACTTTTACCTCTAGCTTTTCTTTAAATCTCCTTGTCTTAGCTATTGAGTTTGTTAGATCTTGTATAAGCTTTCCTTTCTCTTCATCACATTCTTGAAATTGAGCCTTGAATCTTGAATTCTACTTTCTAACCTTTTTCAATTCTTTGAGAGTAGCAATAAGTTCTTCTTCTAGATCTACTACGCCTTCCTCTTCATTCTCTAAATCTTTCTCTACTTCTTGGTCTTCTAGAGCATCTTCATACTTTTTATATTTATCTTCAATAGGAGCACTTCCTTCCTCTTCTATTTCCAAAAAGAGAATTTCTTCTTCTTCACTATCTGAGGATCTTTCATCACTATCACTTGAAACCTTGCCTATCTTGTCCGCATAGAAACTCTTCTTATGCCTTTGAAAAAACTTATTTTCATGCTTGCTTTGTCCATACCTATTTTTCTTTTCATACCTAGATTTTCTTGCTTCCTTTTTCTTATGATCTTGTTTCTCTTCACTGCTACTACTTCCAACTTCTGGATAGTTAGATGCATAGTGACCATATTTACCACAATTGAAACACTTTACTATTTTTGTACCTTTTTTCTTTCTTGAATCCTTCTTGTTTCTTCTACCATAGTTAGCTTCTTCATCACTACTTGACACATCACTTGATTCTGGTTTCTTATATTTTGTCTTCTTTGTCACTTTGAAGGCTACCTCTTTCTTGGGAATAGGATCCTTTACTATTCTCATCTCATAAGTTATGAGAGTTCCATGTAACTCATCCATAGTCAAATTTTCAATATCTCTTGTTTCTTCTATGGCTGAAACCTTTCCATCATACCTCATAGGAAGTGACCTTAAAACCTTTTGAGCAACATCAGATTCTTCAATTTTAAATCCAAGTCCTCACATGGTGTTAACAACCTCATCCACATGAAGTAAGTATGCAACAATATCTTCCTCTTCTTTCATCTTCAAGTCTTCAAATGTCTTCTTGTGATTTTGCAATTTTTCCATCTTGACCTTTTTATCTCCCTCATATGTTTGCTTCAATTTTTCCCAAATATCTTTTGCTGATTTGCAATGCATAACTTTTACAAACTCTACTTCATGTAAACCACTTAATATTGCATTCTTAGCCTTGGAATTATTCACATGCAAGAGCTTACCATATTTATTTATGGGAGGATTTGTTGTAGGTGTGAATCCATCCTCAATTGCTTGCCATGTCTCATATCCTTGTGCCATCAAGTAAGTCTTCATTCTTATGCTCTAGAAAGCATAATTGTTCCCATCAAACAATGGTGCCTTATTTTTTGAAGATCCACTCTGAGATGCCATCTGTGTTCCTGTACACTCTTCCTTCAAGTTGTTAGACTCTTTCGAAGGAACCCACTCTGATACCAATTGAAGAACACATGCTTATACTAAGAGGGGGGTGAACAGTATAAGATCAAATTTTACTTTTATTTCCCAAACAATATTATCCAATATTATCAATGGAAATATCAATAGCAATAATCAAATCAATGCACAAATCATCACACACAAGAGAGACACCAATTTAACGTGGTTCACCCAATGTGGGCTACTCCACGGAGAAAATATTTCTACTAAATTTTCTCAACAAATATTCTTGGGAATCAATTCCCTATTACAATGTTTATGGACCTCTATCCAAAGGAGACACCAATCCCCTATGCTCTGATTTGTGGATCTCTCTCCATAGGAGAACTCTTTCCCCTTTTCTCTGGTTCGTGGAACTTGATCTAGGAGAACTCTATCTCCTCAACTAGTTTATGGATCTCTCTCCATAGAAGAACTCTATCTTCCTAGCTGGTTCATGGATCACTCTCCATAGGAGAACTCTTTCCCCTTGCTCTGGTTCATGGATCTCTATCCATAGGAGAACTATATCCCCTCTACTCTGGCTGATGATATTCTAGAAGACTTCTACCCCCACTACTTTGGATTGTGGATCTCTCTCCATAGGAGACCTCTGTCCCCACTACACTAGCTAATGGATCTCTATCCACTGGAGACTATTATCCTCTTTGCTCTATCACCTCCAAATATTTCTCTCAACTCTATCTCAAATCTGCACCAAAATCTATCCCAAGTCTAGTACAAATCTGCTCTAACTTTGCTCACAAATATTCTCATAAATCTGCACTAATATCTATCTCAACTCTATCCTCAAGCCTTAACACAAAGCTTGATCAAATCATCAATCAAATCTATTTAGATCTACCCTAATCCTTAACACAAAGCTTGAACAAATCATCAATCAAATCTATTTAGATCTATCCCAAGCCTTAACACAAATCTTGAACAAATCATCAATCAACTCTGCTTAGATCTACCCCAAGCCTTAATACAAAGCTTGAACAAATCAAACCTACTCTTAATGTTGTTTCAAGTCTTCACAAGACTTGCTCAAATCTACCTTCAAGTCTTCACAAAGACTTGCTCAATTCTACCTTCAAGCCCTCTCAAGAACTTGCTCAATTCTCTCTCAAGCCTTCACAAAGACTTGCTCAAATCTACCTTCAAGTCTTCACAAAGACTTGCTCAATTCTACCTTCAAGTCCTCTCAAGAACTTGCTCAATTCTGCTCTCAAGCCTTCACAAAGACTTGCTCAAATATACTCTAGCACATGCTCAAACCTGCTCTAACACATGCTCAAAATAACTCACAAGATATGCTCAATCAATCTCAAATCTTGCACACAATGCTATCAAATGCTTTGTCTAATATTCAAAGTAATTCCTTTAACTTGAAGCAGTTTAGACATATTCTATCCAAAATTTATTTAACCTCTGGAACATATAGAGAATGATGTACTCTATCAAAAACTCAATATGTTCTACTCAATCATTAATTCTGTCGCTTCCACATGTCTTACTTTTATTGCTCTTTTAAATATAGATCTAGTCTAGCACATGACACCTATCTTCCTGATTTGCACATTCACTTTCAATATCACTCAAAACCAATGCTCAAGAGTTTCACACAATCATTCAACCAATGAAGCACAACTTGCTTACAAACCCTAACCAAGTGTTTCACACTTCTTCCAACAAAGAGCACAATGTAGGTCTCAAACCCTAACTCAAATAATTCATAATCTCTATCTCAAATGTTCTCAAAACATTCAACAATGAAGCACATAAAACTCACTCAAATATTTCCAATAATGCTCATCAAACAATCCTTTTCACTCCACCTTATGTTTCACAACATTCAATCCAACAAACACTTCAAACAAAGGATGATGTGCCCATACCTTTTTGCTTTGATGGAGATATATCTTCAAAACCTGTCTCACTCACAACCAATTCCTTTTGTGCCACTTAAAGGTTAGATAACAATAGTCTATCTCAAAACCTCCACATGAATATTCCCTCAACAAGATGCTCAAAGAATTCTGAAAATAATATTCTAGAATTCTTCTTTAGTTTTCATGGACAATGCAAAAACTCTCTCAACAATTTCCCTTTTTATAAAACAAGAATTACAATCAAATAACAAGACTTTTACACCTTTTATCTCCACTCTTTCAAAATAATTTTCACTCCAATTTATTTTCAAAGAACAAAGAATTACAATGATAAATAAACCAATTACAAACTTATCACTCCAATCTCAACAAATAAAATAAATGACATTTAACCCTTTAATTATAATGCCAAAAATATTTCCCCTTATATCTCCTATGTTTCAAACTATAGGTCAAAATATCATCCACCAAATATCACTATAGCCAACAATTCAACAAATAGCGCAAACCTTACAAATTAATCATGGCGCATACCTTTATAAAAAATTTAACTTGCTTTGTCACGGATGGGAATCGACCCTCCGACCTCAGCCCACCAAGCGCAACGCTCGACCGCTTGCGCTAGCCAAGCAGTTGAGACTAAGCTTTAGCCTCACCCACTTTATACTCACTGCCTCCAACAAATAAAAATTAAAACCTTCAATCTAGTGCTAGGGGGAATCGAACCCCGAACCTTCCTTCTACCAATGACTAACGCAGGACCCACCTGCCACTCGGGCTACCAGCCCTTGCTGCACCAAAGTGCTCACCACCCTTATCTTATTCCTTTGCCCTCGTTCATCAAATGAGAAACCTCCACGTTTCCCTTATCCTCTTCATTCGAATTCTGTCGCATGCACATATTCCTTAGTCATTCAAATTGCCTTTTAATTATTTTATTTTCCTCCTTTTATATGCTTCCAAGGTGATTTCATGATAATTGCAAAAATTGTAAATGCCTCCAAATTAAATTTGATTTTTGGCACCTTTGCCAAATTCAAATTTAATTATTTATTTAATATAATATTTAACTTTAGGTTAAATATTATATTATTTAATTTAGTATTAAATAATACTTTTGCATGGGGGTCTTCGTCAATTCTTTTTCCTCTTTTTAATAAGCCCTTCTGGCTTAATTATTATAATATTAAAATATTATAATATCTTCTTTTCTCTTTAAAACCATGGGGGTAATATTTTGTCTTCAACCTTTTAGCCAACCTTTTTGGCTTATAATATAAAATATTATAACCAATTCTTTTACCACTTTGCTTGTACCAAAATGGACTTTGCCTTGCACCAAACACTTGACATCAATGACAACCTTATTACTCAAAATTTCCAAAAATCTCCCCCTTTGTCATTGATGGCAACCCTTTTTTTTTAAACATCATTTTTTCCTTTTTCCAGTTCTGCTCCCCATGAAAAACAACTCCCCCCGACTGAATACTCTCCCCCTACTCAAATATCCCCCCCTTTGTCATCAATGGCAAAGGGACTCCTTTGGGGCTAAATATAAGACTCTTACCTCAGCCCCCTACCCACCTCCTTTATTTGAGGTGGTTAATTTTCAAGTGGGAGTAAAACTACTCCCAACATGCAATGATATTTTTCTTTGTCCACCTTCTTTCTCAACATATCCTTTTTATTATTTTGAGTGTCCCAACATTATTGCACTTACAACACTTAATGTTGTGGTTCCTAGAAGGTGCAAATATCTTGAAGTTCCTTCTGGTGAAGCCATACCCATTCCTATCATGAACCCTGCAATGAATTACTTTATGACCAAAATTATTACAAGAGTGGCAATACCCTTTAAAGAAATGTTTAAATTTTTTCTTAGTAATATCATTGTCTTTATTTCCATGAGTCCTGCAATGCATAGCCTTATGACCAAACCTGTTACATGAGAAACGTCCTTTGAAGAAATCTTGCCTTGTACCCACTAGTCTCTTGGTCATGTCTTCTCTGTGATGATCCATGTTCCTTTTTTTGCATTGTTTCATGTCTTGATGAAACTTTTATTCACATAAGTATCACTTTCTCCTTCACTCTCTTCCTCTGAAACATCTTCCTCTTTTGAGCTTGAACTTGACCCTTCTTCTTGTTGCCCTTTTCCTTCTTCAAAACTAAGTCTTATTTTGATAGATGAAGGTCTTTGTGCATTGATAATATTATCCAAAGCCTTTGAATGTTTTCCAAACTTGTGTAGCTTGTCCTTGGACTCTTCCATTTCCTTAGAGAAACTACCTCTTGTTATAGTTTTTCACATTCTAAAACTTTTACCTCTAGCTTTTATTTAAATCCCCTTGTCTTAGGTATTGAGTTAGTCAGATCTTGTATAAGCTTTCCTTTCTCTTCATTACATTCTTGAAATTGAGCTTTGAATATTGAATTCTACTTTCTAACCTTTTTCAACTTTTTGAGAGTAGCAATAAGTTCTACTTCTATATTTACTATGCCTTCCTCTTCATTCTTTAAATATTTTCTACTTTTTGGTCTTCTAGAGCATCTTCATACTTTTCAGATTTATCTTCAACAAGAGCACTTCCTTCCTCTTCTATTGCCAAAAAGAGAATTTATTCTTTTTCACTATCTGAGGATCTTTCATTACTATCACTTGAAACCTTGTCTGTCTTGTCCGCATAGAAACTTTTCTTATTCCTTTAAAAAAACTTATTTTCATGCTTGCTTTATCCATACCTATTTTTATTTTCATACCTAGATTTTCTTGCTTCCTTTTTCTTATGATCTTGTTTCTCTTCACTGCTACTACTTCCAGCTTCTAGACAATTAGGTACATAGTGACCATATTTACCACAATTGAAACACTTCACTATTTTTGTACCTTTTTGCTTTCTTGAATCCTTCTTGTTTCTTTTGCCATAGTTAGCTTCTTCATCACTGCTTGACACATCACTTGATTCTAGTTTCTTATATTTTGTCTTCTTTATCACTTTGAAGGTTACCTCTTTCTTGGGAATAGGATCCTTTAATATTCTCATCTCATAAGCTATGAGAGTTCCATGTAACTCATCCATAGTAAAATTTTCAATATCTCTTGTTTCTTCTATGGTTGAAACCTTTCTATAATACCTCATAGGAAGTGACATTAAAACCTTTTGAGCAACATTATATTCTTCAATCTTAAATCCAAGTCCTTGCATGGTGTTAAAAACCTCATCCACATGACATTATTTTTAATGCCCGAGCGATGAGCGGGAAGGTAGCGACAGGAGGGCACAGGAGCTGGAGCGCCAGCATTGTGAACCTAGGCACTGGCAAGTTGGAGGGCCGCAACAAGGCAGATGGAGGGTAGTCAAAGAATGGAGGCTCGACGGAGTTACCCGAAGATGGAGGCAGACGTGGGAAGGATCCGCCTGACAAAGGGAGAGACTGCCAACAAAAATCGTATGCAGAGGTAGCGGCTTATGAAACCCCAAATGGTATTTTCACTAAGGACCTCTTTTCATCCGAGGATGAACTAGACATCCCGGAGGAAATCCTATCAAGTTTCGTCGAATTTGAAAAATTTACCCTAATCGGGAAGTTTATTGGAGGGCGTCCCGATATGGAGACCATCCACAGGTGGGCGGTAGGAAAATGGCGGACCTTGGGTCATATGGAGCTAGCTGCCCTATACCAAGGTTTTTTTGAAATTAGGCTGAATAATGCAGAGGATTACTATAAAATTTGGCTAGGGGCCCATGGTTTATGGGACGCAGGAGTCTCTTTCTCAGGAAGTGGGGGATGGATTTTAACCCCGAAACCCAGAGTATTAATATTTCCCCAATATGGGTTAGGCTATCGAACCTTCCCCTTTTTTGCTGGCATGAAAATGTTATTAGGGGTATCACCCATTCCATTGGTGAGTTGGTCACCATTGACCCTCCCACTCGGGCCCAAACTAGATTTGTCCAAGCTCACTTTTGTGTCCTAGAAAATTTGGAGGCGAACCTTCCATCCTCCATCACTCTTTGGTCTGGAGGCTCTGTTCTTCATAAAAAAGTAATTAACTATGAAAATAGACAGGCCTTTTGCCCCCGGTGTAGTTCCCAGGGGCATCTTCAGTCAAATTGTCCTCTTCAAAAGTCGGGGATGAAGGGTGGGGCTTTTGGCAACCCCCCGGAGCAAGAAGGAAAACAACAAAAACACCCTATAGTGATAGTACCTGAGTCTCCAGATCCTTATGGGGTTCTCCTCGAGTCGGACGTCGTTCTGTGCAATGCAAGTTCCCAACCAGAACCTCAAGTGGAAAAGGATCAGTCTCCTTCCCGTATGTCTGCTCAGGCTGATTCCCCTATTTGTCAAAACCAAAAACCTCTCGAGTCCCTACTGGAAGAGTATCTGCTGGGCAAGAGGGACGAACAACATGGCAACATTAGTCCATGAAACACTAGAAGCCAAAAGCAAGGGGTGGATTTTGGCTGTGAAAGAAAACAAGGGCGACCTCCTAAAAAAGAAATAAGGGATAAGGAAATGGCAATAGACATTGCAAATGGATCCTAGCGGTTGCTTTTTCAAGAAGATTCTGACTCCCTGGTGGGTGATTTGCCTATCCCAAAACCTCCCATCCAACAAGGAAAGGGAGGCAAGAAAGTCTTTAAAATGTCCAGATGAAAATCCTCTCATGGAATGTGAGAGGTATTAACAGAGCGGCCAAACATAGGGTGGTGGCCAATCTCTAAAAGAAGTCTAACCCATCCATCCTCATTTTGTAGGAGACTAAGTCTGATGCCTCTGCCTCTGTCAAGGTTGCCAGGGCCATTTGGGCCAAGGCCAAATTCCTTTCCAGCCCTGCAATAGGTTCTATAGGCAGTCTCATGGTGTTGTGGGACTCTAAAAAGGTCGAGGGTAGTCTTCTATTGACTTCTAGTAGGACTATCAATGTCCTATTTCACTCCAAGGTTGATAATTTTTCATGGATTTTGACCAATGTTTATGCCTCAAACTCTACTTCGGAGCGAGCTGAGTTGTGGAAAACCATCTCTCTGATAAGGGAAAGTTTTGGTGACTTCCCATGGGTTGTGGGAGAGGATTTCAATTGCCCTCTTCATCCCTCTGAAAAGAAGGGAGGCACTGAGCTGGTCAGCCGTAGCATGGAGGATTTCAAAGATTTTGTTTTGTCCAATAATCTGCTAGACATCAAACTTAAGGGGCGTCCTTCACCTGGAGCACCAGGAGAATTAGGAGCAATCTCATCCAGGTCAAGCTCGACCGGTTCCTCATTTCCCATGAAGCTATTCCCTTCCTCGACGCTGCAACTCTCTCAGCTTTTCCAAGAATCGGGTCAGACCATAATACCATTCTGTTAGAGGCCATTGGCAAGCCTAGGTTTAAGATCCCTTTCAGATTTGAGTCCATGTGGATTTCCCACAAGGATTTCAAACAGTTGGTTTCAAAATGGTGGCAGGTGACGGTGGTTGGTTCAGTATCCAAAAGACTGGCCCTAAAACTTAATATGATTAAAAAGAACTTAAAGGCATGGAATAAGGAGGTTTTTAGCAACATTTTTTAGTCTAAAAGGTCCATCTCTAAGCGCTTGAAGAGTTTAGAGGAAAATATGGAGGTCGAAGGGTATTCTGAAGGCCTCAAAGAGGAGGAACGGAGCCTCCTGGTGGACTATCATTCCATTCTTGTTAATGAGGAAATGTTTTGGCATCAGAAGTCCAAGGATCTCTGGCTGAAGAGCGATGATTCAAATTCAAAGTTTTTCCATGCATATACCATGAGACACAGGGGGGCCAACAAGATCAGACAGGTGTTGTGTAAGTATGGGCACACTACCAGGGAGATTGAGGAAATTTGAAGCAAAGCAGTTGATTTCTTCCAAGATTTGTTGGGTGCTCCTCTTGATAGCGTCCTCCAAGTTCAAAAATCCTTGCTTGCTAATTTCCCTACCAAATTCCCCCATGAGGCAAGTATTAAACTCCTAGAACCTTTTTCCCATTTCGAGATTAAGGATGCTCTTTTTTCCATGCAACCAGATAAGGCCCCCGGGCCTGATGGGTTCCCCCCGATTATTTCAAGTTATGTGGGATGTTGTGGGGCCTAATGTCTATGAGGCTATCTTAGAAATCCAAGCATCAAGATCCATCCATCCAAAGCTCAACTCTACCTTCCTAGCTCTCATTCCTAAGTCGCCCGCCTACAAAAGTTTTTTTGACTATCGTCCCATAAGCCTCTGCAATGTTTTCTACAAGATTCTTACCAAGACCATTTCCAATCGTCTGAGATCCTTCCTCACCTATTTGGTAGGTTCAGCTTAGGGGAGCACCGTTAAGGGTAGAAACATCCTTGATGGCGTCATTACTATTCAGGAAACCCTCCATACTACCCAATGTTCCAAGAATGCTATGCTTTTCCTTAAACTAGACATGAATAAAGCTTTTGACAGAGTGGATAGGAGGTTCCTCTATGCTATCCTTTGCAAGTTGGGCTTCCATCATCACTAGATTGACCTTGTGAACAGTTGCATTTCCACTCCATCCTTTTCTATGCTGATCAATGGGTCCCCCACTAGATTCTTCTAGAGTGCTCACGGCCTCAGACAAGGTGATCCTCTATCTCCTATTTTATTCATTCTTTTGGCAGAGGTCCTTAGCTGGTCTTTGAATGAAGCCCTCCACCGAAGCAAGATTTTTGGCATTATGCCTACTTCCAGAGTTGATCCTGTCACTCACCAATAGTTTGTGGATGACACGCTCATATCCACTGGAGCATCTGTCACTCAGGCCAAATCTATCAAGCACATTATGTCCCGGTATGAGAAGGCTTCTGGCCAAAAAGTTAATTATTTGAAGAGCAAAATTTATTTTGTTAATACCCCTCTACATAGGCAAATTCGCATTGCCAGAATCTTTGAATGCACTATTGATTCCCTGCCTGTAACTTATTTGGGGTTGTCGCTAGTTTGTAATGGGCGAGGCGTTGGGAACATCTGGAATTCAATTTTGGAACAGCTTCATAAGAAACTCAGCACTTGGAAAGGCAAATTGCTGTCTCAAGCTGGGAAGGCAACCCTCACCAAAGCCTGTCTTCAAGGAATTCCCACCTATTTCATGTTTATTTTCATGCTTCCTATGTTTATCCATTCCAAAATCAAGCAAATTTAAAGGAATTTTCTCTGGTTCGACAGCGAAGAAAAATCCAAAATTCCTCTGGTAGCATGGGATAAGGTTTGCCTTCGAAAGGACCAAGGGGGCATGGGATTGAGAAGATCCAGGCTCATGAAAACTACCTTAATTACCAAACATGCTTGGATAATTCTTATTAATGCACCGACGAAATGGGTCAATATAGTTAAAAGAAAGTATCTTGGGGAAAATTCTCTCCTAGAAGCTGAGTCTCCTCATGAAGCTTTAGCTTTCTAGAAGACAGTGCTTCAGGGCCATTTGGTGATTAACAGGGGTGCTCGTTGGATCTTGGGGGATGGATCCACGATCCTTTTTTGGATAGACAGGTGGGCTATAGATGAAGCTCTCACTGTAAATCAAAACTTGGCTGGCTTGAGGGCCCAGATTGATCCAAACAGTCATCTCAAGGTTTCGGATTGCATTGACCGGAGTTCCCTTCCCCCTCGATGGAAACTTCCGAATATGGATGAGTTTGATAATGAGGTGAATTTCTTGTACAATGTCCTCCAATCGATGTTAATTCCTTCGATCATAAGAGACGATAGAATTATTTGGAGCAACACGCAGGATGGGCGGTTTTCTGTTAAGTTCGCTTATGATATTCTATCATGTGAGGCTGCTGTGGACCCCCGATGGAAAGAAATTTGGAGGAAAGGGATTATTCCTAAGATAAATTACTTTGCTTGGATTGCCTTTTATAACAAAGCCCTTACCATAGACAATCTCCACAAGAGAGGCCTTGCAATTCCCAACAGGTGCTATCTTTGCTTAGCTGACTGTGAAACATCCGATCACTTATTTTTGCATTGCCCCTTTTCCCATTCAGTCCTAAGCTATGTTTTTTCTTCCTTCCAAGTACTCTGGTGCTCCCCTCACTCCCTTAAAGATGCCTTCCTCTAATGGCCCAAGCCCTTTAAGAATTCTAAGCTCCGATTCCTTTGTGAGGCTACCTTTCACCATTCCATTTGGCAAATTTGGCTGGAGCATAATGCTAGAGTCTTCGACAAGATCCCTAGAATGGCTCCCTATGTTGCCCAGTGGGCCTTATCCTTTGTTGTTGAGAATTCAAAAACTATTCCTAGCTCCCGCCCTCACAATCCTTGGGAGGCAATTATTTTCAAAAGACTGGACCTTGGCTCCTCCTCTAGAGTTGACTCAGTGAATGGCCACAGGGAGGTCACTTGGACCAAACCTCCTTTGGGGTGGATCAAACTTAATTTTGACAGGGCTGCTAAAGGCAACCTGAGACCCACTGGTTTTGAGGGGATTGTCAGGGACCATAATGGGAAGCTAATATTGGTCTACTGTGAAAATCTAGGCCCTCAGACCAATCATTTTGTTGAAGCTCGTGGTGTGTTGAAAGGGTTGCAGGTCATATCGAATTATCCTAGGCATTTAATTATTGAAGGCGATTATCTAAACATTATCAACTACCTTCATGGCTCTAAAGACCCATTGTAGTGGGTCTTGAATATCATCCTCAAGGCTAGGATGCTCCTCTCTCGGTGCACCAGGTAGGAGGCGGGGCACATCTACAGAGAAGGTAACCGGGTGGCGGATCACTTGGCCAACAAAGGACTGATGACCATGTGCCCGGTTGTTTGGTGTTCTCGTTTCCCAACCGAGGTGGACAGTTTGGCCAAGGCAGATATTCCCTCATGATGAAGAATTTGTATCATAGGTCTTCTCCCAAAGTTTGTTGATATATTGTCTTCGACTATTATTCTGTTTTAATGTATTTCAAGATCAAGATTTCCAGGACTGTCCGTGTATTCTGGGGCCCTCAGGAATTTTGTATTTCCCTATATTTTTTATGAACTGCTCTATTTACCCAGCCATCCGGCATGAAATATATTTTAGCATGGCTGATTTTGTACATAAGGTTTTGGGATCCTTTATAAAAACCCACAATTAATCTATTATTATAATTAACAAAAAAAAAAACCTCATCCACACGAAGTAAATATGCAACAATATCTTCCTCTTATTTCATCTTCAAGTCTTCAAATGTCTTCTTGTGATTTTGCAAATTTACCATCTTGACCTTTTTATCTCTCTCATATATTTGCTTCAGTTTTTCCCAAATCTCTTTTGCTTATTCACAATGCATAACTTTTACAAAATTTGCTTCATGCAAACCACTTAATATTGCATTCATATCCTTGGTATTATTCACATGCAAGAGCTTACCATATTTATCTGTGGCAAGATTTATTGTAGGTATGAATCCATTCTCAATTGCTTACCATGTCTCATATCCTTTTCGCATCAAGCAAGTCTTCATTCTTATGCTCCATAAATCATAATTGTCTCCATTGAACAATGGTACCCTATTTTCTAAAGATCCACTCTAAGATGCCATATGTGTTCCTATACACTCTTCCTTCAAGTTGTTAGAATATTCTAAAACAAACCACTTTGATACCAATTAAAGAACACAAGCTTATACTGAGAGGGGGGATGACAGTATAAGATCAACTTTTACTTTTCTTTTCCCAAATAATACTATCCAATATTATCAACGGAAATATCAATATTAATATTTAAACCAATGTAAAAATCATCACACACAAGAGAGACATCAATTTAATGTGGTTCACCCAATGTGGGCTACTCCATGGAGAAAATATTTCTACTAATTTTCTCAAAAAATATTCTTGGGAATCAATTACCTATTACAATGTTTATGGACCTTTGTCCAATGGATACATCAATACCCTATGCTCTAATTTTTGGATCTCCCTCCATAGGAGAACTCTTTTCCTTTTCTCTGGTTCATGGAACTTGATCCAGGAGAACTCTATATCCTTAACTGGTTCATGGATCTCTCTCCACAGAAGAACTCTATCTTCCTAGCTGGTTCATGTATCACTCTCCATAGGATAACTCTTTTCCCGAGCTCTAGTTTATGGATCTCTATCCACAAGATAACTCTATCCCCTCTACACTGGCTAATGACCTTCTAGAAGACTTTTACCCCCATTGCTCTAGCTTGTGGATCTCTCTCCATAGGATATATTTGTCCCTACTACATTGGATTATGGATCTCTATCCAATGGAGAATGATGTCCTCTTTGCTTTGTCACATCCAAATCTTACTCTCAACTCTCTCAAATCTGCACTAAACTTTGTACCAAGTCTAGTACAAATATGCTCTAACTCTTCTCACAAATCTGCTCACAAATCTGAACTAATATTTGTATCAACTCTGACCTCAATATTTAACACAAAGCTTGATCAAATCACCAATCAAATCTATTCAAATTTTCTCCAAGACTTAACACAAAGCTTGAAAATATTAACAATCAACTTTGTTCTGATCTAACCCAATACTTAAAACAAAGCTTGATCAAATCATCAATAAACTCTACTTAGATCTGTCCCAATCCTTAACACAAATCTTGTTCAAGTAAAACCTGCTCTTAATGTTATTTCAAGTCTTCACAAGACTTTCTCAAATATATTTACAAGTATTTACAAATATTTCTTCAGTTCTACCTCCAAGACCTCTCAAGAACTTGCTCAATTATGCTCTCAAGATTTCACAAAGGCTTACTCAAATATACCTTCAAGTCTTAACAAAGACTTGCTCAATTCTACCTTCAAGCCCTCTCAAGAACTTGATCAATTTTTATCTCAAGCCTTCACAAATAATTTCTCAAATCTGCTCTAGCACATGCTCAAACCTGCTCTAACACATGCTCAAAATAGCTCACAATATATGCTCAATCAATCTCAAATCTAGCGCACAATGTTATCCAATACTTTGTCTAATCTTCAAAGTAATTCCTTTAACTTGAAGTAGTTTAGACATATTCTATCTAGAATTCATTTAACCTCTGGAACATATAGAGAATGATGTACTCTATCAAAAACTCAATATGTTCTACTCAATAATTAAGTCTTTTGCTTCCACGTCTTACTTTTATTACTCTTTTTAAAGATAGATCTAGTCTATAACATGACACCTATCTTCCTGATTTGCACATTCACTTTCAGTATCACTCAAAACCAATGCTCAAGATTTTCACACAATAATTCAACCAATGAAGCACAACTTGCTTACAAACCCTAAACAAGTGTTTCACACTTCTTCCAACAAAGAGCACAATGTAAGTCTCAAACCCTAACTCAAATAATTCATAATATCTATCTCAAATGTTCTCAAAACATTCAATAATGAAGCACATAAAACTCACTCAAATATTTCCAACAATGTTCATCAAACAATCCTTTTCACTCCACCTTATGTTTTACAACATTCAATCCAACATAAAAATCAAACAAATGATGATGTGCCCATACCTTTTTGCTTTTATGGAGATATGTCTTCAAAATCTATCTCACTCACAAAAAATTCCTTTTGTGCCACTTAAAGGTTAGATAACAATAGTCTATCTCAAAACCTCCACATAAATATTTTGTCAACAAGATGCTAAAAGAATTTTGAAAATAATATTCTAGAATTCTTCTTTAGTTTTCATGGACAATGCAAAAACTCTCTCAAAAATTTCCCTTTTTATAAAACAAGAATTACAATCAAATAACAAGACTTTTACACCTTTTATCTCCACTCTTTCAAAATAATTTTCACTCCAATTTATTTTAAAAGAAAAAATAATTACAATGATAAATGAACCAATTGCAAACTTATCACTCCAATCTCAGAAAATAAAATAAATTGCATTTAACTCTTTAATTATAATACCAAAAAAATTTCCGCTTATATCTCCTATGTTTCAAACTATTGGTCAAAATATCATCCACAAAACTACAGCCAACAATTCAACAAATAACACAAACCTTACAAATTAGTCATGGTGCATACCTTTATAAAAATATAACTTGCTTTTTTGCAGATGGGAATCGACCCTCCGATCTCAGCCCACCAAGCATAGTGCTTGACCGCTTGCGGTAGCCAAGCAGTTGAAACTAAGCTTTAGCCTCAACCACTTTATACTTGTTGCCTTTGATAAATAAAAACTAAAACCTTCAATCTAGTGCTAAGGGAATCAAACCCCAAACCTTCCTTCTACCAATGAGTAACGTAGGACCCGCCTGCCACTTGGGCTACTAGACCTTGTTGCACAAAAGCACTCATCGCCCTTATTTTATTCTTTTGCCCTCATTCATAAAATGAGAAACCTCCACATTTCCCTTATCCTTTTTCATTTTATTTTTTTTGCATGCGCATATACCTTAGTATTTTGATTTTTCTTTTAATTATTTTCTTTTCCTCCTTTTATATGCTTCCAAGGTGATTTCATGACGTCGATGGAAATTGTAAATACCTCCAAATTAAATTTGATTTTTGGTGCCTTTGCCATTTTCAAATTTAATTATGTATTTAATATGATATTTAACTTTAGGTTAAATATTATACTATTTAATTTAGTATTAAATAATACTTTTGGATGGGGGTCTTCGTCAATTCTTTTTTTCTTCTTTTTAATAAGCCCTTATGGCTTAAGTATTGTAATATTAAATATTATAATATTTTCTTTTCTCTTTAAAACCATGGGGGTAAACTTTTGTGTTAAACCTTTTAGCCAACCTTTTTGGCTTACAATATAAAATATTATAACCAATTCTTTTACCATTTTGCTTGTACCAAAATGGACTTTGCCTTGCACCAAACACGTGACATCAATGACAACCTTATTACTCAAAATTTCCAATAATCAAAAGAGCCAAGAACCATTGAACGTGTGAGTAGCCAACAAGAAGATGTTAGGAATCAAGCATCAAGTTGAGCATTATGAAAGAATATTAAGGTATTGCAATAGTGTAACATATTCTGAAAGAGCATTAATATCTACCCCAAACTATTGTGTACCATGTTCATAGGAGGAAGTCAAAATATTAGCAAGTTGAACGTTGGACGAAGAGCCACTTGGTAGAACCAAAGCAATGGAAAATTCTAATGCCAAGGTTAGTAAAATGTTTCATTTGCACACACCTAAGAAATACAAATTCACCATATGTAGAGCCAAGGTGATATGCAGAAGAATAGAAGGTGAAGGGTAAGAGTTTTGAAAAATCCATTTAGGAGAATTCAAATAGAGGTCCATGCAAATATCCTCCAACTAATTCTTGCATGCTCAAAGGAATAAGTAAAGTGAAACCATTTTCATAGTTTGCAGCATCCAAGATGCCATAAAGAGCTACATCCTCAAGGAGGTATTTTTAGGGTTTTTGGTTTATATTCTTTACTAAAGTTAAAGGAGAAATAAGTTTAGTTATTTTTTCTCTCTAAGGTTTAATGAAACAAAGAGGAGAGATAAGGATACTAATAAAGTATTAAAACCTTATATTCTTATATAATTTCTTTTGAAGTTCTAATTAGAAGTTATTTTATTTACTTTCTTAAGTTTTTGGAGAGATAAGTTAAAATAGAGTTGATTTATTTAAAGTTTTCAAATATATTTTGCAAATAATTTAATTGTGGAGAGATAAGGTATTCTACATCAAACATAGAAAAATTATATTCTCAATTTTATAGTTTCTATTCAATTAGGGAGACATAAGGTTGACTACACCAAAGGAAGTTAATGGAGAAATTATCAAGAGGGACTTATCAACATAAAAAACATTATGGAAGGATTCAAGATCACAATTCATTTAACTCTCTTCATAATTCTTATCAACAATGCAAGATAACATCAAATAGAGATAATTATGTGGTTCAAAAAGATAGAGATCTTTGGTACATATATTTTGGTGCTAGCCATCATATGACTAGCAATTTACAATGGTTTGATTGTCTAGAAGTCAAAGACAACTTCAGTTTGAAAATTGCAGATGGTAAAACCTATCTTGTTCATGGTTGTGGATATGTAACACCTAGTATATCATTTTTTGATTTTGTGTTACATGATGTCATGTATGTTCCTGGATTGACATCTAATATCATTTCAATGACCAAGCTAGTAGAAAGCAAAAGAATGATTGAGTTCAAATATGTAAATGGAGTTAATAAGTGTCTCATTAAAAATCAAAATGAGATAGAAGCTACAAGATCAATCAAGAATGGAATATATGCTTTAGACTCAATTAGCTTCTCTCAAGATATTTTTTTAGTTCAAAATAACATTGTTGAACATTTTGAGAGATAGATTATAGGAAATGAGAATCAAGGATCTTTCTATCAACAAAAATGTTGGGTCAATCCAAAATTCAATATGATGAAAAATATGCGAGGTCAACAAGTTACATTCCAAATTCATTTGCAAATAAAAGAAGAACAATATAAATAATTTAAAGAGGAAGGAGAACCATATCAAGATCTAGTTCACTATAAATTCATACCAAGATAAAGATTGTATTGAAGGCTAAAGCCTTGAATAACAAAATAATATAATATAACGGAGTGTTAGAGAATATTACATTATTTGGTGCATGCCAATGTATCGCCTTGGTACAATATTACATTAGGTGTGTGTATTAGATTAGAGTGTGAGTTCATATTTCATGTAATGTAATAATATGTAGGAAATGCATAAGTTTCATGTAATCATGTGTGCAAGTGGTGTGAGTGTAAATTTGCACAAGTGTCCATTATGTAAGAGTGCACATGTGTCCTTAGAATATGAAAGTGAAGATTTACAAATAAGAGTGAATGTCAATATTTAACCATATGAGGAGTCACATACTATTATATATTTGTTACTGAACATTGTAATTGGTATAACAAATGCATAGCACATAGCATGCATTAGTAGACCTTTATTCTATATCATTTTCACCATTTTTGTGAGCTTTGTTATGTGATTATTCTATGAGTTATTTCTTGATTTATTCATATCTATATTGTGTTCTTTACATTGCAACTTTATTTGATATTGATATTACTTTCTTATGGCTATTTGATTTAAGTATTAAGGCCACATAAGCTATCAAGGAGAAGTAAATTTCCACCTTTCACTCAAGGCAACAATATAAAAACAATCATGTCATAGGTTATGTAGTCACTAACTTGCACTAGAGCAATAATGTAATTTCCATAGCCACGCTTCAAAAGCTTATCCTATCCAAAGAACAAAAACCTAAATAAAATATAACTAAATTATATCAACCTCCTTCCACCATCCTAGAACATATCCTTGAAGCCAAGATGGTGGAACTTCCACCTATTAAGCCTATAGACCCCATAAGAGAAAAAGACTCATTTATTAAATCCTAATGAACATTTTGATTTCCATCACATCCACAACCATGCAACCAATAAATAAAGGGTATTAGGAATCTAATTCAAGGCCTAATAGATCATGGTCACCTTGTATTTAGTAGCTTTGTTTCCTAACCTTCATCAAATCAAGACCTTAGAATTTTTCAAAATATGTTACCAAAACAAAACCAAAAAGCAACAAACCATGTTTATTATAGGAAATTTCTATGTCCAAATTAGGATATGGTGGGATCACTCCACTCATTTAGTCCATCCTTTCCATAAACTAACACAAAAGTATATATTTATTAACTTTCCACTTTTCAAATAAATGATACATTAAGGTCCTTAATATTAAATAGCCAACTTATTAATGATAGGTCTTATTAATCTTATGTAGAGGGGGAAACTGCCCTACCATGTACAATTCCCAAAAGTTGGATCTACAAGAGAGAAGCCTTTTGGGGTGAACCATAGGGGCTGTGTTGTTCTCTACACTCGGTGCTAGGGAGAGAAGGGTTCACCAGGAATGGTTTAAGGACTCGCTCCAAGTCCTCTAGAATTTTGGGAATGTTTGATGTGTTCAGTTAAAAGCAATCACCTGAATTTGGCCTTTCTAGATCTATGCTATGAAAGATAAAGGACAATGCAAAAATACAAAATGCAAGAATACAAGAGCTAACCCTAGAATGATTCTTTCTTTGAATGCTTTCTAACCTAGGGTTTTTAAATAAACAATATTTAAGCAAGGGCTCAAGAAAGAATGCACAAACAAAATTAACCCTAGATGCACACTATATGTTGTTATCTTTTAAATGCCTAGAAATTAATATAAAATCAGATCTAGGGTTTTAAACCAAAAATATAAGCACTCAACAAACAACCTATAGTTTAATGGGAACACTTATCTTAACCGGTGGTTGATCCAAGATTTCATCCTCTTATCCAATGATATCAACAATTCCTGTTCCTGCAAGATAACTTAAGAAACACTTGAAAATATGATTAGTGTTAGGGGGCCTACTTAGGCCACTGTACAATAATTCTTGGAGGTGCAGTAGTCAAGCCCCCTAGGTCCTTTTAGATGACCTTTAAGAACAGAAGTAGAAATTGACCTTTGGATATTAATCATAAAACAATAGTGCAACAGAATACAAACATAATGCAGAGCATGCAACTATGATCAAAATGTAGTCTAAGATGCTATCATGCAGTTAGAAATATCAAATTACTCCTAGATTGACTCTGGGTAAAATCATGCTCCTTAGAGAGCTGGTGCGATAATGCATAAGACAAAGTCATGCCCCATCTAGACCGGGCATGGTTTTACCTCTGTAGAAAATAAACCCTAAGTTTGAGCCTACAAGGTCACACCCCATTAATACCTAGCGTGACTTCACCTGAGATGCAAAGAAAATAAAAGCAGAATGCGAAATGCAATGCAAACATCTAAACTAAATGAAAACACCTAGTGAATGGCGTAGAAGTAGGCAAAAGGGTTGAGACCTCCGAGTAGTTGATCTCTCCTTCGGGCTATGACACAGATCCACCAGAGCGAACAACAAATCAGATCAATGCAATAGAAGATAAAATTCACACTTAGGAGTTAGCTTGCTTGCAGAAGAAAAGGAAGCAGATAGAAAACAATTGCGAGCATGTTAGAATAATCGCATGTATAAATCATCAAATTGTGTCTCTAAAATGAGAGATTAAACCCTCCTTTTATAGTGAGTTTGAAGGTAAAAAGAGTGGGAAAAACCTAGGAAGGTCGATGCCAAAACATGCCAACTAGAAGAATTAGGGTTTCCATGGGAGAAACCCTAGAAAGGTGAAATCGCGCCCCATCTCGACCGACTGTGATTTCACCTATGCGAAGTCATGCCCCATCTTAACCGGGTGTGATTTCGCATAGAGGAGAAAAAAAGGAAAAACAAAGGGAAAGGGGCCTATCCCATGCCTTGGGCAAGTGTTGGAGGCCTCTTAGAGGGTTCAAGGAAGATTGCCCACTAAAGTGGGTCAATTTTCTATGTCTACATTTTTCCCCCTCTTTGACGCATTTATGGCCTAATAAATGTGTCAAAGAAGAGATGTAAACACATGCTCAAACAAGAAACAACAAGCAAAAATGGGGTAGCTGGTTTAGAAGAAAGGGATGGTGCAAAAATAATGTCATTCTGGACACTTTCTTGTTTTACATGTAAATCAAGGCATTAGGGACTTTAATGCCTCTATAGGTCGGGGTGCCCCCTCAAGTTTTGTGAGGGAGAAATTCCTCATAAAAAATAAAAAATGTAGACATAGAAGAAGAGAGAAAAAATTAAAAAACAAAGAAAAAGAGGGTAAAAAGAAATAGGGTTAAAAGTGAAAAAGGGTAAAACCCTAATTCATTTTCACCATGCAAAGGAGGAAAAAGAGAGCTCTGGGGAAAAATGGTGATGGTGCTACTGGTGCACCATTCAATTATTGTGAGAGGTGAGGCTAGCATGGAGGTGGACCGAGCATAGGTAGACCCAAAAACCATCACCTTTATGCAAATTTTTGTTTGTTTTTTCATGTTTTTCTAGATTTAGGATTTTTAGAAATTCATCATCGTGAAGGGCGATGATTTTTGCACTCGACCGGGGTGCAGACTTCATGGCTCGATCATGATTTCACCCTGGTTGACGTGCAGTGAAATCATGCTCGAATAAAATCAGGCATGATTTCATGAAATCACATCTCCTAAACAAGAGGCACGATTTTTCTTCAACGAAATCGTGCACCCAAAAAATTGGGTGCGATTTTGTCGAAGAGAAGGAAGGGAAAGAAAGAAAAAAAGGAAAGGAGAAAATAAAAAAAAGAAGAAGAAGAGGGAAAGGCAAGCAAGCTAAGCAAAGTACAGAATACTCAATTTAATTGACTATTATTTTTATTTTGATGTATTTATGATTTTAATATGAAACTGATAAATTTTATTTCTTTTTATGGATGTAGCTTGGTGTACTTAAGAGTCGGGAGTGGTGAGTAGGCTCACTGGAGGTGGAGCTAGATGCACTGGGGCCAATGGAGATGGCTTGACTAGAGGTGGTGGGGCTAGGCCACCTAGTGAGGATGCCTCACATTGAGATAGATAGGGCTTTGCTAATAGCCCTAGTAGAGAGATGGTACCCAGAGTTATCTACCTTCTAGTTACCAACAGGGGAGCTGACTATCACACTGGAGGATGTGTGGTAGATTTTATGCATTCCCATCAGGGGAGCATTATTTTATAGGGCATGAGGATGGCCAACCACTCTTCAATTATTTTAGGAGGCTGGGCCCACCAGGTGCGAGAGAGCACCATTGTAGTCGATGATCTGGTGGGTAGATATGGGGTAGACCCACTGATGATCATGCTCTGTGGGGTGGTGGTGGGGCTACTAATGTGCCATACTAGTAGGTGATATCTACCATGGGCCATGGTAGGAGTAGTGGTAGACATGCGAGACCAGGGAGTGAGGTTCGCATGGGGCCCATATGTATTGGCCCATTTGTACAGGATGTTGTACAACATCGTGTACAAGTGATGTATATGGTTAGTTTGTATGACTTTGCTCCAGGTGTGGTGCTAGGAGCACATAGCATTTTAGATATTGCATGCACTACCAGGTCCATTACCCAACTTAGAGCAACTAGTAGCATACATGTGGTTGAGGTCCCTTGAGAGGTCCATGAGGGCCTATGCTAGGAACCTACCACTAGCTAGGTGGGTGATCAATGAGCTTTGGGAGGTGAAGATCATCTAGAGACCATGGCATCTTCACCTTGGATGGGCTGAGGATAGGGTGGAGCTAGCTAGGGTGAGGAGGATGAGATGGCTAATGATAAAGAAGGGGGAGCCAGAGGTCTTCCACTTTGATAGAGTCTTGAGGTAGTTCAAGATTTTGCAGGGAGTCCTAGACCTAGGGGACTACTGGTACTGGAGGGTATACCGAGACCCAATAGGGGTCGAAGGTGAGCCAAACCTCACCAGGTGGGTCGAGGAGGACTTGGATGATCCTCCTTATGTTGACCTGAGAGTGGATGATGCAAGAGTGGTTGTTAGGTATAGGTGGTGGTATAGAGGAGTTGTGCCCCAAAGGATCTCCTCGCCTATCTCGATATAGAGGTGCTAGGTCATGAGCCTGGGCATGCAATGGGATTTCTGAGAGGTTGCTCATCGAGCCACGAAGAGGGCATAGTAGGGTCCTATAGACCCGAGATAGAGGTAGACACGTACTCGGATTATGTTGGTGGTGGAGGCCACCAACTCTATAGGAGTCGGGGAGGTAGGGATAGTGAGAGTACCCCCATAGAGGCTAGGAGGCTATAGGGTGGAGATCCTAGAGAGGCCTCGACATCTTTAGTAGTGGTTGGCTAGGGCTAGGGGTGAGGAGAGATAGAGGAGCTATAGGTATAGGTAGTAACTCTATAGGGGTAGATGGCCCAGATCCAGGAGGATAGGGCCAGGAGGCTAGAGGTACTACGGAGCTCACTGAGTGTCTCAGAGATAGAGAGGGATGCGGCTTGGGTGGAGGCTGACCTACTTTGAGGGAGGTGACCCATCTAGATGGGGAGTATCAGAGGGCTAGGGTTGAGGGGATGGCTATCATTGGGAGCATCCAAGTGGGTGATGGAGCCCAACTCTTACAGGTGGAGCTATAGAGGATAGGAGAGAGGTTGGAGGTAGCTATTCAATGGGCTACATTTTTTGAGATAGTGTACTATGCAATGGTCTTGATGGAGTGAAGGATGCCACTCCCCCCATCCCTCTAGTCGGCTAGTAGGTCATGGTCTCGATCCTAGATAGTGTTAGCTACATAGTCCATGGGCATGCAACAGCCTAGGTTGCCTCCTCCTCAGGGTGGGTTAGAGGGAGCAAGCTCCCAGAGCTAGGGCTAGGGATAGCTAGGGCTAGGGATCGAGATGATGCACTAATTTTGGATTATGGTGTGCATCCCTAGGTTGAGTGTACCGAGTCTAGATTGTGGTACACCAACCAGACACTAAGTTGTATCTCTTTTTATCTTGAGTAATACAAATTTGCTCCTTTATTTTACTTTATGTGTTATACATGTATGATGATTTAATTTATTTTGATCATTACTTTATGTTTCATGTTTTATGTATGCAAAAACTATCTAAATGTAAAACTACATGAAATGCATGGATGAAGAAGAAAGAAGAAGAAGAAATGAGAAGAAGAAATAAGAAGAAGGAAAAAGAAAGAAGGAAAAGAAGAATAAGGAAGAAGAAGAAGGAAGAAGAAGAAGGAAGAAGAAGGAGAATAAGAAGGTCCAAAGGTCAACCATCTAAAATAGAGAAGGATGAGTGATTCATAGTATAAAACTAGCATAGGTTGCAAGGAACCAGTGTAGTTAAATACTATGGATCATACCAAAAAAGAAGGGCTAAACCTGCTATGGGCCTAGCACTTGCTTGCGGTGCAAAATGCTTAGAGTCTGACCCGCTATGGGTGGTTTCTCCCTTATTGACTACTGTGAGGTGATTACCCGCTAGGATGTATGTCGAGGTCTACTGATACCGACCAAGGAGCTTATCCTATAATGGGGTGTTGAGCCTGCTGAGTCAAAAGAGAGTATGACCCGATAGAAGATCATAGATGATGTAATACCCGCTAGGATGTACAAGTATCCCATGTGGGGTGTAGTATGAAATTTTTCAAGTGTTATCCCAGATAGGGGTTTTAAGAATACAAAGGACATTGTGAGTGTGTGCTAGTGTGAAAAAGAGGTCAAAGAGGAAAATAAAATAAAGTTGTGTCTTTACAAGAGCAAGAAGAAATAAGGGGAAAGAAGCAACACCAAAGAGAATATGGAAGAAGAATCCCTAGGTGGGGATCTAGCTAGGCATCAAAGTCCTAGTGATAGTGCAATGCATGTGAGCTATGACCTAACTAGGTATCATCACGTGCCATTGTCACTAGATCCTCAAAAATCTACATGATCAGGCAATCATGAACAATCAATCATGCAATTTTATGACACTCAATCATGCAAGTTATTTTAGATGTCAAGCAATCATGCAAGTATGATAGGAAACAATGCAATATGAGCAATCAGGTGGATGCAAATGCAGCTAAATGATGATGATTTTTTTATTATTCTGAGTGAGCAGAATTATACTCAATGTAAAATCTAAATGCACCATTTATCTTATTATAATGAATAAGCATGCCATGATCTATCGAATCAAGGAGATTCCCAGAAAGTATGTCCTCTCGGTAATGAAAATCATGGAGGAGTTCCTCTAAGGCTTCTCTTTTGACAATCATGGCATGGTAGTCATTACATTTTCGAACAACACCATTCTTTTTAACATAAGAAACACCATATAACAAATCATGATTTTATTTTAAAGTAGAAGGTTTTGTGTTAGAACAAATAGAACCAATCATATTACAAAACAATATTTTTGAAGAAAAAGGAGAATCCTCATTTTTAATTTTATTTTTATTTGTTATTGAATTCTGATAATCTATATATCTTGCATAAGTTATAAGATGGTCATCATCCTCAAATGGTAAAGGTTGGTTTTTATTAGGTATAAAACCTATGCCACATCTCCCAGGCCAAATCTCGACATCCAAGGGTTCTTGAATGCCCTTCTATTGTGGCCCCAAACCTTTACCTACATATCCCATACTAGATAGGATCTGCTTAGGAAGAGGGTAATCATTAGTGAGGTAACATTGAGCAAAAGAGCACTCACTAGGAGAGGGATTGCTACCACGAATCCTTTCTTCAAAGGTAGTTCCTCCGAAGATAAAGGTACATGTGCCAAAGTGTACAACATCACCTTTCTTATGGGGCAAGCCCATGGTTCTTGGTGAAGGTGGTAGCTTGGCCAGATCTAGAAGAGGTTCTTGAAGAAACTGATTATCATGATCCATAGATGAAAAATTGGAGATATGTTCCTCACTCACTTTTAGACTTTGAAAATGTTCTGATATTTGAGATGAGGAACATGGTAAAATTGTTGAAGAAATAGAAGGACATGAATTGACTTCAGATTGAGCTAACTCTATATTTGAACAAAATTCAAATGGTCAAGGATCACCCAGAATGGTGACAACTTGATTATTATATTCAAATTTGAGATATTGATGAAGAGTAGAAGGGACGACCTTCATGGCATGGATCCAAGGACACCCAAGAAGAAGATTAAAATATGCAGGACAATGTACCACATAGAATAAAGTATCCAATATTTTAGGTCCAACTTTAAGGGGAAGAGAAATGACACCACAGGCCTCTTGGGACTCATTGTTGAAAGCTTTTATGATGATATCAGTTTTTGTTAAATCTTCCTCTCTTAAACCAAATTTTTGAAAGAATTGATATGTACACAAATTGAGGGAGGAGCCATTATCAATCAAGACTCGTTTGATAAGGGTATCCCCAATAAGTGTAGTGATGTAAAGTGAAGAATATCCATGTAAGTTTGAGGAAGGTTTATCATCATCTGAGAATGAAACATGATGTATCCCAAAATAACCTACGACATCAACTATGGCATCAGGGGAAATATCTAGAGGAATCGATTGTTGCTTTAAAAATTCCATCAAAGCATTTCTATGATCAGGAGAGGTCTACAAAAGTTCTAAAATTGATATCTTTTTTGGAGTATTAGCTAACTATTTTTGAAGATCAAATGAAATCTTGGGTTGTGGTTTCAACACTAAAGGTGGAATCCTTGTAGCTGAATCCTTTTTCTAATTTTCCTTTAAAACTGAGCTGGGATACGATACTAAAATTTGTCCTTGCTGATTCTATTGATTCTAATATTGTTTCCTTGTGGTTATTCCAACCATGTCGACCACATTATTATGGCATGGGGGCTCATTGTGATGAGCCACCTAGTTTGCCATTTGTTGGTTATGTTTTGGCAGTGGATATTTGAATATTCCCATGTCTTGATTAGTAGTTGGAGCTTGTTGAGTGGGAATATGATTGTTCATTTTTTGAGCATTCCTTAAATCAATACGTCCTGCATCAATCAAATCTTGAACCACATGTTTCAATTTTTTACAAGAATTCATCCAATGTCCTTCTACTCTGTGATATGCACAATATTGACCTACCTTATACCAGTGAGTTGTAGTATCCGGTTGTCTTATGGGAGGTAACTCAATTGCATTGACTTCTAAAATTTGCTTCAAAACTGCTTCCATAGTCATGTTAAGTCTTGTAAAATTCCTTTGAGGAGGTTTTTGAAGTATTATCTTTTGTTGTAGGCTATTAGTGACATTGTTAACAGGCCTACTATCATTATCACCTCCTGTGTGTTTATTCTTATGCTGAGATTTAGTGGGCTTATCTTCTTTAACCTTAAGTTGACCTCTTTTAATAAGGGCATGTTCCACTTTTCTAGCTAACTCAATTGCTTGATCAAAATATGTGATAGTAGTAGTTTCTAATGCATAAGATATATGTTCTTGTAGATTACCAATAAATATGTCAAGCATATCTTTCTGAGGTACAGGATGTCTTAACCGACCCACTAAACTTCTCCAATGAGCTAAAAATTTTGAAAAAATTTCTTCCTTATTCTACTTCAAATTATAAAGATCTTTCATTGATACTTCTTTTTCAATATATGCACTAAACTGATGAACAAATAATTCTACAGTCTCTCCAAAATTGTTCAAAGAATAATTAGGCAACTGATAGTACCATTCTAATGTCGTGCCAACAAGACTCTTTGGAAAAGTTTTCAATAATAACATATCATCATAAATGAGATCATGGCAAGTTGTTCTGAACCTTCTTAAATGCTCTATTGGATCTTCTATCCCTTTGTAAATTGGTAACACTGGCATGGGAAAATGCTTAGGATAAGGTCTAGCAGCAACAATGGGATCCAATGGCTGATTACACATCTCTTTATAACTGTAAGTGAAACTTGAGGGCTGAATCATTTCCATATTTGAAGCCAATTATTTTACCATATTTGCCAAACTTTGCACTTCTGGATTACTGCTATGTGTGTTCCCTAGATTCCCTAAAGAAGGAATGTATGTATATTGAGGATTTAAGTTGGGGATTTGGATACTTTTATTATTTATAATGCTTTGTGAAAATGGATGACTAACATTTGGTGGGACAGAAGCAAAAGTGTTGACATTTGGAGATTGAGAAGGAAATTGAAAACAATTTTGGGTGCCATTACTAATTGGAGGGACTTGCAGATTCCTTCCAATGTTGGTGGTTGTAGTAGTGGTACTAGTCACTTGGTTTTTTAGATTATCAAAATGCATTGATTGGGATGTAGGGTTATCCTGATTAAGAAAAGGAGACCTAATTGGAGGAGAATGAGGAGCACCCTCTTTTTCAATATGAGCTTCTCATTCTATACATTCCAACAACTTATCCTTATTAGCTTTCATGAAACCCCAAATATGGTCAAATGATGAAAAGACAAACCCACCATTGGGTCCTTCATAAGGATCAAAATTTGTATCAATTTCCATATCCATATCATTCTACTCTTCTGGATCTACATTAGGGTCTTCCCTATCAATCTGATCATCTTTCGGAGGAACATAATCAGATTCCATCTATCTCTACTAACTTCTAAGGAAAGGAGCTATTAGGAGTGAAGATGGATGGAGGAAAACACTAACATAGGGGTTTTAATAATGTTATTAAAGTTTTTCAACCACACACAAGAAAAATTAATGATCTTGATTAATGTTTTACAAGAAAGGAGGTGTTCACATCGGGTTCACCAAATATGTAGAGGGGAAAAATTGCCCTACCATGTACAATTCCCAAAAGTTGGATCCACAAGAGAGAAGCCTTTTGGGGTGAACCATGAGGGCTATGTTGTTCTCTACACTCGATGCTAGGGGATAAGGGTTCACCAGGAATGGTTTAAGGACTCACTCCAAGTCCTCTAGAATTTTGGGAATGTTTGATGTGTTCAGTTAAAAGCAATCACCTAAATTTGGCCTTTCTAGATCTATGCTATGAAATATAAAGGACAATGCAAAAATACATAATGCAAGAATACAAGAGTTAACCCTAGAATGATTCTTTCTTTGAATTCTTTCTAACCTAGGGTTTTTAAATAAACAATCTTTAAGCAAGGGCTCAAGAAAGAATGCACAAAAGTAATTAACCCTAGATGCACACTATATGCTATTATCTTTTAAATACCTAGAAATTAATATAAAATCAGATCTAGGGTTTTAAACCAGAAATATGAACACTCAACAAACAACCTATAGTTTAATGGGAACACTTATCTTAACCGATGGTTGATCCAAGCTTTCGTCCTCTTGTCCAATGATATCAACAATTCCTGTTCCTACAAGATAACTTAAGAAACACTTGAAAATATGATTAGCATTAGGGGGCCTGCTTAGGCCATTGTACAATAATTCTTGGAGGTACAAAAGTCAAGCCCCCTAGGTCCTTTTAGATGACCTTTAAGAATAGAAGCAGAAATTGACCTTTGGATATTAATCATAAAATAGTAGTGCAACAGAATATAAATAGAATGCAGAGCATGCAACTATGATAAAAATGTAGTCTAAGATGCTATCATGCAGTTAGAAATATCAAATTACCCCTAGATTGACTCTAGGTGAAATCATGCTCCTCAGAGAGCTAGCGCAATAATACAGAAGACAAAGTCATACCCCATTTGGATCGGGCATGATTTTGCCTCTACAAAAAAGAAACCTTAAGTTTGAGCTTATGAGGTTGCACCCCATTAATACCTGGTGCGACTTCACTTGAGATGTGAAGAAAATAAAAGTAAAATATGAAATGCAATGCAAATGTCTAAACTAAATGAAAACACCTAGTGAATGGTGCAAAAGTAGGTAGAAGGGTCAAGACCTTCGAGTAGTTGATCTCTCCTTTGAGCTACGACACGTATCCACCAAAGCGAACAACAAATCAGATCAATGCAGTAGAAGATAAAATTTGCACTTAGGAGTTAGCTTGCTTGCAAAAGAAAAGGAAGCAGATAGAAAACAATTGCGAGCATGTTAGAATAATCGCATGTAAAAATCATCAAATTGTGTCTCTAAAATGAGAGATTAAACCCTCCTTTTATAGTGAGTTTGAAGGCAAAAAGAGTGGATAAAACCCAAGAAGGTCGACACCAAAACATGCCAACTAGAAGAATTAGGGTTTTCATGGGAGAAACCCTAGAAAGGTAAAATCACATCCCATCTCGATCGACAATGATTTTGCCTATGCAAAGTTGCACCCCATCTTAATCGGGTGTGATTTTGCATAGAGGAGGAAAAAAGGAAAAACAAAGGGAAAGGGTGTACGAACCTTGATGTTCTTATGTAAATTTGATAAATAATTTAATATAAAATGTAATCACAGGCCACTTAAAGGGGGCTCCCTTGTAATCGCTTTACCGCTATAGGGGGCTCCCTCCTTGCCACTTATAGGGGGCTCCCTCTTTAGAATCTATGCTTCTTATTCTTCTTCTTGGATTATTTGTGTGAATGGCTAACCTAATATATATATCTAACCTAAATCTATGTTGGTGAAGAGACGTGATGGTTTGTGTTATGAAGAGACGTGATGGTTCACGTATGAAGAGTTGCGATGGTTTACTTTATGGGTTAATAATATAATAATTAAATGATTAATAATAATAACTAATACTAACTAATAATGTTAGGATGGAGAATACTAACATGCCACCCTCCTTAAAAAGAGCTTTATCCTTAAATCTCAAAGTGAGGAGCTTTGTCCTTTGTTTTCCAAGAAGGATTTGTGTAAGTTCTTGTACTCTTTTAATGTCATCCTTCCGTAGGCAGGGATATCAATAAGGATGAAGCGTTAGCATAGGGTTGACAAAAAATTTAGTAAATGTGTGATTATGATGGAAGGACAACCCTTGGGGTTCTTCAAATGCCTTAAAATGATGAATAAAAAGAGGTGGTAAAACTTCTACATTCTCTTGTTGTTCCTTGGGAGAGGCAATGGAGGAGTGTGCAGTCACATTTTTGCCTTGTTTTTGAATAGGTTTGATCCTGTGGTGATAACTCACTATTGGAGAGGAAATTGAGTGTAGTTATTATAGAGTGCATGCTTGGCCATAATGAGTCACTTCAAGAATGTTTACCTTACCCTTACCTGATGCATCGATCACTTTTGGCATATCGACCTAATTGACTTTATTTTTGTGAGTAGGTGTGCCAGGCACTTCGAACACAACTACCTCATATTCACCTTTTAGGGATTGAAAAGGATCAACTTCCTTCAATAAATACAATGTTAGTGTAACACATTTCTGATGGGATCCAAATTGCTCATCATAATTATCATAGAGGTATTTCACTCATCATTCCTTCACTTCCTTTGGGCTAAGGTACTCAACCTGCAAGGGTCAGTTAGGTTTTGGGGCATTGTAAGTGGTTTGTGCTTTCCCAATAGGTTTTTTTCCTAATCGATGTTGAGTATTGAATTTGTCTTTGGCTAATTTGGCCAATCCATAGGTCTGCATCATGGTATAGGGATTGAACCTTGTCACCTCCATTATAATTTCCTCTTTCAATCCACTAATGAAGCTATTAATGAGAATTGATTCATCCAACCCTGTGTTGTATTTGGTGATATCCTCAAATTGAGTTTTATACTCACACATGAAAGTGATTTGATGATGATATTTGAGCAATTTACACATGATTGGGTCCCACATAGCTCTGATACCAAATGAAAGAACCCTGATGTTCTTGTGTAAATTTGATAAATAATTTAATATAAAATGTAATCACAGGACACTTAAAGAGGGCTCCATTTTAATCACTTTGCCACTATAGGAGGCTCCCTCCTTGCCACTTAGAGGGGGATCCCTCTTTAGAATCTATGCTTCTTATTCTTGGATTATTTGTGTGAATGGCCAACCTAATATATATATCTACCTTAAATATATGTTGGTGAAGAGACATGATGGTTCATGTTATGAAGAGACGTGATGGTTCACGTATGAAGATTTGTGATGGTTCACTTTATGGGTTAATAATATAATAATTAAATGATTAATAATACTAACTAATAATGTTAGGATGGAGGATCTTAACAAAGGGGCCTATCCCATGCCTTGGGCAAGTGTTGGAGGCCTCTTAGAGGGTTCAAGGAATATTGCCCATTAAAGTGAGTCAATTTTCTATGTCTACACCTTATAATGATTAAAAATTATAAAAAATATTTCTTGTACCTAGCTAAACTCTCTATATCCTTGAATAATAGGCTTATATTTTAGAAAATGTGAAAGATATGAGTAGAGGACTTTTACTTTGTTCACATTGATACTATCAATTTCATAGTAGTACCCCTTATCAAAATTGTATCCCATCCCAAAGTAGGTTTTCTCAAGTAGGGGGTATCAAGAAGCCCTTATAAGCCAAAGAATGGGTGGATTACTATCATTTAGGATGCATCTCTAAACATAGTGAGCCTATTTACATCTCATTTTTTTTCAAGGGTAATGACAAAGCCAAATTTTTACCTTTAAGGTCACTTGGAAATATTATTTTTATAAATATGTTGTATTGGGATGAGATAGATAAAGAGACAACACTACCCTAGATCCTATATCTTTTTAATTCACACATTTTATTAAGAATTAAATTTCTAAATTCATTTTCTTCCAAGCATAATACTTGATAAATATTAAATCTGAATTTTTGTATGAGTTTGCATTGGTTCTCTATTCATCTAGTTGCTTGTATGTATGAGCCTATATGTATTATTTTTTCTTTCATATCTAATTGTATGCATGTTCTTGTTGCTACTTGAACTACCTATTTCATATTGAGTCAAGGATCCATGATGATTAAAATTATGATCCTAGTAAGGAATATATAACTTTACATTGCATCTATACTATATAGTTGATGCTAGCAATATTCCCCGATTCATCCTTTATAGATTGAATTTCAAGTCACATAATCATTTCTCTCTATATATTTTCATTTCTCTTATGTCTCAATATATAATTTACTCCTATACTTCATTTATCATCATCACATTATATGAACATAAAGAAGTGTATCTGTTTCTATCCATTCCCTTGGCAAATATACGAGTCATAGATTTATTAAGTAATGGATAGAACAACCCACACTTATTATTGATGTATAAAGTAGTTGGGATAAGTCTCTTTTATTCTTCTCTGTATTAATGGAAAAATTATTGATACCATGATAATCCATGATGATGATAACCTAATCAATATCCATTCTTCTATTTCATCAATGGCTACATTATTGATACCATGATCATTTATGATGATGATAGCCTAATAATTCATCTCTTCTTATCTTCATCACAAGCTACATGATTGATATTGTGATCATCTATAGTGATTATATCCCAATCAATCATCCCTTCTCCTCATATAATTTACATAATTGTGTATGACCACATGATTGATACTGTAATAGTCCATAACAATGATAGCCCAATAAAATTCATGATTTGCCTTACCTAAAACTTTCAAGTATTGGGAAAAACAACCAAAATATAAAATAACCTCCTAATTAGGGGTAAAAAATTCACTTCATAATTAATTATAAAAAATCCATAAAAATAAGCACTAATGCATCAATAGTGTCATGACCTGCCTTGGAAAAACTATTTTCAAATGACATTGTGTGTATGATTTATTATTCCAATGCCTACCATAGTTTATATTATGGATATGCAAAAATGTTGTAATAATGATAATGTTTTATGGTCATGGTGTTGTTGTGTTAACATGGGTTTTGTAGGACTAATGATGCTTGCAAGTGAAGAAAAGACCCACCATTGAGAAGGGATCCACCTAGGAGGGTATTAGTAAAGAGAGGTTTTACAAATACCTAGGTGGACAATGTCAAGCTAATAATTTAATATTTATTGGGTATTGCTTTTAAATTAATTAGCTAAGGAATTGATTAATGTTGTTTCATTCATATAATGGTTTCTAATGAAAAGGACTAATATCATGTTTGGATAAAACCTTTATATAAATATCTCTTTTGACTTTTCAAATAGAGCAAGTACTTTGAATAGAGTAAATTGGCTTTTCTTAGAAAGAAGTAATGGTTTCATGTTAGTTGGGATTGAGCAAGGAGACTAGTCTTAATGGTAAGTATGCTCCTTTGTCAATTAGGGAAAAGGATTGGGATGGACATTCATATCCTTGGGGTTAGTGCATGTTTTGAGGTATGAAAGGAATAAGAAAGCCCTAAGTTAAGGGGGTATTCATCTTTGGTTCATTTAAAAAAAAATAGAAAGAAAGGGAGGAAGGAGGTTGTGAAGGACTAGAGGGACTTGCATAAAAGAAGGATTATTTGTTCAACCAGGTTGGATTCCTTCACAATACCTCCTTTGTTTTCAAAACTCTTAACATTCCTTTCATGATTGCCTACATTGAAATAATATTCTTTTGTGTTGAACATAGATTCAGTTGTATTGAAGAATCTACTTCATTTTAGTTTCTTCCTTTGGCCTATAAATAAACCTTTCATTCTTTTAAGAATGGCTATTGAAAGTTTAGTTTATGCAAACCTTTTTTTTTTGGTATCCTCATTTAAATATTTATCCCTTCCTTGTTTGGATTAGGTTTTGAGCTATATCTCCTATGTAGTTATTTTTTGAAGGCATGTGTTTGAGCTTCAACTAGCCTTCCCTTATATATTTGGCATGAGGAGATCCTAGCTAGAATCACAGGTGAAATAGGAGATATGGTGGCAATAGATCCTATTACCATTGCTATATCTAGGTTTTTGTATAATAGATTCTATGTTAATATTATGCTTGATAAGGACCTTCTAAAGTCAATTGAAATCAAGTTTAAGTTTGGGATCTAGATCTAACCTTTGTAATATGAGAACATAGTTGGGAAATGCTTGGTATACAAGAAGTTTGGTCATCCCATATTTAATTGCACTCTATATCAAAAATATGATAAAGGAAAAAAGGTTTAGGAAAGGAAGCAGATCCTAAAAATAAGTTTTATGGCATCTAAGTCAAGGGTAGATAAAAAGGGTATTCATGGTGCTTCTAAGGAGTTTATTCTCATAGAAATCTTGGTTGCTGATGCAATAAATCAATGGAAAGTGCTTAAATAAAAAAGAAGACTACTTTAAAGTTGCTAAGGTTTTTCTAGAAGTTGGTGGGCATTCCAAGGGTGCAGAGGTGAATACAAATAATTTTTTTGTATTAAGAGAGTTTTTGTATTCTAGTTTTGAGTTTGGGTTCAATGTTAGATAAAGAAGTGGAGATCCTGGATCATCAAGGGGATCAACTTCCTTCTTCTTAGGTTCTTTTTGAGATGTTTTTAGGAGTAGCTACCTCTATTTTGTATAATAAGAGGGTTTATGCCACTCTTGATAAGGAAAAATATGAAGCTATCATGAACTATCTTTGGGATGTAGAAGAAGAAAATATTTCTATAAATGCTTTGGACAAGAAATTAGAGGAGTTATTATCTTCCTCAAAGGAAGATGACTTTCAATAAGTTCTAAATAAGAAAAATATGAAACTAAATAAGATAGATCAGTAGCAGTAGCTTCTTCCTCAATTAGTAGAAGCAAGCAAGAAGGGAATGATTGGATCTATGCAACCCATCAAAAACACCAAGTAGTGGGAAGGGGCTAGGAAGACCAAAAAAATATAAGGTGCTCTTAAAGAAAACAAATCAAGATGTGCATAATGGCTCCCAATCTACATTAACTTTTCACGAAGGGAAGGTTCCACAATATTTGAAGTAATGAATATTATCTCATGGAATATTGGGGGTCTGCATGCCCTGAGTAAACAAAGAGTGCTGATTTTTTTTAGAAAAAATTTCAAGCCTGATATTATTTTCTTACAATAAACTAAGATGGGTAATGAGGATTTTGATAGAATACAAAGGTTTATTTGTAAGGGGTGTGAAGGTGTGAATAGCGTTATTCATGGTTCTTCTAGAGGTTTGTGGATGCTTTGGAATCTTGATTCTATAGAGGGTAAAATCATTCATCAAGTTGATAGATTCTATTTCTTTTTATTTTGTTGTAAAGAAACTAATTTTTTTGGATTTCTACCAATATGTATGCTCCCAATGTTGTTGTGAATAGAATAAAACTATGGGTTGACTTAAAAGCCCTTGGTTATTCATTTTACCTACCATGGCTACTTTCTAGTGATTTTAATTCTCTTTTGATCCCTAGTGAGAAACTTGGAGGCTTGGCTATTTTTTCAAATAGCATGGAGGATTTTGGTGAGTTCTTGACCTCCATGGGACTAGTAGATATTGATTTGCAAGGTTCTAAATTCACTTGGTCCAACAGAAGAAGTAGAGGGGGTCTGATTCAATCTAGGATTGATAGGGCCCTTACTTTGGTGAGTGGGCTTACCATGGTTCAAGATTGGTCTTTGAGGACTTTACCAGGAATTACATTTGACCACAATCTATTACTATTAGAATTCATGGATGAGAAATACTTGAAAGGTTATCCTTTTAGGTTGATAATGTGGCTTTCTCATTTGGATATTTAAGGCTTTATTAAGGCTTGGTGGAATATGAATTTCTATGGTACTAAGATGCTCCAAGTGGCCAAGAATCTGAAAATCATTAAAGCTAACTTGAATAGGTGGAATCAATAGGTTTTTTGAAACTGCTTCCATAGGAAGCAAAAAATATTTCAAGAATTGCAAGAAATTAAGGAAAAGGGCCAAAGTGAAGGTTGGTCAGAGGAGTTGGCAAACAAAGAGTAAACTCTTGCATAATTTCATAATATTATTGCTAGTGAGGAGTCTTTTGTAGGCAAAAATATTAAGCTACATGGCTTAAGGAGGGGGGTAGAAATACCATGTTATTCTACCTCTCAACCTTGAAACATAGGAGTTCTAACAAAATAAGAGAAATTACATTTAACTCTGATGAATTCCTTAAATATAAGGAAGAAATTACTACTGCCATGGTATCCTTCTTTCAGGATTTGCTTTCTACAGATAGGGAGAAATATGGGGATGCTTTGGAGAAAATTCTCAAGAATATTTTTGAGGTGGTGATAACTGATATGAATAATGCTTTGAATGCCCCCTTTTCTAATGATGATATTAGAACAACCTATTTAGTATGAATAAGGACAAAGCACTTAGGCCGGATGGGTTCCTTGCTAGTTTTTATTAGAGATTTTGGCACCTTCTTGGTTTGGATATTTTGGAAGCCTTAATAGAATTCCAATATTCTTCCTCTTTGTTGTAGGTATGGAATACCACATTTATTATTTTGGTTTTGAGGAAACATGGTGCCTTTTCTCTAAGTGATTTTAGACCTATTAGGTTATGCAATGCCCTATATAAGTTTCTTACTAAGACGATTGTTAATAGGTTGAAAAGGCTTATCCTCATCTTGATTTCTCCTCTTAAAGGTGGTTTCATTCATGGTAGGTGGATTGTGGATGGGATTATTATAGTTCATGAGATTTTACATTTTATATCCAAAAGCAGGTTGGCTAGAATGCTTCTTAAAATTGATATGCAAAAGTCTTATGATAGCGTCTCCTAGGAGTTCCTTGACAACTTGTTGTAGAAATATGGCTTTGGGGACCTATGGAGGAAGTGGATTAGAGTTTATATTTCCTCTACAAAATTTTCTATCATGATCAATGGGATCCTGAGTGGTTCTTTTGGGGGTCAAAAAGGTATTAGGCAAGGTGATATATTATCTCCATATATTTTTATTTTGATGGCTAAAGCTTTGGGAAGATAGTTTCTTGCTACTACTTTATCCTTTAAGATTAAGGGCATTAGGCCTATTGGTATTATAGAGGTAGTTTCTTATGACATTTACTTCTTGGGGAGGCTACTGTGAGAGAGGCTAAGGAATTATTGAATATTTTATAGTTGTATGAGAAAGCTTCCAACCAACAAATTAACTTCCATAAAAGTCAAAATATTTTTGTGAATACTGGGGGGTAGCTTCAACATAGAATTGTAGGGATTTTTGGTTGTGGAATTGCTAATATTACTTATTTATATATAGGTATGGAATTTTTTACTAGGAGGATGAAGGAGGAGTTATGGTCTCCTGTGTTAGATAGTATTCAACATAAGTTAGCTGGGTGGAAAGGTAATACCTTGAGCGAAGTAGATAAGTTGCAATTGCTTCAAGCTAACCTCCAAAGCATTCTAATCTATTACATATCTCTTTTCAGAATGCCCTTCAAATTTAGGAGGAGGATTGACCAAATATTTAGGAGCTTTTTATGGGTTGGGAAGGAGGATAAATAGAGGGTGTCCCTTGCATATTGGGATAGGGTTTGATCTTCTAGGGAATAAAGTGGTTTTGGGATCAAAAATTTGTTGTTGTTTAATAAGGCATTGATTGAAAAAATTACTTGTAGATTATGTGTTGAGGAGGAACATCTGTGGAAAGATACTATGAGAGGTAAGTATCTGGAAAATCACATTACTTTTTTTAGAAGTGTAGCTCCTCCTAGGGGCTCTATGATATGGAATGGTTTTTTGGGGGTCAAAATTTTGGTTATGGAGGGTATGCAATGGTAGATTGGGAATGGTAATGATCCATTCTTTTGGGAGGATACTTGGATTCTTCCTGAACCCCTATTTATTAGTATTAAGTTTTATGAGTTGAAGGCTCCTTTATCATTGAAATATGGAGAAAAAATAATTAATTATATAATCATCACTAATGGTAAGAGGATTTGGAAGCATATGACTTTACACATAACTAATCTTCGACTTCTTCAAAGTTTGGCAGGTTTGAACATGTTGCTACAGCAATACTTTCTTCCTCAATAGAATGCTAGGGACTTCCTTCTATGGACTCATTATCCTTAAGGCCTTTTTTTCTATCAAGACTACATATGAGTCCCAATCATTGTCCAAGGGAGGATCTTTTCTAGAAAAAAGAGTTTGGTATCCTCGTTTGATCCCAAAGATTGTATTTTTGTGGTTGTGTATGTAAAACATAATTTTGACTATTGATAATTTGTGTAAGAAAGGATTCCATCTTCCTAATATTTGTATCTTGTGTTCTAAGGATGTTGAATATGTGGATCATACTTTCATCCATTGTGATTTATCAAATAAGGTGCTCAATTCTTTATTGGATTCTTTTTCTATCAATTGGATGCTACCTCAAAATTTTGAAGAACTTTTAACTTAGTGGAAATCCCCCTTCATCAGTCACAACCTCAATAGGGTGTGGGATCTAGTTCTTCCTAATTTTTATGGCGTATCTAGAGGGAGATGAACAAGATATTTTTCAAGGATATTTCTAGGGATTAATCCTTTATATTTAGAAGGATTAAATTTTCTATAGAGAATAACATGGTTGTCTTTGATTCTAGAAATGGTAGGGAGGAAGCTAAGGAGAAAGGGGTTGTTGTTAGATGGAATTTGAATCTAGGATATTCTACTTCTATATCCACTATTCAAAAATGATTGGCTACTAGATGGCATAAACTAGCTAAAGGGTGAATCATTCTAAACTTTGATGGGGCTACCAAAGGTAACCTTGAGAGGGCTAGTGGAGGGGGTGTCATAAAAAATGATAAAGGTGAGGTCATTTGGACTTACACTGAATATTGTGGTATTCAAACCAACCACCTAGCTGAATCTAAGGTGCTTTTCTTGGGTGTTCATAAATTTTTTGAGAGAGGATTTAGAAGACTTCATTTTAAAGGTGACTCCTTGAACATCATTTGAGATCTGTAGGTTGGAAATACTGATAGTTGTTTCATATTGAATATTATTAAGGATACCTTGAAGATTATGAAAGGTATATTATAAGTTAAAATTAAGTATATTTAAAGGTAAGGTAACCAATTTGTTAATTTTATGGCCAATTTGGGGGTGGATAGTGGCCAATTCAAAATTTGGGAAGACAATTTCCCTTTACGGTTAATGACAATTGTTGCTTTGGAAGCATTGGGCCTACCTATATAGTAGGCTTTTTTATTGTATTTTTGCTTGGATGAGATATCATTTGTGTTGTAGTGATCCTCTCTTTAGGGGATATTGTTTTTGGAGGTTGGTCCTTTTGCTCCCTGGTGGTTACCATTCTCAAGAAATATGCTTGGTTTTTTGCCTTCACCCTTGCTCTCTGAGTTTAAAGTTTTTGTTATCTACATCTTGATGTATTTACTACCCTTCTAGTATTATGCAAAAATAGAGTAGGATCATTGGTGCCTCTAAAATAAAGTTGAATACAAATTCTCCTTTATGCCCTATTGGGTGGTGGACTAGTCTTTGCTTTTGGATGGTTGTTTTGGTTTAATTTTTGTTTCTTTTGGCCTTGAGGGTTGGCCTGTAAGTAATTGGCCATATCTTTCTTTTTCTCCTATAATGTAAAAGGTTATGGGACATTCCAAAACCCTATTTTTTCATCATTAATTTATATATATTGATATATATATATATATATATATATTTATATTTATATTTATATATATATTAAGAAAAATGAGTTTGAAATATACTAGTGGATAATGTATTTTATTTGGATTAAGTAAGTTTGAAATATATTAGTGGATAATGTATTTCATTTGGATTAAATGAGTTTGAAATATATTAGTGGATAATGTATTTCATTTGGATTAAATAAGTTTGAAATATATTAGTGGATAATGTATTTCATTTGGATTAAGTTTGAAATATATTAGTGGATAATATATTTCATTTGATTTAAGTTTGAATATATTAGCAGATAATGTATTTCATTTGGATTAAGTAAGGTTGAAACATATTATTGGATAATGTATTTCATTGGTATTAAGTAAGTTTAAAATATATTAGTATATAATATATTTAATTGGGATTAAGTAAGTTTGAAATATATCAGTGGATAGTGTATTTCATTGGGATTAAGTAAGTCTAAAATATATTAGTGGATAATGTATTCCATTTGGATTAAATGAGTTTAAAATATATTAGTGGATAATGTATTTAATTTGGATTAAGTAAGCTTGAAATATATTACTGGAAAATATATTTCATTTTTATTAAGTAAGTTTACATATATTAGTGGATAATGTATTTCATTTTAAAAGAAAAGAGTTTGAAATATATATTAGAGGATATTGTATTTCTTCTTGGTAAGACAAGTTAGAAGTATATTAGAGATAGTATAATCCATTTTGGGATGAGTTAGTGATGGAATCCTTATAAGAGGATTAAGGAGTCTTCTCATGGATTCATTATGAGAAATTCTATAGTGAATGTATAGTTACATTAGACCTAGAATAAGTCACTTCTCTAAATGATGAAAGGAGGAAGGATCCTTCATTAGTCCATTTAGGAAGGAACAATTAATGCTTTTAGTGAAATAAGAATTGTGGGATTCTTAATCTTTGATGAAAGAAATTTATGGGATTCCTTTGATTAATTTTATTGGAGATAACTTAACTTATGAAATAAAAAGGATGTTTTTGAGGCTAGGTTTTTTTCCACAAGGGTTTCCTAGGATATATGATGTGTTATGTGTTTGTGTGGTATATATTTATCCTTGGATCATGCTCTTACTAGAAGTAGCTATTGAAATCATGTTGCTCTTTAAAATGAATGGGAATTTCATTGTATTCTCATAGATTATGCATTAGTTAGTTGGTAATAGTTTATTGAAAAATTATGGTGCTACTCATAATAATTGTGAATGGTGTATTAAAATAAAGGAAAAGATTCACTAGTTGTGAGTAAGAAATAGTATATGTAATTTATGGTTTTGAATAGCCTTAACATGATGAATCTTAGTTATGTAAAGGATGACACCTACTAACTTATGCATGGATTAGAAGCATGAAGGAGATGAGATGTATAGCTTAAGTTATCTCATAATTGATATGATATGGATAGATTAAGTTAGCTCATCATTGAGATGAGATATATAGCTTAAGTTAGATCATCATTAAGATGAGATAGATAGCTTAAGTTGCTAATCATGGAGATGAGATAAATAGCTTAAGTTAGCTCGTAGTTGAGATGATATGGATAGCTTAAGTTGGCTCATCATGGAGATGAGATGAATAGCTTAAGTTAGCTCATGATGGAGATGATATGGATATCTTAAGTTAGCTCATCATGGAGATGATACAGATAGCTTAAGTTATCTTATCATAGAGATGAGATAGATTGCTAGGTTCTAAGATATTAGAATATTGTTCAGTTACCATGATGGTATGTGTATGGTTGGGGATTCATAAATCCCTAAATCTCTCATGCGGGTTGGTTTTTTGGGTCATTATATTTGGTATCAAATGTCATGGTCATAGGACTATAAGCTTCCCTAGATAAGACCTAGGCATAGATAGACTAGGTGATAAAGAGTTTTTAGAGGTATTAAACCTCTAATAAGATTTACACCTTACATGGAGTAAGGGTAATTGTTGGTATCCAACTTTGTAGTTAGTCATGTGAATGATGTATCTAGCTAGTAGTTAGTGGTACAATTCAAGGAAGGAATTGTGACCTAACTTAAAATTTATCTCTTTTGTGTGACCAAGATAATGGCACCAAGAATGAGAAGAGGGAGGTCTACCCCACCAAATAGGTAGACCTGATAGAATGATGTTGATACTAGGGCCTGAGATGAAGGTCTGGGTAATTCTAGCAGAGAGGTGAACCTTACTCTGATAGTCATTTTGATACAAGGGCATATGAAGCAATAGAGACAACTGCTAGAGATAATTATGAATTGGGATTCATAGGTTAGGAATTCAAAGGTTAGGTAGGCAAATGGTCCTACCAAGGTCTATGACCTTGCTAGAAAGATATAATCTCATATTCAATATAAAAGGCCCTATTTCAACTATGTTGTATTGTCTAAGCAAGATCAACAAGTGCTTGGGAGAGGAAATAATGTTAATTTATTGAAAAGGTAACATAAGCAGAACAAGATAAGTATAAGTACCCTAAAGTTTAAAAGAAAGAATAAATAAAATCAAAGGAATTCCAAGGAGAAGTTCCAACCAAGGAATGATAATAACAACAACAATACTCAACCTTTTAGATAGCCAAAATTGACACAAATAGAATGAAATAGGAAAAATATTCAAGAAATACACATAGGTACCAAAGGTGGTTGCTACAAGTGTGGGGTTCTATACTATGCAATTCGATGTTTGAATTGGGTAAGACCAAGTAAGAGGATAAAAGGACCAAACCATGAGGTCTACACAATCATAGAAAATCAAAGCTTGGATGATCAAACCATGCCATTGCTCTTGAAAGGTAATTTTTTTTGCTATACAAAACATTTTGATATATTGGAGAGCTGTAAATAGTTTTATTTATAGTAATGTAGTCAAAGGTACTGAAAACACCAATATTTTTGGCACAAGGGTGGAAAGTTGAGTATGGTTATGGACAAACCTATTATGTATATTAGTGTTTTACTAGGACCGAAATAGCCCTACCCAACAATTCTACCATAGGATACATTTGACATCACCTAGGGAATGGACTAGTTTAAGGCTCATGGAGCCCTCATTGATTTTCAAGATAGATGGATTTACCATACTAGTAAAAGGAAGAATTGTTTAGTAAATCTCTAATATTACAATATTTTAGAAATGGCACATTACACAGAGTAGTGTGACATTGATATTATGAAGGAATGATAATATTTTTTATAAATCATAGGAATGAGGAAACTAACCCATTTAAAAAATATTATTTTGAAGATAACGGTAATCTAGCTCAACTCCCTTGTGATTAGGGAGAATGGGACCTTACAGAAAGGCAAGTGTGACCAAGGATCATTATGGGGAAAAATACTAATGGTCATAACTAGGGTAGCACCATGTAGGGATACAAGTGTGATGATGACCATTAATAATTTAAGTTAGTTCATGGGAAGATGTAACTAACCATTGGAAGTATAATTGGAAGTAATTATAACTTATCCAACTCCTTTGTGTGGCATGGTGAAATGACACCTAAGTTGAAAATAAGAAGATAATATTCTTAAAAAAATCCAAGGCTAACTAGGCAAGAGGAATCTAAAGCTAGACCTTGAGGGAAAAGTTTGGAAAATATCAATAAAGAGGTAGAAAACCTCATCATTGTAGTTTGATTACTACAAGAATAAATTGAATAATAGAGGGAACATATGAACCTGTATAGGTAATTTTTGGAAACTATTATTAACCAAGTTTCCTAAACTAAAATTTTGAGCATAGATAGGAAGAGGATCTTGCTATAGAAGATCATGAAGGTAAAGCTTGGATATTGGTAGAGCTAGCCAAAGACCTGAAGAATATTAAAGTATCCAAATAAATTGGTAAAATCAACCAAGATAGGGCTGCATGATTTGTAAATGTATCTCTTCTTTGATGAATTACTCTTTAGTAACCCAAATAGTAAGGGTTACCCTTCATGTGCATGATGTAGCTATTGGAAGGTGGAAACTCTATTCTTAGTTAAGGTTTGATCATACTTAGTGAAAAGAATAGATGGGGAAACTATTCTTGATAAGAGTATGGGATCCTCTCCCTCTAAATTGTTAAGATATGTACCCAAGTATTAAGTTTTTAAGAAATAAAAGGTACATAAATCCATTCTAGAAATAGATTCTAAGTTTTGAATAGGATAAACTTGCTCAAGCTTAGGACCTTAAAATGGGAACTAATTTGATCCATGATCACATTGACTTAATGGACTAAGTCAAGAAAATGCAATCTTAGGATGAGTACTGTAGTGAAATTTATATTGAGGTAGAAGAAAAACCTAAAAAGAATATGGATTTTAGTATCAAAGATGGTCTTTTATGCTTCAAGGATAGGATAGTTGTACCCAAAATGGAGGAGCAAAGATGAAAGAAAACATGAGGAAGATCTATTATTTATTGGGAATGAAGAGGGAGCAAAAGTAATAATTGCTTCCAATAGCCAAATGGGTTTAGGATTCACATATTTTAGGAAATTCAATTTAGATATCCAAACTAGAAGAACCCAAGGATGGAACCTAAACTAAGGATGTTTTGGTGTAGCAAAATTTAAGGGATTTATAGTGGGCACTTCAATGAATTACTTTTTAAGTGGATCCAAATATAATGATAATTTTGTGAAATATTTAGGTGGTGTAGCCTGAATCCTCTTTTCCAACTATGGAGGTTGGATCCCATTGTCAAATAAGGATTGGTGATGGAACCCCAAAGGATTGTTGGGATTCCATGTGAGGGATGTCATACAGAGTGATAGTCACCTCAATCAAACCATATTGAATATGGAATGATTGAGTACCATAGTTTTCTCATGGTATAATGTGTAAACTAAGAGATTTTACGCCTAAGTACTAGCTTAGAAAGGCTTAGCCTAGTAAAGGAAATGGTGTCTCTTTTTCTTAGATGATAGATACAAGGTTAATCCCTACATTGTGGTAAAATTATCCTACATTTGTGAAGAGTGTTAGAAAATATGGAGACCATGTAAAGACATCCTTTAAACTATATGGACAATGTATAAGGTGAACCCTAGAAAAATATCGGATAATTATCACTCTTATCCACTCAAGGGATATCTGTAACATCTAGAACTCAAAATGTGGTGAAGAATTTATGATCTTATCTAGTATATTTTTTGTGAACCATAACTATGTTGGAAAAAAATTACTCTCACTTGGGATGGTTAGATTTGGGATGTTACAATTTGTATAAGTCCTACATACCATCCAAAAGTCAAGGGTCAATTAAAGAGGGTGAATCAGGTCTTGGAAGCCATGCTTCACATGTATTGTATGGACGAGAAGTCTCAATGGAAATACTATCTACACCTTGTAGAATTTTCTTACAATAATGGCCATCACTCTTCCTTTGGTATGGCCCCATTTGAGGCCTTGTATGGTGGGAGGTGTAGAACACCTTTGTCTTGGGATAATTCAAAGGATCAGGTAATTCTCGAACTAAACATGGTTAGGGAGATGGGATAATAGCTTAAAATGATCATACTGAGACTTAAATAAGCCATCGATTGTCAGAAGAACTATGTTAATCTAAATGGAGAGACAATATGTTTTTGAGGGTTAAACCCATGAAGACTGCTATAAATTTTACAAAACTATATTCTCATTTTGTTAAGCCATTTGAGATCATGAAGAAGATTAGTCCTATGGTGTATAAACTCACATTTTTGCCTAACCTATCAAACATCCATGATACTTTCCATGTATTATTGCTTAGGAAATACATTGCTAATCTTGATCATGTGTGTTATTTCTCTAAATTGTAGATGGTAGACCCTGAGGCCATTGAGGTGTGACCAATGAAGATCCTAGAGTTCCATTCTAAATAAATGATAAAGTGAACTCTAGAGCAATGTAAGGTCCAATGGGACCGATATTCTAAGAGTTCCACTTGGGAAAAAGTGGACAATATGAAAAGATATTTTCCTTTTTTATTTGAATGAAAGTAAAACTTTAATGCAATAAAAAATACAAAGAACTATGTTTAGTTCAAGGGAGGTAGGATGTCATGACCCACCTTGGTAGAACCATTTTAAAATTACAATGTGTGTATTATTTATTGTTTCAATTCCTAGCATAGTTTATATAATGGATATGCAAAAATATTATAATAATGATTATGTTGTATGGTCATGGTGTTGTGTTACATAAGTTTTGTAAGACTAATCACACTTACAGGTGGAAGAAAAGACCCAACACCAAGAATGGATCCACCTAGGAGAGTATTAGTAAAGAGAGGCTTTACAAATACCTAGGTGGATAATGTCAAGCTAACAATTTAATATTTATTGGGTATTGCTTTTAAATGAATTAGCTAAAGGAATTTATTAATATTGTTTTATGCATATAATTGTTTCTAATTAAAAGGACTAATATCATGTTTGGATAAAACCTTTATATAAAGGTCTCTTTTTAATTTCCAAATAAAGCAAGTATTTTGAATAGAGTAAATTGGATTTTCTTAGAAAGAAGAATTAATGGCTTCATGTCAGTTGGAACTGAACAAGGAGGCTTGTCTTAATGGTAAGTACACTTCTTTGTTAGCTGGGGAAAATGAGTGGGATGGGCATTCATATTATTGGGGTTAATGCATATTTTGGGGTATGAAAGGAAGAAGGAAACCCTAAGGTAAGGGGGTCTTCATATTTTGGTTATTTTAAAATAAGGAGAAATATTGGGAGGAAGGAGGTTGTGAAGGACTAGAGGGACTTATAGAAAAAGAAGGATTTTTCATTCAACTAGGTTTTATTTCTTCATAATACCTCCTTTATTTTCAAAACTCTTGACATTCCCTTCATGATTTATTACATTGAAAGAATGTTTTTCTGTGTTGAAAATATATTTAGTTGCTTTGGAAAATCTACTTCATTTTAGTTTCTTCCTTTGGTCTATGAATCAACCTTTCATTCTTGTAAGAATGGATATTTTTTAGAAGTTTAGTTTATGTAGGATTGTTGTTTTTGTTGTCCTTGTTTAAATATTTATCCCTTTTTTAGGTTGGGTTTCAAGCTATATCTCTTGTGTAGTTATTTTTTTGAAGGCATATGTTCGAGCTTCAAATTTGAATGTCTGTTCTCTAGCTAGTTGAATGCATGCTGTGATCTAAAATCCTATATTTTTCATCAGTCCTACGCTTGATTTTATATCATGTGAGGGATTCTTTGAGCATAATGTAACTTCATCCTATGTTGGTGGTTGTTTTTATGTTTCAAGAGTTGCAGGTATGACAAGTATTTTTATTAGCTTCATCGATGTTTCAAACCTTAACCTTGTGTACTTGCAATGCATGGAGGTCTCTACATTTTTTTTAACTTGTTACCCCTATTATGGTTAGGCTAAGGTAAAAATTAAGCAAATAATTTTATTTTAGCATCGTCAACATGTGGCACCTTCGCACTCAAAAGGCATAGCAAGGCTAGGGACCACTTAGGCCTTTTCCTCCCTTTATCCCACATGGGATAGGAGGGGGACCTGAGGGAACCTTATAAGGTGCTAGGGCCCTTGTTGGATCCTCAAAATCCAACTTGATTTTACCCCTAATGTTTGAAATTTTTGTGTCTTGTATGTCCTTGTTTTAGGTCTTTCTAAAATTTGTGCTAATCCCCTAGTTAATCTCCTTTTAATAAATTTACGGGTCCTTTTCAACTATTGCAAATTTTTGGTCTTTTCAAAGTCCTCTCTCACCCTCCAAGATATTTTTTGAAGAATTTTATGTCATCAATATCAGGGCTTATTTTGGTTTTGCTAAGGTCTTATGTCAAAAATTTTAGCCTAAATAAGGTTTAATTAATTATTTTTGACTTCTAAGGGCCTTAAATATTTAATTAAATATCTAATTTTTTATATGGTTTCATTAAAATATATAATTAAATCTAATATTTAACTATATATTGAATTAAATTATAATTAAATATTTAATTAAATTTTATTATTTATTTAATTAAGTTTAATTAAATATTTTTGCCCCCCTTTATCCCAATTCCTAATGTCCCCTTCTCCTCTCTCCATTCCTTCCCCTAAAATTCCTCCACTCCCTAAGCCCTCACCCCATACTATTTCTTATTCTATTCCCCATCCCCCCTTTTCACCCGTATTAAATGTTCATGAAAAAATAATAATAATAACAATAATAATAAAAGGAGGGTACCACATAATCCCCCCTATTTTTTACTACATCCTAAGCTAAGCCCATCCCCCCTTACTCCCATATTAACCCCTAACATCCACTCTCATTCATCCTAGTTTCTAGGATTAAATAATAAAACACAAGCAATAAATAAACACAGAAATAAAACATAGAAGAATACAATAATACAAGAGACACAAATTTACATGGTTCACCCAATATAGGCTACGTCCATGGAGAAAATAACTAGGCCTTTTATTTCGTCCAGAAAAAAATGAAGGGATACAACCTACAAAATATCCACTGTAACTTCCTCTTCACTCTGATTCCCTCCAAATTAGAGAGGAAATCAGGCTCTACAACCAATAATCTCTCACTTGGATACTGATCATAGTAACTCCACCACTACTGCACCTGCTGGACTATGCTTCAACTTTGGACCTAAAATTTTTCTCACCTTTACTATCATGATTGAATACCAAATAAAACATAGCAAGAACTCAATTTCTCCTTGGTTAGTACCTTTGTTAACATATCTGGAGGATTATGGCTAGTGTGTATATTTTCCAACTTCAACTATCCATCTTCCAAAACTGGTTGTATGAAATGGTACTTGGTTTTTATATGTTTAGTCCTAGAATGGAAGGTTGATTTTTTTGTAATATGAATGACACTCTAACTATCACTATATAATATACCATTAGGTCCAAGGTGTAGACCAATTGGTTCATCCAAACCCCATAAGGGGGCGGAGGTCCAAGGTTCAAATCTCGGACCTCACCGGACTAAACGCTTGTCCCTTTCCTAGTGCTTTCAGTGGCGTAAAAGGTTTAAAATGATTGTGGCATGGTGGTTATAGGGGCAGACTGCACGAAGATCTTTGTGGCAGCTTTTGGGGTGGACAACACAGAATACTATGGCGGCCATAAAAGCTGGACAGCCTGCCCAGATTCGTGGCGGCTATCGATTCCACCATGTAAATACAAAAAACAAAAAAAAATAATATACCATTATCCTTCTTCTTTTCCAATTCCTCCATAAACCTCTATAACCAAATAATCTCTTTACTAACCTCTGTAACAAGGACATGCTCTAATTTCGTTGTTGAAAGTGCAACAATATTTTATAATTTTGAAATCCAACTTACTACAGTTACACCTATAGTAAAGATATACCTTGTGGTACTCCTACTATATATATAACCTACCATATCTACATTATCATATACCTATAGAATAGTTTTAAAATTTTTAAAACATAATGCCTGAGTGACAGTACCTCTTAAATACCTAAAAATCCACTTCACTACCTCCCAATGCCTTTTTCCTGGGTTGTTCATAAAATTGCTCACAACTCCCACTACATGTGTTATATTTGGCCTTGTGCACACCATCACATACATAAAACTACCAACTGATGATGTATAAGGAACCTTGAACATGTATTATATCTCTTCCTGTGTCTTAGGACACATCTCTTTAGTCAGTTTGAAATGATTGGCCAGAGGTGTACTAACAGGTTTTGCATCCTACATATTAAATATTTTCAACACCTTCTCAATGTGCTCACCCTGAGAAAATACTAATTTATGATTTTACCGTCTCTTGTTATTCTCATACCAAGGATTTTCTTTGCAACACCCAAATCCTTCATTGCAAATAAATTTTCTAATTTTCTTATAAGCACATTCATATCCTGTATGTTAGACCCTACAACAAGCATGTCATCTACACACAATAACAAGATAATATAGTTATTTTAATCTCTTAAAATAAACATAGTGGTCAAAATAATATCTACTATATCCTTTTTAGTCATAAACCTATAAAATATCATATACCACTGACTTGGAGCTTACTTCAGGCCATACAAGCTCTTTTTCAATATGCATACTAATTCCTCCTTCATTTTGGCCTCATACCCCTGTGGCTACTACATATAATCTCTTCATCAAAGTCCACATGGATAAAAGTTGTTTTTACATATAATTGTTCAAGATGCAAATCTTCTACAACCATTAGCCTTAAAATAGTTCTAATTGAAGTCATTTTAACAAGAGAATTTTTTAATCAAAATCTATAACTTTCTTCTATGCAAACCCCTTTACAACAACTCTAGCCTTATACCTCTTTTTGCCTCCATATTTTTCCTTCATCTTGTAAACCCATTTATTTTATAATGCTCTTTTTCTTTTAGGTAAATAAACCAAATCCCAAGTCCGTTTATGTACCAAAGACTCCATATCCTCTTTCATGCCTTACTCCCACTTCTTTTTGGTTTCTACCTGCATTTATTCTTCATATTTTTCTAGTTCTCCAAAATCAATCAATAATACATAATACAATGAAGAAGAGTAATGATCATGGGGTCTAAATAACATGGTAGATCTTCTAACAACACTTTAGAAGTATGAGGTACTTGTTGCTATTGTTGTTGAATATTTTTATTTTTTGGCATCTTTGGAGTTTCATTTTCTATGATTTAATCAAGCATTGTATATATATTATGTGTTTGTCTTTTCCTATTTATTTCTCTACAACTGATCTTTATAATACATGACCTTCTCATTGAATACAACATATATACTCCTAATGATTTTTTGATTTTCATAATCCCAAAAATGACAACCAAAATAATTAACTCCATATCCAATAAAAGTACACTTCTTAGACTTTGCCTCAAGTTTTTTTCTATTTTCTTTATCAATATGAACAAATGCTTCACAACCGAAAGTCTTCAAAAATGAGTAGTTAACAAGTTTACCTGTCCATAACTCTTATGGAATACCACCATACAGGAAACTTGAAGGCCCTCTATTTATCAAGTAAATAGCAGTATCCACATCATTTTTCCAAAATTGTAAGGGCAATCCTACATGTAATCTTATACACCTAGAACATTCCATGATTGTCTTGTCCATCCTTTTTGACACACCATTTTCTTGTGGTGTTCTTGAAACCATCTTCAATCTACATAACCCATGGTATGAATAGTAACTACCAAACTCCTTGCTGCATTATTCTCCTCCATTATCTGATATAATACACTTCAACTTGTTTCATGTCTCATTCTCAACCAAAGCTTTCAATTTCTTAAAAATATCAAAGATATCAAATTTTCTTCGAATATAGCAAACCCAAGTTTTTCTAGTTGCATCATCAATAAAAATAACATAACAATGAGAGCCACCAAGAGATGATACCTGAGTTGGTCCCCATATAATTGTATTCAAAAGATCTAACTTTTCACTCTTTGTTTCCTTCCCAAATCTAAGAAATATGACTCTTTTCTATTTTTAATAAACATAGTGTTCATAAAAGTTCAAATCAACTTGCTTCAAACCTGGAAACAAATTCCTTGAGTGGAGAATATGCATCCCATTCTTACTCATGTACCCAAGCCTATTATTCCATAAAATTGTATTCTCTCATGTAGAAGCTAAAATAATAGAAATATCAGTATTACCAGTACATACATACAATGTACCTTTCTTCTTTCCTTTTGCTAATATCAGTGATCCTTTAGTAACCTTCCATGAATTTTTTGAGAATATAACTATACAACCTTCACTATCCAACTGCCCTATTGAAATTAGATTTCATCTCAAATAAAGAATATGTTTTACCTCTTTTAGAAACCATTGGTTTCTATTTGGTAATTTTATTTGTATATTACCCATTCCAACAATTTTACATGGTCAATCATCACCCAAATAAACCTATCCAAAATCACCTTGAACATAGTCTAGAAAATATTTCCTATAGGGTGTGGCATGATATGAAGTCCCAAAGCTAGCACCCAACAATCATTAATTTTATCTAATGAAAGAATTAAAGCATCTTATAACACATCACCTGCTACATTTTCTTCATGATTATTATCATATTTTTCATATTTCTTTTTGTCTTTTTGAGACCAACAATCTCTTTTCAGGTATCATTTCTTCCCACAATGCCAACATTATATTTTCTTCCCTCTAGATTTTTATCTATCTTTCTTTGACTTTCCATGATTCCCTAGGATTTTTCCTCTCTCCCTTTGTCTCTACCTATTATCCACAGTCAAAGAATTACCCAATGTCTCACCTATGCTTTTATATCATATTTCCTCACTAAGGATAACCAATAACATCATCAAACTTTAAAGTGTTTGAACCAGAGATAGAATTACTCATAGCAATGACCAAGCCATTCCATATTTCTAGCAATGAGCACAAGATAAAAAGAGCCTTAACCTCATCATTAAATTTTACTCCTATAGAACTTAACTAATTGGTAACCGTGTTAAACTCATTTAATTGAACCCATCTTATAACATCTTCATATTAAATAAATGCTTCATAAAAAATACCTTGTTCAAAGTTGAGGGTTTTTCATATAGTTTAGCCAGTGCCTTCATTAGTTCCTCTGTTGTCTTTTCATTTGAAATGTCGAAGGCCACTTATGTTGCCATGCATAGTCATATTTTTCCTAATGTCTTCCTGTCAAGAACTTCCCATTCTTCATTTGACAACTTTACCATTTTATTTGCTATTCCACCAAATGGTAGGTAAAGATCCTTTTGATATAGATAGTCCTCCATTTACATCTTCCATAGTTGGTAATTTTAGTCATTAAAATTCTCAACCCTAAACTTACCTTCTTCTACCATTACTCCCACTCAAACCAAGAAATCCTCCTTTCAAGTGCATTTTTCAAAGCCTAGGCTCTGATACCTATTGTTAGGATTAAATAATAAAATGCATTAAATTAATAAATGTGGAAATAAAACATAAAAGAATACAATAATACAAGAGACACAGATTTACATGGTTCATCCAAACATTTTATTCCATCCTAGAAAAAATGAAGGGATACAACCTAAAATAGATCTATTGTAACTTTCTTTTCACTCTATCACCATCAATTACAATACATGCACTCTTCTCACTTTAGCCATCATGCGAAAACCTCTTTATAAAATAGAGTTACAATTTAGGACAAAAACTCCCATCTAAAATCCATCATCCGATATGTGACCTAATAATATATGGTCCAAATTTACAAAGGGAAAAAATATCTATTTTGGTTTTGGGGGCACTACAGATAATAGTAGGGGGACATTCCCCCCTACACTCCTTCGTGGAGTGGGTCCAAGTGTGGCTAAAAAAAAGACCTCTAAATTAGAGAGTGAATTAATATCCACAACCAACACTCGTCATATCCCTTCCCCTTTAATTAAATCTCCCCTCCTTTGTACCCACATGAAACCTTTCAAAGATATAAAAAATATAATAAATAATAAAAAATAAAAATATATCCTATGGTGTGGGTTGATGTAGGGGAATGCATGATCCCAAGCACCCCAGTCCGATCATGACAAGTGGCAAAGGTGGACGTGAAAACAAAGGTGATCAAATTCAAATTATAGGATATTGAATGTCTCAGGAGGGCACACCCATATTAATAGTGCAGGTAAGAGTGGGATAAAGTACAATTCTAAGCACTTAAATGGAAGCATGATAGGTGGTGAAGAATTATTAACTTATAGGGATCAATTATCTAGGAAATATCGTATGACTCAATTATGTAGGTATGAGTGAGGATATTTTAGTGCTCCAATCAAAGAGCATCACATTAGGTTTGAGTGTGCAAGAAGGAAAAATTGTGGTTTCACATTTTTTTATTTTTCCACCTAGGTGGGATTGCCTGAGTGGGGGGTGCATAGGTAGAACTAGTGCGAGTCCCAATTGAGTGGCCCGTGATCCCTTTTGGTGCCACTTACATGCAAGGGCCACCTTTAAGCATGCAAAAAACCCCATGCACAAGTGGCTAAGGTTTTAATTAAAACTTTTGTTTTTTATTAAAAGGGGACATAAGCATCCATTCAAAGAAAAAAGAAGAGTAATATATATATAAGTTTTTGAAAGTAAAATTACAATGGCCCATTTTTTATATGGTTTGATTATAGTGGCCATTTTTTAGAATTTAATTAAACTAATGGTCGAAGGTAATTTAATAGCCAAAGCTATTTTTCGATAACTATAAAGAAAAATATAATAAGCAAATATGAAGGTATTCTTAACCAACTAAGACCACTACCAAACTACAAATGAGAACCACTACAAGCACAATTAAAAATATGGGGCCATCATGAAGACAGTTGTAGTTATGGGCCATCATCGAGGCAATTGCAATTTTTGCAATTATGGAACAAATGATCAAGCTATTTAAGTGAGTTGCTATAGTAGAAAAAATAATCAAGTTTTTGCATAGTAAAATTTTACAAGAGCTACTCCAGAGTGCCCATCCTTGTTAGTTATATTTTCCTTTTTATGTCTTGTCTAGTCACCCCTTTTTCTTCCCCATTATTATGCAGATATTTGTTGATGAGGTACCCAATTTACTGAGATTATTTCCAATGGTTGAGGATAAAATCTAGGAGGCTCTTTATTACATCATTTGAAAAAAGAGTTGTAGTTCTCTATTGCATCATTTGAATGGATAATTTATTGTATTTTCTTAGTGATATATGGTTATCCTGATTAGACTCCCATTGTAATGATCTATTGATTAATACAATCTTACTTCCTCCTTTCAAAATTTCTATGTATAGTTTTATGTGTTATCCTATTTATATGTTACATCATTTGAATGTGTAAATGACATCTTATTTCACTTGCATGTTCAATCATTTATATTACATTATTTGAATGAATGTGATTGGTTCAATTTTTATCTTCTCCCCCTTCTCTTCTCACCATATTTTAAGTTTGGCTATTATTTCCCAATGGATAAAGCATCAGTCTACTACTTGAAGCATTAGCTGGGAGTTACTTAGAATTTTGATCAACTTTTACGTTATAGTTTTATTTTATTTTTACAAATATGGATGAGCATGAGTGTATGAGAAATATTATAGGATCACCTTTGAGGTTTCCTTACCCTACTTGATTTGTCTAGAGTCTTAGGATAATATTTTCCTAAGTCAAATATGTGGATCCACCAAAGTCCATAATGTTGATTGAATTAGGGAAGTCTTGTAGCATGACAAATATCTTAAGTGTGCAAGAATTTCCCCTAATAGTTTTTGGTTTCATTGTTGAGGATTAGAATTCTTGTTGCCAAGAGTTATAAGACCTGTGTATTTTATTTATGAACTAATTTTGTATGGTAATAATAAAACAATAGTTTTTGGCACCATTGTTGAGGAGGCTTAGTCCTATTTTATGTTTTGCATTTCTCAGTATTTCCCAGATCCCTAATTTTTTTGAGAATTGAGTAAATGTTAAGCTAGGCAATCTTAGCCTAAGTATTGTTCAATATTTTGCTATTTCTTTGCATATCTATGCAAGTGACTTTGAATGAACTCAAAATCTTAAAAATAAAGAAATAAGGACGAGTTGGATCTGAAATATACAAGAAGAATTGGTAAAGTGCTTGCTGGAGTGCCAAATCCTGAGGTATTCTTCAAATCTCATGAAAAAACTTCAATTCCAATTCCTACTGTTTTTGTTTCTAGTCTAAATACTGGTTTAAATCAGTCCTCTCCTATTGTAAACAAAGTACCCATAGTAAATCAACCTATAGTGAGTATTGTATCTTCTAATGCAAATAAAAATTTCAATTAGTGGAGAACCAATAGATATAGAGATTTTTATTTTACCTCTAAATCTGAATCCTCTCCCTAGTAAAGCTCATAAGTACTTGCCTAAATTCCAAGGAAATAATGTTGTCATCAGTGAAGATCATATTAGATATTTTTTGTATGCCATGGATAGCTTTGAGGTAGATGATAAATATTTTTTCCTTATATTGTTCTTTCAAATATTAGAGAAAGATGATTGAGAATGGTTTAACAGCCTTGGAGCTGGTACTATCTATAATTTTCAAGAGCTAGAGTAAACTTTCCTTAGGAAATACAAAGAGAGGAAGAATGAATAGTCCTTGTTTATAGATTTGGCTACTACGGAATTGAAGAAAAAATAATTAGTGGAAGATTTCAATAGAATATTCTTTAAGACCAAAAATAAGGTTCCTGTAGCATTAAGGCCAAATGATGAGTAGTCCATTTTTTTTACAAGAATGCTTTCTTTAGAGATTTTAGTTATGAGCTGAGACAACAAAAAACAACCACCATTGATATATGTATAGAAAGGTCTATTGAAATAGAGAGAAATATGATTTATAGTGGTAAGATGAAAGCATACTCTTTAGAGTCCAATCAACTTGAAAGGAATTCTAAGAAGGTTGAGTTCTCTATCCCTAAGAAGCTAGATCAGGATCCTATGAATAAAATATCTAATCAGTTGAGTGAGATGTTTACCACTTTGAATAGTAGGTTGTATAGAATTGAAAAAGGTAGGGGCAACATTATCAAAATTCATAGGATAATAATATAAAATGGGGAGATAACATGTCTCCTTTTAGGAGGAAGTTTAATAGAAATTAGAATAACAATGTAAATGAAGAGGGAAATAGGAATCAAAATAAAAATTAGAAAAATAAATAAATAGATAGAGATATAGATTCTATTCCAAATCCAATATCATCTAATAATATAGCATAAAATGATTATTTTTATTGCTCTACATGTGATGCACCATATAACCCTATTGATTATGGTATTTATCTAAGTCTACATTCTAATGTTGATTTAAATGCTAAATCTAAAGATGAAGATATTAGAATTAATGTATGTTGGACTCAGAAGGATGAGGTTAGAGAAAAGTAATTTGAGAGTGATATGGACTTATGTGCAAATAATATTGAACAAAGAGCCTTAGTATTTGAAGAGGCATCAACCTCAAGAGAGCCTTCCAATGCCATATTTGATAGAATATAGCAGGGAAATCTTATACCTACAACAAAAGAGGTTGAGTATTTAGAGAGAAAATATGCTACTAATCTTAGGAACAAAATAGTGGAGGATAAATTTGATGAAGAGCCTACACAAAAGGAGAAAACTATATGAGTAATTTCACAAAAAAAGGTAAATCATATGAAGCTACAAATGGTTCTTGAAGAGTTTGATGTAGAGGAAATTATCTAAAAGCAGTAAAATGACTTGGATAATTAGAAAGATATAAAAGCAATTGATGATAAGAGATATCAGTTTGACTTGGGTATAGATGTTTCCAAAAAAAATATCAACATCACTTTTGGGGAGTTAATGACTATTCCAAAGTACCAGTATTAGTTATGTAGAGCCTTCAAACTAATTGATCTGAAGAACACAAGCTTATACTGAGAGGGGGGTGAACAGTATAACACCTCTTTTTACTTTTTCCTTTATACTTCAAAATAGTAAAGCAATATACCCAAAGCAATATCAAAGCAATGCACAATATCATCCACAAAGTGACACCAATTTTAACGTGGTTCACCCGTAATGGTCAGGCTACGTCCACAAAACTTTTCTCTAAAATTTATCTCAAAGTTCTTTGGGAATCCTTCCCAATTACAATGTTTATGAGCCTCGGCCCAAAGGAGATACCTTCCCCCAATCAGAATTTATGAGCCTCTCGCTCAAAGGAGATACCTTCCCCCAATCAAAATTTATGAGCCTCTGCTCAAAGGAGATACCTTCCCTTTCGCTCTGGAAATGATCCCTCGAAAGATCAACTGCCTCTACCTCTTGCCAGCACGTGGAACTCCTTTCCACCGAAGACCTCCTGTCCTCAATGCTTAGCCTAAGAGACCTCCGCCTTCTATGATCACGTCCACAACAGCTCAACAACTCTGTACCAAACACAGTCAGTCGGTCTAGTACAAGTCTTCCTCTCGTCTGTCGATCTGTCCAACTCTTGAACAAATCAATCCTCCGCATACAAGCCTTCTCAAAGACTTGCCAAACTATCCTCGGGTTCTTCTCATAGAACCAATGCACCTCTGTCCTCAAGTTCTCCGATAGAACTATCAAACTCAGCTCACAAGTCCTCTCGCTAGGACCTGTCCAAATCTGCTCACAAGTCCCCACCGAAACCTGTCCAAAAGCCAAGTCCCCACCGGAACGCCCCGCTCACAAGTCCCCACTGAACCTGTCCAAAAACTCAACAAGCTCACCAAGAAAAACTTTCTTAGTAGGAAATCACAAAGTGAATTGTTAGAGACCCAATGTGATTTGTCAAACTCATAGAAGCATAAAGAGAATTGTTAGAGACTCAATATGTTCTATACTCAAATCCCAATCTCAAAACTCAACTCAAATCAACTCAGCTCAATCTCAATCTCAAATCTGAAAACTCAACTCAATATCTGAAATGGATAGGATAGAATGTTTTCTTTCAAGAACATGAAACCCCAACAATTGCCAACTATGCAAAGAATCACATAACAATGATACTCATGTTCTTTTCACCATCAATTAGGGTTTCAACAACAATGCTCATCAAACAAGGTTTAGTCAACCAACACCATTCAACTCAACATCAACCTTGAAGCATTCAACCAATCATCACAAGAAAAGGAAACAAGTAGAAATCCTTTTCCCTCCAAAGATATTTGAACAAAACAACCACCAACACAATATCACCAAATGCAAAGAATAACTTGCTCAAATCAACTCAATGGAGTAAGCCCAATATCATGAATCAAGTAAAGCAATAACTTGATCAAACAACCTCTATGGAAGCAACTCAACCATCAAACTCAAAAATAGCCAACCAAGGGTTCCACCAACTCAATGCAAGTAGCTAGACTCACAAATATAAACCCTAGTGCACAAAGCTTCCACTATCTCAAACCAAAAATTATGCATTCACCAAAAACTCTCCTTAAGGATAACAATGCATAAGTAGTCTTCAACAAACCAGAAAATAGGATTTACACCCAACCAAAGGAAACCTAGTTGAAAACCTTTTCACTCCAACCTTATTTCAGAAAAACATACACCAATCATACTCATAAGAAAAATGTGCCCATACCTTTTTGGAGTAGAAGAAAATTGATCCTTAAAGCTGTCACCACACACAACCCTCAAACTTCCAACCAAGTTAGGGTTAGAACCAAGATAAATGAGCATATATAAAAACTTTCCTTAATACACCTTTTAGCTCCTCTTCTTTAAAAACAACCACCAAAGAAGCCAAAAACACAACAACCAAAACTTACACCTTATATCTCCATTTTTAAATTTAGCATAGCAAAAGACTAATCTCAAAAATACAACCAAAGAAATATCCCCTTATTTCTCCTATGTCTTTTAAACAATGCTAAACAATGCCAAAAATCATATCAAGAAAATAATCACACCTTATAATGGCTGCCCTTGAAGAATCCAAAATTCACGGCACAAAACACGTTTTAATAAAAACGTGACTAATCCATGCACAGCTCCCTCCACGGGGATCGAAATGTAGACCTCCGCCTACGCAAGGCCCAAACGCAGCCTTCGCTGCCACTAGCCCACAAGGGGCTTACGAAGTCCAAGACGGACTTCCTTCCACATAAACGGTCAAGCTTTCCGAAAGCTTTTCAAACCACGAGCTCTCCTCTTTCGCAGCATAAATAGAACATTCGATCGCAGCCAAACCAATTAATTGCCTTCGATTTTCCAAGAGGGTTTAACCTTAGGAACCTTCTCATATTTATAGTCCATACGTGGACTTTAGAACACGTCGGTTGCAAAGAAAAGTAATTTCGAATTTAATCGAAATTTGCTTTCTAAAGGGTTTAAAAACCCTTAAAGTATTTTTAATAAATTAAAAATAATTTCTCCCTTAATTAATTAAATAATTAATTAATTAAAACCTTGAAGGGTTTTAAATAATAATTAAATAAATAATAAAGAGAACCTCCATTGGTTTTAATAAAAACCATTGCCAATGGAATCTCTTCCAGGATTCTCTTAAAAGATTCTCTTGGAATCTTCCACCTTTGAAGCCAACACATCCTCTTAACATTAATGCCATTTCCTTTTGACATCAATGACAACTCATAGACAAGAAGCTAGGATCTCAAACCCAAAATTGCCAACAATCTCCCCCTTTGTCATTGATGGCAAACCATGCTTCTCAACAACACATAAACTCAACATAAATAGCTCCCCCTGTCTTGAGGCTCTCCCCCTTACTCAAATCTCTCCCCCTTTGTCATCAATGGCAAAGGGTCACCTTTGGGGCTCGGGACTAAGAATGAGCCTCTTAGCTTAGTCCCTCCCCCACCTCCTGATGAGGTGATTAATTCTTGGGTGGGAGTAAAACTCCCATTAGGCACTGATCATCATCAGCGTCTATAACTTCCTTGCCGTGCCTTCTCTTGAACTCTTTGTCCATATTCCTGTTCCCGTCACTGTTCTTGTTCTTGTTCTCATCCCTGTTCTTGTCCATGCCTTGATCCTTGGACCTGATCATGCCACCGTTCCTGTTCCTGTATTCTAGAATTTTAGCTCTACACTTGTCTGATTGTGTGACCTTCATTGTTGCACTTGAAACACTTGACGATGTTGTTTCTCTAAGGTAAACCTGATCTTTGAATCCACCTGTTCTGACCAAACCTGTTCTGACCAAACGTATGCCAAACCTGTTACCAAACTTCGACCAAACCTTTCGACCAAACCTGTTCCTGTTATTTGCCTTGCAATAAATCGCCTTGTGCCCAAACTGTTGACAAGAGTAGCAATACCCTTGAAAGTAACTAGCACTTCTGAAACCTGTCATTTACCTCCTTCACTTGAGCCATGCAATGTGAAGCCATGTGACCAAACCTGTGACAAGCAAAACATCCGCCTTGAAACTTTCCTTTAATTGACCTCTTAGGTTCTGAAAACTTCTTCTTCTCATTCTGAATTCTGTTTTCTAGTGCATCTATCATTCAAGGACTCCTTTTCTGAAATACTTTCCTCATCAGAACTCTCTTCCTTTTGGAGTCTCTTACTAGACTCTCCAACTTGTTCCTTGTGTGGCTTAACAAAACCAAGGCCTGTTTTATCTCGTTGTCTTTCTTTGACCTTTGATGAGTGACTTAACCTTTTTGGAGCTATCTTGAAACCTGTAAAGCTTATCCTTGTACTCTTTAGTTTCCTCTTTCAAAGAAGCCATTTTCTGTTCTAACTCACTATACTCAAGAACCTTAGACTCTAACTCATCCTTGAGTTCTTGTGTCTTAGCTATAGAGAAGTCAAGACTTTCTATAAGATCATCTCTCTCCATACAACATTCATCTAACTTATCCTTGAGTCTAGCATTCTTCTTTCTTTCCTTTTTCAAAACACTAAGAGCACTAATAAGTTCACTTTCAAGATCCTTTATTTGTTTGCTTTTTGAATCATCAAAGCCTTTTTCAGATTTCTTATCACTAGAGGTGCTACCCTTTTCAAAAACCATACATGCATCTTCCTTATAGTTTTCTGAAGCATCCTCATACATACTAGAAACCAAATCATTATTTGTGCAATCATCCTCAAGGTGACCAAAATTTCCACATCTAAGACATTTCATGATAATGAATCTATGTTTCGGTTCTTCCTCTTTTTCTCATATGAACAACATCTCATTTTCATTATCACTTGAAGAACTTTCACTATCACTACTAGAACACTTACTTGCTTTGTCTAGGTAGAAACTCTTCTTGTGCTTGTGAGAATACCTCTTTCCTTGATTGTTGTGCTCATCTTTGTTTTTCCTGTGATGCTTGTGCTTTTCAGAATCCTTGCTCTTAGAATCTTGTTTATCTTCATCACTTTCATTCTTGGGAACAATACAGTCAGTAGCATAATGACCAAACTTTCCACAATTGAAACATCTTATATTTTTCATACTTTTGTGCTTTCTAGAGAACTTGCCTTTCTTGTTGTAATATGCCTCTTCATCACTAGAAGACTCATCACTATCTTGAAGTTGTTTACCCTTGGATTTCTTGGTAGCCTTGAAAGCTGCCTCTTTCTTGACATCAACCTTCACTTGAGTTCTCAACTCAAATGCTGCAAGTATACTATGGAGCTCATCCTTTTTCAACTTATCCAAATCTTTAGCTTCCTCAATAGCAAAAATATTTTCACTAAATCTATTAGGAAGAGATCTTAAAATCTTATCACAAACATCATTTTCAGCAAGCTCAAGACCTAAGTCTTTCATGGAGTTAACAACCTCATCCATACGAAGCATGTAGTCACTAATATTTTCATCATCATTCATCTTGAGTTGTTCAAACATACCTTTGAAGTGTCTCAACTTGGCCTTTCTGACATTTGTATCACCTGTATGAACCACCTTCAACTGTTTCCACATTTCACTAGTTGTCTTGCAGTGAATCACTTTGGTGAGATCTGCTTTCTGTAAGCCTTTCAGGATTGCATTCATTGCTTTTGAATTGTTGTGATGTAGGAGCCTTTCTTCTTTAGTATTAGGACCATGTTCAGGAATAGTGTACTCATCTTCAATCACTTCCCAAACCTCATTCCCAAGTGCCATTAGATGAACCTTCATCCTTGCACTCCAAAGACCAAAATCTGACCCATCAAGAATAGGTGTTGCATTGCCACTTGAATGATCCATTGTGTTCTTTACTAGCTTTTCCTTCAAGTTGTTAAACTTTTTGAAGGCACCCGCTCTGATACCAATTGAAGAACACAAGCTTATACTGAGAGGGGGGTGAACAGTATAAGACCTCTTTTTACTTTTTCCTTTATACTTCAAAATAGTAAAGCAATATACCCAAAGCAATATCAAAGCAATGCACAATATCATCCACAAAGTGACACCAATTTTAACGTGGTTCACCCAGAATGGTTGGGCTACGTCCACAAAACTTTTCTCTAAAAGTTATCTCAAAGTTCTTTGGGAATCCTTCCCAATTACAATGTTTATGAGCCTCGGCCCAAAGGAGATACCTTCCCCCAATCAGAATTTATGAGCCTCTGCTCAAAGGAGATACCTTCCCCCAATCAAAATTTATGAGCCTCTTCTCAAAGGAGATACCTTCCCCTCTGCTCTGGAAATGATCCCTCGGAAGATCAACTGCCTCTACCTCTTGCCAGCACGTGGAACTCCTTTCCACCGAAGACCTCCTGTCCTCAATGCTTAGCCTAAGAGACCTTCGCCTTCTATGATCACGTCCACAGCAGCTCAAGAACCTGTACCAAACACAGTCAGTCGATCTAGTACAAGTCTTCCTCTATCTGTCAGATCTGTCCAACTCTTGAACAAATCAATCCTCTGCATACAAGCCTTCTCAAAGACTTGCCAACTCTCCTCAGGTTCTTCTCATAGAACCAATGCACCTCTGTCCTCAAGTTCTCTCGATAGAACTATCAAACTCAGCTCACAAGTCCTCTGCTAGGACCTGTCCAAATCTGCTCACAAGTCCCCACCGAACCTGTCCAAATCCATGCTCACAAGTCCCCACCGAAACCTGTCCAAGAACCGCTCACAAGTCCCCACTGAACCTGTCCAAAAACTCAAGCAAGCTCACCAAGAAAAACTTTCTTAGTAGGAAATCACAAAGTGAATTGTTAGAGACCCAATGTGATTTGTCAAACTCATAGAAGCATAAAGAGAATTGTTAGAGACTCAATATGTTCTATACTCAAATCCCAATCTCAAAACTCAACTCAAATCAACTCAGCTCAATCTCAATCTCAAATCTGAAAACTCAACTCAATATCTGAAATGGATAGGATAGAATGTTTTCTTTCAAGAACATGAAACCCCAACAATTGCCAACTATGCAAAGAATCACATAACAATGATACTCATGTTCTTTTCACCATCAATTAGGGTTTCAACAACAATGCTCATCAAACAAGGTTTAGTCAACCAACACCATTCAACTCAACATCAACCTTGAAGCATTCAACCAATCATCACAAGAAAAGGAAACAAGTAGAAATCCTTTTCCCTCCAAAGATATTTGAACAAAACAACCACCAACACAATATCACCAAATGCAAAGAATAACTTGCTCAAATCAACTCAATGGAGTAAGCCCAATATCATGAATCAAGTAAAGCAATAACTTGATCAAACAACCTCTATGGAAGCAACTCAACCATCAAACTCAAAACAGCCAACCAAGGGTTCCACCAACTCAATGCAAGTAGCTAGACTCACAAATATAAACCCTAGTGCACAAAGCTTCCACTATCTCAAACCAAAAATTATGCATTCACCAAAAACTCTCCTTAAGGATAACAATGCATAAGTAGTCTTCAACAAACCAGAAAATAGGATTTACACCCAACCAAAGGAAACCTAGTTGAAAACCTTTTCACTCCAACCTTATTTCAGAAAAACATACACCAATCATACTCATAAGAAAAATGTGCCCATACCTTTTTGGAGTAGAAGAAAATTGATCCTTAAAGTTGTCACCACACACAACCCTCAAACTTCCAACCAAGTTAGGGTTAGAACCAAGATAAATGAGCATATATAAAAACTTTCCTTAATACACCTTTTAGCTCCTCTTCTTTAAAAACAACCACCAAAGAAGCCAAAAAAACAACAACCAAAACTTACACCTTATATCTCCATTTTTAAATTTAGCATAGCAAAAGACTAATCTCAAAAATACAACCAAAGAAATATCCCCTTATTTCTCCTATGTCTTTTAAACAATGCTAAACAATGCCAAAAATCATATCAAGAAAATAATCACACCTTATAATGGCTGCCCTTGAAGAATCCGAAATTCACGGCACAAAACACGTTTTAATAAAAACGTGACTAATCCATGCACAGCTCCCACCGCGGGGATCGAAACGCAGACCTCCGCCTACACAAGGCCCAAACACAGCCTTCACCGCCACTAGCCCACAAGGGGCTTACGAAGTCCAAGACGGACTTCCTTCCACATAAACGGTCAAGCTTTCCGAAAGCTTTTCAAACCACGAGCTCTCCTCTTTCGCAGCGTAAACAGAACATTCGATCGCAGCCAAACCAATTAATTGCCTTCGATTTTCCAAGAGGGTTTAACCTTAGGAACCTTCTCATATTTATAGTCCATACGTGGACTTTAGAACACGTCGGCTGCAAAGAAAAGTAATTTCGAATTTAATCGAAATTTGCTTTCTAAAGGGTTTAAAAACCCTTAAAGTATTTTTAATAAATTAAAAATAATTTCTCCCTTAATTAATTAAATAATTAATTAATTAAAACCTTGAAGGGTTTTAAATAATAATTAAATAAATAATAAAGAGAACCTCCATTGGTTTTAATAAAAACCATTTAACTTGGTTTTAATGAAAACCCTTGCCAATGGAATCTCTTAAAAATTCTCTTGGAATCTTCCACCTTTGAAGCCAACACATCCTCTTAACATTAATGCCATTTCCTTTTGACATCAATGACAACTCATAGACAAGAAGCTAGGATCTCAAACCCAAAATTGCCAACATGATCAATCAGGAGGATTGCCTAAAACCCCCATAGACCTTTAAAATAATGTAATAAGATCCCCATATTTAGTTAAACTCTTTTATATATCACTAAGGTACACATTAGTCTATGGGGAACAATATGTTATTCATAATTGCATGCTTGATAGTGGTGCTTCGATGAGTGTAATGTCAAAACAAGTAGCTGATCAGTTAGACTTGATTTGTCAAAAAGAGCACCCCCTATATTTATAATGGATAATAGTAGAAAACCTTGTATAGGCATTATCACCAGGATTCTTATCCATATTGAATAATAATGGGTGTTGCAGTTGTAGATGTGGACCCTTTATTTTCCATATTACTCTCTAGGCATTGGGTAGAGCATCTAGGTGGTACTATTTAATCAGATTGGGTATATGCCACTATCCCAATGCAGGACAAGGAAAAATTCATCTTGAAAAGAGAATCCTTCAATAGGTATTCAGTTGAATTCAAATATCCTAATGATAATATGGTTAATATCATGAATTCTATTGAGAAAAAATACATGGAGGTTTACTCTATTTGGCATTCTCCTTTCTTGTTAGAAGTTCTTGATGTTGAGAATATGAATCCAAAACTTAAGGCTAAAGTGGATGTAAATATTGATAAAATTTTGATTTTAGAGTTATGAACTATGACCTTTTATGGATTGAAATCTCAAGTAGGAGAAAGAGCTAGGGTAATTTTTATAGACATTAATGGAAGTTATCTTGGTATACCATACATGAAAATAATTTTCTTGTATAAATAATGTTGCAAAGTATGAAGCTTTATTGCTAGGGCTAAGTAAATCCAAGGGATTGGGTATTAATTACCTCAAAGTTAGTGGGGATACTAAGATAATAATTCAATAGATCAAAAGGAAATATCAAACAAAGCACCTTAGATTGAAGCAATATAAGAAAGTAGTGTTGGATGAAAAAGATAGATTCTTGGCTTTTGATCTGCAATATACTCCTAAAGCACAAAATCATAATGCAAATCTATTTGCAATTAATGCTTCTAGACAAAAATACCTTAAGATAGACATTTGCTTTAGGATAGGTTCCCAACCACATCTATTTATAATCCATTTGTCCTTGATAATGTGGTATATTTACAAGTTTTTCATGATGGTATACACATCAATGATTTTATGACTATGCAAAATAATTTTTTTGATGTTATTTATGATGAAAGTGATGAAGAAAAATTGGAGGACATTATTGGATAAGCCACAAAAGTCATATAATTTAAGATAAACAATATTTTGAAGGGTTTGGTATATTTAGAGAGCTTGTTTGATGACTTTGATAGAGCATATAAGCCTTTGGTCTAGGATTTTGAGGTAAATGAAGTTAATATTGAAATAAATGAAGAGACCAATATTGTTAGGATAAATAAAGATCTATTAGGAAAAGAGAAACAATAGTATATTAACTTCCTAAAAAAGAAAATTAATACTTTTCCCGGAGTTATGATAATATAAAGACCTTTAACACAAAGGTGATGACTCACCTAATACCCCTTCAAAAATATACCAAGCCTTTCAAACAAAAATAAATAAATTTCAATACCACTTTGCATACAATTGTGTATAAAGAAGTGCAAAAGTTACAAGATACCAAAATAATCAGGAAGGTGATATTTTCTTCTTGGTTGGAAAACCTAGTTCCTGTTAGAAAAAAGAATGGTGAGATCAAGAATTGTGTAGATTTCAATAATCTTAATAAGATATCTCTTAAAGATATTATCCACTTTTGATTATGTAACAATTGCTTCAAGCTATGGTTGGGTCATCAAGAATGTCTTTATTGTGTGGCTTTTCAGGTTACAATCAGATTGTAGTGAATCTAGACGACAAACACAAAATGAATTTCACCACACCATGGGAAACATTTGACTAACTTAGGATGATATTTGGGTTGATGAATGTAGGGGTAAAATTTCAAAGAGCCATGGATGTTGCATTTAAGAGGTTGATGTTCAAGATAGTCATAGTGTATCTTGATGATATTACAATTTTTTCAAAAATCTTGAAGATCATTTTTCACATCTAACTCAAGTGTTTGATAGGTGCAAAGAATTTGGTATATCCTTGAATCCTATAAAATGTGTGTTTGGGGCCACACAAGGTAAACTGCTCGAGCATATTATTTCAAAGGATGGCATTAGCATTGATTCACAAAGAATTGAAGCAATTGATAAAATTCTCCCTCCTAAAATATTAAGTTAGATCATTCTTTGGAAATATTAAATTTAGTAAGAGGTTTGTCCTTGATTTTGATCAGATTTCCAAGCCAATAAATGACATGATCAAGAAAAGAGGTTAAATAAGGTGGATAGAAAAAATATAATATTTTAGAAGATCAAAGATGCAATTACTCAAGCTCTAGTATTAAATTGCCCTAATTATTCTAAAATTTTCAAAATCTACTCATTTTCCTTAGAACACACTATTGCTATAGTTCTAGCTTAGAAATATGAAGATAAAAATGAAAGGCTAATAGCCTTTATGAGTACAAGATTGAAGGGTGCTAAACTGAAATACTCTATGCTAGAAAAATAGACTTATGCATTAATCAGAGCATTAGATAATTTTAAATGTATTTTTGGGTCTAATAAAATAATAGCCTATGTCCCCTACATTATTGTTAAATAGGTTTCACTCAACCTAAAACTTTAGGTAGTATTTATATATGGATGGCTAAGTTATTATAGTATGATGTATAATTCAAAGTAGTATATATTGTTAGAAGATAGGAACTGATAAATTATATGGCTAATTAAGAAGGGGAGGCTATGAATAACACTATTGTAGTATATGAGCAGCAAGAAGCTAGAGCAATTGATAATTCTAATTGCCATTGGCATGATGGCATTATTTTTTACCTTCAAAACTTGTCATTTCCAGAAGACATACCAAAAAACAAAAGGAGATCTATCAAGCAATTGGTCCAAAAATACTACATTCAATAAGGTAGATTGTATTGGAGGCATCTAGATGGTGTGTTGCTTATCTACTTGTTTGAGAAACAGGTCCATCCAGTACTAAAATAATATATTATGACTTTCATTGGGGTCACTTTGCTTCAAAGGCTATTGCTCATAAAATCATGAGGGTTGGTTATTATTGGCCCTCCCTATTTAAGGATGCCCATCAGTTTGTTAGAAATTGTCATAACTGTTAGTTTTTTGTATGGAAAAATAATTTGCCAACCATGCCCCTCAGGCCAGTTATTGTGGAAGCTCCTTTTACTCAATGGGAAATAGATCTCATAGGTGATATTAAACCCAATTCTTCTAGAGGTCATAAGTGGATCATCACAACAATTGACTATTTTACTAAGTGGGTAGAAGCAACACCTCTCAAAAAATCCACTACATAAGTGGTCATTAATTTTTAAAAGAGAATATATTTACAAGACTTGGGGTTCCCAAGAAGATAGTCATAGACAATGGTAACTATTTCACTTCTTTTGAGATAATTGAATTTTGTAGTAGGTAAAACATAGAGCTTTCTCATTCTGTGAATTACTATCCTCGAGGGAAGGTTTAGCAGAATCCTCAAATAAGAATTTTATCACAAGAACTAGAAGAGCATTAGGCAAAAATAAAATGAGTTGGGAAAACAAGCTGAATTTTGCTTTATGGGCTGATAGAATATCTATCAAAAGAAGCACATGAAAATCTCCTTATGAACTAGTATATGGTGAGAATGTTCTATTACCCCATAAGGTGGAAAGTTGTGCTTTATATTTGCTTCTTTAGTATCATGAAAATCCAAATATCTTGCAAAGTATACTTGATCAAATTTTGAAGTTGCAAGAAGATAGAAAGGATTCATTAATGGAGATAACTGAGCAGGCTCACAAAATAGCATAGTTATTTAATAAGAAAGCTAGATGTCTAAAAAATGACAAGCATGGTGAAAAAGGTAAATGGGAGCCCAAATGGCTTGACCCCTATCAAATCCTTTAGAATGTAGGTCAACATACTTACAAATTGCAAACTTTATATGGTAAAAAATTTTCAATTCCTATCAATGGCCAATACTTAAAATTGTATCATTCTACACTAAGGGCTTGAGAAGCCTCACACAAAAAAAAAAAATTAACTTTTATGTGATTAAGGTGTTCTTTCTAGGTGATTAAGGAGTCCTTTATATATGATTAAGGTATTTTTTTAGGTGATTAGTTAGGTTTTTGAGTCCTTGTGGTCTGCTGAAGATTCTAGAGTTCTCAGGTGATTCATTGTCAAAGAGTCTTTTCATCATGTATCCCAATTAAAGCTTATGTTGGATCCTCAAAATCCAACTTGATTTTACCCCTAAATTTTGAAATTTTGGTGTCTTGTGAGTCCTTATTTTAGGTTTTTCCAAAATTAATGATAATCCCCTAGTTAGTTTCCTTTTAATAATTTTTTTATTCCTTTCCAATTATTACAATTTTTTTGTCTTTTCAAAGTCCTATCTCACCATCCAAGAGCATTTTTTTAAAGAATTTTATGTCATCAATATTTGGGATTATTTTGGTTTTCCTAAGGTCTTATGTCAAATTTTTTGGCCTAAATAAGATTTAATTAATTATTTTTGACCTCCAAGGGTCTTAAATATTTAATTAAATACACACACACACACACATATATATATATATACTATGGTTTAATTCAAATATATGATTAAATTAAATATTTGATAATTAAATTATAATTAAATTTGATTATTTATTTAATTAAGTTTAATTAAATATTTAAGCCCCCCTTTATCCAAATTTCTTTAGTCCCCTTACCCCCTCTCTATTATTTCCCCTAAAAGTCCTCCACTCCGTAAGCCCTCATCCCATCCTATTTACAATCCTATTTCCCATTCCCCCTTTTCACCCATATTAAAACTTCACAAAAAAATAAAATAAAAGGGGGAGCACCACCTAATCCCCCATTTTTTCTTACATCCTAAGCTAAGCCCATCCCCTTTCTCCCATACTAACCCCTAATGCCCACTCCTATTCATACCTATCACATCCTTTCCCTTTAATTAAATCCCCCCTCCTTTTTACCTGCATGAAATATTTCATAGATATAAAAAATATAATAAAAAAATTAAAACAAATCCTATAACGCAGGCCGATGTGGGGGTAAAGCATGATCCCAATAATCCTAGTCTGATCATGAAAAGTAGCAAAGGTGAATGTGGATATCGAGGTGATCAAATTCAAATTACAAAACATGGGATATCTTAGGAGGGTGTGCTCAGATCAACGATGTTGGTATGAGTAGGGGAAATGACACAATTCCAAGCGCTCCACTGGGAGCATGATAGGTGGTAGAGAATATTTGGCTTGTAGATATCAATGATCCAGGAAAGAGCATGTGATATGATAATGCAGGTATGAGTGAGGGAATTTAAGTTCTCCAATTGAATAACATCATGTGGTGGTAGACATTGGTGGGTTTGAATGCGCAAGAAGAAAATTTATGGTTTCACATTTTTTATTATTTTTTTACCTAGGGAGGTTGTCTGAGTGGGGGATGCATAGGTGGCACTAACACGGGTCCCACCTGAGTGGCCTGCAGCTCTTTTTGGCACCACTTACACATGAGTACCACCTTTAAGCATGGTGATAGTCCTTGTGTGTAAGTGGCTAAAATTTTAATTAAAACCTTTTATTTTTTAATAAAAGGGGGCATGGGTATTCATTTAAAAAAGGGATGGGCATCCATTTAAAAAAAAAGAGAATAAAAAAATAATACGTATATATAAAGAAGTTTTATAAAGTAAAATTACAATGATCCATTTTTGTATGGTTTGATTATAGTGGTCATTTTGACCATTTAATTAAACTAATGGTCAAAGGTAATTTAATAGCTAAAGCTATTTTTGGACAAATATAAAGAAAAATCTAATAGGTAAATGTGAAGGCATTCTTAACAAATTGATACCACAACCAAAATTCAAACAAGAACCACTACAAGTGCAATTAATAATATGAGCCATCATAAAGGTAGTTGCAGTTATGGGCCATTATAAAGACAGTTTCAATTTTCACAATTATAGATCAAATGATCAAGCTATTTAAGTGAGTTGCTATAGCAGAAAAAAAGGATCAAGTTTTTGTATAGTAAAATTATGCAAGAGGTATACCAGATTGTCCATCCTTGTCAATTATATTTTTATCTTTGTGTCTTATCTAGTCACCTCTTTTTCTTTCCCATTACTATGTAGGTATTTATTGAGGAGGTACCCAGTTTACTGAGATCATTTCTAGTGGCTAAGGTCGAAAGCCAAGAGACTCTTTGTTACATCATTTGAATGAATATTTGTAGTTCTTTATTACAATATTTTAATGGATAATTTATTGTATTTTCTTAGTGAGATTTGATTATCCTAATCAGAATCCCATTGTAATGATATATTGATTAATACAATCATGCTTCCTCATTTTAGTAGTTTTGTGTACAGTTTTGTGTGTTATCCTATTTACATGTTACATAATTTGAATGTGTAAATAATAGATTTCACTGGCATGTTCAATAATTTATATTACATTATTTAAATGGATGTTATTTGTTTAGTTTTTATCCTCGTCCCCTTATCTCCTCACCAGATTTTATGTTTAGCTATAATTATCCAATGGATAAGGCACTAGTATACTACTTGAAGCACAAGCTGGGAGTTACTTCAAAGCTTGATCAAATTTTATGTTGTAGTTTTATTTTATTTTTGCAAATATGAATGAGTATGAGTGTCTTAGAAATATTATAGGCTCACCTCTAGGGTTTCCTTACCCTACTCGATCTATCTAGAGTCTTAGGATAATACTTTCCCGAGTCAAAGAGGTGGGTCCACTAGATTCTACAGTGTTGATTGAATCATGGAATTATTGCAATGTGACAAATCTCTTAAGGGTGCAATAATTTCCCCAACATCCCCATAGGTTTTGGACCACCAAATGATGGTCAAGGCCACTTCTTAATGGGACACCTGAGTGCTAGTTATCTATGCTATAACCTTGGTATGAATTTGTTGTTGATCATCCTATATCTCCTTGAAACATGGTATAAATTAAACCTATTCTTAGTATCCCTCATTGACTACCACATGTCTTTGTGGGGCTAGTTGTTATGCTCTGAAGTGGTTATTATATTTTATTTATCATGCAAATCTATTTAAATCCTACATTCACCTTGTGTGAGGTGTTGTTTTACCACAAAATAAGGGTAATTTCCCCTATTAAATGACCATAAATCATGGTCAGGGTAGCTCCCACGTGAGTCATCCTTGGTGCCAAGTGGCTTCTGCATGGAGCCACTTGTCCTAGGTGAAATCCTATGTTCCAGTGGAGGATGCAAGATTGATTGACAACTAACCCTGGTCTAACTGTGTGCTAACTATGTCTATTTGTCCTACTCACTCGATTGTGACTTGACCATGAGCTAGTTGACCCGATATTTGACTTCATGTCTTCTATCAACCTTGTTTGTTGTTGTTGTTTAAACCATACTTTTTGGGCGATTATGCATACTTAAACTTATTTTTTCTTAAGGAGAGACCCCTCTTAATTAAATATTTTTTGGATAATTACCTTCTTGATAGGAAGGCCAGTTAAATGGAAGGACTTTTAGGCATTATATATATATATATATATATATATATATATATATATATATAATGAGTTTGAAATATATTAGTGGATAATGTATTTCATTTGGATTAAGTAAGATTGAAATATATTAGTGGATAATGTATTTTATTTAGATTAAATGAGTTTGAAATATATTAGTGGATAACATATTTCATTTGGATTAAGCTTGAAGTATATTAGTGGATAATGTATTTTATTTGGATTAAGTAAGCTTGAAATATATTAGTGGATAATGTATTTCATTTGGATTAAGTAAGTTTGAAATATATTAGTGGATAATGTATTTCATTTGGATTAAGTAAGTTTGAAATATATTAGTGTATAATGTATTTCATAAGGATTAAGTGAGTTTGAAATATATTAGTGGATATTGTATTCCATTTGGATTAAGTGAGTTTTAAATATATTAGTGGATAATGTATTTCATTTCGATTAAGTAAGATTGAAATATATTAGTGGATAAAGTATTTTATTTGTATTAAGTTTGCATATATTTGTGGATAATATATTTCATTTTAAAAGAAAAGAGTTTGAAACATACATTAGAGGATATTGTATTTCTTCTTGGTAAGACAAGTTAGAAGTATATTAGAGATAGTATAATCCATTTTGGGATGAGTTAGTGATGGAATCCTTATGAGAGGATTATGGGGTCCTCTCATTGATTCATTGTGATAAATTCTATAGTGAATGTATGGTTACATTAGACCTAGGAAGAAGCCACTCCTTTAAATGATGAAAGGAGGAAGGAACCTTCTTGAGGAAAATGAATGTGGAATTCATTTGAGGGAATTATGGGGTTCCCTCATTAATTTTTTAATATGAATTAAAGGAACAATTCATGTTTTTAGTGACATAAGAATTATGGGATTCTTATGTTTTTATGAAAGGAATTTATGGGATTCCTTTGATTAATTGTATTGGAGATAATTTAACTTATGAAATAAAAAGGAGATTTTTGAGGTTGGGTTTTTCCCACAAGGGTTTCCCAAGATATATAATGTGTTATATATTTGTGTGGTATATATTTATCCTTGGATAATGCTCTTACTAGAAGTAGTTATTGAAATCATGTTGCTCTTTAAAATGAATGGGAATTTCATTGTATTCTCATAGATTATGCATTAGTTAGTTGGTAAGAGTTTATTGAAAAATTATGGTGCTACTCATAATAATTATGAATGGTGTATTAAAATAAAGGAAAATATTCACTAGTTGTGTGTAAGAAATAGTATATGCAATTTATGGTTTTGAATAGCCTTAGCATGATGAATCTTAATTATGTTATCTCATCATTGAATGGAGATGAATAGCTTAAGTTAGTTCATCATTGAGATGAGACAAATATCTTAAGTTAGATCATCATTGAGAGGAGATGAATAGCTCAAGTTAGCTCATCATAGAGATGAGATAGATATCTTAATTTATATCATCATTGAGATGATATAGATAGCTTAATTTAACTCATCATGGAGATGAGACGGATAGCTTAAGTTAGCTCATCATAGAGATGATACAGATAGCTTAAGTTAGCTCATTATGGAGATGAGACAGATTATAAAAGTTAGCTCATCATGAATATGAGACCAATAGATTGATCACAAGACATTAGGACATTGGTTAGTTACTAGGATGGTATGTGGATGGTTGGGGGATTCATAAATCCCTAATGAGTGTATAAAGGAAAAACAATTCTCTCTCAAGTGGGTTGGCTTTTTGGGTTGCTACAAATATTCCTTAAAGGAATAAATTAACTTTATAATTTGTTCCTAATTAAGCCCTTAATAAGACCAATTAATTGTTGAAATAAACCAATTGATCAAGATATATCTTTTCATGGACCAATTGAATCACCAGCTATATCAAATAGATAGATTTAATTGAATGATACCCTTTGGGAACTATTGGCAATTTTGGGTACCTTGGGTACATTGCCCTTGCTCAAGTGTTGATGTTGTCATTGATTTCAAAGAGCAGAAGGGTTTTTGTGAAAACCAAGGTAGACTAAATTATAGGTTTTGTTTAAATCCATGGTCAGCAGTTTTGAAATGGGTTTTTATTAAAACCCAAGTTAGCTCTTCGTTTTGTTGAAAAAGGTGCTCCGATGATGAAGATATTTAATTTTAAATATCTAGTTTAAATTTTATTTATTTATTTAAAATTTAAATTAATATTTTAAAATTAAATTAAAGTTGTTCACCGGCTTGTTTTCAAAGCCGACGTTGCTAGGGTTTTGCAATGAATCAATTAGGGTTTCCTACTAACAAAGCAAGGTTAAGCAACCGAAAAATTCTAGGGTTTCATATTGACCTAATTAGGGTTGTAGCCGACGTGTTTGAGAATGTTTTGATGGGATATTCTCTTCTATAAAAATGCGGGACTGTTGCAAGGTTGAAGAGTGGGTGTGATGCGATATATGCGAATGAAGTTCATGTGCAGCAGAGTGTAAGTCGATGATAGTTCTTTGGAGTTAAATAAAATAGATCGTAGCGATGAGATAGTGAGTGAGTGCGTATCGACTGATCGAGAACAAAGAGAGCGATATGCAGACGGCGTGTTTAAAGTCCGAGGCAAAAATACGTAGATGGTAGAAGTGAGATTTCATGGAAGGTGCAGTAGAGTGAGTGGTGCAAAGAGAAGATAAGAACGCGGTCTGTAGAATTCATGTTTCGAGTGTGAAATGACAGTGTGCTGGCTATAGAAGTAATATTTTTGTGAAGTTGCAGCAGAGAACGCGGAGAGATATAGAGGAGTGGTTGAAAAAGTGCGAATAATTTTTCACAGTAGCAGTCGAATGCCGACAAGCAGCAGATCGCAGAAAAATAGTAGATCGTGATAATTGAGGTGAAAGTTTACATTCTGCAATTTTTATTATTATCTTCAAGTTGTAGCTTGAAAAAGGGGTTGGTGCCTCTTTCCAGTTGGTGCTGGAAAAATTGGAGTTGGTGCTCCATTCTGTTGTAGCAGATAAAACTTAGGGGTTGGTGCCTCTTACCAGTTGGTGCTGGTGAATGATTATGTAAAGTTGTAGCTTTGCATTTGACTGGATTTGGATGGTAGTCCAAGAAGTCTTTTTGAGGAGTAGCCACATTGGTGAACCTCGTTAAAATGTCATGTTATGTGTGATGCTCTTAGTACTTTTATTATTTCTGTTTTAATCTACTGTAGTTTATTTAAAAGTCTAAATTGCTTTTAAGTTTTTAAAGAACACACTGATTCACCCTCCCTCTCAGTGTCATTGTGATTATAACAATTGGTATCAGAGCCAGGTTCCCAATTTTGGCTAAATCAGTCAGGTTTGATCTTGGATTAGTACACAATGACTAAGAAGAATAGATCCTCATCCAAAAAGGCATCCTAGCCAGTTTCAGTTCCTATGGTTGAGAAAATTGAACTATAAATGGTAGAAGGAATGAACTCTGAAGTTGAAGAAGTTGAGGCTGAAATTGATTTAGAGGGTGAGCTAGTGTCTGCCCTTACGGAATGGGAATCGGAGAAAAAGAAGAATGAAAAATTGTCAAGGAAACTTAAGGATGCAAACAACATTATTGCCAGTTTAAAAATATAGACTGAAGAATACAAGAAAATGTCTGAAGATCTGGAAATACAGGTATCCATGAAGATAGACCACTACAGCAAATTGGAAGAAGAAAATGTGAGTCTTCGAATACAGATACAAGAGCTGGATCAAAAAATCAACTATCATGTAAAACATGAAGAAAGCTCGATGAAATTGAACAAAATTCTGAGCTATCAAAGATCCACAGGTATCAAATTTGGTCTCGGCTTTTCTAAAGGAGAATCATCAACTGGACCAAAAGCAAGCAATGTTGAAAGTGAAAATAACAAAGACAAGAATTAGGCAAAAGAAAGATATAATGCCAGACCTGAAATAGCAGCTGAAAATGATGGCTTTACTAAGGTCACACATCAAAAGAATAGAAGATCCAAGGCTCCAGCAACAACCTGGCCAAGACCATATTTCAGGTTTAATCATTATTTCTATGGTTTTTGTTTCAAGTGTAATGTTTATGGGCATAAAATTGTTGACTGCAAATACAACGTAGGTCCAAGAAGTTTCACTAGTAGAAATGCGTTTGCTCCTTTAATGAATTATGCAGTAGAGTGCTTTAAGTGTCACAACTTTGGTCATATTTCCAGAAATTGTCGTCGTATGTCTGTTTCATATCAACCTCATGAAAGCAGATTTCAACCGTATAGAGCAAAACAAAATAGAATTTATATTGAAGGATATGTGCAAAATTCTAAAAATGGGAAGTCACAGCTAGAACCCAATACCACGGTTAAAACGAATGGAAACAAAAAGAAGCATTTCGAGAAAGAATAGGATTATTTAATAGTGCAGATGACTTTTAGAGCTCAGAATAAACATGTTCCTTGGATTCTTGATAGTGGTTGCTCAAGTCATATGACAGGTGACAAACAAAAATTCGAAAATCTACAAAAGTATGAGGGTGGTTCTATAAAATTCGGCAACAATGACAAAATAATAGGTAAAGGAACGATCAAAATTAGTGAAGGAAAGATCAAGTTAGAGGAAGTTTTATATGTGGATGGTTTGAAACATAATCTATTGAGTGTGAGTCAAATCTGTGACAAAGGACATGAAGTAGTTTTCAAGAAGCATGGTTGTGAAGTCAGAAAAATAAACAGTAGGAAATTAATAGCAATCGGCTCAAGGATGTCTGGCAATCTGTACACACTCTCGAGTTTTCAGAAGGTATGTGCTTCATGGGACAAGAAGAAGAGAACTGGTTGTGGCATAAGAGGCTTGGACACATAAGTTTTGATAATCTGGTAAGAATTAGCGCTAAACAAGCAGTGAGAGATATTCCAATCATTAAAAAACCTAAAAATAGTATGTGTGCTTCATGTCAGAAGGGTAAACAAACCAGAGTTTCATTTAAAACAAAATAACATCACACTAACAGGCTTGGTCAAAATAGATTTAGTCAGAACTGGCTTAGTCATAACATGTGGATTCAAAGAACAGGTATGCCTAAAAGAAACAACACCATTACTTGTTATAAGTGCAACAATAAAAGTCACACTGTCAGACAGTGCAAAGTTGAAATTCCAGGATATAGGAACAGGGAACAGTGGCATGATCAGGTCCAAGGATCAAAACAATGACAGGAACAAGAATATGGTCAAAGATTTCAAGAGAAGACCCGGCAAGGAAGTTATAGACGTTGATGTTGATCAGTGCCTAATGGGAGTTTTAATCCCACCCCAGAATTAATCACCTCATCAGGAGGTGGGGGAGGGACTAAGCTAAGAGGCTCATTCTTAGTTTCGAGCCCCAAAGGTGGCCCTTTGCCATTGATGACAAAGGGGGAGAGATATGAGTAAAGGGGAGAGCTTCAAGTGAAGAGGAAAGCTTCAAGTCAGGGGGAGCAAAACTTCAAAGAGATTGATTTCAGTTTTGGCTCTTGAAGATGTGTTTTTAGTAAAGGGTTGCCATCAATGACAAAGGGGGAGATTGTTGGCAATTTTGGGTACCTCGGGTACATTGCCCTTGCTCAAGTGTTGATGTTGTCATTGATGTCAAAGAGCGAGAAGGGTTTTTGTGAAAACCAAGGCGAGACTAAATTATAGGTTTTGTTTAAATCTATGTTCAACGAGCTTTTGAAATGGGTTTTTCTTAAAACCCAAGTTAGCTCTTCGTTTTTTGAAACGAGTGCTCCGATGATGAAGATATTTAATTTTAAATATCCGGTTTAAATTTTATTTATTTATTTAAAATTTAAATTAATATTTTAAAATTAAATTAAAAGTCGTTCACCGGCTTGTTTTCAAAGCCGACGTTGCTAGGGTTTTGCAACGGATCAATTAGGGTTTCCTGTGGACAAAGCAAGGTTAAGCAACCAAAAAATTCTAGGGTTTCATATTGACCTAATTAGGGTTGCAGCTGACGTGTTTGAGAATGTTTTGATGGGATATTCTCTTCTATAAAAATGTGGGACTGTTGCAAGGTTGAAGAGTGGGTGTGATGCAATATATGTGAATGAAGTTCGTGTGCAGCAGAGTGTAAGTCGGTGATAGTTCTTTGGAGTTAAAGAAAAGAGATCGCAGTGATGAGATAGTGAGTGAGTGCGTATCGAATGATCGAGAACAAAGAGAGAGATATGCAGATGGCGTGTTTAAAGTTCGAGGCAAAAATACGTAGATGGTAGAAGTGAGATTTCATGGAATGTGCAGCAGAGTGAGTGGTGCAAAGAGAAGATAAGAATGCGGTATGCAGAAGTCATGTTCCGAGTGTGAAATGACAGTGTGCTGGTTGTAGAAGTAATATTTTTGTGAAGTTGCAGCAGAGAACGCGGAGAGATATAGAGGAGTGGTTGAAAAAGTGCGAATAATTTTTCACAGTAGCAGTCGAATGCCGACAAGCAGCAGATCGTAGAAAAATAGCAGATCATGATTATTGAGGTGAAAGTTTACATTCTACAATTTTTATTATTATCTTCAAGTTGTAGCTTGAAAAAGGGGTTGGTGCCTCTTTCCAGTTGGTGCTGGAAAAATTGGAGTTGGTGCTCCATTCTGTTGTAGCAGATAAAACTTAGGGGTTGGTGCCTCTTACCAGTTGGTGCTGGTGAATGATTATGTAAAGTTGTAGCTTTGCATTTTATTGGATTTGGATGGTAGTCCAAGCAGTATTTTTGAGGAGTAGCCACATTGGTAAACCTCGTTAAAATTTCGTGTTATGTGTGATGCTCTTAGTACTTTTATTATTTCTATTTTAATCTGTTGTAGTTTATTTAAAAGTCTAAATTGCTTTTAAGTTTTTAAAGAACACACTGATTCACCCCCCCTCTCAGTGTCATTGTGATTATAACAGGAAACTCACCTAAAGGTTACTTGGACTGACATCCTTTTAAGTCTCTCACTTTAAAGTAGTCCAAAAATACCCTTTAGGTCCTTTTCTAAATGTTATTTAAGTCAAGACCAAATTGATGTCTATTAAAATCAGTAATCATTATACACTCAATCATTATTTATATTTAACTAGAAAAAGTCACATGTGCCATTATATAGGCCAATCATATCAATAGATCCTTTAAATAGACCAATCATATCAATAAATCCTCTAAATAGGTCAATCATGTCAAATGTACCTCTAAATATGCCACTCATATCATTAACCAAACAATGTGTCTCTCATTAGACCAATTAATTCAAAATGTACTGTTAACCATCCTTTAGACCCCTTTCCTAATGGCTAATCAACTTAAAAAATACCCTTTGGGGCGTTGTCTAAAGGAAAATAAAAATAAAATATCCTCTAAGCACCTAATTTAAAGGAAATTCCAACTTTAAGGTGACCAAATCAAATCTTACAAGTAAAATTACTTAAATGGATGAATCAAATCATCAATTTCTAATAAACATAGATGTCTCAAACTAAAAGTGAAGAATTCAAATCCAACATGGATTAATCCAATATAGTGTGTCTTAAATACAACAATCAAGCTATAATTCCTTAAAGAGACCAATTAATTTTGAGTCCATTGATCAATAAGGATGAATCAAATTATGATTCCTTAATCAAATCAATCAATTGAAAATGCTTTAAAGTAAGAAACTCACTAAAAGTAAATTTGAAGAGCATAAATATGTATATATCTATATATAGTTGTAAATATATTTTACTATATTAATAAAATGACATTCCCCTATGTAATATTGTCAAATATAACTAAGTCCTCTAGGAAAATATAACTAATTCTTCCAAGCAAATCTATCTAAGTCCTTTGAGAAAATCTAACTAAGTCCTCTAGAAAAATCTAAATAAATCCTCCAAGTAAAGCTAACTAAGTCCCCTAGGAAAAGCTAATGAAGTACTCTAGACAAAAATAATCAATTCTTCTAGGAAAATATCATTAAAAAACATTACCCTTTAGGTCCTTTCTTAAAGGATGATCTTTTAAAATATGCCTAAGCTCTTGTCCAATAATTAGGCTAAGAGTCCACCACTTAGGGTTGAATCATTTAATTGTGTATGTAATAGGCCACTCTGTATATAAATCAAGCAAGTATACCTTTAAATAAACCACCCTATACATAAGTGTAGCAATTATGTGCCTTTGAATAGGCCTATCACTCATGCATATTTAAATAGATCCAACAAAAAAGCACAAGGTCTCCTTTAGGTTCATAGAAGAAAAATATCTTAATCTAACCATTTTATCTATTCCTATTTCATTATTTATTTATTTCCATTTTTATTTGCATCATCTCTAATCACATCATTATCCTTTCATTGTTTCATCCTCAATTTTTTAATACATCATCTCACTTCAATCATCCTGAAGAACACAAGCTTATACTGAAAGGGGGGGTGAATAGTATAAGAGCACTTTTTACTTTTTCTCTCAAACCAATATATGCAATGTAAAGGTAGAAATATCAATAGCAGTAATAAAAGAAATGTACATAGTACCACACACAACATAGACACAATAATTTACATGGTTCATCCAAAGATGGCTACTTCCACGGAGAAAATATTTCACTAAAATTTTCTCAATCAATCTCTTGGGAATCCTTCCCAATTACAATGTTTATGGACCTCTATCTAAAGGAGATGTTGATACCCTAAATATAGTTTGTGGATCTCTATCCATAGGAGAACTCTTTCTCCTTTTCTTTGGCTGGTGATCCTCTAGAAGACACTACCTCCACTGCACTGACCGGTGTATCTCTCTCCACTTGAAGACTCTTGTCCTCACTCAAATACCTGTCCTCAATGTCCTGTTTGATGGATCTCCATCCAGTGGAGACTTTATCCTCTCTACTCTATCACCTCCAAAGCTTTGTCTCAATGCTATACTAAACATAGTATAGTCAGTCTAGCACAACTCTACTCAACTCTTGCACTAAACATAGTCTAGTCGGTCTAGCACAAGTCCACTCAAATTTTCACTAAACATAATCCATTCGGTCTATAACAAATTTTCTCAATAGATCCACTCAGAACCTACTCAAATTTGATCAATAGATCCACATAGAACCTGTACAACTCTGTTCAACAAGTCCACTCAGAACCAGCTCAAATCTGCTCAATAAGTCCACACAGAACCTGCAACTCTGCTCAATAGGTCCACACAGAACCTGTCCAAATATGCTCACTAGGTCCACACAGAACCTGCTCAAATCTGCTCAACAAGTCCACACACAACCTGTCCAAATATGATCAACAAGCTCACACAAAACTTGTCCAAATATGCTCAACAAGCTCACACAAAACTTGTCCAGATCTTATTAATAAGTCCTCTCTAGGACTTGCTCAAATTTGTATTGTAAGCTTCCACAAAAGCTCACACAAAATCAGTCCACAAGTCTTCTCAAAGACTTACCTCAAATCTGCTTAACAAGTCCACATAGAACTTGTCCAATAACATAGAAATATAAAGAGAATTTTTTGAGACTCAATATGTTCTATACTCAAAACTCAATCTCTTTCTCAACTCAATCTCATAGAAGCATAAAGAGAATTGTTAGAGATTCAATATGTTCTATTCCCAAAAAACTTAATCACTTTCTCAACTCAATCTCATAGAAGCATAAATAGAATTGTTAGAGACTCAATATGTTCTATTCTCAAAAACTCAATCACTTTCTCAAATGAATCTCATAGAAGCATAAAGAGAATTGTTAGAGACTCAATATGTTCTATTCTCAAAAAGTCAATCACTTTCTCAACTCAATCTCATAGAAGCATAAATAGAATTTTTAGAGACTCAATATGTTCTATTATCATAAACTCAATCTCAACTCAAATCAGAATATAGAATAGTTTGTTTTATGGAACTTGAACAACCACTTCATACATCCACTTGACTAGGCCCAATCAAATCTACTCAACCAATCACTCAAGAAACAACTCTTGCTCATAAACCCTAGTCGAAGCATATATCATCCAACTCAAAATATTTCCAACAATGTTCAATAACAAATCTCACATAACAATGATACTCATATTCTTTTCAAACCCTAGTTCAATTTCTTTGCATAAAAATTCACTTCAACAACCATGCTCATTATATAATTTTTTAATCAAAACTCTCAATTTTAGAAAACCTTGAAGCATTAACTCAAACACTTCACTCAATTAATGATCTCAAAAACAATGCTAATAAAACAAGGTTATAATCTCAACTCTCAAATCATAAAACCTTGAAGCAATAACTCAACTACTTTCAAAAAGGAAACCCTAATCAAGTCCTTTTCACTCCAAACTTAATTTTCAATAAATCCAATCAATAAACTCAACCATGGGGTTGACCAAGAGATGGCAATAATCCTTGGAGCTTTTTGGGGTTGACCAAGTGATTGCAATAATCCTTGGAGCTTTTTGGTGTGACCAAAGGGTTTGTAGGCACCTTTGGGGCATTTTGGGGTGACCAAGTGATTGCAATAATCCTTGGAGCTTTTGGTGTGACCAAAGGGTTTGTAGGCACCTTTGGGGCATTTTGGGGTGACCAAGTGATTGCAATAATCCTTGGAGCTTTTGGGTTGACCAAGTGATTGCAATAATCCTTGGAGCTTTTGGGTTGACCAAGTGATTGCGATAATCCTTGGAGCTTTTGGGTTGACCAAGTGATTGTAATAATCCTTGGAACTTTTGGTTTGACTAAGTGATTGCGATAATCCTTGGAGCTTTTGGGTTGACCAAAGGGTTTATGGACACCTTTGGATCATTTGGTGTAATCCACTTGCTCTTCAGGGAATAGAGGTACCCCCAGCTTGATGATCTTTGTGCACCGGATCTGGCTCTTTAGGGATTGGCACGAATGGATCAGCCTTATGCATATATAGGAGGATAGGGTCTACCTTTGGCACTGATGGTGCTATGATATCTTGGGGTGGAAGTTGCTCACGGTCTACCCAAAGGAGTGGAATCAACATTTGATGCCAGTGGGTTGGGTCTATGTGCCACTCATGCCCTAGTCTTATGCCTAGTTGTGCCATCAGTTCATCATGGGTTACAGGGTGATTGTGCCATCATGCATGATTGATATATGCCATCTCAATTTCGTCTTCATAATGATTTTTGGTGATCCAAAGGCCCTCGTTGGCCCCGATAGCTGTCTGTGACATTCTAGGCTCATCTTACTCGAGCAGATGGACATGGTCCCAATGGGGTTGTTCCACGCTTTGCGGGGGACCTAATTTTCTTGCAATGGCACGGGCTCGATGGGAGCCTCCAAAGGGAATAATGTTAGGAGAATTTTGTGATGATCATCCATGGGGACCACCCATGAATTATTGTTGTCTGACTCAAACAGGTCCCATGGTGCTATTGCATATGTTGACTCGTCTTTGGCGAGAGAGTCAGGCTTAGTAGAATCTGGTGATGCTAAGATATGGAAGACCTCATCATCAGGTAGCTCTACAACTAGGGGTTGATCCTCTTAGAGAGGAGTCTCACATAAGTTGGGCTTTTGGGGCCCCAAAATCTTGGTCTCTATCGACTCTAAGTGCTCTAGTAGCGCATTGCTTGTATCGAAGGATTTGAGCTCTTCCTCTTTGATTTGTTCCTATTGTAGGTTGTGGGGAACTTGGGGCCTTGGGAGGGGTGGCTGGATAGCACCCCCCATGCCTTGGTATGGCATTTCATCCCACTCTTCTTCTCGCTCAGGTTCCTCAAAGGCTTCTTGAAGAATTTTTGAGGGTGGCCCATGAACCTGGGTGGGTGCCTAAAGAAGGCACCCGTCATTGGTCTGAGGAGTAGCCTCCCGCTCAAGTCTATGAGGCATCGAGGGCAACATTTGATAAGGTCACAAATACCTGTCTTGCACCCAGTTGTGTCTCTCATAATGTTCTATCTTATGTATGTGAGGGGTTGGAGTCCTCGCCTGCATAGTGTGTGGGAACAACTCATCCTCCTAGCACTGAATGCACTCTTGATTTAGAAGATACTATTGCTCTAACTATTGTCATTCTAGCTCAAGTAGTGTGAGTTGCATCCGACGTGTGATATGCTTGGTAGATTCTAAGATAGTTGGTCCTGTCGTCTCATGTCAAGAAGGCCTAGATGCCTCTCCTAGATATCTATCTTGGTTGTGGTGATCCGATATCTCTATAGGCCACCTCCCTCGATTGGGGGTAGTGGTACTCCCTCGAGGATTTGTCCTTAGTAGGTGATCTTGATAGCTAGAGGTTACGGAGGCATATTGCTCCCATGATGTATATTGATCTTGAGGAAGGTAAGGGTTTTCCTCGTGCTCTCTTTCATAAGTGAAAAAGGAATGGGCAGAGTTGGCTTGCCCTGCCTGAGGAGCCTTGTTCTCTGGATTTGTTGTTATAGTCCTAAAAATTAGAGGAGGTGAAGGAGGGATAGTGTAATCATGTGGTTCCTCCCATTGAACCCTATGTTGACCTAGCACTTCATTGCACGGTGACCACTCATAGCAAGTATCTAAGGGAGCTCTCCTACAGATGTACCCCTCATGGAAGGGTGTGTGCTGGATGCTCTGCTAAACAGGAGTACCCCTAGAATAGGTGTCCCTATAGTCCCTTTCCATTAAGGTGTGGAGGATACTGCCTTGTGTGTTAGGTCGCCAAGGTGGTATGACCAAATCTAGGGGACTGTAACGAAGGCAACTCATCCTTCTTTGGACATTCGTCGCAGCATTTGCCCGTGAGTGGGCTTGACTACGGGTGAATACCATGGTAATGACTCTCTACAAGCTACGTAGATTTTTATCTTTTGTTTATGATTTTCTGATTTTTTTTTTGTTACACTAAGCAAAAAAGAACATACACACACAAAGCAATGATTATCTCTTTTAAAGATTAATGGTGTGTCCTAGACTGGTTTTAGTGTGTTTTTGATGATGATTTTGTTTTGTTTTTGAAAATTTTTGTGAAGACCATTTAAATGCAACATGAAGGCTCATATGACTCCCAAAATGGTCGCCCCTTCAATATACCATTGCCGGACCGATATACCAACCTCTCTATATACCCGCCCTTACCTGAGGGAGACTATAGGTACATGAGAGTAGATGATACGTGGAACATAGGTGGTACGGAAGGCAGATTATCTTGTTTATGACACCTACCATAGAATACTTATCCTCATGTTCTGGGAATCACCCCAGCGACACTCGATCAGCTTTCGTTAGGATTTACGTCGAGCAACAGTGACAATTGGGGTAAATGGATGCAAAAATAAAGCCAAAGTGGTGATGAAATCCACCTTTGGTCTTGATCAAGGGCTAGGGTTTTGCGACCAGCTCCTTGGTTTAAAAATTCTGAGTGATGTATGTGGGGTTCATTTTAATTTGCAAAAATTGAAACAGACAAACAAAAGGAAACTTTCCCTAAGCCATACAAAACTAAAAACCAGAAAACAGAAAATAGAAATTTGACAGAAGCTTGTTAAAAACCCCTACCTCTTATCTGCCTAAAAGGATGTTTCTTATTGGCTGCTTTGAAAAATGCACAGAACACTATTCATCCCTGGGTGAGATGAATATCAAAACAATCTTCGTTCCAGGGTAGGACGAATGCCTATTCGTCTCTGGGTGAGACGAAAACCAATTCTGTAATCATCACTGTCAAAAATGAATAACAGTCTGAGGACTGAAAAATAGGTACCTGTAATCAAAACAAGCAATTTCGGATCAAAAATCTAACCTAAAAAAAATAGAGGATAGAGGTTCCATCGTGATTGCCATTGAAAGCACAAGATTCCAAAAAATTGAAAGGAAAACTAATGCGATGTATTCAAAACCAAAATTAATGCTTAAGGTCCTATAAAATGAAATGCATGAAATGAAGGAAAAGAGACGAATTTAAATGAGATAAAAAGAAGTATAGAAAGCACAGCCCTTTTTATTTATACTCTTCCAATTTGGTTACAAAGACGTCTCCTCCCTTTAAATGGGTAGGAGCGTTAACATAGTTTCAATTACAATCATGGATTTAGTGTTCCTCCTTCCGTGCACCCACATGTGAAATGGGCAAGCCAAAGTGTTGCCACCACTGGTATTGATAAGTCTTTAATCCTTGCTGCTCCTCCTGCATTCAAAGAAACAACAAATCATCAGTAGCACCTGTGTATGATAATGAAACTCGCAAATCAAAAAGAGTATTGTTAATGAATGTAAAATATGAATATAACGATGATTAAAATGAATCCAAATAGACTAAAAATTTGATAGAAGCGTAATCATATAACTAGCAAAATACTGCAAAATAAATAGTCACCAAATTTAATACAGATCCGTATTCGTCCTTGGGTCGGACGAGTAAACCTGCAATAGTTTGGTACTCGTTTTGGGGTGAGACGAGAAAACCTACAACAGTTTGGTACTCATTCCGGGGTGAGACAAGAAAACCTGCAACATTTGGTACTCATTCTAGGGTGAGATGAGAAAACCTGCAATAAGGCAAGGGGTGCCCGAAGGCAAACCACCCGCGGGTTGAAACTTTGTTTCGACACCAATCCGCTTGGGATGGGTCCGAAACCTGTTGTGATGTGTTGTCGGAAAATTGATAGGCTATTGTGGTTAGAAAAATCAGGTTTTTGGTTCTTGATTCGTGCCTTCAAAGTCACCCAATAACCTCCTTTTCGATTAAGAGATTATGGATGTAAAGCACAAATCGTAAGTAAACTGGCAGCACTTCATCGCTCAAAATGCTCCTTCTCTGTATCTCCTTTTGGGTGAGGAAATTCACCATTTTATAGACCCAAGGGGTCTCTTTGAATTAGCATGCAAAAGTGCTACTTAGCATGAATGCTTTTTCAGGGAAGATAAGACTTCTCCCTGATCAAGGCTCCATAATCGCTTCATGCATCGTCTGTTGCATGCCCAAAAGAACTCACTCGCACTCCCATGCAATGAAGGGAGAGTTAAGTAGCTAATTTGAGTTGTCATGAAAAATCCTACTCTCACTCCCATGCAATGAAGGGAGAGTCAAGTGGAAAATCTGAGTTGTCCTAAAAAGCTCACTCTCATTCCCATGCAGTGAATGGAGAATCAAGTAGTTGTCAAAAGAACTCACTCGCACCCCTATTCCATGAAGGGAGAGCTAAGTGGTAGTTTTGAGTTGTCATGGGCCGAGGTTTGACTTTTTGCAGGTCAAGCCTGGCATTCGTCCCACCTCAAAGTGAGTGTTGGTAATCGTCCTTAGGTGGAACGAGTACCAGTATGCACTCGTCCCTGGGTGGAGCGAATAAGTAGTAGAGTGCCTAAAAGGTGCCAAATTGATCTCTAAATTTTAACATTGTTGTGTGAGTGGTTAGAACCACTGTTTTAACCTCTAGGTCTGCCCTAGGAGCTGTGTGTGTTAATGAGATCAGTGTTTGCAGTCACATAATCGAATTGGTGCTGTTTTGGTATCTACACAAACATTTTGGGGTGGAAAATTCTAATTATGGGAGGTCCCACCCTCTTCAAGTTGTTTATCCACCTCTAAACCCTTGTCCAAAGTAGATTTATGTTTCTTATAGAAACCCCACATTTGATCAAAATATTTGAAGGTGAGGTGTCCATTAGGCCCCTCAATAGGATCAAACTCATTTTCTATTTCTACATTCTCTTCCTCTTCTAAATTGGGATTCTCCCTATCAACCTAGTCATCTTATTAAAAAATTTGACTAGGCTCTAAAAGCTTTCACTTATTCCTAATACTTGGGATATATTAGGACTAATAAAAAGGATAGGAGAGATAAAAAATAACAATAAAAATAAAACTATATCAAATACAAAGTGTGGGAAAATTTTGAGAGGTATACTTAACTTGTCTTAAATTAGGGCCTTCACCTATATGCTTGCATACAGACACTTGGTGATGAAATACAAACCATGATGGAGCCAAAGTCCTACCAATCCTCAACCAATTCACTCTGGTTAGATGTATAATGTTGAAAGAGAAATATGTGTTCTATTCCACAAAAATTATGGATATTGGACCGCATAAATTTTAATCTAATTAAAAAGATTTTCAATTTTTTGAGCACAGGAAAAAGGATAATCCCTTCTGAAGGTTTATGGGTATGTCTAACCCCCTTCACTATGTATTCTTGTTAATTCTAAACCAACTTTGACTCACAAATATTTAATGTGGATTTCCCACCACCAAAGTGGCACCCTGTCATGAGGCTAGGCTACGAAATAAGCATTATATGTGTTCTTTTTAGGGATGTTAAAAAATAAAAAATGTGAATCAAACAAGATTTTAAAATTCTCTTTTTATATTTTCTAATATAAGAACAAATTTTACTGATCTTGTTTAAATTTTTTACAAAAAAAGAAAAATAAATAAAAAGGCTTCCTATTTTGGTCACTATAGATGCATGTTCATGTCAGATTCACCTAAGATGTAGAAGGGGGAAAATGTCACACAATGTGTGAATCTTAGGGCTAGATCAGCTGGGAAGCTCCAAGGTGACCGTAGTGACTGTTATGTCTTTACACTCAATGGACAAAAGGAAAAGGGTTCACTTTTGGGGGGTGTTGGGTGATGTTTAATATGTTAATTTTATACAAACACTTAAAGTTTTGGTCTCTCTAAAATATTTAAATTACAAAATAAAATGCTATGCAATATACACAAAATGTAGGAATACAAGAGCTATCCCTAATATGATTCATGACTTCGATGATTACTAACCCTAGGATTATAATAAAGAAATTATTTTATGTTCTTAATAAGAATACAAGAGGATGTACAAAAACACACTAAAGCCCTAGGTGCAAACTATATGCCTTATATATTCAAATGCTTAAGAATTTAATTAAAATTTATCATTTATCTATGATCTAAAATATGAAATATAAATGGGCATGAAACAAATAAAAGAAGGAAAACAATCTGATAGACTATTAAGGATACTTACTTGCACCGGTATTTGATCCTTGCTTTAAACTTGTGTCCACTATACCCAAACAACTTCAAAACCTACAAGACAACTGATGACCTTGAGGAAGAAGAAAATGGATGAATTTTCACTCCAAGAATATAGATTTGTCATAAAAATACCTTCTTCACTTATAGGTCACAAGGAACTTCTAAATAGCAAATTGCTCCAGAAGACTTAAGAGATCCAAAAGAATGTGAGAGCTGAAAAAATTGAAGCATAAGCAAAAGAGTTATTCTAGAAATCAAATCGAGAAGCCAGAGAATTAGGAGAAAAATAATATTTTCCAATCCATTTTCTAGATGGTTTGGAGAGGCAAAAATGTGATAAAAAACAAAATTAAAAAATTAGGTTTTAGAGCTAGGGTGCGAACTAGGGTTTTAAAACTTTTGAAATTTGTGCAATCATGATAGCTAGACCCATGTGCATATTTTATATAGTTTCGGGGACCAAACGATGTTGGAATAGGATAAATCATATACCTTTGTTAAGCTATTTTTGAGCCCAATCTAATGGTATAGGTTTTTGGAGGAATGGAGAAGATTTGATGGGGGAAATTGGCTCAAAGATGACCTTTGGCAACTTGAGGGGAAAACAAAGAAAAAATTACTCATCTTAATGGGTCAATTTTCAATGTCTACATTTTACCTACTCTTTGATGCATTTATGGCTACATAAATATGTCAAAGAAATATGTAGACACCTATGGGAAAAATACAGAAAGGGAGGGAAAATAAGGATCTAGAAAAATGATTCTTCTTAATGGGTCAATTTTCCATGTCTCTAGTTAATTGAGTTAAAATTGTTTTTTTTTTAATTTACATGGTGGAATCAGTAGCCGCCATGAATTCGGGTAGACTATCCAAATTTTATGGCCACCATAATATTATGTGTTGTCCACCCTATAAGCTACCACATAGATCTTCATGTAGTCCACCCCTATAACCACAATGCCACAATCATTTTAAACCTTTTACGCCATTGAAAGCACTAGGAAAGGGATAAGCGTTCAGTCCAGTGAGGCCCAAGATTTGAACCTTGGACCTCCACCCCCATTACGGGGTTTGGTCGAACCAATTGGTCTACACCTTAGACATAATTGAGTTAAAATTGTTGAATTAATCCATTAACTAATTTCATGATCATTAAACTTGTTAATTAACTCAAAATTAATTATATTCAATTCTTCTTTTTTAGTGGTGTTTTACAATTTCCTTTGGTTGTCTTAATCCTTTTTCTTCTTCTTAGATATGTTGTGTTTAGTGCTTTGGTTCCCCTTTGGGGATTGTTCCTTGTATTTTTTATGATGGATATTTATTTCTTATGTCTTAATTCTAAGCTTTAAAAGGTTTAGGGACCCTTTCAAAACTCCTTCTTCCATATAATAAAAAAAGAATGTTCAATTCCTTGAGTGGAAATCATTAGCCAATCATCTCATAATTTCATTCATCAAATCAATTCATTAAGCATCATAATTTCATTCATAACATCCAATTAGAAAATCTTCATATGATAACTCAATTCATTAAATCCAAAATAATCAAAATTCTTAACATTCAAAATTGGTCAAAGCAGGGTAGCCTTACTAACTTAATGAAATTCTAAAACAAATTTGATGAAATCTTCAATATAGACATAACTTATCAAAATCAATTGAGACTCACAAAGTTTAATAATTTTTTCATAATTAAAATAATTTATCCAATTACTTGAAATTTAAAAAATGTAATGAACATTTCACAATCACAATAACTTATTAAAAATACGAGAAATATATAAAATCACAATGATGAACTTATTAAATTAGAAATCATTTATGAAAAATTAGTAAATTTTTCAAAATGAAAATAATTTACCAAAATTTGCTATACACCACAAATATTTGATAAATTTTCCTAGAAAAATATAATTTATCAAAATTAATCAAAATCCATACAATTCACTAAATTATTTAAAATTATCGAACTCCTAAAATCAATATTTTTTTCCTAAATGGAAATACTTTATTAAAAATATCTAGGAATACCAAAATCTGGCAAATTTGACAACACCAAAATTAATTTACCAAGTTTATCTCAAGTGCTCAAAATTTGACTACCATTTTTTCAAAATAAAATTAGTTTATGAAATTTAGTCCATATAATCACATCATTGTAGTGTCATAAATTAATCATTATACATACCAACACAACTATCCATTAAAATAAATGATCATCATACGTAACTATGAATAAACCATTGACATAGCAATGCAATTAATGTCACCACATCACAAATTATCATGCAAACACCTAAACAAATAATAAATGCCATCATACACAATCAATCATATCAAATATACATTTGCATAATACAGTCACTACATCATCAAATTTTATCACTCCATATATACAAAATGCAATCCATCATCATACATAATCTCACAAGTCCATACTCAAGCAAAATTGCATGATATATCAATACATACATGTTACATATCAATAATACAAGCCTAAAAACATAGCCATAGATCCCATCCAAAATTGGTTGACAACTCAAAAACTTGGTCAACTTTGGGACCTTGTGTTAGAGGACCCTTCCTCTTTGACCAGTGGTGGTGATGGTGGCATGTGTACAAAATATTGTGAAGGACCTTTCGTTGACCTTGATCAAGTGCAAGACCTCAATATCAGTGGCTTGTATAGTTAAGTGCCCAATAATATGAGTTCTCTATCTCTACTTGTAACTCTCATTGCTTATCCTATAGACCCCCCTATAGTTGAGATACCTAGCCCTACATCTATAAAAAATCTACATCATCTACTCTCCTCCACTATATCCTATTGTAGATGCCTACACCATAATTATATCATACTCAATAATCATTCATGCCATCTATCCAACAATTTTATCTCTCTCCTAACATAGGTTAGCCATCTTCTACTCATGCTACCTCAAAAACTTAACTGTCTCTTCTTGTCATCCCTCCTATTCCATTTTTTGAGAAGTCTTCAAGTTAGTGATTTTTTCCTTGGAATTTGTTAAGGAATTTTCTAGCATCAAGATCCTCTATAATAATAATATCTATTCTACCTTCATTGCCTCATTTAATATTGAATTAGACCTACCTTTGTCGATGCTCCTATCGATGGAGGAACCACCAAAATTAGTACCATAGTCAATATTTTTAGCATTAATGACCTTGATACCCTTATCACTTGCCTCTCCCTATGGTTCCTCTAATCCTCTCTAAGGTACCTTTGTAAAATTGGTGATATGCACTACCATGCGATTGACTACTACTTCTCTACCATTATAATCTATTGGGGTCAAAACTAGTGATATCATTGCCAGTACCAAGGTGCTAACCTATCATCATCATGTCCTAGATCTATTATATTCACATCATCTATATCTAGCTTTGCATAACTATCATGTTTTGGTGTACCCGAAAACCATCTCGCTAGTAGACCAATGGAACCAAATAGACCCCATTGCTAGAATTCCCTAGTGGACACCATAGTATTGTAGAACCTGGTCATACTAGGGAAACTCTTAATTCCCTCATGGGACCACTAGCCATAAAAATCATCACACCTAGGATAACTAATATTCATACTCTACCCACCCTCGGTGACATTGTCATGGCTATAAGCTCACTTGAATATGACAGCTCATTAACTACCCTTTGAGCTACCACCAAGGTTCACCTAAATAGTCTGTCTTACCTCAAACTTATGTGACCATAAAAGTGTGGCAAGTGACTCTATATCATCCATTTGATAAGGATTACCTATTGGTTCTTGGATAGCTAGGTTATCCTAGCACCATGTTTATAGTAATATACAACATACTAGGATCCACACACATCCACATACGACCTTATGTAGGGTGTGGTATAACCATTCTAATATCATAAGTCCCCATGCAAACTATACATAGTCATCTTGCATCTTGGTGATGACCTCCCCCAACCCTAATGTGTCAACCTCTTACTTATATATCCTATTATTAGGCCTGATTCCAAGGGAAACAATAGGGTTATAGGCCTATCAAATCCTCCTCTATGATACATGGTATTGATATTAATACCATAATGCATAAGAGGGAAACTGACATCCCTTATCAAAATTTTAAGATAATGAGCCCAATCCTAGCTCATATAAGCTTGGGAACCTGTTGGTACAAAAATAGGAACCATAAAAGCAAGAGCATGCCCAGCAATCCTCGACCAACATTGAATAGCCACCTAGCCTAGGAGAGGTGGGGCAGTTGATCTTTGGATAAGGTCAGATACTTTAGTTCTAGCTACCTATATCATAAAGAGTAATAGAGAAAAAGAGAATAAGAGGGAATAAAAAGGGAGGTCATAGCCAAAATTGACAAGGATGGGGTATAGTCACATCAAGACACATGCATTCGATGTCATCGATGTAAACATCAACACACCACCTAATAGATCAACGCATCTCATCCTCACTTATCATTTGGCATAGTGAGCAAGGTTGAATTCCAAAACTATCAAATCCTCCTCTATGATACATGGTATTCATATTAATACCATAATGCATAAGAGGGAAACTGACATCCCAAAAGGTATGGGCACATCTTCCTTTTAAGTGATTGTTGGATGTTGTGAATGCTAAGTTTGAGAGAAAAAGGTCGTGTGATAAGCATTGTTGAGTCTTATCAACCTTTTAAGATAATTATCCCAATCCTAGCTCATATAAGCATGGGAACCTATTGGTAAAAAAATAGGAACCATAAAAGCAAGAGCATGCCCAACAATCCTCGACCAACATTGAATAACCACCTAGCCTAGGAGAGGTGGGGCAGTCGATCTCTGGATAAGGTCGGATCCTTTAGTTCTAGCTACCTATATCATAAAGAGTAAGAGAGAAAAAGAGAATAAGAGGGAAAACAAAGGGAGGTCATAGCCAAAATTGACAAGGATGGGGTATAGTTGCATTAAGACACATGCATTCAATGTCACTGGTGTAAACATCAACACACCACCTAATAGATCAACTCATCTCATCCTCATTTATCATTTGGCATAGTGAGTAAGGCTAAATTCCAAAACTAGTGGGAGAGTGCATGAAATCTAGATTGCATAATTAAAGCAATCCCACCTGATCGGCTTTAGTAGAAATAAAATCCCAACACCCAAATATGGATGTAAATTCCAGAACCACCCAACAAGACCCATGAAATCTAGATAGAAAAATTAATTGAATAAACTTAGATGACCATTGCAAAAAAAACATCCAGACTTAAACAAAATAGAAGTGAAGATAAATTGAGAGATCAAATAGTGATATGCTATTATTTACAAGGCAAAGAAGAATTACATATGGATTGTAATGGCCACAAATATACCCTTTTGTAATAGCACACATTCCACTATTTATAGAAGTTTTTACAATAATTTCAAATTACAAAATTAATGGCATCTGGTAGGAGAATCACATTGGAACGGCTAGAATATCTACTAAAGTTATACTCCAAGAAGGAATGGTAGTTTTCAGAGGAAATTAGGAACTTCTACATAGATTTGTGTCCTTGATCATTTTGATAGCTTCTTAAATTCCAATCTACTCTACCCCTTTGTTTTGAAAAAATATCAGAGATTGGTTGCCTCTGAAGCTGTACATTTCAAATTCCTTCCCCGCACCCATTTTGCTATTGATGCCAGGTAGTTGAGGTCATTAATATTTTTTTCTTGGGAACCTCAAATATTCCATCTTGATGTGATAACCTCAACCTTGGATGAGTTTTTGGGAACACATATTTGTTTGGCATCATCCCAATATTTCATCCTATGGATGGGTGATTGGGCTTCGACCTTTACTTCCCAAAGTCCCATCCAATTTGCGGATGGGAACTCAAGATGAATATTATCTACACTAGCTTCCAATTATTTCATTCAATATTAGGGTAGGGAATTAAGACCCTATTTGATCATTTATTTTACCGTTTATCTACCCAAACTTAGCCTTAGCCAATTTAGACGCACTCTAAAAGGAATGATAATCAGATCATTCCAAGTTGCAAGGATATCAAGTGTTAACAAAAATGCCACATTCAACCAAAACAAGAATATGAAAGCAATTTGATAGCATAAGATGTTAGGATCCTCAATCCTAACATTATTAGTTAGTATTAGTTAGTATTATTAATCATTTAATTATTATATTATTAACTTATAAAGTGAACCATCACAACCCTTCATAACGTGAACCATCACGTCTCTTCATACGTGAACCATCATGTCTCTTCACCAACGTAGCTTTAGGGTAGATATATATATTAGGTTGGCCATCCATATCAAATCATCCAAGAAGAAGAATAATAAGCATAGATTCTAAGGAGGGAGCCCCCTATAGTGGCAAAGCGATTACAAGGGAGCCCCCTTTGAGTGGCCTACGATTACATTTACATTAATTTGTTAATAATTTTATAGTAAGACCTTGGGGTCTTACCATTTGGTATCAGAGCCATGTGGGACCCAATCATGTGGGAATTGCTCAAAGATCTTCATCAAATCACTTATGTGCGTGAGTATCAAACTCGGTTTGAGGATATCACCAAACACAACACAATATTGGATGAATCAATTCTCATCAATGGCTTCATTAGGGGATTAAAAGAGGAAATTAGAATGGAGGTGACAAGGTTCAATCCCTATACCATGATGCAGACCTATGGATTGGCAAAATTAGCTGAAGATAAAATCAATGCACAACAACGATTAGGGAAACCACTTATGGAAAAATTGTCGACCACTTACATCGCTCCCAAACCTATGCATAATGGAAGGGCACAAAGCACTTACACAACCCCCAAATCTAATCGAACTTTACAAATTAAACATCTTAGCTTTGAGGAGATGAAGGAACGATGAGCAAAAGGACTCTGTGATAATTGTGATGAACAATTTGGACCCCACCATAAATGTGCTACACTAACATTGTATTTATTGAAGGAAGTTGATCCCTGTCTCTCCATAGAGCAAGCAGATGAGGTAGTTGTGTCCGAAGTGACCAGTGCACCTACTCACTACAATGAAGACAATGAGGTCGATGTGCAAGAAGTGATTGATGTACCAAGCAAGGATGAGGTAGACATACCCAAAGTGATCAATGCTAGCCAAACATGCACTCTACAAGACCTACACATACCTTCCTCACCAATAGTGAGTTCTTGCCATATGACCAAACCTATTCGAAACCAACGCAGAGTGACTACACACTCCTTCTCCGTTGGCTCTACCAAGGAACCAAAAAAGGATATGAAATCATTACCATCACTTTTGATGCATCATTCTAAAGTATTTGAGGAACCCCAAGGGTTGCCCTCCCATCGTCATCATGATTTTCCTAAGGGAGATTCTACTATTGTTCTTGGCAACCCCCCGCTAATGCTTCATCCTTCTCGATATCCCTGCCTACGAAAGGATGCCATTAAAAGAGTCCAAGAACTTACACAAATCCTTCTTGGAAAACAAAGGACAAAGCTTCTCACTTTGAGCTTTGAGGACAAAGCTCTTTTTAAGGAGGGTGGCATGTTAGGATCCTCAATCCTAACATTATTAGTTAGTATTAGTTAGTATTATTAATCATTTAATTATTATATTATTAACTTATAAAGTGAACCATCACAACCCTTCATAACGTGAACCATCACGTCTCTTCATACGTGAACCATCATGTCTCTTCACCAACGTAGCTTTAGGGTAGATATATATATTAGGTTGGCCATCCATATCAAATCATCCAAGAAGAAGAATAATAAGCATAGATTCTAAGGAGGGAGCCCCCTATAGTGGCAAAGCGATTACAAGGGAGCCCCCTTTGAGTGGCCTACGATTACATTTACATTAATTTGTTAATAATTTTATAGTAAGACCTTGGGGTCTTACCATAAGATTACAAATAGATACGAAAACAAGATAGCAACAATATCATATATTAGATATGAAATGGAACACTGAGTACAATGAAGGTGCCTTGCTTATATAGGCAAGGATGATCAACCATAGCCGTAGGATCAAGCTAAGGACAAATATCCACCATACAAAAGGAATATATGATATGGTCTTTAGATATGTAACCGCTATGGTAGAAAGAATATCAACCCTCTAAATGTCATCCCTAGGAATAGTCAAACCCAAAAATATCCCCATAATATCTAAAAAATAAATATGTAACATCTCATAATATCTAAAAAAGATAAATGAAATATCCACACATAAGTGGGTGGAGAAAATACAAGGAATAACTAAATAAAAGGAAATAAATAACCTAAGTGAACATGAGCTAAAGGAAACAACCTACTCTAACACCCCCCCTCAAGTGAAGCTAGGGACAAAAAATAAAAGTGGCATATCCATAGTATGAGTCTCGACAACAAGGCCTGATCAGGTACTCATGTACAATATATCCATGAAGAAATCTTGAACTAGAAGAAGGAAAAGCCACATGGGAAAAATATCATCCTTCTAGAAAGAGAGAAAGAAGGAGGAAGATGTCCTCAAGAACACCCCTAAGGACAACTTTTGAAACCCCAAGCGTGCCACGCAACTCAAGGTAGCGAGGTGATGCAAAAGTCTTTGTAAATATGTCGAAAACCTACTATTGAGTTGAAATGTACTCCAAGCAAAGAACTCCATTCTGAATGTGCTGACGAATGAAGTGCATGTGAATATTAATATGCTTGGTCCATTGGTGCTCAATAGGATTACAAGAAATATGAATTGCACTTTGGTTGTCACACCAAAGTACTATTGTTGAATCCTATGGGAAGCCAAACTCTGTCAATAACTGTCATAGTCAAAGAACCTCCTGAATCGCTATGACTGTTGCCCTGTACTCTACCTCTATAGATGAAAGTACAATAGCCTATAGCTTCTTACATGCCCAAGCAATCAGAGAAGAGCCAAGATAAAAAATGTAGCCAAAAGTAGAACACCTGTCATCAATAGAACCTGCCCAATCTAAATCACTATATCCAACCAACTGAGTAGAACCTTAGGTGTAGTGCAATCCAAAGTGTGAAGTTCCTTTTAGATATCTCAAAATCCTCTTGGACGCCTACCAATGACTGCTATGAGGGACATGTGCAAACCAAGACACAAGTCCAACTACAAAATAAATATCGGGGTGAGTATGGGTCAAGTACATCAAACTTCCAACTAACTACCTATACAAGGTAGGATCACAAAGAGGAGTGGTGCAGGTGGAAGTAAGAGAGACCCAAGACTGGAAAGGAGAGGGACATGGCTTGCAATCAGCCATACCAAGATGCTGAAGAAGGTCATGGGTGTAATTTTGTTGACTCAAATGAATCCCTGAATATGACAAAGAAATTTACAAACCAAGGAAAAAGTGCAAAATACCAAGATTTGTCATATCAAACTATGTTGAAAGAGCCCTTTGAACAATTTGAATGTGGGAAGAAGAGCTACTAGTGAGAAGAAAATCATCAACATACAAGACAAGTATAACTATATCCTCTCTAATGTGTTGTAGTAGGATCTTATTAGCAGTGAACAAAACTAGTAGATAGAAGAAAAGAGTCCATATTCTCATACCAAGCTCGAGGGGCTTGTTTGAGACCATAGAGAGACCTTTGTAGTCTACAAACAAGAGAAGAGTCATGAACAAACCCGACAGGTTGCTCCATATAGATTTCCTCCTGCAAATCTCCATGCAAGAGGGCACTCTTCACATCCATATGGTACACTAGCCAACCTTGTGATGCAGTAATAGAAAGTACAAGGCACACAAAATCCATATTAGAAATGGGTGCAAAAGTCTCAGAGTAATCAATACCTTCGACTTGCGAGAAACCCTTCACTAAAATATGAGACTTATACTTATCAATGGACCCATTAGCTACATATTTGGTTCGGTATACCCACTTAAACCTAACCAAATTTCTCCCCTTAGGAAGAGAGACCAAATCCCAAGCATGATTCTTCATCAAAGAAGAATACGCATCTGTCATCACATCATCCCACTCCTATATCCCATGATCTTGTGAGAAATATTGTGGATCCCCAGAAATTGCCTAACATAAAAGTCCAAAACTTGTAGAATTTGCATGATGATGTCTAGTGGGTGGAAGATCTTGTATGAAAGGTGTTGCCTTAGAAATTGTGGTATGAGCCCACCTGGGCATAGTAACAACATTAGGAGGAAAAATATTATCATCTGAATCTATATCCGTGACCTCCTCAACTATCTCCTGAACTTTCTCCTCAAATAAGGTATCCTCAAGATGAAGTGAAGAATAATCAATGGATGGAAGTAAAGAAGAATAATCATGAGAAGAGAAGCGCTCATCATACTGAACATGAGTTCTAAAAAGAACTTCATGAGTATCAAGATCCAAAAGTCGATAAGCTCTCATGTCCTTGCAATACCCCACAAAGATCAAGGGTTTGCTCTTCTTATCCAAGGATTTCCTTTGCTTCTTTGGCACAAAGGCCCAAGCATGGATTCCAAAAACTTTGAAAAATGATACATCGAGCTTAGTCCTAGACCAAGCCTCCTCTAGAGTCAAATGCTCAAGTTCTCTATGTGGTGTGTGATTTTGAATGTAGTTCGCATAATTAACTACTTCTGCCCAATATATAAGAGGTAAATCACTGGAATGCATCATGCAGTTAGTCATCTCCTTCGAAGTTTAGTTCTTCCTTTATGCTAAGCCATTTTGTTTTGGAGTATGAGGAACAAAATGTTGGTGAACAATGCCATGTGCTACCAAAAAATTAGAAAACTCTCTGTTGAAGTACTCCCTCCATTATCAGTGTGAATCTTCTTTATGCAACTAGAATATTGATTCTCAAAAAAAGCCTTAAACACCTTGAAGTGTGAAAATAAATCACTCTTGTTTTTGATAAAATAAACCCAAGTACACCTTGAGAAATCATCAATAAATGTAAGTGCATACTTAGCTCCTTTGAAAGAAGTAGAAAAAACCATCAAGTCACTATGCACAAGCTCAAGTGGTGAAGAAGCTCTTTTTGACTTACCCTTAGGAAATGGATCTTGGTGTTGTTTCCCTAATGCAGATCTAGGGCAAACTCCATCAAGAAAATAAACTCTAGGCAAACCATCAACCATACCATGAGTGCTAAACTCCTTCAAATATCTGTAATTAAGATGTCCAAATCTCTCATGCCAAAGCTTACTCTCAGAATATTCATGAGCAACCAAGCATGTCCCTACATAAGAAGTGTCATCAAAACCCTTAAAGTGATATAGTCTAGAACTATTATCAACAACACCTTGTACAATAAGTGAACGAGGCTCCAAAAAGGTTCTAAATTTAGATCCTTGTAGTGTGAAATTCACTGTTTTGCCCTGACTAGAATGACAAATTTGATAAACAAAAAGTAAATTTGTAGTAATATTAGGAACATATAGTGCATCATTGATGCATCCACCATCAAGTTGTATGTCACCTTTTCCCTTAACATAAATAAAGGAATAATCTCCAACCTCAATGTTGGAAGTAGAACTCAAACCAAGAGATACATACAACTCCTTAGAAAAAGGCATATGGTGAGAAGCACCAGAATCTATAACCCAACTATATGTAACAACTGACTGAGATCTTCCATAAGAATTAAGTGCTTTACCATGCTCACTAGAATTAGGTGGAGTGGAGATATAGATCTTGTGTTTTCTAACTACACCCTCTAAGGCTTGCATTCTCTTCCAACACCTGGTTTATACATGATTATTCCTACCACAAAAGTAGTATGAAAGGCTAGACTTATTCTTGTATTTAGAAGACTATTTCAGTTTAGAGTTAGATTTTTTGGGTTTAGGGGCACTTTGATATGGATAAGGAGAAGACTTAGGTTTACCTTTGAATTTTCCCTTACCCTTAGGACAAGATGTTACTAATGCCTTTTGAGAGGTGGAATACTCAAGGTTAGACAATTTAGATTTTTCTCTAGTAAGTCTTTCACAAAACAACTCCAAATTAGACATTATGAATGTGTCACCTAAGGCATCCATGCTAGAGAAAAATTTAGAAGCAAATATTTGGAATGGACCTTTCAACTTGGATAGAATCAGGTAAACACACTCTTCATATTTCTTATCTCTCCCACTCCCCTTTAACTGCATCAACAAGTGCTTGAACTTAGTAAGATAGTCTACAATAGATGGAAAATATTCAATATTGAGAGAAGTGATCTCAACTTCAAGCTACATGGCTCTTTTATGATCCACCTTACAAAATAATCCTTTTAATTTTTACCAAATTTTGAAAGGAGAGTCACATCCTTCTAAATGAAATAAAAGACTATCACTTACATAAGTTCCTATCAAACCCATACATTTATGTAATTTGCATTGGTGCTAAAATTTTCATATTCTCTAGTGAACTCTGGTTTTTCTTCAATCATTAAAGCCCATAATCCTTTGTGTTTAATGATTGTTTCTATTCTTGGTCTCCATGTGTGGTAATTATGTGTTGTTAATGGCTCACATTGATCTAATATAAAAGAAGCTGAATAAGCCATTATAAAAAAATCACCAAAGAGAAAAATAATGCAGATAGGGTGCATAAATCAGCACCAAGACAACCCCCCCAAAATATTATTTTATTAGCTTCACAAGAATGCATAATATGGGACTTTATAACAATAGTCCATATACAAGGTTCAAGTGCAAAAACCCTCTTTTTTTACAATGCAATATTGAGAGTGTAGTCATAAAATAATTATAAATGTCTAAATACATATCCAAAAAATCTAAAATTTTACAAACATATCAGAAACATGATTTTACAAGAATGGAAAAAATTTTACTAAGCAATTCCCAATATTTCTCCTGAAATGACGAGTTTACTAAAAATAGTAAAATAAATGTAACTATCAAAATACAACTCCAAATGCTCTGAAATTTTATAGGATGGTCTATAATATTATTTTACACATTTTGTAAAAAATCTGCAAAAACTCAGAAGTTTTATGAAGATATATGTAGATTACTAAAAAACTATAGGTTTTCGTAAAATCAATACAGCTTGAAGAATACTTATACAAATGACCTAAAATTTTGGGTACAACTCAAATGAATGCATCTACAGACCTCCAAAAAATTTTGTGGAAAAATAGCATTTATATCAGGAGATACATGCAAAATATAAAAACAGGTTGGGTTGGTGACCCTGCCAAAAAGGGAGATGCTCAAGAAAAAAATGCTTAGGACAGATCCAAGGGAATGAGGCTATTGCAATATGGGCAAAAGATATTTTAGGAGGCTGGTGATGATCTTACAATTGGAGTGACACAAACTAGCCAAAAAAGTCCACCAAGGACCCGATCACAAAAACCAAAGCTTCCACACCATTCTTTGAAACTGCAAGAGAAATAACTGCACAACACTCACAAATGGATGATTGCAACACCTATCAACTCTGATGATATGAAAGGAATGATAATAAGATCATTCCAAGATTCAAGTATCTCAAGTGTTAACAGAATCACCACATTCAACCAAAACAAGAATCTGAAAGCAAATTGACAACATAAGCTTACAAATAGATATGCAAACAAGAGAGCAACAATATCATATATTAGATCTGAAAATGAAAAACTGAGTACAATGAAGGAACGTTGCTTATATAGGCAAGGATTATCAACCATATTCGTAGGATCAAGCTAAGGACAAATATCCACCATACAAAAGGAAATGTGATATGGTCCATAGATATGTAACAGCTATGGGAGAAATAATATCAACCCTCCAAATGTCACCCCTAGGAATAGTCAAACCTAAAAATATCCCCATAATATCTAAGAAATAATTATGTAACATCTCATAACATCTAAATAAGATAAATTAAATATCCACAAATAAGTGGGTGGGGAAAATACATGGAATAACTAAATAAAAGCAAATAAATAACCTAGGTGAACATGAGCTAAGGTAAATAGCTTACTCTAACACACTCGGGGGACCAAGACATCTTACCATCCTTCTAAATTTTATAGCTTATATGTGGGGAGAGTTTTTGGGACCGCATCTTACTTCATGATAACCTATTCTCTCATTCACCCGCTTTGATCATGAAATTTACCTCAACCATCAACACCTTGGCTCTACTTAAAAATTTGGTCAGTTCACAAAAGCAACATCACAAAATATAAATAATGGGTGAGAAGGTACAAAAATGCATCCACACTCTTGGTGACTAACAAGGATCTTTCCCTTGTAGGAAAGGAGGACACAAAAATCTATATCTTGAAACACATAAAATAAAAATAAGGGTACAATGAGAGCACAACAAAAGCAATTGAGGGAGACTACAAGACAAAGAATGAAGAAGGCCAAAGGTGAATGGAAAATGAGGTGATAGGAAATAGGAAGGACAAAAGATAAGGGAACAACAAGTGAAAAAATAAGCAAAACTAGAAAAAGAGAACAAGAGGGGAAGGATGGAGGGAAGAAAACATAGAAAATAGTAGAAGTAGTAAGAAAACTACCACTAACCTCGTCTATTAGCAGTAGAAAATAACTAAGTAAAGAGAAGGAAGGGAACAAGATGAAAGGAAGGAAAGGGAAGGTGATCCATGGGATAACATTCCCCACTAGGGACATAATGCTCAAGGTACTTGTAGCACATTTTCCTAATGCAATCACAAATAAAATTCATTATCTTATCACCACTCCCATAGGAAAAATTTAGTCGTAGCCTCATTTTTGTTTTATGTTTCTCAACACATGTTGCATTTACCTTTGGAGGTGCTACTTATAGATCAATCATCCCATTAATCGAGGAGTGGACACTGCTTTCAATGATGTAGTGGATATCCTTATGGAGATTGTGTGAAGTGTGATGCATGAATTTTGAACCTTGGTCCATTGGGCATAGGGTCACAACAAAATACAAAGGATAACATTGAGAACAAAGGGAAGTGCTTCAAAACCAATGTACTTTATGGAAATCCATCGTCGGTCACCATTGAATAGGATGATGTCACTAGCCATATTCTTACTACACTTTTATTTAGTTTTTAGCTTATGTACATAAAATTACAGCTTGAGTGGCACTCCACAACCATTGATCCATTCTATAAATCATCGAGTGAATCTGCAATGTCCAAACCAAACTATGTTGAACTTAAGATGCTTATTATAGTTAGGTTGACATTGCCAAAATGTTTTACAAGCTACAAAAATATCACAACTTGGTGGATCGTCATGTATACCAATACTTATGCAATCGATGATTAGTGTGACAACAAATTTTGCTCCATAAGAGTCCTTCTTAGGTACTAGTTCATATGGTGATATGCTCTAGTGTCACCACTCCTTGGGATCCATCTGCTATGAAATATTGGATTCACACACCTCTACTAATCTTGTACATTTATTATAGAAGACCTTATTAATTGATCCTACTTTGGATAGAATTTCCTCAGAACTTGTATGCTGGTCATTTAAGTCATCATGAAGATGACTTGGCCCCTACTCATTATATTCTTGGATACAAAAAGGGTACAAATATACTCCCTCTTTGTGAGTGGAATCTCCCCCTAGCTCGGCTCCTTTATTTCTTGGAATAAGGTGCAAGAAATCATATTGTCCATTATAGTGCTCGTTCTTGCATATCTCTCACATGAGCTTGAGAAGAGATATGCCCCTTGTGTACCATAAAATGATAGCCCTGACTCTTGCATAACTTGAGATAACATCCATGGTGGAACTGTATATTTAGGGAGGGAGTAGCAGTGGTCGAGAAAGAATATGGGAGAATGAATTCCTCTAAAGATGTCTTTCCTACCCAAAGAAGGAGTCATTCTACCTGTACGACCTCCTAAAATATTTGAGAGAATATTTTTTCCCCTGATTGATACAGTAGGAGGCTTATATTTGAGCTAAAATCTTGAATATAGTACAAGTGAGCCTGGGCATGGGATGGTTTGTATTCAAAAGGAATCCTCTCCCAACTCCTTCTGAATAATATATTGAAGTCTACAATAGATTCAAAAGGAGCCTTCTTAATGAACAAAAGGTGAATCAAGAGGTGGAAGGGATCCATGGAGCTATCAAATGTGTCAATAAGAGCTCCTGCTAAATCCACCCATGAGTAGATGTATTTATGTCCAAGAGTACGATGCCACCATAGTGCCCTCCATTTTAGAGACAAGACTAAGATCCTGATCATGACATCTTCATGTGATATACCATGGAGGTGTGCTAGTGTAGTGACATCTTCAATATGTTCTCGAAAAATTCCTAAATTGTCATTATATTTTTTTAGGTTCTTCAGGGAACTTTTAGTAATCTCATGCCAACAATAGAGGTTTAGTATATTAGGATCATTCCACTATGGGAAGCACTGCTAGGCCTTGAAGCATTGGTCTTCAAAAATCCTTGTTGATGCATCAGAGTTGGAGTCACTAGATGAATATAATTTCTTCACTAGTGAGGTCGAGGCTATTCATCAAACCTTGAGTTCTCCAGGAAATGAAAATATTTCAACACATGAGGGCAACTAATCTCATGATCTAGAAATACCGTATAGAGGAGTCACCAAGTGATTGAACTGGATATGGGTAAACCAAAATATTATCAAACTCTAATTTACTTAAACATGGAAACTCAATGAGTTCCCTAGCAAAATTACCAAAAATTATTGGTGTAAAAATAGATAACAGACTAGTGGGAGTGCACCTAATGGTACTCAACTAGTATTGAATGGTTGCTTAGCCTGGGAGAGGTGGGGTGATCGATCTCTCGAGAAGGTCAGTTTCTTCAGTTCTAGCTACTTACATCACAAAGAGTGGGAGGGAAAAGGGAACAAGAGGGAAAGCAAAGGTAGTTCATAGCCATAACTAATAATGATGTGTTATGGCCACATCAAGACACATACGTTCAATTTTATTAGTGTAAATAATAGTACACCACCTAACAGGTCGGCTCATTTCATCCTCACTTATCGTTTGGTGCAGCAGACAAGGGAAAATTCTAGAACCAGTGGGAGGGTGCATGAAATCCAAATAGAATAATTAGAGTGATCTCACTTGATCAACTTTAGCAAAAATAAAACCCCAATGCCCAACGATGGATGCGAATTCCAAAACTGCCCAATGAGACCCACAAAATTTAGATAGCAAAATTAAGTGAACAAGCTCAAATGACCATTGCAGAAATAAACATCTAGACTTAAACAAAATAGAAGTGAAGATAAATTGAGAGATCAAACAATGATATGCTATTATTTACAAGGTGAAGAAGAATTACATATGAATTATAATGGCCACAGAGCCACCCTTTTGGAATGGTGAGCATTCCACTATTTATAGAAGTTTTTACAATAATTTCAAATTACAACATTGTAGACACCAAAATCTAGCCACTTGTCATCCATCCATGTTTCCCAATCTCCATCGTCCATTATTTATATATATACATATTTGTTAATATATTTAAATATTAATATTTTATATATTATATTTATATATATATATATATATATATATATGAATTAATCCTAGCCCTCCACCATATTTTAATCTCAGCCATCCATCCACCTTAATCCATGCCACTTACCCAGATTTAATCTCCACCCTTCCTCATGTTTTAATCTCGACCACTCAAATTGTGTCATCGAAACCCTAACATGTCTAAGGGAAGATTATAAAAGAGGAGTCATTTTGATGACTCAACCCCTAAGTTCTTTGAATCCCTAAGTACCTTTTTAATCATAGGAACCCCTAAGGTATTTGAATACCTAAGTGCCTAAGTTTTTGAATCATCCTTGGGATAATTTTGGATTCCAAGCCCTATCCCCCCTCATAATTTCCATCCTCACCTCCATCACCATTGTTTGCAACCCTCCACTTCACCATCCTTATTGTGTGAACTAGATATAGTTTTGTGCCACTCCCATCAACATTTGAAGACCCTCTAAATCCCACTGAGCACCCTTTAGAGTTCACAAAGCACCCTCTAGAGTTATTTGATCACCCACTAGAGCCCACTAAGCATCCACCAGATCCCATTGAGTGCTTGCAAGAGTCTCACACACTAGATCTACAGCCCTACGACCCTCGGGCACCATTAGGGCATCTTCGCAACTATCACTGGCATCATTTACGTAAGCAAAAATAGAAACAGAAGGTTTATTGACAAGGTAATAGTTCTATGCATTTATTTTCATATTCTTATGCTTTGTTTATAGTTTTATTATAGTATCTAGGGTTAGTGATTTTATTCTGAGGGTCTCACGTAGTGGAGCCCTCACAGGTGTTACTAATATTTGTTATTGTTCTATGTGTGCAGGTATAGGAATCATACATTTGGTAGCTATTGAAGCTAGGGTGGCCCTATCTAGGATACACAAGCCCACCCACAACCTCGTTGGGATCAAACAAGCATGAAGACACCACCATTATTTTCAACTAGGGTTTTGAAGAACCCTAGTAATCTGTAATATTGTATCAAAAATAAGCATTGTAAATCCCCACATTTGGGGTATATTGATTGTAACATTTGAGATCCACCCGCAACAATAAAGAGTTTTATTTCATTTGTGCAATCTTTATGTTTTACTTTGCTTATTGTTATTTTATATCATTATTGTATTGGTGTTGCTTGATTTTTTATTCACAAATGGTGATCATGGTGGGACCCACAAAGGGTTCTCTATGCTAATTTACTTTGTCACTTACTTTTATTTTTTTTTTCTATTTTGCAGGTTTTTAAAAATTTGATCGCATGATTTTTGTAGAGCTAGGGTTTTTGGAAAGTTGCAAAAGTTGACTAGAAGTTGTGCAGATGCCCTGCAATGCTTGAGGGGTGCCCTACAATACTTAGTGAATGCCCTTTATGTGTTTTTTCTACATCAGAGGCTTTGGGATGTGTTTTATAGAGTGAGGAGGAGATACGTAGGCTTTCTTGTAAGTTTACTGTAAACCCTAACTCATTTCTGTTGTTGTTTCCTTGCTTTTATAGTAACATTGATAAAAATAACATCATTAATTTTTGTTAAAAGCAATCATATTTCATTTGCATTTTAGGCATTTAGAGTAGCTTTGCATTCACACATTCACCATAGTTCACATTTTAGATTTAAATTTTTACTATTTTCTGGTGTGTTGTACTCAATATTCTGCATATTATTTTCATATGAAGTGACAACTGCATAAAATAGTTTGCATGATAGGGTTAATAATTCCTCTTTTACTTGTCTAAGTAGGAATAAAATCAGGATACTTAAGTATACTCCCGCATTTGGTGATTCAAGGTGGAATATTAGGTGAACCCTCCACTGTTTAGAGTGGGTCTTAAGCGGTGTACCCTACATTCTTTTGAGGAACTTAGTATTTCTATTTTTGGCTTCTGATTTAGGCCTATAAAATTGGTTATTTTTGACATTGTATGTACACATTAGAAAACATGAAACTTTAAAATGAATCACACACTGCACATTTCACAATAAATAGTAATGAGTTGGATTTCATCACCAACCATTGCTTGAGATTTGGTGATGGTGGGCTTCATCTCCATCCATCAATATCTGCCCTTAGCCACCATAGATACCCATGAGAAAACTTTCTAGATTTCATCACTAGGAAGAATCTCATTTTCCAGCCAAGCCATAGATTTCACCCTTCATAATTCAGATTAGCACATCCAAAACACACAAAACTCACAAAACAAATAAAAAATTAAAAGTGAGATAATAAAAAAGAGGTAAGACACATCTATTGCAAAAACATAGGATTGAGTTGTTTACTTGATTTTGTGAAGTTTTCATTTGCATTACTTTCTTGCATATTTCACATATTTGATTCATTAGCTTATGGTGTTAACTAGAAATCAAACAAAAGTATTGAATCAAACTTCCATCCACCAAGACACTTCATCCATGGATTGTTCATCATCCTTCCCTACCACTTTTGTGGTCAACCCCACTAGTGTGATACAGATAAGTTATTCAAATTTATCTGTGGGTCCCTCACACGTTGTGCAAACTTCAAATATTGATGTTTTGCATAGAGCCATTCACACAACCATTCCACAAATAGAACCATCTTCACCCACCATTGACCACAACATAACCTATATAGACATGGCCAAAGTGGAAGCTTTTCAAATATCCACTAACTATGTTCTAGAATAGGTCCATAGTCCACCTAGGCATGATCCTTCTCTTCAGTAGGAACTTACCCCTTCCCAACCTTCCAACCTTACCCAGGTGTATAACAACCCTCTTTTTGAGGCATCAACTACACCTTCCCATCATTTTTCCATCCCACAATAGTCAGGTGCTCCAAGTACCTCCATTCCATCTTCATACACCACCACCTATGGCAATCCTTTGTATGAAGCACATGTCAATGCTGCTTCACAGATGCCAGCATCCACCTCATCCAATGTCACCCATCTAGTTGTAATTCTTATTGCAACTTATCCTCCACCTACCTCATCCATTCCATCCACATCCACACCATAAACCTCAGAGGTGGCCATATAGAAAGCATGGAAACATCTCAATTCATTGCTTATGGCTCAACAAGGTGCTCAACCTTGTTCCCAATAACAAGTACAGGTAATAAATTTTAAATCTCAACCTATTTCCACCCAACCCACCTTTTTCACCCAAAATCCATCATGGGTACCACAATATTCTATGGTTTCCATACCCACACCACCATTAACTCATACCCATGCCATTCACACAAATCATCACATTCATAGCCCCCACACATCATCTCCTTTTCAACATTCACCATCATTTCTTCATCAACCTCCACATCATCAATTTCAATCCACTCCACCAAATCATCATCATCTCATCACACCCCAACATCTTACCACTCCACCTTCATAGAATCATCAAGTAATTTAGGGCTTCCACATACCTAGGGAAGATCCTCAAATCCAAGCTATGCAATAATATATTGATAGCCTGATGCAACATACTCCTGGTATGATGAACCAGAAACCAATGCTCAGATAATTGATCAATCAACCAATCCATTTTTTGGTACCATCATCACCATATCTGATAGACTTCACAGTACCAAAATTTGACAAATTTAAAGGGACTAAGGACCCTAGAGAACATGTGAGCACATTTATCCATTCATGTTTTAGAATCCAAAGTAATGATGCTCTAATACTTCGAAATTTTCCTCAAACATTGGGGGGAGATGTCGTAGAGTGGTACAACCATTTGCCTCACCATAGTATTTATACTTTTGAGCAATTGGTTGATCAATTTCTTGAAAGGTTTTCCCTTAATGTTAGAAAGAAGGTATCATTAACTGACTTATATGGTTTAAAGCAATATGATGATGAGTCAGTATATGATTTTGGCAACCGTTGGAGGGTCGTTATTACCAAACTACCATTCACCCTACCAATGGAAGAGCTTACTAGACTGTTTACTAAGAGTTGCTTAAAACCCATCTCTTGGTTGTTACAATTACAACAATACCGATCATTTGAGGAAGCTCTTGCCTAGGCTAGCACAATTGAAGAGATCAAAATCCAAGAGGGTGTACTTAAGCCTAAAAAGAAAGAATGGTAGAATAAGGGCCAATATAAAGGTAACTATTCTAGCCAATCCAAACCAAACCAGGCTAACCAAGCCAACCAAGCTAATCAAGTTAATCAAGTGGTCATGAGCCAGTCGATAATGGCTCAACAACAACCTGTGCAACAACAACCACAACAAATTGCATATCATGTAGTTCCCTCACCATCTCAATCAATTCAAAACATAGTGCTAGTTATGGAAAACCACCCACATCGATAATCTATTTGATAAAACCGTTAGTACACCCCTTTAGCCAAATCATATGCTTCCATATTCTATTGGTTGTATGACACCAACCAACTTGCCTTGCTTGAGGTTAAACCAGATGACCCTACCAAGTGTAGTAAACACTATAGGGAACATTTATTTTTCCCTTATCATAGGCAAAATGGGCATGACATAAATAGTTGCTATAATTTTAAAGACATAGTGCAAGATCTCATTGACTTAGGGGCCATCAAGCTTGATAGTCCCTTAGCCCAATAGAACCAAAACCTTGGTATTTATCAAACACCACTTCCTCATCATGAGGAGGTGCAACCAACAATAGGAGGGTCTAACACCAAGACTCCCCCAAATCAAGTCAATCATGTGCAACAATACCAAGGTTTTGTGGGTGCTATCCATGTAGTCACCCAAGGTCAACAATGCACTAACCAACAAAATGCACAACAACAACCTGTTCAACCACCCATAGCACCATAGGCAAGTGTGTCTCAACCTACCACATCATCATCACCCATCCAAATTTCCACCAATCCTTCCCAACCAATCCATATTCCAAGTCATCCAAATCCACCCATTCATCCTATCAATCACCCCCAAAGGCCAATCATCTCCTTGAGTAGCTAGTTAACTACTAGCCTAAAAATAGCTTCAACTAAACTATCTATATATGAGCTCATTCAACAATCTCCCCCACATCATGAGGCATTAATGGATATTTTAAAATCCATTGAACTTCAATCCCAAGATGCTAATACCTTTAGAAATTTTATGGGGAGTATTCAAACATGTATGGAGCCTTCCATCACATTCTATGATTTTGAAATCAAACCAATATCATCAAAATTAGTGGACCCTCCATTGCATATCATGGCTCAAATTGATAGGAAGCCATTTAAATGAGTTTTAATTGATATTGGCTCCTCTATCAACATCATCACCACATCCACTCTCCAACATCTCAATCTTCCACCAAATCACATCACCAAATCCACTTTCACCTTGAAAGCATTTAATGATGCTCTCTGCTCCATAGTTGGCACTATCATTTTACCCATTGAAGTGGGGGTCAAAATATTGCATACCATGTTTCACATCTTGGAAGGGTCCATGGCGTATAATGTACTCCTTGGATGACCTTGGATGAGGGAAATGAGATGTGTCCCTTCTATACTCCATCAATGCTTGAAATATGTACATGAGGGACAAGTTCATTGCATACCGATGGATGTTGAACCATTTAAGTATTGCAATTTCATTTCAAATCCCTATGAATCCATGCTTCCTTCCACTCATATTTTTCTCACATCATCAACCACCTCATCAACCACACAATCCACATCTTCATCAAAATATCCTATTCCTGAGGAGCTCCCCATCACCACTTCACATCAAGCTTCCACTTCCATACCCCCATCTTCATCACCTTTGACTACATGCACATGTGGTCAAACTCAATCCACATCAGCCACATCATCAACATCAACATCATCCACCATCATTCCTTCCACATCATCACCCATTCAACAACCACCTCAGCCAAATCCACCTCCATCCACATCAACCAACATCTCACAAGTTGCCTTAATGGATTGTGAGATGCCATCCCAGTCCATACCTCTCCCATTTTCGAAGCCCCAAGCCAATCTCGAGTCATCCATATCCACTTCCACATCCACATCCACATCATCCCAAGTCATGGTCCACCTCACTAATCCTGGTATTGGTGAATATGTGGTCCAAGACATCATAGTCACACCACTCAACATTCAAACTTCTAAGGATTATGGTCACCCACATGACCCACCCTTATCTATAGGAGTGGTGTATAACATGGGTTCAATGCCTAATAGCATTAATTTTATGTATGGGGGATTGATTCATCATCCAATCTATCTTCCCTAGATGAACCCAAACAACCAACACCTACCAATATACAACATATGTCGGGTTTTCCATCTCGATATTTTCACATAGTTAATTGGCAAGGACATGGCCTAGGATGACATGAATAGGGAATGCATGAAATTATCGATGTTTCATATCAAGAAGTGCATGACCATTCAGGTTTAGGCTATCATCCACTTTCATCCACTTCTTCTCTTGAACAAGCCTTTCAAAGTTTACATTTGAATTCAGGAGAAGATATCCATCACATTGATGACTTTGAAGATGAAATCTATGAAGAATTTGATGTTATGTCGATTGCTTCTGATGAATCTTATGAGGAATCAACACCCATAATTCCACACACTAAACATGATGAGTTTTACCTTAGAATGTTCCCCATCCATCAACCCATCATTCACTTGCTTCTTCCACAAGAGCGAGTTAAACCAATTGGTGAACCACCACCTCCACTTCATTGATCCACATCATCGACCATTTTTGTAATATATGTACATAATTCAAATTTAAAAAATAAAAAAAAATACAAAAATTCAAAAAAAAACATTTGCATTGCATGTACATGGCTTTTTGCCAATTGCATTTATTTGTGTTGCCTATTGTTGTTCAGGTTCCTAGAGCTCTAGCATCGGTTCTAGCAGATAGGATCCATCCATCCTTCACCTTGCCAACCACCATTTTCCCCTTTAAGTTAACATGAATCCTGTTGACTTATTCACCCCACTCCATAATCCATACGATTTGGCAAAGCCAATTCCAATTGACATGAGCCTTATTGATATGGATCAGATTTCCTCGCCACCATCCTTTGCTAAATTTGTCCTTTCTGAGGAATTGTTAAGGGCTTCATCCAACTACATTCCTCCATCACCTCCACCTTCACCTTCACCTTCACCTTCAGATCTTGAGGTTTTCTAGGCAGACATAGATGAGGTTGAGTCAGAAGAGTTTGATAATGTCATAGATGACATTCATCTGATCCCAATACCCCATCAACTTGAGGAAGGTTCTCACATGTCTATTGAAGATACCATCGATGTGAACCTTAGTTCAGATGTAGACAATCCCCAAATTGTCAAACTTGGTAAAATTTTATCCATAGATGAACAAGAGCAATTAATTGCTCTCCTCAAGAAGAAGAAGGGCATTTTTGCATGGTCCTACAAAGACATGCCTGGTCTTGACCCTAACTTGGTTGTCCACAATCTCACCTTGCATTCTGATGCTAAGCCGATCAAACAAAAACTTAGAAGGATGCATCCTACCATTGCCCTCTTAGTCAAATAAGAGCTTCAAAAGCTATTAGATGTGGGTTTCATTGTCCCCATTGACTATCCTGAGTGGCTTTCAAACATGGTACCCATTCGCAAGCCTAATGGGGTGATACATATTTGCACTAATTTTTGAGACCTTAACAAAGCATGTCCTAAGGATGATTTTCCTCTTCCAAATATTGATACTCTTGTTGACACTTGCACTGGCCATGAAATGCTTTCTCTCATGGATGGTTTTTTAGGATACAACCAAATTCGAATCAATCCTGATGACCAACACAAAACAACATTCACTACACCTTGGGGGACTTTTTGTTACAAGGTGATGCCCTTTGGCCTCAAAAATGTAGGTGCCACTTATCAATGTGCCATGACATACATCTTCCATGATTACATGCATAAGATCATCGAATATTATGTGGATGATCTCTTGGAAAAATCTAAAACTCGACAAGAGCACATTGGTGTATTGGAAAAAGTCTTTGATCGACTTCTAGAGCATAATGTAAGGTTGAACCCCAAGAAATGTGTCTTTGGTGTTACCTCTAGAAAACTACTAGGGTTCATTATCTCCAAAAGAGGCATTGAGGTGGACCCAAACAAATTCAAGGCCATCATGGAGATGCCTCCCCCAACAAACTTGAAGGAATTGTATAGTTTACAAGGAAATATTCAATCAATCCATCATTTCATTGCACAACTTTCTAATAAATGCAGGCCATTCAATCACCTGCTACAAAAGGGGGTGACATTTTCATGGATAGATGAATGTCAAAAAGCTTTTGATGATATCAAGAAATACTTGGCTTCTCCACCAGTCTTAACTCCTCCTTGTCTGGGGTCCCCTTCCATATTTATGTTTTAGCAATGGACTTTGCATTAGGGACAATGCTTGCACAAAAGAATGAAAACAATCAAGAGCAAGTTATCTATTATATTAGTTGAACATTGGTAAGCTATGAAACTAGATATGCTTACATGGAAAAATTATGCTTAGCAGTGGTTTTTACCACTAAGAAACTCAGATATTACATGCTTAGTCACACCACATATGTCATAGCTCATAAAAATCCTCTGCGTTATATGATGTCTCACACTTACAATAACACCCACACCGCTAAATGGATAATGCTTCTCACTAAATTTGATCTTGAGTTCATCAGCCAAAAATCCATTAAAGGTCAGGTCATAGCTGATCAACTTGTGGAAGCTCCACTTCCTAGTGATCAACCCTTGATTATTGAGCTCCCAGATGATTTGGTATTCACTGTCATTGAACAAGAAGAAGATGTCATTCCAGAGGAAGATGTCGATATCACACTATTCTTTGATGGTTCTAAGTGCGAAAAAGGTCAAGGTGTTGGAGTCATGTTTCATACACCCTAGGGGGTACCTATCCCCTTATCATTCAAACTAGACTTCCAATGCACAAACAATAATGCAGAGTATGAAGCCTTAATCTTAGGTCTTCAAGCAGCTATAGCTATGGGCATAAAGTGTATCAGGATATTTGGTGATTCTCAACTTGTTGTTAGACAAATCAATGGAGAATACCAATGCAAAGAACCTACCATAAAGCTTTACCATGAAGTAGCAATGAAATTGCTTTCTAAATTTAATTGGTATGAAATTGATAGTTTGCCATGTTCGACTAATAGATTTGTAGATGCGATGGCCTCTCTAGGATCATTGATTCCAAAGAACTCCTTAGGAGAGGTACAACCACTCATTGTTACAATGATCTCTAAATCTACAATTATCCATGTTGAATCTAAGGATGAAAAGGATGTTTGCTTTATCCATTCAAAGCCATATGAGCCTTGGTCAAACCAAATAATAGCCTTTCTCAAGTTTGGAACACTCCCATCAGATATGTCATGGACTTCTAAATGCACTTTCAAGCAAAAGGTAGCTCATTTTACTCTCTTGGGGGACATGTTGTATAGACATGGTTATGATGGAATCCTCCTTCATTGTCTCGAGCCTGCAGAGGCACAAAGAGCCATAGCTGAAGCTCATGATGGTACTTGTGGTGGTCATTTTAGTGGAATGGCCATTGCAAAGCATATTTTATGCATGGGTTATTATTGGCCCACCATGGAATGTGACTATTGCACTTATGTCAAGCATTGTAAGCAATGTCAAGAGCATGCTAATTTAACTCATGTGCCATCACAAGCATTACAACCTATTCAAAGCCTTTGGCCCTTTTCACAATGGGGTCTTGATTTAATTGGAAAAATCTCACCTCCTTCCTCGAGATAACATACATTCATCATCACATCCACTGAATACTTCACAAAGTGGGTTGAGGTAATTCCTCTAACTAGTATGATAGGACCTAGAATTGTGGAGTTTATACTTCATCATATCATTTGTCATTTTTGTATTCCCTCGAAAATCATCTCTGACAATGGCAAGTCTTTCAAGAACAAGGATGTTCAAGCACTTTGTAAGAAATATAATATCCAACATAGTTTCTTGACTCCTTATTACCCATAAGAAAATGGACAAGCTGAGGCTATCAACAAGACTTAATTGCTATTCTCAAGAAACTAGTCAAATAAAATCATAGAGATTGGCATACTCAAATCCCCTTGGCATTATGGGCTTATCGAACAAGCATCCATACACCTACTAGGGACAACACCATTTTCATTGGTCTATGGAGCTAAAGCAATCATGCCTCTTGAGCTTGAGATCCCCTCCTTATGAATTTCATTGTAGGAATTCATAGATGATGATATTGCTAGACAAGCACATTTTGACCAACTCACACTTCTTGATGAAAGGTGAGTCAATGCTTTAGAGCATTTACGAGTTTATCAAGACCACCTAAAGCGTGCTTACAATGCCAAAGTTCATCTACGTGAATTCCAAGTAGGAGATCTTGTTCTTAAAGAGAATCAACAAAACACCAATGCATTACCACATCTTCATGATAAATTCATGGCTAATTGGTTAGGTCCATACATTGTCACTCAAAAAGTGGGTAAAGGAACTTATAGGCTTGCCAGTCTAGAGGGAGTTGAAGAGCCCAAACCACTTAATGTTATCCACTTGAGAGCATTCTATGCTTAATGTGATTTATATATGTATATATACATGGCTATTACACAAAAACAAATTGTATTGCACACATTTCATTTCACACATTGCATTTCATACATTGCATTTTACACATTTTTCATGCATTCATTTCACACATTTGCATTACACATATTCCATTTCACAAATTGCATTTCATACATTGCATTCACAATCACATTTCATATTAGGGATCATTTATTCAGTTTAGATATTAATTGGTCCAATACAGTCATGTTGCCTTAATCAGGGGCACCTTCAAATCATCATCCATTTCATTGCACCATTCCATAAAGTCAAATTATCATTTGCAAAACCACATTTCCATAATTCCTAGGTGTTTTCGGTCACTCAGCCACTCCTAGTGTTTTAAGCAACCTCCAAATACATGTCGAGTTTTCTTTAGGACCAAGACACATTTTCACTAAGAAAATATTGAGTTCTGGGAATTGACTCTAAACATTCTTGAACCAAACACAATTACACATCTTAAAAACATCTTGTGTCAAAGAGAGATAACACCATACTTGGGTTGTACCTCGAAGTGAAAAGGGTATTCCTTGCTTGTCCCATCATGCACATAGTCCACAAAAATAGTGGTTTTCACTACTATCACAAATTCAAAATAAAAGAAAGAGTAGGGAAAAATCCCCAAAAACTCTAAATCTTTTACACATCACACACCACTGATCCTCAAGTTGTAAGGATAGAACTACATTTCTAGTCAGATGGTTAGGTAGTCATCCCCAAATCTTAGAGATCAAATTCTTGGACTATGGAGCTAATCTCCACCAGGGCTATAGATGCTTGACTGGCAGTGGAGTACACTCACGTGTGGTGACACGTCTCTTTTAAAGAGACCTCTGACCACACATAAGGACAAGCTAGCTTCTTGGTCTCATCCATAATAGGTTTCATCTCAATTTACTCAATATGGGTTAATGAACTCACTTGCACACACATTGGTTCTTGATTACCTCGAGTCATTACCATGCTCATGATTCGGTAAATGAATTCACTACACACACATTTGGTCTTAGAGAAATTAGGCAGTATTTAGTGAGTTTGTTTGATACCACTAGTATGTCCGAGTCTCTGCAAAATAATCAATTTTCCATATCAACATCCATATCTTCTTCCATATCAACATCCATATCTTCTTCCATATCAACATCCATATCTTCTTCCATGTCAACATCCATGTCTTCTTCCATCCTGATATAGAGCTAAGACAACACACAGCAAAGATCAACGCAAAGCTCGGAAACACACAGACGAATTCCAGCAAATTTTCATTAAACAGAGGTCTTCCTCCGAATACACAGCGATCCTATTCAAAAATGGCCAAGAGTCCCTTTACAATGTATGTGCCGCCTTTTTATCCTCGGCCGCCACCTCCTTTTCACATCATTACACTAAGTGCGGGCCTTCTCTAACCACCTGCATGAATTTTCTGTTGCACCTGCGAGATGCTGCCAGGAGCCCCGTGTTATCATGGTCTGGGGTGGCGGAGTGCGCTGCGGCCGCTTGTCAATCCATCCGCCATATCATCATTCATAGGAGTGCGCCAAGTCGCTTGTAATTTGATGCCACGTGTCCCCTTGCCAGAGTCCCTGTAACCGCTCCATACTCTCGGGCCACCTGTAACTTCACGCCACGTGTCCCTCTGCACTGGTCTCTGCAATCGCCGGCTGGTCAACGTCGTGAGCGCTCTGGTCGCGATATCATGACGTTTTTGCTCCAATACTTTCTCTCTCCTCTTTGGTCATGATATCGTGACGTTTTCGGCGTTAGGCTTCTCTCTCCTCCTTGGGGCCACGATTCCATGACACGTCATGAAATCGCGACGTCTAGGCCTTTCTTACTCGCTTTCCTCCTTTGGGCCACGAAATCGTGACACGTCATGATTTCATGACATCTTTGTATTCCGTACTCGCTGCTTCGTTTCGGGCCGCGAAACCGCGACATGTCACGATTTCGCGACCATTTCACGCCCTTGAGTCTTTGGCTCGGAAGTGTCACGATTTCGCGACCACCTTGCGCTGTTGAGTCTTCGCATCGGAAGCGTCACGATTTCGTGACCACTTTGCATTTTGGAACCTTGCCTCCGGATATGTCATGATTTCATGACGTCTTTGAGCCTTGTCCTCGAAGGTGTCACGATTTCGCGACGTCCTTGAACCTAGTCTTCGAAGGTGTCACGATTTCGCGACGTCCTTGAACCTTGTCTTCGAAGGTGTCACGATTTCGTGACCATTTGGCACTCAAGTGACTTTGCCTCGGAGTTGTCACGATTTCGCGACCAATTGGTGCCCAAGCTGCTCTTCCCCAGAAATGTCACGATTTCGTGACCATTTGGTGCCCGAGCGGCTTTGCTTCAGAAATGTCACGATTTCGCGACCATTTTGCGTTAAGGCTGCTTTGCTTCGAAACGTCGCGATTTCGCGACCATTTGGCGCTGAAGTTGCTTTTCTTCGGAACTATCACGATTTCGCGACCGTTTGGCGCCTTGACCTCTCCGACCCGAAAATGTCACGATTTCGTGACCATTTCGCGTCACGGCTGCGTTGCCTCAAAAATGTCACGATTTCGTGACAGTTTTGCACCTTGGCCCTTTTTATCAAAAAGCGTCGCGATATCGCGACAGTTTGGCCCGCTGGCGCCCTTCTTCAAAAAGCGTCACGATATCGCGACAGTTTTAGTACTTAAAGAAAAAATACATTTTGGGTGATGCAAGATTGCAGCTTCGCCACCGGATGCTCCTGCATCAGACACCCGGGGTGAGTTTGAGAAGTGACCTCACTTCTGATCTTTTCGAGGTAGACCCAGGCGATCAACCTCAGCCTTTGATAACCAAGTCGCGTCTTCAATGGGTCTGCCCTTCCATTTGACCAAGTACTCCGAGTAACTCTTGTTCCTAGTACTTCGGCCCTCACGCATATCCAGAACTTCTTCTATCTCGTCCGCAACTGGGATGGCTCTTTGGAATGCTCCACAGATCTGGACTGGGTATCTCACTGCTTTCTCCTTCATGATACTCGACCAAATCCGAGATGTTAAACACGGGGGAGATGTTAAGTTCGTTTGGTAACTCCACCTCGTAGGCATTACCCGAATCCCATTTGCCAACGATCTTGCATGGCCCAAATTTCTTCATTTTTAGCTTGTTATAGGTCTTGGCAGGAAACCGCTCCTTCCTCAGATGGACCATGACAGAATCTCCTACTTTGAACTCTTTAGCTCTGCATTTTTGATCCGCCCTTGTCTTGTACTGAGCATTCATCTTGGCAATGTGTTTTGTCACTTCCTCATGCACTCCCTTTAGATGTTCGGCAAAATCTTCTGCCTCAGCACTGCATTTCTCCCTCGTATCTATCCTTCTCAACTCTGAGGCATTTCTTGGGCTGCTCCCATAGATGATCTGGAATGGTGACTTATTGGTACTCCGATTGATCGAGTTGTTATACGCAAATTCTGCTTGTGGCAGAACTAGATCCCATCCCTTGGGCTTGTCCCCTACCAAGCATCGCAGTAGGTTGCCCAAACTCCTATTAACCACCTCTGTCTGCCCATCTGTTTGAGGGTGGTATGCAGAACTGAACTTTAACTCCGTCTTCAGTTTCTTCCACAGGGTCTTCCAGAAATATCCTACAAACTTGGTATCCCTGTCCGACACAATGCTTCTTGGCAGCCCATGCAGGCGTACCACTTCCTTAAAGAACAAACCAGCTACATGGACTGCATCGCTAGTCTTCTGGCACGGGATAAAATGCGCCATTTTCAAAAATCTATCCACTACCACAAATATGGAGTCATGCCCCCTCTGCGTCCTAGGCAAACCAAGCACAAAATCCATACTGATATCTTCCCACGGTCTTTCAGGTATAGGTAGCGGTTGATACAAACCAGTAGGCTGCCTCACACCTTTTGCCATCTGGCATATCCTGCAACTCTGCACAAACTTTGCCACATCCTGCTGCAATTGCGGCCAGTAGTAGTTTTCACTAACCAGTGAGATGGTCTTGTCACGACCAAAGTGTCCAGCTAAACCCCCACTGTGCTTTTCTTTAATGAGGTTCTCTCTCATTGAGCTCCTCGGAATGCACAATTGGTTCCCCCTAAACAGCATTCCATCTTGAATCAGGTAATCCAACCATTTAGTCCTATCCAACGCAACAGGCGCAGTGCAGGCTTTCCAAGCTTCTACGAAATCGGGGTCTGCAGGGTATAAGTTCTTGAGTTCAGCAAACCCTACAACCTCCACTTTCATTTCTATCATCAGACATTGCCTCCTACTCAGTGCATCTGCCACCCTATTGGATCTTCCACTCCGATGCTTCAGCACAAAGGTATAGCTCTACAGGAACTCTACCCATTTCAGGTGCCTCTGATTCAATTTTCCTTGGCTGTTAATATACTACAGCGCTTGATGGTCGGTATAGAGAACAAACTCTTTCGGCAATAGATAGTGCCTCCATTTCTTGAGTGCTTGAACTATGGCGTAGAACTCTTGATCATATACCGAATACTTTCTCCTGGCATCATTGAGCTTCTCGCTGAAATAAGCTACAGGCCTACCTTCTTGGCTCAATACGGCTCCTATCGCATTGCCACTCGCATCGCAGTCCACCTGAAACACCTTATTGAAATCTGGAAGTGCTAAGACGGGTTGCTCAGTGACCTTCTTCTTCAGCATATCAAAGCTTTTGTCTGCTCCAACTGTCCACTGGAATTCCTTCTTGTTCCCCTTCATTGTCTCTGTAAGAGATGCACAAATACTGCTGAAGTTTCTAATAAATTTTTTGTAGAAACTGGCCAGACCATGAAATGATCTAACCTCGGTCACACTTCTTGGGACAGGCCATTCTAAGATAGCCCTCACTTTTTTGGGGTCCATTTTGAGACCACTTGCTGATATAACAAATCCCAGGTATACCAGCTCCCTCTTCACGAAGTTGCACTTCTTCAGATTGATCAGTAACTGCTCCTCCCGTAGTTTCTCAAAAACCTTCCTGATGTGCATCAGGTGCTCGTCCAATGTTCTGCTAAAAATCAGTATATCATCCAAGTAAACAATAACAAATTTGCCCAAAAATTCCTTCAGAACTTCATTCATTAACCTCATAAAGGTACTAGGTGCATTGGTTAATCCAAATGGCATAACCAACCACTCATACAGCCCCTCTCTGGTTTTAAAGGTTGTCTTCCACTCATCCCCTTCTCTAATGCGGATCTGATGGTACCCACTTTTCAAGTCAATTTTTGTGAAGTACTCAGCTCCACTCAAGCAGTCCATGATATCATCCATCCTTGGCAGTGGGAACCTGTATTTAATGGTGATCTTGTTGATTGCCCGAGAGTCTGTGCACATTCTCCATTCTCCATCCTTCTTGGGTGCTAGTACTGCTGGTACTGCACATGGACTAAGACTCTCCCTAATCAGGCCTTTCTTCAACAGATCCTGAACTTGCCGATTCAACTCTTCAGTTTCCACAGGCGTCATTCGATGTGCAGCCTTGTTTGGCAAGCTCGATCCAGGCACCAAATCTATGTGGTGACTGATCTTCCTAACAGGCGGTAAACCTTCGGGAACATTGTCAGAAATGATATCAGGGAATTCCTCTAACAGTTCCATGACTTCCACTGGAATTTCCTTGCATCCTTCTTCCCTAGCCCTAGGGATTATTGCATAGCACATATGATCTTGTTTCAGACCATCTAAAAATCTTCTGCCATCCACTAGACAGACTCGTGCACTGCTGCATACTTTCTCATCCGCCTCCTTCAGGGGTTTTAACTTGTGGCGAACTCCATTCTTTGACAAAGAATAGGTGTTGGCTCGACCATCATGGACAACACTTCGGTCAAACTGCCATGGTCTCCCAAGCAGCAGGTGACATGCATCCATAGGCAAGATGTCACATAAAACCTCATCTCGGTAAGTTCCAATATTGAACTTCACCAGGCATTGTTCACTTACTAACACCCGATGGTCCTTTTGCAACCATGCAATTCGATACGGGCGCGGGTGTTTTCTCCTCTCCAACTGCAGCTTGGCAACCATTTCCTCAGAAACCAAATTGTCAGTGCTTCCATTATCAATGATGATGTTACAGACCTTGCCTGCGCACTTGCATCTTGTTCGAAATAGGTTGTTCCTCTGGTCTGTCTTTTCTTCTTCATTTAACAAGACTCTTCTGATGACCATTGCTTCTCCTCTTTCTGCCTCCTCTGAGTGCTCAGACTCTACACCTTCGTCTGCTACAGCAGCTCGGGCCTGACCCTCAGGTCTTCGATTTGGCCTCTCTTGATGCTGCGGGCAGTTGTATGCCCTGTGTCCTTCCTCTCCGTAGTTGAAGCAGGTTCCTCTAAAGACACCTCTTCCAAACCCTCGCCCAGACCTACCTCTTCCTCTTGGGTAGTTGTTGCTCTGATTGCGTGGGCGTTGGTCATCCTCCTCTTTCACTTCTTTCTATTTTTGGCTACCGCTAGCTTCACCAGTTTTCCCAAAATCTTTGTATCTTCCACCATCGCCTCTTCCACCAGCTCTTCCACCCCTGTCCTTCCCTCTCTGCTTACCATCAAACCTCCTATTCAGTTTCTCCTCCACTTTTAATGCAAATTGATATGCATCCTCTACTGTGCTCATTCTAACCAGCCCCAGCTCTTCTTGAATGCTGGTTCGCAATCCATTGATGTAACGTGCGACCTTCTCCTTATTCGCCTCCGAATGGCCGGTTCTGATCGAGATTTGGTAGAACTCTTCAGTATATTCCTTGACAGTCCTACTAGCCTGTCGAAGACTCTGCATTTTTTTTAACAAATCCAACTCATAATCTGTAGGGATGAACTGCCTCTTTAGTTTCTCTACCATCCTATCCCACCTGGTGATCCTTTCCTTTCCCCTCCTATTCCTTTCCAACTGCACTCCTTTCCACCAGATGCTGGCATGTCCCTTCAGCTTGGTTTTCGTGAACCTGATCCGATTTGGATCTGATATCTCTTCGTACTCAAAATACTCCTCCATGTCGTTAATCCAGTCTATCAACTCCTCAGGGTTGAGGTTCCCAGAATAAGTGGAGACGTCAAATTTTGGCTTCTTCCCGATCTGGGAGATGGCCCTATACAGCCTAGCCTCAGCTGGATCCAAGGCCTCTTCCGCATCGGATGGAACCTCTTCTTCCCACACTTCATCTTCGTTGGGTTCCTCCCTTCTCGGCTCGACTCCTCTTCTAATTTCCTCTTGCAGGGCCTCAACTTGCCTCTGCAGGGCTCTTAGATCGACCTCCTCCCTTCTTGCTCGCCTGTGCCTCACACCACCATGATCTCTACGCGGAGGCATCCTGCTTCTTCTTCGCAACCCACAACCACAGTCCTGGTGCAAACTGCCTCACTGTCGACGTTCGGTCTGCACACTCAGAACCAACCTGCTCTGATACCACTTGATATAGAGCTAAGACAACACACAACAAAGATCAATGCAAAGCTCGAAAACACACAGACGAATTCCAACAAATTTTCATTAAACAGAGGTCTTCCTCCGAATACACAGCGATCCTATTCAAAAATGGCCAAGAGTCCCTTTACAATGTATGTGCCGCCTTTTTATCCTCGGCCGCCACCTCCTTTTCACATCATTACACTAAGTGCGGGCCTTCTCTAACCACCCGCACGAATTTTCTGCTGCACCTGCGAGATGCTGCCAGGAGCCCCGTGTTATCATGGTCTGGGGTGGCGGAGTGCGCTGCGGCCGCCTGTCAATCCATCCGCCATATCATCATTCATAGGAGTGCGCCAAGTCGCTTGTAATTTGATGCCACGTGTCCCCTTGCCAGAGTCCCTGTAACCGCTCCATACTCTCGGGCCACCCGTAACTTCACGCCACGTGTCCCTCTGCATTGGTCTCTGCAATCGTCGGTTGGTCAACGTCGTGAGCGCTCTGGTCGCGATATCACGACGTTTTTGCTCCAATACTTTCTCTCTCCTCTTTGGTCGCGATATCACGACGTTTTCGACGTTAGGCTTCTCTCTCCTCCTTGGGGCCGCGATTCCGCGACACGTCACGAAATCGTGACGTCTAGGCCTTTCTTACTCGCTTTCCTCCTTTGGGCCGCGAAACCGTGACACGTCACGATTTCGTGACCATTTCACGCCCTTGAGTCTTTGGCTCGGAAGTGTCACGATTTCGCGACCACCTTGCGCTGTTGAGTCTTCGCACCGGAAGCGTCGCGATTTCGTGACCACTTTGCATTTTGGAACCTTGCCTCCGGATATGTCACGATTTCGTGACGTCTTTGAGCCTTGTCCTCGAAGGTGTCACGATTTCGTGACGTCCTTGAACCTAGTCTTCGAAGGTGTCACGATTTCGCGACGTCCTTGAACCTTGTCTTCGAAGGTGTCACGATTTCGCGACCATTTGGCACTCAAGTGACTTTGCCTCGGAGTTGTCACGATTTCGCGACCAATTGGCGCCCAAGCTGCTCTTCCCCGAAAATGTCACGATTTCGCGACCATTTGGTGCCCGAGCGGCTTTGCTTCAGAAATGTCACGATTTCGCGACCATTTTGCGTTAAGGCTGCTTTGCTTCGAAAACGTCGCGATTTCGCGACCATTTGGCGCTGAAGTTGCTTTTCTCCGGAACTGTCACGATTTCGCGACCGTTTGGCGCCTTGACCTCTCCGACCCGAAAATGTCACGATTTCGTGACCATTTCGCGTCACGGCTGCGTTGCCTCAAAAATGTCACGATTTCGTGACAGTTTTGCACCTTGGCCCTTTTTATCAAAAAGCGTCGCGATATCGCGACAGTTTGGCCCGCTGGCGCCCTTCTTCAAAAAGCGTCGCGATATCGCGACAGTTTTAGTACTTAAAGAAAAAATACATTTTGGGTGATGCAAGATTGCAGCTTCGCCACCGGATGCTCCTGTATCACATCCATACCATTACATGAGTCTTCCATTTCACATACCACCAGTTTGGTGCCCCTGATTAAACAACAATGCTAAACATGGCCAAGCAACATTTAACTATGAATGATCATTAATTTATTTTCATTCATAACACATTGAATTAATCATCCATATACACATGCATCCACACAACCATTTACACAAAAGCATTCACAAAAAAAGTACAACACAAAATGTAAATTTTATATATATATATATATATATATATATATATATATATATATATATATATATATATATATATATATATATATATATATATATATATATATATGTGTGTGTATATATATGTGTGTGTGTGTGTATGTATGTATGTATGTATGTATAAATATTGCATGTACAATAAATTTTCAAAGGCTATATACAATGGAGTACTAAGGCTCATATACAAAAAGTGCATCTAAGCACTAGCTAACACCTATAAGAGGACCCTGTGACCCTAAAGGAGCCCTAGATCTAGAGCTATACCTAGAATCACTATGCCTAATAGAACCGTATATGGATGAGGAAGATGGATATAGAAGCCCAATATGGTGCTCCATAAATTGATCCTCCAACAATCAAATATATCCATCTCGAGCTTGAAGGTGTAGTACATCATGTCTTTGACAATGATCCCTCTCAAGCAACTCTACTTGGAGCCTTGTGATCCTATACTTACCTTCATTTGTAGTAGGCCATTCCTCTAGCTCTACCCATAGCTGATATATCTCCACATCCCAAGTTGCTACATCTATAACCTGAGCTGCTATCACTGCATCTCATTCTACCATAAAATACTCAAGCCTTGCCCAATCCTCATCACTCTAGCCTAGAGGTCCTTTTGAAGAATCATCCATATCATCATCTACCATATCCATCATCTCCAGGTTCTATATCCTACTCTACTGTATCCCTCATCCACCTCCTTTAGCTACTAGTTCAAATGTGTCTTTAGCATTTTGGAGTCACATCGGCCTCCTCCACCTCAACCTCTGCCTAATCACCATTTCCCTCATCCACTACTAGACTCGATAACCATGGTGGTTGTGCAGTGAACCAAGCATCGTACTCCATAGTAGTCCTCATATCATCCACATAAATAAGGTTCATCTCCTTGTTATCCTCATAGGTAACCCTCCATGTCTCAATACAAGGTAGACCTGACTCATCCTTATGATGCCTATAGAGCTCTAGTGCCTCAAGAACATCCTACCTTAGTCTAAAATTCCTTATTACCCATGAGAACTAGATGTGATCCATCGTACTCCTATAAATAAACCATCCACCTATCCTACCAAACTCTCTATAGATTATCCCCATCACCAGTCCAAGTGGCACCTCACCACAGTATCCAAATCATTTGAGCCAATGTTAGTCCAATCCATAAATCTCTATACTACTGGTTAGTTTAAACAATATGACTCAACTGCGACTCCTTTGTCACAGGCTATATCATAGTATAGGGCTACCCCTTATCCCATGACTTAGTTGGCAAGCCTACAGGATGAGCCACACTAAAGTGCTCCTAGTCCCAACACTGTAATAGCAAGCTGCATCCAAGCCCCTTTTAATCCTACCTCTTCACCTCATTCAACTCCTGGTATAGTTGTGTCAATAAATCAGGAGCACATGCATACACCCAAGGTGTATCGATCATATCATACACTAACCTGATTAGTTTCCATGGTAAATGATATCCAGTGCTATTCGGGGCCACTATGTTGGCCAACACAAACATGACTAACATGAGAAGTACATCCAACTTTTTCTCCACATACATAGTCAAGTACCTTATCCCTCCACCACTCACACTCTTAGCTTCCCATCCATATCCAAAGATGCAACTCATCTCATGCTCCTTATCATGTCCAACCTCAACATGTAACCCCTCCATCGATAACTTGAGGATGTGATATACATCCTCAAGTGTCACTGTCATATCTCTAGTGGGGAGCTAAAAGGTCCCCCCATCTGGATCGCATCTCTTTGCCAAGGTAGAGAGATATCCATAATCTACCCTAACCACATCAATCTGAGCTACTCTGGCTAGCCCTACACTCTCAAGCCACTTCCACTAGTCATACCACAATACCTAATAACCCCTGGGATGAGAGGTGAGAACTGATGTTGAGCCTCCAAATTCCTCAATTGCAACAAAACACATTCACAAGGCAATTACATTAAAATCACATTCATTTGCATACAAAAAAAACACAATTTTTTTTTCACAAGTAAAACAAAGAATGCCAAGGGCACTTAAATTAAGAAATTGAACCTTTGCTCTTACTATTGCATCCACTCCTTCCACCACCATAGCTTCTACACCACAAATCCTTCACCTCACTCCTTCACTCCACTTCACTCACTCCCTCAAACGTAGCTTCTAGAATTTGTGAATGCAATAATGAATCTGATTTCACCTCTACAAGCAATTTATAGCTATTTTTCGTGCACTAGGATACCCATGGGTGTTCACAAGTGCATTGAGGTGCACACTGGCATCTACATATCACTAGATGCCCATTGGCATTTGGTGTCAAAATTTTCAAAAAGACCAAAAATAATTTAAAAAGGTATCTTACCTTTGCAAAACCACTCCAAATTGCATCCACACATTCATTTCATCGTAATATACTGTTTTGTGAAAACCAAAATCAATTTGGATGCATAATTTTTGTTTGTGTGCAAAAGACATAAAATCAACTTACAAGTTACAAAACACATCAAAATGGTTCAAATTTTTACAAAAATACCATAATCATCATTCTCACCATAAAATATTAATTTCACTATCATTTTTATTCATAAATAATTATATTTGTATATTTTTCCAAGTTCATATACAATTTCAAGTGAACCTTGTATCTAGTGGTCTATTCTATCTCCTTGGTGATTGAAGCGATTGGTTATCCATGCAATTTGGTAAGATGGGTAAACTACCTATAACATCCCTGCTATTTGGTTAAAAAAAATTCTTGAATAATGTGATGTTGTTGAAGATGTTTGTGAGTGCAGGTGTAAGTTTTCAAGCGAGCCATATGAGTTTAGCACCCACCTCCAGTGGAGATAGTGGTCGTATGCATCAGGTAAGGTGGGAAACGATCTCGTGCGTAATGCACCTTGGCTCGTGGGTACATGGAAACCCAAAGAAAGGAATTCATATAGGAATTTTTGCATGTTGTTTGCATTCTACGCATTTTATCCTACTAGGTGAGACTAGTATATATTGTTCATTTTCATAAACGATGTATGATTTAAAAATTATATGTATATATATATATATATATATATATTAATCCAAAAATTTAAAATATACATAAATGTAAACATTAAATATAAAATATTATTAAAATGTGTATTAAACTATATAAGAATAATAATATATAAACATAATAATAATAATAAATAAATATATGAAAATAAAATAAAGTATGCAATTCATTTTATTAAAAATATTTGTGGTATGAAATTTCTCTCCTTTGGATGACCGAAGATCATGCCACCTGGTGATTGGAATAAATGACCATACTGCATGTTAAAACCTGATGTGTCTTCATAAAAATCCTTTCAAATTCTTTAAAAGAGGAAATGAAACTCATTTTGGGGCATCTAATTTGATAGTTCTTCATTTGTACTTGTTGGATGGCATATCTAGTTCAACTAATTTATGTTCATCATCTGATCTTTAGGTCAACCTCTAAATCCAATAGAATATTATGTTGGTAGCTCTATGTATGCTTTTTGTATTCCTTAAACTAATATTTTTTGTGATATATTGTAACTTATAACACCCATAAGTCGAGTCATGGTGTGAGCAATTTATCTGTGGAAAATAGTAGGGTGTCTATTAAATTGATTAATTATCTGCACTCAAAGTGTGAGCATATGGACTGTGTGAAATAGTAAAATAACAAATGGTGTCTATTAAATTGGTTAACTATAATTATAATTTGATTTGAAGAGTCTATGCTCAAAGAGTGAGCATATGGACTGTGTGAAATAGGAAGATAACAAATGGTGTCTATTAAATTGGTTAACTATAATTATAATTTAATTTGAAGAGTTTGTGCTCAAAGTGTGAGCATATGGACTATGTGAAATAGTAAAAGAACAAATGGTGTCTATTAAATTGGTTAACTATAATTATAATTTGATTTGAAGAGTCTATGCTCAAAGAGTGAGCATATGGATTGTGTGAAATAGTAAAAGAACAAATGGTGTTTATTAAATTGGTTAATTATAATTATAGTTTTATTTGAAGAGTCTGCACTCAAAGAGTGATCATATGTACTATTTGAAATAGTAAGATAACAAATGGTTTCTATTAAACTGATTAACTATAATTAAAATTTTATTTTAAGACTTTATGCTCAAAGTGTGGGCATATGGACTGTGTGGAATAGTAAAAGAACAAATGGTGTCTATTAATTTGATTTGAAGAGTGTGTGCTTAAAGTAAAAAGCTTATAATAATCTGCCATTAACTATAGCTATGTAAAAAGGGTTCACACTTAAAATAATATGCTTAATTGTATTCATTTATTTGTTATATATTTTGCACTGTTGCCTGCATATCGTAGTTGCATACATGAGGGTCATGCTGACCCAATACATGCATTACCCACTATCTCCCTTCTGTGAAATGGATCAAAGAATATTCTACCAAATCTCAGACTTCTCAAATATTGGATAGATGTGGAAAATAAGTCATATCACCACAAATGTTTTATATACTTTTGATCAGTCAACTCGTTGTAGAAGATTGTATCCGATTTTGGAGGACTAAGTTCTGGCTAGTCTTCTATACATAGCCAAAATGTTGTGAAAGCTCTTTTGAATAGGGTTTATGTGAAATATTTCATTTAGCTTGATTTTAAAATTAAAATTATGTCCAATTCGGTGTTTACTATTGCTTACTATTCATTTTTGACTGAGAGTTGTACCACTATTTTTATCTCATAAATAATGTTCTTATTAAATGTTGGGGCAATGTTTACCACAGTTGTAGAAATAATCAAAGGATTACTTTTCTTTATTTGTGCACTTTCATTCAAATGGCAATGTGACCAGTGTTGCTAAAACAATTGATTGGAAGTATTAATTATCTTAGGTTTAAATAGATTCATGTATATGGATTGAAACTTTTATTCTCAAAACTATCATGGTTCATGTATAGTTCAACCGAGCATAGGAAAATATGGCAAAATGATCAATGAATGTAAATAAAACATTATGGAAAATGATTAAGTTAGGTCGTAATGGCGTCTTGGGTGCACATGACTATGTCATCCAATTGATATTTTATTTTCTTCATATCAAGAGTCATCGTAGATTCAGAAGGTGTTATTATTATATCAAATTATAGGAGACATATAAATGTTCTGAAAAGAAATATTATATTAATCATGTCAACCCTAAAAATTTCTAAACTTTAGATGTTTTCCCTCGGTGTTTGCTTAAACATGTAGTCAAACTATTTACTGATAAACTTAAACTCAGATAAATTAGAGATTACTTTACTAAATTCATTACATTTAAGAAAAGAACTATCATTTTAATATTTAAAATGAAAGTACATCTGGATTAAAGAATGGCTAAGATTTAAAGTGGAAACATAATATTATAGTTGGTTATTTATGAAAAATATTTACATTCCTTGAAAAGTAGAATGGTAGTTCTTGCCAGCTTATTTACAAGGGACTATTGTGATAAATACTTTGGTATATTTAAATGTTTGGATAAATGAAATCATATTTATTTCCAATGATAAAATTGTAGTTATAGCTTGCATATACTTTATTCCATGTAGTATAATGATGTTTTGCACCCATGGTAATTTCAAAATAAGTGTAAACCCTAGTTTGAAGTAATTTGAGTCCCATTGGTATGTTTTTATATAATTCCTAGTTGTTTATAATGATTACCAAGTAGGGGTATTTTGAATGATGTTTTTTGTAGTTTTATTTAATGTTTTAGTTTTGTCTTTTATGGAATAAAGTTAGGGTAGAAACAATTTAATGTTTTAATATTGTCTTGATGATTTAGAGTTTATATATAAGTTTATTATATATAAGTTTACTAATTGGAAAAGATAAAATGTTTATAGAAATACCTTGTTGTTAAAGTTAAGATTTTAATAGGAGTAATACTTTTTAATCTTTATATGTCAAGTACATATATTTTTGAATACCAATACCAATATTATGAATTATTAATAGCAAAATCCTTATATGAATTTATAAACTCATGGACTCCTTGATAGATTTAGAAAAATTCAATTACATATCTTGGAAAAAAACAATGTTGTAAACCTTTCGTGAAACCTAGATCCAATATTAACTTGACCATGATAGTTTCAAGTACTTGTTAATTGCATCATACAGAGCTGGATGAACATCTTTTTTAGCTAATAGACTAGCTCAATATTGTACAAAGGATGCACCATTTCATGTGTATACATTTTAAAAACTACAAAATCAATAATGGCTCTTGCCTCGTTATACGTCCCCATTTTTACCATCAACAAACATGTTAGAGGTAATCCAAAAATTAACCTTCTTTTTCTACACAAAACCAAAGGTTGGAAGCGTTTTCAGGTTTACCTCTTTAGATATTAAATTAATATTTAATTTTTTCTTCTAAGATAGAATTAGTTGTCCACTATTGTCCATTCGAAAGGTAAACTATAGTTCACCCTAATATTCGGAGAAGATTCACAAATGTTTAATAGAGAATTTTGTTTATGGCTTATGATTGCCTTGTATGTTTAGAAATATCAACTTTACCTAGGATCTAAATAGTTTAGAAAGAGAGAATATATTATGAATATTTAAACTAAAAAGCCTTTGTTAATTTAGTTTGATTATCATTTAACCTTGTTATGTCTTATATGCATGGATAATTTGTAGCTATGTAAGATATTGACTTGTTTTATAAATTACATACCCTTGAATAACCCTTTATGTTATACACCAGATTGTAAATATGGAAACGTAGTATTTAGCTAAAAGAAATATTCTTTGGAATAAATAAAACCTCTAGAAATTTACCACCTAGTACATCAAGGATTTCCTCTTTAATAGTAGAGGATATGAAAGATATGGTAATAGAGTTTATGGATTTTTGAAAAGATATAAAAGATTTCTAATTAAATGGAGAATATAGCTTTGAAAGTGGATTAACACATAGATTTTATTTTAAGATCTAGTTCCAAATATTTTAAGTCTTTTGAAGAGAATATTTTTAACACTTGCTTTTCTAAGTATTATGATTTAATTGGATTCATGAATGTTAGGATAATATCCAATAGAATATGTAGACTCACTCAACCCCATTAAGTACACTAATGGATCCAACCAATTGATGCTTACCTCTAAAAACATGAAAGCCATCGAGAAGCATGTGGAAGCAAAGAATTGATGACATCATAAGGATGTATATCCACCCAAATCTGATAGTTTATAGTGGTGGCTATTGTGACTCAAGGTTAACCATTCTTTAGTAATAATAGAAGGGCCAATGGACCCTATGCTATGGATATTAATGAATGGTGGAATGGGATGTCGTTCCATATTATCATACAAGGTAGTACATGAGGGTTCTCATGACTCATAATCTAGTTGCAGAATAGTCAATAATAACTCAAGACTAGGGGTTCCAGTATTAAGGTTGGAAGTTTGGATGTCTTACCATAAACTATGATGTGATCTGAGATAATTAGACCCAAATCTAGATTATTTGTGGGCCCTGATAACACCTTAGTTTAAGGTTCGTTATCAGGCACTAGGCATAATATGCTAACTCTAGCATGGGCTTGAAGCAAAACATAAACCAAGACCCAATAACAGTCTAAGAGACCATGTTCTCCATGCTACGAGATGGAGAAAATAATGCGTCCACCCTTCCATGTGTTATGGGACTTGGAAGGATAACACCTTACTATGAACCTAGAACTCGAGAAGGAGAAGGTAGGTCTCAAAATATGGTAGCTTATTATAGGATCTGGCCAATTTTTAGCACTCATGATTCCATCTACAATGAATACTAATATTAGAGTGTGAACATCTATGTCTATGTACTAATATAAATTTAGGTGTACAAAAGGCAAATAGTGGCTTTGTTATCATATCAAACAAAATTTTGAATTTAATATTTTGACAACCAAGAGAGCTAAACCTAGGTTATTATAGTTGGTATTAGAGCCTAGGTTGCAAAATCCTAGGCCATGTGCTAAGAAAATGGCATAGCTATTTTTGCATCTAGGCTTAATGGTGGCTTCCCTTAAGAAAATTTAATAGCATTTATTTTTGTGTACTCAAATGGAGGATCTTGCATCAAAGCTAGAAATTTTTCAACATCATATGGACCAAATAAAATCACTAATGAAAATATTAGTGGACAGAATGGAGATTCAGAAATAGATTATGGAACTTTTAATGAAGTAACAAAATAAGAGATCCAAGTGAAATTTAAAAGTAAAATATGCCCAACCCCCATCACCATTTCACCATGAGTTTCATCGAACCTAGCAAATTCATCTATGACCCCCTTGCTAAGAGAATTCTCAATGAGCACCACTTTTTTCCCTTCCTCCATTTGTTCTTTGGTGAGGAGCTCGACATCACCATGGCCCTTCTAGATTCATGGGATAATGGCTCTGTTACAGTTCAAGGGAGGATCTTCTACATGGATCTCAATTTTATCCATTATTACTAGGAAAAATCTAAAAGGACATTCAATCCACAAATAAAAGCACAACTGATAGGTGGAACTCAAGGATTTCAAGGATAACAAAAGGATAAAGGTGCCAAGAAGGGAATCTATAGGAGTGACCTAAACACCCCCTAGAATGATGTGATGAAGCCATTCATGGAGTTCATCATTTTTGATGGCCCCAAAAAAGTCCTTTGTATCTATAATTTGGCCTTCGTGAATCATTTTTTTGATATCAATCCCCTTAGAATCCCCTAGTTTTTTTTCAATTCCAGCAACTATTCGATTATGCCCTATAGGAACAAGAAAGGCCATGACCTCCCTTTCCATCAAGGCATGTTCAAGGTAATTTACACCTATATCCTGGCTCACAGTCCTAAGGCCAACCCAAGTATCCCCAGCCCATCCAAACCTATAGGGCCCTCTATCCACATTTCCCTTGCAAAAAGAAATAGGAATACCATTGAGGCTATCATGAAGCTTAAGGCGAGGAAAAACATTAGTTTTGAAAGCATGAAAGGGATCGTAAGGAAATCCATTCACCTTCAAAATTATGCAGCACGAGGCAGTAAAAATATTATTGACACCAAAAATGATGTTGAAGAGATGGACGATGAGGCAAGGTGGTTGAAGGAATTCTTTATCTCCTCCATGATAGGTATGATGAATTTCATGGTCAATTCGATCATTGACATTAGGGAAGGCCTTCAAAATTTGTTCTTTGGAGGTCATAGTGGCTAGGAGGTTGACAACGGGTCTGAAGTTGAGGAGGCGATTGCGATCAAAGAGAAGCCTAAGGAAACTGGTCAAGGCAACACCAAGGATGAGGACATGATTTCTGTTGAGGAATAATTTCCTCAAATACTTACTTTTTGCTTCTATGGCTACCCTACATGGAGCCTGTTTCTTTTTTCTTTGTTTTTTGTGTTATGTTCCCATAGCTGCCCTACGTGGAGCCTTTTCATTTTTGCTTTGTGGGATTATCTTCTTAGGTAGCATATTTTCTTCCTATTTCCTTAGGTCTAAGTCTGCATCCTTTAGTTTTATTTTCTCTATTCTAGGCTCAGGGCATCGTCCCTTGTTGTTAATATTTTATGTTCATAGTAAGTATGGTTGTTTTTATATCAATTTTTTGGGAACCTTAAAACCCATATAAGTAATGCAATCCTTTTAATTACCAAAAAAAAAGGTAAAATCTAACAAAAAAGGCCTCAAGATCATAAAGGAACCAGAACATAAGTAAATACTCTATAAGGATAAGGAAGGAAAAATGAGTACACCATTATTAGGATGCTTCACCTATGGAGGATCCCATTATATAAATAGGTGTCGATTAAGGGTAAACCGAAAGAGAATATGTTTCTTCATCTGTGAAGGATCACATTATGCTAGAAGTTGCCCATTAATAATAAACTATGAGAAATCACCCAACAATATGATAGCTAAAGATATCAACCAAGACAAACAAATCATGATCAAAAATTTAAAAACAAAATGGCAAACCAATATTGAAGATAAAAGTCTAAATATTGTTCTACTCTAAGAAATTTCAGATTATCATGCAGTGGAAATCTGACCAATATAGAATTTTGCCAACCTTACTAAGAATTTAAGGGTAATAATACTAGTTTTTGGTGAAAGGACTATTACATACCTAGAATGTATATTTTCATATCCTTTTGAAATTATAAGTTATACTAATGCCTTTTTTGAAGAATTGCAATTAAAATATTATGTCCATCTGTAACTGTTAATTGATAAACATCTGCAGAATAATTGTGTATTCATGAATTGAATATTGGCTAGGACTAACAAGGTTTAAAACTCAACCAAGTCAAGAAGTGACTAAATTTAACTCAGGTCGAGCAAGGGCCTAGTAAAAGCAAAAAAATTATGATCTTTGTTGCATCATTAAAGCAAGAAAGAGAAATATTTCCATATGGTGGACTTTGCTTAGCCAACATGCCAAGTTGGGCAAGGCACTAATTAAAAGCCCTATGTAGGCGTTAGTGTAGAACACCTTTAATATAAGTTAATCTAAAATATTGAGTAATGATCAAATCGGATACTATGAAATAAACAGAGGAGTTACATCAGTGGCTCAAAGAAGCCACAACCCGCTTGAAGAGCTATGCTGATCTAAAGAGATCATATGTTGTTAGTGAAATTTTTTGTCTTCAAGTCAAACTCACAAAGGGTTCAATAAAATTGAATAAAGCTTAGTCCTAGGTTGTCGAGCCATTGAAAATAATTGCAAAAAAAACCTAAATTGGCCTTGCCACCTAATTTATCCACAATCCATAGTACTTTCCATGTGTCCTTAGGAAGTATGTGGTTGATCTCTCTCATAGTTTGGATGTTTCACACTTGCAGATATTAGACCCACAACTCATTGCGGTTCACCCAATCATGATTTTAGAATCTAGACCCAAAAACCTATGGAAAATAGGCTATTAATCAATGTAGAGTTTAGTGGTATCTCTATTCAGAAAGAAACGTCACATAGGAAGATGCGGTAACAATAAAAGAGCAATTTCCATTCTTGTTGGAAGTCTAATATTTTCATGAACATTTGGATATTTGACATGCATTTATGTGTATTTTAGGATTTATAATGTATATTTTGTGGTATCAATGATGAAATGCATGCAACTTTTTGATAAAGTTCATAATGTATGGCTTGATGTTTGTATATAAAAACTTGCAAACCATTTAGGCTAACATAGGAACTGCATTAAATTCTAGTGGAGGAGAATGTAAAATCCCCACTATTTTGTTAAAATGTTTGCTTGAAGAATGTGATACTATTGAAGACATTTGTGAGTGTAGGTGCAAGTTTTCAAGTGAGTCGAATTAGTTTAACACCCAACTCTAGCAAAGACAGTGGTCATATGCATCAGGTAAGGTGGGAAATGATGTTGTGCTTAATGCACCTTGGTCCGTGGGTACATGGAAGCCCATAGAAAGGAATTCATATAGGAATTTTTGCATGCTACTTGCATTTTATGCATTTTTGCCTACTAGGTGAGACTAGTATATATTGTTCATTTTCATAAATGATGTATGATTTAAAAAATATATGTATATATATTAATCCAAAAATTTAAAATATACATAAATGTAAACATTAAATCTAAAATATTATTAAAATATGTATTAAACTATATATAAGAATAATAATATATATTAATAAACATAATAATAATAAATAAATAAATATATGAAAATAAAATAAAGTATGCAATTCATTTTATTAAAAATATTTGTGGTGAAATTGAAGAAGCACACACTTATAATGAGAGGGGGGCTAAACAGTATAAGACAAAAGTTTTAATTCCACAAAAATAACTACAATAATATGAATGTAATTATGAATTAATGCACAAAACACCACACACTCAAAATATAAGGATTTTACATGGAAACACCCTTTAAAGAGAAAACCATGGCAATATATTGTTTCTATTTATTCAAAATATTTGTAGGGACCAACCTACAGAAGGCACCAATCCCCTTATACAAATACGTAGGCACCAACCTATGGGAGATACCAATCTCCTTATTACAATAACATAGGCACCAACCTATAGGAGACACCAATCTCCTTGAGGCACCAACCTCAAATCTAAAGGCACCAACCTTTGAATACAAAACTGATCAACAAAATTACTTAGATCTGCTCAAAATTCTACTTGAATATTCACTCTAATTTCTTCTCATCATATTATAATCCCTTGGGATATGGGCTTTATCAGGTTAACGCTATGTTGGAGATGTTGAGCAAGAAAATTCTAACACATGTTGCGATTGTATTCCTCTTCTCTATTTTTGTTTCCTTGCACAAAATCGTTTCTTATTACCACTTATTATGATAATCACTTTGTGTTCTTATTCATTAATGACATCAAACAATCATTAATAATGTTACTGTTTAGCCTCCACTCTTCAACTCCAACACTTCACCTTCACATGTACAACCTAATTATACCTCTATGATGATAGGATTTTGACTTTCAAGTAATGTTGGATTGAATGTTGTATTCTTTCATCGATTATTACCAATGCTTGTTTCTTCAATAGGTTTCTTGCCAATGTATCTCTTCCTTTACATGTAAATGCTAGTTAGTTGTTATCATTAGGCATCGTGAGCACTGTAACGGTAAAAAAAAAGTGCAAATGTAGCAACTTTTAATGCAAAGATTCCACATGTCTATGAATGGGGTAATGCTTCTATTCTATAATGGTGATGTGTTGTCATCTCCCGCATATGGACGAAATTACTCTATGTATGGAACCTTTGACTCTACCTTATTTTTTAAAGGTGAACCATTTGGATAATTTTTTGAGCTCAATCCTTAAATATGCTCTCTGATGAATTATTTTTGGTGATATCCAACAAGGGTTCTAAATGCACGACCTCTTTTTGTAACAACTATCAGAGTATTTTACTATTCTTTAGTGGATGCAGCCACCAACAATTATATTCCTCATTGTTATTTTTATGCAAATTTCACATCGTATGGTATCTCCTTATTATTCAACACAACCGCTCACTTCACAAATGGCTCCACCATATTTAAATTTTATTTTAACTTTATGTCATAGTCATCCTCCAAATAAGGCTTTAATCCATTCTCCTAATTTGGCATTGGAATGGGAGCCACCGAGAATGCACGCCAAGACCAAATTCCTTGTGCTTTTAATTCACCTTTGCCCTTGGGTAACATGTAACTAGAATCATGTTCATTGCTATTCATTTCTTATTCATCACTTTGTGTGATAACACTGTCAAATATTTTATATCAAATATATTCTATCGAATTCCATAATTATTTTTTTGAAATGAATTCTACCCTTATATTTATATGCAAACCTTACATTTCTTTTGGAGCCCAAGAGGTTGGTCTACACACCTCAATTTCATATTTAAATCTTTAAAATATGTTAACCTTTGGCGAGGGGGATTTAAATATTATTTAAATATTTAATTTAAATATGTCAAACTTGATCACCCAAACTCAAGAAAACCTATAATTAAATAACCCTTGAAAAATTATATATCTACCTTTAATACTTCACTCAAGCACATCATTGTTTTTTAGCAACCAAGTCAGGCTTTGACATCAATGACAACTCAATAATTCTAACAATATCCCCCTTTGTCACTGATGGCAACTAATGAGGCCTGGAAATGCCTCCATCATAGCATGTTTTGAACAACTAAAACTTGCCTAAAACTCTGTGATTTACTTTATATACTAGTTAAGTTGATCTAATATGTTGTGTATTAATTGTTTGCATGATTGATGTGTTTGGAATATTATATGCTGATTTTTACAGTTTTTGTGTAGTTTTATGTCACTTTGCCATGACCTGTTACATAAGGGATATGCTTAGGCTGATAGCAACACTTTACTATTCTTATTTTGATGTTTCTCAAGCATTAATTTCTTTGAATTTAGCAAATAGTGCAAAGAACTATTATTGTGCAACAGAAACTGGTTTTCTTGTGTAAATTCCAGCCAACTACCAATGAATGGCAAGGCATGGAATTCACACATGAAGAGGAATGAAGGCTATTGCAATATGATCCTGAGGACTAATCCACCTGAGAAATGCAGCTGAAATCAATTGAAGAGTACATAGTTGGTCATTCCGAAGATCTTCGGATTGAGAAATACAGTCTCTTCGGATTGAGCGAATATCTTCGGATTGAGCCACTTAGCTCCGGATTGAGAACATAAAGCACTTTTTGACCTGTTGACTGATTTTTGACGGTGGAAAAAGGGAAAGAAGGCTGAGGAGGTTAAAGGAAAATATCTCCCATCTAACTTTGTCGTCCTTGCCATCCAAAGCCACAATTTATGGAAAATATCCTCTTCTAGGATAAACCCAGGGAATACTGTAGAATAACAGGAATTGATTTGCAGAGTATATTTTCTGTTGTAATTAGATTTTAGGCATCTATAAAAGATAGCTCCCATCTAGGTTGAGCTAATAATAATAATAATAGTATAAATAGTAGTAGAGAAAATATAGATAGAGAATAAGTGAGAAAACTGAGACTGTTACAGTTCTGTAACAGGTTTTAGCAGTAGATTTGTAATCATGTTCTGAATCAATAAAGTACAAGTTTTTCTATTCATTCTATTATGTTTGAGTGTGAGTAATATTTAGAGAGAGAGGAACTCATACCTTCTTCTGGAAAAGGAGGCTGGCCACTTCCAGACCTAGGAGGAGGACTAACAGACAGGTTTTGTTCTGATTTTGTTGTAGTAGAATAAGCTGTGAAACTTGTCAATTTCATTCTTTTGTAGTAGTTAACATCCATTTCAGTCCTAATAATTTATTTTCTGTTCAAGATACTTTTGTGATGTGATTAGCAGTAGATCTGATTAGTCTTTTTGCTTTCCAACAACTTTCCAATTTACTACAATTTCCATTTCCAGCAATTTACAGTTTTCTGCAATTTTCCTGCATTATTGTTTTTGTTGTCAACCCCTGCACAGAAGATTGACAACCTTCTATTACAGAGTATTGATAGGACTTAATTTTAGTTTTCATTATTGCAAGAGTAAATAGACTTTCATTTTGCAACTGTAATTAGGTTTCCAATTCTGCAACTGTAACTAGGGTTTTAATTCTGCAATTTAATCAGATTTCATTCTTGCAACTGTAACTAAGGTTTCATTTCTATAATCAACAATTAGTTTTCATTCTTGCAATTATATTAAAGTTCAATTTATGCAATTTAGAGGTAGAAGAGACCTAAAAACCCCCACACAATCAGTTCCACCAATAAGACTTGTTGCTCCCAATTGACCTTAAATTATAGCCCTGTTCACTCCTTTCGTAGATAGCCTTGTACACTGCCCTGGATTGACAAATTCATTGAGAATTAATGATGTGCTTAATGACAGCCCATAATTTTGGCACCGTTGCTAGGGAGAGTGTTGTTAGAAGGTGTCAACAGTTCAATAGTTGTTAATTAGACTGAGTTGTGAAAATTTAGGGTAAAATCTGAATATAACAGCTGGTTAAGTAACAATTATTGACTTATAATTTATGTCATTAAGGAGTAGGCATGAATGAGTAGGCCTAGGGATGAAGAAGGCAAAATTATCCAAAGAGATCCTTGGCTTATTCCATTAAGAAGATCTTCATGCCTAAGGGGTGAATCACCTGTGTTTGAACTACCAGAAAAACTAAAACAAAAACCACCAGCTTCATCATCATCAGAATCTCCTGAGCAAGAAAAATTACTAGACTCATTATCAATAGAAGGTTTTGGACCTCTTGAGAAAGAAATTTGGATAGGTTTAACTATTTTTGAAGAATAAGAAATTATGGTAGAAAGAGGCAATCCAGATGGGGATGACCAGCATGGCCGTGTCCATAATGAAAATGATCAAGATGTGCTCCAACCTCCTAGAACATTTGAATATCCTATTCTTCTGAATCCCACATAGAACTCTCCCATGAAAACAATCTCACCTTCAGTGCTTCCAACCTTCCGGGGTGTTGCATCTGAAGATCCTGATCAGTTCTTGTTTGAGTTCAAAGTAGTGTGTCAAACCTATGACTATATAAATGATAATAAAAAACTCAAGGTTTTTCCTTCAACACTCAAGGACTCAACATTACGCTGGTTCATGAGCTTACAACCAGATTCCATCCAAACCTGGGATCAAATGGAGACTGTGTTTTTAGACAAGTATCAAGAGTATTGTCGAGTAAGGAATAGGAAAGATGAGTTGTTCAGAATTAAACAAGAAGATGATGAAACATTAGAAGATTACCTTGATAGATTTGTGTTTGTTCAAAGAAGGTGTGGACTAGGAGAACCAGAATTGTGCAAAACCATTTTTCTAAGAGGATTACAAGATGAATCTAGAGAGGTATTAGATTTGATGGGAAATGGGGATGTAAGTACTCGTAATATGGATGAGATTGTGGATATTTGTAGAAATTACTCTCGCACTAGGCAGAAAAGAAAGAAAAAGAGTACAAATGGCACTGATGTGAAGGACCTAATAGAGGAACTTGCAAATTTTAAGACTGATATCCTGGTACAATTAAACACAGCTCTGGGAGAAATGTCTGCTAAAGCAAAAACCATAGAACCTTTAGCAATTTATTGCCCAAGATGCAGGAATAAACATGCCTTACAGGAATGTCCTCTAAACAAAACATCCATTTCAGCCATTTGTAGTATTTTCTCAAAAGGACATTTGATTGACAAATGTCATCTGCTACCACAACTAAAAACTATCCTAGAAACTCAAATAGAAGAACTCAATTATGTGGGACCAAGACAAGGGGGAAACTTTCAACAGTATCAAAATACCCCTCATTTTCCTACAAATTGGGGAAACAACCATGGAAACATGTCTTGGGGACAGTCAGAACCACCCCAACATCCTTGGAATTATTCTCAATGGACAAATTCTCAAGAATGGCCATAGACAGGTTGGAATAATCCATCCTAGAATCAAAACTAGAATAACCCATCATGGAATCAAAATAACCCACCATGGACTCATAATCAAAGTAATCCATCTTGGATGCAAAATCAATAGTAGTGGGGTCAACAATACCAGTCCTATCCAAGGCAACAAAGAAATCAAGGTCAAACTCAGAATTTGCTGCCTGCACCAAATCAAAATTTTCAAGGAAAACCAAATCAACAAATGCAATAGGTGAAACAACCTCAATTACCAGCTCAACCTGTAATAAATCCAAATAACATAAGGCAAGCAGCTCCTGCCTATATGGCTGATTCTAAAGGAAATTCAGATATGCAAATTCTGGATTGTAGCAACATACAACTACGTTCAGGGAAAGTTTTACCTGAACCTGTTATAATTGAAGTGAAAGAAGATGAAATTCAAGAACCTATTGTCAAACCAACAATGGAAAAATAAGAAGAACCATAGGCAGAATAGTTACCTTCATCAGGGATAATTCCATACCCTGAGAGACTTAACACTACAACAAAAAATTTTGAATCAGAGTTAGTGAAAGAACTCAGAAAATTAACCATATCACTGCCCTTATTGCAAGCCATTAAGGATATACCTATGATTAAAAGAACTATCCGAGATTTGTGCAACAGAAGAGCAGGAAGAAAAAAGAAAGCATTTCCTAAAACTGTTCATGTTGAAGGAAAGATAGTTGATCTCTTGTCAGGAAAACTAGTACCTCCAAAGTATAGTGACCCAGGAAGTCCAGTTATCATAGTGATCATAAGCTCAGTACCAATATCAAACGTCTTAGTTGATCTAGGAGCTGCAATAAATATCATGACCAAGGATACAATGGAACAATTACAGCTCAAACATCTCAGCCCCACATTCACAGTTTTAGAAATGGTTGATAGGTCAGTTGCAAAACCTGAAGGTATCATTGAAGATGTCCCTATAGAAGTTTCTTCTTGGGAATACCCTATAGATTTTTTGGTTTTACAGCCAAGAAACTCAGCACATGGCTATCCCATTATCCTAGGAAGACCTTGGATTGCAACTGCAACAACCTTTATAGACTGCAGATCTAGAAAAATGACAATTTCAAATGGTATTGACCTAAAATAGATTTCTCTATATCCTCCTGCAAGACCTTTAAGCAATTTCATAGGTCAGTTATGGTTTCCTGACTCATATGAAGAACCAGAAGAGGTTATTTCCACACTAGCCACCTTGGTAGTAAGGGAACACATAGAAGACCTCCATGACACAAAAATTTTAGAAAATGAAATAGTCCTAATGAATGTTCTGCATGAACAAGGGTTAGAAGAGGAAGCAACCAATATCAATCAATTGCTAGTGAGAGAAGAAGGTCAAAGTTCTGAAGAAAGGCCATCTATACCATCACAGGAAACATCTGTTTCACTACCACATGGGTGGCACCATCACTTGATCTTCCCTTCTCATTGTTCCATACAGGATATGCTTCCATCAAAAATCAATGAGACAAAAACTTCTTATGTCCTCCCATCTCATCATTGTCCTCTTAATTCCCTAGTCAACAATTGTGAAGAAGTAAATTCAGTCCTTCCAAATACAAAACAAATAGAAGTCCAGCCAGGCAAATTTTTGAACATAAATAGCCAGCTTACTAGGGAAGAGGAAGAAAAATTGATAGCTATTTTGCAGAAGCATATCCATGCTTTTGCTTGGGATTACAAAGATATGTCAGGGATTCACCCTGATGTATGTACTCATAGAATTTATACTGAAGATGTCAAGCCTGTAAGATAGCCTCAGAGAAGACTGAATCCTACCTTGAGGGATATTGTGAAAGAAGAAATTGAAAAACTTCTGGAAGTAGGATTCATTTACCCAATTTTTGATAGCCGGTGGGTCTCTCCATTGGTTATAGTGCCTAAGAAAAATGGAAAAATGAGAGTATGTATAGACTATAGAGAACTGAACAAAGTGACATACAAAGATCATTTTCCATTGCCATTCATAGATCAGGTGTTAGATACTCTTGTTGGAAAGAAATATTTTTGTTTTCTTGATGGATTTAGTGGATATAATCAAATTCAGGTTGCACCTGAAGATCAAGAGAAAACAACCTTTACCTGTCCATGGGGAACATTTGCCTATAGGGTCTTACCTTTTGGTTTGTGTAATGCCCCAACAACATTTCAGTGAGCAGTGTTAGCCATATTTTCTGATCTGACTACCAACAGTGTTGAAATATACATGGATGATTTCACAGTCTGTGGACAGACTTTTGACTTTACATTGGAACACCTTGATAAAGTTTTAACTCACTGTGAAACCTACCAGTTATCCTTAAATCCAGAACAAATGTTTTATGATGATGGAGGAAGGAATAGTTCTTGGTCATCACATCTCTCCTCAAGGGATCCAAGTTGATCCAAAGAAGGTGGAAATTATCAAGAACCTTCTCCCTCCTAAAACTCAGACTGATGTCAGAAGCTTCCTAGGACACATTGGTTTTTACCGTAGGTTTATTCCTAGCTTTAGCACAATAGGCCATCCCATGTTTGCCCTATTGACTAAAGATTCTGAATTCTCCTGGACTGCAAAGTGTCAGGAATCATTTGAAGCTCTGAAAGAAAAATTAGTAACTCCACCTATGTTAAGAGGACCTAACTGGACATTACCATTCCACATACAGACTGATGCTTCCAATACTGCAATTGGAGCAGCATTGGGACAAATCGACAATGGTGAACACTATGCTATCTACTACATTAGCAAGAACTTGATAGGAGCTAAAAAAATTATACCACAACTGAGAAAGAATTCTTGGCAGTAATCTATGCCATCAATAAATTCAGGCATTACATCACAGGTTATCAAATATTCATTCACACAGATCACACAACCATTAAATATTTGATGAATAAGCCTATGGTGAGTGCAAGGATTATCCGTTGGTTATTGTTGCTACAGGAATTTGATATCACAATAATCAATAAACCAGGAAAAGCTAATGTTGTAGCAGATTTTTTGTCCAGGTTGCAGAACACAGAGGAAGGGGAATTAGTGGAGGACACTTTTCCTGATGAAAAATTATTTGCTATATCTGTCCAATCACCTTGGTTTGCAGATATAGCCAACTATTTGGTCACAGGGAAAGTTCCCCCACATTTTACTTCCAAACAAAGAAAACAATTGATCAAACAGAGCTCTTCTTTTGAATGGATTCAAGGTATGCTTTTCAAGAGTAGTCCTGACCATGTGTTACGTAGGTGCATCCGAAAGGATGAGGTATATGATATCCTTAGGGCTTGTCATGATGAACCCTCCGGTGGACACTATTCTGTAAAAAGCACAATTAGGAAAATTTTAGGAACATAGGATATTATTGGCCATCTCTTCACAAGGATGTGAAAAAGTACATCAGGCATTGTGATGCATGCCAAAGAATGGGGAAACCCACTCACACAAATGAAATGCCACTACAGCCTCAAGTGGTTTTAGAACCATTTGAGAGGTGGGGGCTTGATTTTGTGGGACCTATTGATCCACCTTCTCAAGGAAAGGTGCATATTCTGGTATGCACTGATTACCTAACAAAGTGGGTAGAGGTGCGTGCTTTCAAACATGCTCATGAAGAGAAGGTCACTGATTTCTTGTATAACCAAATTTTTTAGAGATTTGGAGCTCCACGGTCTATCACCATAGACCAAGGACCCCAATTTGCATCTAAAGTTATTGAGGCTTTTACAGAGTTGTATGAAATCAAACATAGGAAATCATCACCTTACCACCCACAAGCAAATGGCCAAGTTGAGGTAACAAATAGAGAATTGGAATGGATCTTGACGAAAATAGTAGTTGTTCATAGGAGAAACTGGCTAGATAAATTACTTGAAGCAGTTTGGGCTTACAATACTACTTGGAAATCCACTACTGGATTCACACCTTATGAACTAGTTTTTGGTAAAAAGCCCCTCCTACCTATTGAATTTGAGCTACTAACATTGCGCACAACATTGGAAATTGGAATTGAATTGTCACAGGCACAGGCGGACAGGATTCTACAGCTGAATGCATTGGATGAACTTCGGTTGGATGCTCTGCACCAAACTGAAGTAATTCAAGAGCAGAGGAAGTTGTGGCATGATGGCCACCTACAATAGAGAAAATTTTAGCAAGGAGATTGGGCTTTGCTATTTGATTCTCGCTATGTGGACTTCCCTAGAAAACTAAGGACTAGATGGCTTGGACCATACCATATTGAAGAAGTATTTGACAATGGAGCAACTCGCCTCTCTCCCATTGATGATTCACAGAGAAAGTTGGTAGTGAATGGACATCACCTTCGAGTGTACCATACACCTCTAACTAAGGAGGAGTTCTTGCAACAACTTGATAGCTTGGATGCACAATAGGTAGAAGAGATTCCCTCTTCCACCACAATTGCCACAGATTGAGCATAATCATGGATTTCAAGAAAATAGAAAATAAAAAAAAATCAGAAAACAAAAATATGAATAAATTTTGGTTGTGAATTCCTTCATGGGCATAATCAGAATAAAAAAAAAAAAAAAAAGAGAAAAATGAATAACTCAGTAGTGAAAACCTTTTTCTAAGGCACTACTGAGTTGGTATGCATGAAAACCAGTTTTCTGGCATGCATAACCTTGAAAACTTTTGAGTCACCATTGTACAAATTCACCAACTACATTTGTTTTTGAAGTATTGCAGTAAGCCTCAACAGAGCATCAACAAAAGCAGTCATCTTTCAAAAACTTGCATTAACTTGTTTTAACCAGGTATATGTTTCTTGCACTTTTCTCATTGTAAATATTTGATATATAGTATATGACAATTAACCATTAGTATAAAAGTGTTCATAAGAGTTGGCATAAGCAAAACATGTTTTAAAAGAAGAATGTTGGTTTCTATGTATCTTCGGAAATGATTACTGCATTGTATCTATGGAATGATGCATTGTATCTTGAATGAATTGTTTAATGATTGTCTTGGATTGAAAATTGTCTTGAATGACAAGTCCAGCCTTGTCTTCGGATTGAAAATTGTCTTCGAAATGACAAGTCCTGCTTTGTCTTCAGAGTGAACCTTTATCTTTGGAATGAAATTTAATCTTCGGAATGAGCACTTAATGTTATGTTTCCACGTGGCATCCAAGGAGGGAGAAAAGACATGATCAACAAAATTTTTGACTCCATGTGATCATTGACACATGTCAGCTGGTTCACGGTGAGATTTGTCTCATCTCGAGGAAGTACAAAATCATGGGGAAAATAACTAATAATGTGCCACCACCGTTCGTTGTTGATAACCATGCATGTGGGAAAATCATGTAGATCGGATGAGCTAAGGAGATTTGATGGCAAGGACGTCTGTCCAATGATTGATGGATAGGTGTCCAAGTCAAAAATAGGGAAGCGTGCCACTCTTCATTCCGAAGAAGTAATCACTGATGCAACATGATTACAAGAATTTATTTTTGAAGAAGAACAGAACATTGCAAATCCAAAGAGAAAACCCTGTAATTCTGTAGAAACCAGAAACCAGTGACCTAGCGGACGGTGTAGCAGCAGAGGTGAGCAGTATTTTTAGCACAGCAAGAACAAAAAAATGGGATGAAAGATAAAAATGGAACCAGCAGATACTACCATCCTTCGAGAGATTCCAGAAGTGTTGCAAATTTTTGAATATGGAGGGTTTATGCCATTTTTAGACAAATTCGATGGAAGCTCTGAAGATTTGGCTATCGAATTTGCTCGCACATTCAAAACAATAGGGTGCACATCAACGACATGAGAATTGAGGTAACCCTTGAAGTTCTTAGTCAAATTATTGAACTTCCATTAGAGGGTCTTCAAATTTCTAGAACTGGCAAGAATACACTAGCAAACATAGTTAGTCAATTTCTGGAAGAAGATGATAAAGAACCAGAATACTTGATAAATAACATGTGTAAGGGTGTAAAGAGGACCAACTTGCAAAAACCCTAGGATGAAGTAGCCACATGGGTAATCAAGTTTTTAACCTGTGAAGGGCAGTATGTAGTTTTATCAGGGCATCATTTTAAAATTTTGAACCACCTTAGACATGGTAGGCAACAACTTGAGGTTAGGGTAAATCTTCCCCTATATCTGCACCAGGAGCTGCAAAACATGGCAAAATGCTATCAAGAGGGAAAAGGGAGCCCTCACCACCATGGTCTTATCAAATTGGTCTGCAAGCATCATTTCAGAGGAAACCTAAGAAGCTTTGATAGGTTTTACTCTTCTCTGACTGATGTAGTCTTCAAAAAAGAGGATGAGGAGGAAGAAGACACAGATGTTGCTATAGAGGAGGAAATAGATGTTGTTGTAGAGGAGGAAATAGATGCTACTGCAGATATTGCTGCAAAAGCAACAGAGTACCTTTCCCTAGAACCTTCAACCTCACAAACTAAGAGAGGGTCTAGAACTGGCAACAGAAAAGGAAAACAGAAGAGGGTCCATTTTTTTGAGAATATTGTTGATCTGACAGAACAGGGGAGTGAAGTTCCTAGAAAAACTGGAGAAGAGACAGAAGTGGAAGCAGAGGAAATTCCACCAGAACCTGATACAATTCCTACAGCCCCTATTGACACAAGAAAATAGAGTAAGAAGAGAAAGTATACACCAGGAACCAGGAGGTCTACAAGACTCCACCTGAAAGAAACAAAAAAATAGACGATTGAAGAGGAAAACAACCAAGGCAGTCCTGATGTCACAGAAATACAACCAGCCACTATAAATACCACCTTGGAGGATTTTTTAGAATTTCTTGAATAGTTGGTTGAGGAAGAGTCTGGACAAGACAATTTTGAAATTGATGCAAACTTGGATGCAATCATAGATAACCTTATGGAACCTTCTGAATAGGACCGAATAGTTGAAACAGAAAGTGAGATAATGGTTGAGCAACAAACTGCAGATAATTTGTCTACATCAGATTCTGAATCAGAAGAAGAGGAGGTGGACATTGCAGAATAGTTGAGAGCAGCCAAGAGTGTGATTAAAACACAAACCAGATGGGTTGAGGAGAAGGAAAATATCATTGAAAAACATGAAAAAAGAATTGTAGAGTTGCAACAGGAAGTGGAGGAACTAAAGAGCAGACTGTTACAATTTGAAAAATAGTCAACTACAATAGATAATGAGGAAGAGTTGGCTCAATTACTACTTGGATTATCTAGGGCAGATAATTCTTCCCCCTTGATAGAGGTATCTTTGGATGAAAACACAAGAGCTCATTCCGAAGCAGTGCCCTTCCATTCTGAAGCAACACCTTCTCAATCCGGAGATGCTCCAGAATCGATCAGGAGCCTAGAAAAGAATATCTGTGGAGAGTCACAATAGTTATGTCTACAAGAAACACCAGCACAGGAGCATTTTGAACAGCAAAATGTAAATAATCAAGTAAGTGCTCCTCTGAATAAGATTTCTGTAGAAGTAGGGATACAAGTAGAATTGTTGTCAGATGTCCAACCAGTGGAAGTAGCAGAAAAAGGGATACAAGTAGAATTGCTATCAGATGTCCAACCAATAGAAGTGGCAGAAAAAGGGGTATAGGTGGAACTATTGCCTAAGTTTCAACCTGTAATTAGACCACCCAATATTGTATCCCTGGAGCAGTATAATACAGACATTGCTAACTGGATGATCAAATATGAAAAGCTTGCCACACAGGTTGAGAAATTGAAACTGGTAGGAAAATAGCTGGAGACAAAGGACACAAAAATCAGTGCATTGAATGAAAAAGTAACTGACCTATGTCAAATTGCTAAATTTTTGGTTCAATTCAGAAGACCTTCCAGGTTTTACAGTCTCATTCTGAAGGAGAGATATCTGAGATGGCAGGTTATGAGAATTAGCTCAGGTCTCCCCTATAAACTGGAAAAAGTCTAAGAGTTTTTGGAAGCTTACTTCAACAGTCCTACAGAGCAGAAAAACTTGCTATGTGAGTTATTTTTGCATAAATTTTTCATTCCAGAGGATGTAGATTTCCACCCCTAGATTTGCATAGGAGATGTGCAATTGAGAGCTTTTATGTCTACCTTACAAAATCAGTTTTACTAGGACCAAGAAAAAAGGTAAAATAAGGAAATTGAATTAAGAGCTGAATTGTTAGAGCAATTCAGCCAAATCATCCGATTATCACCAGACAACATTTTCTCATGATGAATAGGGACGATATCAAAAGGATGTATTTGAGAAATTTGAGGGACTATGTAACTAAATTCTAGAATTTTTGTAATGACAATTTTGTTCCAACATTATCACATTGCAAAAATAGATGGGCAGAACTTTCCATGTCTTTATAGAAAAGGGAGCCTATCTCCCCCATTAATCTGGAATGGTCTAGAAGAAGAGCAGAAGGGGTGATACAACTTATTGAAATTATGCAGCATAACTAGGTAGGTCTCATATTTAGGCCTCCAACCATCATTACTCCAGTTCCCTACTATTTTGAAGAGGATCCTCAACCAGATGAGCAGTTTGAAGATTGGCTCAGAAACCTTCAGGAGAATAGAGGATACTATATAGGCAAAAAGTTGTTCTACAGATCATGGAACTTGAATATGGATATCTGTGATTCTATAGCCCAACAGAATGCATGAGGACATGCATTAATATAAGTTGGGGGAAAATGATGAGGCCTGGAAATACCTCCATCATAGCATGTTTTGAACAACTAAAACTTGCCTAAAACTCTATGATTTACTTTATATACTAGTTAAGTTGATCTAATATGTTGTGTATTAATTGTTTGCATGATTGATGTGTTTGGAATATTATATGCTAATTTTTACAGTTTTTGTGTAGTTTTATGTCACTTTGCCATGACCTGTTACATAAGGGATATGCTTAGGCTGATAGCAACACTTTACTATTCTTATTTTGATGTTTCTCAAGCATTAATTTCTTTGAATTTAGAAAATAGTGCAAAGAACTATTACTGTGCAGTAGAAACTGGTTTTCTGTGTAAATTCTAGCCAACTACCAATGAATGGCAAGGCATGGAATTCACACATGAAGAGGAATGAAGGCTATTGCAATCTGATCCTGAGGACTAATCCACCTGAGAAATGCAGCTGAAATCAATTGAAGAGTACATAGTTGGTCATTCCGAAGATCTTCGGATTGAGAAATACAGTCTCTTTGGATTGAGCGAATATCTTCGGATTGAGCCACTTAGCTCCGGATTGAGAACATAAAGCACTTTTTGACCTGTTGACTGATTTTTGATGGTGGAAAAAGGGAAAGAAGGTTGAGGAGGTTAAAGGAAAATATCTCCCATCTAACTTTGCCGTCCTTGCCATCCAAAGCCACAATTTATGGAAAAGATCCTCTTCTAGGATAAACCCAGGGAATACTACAGAATAACAGGAATTGATTTGCAGAGTATATTTTTTGTTGTAATTAGATTTTAGGCATCTATAAAAGATAGCTCCCATCTAGGTTGAGCTAATAAGAATAATAATAACAGTAGAAATAGTAGTAGAGAAAATATAGATAGAGAATAAGTGAGAAAACTGAGATTGTTATAGTTCTGTAATAAGTTTTAGTAGCAGATTTGTAATCATGTTCTGAATCAATAAAGTACAAGTTTTTCTATTCATTCTATTATGTTTGAGTGTGAGTAAGATTTAGAGAGAGAGAGAAACTCATACCTTCTTCTAGAAAAGGAGGCTGGCCACTTCCAGACCTAGGAGGAGGACTAACAGACATGTTTTGTTCTGATTTTGTTGCAGTAGAATAAGTTGTGAAACTTGTCAATTTCATTCTTTTGTAGTAGTTAACATCCATTTCAGTCCTAATAATTTATTTTCTGTTCAAGATACTTTTGTGATGTGATTAGCAGTAGATCTGATTAGTCTTTTTGCTTTCCAACAACTTTCCAATTTATTGCAATTTCCATTTCCAGCAATTTACAGTTTTCTGCAATTTTCTTGCATTATTGTTTTTGTTGTCAACCCCTGCATAGAAGATTGACAACCTTCTATTACAGAGTATTGACAGGACTTAATTTTAGTTTTCATTATTGCAAGAGTAAATAGACTTTCATTTTGCAATTGTAATTAGGTTTCCAATTCTACAACTGTAACTAGGGTTTTAATTCTGCAATTTAATCAGATTTCATTCTTGCAATTGTAACTAAGGTTTCATTTCTGTAATCAGCAATTAGTCTTCATTCTTGCAATTATATTAAAGTTCAATTTATGCAATTTAGAGGTAGAAGAGACCTAAAAACCCCCACACAATCAGTTCCACCAATAAGACTTGCTGCTCCCAATTGACCTTAAATTATAGCCCTGTTCACTCTTCTTTCGTAGATAGCCTTGTACACTGCCCTGGATTGACAAATTCATTGAGAATTAATGATGTGCTTAATGACAGCCCATCAACAACCCTACAAAGAAACTATCCTTTATTGCAATAGGATCACAAGCTGCTCCCCTTGACAAGCTACTCCCCCTTACTAAAATTCTCCCCTTTGACATCAATGGCAAAGGCTTCTCGGGGCTAAATGATAAGGCACTTGACAACTCCCCCTTACTAACTGCTCTAACTGAGACATTCAATGATGAGATGAGAGTGAAACTACTCCCAACTTACCTCTGAGATACTCAAATGTCTCCTTTGGAAGTGGCTTGGTAAAGATGTCAGCAATTTGTTCCTTTGTAGCAATGTATTCCAACTTGACTTGTTGATCAGTCACTTGCTCTCTCAAAAAGTGATACTTGATCGGAATGTGCTTGGTCCTTGAATGCATCATCGGATTCTTCAAAATATTGATGGCACTTGTATTATCACAAAGTATGGAGATAGGATGATCATGCTCTACTTTGAAATCACTTAAGGTTTATTTCATCCATAGAACCTATGTGCAACAAGCAGCTACTGCAATGTACTCCACCTCTGTAGTAGATAAGGACACTGATGCTTGTTTCTTACTTAGCCAAGAGACCAAACAATCTCCAAGAAAAAATGCTCCTCCACTTGTGCTTTTCCTATCATCCACACTGCCTGCCCAATCCGCATCTGTATATGCAGTGAGAGTGAAATTATCGCATCTGGGATACCACAGTCCAAAATCCATAGTTCCTTTCAAATACTTGAAGATTCTTTTTACTTCCTGTACATGTGTTTCCTTTGGTGCAACTTGAAATCTTACCACCAATCCGATTGTCTGCATTATATCCGGCCTTGTAGCTGTGACATACAATAAACTTCCAATCATGGATCTATACAAAGTTTGATTAGCCTCAGGAGACTCATCATATTTACTTAACTTACATCCTGTAATCATGGGGGTACTCATAGGATTGCAATCCTCCATCCTAAATTTTTTCAACATTTCTTTTACATACTTGGTTTGAGAGAGAAATATACCTTTATCTGACTGTGAGATTTGCAAACCAAGAAAGAAGGATAGCTCACCAAGCATTGACATCTCAAATTCACTTTGCATACATTTTGCAAATTCTTGACACATCTTGTCATTACTACCTCCAAAAATGATGTCATCCACATAGACCACTACAATTAACTGGTCATTTCCTTCATTCTTGATGTACAGGTTGCTATCAACTATACCTTTTCTGAAACCCTATTCTTGGAGGTATTTATCCAACCTTGAGTACCAAGCCTTGGGGGCTTGCTTTAGTCCATAGAGAGCCTTCTTCAATTTGCATACATAGTCCGGCTTGTCTGTCAGGCTGAAACCATCTGGTTGCTCAATGTAGACCTCTTCCTCTAAGTAACCATTAAGAAATGCTGATTTTACATCCATTTGGTACACTTTGAAGTTTCTGAAACTTGAAAAGACCAAGAACATTCTTATGGCCTCAAGACGAGCAACATGAGCAAATGTCTCTTCAAAATCAATTCCCTCAACTTGTGCATAGCCTTTGCACACAAGTCTTGCTTTGTTTCTGACAACCTGACCATCTTCATTCAACTTGTTTCTGTAGACCCATTTGGTGTCGATTACGTTCTTGTCTTTTGGATGTGGGACAAGTTCCCAAGTCTCACTCTTCTCTATTTGATCTAACTCTTCTTCCATTGCCTTAATCCAATATTTATCTTCACTTGCTTCATTGAAATTCTTTGGCTCAACTTTAGATAGTAAAGAGAAGTTGGCATGTTCACCTGTACCTATTATTTTCCTCCTTGTTTGTCTCTCATCTAGATTCCCAATAATCAGATCTTTCGGATGGTTCTTTTGCACATATCTGGATGGTGTTTTAGGTGGTGCCTTGAATGGTGTTTTGGGGGGTGTTCTTGAGGGTGTCCTCTGATTCTCAACTTCTTCAGTTTCTTCATATTTGCAACATTCTCCTTCTTGATACATGATCTCTTGAGCTGGTTCTCTTAGATATATTTCTTCATCAACTCTTACATTTGCGCTTTCCACAACTTTATGCAATATTTTATTGTAGCATCTATAGGCTTTGCTCTTTGAAGAGTATCCAAGGAAGATACCCTCATCACACCTGGAATCAAACTTGCCCAAATATTTTTCATCTCATCTAATGTAGCATTTGCTTCCAAATATTCTGAAATACTTCACAGTAGTTGGTCTTCCCTTCCAAAGCTCATACGGATTTTTGTGGTGATTTACTCTTACTTGAGCTCTATTGATGATATAAATAGTTGTATGGACCACCTCTCTCCAAAAAGCATCAAAAAGCTTAGACTCATTTAGCATGGCCCTGGACATGCCTTGAATAGTTTTGTTCTTCCTTTCAACTACTCCATTCTGTTGTGGAGTTCTTGTTGTTGAGTATTATCTTTTGATTCCATGTTGTTCATAGAATTCTACAAATTCATTTGAAGTGAATTCACCTCCTCTGTCTGATCTTAGACACTTGATATTTTTGCCTATTTCATTTTCTACAAGTGCCTTGAATGCTTTGAACCTTTCAAAGGCTTCTGATTTTTCTCTTAAGAATGTTACCCAAGTCATTCTAGAATAATCATCAATAAACAACATGAAATAATTCTCACCTTGTAAGCTCTTTGTCCTTGTAGGGCCGCATAGATCGGTGTGAATTAGCTCCAAAGGCTTGGATGAAGAGAATTCCTTTGATTTGAAACTTGATCTTGTTTGCTTACCATGTTGGCACTATGCGCAAATCGTGCTTGGGGGTTTGGCTATCTTGGGAAAATATCTGACTGCCTATTTGTTGCTTATTTTCACCATGTTGTCAAAGTTCAGGTGGCCCATTCTCCTATGCCATAACCAACTCTCATCCTCTTGTGATAAAAAGCATTTTTCTCCCTTAATTTTGCTCAACATGTAGAGATTGTTTGCAGTTCTACAGGCATCTACAATAAGTTTTCCTATCTTGGATTTCCTGATCTCACATCCATTTGGGTGAAATGTGAGTGTATGCCCTTGATCACATAGTTGGCTCACACTTAGAAGGTTGTGCTTCAACCCTTCAACATATAACACATTCTCTATCCTTGATCTTCCATTATCCAGGCTCAAGGTTCCCTTTTCGATAATTTTGGTAGAAGCATTATCACCAAATTTCATTGTGCCTCCATTTATTTCTTTGAGAGAGAGAAATTTGCTTTTGTCACCCATCATATGGCTTGAACAACCACTATCAATGTACCATTGATTTCCTTCATTTTGCACATGAAGAGTTATTTGTACCAACATAGACTTCTCCTTTTCTTGTTCCATTTTCTTTTTCCAAACTTTGGAGGACATATCCTTTTGAATAGTTTGACCATCCTCCTTCTTACTTGATTTTGGAAGTTCAGGGAACACCATTCTACACCATTTAGTTGTATGCCCAAAATTATTACATTTGTAACAAATGATGTTGTAGTCCATGAGAGGTGCAAATGAATTGAAATTCCTCTTGGTGAAGCCAAAATCATTTTTAGCATGGACCCTGCAATGTACAACTTTATGACCAAATTGGTGACATGAAAAGCAATAACCATGGAAGAAATATTGAAACTTGTCTGATTGCCTTGGAGGATATGGCCGCATGGTTCTCTCATTGTTGTTTCTGTGATGGACCTTGGTCCATGATGATGCTTTGTTTTCTTCCTTCTTGATGCTTCCACTTCTCAACACATCAACATAGGTCTTAGGCTCTTCTTTAATTATTTTCTTTGATGCCTCTGTTCCTTTTGAGCTTGACTCCTCCTTTTGTTTCTTTTGACTTTCTTCAAAACCAAGTCCAGTATTTATAACCGAAGATCTCTGTGCTTTGATAATATCATCCAAGATTTCTATGCTTTTCTCAAACCTAATATTTTGTTGTAGCTTATCATTAGATTTTTCCACTTCCTTCCTCAGAGAGACAATCTCATGTTCCAGTTTTTCACATTCCAACTCTTTTGCCTTTAACTTCTCAGTCATAACTTCTTCAATTCGCTTTGCCTCTTCAATTTTAACTTTTAAGTCGATGAGATCTTGCGAAAACTTTACCTTTGTCTTCTCATCCTCTTGTACTTGAGTCTTCAATCTTGAGTTCTTCTTTCTAAGCCTCTTCACCTCTTCAAGAGCAAAAATAAGTTCCTCTTCTATGTCAACTATGGCTTCCTCTTCATTTTTTGGATCTTTCTCCTTTTCTTGGTTTTCGACAATAGGAGCATCTTCTTTCACCTCCATAGCCATAAATAGGATTTCTTCTCTTTCACTATCGGAGAGGCTTTCATCACTGTTGTTGGAAGAACTACTTGCTTCTTCAATATAAAGACTCTTCTTGTGCCTTCGAAAGATCTTCTTCTCATGCTTGCTTTGATCGTGCCTCTTTTTCTTTTCATGATGATATTTTATTTCCTTCTTTTTCTTGTATTCCTCTTCTTCTTCACTGCTACAACTTCCTACTTGTGGGCACTTAGCTGCATAGTGACCAATGTTACCACAATTAAAACATTTCAAATTATACTTACCTTTGTGTTTACTTGATCCCTTCTTATTCCTTCGCACAAAGTTGGCTTCTTCTCTACTACTCGATCCTTCACTTGACTCTGGTTCCTTATTCTTTGTCTTCTTTGAAACTTTAAATGCGGCCTCCCATTTGGATGTTTGATCTTTTTTAGTCCTCATCTCATAGGTTGTAAGAATTTCGTGTAGCTCATCCATGCTTAAAGTTTTAAGATCCTTCATTTCTTCAATCATCGAGACCTTCGCATCAAACCTCATGGGGAGTGACCTTAAGACTTTCTGAACAATAATAGGGTCTTCAATATTTTCTCCAAGTCCATGAATGGTGTTGACAATTTCATCAACATGGAGCAGATATTTGGTAATATTTTCCTCATATTTCATCTTTAAGTCTTCGAACTCCCTCTTATGGGTTTGAAGTTTTGCCATTTTAACCTTGTCATCTCCTTCATATGTTCTTTGTAACTTGTCCCATATTTCTTTTGTAGAGGTGCATTGCATGACTTTAACAAACTCTGATTCACATAACCCACTTAATATTGCATTCATTGCCTTGGCATTATTTTCAAATGGTTTCTTGCCATTTTGATCTATGGGAGGGGTTGTAGGTGGTTTGAACCCATCCACAATAGATTTCCATATATCGTAGCCATGTGCCATCAAATAGGTTTGCATCCTCATGCTCCAGAAGGCATAGTTAGTCCCATCGAACAATGGAGCCCTACTTGATGAAAAACCTTCTTGGTAAGCCATGTGTGTTCTTGTAAGATCTTCCTTCAAGCGGTTAGGCTTTCACGAAGGAACCTTGCTCTGATACCAATTGAAGAAACACACGCTTATACTGAGAGGGGGTGAACAGTATAAGATAAAACTTTTCTTTCAAAACAATAACTACAATAATATGAATGCAATAATAAATCAATACATTCGTGATATCGTGACATGTTGCGCCATCGCGGTCGCTGGAGGGAAGTTGTCATGATATCATGACATGTTGCGCCTTTGCGGTTGCTGGAGGAAATTTGTCACGATATCGGGACATGTTGCATGGTCACGGTCGCTGGAGGAAAGTTGTCGTGATATTGCGACATGTTGCATCGTCGCAGTCATGGGCGAAAAGTTATCGTGATATCATGCCATGTCACTTCATCACGGCCAAGGGAGGAAAGGTGTTGCAATATCATGACATGTTGCTTCATCATGGCCTAGGGAGGAAAGGTGTCACGATATCGTGACATGTTGATTTTTCACGGCTAAGGGAGAAAAGGTGTCACGATATCGCGACATGTTGCTTTTTCATGGCCAAGGGAGAAAAGGTGTCACGATATCGTGACATATTGCTTTCTTGTGGCCAAAGTAGAAAAGGTGTCGCAATATCATGACATGTTGCATTTTTGCGGCCAAGAGAGAAAATGTGTCACGATATCGCAACATGTTGCATTTTTGCGGCCAAAGGAGAAAAGGTGTCGCGATTTTGTGACATGTTGCATTTTCGTGACCAAAGGAGAAATGGTGTCGCGATATCACGACATGTTGCATTTTTGCGGCCAAAGGAGAAAAGGTGTCACGATATCGCGACATGTTGCTTCATTGCGATCGAGAGAGAAAAAGTGTCACGATATCGTGACATGTTGCACTTTCGTGCCCAAAGGAGAAAAGTGTCGCGATATCACGACTTGTTGAATTTTTGTGGCCAAAGGAGGAAAATGTCGCGATATCATGACATGTTGCTTTTTTGCGGCCAAAGGGGAAAGGTGTCGCGATATCGTGACATGTTGCATGTTTGCGGCCTAAGGAGAAGAATAGTGTCACGATTTCATGACAAGCTGCATCAACTGTCCATGTCGACCCCCTGCTAGCTAGTTAATGGTTCAGGAGATTTGGCTCCATTGCAAATCTTCTTCTACTATTGTAAGCTTGTGTTCTCTCTGAATTCGACTGGGAAGAGTCTCTTCCCATATTGTAATTGATCTTTGTTTTAATACAATTTTTTTCAAATTTTTCAAAAAAAATAATAAATTAATACATAAAATACCACACACTCAAGATATAAGGATTTTATGTAGAAACACCCTTTCAGGAGAAAACCACAGCAAAATATTGCTTATATTTCTTCAAAATATTTGTAGGCACCAACCTACAGGAGACACCAATCCCCTTATAAAAATACATAGGCACCAACCTACAAGAGACACAAATCTCCTTATTACAATAATGTAGGCACCAACCTATGGGAGACACCAATCTCCTTGAGGCACCAACCTCAAATCTAAAGGTACCAACCTTCGAATACAAAAATGATCAAAAAAATTACTTAGGTATACTCCAAAGTCTACTTGGATATACACTCTAATATCTACTCATAATATTATAATCCCTTGGGATATGAGCTTTGTCATGTTGACACTGTGCTAAAGACATCGAGCAAGAAAATTCTAACATAGGTTGTGATTGTATTCCTTTTCTCTATTGTTGTTTCCTTGCACATAGTAATTTATTGTTACCACTTATTAGGGCAATCACTTTGTGTTCTTCTTCATTAAAGGCATCAAAAAATCATTCATAATGCTACTGCTCAGCCTCCACTCTTCAACTCCAACACTTCACCTTCACATGAACAATTTAATTATACCTTTGCATCAATAGGATTTTGACTTCCAAGTAATGTTGGACCGAACATTGTAATATTTCACCTATTTTTAGAATTATTGAGTTATCATTGATGTCAAAGGTCGACTTGGTTGCTAGAAAATAGTGACGTGCTTGAGCGAAGTATTCAAGGCAGATATATACTTTTTCAAGGGTGATTTAATTACAGGTTTGCTTATGAGTTTGTGCGATCATGTTTGACATATTTAAATTAAAGATTTAAATATTTAAATTAAAATATTTAAATATTTAAATTAAATATTTAAATATTTATTTTAAATATTTAAATCTTTAATTTAAATGTGTCAAACTTGATCGCCCAAAATCAAGCAAACTTGTAATTAAATCACCCTTGAAAAAGTATATATTTTCCTTGAATACTTCGCTCACTGTTTGCTAGCAACCAAGTCGACCTTTGACATCAATTACAACTCAATAATTCTAAGAGAAATTTCTCTCCTTCGGATGACCAATGATCATGCCACCTGGCGATCGAAATAAATGACCATACTGCATGTTAAAGCTTGATGTGTCTTCACAAAATTCCTTTCAAATTATTTAAAAGGGGAAATGAAACTCATTTTGGGGCATGTAATTTTGTACTTCTTCATTTATTCTTGTTGTTGTATGGCATATCCAGTTCAACTAATTTATTTTCATCATCATCTCATCTTCAGGTCGACCTCTAAATCCAATAGAAGGTTATGTTGGTAGCTTTGTGTGTGCTTTTCATATTTCATAAACTGATGTTTTTTGTGATATACTGTAAATTATAATTCCTATAAGTCGATTCATGGTGTGAGAAATTTGAATGTGTGAAACAGTAGGGTGTCTATTACATTGGTTAATTATGTACACTCAAAGTGTGAGCATATGGACTGTGTGAAATAGTAAAAGAACAAATGGTGTCTATTAAATTGGTTAACTATAATTATAATTTGATTTGAAAAGCGCAAGTCAAGTCATGGTGTGAGAAATTTATCTGTGTGAAATAGTATGGTGTCTATTAAATTGGTTAATTATCTATGCTCAAAGTGTGAGCATATGGACTGTGTGAAATAGTAAAAGAACAAATGGTGTCTATTAAATTGGTTAACTATAATTATAATTTTATTTGAAGAGTCTGCGCTCAAAGAGTGAGCATATGGACTGTGTGAAATAGTAAGAGAACAAATGGTGTCTATTAAATTGGTTAACTATAATTATAATTTGATTTGAAGAGTCTATGCTCAAAGAGTGAGCATATGGACTATGTGAAATAGTAAGAGAACAAATGGTGTCTATTAAATTGGTTAACTATAATTATAATTTGATTTGAAGAGTCTGAGCTCAAAGAGTAAGCATATGGAATGTGTGAAATAGTAAAAGAACAAATGATGTTTATTAAATTTGTTAATTATAATTATAATTTGATTTGAAGAGTCTACACTCAAAGAGTGAGCATATGGACTATTTGAAATAGTAAGAGAACAAATGGTGTCTATTAAGCTAGTTAACTATAATTTAAATTTGATTTTAAGAGTCTGCGCTTAAAGTGTGGGCATATGAACTGTGTGGAATAGTAAAAGAACAAATGGTGTCTATTAATTTGATTTTAAAAGCATGCAATTAAAGTAAAAAGCTTAAAAAAAGCTACCATTAATTATAGCTATGTAAAAAGGGTTCACACTTAAAATAATATGCATAATTGCATTCTTTTGTTATATATTTTGTACTGCTACCTGCATATTGCATATTGTAGTTGCATACATGAGGGTCATGCTTACCCATTATCTCCATACCATGAAGAAAATATAATGGAGCAACAAATCTTCTACGGACTCTCAAAATTCTCAAATATCGGATAGATGTGGAAAATAATTAATATCACCACAAATATTTTGTATACTTTTGATCAGTCGGCTCGCTATAGTAGATTGTATCTAATTTTGGAGGACTAAATTCTGGCTAGTATTCAGTACATAGCCAAAATATTGTGAAATCTTTTTTAAATAGGTTTTATGTGAAATATTTCATTTAGCTTACTTTTAAAATTAAAATTATGTTCAATTCAGTGTTTACTATTGCTTACTGTTCGTTTTTTATTAAGAGTTGTACCATTATCTTTATATTCTAAATAATGTGATTAGTAAATGTTGGGGAAATTTTTACTACAGTTTTAAAAATAATAAAAGGATTAATTTTCTTTATTTGTACACTTTCATTTGAATGACAATGTGACCAGTTTTTCTAAAACAATTTGTTGGAAGTATTAATTATCTTAGGTTTGAATAGATTCATGTATATGGATTGAAACTTTTATTCTCAAAACTATCGTGGTTCATGTATATTTCAACTGCGCATAGGAAAATATGGCAACATGATCAATGAATGTAAATAAAACATTATGGTAAATTATTAATATAGGTTGGTATGGCATCTCGGGTGCGCATGACCACGGCTTCTAATTGATATTATTTTCTTCATATCAAGAGTCATTGTAGATTCAAAAGGTATTATTATTATATCAAATTATAGAAGACATAGAAATTTTCTAAAAATAAAGGTTATATTAATCATGTCAACCCTAAAAATTTCCAAACTTTAGATGTTTTCCCTCGGTGTTTGCTTAAACATGTAGTCAAACTATTTACCGGTAAACATAAACTCAGATCAATTAGAGATTACTTTACCTAAATTCAATACATTTAAGAAAATAACTATCATTTGAATGTTTAAAATGAAAGTCCATCTGGATTAAAGAATGGCTAAAATTTAAAGTGGAAACATAATATTATAGTTGGTTATTTACGAAAAATATTTACATTCCTTGAAAAGTAGAATGGTAGTTCCTGCCATCTTATTTACAAGGGACTATTGTGATAAATACTTTGGTATATTTAAATGTTTGGATAAATGAAATCATATTTATTTCCAATGATAAAATTGTAGTTATAGCTTGCATACACTTTGTTCCATGTAGTATAATAATATTTTGCATCCGTGGTAATTTCAAAATAAGTGCAAACCATAGTTTGAAGTAATTCAAGTTCCATTGATATATTTTTATATAATTTTTGGTTGTTAATAATGATTACCAAGTAGGGGTATTTTGGATGATGTTTTTGGTAGTTTTATCTAATGTTTTAAATTGTCTTTTATGGAAAAAATATAGGGTAGAAACAATTTAATGTTTTAATATTGTCTTGATGATTTAGAGTTTATATATAAGTTTGTTATATATAAGTTTATTATATTTAAGTTTATTAATTGGAAAAGATAAAAAGTTTATAGAAATACCTTGTTGTTAAAGTTAAGATTTTAATAGGAGTAATATTTGTAAATATTTATATGTCAAGTACATATGTTTTAAAATACCAATACCAACATTATGAATGATTAATAGCAAAATCCTTTTATGAATTTATAAACTCATGGACTCCTTGATAGATTCAGAAAAATTCAACTGCATATCTTGAAAATAAAAAATGTTGTAAACCTTTAGCGAAACCTAGATCCAATATTAACTTGACCATGATAGTTTCAAGTACTGGCTAATTGCATTACATAGAGCTAGATGACCATATTTCTCAGCCAATAAATCAGCTCAATCCTGTGTGAAGGATGCACTGGTTCATGTGTATACATTTTAAAAATTGCAAACTCAATAATAACTCTTGCCTCATTATACTTCCCCATTTTTACCATCAGCGGGCATGTCAGAGGCAATCTGAAAATTAACCTTCTTTGTTTTATGTAAAACCAAATTTTGGAAGCATTACCAAGTTTACCTTTTCAGATATTAAATTAATATTTAAAATTTTCTTCTAAGATAGAATTAGTTGTCCACTATTGTCCATTCAAAAGGTAAACTATAGTTGACCGCAATATTCAGAGAAGGTTCACAAATGTTTAATAGAGAATTTTGTTTATGGCTTGTGATTGCCCTGTATGTTTAGAAATATCAACTTTATCTAGGATCTAAATAGTTTAGAAAGAGAGAATATATTATGAATATTTAAACTAAAAAAACTTTGTTAATCTACTTTGATTATGATTTGACCTTATTATGTCTTATATGCATGGATAATTCATAGCTATGTAAGATATTGACTTGTTTTATAAATTACATACCCTTGAATAACACTCTATGTCATACACTAGATTGTAAATATGGAAACGTAGTATTTAGCTAAAAGAAATATCCTCTAGATGAAATAAAACCTATGGAAATTTACCACCTGGTACACCAATAATTTTCTCTTTAATAGTAGAGGATATGAAATATATGGTAATAGAGTTTATAGATTTGAAAATATATAGAAGATTTCTAATTAAATGGAGAATTCATATTTGAAATTGGAGTAACAAATAGATTTTATTTTGAGATCTAGTTCCAAATATTTTATATTTTAAAGAGAATATTTTTAACACTTTATTTGCTAAGTAAAGTATTATGATTTAATTGGATTCACAAATGTTAGGAGAATTTCCAATAGAATAGGTAGAATCACTCAAGCCATTTTAAGTACACTTATGGATCCAACCTATTGATGCTTACCTCTAAAAACATGAAATCCATCAAGAAGGATGTGTAAGCAAAGAATTGATGACTTCAAAATGATGTGTATCCACCCAAATTCGATAGTTTGCAGTAGTAGCTATTATGATTAGAAGATAACCGTTCTCTAGCAATAATAGAAGGGTTAGTGGACCCTATGCTATGGAGAGTAACAAATGGCATAATGGGATGTTGTTCCAGGTTATCATGCAAGGTAGTACATGAGGTTTCTCATGACTCATAATCCATTTACAGAATAGCCAACAGTAACTCAAGACTAGGGGTGTCGATCTTAAGGTTGGAAGGTCGAATAAAATATGGTATGGGATGTCTTACCATCAACTATCGTGTGATCTGAGATACTTGGAACCAAATCTAGAGTATTAGTGGGTCCTGATAGCACCTTAATTGAAGGTTCATTATCAGGAACTAGATATAATACGCTAACTCTCGCATGGGATTAAAGTAAAATATAAATCATGAACCAATAATAGTCTGAGATACCATGTCCTCCATGCTACGATATGGGGAAAATAATGAATCCACCATTCTAGTTGTTATGAGCCCTAGAAGGATAACCCCTTGCTGAGAACCTAGAACTTGAAAAGGAAAAGGTAAGTCTCAAAATATGGTAGATTATTGCAGGATTTGGTCAATCTCAAGCACTTGTGATTTTATCTGTAGTATATACTAATCTCGGAGTGTGAACATCTATGCCTATGTACTAATATAAAGTTGGGTGTACAAAATTCAAATAGTGGCTTTGTTATCATATTAAACAAAATTTTGAATTTGATATTTTGAAAACTAGGAGAGCTACACCTATGTTGTTACACTACCATAAGGACACTTGGTCATATTCATCATCTAATATCTCATTGTTCTACAAAAAATTTATTGTTGGTACCTCACCCTTAAAGTGAGACTATGATTAGAATAATTTGCTCAATAACAATCATTGATGGCCTTGTTCATGGGGATTTAAACACAGGCAAAATCATAACTCATCATTTATTTTACATTGATAGTCATCATGGAGATAGGCCCTTCCTAGGTTGATTGGTTCCAATTGAGGGAATTATCCTATAGTCACTAGCTAGCCCTCCAAGGTTGACTCTTTTTATTTTGTTGCATTTTCATCACTTTGCATTTCAATGATGCCAAAAGGCACTTTCTTCAACAACATGGAATCATCCCAAACTTGGGGCAACCACATTTGATTTTGATTTCCCACAATGGGATACATCTTGTATGGTCATGGTATTTACATTTTGTAAAAACCCCTTCTCTATTGGGGAAAAAAATGATTCAATCACTTGCATTTTACAACAACCCCCTTTCTCCATTGGGACAAAAATGGAATCCATTTACATCATTCATATCATCCTTTTACATCATTCATATCATATACATTTACATCATACATTTACATTTACACCATTCACTTACATTTTCATTGCACAAATATGTCAATTGGCTTGTGAGATTTATTCTTCACTCTCTCACCAATTGAGGGGATAAGCTACACAATCAAATGGTTACACAATAAAATTATTTTAGATTCAATATCATGTTTGCATTACAATGAAATGAAGTTGCTTTTGCATAAGGCCAAAACAGGTGTCTTATATTTTTGCACCACATTGTTTTCTACATAACACGGTACAAAAAGGGCATCTATAGACACCAAAATCTAGCCACTTGTCATCCATCCATGTTTCCCAATCTCTATCGTCCATTATATATATATATATATATATATATATATATATATATATATATATATATATATATATATATATATATATACATATTTGTTAATATATATTTAAATATTAATATTTTATATATTATATTTATATATATTAAATAAATATAAATATATATATATTTATATGAATTAATCCTAGCCCTCCACCATGTTTTAATCTCAGCCATCCATTCGCCTCAATCCATGCCACTCACCCAGATTTAATGTCCATCCTTCCTCATTTTTTAATCTTGGTAGCTCAAATTGTGTCATCAAAACCCTAAAATGTGTAAGGAAATATTATAAAGAGGAGACATTTTGACGAGTCAACCCCTAAGTTCTTTGAATCCCTAAGTGCCTAAGTTCCTGAATCATCCTTGGGAGATTTTTGGAGTCTAAGCCCTAGCCCCCCATCATTTCCATACTTTCCTCTATCACCACTATTTGCAACCCTCCACTTCTACCACCACCCTTCCCGTGCAAACTAGATCTAGTTTTGAATCACTCACATCAACCCTTGAATGCCCTCCAAATCCCATCGAGTGCTCTCTAGAGTATGCCAAGCACCCTACAAAGTTTTTTGAGTTCTCTCTAGAGTATTTTGAGCCCTACTAAAGCCTGTCAAGTGCCCACCATAGCCCATCGAGCACTCATAGACATCTCACATACCAAATTTATAGCCCTACAACCCTTAGGCATCTTCACAACTATCACTGGCATCATTTACATAAATAGAAATAGAAATAAATTTTTTATTGATAAGGTAATAGTTCCATGTATTTATTTTCATATTATTATCCTTATTTAATAGTTTTATTATAGTATCTAGGGTTAGTGATTTTATTTATAAGGGTCTCACGTAGTGGAGCCCTCACAGGTGTTACTAATCCTTATTATTGTTTACTACATGTAGGTATAGGAATCATACATTTGGTAGTTGTTGAAGCTAGGGTGGCCCTATCTAGGATACACAAGCCCACCCACAACCTCATTGGGATTAGACAAGCATGAAGACACCAACCATTCTTTTCAACTAGGGTTTCAGAGAACCCTAGTAAATTTGTAATATTGTATCAAAAATAAGCATTGTAAATCCCCACATTTGAAGCATATTGATTTTAAAATTTGAAATCCACCCATAGCAATAAATATTTTTATTTCATTTGTGCAATATTTATGTTTTACTTTATTTATTGTTCTTTCATATCATTATTGTATTAGTGTTGCTTGATTTCCAATTGGTGGGCACTCGCAGGCATTGGTGGGTGCTCAAAAGACTCTAGAGGGTGCTTTATAGACTCTAGAGGGTTCTTAGTGGGATGTGAAGGGTGTTAAAGGATTAATGGGAGTGGCACAAAACTAGATATGTTTCACACGGGAAGGGCGATAGCAGAAGTAGAGGGTTGTGAACAGCGACGATGGAGGTAAGTATGGAAATGATGGGGGGCTAGGGCTTGGACTCCAAAAATCTCCCAAGGATGATTTAGGAACTTAGGCACTTAATGATTAAAATAAATTAGGGGAATTAGTATTCAAAGGTACTTAGGGGTTGAGTCTTCAAAATGATTTCTCTTTATAATCTTCCCTTAAACATGTTAGGGTTTCAACGACACAATTTGAGTGATCGAGATTAAAACATGGTGAAGGGTTAGGATTAATTCATATATATATATATATATATATATATATATATATATATATATATATATATATATATATATATATATATATTAAATATATATAAATATAATATATAAAATATTAATATTTAAATATATATTAAAAAATATGTATATATATAAATAATGGATGGTTGAGATTGGGAAACATGGATGGATGACAAGTGGCTAGATTTTGGTGTCTATAAGCATTAATGGTAGCAGGCAAAAGAATCACACTAAAATTACTAGAATCTGCTATGGTTCTGCACCAAGAAGAAATGGTAGGCCCTTGATTATTCCGATAGCTTCTTAAATTTCAATCTACTCTATCCCTTTGTGTCATAGAAAGATCAAATATTGGTTGCCTTTATAGCTATACATTTCAAATCCCTTCCTCACACATATTTGGCTATTGATACCAAGTATATGAGGTCATTAATACTTACTTCTTGGGATCCTCAAAGCTTCTATCTTGATATGTGATGACATGCATATTTGTTTTCCATAATCCCAAAATTTCATCCTATGGATGGGTGATCAAGCTTTAAACTTTACTTCACAAAGTCCCATCCAATTTGTATATAGGAACTCAGGATGAATAATCTCTACACTACCTTCCCATTCTTTCATCCAAGGTTAGGGTAAGGGTTTGAGACCCTCTTTGATAATTTGTCTGCTTGTTTATCTACTTGACCTTACCCTTAACCAATTTAGATGCACTTGGAGGACCAAGATGTCTTACCATCCTTCCAAAATTTGTAGCTTTTGTGTGGAGCAGGTTTTTGGGACCGATCTTAATTCATAGAAACTTATTATCCCATCCACATGCTTTGATCTTGAAATCTACATCAACTATCAAAACCTTGGATTTGCTTCAATATTTGGCCAGTTCATAAGAGCATCATCACAAAAGAGAAAGAGTGGATGAGAAGGCACAAAAATTCACCCATAGAACCCAAAATAGGCACCATCAAGATTCATCACACATCCTCCAAGGTGACTGATATCTCATCAATTGGAAACTAGAAGGTACTCATCTTAAATTACCATATCTTAATGAATGTAGTTAGTAGCGCTTTATAAAACTCTAATTTTAGCATTAAGCTTATGTGGTATAACCCTACTACCAATAGAATTATGTAATCAATCACATTAATCAAAATCTAGAGGTCTCTAGTGTGTTCACCTCCTCTCATGGCAATCCAATATGTCATGCTACACCTACAAAATCAATATAATAACCTATCAATCTAATGATCTAAACTAATGATACCATAAAAATTGTACTATATTTTTCTCAAGGTAAAAATGACACAAGAAACCAAAATTTATAGTAGGCAAATTCAATGTTGGTCAATGAAAGTGTTGCAAGTGAATTAATCATTAGTCTAGTAAAATTCTACTAGATAATTCATCATCGATCAATGAAAATGTTGCAGATGAATTCATTGCCAACCAATAAAAAATTTATCACAATTTTTCTAGCAATGTGCAATATTGCTTTTGCATAATGGTGTATTATTTTTTAAGACTAATTTCAAATAAAAATATTAATTTTCACATGCTTACTTGGACCCTATTGCCTACTAATCTTGATAGTGCTTGAACCACCTTTGCTTGATGCATAGGTCTTCCATGGTGAACCATCATAAATATTTGATACAATAAACACCTAGAGCTTTGTAATCCAATAAATGATGCAATTAAAATAATTTTCTATTACTCCCCTTTCTCTTTTAACCCGCAAACCCTTCCATCTCATTTTATTTCCTCACTTCTACTATGGAATCAATGCTACATTGAATTTCTTGAAGAAATTTAATTTTCTCTTTGAAACTGGAGGGGGCATACTAGGGCATGGATATCAGGGCAAGGGTGCATTTAATGCCATACAAAAGAGTGATTTTTCACATAAATTATAAGCAGCCATTTTTATACCACTTACTCCACATTATCAATAAATCCATAAGCAACTTTTATTACCATAAAATTGGGGTATTTATGTCAACTTTTGGTATTTTTATTATGCAATAAATGCATCAAAAATGGGAAAATGTAGACACCCAATTATGGGCACACAAATCCACCATACCTCCACTAGACATCCTTTCAACCAACCAAACTAGCCTATTTTTTTTCCAAATATGGAGCAATTTTCACTTGGTAGCAAAAATGTTGGTGATAAGTGAATTCGTTGGTAACAAATTTACTAACCCTAGTAGCGAAATTACTAATTTTATATTTCCAACCAAAATTTGACTCTTCTCACCCAACTTATAATTTAATAGTAATGGAAAATTTGCTATCGTAAAATATCAGAGCTCACAAAATATGTACATGCCATGTCTTCTATTGATGATCCAAATCCCAATAAATTTTATATACCACCTATAGTGAATCCCAAAGATAAGATTTTAATTTTCATTATTTTCCATATTTTTATTTTAGATAACCATTTCAAAATCTTACTTCATCCATCTTATTTTCATTTATTTCATCTTCCCTCTCCTAAGATCATGAATATCTATAAATTTAGGCCTTGGGATGGCCCTCCCATGAATCAATTTATAAGTAGCAAAAATCTATCAAAAGTACTCTAGACCTAGGTGTTGTAGGTGAGTTGGAGAGAAGAGGGCAATTTTTCAAGTGAGGTCCCAGGTTCAAATCTCCACCCTACCAAAAAGTTGAATTGGGTATCCAAAATCCAATTGATAATGTTGGTGCGGGTAGGGTTGGGTGTGACTTCCGGGTGACTTTTATGGTGTAGAACCCCCTGTTCGTGGTTTCTCAGACCAAGGTGGCCCCACAAGGGGTTTTTCGCTTTAAAAAAAAAGTACTCTATAAATCTACTCTCAAGAAACCATCATAAGCTTTTGAGGGATATATTCACAAGTAAAGGAGGAGAACAACTTGTTACTATTGGGTTATGCATTTACCCTCTTTCACTTTGTTTATTTGGATCCATTTCTATTTTTCTTTACTCAAATATTTCATCTAATAATTTGCTTGTAGATATAACAATTCTATTATTTTTCTAATTTTTTAGTCACTTGTTGCTAACTAATGTGTGTTGTTACTTATTGACCTATTTCTTTATTTCATCAAATAATTTATCTTATTTTTCATTTTATAAGTGTTTAATCTAAATTTTAACCTTCTTTATAGCATTTCACATAGTATACCAAGGTACTCTTCCTTCTAGAAGTACCTCACATCCAAATCTAAATTCCTTACCAAGGATATCCCATGTTGTTTCATGCTAGCTGCATTTAAACTTTTGTATATATTTGTAATATTTTCTATAGCATAAGAATATGTTCCCTTATTTTTGAAGCATGTTTCATTTCTCTATAATAAGACCTTTAAAGCTTCTACATTTTGTTCATCTATTTTGCTTATAGAAATAGTTTTTTTGTTGACCTTCATACATACAATGTTTTCACTATAGATTATTTATCATACATTTTCTATCACACATCTAGTTACCCATCCTCTTGAGGAACACCCTGCATATAAAATTAACTACATATCTATGATTTTTGTATTTTGTCTAATTACTCTAACTTCAAAGGTGAATTCACTATCATTTTATATATAGGAATTTTTTTTACATGGGATTTCATTTAACACACTTAATATCATTTTTACATTATTTTTGTCATTTATTGGAGTACCTAATATTGTTAGAGGTATATTTCATCCATATTTAGTTGTATATTTCAAATACATATCTCACTTGTAGAAGCAAAAATACTACCAACTTGCTTACAAGAAACATTTTCACCATTCACACTTTTATCATAGTTTTACAATCCTTTTTCAATTTTATTAGAACTAAGGTGAATAAACAACTAAAAAAAGTAGATTTCTATATTCTTTAGGCAAATAATACATCCCCTACACTAATCTAGTTTCTATGTGTTTTGTAGGTTTTAGTGAAATCATTGGCAAGTTAACCCTAGGTAACATTTTTAGAGGTAGTGAATTCATGTCTAGGCAACAAATTTTCCATCAGGTCGAGAAATCAAATGTTTCTATTCCTAAATTCCTAATTTTATTTTTGTAGTTTAGAATATTTTTTTTTCTTGTAGTAACTAGTTTTTTTTCTTGGTTTTATCAACAAATTAAGAAAAGAGTAAAATTTAAATTTAGCTTAATTATTCTATTGTTTAGACCATAGGCAAGAAAATTAAAGTGCATATAGATACATTAGGATTTTCTTATATTTAATTCATATCCTCTTTGAAACATTACCTTAAAATAAAAATAAGTTTTTACTTTATTTGTATCATACAATTGGAAATATCATGTAGCATAGGCTTGTCTTCTTACATAATTATTTACTTGCATATTTTTATTTTCATAGTAGATTCTAGAGGTTTTATAATATTAGTAGGAGAACTTTTGCTCTCTTTGGGAATATAGGTTTTTGTTAAAAATATACACATCAAACTTACTTTAGATCCCATACAATAATTACCCTGAACACATTAAGGTAGCAAAAAAGTATTTTGGTTATCTCATGTTGTTGAGGAAAATTCTAAATCATTGCCTCTTACACCAAGTATCAAGAGGAGTTGCTTCTATGGAAAATACTCCTAAAGGAAGATGGTTAGACTCTAGGTTTAAAGGTTCCTATAGGGAGTTTTTCCCAATAGCCCCTGGTTCACTCCAAGGCTAAACCAAAAGTAAAATAGGTCAAAGAAATAGTTGAAATATGTTTTCCACCTTCAGTTAAAAGGAAGGAATATCAAGAAGAAGGTATATAGTCCAAATACCATGTCAAATGCTAGATTTTCCATTGGTGGTTAGTTTTCATGTACCACCCTAAAATAGCAATACTAAGGGCATTATGGCCCATATACTATTTATTTTCCATGCAACAATCTATGTAGTCCATCTGATGGAGGATAACATTGAAAGAAGAAAAGGCTTTGATAAGATTCAAGGCTAGACATGTGATGACCAATCAAGAGCCCAAGTCGAAGGGTACCAACACCTAGATAAAGAAGGCCTACCATTTGTCAAATGAAGTACCACCTTAGTTGAGGATACATGGTAGTTACATGCATAAAAAAATGCAAGCAAAAGTGCATTTATGATAACATCCACCATTGGCTAAAAAGGTTAACATTAGAAGGTTGTCATGTTAGAGCCAACCATGTGGTAGCTATGATGATTGCCCATTATACGCTTGAACCTACCCTAACAATATACTCTAGTAAGGAAGGACATACCTGCTACATCATCTATTAGGGTATTCTAGGAGAAACACAATGAAAATTTAATGGTGCAACCATCCTTAACATAGTAGCAAAGAGGAAGGTCAAAAATAATTTGTCATTCTAAGACTTAAAAGCTCCCAATATTGATGGCCCTAGATCCAAAGACCTCAAAGCTATTAATTATAGTTGTAGAAGGATTTTGGTCATAGATCAAAGAATAATTTGTATGTCTTTTACGTAAAATTTTAGAGGGAAATGACCATCCTTTTGGTTTATAAATATTTCTAAATTTGCATTGTAAAGGTATTGGGAGTTGTCTGCTCATGCTTAGTATATGGTATTATGGGCTCTTCCTTTCAACTCCCTTATTTTTTATTGTAATGAGAAAATCTTGAGCCTTGATCCATTGTCTATGGAGTGTCAATCCTCTAGGTTACATGCCTTGTAATTACCTCTAGCACGTTAATGGAAGACATGACTAATTTTTCTATGTATTTTAATGTGTTTTTTATTCTTTATTATGTGAAGTTTTATTGTATTCATTCTAGCTAGTAGATAGTGTATCCCATGTTCATTTATGAGCACTTATTTTATTCTAAATAGAGAAATTTATTATTGGTGTATCACCCCCATAGCTTAGGTTTAATTTTCTACATTGTTTACTTATCTTGTATTTTTACTTTCATTGTAATTCCTTTTCCTAGAAAACCCCCTAGTCTTAGCTCATGAAGGCCTTCGTGCATCAAGGATTTAATCTGATGAGGCTCTAGTCTTGATAGAAAAAACCCTAGAGGTTACAACATAGGTGGTCCTCCATATACAATGCTTCCTATTATTTCTCTCTATGTGAGGTATAATTGGCCTTCACACATGGGGATTTTGCATTGATGAGCTAGTGTATTCTGAGATAACAACAAATTGTTTGACACATCTAGTGGGATGAGCTTCTACATGTTCCCCATAAAGTTGAAAGAAGAATCTTTACTTTGATTTCAATGAATATCGTAGTTGATCTATTTGAAGAGAAACATCAAGAAACTCACCTAGTGACTTCATGGAAAATAAAAATATATCAAAGAATTCATTCGATAAAATATGGACCAATATTCTAATGGGGGTCTCTATCTCATTATATTTTTGAAGCACTATGTCCCCACCTAAAAACTCCATTCTGAAGGAAAGGGTATAGAATTATGAGTAGAAGACATAACAAGATCCTTTAAGAAAACTTGTTGTAAATCCACCAAGGCCACCTTCAATGGTAGAAATGGCTAGGATATCAATAGTGTCAAACAACATTCCAATAGCCCCATATGCTGGACCTTTGAATGTGGTATATAACTTGATAAAACCAACCATAGCCATGGCTCTTCAATACATCCTCTCAATTCTTGAATAGAAAAAATTTTGAAGAGGCCCTAAAAAAGTAGAAATAGTTAAGAAGACAAGGGAATCATATCATGCTATAAATAACTATCTTAGAGATTGGTCAACCAAATATTATGTCATTATACCTAACCCTAATCTATTGATATAAGTTGATACACAAATATATGGTGGACTCAAATTCAAGCACATTGGTCATATCAAAAAGGGTAGTAGAGGAACTTGGCTTATCTCTTGAGCATGCCAACAATAGAATAGTCTAGTTAGACAACACTCTAGTTCCAATATTTTGACTAATTTAGAACCTTCCTCTATTAGTTAAAGCATAGCCCAACCTAGTAGTTTTCCAAGATAGTGATTACCGATATTTTGACCATATTTAGAATATCTTTTGAGAGACTTCATTTCTAATATCAGAGGATAATCATCACTAGAATAGAGTCATATGCTACTCTAAACTAGGTTCAATATCTCAATGGAACCTCTCCACATGTACCAAATAGAGAAAATTCCCATAAAGTAATTAGGGGAGGGATAAGCCTACTTTGTAGAAGAAGAGTTGTCAAAATCTGACTACTTTGTGGATGAGGTACATCCATACATCCCCAATAATTATCTAGAGTAATAGGCATTTGAGACACAAGGGTTAAATCCTAACAAATCATTCAATTTTTTTATCATGGGATGATCCATCAACCCAAGTATTCTACTATATATATATATATATATATATATATATATATATATATATATATAATTATAAGTATTGTATATGTTTTGAAAAATAAGGGAAAATTTATTGAAAATATTTCTGATGTGAAGGGATCCAAAGGACTTGTATTTTTTATTTCTCAGCATTTCTAACCCATTTGATCTTGTTCTAGAACTAGTGGATATACCCTGGACTAGCTACAAAGTCCAAATATAAATACCATCCACTACCCATCTCTTCTTAGACTAAAGTCTTGAGGAGGTCCTCCTCCTCTTCTTACTATGATTTCATCAAGAATTTCCAAGTCCTTATACTACCATCCCTCAAATGGAAGAAACCTAAATACCTCACTACAAATTACAAGAAATTTTTAGGGAAATATAATCCTATAGACTCTCATTATGATGCATGCTTTTAGAAATCAATCATACTAGTTTTTTAAATATGTGATTGAGTGGGTCTTTGCATTTGAGGACCTTTTCTAGTTTGATCTCATTGATACCATGTATGTGAGTGGAAGGAACAAGAACAAAATATTTAAGCTACCCTTCACTTTCAATGAAGTTAGCCTGGTGAAGTGAAAGACTCATGACCTTATATAAAAATCTCAAATAATTTAAATTTCCAAATGCTCTATGGGAGTGAAAATATTATCCTAATAGAACATTTTCAGAGTTGCTAGCTAATATTAAGAACTTGAATTTTTTCATACATTAGTCGAGGCTAGATTTGGAAGATCTCCAAAACCCCATAGTTGAAGAATGCATACCCCTATTGAAATAGTTGTTGGAACAAGCTCCACCACCACCACCAAGTAGGAATTCTTATGAGATATTCTATAATACAATGGAAAAGGTAGACCCTAACTACTAGATCCATGCACCCAAGCTAAAATTCTCTCTAATGGAAAAATGAGGTATAGAGAAGATCAATGTCTAGTGGAAGTTCAAATAAAATATCAAAAATGCAACACCTATGTTCATATAGATAGAAAAATATGTAAAATTTGAATAATTTTAGGACAAGAATTATGTTAAATAAGAGAGCTCCAACATAGGGAGAGGTAGTAGAGAAATGGTCATAGAGGCCATCACCCAAGCAATGGTGGAAACAAAAGTAGGATCAAATGAAGTCATTCAAGTGGAGGATTATCCTTGTGGGCCATAAATATTGTGATATTTGACCAATACTTCCTAACTCAAGAGCTATTGGATAAGCATATATATCAACACAACATAAGTAGAAGAAGGAGTCATCTCATGACATCAACTCCTCACATCCTAAGAAAAAGAATAAATATCCCTCCAAGAAAAAACCCCAATCTACTAATGGGTGTCATAAAAACCACACTTTACCATATCAAAAAAGGGGTGGTGTTCTATGGGCAATATGTGCTAGGAAATATCTAAAGTCAAGATTTGTTTTGGCTCTCTAAACTACAAAAACTCAAGAATATATAATTAAAAATTTAACAGTTAGAATAAAATATTTTAATCTAGAAAACATGCTTGTAGAAAATGAAATTATTGTAGCTAGAAAATTAAAGTAAATAATAGGAAATAAATTCAACATAAAACAACTAAGGATTCAAGCTAAACTAAAACAAATAAATTCTGAAAATAATGCAATTAACTAGACTTTCCTAGGAATTAAAACAATGTAGTTAAATGACTATTATAGGTTGTAATAAAATGACAAAAAAACTAATATAATATTTCAAAAAATAAAACTTAAAGAAAAGGTATATTTTAATTTACTATAATTGGTCCCTTGCTCACAACAATGTGGAAGGGAAAATGATTCAATTCAACTCATAGAAATAACAACAAATCATATCATGCTTTTATTGTAGGTTGAAATAAGCAAAAATCTCCTTATAAAATGCAATAAAAATCTACCAACATGATAGTATATTTCACCTCTAACTATTTCTAAGTCCTAGGCTACTAGTATTATCTATAATGGAGAGGACAAGGCCCTCCTCTACCTCTATAGTTAAGCAAGTAGTAACAATCAAGATGCAACCAACAAATGGATCTCCAAATCAATTAGTAAAAACAAGAATAAGTTACACTTGGTAAAAATACCTAAGTAGCCCGTAATTACCATGTTGGAATGCTTAAAATATAGTAAAAGTAAGTTCAAAATAGTTCCTAGACCCTATAATACAAAATCTAGATGATTTATCATTTTTGTAACTTGCTACCAATTGTTAACAATACTTTGTTTTGGTTGTTACAGCTGGTCAAAGGTAGTTTGACAAGATTAGAAATAGGATTTTTTCTATTGAATTGGTTCTTTGTTGGATAAAAACCAGTCAGATTTTTTTCATCTTATGCCATGTCAGCTATGAAGTGTCACAACAAAACCTTAAATCATCTACTTTAGCCACATGGAATTTTGGCCATATTAGATTTTGATGTTAGGTCATAGTCTTGTCCACTACTAGAGTATAACCATTTTGTTTTATAGAATACTATTTTGTTTGATGCCTAGTAAATGGAGTTAGGTATGGTGCTAGTTGCAATAAAACATGTTTGCACCTCCTTCAACTATAGTCCTTGGAAATAAATGAACCTAAAACTAGATCCCAAGCTCTACCAAAATCCCTAGTTGTGTACAAAACTAAATAACCCCGTATTTTATTACAAAAGTTTGTCAAAAAATAACAAATTGGCATTTATTATATTTCTTGGTAGATGATTGCACTCTATCTGATAAATTTAGTATTTCCTCCTAATTTTCCTATTTAATCACAAAATTTATTACAATGATAAAACACATCACATCCTAGTAGTGCAAAAGGTGGTAAGAGGTTGTCAAAAATAAGGAATTTTTGTGCCTCATCACTCTCTCCCAACCTAATTGGAGGTATGTCCTCATGCCTTAATGTGCCTTTTAGTAATATCCACTCTTGGGGCTCATCGCCTATTTGAATAGTTTCCCTCTATTTTCCATTTCCCTTTACAAGGTATGCAAGGCAATTTCCTCAAGAGGTTCTTCAATTAGCATAGATACACCTTTAGAGTTAGGATGTTGTGTTATCCTCCATCTAGTTCTGGCCTCAAATAATTGATTCTATAGTTAATAAATATTTTTATTCCTATTATACAATAGGTTTTAGTCACTTTTAGTTTGTCCTATAGAGCCCAGATGACCATATTTTCCCTTTCTAGGTCCAAGTTTTCTATGTTCTCATCAAACTCATTGGGCTTGTTAAGTTGTCCTATTATGGGCTGAACATATGATGTTATGGAATAGGTTCTTCATTGGATATTTTTCTTATATCTAAAGGTGATATAAGCTCAGAAGGTGTGGGCTATGATGGTTCTTCTATAGCTATTATTTTTGGTGGTGCATCATCATCTTCCCTTTGTTCTTCCTAGTCTTGAGTAGCTAGTGATGGATATTTGCTACCATCACTAACTTCAACTTTGGTCAGTGATGTATGAGTGTATGGATATTGTTCTTTCTACTTACCAACTAATGTATGAGTTCTTCATTTTAATCTAAAGTTGTCAAACTTCAATTCCCTAAGGGCTTCCAATTTCTTAGGAGTAACTATCTTAGTCTTCTTGTGGCCTTTCCTTTTTTAAATGATTAGGTCTTCTTGTTTTGTTGATTTTCCTTTGGATTTTGCTACAAACATCTCAGATATATCTACCCCTATTTTCTTGTCTTTTCTTCATGTGACCTAGGCACCCATGCCCCAATTTTTCTTGTCTTTACTTCATGTGTCTCAAGTATATCATAGGGTTCTAAATGAGTTGATGGATATTCAGAGCCTTTAGGCATCGATTATTCTATTATACCCCTCTTCTATTTTATTTCTTGAGCATTAGTTTTAATGCTTCTTCCTTCTTCCCTTATTCTTATAGACACTTTGGAACCTTGTGTGGCATGTGTAACTTCTTGGTATATCTTTTCAATTTTGGATCTAGGTGCTCAAATGCATCCAAAACATCAATATTTGGTGACTTCTAAGAGTTATCATACTATTTTAGCATCTCTATGGTACTGGAATCCTCTAGTAATTTGTCTTCATTTTCCTTTTTTTTATACCCCTTTGATTGCAATATTTTTTTCCACTATTTATTACTGCCTTTACTTGTCCTAAAATAATGACAACATAATAATTAGATCAAACTATGGTCATCTAGAATTTACATTCCCTAAATTAGGAGGTCATATCATGTAATATGAAATTTAGAAAATAAGACAGATTCATACAAAGATAGGAATTATCCTCACCATGTCATAAATGTATGAGCATCTCCAAATGTGACCTAGATAGCATAGTAAATTGTCCTGTTGGAAATTTGAGCAAGTTTTGTTGTCATTGATGTCAAAAGGTTTGGTGTCAAGTTTTGTCATCATTAATGTCATCAAGTTGTTTTTCCAAAAGGCAAGGAAGTGGTTAAAAGAAATAGGATATAATATTTATTTTAAATATTATATGCCTAAAGAGGCCTAAAATATTGAAGACCCAAGGAAGGAGAAGAAAGTTTAAAAGAAATAATAATATTATAATATTTAATATTATAATATTTTGTGCAAATGGATGAGGTGAAGAAAACGAGGTCCAAGGAATCATTAAAAATAATCTATCCTTGAAAAGACCCATTGAGCAGTTTGCAAAGGATTTAATTTAATTTATTTAAATTAAAATATTTTAACCTATGGTTAAAATTTTAATTTAAATAAATAATGGGCGCCAAAGTTTTCAAAATTTAATATTTAAATTTAAATTCAAAAAATCAACTTCAAATTGGGCCGACGTGTAAGGGAAAAGGACAAAGTATATAAGAAGGGAAAATAATTTTCATTTCCCTCCCCAACTACTATGCAATTCAAATGTTATGCTATGTGTAATATTTTGTGCGCTACTTTGCTAAGTGAGAAGATAGAATTCACAATTCTAAAATTTTAAGAGGCAGACGGTGGTTTAAGTGCAAGTGGTGTAGCTGGGAAGTTCCATAGCACTAGGTAGCACAACCAGTGGCTAAACACTTTCTAAGGTGCTCGTACAATAGAGGTCATGATTTTGAATCCCCATGCGACCCATTTTTGTGAAGGAGGAAGACGTTTTGTTTGTTTACCAAATTCTATGGAGGCATAAGAGGTTGTGCATGAACTAAGGTTCACGTGTAGGCATGTAGCCCAATGGTAGCCTAGCCTTGGACTAAGGCACCATGGCAGAAGTTGGTCACAGGTTCGAGTTTGGGCACAACCAAGACGTGCACAATATTTTTGAGACGTGGGCCAAAGACTAAGGTAAGCGCTTTTGATTATTATTTAAATTCACCAAAGTTTGGGAGGTGCTAGTTTTATAAAGGCCATGTGATATTTTTGCATAGTGGAATGCATAGGGAGTTATAAGGTTAATTAAAAATTATTTTATATTTTTGTTACCTAGAAAAATAAATAAATATTTGGAGTTATAAGGGTTAATAAAATAATTTGATTTTTATATGTTGGATGTTATTTTGAAAATTTTGGAGTTTATAAGGTGTTAGCAAAAGAACTTATATTATTTTGAGAGTTTGTAGATTATAAGGTGTACTTGAGACTTGATATTTTTGTATAATGAAATAATTATTGGGGAGAATATTTGTATGGAGATTTTGAGAAAGGTTGTTGTTATCTAACCTTGAAATTGGAAAAGAGAATTTTATTGTGATTAAGACAGGTTTTGAAGATATATCTCCATCAAAAAAAAAGGTATGGGTATATCTTCCTTATGAGTAAAATATTGTTGGATTAAATGTTGTGAAATGTAAAGGTGGAGTGAAAAGTTTTGTTTGATAAGTATTGTTGGAAATGTTTGAGTGAGTTTTCATGTGCATGATTTGTGGATGATGAAAGATCATGAGTATCATTGTTATGTGACATTGGAATCATCTTAAGTCAAGGTTTGAGTTCCATAGTGTGAGTTGTTGGAAGTATAGTGAAACACTTGGTTAGGGTTTATAAGCAAGTTGTGTTTCATTGAGTAATGTTTGAGTGAAGTTGATTGAGAATTATTAATTGAAAGCATTAGAGTGATAGTTCAAGTTTTGTGAAACAAATTATACTTTATTTTTGAATTGATTTAAAATAGAGTTTGAAAGTGATAGAGTGTTTTGTTGAGTACAAAATATTGTGTGTAAAACATATTGAGTCTTTGATCATTCTCTATATGTTTCTATGGCTAAGCAAGATTCTAAGTGAAACTTGTCTGTGTGTTGAAGAGGTTTTCTGAAAGATAATTAAGTTGTGTTTTGTATGCAAGATCTGAAATTGTTTTAATGAAATTTTGTGGACAGATTAGAGGTAAGTCTTTATGAATACTTGAAATCAGAGTTGATTCATTTGTTCAAGCCTTGTGTTAAGGCTTTGGAAAAATTTGAGCAGATTTTGTTTGTTGTTTGATCAAGCTTTGTGTTAAGGCTTGAGGATAGATTTGGGAATAGAGTTTGGTGCAAATTTGAGAGTAGATTTGTGTTAGAGCAGAGATAGATTTATGAGCAGATTTGTGCAAGTCAGAGGACAATGTTTAGTACAAATTTGAGACAAATATTGAGCAGATTTTAGAGTAAGCTTTGGTAGTGACAGAGTAGAGTATAACAATATCTATTGGATAGAGATCCATTAACCAAGGCAAGTGAGGAAAAATATCTTTTGAGTGAGGACATAGGTCTTCAATGGAGAGAGATCCATAAGCCAGTGCAATGGAGGTAGAAACATTCTATAAGAGAATCATCCAGAGCATAGGGGAAAGAGTTCTCCTATGGATAGTAATCTAGGAATAAAAGCAAGGGGATTGGTGTCTCCTTTGGACAGAGTTCCATAAATATTGTAATAGTGAATTGATTCCCAAAGTAATTTACTGATAAAATTTATAGGAATATTTTCTCCATGGATTAGCCCACATTGGGTGAACCACGTTAAATCATGTATCTCATGTGTGTGATATTTTATGTAATGCTTACTAATTTAATATTGCTCATGTTATCATATGGATTGAAAAGCAAAATTTTGTATCTTATACTATTCACCCCCCTCTTAATATAAGCTCATGTTCTTAAATTGGTATCAGAGATGATATCTCCATGAAAAGACTAACAACTTGGAGTAAAATCCGTTAGAAACATGCATGACTTCATAGAATGAAGAAGAGACCATGATTGAAATAAAAGAGGAATTTTTTACTGCTCTCAGGAACTTGGAAAAGGTTAGAAAGAAGAACTCAATTTTTAAGGATTAAATTCAAGAGGATGAAGAAGCAAAGATAGAACTTCTACAGTCTCATAGAACTCAAGATAAAGGTAGAAGGAAAGAAAATTGAACAGGATATGATAGATCTATTAAGAGCAAGGGAAACATAGTGTGAAATATTGGAAGCAAAATTTATCTCTCTGCACCCAGGTGTTGTAGGTGAGTTGGAGAGGAGAGGGCAATCCTTAAAAGGAGGTCCCAGGTTTGAATCTCCACCCTACCAAAAAGCTAAATTGGGTACCCAAAATCTAATTGATAATGTTTGTGTGGGTAGGGTTGAGTGCAACCCCTGGGTGACTTTGATGGTGTAGAACCCCTTTTTTGTGGTCTCTTAGACCAAGGGGGCCCCACAAGGGGTTTTTTGCTTAAAAAATACCCAGGTTTTGTAGGTGAGTTGGAGAGGAGAGGACAATCCTCCAAGGGAGGTCTTAGGTTTGAATCTCCACCCTACCAAAAAGCTAAATTGGGTACCCAAAATCCAATTGATAATGTTGCTACAGGCAGGGCTGGGTGTGACCCCTGCGTGAATTTGATGGTGTAGAACCCCCTTTTCATGGTCTCTTAGACCAAGGCGGCCCTACAAGGGGTTTTTCACTTTAAAAAAAAAATTACCTCTTTAAGAAATGAAGTTGAAAATACCAAGTTAGGACAAGATATAAAGTTAGGGAAACATAAAGAGGAGTCAAGCTTTCAAGAAACAAATACATCAAACAAATATAAGATCACTACTCATACTTTATAAGGAAAATACATTAGGAACTAAGAGGGCAAAGAAGAACCATGGATGAGATTTAATCACAAGAACAACAAAAGGATAAGCACTAAACCATATTTTCCAAGGCACTCAAACAGGTTACATAATCTCTTCCATGGCTATTGCTTTTCATGTAAAACATATGGTCATAGAGCTACAAATTGCACTAGTTATGTGAAAAATTATGTTGATATAAATTTTAATTATTTTACACCTCTTAAGAATGATGATGTCATATGTTGTAAGTGCAATAATTTTGGGCACAAGGTTGATGGTGCAAAATGGTATTTTCTGAGTCAAGTAAAAAGAATAAAACTTCAACAATTAGGAAAGAGAGAAAAAGGCATGAAAAAGTTAGATCAATGTTAGTACAAATAGCTATTCATGTTTAAGATAAGGGAAAACAATGGTTTATTGATAATGGATGTTCTAGTCACATGACAGGAGAAAAAAGTAAATTTCTTGTACTCAAAGAAAATAAAGGAGGATTAGTAAGATTTGATGATAATGGATCAGAATTTGTTTTTGGAAAAGGAACTCTAAGTTTAGATAATGGGAAAACAAAAATAGAGAATGTATTTTACGTCAAGAGGTTGAGGCACAATCTACTAAGTGTTATCCAACTTTGTGATCAAGGGCACATGGTTACATTTCATCCAAATAGATGTGAGATCAAAAATTCTAAAACTAGAAAACTCATTGCAAATGCAAGTAGAACTACAAACAACCTCTACATACTAAGTGATATTAAAGGAGAAAAGTGTTTTCTATCACAAGAAGATGAGAGTTGGTTGTGGCATATAAGAATGGGTCATTTGAATTTTGAAAACATAGTGAATATAAGCAACAAATAGGCTATCGAAGATTTACCCAAGATAAAAAGACCACAAAACACAATATGTGCACAATGTCAGTATGGAACGCAAACTAGAGCAAGTTTTAAGTCAAAAGGATTTATGTCATATGAGCCATTTAAACTAATACATATTGATCTATGTGGTCCTACTAGGAAAAAGAGTATTCTAGGTGAAATTTACTTCATATTATTTATAGATTATTACTTCATAATGATTTGGATAGCTTTCTTGAAAAAAAATCAAAAACACTTGATGAGTTCAAGGTATTTAAAGAATTAGTAGAAAATGAAATAGGTAAGAGGATTAAGTTTTTGAGATCAAGCAGAGGAGGATAATTTACCTCAAATGAATTTGTAGACTTTTATGAACAACATGGGATCAAAATAGAATATTCAGTTGCAATAACTCCTCAAAAAAATGGAGTAGTCGAAAGGAAAAATAGGACTATTGAAAATATGGCCAAAGCTATGTTAAATGAATCCAAGGTGTCAGATGGTTTTTGGAGACATGTAGTTGATACAGTAGTGTATATCATAAATAGGGCTCAAATAAGAGTAAATCATCACAAAAATCCATATGAACTTTGGAAAGGAAGACTAGCCACTATAAAATATTTCAAAAATTTTGGAAGAAAATGTTACATAAGACGAGAAGAGAAAAAATTGGGCAAGTTTGACTCAAGATGTGATGAGGGTATTTTTATTGGCTATTCCACTAAGAGAAAAGCCTATAGATGCTATAATAAATGGACACGTGCTATTATAGAAAGTATAAATGTAAAATTTGATGAGAAAATAGGGTCAAGAGAACCAGTTCGAGAAATTATGTATCAGGAAGATGAAATTTGTCAAGAAGAGTTACAAGAAGAATCAAAAGAAGAAGAAGAAGAAACACAAAGACTCTTTCCTAAGACTCCATCCAGGTATGTAAAAAAAAATCATCCAAGGGATCTAATCATTGGGAATCTAGATACTGTGCAAAACTACTCATGAAGCCTCTTTCCTATAACCCCAATATTGTGCAATTGAAGATCCTCCAAGGGCAAACATCAAGAAGACACCAAAAAAACCTGGGAAATTAGGAAATCCAAGGAAAAATCCTTGAAAAACCCAAAAAAACAAGGAAAATCCTAGGGAAGAACCCAAAACCATTCCAGGACCCAGGCACAGGAGGAAAACCCCACAAAATGGCAAGGAAATGGGTAAAACATTGGATCAATGATCTCCCTCCCTAAGGATATCATCTGCAACACCATCCTACCAAGGAGGAAGGGTTAAGGAAGTGCTAGGGAAGTTGGGATAGGATCAAGGACCTGGGATAGGGCCAAGGAAGGGATGCAGGAAAGTGGAATAGGACTTCCATAGGAAATCACCTGTAGAGCCCTCCAATCCTAAATTTATTGTTTGTTATTTCATTTATGCACTTTTATTTTTGTTCACTTCATTTGCAGTAGATAGTTAGGGTTTTACTATTACTTATAGAGGGCCTCACATTATGGAGCCCTCACAGGTATTACTAATATATTTTTTGTGTTATTATGTGCAGATATGAAGGTGCTACATCAGCATTGGACAGTTTTTTAAGCTGGAGTGGCCTAATATCGGATATCAAGAAGCCCACTCAATTCTATTGGGAGCAAGGATGCACCTAAAGACACCACCCACCTTGTTTTCTAGGGTTTTAGAGAACCCTAGCCATTTTTAAATCTATATAAAAAGGATTAAATGATCCACATTGTAACAATGGAGTTTACAGACTCCCCCCATTAATACAAGATCATCTATTGTACAATTTTATGTTCTTTGAGTTTAATTTATTTAGCATTGTTTGGTGTTGCATTTTTGTATCCTCAAATGGCGATCACAATGGGACCCCCTAAGGTTTTATGTTTATTATTTGACTTACTATTTTGCTTACTATTTTCTACATCTTGCAAGGTTTTTAGAAACACAGATTTCATAGATTTTGTTGGATCTAGGGTTTTTGAAAGTTGTAGGAAGTTGCAAAAGGTGCACGAAATGCCCGATGGTGCTTGAGGGCTATCTAGAAACATCCAGACACATTTCAAAAATACCCAAGGACATTTTATAGAGAGATAGGACAAATATGTAGGTCATTTGTAAGTCTGTTAACCAAACCCTAGTTTTTTTGTTTACATTTTCTAGATGTTTTGTGTATTTTTCTTTTGATATAAAAATAACTTCATTAATTAATCTAGAAAATAACATTCATACTAGCTTACATATTAGGTTTTATATTAATCATTTGCATCCATATACACTTTCTATTTTGAATTTTCTATTTTTTGCTGTGTAAAAAAATAAAATACTACATTTTGATTGCATGTAAATTAAAATTGCATAATTAGTTACATTATTAGGGTTAGAGATATCTTTTTTTGGTGGTCTAAAGCTGTGTACTTTATATCCTTTGGAGAAATTGGTATTGGGAATAATGGATTTTGTTTTAGACCATTGAAAGTGGTTATTTTTCTAACATTGTTTGAACGCAATATAAAATTAAAAACTTTAAAAAGAACCACACACTATGATGAGCCACAAAATTGCTCATTTTTTGTACTCTTTTCCCTATAATGTGTGGAACTTATTATTTTGATATAAATGTTTTATGGAAATTATATATAATTAACAGGTTATTTTGCATATTATCTAATATTTGTCTTTAAGTGTATTTAGTGTAGATTTAGTGGAAATTGTTGTATTTTGGCATGTTTTTATAGAGGTCCTATTCGAACTTGGAATTTGTAAATTCAAGAAGAAAAAACAACTACGATGTGAAGTATGAAGTTAGACACCTGATTACCTTTGAGAACTTGAATTTCATTCAGCACTTAATTGTTAGGTGCCTATTTTCTATTAGGCGTCTACTTCCTGTTAGGTGCCTACTTCCCATTAGGTGCCTGCTTCTCGTTAGATGTTTGCTTCCCATAAAGCACATGTTCCTATTAGGTGCCTACTTCTTGACTTTTGCAAACAAGGCACCTACTTCCCAAATTCTTTAGATGAGGCACCTACTTCCCAAATTCTTTAGATGAGGCACCTAATTTCCACTAACGCCAAATTCCAACATGACTCTGTGGTCGGCAGAATAGAGCAAAATTCTAGCAACTAGCATAAAAAGAGTTCTAGCATTGAAATCAAATAAGGGACAATGTCAAAGATGACTTGTCACCAATTTTTTAGCTGCTACATAAAAATTTATGTAAATCAGGTAAAATAAATATCAGATATATTCTAAAAATAGAATACGCTAAAATATCTTGATATTTTGCCCGATTCCTTGATTCATGTAGGTAGTGTAGACACCTAAAATACATCATGTTTAGGAGACTACCCATATGGACACATTCACAGACCATATGAATCCTCTTGGATCTCTCCAAGAGCAAGCAATGGTCCTAACCACTCAAAAAGGGTAGTTCTAGCCCATCCAGGCTTGGCCGCTCTCAAGCAGAGCGACCGCCACATCTGGCCATTGAAGACTACAACGACCACACCTAGCCATTGAACCTGATAGTGGCTAGCACCATGCATAGTCTGGCCATGAATACGGGCCCAGATCATGTAGTATGACTACACTTTGCATTGTTTATGGGTGGATTTTGGTGAGGAACTACCTGAGTTCCTCCTAACTACCCCTTCAATGCTAGTTTGTGATTGATGCTTTCCACCCGGGATGGTCAGTCGCATGAGATTTGGATTGAAGCTTCTCCAGGAAGCCAAGGTCTAGATCTGAAGAGAGGGAAGTCTACATATGGACTCTCCCACAAAGAGCAAAAGATCCATGATTTTTAGAGTTTATGCAGCGAAGCCCTATCATATTGGAGAGCGAATCTATGCACCCTTGAGGAGCAACGAAGTGCTATCCGACTGAGGAGAGACTATGCATCCGCTATTCACATCCATTATTATTCACCACCATTCCATGTATCTGACACATCCGGTGACCCTTGAACATCAATTGGAGCAGAGAACCTAGTGCTACAACCCTTGGATCGTGAGGAGAAAGGTTTATTTCATGGTTGCTATCTTAGATAGTGGCTCATAGGCATAACCTAGGGTTTTGACATTAGTTTCTTTGTTCTAGCATTAGATTCGATTGATTTCTATTTCAACATTTATTTCTAGTATAGATCTAATTTATTGTATGCATTTACATTATTGTTCCTTGAGATATGCCCATATTTTTCATTAGTTTTATTACATTTAATCATATTATGCTTATTTATCTTGCTTATCAGATTTTATACTAATAACCTCATCCGAGGAGGTAGCCTGGACTACTAAGCATGCTTTGTTGTTTCCATGTATGTAGATATATAGGTTTATAGGACTAGTTCAAGACATTTAGAGCATGAGATCCCTCCTGGATGAGAGAAGGAGAAGGAGGCATCTGTGAGCCCTCAGACAAGTTCATGTGTGGGATCAAGAAGCCTATGGAAGTGCACCACCCCTTTGTGAGGGGATTTATCCACCATGTGTCCCTCTTGTAATCGATTGTATCAAAACTGGGTATCCCTTAGAGGGATGAATATGTAATCGATTTATTGTTGAAATTAATAAAAAGAGGATATTTCTTTGTTATTTTTATTTCTGAGTTATGCATATTGCTTTGTGCCTTTTTCCATTTGATATTACAATTATTTCATTGCAAGTAGGGTTGTGGTGCATGCTCCTCAGGGTCACATAGATGGCGATCATGGTGGGACCCCCACTAGGTTTTATTTTTGTCAATTTATTGATATTCATGGGTTTTTCTATGTGTAGGTTGGACCACTCTGGTCGACAGTGACCAATAGGTTTGGCCACTCTGGTCGATAGCAACCAGTAGATCTTAGCCGCTCCTATAGTCAACGGCCAGAATCACTCTAGTCAACAATGGCCAATAAAAAAGTGTAGTAGAGGGTAGAATTTCCATCATCAGATGAGGATTTGAGGTTGGTACCATCCTCTATTTTTTTTTTTTTCTTATCAACTTTTTTTCCAAAAAAACAAGTGAAATCATAGTTTAATCAGGAAAATATAAAGAAAAATGGAAAAATAAAATGCATTTGATGTTTCCTAGGATTTTCTTTAGTTTTCTCTAGGTATTTCTAGGAACAATGGGCCTCTACTTGTAAGGTCTACCCTAGTCTCCAGTGTGCTAGGCTTCTGTGTGTTTAGTTTGCTTGCATGCGGCCCAACTAGTGGCCATTAATTCATAAAATAGAATGCATTCTTTGAAGTTCATATAAGTTGAATACATGCATCTTTCTGAAATGAAATATCTTTTATCTTAGGCATATAGGAAAGATCATGTTTGTTTGGTGATGCATTTTGTTTACATGCAAGGTTAAAAATAACCCCACACACATCACATCTTATCTTTAACATCAATGATATTGGGCTCTCACATCCAACCCGTTGATCGAGACCAATAGTGGAGGTCATTACCACTTGGTTGGCTTATGAGAAAGAGTATCATCGGGACCTATCTATGGCCAAGGCTAACCCAAGAACTATCCTAACCATGCAAAATAGCATGCACTCCTCCTTGAGGGGTGTATCACTATGCATGAGGTGTTGGGTGAGGGTTGGTAGTACCTATGCTACCTTATTGAGTATGGATTTCATCACCATATTTGGCTTGTGCGAGTATATAGGTGAAATACCTTAAACAATTTAAGTATACCATCCAACAAAAGTGTAAAATATGATGAGAGTTAGCTTATATATCCAATGAATCAAAACACACCAAATATTTTAGGGAACACACACATAAATCCTTAAACGAGATAAACATCTGCTTGTTTTGTTTGTGTGGTTTGGAATTCACCTAAGAAGATAACTCATAAGTCACCATGGTATACACTTAGAGCAACCACCCTTGGTCCACCATCGAGGTGGAAATAGATGCTCCACACACTCATAGTCACATTAGCATTGAGCCACCCACCCATAGTGTCATTGGATGAAGTTTGACAAGTCTTAGGGGTGACAACTCAACCCTTGGGGGACTCCTCGAGAAACCCTAGCAAGAGAGCCACATCCTGGTTCCTCATCACATAGACATGAGGAGGCCTCATGGCCTCTCTCATCACTTAGACACATGGAGGCATCATGACCTCCTTCATCACATAGATATGAGGAGGCCTCAAGGTCTTCCTCATCGCATAGACAAGTGGAGGCATCATGACCTCCCTCTTCACACCGACATGCGGAGGCATCATGACCTCCCTCATCACATAGACATGTAGAGGCTTCAAGGCCTCCATCATCACATGAATGAGGAGGCATCAAGGCCTCCATCATCGCATAGGCATGCAGGGGTTGCAAGACCCCAAGCTTCACATGATACACATAGGATAGATCAGCCCACTAAGGGGTAAGACACTAGGGCTACACCTAGTCATAGACCCAGGACATCCTATAGCCTCCCTGTATATGGGAGGGTACCCTTGGATTATGAGCTCATTGGTGCCAATGGGACTCTACGGGATCAACCATGGAGAACCTAATAACTTGATGAGTTGGATCGAGTTCCCTCGAGACCAGCTCCAAGAAGTATTGCTACTAAACATTCTACTTTAGGAAGTTCATGTAGCATAGCTACTAGATGCACCAATGAACTAGGGGAAGCTTCAAAGTGACCCCACAACACATACACTACTTTCGATCATGGGGGTACTCAACCCATAACATAGTACATAGAATAAGTCACCCTGGTGGACAAGGGCAAGCACATAGTAGGAGCCTCCTTAAGGGGCCTAAACATTAGAACTCCTCACATGGAGTTAGAAAGGCATGAACCTTCAGTAGCAGGTCGATCTGACCATATACGTAGGTTAGAGGAAGTGCTGCGCATCGAGCGAGAGCATGTAGAAGCTCTTGAGCAAGAAGAGTGAAGGAAGAGGTACCTGCGCCTACAAGAACAATGCTCAAGAGAAGAAAGAGTTGAGCATGAGGAGCTAGCAGAGAGGCTAGCTCGAGCAGATGCACACATAGGTGGTGAGAGATATCAACATGAGAGACGTGTCGATTCTCAGTAGGAGAGAAGCACTAGGTAAGGAAATGAGCATGCTCACCACACTTCACAACATCAACAACACCTGGACCTCGAACAAACACAATTCAATGAGGAATAGGTAGGGATGGAAGATCAGGAATAGACATATCCTGAACCTCCATCCATGGTTATGGGAGATGAGTATAGATGCCCAAATCGGGCAAACATAGGATTACCTCCCTTACCACCATGAGTAAACCTTCAAGAACATGAGATTATTTCCTTGAAGGTATACCAAACACTCATTGAGAGAGTCAAGTCTCTCAAGAAGTAGGACATAGGAGGATAGAAGCTAACATTGAGCAAGATACACAACCAACCTCTGTGCCCCTCAGTCTCGAGTCCCACATATCCTAGGCACTTTGAGATGCCTAGGCTAGACAAGTTTAAGGGAGAGGGAGATACGCAAGAACACGTGACCAACTTCATGAATGCGTGCTTCCACCTTGAGCAGAATGATGCCCTAATGCTGAGAACCTTCATCATGATGTTCTCGAGTGCAATGACTCAATGGTTCAATCAGTTGCCCAAGCATAGCATCACCAGTTTTGAGCAACTAGTAAATGCATTCCTTGAATGCTTCTCCTTCGGTGCCAAGAATAAGGTGAACCTATCTGATCTAGCTAATTTAAAGTAGTATGATGATGAGCTAGTGATGGACTATGGGGATAGGTGGAGAAAAATCATGGTAAAACTATCATTCTCCATCCCCACTGAAGAACTCATCCGAATGTTCACAAAGAGCTACACAAAACACATCTCTCTATTATTACAACTACAATAATATGAATCATTCGAAGAAGCCTTGGCTCAAGCCAAGCTTATTGAAGACATAAAGGTCGATGAGGGAGACCTCAAGCTCCACAACAAGAAAGAGTGGAGCAAGAACAATCGGAATGACAAGAATAAGTAGAAGTAGGCCAAGCCTACTCAGGTTAATCAAGTTGTATTGGCCATGCCAAAGGAGGGGAATGGACAGCAACCCTAGAATTATCAAGCTCTCCCCCATCGACCAACTATGACCCTAAGAACAACCAGGGCTAGAACAAGGAACATCGACCACCTCATTATTACATGCCTCTAAATGAATCGATGCAATCGATATTTAATCAGTTGAGTGAGGCATAAAGGATAATATTTCCTAATGTACAACTTCTTGACCCTAACCATCCCAAGCCAAGGGGATATAGGGAAGATCAATACTACCCATATCATAGGATACAAGGGCATGACATCAAAAATTGCATCGGATTCAAGAATGTTGTGCAAAACATGATTGAAAAGGGAGAGCTAAAAGTTGACAACCCACTAGCTCCTGATAATAGAGATATGGGTATATTCAAGAACCCATTGCCAAATCATGAGGCCCCTAGAGATCAGGGCACCCAATTCAACCAGTTTGAGTCGAGCCACCTATTTAGGGATGCATCAAAATGGTTGAGATAGTTAATATGGCAACTAAGAGTTAGAGATATGGGCAACCATAGCCTCTAGTGGCTCCCATTAATATCTTAGCTGCACCTCGATAGAGATAGGTGCAAAACAATCCTCTAGGTCCACCAATGAGACCTATGGTAACTATTTGGAGTAGACTAGAATAAAATCTACAAATGACTCTAGCTAAGTTATCCATTTATGAGCTCATACAATAATCTCCTAGGCATAGGGAGACTTTGATGGAGATTTTGAGATCAATCGAGCTCCAACCCTAGAACCCAGATGCATTCACACATTTTGTGGGGCAAGTGCAATAGTGCCAAGAGCTCATGATTCATTTTTATGATCATAAAATTAAGGTAGTTCCTACTACCTTAGCAGACCCACCTCTACATATTATTGCATCAATCAATGACATACCATTCAAGTGGGTTCTGATCGATATGGGCTCATCAATCAACATCATCACTACCAAGGCTATAGGGCACTTGAAGATCCCTAAGTCCAACATTATCTCGACTTCCTACATACTTAGGGCTTTCAATGATGTATTGTGCTCCATAGTGGGTACAATCATTTTACCTATAAATGTAGGACATAAGACCATCCCCATGATGTGTCATGTGTTGGAAGGGGTGATGCAATATAACATCCTTCTAGGGCATCCCTGGATCAGGGACATGTAGTGCATGCCCTCAATCTTGCACCAATGCATCAAGTATGTGCATGAGGGACAAGTTCATGTGGTTCCATCCGATGAAGAGTCATTCAAGTACATGCATCAAGTTGACTTGTCGAGGGACTTTGTCCTTCCATCAATGCATTTGTACATAAGGCCTTCATCCCCAACCATGCAACTAGAGAACAAAAGTAGATCAGTGCGAGGTGACCCATCCACATCGGCACCACCTCCTACCTCTAAGACTATTGGCACTTCTAAAAAGCCTTCGACATCTAAGGCAAAAGATAAATAGAAGTTGAAGGCACCCCTAGTGGAGGAAGGACCCAAGGAACTTCTGACCATAGCAGTTGTAAGAATGCCTACTCCCATGGAGGAGGAACATTCCCAAGAAATAGTCGAGGAGGTACCTCAACCTACCTTGCCTACATCATCAACAATATCATCTACACCCTAGGTGATAGTTCACCTAGCCCACATAGGATTAGGTGAATATCTTGTGTAGAACATGACTTTCATACCAATTATTGAGTCTGCACAAGACATGGGATGGCCAAGAGTCCCAAATCTTCTAGTAGGGATAGTAGTGCCATTAGGGGTTCCCCCTAATCAAACCAACTTTATATATGTTAGTTTAGATTATGCCCATATTGCTCCTGATATTGAAAGGGATGAGGATGAACCATTCACCATGAATGTTCATTACTTGTTAAATCTTGAGTTTGCTCTAAGATACTTTGAGTAGTGTCATTGGCATGGCTATGGCCTAGGCCTATATGAGCAAGGGTGTTGGCTACCATTTTAGCCATAGTACCAACTACCTATTGATAGGTGTGGTTTAGGCTATCAAATATAGAGTCATGATGATTCTTTGGAAGTAGCCCTAGATAGGCTAAGCATTGGGTTTGGGAGGACATTGATTGGAATCCCTATCAACCCCCTAGCAGAAACTATTTGGGTGATGGATGGGTGTCGATGGTCAATATTGCACCACCTGATAAGTATCACCTTGAATCCTCTCTTGAAGCACCCCCATTAGGAGCCATCCTATGGGAGGAAGAGCCAATGCATGGATATGAGTGAGAGGAGTATGATTATGTCCCAAGTGAGAATGAATATGAAGCTGGCCTGGCCTACCATGGGCCTTGGTATGTATAAAACCTTGCTTGGATAGGCCACATAAAGAGTGGATACATCTTAGATGAGTGAATACATCTCGAATGAGGGTGGATACATGTCATATGAGAGTGGCTATGAGTTAGAGGACTCAACTGAGATGGCCTACCTACCTAGACATGCGAGCCACATCATTGGGCCAGAGATAAATGCTAATGGATTCTTCATAAGTGATGATGATTATGAAGATGAGACTGAGATGGCCTATCTTGGGCATCAATAGGTAAGTCAACACCCCATCCTAGGGCTAAAAAATGCCAATGGTTTCTTTATAAGTGATGATGACTTTGAGGATGAGATCGAGATGGCTTATCTTGGGCCTCATCACTTACATCCAGTCGATCTACTTGTTGAGAGAGAAGTGATGCTTCACACCATAGATCCTAATCTTCACTTCCTAGGAAGACCCCCTGATCTAGATGTCATCTATCACATGGTCTTCCCAGATCCACCTACATTTAGAGAGTAATTGTTGCCTAATGATCCCATCATCTCATCTATCCATAGACTAGATCCTGAGATCCCTATGCCCCTAGAGCCTCATCATGAGTATGGAGGGTACACCTTTGATGTAGAGCTTCACCCATGTGGTCCTAGAGATTTCATTCCATCCATCAACATGATCTCCATTGATTTGACCACTCCACTCCATAACCCAATAGATCCTTCAAAACCATTGTGTCTTAACTTAGATGCTATTGATTGGGATCACATTGATTCACCCCTAGAGCCTAAATATTTCTTCCCTAATGAAGAGATGCTACAACCATTCCATTTTGCACCAGGCTATGCACATGATGTCTATCATATTGGTCTCGACCCTGAGTCAGTGGGAACTATAAATCTAGTAGATGACATCCATTTAATCCCCACTCCTCACCAGCTTGAGGAGGGGTCACATATGGCAATAGAGGAGACTTTCGAGGTGGACATCAATGATGATCCTTCTCAACCAAAGAAATTCAAGTTTAGAGAAAGCTTATCTCTAGAAGAATAGGCCATCATAATTCCTCTATTGAAAGAGAGACCAAATCTCTTTGCTTGGACCTACAAAGACATGTCAGGGCTAGATCTAAAGTTGGTTGTCCACAACCTTTCGCTAGACCCCATGAAGAAATCGGTCAAGTAGAAGCTCAGAAATATGCATCCAACCATCACTTTGATGGTTAAAAATGAGTTGCAAAAATTATTGGATGTAGTCTTTATTGTTCCCATCGACTATCCAGAATGGGTATCAAACATGGTGCCCATAGGAAAACCTGATGGAAGAATCCATATTTGCATGGATTTTAGGGATCTCAATAAGGCAACCTTGAAGGATTCATTCTCATTGCCCAACATAGATGCTCTTGTAGATGCAACTGCAGGTCATGAGATGCTCTCCCTAATGGATGGTTTTTTTGGTTATAATCAGATTCAGATTAAACTCGAAGACCAACATAAAATCATGTTCACCACTCCATGGGGGACATTCTATTACAAAGTGATGCCATTCGGTCTTAAAAATGTTGGTGCCACATATCAATGGGCTATGACATACATTTTCCATGACTACATGCACAAGATCTTGGAAGACTATATCGATGACTTACTAGCCAAGTCATTGCTATGAGAAGAGCATGCTGAGACCCTCAGAAAGGTCTTCGATCACCTGATTGAGCACAATGTCAGGTTGAATCCCAAGAAATGCATCTTTGGCATAACTTCTAGAAAACTCTTGGGATTCATCATTTCTAAATGAGGCATCGAGGTAGACCCAACAAAGGTAAAGGCTATCCTAGAAATGGCCCCACCTACAAACATCAAAGAACTAAGAAGCTTATAGGGCAAAGTAGCATCCATAAAGTGATTTATCACACAACTATCAGATAAATGTCGACCCATGAATCGACTACTACATAAGGGGGTCCCATTCTAGTGGGATGAAGAATGTCAGTAAGCCTTTGCTAAAATCAAGGAGTACCTAGCAATACCACCAGTCCTAGCTCCACCAAGGCTAGATGTGCCATTCCTACTGTATATATCTACTACTAATTTTGCTTTGGGCACCATGTTGGCTCAAAAGAATGTGCAAGATAAGGAACAAGTGATATATTACATCAGCCACACCTTGGTGAGCTACGAGATAGGATATGCATACGTAGAAAAGTTGTGCTTAGCAGTGGTCTTTGCAACCAAGAAATTGTGCCACTACATGTTGAGCCATACGACATATGTAATATCCAAACAAAATCCTTTGTAGTATATGATGAGCAAGACATATCATAACACACGTACTACAAAGTGGATCATGCTATTGATAGAATTTGATTTGGAATTCATAAGCCAAAATTCCATCAAGGGATAAGTCATAGTTGATCATCTAGTTGAGGTACCTCTTCAGAATAGTAGGCCCCTCACCATAGAACTTCCTGATGATGTTCTTTGCATTATCAGAAGCACCTAAACTTAAAGAACTAAAAAATGAAGTTGACATGACTTTGTTCTTTGATGGTTCAAAGTGTGAGCAAGGAGGTGGTGCAAGGATTATCTTTTTCATGCCATAAGGTGCTCCAATGCCCTTGTCATTCAAGCTAGACTTCCCTTGCACTAATAACAACATCGAATATGAGGCCCTAATATTGGGTCTCCAAATAACCATCACCATGAGAATCAAGAGGCTAAATATCTTTGGTGACTCCCTCCTCATAGTCAACCAAGTCAAGGGACTATTTCAATGTCGGGATCCAATCTTGAAATCTTACAAGGAGCTTGTTGACACATATCTAGCCAAACTAGAATGGTATGACATCGAGGCAATCCCTCATTCATCAAATAGATTTATAGACACCATGGCATCTCTAGGATCCTTGATCCCTTAGAATCCATCTACTGATTTCACTACCATTCATGTCAAAATGCTCTCACACTCAATGATGCAGCATGAGGCTTTTGATAACAAGGAATCAGTCAACATGATTCATATAGAGCCAGACCATGACTAGTTCTGTAAAGCCAAAGACTTCTTAAAGAAGGCACCTTGGGGGTCCTTGATCTCGTAGGGTCCTACGGAGAATGGTACCACTATTCACCATAAGGTTGTTTCTCAATCTACATTTGTGCAAATCGAATTGTAGGAGGAACAAGTCATCTTATCTATTGAGGTTGTAGCTTATCAGGATTGGCTATCCTAATTACAAGATTTCCTGAGGCTTGGAATTATCCCATAGGGACTATCGCATGCCAAAATATGAGCATTCAAGCAAAAAGTGATAAGATATGTCTTGCTAGGAGGTATATTGTATCATCGAAGCTATGATGGAGTCCTCCTTCATTGCTTAGAGCCCCAAGAATCAGCTTGGGTGATTTTGCAAGCTCACGATGGTACATGCGGTGGCCACTTCAGCGGCATGGCCATTGTCAAGCGCATCCTTCGAATGGGTTATTACTGGCCCACCATGGAGAAGGATTACTGTGAGTATGTCAAGAAATGCGTTAAATGTCAACATCATGCAAATCTGATGCACTTGCCATCTCAGGCCTTACAACCCATTCAGGTGCTTGGCCATTTTCTCAGTGGGGTTTTGATCGATGATAGAAATATTTCTCCCCCATATTTGGGCTGACATACGTTCATCTTAATGACCATTGAGTACTTCACCAAATGGGTGGAAGCGGTCCCCTTAACCTCGATAATTGGACCTCGAATTGCGGAGTTCATACTTCACAACATCATCTATCATTTTGGGGTACCCTTCAAGATAATCTCGGATAATGGTCCATCATTCAAAAAAAAAATATGTGAGCTTTAATGACCAAATACAACATTCAACATAGTTTTGTGACACCATACTATCCATAGGCAAATGGGCAAGTAGAGGCCTCTAACAAGACAATAGTAGCCATCTTAAAGAAGATGGTGAAAGAAAATCATAAGGATTGGCATCTGCAATTGCCCTTAGCATTATGGGCTTATAGGACTAGCGTATGGATGCCCACTAGGGCAACACCATTTTTGCTTGTATATGGCACTGAGGCCATTATGCCCTTAGAGTTGGAAATTCTGACATTGCACATCGCATTGAAAGAGTTCATCAATGATGACACTACGCGACAAGCTCACTTGGATCAATTGACCCTTCTGGATGAACATCGCATCAATGCTCTTGAGCATCTTCATGTTTACCAGGATCATCTAACATGAGCTTATAACAATAAAGTCCACCTGAGAGACTTTAAAGTTGGGGATCTTGTGCTTAAAGAAAACCAACAGAACTCAAATCTGTCATCGCATCTATGAGATAAATTTATGGCCAATTGGATAGGTCCCTATATCATCTCTGAGAATATTGGGCTTGGGGCATATCGCCTAACAATGCTAGAGGGTGTTGAGGAGCTAGAGCCTCTCAAAATCATTCATCTAAAGGTGTTTCACACATAAATCAACAAAATATCAAAAACATTCAAATAAATTTCAAAATTCAAAAACAATAGAAATCATAAAAATCCAAACAAAAAAAATTAAAAAAGGCTCCAAAGGCATCTTAAAGCCCTTTGGTCAAATCACAAAAAGCTCCAAAGGCATCTTAAAGCCCTTTGGTCAAATCAAAAAAGCTCCAAAGGCATCTTAAATCCCTTTGGTCAACTCACAAAAGTCTAAAGGCATCTTAAAGCCCTTTGGTCAAATCACAAAAGCTCCAAAGGCATCTTAAAGCCCTTTGGTCAAAACAATTTAAAATCAAAAAGTTCAAAAACATTCATAATAATCAAAACTCAAAAACAATTGAAAGCATCAAAAATACAAAAATATTTGCATTCGCACTTGCATCCATATAGTTGCATTGCATTAGGCATTCACATCCATTGCATTTGCATTTAGTAGGTTGTGTTCACAATCTTACAAATGACACCACATTTGTACATCAATCATGCATCTTCAAAATCCATCATCATCCATCACCCATGTGTGTAACTATGTTTTTCAACACAACCCCTCCTATTGCTATGAGGAATATACTAGGGTTTTTCGGTCACTCAGCCATACCTAGTGGTTTTATCAAACTTTGTAGAAAGTTATCTTAGCTTTTAATAGGTGAGGTTTAGTTTTGATAGCACTTGGTATATTTCAAAATCCTATCACTAATCAAAACACTAAGATCCTAGTTGGAACAAGGGAAATATGAACACTACGAAGTGGTATTAGGTATCCTAAGGTGAAAATTTTATCTTGCTCATCCCCCTGTGTGACCGGTTCAAAAATTATGAGAATTGGCAAAAGGACAAGTTCATCCCTACCCAAAGAAATCCCTTGCTTTAATCAAAATAAGCAAAAATCTTGAACAAAGCAAAAATTTAAAATCAAAATAAACAATGATTATCATCACTACATAAATCCCTTGCTCAAAAGAAAAACAAAAATTCAAAATAAATAATGATTTTCATCACTAAGCATGAGCAAGTATCCCAAATAAATATGAAGAAAATAAGGGAGTATTGAACTTGAATCCCTAGAATTCTCAGCATGAATGAGCCATAAGGTATCCTTACGCACGATGATATGTCTATCACATTAGCATCTCGCTTTTGTACAGACCAATGTTTGCATGTGGAAGAGCTAGCTTTAGGTGTCCTGTACCGCCTAGTGGTCTAATCCAACTGAGTCCAACTTAGGATCAGGATAAACATTTGAGGATCCCCAATACAACAATGGGCTGAATGAATCCCACCTGGCACTAGGGTATGCTTATGTTCTATCTAATATATTCATTTGCACACACAGGGATAATGAGTATCTAGGTCTTCATAACAAAAATTTATCCTTCAAAGAGCTCTGTATGATCAGTATACAACTTTTGATGGAGCAACTAGGGTGTTTGAGTCTCATGGAAAACCTCAAAAATCACCTCATAGCAACAATTCATATCATCACTCACATCATCAACTTTCTTTAGGAGGTTTTGTTCATTAAAGGGCATCCATGAAATAGGATAGATACCGGATGAATGTCAACAATGATATTTAGATGACCACTGACTATTTTGTGCATATATTTTAATTTACATAAGCTAATCAAGAAAGTACATACATATCACATCATCTCATCTCACATTTGGATGTTTAAATGATTAATTCTTATTATAAGAGTTATTATTTATTCATGATTTTTATACATTCTATGGTGTCATCCATTAGATTATCAAAACCCATGTCACATCATACCATATGTTTTAAGTGATTAAAGCATACAGGTTCATTCACATTAGATCATCAGCATAATGCATAACACATTTCATTTACCATATCATAACAACATAAGTTAGATGCATACAATAGACCAAAATTAAACATGCATTTAACAATAAGTATTGCATCCATATATGCATCCATCATCATCATCTAGATCATGCCATCTAATCATCCACGCATCATAAAGCATAAGTCATATAAACCACACCATATAGCATAAAATCATAAAGTAGTCCACCTACACATCCACATCATAACATCTAAAGCATCACATCACATCATATCACATAATATCATGATATTGCATCACATAAACATAAAAATATAATCATAAAAGATACACATAATGAGTCTCAAAGTCTAGATATCATATAAATGTGTGTCAAATAAGTACATGTAGGTACAAAATTATCATAAGGCTACAACTGTGTAGGTCACCCGACCTTACACTCAAAAATGAAACTAATATAATAAGACCATCAACCTAGGCCTGCACCCCCTACCTCACCTTCACCCTCGACTTTGTCCCTATGTGAACGATGGGAGCTAGTCCCCATAGTCCTCTCTGTATGGGTCCTGGTCCTCTGGCTAGGTTAGACTGAAGACTACCTTGATGTAGTCTGCATACTACGTTGTGACCCCCTACTATGGGTCTCTCCCTAGGAGTGGCACCTAGTAGCCAAACTTGAGACCTCAGAGTGACAATGTAGGTGACATCTAATGCCATCTAGTCCTCATTCTCCTTGATGATCCCCTAAAGTCATCTCACCTTGACCCTTGTATCCAAACCTGTAGGCCCCTATGCAATCAAGATTCGAGCAACATCTCACTTGATAGTAAGTTATGCAACCTATGTTTGAAGAGTAGAAATAGTAGCATCCTACTATTGTACCTAGATCTAAGAAGACTGGAGCTCAGCCTCTACCTAGTGTAGCTAAGCCCAGAGGGAGGACTCCTGCTTCTCAAGAGCTAACTCCTCCTCCTCATCAGGGGTAACCTACTCCTCTACCACCAGCTCCTCCACAACCTGCTGCTCTACCTACCCCCAACCCTCGATCTAAGCTCGCACTCGATGTCCATCAGGATCCTTAGCCTCTGCCTCATCCATAGACTACCCTAGGTGGCCACCACCATGCCATAATCATGTACCACCAAAGGTATACCTCGTTAACCGCCATCAACCAACTCTATATAGAAGAGGGTCATCCTCCTCTGAAACTATTATAACTCGAGGTGGTGGAAGGTTCTTCTCTATAGTAATCTGATGGTATACAACTGGCTCAAGGGGAACATCTTATTGAATTTAAACTATTAGAGCACCTTGGAATAATAGAAGAACTCTCTGATACCATCCTTGTGGTCGATAACCCATCGGTCATGTCGAGTCTAAGCTATGAAACTAGTTGGATCCCTCCAAGTAGGGCACTCATAGTAAGGCCTCCAAATGATATCCTAGGCCTACAAGCTAATCAAAGATGTTATGTAGTGAGAGAGCTCTCTCATATGGCATCAACTCTTATGCTCCTCGCACTCTCGAGGCCATCTAGACCCATAGCTCTGAGCCTCCTCTACTATATCAGTGAACTCAATAGGTAGACCTCTTGGATGGTCCACCTTGATGTGCTCCCATCCCTAGATCTAGAGGAGTAAGCTACAAGTAATGTTGGCCCATCTATGACATTAAATCTGGTATAACTCATCATAGCACTATGCCAATAGTGCACTCCCCAAGCATAGATGATAGGCTCTACGCTATCCACTAGGTCCTGAACCATAGCTAAGAGGTTCCATGGGAACCTCACTCTCGAGTAGTCAAGGATAAGGATGTTGTAAATGACCATCAATAGGATAACATGTCTCCATGAGAAGACATCCTCTCGGTACCACCGAGCCATGAAAACCCCACCAAATTAGGTATCCTAGAAGGCAGCAGTGGTATGTCTCCCAAAGACCCTCGTGAAGATTGCATCTCTAGCATTAGTGGGGGAAGAAACAATGGGCACTCCATCAAAGGGGATCTTGAAGATCCTGTAGATGTCCTTCGATGTAATGGTCATCTCATTGGTAGGGAGGTGGAAGGTATTAGTCCTGGAGTCCCACCTATGGGCTAGGGTAGTAAAATAGGCTTGATCCGACATAATCATTGAAAGCCTAGTAACATACTAGAGGTTATGAGCATCAAGCCAATGCTAGTCTATGGCATCCATGGTAGGTAAAAGGTCCACAAGCAACTTTGGGTCTTGAGCCCATGCAGATAAAATCTAGAAGTGCAAAATATATGCCTAAATCAAATGCACTAACAAACTAATAAATGCATAAAAAAAAATGGTGCAAGATAATCTAAAATGAGCTTAAGGCTAGTAAAATAGTGATAAAATGCACCTAAAAATCAAAAAAATCAAAACTACACTTCAAAATTGCAAAAATCAATTAAATTACAAATTAAAAATTAAAAATAACGTAAGGCCTCTTGGTGCTCATGCCAGAGTGGCCATAAAGCGTCTTGAAGCTGGCAATTTCCAATGGTAAAAAATTTGATCATTGGATTTTAAACTAGTCGTTGATGGTGATAATGGCTAGCCTTAGGCTAGGCTAGCCACTCTAAGTGGCAATGGCTAGTGGGTGACATGCCAATGACGTTCCCCTTGGGCCAAAAAGTATAAAAAATTAAAAATTCCTAAAACTAGCTTAGACCCACTAAAACTAAACCTAGCCTAGACCTATTGATGGTTTTGGTTCATTTCCAATAAGTTTAGTGAGGTTCATTTACCAATTAATTAATTAGGTTCATTTTACTAAATTAAATAAGTAAGATCAAGGTTTGCAAGAGTACCCATGAAGCTCTCGGATCCTCCACTCATGCCTCCCCCTACTCGGCCATATCGTCTAAATCAGAAGTAAATCTAGTAGCACTCCATGTCATAATTACACTTTCTCACCTTAGAGCTCCAAAAGTACAATTGATAGCTAGAAATAATGAAGGGTAAAACCCTAAAATTTACTTTTATATTTTCCACTCAAGCCTCGATCATTGTTGGCATTAGCGACCTATTTTTGGCCACTGGACCTGGCAGTGACCACGAAGCAATAATTGGGGGTCGTTGGACCTGATAATGACTAAGAAACAAGGAGAAATTTATTCAATTTCTCATCATAAAGCACCTCAAAATGAGCCATTAAGCATATCTATTGGTCCAAAACAACCAAAATATGCACAAATACCAAAAAATATATATATCAAAATCCAAAAACATCATAAAAATAAAATTAACACAAAAAAATCAAATAACAACAAAATCTCAATTGAGCCTCGTATTCAGTTATTTGCTCTATACACTTGGTGATTGCAGTGACTAGCACTCCATGCAATTTGGTAAGATGAGTAAATTACCATAAGGCCACTTGGGGTAAAATAGTTAAGGTAGAATTGAGATGCTTCACTTCAAACCCGAAGAAGGCCATGATGGCCGAATCACCCCATGGGATAGAGATGTACAATTACCAAAAATGGTTGAAATCACACCTGGATGGGAACTACCCTATAACAATAAAAGCAACCCTCTAAAGAGGTCCAAATCATTCATCTTGGTCAAGCGACTCATCACTTTATTAAATCCCTTTCCTCATCGACTCGTCGCTTGAGGGGGTAGTCAAAATTTTCAAACAATCATAATCAAATTCAACAAAATATCACTCGATCATGTCAAATTGTGTTCATCTTATGAATCATTGCCAACAACTATCATAAGCTTACCCTTTTCTGGGGTAAAAAGCAAACATGATAGTTAAGTTTGTAGCTCTCCTCCTTTCGGACCTATAGTAGTACTAAAGCTACCCGATCGCCTGATGAACGAGTGCAAACTTCCACAAATTTAAGCCTTCCACCCTATTGGAAGTAATGATTCTAGGATGCACACCTCCTGCATGACTAGGGCATCCAATGTTGATCAGATCAATGATCATCATCCAACCTACAATGTGACCCTAGGTGGTCTATTTTTGCTCCACGCTGTGTTTTCCCATAATGCATCCCAAAAAGGGGCATCTGTAGACACCTAAAATACATGTCATGTTTAGGAGACTACCCATATGGACACATTCATAGACCATATGAATCCTCTTGGATCTCTCCAAGAGCAAGCAGTGGTCCTAACCACTCAAAAAGGGTAGTTCTAGCCCATCCAGGCTTGGCCGCTCTCAAGCAGAGCGGCCACCACATCTGGTCACTGAAGACTACAACGGCCACACCTAGCCACTGAACCTGATAGCGGCTAGCACCATGCATAGTCTAGCCATGAATACGGGCCCAGATCATGCAGTCTGACTACACCTTTGCATTGTTTGTGGGTAGATTTTGGTGAGGAACTACCTGAGTTCCTCCTAACTACCCCTTCAATGCCAGTTTGTGACTGATGCTTTCCACCCAGGATGGTCAGTCGCATGAGATTTGGATTGAAGCTTCTCTAGGAAGCCAAGGTCCAGATCTGAAGAGAGGGAAGTCTACATATGGACTCTCCCACAAAGAGCAAAAGATCCATGATTTTTAGAGTTTATGCAGTGAAGCCCTATCAGATTGGAGAGCGAATCTACGCACCCTTGAGGAGCAATGAAGTGCTATCCGATTGAGGAGAGACTATGCATCCGCTATTCACATCCATTATTATTCACCACCATTCCATGTATCTGACACATCCGGTGACCCTTGAACATCAATTGGAGTAGAGAACCTGGTGCTACAACCCTTGGATCATGAGGAGAAAGGTTTATTTCATGGCCGCTGTCCTGGATAGTGGCCCGTAGGCATAACCTAGGGTTTAGACATTAGTTTCTTTTGTTCTAGCATTAGATTCGATTGCTTTCTATTTCAGCATTTATTTCTAGCATAGATCTGATTTACTGTATGCATTTACATTATTGTTCTCTGAGATATGCCCACATTTTTCATTAGTTTTATTGCATTTAATCATATTATGCTTATTTATCTTGCTTATCAGATTTGATACTAACAGCCTCATCTAGGGAGGCAGCCCGGACTACTAAGCGTGCTTTGTTGTTTCCATGTATGCAGATCTGCAGGTTTACAGGACCATATCAAGACATTCAGAGCATGGGATCCCTCCTGGATGAGAGAAGGAGAAGGAGGCATCTGTGAGCCCTCAAACAAGTTCGTGTGCGGGATCGAGAAGCCTACGGAAGTGCACCACCCCTTTGCGAGGGGATTTATTCCACCATGTGTCCCACTTGTAACTGATTGTATCAAAAATTGGGTATCCCTCAGAGGGACGAATATGTAATCGGATTCATTGTTGAAATTAATAAAAAGAGGATCTTTGTTTGTTATTTTTATTTTCGAGTTACGCATATTGCTTTGTGCCTTTTTCCATTTGATATAACAATTATTTCATTGCAAGTGAGGCTACGGTGTGTGCTTCCAGGGGTCGCTCAAGCATTTGTAAAAGAGAATCATTCTTTGATTTGTTTTAGAAATTATAACAGGGTGTGGCTACATATCTTATAAATATGCAGGCCACCCTGAAGAAGAGCCCCCAAACTTTTCTTGTAAATTATTTTGTTGTAGTATTAATAAAATATTTTTTGAGTATTTTCCTATTAAAATTCATCTAAGTGTTTGGTGAAAATATACCGTGGGTAGAACCTGATGGAAGTGTGGACCCACTTACAATAGAGTTCTTCCCTTATTTTCCCTATTTTTTTGTATTTATTTTCATAGATTAATTTACTTCCCTGTTATTTCCCCTATTTTCTATGATTTCTAGCAAGGTAGCAATTTAGTTTTTGAATGCATTCAGTCCTATTTTCTTAGACGTAGGATAAGATTATTGGTTTGAATATAAAATTCAACTAATACCAAATACCCCCCAAACCATGATCTAAAGGACTCATCTTCGATGAAGAAATTATAAGCATATATTTTGCATGACTACTCACAAGACTACGAGCTACCCCGGGTTGACAATTAAATGGAGGCAATTAATTGAACCATAGAAAAACTAACCAATGTTTTTCCCAAAATTTTGGTGCCATTACTGGGGAGTAGCCATTATAATTTTCTTTTTTTAAGGAAGCATAGTAGTAATTTATATTGTTTTCTCTATAAATATTCATCTAAAACTTTGTATGAGTCCACCTAAAAATAGGGGACCAAATGGTCGTTTTGTCAAAAAAATAAGTTATTTCTCAAAATCGTTTTGCTTCAATAGAACCTAAAATTGATACTGAACTCTCACCATAATATCCACCCGTGCATTGGTGAGAACACCCACAATTTGCACAGGATCTTTCTAAAACAATCCAACAGAATCTTAGAGCAAGATCAGAGATAAGTAGAGTTCAATATGAGAACAATCTATTGAATATCGAATGTTGGCAAGTAGTATTAGATGAAACCATCTCAAATTTTGACTTATCCATCCTTCTAAAGGATAAAAGAAACTACAATGAATTTGAACACAATAGGGGTAGAAACTCCAGTAGTGGGTAGAATGGCATAAAATATAGAGGAAATATCCACTAGTTTTAGTTTTCCAATAGGAGAGGCAGGAGGAGATCACAAGATGAAACACATCTCTCTTGCCTACCTTTCAACCTTTAGAGGACTGCCAATAGAAGATCCAGATTTGTTCCTGTTAAATTTTGATGTTTTATGCAGATCTATGGATTACACCATAGATGCTTATAAACTAAAATTATTCCCTTCCACTCCTAATGATTCAACTTTGCACTGGGTCATCAACTTGGGGGATAAATAGATAACTACCAGGGAACAGTTGAAGAAATTTTTCTAGGATTAGTATCAGTATTTTGCAGTTTCTAGGATTAGTATCAGTATTTTGTAGAGCATGAGATGCAAGAGAGGGATTCTTAGACATGAAACAAAAAGAAGGAAAATTTGTGGAAGAATATTAGGATTGGTTTAGCTTCAAATTGTAAATATCACCCCATTCAAAACTAGGAGATAGGTCCCTAAGAAGCATTTTTATGAAAGGACTGACAAATGAATCCTTGGAAGCTTTAAAAATGATATCTGGGGGAGATGTTTACCAACATAAAATGGATGATATTCGATAGTTGTGTCAAAAAATTTCAAGAAGAAAAGGCAAGTTGACCCCTAGAAATGTTAAGTCGTTAGCCATTGTCACTAAAATAGAAATAGACAACATGCTTAAGGACTTTAAGAGAGTCGTTATCATCTCTAGATTTTCAAATGGATACCCTTCTACTTCAAAGAAATAATTAGGAGAATGAGACAGCATTTGCCTACTTCTATCCTAAATACATAGGTAAACACCCTAGAAACAAGTGTCCAAAAAACAAAGTTCGTGTATGTGTTATCTGGAAAAAGGATTATAAAATTAAGTTGTGTCCACAGTTAATGAAATATAAAGAGGAAACTAAAGTAGCAAAGATATACTTCATGGGTAATAGGAGGAATAGGTAACAATATCCTATGGGTAACAATATACAATTAAGAATGCCATCTTATAGGGGTAGCAATTACCAAAATCAAGGTCAAGCCCAACCACCCAATATGGGTTGGTATGGGCAACAACTTTGGAATCCATTTCCCCAAGGAACAAATCCTTAGAATCCTTACTCTTGGATGCAATACCATTAGCTTAGGTAGTAGTGGAAAAATTAGAATGCTTGGAATCAGTATCCACAACATACTGCTCTAGCTCCACTAAAACCAAATCTACCTCCACCTCCTACTTCAAGAACTCCTTAGTTAGAAACACAACCTACAAAAAACCCAAATAATAAACAACAACCAACGTATCAGATGGAAAATGAGATGTACCCCATGTACAATATTAGAGTATATTGTGATCCTATCCAATTATGATTAGGAAAATAATTAGGTGTAGAAGTCACTCCTCTTGTAGAAGAAGAGGAACACATAGAGATAGGAAAAGGGGAATCACCCCTTATAGAGGATGTAGAAGAAGAATCAACACTTGTACATAACAAAGAGGAGGTACCACATTTTCCACAAAGTTTGTAAGAACCCAAGAAACCAATATAAATAGAGTTTGATATCCTCTCTAGTTTAAAAAACCTAATAGTCACAATCCCTTTCTTTCAAGCCATCAAAGACATACCTATTTATGGGAAGGCCATAAGAGAGTTGTGCTACCAGGGAGGAAACTGACTAAATCAATCAGTTTGGTAGGTCAGTTACCTAACCTTATGTTAGGGATTACCTAGAGCTAGAAGTCAGATCCAAGAAGCCTTGTGCTGACTATAAAAATAGAAGGTTGTGTTTTACCCTACACACTAGTAGAATTTGGGTCCTACCTCTTATTATGCATAAGAGGTAGGACCCGAAAGGTACTTGTAAAACAATGTATAATATTTTGTGAAAACCCAGTGAATCTTGGCAAAGTGCATGTATGATGACATGGTGAATGACCTTAATTTTTCAAAAAAAATGGTAAAAAATGGTAAATTTTTGAAAAAGGAGTTTGGTGATGCAAGCCACTTTACAAAACTTGATCCGATACCGAAACAAATGCATAATAAGATCCGATAACGTATAAGATGCATAATATCATCTAATTGTGGACCGAATGCATAATATGATCTAGTTGTAGACTGGATGTATAATATAGTCTGGTAACAGACCAGATGCATAACATGATCTGGTGAGGTTTGGATGCATAATATATTCTAGTAATAGACCAGATGCATAACATGATTTGGCCAGGTCTGGATGCATACATGACTGATTTTGTCTTAGATGCATAAAATGATCCATCCAATGATCAGATGCATACGATGAATCGATCTTGGATCAGATGCATAATATGATTCAGATATGAATCGGATGCATAATATGATCCGGTTTTGGACCAAAAGCAAAAAATGATCCGGTCACTGATCGGATGCATAGTATGATTCGGGTTCGAATTGGTTACATACTATGGTCCAATCACCCATCGGGTGCATAATACGACCCGATATCGGATTGGGTGCATAATATGTTCCAATCACCAATAGGATGCACAATAAGATCCAATCCTACATTGTAGTGAATGCAAAAAAACTCTGGTATATATGCCACATGTCACAACGAAAATCAACAACATTGCATGTCCAATACAATGCTACCACGTGTCAACCATATTTCTTCAATCTATAAAAGGGCATCAACTATCATTTTTTCTATTTCATTTCTATGACTACTATAACCAGAGATAACATTTCCATTCAACTTTTCTATTCCTAATCCTTTTTCTTTGACTTCCAACTTCTTGCGATGGTCGCCCCTTCCACCCTTGCACCAAAATTCAAGAATTTTTCATGCACTTTGACTTCAAATTTGATGACAACCCTAGGGATGGACTTCAGGTGGCTCAATAATGTAGGTTTAACAACCCTCATTTCCATGCCATAATTTATAATAGATAAATTTCTCCTACAACGTATTATATCCAGTTATGAGCATGACAGGGCTACAGTGAATATTATAGTTCAAAATGGAAATCTACTTTTCACCATCACCCTTGGAGATATTAACAGATTGATAGATACTCCATTCATTAGTTTTCCACAAGTGTCAACAAGGTTGCAGCTATCTACAGATGACAAAGCACACCTCTAAAGCAAGTACGGTCTCTCATCAAAATATTTGGCAGGTATAAATATTATTAATTATATTTTATTAATGTTCAATGTTTCAAATTTGTAAATTGACATCTAATTTTTTTATGTAGCTTCTGTCACCAAATAAAAAAGAGGTTTATCAATCAGCGATGTTAACCATAAAACTCTGAAGGCCATTATCAAAATTTTCCAAGCTAGACTAATTTTGATGGGAAGACCAAAAATTTCTTTTTGGGTACTTGCTTATATTGTTCACTCTATGCACAATCAAAAGTATGGTTGGTGCACTTATATTTCGAATCGAATCAAGTCCGAATTGCACACGATGCAAATGGAAACCAACAAGAAACAGTCTATTGTGGCCACTGTATGTTTTCTTTTAGCTCTTTATTATGAGTGTTTGCATAATTTGCAAACTACTCATGTACCAATTGTAGTGCATGCAACACTACAGGCAATTGCTATGTTAGCAGAGGAATTGAAGGTAATAACTACATCATTGACCTTGACATACTATTTTATAGTTTATCACATTCTTTTTTTTTTAATTTTCTTTCCATCTATATGTAGGGGAAGGCATACAATACAAGGAGTAAAAATATTGTTGCCACAAGGGATCATAGGCCAAAATAAACTGGTGATTCTGAAGACACAGGCTCTGAAGCAACACCTTTGGAGAGGTCACACAAACATTCTAGGAAAGCAGATACTCCTGGGGTTTTTCGTACACCTAGGTATGCACAAAATGTGCAAGTCAAATCTAGTGTGGCTAACCCCTCCTCCATTGCAACACAAATTCAACACGTTTTACATCTTCAGGTAAATATATGTGTAGTTAATTTAAATTAAGATATTTTTTATTTTCAAAAGAATTCTAACAAAATGTTATTGACTATTTTTAGTTTATTCTCAAAATCAACAAGAAACATCATAAGTTAGAGGCCAAATGCCACCACCGCCTCCATTACAGAAAAGGGTTGCATCACACTACCCTATTTTACCACAACTACCACTTCCACCAAATTAGTGAGAGGCACCAGCACAGCATTCGATAATACCTATGCAAGGGCAAATTGATGTTGTTGGAAAATATTTATTTTCACAGAGATCACAACTTACTACTCTAAGTTCTGGGCATGGGTTTTCACACCCACAGAGATCACACATGCCAAACCTAAGTTATGGGTATGGATGGTCTCAATTTACATTTTCAATAAATTCATAGGCACTAGAAGTTTCTATAGAGGGATTGGATAATATTCAACTTGATGCGGATTATCTTTTGTAGGGAAACATTGAAGGCTTTAAGGCAACAAATGTGTTGAGAGGTGAAGGAGATCAAGGAAATATCGCTGACCCTGCAACTCAGGAGACAACATTGCCATCAACTCAAGGAGTCAACCCTCCCCAGGATCCTCCAAATGAGGATAATGTTGTTTATTTTCATGAAAATGTTTTATTAGGTAAAACCATAGAAGCTATAATTAATCATTTTTTGTTAAAATATTTGAAGGAATTGAAGGAATGGGAATATCAGGCAAAGGTCCTTTTAAGGGAAATTAATACCCAATATAAAAATTATGTAAAAAGAGATTATCTTTATTATTTGGTTCAATTTGAACCAAAAAATCTTGAGGGCCTTCTAAAACAAACCACATTATGATTTTTTAGGTCCGATTTTATTTATGATGATGATGTTTTGAATGTTGATGTTGGTAGATTGGAGAACATTAATTCCGAAGCCAAGCATTTTATAACCAGTGGGCTTTAGATAAGGAGAAAGTTGTAGTTGCTGATGTTGCAAGGGATATGGCTGAGGTAAGAAAACTTTTTATGTTTTTATTTTTGATTGCAGTAAAATTTTTATATTTCTTGAAAATATTAAATAATTTCAATATAACCATTTTTAATTATGTTTTCAATTTGTTATTGCAGTCAAATTTTGAACACTTAAAAACATAGGTTAAGAGCATGGACGTCAATATTAAAAGGGAGAATACTTTTTTGACTCATACAATGGAAATGAAAAATAAAATGCAATAAAAAATATCAAAAAATAATCGTTTAAAAAATACATCAAGGAGAAGCTCAAAGAAGATCCAAAAATGGTGCTTGAGAAAACAAAGGAGACACTTCCAACAATACTTGAAGATACAAACAAAGAAGAAGTGCAATTGATGTTAAGTATGGTGAAAGTACATGATAACCTCATGAGAGTTGGAGTATTGCAATAAGAGAGTGACACAGATGTCGATAAAGGAAAAGAAATGACAACTCCAACAAATAGTGAAGCAGCTAAGCACCAATCAAATGTTTGAAAATTTGAAAATGTAATATGCTATCAAGTTGACTATAGTAAAAAATTTCGTACAATGTAATATGTTTCTCTTTGAACTAATTATAATTACATTATCTAATTTTGGATTTTCCATCATTCATTATTTACTTGCATTTATAAATATGTGTTGCAATTTTATTTTATTTCTTGCTAATATTATTCACTATGGTCATCTCAATAACAAAAACATTATAGATAACCTTATAGATCAACATTAATATATCAATAATAAAATTTAAAACATGAAACATAAATATTTATCAATGAAGAGAGTTGAGACATCATGACATAAACAAACAATTGTAAAAACTGCAAAAAAATATAAGACATGTAATTTTTGAAACACTAATGTGATATAAAATAACAATTATGTAAAATCTTATAAATCATGAACAATAATGTGAAATATTCTATGAAGCTTGTGAAATCAAAACATTATTGTGTTTATCAATGTCAATAAAATAATGGAAAATTATCATTATCTCATTTTTTGTTTTTCATCATTCATAGTTTGCTTGCCTTTATAAATATGTGTTGTAGTTTTAGTTTATTTCTAGCTAATATTGTTCACTATGGTCATCTCAAGAACAAAAGCATTATATATAACATTACAAGTCAACATTAAAATACCAATAATAAAATTTAAAACATTAAACAAAAATATTTATCAATGAAGAGAGTTGAGACATCATGACATAAACGTACAATTGTAAAAACTGCAAAAATATATAAGACATGTAATTTTTGAAATACTAATGTGATATAAAACAAAAATTCTGTAAAATATTATAAATATTGAACAATATTGTGAAATCTTCTATCAAGTTTGTGAAATCAAAACTTTACTATGTTTATCAATGTCAATGAAATCATGGAAAATTATCATTATGGAAGCTAAAACATTTCAGCTTGTCCATAATCATTATGAAGCATAGCATAAATCTGTGTCTCCACCATATGATCACTCATCATAATAGTTATCAATCATATTTGAAGTTCCTCTTATGTCTGTCAGGGAACTCTAGTGTGCCAAAGTTTTGTCATATGGAAATGTATCCAACTAATATGAAGACATAAATTCTTAAACAATTTTCTAAATTTTTGTCGAGTTTGTTGTGAAGTTTATATTTAAAAAAATAAAGTGCACTGAAAACTCTTTCATCTTCTACTAATACCAAAATCATTGTTTCATATAATTTATATAAAAAAAAGTATTCACTTATTGTATCTTGTAATATTGTGCTTGGATACAATTTTTACCATAAAAAAGCAGTGGAACCAATCTCATGGACACCTATCATAAGTGATATTTACACAACCATTATTCTTCCAAAGTGTGATGATTTTTATTTCAAAAAATCACTATTGAGTAAACCTTTTATTTCAACACCATTGACTTCCACACTCTTACTAAAATTGTCAATGAGGTTACCCATATATTTAATAAACAACTCATTTGCAGAATTGTATTCAGTACAAGGTCCCCAAAACATGGGATTAACCACACCCATGGCCTTGAGCAACTCATCTCTCTGAAATCGTTCTCTTATCTCACTTATCAAATATTTTGCTATTTTTGAAAAATTATACTTTGTTTTCTGTATAATAACATGAAATCTACTATGTGTTACAGGAACTTCTTCAGATTTCCTTTCAAAATAATAAAAAGGTACTATATTTTCATGAACATTAATACAAAGATGATCATGGATGTCAAACTTCAAGAAGCTTTTTGGATTGTTCATATTTATCAATGTATTCCAACTTTCAAACAAAGGTTCTGTAAAATCTGCATTAGATACATATAATGTATCTATAATCACGCATATATGTTTTCTCATCCTCATAAAATCAATGATATAGATGGATATATATTGTGCAATATTAATTAATCTATTCATTTTTTTAACATTGGAAGAATACCACATGAGGTCAAAAGTGTTTCCAAGTTAATAAAACAAAACAATATATCTTTTGCCTTATCAACTATCTTATGATTTACACATATAAACCTCGTCAATGATTGATATTTTGCAAAAACTCTCTAAGCAGGTTGATACAGTGAAATCCATATTGTATCCACATCTTTTAACAATTTTTTCCCTTCTATAACTCCTAGTGTAAACTGTTGAAACTCTACAAACCTTTTTCGACTTAATGAGAAATAAGAATGAATTTCTCGAATAAGTATTTCCACTTTAGAAACATTTGAAAATGTGCTCACAATTTTATATGCAAGATTAACTCTATGAGCCATACAATGAATAGGAATCATATATGGGGAAACTTTTGTTTGGAGTCGAACACAAATACTAGACCTATTGGTAGATAGATCTACAGTACTTCCAGATGGAATACTAGAAGATATCACTATTACAGTAGGTGCATGGAAGTATCTAGTAGATTTCTTAGTGTTGCAATCTAATTTTGTACTAGGTGGATACCCATTAATATTAGGTAGACCTTAGCTGGAAATATTTGATGCTTACATAAGTTGTAGAGATGGGAAAATGTCCATTTTAGATGGTCAAAATATAAATAAAATGATCATACATCCACATGCATAGTATGCAAACTTGTTGGAAGAACGTGAGGATGAGAATCAAAATATTAGTGATCTATAAATGATCCAATCTATCATGACACTTTATAATTTGGGAGATGAAAATGATGAGGATAGGATGATTCATTGGAACACAAATTTCTTAGACAACGTAAAAATGCTCAATAGCAAGTACAAGTGATTCCTAAGCCTCTATAAAACTCCACTTAGACTATCCTTGTTAACGAGGGTCCATCATGGCCACCAAAGTCTTATGTGGTTTCTATCCCTATTCCTCCACAAAGTCATACCACTACCCATCCTATTCCCATTGGCCAACCTAGCCATAACCATCATACATCAACATCATTCCATAATTCCCCATATTTTCATCATCAATTTCCCCTTCATCAATTTCCATCAAATTCACCTAGCCATCATTACCAATATCATTATCACTTAGTCACTTCTCAATATTTCTCCACCCCACCATAAAATCATTAGGTAATTCAGGGATTCCACACTCCTGAGGAAGACCCTCAAATTTAGGCCATGCAAAAATAGATAGATCAATTGATAATATATATATATATATAATGTCAACAATGAAAAAAAAAAAATTAGTTAGAATTTTTATTTTAATGCCTTTGGTTTAGATTTTTCTTCTATGTTTTGCAGGATAGCATGAAGTGCGATGTAGAAAAATAATATGTTTGTGAAGATTTCATAAATTGAGACTTATACGTGGAGTTCGTAATAACACTATATGAACTATCTCGTGTACCTGATCATGTAGCATCCAATATAGCAGGTGAAAGATAGCAAAGTTTTACCTTGGCAACATTAGCACCTGAAGGCAGGCTAAGTAACCCTCATCAAGCGAAAGGCTTCCAGTCCAAGGTGCTTATGGAACTTTAGGAAATTTTTGCTATAAGGTGTGTGACTGTTACAACTTGATTAAATGATGAGTAGAGTTGAAGATGCTACACCAAGAGTAAAGTGCCGAGATAATGTTCGAGTAACGGTCGATGAGCTCAGTAAAAAATTGCCTAACATTTACAAGAGTGGATCATATGTCGGCATGGGGGAGACCCCATACCATACCAGTATCTTGGATGAATGTTCAATCATTCGTTTAAAAAAAAAAAAGAGAGAAAAAAAGAAAAAAAAAAAAGAGAAAGAAAAAAAAAATGAAAAGAAAACAAAAAAAAAATGAAGTGAAAGACGCCTTGATCATCAAGAAGGTGCCTTCCGTATGAATAAGGTGCCATATAATTGAGGTACATTCCACAGGAAGAAGGTGCTATACAATGGAGGCACCTTCCACATCAAGAAGACACCATACATTGGAGGTGCCTTTCGCATGAAGAAGGTACCATACATTAGAGGCACCTTCTACATGAAGAAGGTGCCATACATTGGAGGTGCCTTTTGCATCAAGAATGTGTCATACATTGGAGGTGCCTTCCGCATCAAGAAGGCACCATACATTTATGGTTCCTTCATCAGCAAGCAGGTGCCTTCCATAGAAAGCAGACGCCTTGACATCTAGGGTGCCTTGATCCATTTCCTGCATTTGGGTGGTTTGATGTTAGGACACTATCCTAACATTAATTAATAATAATAATAATAATAATAACATGTTAGGACACTATCCTAACATTAATTAATAATAATAATAATAATAATAATAATAATAATACATGTTATCCTATGGTTATATTAATAAAATAATATAATAAATAATATAATAATTAATTATATTAATTATTATATTATTATAAGATTAGGGTTAGGAAGCATGGTGACTCTTCACTCATAACCCTAAAGGGGTATAAAACACTATGTGATTCTATCATTTAATATAGACATGAATATGAAATATAATACAATTTATTGAAGGGACTTCCCGACAATACAAAAGGCGATTCTCTTAGTTTTAGGTCTATTTATTATGTATTTATCATTTTATGTGCTAGGAACCCTAGGTTCCTACCATCCGGTATCAGAGCCGTATGGATCCAGCCATATGGGACATAAAAAATGACATTGCAAAAATTAGAAGAATGATTGAACGAAAACAAATTAAACAAATGGAATGTTCTGATCGTATTATACAATATTTAAGGGAAATGCAAGAGGAGACCCTAGCCATGGAATCTCAAGTAGAGGAGGAAGAAACCATAGCCATGGAATCCCATGTAGAGGAGGAACCCATAGCCATGGAATCCCAGGTAGAGGAGGAGCCCATAGTCATTGAATCTCAGGTGGTATCCATTTCATCTTTCGAGAAGAAAGAAATAAATCAAAACCCTAGAAAAAAATTTCCTTCCCAAAAGTCGAAAGCCAAAGATTTTCAAAAGGTATATAATACATTGTCGGAAGGAGAAAAATTAGAAAACCCTAAAAAGGTTAATCTAAGCACAAATTTTTTAGTGGGCAATGCCCTACTAGATAGGTATGCTAAATATGGGAAAATAGCGGATACATACCATAAATTTAACAATATGGCATACAGAAATATTATATCCCGTAATGTAATAATTTCATGTTCTGTTAAATACGATGATAAGAAGAGTGTAAAATATGTATTTGACAAAATAAATAAATTGAACATATCTTCATGGAATGAGATGATTACACAGTATATCCAACATGGTGATGACAGTGAGACCTTGAATATCTTCCAAACATTGCAACTGGTAGATATCAAACCTGACAGTATTTTTGAGAGGCCACCTCCTTGGCCTCCTCCTTGGCTCATCAATCTCCTTCTCCTCTTTTGGTCAAAAATTTGCCGACAATAATTCTTAAATTACAAGGGCTTATATTTTGATTGCAACTGGAATTCACAGGAACAAACATATACACAAATTCCAAATATTTGGGTTTAGAGAGGTGCGAAAAAAGTTGCAGACTTCAGTGGATCAACTACTTGAGACCCGGTCTCAAACGAGGGATCTTCTTTCCACAAGAAGAAATGATTATTATCAACGCACATGCAATTCTCGGTAACATGTGGTCTCGGATAGCGTCGATGCTTCCTGGGCGTACCGATAATGAGGTAAAGAATTTCTGGAATTCCCCTTTGAGGAAGAAGCTCAAGATCTTGGGAATAGATCCCAGTGCCCACGGACCTATTGGCGACTCCAGCAAGAATGGAATTTCAGATGTTAGTAAGACCATGGTATCAAAGGACTCGGAACAGAACTTCATTTTAGATAACGAGTGCTATTCGCAATTCTCAATGTCGGGGATTCCTGAGGAGATTACGATGCAGTCAGCAACTGGATTGGGATATGGCAAACATGATCCTGCTACCAAATTTCTTTCGAAAAATAGTAATTTTCTAAGTGTTATGTTCTCGGAATGGCTGAATTCCACACAGGACGAAGCCTCCAAAAGTAATGTGGCTTCTGAAATATCACAACCGTCAGTAATGAAGTCAGGGAATTCAAGCTACAGAAATTCCCAAACACGTTTTGTTCAGCTGAATGAAGATGCTGGTGATAGTGAGGTGAAGCACATCATTAGTTCCGACTCCACCTCAGGATTAGACATGGCAACCTTTTCTAACGATGGGTCATTTGATAATACCTCGTGGAGGTCACTGTCCGAGTGCTCTATGCCTTCCGAGCAATCTATCTTCGACAATGGCTTAGAAAATACAACCGAATTGAACATCGCTCAATATTGGGAGGAACGGACCTCAGACAGCTATAATGACGTCAATTTAGTAGTGCATAGCTACTCTGATTTATTCGGAAACTGTAGTTATCTGGAAGTAGATTTTTCTTAAATAAATGCTTTGTCCAAGTGTACGATATAGGATGGATTCCACTACACTTAGGCAGAGGTCTTCGAATTCGCCCTGAAATCTCAATTATATCGGTGCTTGTATATTTGATGCATAATTTAGCACCAAAAATCCTTTGTAAGTATTTCATACGATAAATAGTGAACGAGGGCAATGTTTAGACTAGGAAAGATGAGCAAAAGTCATTTTTCACTATTAATGGCATATGCGATGAGCAAAAGTCCCTTTTCACTATTAATGGCATATGCATTAAAAAAAAAAAAAAAACTCTAGTTGATATCACCTTGGATGGTAAGATGATATACCATACTCTATGTTTTTATAACATAGCTAAGGGTAAGATGGTACACATGTTCCATATTCTGAAAGGCCAAACTAAAGTATGGTTGAACTATGCTCCATGTTCTAATAATGACCATTTGATTGGAAGAAGGATATGTATCCTCCCTTTTGTTGATATTTTTGATAAATCCAATGCAGTTGTATCATTGCTCACTGAAGACATCTAAGATGAAGACGTACAACTAGTAAGAGGAAAATATATATATATATATATGTGGATGCATAATGAGTGAGCATGTAAGAGTGCATGCACAATGAGGTCTAAAGTATTTATAATGGTTCTATGTGAAAATTGTTCCTAATGTGAAGTTAGATTCAAATCAAGAGGAAATAACTGATGTTAATAGGCATTATAGTGTGACAATTGAGTTTTTTCTAAATACAAACTTAACTACAAGAAGCCTGTGATGTTGGGATTGACGAACTTTGTAGAAGCATATTTCCAAATTTTTCTAGCTTTGAGGACAAAGCTCTTCAAAAAGGGATGGCATGTTAGGACACTATCCTAACATTAATTAATAATAATAATAATAATAATATGTTAGGACACTATCCTAACATTAATTAATAATAATAATAATAATAATAATACATGTTATCCTATGGTTATATTAATAAAATAATATAATAAATAATATAATAATTATTATATTATTATAATATTAGGGTTAGGGTTAGGAAGCATGGTGACTCTTCACTCATAACCCTAAAGGGGTATAAAACACTATGTGATTCTATCATTTAATATAGACATGAATATGAAATATAATACAATTTATTGAAGGGACTTCCCGACAATACAAAAGGCGATTCTCTTAGTTTTAGGTCTATTTATTATTTATTTATCATTTTATGTGCTAGGAACCCTAGGTTCCTACCATTTTATGGCACAAAAAAAAATGCAAATCTTCCCAATGAAAAAAATACATAGAACATGTCCTGCTTAGCATAAAAATTGCTTTCTTATTGCTTTGCAGGAAATCATGAACCGAATGCAAGCTGCAGGAATCCTTAGAGCCAGGGCCTAATAGGCACAAAGTCATGACTCCTATTTTCCTTCTTCTGTGTGTGCATGTAATCGTGCCCTATGAATGCAATCTGAAGGTATCCTAAGATCTAGAGACTTAGGCACAAGCATGATTTGTATTTTCTAGTTTTTGTGTGTATAGTTTCGCAATACATGGCCGTGAACACCATTTGTAGGCAGATCTGGCTTAAACTAGGCCTAAAAAATGTGACATCTCATGCCCTGCAATTAGGAGTGTGACAAAGCAGAAAATGCATTTACTTCCCACCAGGAAGAGAGTGCCTACAATCAGCCCAGTACGATAGTGCCTTTTTCCATTTGGAGGAAGGCACCAATAAGCAATTTTATTCTCCCTTTGATGGGGGTGCATGTTTTTCAGTGTGGGACCTGATGTGTGGAGGGTTGCAAACCTATTTTTGGAGACAAGGGCATCACTAATTTAAGCAGGGAAGAATAAAAAAATGGTAAATTATGGCTACGATGCTGGATTTGTTAAATCCATACCTACAGAAGAAAGAAGAACAATGATAATTAGTGGTGTGGAGGAAGATGATAGCCAAAAGAAAATATATATATATATATATATATAAATCTTCAGGAGCACCAACATACGGGCAGCATGGAAACATTTCACACCACCAGCATCCTATACATCAGGTTCTACAAAATTCACCCAAGTTTGTATTGATTTTCCTGTTAATTATGTGTATAATTATTTAAAAATTATTTCTCTACTAATAACCAACTGATGCCTCCATAGTTTTTAAAAATCTCCCATTAGAATTCAAACACATGACATGCTTTAGATATAAGAGAAAAAATAGAGGCTATGGCATCTACGTAAATAAATTTGGCATTATTTTCATTGTCCCCTCATGACAATGGCAGCCAGCTTGAGCGAACACAGATAAATGATGCTACTCTATATCAAAAATGAGGTTCTGGAGATGTCAAATACATTTATATGTGGGTAAAAGTAGCGGCTGGTGATTGCACTTATTTTAAACCAATTTGGTCTCACCAAATATGACCAATGTGCAACATTGGAAAATGCCAGCATTTATAAAAAAATTAGTGCAGTGGTCATTTGCCCTGAATAGTGTGGTCACAATTTAACTATTTGTTCGCAATGATTAGTCAGGATGTGTTTCAGAATTTTGCTAGTGTCATAGTGCTCGATGGGTGAAGAATAGCAGCACTCAATGGAAGAAGAAGAAAAAAAAATAGTAGTGCTGAATTAAAAAAAAAATACAGTGCTGAATAAAAAAAAATAGTACTGAGAAAAAAACACAGCAATTTTGAATGAAAAAAATAGTAGCGGTCAACGATAGAAAAATAAAGGTGTTGAAGGCCATTGAAAAAAAAAAGGAAGAAAAAGAAAAAATATATATATATATCCCGAGGGTGGTTGTCACAATAACATGACAATCTTTAGGCATGGTTAGCCTATGAGAGGGATAACTTCCGCTTTGGTGCCACGAGGGTGTGGCACATGTTAGGCATGGGGGGATGATGAGCACCAGAAATGCTCATTTTATATACACTTTTAATGGGCATAATTACTAGTTTAATTAGCATATGAGATGTATTTTATATAACTTATGCATATAATTGATAGAAAATCTAGTATTATGCTTGATTGGTGTTTTTAGTGGGAAATGTGTATAAATGTAGGTGTTGGTACTAATTTGGTGTTTTACAGTCTACATCCACTTGGACCTGGCATACTTAAGCTTTCCTATACTAAGGCATGAGATTAGGTGCCTTCCTCTTCAAGGAAGGTTCCCAAAAAAAGTAGGCACCTTCCTCATAAAGAAGGTACCCAATAGAAGTAGGTGCCTTCCTTATAAAGAAGGCACCCAATAGAAGTAGGTGCCTTCCTTATAAATAAGGCACCCAGTAGAAGTAGGCACCTTCCTTATAAATAAGGTGCCCAATAGAAGTAGGTGTCTTACTTATAAATAAGGTGGCCAAAAAAAGTAGATGTCTTCTTCATGAAGAAGGCGCCTCCATGCCTCCATACTTTGCAAGATTTACCAAGTTAGATTTGACCGGTTGACCAATGAGCTAAGGAGGAGGTTGTACACGAAGACAAAAAGGGAGATATTATATTCTTAAAATAGAATGGACACTTCAATTATTTGATTGGCTGGATACCTTTATAATGTGAGCATTATTCTTTCACGCCCATTGATGAACCAAGAGCAACGATTTTTCTAGTGATCTATGTGGGAGATATTTTATGCAATATTATTAAAATAGAATAAATCATCCATTATTTTCTGATTGGGCGGTTCACTTTGTAAGGCGAGCATTTTTTCTCACTCTCACGAACCAATAAACGTAGTGATTTACCAAAAAATGGTATGCATTACAGACAACGGGATGAACCATATCCATTAGTCGCTAAGGAGGACAACCACCCGAATAAGATTTGTTGTTACCAAACCTATTTTGTTATGTTAAAATAAAAGACGACTGATTTATCCTACAAGAGGGTAAAATTAGTGCGTGACTATTTTAATTAAGATATGATTGTTATAATTGAATGACTGCAATATTCATTGCATATCTACTGTAACTGCAAGTCTAAAATAGACTTGCCTAAATTTGTAATAGAGGAAGACTATGCATTGTATAAATGCATAGGTCTTCCGAGAGAGAAGGATGATTATTTTTATAGAGAAATTATTCTATTTTATTTCTTGTCAAATTTATTAAGAGTGTAATTCCTCTTATTTGAGCAAGCTCTACGCAGCTAGCTGGGCGAACTATCTGAGAAATCTTGGGCCCACTACTACTTGAGCCCACTCCTTGTAGTAGTCCTCCCCTGTTCATTTCTGTTATTTATTTTCTATAGATTAGATTTAATGTTTTAGTTCCTGCTTTATTTAATTTAGGCGTGTGTTTCTTTTCTGCACATTTAATTTCCTGTACATTTCTTTCTAGCATTTAATTAATTTATTCTGCACTTAGTTTGGCTGAAATCACAATGTATAAACATCCCCCACCAAACTAAATAAGGTACAATCAGATTTATTCCCCAACACTGCATGCATATACTATGCGTGACACTCATAATTTTACGGACTTATCGGATTGATAATTTATGGAAGAGAAATGATTGTTTTTTGAGACATGAATTTCTGCTCACCAATCCTGGTATTGGTGAATATGTGGTCTAAGACATCACCATCATGCCGCTCACCATTCCTAGTGTTAAGGATTTTGGTTGCCCGAGTGACCAACCTTTAGCAATAGCAGAAGTATATAACATGGGTTCAAATCCAAATATCATAAGTTCTGTATATGGGGGGATTGATTCTTCATCAAGTCCATCTCTCCTAGAGGAACCCAAATAACCAACACTTGCCAATATTCCAAACATGACGGGATTTTCATCTTGATATTTCCACATAGTCAATTGGCAAGGTTATGGATTAGGATTGCATGAAAAGGAGTGCATCAACCCATCGATGTCCCATATCAAGAGGTGCATGACCATTCAGGTCTAGGTCACCACCCACTTTCCACCACCTCTTCTATTGAACAAGCCTTCCAAAGGCTTAATCTCAATTCAAGAGAAGAAGCTCTCCATCCTGATTATTATGATGATGAAATCTATGAAGAATTAAAACTTAGGTCAATAATTTTAGATGAATTTGAATAAGAATCATAGCCCATCATTCCCCACACTAAACAAGATAAGTTTTATCTCAACATGTTCCCCATCCACAAGCTCATATTTCACTTGCTTCTTCCACAAGAGCGAGCCACCCATACCGGTGAGCCACCACCTCCATTCCATTAAGCCATTTTATAAGCCAAATTGTAACATATGTACATAACACAAAAATAGTGGTTATCACCACTACAAAAATAAAAATAAAAAATAAATAAAAAATCAACAAAAACATGTTTTCCTTTTTTAGAATTGCATGTAAATATAACATTTAGATAGATGCATTTATTTGTGTTGCTTGCTACTATCCAGGTTTACCAAGCTCTTAGAATCGATTCCTAGGCCATATCATTTCCATCCATCCTTATCCACCTTGCCCATAAGTCAACATGAATCTTGTTGATTTATTTACCCCACTCCATAATCCATATGACCTAGCTAATTCAATTTCAATTGACATAAGCCTCATCGATATGGAACAGATTTCCTCACCTCCATCCTTTGTAAAATTTGTCTTTTTTGAGGAATTTTTAAGGTCTTAAGTCAACTACATTCCTCCATCCCCTTCACATTCACCTTCACCCTCACCTTTGGATCCTGAGGTTTTCCAAGAAAAAATAGATGAGGATAAGCCATAATAGTTTGATGACATCTTAGATGATATTCATTTGATCCCTATGCCCCATCATCTTGAGGAAGGTTCCCACATGTCCATTGAAGATACTATCGATGTGGACCTTAGTTCAGACAAAGACAATCCCCAAATTGTCAAGCTTGGCAAAATTTTATCACCCGATGAACAAGAGTAATTAACTGCTCTCCTCAAGAGGAAGAAGAGCATATTTGCATGGTCCTACAAAGACATACTCGATCTTGACCCTAGTCTAGTTGTTCATAATCTCACCTTACATCTCGATGCTAAGCTATTTAAACAAAAAATTAAGAGAATGCATCCTACTATGGCCCTCTTAGTAAAAATAGATCTTCAAAAACTCTTAGACATGAACTTCATAGTTCCTATCGATTATCTTGAGTGGATTTCAAACATGTTTCCCATTCGTAAACTTAATGGGGTGATATGCATTTGCACTAACTTTTGAGATCTTAACAAATCATGTCCTAAGGATGAATTTCCTCTTCCAAACATCGACACTCTTGTTGCTACCTACATTGGCCATGAAATGCTTTCACTCATGGATGGTTTTTTAGGATACAACCAAATTCAAATAAATCTTGATGATCAACACAAAATAGCATTCACTACATGTTGGGGAAATTTTTGTTACAAGGTGATGTCCTTTGGCCTCAAAAATGTAGGTGCCACTTATCAACATGCCATGACATACATTTTCCACAACTACATACATAAGCATATCGAAGACTATGTGGATGATATCTTGGCTAAATATAAAACTTGACAAGAACACATTGGTGTATTAGAGAATGTTTTTGATCTATTTCTAGAGTATAATGTAAGGTTGAACCCCAATAAATGTGTCTTTGGTGTACCTCAAACAAAATTATAGGATTCACTGTCTCTAAAAGAGGCATTGAGGTGGACCCTAATAAGATCAAGGCCATTATGGATATGGCTCCCCCAAATAACTTAAAATAATTGCATAGTTTACAAGGAAATATCCATTCAATCCATCATTTAATTATGAAACTTTCTAAAAAAATGTAGGCCATTCAATCACCTACTACAAAAGGGGGTGTCATTCTCTTGAACAGATGAATATCAAAAAGCCTTCAATAACATTAAGAAATACCTAGCTTCTTTGCCAGTCTTATCTCCTCCTCATACAGGGGTCCTATTTTATCTTTATATATCAACAACGGACTTTGCATTAGGGACAATGCTTGCACAAAAGAATGAGGAAAATCAAGAGCAAGTTGTCTATTACATTAGTCAAACATTGGTAAGCTATGAAACTCGATACGATTATGTAGAAAAATTGTGTTTAGTAGTGGTTTTTACCACTAAGAAAATTCGATATTACATGCTTAGACACACAACCTACATCATAGCTAGATAAAATCCTTCATGTTATATGATGTCTCGCACTTACAGTAACACTCGTACTACTAAAAGGATAATTCTCCTTACTAAATTCAACTTGGAATTCATTAGCTAAAAATACATTAAAGGTTAGGTAATAGCTAATCAACTTGCAAAAGCTCCACTACCTAGTGATCATCCTTTGATTATTGAGCTCCTGGATGATTCGGTATTTGCTATAACTAAAAAAAAAAAAGATGTTATTCTGGAGGAAGATGTCAATATCACACTATTCTTTGATGGCTCTAAGTGTGTGAAAGGTCAAGGTGTTGGAGTCATGTTTCATACACCCCAGGGGGTACCTATCCCCTTATCATTCAAAATCGACTTCCAATGCACAAAAATCATTACAGATTATGAAGCATTAATCCTAGATCTCTAATCAGCTATAGCTATGAGTATTAAGTGTATTAGGTTTTTTGGTGATTCTCAACTCATCATCAAACAAATCAATGGATAATACCAATGCAAAGAACCTATCATTAAGCTTTACCATGAAGTAGCAATGTAATTGCTCTCTAAGTTTGATTGGTATCAAATTAATATCTTAACATGTTTAACTAATAGAATTGCAGATGCCATGGCCTCCCTTGGATCATTGATTCCAAAAGGCTCCTTTGGAGAGGTACATCCCCTTATAATTTCAACGATCTCTAAATTTGCAATTATTCATGCTAATTTTAAGGATGAAAAGGATGTGTGCTCTATCTAGTTAGATTCATATGAGCCTTGGTCAAGCCAAATAGTAGCCTTTCTCAAGTTTGGAACACTCCCATCTGACATATCTTGAACTACCAAACGCACTTTCAAGAAAAAGGTAGCTTGTTTCATTCTTTTGGGGTAGGTGTTGTATAAATATGGTTATGATGGAATCCTCCTTCATTATCTTGAGTCTAGTGAAGCATAAAGAGCCATTACTGAAGCTCATCATGGTACTTATGGTGGTCATTTTAGTGGAATGGCCATTGCCATGCATATTCTATGCATGGGTTATTATTGGACCACAATGGAACGTGATTGTTACACATATGTTAAACATTGTAAAAAGTGTCAAGAACATGCTAATTTAACTCATGTACTATCACAAGCTTTACAACCTATTCAAATCCTTTGGCCCTTTTCATAATAGGACCTAGATATAATTGGAAAAATTTCACCTTCTTCCTCAAGACAACATACATTCATCATCATAGCCACCGAATACTTCACAAATTGGGTTGAGGCAATTCCTCTAACCACTATAACAAGACCTAGAATTGTGGATTTTATACTCCATTATATCATTTGTCATTTTGGTATACCCATGAAAATAATCTCTAAAAAATGCAAGTCCTTCAAAAACAAGGATGTTCAAGCACTTTGTGAGAAATATAACTTTCAACATAGTTTCTCGACTCCTTATTACCCACAAGAAAATGGATAATCTAAAGCTTCCAACAAGATCTTAATTGCTATTCCTAAGAAACTTTTCAAATAAAATCATAGATATTGACATCTGAATGCCTATAGGGCCAACACCATTTTCATTGGTCTATGGAGTTGAAGCAATCATACCTCTTAAGCTCAAGATACCCTCACGAATTTATTTGTAGGAATTTATAGATGATGACACTTCTAGATAGGTACATATTGACAAAATCACACTTCTTGATGAGAGAAAATTCAATGCTTTAGAGAATTTACAAGTTTATCAAGACTACCTCAAACATACTTACAATGCCAAAGTTCATCTATGTGAATTCCAAGTAGGAGATATAGTACTTAAATAGAACCAACAAAATACCAATGCACTACCGCATATTTGTGATAAATTTGTGGCTAATTGGTTAGGTCCATACATTGTTACTTAGAGAGTGGGTCACGGTACTTATAGGCTTTCCAATCTATAGGGAGAAGAAGAACTCAAACCACTTAATTTTGCACACCTGAGAGAATTCTATGCATGATTTGATTACTATATATGTATATATATACATGGCTAATACACAACAATATTTACATCCATCTCATTCAAAACATTGCATTTCACTTGCATATACATTTACAAAAATAATGCATTCACCCAAATTTCATATTGCATTTTACATTTCACAAAATTGCATGTCATACATTGCATTCACATCCACATTTTGTATTCCATATTAATTTCAAGGTCTTAATCAGTCCAACAAAATTCATGTTGCATTTATCAGGGGCACTCTCAAAATACCATCCACACAATTCAATCAAGTCAAATTGCCATTAGCACAAACCACATTTTTCATAAAAATCTCAGATGTTTTCAATCACTCAACCACTCCTAGTGTTTTAACTAAATTCTAAAATACACGTATTTTTAGAACCATTGCACATCTTCACTAAGAAAATATTGAGTTTTTGGAACTGACTCCAAAACATTCCTAAACCAAACATAATTCACATTTAAAAACATCTTATATCAAATAGGGATAACACCATACTTGGTATGTACCTTAAAGTGAAAACGATCATCCTTGTTAGTCCCATCATGCAACATAGTCCATAAAAACAATGGTTCTCACCACTATCACAATCCAAAAAATAAAATAAAGAGTAGGAAAAATCCTTGATAAAATCTCTAAATATTTTACATCACACACCACTGATCATTGGGTTGTAAGGATTGTAATACATTTATAGTCATACGGTTAGGTAGTCATCCCTAAAACTTAAGATATCAAAAATAAAAATCATGGAATATGGATTTAACCTCCACTAGAGCTATAAATGCTTGAATGGTAGTGGAGTATGCTCATGCGTGGTGACACGTCTCTTTTAAAAGAGACCTCTGACCACTCATATGGACAAGCTAGCTTCTTGGTTTTAACCATAACAAGTTTATCCAATTTACTCAAGATGAGTTAATTAACTCACGTGCACACACACTGGTTCTTGATTTCCTTGATTCATTACCATGCTCTTGATTAGGTAAATGAATTCATTACACACACATTTGGTCCTAGAAGGATTAGGTAGTATTAGTGAGTTTGTTTGATACCACTAGTATGTCCGAGTCTCTATAAAATAGTCAATTTTCCATATCAACATCCATATATTCTTCCATATCAACATCCATATCTTCTTCCATGATAACATCCATGTCAATTCATGAGTCATCCATCCCATATGCCACCAATATTGGTGCCCCTGATTAAATAATAATGCTAAAAAAAAATGGAAAAACAAGATCTAAACTATAAATTATCATTATAACATTTGCACACCACCTTGCATTAATCATCCATACACACCACCTTGCATTAATCATCCATAACATACCACCTTGCATTAATAATTCATGCATGCCATCTTGCATTAATCATCCATAACATGCCACCTTGCATTAACAATACATACATGCCACCTTGCATTAATCATTCATAACATGCCATCTTGCATTAATCATCCATAACATATCATATGCATTCATCATCCATATAAACATGCATTCCATAAAAATCTATCACACAAACACATATAACAAAAATGTAAAATCCATGTATATATATATATATATATGTATAAAAATTGCATGTACAATGAGTGCCAAAAGGCTACATACAATAGAGCACCAATGATCATATACAAAAGTGCATCTATGCACTAGCTATGTCCTCCAAGAGAACTCCTATGACATAGTAGGAGCGTTAGACCTAGATCTATGCCTAGACTCGCTATGCCTAGCACCCTCAGAGACAAATGAGGTTGGAGGATGTAGAAGTGGAATATGATGTTCCATCAACCTATCCTTCAATGCCTTGATATATTTGTGTTGAGATAGAAGATGTGTTATGTTGACATTATGTTGATGCTCCCTCTTTGCTAGATCTTCTTGGAGCCTCATAATCCTTGCATCCTAATTTACCATCTACTGCTCTAATTGTAGCCACTCCTCCTCGCTCTGATCTAGAGGTCCATCTAGAATCTCCTCTACATCATCTTTATCTCCACCATATCCCCTAATATTGGGAGCCTACCTCACCACACCCTTAGTCCTCCTCATTTTACTATCTAATCAAAGGCATCACTATTGCTTGGGGGCCTCCTAGATACCCTCATCCATGGCCTCCTGAGTCCCTTCATCCTTAGCCTCATCATCATCATCCCCATTAGTTACTCCTTGAGGCAGTTCCCATGGTGATTGAGCTATGAACCACACATCGTACTTAGTAGTCATCCTTGCATTTTCTACATCTGGGAGATCTATATCCTTATCATCCTTGTAGGCCACCCTCCATGGCTCCATGCATGGTAGCCCCATATCCTCTCAATGTCTCCTATAGCGCATCGGTTCATCTAGGACATCCTACTGCAACCTAAACTATCGATGCACTCATAAGAACTAAAACCACCCATCAACCTTGATGCACTCATTGTAAGTGCTCTGCATCATCAATCCACCTACAAGCCCACCATGGCCTCCATATCACTTGTACTGAATGCCAGTCTAGCCCACATCTCTCTATACCACTAGCTCATTTTCACTAGTTGACTCAGTTGTACCTCCTCATCCAATGCCCATCTCCTAGCATAGGGCTACTCCCTACCCAAACCCTTTATCAATAAGCCCTCTGGTCAATAAATGTTGATGTGCTTCCATCCCTAGCATTGTAGCAACAAACTACACCCTAATCCCTTCCTACCTTGCCTCATCATCTCATATAACTCTTGGTATACCTATCCCAATAAAGCAGGAGCCCATGAATACACCTACCATCTAGAGAGCATATCACTCACTACTACTATCAGGTTCCATTGGAACCTATACCTGGTGCTATTCAAGTCCATGATATTAGCTGACACAAACATGGCCAAGGCTCAGAGTGCATCCAAATCCTTGTCCACATACATGGACAAATATAATATATATATACTCTTCACCTTCACCCCCTACCATGCATCCCCAAACATCCTCATTATCTCTATCTTTCGGTTGAGCCTAAACTCAACCTAGATCCCCTTCATTAGAACCTTTAGGATGTGATATACATCCTCTAAGGTAATAGTCACCTCACCCATGGGGAACTGAAAGGTCCCCCTATTCACATTACACCTCTCCACCAAGGTAGAGAGATACCCCTCATCAACCCTCACTAAATCCACTTGGGCTACCTCCACTAGCCCCACCTCCTCCAATATCTCCCATTCCTCCTTTGAAACTACCTTCCTCATCCCAGGGATGTAAGATAAGAACTAGTTCCAAGCCTCCAAAATCCTAAGCTGCAATGTTAAGATTCTGCTATAAAATAAACTCAAATAACACACTCTAACACGATTTCTTGGAAATAAACTCACATAAATATCATATTAATATAACAAAAATTTGCATAAAGGAACAATTTCACAATAATACAGAATCGCAGGCCTCTTCGAGGGGGCAACCTCCTTCAATACTTCATTAATTTGCAAAAATATGGTTACATTGGTGCCTTTTTGGGTATTTAAGGAGTTTCCTTCCAAGGTTGGCTTACATGCAAAATGCCACCTGGATTACATGCATAATGCCACCCGAATTACATGCATAGTGCCACTTTGAATTACATGCACAATGCCACTCGAATTACATGCATAATGCCACACGAATTACATGCACAATGCCACCTTACCTAACCTATCTACCATGTGTTACATAAAAAGGGTGCCATTTGTCATAGGCACTACCTAAGCTAAAACTTAGAACATTACAAAATATTAATCATGGGTATTACCCACGTTCACTAGGAATTATTACATTAGGGAAGTTATTACATTAAGGGTTAGGATGAGATCCTAACATGCCCTTCTCCTTGAAGAAGCTTTGTCCTCAAAGCTGAAAATGAGGAAACTGTTGCTGGAGTTGATGGAGAGACTCCCATGTAGCATCCTTAGGTTGAAGTCCACGCCACTGAACCAGGACCTCTGTAATGGTATGGTTGCGTAGAGTGCGAGTTCGACAATCTAGCAGTTGCTCCGATGCAAGTAAGATGGAGCCTTCTTCATCCAATTTGGGGAGTGTTGATTGAACCTATACCTTTGTGCCCACAACTTTCTTGAGAAGGGAAACATGAAAAACAGGGTGGATCTTGGAAGTGGGGGGAAGAGCCAATTTGTAAGCTGTTGGACCAATCCGTTGTAGAACCTGATAAGGACCATAGAATTTTGGAGCGAGCTTCTGACACCTGCGGAGTTGTAGGGATGATTGTTTGTATGGCTGTAAGCAAAGGAAGACCATATCACCCACATCAAAACTATGCTCAGAATGATGCTGATCAACTTGTTGGTGCATTCAATTTTGTGCCATGTTCAAATTTTGCTTGAGTTGGCAGAGGACCTCGGTGTGTTGACTCAGAGCATTGTCGACGGCCTGGACCTTGGAGCTTCCCGAAATGTAGGAGGAGGCATGAGTGGAGGACGCCCGTAAACTGCCTCAAATGGTGTGATTTTGGTGATGGTCTGATAGGAAGTGTTGTACCACCATTCGGCCAAAGAAAGCCATTTTGCCCAATGAGTAGGATGATCGGAGGCAAAGAAGCGAAGGTAGGTTTCCAACTTATTAACAACCTCTGTTTGACCATCCGTTTGTGGATGGTAGGCTGAACTCATTTTGAGCTGAGTCCCCTGCAACTTAAACAACTCTTGCCAAAAATTGCTAGTAAAGGTGGGATCATGATCAGATACAATGGAGGTTGGCATGCCATGAAGGCAAAATATGGAGTCAAGAAAATTTTGGGCAATAGTGGATGCTGTGTAAGGATGGGTTAGGGCACAAAAGTGAGCATACTTTGAAAGGCGGTCCACTACCATGAAAATAACAGACTTGCCTCCAGATTTAGGTAGCCCTTCTATGAAGTCCATGGAGATGTCATTCCACACCTGATCTGGTATCGACAATGGTTGAAGAGTGCCCGAAGAGTGCACTGTTTCCCCTTTCATCCTTTGACATGTGTCGCAGTCCGCTACAAAAGAGTGAATGTCCTATTTCATACCTTTCCAAAAGAAGGTGTGCTTGAGTCGCTCATAAGTTTTTAGGAACCCTGAATGGCCAGCAAATGGAGTAGCATGTGATTCCTTCATGAGGAGCTCTCGAAGTGGGGACTTAGGAGGAAGAACCAAGCGTTGATGGTAACGCAGATCCTAGCCATCCCAACTATATCCTGGTGTAGACTCTGGATCATCCCTAAGTGAAGCAACCAAGTCTTTCAAATCTGCATCCTAAAGTATTTCCTGATGTAAGGGCTCAATCCATTGGGGCAATGGTGCAAAGATGGCACACAACATACTAAGGGTCTCAAATTGGTGAGAGAGAGCATCTGCCACAAGATTTTCCTTCCCTTTTTTGTACATGATGTCATAATCATAGCCCATGAGTTTTGATACCCACTTTTGTTGCTCGGGGGTGGCAACCCGTTGTTCTAAAAAGTATTTCAAACTCTGGTGGTCAGTTTTGATGGAGAAATGGCACCCAATGAGGTAAGGTCGCCAATGCAGGACTGCATGCAATATTGCCAACATTTCCTTGGCATATGTGGATTTCCCCAAATTGCAATCAGATAGGGCTTTGCTAGTAAAATCCAAAGGGCATCCTTCTTGCATCAATACCGCCCCAATACCATGACCAGAAGCATCACTTTCAATGACAAATTTTTTAGAGAAGTCTGGCATGGCTAAAACTAGAGTGGTGGTCATGGCATGCTTGAGGTCCAGGAATGCTTGCTCAGCCGGCCCTATCCAAGTAAAAGAATCCTTCTTCAACATGGAGGTGAGGGGGGCAGCTATATTTCCATAATTGTAGACAAATTTACGGTAATATCTTGTAAGCCCTAAAAATCCTCGAAGCCCCTTGAGTGTGCAAGGTTTCGGCCATTCCTGGACTGCTTGGATCTTCTTAGGGTCAACCTTGACACCATCCAGGCAAACCAAAGGAACACTTGGACCTTTTTGCAAATAGTTTATGGTCAGCCAGTAGTTGGAGGGTTTGATCTACATGCTTGAGATGCTCTTCCCATGTGTGACTGTAAATCAAGATGTCATCGAAGAACACAAGGATGAACTTCTACAAAAAAGGACGAAAGATGTTGTTCATCAGGCTTTGGAATGTGGAAGGAGCATTTGTGAGACCAAATGGAATTACCAAGAATTCATAATGACCTTCATGAGTGCAAAAAGCAATTTTAGGAATATCTTCACCCCTGAGCTGGATCTGATGGTACCCAGAGTGGAGGTCTAGCTTGGTGAAGTACATGGTCCCATGTAATTCATCTAGTAATTCATCAACCATAGGGATAGGAAATTTATCCTTGACAGTTATATTGTTAAGTTCTCGGTAGTCAATACACAATCACCAAGAACCATCCTTCTTGAGGACCAGTAAGACTGGTGTAGAGTAGGGACTAGTACTAGGCCGAATGACACCCACCTTGAGTAATTCCTATATCATCTTCTCAATCTCTGAATTCATGGCATGGGGATACCTATATGGTTTGATATTGGGAGGTGTACTATCCGGCAATAATGGAATGGCATGGTCATGAGAGTGATGCGGTGGTAGTGTGGTTGGTTCTGAAAATATGGCCTCATGTTTGTGGAGAATCTGTTGCATGTCTGGTGGGATTTCACCCATTGGAGATGTGGATGGTTGGATGGAGAATAGTTGTGCAATGACCCCACATGATGATTTCTTTAGCAATTTCTCCATGTTGTTTGAACTGATAATTTGAGGTGTTCCTGTTGGGGAGCCCTTGATGATGTGTGTTTTTCCATTCTGGGAGAACTGCATCCAAAGTTCAACAAAGTTCCAACTGATAGTGCCCAACGTACTCAACCATTGAGATCCCAAAACAATATCACATCCACCCAACTGGATGGCAAACATGTCCTGCTTGAGTTCATAGTCCCCTATCTTGATTTTAACATTGCGACATTTTCCTTTACAAGGTAAGGTTCCCCCATTGGCTACCATGACCTCAAAGGAATTACAAGTGTGGATATAGCAATTTTCCCGCTGAGCAACTCTAGGGTCAATGAAGTTGTGCGTGCTTCTCGAATCCAGAAGGATGGAAAGACGTTGGCCCTTGAAAAATCCTATAACCTTCATGGTTTAAGGAGTAGTAATGCCTACAAGGGCATGGACTATAATTGCTATCTCAAGTTCCTGTTTCACTTCTTCTTGTGGAGGAGGTGTTTTCGGAGGGTCCTCATCCTCATCACTCTCGTCAGAGGTATCAGGTTCTTCAACATCTATCAAGAACAATTTTTTGTGTGCACACTTATGCCCTTTGAAAAACTTTTCATCACAATTATAGCATAATCCTTGGGCACGAAATGCATCCATCTCTTCGGTGGTGAGGCGTTTGGGTGCAGTAGGTTTATTATCAGCTGGGTGTGGGATCTAGGAGGAATTGAAGGTCTATTGTGAGGAACTTTGATGGGCGTATTTGGGCAGAGAGTTTAGATTCGGCCAAACGGGCCAAACTGATAGCTTCCATCATAGTTCATGGTTTCAACATTTTTACTTTCGCTTAGAGTTCCACCTTCAAGCCACTGACATAACAACTATGGAAGAACCCTTCACTCAATCCTCTTGTCTTATTGGCCAATTTTTCAAATTGAGCTTGGTACTCTCGGACTGACCCTGTTTGTTGTAGTTTGGTCAAGGCTCCTGTAAAGTCCTCATACTCACTAGGACCAAATCGAGTGAGTAGTTGGGATTCAAAATCCTCCCAAGAGAGATTTGGGTAGGCAACACATAACCATTGAAATCAGTGTAGAGCCTCAGACTCCAAGTTAAAGGAAGCCATCTGGACTCGATGAAATACAAGTATATTATGAAGTCAAAAGAATTGGTCAACCCGACATAGCCACACATCAACATCCTTCCCACTAAATTTGGGAAAGTCCAATTTGGGCATTCTATAGGGTGGATCATGGTCATGATTCCTTGTAGAACTCTCAGCTTGGTATTCTGATTTGGGTGGTCCTCTTTTTAGTTTGCTGTCTACTTCTGTTAGTTCTTCTTCTAAGCATTTGCTAGTGGCCTCATGCTCTAGGCGAAGACCTTGAACTTCTTCCCTTATGGAGTGAAAAGTCGAGTTCAAGTTCTCAATGGCTTTTGTTAGGGATTCCAAGTGTTCTAGTTCTTTTTGGTGTCCATGGGTACCCTGGGCCATTTTTTAAACCTTTTGTGACCAGTTACTAAAAATAGAATTGAGTTTTTAGGACTTACTATTTTTAGTAAGTGCCCAAAAAAGTGCTTGGGTGCTATATATCAAAACGATCAGCTCAAGGAGGTGGTCACAATGAGCTATATCTCTCAACACTACTTTTTGGCACCCTAGACTTTTTTTTTAGTAAGTGCCCAACAAAGTGCTCGGGTGCTATATATCAAAACAATCAGCTCAAAGAGGTGGTCACAATGAGCTATATCTCTCAACACTACTTTTTGGCACCCCAGAATTTTTTTTTTTTTTAGTAAGTGCCCAAAAAAGTGCTCGGATACTATATATCAAAACGATCAGGTCAAGGAGGTGGTCACAATGAGCTATATCTCTCAACACTACTTTTTGGCACCCCAAACTTTTTTTTTTTTCTCCTGTTTTGCTGAGTCTAACGGTGTTTACAGTTTCTAATTCTGAGCTACAGAGCAAAAGTTGGGTACTGGAGCACTATCTATAACTGGCCTCATTTCATACTCAAGATTCTCTATATTGCATGTGACTGTTATGACAGTTATGTTCTGACCCTGAAGACTATGAATTCTGCCCTGACTATGCTGACCTCTTTGACCTGATTGACCTGATTGTGACTGCCACTATAAATTTGACTGTTATTTTCCAGACTGTCAACTTAAGTGTCACCCTCATGGCTTATCCCAAATGCATGTCCTTTCTATTATTTTTTTTAGTAGAGGACTTCTTTCTCATATGCTCACTTTTGAAATGCAGGTTTACGAACAAGGATGTTTGGATTTTTATTTTTTATTTTTTTGCGTTTTTTACAGGTTGAAGTTTTAATAGAACTAGGGAATGCTAAGTATAGGAGTATGTACCACCCATAGGCCCTCTAATATATCGACAATGATGAACAATAGTGTTTGGACCAATATTTTAGGCCACTACTCAAGGAGGATTCCACACATACCCTTGAGCACACTACGTGCCTCTCTGACAATACGGGAGGGTAATCGTCCAGGATGTTGTTAAGATCAATAAGACATAATTGCGGGCCTCTTCGATGGGGCAACCTCCTTCAATACTTCATTAATTTGCAAAAATATGGTTACATTGGTGCCTTTTCGGGTATTTAAGGAGTTTCCTTCCAATGTTGTCTTACATGCAAAATGCCACCTGGATTACATGCATAATGCCACCCGAATTACATGCATAGTGCCACTTTGAATTACATGCACAATGCCACTCGAATTACATGCATAATGCCACATGAATTACATGCACAATGCCACCTTACCTAACCTATCTACCATGTGTTACATAAAAAGGGTGACATTTGTCATAGGCACTACCTAAGCTAAAACTTAGAATATTACAAAATATTAATCATGGGTACTACCCAAGTTCACTAGGAATTATTACAATAGGGAAGTTATTACATTAAGGGTTAGGATGAGATCCTAACGGATGTTGTGTCCCATAGACTATGAGTAATACAAGGCCGAAGAGCTTCCTAATGGCTAAAAGTTTGTTTAATCCTAGATGGTCTCCCGATATACCCGAAGATACGTGGGAGCTCAAGTCCGTGCGCAAGTTCTATCTGAGGCCTGGGTATTGGAGCCTGATCACCCCTCACTTCACAAGACACTTTATGGGCTATCTAGCTTAGCCAATAACGACAGATCCTTAGCGATATTTTAAAACCCCTAGTACAGGGTTTCTACCTACTCAACTAAAAAAAAAAAAAAAATTGTCTAGAAAAAAAAAATGCATTGTATTTTTTTTGGATTTTTTTTAATAAGGAAAAACAAAAATGGGAAAAACACATAGAATTTATACCTAACAGGCGGATTGGATGGCAAGAATCATTGCAGTTGCAGCAGAACTTGGCCTTGGAAAGTGCTCTGATACCACTTGTTAAGATCCTGCTATAAAATAAACTCAAATAACACACTCTCACACGATTGCTTGGAAATAAACTCACATAAACATCATATTAATATAACAAAAATTTGCATAAAGGAACAATCTCACAATAAGACAGAATCCCAGGTCTCTTTGAGGGGGCAACCTCCTTCAATACTTCATTAATTTGCAAAAATATGGTTACATTGGTGCCCTTTCGGGTATTTAAGGAGTTTCCTTCCAAGGTTGGCTTACATGCAAAATGCCACCTGTATTACATGCATAATGCCACCCGAATTACATGCATAGTGCTACTTTGAATTACATGCACAATGCCACTCAAATTACATGTATAATGCCACACGAATTACATGCACAATGCCACCTTACCTAACCTATCTACCATGTGTTACATAAAAAGGGTGTCATTTGTCATAGGCACTACCTAAGCTAAAACTTAGAACATTACAAAATATTAATCATGGGTACTACCCACGTTCACTAGGAATTATTATATTATGGAAGTTATTACATTAAGGGTTAGGATGAGATCCTAACATGCAACACAACACAATATATTTTTCAATAATTTTACAAAAAAAAAAAATCATAAAAACACAAACATTTTGCATAATACATAATCAAAGGTGTTACCTCAGTAGCCTGCACTCCAGCTCTAGCCCTAGCTTCCACACCAGCTCCCTTTGTAGCCATAGATTCCACACTCCAAAGGCTTCACCTCACATTACTCAACTATCCTAGATGTATCTTCTCAAACTCTCAAATGCACAAATGAGCTTGGTTTCTCATTCTGTCAGCTATTTATAGCTGTTTCAGGCATCTTGAGATGCCCATGGGCAATTTTTGGTGTACTAAATCACCCATGGGTATTTGTAGAACAGCCAAACATTGACAAGCATTTTTGCAAACAAAACATACCTATGGTTTTTTGGTGATAAAATTGCACAAAAGACAAATTCTTTCAAAATAGTGGCTTTTCCCCACCAAATTAATCCAAATTGCATCCATGTATTTATTTCATCATTTTATCAGGGTTTGTGAATATTCCAACTAACTTGGTGATTGCAAAAATTTGCATCCATGCAATTCAGTAAGATGAAAGATCTACCATAAGGAAACTTGGTGATTTTCATCAACACATATCTCCTTGTTAGAAATCGTAATAAAATTTGGTACTTCACATTTTGTGTGAAATATTTTTGCAGAAAATTTGTCATTGATGGCCTAGTTTCTAGGGCTTAAAACATGAACAAAATCAAATCTCATCATTTCACATTTTCTTGATAGTCATCATGGTGATTGAATTTAGCTAGCATGATTGGTTTCAATCATAAGAATTATCTGATAGTCACTAGCTGACCCTTCGAGGTTGACTACTTTTATTTTTCTTTGCATATTTATCATTTGCATATCAATGATGTTGAAAGGCATATTCTTCGACAACATCGAATCACCCCAAATTTGGGGTAACCACATATGGTTCTGAATTTATTATAAATGGGATACACATTACATGATCATGGCATCCACACTTGGAAAAATTCCTTCATTTGTTGGGCAAAAATAGACAGATTTTCATCATACATTTTCACAAATACCTTCATCTGTTGGGGCAAAAACAGACACATTTTGCATCTCATCTCTCATAAATCCCTTCATCTATTGGGACAAAAATAAACACATCATATCACATCTTTCACCAATCCCCTTCCCACCATTGGGGCATGTTGGAGACAAAATTAAATCAACATCTGAAACCCCCAATTTTAAATTTTTGGTGAGAAGTTGACTTCCATATGATTGATTTGTGAAATTAACCTTAGTCACTTTTGGATTAATTTTATGACCATTGTTTTGTCCTATAAAAATCCACAAAGGTCAAAAATTTTATAAGCATCCACTACAAAGGTCAAATATTTAAAATACCCAACTTTTTATGATCCATGAATTTAATGTAAGCTTTCCTTTAAAAATAATTATCATAATTCACGGACCTAAGTCAAAATAATAAACCCCTAATTCCCAAGGTATCTAAAAGTTTTAATAAAATCATTTAAGGGACAAGGTAAGCACCATGGTCTAAAGTCTAAGAACCTAAGGTCTTAAGCCAAATGCTAATTGTTCTAAGGTATGCACCCCCTTTCATTAAATATCGAGCACCTTGAGGAGATCGAAGGGTAGCGCCCAGATCTTCCTTGATCGGACGGATGCACACACTCTAAGAGTCAATCCTTCAATGCCCCATGGTCAAAAGAGGTAAAAGCTAAGGTTTGAATGAAGGTCTTAATTAAAGCCTTGAGGGTATGCACCCCCTTGAATTAAACATCGAGCTATTTTAAGAAATCCAAGGGCTGCACTCGATTGTGGTCAAATCGGGTGGTCGTGCTCATTTGAAACTCGTCAAGTATCATTAAATGGGTTAAATTTTGATTAAAATTGCTAAGCTAGATTAGAAAGGGTCTAATACATCGCTAATCCCTTCCCCTTCCTACTAATGCAAGATTTATTTTTGGTTATTAAGTTAATAGGTCATGGAGGATCCAACGGTTGCATCCAACTCACATCTAATCTGAGAGAAGTGCTCGCTTCAAGTAAACAAAGGTAAATCTATTGGTAAGACCAAGTCAATACCTGATTAGTAAAATTTAATCATATTTAGTGAGGGCCCTAACATGTTACTAATCATCCCCTTTCACTTAAACAAGGTTAATGAAAATTAGTAGCATGCATTTTTTGGTTACCTAACTTGCAGGTTACAAAGATCCACGACTGCGCTTGATCGAGAGTCAATTCGATGGATGCACTTTTACCATGAATCACCAAGGTTAGTTTAAATTTATTACTCGCACTCATGATTAAAGCATGTGCAGAACCGAGAAATATCAATGGACACACCATCACTAAAGATGATCCAACAATAATGTGTGTCTCAAGATGACCAACCATTAAAAAAAATCCCTGCTCAAGTCAAAGATAAACACCCCGTGTTCAAATAGATCTGATGGTTGCGCTTGAGCCTGGTTGATCCAATGGTCGCACTCCAAGAAAGTTGCTCAGATATTAAAAGAGGGCTTTTTCAAATCAATGGGATCTGACGGTCACGTGCAATCAAGAAAGATCCAATAATGGTGCTTCGCTCAAAGGACAAATCAAAGCTAATGAAATCAATGGATGTGCTTGATCCCACCTAGATCCAATGATTACAATTTTACAAAGCCATAAAATGTTGAAAAGTCAAAAAGCTAAAGTGAATTGATGGCTATGCTTGAACTAGCTCAGATTCAACGATGGTGCTTTATTTAAAAACCATTATAAACCAAAGGGAAATCAATGACCATGTTTCAACCCATCGAGATCTAATGGCCACAATTTAATCAAGGATATATAAAGGATAAAATGGAATCCAATGATAGTGCTCAATCCAAGTAAATATCCTATGGTTGTAATCTCATGTAGCTATCAAGGGTTGACAAGTCGTATAAAGACAAAATGGGATCCGACGGTCGCGTGCTATCAGGAAAGATCTGACGGTAGCGCTATTCAGAGCAATCATCCATTAAAAATGGTACCATGATGGCTTAATCTGATGGACATGCTCATCTTCACTCTCATCCAATAGCTGCACCTGATCGAGGCCATCAAAGGAAGATAGAGCCTGATAAGAAGCACATGCAACACTTCCAGAATCTAATGATAGCGGTGAATCCCGACCAGATTCGACGGTCGTGCGTAACCAAATTTACCTGGATGATTAAAGATATGGTTTATTTCGCCAATGGAAAATTAATTGAGATTAATAATGGGTCTAAACATGTGATAATGACCCCTTCTCTTCAATAAACACTGACATAGGTTTGGGGTGATCAGACGAATGCGCATAATCACATATGTGATCGAACGGTGAGTTATCTAGCAAGGTAAGCAAGACATTAAGGGGTGAGCATTAGCCAAAGGTTAGTAATTTCTAAATCACTGATAAATTAATATTCAAAAAAATATGAAAGCCTTAATCTAACGATTATTATGAAATTGATTAATCAATAAAATGCTAGGATATCCTCTATAATGTGCATAACCACCATTGACATACATCCTCCATATTATAGGGCTAACATTCTTGCAGGTTCGAAGGTATCAAGCATAGGTATGCAATGCGAATCCCATCCAACGGTCATCATCAGTTGATGGATCCAATGGGCACACATTCCAATAACCAAATCTGATGATAGATCCCTAAGATAATCACCACCATGTTAATGGTGTAACTATTTTCGAAGTCGAATGTCTTTCAAGACCAAAAGGGTCGAACACTTTCTCACGAAAAGCCACCACCACCACATTTGTATTTCCATGTCAGAGGGACAATCAGTTCAGTAACCAATAGGGGAACTGTGAATGATTGCGAGTACATAGATCAAAGTCCCCATGGATGTGCAGGACGAGGAAAGCCACCTAACATAACTATCCGACATTAGAAAGAGACACTTTGGTGAATCTCCATTGGCAAATTTGAAAAGGCAATGGGTGATGCAATATTAATGACAAGGTATGCGAGGACAGTAAACCCACTTCACCATCAAGTATTTAAAATCACCATATCAAACGACCTTACCACCCTGGTAATATTGAGCAAAGAACTGGTTTGAAAGAGCATAAAGTGAGTCGAGACTCGAGAATTTCATTTCAGTGAGCTAGGACAATTGCCAAGAGTAAGATGGAGGATTGGGAAACTACTTTCATGCCCAAAGATATAGAAGAAGTAGTAAAATTCATCACAAACCAGTTGCCTTATGTTGAGCTCCCCGGACCAGCCATGCCTGGGAGTACGATGTATGATTTCGCCCAGAAAAGTGGGCCCGATAAAAAGCTCACTCCTGCACAATAGTATGAAATTGAAAATACTTGCATCCAAAGTTTTGCTCGCACAATGGAAAATGATGACAGAGCCCCTTGGTTGCTAGCAGATCTATTTCACAAAGCAAGGAGACTACAACATAAGGGTTTTCCCAGGAGTACTAGGTGGACCAGTAATCTAGGAAAGTTGATATGTCCAAGGGTATACTACTCCTCTGACTTGTTAGCCTGGTTAGCTGTGGCATACGATGAGAAAACCAGGACATTTTGAGATAATAGAGACATACCAGTATTCAGTATCATGGCTAGACACATCACTCAAGTCTTCAAACTGGCACCCACCAATACTCGGCTGATTAAATAGGTAATTGAAAGACAGTCTCAAATGTTAACAAATTTAGATATTTTTAAATCATTTTTTGAAGAGCATGAGAAAATAGTCGATAAGTTTCCCATAAAAAAATTGCTTTCAAACCATGGGTCCGAGATTTTTGTGATATGGCTAACATTGTTCTAGGAGTACAAGACCTCAGTGTAGTGGGTAGGAAAGTGTTACATTTAGTAGCACAGTGTAACCAAGAAATAGGCACCCCAATTTATGCCTGGGAGCAAGAATTGAGTGATCAGATGCACTCAAAGATGTCAGAATTAAAGGAAGCTATTTTAAAACAAAGATAAGAGATGCCTATGTTTTCTAACTACTCCATCCTCATACACCTACTGGCGGGACAATTAGGAGAGGAAAGTTGAAAAAGGGTAGGAGCTATTGAGAGTCCTTACGTCCAGACCAGTTTTTGGAGGATACACGAAGGTCGTACTCACATGGGTTGGTTTTGTGATATTTTCATGATTGAAATTCACTGGATTCTAACTGGTTTCCTCCCTGAGAGATTAGGGCCTGGGGTGAGAGCTTTTATAAAGGAAAAGGACATAGGATATTACTTCTTCTCTGAGGGGTTCACATACATTCGGCTCTATGGAGCTAAGATCCCCCCTAAAATGTTGCCTATGTATTGTCCTTTATCTCTCGCTGCCCTAGAGCTGTGCAGACAGGTGGCCGAAGAGGCTAAAATGAGACTGGTGAAGAAGCACGATAGAGTTCCATGGCTCAGTGTCCCTTGTAAATTTGGAAGTTATATATTTATAGGGTATCCAACTTTACTCAAGGGGATGTATGATTTAGACCTCATGGATTTTGAAGAGATAACTTGGAGGCCTTACGATCCAGATAAGAAGTATGAGAAGTTAATGAAAAATCATGATTACGCCTGGGTCGAGCATAGGAGAGATGCTTACGAAGAAGAATTATTAGATGCTATAGAAAAGGGGAAAGATTTGAAGATAGTATGGGATAAGTACCCCTTTGAAGAAAGGGGTAATTCACAAGTGCAGAAAGCCTATGATTACCCCCCTAAATTGCTTTCAGTTAGAAGAATTTTAGTGGAATCTGTTGCCCCCTCTTACCAGAAGCCACCCAAGAAATCAGAGAAGACCCCTTATTAGAATTGATAGAATATCAGGGTATTGATCAAATGGAAGTCACTATGAGCTCTATAGATGTTGTAGAACAACAAGTACGAGCCCCTGATGATACTCGCCTCAGAATAGAGGCAACACCCAACACTTCCCAAGAAGTCTCTGAAAGCCTGAGTACAGCAAAAGGAAAGGAAGTAGTTGTTGCACCTATTCAAGAGCTGACTTCTCCCTAGTAGGCTATAGTTCCAATTTCTAGCCAGCTATTAGCAGTAACTAGTGTGATGAAGTTAGCTCCCAGAGCCATTCCCAGCTCTTTGAAGATAAAGGACAAGGAGATAGAAATTCCATCAGTAATATAGATGAATATGAGAAGAGCAGGTGGATTTGGAGGCATCTTCAGGGATCTCAAAGTTAAGAAGCAAACAACTTTATCTACTCTAGAAGCAAAGAAGCCTAGGCTATCACTGCCCTCCATGAATGTTGTGTTGGAGAGATCTGAAGAACAAATAGTTTTTAGTGCTGCCGAGGAGCATGAGCTACAAATGGTAGCAGGAATGGGAGGTAGGGGAGATGATTCTGCAGCCAGAGTAGAAATAGAAACTCCCAAATCAGATATGGTAGAGGTACACATACCTACCCTACAAGACCCTATTGTTCTCAAAGTTGATGAGAGAACTGGAGGAATTTCAGTTCATGGAAAAGAAGGTGATATGGTCAGGGTAGCCAAAGCAGTACAAGAGCAAACTTTAGACCAGCTACACCAGAGCAATACATAATTGAGAAGCCAACTAGAAATAAGTGATAAAGAAAAAGTAGAGATGCAAGCCTTAATAAATAAGTTGAAGGAAGAGTTGGCATAGAAGAACACCCTAGTAGCACAGTCCCCCTTGGTGGTAAGAATCCTCAATTACACATACTATTTGAATACAATAAAAAGGGAGATGTCAATTAAAATTTGAGACAATATCAAGGGGATCACTGAGATGTTCAGGTAGATAAAGGTAATTAGAATCACTACTCAAGAAATGGAAAGCCTGATTTTCCAATGGGAAAAAGACTTTGAGGTCATCCGCCCTACCCTTGACTTAATGTCAGAGTATTTCGAGGATATGCAGAGCAAATAAGTGCTACTAAATGATGGTATTGAAATCAAGTGTAATATTGAATTCATGAAAGCAACTATGTTTGGATCAAACAAAGAAAGATGGCTCAATACTGTTGCAGAAATGTTTACTCTGTTAGATGACATAACAGAGAAATTGGCAGATATTGGGTTATCATTGGAGGAGTTCTTAAACTCTGCTAGTATTGAAGACCTCCTTAAAGATAAAATAGAAGACTTTGATTGTGAGTCGGATGATGAACCAGAAATGACCAGGCAAACAACCTTCTTGGTGAATACTGTGGAGATGTTGATCACCCAATATGAAAAGAGTAAAAGTTATATTAGCATACAAAAAATAGGATTTTATAGGAAATGAATATGTTGAGGTTTTCTGTAACTTTTAACACTGATGCCTGGAGAATGATTGGAAAATAGATCAGATGGCTACAATAGGGCAAAAAAGGAAAAGAAATTAAAATATGCAACCTACAACTAGAAATGAGTTCACCCCCTAGATATGAAGAACAGGTTGTACAAAAAGGGGAAATGCCCAAGGCAGAAGGTCAATCAGATGATCAACAAGAAACCAAAAAAGGAAGGACCAAGGAGGGAAGCCCTCAATGCACTGATATCATCGGTTGAATGAATCAAAACCAAAAAGGGCCAAAGAAAGGTGTATGGTATGAATAAAAAGAAATAATGGAAGCCAATTGTACCATTTTTGGAAGATAAATCAGGAGATGACAAGTGTAAGGCCAGGATCAGGTCAAAAATAATAGATTCAAGAACCAGAAGCTATAAAGGGAAGCATCCAGGGCCAGAATCTGCATCAAGCATTAGAGATAGCATTTTTTCTAAGAGGTATACTTGAGTGCCCTTTTGAGTTGTGTTGTTGTATTCCCTTCTGTGTCTTTTTTCTTGCTCATTCCTCATTCCTCCCATTACTATGCAGGATTTTGATAGGAAAGTGCTCAAGAAGCTGAGATCATTTCCAGATCTATTGAGCTTGAGGTTCAGAGACTCTATTGTTACCATATTGGAACAAGAAGAGTAGAAGAGTTATGTTACATCATTTGAACAAAATTTCTTCATTGTATTGATGTATTTCTTTGAAAAATAGAGTTAAATGGCATTCTACCAACTCTGCATATAATATTCAACGAAATCAATACAATTTTGAGTCTCATTTTTATTAATTCTTTGTCTCGATACTATGTGTTATTATGTAATGTGTTACATTATTTGAATGTGTTATGTACGTTTCTCTCATTGGCCAATTGTTATGTCTATTATGATATTCGAATGAATGTGATAGTGCCAATTCTTTCTCAATCCCTTTCATTCTTTTCATTTTATAAGTGTTGTTAAATTGCTATAATAGCCCAATGAATCTAGGCACCGGTCTACATAAGGCATAATAATGGTTATTTTCTTTGCTTGGTCATTTTAATACATCTAGTGTATTATTCTAATCTGGAGTGTGTAATATTTGTAATATCATAAATTACCATTTGGGGTTTCCTTACCCATTCTATAGTTTTTCTTTAGCAATAGTTGTTTTTAATCAGAATAAAGAGGCAGGTTGACCAGAGCCTATAATAGCTCATTGGTTTCAAATGATTTCTTGTAGCATGACAATCGTACCCTATGGATGCAAGAAATGGTTCCAACAATTTTTTGGTATTGTTGTTGGGGAGGACTTATTAATTAGACGATTTGTCTTTTAAAATTTTTCTTTCAAACGACTATATTTTAATCAATGAGCGACCAATAGGAATAAAGAACCTGCATCTTGATTTTTATGACTTTTTACGTTCTTTATTTTATTTTTCCCGTAGTTTTCAATTGTATTTTGAAGTGTTTTTACATTTCTTGATTTTCTTGAATTTTCTCCAAGAACCTTTCCTTGTGAGGTTGAGAGTTAAGAATCAAGCAATCTTGATTATACATTCTGTTCTTTCTACACTACCCATGTTGGCGACTCTATCTGGACGAACCCAAAAATCAAAAATCAAGGAAGAAAGAGCAGAACATGTTGGCGCACACCAGGAGAAGCGGTAAGGAGCTATTCCTAGAATTTGAGAACCTTGAGGTACTTACCTATAATCAGAGAATTCCACTTCTTAAGAATATTGTGCATGAAAGTAAATCTTGTCCTACAATTAAGAGATACGTAAGGAAAAATAAAGAACAAAATATTATTGATGTTGATATCTCTGTAGATAAAAATTTGAATTCTATTGTAGAAGATACATGTGATTATTCTCATTGCCCTACTAATAGTAATACTATGGTAGATAATCCATTAGATTATATTCAGGCCACCCAGACCCATATCTCGTAGGCATTATTGCTATAAATTTAAATCCCATTATACCTACAGTAATAATGGCCCAGCAAATCAGCAAAATCAAAATCAAAATAATGTCCATTTGTGGAGAACTAATAGATACAGGCCATTTGTTTTACCTACAAATCTTAATGCCTTACCTAATAAAGCCCACAAATACCTCCCAAAGTTCTTAGGAAATAATGCGGTAACTGGAGAAGACCATATCAAAAGTTTTCTATATCCAATGGATAGTCTAGAAGTAGAACATGAAGATGTAGTCTTAAGACTATTTTTACAAACCTTGGAAAAAGATGCTAGAGAGTGGTTTAATTCTCTCCCTGATAATGATATCCTAGATTTCACCAAAATGGAAGCTATTTTTCTAAAGAAATTATGGTGAAAGAAAAAATGAACAATCTCTGTTAACTGATTTAGCCACTATGAAGAAAAAGGAAAATGAGGTTGTTAGTGATTTTAATAGAAGGTTCTCAAAAACCAGAAATAAAATCCCTGCCAACCTTAGGCCTAGTGATATTCAGTCCATTTGCTTTTATAAAAATGCTTTTCAAGGAGAGTTTAACTATGAGTTGAGGCAGGAACAAGCCACTACCATTGATAGTTGTATGGAGAAAGCAATGGATATAGAAAGAAACATGCTTGATAGTGGTAATATGAAGCCTTACTCTCTAGAAGTCAATCTACTTGAGAGAAAGCCCAAAAGGGTAGCATTTGATATACAAAGAAGAACTAAAATAGATCCAATGGAAAAATTGACTAATCAAATGGTTGAGATGTTCAATACCATGAACAACAAGTTAGCAAGAATTGAAAGAAATAATAGTAATAATGGTGAGACATCACAAACAGAATGACCATATGTTGATAATCACCCTCCTTTTAAGAAAAATTTCAATAGAAATTGGGGAAACAATAATGGCCCTGAAGAAGGAAATAGGAGTAGGAATAATGGAAACAATAACTAGAAAAATAGAGAATCTGACAAAGATCAGAATAGTGTTCCTAACCCTATACCATCTGCCAACATAGCAGAAGGTTTTCCCTATTTTTGCTCTACTTATGATGCACCTCATAACCCTGATGCATGTGGAATACACCTAAGTGATCAACGCAATGTAGATTTACATGATGATTCAGAGGATGATATAAGAATTAATGTCTGCTGGTCTCTAGAAGATGAATCCAGAGAAAGGTTGTTTGAAGAAAATATGGATAAGTATTCTTCAAATCATCATCCTCAGATTTTTGTAGCTGAAGGTACTAAGATCTTGCAAAAACCACATGAGTCAAGATATGATAAAATGAAGCAAGGGAAACTAATCCCCACTGCTAAGGAAGTGGAAGAATTAGAAGCTACCAATACTCTGAGTTTAAGAAACAGAACTGTCCCTGACAGAACGAAAAAAGCTTCAACAAGTGAAATAAGAAAATAAAATTTCACAAATAAGAATATTAGTAAAGAGAAAACTGATAGAACCTTCAAAAATATTATTCTTGAGATAGTAGAATTAGAAGAAGAGACATCCAAAGAGGAAAGCAACAGACCACTGGATATAAAAAATATAGAATTTGATGTTGGGTCAGAACTCAGTAAACATAAGGTTAACATCACATTTGGAGAGCTTATGAAAGTTCAGCAATACAGAGAACAAGTCTGCAGAGCATTTGGACTAGTTGAACAAAAAGAAGATCCAACTTGCCATGTTGCTAGACAAAATCAACATGATACAAGATCACCATCCTCTATCAAACCCTTCTATGTATCATTAAGGTATAATTCAGATGAAGGAGAAAGGTATGTGATTCATAATTGTATGCTAGACAATGGAGCCTCACATAATATCATGCCCAAATTAATAGCTGACCAAATGGGGTTAATCTGTACAAGAGATTCTGCCCTTGTTTCTGTAATGGATAGTAGACAAATTCCTTGTGTAGGGGTGATAACTGGATTATTGGTTTTTCTAGACCAACACCCCAAAAAGGGCATAGTAATGGACATTGCAGTAGTTGATGTTGACCCTTTCTTCTCACTATTACTCAATAGACATTGGGTAGAACAACTGGGAGGTTCAATCCAATTGGATTGGTCCTATGCTACTATCCCAATAATAGATAAAGAAAACGTAATCTTATGAAGGGAACCATTTAACAAACACTCCGTAGAGTTAATTCAAACATATGAAACCATGATAAATTTAGTGAACTTTATGGAAGAAAAAGGGATGGGAGTTTACTCCATATGGCATAACCCATTCCTGGTGGAAGTACCAGAAGCAAAGAACATGGATCCAAAAGTTATGAAAATGGTAGATGTTGAATCAGATAGAGTATTAACTCAAGAAATATGGACCATGTCTTTTGATGGAGCTAAGTCCCAATCTGGAGCAGGTGCAGGAATTAATTTGACAGATATAAAAGGAAACTACCTTGGTATCCCTTACAGACTAGAATTCCCTTGCACCAATAATGTAGCTGAATATGAAGCTTTATTGCTAGGGTTGAGAAAAGCAAAAGAATTAGGCATTAACTACTTAACTGTAATAGAGGATGTTGAACTAATTATACAACAAATCAAAGGTAAATATCAGACCAAACATCCTAGGCTAAAACAATATAAAAATGCAGTATTAGAAGAAATTGAAAAATTCTTAGCTTTTAATATCTCATTTATTCCAAGGGAACAAAATCATGTTGCAGATCTTTTAGCTGTAAATGCCTCAGGCCTAGATCATCCAGAAATAACTACATAATATATGGATAGGTTCCCAACTATTTTAGTTTATAAACCCTCTGTGCCAGATAACATAGTTTACTTACAGGTCTTTCAAGATGATGTGGATATAAAGGATTTCATGACTTTGCAAAATCAGTATGTAGATATAATCTATGATGAAAAATATGAAGACAAGCTAAAAGATCAAATAGGTGAACCAGTAGAAGTAATCCAGTTGAAAACAAATAGAATACCCAAAGGATTGGTTTCTTTAGAGAGTCTATTTGATGATTTTGACAAAGCTTACAAGCCTTTACGTAGAGAAGTAATATCTGAAGACATTAACATTGGTACAATGAGAGAGCCTAGAATAGTGAAGGTAGATATGGCCTTGCCAACAAAAGAAAAGGTTGGATACATCAGTTTCTTAAAGAAGAATAAGGAACATTTTGCTTGGACTTATGAAGACCTTAAAACCTTCAAAACAGATGTGATGACACACATAATACCCTTGAAGGAAGATTCCAAGCCATTTAGACAGAAACAGAGGAAATATAACCCTACTCTACACCCAATAATGCAAAAGGAGGTACAAAAATTATTGGATTCCAAAATAGTCAGAAAGGTAAGATTTTCTTCTTGGATATCCAATTTAGTACCAGTAAAAAAAAAAATGGTGATATTAGACTCTGTGTAGACTTCAAAAATTTAAATAAGAGTTCATTAAAAGACAATTACCCATTGCCCAATATGGAACAACTGTTGCAAGCAGTAGTTGGTTCATCTAGATTATCCCTGTTGGATGGATTTTTTGGATACAATCAAATTCAGATAAATCTAGAAGATAGACATAAAACAACATTCACTACACCTTGGGGCACATTTGAATATTTAAGAATACCTTTTGGCCTGATGAATGCAGGTGCTACTTTTTAGAGAGCAATGGACTTTGCCTTCAAAGGATTAATGTTCAAAATAGTAGTTGTATACTTGGATGATATCACAATATTTTCTAAGAATCTAGAAGATCACTTAGAACACTTAGCTACAGTTTTTGCTCAGTGCAAAGAATTTGGAATTTCTCTAAATCCCAAGAAGTGCATATTCGGGACTACACAAGGAAAATTGTTAGGTCATATAGTTTCAAAAAAGGGAATAAGCATTGACCCAAAAAGAATAGAAGTTATTTCCAAAATTCCTCCTCCCAAGAACTTAAAAGGAGTCAGGTCATTCTTTGGCAAAATAAATTTTGTTAGAAGATTTGTCCCAAATTTTGCAGAGATGACCAAACCCATAAATGACATGGTTAAGAAAACTGGAGAAATAAAATGGATAGTAGAAAATATGGAAGCATTCAATAGGATAAAAGAAGCCATTTCTATTACTCCAGCCCTAAGTTGCCCTGATTATTCTAAAGACTTTAACATTTATTCATATGCATCTGAACATTCAATTGTTGTAGTTCTTTCCCAAAAATATGATGAAAATAATGAAAGGCCAATAGCCTTCATGAGTTTAGGTCTGAAAGGAGCACATATTAAATATACCCTACTAGAAAAGCATGCTTATGTAGTTGTTCAATCTTTAGAACATTTCAAAGGTATATTCGGTTCAAACAAAGTTTATTGTTGCATCCCTTTCATAACAATAAAATATATTTTTACCCAATTTGAGCCATTAGGAAGGCCAACAAGATGGATGGTGAAACTTTTGCAATATGATGCTGAATTCAAAATAGTCAAAACTATAAAAGGATAGGGCTTAGCCAAATACCTAGCATATAAAGGAGAGGACTCTAATAATGTCATCACAATAGATGAAATGCATGATAATAGGAGAATCAATAATGGAGAATGTAAATGGTATGATGAAATTCTAGCATATTTACAAACTCTATCTTTTCCTAGAGATATATCAACAAATAGAATGAGGTCAGTAAAGCTTCAAGCTCAAAAATATCATGTGCAAGATGGTGTGCTTTATTGGAAGCACCTTGATGGAGTGTTATTAGTCTATTTATATGAAAATGAAGTCCCAAAAATAATTAATGAATTCCATGATGGTTTCTGTGGAGGACATTTTTCTCCAAAAGCCACAACTAATAAAATAATGAGAGCAGGATATTATTGGCCTTCCATTTTTAAGGATGTATATAAATATGTTAGGAACTATCATAACTACCAAGTTTTTGTAGGAAAGAAGCAACTGGCAGCCATGCCCCTCAAACCAGTAATCATTGAAGCACCATTCACCCAATGGGGCATTGACCTAATTGGAGAGATCAAGCCTAATTCATCAGGCCAACACAAGTGGATCATAACTACTATGGACTACTTCACCAAGTGGGTAGAGGTTGCTCCTTTAAGAACCTCCACAACTACCACCATTATCAAATTCTTGGAAGAAAATATTCTAACCAGGTTTGGAGTTCCTCAAAAACTGGTAACAGATAATGGGCAGTATTTTGTTTCATATGAAATGGTAGAATTTTGTGCTAACTATGGAATTGAACTCTCACATTCTGCTAATTATTACCCCCAAGGGAATGGTCTTGTTGAGTCATCAAATAAAAATGTAATAACTAGAATAAAAAGATCATTGGGTAAGAACAAAAGGGGATGGGATAGTGAACTAAAATTTGCTCTTTGGGCTGATAGGTTGTCTGTCAAAAGAAACACAGGAAGGACTCCCTATGAAATGGTATATGGAGAGAAAGCCTTATTACCCTCAAGAATAGAAAAATTGGCACTTTCCCTCTTGTTGCAAGATCATGAAGACCCCAAACCCTTACAAAGAAGGCTAGACCAAATTGTCCTGTTAGAAGAGCAAAGAAGAGAAACCCTTAATAGAATGATGGAACAAACTCAGAAAACTATGAAATTGTTTAATAAGAAAGCCAAGGGTACTCCTTTCTCTCAAGGAGATATAGTCATCTATTGGGACCCTAAAAATGATAAGCATGGTGAAAAGGGAAAACTCGAACCTAAATGGATTGGTCCATACCAGATAGCCCATGTTATAGGTCAAAATACTTACAAATTGCAGACTTTGCAAGGAGAACTAATGGCTATCCCTATTAATGGCCAACACCTCAAGATGTACAATCCCTGTTGAAGGACCTAAAATATATATAATAATAATAATAAAATAGAAAATCAAAAACCCCAAAAACAGAGTGATGTGTTTTATTGTTATTTTGTTTACCAGATAAGCTTTTCTTTTCTTGTTGGTATATTTCTGAGTTTACTTGTTTCACATAGTATTCTTAGTTTGATGAGTATACATTACTATTGGTTCCTCCAAAAATAAATAAGAAGAAAGGAGATTTATTTTAGACTTTGATGATGTTTACAATTTTTCAAATATGAATGTTTATGCAATGGTCATATGATATGAGATAAAATAGAATGAAATCAAAGTTGATTGAAACACCATGTTAAGGCCTCACATTATAAATGATACTTAAGGTGATTTCAAGGTCCAAGGAATAGAGTTATCTTTGAGAAGGTGGTTGAGCTAAAAATCATTACACTCATCCTTTTTAGCTAGAAACTAATCCTCAACTCAGGCATACTCATTGCACAATTTTCTTATATCAAAATACTTCTCAAATGAGAAAGAAAATCAAAATAACGCAAGTTGAGTCACTACCTGAGATATCTTGGAAAACCTCTACCGAGGCTATAGATGCTTGACTAGCAGTAGAGTAAAATCGGATGGGATTAGAAGCAACTCCACCGAGGCTATAGATGCTTGACTGGCAGTGGAGCCCTGTAGAATGGTGAAAATATTTAAGAGTGAAATCATACATTAGGCTTAACTATTTTTCTCAAATATGGCAAAGTTCTAGAAGACTTAGGAATCAAAATGAATGCACAAACACACACATGGGCCAAAGCATGATGGAACAAATAGCTTTGAAAAATTATGTGTAATCATATCCTATGACTTAGCTAAAACAAACATAACAATATATCTAAAAAACTCATCTGTTTCTAAAATTTTGACCCTAGTTTCCAAATTGAATAAAAGGAATTACAGTTTTCAATGCTCTATTACTTTGATATTATGTTGTAATTACAGTTTTTCAATTTAAAAGTTGTTATGTTTTGTTTTTCAAGCTTTACTTATCAGTCTTGATGATTTGAAATTTTGTCCAAGATTGCAATAAAACCAGGAGATTCTATAATTCTCAAGTGCCTCATGTTTTCAGCACATTGTCCCAGTCAAAGCCTATGTTGGAGCCAAAATTGACTCAACATCTGAAACCCCCAATTTTAAATTTTTGGTTTCAATAAAATTAGCAAAAGTTGCTAGCCTTTGTTGCATTTTCATCTAAGAAGTTGACTTCCATATGTTTGATTTATGAAATTAACCTTAGCCATTTTTGGATTGATTTTATGACCATTGTTTTATCCTATAAAAATCCATAAAGGTCAAATTATATAAACATCCACTACAATGGTCAAATCATTAAAATACCCAACTTTTTAAAGTTTTATGATCCATGAATTTAATGTAAGCTTTCCTTTAAAAATAATTAGCATAATTCACAAACCTAAGTCAAAAGAATAAACTCCTAAGTTCGAAGGTATCTTAAAGTTTTAATAAAATAATTTAAGGTATAAGGTAAGTGCCATGGTCTAAAGTCTGAGAACCTAAAGTATTAAGTGAAATGTTAATTGTTTCTAAGGTATGCACCCCCTTTCATTAAATATCGAGCACCTTGAGGAGATCGAAGGGTAGCACCTAGATCTTCCTTGATCGGATGGATGCGCACACTCTAAGAGTCAATCCTTCAATACCCCATGGTTGAAAGAGGTAAAATCTAAGGTTTGAATGAAGGTCTTAATTAAAGCCTTGAGGGTATGCACCCCTTGAATTAAACATCGAGCTATTTTAAGAAATCCAAGGGTTGCGCTCGATTATGGTCAAATCAGGTGGTCGCGCTCATTTGAAACTCATCAAGTATCATTAAATGGGTTAAATTTTGATTAAAATTGCTAAGCTAGATTAGAAAGGGTCTAATACATCGCTAATCCCTTCCCCTTCCTACTAATGCAAGATTTATTTTTGGTTATTAAGTTAATAGGTCATGGAGGATCCAACGGTTGCATCCAACTCACATCTAATCTGATGACAATGCTTGTTTCAAGTAAACAAAACATGCATTTTTGGTTACCTAACTTGCAGGTTATAGAAGATCCATGATTGCGCTTGATCGAGAGTCAATCCGATGGATGTGCTTTTACCACGAATCACCAAGGTTAGTTTAAAGTCATTACTCGCACTCATGATTAAAGCATGTGTAGGACTAAGGAATATCAATGGATGCACCATCACTAAAGATAATCCAATGGTAATATGTGTCTCAAGATGACCAACCATTAAAAAATCCCCGCTCAAGTCAAAGACAAACACCCTATGTTCAAACAGATTTGACGGTTGCGCTTGAGCCTGGTTGATCTAACGGTCGCACTCCAAGAAAGTTGCTCAGATATTAAAAGAGGGCTCCTTCAAAAAATAATCAATGAATATCGATGGTCGCGTGCAATCTAGAAAGATCCAATGGTGATGCTTTACTCAAAGGATAAATCAAAGCTAATGAAATCAACGGATGCGCTTGATCCTACCTAGATCCAATGGCTATGATTTCATGAAGCCATCAAAGGTTGATAAGTCAAAAAGCTAAAGTGAATTGATGGTTATGCTCGAACTAGCTTAGATCCGATGGTGGTGCTTCGTTTAAAAACCATTATAAACCAAATGGAAATCAATGACCATGTTTCAACCCATCGAGATCTAATGGCCATAATTTAATCAAGGATATATAAAGGATAAAATGGAATCCAATGATAGTGCTCAATCCAAGTAAAGATCCTATGGCTGCAATCTCACATAGCTATCAAGGGTTGACAAGTCGTATAAAGATAAAATGGGATCCAACGATCGCATGCTATCGAGAAAGATCTAACGATGGTGCTTTTCAAGCAATCATCCATTAAAAAGGGTACCATGATGGCTTAATCTGATGGATGTGCTCATATTCACTCTCATCCAATGGCTATGCCTGATCGAGGCCATCAAAGGAAGATAGAGCCCGATAAGAAGCACATGACACTTCCAGAATCTAATGATAGCGGTGAATCTCGACCAGATCCGATGGTCATGCATAATCAAATTTACCTGGATGATTAAAGACATGGTTTATTTCACCAATAAAAAATTAATTGAGATTAATAATGGGTCTAAACATGTGATAATGACCCCTTCTCTTCAATAAACATTGGCACAGGTTTGGGGTGATCGGACGAACGTGTAGAATCACATATGTGATCGAACGGTGAGTTATCTAGCAAGGTAAGCAAGACATTAAGGGGTGAGCATTAGCCAAAGGTTAGTAATTTTCAAATCACTGATAAATTAATATTCAACAAAATATGAAAGCCTTAATCTAATGATTATTATGAAATTGATTAATCAATAAAATGCTAGGATATCCTCTATAATGTGCATAACCACCATTGACATACGTCCTCCATATTATAGGGCTAACATTCTTGCAGGTTCAAAGGTATCAAGCGTAGGTATGCAATGTGAATCCCATCCAATGGTCATCATCAGTTGATGGATCCAATGGGCACACATTCCAATAACCAAATCTGATGATAGATCCCTAAGATAATCACCACCATGTTAATGGTGTAACTATTTTTGAAGCTGAATGTCTTTCAAGACCAAAAGGGCCGAACACTTTCTCATGAAAAGCCACCACCGCCATATTTGTATTTCCATGTCATAGGGACAATCAATTTAGTAACCAATAGGGGAACTATGAATGATTGCGAGTACATAGATCAAAGTCCCTACGGATGTGCAAGACGAGGAAAGCCACCTAACATAACTATCCGACATTAGAAAGAGATGCTTTGGTGAATCTCTATTGGTAAATTTGAAAAGGTAGTGGGTGATGCAATATTAATGACAAGGTATGCGAGGATAGTAAACCCACTTCACCATAAAGTATTTAAAATCACCATATCAAATGACCTTACCACCCTAGTAATATTGAGCAAAGAACTGGTTTGAAAGAGCAAAAAGTGAGCCGAGACTTGAGAATTTCATTTCAGTGAGCTAGGACAATTGCCAAGAGTAAGATGGAGGATTGGGGAACTACTTTCATGCCCAAAGATATAGAAGAAGCAATAAAATTTATCATAGACCAGTTGCCTTATTTCGAGCTCCCCGACCAGCCGTGCTTAGGAGTACGATGTATGATTTCACCTAGAAAAGTGGGCCCGGTAAAAAGCTCACTCCTGCATAGCAGTATGAAATTGAAAATACTTGCATCCAAAGTTTTTCTCGCACAATGGAAAATGATGATAGAGCCCCTTGGTTGCTAGCAGATCTATTTCACAAAGCAAGGAGACTACAACATAAGGGTTTTCCTAAGAGTACTAGGTGGACCAGTATTATGGAAAGTTGATATGTCCGAGGGTATACTACTCCTCCAACTTGTTAGCCTGGTTAGCTGTGGCGTATGATGAGAAAACCAGGATATTTCGAGATAATAGAGATAGACCAGTATTCAGTATCACGGCTAGACACATCGCTCAAGTCTTCAAACTGGTGCCCACCAATACTCAGCTGATTAAATAGGTAATTGAAAGACAGTCTCAAATGTTAACAAATTTAGATATTTTTAAATCATTTTTTGAAGAGCATGAGAAAATAGTCGATAAGTTTCCCATCAGAAAAACTGCTTTCAAACCATGGGTCCGAGACTTCTGTGATATGGCTAACATTGTTCTAGGAGTACAAGACCTCAGTGTAGTGGGTAGGAAAGTGTTACATTTAGTAGCATAGTGTAACCGGGCAATAGGCACCCCAATTTACGCTTGGGAGCAAGAATTGAGTGATCAAATGCACTCACAGATGTCAGAATTGAAGGAAGCTATTTTAAAACAAAGACAAGAGATGCCTGTGTTTTCTAACTACTCCATCCTCATACACCTACTAGTGGGACAATTAGGAGAGGAAATCCAAAAAAGGGTAGGAGCTATTGAGAGTCCTTACGTCCAGACTAGTTTTTGGAGGATACACGAAGGTCGTACTCACATGGGTTGGTTTTGTGATATTTTCATGATTGAAATTCACTGGATTCTAACTGGTTTCCTCCCTGAGAGACTAGGGCCTGGGGTAAGAGCTTTCATAAAGGAAAAGGATATAGGATATTATTTCTTCTCTGAGGGGTTCACATACATTCGGCTCTATGGAGCTAAGATCCCCCTAAAATGTTGCCTATGTATTGTCCCTTATCTCTCGCTACCCTAGAGCTGTGCAGATAAGTGGCCGAAGAGGCTAAAATGAGACTGGTGAAGAAGCATGGTAGAGTTCCATGGCTCAGTGTCCCTTGTAAATTTGGAAGTTATATATTTATAGGGTATCCAACTTTACTCAAGGGAATGTATGATTTAGATCTCATGGATTTTGAAGAGATAACTTGGAGACCTTACGATCCAGATAAGAAGTATGAGAGGTTAATGAAAAATTGTGATTACACCTGGGTCAAGCACATGAGAGATGCTTACGAGGAAGAATTATTAGATGCTATAGAGAAAGGGAAAATATTTGAAGACAGTATGGGATAAGTACCCCTTTGAAAAAAGGAGCAATTTGCAAGTTCAGAAAGCCTATGATTACCCCCTAGAATTGATTTCAGTCAAAAGAGTTTTAGTGGAATCTGCTGCCCCCCTCTTACTAGAAGCCACCCAAGCAATCAGAGAAGACCCCTTATTAGAATTGATAGAATATCAAGGTATTGATCAAATGGAAGTCACTATGAGCTCTGCAGATGTTGTAGAACAACAAGTCCAAGCCCCTGATGAAACTCACCTCAGAATAGAGGCGGCACCCAACACCTCCCAAAAAGTCTCCAAAATCTTGAGTACAAAAAAAGAAAAGGAAGTTATTTTTGCACCTACATAGGAGCTAACTTCTTCCCAGTAGGCTATAGTTCCAATTTCTAGCCAGCTATTAGCAATGACTAGTGTGATGAAGTTAGCTCCCAGAGCCATTCCCAGCTCTTTGAAGATAAAGGACAAGGAGATAGAAATTCCATCAGTAATATAGATGAATATGAGAAGAGTAGGTGGATTTTGAGGCATATTTAGGGATCTCAAAGTTAAGAAGCAAATAATTTTACTTGCTCTAGAAGCAAAGAAACCTAGGATGTCACTACCCTCCATGAATGTTGTGTTGGAAAGATCTGAAGAACAAATAGTTTTTAGTGCTACCGAGGAGCATGAGCTACAAATGGTAGCAGGAATGGGAGGTAGGGGAGATGATTCTAAAGCAAGAGTAGAAATAGAAACTCCCAAATCATATATAGCATAGGTACACATACCTGCCCTACAAGACCCTGTTGTTCTTAAATTTGATGAGAGAATTAGAGGAATTTTAGTTCATGGAAAAGAAGGTGATATGGTCAGGGTAGCCAAAGTAGTACAAGAGCAAACTTTAGACCAGCTAGCCAGAAACAAGTGATAAAGAAAAAGTAGAGATGTAGGCCTTAATAAATAAGCTAAAGGAAGAGTTGGCGCAGAAGAACACCCCAGTAGCATAGTCCCCCTCGGTGGTAAGAATCCTCAATTACACATACTATTTGAATACAATAAAAAGGGAGATGTCAATTAAAATTTGAGATAATATCAAGGGGATCACTGAGATTTTTATCCAGATAAAGGTAATTAGAATCACTGCTCAGGAAATATATCATTCACCCTACCCTTGACTTTGAGATCATTCACCCTACCCTTGACTTAATTTCAGAGTATTTCAAGGATATGCAGAGCAAAGAAGTGCTACTAAATGATGGTATTGAAATCAAGTGTAATATTGAATTCATGAAAGTAGCTATGTTTGGATCAAACAAAGAAAGATGGCTCAATACTGTTGTAAAAATGTTTACTCTATTAGATGACATAACAGAGAATTTGGAAGATATTGGGTTATCATTGGAGGAGTTCTTAAACTCTGCTAGTATTGAAGACCTCCTTAAAGATAAAATATAAGACTTTGATTGTGAGCCGGATGATGAACCGAAAATGACCAAGAAAATAACCTTCTTGGTGAATACTATGGAGATGCTGATCACCCAGTATGAAAAGAGTAAAAGTTATATTAGCATACAAAAAATAGGATTTTACAAGAAATGAATATGTTGATGTTTTTTGTAGCTTTTAACACTGATGCCTGGAGAATGATTGGAAAACAGATCAGATGGCTACAACAGGGAAAAAAAGGAAAAGAAATTAAAATATGCAGCCTACATCTAGAAATGAGTTCACCCCCTAGAGATGAAGAATAGGTTGTACAGAAAGGGGAAACACCCGAGGTAGAAGGTCAATCAGATGATTAGCAAGAAACCAAAAAAGAAAGGACCAAGGAGGGAAGTCCTCAGTGCATTGATATCACCGATTGAATGAATCAAAACCAAAAAGGTCCAAAGAAAGGTGTATGGTATGAACAAAAAAAATAATAGAAGCTAGCTATACCTTTTTTGGAATACAAATCAGGATATGACAAGTGTAAGGCTAGGATCAGGTTAAAAGTAATAGATTCAAAAACTAGAAGCTATAAAGGGAAGCATCTAGGGCCAGAATCTGCATCAAGCATTTAGAGATAGCATTTTTTTATAAGAGGTATACTTGAGTGCCCTTTTGAGTTGTGTTTTTGTATCCCCTTTTGTATATTTTTTATTGCTCATTTCTCATTCCTCCAATTACTATGTAGGATTTTGATAGGAAAGTGCTCAAAAAGCTGAAATCTTTTCTAGATCTATTAAGCTTGAGGTTTAGAGACTATGTTGTTACCATATTGGAACAAGAAGAGTAGAAGAGTTATGTTACATCATTTGAACAAAATTTCTTCATTGTATTGATTATTTCTTTGAAAAATAGATTTAAATGGTATTCTTCCAACTTTGCATGTAATTTTTTGTTAAATCAATATAATTATGAGTCTCATTCATATTAATTCATTGTCTCGATACTATGTTTTATATTACGTAATGTAGACATTAGTTGAATGTGTTACGTATGTTTCACTCTGTAGGAGCCAAAATTGACTCAACATATGAAAAACCCCAAATTTAAATTTTTGGTTTTCAATAAAATTAACAAAAGTTGCTTGCCTCTATTACATTTTTATCTAATATGTTAATCTCCATATGTTTGAAAATTTGAAATCAACCTAAGCCATTTTGTTTTGGATTGATATTATGATCGTTGTTTTATCATTTGAAAAATCATTAAGGTCAAATTATGTGAGCATCCAATACCATGGTAAAATCATAAAAATACTCGATTTTAAAGTAAGGTCATGACAAAAATAATAATCAGACCTAAGCCTAAATGAATAAAACCCCTAAGTCCTAAAGAGTATTAAAAGGAAATCAAGGTCTAATGAAACACCATGGTCTAAAGTCTAAAAACCTAAGGTTTGAATGAAGGTCTTAATTAAAACCTCGAGGGTATGCACCCCCTTGCGTTAAGTATCGAGCACCTTAAATATATCCAAGGGCAGCACTTCATCAAAGTAAAATCCAATGGACACGCTCACTTTGATAAGTTAACTCTTTTAAAAAACTATGGTAAAAGGATTTAAAACCTAAATATTTCAAAATGAAAAATAATAAAGACTTTGATGGTATGCATCTCCTTTAATTAAACATCGAGCTAATCGGCTAAATCTAATGGTAGTGCTTGATTAATGTCTGATCGAACGATTGCGCTCTCATAATATTTTCTTTAAAAGGGCCAAAAGATTAATTAAAATAGATAAAAAATATTAGCAATGGTTTAATACATTACTAATTACCCCCTTTTGGCTTAATAAAATATTATTGAAATAAAATAATGCATCCCTTTCAGTTATCAAGCTTGCAGAGTATAGGAGATCTAAGGGTAGCACTTCATCGAAAAGAAATCATATGGATGCACTCGATCTAATAAAACACCATGGTCTAAAAATGCAAAAGCCTAAGTATAATGGTCACAGAAGATCCAATGACTGTGCTTGATTGATAATTGATCCAACGACTGCCCATTTACCACAAACCACCAAGGTAAACCAAGGTATTATTATAATATTATGTTTATATTACGTGTGAAATTGGAGGAGATCAATGGATGCGCTCTTTCACGAGATGATATGATGGTAGCACTTACTTTATATGAATAGAGGTAAATCAGGTGATAAGACCAAGTCAGCACTTTATTAGTGATATTAATCATGTTTAGCAAGGGTCCTAACACGTTACTAATTATCCCCTTTTCGGTTAATCAAGGTTAGTAAAAATTAGTAGCATGCACCTTTCAGTTTCCTAAATTGCAGGTTACATAAGATCCATGATAGCGCTTGATCAAAAGTCAATTTTATGGATGCGCTTCATCGTAAAACACCAAGGTTAGTTTGAAATCATTAATCATGCTCAAAATTAAAGCATGTGTAAATCTGAGGAATATCAATGGACATGCCTTCACTAGGGATAATCCAATGGCAATGCGCATCACAAAGTTATCAACTGATAAAAGAGTCCCATCCAAGTCAAATTCAAATAGATCCAATTATTGCACTTGAGCCTTGTTGATCTACAGTCGCACTTCAAAAGAGTTGCTTAAATATTAAAAGAGGGATCGTTAAATTAACAATCTAAGAAGATTGACGGTCACGTGTCAACTAGAAAGATCGAATGGTGACACTTCGTTCAAAGGATAAATAAAATAAAAAAGGGATTTGACGGTCATGCACAATCGAGAAAGATCCAATGGTAGTGCTTTATCAGAACAAGTGCCCATTAAAAATAATTCAACTACATCCTGATCTGACGACAATGCTCAACCCACTAAGATCTAATGACCATGATCAAATCAAAGCCCCATAAAATGCAAAGAGCGCACATTGATGGTCGATCCAATGGCCACGCTCATACCAAGGAAGATCCGATGGCAACGCTTTGTCGTAACAATTATCCTTTAAGAAGAATATGATTATATCACAAGTAGATGATCACACCCTTACCTACCAGATACGATGACAATGATTAGATGAACAATGTCATAATGGTTGTTTGACTAAGTGGTGTTTGACCAATATTGGATGACCATACCTATCCCTGATTTAATATAATGCCTACAATGACTTGTGATCATCAAAGGAAAACAAGGTTCAATAAAAAAACATAGATCTACCAGATCCAATGATAGCGGTCAAGCCCGACTAGATCTTATGGTCGCGCATAACCAGTCCACCTAGATGTTAAGAGACAAGGTTTATTTCACCAAAGGAGAATTAACTAAGTTTAATAAGGCTCTAAACACATGATAATGACCCCCTCTATTTGATAAGTTCTAACACAGTCTCAGATGATCGGATGAATGTGCAAAACCACATGGTTAATCGAATGGTAAATCATTAGTAAGGTAATCTGGTCATTAAAGGTCATATATTAACCAAAGGTCAATAATTATTTGACTACTCTTTAATGATAAGTATTAAATGAAAGGTGAAAATCCTAATTCAATGATTATTACTAAAGCATAAATCGGTTAACCAATTAAATGTTATAATATCCTCCATAATATGTGTGCAGCCACCATTCACATACACCTTCGATATTACAGGACTAACATTCTTGCAGGTCCAATGATATCAAACATAGGCATACGACGCAAATCCTATCCAACGACCATCATCAATTGATGCATCCAATGGGCACACATTTTGATAACCAAATTTAATGACAGATCCCCAAAATAATTACCACCTTGATTAACGATGTAACTATTTTCAAATCTGAATATCTTTCAAGACCGATTGAGCAGAACACTTTTTCATGTTTGATGACCAATGGGGGATCTATGAATGATTGCGAGTGCGCAGATCAAAGTCCCTATGGACATGCAGAATGAGGAAAGCCAGCTACCTTAACCATTCGACATTACAAAGCAATGCTTCGGCAAGACTCTATTGGAAAATTTGAAAATGCAGTTGGTGACATGATATTAATGAAAAGTTATACAAGCATAGTGAACCCACATCGCCATCAAGTATTTAATATCACCATATCAAACAACCTTACCACCCTGGTAATCTTTGAGCAAAACACTGGTTTGAAGGAGTAGAGACTCAAGAGTTTCGTTTAAGTAAGCTAAAATAATTACCAAGAGTAAAATGGAGGCTTGGGGAAATGACTTCGTGCCTAAAGACACAAAAGAAGCAATAAAGTTTATCATAGACCATTTGCCTTATGCTGAGCTTCCCAGACCAGTGTGCCCGAGAGTACGATGTATGATTTTGCCCAAAAAAATGGGCCAAGGAAAAAGCTCACTCTCGTACAGCAATATGAGATGGAGAACACTTGCATCTGAAGCTTTTCCTGCATGATGAAAAATGATGACAGAGCCCCTTCCTAGTAGACCTATTTCACAAAGCAAGGAGATTGTAGCACAAGGGTTTTCCCAGGAGTACTAGGTGGACCAGTAATCTAGGAAAGTTGATATGTTCAAAGGTGTACTACTCCCCCGACTTGTTGGTCTGGTTGGCTATGACATACGATGAGAAAACCAAGATATTTTGAGATAATAAAGACAGGTTGGTGTTCAGCATAGCGGCTAGACATATCACACAAGTTTCAAACTGGCGCCTGCAAATACTCGACTGGTAAAATGGGTAGTAAAAATATAGTCACAAATGTTACTAAGTTAGATATTTTTAAATCATTTTTTGAAGTGCATGAGAAAGTAGTTGATAAATTTCCCATAAGAAAAACTGCTTTCAAACCATGGGTTAGAGACTTTTGTGATATGGCTAACATTTTTCTAGGAGTACAAGACCTCAGTGTAGTATTTAGGAAAGTGTTACTTTTAGTAGCATAGTATAACCGAGCAATAGACACCCCAATTTACACCTGGGAGAGAGAATTTAGTGATCAGATGCACTCGTAGATGACATATTTAAAAGAAGCTATTTTGAAACAAAGACAAGAGATGCTCATGTTTTCTAATTACTCTATCCTCATACACCTGCTAGCGGGGCAATTAGGAGAGGAAAGCCAAAAGAAAGTCTAGGTAGTTGAGAGTCCTTACGTACAACCTAGTTTTTGGAGGATACACGAAGGTCGCACTCACATGGGTTTGTTTTGTGATGTGTTCATGGTTGAATTTCACTGGATTTTGACTGGTTTTCTCCCTGAGAGATTGGGGCCTAGGGTAAGAGCCTTCATAAAAGAAAAGGATATAGGAGACTATTTCTTCTCTTAAGGGTTCATATATATTCGGCTCTATTGAGCTAAGATTCCCCCCAAAATGTTGCCAATGTATTATCCCTTATCTCTCGCCGCCCTAGAACTGTGCAAACAAGTGGCCAAAGAGGCTAAAATGAGGTTGGTAAAGAAGCAAACCAGAGTTCCCTTGCTTAGTTTCCCTTGCATATTTGGAAGTTATATGTTCATAGGATATCCAGCCCTACTCAAAGGAATGTATGATTTATATCTCATGGATTTTGAAGAGATAACTTGGAGACCTTACGATCAAAATAAGAATTACTAGAGGTCAATGAAAAATCATGAATACGCCTGGGTTGAGAATAGGAGAGATGATTACAAAGAATAGTTATTAGACGCTATAGAAAAGGTGAAAGATTTGAATATGGTATGGGATAAGTACCCCCCTAAAAAAGGTGCAATTCATAGATACATAAAGCCTACGAGCACCTTCTAGAATTGGTTTTACTTAGAGGGGTTTCGGTGGAGTCTGTTGCCCCCCTCTTACCAGAAGCCACCAAGGAAATCAAAGAAGACCCCTTGTTAGAATTGATAGAAGATCAAGGTATCGATCAAATGGAAGTTACTATGAGCCTTGTAGATATTATGGAATAGCAAGTTAAAACCCCTGATAATGCCCCCCTTAGACTGGAGGCAACACCAAGCACTTCCCAGGAGGTCCTTAAAATCGCAAGTGCCTCAAAAGGAAAGGAGGTGGTTGTAGCACCAACTCAAGAGCTAACTTCTCCCAAGGAAGCTATAGTTCCCATATCTAGCCAACTATTAACAATAACCACTATGATGAAGTTAGCCTTAGAGCTATTCCTAGCTCTTTAAAAAGTAAAATATAGGGAAATAGTAATTCCATCAGTAGTACAAATGAACATGAAAAGAGTAGAGGGATTTGGAGGTATCTTCAAAGATCTTGAAGTCAAAAAGCAAGCAATTGTATCTGCTCTAGAAATGAAGAGACCTAGGTTGTCGTTACCCTCCATGAATATTATATTGGAAATATCTGATGAGCAGATAGTTTTTAATGATGCCTAGGAGCATGAGCTACAAATGGTAGTAGGAATGGGAAGTAGGGGAGATGATTCTACAGTAAAGGTGGAAATAGAAACTCCTAGATTGAATATGGCAGAGGTGCAATTGCCTGTCGTATAGGAACCTGTTGTTATTAAATTCAATAAGATAACTAGAGGAATGTCAATTCTTGGAAAAGAAGGTGATATGGTCAAAGTAGCCAAAGTAATACAAGCACAAAATTTGGGTCAACTGCATTAGAGCAACACCGAATTGAGAAGCCAAGTAGAAACTAGTGATAAAGAAAAGGTAGAGATGCAGGTCTTAATAAATAAACTATAGGAAGAGTTGGCATAGAAGAACACCACAGTAACTCAACCCCACATGGTGGTGAAAATTCTCAATTATACATACTATTTGAATGCAACAAAAAGGGAGATGTCAAAAAATATTCGAGACAAAATCGAGGGGATCACTAAAATATTCAAGAAGATTAAGGTGATTTGAGTTACTACTCAAGACATGGAAAGTTTAATCAGCCAAAAAGAAGAAGACCTCAAAATCATCCACCCTACTCTTGACTTAATTTCAGAGTACTTTGAAGAGATGCAAAATCAAGAAGTATTATTGAATGATGGGACTAAGGTCAAGTGCAATATTGAGTCCATGAAGGCTATGTTTGTATCCAACATGGGAAGGTGGTACAACAATTTTGCAAAAAATTTTAGTCTATTAGATGAAATGACAAAGATTGGCAGATGTAGGGCTATCGTTGGAAGAATTTTTGAAAATTGCTAATGTAGCATCTAAAAAACAAAATAGAGATTGTCAGCTAGATGACGAGCTAGAGATGACCAAATAGACTACTTTATTAATAAAAACTATAAATATGCTGATTACCAACTATAAAAAAGCAAAAATTACATTAGTATACAGAAGAACAGGATTCTATAGGAAATGAACATGTTGATATTTGTTGTGTCTTTTGACATTGATGCTTGGAAGATGATTGGTAAAAAGATAAGATGGTTGTAGTAGGGCAAAAAAGGAAAAGAGATTAAAATTTGTAGCCTAAAATTGAAGATGAGTTCCCCTCCTAGAGACGAAGAACAGGTTGAAGAGAAAGGAGAAACTTCCAAAATAGAAGGGAAATCAGATACTCAACAAGAAATAGAGAAAGAAGAAAATAAGGACAAAAATGCAAATGAGGGAAGTCCCCAGCATACTAGTATCACCGGTTGAGCTAATTAGAATAAAAAGAGGCTAAAGAAAGGTGTATAGTATGATGGAATCCAGCTGTATCAATTTTGGAGGACAAACCAGGTGGTGACAAATGTGGGGCCCTGGGATCAGATCAAGAATAACAGATTCAAGAACTAGAGGCTATAAAAGGAAGCATCTAGGACCAGAATCTACATCAAGCATTTAGAGATAGCATTTTTGCTAAGAGGTATACTTGAGTGCCCTGCTAGTTGTGTTGTTGTATTTCCTTTGTGTCTTTTCTCTGTGTCATCCCTCATTCTTCCCTTTTGGTATGCAAGTTTTAACAGAACTGTGCTTAGGAAGTTGAGAATATTTCCAGTCTTTTGGAGCCAGAAACTCAAATATTTTTCCTGTTACCAGATTGGAATAGGAGGAATTGAAGAAATCATGTTACATTATTTGAACAGGATTTCCTCATTGTATTAAACTATAACAAAGTTCAATGGCAATTCACCAACTTTGCATGTAATGATATTTGAAATATTAATACAATTTTGGGGTGTTGTTCTATTAATTTTGTCTTCATCTGTATGTGTTACCTTATAGTAGATTACATTATTTGAATGTGTTGTGAGCATTTATTTCGTTGGTTAACTATTAGGTTTATTACGATATTCGAATAAGTCTAATAGCACCAATTTCCCTCTTCCCCTTTCTTTTTGTTCATGATAATTACATTGTTAAATTGCTATAAAAGCCCAACAAATAGGCACCTATCTACATAAGGCATAATAATGGTTAGACGATCTCGTACGATTGGAGGTGATCCCGATTGTAGTCCAGATTGGGGGCAATCAGAGCCCAGAGTTTGCATCTCTTTATTGTTTTCTGCATTTCTCTATACATTATCTTAGTTATTATATTTATGCATCTTGGAGTTCACCTCATTTAGCATAACCGCATGATAAAGTTAAAATCAATCATTAAATCTACTGCATTTCTCTTATTTGTTATTTGAATCTATTATTTAGGCATGTTTGCTATTATTTCTATCATTCTCCTTTGCTTTTGTAGTTGCATCTTTGGTATTTTGTATCTATTCCTGTGATTGCAGGTTTCTGACAAATTCGTCTGACGAATTCGTCAGATTGACGATGATCTCGTCTGATCTCAGATGATCGTCTGAGATTTGAGATGATTCGGTGTAATTTCAGATGATTACGTACGAGTTGAGATGATCTGGACTGCTACAAAACTTAGAATCTTCATCAGACATCCAGAATCAGGTATGTTCTGTCCCATTCGGCACATTCTCTGTGTTTAGCATTTATTCATATTTTTTGTATCCATAAAAATCAGCATTGGCATATAGAATAGTTTAGATTCATCTTGGCCAAACCTAGGAATTGAATGATTAAAGTACAAAATGAACACATCAAACCCACTATCAACCTAGGTGTGGAAACTGCCACTCAAAAGTTTCTTGGTGAACCCACCATCCGTCGAAAATTCACCCTTATACCCCTCCCCCAAGAGGCGGGACCTTCAAAGGGCCTCTCAGTCTGAGGTATTGTCCCATCCTTCTCGCATCCCCCTTTCGGGCGTGGATCCTATAGCCTGAAGGTAAGGATGCAAAAAATTTGGAGCGATACATTTTGGTGAACCCGACGTGAAAAACTAAAAACCTTTTGAAAACAATCCAAAAAAAAACAAAACATAAATGCATTTAGAATCAAAGATTGCATATCATATTTAGATGGTAGATTATAATAAAAGACGAGTTGTCACCATTAATGTTGAGAATCAATTAGCAGCTATAGAGATTACTTATGTGCTTAGAGTACCTCAAACAAATAGGATTCCACCTTTGTGGGACGAACTTGATAGGAGATTGGGTATCATTGGGTCTAGGGCAACAGAACTTAGGCAAATTAAGAGGTTTGTCCTAGATAGAATCCTGGATCCTGATCAAGTGACCTTATATCATGAACTTTAGAGAGCTTGCCATAGGTGGTTAGCAGATAAAAGAGCCCTTGTGTCTTCAGAGTTGTACACCTTTGAGGAATACCTTGAGAATGCAATTGTAGTACATAAATTTCTATCTCATATAGAGGATCAAGAGGTCGTTCTTATGGATAGAAAAATATGGAATAGAGTTCCTAGAGCTGTGTTATATCGAGAGTATTGCCATGAAATTTATTTCTACCAGTCAAGTCTAAAACAGATAATATCACTATAGCACACTTTATCAAGTTCTTGAAAAACCATTTCCAATTTGAAGAGAAGCATTTCATGACGATGAACTTGATCCTATCAATGACATCTATAAACTATTTATAGAAAACTAAGCTATTCTTTTATTATTGTTATTTCTTGCATTTAGTGTGTTGTTTGTTGTCTTTATAAGCATAAAAAAAAAAAACAAATAAATAAATAAAATAAAATAAAAACAAAACAAAATCATAACAAAAATCAAAACATTTTCTTTTAAGTATTATAGTAGGTATATAATTAAAATATATCTACCTCCCAAATTTGTTGCAAATATATTAATATATATTTGCTAAAATCTAAATTTAGACATAATGACTAGACTCAGGAATGGAAAACAGACTGAAGTAGAAGAAGATTGGTTAGGAAAACCAGGAAATAACCCAGATGTCCTTCCTGAAGACCCAATTCAGGAAGAAGGAACCTTTGACCAACAAGAAGAAGAATTTGTTGTAGGAAATGAACAAAAAGAAAATGATAGAGAGGAAGGATCCTCATCCCCTAAAATATCTCCAGAAGGATCTGTTACTTTTGAGAACATGGAACATTTCTGGAAGTTCCTCAATACTAATATTGGCACTCTTAATAGAGCAGTCCATATGGACAAAGATCAAATTAGTGACACTCAAGCAACCCTAGAAGACATATATCACACACGCACTAATCCCTTGTCCTTCGTTGATCAAGAAAGTGATCAAGCTGGACCATCCAATTTGGATATGGCCGCTATAATCTAGAACACGCAACAACAACAGGTTACCCAACCACCTAGAGTGCATGTTACCAAGCCTAGGGTTATTCCCACACAAAAGAAACCTTCATTCACTGCTCTATTTCGCCAAGCTATTGATCAATATACCTCAAATCAACAAAAGCCTAAAACAAAACCAAATACCAATTTCCAACAATATGGGATACAACATAATGCTACAACAAATCTTCTTCATAATACTCTTCCTACCAACCATTTGCATAACAACAATATAGCATCTAATCCTTATGTCACGCCAGCATACGCTCACAAATCCCATGCTCATGTACCACCGAACCAATATGGTGGGCAAACTGGTAATCTGGAAGCCATGGTGAAACAGTTAGTCTCCCGCATGGACCAGATAGATCCCTACCGTCCCTCGTACAATTATCGAGAGATGTGTAGTCAGCCTCTAGATCCTATAGTTGTAGCACAACCATATCCCAAACACTTTCCTATGCTTGTCCTACCTATATACAAAGGAACTGAAGATCCCATAGAGCATCTTCGTATGTTTAGGATAGCATGTCATGATATATCACATGATGACTTGTTATTACTAAAGATGTTCCCAAAAAGTTTAGGAGGGATGGCATTGGAGTGGTATTATCAACTACCCACTCATTCTTTGAGGAATTTCGAAGAAACCGCCGAGTCTTTTGTGCATCAATTTAGTGCCTATATTGAAAGGCATGTAACCATTAAAGATTTGTACAACCTAAAACAAGACAAAGATGAGTGTTTTGCTGACTTCTTAGCTCGATGGAGGCGAGTTGATAGGAAAATTACACTTTGTGTTACCTTATCGGGAAATGTTGGATATCTTTATCAATAATTTACAAGAACAACTATCCTATGAATTATCAATTGCTACCTTGACCACCTTCGATCAAGCTATAGACTTAGCCCGAAGAGTGGAAGATGCTCTTATTAGGAGAGGTCAGCTTAAAAAGAAAGATGATGAGAAAACATCCAGAAATCAATATAAAAATAAACAAGTTGTGGGTGATGGAGTCATCGATAGCAGAAACGTTGCCAATGTTAATACTGCGAAAACAACAGAGAAGTTCATATTGAAACCTCCTGATAAACCACCTCAAGAATTTACTAGGTTAAATCAACCTTTATCAACCATTCTCCCACAACTATTAGCACGAGGTTTGATTCAATTACCAAATATCCGGGAACCTGATCCAACTATACCCGGATACAGAGCTGATTTACATTGTGATTTCCATAGAGGGCCTGGACACGCTACCAACTCTTGTAAAATATTAAAACATAAAATACAAGACCTGATTGATAACAATGAGATGGAGGTGCAAGCCTTTCAACCTAAACAAAATCCTTCTAATAATGCTCAAAAGAACATCCCCCAAAATCAGAATCAGAATGCCAATCAATCATTGGACATATTTCAACATCCTTTACCAAAGCATGGTAAAGAGGTGGCTAATCAAATTGAGCATCATAATGTTCCCCCTCCTACCCGATATGTAGGAACTATTAGTGGACATTCACCTACTCATGATGTGGAAGTATTTGACACAACTTTATCCATGGTTACGACCAGACCTCTATATAATATTCGGACCCTCTGATCTTAGTGATACCGAATATGAGACTGAAAGTGACATGGAAATCACCTCAAATCAATCGAATAGTTCTGAAGATGAATCAGATCCTATTCAACCTATCACAAGTTCTATGGTTCCAGAAGAACCATTTCCTAGAAGAGTCACTACTAGACCATCTTCTCACCAATTACTTTCTAATGAACAAGCCATAAACGCTAGACCAAGGCCCATTCATCATCCACAAAATAATATTGTAGGTACCATCGGAGCCGTTACCAGACAACAGGCTCAAAACTCTCAACAGGATCAAACTCAGAATGATGGATCAGCTCCATTTGTTTTGAAAAATCCCAATAAAGGGAATCATGCACCTAATGTTCAACCTAAGCCTCCTTATAATATTAATGAACAATTATCAAATACTACAGCTAGAATTTCCCTTTTGGACCTTTTAAGATCTTCTCCTACCCATAGGGATGAATTAATGCTCACATTAAGCCAAATGATGGTACCACAAAATATTCAACCTGAAGCCATGTCCAATACTATCATAACTCGAGAAGTCGATTGTATTGACTTCCGAGATAGAGATATACCACAACATAGTTTACATAAGGATAACCCCTTATATATTACTGCCCTAATTGGGGATGTAGCAGTTAAACGAGTCTTGATTGATAATGGTTCATCTTTAAACATATGCACTTTTGACTTCTACCAAATATTTGGGTTTAGAAGTGACGAAATGAAAAGAACTGATATGATCATAAAAGCCTTCAATGACGAAACACAAGAAACGTGTGGAGTTATTACTATCCCCTTGCAAGTTGGTCCGAGAACCTTAGACACGACCGTGTTTATTGTACATTGCCCTGCATCGTACAATATACTTTTGGGTCACCCTTGGATCAACGCGATGCGAGTTGTTCCCTCCACTTTACATCAATGTGTTAAATTCGAATTTAAAAATCAGTTGGTTACCATTCATGGTGATCCTAGACCCTTTGATATGTGTGCTTTGGCAGAACCTGTTGGAGTTCAATTTTGCCCTGCTCTGTCATCCACACATCCTAATTCTCATCAACCATCTAAACGTGTGAAACACACACCCATAACATCATCTACTTTTTCCCCATCAACTACACCTCTACATATAGCTCAACCATCTTCCGAACAAACCACATTAGGACCTCGAAAAGATCCTAAAACTACAACCAATGCTTCTTGTTTTACTCCTATAACTTCCATACCTATAGACTCATCCATCGATATCTCTATAACATCTACATCCACTACAGGCATACTTTCCACATCCGACGATGTAGGAAATGTTCCTTCTACCTCTTATGCTCTTATTGATGAGCTCTTACCCGATTTATCTAAAATTCTTATATAAAAAAAACAAACACTGCCATGCAAGATTCCCTTATTTTAAATAAACTCCCACCCTCTCCTCGTACCTTGGGCCTCCCATAGCCTATGGGAAGTATTTACCAAGTCGGGAGTTGTGCTTTTATTTATAAGGGATATGATTAGGGAAGAATACCTAGAAACATCAAGACACATTGTGATGGATATGCTAGATGCTATTTTGCTAATGAGTATATTAAAGCTAAGCCTATAATGCTTAAATTGGGATATAAAGGGAAAGGTTTGGGACCTTTCCAGAATGGTATGAAAGAACCTTTTGAGGTAGAACCGTGGCTTGCTCGATGTGGTGTGGGCCTATTTCCTAGTAAAGGTCAGCCCTTCCCATTCGAGGATGATGACCACCTCATATGTTACCAAGATTATCTGGATAAATGGGATGTCTTGCATTTAATGAATAAGCCTCTTACATGTAATATGTTATCCATAGCTTACCCTGAGATGATTGTCGAATCCGACGATGAGTTGGAGGGGGATATCTTTCATGATGTCTCCATTGAGGAATTGTTACATAACGGATTTTATTTCGATGGCTCTATACCTAGTATAGCCCGAGCTTGAGGCCACGACTCCTCAAGATGAATTATCCAAGCTAACCTTGGAAGAATTACAAGAATTAGGCGTTTCACCCGCCCCACCTAATTTTGAGAGAGATCTACACATGGAAGTAGAAAACATCATAAAAATTAACATTGGAACCAAAGATAACCCTCACATAATCAACATTGGATCAGAATTGAGTCAAGAAAAACAAGATAAATACATTGCATTCCTTAAACAATATGAAGACGTCTTTGCTTGGACATATGAAGATATGCCAGGATTAGACCCTTCTGTAGTTATGCATCACCTAGTAGTCCATCCGGATGCTAAACCTGTTAAACAGAAACTTAGAAAAATGCATCCTAAAGTGGCCTTACTAGTCAAAGGAGAATTAGAAAAACTCTTAAATGTTATTTTTATACAAGCCATTGATTATTCTGAATGGATCTCGAATGTAGTTCCAGTAACTAAGAAAGAAGCCACTAAAGTTAGGGTTTGCACAGACTTCAGAGATATTAATGTTGCATGCCCTAAAGATGATTTTCCTCTTCCCAACATGGATCAGATCATTGACTTTACTGCTAGGAGTGGAATGATATCCCTAATGGATGGATTTTTTGGTTATAATCAGATCAGGATAGCTCCTGAAGATCAGGCTAAAACAACCTTTATTACCCCTTGGGGGACCTTTTGTTGGAAAGTGATGCCATTCGGTTTAAAGAATGCAGGTGCAACTTATCAACGCGCTATGACTTATATCTTTCATGATATGATGCATAATATTCTACATGATTATGTAGATGATATTATAGCTCGTTCCATCAAAGAAGATGATCATTTAGATGACTTGAGAAAAGTATTTGATCGGTTAAGGGAGTATCTTATCCGATTGAATCCAGCTAAATGTATATTCGGAGTTAAGTCCGATAAATTATTAGGGGTTATAGTTTCTTTACGTGGCATTGAAATTGACCCTCTCAAGATCATGGCTATCACTGATATGCCCACACCCACAAATATATCAGAATTACGAAGTCTACAAGGTAAGCTTCAAGCTATTCGCCACTTTATTGATAAGTTGGCAGACAAAACCGGACCTTTTCTTAAGCTTCTTAAGAAAGATGTCTCTTTTCATTGGGACGACGAATGTCAGGAAGCATTCGAACTCCTCAAACAATATCTCCTTAAACCACCGGTGCTTTCACCACCTAGATCTGATCGTCCATTTATTTTGTACATTTTTGCTTTCGATTTTGCCTTAGGAGCTATGTTAGCTCAACTTGACGATGAGAAGAAAGAACGTGCTAATTATTACATTAGCAGAACCTTAATCAGTTATGAAACTCGCTATACCGTATTAGAGAAGTTATGTCTAGCAGTCGTATTTTCTACACAGAAACTACGACATTATATGCTCAGCCAAAAAACGTATGTTATTGCTAAATTCGACCCTTTGCGATATCTCATGAGTCGACCGTACTTATCTGGTCGCACAACAAAGTGGGTTCTTGCGCTAAGCGAGTTTGAACTCACGTTTATAGGACAAAAGTCTGTTAAAGGTCAAATCATAGCAGATCAATTAGCCGTTGCACCCTTAGAGTCTACCCATCCCCTCATCATTGAGTTTCCTGATGAATGCCTTAAACTAGAGGCAGACCATCCAGAGCAATGGTCCCTATACTTTGACGGAGCCCGATGTATGAGTGGGGCTGGTGCAGGTATTATTTTAATATCTCCATAGAAACATCTTATACCTCTGTCCTTCAAACTAACATTTGCTTGTACTAATAACACTGCTGAATATGAAGCTCTTATCCTTGGATTACGAGCTGCTTTAGCACTACAAATTAAAAATCTATTGGTTTTTGGTGACTCTCAACTTGTCATAAATCAAATCAATGATGTTTATCAAACCCGAGATGATAAATTGCATCCATACAAAGCATATGTCTTACAATTATTATCTTTGTTTGATCAAGTTACCTTGGAAGCTATTCCTCGAACTAACAACCGTGCGGCTGACGCTATGGCTGCAGTTGCATCTCTTTTGCCCTTGGAGTTAGATGACGAATATGCTACCATCATTATTCATCGACTCCAGGAACCCGCTTCAAGCAAATCATGCTTAGAACCTTTGGATGTGTTTCTAATCAACGAAACTACTCCTGAACATTGGTACACTGATCTATTTAATTTTCTTCAAAATGGGACCTTTCCTGAAGGTTGTAATAGCAACCAGCGCAGGTTATTACGTAGACGAGCAAGTCGCTTCGTGATTATTGGTAATACCTTGTATAGGAGATCTTTTGAAGGCATCTTACTGAGATGTTTGAATCTAGCAGAATCTAGATCAGCTTTGAGTGAAGCCCACAATGGATCTTGTGGGGGGCATTTTAGTGGTAGCGCCATTGCTAAGAAGCTCCTTAGGATAGGATATTTTTGGCCTACCATGGAGAATGATGCACATGCTTATGTGCATCATTGCGACAAGTGCCAAAAACATGCTGACCTTGTCCATGCGCCTGCACAAGAGCTGCAGGCTATTTCATCTCCTTGGCCCTTTTCAAAATGGGGCTTAGACATCATTGGAAAAATCAACCCTGTGTCATCTGATGGACACAAATTTATCATAACCGCCACTGAGTATTTCATGAAGTGGGTTGAAGCTATGCCATTAGCTTCTTGCACTGGAACCCAAGTTTCCAAGTTTATTTTTAATCAAATTATTTGTAGGTTCGGAATCCCTGCAAATCTCATCTCAGATAATGGAACTTGTTTTAAAAATAAAGATGTTAAGAAATTATGTCAAAAGTATAAAATTCAACATCGTTGGTCCACTCCCTATTATCCTCAGGGTAATGGCCAAGCAGAAGCATCTAATAAAACATTAATCAAAATCCTTAAAATACTGGTCAACAAATCTGGCCGAGATTGGCATATTCAATTATATCCTGCTTTGTGGGCTTATCGAACTAGCGTTCGTACTCCCACAGGCACTTCCCCCTTTGTTTTGGTCTATGGCACTGAAGCAGTTTTTCCCTTTGAATTAGAAGTTCCTTCTTTGGCTCTGCTACTTCAAGATACTGAAGTAGGAGATGAATATCGTGCTGGCAGACTTAGTCAGTTGGAACTCCTAGATGAGAAGCGCATCAATGCTTTGGAGCATCTTCGTGCCTACCAAAACAAGCTTAAACGAGCATACCTCAAGAAAGTTCATCAGCGATCCTTTGAGATCGGCGACCTTGTCTTAAAAGAAAATCAAAAAAATACTAATGCAACTAAAGACCTTAAAGGTAAATTTGAGCCCAACTGGCTCGGACCATATGTCATCACTGCTAAATTTGGATCGGGAGCATATCGATTAGCTACCTTAGATGGTAAAGATCTTAAAGAACCTATGAACATTATGCATCTTAAGCGTTATTATGCATAACATTTGGTCCTTTTTCATCATTTATATATATTGTGTATTTTGCATATTGTTTCATTTTAGTAAAATTTCAAAAAAATAGTAATAGTATTTCTTCTTGCAATTCATCAATCAAAATCAAAATATAAAAACATCAAAATCGTCAAAATCTTCAAAAACATATTTTATTTTCATACCTGTCAATTCTTGAAGTATTGCAGTTATATTTTCAATTATTTTGGATAAATTAGCATTTATTTGGAATCCCGCACTTTCACATTCACATGAATAAATATCTTGATTTTATTTTGTATGATTATTAATCTCTCTTATATCAAAGTCCACAGTTGAATTAAATAAAGTTTTGAGCATAGAGAACTGATCTTGTTATTTACTTGAACCAAATATATCTTTTCACATTAAAATGATTTCATTGCAAATTCAATATGATGCTACATAGTAAAAGTGGTTTCTTGAGCGAAAAGTTTCCCCTGCTATCCTATCATGCACATGGTCTAGAATCTTTGAGAATTGACAAAAGGACAAGCTCACCCCTACCCAGAATAAAAATCCCTTGCTCTACAACTAATCCGAGCAAGTATCCCTAGCATAGGAAGAAAAAGAAAAGTCAAAGAAAATGAGAAAAAGAAAAATATCATTTTGTACCATCGCAGCAATATTTCAGCATTATCTCAAGTTCCAAGCAAAATACAAAAAAAAAAAAAAAAGAGAGAGAAGAAAAGAAGAGAAAAAGAAAAGGCAAAAGCAAAATGCAATAAATCCCTTTCCCTACCCCTTGAAAAGAAAAGAAGGGTGAATGAGCTTGAATCCCTGGAATTCTCAATTATTCGAAAATTGTGAGGTAAGCCCCATAACAGGTGGTTTGTGCCCAACCCGCTTGGCCTTGGGTAATCCCTAGCATGGTGATATGTCTGTCACATTAGCGACCTTCTTTTGTATAGACCTATGTCGGCTTATGGATTAGCTAGCTCTTGATAACCTAACTTACACGGTAGTCTGGTACGGTTACATGCATATAAATCATGGTCAACGAACATTCATTTGGTTAATTCAAATTACTTGTATCAAATTATCTTGCTCAAAATTGGTGAACGAACAATACAATTGCACACACATTTGTATTTGAGAGATTCTCTATCATTATGATAAATCAAGATCGGCAATGAACTCACATATGCACATGAGGGTTCCTTACAAATCTACATTTGTCTTTGAGATAATTTAAAATATTTCTGCAACTCTTTTGGAATAAATTTTATTCTTATTTTAGAACATCTGTTTAGTATAAAAACAATTACATACATTGTTTTCAAAAATCCAAAATTCTTTTAAACAACCTATTACAAAATCTAGCAAATAAAGTCAAGTTTGTATATTATTATTTTTTGTTTATCAAAAATCAAAAATCAATCATGCAATAAAACTAAAATATCAATTTCTTCTTTGGATTTCGCGATGATGGTATAAGTCTATACCTATAATTCTATGCCTAGCGCAAACCATTGTCCTAATTTTATTTTCCCATTCATTTAAAAAAAAACAAACATATGGCTTACATCATTATGTTACACAATTGTGCTTTAAAACGAACGAACACTTATTCTATTTCATGTCATTATGTCAACATTCAATTTTGCAACCATGGTATAATTTCTAAGGAATTGTTCAAAATTTTATCACACTTAGGAATTTATGCCTAGCAAAATCATATTTCTTTTAGTATCTCACGCATAATATTTTTATGAAAATCTGAAAACAAATCATCACCATCACAACACAAAGTCTTAAGACAGTCTCTTAAGCATTCTTTTACTTTTAGCAATATTTCTATACTGGGATTAGCTTGACGACCGAGCAAGCGGCGACTCCATGAAATGGTCTATAACAACGACAATGTCCTTTGAAATTATTGTTAGAAGTCCCTTTTATTTTTCATCAAATCACACCAAAACAACCAATTGTTTACATCAGATTATTTCATTTAAATTTTACAACATGACATAAAATTATAATATTTCTAAAATGACATAATTACATGAATCATCAATAATCAATTGCAAAATTCAACATTAAAGCATCATACAACATATACACAAGTCATATCATCAAAAATACCATATATATATATCAACAAATTATGTACATCATATCAAAACTGGATTGGTATGCCACAATCAATAGCCTGGCATACTCAATCCTCTCAAAAAATATATAATAATAAATACAATCTCTGTGCAGTGAGCGTCTAGCCTCGAGAAGCCCTCGAGCTCTCAGCCTCATCTCCTCTCCCACCCTGAGGTGGAGGAGGAGGCCCCATCGGAGTCCGCCTTGTGTCGTGGGTCCTCGACATCGATCGTGATGATGTCCTCGATGACCCCATCCTAATCGGCCCTACAATGTCGGCTAGCAGCTGTAACCTCTGGCTCTCTGGAACCATCTGGTAGTATGCTCCCCGGTAGAACGTAGTCTGAGCCATAGACCATGCCAACTCCTGCATGCTCGCTCCTCCACCCCGAGCTCTGAGCCATGTAGCCTCATCCTATAGTGTCTGCACCTGAGCCCGAAGGTGGGCAACCTCAGCTCGGAGAGCCACCGTCTCGTTGCTCTCCCCTACCTCGACACCCTTGCCCTTATCGGGCGATGGTGGTCTCTCCCCCTACTAAGAAGGGAGTCCCTCCTCCCTCCTCCCTATCTGCTGTGGTCTCTATGGAGCCCGTGCCATCCTCTGGCATCTCTCCTATGGAGACCATCGTTGCTCTCTCCTATCGTGACCCCATGCTACCTCAATAGCAGCCTGGCATCGCCTCCCCATCCGTTGCACAACAGCATGCATCGGACCCTATGCCCTCGTCATTCGAGGAGGGTGGATGCCTACGTACCAGGCATCGTATCCATCGGTAACCCTAGCATCATCACCATCCACTGGCTGGATGGGGGCATCATCCATGTCTTGACTCCAGAACCGCTGCATGTCTGGAGCCCCGCTCAGTGTGGTACTATCTTAGATAGTCCGGGAGTACTCGTAATCCCTGAGAGAAGGGATCCCCTGCTATAGACCGAACTATCATAGAACTCGATCGTAGCGGTGGAGCTCTACCTCTCCCCGCTCCATCCTCAGCTAGTAGACTCGCCTGATGCGAGCCAGCTCTTGCCCATCCTCTCCCCCCGCCCGGTGCTCTCGCCATGGCCTCTGGGTGATCTAGTCCAGGATGAGGTTGTCTAGCAACCTCTGTGACATCGACAGATCTATCCGTCGCTGTGACCCCCTCTGTAGCCACCAGTAGAAAACCGGGGCCTCTCCCGGTCAACCCCTATCAGTGGGAGCCCTACCGGCCTCCGCACCATGATGTGCTCCCAGCACCAAACCTGTAGTAGCGATGTCAAGACCAGACATCGGCCTCCCTTGTATACGACCCCGTGCAGGATCCTATACAAGCGGCATAGTACAAAGCTGCCCCATGCAAACTTGTGCCCATGGTCTCTCATGTCGTAGACCACATCTGATAGGAGCCATGGTAATCTGCACCCACTCTGGTGGCACAGTAGTAAGCCACCTACCACCCTTACCAAAACTTGAGTCAGCCTAGGCATCTGCCTTAGAGACTCGATGTTCACTCCGCCCTTCTCCAGGGTGAAGCTCGGGTCTCCGCTCAACCTCATCATAGCCTGGCCTTGATTGGCCATAGGAGTCATCAGCCGTCCCTGTATGGGGATCCTCATGATCCTCCATACGTCCTCTAGTGTGGGAGCCATCTCCCCTATCGATAACCGAAAGCAGGACGACCCCGGATACCACCTCTCTGCTAGGGCTGTCAGTAGCCCCATGTCCGTCGATACTTGTGGCATCTCTACCACATGTCGTAGCCCGACCTGTGCTAGTCGGTCATGCTCTGCCTGGTCGAGGCAGGCTATGTCATCTCTTAGTCCCCCGTATTTCCATTCTTGACTCTTTAGTAATCCCCTCTGCAAAACAAACAATAAAACAACAAATTTCATTAATAAACCAATTATTAAAATCAATTAAATGCATTTCAAACAAAGCAAAATTTCATAAAAATGATGATATCGTCCACCATTGGATGATATCATCCCAAATTGGATAAAATCATCCTTTGTAGGATGAAATCATCTCCGATTTCACAACTTGGGGATCACCCCTTGTTGGACGGGATCGCCCCTAGTTCACCGATTTTGCCCTCCGATGAAATCGACGATCTAGGGACGATTTCGATGAAATAGGGACGATTTCGTCCCGACGTCGTCGACGGCCTAAAAATGGCCGCGATGCCCCAAACAGTCAAAATTTAAAACAAAAAATTGCACAAATTAAATTCAAACCTAATTTACTAGGATTAGATCCTTACCCGTAGCCCGCGTCGGACCTCTGTCGATCGGTGCGTTGTCTCGACCATTTTTCCTGCAGAGCTCTAAAACCAATAAAAATGAATAGTAAAAATGAATTAGGGTTTTACCCTATTTTTCTTAATTTTATTTAAAAACAACTTTCTTTTTTATTTTTGCTTTTTCGTGCTTTTACCTCAAACGTTCGATTTGGGTAAAAACACGGAGGGGGCACCATAGTCAGCAGTCGTACGATTCGACCAAGAATCGTCGTCTAGAAAATTGAGTACATTTTTGCTTTCTCGTAAAATGGGAAGAACTCGTCTTTAACGCATTTTCTTCGAAAAATTTGCTAAAGAGGGGGCAAAATGTAGCACCCTAAAATTGGCACAGTTAAACCTTAGTAAAAAGATAAAAATTCAAATTTTAACCTCAAACCGCCCGTTAACCGCTCGTTACCCGCTCCCCTTGTTTTTCGTGCCATTTTTAGGATTTGTTTTGACCGTTGGACGATATCATCGTAGATTAGACGAAATCATCACAGATTAGACAAAATCATCCCAGATCTGACGAATTCGTCTAGAACAGAACGTCCAGACGATTTCGTCCCAAAACCAAATTTTCATACTTAGCTTCTGTTCCAACAGCTCCTCTAACCTGGGCAGAAAGCGTGTCTGCATAGTTAGAGTCTCCCCCATTGGAGATCTCCCAAATTGGGATGATCTCCAACCTCCTAACCTCTCCCTAATCCTATATAAACTAAGATTTTCTCAGTTTATCCCCCTGACTCTCTGCCCGAAACTCTGCTTAAACCCCCTGAACTTCCACGCACCTCAGAGCATCCTCACACCATCATTTGCATTCTGTATTTCATGTTTTCTTGCAGGAACTTTACTATTTTTCAGTCGAAGCTAGCTCGGATCGTCGCAAGCGATTCCAGGCGATTTCGGACGATCCTGTCGAGGAGCGCAGACGATCTCGTACGATTGGAGGTGATCCCGACTGTAGTCCAGATTGGGGGCAATCAGAGCCCAGAGTTTGCATCTCTTTATTGTTTTTTGCATTTCTTTATACATTATCTTAGTTATTATATTTATGCATCTTGGAGTTCACCTCATTTAGCATAACCGCATGATAAAGTTAAAATCAATCATTAAATCTATTGCATTTCTCTTATTTGTTATTTGAATCTATTATTTAGGCATGTTTGCTATTATTTCTATCATTCTCCTTTGCTTTTGCAGTTGCATCTTTGGTATTTTGTATCTATTCCTATGATTGCAGGTTTCTGATGAATTCGTCTGACGAATTCGTCAGATTGACGATGATCTCATCTGATCTCAGATGATCATCTGAGATTTGAGATGATTCGGTGTAATTTCAGATGATTACGTACGAGTTGAGACGATCTGGACTGCTACAAAACTCAGAATCTTCATCAGACATCCGAAATCAGGTATGTTCTATCCCATTCGGCACATTCTCTGTGTTTAGCATTTATTCATATTTTTTGTATCCATAAAAATCAGCATTGGCATATAGAATAGTTTAGATTCATCTTGGCCAAACCTAGGAATTGAATGATTAAAGTACAAAATGAACACATCAAACCCACTATCAACCTAGGTGTGGAAACTGCCACTCAAAAGTTTCTGGTGAACCCACCATCCATCGAAAATTCACCCTTATACCCTCCCCGATATGCGGGACCTTCAAAGGGCCTCTCAGTCTGAGGTATTGTCCCATCCTTCTCGCATCCCCCTTTCGGGCGCATATCCTATAGCCTGAAGGTAAGGATGCAAAAAATTTGGAGCGATACACCTTACAACAGATTACATTATTTGAATGTGTTGTGAGTGTTTCTTTCGTTGGTTAACTTTTAGGTTTATTGCAATATTCGAATAAGTCTAATAGCACCAATTTCCCTCCTCCCCTTTCTTTCTGTTCATGATAATTACGTTGTTAAATTGCTATAACAGCCCAATTGGATAGGCACCGGTCTACATAAGGCATAACAATGGTTATTTTCATTGCTTGGTCATTTTAATACATCTAGTGTAATTCTAATCTAGAGCGTGTAATTCGTGTATTATCATAAATTACCATTGGGGTTTCCTTACCCATTATGTAGTTTTCTTTAGTAATATCTGTTTTAATCAGAATAAAGAGGTAGGTTGACCAGAGCCTATAATAGCTCATTGGTTTCAAACGATTTCTTGTAGCATGACAATCGAATCCTATGGATGCAAGAAATGGTTCCAATAGTTTTTTGACATCGTTTCTATGTTAATACATATCTTTTTAGTTTGTTTCCCAATGACATTTTATGTGCTTTAACTTGTCAAACTGATGCTAACATTTTTTTTGGCATATTTGTTGGGGAGGACTTATTAATTAGATGATTTGTCTATTAAAATCTTTCTTTCAAATGATATATATTAATCAACGAGCGACCAAGTTAGAATAAAGAACCTGCATCTTGGTTTTCATGATTTCTTACATTCTTTATTTTATTTTACCCATATTTTTCAATTGAATTTTGGAGTGTTTCTATGTTTCTTGATTTTCTTGAATTTTCTTCAAAGAGCTATACCCTATGAGGTCAAGAGTTAAAAGAATCAAGTAATCTTGATTACACAATCTATTCTTTCTACACCAACATGTTGGTGACTCTGTCTAGATGAACCCAAAACCAAAAATCAAGAAAGAAGGAGTAGAACGTGTTGGCGCACACTAGGAGAAGCGGTAAGGAGTTATTATTAGAATTTGAGAACCTAAAGGTATTTACCCATAACCAAAAAATCCCACTTCTTAAGAGTACTATATACGAGAATAAATCATATTTTAGTAGTAAAAAGTACGTAAAGAAAAATAGAATTCAAAATACTGTTGTCATTGATATTATTGTAGATGAATTTTTAAATGCTACTATAGAAAATACATTAGAGTCATCTCAGTCCCATAGTCCTCTTGATTATAATACATAGGTAAATAACCCTTCAAATTATACTCAGGCCACTCAAACCCATATTCCTGTAGGTGTTGTTGCTATAAATTTAAATCCTACAGTAACAATGGCCTAGGCGAATCAGCAAAATCAAAATCAGGCTAATGTTCATTTATGGAGAACCAATAGATATAGGCCTTTTGTTTTACCTACAAATCTTAATGCCTTACCTAATAAAGCCCACAAATACCTCCCAAAGTTCTTAGGAAATAATGCGATAACTGGAGAAGATCATATCAAAAGTTTCCTGTATGCAATGGATAGCCTAGAGGTAGAACATGAGGATGTAGTCCTGAGACTATTCTTACAAACTTTAGAAAAATATGCTAGAGAATGGTTCAATTCTCTTCCTGATAATGATATCCCATATTTCACTAAAATGGAAGTTGTTTTTCTAAAGAAATATGGTGAAAGAAAAAATGAACAATCTCTGTTAACTAAGTTAGCCACTATGAAGAAAAAATAAAATGAGGTTGTAAGTGACTTTAATAGAAGGTTCTCAAAAACCAAAAACAAAATCCCTACAAACCTTAGGCCCAATGATATTCAGTCCATTTGTTTTTATAAAAATACTTTTCAAGGAGAGTTTAACTATGAGTTGAGGCAGGAACAAGCCACTACCATTGACGGTTGTATGGAAAAGGCAATGGATATAGAAAGGAATATGCTTGATAGTGGTAAGATGAAGCCTTACTCTCTGGAAGTCAATCTACCTAACAGAAAGCCCAAAAGGGTAGCATTTGATATATAAAGAAGAATTGAAATAGATCCAATGGAGAAATTGACTAATCAAATGGTTGAGATGTTCAATACCATGAACAATAGGTTAGCAATAATTGAGAGAAACAATGGTAATAATGGTGAGACATCACAAACATAATGACCATATGTTGATAACCGCCCTCCTTTCAAGAAAAATTTCAATAGGAATTGGGGAAACAATAATGGCCTTGAAGAAGGAAATAGGAGTAGGAATAATGGAAATAATAACTAGAAAAATAGAGAATTTGATAGAGATCAGAATAATGTTCCAAACTCTATACCATATGCCAACATAGCAGAAGGATTCCCCTACTTTTTCTCTACTTGTGATGCACCTCATAACCTTGATGCATGTGGAATCCACCTAAGTGATCAACGAAATGTAGATCTACATGATGATTCAAAAGAAGACATAAGGATTAATGCCTTCTGGTCTCTAGAAGATGAATCCAGAGAAAGGTTGTTTGAAGAGAATATGGATAAGTATTCTTCAAATCATCATCCTCAAATTTTTGTAGCTGAAGGAACTAAAATTTTGCAAAAACCACATGAGTCAAGATGTGACAAAATAAAGCAAGGGAAACTAATCCCTCTTGCTGAAGAAGTTGAGGAATTAGAAGCTACTAATACTCTGAATTTAAGAAATATGACTGTCCCAGACCAGACAGAGAAAGCTTCTACAAGTGAAACAAGAAAACAAACTTTCACAAATAAGAATATCAGTAAAGAGAAAACTGATAAAACCCTCAAAAATATTACTCTTGAAGTAATAGAATTAGAAGAGGAGATTCCCAAAGAAGAAAGTAATAGACCATTGGATATAAAGAAGATAGAATTTGATGTTGGGTCAGAACTCAATAAGCAAAAATTTAACATCACATTTGGAGAACTTATGAAAGTTCAGCAATACAGAGAATAAGTCTGCAGAGCATTTGGACTAGTGGAACAAAAAGAAGATCCAACTTGCCATGCTGCTAGACAAAATCAACATGATACAAGATCACCATCTTCTGTCATACCCTTCTATGTATCATTAAGGTATAATTTAGATGAAGGAGAAAGGTATGTGATTCATAATTGCATGCTAGATAGTGGAGCCTCACATAATATCATGCCCAAATTAATAGTTGATCAAATGGGATTAATTTGTACAAGAGATTCTGCCCTTATTTCTGTAATGGATAGCAGACAAATTCCTTGTGTAGGGGTGATAACTGGATTGTTGGTTTTCCTGGACCAACACCCCAAAAAGGGCATAGTCATGGATGTTGCAATAGTTGATGTTGACCCATTCTTCTCACTATTACTCAGTAGACATTGGGCAGAACAACTAGGAGGTTCAATCCAATTGGATTGGTCCTATGCTACAATCCCAATAACAGATAAGGAAAACATAATCTTACGAAGGGAACCATTTAACAAGCACTCTGTAGAGTTAATTCAAATAGATGAAACCATGATAAATTTAGTAAACTCTATGGAAGAAAAAGGGATGGGAGTTTACTCCATATGGCACAACCCATTCCTGGTGGAAGTACCAGAAGCAAAGAATATGGATCTAGAAGTTATGAAAATGGTAGATGCTAAATCAGATAGAGTATTAACCCAAGAAATGTGGACCATATCTTTTGATGGAGCTAAATCTCAATCTAGAGTAGGTGTAGGTGTTAATTTGACTGATATAAAAGGAAATTACCTTGGTATTCCTTATAGGTTGGAATTCCCTTGCACTAATAATGTAGCTGAATATGAAGCTTTATTGCTAGGGTTAAGAAAAGCAAAAGAATTAGGCATTAACTACTTGACTGTAATAGGGGATGCAAAGCTTATTATACAACAAATCAAAGGTAAATATCAGACCAAGCATCCTAGGCTAAAGCAATATAAAAATGCGGTGTTAGAAGAAATTGAAAATATTTTAGCTTTCAATATCTCATTTATTCCAAGAGAACAAAATCATGTTGCAGATATTTTAGCTATGAATGCCTCTGGCCTAGATCATCCAGAGATAACTACAGAATATATGGATAGGTTCCCAACTATTTCAGTCTATAAGCCTTTTGTGCTAGATAACATAGTTTACCTAGAGGTCTTTCAAGATGATATAGACATTAAGGATTTCATGACTCTGCAAAATCAATATGCAGATATAATCTATGATGAAAAGGATGAAGACAAGCTAAAAGACCAAATAGGAGAGCCATTAGAAGTAATCCAGTTGAAAACAAATAGGATACCCAAAGGATTGGTTTCTCTAGAGAGCCTATTTGATGATTTTGACAAAGCTTACAAGCCTTTACGTAGAGAAGTAATATCTGAAGATATTAACATTGGTACAATGAAAGAACCCATAATAGTGAAGGTAGATATGGCCTTACCTACAAAAGAAAAGGTTGGATACATCAGTTTCTTAAAGAAAAACAAAGAACATTTTGCTTGGACTTATGAAGACCTTAAAACCTTCAAAATGGATGTAATGACACACATAATACCCTTGAAGGAAGATTCCAAGCCATTTAGACAGAAACAAAGGAAATACAACCCGACTCTACACCCAATAATGCAAAAGGAGGTACAAAAATTGCTAGATTCCAAAATAATCAAAAAGGTAAGATTTTCTTCTTGGATATCCAATTTAGTACCAGTCAAAAAGAAAAATGGTGATATTAGACTCTGTGTAGATTTCAAAAATTTAAACAAGAGTTCATTAAAAGATAATTACCCATTGCCCAATATGGAACAACTATTGCAAGTAGTAGTTGGTTCATCTAGATTGTCCCTGTTAGATGGATTTTTTGGATACAATCAAATTCAGATTAATCTAGAAGACATACATAAAACAACATTCACTACACCTTGGGGCACATTTGAATATTTAAGAATACCTTTTGGCTTGATGAATGCAGGTGCTACCTTTCAGAGAGCAATGGACTTTACCTTCAAAGGATTAATGTTCAAAATAGTAGTTGTATACCTGGATGATATCACAATATTTTCTAAGAATCTAGAAGATCACTTAGAACATTTAGCTACAGTTTTTGCTCGATGCAAAGAGTTTGGAATTTCTCTAAATCCCAAGAAATACATATTCAGGACTACACAAGGGAAATTATTAGGCCATATAGTTTCAAAAAAGGGAATAAGTATTGATCTAGAAAGAATAGAAGCTATATCCAAAATTCCTCCTCCCAAAAATTTAAAAGGAGTCAGATCATTCTTTGGTAAGATAAATTTTGTCAGAAGATTCATTCCTAACTTTGTAGAGATGACCAAACCCATAAATGACATGGTTAAGAAAATTGGAGAAATAAAATGGATAGTAGAAAATATGGAAGCATTCAATAGAATAAAAGAAGCCATTTCTATTACTCCAACCCTAAGCTACCCTGATTATTCTAAAGACTTTAACATTTATTCATATGCATCTGAACATTCAATTGTTGTAGTTATTTCACAAAAATATGATGAAAATAATGAAAGGCCAATAGCCTTCATGAGTTCAGGACTGAAAGGAGCACATCTTAAATATACCTTACTGGAAAAGCATGCTTATGCAGTTGTTCAATCTTTAGAACATTTCAAAGGTATATTCGGCTCAAACAAAGTTTACTGTTGCATCCCTTTCATAACAATAAAATATATTTTTACCCAATCTGAGCCATTAGGAAGGCTAGCAAGATGGATGGTGAAACTTTTGCAATATGATGCTGAATTCAAAATAGTCAAAACTGTAAAAGGACAGGGCTTAGCCAAATACCTAGCATATAAAGGAGAAGACTCTAATAATGTCATTACAATAGATGAAATGCATGATGATAGGAGAATCAATAATCAAGAGTGTAAATGGTATGATGAAATCCTCGCATATTTACAAACCCTGTCTTTTCCCAGAGATACATCAATAAATAGAATGAGGTCAATTAAACTTCAAGCTCAAAAATATCATGTGCAAGATGGTGTGCTTTATTGGAAGCACCCTGATGGAGTGTTATTAGTCTATTTATATGAAAATGAAGTCCCAAAAATAATAAATGAATTTCATGATGGTTTCTGTGGAGGACATTTTGCTCCAAAAGCCACAACTAATAAAATAATGAGAGCAGGATATTATTGGCCTTCCATTTTTAAATATATATATAAATATGTTAGGAACTATCATAACTACAAGGTTTTTGTAGGAAAGAAGCAACTAGCAGCCATGCCCCTCAAACAAGTAATCATTGAAGCACCATTCACCCAATGGGGCATTGACCTAATTGGAGAGATCAAGCCTAATTCATCAGGCCAACATAAATGGATCATAACTGCTATGGACTACTTCACCAAGTGGTTAGAGGATGCTCCTCTAAGAACCTCCACAACTGCCACCATCATCAAATTCTTGGAAGAAAACATTCTAACCAGGTTTGGAGTTCCTCAAAAACTGGTAACTAGATAATGCACAATATTTTGTTTCATATGAGATGGTAGAATTTTATGCTAACTATGGAATTGAACTCTCACATTCTGCTAATTATTACCCCCAAGGGAATGGTCTTGCTGAATCATCAAATAAAAATGTAATAACTAGAATAAAAATATCATTGGGTAAGAACAAAAGGGGATGGGATAATGAACTAAAATTTGCTCTTTGGGCTGATAGGTTATCTGTCAAAAGAAACACAGGCAGGACTCCCTATGAAATGGTATATGGAGAGAAAGCCTTATTACCCTCAAGAATAGAAAAATTGGCACTTTCCCTCTTGTTGCAAGATCATGAAGATCCCAACCCTTTACAAAGAAGGCTAGACCAAATTGTCCTGTTAGAAGAACAAAGAAGAGAAACCCTTAATAGAATGATGGAACAAACCTAGAAAACTATGAAATTGTTTAATAAGAAATCCAAGGGTACTCCTTTCTCTCAAGGAGATATAGTCATCTATTGGGACCCTAAAAATGATAAGCATGGTGAAAAGGGTAAATTTGAACCTAAATGGATTGGTCCATACCAGATAGCCCATGTTATAGGTCAGAATACTTACAAGTTGTAGACTTTGTAGGGAGAACTAATGGCTATCCCTATTAATGGCCAACACCTCAAGATGTACAAACCCAAAAAAAAAAAAAAAAAAAAAAAAAAAAAAAAAAAAAAAAAAAAAAAAATAAAGTGATGTATTTTGTTGTAATTTTGTTTACTAGATAAGCTTTTCTTTTATTGTTAGTATAGTTCTGAGTTTGTTGTTTCACATGGTATTCTTAGTTTGATGAGTATACATTACTGTTGGTTCCTCCAAAAACAATAAGAAGAAAGGAGATTTATTTTAGACTTTGATGAGGTTTACAATTTTTCAAATATGAATGTTTATGCATGGGTCATATGATAAGAGATAAAACAAAATGAAATCAGAGCTGATTGAAACACCATGTTAAAGCCTCACATTACAAATGATACTTAAGGTGACTTCAAGGTCCAAGGAACAAAGTTATCTTTGAGAAGATGGTTGAGCTAAAAATCATTACACTCATCCTTTTTAGCCAGAAACTAATCCTCAACTCAGGTATACTCATTGCACAATTTTCTTATATCCAAATACTTCTCAAATGAGAAAGAAAATCAAAATAAAGTAAATTGAGTCACTACCTAAGATATCTTGGAAAACCTCTACCAGGGCTATAGACGCTTGACTGGCAGTAGAGTAAAACCGGATGGGATTAGAAGCAACTCCACCGAGGCTATAGATGCTTGATTGGTAGTGGAGCCCTATAGAATGGTGAAAATATTTAAGAGTGAAATCATACATTAGGCTTAACTATTTTTCTCATATATGACAAAGTTCTGGAAGACTTAGAAATCAAAATGAATGCACAAACACACACATGGGCCAAAGCATGATGGAACAAATAGCTTTGACAAATTATGTGTAATCATATCCTATGACTTAGCTAAAACAAACATAACAATATATCTAAAAAACTCATCTGTTTCTAAAATTCTGACCCTAGTTTCCAAATTGAATAAAAGGGATTACAGTTTTTAATGCTCTATTACTTTGATATTATGTTGTTGTTACATTTTTTCAATTTAAAAAGTTGTTATGTTTTATTTTTTAAGCTTTACTTATCAGTCTTGATGATTTAAATTTTTGTCTAAAGATTGCAATAAAACTAGGAGATTCTGTAATTCTCAAGTGCCTCATGTTTTCAACACATTGTCCCAGTCAGAGCCTATGTTGGAGCTAAAATTGACTCAACATCTGAAAACCCCCAAATTTAAATTTTTGGTTTTCAATAAAATTAACAAAAGTTGCTAGCCTCTATTGCATTTTCATCTAAGAAGTTGACTTCCATATGTTTGAAATTTGAAATTAACCTTAGCCATTTTGTTTTGGATTGATCTTATGACCATTGTTTTATCATTTGAAAAATCATTAAGGTCAAATTATATGAGCACCCACTACCATGGTAAAATCATAAAAATACCCGACTTTAAAGTAAGGGTCATGACAAAAATAATAATCGGACCTAAGCCTAAATGAATAAACCCCTAAGTCTTAAAGAGTATTAAAAGGAAATCGAGGTCTAATAAAACACCATGGTCTAAAGTCCAAAAACCTAAGGTTTGAATGAAGGTCTTAATTAAAAACCTTGAGGGTATGCACCCCCTTGCGTTAAGTATCGAGCACCTTAAACAAATCTAAGGGCAACGCTTCATCAAAGTAAAATCCAATGGATGCGCTCTCTTTGATAAGTCAACTCTTTAAAATGTTGTGGTCAAAGAAATTAAAACCTAATATTTAATAAAAAATTAATTAAAACCTTGAGGGTATGCGCCCCCTAAAAATTAAACATTGAGCTAATCGGCTAAATTTGATGGCAGCTCTTGATTAAGGTCTGATCGAATGGTCGCGCTCTCATAAAAGGTTCACTAAAAGGGCTAAAGGTCAAAATTTTAATTAAAACTATTAAATAAGATTAGCGAGGGTCTAATGCATTAGCTAACTACCACCTTTCGACTTTAATCAAGAATTATCGAAATAAAGTGATGCACCCCTTTCGGTTATCAAGCTTGCAAATTATAGGAAATCTAAAGGCAGCGCTTCATCAAGGAGAAATCGGATGGATGCGCCCGATTTAATAAAGCACCCTGGTCTAAAGATTGAAAAGCCTAGGTACAATGGTCATGAAAGATCCAACGGTTACGCTTGATCAAGAATTGATCCAATGGATGCACATTTGTCATAAACCACCAAGGTAAACCAAGGTATTATTATAAAATTATGTTTAAATTATATGTAGAATTGAAGGATATCAACGTATGCACTCTTTCACGAGATGATCTAACTATAGCGCTTGCTTCAGATAAACAAAGGTAAATCGGGTGGTAAGACCAAGTCAACACTTGATTAGTCAGATTAATCATGTTTAGCAAGGGTCCTAACACGTTACTAATCATCCCCCTTTCGCTTAATCAAGATTAATGAAAATCAGTAGCGTGCACTTTTTGGTTACCTAACTTGTAGGTTATAGAAGATCCATGGTTGCGCTTGATCGAGAGTCAATCTGATGGATGCGCTTCACCATGAATCACCAAGGTTAGTTTGAAATCATTAACCGCTCTCATGATTAAAGCATGTGTAGGTCTGAGGAATATCAATGGATGCACCTTCACCAGGGGTAATCCAATGATAGCGCGCATCACAAAGTAGTCAACCGATAAAAGGGTCCCATCCAAGTCAAATTCAAATACCCCTGAATCCAAGTAGATCCAATGGTTGCGCTTGAGCCTGGTTGATCTAACGGTCCCACTCCAAAAGAGTTGCTCAAATATTAAAAGAGGGCTCATTAAAATAATAATCCATGAAGATCGACGGTCGCGTGCCAACTAGGAAGATCCAATGATGGTGCTTCGTTCAAAGGACAAATCAAAGAAAAAAAAAAAAACCCCCCCCCCCCCCCCAGGTTTTTCCAAACCCATAAAGGGTGACGAGTCGAATAAAGATAAAACAAGATCCGACGATCGTGCGTAATCGAGAAAGATTTGACGGTAGCGCTTTATCAAAACAAGCGCCCATTAAAAAGAATTCAACTACATCCTGATCTGACAATAATGCTCAACCCATCGAGATCTAACGACCATGATCAAATCAAAGCCCCATAAAAGACAAGAGCGCACATCGATGGTCGATCCAATGACCGTGCTCATACCATGTAAGATCCGATGGTAGCGCTTTGTCGAAGAAATCATCCTTTAAGAAGAGTGTGATTATATCTTAATTGGATGGTCATGCCCTTACCTACTAGATCCAACGATGATGATTGGATTAAAAAAATGAACAATATCCTAATGGTTGTTTGACTAAGTGGTGTTTGACCAAGATCGAACGGTCGTGCCTATCCCTAATTTAATCCAATGGCTACACTTACTCATGATCATCAAAGGGAAATAAGGTCCAATAACAAGAGCATAGACCTACCAGATCCATAGCAGTGAAGCCTAACCAGATCCGACGGTCATGCATAACCAATCTACCTCGACATTAAGAGACATGGTTTATTTTGCCAAAGGAGAATTAATTAAGGTTAATAAGGCTCTAAACACGTGATAATGACCCCCTCTCTTTGATAAGTGCCAACACAGTCTTGGATGATCGGATGAATGCACAAGACCACATGGTTGATCGAATGGTAAATCATTAGCAAGGTAATCTGGTCATTAAAGGTCATATATTAACCAAAGGTCAGTAATTCTTCGATTACTCTTTAATGATAAGTATTAAATGAAGGGTGAAAATCCTAATTCAATGATTATTACTAAAGCATAGATCGATTAACCAATTAAAGGTTAGAATATCCTCTATAATATGTATGATCACCATTGACATTAACCCTCCATGTTACAGGGCTAACATTCTTGCAAGTCCAATGGCATCAAACATAGGCATATGATATGAATCTTATCCAATGGCTATCATCGATTGATGGATCCAATGGGCACATAATTCAATAACCAAATCTGATGATAGATCCCCAAAATAATCACCACCTTGATTAACGGTGTAACTATTTTCAAAGTCAAATTTCTTTCAAGACCAATAGAGTGGAACACTTTCTCACGAAAAGCCACCACCACCATGTTTATAATTCCATGTCAAAAGGATGTCCAGTTCGATGACCAATAGGGAAGCAATGAATGATTGCAAGTACATAGATCAAAGTCCCTATAGATGTCCAGAACGAGAAAAAGCCACCTACCTTAACTATCTGACATTAGAAAGTGATGCTTCGATAGATCTCTATTGGTAAATTTGAAAAGGTAGTTGGTGGCACGATATTAATGACAAGTTATGCAAGGACAAACCCACTTTGCCATCGAATATTTAAGATCACCATATCAAACAATCTTACCACCCTGGTAATCTTGAGCAAAGGACTGGTTCAAAAGAACAGAAAGTGAGCAGAGATTTGAGAACTTCATTTCAGTAAATAGTGACCAAAAACAATATGGAGGCTTGGGGAACTGATTTCATGCTCGAAGACACATTAGAGGTAGTAAAGTTCATCACAGACTAGTTACCTTATGTTGAGCTCCCCGGACCAACTGTGCTCGAGAGTACAATGTATGATTTTGCCCAAAAAAGTGGGCCCAGTAAAAAGCTCACTCCCGTACAACAATATGAGATGGAGAATACCTATATCAAAATTTTTGCTCGTACGATGGAAAATGATGACAGAGCCCCTTGGTTGCTAGCAGACCTATTCCACAAAGTGAGAAGATTGCAACATAAGGGTTTTCCAAGATATACTAGGTGGACCAGTAATCTGGGAAAATTGATATGTCTGAAGGTGTACTGCTCCTTCGACATGTTAGCCTGGTTAGTTGTAGTGTATGACGAGAATACTAGGATGTTTCGGATAATAAAGATCGACTAGTATTCAGTATAGCGGCTAGAGACATCGAGCAAGTTTTCAAGCTAGTGCCCACTAACACTCGACTATTAAAACAAGTAATTGAAAGGCAGTCTCAAATGTTGACAAAGTTAGATATTTTTAGATCGTTTTTCGAAGAACATGAGAAAATAGTTGATAAATTTCCCTATTAGAAAAATTTCATTCAAACCATGGGTCCGAGACTTCTGTGATATGGCTAACATTCTTTTAGGAGTGCAAGACCTCAGTGTAGTAGGTAGGAAAGTGTTACATTTAGTAGCACAGTGTAACTAGGCAATAGGCACCCCAGTCTATGCTTGGGAATGAGAATTGAGTGATCAAATGCACTCACAGATGAAAGATTTAAAAGAAGCTATTCTGAAACAAAGATAGGAGATGCCTCAATTTCATAAAGGAGCTACTATGACATATTTGGGGGGATTAGGAAAAAGATAGGGGATTATTTCTTCTCTGAAGGGTTCACATACATTCGGCTCTATGGAGCTAATATTCCCCCAAAAATGTTGCCTATGTATTGTCCCTTATCTCTCGCCGCCCTAGAACTATGTAGACAAGTGGTCGAAGAGGCTAAAATGAGATTAGTGAAGAAGCATGGTAGAGTTCCATGGCTCAATGTCCCTTGCAGATTTGGAAATTACATGTTTGTGGGATATCTAACTTTACTTAAGGGGATGTATGATTTAGATCTCATGGATTTTGAGGAGATAACTTGGAGGTCTTATGATCCAGATGGGAAGTACAAAAGGTCAATGAAAAATCGAGAATACACCTGGGTCAAGCATAGGAGTGATGCTTACGAAGAAGAGTTATTAGATGCTATAAAAAAGGGAACAGATCTATAGATTGTATGGGAAAAGTACCCCTTTGAAAAAAGGGGCAATTCACAAATAAGGAAAGCCTACGAGTACCCATAAGAATTGATTTTTCTTAGAGGGGTTTCAATGGAATCTACTGCCCCCAGCCACCCAGGCAATCAGGGAGGACCCTTTATTAGAGTTGATAGAGGATCAGGGTATTGATCAGATGGAAGTTACTGTGAACCTTGTATATATTGTAGAACAACAAGTCAAAACCCCTAATAATGCCCCCCTCATACTGGAGATAACACCTAGCACTTCCCAGAAGGTCTCTAAAAGCTCAAGTGCAGTAAAAAGAAAGGAGATAGTTGCTGCACTAGTTTAGGAGCTGACTTCTCCCCAGCAAAGCTATAGTTCCCATCTCTAGCCAGCTATTAATGGTAACCAATGTGATGAAGTTAGCCCCTAGAGCTATTCCCAGCTCTTTGAAAATAAAATATAGAGAAATAGTAATTCCATTAGTAGTACAAATGAACATGAAAAGAGTAGGGGGATTTGGAGGTATCTTTAGAGATCTTGAAGTCAAGAAGCAAGCAATTGTATCTACTCTAGAAACAAAGAGACCTAGGCTGTCATTACCCTCCATGAATATTGTGTTGGAAAGATCTAAAGAACAAATAGTTTTTAGTGATGCCCAAGAGCATGAGCTACAAATGGTAGCAGGAATGGGAAGTAGGGGAGATGATTCTATAGCCAGGGTGGCAATAGAAACTCCCAAATTAGATATGGCAGAGGTGCACTTGCCTACCCTACAAGAACCTATTGTTCTTAAAATCGATGAGAGAACTGGAGGAATGTTAGTTCTTGGAAAAGAAGGTGATATGGTCAAAGTAGCCAAAGTAATGCAAGCTCAAACTTTAGATCAACTGCATCAGAGCAATACCAAATTGAGAAACCAACTAGAAACCAGTGATAAAGAAAAAGTAGAGATGCAGGCCTTAATAAATAAACTGTAGGAAGAGTTGGCGTAGAAGAACACCATAGTAACTCAACCTCCCATGGTGGTGAAAATCCTCAATTACACATACTATTTGAATGCAACAAAAAGAGAGATGTCAAAAAATATTCAAGATAAAATCGAGGGGATCACTGAAATGTTCAGGAAGATTAAGGTGATTCGAGTTACTACTCAAGATATGGAAATTTTAATCAATCAAAAGGAAGAAGACTTCGAGATCATCCACCCTACTCTTGACTCAATGTCAGAACATTTTGAAGAGATGCAGAATCAAGAAATACTATTGAATGATGGGACTAAGGTCAAGTGCAATATCGAGTTCATGAAGGCAACTATGTTTGCATCCAACATGGGAAGGTGGTACAACAATGTTGCATAAATGTTTAGTCTGTTAGATGACATCACATAGAAATTGGTAGATGTAGGGCTATCATTGGAAGAATTTCTAGAAACTACCAGTATAGAAGATCTCCTTAAAAAAAAAATAGAAGATTTTGATTGTGAGCCTGATGATGAGCCAGAGATGACCAGACAAACTACTTTCCTAGTAAACACTATGGAGATGTTGATCACCCATTATGAAAAAAGCAAAAATTACGTTAGTATACAGAAGAATAAGATTCTGCAAGAGATGAACATGTTAAGGTTTGTTGTGTCTTTTGACATTGATTCCTGGAAGATGATCGGAAAAAGATCAGATGGTTGCAGTAGAGCAAAAAGGGAAAAGAGATTAAAATTTGCAGCCTGCAGTTGGAAATGAGTTCCCCTCCTAGAGATGAAGGACAAGTTGAATAGAAAGGAGAAACTTCCAAAATAGAAGGTCAATCAGATGTTCAACAAGAAAAAGAAAAAGAAGGAACCAAGGACAAAAAGGTAGATGAGGGAAGTCCCTAGTGTACTAGTATCACCGGTTGAACCAATTAGAATAAAAAGGGGACCAGAGAAAGGTGTATAGTATGGATAAAAAGAAATGATGGGAGCCAACTGTACCAATTTTGGAATACAAATCAAGGTGATGACAAGTGTGGGGCCAGGATCAGACCAAGAATAACAGATTCAAGAACTAGAGGCTATAAAAGAAAGCATCTAGGGCTAGAATCTACATCAAGCATTTAGAGATAGCATTTTTTCTAAGAGGTATACTTGAGTGCCCTACTAGTTGTGTTGTTGTATTTCCCTTGTGTCTTTTCTCTTTATCATCCCTCATTCTTCCCTTTTGCTATGTAGGTTTTGACAGAACTGTGCTTAGGAAGCTGAGAATATTTCCAGTTTTTTGAGCCAGAAACTCAAAGATTTTTCCTATTGCCAGATTGGAACAGGAGGAGTTGAAGGAATCTTGTTACATTATTTGAACAAGATTTCCTCATTGTATTAAACTATAACAAAGTTTAATGGCACTCTGCCAACTCTACATGTAATGATATTTGAAATATTAATACAATTCTGGGGTGTTGTTCTGTTAATTTTATCTTCAGCTTTATGTGTTACCTTATAGTAGATTACATTATTTGAATGTGTTGTGAGCGTTTCTTTCATTGGTTAACTTTTAGGTTTATTATGATATTTGAATAAGTCTAATAGCACCAATTTCCCTCTTCCCCTTTCTTTCTGTTCATGATAATTACATTGTTAAATTGCTATAACAGCCCAATTGGATAGGCACCAGTCTACATAAGGCATAATAATGGTTATTTTCATTGCTTGGTCATTTTAATACATCTAGTGTAATTCTAAATATGGAGCGTGTAATCCATGTATTATCATAAATTACCACTGGGGTTTCCTTACCCATTATGTAGTTTTTCTTTAGCAATATCTGTTTTAATCAGAATAAAGAGGCAGGTTGACCAGAGCCTGTAATAGCTCGTTGGTTTCAAATGATTTCTTGTAGCATGACAATCAAATCCTATGGATGCAAGAAATGGTTCCAACACCCTCGTTGGTCACCTGTTATTTCTATTACAATATTTGAATGAATGTTTTTGCACTGCATTATGTTTCACGCAATGCAGTACAAAAAAGGGCATCTTTAGACACCAAAACCTAGTCATTTGTCATCCATCCTAACTTTCTCACCATTTCTACCTATTATTCATATATATTTATATATTTAATATTAATATTTTATATATTATATTTTTTATATAATAAATATATATTTATATAAGTGAATTAATCCCAACCATTCGATTTCATTTAATCCTATCCATCCATCCACATCAATCCATGCCACACTCTAAATTTAATATGCATCCTCTTATGTGCTTTTATCTCAGCCACATGATTAGTATCGTTGAAACCCTAGTATGCCCTAGGTTGGATTACAAATAGAGGTAATTTTGATGGCTCAACCCCTAAGTTTCTTAAGTGTGTTCGTTGCTTGAGTGTTGATTCCAAGTTCTCAAATTCCCTAAGTTTCCTTAGAGTATTTGAGTACTTCTACCTCCATATTACTCCCCATAATGCTCGCAACAATTGCCATACATTTCCCTCGCTAGATCTACTTTTGTAGAATCCTTTCTTAGTCACCAAATACCTTTGAGCACTTTCTATCATCATCGAGCACCTCTAGGTTCTTCCCTTCTAAGTACCTCTATGTACCTCCATACCAGTCTCGAGTGCCCATAGGCATTTCCTGTAGCTTCTGAGCACCTGTAGGCATTTTACATAAGTGTTTTGAGGTCCTCCTAGCCGTTGGGTGATTCTAGGGTATCGTTGCATCAATTAACTACAAGCAAATATTACAAATCAAAATACAATAAGAATGTAAGGTAAATTTAATGTTTGTTATTTCATTTATGCACTTTTATTTCTATTCACTTCATTTGTAGTAATATAGTTAGGGTTTTACTATTTCTTATAGAGGGCCTCACATTGTGGAGCCCTCATAGGTATTGCTAATCTATTTATTGTATTATTGTGTGCATATCTGAAGGTGCTACATCAATATTGAATAGCTATTTAAGCTAGAGTGGCCCGAAATAAGATATCAAAATGCCCACTCAATTCTATTGGAAGTAAGGATTCGCCTGAAGACACCACCCGTCTTGCTTGCTAGGGTTTTAGAGAACCCTAGCCATTTTTAAATTTGTATCAAAAGGATTCAAGGATCCACATTGTAACAATGGAGTTTTTATGCTCCCCCATTAATACAAGATCATATATTGTACAATTATGTGTTCTTTGAGTTTAATTTATTTAGCATTGTTTGGTGTTACATTTTTGTATCCTTAGAGAGGAAGCTATAAAATCCTTTTTAAGTGTTGCTTATTACCCCTAGGTGGATCTTTTAGAGTATATTACATCATTTGTATCATGTAAATGTACCACGTTTGGTACATAGTTAGAGTAGGATATTACTTTAGGGGGAAGTTAGCTAGTTACTTAAAGCAATGTAATAAATACACAAGTGACAATGTGCAAGTTGTAATATGCAAGGTGTCCCCTTGTACAACTAGGTAGAGTGTTGGCCAAGGAATCTATCTTCCTATATAAAGGGCCTCATAGAAACATCATATATCAATTGCATTACAATAGAGAGTAGTAGATAATAGTAGAACTCCTGTATGGAGTACAATGTAGCTCTTTAGCTTGTATTCATGGAGTTACCATTACCTCCACACTGCGTTGTATTTTTATCATTTCTATTTATAGTATATTTCAATCATATTGTAGAATTACCTTCTTTCATATTTTTTGCATCTTATTAGGACCTGTGTTACCTTAAAATCTAACAGTGGTATCAGAGCACTATGAATCAAAATAGGAATAGGGAGAGTCACAAGTGAGGACTGAAATAAATATCAATTATATAAATTCTAAGATTACATCTGGCTAGAGTCTTTCCACAGAGTTGCAAGTTCATGAATACTAGGACCTAACATTCATTCCACTAGTTTGATGAATCAACTAGTGAATATTACTGATCTCAAGAGATCTATATCTTTTCATGCTAACCATTATCTAAAGTTATTTATTGCAAAAAATAGACATTGCAAAAGAGACTCTAAGAGTAGAGTCTTGGTGAAGTTTGGAGATTGTATCTCTCCATTGCTAGATTGAAAAACTTCACATTGAAAAAAAGGCCATAGAAGTCTTGATCCAAAAAAAAGGCCATATAAGCCTTGATATAGAATAAATGCCATAGAAACCTTGATCTATAAAAAGGCCATATAAGTGTTGGTTTAGAATTATAAATTATTTCGTTCCAGTTTCTAATAACATATTGCAGGAAAAAGAGATTCAAGAAAAAGGTTGGAAAGCTTCCTACAAGAGAGCTAGGAAGAATATATTCTTAGAATCATTCCAAAACTTAAAACAACAATGAGAAGACTAAATATTTAAAATAACTTAAAAAAATATCCCATTACAAGAGCTACAAATCCTACATATTGTAGAAGTGAATAAAAGGCTATAATAGCATTTATAGCAGACTCAAGGAAGAATAGACTCCAAAAGTTGAGTCAAGAAGGAGATAGGAGATTGGTGATCTCCATTTAATATCAATACTTATAGAAGCTATATAAGCTTTAATTTTGAATAAGACTTCAGAGAAGAATTCCAAATTTAGAAGAAGAATTCTTGATTCATAAGAAAGACTCCAAATAAGAGTTTTTTAATAAGACTTCTGAGAAGAATTATTGATTTAAAATAATAATTCTTGATTCAAAAGAAGACTCCAAAGAAGAGTCCATGAAATAGGATATTGGTGATCTTCTTTAATGATTAAATACTTATTTCAGAAGAAGCTGAAGAGATCTGAAGTAGATCTCATTAAAAAAATTCCAATATTGGAAGAGATAGAAAGAGACTAATAGAGCCTTATTCCTAATTAGAGAAGCAGTAGATTTTAGATATTATATAAGATCTCATAACCAACACTTCCAAAAGTAGAAGGTTGAAGAAAAGCTCTCAGTTGGAAGATCAATAAAGCTGCAAAATAGAAGATATTGGAGAGGTCTCAAGGATGAAAAAGAAGGCTTGGAGAGCCTTGTTGTAGAGCTCATGGAAGCATCATCAAAAGAGTTTCTAAGAGAACTCATTGTAGAAATCCACTACCAAGGAGAAAGCTCCTAATAGTGAAGGACTTGGGATAATTATTGCCATCCAACAACAAGTCCAAGAAAAGAAGAATTTGGAAAGGAGTGCCAATCTTAGAAGAATAATCTTGTGAAGACCTCAAGATATTTATAATCTTGAAAAGAAGATCTTGTTTGAAGATATAATTCAGCAAGAATATTGAAGGAGGATTCATACATAAGAAGCCTACAAAATCTAAGATATTTGGATATTACCTATCACAAAAAGAAGGCACAATTTATAGAAAAGAGTTCTTTGAATCTACAATAGAAAATAGAAAATCACTGAAAGGATCAGGTCTCTAGACCCTAGGATAAAGGCAAAAAGTTCAATACCATAGTTTGGTGAAGCAAGAAGATGTTTAGGATAGTCGACAAGAAGCTATGAATTCATCCACTACAAGGCAACAACTTGGTGAATAAAATACCAAGATCTACATCTACTTTAGAAGCCATTAAAGGTAAGCAACTAGGGTGTAATTAATTGAACTTCAAATTAAGGTTCATTATCAAATTCTATTAAGAATCATATTTGGATTAAAATTTGCAAGAAGAACCCATATTATAGTCTTTAAGAAAGTGCAAAAAGAAGAATTCATTTTAAGATATATTTGCACATTTAATAGGAGTTAGATATTTTTGAAAGAAAAATAATTATCATCTACTTGTTATCTATTTAGAAAGAAATAAGATTACATCCTACAATATTGATTGTAGTGAAATTACAAAATACTCATTAAGGGTTCATTATAGATTACTCTTAAAAATTTGCAGAAGATTATTAAGTGCATTTAAAAATTATTTTGATATTTTATTGGAGTAATAAGGAGAGATTATTGTTACAATTAAAGTGCATTATTAATCCATTAACACTACACTGGTTAATATTTAACTAGTTACTCTCAAAAGGATTAGTTTGTGTTTGTCGATTATTAAAGATCAAGGACACAAAAACCAACAAATTATCAAAGTATCTAGAGACACTATATGGTGCATAGAACCTGCAGTATTTTGTGGCCCAAAGAAGCCACCAAAAATTAGATCAGATTCCTCCAAGAAAGTGGAGAAGAAAGCCACCATCAAATCAGCAAAATAAGCTTCAAATTGAGACTTGGTGAATCTCAGACTCAAAGTGCACTAAAGACTATTTATAGAAAAAAGTGTTAAAATTACTTCCACAAAAAACTTGTATCTACGTGGTTATTAGCTTGGGTTTATTACCATAGTAACCAAGCAAAAGAGAGTTGTCTAGAAAAAGTGACAACATCAAACCATCCCTTTCCTACAAGAAAGTTGCCATTAAAACCAGTAGAATAGAGTGCAAAATGAGGTGCAAAAAGAAGGTATTCTATTTACAAGTGTATTTACATTATCTTGCACCAAACTAATTTGTCCTATGTAGGAATTAGAATAAAGTTTAAAGTACCTCAAAGGCACATTCTTATTAGGTTAAAATAGCCTAAGGTTGTCGTATAATAGCACACTTCATGCAAGGGAATAGAGCCTCTCAAAAGGATCATATATTTTATGATTTGGACAGTCGAACCTACAAGTAAAAAAAGCACAATACAAATAAAGGAGAAGCATTATATTCAAGGGCAATATTATTGACAAAAGAAATTTCATAATATGTTGAAAAAATAAGGAAAATAAAGCACTAGATGTACATCCAAGGAGCATTATTGGAGTATTTCAAAATCCACCATAGTATTACTTTAAGCCTTCAATATCATTGCTCAAATCCTAGATCCCAGTATCCAAATGCATTGCTTTCGACTCCAGCTGGAACCAACTCATACTAAGCACCATCAAATAAAGGAAGAGTTGGTCATGTTGTTAATAAAGGTATTGCAAATATACATTGAAGAGGCATTACGTAGGAAGCTCATGCATAAATGGAAGGTAACACTTGTCACCTAGAATGAAATCCTAACGTTTCCCACATGAGCGCCCACCCGTTGCAATTTTGACCAAGAAAACATTACAAGGAGTAAGGTTGGTTATTGCCAATTGTAAGTTTTTGTCAGGGAAAGGATGAGCATTATAATATTGGATGAGCACTCATTATGTTTGATGGCATGCATCTTCTTCCTTCTAACACACCATCACAAGTTGAAGAATAGCCAAATTCATAACAATATTCATAGCCACATTTGTAGCAGCCCGAGTTGCAACATGGAAGAAAGGTGAAGAGCATTAAAGGCTCTAGTCAAGGGAGGTAAAAGACTTCAAAATTGAGGTACCACAATACAAGAATTGAAGCCAAGGAATAATCGAAGCATTCCATTGGCTATAGAAAACAAAGAAAGGATATAAAGCTTGCTATCATCTACAATTGAATTCAACACCAAATATTTTGCGTTTACAACATTACAAAGGTAATAATTTACCTTATTCTAATTTGTTTTCATTAATAGGAGTTATAAGGGTATAATATAAGGTTGAAAACTATAGGAAAATCAACCATATTTGAAAGTAAAATTAAAGGAAATTTATAGCTTAATATTTGTAAATTAAAGTTAGGAGAAATAAGAATTTCTAACTGGAAAATTAAAATTATATTATTGCAAGTATTATTGTTTTCTAATATCCCAAATTAGGGAGTTATAAGGAACTAAACCAAAATAGGATATTGGAATTTATAAATATTAAATATCAAATATCAAAATCCATAAAAAGGAGGTTTATTAAGAATTATCAAGAGTTGAAAATTAATTGATATTCTTGTCTCAAAACTACATTAAATGGGTAAAAGAAATTCAACCATAGAACCTCATCAAATTAGAAAGTGCTTAGTTCAATAGGAGAAATAAGGAGTAACAAAATTAGATTTTGGTATTTACAAAACTTTACAAAATCAACCTAAAATTGAACTACTATTCACAAGAAGCACTTTATCACTCATACAACATATTCAAAATCACTAGGGAGACATAAGGCATTCTGCAAAACTTAATAATATCATTCATTCAAAATTTATCAAGCACCCAATCCATTTGGAAAATCATAAAGTTTCTAAAAATTCTCAAAGGAGTTTATTTAATCAAATCTCTTGACTAGGGAGATATAAGGAAGCCTACAAAACCTAAGCTCTACAAAGGTTCTATCAAATCAAATTCACATACTCTAAAATAGGGAGTCATAAGGTAGACTACTTCAATTATTCAATTCAGAGTGTTCAAAGGACTACTATCAAATTCATATTTACGATTCTAAGGAATAACAAGAAACACTATATCAAAACCTATCAAGAAGGAATATGGATGAAATAATAAGAAATGCCCTCATGAAATGGAATTATATTATCAAAGCTTGATAGATACCCTCAAAGGATATGAGAATATATCAACCAGTGATAAGGAGAGATTCTCACTTTTTAAAGAAACAAAAGAGGGTAGCTTTGAAGCATTAATTGGTTATCTTCATGAAAACATCTTTAAGGCATGGTGGAATTCACAAAATATAGTTATATTTACATTTAATAAGTGTTTTATGATCTACCTATCATTAAATTTATTTGTACTCACTCAACACATGAAGCAAGCTAGCAATACATATCAATATTATTGTGATGATAGACTAACTCCTCATGAAATATAAATTCCACTAGTATCAATACAGAATCATAGGAGGAAAAGGAAGAAAATAGATGCTAAAAGAGATCTTAGCAAATAAGACATGAATAGCAAATAAATCATAAATACTAAAGAAGCCTTAGCTACAACTCTCTTTGCATCATATGATGATACTAACTACTTGCTTGATTAGATTACAATAAGCAATGAAGGAGAATACAAGTTCTAATTTTGACTCCAATAAAGAAGAACCAATTCAAGAAGGTATACAGTGCAATGTCAATACAGAGGATCAAATTAAGCTGAAGATCATTTGTAGAAGAGGATCCATATTGAAGATTGAAATCTTCATTACCCAAATAATGTAATACAAGGGGTATTATAGTTAGAGTATATTACATCATTTGGTTCATGTAAATGTACCACTTTTGGTACATGTTGGTTGGTCTTTCATACACACCCTGTGAAGAATGAACATAAAATACCAATAACACTTTACGGGATAAATCCCACTCACTTTAGGATCTTGCTGGTTATCCAAGGTGTGAGTTACAGAGTTGGGTCGAATGGCTATTCACTCTTTTTTGCTTCTGGAATAGTTTCAAGTAGACTATCTGTTACCTTACAATGGGTTCGACCTTGGTTCAATAATGTTTAGCGGTGGTTATCTTTGTTGACAATCGGATTTACAATCAGTTCTTTGATATAGCTCTTTATGCTTTAGCAGATTAAATAAAAGACAAATTTGAAAGAAAATAAAAATGGATCATTTGATGGTAGAACAAAGAGAGTAGGGTAGGGCAGAAAAGAGAAGCTTATCTAACTTAGTTGCAAATCAAAACTACCAATTTCAGTTACACTATTTAGCTTCACAATAAAACCAATCAAAGAGGAAGGTGTCCAGCTTTCTAAGATCACCTTCTACTAAGAGCATAAGACGGAGATGACACAGATCTAAAAGAAAATCATAAATAGAAGGGAAGTCGGTGTCAACTGGTATCTCTCACCAGCAGCCTAGCTCACGCAGTGAGGATAGAGCAATTAGAACAGACCCGAACCTTAAATATTTAATTTTCCCTAGCATACAACAAACGGAATGAAGCCTAGTAGCATATTCAATCTTGATAACACAGATTTACAACTAAAATAAATAGACCTTAGCGAGACGAAAACAAAAGAAGATGCACTTATCGCAATCCGAAAGAGATTAGGCTCCTGGCCACGCTATCACAGAAAACGACGTCACACCAACCCCAGGTACAGAACAAAGCATTCAAACAAGATTTGCAAGAAATTGCTAAAATATCTTTTATTCTAAGTTTTCGCATCCGGACTTTACATTCAAAAGAAGTATATATAGACTCAGGATAGACCCTGATCTTTTCAAAAATATCTTCTTCCAAATATCTAAATCTTATCATAAAAATCCCACCGTCGAGGCTTTACAATATAAGGCATTTTTATATAGAGTTTCGATAAACCCTAATCACTCTAAAAATCTTCGTGTGGATCTTGCCATAAATGGAGAAGATAAGACTTGGTTTCATCCTCATCAAATGGACACCGCGTGTAAATGTATCTTCATCTTTCGGTAAGCCGTCAGAGCATCTCATTAATTCCTCTACAAAATTTGGATGAGTCACTGACTTCCCGGGCCTTCTATCCTCGCACAACCGCCTTTGTTTGGTTCGAGTTGAAATTCTCTGCCCACCATTACTTTCGCCATAAATTTTCCCATTAAATGCATCCACCGACAAATTCCTTAAAGTCTTTATTTGCGGCCAGATCTGCAAAATCTGGACGGATCAAAAATTCTCGGCATCTCCTATTTCCATCTGATGGTCCTTGCTTGATTTGTGCCGAAATTTAGGTTTGTCCGTCTTTCTCGCCATTACTTCTGCCATTATGCAATTGTCGGATCACTTTCTGCAAAAGAAAAGCAAAGGTTAGAACTTTAATATTATTAATTTAATTATTTTTTTAAATTTTTCCTAAGGTTTTTTAATGTTTTTCATTTTTAATTAATTAATTAATTTTTCCTAAGGTTTTTTTAATGTTTTTCATTTTAATTAATTAATTAATTTAATTAATTAATTTTTTCATTTAAATATTTCTAGGGTTTGGACTGTGTTGAAAAGCTTCCACTTCCTTTGGATGGGTGATGAAAAATTTAAAGAATGGCCAAATTTTGCAAAATGAATATAAATCCAAAATGCCATATCAAGCAATTAGCCTTCGTAACAATTCAAAACTTTAATGGACTTTAAAATATTTTAGGGCAAAATTAAATTTGAGCGAAAGTCCGACATGTAATGAGCATTAGGGTTTGATTTCCTTCTTCCAAGCTCATATTCTCATGAAATTAAAACATGTCGCGATATCGCGACATTTTCCTCTCTTATTTCTTCCAAGCTTGTGCCCTCGCGAAAATGAGACAAGTCCGAAAATGGAACATGTCGCGATATCGCGACATTTCCCTCAATTTATTTCTTCCAAGCTTGTGCCCTCGCGAAAATGAGACAAGTCCGAAAATGGAACATGTCTCGCGACATTTCCTCTTTTCTTCCCTTTCGTATGGAGATATCGCGACATTTCCCTCAATTTATTTCTTCCAAGCTTGTGCCCTCGGGAAAATGAGACAAGTCCGAAAATGGAACATGTCGCGATATCGCGACATTTCCCTCAATTATTTCTTCCACTTTGCAAATTCTCCAAAAATTGTAGGTTGACTCTAATGACTTTGTCCATCTGTATTTTGCATTTTTACATATTGGTGAAGGATCTTCCTTACTCATAAATGATTTTAACATTTGAAAAATGAATTTTAAATTGCTCGAGAATGGTCACCTTCACATGGTGTAGAAAAATGATGAAAATTCAAAGTGCCCAGAATTTGATGAAACTTTACAAGCATCTAAATAAGCCCAAAGGGTATCCAAATATGCAAATGGAACTTAAAAATTCATCTAGATCATGAGATATTGCATTTAGAAGTTTGCTGGCCAGAAATAGAAACTGCTATTTCTGGTAAGTGAATCTTGTCTAAAAGTCCAGAAATTTGGCATGGCCACAAAGATGAGTTTAAGATCTTCCACCCAAAATTTGAATCACCTCAAACGGATTTGTCTTCCAAAAGTTATGAGGATTTCAAGTTTGGAGTAAGTTTGTCGGCAAGAAGAAAATAATTAAAAGAACCCTAACATTTGATTTTAATAATTAAACCTTAGAAAAACTATTGAAAATTAAAATTTCTGAAATGATTAATATGAATTAATACATTTAACATGCAAAATTTCAGAAATTTTAAATTGAAATCAATGCCATATGCAAGCCTACTTGGACACTTTGATGTAGGCGAAATTTGAAAAAGGATGCAAGCAAAATTTGGAATTAAAACCCGAAAAACTCAAGAGGGTCCCTATGGAAAAAAATGAAAATTAAATATTTTCAAAGGATGGAATTTCATTTTTTTAGTGGGGGTGTGTTGCTTCTCAACAAATGGCGATATCTACGGGGAAAATAGTAACACTATTTAGAGTCCAAAACTCTAGTTTCAAAACAATTTAGACTATGTACCATGCTTTGCCACAAATATTTTCTAAAATGATTTAACTACTATCTGCTAGTTGTTAAAGTTTCCCAAGGACATACTAGGTTGAACCACTTAAGGAAGATTCTGATGTGCGATTATAAGCGTATAAACCTTCCTTCAAGGATGACCAGGGCTTCGAATGCTTACTATGGATTGATCAGCTATTTAGATTGTGCAGGGGAAACCGAGTAGAGCTCTGTTTACTAGTTTAGCCTTTTACAACCCCGACAGAGTTACTCTTTAGATTTTCAAGACCCTGATTCACAACTATGAGGTGGCATCTATAGCTTGGTGAACACGTTTGAGATGTATCCTTCGGGAGCCTTGGCTATCTCTTTCTATCACATAACTTTTTTTTCTTTTTTTTTCTTTGCAGAAAAGAGTGCCAGTTTTATGTTGGCTTGCCCAACTTTCACCTTCTCTCTCTTTTTTTTTTGAAAGATACCGATAGCTGGAAAGCCTTGCTAGAATTTTTTTTTATATTTCATTGATCGAGCAATTGATCGACTAACCGTTTCAGCCCGGGTACCAATAGCCTCCTTGGACACTTAAAATAATTTTATGAATCGGAGTCCCCTCTCATGACCAACTTTTCTTGGATTCCCTGGGAGTTCTTCAGCCAAGCAGTATAGTAGTTTCTTTATAATCAAAATAATTGTGGCAAGCAAGATACAAAATCCAATTATCTTTCTACTGTTGTTCTAAATAACAAGTAGTTCCACTTTTTAGTTCTAGCAGACTATCTCTTAACAAAAATAAAACAAAATGAAAACACACTACTTCAACCTTTATAGCGCCAATTTTAAATGTTGATTTGTGTTTTGTTGTTTAGGCAAAAACTTAAACAAACAGGATTTAAAAGCTAAAGAGGAGGGAAAAAGGCCACCAGTTAAAGATAAATTTGCACAGACCTCAAAAGATAAAACATAGATCAACCTTCAACCTTTATATTTACAATATATACATATGCACAAAGTCTTTGTGATTACTCAAATGATGTAGTGGATGGAACAACTGAGAAATAATGCTTCAGATATTGACCATTGACAGGAAGGTTCAGAAAATTACCTTCCAGGTCCTGTAGACGAAATGCATTATTACCTAGGATTTCGACAATCTGGTATGGCCCTATCCATAGAGGTTGCAACTTGGTGTGTTTACCTTTCTTTTCATGGGCTTTGTCCCATAGAAGCACTAGGTCTGCAAGTCTGAAGGCCTTCACTCTGGCTCTTTTGTCAAACCAGCGCTTGACTGTCTCTTGGTGTCGACTAAAATGCTCCAAGGCTTGAAGTCGTTCATCCTGCAAATTAATTAAGTCCAACACACGAGCTTTCGCATCTGCATGATCATCAAAGTAATCTAAAGCAAATTGATAAGTGGGCAATTTTAAAGAGATAGGAACGATGGGTTGAGTACCATACAACAAAGCAAATGGGGAAGTCTTAAGAGCTTCTTTATGTCTTATCCTGTCAGCCCAAAGTGCATACTTCAATAGTGTGTGCCATTGTCTGGGTTTGTCTACAGTGAGACTTCTTGATGGCATTCATCAAATTCTTATTTGTGGACTCAACTAGTCCATTACCTTGGGGATAATAGTTGGATGAAAATTTGATGACTATCCCCTTCTGGTATGCCCACTCTACAAATTCTAATGACTGAAAGGTTGGTCCGTTGTCGCACACCAAATTCAAAGGAACTCCAAACCTGGTTATGATATTTGATTCTAAAAATCCGATCACCTCATGGGTTGTACTCCTCATGGTGGTTGCTGCTTCAACCCATCTTGTACAATAATCAGTGGTTGTTAAAACATACTTGTGCCCTACTGATGAATTCGGGTTTATCACACCTACAAAGTCAAGTCCCCATTGCATAAAAGGTTTTTCTATTATAACAGGTTGTAATGGTAGAGCTCGATTAGCCTGCTTGGATGCAAAAATCTGACATTGGTGGCAAGTTCTCACATGTTGATGTGCATCTTTAAACAATGTAGGCCAGTAATAGCCTACTCTCAATATCTTGTGTGCAGTAGCATAAACTCGAGGAATGCCCTTGCTCCTAACTTCTCATGAAAACTAGACATCACCTCATTCACTTCATTCTGAGAAATGCATCTTAAGAATATGCCAACATAGTTTTCTCTGTACAAGTTGCCTCCTTTGAGTAGAAAATGAGCAGATTTCAGCTTCAGTGCTCTTCTTTGAGTTCTATTCAGGTGAGGTGGACAAATTCCAAACCTCAGCAGATGAATGACATCTCCATACCAATCATCCAATCCAGAATCCAGCTGATTAATTTCTCCCTCTACAGGTATTTCAGCAATATGTCGGGACAAACCAAGTCCTCTAATTAATTTTGTAGGCCAGATTTCTAAGTCGTACTCCTGCAGTCTCATGGCCCAATTACCTCTTAGCTCACCCAATTCATCCTGGCTTAATAAATATTTGACAGCTGGATCAAGAACTATAGCATGGACTTTGCTTCTCAATATGTAATGTCTGAATTGCTTGACTGCTCTCACCAAGGCATAGGCTTGCTTATCCAAGCGAGAGTATTTTAGCTCAGCACCCTTTAAGTTGGTACTTTTGAAGGCAATCGGGTGCTCCCCTGTTTCTCTTCGTTGGGTTAAAACTGCTGCAAGTGTGTGTTCAGAAGCAAAAGAGTACAGGTAAAAATCTGCACTAAAATCTGGGCTCACCAGCACTGGAGCTTGTTTGATGGCAGATTTGATCTCTTGGAATGCTGCTTTGGCTTCCATTGTCCAGGAAATCTTAGCAGTTTCCTTCAACATGTCATTTAGCGGCTTGACTATTTCCGCAAAGCCAGAGATGAATTTTCTGACAAAATTAATTTTCCCAAAAAATGATCTTAACTCTTTCTTAGAGTTGGGAAAGGGTATCCCCGATATGGCTTCAACTCTCTCAGGATCCATGGAAATGCCATCTTTGGTGATTAAGTGTCCAAGGAGTTTTCCTTTAGTTACACCAAAAACACACTTCTTTGGGTTTAAAGAAATGCCAAATTCTCTGCATTTGTCGAAGACAGATTCCAAGTGCTTCACGTGGTCAAACCGAGATTTAGAAAAAACTGTCAAGTCATCCATGTAGACAACGATGCACTTACCCATGAGACCTTTGAAGGCATGATCCATTGCATGCTGAAAGGTAGCTCCGACATTTATCAATCCAAATGACATTCTCTTGTAGGCGAAGGTTCCCCACTTGGTCGTGAAGGCAGTTTTCATCCTGTCTTCCTTTTCAACTAGTATCTGGTTGTACCCCAAAAATCCATCTAAGAAAGACATCATTTCTGAACCATTCACAATTTGTAGCACATCATCCATGGAAGGCAAAGGATAATTATCCTTTTTAGAAGCCTTGTTCAAGTTCCTAAAATCCACGCACAAGCGGATTTCCCCATTCTTCTTTCTAACCGACACTAAATTGGCTACCCAAGTAGAATGTCTAATGGGAAAAATAATGGCAGCACTCAATAATCTCTCCACCTCCTTCTTGATGAGGGGTTCCAACAAAGCATTGACATGCCTCTATTTCTGTCGAAAGGGTTTGCAGAACTCCTTTAAGGGTATTGTATGGGTGTAAACTTTTGGATCAAAAACCTTTAGGCCTTTATAAGACCAGGCCATAACATCCTTGGACCTGTGAAGGAATTCAATCATATTTTTTTTAATTTCAGGGTCACAAGCTTTAGCTAACTTAAGGTGTCTGGGATCCTCTTCAGTCCCGACATTCAGTTTCTCAGTCTCACTGCCTGCTACACCAATAGAATTTCCAAAACTCACTCTTTGTTTAATTCGGTCAACATCAAACAGTCGCTCAAGTTCTACCATTCCCTTCGGAATTCTATTATCTTTCAACCTCATTATCCCCTTTTCATCATCAAACTTTTTCTAGCATAGTATCCCTTTGACCATCATCAATTATAGTATTTTCAAATGCATTGGTATTCTGTAAAAAGTTTATAATTTGTTGGTCATCAAAAAAGACTTGAAAATTATCTACGTTATCTGGAACCGAAGGACAAGGGATTAATTCGATTGAAAATTTCTTCCATTTGAACTCCTCCAATGGCTTCATATTTGCGGTTGATGAAGCTAAAACATCTGCAAGTGAATTCTCTTCTCTAGGAATGTGCATCAAATTAAAAGCATCAAAATCCTCCATGAGATCCCACGCTCGGTATTTATATCTTTTCAGGTAAGATGCCTTGCACTGAAATTTACCTCTAACCTGATTGGCCACCAACTCCGAGTCTATAAAAACCTGGATATTTTTTACACCTTTATCTAAAGCAAATTTCAATCCCAACACTAGTGCTTCATACTCTGCCAAATTATTCGTGCAAGGAAACTACAAGCGATAAGACATAAAATACGTCTGATTTTTAGGTCCTTTAAGAACTGCCCCTATACCATAACCTTGCTTAGACTTAGCTCCATCAACATGAAGCATCCAAACTTCATTATCATGATCAAGATGAGCTTTAATAGGTTTCTCCTTTTGTGCAGTTGTCAAATTATAAACCCCGATATCTACATCAGCAAGATTAACAGTCTCATTCTTGGCATTATACTCAGTGATCATGTGTTTATATCTAGGTTCTCTTTCGATTCTTAACTGATTTGCAACACCTTTCCAGGGCAACCACATATGTGAAAAATCAGTCGCCAAGTACCCATTCAAAGACTTTGACCAATCTCTACTCAGAAGCATTCCGTATCCCACAGGAATATCTACCACCTGAATGTCAATTTTGTGTTGTGCTCTCGGCTCAGATGCTAGCTGGATGTGTATACTTTGAAGTTCACCTACCACCTTAACCTCAGTTTTATCCAATTGGATGACTCTTCTCTCGGACTTCATAGGGGTTAAACCCAACTGTTGACAGATGGCTAGAGGCATGACATTGGCTGAAGCACCAGAATCCACCAGACAGTTGTGTAAATTTTTTCCAAATATACGGATAGTTAGTAGGAAAGGCGGAACTTCAGTCTTTTCTTTATACATGGCCATATTTGCATTTGCTATCTTCTTCCCCTTTTCTAGAGGTTTGGCAGTAGGCTCAGAGTATGTCTTAATCAAATTATCCCTTTGTTCAGTAATTTGAGCCAACTCATGAAGAGTGATGTTAGCCTTGATCTTCTTCATATCCTCCACTATATTGTATCCCTTATTGAGTGGAGCAACAAATCCATCTGGTACTCTTGGATCTCCTCCCTTGGGTGGAGGTGGGTTATTATTTGGAGATGGATCTGGAGGAACATTATGGGAGTTGTCTGGAGGTGTAGACGTAGTATTAGGCTCCAGATTTTTGTTCTTGAGATTGTAGTTGTCCCTTCTATATCGTTGAAAAGCTTGCACTTCATCCATAGGCATCTCCACAACATTCTCTGACTCATCTGGAAAAGTGAATGAATCTAACACCATAGCTGCACTATGTTTGGATGAACTTGGACCATCAACATTTCTTTGATTTTTAGGAAAAACCAACTCACTAGATAGAGCTTCAAAGGCATTGCAGAACTCCAAACAATCCAATTCCCCGTGCTGAGATGTTTCGTGTATCCTGCACCAGTTGGGCAAAGCCAAGTCACAAATATTCACTTCATGCCCCTTACCTTTATAATCCTTGTTGGGTTCATATGGTGGTCTAGTGAATCTATTCTGTTGATAAGAAAATCTATTTGAGTTTTCCCCGGTGGACACTTGCCTTTTGAAACTCAAAAAGTCATTTGCCAACTTTTGGACCATCTTTGAGACTTCCTCAACTCTTATTTTATCAGATTCTTTCTCTCGTATTCTGTACATGTTCAGCATGTGTTACAACCAATGGATTTCCTATCGGTGGAGTTTGGCATGCTGGCAACATCATTTGATGTGGGATGGGATTCAAAATAGGGGTATTTTGTGTAACAAAGGGAATTTGAGGAGCATTCAAAGGTTGAGGTCCCAATTGTCTTTCAAGAACCAAAGCTTCTTTATAAGCCTCTGTTAGATTAGTAATATTGGCATCTCTCTTCAGGAAAACAGAGGTCACCGGATCTAGGGAATTCCTAAAAATTTCCAATGCTAGATCTGCAGTTGGCACATAATGACCCGTCAATCTACCATAAGCCTTTTGAAACCTGACGTTGAAAGATCTGACAGTCTCATTGATTTCTCTCTTAATGCTGGAAAACTGTTGATATAACACACTAGGGTCAATTACTTGACCAAATTGTGATACAAAAACTTTCTCCAGGTCATTCCAACTAGTAATAGAGTCATTAGTAAGATTCAAAAACCAGTCGTATGCTCCCTCCTAGGAGAGTGAATGGGAATAACCTACAAGCCACATCTTCATGCTGCACATTCAACAACTTTAGAGCATTTTTAAATGCCACTAGGTGTTCTTCTATTGTTCTGATTCCATCATGCTTGTAGGTAGGAAGATACTTCTCAGGATTTTTGGGTAAATCATGCGCTGCACCAGGGATATTCAAAGCAGTGGAACCCAACCAGTTTGCCATCACTACCTGATTAACGATAATATTTTGAGTTGCAGTTGGAGGAACTACAAGTGGTGATAAAACTATGTTGGACAAAGACTTGGCCCTTCTGAGGCTGCTTCTCCTTGGGGTTTCCAACTCAGGCACAAGGAGCTCTCCAGCTCTGGAGTGGGACCTGGTTACTCTGTAGGTAGAATCCAGCTTTACACAAGCAACTTACAATCCTTAACAAATACTAAACGGAGTTCGGTCGGCCCTCCTTCTAGCGCCAATTTTAAATGTTGGTTCGTCTTTCATACACACCCTGTGAAGAATGAACATAAAATACCAATAACACTTTACGGGATAAATCCCACTCACTTTAGGATCTTGTTGGTTATCCAAGGTGTGAGTTACAGAGTTGGGTCGAATGGCTATTCACTCTTTTTCGCTTCTGGAATAGTTTCAAGTAGACTATCTGTTACCTTACAATGGGTTCGACCTTGGTTCAATAATGTTTAGCGGTGGTTATCTTTGTTGACAATCGGATTTACAATCAGTTCTTTGATATAGCTCTTTATGCTTTAGCAGATTAAATAAAAGACAAATTTGAAAGAAAATAAAAATGGATCATTTGACGGTAGAACAAAGAGAGTAGGGTAGGGCAGAAAAGAGAAGCTTATCTAACTTAGTTGCAAATCAAAACTACCAATTTTAGTTACACTATTTAGCTTCACAATAAAACCAATCAAAGAGGAAGGTGTCCAGCTTTCTAAGATCACCTTCTACTAAGAGCATAAGACGGAGATGACACAGATCTAAAAGAAAATCATAAATAGAAGGGAAGTCGGTGTCAACTGGTATCTCTCACCAGTAGCCTAGCTCGCGCAGTGAGGATAGAGCAATTAGAACAGACCCGAACCTTAAATCTTTAATTTTCCCTAGCATACAACAAACGGAATGAAGCCTAGTAGCATATTCAATCTTGATAACACAGATTTACAACTAAAATAAATAGACCTTAGCGAGACGAAAACAAAAGAAGATGCACTTATCGCAATCCGAAAGAGATTAGGCTCCTGGCCACGCTATCACAGAAAATGACGTCACACCAACCCCAGGTACAGAACAAAGCATTCAAACAAGATTTGCAGGAAATTGCTAAAATATCTTTTATTCTAAGTTTTCGCATCCGGACTTTACATTCAAAAGAAGTATATATAGACTCAGGACAGACCCTGATCTTTTCAAAAATATCTTCTTCCAAATATCTAAATCTTATCATAAAAATCCCACCGCCGAGGCTTTACAATATAAGGCATTTTTATATAGAGTTTCGATAAACCCTAATCACTCTAAAAATCTTCATGTGGATCTTGCCATAAATGGAGAAGATAAGACTTGGTTTCATCCTCATCAAATGGACACCGCATGTAAATGTATCTTCATCTTTCGGTAAGCCGTCAGAGCATCTCATTAATTCCTCTACAAAATTTGGATGAGTCACTGACTTCCCGGGCCTTCTATCCTCGCACAACCGCCTTTGTTTGGTTCGAGTTGAAATTCTCTGCCCACCATTACTTTCGCCATAAATTTTCCCATTAAATGCATCCACCGACAAATTCCTTAAAGTCTTTATTTGCGGCCAGATCTACAAAATCTGGACGGATCAGAAATTCTCGGCATCTCTTATTTCCATCTGATGGTCCTTGCTTGATTTGTGCCGAAATTTAGGTTTGTCTGTCTTTCTCGCCATTACTTCTGCCATTATGCAATTGTCGGATCACTTTCTGCAAAAGAAAAGCAAAGGTTAGAACTTTAATATTATTAATTTAATTATTTTTAAATTAATTAATTATTTTTCATTTAAATATTTCTAGGGTTTGGACTGTGTTGAAAAGCTTCCACTTCCTTTGGATGAGTGATGAAAAATTTAAAGAATGGCCAAATTTTGCAAAATGAATATAAATCCAAAATGCCATATCAAGCAATTAGCCTTCGTAACAATTCAAAACTTTAATGGACTTTAAAATATTTTAGGGCAAAATTAAATTTGAGCGAAAGTCCGACATGTAATGAGCATTAGGGTTTGATTTCCTTCTTCCAAGCTCATATTCTCATGAAATTAAACATGACATTTTCTCTATATTTTCTTGCCTAAAATGAGACAAGTAAAATGGAACATGTCGCGATATCGCGACATGTCCCTCAATTTATTTCTTCCAAGCTTGTGCCCTCGGGAAAATGAGACAAGTCCGAAAATGGAACATGTCGCGATATCGCGACATTTCCCTCAATTTATTTCTTCCAAGCTTGTGCCCTCGTGAAAATGAGACAAGTCCAAAAATGGAACATGTCGCGATATCGCGACATTTCCCTCAATCTTATTTCTTCCAAGCTTGTGCCCTCGCGAAAATGAGACAAGTCCGAAAATGGAACATGTCGCGATATCGCGACATTTTCTTCTTTTATTTCTTCCACTTTGCAAATTCTCCAAAAATTGTAGGTTGACTCCAATGACTTTGTCCATCTGTATTTTGCATTTTTACATATTGGTGAAGGATCTTCCTTACTCATAAATGATTTTAACATTTGAAAAATGAATTTTAAATTGCTCGAGAATGGTCAGCTTCACATGGTGTAGAAAAATGATGAAAATTCAAAGTGCCCAGAATTTGATGAAACTTTACAAGCATCTAAATAAGCCCAAAGGGTATCCAAATCTGCAAATGGAACTAGAAAATTCGATCTACGGATCAAGAGATATTGCATTTAGAAGTTTGCTGGCCAGAAATAGAAACTGCTATTTCTGGTAAGTGAATCTTGTCTAAAAGTCCAGAAATTTGGCATGGCCACAAAGATGAGTTTAAGATCTTCCACCCAAAATTCGAATCACCTCAAACGGATTTGTCTTCCAAAAGTTATGAGGATTTCAAGTTTGGAGTAAGTTTGTCGGCAAGAAGAAAATAATTAAAAGAACCCTAACATTTGATTTTAATAATTAAACCTTAGAAAAACTATTGAAAATTAAAATTTCTGAAATGATTAATATGAATTAATACATTTAACATGCAAAATTTCAGAAATTTTAAATTGAAATCAATGCCATATGCAAGCCTACTTGGACACTTTGATGTAGGCGAAATTTGAAAAAGGATGCAAGCAAAATTTGGAATTAAAACCCGAAAAACTCAAGAGGGTCCCTGCGGAAAAAAATGAAAATTAAATATTTTCAAAGGATGGAATTTCATTTTTTTAGTGGGGGTGTGTTGCTTCTCAACAAGTACATAGGTATAGGAGGAGATTACTTTAGGGGGAAGTTAGCCGGTTACTTTAAGAAATGTAATAAATGCACAAGTGACAATATGCAAGTTGTAATGTGCAAGGTATCCCCTTGTATAGATAGGTAGAGTGTTGGCCAAGTTATCTATCTTATTATATAAAGGGTCTCATAGGGACATATCATATATCAAGTGCATTATAGTAAAGAGTAGTAGATAGTAGTAGAAATTCTATATGGAGTACAATGTAGCTCTTTATATTGTATTCATATAGTGTCCATTACCTCCAATTGCATTGTATTTTCATGATTTCTATTTATAGTATATTTCAGTTATATTGCATAATTACTTTCTTTCATATTTTTTGCATCTTATTAGGAATTGTGTCATATCTCTCCCACTATAGATATCCTCAAAAGCTAACAATATCGAAGAGTTCGATGGCTTGCATGAGCCCTTTCCTAGAAATATTCTATTTAGAGAGCTTTCATGGCTCTTCAAATTTAGCACATGTCTATCATTGATTACCAATAAAGGGAACTCAAGTGTGGATCACCTAATGATGTATTGGTCATATGGACCTAACCAATGAAGGTTTTACCAATAGGCTAGCATGATGACCCATTTTCATGAGCTTATGAAGGCCAAAATTACTTGCAATGCTCAATAGTTGTGGGACACTATTTTATACATGTTAATTTCCAATCACACATGCTCTACTAGAGAGACTTGTGTATATGCCACCTTGGAACCTACCCAAGGTGTGTGAAGATCTCCCAAAAATTCTATAAGGTTATCAGTCTGAGGCATCACAATTGGGCTTGCAAAATTTTTATTTGAGGCTCTTGTCACCCCATACTAGATTGCAAAGGGTGCTTCAGACAAAATTTTACTGATGGGACTTGAGCATCATCCTCTCTTCATGGAAAAATATAGGTAAGATTGTAGAGGATGGTAGTGGTGCAATATCTTTGTTCAAGCTCTTTTGGGGATATCAACCACATGAAACAACCTCATTTTTTGTTTAGTTTTTTGTATGCAAGATACATTTGAGCAAGCAATGCGGGGTTGTATTTAGTTATTCTCTAAGAGAACTTGGTTGATGGGATTTGTTCTTTCTAAAATTTCCTTGGCTTAGGAGACCATTTAGATGGTTATAGAGCATGACTTCATAAGTCAAGATTTATTTGAGGATTCCCTTGCTTGTATCAACTTTGTACCGCATTCAACCATACCTAACTGAGGTGCAAAATACTACATTTGGAGGAACATCAATCAAATTTTAACACACAAAGTCTCTTTTCCCTCTTTTTTTATTTACATGATCTAGGCAAGGTTGAAACTCATTATATGCCTATTGGCTCAAAAATCCCATTGGGATCCAAATCCCAAATTTTGTCTACCCATTAATCCTTCTAGTTATTGAGAATGAAGTAAATCATATCATCCATGAATAATTCTAAACCAGAATGCTCCTCCTCAACTGTGAAAGCCTAGTGAGTACTTGAATCAGCTATAGGTAGATGTTCAATATGATTCATGTGTAGAAAATTTCATTGGAACCTTAATCTTGATCCTATATCAGGTCCTTAGGATCATAATTTTCCAATCTAGATATAATTAGCTCCCTAATTTAGTAGTGAAGTCCCTAGATAAGCAGATATCAAATAAAGCTAGGATATTAATCATCGTTATATCTTGTGGTACCATGAGGCTTGGATAGGCATATAATATGAGAAAAAGGCCTTCCACTATCCTTAGGATTTGAACTAAGCTCCCATATAGTTGTACCACCTTTCATTGATAGGTTTATAAACAAATCATAATGCATATTCCATCCCTCAGGTATGAATAAAATACTTGAACTAGAATCCATCATATAATTATGAATTTATAGAAATTAAAATCATGTCAATCCAATTATGCGATTGAAAGCATTGGATAATTGACAACATATGGACCCCTTAGGAAACCCTCAGAGGTATAATAATGGTCCCAACCACTTTGGGAAGGCTCTACCCCACTTTTGGGAGGTTTTGGACCACATAGGCATGAATGTACCACCCTAGGATGGTCACAGTTCATGGCCATCCCACCCAAGGATGGTGGCATAGCAACCATGCCAGGGTGGGATGGCCACAAGCTTAGAATCCCAAAAAGTCAAATTTGGACAAATGGCACCCAAAAACTACCATTTATCCTACCTATTCAAGCATGCAAGACCTGAGGGCACAAAATCCTTATGATATGCTATAGAATGGAGGTCAAAAAGGGAGATTATCTTCCCATCCTAATGCATGCTCAGTTTTGATAAGTGGTACCTCTTGCCCTGCATGCCCATTTTTCCAAAGGCTCCCTTTGGCTATAAAGTGGATCTATTTTCCACACAAAATATAGAGAAGAGTTTTGAGACAGCAACTAAGTGCTGCCAAGATTTCCCCTCACCCTTTTGTACCTTTTCCCCTCGAAATCTCTACCTAGCAAAGGAGTATTGTGAGTGATTCAAGAGGCATAATTTATTTGCAAAACCAATTAATTTGAGTGAATTTCACCACAAAATTTGACAACACTGTTAAGAAGGTTTTTGACCAATCCACTAAGGAATTGATGGGAAATAAGGAGAAAAACTGGTGGCTATCCCACCCCATGACGGTCCCCATTCTGTGACAGTCACCACCATCCCTATAAGGGATGGTTATAGACCTATGTATATTTTTTCTACTATTTTTAATTATGCATATTTTAGGTTATATTATGAACATGCTATCTATATTTCATGCAATTTAGAGTTATATTGAATGAGATATTACAATTTAAAGGTTTTACAGGATTCTAGGGACCATCTGAAGATGCACATGAAATTGTGACTAATATTGCTAATATGGGTCCTCTTAAAATCTCATTTTATGTATACTATCCAAGTTTGGTTTGATTTGGAGGTGTTTTGATCTAGAAATTTCTTGTTTTGGGTTTTATATGCTTTGTAGGTAAACTACGAATGCGATATGGATTCAAAGGCAATTTATTTTCTATTTTCAATTATATATTCCCAAAATCATCTATTAGGAATACCTTTGAAATTTCATATCATTTGGAGTTTTTTTAGATAGGCGCATTGCATATTTACACTTTCTAGCTTATAGTTGCATGTATGGCTTTTGCATGTTTCACATTCTACGCACTTGCTATTTAAAAAATCTGGTTTCCTTGTGTGTAGGTGCAGGTTTTACAATGCATGAGGAAGGAATACAATATCAGAACAGTGAAGAATAAAGTGGTGGCATCATAGGTTTGCCCACCTCAATTATGGGTACGAGGAAGAACATTGGAAGTGCACACGAGCTTGTTTGAAAGGACTTGATCCTTGGGCACCCATTTTTGTAAACAAGTGTATCAAAATAAGAGATCTCAAGGGGACATCTATGTAACCATGATTCTGATTTATCAAATGAAATAAAGATATACACCCTTTTCTTGCACTTATTTGGCTTCCATGGTTGCTTGAATATGTTCTTTTGCAATGCTTGATTAATACCAGATATAGATGCATCTTGTTTAGCATTGTTAGGTGCACTATTTTTCCCCTAATTCAGTGGTGATCATGGTGGGACCCTATCCCTATTGATTTGGTTAAATATTTAACCCAATTTTTGTTTGCATTCTATTGCAGGAATTGGTCATTCTAGCCTGAAACAACCTCTAGACTGCTAACCATCCCACCTTGGGATGACCACACTACCATCCCACCCTAGGATGGCCATCAAACTAGCCACCGCTCCACCCTAGGATAGTCATAAAATAAGACCTTTTTTGGTCCAAATTCCAAAAATAGCAAGCTTATATGCCATTAAGGTAAGTATCAAAACCCTCTATTTTCATTTCTACTGTTCAAAACTGCTAAAATCTGGCTTTTCTTACCTCTTTTGATTGCTTGAAAAGTAGAAGATAGGTTTTTACTTTTTTATAACTTAAAAAAATAAAAATAAGAAGAAAAACTAAAAAGGAACTAGGTAGAAATGCACCTCTATGGTTTTATTACTTCTAGCCTACCTAATGGGTAGGTTATCATTTAGGGAATGCATTTGGTAGGTTACTTTTTATCTAGCTTTTTTGAAAGTAAAACGTCATTTCTTTGCATTTAGTGAAATATCATTGAATAATTCATTGTATACTTTCTTTGGGTTTAAAAATAACCACACACACCACATTCCACTTGAACACTAGTGAGTTTGATTTCATCACCAACCACTAGTAGAGGTCAGCGACTATGGCTTTCATCTCCACCCATTGCCTCAAATCCCATGAACCCTTGTTCTTTGCCAATGCTGGCTCCAAGATCTAATGTAGCTTGGAAAATTTGCATGTACTTATCTTCAAAGGGTATAACATTGACCAAGTGAGTACTGGGTGAGGACTGGCAGACCCTATGCTCCCTGACTGGGTATGGGTTTCATATCCATACTTAGGTAAGCTTACGTGATTGGAATTTCATTACCAATTATCAAGCTATGAACATACAAGTGAAATCCAATTAAACACAAGATTATCATCCAATAAAATTCAAACATGTGACACAAGTTCTTCTTTACAAACAACACATCTGAAACACATAAAACAACTTAGAAAATACATATTAATCCTTAAAAGAGATAATTACTTGTTTTGTTGAGTGTTTCCTTTTTTGTGTGTTGTTCTATTAAGAATTTGAAAAGGAGATAATCATCTAGGTTTTGGTAGAGAGTAACAATGGTGTGCACCCACAACCAAGACCAATCACGGGTGGAAGCTACGAAAGGTGGACTAGGAGGCATGAGTCATCTCCACTTTAGCTCCAAGGATTTGGTCATACCTCCTTGTCAAGCCTCTACTCACTCAAGTCCCAGAAAAATAGGACATGAACAACACCTACAAGGGAGCCATATGTGGGATACCCCACTAGGTTGTGGACCTTACTCAAGAGAGTGTTCCCGATATGTAGACATATCACATACCTTCTTTGATGAAAGGCAACAATGCACTGATGTGTAAGTAGATAGAGTGGTGCCATACATCCATGTGCCTGATAGGTCTAATACACCCGATTATGGGCTAGAGCACAACTTCACATATTGGGTAGGGCCGATTGATCATACCTTACCCTCACACTACCCTGATAGGTTCCAAAAGCCTAGAAAATCGGACTAGTATGATACTCACTACTTAGGGTGAGTGAAATCAGCCCTTCCTTTTCTCATACATGAAGGAAGACATGAGGAAATCCTTGATTATCCTCAAGAATAGTATATCGTGCAAGCACGATGTGCCTCTATGCCCCCTGAGTATAAAGAGCATATGCCCAGGCCTAAACCTCAAGTAAATGTGGCTACCCTTAATCAAAAAAAGTGCACGATGGATATCACATATTATCTTGAATGAGGTCAGCCTTAGGTTGAGACTCCTAGGCTTCCTAGGCCTCACACAATAGAATAGATAAATCAAGCAGTTGCAATATATGCAGAACACTAAACACAGTTCAAGCAACTTCAGTGAGACAAAGAGCAACTAGACTGCTTGCATCAACTTGAGAAAAAAATAATCAAATGTTAGACCAACGAGCTATTCTAGAAAAAATTACATGAGAGGGTCTCTACCCTAGAACATATAGATAGAAATTCCATCTAAGGCAACCCACTCTCATTTGAGATAGGTCTTTGAGGCCTTATCTAATGTTTCCTCTGTGACCTCCTAGGCCAGATCAAGACTTGCCTCCCAGGCCAAAAATAGGATGCCCCTAGTAGGAAGATACCTCTCTCTATAGGCTAGCTCAAGAGATGCCCTATGGAGCTTATATCGAGCACAAGCTAGAGGTGGAATATTTGGAAACACCTTATCAAGGTAGGGGGGATGACATGCCACACCCTTTAAATAGGGCTAATGATCCTCACCCTCCATTGCAGGATAAGAGTAAAGAAGAGGAGATCAAATCCTCTAATGCATATAAGTTATTGTTAGAATGCTTAGAGTCAGTAAAGAATAAGATCTCTGGATCTGGATCTTAAAAGCCCACTTTATGCTAGCTACGTAGTCAACTCCTTCATCCTTCAGTGCCTACCACTTCCTATCTAGAGTAGTTTAATATGCCTTAGTTGGCTACCTTTAAGGGAGAAGAAGATGCACAAGAGCATGTTACCAAATTATTGAGCCAATGCTTTAGCATCTAGGATAATGATGCTTTGCTTTTGTGGACATTCATGACTACCCTATCTAGCCTAGCCATGGAGTGGTTTATCTAAATCTTGAAGCATGGCATCCATAATTTAGATAAAATCATAGAAGCATTCCTAGAACACTTCGCCTTTAATACCAACTGGAAGGTGACACTGGATGATCTTGCTAGGTTGAAACAATATGATGAGTCAATAATGAATTATGGCAATAGGTGGCAAACATTGCTTGCTAAGCTGCCATATCTACTCCCCATGTTGGAGTTGAATCAGATATTTTCCAAGAGCTGCCTAAATCTGATCTCCTTGTTGTTGCAACTACAACAATATCCAACTCTTGAATATGCCCTAGCACAAGCTAGAACAATTGAAGACATCAATATTCAAGAGGGAGAAATTATGAAGCCTAGCAAGGAGTGGAACAAGAATGCTAAGAATAGCCCAGTGTAGCCTAAGCTAGCAATAATCAATCAGATTGCCATTAGAATCCCAAGGCCAGTGCAACCTATGCCTCCTCAAAAGTCTAATTATCAGGCCACACCTAGGAACTATAACAACAACAACCAAAATAATCAATGGAAAATCAATAGCATCACCCAAAGTGACTGTTCACATTAATTGTAGAGTCTGACTCTTTGTTTGAGCACCTCTTGGCCACTAACATGATTAATGTACCTAAGAGACAACCCATCTATCCAAATGCATCAAAGCCCAAAGGGTACTAAGAAGACTTATATTGTAAATTTCATATACAAATTAGGCATGAAATGCAAATATGTTATAAATTAAAGCATCTAGTGTAAAATATAATCGATAGGGATGCCCTTCAAGTCGATAATCCTATCATGCCAAACAACCAACAAATGGGAATTTTTAAAGTCCCATTGCTTACCTATGCAGAACATGCCAAGCTAGTACCCCATATAAATGAGGTTCATCATGCACCCCCTAATAAAGGGTACGTTGGCATGATCAACATTGTAATGAGGAACAAATGGTATCCAAGTCCAGTCACACCACCTACGGCTCAAAGCGATGTTCCTTCAATATCGTAGCCTCTACTACCTCCAGTGCTAAGCCTCACACCTCAACCTATGGACACGATTAAGAGCAAGCTCACTTAGATCTTGAGAATAACATCTACCTAGCTCTCCATATATGAGATCATTTAGCAATCTCCACCTCATAGAGAAGCTCTAATGGAGATCCTTAAGGCAATAGAGCTACAGCCCTAGGATTATAAATACTTTAACAATTTTGTGGGGCATGTTCGATAGTGTACAAAATTGATGATTACCTTCCAAGAAGATGATCTTAAATTGGTACCAAATTATATGGTGGATCCTCCCTTGTACATCATCACATGTGTAAATGGAACACCCTATAAGAGGGTGTTGATAGACACTGGCTCTTCCAACAATATAATAACCACAACAAATCTCAAGCGTATAGGGATCCTGACATCCCATATTATCATGTCTACTTACATCCTTCGAGCATTTAATGATGTCATATGCTCAATAATTGGTACGATAGTCTTACCTATCTAGGTAGGACAAAAGACCATACCAACACTGTGCCACATCTTGGAGGGTGATATGGCATACAATATCTTGTTAGGCAGATCATGGATCAGGGACATGAAGTGTGTCCCTTCCATCACTCACTAGTGCCTAAAATACACCTATGAAGGACAAGTTCATGTTGTCTCTATGGACTTAGAACCATTCAAGTACTACAACATGGTGCAAGAGATCCCTGAGTCAACCTTACCATCCATCCATCTAGATTTTCAACTGAATGAATCCATCCAAGGTCTGACTCTATCACCATCACCTTCATTCAATCCATCATCATCATCTCATGTCATACCATCCTCATCTTTAGCACCTCTAGACATACCTTCATAATTGGTGAATCCTCCACTGAGGAACATGGGGAAGAGGCCTATTTATGATATTCCTTTGACCATATCCACCATCTCCACAAGTGAGATTCCTAGCCCAGTAGATGAGGATTTGTCTTATGAGGCCAACATCAAACTGTAGACACCTAAAATGCATCATGTCAAGGGTGACTACTCATATGGGCACCTTTGTAGACCATGTGAAAGACCTTTGGACAAATCCAAGGTATAGCAGTGGTTTTTACCACTCAATTGGGCATCTTTGCCTAGTCAGTTCTAGCTGCGGCTGACACCCACGGTTAGAAGTGCTGACCATGATTGACACTCGTAGTCCCTAATCTGCAAATTAGGGATCACATCTGATACCTACGGTTAGCAAAATACTGCATGCTAACCATGGCTGACACCTACGGTTAGCACTATAACAAACTCGGGCGACCAGAGCCGAGTCAAATAATTTGCAACAATCGAATTGCAACGGTTTTCAATGTGGTTTGGGATGGGAAGCATACAGAAGCTTCCTCCCAACTGCAAATTCTTATTCTTGTCTTCTCCATGAAGCTAGAGCAATTATTTTGGGAGTCTACTTAAGACCCCAATTTTAGAGAGCAAAAATCTTGAAGAATAGCTCAATTGCACATAGCGGAGCCCTGTCGGATTGGAGAGCAATTTCACATCCCCTTGAGGAGTAACGAAGTGTTGTCCAATTGATTTATGACAACTGTGCATGCAACAATGGAGATATCAAGAGCTTGAGAAGCATGCTTGACAATTGAAATACCTCCATTATTAATTCCATTGAATTCACCTCCATTATTAATTCCTTTGAATTCAACCGCCAATATGTTCCAGAAAACATAGGTGACCCTTGACCATCAATTCCTTGGAGGATTTAATATTTTTTGACCCTGGTTTCGAGAGAAAGGATACTTTCATCTTAACCATGGCTATCAGCTGCATTTAATAGTGCCAACCGCACCTCAGACCTACGACTAGGGTTTGTTGCTCTCATTCCTCCATTTTAGCAATAGATTTCCATTTTCAATGATTCAAATAGCTTAATCTAGCATATATCTACATTTTAGCAGAAATTTGACTGGTTAATTTAGGAATTAGAGGTAGATTTGCTTCACATTTCCTTGCATTTGTTAATCTATATTAGTTTCAATGAATTCAAGTTTTATAATGGTTAATTAGGATGTTTCTTAGCTAGATTCATGCTTCTTTACATGTATATTACAATTTTCTCATTTCTTGCATGGATTGATAGTTTTACATGCTTTCTTGATTTCGTGATATTCTTTATGCAATTATCCTTTCAAAGACTCATCAAGAGAGGCTTCCTTTTTTACTAATTGCTTCTTGTTATTTCATGATCACAGGGAAAAAATTCAAAGGATATAAAGCATACAATTCCTTCCTCAACGCGAAGAAGAGGGTCATCGACACCCTAGAGTAGTTCGTGTCACCCTGAAAGGCACTTGGAAATCACACCTACCCTTAAGAGGGAAAAAATTACACACTCCTATTGTAATATTGTATCAAGATGATTATCCCTAAGAGGGATGTACTTGTAATTTGATTTTGACTTTGAATATAATGGAATAAAGCATGTTTTATTGATTCATCTGTTGTCAATTTCTTGTTCTTGTACCCATGTTATGCTTTTATCAATTATTACAATAGGACGCCTTAGGTGTGAGCCTTTTTGTGGTTACACAAACCAACACAAGCCTCACTCCCATCCCCTCCTTCTTCACAACCACAGGTCATAGTGCACCTAGCTACCACCAGTTTGGGAGAGTACATGGTTTAAAATGTTATAGCCATCCCTACTATTGATTCAATGCAAGATTTGGGTTGACCTTGTATTCCTATAGGCACTATTGTACCTCTTGGCCTCCCCCCTAATCAAATAAATTTCATCTATGTGGGTCTCGACTATGTCATCGAGCCTTATCAATAGCAGGAAGAGGATGAAGAGCCCTTTTTTGAGGAAATTAACTACATGTCCAACCTTGAATTCACCATGAGGTATCTTCACCTCTGCAATTGGTACGATTATGGGTTGGGCTTGTATGAGCAAGGCACCTTCATTCCTTACTATCCGTAGTATCAAATACCTTATGAAAAGTCTATTTTGGGACACAACAAGCTTGTGCCCCTTGACGTCCTCATAGATATTCTAGAGCACATGAATTTAGATTTTAGGAATGAGCTTGCATGCAATCCCTACACTAAGCCTAGCTGAGTCTATTCTCTAGGAGACTATTTCCCCACACTTGTGGGTACTCAAGATACACCTTATGATATCTTCTGATCCTAGGAATAGGGTAAAATTTTACATACCCTTCCATAAGATAGTAAGGAAGAAGATCAAGGGTATTCCTATGAGTGGGCATTTGACGATGAGTCAGATTATGAAGTGGCATCCATTGACTCTTCTAGTCCACATGTCTAGTTCATGTGGATTGTCCCATTGAATGATGAGTATGAGGGTTATCTACGTATGTTCCCCTTGAATGACCCTATCTAGCACTAGTTCCTCCCTATAGAAGGGCAAGTCCACCCATAGCCACACCAATCACATCCGATCGTTCTGCATCTACCGCAACCACCTCCATAGGTCTTGCAACATATCGATGTTGATAGACACCAACCACCTAGGGGAAATCATCCATCAATAAAACATGATTTCCATAGACCTTTTTGAGCCCATGCAAGAACTGGATAACCTATCAAAGCCATTACACCTTGACTTGGAGGCAATTGACTTTGTTCAGGGAGATTCTCCCCCATCACCTTCTAAGTACTGGCCTTATGATGAGATGTTTCAACCATTTAATTTCTCTCCAAGGCCTACTCTCGATGTCTTCCATGCTAAGGAGGAACCTGAGATTCCAATTGATGATCTAAACCCAGCATATGATATTCATCTAATCCGTACTCTCCACCAGTTGGAGGAGAGGTCACATATGTCAATCAAGCCAATGATTGACAAAGATATCAGCTCAAATCCTAAGAATCCTCAATGTATCAAGTTAGGGGAAATCTTATCTCCCACTGAGTAGGCCAATTACATAGCCCTTCTCATAGAGAAGAAGGAAGCCTTTTCATGGACCTACAAATACATGCCGAGAATGGAACCAAATCTAGTCACGTATAATATGACACTTGACCCCAAGGCAAATCCAGTTAAGCAAAAGCTAATAAAAATTCATCTGATAGTAGCCTTAATGGTTAAATATGAGCTACAAAAACTGTTGGATTCCAATTTCATCATATCAGTGGACTATCCACCATGGTTGTCTAACATGATTACTATGAAGAAGCCTGATGGAAGGATTTACATTTAAATGAGTCCTAAGGATTCCAAGTTCATCATATCAGTGGACTATCCACCATGGTTGTCTAACATGATTCCTATAAAGAATCCTGATGGAAGGATTTACCTGAAAAAAGTGAGTCCTAAGGATAATTTTCATTTTTTGAGCATCGATGCCTAGTAGATGCCATAGCAGGCCATGAAATGTTATTCCTCATTGATGGTTTCTCTAGATACAACCAGATTTGTATCATTCTAGAAGACCAGATCAAAATGGTGTTCACAATGCCTTGGGGAACATTTTTCTATAAGGTCATGCCTTTTGGTCTTAAAAATTCTAGTGCTACCTATGAGTGCACCATGACATACATTTTCTATGATTACATGCATAAGATTTTGGAAGTTACATGGATGAATTACTGGCCAAATTATTATTACTCCATGAGCATCTCGATGTCTTGCACAAAGTCCTCGATCATCTTATTGAGCATAATGTGAGACAAAATTCCAAGAAGTGCATATTAAACATCACATTTGGAAAGCTCTTGAGATTCATCATCTCTAAAATAGGCATCTAAGTGGACCCTAATAAATTCAAGGTAATCATTGAGATGCCTCCCCAAACTACCATTAAGAAGCTTTGAAGCCTACAGGGTAAGGTCTCATCCATCAAGTGCTTCATAGCGTAATTTTTATATAAATGTTGACCCATGAACAAGCTATTGCATAAGGGGATCATATTCCATTGGGATGATGAATTTTAGGCTACCTTTGATGTAATAAAATAATATATGGCTTTACCACTAGTATTGGCTCCACCCAGACCAGGAGTGTCATATCGCTTATACATCTCAGCCACTGAGGTTGCATTGGGAATCATGTTGGCCCAAAAAAAGGAACTACATAAGGAACAGTCTACTTACTACCTTAGCCACACCTTGGTCAGCTACCAAATAAAGTACATATATGTTGAGAAGTTATGCCTAGCGGTGGTTTTTGCCACCAAGAAGCTACACCATTACATGCTTAGTCATACCACATATGTTGTATCAAAAGAGAATCCATTGTGATATATGATGAGTTGTACTTATCACAATAGTCGCATAGTGAAATGGATCATGTTGTTGATGAAGTTTGACCTAGTATTTATCGAACAAAAATCAATTACGAGTTAGGTCATCATCGATCAAATCGTAGAGGCTCCCCTCCAAGATGAGAAGCCTCTTAGCATGGAGCTTCCTGATGATGGAGTCTTACAAATATCAGAATCACTTGATTCTAATGAGCCTAATTCGCAGGATGATATGACTCTATTCTTCAATAACTCTAAATGCAAGCAAGGAGGTGGCACAGGAATCATGTTTTTCATACATCAAGGGACTCCTATACCCCTATATTTCAAACTTAATTTCTAATGCACTAACAACAATGTCAAGTATGAATCCTTGCTCATAGGTCTTCAAACAACCATCACTATAAAAATAACCAAGCTCAATATTTTTTGTGACTCCTTGCTCATCGTAAATTAGGTCAAATGGATTTACCAATGCAAGTGTCTAGTTCTGCAAGCCTATAAAGCCTTTGTGGATAAAATTTTGATAAAGTTTGAATGGTATGACATTGAGGTGCTCCCTCCCTCATCAAATCATTTTATGGATACAATGGCATCCCTAGGTTCCTTGATATCACAAAACCCTATGGATCATATGATGGTCATTTAGGTCAAAATACTATCGTAATCCATGATTGAGCGTGAGAACACCCAGTACACACCAAAAGTCCACTTGATTCAAATTGAACCTCATTAAGACAGGTTCTCATAAATTCATGAGCACTTGAATCATGTTGCTTGGGGGACTCTATTCCCTCAAACCTCTTTTGATAGCATCACAATGCTATTATTACAAGTTCTACCCCATTTAGCATTCGCTTGGGATGAAATTCACAAGGGATAGGTAATTCAAGCAATCGAGCTTCCTCACAACAGGACTAGTCTATCCAAATCAAGGAGTACCTAAAGCTTGGTAATATCCCTTCTTGGTTATCGCATGCCACCAAAAGGACATTTAAACAAAAAGTGACAAAGTATGTCTTACTAGGAGATATTTTGTATCATTAGAGCTATGAATGTATCCTCCTTCATTGCTTAGAGCATCAAGATTCAATTTGGGAAATTTCCCAAGCGCACGATGGTACTTGTGGGTGCCATTTTAGCGGTTTGGCTATCGTAAAGTACATTCTTCACATGGGTTATTATTGGACAACTTTAGAACAAGATTGTTGTGCTTATGTTAATAAGTATGTAAAGTTTCAACACCATGCTAACTTGACACATGTACCCTCTCAGGCCTTACAACTGATTCAATCGGCTTGGCCATTCTCGTAATGGGGGTTTGATTTAATCGAGAAAATATCACCTACCTCCTTGGGCCATCACACGTTCATCATTATGACTATCGATTATTTCACAAAATGGGTGAAAGCAATTCCCCTTACCACTACGATAGGATCCTACATCATGAAGTTCATATTGCAAAATATCATTTGTCATTTTGGTATTCTATCCAAGATCATTTCTGATAATGGGACATAATTCAAGAATAAATATGCATGTGATTTGATGATAAAGTATAATATCCAACACAACTTTTTGATGCCCTATTATCTGCAAGAAAATGGGCAAGTAGAGGCATCGAATAAACATTGATTGCCATTCTAAAAAAAATAGTTAAAGAAAATCACACCGATTGGCACATGCAAATACCCCTTGCTCTATGGGCCTACCACACTAGTATTTGGATGCCCACTAGGACCACTCCATTTTCACTAGTGTATGGCACCAAGGTAGTCATATATTTAGAGCTATAAATCCCATCGCTGCACATATCCATGCAAGAGTTCATCAATGATGATACCGTGTGGCAGGCTCACTTAAAACCAACTTACATTGCATGATGAATGATGCATCAATACCCTCGAGCACTTGCATATTTATCAAGAGTGACTTAAGAGAGCTTATAACATGAAATTTCATCATAGAGACTTTCATGTTGGTGACCTTATTTTGAAAGAGAACCAGTAAAATTCTAAGTTCCTAACCCATTTGCAGGACAAGTTTGCAGCAAACTGGTTAGTTCCTTTCATCATCACCAGTCAAATTAGACCAAGAACTTATTGCCTAGCCTCCCTTGAAGGAATCAAGGATCCTAAACCCTTTAAAAACCTTCATATGTAGCCTTTCAATGCCTAGAGTGATGTGGCTTACCCTAAAATACTCCAAGGGTATACACAAACTACTTGGTCAATCCAAAATGCTCCTTGGCAGTCTATGACCGTCTAGGTCACCCCAAAATGCTCCAAGGGTATCTAAAAATAGCTTGGTCAACCCAAAATGCTCCTAGATTGTCTGTGACCATCTAGGTCACCCCAAAATGGTCCAAGGGTATCTAAAAACTAGTTGGTCAACCCAAAATCTTCCTAGGAAATCTATGACTATCTAGGTCACCCCAAAATGTTCCAAGGGTATCCACAAACTGCTTGGTCAACCCAAAATACTCCTAGGTGGTCTATGACCATCTAGGTCACCCCAAAATTCTCCAAGGGTATCTACAACCCATTTCATCAACCCAAAATGCTCTTAGGAGGTCTATGATCATCTAGGTCACCCCAAAATGCTCCAAGGGTATCTACACACCACTTGGTCAACCTAAAACACTCCTAGATGGTCTTTGACCATCTAGGTCACCCCAAATATCTCCAAGGGTAACTACATACTACTTGGTCAACCTAAAATACTCCTAAATGGTCTATGACCATCTAGGTCACTCCAAAATTCTCCAAGGGTACCTACAAACTACTTGGTCAACCCAAAATACTTCTAGGTAGCCTATGACCATCTAGGTCATCCCAAAACACCCCAAAGGCATCTATAAGCCCTTTGGTCACCCAAAATGCCCCAATGGCATCCATTAAACCCATTGGTCACCTGTATATACATATATATCAATAAAAATCCAAAAATATTATCAAAACATAAAAAATACAAAAAACATTGCATCATATTACATTATATACCATTGCATTATACAATCAATTGCCTTAGCCATACTCATAATTACACCTTGCATTTTACAGTTGCTCACACATGTCTAGCACTAAGACTGTAAACTAGTTATCATTCAAAATCAATTTCGTTAGAGTCATCATTCACATCATTTCATATTTTACTTATCATTTCCACCTATATTTTCCACTTTTTCATATTCATGTCAGTTTCACCCAGTAATTTGTTCTAGAATGTCATTAGGGTTTTTGGTCACTCAGCCATATCTAGTTTTCTTTTCATATTTTGTATAAATTTATCCTTATTTCTAAGAGGTAGAGTCTTGCTTAGATTGTACCTTGTATACATCAAAATTCCAACACATTTTCACACTAATAAATCTAAGTTTTGCATAAGGAAATATGAAACCTACAAAGTGGTCTAGGTTACCTTAAGTGAAAGGTTTATCTTGCTCATCCCCCTATGTTACTAGTTTAAGAATGCTAAGAATTGATAAAATGACAAGCTCCTCCTTACCCAATTCCCCAAAATAAATAGTGGTTTTCACCACTATCAATAAGAAAAATACCACAAAACAAAAAATCAAAAGCAAAATAAATAGTGGTTATCACCACTCCCTAAATCCCTTGCTCAAATAAAATAAAATATGAAATAAACAGTGATTTTCATCACTAAGCATGAGCAAGTATCCCTGAAATCAGATAAAAGAAATGAAGGGAGTCCTGAACTTGAATCCCTGGAATTATCAACATTTGACAAACCATGAGGTGATCCCCATTATAGGTTAGGTGGCATCAAGCCTACCTGGCAATGGTGATATCCTTACGCATGATGATATTTCTATCACATTAGCATCTTACGTGTGTATAGACCAATGTTTGCATGCGGATGAGCTAGCTTTTGGTAGTCTATACTACCTAGTGGTCTAATCCAACTACGTACAAAACCTAGGATCATGATACTCATAGGGTGATCTTTAGTATAGATGGGTTGCATCAATCTTGTTTGGCATTGGGGTAATCTTATGTGTATTACCAATGAACTCACTTGCACACATAGGGATATTGAGTATTTGGGTCATCCTAGCTGATTCATACCTTGTCAAAAAGTCTTGCATGGTTAGTATATAACTTTTGATTAGTTGACTAGAGTGTTTGAGTCTCATGAAAACCTCAAGGATATTCTATAACACTCTACTATTCATTCCATTTCATATCATTTTATCAAAACTCTATTACATAGTCTCATGACAACATTACAAATGAATTGATGAATTCTATACAGTCTATGGTGTTAACATAGTATGTCATATAGCCTCCCTATTTAATAATCTAGATCAATACATCATCCATATCATCATACAATTACACATATACATATTATCAAATCAAATTACATTACAACATATGCATACATGCTAAACATCCATCATCTTATCATAAAGCAAATAAATACATTGCATACATCTCATTTAGCAGTACGAAACTACATGATGAAAAATACAAAAAAACTCATATATATATATATATATATATATATATGTATATATGTATATATGTATATGTATGGGGTAAAAAGATACATCATAATCTATGAGATGCCCGTAGGCTACAATAAAGTGGGTCATCCAACCTCACACTACCAGAAATTTAAAATATAAAAAGAACCATTAGAGTCTCAATAACCATGGTCACGTAGGACTGGTACTATGACTCTCACCCCTACCCTTGGGTTGAGTCCACCAAGAACTCTATGACCTACCACCACCTACCCTATCTACCTTGTATGTAGAGCTAGGCACCCCCATCCTAGCTGAAGACTACCCTGTACCACTTTGTCGACTCTGATGTGACCCACTAGTATATAGATGAGCTGGTATGAACCCCTAAGGTTCTTTATCTCATCCTCCAATTCATCAATATAGGTTTGCTCCTGGTAGGCATCCACTAATAACTAGAGCTATGTCACATCCTCCCGTAGCTTGACCATCTCCCCACTGCTAGGTCCCTCCCGACTAGGGCTCTAGCATCTTAGTTGTGCCTATAGAGCCATTATATCTACATGGAAATCTTGTACCTATGTTTGAAGGAGATCTCTCTCCTACCTAACCTTGATTAACTCACCTTGCAGTTCCATATTTGTATCACCATGTGTGACCTACTGTACCTACACCCCCTAATCCCCAATGTCATCATACCCAAAGTCACCTTGATCTCCTAAGTCAAGGAGGTCTATCTACTCATCTGCCATGTGACAAAGCCCATGTCACTCACCTACCTCTCCTTATCCCTCCTTAGGAGCATCCTATTGAACCATCGTTGCTACCCCTATTGTATCTCCCCCTAGTGGTCCCTACCCTCACCACTGGTGCATCACCTACCAAGAGTCATACTCCTCTATAGTCCCAACATGATCAAAGTCTAGAATGTCTATTATAGGATCTGCCCCCCCTCCTACCACATCCACTATCAGCCACCTTAGTATCCTCTCATCCCTATAGTTTTGATAGACCACTACCTCACTAGGCAACCCTTGTTGTAACCCAAACTATTACATAACCCGAGCATAAAGGAAGAAATCCTGCTCCATCCCATGTTGGCCAACAAACCATCTACCTCACCTCACCCGACATAGTTGTGCCTCAACATCAGACCATGTTGGGCAATACCTGTAAGGTCTCTAGAGTACATCCACTACTTTGAGTCCTACAAAAAACTAGGTATAATGGCCCACATAACTTGCCCACAATTGATTCAGCCCTACCTCCTGGACCCACTACCATAGGGTCCTGTAGCCAATATCTCAGTCTACCAATTGTACCCATGACATCCAAGGTAATATTTTTGGTTGATCTATAGCTAGGTGCTACCACCTCCACACCTATAGTAGAAAGCTGCATCCTAAGTATTTCTATACTTGGTAGCAGATCTCGTACAACTTGTCGTACAACTGTGCTAGTAGTGGCATCCCCCACATCATCACTAGTGGTTGCTCCAAAGTGCACTTTACTAGAGTAAACACTAACTCTAGAAGGTTATATGGAAACCTAGTGCCTGATGAGTCTAGTAGTAGAATATTAGATATTAGTGTCATCAAAAAAACATACCTAACACCCAATATCCTAACCTCATACCAATACCCCATCAATATGCCTCCACTGAGAGAGTCCCCTATCACCTCCTCCATGGCCCTACCAAAGTACCTCTCCATAACTACCTCTCTTCAATCACTGGGTGTAGACCGGCGTCTGAAACCTTGATCCAGAAGCACGCGGGTGTTCAGCGAGTGCACCAGGGCACCTTCTGCAGCCGATTTGATAGCCACATTACTTCCAGGTGCCGCCTGGTCTAGCCGTGTTAACAGAGAACAGGTATAAATCAGCTTAAAGCAAGTAACTTCTTTTCTTTTATTAATCTGTTGTTGAATTCTTGCATTCTATTTTTCTAGGGTTTTAAATTGTTTCTGAGGGCTCACATAGTGGAGCCCTCTTATTAATTTCTAACTCCTTGATAGTGTTAATGTGTGCAGGATTTTAATGGCAGATCTGGTGTGTTGATAGCAGCTGTTTAAGCTGGAGTGGTCCGAGCTACAGGATACAACAAAGCCCACTCACCTTGTTGGGGTTAAATATATATTCTTCGGAGATGCCACCCATTGTGCCAGCTAGGGTTTCGGAGAACCCTAGCACAAACTGTAATTTTTGTATCATGAAAAGGGTTACAGGCCCTATTGTACTCAAAAGGAGTTTTTAAACTCCGTTGATTAATAAAAATCGTTTGTTTTGTACAACTGTGTTCTGTCTTACTTTTTATCGTGACTTCTTTATCTTTTGTTTGGCGTTGTATCTTTAATCTACAAATGGCGATCACGGTGGGACCCCCTAGGGTTTCATGTTTTTAATACTTGCTTTACTAATCTATTCCTATTTTTTGTTTTATTTTGCAGGTTCCAAAAATCATGAAATTCGTTGTTACAACGAACTAGGGTTTCTGAGCTTGCATAAAACGCAGCAGACGCAGAGCGGCGTCTGGAAGTCCAATACGAAACGCAGAGGTGCGTTTCAGCCTGTGCAGACTCCCGTGGGCGTTTGAAGGCAGTTTTACAAAAAAACGTAGGCTTCCAAGTAAGTGTTGTACTTTTTACGTTTTTGGTTTTTCTGTCGTATTCTGTTTCTTTTTCAGATCATTGCTTTAAAATGAACAAAAACTAAGTAATCTGGAAAAGAACAGTTATTTTAAGTTATATTTTTTTGCATTGCATCATTGGTTGTTGCTTGCATAAAAAAAAAAAATATTTGCATACCTAGCTGCATATTAGAATAGCTACGAATTATCTGTTTTAGTTATCTAAGTAGGACTATTGATTGGATGTCAATAGTACTCCTGCCATTGGGTGATTCCAGGCAGAGAAGTGGACGAACCTTCCGGTTGCTCCTTTGATATTTGATATCATCGGTAGGCAGGGGGTTTTAAATGGTGTACTCCACTTCTTCAGAGGAAATGACATGTTTTCAGTAGCCTTTTGCTTAGATCATTAGAACTTTTGATTTATAGCTTTGTATGTATACATTAGACAACTAAAAAAACTTAAAATAAAATTTACTGCATTTCATATTGCATTTAAAACAGTAATATCTGGATTTCATCACCAGGTATTGCTTGAAGTTTAGTGATGGTGGAATTCATCTCCATCCATTAAAATTCTGCCTTAGACACCATAGGTCACCCCCGAGCAAACTTGCTGGATTTCATCACCAGTAAGAATCTCGTTGTCCTTTCCTAGCCATAGTTTTTACCTTTTTGTGAATAATTCAATATTAGATCACATGCAAAACTCATAAACCGGACACTTAAAATTTACTACAGATTAAGATCAGAAAATAATTAATTAATCGCAGGTAAGACACATTGGTTGAAACCTAGGTTGTGACTGTTTTCTGATAATTTCTTTAGTGTAAATTTATCATTCCAGTTTTGCATTCTTCTTTTCTGAATTTGTTTAGATTTATTGCTCTATGGTCTTAACAAGGAATCAATCTAAAATGTTAAATCTAAATAATCAAATGGGTAATTCACAAAACATCCCCACCACCAACATGACCACTTATCCTAGTGAATTTCAGGCAGGTTCGCCTACAGGTCTTTCACATCCTTCTACCGTCTATCGCATGGCCATGCCCATGGAGGAAGACAATTCCTGTCATATTACCCACATTGATATGGCCCAAGTGTAAACTCACTTAAGAGATGGCACTGGCTATGTCCTTGAGCCAATCCAAGATTCCCCTATGCAAGATTCTTTTTTTCAACAGGATATTGCATCAACCATACCCGTTGGTTTCACTCAGGTCTACACTAACCCTTTTTTTGAGGCTAATGTGGTATCTGTTCAGCCGGCTTCATCTCCAACATCTTCCCAGATGCTCAATTGCCCTCCTTTGGAGACAAATGTAGTGTCTTCCCGACCACTTTCTCCTCCATTTACCCGGGTGTACACCAATTCTCTCTATGAGGCTGGTGGAACCTCCTCTAGCCATGACCAATTTCAACCCTCTTCTTCCCAAACCATTTATGGTTTCACCCTACCTGGGGCACAGTCTATTGTTTCTTCCCGGGTACCGCCTACTTCAGCCACCTTCATTGCCCTCGCTATGCAGTCTCCTATGACTACCATGGCAGCCTGCCCTCCACCTTCATCCAATCATCCCACATCCCTTAGGTTAGAGATTAATAAGGTTAGGGAGTACCTCGTCAAGTTTCTTCAGCAACAACAGCAACAAAATGCTCAACCACCTATCGTAGTAAATCCTACACCTCAACCAATTTCTACCCAGCCAGCTTTTCTTAGCTCAGGCCCCACCTGGGTACCCCAATCTTCGGTGGTGTCCATTCCTACCCCACCTTTCTCCCAACCCAGTCCAGTTCATCATCCAAACCAATCACCTTCTTTTCGATATCATCCATACCAACAACCTATCCATTCCACACCGCCTAATCCAGGCAATTTCATCCCATCTCATCATTTTTCCACTCCTCCATTGCATCACCATAATCATCAAACGAATCAAAATTTTCATGAAGATTCTCGACTCCATGCTATGCAACAACAGATTGACAACCTTATGCTCAACATGCCTGGCTCATCTAGTCGAAACCTACGCTAAGGTCATTGATCAATCAACCAATTCATCCTTCGATACCTTCACCGCCATATCCGATCGATTTCACATTACCGAAGTTTGACAAATTTTGAGGAACTGAAGATCCTCATGAACATGTGAGCTCATTCATGCATGCCTGCTTTAGAATCCAAAATAATGATGCTCTTATGCTCATAACTTTTCCTCAGACATTAGGGGGAGATGTTGTACAATGGTACAATCATTTAGCTCACCATAGCATTTATGCTTACGAACAATTAATTAATCTATTTTTAGAACGATTCTCCCTAAATGTACAAAGGAAAATCTCATTGTCCGACTTATACAAGCTCAAGCAACATGACGATAATACTGTTTATGACTTTAGAAACCGTTGGAGGGCTATCATTAATAAATTGCCATTCTCCCTACCAATGGAGGAGTTAACCAAAATGTTCACCCAGAGTTGTCTAAAACCTATCTCTTGGTTACTCCAATTACAACAATATAGGACTTTTGAAGAGGCTTTGGCCCAAGCAAGTATCATAGAAGACATTAAAGTCCAAGAGGGTGTTTTAAAACCCCGTAGAAAAGAATGGCAACAAAAGGGCCAACAACGAAATAATAATTATGGCCAAAACAAACAAACACAGGCTAGTATAGCCTCAAATGTTAACCAAGTTAATCAAGTGGTGGCGAGTCAGCCCGTAATGGCTCAACAACAACAAGTAATGCAAAGTCAACCGCAACCAATTTCTTATCATGCGGTACCCGCCCCTCCTCAACCAGCTCACAATACTGAGCCAACCATGGAAACTCGACCTTGGCAAAACAATCGTCCCAAGCGACAGTTCACACCTTTAGATGAACCATATGCGGTCATATTCAATAAGTTATATAGCACTAATCAGTTAACTTTACCTGAGTTTAAACCTTTAGACCCATCTAGAAGGGGGAAGTATTACAAGGAGTACCTATTTTGTCCTTATCATAGGCAAAATGGGCACGATATCAATAATTGTACGACTTTCAAACATGTGATCCAAGATCTTATTGAGATTGGAGCCATTAAATTGGATAGCCCCTTAGCCCAACAAAATCAAAATCTTGGTATATTTCAAACACCCCTCCCACATCGGGAGGAAGCTCCAACAACTTCAGGTGGAGTAACTCAGGTAACTCCTCCTAATCAAGTCAACCATGTACAACAATACCAAGGTTTTGTGGGTACTATTAACGTAGTAACCCGGGGTCAAAGGGCGAACCAACCAAATCGGGCTGAACCACAGCCACCTGTACAAACCCCCAGTCCACCTCAGGTAACAGTGACCCAACGACATGCTAGTACTTCTCAACAACCGCTAAATCATTCTACTCAACACCAACGACCAATCATGTCATTGAGTAGCCGGTTAACTACAAGTTTAAAAATGGCTTCTGCCAAGTTATCGATCTATGACCTCATTCAACAATCTCCTCCGCATAGAGAGGCATTAATGGAAATCTTAAAGTCAATCGAGCTTCAAACTCAAGATACTAATGCCTTCAACAACTTTGTGGGGAGTATTCAAACATGCATGGAGCCCTCCATCACTTTCTATGATTTTGAAATCAAACCTATGTCAACAGAAAGTATAGATCCTCCACTACATATCATGGCCAAGATCGATAACAAGCCATTCAAGAGAGTCTTAATTGACATCGGTTCCTCAATCAATATCATTACAACATCGGCGTTGAGTCATCTAAAGATGTCGCCATCCCTTATCACAAAGTCGACTTTTACTCTTAAAGCATTCAATGATGCTTTATCTTCCACGGTTGGCACGGTTATCTTGCCCATTGAGGTAGGGGCCCGAACTTTGCATACCTTGTTTCACATCTTGGAAGGGTCCATGGCATACAATGTATTGCTTGGACGGCCTTGGCTTAGGGAGATGAGATGTGTCCCTTCTATACTGCATCAATGTCTGAAGTATGTATATGAGGGACAGGTTCATTGTGTACCTGTTGACATTGAACCCTTCAAACATTGCAACTATGTCTCAAATCCTTATGAGATTGTGTTGCCATCCACTCATCTTTTCTTGACCCCATCTACTTCTTCTATACCATCTTCTTCTAAATCTCCCATTCCTGAAGAGCTACCCATCATATCGCAACCATCTTCATCTTTCGCTATTCCATCTCATTCACCACTTTCTTCATCTCCTAATATTCCTTCTTCTTCATCAGTGACCACATGCACATGTGGCCATGACCAATCATCTCTTTCCACGTCATTACCCCTTTCTTCTACACCTTCTTCAACATCACCTATTATTCTGCCATCTTCCCAACCATCACCGACTGATGTTTCACAAGTTAGTGAAGCATCAACCCAACCAAATCCTTCCAATTCTTCTATCCCACATTCTTCTATTCCATCATCTAGTCTTTCTCCCTCCCAAGTCAAGGTCCATCTCATTGATGCAGGTATTGGTGAGTATGCCATCCAAGATGTCCACATCACACCGTTCAATGTGCAAATAGTTAAAGATTTTGGTCATCCACATGACCAACATTTATCCATTGGATCGGTTTATAACATGGGTTCTATGCCAAATTCCATTAATTTTGTATATGGGGGAATAGAGTCATCTTCTAGTCCTACCACCATACTAGAACCTAAGCATCCATTCCCTGCCAATATCGAAAGGATGGAGGGATTTCCCTCTCGCTATTTCCACAGACATAATTGGCAGCAATTTGGCCTAGGTCGATACGAGCAAGGGGTAACCGAACGCATCGATATGCCATATCAGAGACCCACTGAGCATTTTGGTCTGGGCTACCAACCACTTCCATCCCTTTCTTCTTTTGAACGAGCTTTTCAAAGCATTAATCTTAATTCAGAAGAAGAAATCCTCCACCCCGACGAATCCAAAGATGAAGCCTATGAAGAATTTGACGTCATGTCAAATGGTGATGAATCTGAAGAAGAGTCGGCGCCCATTGTTCCCCTCATTAAACAAGACGATTTTTATCTCCAATTGTTCCCTCTCCAAGAGGCCATCTTTCGATTGCTTCTTCCACAAGAATGAGGTGAACCACCCCCTCCGCCACATCCATAAGCCATAATCCAAACCTGTATTATATGTATATACTAAAATAGTGGTTTTCACCACTACAAAAAAAAAAAAAAAACTGAAAAAATATGTTGTTTTGCACTTCAGGTCTTCCGAGGTCTTCACCGGTTTTCCCTTCCATTCTGCCATCCTTTCTTCCATAAGTCGACAATGAATTTTGAAGACTTATTCACCTCGCTCCATAATCCATATGATCCGGATAAGTCAATCCCGATCAACCCAAGCTTGATTGACATGGATCGGATTTCATCCCCTCCATCTATTTCAGAGTTCATCTTTTTCGAGGAATTGTTAAGGGCTTCCGCCAACTACATTCCTCCTTCAACTCCACATTCACCTTCATCTTCTAAGCCAGAGGTCTTTCAGGCAGACATAGACAAGATCAAGGCACAGGAGCTTGATGACATTTTAGATGACATAAATCTGATCCCTACTCCCCATCATCTTGAGGAAGGTTCCCACATGTCTATTGAAGAAACTATCGATGTAGACCGATTGAAACGTGCTTACAATGCCAAAGTTCATCTAAGAGAATTTCAAGTAGGAGATCTTGTCCTTAAAGAGAATCAACAAAACACCAATGCATTGCCGCATCTTCGAGATAAATTCACGGCTAATTGGTTAGGTCCATATATGGTCACTTTGAAAGAGTGGGTAATGGAACTTATAGACTTGCCAGTTTAGAGGGAGAGGAAGAACCCGAACCACTTAATGTTATACACTTGAGGGCATTCTACGCATAGTTTGAATTTTATATGTACGTATATACATGGCTTGTACAACAAAAAAAAAAAAAAACAAATAAAATAAAAAGAATTTGCATTTCATTGCTAGTTGCATACATCTCATTCAAAAACATTGCATTTCATGTGCATACATCTCATTCAAAACCAAAACATTTCATTTTCAGCCATAGTTGCATATCATGTTAGAGACCATACTATCTTTTGGATATAAAATTTGGTCAAGCAAAAGTCATGTTGCCTTAATCAGGGGCACCTTCATAAAATCCATCAAACCGAATTGTCATTCATACACCCATTTTCCATTTGCACATATTTACATTGCCAAAATGTTTTCAGTCACTTAGCCATTCCTAGTGTTTTAAGCAAACTTCGAAATGCATGTCAAAGTTCTCTAGGGCCATATCACAAATTACACTAAATAAAATCTTGAGTATTGGGAAATGATTTCAAAAGCGGTCTTGAACCTATCACATTTTCACATCTTAAAAAACATCTTGTGTCAAAGATAAATAACACCATCCTTGGGTTGTGCCTTTAAGTGAAAAGGGTAATCCTCGTTTGTCCTATCATGCAAACATAGTCCATAAAACAGTGGTTCTTACCACTATCACAAGCAATCACAAAATATAAATATAAACAGAGTAGTAAGGATAGGGTAAAATTCTCATCATACTTCGGTTGAGAATCCGATTCCCCAAAGCTCTAAGGAAATGAACATTTTTCACACACCACTGATCCCAAATAAGTTGTAAGGATCGTACTACTTGTCCAGTCAGACGGATAGGTAGTCATCCCCAAGGCTTACAAAGGTCAAAAACAACATGGACTATGGAGTTAACCTTCACCGGGGCTATAGACGCTTGACTAGCAGTGGAGTATACTCATTGCGTGGTGACATGTCTCTCCTAAAAAAGAGACCTTTGAATGCTCATACGGACAAACTAGCTTCGGGGTCTTCTCCATAACAGGGTTACCTAATTTATGCAAGATGAGGTTAATGAACACACTTGCACACACACAGGTTTTTGATTGCCTAGAGTCACTACCATGCTTCTGATTTGGTTAATGAACTCGCATGCACACACATTTGGTCCTAGTTGAATTAGGCAATGTTAGTAAGTTTTTTTGATGCCACTAGCATGTTTGAGTCTTTGTAAAACAGTCTTCCATATCAACCTCCATATCACCCTCCATATCTTCTTCCATATTCATGTCATTCCATACGTCATCCATTCACAAGCTACCAAATTCGGTGCCCTTGATTAAACAATTATGATAACAGTTGGCTAAATCTAACTATCTAAAAATATGAGTGCTTCTTAGTGCATATTTCATTTACTTAGTCTTGCATTAATCATCCATAGATTAAATTTTTTTCCAAAAAAAAAAAACACATAAAAGTACTTGCTTAAATAAACAAATACCTCAGCTGGCTGCACTGGCGTGTCCGCTCCCACCTCTACCATAGCTCCCGTGTGCTTCACAACTTCTCACTCCACTTCACTTCATTCCCTCAGACGCACTTCTCTCAAGCTCGAACGCACAAATGAGCGAAATTTTCGCTGAAACTGTTTAAATAGCTGGTTTTGGCGCCCTGAAACGCAGTGGGGCGTTTCATGGCGCATTCAAACGCAGTGCTGCGTTTGCAGAGTGCCTAAACACCGACGGGTGTCTCTGCCAACCACAAACGCAGATCGGCGTTTGGTGTCAGTATTGAATAAAGGAACAAAACCTACAAAATTGAAGCTTACCTCCTTCAAATTTCATCAAATTCAATTCATCCATTCTTCTTATCATAATAAAACATTTTGTGAAGGTTACAACAGTGTTGGACACAAATTTTGTCATTTCGCTCAAAAAGCGCATCATTCATCATTGTTTTACAAATTGGGTTAAAAACATTCAAAACCTTCACAAAATTAACCACATTCATCAATTCTTCTGATCTATCGTCAATTTCATTCATTCTTCTTTCCTCATGCATATTTTTGCCAAATCAAATTAAAGTAAACCTCGTATCTAGTGGTATATTCTATCACCTTGGCGATTGTAGCGATTTGCATCCATGCAATTCGGTAAGAGGATTAAACCACTATAAGGACACTTACCATTTATCATCATCAATTATTTCACTGTTCGAAAATTTGAAATCAATTTTGGGTATTCTACTTTTCAAGTGACCTCATACCAAGATTAATTTGCTCAACAGTTGTCATTGATGGCCTAGTTCATGGGGCCTTAAACATGGACAATCTTTAAAATCATCATTATTTTGAGTCTTGCTAGAGATTGAGGCTACCTAGGTTGATTGGTTCCGACCCGAGGAATTATACATACAGTCACTAGGAGCATCTCTGAGTTCTGGACTCTTTCATGCATCTTTCATCTTTGCATATCAATGGCGCCAACAAGGCAATTTCATCAACAGTATGGATGCACACACAGGAGTTGGGGCATCCGTTATCAATTTTTAATTTTCTTATAGTGGAATTCATCTTACATGATCATGGAACTTACAATTTGGCAAAAATCCCTTTATAACCGTTGGGGCAGAAAACGGTCCATCTTTCACATCACTCATATCGTCTTCAATAATATTCTTTTCTGGTTTGTACACCAACCCCTTTTCTGTTGGGACATAAACAGATGGTTCATACACCAACCCATTTTTTTCACCGTTGGGGCAAAAACGGTTCATTTTCTTTCGAATTTCTTCCAATTGGCTTGTGAGAACCATTCTCGCTCGCCAATTGAGGGGGTAAGCTAAAAAATTTTAAATATTCTTTTATTCTTTGGTCTTCAAAGTTGTGCTTTAATCTTGAGAGAGAGTTGTGTCTGATCCAGCTTTTCAGGTGTCTTAAGTTTTTGTGCTGCATTGTGTCTTCACACAAAGCAGCTCAAAAGGGGCATTTGTAGACACCAAAATCCGAGCCACTTGCAAGTCATCTATACCTTCCTGTCAGCCACATGTCAATCATTCATCCTTCCCGCCATTATTTGGCCCAAATCCACACTTTCCCGCCATTATTTGGCCCAATTTCACCTTTCCCGCCATTTTTCATCCCCAAATTTATTTAAATTAATATTTATATATATATTTTAATATTTTAATATATTTTAATATATATATATATAAATATAGTTTAAGTGATTTAATCTAAGCCGTCCATCTTTCATTTAATCTCATCCGTCCATCCTTCTTAATCCGTTTCACAACCTAGATTTATTCTCTACCCTTGGATCCACTTTAATCTTAGCCACACGTTCAAAGTGTCGTTAAAACCCTAAAGTGTGCCCTAAGAGTAGATTATAAATAGAGCCACCTTGATGGCTCAAAAGCTATCTTCTTCTCCTATCTTTGCTATCTTTGCTATCTTTTGGACCTATCTCTTCTATTTCATCTATCTCTTCAGCTATCCATCGCCGCATCCTTTTCGCCGCATCCATCGCCGCATCCGTCGCCAACTTCACCGCCATCTCTTCTGCAGCACTCTGCAGAATTCCACATTCTTATCGCAAGTGCCCGCGAGCGTTTACCCACAGCCACAGACGCAGACCGACATCTGAAACCCTGATTCAGAAGCACGCGGGTGTTCAGCGAGTGCACCAGGGTGCCTTCTGCAGCCGATTTGATAGCCACATTACTTCCAGATGTCGCCTGGTCTAGCCGCGTTAACAGAGAACAGGTATAAATCATTTTAAAGCAAGTAACTTCTTTTCTTTTATTAATCTATTGTTGAACTCCTGCATTCTATTTTTCTAGGGTTTTAAATTGTTTCTGAGGGCTCACACCGTGGAGCCCTCTTATTAATTTCTAACTCCTTGATAGTGTTAATGTGTGCAGGAATTTAATGGCAGATCTGGTGTGTTGATAGCAGTTGTTTAAGTCTGGAGTGGTCCGAGCCAAAGGATACAACAAAACCCACTCACTTTGTTGGGATTAAGGATACGTCTTCGAAAATGCCACCACTTTATGCCAGCTAGGGTTTCGGAGAACCCTAGCACAAACTGTAATTCGTGTATCACAAAAATGGTTACAGGCCCTATTGTACTCAAAAGGAGTTTTTAAACTCCACTGATTAATAAAAATTGTTTATTTTGTGCAACTTTCCTGTATTCCATTATTGTGGTTTTATTTTTGTTTGGCATTGTATTTTTAATCTACACTGGGTAATGTTCAATAGATTTCCTCCAGTGTCACCATCATCTCCCCTGTTGGTAGGTGGAAGGTGTTGGTGCATGGATCCCACAAGTCAATAAGAGCAATCAAGTAAGCACAATCGCCCACCACAGGCTCTAACCGCATCACATGCTTGAGGCCAATAGCATAAATCCATTCATAGTATACCTCTATCAACAAGTCTCTCATGGTATCAAAGAGATTCATAAATTGATACCGACTCTTAACCACCTGGAAGATAAAGGCTGGTCAATAATAAGCACCAAACAAGCTTCAAAATGACCAAAAATACCTTAAAAAGACAAAAAAATACCTCTTTTTTAATCTAGTTTGTGATCATCCCTTCCAAGTATGGTCCCCAAATATATGACCATCACACCTAGGGATTGCCACCAAACATCCCATACTAGCCATCCCACCTAGGGACAACCCCCAAACTGGGCCAAAATGGGCCTTTCAGGCCATCAAAAATAGCAAAAATCAAGCAAAATTCAGCCATAGAAAACAATAAAATTGCACAAAAACACAAAAAAAAGCATAAAATTTTTAGGGAACCCCTAATTAGGTTCAATTATCAAGTATTTATTGTGCTCTACCAAAAATCAAAAATAAGCAATAATTCCACTTTTAACACTAGCATAGTATAGTAAGAAATTTAACTCTTACCCATCTTGTACTGGCTCATCCATTAGAGGATGGTAATAAAGTGGGCTCATGCTGGGTCATGGTTATTATAGGATGATTTTGGTAGTGCTCCACTACATATAATAACTCTCCTCCTCCTCACCTCTCAAACTGCAAAGTTGCAAATGCACAAATGAGCCCAAATGATCCATTTTTGGCTTAAATAACCCTCCTAAGGCCCTAACCATACCTAGGTGGTATGAGTGGCTAATTGGAAAAAATTCCCATCCTAGGATGGTAATAAAGTGGGCCACCATCCCACCCTAGGACGTCCACCAAAAAATTAACTCAAAACAACTCAAAAATGCACCAAAAGGGGTCCAAAACCCACCAAAAATAGCTTAAATTTGGTCAAAATTCAATAGGCATCTAGATGAACCTAAATTGCTCATGGATAAATGTAAAGGTCCTTAATTTAATATTTAATAAGGCCATTTTGGTTGGACCACCCCATATGAATGAATTTTTTGACTCCTTTATTCCATGAAATGTCAACAAAGTCACCAAAATCCTCTCAAAAATGCTCCATTTTTCAATGGGCTAAACTGAAGGAAACCCTAAAAAAGTCATATGGGTCAAGCGACTCATCACTTTTCTCACTGGTAATTACCTCATAAACTCATCACTCGAGGGGGTAGTCATACTTAATAATTCCATAAAAAAAATCAACAATCAAACACTCAATCATGCAAATTGCGTTCGTTCAACGAATCATTGATAAAGACAATCACACCCCTGCTTGGGGTAGTAAACAAGCATAAATTTCAATTAAAAAAATGCTTGGAATTATAGAATCATGAAGTAAATCAAGCTTCATTGATTCATGAATGAATAATATCCAAGGTCAAGTCAACCTAAAATGTAATATTACACTTGAAGCTAGTTCCTTAGCTTATCAAAAGCAAGGATTCAAGAACGCATGCTCTTTCCATGATTGGGGAATTTAAATTTGGTTAGGTTATTGAATAACACTAATCATTCAACATTTTAGTCATCTATTTTTTCTCACTATTGTGTTGCACACAACACTTTTCAAAAATAGGCATCTATAGACACTAAAATCATGTCAATCTAATTAGGTGACCAAAAGCATTGGCTAATTGACATCATATGGTCCCCTTGGGAAACCCTCAGAGGTTTAGTAGTGGTGCTAACCACTATAGAAAGGATATAACCCAATTTTAGGAGGTTTTGGACCACATAGGTATGACCGTCCCACCCTGGGATGATCACAATTCATGGTCGTCCCTCCCAAGGATGGTGGCATAGTGACCATCCCAAGGTGGGATGACCATAAGCTTTGACTTCCAAAAAGTCAAATTTGGACAAATGGTACCCATAAACTACCATTTATCCAACCTATTCAAGCATGCAAGACCTCAGGGTGTAAAATCCTTATGACATGCTATAGAATGGAGGCCAAAAAGGGAGATTCTCTTCCCCTCCTAATGCATGCTCAGTTTTGACAAGTGGCACCTCTTACCCTGCATGCCCTTGCATGCCCATTTTCCTAGAGGCTCTCTTTAGCTATAAAGTGGATCCATTTTCCACACAAAATATAGAGAGGAGTTTTGAGATATAGCAACAAAGTGCTGCCAAGATTTCCCCTCACCCTTTTGTGCCTTTTCCCCTTGAAATCTCTACCTAGCGAAGGAGGTTTGTGAGTGATTCAAGAGGCACAATTTGTTTGCAAAACCAAATCATCTGAGTTAATTTCACCACTAAATTTTATGAAAACACTATTAAGAATATTTTTAACCAATCCACTAAGGAATTGGTGGCAAATAAGGAACAAAACTAGTGGTTGTCCCACCCTAGGATGGTCTCCATTCTGTGACAATCACCACCGTACCTGTAAGGGATGGTGATAGATCTGTGTACAATTTTTCTACTATTTTTAATTAGGCATATGCTAGGTTATATTATGAACATGTTATCCAAATTTTATGCAATTTAGAGTTATTTTGAATGATATATTGTAATTTTAAGGTTTTGTAGGCTTTCGGGGACCATCTGAAGATGCACATGAAACTATGACTGTTCTTGCTAATATAATTACATGGATCCTCTTAAAATATTATTTTATATACTTTCCAATTTTGGTTTGATTTGGAGGTGTTTTGGTCTATAAATTACTTGTTTTAGATTTTGTAGGATTTGTAGGTAAACTACAAATGCGACATGAATTCAAACACAATTTATGTTCTATTTTTTATTATATATTACCAAAATAATCTATTATGTATACCTCTATAATTTCATATTATTTGGATTTGTTTTAGATAGGTGCATTGCATATTTATACTTTATAGCTTATATTTACATGTATGGCTTTTGCATGTTTCACATTCTACGCACTTGCTATTTAAAAAATCTGGTTTACTTGTGTGCAGGTGCAGGTTTTAAAGTACATGAGGAAGGAATAGAAGATTAGAATAGTGAATAACGAAGTGGTGGCATCATAGGTTTACCCACCTCAATTGTGGATACGAGGAAGAACATTGGAAGTGCACATGAGCTTGTTTAAAAGGACTTTATCCTTGGGCACCCATTTTTGTAAACAAGTGCATCAAACTAAGAGCCCTCAAGGGGATATCCATGTAACCATGATTCTGATTTATCCAATGCAATAAATAGAAACACCCTTTTCATGCACTTATTTGGCTTCCATGGTTGCTTGAATATGTCCTTTTGCAATGCTTTATTAATACCATATTTATATGCATCTTGTTTAGCATTTTTAGGTGCACCATTTTCCCCTACTTCAGAATCAAACTATCACTATGAACTAGGGTCAAGTAAAAGGAAATGGGTTTGAATTGGCTCACTTCTAGGCTAGATATTTGCAAGACTACCAATGATTATTGTTCTCCTGGTTCCATTTGTTCCTCTAGGGCTTTCTTCATGTGCTCCTTCTACATGGGAATGTACAAGATATTCCATAGAGGCATGACCAAAATGGACCTTTTTAGATGATAAACTATGCTAAATTATCTAAGAGGATGATTATTTTGAATGGAACTTAGTATTTTTTATTTTCTAGGCCTATCTACAATAGATTGATAAATTTTAGTAGGTTTTAACATGAGCACATATTGCTTTGAGACTTTGAAGATGTTTTGTGTAGTAGTCATCATGACCTTTGGTGCATTCTAGTTTGGTAGGACCATGGTAGAAACATATTTTTTAGGATATACTGGCCTAATTTGGATGTCAAGGGCACTTGGTCTCCTTTTTTCTACTCTTTTACTACCTTGCATTTAACCCTTGCCATATAATCCACCTATACTTTTGGCCTAAAAGATGTCAAATTTTCAACTCCATCAAATATAATGTATACCTCCTACTCATTCCATGTTACTAGAGTTTGTTTTGGAGGAGCAAAGCTTAAATCAAGGAAGGATGGACCAGGGGAGGGTTGATCTTATGCTTATGTTTCTACCATTAAATGAGATATGTATGCATAAATGGAAACCATTTCATTCAACATTGTTGTAGATTGCTGAGAGTTTCCTTTGAAATAGCTATTGTGAGGGTAGGCATTAGGATATGAGTAGTACCATGTAGTAGAGTTCTTCATATAATTATTTTGCATGGGGGATATATCCTTAGTAAAGCTATGATGAAATTGTTGTAATGGGGTTGGAATAGGCACTATTTACTGATGATATCTCTATGGTTGGCTAACATCCTTATTGGCCTATAATTAGATCCTTTGATATCCATTATGAGGAGGTCTATAGCCTTTATTATTCTATAGGAAAGGAGATCTTAGATTATATTGATATTGAAACCTATGGTCATTTTATTGTCTTTTGAGGGACAAGACTTCATTAGAAACCATTCTTAGATTTTTTTTTTTATTTCATCTAGCTCGAAGGAGTAAGGACTTGTAATAGAACATTGAAATGGGAGGAGTTGATATTATGATCAATTTTATGGATGGAGTAGGTTGAAAGGTTATAGGCTGCACAACTAGAGGAGTTTAATATGGAGGTTGAATGCTTGAAAAAAATGACATAGGATCTCTAGGAGTTAGCCTTCCTATCTGAATGAGGTAATTCTCAACTTGAATAACTATTCCATAGGCTATTGGTAAGGAGTTTCCTCCCCTAGAATTAACCATCATAGATTTTTTAGAATTAAAAGCATTCAAATAATATATGAATGGCATACCTAGGGGAGGTCAAATCTCATTTGGGATCCTATACCAAATTTTATGAAACCAAGTATTGAAGTAATCCAATGTCTCCATGGGTGCTCTTTTGATGGTTGTCAATTGCTCTAGGAGAGATACTCATCTGTTTTTTCTCCAAATCAATCTAGCAGCAAGTTGACAAGTAGGTTTCATCTCTCAATTGAATGTGGAGGAAGGATTATGTACCATTATTGAGCCTTACATCTAAAATACACTACCAACAATACTAGAGAAGCATTATGCTCTTCTATTTTGTGCATAACACATAGGATGGACATGTAGTGTAGGTGATCCATGGGTATTGTAGCCTCTTCCTTGGTAAAGTATGGAAATGATTTGAGGGTTGAAGTTAGGATTGTATTTCATATAGTGGAAGGAATAGGTGGATGTAAGGGACCTTCATCATTCCATGTAGGGCATCTTCTTGGAGTTTGATTTTGTTACTCCATGTTTTAAAATCGGGCTCTCCTTCTCCTCCTTAGAGTTGGGTTTAAGGGCTACACTAATTCTTGAGGATTTATAACTATAAATAACCTAGTGGTAGGTCTTGTGCTCATAAATTTTTGAGTGCTTCATTGTTAATGGAGTTGCCAAGTGAATTTTTTGTATGCTTCAATAAGAAAAAAAAGATGAGACCTTCACTAAAATCTCAACCTGATGCATGTAGTGGTCCCATAAGGCATTAAAATAATTTTGCACATGGTGGGTGTTACTTTAGTTCTTCTATGAGTCTGTAGTTAGTGGGATAAATTTATATGATTTATTCCAATGGGTGTGCCATTAAACTATTGTCATGCATGGTGGGTGTTACTTTGGTTCTTATTTGAGTCTCTTATTAGTGGGACTAATCTATGTAAGTGGTCCTATCAAATATGAAAATAAACTATTGTTGCATATGATGGATGTTAATTTGGTTCTAATATAAGTATTTTATTACTAGGAAATATCTATGTGATTGGTACCATTGGACATGCCATTAAATTATTGTCATCTTAGAGTGTCACAATCATCCATTACAATGGTCGAATGCACCTGGTACTTATGTCTCATATAGAGTGATACAACTAAAAGTTCAAAGAGCATGTGACACAACTCTAAGGATAACCTCTAGGATTTTTCTAGGATTGGCTTCATATCAAATGTAATTTTAAATTATCACCTTTCTAAAGTACTCCTAAACTACTTAAATTCTTCATAGGAAAATGGAGGAGAGAGATAATAGGAAAATAAAAATCCTACACTACAGGAGGTGATGCACCAAGATTCAAGATTCTCTTTAACATAATGGGATGAGTGAACACTTTCTTGGTCTAACACAAGCATTCATGCACACAATATATATATATATATATATATATAAGAACCATGATAGAGATAAAATAGTCATGAATTCATATATATCATAAATTTTTGTATAGATATGCTAGGCCCTAAAAATGAAAGAAAAATTACACAAGGGGATAGATATTAGGCACTAGGATTCAATTTTTAAATCCTTTACAATGAAGAAGAAATTATTTTTTATAAACAAAATTGGGAAAGTTTTTCCCTCCCAAAACTATGCCAAAAATTCATAATGCCATTTTTGAATTCATGTTAGGGATCCATCTACATTTCATCATTGGTAGTCTTGAGATCTCTAGATCTAGATCCATTAATGTTGAAGGATTTTGGGCCTCTGGAAGTGGAGTCTCTACCACCTTTTCCAACTATCCTTACTAGAAATCCTTAGGAACTACATGGGGACCTTCTCTAATTAATGTTGCTAGTATCGAGGTTATTAGAATTAAGGATTACGCTACTACTATATTTAAGGTACCAACCACTTCTATAATTATTCATCCTGATAGGGCCTTTGTTGAGAAAATAATATAACTGGACTTATTGTTTTAATGATTAACTTTGTTGGTGCTATGAATATGCAAGAATATGATGTGACATTAGTTGTGTTTTATGTTTATGATGCTGCTAGTTTTTATGGTTTTGCAAGGCTAGCCATGCTTGCAGGTGGACAAGACTAAAATAATAACTTAATATTTGCTTTGATAATGCTTTTAAACTATTTATCCAAGGAATTGATTGATACTATTTTATGCATATAATGGTTTTAATTAAAAAGGACTAACCATTGCAATATTGAGCTAATAATTTAATATTAAGCTTTGATGTTGCTTTTAAATTTATTTAGAAAAGCAATTGATTTATATTTATTTTAAGCCTATGATGGTTGCATTTAATATGGCCTAGAGCATGAATTATTTAATGATTATTATACCTACAAAAGACTCCTTTGACTTTCCATTTGAAGGAAGTATTTCAAAATAATTAAAAAAATGGCTAAAATGGAAAGGGATTTAATGCCCATGTCAGTTGAGATTGAGCAAGGATAGGGATAACTTTAATGGGAGAGTACACTTCCTCCCTCCTCTCTCATCAAATTGGAGAAGCAAAGGACATGTTTCTATCCTTGTTTTGGTGCACATTGGGAGGAGGGCATGAAAAGGAGAAGATATCCCATTTTTGAGGGACGCACAATGGAGCAAGAAAGGGGAATGAAGGGAAAGAGGTTTCGAGAGGAGCGAAGAGCTTGCAGAGAAAGTATTGGATGCTTTATGTTAATTTCAACAAAGGAAAATAGGTATGAGGTTAAATGCTCTTGGTATTTCTATACTCGAAGCTTTTGTTAATACATTAAAAATTTCCTTCTCTTCATTTATTTAGATGCATGCTTATTTTTGAATAGTCTTATGAGGACTAAGGAGAGATAATCGAATGAGAATACCCCTTGTGAAAATAAAAGTTCTATGTTGAACCATTTACTAATGGTCAAGAGTGTTCCTTAGAGTTGTGTGAGCGCTCTCCAACCTATGTGTTTCTATCTCAAAGTAAATTAGATACCCTATTGGACTATTGGCCTTATGTTGGATCTTGTGAGAGATGTCTGAATACCCTATGTTGAATCTCACTATTAACTAAGGCCCTTGCTAGTTTTACTCACTATTTAAATGTACACAACTTTGAATAAGAGATCCCTATGCCATTTTAGTTGCCATCAAACTGGTTAGTTCTTGTGACAAGCAATAAACTTCTCCCTAGGGGCCTTATGAGTGGCCTGAGCTGATCCTGAAATGTCTGTTGGTCCTTGATGATCACTACTTGGACATCATGGATTTCCATCAAAATGTAGGAGCTTAGCCTATTAAATTTGATGTAGGGAGAATTTTTTTCTTTTAAAAAAATTGAATAACCTTAGGTTTGTAAGTCCACCTACCATGTCTCAACAAGTGGTGCTTACCCAAAACCAATACCATTGCCTATGCGGTAGCTTCTCTGCTACTGGACATTGAGCATAGAATTTAGGTTTTATTTATGTATTAATCTTAGTACCACCTCTATGGTATAGAGGCCATTCGAGCCTTTATAAGACCCTAAGGCTATAATGCTTAATATTCAAGTGCCTAGGCTATGCACTTGGCCAATAACCACTCACCCACGCCAGTGGTAGGTGCTAGGGGGTCTCTTGTGAGGAGGCCATATATTGTCTAGTGAGCCACTTGGCTACATTATTTGAGGGTGCTAACCATTCTAAATTTATCCTCTTGGATTTTATTAACTTTGCTTGTTACCTATGGTCGATTGGATACGTAAACCAAAACCCTCTCTTTTGGGCATTAATCACATGGCTAAATATTGGATATCCCCATTTAAAATAATTGAATGAAATTTTTTGACAAGAGGTTAGCTAAGGCTGACAAACTAGTGACCAACTTAAGTTGGTAAATACCACTCCTTTTATACCGATCAAGCAATTCAAAGAGTTGAAATATATTCATGGATAATGTATTTCTTAATTTGCTAGAATTGAAATATGTTAGAAGATAATGTATTTAATTTGATAATAAAGTTAAAATATGTTGATGGATAATGAATTTCATCTGACTAAATGGAGTTGAATTATGTTAGTGGATAATGTATTTTATTTGATCAAATAGAGTTGAAATATGTTAGTGAATAATGCATTTTATTTGATTAAATAGAGTTGAAATATGTTAGTGGATAATGTATTTCTTTGATTAAATAGAGTTGAAATATGTTAGTGGATAATGTATTTCTTTGATAAAATAGAGTTGAAATATTTTAGAAGATAAAATATTTCATTTGATTAAATAGAGTTAAAATATGTTAGTAGATGATGTATTTCATTTGACTAAATAGAGTTGAAATATGTTAGTGAATAATGTATTTCATATAATTAAATAGAGTCAAAATATGATAGTGGATAATTTATTCCATGTGATTAAATGAAGTTGAAGTATGTTAGTGAATAATATATTTCCTTTGATTAAATAGAGTTGAGATATGTTAGTTGATAATGTATTTCATTTGACTAAATAGAGTTGAAATATGTTAGTGGATAATGTATTTCATTTGATTAAATAGAGTTGAAATATGTTAGTGAATAATGTATTTCCTTTGATTAAATAAAGTTGAAATATGTTAGTGGATAATGTATTTTTTTGATTAAATAGAGTTGAAATATTTTAGACGATGATGTATTTCATTTGATAATAAAGTTGAAATATGTTAGTGGATAATGTATTTCATTTGATTAAATAGAGTTGAAATATGTTACTGGATAATGTATTTCATTTGATTAAATAGAGTTGAAAAAGGTTAGTGAATAATGTATTTCATATGATTAGATAGATTTGAAATATGTTAGTGGATAATGTATTTCATGTAATTAAATGGAGTTGAAATTTATTAGTGAATAATATATTTTCTTTGATCAATAGAGTTGAAATATGTTCGTGGATAATGTATTTCTTGATTTAATAGAGCTGAAATATGCTAGAAGATAATGTATTTCATCTTATAATAAAGATGAAATATGTTAGTGGATAATGTATTTCATTTGACTAAATAGAGTTGAGATATGTTAGTGGATAATGTATTTTATTTGATTAAATAGAGTTGAAATATTTTAATGAATAGTATATTTCCTTTGATTAAATAGAGTTGAAATATGTTAGTGAATAATGTATTTTATTTGATTAAATAGAGTTGAAATATGTTAGTGGATAATGTATTTTATTTGATTAAGTAGAGTTGAAATAAGTTAATGGATAATGTATTTCATTTTAATGGAATAGACTTGAAATATAGTAGTAGGTATTATGTTTTATTTTAGTATAACCGACTTGAAAAATATATAATGGATATTATGGCCTTTAGTGGAATGGACTTGAGATGCAATAGTGGATATTATATCTCATTTCTTGGAGAAAGTAGGAGAAGGTTCCTCATATCCTTGGTATGTTCACATGAGGATTTATTAGAGGGTATTATGGGGTCCTCTCTAATGAGTTGTTGTGTGTGCAGTTCTATGGTTGATGTATGATTACATTAAACTCTTGGAGGAAAGATGTTCCTTGAGTTATGTCAAAGGAAGAAGTTATCCTTAGGAAGATGAACATGGAGTTCATCCAAGGGAACTATGGGGTTCCCTCATGTATCAAGAAATGTGAATTAATAGGCCAATTCACAATATGGGTCATAAGGATTATGGGATCCTTATGTGCCCATAAATTATAATAATGATTCAAAAAAGGAACCAAGGGATTCCTCTAATGATTGTATTGTAAAATTATTCATTAATAAATAGATCAAGGATATTGAAGGCTAGGTTTTTCCTACAAGGATTTTATGTGATAAAATATGTGTCTTATGTGATTGGATTTTTGATATCTTATGATCTTGATTATTATTGCTATTAGAGATGTTTTGTCACCCTCTAGTGGGTAAGAAAGACTTTATATATTAGAGAACGAGTGGGTATGACGGACTATGTCCATCAAAGGAATGATAGAGTTTACTCGAAGGGATTATGGGATATTTTTTTTTAGAGTATCCCTTGGTAGTTGCAAAAAGGCAACAAAGCCAAAGGGATGGTAGAGCTAGTAATCCGAATATCACATGGAGTGATCGAAGGATAGAGATAAATAATCATGAATATGAGCATACGATCATAAAAATGCTTAGCACACTTGCGTAGAGTAGATTACATAGGAAGTGGAGATTGACATACCCCTTTTAGCTACCAAAATGGGAGTAAGTTAAATCATCATGGATATGAGAAGGATAGCTTGCTTGTAATATGATTAATGCACCTATGTATATGGGTCTATGTATGGTGTAGGGATGAGAATACACACAATTATTTTTTTCTCTCTCATTTGATTGGATTTTAGGGTTGTGAAAATTGGCATCAGATCCATGGTCATAGGGCTATAAGCTTCTCTAAGTAAGAACTAGGTATAGATATATTGGAAAAAAAAAGAGATAGAGGAGAAGTCTTGGAGGTACATAAGCCTCAAATGAGATTTATATCGTATATGGAGTAAGGGAAATTGTTGATATTCAACTCTATACTTAGGCATGTTAATGACGTATCTAGCTAGTAGTTAGTGGTATAATTCAGAGAAGGAATTGCAACCTAAATTAAACTTGCACTCTATTGTGTGACCAGTATGGCACCAAGAATTAGAAGGGGGAGGTCTACACCATTTAATAGGTAAACCCAATAGAATAATGTTGAGGCTAGGTATCGAGATGAAGTTTTTGGTAGCTCTAGCAGAGAGGTGGAGAACCTCACTATGGTAGTCACTTTGATTCAAGAACATATGGAACAACAAAAACAGTTGTTAAAGGCCATAGTGAACTAAGATTCACAAGTTAGGAACTCAATTATTAGGTAGGTAAATGATCCTACTACAAGGGCATGAGAGGTCAGGGCTTTGCTGGAGGTAGAATTGGCTAAATATTTGAAGAATATACGCTCCTCCAAGTTTAATGGAGAAGGAAGAGGTGATGCAGTTGAGGCCTAGCTAAGGGAATTGGAAACTTACTTCACTATGAAGAATTACTCTACTAAAACCCGGACATCATGGACTACTTTGCACTTACAAGGGTTTGGACTGGATTGGTGGAAAACTTTCTAAGAAGAACAAAGGATTGAGGCAGTTGACTTGAGGTGGGAGGATTTTGTTGCAGCCTTCAAGGAAATGTTCCTTATAGAACATTTCTACATTGAGAAGTTTGAGGAATTTACCAAACTTCAACAAGGAAACAAAATGGTTGAAGCCTACTATTCAAAATTTGTGAAGTTGTTGAAATACGTGCCTACCTATGATGAGAAGATGAAGGTCCATAAATTCATATTTGGAGTAGACCCTAGGATTGAGCATGAAGTGAATATGCAAGGACCTAAAATGCTACAAAAGGCCTATGATCTGGCTAAGAAAATAGAAGCTCATCTAAAGTCCTACTTTGACTATGTAGGCTCATCTAAGCAGGATCTATGAGCACTCAAAAATAGGAATAGTACGAGTTTCATAAAATGGGAAAGAAAGTAGAGCTAGATGAATAGAAGATCCCAAAGGTCCAATAAGAAGAATGTTAAGAAATAATAAGAATTTTTTTTGCAGGGGCAATAACAACAACAATAGCAATAATGATAACAAGCTTCAATCCTAAAGTCAGCCTAACCCAACATCAATAAAGAGAACAGGAGTCCAAAAGTACGGAGCACACGTAGGTCCTAAAGGTGGATGTTATGATTGTGGAGGTCCACATTACTCCAATTGTTGTCCATACAAAGTAGGACCAAGCTCAAATGAAAAAGAAACCACTCATAAGATTTACACCGCAATAGGTAGCCAAAACTTGGAAGGGAAAACCAATCCTTTACTTATAAAGGGTAAGATTTTTGGTGTAGAAGTAAAGATTTTGATTGGTAGTGGAGCTACCAATAGTTTTATTTCATCTATTCTAATCAGGAATATACCCATAAAGCCAGTATCTTTGGCACAAGGATGGAGAGTTGAGTATGGTTCTAGATAAACCTACTTTCTGGATCAGTGTTATCCTAAGACCAAAATTACCCCACCTAGTTTCTCAACCATAGGATGTATTTATGTAGCATTGCTACATGGTTTTGATGTAATCTTAGGGATGGATTTGCTATAAGCTTGTCCAACCATAATCAATTTCCAATAAAGGTGGATAGAGTATTTAGAGAATAACAAGGACATATTGAAAATCCATAGTGAGTGGGAGATATTTCAACCCCAAATTCTTTCTATAATGCAAAAAAATAAGGTCATTAGGAAAAGAGGAATGGTTTTTTATTGTTAATATTAATGAAATCAAAGAGGACAAGAAAGAAGAGGTATTTGGGAGACACCAAGTGTTGCAGGAATTCAGGGATGTGTTTCCTAAGGAATTACCTGGACTTCCTCCTAAGTGTGAATTTTATTTCACTATTGAGCTAAAAAATAGAATAGAACTAATTCATAGGATTATTATAGAATGAATCCCATTGAAATGCAATATTTGAAGGTACAAATACAAGGATTGTTGAAAAAGGATTGATAAAACCTAGTGTGTCACCATGGGGTGCACCTGTGCTTTTTGTTAAAAAATAAGGATGGTTCTATGTTATTTTGCATAGATTACATAATGTTTGATAAATAAACCATAGAAAATAGATATCCCCTACCCAGGATTGAAGATCTCTTTGACTAGCTGAAGGAGAATACCATTTTCTCTAAGATTGATTTGAAATTTGGATATCACCAATTGAGAATATATGAAGAGAATACCCACAAGACAACATTCAAAACTAGATATGGGCACTATGAATTTATAGTCTTACCTTTCAAATTGACAAATGCATTGGCGAATTTCATGAACCTGATGAATTGAATATTAAAAAAACATCTAGACAAATTTATCCTTATATTCTTGGATGATATTTTGATTTACTCTCGAAACAAAAAAGAGCATAATATACATCTTAGAATTGTGCTCAAATTGTTAAGAATCAAATTTATGGGAATATATATAAGGATGACTTCTATGTGTTAGAAGTACAATAATTAGGGCACATAATATCTACAAAAGAGATCATAGTAGATCCAATGAAGATTGAGGCTATCTTAAATTGGCCAACGCCCACCAATGTGACTAAAGTGCAGAGCTTCATGGGTATGATTGGTTATTATAGGTGCTATGTGAAATATTATTCTAAGATAGCCTATACAATAACTAACCTTTAGAGAAATGGGAAATAATTCAAGTGGATAGATAAGTGTGAGATTGCTTTCAAGTTGCTTAAGCAGAAGCTTAACATGACATCCATATTAAAGATCCCAAACCCTCATGGTAACTTCTCTGTGTGTATGGATGCTTCTTTGGAAGGATTAGGAGTGTTTTCACAAGATGAGGCAATCATAGTATATGTATCAAGGAAATTCAAGAATAATGAGGTTAATTATGTTATGCATGAGGTTTGAGGTGTAGACCAATTGGTTCAACCAAACCCTGTAAGGGGGCGAAGGTCCAAGGTTCAAATCTTTGGCCTTACTAGACTGAATACTTGTCCATTTCTTGGTGCTTTTAGTGGTGTAAAATGTTGAAAATGATTGTGGCATGGTGGTTATAGGGGCGGACTACATGAATAAATATGTGGTAGCTTTTGGGGTGGACATCACAAAATACTGTGGTGGCCATAAAATTTGGAAGCCTATCTGGATTTGTGGCGGCTACTAATTCCATCATGTAAATTAAAAATATATATATGCTATGCATGATTTGGAGTTGGCCATAGTGGTTCATGATCTTAAGACCTAGTAGAATTATCCGGTGAGAAGACCCTTTGAGTTGAGAACTGATAATTAGAGTCTAAGGTATATATTTATCTAACCTTTGCTCAATGTGAGATAGAGGATATGGATGGAGTTCCTCATCAAGTATGACTTTGAGATTTAATACATTAAGAAAAATGAAAATAAGGTTGTTGATGCCCTAAGTAGGAGGAGGCGCATTACTACTTTAACCCAAAGCCATGTAGACCTGATGGATCAAGTCTAGGTGATGCAAGAATGAGACAAGTATTGTAATCAAATTTGGGTCAAAATAGAGAAAAATATTGAGGAAAGCCAATATTTTGGCATTAAGGATGGCTTTTTATGCTTCAGGGATAGGGTAGTGGTCCCTAAAATAGATGATCTAAGGAGAATTATTATGCAAGAGGTGCATAGTTCTGCTTACTTAGATCATCCAAGGGGAGAAAAGATGAGAGAAAACATGAAGAAGATCTTTTATTGGTTGGTAATGAAGAGACATGTCATTGATTTTGTTGCGTAATACCTTGAATGCTAGAAAGTAAAGGTTGAGCATAGACATCCTATAGGATTTTTGTATCCACATGATATACCCATGCAAAAATGGTAGGTTATATCGATGGATTTCATTGTAGGTTTACCAAAAAATAGGTATCAACATGATGCAATCCTTGTTGTAGTCGACAAATTGACTAAGGTTGCACATTTCATACTAGGGAATACTAGGGATGATGTACTAATTGTGGCTAACATATTTTCCAAGGATATATTCAAGTTGCATGAATTTTCTGAGATAATCATTTTTGATAGGGATTCTAGGTTTACATGAGTTTTGGTAAGCCCTCCATCATGCCATATGCATAAACTAAACATCAGCTCTATGTACAATCTAAAAACTAATGGGCAAACTGAGAGGGTGAAACAGGTCATGGAAGACATGCTTTACATGTATTTCATGGATCAGAGATCTCAATGGGAATATTATTTGCACCTAGTAGAATTTTATTACAACAATGACCATTATTCATCCTTAGGCATGGCCCCATTTGAAGCCTTGTATGGCAGGAGGTTTAGAACACCTTTTTCCTAGGATAATATAGAGGACTAGGTTGTGCTTGGGTTAGACATGGTTAGGGAAATGGAAGAACAATTGAGGATGATCAGGTAGAGGCTTAAGGAAGTCATTGATTTTTAGAAAGGCTATATCAATTTAAAAAGGATGCCAAGAGATTTCTCTATGGGAGACAGAGTGTTATTGAAGGTTAGACCCATGAAGAGTACCATATAGTCCTTAAAATTAGATTCTCATTTTGTTAAACCTTTTGAGATCAAAGATTAGTCCTATGGCATATAGACTCACCTTGCCACCCAGTCTATCAAATATCCATGACACTTTCCATATATCCCTTATTAGGAAATACATTGCTAATACTAATCATGTGTAGGATTTTCTAAATTGTAGATGGTGGATCCAAAGGCCATTGAGGTGCGACCAATGAATATCCTAGAGTTTCATTCCAAAGCAATGAGGAAGTGGAACCTGGAGTAGTGTAAGGTCCAATGGGACCAATATTTGGAAAGAAATGCCACTTGGAAAATGTGGAGGACATGTAAAAATATTTTCCTTATTTGTTTGAATGATAGAAATTTTGTCATGCATGGAAGCACAAAGGGATGTGTTTATTCCAATGGAGGTAGTATGTCATGAACCACCCTGATAGGACCTTTGTTGAGAAAATAATATAACTAGACTTATTGTTTTGATGACTAGCTTTGTTGGTGCTATGAATATGCAAGGATATGATGTGACATTGGTTGTGTTTTATGTTTATGATGTTGCTAGTTTTTATGGTTTTGTAGGGCTAACCATGCTTGCAGGTGGACAATGATGAGCTAACAATTTAATATTTGCTTTGATAATGCTTTTAATTTGTTTAGCCAAGAAACTGATTGATGTTATTTTATGCATAAAATTGTTGTAATTAAAAATGACAAACCATTGCAATAGTGAACTAATAATTTAATATTAAGATTTGATGTTGCTTTTAAATTTATTTAGAAAAGTAATTGATTTATATTTATTTTAAACCTATGATGGTTGCATTTAATATGGCCTAGAGCATGAATTGTTTAATTATTTTTGTACTTGCAAAAGACTCCTTTGACTTTCCATTTGAAGGAAGTATTTCAAAATTATTAAAAATATGGCTAAAATGGAAAGGGAGTTAATGCCCATGTCAGCTGAGACTGAGCAAGGAGAGGGGTTAGCTTTAATGGGAGAGTACACTTCCTCCCTCCTCTCTCATCAACTTGGAGAAGCAAGGATGGGTTTCTATCCCCCTTGTTTTTGGTGCACGTTGGGAGGAGGGCATAAAAAAGGAGGAGATACCCCATTGAGGGATGTATGATGGAGGATGGAAGGTAGGGGAATGAAGGGAAAGAGGTTGCAAAGGGAGATAAGGGCTTGTAGAGAAGGGAGTGGATGCCTTCATTATCATTAGCAAAATAAAATAGGTATGAGGTTAAATGCTCTTGGTCTTTCTATGCTCAAATATTTTTTTAATATGTTAAAAATTTCTCCCCTCTCATTTGTTTAGATGTATGATTATTTTTTAATAGTCTTGTGAGGACTAAGTAGAGGTACCAAATGAGAATACCCCATGTGTGAATAAAATTTCTATGTTGAACAATTTACTAGAGGGAGTGAGTGTTCCTCAGAGTTGTGTGAGCAATCTCCAACCTATGTGTTTCTTCTTTGAAGTAAATTAGATACCTTGTTGGATTGTTAGCCTTATGTTGGACCCTATGAGATATGTTCAAATACCTTGTGTTAAATCTTGCTATTAATGAGGGCCCTTGTTAGTTTTTCTCACTATTGAAAGGTACATGGCTTGGAATCTGAGCTCTTGATGCTCTTTTAATCATGGTCAAATTGATTAGTGCTTGTAACAAGGAGTAAACCTCTCCCCCTAGGGGCCCTATGAGTGGTTTGAGCTAATGTATAAACCCTTATAAATTATATTTTGGTCCTTGATGATTGCTACTCAAACATTGTGGCTTTCCCTCATAACACAAGAGATTAGCCTACGCAATTCAACATAGTGAGAATGTTTTTCTTTTTAAAAAATTGAATAACCTTAGGTTTGTAAGTCCACCTACCATGTCTCAACAAGTGGTGCTTACCTAAAACCAATCTAATTGCCTACGTGGTAACTTCTTCGCTACTAGATGTTGGGCATAGAAATTAGACTTTATTTGTGTATTAATCTTAGTACCACCTCTATGGTATAGAGGCCATTTAGGATTTTATAAGACCTTGAGGCTATAATGCTTAGTAGCCAAGTGCCTAGGCTAGGTGTTTTGCCAATAACCACTCACCCATCCCAGTGGTAGGCACTAGGGGAACTCTTGTGAGGAGGTCATATGTTGGTTAGTGGGCCACCTAGTTACATTATTTGAGGGAGTTGACCTTTTTGAAGTTATCCTCTTGGTCGACTAGATACATAAGCCAAAACCCTCCATTTTGGGCATTAATCACATGGCTAAATGTCATATATCCCCGTATGAAATGAGTGTATGAAATATTTTGACAAGAAGTTAGCTAAGGCCAAAATCTGGTGACCAACTTAAGTTGGGAAAGACCACTCCTTTTATAATGATCAAGCAATAAAAGAGTTGAAATATGTGGATAATTTATTTTTTGATATAATAGAGTTGAAATATGTTAGAAGATAATGTATTTTATTTGATAATAAAGTTGAATATGTTAGTGGATAATGCGTTTCATTTGACTAAATAGAGTTGAAATATGTTAGTGGATAATGTATTAGATTTGATTAAATATAGTTGAAATATGTTAGTGAGCAAAGTATTTCCTTTGATTATATAGAGTTGAAATATGTTAGTGGATAATGTATTTTTTTGATTAAATAGAGTTGAAATATGTTAGAAGATAATGTATTTCATTTGATAATAAAGTTGAAATATGTTGGTGGATAATGTATTTCATTTTATTAGATAGAGTTGAAAATATGTTAGTGGATAATGTATTTTATTTGACTAAATAGAGTTGAAATATGTTAGTGAATAATGTATTTCATTTGATTAAATAGAGTTGAAATATGTTAGTGGATAATGTATTTCATGTGATTAAATGTAGTTGAAATATGTTAGTGAAAAATGTATTTCCTTTGATCAAATAGAGTTGAAATATGTTAGCAGATAATGTATTTTATTTGACTAAATAGAGTTGAAATATGTTAGTGGATAATGTATTTCATTTGATTAAATAGAGTTGAAATATGTTAGTGAATAATGTATTTACTTTTAATAAATAAATTTGAAATATGTTAGTGGATAATGTATTTTTTTGATTAAATAGAATTGAAATATATTAGAATATTATGTATTTAATTTGATAATAAAGTTAAAATATGTTAGTGGATAATGTATTTCATTTGATTAAATAGAGTTGAAATATGTTAGTGGATAATGTATTTCATTTGATTAAATAGAGTTTAAAAGGTTAGTGAATAATGTATTTTCTTTGATCAATAGAGTTGAAATATGCTTGTGGATAATGTATTTCTTGATTTAATAGAGTTGAAATATGTTAAAAGATCATGTTTTCATTTTATAATAAAGTTGAAATATGATAGTGAATAATGTTAGCTTTTGATGGGAGGTAGTACAACCACAATATGAAGGATAACTAATATTAGATAACTATAAAAGTAATGGCACAAAATATGCAAGAAAATAAAGAGATGGACAACTACAAATAACTCAAAAATATACCCTAATGGGATGACAAAAATAGTACAATTCTATATAATGGAGAACATGAACACTCCATGAAAGTATATGAAAGAACTACATTGTACTATACTACACACTATAACTACTACACATTTTATACTTACTATAGCATTCTCCCTCTCTCTACTACACCTATGAGACCTTTATATAGAAAGATAGTTTGTTCGGCCTTTACTCTACCTAGTATGTACATGTGGACTACATGCACATTTACAACTTGCACATTGACACTTGTGCATTTATTTTTTTTGTTTGATAATTAGGGGTTGTACTCGAGTTCCCCACACTTAAAAAATTACATCTCTCTTCTTTATAGCTTGATATTTTACAAATAGATGCACTTATCATCTCAGTTGAGATTCTATAGCTAGAAACCTACATCATTTTACATAAATTATTTGAATTCTTGAATTTTATTTTGTATATCTTTTCAAATTTTTGTATGAATACAATTAATCCAAAATTTAGCATCTTTCTTGATATTTTTCTATAGCATCCTTCACAATTCCAAAACTTCACCTCTACTATCTATGCCTTGCATCTTAGTAGAGTAATATTTCCAAAACATCACACTATCATAGTTTACTTTACCAAATATGAATTGCTAGTTTCCTTCCTCACTAAAGTCATAGCCCTTCATTGATCTTCCCATTATTCAAATCCTAGTTGGAAAATATTTGCAATTTCATTTTTTGTGACTTGAAAAATCATCACTACCCTTGTTTCAAATGGTTGACTTCACAGGGTCATATCTCCCTCACTATTGCTTGGATTTTTGCATATGACCACTCATTTGAAAGGTACTCAAATTCTACACAAGTTGGTACAATAATCAGTTGAGTCAAACAATTCTTTGCAAAGATATGGCTCCTAAAAGATGAGATATTTTTAGGAAAAAACCCTAATCCTTCGCACTTTGCAATTTTATTTTTTGCAACTTGAATAATCATCACTACCCTTGTTCTAAATGGTTGACTTCACAGAGTTGCATCTCCCTCAATATTGTTTGGGTTTTTACATATGACCACTCATTTTAAAACTATTCAAAGTATACATAAGTTGGTATAAGAATAAACTGAATCAAATATATCTTTGCAAAGATATGGATCCTAAAATATGAGACATTTTCTAGGAAAAATCCTAATCCTTCACACTTTACAATTTTGTTTTTCTCATTGTAAGAAGCATTCCACTCTTCTTTAGCATTCCTAGCATTCCACTCAGCATCCCAGCCTTTTGTTGTAGCTCCTTCAGTTGATAGAACCTTCCATGCTCCTTCAACCTTATTAGCCTTCCACATTCCTTTAGTCATCCCAACATTTTATTGTAGCTCCTTCAGCTAGCCTAACCTTCCACAATCCTTTAGCCAAACTAGCCTTCTACTCCTTTAGTCTTGTCACTCCAAAGATCAACTCATCATTCAACCTTTCATTATCCTTCAAGCTCCAACTTTCCATTCTCCTTTAGCCTCCAACCTTACATGCTCCTTCAGCCTCTAGCCTTCCATGCTCCTTCAGCCTCTAGCCTTCTATGCTCCTTTAGCCTCTAGCTTTCCATACTCCTTCAACCTCTAGCCTTTCATGGTCCTAAAACCTTCAAATTTTTTGATCGTTAAAGCACCAGACCATTTTCCAATATCCTTAGGGGAAACCCCCTAAGTTTTGTCTCTCTTCAAAGCTAACACTTGTGCATTTATTATAATACTTGAAGCAACTAATTTTACTCTGAAGTAAACTCCTAATTTAGATATGTACCAAAGGTGGAACATTTACATGGCCCAAATTATGTAATATACTCTAACACCCCATTATTTGGGTATTGAAGTCTTTTCATCTTCAATATGGATCCTTTATCTTTATATATTCTTTAGCTTGATCTGGTCCTTTATATTATCTTTAATTCACATTGCACTGTATACCTCCTTGATTTGGTTCTTATTCTTCTTCTTCTTTATTATCATATTTGGAGTTAGTACTTTCATGGGTGGATGTACTACCACCTGATTATTGTAAGAGTATCTTCTCTTTGCCTTTGTCCTTTTTATTATTTTCTAGGTTTTGTATAGAAGTTTTTGAACATACACTTAGATCATCATGATAAGATTTTGTGTTATTAGAACTTGAAGTACAATCTTGCATGAGGATTGGAATATCTTTGCTAGGGATGATTCATCCATTTCTATTTTTAGTTTAAGTAATTATATCAATCCTCTCTATTCTACATTTTCATCCTTATAACATTTGAATGTAATTAGTACCATGTCTAATATGCTTCCATATTCTAAAGGAATTTGAATGTCACTCCTTCCATTATCAATTGCTTTAGTGAGTCGAGCATGTAGATAATATTCAATGGTTTCAAAGTTATCTTTTAAAGCTTCACTTTGAATCCTTTTTGGGATAAGGTCGAAGTCTCTTTCATACTTTATAAGTAAATTCTTGATTCTAATTTTATGAAAATCGCTCTTTTCTTTCTAATAGTGTTGTTCATATCATTGTTCACCATATTCCTTGAGGTAGACATCTCTCTTAGTTTTAGTTTTTTTTATTTTAAGAACACTTTTGTTAGATCCTTTGTAGTAGACTACCTTATGACTCCCTAGTTTAGAGTATGTGAACTAATTTGATAAAAAATTTCTAAACTTAGATTTTGTAGGATTCCTTATGTCTCCCTAGTGATTAGATTAAGTTATAAGCTTAATAAAGTGCTTAATAAATAATAGTTCACTTTTGAGTTGATTTTATAATGTTTTATAAATAACAATATCAACTTCTATTTCACCTCATCTCTCCTAATAAACTATGCATTTAATTTGAAATTCTCTATGGTTGGATTTATTTTATCCCTTTAGTATGAATATGAGACAAGTGTAAGTATATAATTCCAACTCATTTAAGTAAATGAAGAACTTCCTTTTATAACCCTCAATGTCCAATAGTTTAATATTTCTAAATTCCAATAAATTATTTTGATGTAGTATACCTTATAACTCCCTAATTTGGAATATTAGAAAATATTAATATTTACAATAATAGAGTTTTAATTTTCCAAGTAGAAACCCTTATATCTCCAATGGTACTTAATTGCAAATATTAAACTATTTAAATATATAAACCTCCTTTAAATTTACTTTCAAATGTATGGTTGATTTTGCTATTATTTCCAAAGTAAATAATAGAAGAGTTTCAACCTTATACTATACTCCTTATAACTCCTACTTAGTTATTTGCAAATATCTAGCAATTTATAATGTCTTCAACTTTTACTAAAATTGCTCTCTTACTTCTAAGGATGATAATAATCAATTTCCAATACCTTATAGCTCCTATTTTAGAGGAAAATATGTATAAGATGCTTGTAGTGTATTACCTCCTTTCTACGTACGCTAAACAAGTTGATTAGATGGTGATGACAATTTCAAATTTGATGTTGAATTCAATGCACTTTCTCTACCTTGAATGGTGCTAGTCTATGATAGGTTTTACTTCCGCTTGAGATGCCTACTTTGCTATTCTTCACTAGGTATTCTTTCCTCAAATGATGCTTATGATATTGAACATTTAATGCTCTTCTCCAACGCAGGTTTAATATAGTATTTGACTCTAAAGAAATCTTACCTCTTCTTCCTTGACATGGATTGAATACATTCTCCACTTCAATGCAAAGTTTTGAATACGCTTCCTTCCTTGAGCACTCCTTTTAATGACGACTACAATAGTGCTAACTCCTTCTTGATGAATGTGACAAGTGGCATGAGCATTGAGATTCCTTTCTTCCTTCCTTGAGTAATGCTTACCCTTTGAGAAATTATTTTTTTTGTGGTGCAATATTATAATCTTCTTGGTGAGCATTGAACATCTTTATGTGTTAGGGAAATGATGGAAGACGTTTCATGAAATGAGCACCTTTCTTGAGCATTAAAGAGTAAAGATACCCTTTGTGCCAAGTGGCACAGTATTCCTTCCTCCTTCAAGATAAGTGTGAATTGCATGCACACTCTCTCTTCAATGTACCAAAGATGAACATTAAACCCTTCTTATTGCTTATTCATTCCAACCATTTGCTAGCTAGCTTCACTTCTTGGACAACAAGTGATTTCCTTCTTGCAAGTTGTTTTGTTGAGGATGATGGTTGGCTCTAGTTGTGATAATCCAAGGGCATTTGAGAGGAGGTTCTATGGATCTCAAGTGGTAGAATTTAGTGCTTTCACTTGGCTAGAGTATTGGGTATTGAACCTTCTATTCTTCCTTTGTATTTTGCTTGCTATATGTTGTTATTTATTTTACCTTCTATGTAAATGATGATAGCTCCTTTAGATAGATGATCCAAGCTATATTTTGCATGTATTCCTATAGGTATTGATGACTCCTTTATGTAGGTATTCTTATGTTCTCTTCTATGTATATACCTTGCAATATGATGACCTATAGATGTAGACTTCTTGTGCTTTGGTGGATCCCTTATGTAGGTCTTTTTAGTCAGGTAGATGGTCTAGTATGTGTTGAATAAGACTCTAAAAATTGGTGTCTTTAGACACCCAAAAATCCTAGCTTTGTGAGCCCTCTATTTTATTAGATTTTTTCTCAAAATTCTATGATATGACCACTTGGAGACTGTGCCTTGCTACCTATAATAGTATCTTTAGGAAAAAATTCTTTTGTCCTATTAATGCTATATTTGAAGGACAAATCTGGTGCCAATGTAATGGAAGACTTTGCAATCGATTAGAGTTAGAAACTAAATTTTACATCGAGTTTAAATGTATCCTATTGAAGTTCTCCTAGCTTCTTAGAAATGGTAGTTCTCTACTCTAATATTAGAGAACAAAATGTAATTTATTTATTATCCTTTTGCTTAGCCAACACTAACATCTAACTTGGATAATCTTAACACCAATGAATCCAAGCTTTTAAAAATACAACTAATATGCTATTAGAGGTTTTTTTTTTTGGTATAAGGTAGAGGTGGTTATAAGGTCCACAAACCTTTTACATAGTCAAAATGCGCTGGTTCTAGCATCAAGCCCATATAATCAAAATACAAAATAAATCTTTCTAAGACCCACATTAAACCATACTTAGAGTCCACAGTCCTATACTTGTCGCTTGTCTATTCAGGATAAAACAAAAACCAAACAACACCTAGCACTTACTAGTACCACTAGGTTGCTATACTGTACACTTGTCACCTCCCAGGCCCCAAAAAATGGGATGCCTTTTCTGCCTAATTCCATCTATCATATTACTCATCATCAACCCCTCTGATCTCCTAATGCTCTAACAGGTTTGATCTTAGCTCTTCTCTAGAAGCCAACACCAATAGTTCTTGAGGGAAGTTATCCTTCCAAATTTGCATCTCCCCAACAGAAACTGTAATATATGCCATTAGATCCACCGCCTGGTTCCCTTCTCTGAAGGTGTGTTGGATTCGGGCATTAACCAAATGAGATTTATGAATATTTGCTTCTAGGATAAGCTCCAAGATGGTCCAGCTGGGGTCTTTATCCTCCTTAATTGCCTTGATTATATTAAGTGAATCCCCTTCAAAGATAACTTCCTTATAATCCTCGAGTCTGGCAATTCTCATTGCCCGCATGCGAGCTCGAGCTTCTGCAAAATGATTTGTTTGAGTTCCCAAAGGCTCTGCAAAGGCAAGGACCACTTTTCCTTCCTCATTTCTTAGAACTCCTCCTACTCCTGCAGCCCCCAGATTTCCTTTAGCTGCCCCATCAAAATTAAACTTAACCCACTTTTGTGTGGGGGGTATCCACTTGACACCATTCTATGGGTTGGTTGTAATGTCTAGGTCTGGAAGTTCCTCTCCCCAGTTTCACAAAATCCTCCTTTCCCTTAGAGACATGGTCTCATTTTTTGAAAAAGAAATTTTTCTAGTTTTCTTTCAAAGCTCTGATTATTTTATTACCACATAACCTGGGATCTTTCTTACGTCCTTTAAATACTCTCTTATTTCTCTCATTCCATATCCCCCATAAAAAATGGGGTAAGTTGAGCTTCCAGAGCCAAGTCAAAAGTTTCGCCTGGAAGGGGGAATCCCACTGTATGCAAAAGTTAGACATGCTATTTGGACAGACCCAATCTATATGAAATTTGGACAAGATCATTTGGAAGACTGTACAAGAAAATTCAAAAGTTAGAAATATATGACTTACAGATTTTATCGCTTTCTCACACAAGATACATCGATTGATGAATTGGAAACCTCTCCTTTGTAGATTATATGTTGTCAGAATCTTATTTTGAACTGCCAACCAAAAGAAGAAATTTATTTTTGGGGTTAAATTATTTAACCAAATAATAGAAGTCGGAGTCCAGCCATTGAATCCTGAGTGGATTAACTTATAGGCGAGTTTTACCGAATAGATCCCACTTGTAGTTTTGCCCCAAATCGCCTTGTCTCTTCCTTCCCCAGGAATGATCAGGAACACCCTTAAAGCATCATTAAGTTTGGTTAGGGCCACCTTCTCTTGCTCTGACAGATTATGAACTATGATTTTCTTCCAAGAGGAAGTTTTTGTGCTACAGCAATAAAATCCCCTACTTTTCCTCCCATTTCCTCTGAAAGTTTATGTTGGAGGACCTGAAGGTCTAAGTTATATTTCAGAGGGGCCTCTTCCAACCACGGGTCTTGCCAAAAGTCCACTTGTCTTCCATTACCAATTCTCCATTTGATGCCTTTCCTGACTACCTCCCGACATTCGAGCAAACAATTCTAGAAATAGGATCCTCTAGGGAGATTATCAGCTTTTAGGAAGTCCTTATTAGTTTTGATATATTTTGCCTTAAGAAGTTTTACCCATCCCAATTGATCATTATTGATAAATCTCCATACCTGTTTGCCAATCAGAGCTTGATTCATTTCTTTCATTCTCTTTAGCCCCAAGCCTCCCTGATCCTTGCTTGCACACACCTGATTCCATGCTACCAACAAAATTCTCTTTCTCTCCTCTGAACCTGACCACAAGAAGTTGTGTTGAATTTTCTCCAATGTAGCTCGGACCTTTGCAAGAATTCTAAATAGAGACATGCAGTAAATTGGAATGCTCTGTAAAGTAGTTTGAACTAATACAGATTTTCCTGCGGAGCTGAGAAGGCTGCCCTTCCATCCTGCTAACTTTTTGGAGATCCTGTCAATGACTGAGTTCCACAATGTAGCCTCCATTCTTCCTTCGAACATAGGCATGCCTAGATAAGTTGCTGGTAGAAGCTCCTTTCCACAACCAAATAGGTTAGCTATTCTTTCCTCCCTCCCACCAGGCATGTTAAAGAAATAGATGCTGCTCTTCTTATAGTTTATGTACTGCCATGCTTTTGTCTCATACTTGGTTAGAATTCTCTTCAGCTTCCTAGCCTGAGGCACCGAGGCTTTGGACACAATGATTGTATCATCCACAAACTATTGGTGAGACACTGGCTCTGCTGTTGAGGTTGGTTTGAAACCTTCCAATCGACCATCTGCCACCATTGCTAAAATGTTCCTACCCAATGCTTCCGCTAAAATAATAAACAAGTATGGAGACAAAGGATCTCCTTGTCGCAACCCCCTTTCACTCTTAAAGTAACCGAAGGGTGACCCATTCACCATGATAGAAAATCTTGTAGTAGAGATACAACTAAAAATCAACTTAATCCACTGGGGACAGAAACCAAACTTACCCAAAATCTTGGTGAGGAACCGCCATGAGACCCGGTCATAGGCTTTATTCATATCAAGCTTTAGTAACATACCTACTTCCTTACTAGCCACCATTGAATGAATAACCTCATGAATTGTGATGATACCATCCAGTATTTGTCGCCCTTTCACAAAGCCTCCTTGGTTCATATCAATGATGAAAGGAAGGATAACCTTCAGCCTATTGGCGATTGTTTTTGTGAGAATCTTCATCAGAGTGTTACATAAACTAATAGGGCAAAAACTAGAAAATTCCATTGCTCCCACTAGTTTAGGGATGAGGACTAAAAATGTAGCATTAACTCCTTCTGGGATTTCCATGTCCTTTTGAGCCTCAATTATAGCTTCCACTACATCATTGCCTAGGATATCCCAAAAATTTTGGAAGAAAGTTGCGGGGAAGCCATCCGGTCCTGGGGAGCTGTTACCATTCATGTCAAAAACTACCTTCTTGATTTCCTCCTTTGTGAAATGACTAAGTAATAATCCATTAAGATTCTTAGTTACAAGGTGTGGAATGGATGCCAACAAAGAGTCCTCTTCTTCAATAGTCAGATTTACATCTTCTAGCAACGATTTAAAGTACTCAACCGCTTCCCTCCTTATGACTTCCATATCTTTGGTGTTAGACCCATCGGCCATCTTGATCTCAATTTTTTTAGTATTCCTGTGGCGAAGAGTAGAGACATGGAAGAACTTTGTATTTCTGTCACCCTCCTTTAACCAACGCAGTCTGGATTTCTGCCTCCAAAAGGTTTCTTCAAATCCTAGCATCGTGTGGTATTCGACTAACAGCTCCCTCTCCTGGTTTCTCAGATCTTCTGTAAGCTGCTCTGAATTCAGCTTCTCCTGTAGTTCATTGATCTTGTCTTTTAGTTTTGCCTTTTTAACAAAAATATTGCCAAAGGAATTTTTGTTCCACTCTCTAATGTTAGCCTTCACATTCCTTAGTTTACATGCCACTTGGGCCAGTTTTGAACCATTATACTTTTTGTCCCACTATTGGGCAACCAGATCCTTGAGATCCTGATGTTGGAACCACATAAGTTCGAATTGAAAGGGTCTGGTGTATCTTTTCTTAGAGTCCTCCCCTATTTCCCACATAATTGGGTTGTGATCAAACCCGATTCTTGGGAGTGCCATTAATGAAGAGTCCCCAAACCTCTCCAGGCATTCTTGAGAAAGAATAAACCTATCTAATCTGATCTGAATTTGGTTTTCCTTCAATATTTTGTTAGACCATGTATAGGAGAATATACGCAGGTCCACATCCATCAGCTCATGTTGCTCAACAAAATCTCTAAACTTGTAGATATCAGTAGTTATTCTTTGAGAGCCCCCCAATTTATCTGTAGGATTAAGGTAGCAATTGAAATCCCCCACCACAATCCAAGGGTAGTTGGGGACCATCTCCCTCAATTCAGCTAGCTGACTCCAAAGAACCCTTCTTAGTCCCTGTCTAACTGGAGCATATACATTCATTAAGATCCACTCTTCCTGCATGGTTTTATCCACACATAAGAGACAAATAAACCAACTAGACATCCGAATCACTCTACTATCAATCACATTCTTGTTCCACATAACCAGCAACCCTCCTGCTGTTCCAATGGCCTCTTGGCCTACTACTTCAGCTTCTCGCGAAGTCATATTCTTAAAAGGAATAACTCTACTCTCCTCCATTTTAGTTTCTTGCAGTAAAATCATATCCGATTTGTGTTCTTGTCTAAGAGCATACAAAGCTCTTATTTTTGCAGGATTACTCCCGCGAATATTCCATGAAAGAATCTTCATTTATGGGCTTTGGATCCCCGAGCCTTCGCCCCAAAGAGCAATACTACTTGAGTGCCATCAGCCACTCCTCGCTCTGCTTCTTTCTGCCTTAAGGCAGCATTGCTAGGTTTCCCTCTTCCTACCAAACCATATCCCCATACATCTGCTCTAGGCTAGGGTTCCTTGGGATTCACTTGGCTTCTAGTAACCATCTTGGATAGGTCAGTCTTGGTCTTTGGGGTAACAATATGGCTTTCCAGGTTAACTAGTCTTTCTGACAGTGGAGATGATTTTGTGCTCTTAGCTTCTTGATTAGTAGATTATTTTTTCCCTGCTTTGGGGTTACACTGATCTTGGTGGTTCACCTCTTCCTCCTGAGTATCCTTGCCTATATTATTAGTTTCCTACTCCTTCCTCTGATTTTTCTCCTCTAAATCCTTCTCTTGAGTCTCCTCTACCTCATATTCCACTTCTTGGCTATCCATCTAATCTCCCTTTAGATGATTTAATGCATCAAAACTGTTCTCCACTGGGATGTTGATCTCCTTGGAATTTCTTCCCATAAATTCCTCTGCAGTACATGGGACAACTTCCATCGAGCCTCCATAGGCCTCTCGTATTACCCAATAAAACTTACTTACCCCAAGGTGTTGATCTATGGGGTTCTTTCCTTTGTGATTTGGCTCTGAGGCTTGTTGTATCATCTTAGGAGCAGGTTGAGCTTGAGGGTTCCCATCAAAGGGACCAGCTCCCCTGTGAGAGGGTTTTAGGGCATAGGTATTCTTGGGAGGAGGTTTTAACGTTGCCTCTTGCTTACAATAGGGCGAACAGTGTCTCTGATATTCGGATTTCGAGCTCCACGTCCTTGAGGCCCATGTTGGGTAGGAATGGAGATCTGCGAGGGAGGGATATTATTCTAGGTTTGAGGAGCAATATTTTGGAGTGGGGGCTAGTTCTTGGAAATGCAATGGATACCCTGGTGCCCTACCTTCCCGCAAACACTACACTTAAAAGACATATTTTCATATTCAAAGACCTGAGTATGAAGTCCAAACATAGACGACAATATAATGGATTTAGGGAGCTCTTTACTCAGGTCCGCCAACACACACATGCGAGCAAAAAGGAGTCTTGTTTTGCTCAAGGTTGCAGGATCAATAGCTATTAGTTCTCCAATCTCTGTAGCTATCCTAGCCAAGATTTTTTCATTCCAAAAAAGTAGAGGTAATCCTGGCATCTTAACCCAAATAGGAACCAAATCCAGCACCTGAGTCTGGGGGTTGAAATCGGGGGACCAACGCTTCAGATACAAGCCCCTTTTCCCAAAAAACCAAGGACCTCCTTGGAGAGTCCTTTTCATGTCCTATTCACATTGAAATGTCACCAAAAGAAAACTCTTGGGTAAAGCCTTAATCATCATACCGGTCCTTGGCTACCATTTTTGGACGGCCCATCTCCTTATGACTTCCAAGTCTGGCCTCACCCCCATAAATTTTGCCGCCAGAGATGTTCTGCCCTCCATAGCCACATGTTGAGCTAAGGTATCCGGGACATCCAACCTATCATTAACAAATTTTAGATTAAAACAAGAGTCAGATAATTTTTTCTTACCACGAAGAGCATTAAGATATGAAGGTCTCCAGTTGCCAGGTTTTTCTTTGTCTCCTTCCTGGGTCTTCCTTTGATCCTGACGCACAGAGTTCGGGGTCCCCCTCAGAGATATCTTCAATCGCATCTGCCCAACGCCCTTGGACCGGTTCCAAAAGAACTTCCTTGTCCACATCCTCCGCCTGGGGGCCTGCTATCTCACCAGAGCCCCCATCTGTCGCGTCTGCTAATCTGCCCTCCAAAGCCCCACACCTAGGGTTTGTTGACCCTAGACCTCTCGCTCCTCCTCCTTGCTGCTCCATCCATCATAACTTGCTGCCTCCAAAATCTGCCATTTTTTTTTTTTTTTTTAGGGCCAAAATTTTTGTGGCCACTACAGTGCACGGGCTGCTACAGTGGCGGCTGCTATAGATTGCAGGCTTCTATAGTGTCAGCTGCTATAGTGGCGGGTGCTACAGTCCACCTTCGCTCGTTACTCAATCAAATAATCGAGACATGCAGTTTTTTAGTTTAAATTTTCTTAGAGGTTTTAATTTTGCACTAATGTTCACTTTAAAAAACTTTAGTGAAATTTCAATAATAACTATAGTGCAATGATAATCTCCCTTATAAATTCTATAAATGAATTCTTCAAAGTAACTTAAAATATATACTAGTTTTTAACATAATTTAAAAGTACTTAGTGCATCTAAAGAACAACTAGTACAGTGCAATATTAATATCACCTTATTACTCCTTAAAATATGAAATTAGTAATTACTTCTTGTAGAGAACTATAATATCATGTAGTCTTCTTTTGTTGTAGCTAGATAATAGGAAGATAATATTTTCTTTCTATTGAAATATATCCAACTCCTATTTAATGTGTAGATAATATTTCTAAAATAAACTTCCTTCTACACTTCCTTTTGAAGAATATAATGCAACCTTCTCTTTTTGCAACTTCTAAAGAATTAAAATGGTGCTTAATGGAACTGGATAATAACCCAAGTTAAAGTTCAACTAATGAATCTATTTGCATCCAAGTTGCTTACCTTAATGATATCTATAGATGAAGGATTGCTAGGTGATTAGATTCACCTTATTGCTACCTTTAACTAGATGAACCTATAACTATTCTTGGTTGTCCTAAAAAACTCCTTAACTCATCAATTCGTAGCTTTGTAACTCCTCTATATTGCTACCCTTTAATTTATAGTAGGTGAATTCTATCAGCCTTTAAAATAAACTCTATAACTCTTGAAATTTTTCAACTAGTAATGCTATCTTAATTTCTACCATTTTGTAGTCAATTTTTGCACTAAAATGTTGTTCTTGAAACTCATAAATTTGGTAGGGAGCTCCCCCAAATTACAACTAAGTTTTCCTTCAAGGATCCTTTTAGTATTTTTTTGTAGATTTAGCAAACCCCTATCTTCATATGAGCCTTCTAGCCTCCAAAGATAATCTTCAAATCTTTCTAGTTTAGTAGTAATATCTAGCTCTTTTCTCCTTTTCAAATTTTGACTTCGATCCTGATATCCTTCTCAAGAATCTAAATGTCTTGAGGTCTTTAGTATTCTTCTTTAGTATTTGGTAATCCTTACCAAATTATTCTCCTTTTGGGATTGTTGAATGGTGAAAATTGTCCCAAATTTTGCTATGTCAGTAAATCCTCCTTGCTGGTAGATTTCTTCAATGAGTTGTAGGAACTCCTTTAATGACCTTCTTTGAATTCTAAAAATAAGGCTCTCCAAGCCTTCTCCTTGTTTCTCCTTGAGACCTCAGCAAGATCTTCAATCTCATATCTTATCTGATCTTCCAAATGAGATCTTTCCTTCAAAATTATACTAAGGAAGTGTTGGTAATGAGATCTTCTTGCATCTCTAAAAATTGCTACTACTGTAATTTGGAACATGATCTTTACTGGTCCTTATTTACTTCTACAATTTACAGGCTTTAATGGAGATCACCAACCTCTAATATTCCAAATTGGAATTTTTGTAACTGGACCTTCCAAGGGTTTATTAATATTCTTCTGGCTATTTTTTCAATTTGCTTTCTACAATATTTGATGGAGATCATCAACCTCCAATATTCTTCTTGACTCTTCTATGGATTTTTTTGAATCAGCAGTAAGGCTACTATGGTCTTTTTTTCTTCTACACTCTTGTAGGTCTACAATATCTAGTAATAAGACTTCTCCTTATGTCTTTGTAATCTATACGACCCTAGGAAGCATGCACCCCGACTACCCTACTTGCGATTTTGATTTATCATGTATATTATCACTTGCACAAAATGAAAGTACTAAAAGCACATGCAACACGAAAATAAGAAAACAAATAAAGATGCTTTATTTATTGATATCTCGAATCCTCGGTTACAAGTTCATCCCTCTTAGGGATACCCATCATTTTGATACAAATATTTACACAATATAGAGTAGCGATTGGATGTATTCCCCGCAAGGGAATGATGCGCATACGCAGGCCTCCTGGTCCCACACACGAAACTGTATGGGGGCTTACAGATGCCCCTTCTCCAGATCTGGTCCTGGAGGGATCTTTGTGCTCCTACTGCTTCAATATGGTCCTGAAGATCTGTACCTACGCTCATGGAAACAACAAAGTATGCTTAGTAGGATGGGTCACCTCTCCGGATGAGGCCTTTGTTAATGGATCTGAATAATCATGATAATAATGAAATACAAGCATAAATAGAATAATAAATGCATGTAAAGCTAAGAAATATGGAATAGATGTGTTAATGAAAGTAGATCTGAGCTATGACTTAACTAATCAAATTAAGCAATAATGAATCTAGACTAAAGCAATAGGGAAATAATGTCTATGCCCTAAAATATGCCTATGGGCCACTATCCGAGATAATGGTCATGATATGAAGCTCTTTTCCTTGTGAATCAGGGGTTGTTGCGCTATCCTCTTTGCTAAAATTGATGTTCAAGGGTCATCTGGCATGTCTCCTACACTGATTGGTGGTTGAGAATAATGAATCTAAAAATTGGTGCATGGACATAGCTCATTCGAATGGTGCTCCAATGCTCCTCAAAGGGATGTAGCTTGGTTCTCCATTTTGATAGGGCTTCATTGCTTAACTCTAAAACTTCATGGATCCTTTGCTTTTTGTGGGAGAGTCTATATGTAGACTTCCCTCTCAGATCTAGAATTTGGCTTCCTAGAGAAGCCTCAATCCAAATTGCATGTGACTGACCATCCCGGGTGGGAAGCATCAGTCACAAATTAGCATTGAAGGGGTAGTTAGGAGGAACTCAGGGAGTTCCTCACCAAAATATTCTATTATCCATGTAAAGGTGTAGTTAGACTGCATGATCTAGGCCCGTATTCATGGCTAGACTATGTGTGGTGCTAGCCACTATCATGTTTAGTGACCAGGTGTGGTCATTGTAGTCTTCAATGGCCAGGTGTGTTGGTCACTCTTCTTGAGAGCATCCAAGCCTGGATGGGCTAGAACTACCCTGTTTGAGTGGTTAGGACCATTGCTTGCTCTTGGAGAGATCCAAGAGGGTTCATATGGTCTATGGATGTGTCCATATGGGTAGTCTCCTAAACATGATGTATTTTAGGTGTCTATAGATGCCCCTTTTTGGGATGCATTATGAGCAAAACATAGTGTGAAGCAAAAAGTAGACCACCTAGGGCCATATTGTAGGTTGGATGATGATCATTGATCTGATCAACATAGGATGCCCTAATCATGTGGGAGGGCATGAATCCTAGAATCATTGCTTCCAATGGAATGGAAGGCTTGAATTTGTGGGAGTTTGCACTCGCTCATCAAGCGATCGGGTAGCTTTGGTACTACTATAGGTCTGAAAGGAGGAGAGCTACAAACTAAACTATCATATTTGCTTTTTCCCAACAAAGGGTAAGCTTATGATAGTTGTTGGTAATGATTCGTAAGATGAATACAACTCTGCTATGATCGAGATGATATTTTGTTGACTTTGATTATGATTGTTGAAAATTTTTGACTACCCCCTCAAGTGACGAGTTGATGAGGAAAGGACAATTAATAAAGTGATGAGTCGCTTGACCAAAATGAATGATTTGGACCTCTTTAGAGGTTTGCATTTGTTGTTATAGAGTAGTTCCCATCCAGGTGTGATTTCAACCCTATTTGGTAATTGTACATCTTTATCCCTTGGGGTGGTCTGACCATAATGGCCTTCTTAGGGAATCAAGGTGATAGCAATTCTAATTTAGCTTGTGTTGAATCATTATTTTCTATAGGAGAATTGAGATGGATCCTCGCTCCCATGGGGTGGTCCTGTTATAGCCTTCTTCGGGTTTGAGGTGAGGCATCTCAATTCTACCATAATTGTTTTGCCCCAAGTGGCCTTATGGTGATTTGCTCATCTTGTCGAATTGCATGGAGTGCTAGTCGCTACAATCACCAAGTGTATAGAACAAATCACTGACTACGAGGCTCATTTGGGATTTTGTTGTGATTTTTTTTTTTGGATTTTATGATGTTTTTGGATTTTGATGTATGTAAATTTTTTTGATATTTTGGATTGCTTCTAATGTGAAATAGTGTGCTTTTATGGCTTATTTTGAGGTGTTCTGTGGTGAGAAATTATGGAAATTTCTCATTGGTTCTTGGTCGCTGTCAGGTCCAATGACCCCTAAATAGTGCTTCATGGTCGTTGTCAGGTCCAGTGGCCAAAAATTTTGGTCCGCTGATGCTAGTAGTGGCCAAGGCTTGAGTAGAAAATACAAAAGCAAATTAGGGTTTTGACTCTTCATTCTTCCAGCTGTCAATTTTGCTTTTGGAGCTCTGAGCTGTGATTTGTGACCTAGAGCTAGATTTGAGACATGATGGCTAGAGTAGGGGAGGCTTCAATGAGTGAAGGAGTTGAAGCTTCATGGGTACCTTTCTAAACCCTAACCTTCTTTTATTATTGGTAAAATTAACCTCACTAAGTAATTTGGTAAAGGAACCTCATTAACCCTATTGGCAATGAATTAAACTAGTAGATAGGCTTAATTTAGGGTTTAATTAGATGGGTCTCTTTTAGATTTATGTTTTTGCTTATTTTTGTATTTTTGGCCATGGGGGACATCGTTGGTGTGTCACTCATTGTCTACTCTAGAGTGCTACTTGTGCCTTTGCTAGTCAGGCTAGTTGATTTCCAATGATCAAATTTTTGACCATTGGAACCTGTCATTCGACTTTACGACGCTTCGTGGCCACTCTCTAGAGTTGACCTTAGGTGTATTCATTGATTTTGGTTTTTAAAGTTATTTATTTTTAAATTTTGAAGATGTTTTGATGTTTTTGGATGATTTAAGGTGCATTTACCCTTAGCTTGTTGCCTTAAGCACATCTTAGTTTAGCTTGCATTTTTTTTATGCATTTATTTAGTTGTTAGTGCATTTGATTTAGACTTTATTTTGCACTCTTAGATCTTGTCTACTTGGGCTCGAGACCTAAAGCTACTTTGTGACCTTTTGCGTGAGATGGATGACATAGACTGGGTCTGGCTTGATGCTCATGGGCTCTAGTATGTCATTGGCCTTCCCATGATCATGTCGGATCAGGCTTATTTGACTACCCTAGCCCATAGGTGGGACTCTAGGACCAACACCTTCCACCTTCCTATCGGTGAGATGACCATCACATCGAAGGATGTCTATAGGATCTTTAGGATCCCTTTTGATGGAGTGCCTATTTTCTCTTCTCCCACTAATGCTCGAGATGTAGTGTTCATGAGGGTCTTTGGGAGACATGTCATTGCTGCCTTCAAGGATACTCATTCTGGTGGTATTTCAGTTTCTCGTTGGTACTAGGAGGATGTCTTCTCCTAGGCATGTTGTGTTGTTGATGGTCATCTACAACATCCTCATACCGATACTCTAGATTGAGGTTCCCATGGAACCTCTTGGTGATGGTACAAGGATTTGATTGATAGTGAGGAGCCTATTATCTATGCTTAGGGGAGTGCACTACTGGATTAGTGCTATGATGAGCTATACCACATTTAATGCCATGGATAGACTAGTATTGCTTATAGCATGCTCCTCTAGATCTAGGGATGGGAGCATATTAAGGTTGATCACCTAATAGGACTTCTAGTGGATATCACTACACTAGATGATGATGTCTAGTGTTATGGATCTAGGTGGCCTAGAGCGCTCGAGGAGTGCAAGAGTTAGCCTTTTGTAGGGGATATTTCCCACTATATGATATCCTTGACTAGTTTGTGGGTTATTGATATCATCTGGAGGCCTTATCATGAGTGCCCTATCTAGGAGGATCCAACTAGCTTCATAGTGAGGACTCGATGTGATCGATGGGTGATCAATTATAAGGATGATATTAGAGAGTTCTTCTACTACTCTAGGGTGCTTCGATAGTTTGGCATTCAGTAGGATGTTCCCCTTGAGCTAGTTGTCTATCATTGGATTATCGTAGAGAGGAACCTTCCACCACCTTGAGTTATAGTAGTGTTAGAGGAGGATGACCCTCCTGTAGTTGATCCTAGTGTGGCTGATGTTGGGGTCATAGAGGTGTACACCCATTGGTGGGGTACATGATTATGGTAGGGTGGTGGCTACCTGGGGTGGTCTTTGGATGAGGTTGAGGTTGAGGATCTTGATGGGCATCGAGTGTAGGCTCGAATGGATGATTGGGGGTAGGTAGGGTAGTAGGAGTAGGTGGTAGAGGAGCAGTATAGAGGAGTAGGTTGCCCCAAGGAGGAGGAGGAGCTAGCTCCTGAGGAGTAGGAGTCTCCTCTCTGGGCTCAACTACACTAGGTTGAGGTTGAGCTATAGACATCCTAGATTTAGGTGCAGTAGAGGGATGCCACTATTGTAGACCTTCAGAGATAGGTTGTCTAGCTTACTATTGAGTGAGATGATGCTCGAAGCTAGATTGTACCACCTATTATAGCACCTTAGGGACCTAGTGGTCTAGATGTAGGTGTGAAGATTTAGTGCTTGCATGGATTGCTAGTAGATGATTTGGAGGAGTGCACCCGAGATGCCTCCTACATCTTGGCATTGGAGCATGAGGTCAGGCTTTGGGGAGATCATCTACTAGAGAGGCCTAGGGTAGGAGGTTCATAGAGGACCTATTGGAGCACTTCATGATAGTCATCAGCTCGATTGAGCCATAGGACCAGGTCCTAGATAGAGTGGATTGGGGGTGCTAGTTCTATGCCACCTCCTAGAGGGGGGTGAGGGTAGAGGTGATACTAGTGGTGTAGGCCACTCTTGAGCATTATGGCTCCTTAGATATTTTGTACCTCTTTTTGGGTGTAAGGTCAGTTGACCTACATAGTTGTAGCCTTATTGGCACTTTTTGTACCTACATGTACTTATTTGGACACACTTTTATATGATATCTAGACTTTGAGACTCATCATGTGTGTATCTTTTATGATTATGCTTTTATGTTTATGGATGCAGTATCATGATTTTATGTGATATGATGTGATGTGATGCTTTAGATGTTATGATGTGTATGTGTAGATGGACTACTTTATGATCTTATGCTATGTGGCTTACATGACTTATGCTTTATGATGTGTGGATGCTTAGATGGCATGATCTAGATGATGATGATGGATGCATATATGGATGCAATGCTTATTGTTAAATGCATGTTTGCTTTTGATGTGTTGTATGCATCTAACCTTATGTTGCTATGATATGGTAAATGAAATATGTTATGTTATGTTGATGATCTAATGTGAATGAACCTGTATGCTTTAATCACTTAAAACATATGATATGATGTGATATGAGTTTGACAATCTAATGGGTGACACCACATAATGTATAAAAATCATGAATAAATAATAATTCTCATAATAAGAATTAATCATTTAAACATCAAATGTGAGGTGAGATGATGGATTTCTTTATAGGTTGCTATAGATATGCAAGAATAGTCAGTGGTCATTTTATTATCATTTCTGACATTTATCCGGTATCTATCCTATCTTATGCATTCATTTAGTGAACAAGACCTCTTAAAGAAAGTTTGATTATGTGACTGATGATATGACCTATTGCTATTATAGGATTTTTGAGGTTTTCCATGAGACTCAAACACCCTAGTTGCTTCATCAAATGGTTGTATACTGATCATACAGAGCCTTTGAAGGATAAAGCTTTGTTATGCAGCCCTAGATATTCATTATCCCTATGTGTGCAAATGAATATATTAGATAGAACATAAGCATACCCTAGTGCTAGGTGGGATTCATTCAGCCCATTGTTGTATTGGGGATCCTCAAATGTTTATCCTGATCCTAAGTTGGACTCAGTTGGATTAGACCACTAGGCAATATAGGACACCTAAGGCTAGCTCTTCCACATGCAAACATTGGTCTATTCAAAAGCAAGATGCTAATGTGATAGACATATCATCATGTGTAAGGATACCTTATGGCTCGTTCATGCTGAGAATTCTAGGGATTCAAGTTCATACTCCCTTATTTTCTTCATATTTATTTGGGATACTTGCTCATGATTTAGTGATGAAAACCACTGTTTATTTTGAATTTTTGTTTTCCTTTTGAGCAAGGGATTTATGTAGTGATGATAATCACTGTTTTATTTGTTTTTGAATTTTGTTTTTTTTAGGATTTTTGCTTGTTTTTATTAAAGCAAGGGATTTCTTTGGGTAGGGCTGAACTTGTCCTTTTGCCAATTCTCAACATTTTTGAGCTGGTCACATAGGGGGATGAGCAAGATAAACCTTTTCACCTTAGGATACCTAATACCACTTCGTAGTGTTCATATTTCCCTTGTTCCAACTAGGATTTTAGTGTTTTGATTAGTGATAGGATTTTGAAATATACTAGGTGCTATCAAAACTAAACCTTATCTATCAAAATCTAAGATAACTTTCTACAAAGTTTGATAAAACCACTAGGTATGGTTGAGTGATTGAAAAACCCTAGTATATTCCTTATAGCAATAGGAGGGGTTGTGTTGAAAAACATAGTTACACTCATGGGTGATGGATGATGATGGATTTTGAAGATGCATGATTGATGTACAAATGTGGTGTCATTTGTAAGATTGCAAACACACATGTATCTAATGCAAATGTGATGGATGGAAATGCCTAATGCAATGCAACTATGTGAATGCAAATGCAGAATGCATAATGCAAATATTTTTGTATTTTTGATGCTTTCAATTGTTTTTGAGTTTTGATTATTATGAATGTTTTTGTTTTTTTTTTGCATTTTATTGACCAAAGGGCTTTAAGATGCCTTTGGAGTTTTTGTGATGTGACCAAAGGGATTTAAGATGCCTTTGGAGCTTTTTGTGATGTGACCAAAGGGCTTTAAGATGCCTTTGGAGCTTTTTGTGATGTGACCAAAGGGCTTTAAGATGCCTTTGGAGCTTTTGTGATGTGACCAAAGGGCTTTAAGATGCCTTTGGAGCCTTTTGTGATTGACCAAAGGGCTTTAAGATGCCTTTGGAGATTTTTGTGATGTGACCAAAGGGCTTTAAGATGCCTTTGGAGCTTTTTTTTTGATTTTAATGTTTTCTGATTTGTTTGGATTTTTATGATTTCTATTGTTTTTGAATCTTTTGAAATTATTTGAATGTTTTTGATATTTTGTTGATTTATGTGTGAAACACCTTTAGATGAATGATATTGAGGGGCTCTGGCTCCTCAACACCTTCTAGCATTGTTAGGTGATATGCCCTAGTCCCAATATTCTCCGAGATGATATAGGGACCTATCCAATTGGCCATAAATTTGTCTCATAGATGCGATGGTAGATTTGAGTTCTACTGGTTCTCTTTAAGCACAAGATCCCCAACTTTAAAGTCTCTCAGATGGACTCTATTGTTATAAGCTCATGTTAGATGATCTTGGTAAATATGAAGGTGCTCAAGGGCATTGATGCATCATTCATCTAGAAGGGTCAATTGATCTAGGTGAGCTTGTCGTGCAGTGTCATCATTGATGAACTCTTTCAATGCGATGCGTAATGTTGGAATTTCCAACTCTAAGGGCATAATGGCCTCAATGCCATATACAAGTAAAAATGGTGTTGCCCTAGTGGGCATCCGTATGCTAGTCCTGTAAGCCCATAATGCTAAGGGTAATTGTAGATGCCAATCCTTATGATTTTCTTTCACCATCTTCTTTAATATGGCTACTATTGTCTTGTTTGAGGCCTCTACTTGCCCGTTTTCCTATGGATAGTATGGTGTCACAAAACTATGTTGAATGTTGTATTTGGTCGTTAGAGCTCACACATTTTTGTTTTTGAATGATGGACCATTATCCGAGATTATCTTGAAGGGTACCCCAAAATGACAAATGATATTATGAAGTATGAACTCCACAATCCGAGGACCAATTATCGAGGTTAAGGGGACCGCTTCCACCCATTTGGTGAAGTACTCAGTGGTCGTTAAGATGAACGTGTGTCAGCCCAAATATGGGGGAGAAATATTTCCAATCAGATCGAAACCCCACTGAGAAAATGGCCAAGCCACCTGAATGGGCTGTAAGGCCTGAGATGGCAAGTGCATCAGGTTTGCATGATGTTGAAATTTAATGCATTTCTTGACATACTCATAATAATCCTTCTCCATGGTGGGCCAGTAATAGCCCATTCAAAGAATGCACTTGACAATGGCCATGTCATTGAAGTGGCCACCACATGTACCATCATGAGCTTGTAAAATCACCCAAGCTGATTCTTGGGGCTCTAAGCAATGTAGGAGAACTCCATCATAGCTTCGATGATACAATATGCCTCCTAGAAAGACATATCTAGTCACTTTTTCTTGAATGCTCATCTCTCGGCATGCGATAGTCCCTATGGGACAATTCCAAGCCTAAGGAAGTCTTGTAATTGGGATAGCCAATCCTGATAGGCTACAACCTCGATAGATAAGATGACTTGTTCCTCATGCAATTCGATTTGCACAAATACAGATTGAGAAACAACCTTGTGGTGAATAGTGGTACCATTCCCCATAGGACCTTGAGAGATCAAGGACCCCCAAGGTGCCTTCTTTAAGAAGTATTTGGCTTTACAGAACTAGTCATGGTCTGGCTCTATATGGATCATGTTGACTGATTCCTTGTTATCAAAAGCCTCATGTTGGATCATTGAATGCGAGAGCATTTTGACATGAATGGTAGTGAAATCAGTAGATAGATTCTGAGGGATCAAGGATCCCAAAGATGCCATGGTGTCTACAAATCTATTTGATGAATGAGGGATTGCCTCGATGTCGTACCACTCTAGTTTGGCTAGATATGTGTCAACAAGCTCCTTGTAAGCTTTCAAGATTGGATCCTAACATTGAAATAGTCCTTTGACCTGGTTGACTATGAGGAGGGAGTCATCAAAGATATTTAGCCTCTTGATTTTCATGGTGATGGTTGTTTGGAGACCCAAGATTAGGGCCTCATATTCGGTGTTGTTATTGGTGCAAGGGAAGTCTAGCTTGAATGACAAGGGCATTGGAGCACCTTGTGGTATGAAAAAGACAATCCTCACACCGCCTCCTTGCTCACACTTCGAACCATCAAAGAACAAAGTCATGTCAACTTCATTTTTTGGTTCTTCGAGTTTGGGTGCTTCTGATAGTGCAAAGACCACATCATCAGGAAGCTCTATGGTAAGGGGCCTACTATTCTGAAGAGGCACCTCAGCCAGCTGATCAGCTATGACTTGTCCTTTGATGGAATTTTGGCTTATGAATTCCAAATCAAATTCTATCAATAGCATGATCCACTTTGCAGTACGTGTATTATGATATGTCTTGCTCATCATATACTACAAAGGATTTTGCTTGGATATTACATATGTCGTATGGCTCAACATGTAGTGGTACAATTTCTTGGTTGTAAAGACCACCACTAAGCACAACTTTTCTACGTATGCATATCCAATTTTGTAGCTCACCAAGGTGTGGCTAATGTAATATATCACTTGCTCTTTGTCTTGCACATTCTTTTGAGCCAACATGGTGCCCAAAGCAAAATCTGTAGTGGATATATATAACAGGAATGGCACGTCTGGCCTTGGTGGAGCTAGAACTGGTAGTGTTTCTAGGTACTCTTTGATCTCAGCAAAGGCTTGCTGACATTCTTCATCCCATTGGAATGGGACCCCCTTGTGTAGCAGTCGATTCATGGGTCGACATTTATCTGATAGTTGTGCGATAAATCACTTTATGGATGCTACTTTGCCCTGTAAGCTTCTTAGTTCTTTGATGTTTGTGGGTGGAGCCATTTCTAGGATAGCCTTTACCTTTGTTGGGTCTACCTCGATGCCTCATTTAGAAATGATGAATCCCAAGAGTTTTCTAGAAGTTACGCCAAAGACGCATTTCTTGGGATTCAACCTGACATTGTGCTCAATCAGGTGATCAAAGATCTTTGTGAGGGATTCAACATGCTCTTCATGCAAGAATGACTTGGCTAGCAAGTCATCGATGTAGTCTTCCAAGATCTTATGCATGTAGTCATGGAAAATGTATGTCATAGCCCATTGATATGTGGCACCAACATTTTTAAGGCCAAATGGCATTACTTTGTAATAGAATGTCCCCCATGGAGTGGTAAACATGGTTTTATGCTGGTCTTCGAGTTTAATCCGAATCTGATTGTAACCAAAAAAACCATCCATTAGGGAGAGCATCTCATGACCTATAGTTGCATCTACAAGAGCATCTATGTTGGGCAATGGGAATGAATCCTTTGGGGTTGCCTTGTTGAGATCCCTAAAATCCATGCAAATGCGGACTCTTCCATCAGGTTTTCCTATGGGCACCATGTTTGATACCCACTCTGGATAGTCGATGGGAACAATAAAGACTACATCCAATAGTTTTTGCAACTCATTTTTAACCATCAAAGTGATGGTTGGATGCATATTTCTAAGCTTTTTCTTGACCGGTTTCTTCATGGGGTCTATCGATAGGTTGTGGACAACCAACTTTGGATCTAGCCTCGACATGTCTTTGTAGGTCCAAGAAAAGAGATTTGGTCTCTCTTTTAGTAGAGGAATTATGATGGCCTATTCTTCTGGAGATAAGCTTTCTCTGAACTTGAATTTCTTTGGTTGAGAAGGATCATTGTTGATGTCCACCTCGAAAGTCTCCTCTATTGCCATATGGGACCCATCCTCAAGTTGGTGAGGAGTGGGGATTAAATGAATATCATCTACTAGATTTATGGTTCCCACTGACTCAAGGTCGAGACCAGTATGATAGACATCATGTGCATAACCTGATGCAAAATGAAATGGTTGTAACATCTCTTCATTAGGGAAGAAATCCTCAGGCTCTAGGGGTGAGTCAGTGTGATCCCAATCGATAGCATCTAAGTTAAGACACAATGGTTTTGTAGGATCTATTGGGTTATGGAGTGGAGTGGTCAAATCAATGGAGATCATGTTGATGGATGGAATGAAATCTCTAGGACCATGTGGGTGAAACTCTATATCTTGGGTGTGCCCTCCATACTCATGATGAGGCTCTAGGGGTATAGGGATCTCAGGATCTGGTCTATGGATAGATGAGATGATGGGATCATTAGGTAATAGTTGCTCTCTAAAGGTGGGTGGATTCGGGTTGACCATGTGATGAATGGCATCTAGGTTTATTGGTCTCCCTAGGAAGTGAATATTAGGATCAATGGCATGGAGTGCCGCTTCTCTCTCCATAAGCAGATTGACTGGTTATAAGTGTTGAGGTCCAAGATAAGCTATCTCGATCTCATCCTCAAAGTCATCATCACTTATCTAGAAGCCATTGGCATTGGTTTCTAGCCCTAGGATGGGATGGTGGCTTGCTTTGATGCCCCAGATAAGCCATCTCGGTCTCATCTTCATAGTCATCATCACTTATGAAGAACCCATTGGCATTTGTCTCTGGCCCAATGATGTGGCTCGTATGTCTAGGCCATAGGTAGGCCATCTCTGTTGAGTCCTCTGACTCATAGCCACTTTTATCTGACATGTATCCACCCTCATCTGAGATGTATTCACTCTCATCTGAGATGTAGCCACTTTCTGTGTGGCCTATCCAAGTAAGGTTTTGCACATACTGAGGCCCATGGTAGGCCAGGTTGGTTCCATATTCATCCTCACTTGGAACATAATCATACTCCTCTCACTCATATCCATGCATTGGCTCCTCCTCCCATAGGATGGCTCCTGATGGGGGCACTTCAAGAGAGGATTTAGGGTGATACTGATCAGGTGGTGTGATATTGACCATCGACACCCATCCATCACCCAAATAGTTTCTATTGGGGGTTGATAGGGGTTCCAGTCGATGTCCTCCTCAAACCCAATGCTTAATCTATCTAGGGCTACTTCCAAAGAGTCATCATGACCCCACATTTGATAGCCCAAACCACACCTATCAGTAGGTAGTTGGTACTATGGTTGAAATGGTAGTTGATGCCCTTGCTCATATAGGCCTAGGCCATAGCCTTGCTAGTGACACTACCCAAAGTACTTTAGAGCGAACTCAAGATTTGATAAGTAATGAAAACTCATGGTGAAAGGTTCATCCTCATCTCTTTCTAGATCAGGAGTAGTGTGGGCGTAATCTAGACTAGCATATATGAAATTAGTCTAGTTGGGTGGCACCCCCAAAGGAACCACTATCCCTACTGGTAGACTTGGGACTCTTGGCCACCCCATGTCTTGTGCAGACTCAATGATTGGTATGAAAGTTATGTTCTACATAAGATATTCACCTAGTGTTGTGTTGGCTAGGTGAATTGTCACCTATGGTGTAGATGATGTTGTTGATGATGTAGGTGAGGTAGGTTGAGGTACCTCCTTGATTATTTCTTGGGAATGTTCCTCCTCCATGGGAGTAGGGACTCCTATAGTTGCTATGGTCGGAAGTTCCTTGGGTCCTTCTTCCACTAGGGGTACCTTCAGCTTCTATTTATCTCTTGCCTTATCTGTCGAAGGATTTTTAGAAGTGCTAGTAGCTTTGGATGTAGGAGGTGGTGTCGATGTGGATGGGTCACCTCACACTGATTTGCTTTTGCTTCCTAGATGTGTGGTTGGGGATGAAGGCCTTATGTACAAGTGCATTGATGGTAGGATAAAATCCCTTAGCAAGTCGACTTGATGCACGTACTTGAATGGCTCTTCATCGGATGGAACCATGTGAACTTGTCCCTCATGCACATACTTGATGCATTGGTGTAGGATTGAGGGCATACACTACATGTCTCTAATCTAGGGATGCCCTAGAAGGATGTTATATTGCATCACCCCTTCTAACACATGACACATCATGGGGATGGTCTTATGTCCTACTTTTATAGGTAAAATGATCATACCCACTATGGAGCACAACACATCATTGAAAGCCCTGAGCATGTAGGAAGTCAGGATGATGTTGGACTTAGGGATCTTCAAGTGCCCTATAGCCTTAGTGGTGATGATGTTGATCGATGAGCCCGTATCGATCAGAACCCACTTGAATGGAATATCATTGATTGATGCAATAATGTGTAGAGGTGGGTTTGTTGAGGTAGTAGGGACTACCTTAATTTTGTGATCATAAAAATGAATCATGAGCTCTTGGCACTATTGTACTTGCCCCACAAAATGTGTGAATGCATCTGGGTTCTAGGGTTGAGCTTGATTGATCTCAAAATCTCCATTAAAGTCTCCTTATGCCTAGGGGACTATTGTATGAGCTCATAAATGGATAACTTAGTTGGAGTCATTTGTAGATTTTGTTCTAGTCTACTCTAAATAGTCACCATAGGTCTCATTGGTGGACCTAGAGGGTTGTCATGCACCTGTCTCTATCGAGGTGCAACCAAAATATTGATGGGAGCCATTGGAGGCTGTGGTTGCCCATATCTCCGACTCTTGGTTGCCACATTAACCAACTCAACCATTCCTATGCACCCTTGAATGGGTGGCTCGACTCAAACCTGGTTAACTTGGGTGCCCTGATCCCTAGGGACCTCGTGATTGGGCAATGGGTTTTGGTATATACCCATATCTCTGTTATCGGGAGCTAGCGGGTTGTCAACTTTTAGCTCTCCCTTTTCAATCATGTTTTGTACAACATTCTTGAATCTGATGCAATTCTTGATATCATGCCCTTGTCTCCTATGATATGGGTAGTATTGATCTTCCCTGTATCCCCTTGGCTTGGGATGGTTAGGATCCAGAAGTTGTACATCAGGAAATCTTATCCTCTGTGCCTCATTCAACTGATTAAACACTAACTGCATTGATTCATTCAGAGGCATGTAGTAGCGAGGTGGTCCGCTCTTTGTTCTGGCCCTGATTGTTCTTAGGGTCATAGTTGGTTGGTGGAGGGTGAGCCTGGTAATTCTAGGGTTGTTGTCCATTTCCCTCCTTTGGTGCAGCCAATACAACTTGATTAACTTGAGTAGGCTTGGCCTGCTTTTGCTTGTTTTTGTTATTCTGATTGTTCTTGCTCCATTATTTCTTGTTGTGGAGCTTAAGGTCTCCCTCATCGACCTTAATGTCTTCAATAATCTTGGCTTGAGCCAAGGCTTCTTCGAATGATTCATATTGTTGTAGTTGCAATAGTAGGGAGATGTGCTTTGTGCAACTCTTTGTGAACATCCAGACAAGTTCCTCTATGGGGATGGAGAATGATAGTTTTGCCATGATTTTTCTCCACCTATCCCCATAGTCCATCACTAGCTCATCATCATATTATTTCAAATTGGCTAGATCAGATAGGTTCACCTTCTTCTTTGCTCTAAAGGAAAACCATTCAAGGAATACATTCACCAATTGCTCAAAACTGGTGATGCTATGCTTGGGCAACTGGTTGAACCATTGTGTTGTTATACTCAAGAATATCATGATAAATATCCTCAACATTAGGGCATCATTCTTCTCAAGGTGGAAGCATGCATTCATGAAGTTGGTCATGTGTTCTTGCGCATCTCCTTCCCCCTTAAACTTCTCTAACCTAGGCATCTCAAAGTGCCTAGGATATGCTAGACTCGGGACTAAGGGGCATAGAGGTTGGTTGTGAATCTTGCTCAATGTCAACTTCTATCCACTTGTGTCCTACTTCTCGAGAGACTTGACTCTCTCAATGAGCATCTGGTATGCCTTCGAGGAAATAATCTCATGTTCCTGAAGGTTAGCTCATGGTGGTAAAGGAGGTAGCCCTATGTTGGCCTAGTTTGGGCATCTATACTCATCTCCTATAACCATGGATGGAGGTTCAGGATATGTTTGTTCTTGGTCTTCCATCCCTACCCTTTCCTCATTGAATTGTGTTTGTTCGAGGTCCAAGTGTTGTTGATGTTGTGAATTGTGGTGAGCATGCTCATTTTCTAGCCTAGTGCTTCTCTCCTATTGAGAATCAACATGTCTCTCATGTCGGTATCTCTCACCACCTATGTGTGCATTTGTTCGAGCCAACCTCTCTGCTAGCTCCTCATGCTCAACTCTTTCTTCTCTTGAGCATTGTTCTTGTAGGTGCATGCACCTCTTCCTTCACTCTTCTTGCTCAAGAGCTTCTACATGCTCTCGCTCAATGTGTAGTTCCTCTTCCAACCTATGTAAGTGGTCAGAGTGACCTACTATTGAAGGCTCATGTCTTTCTAACTTTGTGTGAGGAGTTCTAATGTTTAGGCCCTTCGAGGAGGCTCCCATTGTGTGCTTGCCTTTGTCCACTAGGGTGACTTGCTCTGTGTACTATGTTATGGGTTGAGTACCCTCATGATCTGAAGTAGTGTATGTGCTATGGGGTCACTTTGGAGCTTCCCCTGGTTCATTGGTGCATCTAGTGGCTATGCTATATGAACTTCCTAAAGTAGAATGTTTGGTAGCAATACTTCTAGGAGCTGGTCTCGAGGGAACTCGATCCAACTCATCAAGTTGTTGGGTTCTCCATGGTTGATCCCATGGAGTCCCATTGGCACCAATGAGCTCATGGTTTAAGGGTACCCTCCCATATACAGGGAGGCTGTAAGATGTCTTGGGTCTATGACTGGGTGTGGCCCTAATGTCTTACCCCTTAGTGGGTTGATCTATCCTATGTGTATCATGTGAGGTTTGGAGCCTTGCACTCTCTGTGTGCCTATGTGATGAGGATGGCCTTGATGATTCCTCATTGATGATGATGATGGAGGTCTTGAAGCCTCCTTATGTCTATGTGATGAGGGAGGTCGTGGATGCCTCCGCATGTCGATGTGAAGAGGGAGGTCGTGATGCCTCTACTTGTCTATGTGATGAGAGGTTCCATGAAGACTCCTCATTCCTATGTGATAAGGAGAGGCCTTGAAGCCTCCTCATGTCTATGTGATGAGGAACCAAGATGTGTATCTCTTGTTGGGGTTTCTCGTGGAGTTCCCCAAGGGTTGAATTGTCACCCCTAAGACTTGTCAAACTTCATCCGATGACACTATGGGTGGGTGGCTCATCACCAGTGTGATTGTGAGTGTGAGGAGCATTAGTTTCCCCCTCGATGTTGGATTGAGGGTGGTTGCTCTATGTGTTCACCATTCTGATTATGTGTTATCTTCTTAATTAGTTTCCAAATTATACAAACAAACAAGCAAGTGTTTATCTCTTTTAAGGATTAGTGTGTTCCCTAAATTGTTTGGTGTGTTTGGATTTGTTGTTGATCTTGACTTCTTGTTCATGCTTTGGACTTAGAATGAGGGAACTCAATCAAAGTGGAGACTAGGAACACTAGTGCCAAACATGATTTCTCAAAAGATTCTAGGGTACACCACTTAAATCCTAGTGGGGGGTTCACCTAGCTCTTCCACTATGAAATAGTGGGAGATAGTTTGAACACAAGTGACCTACGCCAACTAAAAATGAGTTCTCTATTCTATCTAAGGATATCTAGGGGCAAGTCGGATGGAAGGAGATGAATTCCAATGTCACCGATCTGAATTGGGGGTCGGTGATGAAATCCAACCTTACCAATGTTATTGTAGAATGTGCAAGTGTGTGGGGTTCTTTTTATATTTTGAAATATAAAATGATGCATCAACCAACATTCATGCTTTACATCACTACATGCCTAAAAATAATATTTTGCTTTAGAAATATGCATATCTAATTTAATCTAGATGATTTTCATGTAATGCACTTCCTACTTTGTGAATGGGCGGCCACTGGTTGGGCCACATGCAAGCAGACTAATCACATAGAAGCCTAGCATGCTGGAGACTAGGGTAGACCTTACAAGTAGAGGCCCATTATTCCTAGTAGTGCCTAGAGGAAACTAAAGAAATCTAAGAAATGTACAATGCAATTTTCTTTTCATTTTCTTCATTTTTCCTACTTAGACTATGTTTTTGCTTGTTTTTTGGAAAATAAATGTAGATAGAAAATCATAGAGAAAATAGAGGATGAAACCAACCTCAAATCCTACTCTGGTGATGAAAATTTTGAGCTCTCTTCACTTTCTACTGGTCTTTTGACTAAAGTGGTTGATTTTAACTATAGGCTAAGATCTGTCAGTTGGCAAACTTACACATAAAAATATGAATGTTAATAAAATAATTGGAAAATAAAACTTGGTGGGGGTCCCACCGTGATCACCATCTGTGTGACCTCGGGAAGCGTGCACCCTGGCTACCCTACTTGCAATTTTGATTTATCATGTATATTATCACTTGCACAAAATGAAAGTATTAAAAGCACATGTGACATAAAAATAAGAAAATAAATAAAGATGCTTTATTTATCGATATCTTGAATCCTCGGTTACATGTTCGTCCCTCTTAGGGATACCCATATTTTGATACAAATATTTACACAATATAGAGTAGTGGTGGATGTATTCCCTATAAGGGAATGGTGCACATACGTAGGCCTCTTGGTCTTACACATGAAATTGTATGGGGGCTTATAGATGCCCCTTTCTCTAGATCTGGTCTTGGAGGGATCTTTGTGCTCTTGCTGCTTCAATATGGTCTTGAATATCTATACCTATGCTCATGGAAATAACAAAGCATGCTTAGTAGGATGGGTTACCTCTCTGGATGAGGCCTTTGTTAATGGATCTAAATAATCATGATAATAATGAAATATAAGCATAAATAGAATAATAAATGCATGTAAAGCTAAGAAATATAGAATAGATGTGTTAATGAAAGTAGATCTGAGCTATGACTTAACTAATAAAATTAAGCAATAATGAATCTAGACTAAAGCAATAGGGAAATAATGTCTATGCCCTAAAATATGCTTATGGGCCACTATCTGAGATAATGACCATGATATGAAGCTCTTCTCCTTGTGAATCAGGGGTTGTTGTGCTATCCTCTTTGCTACAATTGATGTTCAAGGGTCACCTGGTGTGTCTCCTACATTGATTGGTGGTTGGGAATAATGAATCTAAAAATTGGTGCATGATCGTAGCTCAGCTGGATGATGCTCCAATGCTCCTCAAAGGGGCGTAGCTTGGTTCTCCATTTTGATAGGGCTTCATTGCTTAACTCTAAAACTTCATGGATCCTTTGCTTTTTATGGGAGAGTCTATATGTAGACTTCCCTCTCAGATCTAGACTTTGGCTTCCTGGAGAAGCCTCAATCCAAATTGCATGTGACTGACCATCTCGGGTGGGAAGCATCAGTCATAAATTAGCATGGAAGGGGTAGTTAGGAGGAACTTAGGGAGTTCCTCACCAAAATCTACCTATTATCCATGTAAAGGTGTAGTCAGACTATATGATCTGGGCTCGTATTCATGGCTAGACTATGCATGGTGCTAGCCGCTATCAGGTTTAGTGGCTAGGTGTGGTCATTGTAGTCTTCAGTGGCTAGGTGTGTTGGTCACTCTTCTTGAGAGTGACCAAGCCTGGATGGGCTAGAACTACCCTGTTTGAGTGGTTAGGACCACTGCTTGCTCTTGGAGAGATCCAAGAGGGTTCATATGGTCTGTGGATGTGCCCATATGGGTAGTCTCCTAAACATGATGTATTTTAGGTGTCTACACAATATTCAATCTTCTACTTGTTGATGCAAGTGCTGGAATGATTCTTATGAAGATACTCTTCCTAGTTCTATGTAGGAAGCTTCCCAAATTTTTTGAATCTTCTTTTCCTGCAACAAGATGTTAGAAACTAAAATAGTAAAAACTACAAACCTAGAGATGATGACTCTTCACTAATTGATTTGTCAATCTAGTGGAATCCATGTTGAGTCCTAGTCTTCACAAGTTTTATTATAACCCTGTGGAAAGACTCTAGCCAAATGTAATATCAAAAATTTTGTATGAGATTTTTGGATTTTTCTTAGTCTCACTTGTGGCTCTCCCTATTTCCTATTTTATCTACCATGTGTTATGATACCACTTTTAGCTTTTTATGGGAGGTAGTACAACCATAAGATGAAGGATAACTAATCTGAGATAACTATAAAACTAATGGTACAATAATATGCAATCAAATAAAGAGATGAACATTTACAAATAACTTAAAAATATACCATTAATTGGAATGACAAAAATAGTATAATGTTATATAATGGAGGACATGAACACTCCATGAAAGTATATGAAAGAACTACATTGTACCATACTACACACTATATCTACTACACACTGTATACTTACTATATCCCTCTCCTTCTCTCTACTAAACCTATGAGGCCTTTATATAGAAAGTTATATTGCTTGGAATTTACTCTACCTGGGACTCATGTACATGTGGACTACATGCACATTTACAACTTGCACATTGAAATTCGTGCATTTATTATAATACTTGAAGCAACTAACAAACTTTACTTTGAAGTAAGATCCTACTCTAGATATGTACCAAAGGTGGTACATTTACATGACCCAGATGATGTAATATACTCTAACAGATAACATATTTCATTTGACTAATAGAGTTGAAATATTTTAGTGGATAATGTATTTCATTTGATTAAATAGAGTTGAAATATGTTAGTGAATAATGTATTATTTTTTATTAAATAGAGTTGACATATGTTAGTAGATAATGTATTGTATTTCATTAAGTAGATTTGAAATAAGTTAATGGATAATGTGTTTCATTTTAATGGAATAGAATTGAAATGTGGTAGTGGAAATTATGTTTCATTTTAGTAGAACTAACTTGGAAAATATATAATGGATATTATGGCCTTTACTGGAATGGAATTGAGATGCAATAGTGGATATTATATCTCATTTCTTGGAGAAAGTAGGAGAAGGTTCCTCATCTCCTTGGTATGTTTGCATGAGAATTCATTAGAGAGGATTATGGGGTCCTCTCTAATGAGTTTTTGTGTGTGCAGTTCTATGGTTGATGTGTGATAAAATTAAACTCTTAGAAGGAAGATGAACATGGAGTTCATCCAAGGAACTATAGGGTTTTCTCATGTATCAAGAAATGTGAATTAATAGGCCAATTTGCAGTACGATTCATAAGGATTATGGGGTACCTATGTGACCATAAATTATAATAATAAGTTAAAAAGGGAACCAAGGGATTCCTCTAATTATTATATTATAAAATTCTTCATTAAAAATGGATCAAGGATATTTAAGGTTGGGTTTTTCCTGCAAGGGTTTCCCAAGATAAAATATGCATCTTATGTGATTGGATTGTTGATATCATATGATCTTGATTCTTATTTCTATATAGAGTTTACTTATTAGGTATTTGGTTACCCTTCATTTAAGAAGGGAAGCCATGAATATAAGTATTTTCTAAAGGGTTGCATATGCTCATGACCAATAATGATTAATATGGAAGTTGTATTTGGAATATAAAAAACTTAGTCTAGTCATATAGAAAATATTCACGATTAGAGATGTTTTGTCACTCTCTAGTTGGGAAGAAAGACTTTATCTATTAGAGAGAAAGTGGGGATGAAGGACCATGTCCATCAAAGTAATGGGAGAGTTGACTTGAAGGGATTATAGGGTCCCTTTTTGTTAGAGTATCCCTTGGTAGTTGTAAGAAGACAACAAAGGGATGGTAGAGCTAGTAATCCAACTATCACATGGAGTGATCGGAGGATAGAGATAGCTCATCATGAATATGAGCATGCAATCACAAAATTTCATAGCACACTTGTGTATACTAGATTATGTAGGAGGTGGGGATTGGCATACCCCTTTTAGCTACCAAAAGGAGGAGTAAGTTACCTCATAAATAATATGAGAAGGATATCTTACTTGTAAGATGCTTAATGCACCTATGTAGATGGGCCATGAATATAACTTATTAGGTATTTGGTTCCTTACTTGTAAGATGCTTAATTTCCTTAGAATGTTGTGCCTAAGTGGTGATGATATCTCTAGAGGTTCCTTGTCATGGAGGGCAAATATTGATAATGAGATTTGATTAGCTATCATTGTTACCTTTATATAAAATTTTATATCTACTAGGTTGGACTATATTAACCTCTCCCATGGATTGTCGATGCATTTGCCATGCATCTCCAATTTAGCTATTAGCAAAGTTTCTTTCTACCAACTTTATCAACACCCTTCCAAGATGGTATGGACCATTTATCTTGAATCAAATGGTCCATGAAGTTTTACTTTCTTATATTTATTAAGGCCCCTTGAAACAATGCGATCCATTGATTTTAGATCAGTCAGTCCAAAGAGTTATCTTTCTAATCTTGACCTTCTTTGGGATTCATTTAGCATCCATTTACATGTGGTGTCCTTATTCATTCCTCATTGCAATTTTGGTTAGTGTTATTTTTGCATGTAATGCCACATTGAAATTTTTTAGAGTTCTAGTTTTTTCCTTCTTACATACTTTATAAACTAGTCCATGCTCTTTTGCACTTGATTTTATCTTAGCTTTCCCTCGGGATCCTAGTTAGTGTTGTCAAAGCTTGTTCATCAAATATTTCAAAATTATGGGTGAACTTAGGTATTCTCCCTTATTGAACTTGCTTACCTCATACTAAAATAATCTTACAAAATCTTTGAAGCAGAATCTCCTCCTACGTGTAGTGAACATCGCTACATCTATAATTACTTGGAAATTACAATTATTCTTTTATTTCCTAGTTTTCATGCAGTCCCATGTACTTTGAAGATCATCAAATATTCTAATAAAACTCTAATTTACTTTGTAGTATTGCTACTTGTTCCTTTAGTATTCTATTATCTTTCTTTAGCCTTATATTTGTCTCCATAATTCCTTGAACCTTGGGGTTATTCTCTTTATCCCTAGTTTTTATGTATTTAAATCTACTCTTAAAGCTCATAAGCTTCTCACATAAAATTCTAATGCTAATTTAAGTGAGGTTGATATGTAGCTATAATTTTTTTCTCTTGGACCCATTCCTTTATTTTCTTATCTATTTTATATACCTATTTTCTTATCTCATTATTCATGCTTAAGTTTGGTAGATCCAAAATTATTTTTTTGTTGTATTTGTTTTTGGTATTTAAATGACCTTGTTTATGCTTTAAAATCCAAGGGTATTGTTTTGGATTTATTAATTTTTTTTATTATTATTACCCATTGTTTATCTTTTTGGTTTGAAGGGACTTGTATGCCTTGTCAGTGTGGAAAGTAACTCTAACAACTGTACCCATTATGCTTTTATAATGTGATTTTGTGTGAGTCATTAAATTTTTTTCATAAGATATGACCCTCTATCATTTATTCAATTCATACATTCTTCAAATACATTTTCATCCATTTATATTTGTTTACAATAAAATAAAAATATTTATGCAAAAGAAGGGCAATTCCTGCTTTTTAAAACTAATTAAGTAAGAAAATAAAAAATTATCGATAAAAATATTTATTTTCAAAATAATTAATTGATTATTTGCAATTAAAATTTAGGATTTATAGAAAGTGAGAAATAAATTAATATTGATTGAGAGTGAATGGAAATTTGAAGGAGAAAAAATTGATTGAATTGATTTTTTTTTTTTGTATTTACATGGTGGAATCGGTAGCCACCATGAATTTGGGCAGGTTTTCTAGCTTTTATGGCCGCCACAGTATTCTACGTTGTCCGCCCCGAAAGCCACCACACAGATCTTCGCGCAGTTTGTCCCTATAACCACCATGCCACAATCATTTTAAACCTTTTACGTCGCTGAAAGCACCAAGAAAGGGACAAGCGTTCAGTCCGACGAGGCCCGAGATTTGAACCTTGGACCTTCGTCCCCCTTATGGGGTTTGGATGAACCAATTGGTCTACACCTCGGACCTCGATTGAATTGAATTTAAGAAGAAGAATATTGTATTGATTGAAATTAAAAGGAATTTTGATATCAAAAGAAATTTAAAAATGCAACTGAGAAAGGAAATAAGAAAACAAGCATTCATTATGCATCATCAAAAATAGTCAACATGGGTCAACAAAAATAGTGGAATATCTACAATATATCCAAAGAGAAGCCAAAACTAGAGTTCTTTTGATCCTTAAACAATGCATAAATAATTGTTTTAAAGATGCAAATAGTTTTGATACAACAATGACTTTCAATATAAAAGCACCAAAGAAAATAAAATAATATAGAAACATATCTTTGGTAAGGGTTCTATGTTCAAAACCTATAAAATTCTATCCAAAATATGGAAAAGAAAGTAACAAGTACAAATTATGTAATAGATATGGGTATAAAGTTGAAAATTATTGTGATCTTGCTCATTGTAAAAATTATTAAAGCAATAATCATTTCCAAAATAATTGTTGGTACAGACATGAAATGAACAAAAATCAGCGAGCGAGGACAGAGCCAATTATGGTATGTCTATCATGGGCTTCCGAAAGTGCCAACCGAAGGACATCTGGCGGGAAGGAGTGGTGCCACACTTCCAACGAACGTTTACCCAAGCCAATATTTGCCAACCTGTCAGCAATCCTATTCGCCTCCCTGAACACGTGATTGGTTTTCACTTGGCTGTGTCTGCAAAGGAGGGCCCAACATTCATTGATCAGAGTCCTAATGTTCCATGGGGGGTCCTTGTTAGAAGTCAAGTATCCAATGACGATGGCAGAATCACCTTCAATGTGGATCCCAGAAAGATGATGCTTGGTGAGCTGGAGGCCACGCCACAGAGCCCAGGCTTCGGCCACATTGTTGGTCTTGTGGTGGAGGTTCTCCGCAAAGGCAAGAATAATGGAGCCATTATGATCCCTCACAACACCCCCCATAGCAGCCAACCCAAGATTTCCCTTGGAAGCACCATCGAAATTGAGTTTGATCCAACCTGCCATGGGGGGATGCCAAACGGCCGTGGAGCGGGGATGGGGGGGGGGGGTCCCACTTGGGGATGGGGATGCCAAGGGAGGTGAGGATGGAGACTTCCACGGGGCTAAGGGGAGCACAGACCCAGGGGATGAGCTAGAAATTCTCGATGGCAAAGGTCAGGGATCTGATGGCGATCGAAATAGGGTCGATGGAGGTCTCCGAAAAGACTCGACGATTGCGTTCGAGCCACACTTGCCAAACAAAGTGATGGAGGCAAATATTCCACAGGAAGGCAAGCTTGGGGTAACGGAAGGGGGTGGGCCACTGGGCGAAGAGTTGCACCAGGGAATTGGGACGGACCCACTGAATCTGAAAGGAGGAGTTCAAGAAGTCGAGGCCCTCTCTAGTGAACGAGCAATCCACGAACAGATGGTTAACCGATTCCCAAGCAGATAAACACAGGTGACATCTGTTGGGGACAGGGATCCCCCTTTTCATCAAATTTTCAATGGTGAGCGCCTTATTCTGGATAGCAATCCACGCAAAAAACTTGATCTTTGGGATGAGATGCTTGATCCAAACTGCAGCAGGGGAAAAGGACATTCTAGGAGCAGCCCTAATGAGAGAGAACGCGGACTTGACGAAAAACTCACCACTGTCGGTCTTGGCCCAGATCATACGGTCACGCGAAGCAACAGTGGGAATAAGGACGGTTCTTAACAATTCGGATAACCGGGTGCCAGCCCTGCCTGGGAAGCTCCTCCATTGATTATGGTCGTCAATGTAATCTTTCACTCTTCGGCCCCAAGCTCTCTCAGAGTCCTGACGTAACACAAAAAAATAGGGATAGTCATTGAGGGGTTTTTCCTTGATCCAAATGTCATCCCAGAAGCTAATAGAAGAGCCATCCCCCAACAACCATCTGATTCCTTTGGAGACAAGGGGTCTAGCATGGAGAACAGCTTTCCAGAAGGCCGAACCATTGGAGGGGATGTTGCTATTTAGCAATGAGTTGTGCTGCAAATACTTGTCATGAATCATGGAGACCCACTCCACCTTGAAGTTGGTGAGCACCTTCCAAGTTTGTTTAGCCATCAAGGCAAGATTCATATCAGCCGACCTTCGCAAACCAAGGCCCCCATGAGCCTTAGGTTGACACACCTTTTCCCACTTGACCAGATGAAACTTGCAAGAATTTTTAGGTCCACGCCAAAGGAAGGATCTCTGTATTTGCTCGATCTTGGAATGCACCGAAATAGGAGCTTTGAAAATTGACATAAAATAGATGGGGATGCTTTGGAGAACCGCCATAGTGAGCATGGACTTAGCAGCTTGGGAGAGGAGGGAGCCTTTCCAAGCGGCTAATTTACGCCTGATTCTGTCAACAACCCCATCCCACATAGCATCCTTGGGGCTTTTGGTGAAGAGTGGAAGGCCCAAATAGGTCGTGGGAAGATCTCCAATGGAACATTGAAGGGTGCGAGCAATATTTCGTTGTCTGGGACCCAGAGTGTGGAGAAAATAATAGCTGCTTTTCATGTAATTAATCTCCTAGCCGACAACAAAAGCAAAGGTGTCAAGGATCCGCTTGATGCGTTTGGCTTGAGGGATAGAAGCCAGAGTTGCAATGATAGTATCGTCCATGAACTGTTGATGGGATAAGGGGGGAACGTGAAGACGACTGGAGCCCAGAAATACCCCGATCAGTGATAGCCTTTTTGATAGTTCTACCCAGGGATTCGGCTAAAATGATGAAGAGGAAAGGGGATAAGGGATCGCCCTGACGAATTCCCCTGGAGCTTGGAAAGTAGCCAGCCGTCGACCCATTTACTAACACAGAGAACCATGGGGCTGAAATGCAGCCTTTGATGAGAGTAATCCAGTCCTTGTGAAACCCAAATTTGTCCATGAATTTTAGCAAGAAGTCCCTGTCAACCCTGTCAAAGGCTTTGCTGATGTCTAGTTTGATAAACATGGCAGCTTTCTTATTGCAGTGGGAGGAGTGAAGGGATTCATGGAGGGAGATGATACTGTCAGTTATGGACCGTCCTTCAACAGAACTTCCTTGGCATGGGTCAATGATGGATGGGAGGATTTGCTTGAGCCTTTGAGCCAGGGATTTGGTTAAGATTTTATAAATAATGTTGCAAAGGCTGATAGGTCGAAAGTCATTCATGGATTTGCAGTGGGGGCTCTTAGGAATCAAAGCAATGAAAGTGGAGTTGGTCCCATGGGGGATGATTTTAGTGTGTTGCATCTCTTGGATGGCACAGACGACCTCGTCCCCGATCACCTCCCAAAAGGTTTGGAAGAAGCGGGGAGGAAACCCATCGGGCCCGGGGGCTTTGTCGCCCTTCATGGCGAAGAGGGCATCTCTGATTTCTTTGGCCTCCAAAGGTTGAGTCAAAAACTGGTTCATCTTCGGGGTGATGAGAGTGGGAATGTTGCTTAGGAGGGAGGCTTGGGCGGGCCCATCATGGGGAAGCTCGAAATTCAGCAAATTGTTGAAGAAGGAGGAGGCTTCATGGCGAATCCTGACAATGTCCTGAGTGACTGTGCCATCGGCGAGAAGGAGCTCCTTGATCTTATTGGTACTCCTGTTGCGGAGGGTGGATGCATGAAAAAAACTAGTGTTGGCATCCCCTTCCTTGAGCCACAGAGCTCGAGACTTCTACCTCCAGAAGGTTTCTTCTTTGGCTAAGATGTTGTGGTGCTCAGAGAGCAAGTGTTTTTCTTCATCCCTCATCGCAGGGGTCCATGGCCCATGCTGGCCCAGGTGATCCAGCAGTAAGAGGCGGTCAGAGATTTCCTTTTTGGCTTTGAAGATGTCCCCAAACACTTCCCTGTTCCATATTTTGAGGCCTTCTTTGATGATTTTTAGTTTTTGAGACACCCGGGAGATGGGTGACCCATGGACAGAGGTGGACCACCATTCTTGAATCTTCAGTTTTAGCTCTGGGTGGAGAATCCACATGCTTTCGAACCAGAAGGGGGTCTTGAAGGAAGGGGCTTTGTTGGACTCAAGAAGAAGAGGGGAATGATCTGAGCCAATGCGCGGAAGGGGAATGAGGGAGGTATCACCAAACAAGGGAATAGCCTACTGGGATAGGAAGAAGCGATCCAACTTAACTTGAATGTGGTCCGCTCCCACTCTTCTGTTACTCCACGTGAATTGATGTCCCCGAAGTTGAATGTCCATGAGCTCATTATCACGAACAAAGTTTTGGAAATCACTGATGCTTTTAGCCGGCACACTGGTTCCTCCTTTTTTTTCCATCGCACAAAGGGGGGAATTGAAATCTCCAGCCACCATCCATGGGAGGTTAGAGACCGCGCTCTTCATGAGAGACAGGGAGGCCCACATGTTGTTTCTATCCATAGGATTGTTGGGAGCATAGATGTTGGAGAGAACCCACGTGAATTTGTTTTCCTTGTAGTAGAACGCCATGTTTAGGGATCTGCTAGAGTAGGATATGACTCTTCCTTCAACAACTTTTGGGTTCCACATGCACAGAAGGCCTCCAACAGTCCCTTCAGCTGGAGATGCTACCCATTGACCTTTTTTCCAGATCTTAGGGGCAATGCTAGTGGTTCTGTCGTCATCAATCTTTGTTTCCTGTAGGAGAAGAATAGATGGATTGTAGTCTTTTCTTATGGATCGAGCTAACCTTTGTTTGCTCCTGCTATTGAGGCCCCTAATGTTCCATGAAAGGATCTTCATCTAGACGATTTGGGGGGTTTTTTGCCTCCTTTGTTGAGGGTAGGAGGAGGTTTGGAACTTCTGCTATCATCTCTCTATTGATTGAAAAGGGTTTCAGACAAGGTTAGTTGCCTTCCATCAGCCACTTGGTCGTCAACCTCTTTCCTGATAAGCTCGTTGTTAGGGGGTCTCCCTCTTTTCCTTTCAGCACCAGAGTCCACCAAGCCTTTTTTGCTTCTAGTGATGATGGGAGGGGGTTGGTCCGAGGAGTCTGAGTCCGAGCCGAAGGGAGAGAGGGGATCCTCAACAGGGATGCCTGGAGATGGGGAGGGGTTAGGAGTAAGCAGGGGTTCTGCAGAGGGGGGATCGGTAAATGTTGAAGGGGTAGGCCGAGGGGAACCTAATGCAGAAGGTAACGGGGATGACAGGCCTTGGGACAAGGGGTTGGTTGCGGGGAGGGATTCGGGGAAGAGGATCTCATCCTCCATAGAAAGGAGAGGACCAAACTTATTAGGAAAGGCAAACATGGAGCATACCTGATCAGGGTGCGCAGAAGAAGAGGGAGTGGAAGACTGCTACGGACCAGTTTGAATCGCTTTCCCGTTGCTATTTGCCAGTTTGGACGGTCGATCATCGTGCCTTGGATGGAGGAGCTCCTTGCTCTGAGTTGGTCGCTGAGGCTTGAGGGAAGGACACTACGAGCGAAGGTGGCCCTGGGAATTACATTCGATACAAAATGGGGGTTTGTTTTCGTATTCGATGGCCTGACACCACTGGAAACCACCATAGATGAGGTTGACACGGGTGGGAAGCTTGGACGCAAGGTTGGCGTTGACGCAAATGTGGGCACAAGCCATGCGAGATCGGGCTTTCGTTGTAGGGTCTAGGGCCACCGTTTTCCCAATGTAGTCACCAATCCAACGGAGAATGTCTTCATGGTAGAAATGGATGGGAAGCTCCGAGAGACGAACCCATATAGGCATGAAATTGATGTCCTGCGTGCTAGGGCAAAAATCTTCTCCCCATTTCCTTAAAAATAAGCTTTTCCTGCCAAAGAACCAGGGGCCTCCGATCAAGATGCGGTCATGGTCCTCTTGGTTATTCAAGCGGATCAGGAAAAAACCTCTGGTAAGGGCCACCAACTGGAGATCCCCGAGCACACGCCATTTGAAGCCCGCCCATTTCTGAATGGACTCCATATCGGGACGCCCTCCAAGAAATTTGCCCACGAGGGAAAGAGATTCGAAGGAAAGCTTTTCCTTCATGATGGAATCCGGGAGGACCAAGTTCTCACCATCCACGATAGGGCGAATAGGATCAGAGGCGGGAAGGGGTCGGTGGAGCCCTACAACCTTTTGCAAGTACGACACTGCAGAAGTTCCTCCCGGGTCGGGCCCATAGGGTGGGCCATCCGGGGGAATCTCTCTAGGCTCCAGCACGGTAGAGGAGGGAGCATCGGGCGAAGGCCCACCAGCAGCAGACAGGTTGGCAAGGGCAGGGGCAGAGGACGCAGGGCACGCAAAAGGGGCGAGAAACATTATTCAGGTGGTCCCGTAAAGTTCCAACCTTAAATTTTGATTAATGACCATGATTCACATCAATTCTTATTTTAACATAGTCATTCAAAAGAGAATTTCAACAAAGAGAGTTTTCTTTCTTATTAATTATTAAAAACTAATTTAATCAAGTGACCAAAGCAATCATTTTTAAAGAATTAATTTTCTCTTTTGCTTGCAAAACATGCTGGTCAAAATCATCTAAAAGCACAACCAAGAGTAAATAATGAACATAAAAGGTTCAAGCTACCTTAGTAATTTAAAAGAGAACTCTACGCAAGCAACAAGCATCAAATAAAGCAACAATAAGAAAGACCTTAAGGGTGCTCATACTAGTGCATACCTCACAATATTTAGGCTACCTTATCTACCATCCAACAACCTAAGGAACTCTTAGGCATAACACACAACCCTAATGAACATCTACTCAAATGTAGCAAAGCAATAGAGCTAATCAAAAGGATGGTGCAAGTTACGTAAGGTACCTACAAAATAAACCAACTCTAAAATGAGCTCGAGAAAATGATACAAAGTAGGCACTTTGTGGCTTCCTTAAAGCATAACCAAGACAAAAACATCTATGCCACTCTCGATAAATAAAATGCTTAAGTAATCTTATACAAATTTGATCCATAGGGATTGATCTATATAATGAACACTACTATAGAAACATTAACAAAGGAGACTAAATACTCAAAAAAAGGCATAGACCATAACTTCTCTAACAAGCAATTATCTCATCTATAGCAATAATCGAACATTCTAGAGAATAGCTTAACGAAAGTAAAATCATACAAAGTAGGGAAAAGAATAGCAAAAGCAAAACAATACTCCATAACAAGGTCACCCATCTCTTCACTACACGGTTAGACTTTGATCTCCTTCGAAGAACATCTCAACAAGATTTCCTCTCGATCTTCGTTCACCGTTTCCCTCTCATCTCAGTAAATCCCCCTCCCATTTTCCTTCTAGGAATATAAGTATTCACATTTCCTCTTGCATGCACAAATGTAATGTACAAGATCTATGTTACAAGACTTTTACTAATGTTGCCCATTAAATCAATGTCAACAAAGATTACCCTTTTTCATATTCCACTTTGATGGAATTACAGATCATTAATTAAGTCTCTTTCTTTATAAGAATAGCTTAGAATATAAATAATTTATCTAACTTTATAAAGATATCATTATCCTAATTTAATATCAACAATCTCAATATAAGGTAATTAAACTAATCAATTTAATTACTCAGCTAACTAATTTAATCAATATCAATCATTAACATCAAAATTCAAATGCACTCAAGTATTAATTACTTACTTATTAATACCAACCTAATGCATTTCAAAAACAACAATTCATATGCTTCAAACACAAGCATAAATGCATTTCAAAGCAATCAATAATACACCACATTGTTTTTCTTTTCCTTAAGTAGCTGGCTTTTAAGATAACCAAAACATTATCACCTACCTACTAAGGATGACTCTTTTGCTAATAGCAACCTCCTTGCCCAATGGTGTATTCAAACAACAAACATATATGCAATGCATCTATATGAAGGGTATTATTTTACCCTTGAGTTGTCAATGAACAAGTCATCCATCATTTCCCTTTTCTCTCAACTTTGGTGGTTGTCCCATACCAATTCACCTGAGAGAGTACTTGGTCTTGCAACCACTAATTCCATCAACAACGCCATATTCCAAAGTAGTATAACTAAATCATATAGTGTAATTACCAACACATCTTGCTAACATAGAAAGAGATTATGCATTAGATATCCACTCATCAATACATAAAGCAAGTATCAACATCAAGTTATGTCAAGGAGACAATCTACCCAGGTGTTGTAGGTGAGTTGGAGAGGAGAGGGCAATCCTCCAAGGGAGGTCCCAGGTTCAAATCTCCACCCTACCAAAAAGTTGAATTGGGTATCCAAAATCCAATTGATAATGTTGGTGCGGGCAGGGTCGAGTGCGACTCCCGGGTGACTTTGATGGTGTAGAACCCCCTTTTCATGGTCTCTCAGACCAAGACGGCCCCGTAAGGGGTTTTTTTCTTTAAAAAAAAAAGTTATGTCAAGGAGGGTCATTATAATAACATGCAAAATGGTTGGAACAATAGTGTGACATCTAGATAAAAAAATTGCTCTTTTAAGAATGGAATGTCGATAAATTAGAAGTGTTGTTAGTGGATATTGAACCCATAAAGTCCAAAGCCTCACAAAAGTCACACTCCCAAGGCACTATATATCTTGGACATAAATAAAGCTATAACTTCCCTTAAAAAATACTCTTCTTTTTGCAAAAACAAATCAATGACTTCGATGAGAATGAAAAATACACAAAAAGAATACAAACAATCTAGCACACAAATTGTTGGTGCCAAAACTTGAACATGTTGAATTCAAAAAATTGAATTTTCTCTTCAAAATAGAGAGGAGTTATTTTCTTCCATTTTTCTTCCATAAAATATTCAACAAAGACAATTGTTCTGCATAATTGAGTGATGTTGCTCTACATTGGATTTTATACCATGGTTGTAATTTAAATACTTCCCAATAATTGTTTCAAAACATACATTCACCACAACCATATGTAGAATAAAAGGACAAAAATAGATAAAATAAAGTGATAGAAATAGAGATAATCAACAACATTGGAGGCACCACCACGATCATATATCATAGAAATAATAAAATGGATTAGTCATTGGGGGTATTTATAGTGATGCCTAATCCTCAATTAAATGCTAACTTCAAGTCGACATAGCTTAATTTGAAGCCTAAATTACATATGTATTAAACCCTTTAATTGAGGTTAACCATAGAGGTGGTTTAATCAATATCATTAAGTGTGAATACATCAAGATTGTTCATAGGATTACATAGAAGACACTTGTATGATTACATAGAAGATTTTTAGAGGCTTATATATAACACCCAAAGTCTTACATAGAGAGCACCTAAAATCTTCCATATGGAATACTTGTAGACTTACATATAGAGCACCCAAATGCTTAAATATAGAACACTCATAGGCTAACATCACACTTGCTTGTAGGCTAACATCAATTATTCCAATAGACACTTTATCATTGTAAGCTTTGGACAATAAGGTCATATTACTGATACTCTAACAAGAAGGATCTATCCATTCTAAACCAATCATGATTGAGCTAAAATATTCTTGAACTATACATTAGCACATTCATACCTACTTGTCGGTACTCAAAAATATAATAGAACAATATGTCTAGCTCAATCATTTAATAACACTTCCCTAAAAGGTAATAGGAGGTGGTTGTCTTCAACCAAAGAAGAACACTCAAACTCCACTAGATTTTTTGAGAGGTATGAAAGGGACTCTCTTAAGCAATCAACCCAAGTTGACAATAAGTAAAAGAGGTCAACTTCACTTTAGTGAGAAGTGAAATCACTAGTCTAAGTGGAATTCATAGTAAAGGGTCATTGACTAGATATGTTGTAGTGCAAAGGCTAGAGGGATAACCTAGCTTGCTAGCATCTAGGTCTTCAAGATTATTGATAATTGAATTATTGATTGGTGTCCTTTATTACCATTACTTGTATTAACCTCCTTGGTAACTATTTTTATGTGAGTGTGATGATTGGACTTGGCCAGGTGGAAAGTTAGTGATGAGAATAAATTGACGTGTAATTAATACAATTAAAAAAGTGTTATTTTTGCAACCCACATAAGGAATTGTGATATACATAATCCCCAATTTATTACAAATATAAAGTCAATATAACCTGGCATAAAGGTTAAGTTATAATAAATTAATCCCTTAATTGAGGTTAACATATAGGTGGTTTAGCCAATATCATTAAAGGTGAATACATCACCATTGCTTGTAGGCTTACATATAGAATTACCATAATCTTAGAGACATAGACTACCCTAAATCTACATTGAGAATGGCCATAGGCTTACGTATGGAATGCCTATAGACTTACATTGCACATGCTTATAGGCTTATATTAATAGTTCTCGTAGGCATATATAAACATTATCAGCCTTGGCCAATAAGGTTAGATTGCTAAAATTTCCAACACTCCCCATAATATAAGGTGAGAGACCAAGGAAAGAAGACACTAGAGATGATAAAACCCCTCAATAATGAAACACTTGAATGGGCCAATGAATCTTCATCAACTAAATTTTACTATCTTCTTCCAATAAAGGTACATATATTAGATCAACCTTTCCTTAAACATGAAGGTATGGCTTCACCTTCTAAATCAAATATGTTGAGATTCTCATGAGAAGATTTTTAGAATGTAATATTATGACTATAATTTGTCCTCTAATATCAAAATAAAATAATTGAATCATCAAGCAACAAAGGTAGATTTTCAAATAATCAACCCCCATTGTTTGAAAGGGGCCTATAGGAACATAGTGCACCTTGTACTAACCATCCAAAACCTACTCTTGTAGCCAAAAAATATTCTATGACATTATGATAGGTCCTTGAACTAATGTCACTAATGCAAAAATATTTAAATTTGTATGATCTAAAAAATGGGCATGAAACACTTTCGTATGTAAAAGTTATACCCTTTGGAAGGTTGGGCTTATTATCACTCAAAAATTAAAAAATAAAATTCAAACCTTAAAGGGTGAACAAGTCAATCAAGGCCTACCATGTGTCATATACCGATAAGTGCCACTTATCCTAAGTTGACTATTTGTCCTTTGCCACCTATCTGCCACTATATTTGTTCAACAAATGTATGATTGGCACTTGGTATAAATATGTTTAGATGACCTTTGTTGTATATATAAAAAGATGTTTGATTTTACTCAATGCCAGATCAGTCAACAAACTAAGTGAGAACAAGTTGAGAGAAATGGTGTTCAAAATATTGACCTTGTGCAAGGAGCATTCTAGCTCACTCTCCCTAGTGCCTTTAGAACATAAAGGACACTTCATCCACTTATTATAAATTGTGTTTAGTTTCCTTTACAAAGCAAAATCAAAATAACCTTAAAGATACAATAAAGGTTACCAACCACCACACTAATGGGCATGTTGAAGTTAGAACACATGCCATGTTGTACACATCAGACAAAAAGGGGACACCCTCTAAAAAATATAAAAGTTTTCCATCATATAGATTCAAACATAGGACCTCTATTGAATACAAAGGAGCTTCTTGAACACCACGCCAACAAGTATGTAGAACTTAGGAATGACACCATGTCTTAGACACTAGAAAGAGTGCCCTTTAAAACAAAGAAAAGACAAAAAAAACCATCGTGTGGATTTGAACCCAAAACTTTGGAAATACAAATGAGCTTACCAACTACCATGCTAGAAGGTTAGTTTGAGTTAAAGTTTATAGTATTCCATAGACATCTTGCTCTAGAAAAAAGCTCAAAAAAGTAATTTTGTTAGGCGAATTTGAACCTAGGACATATTTTTTCAAGAAATCAAATAACTTGTGCTAGCCAAGACGTCTAAATGCCATATGAAAACATAAGTATAGACAAGAAATCTATCCCTTTCATCACAAAAAGGAATTGGAATAGACTGCTCACAAAAAATATAAAACTCATTAGGATTAGACCTCATAACATCAAAGGTAGAGACAAATGTTGTTTCCACTATACTGAACATTACAACACGATGAGAACACTCTTGAACCTGACTTCATGATGCTCAAAAAATTGGCACTAAGAAGAAAAATGGATTTCATGTTCAAAACTTAGTGCTAATAATTTTGAATTCGATTTTTGAACTTTCCTTCCAAAAATTAGGAACAAAATTTGCTTATATTTTTTTTTTGCTTCTCAAATTGCTAAACATGAAGGTTTTATTAGCGTACTTAAATGATGCCACTCTATTTTGGCTTTGATACCATGTTAGATTTTAGAACACTTTCTAGAAAATGTTTTGAAGAATACATTCACCACAATCATATACAAAATAGTAAATGAGAAAAACAAAGAGAGTATATAGAGGTCATAAGATGATAAAGATAATCAAAATAAGAAGAAATGATGGGTACCTAGCACCCTCATGATACCATATCACATGAGATTGATGAAATGAATTAATCAATGGGAGGTATTTATAGAGATGCTTAATCCCTAATTTATTACAAAACTCAAGCTACCATAACCTAAATTAAAGGTTAAATTATAATATATTAAACCCTTATTTTTTTGTAATTATTATAATAGATTAACAGTGAGTTTTTATAGAGGATCCCAAAACCTTATATACAAAATCAGCCTTGCTAAATAGTGCTTCATGCCTCTTGGCTGGAAGAATAAACCTGTATGCAAAAAAAAACAAAAAGCTGCTAATTGCCCGAGGGCTACAAGGAAGGCATTTTTGCCTGATTATCCTTGAAACCATGGCCATTATAACTGGGAAAACAAAAGCTAGCCGAAGAAGTTGGACCATTGGAAAGCAGAAGAAGACAGCCAAGAAAACTACAAAAAATTCTCCCATACCTAGGAAATAACTTTTCACATTTCTGCTTTCCTAGAGGCAGAATTCGAAGCATACATGTTGGATAGGATCCAAGAAAAATGACTGGACTGAAACAAACCGTTGAAAATCTTGCTGGAAAATTTTGCTCTGGCCCAAATGGCCACTCTGTTTAGTCTTCTCACATCCAGGATTTCATCCGTACAGTTTGAGGTTCTTCTTACTTGGTTTTGGGATAAGCGCGTCACCCATCAGAGAATCGGAGTCATCCTAAAACAACTGTTGGGTTCCATTTGCAACATCAGTCGTAGTTTCTTTGTCTCTCTTTTCCTTGTTGGAGGGACGACCCTACTTCCTTTCACTACCAAATTCCACCCCTCGCTTTTGACTCCTCATAATTCGAGGGCTAATATTACCAGGCTGGTAACCTCTTCTTCCCAGCAGGTAGTCTTCCAATATCTTTTGTGCCTCGAGAGAGTTTTGGTCATAAATTTTGGGTGAATCTGCCTATGTGGTGATAAGGGGGGGCCTGTTCCTTTTCCTCATGTGGTCCTAGTTGGGGGCGCCCACCACACTGCTCGGAGTCCGGATGGGTGGTGATTTCCTCTTCTGGTAAGGAGGATTCGAGATGGTCCTTGGATGGACCTGGAGATTCATGGCCTTTCATAAAAGGGTGCTTCGTCTGACCTTCACCATGCTCCAGAGGGTTGCAGGGATCCCGCTCCTTCTTCCTCGGCTTTTGGAGAGGATAATTGGACTGAAGATACCCTTGAGAACTACACTGAGGGCAGAAAGCTGGCCTGTTCTCATAAACAATAGCTTGCTTGTGTAGAAAAGTACCCCCAGACCGCAAAGTAATGGAGGATGGGAGGTCCGTCTTTAAGTCCGCCAAAACACAGAACCAGGCTTGGAAAAATCTAGTTCGAGCTTTGGTGGGAGGGTCTAAAGTTATTAGCTCCCCGATGGACCGAGCAATACCTCTGATTACATCTTCATGCCAGCAAAAAAGGGGAAGACTCGGGAGCCTAACCCATATTGGAGCAATGTTGATATTCTGGGTATCGGGGTTAAAGTCCAGACCCCACTTCCTTAGAAAGAGACTCCTACGGCCCAAGAACCAAGGCCCTCCAACCAGGATTTTATAGTAGTCCTCCTTGTTGCTCAACCTAATCGCGAAAAAACCTCGGGTTAGGGCAGCCAGCTCTAAGTGACTAGAGGTCCGCCATTTGCCAGACGCCCACTTGTGAATGGTCTCCATGTCGGGATGACCACCAATAAACTTATCGATGAGGGTAAATTTTTTGAAATCCACAAAGCTTGAGAGAATTTTCGTCGGGATGTCCAACTCGTCCCCAAACGAAAATAACTCCTTGGAGAAGAGCTCGCTTAGGGTTTCAGAGGCCATTGCCAAAGCATATGACTTTCGAGGTCCATCTCCCCGTTTTTCTGGCGAATCCTTGCCGCGACTTGGCAAGGACTCCTTGGCATCCCCAGACTCTGTTTGCCCTCCCTCCACCCTACCGAGCCCCTGGTTCGACCTGCCGACACTCCCGTGCTCTCCCAGAATAGCCTTCCTGCCCATCGTCATCCCCACCTCCCAAGAAACCCTAATTTCATCGCTCCCTCAATAATCTTGCCCCCGCACCTCCCATATTAAACCCTTATTTGAGGTTGGTCATACAAATAATTTAACCATATGATATATTTTTATCTATAGGTATTATGGACAATTGGCATGGGCCACACATAACCCAAGGTCGATTGTATTTTAATATTATATTATTGTAATAAGTTATAAAAGGGTTTGGGATGTAACTAGGGTTAGGGATATACCTTCTCCAAAGTAGCATTAAAATATAGGTATGTAAATAAGGGATATTGTCATTGTAATAATCAACATTTGTATTGAGTATTCTCTTGTAATCCTCTTTGACCACAAAGTGGCCTCTCATCTTGGGAGATATTGTGGAGTTTTTCCTTCCTTAGGGACTATTATTGGTGTTTCCTTCTGTTAAGAGCATTATCTATCTTTGTCTCATTATGTCGATTATCATTGTGGAGTATTATTTATTGATGAATGATTTGTTATTTTTGTATGATGGTGAATTTTTTATGTTTATAAAAAATTAAGTTTCATAACAATATTGTTAAGGGTTAATATTTTACTATTATTCTAGGATTAGATTGAGAATGCCCATAGGCTTACATATAGAACACTTATAGGCTTACATAGTGAATGCCCATAGGCTTACATCACACATGCTCGTAAGTTTATAGCAATAACATCCATAGACATACATAAAAATACTATTGACCTTAGCCAATAACTTTAGATCATTGACATTCCAACTTTATTTCCATAGTTCTTTTTTTTAAAAGCAGGGTTTTGAAAGGGTTGCCCTTTCCCTTTTACATTGAATTAGTCACATTGAGTTATTTGGTGTCACTGAGATTTGAACCTTGGTGTGGGATACATCAACTATTTTATCCCAACCATTGAACCAAGGACCCGTTGGCTATATTTCCATATAGTTGCTCTAAAAAATTTATTGCCAAATGCCTTTGTCTTTGTTATTATATGGGTATTCATTAAAGTTGATATTCTATTTGTTTATCCACTTGTTTTGCTTCATCCATGTTTTCTTTCTTTTATTCAGATATTCTTCTATTACAACTTTAGGCCATTTATTTGATTTTTTAAAATATCCTAGAAGACAAATCATAATGGTTACCTCTTTAGGGAAGATACTTGTTTATGCTAGAAGAATCTCGTATAAAATTAACACCTTTATTTTGAATTTATTTGTAATCAACATTTTTGAATGCTCTCTATTTGCCTCTAGTTTAAGTTGAATGTGTTGTTAGCTTGCACTTCATGTTCATACAACATCATTGTTACCACTAGTGGCCCAAGCAAATCCTATGTAGTTTTTTAGTCCCATAATTTAACCTATTTGCTTTTATTTTGTAATGCAAAAATTTCTCTTCATCTTCCCCATATTCTTTTCATTCTATATGTTTCTAATTGAGATTATTATCGAACGCTATCCCAAGATATTTTACTCTATTAATTTTTTCCAAAAGACCCCATTCAAAATAAAGAATTAACTAATTTTATTTATTTTGATTGGAGAAGATTATGATCTTAGTTTTATTGGTATTTACTTCCATGCCTACTTCCTTGCAAAAGTGTTCTAAGGCCTTTAAATGCTCTATAAAATTGTATGCTAACTTTGCAATAAGAATGAGATCATTTCCACGCAAAAGAAACCTCATTACATGTTGTTTCAAAAGAAACATTGTCCCCTCCTCTTAGATTTAGCCATTCTTCTAATTTGTCAATATATAAACCAAATAAGGTAGGGGATAATGGGCATCCTTATTTAACCCCTATGTCACTTCTACAACATTCTAAAAGGTCTAGTTGTATTCTAATTTTAACTCAGATCTCCTCATAGAGTACATAAACCATTGCTCTATGTTTTTCTAGTATGCTTAAGTATTTCATTATATTTCACAATTCACTTCTAAGTACTATGTCAAAATATTTCTTGAAGTCTACAAAACAATATTAGGTTTCTCCTTTTTCATTCCATATTTTTCAATGATATGTCTCACAATGATGACATGGTTTATTGTTGACTATTTTGGTCTAAAATTTGCTTGTCCTTTTGCTCTCTTTCCTTTTCTTCTACCCACTTATTAATTCTAATCTCAACCACACTTCTAAACAACTTTGTAAAGAGGAGAGTGACCATAATGGTTTGGTAATTTAAGGGGTTGTCTATGTCTCCACTCTTGAAAAAGGTATTGTTAGTCTAGTCTTTTTGAAAGCCATGTTGATTTGTGCAATTGAATATCCTCTTGATGTGTGGTAACTTAAGTCAACTACTCCCCATTTAAGTATTTTGCTTGTAGTCCATCCACATAATAAGCCTTATATGTTTCTAGTTTTTTAATACCTTCCTTGAAACTTGAAGTAAATAAATTTGTTATTGTAATGTTTACGAAAGGACCACTTCTTCTTACTCTTGTTTATATAGTTGGTTTGCATATTCCAAATATGATATTTTTCTAATACTATTATTATTATTATTTGTTTGTTAAAGTTTCTTCTAGGATAAATTTGGGTTACTCTTCTCTAAATAAATTAGTTCTTTTTGCCTTACACTCACATACTCATCTTTTTGAGCTTTTATTATCCATTTCTCCTTCTTGTTTTACATTCTTCATTGTATTACAAATTTATTGAAAAGTTGCCCTTTTTTTTCCTAACTTTGTTTTTGTATCTTTTAAATGACTTTAAAATTACATTTGTTAACTTCCTATCTTTGAGCTCCTTTGATTCTTTTCCTCCCCTGTAAAATTTGTTGTATTACTTCCTTGAAAATTAAACATCTCTTGAAATTATAGAAATAAAATAAAATGAATCAACATATGTTGCAAATCAAAATTAAACTTTCTTATTTTATAAAAATCAAAGAACTACAATTCCAACTGGGGAACTACATGGTCACCTTATGATAGCGAGGATGACAAACTACAATTGGGAAGGATTTATTCAAGAGAAAGATCAAATTATTCTGAAGTGGCTTGCTAAGATTGGCAACAACTCCCATTTTCTTATCTGGTTCAAGTTATTTTGCATGCGTTGAGGTGGAAGATTGAGATTAATCGCATGGGTAACACCTCTTCAAGTTAGGTGACCAAAAAACAAAAAATCCACATTATATTATCTAGAGGGCTCCTTAATCATACTAGTAATGGAAGCGGCACAATCTTGCTTTAATTCTAAGGCTGACACTTTGATTTCTCCCCTTATGGACCTTCACCTTATTCTTTGACACATTTTCCACGATGCAAGATGGCAGACTCTTAGTCTACACAAGGCTTTCTTTATTGTTGAGGCTGATGCAATCTTCATGAATTTTGATGTTTTGTTGATAGTAAGGTATGTCAATCATGAATTGAACATTTCCACTGCCTTATTTTCGGTCCCGAGGCATTCCACTTAGCTTCATCATTATAGGGGCTTCTTGCAAGAAAGATTTGGATCCTTCTCATGTTGGTTGAAGATTGTGCTTAAAGGCCCCCCATATTTGAGAAAGCAAATTATATTCTACCCACTCGTTATTTTGGAAAGGGGTTGATTTTTATTATTCTACCTCGAAGGAGTGTTAAGTCCCTAAGGATGGCTCATATGCTAATAGAACCATTGATACTCAATTTGAATGAGGAGGTTAGAAGAATTATGAAGAAAAGGGGTCTCCTAGAGTACCTTATGAGATTTAACAGATTTGATAATGAGCTCTCTCGTCAAATGACATACTCCTGGAGGGACGATGTGGTGGGAGCTAGCATCTTGGAATTCAAAATCTTCATTTCTCTCATTACCAAGGCTACTAACTTACCTTTTGGATGGAACTTGTTTGAATAGGGAGAAGCACTCATTAGCTAAGGAGGTCAAGACCTTCCTGTAAAATTATGAAGAGCTAGAGAAGATCCAAAATGGGTACTTTCGAAGCTGCCTTAAGGCACCTTGGGACAAGGTTGTGCTCATCGTAATGGAATATTTTATTCTTGACAACAATAAGGACATCATCAAAAGCCATCACTTTGCCTTCCTAAACTAGCTTTGTCGCAAGAGAAGGTTGAATATTCCTTCCTTCTTATTCAAGTCTCTAGAGAAGACTATGTTGTAGGTCAAGAAGGGGGACTTATCGAACCCAATCCACCAAGGTTTTATTAAAATGATATTTGACCATATGGTTAAAATAGGTGGTAGTTTTGGGGAGACCAAGCTAACGTTAGTGGAGTGTCTAGTCAATGAGGAGTCCCCTACTTCTTCTTAGGAAAATTCTCACAATTCTTAGTCCCCAAAGATTGAACCAACCTTGCCTGATTCCACCCCTGATGGGAAGGTATCAGAGATGTCGAAGGGGCAAGGTGACAATTTAGTGACCCTTAGGGCAGTCGGTGGAGGCGAAGAGAAAACCAAACGCTCAAAGTGTATTTTCTCCAAATTGACGAAAGCAGATAAAAATCCCTTGTTTATTGAGGAGTCTAATTCGAAGGGCTTTGGATTAGCAAGGAAGAAGATGAAGCCCTCCATAGGGTCCTCGGGGAGGAAGAAGGTGATATTCAATAGCTCATAGGCCTCCCCAAAAACCTCAAGATCTTCAAGAAGAATAATGAAAGAGTTTATGAGATCTTTAACAAGTAGACTAAAGGTGGCCATATCATATGTAGAGGAGATCAAAGCTATGATGGAATGAGACCAATGGGATCCGAAAGACTCTATAGGAAATGGTGGAGGACGAGGTTTTAGAGGATTGAGTATCTCTTTGCTCTCCCCTTTCTCTATGTTCTCCTTAACCCTTTCCTGCTCTTTCGTTGTTCTCTAGCGAAATGACGTTGTTTTGTCTTGTAGTTAGTTCCATCGATTGGGACAATATTTTTGGTCTAAGAGTTTTTGGGTATGGGTGTGGACAAGGAACATGTGGAGAGTGGTATTCTGTTTTCTCTTGTTTTTCCCCATTTCTTTTCGATTCTTCTTGCAACTTTGCTTTGGAAGATGCTATCTTGACTTGGTGTAAGTCCCACAGGATAGGATAACTCGTTATTTGTTCTTTCATGGCTTTGCTTTTGGAAACTGTAACTTTTCCTTTGTAAAAGATTCAAGAATCTTTTCAAAACCTCTTCCTTTACGTAATAATAAAAATAAATATTTATTATTTTTTATCCAACAAACTAAAGATTATAAAAATTCTTTATGGAATATATATACATAATATGGTGTTATACTTTTACTTTATAATAAAGGTTCAAATTTCGAATTTTAAATGGTACAATATATACTTCTTGCATAGAAATAAGAAAACACAAATACCTTATTTATTAAAAACTTGAAAAATAAGTAATTTGACTTTAAAATTACTTTATATAGAATGGTGGTTAGGGCTTTGGCTTTCTTTGGGAGGCCCAAAGTTTAAACCTAGGTGTGTGCGCGCTTAATTTTGTGTAGTATAAGCTTGCGTTCTTGTATACATCATGGAGAATCACTTTTCCAACCTATAGATTGTATCCTATAATAAAAAACAAATAAATAAATTACTTAAAGCAAATTTCGACAATAACGGATAGGACAAATATAATCTAGAAATCGTCCTAAAGCCTTTTTCTCTCGCCTTTAGCTCATCTCGAAGAACGTATCCCAGGGTAAAGTAGATATAACAAAACGTACGTTTTCCGACTACGATTGTTCATGGATTTAAACTAGACCGCTACAAAAAAAAATAACTTCACCGACGTTAGCACAAACTTAAGGGATGTCATGCCACGCAAGACAAAGACAGGAGAGGGAAATACGATAAGAACGTTGAAAAGATGATGTGATAGGAGCGGAGTGTATTTCCCTTCGTTCTTTGTATTCCATACGAAGGAAGAAGGAAGGAAAAGGAGGGAAAAGAATGGGAATAAAGAGGAGGACGGCAGCGGCAGGGGCATTCAAAGGAGGGAGGAGGGAGGAATAAAGAGCAAGGACGGCAGGGGGAGGGGGCATCAGTATCAATTTAAATACAGATACGTTTAAACAGATATTCACAATGGTAAAATTTTCTACCGGAGATGAGTACAAAACTACCAAAAGGCCAAGGTTGAGCGGCAGCGGCATTACATCGACGGTGATGGCTGCCGCCTCAGCCACAGAGGGCGATGGAGGTGGAGAAGCAGCAGCTTTAGGCATGGGCATGGACATGGCCATGGCCATGGCCAAGGGCATATTGGCCTCCATCGACCTTGAAACCCTGGATTGCAATATCTGCATGGAGCCCCTTTTGCCACCAGTATTCCAGGTATTAGAATAACCCATTTTTTTTTTTTTGTAAAAGGGTTATATGAAATTGAAACACGCCAGCTTCACAATTATTGGCAATTATGGATATATTTTTTTAAAGATTCGAATCTGTGACTGCTCCGAAAACCGTTGAGCTAATGCCATTTTTATTAAAATAACCTACAATTTTTACAAGTTTTCAAAATGTCTGGTCATTCACCGTATTTATTTATTTTTAATCTGTTAAATATAAGGGGAGGAAATGGGCGGATTGGGATAAGCTTGAAGTGAATTGTGCTGTAATGTAAGCTTAGCAGCATTTTAAAGACTTGATTTATAACCTCTGTTTGCTACTCCCCAACCTAACCATATTTCTGTAAGGGATATGGGCCACCTTATTACGGTGAGTCTTCGGTCGTTCCTTTAGGAAAAGGCAGTTACCGTTATAACGCAACCTCTCAAGACTGACAATGCAAAGCTGAGTGAAGGTTTAAAAAGTAAATTGCTTCATAACAGGTTTTTTTCCTTTATTTTCAGCTGCCACCTCTCGTCTTTTAATGGGGGAAATACATGAAAAATAATTATAGAAAATTGAGACGTGAGAGTATTGAAAGTCGGTGCCTTCAAGCCAGGAAATGCCCTGAAAATATTTGGCTGCTAACATGGGTGGAATTTCTAGTGAGATATGCCATATATCTGAGAAACGAAATGAGAAGAGACAATTGACAGGAGGTGGGAGCTGAGCTTTTGGAAACACTTGGAAATAGGACTGCAATTTTTTTGAAAACTGCGGTCAAAGGCCTTAGAAGTTGCCATCGCAGAAAACCTGTAGCAACACTTGAAGGATGTCTAAACTGGTAGGCTTCAGCCTGTTGCCCTAGAAGAGTCCATGAGGATCAATGTTAATTTCCTTTCTTGTTATCCAGCGTTGGGTACGTGTTCCTGTGTAACATTGTGTGGGTATGTGTGTACCTACTCGTAGGCAACCTGCTGATACACACCAGTATATACTGCCAAAGGGTCCTAGACATGAAGGTGAAAGAGGCTAAGTATTGCTGAAAATCAGAGTGAAGTTTTTCCGATTGGAATCAGAGAACAATTTTCCCAATTTGGAACTCTAGAAAGAAAAAAGAACAAAATCAAATATCCTATTGCAACAGCTGTCAAATCATTGCTCATAGCTCGGAATGAAGAAACGGTGTCTCCGACTATCCCTAGCATTATCTGCTTCAGCAGATTGGGGCTTGTTGCAAGATCATCTGCCTCATCATCAGAAGTAGGTGCCAAAGAAAATCTCAGAGCTCAGTCCATCTGATGCTTATTCTTTAGCTGATGAGGCATAATGTGCCAGCTTGTTTCTCTGTTTCAACTATTTGTAACTGGTTCTGTTTGTTTTTGTTTTTGGGTGGTTTGTTGTAACTCTGTAAACCACCAGATCTTGTTCTGTTTCACCTCTGTAAGCCTATTTAAGGCCTTCTATCAGGAATGCATATCAACCATATTGAATGCCATATAACTGGTATCAGAGTGAGGGAATACAATTATTATTGTTGTTTGAAATGTAGTTTATTATTGCTTTTGTAGTGCGTGCTTGGGAAGATGGCCCCGAACGTTGAGGATTAGCCTGTAATTAGCCATTATTAGAACAAATTATGTTTTTCCTGTATGTGCAGATTTTACACCACCACCAGCTCTACGTAGTTCCCACCAACCTTCATCACTGTCATGTTATGTCCCTCAATAAGGAGATTTAAGAGAGAGTGATGCTATGTTTGCAATTTACAAGCGATTTCTTTTTGGGAACAACAAATAAAATGTGAGGGACTGAACATCCAGGATTGCTAGAATTGCATATATTGCCTGTCCCAGCTGAATTCTTAAGAGATTCAATGACCAGGGAAGAGTCGTCGGATCCACAACCCTCAAGGGCAGAGACTGGGGCTCCTTGATAAACTGGTAAGGAATGGAGGACAATCCCCTGGCTTGTTCAAAGGAATTCTTATGTCAATGATCTTTTAGTATAATGCTAAGATCCCCATCGTAAGAGAAGGGTTTATTGATGCCATCAACCACTGCTAGTTGAATCAATCCATATAACCTTGTTGATTTGTGCAGTGCATAGTAGGTTCTTGATCTGTTTGCAATTCGTAAGCGATATTTCTTTCGAGGAACAACAAATAAAATGTTAGGGATTGAACATTTAGGATTGCAAGAATTGCATATATTGCCTATCCCAGCTGAATTCTTGAGAGATTCAACAACCAGGGAATAGTCGAGATTGGGGCTCCTCGATAAACTGGTAAGGAATTCAGGACAGTCCATTGGTTTGTTGAAAGGAATTTTAATGTCAGTGATTGTTTAGTATAATGCTAAGATTCCTATCGTAAGAGAAGGGTTATTGATGCCATCGGCCATCGCTAGTTGAATCAATCCATGTAACCTTGTCGATTTTTGCAGTGCATAGTAGGTTCCTGGTCTGTCCACCACAAATCTGTAGACGAAGGTTTCCCTTGGCAAAATTGAGCACTGTGTGACTTCCCCTGCTTCATCACTCCACGTAGTTAAAATCTATAAGTTTTGGAATTTTGTAGAATTTCTGAAGCGTTGAATTTTCTCTAGTTTGTTGCTTTTGCTTTGAGCTCTTTTGTTACCTGGTGTGGAAATTCTAGAAAATTTTACAAAACTTGCAATGGGTTGATGGAGAGGTGAAGGTTCTTTGAACTTTGGAGGTTCAAATGGTGGTGAAGTCTTTAAATACAATGTTTTTTGAGCATGACGAAAGCTCCTCGCTATAATGTTTATTCATATGTGGAGAGGTGATCGGGTTTGAGCAGAGCATCTGCTTCCAACAATTGACCTCCCATGTGCAGCACCACCCAGTTTCTCAGTGCCATCGCTGCCACCTTTAGGAATTTCAAGCATTTTTCTGTTTGATTCAATGGCAGATGATTGATGGTAGAAGTGACGATAGACCACAATGTCATATGTGGTCAAGAAGAATGTTCTTTGGAGTTACATACCAAGCGCTACATTAAATGAAGTTTCAAAAATTGTAGCGGAATGATAAAAGTGATCATATGCATGCACAAATACATTCAATTGATGGTCTCTCTCTCTGAAGAATTAATCTTGGTTGACATGCTTCAAGGATTTGGCCAACTTTGTGACAAAGGCATCCAAAATGGTTTGTTTCTATTGATGATGGGTTTAGTCTTGCAGGTGATTAGTCCTTCCAACATTTTACTTTTATTGATTCTAATGTTCTATCAGTGGGTCTGAATTCTGTTGGTCACTCAGCTACAAGATAGTTAAACCTATTTTCTGCTACAATTGAGGTCTATTGTTATTTCTACAAATGTTTTATGTCATAACTATGGCATGCTAGCATCACGTTTTGTGATTCTTAAATGTTTGGAAAGTAGACTCAATGTGCTTTCCAATGATATATTGCACGACCTGTTTCTTTTATAGCAAGTAGAAGTTTTTACTTGTTGAAAACTAGTCAGCAATTCAAAATTGCAATTGGTGACAATGATTTCTAGCTTGACGAGGGTTGAAAACTTCAAGCCTTTGTAACTTTGTCATCTAGTGGCCAATTTTTCATACAACCACTTGTTATAGGGGTTTATAGTCCAGACACATATGTGGTGTTAGAATTGGTGTAGGTAGCCTAGATTTTAGTAGTGGGAGGAAAAGTCACCTTAACTAGCGACAACACTTAATATATGTACCATTACACATTTTGAAAAGCTGGTCGAGCTGGCAAAATGGTGGCTGGCTTGATCGACTAAGTAAATAACATCTCAGTGTCTTACCCTTGAGCTACCTACTACACAAAATGGTAAGTCAATGTGTACAATGACTCTTGTGATTTGTAGATCCTTATCAGTTGGATCTTGGACATGTAGAAGTGGTTCGACTACAACAATGTTGTAGAAGAGGACAAGGTACCATTTGCCAAATTGAAACTTACGGGCATGGCCAAAGTCTTAATCACTAATCATCAACGATCTCATAATCCCATCAACGCATGGATGAGCTTTTTACAACTCTTAAGGTCACGTTCTTTCTTGCTCGTTACTTGGAGGTTTTGGGCATCAAATGGCTTTTGCTTGCGGCAAGAGCAAGAGCTCAATATGTTTGTGCAATACTACATCTATCATTTCAATTGTTTGCGAATCATATTGAATGTAAGAAAACTTGTATTCAGAGGTAAAATATGGGACCATTGACACAGTTGCTGCAACATTTAACCAAGCACAATTGGTATAATAGAAAGTTTTTGCCAAGTACAGAGTCCCACACCCTTCTTTTTGGTCTAGCACCTTCAGATCATCATTTTCAAGGAGAGACAATCATTTTCTTCTCCAACAAGGCAAGCTTCTTCTTATTCAGTGAGGCTGTCTTTCTCTTCACCAAGAAGACAATCTTTCTTTACTCCAGGAAATCAATTTTCTTCTTCTCGTTATTATTCTTTTGATGCTAGGAAATTTAGTAAGTTTTGTAATCATTTGTAACAAACTAGGACACATAAAAGTTTGAGTGTTTCAAATTAAAGAAGACCTTGATTGTATTGTCTCATGAGGAGGAATTGAGTAATGTTCCCATTGCGATTCATAGTGAAGATAGGCCATACAAGGAATTGAAAGGTTGATTCAACAAAATCATCTTGATGCATCACTATTCCACTTTAAGGGGTTGGGATGGTTTATTTCTCACTCGTGCCTACCTCACACGACTTCTTAGTGGATTGTATCATTGACAATGGCTCACAAAAGAACTTAATTGCAAGATCCATAGTCAACAAATTGCATTTGCCGATGGACCCTCATCCATATGCTCTTGGATGGAAGGATCTTGGTTCATCCACACCAATCACACACACATGCATTGTGTCCTTTGCTTTTGGTCCCAAGTATGTGGATGAGGTCTCTTGTGATGTGACCGATGTAGATTGTTCCTTGGCAAACCCTATAAGTATGATAGGAAAGCCCATTATGATGCATACGACAACACCTATACATTGCAAAAAGATGATAAAAAGTACCTGATAAAGAGCACTACAATAACGGCAAATTTGGTACTCACCTATAAGCAAGCATGCAAAGTAGTCACTCAAGCCACATCGCTAGTAAAATTTTTTGTCAGGCCACAAGATAATCCAAAGGAAGCAAGCATCACATTCTCCACTAGATAATCTAAAGCAAGCAAGCATCACATTATTTGACAACTTTTGGAATCATATTTTGATGTGTTTCAAGAGCTCAAAGCACTTCCACCAAATCGAGAAATCAATCATTCAATTGACCTATTGCCTGGTGTTTCTCTTCCTAATGCCTTATTGTACCAAGCATCAACGGTACAAAGTGAATAACTTAATTGAGAGATTCAAGATTTATTAAACAAAGGCTTCATCAAGCCAAGTACATCTCCTTATGCGTCTCCAATTTTGCTTGTGTTGAAGAAAGATGGGACTTGGTGCCTTTGCATAGATTTTTGGGCGTCAAACAAAATCACAATAAAAAAACGATACCCACTTCCACGTATTGATGACTTAACAAATCAACTTCAAGGTGCACAGGTCTTTTCTAAAATTGATCTCAAGAGTGGATATCACCAGGTCAGTTCAAACAAAAGACAACTTTCAAAACTAAAATACGTATCTTTGGATGGCTCGTAATGACTTTTGGGCTCATCAATGCACCTACCATGTTCATGAGATTGATGAATGACATTTTCAGGGACTGCCTTGATTAGTTTGTTATCATCTATTTAGATGATATTTTTATCTTCTCAAAAACATGGAAGGCACACCTTCAATACTTGGAACAAGTTCTTCATATTCTTCAAGAAAATTGTATGCCAACCTATCCAAGTGTTTATTTGCACAAGCATCAATCTCATACCTTGGATTTGTCATTGATGCACAAGGCATTTGGGTGGATCCTGCCAAAGTGGAAGTTTTGCACGAATGGCCACATCCTTCCACCTTCACTGAGTTAAGGAGTTTCTTGGGTCTTGGAAACTTTCCGGAAATTCTTTTTTGGTTATTCAGAGATTGCTGAACCTTTGCACCACTTGACAAAATCTAATGTTGCTTTCCAATGGATAGAGGCTCACTCTCGTGCATTCAACACCTTGAAGTAGAAATTGTGTTCATTACAAGTACTTGTATTGCCCTGTCTTTCACATCATTTTGAGATTGAGACAGATGCCTCTTAGTTTGCCTTGGGAGCAGTTTGGAAGCATAATGGCTGTCTAGTGGCTTATCATTCATAGATATTTTCAGCAGCAAAACGGAACTGCTTCACCTATGATAAAGAACTGAATGCAGCAGTTCAAGCCATCAAGTACTAGAGACATTACCTTTTAGGTGAGGAAACTATTGTGCATACTGATCATATGCCATTGCAATTTTTTCAAATCTCAAACCAAAATTAAAAAGACATGACATATGAAGTGGGCAGTGTATTTGCAGTAGTTTCATGTGATCATCAAGTATAAGAAGGGGAACACAAACACTATTGCAGATTATTTGAGCTCCTTCAGCTCATAACTTGACAATGGTCACCGCTTCACACTGTGAATTTCAGACTTGGGCTTCTCAATATGCAGATGATCAAGATTTGGGGCAGATCTATAAGTGTCCTTAACATCCAGCATCTGCGAACTTCATACCTTTCCAAGATTTTCATATCAAGGAAGGGCTTCTTTACAAACTTCATAAGCTGTTGATGCCCCGTGATCATCGCACTTCTCTTCTCAAGAAGGCCTACTCTAACTCTCTATGGTGGTCACTTTGGCAACCAAAAAACATTCCATCATTTGCAATGTTCTTTTTATTGGCGTCATATGCAACGTGATGTCTTGCACTTCCTACACCGTTGTGTAGTCTGTTGCTGCTCAAAACCCACCAATAGAAAGTTAGGTTTGAGTTGTCCTTTGCCCATTCCCACTTGACCTTGGGAAAGCATCTTCATGGACTTGGTGAGTGGTTTTCCAATGACAGTTCGACACCATAATTGTGTTTTTAATGGTTGTCGATTGCTTCAACAAAATGGCTAAGTTTATTCCTTGTGGCAAGACCAATTCTGCAAGTGACTTAGCCCAATTGTTCTTTGATTCAGTTTGGCAACTATTTGGTCTCCCTATTAACATTGTATTTGACAATGACTCACGTTCTATGGTACTCTTGGCACTCTTTGTGGAAAATTTTGGCAGTTTCTTTCAATTTTTCCATGGCTTTTTATCCAAAGTCAGATGGTGAGAGAAAGGTGGTGAACCACACCCCTGTGCAGAGTCTCCAAATATATCATCGAACTTCTCCATGAAAATCGGATTTGAGTGTGGCACACATTAGGCATGCTTACAACTGAGCAGTTCACTCTTCCACAGGTCACTCACCTTTTGAGGTCTGTCTTGGTTTCCTACCCTTGGCTCCTTATGAGTTGTCTTTATCTTTGCCTTGTCCTTCCACAACACATCTTCAAAAAGAACAAGATAAGGCAATGCCATTTGTCCAACATTTGCAGTCTTTTCAAGCCAAGGTTATTTAGATTCTTTAGAAGACTCAAGAAAAATAGAAACAACTCATGGATTGTTGTTGCATCCCATCTCATTTTTAGGTTGGAGACTATGTTTGGTTGTACTTGGACAAATGCCGCTTCCAACACAAGGTGCATAGTAAGGTTAAACCTCTTCGTTACGGACCTTACACTATTCTTTAATAGGTGTTTGAGAATGCTTTTCAACTTGATCTTCCAGCTCACTTGGGGATTCATGATGTTGTGAATGTTGATCTCAAACCATATCATGAGTCAACATTGGAGTTCGAGCTTTCCATCAGCCATCCTGCAGATGTTGATCCTGATTCCAGTTTCCACTTAATGCAGATTGAGTTTTTGACACACGAACTCGTCAGACCCTATGTGGCTTCATTACATCTTACCTTGTAGCCAAATGAGGACAACTTCCTCATCAGGTCCAATGGATTTCTCAGAATTAGATGTCCTAGCTATTTCTTTCTCATTTGTGAACATTGGAGTCCAATGCTTCTATTATTGGGAGGGATGATTAGGCATAATGTGCCAGTTTGTTTGTTTTGCCAGCTTGTTATTCTGTTTCAACTATTAGTAACTGGTTCTGTTTGTTTTTGTTTTTGGGTGGTTTGCTGGAACTCTGTAAATCACCAGATCTTGTTCTGTTTCACCTCTGTAAGCCTATTTAAGGCCCTCAATCAGTAATGCATGTCAGCCAGATTGAAGGCCATATCATTAGCAGCATATGGAAATTGCTAATCAGTAAACTGATTTATCCAAATTGGAGGGTGAAACAGTTACCTTCTTTTAAAGCAAGAAATCTGGCTAAAATATATATTTTTTTAATAAAATTTTTATTCCCCTTGACTGAACATTTTGTCTGGTCTGTGCGCTGCCAGAGTTTGGTAAGCACAATGTTGAGGATAACTTAGGCTTATTCACTGAAGCCTAAGTTAATATATTATTTATTATTATTCCTATTTCTTGCACTTTGTATTCACGTGAGGCATAGTATGCCCATGTTAGAAATAGGTTGTTAGCATGTTGTTAGCATGTTGTTAGATGTTAGTTAACTGTTAGAGATATTGTTTGTCTTCTAGCAGTTAGTGGACATCCATAGTTAGCATTTTGTTAACTAGTAGTTAAGTGGTTGGCCATGTTTGGCAGATTGTTGCAACCACTTAACCTACGTGAGATTCCTATGTAATTCTATATATACTTGCATTATGATGAATAATATAGCTTCATACTATTGTACCTACATCATTGGTATCAGAGCCGAAGGATAATTTTTTGCAGGAGGGAAGGCAAACTGCCACTTCACTGCTAGATCCTAGGAAGGTGTTGAATGGGAGTTGGCTTGGAGTCACCCACAACACTAGTTGAAGCAGAGGTGACAGAGGGCAAAAATTACCCTTGCACCAAGTGTTAAGCACCATTTGGAGGCAAAGCACCAAAGTTTGCCGAAGCAAAATTGAGTTCAAGTTGAGCATCAAAATTGCAGTAAGGAAGTTGAGTTCATTACAACTTAACAGAAGTTCCTTCTTCTTTCTTTGTTTGCATGAAAATATTGCATTAATTTAATGCATTAAAATATTTTTTATAAAATATTAATTTTTTTTATTAATATTTTATTAAAAAAAAAAAATTCATGCAATTTTTTTTAACTCGGCTATAGCCTAGTTAGACTGTTAGTGGCCACCTATTGGTGGGCCACTGCACGACCATTGGTGGGCCACAAGGCAGCCCGCAGCCCCGGCGGCTACTCATCGGCGGCCACCACCGGCCATCGAAGACCCTACCCGGCAGCCACCACTAGCCACCGCAGGGCAGCCAGCCGACAACACACAACAGCTACCAACCCAGTAGCACTCGGCATCACCTACTGGCCAGGCCACCCATTAGACCAGCCGATGGTAGCCCCCACGAAGGCCACCGCTGAGCAGATCTTACCAATCGATCATCGGCAACTGGCGGCAACCGACACAGCCAGTGCCGACCACGGTCGACATCCGATAGGCGACCATTGTACAGGCAAAACAGTTCTCGGTGACATGAATCCCTCCTAAAATTGTTTGAACCCAACAAAATTTTGATCATGATTGCAGATCGAATTCGGTAGACAGTAGGCAAAGGAAAATTCTATCGAAGCAGGAGGAAAATTTTGTTGAAGCATTTGATGTTTCTAGCAGGTACAAAAAGAAAACCGACGTCATTCTCTGAAAACAGTCTGTGTTTTCTGACGTCGATCCAAATTTTTCGGTAGCGCAGACATTACGGTGGGAAAAATAATCTTTCCGATGTCGTGCAATAGTTTTTCGGCAAGGAGACAATTCCCGGTGGAGTTGTTCGACGAGGGCGAAGAAGCGACGATTGGTGGCTTAAAAATTTTTTTGGCAGTCGACAGTGGAGAAGGGTTGCAATTGTCTTCTTTTAAGTGGGACTAATTGTCCCACATTGCCCACACAGTGGGCAAACGATGGTTTTTAACCACCACCTCACACTAAGGAAGCACAAGTAGCTTATGTTGCTCACACGAGCTGCTTACGCGGCAGTGCCGGTTGATTGGCACAAGCGCCAGTTGGTTGGGTGCAAGGCTGCCACTTGGCAGTATCTCCATGGTGGCTTGGGCGAAGAAGGTCGTTGTAATTTAAGCTTGGAGTTGTGACCATTGCTATTTCAAAACCTTGCTATGGACTGTTCGGCCTTGGGTGGGAGTTGACCGCCCGACCCAAAATTCAAATATTTTTTTGGCACACGAAGATTTTTTTGGTGGGAAACCCATATTGGACGGAGATTTGAAAAATTTCAAATTCAAACTAAAATTTTTGGTGCCAAAACCTGGAAAAGACAACAACAACTTCAGAAGGTGACAACTTCTTAATTTTTCGCCCGTTTTTGATGAAATTTTTTGCATTGTGTTGCAAATTTTCTGAAGATTGTTAATTTTGCCTCCTAACCTAATTTGTGACATTGTAAGGGCTAAAATTTCAGCATTTTTAGTGCTATCATTGTAATTGCAAAATTGAAATTTTTAATTTTGTAAAAGCACTAAATAGCCCATTTTTGTTATTTTGGAGAGCAAATTTGTAAAATCTAGGCAATTTGACTGCATAGGAAACTGAAATTGTTCCTAAGCCTAGATTAAGATTCTGCAAGACCATTTTGTAATCCTCCTAGTCTGGCATATACTAGGAAAAATATGGCTCAAGACCTCAGATCAAACATGGAAAACCTTACTTCTGCAGTAAACATTTTAGCAGAGAAGGTAAGAGATATTGTTGTGCAATTCAATCCTGGTGAAATCAAAATCCACCATAATCATGCCAACAAAGCTAAATGTGAGGTTAAAATGTATGATGGATCTAGGGATCTCGATGTCTTATCTGCATGGATTTTGGATATGCAAACTTGGTTTGCTTATGCTGAAATTCCGGAGGATGAAAAAGCCACATTTGCTACACTAAAACTCACAGGTTTAGCAAAAGTTCTCATTGTAGAAAGATAGAGCCATAATGCCACCATGACTTGGAAAGAATTAACTCAAATTCTGAAAAACACCTTCTTTCCACCAAACTACCAAAGTGACCTCACTACCAAGTGGTATAGATTGAGGCAAACCTATGGAATGTCAGTTTTTGATTTCATTTTCCAATTTAATAGGTTGAGGGTATTGCTTGGTGTGAAAGATTCAAAAGATGATTTGATTAATAAATTCACTCGTGGCTTGCAAGATCATATTTTCAGGGAGATCAAATTCAATGTCTTCCTCACCTTGGATGTGGCATTCAATCATGCCATTCTTGCAGAGGAGAAAGTTGGTGCATATCAAAAGTCTCGTTCATCACAGGAGGGCTCTTCCAAAGGCGAGAATCAGCATCAACAGAAGGTGAAGAACAATTCTCAATCTTCCCCTCATTCTTCTTCCTTTCATGCTAAAGATTCTTCTTCTTCATTGTATTGTGACTTTTGTAAAAAGCATGGACATGTAAAATCCAAATGCTATACTTTTGAGAAGTTTAAGAAGAAGAAATCCCTAATTGTACAGCCTACACATGAGGAACCACAAGATGGTCCCATTTTGGCTACAGGGACGAGAAGAAGAATATCCCGCTTTAAAGGGTAAACTGAACAAAGTTACCCTAATGTCCAATGTGTTTGCTCAAGGGGGCGTGATCATTTGTTTGTCACTAGAGCCCACTTGACGCATGATTTCTATGTTGATTGTATCATTGATAACGGATCGCAAAAGAACCTCATTGCAAAGTCCGTTGTGGAGAAGTTGAAACTTCCCATCAAACCACATCACCAACCTTATGCACTTGGGTGGAAAGATGTAGACTCCACATCCAACATCACCCATACTTGCACCTTGACTTTTGCTTTTGGTGACAAGTTTGTGGACAAAGTTAGGTGTGATGTCACAGATATGGATTGTTGTGGACTCTTGCTAGGTAAACCCTATCAATTTGATAGGAATGCTATTTATCATGCTAAAAAGAATACCTACACATTGGAGTTGCATGGTAAAAACTACTTGATACAAAGCACTACACCTACTTCCAATTTGATGTTAAGTTGTAGGCAAGTAAGGAAGCCATTGAGTCAAGCACTTATTTTAGCTCCTACTAGCATTTGTCCCACACAAAATGAAGAAAAAGCACCACCTAAGAAACATGCAAAGGAAGAAGTTTCACTCCCACATGATGAACAGTCACAAGAGCAAGTGGTTAAGGAACCCACCATTCTCACTCATGAGAAAGATACCATTGATTCCATTGGTATAATTTTGGGTACACCTACAACTACTGAACCACTTGTTCCACCGAAGTTACCTTTGGCTTTGCCCACTCCCACCATTGCACACATGGAGGAGCAAGCTAAGGTTACTTCCCTTATTGAGCAAGGCGAGCCTTCTAGGCAAGATACCACATGACTTGCAGGAGACTCCGCAGGGAGTGGTGCGAAAGCATCACAATCCTCACTCACCACAGGTTGGAGACAGAGTTTGGGTTCCTTTGGATGAGCGCCGCTTTCCAGAGACACCATTTCAGGACCCTCTTTGGGTACTTGATCCTGTTTTCAGTCCTACAGCAGCAGTGGCACCTGATCGTCAGCTTCTGCTCATTTCAGATAGAGTTTTCGAGATGAAGACTCATCACACGGGACAAGGTTCTTCCACTACTTACCTTTTCGCTCGTCGCGGTCACTTTCCACACATGGCTCATTGGATTCCTCACCATGAGATGGCCCATGACTTTCCACATTTGTTGAGAGCATTGGGGTCCAATGCTTATATGGTTGGGAGGAGTGTTGAGGATAACTTAGGCTTATTCACTTAAGCCTAAGTTAATATATTATTTATTATTATTCCTATTTCTTGCACTTTGTATTCACGTGAGGCATAGTATGCCCATGTTAGAAATAGGTTGTTAGCATGTTGTTAGCATGTTGTTAGATGTTAGTTAACTGTTAGAGATCTTGTTTGTCTTCTAGCAGTTAGTGGACATCCATAGTTAGCATTTTGTTAACTAGTAGTTAAGTGGTTGGCCATGTTTGGCAGATTGTTGCAACCACTTAACCTACGTGAGATTCCTATGTAATTCTATATATACTTGCATTATGATGAATAATATAGCTTCATACTATTGTACCTACATCACACAAAGTTTGCAGTGGAAATGGTGGAATAGAATCTACTGGAGAACTGCATGGTTTTGAACCTTATTGTTTCAGAACCTCTAGAAATTTTTTTTCCAATCCAGCTGCAGAACTATACTTGATGACAATTGCTTCCAGAACTCCATAATGCAGAATGTTGCTAAGCATTGCAGAAGCTTCATCATTAGGCAAATAAAATGCTCTTTGTTAAGTAATGCTTATTTTGACAAGGTATAGTAAATTTTCTATGATAGAAGTATACTATGAAATACAAAAACCTTATGTAAGGGTTCTAGGAGAGACGAGAGAAATCCAAAGAAACCCAACAATTCCAAAAACTTTGCAAACTGAGAGCCCTAATTTTGAATTGATTAGCAACATTGAGCCGAATCCAACAAGTTCTAGACGAAGAATAAAGTAGAAAGGCTGATAAAGACAGCGCTTAATCCCATGATTATGAAGATCCTTACTGGGACAATTCTGCAGCATTGATTATTAAAATTATGTTTTATTTGAGCTTACAACATATGTATGAGAATAAGAACAATATTTGCATTCAGTGTTATGCAAATATTATGTCAATCTCATTCCTGGATGAATTAAGTTTGTTCAGCTTTGTCATAGAGCTGTTATTGTAGCTGTAGACACTGGGTAAACTTAGGCAGGCAAAGGAGCAATGGAACTACCAAAACACTGTTTTTTTTTTTTTTAAAAGCGAAAAACCCCTTGCGGAGCCGCCTTGGTCTGAGAGACCACGAACAGGGGGTTCTACACTGTCAAAGTCACCCGGGGTCGCACCCGACCCTGCCCGCACCAACATTATCAATTGGATTTTAGATACCCAATTCAGATTTTTGGTAGGGTGGAGATTTGAACCTGGGACCTCCCTTGGAGGATTGCCCTCTCCTCTCCAACTCACCTACAACACCTGGGTTAAACTAATTTATAGTGGAAAACACCCCTTTCGAGGTGCCACTTTCAACAGGTTGGGCATAGGAGGAATGGAGCCTTGTCGGCCTCTACCAGCATATAGGACATTCCTAACTATACCATATATCTGCAGGATGGAGACAAGGGGAATGGAACCTAGGTCGGCCTCTACCAGCACCCAGGGCATTTACCACTGCACCACAACAAGCAGATAACTACCAAAACACTGTTTATAGAAGGTACTAGACAGGCAATTGGTGATTATTAGTATTGAGAAGGTTTACTAAAGCCCCATGGATGAAAACCTTGAATACATTGCCAATTTACTTTGGATTTTAGGGAGAATAGGGTTCTGTGAGAGTAAAGAATTGATTTTAGCTCAGAATGAAGAGTTTTATAAATTAAAGCTAATGTGAAGATCTTTGGGTACGTACATTGTTAATTTGGAGATTGGATCCATTCGTTTGATGAGCATGGTTCCCCATCAATAGCAGGAGATATAAACCTTTGATTGGTGCAAAGAGTCTGCTAAAGCACAGAGATGGATGTTAAGAATGGGAAAATATGCTTGTTGAATCCTTATTCCCTAGATACTAAAATAATGCAGGGCTACATGTTTCTGGTGTAGCTCTTGGAGTTGCTTAAGTGGATCAGAAGGATTGACAATAGAATAGATGATCTTGTTGGTGCTACAAGGGTGAGTTGAGTCAGCCTTAATATAATTACATTTCTGAATAGCGAATGAAGGAAATCTTGGCTTGTATCATACAAGATGTAGTTGTCAAGTGGGGAGAAGAAACTTTTTATAGCAGATATGTTCAAGTATTATGGATTAAATGATGGCTGTTGACAGCCTTAGCAAACAAGATATTTGTCATGAGAAACATAAAGTTGAAATGAGCTTCCTGCTCAATATTGACAACATAATAAAGCAAGGGATTTTAGTTACATTTAAAGGGGGAATAGAACTAGGCTGATATAAAATATTAAACTAGTTAGGAAAAGGCATGTTGAAATATCCTTTCTATAATATAGCAATTTTATTAAAGGAGGGGGTATATGTACTGTGATGTCTCCTTTGGAGAAAGGAGAGACATCCACTGAAGGTTAGGATGGGACTTCGATTGGCCAGTTTGGCTATAGACCCACTTTGATACTATGAGACTGTGTTACTGTGATACTTTTTGTACTTATCTCTTTATAGCATTGCATGTTTTTTGTGAAGCTCTTAGAGTTCATATGGAGTGCAGCCAGACTTTGACGTAATTGCACTTTGAAGAAGTTAAAAGCATTTGAACAGGGAATGAAGGAAAGCTTAGCCTGTTTCATATGACATGTAGTTTTGAAGAGGTATAGAAAAACCATAACTAAAATGACAGTACAGAATAGAACTTTGAATGCTAATGTTGTTAACATAAGTCAAATTTGTCTGCCAGAATATAATAAATTGTTCAAGGGCATAGTTATGTATGTTGGAAGTGTAGAGAAAAAGAGAGTTCAAGATATTCCATTGATAAGGACAACAACAATAATAACTCGCATTGTCATAGATACCATAAAAATTGGCTACTTATATTTGAGTGAATTGGGGAATTTATGTTCCCCCCCTCCCCAAATCAATGCCTCAAACCAGAAGTCATTCTTAAGGAATCTGTCATCTACTATTGTTTTGTGGTAAGTGGGTATTAGCTGCACCAGCTTCTCTTATTTCCTGTTTTTTTATAAATGGACTGGCTATTTGCCAGCTTCTAATCTTAACTGGCAATTTTAATAAAGTTCAGGTTTTGCAGTTTATGTGGTGAAAATAGAACAGGTTTCTGCATGGTGAGATTAGTGTTTTGGTTTCAGCTTAATGTTTATGCGCACCTACTTCTTTCATGTTTCAGTTATCATTCACTATTATTAATTTGTAAGCTTTTTTTTGATGAGGCAGTGTGCAAATGGACATATAGCGTGTTTACGCTGCTGTAAATCATTGTGCAATAAATGTCACTCATGTGCTAAGCCAATTGGAAAAATCCGTTGTTTGGCCATTGAAAAAGTGATAGAATCGGTTAAAGTACGTTGCCAACATGCTCATAATGGATGTAAAGAACTGGTTAGATATTTTCAAAGACCTGATCATGAATCCAAATGTATGTATGCACCCTACTTGTGCCCGGTTTCAGGATGCAGCTTTTCATGTCCATCACAACAATTTTCTAGTCATTTCACATCTGTGCATGGAGCATCTCTAGTGGAGTTTGATTATGATGCCTGGGTCACTGTGATATTGGATACAGACGAGCAGTTTTGTATCTTAGAAGCTGAAGATATGGTTTTCCTTCTTCACAATAAAATGAAACCTCTGGGAAATCTTGTTCATATAATTTGTTTTGGACCAGCTTCCATGGAGGAGCATTATTCATATCAGATAGAGATAAAAAAGGGAAGACGGCGTTTGACTACGGAAAGTTTTCCAAGAAGCATTGTTAGGATGCGCGAGATTCCTCAGGACTTCCTTCTTGTTCCAATTGAAACTTATGAGGAGAATGGATGTCTTACATTTGAGATCTCATTTCATCACCTATGATTACAAAACATGGGCTATTTTGTTTCTGCACTTGTGCAGAAACCAGAAAATTAAAGGGGTGTTAGGTGGGCATGAAAAGTTCTAATTCTTCGAGAAAGGTATCTCCAGAATGTGGTAGTGTCTGCCCTACTTGTCAGCCTCAATTCCAAGTCGTCAGAATATGTAAAAAATACTTACAGGGGCATTTGCATGACCATTGAGTTGTTCTGTTAAATGGATTATGGGAGATTAGCATCTCTTAGTTAGGAAAGATATTTATAGCATTCGAAGTACAGATGGAAGGCAGTGTTGGCATTGTAAATAATACGTTAAGTCATGTTCATACCATGGTACATGAGAATTTTTAATGATTATGTTAGTCATGTTCATACCATGGTACATGAGAATTTTTAATGATTATGTTAGTCATTTTCATACCATGGTATGGGAGAATTTTTGAAGTATAAGGTCATTCTTTGGAAGTCTTTACCAAATATTTATTTATTTAATTTTAATCTATATATAGTTGTAGAGTTGTGTTCTTTTACAGGCAAGTTCTTTGATCATTTGACCTTAATTATTTCTGATTATTAAATATTTCTTAGTTGGGATGCCTAACATAATTTTTTTTTCTTTTTGGGATTGAAGTATGATTTTGTGCATGCTTGCGAGCAGATTTTGTCTCTTTGCTGGACAAGATCCTAAGCCAACTCCAATGACACAGGAAAATGATCAAGCTAAATATGACATGTGAAAATAATGATTTTGCCTAGAAAGGATAGGCCAGTTGGTAGCGGTTAAGTGCTTGCCGGGGGGCTGCACCGATATGATTTTATCGAGGGTCAGGGTCGGGGTCCCGTTGGCTTTGTCTGGGCTATGGATTATAAAGGTTTCCTAAGCAACAAAAAAACTAATGATGAAAATCTGCTCTATATGATTTGTTTGTTCTACCCATACTTTACTGAAACAAACCAAACGTAAATTGTTTCATAATGGAGCTTGCTCAAATGTGGTAAGGTGGTCTTGGCGTATAGTTTACTATTTGGATTGAGCTGGTACTATTGTGGACTTTTATGAGCCTTCTAGATATTGCTACCATAGACTGTCGTGGAATAAGTTCCATAGAAAATCTGATGATTAATGATTTTTGTTTGAATGCGACAGAATGGCCTTACAGTTGGATTTCTTGTGCATCCCATATATATGTAAAATGGAGTTCTCTTGTGCATCAACAGTTTTTTTTAGAGCATTATTGTATTCATCCCAGTTCACACAGGCATAGATATCTCATATTGAACTTACTTCACTTCCTGATAGTACAGAGAAAAATTCATCAGTTTTAGTCCAATGGACGAATGAGATTAAGTGAACAAACCAAGAGGCTATGCACTGTACAGGAATAAGAGCAGAGGGCATCTAATTCATCTGGAAAACAAAGAATATGAAGCCACATGAGTTGAATTGTTTCTTCTAGACATTTTGATGCTGTTGGAGAGCGGGTGAAAACATTCCCTTGAGCCAACAGGAATGCAAACATGACTGGACGCTTTTATTATTATTATTAAGCACTCGTCAATTGTGGTTGTTGGAGAATATTACATTTTTTTGGTACATGTCTAGATTAGGATTTAAGTATTTACTTTATGCAATGGAATAAATGCACAAGAATGTGCAATGATGTAAATGTGCATGTTGTCCACATGTACATGAGTCCTTTAGAATAGGAAGAACAAGTGTCCTAGTTAGGTATGCATGTGCACACATGTCTACCATGCATACATCTATAGGAAGATGAAGAGTCATAGGAATATGGAAGGCCAAGAGTCATAGCCATCCAAGAGTCATTGTAGAAAGGCTATTTAGACATGTTATAGCCTTGAGTTATGTGACACTTACTAGTCACTTACAAAGCATTGTACTATTTTCGTGAGATCTCATTAATGGCAGTTTTATGAGTTCATGTGGAAGTTTTCTATGAGTTTTACTTGCTTATTATATTGCCATTATCATAGTTATAACATTGCATACTTATTTCATTACTTCAAGTTACATTTCCTTAAGTTTATAGCATCAAAAGCGGTGAGCCTCATCAGAAACCAATTCCATTAATATGAGAGCATGAAGTGCATAAAGCAATTTGAGTATTAATAGCCTAGAACCATTAGTTTTAATAGCCTAGAGCAATAAAATATGTAGTGGTTAGTGCAATGACTCTGTTGTAGATGTGCATCGCCAAACCTATAATTCAAGTTACTGATGTGCAGTAGCCATATAATAGCCTAGAACCGTAAGTATTAATAGCCTAGAGCAGTAAGTATAAAATATGTAGTGGCTAGTGCTATGACTCTGTTGTAGATGTGCATCGCCAAACCTATAATTCAAGTTGCTCATGTGCAGTAGCCATCTAATAGCCTAGAACCATAAGTATTAATAGCCTAGAGCAGTAAGTATAAAATATGTAGTGGCTAGTGCTATGACTCTGTTGTAGATGTGCATCGCCAAACCTATAATTCAAGTTACTGATGTGCAGTAGCCATCTCCAGTATCAATAATAAGTAGCAGTAAAAAATGTGGCTTTTGCAGAGTCCAAGGTTTAAATCTTGCAAGGATTATATTTGTCAGAAAGTTTATGCATGAGTGCCAGTTTTATTGTATTACTACCTTTATATGGCTGATTGAAATATGTAAATACATGGAGTCTGTTTCAAACCCAATTAAAAACAATAATGCTTGCTAGCCACTTATAATCTCTTGTTGGAAACAATGTTTGAAAAAAGGATATTTTTTGTGTGGTAGAGAATGTGTTTTAGCATTGTTAAATGAATTAATAGCTGTTATGGTTGGCTACTAAAGACGGCCGTTACTATGAGTTTTGTATGCTCTTAATCATTTCTTGAGCTCAACAACTTAACCATTGTAAAAATGCTACATATTCATGAATGTTTCTCAAGTCCTTAAATTTATCTTTAAAAAAGGAGTTTCTTATGTTTAAAATGCATTAGGCTTATTAACACCAAAGACGTAGTGCAAATCTTTTCCAACTAAGCTTTTCAATTTCTAATGTCCACAATTTGCAACCATTGCAAATTGCAGTTCTGATGCCATATTCATGAATGTTTTTTTAGATGACGTTTTTGAATCATAAATATTCTTCCTTTATTAAGACGATAAAAAGTGTTTTCAATGACACATGTTTGATATGCTTCGAAGTGGAATTTAAGTGTTTTCAATGACACATGTTTGATATGCTTCGAAGTGGAATTTAAGTGTTTTCAATGAAATTTTTAACTTTGACCAGCTTAAAAAGTGGATTTGGTTTTTAGAATATAACCTGATGAACATTGTGTCATATTCGCCAATTGACACTTGTTTTACATCTTTGAATTTTCATGGAATGTTTCACTTGTATTTAATTAATCGAAATATAATATTTAATTCTATCTTTGAACTCTAATATTTAATTCTATCTTTGAACTCTAGGATTTATTTTAAAGTATTCATCAAAGTTCTCTTATTTAATATTATATGGAAGCTTGAAACATTCCCATCTTACATGTATAAATGGACAAGGAATTAATAATAATGTAAGATTTATGAGGATAATATATTCAACTTTAAAATTTTATATTTTCCTATCATAATATTCACCTATTGATCATTGGGTTTGAACTTTGAATTTTTGTTTAATATACTGCAATTTTTTGAATTAATTAGATTATAATAGTTTTATCTAGCTTTATATCAGATCCAAACATTATGTTATTAAGGTTTTTTTTTTTTTGCATGATAATAAGGGGTTGTACTCGGGTCCCCCACCCTTGACAAATTACATCTCTCTTCTTTAGAGCTTGAGAGTTTACAAATAGATACACTTCTCATCTCAATTGAGATGCTATAGCTAGAAACCTACATCATTTTACATAAAATGTTTGAATTTTTGATTTTCATTTTCTGGATCTTTTCAAATCTTTGTATGAATACAATTACTCCAAAATTTAGCATCTTTCTTGACATTTTCCTATAGCAGCCTTCACAATGCCAAAACTTCACCTCTACTATCTATGCCTTGCATCTTAGTAGAGTAATATTTCCAAAACATCGCACTATCATAGTTCGCTTTACCAAATTTGGATTGCTAGTTTCCTTCCTGAAACACAATCCTTCCTGAAACACAAGTGCAACCACAAAAATTATAATAAATAGTCTAAATGAAAACACATTATTGTTACAAAATAAAACAGATATTACCAATGGAAAACATTAAAGTAAATCTTAATCATTAATTGATTTAGACAATCAACATTTTTTGTCAGCTTCAACTAAACTTTCTACTTCCTCTAACCATGGAAAGGAGAATTTAACTTCACGATCCTCAATCAAAACCCCTCTATTGGCTAGCTTATCTGCACATTTGTTTCCTTCCCTTAATATGTGTAAACCTGATTTCTTCAAACTCTTTAGCAAGATCTTGAATTTCCACAATTATCTCTTGTATGTTCCATGGAGCCTTTGCTTTCCTCAAAATTGCATTTATTACTATGAGAGAATCACCTTCCATCCATACTCTATTCCATTTCATTTGTTTACATATTTTTAACCCTTCTAAAGCTGCCCAAGCTTTAGCTTCATTATTTGTCTTAAATCCACTATTGAAAGCATAATGAGACAAAATATCTCCTCTATTATTTCTAATTATTCCTCCTCCTCCTAGTCTTGGATTTCCTTTAGATGCTCCATCAAAATTCAATTTAACCCACTCCACATCTGGTGGTTTCCACTTTATATTCTTTACCTTATTTTTGCTTCTCTTGTACCCAACATCATAATTCCATTTAATGACTTGACTCCATCTATCAAGACTCTCTGCTTCCAAATTAGGGATTGGGTGAGTTGATAGGGTTGGTTTAGACTCCTCTATGGCTAAACATATCTTCTTTTTCATTACCTCTAAACTACTTTCCTTTCCTTTAAATATTCTTCTATTCCTTTCTAGCCATATAGTCCAAAGTATTGTATCTTTTGATATATCCCATATTGTCTGTAAAGCCTCACTTTTATAAGTGCTCTGCCATTGCTTTAACCAATCTTCAATTATGCTATTCATCACCAGTGCATTTACCAAACATATTAAGAATCCATTGCCATAGATTCCAGACTATTGAGCAATGTCCCAAGAGATGGTCAATACTCTCCTCCTCCTTATTACAAAAAACACATTGAGAGGGGCCATGAAAACCCCTTTTCATAAGGTTATCCCAAGATAAAATTCTTCTATGACCTACTAGCCAAACAAACATTTTGACTTTAGGAATGCTTGGGCTATCCCAAATATCTCTCCATATTCTAGTGACATTATTATTATGTTGGTGTTGAACATTATATCCACTTCTTGTTGTGTATTCTCCTGAGCTATTCAACTCCCAAATCAATTTATCCTTGGCACCCCTCGAATAATCATAGTTGTTATCTTTCTACTCAATTGCCTCCTAGCATCAATGTCTTGTATACTTGTAAAAAAATCTCTTTCCATTTGTATCTTCCTTCTCGATCCTTGTACAAAATGTTTGAAACCCTATCACCGTATTTGTCTTGAAGCAATCTCATCCAAGGTTTCAAAATTGGATCTAAATTGAGTGGTATTTTTTATCACACCAAGTATCCATCCAAATAGAAAATTTTTCTCCAATTCCCACCACCCATCTTAAACCTTTAATCATAAGATCAATAGATTTTTTTAAACCATTCCAAAGAGCAGAACCATTTGGGAGAGAGAATGCAGTAAATATTAAACTTGGGTCATTGGGATCAACATACTTAGAAGAATTCTTGCCCATTGTCTTTGACTCTCTTTGTACAATCTCTAGATAACTTTTCCCCTAAGAGCTAAGTTTGCATCTGTAAGAGCTCTTAAACCAAGACCTCCCCTAGTTTTGTCATCACACAACTTGCTCCATTTCACCAAAGGAAATTTCCTTTTATCATGTAAACCTGACCATAAAAAGGATCGCATAATAAAGATTAAACTTTTTTCAACTGATTTTGGCATAGAATACAATGACATATAATATGTTGGAATGGCTTGTAAGACTGGATTAATTAACTGCACTCTTCCTGCTAATGATAACCATCTACCTTTCCAAGCTGGAAGTTTATTTTGAACTTTACTAATAACTGGATTCCATAAATCTATCCTCATTCTCCCCTCAAATAAAGGCATCCCTAGATAAGTTGTTGGTAAATTTGCCTCCTCCATTTGAAGCAACCTACAAATTCTTGCTTTGATATTAGCAGGAGTGTTAAGAAAGTAAATTTTGGATTTAGTCCTATTAATTTTTTGCCCTGAAGCTCTTTCGTACTCTTTTAAAAAGTTATTCAAAGCTTTGGCCTCATTTATCCTTGCCCTTCCAAAAAGGGTTGTATCATCTACAAACTGTTGATGGGTGATGTTATCGATGTTATTACTAACCTTAAGTCCACTTATAAACCCATATTTGTAAGCCTTCTTTAAGTTCCTACTCAAAACTTCTGCCATAATAATGAACAAATAAGGAGATAGAGGATCTCCTTGTCTAAGGCCTCTCTTGGCTTTAAAAGATTCTATCACTAACCCATTGACCAACACTGAATAAGAAACTGTAGAGACACAAGCTTTAATCCATCTAACCCATTTCTTCCCAAAACCAAACTTATCTAAAATTACAAAAAGAAAATTCCATTTAACCCTATCATAGGCTTTACTCTCAAAATACTAATTTAAAAGTAAGAGTGTTTTGTTTCAAGACTTCAAATAAATGTTAAACCATTTGACTTGAAGCTTTTCATAGGAATCTTGGAGCAATATATTCACTCTTGAAAATGGCTTGCCAGTAAACATTGTTGGTTAAAATTTGTCTTAAAAAGGGCTGTATCATCTACAAACTGTTGATGGGTGATGTTATCGATGTTATTACTAACCTTAAGTCCACTTATAAACCATATTTGTAAGCCTTCTTTAAGTTCCTCCTCAAAACTTCTCCATAATAATGAACAAATAAGGAGATAGAGGATCTCCTTGTCTAAGGCCTCTCTTGGCTTTAAAAGATTTTGTCACTAACCCATTGACCAACATTGAATAAGAAACTGTAGAGACACAAACTTTAATCCATCTAACCCATTTCTTCCCAAAACCAAACTTATCTAAACTACAAAAAGAAAATCCCATTTAACCCTATCATAGGCTTTACTCATATCAAGTTTTAAGATCATAGCTTTCTCTTTTCTTGAAGCTGTTGAATGTATAACTTCATGAGCTACTATGATCCCATCTAGAATTTGTCTCCCTTTCACAAATCCTCCTTGCTCTTCTGAAATAATTTTGTCTAACAATGGCCTTAATCTATTCACCATCACTTTGGAAATAATCTTATATGCCATATTACATAGGCTTATGGGTCTAAAAGAATCAAACAATTCAGCATCCTTCTTTTTTGGAATTAGGGTAAGATAAGTTGCATTTATTTTATAAGGAATGTATTGTTTTACCCTAGACTGTTCCACAACCACCAATAAAGAATCCTTCACTATATCCCAATTATGTTGGTAAAATGATGTAGAGAGCCCATCTGGACCTGGGATTTATCCTTATTAAAAGAGAAAAGAGCTAAATGAACTTCTTCTAGAGTAATAGGCTCCATCAGTTTCCTATTGTCTTCATTTGTTATAACTGAAGGAACATCTTGAAGAAGTTTATCATTAAGAACTTTGGTCTCCTCTGAACCTAGAATATTTTGATAAAACGACTTTGCCTCTTTTCTAATTTCACTTTGATCTTCAATCCAAACCCCTTCTATTGATTTAATTCTATTAATTCTAGAAGATGATCTCTGTACTATAGCCATCCTATGAAAAAACTTTGTATTTTTATCTCCTTCTTTTAACCAAGTCTGTCTTGATTTTAATCTCCAGAATTTCTCTTCCTTACTCAAAATATTATGATATTCACTAAGCAACTCCCTTTCCTCTGAGCTTGTATTATTTTTCATCACCTTTTTGAAATTTTGAAAGTTTATCTTTTAGTTCTTCTTTCTTCTCAAAAATGTTTCCAAAGGTGTTCTTGTTCCATTCTTTTAATCTAGATGTCATAGCTTTAATTTGGTTTGGAAGAGCATACAACCCACCATTACCTAAATAATTCCATGTTTGAGCTATCATATCAACAAATTGAGGATGGTCTTCCCACATCTGCTCATATTTAAAATATGATATTTTTTGAATTCACTTACCACCATTTTAACTCTTATTGGCCAATGATCTGAACCAATCCTTGTTAAGGTATTAATTTTAGCACAAGTTCCTTCATCTAGCCAATGATCTGAGAGAATGCATCTATCTAATTTTTTTGCTATTAGGTTCTGGCCTCTCCTGTTGTTGGTCCAAGTATAGTTGTCTTCTTCAAACTCAACTTCCCATAGATTGTTGTTTTGAATAAAAGCTGAGAAATATTTCATACTTTGGGTCAATTTCCTAATTCCCCCAAATTTTTCATTCAGACTTGGTTATGGCATTAAAATCTCCAATGATCATGAATCGGGTTTCTTGGTCTTTACTTCTCATAAAGGCTTCAATCCCACTCCAAACTTCTAATCTACCTGATTGAGTTGTAGGTCCATAGACATTGATAAGGATGAAGTGAATATCTGCAAAGTAGCAAGTGACTAAAGAGGCTATCCAATGCCTAGTTTTATGAATGGTTACACAAGAGGTTCTAGAAGGATTCCAACAAGTTAGAATTCCCCCTGTTGCTCCTTCAGAATCCATAGCATCCCATTCACATCTTGCCCAAACTGCTTTCATAGTTTTTGAAACTTCTTTTGTCATTTTAGTTTCCTGGATACAGAGAATATCAGGTTTATTACTTAAACATAGGTCCCTAATACACCTATGCTTTGAGGGGGCATTAGCACCCCTTATATTCCATGAGATGATAATCATGTCTCATTAGGGGCTTTTGGCCCCTCTTGCATATTACCAATATCATTTTGTTGTTTGGTAAAGAGAAGTTCAACCAACTTAGTTTGTGTTCCTTTCTCTATGTTAGCTCTTGCTTCCCTGGATCTTGCTTGATAATTTGAGGGTTTTCCTCTTTTTGCCTTGCCTATATCAAGAGTAGGTCTTATTATTCTATTCCTCAATATTCTTTCACAATTTTGTTTTTCATCATATTTATCCTCTCCTGGCTCTATTATAGAAGCTTTTGACTTGTCTTGCTCATTTTCTGGTATTTCCTTATTAATGGCAGAGGTATTAACTTCTAAAACTGCATTTTCTTTACCAATTATTTTCTCCTGAATGGTGCATGGTACTTCAAGAGAGTCTTCAAAATCTGATGAGACACATTCCTTAGGTTCATCGAGAATGTTCTTCCTTAAATTAGGATCATATTGAATAGACGATTCCTTGCTAATATGTTGAAATTGTTGTACTGTGTCCTCTAAGTTTTGATCTACTTTTTCTTCATAGGCTAAAGCCTCAAAAGAATTGGAATTTCTTCCAAGTATCCTTCCTTATTGGTCTCCATTGTTCATTTTATTTTATTTTTCTAGATCTATTTTTTGGAAGTTGAAAACCATCTTTATCCATAACCATTTGTAAATTTCTCTTACGATTTTCTACAAATGATTCTGTTGGGCTCTTCTTAGGGCATGATCTCTCAATATGCCCCACCTCATGACATCTTCTACATCTAAAAGATATGTTTTCATAATCTATAGTTTGGGTCCACATCTTATCCCCATACTTAAGAATGATTGATTATGGTAAAGCTTTACTTATATCAATCATGACCAATATTTGAGCATAAATAGCCAAAAATCCATCTTTTGTTGTATCTAAAATCTCAAGGAATTCTCCTAGAGTGTTGCCTATTGCCTTGAAGGTATCTATTTCCCAAAATTCAATGGGCAACCCAAACATCCTAACCCAGACTGGTACTAGGGATAGATTAACATTTTTAGGTGAAAAGCCTTCATACCAGTGGGTAAGGAAGAGCCCTGCTCTTCCCATAAACCAAGGACCCCCTTTTAGGATTCTTTCTCTTTCTTCCCTAGAACAAAAAATGGCTAGGAAGAAACCTTTGGGAAGAAATGATAGAATCACTCCTGGAGACTTCCAACTCCTATCAATCCATTTTCTCAAGGCTGAAGCCCCTGGCCAATACCCATTAAATTTACCAAAAACTACCCTATCTTGGAGCAATGAGGATCTCTCTGAGGTGCACTCACTAACCTCTACCACTAGGGATGATTCTAAGGATTTAACTATAAATCGATCCATGGAAAGGAAACTCAAAATCTAATGAAATTTATCTGAAAGTCCTATAGCAAATATAATATTTGATAAAAACTTTATAAAATTTTCATGCACAATTTCTAAGATAAAGAAAGGGAAAAATAACTTAGCTGAAAAATTCTTTGTCCAGATAGAATATCTTGCCTCGTTGAAGTCCTAGCCCTTCATTGCTCTTCCCATCGTTCGAACCCTAGTTGGCAAATATTTGCAATTTCGTTTTTCGTGACTTGAAAAATCGTCACTGCCCTTGTTTCGAATGGTTGACTTCATAGGGTCGTATCTCCCTCAATATTGCTTGGATTTTTGCATATGACCACTCATTTTAAAGCTATTCAAATTCTACACAAGTTGGTCCAAGAATCAGTTGAATCGGATAACTCTTTGCAAAGATATGGCTCCTAAAATATGAGATATTTTTCAAGAAAAAACCCTAATCCTTCGCACTTTGCAATTTTGTTTTTCGTGACTTGAAAAATCGTCACTGCCCTTGTTCTGAATGGTTGACTTCACAGGGTCGTATCTCCCTCAATATTGCTCGGATTTTTGCATATGACCACTCATTTTAAAGCTATTCAAATTCTGCACAAGTTGGTCCAAGAATAAGTTGAATCGGATAACTCTTTGCAAAGATATGGCTCCTAAAAGATGAGATTTTTTTTCAGGAAAAAACCCTAATCCTTTGCACTTTGCAAATTCATTTTTTGCGACTTGAAAAATCATTTTTATCAAGGTTCCATTTATGTTTATTCTTTAAAAGTTAGAAAGATTTTTTTTTTTAATATTATTATACATGATTATGTATTAGGACCAAATAGTATGGCCTCGTATTATTCAGACATTCGAAGGAGATGATATTGTTGACACACATTGATGGTTGAACACAACTCTTTTGTTTGGTGTTGTTTATCAATTATTTGGGTTAGTCATTTACATTAAGTAACTTAATTTTATGTGATTCAACAAGTATGGACCTTGGTTGTATGCTAAGGATTAGTGATTATTTATTACTTATTTATTTTTGGAATATAATTTTCCATGTGCCTTGTGCATAAAAGCATGAACTAGCTTATGATTGTGTATGTGCTTTACACTTCGAACCATGCTACTCTTCATTATTATAAAACATGCTTTCGTCTAAAGATATGTTTGAATGTAACTTGTCAAATATTTTCATCTTCTCAAGATAAATCTATCAATTGAACACAAATAAAAGATGAAAAAATAAGTATAACAAGGTAATAGTTGGAGCAATAATTAAAAAGGCATTGGTAGTCATGATATCCTAATGGTAATGCTACAAACATCGTAAAGTAGACCTTACTAATCATTTAACAACTATAATTATCATGTCAATGCAAGAATATTTATGACAAATGAAAATAAGCTTAGGCAACATTATTGGTAAGATAAAATATCTGTAGTTTGGATTGAAGAATAAACTTAATAGAGCTATCAAGTTCTGATTGAGATGAGTATTCTGTGAGATTAGATTGATGTTAGATGAATTCAAAAAAATAAAGCTAGAAGAGAGCACAAAGGGTTCAAAGTTTGATTATGTGAATTGATAATTGAGTGCATTTTAATTTGACTAAAAAAAAGAGTATATGTACATGTCCATTGATAATGATACTTTACCCCAAGGCTTTGCAAGTAGCATATGACATTTATGTATAAATTCAGAGAAATTTATAATTTTGGTAAGAAAAGTGTATGAATATCTAATTGTTCTTTTGGGTTAATACAAGACTTAAAGGTTTAGGCCACAAGGAAAATGCCATGACACTTGGATAAGAAGTCTAGGTTTGTGTTATGGAACATGTGGTTTACGCAAAAAGAAAGGGATTGCATAGTGATATATAAAGCTAAATATTGGAGGGAAAACAAAGGAAGGTTACAACTATTCTTCAATTATCCATCCCTATACCATATTTTGAGGATATATCACATCCAAAATAATTACCCAATATTAGTTTTATTTGCATGCATCTTGCCTCTAAAGCCACATGATCCAACACCATTGGGGAAAAGTTCATGCTTCCTATTTAATTGACATATTGTATTGACTTCTAATTTAATAATGCACCCCAATTATAGTTTCAACAAAGTGGAAAGGACCAATAGCTCCTCCCAACATCAGTCTGAGGTTGACTCTCTACTATCATCATGGAATACCCTTACACTAACCTACACTAATTTGCATTAAAAGTAAAGTATGAAAAATAAAAATGCATAAAAGATAAGGGATGTGAGGGATTTAATCATACTATGGTGTTTAACCTATGTGATCAATCAACACATGAGAATTCAAATAGCATCAATATAATCCTATTTATTAAGTATGAAATTGCTTAGCAAATGAAAATATGGTCAAAAAGGTTATGCCTCAATCACCGTGCACTTAGCAAACCATGAGGGCGGTGCCATACTTTCTGGTACTCTTCCTTTACAATGAGATATTCTTCCACCTAATCGAAGGTTTCTATCACTTTGATCAAGTTGTGCTCTGCATAGGGTATGAATCGAAAGTATTCTTGCATATTATTCACCTTTACCTTAATTTTATACCAAAGCGACTTGACCCGTTAGACATCAAAAGCTTTCTTAGGGTCCATTGTTGCCTTTGTAGGTCTTGAAACTGTCAACTCTATAATTATTTGATCTTTTGCTTGTAGGGCCTTGTAAAGTTGCTCGATCTAGCTCTACCCTTGCATTAGTTTTTTTGAATGATACTCTTAATTGTTGTGTTTTTTCTAACTTTGGCTAGTTATGATTTGATGTCCTTGACTTGATTATTTAGTTGATATCATTTTGAGGCATATTTATTTAGATCCTCATTTTCCTATTGGAGTTAGTTCACATATGCATTAAGTTACATTAATTTTATCCCCAGTTCTTCATTCTTATTCAATGCTTCATCCTCAACTACTAGTCGATCAAACTTCATGGCCACACCAAGTGTGAGTTGGTTAACCATTGGAGGTAGAGTGCCTCTAGGAGAACCATGGGTTGCATTGGAATATGGTGAGAGAAATGCAATAGAAGGGGTGGGAAGAGAACTAGGGAGAGAATAAGAAAGGATAGAGAAAGAAGCAAGAGTGGTGTAGGATGAAATGTAAATTGAAATGTATGCAGAAGTGGCCACGACATTGGCCATTATCAACTTAGGAGGGGAGCTTCCTTGAGGGTTTTTACCTCCTTGAGTTGAGATGTATAGCCTTGTTGTCCTTGTGCTATTGCCACTTTTTTGAATATTGACCTGTATCTTTCAAAGCTCCTTTGTCTATCAATGGTTTTTTGTCTCACTATTGAGCTTCCCACTACTAGTGTCATTCATGCAACTAAAATGGTAATTATTAGCACTAATGTTTTCCTTGGTCTCCAAGGGTAGATGAGATGATTATAACTTCATTTATCACCTTGACTCTCTTGGCACTCTTTGATTACTTCTGATCCCATATTGCAAGAAATTGGTCATCAAATGGGTTATCTATGGTTGGTCTAGCCAATACACCTATCTTGTACCACATATTTTGTCATGCTAGAATTTTTATATCAGTATACTCCAACTTTCTCAAGGCACCCAACTTTTGATCGTTCATTTTGATATCTAGGTCAAAGTCATCCTTTTCCTTGACATTAAGAACTTACTACTTAGGTAGGATGTTATACCATCTTTGAATTTCATATTTATAACCATGGTTGTTTCCTAGAGTGGTAAGGGCTAGTGGGCTAGTTATTCACTAGGATTTGTCTCGTAAATATTGTCTCTCTTCTTATGCATGAAGGTGTCCAACTTCTTGGCCTTTAAGGTCTCCTTGAAAACTCTAATTAGATCATAAGACCATCAATCCCTTGGCTATTCCATCCTCATATATCTTAGTTTTACCTCCATAACCCGGTGGAACCCATGCAACTTGGGTGTGACCCTCATGATTTGTTGCTTAAGTGTATAGAAGGTGATTTTATTCAACCCCTCAAAATATTTTAGGTCCATGTAATCTAGTTTTTGTATATATTCAAGATTGAATAGGTAGTCTGGCATATATGCATGCAACTTGAAAGGTATTTTTGAAAAGTCATAGAGGTAAATGAAATGTCTGGTCCTTCTTAGATAGAAGTCACCATTTGACCATTTCATTGACTTATTCAACTGTGATACCTCATTCGATAGCCTCAATGCCTTACCCTTGAATTTCTCCATAATTTTCTCATACACCTCATCATAGAAGAGGTAGTAGGTCTTGTCTTCTTCTTGGTAGGGTACGCCCATACAATCAACCACTAAAATGGGCTCACCATTTGCTCTTACTTGGTCTAGTTGAAGGATTAGAAACCAATGTTTCTTTTGATATATGATATGCCATACCAAGTATGAGGTATAGGTTTCCTTTCTTCCTTGAATACCTTAAATTGGCTATCCATGTTTTTTGTAATATACTTATCACAATCAATCATTTACAAGTGCTTGGGATAGGTTTTGGTTGTTTCATAGTGATTTTAATGATAGATCTAAAGGAACTAAGGAGAGACAAGCTCATGATGAATGATTTCAAGAGCGAGTCTTGCTTATCAAAGTATAGATATGGTAGAATTTAAATACAAAGTGTATTTGATTGATTTAGAAGGTTTTATCAGATTTCATAATGCTCTATACATTCCTCAAATAGAGAATAAAGGATATTAATACTAATTGAAACACATATGGCACATTATGTTGCTCATCCTAGAGTCAAAAAAATGTATGCTAATCTAAGATCATATTTTTGGCTAGGTATAGAGAAGAATATTCTTATATATGTGAGTAGGTATTTGGTGTGTTAGAGGAAGGTCAAACATCAAGACACAACATAACTATTATACCCTCATGGGATTCTATAATGAATATGGGATGTTGTTTCTATGGATTTCAGTACAGGATTATTTTTAACTCAATGAAGACAAATTTGAAATTTGGTGATAGTTTATAAATAATAAATGTTACACATTTCATACCCACTATGGATACTATGAAGCTAAGGATGTGGTTCCATTATATGTGAAAGAGATTTTGAGATTGTATCAAGTCCCACAAAAAATATTTTTGATCAAGATTCCTTGTTTACTTCTAGGTTTTGGAAGACCTTTTAGCATGCTTTGGGCACCTAGTTGAGTTTTAGTACTACATGCCACGATGAGACCAATAATAAGATAAAAAGAGTTAGTAAGGTGTTGGAGGATATGTTAACTATGTATGCTATTGATCAACAAATTCAATTGAAGAAATATTTGGATTTGGTAAAATTTGCAGATAATAATAGTTATTATAGCTCAATTGACATGGCCTCATAAAATGTTATTTACAGTTGACCTTGTATAACTCCTTTCAGTTGGGATCAAATTGAGGATATTTATCAGTCTTAAAATATTTTAAAACATGGAGGAACAAGTTATGAGAATAAAACCATGTTTGAAATAAGCACATGATAAAAACAAAAGTTATGATGATGCTAGTATGACTAAAAGGAAATTCATCATTAGAGATAAGGTCCTTACCAAATTGCAACCATATAATTTTTTTTTCAAGTTTAATAAAAGATCAAAGCTTACCTCTTGATTTATTTGTCCTTTTTAACTTTTGGAGAGAATTGGGTATGTATCTTATTGACTAGATTTACCACTTGACTTATGACATAGTCACAATGTTTTCCATATATCACTTCTAGAAAAATATATGTATGATATTTCACATGTCTTAGAATAGAATATTTTGTAGTTGAACATGGATGGAGGAGACATTATATACTAAGTTCTAGTATAATGGTATCAATATAGTAAAAATTCTGCCACTTGAAAAATATAAATGAAATAAAAATTATATACCCACATCCTTTTATTTGAGAACTTCTAGGAGGAATTTTGAACTTAAGAGGGGAAGGATGTAATGCCCATCCCTTAATGATATTGGATAATCATGTTTTCCTAGTTTTATAATAAGTAATTAAGTTCTATTTAATTAAGGTTCACTTGAACTTAGTTATGAGTTGTTTAACTATAATAATAATTAGATAAATTTACACACACATAGATAGATAGATAAATAATGCATCAATAAATTAATGTTAATATAGCAGTAGGTTATTATTAAATATTTTGATTATATAAGTGTTGCTTTAATTTAGTCTAAAGGATTTCATGCTTTTATTATATATTAAATAAAAATTTGTTTAAAAAATCCAAACAACTTGACTATTAAAGACTTAAAATAGATAATAATGAAGAAAAAACAAAAAATAAATGAGGAGGCTTGTGGAAGAAGAGAGAAGAAGAGTAGTAATAAGAATAAGAAAATGATTTTATTTTTTATATATTCAAGTCACTTGTATGATTCCTATAACCTTATATCATATTTATATAATAAAATAATTAACGATTATTAGTTGATATATATTTAAACTATGGAAGGTGACTATGGTTGGATGTTGCATCCCATTAATGGGACGAGTTAGAGCTTATCACAAAGGAAGACATAATATTTATAAAATATATAAGCTTTAATTGTTATGATTCTAGGTTCAATTATGGTTGCCTATATAAATGAGAACCTCATATTCAATTGATGTTGTTTGGAAGCCAAAGTCCAAGAGGGTTCACTGCTTTATGAATGATATTTACTTTTATTTTGAATTTAATTTACACTGTTCAAGATATTGAATGACAAAATTACCACATATATAATTTAATTCAAAAGAATATATATTATACATCACCACTATTTAGAAATCTTAAGTTTTTATTCAAACAATTTAACTTCCCTGTAACATCAATAAGTGTATTGCCTTAAAAAGGCTAAAACTATCTAAAAATTCATGCAAATAAATCCTATATATAAGTTTTTCTTCTTCCATGGAAGTTATCTCTATTTAGTGTAGCATGTTATCTGGAGCCCTATCTACATCCTTGACCAATTGCACCCCCATTAAGCTTTTTGATTTAATAAATAATAGTTTGATAGGTGAGATCCTTTTGATCCTCTTAAATTTTTAAGATTTGAGTCTTAATCTTGTGCTATAATAATATTTATGTTAGTATTCCTTCATGGATCATAAGTCTCACCAGGCACTGTATTTATCCAATAACAAATTTGATGAGAGAATCCCTCGATATTATAGGTCTTGAAGGAATTATAAATCTTGGATCTTCAAAAGTGGGAGGTAGGATGCTTTACGAGGACTTATTTATTGTGATGAAAGGACATAAGTACAAACTAGATAATTTGGTACAAGCAAACACCATATTGGACTTGTCAAAAAACCCGAGTAGGGAGATACCAACAAGTGTGCAAAGCTTGGGTAATCTGAGGTTGCTCAACCTATCTCAAAACCACTTGAAACGAAATATTCCAGTAACTCTAGCACAAATATCAACTCTAGAGAGTTGGACATGTCTGCAAATAAGTTGAGAGGAAATATTCATAAAGCATTGTCAATACTATTCATGTTGAACTGCTTGAACATTTCATATAATAGGTTGTGTGGCCCCTTATAAAGATGCCCATAGTTCTCTATTTTCAACATCAGTTCATTCTAGGGAAATATTCTCTATGTATCTCGGTACCCCTTGAAAAGTTACAACAAAAATATTAATATTTTAGCACTACCATATTTTTTAGGAAAGGTGAAATCATCATTCTAGAGTATAGTGGGTGAATATGTCTCACTAATTTGGTTAGGTTTAGGATTTAGTATTAGGTTTGGCAATCTGAGTGATAAAAGGATGGTATAGAGTGGAGTTTGGTGCTTGGATTCTATAATAGGAGGGTCTCTTATTTATATGAATTTTACCAAATTCTAATGTTAAAAAGCTTTATCTAATATTTTTGATGTAGGTTATGTTGGAAAAAGTAATATTTAATGTGGAAAAGCACATATTTTTGGAAAAAATAAGAAAAAAAATTCTAAATATAGAAAGGCAATTGGAAAATAGAAAAGTACATTCAAAAGTTAAAGTAGAAATTCTACAAATTGAAAAAATAACTTGGAGAAGTTATTATTAATATATTAGTGTATCCCCTACCAATTGACTATTCATCCATCCATACTTGGGTGGATCATCCAACCTATGTATAGTTGGATTAGATCATATGAATTTCATCATTATGGTTTTTAGAGTGGTGCAACAACATCAAGAAATAAGGTTCAAAATATCAAGATGTATTGAAGAATATTGTATTGCAAGGTAGTGAATCAATGAATAAAATTCTATGTTTTGAAGCAACAATTTATCTTTCGTAGGAGCAATTTATGTTTTATCTTTTTTTTTTTTGTGTTTGTTTTGCAGAAATTTTACTTCTTTGTAAACCAACATTTGGTATCAAAGAACTGATTTTTTACATTTGGTATCAGAGCAAGGTTTCTCTATGAGGAGAAGGGTTCATGTTTTTTGAGCAAAGCTTGTTCAATATAAACCTAGGCACATCTATTTTGTGGGAGATCATGCTCTGTTGAAGTTTAGAGCCAAAATTGTGAAGAGAGTAAAATCTAGCAACAATAGTAGTTTAAGATGGCTACCGACAATAGTAATTTAAATCTTACTTAGTCTCATATTCCTCTGTTTAAGGGGGAGAATTATGTTTTATTGGAGTGATGATTCAAAAACTTATAGCATGTCTAATCCTAACAATTTGGTATTAGGTCTAGTGTTGAATCTAGGAGCCTTGAGTACTCATGGAGTTGTGGGATGTTGGAGAAATGAGTAGAAGTACTACATATAAATCATAGGTTGGTTTAAGGAGGAGTTAGAAGCTTACTGGTAGATCAACCTCAATGCATGGAGGTCCTAGTTCCAAGTTGTAGCTAGTCCATACTTTTAGCATGGTATGAAAGAAAAAATATAAGAGTAGTAAGAGAAGCCCTAGAAGAAAAATTGCAAGAGTAGTAGGAATATCCCGAAAGGAGAAAGGAAAAGTGATGAGAACCATTGGATGAAGATTATGTGTTGCAGAAGCAAGGTCCCATGCATGATAGAAGAAAGATGAAGGTTTGAAACAGAAACAATAGTGAACCTTGTAAGGAGTAATCTACTCTAATACACCTGGTAGTTGTACATGCATTCTAGTAGGTTGAAAATATTACCACAAGGATAATTCTAGTTGAGTCATGGGATCAAATCCACATTGAAAAAGAAAACAAAATCACTAGCAGGTGTTTCAAAAATATGTGAATGTAAATGCACTACAATGTAGGTGTATGTGCAATAGCAAGTTGAAGAGATAGTTTTCTTTAATAAATTGAAATAAGAACATTAAGCATTAATGGGAAGAATTTTGGAAAAATTAATGCTTAATGTGGAAAAGCATATGCAAAGAATTTGGAAAAATAAGAAAAGCCATTCTAAATATAGGTAATTGGAAAATAGAAAAGTGCATCCAAAAGTTAAAATATAAATTCTATAAATAAAAAAAGAATAACTTGGAGAAGTTATTATTAGTATTGCAATAATTATATATATTGGTGTTTGCGAGAGTTAGGTGTATTGGTTAAACATTGGGAACTTACCAAGAGGAGACCTAGGTTCAAACCTCGAGGCATGCCCAATCTGGGTAAAGGTAGTAGTCTGAACTGAGTCCGCTGAGTGTGCACCAGCTTGATGATGGCGATACCAACCCTAAGCCATCGAGGATCTCCCTCACTCTAGGTCATGTTTACCGAGGTGAGATAGGGGTTATAGTGGTAGCACCATGATTTGATGCTACGATCAAAGGCAATGTGACTTGACCCTGTGACCAATTGTTAAAAAGGAAAGGTAGTTACCGATTCTTCTATGTATTAAAAAAATTATGTATATTGGTGTATCTCCCACCAATTGATTATCCATCCATCAACCATATTACACAAGCAAAAAAAGAAAGTGTAGTCTCACCAAAGCACGTAGAGGAACCAAAACAAAGATAATCCTTTATTATGAAAAGGGTATTATTTAAACCAACAAATGAACTCGAGCAAAGAAAGAACATGTTTAATGATGCGGTTATAAAAATGCCTTATTTTTCAACAGCATAACCAATTTCTTGTCTATTTTGATTAAATTAATATAGTATGTGCCAAGCATTAATCATTATTTATGTTAATATTGAAGTTGAATGAAGTAATTAAGAAAATATGCTTTCTATAGTTGTTTTGAATTGGTTTTTATGTATTTTATGGACTAATTGCATGGTTTATTCTTAGTTGAAGGATAGAATAAATTAATAATTAACAAATCAATAAAGTTGAAGTGTTTAGTGGACCATTGCTCCAAATTATTTTTCAAAATTTCCATGCTTAAGTTCTAAAATTAGAGTAATCTAGTTCTAGTTGTGTTCCAAAATAATATGAGTGCCAATTGGGTGCCACAATAGCTCAGGTGTCAAAATAATAGGGCATGGATACTACACCATAATAGTAGGACATGAAGCACTCCAAAATACCTATGCATGGCAATAAATGATAAATCATGTGGTCAAATCGCCTTGGAAGCATCTTGTCAAGGCTATGAGTCATGGTATTTGAGTTGATGTTGACCAATAATATTGGCAAGAATCTATAATTACGCACAAGAATATGGATGTTGAATCATTATTTATTCTAGAGCTATTACTATTTTATAACATCAAAGTAAAATGCAATTGCATTATGAAAAGGAGTCTGATGCACATAAATAGGAGCAAGGGAACATGCTGGAAATCTCAAATTTATTTCAAACCAATCAACAATAAAATTGTAGAAGTTTGGATGACTTATCCAACTAAGTCTATTGTTATAATTTGATTGGACAAATTGAACATGTAGACCTATGTATTACACTGAAATATATATTACTACCTAAAATAAACCTTGTTAGTAAGTTGAATAGTTAAAATCTCAACTATAAATAATAATGTATGCTTCTTGAATAGGGGCTAAGAAGGAATAAAAGAGATGTAAAAATATTTTGACTTTCAATATGTCTTAATCTGAATTATTCAACTTTGTTGCATATGTGACTTTGACCTTTTTAGATTAGTTTTCTCTTGATATATTTTGCCTCCCACTAAACCTTAGAGAAAGGGTTCACTCTCTGGAATAATGGAAGGATCATTAGCATAGTTGTAGGTTTTTTGACTAATTTCATTTCTATTATTTATTTTTACAATTAGAATAGCATAGTTAAAGTTGACGAGTTTACTTTTATTTCTAGTTTGCTCTAGTTAAATTCTATTCTAAATTGGTGTGATCTACTTTATGTTTATGTGTGTGTGTGTGTTGTTATTTCCATTTATTTTTGCAATATAATTTCTATTGATTCTTGTTTTATTTTAGCAATGAGTTGTGTTTTATTTTAGTTTGGATTTGTTTAGTTTATTTCAATTAAAAGTTGTTGCTTGATTTATTTCTACATTTAGATTATAATTAAAACTAGGATTTCTTTTAGTAACAAAGTTTAGAATTTAGTATAGTTTTATTTATGAATGTTGCAAAGACATTGTGATTCTTAATTTTCATAGATTAGTTTAGAACCTTGATATCCAAGACATAATTCTTAGACCTCTAATGCATACAACCTTAGAATGCCACCTTGGTTTGATAAAAGATTAAAGTGAGAGCATTAATGACACTCATCACTTTTTGGTGTTGTTGTCGAGGAATGCATTGGCATTATTAGAGAACAAATAATTCATTCAATGTTAATTATTTTCTTGTAAAGTTGTGTAGATTAAAATTCTTATGATAGTTTTTAATACATAAAAAAACAACAAAAACCCTAAATTTGCATAAAGATAGTTGCATTTTCAAGAATTACATTTAATACATTAGGAAATCGGAATATAAGTTTTTAAAAATAGGATGTATGAATAGAATTAGAGATGAAAGAGGTAGATTCATTAGATCAAACTTCCCACGAGACATGGGAAGAAGACATCCATGATGAGAGGTTGAATCGACACCATATCTTGAGTTGCTTGTAGCAATGATTCTCGAAGATGTTATAATTTAGAAGAATCACAATCATCATATTTAGGAAGTATAAGATTAATAGAATCCCAAGAAGAACAAATAGGTAGTTCAACACCACCTACTCCTGATAAATCTATACCATCATGACAATTTAAAAATATTTATAATTTTTGTTGGGAAAAACAATGGTAGAAAGACAAGATAATGTAGAAAGAGCCACTAATGTGCTCCATACTTGTGAAAATAGAACTCATGCCAAGACTTTCCAATACTCTATATGATTAAATATTGACCTAGAATCTTCCATGCAGGTTATTTCACCTTATGTTTTACCAAATTTTAGGGGAGTTGTGTCTAAATATCCTGATCAATTTTTATTTGACTTCAAGGTTTTATGTCAAACTATGATTATACAAATGACAACAAAAAACTTAAATTTTTTTCCATCCACTCTAAAATAATCTACAATGTGATGGTTCATGCGCTTAGCACCTAATTCAATTTGAACCTGGGATGAAATGGAAAGAATATTTTTGGAAAAATATCAAGAATATTATAGAGTAAAAAATGAGGACAAACTATTTAGAATGAAATAGGAAGAAGATGAAAATTTGGAATAATATTTGGACAAACTTGTCTTTGTTCAAAAGAGATGTGGACGTGTAGATGAAAAATTAAGTAAAACCATATTCTTGAGAGGATTGTAGGAATAATCAAGAGAATTATTAGATCTTATGGGAAAAGGAGATGTAAATAAACTTGAATTTTAAGAAATTATTTAACTCTATAAGAATTATTATGGTACAAGATAAAGAAGACAAACTTGGTAATAATGGAAATGACCTCAAAAAATTGATGGAAGAGTTTGCCAGTTTAAGAATTGATGGAAGTGTTTGCCAGTTTAAGAATTGATGGAAGAGTTTTCCAGTTTAAAAATTGATATTTTAGTGTCTCTTGATAAAATATTAGATGAATTGAATGCAAATAACATGCCTATTGAACCTTTTGTCATATATTGTTCAAGATGTACGAAGAAATATGCTCTTCATGAATATCCTTTGAACAAGACTTCCATATCTGGTATATGTGGTTTTTATAAAAAGGGACATCCTATGAACCAATGTCATTTGTTACCAAGATTAAAAATGTCATGGATAAACAAACTCAACCTACAAAAGAACTTAACTTTGTAGGACAAATACAAAGGAATGATTTTTCTTGATATTCATACAAAAATGCTTCTTGAGTTCCTATGAATTGGGGATCCAATCCTTGGTGCATTCCATGGTCCACTTCATAACCTCCTCAATAACCTTAGGGTCAAAAACCATGGACATTATCTCAAGAATGGTCTCAAAATGGATGGATGAATCAACATTGGAATAAAAAAAATCCACTATGGTTACCTCCACAAATACAAGGTCACCAATGGATACAACAACACCAACGGTACCAGGGGTAATGTTGGTATGAAAACCAACAACAAGGTTTTTTACCTAGGCTTGCCCATAATTTACCTTAGGGATAGCAACAAAAAAAACAAAAACAATAGCAGGTAAAACAATATCCACTTTCAGCTCAACCTGTGGCTAAACACAATAATACTAGACAAGCAACAAATATCTATATGGATGACTCAGAAGATTCAACCATGCTTAATGTCATTGACTATGACAACATCCATTTACGTTTAGAAAAAAAACTTCTTGATCGTACTCCACCTATCATCATAGAAATGAGAGTTGATGAGAATAACCAAGAAGAACCACATACACCTAAGCAATAATGACAAGAAAAATAAAATTCTTGTCAAAATGATTCTCCCTCTTCATCAAAGAAAACATCTTATCATGAACGATTTAAAATAACAAAAAAAACTTCTTTAGAATTTGACTTGGTAAAATAGTTAAAACATTTAAATATTACTATTCCTTTTGTGCGAGCTATTAAAGATATACCTATGATTAAAAAAAATATTCAAGAAATGTGTATTAAGAAACGAGGAAGAAAAAAGAAAGTGTATCCCAAAACCATACAGGTGGATGGAAAATTAGTGGACCTCCTTGCAAGAAAATTTATTTCAACAAAGTATGGAGACATAGAAATCTTGGTAGTCACAATAACCATAGAATAACTTTAGATATCTAATGTTATGATTGACCTAGGGGTAACTGTTAATGTTATAGTGAAGGATACAATGCAAAAGTTATATTTAATCAATCTTAATCCTATGTCTACAATACTAGAAATGACTAATCGATTGGTCACCGAAAAATTAGCTTTTGATGCCCAAAACTTAAAGTAAATAACCATATAATTGAATATAAAGTTGCAATATAAAATACTCAACAATGATAATAACTCACACAAGTATAACTCAAAAATAACTTTAAAAATACTCACAAAATAATCACTTGAAAATGCTCATGAAAATACTAAAAATGATATAGAATAAAGGTCTACTAATGCATGCTATGTGCAATGCATTTTTGATAACAATTATAATGCTTTATCACAAGTATATAATAGTATGTGACTCTTCATATGAAACACTCTTGACCTTCACTCTTCTTTGAAACTCTTCACTTTCCTATTCTAAGGATACGTGCACTCTTACATAATGGACACTTGTGCACATCCACACTCACAACACTTGCACACTTAATTACATAACACTTGTGCATTTCTAGTTACATAACACTTGTGCATTTCCTAAATATTATTACATTACATGAAATATAATCTCACACTCTAATATAAGACATATTGTACCAAGATGGTACATTGTCATGTACCAAATAATGTAAAATTCTCCAAAACCCCCCTGTATTACATTATTTGGTTACTTAAGATATTAGTATTTAATACAATATTTATCCTTCAAAATTTAGTCTACCTTTAGTAGATTAATATCTAGATTCCTTTTGTAAGAGTATTTAACATAATATTCATTTTTCGTATGTTCTTGGCTCTTATATTTCCCTTATTTTATTTTTGTGGTTTTTGACCTCCTCCTAACTTGATATTGTTTTTGGATTCAAATTTTCTATTGTTCTTGATGCAATTCCTTATATTTTTCTTTCTTCTTTTATTTTTTTGTAAATTTATTTGGGATATATCTAAAGGTATACCTTCCAATCATTGAGTTAGTAAATCATCACAATAGTATGATTTTATTTTTATTGATTCTTCTTTGAAACAATTATATGAATCATTTCTTTCAACTTGTATCTTCCCTTGAAAAAGTTCAAAAACAATTAATGAAAGATACATCATTAGACATTCTTTTGAAGTAAATATAATGGTGTTTTGAGAATCCCACCATGACCTAAAATGTTTTTCATGAAGATACCCTATAAGAGTTGTAAATTTTCTCTCTTTTGCTTCTTTAAAAAACAAAGTCAATTTATCTTTTAGAACATCAAATATTTGATCTCCATCAAAGTTATTTATTAAGCTATGTGAGTAAAATCTAAGTGCATGCAACATTCCTTCACTATCTTCATTAAATGCATCTTTAACAATTTCATCCATGAATATCCTTTGATGTAGTCTACCTTATGTCTCCCTAATTAAGTATAAACTAGAATATTTGTAAACTTATGAATTTCTAAATTTTAAGTAGAATTCCTTGTCTCTCCATGATTAAATTATTGTAAAATATTCTATGGTTTTAGAATTTCAATAAATCACTAAGGTTATTTGTTGAATCCTTTGAAAAAACAAGACTTTGAAAATAATAAAATCTACTTATTACTCCACCAAGTAGTTAAGGCATTAATTTTCCTATCAAACTACTTATCTCTCCACACTTAAATTAATTTGCAATATTCCTATGTAACTTGAAATTCAAATAAGATAAAATACTTCAAAAAAATTTAAATTAAATTGCACTTATCACTCCAAAAACTCTAAATTGCATAATTTTCTAATTATCTACCTTATCTCTCCATTAATCCAATTAATCTCTAATGTAATATATTAATTAAACTTAAACCTTAGAATAATCAAACTTGCCCCTTATGTCTCCTTAAACCTTTTAAAAATCAAATTCAAACTCAAATAAAATACCTTCCTTTGGTGCCTTTACTTTTGAGCTCCTCCTTTGGCCTAACAAGAAACATTCTTCCACATGTGCACTCAGCTTCCTTCTATCACGCTCAAACTCAACTTTCAATGACTCTTCTCCTTTGAATGTGTGATTACCATGCAACCAAGGTTCCTTATTGAGGCATTTTGATGCCTAAGACTTTTAATTGGCACTCCTTTCTATGGTTTAACAAGTGGTAGTAAATACTCTTTCCTTGCTCAGGAAGATGTTACATCTTCATCATGTGGCACCCAATTCAAAGATTTGGTGCTTCTCTTCATCAATGCTTCACATTGCAACATTCTATATGATACTTGGTGGTTCAAATTTGGCTCAACCAAATGGTATTTTGAATGCTTAGAAATTATATCTTCTTCCAAAATAGAGTGTTGCCTTTCAAATGATACTCTAATTTTTGCTTCACCTTCCTTGTTATGTCTCTTCCTAACGCTTAGGTTCCTTGCTGTTGATGACAAAAAACTCACTATTGGATGCTTGGAACTTCAAATTCCTTGTTTCGACTGGTTTCAATTTCCTTTGATGCTCAACCTCCTCTTAGGTTATGCTTGAAGTTTATTTTTTTGTGACTCTATTGTATTTCTTTCAAATTCTTCGATCTACATTGTCAGCTCTAGTTTTGTTTGACCTTTGTTATCCGATACTATTTATCAATGATACTCCCTTGGTAATGGTGCTCTCTATTTTAATACTTCTATTTTTTTATGCTTGTTTTGCAGATTCATGGAGAAGATATCATATGTACTTTCTCCATACATTGGTGCTTGCTCGTAGAGCTTTCTTTATCTAATGTATTTCAACTTTATCTCTAATATTTTGTTTTTCCTACAACTTATTGTAGGTTTAATGGTGACGAGACTACAATGGGTTTCAATCCAAAACTAAACCATTTTCAATACTTTTACTTCACTGCCTCCTTTATGCTTTATGTTGTCTCCATTACACTGACTCCCCTTGATTTTAGCTATGACACTATTCTTGCTTATAATGGATTGCTTTAGCTAGGGCACTCCTCTTAAATGGTTCTATATGCTTCTTTGCTTAACTAAAGTGTTCTATTCTATTCCTTATATGATGCTATATTAATATTAAGATAGACTACCTGGCTATATTTTCCATTCTAATCCTTCTCTTAAGGTGTCTTTGTTGTCTATTCAAGCACTTCTCTAAGTGCTACCTTTGCTATTTATTCTTGTGCTTCTCTAGGCACGTCTGACATGGATTTCTATGATGGCCCTTCTAATCTTGTTCTCACTATAAATGATTGAATCTATTTCTCTTGCTTATGTTATCCTTGACTATCTTCTCTTCTAACTTCTATATAGAGGTTTCTTTACTCTTTTCTTTAGAGCTTGTAATATTCTTATCTGGTTATTGAAATTTTAATAGCACTTTTAGTTTTACTTATATTTCCTTAAAATCCACCTTGCTTTACTTTACTTATTATTCTACTTTAGCATTCTTAGATGTGTCAAAGTGCTAACAGAGACTATGTTCTTCTCTTGACTATTTACTTTGCTAATACTTTCTTCTTTTGCTATTTCACTTTGTTATTCTCTTTTAGATATAGGAACAAGAGACTCAACCATTTTATTACTGATGTAGGGTGATCTCCAAGATTAAAATTCACACTATTCTATTCTCTTGAATACTTACAACCATCAATAATTTAACTTCTTAAAAATACACTTAAACAATTTTAAGTTTACAACATTCTCTACCTTGTATATGGTTCCATACTTATTTTCTTCCAATAGTTCCTTTGATCCTTAATTATTTCCCACTTTCTCAGTTTAATTCTAAGCATTACTTCTCTATTTATTAATTTTATGGAATTATTGTTGGATGGCAATGATTGTCCCAAACCTTATATAAACACCTTTGCTAGAATTCTTCTATTTTTCTCTTCTTTTGCTCTTAAAGATATCTTCTTGTCTTCAATATTGTTCTTCTAGATTTTATTCTTTATCTTGACTGAATATGCTTCCTTTTTTAGTTTCAATTATTCTTTCTTTAATGCTATTGTAATGCTTCACTTGCTTTCAATATTACCCTTGTGGCATTCACTTCAAATACTACCTTACTCTTTTACTATTATGTATCTTCTAAATTTGCTGTCCAATGTGGACTGCCATAATACTTCCTATGATGTGCTATATGCTATCCTTTAACTAGGACTATCCTCAAGGTTTTATTTTATCTTTAAGTCTCATGAAATATTCTTCTACCTTCAAGTTTGCTTTATTTATCAAAATTTTCAATATGACCACTTTCTTGGGTCTCTTAATCTACCTTTAATGGGAATTTTCCAAGTCTCATTTTTCTTCTTCTATGGGATATCCTTTCTCTTGGGTCTCCTTAATCTTGTCAATATCAAGGTCTATATTCAAGACCTAAAACTATGCTATAGATTACCTTCTATTATGAATTTATTCTTGGAATAGGTAAACTCAATCTATATATCAAGGTCTATCTTTGAGACTTGAAATACTTATCAAGATCTATATATAAAATTTAATTGTAACTCAAACCAATCCTTGCATGAAGAAATATCATAACTTTCTAGAAATCAAATATGAAAGTCTTCTCTATCCGTTGGAGGAAGCTTCTCAAATTTTGAAGATCAATTTTTATTGCAACAAAACTTAGATAACATTTTCTAGCAATAATATAAAACTTCTATAAAACCTTTTAATAATATAAAGCAAAATAGCAATGACCAAATTTTCTTCTTTGAGTTGGTTCTCTAAAATCTACCTCTTTAAATATTCACTGGTTTTCCTTCAACCTAGTGGTATTAAATTCTTGCCTTCACTGGTTTTTCTTCAACATAGTGGAAATACTATCTTCTCTAGTTTTTCTTATCTAGAGGTAATATCCTCAACTTCACTAGTTTTTCCTTATCCAATGGAAATACTTGTCTTCACTGGTTTTTCTCTTAGCTAGTGGAAATGTCCTTAGAATATTTGCAACTTTTAAAAACCTATGCAAGAAAACTTGTTGTGGCTTTGATACCACTGATAGATTTTGATGCTCAATACTTAAAGTAAATAACCACAAAATCAAATATAAAGTTGCAATATAAAATAATCAACAATGATAATAACTCACACAAGTATAACTCATAAATAACTTTAGAAATACTCAAAATAATCACTTGAAAATGCTCACAAAAATACTAAAAATGATATAGAATAAAGGTCTACTAATGCATGCTATGTGCAATGCATTTTTGATAACAATTACAATGATTTATCACAAATATATAATAGTATGTGACTCTTCATATAAAGCATTCTTGACATTCACTCTCCTTTTAAACTCTTCACTTTCCTATTCTAAAGATACATGTGCACTCTTACATAATGGACACTTGTGCACATCCACACTCACAATGCTTGCATACTTAATTACATGAAACTTGTACCTTTCATACATATTATTACATTGCATGAAATATAATATCACACTCTAATCTAAGATACACCTAATATAATATTGTACCAAGATGGTACATTATCATATACCAAATAATGTAATATTCTCCAACACAAACTAGAAGGAATAATAGAAAATATTCTTGTAACAATTATGTCATAGGAATATCCAGTTGATTTTTTGGTATTACAACCCCAAACTATTGTGAATGGTTACCCAATAATTTTAGGATGACCTTGGATTTCTACGATAGTTGCATTTATTTATTTTAGGTCAAGAAATATGACCATTTCTAATGGAACTAATTCATGACCATTTCTAATGGAATTTGTTCAAAGAAAATTTCCTTATATCCTCCAACAAAACCTTCAATCAAATTCTTTGGTAACTTATGGTTTTATTAATTGGATGAATAAAATGAAGAGAACATTTCAACCTTAGCGACCATAGTTGTAAATAATCATTTAAAGGAATTAGACCCACTAGAAAGAGTTATATTTGAGGATGATATGATTCTACTCAATAAGTTATATGACTCAAGGCTTGAAGATGAACCCGTTACTATCCATAGATTATTATGGAAGGACAAAGATCAAGAGTTTGAGTATTTATTTTCCAACCCAATATAGGATAACTCTTTTAACTTGCTACATGGATGACATTACCACCCCCTCTCATATTTTCATTGCCCTATATCAAATTTGATTCCTTCAAGGATTACTTTTGATAAAGAATCTAGAAATTTCCATTCTCTATTGCCACACCATTATCCTATTAAATCTTTGGTTAACAATTTTGAAGGAATCAATTCAATGCATCCTAGTACAAAAAAAATTGAAAAACAACCAGGAAATTTTTTAAATATCAATAGTTGGTTGTATAATGACCCAAAAGAAAAATTATTTGATGTACTAAGCCAACATCCCAGTGATTTCATATGAGAATACAAAGATATGACAATATTTCATCTAGATATATGTACTCATAATATTTATACTAAGGATGTTAAACCTTTAAGACAACCCCAAAGGAGATTGAATCTTGCTCTACGAGACATTGTTAAAGATAAAACTAAGAAATTATTTGAGGTGGAATTTATTTATCCTATTTCTAATAGCCGATGGGTTTCTACATTAGTTATAATTCCTAAGAATAATGGAAATATCCACGTGTGTGTTGACTATAATGAATTGAATAAATCCACATGCAAGGACCACTCTCCATTACCATTTATTAATCAAGTGTTAGATACACTCACCCAAAAAAATATTTTTTTATTCTTGATGGATATAGTGGATACAATAAAATCTAGGTTGCTCTTGAAGATCAAGAGAAAACAACTTTAATTTATCCATGACAAAAGTTTGCTTATCGAGTTTTACCTTTTGAATTTGTAATGCCTAAATAACTTTCTAACAAGCTATCCTTGCTATATTCTTTGACTTGACCAACAATTGCATTGAAATCTACATGGACGATTTCATAGTATGTGGCAAGACTTTTGATGGAACTCTAGATAATATTGATAAAGCATTAACCTACTATTAAACCTACAATTTGATCTTAAATCATGACAAATATTTCATGATGATGGATAAAGGATTGTCCTTGGAAACCATATCTCATCTAAATGAATATAGGTAGATCCTAAAAAGATAAATATTATTAAAAACTTACCTCCATATAAAACTCAAACATATGTTAGAAGCTTTTTAGATCATATTGATTTTTATCATCATTTTATCAAGAACTTTAGTAAAATCACAAGCCCCATGTATATCTTATTGACTAAAGATTCTAAATACAAATGGATGGAAAGGTATCAAATTGCATTTGACACACTAAATAAGAAATTGACCACTTCATCTGTATTATGAGGTCTAAATTAGAAACAGCCATTTCACATCCTAAACGATGCATAAAATACTACAATTGGGGAAGCTTTGGGTCAAGTAGAAAATGGAGAACATTATGCTATTTATTACATTAGTAAAAACTTGACAAGAGTAGAGAAAAATTACACTACCAAAAAGAAATTCTTAGCAATGGTGTATACCATCAATAATTTTTCCACTATGCCAAGTTTTTGTTCATATTGATAATGCTGCAATCAAATACCTCATGCACAAACCATTGGTTAGTGGGTGAATAATACAATGGTCATTGCTACTATAAGTGTTTGACATAACTATAGTCAATAAAGTAAGTAAAGCTAATGTAGTAGCCAACTTCTTGTCAAGATTAAACATCATAGGTGGATATGAGCTTGTAGAGGATTCCTTTATTGATGAATGATTATCTGCAATCTTAGTAAAAACACCATGGTTTGTTGATATTTCTAACTATCTAGCAATAGGAAAGATTCCTCATCATTTTACTTAGGGAAAAATGATGGTTTATCAAACAAAGTTCATAATTCAAATAGATTAATGGTCTACTATTTAAATATGGATATGATTAAATTTTACATCAATGTATTCAAAAATATGAGGTGTATGACATCCTTTATGAATATCATAATGAACCAATAGAAGGAAATTATTCAATAAAATGAACCATTCAAAAGTTTTGGATGTAGGATATTATTGGCCATCACTTCATTGAGATGTAAATAAATACGTGTGGCATTGTGAATCATGCCAAAGAATGGGTAAACCAACTACAACAAATGAAATAAATTTACAACCTCAAGTGGTTTTAGAACTATATAAAATATAAGGGTTAGATTCTATTGGATCCATTGACCTACCTTCTCAAGAAAACAACACATTCTAGTGTGTACTAATGATATGACAAAGTGGATCAAAGCATGTGTGTTTAAACATGCTCATGAAGAAAAGGTAGCTAATTTTATATATACCCAATTTTTTTAATGATTTGGTGCTACATATTCTATTATTTTAGGTCAAGAACCTCAATTTACATCTAAGGTCATAGAAGCATTTACCAAATTTTATGAGATCAAACATAAGAAATGATTACCTTATCACCCTTAAGCAAACAATTTAGTAGAAGTCATAAATAGAAAATTAGAGAACATAGTAATGAATATAGTGGCTTCTCATAGGAAATATTGGATGAATAGGTTACCATAGTATGTATGGATATAAAATAACTACATGAAAATCTAGAATAGGATTCACATCTTACAAATTGGTCTATGGTAAGAAATCTATTTTTCCAATCAAATTTGAGTTACTAACACTTTTTACATATTTAGAAGTAGCATTGAGTTGTCATAGGTTCAACAAGAGAATATTTTATAACTAAATGCATTGGATGGAATTTTATTGGAGGTACTTCACCAAATGGATGTTATTTAACAAAAAAAAATAAGGCATGATAGTCACATTAAGAGCAACAAATACAAAGTAGGTTATTGGGTATTGTTGTTTGATTCTCGCTATATTGATTTTCCAAGCAATCTATAAATTTAGTGGCTAGGACCTTACAAAATTAAAAAAGTGTTTGAGAATGAAGCTGTTTGAATTTATCATATTGATGATTCAAGGAGAAAATTGGTGGTGAATGGACATCATTTATGATTGTACCATAAACCACTTACTAAGGTGGAATTTGCTAAATAATTTCTTTCATAGTCAAACTTATATGCCGTAGAAGAGGATTATTCTTCTAACATAGATTCATAATGATTATATCTTCATAATATGTTAAGAAAATGATGATTTGATAGTGAAAACCTCTTTGAGACACAATAAAATTAAGGCTTACATGAAAACCGATTTTTGGCTTGTTTTCCTTACAAAAATAATTCCTAGTATTTATGAAATTCTAATGACTGTATCTATGCACTTTTTAGATTTTAAGACTCATAAGTATGTAATATGCAATGTGTCCAAAATATGCATGGAACCTTTCTAACAATAAGTTATGCATTTTCTTTGACTTTACTATCATTTGACTTTAATGTTACAAAATTTAGGATTAATTTATTAGCATATATATGCATATATAAAATGGCAAAATGGTATTCCAAAAGAAAATTTGGAACACCCTTGGTTATGTTGGACCCAATACTAATTTTATTTGTAATGAGCAATTGATTGCACTAAAACAAGATGCATCTGGATAGGTGCTATAACAAGATGCTCAAGAACAAACTAAAAAACAAGGTGAACAAGAAATAGATTCAAAGCAAAAGACTATAATACTTAGGGTTCCAAAGTGGTATAATGCATCAAATCAACTTAAGACAAATCCACAAATGATTTTTAAGTAGGTCATTATTGAAACAATGGATATCAAATATTCAATGGAAATAACACAAACTAAACCCTTAAAAAATCCAGATCTGAGACCAACTATTTTTATTCCATAGGGTATGGTTACACTAGATAATCATAATATAGAAGTCTCAATATGGATGAGGCGATGTCATTACTTAGAAATATACCTTAAGATAGTTAGATCCTTGGAGTAGTGGAACAAGAAGTAGGCTAAAGAGATAGCCAATCTTAAGGCTAAGGTTAGGGACCTATACTATATTGTAGACAAGGTGGTTCATTGTAGGTCACCTAATAGAATTTATCATATTTTTGAGAGAACAATATTATAGGTAGAAAGTAATGAGTATTAAATCTAATCTCCCATATGATTTAACCTACTAAAAATTTTTGTTGAAGCATTTTTGCATATTGTAGTAGAGCAGAAAGACTTGTTATGCAAATTTTATTTGCACAAATTTGCACTTTTGGATGATGTGCAATTTTGATGTCATATTTATACTGGTGATGTTTAGTTATGAGAATTCACCTCTACCATGTGTAATCAACTGTAGTGGTAGGAAAGGGTGCAATAGTGTAAGTCAAGTGAAATGGGACCTAGTTTATTGATACATCATGATTAGCCTAACCCAAGGGCTCTTTGGTACACATTACTCTCTTATGGGTAATGCAACTGTCAGAGAGGTATTTCTATCATATCCATGCAAGTGTAAAAAATTTCAAAAATTTATATAGGTATAACTTTGATAGGGTTCGAGCAACATGTAGGTAGAGATGGGATGAAATACCTATAAGTTTGAAGAAAAGGGAGTCCATTTCACCAACAAATTTGATGTGGTCCAATAATAGGGTAGTGGCAATGATTGAGGTAATTAGAGCACTACAACATGAATGGATAGGTCTAAAATTTTGACCACCTACTATGATCACTCTTGCTCCATATTATTTTGAGACTAGGCTATAGTAAAAATATTATTTCTAGGAATGGTTATTAGAGATTCAAGAAATTAAAGGATACCAATCTACAACAAAGAGATTTTGGAGCAGCCTTTATAAGGAACTGGATATGCATGCAACTTTGGCCAGATAGAATGCATGCAAACATGCATTGGAATCAGTGGGAAGGAATGATGAGGATGTAAAACTGCATTATTTTTCAACAACCTAACTTTTTTATTGTCCATTTTGATTAAATTAATATAGTATGTGCCAAACATTAGTCATTATTTATGTTAATATTGGTGTTGAATGAAGCAAATAAGTTAATATGTTTGCTTTAGCTATTTTAAATTGGTTTTTGTATGTTTTAAGGACTAATTGCATGGTTTATTCTTAGTTGAAGGATAGAATAAATTAATAATAAATTTATAGAATTTTGGAAAATAAATCAGTAAAGTTGAAGTGTTTGGCAAACCATTGATCCAAAGTTTTAAAATTTTTTTTTACGCTTAAGTTTTGAAAATTAGAGTAATCTGGCACCAACTGTGCACCAAAATAATATGAGAACTAGTTGGGCACTAGAATATCTTAGGCACCAAAATAATAGGGCATCAGTACTATGCTAGAATAGTAGGATGTGGAACACTCCAAAATACCTATGCATGGGAAGAAACAAAAAACCATGTGGTCAACTCACCTTGAAAGCATCTTGTCAAGGATCTGAGTCATAAAATTTGATTTTATGCTAACCAACAACATTGGTGTGAATCTGTGACTATGTGTAAGAATATGGATGTTGACCTACCATTTATTTTGGAGTTGCTACTATTTTATCGCACTAAAATAAAATGCAACTACATGATGACAAGGAGATTGATGCATGTAAAAAGAGTAGAACACTGGAAATATCAGATTTATTTCAAACCAATCAACAAAAAAATTGTAGAAGTTTGGATGACATCTAACCATGTCTATTATTACAATTTGATTAGTTAGATTTAACATGCAGACCTATGTATTAAATTAAAAGATAAATTACTACCTAAAATAAATGTTGTTAGTAAGCTAAATAGTTAGAAGCTCAACTATAAATAATAATATATGCTTAGTAAGCTCAAAAATAGTAGGTAAAGCATTCTCCACTTCTTGCTCAACCTGTGGCCAACCCCAATAATAGTAGACAAGAAACATCTGTCTATATGGTTGGATCAAAATATTCAACCATTCTTAATGTCATTGACTATGACAACATCCAATTACATTTAGGAAAAATACTTCCTAACCCTAATCTACATATCATTATAGAAATAAGAGTTAAGGGAAATTAAGAACCACATACACCTAAGAAACAACGACAAGAAAAAGAAAATTCTCAACAAAATGATTCTTTCTTTTCATCAAAGAAAGTACCTTATCCTACATGATTCAAAATAACAAAAAAAGTTTCTTCAAAATCTGAATTGGTAAAAGAGTTAAAATGTTTAAATATTAAAATCTCTTTACTACAAGCTATTAAAGATAAACCTATGATGATCAAAATTTAGGAGATGGCGGGAGTGAGAGCGGGAGCAGGAGCGGGAGCAGGACTAGGAACAGGTTCAGAGACTGGTGTAGGTTTCTAGGCGAGAGCGGGATCGAGATCGGGATCGGGCACGTCAGGGCCCGGACCCGGGCCCGCATGGCCCTCGATGGGCCCAGAGGAGGGCTCAGAGACTGAGCAGAATGGTGGCCAGGGTGGGGACGACATCTTGGGCCCGGGCCCTCAGGCCAGCCTCGATGCGAGCGCAGGCCTAGGGAAAAAGCCTCCAGATCCTGGGCAGGGTTCTGTCCCGGGCGGGCCCAAACCCTCCTATCAACAGATCTTGGCTGGCACCAGGGCCCATCCTCGGGCCCTGGGTCTAGGGCTTTCCCTCGAGGGCACTCACATTTCTATTCAAGAGGAGGTCTACTCCTCCTTTGTCGCTGGATCCTCTGTCTCCCTGGTTGGGAAATTCTTGGGAGGGCGACCAGACATGGAAACCGTCCGTAGATGGGCGGCTTCCAAATGGAAGGTTTCTGGGCATATTCAGCTGGTTGCCCTTACCAAGGGATTCTTCATCATCAAACTAAATAACAATGATGACGTCGAAAAGATCCTGTCGGGCGGGCCCTGGTTTCTGGGATGCAAAAGCCTCTTCCTCAGGCGATATGGAGCTGACTTCCACCCCAGCACCCAAAGCATCAACTTCGCCCCAATCTGGGTCCGGCTCCCAGACCTTCCCTTCCACCTGTGGCACGAAGACGTCCTAAGACTTATTGCTCAGTCGGTCGGGGACCTGGTGGCCTTCGACCCCGCTACCAAGGCAGGATCCCGAATGGTTCATGCCAGATTTTGCGTCAATGCAAATCTCGAATCCGAACTTCCCTCTTCTGTGACCATCTCTTCTGGGTCCTTCTTTTGGCGCCAATCCCTGATTTACAAAAATAAACCTACTTTCTGCCCCCTCTGCTGCACTCAGGGTCACCTCCCCCACCAATGCCCTGTATCCAAAAAGGTTGATGGCCCTCTCCCCAAACTCCCTTCCCGATCAGGCCGGGCCCCGTCCCGAGGGCCCCCTCATGACGGCCTCAGATCCTAGGCCTGGACCACCAAGGAGGCCTCCCCTTCTATCCCAAAGGATTCCCAAGTGGGCCCTGGCCTGGAGGACGGTCTTCCCCAGGTTTCCCCTTCCGTTGCTCCCTCCCCTGGGTCATCTTTCGGGGCCCCGATCCTAGGTTCTCCCTCCCCGCTCGATGCGAATCCCTCCCTATAGGCCCCTACTGGCGCCCCCCTAGGTCTACGAGCCGCCCAGGCTCTTTTCCCCGTCGGCTCCCACCTTCCCATCTTCCTCTGTCGGGGTTCCCTCCTCCCCCCCACCCCCGCTATCCCCCCTCGACCCCCTCCCGGCCCTCTCGGTGGTCTCTGCTGGGCTTCCCCCCTTGGAGTGCGGATCCGAGAGGTCAGATGAAGAGGTTGAAGGTAGTTCTCCATCCGGGCCCGATGAAGTCAGCCCCAAGATGACCCGAAGTAGGACTTTCGCCATAGACTTTGGCAGCAAACTCAAGAGAGGTCGGCCCACCCTGGGCGACCAACGAACAAGGATCACTGAAGATGACATAGCCAATGGCTCCTAGGAAACTCTTTTCGACGTTGCCATGAGCTTCTCCAAGATGGATGCCCTTCGACCCAAAACCCCCGCTCAGGCCGAGAAGGGGGGCAAGCGACCCCACAAGGGTGTCAAATGAAGCTCATCACCTAGAATGTCAGGGGGCTCAATGGTGCCCCCAAGAAAAGGATCCTCGACCAACTCCGTAGGGATCACCGCCCGTCCTTCCTCCTTCTCCAGGAAACCAAAATAGATGACGCTGCTGCCCGACGAGTAGCCCAAGCTACCTGGCGCAACTGCGAGTCCCTGTCTACCCCTGCGGTTGGCTCAGTCGGGGTCTGCTTTGCATGTGGGATCCTCGGTCTTACGAGGGGAGGCTCATATCATCTTCTCCCAGAATAATCAACATTCTGGTCCATTGCGTGAAGTCAAGGCGCTCGTGGATTCTGTCCAACGTCTACGCCCCTAACAACCCTATTGAGAAAGCGGGCTTATGGAAGGAAATCAGCTCGATGAGAGAAGCCTTTGCCCCCCTCCCCTGGATCTTGGTAGGGGACTTCAATAGTCCCCTATTCCTTTCTGACAAAAGTGGGGGCTCAATGGCTCCAAGAAAAAGCATGGGGGACTTTGGAGCCTTCACCGTCCTCAACGAGCTCATGGACGTCAGCCTGAAAGGAGCCAGGTTCACCTGGTCAAACAGAAGAGCGGGAGCAAGCCATATCCAGGTCAGGTTGGATAGAGTGTTCCTATCCAAGGAAGCCCTTCCCCTGTTTGCTGATGCAACCTTGTTGGCCCTCCCTAAAATCGGGTCTGACCACAGCCCCCTCCTCCTCGAAACCGATCATCGCTCCTCCCCCAAGCGGCCCTTCCGGTTCGAGTCCATGTGGCTGCATCATCCCAACTTTAGGGCCCAGGTAGGCCACTGGTGGGCTCCCCCTATCCCTGGGCGCCCCGCTGAACAAGTCTACCACAAGCTGAGATGCCTCAAAGAGCAACTCAAGGTATGGAATAGAGAGGTGTTCGGTAACATCTTTGAAAACAAAGCGGCAGTTAAGAAAAAACTCGAAGACCTTGAGCTCAGATTTTAGGCAGGCTCCCAAGACCCGGGGACCAGGGAAGAGGAACGCCTAGCCCTCAGCGAGTATCATAACATCCTGGCCAGGGAAGAAACATTTTGGAGGCAGAAGTCGAGAGCCCTGTGGCTCCAAGATGGCGATGCTAACACGAAGTTCTTCCACACGTCGACTCTCAAGAACAGGGGCTCTAATAGAATTGCTGAGTTGGTGGGTAGTGATGGCAAAATTATCAAGGAAGAAGAGGACATTCGGACTGAAGCCACCAACTTCTTCCAGGAGCTCCTTGGCGATAGCCCCCCCATGTCCTCAAAAGTGGCAGACTCCCTTCTGGAACATATCCCTACTTCAGTCTCGGCCATGGCAAATGAGATGCTTGTGCAGCCCCTGTCTGACTCTAAAATCCATGCTGCCACCTTTTCCATGAAGGCTGAGGCAGCCCCGGGCCCGGATGGGTTTCCCCCCTGATTCTTCCAATCCTTTTGGGACATCATTGGGCAAGAAGTGTGTGCTACCATCCGAGACCTCCAGACTGCCAGCTCCATCCCCAGAGGTATTAACTCCACCTTCATTGCCTTGATCCCCAAGTCCCAGGTAGCCAGATCCCTCTCAGATTTTTGCCCCATTAGCTTGTGCAATGTCCTGTACAAAATCTTGACTAAATCCATGGCCTCCCGCCTCAAGGATATCCTTCCCCTGATCATTGCCCCCTGCCAGGGAAGCTCGGTCAAAGGCAGACTGATCACAGACGGAGTTATAATCATGCACGAGGCCATCCACTCGGCCTTCCTTTCCAAAAAGGCCTCCTTTCTGCTCAAGCTGGATATGAACAAGGCCTTTGATAGAGTCGACTGGGAGTTCCTTTCCAAGGTCCTCCTTAAGTTCGGGTTCCACCCCTCCTGGGTCAGGCTCATCAGCAACTGTGTGTCCTCCCCCTGGTTCTCTATCCTCATCAACGGATCCCCTATCGGGTTCTTCCCCAGTTCTAGAGGCCTTCGACAAGGTGACCCCCTATCCCCGATCCTCTTCATTATCCTGGCTGAGGCCCTGGGACGCACCATCTCGAGTGTTGTTTCCCGTAGACTCATTTCGGGCATCAGGCCTACGTCGGGCCTACCCCCTGTGTCCCATCAGCAGTTCATGGACGACACCATCCTCGCCACCTCAGCTTCGATCCCTCAAGCCAAGGCCCTCAAGAAAATCTTGACCCTGTACGAGGAGGCGGCCGGGAAGAAAATTAACCTCCGAAAAAGCAATATTTTCTTCATCCATACTCCCTTGGCTAGGCAAATCAGAATTGGGCAAATTCTGGGTTGTACCCCCGGTTCCCTTCCCTCCTCTTACCTCGGGCTTCCCCTGTTTACAGGTGCATCCTCCAAGGCCCTGTGGGGCGGGATGATAGAGCGGATTCAGAGGAAGTTGGCCCCCTGGAAAGGTCACCTCCTCTCTCAGGCTGGCAGAGCCACCCTCTTGGCGGCGGTCCTTCAAAGTATTCCGATATATTTCATGTCAGTCTTCAGAATCCCGGCCTCCATTGCAGCCCACATCGAACAAATTTAGAAACGCTTTCTCTGGTCGGGTAGCGAAGATAAGAAGAGGATTCCCCTGGTCTCCTGGCCCCTGGTCTGCCACCCCAAAGGCGAGGGAGGGATCGGTCTCAGGCGGGTGACCCTCATGAACAAGGCCCTCTTGTCCAAGCACGCCTGGAAGGTGTTCACCAACGCCCCTGATGAGTGGGTCAGCATCGTGCATAGGAAATACTGCCATCATCACCCCTTCCTCAGTGAATCTCAGCCCCGAGATGGATCAGCCTTCTGGAAATCCTTGATCTCCACCAAAGACATTATTCGAAAAGGGACCAGATGGATCCTCGGGGACGGAGCCAAGATCGACTTCTGGGAAGACAGGTGGATCCATGATGAGGCCCTGACTGCTGACAGAGATCTCCTCATCCTCAAACCAGGGCTGGCGGACAGAGGGCCCAGAGTTTTGGCCTATCTTTCCTAGAACCAGGGGCGGGTTACTTGGAAACCCATCCTGAACCCCAGGCACCCGCTCCAAGCTTCCAGGCTTCAGCGCCTCCTCAAGGTGACTGTTATTCCGTCCTCCGGAGGAAATGATAGATGCGTTTGGCATGGCACTCCCAGTGGCGTATTTTCTATCAAATCTGCCTACAACCTTCAAAGAGTCCCTGACGAGGCCCCCTTTCCAGCCTGATAGGTGTGGGCCAAGAAGTTGATCCCCAAAATCAGCCACTTCATCTGGGCGGCCATCCAAAACAAGATCCTGACTATCGAGAACCTGATCAGGAGGGGCTTTCAGATCCCGAATAGATGCTTCCTCTATTGTGCTTCCTAGGAGTCCACTAATCACCTCTTTATCAGATGTCCCTTCTCTTCTGAAGTCCTGGGCCTCATCCTTTCCCAATTCTCTATTCAGTGGGTGGCCCCCAACTCCATCTCTGACCTCCTATCTCAGTGGCCCAACCCCTTTGCCCATCCTTTCATCCACTTCCTCTGGGGCTCCTGCCTTCCTCATCTGCTTTGGCAACTCTGGCTTGAGCGCAACAGCAGAGCCTTCTCCTCCCCGACCCGTTCCCCCTAGTGGATAGCGACCAAGGCGGTGTCCTTCGCCCTTGAGAATTCTCGCTCCATCCCCTTGATCGAGGCACCCCGATGGCTGGGCGAGGCCACCCTCCTATCCTCCCTCGGAGTTCAGCTTCCCCCCTCGGTCCCCCCTCGCCCCCTCCCATCGATCTATGACGAGGTGGACTGCCCCCCTCGATGGGTCAAACTTAACTTTGACGGAGCTTCTAAAGGGAATCCCGGGCCCTCTAGAGTGGGCGGGGTCATCAGAGACTGTCACGGGGCCCTGATCGTGGCGTACGCTGCACCGCTTGGCATCCAGACTAACAACTTCATCGAAGCAGCAGCTCTCCTCAGTGGGGTGACCGCCCTCAAGGAGTCCTCCTCAAAAGTCATCATTGAGGGTGATTCCCAAGTTATTATCAAAGCCGCCCGTAGCCCGAGAAACTGCTCTTGGCGCATTCACAACTCCATCCGGGAAGTCCTCACCATTCTCCAAGGACTCCCCGACCACGCCTTTCGGCATGTGTACAGAGAAGGCAACAGGGCTACCGATTTCATGGCAAATCAAGCCATCTCAGCTGAAGACTTCACCACCTGGACCATGAACTTCCCTGAAGCTCTGGTCCAAATAGCTTCGCAAGACTATCCTAGCAATGATGAGGGCCCTGGTGCTTAGCCCGCCCCGAGTCGGGGCCCTAAAGTTTCACTGTCATGCCTCACCTATCTGCTCCGCCATGTCGACTGGCCCCTGTCCTCCTCTTGCTCGTGAGCCGGTCATCAAGATCCCCCTCACGGTGCCAAGTGTCATCGGCCACGTCAGACGATCGGTTCATCCCGGCCTAGATTTGTGAAGCTCCGCTGGCAGATTTGGCAAGTCCACGTCAGAGTGCGCGTCGGCCCATTCCGACCTTCCCGCCTTGGATGCCATGCCATCGGATTCCCATGCTACGTCAGTTCACCCGTGGCTCTATCCCGTGAGGTCCCCTCAAGTTGATCCCCCGCTCAGATTGCGCCATCTAGAGCGCTGGCATTGGCCCTTCTCCCCTGCCCCGCATGGCAGCCATCAGCCGTGCCCCCTCAGCCCCTCCCACCTCGCGTCGCCCCCTGCCCCTAGCGCTCCTTCCCAACGCCGGTGGCCCTTCCCCTCCTCTGCGCCCCCTACAAGTTTTTAAACCTGTCGCGCGCAGAGTTCTCCCGCATTCTTGTCTGCTTCCCCCTCCCCCTGTCCCCGCGTCTCTGGTCAGGCCACCCCTGTTTCCCCTGCCCCTGGGCTGTCAGTTCGCTCCTCATGGCTGCCAAAGCCATCTTCCTCGAGCCTTCCTCGCTTGAATTGAGCGAGTCGGCCAGGCTATTTTCCAATGCCAAGAAATATACCCCTTTCTTCAGCAAATTCGTAGGGGCCGACGAAGATATTACCCAAAGTTTTTTGGATACCTGGAATGATGGTGAGGTCAAAGTGAAGGGTCTCCACTTCAAAGTGACCAAAGAGTTTCTGACGGAGGTTACAGGCCTGCATCATGAGGAGAAAGGCAGAGTCGTCAGATGGGATAAGCACAATTGGGAGGAGGAGCTGTCCCGCTTCCCGGAGTAGCAGTGGGATAAGGCCAATATTTTTTGCACCAACCTCCCGGCCCCCTTCGACGAGGCCATCATCCCGGTGATGCAGTACATCACCTACGACGATCCGGACCAACGGCTGTACAGTTTCCACCTTAGCTACTTCAACCACCTCCGTGGAGCCACGTTGGTCAGCACCCCTCGGTTCCTTCTATACTCCCTGAGCCTTTCCATCGATCGAGCTCGCAGGAGCCACTCCCGACCCTCCCACCAAGGCCTCATGGCTGTCCTGTATAGGCATGCCCTAGCTAACCAGCCGTAGCTTCACTGCATCCCTCCCCTGTCCACTGTCCCCCCTGAAGCGGCTCACTCCCCCGGTGCTTCTCCTGCAGCTTCTAAATCCAAGGAGACCCCCTCCCCCGAAGCCTCCCCTTCCCCGAAGCGGCGCAGGCCCACCCGAAAGTGCAGAACTCTAGCCCAGGGCCCAGGCGGGGCCCCGCCTCCTGGTGCCAGTCGTAAAGGCCCGCCCCCAGGCAGCAGTAGGGCTACTGGCAGCACCAAGAAGGCCAAGGTGGAGGCCCCAGAGCCCATCGAAGTCAGCTCTGACTCCGGCAGTAGGCTACAGAACTTGGCAATCAGGGCCCTTCTTGACACTACGATTGGCTCCCTGACCGCGTCCGCCAAAGCGGCTTCCTCAGCGGCCAATGCCCTGGCCGAACTCCGACGCAGGCTGGGCGATGGCCCTGATAGGGAGTGGAGCTGATCTGACAGGGTGGGCCCCGTCCAGGCCAGGCCCGGCTGCAGGGCCTCCCGGAGTGACGGCGTGCAGTTTTTGCGATATTGGCGTTTGTCGTTTTACGGCTTTTCCTTGTTTTGGTGGCCACAGGCCAAATTTTGTTGTTCTGTTTCTTAGTTGGCCTGATTTTTGTAGGCACCAGGGCCCTGGGCCCCGGATCGTTGCCCAAGGGCGCAGCCCCGATTTTTAATCTTAATTTCAGCCTCGGCTTTCTATGTAACTAAGGTTTTGGGATCCTTCTTTAAAAAACCCGCTGTAAATATATTGCTACTTATCAAAAAAAAAAGATAAACCTATGATTAACAATACTTTTTTTTGTGAAATTTGCATTAAGAAACAAGGAAGAAAAAATAAAGCATATCCTAAAACCATACATGTGGATGGAAAATTAGCAGACCTCCTTGTAGGCTAAACTTATTCCACCAAAGTATGGAGATCCAGGAAGCCTAGTAGTCACAGTAACCATAGGGTCACTTCAGATATCTAATGTTCTAATTGACCTAGGGGCAACTATTAATGTTATGACAAAGGATACAATGCAAAATTTATATTGAACCAATCTTAATCCTACATCTACAATATTGTAAATGGTTGATCAATTGATCACAAAACTAGAAGGAATAATAGAAAATATTCCTTTAATAGTTTTGTTATGGGATATCCAACCATTTTTCTAGTATTACAACCTTGAACTACTATGAATGGTTACCCAATAATTTTGAGAAGACCTTGGCTTGCTATGATAGTTGCTTTTATTGATTGTATGTTAGGAGATATGACCATTTTTAATGGAATTGATTCAATTTTTTTTCTTATATCCTCTTGCAAAACCTTCAATCAATTTTTTTGGTAGCTTATGGTTTCTTGAATCAAATAAAGGAAATGAAGAGAATATTTCAACCTTAGCCACCATAGTTGTAAAAGTTTACGTAGAGGAATTAGACCCTCTAGAAGGAGTTATCTTTGAGGATGAGACTATTCTACTCAAAAAGTTATATTACTCAAGGCTTGAAGATGAACCCCTTACTTTCCATCAATAATTATGGAAGGACGAAAATCAAGAGTCTAAGTATTTGTCAACTATCCTGATACAAGAAAACTCTTTTAACTTACCACATGGATGACATCACCACCTCCTCTCATATTTTCATTACCCTATATCAAATTTGATTCCTTTAGGGATTAATTTTAATAAAGAAACAAAAAAAATCCATTCTCTATTGCCACACCATTATCCTCTTAACTCTTTAGCTAGCAATTTTGAAGGAATAAATTCAATTCATCCTGGTACAAAATAAATTGAAACACAACCAATATTTTTTTGAATATCAATAGGTGGTTGTATAATGACAAGGAAGAAAAAATGTTTGACATACTAAACAAACATCCGAATGCTTTTGTATGGAAATACAAAGATACGACAAGAATTCATCTAGATATATATACTCATCATATTTATACTAAGGATGTTAAACCTGTAAGACAACCACAAAGGAGATTGAATCTTACTCTAGGAGATATTTTTAAAGATAAAATTGAGTAATTATTTGAGGTAGGATTCATTTATCTTATTTTAATAGAATATGGGTTTCCTCATTAGTTATCATTCCAAATAAGAATGGAAATATGTGAGTGTGTGTTTACTACCATGAATTGAACAAATCCACATGCAAGGACCATTTTTCATTACCATCTATTGACCAAGTGTTAGATGCACTCATAATTTTTTTTTAAATTGCTCGATGGATTTAGTGGATACAATCAAATTGAGGTTGCTCTTGAATATCAAGAAAAAATAACTTTTACTTGCCCATGGGGGAATTTTTATTATCAAGTTTTAACTTTTGGACTTTATAATGCCCCAATGACTTTGCAACAAGCTATCCTTGCTATCTTATCTGAATTGACCAATGATTGTGTTGAAATATACATGGATGATTTTACAGTACGTGGGAAAACTTTTGATGAAACCCTAAAAAATCTTGATAAAGTATTAACCTATTGTGAAACCTATAATTTGACCCTTAATCTTGAGAAGTGTTTCATGATTATGGATGAAGGCATTGTTCTTGGAAACCATATATTGTCTAAAGGATTACAGGTAGATCCTAAAAATATAGAGATTATCAAAAACTTACCTCCACCTAAAACTCAAATAGATGTTAATAGCTTTTTGGATCATATTTGTTTTTATCATCATTTTTTCAAGAACTTAGTACAATTGCAAGACCCATGTATATATTATTGACTAAATATTCTAAATACAAATGGATGGAAAAGTTTCAAATTGCATTTGACATATTAAATGAAAAATTGACCACTTCACCTGTGTTATGAGATATAAATTAAAAACTTCCATTTCACATTCAAAATGATGCATCAAATACTAAAATCGGGGTAACTTTGGTCCAATTGGAAAATGGATAACATTATGCTATTTATTCCATTAGTAAAAACTTGACAAGAGCAAAGAAAAATTACACCACCAAAAGTGAATTCTCAGCAGTGGTGTATACCATCAAAAGTTTTTACCACTACAATACTAGATACCAAGTGTTTTTTCATATTGATCATGATACAATCAAATACCTCATGAAAAAACCATTGGTTAGTGGATGGATACTACAATGGTTATTACTACTATAGGAGATTGACATAACTATAGTCAATGAACCAGGTAAAGCTAATAAAGTAGCCAAATTCCTATCAAGACTAAACATCACAAGTGAAGATGATCTAGTAGATGATTCCTTTATTGATAAAAAATGATTTACAATATTAGTATAATCACCATGGTTTGTTGATATTTTTGTCTATATATAGGAAAAGTTCCTCATTTTACTCATAGGGAAAAATGACAATTACATAGAGTTCATCATTCGAGTGGATTATGGTCTACTATTTAAATGTGGACCTGATTATGTTTAGCATCAATGTATTTAACAAGATGTATGTATGATATCCTTTGTGCATGTCATGACTAATGAATAAGAGGACATTATTCAATAAAATGCACCATTGAAAAAGTTCTATGTGAAAGATATTATTTGCCATCACTTCATCAATATGCAAAGAAATACATGTGGCATTGTGATTCGTGCCAAAGAATGGGTAAACCAACTACAAAAAATAAAATGCCTTTACAACCTCAAGTGGTTTTAGAACAATATGAAATATGAGGATTATATTTTATTGGATCCATTGACACACCTTCTTAAGTAAAAGAACACATGCTAGTGTGTATTTATTATGTGATTAAGTGTTTCAAAACATGTGATTTTAAATATGCTCATGAAGAAAAGGTAGTTGATTTATTGTATACCTAAATTTTTAATGATTTGGTGCTCCATGTTCTATTGCTTCAGATCAAGGACCTCAATTTGTATCCAAGGTCATAAAAGCATTTAATAAATTTTACATGATCAAACATAAAAATTCATCACCTTATCACCCTCAAGAAAACAGTCAAGTAGAAGATACAAATAGAGAATTAGAGAACATACTAATAAAAATAGTAGCTTATCATAGAAAAGAATAGATAAAAATGTTTCTAGAGGATGTATGGGCCTACAATATTGCATGGAAATCCACCATAGGCATTGAGTAATAGTAGGTACAATAAGAGAGGATTTTATAGTTGAATGTATTGGATGAACTTTTATTTTATGAACTTCATCAAATGGAGGTCATTCAATAGCAACCAAAAATATGGTATGATTATCACATTAAGAGCAACAAATACAAACCGAGTGATTGGGCATTATTGTTTGATTCTTGCTATACTAATTTTATAGTAAAGCTACAAACTTGATGGCTAAAACCTTATGAAAATGAAGAAGTTTTTGAGAATGGAACTATTTGAATTTCTCCTATTGATGATTCAAGGAGGTGATGAATGGACATTGTTTATGAGTGTACTATAAACCACTTACTAAGATGGAATTTTCTCAATAATTTATTTCATAGTTAGAATTATATGTTGTAGAAGAGGCTTCCTCTTCTAAGATAAATTAATAATGAATATATCTTCACCATATATAAAAAATGATGATTTGATAGTAAAAACCTCTTTGAGGCACTATTGAATGAAGGCTTACATGAAAACTAGTTTTTGGCTTGATAGCCTTACAAAAAAAGTTGCTAGGATTTGTGAATCTTTAATGACTACATCTATGTACCTTTTAGATTTTAGGACTTCTAAGTATGTAATAAGAAATGCATCCAAAATATGCATGGAACCTTTCTAACAATAAGGTATATATAATGGAAAAATGGTATTTCAAAAGAAAATTTGGAACACCCTTGGTTATGCTAGAATTAATCTTGATTTACTCTGGAATGAGCAATTGATTGTGTTGGAACAAGATGTGCCAAAATAGGTGTTAGAACAACTCTAGAACAAGGTGAACAAGAAAGAGCATCAAAGCAAAGAACTAAAATATTCAAGGTGCCAAAGTGGCATAACACATTAGATCAACTTGAGACAGAGCCACCAATGATTGTTAAGTAGGCCATTATTGAAATAGTGGATATCATACATTCAATGGAAAGGGAAACACAAACTAAACCCTTGGAAATTCTAGATTTTGAGACCAACTACTGTTATTCCACAAGGTATGGGTATACTAGATAATAATAATGTATCATTCTCAAGATGAATGAGGCAATACCATTACTTAGGACACCTTGAGATAATCAGAGCCTTGGAGATAGCCAGTTTCAAGGCTAATGTTAGGGACCTATGCCATATTGTAAACAAGATGTTTGAGTGCAGATCACCTATTAAAATTTATAGCCTATTTTTGAGAGAATACTTTTACAAGTGGTAGGTAATGAGGATTTTATTTGATCTCCCATATGATTTAACTTTTGCTAAATTTTTTGTTGTAACATTTTTTTATAGTCTAGTAGAGCAAAAAGACTTGTGCAAATTTTATTTGCATAAATTTACACTTTTTTATGATGTGCAATTTCTACCTCGTATTTATACTGGTGATGTTAAGTTATGAGCATTCACCTCTACCATGCGTAATCAACTATAGTGGTAAGAAAGGATGTGATAGTATAAGTCAAGTGAAATGTGACCTAGTCTATTGATACATAATAATTATCCTAACCCAAGGGATATTATTGGTACACATTACTCTCTTATGGGTAATATATCCATTAGGAAGAGGTATTTCTATCATTTCCAAGGAAATTTTTGTAGAGATAACTTTGATAGGGTTCGAGCAACATGTAGGTAGATATGGGATGAAATACCTATAATATTGAAGAAAAGGGAGCCTATTTCATCAACATATTTGATGTGGTCCCATAAGAAGGTAGTGGAAATTATTGAGGTAGTTATAGAACTACAACATGAATGGATATCTCTCTAGTTTTGACCACCTACTATGATCACTCTTGTTCCATATTATTTTGAGACTAGACCATAGCCAAAATATTGGTTCTAGGAATAGTTATCAGAGATTTAGAAGAATAAAGGATACCACTCTACGAAAAATATATTTTGGAGTAGCCTTTATAAGGAAATAGATATGCATACAACTTTGGCAAGGAAAAATGTATGAGGACATGCATTAAAATCAGTAGGGAGGAGTGATGAGGCTACAAAATTGCCTTATTTTTTAAAAGTCTAACCTTTTTATTGTCCATTTTTGGTTAAATTAATATACTATATGTCAAGCATTAATAATTATTTATATTAGTAATGATTTTGAATGAAGTAAATAAGAGAATATTTTTTATTTAGCTATTTTGAATTGGTTTTTGTGTGTTTTAAGGACTAACTGCATGGTTTATTATTATTTGAAGGATAGAATAAATTAATAATAATTCTACAAAATTTTGGGAAAAAATCAGTATAGATGAAGTATTTAGAAGAACATTGCTCCAAAATCTCTTTGAAATTTTTAATGCTTAATTTCCAAAAAATAGAGTATTCTCACACTAGCTATGTGCCAAAATAACCAGAGCATCAACTAGGCACCATAATAGCTAAGGTGTCAGAATAACAAGGCACACATATTGTATTGGAATAGCAGGATGTGGGGTGCTCTAGAATATCTGTGTAGGAAGAAACAATAAATCATGTGGTCAACTTGCCTTGGAAGCATCTTGTCAAGGCTATGAGTCATGGGATTTGAGTTGATGCTAACCAATAGAATATGGATGTTGACTCACCATTTATTCTAGAGTTGCTACTATTTTATCATGTCAAAATAAAATGCAATTGAACGATGACAAGGATCTTGATGCACGCAAATGGAAGTAGGGGAACACATTGGAAACCTTACATTTTTCTAAACCAATCAAAAAGAGAATTGTAGAAGTTTGGATGAATTACCCAAAAAAGTTTGTTGTTACAATCTAATTGGTTATATTGAAGACACATACTTATGTATTAAATTAAAATATATATTACTACATAAAAGAAACCCTGTTAGTAAGATGAATAGTTAGAAGCTCAAATATCTGTGTAAATGCAAACTTGGATTCTGATATACCTTCTCAGGTGGAACTAGCATATGGAGAGTTTCTAAGGATTTAGCCTGTGGAGTATGAGAACAGGCCGATATTTTGTAGCATGTGCAAAACCCAAGGACACCTTCAAGCCCAATGTATGACAATAACTACAAAAAAGGAAGCCACGAGTGAAGGTTTTTTGGGGAACACTAATGGGAGAGGGATCCCAAAGTTTCAAGGACCACATATTAACTTGGAAGGATACAAAAAAGTTAAGAATAACCAGGCTGACCAAGCCAACACAGAACTAGAAAAAATCTAGGAGAAAGGAAAGCAACATAATGAGGGAGGCAAAAATCATAAGGTATGTAATAAATATCCCAGCTTGAACATGTTTGATATCCTAGCAAATATAGAAGTTGAAAAAGAAAACAGAAAGGATAATACCATCAGTGTCAAGTTTCCTAAAACCCTAGACTCCCCATCCAAATTGGGACCATCCACAGTTATGACAAAAATCCCCAAAAGCTATGCTCAAAATGAAGAAAAATTGCCAGGTCATTTCAGTTTAAACATGGAAAAAATAGAGTCAAGAGTTGAAGTTGTGGAAACAAGAGGTAGGAATGTAGCTACTAATCCGGTAGTGGAGCAAATTATCCCTTATCAGACGAGCCCAATGGTAAAAGGTTCTTTGAAGGAAATCCCCCTATTTAGGAACCATATAGGAGAGGTGAAACAAAATAAGACTGAGGATGAAGAGGGAATTGAAAACCCCCAAAATTATGAAGAAGGTTCAAGCCCTAGACTATCACAGTATATGCCCCCTCATTTCAGTACAAAATAGACTAGAAGCACCACCAAGCCTCTGATAGATTATGGAAGTGAAATAAAGAAAGGGAAAATATCTACAGTAGAGCACTAAAGAATAATAATCAATGAATAAATTGCAAACGAAAAGCAAAGAACATTGTTACAACAAGCTATTCCTGGCCAGGATAATAGCAAAATTGATAAACCCCCTTTGGCTCAGGGAAGGGGGTGGGGAAAAATTATCAAACAGTATAAATGAAGGTTCTCTCATGGAATGTGAGAGGCCTAAATGACCCACAAAAACAAAGGATGGTGAAGTATATAAGGAAGGATTGGAATCCTACTATCATTTTTCTTCAAGAAATCAAAACAAATGCGGCACAATCAACACTTAAAGCTAAAAGGATTTGGAAGCAAGGGGAAGTGGCATTTCAATAGGCGAGAGGAGCATCTGGGGGCCTCATGATCTTATAGGATCCTATTAAAATAGAAGGAAGTATTATTCAGGCAAATGAAAGAGTCTTAAGTGTTTATTTCATGATTTTGATACTAATAAGAATTGGATTATGTCAAATGTTTATGCCCCCACCTCTATCCAAGGGCGGTCTGAACTATGGGAGTTTTTGGGGCATTTGAGCCAAGATTTTAAAGACATTCCTTAGGTTATTGGGGGAGATTTCAATACCCCCATTTACCCATATGATAAGAAGGGAGGATCTGGGTTACCCTCAAGGAGCATGGAGGACTTCAATGAATTCATTAACACAAATGAATTGATGGATGTAAGACTAAAAGGAGCCAAATTTACATGGAGTAACAAGAGGATAGGAAGTTAGCTGATTCAAGAAAGGTTGGACAGGTTTTTTTATCCAAGGAAGCTACAACAATGTTTGGTGATTCAGCATTACAAGCCCTTCCTAAACATGCTTCAGACCATAATCTTATTCTATGGGAGGCATTTCAGGCTAACTCCTTTAAAAATCCATTCAGATTTATGTCAATGTTGGTTAAACATCCGGACTTCAAGAAACTTATAGAGGAATGGTGGAAGCAACCTATCCATGGAAGTGCTTCCTTCAAACTATCTCAAAAACTTAAGATGGTGAAAAATAACCTTAGAATATGGAATAAAGAAGTCTTTGGAAATATTTTTGAGAATAAGAGAGCAGTGGGGGAAAAACTGAGAATAATAGAAAGCAAAATCCAAAATGGAACCTATGATGAGGCGACAATGACTGAAGAGAAGGAAACCCTTTGTGAGTTTTATGATATTTTAGCTTGTGAGGAGATGTATTGGAGGCAAAAATCAAAGGAATTATGGCTAAAGGAAGGGGCCTCTAATTCAAAGTTTTTCCATGTTACCACATTGATCAATATAAGCAACAATAATATTAGAAATTTAACTAAGGTGGATGGATCCTCAACTCAAAACATTCAGGAGATCAGGGATGAGGCTGTTAATTTTTTTAGTTCATTATTGGGTGAAGAACGGGCCTGTAATGCCCAAGCAAAGGACTATCTCCTTCAATCCATTCCACAACTCATTGATGAAATGATTAACGAGTCTCTTACAACAAATTTTTTAGACGAAGAGATCAAGGAGGCTTTGTTTAACATGGATCCTGACAAAGCTCCTGGGCCGGATGGGTTTTCACCGCATTTTTTCCAAGTTTGTTGGGATATTGTTGGAGCAGAAGTTATTGCTGCAATCAAGGAGTTCCAAAGTTCAAATCATATTCCAAGGGGTTTCAATTCAAATTTCATTGCTTTGATCCCTAAAGTCCCCAAACCCAAGACAATGGCTGACTTTAGGTCGGTTAGCCTATGTAATATATCCTATAAAATTCTGTCCAAAGTTTTAGCCAACCGTTTGAAGAAATTTCTACCGGTTATCATTGATCCAAGTCAAGTAAGTTCTGTACAAGGAAGATCAATCTTAGATGGAGTTATTACTATTCATGAGGCTCTTCATACAACCGCTTAGACCAAAAAAGCAATCATGGATTTAAAGTTAGACATGAACAAAGCTTATGACAGGATAAATTGGGAATTCCTAGAGGTAATTTTATTAAAATTTAGCTTCAACATGAAATGGGTCAAGTTAATAAGAGAATGTATTTCTAAGCCTTGTTTTTCAATTTTGGTTAATGGGTCTACTACGGGTTTTTTCAAAGCAAATATGGTCTAAGACAAGGATATCCCGTAAGTCCTATGCTATTCATCATCGTAGCTGAGGCCTTGGGAAGAACCATTAAGGCAAAAGCGATAGCTATACTCATATAAGGTATCAAGGCCATGTCGCTAACTACCCCGGTGACACATCAACAATTTGTTGATGATACATTGCTACTGACTTTGGCTTCTGTGGTTGAGGCAAGAAAGATTAAAAATATTCTCATAATGTATGAAGAAGCGACTAGATAGAAAGTGAATTTTGATAAGAACAAACTTTATTTCATCAATACTCCCATTCCTAGGCAAAACAACATAGCAAGGATCATGGAATGTCAGATTGCATCCCTTCCCACCTCCTATTTAGGTCTTCCCCTATTTATGGGGAAACTTGAAGGATCAATGTGGAACATAGTTCTGGATAGGATCCAAAAAAAGCTAGCAGGTTGGAAAGGACATTTGTTATCTCAAGCAGGAAAAGCAGTTTTAACTATGGCTTTACTTCAAAGTATACCCGTTTACTTCATATCAATGTTCAGAGATCCCAACAAGGTGTATCACAAAATTGAGTAGCTTCAAATTATTTTCTCTGGTTAGGGACTGAGGATAAGAAAAGGATCCATTTAGTAGGTTGGAACAAGGTTTGCAAACCTAAAGCTGATGGGGGGTTAGGATTGAGGAGAGTTGCTCATCTCAATACAACTTTGTTAGCCAAACAAGCATGACGGTTATTGACTAAGGTCAATAATGAATGGACTGCCATAGTTAGGAGGAAATACCTCCAAGGTGTGAACTTCCTTAATGACAACTTATCAAGTAGGGGGTCTTATTTTTGGAAGGTAATCCTCACGAGTAGGGATCTTGTCAAGAAAGGTCTTAGATGGATTCTAGAAAATGGGCAAACAATAGAATTTTGGAAGGATCGGTGGGTGAGAGTTGAGGAGTTATCCCAGAATCCTCGTTTGGCTAGGATTCAAGAGCATATGGAGCAGCATATTGGGAAGAATGTTACAAATTATATGTGGTAGGATATAAATATCAATAGGTGGAAACACATCAGAGTACATGGTTTTGAAGCAGAGTCTGAAGAGCTTTATAACATTTTAACTCAACAAATTATTCCCTCTGGAGAGGATGAATATCACATTGTTTGGTCTGAGACTTAAAGTGGTGACTTCACAGTTAAGTCTGCCTATAATTTGCTTCTCAATATGGAAGGTCAACAATTTCAACCAAGTTTGGTTTGGATCAAAGGCTTAATTCATAAAATATCCTTTTTTTCATGGCTTGTGATTCAAGGAAAAATCATCACTATGGACAATATGTTATCCAAAGGTATGGTTATTGCTAACTGTTGCTACATGTGTAGTGCAGGATGGGAGACAACCCAACACTTTTTTTTGGAGTGTTCGGTAGCGGAGTCCATCATGGATGAACTTTTCCAAGCCTTTAGGATCTCGTGGGTTAAGCCTACTATTATATCCGAAGTGTTACATCAATGGCCTCAACCCTTTGTTAGCCTAAAACTTAAGTACCTATGGAAAATCTGTTGGCATCATTTTCTATGGTAGATTTGGCTAGAAAGGAACCATAGAGCCTTTAAGGATAACATTCACAACCCAAAAACCATCCTCAATAGGATTATTGTCTTTGTGAAAGAAAATCTTAGCACCTTAGTGGATGAGAACCACTCAATTCCTCCCCAAGAAAAATAATTAGCTCGGGCCTTAGGTATTGAGGACAAAACTTCCATTCCTTTGCCCAATCCCAAAAATAGGATTTCTTGGGTGCCACCCCCCTAGGGTTAGTTTAAACTAAATTTTGATGGTGCAGCCAAGGAGAACCCAAGAAGAGTTGGACCTGGAGGAATAATCAATGATCATCAAGGAAATTTGGTCAAGGCCTTCGCTGAACCATTGGGAATCAGAACTAATAACGAAGCAGAAGGTAGAACCCTTTGGAGAGGGTTGCAAGTAGCCCAAGCAACTCAAGGTAACTTGATGATTGAATGTGATTCGATGAACATCATCAACCTGTTAAACAATGGCAAAAAACCTCCATGGAGAATCGAGGGAGTCATCCATGAAGTGAGGATCCTTTTTGCGGCAAGACAGAATAGGAGGGCTCGTCACGTGTACCGTGAGGCCAACAGGTCAGCTGAAAAATTAGCCAACATAGGTGTTGATGTTGGTAGTTTTGTGATATGGATACAAGGTGTGCCACGTGAAGTGGAAAATATTATTAGTCATGAAAATAAACTTACCCGTTACGGAGAAATATGAATGGGTGTTCTTTCCCCATGGAGGTGGTAATAACTATGGGGTTTCCCTCTAAATCATACCAAATTGGAAATGAAGGTAACATGGTGTAAGCCTTGCAGGATTCTAACAGAGAATAGGAAATGGGCAAGCAACAGGTTTCACAAGTGCAAAGTTCCAAACTTCAATTTCCTGTCAATGTAAGTAATGTTTACAATTATGTTTAGGTATGGGTGTGCCTTGTTAGTAAGGTGTTGTAGGGGATTCAACACAAGTTATAGTAAGAAAGTTTCAAGGATGACTAGAATCTACAATCTCAGTAGAAGGTTGGATATTGTAATAGGTTTTGGGTTAACCTGCAGAACCCGGTAATTAATGAAGAATTTTATTTACCAAAAAAAATAATATATGCTTGTTAGGTAGGGGTTGAGAAGGAATAAAAGATATGAAGTAATATTTTTACTTTCAACACGTCTTAATATGAATTATTCAACCCTATTGCATATGTGAATTTGACCTTTTATATTAGTTTTATATCAACATCTTCTACCTCCCATTGAATCTCGAAGCAAGGGCCCACTCTTAAAAATAGTGGAAGGATCATTAGCCTAGTTGCAGGTTTTTTGTTTAATTTCCTTTCCATTAATTTTTTTTAGCAATAAAAAATAGCATAGTTAAAGTTTATGAGTTTTCTTTCATTTCTAGTTTGTCATAATTAAATTATGTTTTGAATTGATGTGATTTGCTTTACATTTACGTAAGCGTGCATTGTTATTTCCATTTAATTTTTGTAGTATAATTTTTGTTGATTCCTATTTTATTTCAACATTGAGTTGTGTTTTATTTTAGTTTATATTTGTTTAGTTTCTTTCAATTAAGAGTTGTTTCTTGATTTATCTATGTATTTATATTATAATTAAAATTGAGATTTCTTTCATAACATAGTTTGGAATTTAGTATAGTTTTATTTATGAATGTTGTAAAGATATTGGGATTCTTGATTTTTATAGATTAGTTTAGAAACCTTATATCCAAAATGCAATTCTTATATGTTTAATGAATACAACCTTAGGACATTGCCCTGCTTTGATAAAATATTTTAGTGAAAGCATTAATGACACTTGTTATTTAAGATGATTTACAAATTGTGAGGCAAGTTTTACAAGGTGATTATGGATAGTGAAAGCACAAACAACTTGCTATAAACAAAAATTGTAGAGAAATTAGGTTTGAAAAGGATTGAACACCCAAATCCATATAAAATCTCACAAAAAGGATAAAATTTTAGTGAACGAACATGTATGGTAGTTTTCTAAGTTGGTTGTTACAAAGATGAGATTCTATGTGATATCATGTTGATGGATGCATATCATATTTTATTAGGGAGACCATGGCAAAGTTTTAGAAAAGTAGCACATGATGGTAGACTAAACACTTACTCAATTTTCAAGGATGGAAAAATTTATGCATTAAGTCCATTAAAGGATAAAGGAAAATACGTGTGAAATAGTTCTAAAGTTTGTTTGATCTCTGAAAAGCAATTATTGAAGGAGATGAAGAAAGTGGAAGCATAATTTGCTTTTGTTACTAAACCCATGGAATATGGAACAATGAATAAGATAGATTATATTTCACATGAAGTGAAAAATTTGTTAGAAGAATATGTTGATATTATTTTAGAAGAACTACCTGATGGGTTACTACCTATAAGAAGCATTAGTAATCAAATAGCCTTTATACCTAGAGCAAGTTTTACAAACAAGGTAACTTATAGGATGATACCCATTGAGAATGAAGAGACAAATCCAAGAGCTATTGGACAAGGGGTTGATAAAGGATAGTTTGAACCCATGTGTAGTCCTAACTATACAAGCACCAAAAAAATGAAGAGAATCATGTATGCACATAGACTCTCAAGCAACCAATAATATTACGATAAAATATAGATTTTCATTGCATCATATAGATGAATCGATGAATTTTTTGAGTGGAGCAAAGTACTTCACAAAGATTGATTTGAAAAGTAGTTATCATCAAATTATAATTAGAGAAGGAGATGAGTAGAAGACTATGTTTAAAACCAAATAAGGCTTTTACGAATGGTTGGTTATACCATTTGGGTTGAAAAATCATCAAGCACTTTTATGAGGTTGATGAATGAAGTCTTGAATCCTTTTATTGGTAATTTTGTGGTGGTTTACTTGGATGATATTTGGTGTTTAGCAATATGAAGGAAGAACAACTAATGCATCCAAGGTTAGCTTTGTAGATGTTGGAGTAACAATTGCTGGTTAATTTGAAGAAATGTAGTTTAATGTAAAAGGAATTGGTATACTTGGGTTTATTCATATACAAATATAGTTTGTAGATGGATCCAACAAAGGTGAAGGCTATTGTGGAGTGGCCATCACCAAGAAGTATGTTTAAAGCTAAACATTTTCATGGTTTCATAAGTTTTTACAGAAAGTTCATAAAATATTTTAGTGGAATATGTGCTCCAATCATAGAAATAATGAAGGAAAATAGGCATGAGTTAAAATGGATTAGTTTAGTGAAAAGAAGCTTTTAAATCCTAAAGAAAAAGTTATGGAGCAACTGCTTCTAGCATTGCCAGAATTTAACAAGGTTTTCCAAGTATATTATGTTGCAAGTGGAACAATCATAAGAGAAATAGTGAACCAAGAAGGTAGACCTATTACCTATTTTAGTGAGAAGTTGAATGAATCTATGAAGAAATATTCATTTTATGACTAGGAGTTTTATGCCATTATGCAAGTATTAAATAAATAGAGGTATTATCTGTTACCAAATAAATTCATGCTATTTGTAGATTATCATGCTTTGTAGTTCATTAAAATATAGGGAAAATTAAACCAAAGATATATGAAATAGGTGGAATACCTTCAAATTTATTTATTTTAAAGCTTATAAGTGGTAGTTCAAATTAGGTAATCGATGCCTTCAGTAGAAGGAATTTGTTGATGAATGCAATGAATATTAAAGTGATAAGTTTTGATACTATGAAAGAGCTTTATGTTGATGGTTTGGAATTCAAGGAAGCTTAGGAAAATTACAAAGACCCTACTACAGGATATAGAACACCATGGATAGATTATTTTTTCTAAGAAGGATAATTATTCAAGGGATAACATTTATGCACACCATAGAGTTCATTGAGGGAGAACTTAATAAGAGAAAATAATAGTGGAGGGCTGTTGGAAATTTTGGAATAAATACAAATTTGAAATAACTTTTTTAAAGTTATTATTGGTTAGGAATAAACATGGGTGTGTGAATATTTGTGTAGAGTTATCAATTTTATCAACATGGAAAAGGAAAAATCTAGAATAATAGACTATATCAACCATTATCAATGCTAGAAAGACCATGAGAGGAGTTTAGTATGGGCTTTGTCCTTGGACTACCTCAAAGAAAAAGGGAAATTATAACTCAATTCTAATCAAATTGAGAGAGATAATTATTTTTACACCAAGTAAAGATCACTATTAAGGTTCAAAAAAGATATTTTCAACCAAATTTTATTTGACAAGGTATTACTACATTTCAAAATTTTAACACTATAGACATTTCTCAAGTGGACAGGAGAGGCCATTCTCCTATAGATTTTTGGGTTTACCTTGTATACCTCCATGGCATAAAGGATTACTTATATGGTCACATCACATTTATTACATTCTCTATGAATGTAAGATATCTTGACCATAACATTGGGATTAACCCTTCTCAATATTTAGAGAAGAGGGATGCCAATGCCCTTATCATATGCCAGTCTATAATGGTACTTCTAGGTATAATTCCTTAATATTAGTCAGTTACACCTTCATGGTGGAACTACTAAATATTTAGTGCTTAACTAACCCAACTTTGTGATGGGTTTAGATAAGGTGACTATCACTCCACATGATAGATTCACATGGATACCTGAGCCCACTAGCTTAAGGTACCATTACTTAATCCCTTGTAAATGGATTCCAAACCTCTGTAGTTGGATCTAAGATTCAATCTAAACCACTTATAATATTATACCAAGATTCCTAGTCTTTGAATCACTCTTGAGTTCCCAACTTGTAATGTACCCATTAGAAAAGAAACCTAGGTGTTGCCTTCTCATAACTACCTCAACTTTAGTTTCATCTTATTGGGATTCTAGAATTGACTACTTATAGTATATCCTTTTTAGAAAACCCTCTAACCAAAGAAAAATAACTTAAAAAATACCTTAACTAACTCTCTCTCTCTCTCTCTCTCTCTCTCTCTCTCTCTCTCTTCTTACATGAAAATAAAGCATATTCACCTTACTTTATTAAAGGAAATATTAGATCATTCCTAAAACATATTCAGGAGTATTAAACATCTTAATAGAATAATACTTATATTGTAAGCATGAACACCATCTACTTCCAATTCTATTTTCCATTCATAGAAAAACATCTATTTTTCCATATTAAGAATAACTAAATCTTATTATTTTAAATGAATTGGAACAAATCAATACCATCAATACATTAAACATCAATAATCAAGTCCTTTCATAATTAAGATATTTAACTAACAAAGCTTTCCTTAACATTATATTTCAATAATCATTACATCAATTCCAAGGATAGTCTTTAATACATCTCTTTCTTTTCATTCTAGATACATAATAATCACAAGTAGAATGAATCTTGATAGAGTCACAAAAGAATTCTTTCTATCCAAAGCTTTACTCGTTGAAAACCCTTGATCTCCATTGAAATATGGTTATGGTAAGGGATTAGGACAACTCCTTGCTATGCAAATGCATTCCTACAATGCTCTTTTACATTCACTTCATCAACCAAGAAAACATATGGAAATACCAAAATGCATTCCTTTTTGCAGAAAAGATTCTTGTTATTTCCATTCAATATTTGAGCTATTCAAATGAAGAAACCCTATAAGTTTCTTTATCTAATTAAGGACTCCATGTCCATATCTCAAATTTAAAATCAATTCCATCATATCCTTCTTGTATCGCTCCAAATTTTTCACACCCTTACCTTCAGGCTATAGGATCCATGCCCGGAAGGGGGATGTGAAAAGGATGTCACGGTACCTCGGACTGAGAGGACTTGCGAAGGTCCCACCTCTCAAGGGAGGTGTATTTTGATGATTTTTCGATGGATGGTGGGTTCACCAGGAAAAAATTAATGGCAGTTTCCACGCCTAGGTTTGGAATGTGTTTTTATGTGTTCGTTTTTAGCCTTAAACATTCAGAATCCTAGGTTTGGCCAAATGAATCTAAATTAATCTATATGAAAATGCAGATTTAATGAATACAAAAAAGCAGAATAGGACAGAAAAACAGAGAAATTATAGAATTTTAAAGGAAAATACCTGATCCGGATGTCTGATGGAGATTCTGATGTTTGGAGCAGTCAAGATCATCTGGAATTCGACAGAATCGTCTGAGATCAGACAAGATCGTTTGAGATTTGACAAATTCGTCAGAGACCTGCAAACAGAAAAATAGATGTAAAATACAGAGAATGCAACTATGATAACAGAGGGAAACAACACAAAATAACAATATGAATACTAAACAATAGTTATGAAATAGAAATTCAAACAAATTATGATATTCTAATGAGAAATTATGATCTTATCATGCAACTTAAGCTATATGGGTGAACTCCAAATGCAAAATAACATAAAATACTGAATAAAATTGCTAATTATAACATAAAATAGCAAAAAAAGAGGAGAAGAAATGCAAAATTTAGGCACTGATTACCTCAATGTTGACTGTAGTCGAAATCGTCCCACATTGGTACGAAATCGTCTCTAATTTGATAGGATCGCCTCTGATTTAAACAGGTTCGTCGACGATGATGTAAGCTTGCTCCGACTGAAAAATAGTAATGTACCTACAACAAAATTGATATATAACTACTGTAAGTGTGAATTTGGGATGATTTAGCATGTATGAAGTTAAGTTATAGAGAATTTTAGCCAGGGGTTGGGAAGGGAAGGTCCTAAGGATTAAATAGGCTTAAGGGAGTAGTTAGGAGGTTGGAGATCATCCCTATTTGGGAGATCTCCAACGGGGAGGGTCCCTAATGGTGCAGACACGCTTTTGCCCAAATTAGAGACCTGTTGGAACAAAAGCTAATTGTGAAAAATCAGTTTTGCAACAAGATCGTCTAGACGTCCTAGCCCAGACGAAATTGTTAGCTCTGAGGCGATATCGTCTGATAGGTGACAAAATTGTCAAACGGTCAAAACAACCTCTAAAAATGGCACGAAAAAGGGGGAAACAGATTACCCGATGGTTAACGGGCGGTTTGGGAGGTTAAAATTTGAATTTAAATTATTTACCAAGATGAATGTAATTACTACAATTTTATTGCGCCAATTTTAGGGTGCTACATTTTGCCCCCTCTTTAGCGAATTTTTCGAAGAAAATGTGTTAAAGATGAGTTCTTCTCGATCTACGAGAAAGCAAAAATTATTCCCATTTTTAGATGACGATTCTTGGTCGAATCGTACAACAGCTTACTATGGTGCCCCCTCCGTGTTTTTACCCAAATCGAATGTTTGAGGTAAAAATGCGAAAAAGCAAAATTATTTTGAATCATTTTTGAATAAAATTAAGAAAAATAGGGTAAAACCCTAATTCATTTTTACTGTTCATTTTTACTTGTTTAGATCTCTGAAAGAAAAAATGGTGGAGACGACGCACAGATCAATAGAGGTCCGGCGTGGTCTACGGGTAAGAGTCTAGACTTAACTTAGAATGCTTTAATTTGATTTTACATGCTTTTTAGGTGAATTTTAGATGAATTTTGAGCATCGCAGCCATTTTTGGGCCGACGACATCATCGGGACGAAATCGTCTCAATTTCACCAATTTCGTCCAAGGACAAAATTGGTGAAAGGGGGACGATTTCGTCAAATTAGGGACGATTTCGGCTTGCAAAATCGAAGACGATTCTGCTCAAATTTGGGACGATATCATCCAATTGTGGACGATATCATCATTTGATTAAATTGAACTTATTTTACTTGTATTTTTAATTACTTGAATTGATATTAATGATTGTTTGTTGTTTTATTGTTTATGTTGCAGAGAGGTTTGCTAAAAAGCAGAGAATAGAAGTATGGAGGTTTGAGAGATGACTTGGCCACTCTTACATAGGCAGAGCGAGATCAGCTGGCATAGGTCGGCTTACAGCATGTGATAGAGATGCCACAGGTGTCTACAGATATGGGGCTACTGACGGCCCTAGCAGAGAGATGGTATCCGGGTTCTTCATGTTTTTGGCTACCGACAAGGGAGATGATTCCCACTCTAGAGGATGTATGGAGGATTCTGAGAATCCCCATACAAGGACAATTGATCACTCCTACGGCCAATTAGGGCCATGCTATGGGATGATTGTGTGGTGACCTGAGCTTCACCCTGGAGAAGGGCAAAGTTAACATCGAGGCACTGCGCTAGATGCCTGGGGCATCTAGACTCACACGAGTTCTAGTTGGAGTGGTTGGTGGACTTCTACTGTGCCACCAGAGCGGGTACAGGGTGCCGTGGATGCTGGCAGATGTGATCTGCGACATGTGGGACCATGGCTATAGGTTCTCTTAGGGCAGCTATGTTCTATGCCGATTGTATAGGATCCTATATGGGGTCGTGTACAAGGGCGGGCGATGTCTGGTGATGACATCGCTCCTACATGTTTGGTGCTGGGAGCACATTGCAGTGCAAAGGCCGATAGGGATTCCTCTAATAAGGATTGATGGGGAGAGGCCCTGAGTTTTCTACTGGTGGCTCCAGAGAGGGTCACAGTGGCAGATCGACCTTTAGATGTCCCAGAGACTGCTAGATGACCTAGTCCCAGACCAGATTACCTGGAGGCCATGGAGGGAGCATCCAGGGTGGGCCAAGGACGAACAGGAGCTAGCTCGCGTTAGGCAAGTCTGTTGGCTTTGGATGGAGAGGGGAGAGGTGGAGCTCCATCACTATGACCGAGTTTTGTGATAGTTTAGTCTGCAGCAGGGGATCCCATCTCTCAGGGATTATGAGTTTTTTTGGAATATCCGAGATAACACCACAGTGAGCGGGGCTCTAGACATGCAACGCTTCTGGAGTCAAAACACAAATGATGCCCCCATTCAACCAGTGGATGGGGACAACGCAGGTGTAGCTGATGGCTATGATGCCTGGTATGTAGGCATATGCCCTCCTCGAATGACAAGGGCTTAGGGTTTGATTCATGTAGTTGTGCGTCAGATTGGGAGGCGATGCCAGGCAGCTATGGAGGTGGCCCAGGGTCACAACAGGAGAGAGCTGAGGAGGCCGCATGCATAGGAGAGGCCATGGCACAGGGAGAGGAGGGAGGCAAGACCCCCTTCTCCACAGATAGAGAGGCCACCATCACCCGATAATGGCAAGGGTGTAGACATTGGGGAGAGCAGCGAGACAACGACTCTTCAAGCTAAGGTTGCCCGCTTGCGGGATCAGGTGCAGACACTACAGGATGAGGCTACACGGCTCAGGGCTCGGGGCAAATGAGTGAGCACTCAGGATTTAGCACGTGCTATCCCCTAGATTACATTCTATCAGGCTCTATACTATCAGGCAGTGCCAACAGGGCATAGGGTGCCATTACCAGCACATATTGTAGAGCCTATCATGATGGGGTCATCTAGGACATCATCACGATTGGCATCCAGGACTCACGACACCACACAAACTGTGATGGGGCCACCTCCTCCACCTCAGGGGGGGAAGAGATAATGCTGAGAGCTCAAGGGGCTCTCGAGACACTACACAGAGGGTATTTGATTGAGGGGATTGAGTATGCCAAGATGTAGATTGTGGCATATCAATCCATTTTTGATATGATGTATACATATATTTGTGATATATATATATAGATGAGATATTTTTGATCATATGACTTGTGTTATGTATATGTTTATGATGCTTTTATGGTTTGATTAATTAATTTGATGATTGGATTGAGGATTCATGAAATTATGTCATGTTGAAAATTTATAATGTTGATGTCATGCTGTAATATTTTAAATAAAATAATCTGATATAACAAATTGATTGTTTGTGATATGATGTGATAAAATAAAAAGAGACTTCTAACAATAACTTCAAAGGACATTATCGCTATTATAGACCATTTCATGGAGTCGCTGCTCACTCGGTCGTCAAGCTAATCCCAGTATAGAAATATTGTTAAAAGTAAAAGAATGCTTAAGAGACTGTCTTAAGACTTTGGTGCAATGGTGCAAATGATGATGATGATGGTTTGTTTTTCAGATTTTCATAAAAATAGTATGCATGAAATAATGTTTTTTTGCTAGGCATAAATTCCTAAGTGTGATAATTTATTTGATAATTCCTTAGGAATTATACCATCTTTGCAAAATTTGAAGGTTAACACAATGACATGAAATAATGATAATGTGCATTTTTAAAAGCATAATTTGTGTAACATAATGAATTAAGTCATATGGTTTTCATGATTTTTAAATAAATGGGGAATACAAATTGTTACAATGATTTGCGCTAGGCATAGAATATGTAGGTATAGACTTATACCATCATCGCGAAATCCAAAAAAAAAAGAAATAGTTTTATTGCATGATTGATTTTTAATAAACAAAAAATATGAAAATGAGGACTTGCGCTAGGCATAAAATTCCACTTTTGGTTTTGGAAATATACCATCGTCGCGAAAGTCAACCAGATATATATATTTTGATTGTATAGTTTTGAAAGGAAATTTTGATTTCTCTATTATATAGTTGTCTTTATGGTAAACAACTGTACTTTGAATTATTTCAAACAAGTTGCAAAAATAATATTTCAAAGTATTTTGAAGACAAAAGTTAGATTTATAAGGAATCCCATGTGCATATGTGAATTCATTTCCAATCTTGATTTATCATAATGATACACAAAATCTCTCAAATACAAATGTGTGTGCAATTGCTTTGTGCATTTACCAGTTTTGAGCAAGATAATATGATACAAGTGATTTGAAGAAACCAAATAAGTGTTCATTAACCATGATGTAGATGCATATAACCATACTAGACTACTATGTAGGTCGGATTATCAAGAGCTAGCTAATCCATAAGCGAGACATAGGTCTCGTACAAAAGAAGGTCTCTAATGTGACGGACATATCACCATGCTAGGAGTTACCCAAGGCCAAGCGAGGTTGGGCACAAACCACTTGTTATGGGGCTTACCTCACAGTTTTTGAATAATTGAGAATTCCAGGGATTCAAGCTCATCAACCCTTCTTTTCTTTTCAAAGGGTAGGGAAAGGGATTTTATTGCTTTCTTGCTTTCTGCTTTCTTTTGCTTTTCTTTTCTTTTTCTTTTTGCTTGATTTTTGAGATAGTGCTTGAAATATTGTTGTAATGATATAAAATAACATTGTTTTTGTCATTTTTTCTTGAACTTTGCTTCTTTTCTTTGCTAGGGATACTTGCTCGGATTAGCTGTAGAGCAAGGGATTTTTATTCTGGGTAGGGGTGAGCTTGTCATTTTGCCAATTCTCAAAGATTCTAGACCATGTGCATGATAGGATAGCAGGGGAAACTTTTCCCTCAAGAAATCACATCTACTATGTAGCAAAACATGGAAATTACAAATATAATCATTTTATTGTGAAAGGATGTGCTTGGTTTAAGTAAATAACAAGATCAATTCTCTATGCTCAAACTTTATTTAATTGAATTTTGTGGACTTTGATATAAGAGAGATTAGTAATCATGCCAGATAAAATCAAGATATTTATTTATTTGTGAGTGTGCAAGTGAGGGATTCCAAATAAATGCTAATTTATCCAAAATAATTTGAAACATATAACTGCAATAATTGTAAGAAAATATATATAAATAAATTTTTGAGAAGTTTTGAGAAAGTTGACTCTCTCTTTCTTCTTTATATTGTTTTGGTTTCGAAAGAGTCAAGCATATTGCTGTTTTTATATTTTTATCATTATTTTGTTTTTGAACAAAAAATTTAACAAGTGCCATAAATAAATGCAACAAATAGTTTTGAAGATTTTTGATGATTATGAATGTTTTTGATGTTTTTGAATAGATAAATTTGAAAGAAATACAAGATAGTGATTTTGAAAAAATATATACATGGATGAAATGACCAAATTTATACATAGTAACGTTTAAGATGCAAAATATTCATAGGTTCTTTAAGTTATTTACCATCTAAGGTAGACAATTTGTATGCTCCTGATTCGAATTTAGCAGTAATAATGTATGGTCCAAGCCAGTTGGGCTCAAATTTGCCTTTAAGATCCTTAGTTGCATTTGTATTTTTTTGGTTTTCTTTTAAAATAAGGTCGCCGATCTCAAAGGATCGATGATGAACTTTTTTGGCATATGATCTTTTAAGCTTGTTTTGGTAGGCATGGAGATGTTCCAAAGCATTGATGCATTTTTCATCTAGGAGTTCTAGCTGACTGAGTCTGCCAGCTCGATATTCATATCCTACTTCGGTATCTTGAAGTAGTAGAGCCAAAGAAGGAACTTCTAATTCAAAGGGAAAAACTGCTTCAGCACCATAAACCAAAACAAATGGTGAAGTTCCCGTGGGGGTTCGAACACTAGTTTGATAGGCCCACAAGGCTGGATATAATTGAATGTGCTAGTAACGGCCAGTTTTATTGACCAATCTTTTGAGGATTTTGATTAAGGTTTTGTTAGATGCTTCTACTTGACCATTACCCTGAGGATAATAGGGAGTGGACCAGCGATGTTGAATCTTATATTTTTGGCATAATTTTTTAACATATTTATTTTTTGAAACAAGTTCCATTGTCAGAGATGAGATTTGCAGGAATTCCAAACCTACAAATGATTTGATTAAAAATAAATTTAGATACTTGTGTGCCAGTGCAGGAAGCTAAAGGTATAGCTTCAACCCATTTCATGAAATACTCAGTGGCGGTTATGATGAACTTGTGTCCATCAGATGACACAAGATTGATTTTGCCAATAATATCTAAGCCCCATTTAGAAAAGGGCCAAGGAGATGAAATAACCTGTAGCTCTTATGCAGGCGCATGGACAAGGTTAGCATGTTTTTGACACTTGTCGCAATGATGCACATACTCATGTGCATCCTTTTCCATGGTAGGCCAAAAGTATCCTATCCGAAGGAGCTTTTTAGCAATGACGCTACCACTAAAGTGTCCTCCACAAGATCCATCGTGGGCTTCACTCAAGGCTAATTTAGACTCTTCTAAGTTTAAACATATTAATAGGATACCTTCAAAAGATCTCCTATAAAAAGTATTGCCAATTATTACAAATCGACTTGCTTGTCTACGTAATAATCGATGCTGGTTTCTATTAGAATTAGCAGGGAAAGTCCCATTTTGGAGAAAATCAAATATGTCCGTATACCAAGGTTCAGGAGTAGTTTCATTGATTAGAAACACATCCAAAGGTTCTAAGCATGACTTATTTGAAGCGGGTTCTTGGAGTCGATGAATAATGATAGTGGCATATTCGTCATCTAACTCCAAGGGCAGGAGAGATGTAGCTGCGACCATAGCATCAGCTGCACGGTTGCTAGTTCGAGGAATAGCTTCCAAGGTAACTTGATCAAATAGGGACATTAGTTGTAAAACATAGGCCTTATATGGATGCAGTTTATCATCTTTGGTCTGATAAACTTCATTAATTTGGTTTATAACCAGTTGAGAATCACAAAAAACTAAAAGATGTTTAATTTGAGCGCTAAAGCAGCTCGTAATCCAAGGATTAGAGCTTCATACTCAGCAGTATTGTTGGTGCAAGCAAATGTCAATTTGAAGGACAGAGGAATAATATGTTTTTGCGAGGATATTAAAATAATTCTCGCACCAGCCCCACTCATGCATCAGGCTCCATCAAAGTATAAGGACCATTGTTCAATATGGTCTGCCTCTGATTGAAGGCATTCATCTAGAAACTCGATGATGAGGGGATGGGTAGACTCTAAGGGTGCAGCAGCTAATTGATCTACTATGATTTGACCCTTAACAAACTTTTGTCCTATGAATGTGAGATCAAACTGACTTAGAGCAAGAACCCACTTGGCTGTGTGACCTGATAAATAAGGTCGACTCATGAGTACCTTAAGGGGTCGTATTTGGCAATGACATAAGTTTTTTGACTAAGCATATAGTGTCATAATTTTTGTGTACCAAAAATGACTGCTAGACATAGTTTTTCTAATGTTGTGTAGCGGGTTTCATAACTGATGAAGGTTCGGCTAATGTAATAATTAGCACGTTCTCTCTTTTCATCATCAAGCTGAGCTAACATGGCTCCTAAGGTAGAATCTGAAGCTGAAATATATAGGAGGAATGGGCGATCAGGTTTAGGTGGTGAAAGCACAGGTGGATTAAGGAGGTATTGCTTGAGAAGTTCAAAAGCTTCTCTACATTTGGCGTCCCAATTAAAAGGGACATCCTTCTTAAGGAGTTTAAGAAAGGGACCGGTTTTATCCGCCAGCTTATCAATGAAGCGACGAATAGCTTGAAGTTTACCTTGTAAACTTCGTAACTCAGATATATTAGTAGGTGCGGGCATATCAGTGATGGCTGCAATTTTGAGAGGGTCAATTTTGATACCACATAAAGAAACTAAAACCCTTAATAGTTTGTCGGACTTAACTCCGAATATGCATTTTGCTAGATTTAATCGAATGAGATATTCTCGTAATCGATTAAAAACTTTTCTCAAATCATCTAAATGATTATCTTCAATAATAGAGCGAGCTATAATATCATCTACATAATCATGTAGGATATCATGCATCATATCATGAAAAATATAGGTCATAGCTCGTTGATAAGTTGCACCTGTGTTCTTTAAGCCAAATGGCATCACTTTCCAACAAAAGGTACCCTAGGGGGCAATAAAGGCTATTTTACCCTGATCTTCAGGAGCTATATCGGAGAATCCATCCATTAAGGACATCATCCCACTTTTGGCAGTAAAGTCAACGATTTGATCCATGTTTGGAAGAGTAAAGTCATCTTTAGGGCATGCAGTTTTAATATCTCTAAAATCTGTGCAAACCCTAACTTTGGTAGCTTCTTTCTTGGTGACTGGAACTACGTTTGAGATCCATTCAGCATAATCAATAGCTTGTATAAAGACAACATTCAAGAGTTTTTCTAACTCCCCTTTGACTAGCAAATCCACTTTGGGATGCATTTTTCTAAGTTTTTGTTTAACAAGTTTAGCATCCGGATGGACCACTAGATGATGCATGACTACGGAAGGGTCTAGACCTGGCATATCTTCATATGTCCAAGCGAAGACATCTTCATACTCTTTAAGGAATGCAATGTATTGTTCTTGTTTTTCTTGACTTAATTCTGATCCAATATTGATTATGTGAGGATTATCCTCCATTCCAATATTAATTTTAATGACGTTTTCTACCTCCATGTGTAGATCTCTCTCAAAATTAGGTGGGGTAGGTGAAACACCCAATTCTTGTAATTCTTGTAAGGTTAATTTGGATAATTCATCTTGAGGATTAGTGGCCTCAAGTTGGGCTATAGTTGGTATAGAACCATTAAAATAAAATCCATTGTGTAGCATCTCTTCAATAGAGACATCATGGAAGATATCTACTTCCAACTCTTCATCGGTGTCAGCAATCATTTCAGGATAAGCTATGGATAGCATGTTACATGAAAACAACTGATTTTTAAGAGGAAAACCATCACACCTATCCAAATAATCTTGATAACATATGAGATGATCATCATATTCAAAAGGAAAGGGTTGACCCTTACTAGGAAATAGACCCACACCACAGCGGGTAGGCCACGGTTCTACCTCGAAAGGTTCTTTCATGCCATTTTGGAAAGGTCCCAAGCCTTTCCCTTTATATCCCATTTTAAGCATCATGGGTTTAGCTTTAATATAATCATTGGTAAAATAACACCGAGCATATCCCTCATGATGAGTTTTGATATTCCGAGGGATTCTTCCCCAGTCATATCCTTTATAAATGAAGGCGCAACTCCCGACTTGGTAAGTGCTTCCCATAGGTTGTGGGAGGCCCAAAGTACGTGGAGATGGCGGTAAGTTATTTAAAAGAATTGAATCTCGCATGAAAGCATTCGTGTTTTTTGATATTAAGGTTGTGGATAAATCTGGTAAAAGTTCATCAGAAAGAGCATAAGATGTAGAAGGATTATTCCCTATATCTTGAGATGTGGAAGGTATGATTGATGTGTTTATAGGTTTTGAAATTAAAGGAAGAGAACATGAAGGATTGGTTGTAGATTTAAGATCTTTTTGAGGTTCTAGAGTGATTTGTTTAGAATATTGTTGATCTATATAGGAGGATGAAATTAATGGAGGGGAAATAGGTGAAGTTATGGGTGTGTGTTTCATAGTTTTAGATGAAAAATAAGAACTAGGATGTGTGGATGACAGAGCAAGGCAAAATTGCACTCCAACAGGTTCTGCCAAAGCACACATATCAAAGGGTCTAGGGTCACCATGGATAGTGACCAACTAATTTTTAAATTCAAATTTAACACATTGGTGTAAAGTTGATGGGACCGCTCGCATGGCATTGATCCAAGGGTGACCCAAAAGTATATTGTACGATGCTGGGCAATGTACAATAAACACGGTTTTTTCTAGGGTTCTAGGACCAACTTGCAATGGGAGGGTAATAAATCCACATGTTTCTTGCATTTCGTCATTGAAAGCTTTGATAATCATATTAGTTTTCTTCATTTCATCATTTCTAAAGCCAAATCGTTGGTAGAAGTCAAAAGTGCAAATGTTTAGAGATGAACCATTATCAATCAAGACTCGTTTGATAGCTACATCTCCAATTAGAGCAGTAATGTATAAGGGATTGTCCTTATGTAAACTGTGTTGTGGGATATCTTTATCCTGGAAGTCAATACAATCAACCTCTCGAGTGATGATAGTATTTGCCATAGCTTCAGGTTGGATGTTTTGAGGTACCATCATTTGGCTTAATGTAAGCATCAACTCATCCCTATGGGTGGGAGAGGATCTTAATAAATCCAAAAGGGAAATTATGGCTGTAGTATTGGACAATTGCTCATTAATATTGTAAGGGGGTTTAGGTTGAACATTAGGAGCATGATTCCCTTTATTGGGGTTTTTTAGAATGAATGAAGCTGATCCATCATTCTGGTTTGGTTCTTGTTGGGAATTTTGAGCTTGTTGTCGGATGACGACTCTAATGGTACCTACAATGTTATATTGAAGACGTTGAACTGGTCTCGGTCTAGCATTTATGGCTTGTTCATTCGGGAGGAATATATTAGAAGAAGGTCGAGTAGTAACTCTTCTAGGAAATGGTTCTTTTGGAACCATAGCATCTGTGACGGGTTGAATAGGATTTGATTCATTTTTAGAACTATTCGATTGGTTTGAAGTAATGTCTAGTTCACTTTCACTATCTGAATCTACATCACTAGAATCAGAAGTTTGAAAATTATGTAAGGGCCTAGTCGTAACCAGGGATAAGGTTGTGTCAAATATTTGAGGATCCTGACTAGGTAATTGTCCGCTAATGGTTCCTACATATCGGGTAGGAGGGGGAACATTATGATGTTTGATTTGATTGGCTACCTCTTTACCATGTCTTGGTAAAGGGTGTTGAAATATGTCTAAAGTTTGATTGGAATTTTGATTTTGATTTCGGGGAATGGTCTTTTGAGTATTATTAGGAGGGTTTTGTTTAGGTTGGAAGGCTTGCACTTCCATTTCATTATTATCAATCAAATCTTGTATTTTATGTTTCAACCTTTTACAAGCATTGGTAGAGTGTCCAGGTCCTCTATGGAAATCACAGTGTAAGTCAACTCTATATTCGGGTATAGTTGGATCAGGTTCCCGGATAGCTGGTAATTGTATCAAACCTCTTTCGAGTAATTGAGGTAAAATAGTTGATAAGGGTTGATTTAATCTAGTGAATTCTCGAGGAGGTTTTTTAGGAGGTTTCAAAATAAATTTTTCTATTGTCTTCGTTGCATTGATATTAGCAACATTTCTGCTGTCAGTGACTCCGTCACCGACAACTTGTTTGTTTTTATATTGATTTTTGGATGTTTTCTCATCATCCTTCTTCCTAAGCTGGCCTCTCCTAATGAGGGCATATTCTACTCTTCGAGCCAAATCTATAGCTTGGTCGAAGGTAGTTAAAGTAGCAGTTGATAGCTCAAAAGATATTTGTTCTTGTAAATTATTGATAAAAATGTCCAAAATTTCCCTATAAGGTAGCACAAAGTGCAGTTTTCCTGTCAATTGCCTCCATCTAGCTAAGAAATCGGAAAAACATTCATATTTGTCTTGTTTTAAGTTGTATAAATCTTTAATGGTTACATGCCTCTCGATGTAGGCACTAAATTGATGGAAAAACGATTTAGCTGTTTCTTCAAAGTTTCTCAAAGAATGAGTGGGCAATTGATAGTACCACTCTAATGCCATTCCACCTAAACTTTTCAAGAACATTTTTAGTAATAGCAAGTCATCATGTGATATATCATGACATGCTATCCTAAACATGCGAAGATGCTCTATGGGATCTTCGGTTCCTTTATATATAGGCAAGATGGGCATGGGAAAATGCTTAGGGTATGGTTGAGCTACAACTATGGGATCCAAAGGTTGACTACAGATATCTCGATAATTGTACGAGGGATGGTAGGGATCTATATGGTCCATACGCGAAGCCAATTGTTTCACCATGGCTTCCAAATTACTAGTTTGCCCCCCATATTGGTTTGGTAGGGCATTGACATGGGATTTATGAGCATATGATGGAGGAACATGAAGATTAGATGCCATATTACTATTGTGTAAATTTGGTAGGAAAAGTGTTATGAAGGAATTTTGAAGTTGTATTATGATGTATTCCAGATTATTGAAAATTGGTGTTTGGCTTCGTTTTAGGTTTTTGTTTACTTGAAGCATATTGCTCAATAGTTTGGCAAAATAAAGTAGTGAAGGAAGGTTTATTTTGTGTGGGAATTATTTTAGGTTGAATAACAGGTTCCTTAGGAGGTTGGATAGCCTATTTTTTTGACATGTTTTGCATCATAGTGACCATGTCTGTATTGGATGGCCCAGCCTTGTCACTTTCTTGATCAATGAAAGACAAGGGATTAATGTGCACATCATACATATGTTCCATGGCTGCCTGAGTGTCACTAATTTGCCCTTTATCAATATGAACTGCCACATTAATGGCATCAATGTTATCATCAAGAAATTTCTTGAAATGATCTATGTTGTCAAAAGCAATAGTTCCATCTGGAGCTACTCTAGGGGATGAGGATCCATCCTATTTAACACTTCCTTTTTGTTCATTATCTTCACCTAGGTCATGTTCTGATTGATCTAGAGTTTTTCCTTCCGGAATTGGATCTCCAGGAAGGACATTTGGGTCTCTAGTAGTATCTTGTAACCAATCTTCTTCTTCTCCTACAGTTTCTTTACCATTCCTAAGTTTAGGCATGGTGCTTTAATTTTTATTTCAGATAAATATATATATATATATATATATATATATATATATATATATATATATGCAACAAGTTTAAGAGGTATATATTAATTATATACCTACTACAATATTTAAAATGAAATGTTTAAGTTTTTGCCATGTTTTTAGTTTTTTAGTTTTTTTAATTTTTTGTTTGTTTTTGTTTGTTTTTGAAATAATATAGTAAAGACAGAAAATAACACAATAAATGCAAGAAATAGTAAGACTGAAAATAATAATCTAGTTTTCTATAAACAATTTATAAATATCATTAATATGCTCTAATTCTTCAGGAGTCATGAAGTGTTCTTGTTCAAATTGAAAGTTTTCCTTTAAAAATTTAATGAAAAGAGATATAGTGATATTATCTGTCTCAGATGCTGGTTGATAGAAGTAAAGCTCGTGGCAATACTCTCGATATAACACGACTCGAGGAACTCTATTCCATATTTCCCTATCTGTAAGAACAACCTCTTGGTCTTCTACAAGACCTAGGAACTGGTGTACAATGGCTACGTTCTCGAGGTATTCCTCAAAGGTGAACAATTTTGAAGATACTAGAGCTCTCCTATAAGCTAACCATCTATGGCAAGCTCTCTGAAGTTCATGATAAAATACAAGTTGATGAGGATCCAAGATTCTATCTAGGACTAGCCTCTTGATCTGTTTAAGTTGTGTTGACCTAGATGAGATGACACTAAGTCTTCTATCAAGTTCGTCCCACAAGAGTTGATTTCTATTTTTTTCAGGCACACTAAGTACAAAATTGACTTCTATGGCTGCCAATTGGTTTTCTACATTTATAGTAACTGCTAATATTTTCTTAGGAGCTACCATCTAAACATGATATTAAACTTAAATGATCTAAAATGTATCTATGTCTTAGTTGTTCTATTTTTGTTTTGTTTTTGTTTTCAAAAGGTTTATAATGCATTCACATCGGGTTCACCAAAATGTATCGCTCCAAATTTTTCACACCCTTACCTTCAGGCTATATGATCCGTGCCCAGAAGGGGGATGTGAAAAGGATGTCACGGTACCTCGGCCTGAGAGGACTTGCGAAGGTCCCGTATCTCAAGGGAGGTGTATTTTGATGATTTTTTAACGGATGGTGGGTTCACTAGGAAACATTTAATGGTAGTTTCCACGCCTAGGTTTGGAATGTGTTTTTATGTGTTTGTTTTTAGCCTTAAACATTCAGAATCCTAGGTTTGGCCAAATGAATATAAATTAATCTATATGAAAATGCAGATTTAATGAATACAAAAAAGCAGAATAGGACAAAAAAACAAAGAAATTATAGAATTTTAAAGGAAAATACCTGATCCAAATGTCTGATGGAGATTCTGATGTTTGGAGCAGTCAGGATCGTCTGGAATTTGAAAGAATCATTTGAGATCAGACAAGATCGTTTGAGATCAGACAAGATCGTCTGAGATCTGACGAATTCGTCAGAGACCTACAAACAAAAAAATAGATGCAAAATACAGAGAATGCAACTATGATAATAGAGGGAAACAACACAAAATAACAACATGAATGCTAAACAACAGTTATGAAATAGAAATTCAAACATATTATGATATTCTAATGAGAAATTATGATCTTATCATGCAAATTAAGCTATATGGGTGAACTCCAAATGCAAAATAACATAAAATACTGAATAAAATTGCTAATTACAACATAAAACAGTAGAAAAAGAGAAGAAGAAATGCAAACTTTAGGCACTGATTGCCTCAATGTTGACTGCAGTCGAAATCATCCCACATTGGTATGAAATCGTCTGATTCGATAAGATCGCCTCCGATCTGAACAGGTTCGTCGACGACAATGTAAGCTTGCTCCAGCTGAAAAATAGTAATGTACCTACAACAAAATTGATATAGAACTACTGCAAGTGTGAATTTGGGATGATTTAGCATGTATGAAGTTAAGTTACAGAGAATTTCAGCTAGGGGTTGGGAAGGGAAGGTCCTAAGGATTAAATAGGCTTAGGGGAGTAGTTAGGAGGTTGGAGATCATCCCTATTTGAGAGATCTCCAATGGGGGAGGGTCCCTAACGACGTAGACATGTTTCTGCCTGGATTAGAGGCCCGTTGGAACAAAAGCTAATTGTGAAAAATTAGTTTTGCAACAAGATCGTCTGGACGTCCTAGCCTAGACGAAATCATCAGATCTGGGGCAATATCGTTTGATAGGCAACAAAATTGTCAAACGGTCAAAACAACCTCTAAAAATGACATGGAAAATGGGGAAACGGATTACTCGGCGGTTAACGGGCGGTTTGGGAGGTTAAAATTTGAATTTAAATTATTTACTAGGATGAATGTAATTACTACAATTTTACTGTGCCAATTTTAGGGTGCTACACTTCTCATAGGTGTAATCCACATCCATTCATAATATCATGTGAAATACCCCATAATATTTCATGTATAAAGACATTCCATGGTTTAATTATTCTCAACAAAAGATTTAAGTATCAAAATCTCATTCTTATATTTTAAATACATAAAATCATCTGCCTAAAATTTTATTCTACAACAACTAAAAACGTTGTATTCCTTTATATTTATTTAAAAAAAAACTAATTAAAAATATTTCCATTAATTATTCTATTTTTTTTTTTTAATTTCAAATAAAATTACTTTCTTTATAACATGCCACATTTCATGATAGTCAATCTTCATAAGAAAAGACCCAAAACTCCTAAGTTCCCTAATAACTCATTTCAAAATACAATGACTTGCATTTGCAAAGAACATCCAAACTTCTTTTGTCTAAAACAATTCATTTAGTTTTCAAAAGGAGTCCAAAACCATTAAGTTATACATCATTTAAAAAAATATATTTTAGAGAAAACCTCACTGTAAAATGTATGTCCAGCATTATTTTACCAACCAAACACTAGCAAGGATTATAACCAAAGAAAAATAATTAATATTCTTTTATTATTTGATTAAAAGAACCATTTAAATAATTTACGTTTAGTATTCCTCATTTTGATAATCTCAGATATTCAAAATGCAACACGGGTTTTACAAAGAAAACTACAAGAAATTTTGGTAGAAGGAGCAATTCCATATTCATTTATTTAATGAATAAAAGAGCCTTTCTTACTTTTTCAGCCAAAATAAAGACCAAAACAATATTCTTCCAAAACAAAGGCTTCTAATTCATCAAAAAAAAATGTAAAAATTTACCATATGTAACTTAGGCTTAATAGAAAATAGGGGCACCCATTTTCAATAGAAGAACATAGACAATGTTCCATTAAAAGGAAATTTAAAAGGAACTACCTTGATAAACCCCAAGTCGACAAGCATTCTCACATGGATTAAAATTTACATCTAATTTATATAAGGTTTGAAATCAAATTAATAAAAATATTTACAGCTTTACAAAAAATCATAGGCAAAAATTTGGTTTCCATAGCATAGTCAAAATGGTTAAAAGCTAACTTAGACATACTTCAATACCATTAACATTGGTTTTAGAAAATTTAATCAACACTTGCCCAAAAAAACCCTACTTCCTTCTAGACAAAGGTGTTACAGACAACATTTATCTCAAATCCAAAATAGATAGAGTGTTTAAAATACAAAATATTCAAACTCAACAACACAATCCAGTTTCCAAAGAGTACAAGGGAATGATATATAAACCTCCAAATACAAACACTATCTAAGATATTATATAGTCTTCCATTATTTTCACCATAGAGCAATATTAAGTGTAGGGTTTATTTCATTGAGAAAAGGTAAACATAAGGTATACCTTATTAATTTAAAGTTGCTTATTAAGAGTACCCGAATAAATATGTCTTCTTATCTAGCTTACAATTCCAATGCTCCACTTGCATTGGTGTTTCTTTCCTCCCATGCACAATCTCGACCTTCCCTGCCTTCTCCTTGTGCATTTCTCACCCTTTTCCCTTCAAGCTTGAGAACAATAAAACTAATTTTGTTCCTCCAACCAACTCCTAACTACCCACCCCTTACTCTTTTATTAATTTCTTATTTAAAATTAAAAGGGATGAAATTTATTTAAAAAAATAAAAATAACCCCTTTCTTTTTTTATAAAGTTCATGTCACCCTCCTGAAGAGAAAAAAGGGCCTTTAGTTATTATTTCCTCTTTCTCTAATGTTTTTTTTATACATAGAAGAGTTGGTTACAACCACACTATTTTTAGTAACTATTAAGCATAGGGGCTGCATCCACCAAACCTATTCCACCTCATTATTGTTGATCCAATATGAGGGGGACCACCAATTTCTTGGAATTCATACTATCATCATCGGTCTAGTGTGCACTCAAAGGATTCATATCAGATTACTACCTTTGCAAACAAGCTACCCCCAAGGTTTGAACCTAGGTGTCTTCTTGGTAAGTACCTAGCTAGACAAGCAACTATCAATCCACCAAAGCCTATATTAGGTGGCCAACAATGCCATCCCATACAGGTATACGACTATGTAGAAGGAAGCCACAAGAGATTTTTTTGTGTCCCCCTTTGCATTTCAAAGGTTCAAACTATGGACCTCCCATTCAATGGGATCAAGCTCACATTCTCCACTTGTGCTACAAATGCAAACCCTCTTTCTCTAATGTTAACCTATTAACATTAAAAAATAATCCCTTTTCTTATCCATAATTATCGAAGCAACTTAAATAACATATGCTTTCTAAATCAATTTATAAATATCCCAATCCAATATTTGTGAATAGCCCTAAATATTAGCTTTTTGGGTATTCTTAAGATTCCATCCTTAATAATTCTTACCTTTAGTGGACTTCTTTGCTAGATCTAAAATAAAAGCACTCACATAAAACTTTTCAAATGCTCATAAGAAAAATATTAAAATATTTAAGCTACCTCTTACTCCTAGTTAGCAAGTTTCTGATGAATTTTCATCACTTGCTACTAGAAACAACTTCCTTGCTCTAGCAATATCCAAACCTAGCAAAATAACCTTACATAGATATGCAAAATGAGATGTAACTATATGCGGTAACTACTTGTTACCTTGGGTAAATCCTATATTGGAGCTACTGTCAATCATACTAAACATCATTTCTCTTTTTGGTATGTCGTTATCGATGGTCAACTCCCTCTCCCACCTAAAAGAGTACATGGTTTTGCAAACATACATAACATCAAAAGTACCATATTCTCATATAATATAAACAAAGAAATAATTTTAAATTAAACATCCATAATGTAATTAATACTAAGCATTAAAACATCAAATCAATACATAGTCTATATCATAAATGAGTCCTACCAAGGTGGGTTGTGATAAGAATGATTCAATTTTTGTTGCTGTAGATAGATTTTTGAAAATGGCACATTTCATACCTTGCAAAAAATGAATGATGCTACTCATATTGCTAATTTTTTCTTTCGAGAAGTTGTAAGACTGCATGGTTTATTGAAAATAATTGTATTAGAGAGAGATGAGAAGTTTGTAGGACACTTTTGGCATACCTTGTGGAAGAATTTGGGTATTAAGTTAAGTTTTATTTTAGCATATCACCTACAAATGGATGGACAAACCAAAGTTGTGAATAAAATCCTTGGGAATTTTCTATGATGTGTAGTTGAAAAGAATCCAAAGTTGTGGGATACTATATTGGCACATGCAAAATTTGCATATAACAATTTAGTAAATAGAAGTACAACCAAGAGTCCATTCCAAATTGTGTATGGAATATATCCAAGAATAGTGGATGAATTGTAGAGTATAGCCAATTTCAAAAGACCAAGAGCAATAGTAGAGGACTTTGTTGACTATATATATGATTTAGATCAGTAAGTGAAGGATGTTTTGAAGAAGAATTCTATGCGATACAAGCAACATGATGATCTAAAGCAAAGGAAAAAAGAATTTTAAATTGGATATTTTGTTTTTACATATTTGTAGAAAGAATGATTCCTAAAGGGAACCTATAACAAATTAAATTGGAAGAAGATTAGACCTTGTAAGGTCTTGAATTTTTTTACAACCAATGCATATGAAATTAAACTTCCAAAGGAGTAGACATCTCACTAATTTTTAATGTGGTGGATTTGTATCCCTATTATGACCAATCCCCAAGTAGTATTGAAGATATCACAATTGATTTTTTGATAGAAGATTGGATAGTATAGTTGCCAAAAAAGGAACAAGATGAAATAGAGATAGTTATAGACTCTAGAGTGGCCAAAAGAATGAGGTAAAATATACTATGAATATCTAGTCAAGTGGAAGAACTAGGAAATTTATGCAACAACATGTATGAATGCTTTTGAGATTGCTAAACATGGTATTTTAGTTATAAATTTAAAAAATATTCATGAGATTCATTCATAAAACATTTTCTTACTCGATGAGTATGATGTGGGAGCATCCCACATGAAGATGGTTATGGATGATACATTTTAATAAAATACTATTCAATTTGTAACTACTAATTTTATGTATATAAAGGAATGAGAATAGGAAGAGAAAATAGTGGTGTGCATGGAAAGCCAAGGAAGAGGAAGAGGGAACAATGTGTAGAATGAAATAAAAGAGTGTAGAGGCATCTAGTAGAAGAGGGATAAATGCAAAAATATTGGGTGCATAGTTATTTAATATATGGCAAATACCATTGCTATTTACCTCAATTTTTATTCTATGTTCTTGTATAAATGAGAATATGTTTGTGTTATTTGAGTTGCATGTGGTGGATCACATGGATCAGTGTGTACGAAGGTTTATAGGTGAGGGGAACTTTTCCAATAGTCTATTTGAAGACTTTATTTTAGGGGAAGCAATAAGATAGCTATTTTAGAAGAAGGGTAATTGTTGTCTAAGTATTTCTATCAAGTTGAGTGCCATCATGAAGAAGACTATCTAGTAATTGTTGTCTTGCCAACTTGGAAGCTGTTGTCTATTGCATGCTATTAGAGAAGAGTCATCTAGTGCATACCATAAGGGAAATACTACCTAGTGCATGTCATAAAGGAAGTGATGGCTAGTATGTGCATAGGAGAAGTGTCATCTAGTGCATGTCATTAGGGAAATTCTAATGTAGCAAGTTCCATCTAGTGCATGCCATCAGAGAAGTGCTATCTAGTGCATATCATTGATGAAGTGTCATCTAGTATATGCCATCAAGGAAGTTCCAACATGGAAAGTACAATTTCATAAGATTGTTGTCATAATAAGTTATAATATAAAGGTTACAATCGTGGAGTGTTGACTTATAGAAATATCAAGGATTCATCATTTTGTGTCAACATGTTGGTAATTTGTGCTACTTGTCGAGGTTGTCCTTTGGTGGATACCCTTCATCCATATGCATCCATATTCACTTTTTCCAAATAGAAAGTAGATATATTAAGGGTCAAATTTAGTGATAAAGATATAAAATATTCTCACATCCTAGGAGAAGAAAGGATAATGTGGCTAAATGGGTAGGGGAGTTCATCAAAGAATATTGACAACAACTATTAGGAAGAAACTGGTAGTCTTATTTGGTCAATGATGGAGCAATAAATAATGCTCAATAATTCTTTATATGTATCTCAAAGTGAGTGGAAAAGAAGATAAATGGTGGTTGACACAATGATCTAAACTTTGTGAATCAAATTTTGGGCTCTACACTAGTGTAAGTATTGACCCAACCACCTACACACTGGTTGGTCCCTGTTTGACTAGTTCTAGGGCACCATATATGTAGATACACTTATACTACTATATTAGATATGGGATGATTTTGAATAACTTATCTTATAAAATACATATTTTGAATATATTTAATAGCCTTCTATTGTAGCCAAGAATGGAAATGAAGAAACTATGAAGAGCAATCTTTAAATGATGGAGGTAAAGACACAAGTTTAAAGGGAGGAAAAGAATGGGTGGTTATCCAAAACTCCTTTATCAAAGTTATATATTTATCCATTTAATTATTTTCTTGTTCAACTAGAGATAAAAGGTTTGGTCTAGACAAACAACACTAGAATAATCACTTATACATTCATCCCAAAAGGATAACCTTCTGTAAGTTTTTGAAAGTGTATGGTAAGTATCTCAAGGATGCTTAGTGGAACCTTCTACTATTTACACCCAATGTTATCTATATATTATTGATTTCCTCCTATAAAAGAGATCTAAGAACTTTATTCCTAGATTGAATCATTGCTAGATCCATTTTGAACAACCTACTAATGTAAAGAGTTTGAACTTGTTTATGGAAGAGAAATATTGAACTTTTTGATGGACAAATAACCTATTGAATCAAGTCATTTCACCCCAAATTTAAAATAAAATCCTAATTCGTCAATCACCCATGAAAGTACTAAGACTAAGGATATATTCCTATGATCACTATGATGTGATGATATGGCCCAACTAATTTGACCACTTCTAAGTTGAATTATAGACGAGTTGTCACTAGAGATTCATTTAATTATTGGCATTTTCTCTTTTAAGTATCAATAAGTTTAGAGAATCCTTGTTCATATTTGATCTTTAAATTCATCCCTATGAAACATATTTGATATGTTATTTTTATGCACCAATTATATCAATCACATTTATGTGATAGTAAGATGATATTTCAATAATCACCCACCACACCTATATCTTCCAACTATCCACTTAATTCCTTGACTTGTAGAATTATAGATAGATAGAATAATCCACCAAAAATAAAAATTTTTGAACCCAAAACTCATCCTATTTTTTCTAATTCATTAATTTCCTAGCCATTCCTAATTACCCACTCTTCATTGGTCCCTAGTTTCATTCCCATCCATAGTTTTGTAATTGATTGCCACAACTTTGAAATTGAGTGAATGATTTGTTAATTCTATTTCATACTTGGGGGATGAGAAAATTATGTATGTGATTTGGTATTATTTAATAATATGAATTCATCTAGAAGAGAATTATGTTTAGGTCTCCTTTGGATCCCTATTTGAAGATTTTTTATAGATGCATATGTACCTCCATGTACCTATATATTCATATATAGGTATATTGATATCTATCTATACATATCTATAGATGCACTTAATCCAAAATACTCTTCCTACTCAATCAAAGAAGGAATGGAAATGGATCCTATTATCTCATTAAAAATAAAATAAACCTCTCTATCCTACTTTCACTCATTTTCCTCTATCATTATTTAAATATTTAAAACTTGAAGTAAGCCCTTCAACCTTATAAGTTTTAAATATGAAAGAAATATTTAATCTCAAAATATCTTTCAATATAATCATCTAATTCTAAAAATGTAAATTTAGATTATTAATTGAAAAGCAACCCTCAACTAATATACAAAAATATTAGTTCAATGCATAGCTAGAGTGCCATATCCCTCTGCATCTTAAGAATTTTGAAAAGGTTACACACAACAAACCCCTATAAAATTTGGAGCACCTCAAACTCTTGATATCTACCAATTCTTTATCTATTGATATCCTTTAATATAATACTTGGTACCAAGAACCAAAGAGATCATTTATCTTAATAGGGATAATAAATTGAACTATTAGATAAGTGCTTGACTTTTGAGCTTCATTTTTATGAAATTTTTCCTTACCCTCTCTATTTAAAATGCTTAGTTAAGCCCTAAATTCCCTTGAACTATCAATAGTTATTTATATGCTCAACATATCAATTAATGGGTTGAGGGAAGGGTTATATTACTATAGAGGATTTCTAACTATCAAGGATAGCCCCCAAATGAGCACTCAATATTTACAAGTTTTAAAGAGTGAACTCATTTAATATAATACATGGGAGGAGATTCACCCAAAGTTTTATAAGTATAAGAACTCACTTAAATTTTGAGACATAATTACTTTTAGATGGAGAGTGTTCAATTTGTATAGGCAACAATATTTTTTTTGGTTTCTTTTAGGTAAGAGGTGGATGCATAGCAAGACTATCAGCTCTCATCCGATTTACAAAAGTAGCACACATAATATACACCAAGTTCGAAGGCCTAAAATACCTAACTAACCCTATGCCATAAGGGATTTTAGACAACTTATAGAGGAAGGGGCCTATGTATCTAACCCATGCAAATCCTTGTTCCTGCCACCACATTATAGAAAGGCTAAATGAAAGATTCTAGTTTATTACCAGTAAACAAGGTTTCTATACAAACATAACAATATGAACAACTTATTGGCCTTTGAATTTTACTTCTAGATAAATGAATGAATAAATTAAGTGTATCTAAGATGAAAAATTCCACATGTATGGGCAGCAAAATTACCCTATTTGATATGGAAAAGTAGCTTTGAATTAGATACCTTTTATTATTTTTAAAATAAAATCATAGTCCATTGTTAATATAAATAATAAATATTAATTCCTTATCTACCTAGAGATGTATAAAAATATTCACTTTAGTATGGTATAGGCTCTTATATACATATTAACAACTTCCTTTTCATTAGTAAGCAACATTTCTTTTAATTTGAGTGCATTTTAGATAGCCCTATGTCCATTGATCTAGAATAAGAGGATCATAGATATGCCATTATTAAAAAGGAATAAATTTCATAAAAATATTCCCCATGTAGAATCAATAGTAGAATTATGAATAGAAGATAGCAATAATGATCATACCAAAAACATTCTGGGGACACAGCATAAAAAAGTCACAGTATTGGGAAACAAGGTCCAAAAATGAACTTTGGGTAGAATGACTGGATGAATATAGGATATGGCTAATAATTAAGGTATATAAGAATTATTTTCTATGGGATCCAAAACCACCACCCACCGTAACCTAATTTATGATGAGCCTATGATTTTACTAGTAATATTTCTATGGTGAACACATACACACACATAGATATATATACAAAAAAACATATTTGTTTGGTTTGTTTCACTTTATATTTTCTTAACAATGCAAAATGATATTCAACAATGGTTTAATATGTTTCATATAATGTAATGGATCTACTTCAATGTTTTAAATCTATCTGTGCTATTTGGCTAATCTATAGTAAAAATAATTATATATTTTTTTCATTTTTAAACATGTAAATGCAATTTATTTTCCTTAAAAAAGAAAAAAATACTAACTCTTTTCTTTGTTTTCATTCTAGGGACAAAGAAATGTGGTATAAAAAAATGAATTGCAAAAGGGAGACCCACATGATTCAATCCAGATTGGCCTAAGCCTCATACCTTATAGGTAATTCATGTTTTCTTGGGCCTCATGGGGCATTATAGAAAATTTGTGAAGAATTATGGAAATATAGTGGCCCCCTTGACCACCATGTTGAGGATTTTTTTTTTTTGTCGACAAAACCTGTTGAAAAGGCTTTTGTTGTTTTGAAGTATACCATGAACACTACTCCTATATTAGCACTGCTATATTTCTCTAAACCTTTTATCATTGAAAGTGATGCATCAAGAATTGACATCAGGAACTGTATTTTATCTCCATGGTATGCTTAAATCCATTGTATTTGATAGGGATCCTACCTTCACTGGTAATTTTTGGCAGGAATTATTTAAGTTTTAGGAAACATAGCTCAATATGAGTTCTTCCTATCACCCTCAAATGGATGGCTGAACTAGAATTGTGAATAAATGCTTCAAAATATATATTCATTGCTTTCCCTCTGAACATACTACACAATGGGCCAAGTGGCTTTCTTTAGCCAAATGGTGGTATAATACAAATATCACACTGCCACTAAGGTGAGCCCTTTTGAACTAGTATATGGTCAACCTCCACCAACACCATTTTCCTATATTCTAGGTAATTCCAAATTTTAAGCTATGGATTCCATTATTTATTAGCATGAATCCATTATTTTCCAACTTAAGATCAATTTGGACATTGATTAGAATTGAATGAAATAAGAAGCTAATCAACACCACATTGAATATAGTTTTGATGTTGGAGATATGGATTTTATTTTCTTGTAGCTATATAAAAAATCCTCTCTCTAGCTTTGTTATTGTCAAAAAATCACCACCAAATATTATGGTCCTTATCAGGTGTTGTAACGGATCAAGTTAATAGCATACAAACTAGCCCTTTCGACTAGTTCCAAAACTCATCTAGTCTTCCATGTTTCTTCCCTCAAGAAATTTGTTGGCAAAAGGGTCTAGGTGTAGTCTGCACTTCCAAAATTATACAAGGAAGGTTTTGTCATTCTTGAACCTAAATGTATTCTTGATTTTAGATTACGTTCCCTTAATCGACGTGTCATTATTGATGTTCTTGTCCAATGGCATTGCTTACAAAATAAATATACTATGTGGTAACCTCTTCATTAGCTCCAATAATAGTTTCCTCATTTTTAGCATTGAGAAAAAAGCTTTTCTAAGGGGAAGGTGATCGCCTGTAATAGCTTAAATTTAAATTTATCAATCTAAGGGTAATAAAGGTTAGATTTAAAGAATAACAATCTAGTATAGGTTATACCATAGGGATCAATGCTAAGCTTAGTTTAGATTTCTTTTAGTTTCAGGTATTTGCAAACAGGATTTAGATTGTGCAAGAATAAAAATAGAATGCAAATTATGATTTAATCTATATGAATATGTGTGGATTCACGTATGATTCAGTGATGCATAGTATAATTCATAATTATTTATTATGTAATTTAATTAAGTTTATGCTTTAAGACTTATTCTACATTCTAACTCTATTTACTAGGGGGGAAGAGATTTAGGGACTAACCTTTCGAAGTGGGCCCTACCTCCAAAAGGTTAGTGTTAACCCCTTCCCCTATTTTCTACTTTACTTTAACTTCAGTAATCTATTTCATTAAATGAATCTAATGCTAATTATTTCATGATTGCAGGAAAAATAAAAGAAAGGGAAGTTACCAAGGTAAGCAAAGCATAAAGAAATTAATTGACATAGTTACCATATTCGGAAGAAATTGTTGCTACTTTATTACTAAAACTCAAACATACATGGTTGCACATCCAGATTTTAGAATTGTATCCAGAAGATTACATTAGGAATAGTCACAGATTAGACATTTTCTCCATTAGCTCGCTAGACCTTTTCAAAGGTCTCCTATGTAATATATAATGTCGCTTGGACAATTTCGAATATAACTCTTCCATGTATTTTTACCATGTGGTTTTGTTGGACTTGGTAATATGACAACCTTGTACTAAACAAGAATAATCTAATTTTGACATAACTCCTAACTCTACTTGGACTGGGTAAACAACTTCAATGGTCCAAGTGGCAATACGTAAACTATTGTAACAAAACAATACTAACTTTGACATCTCGCAAGCTTTGACACATAACAATATGTCCTTTATTCATGGAAAAGACATAACAACATTGCGTGAAGATCTAATCATTCTAATAATAATCTAAATACAACTTTAAAGAATATTTTGATAACAACTTTGTCAACCATAATATTCACATGAATGTTCTTTGACAAGTCAGCTAGGCAAGCTGACTAAGCATACAACATGGATTAACTGACTTGGTCAAATATCTTTGGTAACTGCTGGTAAAAATATCCTTTGGTAACATACTTCAGTAGCTACCTTCCATAATATGCTTCGATAACTATCTTTCGTAACATGCTTTAGCTATCATCTTCTATAACAATAGTCTGCTACTGCTATATCACTGTGCCCTTAAGCTTTTCATCTTTTGTTCTTATGTCTATATTCTAATGTCCAAGGTGTATCCTAAAGCTCGCGCTGCTACATTATTCGTTTGTGGAACATTATTCAACACTTCCTGCTTTTTACTCATAACTCGGATATATTTCACATAAAATGCACACATTTATCAGATTAACTGCATTCAACATTTTTACTAACAAATTACAAAAATATACAAAATAAATTACATAAAACATATTATAATCATCAATTAAACATAATAATGAAACAATTTATTACATAAATATATGCTAAATATCCTCTCATCAGAAGGATATGTTAGGACCCCATCCTAACACTATGATGTAATGTTCCTTGTTGAATGTGGTGTGATATCCATAATAATATTTTGTAAGTTTTGTAAATATGAGGAACACCCATGATAATGTATTAAAATATTTTGTAATACTTGTGGCTCTAGAAGTTCCTAGATAAGTGATACCATTATATGTAATTGTTATTAAGAATGTAACTATTTTGTAGGTAGGATATTCTAGCTTAGGTAGCATTTTACATGTAAGCCAACCTTGAAAGTTAGGTAGTATACAAAATTATGTATGCATCTTTTTGTATAATTGAATGAAAGGATTGAAGGAGGTTACCTCCTCAAAGTGGTATGTGATTCTATGTTAATTGTAAGATTATTCCTTTTTGCATTTATATTTCATAGTTGTGTTGTGAGCATTTATGTTTATTTACAATATTTGTGTGTGTGCTTATTTTTAATAGTACGTTCCTAACACTGTTTCTCTTCATAAATTTTCTTCTTCTTCTCCTCTCATTTCTTATCATAATTCTCAAGTCACCAATAAGTTTGATAACTTTAAAATCAACGAAGAATCACCTGTCATAGTCTCATAACAAGGTCAACCTAATAACCTATTTGATGGTCCTCTTATCGATCTAGCTAAGCTACCACCTTCACCCTAAACTATAGGTTTGAATCATAAAAAGGGTGAAGTAGTACACATCCCAATAAGAGAAGATCTATGGTAGCAAACCCTCTCTAATAGAGAGAACCTTTACCCATTGTTATCTATCCAATGATTACCCACTTCCTAAATAAATTCTAAATATGTAGGTAAGGGTTTGAGGCCATAACACCAAGGCATTTAAAAACCTTTGGAAGTTGAGATTTGACCTAGGAGATGTGGCATAGGTTATATCTCCAAAAAAACCAGCCCTTACCAACTAATGATGATCAAGTTGTCCCCTTATCTAAATTTATGGATTATCATAGCTTAGAGTAGAGTAATGAGGATGAGGGATCACCTTCTACATATAACATATGAAGATACTCTTTGTGATATGGAACATGAAGATATCATCTAAAATAGCTTGTTATTTGATGGGTCAGTTCCTTGTGTCACCCATGTTGAGTCTTCTAGTTCTCAAGTGGATCCTATATGTCTCTCAAAGACCTTGAGCCACTGAGAATGATCCCTAACCCTGTTCACTATGATTATGAATCCCACATACTCATTGAGGATTCCCTTGATATTAATATAGGAACCAAAGAGAGCACTAGGCTCCTTAATTTAGGAAAATCCATGTTCATAGATAAGTAGGATCAATTAACCAAATTATTGATAACATTTCAAGATATTTTGCTTGGTCATACACCAAAATGATAAGAATTGATACCTTCATAGTCATGCATCACCTAGTAGTTAGACCCAATGCCAAACCTATTAAGAAAAATATTACAACTATGCATCCTAAAGTTTCCCTATTGGTCAAGGAGGAGCTCCAAAAACTCCTTAATGTTGGATTTATCAAAGCCATTGAATATTCTAATTGGATATCCATCATCATTACATTGGATAAGAAGGAAGGGAAAATCAGAGTATGTACCAACTTTTGGGATATCAATTTCACATGTACTAAGGATTAATTTACCCTACCCAACATAGACATGATCATAGATTTTTTTTTGGATGTGGAATGCTATTGCTCATGGATGGATTCTTGGGATACAATCAAATCAAGATTTCCTTGAAGGACTAGTCCAAGATAGCTTTCATAAATCCATGGGGTACCTTTTGTTATAAAGTCATGCATTTTGGCTTGAAGAACACTGGTGCCACATACAAAAGGGCCATGCCATATATTTTTTATGACATGATGCATGATATTGTTGAGCACTATGTGGACAATCTTCTTGGTTACTTCGTTAGTCAAGAAATTATACGCAAGATTTAATATGGATCTTTGAAATACTTTGAGACTACAAAGTTCATATTAAACCCTCTAAGTGTGTGTTTTGACTCACATTTGATGTGATTTTAGATTTCATAGTGTCTAGGTGAGGCATTGAAGTAGATCCTTCTAAGATAATGACTATTACTAACATGCCTCCTCCTTGTAACCTAATCGGTCTGCATAGCTTGTAAGAGAAAATTTAATATATCTACCATTTCATATCCTAGTTAGTTGATAAGTGTCAACCCTTTATTAATATTCTTAAAAAATATGTAGTATTCAAGTGGGATACTGAGTGTCAAAAATCCTTTTATGAACTTAAGAATAATCTCACTTCCCATCTATCCTTGTTCCCCCTAGTCTAGATAAGCATTTAATGCTTTACATAGTATCCATGACCCATGCTTTGGGGACCATGCTTGCCCAACATGATAATAAAAAAAATGAGTAAGCAATATAATATATTATTAGAACCTTGGTTAGCTATAAAAGCTGATGCACTCCCTTAGAAAAATGTTGCCTTGCTATAGTGTTTGATTCTCAAAAGTTGAGACACTACATGCTTAGCCATAAGACACTACTAGTTGTAAGGTTTGATCTTCTTCTCTACTTAATGTTGAAGCCCCACATTTTAGGTTGAGTTTTTAAGTGGGTCCTAGCCCTTAGTGAGTTTGACTTAACCTTTATAGGTTATAAGGCTATAATAGGTTAGGTGATTATTGAATAGACCTAGAGTCTACCCATCCCTTAGTATTTGAGTTTCTCAATGATTGCCTTAACTTAGAAGTAGAAGAGTCTAAGTTTTGAATGGAGTCCATTTATTAAAGGGTTCTAGGAATGGAATCATTCTAATCACCCCTTAAAATAAATTGATTCCCCTTTCCTTTAATATTTGTTTCTCTTTCACTAATAATACTACAAAATATGAAGCCCTGATCCTAGGTCTTAGGCTAGCCTTAGCCTTAACGGTTAGAGTCCTTTCCATATTTTATGACTCTTAACTTGTAGTTAATTAGATCAATGATGTTTATCAAACCAAGGATGATAACTAAAACCTTACAATGATATTATCACCAAGCTCTTCTTTACTTTCAATAAGGTAACCATAGAGGTTGTCCCTAGATCCTCTAACCACCATGCAGATGCCATAGACACTATGTCATACCTTATACTCTTGGAGTTAGAATATGATCAAGTGATGATTACTATTTGATAAATCCAAGAGCCTGCAACCCTTAGTTGTAGTCTCATTTTGTTAGATGTCGTAAACATAAGAGTTTATCAATATGAGCCTTGGTGCATAGACATATTTAATTTCCTTAAGGATGGTTTAATGCTTGATGCATTAGACCACAATCAATGAAATATTTTACAAAAAAAGAGCATGCCAATTTTTCATAATTGACAATACTTTATATCAACATTCTTTTGATGGTATCCTATTATGATGTCTCAACTCTGATGAAGCCCGACTAGCCCTTAATGAAGCTCATGAAGGATTATATGGAGGCCATTTTAGTGGCAATGCTATTGCTAAGAAACTCCTTTATATTGGTTATTATTGGCCTTTCATGGAGAAATATGCATGTGACTATGTTCTATGCTATAAAAAGTGTCAATGCTATGACAACCTTGTTAATGCTTCTTCTCAAAAACTTTAGGTTATTTCTTCTCCTTGGCCATTCACCATTTAGAAATTGGAAATTATAGGGAATATTAACCACACATCATCTTATGGTCATAATTTTATCATCGCATATATAGAGAACTTCACCAAGTGGGTTGATGTGATGTCCCTTGCTATGGTGACTAGATCCCTAATTCTTTAAAATTAATCTTCAACTAGATCCTTTATAGGTAGGAGATTATTTTGTGACCATATTTGATAATGACACTTCTTTCAAGAACAATGATGTCCATAAAATTTGTACAAGATTCAACACAAATGGTAAAATCCATAATACCCTTAGGATAATGGTCAAGTTGAAGCACCCAACAAGTCTTTAGTTAAGATCCTTAAGAACTTTGTTAGTAAGACTAGTCATGACTAGTATATCCAATTATACCTTGTCTTATGGGCCTATTGTACTAGCATAAAAACCCCTATAAGTGCAACCCATTATGTCTTGGTCTATGGTACTAAGGTAATTTCCCCTCTTAAATAGAGATCCCATCCTTGTGTATCTTGTTGCAATATGCCTCGATTTATGATGAGTATTGTTTAGATGATTTAAACCAATTGGAGCTGTTGGATGAAAAGTGAATCCATTCCTTAGAGCATATTTAAGCCTATTAGAATAGTCTTAAGTGATATAAATCCAAAAAATTGCACACTCATTCTTTCAAATTTGGGGATCTTATCCTCAAATGAAACTAGAAGAGCACAAATGCTAGTATAGATCTAAAGAAAAAATTTCAACCCAATTGGCTAGGCCCCTTTATCATAATAGCCAATTTTGGCTTAGGAGCCAATTGTTTAGAAATGTTATATGGTAAATATATTAAATAACCAATGAACATAATGCACCTAAAATTATATTATGCATGAATTCACATCGTCTATCTTTAGTTCTCCTTTTATTGATCATATCTCTGTTAGTCTTACAATGACACTGAGAGGGGGGGGTGAATCAATGTAGCTCTATAAACTTAAATTTATAGCTCTTAATACCACATAAATTAAAACTTATTACTAGATACAACAAGTATAACAAAAGAGCATCACACAACACAAGATTTAACAAGGTTCACCAATGTGGCTACTCCTCAAAAATTGATTGCTTGGACTACCATCCAAATCTAGCCTTTGCAAAGCACCAAATTTACAATCAATTTACTAGCACCCATTGTAAGGAGCACCAACCCCTTATTTATCTACACCAACAGAAAGGAGCACCAACCCCTTATTTATCTACACCAATAGAAAGGAGCACCAACCCCTTATTTATCTTTGCTTTTGCAAGACCCTGACTAGTCTTCTTCACCTTTGCATTCTCTACGCACTCTGCTCTCTCTATGCAATCACTTCACACACTCTGCTTCATTACAGTTAAACTTCACGATTGTATTCTCCCTTTTGCGCACTCTGCTCTCTTTATGAATTTTGCACTTAGCACGATTCGACACGACTTGCTCTCTGCGCACAATGACCGTATTTCACACACATTCGACCATCTTTCAATTCTCCAAACAACCCTCCTTTTATAACAATATTTTTATGATGAAAACCCTAATATTAGTCGATTGTAAATCCTAATCTTAGTCGGCTTTCATAACAACTGTAAACCCTAATTTTAGTCGACTGTCATCGGTCTTCGTCGGCTTCAACTCAAGAATATGTTCGGTTTATCCATCGCTTGATGATTTCATTCTAGACAGACCCTGTAACCACCATAGTGATGTCGGTCCACTATCATACTTCTCATTTTAGTCGGGTTCTCCTTCTTGACTTACGCATTTACGACCTGTCATGAAATCATGACATTTCTGCCTTTGTAGCTTCTTTTGTTTTTGTTGCTACGAAAATAAAACATGTCATGATATCACGACACTTTCACCTCCGTATGCTTTCTCTATTCTTTTGTCACGATATCATGACATTTTTGCCTTTGCAGACTTCGTCTATTCTTTTGTCATGAAATCATGACATTTCTGCCTTCGTATACTTCATATTTTCTTTTGTCATGATATCGTGACACTTCTGCTTCCATAGACTTCGACTTTGCTTTTGTCATGATATCGCGACACTTCTGCCTCCGTAGTCTTCAACTTAGATTTTGTCATGAAATCGTGACACTTCTTCTGTACTTAGCTTCTTTGCTTTTGTCATGAAATCGTGACACTTCTGCCTTCGAAGTATTCTTCTCTACTTTTATCACAAAATCATGACACTTCTGCTTTTGTACTTTACTTCTTTGCTTTTGTCACAAAATCATGATACTTCTACTTTTGAAGTCTTGCTTTCTACTTTTGTCATAAAATCACGATAGTTCTACTTCCGTACGCTTCCTCTTTTTCTTTTGTCGTGAAAATGTGACATGTTACGATATCGTGACACTTTTCAAACTTACTTTCTCTCTCCTATTTTAGTCGTAAAAATGCGACATGTCATGAAATCGTGACACTTTTCTTACTTGTTCTCTTTATTCGAACTTGTTGCGAAATCGTGACACTTTTTCCTACTTTCTCTTTCTCTTCCAACATGTCACGAAATCGTGACAATTTTTCCACTTGCCTTTTTCTCTTCCAACATGTCACGAAATCATGATAGTTTTTCCACTTGCCTTTTTCTCTTCCAACATGTCGCGAAATTGCGACAGTTTTTCCTGCTTTTTCTCTCTCTTCCAACATGTCATGAAATCGTGATAGTTTTTCCTGCTTTTTCTCTCTCTTCCAACATGTCACAAAATCGTGATAGTTTTTCTTGCTTTTTCTCTCTTCCAACATGTCGCAAAATCATGACAATTTTTATTGCCTACTGTATATGTCGCGATATTGCGAAACTTTTCTTACTTGTCTTTTTTCTTTGATCTTTTGCATATGGTCCACTTTGGTCTTCTTGGAAAATCACCGTACATACTCTGAATAACCTTTGAACTCTTGTCTTCTGCATATGAATAGCTTTTGAACTTCCTGTCCACTGCATCAATAGATCTATCTGACTATGTTGACAACAATGACAATACTGTTGCTGCACCTTGCTCAACAATCTCCCCCTTTGAAATTTTTGGCAACACATGTGCAATTTCCTATAACGCTTCTCCCCCTTTGACAATAATACCAAAGGGCTACTCCAGACTCCCCCTGAGTCCATGCAGAACATTCTCAAGCAAAATTTATTACACTTAGCAAAAATCATGAACATGAGCAAAAAGATAATTAAATACTTAAATGCTCCCCCCGAGAATGTGATCCCCGTAGCTAGTCAATTCTTGGGAAGTGTGACCACTCCCAATTTATTGTGAAGGTACTCAAAAACTTCCTTGGGCAATGGTTTTGTGAAGATATCTGCTACTTGCTCTGTAGTTGGAACAAAATCCAACTTAACCTCACCTTCCATAACTTTCTCCTTCAAAAAGTGATACCTGATAGCAATGTGTTTTGTGTGTGAATGCATCATCGAATTCTTGGAGATGTTAATGGCACGGGTGTTATCACACTTAACTGATATTGGATCACTGAAGCTAATACCAAGATCTTTCAGGGTTTTTTTCATCCACAATACCTGCGTACAACATGTTGTTGCTGTAATATATTATGCCTCTGCTGTCAATAAAGAAACTAACTCTTGTTTCTTACTGTGCCATGCGACCAATCTGTCTCCAAGATAGAATGCACCTCCACTGGTACTCTTTCTATCATCGACACCTCCTGCCCAATCTGCATCTAAATACAAAATAAGGGTGAAGTCTTTACCTTTTGGATACCATAACCCATACTTCATAGTACCCTTGAGGTACCAAAGAATCCTCTTAATTACTGTCACATGAGTCTCCTTAGGATTAGCCTGAAATCGTGCTATCATGCATACTGCCTACAAAATATCTAGTCTGGTAGCTGTCAGGTATAGTAATCTCCCAAACATAGATCTATACATGGTTTGATCAACAGGTGGAGATTTGTCATCCTTGATCAACTTGCAACCTATCATCATGGGAGTGCTAACTGGCTTACAATCCTCCATTGTGAACTTTTTTAACATCTCTTTCACATATTTAACTTGAGAAATAAATATGCCCTTCTTATTTTGATTAACTTGCAACCCGAGAAAATATGAAATTTCACCAATCATTGACATTTCAAATTCTTTCTGCATCTTATTTGCTAAATCTTTACATGACTCATATTTGCTGCTGCCAAATATGATATCATCTACATATACAACAAGAACAATAAGATGCCCATTTTCTATTTTGACATACAAATTACTATCCACCATACCTTTCTTAAACCCTTGTTGACTGAGATAGTTCTCTAGCCTTGCATACCATGCTCGGGGTGCCTATTTTAAGCCATATAATGCTTTCTTCAACTTGCAAACCAAGTTGGGATCATCACCAAGTTGGAAACCATCTCGGTTGCTCAATATAAACCTCTTCTTCAAGTTTCCCATTCAAAAATGCTGATTTCACATCCATTTGATAAACTTTGAAATTCTTGTAGACTGCTAAAGCCAGAAACATTCTAATTGCCTCTAGTCTAGCTACTGGTGCAAAAGTTTCCTCAAAGTTAATGCCTTCAACTTGTGCATAACCTTACATACCAATCTTGCTTTATTTCTGACTACTTGTCCATCTTCATTCAATTTGTTTTGAAAAATCCATTTAGTCCCGATTATATTTTTATTTATAGGTCTAGGTACTAACTCCCAAGTTTTGTTTTTCTCGATCTGATCTAATTCTTCATTTATTGCCTTCATCCAACTTTCATCTTTGCTTGCGTCAACAACATTTTTGGGCTCAATGCTGGATAATAGAGAGTAGTTACTTACTACTCTTCTTCTTGTCTAAACACCAACTTTGGGGTCTCCAATTATTTGCTCTCTAGGATGATTTTTTTGCCAGCTTACTGTTTTGAATTTCTTATTTTCTTCCACTTCTAATCACAACTTAAATCATTTGAGTCAATTTTTTGTATCTTTTCCATTTTGTTTTCCTCATATCCTTCAATAACCTCTTCATAAATTGGGTAGTTCTTTTCATAGCTAATTACTCGTTCTCTACCTTCATCAAATTTAACATTAGCACTATCCACAATTTTCTTTAGCCTCTTGTTGTAGCATTTGTAAGCTTTGTTTTTTGATGAATAACCAACAAAAACACCTTCATCCACTCTATCTTCAAACTTACCAAGATTATCTTTAGTTCTTTTGATGTAGCACTTGCTGCCAAAAACTTTGAGATATTTTGCTGTTGCCCTTTTACCGAACCACAACTCATAAGGAGTTTTGCTTTAATGTGTTCTCAACATGTACCTATTTTGGATATACATCGCAGTATGGACTGATTCTTTCCAAAATTTGTCTGCTACTCTACTTTCAGCCAGCATAGTCCATACCATTTCCTGCACTATCCTATTCTTTCTTTCTACCACTCCATTCTGCTGAGGTGTCCTCGCTGCTGAAAACTGTCTCCTAATACCGTATTTTTCATAGTACTCTATAAACTCCTATGAAATGAATTATCCTCCTCTATCTGATCTTAAACATTTGATCCTCTTTCTGTTTCATTCTCAACTTGGTTTTTGAAAGTCTTGAACATTTCAAAAGCTTCCGATTTATGCTTCAAGAAAAATATCCATGTCATTCTGGAATAGTCATCAATGCACAACATAAAATATTTATCACCATTTATGCTTTGTGTTCTCATGGGTCCACATAAATCAGTGTGTATTAGTTCCAAAGGTTTGCTTGTGTAGTACTCTTTTGTTTTGAATGCGACTCTAGTTTGCTTCCCCTTTTGGCATGAAGCACAAATGCTGTTTGCAGGTTTGCTGATGGTGGGAATATATCTCACTGCCCTTTTTGAGTTGATTTTTACTAGATTATAAAAATTGATATGACCAAGTCTCTTGTGCCACAACCAATTTTCTTCTTCTCGTCCAATAAAACAAGCTCCTTCTAAAGTCTCTGAGAGTGTGTACGAGTTTCCAGATGTCCTTGATCTAGTTGCTATCAATTTTCCACTGTTTGTTTTTCTGACTTCACAACCCTGCTTCTTAAAAACTACTTCATGACCTTTATCATAAATCTGACTTACGCTCAACAAGTTATGTTTCAAACCATCCACAAACAAGACTTCTTCTGACTTAATTTTTCTATCACTAATTTTAACTAAACCTTTGCCAACTATCTTAGCTCCATCATTATTTCTAAACTTTACTGAACCACCTTCATATTTCTGTAACTTCTCAAATTTTTGTTTGTCACTTGTCATATGACTGGAGCTTCCACTATCAAGTATCCATGGTACATATTTATTCTGTGCTTTAAATGCTGTTTGTACGATTAAGGATTCCTTTTCTTCCTTAAGTCACTCTTTTTATTTCCACTCTGTTTTGATAGTAGTTTTGGGCTCTTGTTTTGCCTTTCCCTTATCAATAGCTTGTGCATGTTTTTCAAGAAGTTTTTTATTTTGTCTCATCCTATTTGGTTGAAATTTTCTTCCCTAAAACTGATTTGATGCAAATTTACTTCTACAGTTTCTTGCAATGTGCCCAAAATTATGACAGTTATAACATTCTACTATATAATTCATCATAGGAGAAAAAACATTTCTACTAGTGAAATTCCTTGGTATTACATTATATTTGCAGTCTAAGATTTTATGTCCATAGCCATTGCATTTAAAACATAAACCAGAAAAGGGATAATTGAACCTGGGTGATGGTCTTTGCCATGTTGCCATAGGAGCCATAGGTCTTCTTCTTCTTTGATGTGTGACATTGGTGAATCCATCATTGTCAATTATCCTTTCGTGCCTGGCATTATTGCTTTATTTTGCATGAGATGTTTTTCCATGATCAACCTGTTTCTTATCTTCATTCTTTATGGATTCTACATTTCTGGCCTTTGATCCATTTGATGATTCTCCTTGGATGAAACCTAGACCAAATTTGATGCCTACAGGCCTTTGGTCATTTATAATCTTATCCAGCTTCATAGAACTTTCTTCGCGTTTGTGATAGCAACTAATTTTGTGATTCATCTCTTCTATCTGCATCCGTAAACCAACATTCTATTCTTCTAGTTTGCAACAATAATCTATTTTCATGGTAATTTGTACTTCAAGATCTTCAAATATTTTCTTGTATTCTTCTATCTGTACTTTCATACTGGTTATGATTTCGTTTGCATCCTCAATTTTTTTTGAAATTTTCTTATTCTTTTTCCTCTCTATTTTCCACTCTTCTAGTGCAGAGATCAACTCACCTTCTAGATCTACTTCAGCCTCAGGGTTTTCACCACATACTTCAGAGTTCACTCCTTCTTCCTTTTCTGATTTTACTTCTTCAAATGCTATGAAAAGAGCTTCAATTGTTTTTGCTTCAGAATCCTCACCGGAGCTGTCTTCTGTTGAACTGGCATTCCTAGAGATGAAATTTTTTTTCTTCCAGTCACTTCTTTCTTGGTGCGATCCTTCATCATTTTTGTTCTTCTCATTAAGTGGAGATTTAGTCACAAAATAACCAATGCCTCCACAGTTGAAACATTTAAACGGTAGCTTTCCTCTGTATTTTCCTTTTCCACTTTTTAGTTTTCTAACAAAGTTTGCTTCCATTTCATCTGATGTATCTTATTCCTCGGACTCTTGTTTTGCATTTTTATTTTTAAGGGCTTTAAAAGTCGCTTCTCTATCTATGGGTTTAGATATTCCTATCCTCATCTCATATGCAGTAAAAGAACCATACATCTCATCTATACTAAAATAATTTAGATTTTTAGCTTCTTCTATCACTGAGACTTTAGAATCAAATATTTGTGGAAGAGATCTTAATACCTTTTTCACGATGGTAGAGTATTCGATATCCTCATCGAGTCCTCTGATCACATTAATGATTCCATTAACTCTCAGCATATATGCCTCAATGTTTTTATCGTCATTCATCTTTAATGCTTCAAACTGAGCTCGATGTGTCTATAACTTGGCCTCCTTGATCTTATCATCTCCTTCATGAATAATCCTCAGTTTGTCCCATATTTATTTTGCCATTTTATAGCTCATGATCTTTACTAGTTCACTGTCTACTAATCCACACATGATAGCATTCTTTTCTTTTGAGTTATTTTCAAACAGTTTATTTTCATCAGCATCTTTTAGAGGAGTGATGGGTATTGTGTATCCACTAACTATTGAATCCCAAATGTCGTATCCAAAATCATAGAGATATGTCTGCATCCTGATTCTCTAGAACGCGTAATTAGATCCGTCAAACAATGGTGCTTTGTTTGATGAGAAGCCTTCACCACCTGCCATTGTGTTACCTCCAAGATCACCCTAGCTAGTTAAGCTTATATAGGAACTTAGCTCTGATACCAATTGTTAGTCATACAATGACACTGAGATGGGGGGTGAATCAGTGTAGCTCTATAAACTTAAATTTATAGCTCTTAATATTGTAATAATTAAAACTTATTACTAGATACAGTAAGTATAACAAAAGAGCATCACATAACATAATATTTAATGAGGTTCACCAATGTGTCTACTCCTCAAAAATTGATTGCTTAGACTACCATCCAAATCCAGCCTTTCCAAAGCACCAACTTTACAATCAATTTACCAACACCCACTATAAGGAGCACCAACCCCTTATTTATCTGCACCAACAGAAAGGAGCACCAACTCCTTATTTATCTTTGCTTTTGCAAGACCCTGACTGGTCTTCTTCACCTTTGCATTCTCTACACACTCTGATCTCTTTGTGCAATCACTTCGTACACTCTGCTTTGTTACAATCAAACTTCACAATCGTCTTCTCCCTTTTGCACACTCTGCTCTCTTTGTGAATTTCACACTTAGCACGATTCGACACGACTTGCTCTCTGTGCACAATGACCGTATTTCACACACATTCGACCATCTTTCAATTCTCCAAACAACCCTCCTTTTATAACAATATTTTTATGATGAAAACCCTAATATTAGTCGACCGTAAATCCTAATCTTAGTCAGATTTCATAACAACTGTAAACCCTAATTTTAGTCAGCTGTCATCGGTCTTTGTCAGATTCAACTCAAGAAGATGTTAAATTTATCCATCACTTGATGATTTCATTCTGGATAGACCCTGTAACCACCATAGTGATGTCGGTCCACTGCCATACTTCTCATTTCAGTCGGGTTCTTCTTGACTTGCGCATTTATGACTTGTCTTGAAATCATGAAATTTCTGCCTCTGTACCTTCTTTTGTTTTTGTTGTCGTGAAAATACATGTCGCGATATCATGACACTTTCACCTTCGTATGCTTTCTCTATTCTTTTGTCATGATATCACAACATTTTTGCCTTCATAGACTTCGTCTTTTCTTTTGTCGTGATATCACGATATTTTTGCCTTCGTATACTTCATCTTTGCTTTTGTCACGATATCGCGACACTTCTGCTTCCATAGACTTTGACTTTGCTTTTGTCATGATATCGTGACACTTCTGCCTCCATAGTCTTCAAATTAGATTTTGTCATGAAATCACGACACTTCTGCTTCCATACTTAGCTTCTTTGCTTTTGTCATGAAATCATGACACTTCTGCCTTCGAAGTCTTCTTCTCTGCTTTTATCACAAAATCATGACACTTTTGCTTCCTACTTTACTTCTTTGCTTTTGTCGCAAAATCATGACACTTTTGCTTTCGAAGTCTTGCTTTATGCTTTTGTCATGAAATCATGATAGTTCTGCTTCCGTATGCTTCCTCTCTTTCTTTTGTCACAAAAATGTGACATGTTGCGATATCGTGACACTCTTCAAACTTACTTTCTCTCTCCTATTTTATTCATGAAAATGCGACATGTCGCGAAATCATGACACTTTCATTACTTGTTCTCTTCTTCGAACTTGTCGCAAAATCGTGACACTTTTTCTTGCTTTCTCTTTCTCTTCCAACATGTCATGAAATCGCAACATTTTTTCCACTTGTCTTTTTCTTTTCCAACATGTCATGAAATCACGAAACTTCTGCTTTCGTACTTAGCTTCTTTGCTTTTGTCGTGAAATCATGACACTCTTGCCTTCAAAGTCTTCTTCTCTACTTTTTTCATGAAATCGTGACACTTCTGCTTTTGTACTTTACTTCTTTGCTTTTGTCATGAAATCATGACACTTCTACTTTCGAAGTCTTGCTTTCTACTTTTGTCATGAAATCATGATAGTTCTGCTTCCGTATGCTTCCTCTCTTTCTTTTGTCGTGAAAATGCGACATGTCATGATATCACAACACTTTTCAAACTTACTTTCTCTCTTGTTTTAGTCATGAAAATATGACATGTCGTGAAATCGTGACACTTTTCTTACTTGTTCTCTTTATTCGAACTTGTCACAAAATTGTGACACTTTTTCTTGCTTTCTCTTTCTCTTCCAACATGTCATGATATCACGACATTTTTTCCACTTGTCCTTTTCTCTTCCAACATGTCACAAAATCGTGACAGTTTTTCCACTTGCCTTTTTCTCTTCCAACATGTCATGAAATCATGATAGTTTTTCCTATTTGTTCTCTCTTCCAACATGTCGCGAAATTGTGACAGTTTTTCCTGCTTTTTCTCTCTTCCAACATGTCACAAAATCAAGACAGTTTTTCTTGCCTATTGTATATGTCATGATATCGTGACACTTTTCTTACTTGTATTTTTTCTTTGATCTTTTGCATATGGGCCACTTCGGTCTTCTTGGAAAATCACTGTACATACTCTGAATAACCTTTGAACTCCTATCTTCTGCATCTAAATAGATTTTGAACTTCCTGTCCACTGCATCAACAGATCTATCTGAATGTATTGACAATAATGACAATACTGTTGCTGCACCTTACTCAACACTCTTTTCTTCTATTGTTTTCTTCTCATCATTTTCTTATTCTACTTCTTTTGTTCCATCTTGGTTTCCTTTGGTTGCTCATACTTCATGATTATCTATCATACATTGCATGACTACTTGGCATACTTCTTTATGCACTTATGCCTATTATATAGCTACTTTATTGCTTGATCATACTTACATGGTTGCTTGATCATATGATTTTTTGGGACTTTGCAATGAGGTAAGTGATAGAACCTAGTTAGATTTTAGATCATACACATTGCACTCATACTAGGTCACTAATGCTTAGCAAATTCCCAACCTAGGGAATTTTCCTTAACCTTGAAAGTTGTAATAATTCTAAATTTCTTCAAATAAAGGGATATGGTTCTTCATCTCTTGTATGTGTCTTATCCTTTACAAGTTTTCAATCATTTATTATTTTATCCATGAGAAAGGATATACATATGTTCTATCTGTGCATCTTGTTTTGCTCACACTTTTCGTTATTTATATTTTTATTGTTAAGAGGTCCTCGTTGGAATACCATATAGACATAATTTATGGTGTTCATACAACCATTGACTATTATATGCACATCCTTTAGCTTTTGAAATTTCAACAAGGACACACACATACACATTGCTTTTCATCACCTTGTTCTTCTTATCTATATTTATTTTCTCTAGCACATGCACACACAACACCTTCTTGCTTTGCTTTGATCAATCTTATTCTCTTCTTTAGTGAGCTAACATCCCTATTGGGTTGCACTCCTTTTGACCATCAACACACATTACACCACTATCAAGTTACACTCTTTTTGGCTCATCGAGCACTACACCCCATTACAGGATAGCTTCATGGCTGCTAGTAAGAATTAGCCTCCACTTAGACCATTTGAAAGCACACATTATAGTGGGTATAACTCCACATACAACCACTAGCAAGCATCACATACATAGTAGTTTTTTCACTTCATATTTTGGTCACTAGCAAGCACACACCCATTGTGAGTAAGTCTCCATTATAGTTTGTTCTTTTTAGTAAGCATAACACCTTCATATGATAGATTCATGGCCACTTGTGAGCACTACATCCATAGTAAGTTTTGCTCAATCCTTAACCATTTATGAGCATACATCCTCCTAAGGTTCTGCTCCATATTTTCTTCACTTATTTTTTTAGCTTATAATCATTTTATCACACTTATCCCTTGCGGTCTATGCAGATTCAAATATCATACTCTAAGCATTCTTTTGATTTCTTTGACCTTTTGTTGAACTTATTCTTCTTTTTACCTTTTTTCTTCATTTTTCTTATTTTCTTATCTTTTGCCAAATTTACGCCTTGTCTTTATAGGGCATGAATTTGCTCTGTGATAAATTTGCAGTCCATTTCTATGGGGCACAAATCTGGCTAGAGTGTTGTTTTTGTTTCTCCTTCTTGTTTCTCTTCTTTTATTTCTTCCAACACCTTTTTATGCTTCCAATCCAGTCATCTAGTCATGCATTCATTAGTTAAGTTCATATAGTATGCATTATTTAGTTACATGCATTTGTTATATCTTCATGCATTTGTTCTTTGTTCATCTATTCATACATTAAAAAAAAAACATATAAAATCCACATAATCATAATCAAACACACATAATTATAAACTACAACATGAAATATTACTCAAAATAGAGCATGTTATTATATTAATGTGCCATAATAGAAGCTTGGCAAACTCAACCACATCCTAGCCTAAGGATGCATACCACACTTAAAAATTGGCATGTCATCCCAATCCTTCCCCTAGCTCTATGAGCCAATCTCCTCTATTTTATCTACTAGAGGTGGTCCTAGTGGGGGCATGATCATAAGCCATGAGATAGTCAATGACCTAGACCATGACCTACTATGTGATTGTAAGGAGGCCAATGGAGGCACCCTCTACTATAGTAGCACTACCTAAAAGTACAATGCTTGTTAGAAAGTCTTCCTCCATACATATGCCTCCAACTATCTCTTACTATCTATAGGTCCTCCTATAGTAGATAGATTCCCTTTTCCTATTGGTTTCTAGTAATGATATCCATACCTTTAGTCTAAGCCTAATGATGCTCCTACTCTAGTTAGCTCATATCTCCCCTAAGGTAGTTTACCTTGGTCCTCTTCATGTCTCACTTTATGAGTGATATGTTTAGGGCACCCCAAAACCCCTCCAACCTCTTGGACCTATCCTATTAGAGCAATTACATATCCCTCTACATGGATGCCATCCTGGCCTACAATACCTCCACCTCTCTTACTAGGTCATCCTAACCTATGGTCCTGCTAGGTCCTACAACTACCACTATAGGGATGTCTCCTACTATCCTGCTCGGTTTGGTCTTTATCACTATGGACAAGACCCTTTCTAGAGTAGGTAAGGAATTAGATGTAGGTGTGATGGTCATAGTAGTTGGTCTAATGGAGTGATAATTGGATTAGATAAAGAGATATTGACTATTTAGAGGGTATATATAAATAGGGTGCAAGTAGACTTTGATAGGGTAAGAGAGGAGCTAAGAACAATTATCATAGGTTGAGGAAAAGAGGGAGAGGACTCATGTTATATATTATCAATAAATTTATCATTCAGTGGTTGCTCTAAGGGATAGAGAACCATATTTGTTATAGATATGGTCAAGGACTCAATTTATGAGTCATTATTCATAAAGGATGATAGGCTTTAGGTCTCCATACCCTCCACCAACACTTGGAGGTGGGGATGTGGGATTTGCCATGGTTAGGGCTATGCTTATGGGAGTGAATGTACCAATTTTATCATGTGGTACATCCTCTCTTTGTATATGATAGAGGTTGAGTGTATCAATTTTGTAACTGTGGTACATCTATTCCATAGGTATGCATGATTTTGAGGTATCATATTAATATTATATTATATTTTTATATTTATGTGTTGGTTATTTATGATATGATATTATTTATTTAAGTTTGATTTTTGATTAAAATAAAATATAAGATATATAAAAAGCATTTGGAGAAGCATTATATCACTAGCCCTTGGATTTTTGTATTAGTCAATGGATCTACAACTGGTTACTTCCATAGCAACAAAGGTATTAGGCAGGGGGATCCCATATCCCCTATTATTTTCATCATCCTTGCTGAATACCTTGGTAGAACTCTCAAAGATTCTTTCTCAGAAGGCACAATATCTAGCATTCAAGCTGCTTCCAATATGAGACCCTTTCTCATAAGTAGTTTTTTGATGACACTATTTTAGCCACCCATGCTTCAGTTTGGGAAGCAAAGATGATCAAAGGTATTTTAGATCTTTATGAAGAGGTTGCAGGGCAAAAGATCAACTATGCCAAGAGTAAAGTTTTCTTTCTCAATACCCCTCTACCTAGATAGATCAATATTTCTCATATTATTTAGTGCATAATCTCTAAGCTTCCCACTATCTACTTGGGGCTTCTCCTGTTCACCAGTTACCCCAAAGAGTCCATATGTAGCAATGTTATCGAAAGAATTAATAAAAAATTACAGGTTGGAAAGAGGCCCTTCTATACCAAGCAGCCAAAGCTACTCTCACTATGGCATGTCTTCAAAGTATTCCTATTTATTTCATGTCAGTTTTCAAAGCTCCTGTTGTTGTCTACAACAAAATTGAGCAAATTCAAAAGAGATTCCTTTGGGTAGGTTCAGAGGATAGGAAAAGTTTCATCTGGTCAGCTAGAAAAAGGTTTGCTTACCCAAAATTCAAGGAGGGTTGGGACTTAGAAGAATTAGAAATATGAACATGACTTTTTTCGCCAATCAGGCTTGAAGGGTGTTTACCAATTACAATCTCGAATGGTTTCCATCATCAATATAAAATAAACTCACACCTAGAATTTTATGGATGAAAATATTCCCAAAATTGGGTCCACTTTTTGGAAATCCATTCTTCAGACCAGGTTCCTTATTCAAAAGGGAACCAGATGGTAGCTTGGAATAGGGCATAGGATAAATTTTTGATCAGACAGATGGATCTCCAATCAACCACTTAATGAGAATAATGAAGTCTCAATGCTACAACCTTTGCTGGATACTCTCATAGGCATGAAGGTGGATGATTTCATAGAATTTTTAATCTAGCCCAAACAATGGAAAGAGATTCACATTGCAAATGATGATGCCCAAATTTCAAATATGGTCATAGACTTATCAACCTTGTTGAGGGTAACTGTAATTCCTTCTAGTATGTCTTATGACACCCCTTTTTGGAAAGAAATTGACTCTAGTATTTTTTTGTCAAATCTACTCATCATCTGTTGAATTTTAATCCCCAAGCTTCTCCCATTCCTTTCAATATGGTTTGGCTTAAACACCTCATACCTAAAGTTGCTATTTTCTCCTGGTTAGCCATCCAAAATAGGATCCTCACTACAGATAATCTCATGAAGAGAGGAATGGTTGTTCCGAATAGATGCCATATTTGTTTGGCATCATGGGAATCTATTAATCACCTTTTTATGGAATTTTATTTTTCGACTCTACCTTGAATCATGTTATGCCCACTTTTTACATTTCCTAGGTCCAACCCAACTCCTTGGGTCTTTTTTTCTATCAATGGCCCATGCCTTTTAAAAATTCTAGGTTGTCTTCTTTGTGGAAATTTTATCTTCATCATATTTTGTGGTAGATATGGCTTGAGAGAAATAGTAGAATATTTTCTAACATCCTCAAAGAATCCATCTCTATTGCAAATAAATCTATCTCATTTGCTATTGAAAATTCCAATCTTTTCTTGTGCACCAAACCACCTGAGTATACCCTTGAGTCCACTCTTTTTTAATCCCTCAGTATTCCCTATAGTCCAATCCATTCTTCTCATGTTTCTCATCCTATATTATATTCTCATTAGACTCCTCCTCCTGAAGGATGGCTTAAATTCAATTATGATGGTACTTCCAAATGTAATTTGGGATTTGCGGGTGCCGAAGGTCTAGTCAGGTTTCACATTGGTCAACTCATCATGGCCTATGCTAAATTTTTGAGCATCCAAACTAACCATTATGCTGAAGCCCATGCATTGTGGAGAGGGCTAAAAGTTATCAAATATTACATGGGAAATCTACAAATAGGATGTGACTCCATGAATATTACAAACTCTATTAACAGTGATAAAATTTCCTTGTGGAATATGTGCACTATTATTTAGGAAGCTAAGGTTTTTATGTAGAATTTTAGTAGCACTACAACCTACCATGTGTATAGGGAAGCTAACAAATATACTAATTTACTTGTAAATATTGGGGCTAGTCATAGAAACTTGTCCATATGGCATCGATATTTTCCTCAAAATATTCTTAATGCTGTTGTCATCGACCTGGATATGCACAATGGGCCCTAAGAGTTCCACAATGTCATTATTAGTAGCATCATCAGTAGCATGGATACCATCAGTGCCTCCCTAAAACTATTGATCAAGAATCAAGGCCAAAAGAGTTTTGCAGTTGAAGAGATTGTCGATGATTAGAGTTGGGTTGCTTTTTCTTTTAAGTTTTGTTCCCCTACATGGGATTGGTGGCTTAAATATTTTGACCTCTACGTGGGTTCTATTTTGGTCATGCTTTATTTTCTCCTTAGCCCCTACATGGGTTCTTTATTTTGGTTTTATGTTTTCTATTGATCAACCCCTACGTGGGTATGTTCTTTCTATGATTTGGTCCATGGAGCAGCTAGGGTGTTTCTCTATGCACTTTTGTCATATGCTTATGTATCTAGTTTTGGGAACCATTTAAAACCCACATAATATAATTCCAAATACCTACCAAAAAATATCACTTTAGTAGTGGTCTAAGGGACTCGATAATGGATAAATGCTAAATGATAGAAAATCCTTTACCGAGTGGTGACCTAAGATATTGATAATAAACAAGCACTCATATGTATTCATTTGTATGTGTGGTGGTCTCTATACCTAATAAAGGATAAGCACTCATTGTGGTCCCCAATTCAAGTGTCATCCTTAAAGCCCAAAAAATACTTGTGGGATAAGTGTATATCCTTAAGCAATGATGTTAGTGTTATCCTTTGAGCCCATAAACACTTATGGATGAGTGCTTGAAAGATGTGAATATTCCATTCCCAATTGATGGCCTAAAATACATGATAATGGAAAAGCATTGAGGGAAATAAAATTAAAATCTCATCATGCTTAAATGGTGGCCTATGATACTGCATAAGAGACAAGCACTTAAGTCATTGTGAGGTACCTATAATATGTACAAGGTATACGTATTGTGGTTAGTAAAGTTAGTTGTTAGTAGTTGTTAGTAATACTTCATGTTATGAGTAGCATGACCCAAAGGATTTTTTTGAGCAAATGTATGTCACAATTTAGGAAACATGGCCCAAACGAATTTACTAAGCAAATGCATGCCATGATTTGAATAGCATGGCCCAAAAGGCTTTATTGAGCAAGTCACACTTTGAACAACATGGCCTAAAGGACATTATTAAGAAAAAGTATGTCATTATGTGAGAAACATGGCCCAAAGGACTTTACTGAGTAAATGTATATCACAATTTGAGTGATATGGCCTAAAGGATTTTACTAAGCAAATGTGTGTCATGTTTTGAGCAACATAGCCCAAAGGACTTTACTGAGAAAATATATGTCATGTTGTGAGAAGCATGGCTCGAAGAACTTTACTAAGCAAATGTATGTCATGTTGTGAGAAGCATGGCCCAAAGGAATTTACTAAGCAAATGTATGAAAGAGAAAATGGTTATGTATATCTGTCTTGATGGGTACCCCCAAGTACAAAAGGGAAGTGTATGATTATGTAATATAATAGTGAGCAAGTTTCCCCAAAAATTTATGATAGAGAGAGTGTGAGGAGATGCATATTAATTTGGAAAATTGGAAGCAAGTCATCCCTAGATGAGGTATTAATGTTGATGGTGGCAATGAGGAACATGTTGATGAATATTGTATAGTGATATTTTCTATATCTATTGACATACTAGAGAAGGAATTTAGATCTATAAGTTTATCATCTAACACAAGCAAATATTTACAAATAATTGAGGAACCAGACTTGATATCCAACACCATCTCTGATATGCAAAGAAAGTTAAGGCTTATGTGATAAGGGCACTACCAAAATAAGAATTATGGTTACTTAGAGAATAATATTCCTTAACTATCACACCCAAAATCTAATCATGATTATATAATATGAGTGAATATGATAGGCTAGTCTACTTGAAGGGCATATTGGGTTGTGATTCTAATCATAAAGATAAAAGATTTATTTGAAATTTGATGATGGTTTCCTAGATCTCTTGACATATCAGAGAGGGCATTTATGTCTACAAGTCCATTACCTAAAACATATGCAAATATTTATAGATATGTGAGTATTCAACCTTAAGTCCCAAAACCATCTCTGATGTGTAAAGAGATTTAAAGAATTTTGTGAGAAGAGCACCATCAAAAGTGCCAATGGTGGAGACTTTAAAAATCATATCCTTTTACTATCACAATCATAATATAATAATGAATATGCTTCCTAAATGAATATGATAGACCGGTCTACTTTGAATGGCACGTTAGGCTTTGCTTCTAATCATAGAGGTGAAATAATTGTATATTTGAGAGATATTGATGGTGTCTTGGATCCCTCAATATATCAATAAGAGGTTCAAATCTTGGTGATCATTGCATAACACAATTGCAAAGATTTAAATATATGTGAGGTATTGGTCATGAGGATTCAATTCCCCTATTGATATAGGAGAGATTAGGATATTTTGTAAGAAGAGTGTTGCCAAGTATACCTTCCAAGGAAGTAGTGACCTTACCTCCAATGACTGGCACATGCATAAATAATTATGAATATGCAAGGGATTGGTAACAAGGTAACTACTCTCCTAGATGGTAATCTAGGTCTCATAGCTTGTCATAATGTAGACTATGAAATATGTTTGATTGGTATTTATTTTCTATTAGATTATATTGAAAGTTCCAAAATTAATGATATCATATTTTGTATGCATACAAATAATTGTATGATTATGAGACATAGGATCAATTGGGTTGAGATTATAAACATTACTTGATAGATAAGCTACAGTATTGATGATATTGATCTTGTAGGATTTTGTGTTAGGATATCACATGGACATATAAAGAAATATGAAGCCCTTCAACTTTACCCAAAAAATGTATAAAATATTGTATATTTGTATGACATTGGTAAAATAAATTATCTTTATGCAAAAATCGCATTTGTTACTACAACATAAAGCCTAGAAATTTATTGTTGATGTGAGAGGATATAATCGTCCCAATTTATATACTTTTAGAGAACATAAATACTTGATAATCTACTACTTGGTGCAATCACAAATTATTAGATGTATGCAAAGTTCTAATTATTGAGTCCCAATACCCTCTTAGGGTCTATAAATTAATGAGGGAAATTAATATGTTTTATGATGAAGTTTGATTATTATCCTTTTCAATTCATATATTGACAAGGAACATCAATATGACATGATCTACTGCTTGGCATACTTACAAATCATTCTAGTTATGCAAGGTGTAGGTTACATCATACCAAAATTTTCCTAACAATCCATGAATGAGTGAGGTGATGGTTAAGGAAATAAAATTGGAAGAAAATGACTTGTTCCTTAAATTATTTAGTATATCGACAAGTGGACTTGTTGTCATTGTTTCGTTGCCTAGCGCATATAAACAAAAAATATTTATATAGATACCAAAATAGGGAACATGATTCCACTTGGTGATATATATATATATATATATATATATATATATATATATATATATATATATATATATATATATATATATATATATATATATATATATAATAATATAGTTTGAGGATGTTGCAGTATGTAGATCAATTTTATGATAAGTTGATAATTAGGTGATGATATCTTGAGTTACCTAGTATATCAGTGGTTATTTTTGGCCATGCTTGTAGCTTGTATAACATACATACAAAAATTATATACATGTGAGACATAGGACATGAAAAATCAAGGACATCATTGATATATAAGATAAATTTGGATTGTTGTGATACTTATGTTGCATATTGTGCCAATTATGAAGGAAATTCTCTATCTATTAACATATGCTAAATTGCACAAATGGATAGAGAATATCTACCTATATTAATGGTAACTTGAATCACATATATAATATGACATGTGTTTGATTATATGTCTATTTAATAAAGTAGGTGGGGGAACAAAGATCTATCAATACAATGCTTGGTAAGGCTTACAAGTGATTGTAAGCCTATGAGATATTATATTGACATAGCCTTACAACCTAAATGGTCTATTAGACAAGTATAATTTTATGAGATCATGGTTTATATTTGATTGTATGATTATCTAGTAAACCAAATGGGAAAGAGGACCCTATTAATCTAGTACCTAGTATTGCTTACAAATAATTATAGGCCTACAAGACATTGGATTAATAGGGATTCTTATCTTGAGTGGTCCACTAGAAAAGCGGAGTTAGATAAGTTTGATAAAAAATATCATGACACATTTGACAGGCCATACCAAGATATCTAAATCCTCTTTTGTTGCACAACATGCTTACAAAAATTTGTAGGGTTGTAGTGCATAAGAGGAGGAAAATAGTGCCCTGGAAGGTCTTGTTAAATAATCATGGAAATTAGAGGAAAATAAAAATTTATTTTTTGAAAATATGTTGATGTTTGGTGAGAGACCTAAAATGTGTATGATTCTATTGGGATATAAGAAAGGGATAAGGTTGGATAATTAGGGCCATGGATGATCAAGTTATACATCACTTAAACCAAGAGAGAGAAGAAGAGAAGAATCATGCTAGATAGAAAGAGGAACAATAGAATAAGGTAGAGCAAAATTTATGGTTTTGCTAATGTTCGGTGTTCCAAAATTAAGATAAAAGAAAGGGGTAAGGCTGGGTCATCAAGGTCATAGATGATCACACCATACATAACTTAACCTAAGAAAGAGAGAATAAGAGAAGAAATATGATAGATAGAAAGAGGGAATGTAGAAGAAAGTACAAATATTAGTTTAGACTACCATGCATTCAGACAATCATGAAATAAGTCATGAGCAAGTAGGTCATGTAGTGTTTAGGTGTAATATATCTTAAGGTGCATTATATTGATTGGTAATTTATATTATTTTCCATTTAATGTGGCTAGGTAGTAGGCTCTAGAGACAAATTTAGTAGTGATGATGAAAGGTCCTAACCAATGTAGCTCAAATTGTCCATTAATTTCTTCTTTGGAATTGTATATTTTTGGTTTTCTTTGAATACTAAGTCCCCAACTTCAAAGGATATTGAGTGTACTTTCTTATGATAGGCATGTTGAAGCCTATTATGGTAGGTCCTTAAATGTTCAAGAGAATTGATATGCTTTTCTTCTAGAATCTCCAATTGATGAAGACGACCAAGGTGATATTCATCATTGATCAAAGAGTCTTGCAACAAAACTCTTAAACAGGGGATCTCAAGCTCAAAGGAGAAAACTACTTTAGTCCTATAGACTAAATCATAGGGTGTAACACTTGTAGGGGTCTATACACTAGTACGATATTCCCATAAGGTAGGGTATAGTTACAAATGCCAATCATAACTATTTTTATTGACCAATTACTTAAGGATCTTGATTAATGTCTTGTTGGAATATTTGCTTGGCCATTTCCTTGAGAATAATATGGTATTGATCATTTTTGTTGAATATTGTATTTAGCATAGAATTTGGTGATTTTCTTATTTTTGAATGGTGTACTATTATCCAAAATTATGATAAATTAGATACTATAAGGAGTTATTATTTTGTTCATGATGAAGTTTAAAAGATGAATTCCTATTGTGGAGGATAGGGATATGACCTTGACCCATTTGGTAAAATATTCGATGGTAGTGATAATGAATTTAAGACCATCTAATGATTGAGGGTTAATATTACCTATAATATCTAAGTGGAAAAAGAGGCCAAGGTGATGTAATCGGTCATTGTTATTGAGAAGGCATGAACAAGGTTATCATATTGCTAACATTTGTCAATTCTCCTAACATAGTTGCAAGTGTCTTTTTCCATGTATGGCCAATAAAAAAATCATACTAAGGAGTTTTCTCGCTATGGCTAGTACATTAAAGTGTCCAAAACATGGTCAATCATGGGATTATTTAATTATTGTTTGGGATTCTTTCAAATTTATATATCTAAGAAGCATACCTTCAAAGGAGTGTCGATATAAAATATATTTAATGATGATGTATTTGCAAGTCTTCTATTTGAAATGCCTACATTTTTAGTGATTTAATACTTTAAGGAATGTGCCTTATTTTAGGAATTTGAGTATGTCTTGATGCCAAGGATCTTGTGGTGAAGTTGATTCAATGGTACAAATGTTTAAAGTTTGTAGGTAAGATTTTAATGTTGAGGATAATCTTACTGATTGTATGATAATGGAGGCTTTCTCATCCTCTTGTTCCAAGGGGATGAGGGAAGTTGCTATAGAAACTACATTTATATGGTGATTGCTAGACTGTGGAATAGATTCTATGGTAATTTTATCAAAGTAGGTGCTTAACTTATCTACAATGTCTTTGTAGAGCTTTAGTTTATCATATTTAGTTTGATAAATACCATTGCATTGGTTAATTACTGATTATGAGTACATATACCATTAGTATTTTAATTTTTAGATTTAATGTGGATCGAAGGCCTAAAAAAAGTGCCTCAAATTTTATTATATTATTAGTACATGAGAATTAAAGTTTAAAATATAATGTTATGAGTTGTTGTGGGGTGACTAGAATGATTCTTTCCCCTACACCCTTGATGAATTGAGCTCCATAAGAGTATAATATCTAGGATTTAAGGCTTTGAGCTTCTATAGCTAGGAACATTTCATCAAGAAAAATTATGTCTAAGGGATGTTTTGACTCTAGGGGTGTTATGGCAAGTTGATCTACTATAACTTGCCCCTTTAATAACTTTTGGTTAATAAATTCAAGGTTAAACTCAGTAAGGGTTATGACCCACTTGATAGTCCTTCCAAAGAGGTATGGCTTTGATATTAGGTACCATAGGTGGTAAAACCTTGCTATGATGTAGGTTTTTTGGATGAGCATATAATATATTAATTTGAGTGAGGAGAAAATGACTACTAAATATAGCTTTTCCAATGAAATATGATGAGTCTCGTAATTCAACAATTTCCTACTTCTATAGTAGATAGCCCTTTCTCAAAGTTGGTCATCATATTGATCTAGAAGAGCTCCAAGGGAATGCTTAATAGCAGTTATATAGTAATAATGGTTGGTTTGGATTAGGCAACATAAAAATTGGTGGTGTTAAGGGGTAATTTTTTAGAGCCCCAAAAGCTTTTGGACACTTAGTATCCCATTAAAATTTGGTGTCTTTCTTGAGTAATTTAGAAAAAAGCTGTATTTATCCACTAATTGTAAGATGAACCTTCGAATGGAGTGTAATTTGCCTTAAATATTATAAATTTTTATTAAATTTGCTGGTGATGGAATATTTGTTATTGCTATTATTTTTGAAGGATCTACCTCAATTCCATGATGGGATATGATACACCCTAATAGCTTCCTTGATGTTACCCCAAAGATAAATTTTTGGGGTTTAGCCAAAATTTATATTCTCATAATATTTTAAAGATTCTTATTAGGTCATAAACATGGTCTTCTATTTTTTGGGAGCATCCTAAGAAGTCATCTATGTAGTCTTCTATAGTGTTATGCATGAGATCATGAAATATATATATCATGGGTCTTTATTATGTTGCTATAATCTATGGCCTTTATGAAGCCAATGTTTAGTAATTTTTAGAGCTCATATTTGACCAAAAGAGAAAATTTGGAATGCATATTTCTTAGTTTTTTTTTATTGGTTTGGCATCAAGGTGCACAACTAGATTACGCACTACTAGTTAGGGAAAAAACCTAGGCATATCATCATATGTCTAGGCAAAAATGTCAATAAATTATTTTAAAAGGTTTGTGTATTCTAATTGCTCATCTTAGGATAAAATTTTTCCTAATTTCAATATTTGGGAATTTTACTCACTACCAATGTTGATATCTATTATTTCTTCAATAAAATTTTGTGATTCATACTCAAATTAAAGAGGGGTGGCCAATATTCCTAAGTAATTTAACTATTGTAGATCTAACAATGTTTGTTTAAATTTAGATAGTTGGGAAAAATCTAGATTGAAGATTTGTTTAAGAGATTCTTTATTATGTTTTTGATCACAATATTCTTTAATATTCTTTTTTTTTATCTAATATGGATTTAGGGTGGACAACTGTTAACATGTTAATTCTAGCAAAACATAGGGTTTTATGAGGTGTTACATTGAAAAGTGACCATAATTATTTCTCATCTTCATCACCCTATTAGGAGTCATGTAAATATTTGGTGTAGTTATATTCATATTATTCTAACAAAGGTGATGGTTCATTTTTATTGGGAATATATCCAATCCCACATCGTTCTAGCCAGGTTCAGTTTCTAAAGGTTATTTAATGCATTGTTCAAACTAATCTAATCCCTTTCCTTGATAACCTAGGTTGACTAGCATTTGTTTAGATACAAAAAATGTTGGTGACACGTAGCATGATGCGTATGTACATTTATTAGACATAAAGTTACCATATTAGATGTGTTCATAAAAGGTAGTCCAACTGTAGATGAAAGTGCAAGTTCCTACTTATAGTTTTAGTAATTTTATATTGGGTAAACAGGTGCAAGGGGAAAGGAATAGGCTAACAAAATATGCAAAAGGATCTATATTTGAATGAATCAAATTGATTTGTTCTTTTGAAGAATATTGAGGATCATCATATAAGTTTATGAGAGGCTCTTCCAATGCTTATTTTCATTTTTATAATTTAGAAGAACTAGATGGTAATGCTGATTGAAGTGAGGGACAAAGGTTAAACTCCTTTAGTTGAATGTCTAGAAAGTTATATAAGGCAAAGGGTTATGAATATTTAGGAATATAGATAATCCTTCCTTGATATTCATATTTTAAAAATTGGTGTGAGGTAGATAGTACCACCTTTATGGCATGTATCCAATGTCTTCCAAGCAACATGTTGTATATTACATCATATGATACAACATAAAAGAGAGTTTTATGGAAACACAAACCTACTTTCAGAGGTAAAGTTATGGTTCCTGTGACCTCTCTTTCTTCATTATCAAATGCTCTAATAACAAGGTTTGAATTTTGTAAGTATTTTATGTTTAAGTCAAAGTTTTATAAAGTTTTAACATTGCAAACATTTAAGGCCAACCCATTGTCCACCAAGACTCTCTTAATATGCTTATTCCCTATTTGGTCTATTATATAAAGATATGAATATCCTATTATGGTTTCAAGGGGTGTGTCTATCTCATGAAATGCTAGGATAACACTATTAATCCTAGTGAATTTAACTATATTGGTAATGTAATTAGGAGATATGTCTTGAGGGACTTCTAAAAAACACAAGCTTATACTGAGATGGGGGGTGAACAATATAAGATCACTTTTTACTTTTCTTTCCCAATCAATATTATACAATATATAGATAGCAATATCAATAATAATAATAAAACAATGCAAAAATCACCACACACAATAGAGACATCAATTTTATGTGGTTCACCCAATGTGGTCTACTCCACAAAGAAAATATTTCACTAAAATTTTCTCAATCAATCTCTTGGGAATATTTTCCCTATTACAATATTTATGGACCTCTGTCCAAAGGAGATACTAATCCCCTAATCAAGTTCATGGATCTCTATCCACTGGAGAACTCCTTTATTATCTTGCTCTGTCTGGTGATATTCTAGAAGAACTGCTACTCCCACTGCTCTAGCTAATGGATCTCTATCAACTAAAGACACCTATCCTCATTGCCCTAGCTAATGGATTTCTATCCACTGGAGACTACCATATTCTATACTATGTCACCTCCATATCTTTATCTCAAATCTATACTAAACACAGTCCTTCAGTCTAACATAAATCTTCTCAATCTCTATCTCTGGTTTGGAACAAACCTATCCTCAAATCTGCACCAAACTTTGTCCTCAAATCTACACTAAACACAATTCTTTGGTTTAGCACAAATCTATCCTCAATATCTGTCTTCTGATATTACACTAAACATGGTACTTTAGTATAGCACAAATCTATCCTTAAACTCTATCCTCAAGCCTTAACACAAAGCTTGACTTAATATCAACTCAACTCTACTGGATTTACCCTAAACCTTAACTCAAAGTTTGAACAAATCAATCAACTTTGCTCTCAAGCCTTCGTAAAGACTTATCTCAATTCTACCTTGTAAGCTTTCACAAAAGCTCACACTAATATTTCCACAAGTCTTTTCAAAGACTTACCTCAAATCTGCTCAACAAGTCCACACTAGGACTTGTCCAATCTTATAGAAACATAAAGAGAATTGTTAGAGACTCAATATGCTTCACATTCATCACAATGCTCAATTACTTTCAATCACTCTCTTAGAAACATATAGATAATTGTTAGAGACTCAATATGCTTCACATTCACTTCAATACGCAATCTCTCTCAATCACTCTCTTAGAAACATATAGAGAATTGTTAGAGACTCAATATGTTTCACACTCATCAACACTCAACCAATTTCTCAAATCAATTTAGAATATAGAATAATTTGTTTTATAGAACTTGAACAATAACTTCACACATTCACTTGACTAGGCTCATACAACTCTACTCAACCAATCACTCAATGAAATGATCCTTGCTCACAAATCCTAGTCCAAGCATATGAATACTCACTCAAAATATTTCCAACAATACTTATCAACCAATCTCACATAACAATGATAATCATGTTCTTTTCAAACCCTAGTTTAAATTCTTCACTCAACCTGTTAAGCACCTGCAATAATAAATAAGAATGTAATGCAAAAGAATCGTTGTTTGGTTTTGGAATCGCAGTTGTATTGGAGGAGAACCCACAATAAGATATATAAAATAATGTATTTGATTGATTTTATGCCTTATGACACCAATTATATTAACTATATAAATATATGTGAAATGTTGTAAATGAAAGGACACGTTGGTCCTTTACAATGAATCAGTGGAATAATATACTATGTGTTAGGAATAGGGTCCTAACATGCCACCCCCCTTAAAGGAGCTTTGTCCTCAAAGCTAGAAATTTGGAAATTGCTACTGGATATCGTGAAGAGTTTCCCACGTCGCGTCTTCTATAGGTAGACCTTTCCAATGGATTAACACTTCCGTGATATCGCGAGTACGAAGGTGACGAGAGCGGCGATCCAAGATAGCTTCTGGCTCGGCTAAAAGTACTCCCTCCTCGGAGAATTCTGGAAGAGTGGTTTGTGTCGTGATATGTGTTTCGACTGCGAGCTTAAGGCAAGATACATGAAATACGGGGTGAAGTTTGGAAGAGGGAGGAAGCTCAAGTTTGTAAGCAACGGTCCCAATACGTTGGAGAACTTTATACGGCCCGTAAAATTTGGGTGCTAACTTCTGAGAACCTTTTTGTTTAAGAGAGGTTTGCCGGTAAGGTTGAAGACGTAAGAAAACCATATCACCCTCATGAAAACTACGTTCGCTTCTATGTTGATCGGCTTGCTGCTTCATGCGATGTTGGGCGGTGTGTAGGTTCTCTTTTAGGGTCCGGAGTATGTCCTCTCGACTAGCAAGTTCTGTTTCCACCGCATGGACTTTTGTAGTCCCTGGAATATAGGAAGTAAGGGATGGTGGTGTTTGACCATATAGTGCTTCGTAGGGAGTCATTTTGATAGACGTATGGTATGAAGTGTTATACCACCATTCCGCTAGTGGAAGCCACCTTACCCAATGGAGTGGTTGAGTAGAGACAAAACATCGAAGGTATGTTTCCAAGCATTTATTTACAACTTCGGTTTGGCCATCGGTTTGAGGATGGTAAGCGGAGCTCATACTAAGTTGAGTACCTTGTAATTTGAATAATTCCTTCCAAAAGGTACTAGTGAAAGTTGGGTCGCGATCACTAATAATTGTGGAGGGCATGCCATGTAATTTAAAGATGTTATCGAGAAAAAGGTGGGCTATAGTGCTTGCGGTATACGGATGAGCCACTGGACAAAAATGGGCATATTTAGATAAACGATCAACAACTACGAAAATGGTTGTTTTTCCGCTTGATTTAGGCAATCCTTCAATAAAGTCCATAGAAATATCTGCCCATGTTTTGGTGGGTATAGGAAGAGGTTGAAGTAATCCAGGAATAGCGATGGTCTCCCCCTTTTGTCTTTGGCACACTTCACATTCTTTTACAAAGTTTTTGATGTAATTTTTCATTCCTACCCAATAGAAGGAGGTAGTGGCTCTTTTATAGGTTTTTAAGAACCCTGAGTGGCCTGCAATGGGTGAGTTATGTAACTCATGAAGAAGTTTCTTTCGATAAGTGGAATTGGGGGTGAGGACCATCCTCCCTTTGTATCTTAATATATTGTCCTTCCAAGTGTATGGAGGTTTGCTACTAGGATTATGTTGAAGTTGTTGAATTAAGGCATGGGTAATAGGATCATTTATCCATTCTTCATGCACCTCATCTACCCATTTAGGAATAAGGGAGGAAAGAGCATGGATTTGAGGCATATCTTCAAATTTTCTAGAAAGTGCATCGGCTGCCATGTTGTCCTTGCCCTTTTTATATGTAATTTCATAATCATAGCCAAGAAGTTTAGTAACCCATTTTTGTTGTTCCGGGGTATGAGTCCTTTGTTCCAAAAAATATTTCAAGCTATGATGGTCGGTGCGTATAATGAAATGTTGGCCAATAAGGTAAGGCCTCCAATGTTGAATAGCATGGACAATCGCTAACATCTCTTTTTCATATGTAGAGCGAGCTAAATTCTTAGGAGAAAATGCTTTGCTTATAAAAGCTAGAGGTCTTTCATCTTGCATGAGTACGGCTCCCATTCCTATTCCTGAAGCATCACTTTCAATGACGAACGGTTTAGAAAAGTTGGGCATGGCTAGAACAGGGGTGGTACACATTGCAATTTTCAAGGTGATAAAGGCCTCGTCCGCTTTAGGTGACCATTTGAAAGCATTTTTCTTAAGTAATGTTGTTAGAGGAGCAGCGATTTTACCATAATTTTGGACAAATTTTCTATAATATCCCGTTAGTCCAAGAAACCCACGTAGAGCCTTTACGGTTTTTGGAATAGGCCAATTTTTCACTTCCTTGATTTTGGAAGGATCTACCATCACGCCTTCCTTTGAGACAATATGTCCTAAGTATTCAATTTCTTGTTTCCCAAAGGAACACTTTGATCTATTTGCATAAAGTTGATTGTCCTTCAAGATTTGGAATGCTTGTCTAACATGGTCCAAATGTTCTTCCCATGTTTTGCTATAAATCAAAATGTCATCAAAGAAAACTAATATAAATTTACGAAGGAAAGGGTGAAATACCTTATTCATTAGACTTTGAAAGGTAGAAGGAGCGTTGGTAAGGCCAAATGGCATCACCAAGAATTCGTAGTGCCCTTCGTGAGTGCGAAAGGCTGTCTTAGGAATATCCTTTTCAGCGACTCGTATTTGGTGGTAGCCTGACCGTAAGTCCAACTTGGAAAAGTAAGTTGCTCCATGGAGTTCATCTAGTAGCTCGTCTATGACCGGAATAGGAAATTTATCTTTGATGGTCATTTTATTTAGCGCTCAAAAATCGACACATAAACGCCATGAACCATCCTTTTTCCTAACTAAAATAATTGGAGAGGAGTAAGGGCTTTTGCTAGGTCTAATGACTCCTGCTGTAAGAAGCTCTTGCACTAATTTCTCTATTTCGGTCTTTTGGAGGTAGGGATAACGATAAGGTCTAATATTAGGAGGTTGATGCCCTGGAAATAGTGGAATAGTGTGATCGTGACTTCGTTGTGGAGGTAGTCCTTTTGGTTCGTTGAATACCGCCTTATGGTGGTCTAAAATTTTTGTAACTCGGTGTCTCGTCTTTTTGGTGACTAGGTTGAATTGAAAATAATTGGGCGACCATTCCTTTGTTCCCTTTTCGGATAATTTTTTCCATTCTATGCGAGCTGACGATTTGGGAAGGTCCTGATTTCAGGCCTTGGATAATATAGGTTTGGTTTTTTGCTATGAATTTCATCCATAGTTCATCAAATTCCCATTGGACTACGCCCAAGGTTCTTAACCATTGTACGCCTAGTACAATGTCGCATCCTCCTAGGGGTAAGACGTACATGTCGCTTTGCATGGTATAAACCCCCATAGTTAGTTTTACATTTCTGCATTTTCCTTTGCATGCAATTTTTCCGCCATTTCCAATCATCACTTCGAAGTTATTGCAAGGGTATATGAAACAATTTTCTTGTTTAGCCACTTTTGGATCGATAAAATTGTGCGTGCTACCAAAATATAGGAGCACGGTAAGATTTTGTTTCTTAAAATACCCTTTTACTCGCATTGTTTGAGGGGCAGAAAATCCGGCAAGGGCATTGAAGGAAACCTTTGGTGTATTTTCTTCGTCATTTTCAGGTGTATTGGATAATACCTCTACTTCGAGTTCAGGTTCCTCTTCAGTAGAATTTCCTTCCTCTGTGGCATCGAGAATATATAATTTTTGTGAGGCACATTTATGATTTCTATCAAATTTCTCATCGCAATGGTAGCAAAGACCTTTAGCTTGTCTTTCCTTCATTTCCTCGAAGCTCAGACGTTTAATTGGTAGAGCGGGGTTAATTTTGGGGGTTGTGTAGGAGTTTTGGGTTCGTCCATTTTGCATTGGCTTGGGGTTGGTATAAGCATTTGATTGTTTCCCCCAAGTTGGTTTCGTGAACCGATTTCGTGCCTTGATTTTGTCTTCCGCTAATTTCGCTAAGCCGATGGTCTCTAACATGTTTGTAGGGTTGTACATTTGTACCTCAATTCGAATTTCTTCTTTTAATCCGCTAACGAAACATTCTTGAAAGAAGGCAGCGTCTAATCCGGATGTTCGATTAGCTAACCTTTCAAATTCTGCTTGGTACTCGCTTATTGAAGTGGTTTGGCATAATTTAGTGAGGGCCCCTGTAAAGCTTTGAAACTTGCTAGGGCCAAATCGTACTAATAGGTTATGTGTAAAGGTTGACCACATCGGAGTGCCATTAGTTTTCTCGAACCATTGGTACCATTGGATGGCGTCATTTTCCAAGTGGAAGGAGGCGATATGCACTTTTTGTATTTTCGGAATTTGATTTAGTGAGAAATATTGCTCTGCTCGGTAGATCCAGTTTGTAGGGTCTCCGCCTTCAAATTTTGGGAAGTCTAATTTGGTTGTCCATGGTAGAATGGAAGTTTGTGGACCTCCTAACATTGCTCGGTTTGATGACCCGTTGTTGGTTGAGTTTGCTTGTGTTATTGCCTGATTTTGACTGATGGCATCAATTTTAACATCTATTGCAAATATTTTCTCGAAGAGTTCTCTTATGTTACGGGAATTCTCCTCTCTTTCCTGTTTAACTTCGTCAACGAGCCTTTCGTGTTTCTCGTGGATAGAATCCAGTGATCGTCGTCCGTCGGCCATTGCAGTTGGTAGATAATGTTCAATGTGACTAGGTAACGATCAAGGTGAGCAAAAATTTAAAAACTAAATAATTTAATTTAATTTATTTTTTATTTATTTATTTATTTTTTTTTTTGGTAACGATCAAGGTGATAATTCAAAAATTAGGTGGGCTGGGAGGACGGCAGCAAGCGGCGACTGGGCGACGGCTGGCAGGACGACGGTGGTGACCGAGTGACGGTGGGCGGCTAAGCGTCGACGGAGTGGCAGTCGGGTCGACGACAGAGTCCGATCGAAATATTTTTTTTTTTTTTTTGTGACACCAAAAATATTTAATTAATTTATTATGTCAGAATTTTGACAGGCCACTGGAAACGCTGTAGGTGAATTTGTTAATTCGTTCGTTCCTTGGCAGCGAGGCCGGGGCTATTCGTCGGAAAACTTTGTTAATTCGTTCGTTCCTCGGCAGCGAGGCCGGGGCTATTCGTCGGAAAACTTTGTTAATTCTTTCGTTCCTCGGTAGCGAGGCCGGGGCTATTCGTCGAAAAACTTGTTAATTCTTTCGTTCCTTGGCAGCGATGGAAGAAAAATCTATGGCGGCCACAAAACTTAAATTAAAAGGAACCTTAATGTTTTAAAAAATATATATATTTTGTGATGCTGATTGACGTCGTCTTTTATTGCGAAAACGCTGTCACCAATCGCCTGTAATTGAACCGAATAGAGACTTTACTGCAGGACGCTGAATGGTGATCGTTGGGTTCTTTTCTTCGACGGTGATGCAGCGTTTACCCCGAATGCGCACAGTGTTCTGTTACCACTGTAGTAATACGTAGAGTGAACAACAGAAGCTTGGAAATAATTTAAATTGAATAGCTCTGATCCAAATGTTAAGCACCTGCAATAATAAATAAGAATGTAATGCAAAAGAATCGTTGTTTGGTTTTGGAATCGCAGTTGTATTGGAGGAGAACCCACAATAAGATATATAAAATAATGTATTTGATTGATTTTATGCCTTATGACACCAATTATATTAACTATATAAATATATGTGAAATGTTGTAAATGAAAGGACACGTTGGTCCTTTACAATGAATCAATGGAATAATATACTATGTGTTAGGAATAGGGTCCTAACACAACCATTCACTTCAAAAAAATGCTTATAAACCAAGGTGCATATCATTCATTTCACAATGGCTCAACAACTCAATAAGGAAATCCTAACCAAATCCTTTTCACTCCAAATCTTGTTTTTTAGAAAATAATCAATCAAATCAACTATGGAAGAATGTGCCCATACCTTTTTCTTGATGATGAAGGAACCTCAAAAATCTGCCACAACCACAAACACTTCTTTGCCAAGATCAAGGAAGTTAGAAGATGATAAACTCTCTCAAAAGTACAATGCAAATATCAAAACATACATACACCTTATCACTCCATATTGAAGAAAGCATCCATCAACATATACAAAAATAATTGACCAATTACACCTTATAATCTCCCAGTTAAAATAATATCCAACACCAAAAATAATGTCAATAAAATCACCTTCTCAAAATAACTCAATGGCAAGAAGTCCTCTCAAAATATAACCAACACTTTAATCCACTTATTTCTGCAATAAGCCAATATGTCAAAAAGACTTTATTAAAAATAAAGCTAACTCCTTATTCCTCCAATTAACAAAAATAATGATCAATTAAAAATACTTTTTATCTACCCCTTTTAACTCCCTAGGACCTTAAGTCAAAACATTAGGCATCACAAAATATATTAAAAATTTATTACCTTTGCCTTGGTGAGATTCGAACTCATGACACCACCTCCCCTTGCACCCTAGCCACGACCTTGGCTACCGTGTGCGCTAGGCGCTCGCTTTCAAAGTAAAGAGCACCATGTGCTCTTTACCATTTATTTTGGCACCTAAGACCAAAATTATCACACGTTGCTTCCTTTAGCACCCAAGAAAAACACACTCAAAAACCATTGTCGAGAATTGATCATAGGTCTTTCCGTGTCCAACATCTTAGCCCTCGACCACTTCCCACTAGGCCATGCTGCCAGGTGGATATGAGGTTTTAGTCCACACTGAATATATTCCTTCACTGGCCCTCAAGACAAAAAAGTTGTCTTCTTCCTCGCATGAATCACATCAAATTACACGTTGGCCTATTTATTTCATTCGAATGAAGGATGATTAAATGCTATTGAGGCATGTGGTTTTTATACCATTATGCCACCTTAAAATTAAACATTGGTACATATTGATTTACGTTGCAACCCTAACCTTAGGGTAAATTAAAATATATTATAATTTAATTAATAATAATTATTATAATTAACTTATAATTAATTTAATAACCATAGGTTAATTAAATTAACTTACAAATGAATATATAATGGAATTATTACAATTAATTATAATTTATTTAATTTCCTTAGGTCTATCCATTGGTTTTAAAGAAAAAACCTTTGCAATCATGCTCCACATAATATTTAAAAATAAAAATTATGGAGCTCACCTATCATCAACCTTTTGCATTTCTCCTTTTGATATTTTGACATCAATGACAATTTATCTTGGACATCACATAATAACTTTGACTCAAAATATCCAACAACTTCTTGTTTGCTTAAGAGTTTTAACAATATTTTCCTATGAGCAGGTGATGTTTTTAGACATTATAGGAGACTTTTTTATAGGTATGTTTTCTAATTGTTGTCAAATATCAAAAGAGTGTAAGGTGTTTTTAGGGGTGGAAAGGACTATAGGTGATTTGTTTAGAAATTTTACTTTAGTATTGAGAGGAACGACTAAGGGTGGTTGTTCGAAAGGTTGATTTTTGACTTGTTGTCTAGTTACTATGTAATATGGTTTTGATAAATGAATTGTGCTTATGAAATTAGAAATATTTTGGTATTGCATTAGAAAAGGGTTTTGAAAACTTTCTAAATTTTTATTAGGAGAATCTTGTTGATTGAAAACTATATTTCCTTCTTCTATAAGATATTGGATGAGGTTTCTCAAAGTGATACACTTGTTTGTTGTGTGTCCTTATATACAATGGTAATCATAGTGTTCATCATGCTTATATAAATTGGGTAACTCTTTGGTGGTATCCCATGGTTGAATCGATGAGAGATTTATCATTTTTGAATCAAGGAGCATCTTCAACATGATAGTTTGACTTTGTCATGCTTTCTAAATTATCGTTTAAATTTATCTTGTCTTGATACTTTTGAGAATTTTCTTGGGTTGCATTTAGGGTTATGCATAAGGGGTTATCCTCAAAATATATTTATAAAAATGAGGAAAATCAATTTTAGAATCCAAGTGAATACTATCCAAACTCATGTAGAAGACATGGTGAAATACCTTTTTTTTCCACCAAAAAGTATAAAAATATGGTGAACTATAATATTATTTGAAAAAACTTGTAAAATTTAAAAATATCATCTATTATTGCTATTGGTTTTTAGTTTTCTATTCTTTCTACCACTCATCTATCATCTATTCTTACTATCAGTCATCTATTCTTGATACTAGGCATCTATTGTTGCTATCAATCATCTCGAGAAGAATAGATATATTAAGAATATCTATTATCATTACCATAAATCATTCACCAATATGTAAAAATATTCAACATGCATTGAAAAATAAATTGCATATTAATAATGGGTTAGAGGGCTTGGTTCAATGGTCAAAAATATTCTGTAGGAGTGTAGAGACCAAGGTTCCAATCCCTCGAGCCCCATAGTACCAGTGGGCGTATCGTGTTAGCATAGCCAACTATGTAAAAGGTTTACTCGATGCAACTGGAGGTTATAGTGGTGACAAGGAGCGAGATTCGAACCCACGAAGAGGCATAGAAAATTGTAATGAGTTATCGATTCCTATAGTATAATCAAAATAACAAATTTCACATTAATAATCCACACACTATAATAGAGAGTGATAATACCCTTGAGGTGGGATAACATCGTACAATGCTCCTTATTGCAAGGAAGCCACTCCATAAGATCTCCAATTCCACAAGCCAATAATTCCACAAGAATACTTCATATATTACTTACTTTTTACAATGTACATCTCTCTTTATACAAGAATGTGATGGTTCACTTTCCATGAGGTAGAAGATCACCCATGTGGTGGTTCACCTTCGATGAGTTACAAAATGCATAATATTTTAATATAGCATTATGTTAAATATTATTATAATTTTTTGTAACCCATGCCATAATACAATATTATATTATATCCCCACATGTATATACTTAGGTACCTAGAATTCCATGTCCCTTACAAAAAATATTTCATCCTTGAAATATAGGAAGAAACTAAATAATATGATCTTCTAGACAAAGATAAGAATTTCTACTGATATTGATCATCCATCCATCCTAATGAAACTTTACTTGGTGTTTTTATTTGATGATGCTAATCTAGCCTTGTGCCATTTGAATACCCATAGTTTTTGTTCTTTTGGTTCCAAGTATATCCTTGTTTCCATGATTGTTGCCTCTCATGGTGATGTGGATGATGATATGCTCCAATATTTTGTACCTCTATTTTATGCTCTTCTCTCATACTCCTCTCTTTTGGATCTTTTTTGGACTTTGGTTTAACTTCATATTTGATCTCTACCATTGCTTCCTTAGATTCTATTACAAGTTCCTTCATGTGTTCTTCAATTTGTTCTCTTACAATGGTTTCTTGGTTTTCCCTTGATCCTTGCTCTCTAAGCTAAGAAATATCATGCAAAGTTATCTTCTTTCTTCTATACCATACTTTCATAAATTTCTTTTACACATTTATGTTAATAGTACCCAAAGAATGCAACCAAGGATAGCCAAGAATAATATCTATATCACCCATCTCAATAGCATAAAAATTTGAGTGTAAAACATATTTATCCATGGTGATATTCAAATCCTAAAAAATCTAAACATCACCCTTAAGCTTTATGTTTTAAATTTTTGTTGTTGGAATTTACAAATTGTTAACCAAGTCCCTATTGCTGAAATTATGCTTGCTTCTAGGGTTTATGGAGATAATAACAATTTTATTTTGGATGTGTGGGTCAAATTTTGACCACATTCAAAGGACAAAGCAATAGCTACAAAAATTACAAAAAAATACTAAGTGCTGCAAAATTGCTGGATTGGTTTGGGACCAGGATCGGCCCAAAACCATTGATGATAATAAGAAAATGTCAATAGCCAATACATTCTTAGTGAAGATGGGCAACAATCAAGTCAACATAAGTCAACATAACTAGGGATGGCTGAATGATCAGAAACCCTAGTGAACACCCTATAGCAACTTATTAATTATGTTGAAAAATATAGTTACTCACAAAGGGGAATGTGGATGATAATGATATGTGGGATGTAAGGGTTTTCCCTATAAGCTTTTGCAAACTAAAATGTGTGCATAAAATACTCATTGGTCATTTAAATATCATTGATGATATTTATACAGTATCTAACCTATATTATGAGGACCTCTTAATAAGAAAAATTTCATAAGGAAAAATATGAATGATGATGATGGATAAGGTTGATTTGAAATTCATGACTAGCATACCAACATGGTGTCATTTGAAATAATGTAAATACGACTTGCCCTAATGCAAGTGCAATAGATGAAGATGCCTAATGCAAATAATCAATGAGTGCAATAAAAAGCATGATAACATAATGCAAATATTTTTGTATTTTGATGTTTGAATTATTTTTGTGTTTTTATTTTTTCTGATTTGTTTGAAATTTTTGATAATTTTTGTTGTTTTTGTAATTTTGATTGTTTTATGGTTTTTTTAATGCATTTTGTGTCATGCATGAAATGCCTAAAAATGAATAATATTAAGATTTTCAGGTTCTTTAACACCTTCAAGAGAGGTGAGATGATAAGTCCCTGGCCCTATCTTTTGTGTAATAATAAATAGGCCTAACCAGTTTATCATGAATTTGTATTGCAAGTGCAATGGTAAATTAGAGTTTTGTTGATTTTACTTTAGCACAAGTTCTCCAACTTTAAACTACCTTAGGTGGACTTTCATGTTGTAATCTAATTTAAGAAAATCCTAATAAATATGGAAGTTCTTGAGAGCATTAACTCATCGTTCATCCAGAAGAGTTAGTTGGTCAAGGCGAGCTTGTCGCATGGTGTCATCATCGATGAACTCTTGAAATGCAATGTGCAATGAGGGGATTTCTAGATCTAGAGGTATAATGGCCTCAACACCATATACTAGTGAAAATGGGGTTGCCCCAGTGGGTGTTCGAATGCTAGTGCAATAAACCCATAATTTCAAAGGTAATTGAAGATGCCAATCTTTGTGATTTTCCTTGATGATTTTCTTAAGAATAGCAACTACAATTTTTTTGGATGCCTCTGCTTTTCCATTTGCCTACGGATAATAGGGTGTGGAAAATTTGTGTTGAATGTTGTACTTTGAAGTTAAAGTATGCACATATTTATTTTTGAAAGGGGTCCCATTATCCGAGATAATTTTGGATTGAATACCAAAAAGACATATGATGTTATGGAGTATGAACTATGCAATGTGATATCTAGTCAGTGGTAAGAGGGATAACTTCCACCCATTTAGTAAAGTACTTCGTGGTAATTAAGATAAATGTGTGATGGACCAAATATGGGGGTGAGATTTTCCCAATTAAATCAAAATCCCACTAAGAGAAATGCCATAGCAATTGAATCAATTGTAAGGCCTAAGAAGGTAAGTGTGAAATATTAGCATGATGTTAGAATTTCATGCACTTCTTAACATACGTGCAACAATAATTTTCCAAAGTGGGCCAGTAATAACCCATTCAGAGGATGCACTTGGTGATGGTCATACCACTGAAATGGCCATCATAGGTACCATCATGAGCTTGTGAGACTACCAAGTAGATTCTTGGGGCTCTAGAAAATAAAGGAGAAGACCATTGTAGTTTTGATTATTGGTCATTTTTTGCTTAAATATTCATTTTGCGGTATGCGATAATACTGAATGGATACTTCTCAGTTTTAGGAAATCCTTTAGTTGAGTAAGCCAATCTTGATAAGCTTACATCTCGACTGAATGAATGAATTGCTATAGTTGTGATTTATCATGCACAAATGTATATTGGGAGACAACCATAAGATAAATGGTTGTGCCATTATTAGAAGCACCCTGTGGGATTAAAGACCCCCAATATGGTTGTTTTAGAAAGTTGTGTACCTGATAGAACTGTTCTTGGTTTGGCTCAATCTGGATCATGTGGAAAACTTTGTTGTTGGAAGCTTCACATGAAATCATTGATTACAAAAGCATTTTACTTGGATGGTTGTAATATCATCGAAATGTTTCTACAAAATTAAGGACCCCAAAGAGGTAACTATATCCACAAAATTATTTGACAAACAAGGTATTACCTTGATACTATACCATTCGAATTTAATCAATAGCTTATCCATAAGCTCCTTGTACAATTTCAAGATTGGACATTGACATTGATATATTTACTTTACTTGGTTGACTATGAGCAAGGAGTCACCAAAGATATTAAGTCTTTTGATTTTCATGAAAATGGCTATTTGGAGACCCAAAAGAAGGGCCTCATATTTAGCATTGGTATTGGTGCACAGGAAATTGATTTTGAAAGATAGGGGTATAGAAGCTTCCTATAGTACAAAAAACATGACTCTGGAACCACCCCCTTGATCACATTTAGGCTATCAAAGAATAAATTCATGTTAACTTTATTTTTAGGTTCTTCAAGTTCTGGTGAGTTGGATAATACAAATACTGCATCATTAAGCAACTCGATGGTGAGAGGCTTGTCATCCTAAATAGGAGCATCTACAAGTTGATCTATGATTACTTGACCTTTAACCAATTTTCTATTTTTAAAATCAAGGTCAAATTTAGTCGGTAGCATAATCCATTTTATGGTATGAGTGTTATGATAGGTGTGAATCATAATGTATCATAAAGGTATTTCTTTAAAAATGACATACATCATATGGTTTAATATATAATGTCAAATATTCTTTGTGGTGAATACCACTGTTAAGCAGAGCTTCTCGATGTATGCATATTTGAGCTCATAGCTCACCAAGGTGTGACTAATGTAATATATAGCCTATTCCTTATTTACCTCATTATTCTAGGCCAATATGGTCCCTAAGGCAAAGTCGATGGATAAAATGTATAATAAGAATGGTACACCTAGTTGGGATCAAGGCAAGACTGGAAATGATGCCAGGTATTGCTTTATCTCATCAAAGGCCTTTTGGCATTCCTCATCCTAATTGAATGGGACCCCCTTTTGCAATAAGTTATTCATGGGTCACTATTTATTCGATAGTTACACTATGAAGCATTGGATAGAGGTGACATTTCCTTGCAAGCTATGAATATCTTTAAGGTTAGTGGGAGGAAGCATTTTTAAAATTAATTTAACCTTTGTGGGATCTACTTTGATCCCTTATTTGTGTTAGCGTATCCTAATTAGCATTATATTTCATTATTTATTTTTAGGGCGTATTGTTATTTTCCTAACAAACCTTATTTTGGCCTTGGGTGGTTCCACACCCTTCGGGCCTATTTAGAGCTACAATGTACTATATAAAATTGACATGATTAATCAAATTTGGTTGTTTTGCTATCATGGTATCAGAGCCTGTAGCATTCCTTGACCTTGACATCACATTTTTTGAGATCTGATAGGAGATCGACATAGATGTGGGCATATTTCTCGAGGCAAGGCTGGACCTGATCGGGCATGCATCTCGAGGTGTTGGAACTAGACCTACACTCGAAAAGAGGGTGGTTGGACTGGCTTGATCGGGCATAGATCTCGAGATCTGACGACTGCGATTGACTGGACATGGATCCCAAGGTTGATCCAGACTGGATCTGACTTGACACATTTCTTGAGGTTAGATTGATTGACACTGGATCGATGCTAGACCTGACTGGACACAGGCATGGATCTCAAGGTCGATTTGGACTGGTTTTGACTCGACACATTTCCTGAGGTCAGACCGACACTTGGACTAATGTGTGGTAGCTAACTAGACCAATGCTGACTGGACATAACCGCCACATGGACTGATGTGGCAGCTTTACCTAGATGCTAGACTAGACTGGACCACCATGTGGAGTGACGTGGCCGCCACGTGACCCGACGTGGACCTAACCCCTACCACGTGGCACGGAAAAAGGGGTGCCATGATTGCTTGAAGGCAATCACGTATAAAGGGGGGAATATTCCCTTTTATTCCCCCCTCATGCACCCCACAGGAGCAATGTGGGACTAAAGTCCCACAATATTTTTTTTTCTCCCCGCAAGGGTCACAAGGGACGAAAGGGAAAATCTTCCCTTCTTCCTCTCATCGGGCATGCTAGCCTAGCTGGCAGGAGCACCAGGCTAGCCCTTCTCCTTCATATGGTGAAAATGAATTAGGGTTTTCACCCCTTTTGCCATTTATCCTCCCTTTTTTAGATTTTTCTTTCTCCTCTTTGGTGCTCTTTTTTTGTTGTCCACTTTGCTTTCATCTAAGTCAACCATTTTGAGTTTCCTTAGGAATTTAGTATTCCTTATGATACTCGAGGGGGCACCTTAGCCTAAGAAGCATTAATATACCTAATGCCTCATTTTACATGTAAAATATTCAAGTGTTTGAAATGACACCATTTTTTCACCACCTCTTTCTTCTAAACCAGCTACCCATTTTTGTGTTTGTCATTCCTTGTCCATAAGAGTCTACATATTTCTTTGATGTATTTATTAGGCCATAAATGCATCAAAAAGGGGGTAAAATGTAGACATGGAAAATTGACCCACAAAAGTGAGTCAATCTTCCTAGAAACCTTGGGAGGGTCCTCAAAATTATCTAAGCACAAGTTTAGGCATCTCTTCCCCCCCTTCTTTTTTCCCCTAGTTTTTCTAAAATCATGATCCTATACGGGGTGTGATTTTGGAAAGTTAGAGTTTTCTCTTAGAAAAACCTATTTTTTGGGCCAATCCTTAGGACATTGGTCCTCCCTTAGGTTTTATCGCTCTTTTACCCTACAAACCTATTATAAATAGAGGGTTTGAATCCACTTTTTCTACCACTGGAGTTTCTAAGTAATTTATCATATTCTAAGAAGTGTGATTTCAAGTGCTCTTTATTTTGGCAAGCATGTTTTTTAACAAGATGAAGTGTCTTTTGGTGTTCTACTTTTATTCTATTGTTGATTTGTTGCTCTTCGTGGATAAGTGTGGGAGCCTTGAGGATGAATCTACCATTTTTTTGGAGGACTTCATACTTATCTATTCTTTCACTAATACCAGGTTTCATTATGTTATTTCTAAAGTCATTCATTATGTATTTTGTATTGAAATTCACATCCATTTGTCTTTTTTGTACTTTTATCCTAAAATTATGGTCTCTCCTTACAGGGCACAATTTTGGCAGAACCTAAAATCGTGGTTACCCCTTATGGGGCACAATTTTAGTTTTGCCAAGTTTGGGGGTAAGGTTTCACTCCCAAACCCTCATTTTCACTTGCATGTTCCATTTAGGCCATAACACTATTATCTACATTCTATTTTTTGCATTGTTTCATTTCATTACATCTCATCTTATTTGTTTCCAAAAAGGTCAATAATCACTTTTGTTTTTGAATGGTAAGCTAATGGGACTAAGGGGGCTTGATTTTTGTGCCTCCAAGCTTAGTATTACAATGGCCTAAGCAGGCCCCCAAATGCTAATCAAATTTTCTAGGATTTTGTGAAACTATTTTACAGGTTTTGAAGTTGCTTGGATTTGGACACAAGTAAAATTTGAGGTGAACCACAAAATTAGATAAGCCTTCTATGTTAAATCTCTTAGGTTTTTTGTTTGCTTTCTACCCATTTATGTTCAAAACCTATATCTTAAATAAAAGATAAGATATTTTGATCATATTCTAGGCATTTGAAAGAGAAAAGGCATATAGTTTGCATTCTAGGGTTAATTATATTTGTGTATTCTCATTAAAAACCATTGCTAAAAAAAAAGGATCTATTTTTTTGCAAGTTAGGGTTTATTCATCATTGAAAATCGAGAATCATTCTAGGGTTAGTATTTGATTGCTTGCATTGATTGTTTGTCTTGCATTGTCCTTTCATTTCTTAGCTTAGATTGTAGAAAGACCAAACATAGGTGATTGCTTTAATATATACATCAAAAATCTCCACCCCAGACTTGGAACGAGTCCTAAAACCATTCTTAGTGAACCTTTTGTTCCTAAGCCCTTGAGTGTAGATAATATAACACACCCCTGCGGTCACCTCGGCTCCCAATGTTTCTAGCAGAGAATCATGTGTGGCAGGGTAGTTTTCCCCCTCTACAATATTAATAAAAGAAAATATCTCTCATAGTATTAATAATATTTTTATTTTGTAAATAAGCTTTCCTTCCAAAATGAGGATCATGTCACCCTCCATTTATCACATTAATATTTCCACAATATTAATTAGTTATAAAATATAACCTTAAATATTAATAAGTCCACATTATTAATATAAATACAACATTAGAAAACATAAAGTAATTTAATCAAATTATTTCCATCAATAGAACTTTTATCTTATGAAGCAACCAATCACATGTGCAAAGAAGGTAAACACACACAAACCAAAATAAAATGGAGTAATACACCACCATTCCCTATTGCCCATATCCTTTATGCAAAAGAGTTTATGATAACTTCCAGGTTATCAAATTTTGCTATGGATGGATTTAGTTGATGATGATTACCTTCAAACACAATCATATGAATGCAATATGCATGCAAGTATCTTTTACCTAGGACCTATCATCAATTTGTATTGATCATATTTTCCTTTTCTAGAGATCTCATTCTCGATGGTCAACTTCCTCGTCCACCTATGAGAGTACCTGGTCCTACAAACATACAAAATATTAGTAGCACAATATTCTCATATAAATAAAACATCAATTACAAATAAACATCCATAATGCAATTAGTACTAAGCATTGAATCATCACATCAATACATAATTCATCTCATAAATGAGTCCAACTAGGGTGGGTCATGACACATTTGGTCTAGTTTGCTCCTCTCCTTCCTTCAATATCCTTTGGGTGCTCAACTAATCATTGGATAGCCACTCATCATGGTATTTATACCAATATTTATTTAGAAGTATGACATTTGCCCTAGTTTTTTATTTTAGGACTTTCTATGTTCGACCAAATCATAGATATCCATATAGATTAAAGGTAAAGTCCCTTGATAGGTAGATGTAAAATGAAATTATGATGCCCACCACCAAGCTCAATCCATCACCCAACTATATCATAATTTATTTGAACAACTGTAGAGCTAGTCTAATTATGTTTGACACCACTTTTGACATTGGAGAGGTGTTGGCCTTGTGGTCAATCAAGAAACTATGGACTAAGTTGTCTTTGTAGATCAAAGTTAGGTGGTAGGGCTCCATCTTGACCAAATTTATTTCTAGGCTAGGGTTCTACACATATTTTGGATACTTTGGTTCCTCTTGATCTACCAATATTTCCTTTGGAATCTTCTTTGGTAGGGTGCTCCATGGTAGTTTTGATTCAATACCATCATTGGCTAACAAAATATTCTTTTGAGACTTTAGGGCATCACGCTTTACGTATAAAAAATATTTTGGTAGATCTAGGCTTGGTATGTTCATGGAAATGGTAGCGACTCTTTGTATGATCAGGCCTTCCCTAAATACCTTCAATTATCCCAAGCTCAATGGACACCCTAAGACCCGATAGGACCCATTGTTCACTAAGTATTGGGATCATCTAGTGAGAGTTTGAGCTCCTTACTTCTTCTAGGTGACTAGAACCTGCTCTAGAAAAATGGTATTTAGGCTACTAAAATTTGAGAATTGGTTTTGCTGATATTGAGTTAGTGCTCTTACCTCTAAATAGTGGGTGGATGCCCACATGGGTGACCCTTTCTATAACATTGTTGTAGTTGACAAAAAAAATCCCTTGGGATGGTCATTATGGTGGTGATTATTTGGGATCCATGCAATAGGCCTCCCTGAGTAGCCATTCTACATGAGAGAAGCATCCCTGACATGGTTAAGAGGGTTCTCTACAATGAAACACGATCTATTTGCTAGTAGTTTTCTCACATGGGACACTGAGGTAGTTGATATTCTACTACTTCCTTAGGGTTGAAACTTCTTATAATAAGGAATGAAGTCTCTTCTTCATTTCCTCTATCTTAGTCATAGGTTGGGATTTGAGGTTAGATGAAAGGAGAAGATAATTAAAATTAGGTTTATGTTTAGGATTGGATGGAAGGTGGTGTGCCAAATGTTTAAGAGTAGTTGTATTAGAGGTCTAGGATATAAATTTACTATCTAAAAGAGATCATTATCTACTTGGATGACTAATTAATAGGTTATTGACAGGGAATTACCTCTTGGGTTTTGATTATCACGATAATATCTAAGTGGTAAGACTTGAGATAGTATATCAGTGTCATACCATAGGGGTTAGATATCATCTATAATTCTATACCAAGTCTTGTGAAACTAGGTATTGAAATCTTACATAGCTTTTATGGAAGCTCATTTGATAGTCATCAATTACTCTAATAAGGATGTTTTGTATTCCTTGTCCCCAAGTATATCCATCAATAGTTTAACCAATTGATCCTAACTTTTTATTGAGTGTGGGGAAAGAATTATGTACCACTCTTATGCTTTAACTTTGAGAGATGTTACTAGGAATTTTAGTTTCATGTCTCGCTCCTTAATGTTATGTACTACTCAAAGGCTCACCATGTGATGTAAATGTTCTAATGGTGTGGTTGCATTTTCCCTAGTAAAATTTTATAATTATTTTAGATTTGGTGTTAGAAAAAGTCCCCAAACAATAGTAGGGTAGGGGAAGGAACTAGGGATATTTTATTATTCCATGTCAATAACATTCTAATTGGGTGATTTTGATGAGAGGCCATGTCTTGGTTGGGAATCCTACCACCATTATTATATTTGAGGATTTTTGAGACCATTGGGTCCTAAAGGGGGAGTCACCAGAAGAATGGTAGAACTAATCCAATAGAGTGGATAGGTAGAGACCTTAATCAAAATCCCAACCTATGAACTATATTAATGGCTAATTCTGAGATTATTTTCTAGTTGAGTCACCAAATTTTTGGGGTTCTATAGCCATTAGAGTAACCAAGTGAATATTAGAATATGATTTAACAAGTAGCATAATAAAACCTTCACCAAAGTCTTTAATTAAGTTCCTTTTGATGTGATTCATATTATTAGGCATGGCAGTTTAACCATTGGGAACTATATTGTGTCTAGTTCATTCTTTTTTGGGATTTTATCATCAACTTTGGGTAATCTTGAGGGATTTGTATTTGTAGCCATAAATTCCACAAGTAAGTCATTTTGATAGGATGTAGTCCTTTCTCATTATTTTGTCTAGTCACTCATGTTAGCAATCTATTATGATTAGACCCCTAGGATTCTCCTATATTAGTGTTATCAGGTTTTGTGTTTCCTTTTGGGCTATCTCTATGTTATCATTCTAAATGCACTAGCTATCATCTAGGTTGACATGTTTGGTCACTTGGATTAGGAACATCGGGACTAGATCATTGCCTCTCCCTTTGCATCTGATTACTTTGGGCTGATGTGGTTACTTCATAATGGCTGATATCCTATACCTTTAACTTCTTGACCATGTCCATTACTAAAGTCCTTCTTGGTGCACCCTTTGATATCCTAGTTTTTGTCTTTTGCATTTATTTTTGTTCTAGAGGGATACCCTTCACTTTTAACCTATCTGCTACATCTGGTTTTCTAGTGGTGTTTGAGACTACTAGTTGCTTCACTCTGGTGGGTGTTTCTAATGTGCCATTTCCTTCCAATATTTTCTCTTCTGATTTCTAGTGCTTGTTTGCCATAGATCTCTAGGAAAAACATCATAGGGGCTAGCAATCCTCAAGGTTTAGTGAGATTTTTGCAATTTTAAATCTTCAAAATACCAAGACCTTTACAAACCCTTCAGTATTAAGCTCCTCTTAAGAGAGGAAAAAGAGTTTGCCTTATTGATTTACCATCTAGTCACCTCAAATCTACCTCTTTCCTCCATGTTCAATGGGTTCTTCCCTATAGGATTTCTCATTGATGATGACTTGCATTTACACTAGGGAGCTATGAATACCATCAAACATGGAAGAGTGTTAGGTAAGAGACCCTTATTTTTCATGGAGGAAAAACATCTACATACACTAGATGGGATGAATAGTGGAGCCCTTTTAACTACCATAAAAAGGTATCTAGAACTCTAGCTCATGGTGCAATTTGCCTTAGTTTACATCATAAAGGCTTGTGAATCATTGGTATTCTAGTACAATTGGTTAGTTAAGCTTCATGGAATAAGGAGCTTTAGATTCAATATTATTTCATGAAAAAGGTTATTTCTTGGCTACATTTTTTATGGTCTTTTAAAATAGGCTACTTCATAGGTAGTATGGGTTTTGGACCTCTTCATACCGCCCTTCCTTGTTTGGCTTTGGTCAACATATTGATCAAAATTGCCTTCTCAATAGGATGCACCCAATGTAGTGGTCTTCACTATACAATATCTTACAAATATATAATTACTCACACATCTACTAGGTAATGGATTATAATGTTTGGCCTTCATAAGGGTCTATAGGAAACCAATACTAACCTCCTACTATTTACTTTTCCCTCACCTATTTATAAATCCTTCAAGAGAATAGGGGTATGATTGATCAACTATTTTGGTATAAAAATAGGGTATGATCCCAAAGAAGTTGATCAATCATAATACCACTTCGCATTGGTATACAAATAGGGTATACCATACCTTTCAAAATTATTCACACATATTTCTCATATCATCATTCACATTCACCCATTCTTGTCTCCTTATCTATCAATAAGCATTTATAGTTTATATTAATTACATTTTTATGGATAACCTACTACCTCCACAATATTCTGTTTTATCTTCATTCATACATACTGCTTGATATACACCCTATAAGATATCATATTTTGAATTATTACCTAGTGCATGTATGACATTTCAAAAATAGACTAGGCTACAACAAAAAACATCACCTATTCTAGGAGGTGAATAACATGATGGTATAGAAAACATCACATCAAAATTGATTCACCCCTAGCCTCATCTAGGGGTATGATTCTAATTTCTCCCCACTAGGGGGCAATCACTTATTGCAAAATATAAAAACTCCTTTAGAACAAATCATTTATCTTCATGTATGCAATATTTATATTATAAGGTAAAAATACCAAAATTTCCAAATGCTTTCTCATTTCTACCCCAAGGATTTGCCTAGGGGTAAATTTATATTTCACTCAAAAGAGAATATCACTCCTTTATTAAGGGCATGTTATTATTCAAAAATATCTAGAAAAAATTTTGTGTGATGAATTCATTTTACATATACATCTTGCATATAAATTAAATGATCATAGATGGTGTAGATATTTAAAGCCCCATTGTGGCATAGACATCAAATTCCCATAGATGGCATAGAAATTTGAAGTATCCTTATGGAATAGATGTTAAATTCCCCCATATGACATAGAAATTTACACACCCCAAACAATGTAGACATTTATATGGCCCCAAATGGTGTACAAATTTACACATTCCTATATGACACAAACATTTACATACCCCTAGACAATGCAGAAATTTACACACACTTAGATGACATAAACATTTACAAACCCCTAGACAATATAGACATTTAAACACTCCTAGATGACATAGATATTTACATACCCCCATACATCATAGATGTTTATACACCCCTAAACAATGTAGACATTTACATACCTCTAGATGGTGTAGATATTTACACATCCCTAGATGATGTAGATATTTAAATACCCCAAGACAACCTAGACATTTACATGCCCCTATATGACAAATATTTACACACCCCTATATGGTGTAAACATTTTAATTACTCCGTATGGCATTCACTAAATGAATCCCTCGTGTGACAATTACTAATCAAAATATAAATATTCTAGGTATACTATCAACATGACCTAAATGCTTATCTTATATCTAGCTTCTAAGACCACCACTTGTGCATTATGCATATTGAATATATATCACAAACATAATCTTCCAAACCTCTAGGTGTTTATCCTTTATTAGGCTTCTAAGCCTCCAGTTAGAGATAAAAATATATATCTTATACATAATTTTAGACATATCTCTCCTCCTTGAGTGTTTGATCATTATCATGGAATACATGCCACCATTCAATAATGGGATCATAACTTGTACATATTTACATGATAAATATGACATTTTTTCTATCATTTGACTCACAAGTCATCACTCAAATAAACTAATCAAGTTGCACTTTTATCCACTAAAGCAATTGTCTATTATATGGCTCCTAGGCCACTACTTGGGGTAAAAGTTTTAGGCATATTCATTGGTTTAGGATTTTTATTTCATTTCCTTGTTAAATACCCCTCACCCCAACAACATTTTCATACCTCTATCTCTTTTTTCCATTAATGTCTAAGCATTTTTCACTTTACTTTTTATTATTTTTGTATTTAGTCTCCCAAAACATAAAACAATTATTCTATTGGTAGAATTAGATGTCATCCATCCCACAAAATCACTCAAATAACTATTTTTTTAAAATCACCACACCTTAAATAGTAAATCATCACATTTATAGATTGTGCCCATCCTATAGATGGGTGATAAATATCTCATCAAATAATTTGCTTAAAAATGCCTAATGGATATTATTCCCAATAATTTGTGTCAGTACTGCTTTCAACGGTGTAAAAGGTTTAAAATTATTGTGGCATGGTGGTTATGGGGGTAGAATGTACGAAGAACTATGTGGTGTCCTTTAGGGTGGACAACATAGAATACTATGGCAGCCATAAAATCCGGACAACCTACCCGGATTCATGGTGGCTACCGATTCCACCATGTAAATTCAAAAAATAAAAAATAAAAAATAAAAAAATGAAAAATAATTTGTGTCAGTACAAATTTATTTTAGTAAATATAATAATTCAAGTTAGGAAGATTTGCATTTCCTTGAATCATTAATTTATTACAAAAATTTACTAAACCAAAATAATTTCCTTGTAATTGGGTCTAGTCTAATGAATCCACCCAAATATCAAAATTAGATACCAATTATGCTTGTTAGCCTATTCCCTTAACAAGCATAATAAAGTTGGTAAGCACTCTTATTTTAATTTTTAGATCAATCAAATCACGGTTCACTTAACCAAATAATATTTTGTATGTAAAATTTTGTTATCCAAATTAATTCATTAAAAATATTGTTTCTCGCCACTTCCACTTGCTAGTTGCTCTAAAACATTCTCTCATCATTATACTTATCAATTAAAAAATGATAGTAGTATTCTGGAGTAATACAAAGTTTAAATTAATTTTTTCTCTCCTCAAATTTTCCCCTAATATACAACATTATCACAAAAACTTAGTAAAATTTCATAAAATCCAGCCTAATCACATGAAATTCATTGTGATGTCTTTATCATATCACATACATGTCAAATTTTACCTTGCCTTAATCATTTATCAACTATCTAATTATGAGTCAATTTGAACACTTTACATCTTTTTTAGGTATGGAATTAATTTATTAAAACTATTAAATCATCATAAATTCATTTGAACTAGATCACAACCTATTCCATTAATCAAATACATAATAGCTAATAAATACTAATGTCACTCTTGATGCACATCATCAAGCTCCTACTGCACTTAAGTTGTCTCTACCTATTTACAAGCTAGTTGTTCCTTAAGCACACTTAGGTCTAGTATTATGGCCTCTCTCTACTTCCATAATCTCTTTAGGTGATCAACTCGATCCATCCCCTTTTTTTCTCTAAGTACTAGTGGAAGCATAGACAACGAATCCACATCTAGTGGGCACTAAGTGCTTGACCCAACCTCCTCTCCACCCATGAATCCACAATCATATATATCTCTCCTCTAATGCCTATCCCTCCTCATCTAGTGTTAAACCTCCTAAACTACCTCAATGATCTACTCTATTACCTTAGATCTAGGAGGCCTTGGAAGACATGGTCATGTTGATACTTGTGTCACCTACCTTGGATAGAGTTTGACATACTAATCCTTATATCCACCCTCTACTCTTAGACCATCCCTCATAGGATCTGGAATGGTAGCGTAAGTAGTATCCTCCTCTGAAAAGGAAAAAGTATCATGCATTGGCCCAAAATCTATCTCTCAAACAAAGCAACAAAACTAGATAACCCTAATAGATAGAATATATTGAACCTAACAAAATTGTCAAACTACAATATAAAATCTATGGAGCTCCCACTCTACATTATTGTTGGTAATCATCTAACCCATCTAACTTGAGCTATCTCTTATTGATCCTCAATCTAACCAATGTGGTCCCTCCAAGGCTTTCAAATCACCTAGTCAACTATCAAGTTATCAGTAACCTTTTACCACTTGTTACATGCCTCCCCACGTATAAGTCATTGGTATCCTAAGATCATAAGCCTATCTCTAATATCATAAGGACCTCCGAATAGCTATGTGCTCCCACACCTAGACTAGACAAAACTTGTAGTAAACCAATCATTTTTCATTCCAATATGCAACCCTATGGAGAGTCCTATACAAACTTTCCATCACCACCACCCCATGCCAAAACAATATAATGATCAAGCATCAAAGTGATCATCTCTCTATTCCCACATTTTAACTCATTGGCTAGTATCTACCATAAGGATCCTAGATACTAACAAGTATAAAGTGATGGTAATATGTTCCAATTTCTTTTCTTGATATACAAATTGTTATTGAACCCTAATATGACCATGAAGAGTCTCTTATGAAATGTTAGTAGCTCCATGCATTACTTCTCATCACTTCCATAATGGATAGAAACCCATTTTATAAGCACCTTAATGATCTTCCATACATCCTCTAATATGATTATCATCTCTCATAGGAAACTAAAAGGTATTCATATTCAAATACATATCTTAGCTAGTGTAGTCAATAGTTCCCTATTAGTAGCTAGTAAAGTTTCTCTCCTTTTTTACTTCTTTGAGGTGATCTCTTTGGTACCTCAAGTTTTTTGTATTTTTTAGAGTATATTACATCATTTGGATCATGTAAATGTACCACCTTTGGTACATAACTAGAGTAATAGTTTACTTTAGAGTAAAGTTATTCAGTTACTTCAAGTATTGTAATAAATGCACAAGTATCAATGTGCAAGCTGTAAAATGCATTTAGTCCATATGTACATGAGTCTTAGGTAGATTAAGGGCCAAGGAATTTATCTTCCTATACAAAGGCCTCACAGTGAGTGATTTTAGAGTAGTAGTAAAAATAGAGAGTGAGGAATAATAAATATAGAGTGTGTGGTATAGTTTAACAGTATGGTACAATGTAGTCCTTTCATATCTATTCATGAAGTGTTCATGTCATCCATTATATAGCATTGTAATATTTTTTCACTCTCATTAATGGCATATTTTTTAGTTATTTGCAGATGTTCATCTCATTATTTTACTGTACCATTATTTTATAGTTATCTTAGATTAGTTATCTTACATCTTGTGGTTGTACAACCTCCCATCAAAAGCTAATAGTGGTATTAGAGCACATGGTAGATAAAATAGGAATTACAAAGAGCCAAAAAAATACTAAGAGGAGTTCAAAAATATTAGTTCCAAAAATTTTGAGATTACATTTGGCTAGAGTATTTCCATAGGGTTGTAGAAAAACTCGTGAAGACTAGGACTTAGCATAAATTCCACTAGATTGACAAATCAACTAGTGAAGATTCGTCATCTCTAGATTTAGAGTTTCTTCCATTTATAGTCCTAATACTTTGTTGTAGGGAAAGGTGATTCAGAGTGAGTTGGGAAGCTTCCTACAAAAAATCTAGGAAGAATATCTTCTTTAGAATCAATCCAGCACCAAAAGCAACAAACAAAAGAAGAAATATTTGGAGGCTTGAAGAAAAGGTCCCATTACTAGAGATTGTAGTCTTGTAGAGTGTAAAATAAGAAAGGCCATAGTAGCCTTACTATTAATTCAAGGAAGAAAAAAAGACTCCAATGAAGAGTCCCGATGAAGATAGGAGACTAGTGATCTTAGTGTAGATTGAAAACTTCACCCTAAAGAAGCCGAAGAAACCCTTAGAAGGTCTAGCTATAAAACTTCCAGTTTTGGAAGATTGGAGGTTGGTGATCTTCATAAAAGTCTGTAAAAACATTAATGATAATAAATTTCATCACAAATGAAATACAACCTTACATCAGTTTAGTAGGAACATCTACAAAATCTTGGAAAACCCTAGAAAATATATTTGAAGGGAAAAATAAAGCTACTATCCTAAATATTCAAAATCAATTACATTCCTTAAAAATGAATAATGGTAAAAGTGTAGAACTGTTCCTAAGAAAGGTAGCAGATATTAAAGGAAAATTATTAACCTTAGGAGAAGAGGTTAAATATAAATTTCTTGTTCAAGTAACCATGATAGCTCTTCTAGATAACTACAAACATCTAGTTACATATTTACAAGTTCTAAGTAAATATATATCATTTGATGAGCTAGTTAATATCCTCCAAGAATATGAGGTGGAAAATACAATGAAGGATGAAATGACTAACAATGCATTGGTTTCAAAAGAAAATCCATAGGAAAATGCTACCTCATCCTCAAAAGAATGAAGACCATGGAATAACAAATATTCTCATGTATGTTGGAGAAAAGGTCATAGCACTAATTACTATAGATTCAATCCTAGAAACAAAAATTGGGGAAATCAGTTAAAATATGGAAGCCAACCAAATAGGGCATTCCAACCAAGGTAATATCAAGCTCAAAATAATTCTTATCAGTAATAGTTTCAATAACCATACAATTATCCTCAATTAGAATATCAAGGGCAAATCAGAAGGGACACTTAGCTCAAAGGATTCAATAAATTGAACAACTAGAAGATCCTATAGATAATCATGAATTCAAAGCTCTCTCAACAAAGATAGCTTTTTATGAAGAATCTAACTACTTGCTTGAATATGACACATACAAAAAAGAGGGAGAACTCAAACTCTAGTACCATATTGAAGATCCATATTGAATACTAAAGTCTTTAATACCCAAATAATGTAATACGGGGGTGTTAGAGTATATTACATCATTTGAATCATGTAAATGTACCACCTTTGGTACATAACTAGAGTAGGAGTTTACTTTAGAGTAAAGTTATTTAGTTACTTCAAGTATTGTAATAAATGCACAAGTGTCAATGTGCAAGTTGTAAATGTGCATGTAGTCCACATGTACATGAGTCTTAGATAGAGTAAGGGCCAAGGAATCTATCTTCCTATGTAAAGGCCTCATAGTGAGTGATTTCAAAGTAATAGTAAATATAGATATTGAGGAGTAGTAAATATAGAGAGTGTGTAGTATAGTTTAGTAGTATGGTACAATGTAGTCCTTTCATATTTGTTCATGGAGTGTTCATGTCCTCCATTATATAGCATTGTAATATTTTGGTCACTCTCATTAATGGCATATTTATGAGTTATTGCAGATGCTCATCTCATTATTTTCTTACATATTATTATTCCATTAGTTCATAGTTATCTCAGATTAGTTATATTACATATCGTGGTTGTACTATCTCCCATCAAAAGCTAACAATATTTCTATTGCTTTTGATCCCGTGGAAACTATCTCTTTTTGTATCCATTTTTGTAAAAGGTTTTGGGATCCCTTTCAAAACTCCCTCCTCCAATATATATAAAAAATAGTGCCCTATCAAAATCAATCTCAAGCAAATATTTTAGTTTATAAAATCCTATCACCATCAAAATATATTTGTATCATCAAGAAGGTTGAGGACTATAGTTAGGATATCCTGCATATTATCTTCTTTTTATGTTTCCCTTGAAACCCCAAAGTGTAACATATAAACTATTATCTAGATTCATTTTTTGGTAAAGAGATTATATTCTACTACTTCAAGTATATGGAGATGATTCACATGATTAAGCTTAATTTCTTCCATTATATCTATTAATAAATTTCTTTCCATATTTTTCTTTGTGCTCTTAATTTGTCATTAATTTGAATATGCACATTTGTAATTCTTAGTGACTTCCATACTTCTTGGTTTTTCTATTGTTTAATCTAAATAAACTATGAAGTTCAATGCCATCTAATGAAGTAGAGAGAATTTTATTTTACTTTCTTAGAAGTGAAAAATTATTTATCTATTTTGAATATTAATTATTTAAATTTTATTTGACTAGTTTAAATCATTATTAAAGGTTTTAATGCTGAATTCTGGAATATTTGTATTCATACAAAAAATTGAAAAGATTCAAAAAAATGAAAATCAAGAATTCAACCATTTTATGTAAAATAATATAGATTTCTAGTTATAGCATCTCAATTGAGATGAGAAGTGTATCTATTTGTAAACTCTCAATCTCTAAAAAGAGATTTATAATTTTTCAAAGGTGGGGGAACCAAGTACAACCCCTTATTATCCAACCAAAATAAAAATCATTAGTTTTCATTGTTATCAAAAATATAAATTAACATAAAGTAAAAACATTCAATTGAGAATAAAAAAAATATAAAAATAAATGAAATATATAGGATGAGGCAATAAAAACCAAAATTTAATAAAATCTAATATAAATAAGATATATTAGATCAATGAACTTGTACATATTATTGTCTAGTTGAAAACATGTATTATAATTACTAATCAAACTTCTATTTTTATTGCCATAAAAATCAAATCCTCCATTAATGTCATCATTTCCACTATATTCATCACGTATTGATCAACATTGTCCTCATTATCCTTCCTTCATTTGGGTAACACATCATCTCCCTAATTTTCATCATGATCATCCTCAAATCCATCCTCAATATCTTAGTCATCCTCTCTTTCCTTATCCGAGCTTCATCCTTTGTATGATTAGTAGTCTTCAGGCTCTTCATATTTTAGCACAATGTTCTTTCTCCATAGATAACCACATTTCTTTTTGTGGTCATAGAAATCGAGTGATTGTATTACATAAATGAAAATAAAAACCCATATTAATTATATAATAATATTTAAAAATAATAATTTGAAATTTTAATACATAGCTAATGTGAATTGATGGTAAGATTTTATTATTTTAAATTTCCACCATTTCTAGAAATTGTGGTTTAGTTTTAATCAATTATTTTTCCTATGTTTTAGCAGCAAGGGGATTGTATTCAAAAATCTCCTTTTTTTTTTATCTTTTTGCTTTTCAATTCAATATGTTGTTCCTAGTAATTGTAAAATATAAAAGAATTATTAGTTAACATAAACAATGTCAATTGAGAAGTTAGAGAATGAAAGTATAAAGATATTGAGCTCTTCATATGTAGTTAACATTACAAACTAATTTGCAAGTTTTTAATGAACATTACAAAATAGATATTACAAAGAATTTTATTATAAAACTTATATATTGTTGATATTGATAATGATGTTGTTCCCAAGGGTTAGGTAGATTGGTAAGTTCTTGTCTGGCTAGGCATTTACCAAAAAGATACACAGGTTCAAACCTCAGGGGAATCTTGTATGTAAAGGTAGTAGTTTGATCTGAATCTTTTGAGTGCATGCCAGATCGACAATAACAATACGAATCATGAGAGATCGATGGTCCTATTCACACTAGGTCAACAATAACGAAATAAAATAGTTTTGATAAAATAAACCCCTCTGGTTTGAACCCAACACTTATAAGTTACTAAAAATAATGTGGTTATGACCAAATCTCCTATAACCGAAAGATAATGATTCTAAATATTATTAACTTCATAAGCATGAATGCCCAAAACCTATGGTCAAAGTTACCACATCAATATTATCATGAGAGCTATGATGAATGGTTTTATAATATCAAAATTATGTATATTGGAATTAAATTAAATTAAATGTTTGACAGTTTAAAACTAATAATCCTTTATTTTAATAATATTAAAATTTATATTTATTTTTAAATAATTTATTAAATTAATCGTTAAATGTTTACACATTTTAAAATTTATGTTTATAAAGTTTCAAACAATTGGTTTAAATTTTAAATACTTGACTATTAATAAATAAATGTTAGCCTTCCAAATTAAATGCATTTTGAATATACATTTAACTAGCTTAGATATAAAGGATATATATCTAAAAACGCCGAGAGTTATCAATCTTGAGGAGCCTATCTCATTTCTTGGGTTGGTTAGTTGGATGTTTTAGTTTAAATATTTTAAATGTTTACAACGGTTGGTTAGTCGGTTGTTTTAGTTTAAATATTTTAAATGTTTTTGTTAATGTCGACTTTTTTAATAAAAAAATTAATTTTTTACGATGTGACATGTATGACCTGTTTGCCTCCACCCCTGTCCGCCATTGTAGGAATGCCTCTAAATGTAATAATTAAAATTTTAAAACTCTAAATAAAATATAAAAGATTTCAAATTAAAATTATACACTACATTCATATAAAAAAGTAAAAATTATAAATTCTATACTGAACTCATAAGAGGCCAACACCTACCCTTCAAATATATCATATAGAAACTTTGACAATTTCTTATTGAGGATACCGTTTTTTGTTTTCCTTTTATCCATAAAGTAGGTTTTTTTTTGTTTTAAGGTTTTTTTTAAAGTAGAATGGGTCACACTTCTTAAGGGTATAATAAGTTTATTAGTTTGAATAATAATTTTTTTTTCTTATTTTTAGATCAACTTAGTTATATTAAGTTATATATAGTTTATTTCTTATCATTCATATTTAAATTTTGGTATGAGATGTGTTTAGCTATATATAGTCTATTTTTTGTCCTCTATATTTAAGCATTAGTATGAGATGTGTCATCCACATATCTCAACCATTAAACCATGATCCGATAACCTTTTTTTTTTTGTTGATTAGTAACGGGTTTATAAGGGACCCAAAACATTATATACAAGCTGTAAGGAGGATCCCGTGAAGGTTCGACTCCCTACAGAACAAGCCAAAATTGGGCCAAATGCATGGTCCATAAGCCAAAAAAATAGCTTAGATTATTACAACACTATCCATGGGTACAAACAAAAAGTGTGAGATTTTACAGCCTACCATTCTTTTGCAAGTGCCAATGTGTCACCTTGGCATATTAGTGTAATAAGGTCCCACAATTCACCTCGTATTGTGAGCCATCATGATCCTTGACATCATGGCACTATTCAACATTAGTAACTACAAGTTCACTACAAGAATCAACGATGCATTGGGGAAGGTTACCCTGCCACATCACCAGGGATTGGACAATTAACCCAAAGTTTGTCATTGTTTCTGTCGCCCGATTGCCTTTCCTATACACGAGTTGAATACACCCATTGTTAATCACCCTTAACTAGACAATGGACTCTTCAATGATTGGTTACACATTCCAAGGTACTAGTCTCCCTCGATTATTAGGTACTAGATATTGAGCTCGGTAGCCATTTGGATGCCTCAAAAAGCTGCTTGAGCTTCTACAAAATTGTTATATTGGACTCCAATTTTTTTTGCATAAGCCAAGATGAAATGACCTCTGTCATCTCTGATTATGCCTCCACATATCACGTCATCGAGGTTGCCTTTTGATGCACCATTAAAATTTAACTTGAACCATTGAGGGGGAGGAGGAATCCAAGAGACAAGGGATCTATCCACAACAGCCTATGAATGACCAAAAACCTCAAAAGATAGGTTAGCATAACGTGCCACTTGAATCTCAAATGATGATGAAGAACAATCCTCAGAAGACATGATATTAGCATTTTTGAAGGTAAAAGTCACAACTCTCAAACAGACCGACTTCGAATCTAGGAATGAAAATTGAAAAGCTTGATTATTCCTTTCCAGCCAAATTTGCCACATAAAATGAGGAAGAATGATCGACCACCAAAAATTTAGGCGGGTGGACTTAAAGGGGTTTGACCACTGGGTAATAAGATCACTGATAAAATAAGGAGCAACCCAAGAGATGGAAACATTTGACAGAATCATGGACAGGACAAGGCCATAAAAGGGGCACTCTAGAAAAAAATGATTAACTAACTCCACATAGATTTACATTAGTAACATCTATTGGGAAGGAACATACCACGGGTTATCAAGTTATCGATGGTGAGGAGTCTATTTTTTACTGCTAGCCAAAAAAATGGGTAATTTTTGGAATAAGGTTTTTGATCCAGATACTATTGGAAGGAAACCAATCATCTTTAGGTTCATTCATAGCCATATATGTGGTCTTAACTGAGAAATTTCTAGACTGACTAAATTGCTAAAAGAGAGTATCAAGTGACTTGGTACTTGGGATCAAGTGAGTTCGAAGATGCTCAGCTAAATGAAGACGAGTAGAGCGAACCTCAGGGAAATCCAGGTTAGCAGGGATGTCAACCCAGTGGGGGACAACAACTTCATTATTGATGAAATTCTCAACTTTGGGACAAAAAATTAGATCGATGATAGGTTTAAGAATACTTACATACTGATCTTGAATCAAGGGCTGAGCTATAATCCATGAGTCTTCCTAGAATCGTATTTACAATCCATATCCAAGCTTCCAACATCCACATCTTTGAATGATAGATCGGTTTTAGCACACCAAGTTTTAGAATGCAGACCCAACAGGCATGAGGGAATTGTCCATCAGTGACCCCTGCCTAAGGTATTTGTTCTTAACAATGTCAAACCACTGGGCCGAGTAGTTAGAAACTATATTCTAGGTCTATTTTGAAATCATAGCCATATTCATTTGGTGAACCCTCTTTAGACCAAGTCCTCCCATACACTTTGGAAGGCAGAACTTATCCTAAGCAACAAGGGGAAATCTTCTTTTATTCTCTACTCCCAACCATAGGAAATTCCACTGAAGTTGTTCAAGCTTATAACATACAACAAAAATAGCTTGAAATGGGGACATAAAGTATATTGGCACAATCTGAATATACGATTGGACTAGAGTGAACTTCCCTGCGCTGCTGAGCAGGGCTCCTTTACAGCCAACAAGCTTCTTCATAATCCTCTGAATGACACCATCCCACATCCTCACAGATGGTTGTCCTTGGAATAAAGGAAGGCCAAGGTAAGTTGAAGGTAGTTAAACAATGACACATCCCAGGATATGAGCTATTATAACCTGTCTATCATCTAGAGTATTGATGAAATAAATGTTACTTTTCAAATAATTTACTCTTTATTCGGTATCCCTCTCATAAGATTCCAATAAATATTTGATAAATCTGGCTTTAGGGATATTGGAGAGGTTGGCTAAGATTGTGTCATCAAAAAATTATTGATGGGAGATTGGAGGTAGCCCGGTTGAAGCCTTGATCCCTGATATGCCACCCTTGAAGCATGCTGCATTAAGAGCTCTTCCTAAGCTATCTACTACAAGGATGAATAGGAAGGGTGACATCGGATCCCCTTGCCCTATTCCCCATTTGCTCCTAAAATATCCTACAGCTGCACCATTCACTATGATAGAAAATCAAGTAGAGGACATGTAGGCTTTAATCAATCTAATCCATCTATGGTGAAAACCAAACTGGGATAGGATAGCAGTAACTCCCAAGAAACTTTATCAAAATATTTACTGATATCTAATTTTAAGAAGAAACTTGGGGACCTATTGACTGTGACAGTATGTATAAGCTCATGGACAGTGATCACATTATCTATAATGACCCTTCCTTGGACAAAGCTGCCCTAACACTTATCAATGATTTTAGGCATAATGAGCTTCATTCTATTCACCATGGCTTTAGTAAGGATTTTGTATAACATGTTGCACAAGCTGATAGGATGGAAATCGAACATGGATTGGCACTCATGATATTTCAGAATAAGAGCAAGGAATGTGGAGTTAATCTCCCTAGGGATAAACTTGGTTCTTTGGATCTCTAAAATGGCTTCACAGACATCATCTCCAATGATATCCTAACAAGATTGAAAAAACGTAGGAGGAAAACCGTCAGGGCCAGGGGCTTTGTCAGTTATCATTGAGAATAAAGATTATTTAATTTCATCACAAGAGAATGGCTACAACATGAGATCATTATCATCTTGAGACACTAGGGATGAGATGTTTTGAAGAAGGGATTTTGACACCTCTGCTGGGCAAGCCTGATATGGGCCTAGGATATTACAAAAATGTTCCATTGCCTCATTCTGGATTTCTTCAGGGTCTTCAATCAGTGATCCATCTTCTCTATGGAGGCATCTAATATTATTTGATCCTCTATGTCTTATTATGGTGGCATGAAAAAACTTTGTGTTCCAGTCGCCTTCCCTAAACCACAAGGCTCTAGAATTTTTTACCAAATTTTTTCTTCCCTAGCCAACAAGTTATGAATGCTTAAAAACTACTCTATTTTTTTTAATTAAAATCCTTAAATAACTTATGTTTATTCATACTCACTTAAAAACTACTCTACTCTATTTTTATTTTATTCAAATCATTAAATACCTACTATTTATTCATACCCGTTCAAGATTTTAGAGTTAAGCAACACCAATCTCCATATATCATTAAGACTTTAATATATTTATATTGTTTAAATCACTTGGAACCTTGTAAGCCAAAAGTTTATATTTCAAAATAAAAGACCAAGTATTTACTAATACACAATAACATTAAAAACTAAACAATTTTTAAATCAAACATCCACCACTTACCTACATTAGTTCCTTACTTTTGAAATAGATTTAATTCAGAACTATGGTTTGGAAGCTTCAACTTATTTACAAATTAAACTTACACCACTCTCAAACGATATTACACAAAAATATTAAAAAATATTTTTTAGAAGTTGGAATTTTTAGGCCGATGAACTTACACTTTATAATAATAATAAATACTTTTACCGAAAAACTAGAACTATATAATCGCACTTCAAAACCAGTTGTATATCAATGCTGTACCGATAGACATGAGCAACTAATCATAAGAGAGGATTGGCATAGTGTGTGAAGTTTTGTGGTGGGTGTGGGGGATTGGTTTGAAGTTAAATATTCCTACGAGTTTAGGGGGAGGTTGCTCAAGTGAATAAACATGGAAAACCCAAGGAAGAGATGGTTCGATAATGAGAGGGAAGAGCATTCTAACAAAGGAGATGGAGAAAACCCTTATTACAAATCAAGACTTTGTATCAACTTCAAGTGAGGCAAGTTCCACAATGGTATGTCCTACAGATATGCACATGGAATGGAAGAGGTGAGGAGGAACCGTTACCATAAAAATGTTTCTATAATCATCAAAATAGAAGATAACTGTCAGGGCATTTGTTTTCAATGGCAATCGACTGACACTTGTTCTTTTGGAGAAAACTGTTGCTTTTTGCATGAACCATCTTAAACTTCAAATGTCGTTGATAGTGGTAATAAGGTGATAGCAAGTAGTGAGCAACACCCAAGTCATAAGGTGCCTACAAAAGTCTAAAGTAGTACTAGTAGAAGAGTCAATTTTCCCACAAAAGTCGATAGAGTCTATGGCGACTGGATCGATCATGTCTAGGTTGGATCGATCAAGTTTATTCACATAATATTTCTTGTTGTATGGAGATGAATTTTGATTGCAATTTATTCTATTATGTTTTTAGTCATTTTGCTTCTAGTTTGTTCACACCATGGCATGCACAATGAGAATGACTGATGTCACCATTTACTGTATTTTATTTTTTGTTATGTGTCAAACAAATTTATTCTATATGGTTATTTTTGAAAATTATACATTCTGGTTAGATGATTTGTTTCTTACATGCACTCTTCCATTGCCCTTAGAGATATCGATCTTCCCATGTTAGGCCAAATTGTTTGTCCATGCCTACCTTTTGAGAGAAAACAAAAATGTGGAGAGCCTTTTCGTTCAAATCCTACCTGGCTTGAACTCAACTAACTATGGCAAGTATCAATCAAATGGCGATGAATTATGATACCATTAAGGAAATTTTGAATGACACAATAAATTTTTTATAGTTAAAAATTTAATAGCTTCCAATTTGATGAATTTCTACTTAATCTTTTAAAAATTATTATTTTTATTTGTTTCCTACAAAATATTCCACCACGCAAGAACCTGAATTTTTTTTATTTGTATTAGTTTATTAACATTTGGACCTACCTGTACAATGATTATTTCAAATTTCAAAGTGGGAAGTATTAGTATAGATATTATTAAACTGTTCTTTCTTTCTTGTGTAATTTAAATGATATTTTCCACAAAATACTAAAATATTTTAGTTATATATGTTTTTATTTTATTTTTAAATTATATCATTTTATAGTTAGTATTTTACAATTAGTTTTTATTTTTTATTTTTTAAGAGAAAATATTATTTAAGTATTTATCTTTTAAAATTTGAATTACATCATAATGAATATTAACATAGTTAAATTATATGTTACTAGATTTTTTTAGATATCTTATAATCTTCAAGAGATTGTTAGAATTTCCCAAGAATAGATATGCAAAGCATTACAAGAATTTTGAAGAGAAGAATAGAACTGATTGATTATTCCATGGGATCAACTTTGTATAAATAGCAAAGTTGATCAATGTGAGCCGTTGGATTACAACAACTCAACAAATCTGAACTAGTCTAAACTAAGAGTTCACCTACCTCATGGAAGAGTGGTAACTCAAGTTAGACTATCCTAGTAGAACTTAAGAGAACTAAATATTTATTCTAACACCCCCCTTAAGTGATACTAGGGGTGAAAGTAACAACAAGAGATGAGTCCCGACAACAAGGCCTGATGAGGTACTCATGTACAATACTGGTGTTACCCAAAAAAATGAGTCCCGAAAAAATGGCCTTATTAGGTACTCATGTACAAATAACTTACATTTTGGAGAGATGGTGAAAAAACCACATGGGAAAAAACCATCTTCCAAAATGAAGAAGAAGAAGAAGAGTGGAGAGGTGAAAACCTCTGTGCATCCTCCTAATGCAACTGCCTTATCCCAAGTTTCTCATGCAACTGAATGTAACGTGGAGAAGCAAAGGACTTGGTGAAGATGTCTACAATTTGATTTTCTATGGGAATAAACTCCAAGCTTAGATCCCCTTGCTGAATATGTTGCCGAATGAAGTGCATGTGAATCTCAATGTGCTTGGTGCGCTGATGCTCAATTGGATTTCGAGCAATATGAATTGTGCTCTGATTTTCACACCAAAGGGTAATAGGTTTGTCATGGAAAAAACCAAATTCCCTCATTATCTGATGAAGCCAAAGAGCTTCCTGACTGGCCAAAATTGTTGCCCTGTATTCTGCCTCTATAGATGATAATGCTATTGCTTGTTGTTTTTTGCATGACCAAGCAATAGGTGAAGAACCAAGACAAAAAACATAGCCAGAGGTGGAACATCTATCTTCAACTGAACCTGCCCAATCAAAATCTGTGTAACCAATGATATCCATGGATCCACCCTCATATAAGAGCCCAAAGTGAGTGGTTCCCTGCAAGTAGCGAAGGATTCTCTTTGTTGCTTGCCAATGGCTGAAATGAGGTTGATGGGAGAATCTAGATATTAAGCCAACAACATAGGAAATATCTGGGCGAGTATGAGTGAGGTACAATAGACTTCCTACAAGTTGTCTATAGAGAGTAGCATCACATTGAGGGGATTTGCAGGAAGTAGTTAGAGTGACTCCAGACTGAAAGGGTGTGGAAGAAGGCTTGCAATCAGTCATCTTAAACCATTGAAGAAGATCTAGAGTATACTTCTATTGACATAATGAAATCCCTGCATCTATTTGAGTTATCTAAAACCCAAGGAAGTAATGAGCTAAACCCAGATCAGCCATCTCAAATTTCTCAGAAAGGGAGTTTTTGATAGTCTGGATGTGAGAAATGGCACTACCAGTGAGTAGTAGATCATCAACATAGAGAACAAGTATGGTGATGTTTTCTTCATCTCTCCAAATGTAGACTATTGCATCAGACTCACAATGAGAAAATCCTGAGGAAAGAAGGAAGGAGTCCATTTTTTCATACCAAGCTCTAGGAGCTTGTTTGAGACCATAGAGAGATTTTCTTAGTCTACAAACAAGGGAGGAGTCTTGAATAAATCTAGCAGGTTGCTCCATAAATATTTCTTCCTTTAAGTCACCATGTAAGAAAGCACTTTTAACATCCATCTGAAAAACATGCCACTTTTGTGAAGCAGCAAGTGCAAGGACCAACCTAACAGAATCCATTTTTGCAACTGGGGCAAAGGTTTCAGAATAGTCAATGCCTTCAATTTGAGAAAAACCTTTAGCTACCAAGCGAGCTTTGTGTTTGTCAATTGTTCCATTAGCTGCATACTTGGTTCTGTAAATCCATTTACAACGAACCAATTTTCTTCCTTTAGGTAGAGGGACTAGATCCCAAGTGTTGTTTTTGATCAAGGAAGAAAATTCATTTTCCATGGCATCATCCCATTCTTTTATCCTAGTGGCTTCTTTAAAGGATTGAGGATCTATAGAAATGGATTGACAGACAAGACCAGAACCCATGGAGTGGCTTAGTCTGGATGATGGAAGATCTTGGATGTAAGGAGTGGCCTCTTGAACTATGGTGTGGGCCCATTTTGGCATTGTGGAAGGAGTAATGGGGGTGGCAGGACTTTGAGTTGGAGTTTGAAGTATAGGATCCTCACTTTGGTCATCTATCTCAAGGATGGGATCTTCATTATATTGAGGCTCAAATATGGGAGATGGCTCGAGAGAATCAATGTTGGAAGAAGATGATTGAGGATCTTTATAAGGGAATGTTTCATCAAATTGAACATTTATGTGAAAAAAGACCTCATGAGTTGTGGGATCAAGGAGCTTGTAGGCTTTCATTTCCTCACAATAACCAACAAAGATAAGTTGCTTGCTTTTTTTGTCTAGAGCCTTCCTCTTTTTCTTTGGGATGTGTGCCCAAGCAGTACACCCAAAAACTTTGAAAAAAGAGACATCAGGTTTTGAGCCAGTCCATGCTTCCTCGGGAGTCAAATGGCCAAGAGCTTTATGTGGTGTGCGGTTTTGAATATAATTTGCACAGTTAATTGCCTCAGCCCAAAAAACTGCTGGAAGATCTCTTGAGTGGAGCATACAGTTTGCCATTTCTTTTAAAGATCTATTTTTCCTTTCTGCAATGCCATTTTGTTGTGGATTATGGGAGACTGAATGTTGATGAATTATGCCATGAGTTGAGAGAAATATGGAGAACTCATTACTGAAGTATTCCCCCCATTATCCGTATGGATTTGCTTGATTTTGCAAGTGGCTTGATTTTCAACTAAGGCCTTGAAGATTTTGAAGTGGGATAGAACATCACTTTTGTATTTTAGAAAGTAGACCCAAGTTCTTCTTGAAAAATCATCAATGAAGGTTAAGGCATATTTTGCTCCTTTGAAAGAAGGCTCCGAGAAGACCATCAAGTCACTATGGATTAACTCTAGTGGGGATGAAGCTTTTTGTGAACTACTTGGGTGAAAAGGATCTTGATGTTGTTTCCCAAGAGCACATCCAGGACAAACTCCATCAATAGAAGAGACTTTTGGCAACCCTGTTACCATTTCATGAGTATTCAACTCCCTTAAATAGCTATAACTGAGATGTCCAAACCTTTCATGCCAAATTTTGCTTTCAAGGTCTCCATGAGCAACAAAACAGGATGCTCCTTCTGAATATTTGAATCCCTTGAAGTGAAATAGGTGAGCTCTATGATCAATGTCACCTTTTTCTATGAGGGAGTATGGTTCTTGAAAGTCTCTTATCTCAACTCCTGTTGGTGAAAATATAATTGTTTTGCCTTGTGCAGAAGTACAAATATGATAGATAGAGAGAATATTTGTAGCAATATTGGGAACATAGAGAACATTATTTAAATGACCACCATCAATGATTATGTCACCTTTTCCTTTGACAGGGATAAAATATGAGTCACCAACTTCAATGTTGTAAGTGGTGCATGAGGAGAGAGAAGTAAATGACTCTTTTGAAGATGTCATATGATGAGTTGCTCCTGAATCTAGAACCCAATATTTTGATGAAATCTTAGTAGATTTTCCCTGAACATTTAAGGCCTTTCCAATGTGTTTCTTTGTGTCTATTTTGTGATCCTTCATTGTTGCCTCAAGTTGTTGTAGTCTCTTCCAACATTTTCTCATAGAATGACCATCTTTCTTGCAATGAGTACAAGTTATAGGTGCTTTGTCTTTCTTTTTGAATGTGTCTTTGGAGTTGGAAGCTACTAAGGCTTTTGAGGAGGAGGGAGAGATCTCATATTTTGAAAGCTTCATTTCCTCTCTAGTTAGCCTATCACAAAACTCCTCTAAAGTGGGCATTTTAAAACTTGTTCCAAGAGCATCTTTTGTAGACAAAAAAGTGGTTGCAAAAATTTGAAATGCTCCATTTAATTTGGAAAGAATAAGGTAGATGCATTCTTCTTCTATTTTATTCTTGCCACTACCTTTTAATTGAGTGAGGACTTCTTTGAACTTGGTGAGGAAATCAACAATAGTGTTGAAGTCTTCAGGAGATAGAGTTGTTAACTCTGCTTCTAGCTGCATTGATCTTATTTGATCCACTTTACCAAACAAGTTTTTAAGTTTTTCCCAACTCTCAAATGGAGTTTTACATTCAGAGATGTGAAACCATAAGCTTTCACTTACATTTGTGGTTATAATACCCATTGTTTCATACATCTTTCCTTTATGAACAAATATTTCATATTCTTTATCAAATGTAGGTTGTTTTTCTTCTAGCAAATGTGTGAGACCTTTTTGAGAGATAAGATTTAATATCCTGGGTTTCCATGTGTGATAGTTATGGGGAGTGAGTGGGTCAATTGTATTGAGCGAACTCATATTGCCCAGAGATAATTGCAACCCCCCTCCATAGAAGGACTCCCCAGAAAATAATTCAGCAAGAAGCAACACCACCAGGAAACCTCTTTTGAATCAAGGTAGCAAAAACCAGACCTTTATACCGATCTCTTCAATATACCCACCCTTACGTGAGGGAAACTATAAGTATATGAGGAGATTGATACGTGGAACATAGGTGTTTTGAAACCAGAATAACCTGCCAGACCTTTATACCGAACTTCTCAATGACCCGCCCTTACGTGAGGGAGACTATAGGTATATGAGGAGAATGATACGTGGAACATAGGTGATTATAAAATGAGATGCTTGCTTTTGAGATATTACAAGTATGAGAAGATGCTTGTATATTTGTGCTTTGCTTGTAAATGAGAATCTTGATCATGTGTGCTTGCTTGTATATATTAGGTGCTCTATGAGAATCTTGATCATGTGTGCTTGCTTGTATATGAAAGTGTTTATCAATGGAACATAGAGTGCAAGCAAATCAAGTAGCAAGTGGAGCTGAAAGAATTCACTAAGACCAAAATATGCAGCAGCAACCCCCCTCTTTTGAACCAAGCAACAAGTGGTGCTGAAAGAATGCACCAAGACCCCCCCTCAAAAAATTTTTTTATTTAGGATCTTACAAGGAGACTCTTCACTTAATATTGCCTTTATAGAATAGGTAGAGAAAAAGTGAGAGGAGCTCAAAAAAAATATTTTGTTACAATGCTCTTTAGAAAAAGTTTTTATTGCTCTTTTTGAAAATAGTAGAAACCAATGCAGTTGTGAGAGTAGCAAAATTATTAGAGTAAAACACACTAAAAAAAGAAAACTTCTCAATAGGCTTAAAAAAAAAGCTACAATATACGTCCTCCGTTAAGTTGGTCCTAAGCCAAGCACGACTTTTCAGTTTGGAAACATGGACAATATATTATTTTAGATGACGGGTTAAAAACTATTGCTTCAAGAGGATACGAGACCCAGACTTAACTGTTTTTATGAAGCGGCTATATTTGAGAATGTGGCATCCAATATGCTATAGTGCAGCTATCGTGGAGGAAGATAGAATGCATCACAAATATTTTTATCATCTGAGTAGGGCCTCCCTTCATTTGTATTTTCCTGTTGTAGAGAGAAATAGATACCAAGAAACAGAAGACTAAATTAGAAACTAGCGCTTCACTTGTATCCTCTTAATGTATCGATCCAAAGGTACCCAAAAAAAGGTGTCAAACCAGGTTGGAGAAGATTGGTTAAACATAGATATGAGCAGAAGATTGTCGTAGCAGAAGTGAGCTGGTCATGGAGTGTCGTTCCACGTTTTCCAGTATTGTACCCACGCTCGACTAAAATTCTTCCTTTGGATGGAAAGAATAATAATGAACAAGTAAAAATTGGATGGCTCTAAATAGAGTAGCTCTACAAAAGTTGAAGGCATCAATAGTTGTTGGAATCCCAATGTTTACAGGCTATGCCGATTTGCGAGATATTTGCACGGGGATTGCGATATAAGCGCTAAGCCCTTCAATTTTGATCACCAAAATTAATAAACATGTCCAAACGATGCATCTAGCCTGCAAATCTTGGTTGAATTCGGTAGAAGGATCAGTGGCATTTATATGTGCGCATAGCCCACTGTTGACTGGTCTGAAAAGATGTTGGAAGCCCAACAATAACAAGTTGCACCTATCCTACAAAATATTGAACGCGTGATATTCCTACATAGATATGTTTTAGAAGGAGCAGTGTGGCATGGCAATTTCAAGAGACCTCCAAGTTTTGATCACACGATCTAAAAAACTTCACTACTGACTGGCTATATGATTCAATGATTTTGAAACTTCTTGGGATCTCTAAAATTATGCAATTTAGGTGTGAAAGCGTAAATACAACACTTTGGATTAGTATCCTTGTGGGTGAGTAATACTTGACTTTGTCAGCAAGATGCGTTGAAGACTCCAATGAGAATACTTTAGTTCTTTGAAGTTCTCTTAGGATCAATGCTTAGCTAAAGTTCGGATAGTTCTTCACTTTGATGTAATTTTTAGTGATAAGAATGTCATGGATTCAATGGAGAGAGACAACACAACATCCAAATGGTGCCTTCAAAGCTCAAGAAGTACTTGGGCATCCATGTTGCTTGGCCTTTATTCCTGGTCACTAAAAAAAATTTCAATCTCCTTGAAGGTTAAAAATAGCTGCTATAGGTAGTTCAGAGATCAAAACTGCTGATCATTGACTAAAATAATGCATACCCAACAAGAAAAAAACATTGATATTTGATTTTAAAATAAAATGATCTATTTTGTTGAAAAATATAAAAAATTGGCTTTATGGAGAAAAGTATAATTCCTTCTAAAAAAAAACTAAATTTTGCAAAAATTTTACTTAAAAAATATGTAGACATGAAACAAATGCATTGTGAACAGTCTACAAGAGATATGTATTTTGTCAAAATTAGGCCTGATCTTTGTTGAGACAAAGAAGGCTTCAAAGAAGAGGACAAGAGACAATGAACCAGTTTCTAGAAGAGCCTTCAAGAAAAAATGCTAGCAAAATTTATCCCATTCTGATAACATGTTAGAATTTCCCAAGAATAGATATGCAAAGAATTACAAGAATTTTGAAGAGAACAATAGAACTGATTGATTATTCCATGGGATCAACTTTGTATGAATAGCAAAGTTGATCAATGTGATCTGTTGGATTACAACAACTCAAAAAATCTGAACTAGTCTAAACTAAGAGTTCACCTACCTCATGGATGAGTGGTAAATTAAGTTAGAATATCCTAGTAGAACTTAAGAGAACTAAATATTTATTCTAACAGAGATTACCCCTAAGATGATGAAAATTAACAATAATATATATTTTTTCAATCCTCACTTTCATTTTTTATAATGTCTTTAATGATAATTTGTGAACTCCCCTCAATTGAAATATATTTCTATCCTTTTAAGAAGTGTCCTAGCCTCTGCATATTTCATATTTGATGTTTCGGAGAATTTGGCCTTTATTTTTTCAAAAAACAACACCACCACTAGCTTTTCCTAAATTTTGTTTAGAAGCACCATCAAAATCAATTTTGATACACCCAATATTTAGAGATTTCTATTTTACCATAGATCAAAGTAGATCCTTTATTTTAATGTCATTATCATAGATGAATCTTCCTTGTATGTTCAAATTATATAACCAAGTTGTTACCACCATTTTTTCCATACTTGAGACTTTTCATGATGAGCACTATATTTGTAAACACTTTGCAAAAGAGGTAATAATACAGTTCCAAACTTGGGTATGAATTTGAGATTTATTTTAAAAAATTATTATATAAATTCTAAAAATAATGGTAAGATTCATCATTTACATAATACATAATGCATTAGCTTTAAAATAATTAATCTAACATTTCATGAACTCTTTCAATGTTGATGGAGCTACCAAATATATTTTCATATTTTTAAATGAGTAACCCCAAATGGTATGATGGTGTGAGCAAAGAGACAATGAGTAAGTAAATGGTTTAATGTTTATATATATTTATCATACAATGCAAATATTGAAGGTCTATGATATAATCATCTTTGTAGACTCTCTCCTATAAAAATCTTACTTTGAATTACTAACCAGACGAAACTTCTTTGTACACTCTCTCCTATAAAAATCTTACTTTAAATTACTAACTAGACGAAACTTCTTTGTACACTCTCCTATAAAAATCTTACTTTGAATTACTAACCAAACAAATGTTGAGACCTTAGGAAGAGACTTTAGTGACCAAACATTCTTCAAAGAAAAATATTTGAAAATAGGAAATTTTGATTGCTCTAGATTCTTATATCCCAACTTGATAAGTATCCACAATATTTTGATAGATTTTAAACCAACTCACTCTTTCATGTAAAAATTGGTAAATAAAAATTTTGAGGCATCTTTTGATGTTCATCTGCAGTTTTTTTAGTTTCTTTCCTTTAACCAGGCTATTAATATAAATCCATGATTTGTAATTATTTATCATATTAATATAATCATTGACCTTTGGATATTTAAAATCTAATCATGCTTGAGCCAACAGTTGCAATTTTGAGTTAGGGATAAAAGGATTAGACTTCAACCAAGCATTATACCAAAAATTTGCATATTTTCTCTCATTGAATAACCATGTAGTACATTTCTTAATAGTGTGCAAGTTATCTAATATGAAGTTCCATGTTGATGATTCTTTGGGTAGTGTTATCTTTCTAAATAATTTCATTGCATCAAGAGAAACTATATTTTGAAGTACCTTTTTTTCCCAAATTCTTTCCTTGATCTCTTAATAATTTCCACCCAAGTTTTTTTCCTAAGAGCAAACTCATAAGTCTATAATTATACAAGATAGATCCTCAAATAATATATTATTTACAAACCCTATTCCACTTACAAAAAGGGAACCTAAATTTTTCCTTGCATTCTTTCCAAAGAAATTCTCTTTAAATTTTATCAATTTGTGATGTTATACCTATTATCAATCAGTGATGTCATATAAATAGGGATGTATTGTAACGTAGTCTTTATCATTTGTAGCGTTCAAGTAAGTTTTAGATCAAAAAAATTGTATAAATTCCCTAATTTATTGACCATATAATATATTTCTTCATTAAGTACAAACTAGTTGATATGAAGTTCCATGTTGATGATACCTTGGATAGGGTTATTTTCCTAAATAATTTGATTACATCAACATAACCTATATATTTTTAGGTAACACTTTTACCCAATTCTTTCCTTGATCTTTGAATAGTCTCCACCCAAGCTTTATGTTGAAGACCAAACTCATAAGTCTTCAATTCCTCAAGTTTGTTCCTCCAATATTATTTTCTTTGCAAACCCTATCCCACTTACAAAGAGAACCTATCAATTATTGATGTCATTCTATAGTTCTTTAACACTAATTTTTCTAATTTTGTTAATTTTAGAAGTGATAAGCAGTAGTTGAAAGCTCGATGGTAGAAAACACCATAAAAATCCTAAAATTTAGCTCAATTTTGATAAGTATTGATTCACCTACAAAATTATGTCAATTTACTCAAAGGAAGCAATTTACTCAACAAATTTATTGATTAGCTCAAAGGAGTGATTCACTTGATAGAGTGCTTATCTAGTCAAGGAACAATTCGCTTAACAAAAGTGTCAATTTTCTCAAAGGATTGATCACTCAAAAAAAGTACCTATCTACTCAAGGAAATAACTCACTCAATAAAGGTGGTTAGTTTGATTGTGAATGCTAGCAAATCACTTGTAATAGCAAGTGAATTGCTCAATAGGATCAAGTGAGTTTCTTTAAGAGGCACAAAAGTGAAAATCATCATGTATTATGAGGAAAATCATAAGTGCAACAACAAGAATTATAATAAATAGTTTATTTGAAAACATGTTAATGTTATAAGATACAACAAATACTACCAATGGAGAATATTAAAGTAAATATTAATTATTATTTTCTTTAGGTTATCAATATTTTTTTATCAACTTCAACTAAACTTACTACTTCTTCTAACCATGAAAAGGAGCATTCAAATTCATAATCCTCTATTAAAACCCCTCTATTGGCTATTCTATCTGCATATTTGTTCTCTTCCCTTAATGTATGTATAAAGCTAGTTTTTTACAAAATTTGTAGCAAGGTCTTGTATTTCCATAATGATCTTTGTTTTTATTAAATTTATTGTTATTAATATTAATGAAATTCCTTCTATCCATACTTTATTCCATTTTATTTGTTTGCATATATTAAACCCTTCCAAATTCACCTAAGCTTCAATTTTATTATCTATCTTAAATACAAAATTGAAAGCATATGTATTGTTCCAAATTTTTTGCACCCTTACCTTCAGGCTAAAGGATCCGCACTTGGAAGGGGGATGGGAAAAGGATGGGACGGTACCTCGGACTGAGAGGCCCTTTGAAGGTCCCGCCTCTCGGGGGAGGGGTATTAAGGTGATTTTTCGACGGATGGTGGGGTTCACCAGGAAACGTTTAGTGGCAGTTTCCACGCCTAGGTTGGGAATGTGTTTAATGTGTTCAGTTTTATCTTTAAACATCCAAGTCCTAGGTTTGGCCAGATGAATCTAAGTGTTCTATTATGAAAATGCAAATTAAATAAATACAAAAAATAGATTTGGACAGAAAACAGAAAGAATATGCTAGATTAAAGAACCATACCTGATCCGGATGTCTGATGAAGGTTCTAATTTTTGAAGCAGTCCAGATCGTCTGGAATTTGACAGGATCATCTGAGATCTGACGGGATCATCTGAGATCTGACGAATTCATCAGACGAATTCGTCAGAGACCTGCAAACAGAGAAATAGATACAAAATACCAAAAATGCAACTATTCTAACAGAGAAAAATGGTGTAAAATGGCAACATAGATGCTAAGGTGATAATCACAAATAAAAATTCAAGTAGATTATGACGTTCTAATGACAAATTATGACTTCATTGTGCACTTAAGCTATATGGGTGAACTCCAAGATGCAGAACAATAAGGAATAATAACAAATTTAACTAAATGCAGGATAAATCAACAAACAAAGTGAGAAAATGCAAACCCTGGGCACTGATTGCCCCCAATGTTGACTACAGTCGAAATCATCTCGGATTGGTACGAAATCATCTCGAATTGAATAGGATCATCTGCGACGATCTGAGCTTGCTCCGACTGAAAAACAATGAAGTTCCTGCAAACAAACTTGGAAAAATACAAATGCAAATGGTGGTTTAAGATAGTCTAATGCATGTAGAATTCATGTTACAGGGAATTTCAGCCAGGGGGAATGCCAAGAGGGGGTCCTAAGGTTAAATAGGCTTAGGAGGGAGGTTAGGAGGTTGGAGATCATCCTAATTTGGAAGATCTCCAATGGGGGAGGTCTCTAACGGTGCAGACACGCTTCTGCCCGGATTAGAGACGTCGTTGAAACAGAAGCTAACTATGCACAAATCGGTTTGGGACGAGATCGTCTGGACGTTCTTCTCCAGACGAAATCGTCCGATCTGAGGCGATATCGTCTGATCGGCGACGATATCATCAAACGGACAAAACAAACTCTAAAAATGGCATGGAAAATGAGGAAACGGGCAGCAGGTGGTTTGGGAGCAGTTTTGGGGTTAAAATTTGAATTTGAATTATTACTAATGTAATTTTAATTATTTGCTAAGGTTTACTGCACCAATTTTAGGGTGCTACATTTTGCCCCCTCTTTAGCAAATTTTTTGAGGAAAATGCGTTAAAGATGAGTTCTTCTCGATCTATGAGAAAGCAAAAATTTATTCCCATTTTTAGGCGACGATTCTTGGTCGAATCGTACGACAACTTACTATGATGCCCCCTCCGTGTTTTTACCCAAATCGAACGTTTGAGGTAAAAATGTGAAAAAGCCAAAATTAAATTTGTTGTTAATTGTTTTTGAATAAAATTAAGAAAAATAGGGAAAAACCCTAATTCATTTTTACTGTTCATTTTTATTTTTTGGTTTCTAGAGCTCTGCAAACAAGATGGTCGAGACAATGCACAGATCGACAGAGGTCCGACACGGGCTACGGGTAAGGGTCTAAACTTAGTTTAGAAGGCTTGAATTTTGAATTTCATGCTTTTTAGATTAAATTTTGATGATTTTTGAGCATCGCGGCCATTTTTGGGCCGTCGACGTCGTCGAGACGAAATCGTCTCGATATCGCCGATTTCGTCTAGGGGCGAAATCGAAATGGGGACGATTTCGTCAAAAAGGGACGATTTCGCTGCAAAATCGAAGACGAATTTGCTCAAATTTGGGATGATATCGCCAATAGTGGATGATATCATCATTTATGAAATTGAACTTGTTTTACTTGCATTTTTAATCATTGTTTTATTAATGATTTTTATTGTTTTGTTGTTTATGTTGCAGAGAGGATTACTAAAGAGCAGAGAATGGAAATACGATGGGTTGAGGGATGACTTGGCCACTCTATCTCAGGCAGAGCGAGATCAGTTGGCTCAGGTCGGCTTGTAGCATGTGGCAGAGATGCCACAGGTTTCTACAGATATGGGGCTATTGACAGCCCTAGCAGAGAGGTGGTATCCGGGTTCTTCCTATTTTGGTTATCGATAGGGAGATGACTCCCACACTAGAGGATGTATGGAGGATTTTGAGGATCCCCATACAAGGATGGCTAATCACTCCCATGGCCAATCAGGGCCACGTGATGATGCGACTATGCGGAGATCCGAGCTTCGCCCTGGAGAAGGGCGGAGTGAACATCGAATCTCTATGCTAGATGCCTGGGGCATCTAGACTGACACAGGTTTTGGCTGGGGTTGTAGGTGGTCTGCTGCTATGCCATCAGAGTGGATGCAGAGTACCATGGCTATTGACAGATGTGGTCTATGACATGAGAGACCATGGATACAGGTTTGCTTGGGGGAGCTTTGTACTATGCCGATTGTATAGGATCCTGCATGGGGTCGTATACAAGGGCGATCGATGTCTGGTTATGACATCTCTACTACAGGTTTGGTGTTGGGAGCACATCATGGTGCGGAGGCCGGTAGGGCTCCCACTGATAGGGATTGATGGGGAGAGGCCCCGAGCTTTCTACTGGTGGCTCCGAAGAGGGTCACAACGGCGGATAGATCTACCAATGTCCCGGAGACTACTTGACGACCTTGTCTTCGACCAGATCACCTGGAGGCCTTGGAGAGATCATCCAGGGTGGGCCGAGGATGGACAGGAGCTGGCTCACGTTAGGCGAACCTGTTGGCTAAGGATGGAGAGGGGAGAGGTGGAGCTCCATCGCTATGACCGAGTTTTGAGGCAGTTCGGTCTACAACAGGGGATCCCATCTCTCAGAGACTACGAGTTTTCTCGGACTATCCGGGATAACACTACAGTTAGCGGGGCTCCAGATATGCAGCGCTTCTAGGGTCCAGACATAGATGATGCCCCCATTCAGCCGGTGGATGGGGACGACGCTGGGGTAGCTGACGGCTATGATGCCTGGTACACAGGCATCCGCCCTCCTCGGATGACGAGGGCTCAGGGTCCGATTCACATAGTTGTGCATCGGATGGGGAGGCGGTGCCAAGCGGCCATTGAGGTGGCACAGGGTCACGATGGGAGAGAGCAGAGGAGACCACAGGCTCAGCAGAGGCCACGACAGTGGGAGAGGAGGGAGGAGAGACCCCCTTCTCCATGGAGAGAGAGACCACCATCGCCCGATAAGGGCAAGGGTGTGGACACAGGAGAGAGTAGTGAGATGGCTACTCTCTGAGCGGAGACTGTCCGTCTCCAGGCAGAGGTGCAGACTCTACAGGATGAGGCTGCACGACATCGAGAGGAGGCCACACAGCTCAGAGATGAGGTAGCACGCCTCAGAGCATGGAGCGAAGGGGCGAGCACTCAGGATCTAGCATGGGCTATTGCCCAGGTCACATTCTATCAGACACTATACCACCATATGGTGCCAGAGGGGCAGAGGTTACCGCTGTCGGCCCATATTGCAGAGCCTATCGAGATGAGGTCATCGAGGACATCATCACGATCAGAGTCCAGGACTCATAGCACCACACGGACTATGATGGGGCCACCTCGTCCACCTTAGGGTGGGGAGGAGATGAGGCTGAGAGCTCGAGGGGTTCTCGAGGCTAGCTGCTACAGATTGCACTACGCAGATTGATTATAGTGCTTATTATTATTTTTGATAGGGGATTGAGTATGCCTAGGTACAGATTGTGGCATACCAATCTAGTTTTGAGATGATGTACATATACTGTTGAGATATATATAGATGAGATATTTTTGATCATATGACTTGTCTTATGTATTTGTATGATGCTTTAATGTTTTGATTGATTGATTCGATGATTCATGTAATTATGCCATTTGGAAATATGATGGTTTGAATGTCATGCTTTTTAAAATTTAAATGAAATAATCTGATGTAAACAAGTTGGTTGTTTGTGATGTGATAATTTGATAAAAATAAAAGGGACTTTTAACAATAATTTCAAAGGACATTGTCGCTATTATAGACCATTTCATGGAGTCGCCGCTCACTCGGTCGTCAAGCTAATCCTAGTATAGAAATATTGCTAAAAGTAAAAGAGTGCTTAAGAGACTGTCTTAAGACTTTGTTGTGATGATGCAAATGATGATGATGATGATGATTTGTTTTTCAGATTTCCATGAAAATATTATGCATGAAATATTTTAAAATGACTTTTGCTAGGCATAAATTCCTAAGTGTGATAAATTTTTTGGATAATTCCCTAGGAATTATACCATCATTGCAAAATTGAAGTTTGACATAATGACATGAAATAGAATAGGTGTTTGTTTGTTTTAAAGCATAATTGTGTAACATAATGATTTAAGTCATATGTTTTTATGATTTTAAATAAATGGAAAATAAAATTGGTACAATGGTTTGCGCTAGGCATAGAATATTTAGGTATAGACTTATACCATCATCGCGAAATCCAAAGAAGAAAATAGATTGTTTTATTGCATGGTTGATTTTTAATTTTTGAAAATAGTCAAAAAATATGAAGATGAGGACTTGCACTAGGCATAAAATTCCAATTTTGGTTTTTGGAACTATACCATCGTCGCGAAAGTCAATAAGTTATATATAAATGTAACTTGATTGCATGTTTTGGAAAATGATTTTGATTTTTTTGATAATGCATGTAGTTGTCTTTATACTAAACAACTGTTCTTCAAAGAAGAAAATGAATTTATTCCAAACAATTTGCAAAAATATTTCAAAGTATCTTAAAGACAAAAGTTAGATTTATAAGGAATCCCATGTGCGTATGTGAGTTCATTACCAATCTTGATTTATCATAATGATACACAAAATCTCTCAAATACAAATGTGTGTGCAATTGCATTGTTCATTTACCAAGTTTTGAGCAAGATAATTTGATACAAGTGATTTGAATGAACCAAATAAGTGTTCATTAACCATGATTTAGATGCATATAACCATACCAGACTACTATGTAGGTCGGGTTATCAAGAGCTAGCTAATCCATAAGCAGACATAGGTCTATACAAAAGAAGGTCGCTAATGTGACAGACATATCACCACGCTAGGAGTTACCCAAGGCCAAGCGGGTTGGGCACAAACCACCTGTTATGGGGCTTACCTCACAGTTTTCGAATAATTGAGAATTCCAGGGATTCAAGCTCATCAACCCTTCTTTTCTTTTCAAGGGGTAGGGAAAGGGATTTTATTGCTTTTGCTTTTGCTTTTTCTTTTTCTTTGCTTTTGCTTTTTTTTTTTTTGTATTTTTGTATTGTGACTTGATATTTGAGATAATGCTGAAATAACTTGTTTCTTTTTCTCTTTTTTTTGAACTTTTCTTTTCTTCCTATGCTAGGGATACTTGCTCGGATTAGCTGTAGAGCAAGGGATTTTTATTCCGGGTAGGGGTGAGCTTGTCCTTTTGCCAATTCTCAAAGATTCTAGACCATGTGCATGATAGGATAGCAGGGGAAACTTTTCGCTCAAGAACCACTTCTACTATGTAACATAGCATGGAAATTACAAATGTAATCATTTTATTGTGAAAAGATATGCTTGGTTTAAGTAAATAACAAGATCAATTCTCTATGCTCAAACTTTATTTAATTGAATTTTGTGGACTTTGATATAAGAGAGATTAGTAATCATGCCAGATAAAATCAAGATATTTATTTTTGTGTTTGTGATAGTGAGGGATTCCAAATAAATGCTAATTTATCCAAAATAACTTGAAAATATAACTGCAATACTTCAAGAATTGATAGGTATAAAAATAAAATATGTTTTTGAAGATTTTGATGATTTTGATGTTTTTTATATTTTGATTTTAATTGATGAATTGAAAGAAATACAATGTGATTGTTTTTTTTTTGAAATTTTTATATTTTTATATGAATTTTTAGATGATGGAATTGGTGGTATATACAAGATGATCTATATACATTATACAAGGTTATTTGAGTATAGCATGTCTAAGGTTGCTTCAAAATCAAAGGAGGTTTTGAAGGATAATTTGGTTGTGTTGAAGGTAAGAACAAAAGGTGATGAATAAAAGGTAGTGATAACAAAAGCTTTGTTATAATGTAGAATAATGTAGCAAAAGATTTGACTTTTATATGTGTAAAATTGATCATGTTACAAAATAAAATGTCAGAAGGATAAGAAGGTTCTTCATTCTTATCACTATCTTCCAAGTCTTGATAAGATGGAGGGAGCATATATGAAAGATATGCATGGGTGTTATTTGGTAAACAAGGATGATCATATATGGATGAAGAAAAGTGATGGATAGAAGATAATTGTGACAATAGAGAATGTATAGAACTTGATGTTTCAACCGTTAAATATTCTTCAAATGGTGTTGGGTCATTATGTATGGTAACAATTTTATTTGCAAGTTCAAACTTCAAACATTGGTGAAGAGTGGAAGGGACAACCCTCATCGTATGAATCCAAGGACTTCTGAGAAGTAGGTTGTAATGTGAAGGACAATATGCTACATAAAACAAAGTATCCAGGATCTTGGATCCAATATTGAGGGGAAAAATTATAGTACCTTGAGCTTCTTGAATTTCATTGTTAAAAGATTTTATAATAACATTTGATTCATTAAGATCTTCTTCCTTTGATTTGAGTTTTTGGAATAATTGATAAGTGCATAAATTAAGAGAGGAGCCATTATCTACCATGATAGTTTTAACAAGTGTTTCTTTACTAGATCCTGTAATGTAAAGATAGTAGTCTTCTTGTGGAGTAGAGGAAGGAATCTCCTCATCATAGAATGAAATATGGTTAACCTCAAGAGGGTTTACACCATTAATTATGTTCTTAGAGAAAATATGATGAGGAACAAATTGTTGGCTAGGTATCTTGAACAAAGTTTCCTTATGAGAACTTTGTAATACTTCTAAAAGGGATATCTTTGCTTGAGGATTAATCACTTGTTGTTGGCTATCAAAGTGGATTTCAGATTGAGATTTTGATTCTAAAGATGAGCTTTCTATGCTTACATTCCATTTTGGATCATTCTCTAGAGCCAAAGATAGTTTTGAAGGTTGGTCAAATGAGGAATCCATATCTTGAATATCGGATTGAGTTGATTGAACTTGAGGTTGCTCATTTGTAGTTTTTGTTACAATATTAGTAATATCATCATGATGGGACACATTAACATGCAATATTTGATTGGTTTCTTGTTGTTGATAATTGAATAGGGGTTCTTGGGAGATCCCCATGTCTTGATTGATTATTGGTATTTGTTGTGTAGGAGTTTGATTGTTTACTTGGAGATTTATAATCAGTTGTAGATTGTAATTCCTTTATATTAAAAAGACCCTCATCAATCAAATCTTGAATTGCACATCTTAAATCTTTACATTTTTGTGTCATATGTCCATCTACTCTATGATATTCACAATGTAGCTCAGGTTTAAACCAATCTGTTGTGGTATCAAGTTGTCTTATGGAAGGGAGTTCAATCCTATTTGTGTCAAGTAAATACTTGAGAATTATATCCATTGGTTGATTGAGCTTAGTAAATTTACGTGATGAAGGTTTTCGAGAGGTTTTTGATACGTGCCTTAGGAATTCAGTCATAAAAGGGCCTAATGGTTTCTCACCTCTACTTTCTTTATTATGGGTAGAATGATGATAGGAAGATTGCGAAGTATGAGGTGAGTGCATGGTAGAATTGGAAGAATAAGTATTTTCTTGTTGAAATGAATGTGTTGTATTGAAAGAAGAATATTGAAATGGTGGAGGAGGATTGTATGTGGATTGATAGACATAATATGGATATATGGGAGAATAGATAATATCGTTATGAAGAGGATTGGAAAAGGGATTGTCCTGTTGGGTTAAGGATGAAAAATGAGAAAAGTGTGATGGAGGTGATGTTGAATAGGGATGAGGTTGGTCATAATCAACAAATGTATTTAGCTGAATTCTTCCAACATTACTGATGGGCTCATATTGATTTGAGTAAAAACTCATGGTTTCTTTAGTACTTCTAAAAGTAATATTTAGTATCTACTATTTAGAATTGAATCTAAAACATACAAACTTGAAATGATGATTTTGTTACTTTTTTTCTTGTATACATATATATATATTTTTTGTTTTTTTATATTTTTGAATCAGAAATATGCCTATGTTATTCACGTCGGGTTCACCAAAATGTATCGTTCCAAATTTTTCGCACCCTTACCTTCAGGCTAAAGGATCCGTGCCCGGAAGGGGGATGGGAAAAGGATGGGACGGTACCTCGGACTGAGAGGCCCTTTGAAGGTCCCGCCTCTCGGGGAGGGGTATTAAGGTGATTTTTTGATGGATGGTGGGGTTCACCAGGAAACGTTTAGTGGCGGTTTCCACGCCTAGGTTGGGAATGTGTTTAATGTGTTCAGTTTTATCTTTAAACATCCAAGTCCTAGGTTTGGCCAGATGAATCTAAGTGTTCTATTATGAAAATGCAAATTAAATAAATACAAAAAATAGATTTGGACAGAAAATAGAAAGAATAAGCTAGATTAAAGAACCATACCTGATCCGGATGTCTGATGAAGGTTCTAATTTTTGAAGCAGTCCAGATCGTCTGGAATTTGACAGGATCGTCTGAGATCTGACGGGATCATCTGAGATCTGACGAATTCATCAGAGACCTGCAAACAGAGAAATAGATACAAAATACCAGAAATGCAACTATTCTAACAGAGAAAAATGGTGTAAAATGGCAACATAGATGCTAAGGTGATAATCACAAATAAAAATTCAAGTAGATTATGACGTTCTAATGACAAATTATGACTTCATTGTGCACTTAAGCTATATGGGTGAACTCCAAGATGCAGAACAATAAGGAATAATAACAAATTTAACTAAATGCAGGATAAATCAACAAACAAAGTGAGAAAACGCAAACCCTGGGCACTGATTGCCCCCAATGTTGACTACAGTCGAAATCATCTCGGATTGGTACGAAATCGTCTCGAATTGAACAGGATCATCTGCGACGATCTGAGCTTGCTCCGACTGAAAAACAATGAAGTTCCTGCAAACAAACTTGGAAAAATACAAATGCAAATGGTGGTTTAAGATAGTCTAATGCATGTAGAATTCGTGTTACAGGGAATTTCAGCCAGGGGGAATGCCAAGAGGGGGTCCTAAGGTTAAATAGGCTTAGGAGGGAGGTTAGGAGGTTGGAGATCATCCTAATTTGGAAGATCTCCAATGGGGGAGGTCTCTAACGATGCGTACACGCTTCTGCCCGGATTAGAGACGTCGTTGAAACAGAAGCTAACTATGCACAAATCAGTTTGGGACGAGATCGTCTGGACGTTCTTCTCCAGAAGAAATCATCCGATCTGAGGCGATATCGTCTGATCGGCGACGATATCATCAAACGGACAAAACAAACTCTAAAAATGGCATGGAAAATGAGGAAACGGGCAGCAGGCGGTTTGGGAGCGGTTTTGGGGTTAAAATTTGAATTTGAATTATTACTAATGTAATTTTAATTATTTGCTAAGGTTTACTGCGCCAATTTTAGGGTGCTACAACATAATATGATAAAATATCACCCCTATTATTTCTAATTAATCATCCCCCTCTTAGTCCTGGATTTACTTTAGATGTTCTATCAAAATTCAATTCTACCAACTCCACTTTGGTGGTTTGCACTTTATATTCCTTTTGTTTCTCCTATACTTAACTTTATAATTCCATTTTTTGAATTGAATCGATATATCAAGGCTATCTACTTTAATATTAGGGATTGTATGTGTTGATAGCATTGGATTAGACTCTTATATGGCCAAAAAAATATTCCTTTTTATTACCTCTAAATTTCTTTTATTTCCTATAAATATTCTTTAGTTCCTTTCCAACCATACAATCCAACATATTGTATGTTTTGATATATCCTAGATTATTTGTAATGCCTCACTCTTAAAAGTGCTCTACCATTACTTTAACCATTCTTTAATTTTTTATTCATCTCCATGCATTTACCAAACATATTAAAAATCCATTAGCATAGTTCTCATACTATTGAATAGTGTCCCAAGAGATGCTCTATACTCTCCTCCTCCTTTTTATATAGAACACATTATAAGAGGCTATACAAAATCTTGTGATTAGGTTATCCCCGGATAATATTTTCTATGACCTACTAGCCATACACATATTTTACCTTTTAGAATGCTTGGGCTATCCCAAATATATCTCCATATTCTTATTTTATTGGTACTTTATGTTATATCCATATATTACCATGTATTCTCCTGGTCTATTCAACTCACAAATTAGCTTATCCTTGGCTCCGATTGGAATAATCATTGTTGTTATCTTTTAGATCAACTACATCCTAGCAACAATGTTGGGTAAACTTGTAAAATAATCTTCCTTGTTGATCCTTGTAGATAATCCTTGAAAACCTATCATCATATTTATCTTGAGGTAATATCATCCATGGTTTTAAAATTAGATCTAGATTGAGTGATTATCACACCAAGTATACAACCAAATAATTTTTTTTCTCTATTTCCCACCACCCATCCTAGACATTTAATAACTAGATAAAATAATTTTTTTTAACGATTCCATATTGCAAAACCATATGGTAGTGAGAATGTAATAAATATTAAGCTTATGTAATTGGGCTTAATAGACATACTTAGAAGATTCTTGCCCATTGTCATTGAATCTCTATGTACTATCTCCAAATTACATTTCCCCTTAGAGCTAAGTTTTCATCTATAAGAACTCTTAAACTGAGACCTCCCCTGGTTTTATCGTCACACAACTTGATCCATTTCACCAAAGGAAATTTTCTTTTATCATATAATCCTAACAAAAAAAATGACTGCATAATATATATTAAACTTTTTTCTATTGATTTTAGCATAATATACAATGACATATAATATGTTGGAATGGCCTGTAAGACTAATTTAATTAGTTTCACTCTTCTTGATAATGATTGTGAATCAAAATTTAAGCAACACCAATATAAAGTAACTAAATAACAATAAGCAAAGTAAACATACAAATATTATAGAAAAAAATAGATTCTTTTACTATTGTGGGTGGATCTCAACTGTTACAATAAATGTTCCCAAGATGTGGGGTCTTTACAATGCTTATTTGTTAATACAAAAATTACAAGTAATTAGGGTTCTCTGAAACCCTAGTTAAAAATAAAGTGTGGTGTCTTTGCGCTTGTATGATTCCAATGAGTTATGGGTGGGCTTGTGTATCTAGAAACGGGTCACCCTAGCTTCAACAACTGTCAACAAATGATTCTTACACATGCATGCAATAAAGAACAATAGAAATTAGTAATACCTGAGAGGGATCCACTATGTGAGACCCTCAGAAATAAAAATCACTAAAACCCTAGTAAAATAAAAGTTATAAATATATCTAAAAATATGAAAATGATTGCTAAAAGACCTTTTACCTTGTTACTAGACTCTTATGTTTCTATTTCTATGGATTAGGGTTATGAGGATACCCGAAAAACACTCGAGGGTTGTGAAAGTGTAAATCTGCTGTGAGACACCTAAAGGCATTTTGCAACTACAAAAAATGCCCATGGGAGTTCGACAGTGGTGAGGAATACACCAGGATATTCAGCGGTAGCAATGGATGCACCAAGATATTTGATGGTGAATACAGATGCACCAGGGTATTCGATGGATGAAGCAAAGGTTGTGGAACCAGATATGGTTTTACATAATTTTTGTGGTGATGGGTGTGGATGCGGTGAGGGCGTCAATGGAGATGGCTAGGGAAAAATGGTAAGGTGATCTCCTAGAATTATTTCAAACTCCAAATATCACTTAGGGCACATAAAATAAAAGGGGACTTAGGGCTTCCAAGAACTTAGGGGTTCAATAATGCTCAGGTACTTAGGGGTCGAGTCATCAAAATGACTCCTCTTTATAATCTTCCCTTAGGCATGTTAGGTTTTTGACAACACAATTTATGTGGCCAAGATTAAACCATGATGAAAGGTGAAGATTAAATATGGTTAGGTGGCATGGATCAAGGTGGATGGATGGCTAAGATTAAAATGTAGTGAAGGGCTAGGATTAATTCATATAAATATAGATATATTTATTATATATATAATATAAAATATTAATATTTAAATATATATATATATATATATATATATATATATATATATATATATATATATATATATATATATATATATATATATATATATATATATATATATATATATATATATATAAAAATGGTGGATTATGATTGGATGACATGGATGGATGACAAGTGGCTAGATTTTGGTGTCAATAGATGCCCCTTTTTGTACTGTGTTGCATGAAACACAATGCAGTATAAAAATACAAGACACCTGGTTCAACCTAATGCAGAAGAAAATTTCTTTCCTTGGAACATGAAGATAAATTTGAAGATGCAAAGAATTTTGATTGTGTAGCTTACCCCATCAATTGGCAAGTGAGTGAAGAATGAATCTCACAAGCCAATTGATAGAATTGTGCAATGAAAATGTAAGTGAATGGTGTAAGTGTGGATGTATGATGTAAATGTATATGATATGAATGATGTGAAATGATGATATGAATAATATAAAAAAATGATGTAAATTGATTCCATTTTTGCCCTAATGGAGAAAAGGGGTTGTTGTGAAATGCAAGTGATTGTATCTATTTTTGCCCCAATAGAGAATGGATTTTTGCCAAGTGTAAATGCCATGATCATATAAGATGTATCCAATTGTGGGAAAATAAAAGTCAAATTTTGGTTACCCTAAGTTTGGGGTGATTCCATGTTGTTGAATAATTGTCTTTCGACATCATTAAAATGCAAAGTGATGAAAATAAAAAATATTAGGAACCAATCACCCTAATATCAGATGATTGCTAAGAGGCTCCTCCTAGTTGACTGTGCATAATTCCTTATTATTGAAGAGAATAATGTAGTTTTATTTATCCATGTTTCAAGTCCCACAGACAAGGCCATCAATGATAATATTTTAGCAAATTAGTCGTGGCATAGTCTCACTTGAAAGGTGAAGTACCAATAATGATTTTATTTTGGAACAATAAGATATTGGATTATGAAAAATGGCCAAGTGTCCTTATGGTGATTTACTCATCTTATCGAATTGCATGGATACCAATCACTACAAATGCCAAGGAGATATAATAAACCACTAGATACAAGGTTCACTTGAAATTGTGTATGAACTTAGAAAAATATGCAAAAGTGATGATTGATGAATGAATATGATGTTAAAATGAATATTTGATATTACATGCAAAAATATCATTGCTATTTGATTGAGTAATTGAAAAGACAACACTTAATATTACAAGATTTTACTGGCAAACAATATTTTTAATACAACCAGTTTGGGCTTTGACTCTTCTGTGGAAGATCCAAAGTTGTGTGTAGTTATATATCAAAGGGGAGAGATTTTAGGAGGATCCATATCACCATGAGTGAGCTAAGGTTTAGCGGGTGCGGTAGGAGTGAGGGTTTAAATTTTATGGGCAATAATCTCAGCCAAGGTGGCAGAGGTAGAGCAGGTATGGAAGGGGTAGGTGGGAAACTCGAGCATGGATCAACCGAGGATATAGAGGAAGGTGGTCAGGCTATGGTAGATTTGGAGTTAGGCATCACGCGGGGGCCTGAACCTCCTTAGAAAGACCCTAAAAAAAAAGATACGAGGAGAATGCGGGGACCAAGAAGTGGCTGTCTTTTGCTGAGACTCTTAGAGGAAAAAGAAATGAGGTTCTCTCTCTTTCGCCCCTAGTTCTAGTAAATAATAAAATTTCAGCCCCGAAAAGTTCCATGAGCCCTTTTATTTCAATGGAAGAATTCTCCCTGGTAGGCAAGTTTTTGGGAGGTATGCAAGACATGGAGACTATCAGGGCTTGGGCGACGGGTAAATGGTGATGGGTAGGTAGCTTGGAGTTGGTGGATCTAACTCGAGGGTTATTCATTATACATTTTAACAATATGGAGGATGCTAACCACATTTTAATAGGAGGTCCTTGGTTTATGGGCAAAAGGAGCCTTTTTATCAGACAATGGGGTGAATATTTCGACCCTAAAAAGCAAAATATTAAAGTTACCCCTATTTAGGTTCATCTCTCGAGTCTACTTGCCTAGTTCTTCAATGAATATTGGCTGCAAGGCATAGCTAGAACTATAAGGGACCTGATATCCATTGACCATGCGAACTTGGCTAGGACAAGGATGACTCATGCATGAATCTGTGTAAATTCTAATTTGGATAATGAATTGCCAAGGTTTGTGGAGCTAGAGTATGGAGAATACTATAAAAAACAATCGATAGAATACAAGAATAGATCGATATTCTATGCAAAACATAAAAATCAAGGATATCTTTGCAATTAGTGCCCTAACATGGCAATGAATAGAGAAAAGTAGAAGCAGGGAATGCTAGAAAGAGAAAATTTGAGGAGTTTCCTTGGCAGAGGTGATTTCAATCAGGTAAATTATGTCTACCAAAAAAGAAAAGAGAGGGTGTAGGGTCCTAGCAAGACAAAGGAAAACAATAGGTTGTTGGAAACCAAAATACTTAGGTAAGTTCCAATCATCTAATTTCAAATAAATTTTCAATTCTATCCAATATAGGAGTAGGAGGATTATCGAAAGACATGGAAGCCCAAAACCTTCAAGCTAACCTTTATGACTCTCTAGAATCCCCATCCAAGTTAGGATCCTCAAACCCTAATGCTAAAATTACTATAAGCCCCGTGGGTATCACAAAGACAAACCCTAATGCTCGATCTCTAGAATCCCCATCCAAGTCGAGATCCTTAAACCCCAATGCTAAAAATACTTCAAGCCCAGTGGGAATCCCAAAGCCAAAACCTAATGTTGAAGAACTTAGGAAGAAATTTGAGGCATTGGAAAATAAAAAATCTCATCTCCCTAACATCATCACTAGGAGCCAGGTGAATCCTACTAAGGGGCCATCCCATAGACCAAGGGAATACAAGAAAAAAGGAGAATATTTGGATGTAGGGGTGGAGACATGTGAAAATCTTCAGACTAAGGAATATGGTAGTCCGGTTATACAAAATTGCCTCCCCCCAATTTAGTCCTAAACAAAATAGGAGCACTGTGAAGTCTCCCATAGATTTTTGTAGTGAAAAAAGAAGAGGGAAAATATCAAATGCTGAGCATCAAAAAATTAAAACTGATAATGATATTGCCAATGTAAAATAGAGAAATTTGTTTCAACAGGTTATTATGGGTTATGAAGACAAAAAATTAGGAAAACACCCTCAAGGGAGGGGGAAGAAATCCCAAAAAATCTAAATGTAGTTCCTCTCATGGAATGTGAGAGGCCTCAATGGCCTGCCCAAACACAGGGAAGTCAGTGCAATAAGAAATAAAGTGAATCCAACTATTATCATGTTGCAAGAAATAAAAATTGATGATATTCAGTCAAAAAAAGTAGAAACAAAAATCTAGAATCAAGGGGATATGGTTTACAAATCAGCCAGAGGAGCGTCTGGAGGCCTTATGAATTTTTGGGATCCCTAAATAGTAGAAGGCACCATTATTCAGAAAGATGACAGGGTTCTTAGTGTTTTATTTAAGGAAATAAACAACAACAGGTCGTGGATCCTTTCAAATATTTATGCCTCAAATTCAATTCAAGGGAGAGCTCTACTATGGGAGTACTTAGGAAATATGAGTGAAATATTCCATAATGTCCCCTAGATTCTGGATGGGTATTTTAACACTCCTCTTTACCCTTCAGACAAAATGGGTGGAAATTGACCACCTATCAAGAGCATGGATGAGTTAAATCACTTTGTGAAATCCAACATGTTGATGGATGTAAAACTTAGAGGAGTGTATTATACCTGGAGCAATCAGGGGATAGGGTGTCATCTCATTCAAGAAAGGCTTGACAGGTTTTGTCTATCAAAGGAGGCTACAGCTCTATTCGATGATTCTACCCTACAAGCCCTGCCTAAAATTGCCTCTGATCATAATACCATTTTGTTGGACATCCCTAACTTTTTGTCCTTCAAGAAAAATTTTAGATTTCAATCTATGTGGATCAAACATTCCAATTTTAGAGATAACTTAATTCAATGGTGGCAGCAACCTATCAGGGGTAGTGCAACTTTTAAAATTGTTGGCAAATTAAAGTTTTTTAAGGAAAATATTTGAAATTGGAACAAAGAGGTCTTTGGGAACCTATTTGAAAATAAAAAATAGGTTGTTGAAAGTTTGAAAATAATTGATTAGAGGATTCAACATGGTGATGCTGATGAAACTACTAGGCAGGAGGAACGAACAAAACTAACAGAGTTTCATAACATTTTGGCCTGTGAGGAAATCTATTGGAGGTAAAAATCAATGGATCTTTGGTTGAAATATGGAGATTCAAATTCCAAGTTTTTTCACGTCACCACTCTTAGAAACATAAGCAATAACAAGATAATTTTTTTAAAAAAAGTAGATGGTTCTATTACTCAGGACTTAACAGAAATTAGAAATGAGGCAATAACTTACTTCAATTCTATTCTTGGTCAGGAATCGTAGTGCAATGAGGAGGGCAAAGATATTATATTGCAATCCATTCCTAGCATAATAATGAGGATATAAACCTTAAGCTTCTAGCTCCATTTTTTGATGAGGAAATTAAGGAAGCCTTGTTTAGCATGGAGCTAGACAAAGCCCCAGGACCCGATGACTTTCCCCCTTGTTTCTATCAATATTTTTGGGACATCGTAAGTGAGGATGTAATTTATGCTATCAGAGAATTCCAAGCAAGCAATCATATCCCAAAAGGTCTCAACTCTACTATTATTTCTCTAATTCCTAAGAAGCAAACCCCTTAATCTATGGCTGAATTCAGGCCAATCAATTTGTGCAATGTTTCTTACAAGATCCTAACTAAATCCATTGCAAATAGAATGAGAGATATTCTACCCCACATCATAGATCCATGCCAGGGAAGCTATGTCCTGGGTAGGTCAATCTTGTATGGAGTTATCAAAGTTCATGAAGCTGTGCACTCTGCTCATAAGACTAACAGGTCTATTTTTGCCCTCAAGCTTGATATGAACAAAGCATTTGACAGGCTAAATTGGGACTTTCTAATTGTTGTCCTCCTTAAGTTTGGTTTTCACCACCAATGGATTAATTTGATCAAATAATGCATTTCTAAAGCATGGTTCTTGATTCTAGTTAATGGAACAACTATTGGTTACTTTCAAAGTCACAGAGGAATTCGACAGGGGGGCCTTATCAGCCCCATGTTATTCATCATTGTGATAGAAGCTTTAGGTAGAACCATAAAAATGTTTGCAGTTCAAGGCTAATATTGGAAATCAAGGAAACATCTCTCACGAGGTCTATTTATCACCAACAATTCATCGATGACACCCTTCTATTGACTAAGGCATCAATGGTTGAGACCAAAAGAATTAAATACATCCTGCAACTCTACTAGGACGCTACTGGTCAGAAAGTTAATTTTAGTAAAAGCAAGTTATATTTCTTGAACATCCCCATTCAGAGGTAAGGAAGGATTACATAAATTTTAGGGTGTGATATAGCAAACATCCCCACTTCGTATCTTGGTCTCGCTCTTTTCATTGGTTCTCCGAGAGAGTCAATGTGGGACAGGGTTATTGAAAGAATTCAAAAAAAACTTACTGGATGGAAAGGTCATCTTCTATCTCAAGTAGGAAAGTTGGCCCTCACTAAGGCCTCTCTTCAAAGCATTTTCAAAGCCCCTGTGAAGGTTTTACAAAAAATTTAGAAACTCCAAAAATATTTTTTATGGACTAAATCAGAGGAGAAAAAAAGAATACACCTTGTAGGATGGACCAAAGTGTGTAGACCCAGGGAAAATGGGGGCTTAGTTATGAGGAGAATTGCTCATATGAATTTAGCTTTACTAGCTAAGTAGGCATGGCACCTAATTTTTGGTGAAGAAAATGAATGGACAACTATCATCAAATGAAAGTCTCTTCAAAATATGGAATTTCTAAGTGAATCAGTTCCAATCAGAAGTTCTACTTTTTGGAAAGCAATTCTCAATTGTAAGGAAATCATAAAAAAAGGTTTAATATGGGTTTTAGGTAATGGTGAGAGGATAAATTTCTAGAATTATAGGTGGGCTAAGGATGAACCACTGACGTAATATCCTAACTTAGCCTGAATCAGAGATATCATGGAAGAACTCATTGGCAAAAAAGTCTTCGATTATATGGTTGAGGATGGAGGTAGAATAAAGTGGAAAAAAATAAGGATTCAGGGATTTCAAGCATAATCAAATGATCTTTGTAATATTCTCGGGCAATAGTTTATCCCCATGAGACCCAAGGAATATCAAGTGACCTAGGCTCCTATGGAAAATGGGTAGTTCACTGTTAAATCAACTTACAAGCTTCTTCTTGATGACGAGGATTTTGTCCTCCAAAAGGACTTAGTTTGGATAAAAAATTTAATTCCAAAAATTGTAGTCTTTTCATGGCTGGTTATCTAAGGAATAATTCTAACCATTGATAATATGATGCGTAAAGGTATTTGTATCACTAATCATTGTTATATGTGCAGGGCTAATTGGGAGACCATTTATCACATTTTTCTTGAGTGCACTTTTTCCTTGACTATCGTAAGTGGGGTTTTTCAGGCCTTCAATATATCTTGGGTTAAACAGCCATCGTACTTGATTTTTTTGTCTAGTGGGATTACCCCTTTTCAAGCCAAAGACTTAGATACATGTGGAAAATTTGTCTCAATCACTATATTTGGTAGGTGTGGTTAGAAAGAAACCATAGAGTCTTTAATGAGTCTATCCATGATCATCAAACTATCATTGCCAGGATCCTATCCTTTGCCAATGAGAATGTGAATATTATCCCTTTTGATAGCCACAAATATCATCTATAGGGGAGCATGATTGCTCAATATTTAAGCTTAACCTTGTTAGGTGAGTTTGTGCCTAGGGTAGTCAACCCGAGAGCCAATGTTAAGTGGTCCCCACCTCCTACGGGTTGGTTTAAGCTTAATTTTGATGGAGTGGCTAAGGAAAATATTGGAAGAGCAAGCACTGATGGCATTGTGCATGATCATAATGGGAATATGATGCTTGCATTTTCTGAATATTTGGGAATAAGGACAAAAAATGAAGTTGAAGATAGAGCTATATGGAGAGGTATTCAAATGACTCAAGAATTAGAAGGCAATTTGATTGTAGAAGGAGACTCTATGCATGTTATAAATCTCTTCAATAATTGGAAAACTCCTCCTTGGAGGATTAAAACAATTGTTGAAGAGGCTACGATCCTTTTACAAGGAAGACAGGATAGAAAAGCCCAACATGTCTTTTGGGAAGCTAACAAAATTGCTGATAAGCTGGCCAATTTGGGTGTTGATGGTGATGAACTTTTCAAATAGGAAAATAGTGTCCTGAGCAAAGTATAGGAGCTTATTCAAAAATAATTCCAAGAATTATAGTAGAATTTACGAACAGGGAAGGCACTGTAAGTTCGAAGGCTAGGAGTATTCCTACCTCTTTTTTGAAAAGGACTCACAATAAAAATTATTCGAGCTGTCAGTCTTTGTGGATGCTGCTTGGAAATACCACAAAGACTAATGGGGATAGTCACATGTTAGATAACATGGATCCTAGTCATCTTAGTAATTTGAGGTTGGTTGATAATCATAGGGTAGGAAAGAAATGACAATATAAGACTTCAAACCAGAGCCACGTGGACCACCAGATAGCCACCACCATAAATATAGCCAGCAGGTTCACTTATCCAAGGCTGATTGGCCAAGATAGGAAGTGGTCCCAAAGCATGTCATATACGGAAGAAAGCAATTACCAAATATTTATTAAGAGTAATTATCAATACAAAACTTGTGGGAGTTTTTTCAGTACTCTGCTATGTGTGTCTACAACTTTTTGTTTCTCCACTGTTTCAAGGAAGGGATCCGTGTCTATTTCTTTTTTTGTAATTATGATGTAGGTGTGTTTTCTTGGGGTATACCCAAAATTTTGTATGGGAAGTTTCTTTTTGATAACAGGCTATGTGCCTTATCGGATGTAATGGCTTTGGCGGCATGTAGATTTTACATATATAGGATCCTTAGTAAGGACATGTTCATCAACATCCTTGGGATGATTTTTGTAAAAGGTTTTGGGTCAACCTGTAAAACCCGATATTAATGCTATAGTATCTTATCTACCAAAAAAATAAATATTTTATGATTAGAAATGCATTTATGATTGATATGCATATTTTTTTGAAATGTTGCAATGTTTTGGAGCAATTTTTAAGCAATTTTGGTCAATTTTGTGACTTTTGGTCACACACACAAGTTACCTATCCAAATCAATTAATATTTTCACAAAATATGATGAAATTATGGAATGGATGATGACACTAATGAATATGGTCATTTTGTGAAAATTTGAACCGTTTTGAGATGTTTTGAAGCTTGCAAGGTGATTTTACGACTTTTTATCACAAGCAAAAATTATGTTTTCAAATCAGTTTTTAGTTTCAAAAAACATGATATTATGATGAAATGGATGTATGAATGCAATTTGGAGTAAATTTTTGAAGGTAAGCTATATTTTTGGATCAATTTGGTCTTTTTGCAAAATTTTGCGCTAAATGTCATCCTGCATCTATAACAGAATTATACATCAGTGAGAGTTTGACATTCTGCAATTGCTAGATTACATATAAATACACCTATGAATGCCCATGGGCATCTCAATGCACCTCAAAAAACTATAAATAGGATGTAGGAAAAAAATTAGATTCATTCTTGCATTCACAAATTCTAGAAGCTATGTTTGAGGGAGTGAGGTGGAGTGAAGTGAAGTGGAGAAGTGTTTGTGTGAAAGCTATGGCGATGGAGGGTGCGAAGGCAGGAGTAGGAGAGCATGCAACTGAGGTAAGTACCCTTATTATTCCTTATTTATGTATTTTTTTTTAAATTATGCAATGAATGTGACTTTAATGTAATTGCTTTTTGAATGTGTTGTGTTGTAGTTGAGGATTTTGGAGGCTAGACATCATTTCTCACTGTATATACCAAGGGCGAGGAAGGTATTATGATATGATTAGTGACAGTGGTAAGAGGATGTGTGGCTAGATGGGTTAGATAGGGTAGATGTGGTGAGGTATGATGAGGGGTATCTCTCTAATTTGGTAGAGAGATAGGATCTAGATAGGGGGACCTTTCAACTCTCTATTGGAAAAATGATAGTGATGCTTGAGGATGTATTTCGCATCCTCAAGTTACCAGTGGAGGGATTACATGTTGATGTTGGACATGATAAGGGTTAGGAGATGAGCCAAATTTTTAGGGATTATTAGTAGGGTGTGAGTGTGAAGTATGGAGGGATAAGGTACATGGCCATGTATGTGGATGAGTAGTTGGGTGCTCTACCCACCTTAGTCATATTTTTTTTTTGCCAACATAGTGGCCCCAAACAACATTGGTTATCAATTCTCTTAGAACATGATGGGTTGGTGTATGAAATAATGGATGAGCCTCAAGTGTATGCATGGGATCCTGCTTTGTTGGTGTAATTGTACTAGGAGATTTTTGAGGTGAAGAGATAGGGGTGGAAGGGATTGGGATGCAGTGTACTACTATAGTGTTGGGGTTGGGAGCACTTTAGTGTGGCTCAACCTATGGGTCTATCGATCGAGGCATGGTATAGGGAGAAACCCTATGTGAGGAGGTGGTCGATGGTAAAGGAGGTGCAACTTAGTAATCATTTTTGGATGAGCTAGGAGTACAGATATGTATGTATTAGAATAACATGGGCTCAAGTGATTTGGAGGCCATGGTGAGGTGAAATGTGGAATGGTGATGGGGAGCATCTACAAAGGATTTGAAAGGCTATGTGGGTGGTTGGGAGAAAGGCTATGTAGGTGGTTGAGAGACATAGGAGTGAGGTGGAATACATCTAGTTCTCATGGGTGCTGAGGCAATTTTGGCTAAGGTAGGGGATTCCTGAGGCACCAGTGCTCTACATGCATCATAAGGATGAGATGGATCTACCTTATGCTAAGGCATGGAGGATGACATACAAGGATGATGAGGATATGGATATACCTGATGTGGATGATGCAAGGACTAATATAGAGTATGATGTATGTTTTGTAGTACAAACTATATGGGTATAAAGTCTGACAATGGATGATGGTGTTCGAGATGAGGATGAGGTAGATATTGAGATGGAGGATGTAGATGATGATTTTAAGCATCGAAGATACCTTCAATATAGTAGTTGAGGGAGATAGTATAGGGGTGAAGTAAGAGAGGCTCTAGAGCTTGAAGGGTATGGAGGTGATGTAGATGAAATGGGGGAGAATATATGTGGACTTATCAATCAAATAAATGAGGATTAGGTAAGGCTAGAGCAACCGGTGGTAGATCAGGACTCAGTTATAGTGGCTTGGAATGTGGAGATAGCATGGTTTCAGGTAGATCTAGAGGCACTAAGAGTTGTAGGTGGAGGTGAGGATAGGATCATGAAGCTCCAAGTAGAGCTACTTGAGAAATATTATCGATAGAGATATGACATATGATGCCTTCGAGCTTGAGATGGATATATCCAGATTTTGAAGGATCGGTTTATGCAGCACCATATTGGGCTTCTAGATCCACCCTCCTCATCTATATATGGGTCTATTATGCATAGTGATTCTAGGCATAGCCCTAGGTATAGGGCTCCTTTAGGGTCACATGAGTCCTCTTATAGGCATTAAATAGTGATTAGATACACTTTTTGTATATGAGCCTTGGTGCTCCATTGTATATGTAGCCTTTAGGCATTCATTATATTTATACATATATATGCATGGCTTATACTTTTGTGTTATTATTTTGTGTAAATATTTTTGTGTGAATGTTTGTGTATATGGATTATTAAAAAAATGATAATGTATATGAATGCAAATGTAATAATGCTTTTAATAATCATTCATAGTTTAGATTTTTCTTGACCATGTTTAGCATTGTTGTTTAATCAGGGGCACCAAAATGGTGGTATGTGAAATGGAAGACTCATGTAATGATATGGATGTTGACATGGAAGAAGATATGGATGTTGATATGGAAGAATATATGGATGTTGATATGGAAGAAGATTTGGATGTTGATATGGAAAAATGATTGTTTTGTAGAGACTCAAATATACTAGTGATATCAAACAAACTCACTAAATTATATCTAATTTCTCTAAGACCAAATGTGTGTGCAGTGAATTCATTTACTGAATCATGACCATGGAATGACTCAAGGCAATCAAGAACCAATGTGTGTGCAAGTGAGTTCATTGACCCATCTTGAGTAAATTGAGATGAAACATGTCATGGAGAAGGCCAAGAAGCTAGTTTTTCCTTGTGCAGTTAGAGGTCTCTTTTAAAAAAGATGTGTCACCATGCATGAGTGTACTCCACTATCGATCAAGCATCTATAGCCCTGATGGATATTAAATCCATAGTCCAAGAATTTTTATCTCTAATTTTTGGGTATGACTACCTAACCGTCTGACTAGAAATGTAGTTATATCCTTACAACTTGAGGATTTGGAGTGTGTGATGTAAAATATTTAGAGTTTTTTCTAGGGAATTTTCCCTACTATTTCTTTTATTTTGGATTGTGATAGTAGTGAAAACCACTATTTTTGTGGACTATGTTGCATAATGGGACAAGCAAGGAATACCCTTTTCACTTCAAGGTTCAACCATTTATGGTATTATCCCTCTTTGACACAATATGTTTTTAAGATGTGTGATTTGTGTTTGGTTCAAGAATATTTTAGAATCAATTCCCATAACTTAATATTTTCTTAGTGAAGATTTTTCTTGGTCCTAAAGAAAACTTCACATGTATTGGAGGTTTCTAAAAATACTAGGAGTGGTTGAAGGACCGAAAAAACCTAGGGACTTATGCAACTAACAATGTGGAATGATGCAATGACATAGATGGTGGTGTGAAGGTGCCCCTGATTAAGGTAAAAAAATATGTTGGACCAATTATTATCTAAACCAAATAAATGACCCATAATAAAAATTAAATGTGTGAAAATGATGGAGTGAATATAATATGTGAAGGGCAATGTATGAAATACAATTTGTAAAATTTAATGTGTGCAATGTAATGTGTAATGCAAATGTGTGTTTTTGTGTATTATCCATGTATATATACACATATAAATCACATTATGCATAGAATGCTTTCAAGTGGATGATATTAAGTGGTTTGGGTTCTTCAATTCCCTCTAGACTAGCAAGTCTATAAGTTCCTCTACCCACTTTTTGAGTGATAATGTATGGACCTAACTAAATTAGCTGCAAATTTATCATGAAGATGCGGTAATGCATTAGTGTTTTTTTATTCTCTTTAAGAACAAGATCTACTTGGAATTCACATAGATGAAATTTGGAATTGTAAGCACACTTTAGGTAGTCCTGATAAACTCATAAATATTCTAAAGCATTGACCTACATCTCATCAAGAAGTGTGAGTTGGTCAAGATGTGCTTGTCTAGCAGTATCGTCATCTATGAATTATTGCAAAGAAATTTATAATAAGGGGATCTCAAGCTCAAGAGGCATGATTGATTCTACTCCATAGACCAATTAAAGTGTCATTGCCCCATTATATGTGTGAATGCTTGTTCAATAAGCCCATAAATCCAAGGGAATTTGAGTATGCAAATTTCAATGATTTTATTTGATGAGTTTCTTGAGAATAGCAATTAAGGTCTTGTTGGTAGCCTCAGGTTATCCATTTGCTTATCGATAATGAGGAGTCGAGAAACTATGTTGGATATTATTTCTTGTAAAGTGCTCAAACATCCTTATTCTTGAAAGACTTATCATTTTTAGAGATTATTTTTGAGGGAATACCAAAATGACAGATAATATGATGAAGTATAAACTCCACAATTCTAGGTCCTATCATACCGGTTAGAGGAATTGCCTCAACCCACTTTGTAAAATATTTTGTGGCTGTGATGATGAATGTATGTTATACCAAGGAATGAGGTGAGATTTTTATAATCAAATCAAGACCCCACTATGAAAAGGGCCAAAGGATTTGAATAAGTTGTAATTCTTGTGATGGCATATGAGTTAAATTAGCATGCTATTGACATTGCTGACAATGCTTGACATAAGTGCAATAGTCTCATTCCATGATGGACCAATAATAACCCATGCATAGAATACACTTTGCAATGGCCATTCCATTAAAATGACCACCACAAGTACCATCATGAGCTTTAGCTATGGCTATTTATACCTCTATAGACTTGAGACAATGAAGGAGGACTCCATCATAACCACGTCTATACAACACATATCCCAAGATAATGAAAAAAGCTACCTTTTGCTTGAAAGTGTGTTTAGCATTCCATGACATATCTTATGAGAGAGCTCTAAATTTGAGGAAGGCTTTTATTTGGTTTGACCAGGTCTCATACGGTTCTGAATGGACAAAGCAAACATCTTTTTCATCCTTAGATTCAACATGAACAATTGCAGATTTAGAGATCTTTGTAACAATGAGTAGTTGTACCTCTCCTTCAAAATTCTTTATAATTAATTATCCAAGAGATGCCATCACATATAAAAATCTATTAGTCAAACGTGGAAAACTATCAATTTTATACCAATCAAACTTAGAGAGCAATGACATTGCTACTTCATGGTAAAGTTTTATGGTAGGCTCTTTTCATTGGTATTCTCTATTTACTTGGCAAATGACCAGTTGAGAATCCCCAAATATCATGATGCACTTTATACCCATAGCTATAGCAGCTTGAAAACCTAAGAATAAGGCTTCATACTCTGCATTATTGTTTGCACATTGGAAGTCTAGTTTGAATGATAAGGGGATTGGCACCCTCTGTGGTGTATGAAACATGAATCCAACACCTTGATCTTTTTTTCACTTAGAACCATCAAAGAATAGTGTGATATCAACATATTTCTCTAGAATGACATATTCTCCTTGTTCAATGATAGCAAACATCGAATCATTTGGGAACTCAATAATCAATGGATGATCATTAGGAAGTGGAGCTTCTATAAGCTGATTGGCTATGACCTAATCTTTAACAAATTTTTGGCTAATTAACTCATGATAAAATTAAGTGAGAAACATTATCCATTTTGTGGTGTGGGTGTTATTGTAAGTGTAAGATATTATATAATGTAGAGGATTTTCTTGAGCTATGATATATGTGGTGTGACTAAGCATGTAATATATGAGTTTCTTAGTGGTAAAAACCATTTATAAGCATAATTTTTCCATGTAAGAATATTTGATTTCATAGCTTACCAATGTTTAACTAATGTAATAAACATCTTACTATCGATTGTTTTCATTATTTTGTGCAAGCATTGTCCCTAATGCAAAGTTCGTTGTTGAAACATAATGATTGAAGGAGATCCCTAGATGAGAAGGAGTTAATAATGGTGGAGAATCCAGGTATTGTTTGATGTAATTAAAGGCTTTTTGGAACTCATATATCCATGAAAATGTCACCCCATTTTGTAATAGGTGATTGAATGACCAACATTTATCAGAAAGTTATGTAATGAAACGATGGATTGATTGAATCTTTCCTTGTAAACTATGCAATTCCTGCAAGTTTATTTGGGGAGGCATCTCCATAATGACCTTGAATTTGTTTGGGCCCACTTCAATGCCTCTTTTGGAGATAATAAATCCTAATAGTTTTCCAGAGGTAACACCAAAGACACACTTTTGGGGTTTAGCCTTACATTATGCTCTAGTAGTCAATCAAAGACTTTTTCAAAAATTCCAATATGCTTTTATCGAGTTTTTTATTTTTCCAAGAGATCATCCACATAATATTTGATGATATTATGCATGTGATCATAGAATATGTATGTCATGGGACATTTATAAGTAGCACCTACATTTTTAGGTTAAAAGGCATCACCTTGTAATAAAAAAGTCCCCCAAGGTGTAGTGAATATTGTTTTTTGTTTATCATCAGGATTAATTCAAATTTGGTTGTATCCCATTTAAATTTCCACTAAATAAAGCATTTCATGGCCAGTGCAAGTGTCGACAAGTGTATCGATGTTTGGTAGAGGAAATTCATCCTTAGGATATGCTTTGTTAAGGTCTTAAAAGTTAGTGCAAATGCGTATTGCCCCGTTAGATTTACAAACAGGTACCATGTTTGAAAGCAACTTAGGATAGTCAATGGGAACAATGAAACCTACATATAATAGCTTTTGAAGCTCTTCTTTGACCATGAGGTCAATTTTAGGATGTATCCTTCTCAGTTTCTATTTGTATGCCTTAGCATCATAATGCAAGGTGAGATTGTGGACAACCAAGTTAGGGTTAAGACCATGTATGTCTTTGTAGGACCATGCAAAAATGTGCTTCTTCTTTTTTAGGGAATAAATTAATTTCTCTTGTTCATCTGTGGATAATATTTTACCAAGCTTGATAATTTTGGGATTGTCTGCATCTGAACTATGGTTCACATCGATGGTATATTTAATAGGCATGTGAGAAACTTCCTCAAGTTGATGGTATCTTCAATAGACATGTGATGAATTAAGTCCTCCATACATAAAATTTATGCTATTAGGCACTAAAACCATGTTGTAAACTGATCCTATAGCTAAGGGTGGGTCACGTGGGTGATCGTAATCCTTAGTATTTTGGATGTTGAGCAGTGTGACGATGATGTCTTGGACCACATATTCACTAATTATAGAATTAATGAGGTGGACCATGACTTGGGATGATGTGGATGTGAGTGTGGATATGGATGAATCTAGATTGGATTGGGGCTTCGATGATGGGAGAGGTATGGACTTGAATGGTGTCTCAAAATTTGTCATTTTGACTTGGGAGAAATTGGCTTATGGAGATGGATTTAGCTGAGGTGATGGTTGAATGGGTGATGATGTGGGAGGAAGAATTATGGGGGATGTTGATATTAATGATGTGGTTTATGTGGATTGAGTTTGACCACATGTGCATGTAGTCAAAGGTGATGAAGATGGGGGCATGGATGTGGAAATTTGATGTGAAGTGGTTATGGGGAGCTCCTCAAGAATAGGATATTTTGATGAAGTGGATGATGATGTCAAAAATAGATGAGTGGAAGGTAGCATGGATTCAAAATAAAATTACAATACTTGAACGATTCAACATCTACTGGTATCATGTAAATTAAAAAAAAACATCCACTGGTATGCAATGAACTTGTTCCTCATGTACATATTTTAGGCATTGATGCAATATAGAAGGAACACATCTCATTTACCTCATCCAAGGTCATACAAGGAGTACATTAAATGCCATGGACTCTTCCAAGATGTGAAATATGGTGTGCAATGTTTTGACCCCCACTTAAATGGGCAAAACAATAGTGCTAGCTATAGAGCAAATAGCAGTGTTAAATGCTTTCAAGATGAAAGTAGATTTGGTGATATGGGATGATGGAAGATTAAGGTGATGCAAATTAGATGTGGTGATGATGTTGATAGAGGATCCAATATCAATTAGAACTAGTTTAAATGGATTCCTATAAATTTGAGCCATGATATGTAATGGAGGGTCCACAAATTCTAATAATATTGGTTTAATATCAAAATCATAGAATGTGATGGAAGGCTCCATACATGTTTGAATACTTCCCATGAAATTGCTAAAGGCATAAGCATCTTGAGATTAAAGTTCAATGAACTTTAAAATATCCATTAATACCTCATAATATGGGGGATATTATTTAATGATCTCATCTATAGATAGTTTAGTTGAAGCCATTTTTAGGCTGGTAGTTAACTTGACTCCTCAAGGAGATGATTTGCCTTGATGGATGATTAAGGGGATGACTGGGTGGATGTGAACAACCTGGAATATGAATTGGTGGGGAAGGATTGGTAGATAATTGAATGGGTTATGATTATGAGGTAGGTTGAGGAGACACACTTACTTGTTGTGCTATAGGGTATTGGACAAGTTGTTGAGTATTTTGTTGGTTAGTACATTTTTAGCCCTAGGTAACTACATGAATAGCACCCATAAAACCTTGATATTGTTGCATGTGATTGAATTGATTGGGAGGAGTCTTGATCTTAGACCCTCTCATTGTTGGTTTCACCTCCCCATGATGAATAAGTGGTGTTTGATATATACCAAGGTTTTGGTTTTGTTGATCTAAGGGACTATCAAGCTTGATGGCCCCTAAGTCAATGATATATTATACTATGTCCTTGAAGTTGAAGCAACTACTTATATCATGCCCATTTTGCCTATGATAAGGTCAAAACAAATGTTCTTTATAGTGTTTTCTATGCTTGGTAGGGTCATATGGTTTCACCTTAGACAAGGTAAGTTGGTTAGTGTTATACAACCTTCGAAATATGGAGTCATATGATTTAGCTAGTGGAGTGTACTGATAGTTTTTTTGAATAGATTGTCGATGTGGATGATTTTTGATAGTTAGCATTGTGTTTTGAATTGATTTTTATGGTGAGGGAATTGCATGATATGCAATTTTTTGTGGTTGTTATTTCATAGGTTGTTGTCGAGCCATTATCAATTGGCTCATGATCACTTGATTAACTTTATTAGCTTGGTTTCCTAGATTTTCCTGATTTGATTTGGATTGGCCAAATTAATTACCCTTGTATTGTACTTCATTAGCCATTATTTATTTTTAGGCCTAAGGACACCTTATTGGATTTTTATCTCCTCAATGATGATAGCCTGGACAAGAGCTTCCTCAAATTATCGATATTGTTGTAATTGTAACAACCAAGATATGGGTTTTAAGCAACTTTTAGTAAATAGTCTAGTAAGCTCTTCCATTGGGAGGGATAATGGTAGTTTGGTAATAATGACCCTCAAACGGTTGCCAAAATTATATACTAACTCATCACCATATTTATTTAAACCGTATAAGTCAGTTAATGATATCTTATTTCTAACATTGAGGATAAACATGTCAAGAAATTGATCAACCAATTACTCAAAAGTATAAATACTACGATGATGCAAATGATTGTACCACTCTACAACATCTCCCCCAATGTTTGAGAAAAAATTTCAAAGCATTAGAGCATCATTACTTTGGATTCTAAAACATGAATGGATAAATTTGCTCACATGTTCTTTAGGGTCCTCAAACCCTTTAAATTTATCAAATTTTAGTAATGTAAAATATGCTAGATATGGTGGTAATTGTACCAAAAAATGAATTGGTTGATTTATCAACTATTAGAGAGTTGGCTTCTATTTTATTATACCATGAGTATGTTGCATTAAGATGTCAATATGTTGTTGCATAGCTTGGATTCTAGGGTCTTCCCTAGGTATGTGAAAACCCTGAATCACTTAATGAATTTGTGAAGGAGACATGGTGAAATGCTGAGGTGTAATGAGATGATGATAACTTGGTGGAGTGGATTAAAATTTATGATTATGGGGTTGTTGAAGAAATGATTGTAAATAAATAAAATGAGATGATGTATGAGGTCTATGGATGGGTTGACTTGTGGGAATGAAATGAGTATGGGTTGAAGGAGGTGTGGGAATGGAAACCATAGAATATTGTGGCACCCATGATGGATTTATGGTGAAAAAGGTAGACTGGGTGGAAATAGACCGAGGTTTGAAATCTACCCCCTATAATTGTTGTTGGGAATAAGGTTGAGCATCTTATTGAGCCATAAGCAATTTATTAAAATGTTGCCATACTTTTTGTATGGAAACATTTGAAGTAGAGGGTGTGGATGTGGATGGTATGGATGAGGTTTGCCTACTCTTCTCCTTGAATCACCAAATGAGGGAGTATACTTGATATCCTAATATTGTTTCTACTTATACAAGTATAAAGAGAAATTTCTAAACCTTTTGATGCAACTATTTTATTTAGTTGTCACTTTACATAAAAATAGTATGTAGAATGTTGAATAGAACATACCAAAAAACAAAAAAAAATTAAATCTAAAATGTGAACTATGATGAAAGTGTGGATGCAAGGCTATTATAAATGTCTACAATGCACATGAAATATGATTGCTTTTTAACAAAAAGTAATGATTTTATTTTTGTAAATATTACTGTAAAAAGCAAGGCAACAACAACATAAAATGAGTTAGGGTTTACAACAAACTTACAAGAAAGCCTATGTATCTCCTCCTCTCTATGTGAAATGCCTTCCAGAGTCTTTGAAATGCACCAAGTCATATTTTGAATGTTGGAGGGTGTCCCTCGAATGTTGTAGGGCATCTGTGCAACCTCTGGTTAACTTCTACAACTTTTCCAAAAATCCTAATTCTAAGAAAATCACACTATTAAAATTTTGAATATTTGTAGAACAAAAACAAAAAAAAAAGTGAGTAATAAAGTAGATTAGCATGCAAAACATTTTGGGAGTCCCACCATGATTGCAATTTGTGAATAAAAAATCAACCGACACCAATATAAAGTAACTAAATAATAATAAGCAAAGCAAACACATAGATATTACATAAAATAGATTAATTTATTATTTTGGGTGGATCTCAAATGTTACAATAAATGTGCCCCAAATATGAGGTCTTTACAATGCTTATTTATTGATACAAAAATTATAGGTAACTAGGGTTCTTTGAAACCCTAGTTGAAAATAAATTATGGTGTCTTCGCACTTATCTGATCCCAATGAGTTGTGGGTGGTATTGTATATCCAAAAATGGGTCACCCTAGCTTCAAAAACTATCAACAAAATGATACTTACACCTGCACACAACAAAAAACAACATAAATTAGTAATACCTGAGAGGGCTTCACTATGTGAGACCCTTAGAAATAAAAATCACTAAAAATATAGCTATAAAATAAAAGCTGTAAACAAATATGAGAATATGAAAATGATTGCCAATAAATATTTTACCTTATTACTAGAATTTCTATTTTTATTTTTATGGATTAGGGTTGCGAGGATGCTCGAACAATGCTCGAGGGTCGTGAAAGTGCAGATATTCTATGTGAGACACCTAGAGGCATTCTACAACTACAATATATGCCTATGGGTATTCTATGGTGGTGAGGAATGCACTAGGGCATTTTGTGATGATGATGGATGCACCAGGGCATTCAACGGTGACTATAGATGCACTAGGGTGTTCTGTAGATGAAGCAAAGGTCGTAGAACCATATTTGATTTTGCATAAGTTCTACGATGATATGTGTGGATGCAGAAAGGGTGATGATGGAGAAGGATAGAAAAAAATGGTAATATGATCTCCCAAAATTTAATTCAAAATCCAAAGATCACTTAGGGAATGTAGAATAAAAGGGGACTTAGGGCTTCCAAGAACTGAGGGGTTCAATAATGATTAGGTACTTAGGGGTTGAGTCATCAAAATGACTCCTCTTTATAATATTTTCTTAGGCATGTTAGGGTTTTGACGACACAATTTGTGTGGCTAAGATTAAAACATGACGAAAGGTGGAGATTAAATCTAGATAGGTGGTATGGATCAAGGTAGATGGATGGTTGAGATTAAAACATAGTGGAGGTCTAGGACTAATTCATATAAATATACATATATTTATTACATATATATAAATATAATATATAAAATATTAATATTTAATTATATATTAAAAATATATATACATATATAAATAATTGGTGGATTATGATTGGATGACATGGATGGATGACAAGTGGCTATATTTTGGTGTCTACAATGATAACCATTTACCTTTGTATGTTGGTAGTTTATTATGAACTTTACTTATAACTATATTTCACAATTCTATTTTCGTTCTCCCCTCAAATAAGGGTATCCCTAGATATGTTGCTGATAAAATTACCTCCTCCATTTGAAGTAACCTACATATCCCTGCTTTGATTCTAGATAGAGTGTTTAGGAAGTAAATTTTTATTTTTTCTTACTATATTTTACCTTGATTGTCTTTAAAATTTCTTTAATAAGTTATTCAAATCTCTAACCTTATTTATTGCTACCCTCCAAAAAATGGTTGTATCATCTACAAATTGTCGATGGGTGATGTTGTCGATGTTATTACTAGCCTTAAGTCTACTTATTACATCTTTGCATACCTTCTTCAAGTTTCTTCCCAATACCTTTACCATAATAATGAATAGATATTATGATAGATTATCTCCTTGTCTAAGACCCCTCTTGGATTTAAATGACTATGTTACTAGCCAATTGACCAGCATTGAATATGATACTATGAAGATACAAGCTTTAATCCATATGACCTATTTATTCCCAAATCCAAAATTTTATAATATTGTAAAAATAAAAACATATTTAATCCTATTTTAGGTTTTATTCATATCAAGTTTTTGTTGGGACTAAAAGATATGAGAAATATTGAAACAAGAATAAGTACAATATACAGGCATGAGGCCTATATGATAACATGACAATATTCAAGGACACATGTCAAAGTACATGCAAAATATAAAGTACACATTAATTCTAACATCCCCCCTTAATGTGTACGTTTATAAAAATAGAACCCTAACATCCTCATTTATTACAAAATTTTGTCTAGGCTCATGCTCTTGGTGCTCGACTCTCCAACTATGAATAATGCTAGATCAATATTGTATACTTCTTGGTATGTTTCCTCAGGATAAACCACTTCATTGGATATGTTGCCTCTGGTTCAGCCATCTAAGTGCCTTAGGATCATCCTGAGTGCCTCAGCTTCAGCCACTTCTGGGTCTGTTGCCTTTGTAGGTCATCCTCTAGGTATGTTGCCTCTCGTAGGTCACTGAATAGGTTCACCATGAATATCATCCCCATTCATGGTGAAAAAAAATCTAGAAGGTGTTGGTCTCTGCTGAAAATGCACCTTAATATAAAAGAATTACGAGCCATGAAATACAATAAAATGAGCCATAGAATCCAAATGTGGAGGTGAAGAAATAAGAGAATAGAATCTTCTGAAGTGTCTTCATCTGTAGTATTCAGAAGTTGATCTAAAAAAGTCTTTGGATAGAGTCTAGGGTGTCTATGTTTGTAGTCCCTAGAGTAGGTGTCCTTATGGTAATCACCTCATCTTACTAGAATGCATGGGTAACCAGCCACTACATCCACCAAGTATGATAGAGGAGAATACTAGATACTAGGTTCACTTACATAGAGTATCGGGTTCAATCGAAAATGCACTCTATAATACAATAATATTTGAGGCTTAAAAATGCATATAGGACTGCCTCAAAAATAAAATTGGACACCATCAATGTGTCCATCTCAGAAATTTTTTTCGATGACTATAAATACCCCCATGTTCCACTCTTAATGGGGCCTTCATCTTGTGGAAAAAACAATAACATGTCTCTCTAGCAAGCATAAGGAATATTCTCTTGGCATTGTACTCAAGCAAAATCACTCTTTGGCATAATAAAAATAGACTTTTAATTTTCCTCACATGGGAATATTCTAGAATTACATGGGCCTTGTGGGCCTTCCACTCTCCATGTGGAAAATAAAAATATCCAATTAATAAAATTCCCCCTCATTTTTAAATAAAGTACCCATACATTAAAGTGTTCCCCTTCCTTTTATAAAAATACCTTTTAAATAAATGCCCCCCTTATATTACCCGACCATACATTTTTAAAAATACCCCCCACTGTATTACCAACCATGGATATCATACCCTCCATTAATAAAATGCCCCCATTGTTTTGTTGGCCATTACATTTTCCACCATGTGGAATTAGGCCATTTTTCATAGGCATTGAGCCCTTATTTTTACCACATCGAGTAGTGCATCCTCCTTCACATGCACCATCATGGTATGGAACCTACAGAAGTTGGTGATTTATTCTCCTTGGTGCACAACAATACTCAAAAAGCACCAACACACCACCGAGCACTGCAAACACTTATAAAATTCAACAGAAACAAGCAAGTGGACCTGCATCACTCAAAAAACATGATTTGGTGAATGAGGAACTATGAAAAACTCACAAAAAATTAATGTTGCACTCTTGTGGGATTTCCATCTTGGCCACATGAGCATTTTTCTCTCCTATTTGTTGTGCATCTAAAATCACCAAGTAACATCTTTGCTCCCAAATTGCGTACTCCATGATAAGAATATATTATTCATATTCGACAAAATTAGGAATATAAGATGCTCTAGAGATAAATATAGGATCTCAAATGAAGGACCTCTTCCCTACCCACCAAATGGAAGCCTCATCCTGCATGCCTTTCAATTTCACCATTGTATGGAAAGGGATGTTTTGTAGAGATCTATGTTTTTTCTGAGTAGGCCCCCATGTACAAATACTTATTTTTATGACTAGAAACCATTGAATTTATCATTGGAAAATTAGAGGTTTGTATCCAAGCTTGGAAGGGTTCCACTTTTGCAGAGAAGGTACACTCCACTTTAGAATGAATTTAGCTCAATTCACACACTGGTTTTTTGTTAGTCAAGGCTTTTCATACAAATCACTTGCACCATCAAAGTCTTTGAGCATGGTCATTCAAGGCAGGAAGTGGGCACTACACCTATTGTGAGAACTCCAAGTCATGATCCAACATGATTCTTCACCATCTCCAGAAGAGGCACAAGTGGCAGACACAATATTAAGGGCAAACAAAAACACTGGTAGTGACTAGCATCCCAAAAGTGCCAATGTTGAATACTGCAAATTTCATCCTCTATTTGTTTTTTAGCAAGATCATAAATTTCATAGAAATTTGGGAAAAAAATCATTTCACCCATATTTTTTTCTTCATCACACACGAACCAGTCTGACTATGTGAGAAACATACCCGTGGAAGTAAAGCTTTGGTGGCACCATAGTAATTTATATCCAGGCATTATTTTGTAGTTTTTTAATCCTCTCTAAGCCTGTGCACCCATGTTTGGTCTTCCACTATCTTCTAAAAATCAATATCATGCTTCTGCAGTAGGTCCCAGTTGAATTTAGTTCCGCCTACAACTGCGTTGTTGATACATACAACTAAAATTTTTGAGGATCCCCTTCAAAAATCCTTCTGAATGCAAAATTAAAAAACACCACAACATTTTATTCTACTACATCTAGCTCAAAATAGTAGAGCACTCGACACACAAACTACAACACCTGTGCAAGATCTATGCCTTACATGCCATTCAAAGAAAATGACTATATTGTAGACTTCTAGATTCTTTGAGGGCCAACGGAGGCTTATCCATTCAACATCTCATGTAGATCAAGCAAAATATGGAGGATTTTTTGAATAGACTAGCTTACCTCCTTACACTCATGTCTAGAAAGCATGGTAGTGTGGTTCTAGTCGATGAATCTTCTACCATTACTATGTCATCGAGGAACAACATCGACATTATAGAAGCAGCACCACAAGCACCCTATGCTTCATATTAGGCCCATATCTCATTACAACAACATATGATCTGGGTGATGTGGTGCAACTACAAATCCAAACTAACACATCAAAAAAACTTAAAAAAATAGCAGTTCAAAAATAAAAACTTTGCATCTATGGCATGCAAGCATCGATGCAATTAATTTTTTTTATAATATCTCTTTATGAGCCATGAACATCCCGATTGATCCTGGTGAGTGAGCATGCAGGGCACTATAAATTGCACAAAAATAATGATAAATTATGTTGAGTAATGGAGGAAAATACATGATATATTCACAACCACAAACATTATGGAAATTCCTATGAATTTCCAGAAAGAATATTGTGTGCAGGGTTAATTTTTTTGAGCTCTAGTAGTGGAATGAAAACCTCTATGTGGTAGATCTAAAACTATTGGGACATGGTACAAAAATCACCATGAAGGTGTGCTTCGTGAGTGTACACCATGAATAATGTTTTTAGCCATTGTTACACTAATATTGTAATATGAACACGTCCAGACTCTTCATGCTTCAAAATTGTGAAGCTACATGCATAGTACCATAATACAGTAGCTATGGTAGAGCATGTTCCATATGGATGTAGTTTCTCTATCAACAACACACTTTACCTTGGTGCAATCTACAGTCCAAGTCTAGGAGCATGTAGGAAAAAAATGGCCAAATCCTCTTTATGATGGTGCTAAAATGGGTAGATCCCATTAAAGAAACAAAACTTGTGGTTTCAGGGAGGATTACCAATAACATCTCAAACTAATCACAAATTAAACTCCCATAGATCACTCTAAAAGAAAATTTTGGCAGGCATGAATCTTTTCAAATTTCTTATTTCTGATCCATTGTATACAATGGAGAGCATACTCTTTGATTTGAAAAGAAAAAAGGGAAAAACAAATGAGAGAAAAGAATGAGGGGGGATTTCCATGAGGAAAATCCCCCCTCAAGCTCACAAGCTTGTGAGACAAGCAAAGTCTCCCCAAGATTGAAGAATGCTCCACAAGATCAATCACACACAAAAGATGAAAACCCACAACACCAATATTAAGTGGTAAAACCCTACTTCAAATGAAGAAAGAAAATATCCACTATGAAGCTCACTATATTACTCATTTGATTCAATAATATAAGAATTCTTCAATGTTATGCAACAATATGCATCAACATGATATTGCAACACAAGTCAATATGACAAGATATGTTAAGATGTAGTAGACAACAACACTATTTAAAGAGAAGCTTTTCTACTACAACCCTAAATATTATCACAATCTAATCTTGAGATGTGTGACAAGTGACATCTATCAAATATTAGAAAGTGCTTAGTTACTTTCTAATCTTATCATAATCTAATCTTTGAGATGTGTGATAAGTGACATCTATCAAATATTAGAAAGTGCGTAGTTACTTTCTAATATTTTCTAGAAAAGGGGAAATAAATTTTTCCCACAAATTAAATATTCCTAGCACCCTTATTTTATTTATTAATTGGGTGGGAATATTTTTACATAAAATAGAATTATTTTCTAATTCAAATATTATTCTTTAGACTCCCCCTTAATGCAATATTGGGGAAAGGAATTATGAAACAAAGAAACATTCTCCCCCTAAAGATAAAATGGGGACGAGAATAAAATGAGTAATATAGTTACAATGAGCTGCAAAATACAAGCTACAAGAAGCTCAACATAAGATTAGTTAGATACATCATCATAAATATATTCACCACAACATATATGAATATCCAAAGATGATAACAAAACTAATATAACAAATAGTGAACTATAAGTCATCACAAAAAGATGCCAAGCCATACTTATAGTCACGTGCTATATAGTTGATCAAAAAATATCATGATCAAAGTTGCATAAAGCAAACAAGGAGTACCATGATAATGCAAAATCTAAAGTACCATGTACAAAATTTGTATAATATGAAGATAATAAAGTGTGCACACCGGTTGCATAAAGCCAACCATAAAATATCATGTATAAAAGTAGCATAAATGCTAACAAGAAAGTACCATGATAAACCAATTGCATAATGCCAACTACATAAAAACATGTACAAAGTTGCACAAGGCAACAAGAAAGTACCATGTAAAAAAATCACATAAAGCAATTGCATCATATACTATAATTGCACAATGCCATCTACAAAGTAACATGTACAAAAGTTGCACAAGGCAAACAAGAAAGTACCATGTTCAAAAGAGATGCAAAAAGCAATTATACCACCAAAAATCAACTCTTATATATAGCACAAAATACCTCATAAGGATGAATTTATCATCACACAAGTGTAACTAAACTTCATTCCCCCTTGAGGACAACTTCACCAAACCAAGTGAGTCCCTCAGCTTACAAAACTGCTCCTTGGAAAGAGGTTTGGTGAACAAATCAATAGAATTAGAATATTATGGGCAATACTCCAACTGAATAGTCCCATCCAATACCTTCTCTATGATAAAGTGGGCTTGGATTTCAACATGCTTTGTCCTTTGATGCATTACAATATTTTTAGCCAAGGCAATAGCTGATTGATTATCGAAGAGAAAACATGAAGGACCAAATTACTCAAAGCCAATTTCCTTCATGAGGGTACGAAGCCAAACCGCTTCCTGTGCAGTTGTTGTCATAGCCTTATACTCCGCTTCCATTGTAGAAAGAGCAATTGTATCTTTCTTCTTGGAATACCAAGAGATAGTTGCAGACCCAATACTAAAAACATATGATGTGGTAGAATTTTTTTCTCTTCTATCCCCTCCAAAATTAGAATCAACATAACCAAAAAAAGCAAAGGAAGGAAGCCTAGAATACTTGAGAGCCAAATACCTAGTACCTGAAAGGTACTTCAAAATCTTCTTGGTAGCTTTTAAGTACTCAATATAAGGTTTTTGCATGAACCTAGCCATCATACCAACTACAAAAGCAATATCTGGTCTTGTGATGGTAACATAAATAAGACTACCAATGAGCTACCTAGACAATGTAGCATCAACCAACTGAGATTCTGTACTTACTTCCAACTTAACCCCTATAGAAATAGGAATGGAAGTAGGATTGCCATCCTCCAAATCAAACCTCTTAAGAAGATCTTCAATATACTTGGATTGAATAAAAAAGGTACAATCCTCATGCTGATAAACTTGCATGCCAAGATAGTAGTGTAGAAGACCAAGGTTAGTCATTTCATACTCTAACTTTAATTTGGAGATGAAATAAAAAATGGCCTCATTATCATTTCTAGTCATAACAAGGTCATCAAAAAATAGAGCAATTAAAATGACCAAGTTATCCTTCCTAAGCACATAGAGATATGTACCGGAATAACATTTATCAAAACCAAGAGACAAGAAGTAACCTAAAATCTTCATGTACCATGCTCTAGGTGCTTGCTTTAGACCGTACAAGGTTTTTTTTAGTTTACACACAAGTGTTTCTTTACCTTGTACAACAAATCCTTGTAGATATCCACATCCAAATCACCATTTAGAAAGGCACTTTTCACATCAAGATGAAAAACCTGCCAACCTTGAGCAACATAAATAGCAATGAGAAGTTGAATGGTGGGCATTTTGGTAACTGGTGCAAAGGTTTCATCATAGTCAATGCCATATTTTTTAGCATAACCCTTAGCAACCAATCTAGCTTTATAATTTTCTATCTCTCCATTAGAATTGTACGTGATTCTATAGACCCACTTGTTCCCAATAACATTTATCTTATTAGGATAAGGCACTCGATCCCAATTTTTATTATTTAGAAGAGAATCCATCTCAAAATTCATGGCATCAACCCAACAAGAGTGTTGTGAAGCTTCTTGGTAAGAAGTAGGCTCATGATCATTCTCTATATTAGCTAGAAGAGACATGTTAAGGGTCATACTTCTAGTTATCCTTTGGCTAACTAAATTCTACTCTTGAGGACCCCTAGAATGATCCAACCACTTGGTTCTTTTGACACAAGTCCCACCCTTTTCTAACTCAAGAAGGTCTTCATTGAATTTGACATCTATTTAAACAAATACAATGTGAGAAGGTGAGTATAACCTGTAGCCCCTATGTTCTGCATCATAGCCAACAAAGATGCATTTTTGAGACTTTTTATCCAATTTCTTCCTCTTTTATGAAGGAATATATGAAAATGCATCACATCCAAACACTCTTAAGTGTGACAAATTTGGATTCTTACCATTCCAAACCTCATAAGGAGTCTTCCCCTCAATTGATTTTGAAGGACACATGTTAAGAATGTAGATTTTTGTACTGGCTACTTCACCCCAAAGAAATTGAGGTAAGTGGTCACCAATCATACATATTACCATCTCCATGATTGTCCTATTTTTCCTCTCTAAAACACCATTTTGTTGAGGAGTGTATGGACAAGTAAACTACCTTTTGATCCCATGAGAAGAACAAAACTTATTGAAATCATTGCTATTGTACTCCCCTCCATTGTCACTTCTAATCATTTTGATATTTGCTCCCTTTTGATTTTCTACCAAATATTTGAATTCCTTGAATGTCTCAAAACAATCTAATTTATTCTTAATTAGATACCCAAATATCATTCTTGAATAATCATCTATAAAGGTGAGAATATAGGATGCACCACCAAGTGATCTAACATGTAATGGACCCATAATATCTATATGAATGAGTTGAAGAATTTGTGTGGCCCTTGTTGACTTGTCCTTTGCAAAATTTTATTTGCTCATCTTGCCTAAGATGCATGTTTCACATAAAATATGAATAGGTGAAATGTTACGCAAGCCTTCAACCAAATTTTTGGACTTCATCATTTGAATATTTTGATAGTTTGTATGGCCTAACCTTAAGTTCCAAAGCTTGCTACTAGGAGAAACATTAGTTGCTAAACACACTTTAGGAGGAGCATCACCTAACACATAAAAATTATTCTTCACATAACCTGTAATGATTGGTAGCATGCATTTTCTAATGCTCCATGAAGTTGCATTAAACTCAATAGTGTGACCACTTCTAGCAACTTGCAAAACTGAAATTAAATTTCTCCTAGGGTTAGGCACATATAGGACATTATCAAGTAATTTCCCTTCAATTACAATATTGCCAACACCTTCTACTTGAAGTTTAGTATTATCACCAATGATAACTGAATCTGAAGAGTGCTTATGAAAGTCCACAAACTTATCCTATTTAAAACACATATGATTAGTGCATCTAGAATCTAACACCCATTCATTAGAAGTATATGATTCAATGGAGTAGAGGGCACAAACAAAGGCATTTTTATTAGAATTTTTCTTTACATTGTTGTTCTTTTTATTTTCCTTGCCAAACCATTTCTTAGGTCCTTGTCCCTTAGCCTTTTCTTGCTCTTCATTTTTTGCAATCTTCTTCTTCTTGAAACAATTTTGTTCCTTGTGGCCTTTCTTGCCACAAAAGTTGCAAGTGAAATCAACTCTAGGCTTGTTGGGTTGGAAATTTTGATTTTTCCTTCCCTTGTATTTCTTCTTGAAGGAAGACTTAGTGGCACTCAAGGAAAAATTCTTCTTCTTGACAACTTGACCATTCACTTTGTCTCTATTAAGAGACTCTTCATGTTGTATTAATAATTGTGAAAGAGTGTTGAGAGGAATGCCATCCTCTTCTTGCTCTAGCCTAGTCTCAATAATGGTGACAAAATTCTTGAACTTGCTTGACAAATTCCTAAAAATGATAAATCTTAAGAGCTTATCACTTATCGAATCACAATTACAAGCCATTAGTTGAGTTCTCATGTCTTTCATCTTTGAGAGGAAGATCAAGGCACTTTATTCTTCACCTTGCATAGTGCTAAGAATTTTGGACAATAAAGTGAATTTACTTGATGTGTTGTATCCTAGATGGTCTTGTTTTAGCAAATCCCATTCATCTTTATCATGCTCACAATGGCTTATAGTGAGCAATATCTCATCACTCACACTATTGATAATGATGATAAGTGCAAGGTGACTCTTTTTTTTGTATGTCTCAAGTGCCCTTGCTTGGGTTGGGATTGCTTCATCTCCATTCACAATGGGCCATAACTTTCTTGCTTGAAATTCAGCCCTCATCCTTGGTTCCCATATTCTAAAATTTGATCCATCAAGGATGTGCTTAGGTGTGAAGGAGATTCCATGATCAGCTATTCTAGAAAGTGAACATAATCAAAACATAAGATGCATTGAAAAAGGAAATAAATGATGCAATAAGAAAGTAGATAAACATACTTGCATATATAAAAAAAATATAACTTTTAATAATCTACTTTTCAATCATCAAAGATAATCATCATGAAAGATAAACATCATGAAAGATAATTAAAATTAAACATCATCAAGAGAGATAAACATCATCATGAAAGATAATCAACATTATCATGAACTACTATAACCATCTTGCAATAAACAATTATAACCATATTGCAATTGAATAAAAGAAATAAACCAAGATCAAATTCCAATAGATTAACTTGCAATAAGAAGGTAACTAATCATAATAACCATCTTACAAAAAAATAAACTAACTTGAATTGAACCATAAAAAAATTGTTAAATGTTATATAGTCAATAAGTTAGTGTTCATTTTAAGGTTTTGCTATAGCCTAATGAATTGCCAATTCATCTCACCCAAGGTCAACCAAGCTACCTAAAAGGGTAAGGGTACGAGGACCCGAAAAGGACTTACTACCGATAGAGCAGATTCTTTTGGATTCAATAGGTGTTTAGCAAACATAAACTATGTTGCAAGATTAAGTAAATTTTAATCAAATACTAAAGTTGTGGTCAGTAAGTTAGATTCATTTTTAACCTTCTTTATTAATATGAAAATTAGTAAATTGCAAGTTAGTTGGTTAGTAAATTGTTTAGTAGCAAGTTAGTAAGTTAGTAGTTAGATTAGTTGAGATGCAAAATGCAAAATATGCAAAAAAAAAATGTAAGAAATATGAACAAGAGATAGTAGAGACACAAAGCAAAACACAAATACACACACTCTCTCTCTCTTTCTCTCTTTCTCTCTTTCTCTCTCTCTCTCTCACTCTCACTTTCATTCTCTTTTACTTTCATTATGAGAGATACAAGTTACATTAATTTACATTATGCTTCAAGCAAATGCTTGAGAGAGATTAGAAGAAATAAATAAAAATAGGGGAAAAGAGTGAAAAAGTTGATCCGAAATTGCCTTGTATACTCCAAAACATACTTGGATAACCTTGCAAAAGAAGCAAACTCACAAACAACCATTGTTAATGTGAGACAAAAAAATATTGCATTTTAAGGAAAATAATAATAATTTTTTAATACAAAAATTGCTTAAAAAAATGCAATTAAATTAATAAAATTTATTTTATTAAATAATTAATAAAAAAAATCGCATGAAAAAGTTTAAATATTTTTATAAAGCAAAACTTAAAAAAAAAAAATTAAAAGTTTTTCAGACTATATAGCCGACTGTTATATATATATATATAGCCGACTATTTTTTTTTTTATATATATAGCCGACTATTTTTTTTTTTATATATAGCCGACTATTTTTTTTATTTAAAAAAATTTAAAAAAATGACTATATATGGAAATAGGGGTTTTTGGGTCTTCCGAATGCAACCATGGGGTCCGTTTGGCTCCAAAACCCTTCCAACAAAATCTCAATGCCAAAAACAAATTTATATATTTAAAATGAAAATACTATTTGCAAAATATTTAACAACTAGATCTAAAACACAATAAATCTATAAACCCTAATGGCATATTTGCAAAATAAGTTTGCATAAAATACCCAAATATCAAGTGCATGCATTGAAAAAAAATATACCTTAATGGATTTTTCACCTCAAAGGATTGAAAACACTTGATGGAGATCCTCACCGCTTTGATACTAAATGTGAGACAATAAAAGTCTCCCCAAGATTGAAGAATGCTCCACAAGATCAATCACACATAAAAGAGGAAAACCCACAACACCAATATTAAGTGGTAAAACCCTACTTCAAATGAAGAAGAGAAACATCCACTATGAAGCTCACTATATTAATCATTTGATTCAACAATACAAGAATACTTCAATGTTATGCAACAATATGCATCAACATGATATTACAACACAAGTCAATATGACAAGATATGTTAAGATGTAGTAGAAAACACCCCTATTTAAAGAGAAGCTTTTCTACTACAACCCTAAATCTTATCACAATATAATATTATCACAATATAATATTGAGATGTGTGACAAGTGACATCTATCAAATATTAGAAAGTGCTTAGTTAATTTCTAATCTTATCACAATATAATCTTTGAGATGTGTGATAAGTGGCATCTATCAAATATTAGAAAGTGCTTAGTTACTTTCTAATCTTTTCTAGAAAAGGGAAAATAACTTTTTCCTACAAATTAAATATTCCTAGCACCCTTATTTTATTTATTAATTGGGTGGGAATATTTTTACATAAAATAGAATTATTTTCTAATTCAAATATTATTCTTTAGACTTTATATTTTAGTCTAAGAATAATTTACACAATGTTGCATTACATATTTCAACAAATATCAAGAGAGAACTTAAGCTCTGATACCAAATGTTGGGAATGAAAGATATGAGATATATTGATACAAGAATAAGTGCAATAAATAGGCATGAGGTCTATATGATAACATGACAAGTTTCAAGGACACATGTCAAAGTACATGCAAAAGAGAAAGTACACATTAATTCTAACATTTACTTTAAATTTAAGGCTCCAAAATCTAACAATGGTATCAAAGCCATGATGGATCAAAGGAAAGCCACAAGTAATCACCATTGCTATTATTGAGTACTTGCAAACCGAACCAGCCATAGCGCATTGTTGCATGCAAATACCATCATAATAGATTTTTTTGATAGAAGTAGCTCTAGGTAGAAGAATATAAAATAAATAAAGCCACGTGATTGATTTAGCTAGAGTTTTTCCATAGAGTTGCAAAAATTTGTGAAGACTAGAACTCAACATTACATCCAGTAGATTGGCAATACAACTATTTAAGATCATTTTCTATAGAGTCAAAAAAATTTACTATCTCTAATATTTCATTACAAGATATAAAAGAAGTTTTCATGAAACCCATTAGGTTACCATCATGTAGGTTTTTCTTGTTGTAAAAAATTAACTCTTAGAAGTTGAGAAGCTTCCTACAATAGATAGTGAAGAACTCCATCTTCGTTACCTGAAGGTTGATGTTACTTTCCTCATGTAGCGATTACTTCTTTGTTGCATAAAAATAAGGATTGAAAATTTGGAGGCCTAAGGAGAAATTTTCCATTGAGATATTTGTAGATTGAAGACTCCTAGTTGAAATATTGAGGAGAGATTGAGTGGCCGAGGAAGCCACATTGAAGATTACAAATCTAGGAAGGAGGTCCCAAAAAGAAGATCCCATTGAAGATTGAAGAGACTTAAGGAGAAGATTCCTAGCAAAGACTAGAGATTGGTGATTTGCATTGAAGACTAAAAACTTTACATTGAAGAATAGGTCCATTAAAGGCCCTATTGAAAAACTTCCATATTGGAAGATTTAGCATTGAGAAGAACTATCAAAAGTTCTATGGTAGATTGTAGTAGCAGTAAATTCAAGAGATCCTAGAAGAATATGGAAGTACAACACTTCCATATTTAAATATTGAAGAGGCCAAGGAATATCTCATTGAATATTTTGAAGCTACATATTTGAGGACATTGGAGAGGTCTCAAGGAGAAACAAGAAGAAGGCTTGGCGAGCCTCTTAAAGGAGTTCATAGAAGAACTCATTGGATAAATTACTAACAAGGAAGAAGCTCGAGATAGCTAGGAATTGGGATAATTATATCCATACGACAACAAGACCATATGAGAAGGGTTGGAAAGAATATTATCAAATCACAAGGTATTTTGGAATAGATATCAAGATTGATAGATTGTTTGAGAAAGAGATCTAGTTTGAAGTCAAAATTCGACAAGATAAAGGAAATAGAAAATCCATAAAATATGAGAGATTTAGGGGCCATCATTGAAGGGTTCTTGAGTGAACATCTTAGCTATAATTGATCCTACCAAATTTTTGGGCTTCAAGGATAGTTTTTCAGTGAAGGTATTGACTGCTTCACATTTTGATTTTTTTTCAGATTTTAGGATAGAAAAAGACAGTAATTTAGGCAATGTTAGTGACTACTAAAGATTATATTTCATATGTACATTCTAAAGGAATATCTAAGCCACCAAGTTACATTATTAGGAAGCATATTAGTCAAGTATTGAAGCTGCAAAAAGGTGAGCAAGTGGGTTGTTTTGGACAGCCAAGAAAAACACATTCAAAGTGTTGGAGAAGAAGCTCAATGTTCACCATTATGGATAGCACCATAGCCAAATGAGCATAGCAACATCAAAAAAAAAAAATATCATGGTGAACACAATATATCGACATTAAAACAAATTTTAAATGAAAGCAGAGAAATCCATTGCATCCAAATTAAGAAAATCATCTCAAAATTAGCATAGGTCCATTGTTGAAGTATACAAATCAAAAGAACATCTTAGAAGCACATTATAATAATCAACCAAAAGCAAGGAAAAATTCCTCAATCCATATTTGGAGGTAAAGGTCATGCAAAAGTGAAATAAGACACTTGACAAACTTTGCAAGGAAGAAAGTGCCACTGGGTACAAGGTGGAATCATTTCATAAGATTTACCACCAAAATAAGCACTCATAAAAAGTGTAACTCCCAAAAGGAAGTGCTCCATACAAAGTATAAAATATAGAATAATATTGATACCACTTGTCATAACATGCCATAAGATGTAGAGCTCAAAATGGAATCTTTTATCCTAAGTATGACCCACCTAATAATGTCTAGCAATAATAAGTAAGTGAGACATCATACTATAATGTTTCATATATGAGTGCTCAATATGGAGAAAGAAGGTAGAAGCATTGATAACAAGAACAATTACCAAACGGGTTTGAATCAAGTGCCACATGTCATAGACATTGGGAGGAGGTGCAATAAGAACAATTTTCAAGAAGATAGGAAAATACAAGTGCCATTTGGAACTTCCATTCCATAATACATAAAGGTTAATAAGGCACCCACGTACATAGCTATTGAAATATCAAAAGAGCATTGAATACAAGTAGAAAGTGTTTGTTTTTGAAGAGCACGTAGAGTGATAAGAAAACCAGCAAAATGGACATTACTAACAATAGATGAAATATTAGATTTAAAGTGAGTTAAAGGCACATATAGCACACATAACATTCAAGGATAAATAGTGAATTTAAAGCATATATTCAGTGAGAATTTGGTTTGAGAAAGAAAGAAAAACTAGCTAATCTACAAGGAGGAGAAAATGCACAAGCAAGACGAAGAGTAACAAGAGTAATCGACTTTTGCAAACAACATACATTCCAAGAAACTTATAAACCAGAATCAAGCATCAATAAGGTAAGAAATATTCATAGTCATATTGCAATTTTGATATCAAGTACATTATATAATCTAGAGATATTAGCATTAGGAGTAATAAGGTGTTGAAAGAATATCTATAATGCTTATTGGTTACATGAATAAAGAAGATAAAATTTGAAGCAATATATTTCTATTGCTTCAAAATTTTTACAAATTGTAAAGTCAAGAAGATAAAAGGATTAGTAAAACTTAATTTGCAAATACTTAGTATTTATAAAACTTTTAATTAAGGAGATATAAGGAATCCTACATCAACTAAATTTCCAGAAGTTTAGAAACCTATTATTGCATTGATTCTTAGTTTAAAATATAGCTTCCATCAAAATCATAGTTGGAATATTGAGATAGAAGGACATAGCCAATCCAACTAAATTTATTGACCTCTAAATTACATTTCTAAAAGACTTTCTACAAAAATTTGGTTGCAAGTGATAGAAGTGAATCATATTTATAGCATATATCATTACTAGGGATATATAAGGTAGACTAATAGGACCATCATGACATCAAATAATTTAATTCTTATAGAATATCAATTACTTAAAGGTCCAAACTATTTCTCATGGAAAAACAAAGTAAAGACCATATTGACATTTGATAAATTTAGGAAATTACTATAGGAACAAAAAATAAACTAGATTAAGATGATATAGAAATATAGAAATTCATAGAAAGTGATGCTAATGCATTGATTATAATAACCTTTTCTATCATAGATGAAATACAACCATATATCAATTCAGAAAAAAACATCTACAGAGGCCTAGAAATTCTTAGAAAAAATATTTGAAGGGAAAAATAAAGCTACTATTTTAAACGTTCAAACTCAATTAAATTCCTTAAGAATGAACAATGGTAAAAGTATAGAACTATTTATAGGGTAGAAAATATCAAAGGAAAATTATTAACAGTAGGATAAGAGGTCAAAGGTACATTTCTTGCTCAATTGACCATGAGAGGACTTCTAGATAGTTACAAGCATCTAGTTACCTCACAAATTTTATGTAAATATATTTTCTTTGAAGAGTTAGTCAATGTTCTCCAAGAATATGAGGTATAAAATATAGTTAAAGATGATATGACTACCTATGCTTTGGTGACAAAAGACAATCCAGAGGAAAATATGGCATCATCCTCAAAATGATGAAGACCTTGGAATAACAATTATTGTTAGATATGCAAAAATAAAGGGCATAGTACAAACTACTACAAATTAAATCCAAAGAATTAGAGTCAAGAAAATCAAACATCATGTGGAAATCAAAAAAATAAGATATTTCAACCAAAGTAGTATCAACCTCAAAAGCAATAGTTCTAAAGAACATATTTTTCTCAAAATCAGTACCCTCCTCAAATTGAATATCGTAGAGGAAATCATAAAGGACATATTTCCCAAAATATTCAAGAAGTTAAAGAAATGTAAGAACCTACATATGAACATGGAATAAAAGCTCTATCAACCAAGTTAGATTATTATGAAGACACTAACTACTCATGTGGATAGGAATGAGAGTACAAACTTTAGTACCAGATTGCAGATCCATATTGAAGACTAAAGTCTTCAAAAATCAAATAATGTAATACAGGGGGATGTTGGAATATATTACATCATTTGGTTCTTTACTAATGTACCTTCATGGGTACATATTTAGATTAGGATTATATTAGGAGATAAATAGTTTATTAGAGTAATTTAATAAATGCACAAGTGTTAGAATGTGCAATGATGTAAATGTGCATGTAGTCCACATGTACATGAGTCTTAGGGTTGAGTGAGAGGCAAGGAATCTATATTTCTATATAAAGGCCTCATTGTGAGTGTTTGTGAGAGGATTTTTGGAGTGCATAGGTGAGAGTAGTAGTAGTCACAATGTAGCTCCATTTTGATATCATGGAGGAGTTGTAAACTCCATGAGAGGAGCATTGTAATTTTTGTGAGCTTTCTTATATGAGCATTTCTAGAGCATTGTATCAAGTTTTCTATCATATTTTCATGCATGTTAAGTTTCCATTATCATAGTTATAATATTGCATGCTTATTTCAATACTTGTGAATGCATTTCCTTTAAGTTTAAGGCTCCAAAAGCTAATAGTGGTATCAGAGCCATGATGGATCAAAGGAAAGCCACAAGTGATCACCATTGCTATTGTTGAGTATTTGCAAACCGGACCAGCCATAGTGCGTCGTTGCATGCAAATACCATCACAATAGATTTTTTATAGAAGTAGCTCTAGGTAGAAGAATAGAAAGTAGAGAAAGCCACATGATTGATTTGGCTAGAGTTTTTCCACAGAGTTGCAAAAACTTGTGAAGACTAGAACTCAGCATTGAATCCACTAGATTGGCAATCCAACTAGTGAAGATTATTTTCTATAGAGTCATAGAATTTTTTATTATCTCTAATATTTCATTGCAAGAGAGAAAATAAGTTTTCAGGAAAACCATTGGGTTACTATCATCTAAGTTTTTCTTGTTGCAGAAAATTAACTCTCAGAAGTTGGGAAGCTTCCTACAATAGATAGAGAAGAACTCCATCTTCATTGCCTGAAGGTCGACGTTACTTTCCTCGTGCAGGGATTAATTCTTTGTTGCAGAAAAATAAGGATTGAATATTTGGAGGCCTAAGGAGAAAGGTCCCATTGAGATATTTGTAGATTGAAGACTCCTAGTTGAAATATTGAGGAGAGATCTAGTGGCCAAGGAAGCCACATTGAAGATTGCAAATCTAGGAAGGAGGTCCTAGAAAGAAGACCCCATTGAAGATTGAAGAGACTCAAGGAGAAGAGTCCTAGAAAATATTGGAGATTGGTGATCTCCATTGAAGACTAAAAACTTCACATTGAAGAAGAGGTCCATTGAAGGCCCTATTGAAGAACTTCCATATTGGAAGATTGAGCATTGAGAAGAACTAACAAAAATTCTATTGCATATTTTAGTAGCAGTAGATTCAGGAGATCCTAGAAGAAGATCTCACTATGAAACTTCCATAGTTGAATATTGAAGAGGCCAAGGAAGGTCTCATTGAAGATTTTGAAGCTGCAAGTTTGAGGACCTTGGAGAGGTCTCAAGGAGAAACAAGAAGAAGGCTTGGTGAGCCTCATTGAAGGAGTTCCTAGAAGAACTCATTGGAGAAATTACTACCAAGGGAGAAGCTAGTGATAGCTAAGGAATTGGGACAATTATCGCCATCCGAAAACAAGCCCAAAGGAGAAGGTTTGGCAAGAATATTGTCAAATCACAAGGTAGTTTGGAATAGATCTCAAGATTGATAGATTGTTTGAGGAAGAGATCTAGTTTGAAGTCAGAATTTGGCAAGAGAAAGGAGATAGAAAAACCACCAAATCTGAGATATTTGGGGGCCATCATTGAAGGGTTCTTGAGTGAACATCTCAGCTACGATTTGGGGGAGGATCCTACCAAATTTTTGGGATTCAAGGATAGTTTTTTAGTGAAGGTATTGACTGCTTTACAATCTAAAATTTTCATATTTGAGGACAAAGAAAAGGTAGCATATTTGGGCAGCATTAGTGGCTACTAAATATCAGATTTCAGAGGTACATTCTAAAGGAGCATTTAAGCCACCAAGTTATAGTATTGGGCAGCATATTAGTCAAGTATTGAAGCTACAAAAAGGTGAGCAAGTGAGCTATTTTGGATAGCCTAGAAGAGCTGCAATAACATCTACAAAAGGCAACAAATTTAAGTGACCAAATTCACTATCATCATCATCATCTACAAGGAAAAAGGTATGCAACAAAAAGGTGCAAAAATTTCATTAGTTAAGCCTTTATATCTAGATTCTCATTAAGGTTATTAAGCACCAGTTTCAAGTTTAAAGGTTGCATAAATAGGATTTGTTTCAAGTCTTCAAAAGTAGTGCAGAAGGTATCATCTACAAGGTCTAAACCTACACATAAGAGAAAAATAGAAGTTAGGTACATTTCAAGAGAAAGAAATTGATCAACATTCTATTGTTTACTCTAAACAAAAGAAGACTACAGATTACATAAAGTTAAGAAGCTTGGATAGTGAGTATTGAAGTAACCAAGCAAGGAAGGAGTTGCCAAACGTTGAAAGCAACACTCGGTTTCACCCCAACCAACATTACAAAAAGATAAGGAGAACTGGTTCAAGATCACAGGGGGGCAAATGTACACAACTTACGTTTTGCATAACAGGTTTTTGGAGCAAATAAAAAAGGCTCCAAACGTAGGGAAAGAGAGATAAGATTTTTAAAGGAGCAAGAAAACTTTAAAATAGTGGTGAAAAATTAGATTGCTACAAGCACCATTGTCTTGCCACAAGTAGCCATTAGCAAAAAGGAAAAGCACATTCAGAGTGCTGGAGAAGAAGCTCAACGTTCACCATTCTGGATAGCACCATAGCCAAATGAGCATAGCAACATCAAACCTAAAAAAATAGCAAGGTGAACATAGTATATCGACATTAGAGCAAAGTATAAATGAAAGTAGAGGAATCCATTGCATCCACATTGAAGAAACCATCTCAAAATTTGCATAGGGCCATCGTTGAAGCATCCAAATTGAAAGAACATCTTAGAAGTGCATTGGAATAGTTGAGCAAAAGCAAGGATGAATTTCTCAAGCCATATTTGGAGGTAAAGGTCATGCAAAAGTGAAAGAAGACACTTGACAAACTCTGCAAGGAAGAAAGTGCCACTTGGCACAAGGTGGAATCATTTCATAATGTTTACCACCAAGAGAAGTGCTCATACAAAGTGTAACTCCCAAAAGGAAGTGCTCCATACAAAGTGTAACATCTAGAAGAAGATTGCTACCACTTGTCATAACCTGCCAGAAGGTGTAGCACTCAAGAGGGCATCATTTATCCTAAGTTTGACCCACCTAATAACACCCAAAAATAAGAAGTAAGTGAGGCATCATACTATAATACTTCATATATGAGCACCCAGTATGGAGAAAGAAGGTAGAAGCATTGATAACAAGAGCAATCACCAAAAGGGAAGGAATCAAGCACCACATGTCATAGGCATTGGGAGGAGGTGCAATAAGAATAGTTTTCAAGAAGATAGGAAAAGACAAGTGCCACTTGGCACTTCCATTCCATAATACATCAAGGTTAAGAAGGCACCCATGTACGTAGCCATTGAAAGAGCAAAAGAGCATTGAATGCAAGTAGAAAGTCACTATTTTTGAAGAGCACATAGAGTGATAGGAAAACCAGCAAAAGGGACACTACTAACCATCGAAGGAAGATCAGATTTGAAGTGAGTTCAAGGCACATATAGTGCATGTAATAGTCAAGGATAAAGAGTGAAGTTAAAGCATATATTCAATGAGCATTCGATTGGAGAAAGGAAGACAAACTAGCTTATCTACAAGGAGGAGAAAGTGCACAAGCAAGGTGAAGAGTAACAAGAGTAATCAACCTTTGCAAACAACATACATTCCAAGCAACTTGTAAACCAGAATCAAGCATCAAGAAGGTGAGAAATATTCATAGTCATATTGCAAGTTTGATATCAAGTACATTATATACTCTAGAGATATTAGCATTAGGAGTAATAAGGTGTTAAAAGAATCTCTAGAATGCTTATTGGTTACATGAAGAAAGAAGTTAAAAGTTGAAGCATCTAAACTATTTCTATTGCTTCAAAATATTTACAAATTTTAAATTCAAGGAGATAAAAGGATTAGTAAAACTTAATTTGCAAATACTTAGTATTTCTAAAACTTCTAATTAGGGAGATATAAGGAATCCTACTTCAACTGAATTTCTAGAAGTTTAGAAACCTATTATTGCATTGAATCTTAGTTGAAGATATTGCTTGCATAAAAATTATAGTTGGAAGATTGAGATAGAAGGACATAGACAATCCAACTAAAGCTATTGAACTCTTATCTATGAAATTGCATTTCTAAAAGACTTTCTACAAAAAGTTGGTTGCAAGTGATAGAAGTGAATCATATTTATAGCATATATCATTACTAGGGAGATATAAGGTAGACTACTAGGACCATCATGACATCAAATAAGTTCATTCTTATAGAATCTCAATTACTTAAAGGTCCAAACTATTTCTCATGGAAAAATAAAGTAAAGGCCATCTTGACATTTGAGAAACTCTGGAAAATTACTATAGGAACAAAAATTAAACTAGATTCAAATGATATAGAAATCTAGAAATTCAAAGAAAGTGATGCTAAGGCATTAATGATAATAACCTTTGCTATCACAGATGAAATACAATCGTATATCAGTTCAACAAAAACATCTACAAAGGCCTGGAAATCCTTAGAGAAAATATTTGAAGGGAAAAACAAAGCTACCATTTTAAACCTTCAAACTCAATTACATTCCTTAAAAATGAACAATGGTGAAAGTATAGAGCTATTTCTAAGGAAGGTAGTAGATATCAAAGGAAAATTATTAACATTAGGAGAAGAGGTCAAAGATAAATTTCTTGTTCAAGTGACCATGAGAGGACTTCCAGATAGTTACAAGCATCTAGTTACCTCCTTGCAAATTTTAAGTAAATATATTTCCTTTGATGAGTTAGTCAATGTTCTCCAAGAATATGAGGTAGAAAATATAGTTAAATATGAGATGACTAACAATGCTTTGGTGATAAAATAAAATCCACAGGGAAATATGGCATCATCCTCAAAAGGATGAAGACCTTGGAATAATAGATATTGTCAAATATGCAGAAAGAAAGGGCACAATACAAACTACTGCAGATTCAATCCAAAGAATCAGAGTCAAGGAAATCAAACATCCTATGGAAATCAAAAAAATAAGATATTTCAACCAAAGTAGTATCAACCTCAAAAGCAATAGTTCCAAAGGACATATTCTTCTTAAAATTAGTACCCTCAACTTGAATATCATGGAGGAAATCATAAAGGACATATTACCCAAAAGATTCAAGAAGTTGAAGAAATGGAAGAACCTACAAATGAACATGGAATTAAAGCTCTATCAACCAAGATAGATTCTTATGAAGACACTAACTACTCATTTGGATAGGAAGGAGAGTACAAACTTCAGTACCAGATTGCAGATCCATATTGAAGACTAAAGTCTTCAAAAACCAAATAATGTAATATAGGGGGTGTTGGAATATATTACATCATTTGGTTCTTTACTAATGTACCTTCATGGGTACATATTTAGATTAGGATTATATTAGGAGATAAATAGTTTATTAGAATAATTTAATAAATGCACAAGTGTTAGAATGTGCAATGATGTAAATGTGCATGTAGTCCACATGTACATGAGTCTTAGGGTTGAGTGAGAGGCAAGGAATCTATATTTCTATATAAAGGCCTCATTGTGAGTGTTTGTGAGAGGATTTTTGGAGTGCATAGGTGATATTAGTAGTAGTCACAATGTAGCTCCATTTTGATATCATGGAGGAGTTGTAAACTCCATGAGAGGAGCATTGTAATTTTCGTGAGCTTTCTTATATGAGCATTTCTAGAGCATTGTATCAAGTTTTCTATCATATTTTCATGCATGTTAAGTTTTCATTTATCATAGTTATAATATTGCATGCTTATTTCAATACTTGTGAATGCATTTCCTTTTTTTTTTTTTTTTGGTAAATAAAAGTCTTCATTAATTACTAGGTTTTGTAGGTTAACCCAAAACCTATTACAATATCCAACCTTCTACTGAGATTATAGATCCTAGTCATCCTTGAAACTTTCTTACCAGAACTTGTGTTGAATCCCCTACAACACCTTACTAACAAGGCACACCCATACCTAAACATAATTGTAAACATTACTTACATTGATAGGAAATTGAAGTTTGGAACTTTGCACTTGTGAAACCTGTTGCTTGCCCATTTCCTATTCTTTGTCGAAATATTCCAAGGCTTACACCTTGTTACCTTCATTTCCAAATTGGTATGATTTAGAGGGAAACCCCATAGTTATTACCAGCTCCATGGGGAAAGAACACCCATTCATATTTCTCCTTAACGGGTAGGTTTCTTTTCATGACTAATAATGTTTTCCACTTCACGTGGCACACCTTGTGTCCATGTCACCAAACTACCAACATCAACACCTATGTTGGCTAATTTGTCAGTTGACTTGTTGGACTCATGATACATGTGATGAGCCCTCTTGTTCTATATTGCCACAAAAAGGACCCTTACTTCATGGATGACTCCCTTGATTCTCCATGGAGGTTTTTTGCCATTGGTTAACAGGTTGATGATGTTCATTGAATCACCTTCAATAATCAAGTTACCTTGAGTTGCTTGGGCTACTTGCAACCCTCTCCAAAGATCTCTAGCTTCTGCTTTGTTATTAGTTCTGATTCCCAATGGTTCAGTGAAGGCCTTGACCATATTTCCTTGATGATCCCTGATTATTCCTCTAGCTCCATCTCTTACCGAGTTCTCCTTGGCTGCACCATCAAAATTTAGTTTAAACCAACCCTGGGGAGTGGCTCCCAAGAAATCCCATTTCTAGGATTGGGCAAAGGAATGGAAGGTTTGTCCTCAATACCTAAGGCCCGAGCTAATTATTTTTATTGGGGAGGAATTGAGTGGTTCTCATCCACTAAGGTGCTAATTTTTTCTTTCGCAAAGACAATAATCCTGTTGAGGATGGTTTTTGGGTTGTGAATGGTATCCTTAAAGGCTCTATGGTTCCTTTCTAGCCAAATCTACCAGAGAAAATGATGCCAACAAATTTTCCATAGGTACTTAAGTTTTAGGCTAACAAAGGGTTGAGGCCATTGATGGAACACTTCGGATATAAGAGCAGGCTTAACCCACGAAATCCTAAAGGCTTGGAAAAGTTCATCCAAGATGGACTCCACTACCAGACACTCTAGAAACAAGTGTTGGGTTGTATCCCATCCTGCCTTGCACATGTAGCAACGGTTAGCAATAACCATACCTTTGGATAACATATTGTCCATAGTGAGGATTTTTCCTTGAATCACCAGCCATGAAAAAAGGATATTTTAGGAATTAAGCCTTTGATCCAAACCAAACTCGGTTGAAATTGTTGACCTTCCACATTGAGAAGCAAATTATAGGCAGAATTAACTGTGAAGTCACCACTTTCAGTCTCAGCCCAAACAATGTGATCTTCATCCTCTCCAGAGGGAATAATTTTCTGAGGTTAAATTTTATACAGCTGTTCAGACTTCGCTTCAAAACCCTATACTCTGATGTGTTTCCACCTATTTATATTTATATCCTGCCACATATAATTTGCAACCTTCTTCCCAATATGCTGCTCCATATGCTCTTGAATCCTAGCCATATGAGGATTCTGGGATAACTCCTCAGATCTCACCCATCGATCCTTCCAAAAGTCTATTGTTTGCCCATTTCCTAGAATCCATCTAAGACCTTTCTTGACAAGATCCCTGATCATGAGGATTGCCTTCCAAAAAGTAGACCCCCTGCTTGCCAAGTTGTCATTAAGGAAGTTCACACCTTGGAGGTATTTCCTCCTAAATATGGTAGTCCATTCATTATCGACCTTAGTCAATAACCGCCATGCTTGTATGGCTAACAGAGCTGTATTGAGATGATCAACTCTCCTCAATCCTAACCCCCCATCAGCTTTAGGTTTGCAAACCTTGTTCCAACCTACTAAATGGATCCTTTTCTTATCCTTAGTCCCTGACCAGAGAAATTTTTTTTGAAGCTGCTCAATTTTGTGATACACCTTGCTGGGAGCTCTGAACACTGATAGGAAGTAAACGAGTATACTTTGAAGTGAAGCCATAGTTAAAACTGCTTTGCCTTCTTGAGATAACAAATGTCCTTTCCAACTTGCTAGCTTTTTTTGGATCCTCTCCAGAACTATGTTCCACATTGATCCTTCAGGTTTCCCCATAAATAAGGGAAGACCTAAATAGGAGGTGGGAAGGGATGCAATCTGACATTCCATGATCCTTGCTATGCTGTTTTTCCTAGGAATGGGGGTATTGATGAAATAAAGTTTACTCTTATCAAAATTCACTTTCTATCCAGCTACTTCTTCATACATTATGATAATATTTTTAATCCTTCTTGCCTCAACCACAGAAGCCAAAGTCAGTAGCAATGTATCATCAACAAATTGCTGCTGTATCACTGGGGTAGTTAGCGACGTGGCCTTGATACCTGATATGACTCTAGCTATTGTTGTTGCCTTAATGGTTCTTCCCAAGGCCTCAACTACAATGATGAACAACATAGGACTTATGGGATATCCTTGTATTAGACCACATTTGCTTTGAAAAAAACTTGTAGTAGACCCATTAACCAAAACTAAAAAACAAGGCTTAGAAATACACTCTCTTATTAACTTGACCCATTTCATGTTGAAGCCAAATTTTAATAAAAATGCCTCTAGGAATTCCCAATTTATCCTGTCATAAGCTTTGTTCATGTCTAACTTTAAAGCCATGACTGCTTTTTTGGTATGAGTGGTTGTATGAAGAGCCTCATGAACAGTAATAACTCCATCTAAGATTGATATTCCTTGTACATAACTTCCTTGACTTGGATCAATGATAACCGGTAGAACTTTCTTCAAATGGTTGGCTAAAAATTTGGAGAAAATTTTATAGGATATATTACATAGGGTAACCGGCCTAAAGTCAGCCATATTCTTGGGGTTGGGATATTTAGGGATCAAAGCAATGAAATTTGAATTGAAACCCCTTGGAATATGATTTGAACTTTGGAACTCCTTGATTGTAGCAATAACTTCTGCTCCAACAATATCCCAACAAACTTGGAAAAACTACGATGAAAACCCATCCGGACCAGGAGCCTTGTCAGGATCCATGTTAAACAAAGCCTGCTTGATCTCTTCATCTGAAAAATCTTCTATAAGAGACTCGTTAATAATTTCATCAATGAGTTGTGGAATGAATTGAAGGAGAGAGTCCTTTGCTTGGGCATTACAGGCTCGTTCTTCACCCAATAATGGATTGAAAAAATTAATAGCATCATCCTTGATGTCCTGAATGTTTTGAGTTGAGGATCCATCCACCTTAGTTAAATTTCTAATATTATTATTGCTTCTATTGCTCAATGTGGTAACATGGAAAAATTTTGAATTAGAGTCCCCTTACTTTAGCCATAATGCCCTTGATTTCTGCCTCCAATACATCTCCTCACAAGCTAAAATATTATAAAACTCACAAAGGGTTTCCTTCTCTTCAGTCCTTGTTGCCTCATCATAGGTTCATTTTGGATTTTGCTTTTTATTATTCCCTTTAATTTTAAGGCTCCAAAATCTAATAGTGTTACAATGAATAGACCAAGCCAATTGGTCGTAAACTTGTCACACAAATGAGGTAGTAAACTTGAGGTTGATTCTCCTTGAGAACCAAATCACCCACTTAAAATTCTTGAGGATGCACTTTCTTGTTGTAGGCATGTTTGATCCTTTATTGATAGATGAGAAGATGCTCCAATGGATTAATTTTTTATTCATCAAGTAGATTCAATTGGTCTAGGTGCGCTTGTAATGCAGTGCCATCATTGATGAATTATTGCAATGATATGCATAATTATGGAATTTCAAATTCAATAGGTATGATTGCCTCGGTACCATAAACTAGTGAAAATGGCATTACCCCAATTAGCGTACGTACACTATTTCAATAAGCCCATAACACCAAGGGGAGTTATAAATGCAGATCTTTGTAGTTTCCCTTAATTACTTTCTTTAGAATGGCAATTATAGTTTTGTTGATGGCCTTAGATTACCCATTTATTTATGGATAATGAGTCAAGAAATTGTGTTGAATGTTTTACTTGTTTCAAAGTGCTCAAAAATCCTTGTTCTTGAATGAGGTGCCATTGTTGGATATAATATTTTATGGTATACCAAAATGATAGATGATATGATGGAGTATAAAATCCATGATTTGAGGTCCTGTCATACTGACGAGAGGAATCACCTTAACCCATTTTGTAAAATATTATGTGATTATACTAATGAATGTATGGTTTCCCAAAGGAGGAGATATATTTCCTACCAAATAAAGACCCCATTGTAAAAAATTCCACAAATCTTGAATTGGTTGTAACGCTTGTGATGGGACATGGGTTAGATTGGTATGATGCTGGTATTTTGAAAATTTATTGATGTATGCACAATAATCACGTTCTATGGTGGGCTAATAATAACCCATGCACAAGATACACTTTGTAATGGCTATACTAGTAAAATTACCACCATAAGTACCATCATGGGCTTGAGAGATCACCCATTTTGCCTCTTGGGATTTGAGGTAGCGAAGAATACCATCATAGCCATGATAATAGAGAATATCCCCAAAGAGAGTATAGCGAGCTATATTTTGCTTAAATTTTTATTTTTTGGTTGAGGAAAATTCTATGAGGAGGGTACCCATATTTATAAAATTCTTAATTTGCAGAAAATCTTCATTATATGGATTTATTTGGACAATGTTGACACTCCCTATTATTTGAGAATAATCTTGTTCAGTAGAAGATTGTAAAAGTGTGATGATTTTAATAAATGTGTTGCTATCGAATGGATTTTATGGAATAAGAGGTCCAAGAGAGGCCATTGTGTTAGCAAATTGATTGGATGATCAAGGTACATTATCAATTTTTTAACAATCAAAGTGCTTAAGCAGTTTATCGATAATCTATTTGTACTTCTACAAAATTGGGTCTTTGCATTGGTATATCCATTTGATTTTTTAATGATGAGCTTAGAATCACAAAAAATTCTTAATAACTTAATGCCTAATGTGATAGTAATTTGAAGTCCTAAAATTAAGGCTTCATATTTCGTATTTTTTTTGGTACAAGGGAAGTCAAGTTTGAAGGAAATGGGTATAGGAGCCCTTTGAGGTGTTAAGAACACAACTCCAACACCTCCCCATTGTTTGCATTTAGAGCCATTGAATAAAAGGATAATATCTACTTCCTCTTCTATTTCGATAGGTTCTTCTTCCTCAGTTATGTTGAACACAAAATCATCAGGTAGCTCGATTATGAGTGGTGTATCATTTGATAGTGAAATTTTTTTGAGCGGATCTATAATTACCTGATATTTGATAGATTTTTAACTAATAAATTCTAGATCAAATCCCATTAGAAGTATTATCCATTTGGATGTCTTGCTATTCATATAGGTATGACTCATCATACAACACAAAGGATTCTATTTTGCAATAATGTATGTAGTATGACCGATCATGTAGTGTCAAAGCTTCTTGGTTGCAAAGACTATTACTTAGCATATATTTTTGACATAGGTGTATCTAGCTTAATAGCTTACAAATGTATGACTAATGTAATATATAGCCTACTCTTTTTTTGATTTATTCTCTCATGCTAACATAGTTCCTAATGCAAAATCTATAGTGGATATGTAAAAATGGAAAGGTACACCTAGTTAAGGCAGTGCCAACATAGGTGGTGAAATAAGATATTATTTTATGGCATAAAACACATCTTGGCACTCTTGATTCCATTTAAAAGTGATCCTATTTTTCAATAAATTATTTAAAGGCTTGCATCTATCTAATAATTATGCTATAAAGTGATCGATCACTTGTATATTTTCTTGCAAGCTGTGTAGTTCCTTGAGATTTTTAGGGGGTGACATGTTGATGATTACTTTAGCTTTGTTTGGGGTGACTTCAATACCTTGTTTAGAGACTATGAACCCTAATTTTTTTTTTGATGTAATACCAAAGATGCACTTATTTGTGCTAAGTATCACATTATGCTCAAGTAATCAATTGAAAACTTGGCATAGAACATTGATATGCTCATGACAGAGCTTTGCTTTAGCCAAAAGATCATCTACATAGTATTCAACTATTTTATGCATTTAATCATGGAAAATATAATTCATGGCATAGTAATATGTAGCGCCTAAATTCTTAAGTCCAAATGACATGAATTTATAACAAAATATCCTCTGGGGTATTGTAAAATTTATTTTGTGTTGGTCATAAAGATTGATTTGAATCTGATTGTATCCTAAAAAATCATCCATTAGGGAGAGCGTTTCATGGTTCGTAGTAGAATCCACGAGTGTATCAATGTTTGTGAGAAGAAATTCATCGTTAGGACATGCTTTTTTGGGGTCACAAAAATATATGCAAATGTGTATCCCCCCATTATGTTTGCTAATGGGTACCATGTCTGAGACACATTTTGGGTAGTCTATGGGTTGGATAAAACCCACATCTAGCAATTTTTAAAAATATTCTTTAACCATAAAGGCTATGGTAGGATGAAGCCTCCATAGATTTTGCTTTATAGGTTTTGTGTTGGGTCTCAAAATATGATTCTGAACCACTTAATTAGGATCAAGGCCGTACATGTATTTGTATGACCATGCAAAAGTGTGCTTGTGCTTAGTAAGAAAAGTGACAAGCTCTTCATATTATTTAGAGGAAATGCTCTTTCCAAGTTTAATGATTTGTAGGTTGTCAATATCTATGCTAATGTTGACATCGTTGGTATTCTTGATGAGCATGTGGGAACCCTCCTCTAACTGATGAGGAGTGGGGATGAGGTGGATTCCATTAGCTATATTTTCAAAAATGGGTGACACAATGTCACTTTTATTGATGTTATGGATAGCAAATGAGATAGGCAATAAGGTTTGTGGAATGTATATTTTTGCTTGCTGAATCAATTGTTTGGATGGAAGGAAATCATTAGGGAATGGAATGGAGAAGATACAATCAAAATTAATGAGACTTGGATCAACATGGATGGGATTGAATGGATTTTTTGTATTGTGGAGGGGCATAAACAGGTCAATGGTGACCATGTTTATTTATGAGGAGGGACCTAGATGGTTGGGGGTAGAGCATCCAAGGACATACTCATGAGGTAGAAGTTGATACAATATCGGTGGACATGGGTTCAGTTGGCTTGGAGGTGGCTAAGGTAGTAGAGGTGGTAGATGGGCTGGTGCATTTGGGTTCTCCAATGGAAGGGGTATGGGAAAAATTGGGAGTGGAATGGGAAATAGACATAGGTAAATATCATCGTGGTCTGAGAAATGTATGAGGGGGATGATAGAGGAAGAGTCTTCTTTAGATCTATCAAAGGCAATTGAAAGTTCCCCAAGTAGCTCATCTATTTCATATTATAAGATGTTGGGTGATATGGTATGGATAGTGGTGACTTGGAAAGAGCCTTCGTTATGATCAAAGTATTCATTATCACTTTTATCCTTGAGACCAAGGGCGAGATATTGAAAATTCTCCTCAAAGAGGCCAACTAATTGATGGTGGTGATACCCTAGTCCAATTATTTCTTTAAGGAGTTGATAATGTGGTTTTTTTTTATAGATAAGATACTATAGCATTAATACCAAGTTTTACAGGTTGACCCAAAACCTTTTACAAAAATTAGCCTAGGGTTGTTGATGAACATATCCTTACTAAAGATCCTATATATGTAAAATCTACATGCCACCAAAGCCATTACATCCGGTAAGGCACATAGCCTATTATTAGAAAGAAACTTCCCATACAACATTTTGGTATACCCCGAGAAAACACACATGCATCATAATTACAAAAAAGAAACATACATGGATCCCTTCCTTGAGACAATGGAGAAACAAAAATCTGCAAACACACATAGCAGAGTATTGAAAAAAACTCCCACAAGCTCTGTATTGACAGTTACTCTTAATAATTATTTGGTAATTGATTTCTTCCATATATGACATGCTTTGGTACCACATATTGTCTTGGCTAGTCAGCATTGGATAAGTGAACCTACTGGCTAGATTTATGGTGGTGGCTATCTGGTGGTCCACGTGGCTTTGGTTTGAAGTCTTATATGTTTGTTTCTTTTCTTCCCTGTGATTGTCAACCAACCTCAAATTACTAATATGACTAGGAACCATGTTATCTAACATGTGACTATCCCCATTAGTCTTTGTGGTATTTCCAAGCAGCATCCACAAAGATTGACAACTCAGATAATTTTTATTGAGTCCAATTCAAAAAAGAGACGGGAATACTCCTAGCCTTTGAACTTACAGTGCCTTCCCTATTGGTAAATTTGACTATCATTCTTGGAATTCTTGTTGAATAAGCTTCTCAAATTCACTTGGGACACCGTGTTCCCATTTGAAAAGTCCATCACCATCAACACCCAAATTGGCTAGCTTATCAATAATTTTGTTAGCTTCTCGAAAGACATGTTGGGATTTTTTGTCCTATCTTCCCTGGAAAAGGATCCTAGCCTCTTCAACAATTGTTTTAATCCTCCAAGGAGGTGTTTTCCAATTATTGAGGAGATTTATAACATGCATAGAGTCTCCTTCTATGATCAAATTGCCTTCTAAGTCTTGAGTCATTTGAAGGCATCTCCACATAGCTCTAGCTTCAGCTTCGTTGTTCGTCCTTGTTCCCAAATGTTCAAAAAACACAAGCATCATATTCCCATTATGATCTCACACAATTCCACTAGCACCCACTCTACCAAGATTTTCCTTAGCTGCTCCATCAAAATTAAGCTTAAACCAACTTGTAGGAGGTGGAGACCACTTAACATTGGCTCTGGGGTTGACTACCCTAGGCACAGACTCATCTAACAAGGTTAAGCTTAAATATTGAGCAATCATGGTCTCCTGTAGATGAGGTTTACATCTATCAAAAGGGATAAGTTTCAAATTATCATTGGCAAAGGATAGGATCCTGGCAATGATAGTTTGATGATCATGGATAGACTCATTAAAGACTCTATGGTTCCTTTCTAACCACACCTACCAAAGATAGTGATTAAGACAAATTTTCCACATGTATCTAAGTATTTGGCTTGAAAATGGGTAAGGCCACTGGATGAAAAAATCAAGTATGGTGGCTGGTTTAACCCATAAAATATTGAAGGCTTGAAAAACCCCACTCAGGGCAGTCAAGGAAAAAGGGCACTCAAGGAAAAATGATAAATGGTCTCCCAATTAGCCCTGCACAAATAACAATGATTAGTGATACAAATACCTTTACGCATCATATTATCAATGGTTATAATTCTTCCTTGGATAACCAACCATGAAAAGACTGCAATTTTTGGAATTAAAATTTTTATCCAAACTAAGTCCTTTTGGAGGACAAAATCCTTGTCATCAAGCAAAAGCTTGTAAGCTGATTTAACAGTTAACTGCCCATTTTTCGTAGGAGCTCAGGTCACTTGATCTTCCTTGGGTCTCATGGGGATAAACTATTGCCCGAGAATGTTACAAAGATCATTTGATTTCACTTTAAATCCTTGAATCCTTATTTGTTTCCACTTCATTCTACCTTTGTGCTCAACCATATAATTGGAGACTTTTCTACCAACGAGTTATTTTGTGATATCTCTGATTCAGGCTAAGTTAGGATATTGCGTCAATGGCTCATCCTTAACCCACCTATCATTCCAACAATTTGTCCTCTCACCATTGCCTAAAACCCATATTAAACATTTTTTGATGATTTCCTTGCAATTGAGAATTGCTTTCCAAAAAGCAGAACCTTTGATTGGAACTGAGTCACTTAGAAATCCCATATTTTGAAGATACTTTCGTTTGATGATAGTTGTCCATTCATTTTATTCATTAAAAATGAGGTGACATGCCTGCTTAGCTAGTAAAGCTAAATTTTTATGAGCAATTCTCCTTAGACCTAAGCCCCCATTTTCCCTGGGTCTGCACACTTTGGTCCATCCTACAAGGTGTATCCTTTTTCTCCTCTAATCCAGTCCATAAAAATTCTTTTTAGAGTTTCTCAATTTTCTGGAAAACCTTCACAGGGCTTTGAAAATAGAGAGGAAATAGACTGGAATGCTTTGAAGAGAGGCCTTAGTGAGGGTCAATTTTCTTGCTTGAGATAGAAGATGACATTTTTGTCCAACAAGTTTTTTTTGAATTCTTTCAATAACCCTGTCCCACATTGAATCTCTCGAAGAACCAATGAAAATAGAGAGACCAAGATACGAAGTGGGGAGGTTTTCTATATCACACCCTAAAATTTTTGCAATCCTTACTTACCTTTGAATGGGGGTGTTCAAGAAATATAACTTGCTTTTACTTAAATTAACTTTCTGACTAGTAGCGTCCTCATAGAGTTGCAGGATGTATTTAATTATTTTAGCCTCAACCACTAATGCATTCATCAATATAAGGGTATCATCAATGAATTGTTGGTGAGAAACAAACCTAGTGAGAGATGTTGCCTTGATTCCCGATATTAGCCTTGAACTGCAAGAATTTTTTATGGTTCTGCCTAAAGATTCTACCACAATGATGAATAACATGGGGTTGATAGGGTCCCCCTGTTGAATTCCTCTATGACTTTGAAAGTAACCAACAATTTTTCCATTAACTATAATCGAGAACCATGCTTTAGAAATGCATTCTTTGATCAAATTAACCCATTGGTGGTGAAAACCAAACTTAAGGAGGATTTGATAATATGGTGAGTTCCTTATTCATGGTGACGTAGGCCAAATCATATCCAATGACAATATCAAAAGTACTTTAACGCAAAGGAGGGATTGAATAAGAAATTTATATCACCAAAAAATGGTGATTTGGATTGCTCCTCAAAAGGTATGTTAGAGGAACTATCAACTATAACATACACAAAACTTATTGTATTGGATGTGGGACTCATGGGAACAATGGTACCTATTTGTGGATGACTAAAATCTCTAACTGATTTGATGATAGGAGGTGTAAATGTAGTGTTGTGCACTAGGTAATAACCTATTCTAAGACTCATTGTATGAAATATGATTTGTGTAGGTTGGTATGCAGGAGAATCTCCAAAATTCTCTTTCAGATGAGGTACTATCATGGATGAAACTAGAGTGGCATATGGCATGGGTGAAGTCATGTTGGATAAGTTTGGCAGAGTTGGAGGCTCAGGTTGTGTGGAGGGTAAACTGTATTGGGATGGTGTGATGGGTGTGGAATTGATGGATGGTGGAAGGGATGCGATAGCTTACCCCTAATTGGATGAGGTTTATGGTTCTAGCACTATGGCAGGTGGAGTGCTTTGAGACTCCAACGTGTGGGAAGGTGTGGGGGCTATAGGTAATGGGGGTTTGGTAGTGACCTAGACCACTATGGATGGAGGTGGTGTGGAAATGGGTGGAATGTGTGGGTAGAAGGGGGGACCTTGTGTAGACAAGGGTTGGCTAGGATTTGAAGGATTCAACCAAGTATGATGGGGATGAATGGGTGTAGCAAATGGAGAATAGGAACTATACGAAGTAGTCAGGGTAGTGTAGTGAGTTGGATGTAGTAGGATGGGTGGCAAATGTGGGTGTATGATATGATTGGCTAAGGGGCTAGCTTTACCAATGTCAGGGTGAGGTATAGGTGTTTGGATGGAAATGGTTGCTCATACAAATTGGAAATCAGGTGCTAATACTTGAAATATTATTCATTAGTGGGGATGCAATATACATGATCCTCATGAACGTACTTGAAGCAATGGTGTAACATTGAGGGGATGCATTACATATCCCAAATCCATGGTCTTCCAAGAAAGAAATTGTATTTCATTTCTCCTTCAAGGATGTGCAATAGTGTTTGGATAATTTCTACACCTATGTGAATACGTAAAACAACCATCTCTAGTGTTGAGAACAAGGTATCATTGAAGGCCTACAAAGTGAAGGTGGTAAGTTCAAATGTTGAAGTGTGGAAGAGGTGATTATATTGATGTATGAATTGGTATTGACCAAAACTTGTTTGAAGGGCTTGTTGTGAGCTATTATGTGCAATGGAGGATCTGGTATCTCTAATGGTAAGGTTTTGATCTCATGGTCATAGAAGGTAATGGATGGCTCTATGCATATTTTGTGGTTTCCATAAAATTTTTAAAGGCATTTGGATCTTGTGTTTAAACTTCAATGGATTTTAGAATTTCCATTAATAACTCATGATGTGGGGGTGATTTTTGGATAAGATCATAAATTGAAAGCTTGGATGATACTATTTTGAGGCTCTAGGTGAGTCAATTGGTTAATGATATGATGGGTCACATAGCGTAAGGTACAACCTGCATTGGTGGAGGTGACAATGTAGAGGATTAAGGTACATTAAATACAATTTTTATTGCATTGGTCATTCAGGGTAGCGTTGGTTCCAAGTAACTATATGTATCATCCCTACAAAGTTTTGATGTTGTGGCATGCTATTAAGATGGTTCACTTGGGTAGGTGGTATGGCAAGAATGGTAAATGCAATATGGTTGGTTGTTTGTGGTAAAGGGTCCTAGTAGATGTCAAGGTTTTAAGTTTATGAGATCAAAGTATTTTCAATAGCAATAGCCCCCTTCTAAACAAGATCTTGAACCAAATTTTTGAATGTGATACAATAATTGATGTCATGACCCTTCTACCTATGGTAAACACAATATTGATATTCTTTGTAATACCTAGGTTTAGACCTATTCGAATCCTCTAGTTTTACTTCTAGTAATCTTATTGCTTGTACTTCATAAAACCTTTGAAATATAGTTGAATAAAGCTCCAAAAATGGTGTGTAATTGTGAGGGGGGCTAGCAGGATATCTGTTGTGGTTGTCTAATTGTGTTTGATTCTAAAGTTGCACGAGAGGCAATATGGCTTGGTATGTGGGCTATTGAGGTGGATGTTAACTTTATGGAGGTTTTTGAGGTGGAAGTTGACATTTTGTTTATTGGAATTGCTTAGGGTGTTTAATACCACCTAATGAACTTTATTGGGTTTGTATTTATTGTTGGAGGTACCTTTATAGTTTTTATTTGACCACTCTTTCTTCTTGAGTTTTATCTCTCCCTATTGGATCTTTATGTCTTCAATCATCTTTGCCTACAATAGAGCTTCTTTGAGTGTTCGATATTGCTAGAGTTATGACAATAGTGGCATTGAATTGGAACAAATCCTTGTAAACATTCGAGTGAGCTCTATGATGGGGAGAGGAAAGGGTAACTTTGTTATCATAGCTCTCCGTGTAGCACCATAATATAATATAGGTTCATCATAAAATTGTCAAAGATTATATAGGTCTATCAATGTTGTTTGCTTCTTGACATATAGAAAGAAGTATTCTAAAAAGAGATTGACTAATTGCTCAAAATTATAGAGACCATGTATAGGAAAATGGTTATACTAGTTTAAATCTCTTCCCCTAAGGGACAAGGGGAAGGTGTAGAGCATGAGAGCATCAATATCATTGAGGAGATAACATGCATTGATAAAATTTCTTATGTGCTCTTAGGGATCCTCCTTCCCCTTGAATTTTATCAAATTTTGGCATTTCAAATAAAGGAGGATATGGTGGTGATGGTATTTGATGGATGGATGGGAAAGTTTTGTAACTAGCCAAGTGTTAGATTTTGATACCTCGTACTGAAAAATTGCATTTGTAAAGTTCAAACCTGATATGTTAGCCATTGAAATGGGTTTGAATCAAATTGGAAAATTACATTAGATGTGTCAACTTGATATCTCAATTATGGGTATCGGTGATGTTGGGCCAACTATTGATGTGTGTATTTGTTTTATGGTGGATGTTGGGTGAAAGGTTGTTGATGTGTCAAGTGTGGTTGTTGTTGTTGGTGTTGGTGTTGAAGGGGTTGTTGTTGATGTTGTTGTAGGATAACCTATTGATGTGGATAATATTGTTGAGCGATATATTGATATTGAATCGTTTGTTGTTGATTATTGGGAGTATTTAGAAGTTGATGTTGCAAATGATGTTGTTGGTTGTAATTGGGTAGCTACTATTGATGTTGGGGTGTGGGTGGTTGTTGTTGTTGGTAGTACTATTATAATGGTGGTTGTTGATAGTATTGTTGTTATGGAGGTTACTATTGTTGGTAGTACTATTGTAGTGGTGGTTGTTGGTAGTATTGTTGTGGTGGAGATTTATGGTGTTATTGGGGTGTGGGTGGTTGTTGTTTTTGGTAGTACTACTACAATGGTGGTTGCTAATAGTACTATTATGGTAGAGTTTGTTGGTGTTGTTGTGGAGGGGGTTGTTAATTGGAGGTCTTGGCTTCAAGTAGTGTTTGGATGGTGGTAGATAAAGTTTGGTAGTATCATATGAGGCATGGGGGTTGGCTTAGTGGTGGTTGGGAGTATCTATAGGAGGGATTTTGTTGTTGCAGGGGTTTTAGCACTTGAATCGATCAAGTTGCCTAGGATGGAGACTATGAAAATAAGTTATCTTGTATAGATGTGGGGGGTGTGGCATTTGATCCTTATGATGGCAACTAAGGCTGATGATATGAGGTGGTCTGAATGGATGTAATAAAATGAGATGTTGCATTAACATGGGCCTGGGGCATCTGGTTTGGACCTATAGCTATGGAGCTTATGTTTGTTTAGGGATTAGATTCTCCAAGTGGAAATAATTCTACAGGCATACCAAATTAAGGATTTGGATCGGTCATATGGGTTGCATGGGTATAGAATTATTGTTGGGATGTGAGGGAGACTAACTAGGGTAGAATGGTTAATAGTGGTAGGTATGGATGCAATGAATTTGGTGGGGAAACAGGCCATGCATGGTTTGTATTGCATAAATATCAATGAGGGTAATGTGGTTCAAGGACTTGGGGGTCCCCTGACCGGTGACATCTGGATCTATGGTAGGGACATAACAATATGCAGTGCCCAATTTTTGTAAACGAGTGAGGGGGAGGTGAGATACTACATGTAGCTATCCAATCTATATAGGGGTGGTTGGTAGCTACACCCTGTTGGGTTAGCAGAGTGGTGGATGGATGTAAAACTTAATTGAATGGGTCCATGGTAGCTTGAGATGTAGCTTAGGATCGATCTTAACCTCGAGTCAATATCATAAGCTAGGAAATGGATGGGATATGACTATGAAGGTGTGATGGTGATGGTGTGGTGGTGTTTGGTGAACCTATTTTTTATCTATCTTCATAAACAAGTAAAATAAACAATGATGTTGATTTTATTCATTTTAGTGTGTCACTATTTAAGTTGATGTTTTTGAGATTGTTTGAAACTATTTTTTTTGTGTTTTTGAATTTTTTTTTGGATTTTAAGATGTTTTTTTTGGATTTTTTATGTGTTTTAATGTATCTTAGCCTAAAACTACTGATGGAATGATAAAATGTAAACTAATTGGGTATGTCAATGTTCACTTCTCTAAAACAAGTGGTGCAATGGTTGAAATGGATTCCTATGTGGATGGATGCGGTTGATGGTAACATATGGGGATAAATTAACATCCAAAAAAAGGTCATGTTGTCTAAGTCTTGTTATCTACTAAAATGTAGCTTTTGCGTCACACTCGAGTGTGTTCGAATATTAATGATAACTATAGGTCCATTGATTATTATACCCCATGGAAAGGGGTATCTAACCTAACCCACCCTGATATGTCCTCAAGAGAGGGGGATTCCTTGATGATGAAGTCTAGGAAACCACTCGTGGTTGCCTATGTGGTTTCTAGGGTGTGATCCAACAAATGGAGATGAATTCCACCATCGTGGTCTCAATCGATGGTTGGTGATGAAATCCAACTCATCGATGTTTACCAAAAATATGAAGTGTGTGGTGTAAATTCTTATCTTTTTATGTTTTTTTTTGTTTTTTGTTTTATATTTAAAATGCCTAATGTAGTCTCTTTCAATGCAAGGAAATAAAAGCTAACATGATATTTTTTCTTTTTCACACAATTGAAACTACACTATTGAAGACAAAAATAAGACCTAATATGCTATACAGTCCTAAAGAAAAAACAACTATTCTAGCCTAAGAAAGAATAAAGTTTACCATTTACCATAGAACATAAGAAAATCAAGTATTTCAAGTAATCTACCTACTATTTACTGCTAAATTTTACTTAGAATAGAAAGAAATTGATTCTCCTACCTGTGATCCTATGTTGTGTTGAAGACCAAAGGTAGGCAATGACTATGCATTGTGACCATCTAGGGTCAAACTATTTCTATTTGAGGTCATCCCCTATCATATGGTTGTGAACTAATATCATCTAAGGTCAGATGATTCTATCTCTATGAAATTTTTACAACCTATAAAATATGAAATACAATAGTTATCATAAACATGTAAACTGTAACAACAAAATCTAAAATATCATATAAAATTAATATAAACTTAGAATATTGCACAAATAAAAATAAGAGGGAAGGTCCCACCATGATCGCCATCTTGTAGATGATAAAATTATGCACCATTTATAACAAATGAATAAAAGTAATAAATTGGTATTAACTTGAAATATACCTTTGTCCTTTCTATTATAGTATAGACCTGTGCAGGGATGTACAAGTATTAAGGGAGCAATTCCCTTTACAAAATAACAATGGTGCAATATGCCTTTATCACTATAGCAAATGTGTGGGTAGGTTTTGCAATGACCACCACTTCATCGGGTGTGTTGGTATCATCTATGGCATCTTTACAACTAGATTCACACTCATGTCTGCTAAACCTATAGCTAGATGCTATCTAGATATCGACCATCAGGGGTCTAATGGCTCTATGTATAGATCATTTGTGTTTTAAATAGTTGTGGTTCTCAACCATCTGAAATCAAACAGTCATGCATCATGGTCTATTACTACTACAAGGATCAAGGTTTGTGGGATCGAGTAACTTCAGGTTGTTATCTAGATTTGAGTCTACTTATTGAGATCTGGTTTGTACCTGTATTCTTGCACACAAGTTTTATGAAAATTATTAGTAATACCTACTGGGCCTTTGAAGTGAGACCTAAATTTAAGAAGTGTTAAAACCAATGCAATATGTAAAATAGAAGCATGCAAGGGAAATAATATAAATTGCTCCTTACCTTCCTATGGGATGCTATTATTATTGATGTTGTAATTATGTTGCATCATGTTATGTATGTTGCTATCATGGTCAAACCATGATGTGTCAGGAAGCTTCTACGTAGGTTGGGAAACAACCATATGGGGGTCTAACGATCATAATTTGTGACTATTCGAGGTCGAACGATCATGAATTGGGGCATCTAGAAGCTATCAAAAGGTGGATTAAGGCCTATGGAGTTATATGATTGGGATCAAACATGGGATGAGGATGTTAGAGTGTAAAAACTCAAGCAACTAATGCTATGTATGCTCAGAGTTTCATTAGTTATTCAATGTAATTTCCATCCTCATGCTCCAAAAAGGAGGAGAGGTTTAATTTATAGACTTCTCAAAGGAAGGGGATAAGGAGGTGGCTCAACCAATTAACTACTATAACTAATAGTCTTCTTATTGCATTTATTTTATCATAAGGAGTTCATGCAGACAAGATTACCTCATAATTATCACTAAATATGGATGTGCATGCAAATTTGTGATGTGTGCAATATTTGGATTTTTCATCCATTGTGCATGGATAGTTAACTAGATGTGCATGGTGTCCATATGAGTTAACTAATTTTGTTAACTGAGCATGCATGTGCAATCCTTCTTATATGGAGGAAGGTGCAACTTCCAATGATCAAAGTTCACCTTTAGAAAAGGATTTTTAATTGTGCATGATCAGTATGGACGGTGGGAGGTGGAACCGTGAGTTTAAGTGGATGATGTGGCCATCAGTGATAGATGTGTAAATTTTTCCATGGGGAGGGGTAAATGGTTGTGCAACCTAGGCATTAATTAATTAATTATTTAATCAATACGTAGGTCATTAAATGTTTATTTAATATTAACTATCTTTAATTAATATTAAATGTACTAATTAATTATGATTAATTAATTAGTGTTTTAATATGCTAGATTTAGGTGTCTACACCCCTATGAGTCACTAGAACTATATTGAATTCTAACTTAACTTGGGTGGAGTAAAGCCATTTGGCCAATTTTTTGAGAGTTAGTTATGATAGAAGACTAAGTTACTCGAGGACCGAATAGGATTCCAAGCAAAAATGAAACAACAGACTCCAAAATAAAGGCACAAGCAAGCATAAGCACTCTAGTAACCAGACGTACATGGTAAGAACTGTCAAAAAATATGTGACCAAAATATTTTCTAGAATCCCAAAGCACCATAACATACTGAGCAGTCAAAATTGAAAGAGAGGTTTGGCCTAAGGACACCCTACCAAATCAAACAATTAACCCCTTCCAACTCGTAGTGGCAATCGAAGCAATGGGTAAAAGCAAAAATAAAATAACTACCATGGGAAATATCAAATAGACAAAAATAATGCACAAAAGAATGGACTTTTAGGTTTTTACCAAACTAGTACTAGTGATACTCTAATATTTTAGGAGGCCCAATTTTTATTTAGGGTTCTTGTCCTAAACCTCTTGATGAAAATACTTCAATCCTCCATTCCCCCATCCAAGGCTACTACCACTACCCCAAATCCCACATATTGTGCAAATATGTATAGTTCCTTAGAGGTATAGTATTTTCCCTAAAAGGAGGTACAACATTTAAGACACCATCATAAAACCTCTAGGGGAGTGGCCATGGACATGAGGGCAATATTGAAAAAATATTTATGTGATAAATTTTTGGCATGGGTGACAATACCTTCTCTCCAATGACAATCCAACCACCTCAAGATTATGAATGCAAAAGTATTACACCATGAGCAAGAATTTTGAAAAGGGGTAATATTGAATTCAAAATAGGGAAATCCTCCTGTATTATCTATAAATAAGTATCATTATTCTCATTGTAAATGATCAAAAACCACTTATTCTCCTAATGGGTGTTCTTATTTCATTCTCTTCTATTTCTTGTCCTATATTGAGCCTTGTGTGGCCAATTGAGGAGTTTCCAAACCTCTTTTCTCTACATGTATGGAACTTAGAGTTCATGCTAATGAGAATTAATGACTATTCATGAAATCCCTATCTTGGTTTTGGTGTGGACGTTATATTTTATTGCATGATCTCAAGGGAACTTGTGTTCCTCATGCACTATCAACAACTATGCATATGTTCACTCAACCCACTAGGGCATGGGAGGGTCCTATTAGATATTTGGCACATCACCACCCTTAGATAGACCAAGTAGTCTTTAATTCTTACAACTTTACATCTGTATTGTTTCATGTTTTCCCTGTTTTTCCTTTCTCCAAAAAATACTTAGGATATGCTAGCATAGTTGTTCAAATTAGAGCATATTACATTATTTGGGTCATATAAATGTACCTTACTTGGCGTATACTTAGGAAATTATGTTACTTTAGGGGGAAGTTATCTAGTTACTTCATGCAATGTAATAAATGCACAAGTTTCAATGTGCAAGTTGTAATGTGTAAGGTGTCCACTTGTACAACTAGATAGAGTGTCAACCGAGGAACTTCTCTTCCTATATAATGGTTATAAATGTAGAATATAGATATGGAAGTTAGAGTAACATAGTCAGTGTGTGGTATATAGGTAATAGGGTAGTGTGTGTGAGAGCTATAAGCTTAGATATCATTCATAAGCAATAGCTTATATTAAGGAGTGTCCATTTTCTCCATAGCTACTATTGTAATATTTTTACCATTTTTATTTATAGTATATTTCATTCATATAGCATATCAACTTTATTTCTTTCTGCATATTGTGATTGGTATCTACCATTGTATGTGGTATCAAAATATAAAAATGGTATTAGAGCTACAGTAGATCAAGCCACAATAGGTCTACAAGGAAACCACCATTATTATTTGATCCTAAGTTTTTTGAGAACCTGACACACCATTGGACCAATCACTGTCAAAATTTCTTAGAAGAGTCTAGGTGGTATAATTAAGGAGAGTTACAAGTGAGGACTAAAATATTAATTGTAGAAATATCGATATTGCATAGGGCTAGAGACTTTCCACAGAGTTAAAAAAAACTTATGAAGACTAGAACTCAACATTTGATCCACTAGGTTGATGAATCAACTAGTGAAGCTAAGAGATCTGGAAATACTTACCTAAAAGTTTTCTTTTTGTAAGGAATTAATACTCAGATGGTTGGGATACCTCATACAATAGAAAGCTAGGAGATATCAACTTCATTACCCAAATTTTGGAGTGCCTTCATAGTGGAAAGATTAGTTGTTACAGATAGGAGAATACTTTAGAAGAATCTTTGAGAAAAGAATCATGGTGAAGTCTGGAGATAAGAGATTTCCATTGATATATTTAAGAACTTCACAAGAATAAAAGACCATAGAATCCTTGATACAAAAGAAAAGGCCATAAAAGCCTTGATCCCAAAGAAAAGGCCATAGAAACCTTGATCTAGAATAAAATACCATAGAAGCCTTAATCAAGAGGAAAAGGCCACAAAAGCCTTGATATTGAAGAATAGGCCATGGAAGCCTTGATATTGAAGAACAAGCTATATAAGCCTTGATATTGAATATCAGGCCATAAAATCCTTGATAATAAAATAGGCCACATATGCCTTTTATCTTGATAAATATTTTAGAGGAGAGGATATAATTTTTTTTTTTGAATTTACATGGTGAAATCGGTAGCCGCCATGAATCCGGGCAGGTTGTCTAGCTTTTTATGGCCGCCACAGTATTCTATGCTATCTACCCTAGAAGCTGCCACATAGATCTTCATGCAGTCCGCCCCTATAACCACCATGCCACAATCATTTTAAACCTTTTATGCCACTGAAATCACCAGGAAAGGGACAAGCGTTCAGTCCGACGAGGCCCGAGATTTGAACCTTGGACCTTCACCCCCCTTATGGGGTTTGGATGAACCAATTGGTATACACCTCAGACCTGAGGAGAGGATATAATTTAGAAGTAGATTTTGGTACTAATATTTTTTTGTTGTAGGTAAAGGTGATCTAGTAAGTTGAAGAATCTTCCTACAAAAACTTTAGGAATAAAAACCTCTTCAAAATCAATCCAGTACCTAAAGAAAAAGAGATCGATAGGAGATCTCATTGAAGAAATTCAAGGATAGGAAGAAGAAGAAGGACTAGGAGAGTCCTGCTCGTATATGAAAGCAACATAATTAGATATCCAGGAGAAGATATCAACACCAACACTTACAGAAGCATAATTTTGAAGATAAGATCTCTAGGAAGACCAAAAAAGCTACAAGATCAAAGACCTTGACAAGGTCTTGTCCAGCATCTAGTAAAATGTTAGGAGAACCTTGCTAAATAAATCCTTAAAGGAGAACTTATTGGAGAAATCCACTACCAAGGATAAGCCCCTGATAGTCAAGGACTTGGGATAATTGTTGCCATTCGACAAAAATCTTGAGATGAGGAGAATTTGGTAAGGAATGCAAAATATGAGTAGAATAAGAATCCAATGAAGAACTTAAAACATTCAAAATATTGAGAAGAAGATCCTGCTTGAAGTCTAAATTTGACAAGAAGACTTGAAGGTAGAATATGCTTATCAAATCCAAGAGATTTTAAGATTATTTTTGAGTGGTATTTTCACACACTTGTGAAAGTACACTCTCCTTTAGGATTTGGACTCCAAATCCCCTCTTGCAAAGAAGTCAAACAAACAACTTCTCCAAGGTCTTCGCTGTATTAGCATTTGCAACTGAGTATTAGTAATATCAAATAAAGATATTCAATTAAAATGCTTGGAACACCTTAGTGATTGCAAGTAACTGTAAACAAGGGGCAATGTTGGTTTATTTCACCATGAAAATTTAGTGATTGTTCATTATTTTACTTTTTTTTTAGATTTTGTAATTTTTAAATATTTATTTTAACTAAGTTGAACCTTATGGAAAAATAAAATAAAATGAAAAGAAATGCAGAAAATTAAAAATTGAACACGTTCAGTCTGATGCTATCCTATTTCGACAAAACCGAAGATATGAGGTTTTCATGCATGCAACCTAACTTATTGGACCTGCAAAACAAGCACAATCCGGATAAGCTAAGTGCTGGCTCCTAAGGATTTGAATGAGGTTTTTAGATTTAAGCATTTGCATGCAGAAACCAAGAAAATACTTGCATCAACTACATTTACAAGCCTAAAATTTGAAACGGGAAAATAGACATTTAATCTTGCATGCAAGAAATGACTCTTTTCTTGCCCATAAAATGCAAATTTTTAAAAAATTCTGCATTAAAAATATGTCCTATTACAATAGCAGCATCTCTGGTTTTTCTCAAAACCAGCAAAATGGGAAGAAAAACACTCCACAACAGGCTCAGAACGGCTAATCACCCTCAACTCTACAACCGCGCTCGCAGCGGTTTCCCACCTCTTTATCAATCTGTGCCTTTGCTTTTATACTTTCTGGTATGGTTCTCTACTTTGCTTTGCGGTGCTTCATTTCACCTCCTAGATTGTATCATTTCGTATTCCTCGCATTTTCATTTGCTTTTGAATTTATGTTTAATGCTGAAACGTTTGATATTCTATATGAATGTAATGTTTCTGTCGCCCCTACACTTTTATGCCACATGTTTCATGCTTCTCTGCATGTTTCGTAACTGCCCCCTGTAAATCACGACCAAAAATAGCATATCGCGACGCTTTTCTGCATGCAGCTTTGCTCTTCTACCTACATTGCAAAAATGAGACATGTCGCAAAATCACAACGTTTTTCTGCCAATAGCCTTGCCTGCCTTCATGCACAGCGAAAATGAGACATGTCGCGAAATAGTGACATTTTTATGCTATCGGGCTATGCAGATGCAACTTGTCACGAAATCGTGATGTTTTTCTCTATCACTGGGTTTTGTTGCATTTAGCCACGAAAATGCGACATGTCGCGATATCGTGACAACTTTTCATTCCGTACACTTTGGCTGCTTTCTGTCGTGAAATCGTGATGTTTTTCATTTGGAACTGTCTTGCGGCTTTTTGTCGTGAAGTCGCAACGCTTTTCTATTTTGGGCTGCTCTTGCTGTATTTGGTAGCAAAAACATGACATGTCATGAAATCGTGACATATTTTCCTTTCGTACCATTTTGCTGCTTGGAGCCATGAAAACGTGACCTGTCGTGAAATCATGACATTTTTTTGCTTCGTACCCCTTTGCTGCTTCCTATCATGAAATCGCGACGCTTTTCATCTTTGGCATGTCTTGCTGCTTCAGGTCGTGAAAATGTGACATGTCACGATATCACGACAACTTTAGTGCCTTGCCCTGTTTGATTGGTTTGATTGCAATTTTGTGACATGTCACGATTTCGTGACAATTTTCCATTCTATCTTTCTCTCTCCTCTTTGGACCACGATTTCAAAGCACGTCGCGAAATCGTGACAATTTTTGATCAACACCTCTTCTTGCTTTCCTGGGTCGTGAAAGCTTGACATGTCACGATATCACGATGTTTTTTCATTTCTGGCCACGACGGAGCAACATGTCGTGGAATCGCGACAACTTTCATTTCTGGGCAGTGACGGAGCGACATGTCACGATATCGCTACAACTTTTATTTTTCGGCCGCGAGGGAGCAACATGTCGTGATATCGCGACACTTTTTCATTTTTGGCCACGACGGAGCAACATGTCGCGATATCGCGACACTTTTCATTTTTGGCCGCGACGGAGCAACATGTCGCGATATCGCGACACTTTTTCATTTTTGTGCAATTTTGTTTTTTTCTTGATTTTTAGCATCTGGGTCACTGAGGTCTTCTTTGAAAGCATGCAAAAAATGTGGGTCCCCAATTTTGGGGTGTGTTGTGGATCAGCCACAACAATTACCTCCTACAGCAAGAGATCACTACTTCAAAGATACAAACTTCTCCAAATATATAATAGAAGGATATTACAAGAGGAGATCAAAGTCACAAAATCCTAGGATCATGAAAGAAAGTTTGACATCATAAATTTGGTGGAGTTGTTCAAAATAATCTATAAAGAGCTGCAAGATCCTATTCAAGCTAGAAACTTGGTGATCTTAGGCACCAAGATCTACATCCTATACAAAAGTAGAAAATGAGCTTATCATTAGTTGGATTACTTATAAGATTTATTAAAACACCCTCATCCTGATTAAAGTTGAAAAAAGGAGATTTGTATTACAGTATTCAAGTGTGCAAAAATAAATATTCTTTTTAAGGTTCATTTGCATATTAGGAGTTGATTAGATTTCATATTTTTAATAATCTATCAACTAGCCTATTATCTACTTTGGAAAGCAAAATAAAACTATCTCCTAATATCTTACTTGTAAGAAATTTACAAAATAAATCTTGAAGGTTCATTTGGGATTATTCTTGATTAGTTGCAGTGAATTGATTAAGTGCATTTTCTTGAGAGTAGATTGGAGTGATAAGGTGTAATCTATTTATGCATTAACATTAGAATTTGTTAGATTAATTTGCACTATTATTACTCTCAAAAGAAATTAGCTTTGTGCTTTGAAAGAAAGGCTACAAAATCTAGTTTAGATCAAGTTTCTAAAGACACTCTTAAAGCACAAAAACCTACAACTCATAGTGGTCAATAGAAACCATTGAAATTTATTAGTACAAGCAAATAAAAACTAACCAAAAAGAAGCTTTGAATATTGATATTTGGTGAGTCTCAAATCCAAACCACTTAGGGTTAGTGCAACTAAAATAAAGCTTCTATTCTACAGTAATTACAAGGCTTGGATTCACCATAAATCATCCAAATAAAAGGTTAAGGAGTCTAGCCAAAGAGACATCCTTAAAAACCTCATTTTGCACTCATTAATCTACTACAAAAATAAAATTTCATACCTGCATAAGAGTGCAAGAAAAATTGCAATAAAAAGGTTCTATATACATGTAAAGGTTACATGGTATTGCACTTCTACAATACATAAAATGCAAGGAAAGGAGCAGATTTAAAGGTGCCATAATAGGCACAACAGGTATAATAAGAAAGATAGCAAAAGGAAGGGCCAAAGGAGGGGCCAAAAAATTGAGTGCTCTCCAAAATCGAAAGGGCATTCTCTCCAAGATTGAACCTGCAAACAAATGAATATTTTACATAAATTATAGCAAGCCTTCAAAGGCTATTTACATAAATCATAGCAAGGAGAAGAATCTATGTACGTAAAATAAAAGTATAGATTATATTTAGCATTCAGACGCATCAAGCTTCACCTCTATCATCATGAACAGGGAGCGCAACGAAGGTATAAGCATATAAAATAAAAGTGGATGCTACATTGGGAATAACATCAACAAAGGGTAGCAAGAGAGCTACCTCATTCTCATCAAAAGCTCCAAGGTGGCTCACAAATTACCTATAGAAGAAAATATGTTGCTTGCTATTCAAGAAACCAAAACAAGCTAAGGAGGAATACGTTCGAAGGAGTTATGATCTCCTTCTTGGAGGCATTACGTAGAAAATACCATACAAAAGGACTGAGTACCACTTGGTATATTATTCCCTCATGGCTATAATATCTCTAGCACTCAAGATATGAACACTAAGAGCACTCAAAGCAATGTGAATATGTTACAAAGGAGTAATGGTTGGTAGAGAAGCATTATAAGAAGAAGTGGCAGCGCTCCCAAGAAATGAAGTACCACTTGTCCATCAATGACTACCCTTATATGTAGCATAGAGAGAGTGAAGGGAAAGCATTCATGTCTGACATCCACAAAGTGTGTGAAGAGCAAGCGCAATCCATTCAATCTATTTCTAAGTACAACATAGAATAAGGAGAGCATAGGAGCATTTAAGACTCCATTAAATAAGGGTAGCATCTACTCTCCAAGCATTGAAGAGAAAGCCCGAAAACCATGCCACACTTAGTCATTTATACTCATAAAGTCAAGAACTTCTGAAAGGGTACGTAAAGGACTATCATATTTTAGTCAAAAGCAATGCCATTCAAGTGTGAATTCAAGGGGCTAAGGTAAGAAATATATCTCATTAATATTTATTTCAAACATAGGAGATATAAGGTTATATTTTAAAATATTATTTTTAAGGTTGAGAAATCAAAATATATAGGAGATAGCTTACCAAAAATCAAAATACTATTTTTAAACTAACCTAGGAGATATAAGGCCTTCTACTTAGGTTGAACAGTTTAATACTTTGTAAATATTATTCTTTTCTAATTTTCCAAATTTGGGAGTCATAAGGTCTACTACTATAAATTGATTTATTGGAAATTAGAATAATTAAAATCAAATCTCAAAGTTCCATTATAATAGGTTTATCAAAATTATATAAAGGTTGGAAATTATAATATTTACTTGTCTCAAATCCTCTCAAATAGAGACAAAATATCCAATATTAAAACCTCTTGAAATATAGAAAAAGTGCTTAGTTTAATAGGAGAAATAAGGACAATAGAAGTTTATTTTAGCATTTACAAAACTTAACAAAATCAACCAAGATTGAAATATAACTTACAAAAGCACTTTATATCTTCTCCAAAACATACTAGGGAGTCATAAGGTATTCTATAAAACTTGGTAATATCAAAATCTATTGTTTATCAAGTTGTAAATCCATTTAGCAATATATAAGCTATCTACGAAACCTAATAATACTTATGAGTACTCATTCTCATTACTAGGGAGACATAAGGAAGCCCAAAAGAATAAAATATTAATATAGATTTTATCAAATCACCTTATATACTTCTATCAGAGATCATATATCCTATTAGGGAGCCATAAAAATGTCTACTTTCCAAAATACTACAAATATCAATAAAGAGAAAGTCAGTGCCATAAATATTGGGATCATGAATCTTCTCTTAAAATTATAAATAATTATAGATCTAACTTCTAAAATAATCCATAGTGAAGCCTTAGAAGATAACTTTGACACTATAGAATGCTATCTTCAAACTCATCTCAATGAAGCTATTGGCAATGGAGAAAATGCTATTACATTTTCCTTAGATCTTGTGAACATATTATATATAGCTTTACTCACATATAAGCACTTCAAGAATGAAAATGTAGAACAAAAGGAATTGATAAAACTACTAAAAAAGAAGATATAACTAAGTGAATCATATCTAGAAAAGTTTTTTCAATCCTCATGCATAATTGATACTTCAAGTTCTACTAAATCAAAATATTATCATGATGCACTAAGTTATTGTTCATAAGCATCTATACAGACTAAATATAAGAAAGGAGAATCATCCATGCAAGAACTAGGTAGTAGCACAACCACCTATGAAAATGCAGAGACTGAGTTCAAAGGCAAATCTAAGGAAGAAGGAGATGAACCCAATGAAGGAGGAATACAGTGAAAGGTCAGCTAAAATAAGGGTCCACAACTTTAGTATATATTTGCATCATATGAATATTGAAGCAACTAATGAAGAAGCCAAATATCATTTTGAAGAAATATATGCAATTCAAAGCCATCAGATGGAAGAAGATCCACATTGAAGACTAAATTATTCAATATCCAAATACTGTAATACAAGGGGGTTTTATAAATAGAGCATATTACATTATTTGGGTCATGTAAATGTACCTTACTTGGTGCATACTTAGGACATTAGGTTAATTTAGGGGGAAGTTATCTAGTTACTTCATGCAATGTAATAAATGCATAAGTGTCAATGTGCAAGCTGTAATGTGCAAGGTGTCCACTTGTACAACTAGATAGAGTATTGGCCAAGGAACTTATCTTCCTATATAATGACCATAGATGTAGAATATAGATATAGAAGTCATAGCAACATAGTTAGTGTGTGGTAGATATGTAGTAGGGTAGTGTGTGTGTGAGCTATAAGCTTAGAGCTCATTCATGGAGCAATAGCTTATATTATGGAGTTTCCATTTCCTCCCTAGCTACTATTGTAATATTTTTACTATTTCTATTTATAGCATATTTCAATAATATCGTAGATCTCCTTTATTTCTTTATGCATTTTGTGATTGGTATCTCCCATTGTATGTGGTATCAAAATCTAACAATAGTGTTGGGAGAGATGAGTTCCAAAGATCACATCCAAAATCAAGGAGCTAGCATTCTGTAAAAAATCCTAGATTTCATTCAATGGGAGCCACATCACATGCTCCCTTTGACTTCCTAGAACTAGCATCCCCATCATGAGACATTGGACATTATATAAACTTTCTCAAGGCCATGGGTTGGACTACAACCATGGAGGGTCACGATGCTTGGGGGTTAAAGGGATCACACCTAGCCCTCAACACCTACCATCTAGGGCTCCACTACATAAACACTATTTATATATGCCACATCACCACCACCATATATACCCTTTCCAATAATATCACTACTAGCCAATACATTAGTACAACTAGATTTATGGCACACTCTCATTAATTCCACTTTATTTTCCTCCATCACCATAGAATTCACTTCACCTACTCTACCTTCCACTTTCACACATCCACCTTGTCCACCATTCAAAGCTAGGAAACTCCTATTTTAGGCAATAATTCCTACCTCCCCAACTCAAGGGGTTGAGTCTTTAGGGGTATCTTCTCAAACCATCATGATCACTAGGCTAACCATAACATTTGCACAAAAAATAGTATGTAAAACTGAAGAGATATATCACACTAAAGAAATTTATGTCCTTGATATTCAATAGAATACATAAAGGAAATAATATAATAAACTCAAGAAAAATACCTCTAAGGCTTCTATATTTATTTACTCATATTTGGTAATAAGAGGGAACAAATTTACCCAGGTGTTGTAGGTGAGTTGTAGAGGAGAGGGCAATCCTCCAAAGGAGGTCCCAGGTTCAAATATCCACCCTACCAAAAATATGAATTGGGTATCTAAAATTGAATTGATAATGTTGGTGCGGGCAGGGTCGGGTGTGACTCCTGGGTGACTTTGATGGTGTAGAACCCCCTTTTTGTGGTCTCTCAGACCAAGGCAGCTTTGAAAGGGGTTTTTCGCTTAAGAAAAAAAAAAGACGGAACAAATTCTATATAGTATAGGCCATCAAATATGATCCTTCTAAAGTAACAATAGTTCTTGCCAACTTAACTACCAAAGTGTTTAATATAGACCTAAATAGGATGGACACATATCAAATGGTCCAACTCAAAAACTAGATCACACTTGGCACATACATAAATTTTAGCTACCTAGTAGTTGAGGACAAACCAATCCAAAGGATGAATAGGAAGCTTGAAGCAAAAGTGATATAGCTAAAAAAGTAAAGAGACCACCTTCAGCAAGAGAATGAAGCTCTAAGAGGATATATTTTAGAAAAATATTAGCTAAAAAATCATATCAAGGACCTTAAATCCTAACTTGCTAAAGTTGAAAAGAATCAATGACAAATAGAAAACCTTATTGAACAACCCATAGAGGGGTAGAATTATATTGAACAACTCCAAGGGGTTTTAAAAGTAAAAGATAAATAGATTGTGGAGTTGATAACCTCAAAATTGTGAAGATAATTGTAGACCCCAATGCAATACATGATATCCAATGAGTCAAGTCCCTTCTAGACAAGATCAAGGGAGAAGTAAAGAATCTTATAAGTACTTTCAGCTAGCTTCCTTTGTAGAATAGATTCTAAAAGAGGTAGGGGAAATGATTAAGCAAGTAGAATAATAACTATCTATAAAGAGTGAATACTAGGAGGTTCCTAAACTCCTCTCCTTTATGATAGTATCATAGGCATAGCAACTTGGTATGGACCAAAATGACCTAGTCAAAAAAAGAAAAAGATCTTGAGTGTCTAGAAAAACCTCCAAGTTGCAAAGATAACCTAGCATCAATGAAGGTCCAAGCATAGGAAGTGAAAAAATAAATTAGGAACTAATTACTATAAAAATTCTTGATATTTTATGAATATCCTAGATGATGATATCATTGGTGCTATGTTTGAATAAGAAAAAGGCTAATCTTATCAAGGAGATGCAGTTGAAACCTACAAAAATCTAGAGTCAATATATCCAAGCTTTAAGAGCTAACTAGAAAATACGATAAATTGTTGGAAAATACATGTAAAGACCTAATAGAAGTAGTGGACCTTATCTTGATCTAGTTTACTAGTGGAAAAGAGTGAAAACAAATTATTGGGATCAAAATTTTGAAGACTCCATGCCCAAGGATAAATGCATGATTTGGGATCTTACACCAATAAAAATTAGCACCTAATGAAATCATTAGTAATATAGTACATCTATACTACCTTATGATTCTTAAATTCTAAAGGAGCATGAATAAAAACAATTAGATACCAAATGCCTTAAAAAACCTCCCAAAATGTGTCTAAGTCTAGCATTGATACCAATTTTCTTATACAAGAGGTCAATTAGCTCTAGGGATAGATCCATTAGAAATATTGACCAGTTGGATTAAAGGATCAATTTTCTCAAAAACAATAGTGATTCACTTGTAAATAAAAGTAATTCACTTGCAAAAGTGAGTGATTTGCTTGCTAACTAGAGCAAATTGCTCGATAGGTCACAAGGAGGTAAATTTGAAGATGTGAATCTTAAGGAAAATATTTTGAAAGCAACATTTTAGCATATAGTGGCATACTAAGTAATTTTTAAAGCTTTCTAAGCCTATTAGAGGTATAATTAGAAACATGCAATATTTTATGGTGAATCATTTTGCTAAATATGTCCCCAAACCTTTACTTTTATTGAGTAATTGCTTTTCACCCTAGGTAAATTAGGGGTAAAATATTACCATATATATGAGCTTAGGGATCCATTGTATTAATTTTTTAGCCATGAAAATCTAGAGCTACACCCTATAAAACCCAAATTAAACTTTAACCTAATGAGGTTATAATAAATTGGCAAGTCATTATTAATTCCATTTATGGCACTACTCTTTTGGTTTGCTAAGTGTGAGGTGATTATGACATTTCCCTTTTACCTCATCTTGTTATTTTCTTATAAATTTTATATCTAGTTAATTTATGGACATTAATTTTATTCAAATTATCATGTGTTGATTGATCACATAGTTTTCTCGCTATGATTTAAACTTATTTTATTTTTAATCACTTACAACCTTAAACCTTCATGTATTTTTATTTCTATACTTTACTTTTGGCACTTAATCTAACTTTAATCTTCATATAAGTTAGTGTAAGCTAGCATAGGAGTATTTTGTAAGGACGTTGGGGATCCAACATAAATTTAGAGGTTGGAAGAATCTATTGGAAATCCCCTCCAACTTTGTTGAAACTAGAATTGAGGTACACATTTTAAATAAGAAGTCAAGATGATTCCTCAATCTAACAAAACCCTAGGTAAATTTGGTTTATGAGGATCTCAATAGATTTAGTAGATTTTCTTTAGGAGAAATATTTATCGATAGGTTAATTTGTTCCTCTTATTAGCACTCAATCCTCTTTTATTTTTCTAGCTAGATGGATGTCCTAGTTTCAGGATTGAGTTCTTCAAGGTTTTTTTGAAAGCATTATTTGTATTTTATACTTTTTTTAAAAATCCATTTTCTTTTCTATTTTCACTTCTTGTGCCCAATAGAAACATATATGATAGGATAGATAGCTTATCCATCATGAAGGAATATGTTGGACATTTTGAGCAGTTGTCATTGATGTCCAAAATTAGTTGTCATTGATGTCAAGGTGCCAGGTGATAGCTCAGCTCAAGTGCAAGTGGAAGTTTAATGAAATTCATGATGGGTTTAAATATCTATATTTTACACCCAAGAGAATGGGTCAAAAGATGGTTTAATTCTCCCAAGGAAGCAATTTATCCAAGGCATCAAAAGGATATAATATTATAATAATTGTTATTATAATATTAAAGTGATATGGTGAAAACCCCAAATAAAATATTTATAATTTTCATTATAATATTTTATAAATCAAAGTGGGTTTTATAAAGTTTAATTATATTTCATAAACCCAAAGTTGGGTTTGGAGGCAAAGGCATTCGAAGCACCTTATAAAATTATTAAACCTTCGCCGACGTCATGGAAGGAGAGTCTTTGGAAGTGCCGACGTTCTCCAAGGAGTGGAGAAAGCAAATATAAATACCTTGCCCAAAGGGCATAAACATTATCCTTGCTCGAATTATTAATTGGCATGCAAAAAGGAAGAAGAGCTCATGAGATTTAGATTTTTGTGTACAGTGAACAGTTTAAAAAGGGAAGCATTAATTGTTCGAAGGCCAACTAGGCAGCATGGCCTAGTGGCGAGTGGGCAAGTGCAAAAATGTTTGTTTGCAAGAGAGCCTGCATTCGAAATGCGGTGGCTGCATTGGAGATCATGTTGATTGAAAGGTGCCCAAGGTGCACATTGTTTTTGCCAAGGGCAAAGGGAGCACGACTTGAAGCACATGGTGCTTCGTTGGTTTCAAACGAGCATGTAGCTCATGCGGAATTTGAGGCCATGGTTAAGGCGCACATCATGGGCATAGTTGAGGGTTCGATTCCCCCCAAATGCAAGGTAAATATTTTTGATTAAAACTTTTATTATCTGCCTAAAGTTGGAGGTATAAGGGTGTTTAAGGTTTTATGATTATTTGCCTATGTTGGAGTTATAAGGGTTGTTAAGTGAAAATTTAGAAGGATTAATTATTGGATAAGTGGTGGTATTTGAGTATTGTTATTAGGAGTAATAAGGAGGTTTTTATTTTAATTGTTTATTAAAGTCTTAATTAATATATTGATATATTGGAGAATTAAGACTATTGAGCATTGATTTTATTTTAATAAGGGTTTTTCTATTAAATAAGATTATGGTGAATATTATTTTTAAGTTGGAGTGATAAGGTGTAATTTTGATATCATTTTGTATTGTGTTTTATTGAAGTCTTCTAACCCTTATTGAGATTGGCAAAGAAGTAATTGTGAGTGTGGCAGATTTGTGAGATCAACTCCTTGTCAAGCAAAAAGGTATGGGCAAATTCTTCCTTGGTTGAGTTGATTGATTGGCTTACTAGAAAATAAAGTTTGGAGTGAAAAGGATTTGATTAGGGTTTCCTTTTCGAAAGTGCTTGAGTTAATGCTTCAAGGTTTTCTGGAATTAAGAGTTGTGATTAAAACCTTGTTTGATAAGCATAGTTGTTGAAGCCATTGGTTGTGTGAAGAACTTGAGTTAGGGTTTTGAAAAGATCATGAGTATCATTGTTATATGAAGATTGTTTTATAAGCATTGTTGTTGAAGTGAGTTATTGTGCAAAGAACTTGAACTAGGGTTTTTGAAAAGAACATGAGTATCATTGTTATGTGAGATTTGTTGTTGAGCATTGTTGGAAATATTTTGAGTTGGTTGATATATGCTTGGACTAGGGTTTGTGAGAAAGGGGAGTTTCATTAAGCAATTGGTTGAGTTGAGTTGGTTGAGCCTAGTCAAGTGGTTGTATGAAGTGATTGTTCAAGTTCCATAAAACAAACTATTCTACATTCTGATTTGAGTTGTGAAAGTGATTGAGCATTGAGTATAGAACATATTGAGTCTCTAACAATTCTCTTTATGCTTCTATGAGAGCCTAAATTCTCTTTATGCTTCTATGAGATTGAGCAAATTTTGAAAGTGATTGTGCATTGAGAGTAGAACATATTGAGTCTCTAACAATTCTCTTTATGCTTCTATGAGATTGGACAAGTTCTATGTGTGGACTTGTTAAGCATATTTGAGGTAAGTCTTTGAGAAGACTTGTGGACTAATTTTGTGTGAGATTTTGGTTAAGTTCTAGAGAGGACTTATTGAGAATATTGGGACAAGTTCTATGTGAGCTTGTTGAGCAGATTTGGATAGGTTCTGAGTGGACCTATTGAGCAGATTTGAACAAGTTTTGAGTGGACCTATTGAGCAGATTTGAGAAAGTTTTGAGTGGACTTGTTGAGCATATTTGAGCAGGTTCTGAGTGGACTTATTGAGCATATTTGAGTAGGTTTAGTGGACTATGTTTAGTGCATATTTGAGTGGACTTGTTGAGCAGATTTGTGCTAGATCGACTGGACTATGTTTAGTATATATTTGAGTGGACTTATTGAGCAGATTTGTGCTAGATTGATTAGACTATGTTTAGTGTATATTTGAGTGGACTTGTTGAGAGATTTGTGCTAGATCGACTGGACTATGTTTAGTGCATATTTGAGTGGACTTGTTGAGCATATTTGTGCTAGATCGACTAGATTGTGTTTAGTATAGATTTGAGATAGAGCTTTGGAGGTGACAGAGCAGAGAGGATAGTAGTCTCTAGTGGATAGAGATCCATCAGCCAGGGTAGTGAGGATAGGTCTTCTAAGTGGGGACAAGAGTCTTCAGTGGAGAGAGATCCACAAGCTAGTGTAGTGGAGGTAGTAGTCTTCTAGAGGATCACCAGCCAGAGTAGAGGAGGAGTTCTCCTATGGATAGAGATCCATGAACTTGATTTAGGGGATCGATATCTCCTTTGGATAGAGGTCCATAAACATTGTAATAGGGAAGGATTCCCAAGAGATTGATTGAGAAATATTTAGTGAAATATTTTCTCCGTGGAGTAGCCCACATTGGGTGAACCACGTAAAATTGGTGTCTCATGTGTGTGTGATGTTTTGTGCATTTCTTTGGTTTTTGCTATTGATATTGCCATTGATATATTGCATAATATTGATTGTGATAAGAAAAGTAAAAAGTGGTCTTATACTATTCACCCCCCTCTCAGTATAAGCTTGTGTTCTTCAATTGGTATCAAAGTTGGTTCCTTCAAAAAAGGTTTAATAGCTTGAAGGAAGATCTTACAAGAACACAAATGGTAAAGAAAGGCAAAAGTAGAACCATGAGACACAAGAAGAAAAGAACACACATGGTCATGAAAGAAAAGGAAGATGAATTCAATATTGTTGTTTTGGGAGGAAGAATGGAAATATATTCAAGAGATGAATCAAGCAATGGAGAAACAACTAGGTTGATAAATTTGTGTACCATATGTAGGAATACAGGTCACCATGCAACTTATTGTCCACAAGAGGGTGAAGAATGTTTTGTTTGTGGTCAACTCGGTCATGATGCAGGTTATTGCAATGGGTTCAGTAGTGGTGAATATGAAGATGATATTTTTGGAAATGAAATCCTAGAGGTTGGTTCAAGAAAGGATAACAGGGACAATCAAAATAGGTATGAAGAAAAAACTCTACTTTCAATATTAGAAGAAAATGCTCCTATAGAAGAAGAAAGAAGAGGAAGATTCAGAAAAATAAAAGGAGGAAGCCACTCTTAAGGAACTTGTTGAATTGAAAAGAGAGAATTTAGAATTGAAGGCTCAAATACAAGAAGATGAGAAATGTAAGACAAAGCTTCTACAAGATCTCTCTGACTTGAGAGATAAGGTTGAAAAGGCAAGAAGAGTTGAAGAAGGTATGATTGAAAAGTCAAAGGTAAAAAGGATAGAATGTGAAAGACTTATGGTTACTCTTGAAGAATTAAAAAGGGAGAACTCAGGATTAAAATTTCAAGCTCAAGAAGATGAGAAAGCAAAAGCAAAGTTTCTACAGGACCTCACCAACTTCAAAATCAAGGTTGAAGAGGCAAAAAAGATTGAAGAAGGTATGGCTGAAAAATTAAAGGTAAAATATCTAGAGTGTGAAAGATTAGAACATGAGATAGTTTCACTAAGGATGGAAGTAAAAGGTTCTAAGGACAAGCTACACAAGTTTGAGGAAAATTCAAAGACTTTAGACAGGATTATCAATGCACAAAGGTCATCAGTCACCATAACAGGACTTAGTTCTAAAGAAGAAAGATAGGATCACATGAACAGGGAATCAAAAAGATACATGCATCAAAAGAAAAGCAAGGATGGACAAAGCAGACAAGGAAATAAGTTCTTTCAAAGGCAAAAGAGAAGCTACTATGCGGATAATGCAAGTAAGTATTCAAGTGATAGTGATGCTAGTTTTTTAGACAATGATAGAGATGAAGTCCTATTTATGATTGAAGAAAAAGAACCAGTTAAGAAAAAGACTCCAGTTATTCTCAAGTGTTTTAGATGTGGTAACTTTGGACATCTTGAAGATGATTGTACAAGGGATGGTTATAGTTTTAGTGATGATGAATATGAGAATGCACTTGAAGGACCAGATGAAAATCTTCTAATGGCTTTAGAAGAAGAAGTAAGTGATCCTATAGAAGATAAGCCAAAAGAGAGTAAAGATATGGACAAAGGTAAACAAATAGAGGATTATTTAGAAGAGAATGGTTATGATCTCAAGGGAGAACTTATCTATGCCCTTGACACCATAAATAAGGTAAGGAAGCAACACTCTAAACTTGAAATTCAGTTTCAAGAATGTGATGAAGAGAGAAGATTGCTTATAGAGGATTTAGAAAAATCAAAGGCTAAGGCAAAAAGGTTCAAAGATAAGTTAGAAGCAAATATCTTGGAATGTGAGAAGTTAGCACAAGAAGTGGCACTACTAAAATAAGATTTAGAGGACTCCAAGATCAAGATGAAAGGATTCAAGAATAGCTCAAAGATTATGGATAAGTTCGATCAAGGTACAAAGAAGGTCAACAAACAAAATAGGTCTTGGTTTTGAACAAAATCAAAAGAAACAGGAAGGAGAGTCAACTTCAAGTTTTGGAGGAGAAGAAACCTCAGATGAAGATACTTCAGAAGAAGATAGTGTAAAAGAAAGTGAGACATCAGAGGATGGGTTGGACAATAGAGAATTCAACAAAAATAGGAACAATGCACAAAGAAGATACAGATGGAACAACAATCAGAATAGGAGACCAATGAGGTCAAGACAAGGAAGCTTCAATGGAAGATGCTTTTCATGTCATAAGTTTGGGCACATGGCTTCACAATGCAGGACACATGAAAGATATGAATATGGGAATATACAACTTTTTCATGGGTATTGTTACTCATGTAATCAGTTTGGTCACAAGGCATTGAATTGCAGGGTTCATGACAGAAGAAGATATGGCTTCACTAGGAGAAATCCTAAGACATTTGCACCTCCAAGGAATAATAACATTAAGTGTTATAAGTGCAATAATGATGGTCATACAACAAAGTGGTGTAGAGCAGACATTCCAGAGATAGGTATGAATAGGAACTTGAACATAAATAGAGAACATGAATAGGAATATGGATGTGAACAAGAAGAATAGGAACAAGAATGATGACATGGACAGGAACATAGACACAGATAGAAATAGTCAGAGGATTCAAAAAATTTAGAAAAGAAGAGAAGAGGATAAAGGTAAAGAACAATGCTTTATGGGAGTAGAAATACTCCCACCCCAGAATTAACCACCTTAATAGAAGGTGGGGGAGGGGCTAAGCTAAGAGGCTCATTCTTAGCCCCGAGCCCCAAAGGTGACCCTTTGCCATTGATGTCAAAGGGGAGAGATATTTGAGTATAGGGGAGAGATTTGATATTTGAGAGAGCATTGAGCCAGGGGGAGCAGCACAGAAGAAGAAGTCAAGCTTTCAGTAAAAAGAATTTGGGTTGCCATCAATGACAAAGGGGGAGATTGTTGGACATTTTGAGCAGTTGTCATTGATGTCCAAAATTAGTTGTCATTGATGTCAAGGTGCCAGGTGATAGCTCAGCTCAAGTGCAAGTGGAAGTTTAATGAAATTCATGATGGGTTTAAATATCTATATTTTACACCCAAGAGAATGGGTCAAAATATGGTTTAATTTCCCAAGGAAGCAATTTATCCAAGGCATCAAAAGGATATAATATTATAATAATTGTTATTATAATATTAAAGTGATATGGTGAAAACCCCAAATAAAATATTTATAATTTTCATTATAATATTTTATAAATCAAAGTGGGTTTTATAAAGTTTAATTATATTTCATAAACCCAAAGTTGGGTTTGGAGGCAAAGGCATTCGAAGCACCTTATAAAGTTATTAAACCTTCACCGACGTCATGGAAGGAGAGTCTTTGGAAGCACCGATGTTCTCCAAGGAGTGGAGAAAGCAAATATAAATACCTTGCCCAAAGGGCATAAACATTATCCTTGCTCGAATTATTAATTGGCATGCGAAAAGGAAGAAGAGCTCGTGAGATTTTGATTTTTGTGTACAACGAATAGTTTAAAAAGGGAAGCATTAATTTTTCGAAGGCCAACCAGGCAGCGTGGCCTAGTGGCGAGTGGGCAAGTGCGAAAATATTTGTTTGCAAGAGAGCCTGCGTTCGAAACATGGTGGCTGCATTGGAGATCATGTTGATTGAAAGGTGCCCAAGGTGCACATGTTGTTTTTGCCAAGGGCAGAGGGAGCACTACTTGAAGCACGTGGTGCTTCGTTGGTTTCAAACGAGCACGTAGCTCGTGCGGCATTTGAGGCCACGGTTAAGGCACACGTCATGGGCATAGTTGAGGGTTCGATTCCCCCCGAATGCAAGGTAAATATTTTTGATTAAAACTTTTATTATCTGCCTAAATTTTGAGGTATAAGGGTGTTTAAGGTTTTATGATTATTTGCCTATGTTGGAGTTATAAGGGTTGTTAAGTGAAAATTTAGAAGGATTAATTATTGGATAAGTGGTGGTATTTGAGTATTGTTATTAGGAGTAATAAGGAGGTTTTTATTTTAATTGCTTATTAAAGTCTTAATTAATATATTGATATATTGGAGAATTAAGACTATTGAGCATTGATTTTATTTTAATAAGGGTTTTTCTATTAAAGAAGATTATGGTGAATATTATTTTTAAGTTGGAGTGATAAGGTGTAATTTTGATATCATTTTGTATTGTGTTTTGTTGAGGAAATTATTATCTTCTAACCCTTATTGAGATTGGCAAAGAAGTAATTGTGAGTGTGGCAGATTTGTGAGATCAACTCCTTGTCAAGCAAAAAGGTATGGGCAAATTCTTCCTTGGTTGAGTTGATTGATTGGCTTACTAAAAAATAAAGTTTGGAGTGAAAAGGATTTGATTAGGGTTTCCTTTTCAAAAGTGCTTGAGTTAATGCTTCAAGGTTTTTTGGAATTAAGAGTTGTGATTAAAACCTTGTTTGATAAGCATAGTTGTTGAAGCCATTGGTTGTGTGAAGAACTTGAGTTAGGGTTTTGCAAAGATCATGAGTATCATTGTTATATGAAGATTGTTTTATAAGCATTGTTGTTGAAGTGAGTTATTGTGCAAAGAACTTGAACTAGGGTTTTTGAAAAGAACATGAGTATCATTGTTATGTGAGATTTGTTGTTGAGCATTGTTGGAAATATTTTGAGTTGGTTGATATATGCTTGGACTAGGGTTTGTGAGAAAGGGGAGTTTCATTAAGAAATTGGTTGAGTTGAGTTGGTTGAGCCTAGTCAAGTGGTTGTATGAAGTGATTGTTCAAGTTCCATAAAATAAACTATTCTATATTCTGATTTGAGTTGTGAAAGTGATTGAGCATTGAGTATAGAACATATTGAGTCTCTAAAAATTCTCTTTATGCTTCTATGATTATGATGATTGAGAAAATTTTAGAAAGTGATTGTGCATTGAGTGTAGAACATATTGAGTCTCTAACAATTCTCTTTATGCTTCTATGAGATTGGACAAGTTCTATGTGTGGACTTGTTAAGCAGATTTGAGGTAAGTCTTTGAGAAGACTTGTGGACTAATTTTGTGTGAGATATTTGCAAGGTTAAGTTATAGAGAGGACTTATTGAGAATATTGGGACAAGTTCTATGTGAGCTTGTTGAGCATATTTGGATAGGTTCTAAGTGGACTTGTTGAGAATATTTGAGCAAGTTTTGAGTGGACCTATTGAGCATATTTGAGCAGGTTCTGAGTGGACTTGTTGAGCATATTTGAGCAAGTTCTGAGTGGACTTGTTGAGCAGATTTGAGCTAGACTGACTGGACTATGTTTGGAAATATTTGAGTGGACTTATTGAGCATATTTGTGCTAGAATGACTGGACTGTGTTTAGTGCAGATTTGAGTGGACTTGTTGAGCAGATTTGTGCTAGATTGATTGGACTATGTTTAGTGCAGATTTGAGTGGACTTGTTGAGCATATTTGTGCTAGACCGACTGGACTATGTTTAGTGCAGATTTGAGTGGACTTGTTGAGCAGATTTGTGCTAGACCGACTGGACTATGTTTAGTACAGATTTGAGATAGAGCTTTGGAGGTGACAAAGCAGAGAGGATAGTAGTCTCCAGTGGATAGAGATCCATCAGCCAAGGTAGTGAGGATAGGTCTTCTAAGTGGGGACAAGAGTCTTCAGTGGAGAGAGATCCACAAGCCAGTGCAGTGGAGGCAGTAGTCTTCTAGAGGATCACCAGCCAGAGCAGAGGAGAAGGAGTTCTCCTATGGATAGAGATCCACAAACTAGATTTAGGGGATCGATATCTCCTTTGGACAGAGGTCCATAAACATTGTAATTGGGAAAGGATTCCCAAGAGATTGATTGAGAAAATTTTAGTGAAATATTTTCTTCGTGGATGTAGCCCACATTGGGTGAACCACGTAAAATTGGTGTCTCATGTGTGTGTGATGTTTTGTGCACTGCTTTGGTTTCTGTTGATATTGCCATTGATATATTGCATAATATTGATTGTGATAAGAAAAGTAAAAAGTGGTCTTATACTTGTTCACCCCCCTCTCAGTATAAGCTTGTGTTCTTCAGAATAAAATAAGAGGGTAAAAATATTTACATAGACTTCCATTCTTGACAAAGACCTCCTAGTATTTTGAAAAAGTTTCTAAAATGGTATAACAACTTTTTTGTTGCATACACATAAGAGAATGTCTTGATTTATTAGGTTTTATATAAAGGTTATGTAGGAAAAAGTATGGTAAATATGAATGAATTGTCAATGTTTCTAGATTCTTTACAAAACTTTAGGGGGTCCCAGTTTAGCACTTTTGCTCATTCTACTTCTAGGAAATATATTTTCAAATTCAAAAAATATATATATTTTTCCTTTGAATTTAAAAATTCAATTTTTTAGAAATACAAAATGCCAAGAAATATTCCTTGACATTGTGGGTGCATAACTTAATGTGCACATATATGCATCTTTATAACACTTTATTACATAACATGCATGCAAAAGGGGTTGTTTGATTGCCTTGGTTTATTTAGATATAATTATTTACACTTATCTCTCAAGGGGAACATTGGGTATAATGGCTAGCTTATCCCACTATAGGACATTGGATGGAGGAAGAGGTCATGAGTTTAAATCACCCTTATACCAAAAGTTTTTAATTGATAATGACGTTAGTACGATGTAGACCAATTACATGGCAAGGAATGATGACATAGTAGTATGTGATGATGTTTTTCTATATGGTGAAAGAAGAGATTTTGAAAGGGTCCCTAAAAATTTTACAAAAGGAGCATCATCCTACTTTTAGAAGGACTAAAGTAGAAAGTGAAACAAATAGTAATCAACTTTGAACCAACTTTGAGCACCCCAATAAGGGAAGAACTATAATAGTCTTGACTAAATACAACCAAAGTTCAGACACCTAAATCATGTCATATTGATAAGACTACTTATATGGACTCCCTGAAGGCCATATGACCCAATTTGGGTAGCCCTAGGGCTAAAATAGTGGTTTTCACCACTCAAAAAAAGATAATTCCATTTGAAACTCTCACTGTCCCTCAAAGGGATGGTCTCCAAAGGCTATCTCACCAATAGATAGCCTCCAATAAAGGTCGTATCACCAAGAAACGACCCCTAGTCAAGGTTGTATCACCAAGGGATGGCCCCTAGTCAAGGCCATCCCACCCCGAGATGGTCACGCCAGGATCAGAGTCAAAAAAGGGAGTGGCCAGTCAAACTTGCACATGCACTAGCGAGCATTACATAAGCCAAAAAAGCAAAAGGCATGCACTAATAAATTTCATGGGATTTCATAAAGAAGCATGCAAACCACCTCTCCAAATTTTCATGCTAAGGGTTTATGCCATTAATAGGTTCCTTTTAAGGAATCTATATATTGGCATTCACCCTCATTTGAAAATATACCAAGTTTTAGAGTTTTCAAGCAATGAAGTTGTGTCAAAATTTAACCACACACCCTTAAGCTTTTGAATTCTTCTCATCATAGAAGCTATGTCGTTGGATAATTCCAAAGGTTGAAGGCCATACCCACATTCATTTTGCAATCACATATTCCAACTTTGAAGACTAATACAAACCCATATAACCGCTCTTGCAAAGTGCATCAATCTATCGATCAAACCACAGATCGAACCCAGGAGTCACCTCACATCAATCTCAAGAAAAGGATTTATAGGTTAGTGGTTCTCGCTTAGATATGACCTGTAGATATGACCATCCCACTCAGAGGTAGCCTCCAGGTATAGTCATCCCACACAGAGATGGCCTCTAGGTCAATGATCTATTTTCTTTATTTCTTGTTTTGATGAGTTTTAGAAGCATTTCTATTCATCATATTAGCATAGTTAGATTTTTTTAAGTATTTATTCATCATAATTTAGTTATTTATCACTTTTACTTATCATTTCATCCACACATGCTATTAACCCTTTTTGTGTTCCTTGTGTGCAGATTATAGGTTTTTGTGCAAGGAAGGAGGAATGCAAGAGTTTGATATTATCACCCCTTATAGATGTCATAAAGAAACCCTCTACAGGATGGTTCATGGATTTGAGAAGACTGCATAGTGCATTGAAACTATTTTAGAGAGGTTTAAACCCTTGTATCATGCATTTAGTATATCACACTATTGAACTCCCTAAAGGGGACGTGATTATAATCCATTTTGATAAAAACAAACTATCATTAATAAAAGGGATCCGATTTATTATCTTTTCTTGTTTTATCATAGTGTATTATATTGTATGCTTTTAGTGTTAATTTAGTGTTATCATTATTCCTTTATTGTTCATTAGTTTTTAAGCATTTTAGTGGCGATCACGGTGGGGCCTAGTCCTTGATTTTTATTCATTTGACTAATTACTAGCTATTTTTCTATTTGCAAGTTATAGGCTTGACCATTTTCTACAGAGATCATCCCTATTCAATGATTGTCTGACCCTAATATGACCTTATTCTATGATCATATGACCCTAATATGGCCTTGTTCTATGACCGTGGTGGCCCTTGAAGCCATTTTGACCTGAGATGATCATACAAATTCCCCCTTGTCAACCCCATTTTAGATGCTCACCATTATACAAAACTCATGTGAATGGGAAATACTCAACTACAACACCATACACCTTGGATGAGAAGGCAAAAAAGGAAATAGCTAGAAAATCATCAAACATAGGCTTTCATGATAAGTACATATATTCTGAATTACTATATTTAGAGATTAGATAGAGAAAATAATTAGTGTAGGGCTTCTATCTATGATCATATCTGGTCCAAATGACCCCTATCTACTGTTGAGCAAGGTGCAGCAACAATATTGTCATTGTTGTCAACACAGTCAAATAGATCTGTTGATGCAGTGGATAGGAAGTTCAAAAACTATTCAGATGCAGAAGACAGGAGGTCAAAATTTATTCAGAGTATGTACAATGATTTTCCAAGAAGACCGAAGTGGCCCATATGCAAAAGATCAAAGAAAAAAGACAAGTAAGAAAAGTGTCGCGATATCGCGACATATATAGCAGGCAAGAAAAACTATCATGATTTCGTGACATGTTGGAAGAGAGAAAAATTAGGAAAAACTATCGTGATTTCGTGACATGTTGGAAGAGAGAAAAAAAAAGAAAAACTGTCACTATTTCGTGACATGTTGGAAGAGAGAGAAAAATCAAGAAAACTGTCATGATTTCGCAACATGTTGGAAGAGAAAAAGGCAAGTGGAAAAACTGTCACGATTTTGCAACATGTTGGAAGAGAAAAAGGCAAGTGGAAAAACTGTCATGATTTCGTGACATGTTGGAAGAGAAAGAGAAAGGGAAAAAGTGTCGCAATTTCACGACAAGTTCGAAGAAAGAGAACAAGTAAGAAAAGTGTCACGATTTTGCAACATGTCACATTTTCGTGACTAAAATAGGAGAGAGAAAGTAAGTTTGAAAAGTGTCGTGATATCGTGACATGTCGCATTTTTGTGACAAAAGAAAGAGAGGAAGCGTACGAAAGCAGAACTGTCATGATTTCATGACAAAAGCAAAAAGCAAGACTTCGAAGCAGAAGTGTCATGATTTTATGACAAAAGCAAAGAAGTAAAGTACGAAAGCAGAAGTGTCACGATTTCATGACAAAAGTAGAGAAGAAGACTTTGAAGGCAGAAGTGTCACAATTTCATGACAAAATCAAAGAAGCTAAGTATAGAAGCAGAAGTATTGTGATTTCACGATAAAAGCTAAGTTGAAGACTACGGAGGCAGAAATGTTGCAATATCGTGACAAAAGCAAAGTCAAAGTCTATGGAAGCAGAAGTGTCATGATATCACGAAAAAAGTAAATACAAAGTATACGGAGGTAGAAATTTCACGATATCATGACAAAAGAAAAGATGAAGTCTACGAAGGCAAAAATTTCATGATATCACGACAAAAGAATAGAGAAAGCGTACAGAGGTGAAAGTGTCGTGATATCACGACATGTATTTTCATGGCAACAGCAACAAAAGAAGCTACAAAGGTAGAAATGTCACGATTTCATGACAGGTCATAAATGTGCAAGTCAAGAAGGAGAACCCAACTGAAATGAGAAGTATGATAGTGGATCGACATCACTATGACATTTACAGGGGCAGTTATAGAGTGATTTCATACCGCTAAAATACGAAGAGTGATCAAAAGTTAGTATGGTGGTTACAGGGTCTATCCAGAATGAAATCATCAAGCGATGGATAAATCAAACATCTTCTTGAGTTGAAGCCAACGAAGACCGATGACAATCGACTAAAATTAGGGTTTACAGTTGTTATGAAAGCCGACTAAGATTAGGATTTACAACCGACTAAGATTAAGGTTTTTATCATAAAAAATATTGTTATAAAAGGAGGGATGTTTGGAGAATTGATAACATGGTCGAATGTGTGTGAAATACAGTCATTGTGCATAGAGAGCAAGTCATGTCAAATCATGCTAAGTGCAAAATTTGCAAAGAGAGCAGAGTGCACAAAAGGGAGAAGACGATCGTGAAGTTTGACTGTAACAAAGCAGAGTGTGCAAAGTGATTGCACAGAGAGAGCAGAGTGCATAGAGAACGCAAAGGTGAAGAAGACCAGTCAAGGTCTTACAAAAGCAAAGGTATCTTACTGTTAAACTTATAGATTCAAATTGAAGTCCAAGTTATAGCTTGGCATCAGGGTTTGGTGATCCTTTCTATTGGTGTAGATAAATAAGGGGTTGGTGCTCCTTTCTATTGGTGTAGATAAATAAGGGGTTGGTGTTCCTTTCTGTTGGTGTAGATAAATAAGGGGTTTGTGCTCCTTTCTATTGGTGTAGATAAATAAGGGGTTGGTGCTCCTTTCTGTTGGTGTAGATAAATAAGGGTTGGTGCTCCTTACAGTGGGTGCTGGTAAATTGATTGTAAAGTTGGTGCTTTGCAAAGGCTGGATTTGGATGGTAGTCCAAGCAATAAATTTTTTAGGAGTAGCCACATTGGTGAACCTTGTTAAATCTTGTTTTGTGTGATGCTCTTTTGTTATACTTGTTGTATCTAGTAATAAGTTTTAATTGTTGTGGTATTAAGAGCTATAAATTTAAGTTTATAGAGCTACATTGATTCACCCCCCTCTCAGTGTCATTGTAAGACTAAAAATTGGTATCAAAGCTAAGTTCCTGTACAAGCTTAACTGGATAGGGTGATATTGGAAGTAACACAATGGCAGGTGGTGAAGGCTTCTCATCAAATAAAGCACCATTGTTTGATGGATCTAATTACATATTTTGGAGAATCAAGATGCAGACATATCTCTGTGCTTTGGGATATGACATCTGGGATTCAGTAGTTAGTGGATACACAATACCCATCACTCCTCCAAAAGAGGCTAACAAAAAGAAACTGTTTGAAAATAACTCAAAAGCAAAGAATGATATCATGTGCAGATTAGCAGACAGTGAACTAGTAAAGATCATGAGCTATAAAATGGCAAAATAAATATGGGACAAACTGAGGAGTATTCATGAAGGAGATGATAAGATCAAGGAGGCCAAGTTACAGACACATCGAGCTCAGTTCAAAGCATTAAATATGAATGACGATGAAACATTGAGGCATATATGCTGAGAGTTAATGGAATCATTAATGTGATCAGAGGACTCGATGAGGATATCGAAGACTCTGTCATCATGAAAAAGGTATTAAGATCTCTTCCTCAAAGGTTTGATTCTAAAGTCTCAACGATAGAAGAAGCTAAAAATCTAAATTATTTTAGTATAGATGAGATGTATGGTTCTTTGACTGCATATGAGATGAGGATAGGAAGATCTAAACCCACAAACAAAGAAGCGGCTTTTAAAGCCCTTAAAAATAAAAATGCAAAACAAGAGTCTAAGGAAGAAGAGACATCAGATGAAATGGAAGCAAACTTTGTTAGAAAACTAAAAAGGGGAAAAGGAAAATACAAAGGAAAGCTACCGTTTAAATTTTTCAACTATGGAGGCATTGGGAATTTTGCGACTAAATGTCCACTTAATGAGAAGAACAAAAATGATGAAGGATCACACCAAGAAAGAAGTGACTGGAAGAAGAAAATGAATTTTAGAAAAGGCAACTTCAAGAAGAAAATTTTCATCTCCAAGAATTCCAGTTCAATAGAAGACAGCTCCGGTGAGGATTCTAAAGAGGAAAAAGGTGAAGCTCTTTTCATGGAATTTGAAGAAGTAAAATCAGAAGAGGAAGGAGTGAACTTTGAAGTATGTGGTGAAAACCCTAAGGCTGAAGTAGATCTAGAAGGTGAGTTGATCTCTGCACTTGAAAAGTGAAAAATAGAGAGGAAAAATAATAAGAAAATTTCAAAAAAGCTTGAGGATGCAAATGAAATCATAACCAGTATGAAAGTACATATAGAAGAATACAAAAAAATATTTGAAGATCTCGAAGTACAAATTACCATGAAAATAGATTATTACTGCAAACTAGAAGAAGAGAATGTTGGTTTACGGACGCAGATAGAAGAGATGAATCACAAAATTAGTTGTTATCACAAACACGAAGAAAGTTATATGAAGTTGGATAATATTATAAATGACCAAAGGCCTGCAGGCATCAAATTTGGTCTAGGTTTCATCGAAGGAGAATCATCAAATAGATCAAAGGCCAGAAATGTAGAATCCATAAAGAATGAAGATAAGAAACATGTTGATCAAAGAAAAACATCTCATGCAAAAGAAAGCAATAATGCCAGGCATGAAAGGAGAATTGAAAATGATGGATTCACCAATGTCACACATCAAAGAAGAAGAAGACCTATGGCTCCTACGGTAACATGGCAAAGACCATCACCCAGGTTTAATTATCCCTTTTCTGGTTTTTGTTTTAAATGCAATGGCTATGGACATAAAATCTTAGACTGTAAATATAATGTAAGACCAAGGAATTTCATCAGTAGAAATGCTTTTTCTCCTCTGATGAATTATACAGTAGAATGTTATAACTATCATAATTTTGGGCACATTGCAAGAAATTGTAGAAGTACATTTGTATCAAATCAGTTTCAAGGAAGAAAATTTCAACCAAATAGGATGATACAAAATAGAAAACTTCTTGAAAAATATGCACAAGCTATTGATAAGGGAAAGGCAAAACAAGAGCCCAAAACTACTATCAAAATGGAGTGGAAAGAAAAAGAGTGACTTAAGGAAGAAAAGGAATCCTTAATCGTACAAACAACATTTAAAGCACAAAATAAATATGTACCATGGATACTTGATAGTGGATGCTCCAGTCATATGACAGATGACAAATAAAAATTTGAAAAGTTACAGAAATATGAAGGTGGTTCAGTAAAGTTTGGAAATAATGATGGAGCTAAGATAGTTGGCAAATGTTCAGTTAAAATTAATGATGAAAAAATTAAGTCAGAAGAAGTCTTGTTTGTGGATGGTTTGAAACATAACTTGTTGAGCGTAAGTTAGATTTGTGATAAAGGTCATGAAGTAGTTTTTAAGAAGTAGGGTTGTGAAGTCAGAAAAACAAGGGAAAATTTATAGCAACTGGATCAAGGACATCTGGAAACCTGTACACGCTCTCAGAGACTTTAGAAGGAGCTTGTTTTATTGGATAGGAAGAAGAAAATTGGTTGTGGCATAAGAGACTCGGTCATATCAGTTTTGATAATCTAGTAAAAATCAACTCAAAAAGGGCAAGTGAGAGATATTCCCACCATCAAGAAACCTGCACATTTGTGCTTCATGCCAAAAGGGGAAGCAAACTAGAGTCACATTCAAAACAAAAGAGTACTACACAAGCAAACCTTTGGAACTAATACACACTGATTTATGTGGACCCATGAGAACACAAAGAATAAATGGTGACAAATATTTTATGTTGTGCATTGATGACTATTCTAGAATGACATGAATATTTTTCTTGAAGCATAAATCAGAAGCTTTTGAAATGTTCAAGACTTTCAAAAACCAAGTTGAGAATGAAACAAGAAAGAGGATCAAATTTTTAAGATCAGATAGAGGAGGAGAATTCATTTTAGAGGAGTTTATAGAGTACTATGAAAAATACGATATTAGAAGACAATTTTTAGCAGCCAGGACACCTCAGCAGAATGGAGTGGTAGAAAGAAAGAACAAGACAGTGCAAGAAATGGCACGAACTATGTTGGCTAAAAGTAGAGTAGCAGACATATTTTGGAAAGAAGTAGTCCATACTACAGTGTATATCCAAAATAGGTACATTCTAAGAACACATGAAAGCAAAACTTCTTATGAGTTGTGGTTCGATAAAAGGGCAACAACAAAATACCTCAAAGTTTTTTGCAGCAAGTGCTACATCAAAAGAACTGAAGATAATCTTGGTAAGTTTGAAGATAGAGCGGATGAAGGTATTTTTGTTGGTTATTCATCAAAAAACAAAGCTTACAAATGCTACAACAAGAGGCTAAAGAAAATTGTGAACAAGTGCCGATGTTAAATTTGATGAAGGTAGAGAACGAGTAATTAGCTATGAAAAGAACTACCCAATTTATGAAGAGGTTATTGAAGGAGATGAGGAAAATGAAATGGAAAAGATACAAAAAATTGACTCAGATGATTTAAGTTGTGATTCGAAGTGGAAGAAAATAAGAAATTCAAAACAGGCAGCTAGCAGAAAAGTCATCCTAGAGAGCAAATAATTGGAGACCCCAAAGTTGGTGTTCAAACAAGAAGAAGAGTAGTAAGTAACTACTCTCTATTATCCAGCATTGATCCCAAAAATGTTGTTGACGCAAGCAAAGATGAAAGTTGGATGAAGGCAATAAATGAAAAATTAGATCATATTGAGAAAAATGAAACTTGGGAGTTAGTACCTAGACCTGCAAATAAAAATATAATCGGGACTAAATGGATTTTTCGAAACAAATTGAATGAATACGAACAGGTAGTCAGAAATAAAGCAAGATTGGTATGTAAGGGTTATGCACAAGTTGAAGGTATTGACTTTGAGGAAACTTTTGCACCAATAGCTAGACTAGAGGCAATTAAAATGTTTCTAGCTTTAGCAGTCTACAAGAATTTCAAAGTTTATCAAATGGATGTGAAATCAACGTTTTTGAATGGAAAACTTGAAGAAGAGGTTTATATTGAGCAACCAGATGGTTTCCAACTTGGTGATGATACCAAATTGGTTTGCAAGTTGAATAAAGCATTATATGGCTTAAAACAGGCACCCCGAGCATGGTATGCAAGGCTAGACAACTATCTCACTCAACAAGGGTTTAAGAAAGGTATGGTGGATAATAATTTGTATGTCAAAACAAAAAATGGGCATCTTATTATTATTTTTATATACGTAGATGATATCATATTTGGCAACAGCAAAGATGAGTCGTGTAAAGATTTAGCAAATAAGATGCAAAAATAATTTGAAATGTCAATGATTGGTGAACTTTCGTATTTCCTCAGGTTGCAAGTTAATCAAAATAAGAAGGGCATATTTATTTCTCAAGTTAAATATGTGAAAGAGATGTTAAAAAAGTTCACAATGGAGGATTGTAATCCAGTTAGCACTCCCATGATGACAGGTTGCAAGTTGATCAAGGATGACAAATCTCCACCTGTTGATCAAACCATGTACGGATCTATGATTGGGAGCTTACTGTACCTGACAGCTACCAGACCAGATATTTTACAAGCAGTATGCATGGTAGCATGATTTTAGGCTAATCCTAAGGAGACTCATGTGACAGTAGTGAAGAGGATTCTTCGATACCTCAAGGGTACTATGGAGTATGGGTTATGGTATCCGAAAGGTAAATACTTCACCCTTATTTTGTATTTAGATGCATATTGGGTAGGAGGTGTCGATGAAAGAAAGAGTACCAGTGGAGGTGCATTCTATCTTGGAGACAGATTGGTTGCATGGCACAGTAAGAAACAAGAGTCAGTTTCTTTATCGGCAACAGAGGTAGAATATATTATAGCGACAACATGTTGTACACAGGTATTGTGGATGAAACAAACCCTAAAAGATCTTGGTATTAGCTTCAGTGAGCCAATATCAGTTAAGTGTGATAACACCAGTGCCATTAATATTTCCAAGAATCCGGTTATGCATTCATGCACAAAACACATTGCTATCAAGTATCACTTTTTGAAGGAGAAAGTTGCGAAAGGTGAGGTTAAGTTAGATTTTGTTCCAACTATAGAGCAAGTAGCAGATATCTTCACAAAACCATTGCCTAAGGAAGTTTTTGTGTACCTTCACAATAAATTGGGAGTGGTCACACTTCCCAAGAATTGACTAGCTACAGGGATCACATTCTTAGGGGGAACATTTAAGTATTTGATTATCTTTTTGCTCATGTTCATGATTTTTGCTAAGTGTAATAAATTTTGCTTGAGAATGTTGTGCATGGACTCGGGGGAGTCTGCATGAGCCCTTTGGTATTATTGTCAAAGAGGGAGAAGAGTTACAGGAAATTGCACATGTGTTGCCAAAAATTCCAAAGGGGGAGATTGTTGAGCAAGGTGCAGCAATAGTATTGTCATTGTTGTCAACACGATCAGATAGATCTATTGATGCAGTGGACGGGAAGTTCAAAAGCTATTCGGATGCGGGAAGATAGGAGTTCAAAGGTTATTCAGAGTATGTACAATGATTTTCCAAGAAGACCGAAGTGGCCCATATGCAAAAGATCAAAGAAAAAATACAAGTAAGAAAAGTGTCACAATATCACGACATATACAAAAAGCAAGAAAAACTGTTGCGATTTCGCGACATGTTGGAAGAGAGAAAAAACAAGAAAAACTGTCACGATTTCATGACATGTTGGAAGAGAGATAAAAAGCAGGAAAAACTATTGTGATTTCGCAACATGTTGGAAGACAGAGAAAAAGCAGGAAAAACTGTCGCTATTTCATGACATGTTGGAAGAGAAAAAGGCAAGTGGAAAAATTGTCACGATTTTGTGACATGTTGGAAGAGAAAAAGGCAAGTGGAAAAAATGTCATGATTTCGTGACATGTTGGAAGAGAAAGAGAAAGCAAGAAAAAGTGTCATGATTTCGTGACAAGTTCAAAGAAAGAGAACAAGTAAGAAAAGTGTCACGATTTCATGACATGTCGCATTTTCATGACTAAAATAAGAGAGAGAAAGTAAGTTTGAAAAGTGTCGCGATATCGTGACATGTCGCATTTTCATGACAAAAGAAAGAGAGGAAGCGTACGAAAGCAGAACTGTCATGATTTCGTGACAAAAGTAGAAAGCAAGACTTCAAAAGTAGAAGTGTCGTGATTTCATGACAAAAGCAAAGAAGTAAAGTATGGAAGCAAAAGTGTTGCGATTTTGTGACAAAAGTAGAGAAGAAGACTTCGAAGGTAGAAGTGTCGTGATTTCACGACAAAAGCAAAGAAGCTAAGTATGAAAGTAGAAGTGTCATGATTTCATGACAAAAGCTAAGTTGAAGACTACAGAGGTAGAAGTGTCGTGATATCACGAAAAAATCAAAGTTGAAGTCTATGGAAGCAGAAGTGTCACAATATCGCGACAAAAGAAAAGACGAAGTATACAGAGGCAAAAATGTCATGATATCATGACAAAAGAAAAGATGAAGTCTACGAAGGTAGAAATGTTGTGATATCATGATAAAATAATAGAGAAAGCGTATAGAGGTGAAAGTGTCACGATATCGCGACATGTATTTTCGTGAAATAGCAACAAAAGAAGCTACAAAGGCAGAAATGTCATGATTTCGTGATAGGTCGTAAATGCACAAGTCAAGAAGGAGAAATCTACTTAAATGAGAATTATGACAATGGAATGACATCACTACGGCATTTACAAGGGTAGTTACAGAGTGATTTCATTCTGCTGAAATACGAAGAGTGATCAAAAGTCAGTATGGTGGTTATAGGGTCTGTCCAGAATGAAATCATCAAGTGATGGATAAATAAAACATCTTCTTGAGTTGAAGCCGATGAATACCGATGACAGTCGACTAAAATTAGGGTTTACAATTGTTATGAAATTCGACTAAGATTAGGATTTATAGCCGACTAAGATTAGGGTTTTCATCATAAAAAATATTGTTATAAAAGGAGGGTTGTTTGGAGAATTGATAACATGGTCGAATGTGTGTGAAATATGGTCATTGTGCGTAGAGAGAAAGTCATGTCAAATCATGCTAAGTGCAAAATTTGCAAAGAGAGCAGAGTGCACAAAATAGAGAAGATGATCGTGAAGTTCAACTGTAATGAAGCAGAGTGTGCGAAGTGATTGCACAAAGAGAGCAAAGTGCATAGAGAACGCAAAGGTGAAGAATACTAGTCAGGGTATTGCAAAAGCAAAGGTATCTTACTATCAAACTTATAGATTCAAATTGAAGTCCAGGTTGTAGCTTGGCATCAGGGGTTGGTGCTCCTTTCTGTTGGTGCAGATAAATAAGGGGTTGGTGCTCCTTTCTGTTGGTGTAGATAAATAAGGGGTTGGTGCTCCTTTCTGTTGGTGTAGATAAATAAGGGGTTGGTGCTCCTTTTTGTTTGTGTAGATAAATAAGGGGTTGGTGCTCCTTTTTGTTAGTGCAGATAAATAAGGTGTTGGTGCTCCTTATAGTGGGTGCTGGTAAATTGATTGTAAAGTTGGTGCTTTGCAAAGGCTAGATTTGGATGGTAGTCCAAGCAATAAATTTTTTAGGAGTAGCCACATTGGTGAACCTCATTAAATCTTGTGTTGTGTGATGCTATTTTGTTATACTTGTTGTATCTAGTAATAAGTTTTAATTGTTGCGGTATTAAGAGCTGTAAATTTAAATTTATAGAGCTACATTGATTCACCCCCCCTCTTAGTGTCATTGTAAGACTAACATCTACAACCATTTTTCTATGAGATGATCCTTGTCTGTAACCATATCTTTGTGAGATGGCCCTTGCTAGTGACCATCCCTATTGGATTGATTGCTTGTTGCCTAATGCTAGGATACTCATGTAAGGTTTTACATCTAAATAGGTTTCTAAAATTAAAACATCCTTTATTTAGAAATATAAAATTAAAGTGTTATTCTTATGCATTATTAAAAGAGAATGGAGTGCTTAATGATTTTCTTTGCTTTTGCATAAAAATAAAAATAACCCCACACACCACATTTTACATTAACATTAATGAGCTATATTTCATCACCATTTCTTAATTGAGACTAGTGACGATGGGCTTCATCTCCACCCATTGGCTCACACCCTTGAAACTTAGTAGACAAAAGTGAGTGATTTTTTGGATTTCATCACTGAAAGGCCCCCTAATATTGGGTGCACTTAGAGTAGGAAGGATTAGTAGTTCTTTTTTACCATGAGGTAAAATAATTAGTGGAATGCAACTATCATTTTTATCTAAGACACATCCCAGTGTTGAAGCAAATTCCTTTTTGGGCTAGTAGCAGGACTTAGATAACACGACCTCCTCCAGGGGTTTAAATTTTATTCCCATAATGTTATCCTTGAGCCAATATCTAATATAAATCCACTTTTTACCATTTGGATTACATTCCTCTATATGGGGGTGTGCTTGAACTATCTTTTAATAGTTTTCTATTTGTTTACCCTTAGTTTTATAGGAGATAAGGGTTTTCAACATTAAAATATACTCAAATAGTATAGGAATTCACAAATAAAACTTAAATGAGATAATAAAATTGTATGATTGTGTGTTTCTTATTGTTTTATTAATTCACTCATGATAATAACATGCAATCAAGCTTGATCAAGAGCTAGTACTTTTGAAAATTTACAAGGAGATATGGAACATATCCAAATCAGTCCAAAGGACATGGCCATCCTTGAATGGAATCCTAGGTTTTTTCATAACACAAATACCATATATAGGGGGTTGGAACTTCAAGAAATACCTATTAAGGAGGCACCCATAGATCCTCCAAAAAACCTTCCCAACTTGGACACCTTGATAGAATTTTATAAAAAAAATAATCCATCCATTGAGGGGTCTAGTAGGTCAATGCCACGGGTTCACATGTTGGCTTGATTTATACATAAATTAGAACATGAACATGAGTATACACCATGGTATAGCTTGGATTATAAAGCCACCTTGCTTGATTAACAAAGGATGAGTAAAAAATATTCTCATATGGATAGGTACAATAGTCATAGTAAGATAGACCCATCAGCCCATGCCTTTCTTATAGATGACAAAGAGGAAGATTCAAGTCATATTCCTACTCCTCATGAAGAGTACTTTACATGAACATATCATACCTCTCTACAAATTGGGCATACAAAGCTTACATCTAGGCTTGAATATCATGTATTCCTCATAGATGAAGGAGAAGGCCCAAGTCATCTTCCCACTACTCATGAAGAGTACTCAATGCAACCATGTTGCATATATGCATTGCCCAACTATATGAAGCTAAATCATAAAATAGAGTATCATATCAATGCAACCTTTAGAGATTATGGGAAAAAACTAATAGATCCTACTAGGGGAGAAAGACAAGATAAATCCATATGTATTTCAAATACGAGGATACATGGACCCCACACAACTAAGCAAAAAAATCATACTCATCAAAAACTTAGGCTAAATATTAAAAAACAACAACATACAGATCAACTTATGTCATATCAATAACAATAAAATCAACAATGGGTGGTCCCACAATGGGTACACCTACAAAGGTTGTACCAAAAAATGATACAACAAGAGAAAAAAAACACATTGTATGAAGTGGTACCTACATCTAGCACCTATAGTATGCAACAATGCATAAGGCATCCAATACAGTATCGAAATATTCTCTCTCGACCATGCCAAAATCATGTTCAACATCAAATTCCACTATTTTATTATCCTCAAGAACCTCATACTCCTCAATAATACCAATATCAACAAGAAGAGGAATTATATGAAGAGCCCCAACAGGGACATCAAGAACAAGTAGATACCTACCCTAAATCCATTTATGATGAGGTAACTAATGATCATACTTATCACCCACCTTAACATAAAAATTGACCTCCTCTATCTAATCAAGGATGATAATAGAAAGATCATATCATTTTTCCAAAGGCATACAAAGTGCTAATTGCTCAGATAAATTCATTATAAAAACAAAATTAAAGTTTGGTTTTACAAAAATCCACACTAAAATAGCTTATAAATTAGCCTCTGCATCCATCAGTGCCATCACTACCATACCCATTGTATTTCATGATGCATAAACTTAAAAATTTCAAAGATAATGAATATGTGCAAGAGCACATGATAATCTTCATCAATATGTGCTTTCATATTCAAGACAATGACTCCTTGATGTTGAGAAACTTCCTTATAACATTAGTTGGGGGTGCTTTGGAATGGTATAACCATCTACCATGCCATAGCATATACACCTTTGAGCAATTATCCAATGCAATTTTGGAACATTTTGCCTTTAGCATTAGGAAAATGACAAACTTTGAAGAACACAAGCTTATACTGAGAGGGGGGTGAACAAGTATAAGACCACTTTTTACTTTTCTTTTCAATTCAATATTATGCAGTGTATAGATAGCAGTATCAATAGCAATAATCAAAGCAATGCACAAAACACCATCCACAAAAGTGACACAACAATTTACGTGGTTCACCCAATGCGGGCTACTCCACGGAGAAAATATTTTGCTAAAACTTTCTCAATCAATCTCTTGGGAATCCTTCCCAATTACAATGTTTATGGACCTCTGTCCAAAGGAGATGTTGATCCCCTAAATCTCAAGTTCATGGATCTCTTCCATAGGAGAACTCTTTCCCCTTCTGCTCTGGCTAGTGATCTTCTAGAAGACTCTGTCTCTCTACTGCACTGACTTGTGGATCTCTCTCCACTTGAAGACTCCTCACTCAGATCTATCTTCAATTGTCCTGGCTGCTGGATCTCTATCCACTAAGACTCTATCCTCTATACTCTGTCACCTCCAAAGCTCTATCAATAGGCTCACTCAGAACCTCTTCAAATCTGCTCAATAGGCTCACTCAAAACCTGCTCAAATCTGCTCAATAGGCTCACTCAAAACCTGCTCAAATCTGCTCAATAGGCTCACTCGAACCTCCTCAAATCTCTCAACAAGCTCACTCATAACTTGTCCAAATCTGCTCAACAAGCTCACTCAGAACTTGTCCAAATATGCTCAATAAGTCCTCTCTAGGACTTGCTCAAATCTGCACAACAAGCTCACTCAGAACTTGTCCAAATCTGCTCAACAAGCTCACTCAGAACTTGTCCAAATCTTCTCAATAAGTCCTCTCTAGGACTTGCTCAAATCTGCATAGCAAGCTTTCATAAAAGCTTACTCAAAATCAGTCCACAAGCCTTCTCAAAGACTTGCCTCAAATCAGCTCAACAAAATCTCAACTCAATCTCATAGAAGCATAAAGAGAATTGTTAGAGACTCAATATGTTCTATACTCAAATCCCAATCTCAACTCAACAATCTCATAGAAGCATAAAGAGAATTTTTAGAGACTCAATATGTTCTATACTCAAATCCCAATCTCAACTCAAATCAATCTCAACTCAACAATCTCATAGAAGCATAAAGAGAATTGTTAGAGACTCAATATGTTCTATACTCAAATCCAATTTCTTTCTCAACTCAACTCAAATCAGAATATAGAATAGTTTGTTTTATGGAACTTGAACAACCACTTCACACAATCACTTGACTAGGCTCAAACAACTCTACTCAACCAATCACCTTAAGGAACAACTCTTTCTCACAAACCCTAGTCCAAGCATGTATCAACCAACTCAAAATGTTTCCAACAATGTTCAACAACAAATCTCACATAACAATGATACTCATGTTCTTCTCTAACTCAAGTTCAAGTTCTTTTCACAACCAATGGGCTTCAACAATAATGCTTATAAAACATTCTTCACATAACAATGATACTCATGTTCTTCTCAAACCCTAACTCAGGTTTTTCACACAACTAATGGCTTCAACAACAATGCTTATAAAACAAGGTTTTAACCATAACTCTCAAACCAGAAATCCTTGAAGCATTCAACCAACAACTCTCAAAAGGAAACCACAATCAATCCTTTTCACTCCAATGATATTTTCAGAAATCAACCACCCAAATAAATTAATGGAGAATATTGCCCATACCTTATTGATGCCAAGAAGTTGTCCACAAAATCTGCCACACTCAACACACTTTCTTTTTTCCAATCTCAACAAGGGTTAGTGGACTTCAAATAATAATCACAAGATAAAGTATAACTCAATTTACACCTTTTTACTCCAACTCAATAATCACATCCACCAAAGTCCCTCTATAGAAAAACCCTCTAAAAATAATAATCAATAAGCCACTATTCAATTTCCACTTTATTCAAAACCCTTATTTCTCCTAAAATAATGCTCTCAAAAATTCAAATCAATACCATAAGGCTCAAATAATCATCTATGGTTTTCACCAACAAAATAATTATTTAACCTTTTAAACACAACAAAGGTTTTACAAAATAAAATATTTCCTAACCCTTATCACTCCAAACTTTAGAGCATTAATTAAATTTTAATCAAAAAATCGCATACCTCCTTAATGGGTTTCGACCCCTCGACGTGCCCTCACCGCGAGCGCCTTAGCCATGGCTAAGGTAGCCAAATGAGCTACCCACTCATTCGTATTGCAAAAGGGACATGACTTCCCTTTATATGCTACAGGCCCACGTGCCTTAAATAAATCGTGCGCCCTTGGCACTTCCACCACAAAGCACAACAAACGAACCTTGCCAAAAATTGAACGCACGACCTTGTGCTACCAAATGCCTTTGTGCTGCCCAAGTTTCCAATAGGCCACACTGCCCAAGGTGACTTGGGTTTCACACGTCATCCGATTTATTCATTGCTTCTACCACTTAAACCTTTTTTGCACGAGCTCTATTCACTTTCCAACAATCGCATTAACCACAAGAGCAAGGATGATTTATTTCAAAAAATTTAATGGCATATATATATGCCTTCCCTTAGCTTGGAAACGTCGACGCTTTTGAACCTTCCTTTATGACATCGATGAATATTCTTTTAATTTAATTTTAAAATTTAAATTTAAATTTTAAATAAATTAAAATTTAAACTAAATATTTAAAATTAAATATCTCCATCACCAGGGCACCTTTTTCGATGAAACAAAAAGCCAACTTGGGTTTTAAGAAAAACCCATTTCAAATCTGCTATCCATGGTTTTAAATAAAACCTTTGAAATTAAATTTCTTCATCATTGGGGCACCTTTTTTGATGAAATGAAAAGCCAACTTGGGTTTTAAGAAAAACCCATTTCAAATCTGCCATCCATGGTTTTAAATAAAAACCTTTTGCTAAGCTTCCCTTGAAGCTCCTTTTAGAACCAAATGCCATGCATCCCTTCTTGAACCTTTGATCAAAACCTTTTCTTCTACACAAACATAGTGCTTAGCTTACATAGATCCTTTTGACATCAATGACAACTCTTAGCTTAGGGACTCAAAATGTCCAACAATCTCCCCCTTTGTCATTGATGGCAACCCATATCCTTTTACTAAAATCTGACCTTCTTTTCTGCTCCCCCTGGGACTTTGCTCCCCCTGGCTCAAAGCTTTCTCAAATATCAAATCTCTCCCCATATCAAAACTTTCCTCAATATACACAAATCTCTCCCCCTTTGTCATCAATGGCAAAGGGTCACCTTTGGGGCTCGGGGCTAAGAATGAGCCTCTTAGCTTAGCCCCTCCCCCACCTCCTCATGAGGTGGTTAATTCTGGGGTGGGAGTATTTCTACTCCCTGAAAGCATTGATCTTTACCTTTATCTTTCTCTCTTCCTTTTTAGTTTTTTGAATCCTCTCACTATTTCTTTCCAAGCCATCATCCCTATTTCTGTTATCATTTATATTTCTGTTCCTGTTCCTATTCTTGTTCTCATCCATGTTCCTATTCCTGTTCCTATTTCTATTCTCATCCATGTTCCTGTTCCTGTTCATACCTGCTTCTAGAATATTTGCTCTACACCATCTTGTTGTGTGTCCATCATTATTGCACTTATAACACTTAATGTTATTATTCCTTGGAGGTGCAAATGTCTTAGGATACCTCCTAGTGAAGCCATATCCTCTTCTGCCATGAACCCTACAATTCATTGCTTTGTGACCATACTCATTGCATGAGTAGCAATACCCATGAAAAGGTTATCCTTTCCCATATTCCTGTCTTTCATATGACCTACACTGTGAAGCCATGTGCCCAAACCTGTGACATGAGAAGCATCTCCCATTGAAGCTTCCTTGCCTAGACCTCATTGGTCTCCTGTTCTGATTGTTGTTCCATCTGTATCTTCTTCGTGCATTGTTCCTATATTTTTTGAACTCTCTATTGTCCAATTCATCCTCTGATGTCTCATTCCTACTTACACTGTCATCTTCTGAAGTATCTTCTTCCGAAGTTCCTTCTTCTTCAAGACTTGAAGTAGACTTTTCTTCCCATTTCTTTTGAACCTGTTTGGAACCAAGACCTGTCTTGTTTGTTGCTCCTCTTTGTATCTTAATTATTTTATCTACACTCTTTGCACTGTTTACATACTTGTACAACTTTTTCTTGGAATCCTCTAAATCTTCCTTTAGTAGTGCCACTTCTTGTGTTAATTTTTCACACTCCAAAATATTTGCTTCTAACTTGTCCTTGAACTTACTTGCCTTAGCCTTTGACTTCTCTAAGTCCTCTATGAGCAATAATATTTCTTCATCACATTCTTGAAACTGACTTTCAAGCTTAGAGTGTTGCTTTCTTACCTTCTTTACTATGTCAAGGGCATAGATAAGTTCTCCCTTGAGATCATAACCATTCTCTATTGAGTAATCCTCTATTTGTTTGCCTTTGTCCTTATCATTACTTCCTTTTGGCTTGTCTTCTATAGGATCACTTACTTCATCTTCTAGAGCCATTAGAAGATTCTCATCTGGTCTTTCAAGTGCATCTTCAAAACCATCATCACTGAAACTATAGCCATCCCTAGTGCAATCATCTTCAAGATGTCCAAATTTACCACATCTAAAATATTTGAGAATAACTGGAGTCCTTTTCTCTCTAACCATAAATAGGACTTCATCTCTATCATTGTCTGAAAAACTAGCATCACTATCAATTGAGTACTTACTTGCATTATCTACATAGTAGCTTTTCTTTTGCCTTTGGAAGAACTTCTTTCCTTGTCTATTTTGTCCATCCTTGCCTTTCTTTCGGTACCTGTGTCTTTCTGATTCCCTGTACCTGTGATCCTATTTTCCTTCATCACTATTGTACTTTGGCTCTTTGCACTCTGTTGCATAGTGTCCATACTTTCCACAATTGAAGCACTTAATAGATCTTATATCTATGGATATTTTGGAACCTTTATCTCTTCTACCATAGTTAGCTTCTTCATCACTAGATGACTCACTGCTTGATTCTATCTTTTTACCCTTTTTCTTTTTGTCCACTTTGAATGCAACTTCTTTCGGAGGAATAGGATCTTTTGTTCTTATCTCAAAAGTAGTAAGCATGCCAAGCAAATAATTCCTTTTCAAATAATCACTATCAATTGATGTTTCTATAGCATAAACCTTTTCACTATACCTTTTTGGAAGAGTTCTCAAGATCTTATCACAAGCATCAGATTCATCAACCTTCATTCCAAGACCTCTCATCTCATGTACAAGCTCATCAATCTTACTGAGATAATCATGAATATTTTCATCATCTCTCATTCTTAAGTTCTCAAATTCTCCTTTGAGATTTTTGATCTTAGCTTTCCTGACACCTTTATCACCCTCATATATGTCATGCAGTAGATCCCACATATCTTTTGTTGTTTTACAATCCATAACCTTCATAGATTCTGATCTACCCAATCCTTTTATAATTGCATTCATAGCTCTTGAATTTGCATGCATTAGAAGCTTACCTTCCTTATCTGTAGGAGGATTGACTATTGAATCATATCCAAGTTCCACTGCATCCCAAACTTCATTTCCAAGTGCCATCAGGTAAAATCTCATCAGCATACACCAATACAAGAAGTCACTTCCATCAAATACTGGTACTACATTATTGAATGACCCATCCTTTTGATCCTTGTGATCCATTGTGTTCTTAGACCACTTTTCCTTCAAGTTATCAAACTCTTCTGAAGGAACCCGCTCTGATACCAATTGAAGAACACAAGCTTATACTGAGAGGGGGGTGAATAGTATAAGACCACTTTTTACTTTTCTTTTCAATTCAATATTATGCAGTGTATAGATAGCAGTATCAATAGCAATAATCAAAGCAATGCACAAAACACCATCCACAAAAGTGACACAACAATTTACATGGTTCACCCAATGCGGGCTACTCCATAGAGAAAATATTTTGCTAAAACTTTCTCAATCAATCTCTTGGGAATCCTTCCCAATTACAATGTTTATGGACCTCTATCCAAAGGAGATGTTGATCCCCTAAATCTCAAGTTTATGGATCTCTTCCATAGGAGAACTCTTTCCCCTTCTGCTCTAGCTAGTGATCTTCTAGAAGACTCTGTCTCTCTACTGCACTGACTTGTGGATCTCTCTCCACTTGAAGACTCCTCACTCAGATCTATCTTCAATTGTCCTAGCTATTGGATCTCTATCCACTAAGACTCTATCCTCTATACTCTATCACCTCCAAAGCTCTGTCAATAGGTTCACTCAGAACCTCTTCAAATCTTCTCAATAGGCTCACTCAAAACTTGCTCAAATATGCTCAATAGGCTCACTCATAACCTACTCAAATATGCTCAATAGGCTCACTCAGAACCTTATCTCAATAAGCTCACTCAGAACTTAAATATGCTCAATAAGCTCACTTAGAACTTGTCCAAATCTGCTCAACAAGCTCACTTAGAACTTGTCCAAATCTTCTCAATAAGTCCTCTCTAGGACTTGCTCAAATTTTCTCAACAAGCTCACTCAAAACTTGTCCAAATATGCTCAACAAGCTCACTCATAACTTGTCCAAATATGCTCAATAAGTCCTCTCTAGGACTTGCTCAAATCTACATAGCAAGCCTTCACAAAATCTTACTCAAAATCAGTCCACAAGCCTTCTCAAAGACTTGCCTCAAATCAGCTCAACAAAATCTCAACTCAATCTCATAGAAGCATAAAGAGAATTGTTAGAGACTCAATATGTTCTATACTCAAATCCCAATCTCAACTCAAATCAATCTCAACTCAAAAATCTCATAGAAGCATAAAGAGAATTGTTAGAGACTCAATATGTTCTATACTCAAATCCCAATCTCAACTCAAATCAATCTCAACTCAGCAATCTCATAGAAGCATAAAGAGAATTGTTAGAGACTCAATATGTTCTATACTCAAATCCAATTTCTTTCTCAACTCAACTCAAATCAGAATATAGAATAGTTTGTTTTATGGAACTTGAACAACCACTTCACACAATCACTTGACTAGGCTCAAACAACTCTACTCAACCAATCACCTTAATGAACAACCCTTTCTCACAAACCCTAGTCCAAGCATGTATCAACCAACTCAAAATATTTCCAACAATGTTCAACAACAAATCTCACATAACAATGATACTCATGTTCTTCTCTAACTCAAGTTCAAGTTCTTTGCACAACCAATGGGCTTCAAAAATAATGCTTATAAAACATTCTTCACATAACAATGATACTCATGTTCTTCTCAAACCCTAACTCAGGTTTTTCACACAACTAATGGCTTCAACAACAATGCTTATAAAACAAGGTTTTAACCATAACTCTCAAACCAGAAATCCTTGAAGCATTCAACCAACAACTCTCAAAAGGAAACCACAATCAATCCTTTTCACTCCAATGATATTTTCATAAATCAACCACCCAAATAAATCAATGGAGAATATTGCCCATACCTTATTGATGCCAAGAAGTTGTCCATAAAATCTGCCACACTCAACACACTTTCTTTTTCCAATCTCAATAAGGGTTAGTGGACTTCAAATAATAATCACAAGATAAAGTATAACTCAATTTACACCTTTTTACTCCAACTCAATAATCACATCCACCAAAGTCCATCTATAGAAAAACCCTCTAAAAATAATAATCAATAAGCCACTATTCAATTTCCACTTTATTCAAAACCCTTATTTCTCCTAAAATAATGCTCTCAAAAATTCAAATCAATACCATAAGGCTCAAATAATCATCTATGGTTTTCACCAACAAAATAATTATTTAACCTTTTAAACACAACAAAGGTTTTACAAAATAAAATATTTCCTAACCCTTATCACTCCAAACTTTAGAGCATTAATTAAATTTTAATCAAAAAATCGCATACCTCCTTAATGGGACCCCTCGACGTGCCCTCACCGCGAGCGCCTTAGCCATGGCTAAGGTAGCCAAATGAGCTACCCACTCATTCGTATTGCAAAAGGGACATGACTTCCCTTTATATGCTACAGGCCCACGTGCCTTAAATAAACCATGCGCCCTTGGCGCTTCCACCACAAAGCACAACAAACGAACCTTGCCAAAAATTGAATGCACGACCTTGTGCTACCAAATGCCTTTGTGCTGCCCGAGTTGCCAATAGGCCACACTACCCAAGGTGACTTGGGTTTCATACGTCGTTCGATTTATTCGTTGCTTCTACCACTTAAACCTTTTTTGCATGAGCTCTATTCGCTTTCCAACAATCACATTAACCACAAGAGCAAGGATGATTTATTTCAAAAAATTTAATGGCATATATATATGCCTTCCCTTAGCTTGGAAATGTCGACGCTTTTGAACCTTCCTTTATGACATCGATGAATATTCTTTTAATTTAATTTTAAAATTTAAATTTAAATTTTAAATAAATTAAAATTTAAACTAAGCATTTAAAATTAAATATCTCCATCACCGGGGCACCTTTTTCGATGAAACGAAAAGCCAACTTGGGTTTTATGAAAAACCCATTTCAAATATGCCATCCATGGTTTTAAATAAAACCTTTGAAATTAAATTTCTTCATCATCGGGGCACCTTTTTCGATGAAACGAAAAGCCAACTTGGGTTTTAAGAAAAACCCATTTCAAATCTGCCATCCATGGTTTTAAATAAAAACCTTTTGCTAAGCTTCCCTTGAAGCTCCTTTTAGAACCAAATGCCATGCATCCCTTCTTGAAACTTTGATCAAAACCTTTGCTTCTACACAAACATAGTGTTAGCTTACATAGATCCTTTTGACATCAATGACAACTCTTAGCTTAGGAACTCAAAATGTCCAACAACTTTGACTGACTTGTCTAGCCTTCATCGATTTGATGATGAGCCATTCATGGAATATGGAAACAGGTGGAGGAAAGTGATGTCAAAATTACCTTTCACCCTAGCCGTGACAAAACTAACTCAAATGTTCACTAGAATTTTTTCAAATTAGATCTCACTCTTCTTACAATTACAATAGTATCAAACATTCGAGGAGGCCTTAGCATAGGCCAAGATTATTGAGGACATTAAGGTCCAAGAGGATGATATTCAACTCCACAAATGGAATGGCCAAACAATAATATTAAAGATAACACCATGCAACAAAATGTGGCTTGAGTCAATCAAGTTATTTTGAGTATCCCCAGATCCTCAAACCAGGTTGCACCACATTAACTACCAGTGTAGCCTAAGTACCATGCTCAGCCTGCATTGGCCTATAATCATATGCAATAAAATCAAAGATAAGACCAACAATATCAGCCACCAAGGCAATATACTCATTTTCTAGAGATATTAGCATTAATATTCAATAGATTATGTGAGGCATGAGCAATAAATGTTCTTGATAGTCATCCATTGAATCAGGGTTATGCATAAGGGGTCAGCCCCAAAATGTATTTATAAAAATTTGGCGAATTAGTTTCAAAATCTAGGTGAATAGTATCGAAACACATGTAGAAGGTTAACTATTATTAGGGGTAATGTTGGAAATTTAAACTTAAAATGGTCAAATTATTATAAAATTGGGGCGAATCGACCCCCAAAAAAATGAAGAACACAAGCTTATATTGAGATGGGGGGTGAACAATATAAGACCTCTTTTTACTTTCTCTATTTAACTTCAAATTTGCAAAGCAATGAACAAATAGCAATATCAAAGCAATGCATAAAGCAACACAAAATGAGACACCAATTTTAACGTGGTTCACCCAACATGGGCTACATCCACAAAACTTTTCTCTAAAAAGCTTTCTCAAAGTTCTTTGGGAATCCTTCCCAATTAAAATGTTTATGAGCCTCATCCCAAAGGAGAAACCTTCCCCTACTCAAGTATTTATGAGCCTCTACCCAAAGGAGAATCCTTCCCCTCCTCACGAATTTATAAGCCTCCTGCCCAAAGGAGAATCCTTCCCCTCCTAATGAATTTATAAGCCTCCTACCCAAAGGAGAATCCTTTCCCTCAGCATGAATTTATGAGCCTCCTACCCAAAGGAGAATCCTTCCCCTCAGCTCTGGAAATGACACTTCAGAAGATCACCTGCCTCTTATTTCGCTAGCACATGGAACTCCTTTCCATAGAAGACCTCCTGTCCTCAATGCTCAGCCTCAAGAGACCTCTTTCCTCACTGATCACCTCCATAACAACTCATCAACCTGTACTAAACATAGTCAGTCGGTCTAGCACAAGTCTTCCTCACTCTATCAGATCTGTTCCAAGCTCAACTCATCAAGCTTAAACAAATCAATCTCTGCTGCACATAAGCCTTCTCAAAGACTTGTCAAAACTATTATCAGGTTCTTCTCAAAGAACCACTTTAACTCTGTCCTCAAGTCCTCTACTAGGACCTATCCAAATCAGCTCACAAGTCCTCCCTAGAACCTATCCAAATCAGCTCACAAGTCCTCACTAGAACCTGTCCAAATTAGCTCACAAGTCCTCACTAGAACCTGTCCAAATCAGCTCACAAGTCCTCACTAGATCCTATCCAAATCAGCTCACAAGTCCTCACTAGAACCTGTCCAAATCAGCTCACAAGTCCTCACTAGAACCTGTCCAAATCAGCTCACAAGTCTTCACTAGAACGTGTCCAAATCAGCTCACAAGTTCATCAAGAAAAACTTGCTTAGCATGAACCCACAAAGAGAATTGTTAGAGACCCAATGTGATTCATCAACTTCATATAAGCATAAAGAGAACTATTAGAGACTCAATATGTTCTATACTTAACTCCCAATCTCAATCTCAAATCTCATAGAAACATAAAGAGAATTGTTAGAGACTCAATATGTTCTATACTTAACTCCCAATCTCAATCTCAACTCAATCTCAATCTCAAAAGAATAAGATAGATGTAGTATGCTTTTCTCAAGAACATGAAACACAACCCAACAATTACCAACAATGCAATATCTCATATAACAATGATACTCATGTTCTTTCCACAACCAATATCTTTTCTCAACCAATATCTTTTCTCAACCAATTAGGGCTTTAACAACAATGCTTATGGATAAGGTTTAACAAAAATCATTCAACTCAACATTAACCTTGAAGCATTCAACCAATCACTACATGAAAAGGAAACTAGTAGACATCCTTTTCCCTCCAAGGGTATTTGAATAAAACAACCACCAACATAAATCACCAATGCAAAGAATAACTTGCTCAAATCAATCTCAATGGAGTAAGCCCAAAACATGAATCAAGTAAAGCATTAACTTGATCAAAACAACCTCTATGGAAGCAACTCAACCATCAATCTCAAAATAGCCAACTAAGGGTTTCACCAACTCAATGCAAGTAGCAAGACTTACTAAAATAAACCCTAGTGCAAAAATGCTTCCTCTTCCTCAACCAAAATTATGCATTCACCCAAAAAACTCATCAATGATTTTAATGCATAAACAATCTTCAATATCCAAAAAATGGGATTTACACCAACAAGAATACTTAGTAGACAACCTTTTCAATCCAAACTCAATTTCAAAAAATACACCATCAACAATATACATGGAAGAAGTTGCCCATACATTTGTTTGAGGAAGAAGAGAATAGTTCTTCAACCTGTTACCAACACCACCCTCAACTTTGCCACCAAGTTATGGTTAGATCATAAAAGTAACCACAAAAATATTTATTCCATAAAACACCTTATGACTCCAATCCTTATAAGTCAACTACCAAAACATAAAGCATACAAACAATATATCCTCTTACACCTTATTTCTCCAAATTAATTAAACCATGCTCAAGGAATAATAGCTTCTAAGAAAATCTCACTCAACAATCAAGCCAAAAATCTCAACCACACACTATGAATCTTATATCTCCAAAGAAGCATTTAACCTTAAAAATAATTTTAAATAAATCTGCCCAACCACTTCTTCTTTAACAAAATGTAGATTTTATTTAAAAAACCTTACCAAAAAAATGCTTCCAAAAATCGTGGGTCAACAGTGCCTCCAAAAAAATCGGAGTGCAAAAACTCTTCTCACACTCCACGGCGGGAGTCGAATGCTTGACCTCCCTTCAAGCGCCTTCGTAGAATAGTCATTGACACTAGGCCAATGATGCTATATTGAAGGCTAGCAAGAGTCTCCTTATCTTTAACCCTTTGGCAGCGGATAAACGTGGCAAAAAAATGATAGTCGTAGCTTTTACTTCCCAACCTTTGCGCAATTCAAATTTCTTTAACACAATTGCTTTGGACTATAGGTTATGGCTTATATAGCCAAACTTCCATGCTATGGACGATGTCGACGAGAGGATAATTCAAAATTTTTGAATTAATATTATTTTGGCGCCTTCAAAACAACTTTAGGGTTTATGAAACCCTTTTGATTATTTAAAAAATAATCAAAGGTCTTTTAGACCTTAGACCTTAGGTGGAGAACCCATTAAATTATTAAAATAATTTAATCACTAAATCAAATAAATAAATAATTAAAAAACCTTAAAAATGTTTTATTAATTAAGTTATTTAATTAATAAGTGTCTCCAGCCTTTGCATTAAGCTGAGAGTGGTTTTGAGAAAAACCCTTAATGCATCCACCTGGTTTTAATAAAAACCCTTAAACCTGCCATGGTTTTGATAAAAACCTTTTCATTTGCCACATGGAATCTCTCCGGAATCTTCTAAAAAATATTCTTTGGAATCTTCAACCTTTGAAGCCAATAAATCCTATTGAAATTAATGCCAGTTTCTTTCGACATCAATGACAACTCATAGACAAGAAGCTAGGATCTCAAACTCAAAATTACCAACAATCTCCCCCTTTGTCATTGATGGCAAACCATGCTTCTCAACAACACTGAAACTCAAAATTGCTATATAGAAATCAGCTCCCCCTGACTTGAGGCTCTCCCCCTTACTCATATCTCTCCCCCTTTGTCATCAATGGCAAAGGGTCACCTTTGGGGCTTGGGACTAAGAATGATCATCTTAGCTTAGTCCCTCCCCCACCTCCTGTTGAGGTGATTAATTCCAGGGTGGGAGTAAAAATCCCATTAGGCACTGATCTTCATCAGTGTCTATAGCTGCCTTACCATGTCTTCTCTTGTTCTCCTTGTCCATATTCCTGTTCCTATTCATGTCACTATTGTTGTTCTTGTTATCATTCCTATTCTTATCCATGTCTTGATTCTTGTGCCTGTTCATACCCATGTTCCTATTCCTATACCTTGGAATTTCAGCTCTACACTGTCTAGCTATGTGACCTTCATTGTTGCACTTATAACAACTAACAATGTTATTTCTTTGAGGCATACCTGATCTTTGACTCCATATGTTCTGACCAACCCTATTCTTGTTATTAGCCTTGCAATAAACAACCTTGTGCCCAAACTTTTTACAAGAGTAGCAATACCCTTGAAAGAAATTACCACCTCTAAATTGATAATTTACCTTCCTTACTTGAGTCATGCAATGTGAAGCCATGTGACCAAACTTGTGACAAGCAAAACATCTGCCATTAAAATTTCCTTGATTTGACCTCTTAGGTCCTGTAAACTTTCTCCCCTTTTTCTAATTCCTATTTTTTGATTTTGTGCATCTATCACTCAAGGACTCTTTTTCTGAAGTACTTTCCTCATCAAAACTCTCTTCCTTTTAGAATCTCTTACTAGATTCCCTAGCAGAGTCGCCAACCTGTTCCATGTGTTTCTTACCAAAACCAAGACCTGTTTTATTTGTTGTCCTTCTTTGATCTTTGATGATTGACTTTACCTTTTTGGTGCTATCTTCAAACCTGTAAAGCTTCTCCTTGTACTCTTTAGTTTCCTCTTTTAAGGAAGCCACTTTCTATTCCAACTCTCTACACTCAAGAACCTTAGACTCTAACTTATCCTTAAGTTTCTGTGTCTCGACTATAGAGAAGTCAAGACTTTCTATAAGCTCATCTCTCTCAATACAACATTCATCCAATTTATCATTGAGTCTAGCATTCTTCTTTCTTTCCTTTTTCAAAGCACTAAGAGCACTAACAAGTTTAGCTTCAAGATCTACATCACCATCCTCTATAACTTCCTCTATTTGAAACATCAATGACTTTTTCAGATTTCTTATCACTAGATGTGTTACCCTTTTCTAAAGCCATACAAAGATCTTCCTTACAATTTTATGAAGCATCCTCATACATAGTATAACTAGAAATAAATCCATCATTTGTGCAATCATCCTCAAGATGTCCAAAATTTCCACATCTAAAACATTTCATAAGGGCAAATCTATGTTTCTTTTCTTCTTATTTTTCTGTTAGGAACAACATCTCATTTCCAACATCACTTGAGGAACTTTCACTATCACTACTAGAACACTTACTTGCCTTGTCTAGGTAGAAACTTTTCTTGTGTTTGTGAGAGTACCTCTTTCCTTGATTGCTTTGCTCATCTTTATTCTTCCTTTGATGTCTATGCCTTTCAGAATCCTTGCTCTTATAATCCTGTTTATCTTCATCACTTTCATCCTTGGTAGTAGTACAGTTAGTAGCATAATGACCAAACTTTCCACAATTGAAACACTTGACATATTTCATACCTTTGTGCTTTCTTGAGAACTTGCCCTTCTTGTTGTAATATGCCTCTTCATCACTAGAAGACTCATCACTATCTTGAAGCTCTTTACCCTTGGATTTCTTGGTAGCCTTGAAAGCTGCCTCCTTCTTAACATCAACCTTCACTTGAGTTCTCAAATTCACTAAATCTATTTGGAAGAGACCTCAAAATCTTATCACAAATATCATTTTCAGCAAGCTCAAGACCTAGTTCCTTCATAGAGTTAACAATATCATCCATACAAAGCATATAGTCACTAATATTTTCTTCATCATTCATCTTGAGTTGTTCAAACATACCTTTGAAGTGTCTCAACTTGGACTTTCGAACATTTGCATCACCTATATGAACCACCTTCAACTGTTTCCACATTTAACTAGCTGTCTTACAGTGAATAAGCTTGGTAAGATCTACCTTCTGTAAACCCTTCAGGGTTGCATTCATTGCCTTTGAATTGCTATGATGTAGGAGCCTCTCTTCCTTAGTAGAAGGACCATGCTTAGTAATGGTATACTCATCCTAAATCACTTCCAAAACTTCATTTCCAAGAGCCATAAGATGAACCTTCATCCTAGCACTCCAAAGCCCAAAATATACCCCATCAAGAATAGGTGCTGCATTACCACTTATAGATTCCATTGTGTTCTTTACAATATTTTCCTTCAAGTTGTTAAAATTTTTGAAGGAACCCGCTCTGATACCAATTGAAGAACACAAGCTTATACTGAGAGGGGGGGTGAACAATATAAGACCTATTTTTACTTTCTCTATTTAACTTCAACTTCACAAAGCAATGAACAAATAGCAATATCAAAGCAATGCATAAAGCAACACACAATGAGACACCAATTTTAACATGGTTCACCCAACATGGGCTACATCCACAAAACTTTTATCTACAAAGCTTTCTCAAAGTTCTTTGGGAATCCTTCCCAATTACAATGTTTATAAGCCTCAGCCCAAAGGAGAAACCTTCCCCTACTCAAGTATTTATGAGCCTATGCCCAAAGGAGAATCCTTCCCCTCCTCATGAATTTATGAGCCTCTTGCCCAAAGGAGAATCCTTCCCCTCCTCATGAATTTATGAGCCTCCTGCCCAAAGGAGAATCCTTCCCCTCAGCATGAATTTATGAGCCTCCTGCCCAAAGGAGAATCCTTCCCCTCAGCTCTGGAAATGATACTTCAAAAGATCACCTGCCTCTTATTCTTCTAGCATGTGGAACTCCTTTCCATAGAAGACCTCCTGTCCTCAATGCTTAGCCTTAAGAGACCTCTATCCTCATTGATCACCTCCACAGTAAGTCATCAACCTGTACTAAACACAGTCAATCGGTCCAGCACAAGTCTTCCTCACTCTGTCATATCTGTCCCAAGCTCAAATCATAAAGCTTGAACAAATCAATCTCTGCTGCACACAAGCCTTCTCAAAGACTTGTCAAAATTGTCCTCATGTTCTTCTCAAAGAACCACTTCAACTCTGTCCTCAAGTCCTCTACTAGGACCTGTCCAAATCAGCTCACAAGTCCTCCCTAGAACCTGTCCAAATAAGCTCACAAGTCCTCACTAGAACCTATCCAAATCAGCTCACAAGTCCTCACTAGAACCTGTCCAAATCAGCTCACAAGTCCTCACTAGAACCTGTCCAAATCAGCTCACAAGTCTTCACTAGAACCTGTCCAAATCAGCTCACAAGTTCATCAAGAAAAAATTTCTTAGCATGAACCCACAAAGAGAATTGTTAGAGACCCAATGTGATTCATCAACCTCATAGAAGCATAAAGAGAATTGTTAGAGACTCAATATGTTCTATACTTAACTCCCAATCTCAATCTCAAATCTCATAGAAACATAAAGAGAATTGTTAGAGACTCAATATGTTCTATACTTAACTCCCAATATCAATCTCAACTCAATCTCAATCTCAAAAGAATAAGATAGATGTAGTATGCTTTTCTCAAGAACATGAAACACAACCCAATAATTGCCAACCATGCAATATCTCATATAATAATGATACTCATGTTCTTTCCACAACCAATATCTTTTCTCAACCAATTAGGGCTTTAACAACAATGCTTATGGACAAGGTTTAACCAACATCATTCAACTCAACATTAACCTTGAAGCATTCAACCAATAACTACATGAAAAGGAAACTAGTAGACATCCTTTTCCCTCCAAAGGTATTTGAACAAAACAACCACCAACATAAATCACCAATGCAAAGAATAACTTGCTCAAATCAATCTCAATGGAGTAAGACCAAAACATGAATCAAGTAAAGCATTAACTTGATCAAAACAACCTCTATGGAAGCAACTCAACCATCAATCTCAAAACATCCAACTAAGGGTTTCACCAACTCAATGCAAGTAGCAAGACTTACTAACATAAACCCTAGTGCAAAAATGCTTCCTCTTCATCAACCAAAATTATGCATTCACCCAAAAAACTCATCAATGATTTTAATGCATAAACAATCTTCAATATCCAGAAAATGGGATTTACACCAACAAGAATACTTAGTAGACAACCTTTTCACTCCAAACTCAATTTCAGAAAATACACCATCAACAATATACATGGAAAAAGTTGCCCATACCTTTGTTTGAGGAAGAAGAGAATAGTTCTTCAACCTGTTACTAACACCACCCTCAACTTTGCCACCAAGTTAGGGTTAGATCATAAAACTAACCACAAAAATATTTATTCCATAAAACACCTTATGACTCCAATCCTTAGAAGTCAACTACCAAAAACAAAAAGCATACAAACAATATATCCTTTTACACCTTATTTCTCCAAATTAATTAAACCATGCTCAAGGAATAATAGCTTCTAAGCAAATCTCACTCAACAATCAAGCCAAAAATCTCAACCACACACTATCAACCTTATATCTCCAAAGAAGCATTTAACCTTAAAAATAATTTTAAATAAATCTGCCCAACCACTTCTTCTTTAACAAAATGCAGATTTTATTTAAAAAACCTTACCAAAAAAATGCTTCCAAAAATCGTGGGTCAACAGTGCCTCCGAAAAAATTAGAGCGCAAAAACTCTTCTCACACTCCATGGCGAGATTCAAATGCTTGACCTCCCTTCAAGCGCATTCACAGAACAGTCGTTGCCACTAGGCCAACGACGCTAGCTTGAAGGCTAGCAAGATTCTCCTTCTCCTTAACCCTTTGGCAGTGGATAAACGTGTCCAAAAACGATAGTCATAGCTTTTACTTCCCAACATTTGCGCAATTCAAATTTCTTTAACACAATTGATTTGGACTATAGGTTATGGCTTATATAGCCAAACTTCCATGCTATGCACGACGTCGACGGGAGGATAATTCAAACTTTTCGAATTAATATTATTTTGGCACCTTCAAAACAACTTTAGGGTTTATGAAACCCTTTTGATTATTTAAAAAATAATCAAAGGCCTTTTAGACCTTAGAACTGAGGTGGAGAACCCATTAAATTATTAAAATAATTTAATCACTAAATCAAATAAATAATTAATTAAAAAACCTTAAAAATGTTTTATTAATTAAGTTATTTAATTAATAAGTGTCTCCAGCCTTTGCATTAAGCTGAGAGTGGTTTTGAGAAAAACCCTTAATGCATCCACCTGGTTTTAATAAAAACCCTTAAACCTACCATGGTTTTGATAAAAACCTTTTCATTTGCCACATGGAATCTCTCCGAAATCTTCTAGAAAATATTCTTTGGAATATTCAACCTTTGAAGCCAATAAATCCTCTTGACATTAATGCCAGTTCATTTTGACATCAATGACAACTCATAGACAAGAAGCTAGGATCTCAAACCCAAAATTGCCAACAAAAAATTGCACCCAAAATTTTTTGGCTAATGGGCCTTGGTCAAGGGTCCCAAATATTAGCCAATTCCAAATTTCAAAAATCCTAATTTTAGCCAATTTGCTATAAATAGTCGTTATACATAACCCTGTATTGAATCCTAATAAGTATATATCAAAGGGGTACATGGAAAATCTATACTCTACTTACAATTGACAAAGGGGTCATGACATCCAGACATGTTACCATTTAGAAATTTAGTATAAGGTATGATCGAGAGGCAATATATTTAGATTATCAATCCTCTTGCTCCAAACAACCAACCAATATGAGTCTTTCGAGATCCCTTACCCACACATGAAGCAAACACAACACCTGCCAATCAAGTAGAGCAACCTAAGTATGTGAATCAAGCGCATATCAATCCACCTCTCCAGGATTTTGTGGGAATGATAAATTTTATAATAGAGGACCAAGAATAACAAAATCAATCTATGCAACCTATGGCCTCATCCAATGTTTTATCTTTGCTCATCGCATCTCATTAGAACATCAACATTGCACATAATTCATTACCATAATAAGAGGGGTTCACTTTCATCACTCATCTCAATCAGATCAATAACATCATATCAAGCACAGTGTATACTAGGGATGATCAAGGTATCACACCTTCCCTACAATCCACATCACAACTGGTGAAGCAAATTAAGGATTTTGAAGGTATCGTACCTTCCTCACATTCATCAATCACCATGCACTTTGGGAGTGTTTAAGGTATCGTACCTTTATCCTTACAAAAATAAAATCAAAATCATAAAAAATTCAAAAAACAATCACAAAAACATTAAAAAAATAACAAAAATATCAAAAATACAAAAACACAAAAACATTGCATTTTCATTTAAATTTCAAAACATCAGGTATTTCATGTCATCGCATTTTTCTTACTTGCATTAGACATGTCCTTTCATTGCATTAGGAATAGTTTGGTTCTTGCATGCTAGAGTCTCGCACCACACCTTTATATCTATCATATTTCTTAATCAACCTTTCTCATCATCATCATTTGTGGTTTTCCTTATGAGATTTCACTTATTAAGGGGTTCTTGTAAGGTAGGATAGATATCGGGTGAATATCAGTAATGATGTTTATACGACCATTGACTATTTTATGCACACCTTTTAGTTTACAAAATATCATAGGTAAAACCCTATATTTCACATATCATATCATCCACATTCCCTTTGTGAGTAACTATGTTTATCAACACAACCAATAAGTTGCTATGGGGTGTTCACTAGGGTTTTCAATCATTCAACCATTCCTAGTTTTCTTTTTAGATCTTGTATAAAGTTATCTTGTCTTTAGAAGATAGGATGTTTCTTTGATAGCACATTTCATATCTCAAAATAAAAAACACATTCTCACATTAAAATCTAAGTTTTGAAAAATGAAGGATGATGCTGCAATGTAGTCCTTACCACCTTAAGTGAAAGGTTTTCTTTGCTCATCCTATTATGCGCATGGTCTAGGATGCTGAAAATTGAAAAAGGGACAAGCTTCTCTCTACCCAAGAAAATCCTTTGCTCCACAAAAATGAGAAAATATCCCTACAAAAAAATAAGTGGTTTTCACCACTAAGAAAATAAAATCCCCTTGCTCCAAAGATAATGGTTTCACCATTAAGAAGGAGCAAGTATCCCAAAGCAATTAAAAGAAAAGAAGGGGGTAAAGATCTTAAATCCTTGAAATCCTCAATATTCAAAATCCATGGGGTAATATCCATTACATAAATGGATTAAGTGAAATCGGCTTGGCAATGGAGTAGCCTTACATATGGTGATAAGTCTGTCACATTAGGGATATTCTTTTTTACAGACCAATGTTGGCTTGTGAATGAGCTAGATTTTGGTGGTTTGTATTGCCTAGTAGTCTGTTCCAACTACATACAAAATTTGTATAATGATGACCATAGGATGATCCTCATTACAACAATGGGTTGAATGAAACCCACCTAGAAATGAGATAGTCTTATGTGTCATTAATAAACATCACTATGCACACATAGGGATATTGAATATCTTGGTCTTTCTGATAGAATTTTATCTTTTGAAGTCTTGTATAGCCACTATACAATTTTTTATTTGTCAACTAGGGTGTTTGAGTCTCATGAAAGACCTTGTGCCCTCGTAATATCTCATTATTTCACATCCATAATTTACATTTCACCATATCATTCCATACAATGATTTTTTTTTTAAATATTTATATTTTGATTCATGACTTTCATACATTGTGTGGTGCTTACACTTAGGTTTCTTTGCATCTTAAATTCATTCATTATATTTTACCAAATAAAAATTAAAATCAACTTTTGCATCATGTCATTAGCACATCACATACATGCATACATCTAGGCATATAATTTACATCTATGCATACACACTAAAATATCTAGACATTCATCCATCATTCATCATTGCATCCATAAGTGCATCCATGCATAACATAACATAAGCAATAAACAAGCTCCAAAGGCACTTAAACCCTTTGGTCACATCATTCCAAAAATGCTCCAAAGGCACTTAAGCCCTTTGGTCACATTAATTTTAAAAGGCTCCAAAGGCACCTAACCCCTTTGGTCACATCAAGTCAAAAATATTGAGTGATCCTCGTATCTAGTGATTTATCCTAGACACCTAGAAATTGCAGTGACTAATTATCCATGCAATCTGGTAGGATGGGTAGATTACCATAAGGCCACTTGCACAAAAAAAACTAGAAAAATATATTCATAAATGGTTAAAATCAATATTATAATGGGATCTTCCCCCCTTTCACTTTTGCAACAGGCCCTACAAAATCCAATCAAGTCATCTTGGTCATCACTTTCATCACTTTCCATCTCCTCTATCAACTCGTCACTTGAGGGGATAGTCATATTAATTACAAAATTCATAATCAAATAAACAATCAAACACTCAATTAGGTAAAGTGCATTCATCCATGAATCATTTCCAAAGATAATCATGCCCTTCTTGCTTGGGGTAGATAACAAGAAAAACTTAAACTAAACATATAACAAGATAGTCAAAACTACCTAATTGAAGCTAGGTGTAGACTAAGGCTAGGTGTAGACTTAAGCTTGTCTTCCAATTTTCACTAAGGCTAAGGTGTAGACTTAAGCTTATCTTATAATTCCAGTAAGGCTAAGGTGTAGACTTAAGCTTGTCTTCCAATGCCACTAAGGCTAAGGTGTAGACTTAAGCTTATCTTCCAATACCACTAAGGCTAGTGTGTAGACTTAAGCTTGTCTTCCAATGCCACTAAGGCTAGTGTGTAGACTTAATCTTGTCTTCCAATGCCCTAAATATTACCAAAATCAAGTTCTTCAACTTGTCAAAATAAATGGTTAAAAAAAAATGCATGCTCTTTCGATAATTGGGGCATCTAACATTGATCAGATCAATGAACATCATCAACCCTCAATTTGACTCTAGGTCATCTATTTTTCTTTACATTATGTTTTCACACAACACATCCCAAAAATGTGCATTTGTAGACACCTAGCTCATGTCATATTGAGAATACTACCTATATGGACTCCTTGAAGGCCATGTGACCCACTTTGGATAGTCCTAGGGATAAAATAGTGGTTTTCACCACTCAAACAAAGGATATTTCCCTTTGCAACTCTAGTCATCCCTCCAAGAGACTATATCCAAATACCATATCATAAAGGGATGACACCCAATTAAGGTTGTATCACAAAGAAATAGCCCCCAATCAAGGCCATATCACCAAGGGACATCCTCCAGTCAAGACCATCCCAACTCGAGATGATTGTGCCAGGATCAAAGTAAAAAAATGGAGCAACCAGTCAAACCTACATGTACACTGGTGAGCATTACATAAGCCAAAATAGCAAAAGGTGTGCACTAATAAATTGCATGGGATTTTAGAGAGGAGCATGTGATCTAGTTCTCCACATTTTCATGCAAAGGGTTTATGCTATTAATAGGTTCCTTTCAAGGAATCTATATATTGGTATTCACCCTCATTTAAAAATATACCAAGTTGTAGAGTTTTCAAGCAATGAAGTGTTGTTGGATCATTCCAAAGGTTGAAGGCCATACCCACATTCATTGTGCAATCACACATTCCAACTTTGAGTACTGATCCAAACCCACAAAGCTGCTCTCATGAAGTGCATCAATTCATCTAACAAACCACAGATCAAACCTAGGAGTCACCTCACATCGACCTTGAGAAAAGTATTTACAGGTTAGTGACTTTCTTGCTCAGAGGTGGCCCATAGGTATAGCCATCCTACTCAGATATGGACTGTAGGTATGACCATCCCACACAGAGATGGCCTCGAGGACAATGATCCATTTTCTTTATTTCTTATTTTGATGAGTTTTCGTAGCATTTATATTCATTGTCTTAGCGTAGTTAGATTTTATTTTACATATTTATTCATTATATTTTAGTTATTTATAATTTCATTCACACATGCTATTAACCCTTTTTGTGTTCCTTGTGTGTAGATTACATGTTTTTGTGCAAGGAAGGAGGAATGAAAGAGTTTGATATTATCACCTCTTGTAGATGTCACGAAGAAATCCTCTACAAGATGGTTCATGGATGTGAGAAGACTGCATAGTGCACTAGAACTATTTTAGAGAGGGTTAAACCCTTATATTGTGTATTTAGTGTATCACACTATTGAACTCTCTAAAGAGGATGTGATTGTAATCCATTTTGATAAAAACAAGCTATCATTAATAAAAGGGACTTGGTTCATTATATTTTCTTGTTTTATCATAGTGTATTATATTGCATGCTTTTAGTGTTCATTTAGTGCTATCATTATTCCTTTATTATGCATTAGTTTTTGAGCATTTCACAAAGTAAATACAAGAAAAAGCTAAGCATCAAAAAATTCCAAAAACCTACCTCTACACCAGGTAGGGAACCAACCAATAAAAATACCCACGTAAGGGAAATTAAACTAAACTTGAGGATAAAAAAGAACCACCAGATAAAATAGTAGAATATCCCAAGCCTGATTAAGTATCATTGTCATCTAAATTGCCATGTTTAGACCCCCTTGCTAGTTTTGTTTGACTCTAGCTCAAAAGGGTTTTAATTTCCTCCACATTATATATTGTCATATGTAGGGACATGATATTATCTGAAGCTTAATTATATCATTCAAGATAGGTTTTGAAGCATTGGATATTTCCTAAATATTGAGGTCCTTTTTAGCCAATCCAACCATTGGCTTCATTTTTTTCTTAATTAGAGTTGATTCCCTTGAACCCAAATCCTCAATAGTCAAATATATTTTCTCACTATGTTTGGATCCAGAGATTAGTTGCTTAGACTACCTTATATGCTTCTCACTCTTGATTAAGCCAATGCAAGGGGAGGTACATTTATCTAGAGTAAATCCAATTAGCTCACTCATATTAAAATCAAGTGAAGGGAAGTCTTCATGAAAGTTGGACTCACTATCCTCTGATGGGTTAGGGGAGGCAAAAAACAATGAGGTTAAGGGTAGGGTTTTTAGAATCTCATCCCCTAGCAAGCCTTTACCTTTAGAAACATGATTAAAATTTTATTTGATTAAACCTTGGTGGAAGGGATCAAACATATTACCTCTCTTGACCTTGTTAATAGTTCTCTCCAAATACTAAAATAGGAAGGAGGGGATATTCATGGGCCTCTTTCGATGGAATTGGTTGAGAAAAACCAAATGGAAGCTTTGTAATATCTCCTTATTCTCATCTAGTGTGAAAAATGGTATCATAATTAAGACTATTTTGTCCTAGGGCTCCTTCAAGGAGTCTCTCCTAAACCCATTTTGATATCTCTCCAAATTTTCTTCCTTGCTCAGGAAATTTTGGAGTTCCCTTACCAGGGAATGTTTCTCTCGATTATGGTAGGCTCCATCTATTGGTAAAACTATAACATCTACAATAAGGAGAATTGATATTTAAAACTCCCATTTTTCTAGGTATATGTAATGTGTCGAGCTAGTTGTAAGTTGTGACTATTAAACTTCTCCAAGCTAGAAAAAACCCCCATTTTCTTTAGGATTTTCTTCACATTCTCATCCAAGGATAGGTAGCTTAGTTCCAAAATAAGTTTAGAATTTCTATTGGACCCCTTACTAGAATTCTTAATTGAGCCCTTACTAGAACCCATGGAATTCTTCCATCACTCTCTCGTCTAAAAAAATCTCAACTTGTTAAACCCAAACCATAGACACTCTCAATACCTTGTCAAGGAATGAGAATGAGGCCAGTGATAAATGTGAATATGGAACTTAAAAATAATCCAGAATCCAATACAAACATTGGCTTCCTTAGTCCACATTGAGACTAAAAATGGAAAAAGTAGTTGACAACTTACACACCTGTTACTGGAGTTATGCACCCTACTAATGCATGTCAATTGAATGCCCCAACTTTCTCCAATTTAAAGAAGGCTAGGAAACCACCACTCAACATGGTAATCAAATTAAAATGGAAAATTTCCATTATCAATCCCAATATTAAAATGTTAAACCAACTAAGCTTCACTCTCAACTAGCACTCAACATGAGAGAAAAATGAATGATTTCATTAATAGGTCTAGAGTACCATGAATCTATGCTCATTTTGATCATATTTATCACCAAATCATATATCTGAGTCCACAACCTTTGGAAATTATGAATCCAAACTTTATGCCATACATGATTACCTGATCTCCCATTCCAAAACCACTCCTTTCCAAAAACACTCTTGTGACCATCCAAATGGCCCTTGTTTTGGGTCTAACTAGGCTGCCACTCTCAATTACCTTTTCACCACATCCACCACCACCACATGGTATAGAATCCTTCCTTAAGCTTAGGTGTCTAGGCCAATTCCCATTTTAAAGACTAACTTTTACTCCCCCATGATACTTACATAATTAAGTATCTTAAGATTTGAGGTTGACCCTTTATCCCTCAAATTAACCTATTTTGAAAACACACATTTCCCTATTTAAACATCTTTCACATATTGATCTATGGTCAACCTCAATGTATACTTGCAAAGGCTTGGGCATTCAAAAATTTAAACTGGGAATAGTAAGAGGGACTATCTCTCAACTAAACCCTACCTCCAACAACACCATCAAACAAGCCTAACAGACTGAACATACCCTACCAAGGAGGGTTACATTGGGGCTTGAAGGTGTCATCACCCATACTATGAATTATGTATACCTTGAGGTAAATCCTCTCTCCAAATGGTTAAGCCATACTGACTCAACCCAAATTTTGCTAGGATGTCATCTTTTTTATTACCTTACATGTATACATGCTTGATGATCACTTCAATGAAAGTTTGAAGAATTCTCATAGATTTTGAGATCATATTTGTAATGGAGTAGCTAGGAGGTTGAAAAACCTTAATTAGATTGATGATTTTCAAAGAATCTCCCTAAATAATGAATCTATTTTGGCCTAACTAACTCAACAGTGAGATACCCTGAAAGATAGTGTGGGCTTCAGTGAAGTGACCAAGCTAAGATCCTATTTTTAGCATAAGCTAAAAGAGGCTCACCTTTGCATTTTTATATGAGACCTCCCGCACAAAAATCTCCTAAGTTTCCTTTAGAAGCCCCATTGAAATTGACTTTTAACCAAACTGTTAGGGGGTCCCAAGCAATAATTCTCCTCCCTATCATGACCATTTGATCTGTTGTTCTAGGACCAACCTTAAATCCTAAGGTGCATTCCAAAAATACTTCCTCATTCTAAGAACTCACCAAATCTAGGTGGATAGTCAAGACATTCTCAACTACTACCACAAGATTCTTGGCATATACAGAGGGGGTAAATTTGGATTCATTATTAAATACCCATATATTTATTTCCTTCCAGATACACCACATGATGTGAGCTAAACTAAAGGACCAAAAAAGTGTAAACAGGGGGTATAGAAGGGGGGATCCCATTGTACAATGAGATCATAGATCTTATAAGGGAAAACCCAAAAAACCCCAATGGTAAAGAAGAAGGAAGAGAAAACCTCCCTAGAGAAAGTACTTAGGATGAAGAAATGCTACGTAGACTTTACATTTAAGACACACAAAAACATTGATTTGGGGTATGTAGACCATGAGACTAAATCTTGTCTATGATTAAGATTTTATTTTGAATATAAATACAAAGTAAAATATTGACCTTAGGGATTATACCTTTATGCCACACCAGCTAGCTCAAAAACTAGGGAGAAACAAGGTCCTCTAATATAAAATACATAAATTTCACTGTAAATGCACTTGAACATTCTATTTTCCAAAAAAAAATTATCTTCTTCAAAGGATTTGATTACTTGTAATTTTAGCATATCAAAAATATTCTTGAGGATCACCTTCTTCGCTTGCAATAAAAAAGGTTTGTCCTTATATTTCAATCTCTTCCTATTATTTACACTCCCAATATAGTTCCCCACCTTAGATCCAAAAATATACCTACAAAAGTCTTCAACTATTGCTAAATTCAGAAAGGATGCTAGCAACTATTCCAACAACCAAGGGTCTAACCAAAATTTAATAATATTTCTATTTCCCACATTTCATCTACCTCCCTTAGAGATAATGTTCCTGGTTTTGATGAGGCTAAGCCAAAATATTTACCTAGAGTTGGGGATATTGTCCAAAAGAAATTATTTTCCATTATTGAAATATTTCATCTTAATAATATTCACCCAATAATTATGATCCCTCTACACCAGATTCCATACTTTCTTAGCTAATGGATCCTTGTTCATATGACCCACCTTCCTAAGCCCTAAATCATCAAATTCTCTTTCAATGCAAATCTAGTCCTAGGAAATCAAGTTAAATCTCTTTTTCTTTTTCGATCCAAAACACAAAAAGGATCTTTGAGCTTGTTCTAATTTATGCACACTTTTGCTTGGCATTTTTAAATTAAACATAAAGTAAACTAGTGTACTCTAAAGCATAGCTTTAACCCTCAAGGCATTACCTGCTTGATTTAAAAGAGCTCCTTTCCAACTAACAAGTTTGTGTTGCACCCTTTCAACCACCAGATCCCAAAGTGACTCCTTGCAACTTCCTTTAAATAGAGGGAGCCCAAGATAGATAGAGGGGGACTCTACTATCTCACAACCCATCTCAATAGCAATTATTTTGTCTAGAAACCAAAGTGTTGTTGAGTGGTAATTTTACCCAATTGCAAAATCACACTCTCCCTTAGGATCCTGATTACAAAACCCTCTCTTGCAAATAAGTTAAAACAAAAAAACTTCTCCAAGGTCTCCGCTATATTAGCATTTGCACGTGTATTAGTAATCTCAATGAAGATATATCAATTCAATGCTAGGAATACCTTAGTGATTGCAAGTAACTGTTAACAAGGGGTATGTGTTGGTTCATTTTATTATGCCATATTAATGATTGTTCATGAAACTTAAATGCAAATATGAATTGGCCCTCATATGACCATGATGTAGTGCCTTAATTTATTTTATCTTGAATGTTCTTAGGTAGATTTTATCTTCCTTTGTTAAGTATATTTTAAACAAGTTTTATCTTACATTAAATCATACTTTAAACATGAAATAGAAAATTAAATCTATCTATGAATTTGAATATAAAATGATGAAAAGATCCATTAAATTTAGCTTTTATCATGAATATAAAGATAGCCTTTGATATCATTAATAAAATGTCCCTTTTGATGAAATTAATTTTCATAAAAGACACCAATTTATTTCTTTAAAATAATGGTCTCAAAATGTCATTATGAATTATCCCTCTTTAATGAAATCAATTTTCATAAAGAAAAAATATTTTAATGTTTTAAAACACTAGCCTTTGATGTAATAATAAATTACCTCTCTTTGATAAAATCAGAATTTTTATAAAGAGAAGGTAATTTAAGGCTCTAAAAATGGTAGCTTGTGAAATGCCATTAAAATTTACCCCCCTTTAATGAAATTGAAATTTTCATAAAGGGAAGTTCATTTTATGCTTGCAAATAAAAATATGAAGCTGAAAAAAATTGATTTGACTCCAAAATGTGAAAAATGAAATTCCGAAATTATAAAAATCTGCATCAAACAGTCATTTTCAACAGTTTTTATAAAATCAACATGACTTCATAATGACTTCGAATTTTTTTTGGATGATGGATTGTATATCATTATTCACACCCATATAATTATTCTTGTCATTTTAAATTTTTTAAATTTTTATTTTAGTCTCTGAAAATTTAAAAAATTAAAAAATCTACAAAAGAAAAGTTAGAAAAATAAAAAAAAAATAACAAAAATGCTGCAACCTCGAATTTCTTCACAAACCTTACAAGCATAAAAATTCTGCAAAAAAACCAGCATTAGCATTACCCGAATTTACGCAGTCAAACAACTAATGCGGTGCACGATTCAAAGTAAAAGGTGCAATATGCCAGAAAAAAGATAAATTAACCATAAAAATGCATTTAAATTTGACTTAATATCCATTATATTGCAAAAAAATAGGTATTCAATGTTCATCAATGAGTGCAAAAAATTACAGTCCCTTGATAGACGTCATGTGGTGAAAATACAGTCCAGCGATGTGCTTTTCTCTCCTGGAAAAGAAATCCCAAAAGATCCAGCCCCTTTTCAATGACCTCAATATTTTTTAACATTTTCCATTTGTCTCTCTATTTTCATGGCCTTTCATTTTGCTTCCATGCTTGCTTGGTTTTCCCTCATTTGGCTTCTTTTGTTTCGATGTTATTTTTCCAACAATAGCTTCCGTTATCCTTTACCTTTCATGATTGTTCTGCAAACATGATCCTACATGGTAGTTATTTTCACATGTGTAGTCGTTTGGATTTTAAAGACTCATACTGTAATTAGGGGGCTACCCATATTTTAAATTTCATTGCCCCCCCTCCCTCCCCACATAATTTAGCTTCCTCCTTACAACAAATGCTTTGGAGAGATAATACCAAAGTGGGGCCAACGGGTCCGTTTCATAAGGAAATACTCATCTTCATTTTGGGCTTTATCATTAATTTCCATTTTTCTTTATAACCATCCATCCTAGCTGGACTTAACATATACAATACAAGGGAATAATTCCCCCCTTTTTATCATATTTGAACACCTTCAGTCAAACGTATTTAAAATAAATTAATGTGAGCTCCTTGTACCTACTATACGTAGTTTAGACGAATATTTTCAATGAATGATGCTTCCTAGATGACCATCAAGACCCATCGGTGAAACATGGATACACCGGACTCAGAACAACCTTCATGTCTTTGCTTTTGCTTTATATCATTGTTCATCCTTATTAGATATGCTGCCCCCTGTCGTTCAATTGTTACAAAACCCCTATTCATTCGCTATGAATACACTATGATAAAATTGACTCCTACAAAAATTTATTCATATTTCAATGAGTATTGCATCCACGTTCTATTGAATTCTCCCTTCGTTATCATCACTTTATGTTTTTGTATTTTGAACCATAATAAATTTGTACTCACGCATGAAGTAAAATAAAAAAGCTCCATCCCACTATGTATACACTATCGCCTTTCCAAGGCCCTGCATTAGAGTATCTGGTATCCAATACATTGCTACAACTTCAATATTTGACCTCCATCACCATACCCTGTTGATAATTTTATGCGATATACCCCTACCTTCGTGGGGTTATTGTTGCTTCTCCCCACAATTTAGAAATAATAGTCCACATCGCCCTTTTGTGAACCTATCCATGTCATGTTGGCTACTATCCAACCTACATCATTCAGACCTATTTGTGCTACCCATTCAAAATGTCGTTATACCATTATTGGGTGTCTTGCTTTTGGATCAATGGTAGTTTTCTTTCACCACATCTAATCGAACATGCATTCTCATTGATCGCTCTCCATGCTGCTTGGCCACCTTGTGCAGTCGCTACGTTTTAAAACTAACAACACTCCCCGTTGTGCACTGTCTCTTTGAATCATATTGCGTTCTTTCTCCATGAATTTGTCTGCACAATAATTGCATTCATTTTCTATGTATACCTTGTGAATGACTATGTATCCACCCCGAGAATGCCCACTACCATCTACCCTTTCTACTTGGTATAAAATTTGAGCATCATCCTTGCTAAAATCCTATCATATTTGTTCCATGTTGAATGGATGCTGTCAAGATGCTATCGTATAGATACTGCCCAATGTTCACTTTCTAAGTGGCCTCTTTTTAATGGTTAGAGGATATCCACATCCTCCTACTCATTGGAATTTTTTTGCACGCTCCTGAGAAGTAATGTGTCTGATTGTTGTTGGGGATTTACCATGTCAACACTTCATCTACATTTTTTAGGATGATTTACATCACAACGGTCTTCCTTTTATCGATGTGCTACAAATGTACACCTCAAATATCTTTTGAAGTCATCGGTCACCCTTGGAATTTTGTCAAACCTATGCTACATTCGATGCCCAAATCCCAGCAAGTTTGGTTTATCTAGATCACCTCTTGGTCTTATCGTCTCCACCTACCTGGTAGTCCTTTAATTACAAGCACACCATGGATTCACCCAAAAATTGGTCTCTCTTTCATTTTCCTGATTCATGGCACGTCATCCTATGTTGTCATCAATTTTTTCCAGTGAGTCCCTATCATGTAATGTTGCACAGGATTCTCCTAGCATTGCTACCGTATAAATCCCTATCATTAGTGTTTCGATAATATTCATGCTCGATGATGTCGATGCCATCCTCCGGTTGCATCACTATGTCTTTCATCTCGGTCATCATCCATCATAGAGCTTTCCTCGCATCACTAGCCATGTTTCAAATCCACCTAGGTTTGAACGCTACCTAGTTGACACCTCGTCACTGCAAAATACCTGAAAAATATAAACAAGTCAGAATAGAATGGGATATAACCATTAGTGTTCGACTATTATCATAATGCCATAATAAAGGGACCTTTATGAAATATTTTATTTTTATTTTCTATCTTTTTATATTTCTTTGATTTTTATCTTAATATATAAATATATATATATATATATATACATATTAATTTTTTGTTTTAAGTATATATTATATATGTAAATATATATATATATATATACTGTTATTTTCTTTTAATTTTTATTTTTAATATTAAATTTATATATATAAACTTATTTATATATAGATATATTTTTTATTTTTTAAATTTATTTAGATAGTTCTATATATATATCATAATTATTTATATATATATAACTATTTATTTACTTACTCAATTAACTTAAATACTTGAATTTAAAATATTCAAATTCAACTCCTTATTTAATTAAGCTCAAAAACCATAATTAAAACCACAATAACAACTTAAGAAAAATTAACAAAAACAAATGGAACAAGGACTTGAAGGAGTAAAGCGACCACAAACACCATTATCATCGCAAAACTATGACTTGAAAAATCAACCAAACATCAAGGCTTTCATGCAAAGAACATCAATCAAGAAGCTCATATGATATTTGTAGAAGACACCTATAAGCCGTCAATCAAACCCAAGCTTCCAACCAAACTTAAAGCAAAAAGGTGGGTCCCAAAGTTTTGGGGCTAGTTGTGGAGCAGCCACAATAAATGGTGACTCTACTTGAAAATGCTCTTGAGCATTTCGGGTGAAGAATCCAACTTGAAATGAGAATACAAAATGTCAGCGAGATAATATTATTTAGCAATACCTCAAGAATATAGTGGTAAGCAAATTTGAAATGAGAGCAACTAATCCATCTATTCTTGCTCAGTGTGCGCAAAGTGATTCATTTTTGTATCTTTGAAAACCTTCCAAATTCCATCATATGATTCACATTTAGGCTATGAAGCACGACTCATAGAATACAACTTTTACAGATAGAGCCCTACTACTAGTCAGGCATCTATAGCCTTAGTAGGATTTATCTAACTCACTCGTGTGTTCGCTAAATGCTTTGCAAAGCCTTTCCTTTTTACTCAAGTTGCGTCTAGACAGAGCCCTACTACCAGTCAGGTGTCCATAGCCCTGGTATAGTTTATCTAGATCTTGTGACTAATTTGATAAATCTTTTCAATGCTCGCTTTACTTTTTTTATCTCTTATTTTTATTATAAATCAAGCTTTGTCTAGCCAAGGCCCCATTGCTAGTCAGTCATCTATAGCCCTAGTGGAGTTTTCCTGAACTAGATGACAAATTTAATCAATATTTGCATAGCTTGTATTTATAGAACTTTTGCAAAGCCTCAAGCATCACTAGGGTTAGGAAGCCTATAAGTAGAGCATGTTGAATTTTTGCCTTAATCTGCAAATCAAGACAACTTCATCCTTCACAATTTTCAAAAATACCCTTTAATGTATGTGAGTTACATGTGGAGCTTTAGCGAGATATTTAATTGTTCTATTCTCCACCATTTTAGTCCTAAACTCTGAGCATGATCATAAAATAATTCATCCCCCTTTCCTAGGTTCACCTACTTTTAGATTAGGCACTCCAACCTACTTAACAAAGGAACACACAAACAGGCTAGAGACCATAAGTTAACAACCATGAAACATCACCTCAAAACAAGGGAACAACCCAAAACACAAAACTAAAAATGCAAACCAAAACTATATCCAACCAAAAATCAAGAACAAAGCACAAAACAAAAAACCAAAACCAAAAGTATATACAAATGGACAATATGGTACAAGGTGGTGCGAAATTTGAGCTAACCTTTCCCTGGATCCCAAACATGATTAGTGCATTTCAAAATACATATAACATGATACACATGCCAAGTTTTACAACAATCCAATGAAAATAATATTAGGCCAAACCATGCAACAATATTCAACTTACCTCTGTCACCCCACCAATTTGATATATAATCCCATAGGTGAGCTTGAAATTATCAAATTGATTAGACAATAACTATTTTTCAATTCTTTCTTGCCTATTTATTAGGATGTCAATTTCACAACTCGATTCATGATTTAGAATTAGGCTTTCCTTTTTAGATATGAGATCTTGAAAACAAGAGCCTATTTCTAAAAACTTTAAAGCCAAATAATTTTTCAAATTGTAGACCAATCAAATTTATGCAACCACTTGCAAGCATCTAGGATATTTGTTAAATGAGGATTATCATAAGTTTGTATCCTAGATTCAATGACTAATTTATTATGAACTTGATTTAGCATTTCAAGCATATCAACTTATTTTTCATTCAAAAAAGTACTTTTATTAGTGGTGTGAGGAGAAATTAACTCAAATTCTTTATCAACCACATAGGGCATTTCATCATTTATAGTATTTGAATCCAACAAGCAATTAGGCCAACCATCACCTGAAGTTCGAATGGTATAACACAAAGGGTGAGATTTTACCTTTGGCACATTTCCATTTACCATTACTTGGAGAGGATTTGAAACTTCCTCTTTTTCTCTCATGATATTTATCATCATCTTCTTGTAGCACTTCTTCTTTATCCATGACCTGTTTATCAAAGACACCAAAATTAGGCACCCAATTAAAAACATGTCCATCCTTTTCAAACCATCAGTCTTGTCTATCTAGGTATGGGTTAAATAACACATCTCTATGATCAATCACTTGGGTTATTTTAGATAACGTGATATTTTCAATTGGATCATCAGTGATATCAAACCCAAACCATTCAGATTCTGAAATTTCCTCATTTTGAGATGGCATAGACATTATAGAGACAATAGGTAGATCAATATTTTTAATTTCTTATCCCTCAAATGGTACCAAATTAAGTGATTCTCCTTATTGATCCATGATAGTAGAATCCTTATCACTTTACAAAACTTTCTCAAATTGTATAGGATTTGTAATATCCTCATGCGAGGAAGTAATTGTATTATCCTGCATATCAATTGACACAAAAATTTTATTAGGAGGTTTGGAGTGAGCATATTATTCCCATTTATTGTTCACAAACCATACTATTTATTCCTTAAAATATTCAAGAAATTCTTCTTCAAATTCTTCCTTATCATCATCTTGAGGATGTTGAAGGTTTTTAATCATCAAATTTAATATCCTCATCCAAATTTGTGGAAGGTCCCGATTCATCATCCATTTCAAAACCACTCCACTCTAGTATCCCTCCATTTTTTGAAAGCATATCACTTTTATTACCTTATATGTTTGTCTCATGAGGATGATTTGGATCATCATCGAGATATGCATCTTGAGGCCTTTGTTCTTGTAGTTGAGAGATGTTTCCTTTAAGTTGTAGAACTAGCCTTTGCAACTTGTCATGTGTATCAAGTGAAGCGAGTGCTTCATTAGAAGGAGAGGTAAATTTCTCCCACTTATTCCACCAACAATGATCATATTCCAAAATTGGGGTGTGATGCTCAACTATACCTTCACATTCTTCAAATTCATCAATGGGTTGATCCTAAAAATCATCTTTACCTTCCTTAGATGATTCAATCACTTCCAAAAGTGGGTTAATTCTTGTATTCAAATTTGTAAAGCTATCATAATCCATATTAGTAACCCATGATTCAATTTTAATACAATTTAGAAGGTGTGGGTTTTCTTGGCTATTAGTTTCAATGATATCATCCAAAGTATCTTCCAAGAATAAGTGGTGAAACTCTATTATGTATTCGAATTCATTCATTGATTTTCTTTCAATATTACTTTCAACCACTCTTGATGGATTGGGGGTTTATAAAATGGAATCATACCAATCCTCGCTTGTAAACCAACAATTTGATTCATTCATCTCTAATTCATCACTACTTGACTCATGTTGGCTTTCTTGATCTTAAAAATGGTCATATTCCAAACATAAGTGATGATATTCCACCATGTATTCCACTTCATATCTTGATTCCTCAACTTTAATCTCAACCTCCTTTGGTGAGTTAAGAGTTTATTCAATAATATCAACTCTTGTATTTTGCTCCCAATAGTCATCCAAATCTTCCTTTGTGAGTAAACATGACCAAATCATATCTTGATGGGTTTGTTCATCCCAATACTCATTAATGGACCTTGGATTTGAGACTTGCACATCATCTTGGATGGAATCTAAGGTGGTTGTAATATTTGGATATTCAACTTTGTCCCCTTGATCATTCACCATTGGGTTAAGTAATGATGGTTGGTTCATCTTTTCTCTTTCCAAAATGGCCCATTGTTCTAATTCTATCATGGCCTCATAGATTCTATGCAAATATGGGTCATCAAGATTTTCCATTAAAAATATAGCCACTACGGGTTGTATACCTCCCATGTATATTTCAATAACTCTCTCTTTTAAAATGATGAAATGGGACACCACTTCAATATACAACTTATGAATCATTGAATTCACTCATGGACTCATTATTTTCTCTATAGATAGAAACCAATTGATTTAACATCAAAACTAGGTCAACTTGTTTTCTAAAATGGCTAGTGAATGATGCTTCTAGTTGAATCCAAGAAGTGATGGAATCTATAGGTAGGTGTAGATACCAATCATACTCAACCTCATCAAATGTGTATGAAAATAATCTACAAGGAACACCTCCTTTCCATGGTTGCAATTGCCTTAAGGTGTCCTTGTATCTTTGAATATGATCTTTAGTTGAGGTCACATCATGTTTAAACATGGGTAAATTATTTTCTACCCCTTGAGGAATTTGGTGAGTAGGCCTGCCTAAGTGACTATAATAGCCAACTATCCACAGTGAAGTCTCTGCCCTAGTTTGAAAAATCGATGCCATTAGTGAAACTCAAAGAGTAACTTCAAAACCAATTTGTTAGTCAAATAGATATTTCTTACAAAGAAGCATAAAGTGACTAACCAATCTCAAATATGTAACATATGAATCATCATGTTAGCATCAACCAAGAGATATGTATTCATTAAATCATAAAATTTAAGAACATTCTTAAAATTGTAAATGGGTTAGTATTAACACATCATCAAATAGAGAATATTAGAATCAATGAAAGTAATCATATGGAAACAAAACCACGTTAGTCAAGACCAATGTTTTTAAATAAATGTTTCAAGTAACATGAATTGTTTAGCATCTAAATAACAATAAAATAAATCAATTCAAATATTCTTAGCTCCCAAAGTGTTGAGTGCTAAAAGAAACCAAAGATGCTAATCGAATGAACTTGAAATATTTAGCAATTCAAAACTTTCAAAGTTACACCAATATCACATTATTCATTGCATGAACAATTCAAAGCATTTAAAACAACAATGAACAATTTAGCATAAATAAAGTAACACCAATTCATGGCCCTCCTAGCTCTCAAAATGTTGAGTGCTCAGAGAGGCCTAAAGATAACAATCCATAAAACATGAAATATTTAACCATTCACAACCTTATGGTTATACCAAAGCACATTATTTCCTGTATGAACAATCCAAAAGTGTTAGATCAATGAATACCAATTCAGGCCCTCCTTCTAGCGCCAAAATATTGAGTGGTAATTTTACCCAATTGAAAAATCACTCTCCCTTAGGATTTTGATTACAAAACCCTCTCTTGCAAAGAAGTTAAAAAAAAAAAAATTCTCCAAGGTCTCCGCTATACTAGCATTTGCAGATGTGTATTAGTAATCTCTATGAAAATATATCATTTCAATGCTAGGAACCTTAGTGATTGCAAGTAACTGTTAACAAGGGGCATGTGTTGATTCATTTTATTATGCCATATTAATGATTGTTCATGAAAATTAAATGCAAATATGAATTGGCCCTCATATGACCATGATGTAGTGCCTTAATTTATTTTATCTTGAATGTTCTTAGGTAGATTTTATCTTCCTTTATTAAGTAGATTTTAAAAAAGTTTTACCTTGCATTAAATCCTACTTTAAGCATGAAATAGAAAATTAAATCTATCTATGAATGTGAATATAAAATGATGAAAAGATCCATTAAATGTAGCTTTTATCATGAAGATAAAGATAGCCTTTGATATCATTAATAAATTGTCCCTCTTTGATGAAATTAATTTTCATAAAGAGACACCAATTTATTTCTTTAAAATAATGGCCTCAAAATGTCATTATGAATTATCCCTCTTTAATGAAATCAATTTTCATAAAGAAAAAATAATTTAATGTTTTAAAACACTAGCCTTTGATGTAATAATAAATTACCTCTCTTTGATAAAATCAGAATTTTTATAAAGAGAAGGTAATTTAAGGCTCTAAAAATGGTAGCTTGTGAAATGCCATTAAAATTTACCCCCCTTTAATGAAATTGAAATTTTCATAAAGGGAAGTTCATTTTATCCTTGTAAATAAAAATATGAAGCAGAAAAATCTGATTTGTCTCCAAAATGTGAAAAATAAAATTCCAAAATTATAAAAGTCTACATCAAATAGTCATTTTCAACCATTTTTATAAAATCAGCATGACTCCGAAATGACTTTGAATTTGTTTTGGATGATGCATTGTATATCATTATTCACACCCATATAATTATTTTTTTCATTTTTTATTTTTATTTTAATATCGAAAAATAAAAAAAAATAAAAAATATGCAAAAGAAAAGTCAGAAAAATAAAAAAAAAGTAGCAAAAATGCTGCAACCTTGAGTTTCTTCACAAACCCTGCAAGCATGAAAATTCTGCATAAAAACCAGCATTAGCGTTACCCGAATTTATGCAGTTAAACAACTAATGTGGTGCAAGCTTCAAAGGAAAAGGTGCAATATGCTGAAAATAAGATAAATTAACCATAAAAAATGCACTTAAATTTGACTTAATCTCCATTATATTGCAAACAAAAAAGGTATTCAATGTTCATCAATGAGTGCAAAAAATTACAGCCCCTAGATAGAAATCATGTGGTGAAAATACAGTCCAACAGTGTGTTTTTATCTCTCGGAAAAGAAATCCCAAAATATCCAGCCCCTTTTCAATGACATCAATCTATTTTTAACATTTTCCATTTGTCTCTCTGTTTTTGTGGCCTTTCATTTTACTTCCATGTTTCACTTGGTTTTCCCTCATTTGGCTTCTTTCGTTTTGTTGTTCTTTTTCCAACAATAGCTTTAGTTATCCTTTACCTTTCATGATTGTTTTGCAAAAATGATCCTACATGGTAGCCATTTCCACATGTGCAGTAGTTTGGCTTTTAAAGACTCATACTATAATTAGAGGGCTACCCATATTTTAAATTTCATTGGCCCTCCTGCACGAGTTAGCTTCCTCCTTACAACAAATGCTTTGGAGCCATAATACCGAAGTGGGGCCAATGGATCCATTTCATAAAGAAATACTCATCTTCATTTCAGGCTTTATCATTAATTTTTATTTTGCTTTATAACCATCCATCCTAGTTGGACTTGACATATACAAGACAAGGGAATACTTTCCCCCTTTTGTCATATTTGAACACCTTCAGTAAAACGTATTTAAAAGAAATTAATGTGAGCTCCTTGTACCCACTATATCCAGTTTAGATGGATATTTTCAATGAACGATGTTTCCTAGATGACAATCGATACCTGACGATGAAACACGGATACACCATACTTAGAAAAGCCTTCACATATTTGCATTTGTTTTATATCATTGTTCATCCTTATCAGATATGCTGATCCCTATCGCTCGGGTGTTACAAAACCCCTATTCGTTCATTGTGAATACACTATGATAAAATTGACTCCTACACCAATTTATCCATGTTTCAATAAGGATTGCATCCACATTCTGGTGAATTCTCCCTTAGTTATCATCACTTTATGTTTTTGTATGTTGAACCATGCCAAATTTGTACTCATGAATGAAGTCAAATTTAAAAAGCTCCACCCCATTTTGTATACACTACCACCTTTTGAAGGCCCTATGTTAGAGTATCCAGTGTCCAATACGTCACTACAGCTTCAATTGTTGACCTCCATCGTTGTACCCTATTGATAATTTTATGCAATATACCCTTGCCTTCACGGGGTTATTTTTGCTTCTCCCCATAATTTAGAAATAATAGTCCACATCGCCCTTTGGTGAACCTATCCACATCACGTTGGTTGTTATCTAACCTGCATCATTTAGAATTATCTACGTTACCCATTTGACATGTTGTCATACCACCATTGGGTGTCTTGCTTCTGGATCAATGGTAGTTTTCTTTTGCCACATCTCATCAAACATGCATTCCCATTGATCGCTCTCCATGCTACTCGACAACCTTGCACAATCACTTCATTTTGACACTGACAACACTCTCTATTGTGCACTATCTCTTCAAATCATATTGCATTCTTTCTCCATGAATTCATTTGCATAATAATTACCTTCATCTGCTATGTATACCACATGACTGACTAAGTATCCACCTTAGGAATACCCAGTTCCGTCTACCCTTGCTACTCAGTACAAAATTTGATCATCATCCTTGCTAAACTCCCATCATCTTCATTCCATGTTGAATGGATGTTGTCAAGATGCTCTCATATAGATATTTCCCAATGTTTGCTTTCCAAGTGGCCTCTTGGTAATGGTCAGATGATATCCATGTCCTCTTACTCACTCAAATTTATCTGTACGCTCCCGTGAGGTAATGTGCTTGCTCGTTTTTGGGGATTTGCTACATCAACACTTCATCTACATTTTTGAGGATGATTTACATCATGATGATCTTCCTTTTATTTTTGTGCTACAAATGTACACCCTACATGTCTTTCGAAGTCATCGTTCACCCTTGGAATTTTGTCAAACCTATGCTACATTCGATGTCCAAATCCTAGCAAGTTCAGTTTATCTAGGTCACTGCCTGGTCTTGTCATATCCACTTGCATGGTAGTCCTTTACTGATAAGCACACCATGGATTTTCCCAATACTGGTCTCCCTTTCATCTGCTAAATTCACGACACGTTATCTTGTGTTGTCATAAATTTTTACTAGTGAGTCCCTACCATGTAATACCATGTTGTTTCTCCTAGCATTGCTACCTATAAAACCCTATCATCAATGTTCTAACAATGTTCGTACTCATTAACGATGATGCCATCCTCTGGTCGCATCGCTATGTCTTGCATATCGGTCATCGTCCATCATGAAGTTGTCTTCGCATCACTAGCCATGTTTCAAATCCACCTGAGTTCGAATGTTGCCTAGTCGACGCCTTGTCATCGTAAAATTCCTGCAAAATATAAAAAAGTCATAACATAATGGGATATAACCATTATCGTTCGAATATTATCATAATGCCATAATAAAGGGACCTTTATGAAATATTTTATTTTTATTTTCTATATTTTTATATTTCTTTGATTTTTATCTTAATATATAAATATATATATATATATATATATATATATTAATTTATTGTTTTAAGTTTATATTATATATGTAAATAAATATGTATATATATACTGTTATTTTATTTTTATTTTTATTTTTAATATTAAATTTAAATATATAGAGAATATAAATATATATATATAAACTTATTATTATATATATATATTTTAATTTTTTTAAATTTTATTTAGATAGTTCTATATATATATTTCATATATATATATATATATATATATAAAACTATTTATTTACTTACTCAATTAACTTAAATACTTGAATTTAAAATATTCAAATTCAACTACTTATTTAATTAAGCTCAAACACCTAAATTAAAAACACAATATCAACTTAAGCAAAACTAACAAAAACAAATGAAACAAGGACTTGAAGGACTAAAGCAACCACAAACACCATTATCATCGTAAAACTATGACTTGAAAAATCAATAAAACATCAAGGCCTGCTTGCAAAGAACATCGATCAAGAAGCTCATATGAGATTTGTAGAAGACACCTATAAGCCATCAATCAAACCCAAGCTTCCAACCAAACTTAAAGAAAAAAGGTGGGTCCCCAAGTTTTAGGGCTAGTTGTGGAGTAGCCACAACAAGTGTTTAAGAAGAAAATTTTGCTCTTCAAATAGTTAACCTTCTGACCTACTGCCACTTCCAACCAAACAAGAATTTCTTTGACACCAAAAAATATAGAGGTAAGAAAGGATAAAAGAGTTCCATCAACAAATTGATGATGATTGATTAGGTCTACACTCAAATACAATTTAGTACCCACCATAGAGGAAGATGCCTCAAGGGTCCTTCCCAAATCCTTCACCATGAAGGTAGAGGAGAGAGGATCTCCCTATCAAATACCCCTACAACTGAAAAAAGTAACCAGTAGGGGAACCATTAATAAGAACCGAGAACCTAACCAAAGAAATGTAGAATTTAATCATAGCAAGCCACTCCTTGTCAAAGCTGAATATCTAGAGAACCTTGAGGAGGAAGTCCTGGGAGACCCTTTCATAGGTCTTATTCATGTCCAATTTGAAGAATGCCCTTTCTCTCTAACTTTTATCCATAGAATGGATGAGTTCATTAATAGAGATTACATCCAAGATTTTTCTACCTACGACAAAACCACTTTGATCATGATCGATCAATTGAGGAAGAAAAGGTTTAACCCTATTAGCAAAATATTTGGTTAGAATTTTAAAAATTGTATTACAGAGGTTAATCGAGTGAAAATATTAAAATAAATGGCTCTTTTTGACTTGGGAATAAGAGCTAAAAATGTGGAGTTGAAATATCTTAGGAATACTCCTACGCTTTGGAGTTCCCACAAAGCCTCTCCAATTTACCTTCCCAAAAATACAAAAACTTTTGGAAAAAAATTAAAGCGGGAAGCCATCCGGCCCAGGTTCCTTTAGTCCTTCCATAGAAAAGACTAATTTTTTATTTTTTCATCTTTGAGTAGGCTATTGATATGGAGGTTCATGTATTCTATCACCAAATATGGGATGTTCTAGAGAAGTTTATCCTCAACTGCAACACTTCTCACAAAGGTCTTGCAAAGGAGGTATTAGAAAAAGGAAACAATTTTTTATCTAATTTCCAAAATGCCTTCTATCTTAGATCCATTTGCTTTCAAATCTCTCTAATTCTATTGTGACTCCTGTGATGCAAGGTAGAATAAAAAATGTCATGTTCCTATCCTCATCTTTGAGTCATAGGGCCCTAAAATTTTACCCCCATAGGACTTCCTCACTACTCATCACATTATGGAGTTCAACTAAGACTTATTGTTCTGATAAAAGATATCCACTTCCAACGTAGATTGAATTACCCTTAATTAATATTTGATATCATTTTTATTTTTTTGGATGTCTTCAAAAACCAAATTGTTCCAATATTTTAATTTTTTTATCAACCTTAGTTTGGCAATCAATTAATTAATCAATGGGACATCAAATCATGTATTCCACCAATCCCTAACTCTTACCTCCAACTCGATATGGGAAAGACATGTGGCTTTGAATCTGAAAGGCCTAGGGAAAAAGGAAGCATTTACATCATTATCAAATAGGAGAGGGGTGTGATAAGACCCAACCTTGGATAGAGAGCTAAAATATGTGTCCATGAATAAAGGAATGGTCTTCTTAGAGATAAGAACACTATCTAATATAATTTGGATGTATTGGGCTCCTAGCCTCTATTTCTCCAAGTATATCCTAAACCTTTTAACTCTAGGTTCATAATTTTGTGATTATTGACAAATGCAACAAATTCTTCCATGTTTCTAGATATCATTGTATTTCCCCATTTCTTGTTAGACTAAAATAAAGGAGAGTTGAAATCTCCCACAAGGATCCAAGTATCATCCTTAAAAACATCCCTCATTGAGCTAAGCATAGACCAAAGAAGGTTTCTATTAATTCTAGAGTTTGGGGTGTAAATGTTAGATAGAATTAATTTTCAAGACAAAACCTTACAGTAGAATAATATATTAATAATTCTATATGTAACCAGTAAAATCAAACCAGTGACTGTATTGGAGTTCCACATACACAATAGCCCCCTAAGGCCCCTTGCAATAGGCTAGTAATGTACTTAGCCTCCTTCCAAAACAACTTTCAAACCCCATTTATCTTACTACAATCCATCTTTATTTCTTATAGAAGAATTATATCTAGACAAACCTCCTTTCTCAAAGAATACAAGACCCTTTGTTTGGATACCCCATTTATACCTCTAATGTTCCATAAAAAATCCTTATTTATGAGGTTTGTGGAATTTATTACCCCAATTGTCCTGGGAGGTATGACAAAATATTTCAATCTTGTGTTATTTCCCCCTATTTCCTTAATAGCATCAATTTTTAATAGGGCTTGAGTGCCATTCGCCACTTCTATTTTTGTTTCTTGAGAGTGATGATATTTATTAGATGATCAACCCCCCTTACACTCCACCTTGATATCAATACCATTTTATCACTTTTGGTATTAGCAGGGGAATCTAACATCAGAGGCTAAGAAGAATTATCAATTTGGGAGAGAGGATCCAGAGGCTAATGATCCCCAAGAAGTTCATATTCTGGTAAACTAGATTTTGAATTCAAAAATTCATAGGAGTTTTTGAAAGTTACTTGGAGTGGCTCACTTTCATCTAATGTATGGAAAAAAATAACCTAGTTTACCTGGAGTGGCTCACTTTTATCTAAGGCATGGAAAAATCTTTCACCCATAATTTTGTTATTCATCAGGGGAGATTTTCCTTGAGTCTATTTTGCTTTATCTATTTCAGTTACTAGGTGATTCTTATCCTTAGTAGGCTCCCCCATGTTGGAAATTTTGATTCCATCGAGTTGTCATTTATTTCAAGGTGAAAATTTGTCATTAATGTCAATAGTGGTCTTCGAGATCAGTCAGTGGTAGTTTTAGTAGGCAACACCAGTTTCAGATTTCCAAATAAGTATAGAAGGATAGCCTAATTCCATGAAGTTAGATATGGCCCAAAGTACAAAAATATGACCTCCAGGTGGTCCAAAATAGTTTAAAGAGTAATTGGATGGCCCAAGCAAATTAATATTATAATATCTTATTATAATATTAAATGCCCAAAGTTATGTGATCCAAATAATTTAAATGGTTTAATAATTAAATTATTTAAATTTAAGTTTTAAATAATTTAATATTAATATCCTTTTAAAGAGTTGGGCATCATTTTCTTGTTGGGTGCCTTAATAAAGTATGGGTCATGTAATTATTTTTAAAAAAAATATTTATCAAAGCACTTTATGCCCAAAATATTATTTCTTGAAACATTATGTATGTCGATGTCTCAAGCATAGTATTTGAAAGACTAAGTCGTCGATGTCTTTTATAAACATGGAGCATCAGGTATTTAAGTAAGAAAATAAGGCAAGGTATAGGGAGTGGTTTTGAGAAGAAAAATAAAAAATGATATCAATATCTTGGTGAAGAAGAATTTGCAAAGCACTCTCCTAAAATTCTTGTGCGAGGAGAAATAAATTGTCACCAAAATTTGAGGGTAACACAAAATAGAAGGTACATGTTTTGATTTCTAATCAAGAAGATTTTGATCGAATCCCTGCATATTTTCATCTTTTGAAGGTAATTGGAGACCAAGGTAATAATACAGATAGTGTGACTGAAGATGAATGCCAAAACTAGGAAGCCCTCTCAATAGGTGAACGTTGAAGTTGTTAGCTTAAACCACACAAGGAAATTTGAAATAAGTATCGCAGGGTAGAAATTGCTTGATGATGATTTAGCAGAACATGCTTATAGAAGAGATGCACTTGCACTAAATAATGAAGATTAATCATCGATGAAAAGGCATAATCAAATTATTGGGAACAAGATGAAGGTTTTTGCATATTTTGAGAGAGATACAAATGACCAGAGTAATTTCCTTTTTAGTCGAGCAAGTAGCTCAGTTGGTGAATGGACTTTGTACAAAATTTGACAGAGAAGAGCTTCTAAGTTCAAGTCTCTTTGGTGGCCGAATAGTTTACGTTTTTGTTGACATCAAATCCAGGACGTGTATAACAATAAGTGGAGCATCTTTTATTCCAAGCAACTCAGAAATAGAGTTGGCTAGGGCGCTAGTGATAGCACTATGGTGGCAGAGGTCTACGGGTCGAATCCTCCTAAGTACACCCTTTTGGAATAAAAGTTCTTGATTAAATTAATGATTTTGGAAAGCGTGCAATGATTTTGTCAAGGTAACATTTAATTTTCTTTTATTGTGATATTAAGTGAAATAATTGAGATACAAGGTTTTATAGCAAAATAGTGTTTGTATATTTCAAGTTGGAGATTATAAGGAGTAATTAAGTGCTAACTTATATATTGGATAAATTTTTTGAAGAAGAGTTAGTATGATATTTTTTTCATCTAACCTTGGTGTTTGGTAAAGTAAGTAGTTATACTTGAGACAATTTTTAAAGACTATTCTTCATTAATAAAAAGGTATGAGCACATTCTTCCATATTTGAGTTGATTGGTTGGTTTTCTGAAAATAAGTTTGGAGTGAAAAGGACTTCATTAGGGTCTCCTTTTTCAAGAATGTTTGAGTTAATGCTTCAAGGTTTTTTGGAATAAAGAGTTGATATTTTATAAGCATTGATGTTGAAGCCATTGGTTGTGTGTAGAACTTGAGTTAGGGTTTTGAAAAGAACATGAGTATCATTGTTATGTGAAGATTGTTTTATAAGCATTTCTATTGAAGTGAGTTGTTGAGCAAAGAACTTGAAATAGGGCTTGAAAAGAACATGAGTATCATTGCTATGTGAGATTTTTTGTTGAGCATTTTTAGAAACATTTTGAGTTGATGATTATATGCTTGGACTAGGGTTTGTGAGAAAGAGGTGTTTCATCAAGTGATTGGTTGAGTAGAGTTGATTGAGCCTAGTCAAGTGGATGTGTGAAGTGATTGTTCAAGTTCCATAAAACAAACTATTCTATATTCTGATTTGAGTTGAGAAAGTGATTGAGCATTGAGTGTAGAAAATATTGAGTCTCTAACAATTCTCTTTATGCTTCTATGAGATTGGACAAGTTATGTGTGGACTTGTTAAGTAGATTTGAGGTAAGTCTTTGAGAAGACTTGTGGATTGATTTTGTGTGATATTTTGTGGAAGCTTACAATACATATTTGGCTAAGTTCTATGTAAACTTATTGAGCAGATCTGAATAAGTTCTGTGTGAACTTGTTGAGCAGATTTGAATAAGTTTTGTGTGGACTTATTGAGAAAATTTGAGCAAGTTCTGAGTGAACTTATTGAGAAGATTTGAGCAAGTTCTAAGTGAGATTTTTGAGCATATTTGGACAAGTTCTAAGTGACCTTGTTGAGAAAATTTGAGCAGGTTCTGAGTGGACCTGTTGAGCAGATTTGAGTAGGTTCTGAGTGGACCTATTGAGCATATTTGAGCAGGTTCTGAGTGGACCTGTTGAGTAGATTTGAGCAAGTTTTGAGTGGACCTATTGAGAAAATTTGAGCAGGTTTTGAGTGAACCTTTTAAGTAGAATTAAGAAAGAGTTTTGGAGGTGATAGAGTAGAGAGGACAGTAGTCTCCAATGGATAGAGATCCATCAACTAGGGTAGTGAGGATAGGTATTCTAAGTGGGGATAAGAGTCTTCAATGGAGAGGGATCCACAATCTAGTGTAGTGGAGGTAGTAGTCTTCTATAAGATCACTAGCCAGAGCAGAGGAGGAGTTATCCTATGGATATAGATCCATGAACTTGATTTAGGGGATCAACATCTCCTTTGGATAGAGGTCCATAAATATTGTAATAGGGAAAGGATTGCATCGATATTTATTGAGAAAATTTTAGTGAAATATTTTCTCTGTGGATGTAACCCACATTGGGTGAACCACGTTAAATTGGTGTCTCTATTGCATGTGATGATTTGTGCATTTCTTTTGTTACTACTATTGATATTTCTATATTTACATTGCATAATATTGATTGGAAAGAAAAATAAAAAGTGGTCTTATATTGTTCACCCCCTTCTTAATATAAGCTTGTGTTCTTCAATTGGTATCAGAGTTGGTTCCTTTGTAAAAGGTTTAATAGCTTGAAGGAATATCTTACAAGAACACAAATGGTAAAGAAAGGCAAAGGTAGAACCATGAGACACAAGAAGAAAAAAACACACATGGTCATCAAAGAAAAAGAAGATGAATTTGATAGTGTTTTTTTGGGAGGAAGAATTAAAATAGATTCAAGAGATGAATAAAGCAATGGAGAAATAACCAGGTTGATAAAGTTGTGTGCTAGATGTAGGAATACAGGTCACCATGTAGCTTATTATCCACAAGAAGGTGAATAATGTTTTGTTTATGGTCAACTCGGCCATGATGCAAGTTATTGCAATGGATTTAGTAGTTTTGAAGATGAATATGACATTTTCAAAAATGAAACCCTATATTCTGGTTCAAGAAAGGATAACAGGGACAATCAAAATAGGTATGAAGAAAAAATTCTACTTTCAATATTAGAAGAAAATGCTCTTATAGAATATTCAAAAAAAGAAAAGGAGAAAGCCAATATTAAGTAACTTGTTGAATTGAAAAGAGAGAATTTAGAATTGAAGGGTCAAATACAAGAATACAATAAATGTAAGACAAATATTCTACAAGATCTTTTTGACTTGAGAGATAAGGTTGAAAAGGCAAGAAGAGTTGAAAAGGTATGGTTGAACAATAAAAGGTAAAGGAGATAGAATGTGAAAGGCTTATGGTTACTCTTGAAGAATAAAAAAGGGAGAACTCAAGATTAAGGGTTCAAGCTCAAGAAGATGAGAAAGCAAGATCAAGGTTTCTATAGGAACTCACCAACTTCAAAATCAAATTTGAAGAGACAAGAAAAATTGAAGAAGGTATGGCAAAAAAATAAAATACAAAATATCTAGAGAGTGAAATATTAGAGCATGAGATAGTTTCACTAAGGATGGAAGTAAAAGGTTCTAAGGACAAGCTACACAAGTTTGAGAAAAATTTAAAGACTTTGGATAGGATTATCAATGCACAAAGGTCATCAGTCACCATAACAGGACTTAGTTCTAAAGAAGAACAAGGAAAATAGGAAACAAAAAAAGGAGAGCCAAGCTCAAACACCAGAAAAGAAGAAGCATCTAAAGAAGTAAGTAAAAGAGAGAGTGAGACTTCTAAGGATAAGTTGGGCAATAGAAAGTTCAACAAGGAAAGTAACAATGCACAAGTAAGGAACATATGGAACAAGAAACAAGCAGAAGAGACTAAAAGACCAATGGGGTCTAGGCAAGATTTATTCAATGAAATATGTTTTTCATGTCACAGGTTTGGGCACATGGCTTCATAGTGCAGGACACATGAAATATAGGAATACGGGAGCAGATAAATTTTTCATGGGTATTGTTACTCATGTAATCAGTTTGGTCACAAGGCAACGAATTGCAGGGTTTATGATAGAAGAGGATATGACTTCACTAGAAGAAATACCAAGATATTTGCACCTCCAAGGAATAATAACATTAAGTGTTATAAGTTCAATAATGATGATCACATAGAAAAGTGGTGTAGAGCAGACATTCTAGAAACTGGTATAAATAGGAATAAGAATAGGAATATGAATAGGGATATAGGCATGGATAGGAACATGGACATGGATAGAAACAGTCTAAAGAATCAAAAAATTTAGATAAAAATAAAAGAGGATAAAGGCAAAGATCAGTTCTTTCTGGGAGTAGAAATACTCCCACCCAGGAATTAACCACCTTAAAATAAGGTGGTGGAGGGCCTAAGCTAAGAGGCTCATTCTTAGCCCCAAGCCCCAAAGGTGACCCTTTGCCATTGATGTAAAAGGGGGAGAGATTTGATATTTGAGAGAGCATTGAGCCAGAGGGAGAAATGTCCAAGGTGGAGCATAATAAAAGAAAGATCAAGTTATTAGTTAAAAGAATTTGGGTTGCCATTAATGACAATGGGGGAGATTGTTGGATATTTTGAGTCCATCGAGTTGTCATTGATGTCAAGGTGTAAATTTGTCATTAATGTCAAGAGTGGTATTTGGCATTAGTCAGTGGCAGTTTTAGTAGGCAACATCCATTTCAGGTTTCCAAATAAGTACCCAATTCCATGAAGTCATATATGGCCCAAAGTGCAAGAAGATGGCCTCCAGGTGGTCCATTATAGTTTAAATAGCAATTGGATGGCCCAAGAAAATTAATATTATAATATATTATTATAATATTAAATGCCCAAATTTATGTATAATTTAAATGGTTTAATAATTAAGTTATTTAAACTAAAGTTATAAATAATTTTATTAATATCCTTATAGGAAAAAGGGTTGGGCATCATTTTCTTGTTGGGTGCCTTAATAAAGTATGGGCCATGTAATTCTTTTGAAAACAAATATTTATCAAAGCACTTTATGCCCAAAATATTCTTTCTTGAAACATTATGTATGTCGATGTCTCAAGCATAGTATTTGAAATACTAAGCCACCGACATCTTTTATAAACGTGGAGCATCAGGTATTTAAGTAATAAAATAAGGTAAGGTATAGGGAGTGGTTCTGAGAAGAAAAATAAAAATGATATCAATATCTCAATGAAGAAGAATTCACGAAACACTCTCCTAAAAGTCTTGTGCAAGGAGAAATAAATTGTCATAGAAATTTGAGGGTAACACAAAAATCGAGGGCACGTATTTTGATTTCTTATAGAGAATATTTCGATCAAATCCCTACACATTTTTGTCTTTTGAAGGTGACTAGAGACCAAGGTAATAATGCAGACAGTGTGACTGAAGATGAATTCCAAAACTAGGAAGCCCTCTCAGTAGGTGAATGTTGAAGCTGTTAGCTTAAACCATGCAGGGAACTTTGAAATAAGGATCATAGGGTAGAAATTGCTTGATGATGGTTTGGTAGAACATGCTTATTAAAGAGATGAACTTGCACTAAAGAACAAAGATTAATCATCGATGAAAATGCATAATAGAATGATTGGGAAGAGGATGAAAGTTTTTTGCATCTTTCGAGAGGGATAAAGATGACCAGAGTAATTTCCTTTTCAGTCAAGCAAGTAGCTCAGTTGATGAATGGACTTTACATAAAATTTTACAGAGAGGGGGTTCTAAGTTCAAGTCTCATCGGCGACTGAATAGTTCACATTTTTTTGACATCAAATCTAGGATGGGTATAACAATAAAAGGAGCATATTTTGTTCCAAGCAGCTTGGCAACAGAGTTGGTTAGGGTGCTAGTGATAGTGCTATGGTGGCAGAGGTCTACGGGTCGAATCTTGCTAAGTACACCCTTTTGGAAGAAAATTTCTTGATTAAATTAATGATTTTGGAAAGCGTGCAATGAGTTTGTCAAGGTAACATTTAATTTATTTTTATTGTGATATTAAGTTAAATAAGGGAGATACAAGATTTTATAGCAAAATAGGTTTTGTATGATTTAAAAGGAAGAATTTATTTCAAGTTGGAGATTATAAGGAGTAATTAAGTGCTAACTTATGTATTGGAGAATTTTTTTGAAGAATATTTAGTATGATATTTGTGTCATCTAACATTGGTGTTTGGTACAGGAAGTGGTTATACTTGAGATAGGTTTTAAAGACTATTCTTCATCAAGAAAAAGGTATGAGCACATTCTTCCATATTTGAGTTGATTGGTTGGTTTTTTGAAAATAAGTTTGGAGTGAAAAGGACTTCATTAGGGTTTCCTTTTTTTAGAGTGTTTGAGTTAATGCTTCAAGGTTTTCTGGAATAAAGAGTTGATGTTTTATAAGCATTGTTGTTGAAGCCATTGGTTGTGTGGAGAATTTGAGTTAGGGTTTTGAAAATAACATGAGTATCATGGTAATTTGAAGATTATTTTATAAGCATTTATGTTGAAGTGAGTTGTTGAGAAAAGAAATTGAACTAGGGTTTGAAAAGAACATGAGTATCATTGTTATGTAAGATTTTTTGTTGAGCATTGTTGAAAACATTTTGTGTTGGTGGTTATATCCTTGGACTAGGGTTTGTGAGAAAGGGGTGTTTCATCAAGTGATTTGTTGAGTAGAGTTGATTGAGCCTAGTCAAGTGGATGTGTGAAGTGATTGTTCAAGTTCCATAAAACAAACTATTCTATATTCTGATTTGAGTTGAGAAAGTTATTGAGCATTGAGTGTAGAACATATTGAGTCTCTAACAATTCTCTTTATGCTTCTATGAGATTGGACAAGTTCTGTGTGGACTTGTTAAGCAAATTTGAGGTAATTATTTGAGAAGACTCGTGGACTGATTTTGTGTGAGCTTTTGTGGAAGCTTACAATACAAATTTGGTTAAGTTCTGTGTAAACTTATTGAGTAGATATAAATAAGTTTTGTGTGAACTTATTATCAAATTTGAGCAAGTTCTAAGTAAACTTATTGAGCATATTTGAGCAAGTTTTGAGTGATCTTATTGAGAAGATTTGGACAAGTTTTGAGTGAGCTTGTTGAGAAGATTTGGAAAAGTTTTGAGTGAGCTTGTTGAGAAAATTTGAGTAGGTTCTGAGTGGACCTATTGAGAAAATTTGAGTAGGTTCTGAGTGGAATTGTTGGGCAGATTTGAGCAGGTTCTGAGTGGACCTATTGATAAAATTTGAGCAGGTTCTGGGTGGACCTATTGAGTATATTTGAGCAGGTTATGAGTGGACCTATTGAGCAGAGTTAAGACAAGTCTTTGGAGGTGATAGAGCATAGAGGATAGTAGTATCTAGTGGATATATATCCATCAGCCTGGGTAGTGAGGATAGGTCTTCTGAGTGGGGACAAGAGTCTTCAGTGGAGAGATATCCACAAGCCAGTGTGGTGGATGTAGTAGTCTTCTAGAGGATCACCAGATAGAGCAAAGGAGGAGTTCTCCTATGGATAGATATCCACAAACTTGATTTAGGGGATCAAAATCTCCTTTGGACAGAGGTCCATAAACATTGTAATAGGGAAAGGATTCCCTCGAGATTTATTGAGAAAATTTTAGTGAAATATTTTCTCTATGGATGTAACCCACATTGGGTGAACCATATTAAATTGGTGTCTCTATTGTGTGTGATGATTTGTGCATTTATTTGGTTACTACTATTGATATTACTATATTTACATTGCATAATATTGATTGGAAAGAAAAGTAAAAAGTGGTCTTATACTATTCACCCCCCTCTTAGTATAAGCTTGTGTTCTTCACCCCACCACATCTTTCCTAAATAAAACTTCTTTTTGAGTAGGCTAAAGGGGATCCTATTCTACCTCTTTTTGACCTATCAACTTAGGGTTAGCCTATTCCATGTGAGCACCATTAGATTTTTCTCTCCAACTTCTTCCCTTACAAATTGTTTTGGGGCACTAAGAAGACAAGTGCTTGAGCTTACTGCAACTAGAACACTTGATAGGTCTATTTTCATACTTTATAGATTGAATATAGGTGCCCACACTCAAAAAGAGCTTAATATAGGTTGGAGGATCAACCTTTGGGTCTACCATTACACACAATATTGTAAATACCATCCTAGAATTGGCCTTGGTCAGGGGATCAATTTTAATAAACTCACCTATGTTCTTAGCTATCCCTATATGGATATATTCCTACCAATGTTGGAAAGGAAGGCCTAAAAACCTAATCCATAGGGGAGAACAATTCATCTTATATGAGTCTAGGTTGAAATCATGGCCCCATTTCCATAAAAAAAATACCTCTTTTACCATAAAACCAGGGGACCCCACCCAAAATGCATTTTTAGTTTTCATAATTTAACTTGATGATGAAGGTAGGGGTCCAGAAACCCTTAGGACCCCTAGCTACTAGGACCCCTACCTTCATCATCAAATCCATATCAGGTCTACTCCCTTGAAACCTACCTACTAGGTTACAAGAACTGTCATCTGTAGTAAGTTTTGTAAGTTCATTGGGAATATGTAACTCATATTCCACTTGGATCAAATTAAATAAGGATTTTACACACATGGATTTAAAAACTTTGGTATCCATTATAGAAAAGGATTCCCCTGGGTCAAATGGGTGTCTCATTCGATGGGCCACACCACCAACTTTACCTGAACCTAACTCAAGCACCTCCAAGGGAATTGTATCACTAGCACCTAGCCCATGTGAACACAAAACCCCTAAAAAATAGTAGAAACCACCTAGGGTTCCTCTCCCCTCCATGCCTAGTCCCCTCCCAACATTTGATCACCACTTGGCACTTAGCCACATTCTTGCTCACTTGCATCTTCTTGCTCACCTGCCCTTCCCTGTTCACTTGGTCCTTCTTGATCGTCTGGTTCTTCCTTCCTGAACTCATTTCAAATTCCACCTTTATTAAACTAATTTTGAATTACCATGCATGATTGGATAACTTTCATAGTATGTGATGATGTTACACCTAATGATATCACCCCTTTTCAAGTCAAACATATAGATGTGGCACCTACTAACATGGCACATGATGATGTGATAGTCTGTATAGTCCATATAGATAACATGGTGAATGGTATGGCATGGCAAATGGTGGTTGATGTGGTATTATATAATATGATATGAAAATCCATAAGCTAACATGGTAAATGATGTGGTGTGACATGTGGTAGATGACATGGTATTCATAATAGATGGAATTGTAATATGTATAGCTAACATGGTGACTAATGTAGAAGTTGATAATATGGTAAATGGAGTAGAGGCCAATGTGGAAGGTTATACAATAATCGATGTGGTATATCATGTACCATTTGATATATACAAAAATAGTACTGACCAATTAGAATATTCCAACTCATTAAACTTGACAATATATTCACATAATTAGTAGTAGACTTGATGAAGTACAAAATTAAAGTGAATTATAACATGATAAGTGGCATAATGTGATTTTTAGATCGTAGGGGTAATCAAAGTGTGATAAGTGGCATAGTAGTTCACCAACACCCTACCTAGTGGCTTGCATAGTTAGTGCATAAATGGCAATCCCTTGGACATGACAATAGGTATCATGTGATTTATTGGTATACTATCCAATCAATTCATAGTTGAAACCCTCTTAGCCACTCACAGTTTGACACGTGGTGGCCTCCTATTCACTATAGGTACTATAAATAAAATGTAAAGTTTTTGGAGGTATTTTTTTATGATTTATAGGTCAAACTACTAAAGGTCGTAACTTTTTCATATGAAAGTGTTTTGAGACCTTTTTTAAAATCACATGGATTTTCAATACCTCTAAATTAGTGATGTTGTTTTTTGTTACAACTACACATAGAAATGTTTTGGACTATATTGCATTATTTGGTACATGCCAATGTACCACCATGGGTACATATTTAGATTAGGAGTTTGTATTAGATTAGGATTTGAGTATTTACTTTATGCAATGTAATAAATACACAAGTATTATTAGAATGTACAATGATATAAATGTGCATGTTGTCCACATGTACATGAGTCCTTAAGAATAGGAAGATGAATAGTCATAGGAATATGGAAGGCCAAGAGTCATATCTCATTATATATAGGCCTTCTTATAGGAGTAACAAGAGAGAGCCATAGAGAGAACATAGATAGCACAAAGTAGAATAGTAGTAGATACAATGTAGAGCATGTATGCAATATGGAGAGTTTGAGACCTCCATTTTTATCAATGTAATATTTTTGTGAGCTTTCATTAATGGTTGTTTTATGAGTAGTTATAGAAGTTTCTCATGAGTTTTACATGCTTAGTATATTGCCATTATCATAGATTTAATATTGCATGCTCATTTTATATCTTGTGGTTGCATTTACTTTAATATATATGTAGCACCCTAAAATTGGCACAGTTAAACCTTAGTAAAAAGATAAAAATTCAAATTTTAACCTCAAACCACCCGTTAACCGCCCGTTACCCGCTTTCCTTGTTTTTCGTGCCATTTTTAGGATTTGTTTTGACCGTTGGACGATATCATCGCAGATTAGATGAAATCATCCCAGATCTGACGAATTCGTCTGGAACAGAACGTCCAGACGATTTCGTCCCAAAACCAAATTTTCATAATTAGCTTATGTTTCAACTTCTCTAACTTGGGCAGAAAGCGTGTCTACGTAGTTAGAGTCTCCCCCATTGGAGATCTCCCAAATTGGGATGATCTCCAACCTCCTAACCTCTCCCTAATCCTATATAAACTAGGATTTTCTCAGTTTATCCCCCTGACTCTCTGCTCGAAACTCTGCTTAAACCCCTTGAACTTCCACGCACCTCAGAGCATCCTCACACCATCATTTGCATTTTGTATTTCATGTTTTCTTGCAGGAACTTTACTATTTTTTAGTCGAAGCTAGCTCGGATCGTCGCAAGCGATTCCAGGCGATTTCGGACGATCTTGTCGAGGAGCATAGACGATATCGTACGATTGGAGGTGATCCCGACTGTAGTCCAGATTGGGGGCAATCAGAGTCTAGAGTTTGCATCTCTTTATTGTTTTTTGCATTTCTTTATACATTATCTTAGTTATTATATTTATGCATCTTGGAGTTCACCTCATTTAGCATAACCGCATGATAAAGTTAAAATCAATCATTAAATTTATTGCATTTCTCTTATTTGTTATTTGAATCTATTATTTAGGCATGTTTATTATTATTTCTATCATTCTCCTTTGCTTTTGCAGTTGCATCTTTGGTATTTTGTATCTATTCCTATGATTGTAGGTTTTTGACGAATTCGTCTGATGAATTCATCAGATTGACGATGATCTCGTCTGATCTCAGATGATTACGTACGAGTTGAGATGATCTGGACTGCTACAAAACTTAGAATCTTCATCAGACATCCGGAATCAGGTATGTTCTATCCCCTTTAGCATATTCTCTGTGTTTAGCATTTATTCATATTTTTTGTATCCATAAAAATCAGCATTGGCATATAGAATAGTTTAGATTCATCTTGGCCAAACCTAGGAATTGAATGATTAAAGTACAAAATGAACACATCAAACCCACTATCAACCTAGGTGTGGAAACTGCCACTCAAAAGTTTCCTGGTGAACCCACCATCCATCGAAAATTCACCCTTATACCCCTCCCCCGAGAGGCGGGACCTTCAAAGGGCCTCTCAGTCCGAGGTATTGTCCCATCCTTCTCGCATCCCCCTTCCGGGCGTGGATCCTATAGCCTGAAGGTAAGGATGCAAAAAATTTGGAGCGATACATTTTGGTGAACCCGACGTGAAAAACTAAAAACCTTTTGAAAACAATCCAAAAAAAAAAACAAAACATAAATGCATTTAGAATCAAAGATTGCATATCATATTTAGATGGTAGATTATAATAAAAGACGAGCTATCACCATTAATGTTGAGAATCAATTAGCAGCTATAGAGATTACTTCTGTGCTTAGAGTACCTCAAACAAATAGGGTTCAACCTTTGTGGGACGAACTTGATAGGAGATTGGGTATCATTGGATCTAGGGCAACAGAACTTAGGCAAATTAAGAGGTTTGTCCTAGATAGAATCCTGGATCCCGATCAAGTGACCTTATATCATGAACTTCAGAGAGCTTGCCATAGGTGGTTAGCAGATAAAAGAGCCCTTGTGTCTTCAGAGTTGTACACCTTTGAGGAATACCTTGAGAATGCAGTTGTAGTACATAAATTTCTATCTCATATAGAGGATCAAGAGGTCGTTCTTACGGATAGAAAAATATGGAATAGAGTTCCTAGAGCTGTGTTATATCGAGAGTATTGCCATGAACTTTATTTCTACCAGTCAGAGTCTAAAACAGATAATATCACTATAGCACACTTTATCAAGTTCTTGAAAAACCATTTCCAATTTGAAGAGGAGCATTTCATGACTCCTGATGAACTTGATCCTATCAATGACATCTATAAACTATTTATAGAAAACTAAGCTATTCTTTTATTATTGTTATTTCTTGCATTTAGTGTGCTGTTTGTTGTCTTTATAATCATAAAAAAATAAATAAATAAATAAATAAAATAAAATAAAAACAAAACAAAATCATAACAAAAATCAAAACATTTTCTTTTAAGTATTATAGTAGGTATATAATTAAAATATATATACCTCCCAAATTTGTTGCAAATATATTAATATATATTTGCTAAAATCTAAATTTAGACATAATGACTAGACTCAGGAATGGAAAACAGATCGAAGTAGAAGAAGATTGGTTAGGAAAACCAGGAAATAACCCAGATGTCCTTCCTGAAGACCCAATTCAGGAAGAAGGAACCTTTGACCAACAAGAAGAAGAATTTGTTGTAGGAAATGAACAAAAAGAAAATGATAGAGAGGAAGGATCCTCATCCCCTAAAATATCTCCAGAAGGAGTTGTTACTTTTGAGAACATGGAACATTTCTGGAAGTTCCTCAATACTAATATTGGCACTCTTAATAGAGCAGTCCATATGGACAAAGATCAAATTAGTGACACTCAAGCAACCCTAGAAGACATATATCACACACGCACTAATCCCTTGTCCTTCGTTGATCAAGAAAGTGATCAAGCTGGACCATCCAATTTGGATATGGCCGCTATAATCCAGAACACGCAACAACAACAGGTTACCCAACCACCTAGAGTGCCTGTTACCAAGCCTAGGGTTATTCCCACACAAAAGAAACCTTCATTCATTGCTCTATTTTGCCAAGCTATTGATCAATATACCTCAAATCAACAAAAGCCTAAAACAAAACCAAATACCAATTTCCAACAATCTGGGATACAACATAATGCTACAACAAATCTTCTTCATAATACTCTTCCTACCAACCATTTGCATAACAACAATATAGCATCTAATCCTTATGTCATGCCATCCTACGCTCACAAATCCCATACTCATGTACCACCAAACCAATATGGTGGACAAACTGGTAATCTGGAAGCCATGGTGAAACAGTTAGTCTCCCGCATGGACCAGATAGATCCCTACCGTCCCTCGTACAATTATCGAGAGATGTGTAGTCAGCCTCTAGATCCTATAGTTGTAGCACAACCATATCCCAAACACTTTCCTATGCCTGTCCTACCTATATACAAAGGAACTGAAGATCCCATAGAGCATCTTCGTATGTTTAGGATAGCATGTCATGATATATCACATGATGACTTGTTATTACTAAAAATGTTCCCAAAAAGTTTAGGAGGGATGGCATTGGAGTGGTATTATCAACTACCCACTCATTCTTTGAGGAATTTCGAAGAGACCACCGAGTCTTTTGTGCATCAATTTAGTGCCTATATTGAAAGGCATGTAACCATTAAAGATTTGTACAACCTAAAACAAGACAAAGATGAGTGTTTTGCTGACTTCTTAGCTCGATGGAGGCAGTTGATAGGAAAATTACACTTTGTGTTACCTTATCGAGAAATGTTGGATATCTTTATCAATAATTTACAAGAACAACTATCCTATGAATTATCAACTGCTACCTTGACCACCTTCGATCAAGCTATAGACTTAGCCCGAAGAGTGGAAGATGCTCTTATTAGGAGAGGTCAGCTTAAAAAGAAAGATGATGAGAAAACATCCAGAAATCAATATAAAAATAAACAAGTTGTGGGTGATGGAGTCACTGATAGCAGAAATATTGCCAATGTTAATACTACGAAAACAATAGAGAAGTTCATATTGAAACCTCCTGATAAACCACCTCGAGAATTTACTAGGTTAAATCAACCTTTATCAACCATTCTCCCGCAACTATTAGCACGAGGTTTGATTCAATTACCAAATATCCAGGAACCTGATCCAACTATACCCGGATACAGAGCTGATTTACATTGTGATTTCCATAGAGGGCCTGGACATGCTACCAACTCTTGTAAAATATTAAAACATAAAATACAAGACCTGATTGATAACAATGAGATGGAGGTGCAAGCCTTTCAACCTAAACAAAATCCTTCTAATAATGCTCAAAAGAACATCCCCCAAAATCAGAATCAAAATGCCAATCAATCATTGGACATATTTCAACATCCTTTACCAAAGCATGGTAAAGAGGTGGCTAATCAAATTGAGCATCATAATGTTCCCCCTCCTACCCGATATGTAGGAACTATTAGTGGACATTCACCTACTCATGATGTGGAAGTATTTGACACAACTTTATCCATGGTTACGACCAGACCTCTATATAATATTCGGACCCCTGATCTTAGTGATACCGAATATGAGACTGAAAGTGACATGGAAATCACCTCAAATCAATCGAATAGTTCTGAAGATGAATCAGATCCTATTCAACCTATCACAAGTTCTATGGTTCCAGAAGAACCATTTCCTAGAAGAGTCACTACTAGACCATCTTCTCACCAATTACTTTCTAATGAACAAGCCATAAACGCTAGACCAAGGCCCATTCATCATCCGCAAAATAATATTGTAGGTACCATCGGAGCCGTTACTGGACAACGAGGCTCAAAACTCTCAACAGGATCAAACTCAGAATGATGGATCAGCTCCATTTGTTTTGAAAAATCCCAATAAAGGGAATCATGCGCCTAATGTTCAACCTAAGCCTCCTTATAATATTAATGAACAATTATCAAATACTACAGCTAGAATTTCCCTTTTGGACCTTTTAAGATCTTCTCCTACCCATAGGGATGAATTAATGCTCACATTAAGCCAAATGATGGTACCACAAAATATTCAACCTGAAGCCATGTCCAATACTATCATAACTCGAGAAGTCGATTGTATTGACTTTCGGGATAGAGATATACCACAACATAGTTTACATAAGGATAACCCCTTATATATTACTGCCCTAATTGGGGATGTAGCAGTTAAACGAGTCTTGATTGATAATGGTTCATCTTTAAACATATGCACTTTTGACTTCTACCAAAGATTTGGGTTTAGAAGTGATGAAATGAAAAGAACTGATATGATCATAAAAGCCTTCAATGACGAAACACAAGAAACATGTGGAGTTATTACTATCCCCTTGCAAGTTGGTCCGAGAACCTTAGACACGACCGTGTTTATTGTACATTGCCCTGCATCGTACAATATACTTTTGGGTCACCCTTGGATCAACGCGATGCGAGCTTGTTCCCTCAACTCTACATCAATGTGCCAAATTCGAATTTAAAAATCAGTTGGTTACCATTCATGGTGATCCTAGACCCTTTGATATGTGTGCTTTGGCAGAACCTGTTGGAGTTCAATTTTGCCCTGCTCTGTCATCCACACATCCTAATTCTCATCAATCGTCTAAACGTGTGAAACACACACCCATAACATCATCTACTTTTTCCCCATCAACTACACCTCTACATATAGCTCAACCATCTTCCAAACAAACCACATTAGGACCTCAAAAAGATCCTAAAACTACAACCAATGCTTCTTGTTTTACTCCTATAACTTCCATACCTATAGACTCATCCATCGATATCTCTATAACATCTACATCCACTACAGGCATACTTTCCACATCCGACGATGTAGGAAATGTTCCTTCTACCTCTTATGCTCTTACTGATGAGCTCTTACCCGATTTATCTAAAATTCTTATATCATAAAAAACAAACACTGCCATGCAAGATTCCCTTATTTTAAATAAACTCCCACCCTCTCCTCGTACCTTGGGCCTCCCACAGCCTATGGGAAGTATTTACCAAGTCGGGAGTTGTGCTTTTATTTATAAGGGATATGACTGGGGAAGAATACCTAGAAACATCAAGACACATTATGATGGATATGCTAGATGCTATTTTGCTAATGAGTATATTAAAGCTAAGCCTATAATGCTTAAATTGGGATATAAAGGGAAAGGTTTGGGACCTTTCCAGAATGGTATGAAAGAACCTTTTGAGGTAGAACCATGGCCTCGCCCGATGTGGTGTGGGCCTATTTCCTAGTAAAGGTCAGCCCTTCCCATTCGAGGATGATGACCACCTCATATGTTACCAAGATTATCTGGATAAACGGGATGTCTTGCATTTAATGAATAAGCCTCTTACATGTAATATGTTATCCATAGCTTACCCTGAGATGATTGCCGAATCCGACGATGAGTTGGAGGGGGATATCTTTCATGATGTCTCCATTGAGGAATTGTTACATAACGAATTTTATTTCGATGGCTCTATACCTAGTATAGCCCAGCTTGAGGCCACGACTCCTCAAGATGAATTATCCAAGCTAACCTTGGAAGAATTACAAGAATTAGGCGTTTCACCCACCCCACCTAATTTTGAGAGAGATCTACACATGGAAGTAGAAAACATCATAAAAATTAACATTGGAACCAAAGATAACCCTCACATAATCAACATTGGATCAGAATTGAGTCAAGAAAAACAAGATAAATACATTGCATTCCTTAAACAATATGAAGACGTCTTTGCTTGGACATATGAAGATATGCCAGGATTAGACCCTTCTGTAGTTATGCATCACCTAGTAGTCCATCCGGATGCTAAACTTGTTAAACAAAAACTTAGAAAAATGCATCCTAAAGTGGCCTTACTAGTCAAAGGAGAATTAGAAAAACTCTTAAATGTTATTTTTATACAAGCCATTGATTATGCTGAATGGATCTCGAATGTAGTTCCAGTAACTAAGAAAGAAGCCACTAAAGTTAGGGTTTGCATAGACTTTAGAGATATTAATGCTGCATGCCCTAAAGATGATTTTCCTCTTCCCAACATGGATCATATCATTGATTTTACTGCTGGGAGTGGAATGATATCCCTAATGGATGGATTCTCTGGTTATAATCAGATCAGGATAGCTCCTAAAGATCAGGCTAAAATAGCCTTTATTACCCCTTAGGGAACCTTTTATTGGAAAGTGATGCCATTCGGTTTAAATAATGCAGGTGGAACTTATCAATGCGCTATGACTTATATCTTTCATGATATGATGCATGGTATTCTACATGATTATGTAGACGATATTATAGCTCGTTACAAAATAAATATGTTAAGAAATTATGTCAAAAGTATAAAATTCAACATCGTTGGTCCACTCCCTATTATCCTCAGGGTAATGGCCAAGCAGAAGCATCTAATAAAACATTAATCAAAATCCTCAAAATATCGGTCAATAAATCTGGCCGAGATTGGCACATCCAATTATATCCTGCTTTGTGGGCTTATCGAACTAGCGTTCGTACTCCCACAGGCACTTCCCCCTTTGTTTTGGTCTATGGCGCTGAAGCAGTTTTTCCCTTTGAATTAGAAGTTCCTTCTTTGGCTCTGCTACTTCAAGATACTGAAGTAGGAGATGAATATCGTGCTAGCAGACTTAGTCAGCTGGAACTCCTAGATGAGAAGCGCATCAATGCTTTGGAGCATCTTCGTGCCTACCAAAACAAGCTTAAACGAGCATACCTCAAGAAAGTTCATCAACGATCCTTTGAGATCGACGACCTTGTCTTAAAAGAAAATAAAAAAAATACTAATGCAACTAAAGACCTTAAAGGTAAATTTGAGCCCAACTGGCTTGGACCATATGTCATCACTACTAAATTTGGATCGGGAGCATATCGATTAGCTACCTTAGATGGTAAAGATCTTAAAGAACCTATGAACATTATGCATCTTAAGCGTTATTATGCATAACATTTGGTCATTTTCATCATTTATATATATTGTGTATTTTGCATATTGTTTCATTTTAGTAAAATTTCAAAAAAAAAATAGTAATAGTATTTCTTCTTGCAATTCATCAATCAAAATCAAAATATAAAAACATCAAAATCATCAAAATCTTCAAAAACATATTTTATTTTCATACCTGTCAATTCTTGAAGTATTGCGGTTATATTTTCAATTATTTTGGATAAATTAGCATTTATTTGGAATCCCGCACTTTCACATTCACATGAATAAATATCTTGATTTTATTTTGTATGATTATTAATCTCTCTTATATCAAAGTCCACAGTTGAATTAAATAAAGTTTTGAGCATAGAGAACTGATCTTGTTATTTACTTGAACCAAGTATATCTTTTCACATTAAAATGATTTCATTGCAAATTCAATATGATGCTACATAGTAGAAGTGGTTTCTTGAGCGAAAAGTTTCCCCTGCTATCCTATCATGCACATGGTCTAGAATCTTTGAGAATTGACAAAAGGACAAGCTCACCCCTACCCAGAATAAAAATCCCTTGCTCTACAACTAATCCGAGCAAGTATCCCTAGCATAGGAAGAAAAAGAAAAGTCAAAGAAAATGAGAAAAAGAAAAATATCATTTTGTACCATCGCAACAATATTTCAGCATTATCTCAAGTTCCAAGCAAAAAACAAAAAAAAAAGAGAAAAAGAAAAGGCAAAAGCAAAATGCAATAAAATCCCTTTCCCTACCCCTTGAAAAGAAAAGAAGGGTGAATGAGCTTGAATCCCTGGAATTCTCAATTATTCAAAAACTATGAGGTAAGCCCCATAACAGGTGGTTTGTGCCCAACCCGCTTGGCCTTGGGTAATCCCTAGCGTGGTGATATGTCTGTCACATTAGCGACCTTCTTTTGTACAGACCTATGTCGGCTTATGGATTAGCTAGCTCTTGATAACCTAACTTACATAGTAGTCTGGTATGGTTACATGCATATAAATCATGGTCAACGAACATTCATTTGGTTAATTCAAATTACTTGTATCAAATTATCTTGCTCAAAATTGGTGAATGAACAATACAATTGCACACACATTTGTATTTGAGAGATTCTCTATCATTATGATAAATCAAGATCGGCAATGAACTCACATATGCACATGAGGGTTCCTTATAAATCTACATTTGTCTTTGAGATAATTTAAAATATTTCTGCAACTCTTTTGGAATAAATTTTATCTTCTTATTTCAGAACATCTGTTTAGTATAAAAACAATTACATACATTGTTTTCAAAAATCCAAAAATATTTTCAAAACAACCTATTACACAAATATAATCAATAAAGTCATGTTTGTATATTATTATTTTCTGTTTATCAAAAATAAAAAATCAATCATGCAATAAAACTAAAATATCAATTTCTTCTTTGGATTTCGCGATGATGGTATAAGTCTATACCTATAATTCTATGCCTAGCGCAAACCATTGTCCTAATTTTATTTTCCCATTCATTTTAAATCATAAAAACATATGGCTTACATCATTATGTTACACAATTGTGCTTTAAAACGAACGAACACTTATTCTATTTCATGTCATTATGTCAACATTCAATTTTGCAACGATGGTATAGTTCCTAGGGACTTATTCAAAAATTTTATCACACTTAGGAATTTATGCCTAGCAAAATCATATTTCTTTTAGATATGTCATGCATAATATTTTTTATGAAAATCTGAAAACAAATCATCACCATCATCACTTCCATCATCACAACACAAAGTCTTAAGACAGTCTCTTAAGCACTCTTTTACTTTTAGCAATATTTCTATCCTGGGATTAGCTTGACGACCTAGCGAGCGGCGACTCCATGAAATGGTCTATAACAACGACAATGTCCTTTGAAATTATTGTTAGAAGTCCCTTTTATTTTTCATCAAATCACACCACAAAACAACCAATTTATGCACATCAGATTATTTCATTTACAATTTTATAGCATGACATAAAATTATAATTATTTCCAACGACATAATTACATGAATCATCAATAATCAATTGCAAAATTCAAAATTAAAAGCATCATACAACATATACACAAGTCATATCATCAAAAAGATATCTATATATATATTTCAATCAATTATGTACATCATTTGGATTGGTATGCCACAATCAATACTATGGAATACTCAATCCCCTCAAAAAATATATATATAATAAATACAATCTGCCCTCTACAGTAGCTAGCCTCGAGAAGCCCTCGAGCTCTCAGCCTCATCTCCTCCCCTGCCCTGACGTGGAGGAGGTGGTCCCATAGAGGTCTGGGCTATGTCCTGGGTCCTCGTCATCGATCGTGAGGATGTCCTCGATGATCCCATCCTGATCGGCTCCACAATGGGGGCTGGCAGTGGTACCCTCTGTCCCTCTAGGACCACGTGATAGTACAATCCCTGATAGAATGTGGTCTGAGCAATAGACCATGCCAAATCCTGAGTGCTCACTCCTCCACCCCGAGCTCTGAGCCATGTAGCCTCATCCTGTAGTGTCTACACCTGAGCCTAAAGGTGGGCAACCTCAGCCCGGAGAGCCACCATCTCGCTGCTCTCCCCTACCTCGACACCCTTGCCCTTATCGGGCGATGGTGGTCTCTCCCCCTGCTGAGAAGGGACTCCCCTCTCCCTCCTCCCTATCTCTTGTGGTCTCTATGGAGCTCGTGCCATCCTCTGGCGTCTCTCCTATGGAGACCGTCACTGCTCTCTCCCATCGTGACCCCGTGTTGCCTCAATAGCAGCCTGGTACCACCTCCCCATCCGTTGCACCATAGCATGCACTCGGACCCTATGCCCTCATCATCCGAGGAGGGCGGATGCTTGCGTACCAGGCATCATACCCATCTGTGACCCCAGACATCGTCACCATCCACTGGCTGGATGGGGGCATCATCCATGTCCTAACTCCAGAACCGCTACATGTCTGGAGCCCCGCTCAATGTGGTACTATCTCGAATAGTCTGAGAGTACTCGTAATCCCTGAGAGAAGGGATCCCCTGCTGTAGACCGAACTATCATAGAACCCGATCGTAGCGATGGAGCTCTACCTCTCCCCACTCCATCCTCAGCCAGTAGACTCGCCTGATGCGAGCCAGCTCCTGCCCATCCTCTGCCCACCCTGGGTGCTCTCACCATGGCCTCCAGGTGATCTGGTCTAGGATGAGGTCGTCCAGCAACCTTCGTGACATCGATAGATCTATCCGCCATTGTGACCCCCTCTGTAGCCACCAGTAGAAAACTCGGGGCCTCTCCCGGTCAACCCCTGTCAGTGGGAGCCCTACCGGCCTCCGCACCGCGATGTGCTCCCAGCACCAAACCTATAGTAGCGATGTCAAGACCAGACATCGGCCTCCCTTGTATACGACCCCATGCAGGATCCTATACAAGCGGCATAGTACAAAGCTGCCCCATGCAAACCTATACCCATGGTCTCTCATGTCATAGACCACATCTGAGAGGAGCCATGGTAGTCTGCACCCGCTTTGGTGGCACAACAGTAAGCCACCTACCACCCCTGCCAAAACCTGAGTCAGCCTAGATGCCCCAGGCATCTGCCTTAGAGACTCGATGTTCACTCCGCCCTTCTCCAGGGTGAAGCTCGGGTCTCCGGTCAATCTCATCATAGCCTGGCCCTGATTGGCCATAGGCGTCATCAACCATCCTTGTATGGGGATCCTCATGATCCTCCATACGTCCTCTAATGTGGGAGCCATCTCCCCTATCGGTAACCAAAAGTAGGACGACCCCGGATACCACCTCTCTGCTAGGGTTGTCGGTAGCCCCATGTCTATCGGTACTTGTGGCATCTCTGCCACATGCTATAACCTGACCTGAGCTAGTCGGTCATGCTCCGCTTGATCGAGCATGGCTATGTCATCTCTCAGCCCACCGTATTTCCATTCCCGACTCTTTAGTAATCCCCTCTGCAAAACAAACAATAAAACAATAAAATTCATTAATAAACCAATCATTAAAATCAAATTAAATACATTTTAATCAAAGCTTAATTTCTTAAAAATGATGATATCGTCCACCATTGGATGATATCGTCCCAAATTGGGCAAAATCGTCCTTTGTAGGATGAAATCATCTCCGATTTCACAACTTGGGGATCGCCCCTTGTTGAACGGGATCGCCCCTAGTTCGCCGATTTCGCCCTCCAATGAAATCGATGATCTAGGGATGATTCTATGAAATAGGGATGATTTCGTCCCGACGTCGTCGACGGCCTAAAAACGGCCGCGATGCCCCAAAACAATCAAAATTTAAAACAAAAAATTGCACAAATTAAATTCAAACCTAATTTACTAGGATTAGATCCTTACCCGTAGCCCGCATGGGACCTCTGTCGATCGGTGTGCTGTCTCCACCATTTTTTTTGTCTGTAGAGCTCTAAAACCAGTAAAATGAATAGTAAAAATGAATTAGGGTTTTACCCTATTTTTCTTAATTTTATTTAAAATCAACATATTTTTTTAATTTTTTTATTTTTTGCGTTTTTTCCCCAAACGTTCTATTTGGGTAAAAAAATTGAGGGGGCACCATAGTCAGCAGTCGTACGATTCGACCTAGAATCATCGTCTAAAAAATTGAGTACATTTTTGCTTTCTCGTAAAATGGGAAGAACTCGTCTTTAACGCATTTTCTTCAAAAAATTCGCTAAAGAGGGGGCAAAATGTAGCACCCTAAAATTGGCACAGTTAAACCTTAGTAAAAAGATAAAAATTCAAATTTTAACCTCAAACCGCTCGTTAACCGCCTGTTACCCACTTCCCTTGTTTTTTGCGCCATTTTTAGGATTTGTTTTGACCGTTGGACGATATCGTCTCAGATTAGACGAAATCATCCCAGATCTGATGAATTCATCTGGAACAGAATGTCCAGACGATTTCATCCCAAAACCAAATTTTCATAATTAGCTTCTATTTCAACAACTTCTCTAACTTGGGTAGAAAGCGTGTCTACGTAGTTAGAGTCTCCCCCATTGGAGATCTCCCAAATTGGGATGATCTCCAACCTCCTAACCTCTCCCTAATCCTATATAAACTAGGATTTTCTCAGTTTATCCCCCTGACTCTCTGCTGAAACTTTGCTTAAACCCCCTAAACTTCCATGCACCTCAGAGCATCCTCACACCATCATTTGCATTATGTATTTCATGTTTTCTTGCAAGAACTTTATTGTTTTTCAGTCGAAGCTAGCTCGGATCATCGCAAGCGATTCTAGGCGATTTCGGACGATCCTGTCGAGAAGCACAGACGATCTCGTACGATTGGAGGCGATCCTAATTGTAGTCCATATTGGGGGCAATCAGAGCCCAGAGTTTGCATCTCTTTATTGTTTTCTGCATTTCTTTATACATTATCTTAGTTATTATATTTATGCATCTTGGAGTTCACCTCATTTAGCATAATCGCATGATAAAGTTAAAATCAATCATTAAATTTATTGCATTTCTCTTATTTGTTATTTGAATCTATTATTTAGGCATGTTTGTTGTTATTTCTATCATTCTCCTTTGCTTTTGCAGTTGCATCTTTGGTATTTTGTATCTATTCCTGTGATTGCAGGTTTCTGACGAATTTGTCTGATGAATTCATCAGATTGACGACGATCTCGTCTGATCTCAGATGATTGACATACGAGTTGAGATGATCTGGACTGCTACAAAACTTAGAATCTTCATCAGACATCCGAAATCAGGTATGTTCTATCCTATTTAGCATATTCTCTGTGTTTAGCATTTATTCATGTTTTTTGTATCCATAAAAATCAGCATTGGCATATAGAATAGTTTAGATTCATCTTGGCCAAACCTAGGAATTGAATGATTAAAGTACAAAATGAACACATCAAACCCACTATCAACCTAGGCGTGGAAACTGCCACTCAAAATTTTCTTGGTGAACCCACCATCCATCAAAAATTCACCCTTATACCCCTCCCCCGAGAGGCGGGACCTTCAAAGGGCCTCTTAGTCCGAGGTATTGTCCCATCCTTCTCGCATCCCCCTTCTGGGCGTGGATCCTATAGCTTGAAGGTAAGGATGCAAAAAATTTGGAGCGATACAATATAACATCAAAAGCTAACAAAATTTGTATTTTGAAAGGATAGTTATGAATTAGCATGTGTCCTTATTGAAATAGTTCAAAATATGCTACCTTGAAAGTTAAGTTTTAATATTTGATTTAGATTAAAGGGTAACTCAAATATATGAATGAGGAACCTCATGCTAGTAATTTTTATGAAATAAAGTATGTTTATAAGGATACATAGGATGAGTCTCTTGGTGTTATAACTCTTCATGTTGACAAGATTTATAAAATCATGTCAACAACACCATAGACCCAAAGTAGTTAGTTGAAAAATTTTAGGTATTATGTGATTGCATTGATTCTAAAAAAATTAGTAGGTTGGAGGTTGAGATTGCTACTTTGACAATGAATGCTTTTGATATTATTAATTAGTACATTATTAATTTCAATAAATTGCAACAAGATATCTAGACTACAATATAACTACCTAAGGTAATAGAAGGATAGGAAGTTCTAGAGAAGAATAAGAACATTGAAATACTCAATATTATCTCTAACAATATTCTAGAGATATATGAAATAGTTTCTATTATATTTGAGATGCTTTAAGTGTACTTATCTAATTATTCTAGACCACCAATTGATTAGGTATGAAGTAATTTTTGCATTATTAGACTAGAAGATAAAGGTATAAGGGTAATTTTATCATTAGTTAGAACCATCTAAAGAAATATATTAACAAATCTCAAAATGATAAGAAGCTAAAATAGAATAAAAATAATTCCAAAAAACCCTTCAAAAATACATGTGAGTATTGTAAGAAGGAGGGAAACAAAGAACTTTATCAAATTTGCATCAATAAGCTTGAGAAAGCAATGAAAACAAGGGGTGTTGATATCACTCTTCTAAGAATAGGGTGAGGATAGCCTTGATGGAGAGACCTCATAGGGCCATATAGTTTTTCATTCAGCATATTGGACATCCACTTCTTCTAGTAGTGAGTGGATTGTAAATCAAGGGACAACTATGCACATGACAAAGCATAAAAATCTCCTAAATGGGTACATTAAATTGTATTCAAGGGAGTGTGTTGTTATTGGAGATGCATCTTATTTGTAGGTTATAGTACATGGAGAGATAATCATTGCATATTTTTATTTTTATGAGGTACTATTTGCTCCTAATGTTATGCCTAATCTCTTATCTATTTATCACACTACTCATATAAATAAAGAATTAGAATTATGGTTTTATCCTTGGGTAATTAAGGATATAGATAATGAATTTAAAATTATTGTTTTGGCTATTGTGATCAATGTATAAGTTGGCAGAAAGGTCCACTTCTATTTATTCTCCTAGGAATAAAATTTTTATTGCAATGGTTTCAGATAGATTATGAGTGTTAGAGATGGAACTAGAGGCTTAATCATCTCAACTATGGATCCTTGAGATACATGAGTCGTCATAAAATTGCCAATGGACTTATACATATATACCCTCCAACTAGTGCATAATAGGGATGTATTCATGGGAAGAATCAAGGGGATGCTTTTTAAGAAGGGACTTCAACACAGAGTACTCACCCCTTGGTGATCATAAATAATGACACGGACCTATGGGTGCACCATCTCTTTATAGAAGCAAGTACTTATTTTTATTGATGATTTCTCTAGATATGTTTGATTACATATTACTCACACTAAGTATGAGGTATTTTAGAGATTAAAGACCTATAAGTATATTGTAGATAATAAATTGGATAGAAAAAACAAATATCTTTGAATAGATGGGGAAGGTGAGTACATAATTCATGTCTTTCATAATTTTTTGGCTCTATAGGATCAAGTATAATTTGGATGGTTAGATGGAGAATAACAAGGTACACCTTTATGCTAAGGGATTCTCTTAATAGGAGGAAGTTAATTATTCCAATATATGCTCTAGTGGCTAGGATGGACTCTATTAGAATGATTCTCTCTATAGTTGTCTCATAAGGATGTAAGGTATACCAAATGAACATGAAGAGTGTCTTCCTACATGGAGAGATTTATAAGGATATATAAATGTAATATTCACCTAGATTTTAGCTTGAATATCCTACTACTTTTGTTTATCATTTGAGTAGACACCTTAGACGTGCTATAGGAAAATTCACTCTTTTTTTGTATTTATGGATTTTAATGATGTGAGACAAAACATTAGGATTGGGAAACATTGGTGATCATTCTTTATGTTTATTATATTCTAATTATCAACAAATATCCTTCCTTAATATAGGATATGAAGTCATATCTTTGTTCCAATTTTGAGATGATAGATTCAAGGCTCTTACACTACATTTTGGTAATTCAAATTGATCAAACAAATTCTAGAATTACTATTTCTATATTTTAGGATGGAGGATTACAAGTACACTCAAACTCTTTTTGCTTTATACCTAAAGTTTTGGGTTGATTATACCACTTTTTTAGTGGATGCTACTTTGTGTCAGTATCTTGTGGGTGGACATATCTATCTCACTCACTCAAAACTTAATCTAGATTTATCTCTTAGATTTATTCCAAGTACATACAAAAACCTTGAGAAGTCAGTATACCATAACTAGAAGTATTATTGGGTATATCCAGGGTACTTATCATATGAATAATCACTAGTCAATTGTCTTCCTTCCGATTATAGATAAATTTTTAGATGTTGGTTGGGTCACTAATTTGGATGAGCAATAGTCCACAATAGGATTTACATTTTATTTGGAATTTGACCTTATTTTCTTGGTTTTCCAGATGCTAATCCACCATATTCCAATTTTCTATAAAATTTGAATATTATGTTACCAATGAGACAACTAAGCATCTTTGGTGGACACACATGATTTTAGAGGAGATTGGTATTTCATAAAGTTTTTTAGTCACTTTTTAATGTGATAATCATAGCACCATACAAATTATCTATAATCTAGTGTTTCATTAGTGGACCAAGCATAAATATTTGTATGCACTATATGAGATGGCTTATGCACATGGGATTCTTGATCTAGTTTTTGTACCTTCAATTAAATAGGTAGAGGATATCCTAACCAATTTCATGCCCAAGGTCTATTTTATGTGTATGCAATACTTGATATAGAAGAGTGATCCTTAAGGGGAGTTGAAAAATAAGGGTCTCTCTCTATATATCCTATTTAGCTTAAGGGGGTGTTGGAATATGTGGTGGTTAAGCTTCTTTTCAGGTCATGACCAACTTTAGTATTGTATTATATATAAGCCTTTTGGGCCCTTATAAACCTTGAAAAATATATGTTTATGATACTTTATTATTTTAATCCTTAATATCAGTTACTTGACCTAAAGATAAATTGCATTTGGTTATAAATATGTAATAATACCAACTATTTTATTAATGGTTTGAGTGTAAGTCTATTTATCGATAGTGAGATTATTTAGTGTCTATAGATACTCCCATATGTTATGTGTATTTCCTTTTAAACAATATTGGGTAATTATTTCAAAAATTATTGTGAGATCTAACACATTTTACTATGATGTATATTAATATTTGAAGAGAAAATTATTTTCTGGCAGAGGGGATGCAATCATTTTATTTACTTTATCATGTGTTAATATTTTATTTAGATCACCACCACATACTTGTAGTGATTACTCACTAATAATTTGCACCTAGGGAAAACTCTTAAGGGAGGCAAAATTTTTGATCTGGGGTGGTCACAATTTTGTGAAGAAACTAAGCAAATAAGACAACCTTAGAACCTAAAAGCATTCAACATATTTTAAAAGTAGCGGGTCAAGATGATTTCTGATAATCTAAAGTAATGAAAATATCATAAAATAAAGGGGAAAAAATATTGATAGATGTAACAACTAGGAGATAAAATACGCTTCCTCCTAGATAAATATTTGATCAATGCTAGTGATGAGAAGTTATAATTAGCCTGTAGGAATGCGTTGGTTTTTGAAAGGATTAAGTGCACCAAATTTTTTGAAACCATCACCAATATTTTGAATTAGCTAAAATGTGTAGAACCATAAAAATAGGATTAGGTGAGTTGAATTAATGCATCCTTACCTAAAAAGAGAAAGGACCACCTACCAAATGTTATTTCATTCTGTAGACACCAAAACAGCACCATTCCGATTAAGTGACTACAAACATTGATCGCATTGACATACACAGCTTTCAGGGCAGCCCTTAGAGGTCAAACAGTGGTCTTGGCCACTTGCACGACAGTTTAGAGGGTCAAAAAATGAGCGGTGCAGAGTTGGTCGTTTTGTCAAAACCTTTAACAAACTTTAAGCCTTTAGTCCAAAGCAGCCTTCAAAACTTCACCAAACTTCAAGCCTTAAGCAATCCAAAGCAAAGTCTTCAAAAGCAAACAAGCCTCAACAAAAAGGGAACCTAGCCTTAGACGTCGCGAAATCGCGACGTCGCGATTTCGCGCGTCGCGAAATCGCGACACCTTTGGCCCCGAGGGGAGCCTCGGCCAAAGGTGTCGCGATATCGCGACACCTTTGGCCCCGAGGCTACCCTCGGCCAAAGGTGTCACGAAATCGTGACACCTTTGGCCCCGAGGGGAGCCTCGGCCAAAGGTGTCACGATATCGCGACACCTTTGGCCCCGAGGCTCCCCTCGGCCAAAGGTGTCGCGATATCGCGACACCTTTGGCCTCGAGGCTACCCTCGGCCAAAGGTGTCGCGATATCGTGACACCTTTGGCCTCGAGGGGAGCCTCGGCCAAAGGTGTCGCGATATCATGACGTCGCGATATCGCGACACCTTTGGCCCCGAGGGGAGCCTCTGCCGAAGTGTCACGATATTGTGCGTCGCGATATCACGACATCGCGATATCGCGACACTTCGGCACTTTACGTTTAAAAGGCATACTTACGATAATCAAAGGCAGACTTTGACGTGGCCGCCGCATCCAAAGAATGACTGCCACGTGGCACCCTTACGTGCCCCTCTCCAAAGAGACCCCGTGGATCTGCAGAACGGCGGACTTTAATGAGACAAGCAGTTTCGAAACAAATCCGATCCGAGGCCACGCCTCATAACTTCTAATGTCAGTGCGAGCCATGTCTCATAATGACCTGATAGGGATCAAATCTGAGCGGCCCTTGCGGATTTAGGGTTTGACATTAATGCTCTAAGAGGCGAAAACCTCTATAAAAACTAGCTCGATGCGAAGTAAAAAGGACGAAGCATTTTCTGAAACATAACGAAGTGCTGCAAAACCAGAGACTCGTTTATAGTCTTTCTGAACTCATTCTTCTGCACTCTCGATCCGACTGTGGATACGACAAACCACTAATTCGACGACAAGTCATTATCCTGGATTTTGAGCCAATTCCTAGTGGGTTGGCGTCAAAGTCGGATTTTAATAGGGCGGCCCGCTTGGGCACCCTACATATGTTCGTAGTGCTAATTTAATTCATGCTGTTTCGAATGGATTGAAACAGTTTACGTTTTGTTTATGCTGTTTTCAAACATATTGAAGCAATAGTCTACGTTTTATCTTTTCGAATTTGTGCTATTTTCGAACGTGTTAAAGTAGCAGTTTATGTTTTAAAGACAAGCGTTTTATTCATACATTTAATCAGCCTTTTACATGCATTTCTCATTGCTCTCTACAGTCAAACGTTCTGTCTTCTTGTTGCAGGTGCTATTAACAGTTTACTGTTTCTTTTGCAGGAAGAACAGCAGCAAGTAAGGACTCATCACCGCAAGCGGCGACAACACTGTAGCCCGCCCATTTTACATGTGGGCATGCGGAAAGAGATCATTATTCATCTGTTGTAACCGAAAACACGTAACTGAAGAGGCGTATTGTAACCGAGCGGAATCACATTAATAAAAAGGGTTGTGCTCCTATTTTTAATTTAATTCCATCCGTGTTATTTTATACATCAATCTAGTTCTATTTTTATTGCATCTTAGTGTTTTTATTTCCGAAATCTCATGCTTTCAGTGGCGATCACGGTGGGACCTCTAAGGGCTGAGCCTCTTCCATGATTTTTGGTTAAGTTGTCTTCTATGTAGCCATACGTGGCTTGGTAATGAAGGAGTACGATGATAGGTCTCACCGTCGGGATGTTGTCGTTTTGGTCACCAGTGGTGCTCGCGGTGTTGAACCCTTTTTAGATGGATTTAACTGGAAATCCAAATGTTTCTGACGGGAGGGTCGATTAAGGCATTATTCGTCACCGCACTGCAATACTTGAAGGGTTCCAAGTCCATCGGGACTACATGTATTTCTCCTTCAAGCATACTTTAAGCACTTGTGAGCGATCGAAGGGACACCCTTCATGTCCCCGATCAAGAGGTAGGAAGTTTTTTGAACTTCTGTCAAATTGTTGTTTTTCTGCTTTCTGGTTTTTCGGTTGTGTATAGCTTAAGAATTGTTCCATTCTTATTTAAAGAAAGGTAGAGAAAATTCCGGTTAATTTTCTTGCTTTGTTAAAAAAAAAAAAAAAAAAAAAATTTTAAATTTTTACTTGCTGTTTTCAGTTAGTATTATCTGTCTGGCATAGGGAAAGATTTCTTTTTCAGTTGCCTGTTTCAATTTTTTGCAAAGTAAAATGAACCCCACACACCACGTGGTATTTTAAACCAAGGCGTTGGTCGTAAAACCCCAACCCTTGAGCAAGACCAAAGGTGGATTCCATTATCACTTTGGCTTGAGATATTGCATCCATTACCTCGATCGCGACTGTTGCTAGACGTAAATCCTGACGAAGGCTGACCGAGTGTAGCTTGGGGTGATTCCCAGCACGCGAGGATAAGTTTTCTATGGTAGGTGTCATAAACAGAGTGATTCCCCTTCCGTACCGCCTATGTTCCACGTACCATCTGCTCTCACGTACCTATAGTCTCCCTCACGTAAGGGCGGGTATATAGAGAGGTTGGTATATCGGTCCGACAATGGTATATTGAAGGGGCGACCATTTATGGGAGTCATATGAGCCAACATTATGCATTTAAACGTTCTTCCAAAATTGCAAAAACAAAACGAAACACCAAAATGCACTAAACCACTCTAGGACACACTATTTAATCCTTAAAAGAGATAATCACGGCTTTGTGTATGTGTGTGTTTCATTTCTGCTTAGTGTAGACAAAAAGACAAATCATCATAAACGAGATAAAATCTGCTTAGATAGTAGCGAAGCATCACAATGGTGTACACTCGTAGCCAAGCCCAATCAAGGGCAGACGCTACGAAAGGTACACAAAGAGAGGGCGCTAGTCGCCTTCGCTTTAGCCCTGAGGACCTAGCCATACCGTCTTGGCAGTCTGGCCTACAACAAAGCCCACATCAGGCCACTTCAAGAAGGAACTATTGGGAACCTCCTCATTGGAATACACCCATTCAACACAGCCCCTTTCGGGAAGATGGTTCACATGCAGGTCTCAATATCGGTAGACAACCGCCTTTTGAGGCTAGATTTGAATGGCCACAGCGCGATGAAGCGCTAGAGAGGCATACTGTCCATTTGGAGGGGCAACGTGGATATGGCGTCCCTTCTTTACCTCCCATCAGAATAGAAAAACAACATCCAGAGCGCAGGGCTCTTTACACAGGGCAAGCTAACTCCGCCCGCCCCTTTCACACCCATGAAAGGGAGTACGAGGAAGATCATCACATTCCTCGAGAACAACAAACAACGTGGGAACCTTGCGTTTCTGCACCTGCCAGATATCATGATCACACATCGAGGCTAGGGCCTCAAACAAATGTTGCCTACCCCGACAAAGGGAAGCAACCCATTGAAATTTTAGACCATCAAGATCGAGGCAAACACATAGGCAAAACATTCAAGCCTCCTCAACAAAAGAGGGCAGACCCAGTTGACCCGACAGTCGCCAGACATGCCGCTCGCCAAGCTCGAATCACGCAGCTTGAGCAGGGTCATCAGGAGTTAGAGTATTTATACCGCTTGAATAAAGAGCGCATGCAGCACGAAGCGGATGAATTGCGCTATAAGCTACCTGAGAGGGTGCCAACCCCTCGCACCCACAGAGAAGAACAATATGAGAGGCACAATCCCTGGGTGCAAGACAGGTCTCCGCGACCTCGTCAAGTTTTGCCTCCGAGACCTTATAGACCCGAGAGGGAGGCCACTCCCCGAAACAATGATGGGTACCCCCAACGGGGACTCAATCAAGGTCATAGGTCTCGCCCAGGGACTCCTCAAGAAGTTTATGAGGAGTTCGAACCAGAAATAGAACGGGCCGACACGCCCCATCAAGGCGGGAGGGCTGCCAATCGGCCACCTCCCCATAGGCCTCCAGTCTCCCTTGACCCACAACGAGAGCAAACCAAAGAAGAAGAAATAAAATCTTCCGATGCATACAAAGCGCTATTAGAGCGTTTGGAGTCTGTGGAGATAAAAGCTTCTGGGCATCAAAAGCCCACACTACGTCAACTCCGCAGTCATCCGGTGCATCCCTCAGTACCCATACCTCTTTACCCTGAACATTTCAAGTTGCCACAATTGGCAGTCTTTAAAGGTGAGGAGGATGCACAAGAACATGTCACGAGGTTCCTAAGTCAATGCTTCGGCATCCAAGACAATGATGCATTGTTGCTTAGAACTTTCATAACCACATTCGCGGGCCCTGCCTCGGATTGGTTTACACAATTGCCCAAACACAGTATCAACAACTTAGATCAACTAGTGGATGCATTTCTTGAACGCTTTGCTTTCAACACAAGGAAGAAGGCATCACTAAGTGATTTGGCCAGCCTCAGGAAGTATGAGGAGGAAACAATAGCAGCATACGGGAACCGATGGAGGGCTTTGCTTTCCAGGCTACCCTACCGTCCCCCTATGTCTGATCTCACTCAGATGTTTGCACGAAGTTGCTTAAAATCAATCTCTGGGCTATTGCTGCTGCAGCAATACGACAGCTTAGAAGAAGCTTTGGCGCAAGCCAGAGTCATAGAAGAGATTAAAATAGGCGAAGGCACAATTGCCAAGCCTAAAAAGAAAGAGTGGAATAAAACCACTAAGACTGGGAATACGCAATCACAACCCGCAGCGGTTAATCAAGTTGCGATAAATGTTCCCAAGCCAGTGCAAGACACGCAGCCTCAAAAGGCCAATTACCAGGCAGTGCCTCCTAGTTATGAGAAAGATAATAAGAAACAGGAGCAGAATCAGCAAGCGTCGCCCTAGGCGACAATTCACCCCCTACACGGAGTCTAGGGACTCCTTATTTGACCGCTTGTCAGCGACAAATTTAGTAACCCTTCCAGAGATCCCGACTATAGACCCTAACGCTCCTAAACCTAAGGGATATAGAGAGGAACTATACTGTAGATTTCATAGGCGAAGGGGACACGATTTGAATGGATGTTGGAAGTTCAAAGGACTCATCCAAGATTTAATCAAAAATAAAACATTGGCCGTGGACAACCCCATAGCGCCAAACAACCAACAAATGGGGGTATTCAAGGACCCCTTGCCTGCCCACGAGGCACAGGCAAAACCTCTCCAAGTTAATGAGGTGCGCCATAACCTTCCCATGCAAGGATTTGTGGGAATGATCAGCATAGTGACGAGGAATAAAAAATACTCAGCAGTTGCCCCTGGGGCAGCCACAAAGGAAGTTCCGACAACGTCACAGCCTCAACAACACCCTATACAGTCACCTCCGCCTAGACCAGAAATCACGATACGGAGCAAACTCACGCAGAGTTTGCGGACCACATCGGCTAGTCTGTCCATTTACGAGCTTATTCAACAATCAACACCTCACAGGGAAGCTCTTATGGACATTTTAAAAACCATCGAATTACAGCCCCAAGAAGCAAATTCTTTCAACAACTTCGTGGGACACGTAAAACGATGTACTGAGCCGGTCATCACCTTCGGAGAGGATGAAGTCAAAGCAATATCGAATGACGCGGCAGATCCACCCCTGCATGTTGTTGCGCGGATCAACGGGATCCCGTATAAGAGAGTGTTGGTAGATACTGGCTCGTCCAATAATATTATTACCACTGCAGCCCTAAAACATTTGAAGCTGCCAGCCTCTCATATCACAGCCTCCACGTACACACTGCGAGCTTTCAATGATGCAATATGCTCGACAGTCGAGCACAGCTTGTTCTACCCGTCCGGTAGGACAAAAGACAACACCAACATTGTGCCATGTGTTAGAAGGCGAGATGGCCTACAATATACTGCTAGGGCGGCCTTGGATTCGGGACATGAAGTGTGTCCCTTCCATCGCTCACCAGTGCTTAAAGTATGCTTTTGAAGGAGAAATACATGTAGTCCCAATGGACCTGGAACCCTTCAAGTATTGCAATGCGGTACAACTAATGCCTCAGTCGACCCTCCCTTCAACACATTTGGATTTCCAGCTAAATCCATCTAAAAAGGGTTCAACACCGCAGGCACCACTGGTGACCAAAATAGCAACATCCCAGCCAGGTGAACCCTCATCATCTACTCCTTCATTACCAACGCCACCTGTCATGGCTACACAGAAGGACAAGGGAAAACAAATCATGGAAGAGGCTCAGCCCTTAGAAGAGGGGTTGCCAACAATTTCAACGATATCAACAGAGGAAATATCCAGCACAACGAAAGCTGAGACTCCAAACCTACCAAACATGGAATGGACTCAGGAAGGACTCCCTGTTCCCTCCCTCCGAAGCATCAACAATCACCGTTGAAATGGCTAGTACAGGCCCTGGGGAGTACATAGTGCGGAATGTTGTGGCAACGCCCGCATTAGAGTCAGTCCAGGATATGGGAAGACCTCGCCTTCCCATAGGAACACTTGTTCCCCTAGGTCACCCACCCAACCGGACAAATTTTGTGTATGGGGGCCTTGATCATGGTCTTGAACCATGTAAGCAAAAGGAAGCAGACGAAGAACCTTTTGTTGAAAACATCAATTATCTATCAAACCCGCAATTTGCCCTCAAATATCTCGGCCAATGCCATTGGCATGGATACGGGCTAGGCAGATATGAGCAAGGGATGCGTCTCCCTTGCCAACCAAGATATCAGATGCCATATGACAAGTCCGGAGTAGGGTTCAACCACCCCCTGCCCTTGGACATCTTGGTTGAAAATATGCAAGACCTAGAAATAGGCAACAAGGGGGGATTGGCACCAGATCTCTATGCCAACCCAAATACAGAATTTACATTGGGAGATTACCTCCCATGGTCACCAAACACCCTTGGTAACAGCAGTAATCCCTCTCCTTTGCTAGAGAGAGGCGAAAGTTCGGATACTCATCCCCAAAGAGAATATCAATGGTGTCCGGACATCTTCTCGAAGCTGTTCCCCTTAGAGATTCCAGTTGAGTCAGTACAATGTCAAGAGAGTCAGGTCCCTCCACCAAAAGTGGAACAACCGCAATGGGACCAGATTAACGTACTGGAACAAGGAGAACCATCAACGTCGCAAGCAATAGTTGCTGAAGAGAATGAACATTTTTGGATCTCCGAAAGTGACTCAAAAGATGAGACTGAGATGGACTATCTCAGACATGCGCGATGACATTATCGCGCTTTAACTCATGAAGATCTAATGGGACAGATGGGCATAAGATTAGGGCATGAATGGTGGGTCGACCCAGCAGGGTGGGACCTGATCTTGGATCCATGGCTCCACATTCACGATGAGCACCGTCCACCTCGAGACCCTATCATAACAACAGTGCCGAGGGAAGACCCTGTCCTCCATTTGGCACATAGGGCCGATCCGTTCGTGCCCGTTCCCTTAGAGCCAGATCCAGAGCATAGGGAGCATCTAGAAGAATCGCGTTATCATGCCCACGGTAATGGAGACCAAATTCATTCCATCCACATGATCTCCATTGATTTGACCGCACCCATCCGCAATCCGGCCGATCCAGCATGGTCATTGCATCTAGACATAGATGCCATCGACCGGGATCGCGTCAATTCACCTCTATCACCATCAGAGTATCGGCCTTTCGGTGAAATGCATCACTTTACCCCAAGGACAACTCAGGATATTTTTCAAACCGAAGAGGAACCTGAGGTTCCAAGCATAGATCTAAATTCAGCTAATGATATCCATTTGATCCCGACTCCACATCAGTTGGAGGACGGATCCCACATGTCAGTCGAGGAGACGACTGACGTAGACATCGGCACAGATCCAATGAATCCATAGATTCTCAAGTTGGGGGTAAGTCTTTCCCCCGAAGAGCAAGCCGACTACATTACCCTTCTCAAAGAGAAGAAGGAGGTTTTTGCATGGTCGTACAAGGATATGCCAGGACTAGACCCGTAGCTAGTCACGCATAATTTAACGCTTGATCCGACAATCAAGCCTGTAAAGCAAAAACTACGTAAGATGCACCCAAAAGTGGCCTTGATGGTCAAAGATGAATTGCAAAAGCTGTTGGATGCACAGTTTGTCATCTGCATGGATTATCCGCCATGGCTGTCCAACATGGTTCCCATCAAGAAGCCCGACGGGAGGATTCGCATATGCACCAATTTTTGTGATTTGAATAAAGCGAGTCCTAAGGATGATTTCCCCTTGCCAAGCATCGACGCGTTAGTAGACGCTACAGCAGGACACGAAATGCTCTCCCTAATGGATGGTTTCTCAGGATACAATCAGATTCGTATCAATCCTGAAGACCAACTAAAAATGGCGTTCACAACGCCTTGGGGGACATTTTGTTATAAGGTCATGCCTTTTGGCCTTAAAAATGCTGGTGCCACCTACCAACGTGCCATGACGTATATCTTCCATGATTACATGCACAAAACTTTGGAAGATTACATGGATGATTTGTTAGCCAAGTCTCTCTTGCGCTCAAATCATATCGCTGACTTAGGCAAGATCCTCGATCGCCTCATGGAGCATAAAGTTAGACTAAACCCCAAGAAGTGCGTCTTCGGCGTCACATCTGGAAAACTCTTGGGTTTCATAGTCTCAAAATGAGGAATCGAGGTGGACCCAAAGAAAGTCAAGGCAATCCTTGAAATGGTTCCCCCAACTACAATCAAGCAGCTCAAGAGTCTACAGGGAAAGGTCGCGTCGATTAAACGCTTCATAGCGCAATTATCTGACAAGTGCCGACCCATGAACAAATTATTGCACAAGGGGGTTACATTTCATTGGGATGACGAGTGCCAGTCAGCCTTTGACGAGATCAAACAATACCTGGTTTCATCGCCAGTATTGGCACCACCTAGACCAGGAGTGCCGTTCTACTTATACATCTCAGCCTATCGAGGTGGCACTGGGCGCCATGTTAGCCCAGAAGAATGAACTTCACAAAGAACAAGCTACATACTATCTTAGCCGCACCCTGGTTAGTTATGAACTTAACTATGCATACGTTGAGAAACTCTGCTTGGCAGTGGTGTTTGCTACCAAAAAGCTACGCCACTACATGCTGAGCAACACTACGTATGTTGTGTCTAAGGAGAATCCATTGCGATACATGATGAGTCGTACTTATCATAGTAGTCGCACGGCGAAATGGATCATGTTGTTGACGGAATTTGACATAGAATTTATTGGACAAAAATCTATCAAAGGACAGGTCATAGCCGATCAACTAGCAGAGGCTCCTCTTGAAGACGATCAGCCTCTGGTCATAGAACTGCCTGACGATGATGGGGTCTTCCATGTCTCAGAATCGCCAGATTCTGATGAGCCTGAGTCACAGGCCGACATAACCCTATTCTTCGATGGTTCTAAGTGTGAGCAAGGTGGTGGTGCGGGAATTGTATTCTTCACACCGCAGGGTGCTCCAATGCCCCTGTCATTTAAATTAAACTTCCCATGCACCAACAACAATGCAGAGTATGAAGCCTTGCTCCTAGGTCTTCAGACAACAATCGCCATGAACATCAAAAGACTGAACATCTTTGGTGATTCGCTGTTAATAGTCAATCAAGTCAAAGGGGTATATCAATGCAAATGCCCGATTTTGAAGGCTTATAAAGCCCTTGTGGACAAATTCCTGGCAAAACTTGAGTGGTATGACATCGAGGCACTCCCTCGATCATCGAACCATTTTGTGGACACAATGGCCTCCTTGGGGTCACTACTTCCGCAGGACCTTTCCGGTGATATGACAACCATTCAAGTCAAAACCTTATCGCAATCCGCGATGGAGCGTGCAAGCTCAGACTTGACGCCAGGAATCCACATGATCCAAATTGAACCACCCTCGGATAGGTTCTCTCGAATCCGAGATCGTCTGAAACATGCCAACTGGGGGTCCTTGTTCTCCCCTACTCCCATTAGTAGCAACACAACACTATTCTTGCAGGTTCTATCCCATTCAACATTTGCTAGGGATGAACTTCAGGAGGGATTGGCTGTTCATACTATCGAGGTTTCTGATCAACAGGACTGGTATTTACCCATCCGAGACTACCTCAAGTTAGGTAGTCTCCCACTTGATTTGACTCATGCCACAAAACGAGCACTCAAGCAGAAAGCGGCTAAGTATGTCTTGATAGGAGACATCTTGTATCGTCACAGCTATGAAGGAATCCTCCTTCGTTGCTTGGACCAGCAAGAGTCCACTTGGGCAGTCGCCCAAGCGCACGATGGTACGTGTGGTGGCCACTTCAATGGAATGGCCATCGCAAAGCGCATTCTTCGCATGGGCTATTATTGGCCATCTTTAGAGCGAGATTGTTGCACCTATGTCAAGAAGTGCGTGAAGTGTCAACATCATGCCAATCTAATGCACGTACCTTCTCAAGCCTTGCAGACAGTCCAGCCTGCTTGGCCGTTCTCGCAATGGGGCTTTGATCTAATTGGAAAGATCTCCCCTGCATCGTCAAGCCGTCACACGTTTATCATAACGGCCACAGAGTACTTCACCAAGTGGGTGGAAGCAATTCCGCTTACCTCTACGACAGGACCCCGCATTGTGGAGTTCATTTTGCATAACATCATATGTCATTTTGGTATTCCATCCAAAATAGTCTCGGATAATGGGACACCTTTCAAGAACAAAGACGTGCGTGCTTTGACCACAAAGTACAAGATTTAGCACAGCTTTTCGACACCCTATTATCCGTAGGTGAATGGGCAAGCAGAGGCGTCAAACAAAACGCTAGTTGCCATCCTTAAAAAGACCGTCGCAGATAGTCATAAGGATTGGCACATTCAAATCCCACTTGCCCTATGGGCCTATCGCACTAGCATTCGGACGCCCACTGGGGCCACTCCGTTTTCACTCGTGTATGGCTCCGAGGCAGTCATGCCTCTAGAGTTGGAGATTCCTTCCCTACGCATATCAATGCATGAGTTCATCGATGATGATTCCGTGCGGCAAGCCCGGTTAGACCAGCTTACGTTGCTTGACGAACGACGCGTTAATGCTCTCGAGCATTTACGCATTTATCAAGAGCGACTTAAGAAAGCTTACAACATGAAAGTTCACCTCAGGGACTTTCGCGTTGGTGATTTGGTTTTGAAGGAAAATCAACAAAATTCCAGTTTGCCATCCCACCTAAGGGACAAGTTTGCGGCCAATTGGTTAGGTCCGTATGTCATTGATAGCAAAATCGGACCCGAGACATACCGGCTAGCTTCTCTTGATGGTATCAAGGAAATAGAACCCTTGAATATCAGTCATTTGCGACCATTTCATATCTAAAGAGAGCCATATCCCAAAATGCTCCAAGGATTATCACAATCGCTTGGTCATATCCCAAAATGCTCCAAGGATTCTTGCAATCGCTTGGTCAATCCCAAAAGGCTCCAAGGATTCTTGCAATCGCTTGGTCAATCCCAAAACGCTCCAAGGATTTCCACAATCACTTGGTCAAAAATCATGAAAATTCAAAAACAACAAAAATCATCAAAAACAACAAAAATTTGCATCTCATTTCTAGGCATATTCAAATTCATCAATAGAGAGTTCTTCTCGCAATTCATCTTCATATTCACCAAAATCAATCCATCAAAAATACAAAAATACATAGCTGCATTCAAGCATCGCACCCATACATTGCACATTCATGGTCGTATAGGTCAAAAGGCACCATAGGCTGTCATGATTCTACTAGTCCATCTTGTTCCACACTGTTCCATCTTACAAAAACAGCAAAAACACCATTCATTTTACCACACTAGAGTCAGTGGTCTTTTAATGTATCAAGAGTTTTTCGTGATTCAGTCATCATTTTGCTCTTTTAGCAATGTAATGTATCAAGTCAAATAGATTTTACGAAGGTAGAGTTACACTTGCAATACACCTTGTTACGTAACATCCCAACACAAATTAAAACACATAAAAATTCCCGAGTTGTGTGAACGAAGGATGAAACCCCACACAGTAATCCAGGTTACCATAAGCGAAACGGTTATCTTGCTCATCCCCCTGTGCGAATGACCCCAAGAATGCTGAGAGTTGGCAAAAGGACAAGCATCCTCCCTACCCAATTCCCTAAGAATCCCAAAGTTGCAAAACATCAAAAATTTGCAAATGTCAAAGCTCCAAAATTTGACATCCTACAGTGCACATATCAAAAGGCACAAAGCATAGTGATTCTCGTCACTCCATATCCAAATCCCTTGCTCAAGAGAAAAGAAAAACAAATCAAAATAAACAGATGATTATTATCACTATAAAGAGCAAGTATCCCAATACAATTGAAGAAAAGAAGGGAGTTGACCTTGAATCCCCGGAACTCTCAAAGATTCTCGACAGGTCATGAGGCAAGCCTCGGTATCGGTTTGGTTGATAGCCTATCGGTCACCGGCGGTAAACTTCTCGCATGACGATATATCTGTCACATTAACTTGTGTACAGATCAATATTTGCATGTGGATGAGCTAGCTTATGGTATCCTGGATAACACCGTAGATTAATCTAACTACATACAACAAAGGAGTTAGTGGAGCTAATTAGGTGATCCTCAGTACATATTCGGTTGAAAGCCCATCTGGCACTGGCGGTATCCTGACAAATACCACATAAATGAACTCAATTGCACACACAGGGATGTGAAATAACTTGGTCAAAAACAAGTCCGATTCATACCTTGTTCAAAAGTCTTGTAAGATAAAATACAATCATGGCTAGTAAGTTAAAACCGTCTAGAGTCTCGGAAAACCTTTGCTACATTTCTAAACCAACTGCGCTACTTTTCATCCTTACAATACCACCAAAAAATACAAAAAAGAAACACCACATTTGTACATAGCAAAATAATGGAGATCTAAAACAGTCTATGGTGCCATAGTCAAACATCACAAAGTTCATCCATCCATCTTATTTCCGCATATCACATGCCAATCAAAAACATTTGCATCCATCATGCATCCATCAAAATAAATCAACATACAACATCGGTAATTATCATACCATATGCATCCATCAATATAAAGTAGCATGCATCCACCAACATCAACCATTGTGCATAAAATCATGACATATACGCAAAGAAAGAAAATCAAAACAACAAAAACATCACAAAAAGCAACACAAAAACATAAGCAATAAATTGCCGGACACAAGTGCTCTTGCACTTAACCTCTTGGCACAGAAAATCGATGTCGGGGCCCAAATTGTCACCCTCCTACTTCCCCAAGAAGGCTACCATAGCTGGACCGCTCCACGGGAAGATGGGTTCTTGATGATTTCACCCCATTATGGCATCACCAAAAGGGTTAACACCCACCAAAAATAGGTCCAAATGTCGGGAAATTGCACGTGCTCAAATGGTAAAACATCCAAAGGCACCCTAACCTAAGTCATCTTGGGTCAAGCGACTCGTCGCTTTTCTCACGAAGGTCATTCCCTCATCGATTCGTCGCTTGAGGGGGTAGTCACACTTAGTCACCAATCAACAACCACACACCCAATCAAGGCAATGACATGCATTCAAAGAATCATTGACAAAGACAATCACGCTCCTGCTTGGGGCAGTAAACAAGCAATCATTAAGTTGATCAAATACTTGGCATTCCCGAAGCATGAACACAAGGTTTCCCCTGTGGATAAAAGGTTGCGCCCTTTGCCTAATCATGACTGATCAATGTCCAAGCTCAAGTCACACCTCACCAAAATAGGTTAACACTTGAAATCAAATTCCTTAGCTCGTCAAAAGCAAGGATTCAAGAATGCATGCCCTTTCCATACTTGGGGCATCAAGAGTTGGTTAGGTTACCAAGAAACCCTAATCATTAGTGCTTTGGTCATATATTTTTGCTCAGCACTGCGTCACCCACAGCGCTTCCCAAAAAGGGGCATCTGTAGACACCAAAACAGCACCATTCTGATTAAGTGACTACAAACATTGATCGCATTGACATACACAGCTTTCAGGGCAGCCCTTAGAGGTCAAACAGTGGTCTTGGCCACTTGCACGACAGTTTAGAGGGTCGAAAAATGAGCGGTGCAGAGTTGGTCGTTTTGTCAAAACCTTTAACAAACTTTAAGCCTTTAGTCCAAAGCAGCCTTCAAAACTTCACCAAACTTCAAGCCTTAAGCAATCCAAAGCAAAGTCTTCAAAAGCAAACAAGCCTCAACAAAAAGGGGAACCTAGCCTTAGACGTCGCGAAATCGCGACGTCGCGATTTTGCACGTCGCGAAATCGCGACACCTTTGGCCCCGAGGGGAGCCTCGGCCAAAGGTGTCACGATATCGCGACACCTTTGGCCCCGAGGCTACCCTCGGCCAAAGGTGTCACGAAATCGTGACACCTTTGGCCCCGAGGGGAGCCTCGGCCAAAGGTGTCGCGATATCGCGACACCTTTGGCCCCGAGGCTCCCCTCGGCCAAAGGTGTCGCGATATCGCGACACCTTTGGCCTCGAGGCTACCCTCGGCCAAAGGTGTCGCGATATCGCGACACCTTTGGCCCCGAGGGGAGCCTCGGCCAAAGGTGTCGCGATATCGCGACACCTTTGGCCTCGAGGCTCCCCTCGGCCAAAGGTGTCGCGATATCGCGACACCTTTGGCCCCGAGGGAGCCTCGGCCAAAGGTGTCGCGATATCGCGGCACCTTTGGCCGGGGGCTGCGGGGGGGGCGGTGTCGCGATATCGCGACACCTTTGGCCCCGAGGGAGCCTCGGCCAAAGGTGTCGCGATATCGCGCGTCGCGATATCGCGACACCTTTGGCCCCAAGGGGAGGCTCTGTCGAAGTGTCGCGATATCGCGACGTCGCGATATCGCGACACTTCGGCACTTTACGTTTAAAAGGCATACTTACGATAATCAAAGGCGGACTTTGACGTGGCCGCCGCATCCAAAGAATGACTGCCACGTGGCACCCTTACGTGCCCCTCTCCAAAGAGACCCCGTGGATCTACAGAACGGCGGACTTTAATGAGACAAGCGGTTTCAAAACAAATCCGATCCGAGGCCACGCCTCATAACTTCTAATGTCAGTGCGAGCCATGTCTCATAATGACCTGATAGGGATCAAATCTGAGCGGCCCTTGCGGATTTAGGGTTTGACATTAATGCTCCAAGAGGCGAAAACCTCTATAAAAACTAGCTCGATGCGAAGTAAAAAAAAGGAGGAAGCATTTTCTGAAACATAACGAAGTGCTGCAAAACCAGAGACTCGTTTATAGTCTTTCTGAACTCATTCTTCTGCACTCTCGATCCGACTGTGGATACGACAAACCACTAATTCGACGACAAGTCATTATCCTGGATTTTGAGCCAATTCCTAGTGGGTTGGCGTCAAAGTCGGATTTTAATAGGGCGGCCCGCTTGGGCACCCTACATATGTTCATAGTGCTAATTTAATTCATGCTGTTTCGAATGGATTGAAATAGTTTACGTTTTGTTTATGCTATTTTCAAACATATTGAAGCAATAGTCTACGTTTTATCTTTTCGAATTTGTGTTGTTTTCGAACGTGTTAAAGTAGCAGTTTATGTTTTAAAGACAAGCGTTTTATTCATACATTTAATCAGCCTTTTACATGCATTTCTCATTGCTCTCTACAGTCAAACGTTCTGTCTTCTTGTTGCAGGTGCTATTAACAGTTTACTGTTTCTTTTGCAGGAAGAACAACAGCAAGTAAGGACTCATCACCGCAAGCGGCGGCAACACTGTAGCCCACCCATTTTACATGTGGGCATGCGGAAAGAGATCATTATTCATCTGTTGTAACCGAAAACACGTAACTGAAGAGGCGTATTGTAACCGAGCGGAATCACATTAATAAAAAGGGTTGTGCTCCTATTTTTAATTTAATTCCATCCGTGTTATTTTATACATCAATCTAGTTCTGTTTTTATTGCATCTTAGTGTTTTTATTTCCGGAATCTCATGCTTTCACATTCAAGCAATTCAAATATTCATTCAAGACAAGCATGGTGATGATAGTCTCATATTTGACAATTGATATGGCTAAGGGTACCTCATTCAAATTTTAGGATCCCTAAAATAGGTAGCTAAATATGTCAAATCCACTTGCAAATAATTCTGGAGGGAAAATCTTCCTATTGTATCTATAAATAATAGTAGTCTAGACTATAAAAAAGCATTGACAAAGTTTATATTTGTAACCTCTTGTAAGCTTTTCTTTCATTTCTCTTTGTATAGTAATCATCTCTTGAGCGGCCTGTGGGTAAATCAAACCCCTACTTATAGAACAATATTTGTAAAGTTTTTTTTGCATATATATATTGAATTCCTACAAATCAACTTTTATACTAGCTATTTGTGCTTCTCTCACTAAGTCGTCTATGTATGTGTGTGTATTTTCTCAAGTTTTACTTTTTTTTAGTTTTATTTTGCATATATGCATGTATGGTAGGCCTATGCATCAATTTTTGGAGTAGCCATCTATGGTTCTCATGCTAAATCATCCCTTTGCATGTGTTTATGTTGGTAAATCTTATTTGGGTTCATTTGTGTTAAGGAAATGAAGTGTTCACTATTGGCACATAATATCCATGCATATTGTATAGGGAGATCTTAGAGGATCTTTGGTGCATCACCATCTTGGTAGTTTAGGTTTTATTTTTTATTAAGTTATTTTTATTTGTATCTCTCATATTCCTTTTCCCTTGAGTTCAAGTGTGCCTAAAGATCATATTATAACAAGGATCCATCCTAATAAAAAATTTTAGAGGCCCTCGATCAAACCAAACCCCATGCTTTCAATCAATACCTTATTATTTTAGCTGGGACAATCGAAGATGATAATAGTTTAATGGCACATCCAATGGGATACCAATGGAAAATAATTGGTCCTATAATTTACAACAATAATTTAGACCTAGACTTGGTGAGGGTATTTTCCTATTTTCACTTATTAAAGAACCTCTCACTCACCTAGTGATTCTGCTCTAGAAAGAACACTAAAAAATACTACTACTAAAGATACCAAATTTAGGTTAGGTTTAAGTCTCAATATATCTACTTCTATATCACAAATCGTATTCACCTGGTGACTCCACATCCATCAAGAAAATATAGAGGTACACAACCAAAAGTTACTATCAAAACTTTTTTTGGTTATATTTGTTTCATAAAATTCAAGAAATGGGCATCTATTTAGCCAAAATTTTCCCAAGTTGGGATAACCCAAATCCACTATGCCCTCCAAGAGCACCAATTATATAGGTAAATATCTCAAAGTTAGTGTTAGCAATATTATGATAATATACTACTAAAAAGGTCTAATCACTCTTCAAGAGCACATAAAGGAACTAACATATATATACCAAATACACAATATTACAAATTAAGATGTGGATCTAAGGTTATTGGTGGTATCCCTTGAATGAAAAGTGTGCCAAAATTATGAATCTCTTCCTTTCTATTCCATTAGATAATTGGACCAATTGGATTCCTTAATCATGGAAGATTTTAGAACAAAGATAGAGGAAAATAATTATGAAAATAGAGATGGTCTAACTAAGGAAAAAGAAGCACATCATGCTTCTTATGTAGATAAAAATAGCCAAGCTATTTCTCCTCAATATTAAACTAGCCAAAAACTTGTATCCCATCATAATGTGGACCCACCAGAATAATTAGCTAAGGAAAGAACTATGATCTTAGTCAACCCCTAATTAGTTAGGAAAACTAAGAAGATGGGACTTGAAGTAGAAGGAATGAGGAATTCAAAGTAGGTCCAACCAAAAAAATTCTCTTCCCAACCTCATTAATACATGAGAACATGCTATTAAAAAGGAAGAATAAACATATAGGGGTAGATGCCTTGAATCCAAAATTCTATAAAAAAATATATTGGGGGAAAGCATTTTATCCTATTCTTATGAATAAGAAATGGATATCCAAGTTGGGAGATTTAGCTACTAGAAATTTCCATACCTCAAGTCAGCAAAAACATCAATGGAAAAGTATAGTATGGGATCCTAGCCAAAATAAAGTACAAGGTTAGAGGCATAGGCTGACCAGAAGCCCTGTCTTGTTAAAAATAGAGACACATACACACACATAAACCAAGTTTGATCAATCATGAAAGATTAATGACCAAAAATCAAATTGCATGATTTCAAAAATGATGATTGCTTAAAATAAAACATCCAAGAGGCTCACTAGAAAACTAGTTGGAAAAGGAATATGATGAAGTCTTCTTGCCAGTAGGTCCCTTGAGAAAAAGAGTTGGTAACCACATGCAAGAGCTCACATTATATACCTAAGTCAATATCATTCCATCCACAAACGAAATCCAAAAAGAAAGAACATGGGAATAAATATAATCTTGAATAAAATTAATATTTATGAAGGCACTACACAAGGTATGGGTATTCTCCAAAAAATGAGTAGGCAGAGGATAATAAATGCATGGCATGGGAAGAAAGTGGAAAATATACTAAGAGAAAAAGGAAATTTATAACCATTTGAAACCTGAAACACATAAGCATTATATTCATCTATACTAAGGTTTTAGTGAATACTCTAAAAGTGATAGCTATTGTTAGAGTGGAAAGGAAAATAACATCTAGTCATCTTGCTACATCCATCCCAAGATGACAAATCCAAAGGGTTCTCATACTACAAAAATGCCAGAAGTGTCATTGCCCACATATTCCTCCAACATCAAAAATTTGAATGAGACATCTAAGGATTGTTCAAATCCAAAAACTACAAAAGGGGTCAAAAAATTAAGGATGAAAGCATTTGAAAATTTTAGAACTAATAAACCTTTGATTTTTAGAGCAAGAACTTGGACCAAAATTTTGGCACAATACATGGTATGTGAGGTACATTTTTGCTATGAGCTAGTGGTAGCATTTGCAGAGTTATATAAACCAAGTACCCAAGAAATCAACTCTCAAAATGTAGAATTAAAAATAAATATTGATGGTCTCATCATTAAAAAAATGTTGTTATTACCAAAGGGTAAAGTTCATATTAATGAAAGAGAAGAAAAAGAGAATTTCAAAAATCTTTCAAATGACAAAAATATGGCCTTATTAAGGTCATAATTTAGAAGCTTGGGCTGAAATAACCCAATTATTTAGGGTCTCATTCCCCTTGAAATGTTTGAAGAAAGCTTGAGAGATACCCTAAGTATGATGGCTTTCCTCTTAGGGAGTGATAATGACAAAATTATCAGCATGGCCCAACTAGGCATCTTTTATAGCATGAAGTAGAGGTTAGAGACCCTAGATTTTGTTGAGCTAGTACTTGAACAAATTAGGGAAGGCCTGAGGCATTTTATATCAACCAGAACATTTAAGTAGTTATCATTACTATTATATTTAATTTTATTTTAGAAAAAAAAACGTTCCTTGACTTGAAAATAAAGTGGAAGAATGTGAAAGGAAATGATGAGTTGGTTTATACCTAGGCAAGGGATTTAATTAACACTTCTTATTACTCTATTTTTATTGATAAATTCTCTACTCTAGCCATTTCCTTAATAATATGATACCAAATAAAATGTATTTCTTAGGATTGTAGGTTTTTTTTGGTGGTAACAACTCTTGAATATTGGTACTTTGTTGAAGAAGGAATTGTTATTAGAATGCATGGTTTCAATTTTTTTTTTTTATTTCCTACCTAGAAATGTTCCTAACCGACTCTTTGCTTTAGACGTGTTTGGGAAAATTGATACCATTGACTTTAAATATGAGAGTGGTAAATAAAAAGTATCATATTATAGACAACCACTTAGTTTAGGAGGGGTAAACTTGCATAGGAAGAGGGGAGCCTCCATTATAGAAAATAATTTTAAGAAGGGCTTGAAAAAATTAAAGACAAATGGGAATACAATCCTAAGAAGAAATTTGTTGCATATCTAAGATACATTAAGGGGATAAAGTGAAGTAAAATGCATGAAAGATTAAGCAAAATAATTATCAATCGAAAATTATAAATTGCATTCAATTTAGAAGCTTAAGTAGGTTACAAAATAGGTTTATTAACCACTTAGCATTAGAAGCACTAACGGTGATTAATAATAGATTTATTCTAACAACCTAACTAAATATAATAAGATATTTAGTTATTAACCTTAGTTAACTAGAAGGTAATTCATAGAATAGTAAATATCTCCTATGGTAGAAAATTATATGTAATAACCTATGTAGTATAATGCAATATACTACCTATTTTACCTTAACATCCCCCCTTTATTACATTAATTTGATATTCAAAGTCTACTTAGAAACAATTCAAATTTGACACGTCCAAGAGCCTTTGTGAAGTTGTCAACAACCTATTCATCGATGGGAATGTATTGGAGCTTGATCTTGTGTTTAGGAGCTTCATCATGAATGAAATGACAATCCGTGTCAATATGCTTTGTGCGTTCATTATGGATTGGATTCTTGACCATGTTTAAAACACCTGAGTTGTCATAAAACATGTGAATAGGAAGTTTCTTTGGTATGCCCATGGTATCCAATATGTGACTTAACCATATTGCTTCTCACACAGCTCTACGTGCAGCACGATACTCTGCCTTTGTTGAAGATAAAGCAACCACCTATTTCTTTTTACTATGCCATGAGACAAGACCAGATCCAAGATGAATTACATATCTTGAAGTTGATTTTATGTCATCTAAGGATCCAACGTATTCAGAGTTAGTATAACTTTGTAATAATAATGAGTTATTCTTCTTATACTCTAGAAAATATTCTACACTACCCTAAATGTAGTGAAGAACATGCTTAGCTTCTTTCCAGTGAGAGACCTTTGGTTCCTGCATGAACCGAGAAAGATAGTTTACAACATAAGTAATTTTTGGTCTAGTATTGGTTATATAGATGAGGCTTCCAATCATATGTCTATATAGCATGCCATCTACCTATGGTGAGTCATCATATCATGATAACTGAAGCCCTGATTCCATTGATGTTGCTTTGGGCTTACAATCAGTCATATGATATTTTTCTACTAAAGTCTTGGTATACTTTTTATGAGTCACCCTAATATGATTATTTTTCTATTCTATCTCAAGACCAAGATAGTAGTGAAGAAGTCCTAGATCTATCATATAAAATGACTCTTTCAAGTCATATTTCATGGCATTGATCAATTTCTTTGAATTTCCAGTGATGATCAGATCATCTACATATAATACAAGAATCACTATTTCAGAACTTGTGTTCTTGATATAGAGATTTGCATCATATAGACTTCTATTTAAACCATGCTACAAGAGGTGACTATCCATTTTGATGTACCATGCTCTTGGGGCTTGTTTTAGCTAGTATAATGATTTGACCAACTTGCAAACCTGTTGCTCATGGCCTTCCTCAAAAATCTTGGAGGTTAATTCATGTATACCTCTTCTTTTAAGTTGCCATTTAGAAAGGCACTTTTTACATCCATCTGATGTAATTTCCATCCGAACTGTGTTGCCATAGCACAAAGAACTCAAATGGTGGTCATCCTTGTAGTGGGTGCAAAGGTTTCCTCATAATTAAGGCATTCCTTTTGAGCATAGCCCTTTGCCACAATATGGGCCTTATGTTTGTCTATGGTACCTTATTCCTTATATTTGACTTTGTAAACCGATTTGCAACCTATGGGATTCTTTCCTTTAGGAAAATATACCAGCTTCCATGTTTTGTTTTTAATGAGGAATTTATGTTCAGCATCCATAGCTGCCTTCCACTAAGGTTGATTAAGTGCTTCATCAACTATAGAAGGTTCATTTTCATCATATGAAGACATGTAAATCCTCTCCTCATCAATTTTTATATCATTTCTACTTTCTAAATCTCTATCAATAGAAAGCTCTTAAAAATATGCACAAATATCATCAACTGAAGTAGATGCTTCTACCATTATCTATCGAGATATGCTTCGTGTATTTGGATGATTGAGAGTGATATCTAGTGATGAATTGAGTTTGGAATCTCTCATAGTACTTGTATACCATTTTGGAGACTTTTTTGTTGTGGAGGAGTCTGTGGTTGTTGCTCCTCATCTTCCAGGTATACTGATGTAGTGTTAGATGTGAAAGCTTCATCAAACACTACATCTCTACTAACATGTATTTTCTTGGTGAATGGATATATCAACCAATAGCATTTTGAGAATTCATCATATCTAAGAAAAACACACTGTAGGGTCTTCTCATCTAACTTCTTTCTTTTCTCCTTAGGTATATGCATAAGAGCCTTACACCCAAATACTCGTAGATGAGATATGGAGGGTTTCCTTCCATTCCATTCTTCCTAAGGAGTCATACCTTCAAGAGCCCATGTGGGTGCCCTATTTAAAAGATATACTGTAGTTGTTACAACTTCATCCTAGTAAATGTGCTCAAGATTGGCTCTCTTAAGCATACATCGAACCATTTCCATAATGGAACGATTTCTTCTCTCAACAAATCCATTTTACTGAGGAGAATAGGCTATTGTTAACTATATTTTTATCCCATGTTTCTATAAAAATGAGGAAAATTATTTTGATGTGTATTCCCCCCATCGATTTGAACAGAGGGTCTTTATGAAACATCCCGATTCTTTATCAACTAGCTTCTTGAACTGTTGAAAATAGTCAAATTCTTCAGACTTCAACTGCAATAAGAAGACCCATATTTTTCGTGAGTGATCATCCACAAACAATTGAAAATACCTTTTTCCTCCACAACTAGTAGACATAGGACCACACAAATTTGTGTGAACTAACTCCAAAGATACCTTAGCTCGAAAGGAGATAGGTTCAAAAGGTACTCTATGTTGCTTTCCTGACAAGCAATCTGAGCACACTGGAAAAGTAGATGACAGAGTAGGTTGTCATTTCACCATTTGATATTTACTAAATTCTAGTAAATACCCTAAACATAGATGCCCAAATATCTTATGCCATAGAGAAGTGGCCTCTTTTGTGGTTACTTCCATTGGAGTATTTGTAGAGGTAATTGCATCTAAGATAAACTAACCATGTTTGTATTAACCTATTGCTATCTATTTTTCTTTTTGAGTGATAAAGCAACACTTATTTTCTTTGTCCACTTTGAAATTGACATTCATGTTATTGTACAGGATTTGTGGAACTTATAAGAGATTATTTTTCAATCTTGGTACATAAAGAACTTTTTGAAGATTACATTCTCCATATATAAGGGAGATAGAAACACTTCCTTCTCTTTGAACTCGATAGGTCTGATCATTAGCAATGGTTATCGATCTACCTTCTTGAGCCTCAAATGTCTCAAACCAGGATTTATTGCCAGTCATATGTTTACTAGTGCCTAAATCTATGTACCAAATAGTATCCTTGTGAGAGGATTTTGTATGTGTCATGAGCACTTCGTGTGCTCATTCAGAGTCTAAACTAGAATATTCAGTGGGAATGTGTCCCTATTGCTATTTATTCTTGTTCTTTGGTTTACCTTTACCCTTATTTTGACCTTGTTCATTGAGTAATTTGTTCTTAAACCAACATCTTTTGGTTTCATGAGTGTCTTTATCATAAATTTTACAATACTGCTTCTTCTTCTTAATATCTTTGCCTTTAACCTTGTATTTTTTAGAAGAAGATCCTTTATTTTGATTCCACTTTTTCTTTCCACTTTGCTTATTTGAGAAAAGTGCATTGTTGGATGCCTCATATCTTTGGAGTTGATTAGCTTCTTCATTTTGAAGTAAATTTACCAACTCTACAAAAGTCACTGTCCTCCCAGATACTTGTAGTGAAGTGATAAATATTCTATAGAATTATTTAAGAGCCCTTAAAATGATTGAGGTTAGGACATTGTCTTCCATTTTTTCTTCTAAGGATTGCAGTTTTGTTTTTATATCTACGACTCTATAGAGGAATAGCTCTACTGTCTCTCCAGATTTCATATGAAGAGTATGAAGCTATGTTTGAAGGTTAAGAATTTTTTATTGATTCTTTCCTTCAAAAATGGTTGCTAAGGCATTCCATGCCTCCTTACAATTTTTAGCTTCACTTATATGAGGTTGTATGTCATTAGTAATAGCTAGCAAGATCAATAAGGAAAGTCTTTTATCCTTTTTATCATAAGCAGTATTATCTGCTCCTACTGATGTGGGTCTAGAATTAGTGCCATCCACTATTCCCCACATCTCCTCTATATTTAAAATGGCTTTCATCTTAGTTTTCTAGGAAAAATAATTTGAACCTTTGAGTAGTTGGATCTCATTGATATACTTGTTGATCATGACCATGGTGAAGGTTTCAAATTGATATGACTAAGATGACTTTATCTTACAGTATACCCTCAAAAGAGTATATGGAAGATATTAATTTGCTCTATAAGATATTTAATGACACCTGCCTTAACACGCTTAACAAGGGATGAAAATTTTGAGGAAATTAATCCAAACAAAATAGAGCAAATTAAAGGGGTAGGTTTTGAAAGACTTATGATTTTGCTCTGTAGGATATTTAATGGCACCTGCCTTAACACAGTTCAAGAAGGATGGAAATTTTGAGGAAATTAAGCCAAACAAAGAGAGTGAATCAAGGTGTTTGGATTTTGACCTTTGGTGAGAAGTAAAAAAAAAAAATGACTTTGTTTAACCTATGCAAGGTGTAGCATGATTGTAGTGAAATTTGGGTTTTGTGAAATGCTTCTTCAATGTTTTATAAGATTGTTTAATTGCACACACAAAAAAATTATTGTTAGTGCAATAATAAAAACAAGAGAGCAACCCAAATTATTATCAGTATAGGTGTTGGATACAACCAAAAATGCATCTAGTATAGTCAATTTTTAAGAAAATGTGTCGAGTATAATCGAGAATGCACCTTTCTTGCTTTTGAAATATCTCCCCTTTTTCTTTACAATTTTGCAAAAAATAGAATCACAAAAATATGACTTCTATCCCCCCCTAATTTTTACAAAATTGAAAAAAATTGAGCACTCCTTTCAAGACAAGTTGACACATGACCTACGTTTGAAAGGCTTCCAGACCAGTCGACACACGACTTTGATTTTATTTTTTCTTCAACAATTTAGCATGAGGAGCAAAAAAAAAATTGGCTTAAGAGATCTCAATTTTATAACAAAAAAATTGCTATTTTATGTCTTATGTCTCCTTTCTTGAAGGAGAAAACAAAAGCAAAGTTTTTTTTGTTTTGTTGCAAATGAGATGACCTTTATGCTTCCTCAATCATGGCTTTCTATTTGTTTTGCAATAGAATTGTTGAGATTCTATGTCTTATATCTCCAAAAATGAATGAAGAAAACTATAGAACTTCGGAGGAGTTTATTGCAAAAAAATGTTGAAGAAGGTTTTAAATTTTGCAAAAAAGAGGTTCCTATGTCTCCTTTGTCTCCAATTGAGAGAAAACACAATTTTGACTATGAAACTTTTAAGGCAAAATGATTTGGTGTTTTGTTTCAAGTTTTCTAAGTTTTATAAAGCAAAAATATTTATTTAATATCAAATTCCTATAATTTAAGAAAATTTTGGAATTTTATTTTTTCAATTTGGCTAAAAATTGAATTTTTAAAACCAATTTTAACTAAATTATAAAAATAAATAAAAATATATATTTTATATAGCTAAAAACTTTAAAAAAATGAAAAATTTGATCAAAAACACCAAAGCTTTTTAAAAAAAATCTGGTTTTTGAGGCGTCAGGACTCAATCGTGCGCTCTCATGGGTGCTAGGCGGCCGCCATGGCCAACCAAGCCATCGGCCAATTTGATATGAAGGTGGCGGGGCTGGTATTTAAGGTGCTCGTGGCCCATAAATCTATTTTGTGGGATTTATCCCACATGCATCCCGATTTAGGATGCATAAGGCTTTATAAGCCTAAGTCCTCCCCTCAAATGTCGATTGCCTATGTTAAATCAATGTGTCATGCCCACCCTTTTGTATGTTGCCACGTTGCACCAGTGGGTGGGGCAAGTTGTGTCATTGCATTGGATCCCATCCAGTGGTTGTCCGTCACATGTTCGATCGATGTTGGGTCTAGTCTAGTGGTTGTCCACCACATGTTCGATCTGAGTCTGTCCCACATGTCCCAATGTGATAGGTTGTATTTAAGGATTATAGGACCTCCTACCCTTATGGATCCTGAGGTTGTTAGGGATTGGAGGGTGCTCCTACCCTCTCATATCCTGATGTTGGGTCTTGCGTATGTCCATCTTGAAGGGGGAGGGTGCTCCTGCCCTCTCAACTCTCCTAAGTGATGATGAAGCCACATGGCTTCTGGGCCCACATGGCTATACGGGCCCTGGCTACATTAGTGGGATCCAAGGCTCCAGCCACCTTAGGCTTCAACCATGGAGCCCATCGATAGTGAATTGATGTCGACTCTAGGGGCTTGGTCGATCATGAGGGTGATCGATCATCTAGATCGATCAGGATTAAGTGGATCGGCTAGCCCTAGTTGATCGCCAAGGATGCCTTGCTACTGGAAAGTTGATCTGACCTGGCCAGGGTGGATCCTGTGGGTGTGCGCCTAGGCATTGGCATGTCGAGTTGGCCTAGCCAATGATGGGCCTACGAGCACTTCGGCCATCACCAGTCCTTCGAGAGATCAAAAAAGGGATTGGATCTAATGCGAATGAAGTAAAATGCATGAAATATTAAGCAAAATAATTATCAATCGAACATTAGAAATTGCATTCAATTTAGAAGCTTAAGTAGGTTACAAAATAGGTTTATTAACCACTTAGCATTAGAAGCGCTAACGGTGATTAATAATAGATTTATTCTAACCTAACTAAATATCATAATATATTTAGTTATTAACCTTAGTTAACTAGAAGTTAATTCATATAATAGTAAATATCTCCTATGGTAGAAAAGTAGATGTAATAACCTATGTATTATAATGCAATATACTACCTATTTTACCCTAACATAAAATTCATTCATGAACAAAGGTATTAGATTGAGAAATTTAAAAGTCCTAAGGATAAAATGGTAACACACCCTCTAAATGAGCTTAATAGACCTTTTTCTAGCCTTAAACCATATGAATCCTTCTATAACGTAAAGGGTAGTTATTGGGGGAAATTCTTGAACCCTTAATTGACAAGGACGAGCACACTAGTATAGCTTTTGCAAAATTACTTTGCAAAAATTTGATGATCTTTTCTATTGTAGCAACTCTCTCATATAGTCTATAAATTGGTTCCCATTCAAAGCTTGATGATGGTCCATAATTACAAAAACTATAACTATTTTGATGATGGTCCATAACTGCAATTGTCTTCATGATTATCCATATTATTAATTATGCTTGTAGTGGTTCTTATTTGTAGTGTGGTAGTGGTCTTGGTCAAAAATACCTGTTAAATAAATCTTGATAATAATAATTTTTTATAACTACAATTACAAGAGTTGAATGATGGCCTCTCACTATCTCTTAATTGGATCTCAAAAATGACCCATAATAGCCTATCTTTCGGAGGGCATAACTTTTGATCTGACCATTGGATTGGCTTGAAATTTTTTGTGGAGCTAGATAAAGAGGAGGAAAATGTCATGGAAAGGCTTGTTTTCAAGCCTTGAAGATTTTTAAGTGTGTTATCGGACCCTAATTCCTTCATCTAGTGCCCCAAAAATGGGATTTAGTATTTTTTTAGAAAAATCGAAAGAAAGAAAAATGGAATTTAATGACTTTTTAGACATGGATAGGTGTTGATATTTTATAGGAAGCCTAATATGAGAAATGAAATAAATTTGTATTAATTTAGGGGGCTATTCAGGATTTTTTGGGACCTACTAAAAATAGGTTGGCCAAAAATAACAAATTGCCCAAAAATAGTAAATTGTTTTATAAAATGGGGGCAAACTCAAGTTGGATTTTGAGGATCCAATAGTAGCTTAAACCCATAGGATAAAGTAAGTCAAGATAATATGGAGGAATTTAGGGGAAGGCATTGGAAAATACCTAAAATAGAGGCATGATGGAGGACGAGGTAGGTAATAGGGAAAATAAATAAAATCTTGGCTCTATACAAGAAGATATAACCTTCAACAAGTTATACAATGAAGAGCATCTAGATACAGAGAGATCATAAACCATGAAATCCAATGAAGAATGAGTTATTAGTGAAGCACCTCAAAATATAGGGGTTTCTAGATCAAGACAAGAAGAGGTACACGACCTTATTTTGGAACCCCCATAGGAAAGTGTAAATTTTCCCACTCCTTAGAAGAATGGAATATCTTCCTTGCTAATACAATGGCTATCTCTGTCAGAGTCACCCAAGAAATAAATTTAAGAGAAGGGAAATTGAAAAGAAAAGCATATAGTTAATTCTAGTAAGGAAATGAGAATTAAAGGGAATTTAGTCTCAACAAAACATAGTGATTGTAGAATATTAGTCTCGAGTCAACCCTCCTCCCATATGACTAAAGAAAGCACCCAAAAATTGAGAGAAGTAATACTATTAGAGAATTCTTAAGACTCCTCTATCACATAGATTGCATCATATCCAACTAATTTAGTAACTTTCCCTTATCAATAAGAGAGACAAGTATTGTTTTCCATCAAGGTATCCCCTTTAGCTTTAGCTTTAGCTACTCTGATATCCCACACTTCAACGTCTTTAATGATAAAACCACTGAAGGCATTTGCCTGAACTTCATAATAATAAATGGTGATACTATAATATTTGGTAGCTCCCACTCCCTAGAAGATATTTTAAAAAATACAAAAATAGACAATAAATTACAATCAAGAGAGATAGGCCCAGCTATATGAGCAAATAACTACTGCTTAGATTTATATTTTACTCCTAAATAAAGAGCATTATTAATTTCAATAAGGAATCCATTAGTGGCAAAGCTAGTAAAAGATATGGTAGATAAATATTAGCAAATATAAATTATTGAGCTATATTTTAAGGATGCACAACCCCAAGATATGATAAAGCTCAACAAAGAAACCAACAAGATAATTGAGCATGACTATGAGTCAACTACCCAAGGGTTAGCAAGAAAGGAAAAGAATTTGGAACAAATTCAAAAATACTTAAAAGACTCTCAGGAAAAATCCAAAGCTCTACTAAACTATATAAATATATTTACTAAATAGTTGAAAGATAAGAAATCTAAGGCTACCCTAAAGGAAAAGAAGAAAAAACTTAAAGATATTTCAAATCATCTCACTAATCAGTAATATTAGTCTAACCAATGGAAGGATACCTTGCTAAAAGAGTTGGAAAATTTCAAGCAAATAGGTGAAGAGGGACAATGGCTCAAGATTAAAAATATTATTAAAAAAACCCAAGATTCTTATTGGGATGAAATTTTTAATGTTGCACTAATGTTATTCTCACTATTCAAGTTCATAGATTTAGTGAAACTCTTGAGAATCAAATAGATGAGGAAGTAAAAGTGGACCTCAACAAAATTAGTGTGAAACTTGAGGAGGCCAAAACCTACTAGACCCAACTGGCCAAAATATATTTCTAATATTAGTGTCATAGGAATACAAGATAGAGAAATCATGGCACAAATAGTAATATTTTCCAAAGAGGATAGGCAAAAAAGTAGTGCATCAAGCATATCAATACCCTGTATATCACCATCATAAAGTTTAAGGTGGAAGTGAACTCTTTAATTCAAGTAACACTCCCTTCACCATGGAAATAATCCAATCAAATTTACTTAAAAGAAGAATTTTGAAGCTGGTTAAATCAAATAAAGAATCTTCTCTTGATTTTGAAGAACAAATGAAGTCCCCTAGTGTAGAAGAATTAGCATAGGTTATTAGGCCATTGGCAAAATTGAAGATGTGAGTATATGATATGATAATCCAAATGGAATATTTTCTTAGATGATAAATATAAATTACTTGCAATTTAAGATTAATCCCCCTAGACCCCATACCCATCGAATGAGGAATGAGTGGATATCAAAAAAAATCTAGAAAAGCTTTGCACCCAGTGATCTTAAACTTTGCTAACCTTTTTTTAGTTTTTGTGTTTTTATTTTTCAAGAATTTTAAATTTTGACCCCAAGCCCAAGGATAAAGGCAATTTTTGGTTCTCCTTGAATCAATCTAGAAGTCCCCTATGAGCCACAAAAACTATAGTGACTCTTCACTACTAATTTATGCCTAAGGAAAAATATCGAGGGAGGCAAAAGTTTTGATCTAGGGTGGTCATAGTTTTGTGAAGAAAATAAGCAAAAGATAAAACCTTAGAATCCAAAAGTGCCTAACACATTTTGAAAGTAGGAGATCAAAATAATTCCTAACAATTGGAAGTAATGAAAAGCTTATAAAATAAGGTAATAAAACACTCAGGTGTTGTAGGTGACTTGGATAGGAGAGGGTAATCCTCCAAGGGAGGTCCTAGGTTTGAATCTTCATCCTACCAAACAGTTGAATTGGGTAACCAAAATCCAATTGATAATGTTGGTGTGGGTAGGGCCAGGTGTGACTCTCGGGTGACTTTAATGGTGTAGAACCCTCTGGTAGTAGTCTCTCAGACCAAGGCAGCCCCACAAGGGGTTTTTTGCTTAAAAAAATAAGGGAAGAAAAATCTTAACAAACATAACAACTAGGAGACTAAATAAGCTTCCTCCTAGATAACTCTGATATAGATATTTTTGTAATATTTGATCAAGGCTAGTGATGAGAATTTTTGATCAATCTACATGAATGCATTAGGTTTTGAAAGGATAAAGCATGCCAAAAAAATTGAAATGACTACCAACATTTTGAATGAGCTAAAATATGCAAAACCATTAAAAGAGGATAGATGAGTTAAATAAATGCACCCTTACCTGGAAAGAGAAATGACCACCTACCAAATGTCATTTCAATAAAGCATTTCAAAGACATTTAAGCATGGTGATGATAGTATTGGATCTAACAACTGATATGGCCAAGGGTACCTCATTCAATTTTTAGGATCCCTAGAAGAGGTAGCTAAAATTGTCAGACCCACCTACAAATAATTTTGGAGGGAAAATCTCCCTATTGTATCTATAAATAATAGTAGTTTAGATTGTAAAAAGCATCAACAAGTTTGCATTTGTAACATCTTGTAAGCTTTCCTTTCATTTCTCTGTATATAGTAGTTGTCTCTTAAGTGGCTTGTGGGCATATCAAACCTTTGCTTTTGGCACAATATTTGAAAAGTTTCTTTGTCTATATATTGGAGGCCTACATATCAATATTTGGACTAGCCATCTATGGTTATCCCGTTGATTTGTCTCTGTATGTGTGTGTATGTTCTTAAGTTTTACTTGTTTTTAAGTTTTATTTTACATATATGTGTATGGGAGGCATACACATAAATTTTTAGAGTAGCCATATATGGTTCTCATGTTGATCCATCTCTCTATGAATGTTCATGCTATTAAATCTTAGTTGGACTCATTTATGTCAAGGAAAGGAAGTATTCATCGTTGACACATAGCATTTAGACCTTTTATGCAAGGATATCTTAGTGGATATTTTGCACATCACCACCCTAGTAGCTTAGGATTTCTTTATTGTGGATTTGTTTTTATTTTATCTCTCACATCCCTTTTCTTCTTGAGCTCAAGTGTGCCTAAATATCACATCATAACAAGGATTCAGCCTTGTAAAAAACTCCTAGAGGCCCTCGATTAATCTAAAACCCATGCTCTCAATTAAGGCCCTATTGTGTTGCTTCACATGGGATACAATTTTTTTGATTGGGAAAATTGAAGAGTATATATATATATAGAGAGAAAGAGAGAGACTCACTTCAACTTTTATATTATATTTTTATTTTTTTGAAAGTTAAATTAAATATGGCTCAATTTGTTTTAAAATGGTTGCAAAACTTGATAAATACATTTATAATAATTACCAAATAGCTCTATATTGCTTCATAAGTTCCAACTATGTCATACAAATACCTATCTTGACCATTTGAAATGATTTTTTTTTACATATATACCACATATAGTTGGTTCTTCAATACAAGGAAAATAAGTATCAAACGTGTGAGTTGTCCTATAGTGACATGAGACACCATGAAGAAATTAATCAAAATTAAAAGTTTGGATAAAAAAAATAATAAATTTTAATAGGTTGCATCATATGATGTTACCAAAGGTGTATTAATTTTATAATGTTTATACTAGCAATTGCATTGGATGGTGCAAGAAAATCCTGATGGAAAATAATTTAAGTTTGTTTAGAAGTGATGATAAATGGTCATGGAAAAGATGTTTGGAAGGTAGAATTTATAAATTTTTTTAGACTTGATATTATTCATTTTTGTTGGTGGAATCGATAATTTAGCTATATGAAATTTGTAGTAGAATCATGTAATTATGGTCGTAGATGAATTTCACTCCAATTAAGACTAATGTAAAATCATTTTCTCCTAGAATATCAATATTTTTCAAATCCATGTTATTATGAGATGTAATTGTTACAATAATTATCATTCTTCCATATCCATATGATTCCACTAAATTGTTTCATCATCATTTTCAACATCGTATTTATTGTTTTCAATCAGTACATAGTCAATATGCCAATCATATAAAGATGTTATTTATTTCTATTTTACTATGATTTCCTTTTTGCAAATTCTAATATCTTTAGCAATATTATAAAATGTATTTTAGATTAAAATATTGCTCTAATATAAAATATTAAAGTAATCAACATTTTTATTTGGGATGGAATTAAAGTGTGTGTGATATGCACTATTAATGAAACTTGATCATTTATGTTTATGGGAACTCATTAATAAGCTTGCTTACCAATAAGCAATGAAATAAATTAATGAATGCACTACATCAATGGTAACTTATGTATAAGATAGAATAATTATTGAATCCCTAAATCAAGTTCAACAATTATATTTGTAATAATTTTTTTATATGTTGATAATGCTTGATCTTGTGCATTTTCAATATCACATATTCTTATAAGAATTTAATGATAGCTTTCTAATAAAAATTATTTAATATATATGTGTTATGTATTTGAGGATAGCATGTCATAAGACAACTAGTTGAAAGCCAATGATTACTCTTCATATAACAATCATGTCTAAGTGGGTATATCCATTCTGTTATCATTTCTTGTAAGCTCATACTTTTTATTTCCTCATTTACAACTTTGAATAATAATGCAATTCCTATAGGGACTTATAACAACACTATGCAATAGTTCTTTTTCCATGGGCATGTTTCTTCATTAGTTTTAGTATGTTTCTTAACACACTTGATTAGTTCTTCATAATATTTTAAATGATGAGATACAAATTGTATTGTCAAAATACAAGGATCATCCTCAATGGGTTTATGAATTTTTATATCTTTAATTTTAACTTCAAGGGTTGAAAGTTGGGATGTATTTGGTGAGTAGAAAATGGTATTTTTGAAAATAGAAAATTTGTTTCCATTTAATTATATCAATATGGGAGTTCATAAACTTGTTGAGTACCGGTGCACAATATATGTCTGTAGTATTTAGGATATGAGTCCTATGTGTCACTTGGTTTGGGGTGTGGTGTTCATTCGTGTAGTTTATTTTATCCAAACCAGCAATAAAATGCAAGAACTTTAACTCTAACTAAAACTCCAAGAAAAGTAATTTAAACTATCATTATCAAACACATGACTACAAATAAATTGCAAGAATTTTAAAACACATAACTAAAATAAAAAATGCAGAAATTTAAACACACTTGCATAATTAAATTAAAGAAAGAAATTGAAAAAATAAAATAAAGTAGGAAAATTACATAAATAAATAAATTTAGGAAATATAAAAAAAATAATAATATGGGAGGATTACTACCTGGAGTGGGCCCAAGATCCTGTAATTGTTTTCACAACTAATTCGCACAAATACTCTTCTGAATGCGCAAATGAAAAAACTTCAGAGTCTATTAAATGTTGTACAAAATACAATTTGTAGTAAAAATCAGGATTGTTTATTCTAGGGGTGGCCTACATTTTATACAGAATGTGGTCATCCCCTATTATAAAAATAGGTGTGTCTAGTAATCACCTTGATGTGATTCACTATGAAGGTTTTTAAATGAATTAATTAGTTGTCTAAATAAAAGAGCGGCCATGCTAAAATTAATATTTTGAAGATAACATTGGCACTCCCTAAGTTTATACAACCATATATGTCTAATTTTATGCATGGTATTCAAGTAAAATAGTCAACGTGCACTTTATTCTACTAGATAAAAAATTTTATTAGCCTATCGCTAGAATACAGGCACCGCATAGAGGCCTTTATCATTTTATCATGAGTTATTAGTTATTCGACTACCAAAAGATAGGTGCTTAGTTTTTTTTTCGGAAGGTAGGTGCCTCCCTATCACAGGAAGATAGGCATTCACTATCACTAGAATACAAGTGCCTTCCTTTCACTAGAAGACATGAACTTATATTGTTGTAAAATAAGCACCTTCCTATCGCTGGAAGATAGATATCTTTCAACCATTAGAAGATAGGCACCTTTCAACCTATGGCTAGAATACAAACATCGTGCCTTAGAAAATTTGGACACATTTTCTAGTGTTGCTATCTTCTCTCAACCATCCATGTTTTCCTTAAATGCATTAAAATTTTCATCTAGTGCTAAGCCCATGTGGGACCTCGACTAAAAAGTGCAAAAAAGGAATAAAAACTGCATCTACACATAATTTTCACTAAAAACAACCGGTCAAGCATAATACATCAATTTCTATTAAATGTATGTAATAATTACATAAAAATACAATTCTAGTGTTAATAAATCTGCACAACACCCATCAAAATATAGACAAAAAATGAGCAAATCCGATGCTCATCATCCCCCCCATACCTAATTTTTGCCATGTCCTCGTGGCACATGTTGATAATCTCCTATTTTAGTAACAACCCTCCACTAGTCTGTTCCACTACTTCCTTTCCCTAGTTTTGTCCTTATCCATTTCCTTATCATGCTTATATTTGCCCTTTTTCCTAGGCTAGTTGGGACCTTCTCCAGTTGCTTGCGCTTTCTGGTGCTCACTACATCTTACAAGTTGGCTGGGGCCTTTTCCTGTTTCAATTTTTATTTTTTGCTTGGCCTACCTACCTATCTCCTCTGGTAGCTTGGCAACTATAGTTGCATCCGTTTGAAATATAGGTTCAACTTGTTTCCATAAGAAGTGTGCTTCAATAAGGTGTTATGCAATGGGTATTTTTGGCTTAGCCCAAGGTGGCAATTGAGATGTATCAAATATTTGAGCTTTCAATAGACACTTTATTTATGGGTCAAGTATCTCCTCATATATATCATTCCCTATTCTAATATTAAGTAGTGGTGGACATTAAGGTCCTACAACTAGTGGTGACATTGTGGGCTTCATGTCGATCAACCCTATCTTCTTATAAAATTCCATCAATTTTAATGGTTTCCCCTTGACTAAACCATACAGGTCTTAAAATGCTCAATATTTTCATACCTAATGTTGATGCTTTATCTAGTCATTCATCATTCATCGCATCATTCCTTTTGTTCTTTCTTAAGTTTCTCTTTGAACTCCTTCATGAGCTACTAGAAGTGTGTGAATGCCTTCAGTGATTCAGCCCATTCTTCATCAGAAGTGGCATCTTATAATGCTTTCCTTTTCTTCTATGATGTCTGTCATGCTTTAGCCTTCAACCACTTCTAGGGCAACCACTTGACCTTATCCTTTGGTTGTAATTTCTTAGTCTACCTCAGGGACAATGCATCATCCATTAGTATCACTAAACCCATCACCATCTCCCTCTATGGGGGTGGAATTTCTTTCACATCAGATGAGTTTGAGTCCTATATCCCTTGTTCTATGGGTGCATTAGTAGGGGGTTTGACCTTGAGCTATGCACTAGGCTTATCAACCATGGTTTGGTCAATTGATGGTTGACCAGTTGACTATGCAACATTTGGGATCTCTTCTGCCATGTTGAATACATCTTCTATATCAATCACCTTCTCTATTTATTGGTCCATTTCATCCTATTCTTGGGACACATATTCTTGGCCCCTCTATTCCCCTACTGACTAGGCACCCCCTTCTGATATTTTTTCCATTTTAGTAGATGAAGCATCAACCAGTCATTCTATTTCTTGCTGATCGATTGACTGGTCAGCTATAGAGTATTCAAATGACTCACCATCCAACCAAGTGACATATTATTCCTCTATGTCTAATAAATATACTAATTTAAGCCCAATTGGAAAAATAGGGCTCCCTTATTCTCCAACGACCTCTATCTTAGGGGTAGCTGACTGGTCCCCTGCATCATAAAATTGCTTATCTGATGATGCCCTCTTGGAAACTGAATGAAATGCATCACTGGATGCTACCTTCTTCTCTATATCAACAAAGGAATTTTCTAGGTCAAAGGCCTAGATTATTTGGATGGCAATATTGAGCCTATACATTTTGGAAGTCAACAATTATTGTAATTACTAGACATCATCCTTCAATCACTGCACCTTATTACTTAGCTGTCGAATGATATCATATGACTTTTGTCATCTCACTATTACAACCTATCAAGATTCGATAAATATCGCTTGTTCTTATTTAAATTTATCCTCCCAATAAGAGGCTTTCTCCTTAAGTTTCTGTATATGGCCTTGGAGATATTCCTTCAAAGGTCCATGGCAAGGCACTTCAATAGAAGCTATGCACTAAAACACATGGGTGGCTAGTTCATTCTCTATCAATTGCTCTTCTTCCTCTCTTGATGAAATGTAATCCACCAAGGACTCCATTGTTGCTCAATTCCTAGTAACAAGTGGGGATGTTGCCTAAAATAGGATTGGCATTGTCTCTTATTCCTCCCACTCTAAGTTCTAAGGGATAGGTGATGATACTACCTATGTCAAATCTTAATCATCCTGCTCTACCTCCCCTATAGAATAGCTATATTGGAAGGTAGACAATAATACTGCCTAAGATAGGTTGGATTCTTCCTGCTCTATTATCACCTAGAGGATAGGTGCCTCTACAACCTCATATTCCTCATCCTCTTCCTACCCATAGATCATTTATGATGTAGAATTTTTCTCTTTCAATTTCTCATGGGTTATCTCTACTTTGGTAACCCCTCTTCAACACCTGGTGTAGATCTATACACCTCTACATACTAAATGAGGGCTGAAATCAACCCATGATGCCCTAAGGTGATTTTTGTACATTCTTGGTATCGACTAGCCTCATTTTTTAAAGTACACATCAAGTAATAGGGGATATTAATGTAGTACTCATGTATTAGGTGATTGATGAACTGAAAGTGGTTGGTATTCAGCCATGAATACTTCCCTATGTAGGTGAAAAATCTTGCAATTTGCTCGAATACCTACTTCCAAAGTGAATGTGTTGCTTCAACAAACCATACCACATCAACTACATTTTGGGTTACCCAAAGAATATTTGAGCACAACATGCCACACTATCTTATTTATAAATATGATCCCCTATACATGGGATACCGATCACCTCTGCAATGTATTCCTTTGTGACTGGTATGACCAATCCATGCATCCTAATGACATTGTCATTCATGGTAGCTGCAAATTCACCTGCTGCTACCAAATGTCGGTCTTATATGACCAAGTGATAGTGTTTTGTCTACCCTAAAACATCAAATTGCTCCTAAAAAAAACCAATTACACCCAAAAGATCCTTGGGATCATATTTCTTAAGCACATGTTTTATCGATAATCCTCCCATGGCATCGTTTGTCGATTCTTTGGTTGCAAAACATGAATTGTTAATAAATTTAAAAATACATTAAAGCATGTGAATGTATTCATGCATTAAGGGCACCTATATTATTGTAATCAGTCGTAATTATTGAATCTATGTAATTAATTCTTAATTTGTGTGTCATATATATGTGGGTATCATTATAATTTTCTTCCTTGCATCTGATTTGTGACACATGGACTACTGTAGACGGAGAGTTACCTGATTTTTCAATATTTTTGTGGGTTGTGTGCTGGCACATTACATGGAACTATTTTTTTATGATAAACATACACACATATAACAAAAAAATTAGTACATACCTGGGTAGTTTTTTCATGAAGCATGTTATGAAAATGCTTAGTGGTGCAACTTTATTGGTCAATGCGTGACGATAGCATTTCGAGGTGAATAAGTGGCATAAATTTTTTCACATGGGTAAATATTGTTGATTGATTATTATTGGGTACTATAATTTTTATTAGTCTTGATATCTTGTAAAAAAATGGAAAATATACATTATTTTTAGTTATCATGGGATGACACATGCCCCTATTGGAAGTTTCTATATCTATCTCAGAAGTATTCTAGTTTCATCGATGGTAATTCATGGATTCCATCAATAAACTATTAACAAGCACACATACTTCATCATCAAAAACAAAATATAGGCATACTCTATTTTATTGAAAAGTCAAACTTTATCGAATTGCATGTGAATATTGTGCCACTACGGTTCCAAAGTTTTGGGTTCTTACTATTATGTTGAATACAAGCACCTGTTGTATTTATGATGTCAAATACGGGATTCGCCTTTGTTCTAGAATACAAGTACCTTCCTTCATGTGGAAGATAGGTGCCTTACTGATAACTAGAATAGGGTGCTCTCTATGGTTGGAATATAGGCACCTTCTCTAATGTGTTGGATACAAGTGCCTTGTCTATATATATATATATATATATATATATATATATATATATATATATATATATATAATATATATGAGGCACCTCCCTTCGGGTGGAAGACAGACACTTGCTATCTATTCTTTGTAATATAGGTGTCGTGTTTGGAATACAAATTCTTTGTATCTAGAAGATAGGCACCTTATGATATAGACATCCTCTAGATCTTGCGAATATGGGTGCCTTCTAATTTTATGAAATATAGACACCCTTTTTTTTAGCATCTACTAACTTGAACTAAATATAGGCACCTTACTATGATCCAAATAAAGGCGCCCCTTTCTTTCAAAAAATAAGCATATTTTTTCGTGATCCGTATATAGGCATCTCTCCTCATTGAAACATCAGAGTCTATTGTGTTGACCCACATATGAGTGTTGTATTCCATTAGGAATTTAACACTCATACACGAATCTGGATAAAAAAATTTCCCTCCTTAGGGAAAGTTGGTGTTTTATCCACTTCTTCTATCTTCCTAGAAAACAAAAAAGACATAGGGTAGCATGGACCTATGCCTAATAGGCTTAGTTTCTAGGATTCCTAAATATTGCATTCTTGTTTATGTGTCCTACAAAAATACACCAAAGTAAAAGAAACAAAAGGGATCGAGAGCTTGTGCATGATAGTCCTAGTCGCCAAGATGCCTACAAATTGCATTCGTATCCAGGTATTCTTGCAAAAATAAAAAATAAATAATGAAAAAACTATAATTATTTTCATGTGGATGCATAAGTGTTCGTCAAACCACAGAATAATATTTTTATTTTTTATTGAATGGGGGTCTCCCCCATGCCTGCTTTAGAGTTGATTGCATGAATGAAAGATGTATGATACGATCGTAAGTGATGGTCATTGATGGTTGGCATGATGTCTCTACCATAAATTATTTTGATGTAGATAACACCATTATGAATCACCTCAACCACTTAATATGGGCCCATACATCTCTATGTGAGATTTCCCTTACACTCTTGGAACTAGGAATAAAAAAGTAATACCCATTTATCCTCCTTAAATCATTTTGGTCATATGTGGTTATCATGCCACATGGTCCTCTACTTTTGCATGATTTTTATATGTTTTAGGGCATCTTGCCAATATTCACCCAATTGGTTAAGTTGGTGAATTTGTTCTTGTTGCATGACATCTAAATTTAGGTTTAACTCTATAGCAATATGCAAGGTTTTTATTTCAAACTCGATGGGCATCATGGCCTTTTTTCCATACACAAATTGGAATGGTGTGAATCCTATAGTAGTTTTCCAGGTAGTGCAATATACCCATACTATCTCTAGTAGATGACTTACCTAGTACTTCTTGTGTTATTGCATAGTTTTAGTGAGGATGTTCTCCAACTCCTAATTTGTGACCTTCACCTTCTCATTTTCTTGTGGATGATAGGGGTGGTTTTATTGTATTGGATTCAATACTACCTCGACAATTACTATATTAGCTTTAAGGTAAACTGGGCTCCCTAGTCAATGGTGATTTCCTTGGGAACACCAAATTTGGTGAAGATGAATTCATACAGAAATCTTGCTACAGTATATTCCTTTGCATTTTTTAGTGTCTACACTTCAACCCACTTAGTCACATAGTCAGTAAAAACCAAAATATAACTTTTCTTGCTATACTGTGGATTGATTGGACCAAAAAAATCCATTTTTTGTTTATCAAATGGTTTAATATGCACGTGGGGTTAGAGTGGCATCTCATCTTGGAGAGTTGGTCTACCCATCCTCTAACATTGGTCACACTGGCTGACATGTTTAATTGCATATTTAAATAATTAAGGCTAGTAATATCTAGCCTACAATATTTTAAATGTAGTTCTCTTACCTACAAAATGTCCCCCATAAGGTTCATCATGGCAAGCTTTTAGGATTTCTATAGTTTAATTTTTGCAACACATCTATGCATGATTTTATCAGCCCTAGTTTTAAACAAGCATCTATCAACCCATGAGAAGGTTGCATGCCTCTCAGTTAAAGTTTGAGCTTCTTGGGGTGAGAGTGCAGGAGATATCTTATCAGTGGCTAAGTAATTAGCCATGTCCGCATACCATGGTACTTGTTCATTGAGAGCATAAATATGCTCATCCAAAATCAGTCTCCAGTGGCATTGTTATCCTGAGTGACTAACCTATAGAGAAAATTTGCAACTACATTGTCCTTACTAGGTTTATCAACAATAGTTACATCAAATTCTTGCAAAAGTAGAATTCATATAATAATTCTGCCACTCACCATTGGCTTATTCATGAGATATCTGATAGTTGTGTGATCAGCGTGCATAAATATTTTATAGCCTGTGATGTAGTGATGAGTTTTATTTATTGCATGCACTACTACAAGGAACTCTTTATTTGTAACAATGTAGTTGAGCTCAACACCTAAGAGATTTTTACTAACATAGTAAATAGTAAATAGTATATAAATCATTTCTATTCTCCTACTCTAATGCTACCCCTATAGCATTACTAGATGCATCTGCATAGATGTGGAAGAGGAGAGTCCAATTAGGACCTATAAGCACAGGGTTAGTTGTCAGTTTTTCTTCAAATCTTGAAATGCTTTCTCACACTCACTGGTCCAAAAAAATTTGGCATCCTTAGTCAAAAAGTTATGCAAAGGTTTGGTGGTTTTACTAAAGTCTTGAATAAACCACTTGTAATATCCAATAGAGCACATGAAACTACAGACATCTCTCATGGTTTGGGGTATAGGTAGATTTTTAATTACCTCAATTTTTTGATCATCAACCTTAATCCCTATGATAGAGATATGATTTCCTAACATTGTTCCCTCTTGCATCAACATAAATTACTTTTCATTACTAAGGGATAGGTTTATTTCCTAGTAGTGCTAGAGTATTTTCTCTAGGTTACCTATGGCTTCTTCAAAATTTTCACCATAAATGGTGAATTCATTCTTGTAAACTTCTACAATTTCATCCATCATGTCCAAAAATATGCTAAGCACTACCCACTAAAAAGTGGTAGTGCATTACATAACCCAAATGACAAGACTCGACAAGCAAAAGTACCCCAAGGATAGGTAAAGGTGGTTTTTTCCTGATCCTCATCCCCAATTTGAATTTTATTATATCCACTAAACCCATCAAGGAATGAAAATTATTTTCATCCTCCAAGGTGTTAAGGGCTTGGTCAATAAAATGTAGGGGAAATGGTCTTTCCTAGTGTCTTTATTCAACATCATGTAATCCACACAAATTCACCACTTGCCATTCTTTTTGGGCACTACAACTAAAGGTGAAACCCATTGGCTATCCAAAATTGAATAGATAAACCCAGTTGATGAAAGCCTTTGCAATTTAGCTTTGACAACTTCTTTCATTACTAGATTCATTCTCATTTGTGGTTGTCTTACTGGTCTTACGTTATCTTCCAAATAAATTTTGTGTGTATACTTTCGGTGCAATTCCTTACATGTTCTTGTAATCCCATGCAAAATAAATTTTGTGGTTGACTAATATTTATCTTATTTTATCCTCTTGACCAAGTATCATTGCATGGTTAAAGTTCAATATTTTTATAGGTTCTATTTCCATATGTTTGACATGATTCTCCTTTTTGCCTACAAGTAGTGATTCTATTAGAGATTGTGAAGATTCTCCTTGGAAAAAGTTTGTTATTACTACCTATTCCTCGGTTTCATCTTCTACCTCTTCTAAAGCCATCACAGGTTGTAGTATTGGCAAGGCATCAGTGCATAAAAATTCAAAAATTGGTTCTTCCAAATCATTAGTTGGTTGTGTAGGAGGGTAAATGATCATGTTTTTAACATTATTCCCATCTAAGATTATCATTTGATCGGTCCTATAGCTTATATAGGCATCCATTATTGCTAGCCAAGGACACCCTAGGATGAGTGGATATCCACCTAATCCAGATCTATACTCCAGAACTAAAAATTCTACCAGATACTCCCATGTATCAACAATCACGATCGCATCTTCCAGCATTCCCTTTGGGAGTACTATAGACCGATCATCCAGTTGCAAAACCATTTTGGTTGGTCGTATATTTGTGAGCTATAATTTTTACATGGTTTCTTTAGGAATTAAATTTTTCACTGCCCCTAGATCTACCAATGTGTTGGGTCACTTCAAGACTCTAATTTAGACTATTATAAGTGTTTTCCAACATTAGATCAACTAACTGACCTATCACATGCACTTCTTTTGATGGTTGTTTTCTTCTAGGTTTCTTAATACATAACTCTCTAATGGCCCTTGTATAAATTGGTACATCATGAATGGCCTGATAAAGAGGAATAGTGATAGTAAAATTTTTCAATCCTTCCATGATGTCAAATTTTGGTTGTTTTTGCTTCTTGGGTTCTTGCAATATTTTTGAAAAAGGAACCCCTACATTTTTAGTTTGTTTAGTAGTTGAATTTTTATTTACCACTTCTACCAGAGGTGTCTGCTCTTCTAATTATATTTCTCCCTCCTCTTCATCCACCATTTGTGGGGTGGGAGCTACTCCTATCTCTCTACCTGACCTAAGTTGAATAGGATTATAGTCTATACTAATATGATACATAAGATATATCTCCATTTCAACCTGATATGTGGTTTGATTTGTCTTATTGTTTGGATTTGAAATTGGTTGTACAGGTAGCTATGGTGGCTTGGAAGTGGTGAGCAAAAAATATATTTTTAAAAATATTTAATTTTACTTCCATTTAATTTTATCAATCCGGGAATTTGTAAGCTCGCTAAATACCAGTGCAAAGTATATGCCTATAGTAAATTGAGAGATGAGTCATATGTGTCACTTGTGGTTTGGTGGGGGTGTGTTGTTTGTATAGTTGGAGTTCATCCAAACCAGTAGAATTTAAATATAGGAAAATAAATTTAAACTATCATTATCAAACATGTGATTGAAAGGAAAGTTACAGAAAAGTAAAAACATAGCTAAAAGTAAATTGTAGAAAATTAAACACACTTGCAGAATTGAATAAAGTAGAAAATTACAGAAATTAAACACACTGTGCAAAAATAAATAAAGTAGGAAACACACTTGCAAAAATAAAATAACAAGAAATAAATAATGATAGTAGAAAAATAGGGGAGGAATATTGCTTGGAGTGGGCCTAGGCTCCTGTAGACATCCACCCAACTAATTCACACAATCACTCCGAATGTAGAAAATAATAGAACACTCAAGATTTTTATTTATTATAGTATAAAAATACAATTTTATTGCAAAAGATCCTTCACTTTAGGGGTGGCCTAAATTTTATATAAAATGTAGTTGTCCCCTATTTACAAGTTTAGATTGTGCTATTTTTTCATTTCGACGTGATTCATTATGGCTAACGCGTGCATCAATTAATTAAACATCTAAAAAAAATGAAGTTGCACTAAAATTAACCCATTTGGGATAACCATAGCATTCCCTATGCTTTCATAATAATATTCATCTAATTTTATGCATGGTCTTCTAATTACATGATCAACATGCACTTATTTCATCATATATAAACAATGTTTGGCCTATCACTAGAATACATGCACATTTCTGGCCTATCATGAGGATAAAGGAAATGTATATAACCTTTTCTTGTTCACTAAAAGTTATCATTTTTTGGTAATTGAAAAATGGGTGATTGCTTTGTCATCGAAATTCGTGTGTTATCTAGCCTATTTACAAGAGATAAGTGCTTGTCCTGTTCACTAGAAGATAAATACTTCCTTTCCATTGGGAGATAGGCACCTTCCAACTTGCAACCAGGAGATAGGCATCGTACCTTAGTGATTTGAAATGCCTTGCTCCTATACCACTATATTTATTTGATCACCAATCGTTCCTTAATCATGTTATAAGTTTTATCAAATTCTAGGTCTGCATGGGACCTCAACTGAAAGGTGTGAAAAAGTGATAAAGTACTGCATCTACACAATTTCCACTAAAAACACACATTAGGCATAATACATCATTTTCTATTAAATGTATACAATAATCTCACAAAAAATATATTTCTAATATAATAATGTTGCATAATTATCCCATTAAAGTATACAAAAAATAAGCATTTTTTGTTCTCATAATTCCCCCATGCCTAATTATTGCCATGTCCTTGTGGTACTCAATGTTGATAATTCCCTATTTTAGTAATGGCTTGCTAGTACTCCTTGTTTCTATGTTTTCTCTCCTTGGTTGTGGCTTTATATCATTCTTTATCATGCCTCCTCTTGCCATTTTATCTTGGTTGTGCAAGACATGTTCTTATTTTGGGTGCTTTTCCCCACTAGTTGTGCCATAATATTGGGTAGACCCTTCCCCTGTATCAGGCTTCTTTTTACTCCAACCCTTATTTCCTACATTTTCTTCCATATAGAATCTAGTGAATATGGTGGCATTCTTCTAGAATGTTGGTTCAACTTGCTTCTAGTAGTGATAATTTGGAGGAAGTTGTTCTGCAATAGGGAACTTAGGATTATCCCATGGAAAAAAGTGAGATGTATTATATACATGGGCCTTTAGTAATTTTACTATCATTGGGTTGAGCATTGCATCATCTATGTCATTCTCCTCTATATTTTTAGGTGGTAGAGACTCGGGTGCTCAAATTGGTGGTGGCATCATCATTTCTTTGTCAAACATACCCATATTCTATAGGTATTCTCCCATTCATGAGGTATTTCCATCAACTAAACCATATAGGCTCAAAAATTGGTTTACCCAGGAAGGATTTACAAAAATGCCTAGCTCTCTGGACATTCATTTGTGAGCATTTTGCTCTTTCTTAGCCTTTTTTAGGCTTACCTTTAGCTATGAGAATTGCTCCTTTTGGCTATAAAAAAAATTCATTGATGTAGCTTATTCTTCATCTAAGTTTGGATCTATCTGTGCCCTCTACTTTCATTGGGGTACCCTTCTAGCATTAGTCTTTGGCCTCCTCTATGATGACCTTTGTGACTTTTATTTGGGTTGCAACTTCTTTGTTGATCTCGGTACTTCTACATCATCTATTGGCATTGAAGGACCAACCTCCTCTATTTTCCATGGAGGTGGTATTTCCTAGCTTGGAAGATTTTATTTCTTGCATATCTTGGTTCATAGGTGTGTCAAAAGGTGGTTCAATCGTGGTCTATCCATCAGACTGACCAGTCATGGTTTGATCAACTGATGGCTAACTAGATGACTATATAGCCTCCATGGGATTGATTGAATCCTATGATTGGTCCACCTTATGTTGTTTCTCCTATCATGCAGTTGATTGGATAGCAAGTTCATGTATAGGTATTTTGTCAATGAGTTGAGTGGTATCCATATGTGCCATAGACTCCCTAGCTAACTAGGCGGTCCCTGCTTGGTCAATTGGTGGCTGAATAATTGATTACACAATAGCAAAATTTCTAGTTGACTTCTCAACCTCACTATCTTCAATTTCAATTATAGGGAGCCCCTACTATGAAATAGGGCTCCCTTGTTTCTAGGAAGTAGTTGTCACAGGATTCTCTAATTGGTCCCCTACCTTAGTCCTTTGGTTTCTTGATGTCCTCTTGGAATTAGAGTTAAATGATTCTATGGATGCAATATTCTCCTTTGAGTCCATGGAAGAGAATGATAGGTCCATAGCCCAATCAATTTGTATGGTAGCATTAAATTTATCTAGTTTGATAACCTACAACTAGTGGTTCCTATTTTCTAACTATCGTATTGTATCTCACAACTGCCTCAACATGTCATTTGTTTCCTACTTCCTAGCTATTGTAGCCCATCAAGAATACTAAAATTTGGCTTACCACCCCTTATGTTGCTATGAGGAATATACTAGGGTTTTTTGGTAATTCAGCCATACCTAGTGATCTTCTCAGATTTTATAAAATTTTATCTTTGCTTTTGTAGATGAGGTCTAGTTTTAATAGCACTTAGCACATCAAAATCCCATCACTAATCAACACATTAACAATCCTAATTAGGACAAGGAAGGATGAATACTACGAAGTGGTCCTGGTCACCTTAAGTAAAAGGTTTATACTTGCTCATCTTGTGATGTGCATGGTCTAGGATGTTGATCATTGGCAAAAGGACAAGCTCCCCCTACCCAAAAAATCCCTTGCTTACAAAAAAGAGCAAGATCCCAAAATCAAGTCAAATCCCTTGCTTAAAACAAAAGAAAAACAAAAATACAAAAATAAATAGTGATTTTCATCACTATATATGAGTAAGTATCCCAATAAAATTGAAGAAAATAAGGGGGTGAAGAGCTTGAATCCCTAGAATTTTCAATACTCAAAAACCATTGAGTGATCCCCAATACAACAATGGGATGAATGAATCCCACCTGCCATTGGGGTAGTTCAAATCAATTTACAAGTGAGCTAGCTTTAAGTGGCCCGTATTACCTAGTAGTCTAGTCCAACTGAGTCCAAACCTAGGATCAAGGTGAAAATTTGGTAATCCTCATTATAGAAATGGGCTGAATGAATCCCACCTAGAAATGAGGTAGTCTTATGTCGCATCTAATACATTCATTTGCACACATAAGGATAATGAATAGCTTGGTATTCATAACAAAAAATTTCATTTTTCAAAAGTCTAGTATAGTGATTATACAACTTTTGATAAGTCAACTAGGGTGTTTGAGTCTCATGGAAAACCTCAAAAATTCCCAAATAGCAACAAATTACCTCAATCAATCAATCAATCATCAATTTATTTTTATGAGATTTTGTTTATTAAAGGGTGTTCACAACATAGGTTAGATACCATATGGATATCAACAATGATATTTAAACGACCACTGACTATTTTGTGCATATATTTTAACTTACAAAAGCTTATGAAGAGAAAAAATACATCATATTGCATCTCACATATGGATGCCTAATTGGTTAATTATTATGATAAGATTTACCAGTTACATTCATGATCGTTATACATTCTATGGTGTCACCCATTAGATTGTAAACTCATATTGCATTCCTACCTTATATTTTAAGTGATTAAAGCATACAGGTTAATTTATGTTAGATCATCATCATATAAATAATGGATTACATACATTGCATTCATCATATCATAACATCATAACATAAATGAATACAATAAAATCAAATTAAACATGCATTTAACAAAAAATATTGCATCCATATGCATACATCATAGTAGTCCATATACACATCTAGATCATAGTATCTAGTCATACAACCATCATATAGCTAGTGCATGTCATCAATACATCACATCATATAACATAAAATCAACATAGCATATAAGTATTGCATCCATGTGCATATCATAAACATAAAATAATAAAAATGTACACATGTAATGAGTCATAATCAATGTCATATCATATATATATGTGTGTGTGTGTGTGTCAAAAAGAGTACATAAGGGGGGTACATCAAAAATGTCTGTAGGCTACAACTGCGTAGGTCCTTAGACCTTACACCCAAAAATGGTACATGTCGCAAAATATTTACTAAGCCTACCCTACACCACCGCTATCACCTCTAACCTCAACCCCATCCCTAAGAGTCTATCCCTATAAACCTCTCTGATCGGGAAGCTATCCTATGGCTAGAGCATGTTGAATACTACCCAGTCTCTTGGATCCTAGTCCTCTGATACCTTGCAACCCCTGATCTCTCAGGAACTACACCACCATGAAGTCTAACCTTGCCCTCAAGTAAAGTAATGTGTGCTGCATCAGAAGCATATTTCCTATTGTCATAAAAAATGAGGGCATGTAGTCTCCTAATATCTGTAGCCATGTCCAAACCTACTGGTCCTAGCACAACTAGAGCCATAGGAGAAACCTAAGAAGTGGAGGGATCTCCCATCACTATCTTTAGTAGATCCCTCTATGTAGTCCTAAAATCTAGTTGGAATTTGAGATCTTGCTCAAGTGTGATATTCTATATAATTGTAGTAGTGGAGTTGATGTGTACCAGATGAGCTATCATATCATATTGATATCCCCACCATTATGCCTACCCTACTACAAAATGATCTTGTACTTCTTCCATATATTACTGTAGGGTGGTAATTGAGGTATCCCTCTCCAAAATTTACATCTATGTAGTCTGTAGCTATGACTGCAAGCTATCAACCTAGGACCTCGACTAGGACACCTCATCATTTCCTCACCCTCATCATTAGCCTAGGGCTCCTCCTCTATTACTATAGCCTATCCCCATCCACCCTCGGTCCTCTGGTGCACTTATCGTCCCTCAAGATTTGCTTCCTCTACTGTGAACCTGACCCCAGATATGCCTAGTAGGCCACCACCCTACCATAACCTAGTAGTCCACTAGGCATTATAATTTTTTGTGGTCCCTATATTTGCCATCCCTAAATCTTGGTAGGCATTATCCTCATCTCCTAGTGGAGTCACCTGAGGCTAGGCCAAGTTTCTCTTCACCTTAATGAAATGGTAGATAGTTGGATCTACTGGGATGTCCTGACAAATCTCAAACTGCTTGGTGACACACAAGAAGTGGAAGAACTCATGTACCTTAGGCTTGCACCTAAGAAGCCATATATCACATCATGTCCACCTCATATAGCGATCCACCTCCTCCCATGTAGGGTAATACATGTAGTGGTGCCATATAACCTACCCTACCATTAGTCTTGTAAGGTGATCCATATAGTACTAGAGGTCCCCTACATGGGCCCTACTCCTGAAGCCCTCAGCCTCCCTAGGCTAGCAAGTGATATATCATTGGGACTCCTCTGCAATATTTCCAATCTCTAGTAGTAGTCCTCTAGGATGATCAATAGTGATATGCTCCCATACCCATATCTAGAGAAGTAAGCTACAACAAACTCCAACGTGGCATTACTGGATGATCTGGTACAACTCATCATAGAGCTACGCAAGTAGAGCACTCCCCTAGGATAGAATCAGTGGATCTCGTGTAGTGCTAGCAAGCAGGTCCTATGTCTTGGCTAGGAGGCTCTAAGGGAACCTCACTATGGAAGTATCAGGCAGCACAACCTGCATAATGAGCTACATTAGCATGACCTATCATTGTGAGAAGACCCTCTCTCGATACTAGTACTTGATGTGCACCCCACTATGCTTAGAGTCCTCCTATACCTCATCACTCTTGGCATTGAATATACTTTAGAAAATTGTATCCTTCACCATAGTGGGTGAAGATGTGATGGCCTCTCCATCGATGGGGATGTGTAAGATGTAGTAGACATCCTCAAAGATCACTATGATCTCACCTATGGGTAGGTGGAAAGTGTTGGTCTGCGCATCCTAGTGGCAGGCCAAAGTATTCATATAGACCTGATTGGCCTATATGGAAGGAAACCATAGCACATAGCCAAAGCCTATGGCTACAAACTAGTCTCGATCAGTTTCATTTATCTCTAGCAATAACTCACGAAGGAGATCTAAATCCCTTGCTCTAGCATTCAAAGTATGAAGGGAGATAATAACAAAAACCAATTAAAATTACAAGAACATAAAAAATACACTTAAAAACGTAAAAAAATTCAAAAATACGTAAAAAAAGCAAAAACATTCATAAATGCATTCAAATCATTAAAATAAATCAAAATTTCACTTGGAAAGAGTAAAAAAAATCAATTAACTCAATCAAAAATCAAAAAAATAAAAATAAAAAATATTAAATTTTTTTCCTAAAGCTGTTCAACTGCGGCTTCTACCCATGGTCGACAACAACGATCAATTTTCTGATCGTTTGGATTTGAATTCAACCATGGATGATAGTCATGGGAAAAACCTCTTTTGAGGTCATTTCCCGCCCTAATAACCCCAATAATTAAACCTTCCCTCTAAATAGCCTAGGCTAAAACTAACTAGGGTGAGGTTCGTTACCAGTAGTTTAATGTGTTCATTAATGACATTGATTAATTTAGTTCATTTTACTTATTGGTAAAATTAAATAAGTGAGGCTTGTGATGCTACCTTCATAGCACCGGCTTTACCACTGGTGGACGCATCCGATTGGTATTCCATATGGGTAGTTTGTGAGGCATTCTATGTTAAAATTTCAACTTCACCTCTCATAGCTCTCTCTTTTAGCTAAGTCAAACTGAAAATAATGAATTGAAAATGACATAATTTTTCTTTTATATTTCTAATTTTACCCTCCATCATAGCTAGCAGTTGTGGGTGTAGGATTAGGGTTTTATAACTACAAGTCAAATTTTTGGCTAAGGAATTTGCTCAAAATAGCTATGAATGACAACCGCAGCTAGTAGATAGCAATAAATACTCTCAAATTCCAAATGTGAGGATATTTAAATTACAAAATCAAAAATATTCAACCATCTAGAAATCTCAAAAATTTAAAAAATGACAAAAAAATTAACATAAATCAAAAATCAAATGCACCTTGTATCCATTTATTCAACCTATAATATGACTTTCGATGGTCTATTTTTGCTTAGCATTGTGCTTTCTCATAGTGCATCCCAAAAGGGGTATGTATAGATACCTAAATCACGTCATGTTTAGGGGACTACTCATATGGGCATCCATACAAACCATATGAATGATCTTAGACCATTCCAAGGCAAAGTAATGGTTTTAACCACTCAATTTAGGCAACTTTGACCTACTCAGCCTTAGCCACGGATGGAATCCATAGCTAAGATATTAGCCACTATTGACACCTACGACTAAGGATTCTAGCTGCGCTTAGGAGCTGTGGCTAGCCTGAAATTGTCAAGAATCCTAAGCCAAGCCAAAATTAGTTACAATAGCCTTGGGAACATATTTCAAGTGATTTTGCATGAAGAATTTTTCATATTCTTCTTCCCAACTGCTTCAACTTCTTGGTTCTTGATCTTGGCTTCCCCATGAAGCTAGACCAAATAATTGAGAGGGTTATAAGATCCCCATTCAAATTGGAGAGCAAGAGAGAAAAGACCTTGGATTTTATGCAGCGAAGCTCTACCAAAATATATAGTGAAGTGAAAATCCCTTGAGGAGAGTCGAAGTGCTAGCCAATTATGGAGTGACAAGCATTAATTCATCAATGAAGCTTTCGAAGGACTAAGGAGCACCAATCGCAAATTCAAGCCAATAAAATGTGAATCTTACCAAATTCAACTATCAATCTATCTTGGGATACAGAAGCAACCCTTGATCATCAATTCCATAGAGTTATTTTGAGATCCAAGCCCTAGTTACAAGAGAAAGAGCACTTTCACCTCAGTCATGGTTGTTAGTCATGGCTAATAGAGTCAGTTGCGCTTCAGAAATGCAATGAGGGTTTGACACTATATTTACCTCATTTTAGTCATAGTATTTTCATTCTAAGCATGCAATTAGGTATATATGACATATATTAGCTTTCATTTATGCTTTTATATGGTTAATTGTAGGAATTAGAGGTAGATTTGCTCTCTTTTCTTTTATTTTGTCAATTTGCACTAGTTTCATTTAATTTGATTCATTTCAAGTTTTCAATCCAAATTATGCTTCATAATAACTAAATTTATTGTTTTCTTATCATTCTTTGCAATAAATAAAAGGTTTTGTAATCATATTTACAAGTTTACATACTTTCTTGGCATATTTGACATAATTCATGCAGTTCCCTATCAAGAGGCTCATCATGAGAGGCCTCCTTTGCTATTAACTCTTTTATGTTGTTTCTTGAATGTAAATTCATAGGATCTGGACATTTCAAAGAATTATTGGCAGCATATTCCTCCAACCGAGTTAGAAGAAGGCTTTCTTGATCCTTAAGCAGATCATGTTTATCATAAAGAGCCTACATATTGTACCACCCCATTTAGGGGTTTTATAATTGTATCAATTGTATCAAGAATTTGGTATCCCTAAGAGGGACATATTTGTAATTGATTTTCACGATGTTAATATAAAAGAAATTACAATTTTCTTGTCAATTCATTGTTATATGTGGTTTAATGCTTAAATCTTTACATAATTGATGCAATATTCTAGGTACATGCCTTTTGCAATAATACAATATATATATATATATATATATATATATATATATATATATATATATATATATATATATATATATGTGTGTGTGTGTGTGTGTGTGTGTGTGTGTGTGTGTGTGTGTGTGTGTGTGTGTGTATGTATATTAAATATAATGATAAAATATTGGATGCTTAGGATTAACCTTTCTTTCCTATAAAATTTGTGAAAAATACTCCCTTGCCTACTAACTTGAGACAAACCACATTGAAAACATTTATAAACATCATTTGACATGACCATCATCCAAAATTTCAAAATCAAGACATTTTAGAATTGTTTGGAATTTATTTTGAACCCCAACTATGACATTAGTTCAATTATTTCCTTCTTTTCCAAATTTAATTCTACACATTCATCATCCTTTCAATCATATTTAATCTCTTTATTCCTTGATCATTCACCATGATGCCACTATCCATCACTTCATTGTTTGATGTTCAAATTTTTGGAAATTGATCATACATTCATCAAAACCTCTCAAACATATCAATTTTTTCAAAACAAAATTTATTCGGTAAAAATACTAAAATAAGTTAGAAACAACATTTATGTGCATCAAGTAATTCGATGATATCTATTAACACCATAAAATTATCATAATTCAAATTTATCCATTCATACAATTTAGACAAAAAATTTCACATGATAAAAAATTCATAACACATAAGCATCATAAAAAATCAGTAATATATATATATGTGTGTGTGTGTGTGTGTGTGTGTGTCATATCATGGATTTGGTGTACCACAATCAACCAAAATCAATACACTTAGATCACATAATTTGGCTAAGGTATCCTAAAATTGATTCTCTCATGCCACTCATACAAAATAAAAACTATTGAGACCAAAAGTTAAAGCCTAAGTATTAGATCCACCCTTTGTTGGACAAGATAGAAACTAGATTGAATTTTGTGATAGTCGAGTCATCGATCTTTATTAGAATGTGAATGATACTGTGTCACCAAATGCAAAGGCTACCTCTACTTAGGGGTAATTGTTGCATAGTACATAATTTGATAATGTTTGATCCTCACCACCTCTATCATATACTAGGCCTACAAGATAGCTATTTGATCAAACAAACCCTAAAAAATTAGGTTGATACTCCTAGTCCTTATTATAGTTTCCTTGAATAAGTCCTCATCTCACTCAATCTATATCTAGTCCCTCTCAGCATAGGCCTTATCCCTCTCCAAAATGGCCTGGTATTTCTCCAAAATGACCAAGTCCCTCTCCACTATAGCCTGTGTTAGCTGCTCCTACAATAAATCTATTTGCATCCTCATGGCATCCTTCTCCTACTTGAATGCCTCCTTTATTTTCCAATTGGTATCTACCTTATTTTCATGAGAAATAGCCAATGGGGATATGATCAAGGCTCTCGATGGTATCATGCCATCTCTTTACCTCCATCACAACTGCTCTTATGCCATCTAAACATGCTGACAACCCATCCTTCTTAATCTAGGGTCCATCCTAAGATGCCTAAGAACTAATGTAACCCTAGTAGGATAAAATAGTTGATACCACTAGAAATTCCTAAGAGCCACAGCTACATCATCCATCCTAGGCTCCTCAATTGGAATATTGTCCACATCCTCTTCAATAAAACTTGTGATATTGAGAACATTATTTTATCCTCTTTATCTCTTCCAAATTACCTACTAGAACCACTACTACCCTAGCTCAAGAATCCATTGAACTAACCTAAAATAGCATTTAACCCTATCTAGATGATAGATTTTAAAATTTCCATGTAGTCCTCTCAACCATCTGACCTCGGCCAACTCAAAGCTATCCAATACCTAGCTTGCATATTCCTTCCATGGGTTTTAAACTCTATGATCATGTCAGAGGTCATAAATTATCCTCTACATTGGCATAAAAACTTCTCTAAAGGTCCTCCTACCCACATCATGAGATTTGTACCACCTAAACCCTATATGAACACTCAAATTTACTAGTGTGGTTAGAAGCCCCATAAATAGTCTAATGGCTATGTACTCCCACAACTAGATATATAGAATTAATAAATAGATCTAACTCTTTCTATCCTTGCAAGAAACAAGGTGGAGAGTCCTATTGAGCCTATATAGAATTATCCCTAGGAATACTATGTTTGGTTATCTCCTATTCAGGCTATAGTCTCAAATAGCCCTTAGTGTAATAGTCTCTTGTTAGTATCTCCTACCAATAAACCAGATACTATAGTGCACAACAACATTATCAATTGATCCAATAGCCTTACCTAGAAGGTGGCATTAATGTCAATGCCACAAAACCTCTACTAAAAATGGTGCCTGCCAGTCAAACTAGAGATAATCACATCTTGGTTATGGCTCATATGTATCCCTACACCCCAGATAAGAACTTGTAAAATCCTCTAGGCATATTCTAGTGTAAAAAACATCTCCCTTGTAGGCAAAAAAAAGGTATCACACTTAGAGTGCCATCACTTGGTTAAAGTATTAATCAAATGTTGGTAATATTTTGCATTGCAGCTAAATACAATAGCCCCACAACATCTAACACATATTGATCAATAAGTTTTTGTTAGGAACCTACTGTTAAAAATAAACTCACTCACACAAAATATTAATAATAAGTTAAGATTCATAAAATAATGGAATATCACAATGCAAAAAGCAAATGTAGAATTAAACACTCACAATAGACATAAAATCATAGGCCTCTTTGAAGGAGCAACCTCCTTCAATATTTCATTAATTCACCAAAATATACATTCGTACATGGCTCCATGAATTTTAAATAAAAACTTCATGCAACCCTAACTCTAAGCTCAAGAGTTGGCTTACATGCAAAATGCCACTCAAGCTAGAATCTTCTATCAAACATTAGTTACATTCTTGAAAAAAAGTTACATGAAATGACCCCACTTATCTAGGCACCTTACCTACCACATACCATTATAAAGTATTACAAAATAACATTATAAAGGTGGTACCCAAGTTTGAAATGGGTCATTACTTAATAAAATGAGAATTACAAAAAAAATGTTAGGATGGGGTTCTAACATCTCCTTCCCCTTCAAAATACTTTGTCATCAAAGTTGTAGATGAGGAAACTAGTGTTGAAGTTGTTGGAAAGACTCCCATGTAGTATCTTTTGGTTGTAGACCATGACACTGAAAAAATACCTCTATAATGACTCAATTGCAAAGAGCGTGTATCCTACGATCCAACAATTATTTTGGCTTCAACGAGATAGAACCTTATTCATCCAATTTTGGGAGGGTATATTGAACCTATACTTGATTTCCCACATCCTTCTTGAGAGAGGATACATGAAAAATAGGGTGGATCTTGGATGTAGGTGGTAAGTCCAATTTATAGGCCATGGTCCCAATCCACTGTAAACCCTAGTAGGACCCATAGTATCTAGTAGTGATTTTTTGACACCTACAAAGTTGGAGAGATGATTGTGTGTATGGTTGCAAGAAAAAGAAGACAATATCACCAACATCAAAGCTACACTCAAAATGATGTTGATCAACTTGTTAGTGCATCCACATTTAGGTCACTTCCAAACTCATATTTAGTTGATAGAGGACTTTGGCATGTTAGCTAAATCTAGTGTCGACTGCATGGACCTTGGAGCTGCCTAGAATGTAAATGGAGGACATGAATGGAGGCTATCCATAAATTGCTTCAAAGGGGGTGACCTTGGTCATAATGTGGTAGGAAGTATCATACCACCACTCAGCCAAGGGAAGTCACTTCACCCATTGTGTATGATGATCAGAGGAAAAGCAACGAAGGTAGGTCTCCAAACATTTATTGATAATATTAGTATGACCCTCTATTTGTGAATGATAAGCTAAACTCATTTTGAGTTGAGTTCCTTGCAACTTAAAAAATTCTTGCCAAAAATTACTAGTGAAGGTAGGATCATGATCAAACACAATGGATGTGGGTATGCCATGAAGGTAGAAGATAGAATTAACGTGAATTTGGGCAATAGTGAAGGCCATGTAAGGATGGGAGAGAGAATAAAAATAAGCATATTTTGAAAGATGATCCACTACCACAAAAATAAATACTTTGTCATTGGACTTAGGTAATCCTTCAACAAAGTCCATGGTAATATATATCCAAATATGTTCAATAATAGGAAAGGGTTGTAGAGTTCCTGTAGAATGAATCGTTTTGCCTTTCATCCAATGATGGGTGTCACATGCTACCACAAAATTATGAAATTTCTTCTTCATACCTTTCTAGGAAAAGGTACGCTTAATCCTATCATATATTTTGAGGGATTTAGAATAGTCCATAGTGGGTGAAGCATGCATTTTCTTCATGAGATTTTTCTTTAGTGGAGATGTGGAACAACAAGGTATTGGTGGTAGCACAAATATTGTCCATCCCAAGTGTGTTTGGGATATGAGGTAGGTTCTATTTTAAGGGAGGCAACCAAATTTGCAATCAAAATCCTTAAGCATCTCCTCATGAAGGGAATTTATCCATTGTGAAATGGGTGAGGAAATTATACATAGCATAATGTGAGCCTCAAATTGGTGATAGAGGGCATCTGCCACAATGTTCTCCTTACCTTTTTATAAGTAATATCATAATCATAGCCCATGAGCTTAGACACCTATTTTTGTTGTTCGAGGATGGCAACCCATTACTCCAAGAAATATTTGAGACTTCAATGATATGTTTTAATGGATAAATAACACCCAATGATATAAGGCCACCAAAGAGTGACCACATGCAAAATGGCAAGCATTTCCTTAGCATAAATTAATTTTCCTAGATTGTGACTAGAGAGCAATTTACTAGTGAAAGCTAAGGGGTGCCCTTCCTTCATCAAAATCATTCCAATCCCATTTCTTGAGTCATTGCTTTCAATTACAAAAGGCTTAGAAAAATTAGACATTGCTAAGATTGGAGTGGTTGTCATAGTGTGCTTCAATTCAAGGAAATTTTGTTCAGCTAGACCGATCCAAGTAAAAGTATTTTTTTAACATTGATGTTAAGGGAGCAAAAATTTTACCATAATTGTAGATAAATTTGTGGTAATAACCTATAAGCCCTAAAAATCCATGAAGACATTTTAGAGTGTGATGTTTTGGTCACTCTTGAACTGCTTGAATCTTCCTAGGGTCAACTTTATCTCCATATTTGGTGATAATGTATCCCAAATACTCCACTTCTATCAACCCAAAGGAACACTTAGACTGCTTAGCATAAATTTAATGTTGTGCAAAATGTTGTAAAGTATAATACACATGGGAGAGGTGCTCTTCCAAAGTGCAACTATAGATGAAATATCATCAAAGAAAACCATAATAATTTTATGAAGGAATGGATGAAATTTTTTGTTCATGAGGATTTGAAATATGGAAGGTGCATTAGTCAAGCCAAATGGAATCACCAAGAACTCATAAGGACCCTCATGAGTATAAAATATGGTTTTGGAAATATCTTCATCCTTAAGCCTGATATGATGGTACCATGTATCTCGTCCAATAATTCATCCACCACAAGAATAGGAAACTTATCCTTAATGGTGAGCTTATTGAGCTCATGAAAATTGATACATAATCACTAGGACCCATATTTCTTTCACATCAATAAGACAAGAGAAGAGTAAGTACTGTTACTTGATCAAATAACTCTAGCTTTTAACAATTCATGTACTAACTTATCTATATTCAACTTAAGGGTATGATGGTATCGATAATGACCTATTTTTATATGGTGTACTACCAGGTACCAATGGAATATCATGGTCATTAAAGCAATGTGGTGGTAAATCTGATGGTTCAACAAAAACTATATCGTTCTTTGCCAAAACAAATTGCAAATATTTAATAATTTGGTTCACCTCTAAATTAGGTGGTTGGATTTCAAATATATGAGCAATGACTTGTTGGTGAAAAATAAGCCTATGGTTGTGATTGTGCCCATGACCTTGCCAACATTGAGTAGATGGACTAAGTTTAGAGGGATTCCATCTAATCTCCAAAGAAGGTTGGTTCCTTGGTGGTTTTTTATAAGAAAAGGGAAGGGAGAAATTTACTGAAAGGAAGGGAAATATAGCTGCTACTAGAAATTTTCTTATGGTGCAGATTAAACAACAACAATGACAAATACATGTAACTCGTAATCTAAGTATTTTCTATACCTTCATGTAGAAATAATTATTTCTTAATGTGATTTAGATATTAATATAACACATGCATGTATAAGATTATTAAATCCAGCAATACTATTTATAATGTGCATGAATCCAAATTATAGAATAAATACAACGTATATTTTAGTAATGTAAATAGAAGCATAAAATATTCATACATACATTTGCACAAAACGAACCAAAATCCAATAGAAGCATGTTTTATTGCTTTAATTCAAAGTACATATATCCAGTATTGTAAACGTCTAAGAGTCAACCCCTATTCTGGGTGTGCTCCCCATTATACCCTATTGTAAACATCTTTTGATAGCTAAAAAATTCTAAGATCTACGATCAATTACAATAAATTTATTACTAAAAATATGCTATTATGTTTTTGCAAGGCTTCTATAGGTCAAGGAGGGAATCAAATTTCTGATAGCAAGAGGTTAAGATTTATTCTTTGATCACCGTCTACCACTGGTTGCCAAGACACATCTTTCTGAAAGTGCATTTACTTTTTTCTATTTTCGTTCACCTATTTAGCAAAATTCCAACATGTCGTGAATTCACGACATCCTAGTGCCTTGGATCCTTTTCCTTATTTGAACCTGTGAAACTCTATCATATCATAAAATTGTGACTTCTTGGTGCCTTGGCTCCTTTTCCTCCTTCAAACCTGTGAAACTCTGTCATATTGCGAAATCGGGACATCTTGGCACCTAGGCTCCTTTTCCTCTAGTAGGGTACCTAGGAATAGATATTTGAGGATATATTATTATATTGTATAAGGGTTAGTATGTGCCACATATAAACCAAGGTTGATTGTATTATAATATTATATTATATTATAATATAATTAGTTTATGAATAGTAGGCTTCCAAAAGTAGAATAAGTATAGGGATATATAAAGAAGAGATGTTTGTCATTGTAATCATGATTGGACATGAATCTTATGTAATCGTATTTGCCCATGAAGTGGCTTATGGGACTTTTCCCTCCTTAAGTGGCATATCTCATCTTGGGAGATCTTGTGGAGTTGTTCCTTCCTTAAGGATTATTATTGGTGTTTCCCTACCTTAAGGGTATTATCTATCTATCTCTCTCTCATTTATGGATTGCTATTGTGGATAATTATTTGTGGATGAATGATTTTATATTTCTACATATTGGTGAATGATTTTTGTTAATAATAATAAATTTTTTCAACAAGTGGTATCAGAGCAACGATTTTGGCAAAGTGGGGATTTTTGTGTGAAATTACAGAATTAGGGTAATTCTTTTTGGAAAAATGTCTTATCTTTTAGGAGCCATATCTCTACGAAAAATTTATCTAATTTAGGTGATTCTTGGATCAGTTTGTGCAAAATTTGAAGTGCTTTAAAATTAGTGGTCATATGAAGGAATCTATGTAGTATTGAGGAAGATACAACCTTTTAAATTTAGTCATATGGAACAAGGATAATGACGAATTTCACAGATTTTTTCTAGAAAAATATCTCACATTTCAGAAGCCATATCTCTGTGAAAGTTTATCCAATTCAGGTGATTCTTGGATTAGTTTGTGCAGAATTTTAAGAGCTTTTAAATGAGTTGTCATATGAAGGAATCTAAGTAGTATTGAGGGAGATACAACCTTATGAATTCAGCCATCTAGAACAAGGATAGTGACAAATTTTCAAGTTGCAATTTTTTTGAAAGACAAAATTTGTTCAATTCGGGTTCATGGAAGCATTCAAAAGGAATAGATTATTATTTCCATTTATCCTGGTAGAAGATATAATTTTATTAATATTTCTTTGGCTAAGAAGTTGCAAGTTCAAGCAACAAAAATTAAGGACAGAAAGTTAGAGGGTGAGCATGTTCATATTTTTTAAGATTTGAAGATCACCATGGATAAATATGTTTTACATTCAAATTTATATGCTATTGAGATGGATGATGAGGATATTGTTCTTGGTTATCCTTGGTTAGATTATTTGGGCATTGTTAATATTAATGTGTAAAAGAAGTTTATGAAGTTATGGTACAAGAAAAAGAAGATAACATTACAAGATATTTCTCAGTTAAAGGAGCAAGGATCTGAGGAAAATCAAGAAGTGGTTATAGAGAAGCAAATTGAAGAACCTAAAATAGAATCCAAGAAGGCAATCACAACAATATATTTGATGGAAGAAGTAGAAGCAATTGAGTCCATGGAAACAACAGTAACATAGTACAAGGAAGCTTTGATAGAAGATCACAAGGACACACCAAAAAAGGGAACATGAAAGAACAATGTGTAACAAAATTTAGAACAGTGAAGCTAAATGTTGAGGAGTCAAAGAAGGTAGAACATCAAGTTAAGTTTGCACCATATCACCATACACACCACCATGAGTAGCAACAATATTGGATGTATGGTTCAAGGCAACAATATTATGGTTCTACATGGAATCAAAAAGGCACCCAATATAATATTGCCATAGTAGAATATTATTATAATATAATATTATTATAATATAATATTATTATAATATAATATTATTATAATATAATATTATATTAGTAGATAAGATATAATATTATCCTAAAGTATAATAATAAGATGGATATATAAAGAAGATATATTTGTCATTATAATCATGATTGGAGATGAATATTATGTAATAATCTTTTCCCATGAAGTGGGTTATGGGACTTTGCCCTCCTTAAATGGCATCTCTCATCTTGGGAGATCTTTGTTGAGCAAGGTGCAGCAGGAGTATTGTCATTGTTGTCAACACAGTCAGATAGATCTGTTGATGCAGTGGATAGGAAGTTCAAAGGCTAGTCAGATGCAGAAGACAGGAGTTCAAAGGTTACTCAGAGTATGTACAGTGATTTTCCAAGAAGGACCACTTGCAAAAGATCAAAGAAAAATACAAGTAAGAAAAGTGTCGCGATATCGCGACAAGAAAAACTGTCACGATTTCGCGACATGTTGGAAGAGAGAGAAACAACAGGAAAAACTGTCGTGATTTCGTGACATGTTGGAAAGAAAAAAACATAAGTGGAAAAACTATCATGATTTCGTGACATGTTGGAAGAGAGAGAAACAAGAGGAAAAACTATCGCGATTTCGCGACATGTTGGAAGAGAGAGAAACAACAGGAAAAACTATCGCGATTTCGTGACATGTTGGAAAGAAAAAACACAAGTAGAAAAACTGTCACGATTTCGCGACATGTTGGAAGAGAGAGAAACAACAGGAAAAACTGTCGCGATTTTGCGACATGTTGGAAAGAAAAAACACAAGTTGAAAAACTGTCGTGATTTCGCGACATGTTGGAAGGGAAAAAGACAAGTAGAAAAAGTGTCACGATTTCGTGACATATTGCAAGAGAGTTTGTACGGAAGAAAAAGTGTCACGATTTCGTGACATATTGCAGGAGAGAGAGTCCGAAAGAAAAAGTGTCACGATATCGCGACATGTCGGGTTTTCGCGACCCGAAGGCAAGAAAAAGTGCTAAGGAGAAAAAGTGTCACGATATCGCGACATGTCGGGTTTTCGTGACCCGAAGGCAAGAAAAAGTGCTAAGGAGAAAAAGTGTCGCGATATCGCGACATGTCGGGTTTTTGCGACCCGAAGGCAAGAAAAAGCGCTAAGGAGAAAAAGTGTCACGATTTCGTGACATGTTTCATTTTCGCGATCCAAAGTGAAGAGAAATAGGAGAGAGAAAAAGGTGTCGCGATTTCGTGACATGTTTCATTTTTGCGGTCCAAAGCGAAGAGAAAGAGGAGAGAGAAAAAGGTGTCACGATTTCGTGACATGTTTCATTTTCGTAGTCCAAAGCGAAGAGAAAGAGGAGAGAGAAAAAGGTGTCATGATTTCATGACATGTTTCATTTTCACGGTCCAAAGCGAAGAGAAAAAGGTGTCACGATTTCGTGACATGTATTTTCGTAGGCCAAAGCTAAGAGAAAGCATACGAAAGAAAAAGTGTAGCGATATCGCTACATGTTTTCTCACGGGCCAAAGCTAAGAGAAAGCGTATGGACAAAAAAGTGTCGCGATATCGCTACATGTTGTATTCTCGTGGGCCAAAGCTAAGTGTAAGTGTACGGAGGCAAAAGTGTCACGATATCATGACATGTTGTGTTTTCATGGCAACAGCAATAGAAGAGTTGCAGGGGTAGTTGAGGCCGACGAAGACCGATGTAAGCCGACAAAAATTAGGGTTTGCAATCGACTAAGTTTAGGGTTTGCAATCGACTAAGATTAGGGTTTTTTAGTTGACTAAGATTAGATTTTTCATCATGAAAAGTTTGTTATAAAAGGAGGGTTGTTTGGAGAATTTTGTGTGTATCGAAGTGTGCGAAATACGGTCACTGAGCGCAGAGAGCAAGTCGTGTCAAATCTTTCGAAGTGTGGAATTTTGCTAAGAAAGCAGAGTGTGCAACAAGGAGAAGATGACTGCGAGGTGCAGCAGAGTGTGCGAAGTGCTTGCACAAAAAAAGTAGAGTGCACAACAAGGAGAAGATGACTGCGAGGTGTAGCAGAGTGTGCGAAGTGCTTGCACAAAAAAAGTAGAGTGCGCAGAGGAATCAAAGGTGACCAGTCAAGGTCTAGCAAAAGCAAAGGTATCTTATTATCAATCTTCTAGTTTTAGACTTGAAGTCCAAGTTGGTGCTTGGCATCAGGGGTTGGTGCTCCTTTCTGTTGGTGCAGAGAAATCAGGGGTTGGTGCTCCTTCCAGTGGGTGCTGGTAAAATTGTTTGTAAAGTTGTTGCTTTGCAAAGGCTGGATTTGGATGGTAGTCCAAGCAGTCATTTTTGAGGAGTAGCCACATTGGTGAACCTCATTAAATCTTGTGTTGTGTGATGCTCTATTGCTATTCTTACTGTATCTATTTATAAGTTTTAATTGCTGCTATTTTAAGAGCTATAGATTCAAGATTAAAGAGCTACACTGATTCACCCCCCCTCTTAGTGCCATTGTAAGACTAACAATTGGTATCAGAGCTAAGTCCTTGTACAAGCCTAACCATCTAGGGTGATCTTGGAAGTAACTCAATGGCAGGTGGTGAAGGCTTCTCATCAAACAAAGCACCACTGTTTGACGGATCTAACTATGCGTTCTAGAGAGTCAGGATGCAGACATATCTTTGTGCATTGGGATACGACATCTAGAATTTAGTAGTTAGTGGATACACAACTCCCACCACTCCTCCAAAAGAAGTAGACAAAAAGAAACTATTTGAGAATAATTCGAAAGCAAATAATGCCATCTTGTGCGGATTAGCAGACAATGAACTAGTAAAGGTCATGAACTATAAATCGGCAAAAGAAATATGGGAGAAATTGAAGAGTGTTCATGAAGGAGATGATAAGATCAAAGAAGCCAAGTTACAGACACATCGAGCTCAGTTCAAAGCATTGAAGATGAATGATGATGAAAACATTGAGGCATTCATGTTGAGAGTTAATGGAATCATCAATGCGATCAGAGGACTCGGCGAGGATATCGATGACTCTACTGTCATGAAAAAGGTATTAAGATCTCTTCCTCAATGGTTTGATTCCAAAGTCTCAGTGATAGAAGAAGCTAAAAATATAAATTTTTTAGTATAGATGAAATGTATGGTTCTTTAACTGCATATGAGATGAGGATAGGAAGATCTAAACCCACTGACAGAGAAGCAACTTTCAAAGCACTTAAGAATAAAAACACAAAACAAGAGTCCGAGGAAGAAGAGACATCATATGAAATGGAAGCAAATTTTGTGAGAAAACTGAAAAAGGGGAAAGGAAAATACAGAGGGAAGCTTCCATTTAAATGCTTCAACTGTGGAGGCGTTGGGCATTTTGTGACTAAATGTCCACTGAAAGAGAAGAACAAAAATGATGAAGGATCTCATCAAGAAAGAAGTGACTGGAAGATGAAAACAAATTTCAAAAAAGGCAACTTCAAAAAGAAAAGTTTCATATCCAAGAATGTTAGTTCATCAGAAAATAGCTCCGATGAAGAGTCTAAAGAAGAAAGAGATGAAGCTCTTTTTATGGCTTTTGAAGAAGTTAAATAAAAAAAGAAGGAGTGACCTCTAAAGTTTGTAGTGAAAATCTCGAGGCTGAAGTAGACTTGGAAGGTGAGTTGATATCTGCACTTGAAGAGTGGGAGATAGAAAAGAAAAAGAATAAGAAACTATCAAGAAATCTTGAGGATACAAATGGAATCATAACCAACTTAAAAGTATAGATAGAAGAATTTAAGAAAATCTCCGAAGATCTCGAAGTACAATTAACCATGAAAATAGATCTTTGCAGCAAGTTAGAAGAAGAGATTGTTGGTTTAAGAATGCAACTAGAAGAGATGAATAAGAAAATTAGTTGTTATCACAAACGTGAAGAAAGTTCTATGAAGATGGATAAGATCATAAATGACCAAAGACCTGTAGGCATCAAATTTGGTCTAGGTTTCATCGAAGGAGAATCATCAAGTGGATCAAAGGCCAAAAATACAGAATCCACAAAGAATGAAGCTAAGAGACAGGTTGATCAAGGAAAAACGTCTCATGCAAAAGAAAGCATCAATGCCAGGCATGAAAGGAAAACTGACAATGATGGATTCACCAATGTCTCACATCAAAGAAGAAGAAGACCTATGGCTCCTACGACAACATGGCAAAGACCATCTCCTAGGTTCAATTATCCTTTCTCTGGTTTCTGTTTTAAATGCAATGGCTATGGGCATAAAATCTCAGACTGCAAATATAATGTAAGACCAAGGAATTTCACCAGTAGAAATGTTTTTTCTCCTCTAATTAATTATACAGTAGAATGTTATAACTATCATAATTATGGGCATATTGCAAGAAACTGTAGAAATACTTTTACATCAAATCAGTTTTGAGGAAGAAAATTTCAACCATACAAGATGAGTCAAAATAGAAAGCTTCCCAAAAATCATGCTCAAACTACTGATAAGGGAAAGGCAAAACAAGAGCCCAAAACTACTATCAAAAAGGTGTGGAAAGGAAAAGAGCGATTGAAGGAAGAAAAGGAATCCTTAATCATTCAAACTGCATTTAAAGCACAGAATAAATATGTACCATGGATACTAGATAGTGGATGCTCCAGTCATATGACAGGTGACAAACAAAAATTTGAAAAGTTACAGAAATATGAAGGAGGATCAATAAAATTTGGAAATAATGATGGAGCTAAGATAGTCGGCAAAGGCTCAGTCAAAATCAGTGATGGAAGGATTAAATCAGAAGTCTTATTTGTGGATGGGCTGAAATATAATTTATTGAGTGTAAGTCAGATTTGTGATAAAGGTCATGAAGTAGTCTTTATGAAGCAGGGTTGTGAAGTCAAAAAAATAAACAATGGAAAATTGATAGCAACAGGGTCAAGAACATCTGGTAACCTATACATGCTCTCAGAGATTTCAAAAGGAACTTGCTTTATTGGACAGGAAGAAGAAAATTGGTTGTGGCACAAGAGACTCGGTCATATCGGTTTTGATAATCTTCTAAAGATCACCTCAAAAAGGGCAGTGAGAGATATCCCAACCATCAGCAAACCTGCAAATAACATATGTGCTTCATGTCAAAAAGGGAAGCAAACTAGAGTCTCTTTCAAAACCAAAGAGTACCACACAAGCAAACCTCTGGAACTAATACACACTGATTTATGTGGTCCCATGAGAACACAAAGCATAAATGGTGACAAATATTTTATGTTGTGCATTGATGATTATTCTAGAATGACATGGATATTTTTCTTGAAACATAAATCAAAAGCCTTTGATATGTTCAAGATTTTCAAAAACCTAGTAGAGAATGAAACAGGAAAGAGGATCAAATGTCTAAGATCAGATAGAGGAGGAGAATTCATTTCAGAGGAGTTTTTAGAGTACTGTGAGAAGTTCGGTATTAAGAGACAGTTTTTAGTAGCCAGAACACCTCAACAGAATGGAGTGGTAGAAAGAAATAACAGGACAGTGCAGGAAATGGCATGGACTATGCTAGCTGAAAGTAGAGTAGCAGACATATTTTGGAAAGAAGCAGTCCACACTGTAGTGTATATCCAAAATAGATACATGCTAAGAACACATGAAAACAAAACTCCTTATGAGTTGTGGTTCGGAAAAAGGGCAACAACAAAGTATCTCAAAGTTTTTGGTAGCAAGTGCTACATCAAAAGAACTGAAGATAATCTTGGTAAGTTTGAAGATAGAGCAGATGAAGGTATTTTTGTTGGATATTCATCAAAAAGCAAAGCCTACAAATGCTACAACAAAAGGCTAAAGAAAATTGTGGACAATGTCGATGTTAAATTTGATGAAGGTAGAGAACAAGTAATTAGCTATGAATCGAACTACCCTATTTATGAAGAGGTTATTGAAGGAGATGATGAAAACAAAGTGGAGAAGGTACAGGAAATTGACTCAGATGATTTAAATTGTGATTCAAAAATGGAAGAGAATAAGAAATTCAAAACATGTAGCTGGCAGAGAAATCATCCTAGAGAGCAAATCATTGGAGATCCCAAAGTTGGAGTTCAGACAAGAAGAAGAGCAGTAAGTAACTACTCTCTACTATCCAGCATTGAGCCCAAAAATATTGATGATGCAAGCAAATATGAAAGCTGGATGAAGGCAATAAATGAAGAATTAGATCAGATAGAGAAAAACGACACTTGGGAGCTAGTACCTAGACCTGTAAATAAAAATATCATCGAAACCAAATGGATTTTTTGAAACAAATTGAATGAAGATGGACAGGTAGTCAGAAATAAAGCAATATTAGTTTGTAAGGGCTATGCACAAGTTGAAGGCATTGACTTTGAGGAAAATTTTGCACCAGTAGCCAGACTAGAGGCAATCAGAATGTTTCTGGCTTTAGCAGTCTACAAGAATTTCAAAGTTTATCAAATGGATGTGAAATCAGCATTTTTGAATGGGAAACTTGAAGAAGAAGTTTACATTGAGCAACTAGATGGTTTCCAACTTGGTGATAATCCCAACCTTGTCTGCAGGTTGAAGAAAGATTTATATGGCTTAAAATAGGCACCCCGAGCATGGTATGCAAGGCTAGACAACTATCTCACTCAACAAAGGTTCAAGAAAGGTATGGTGGATAGTAATCTATATGTCAAAATAGAAAATGGGCATCTTATTGTTCTTGTTGTCTATGTAGATGATATCATATTTGGTAGCAAGAAAGATGAGTCATGCAAGGACTTAGCAAATAAGATGCAGAAAGAATTTGAAATGTCAATGATTGGAGAACTGTCATATTTCCTCGGATTGCAAGTTAACCAAAGTAGGAAGGGCATATTCATTTCTCAAGTTAAATATGTAAAAGAGATGCTAAAAAGGTTCACAATGGAGGACTGTAAGCCAGTTAGTACTCCCATGACGATAGGTTGTAAGTTGAGCAAGGATGACAAATCTCCACCTGTTGATCAAACCATGTACAGATCCATGATTGGAAGCTTACTGTACCTGACAACTACCAGACCAGATATTTTATAGGTAGTATGCATGGTAGCATGATTTCAAGCTAATCCTAAGGAGACTCATGTAACAACGGTGAAAAGGATTCTTCGATATCTCAAGGGTACTATGGAATATGGATTATGGTATCCAAAAGGTAAATACTTCACCCTTATTTCATATTCAGATGCAGATTGGGTAGGATGTGTAGATGACAGAAAGAGTACCAATGGAGGTGCATTCTATCTTGGAGACAAATTAGTCGCATGGCACAGTAAGAAACAAGAGTCAGTTTCTTTATCGATCGCAGAAGCAGAATATATTGCAGCGACAACTTGTTGTACACAGGTACTGTGGATGAAACAAACCTTGAAAGATCTTGGTATTAGCTTCAATGAGCCAATATCAGTTAAGTGTGATAACACCAGTGCCATCAACATCTCCAAGAATCCAGTTATGCATTCATGCACAAAGCACATTGCTATCAGATATCATTTTTTGAAGGAGAAAGTTGCAGAAGGTGAGGTTAAGTTGGATTTTGTTCCAACTACAGAACAAGTAGCAGATATCTTCATGAAACCTTTGCCAAAGGAAGTTTTTGAGTACCTTCAAAATAAACTGGGAGTGGTCACTCTTCCCAAGAATTGACTAGCTACAGGGATCACATTCTCGTGGGGAGCATTTAAGTATTTGATTATCTTTGTGCTCATGTTCATGATTTTTGCTAAGTGTAATAAATTGTGTCTGAGAATGTTGTGCATGGACTCAGGGGGAGTCTGCAGTAGCCCTTTGGTATTATTGTCAAAGGGGGAGAAGAGTTATAGGAAATTACACATGTGTTGCCAACAATTCCAAAGGGGGAGATTGTTGAGCAAGGTGCAACAGGAGTATTGTCATTGTTGTCAACACAGTTAGATAGATCTGTTGATGTAGTGGATAGGAAGTTCAAAGGCTAGTCAGATGTAGAAGACAGGAGTTCAAAGGTTACTCAGAGTATGTACAGTGATTTTCCAAGAAGGACCACTTGCAAAAGATCAAAGAAAAATACAAGTAAGAAAAGTGTCGCGATATCGCGACAAGAAAAACTATCGTGATTTCACGACATGTTGGAAGAGAGAGAAACAACAGAAAAAATTGTCATGATTTCGTGACATGTTGGAAAGAAAAAAACACAAGTGGAAAAATTGTCGCGATTTTGCGACATGTTGGAAGAGAGAGAAACAATAGGAAAAACTGTCACGATTTCGCGACATGTTGGAAGAGAGAGAAATAGTAGGAAAAACTGTCACGATTTCGCGACATGTTGGAAAGAAAAAACACAAGTAGAAAAACTGTCGTGATTTCGCGACATGTTGGAAGAGAGAGAAACAATAGGAAAAACTGTCACGATTTCGCGACATGTTGGAAAGAAAAAACACAAGTTGAAAAACTGTCACGATTTCGTGACATGTTGGAAGGGAAAAAGACAAGTAGAAAAAGTGTCACGATTTCACGACATATTGCAAGAGAGTTTGTATGGAAGAAAAAGTGTCACGATTTCATGACATATTGTAGGAGAGAGAGTCCGAAAGAAAAAGTGTCGCGATATCGCGACATGTCGGGTTTTTGCGACCCAAAGGCAAGAAAAAGTGCTAAGGAGAAAAAGTGTCGCAATATCGCGACATGTCAAGTTTTCATGACCCGAAGGCAAGAAAAAGTGCTAAGGAGAAAAAGTGTCGCGATATCGCGACATGTCGGGTTTTCGTGACCCGAAGGCAAGAAAAAGTGCTAAGGAGAAAAAGTGTCACGATTTCGTGACATGTTTCATTTTCGTGGTCCAAAGTGAAGAGAAAGAGGAGAGAGAAAAAGGTGTCACGATTTCGTGACATGTTTCATTTTCATGGTCCAAAGCGAAGAGAAAGAGGAGAGAGAAAAAGGTGTCATGATTTCGCGACATGTTTCATTTTCGTGGTCCAAAGCGAAGAGAAAGAGGAGAGAGAAAAAAGGTGTCACGATTTCGTGACATGTTTCATTTTCGTGGTCCAAAGCGAAGAGAAAGAGGAGAGAGAAAAAGGTGTCATGATTTCGTGACATGTATTTTCACGGGCCAAAGCTAAGAGAAAGCGTACGAAAGAAAAAGTGTAGCGATATCGCTACATGTTGTTTTCTCACGGGCCAAAGCTAAGAGAAAGTGTATGGACAAAAAAGTGTCGCGATATCAGTACATGTATTCTCGTGGGCCAAAGCTAAGTGTAAGTGTACGGAGGAAAAAGTTTCATGATATCATGACATGTTGTGTTTTCGTGGCAACAACAACAGAAGAGTTGCAGGGGTAGTTGAGGCCGATGAAGACCGATGTAAGCCGACGAAAATTAGGATTTGCAGTCGACTAAGTTTAGGGTTTGTAGCCGACTAAGATTAGGGTTTTTTAGTCGACTAAGATTAGATTTTTCATCATGAAAAGTTTGTTATAAAAGGAGGGCTATTTGGAGAATTTTGGGTGTATCGAAGTGTGTGAAATACGGTCGCTAAGCGCAAAGAGCAAGTCGTGTCGAATCTTTCAAAGTGTGGAATTTTGCTAAGAAAAAGTAAAGTGCGCAATAAGGAGAAGACGACTGCGAGGTGTAGTAGAGTGTGCGAAGTGCTTGCGCAAAAAAAGTAGAGTGCACAACAAGGAGAAGATGACTGTGAGGTGCAACAGAGTGTGCGAAGTGCTTGCATAGAAAAAGCAAAGTGCACAGAGGAATCAAAGGTGACCAGTCAGGGTCTAGCAAAAGCAAAGGTATCTTATTATCAATCTTCTAGTTTTAGACTTGAAGTCCAAGTTGGTGCTTGGCATCAGGGGTTGGTGCTCCTTTCTATTGGTGCAGAGAAATCAGGGGTTGGTGCTCCTTCCAGTGGGTGCTGGTAAAATTGTTTGTAAAGTTGTTGCTTTGCAAAGGCTAGATTTGGATGGTAGTCCAAGCAGTCATTTTTGAGGAGTAGCCACATTGGTGAACCTCGTTAAATCTTGTGTTGTGTGATGCTCTGTTGCTATTCTTACTATATTTGTTTATAAGTTTTAATTGCTGCTGTTTTAAGAGCTGTAGATTCAAGCTTAAAGAGCTACACTGATTCACCCCCCTCCTCTCAGTGCCATTGTAAGACTAACAATCTTGTGGAGTTTTTCCTTCATTAAGAACTATTATTGGTGTTTCCCTACCATAAGGGTATTATCTATCTCTCTCTAATTCATGGATTGCTATTGTGGATAATTATTTGTGGATGAATGATTTGATATTTTTGTATATTGGTGAATAATTTCTATTAATAATAATAAAGTTCTACAATATCCTCCTTTGGACCCGTAAAACTCTATCATGTCGTAAAATCATGACATATTTACACCTTGGCTCATTTTCCTCCTTTGGACCTATGAAAATCTATCATGTTGTGAAATCGTGACATCTTGGTGCCTTGGATCTTCCTTTTCCTTTGAGCCCGTGAAACTCCAACATGTCACAACATCGCGAAATGCTTTGTGCCTTAGTTTTTTTATTTGTCTTTCCTACAAAAAAAATTGAAAATTTGTTCAAAATTAAAAAATCTTCATCGTCTTTAGTGTGGTATTTTTAGACTAACATTATTGTCACCTTCCAGGGAATTTTTCTAGTAAAATATTAGAATCCAGGACCTTCATACATTGGGAAACGAAGTCAAAAAAATATGGAAGGGGAAGTTTTGGAAAATTAGAAAATAATTTCTTGAATAAGGAAAACATTACCTTTTCAAAATACCTCTTCCTTGCTTACGTATACCTTACTATATTACACCAAACCTCCAGTTTTACTTAAATTTTTGTAAACTTCGTAATGTCTGGCCGCTAGTCCCACCTCTTGTCAGCTGGTTTTGTTTAGTTCCCTTGGACCTTATCTATTTTTCTATCACTTTAATGACTTCATCATAAGTGAGGTAGACTTCTTTCCAAGTCTCATCATCAGGGTCTGAAGACTCCATAAACAAATGATACACATATTGTAACTCTTCTATCTTATCATGAGATAATGTCTTCTTCCTTAGAATCAATTCTTGTAGGCACAACTTAATCTATGTGAGATATTGAATCATGGTAAACACATGTGTCTCTTATATAGGTTCTTCCCATCCTTCTATCTCTGATGCATCATCCATAAAATATATTAGGGACACTATGAGTGCATCTTCACTTAGAACCCTTAAATTTTTCATCCCAAAGATATGGAAGCCCACATTTGTTCACTAGGTTCAAATTTTTTACCAACCCTTTAGCTTTAGCTTCAAGCTCTTGGAGGAGTTTTACCCCTTGGTTTACAAGTTTAAATCTCTTGGAGAAACTTCTAGACATAATTTTAGCCTGTTACCAGGCTTCACTTTGTATCTTAGCAACAATATTCTCTAGCATATTTTTACATAAGACTTGTATTCTTATGGTAGCTTCTAATCTTATCTTAAAAAAATTCATTGAAGATTTGAGCTCATATTCAACCATCCCAAGAACTTATTTTACTTTGGCCAAGTATAACAACATAAGTCTTGTTCTCAAACTCAACTGCAAGATATATTATAACATTTCCTTTCTAAATGCTTTGGCATTTTCTTTCGATAGGCCATGCGCTTTATTTTTATCTTCCTAGACTTACCTTTGGAGCTCTTATACCTATTTCTTCAGAGATAAAATATGTTTAGATAATTTTTGAGTTTCTTCTATGTACTTAGCTACTTTTTTTGCAGCCTCACTAAATCTGTCTTCCCATTTTTTTACCTCTAATTTAAAGGCTTTCTCTACAAGTTTCTACTCTTGCAATGTAGATTCTAACTCCTTTCTAGCTTCTTGTTCTTTGATAATTTTTTCTTTAAAGTATTCTCCATGCAAGTAGATAGTTCCCAAGTGAGCCTGGGCCATTCTCCATTCATATTGCATGTGAATCTAAGTAATATCTTTTGTTATGTTTTTCACTTGGTAATATTCTATCATCATTCTCCTTCAAGATTTATTACTATCGGTGTTAACTTTACCTTCTATTCTTGTAGAGTGTTGGGATCAAGTGCTATATTATCCTGGGTGTGGGGTAAAGCCTTAGAGGCTTTAGCGAAGCAGAATTTCCACTAATATAAGGTATTATTATTAGCCTTTCCTAGTTTTTTCAACTTTGAAATAGTAGGATGATTTTCAGTAGCCACGACAGAGGTGGATCTCATAGCTGGGATGCATGCATCAAGGAGAAAAGGGGTTGAGACCAATGTAGTATTTCCATACAAAGGAGCAACTATAGAATGAGTAAATGAAATTTGAGGTTGGTCAGTTTTAGATTAAATTTATGAAGATGATGAAGAACATAGGCTTATACTGAGAGGGGGGTGAACAGTATAAGATCAACTTTTAATTTTTTTTCCCGAACACTTATCAAATATTATCAATGGTAATATCAATAGCAATAATCAAAGTAATGCATAAATCATCACACACATGAGATACACAAATTTAATGTGGTTCACCCAATGTTGGTTACATCCACAGAGAAAATATTTCTTATAAAATTTTCTTAATCAATCTCTTGGGAATCAATTCTCTATTACAATGTTTATGGACCTTTGCCCAAAGGAGACACCAATCCCCTATAATATTATTTTTGGATCTCTCTCCACAAGATAACTTTGTCCCCTTTATTTGATTCATGGATCTCTTTCCATAGGAGAACTCTATCCCATTTATCTGGTTCACATATCTCTCTCCATATGAGAACTCTATCCCCTTACTCTAGTTTGTGGATCTATCTCCATAGGAGAACTCTATTTTCTTCCTCTTGTTCATGGATATCTCTCCATAGGAGAAATTTATTCCCTCTACTCTGTTTGGTGAAATTATAGAAAACTTCTATCCCCACTACTCTAGCTTGTGGATCTCTCTCCATAGGAAACCTCTATCCCCACTACAATGGCTAATGGACCTCTATCCATTGGATACCTCTGTCCTATCTAATATTATCACCTCAAAATTTTCATCTCAACTCTATCTTAAATTTATACCAAACCCTATCAAAATTCTACCAAAAATATACTCTGACTATACCTCAAATCTACACCAAACCCTATCACAAGTCTAGCACAATTTTTTTCTAACTCTACTCACAAATCTGCACCAAAACTATCCCAAGTCTTCTCTCAAGACTTGCTCAAATCTTCCTTCAAGCCTTCTCAAAATAATTTCTTAAATATACCCTCAAGCATTCTCAAAATAATTTCTCAAAACTACCCTCAAACTGCTCCAAAAACCTGCTCAAATATTTCCAAAACTTGCATACAAACAAAGCTTAAATATCTTTCAGAAAAGCTTTCTTAAAATAAATAAATTCTACTTAGAAATAATTAACCTATGGAACATATAGAGAATGATATGCTCTATCAAAAAACCAATATGTTCTTATCATTCACAAACCTTGCATTCAATTAATCCAATCTCTCTCTCTTGCAAAAACCCTTTAAAATCAAATCAAAACAATGTATAACTTGTTTCACAAAACTGGTCTATGTTTATTGCAAATTTTCTCTCAAATATCAATCACACTAATGCACATATTTCCCTCACAAGATTGATATTAAACACTTTCACAATTACCTTCAATATTTCTCAAACCAATGTTCAAATATTTCACAATGATGCACTAACAAGTAGTTCACAATTTCTAGCACAAATATCTCAATCTCTTTCAACAATGGAAGCACAAGAAGATCTCAAACTCTTATGCAATTGTTTCAACTTTCTCTCAACAATTTATGCACATGTAGGTCTCAAAACCTAACTCAAATATTTCAAACAATGCTTATCAAACAACCCTTTTATCTCCACCTTATGTTCTAAAACATTCACTCAAAAAAATACCTTAAACAAGGAATGATGTGCTCATACCTCTTAATTTGCTCTTATGGAGATATGTCTTCAAAAACTTGTCTCACAACCAACTAATATTTCTAGTGCCACTTCAAGGGTTAGATTGCAAAATACTTTCTCAAAACATTCACAAGAACTTTCACCTTCAAAAATGTGCTCAATGAAATCTGAAAATGATGTTCTAGGATCCTTCTTTTGTTCTCAAATATGAAGCATTAAAACTCAACAAAAACTCTCATATTTTCTTTTCACCATGCAAGAATTTACAATAAAATTATCAAGCCACTTTTACACCTTATTGCTCCTATTCTTGCAAAATATTAATCAACACAATAAGACACAAATTACACACATCAAATTTTCCATATACACCTTATTCCTCCTACTTGAAATAAAAATATTTCAATCCACTTCAAACATCCAACAAGAACATTATAACATAATTTTGTTTTTGCAACACTCAAGCTCTCAAATAAAACTCCACGCTATCCCTTTTTATTTGAAAAATCAAAACAAAAATAACCCCTTATAACTCCCTAAGAGTGCATACCTTAGACTTTGGCAATTTAATTAATGTGCCCACTTTGTTGTCACCACAATTCAAACCTACATCACTAGTTGGCCTGGGCCTTAGCACTAGCTAGTCTGTCACATGGGCTAGTTAATTAAATTGCCTTAGCACTACCTACATAGAACTCCAAGCTCATGTGTTTTATCTTAAGCTTGTTTTCTGATGCTAAAACCTCCACGTAAAAACTTCTATTGATCTACCTTCCTGGGTCTCAAAATCAAGACCTCCCTACTACCAGACCTTTGTGTAGAGGGTCATACCATCTGGGCTAACTTCCCATATGGATATGTCTTTCACTATCTACTATTTTTAAACTTGAATCACTACCTTGAAACATGCACCATCCTCTACCTTCTCTTCCCTGATGAACGAAACAACGAATGCATAAATTTGCACCTTCCTTTATCTTCTTTGTCTTCATCAAACGAAATAGTGAGCAGATGAATATGCACCTTATATTTTCTTTGCCTTCATCGATCAAAATAGTGAGCGAATTATTTTACTGAATTAAAACTTAGCCTTTGCAACAATTAATCATCCCTTATATATATATATATATGTTTTGGCTCCTCAAAACATAACATTGATGCTTGGTAACCTCATGCTTTGGTGCTTTGACATGACGTCGGTGCATGGAGAGAGTGTATAAAACTTTTGTCGCTCCTTTTTTTAAAAACATTTTTATTATAATATTTTAAATCTTGAAAGATTTAAATATATTATAATTTAACCTTTTCACTTTGGGCCATTTCATTAGGTCTTGTCTTTTTGCCAATGCCATCATGGAGGACTTAAATAAACTTTTCTTTTTATTTGCAAATACCACCATGGAGAAATAATTAAACCTTTCCATTTTATTTGCAAAAACCACCATGGAGAATGCCTTGTCTTTTTCTTGCTCACACAACCATGAAGAGTGCATTGTGAACCAATACTGCCTTTGACATCAATGACAACCAATGTACTCAAAATTTCCAACAAATGATGTTGGCTCTGGAGAAGGAAGTCATTGTTTTAAAGGAAATATTATATCTTTATTTGGAATAGAAATAGAAGGAGATTGAACTTTGAAATGAGGAACAGAAGTATGAGAGAATAGATATGTCATACCTGATCCTGTTGGGAGCATGTGCTTGTGTTCATCTTCTGCAACACGATCTTTTTTAGTCTCATTTACACAAGAATCGACAATTTCATCTTCCTAAGAGGATATTTTTGCTTATCTTATTTCACCATATTCTTATTCAATATATGTGTCTTCCTCTAGGTTTATTACTTCAACATTTTTGAGGATGAATCCATGCTAATTTTTATTGTGCTCAACTATCTGTCTGTTAATCGTTACATTTTCAGAAATGATTGGGTTTTGTTCCTCTTGAGTAACTTTAGCATCATTGTCATTTACATCATGTTGGGTTTCCTCCTGTGTATTATCACCTCTTATCATTTCAACATATTGATAAATGTTCCCCATATCTTGAGCAACTTGCTTGCTTTCTTTAGCAGTTTCAATGATGTTGGAAGTTTTGTATTGTTGATCTCTGTCGAACTGAGCGACCTCTTCAATATTTTGAGTTGTTTCAACTTGTTTGTTCTTCTTCTATCGATTATCTATTATAGATTTTAGCTTTATTTTCTTAACAACTAGAGGTACTTCATCTAACTCAATATATAAGGGAGAAGGGGGAACAAATTTTTGGGCCTATAAATATGCAACTCTACCTCTCTATGAGTCTGTGTCGAGTGCCATATACTTTCATATTTTCTCTATTTTTAGGGACTCAATAATTCCTTGCCCATAATTTCCTAGCCCTCTACCCTCATAACCCATTTTTTTCCATCATATGGGTTGCATTCTTGTATGTATTCCTCTGATTTTCCGTAAAGATGTTTTCAATAGTCCTTTTCTTAGAAGACTTGAGCCTTGTAGGTACAAGGTATTGATGTTTCTCAATCACAACCTTTTTTCCTTTGCTTTGGTATGCTTCTCATTTTTCAGCAACTCCAGGATTCACTTCTGTGTTGCTATGAATGCTCGGTGGCACTTTTCCAGTGAAAGTATCTAACCAAGTGGCTTGGTAATGGTCATAGTGGACCAAAAACTTGAGGTCATTTTTAACCAGCTACCTAGATTCTATCATATTTTTATGAACTCTCATCATCCACCATGCATGGACCTTCCCTTATATCCATTCTGGCCCCTTCTTTTGCATCCTAGTGATAGTATTGTCATTTAAGAAATGCTTAGGATCATTATTGGGGTCATAGTCAAGTAAATATTCATAAAAATTATTCAATGGAGGCAACAGTTTCATCCTTTCCACATGCCACTCTAATTATTCATCCTCGACATTATTCCTGTAATCCTCAATGTCTGTCTTGGGGGACATATGGTAGATTTTGACAAGGATTCAGTCTAAAATAGCCTATCTCTCTACAAATTTGTTGATAGGATCATAATTCCATGGTTTTGGTATTTCCAACAACCCTAATTCTTTTAAGGTATGAGTAATTTTCTCGTATAGCCCTTTTTGGAGATAATAATACCTTCAAACTAGAATGGCATTATATAGGTACTAGTTTTATATATACCTATACCGTATCTAAAATTGATCTATTCTGTTTGGCTAACATACTCCAAAGAAAATAATTTATCTGTGACATAATGGGGAAGCAAAAAGGGTTATTAATTTTATCTGTTTCTCATAGCCATTGTATAGTATCTTAGATCATGTTTAGGTGGACCTTTTTAATATGCTTTAGCAATATTGAAATTGTATTTGATGTACACATGTTCAGGTGAAGCTTTTCAATGTATCTATTTCTAAATAATATATTGTCAACTTACATAGACTTTCTCACCCCACCAAAGAAATATTTTTAGTTTTTGGCACTTAACTTGTCATTGTTGCATGTCCACGTTAAGGGATTTTAGATTTGTGTAATAGCATATGGACTACTATATTGATTCTTAAGTAAACTAATATTTCTATGGTATACCTTTAGGATAAGAAACTTGAATTGGGCTTTCTATTATAATTGCAGGGATGCACTAACAATACATTAGCCATTAATTAGATTTTTATACCTCAAGCAATGAGGTGACAAAAAAGTTTTGGAAAACATGGTTCATATTTGGAATATGAGGACCTAGACAACCAAATTGACATCCTTCAACATCATAGGAAGTTTTAATAACATTTTTTTTTTGTGGGGGGGGTGGATTCTAAGTGTTATTTTAATTGTAAAATATTGAAACTAATTTGAGAAAGATAATTAGTTAGGTTGATTGTCATTTCATAACACACTACCCTGTTTCTAGATACTCATGCTGTAAGAGAAAACACCATCCCACACTACACAAATAGAATCAAGGAGCAAAGGATCCAAAAACCTTGTAGCTTATTGGGCCATCATTACATTTAATTTTTCACAATGTTTACGTTTGATTTTTGAAATGTTATGAATTGAAATCCTTAGGTTCTAATATTTAGACTGCAATAGCTAGCTAAAGACCCTAAAATAAGGGGATCTCAAATTCTAATTCAGATGTTAAAGAAAAAAACTTGGTACATTCATACAACAATGATTCATCATGACAAGGATATTCATCTTAGTTTTGTTTAGTGAAAATACCATATGGTTGATTGTGTATTTGTGTATTTATGAAAAGCATTCTGTAAAGAAACTAGCACTAGGTTTTTGACCCCCTTGTATTTGATACCAAAACTGCTCTAAACTTTATTAGAATTAATAACTATCTGATATACGTGTTTATATTTTAGTTAATTGTTTTTGAAGCTTGAAGTTGTTTTAAGAAAATAACTCCACCACCATGAACTTCTTGGTCTATGTTGTGCCTTCCTCAAAATATGAAACCCAAATAGTTAGTAACATATAGTTCCTTTATATTTGGAAGTGTATAATTTTTTAATGTGTAAAAATGTATAAACTTTTTTTTCATTATAGTTATTGAATTGTTTAATATAAAATTATTTATATTATATTTTTAAATTTTTTTATAACTTTGAAAGTATTTACGAAAGAAAATTTATGGAAATGTATAATTTCTTTGTTCATTATAGTTGTTGAATTGTTTAACATAAATATTTTTTTTGGTAAGTTATATTTTTTTATATTGATGAGGGCATTTGAAAGGCACCCCAATGCCTTAGTACATCAGCTGAAACAAAAGGATGCACAGACCACAAAAAATAACAAGTATCCTTTACGACTTGAGAATAGTAAGGAAAACATGAGTAAACCAAAAAGAAACTAGGAAAAATCCAAAAGGGATAGAGACGTAAGACCACATAACGAAAACCATTTAGGTAATTACAAAGTCATTGATGCCATCCTTCTTTACATCCTTAACATCATCCTTAGGTATGTCCTTGAATATTTCCATTGAAATTTCCACAACTTCATCCTCCTTAACCTTCGGTTTGGTTTTAGCATCAGACTTAGTAGGAGTATCTTCTACGAAATTATCACATAAAATAGGAGGTTTAGAGCATTCCTATGCTCTTTTACTTATGAAATTGTTCCTGCAATTACAGACATGGAACTCTCCAGGTGAGCAATCATGTTTGAAGTGGTCTTAATAACATATTTATGAAGAATATTCTCCACTGGATTATCCAGATCATTCTCTGTAGTGTCCTGTGTCATTTCTTGACTCTAGAATTCTTTTTTTTTGAGGCACTATGAGCTCCTTGTGGGAATATCCTCATCCTTGGTCCTCATTTTTACCATGAAATTTGAATCTTGGTGAATTTCCACCACCTTATTCCTTTTGGAACCACAAATCTTAGTGGCAGGAGTAGATGAAGTATCCTCCTCAGTGTTGTTAACCTCTTGGTCCTGAGTAAATATGTTTCCATTAGGAAATTTGTCTAAGAGATGGACATACAACACTTTGAAAAGATCTTGATGAGAGGGCCATGCTTCCTCCTTTTTTGAGTAGGTTTATGTGATGGAGTAATCCATAAATAAATAAAGAAATTCAAGAATATTCAACTGCTTAACCTCCCTTAAGTGGTTCACGAAGGATATATGGAAGCTTCTGAGTTGTGAATCAGGATCATCCACTGTTATATATTCCATAGAGGGCTTCATCACTTATTTCCAAGGGGTGGGTACGTCACTACGAACCATCCCTGGTTTGATAATCCTCCTCATGGGTGACTTCATATCAAATTGACTCAGCTCAACTTCCCAATTGTGCTTGTCCCTATGCACAGTTTGTCCTACCAAAGGTTTCCCTATAACCTCATCCAAAATACCGATATCCAGTTGAAACTTGATGCCATGTATGATTACAATATCCTTTTCCCATGTGGACATGAAAGCCAAGTTAATTTTCTAGTACCAACCTAAAAAAATCTTAAGGAATGACATGAAACCTCTAGCACTAAGGATAGCTTCCACCACTAGTTCAATAGAAAGTGATTTTGGCTCAATGAAACTCATATTGTCAGGAAGCCGAAGCAAGGAAACAAGAAAAATAGATAGCTCACAGGGATGAGATAAGAAGATAGGAAATGTGTAAAATTCATCTACCATAAGGTTTTTGTAAACCTTTGATAGGTTTGGATATTTATGAAAGCAACCAACCTTTCTCCTCTTAAATTTTTAAGTCTTAGGGAAAAGCAAATCCAGGAAATTGTGGATGATAGAGAAACATTCCTTGAGCAATTTATGGTCCCAACAGTTTCTATTTTCCATGGGAATAGAAAGGTGTGCCACACCTAGAGGGCTTGGCCTATCAAGATACGAAACTTAACTCCCTCACTAAACTCGCAATAGAAAGAGGAGGCCAAGGATTTTATGAAATGGCAAGGAGTGGGAGAGGACAAGAACATGGGAAACAAGTTATGAAAGTGAGAGACGAGGAATGGTGGCAAGAGAGGATGGTAGGGCAACATGTGGACGAGAGGCAAAATACAATAAAGGATCGAGAAGAAGCACCCCTAGTGTATAGTGGAATAAATGATAAAATTTTAAAAAATTGGACAATAGGTGGTGACATGGGTAAATGGCATGAGGAATAAGAATGACACGAGGAGGATGTGTGAAAATATCCAACCCATGCTAAAAAACCAGAGTAATAAGTACATTGGAAATATAAATCTAATCATGTAAAATATCGATTTGATAAAGGTGATCTTGAAAGGATGCAAAACACACCCAGGTGTTGTAGGTGAGTTGGAGAGGAGAGGGCAATCCTCCAAGGGAGGTCTCGAGTTCAAATCTCCACCCTACCAAAAAGTTGAATTGGGTATCCAAAATCCAATTGATAATGTTGGTGCAGGTAGGGTTGAGTGCAACTCTCGAGTGACTTTGACAGTGTAGAACCCCTTGTTCGTGGTCTCTCAGACCAAGGCGGCTCCGAAAGGGGTTTTTTGCTTGAAAAAAAAAGGATGCAAATCACATGATATATTAAGGCCTAGGGAACACCACATTTTCGATCTTATAAACCTAAAATAATGAATGTTATGCATTTTTATAATTTTGGACTCTTTCCAACCCAAAAATTTCATCAACTTCACATGGAAGGATGTCAGTCCAAGTTCGCATCCCAGGGGTAGAAGCTCCAATGTTAGCTAATTTATCAGCAACCCCATTAGCTTCCCTGAAGATGTGTTGGATAATAACTTCATGTTGGAACAGTATTAGACTTTGAGCCTCTTCAATGAGAATTCTTACCTCCCACACCAATGATTTGGAATTTTTAAAATAATTGATAACATTTAAGGAATCTCCTTCTATGATAACTTTCCCTAGAAATTTCTTGATAAATTGAAGACCCCTCCATAATGCTTTTGCTTCAGCTAAATGGTTTGATTGTTCTCCCAAGGATTCTATAAAGGCAAAAATGGAATTTCCATTGTGGCCCTTAAAATTCCCCCTGCACCGACTCTACCTAGATTTCCTTTAGCTGTGCCATCAAAATTAAACTTGACCCAGTCCTGGGGAGGAGGTGTCCATTTGATGTTATTTCTTGAAATTTGAGTTTTACTTGGGTTAGGATTCTATAAGAAAACTTGAAAGGATTGAAGTAAGGAAGATTCAAATTAGGGGATAGGAAAATGATCAAAAGGTGTTGAAAGGGAATTTTCTTTGGTAAAAAATATAATTCTATTGGTGATGGAATCTAAATCCTTGGCTTCCCTAGAAAAGACATGTTTTTTTCTCTCTAGCCAAATTTCCCAAAGATAATGATGAAAGTAAAATTTCCAAATTCCTTTGAGACAGGGATTTCTAAAAGGATTAGGCCATTGAGAGAATAAATCAACTAAGGACAGAGGTTTGACCCAACTAATTTGAAACTTTTGGAATAGCTTATCTAGTATGGAGCTGGAAAAAAGACAAAATTGAAAAATGTGACTTGTAGACTCCCAATAAGAAAGGCACAAGAAACACCTATTGGGGAGAGGAATCCCATGTTTGATGAGGTTTTCAATAGTGAGTATCCTATATTGAATAGCCAGCCAAGAAAATAATGATACCTTTGGATTAATGTGCTTTATCCACACTATTATGAAAGGTATAAGAACTTCTTTAGGGGTTAGGATGAGTTGATAAGCTGATTTGATTGTAAATTCTCTTGTGTATGAAGGTTCCTAGATAGGTTGATATTTGGTAATCCTTGATGGTAACATAAAATCAAATAAAATAGCTTCCAAGGATATGATTTATACATATATATTGGGACATTGAATCATTTTCCATGAGCAGGAATCATTGGAGATAGTTAAAAAATTAGAAACCCGATAGCCAAACAAAGGATCGGTGAATTCCTTTAAAGCTATGAACCCAGGGATTTATAAGAGTGGATTATTTTCTAACAACTTATCTTCCCAAAAATTTATTATTTTTTCATCTCCAACCTACCATATTAGGCACTTTCTTAGGAGTTGTTTCGTTAAGCTAATGGATTTCTAGAAAGTTGAACCCATAGAAGATGCCTAATAAAATAAAAACTCAGATCCTTGTAAATATTTCCTTTTAACAATATTGACCCATTCAACTTGATCTCCTAAAACTAATTGCCAAGCTTGTTTTTCCATAATTACCAAATTTAACAAATTAATCCTTCTAAGGCCAATCCCTCCCTGATCCTTTAGTTTGTAAACTTTATCCCATGTAACTAGGTGAAATCTGTTCTTGTTTTTAGACCCTGTCCAAAGAAAATGCTTTTGAATTTATTCAATCTTATGATAAACCTTATATGGAGCTTTAAAAAATGAAATAAAATATATAAGTATGCTCTACAGACAAGCCATGGTAAGGACAATTTTTCCTGTCTAGGATAATAGATTGCCCTTCCAACATGTTAGTTTTTTTTTAAATATTTCAATAAAATTGTTCCATAGGCCTTCAAAAACATTTCCAATAAACAAAGGCAATCCCAAATAAGTGGTTGGCAAGGTAGAAATAGCACATCCCAAAATGTTTGCTATTTTGAGTTGTCTCCTGTAAGGAGTGTTAAGGAAAAATAACTTACTTTTATAGAATTTTACCTTCTACCCAGTCACTTCCTCATATAGTAGGAGTAAATTTTTGATGAAATTAGCTTCAAAAATGAAAGCAAATATGGATAATAAAGTATCATCAATGAATTTTTGATGGGTGATAGGATTAGATTGAGAGGTCACCTTAATTCTAGAGATTAATGCTGATCTTCTAGTTGCATGAGTTGATCTTCCTAATGCCTCAACAACAATGATAAATAGGAGAGGGGATAGAGAAACCCATTGCATTAAGCCTCTACTTCTAGGAAAGTATCCAACAGGTGATCCATTAATTAATATAGAGAATCAAGTAGAAGAAATACATCCTTTAATTAGATTAACCTAGTCTTGATGAAATCTAAATTTGGTTAAGACAGCCAATAAAAAGTCCCAATTTAGCCTATCATAGTTCATGTCTAACTTTAACAGGAAGGAAACCTTTTTGGTATGAGAAGTAGAATGAAGGGCTTCATGAACAAAGATGATCCCATCCAAAATAGATCTTCCTCGAACTGAGCTTCCTTAACAGTGGTCAATAATCAGAGGCATAACATCCCTTATTTTGTTGGCTAAGGTTTTGATTAGGAATTTGTAGACTACATTACAAAGGCTCACAAACCTAAAGTTATTGAAGGATTTGGCATTAGGGATTTTGGTAATGAGATCAATGAAAGTGGAATTAAAATTACTTGGGATAATCTTGGAGGACTGAAACTCTTTAATCACTTCACACACATCAGGACCCACAAAATCCTAAAAAGCCTAAAAAAACCTGGGATAAAAACCATCAGTTCCAGGGACCTTATTAGGTTTTATGGAAAAGAGGGTATGCTTAATTTCCTCATTAGAAATATTGGCTAATAACTTACAATTGATGTCCTCTAAAATGAAGTGGGGTATATGTTGGAACAAAAAATTCTTTGGCATCACTAGAGTTACAACAAAAAGGGGGCTTTCAAGTAACTACATAAAATGGGAGATGCCTTCTGACCTTATTTTCTTAATATCAAAGGTGACACTTCTATCCTGTCGAAGTAATTTCTTAATTCGATTGTTGTTTCTATTCCTCAGGGTAGAAATGTGGAAAATGTTTGTGTTGGAATCACCTTCCTTAAGCCATATTGCCCAGGATTTCTGCCTCCAAAAGGTTTCCTTGCATTTTAATATATTATGATATTGTGATAAGATAAGTCTTTCTTCATTCCTTTTCTCGACATCACAACTATGGCCATTAAAAATATCATTTTCAATTGTTTTCAGAGGATTTTTAATTGCTTTTTTGTTCTCAAAAAGGTTTTCAAAAATATCTTTGTTCCAAATCTTAAGATTTTCTTTGATCATTTTTAGATTTTACCCCAGTCTGTATGATGGTGAACCATTAATGTCTGCCTACCATCACTGAATAATTTTATCCCTGAAATCAGGGTGTTGCATCCACATAGCTTAAAATGTAAAATAAATTCTAAAGTTCTATGGGTTTGTGGTTTACAAAAGAAGTGGACTATGATCTGAGCCAATTTTGAGAAGAGATTAGAGATTGGCATCCCCCCATTTTGTAGTTGATTTCTAACAAAAGACAACTCTGTCAAGTTTAACCTGAATTAATTGGTTACCCCTTATCATATTAGTCCATGTAAATTGATTGCCTTTCACATTTACATCCATCAAGTTATTAGAGTTAATAAAATCCTAAAATTCTTCCATGCTCTTTGTTATGGATCCCAAATTACCTCTCTTATTATATGGATATAGAGGAGTGTTAAAATACCTAGCTAAAATCCATAAAAAAATTGAGATGGCTTTCCTAAAGTTTGTTAAAGTTTCCCATAACTTGGATCTGCCAGGGATAGAATTCGGGGCATATACATTGGTGAGAATCCAAGGAAAATTTGTATCTTTTTCAAAAAATAGGATGCTAGCTGACACATCATTGGAATGAATTAATTTACCTTCTAATTTCTCTGAATTCCAAATGCACATGAGACCTCCTAAAACACCCCTTGCACTACAGTAAATAGATTCTCCATTTTTCCATAACTTTTTACTTAGAGCCTCAGTTGAAGAGTCTCATGTTTTAGTTTCTTACATCAAAAAAATTATAGGATTAATTTATTTTCTTAATAATCTAGCTAACCTTTGCTTCACCATGCCATTAAGTCCTCTCACATTCCACAAGAGGATTTTCATTTAACATAAATATAGTTATGTAATATTTTTTAATTTTTCTATAACTTTGAAATTATTTAGAAAAATAACCTTATCCAAAGGATTATCAATATGAAATTTTATATTAGATAGTTTACAATTCATAAATAAATGTATTATATAGTTAGTTAATTAGATAATTAGTTAATGAGGGAAGTTATGTGATAAATAAACATATTAGATAATTAGTGAATTTGTGGAGTTATACAATTTTTTAGTATGATGCCTTATCCTTTTATCTCTGATTCAAAATGACAACCATTGGATCGAGCATTTTAAGATAAATATTTTTATATCAATTTTAATACCACAATTTATATCATCATGTTCACTATTCCTTAATCTTTTTACTCATCTTTTAAGAAGTGCCAAAATTAATATACTTTGAGGCTTTTCTCCATGTAAATGGTCTTGTAGGGCATGAGATAAATATTATGAATATATTTATAAGTTTAAATAGGTCTAGTGATTCGGTTTTGAATATACTAGAAATTTTCCACCAAGCATCATGGACAAAGCTTGGCTAGGAGCAACCAGGTATTTCAATTATGTTAGCTCCATTAACAAAGAAAAGTTGTGCTTTCGATCATATCTACCCGTATAACTATACTTTCTTATTTTGATGGGAGGTTCTATTTATAGAAATTACGAGGACTATTATCGTGGGGTTCACCATTTCTTATATTTTGTAAGAAATAATTCAAAAGAACCTAAAATAACTAGATGTACATGTCAAAAGTGGTCAAACATGGAACCTCTTGGTTTTTCGAAGGTTCATGACCACCTGATTTAGAATGGTATTGACAAGACATATTGAGTTTGTTTTACATAGATAACAACCTTCAAGTTTTAATAAATATGCATAAAATACATGCTATACCATTTATGAGGGTCCAATTAACAAATATGTACAAGATGGTATCATTGGAATGGTCAATGACACATACAGATTGTTCAATTTCAATTTCTCAGAGAGTGGATAAGAACTACAAGATAATGATGTTGAGTTTTAGTCATCTTATAGAGTGGTTCTTGTTGATGAATATTATAGCTTGCTTGAAGATGCCAAACAACCATTATAACTAGGTTGTACAAAATACACAAAGTTATCGATGATTGCTAAATTGTATAATCTCAAAGTAAAACATGGCTGGTTGGACAAAAGCTTTGGCAACTTACTAGAGTTAAAAAAATATATGCTCCTAATTGATAATACAATTCCATAGTCCACATATGCGATGAAGAAAATTAGGCCATTGGGATTAAATTATGTAACAATACATTCATGCATCAACAACTGTATTTTATATTGGAAAGATCATGAAAAAAAAAAAACTTGCCCAACATGTGGTGCATCTCGATGGAAATTTGACCCTCATTCACAAAATATATGCATTAATGTTCCTAAAAATGTATTAAGGTATTTCCACATTATACCGAGGTTGAAGAGAATGTATAGGTAAGGGTTTTTATTATATCATTAAATTTGTTTTGTTTGTTCCTTTCAACATTATTAGAAGTGGCTAAAGTGAGTTGCTTTCATCTTGTAGCTCTGCAAATATTGTAGAGAATATGAGGTGGCATTCCCAACACAAGAGTTCATATGGAAACATGCAACATCCATTCGACTCCCCAACATGGAAAACTATATATATTAAGTGAAAATATTTCATAGATGATCCACATAGTGTATGACTTACAATGGTAATCAATGGGTTCAACCCTTTTGCTGACTTTAGTACTACTTAAAATTGTTAGCCCATTGTGTTGGTCACTTACAACCTCCCATAATGGATGTGGATGAAGAGGAAATATATAATTCTCACCTTGTCAATACCTAACCCCAAGCAACTAGGAAATGATATTGATGTTTATCTATAGCCATTGGATAAGACTTGCATGAAATATGGACTAAAGGAGTATAAATGTATGATGCATTTTCCAATATTACATTCAATATGAGAGTAATAATTATGTGGGCCATCCATGACTTTCCTACTTATGGAAACCTATCAAGATGTATGAAAAAGGGAAAAGTAGCATGTCTAATATGTGGGGAGAAAACCTATGCAAAATATCTTAAATACAGTAGAAATATTACTTACATGGGCCATAGGAGATTCCCTCATCCATATCATCTATTTCATCATCAAAGGATATAATTCAATGGTAAACAAGAGCTTGATAAACCACCTAAACCTTTAAATGGGATAGAAATACTAAAAATAGTATATGGAATTCCACCAAATTGGGAAAAGAGCAACTCAAATAAAAGGAAACATGACACATATGATGATATCATGTTTGTTCCTGTAGCAGGATGGAAGAAAAAATATTTATTATTTGATCTATCATTTTGGGAGGTATGACATGCAAATTTTTTTCTGTATCCATTGTTATGTCTCTCAATATTGAGTAATTTATTTTGATGTTGCTATCTATAAATAACATCTTCTAGTTTATCACAACTTAGATGTGATGCATGTGAAGAAAATGTCTATGAAAGCCTATTCAAAACACTGCTAGGTATCGATGAAAAGTCAAAGGATGGCAAAAACTCCCATGAGGATTTAAAAACTATGGGTATCAAGAACACATTTTGGCTAGTAATGGATGAAAATAAGATATATCATCCACCAACACCCTATAATCTATTGAAGGTTGAGAAAGAAAGGGTTTGTCATACACTATACAATATGAAAGTAACAAATGGATATATTTTGAATATTAGAAAATATGAAATAAATTAAGATCCAAGGCCTAAAATCACATGACTGCCATGTTCTCATGCAACAAATTCTTCTGTTATTTTATGATGTTTGCTTGATAAGCCAGTGCAACAAACCATTTGTCGGTTGTGCATGTTCTACAAGGATATATGCACTAAAGTGGTGGATCCCATAAAAATAGATAAATTAGTGGTAGAGGTCATGGAGATGTTATATTTGCTTGAAAAGTACTTCCCCCTTATTTTTTTGATATCAGGTTTCACCTAACTATTCACTTGGTGTGGGAGGTACATCTATGTGGACATGTAAATATCGATAGATGTATCTATAGGCTAAAATTGGCTACATCTCTACTTAGCTAAAATTTTGCAAAATTTGACTAAGTATGAAGAAGAAATGCAAAAGCGCTACAAAATAGCTAAAACAGAGAAGCGTTGTATTCAACTTAAAAATAAGTCAAGTAAGTTAAGATTTTTTGTTCTTTTGTATTCAATGCGCAAGTTCGAAAGGTGTCAAAAATAGAAGAGCACTGCAAAAGAGTATGAACAAAGAAGCACTAAAAAGGGTTTGAATTGAAGAAGGAATGCAAACCATGATTTCTCACTCACTTGTATTTAGAGCATAAATATGAAAAGATCTAAGAATTAGTAAAAAAAAAGGAAGCATAGAATTCAGCTAGGAATTAAGAAGTTGGGTGAACCACGATTCTTTGTTACCTTTGTATTAAACATGCAAACGAGAAAATGATAAAAATCATGCAATAGAGAGAAGTGTGAGAAAAAAGAGCAAATAAAATAAGATGGAAGAATCATGCTATCTTTTTTCTTTGTAGCCGCTATGCAAAACTAAAAAGTTTCGGAAGTTGATCAAGGTAGAGAAGCGCTAAAAAGTATCCAAAATAGAGAAGCTCTGAAAATTGCCCAAATAAGAGAAATTTTACTGAGCAACACTTTCTTATTCACTTCATATTCAATGCATAAATTTCAAAAGTTCCAGAAATGCAGAAAGCTGAGAAACTCAAAAGCGCACAAAGCTACGTTTCTCAACTTCCTTTTTTGATAGCGTGCAAAAAATAAAAGCACTGAAGAATAGTAGATCATTAGAAAATGATGAAAGAGAGAAGTGATTAAAGGGTGAAAGGTCATGATTCTCTTTTCTCTTCACTATCACTGTGTAAGTGTGAAACAATGCTACACATAGTAAACCACAATCATCTAATTATCATATCTATGGCGGATATCAAGCCCCTATCTTCCATGTAGATTTTTTGGTGAGTTTTTGCTTATGTAATTCAAATAATAGGGGAAAGTTAAAAATCAACATTATAGAAACTTAATCAAGCCGTTACAATTCAGAACCTTCCAAAACCTCCTGATGAACAAAATTTAGTTGTAGATTAGCAAATGAGAATGGATTGCAAGAACCACTGATGGTGATGATGATATCACCCCAAAATTGGTTGCAACATATCAAGAAGACAATTTTTGGGAACCATTAATGACAAAGTGGCAAGGAAGATAAAAAACTCAAAATCCCTATAATGCTTAGAAAGGAATATCATTGTAAAATCTATAAATAAAGGCTATGACATTATTTCAAAAGGTTAAATCTAAAGTGTTTTCTTGCACTACTGTGTATATTCCCTAAAAAATTGATGAATTAAACATTACAAAGGATGTTTACCTTAAACTTACACATGCAATCTATGGTTGATATAATTCTATGAAATTATCTCTTAGTTTGCTACTATGGTTATTGAAAAGCTGGCTTAGAGTAGATTGAGATAATTGGTTTTGCATACATGCTTTTCGAGAATTCTATTTTTGTTAGTCAAGGCATTGATATTATTCTATTAATTTGGATAATTAATTATTTATATGTTTGGAATAATTCTATGATAATGCAAAAGGCCATTAATATTGTAACTACAAATTTTTAAAATCTTGTTAGTCCTGAATTTTGCTTCTGAAATCTAATTTATCAGAGATACTTTGTGTATGTCTATGTTGTTAGCTTCACCCATCCATTCATTATTTATACATTTCTAACCCTACCATTTCTATCCCTAAACTTTTACTATTTGAGCTAAATAGATTCAACATTCATTAAGTTGACAAGGTATACCAACCTTCTCTAGAGGTTGAATCAAAGCAATTTGAATCTTCCAATCTTTAGTCTGGGCTATGATTAGTGGGTGCTCACCTTTAAATTCTCAAAGATGATAATCACAGTTCTAGCATTGGCTAGATGACAAACTAGACTACAATAGTTTTTGGTATGCCCAGTGGGACCTTATCCATAAGAAAATTAGGATATTATGGGAATGGTGACCCCCAATTGTTTTAGGGAATTCAGATTTACTTGGTGACTCTACTAAGAATAATACTTGGTTCAACAATGAGTTACCTTTAAAGTTATAAATATTTGTGGTTTATAACTCAATAAAGATCATCCAAGAAGGTCAATAATAGGTGAATTACCTTGATATGACAGGCGAGAAACTTTAGATTTACCTGGGGACTCTGCTAAGGAGAAAACTCAAAAGCCATAACATGGTTCTATTTATCCCATAAAAATTACTTACCACATTCTAGGTTCGATGGCCTATCAAGACTATCCTACATGGTATGACACAATATCATTAAATATCTCCATCCTCAATTTAAATTTGAAGATCGCTTTGAAAAACCTACCTAGCTATGAAGGAAAAAAAATAGCAAAAGAGTAATGTCAATATATAGCATGGTTGTCCCCAATTTACAACATTGTGGATGAAGATAGCATGATTAGACTACTTGTTTATCTTTTAAAGGGAAGGTACTATTATGGTATAAATCCATAGAACATAAAATCTTCTGCAATTGTATGGAATTATCCAAAGCCTTCATTGATGTGTTAGATGATATAGGAGATCCCTTTTTATTGCTCACTTAGTTTTCACTTATGAAAAGGTATCCTTAGAAAAGTCTCCTAAGTTTAATATCTATTTCAAAATGATGTGGAAGAGAATACCCCAAGAGTATTAACCTTCCAACTCCCAAGCATATCTCTATTACATTCATACCCTCCACCCTAATCAAAGTATCTTGGTTCAACAATCCAAAGAGAAGAGGTTCCCTCAAGTTTTTTAAGAAGTTATCTTATCTGAAGACATGTTGATCACAACTGGTAAGATTACCCTAGGGAGATAAATTCTACTTCCAATAATAGAATTAATGAAGTAGAAAAGGTAGGTTCACACCTGGGAAGAAAGGATGAGTGTACCCTTGATTACCACAAATATTATTGTCTCACAAGTCAAGAGCTAGGGACGACAAAACAATTCTATGATTGGTGGGATGAGTGCAAGAGATTAAATTCACTAGATGAAAAAGAAATCTAGGACTATGGTGAAGGTAAGGTTGAAAATAGCTTATATTTAACACCAATTTTAATTACCAACTTTATTCAAATAGAATACCTGCAACATAAAGATCAAGGAAGAAATTCATGTTAGGATATAGATATCAGCCATGGGACAAACAAAAATAATGATCTCCACACTCCCTTGGTACAAAATGAAGGTATCATCGAAAAGCAAATAGAGATTCAAGAAGTAATTTCACTGGTAAGTACCCTAAGACAAGAAATATTTGAAGCTTGCAGATATTTATATTTCCTAAATCTAACTCTAGAGGAATGGAAAGAAAAGGTGAATCGATTTCATAAATTTTTTAGAACCTCTTTATAGCCTGAAAAAAGTTTGAGAGAAGATATATTGGTATGACCATAGATTAGTTTTGTTAACACTTCTTTAGGGATTAAAGATGGTATTATATCTTTGAATAACAAAACCTTGAGTTTCCAAAAGGAAGAGACGAGGATATATTATCGAAAGGACTACGATTTTACACAAATCACATAAGTACCTTGCAAAGTTTGTCATTAGATAAATTTTTAAATTTTTAATCTTGAATAAACACAATATTTATAGGATATAAAACTGTAGCAATATCTTCTTCTTTTGAGTCTTTAGATTTAACAAATTTTTAATGTTCATCAAAAAGATTGGCAGATTCTTCTGCTTCAAGAGTAGCATCATCTAGTGGAAATATGATGGGATTTTCACCCATAGACTCTAGTTTGATTGCAAGTGTTGCTTCAAAAATTTTCTTCAATTTTTTCCATTTTAGTAGGAAGAGTTTCTAATTCAACACATGCTTGTTCTTTTGTTGCCTTTTCTTTTTCCAGCATGGCAAATCAGATCCAATGGAGTTTAACAATGATTATTTTGACTTCTTGAGAGATATCTTCAAAAGAGATATCTTGTATAGGCGACATGGTTCCATAACCAAAAAAGAGTAGAATCTATTTTTTTGATACCAATGATGTAGTATCATCAAATTTTGATCACCTTTTTCATTATTTTCAAGTGCTTAAATAAGCACAAAATATATTACAAATAGATTATGCAATGGAAGCAAAGTTTGGTTGATAACAACCAAACTAACTCAGGTATAGGTGGCTAACAAATTAACATTCATTTAGCTTAAATATAAGCTAACTATAAATAAACCAACTCAGCCTACAACACACAATCAATGTGAAGTTTCACGCGATTAAAAATATTATGCATAAGTACAAAATAATAATGTCTATGCCTAAATGGATCCTCATCAATGTAAATCCTTGGTAGTTTATTTTCAATTCTCAACATTATATAGAATGATAATGATTTCAATATTTTAGGATTAGGAGCATTCAATATGTTTATTATAGTGATCTAGATGTCTAATTGATGCTTTACTATTAGGATCTATAGCTCAAATATGCTAGTTTTAACAATTTTTGGTTGTTTATTCTTGGTATAGATTCTTTATTTTTCTTTTAACTCTTCTTGAAGGATATCTTGCTAACTAGGAAATGATAAAACCTCTAGCATACTTATTGTGATAGGCATCTACTTTATTTATTTAGTGATGTTAAATGTAAATATAACTGAGCTACTATTATTGTGCATAGTAAAATTTATACATTATCTAGTAGCTATTGTATTTCCTTATCTAGTGAGGAAAGGGTATTTCAAATATCACTCTACCTCCTTTTGAAATTCCTATCTCTCCTTGTCATTCCTCTTTTCTACAAACATAAATTTCTTCTATATTTCTCTTTTTGATTTCAAGCTCTTTCCTCTTATACATTTATTTATCATTGCTTGTGAATCTACTTGAGTAGTATTTTTAGTATTTCCCTTCAATTTTTCTTGTTGTACAACCACTTACCCCTTATATTTCAGTTGCAATGGTGGTCTCCCTCTCCTCAACATAGCAATGTCTATTTATTTTGGCTTATTTTTAGATCAAGGTTTGTTCCTCATATCTCTTCCTCTTCCCTCCAGTTCCAAACCCTTATTAATTGGAAAATATATCATGATCCTAAAATGTCGTATCTTATTTAGTTTTATAAATATTAATATTGGAAACTATTGTATTATTGATGTTTTGCAATACAAGGGCTAACCATTGTGTTTGGGTCTATTGGTATATAGATTGATTTACTATAGGTGTAATTTAGCCTTAGATAATAGCCTATTGAGCCTAAAATTACTGGTAGTGTTGGTTCATCTAGAAAGTTATAATGGTTATTTTACAATGGCCCTATATTACATGGAAAATGCCATAGTGTATTGATTTTCAAATTGGCATATACCATGCTATTTTGAATTATGCTAGCATCATAATTGACATCTTGTTGAGGTACTTGGTCCATTATTGAGATAGGAGGTCTTCCAATGTTTCCATTTTTTTTGGCTATTTCTATTATCTTCTTTTAGTGTTATTCTATTTTATCATAGTTTTTAGTACCTCCAACATTTTTCTAATCTTAACTTTGGTAGAGTAATCATCCATTGGATATTTCCAGAGCAAGAAATGTTGACAATTTTGGATGAAAGGTAATAGTTGATGATGACTTTTGAGGATCATATGTCCTTCCTGTGTTCTCAATCCCAAAAATTGTCCTATCTCATGAGGAGTGAAGGCCTAAGGATTTCATCCACCATCCTCCTTCCTCATTACTCCCTTACCTATCTGCATTCAATTCTTCTTATCTTCTCGATAAATAGCAAGACATTCTTCCAATTTTAAATCATTCTTCACACACTTTGAAATCTCACCATAAATAAGTTATGATCAGAAGCTTCTCTTTATAGCATGTACTTCATCTACTTTCTAAATGAAGTATTATTTTGGTAAAAAGTAAATTTTGAATTAACTAGAGAATAGAAATAATTTTTCAAAATATTTTAATATAATTCATAATCTCCTTTAAATATCGGTTATCTTCAAATGACACTTTATTGTTATTTTAAAATAAACTTCTCTTAATTATAAAAAGAAACTCCATTATCATTTTAAAATAAAAGGTATCTATTTATTTAAAATGAATAACTATTATCATTTCAAAATAAAGCATATTTTTATTCATTTAAAATGAAATTCTATAATCATTTTAAAATAAAGTATCTTTCTATTTATTTAAAATGAAATTCAATTATATTTTTTTTAAAAACATCTTTTTATTTATTTAAAATGAATTTTTATTATCATTTTAAAATAAAACATCTTTCTATTAATTTAAAATGAAATCCTATTATTATTTTAAAATTACATATCTTTCTATTTATTTAAAATAAAATTCTATTATCATTTTTAAAATAAAGCATCTTTCTATTTATCTAAAATGTAGAGAGTAAGCAATTTTAATCAAAAAAGAAGATTTCAAAGGTATTCTACCCATTCATTATTTTATTTTCTAAACCACTAATGCAGATAGTGATAAAGTAAAAGATAATCAAACATATGCAACCAATAAAGAGGGAGCCTTTCCATCAACCCAATCACCTGTCTCAGCCAGAGAATTCATGACAGCTACTAGGCTATCTACTGAGGCTCAAGGTGACTATTTATTGATGATTATTCCTTCCTATAATGCATTGCCTATATGAAAGTATCCATCCATGTTACCCCCAATTTGCCTTAATCATAATTTCCCCAACCTCAAGTACCCCCGCTTCTGGTGGATGATTCTGCTTCTTCGACCTATGAGTGTACATGATCTTGTACATCTTGGCAATATGTCAGTAGTACTCCGCTCTTTCAAAATAACTAAATATCCATAGTTGGTTCAATTTCTCAATTTAGGTATTAAAGTATCATATACTAATAAATTGTTTCTTTATGCCAAAAAGTCCATCTGGGAGGGTCATGAAATCCTACCCCCTTGGACTAAACACCATCCTAGGTATTTTTAGTTTCACAAATAAAATAAAAGTTATTACATTATATATTTAAAAAAAGAAAAGAAAAATATTTTTGTATTTCATCCACTCTTTTCCAAGTAGCATTGCTTTAAAAAAACTAGTCCCACTAGACAATACATTGCTCAAGAGTTCAATTCCACATAGATTTAGAATGAAACTCAAGGATCTTTATCGGTATCACTTCAATAGCCTTTGGATTTACCATCTGTAAATTAGAAACATCCCACACATGTTTAGGGTCAGAAACATATTTTCTAAGCAAGGATATGTGGAAGGTGTCATGGATCTTGGATAGGTTAGGTGGTAAGGCAATTTGGTATGCAACCGGACTGATATTCTTAGTGATTTCAAAGGTCCCCATAAATCATGGATCCAACTTTATGGATTTGACAGAACTCTTCATTGGTTTAACCCTTAAAAATATCTTCTTTTCAACTAATTACTCTTGGAGTTATCTTGAGATAAACATAACTCTTATACCTATCAATAGCTTCTTTAAGTCATTACCTAATTACCTTCAACTGATCCTCTATTTATTTGACCATTTTTGGTCCAATAAAAACTCTATCTTCTAGGTTATCCCAAGACAATGGCATTCTACACTTTTGCCCATACAAGGCATCGAAAGGAGTCATTCCTAGAGAGGAGTGATGTCCATTATTGTAGGAAAACTCTACAAGATGTAGATAGTCTTCCCAATGAGAATTATGATCCATGCAATACATGCAGAGCATGTCCTTTAGCACTTGGTTTACCCATCCTATTTGACTATCTATTTTAGGGTGGTATGCTAAGCTCATGTTTAGTTTTGTACCCACTGCACTATGTAGGGACTTCCAAATTTTAGAATTGAACTTGAAATCCCTATCTAAAATGACACCTCAGGAAATACATATAAATGGAATACCTCTCTAGATACCCCCCCTCCCCCCCCCTTTGGTTTTTCCGGGGGGGGGGGTCCCTTTTGGGTTTTTTTCCACAAATAAAAAAAAAAAAATCTATTAGCCACTACCTAAGCATCATCCTTGATTTTCCTAGGTATAAAGTGTGCAAACTTAGTCAATCTATCAACTATTACTAGGATTACATCATGTTGGTACCGGGTTTTGGGTAAATATACTATAAAATCCATAGATATAACCTACCATTTCTATGTAGGTTTATCATGTGGATATATTTTTCTTGTAGGATGCTTGTGTTCTACCTCTACTTTCTGATATTTAAGGCACCAAGCAACAAAATCATGGATATCCATCTTCATTCCTACCTAGAAGAAGGTTATTTTCATATTTTCCCACATTTTGGCTCCTCTTGGATAAGAAAAATAAGGAGATCTATGGGCTTCTTGCATTATTAATTTCCTTAGATAACTTATTTTTGTTATGATGACTCAACCTTTGTAGCAAAAAAGGTCATATTTCATACCAAATTCCTTCCTTCATGGTCTATGTTCATCCTAACTCAAATTTCCTGGCAATACTCATCCTAAGATTACTCCTATCTCACCTGATTCATTAGGTCCATGTGAGTTTTATCTATGGTTGATATTTGTTTCCTTCTACTATAGGCATCAAAAACCTTAATATCTTTCCCATTTATGTACTCAATCTCAAAGTTATACTCAGTGAGGAATTCAATTCATATCCTTTGTCTCGCATTGAGTATAGGCTGGGTGAATATGTACTGTAGACTTTGATGGTCAATATTTTGTTCAAAGGGCCTTCCCACCAAGTAGTGGTGCTAGGATTTTAGAGCATGCACCATTGCATCTAGCTCTAATTATTGTATAGCATAATTAAACTCATTCTTCTTGAGCTTCCTTGAAGTATATACCACTACTAACTCTTCTTGAGAGAGTACTCCTCCTAACCCTTCCAATGATGCATATGTGCATACTAAAAAATTCCCTTGAGGGTTAGGAATATTTAGTATTGGTGTAGTAGTGAGCTTATGTTTCAACAATGCAAAGTAGATTCACATTTTTTTGACCACATGAATTCCTTTACTTCTTCTAAATATTAGTTATTTCTACAACAATCTTGGAGTAATACTTTATATAACGTCTATAGTAGCTGGTTAACCCCATGAAGCTTAGCACTTCAGTCACATTAGTAGGGGGTGGCCAGTTTAGAATGATCTCAATTTTCTTTGGGTTCATAAAAATTCCTTCTGTTGATATAATATGTCCAATATACCAAACCTATAAAACATAGAAATCACTTTTAGCTAGATTCCCATAGAGTTGATTTTCCCTCAACAACTCTAACATGATATCGAGATGTTTATCGTGCTCTTCTTTGTTTTGAGAGTATATTAAGATATCATCTAGGAATACAAGGACAAACTTATCTAGGTATCTCATGAACACATTGTTCATTATATTCATGAACATTTTTGGGGCATTAGTCAGTCTAAAGGGTAGAACTATAAATTCATAATGTCGATACCTAGTCTTAAATATCATTTTGTGTGTATCCTCATGTATTATTAACTGATGGTACCCTAATCTTAGATCGATATTTGTGATTATTGTGGCATATATTAGTTTATCAAACAAATATTTGATCCTAGGTAGGAGATATTAGTTCTTAATTGTAGCCTTATTTAGCATCATGTAATCAATACATAATGTTAAAAAATTATCTTTCTTTTTTCATAAATAAAACCAACGTACACTAAGGTGAAACACTTGGTTTATCAAACCCTTTTCCAATAATATTTACAATTTAACCTTTAGTTCTTGCATATCAATAGGATTCAATTTATACAGTGATCTATGAATAGATTCTGACCCTGGCATAAGATCAATTATGAAATCAAATTCCCGCACAAGAGGGAGTCCAGGTAAATCCTTTGGAAATACATCCTTAAAATCTTGTAAAATTGGGTGCTTTCCTAGCATTTATCTCTTTTTATCATCACTTAATTCATTAAGTTTTACAATATACACTATCCTTCCTCTCTTGAGAAATTTATTTAATTGCATAGCCAACAACATATGGGGCTTAAACACCCCTTGTTCACTATGAATTCTTAGTCTCTCCTTGCCTTTCTCTGAATACTCGATCCATTGATCTTGGAAATTGATCAAGGCTTTATGGGCCTATAACCAATCCATCCCTAGGATCACATAAAGGCATAAAGCGGAGCTACATACAAATAAAATTATATGGTCCCACTAGCTAAGGTAATTTTTGTCATTGTATAACACTAGTTTACCGAGTAGGTCTATCCATAACCATACTCTACCTTCCATCCATGGGCTAAATATCCTGGCATTTCCAACATAGTCCTTGCTAGACTAGAAGAAATAAAGCTATTTGTGGCACAACTATCAATAAAAACTTTTACTTGCTTATTAAAAATATTACCTTTCACAAGTAATGGGGTAACTTTCCCCTTTAACTTTTATTTCTTAGTTGCAACGTAGATCCAATGCTTAGGTTACTTTCCTTTGGTGTTGGATGAACTCAGTTGGTATGGATATTGATTAGCATAATGTGAATCTCTACAATGATAGTACCCATCCTTGGGTGCTTGTTTCTTTTTTTGTGTATTTTCCCTTGTATTACTGATTGGGGTTGTCGTTTGAGGATTTTATAATTGGGATCTAACATTATTAGGGTGGTTGTTTTTCTTCTAGAAATTTTTATTAAAATTCTTCTAATTCTCGTTGTTTCCTATTTCAAATTTTGGAAAATTATTGGTCTTCCTGCTCTATTAATCTTCTCATTTTACAAACCCATCGTTATTTCTTTTTCTCACTGCCTATTGATATTTCTCAGATAAACCAACATAGTTAAACTATAGGTGAGATTCTACTTTCTTTACTAAATCATATACTTTATGTAGGGATTTAGGCTCATTCATGTTTACATCATGCTTCACTCTATATTCCAACCCATGAATAAACTTTTGAACCCTCATCTTCTCGTCATAGGTAGGTACATATTTAAGTAACCTAACTAATTTTTTATAGTATATCTCTACTAATTTGGTTCCTTTTCATAGGCTAGCAAATTCTTCAAATTTTAGTGCATAGAAATGCTCTATTAGGAACCTTTTCTTGAAAATAACTATGAATTATTTCCATGGAATATCAATAGGTTCAATCTTAGTATTTTCATAGTGGGTTTACCACCAATCTAGAGTAGCCCCTTCTAGGTTGATTGTGGCCCAAACCATTTGGGTTCCTGGGGAATAGCCTTTTACCATGAAGTAAATTTCTAATTCTCTCAACTAAGATTTGGTTGCATATCCTTCCTTTTCTCCATCAAAGTTGGAGATACAAATATTTTTTATATCCCTAACTATTTCATTTTCTAGGAGGGATCTAGCTTGCAACTGCTCTGCATTTAACCCATCGACTTGACCAATATCTAAGCCTCTAGCTTATGAGTTTTGATTTGCAATTGTTTCCAACACTTGTCTCATCTAATACTACATGGTAGCAATGGTATCAGTGAGGTCTTCTACCCCTATTTTGGAACTCTCTAAATCCTCCCCTCATATTTCCTCTTTGATTTAGAACTCTTCTTTGATATTAATTTATTAAGTCCATCTAGGTATAGGCCTCTCTTTTCAAGCCTTAGGTGGTATTTTTTAACTTGGTTACAACCAAGAAAATATTAGGTTACAAATTCATATTAAAATCATCAAGAATCTACCTAGGGTAATATTCCAAGTTTATGATGTATCATTAGTACCAAAACCCATACTTAGGTATCATAACATCCATTCACACTTGGTATTAATTCCCATTAGATATTAGCAATAGGTCATTCTAGGTCATCCTAGCAATAGCTTACAATTTAAGAAAGCCTTCGTTGGATACATCCAATCCCTTTAGCACACATAAGAAGCTCTATATCCTCATACCTAGAGCTCTAATACTAAATGTAACGATCCAAAACAAGAAAATAGAAAACACACAAAAAAGAACAAATTTTTTTAACTAATGAGAGGGATTCATAAACCCCTAACCAATCTAATATCTACCTAATTTCTTAAATCCCCTAATTTTTCCTAAGAAGCTACATTTCACTAAGTACCCACACACAAATACCATATATGTAGGCGTATCATGTGTCACCGCAAATAAGCCCATTTATATCATCATACTTGATGAGTTATATTTATCACCTTCAATTAATTGAAGGTATACATACATAGCCATACCATACACAAACCACCCTATGTAGATATGCTACGAATATTACAAGTTAAGTTATCCATATTATTTTCACAACAAGCTATCTTAACTCACATGTAGAATTCCCATCACTTAGTTTCCATTATCCCTAAGGGTTATTAATCCCTTAGGTCTTCCTATGTTCACCCTAAGGAGTTTTAATCCCTTAGGTCACCCTCTAAGTTCCTCCTAGAACTTATTACTTAAGTTTTGTTGATTATCAAGAAAGCAAGACTATTTCTAGATACTAAATCTAACAAAAAGAAACCAAAGGTATTAGGAGAGAAACAACATTCATAAGAAGATAACAATAATTGAAAGAAAACTAATACAAAATGTAAACCATTGAGCAATAAAGTAAATATACATATATCATCCCATAATAATATTATTACATGTGATTTTGTATGGTAAAACCTCCATACCATTAAATAATAACATGTTACATCATTTTAGGAAGGTCGATACATAGAAAAAAGCATAATTGGGAGGTGGAGTTAAAAGAATTTAAAGATAACTCTAGAATATATAAGGAATCTAAGAATGGTATTTTAAGGACTAACCTCCCCACACCATGGAACTTAGTCATGAAGAATGTGATGGAGTTCATCACAACTGAGGACCCTGGCAAGGTCCTCCTCAACTTTCACTATGCCTTCATAAACTTCTTTCGAGATGTAAACCCCATAAGCATCCCCAAATTCTTACTAAATTTAATGAACTACACCATCAATTCATATAGGAAAAAGAAAGGTTTGGACCTACCAATGCATCAAGGATTTTATAAGATCATCTATAGTCATGTTTTAGCCAATTCCCTCTAGATTGAACCCTCTACCATTACCTAAGCTAAAATTTCCAGAGGCAGGGATAAACCTGGACTGCCTAAGCCTTACACGACGTCACTGTTAAAGAAGAGGGTAGTGGATTTTTTTGGCCAAGGGAGGGTCCACAAAGAAAAAGGTGAATACTGAGGACATTGAAGGCCCCACAAGATCCTCACTAAGGCTGAAAAATAAACAAGTGTAGGGGAGCTCAAAAATCCTCAAGGTAGATTCCAAGGATGAGGGTTTGGACCCCATAAATATGGTCCTCAAGCACTATGTCATTATGACTTTGACCAACATCATACAAAATATGAAGGGGCTCCTAGATGCATTGACTATTGTGTTATTTAATGAAGGGTACCTGGGCTGTAAGACTGTGGAGGCCAATTCTTAGGCAGATGTGTAGGAGGACAAAGATGATGAGTAGGACAAGGACGAAGATGAAGAGGTCTAGCTTCCTACTATTAGAGGCCCTACGTAGAGCAATTTTTTGTAGTAAGGGTCTTAGGTTTGTTGTTTTGTTGGCTATCCCAGTACAATTAGGGGTGTTTTTTATTGTCGTTGCCATGATGGTTGTTTTGCTAGTTTTCAAGTTTATAAAAGTGGTTTTTTGGTTTCTTTATGGCTATCCAATTAGTTTTCCTAAAGTATGGGCATTTTCCTAAGGATATTAGTAGGATTAGAGGACTAAGAATCCTAAGGACTATAAGGATAGTATGCTTTAGTGTTAAGTTATCTTTAGTTCAAAGGTTTTGGGTCAACCTACAAAAACCGTAAGTAATGGAATCCTTAAATTAACAAAAAAAATATGTTACATCATTTTAATTTAGGGATATCTCCCTACAAATATAGTCTATTTGAGCATAAGTAAATAAATGGTAAGTAGAGAACAAACTAGTGCATTATTCCCATATTTTGCTTCAGATCTCCTTCTCTATCCATCGATCATTTAAGGATAATAGGGGATCAAGGTACTCATGGTTCAGGATAAGCATACCTCTAAATGCATCTAACATTTACTTTGCCAAATTACAACTATACAATTTTTATCAAGTCTCTAACCATCTAATGCATAGCTGATATCATAAAAGAATCATTACTTTTATTTCCACCTCTCAAATACCCTTAGAGAGTCATTCCATATGCACACTTAGATCACGGTTTTACTCTAATCAAATCTTGTATTTTTTCAATAAATTAAAGTCCCATAACCTTTAATCTATAAAACAATCCTTTCATTTATTTGCTAAATTAAAGTATCCTTACTTCAATTTAAAAATAACCATCTTCTTTCATTTCATAAAGTAAAATCCCATAATATTTAATTTACAAAAAAAATCTTTTCATTTATTTGTTAAACTAAAGTATCCTTACTTTAATTTAAAAATAACCCTTTCCTTTTATTTCATAAACTAAAGTCCCATAATTATAAAAAATTCCTTTCATTTTTGCTAAATTAAAGTATCCTTACTTCAATTTAAAAATAATCATTTCCTTTCATTTCATAAAATAAAGTCCTAGAACCTTTAATTTATAAAACAATCCTCATTTATTTGCTAAATCAAAGTATCCTTACTTTAATTTAAAAATAACCATTTTCTTTCATTTCATAAACTAAATTCCTATAACATTTAATTTATAAAACAATCCTTTCATTTGTTTAAAGTTCACAACTTTAATTAAAAGATAATTATAATTTATTTCTTTCCTTAATCTAAAGTTCACAACTACATAAAAAAGACAATTATAATTTCCTTCTTTCCTTAATCTAAAGTTCACAGCTTTAATTAAAAGATAATTATAATTTCTCTCTTTCCTTAATCTAAAGTTCACAACTTTAATTAAAATATAATTATAATTTCTTTCTTTCCTTAATCTAAAGTTCACAACTTTAATTAAAATATAATTATAATTTCTCTCTTTCATTAATCTAAAGTTCACAACTTTAATTAAAATATAATTATAATTTCTCTTTCCTTAATTTAAAGTTCACAACTTTAATTAAAAGATATTTATAATTTATCTCTTTTTGTAATCTAAAGTTCACAAATTTAATTAAAATATAATTATAATTTCTCTTTCCTTAATCTAAAGTTCACAACTTCAATTAAAAGATAATTATAATTTCTCTTTCCTTAATCTAAATTTCACAACTTAAATTAAAAGACAATATAATTTCTTGGCCCACATAGCATACAATGAAGCCAAAAATTCTCACATAGCTTAGCTAGAGAAGGAGAGTCAACACACAAGGCCACCATGAGGGACCACAAAGATAACCTCATTAATTTCTCTCATATGGACAAGACATACTTCCAAACGATCACCATCCATCTCCAGCCCAACCACGACCCGACTGAGGATTGATATCATGCCTGGCCTTACTCTAGGTTTCTAAGGATGAACGATCTCCCTAAACAACACTCGATGACTACCCAAAAGACAAGGAGCATAGTGTGCAAAAGGAACAACATAGATGGAGGTAAAAAAAGGTGTGGCATTAATAACATTTGGACTTGGTTTTCAAAGCCGCAACATTAACCACCACTACAACAACATTACTAAGCCTATAGCATCCTATTCATGGACATCAAATACTAGGAGCAATGACACATTCACTCACAATGAACAATAGGATAAATGACCCATTCACTCACAACAAATACAAGGAACTGTGACCCATTCGTTCACAACGAATACAAGGAGCAGTGACCCATTCGCTCACAGTGAATACAAGGAGCAACAACCCATTTGCTCACAAAAAATATAAGGAGAAACAACCCATTCACTCATAATTAATATAAGGAGCAATTACCCATTCACTCATAGCAAATATAAGGAGCAACGACCCATTCACTTACAACAAATACAAGGAGCATCTACAGTCTTAAGTCCAACAAAGGGTCATTCACTCACAACAAATACATTAAGATGTCAACAATATTAAGACAAACAGATGTTCATTCACTCACACCAAATACATTAAGATATCAATAGCCTTAAGGCCAATAGAGGGCTATTTACTCATAGTGAATACATTAAGATGTCAACACAAACAACTACCAAAGATCTTTACAAAAATAAGAGAAAGGTGAATTTCTTTTAACCAACCTATAAGTTTTAGTTTTTCCAAATTGGTGAGTTCGATTGAGGTAGAGTTCCAGTCCTCCTCCTATATTTCCAACTTTTATTCTCATTTTTCTTCGTTTCTTTCATCCATCCTTCCTCTGTTCTCACTCCTAGAAACTATCCTATCTCACGAGGAGTGAAGGCCTAAGGATTTCTTCTACCACCCTCCTTTCTCATTAATTCCTTACCTATCTGTATTCAATTCTTCTTATCTTCTCGATAGACAACAAGACATTCTTCCAATTTTAAATCATTCTTCACATACTTTGAAATCTCACCATAAAGAAGCTATGGCTCGAAGCTTCTCTTCACAACACATACTTCATCTACTTTCTAAATGAAATCTTATTTTGCTGAAAAGTAGATTTTGAATTAACTAGAGAATAGAAAAGTTTTTTCAAAATATTTTAATATAATTTAAAATCTCTTTCAAATATCAGTTGTCTTCAAATGAAACTTTATTGCCATTTTAAAACAAACTTCTCTTATTTATAAAAAGAAACTCCATTATCATTTTAAAATAAAAGGTCTCTATTTATTTAAAATGAATATCTATTATCATTTCAAAATAAAACATATTTCTATTTATTTAAAATGAAATTTTATTATCATTTTAAAATAAAATATCTTTCTATTTATTTAAAATGAAATTCTATTATCATTTTAAAATAAATCATCTTTCTATTTATTTAAAATGAAATTCTATTATCATTTTTAAAATAAAACATCTTTCTATTTATTTAAAATGAAATTCTATTATCATTTTAAAATAAAACATCTTTCTATTTATTTAAAATGAAATTCTATTATCATTTTAAAATAAAACATATTTCTATTTATTTAAAATGAAATTCTATTATCATTTTAAAATAAAACATCTTTCTATTTATTTAAAATGTAGAGAGTAAGAGGTTTTAATCAAAACAAGAAGCTTTCAAAGGCATCCTACTTATTCATGCTTTTATTTCCTAAACCACTAATGTAGATAGTGATGAAGTAAAAGATAATCAAATATATGCAACCGACAAAGAGGGATTCTTTCCATCGACCCAATCACCTATCTCAGTTGAAGAATTCAAAATATCTACTAGGCTATCTACTGAGGCTCAAGGTGACTGGTTATTGATGATTATACCTTTTGATAATGCATTGCCTATATGAAGGTATCCATCTATGTTACCCTCGAGTTGCCTTAATCATCATTCTCCAACCTCAAGTACCCCTACTTCTAGTGGATGATTATGATTCTTCCACTTATGAGTGTACCTGATACTGCACATCTTGGTAATATGTCAGTAGTACAAAGCTATTTCAAAACAAATAAATATCACATAGTTGGTTCAATTTCTCAAGTTAGGTATTAAAGTATCATAGATTAATACATTGTTTTTTTGTGCCAAAATGTCCATTAGGGAGGGTCATGACACTCTAAAAGGTATTGGACACTCTGCATGTATCCTCGTCAGGGATCGAAGTCAAGTTAGGCCCTGAGTAGGGGTTCAAGGGTGGTAACCCTCGAAAAGTCTAGGGGCGGTATCCCCCAATGAAAGTTTTAGGGTTTCTTAAGTTATTTTTAGATCCATATGGACTATTTAGGGTTAAATATTTGAACCCATGGTTTTTTTCCCATGGTATTATAAAATATATTCTTATGTTGTTATTTAATTGCACTTGCATAAGGGTTTGAAGAGATATGAGAGATGAACATTATTGTATTAGACACGGTTAAGTTTATACAATAAAGAGATATTATTGCATTAGGTTTTTCTCGTAAGGATTTTTGAGTGAAATATTGTGTAATGTGTGTATCTATTATCTTCTTATTCTCTTTCCTTTGATTCATTATTTACTATTTTTCTAGATATAGTTTATCGAGTCCTTTTGCTCTTCAAAAATATTAAGGCTTGTGAATGTGAATATTCTCATATCCATTTGCGTATTTATTAAAGATAAAGCATTGTATTAAGTGATTAAAAAAACTTTGCAATACATTGTATTTACATTGCTTGAGTTGATATATTTGCATTTATCAATAAAATATTTTATGTGAGTTTGTTATTGAATTGTGTGAACATTTTATATTGATCCTATGAAAAATATAGTTAAATTTCTAATAGTGGTATCAAAGCCACATTGTATGTGCTTGGTAAAAGCCACATTTATGAGTATTCCAGGATAAAGGAGATAATTTTTTGAAAGAAACCAAGTTGAAAATAGTATCCAAGGACAATGATAATATCAAGTTGAAAAGAGCACTCAAGGATTGTGAGAAACTAGGTTAAAAAGAGCATCCAAGAATTGAAATAAACTGAGTTGACAAGTGCACCCATGTTCATTTTTAGGGTTGAATAAGAGCACCTAAAAATAAATGACAAAGTAGTAAATTCAATTTTAAGGTCAAGTAATTACATCCAAGTCTAGAAAAATATGTCAAACAAGATGGTATTATGTAGTGGATGAATGAGGAAAGAGTGTTTCAAAGATATTATAAAGTTCTAGTGGAATGTTGAAGAAAGTAGCTTGAAGAACACTTGAAAAGGAGTGAATGTTTAGAGATATAATAAAGAAAACTATTCATACTTGAGAGAGCCAAAGAACATCTAAGTTTGAAGAATGAACACATGTAAATTAGGCAAGAACATCTAAGAGAGAGTAGAGGTTGAGATCATTACTCATAATGAATTGACAACAAAATTCATGCAGAGATTGAAAGGTTTTTATAGAAGGAAATGCCCAAGAAAATGTTGGGAAGTTTCAAAAAGAGACAATAAAAAATCATAGAAAGTGGGCAATGTAAAGAATAAGCTAGGTATTTAATTTATTTTAAGAAGTTTAAAGGATCATGGAAAAATAAAAAGTTACAAAAGAGAAAAGAATTAATTGGAGAGAGAAAAGTATATGGTGAATTAAAAAATTTAAAGGAAAGGAAAGGAAAGGAAAGGAAGGCAGTATTAATATCGAAAGTAGAATTAAAGAATGCAAAATTAAGGGTAAAAGATTACCTTGGAATAATTATAGGTGAAATAGAAGAATAATTGGAGGAAGTTATAAGTAGATAATTATTTGAATTGAAGATTGAAATTATTATACTAAATATATATATATATATATATATATGAATGAAGAAGAAAGATTATTTAAAATATGTTATGAGAATATTAAGAAGAATATTAAATTTAAAATTGAAGAAATTGAAGAAAGGAAATAAGAAAAGAGAAGAGAATCATTTGAAGAAAATATATTGAAGAGAAAATTAAGATATTAAAGAAAGATAATTTGTTTGAAAAAAAAAAGAAAAAAAAATGTTTGAAGAAAATAGAAGAGTTATTGAAGAAAGAAAATTGTATACATTGAATTTGGGAGTAATAAGGTTGTAAACAATGTAGAAAATTAGTTTATTAATGCTAAAGGAATATTTGAAGAAAATTGAATTAATTATTGAAAGTTTTAAATTATTAAGGAAACAATTGAAGAAGGAATAATTATTCAAAGGATTATTGTTGAAAGAATAAAAGTGGAAAATAATAATAGTGCATCAAAAATATATTTTACCAAATCATGTGTTTAAATATATAAAATTCATGAAGAGATATTTTTGAAAGTAGAAAAAATATTTCCACAAACATGTTTAGAGATACAATGAATCACTAAAAAATCAAACAAGACCATAAATTAGGTGTGAGGACAATTATCGGTATATTAGTTCAAGAGTCAACAATCATATGACTAGAAATCTATGTTGGTTTGACTCTACTCAAGTAAAACAAAGTATACCTATTATAAAATATACCAAGTACAAGGAATATGCAATGCTACACTTAGTCTACCTTACTCAAAATGTGCTTTATGTTCTAAGAATAACAAACAATCTAATTTTAATGTCACAATTTTTGGATAGAGGAAGAACAATAGAATTCAAAATCATCAATGGTAGTAAGAAATGTCTTATCAAAAGACTAAAAAAGTTAAATCTCTTGGATCCTACAAAAGTGGTATATTTTCTTTAGATATGATAACACTTGTACAAAATCAATTGGATTAGCTTCTACCAAAAGAAAAATATCAAAAAAGGTTTTTAATTGAACACACAATTATCATTGCAAAAGAATAATGTAGGATACTAAAAAATAAACTTGAAAGGATGATAAATAAGTTTAAAAATATGTTCTTTGATACACTATAAAATAAAGACATGTAATATTCATCAAGGGATTAGTTTTCAATATGGTACTTGTGAGACCAATAGTATCTATGATAATAATGCTTTGAGTAGTATTGATGATGAACACCTCTAAACTAAAAATATGAAAAACATTGATATCAGTGATGAGTTATATTATTGTGATGACTTTCTCAAAAGTAAAAGATTTTTTATTGAAAAAATAATATTTATATATTTGAAGGAAAATATGTATTATTTGAATAGTTGGAATTTAAAATATTATTCAAGAAAGAATAATAAAGTTGAATTAATTTTAATATTGCAAGAAAAGAATTATTTGAGAGAAGAATAATTGTTTGAAGTTTTTAAAATATTGAATTTTGGGAGTAATAAGAATTTCTACCACAAATGCAGTAATATTGAAGAAATTAATTTGTTAAAGTTGTAGAAAAGGAATCTCTAATTATAGATATTGGTAGCATGGCAAATGAGTATGGATGAAGAGAAAAAAATAGAAATACAAGAACATGAATTATCAAAAACAAATGAAGAAGAGAAACAAGCTAAAAATTCATATTTTCAAGAAGTTGAAAAATTCTTAGATGATCAAGATGAATATTATATGTCACCAGAATTAATATTGCACTCACAAATAATTCTCAAAGAAGCTAAAGATGAATATTTTTCAACACTTAAAGACTAACTCAATACTATTATTTATGAAGTTGATTATCACTCTATTATCACATTACCTACTAACATAGGAAAGATAATGTATATAGAATTACCCTCTCTAGAATAAAATAATAAAATACAAGAATAAATAATTTAAAATTTAAAAAACAATCCTATGATGAAAGATGTCAGTTGTGACACAAATGATTTAAGGTTAATTACAAGTACATGTTGTGATACCATACATTTAATACCCATGATGACAAATGAATGTTGTGGTACTAGTGATATTCATAAAAAAATGAGAATTGTGATTTGAAGTCCAAAAAGACCTATGCAAGTTATAATACTTTTGATTTGAGATCCATGACAAAAATACAAGAGAACTCATTCCAAGAATAGACATTGCATATGACACAAGGGTCTTCAACATTGTTAATCAAGACAAAGAGTGTGAAAAAATTATATGTGAAAATAGGCATTATAATAATATCAATAAGAGTGAAAGAGAGATTGGTATTAAGTTTTTGACAAGGTACAGTGATACAGATTCAAAAAAAAATGGTAAAGAATAAAATAAAATTATGAAGACCTCAAATTATTAAGTAATAATAAATAAAATATTAACAAAAGTAAAAAAAATATTTAGGACAAGGATATATGAAATTGATTTTAATATGATATAGGTAGCAAATGTGGACATTGTGGCAGGTATGGATATAAGATAGGAAGATGTTGGGATCTTCATTGTTGTCAAAATTTGTGGAGGTAATAATCATTCTCAAAAATATTATTGGTACAAAGGAAATAATAATATGAATATGAATTATGGATGGATAAGCATGTACAAATGGGATAATATGAAATACATGATAACAATGATAGCACTAAATAGACTATTTAAAAAAAAAATAATTCTAGATGTGACAAAAAAAAGAGTTTGTTCAACAATTGATCCAAATATGGAAAGAATACAAAAGTTAAAGGCAGTGTGGAAAGACCAAAATAAAAATCAAATATTTAAATAAAATGAAAACAAAGGATCTTGAAATTTGATGTAATACAGGGGGTGTTAGAATAATAACATTATTTTATATCTTGCGATAAAATTGCAAGTATCATGTAAATAGTTTAGATTTGTACATATTTGGGTATATAGTAGGTGTCATGTAATTATGTAGTTCTATAAGTGAGGTATCATGTAAGTATGGAATTATGTAAGAATTTTTCATTTAGTATGTGCAACCATTAGAGTCTTTGTCCTTATGTGGATATATAGAGTCAATAATAGATTTATTATTATGTGGTATTTCTCCCATGAGAAATATGAAGTGTTAGATCTATCATATGTGTGACAAGATGAAAAGTTTGTATAAGTAGAAAGGTAAAGGGTTGTGAATGTCAAGAGTTTCATATCCATGTATGTATATATTGAAGACAAATAATTGTAATAAGAGATAAAAGAAGCTTTGCAATACATTGTATTTGCATTGCTTGAGTTGATATATTTGCATTTATCAATAAAATATTTTCTATGAGTTTGTTATTGAAATGTGTGAACCTTTTATATTGATCTTATGGAAAATATAATTGGAATTATAATAATATTTACCATTTTTTAGACTCTTGATCACTACTAGAGTGGTTATATGCCTTCTTATTAAGGCTTCCCTAACTAGGGGTAGAAACTAAGAATCCATTAACACAAATTTTAGCACACAATGTTCAAACAAGAATGCCATGGTCTACATACCAAACTATATATTTATATTGTTGAGCATGAAATCACCATAAGCATGGTGAAATGCATTTCATATATGGCCATAATTTTGGGGGCCATGAGGGATACCACATCCCCTAGCTAGATATCATGAGAAAGATAGCAAAGGATAATCTATGGCAACATTAAAACTCTTTTGACCATGGGAAGTGAGTGGTGTTTTTTAGAGTATATTACATCATTTGGATCATGTAAATGTACCACATTTGGTACATAGTTAGAATATTAGATTACTTTAGGGGGAAGTTAGCTAGTTACTTCAAGCAATGTAATAAATGCACAAGTGTCAATGTGCAAGTTGTAATGTGCAAGGTGTCCCCTTGTATAGCTAGGTAGAGTGTTGGCCAAGGAATCTATCTTCCTATATAAAGGGCCTCATAGTGAGTGATTAGATATCAAGTTCATAGATCAAGTATATCAATTTCATTATAGTAGAGAGTAGTAGATAGTGGTAGAACTCCTTGATGGAGTACAATGTAGTTCTTTAGCTTATATCAATGGAGTGACCATCACCTCCATACTGCATTGTATTTTTACCACTTTCTATTTATAGTATATTTCAGTCATATTGCAGAATTCCATTCTTTCATATTTTTTGCATCTTATTAGAACTTGTGATAGATCTCTCCCACTGCACATATCCTCAAAATCTAATAATGGTATCAGATCTACGGTGCATCCAATAGGATTAGGGAGAGTCACAAGTGAGGATTGAAATAAAATCTTAGTTACAAAAATTTTGAGATTGCATTTGGCTAGAGTCTTTCCATAGAGTTGCAGAAAAACTCATGAAGACTAGGACTCAACATTCATTCCACTATATTGACAAATCAACTAGTGAAGCTTCATCATTAATAGATTTATAATCATTATACTAATACTTTGTTGCAGGAAAAGGAGATTTAGAGAAAGTTGTGAAGCTTCCTATAAAGAGCTAGGAAGAATATCATCTTCAGAATCAATCCAGCACTAGAAGCAACAACTAGAAGATTCTAGATTTGGAGGCCTATAGAAAAGGTCCCATTGCTAGAGACTGTAAACTAGCAATATTGCTGAAGAAGAAAAGGCCACAAAAGCCTTGTTGTAGATCTGAGAAGAGACTCCAGAGAAGAGTCCTAGAATATTGGAGGTTGGTGATCTCCATAGAAGACTGAAGACCTACACATTGTAGAAGAAAATGCCATAGAAGCCTTGTACCAGAAGAAAATGCCACATAAGACTTGATCCTAAATAAAAGGCCATAGAAGCCTTGATCCATAAGAAAGGGCCACAGAAGACTTAATTTTGAAGAAAACTCTAGAGAAGAGTTCTTGATCCAGAAGAAGACTCCAGAGAAGAGTTCCTGAAGAAGACTCCAGAGAAGAGTTCGTGAGAAATAGAAGATAGGAGATTGGTGATCTCCATTGAAGACTATGAATTGCATATTAGCTAGAGTCTTTCCACAAGACTGTGAAGACCAAGACTCAACACATAACTCATACCACTAGTTTCAAGAATAACTAGTGAAGATTGAAAAGGTCTAAGAAAATACCCCATTGGAAATAGTAGATTGAAGATCTATTCTAGAAGAAGTTAAAGAGATCCATAGAAGATCTCATTGAAGAACTTCCAATATTGGAATATTGAAGAAGGACTAGCAAGGTCCTATACCTGATTTTAGAAGTAGCATATTTTAGAGATCCGAGAAGAAGATCTCATTACCAACACTTCCACAAGCAAAAGGTTGAAGGAAAGGTCTCATTTGGAAGACCATAGAAGTTGCAAGACTAAAGACCTTGGAGAGGTCTCAAGGAGGAAAAATAAGAAGGCTTGGAGAGCCTTGTTGTAGAGCTCATAGAAGCATCATCAAAAGAGTTCCTAGAAGAACTCATTGGAGAAATCCACTACCAAGGAGAAGCTCCTGATAGTGAAGAACTTGGGACAATTATCACCATCTGACAACAAGCCCAAGAGGAGAAGAATTTGGCAAAGAGTGCCAAATCCCAAAGAAGAATCCAGTGAAGACCTCAAGACATTCAGAATATTGAGAAGAAGATCATGTTTGAAGTCAAAATTCAACAAGAATATTGAAGGAGGATTCAGATAGAAGAAGCCTACCAAATCCAAGATATTTGGAGATTACCTCTCATAGCAAGAAGGCACATTTTAGAAGTAAGGACTTTTTAAATCTACTACAAAAAATTGAAGACCACTAGAAGGATCAAGCCACCAAAACCTAGGCTCAAGATAGAAGGTTCGAGACCACAGTTTGGTGAAGCAAGAAGTTGTTTTGGACAGCCAACAAGAAGCTATGAAATTCATTCATCTCAAGGCAACAACTTGGTGAATCTAAACACCAAGATCTACATCATCTATAGAAGCCATTAAAGGTAAGCAACTTGGGTGTAATTAGTTGAACTTTAAATTAGGGTTCATTATCAAATTTCATTAAGCACCATATCTGGATTAAAGTTGCAAGGAGAAGGGCTTATATTATAGTCTTCAAGAAAGTGTAAAAAGGAGAGTTCATTTTAAGATATATTTGCACATTAAATAGGAGTTGGATATTTTTCAAAAGAAATAAAATTATCACCTACCTATTATCTATCTAGAAAGCAAGAAGACTACATCCTACAATATTGATTGTAGTGAAAATTGCAGATTATTCATTAAGGGTTCATTATAATTACTCTTAAAAATTGCAGAGATTATTAAGTGCATTAGAAACTATTTTGAGAGTTTATTTATAGGAGCAATAAGGTGAGATTATTGTTACCATTGAAGTGCATTAAGTTGGAGGTATTATTAATCCATTTGCACTATACTAGTTGATCTTTAACTAGTTACTCTCAAAAAGGGTTAGTTTGTGTTTTTTGATTGTTAAGATCAAGGGCACAAAACCAATAGATTATCAAAGTGTCTAGAGACACTATTTGGTGCACAAAACCTACAACATTTTGTGGCCCAAATAAGCCACCAAAATAAGATCATATTCCTCCAAGGAGTGGAGAAGAAATCCACCATCAAAATCAGTAAAAGAAGCTACAAATTGAGACTTGGTGAGTCTCATATTTGAGGTGCACTAAGGGTTCTTTACAAGTAAAAATTAGTGCATAAACAACTACTTCAAAATCTTCTATCTACGTGGTTATTAGCTTGGATTTATTACCAGATTAACCAAGCAAAAGGAGAGAGTTGTCTAGCAAAGGAGATAATGTCAAATCAACCCTTGCCTACAAGAAAGCCACCATTAAAACCAACAAAAAAATATTGCAAAAGGAGGTGCAAAAGAAGGTATTCTATTTACAAGTTTATTTACATTATCTTGCACCATAATATTCTATCCTACATAGGAAAAAGGACAAGGTCTAAGTGTCATAAAGATACATCCTTCACAAGCAAGGAATATCTCAAAGCAACTATAGAGAAGCATCATCCAAGCAAGGTCAAAAGAGCATTCAAGGAGCTCACATCACTCATGGTTTGGACAACCACAATAAGCAACCTACATAACATACATAGCATAGCACAAGGAGCCATCATTTACAAAGGGAGAAAACACAATAGCTTGAAAGCAGGAAAGCAATACTAGAAGCTAGATGTACATCCACAAGGAGCATTCAAAATCACCATTGGAGTGTCACAAAACCTCCATCGAAGTATTGCTCATTATCCTAGCTCAAATCCACTCAATCACTACCAAAGGGTTGCTCATCTGGAACCAACTCACATACCAAGCACCATCGAAGCATTGAGGAGAATATACAGCAAATAAAGAGTTGGAAATAATACGTTGAGGAAGCTTGCAAGAATACATTAAAGAGGAATCAAGAGGAAGGTACATGCAAAATAAAAGGTGCCACTTGTCACCATTGAAGAAACCCTAACACCTTCCATATGAGTGCTCAAAATAATGCTCAAATCTTACATGCTTGAAGGGAATAATCAAATGAAGTGTTACACAAGAAGCATTGCTTGTGTTAGAAAGGAGGTGACACATGTAACCAAGTCATATAAGTACTCAAGAAAGTCTCTAACATTCATCCTCCATCCAACAACAAATATTACAAGTGTCAAAAGGAATCTACATCCTCCAAGCATTGAATAAAATACCTATGACACTTGTCCCTCACAAAAATGAAATCCTTCCTATTTAAGGTGCCTAAAACCAAGGAGGGAAGCGTATTCATAGCAGCAAGGAGTTGCAACATGTAAGAGGATAAATGAGCATTTAAAGCTCTCAACCAAGATAGTTAAGGCAGGTCAAAGAAGCCAAATTTGAGGCACCATCATTGTCCAAGTATTGAATTCAAAGGAGAGTCTACCATTGGCCATAGAAGGAATTCCAAGAAGAATTAAATAGTGTTGTCATCCATGTCTGAATTTTGCACCGAATACTTAAGGGTTTGCAGCATTATAAAGGTAAGAAATTACTTTATTAAATTTACTTTCATTAAAGGAGTTATAAGGGTTATGATAAAAGGTTGAAACTATAGGGAAATCAACCACATTTGAAAGCAAAAATTAAAGGGGAACCATACACCAAAATAGATTAATATTTGCAATTTAAAACATAGGAGAAATAAGGATTTCTACTTGGAAAATTAAATTTCTATTATTGCAAATATTATTGTTTTCTAATATTCCAAATTAGGGAGTTATAAGGAATACTACACCAAAATTAGATTATTGGAATTTAGAAACATTAAAAGGCTATAAAAGGAAGTTCATAAAGGAATATCAAGAGTTGGAATTAATTGGTATACTTGTATCAAAATCACATTAAAGGGACAAAATAAATCCAACCATTAGAACTTCATCAAATTAACAAGTGCTTAGTTCAATAGGAGAAATAAGGAGTAATAGAAGTTGATTTTTGCTATTTACAAAATCAACCCAAAATTGAACTACTATTCCCAAAAGCACTTTATCACTCATATAGCATATCCAAAATCACTAGGGAGACATAAGGTATTCTACAAAACTTGATAATAATAGCATTTATCAAAGTTTATCAAGTACTCAATCCATTTGGGAGTCATAAGGATTTCTATAAAACCTAAATTCCATAAAGGTTTTATCAAATTAATTCACATCTCTTAACTAGGGAGATATAAGGACTCTACAAAATCTAAGCCTTGAATAGGTTTATCAAATTGGATCATTTACTCAATTTACTTAAGAAAGATATAGTATTCTACAGATATTAAGGAAACAAAAAGAATACTACACTTCATCTACTAGGGAGTCATAAGGTAGACTACTACAAAGGCTCTATCAAATACATATCTACAACCCTAAGGAATAGCAATAAACACTATTTAAAAACCTATAAAGAAGAAATATGATAAAATATTAAGAAATGCCTTTATTAATGAGGAGTTATTTCATAAAATGGAATTGTATTCTCAAAATCTAATAGATACCCTTGAAGGGTATGATATTCTATCAACTAGTAATAAGGAGAGATTATTTTTCATTAAAGAAGCAAAAGAGGTTAGCTTTGAAGTATTAATTGGCTATCATCATAAAAACCTCTTCAAGGCATGGTGGAATTCACAAAATATAGTTATATTTACATTTGAGGAGTGTTTGATGATTTACCTATCATTAATTGTGTTTGTACCCACACAACACATGAAGAAAGCTAGTAATAAAAATAAATATTATTACAATGATAGAATAACTCCTCATGAAGCAAAAAATCCACTAGCATAAATGCATAATTGCAGGAGAAGGAGGAAAAGGAAGAAAAGAAATCATAGCAAAGTTTACATGAATAACATAAAGAATAAACTGGATGGGTATTTTCAAACGATAGAATAATTCTTAGCTACAACACTCTTTGCATCATATGAAGACACTAACTAATTATTTGATTAAGCTACAGTGAGCAATGAAGGAGGATATAAGTTCCAGTACCCAATAGAGGAAGATCCATATTGAAGATTGAAATCTTCAAATACCCAAATAATGTAATACATGGGGGGTTTTAGAGTATATTATATCATTTGGATCATGTAAATGTACCACATTTGGTACATAGTTAGAATATTAGATTAATTTAGGGGGAAGTTAGCTGGTTATTTCAAGAAATATAATAAATACAGAAATGTGTAATGTGCAAGGTGTCCCCTTGTACAACTAGGTAGAGTGTTGACCAAGGAATATATCTTACTATATAAAGGGCCTCATAGCGAGTGATTAGATATCAATTTTATATATCAAGTATATCAATTTGCATTATAGTAGAGAGTAGTAGATAGTGGTAGAACTCCTTGATGGAGTACAATGTAGTTCTTTATCTTATATCAATGGAATGACCATCACCTCCATACTGCATTGTATTTTCACCACATTCTATTTATAGTATATTTCAGTCATATTGTATAATTTCATTCTTTCATATTTTCTGCATTTTATTGGTACTTGTGATAGATCTCTACCACTACACATATCCTCAAAAGCTAGCATTGTTGTAGATGATAAGTGTGTCCCCATAAACCATATTAGCGGAGGGTGATTTAAATTTAAGCATGTCATGCATAGGTATACCCCATGTACATTCATGGACAACACATGGTCAAGGTTCTCCACCATGGTCTTCATCGGGGAGGAAAAGTGCTTGTATAGGACACTAATGTCGCTATTGAAGCAACCATGCTTATTTGCATAGTCCACAAATGATTTCATGCTAGCCTCCTTGGACATATTGAACTTGTAATGACCCATTTTCTCAACCCATTTTTTTCTACAAGAATAATTAACTCTATAAGAAGACCTAATATTTTCATTGATATTAAGGCATAACCGTATTGAGTTCATTATCATTTTAGATGAAACTCAAGTGGAAAAGAGTGGCCAAATTTATATAATTTATTTGGGTTCACTTTTTTAATCTCACCATTAGAAAAGAGGTCATCAGTGGTCCCCCTATTCCCATACGTTACCCTGTATGAGACAACTTGACCACGGTGTAGGGATTACCATTTAAGGCCCATAATACTTAAATTTGGTTTTTATTACTAACATTACATAGCCCCATCTATGTATAATTACTATGGTGTGATGCCTTAGTTATTAGTTAGTTTCATCTACCCATGAACTAACTAAAACCATTACCACTGACCTGGTAATGATCATGGTCATGGTTTCCTACTCGTAAGGAACCACAACTATACTACCTTGTGAATGATCTGATGGATTATACCATACCAATCCATCATTAATATTCCCAAGCCTCAACACTAGGAATTTTACAAGCCTCACCACTAGGACTCATCCAACTCTCACTCCTAGGGTATATCATTCACACATTACCTAGTTGAATTGTCTACCCACAACTCAACGAGGATTGGGTATAACTCAAATCTGGGGATTACTAATATGGTTATAACAATCATACCCATAGAAACCTCCTCTTAACCCAAGGGCCCTAAAAAACATTTTTTCTAACTCTCCACAAAATAAAATAGTGCTAAAATAAATCATATCCAAAAATTCAATACTAACATCCATATATCATATTGATAAAACTAAAGTATTTAGGTACTTCTTTCAAAACATATTACTAGAAATAGACATTTCCTTTATTTACATGAAATAAAGTATTCAACATCTAGAAAATCATAACCATATTTCATCAATTAAATTATATCATCCTCTTCCATAAAAAAATTTATCCATCTTGCTATCAATAATTTATTTCCAATAAAACTTAACATAGAAGGAAAGCATTAATTTATCTTTCATATTTTAAACAAATTCATTATAATGCATCAAATACATTTACAAATTATACAATACTTCATTAAAGTCATTACATAGCATAATATTCTACACATAACATCTCTTAAGCATTTCTCATTTCTAAATACAATATTACATTTCAAAACATCAATACCCAAAGGTCACTAGTCTCATCTTATTTTTTAAAATCTTCTTCTTGATAAGTCTTTTCTCCAACAACTTTTTAATTTTCAATAAAGAGATCAAGAAAACCCTTGTAAATGAATATAAGCCTAAAAATCATCATACAAATAATATATTCAACAACAACGCAAGATATTAGTTCCATGATAAAATCTATATGCAAGCCTAACATGCATCATACAAATAAAATCATTCAATAAAAATGCAAGATCTTAATTCCATAATAAAATGTATATGCAAGCCTAACATGCATCATACAATTAAAATCATTCAATAAAAATGCAAAATATTAATTCCATAATAAAATCTATATGCAATCCTAACATGCATCATACAATTAAAATCATTCAATAACAATGCAAGATCTTAATTCCATAATAAAATGTATATGCAAGCCTAACATGCATCATACAATTAAAATCATTCAATAACAATGCAAGATCTCAATTCCATAATAGAATTCAAAGCATTCTTCCAATGTGGGGGTTCACTCTTCTAACCTCACTGAAAAAGATGTCATAAGTGGTCCCCTCATTTCCTTACACTACCCTATAAGAAAACAACTTGACCATTACATGGGGTTACCTTTTAAGGCCCATAATGCTTAAAGGTGATGCCTATCCCCTAACCCTACATACTAACATCTATGTAGAATTATTGTGGCATATTTTTTATTAGTATGTGACCCTAGGATATGTGCACCCTGGCTGCCCTACTTGCAATATTGATTTATTATGTATGCTACCACTTGCACAAAATGAAAATACTGAAAGCACATCCAACACGAAGAATAAGAAAACAAATAAAGATGCTTTATTTATTGATATCTTGTATCCTCGGTTACATGCTTATCCCTCTGAGGGATACCCATAATTTTGATACAAATATTTACACAAATATGGAGTAGTTATTGGATATATTCCCCATAAGGGAATGGTGAATCTACGCAGGCCTCTTGGTCCTGTACATGAAACTGTACGAGGGATTACAAATGCCTCCTCCAGATCTGGTCTTGGAGGGATCTTGTGCTCTGAATGCCTTGAATTATCCTATGAACCTATAACCTACATTCATGAAAATAACAAAGCACACTCAGTAGGATGGGCCGCCTCTCTAGACGAGGCATTTGTTAACGGATCTAAATACTCATGATACTAATTGTGAAATATAAGCATGAACAAAATAAGAAATGCATGATAAGCTAAATAAATATGAAATACAAGCATAAATGAAACCATATCTAACTATGATCAAGCTATAAATTAAGAAATAATAAAGCTAAGGTAAAAGTAAAGAGAAATAATGCTTATTCCCTAAGATATGCCTACAAACCACTGTTCGAGATAGCGGTCGTGATGTGAAGATCTCCTCCTTGTGGTTCAGGGATTGGTGTGCTATCCTCTTTACCAAAATTAATGTTCAAGGGTCATCTAATGTGTCTCCTACATTGATTGGTGATTGGGAATGGTGAATCTAACAACTGATGAGTGGGCGTAGCTCAACCGAATTATGCTCCAATGCTCCTCAAAGTGTTGAATATTGGTCCTCCATTTCGACAGGGCTTTGCTACTTAACTCTAAAACTTTGTGCATATTTTTATTTTTGTGGGAGAGTCTATATATAGACTTCCCTCTTATATATGGAACTTTGTCTTCCTATAGAAGCTTCAGTCCAAATTGCATATGAATGACAATCCTATGTGAGGATCATCAGTCCTAAACTGGAGTGGAAGAGTCAGTTAGGAGGAGCTCAGGGAGTTCTTCACCAAAATCTGCTCGTTATCCATGCAAAGGTGTAGTCATACTGTGTGATCTGGGCTTGTATTCATGTCCAGACTATGTGTGACCCTAGCCACTATCATGTTCAATGGTTAGGTATGGCCATTGTAGTTTTCAGCGGCTAGGTGTTCTAGCCACTCTTCTTGAGAGTGGCCAAGCCCAGATGAGGCAGAACTATCCTGTTTGAGTGGTTAGGACCACTTCTTGCTCTTTAAGAGATCCAAGAGGGTTCATATGGTTTGAGGATGTGCCCATATGGGTAGTATCCTAAACATAACATGTTTTAGGTGTCTACATATGCCCCTTTTTGGGATGCACTATGAGCAAAACATAATGCGGAGAAAAAATATAGACTGCCTAGGGCCATATTATAGGTTGGATGATGATCATTGATATAATCAACATAGGATGCCCTAGTCATGTGGGAGGGTGTGAATCCTAGAATCATTCATTCCAATAGAATGGAAGGCTTAAATTTTTGGAAGTTTGCACTCACTCATCAAGAAATCGGGTAGCTTCAATACTACTACAGGTCCGAAGGGAGGGGAGCTACAAACTTAACTATCATATTTACTTTTTTTTTCCAGCAAAGGGTAAGCTTATGATATTTATTGACAATGATTCATAAGACGAACACAACTCTAGTATGATCGATATGATATTTTTTTTATTTTGATTATGATTGTCAAAAATTTTGACTACCCCCTCAAGCGACGAGTCGATGAGGAAAGGACATTTAATGAAGCGATGAGTTGCTTGACCAAAATGAAAGATTTGGATCTATTTAGAGGGTTCCTCTATTGTTATAGATTAGTTCCCATCTAGGTGTGACTTCAAAACTATTTGGTAATTGAACAACTTCATCCCATGGGACGGTTCGGCTGCAATGGCCTTCTTAGGGAATCAAGGTGATAGCACTTCTAATTTAGCTTGTGTTGACTCACTGTTTTACTTATAAGAGAATTGAGATGCATCCTCACTCCTGTGGGGCAGTCTGGATATTATAGCCTTCTTTGGGTTTGAAGGGAGATGTCTCAATTCTACCATATTTTTTTTTCCCCAAGTGGCCTTATGGCAATTTGCCCATCTTACCAATTTGCATGGGGTGCTAGTCGCTGCAATCACCAAGTGTATAGAACAAATAGCTAAGTACGAGGCTCATTTGGGTTTTGATTGTTGTTTTATTTTAAATTATGATTTTATGATGTTTTTGGATTTTGAATTTTATGATATTTTTGGATTTTGATGTATGCAAATTTCTTTGGTATTTGTTAAAAATTTGGATGCCTTGGACCCATAGGTGTTTTTTATGGCCTATTTTGAGGTGCTTTGTGGTGACAATTTGGTGAAAATTTTCTTCATTTGTTGGCTGCTATCACAACCAGTGGTCCCCAATTGTCGTGTGTGGCTGCTGTTAGGTCTAGCAGCCAAGAATTTTGGGTTGTTGATGCTAGTAGCAGCTAGGGTGTGATTTGGAAAAACAAAAGTAAAATTAGGATTTTGCGCTATCATTGTTACCAGTTTTTAGTTTACATTTTGGAGCTCTGAGATGGAAGAGACTGCTCTGACTAGAATGATGTTGATTGGACACTTTGGCTAAGCAGGGTGAGGCTTTGAGAAGCAGAGGAGCAAAATATTTATGGGTACCTTTCTAAACCCTAATGTCCTTGTTATTATGGTAAAATGAACCCAATTAAGAAATTTTGGTAAATGAACCTCATTATCCATGTTGGCAACGAATTTCACCAGTAGTTAGGCTTCATCTAGGCTTTAGATAGATGGGTTTCTTTTAGTTTTTTTATTTTGCATTTTCTTTTGTGGTTTTTGGGAATGGGAGGTGAAAGCACGAGATTCCGGAAACAAAAAGGAAAGACTAAACAAAATTGCATTAAAAGGAAAGAACACAAATGAATGAACACAAGATATAAAAGCAATATAAAATACGGCCTTTTTTATTGATATTCTTTCAGCAATGTGTTACAATACGTCTCCTTCCTTTTTAGGGGATAGGAGCGTCAAATGTTGATCTTTTACAACTTGTTTCAGAATTCCTTCTCCCGCGTGCCCACATATAAGATGGGCGAACCAAAACGTTGCCGCCGCTTGTGTTGGTAAAAGTAGATTCCTCGTTGCTCCTCTAATGCTGAAAATCTGCGTTCAAAGAAACAAACAAAGAATCAGTAGCACTTGTGTATGAAAAATAAAAGAGCGAATATGAAAGGTTACCGTAAAAGATAAATGTAATGATGGTTAAAATGAGTCCAAATAAACTAAAAATTTGACAAAAGCATAAATACGTAACTAATAAAATGCTGCAAAAGAAATAGTCACCAAATTTGACGTAGATCGGTATTCGTCCCTGGGTCGGACGAGTAAACCTGCAACAGTTTGGTACTCGTTCAGGGGTGAGACGAGAAAACCTATGATAGTTTGTTACTCGTTTTGAGGTGCGATGAGAAAACCTGCAACAGTTTGGTACTCGTTTCGGGGTGAGACGAGAAAACCTGCAATAAGGCAGGGGGTGCCCGAAGGCAAACCACCCACGGGTTGAAACTTTGTTTCGACACCAATCCGCTTGGGATGGGTCCGAAACCTGTTGTGATGTGTTGTCGACAAATTGATAGGCTATTGTGGTCAGAAAAATTGGGTTTTTGGTTCTTGATTCGTGCCTTCAAAGTCACCCAATAACCTCCTTTTCGATTAAGAGATTATGGATGTAAAGACACAAATCGTAAGTCAACAAAACAGCAGCACTTCGTCGCTCAAAATGCTCCTTCTCTGTATATCTTTTGGGTGAGGAAATTCACCATTTTATAGACCCAAGGGGTCTCTTTGAATTAGCATGCAAAAGTGCTACTTAGCATGAATGCTTTTTCAGGGAAGAGAAGACTTCTCCCTGATCAAGGCTCCATAACTGCTTCTATAACTGCTGTTGCATGCCCAAAAGAACTCACTCGCACTCCCATGCAATGAAGGGAGAGTTAAGTAGCTAATTTGAGTTGTCATGAAAAAGCCCACTCTCACTCCCATGCAATGAAGGGAGAGTCAAGTGGCAAATCCGAGTTGTCCTAAAAAGCTCACTCTCATTCCCATGCAGTGAATGGAGAGTCAAGTGGTTGTCAAAAGAACTCACTCGCACCCCTATGCCATGAAGGGAGAGCTAAGTGGCAGTTCTGAGTTGTCATGGGCCGAGGTTTGACTTTTTGCAGGTCAAACCTGGCATTCGTCCCACCCCGAAGCGAGCGCTGGTAATCGTCCCTGGGTGGAACGAGTACCATTCTGCACTCGTCCCTGGGTGGAGCGAATAAGTAGCAGAGTGCCTAAAAGGTGCCAAATTGATCTCTGACTTTTAAAACTACTGTGTGAGTGGTTAGGACCACTGTTTTAACCTCTGGGGCTGCCCTGGGGGCTGTTTGTGTCAATGCGATCAGCGCTTGTTGTCACGTAATCGGATTGGTGCTGTTTTGGTGTCTACAGATGCCCCTTTTTGGGAAGCGTTGTGCAAGGCGCAGTGCCTGAGCAAAAATAGATAACCAAAGCACTAATGATTAGGGTTTCTCAGTAACCTAACCAACTCTTGATGCCCCAAGTATGGAAAGGGCACACATTCTTGAATCTTTGCTTCTGACGAGCTAAGGAACTTAAATCAAGTATTAACCTGGTTCGGTGAGGTATTACTTGAACTTGGACATTGATCAGTCATGAATAGGCAAAGGGCGCAACCTTTTGTCTATGGGAACCTTGAGTTCATGATTCACGAATGCCAAGTGTTTGATCAGCTTGTGATAATTGCTTGTTTGCTGCCCCAAGCAGGGGCGCGATTGTCTTTGTCAATGATCCTTTGAATGCGTGTTATTTCCATGATTGGGTATATTGTTGTTGATTAGCAACTAAGTGTGACTACCCCCTCAAGCGACGAATCGATGAGGGAATGACCGACATGAGAAAAGCGACGAGTCGCTTGACCCAAGATGACTTAAGTGAGGGTGCCTTTAGATGCTATCCGTTGAATGCTCGAGCAGTTTCTCGATTTTTGTGACCTATTTTTGGTGGGTGTGAACCCATTTTGGGATGCCATTTGGGGTTAACATTGGCGAAAAGCTGATCTCTCATGGAGCGGTCCGGCCATGGTAGCCTTCTTAGGGAGACAGATAAGGACAATGTAAACCCCGACGTTGGTTTTTTGATGCCAAGAGATTAAGTACAAGAGCACTTTTGTCCGGCAATTTTTAGTGGTTTTGTTGGCATTTGTCATTTTTATATTTTGGTTGGTTTTGATTTTTTTTTTTTTGGGTATTCGTTCCTGGGTGGGACGAACTCCATGATGGTACTCGTCCGGGGGTGGGACGAGCGCTCCTCCGAGGAAAAAGTGCTCGTTCCAGGCAGGAACGAATACCAGCAAGCAAAAAATATAAATAGGCAAAAATTACGGATTTGGCTCATTTGCACTGTTCATCGCGAGCGATTTGGAGCTCTGAGGAGGAGGAGGGAGATTTTCTGACGCGAAGCGCTGTCGAATTTTCCAGCTACCATGAGTGCACAAACCGGGTCGTCAAGCGGCGGAGCCGAGGCGAGACCAGTAAGTGAACTATCTCCTCGAGTGTTAATTGGAAAAAGTGCAAGTTGTTTTTATTGTGTTTTTCTTTGGTTTAAGACATGGAACCCTAATTAATTAATTAAAAGGTGAATGAATGGATTTAAAGACCATGAAACAAAATGAAACGTGTATGCAAACCGATGGAAACCTAGATGGAAAACCGTAGAATAAACCCAAATGAAACTTAGAGTAACACCTTAGGGTAACCACGGTTATAAAAAAATGTTTTTTTTTTTTTTTGTGAATGGTAAAACTTAGGTCGAAACCGTAGGTAAACCATGTCAATTTTTGTTTGTTTTTATGAAATGCAAGATGAAAACTTAGATTAAAATTGATGAATGTTTTTTTGTTTTAAATGGTAAACTTAGGTCGAAACCGTAGGTAAACCATGTCAAATTTTTGTTGTTTTTATGAAATGCAAGATGAGAACTTAGAGTACAATTGATGAATTTTTTTTTTTTATATAATTTTTTTAAGAAAGGAGAAAATTTTTTTTTTTTTTTTTTTTTAAATTTTTTTTTTTAAATTTTTTTTATTTTTTTTTTTTTTTTTTTTTAAAAAAAAAAAAAAAAAAAAAAAAAAAAAAATTTTTTTTTTTTTTTTTTTTTTTTTTTTTTAAAATAAAACTTTTTTTTTGTCAATTAACACTAGAATTAAAAACTCTAGAAAACTGTTTTTGTTGTTTTTGTTTTTATTGTTTTAAAGTACAACTTTGTTTTTGTCAGTTAACACTAGAATTAAAAACTCTAGAAAACTGTTTTTGTTGTTTTGTTGTTTTTATTGTTTTAAAGTACAACTTTGTTTTTGTCAGTTAACACTAGAATTAAAAACTCTAGAAAACTGTTTTTGTTTTTGTTTTGTTGTTGTTTATATACATGTTGATGAATGGTGTTGTTGTACATTGATGCAGTTTTGTACAAGTGATGGGGATTTGATGCATGTTTTTGATGTGTTTATGTTTTGTGATATGCAGGTGGTGAAGAGTCGATATCGGGTATCGACTATTTTTTCTAGTGCCCGCGAGGCGTTGAGTGCGGAGGACTGGGAGTGGCTTGATGCCTTGGGGCTCAAGCATGTGGCACGATTGGAGGCAGTTGTTGGGGATCGGGCGTACTTGACAGCTTTGATCAGTCTATGGGATGTTCGGACGAACACCTTCCATCTCCCGACAGGGGAGATGACAGTTACCTTGGAGGATGTGTATCGGATTCTTCGGATTTCGATAGACGGGGTTCCCATCCGGACGATGCCACGAGGCCAGAGGATGGCTGTACTGACCCGATGCTTTGGACATGGGGACTTGGATGGGGAGGACGCGGTGCAGAAAGCGGAGGAGGATTGTCAGGTGGGTGGTATCCTAGTGCGGTGGTGGTATGAGAGGAGGGTGTTGGGAGTGAGGCATGCACTACTCATGAGCCTCATTTCCAACATGTTGTTGCCAGACTCCTCGGGGCGAGGTTCCCATGGAACCTACTGGAGGTGGTGTGGCAGTTAGTGGATTGTCCTATGATAGAGCCGATGATCATGAGATGGGGCCAGACGCTCTTGGCTCAACTATATGATGAGTTGTATGAGGTCCACTGTCGAAAGCGAAAGGGGATTGGCTGTAGTTACTTGCTATAGTGCTGGGCCTAGCAGCATATAGCCGTAGAGCGACCACGAGGGCTACCCTGGACTACACGGGTTGACATGGTGGATAGAGACATTGGTTATGGTGCTTTATGGTATCGATCTGAGGAGCGAGGGTAGAGTCGATGGTTTACGGGAGACGTGGACCATTACGTAGATGCATTGGCCCGACTGACTCTAGGAGATGTGGTGTGGAGGCCATATCGGGATTGTCCCGCATGGCCGAAGGCTGATGAGTGGCTTCGATGGGTCCAGAGGGGGAGGTGGGTCATTGGATGACATGAGACAGAGCAGGAATACTTTCATTATCTTCGAGTGACACGACAGTTTGGGGTACGCCAGGGGTTGCCTGGGGAGCCCTTAGTCTATCGACGTCGGAGCGATGAGAGGACTCTAGCTACGCCGATCCTCGAGCCGCTAGGGGAGGAGGTAGATACAGTACTGGACATTCTAGACGTGGATGACGTCGGAGTCACTATCGAGTACCAGGAGTGGTGGACGCTCCGACAATGGCGAGGTGAGGGGCCATTGGGAGGGGATGAGGCAGCGGTAGGCGGAGAGGGTGCAGAGGCACCAGGCGAGGGTTGGGGAGCTCCTATTGATGTGGACATGGTGGAGGTGGTAGATGTGGGAGAGGAATTTGGTGAGGAGGAGCAGCCAGAGATGCAGGATGCTCCAGAGTAGGTCGATGCTCTAGAGAGGCCGACGCAGTCGATCGTGTCGGGGGATACAGAGGTGGGGTTGCATGTTGAGGTAGCACGATTGATGGAGGTGCTACAGAGGTGAGATGGGGAGCTTGGGGAGATGGTGTAGGAGAGGGATCTCCTATGGATGAGGTTGGGGAGGGGGGGGGGGAGAGGGATGGGGGGGACATTGGGGGGGGGGGGGGGGGATGGAGGATGAGATTATCCACCTTGGTGGGCAAGTGCCGTAGCATTCTCGAGGTGGATCATCGTATCGATCGAGAGGTAGCGAGATGGAGCATACAACATCCTCTCAGCGTAGGCGGCTGGATGAGGGAGAGGCTAGTGGGCATGGTGCAGGGGCGAGCAGTAGCCACCCTGAGAGGTCTCAGAGGACCCGCACCATGGGGGGTAGTTCTCGTCGCACCGATCCTGCGTGATCATGGTGGACGACGCCCTAGACTTGGGGATTTTGAGTTTTTGGATTGGGTAGCGAGGTCCGAGGACCGGTTCATTGTAGCCTACGGGCAATTTTGTTATGATATATATATATACAGATGACTCTTTTTGGTGTTTATACATTTTTCATGATTTATTTTTATGTACATGTTTTTACATTGATGTATGCATATGTGATTATGAATGCGATGGGTCTAATTTGTATGATGTATGCATATGGAATGAATGAAATGAGTTGTTGATGATTTGTCGATGCACCATAGACTGTACAAGATTTGATTGACTTGCTATAGTAATGGGATAACTTTGTGGAATGCTTGTGCATGTGAAAACTTTGTTTTTGTATTTTGTCTATTTTTTGATGGTGATGTATGGAATGAAATGTACCAGTTGTATGAAAATGTAGTTAAGCTTTTCTGAGATGCAGATATTTTAACTAACTAGCCAAGACTGTACATTTATCTCGCAAGACTTTTGAACAAGGTCTAAATCCGTCTTGAATTTAACCAAGTTATTTCACATCCCTGTGTGTGCAATTGAGTTCGTTTATGTGTTATTTATCAGGATACCGCCAGTGCCAGATAGGCTATCAACCAAACCTGTACTGAGGATCACCTAATTAGCTCCACTAACTCCGTTGTTGTATTTAGCAAGATTAATCCACGTGACAATCTAAGGTACCATAAGCTAGCTCATCCACATGCAAACATTGGTCTGCACACATGCAAAGCTAATGTGACGGACATATCGTCATGCGGGTAGGATACCACCATTGCCAAGTAGGCTATCAACCAAACCTGTAATGAGGATCACCTAGATGGTTTTCGAATGTTGAGAATTCCAGGGATTCAAGTTCAGGTTATTTGTTGGCTGAATGATTTGGGAGACTTGCTCGTCTATATAGTGATGAAAATCACTGTTTATTTTTCTTTTTGAGCAAGGATTTTGAATAGTGGTGATAACCACTGTTATTTGATTTTGTATTTTGAGCTTTGTAAGTTTGAGCTTGTGAATGGCCTTGATCCTGTTGGCCTTGGGGATGACTACCCATCCTGGTTAGGGACGTGTAGTATGAATCCTTACGACGTTGGGAACTAAGGGGATAATGGAGATTATGAAGTAAGGGCATTGATCTTTTAGGTCTTGGGGATGACTACCCATCCTGGTTAGGGGCGTGTAGTACGAATCCTTACAACTTGGAGACCAAAGGTGAGTGGAGATGGTTGTGATGATGGGTTGTTGGAATGGTGTTTTTGAATAACGTTGATCCTTTTAGGTCTTGGGGATGACTACCCATCCTTGGCAGGGACGTGTAGTACGAATCCTTACAACTTTGGGGACCAACTATGATTGGGATTTGTGGGAGTGGTGAAAACCACTATTTATGATGGGGAATGGATAGGGAAGAACTCGTCCTTTTGTCAATTCTCAGCATTCTGGAACCATTCGCACAGGGGGATGAACAGGCTAATATTTCACCTATGGTACCCTAGACTGCTTTGTAGGTTTCTCTTGCATTCACACAACTTAGGAATTATTATATGTGTGTTAATTTGTGTTGGGATGCTACGTAACAAGGTGTGATCCAAGTAAAACTTTCCCGTGTAAAATCTGTTTAACTATGTACAGTTTTGGCTAGAAAATTAAAGACAGTTGAATGACGAAAACCCTATATACATTAGGAGACAACTGACTATGCTAAAAATGGTGATATGCTAGATGTATGCATTTATGAAAATGGATTTGATGTGGAAAATGATGGAATTGCCAAGTAATGACAGCCTATGGTGCTTTTGACTTGTATGACCTAGCAAAGGTATAATGTATGGATGCGATGCCTAATGCAACCTATATTTTTGTATTTTGATTTTTATGAGAATGCATGGAATTGAAATGCAAATGTTTTTGTGATTTGTGATTTTTTATGACTATGCATGGAATTGAAATGCAATTGTTTTTTGTGATTTTTGATGATTTTATTGTTTTTGTTTGGTTTTGGAATATTTGTTTTGACCAAGCAGTTATGGTAACGCTTGGAGCTTTTGGTGTTGACCAAAGGGTTTATGGATACCTTTGGAGCATTTTTGGGTGTGACCAATAGTTGTATGAAAATCCTTGGAGTTTTGGCTTGACCAAAGGGTTTATAGATACCTTTGGGGCATTTTAAGGTTGACCAAGCGATTATGAAAATCCTTGGAGCTTTTGGCTTGACCAAAGGGTTTATAGATACCTTTGGGGCATTTTAGGGTTGACCAAGCGATTATGAAAATCCTTGGAGCTTTTGGCTTGACCAAAGGGTTTATAGATACCTTTGGGGCATTTAGGGTTGACCAAGCGATTATGAAAATCCTTGGAGCTTTTGGTTGGACTATGGCTCTCTAGATGTGGAATGGCCTCAAATGAATGATGTTCAAGGGTTCTGTTTCCTTGATTCCTTCAAGAGAGGCAAGCCGGTATGTTCCAGGTCCTATTCGACTATCAATGATATAAGGACCTAACCAGTTTGCCATGAACTTGTCCCGTAGATGGGATAACAAATTAGAATTCTGTTGGTTCTCTTTTAAGACCAAGTCACCAACCTAAAATTCCTTGAGGTGGACTTTCATGTTGTATGCTCTCTTAAGTCACTCTTGATAGATACGCAAATGCTCGAGAGCATTAACGCATCGTTCATCGAGCAACGTCAGTTGATCTAACCGGGCTTGCCATGCAGTGTCATCATCGATGAACTCTTGCATTGAAATGCGCAGGGAAGGGATTTCCAACTCAAAAGGCATGACTGCCTCGGAGCCATACACCAACGAAAATGGAGTTGCCCCAGTGGGCGTCCGAATGCTGGTGCGATAAGCCCATAGGGCAAGCGGGATCTGAATGTGCCAGTCCTTATGATTGTCTGCAACTATCTTTTTGAGAATGGCGACTAGCATTTTGTTGGACGCCTCTGCTTGCCCATTTGCCTGCGGATAATAGGGTGTTGAAAAACTATGCTGAATTTTGTACTTTGTGGTCAAAGCACGCACATATTTGTTCTTGAATGGTGTCCCATTATCTGACAGGATCTTGGATGGAATACCAAAATGACATATGATGTTATGCAAAATAAACTCCGCAATGCGGGATCCAGTCGTAGTGGTTAGCGAAATTGCTTCCACCCACTTGGTGAAGTACTCTATGGCCGTTAAAATAAACGTGTGACGACCAGACGACGCAGGGGAGATCTTTCCAATTAGGTCAAAGCCCCACTGCAAAAAAGGCCAAACCGATTGGATCGGCTGCAAGGCCTGAGAAGGTACGTGTGTCAAATTAGCATGGTGTTGACACTTCACGCACTTCTTCACATATGCGCAACAATCTCGCTCTAAAGATGGCCAATAATAACCCATGCGAAGAATGCGCTTTGCGATGGCCATACCGCTGAAGTGGCCACCACATGTACCATCGTGAGCTTGGGTGATCGCCCAAGCGGACTCTTGTTGGTCCAAACAACGAAGGAGGATTCCTTCATAATTTTGACGATACAAAATGTCTCCTAACAAGACATGCTTTGCCGCTTTCTATTTGAATGATCTTTTCGTGGCTTGTGTCAATCCAAGTGGGAGGTTACCTAGCTTGAGGTAATCCCGAATGGGTGTGTACCAATCCTGCTGATCAAAAACCTCGATAGTATGAACGGCCAATCCCTCTTGAAGTCCATCCCTAACAAAAGCTGAGCGGGAAAGAACTTGTAAAAATAGCGTTGTGTTGCTATTAAGAGGGGTCGGGGAGAACAAGGACCCCCAGTTGGCTCGAGTCAAACAATCATGGATTCGAGAGAACTTATCCGAAGATGGTTCAATCTGGATCAGGTGGATTCCTGGCGTCAGATCAGAGCTTGCACGCTCCATCACGGATTGCGATAATGTTTTAACCTGAATGGTTGTCATTTCACCAGAAGGGTCTTGCGGGATTAGTGACCCCAAGGAGGCCATAGTATCCGCAAAATGATTTGATGATCGAGGGAGTGCCTCGATGTCATACCATTCAAGTTGTGCCAGGAATTTGTCCACAAGGGCTTTGTAGGCCTGCAGAACTGGACATTTACATTGAAAAATCCCCTTCACTTGATTGACAATCAACAACGAATCACCAAAGATGTTTAAACGTTTAATGTTCATGGTGATTGTTGTTTGAAGACCTATGAGCAAGGCTTCGTATTCTGCATTGTTGTTGGTGCACGGGAAGTCTAATTTAAATGACAAAGGCATTGGAGCGCCTTGCGGAGTGAAGAATACAATTCCCATGCCACCCCCTTGCTCACATTTAGAACCATCGAAGAATAGGGTTATGTCAGCCTGTGACTCAGGCTCATCAGAATCTGGCGATTCTGAAACATGGAAGACCCCATCATCAGGTAGTTCGAAAGTCAGAGGCTGATCGTCTTCAAGAGGAGCCTCGGCTAGTTGATCGGCGATGACTTGACCTTTTATGGATTTTTGTCCAATGAACTCTATGTCAAACTCCGTCAACAACATGATCCATTTTGCCGTGCGGCTACTATGATAAGTATGACTCATCATGTATCGCAATGGATTCTCCTTAGACACAACATACATCTTATTACTGAGCATGTAGTGGCATAGCTTTTTGGTAGCAAACACCACTGCCAAGCAGAGCTTTTCAACGTATGCATAGTTAAGTTCATAACTGACCAGGGTGCGGCTAAGATAGTATGTAGCCTGTTCTTTGTGAAGTTCATTTTTCTGGGACAGCATGGCGCCCAGTGCCACCTCAGTAGCTGAGATGTATAAATAGAATGACACTCCTGGTCTAGGTGGTGCCAATACTGGCGATGAAACCAAGTACTATTTAATGTCATCAAAGGCTGACTGGCACTCGTCATCCCAATGAAATGTGACCCCTTTATGCAATAATTTATTCATGGGTCGACATTTGTCAGATAACTGCGCTATGAAGCACTTGATCGACGCAACCTTTCCCTGCAGACTCCTGAGCTGCTTGATGGTGGTTGGGGGAAGCATTTCAAGGATTGCCTTGACTTTGTTTGGGTCTACCTCGATTCCTCATTTGGAGACTATGAAACCCAAGAGCTTTCTAGAGGTGACGCCAAAGATGCACTTCTTGGGGTTTAGTCTGACTTTATGTTCAATGAGGCGATCGAGGACCTTGCTCAAGTCACCGAGGTGATCTGGGCGCAAAAGAGATTTGGCCAACAAATCATCCATGTAATCTTCCAAAGTTTTGTGCATGTAATCATGGAAGATGTACGTCATGGCACGTTGGTAAGTGGCGCCGACATTTTTAAGGCCAAAAGGCATGACCTTATAGCAAAATGTCCCCCAAGGCGTTGTGAATGCCATTTTTAGTTGGTCCTCGGGATTGATACGAATCTGATTGTATCCTGAGAAACCATCCATAAGGGAAAGCATTTCGTGGCCCGCTGTGGCATCTACCAATGCGTCGATGCTTGGCAAGGGAAAATCATCCTTAGGACTCGCTTTGTTAAGATCTCAAAAATCGATGCATATGCGAATCCTCCCGTCGGGCTTCTTGACGGGAACCATGTTAGACAACCATGGAGGATAATCCACACAGATGACAAACTGGGCATCCAACAACTTTTGTAACTCATCTTTTACCATTAAGGCCATTGTTGGGTGCATCTTGCATAGTTTTTGCTTTACTGGCTTGATTGTCGGATCAAGTGTTAAATTATGCGTGACTAGTTATGGGTCTAGTCCCGGCATATCCTTGTATGACCATGCAAAAACCTCCTTCTTTTCCGTAAGAAGGGCAACATAATCGGCTTGCTCTTCGGGGGAAAGACTTACCCCTAGCTTGAGAATCCATGGATTCATTGGATCTGTGTCGATGTCTACATCAGTCATTGCCTCGACCGACATGTGGGATCCGTCCTCCAACTGGTGTGGAGTTGGGATCAGATGGATATCATTTGCTGAATTAAGATCATCATTAGGAACGTCAAGTTCCTCTTCAGCATGGAAGACATCCTGAGTCTGTCCTGGAGTGAAATGAAACATCCCACCGCAAGGCCAATACTCTGATGGGGATGGTGGTGTGTCAGCGTGATCCCAATCTATAGCCTCTATGTCTAGATGCAATGATCATGTTGGATTGGCTGGATCATGGATGGGGGCGGTCAAGTCAATGGAGATCATGTTTATGAGATGATTGTAACCTCCATTACCGTAGGTGTGATAACTCTGACATTCTGGATGTTCTTGATGCGTTGGATCTGGCTCTGTAGGCACTGGCACAAAGGGATCAGCCCTATGCATGGACATGCAAATAGGGTCTGCCCTAGGCACTGATGGTTTGATAGGGTCTCCAGGTGGAAGATGCTCTCTGTATACCTAGAGTGGCGGGTGCAGTAATTGCTATAACTACATCGGGTTGAGGTGCCACCTATGTCTTGGACCTATGTGTAATTGTTCAAACATGTCATCTATGTCCAAGGGATATCGTTGTTGCATTTGTTGCCTTTGTTGCATTTGTCACATGTGGTTGAGATAGGCCATCTCAGTTTCATCTTTCGAATCATTGTCGGAGAACCACAGGCCTTCGTTAACTCCAAGGGTTGCTTGCGACACATGGGGCTCACCTTGTTCAAGCAGATTTATGAATCGGTCCCATCTAGGTTGTTCCGCTCTCTACGGGGGGACCGGATTGTCTTGAAGTGGCCTGTGCTCAACTGGAGCAGCCAATGGGAACATTGTCAGAAAGTGTTCCTGATCATCATTCATGGGATATTCTTGCGAATGATTATACTCCGACTCATCTTCGGAAGACCCTTCTTGGTCTTGTCCATATTCCCCTTGTGGGTGAGTCCTTGAGGTTTCTCCTTGTTCGGCCGAAGGGAAAAGGTTGTTGAGGTCAACAAGGTTGTTTGTTTGTAATGGGAAATAATCCCCCAATGTATAAGTTGTATTTGGATTGGCATATGGATCTGATGCCAACCCATCCTTGTTGCCTATCCCTAGGCCTTGCATGTTTTTGACCAAGATGTCGAGGGGCAAAGGGTGATTAAACCCTACTCCTGACTTGTCATAAGGCATTTGGTATCTTGGTTGGCACAAAACACGCACTCCTTGTTCATACCTACCCAACCCGTATCCATGCCAATTGCATTGGCTAAGATATCTTAATGCGAAGTCTGGGTTAGACAGATAATTGACATCCTCCACAAAGGGCTCTTCATCTTCCTCTTCTCGTAAGGAAGGTTCAACGCCATGATCCAGGCCCCCAAAAATAAAGTTTGTCTGATTAGGTGGGTAACCTAAAGGAACCACGGAGCCTATGGGGAGTCGAGGTCTTCCCATGTCTTGCATAGACTGAAGTGTGGGCATTGCAACAACATTGCACACTATATACTCCCCCATGCCTGTGTTAGACATCTCAATAGTAATCGTTGGCGATTGAGAGGGAGCGAATGGGAGTTCTCCCTGAGTCCACTCCATGTGGGGTGAACTAGGTGTCTCAACTTCCATTCTAGTAGGCATCTCTTCTGTCGAGATGGTGGAGACTAAAGGTGGTTCTGCTTCCAGGGGCTTCTTTCCTTTGTCCGTTGGTGTGGCCACCGTAGGTGGCATCATTGTGGGAGGACCGGATGAAGAAGATGCACCCGCTTGGGAATTTGATTGATTTGGTAATGGAGATTCTTGCTTAATCGGACCCCTTTTAGATGGATTTAACTGGAAATCCACATGCGTTGAAGGGAGGGTCGACTGCGGCATTAGTTGCACTGAATTGCAGTATTTAAAAGGTTCTAAATCTACGGGGACCACGTGCACTTGTCCTTCAAATGTGTACTTTAAACATTGATGAGCAATTGAAGGGACACACTTCATATCCCGGATCCAAGGCCGCCCAAGCAAGATATTGTAAGCCATCTCACCTTCTAAAATGTGGCACAATGTATGAATGGTCTTTTGTCCCACTTGTATGGGTAGGACAATTGTGCCAACTATCGAGCATATCACATCATTAAATGCTCGAAGAGTATAAGTGGAAGGTACAATGTGAGAGGCTGGCAGCTTCAAATGTTTCAGTGCAGCGGTTGTAATAATGTTACTGGATGAACCAGTGTCTACCAACACCCGCTTGTACGGAGTCCCGTTGACCCACGCAATAACGTGCAGGGGTGGATCCGCTACATCCCCAGTCACCATTTTTAATTCATCTTCCCTAAAGGTGATGACTGGTTCGGTACACTATTTGACATGCCCCACAAAATTGTTGAATGAATTCGCTTCGTGGGGTTGCAGCTCAATTGCCTTTAATATCTCCATGAGAGCTTCCCGATGGGGCATCGATTGTTGAATAAGCTCATATATGGAGAGCCTAGCCGATGTGGTCCTTAGACTTTGAGTAAGTCTAGTTCGAATCATGGCCACTGGTCTAGGCGGGGGCAGCTGTGTAGGATTCGGTTGAGGTTGTGACATGGATGGAACTTCCCTTGTGGCTGTCACGGGGGCAGCTCCTGGGTATCTCTTGTTTCTTGTCACAATGCTGATCATCCCAACATACCCCTCCATGGGGCAATTCTGTTGCACTTCATTGACATGAAGAGGTTTTGCTTGTGCATCATGTGCGGGTAAAGGATCTCTGAAAACACCCATTTGTTGGTTGTTGGGTGCGATGGGGTTATCCACTACCAATGTGTTATTGTCAATGAGGTCTTGCACTAAACCTTTGAATTTCCAATAGGCGTTAAGGTCATGCCCTTTCCTTCTATGGAATCTACAGTAAAGATCCTCTCTGTAGCCCTTAGGCTTTGGCGCATTAGGATCGATTGTTTGAATTTCTGGCAGATTAATCAAGTTTGCCATTGACAAATGGTCAAACAAGGAGTCCCTGGACTCGGTGTATGGTGTAAATTGCCGCCTAGGGTGACGCTGCTGATTGTGGTCTTATTTTTTATTATCTTTCTCATAGTTATTGTGAGGCACCACCTGATAATTAGCCTTTGGAGGCTGTGTTGCTGGGGCAGGCTTAGGGGCATTGATAGCAACTTGATTGACCGCGGTGGGTTTCTGTTGCGTATTCCCTATTTTGGTGCTCTTGTTCCATTATTTTTTCTTAGGCTTGGCAATTTTGCCATCCTGTATCTTGATCTCTTCGATAATTCTAGCTTGCGCTAGAGCTTCTTCTAAAGTGGCATATTGCTGCAGCTGCAATAGCATAGAGATCGATCGCAAACAGCTCTTTGCGAACATTTGAGTTAGGTCGGACATAGGAGGGAGGTAGGATAGCTTTGAAAGCAATGTCCTCCATCGATTCCCATATGCCACCATAGATTCCTCCTCATACTGCTTGAGGCTAGCTAGATCACTTAGTGACGCCTTTTTCTTTGTGTTGAAAGTGAAACGTTCTAGGAACGCGTCCACTAGCTGATCCAAGTTGTAGATGCTATGCTTTGGTAGATGGGTAAACCAATCCGAGGCAGGTCCTACGAATGTGGTTATAAATGTTCTTAATAGCAATGCATCATTGTCTTGTATACCGAAGCATTGGCTCAAAAATCGAGTCACATGCTCTTGAGCATCTTCATCCCCTCGAAAGAGTGCCAACTAGGGCAGCTTAAAATGTTCGGGGTATGGAGGTGCTGGCACTGACGGATGCACAGGATGACTACGGAGTTGGCGTAAGGTAGGCTTTTGGGGCCCAGCAGTCTTGAGTTCCATAGTCTCTAAGCATTCTAACAACACTTTGTATGCATCGGAGGACTTAATCTCCTCCTCCTTGGTTTGCTCCCGCTGTGGGTTGCGGGGAACTTGAGGCCTTTGGAGGGGTAACTGGGTAGCATCCCTTCTGCCTTGATAGGGCATTTCAGCCCACTCTTCTTCTTGGTCATAATCCTCATAAGCTTCTTGAGGAGTGTCTGGCCTAGGCCTGTGAACATTGATAGGTGCCCGCGGAGGATGCCCATCACGGTTGCGGGGAGTGGCCTCCCGCTCAGGCCTAGGAGGTCTTAGAGGTAGTGCTTGATGAAGTCACGGAGACCTATCTCGCACTAGGGGGTTGTGCCTCACATACATCTCAGATTGCTATGCACGAGGGACTGGGGCCTTCTCAGGCGCATTGTTGTGAAGCAGTTCAGTTGTCCGACGTTGAATGCGCTCTTGGTTAAGGCGACACAAATGTTCTAATTGTTGTTGGTCTTGCCTAAGCCACGTGATCTGCGCTTGGCGGGCGGCTAGTTTGGCAAATGCCAAGTCATTTTGTTCCACCGTCTCTGGGTTAGGAGGCCTAGATGCCTCCCCTACATGCCTTTCTCGGTCATGATACTCCGAGACCCCTATCTGTTGCTTCCCTCTGTCGAGGTTAGCAGCATTGACTTGAAGCTCTGGTCTCAATGAGCGATTTGGATATAAAGCGGGTGCAGACGTGCATCGTTCCCACGCTATGTACTGTCCTTGAGGAACGTACTGATCTTCCTCACATTCTCTGTTATATGCATAAAAGGTGCGGGCAGAATTGTCTTGCCCTGTCGGGAGAACCTGATATTCTGGATATGGTCTAGTGTGTCTGACATTAATCAGGGGTAAATTAGGAGTAACGACATCATATGGTTCCTCCTTGTGGACCCTTTGTTGTTCTAGAGCAGTACATAGCGCTTCATCACTAGGCCACCCATAACGAACTTCAAAGGGGGGCCTTGTATCTAGGTCACGTGCTACATGTTGGTTGTTTTCTTGAAAGGATCTTTGTTGCATGGGAGTACCCCCTAAGGAGGTGCCTCTATAGTCTTGTCTAGTGATGGCATGAGTTGGAGTGCCCCTCAAGGAGGTGCCTCTAAAGTCATGTTCTGTAACTGCATGGTGTGGACTAACTTGTGTATCCTACCGCCAAGGCGGGATGGCCAAGTCTTTAGGGCTATATCGGAGGCGACTTGTCCCCCTTGGTGCATTCTCTGTAGCTTCTGCCCGTGATTGGGCTTGGCTACGAGTATACACCATGGTAATGTTAACCTAAAGATGCAGAAACTCTTTTTTATGATTTTTCTTTTTAAACAGAAAATAGCATACACACACAAGCAATGATTATCTCTTTTAAAGATTAATAGTGTGCCCTAAATCTGGTTTCGTGTGTTTTTGTTGTTTGTTTTTGTGTTTTTGAAAACTTTTTATGAAAACCGTTTAAATGCAATTATGAAGGCTCTTATAACTCCCAAAATGGTCGCCCTTCAATATACCATTGCCGGACCGATATACCAACCTCTCTATATACCCGCCCTTACGTGAGGGAGACTGTAGGTACGTGAGAGCAGATGATACATGGAACATAGGCGGTACGGAAGGGGGATTGTCCTGTTAATGACACCTACCATAGAAGACTTATCCTCGTGCGCTGGGAATCACCCCAACGACACTCGGTCAGCTTTCATCAGGATTTACGCCTAACAACAGTGACAATCGGGGTAAATGGATGCAAATATCCAAGCCAAGGTGGTGATGAAATCCACTGTTGGGCTTGCTCAAGGGCTGGGTTTTACGACCAGCTCCTTGGTTTAAGTAACCACGTGATGTGTGTGGGTTCCTTTTAATTTGCAAAAATTTGAAACAGGCAAACAAAAAGGAAACTTTCCCTAAGCCATACAAAAACTGAAAACCAAAAAACAAAAAACAGAAATTTGACAGAAGCTTGTTAAAAACCCCTACCTCTTCTCTGCCCACAAGGATGCTTCTGATTTGCTGGTCTAAAAAATGCACAGAACGCTATTCGTCCCTGGGTGAGACGAATATCAGAACAATATTCGTTCCAGGGTGAGACGAATGGTATATTCGTCCCTGGGTGAAACGAATCCCAATTCTGTAATCGTCACTGTCAGAAACGAATAACAGTCTGATGACTGAAAAATAGGTACCTGTAATCAAAACAAGCAATTTCAGATCAGAAATCTAACCTAAAAAAAAATAGAGGACAGAAGGTCCCACCGTGATCGCCATTGAAAGCACGAGATTCCAGAAACAAAAAGGAAAGACTAAACAAAATTGCATTAAAAGGAAAGAACACAAATGAATGAACACAAGATATAAAAGCTATATAAAATACGGCCTTTTTTATTGATATTCTTTCAACAATGTGTTACAATACGTCTCCTTCCTTTTTAGGGGATAGGAGCGTCAAATGTTGATCTTTTACAACTTGTTTCAGAATTCCTTCTCCCGCGTGCCCACATATAAGATGGGCGAACCAAAACGTTGCCGCCGCTTGTGTTGGTAAAAGTAGATTCCTCGCTGCTCCTCTAATGCTGAAAATCTGCGTTCAAAGAAACAAACAAAGAATCAGTAGCACCTGTGTATGAAAAATAAAAGAGCGAATATGAAAGGTTACCGTAAAAGATAAATGTAATGATGGTTAAAATGAGTCCAAATAAACTAAAAATTTGACAAAAGCATAAATACGTAACTAATAAAATGCTGCAAAAGAAACAGTCACCAAATTTGACGCAGATCGGTATTCGTCCCTGGGTCGGACGAGTAAACCTGCAACAGTTTGGTACTCGTTCAGGGGTGAGACGAGAAAACTTATGATAGTTTGGTACTCGTTCTGGGGTGAGACGAGAAAACCTGCAATAAGGCAGGGGGTGCCCGAAGGCAAACCACCCACGGGTTGAAACTTTGTTTCGACACCAATCCGCTTGGGATGGGTCCGAAACCTGTTGTGATGTGTTGTCGGCAAATTGATAGGCTATTGTGGTCAAAAAAATTGGGTTTTTGGTTCTTGATTCATGCCTTCAAAGTCACCCAATAACCTCCTTTTCGATTAAGAGATTATGGATGTAAAGACACAAATCGTAAGTCAGCAAAATAGCAGCACTTCGTCGCTCAAAATGCTCCTTCTCTGTATATCTTTTGGGTGAGGAAATTCACCATTTTATAGACCCAAGGGGTCTCTTTGAATTAGCATGCAAAAGTGCTACTTAGCATGAATGCTTTTTCAGGGAAGAGAAGACTTCTCCCTGATCAAGGCTCCATAACTGCTTCTGTAACTGCTGCTGCATGCCCAAAAGAACTCACTCGCACTCCCATGCAATGAAGGGAGAGTTAAGTAGCTAATTTGAGTTGTCATGAAAAGCCCACTCTCACTCCCATGCAATGAAGGGAGAGTCAAGTGGCAAATCCGAGTTGTCAAAACCCCCCCCCTTCCCCGGGTGAATGGAGAGTCAAGTGGTTGTCAAAAGAACTCACTCGCACCCCTATGCCATGAAGGGAGAGCTAAGTGGCAGTTCTGAGTTGTCATGGGCCGAGGTTTGACTTTTTGCAGGTCAAACCTGGCATTCGTCCCACCCCGGAGCGAGCGCTGGTAATCGTCCCTGGGTGGAACGAGTACCCATCTGCACTCGTCCCTGGGTGGAGCGAATAAGTAGCAGAGTGCCTAAAAGGTGCCAAATTGATCTCTGACTTTTAAAACTATTGTGTGAGTGGTTAGGACCACTGTTTTAACCTCTGGGGCTGCCCTGGGGGCTGTTTGTGTCAATGCGATCAGCGCTTGTTGTCACGTAATCGGATTGGTGCTGTTTTGGTGTCTACAGGAGGAACGCCATTGGCATGTCGTCCATTGGCCACTTTATCTCAGCACGACTAGCTTGTAATGACACTAGCTGCTGCTGCTGTTAGCATCTAGTTTGAAACCCCAATGGTAAAATTTTTGACCATTGGGATCTGGCCACTACCAGCTTCAGTGGCCGAGTCATGGCCGCTCTTGGCATGAGCGACCAAGAAACTTTAGGCTTTATTTCAGATTTTTGAATTTTTAGGCAAGTTAATTGATTTTTTTGAAATTTTGAGTTGCTTTTATGCAAATTTTTGCATGATTAGGTGTATTTTATTTGTTTCTCATGTAGCCTTAGGGTAGTTTTATTGTATTTGCACCATTCGACCTATTTTATTGCATTGATATAGTTGTAGTGCATTGATTTAAGCTTTATTTTGCACTTTTAGATCTTGTCTACTCGGGCTCGGGACTCGACTCTGCTCTGTGATCTCTTGCGTGAGATGCCTGACATGGAGTGGGCCTGGCTCAAGGCTCATGGGCTCTAGTATGTCATTGGCCTACCCATGATCATGTCGGATCAGGCCTACTTGATGGCCCTGGCCCATCGGTGGGACCCCAGGACCAACACCTTCCATATTCCTACCGGTGAGATGACCATCATGCCGGAGGACATCTACAAGATTCTCAGGGTGCCTTTTGATGGAGTGCCCATTGTTTCTTCCCCCACTACTACACGGGGTGCTGTATTTGTGAGGGTATTTGGGGAGCATGTCATTGCTACCTCCAAGGATACTCACTCAGGGGGGATCTCCATTTCTCGTTGGTATGAGGTGGATGTCTTTTCTTGACTACACATTGTGTTGCTGATGGTTATCTACAATAGCCTTATACCTGACTACTCTGGATTGAGGTTCCCATGGAACCTCTTAGCGATGGTATAGGACTTGATTGATAGTGAGCAGCCCATTATCTATGCCTTGGGGAGTGCATTGCTAGTGCAGTGCTATGATGAGTTGTACCGTATTTAGCACCATAAATAGGCTAGTATTACATGTAGCTTGCTCCTTCAGGTCTGGGGATGGGAGCACATCAGGATTGACCACCCCAGAGGACTCCTAGTGGAGATTGCTGATTTGGATAGGGATGTCTAGTGTTATGGATCTAGGTGGCCCAGGGCGCTCGAGGAGCGCAAGAGCCAACATCATGTAGGGGAGCTTTCCCACTACAGGGCATCTCTGATAGGTTTATGGGCTATTGATATCATATGGAGACCATATCATGAGTGTCCCACTTGGGATGATCCTGCCAGTTTTATAGTGAGGACTCACTATGATCGATGGTTGATTGGCCATAAGGTCGGTATCAGGGAGTTCTTCTATTATTCTAGGGTGCTCCGATAGTTTGGGATCCAGTAGGATGTTCCTCTCGATCTAGTTGTCTATCATTAGATTGCCATCGAGAAGAACCTTCCACCACCTCGAGTTACAATAGTGCTTGAGGAGGATGACCCTCCCATAGTTGATCTTGGTGTGGTTGATGTTGGAGTGATAGAGGTGTACACCCTCTGGTGGGGTACGTGACTATGGCATGGAGATGGCTTCTTGGGGTGGTCTCTGGAGGAGGTTGAGGTAGAGGATCTTGATGGATGCTGAGTGTGGGCTTGGATAGATGAGTGGGGGAAAAAAAGGCAACAAGAGTAGGTGGCTATAGAGAGGTTGTAGAGGAGTAGGTTGCCCTTGAGGAGGAGGAGGAGTTAGCTCTTGAGGAGTAGGATTCTCCCCTCTAGGCTTAGTTGCACTAGGTCGAGGTTGAGCTTTAGACATCCCAGATTTAGGTCTGGTAGAGGGATGCCACTATTGTAGAGCTTTAGAGATAGCTTTCCCAGGTTACCATCGAGTGTGATGAGGCTCAGAGCTAGATTGCACCACCTCCTGTAGTGCCATAGGGACCTAGTGGTCTAGATCCAGGTGTGGAGATCTAGCGCTTGCATGGATTGATGGCAGATGATTTGGTAGAGTGCACCCGAGATGCTACCTATATCCTGGCATTGGAGCATGAGGTCAGGCTTTGGGGAGGCCATCTACTAGAGAGGCCTAGAGCAGGAGGGTCCTAGAGGACCGATCAGAGCACCTCATGATAGTCATCGGCTCGGTCGAGCCATAGGACTAGGTCTAGGATAGAGCGGATTGGGGGTGCCAGTTCTATGCCACCTCCTAGAGGGGAGGTGAGGATAGAGGTGATACTAGTGGTGCAGGCCACTCTTGAGCACTATGGCTTCTTAGATACTTTGTACTTCTTTTTGGGTGTAAGGTCAGCCGACCTACATAGTTGTAGCCTTATTGGCACTTTTTGTACCTACATGTACTTATTTGGATACACTTTTATATGATATCTAGACTTTGAGACTCACCATGTGTGTATCTATTATTATTATGCTTTTATGTTTATGGATGCAGTATATGATTTTATGTGATGTGATGTGATGCTTTAGATGTTATGATGTGTATGATGATGATGGATGCACATATGGATGTTATGATGTGTATGTGTAGATGATTATTTTATGATTTAATGCTATGTGGATCTTATGACTTATGTTTTATGATGTGTGGATGCTTAGCTAGCATGATCTAGATGATGATGGGAGCATATATGGATGCAATGCTTATTGTTACATGCATGTTTGCTTTTGATGTGTTTGTATGCATCTAACCTTATGTTGTTATGATATGGAAAATGGAATATTTTATGTTATATTGATGATCTAATGGAATGAACTTGTATGCTTTAATCACTTAAAACATAAGGTATGCATGTGATATGAGTTTAACAATCTAATGGGTGACACCACAGAATGTAAATCAATCATGAATAAATAATAACTCTTATAATAAGAATTAATCATTTACACCTTCCAATGTTAGATGATATGATGTGATATGTAAGTACTTTCTTTGTAAGCTTCTATAAATTAAAAGATATCCCCAAAATAGTCAGTGGTCATCTAAATGTCATTGCTGACATTCATCCAGTATCTATCCTATTTCATGAACACCCTTTAATGAACAAAACCTCATAAATAAAGTTGATGATGATTTGTTGATGGCATGATTTGTTGTTATGAGGGGATTTTTGAGGTTTTCCATGAGACTCAAACACCCTAGTTACTCTATCAAAAAGTTGTATACTGACCATACAGAGCTTCTGAAGGATAAAGCTTTGTTATGCAGACCTAGATACTCATTATCCCTGTGTGTGCAAATGAATATATTAGATAGAACATAAGCATACCCCAGTGCCAGACGGGATTCATTCAGCCCATTGTTGTATTGGGGATCCTCAAATGTTTATCCTGATCCTAAGTTGGACTCAGTTGGATTAGACCACTAGGCAATACAGGACACCTAAGGCTAGCTCTTCCACATGCAAATATTGGTCTATTCAAAAGTGAGATGCTAATGTGACAGACATATCGTCGTGCGTAAGGATACCTTACGACTCATTTATGCTGAGAATTCCAGGGATTCAAGTTCATACTCCCTTCTTTTCTTCATATTTATTTGGGATACTTGCTCATGATTTAGTGATGAAAATCACTATTTATTTTGATTTTTTGTTTTTCTTTGAGCAAGGGATTTATGTAGTGATGATAATCACTTGTTTGTTTTGTTTTTGAATTTTTCTTTGTTCAGGATTTTGCTTGTTTTGATTAAAGCAAGGGATTTCTTTGGGTAGGGGTGAACTTGTCCTTTTTCCAATTCTCAACATTTTCAAACCGGTCACATAGGGGGATGAGCAAGATAAAATTTTCACCTTAGGATACCTAATACCACTTCGTAGCATTCATATTTCCCTTGTTTCAACTAGGATTTTAGTGTTTTTATTAGTGATAGGATTCTAAAATATACCAGGTGCTATCAAAACTAAACCTCACCTATCAAAAGCAAATATAACTTTCTACATAGTTTGATAAAACCACTAGGTATGGTTGAGTGACCAAAAAACCCTAGTATATCCCTTATAGCAATAGGAGGGGTTGTGTTGAAAAACATAGTTACACACATGGGTGATGGATGATGATGGATTTTGAAGATGCATGATTGATGTACAAACATGGTGTCATTTGTAAGATTGCAAACATAAATGTATCTAATGTAAATGTAATGGATGCAAATGCCTAATGCAATGCAACTAAGTGAATGCAAAATGCGAAATGCTAATGCAAATGTTTTTGTATTTTTGATGCTTTCAATTGTTTTTGAGCTTTTGATTATTTTGAATGTTTTTTATATTTTGATTTTAAATTGTTTTTGTGCTTTTGATTATTTTGAATGTTGACCAAAGGGCTTTAAGATGCCTTTGGAGCTTTTTGTGATTTGACCAAAGGGCTTTAAGATGCCTTTGGAGCTTTTGTGATTTGACCAAAGGGCTTTAAGATGCCTTTGGAGCTTTTTGTGATTTGACCAAAGGGCTTTAAGATGCCTTTGGAGCTTTTTGTTTTTGCTTTTAATGTTTTTCGATTTGTTTGGATTTTATGATTTCTATTGTTTTTGGAAATTTTGAAGTTATTTGAATGTTTTTGATATTTTGTTATTTTATGTGTGAAATGCCTTCAGATGAATGATATTGAGGGGCTCTGGCTCCTCAACACCCTCTAGCATTGCTAGGTGATATGCCCTAGTCCCCATCTTCTCCGAGATGATATAGGGACCTACCCAATTAGCCATAAATTTGTCTCGTAGATGCGGTGGTAGATTTGAGTTCTACTGGTTTTCTTTTAGCACAAGATCCCCAACCTTAAAGTCTCTTAGATGGACTCTACTATTATAAGCTCATGTTAGATGGTCCTGGTAAACGTGAAGGTGCTCAAGGGCATTGATGCATCGTTCATCCAGGAGGGTCAATTGATCCAGGTGAGCTTGTCACACAGTGTCATCATTGATGAACTCTCTCAATGCGACGTGCAATGTCAAAATCTCCAACTCTAAGGGCATAATGGCCTCAGTGCCATATACAAGTGAAAATGGTGTTGCCCTAGTGGGCATCCGTATACTAGTCCTGTAAGCCCATAATGCTAAAGGTAATTGTAGATGCCAATCCTTATGATTTTCTTTCACCATCTTCTTTAAGATGGCTACTATTGTCTTGTTTGAGGCTTCTGCTTGCCCGTTTGCCTACGGATAGTATGGTGTCACAAAACTATGTTGAATGTTGTATCTGGTTGTTAGAGCTCACACATTTTTGTTTTTGAATGATGGACCATTATCTGAGATTATCTTGAAGGGTACCCTAAAATGACAAATGATATTGTGAAGTATGAACTCCATAATCCGAGGACCAATTATTGAGGTTAAGGGGATCGCTTCCACCCATTTGGTGAAGTACTCAGTGGTCGTTAAGATGAACGTGTGTCAGCCTAAATATGGGGGAGAAATATTTCCAATCAGATCGAAACCCCACTGAGAAAATGGCCAAGCCTCCTGAATGGGCTGTAAGGCCTGAGATGGCAAGTGCATCAGGTTTGCATGATGTTGACATTTGACACATTTCTTGACATACTCACAATAATCCTTCTCCATGGTGGGCCAGTAGTAGCCCATTCGAAGGATGCACTTGGCAATGGCCATGCCACTGAAGTGGCCACCACATGTACCATCGTGAGCTTGCAAAATCACCCAAGCTGATTCTTGGGGCTCTAAGCAATGTAGGAGAACTCCATCATAGCTTCGATGATACAATATGCCTCCTAGCAAGACATATCTAGTCACCTTCTGCTTGAATGCTCATCTCTCGACATGCGATAGTCCTTGTGGGACAACTCCCAGTCTAAGGAAATCTTGCAATTGGGATAGCCAATCCTGATAGGCTATGACCTCGATAGCTAAGATGACTTGTTCCTCCTACAATTCGATTTGCACAAATGCAGATTGAGAAACAACCTTGTGGTGAATAGTGGTACCATTCCCCATAGGACCCTGAGAGATCAAGGACCCCCAAGGTGCCTTCTTTAAGAAGTCTTTGGCTTTACAGAACCAGTCATGGTTTAGCTCTATATGGATCATGTTAACTGATTCCTTGTTATCAAAGGCCTCATGCTGGATCATTGAATGCGAGAGCATTTTGATGTGAATGGTAGTGAAATCGGTAGATGGATTCTGAGGGATCAAGGATCCCAAAGATGCCATGGTGTCTATAAATCTGTTTGATGAATGAGGGATTGCCTCGATGTCGTACCATTCTAGTTTTGCTAGATATGTGTCAACAAGCTCCTTGTAAGCTTTCAGGATTGGATCCCGACATTGAAATAGTCCTTTGACCTGGTTGACTATGAGGAGGGAGTCACCGAAGATATTTAGCCTCTTGATGTTCATGGTGATGGTTGTTTGGAGACCCAAGATTAGGGCCTCATATTCGGTGTTGTTATTGGTGCAAGGGAAGTCTAGCTTGAATGACAAGGGCATTGGAGCTCCTTGTGGCATGAAAAAGACAATCCTTGCATCACCTCCTTGCTCACACTTCGAACCATCGAAGAACAAAGTCATGTCCACTTCGTTTTCTGGTTCTTCGGGTTTGGGTGCTTCTGATAGTGCAAAGACCGCATCATCAGGAAGTTCTATGGTAAGGGGCCTACTATTCTGAAGAGGCACCTCAACCAATTGATCAACTATGACTTGTCCCTTGATGGAATTTTGGCTTATGAATTCCAAATCAAATTCTATCAGTAGCATGATCCACTTTGCAGTACGTGTATTATGATATGTCTTGCTCATCATATACTACAAAGGATTTTGCTTGGATATTACATATGTCGTATGGCTCAACATGTAGTGGCACAATTTCTTGGTTGCAAAGACCACCGCTAAGCACAACTTCTCTACGTATGCGTATCCAATTTCGTAGCTCACCAGGGTGCGACTAATATAATATATCACTTGCTCTTTATCTTGCATGTTCTTTTGAGCCAACATGGTGCCCAAAGCAAAATCTATAGTGGATATATATAACAAGAATGGCACGTCTGGCCTTGGTGGAGCTAGAACTAGCGGTGTTGCCAGGTACTCTTTGATCTCAGCAAAGGCTTGTTGACATTCTTCATCCCATTGGAATGGAACTCCCTTGTGTAGCAGTCGATTCATGGGTCGACATTTGTCTGATAGTTGTGCGATAAATCACTTTATGGATGCTACTTTGCCCTGTAAGCTTCTTAGTTCTTTGATGTTTGTGGGTGGAGCCATTTCTAGGATAGCCTTTACCTTTTCTGGGTCTACCTCGATGCCTCATTTAGAAATGATGAATCCCAAGAGTTTTTTAGAATTCATACCAAAGATGCATTTCTTGGGATTCAACCTGACATTGTGCTCAATCAGGTGATCGAAGACCTTTGTGAGGGTCTCAGCATGCTCTTCACATAGCAATGACTTGGCTAGCAAATCATCGATGTAGTCTTCCAAAATTGTGTGCATGTAGTCATGGAAAATGTATGTCATAGCCCATTGATATGTGGCACCAGTATTTTTAAGGCCAAACGACATCACTTTGTAGCAGAATGTCCCCCATGGAGTAGTGAACATGGTTTTATGTTGGTCTTCGGGTTTAATCTGAATCTGATTGTAACTAGAAAAACCATCCATTAGGGAGAGCATCTCATGACCTGTAGTTGCATCTACAAGAGCATCTATGTTGGGCAATGAGAATGAATCCTTTGGGGTTGCCTTGTTGAGATCCCTAAAGTCCATGCAAATGTGGACTCTTCCATCAGGTTTTCCTATGGGCACCATGTTTGATACCCACTCTGGATAGTCGATGGGAACAATAAAGACTACATCCAATAGTTTTTGCAACTCATTTTTAACCATCAAAGTGATGGTTGGATGCATATTTCTAAGCTTTTGCTTGACCGACTTCTTCATGGGGTCTATCGATAGGTTGTGGACAACCAACTTTGGATCTAGCCCCGACATGTCTTTGTAGGTCCAAGCAAAGAGATTTGGTCTCTCTCTCAGTAGAGGAATTATGATGGCCTATTCTTCTAGAGATAGGCTTTCTCTGAACTTGACTTTCTTTGGTTGAGAGGGATCATTGCTGATGTCCACCTTGAAAGTCTCCTCTATTGCCATATGGGACCCATCCTCAAGCTGGTGAGGAGTGGGGATTAAATGAATGTCATCTGCTAGATTTATAGTTCCCACTAACTCAAGGTCGAGACCAGCGTGATAGACATCATGGGCACAACCTGATGCAAAATGGAATGGTTGCAACATCTCTTCATTTGGGAAGAAATCTTCGGGCTCTAGGGGTGAATCAATGTGATCCCAATCAATAGCATCTAGATTAAGACACAATGGTTTTTTAGGATCTATTGGGTTATGGAGTGGAGTGGTCAAATCAATGGAGATCATGTTGATGGATGGAATGGGATCTCCAGGACCACATGGGTGGAACTCTATATCTTGGGTGTGCCTTCCATACTCATGATGAGGCTCTAGGGGCATAGGGATCTCAGGATCTAGTCTATGGATAGATGAGATGATGGGGTCATTTGGTAGTAGCTGCTCTCTGAAGGTGGGTGGATTCAGGTTGACCATGCGATGGATGGCATCTAGGTTTATTGGTCTCCCTAGGAAGTGAAGGTTGTGGTCTATGGTGCGAAGTAACGCTTCTCATTCAACAAGCATATTGACTTGTTGGAGGTGAAGCTCAAGGTAGGCCCTTTCGGCTTCATTCCTAGGGCCATCATTGCTTGTGGGAGAACCCTCATTCCTACCTATGAGGGTTGGGTACTGATTTGCCTACTGATGCCTAAGATAGGCCATTTTGGTCTCATCTTCAAAGTCATCATCGCTTATCCAAAAGCCATTGGCATTGGTTTCTGGTCCTAGGATGGGTTGGTGGTTGGCTTGTTGATGCCCTAGGTAGGCCATCTCAGTCTCATATTCATAGTTATCATCACTTATGAAGAAACTATTGGCATTTACTATGGGCCCTACCATTTGGCGTGCATGTCTTATGAAGGCCATCTCAGTTGAATCTTCTGTATCATAGCCACTCTCGTTCGACATGTATCCACCCTCATCTGAGATGCATTCACTTTCATCTGATATGTAACCACTTTCTGCGTGGCCTATCCAAGCAAGGTTTTGCACATATCGAGGCCCATGGTAGGCTAGGCTGGTCCCATATTCATCCTCACTTGGAACATAATCATACTCCTACTCATAGCCATGCATTGGCTCCTACTCCTATAGGATGGCTCCTGATGGGGGCGCTTCAAGAGAAGATTCAGGGTGGTATACCTCAGGTGGTGTGATATTGACCATCGACACCCATTCATCACCCCAAAGGTTTCTATGTGGGGGGTGATAGGGGTTCCAGTCGATGTCCTCCTCGAACCCAATGCTTAGCCTATCTAAGGCTACTTCTAGAGAATCATCATGGCTCTGCATTTGATAGCCCAAACCACACCTATCAGTAGGTAGTTGGTACTATGGCTAGAAGGGCAGTCATCACCCTTGCTCATATAGGCCTAAGCCATAGCCTTGCTAGTGGCACTACTCAAAATACCTTAGAGCAAACTTCAGATTTGATAGATAATGAACATTTGTGGTGAAAGGTTCATCCTCATTCCTTTCTAGATCAGGAGCAGTGTGGGCGTAATCTAGCCTAGCATATATGAAGTTAGTCTAGTTGGGTGGCATTCCCAAGGGAACCACTATCCCTACTGGTATACTAGGGACTCTTGGTCATCCCATGTCTTGTGTAGACTCAATGATTGGTGTGAATATTACATTCTACACAAGATATTCACCTAGTGTTGTGTTGGCTAGGTGAATTGTCACCTATGGTGTAGATGATGTTGTTGATGATGTAGGTGAGGTAGGCTGAGGTACCTCCTCGATGGTTTCTTGGGAGTGCTCCTCCTCCATGGGAGTAGGGATCCCTATAGTTGCTATGGTCAGAAGTTCTTTGGGTCCTTCCTCCACTAGGGATACCTTCAACTTCTATTTGTCCTTTGCCTTATCTATAGAAGGCTTTTCAAAAGTGCTAGTAGCTTTGGATGTAAGTGGTGGTGCCGACATGGAGGGGTCACCTCGCACTAATCTACTTTTTCTACCTGGCTACATGGTTGGGGATGAAGGCCTTATGTACAAGTGTGTTGATGGAAGGATGAAATCCCTCGACAAGTCGACTTGATGCACGTACTTAAATGGCTCTTCATCGGATGGCACCATGTGGACTTGTCCCTCATGCACATACTTGATGCATTGGTGTAGGATTGAGGGTACACACTACATGTCTCTAATCTAGGGATGTCCTAGAAGGATGTTATATTGCATCACCCCTTCTAGCACATGACACATCATGGGGATGGTCTTATGTCCTACTTTTATTGGTAGAATGATCGTACCCATGGTGGAGCACAATGCATCGTTGAAAGCCCTGAGTGTGTAGGAAGTCAGGACAATGTTGGACTTAGGGATCTTCAAGTGCCCTATAGCCTTGGTAGTGATGATGTTGATCGAAGAGCCTATATCGATCAGAACCCACTTGAATGGAATATCATTGATTGATGCAATAATGTGCAAAGGTGGATCTATTGAGGTAGTAGGGACTACCTTAATTTTATGATCATAGAAATGAATCACGGGCTCTTGGCACTATTGAACTTGCCCCACAAAATGTGTGAATGCATCTGGGTTCTAGGGCTGGAGCTCGATTGATCTCAAAATCTCCATTAAAGTCTCCCTGTGCCTAGGGGACTATTGTATGAGCTCATAAATGGATAACTTAGCTAGAGTCATCTGTAGATTTTGTTCTAATCTACTCTAAACAGTCACCATAGGTCTCGTTGGTGGACCTAGAAGATTTTCATGCACTTGTCTCTATCGAGGTGCAGCTAGGATATTGATGGGAGCCATTGGAGGCTGTGGTTGCCCATATCTCTGACTCTTGGTTGCCACATTAACCAATTCGACCATTCTGATGCACCCTTGAATGGGTGGCTCGACTCAGACTTGGTTAACTTGGGGACCTTGATCTCTAGGGACCTCGTGATTTGGCAATGGGTTTTGGTATATACCCATATCTCTGTTATCGGGAGCTAGCGGGTTGTCAACTTTTAGCTCTCCCTTCTCGATCATGTTTTGCACAACATTCTTGAATCCGATGCAATTCTCGATGTCATGCCCTTGTCTTCTATGGTATGGGCAATATTGCTCTTCCCTGTATCCCCTTGGCTTGGGATGGTTAGGGTCAAGAAGTTGTATGTCAGGAAACCTTATCCTCTGTGCCTCATTCAACTGATTAAATATTGACTACATTGATTCATTTAGAGGCGTGTAGTAGCGAGGTGGTCGTCACTCCTTGTTTTGGCCCTGGTTGTTCTTCATATCATAGTTGGCTGGTAGAGGGTGAGCTTGGTAATTCTGGGGTTGTTGTCCATTCCCCTCCTTTGGTGTGGCTAATACAACTTGATTAACTTGAGCAGGCTTGGCCTACTTCTGCTTGTTCTTATTGTTCTTGCTCCATTATTTCTTGTTATGGAGCTTAAGGTCTCCCTCATCGACCTTAATGTCTTCAATAAGCTTGGCTTGGGCCAAGGCTTCTTCGAATGATTCATATTGTTGTAGCTGCAAGAGTAGGGAAATGTGTTTTGCATAACTCTTTGTGAACATCCATACAAGTTCCTCTGTGGGGATGGAGAATGATAGTTTTGCCATGATTTTTCTCCACCTATCCCCATAGTCCATCACTGGCTCATCATCGTATTGTTTCAAATTAGCTAGGTCAGACAAGTTCACCTTCTTCTTAGCTTCAAAGGAGAATCATTCTAGGAATACATTCACTAGCTGCTCAAAGTCGGTGATGCTATGCTTGGGCAACTGGTTGAACCATTGCATTGCTATGCCCAAGAACATCATGATGAATGTTCTCAGCATCAGGGCATCATATTTGTTAATGTGGAAGCACGCATTCATGAAGTTGGTCACGTGTTCTTGCATGTCTCCCTCTCCCTTAAACTTATCCAATCTAGGCATCTCAAAGTGCCTAGGATATGCGGGACTTGGGACTGATGGGCATAGAGGTTGGTTGTGTATCTTGTCTAATGTTGGATTTTGTCCACTTGTGTCCTTCTCGAGAGACTTGACTCTCTCGGTGAGCATCTGGTATGCCTTCAAGGAAATGATCTCATGTTCCTGAAGGTTATCTCATGGTGGTAAAGGAGGTAGCCTAGTGTTTGCCCCAATCGGGCATCTACACTCATCTCCTATGACCATGTTTGGAGGTTCAATATGGGTTTGTTCTTGATCCTCCATCCTTGTCTGGTCCTCATTGCATTGCATTTTCTCGAGGTCTAGGTGTTGTTGATGTTGTGGAGCATGGTGGGTTTGCTCATATCTTTTCCTGGTGCCTCTCTCTTATGGAGAATCAACATGCCTTCCATGTTGATACCTCTCACTAGCTATGTGTGCATCCATTCGAGCTAGCATTTCTACTAGCACCTCATGCTCCTCTCTTTCTTCTCTTGAGAGTTGCTCTTGTAAGCGTAGGCACATTTTCTTATGCTCTTCTTGCTCAAGATCTTCCATGCATTCCCATTCAATGCGTAGCTCTTCTTCCAACCTACGTAGGTGGTCAGAGTGACTTCTATTGAGGTTTCATGTCTTTCTACCTCTTCATGAGGAGTTCTAATGTTGTGGCCTCTCAGGGAGACTCTTGTTGTGTGCCTACCCCTTTCTTCTAGGGTGATTTTCTCTATGTATTACATTAAAGGTTGAGTATGCTCATGATCTGAAGTAGTGTATGTGCTGTGGGGTCACTCTAAAGCTTCCCTTGGTTCATTGGTGTGTCTAGTGGCTACACTACATGAACTTCCTGAAGTAGAATATGCGGTAGTGATGCTTCTCGGAGCTGGTCTCAAGGGAACTCGATCCAACTCATCAAGTTGTCAGGTTCTCCATGGCTGCTCCCATGGAGTCCCATTGGCACCAATGAGCTCATGGTCTAAGGGCACTCTCCCATCTATGGGGAGGTTGTATGATGTTTGAGGTCTACGACTAGGTGTAGCCCTATGGTCTTTCCCCTTAGTGGGTGGATCTGTCCTATGTGTTTCCTATGAAGCTTGGGGTCTTGTAGCCCCTGCATGCCTATGCGATGAGGATGGTCTTGATGACTCCTCATATTGGTGCAATGATGGAGGTCTTGCAGCCTCTGTATGTCTATGAGATGAGGGAGGTTGAGATGCCTCCGCATGTCGATGTGAAGAGGGAGGTCATGATGCCCCCTCTTGTCTATATGATGAGAGGCACCATGAAGACTCCTCATCCCTATGTGTCGAGGAGGGCCTTGAGGCCTCCTCATGTCTAATATGTGTATCTCTTGTTGGGGTTTCTCATGGAGTTCCCCCAAGGGTTGAATTGTCACCCCTAAGACTTGTCGAACTTCGTTCGGCTACACTACGGGTGGGTGGCTCCACACCAGTGTGACTGTGAATGTTAGGAGCATTAGTCTCCCCCTCGGTGTTGGACTGGGGTGGCTACTCCGTGTGTTCACCATTCTGATTATGTATTATATTTTTGATTAGTTTCCAAATTACACAAACAAAACAAGCAAGTGTTTATCTCTTTTAAGGATTTTGTGTGTTCCCTAAACTGTTTGGTGTGTTTGGATTTGTTGTTGATCTTGACTTCTTGTTTGTATTGTGGAATTAGAATGAGGGAACTCAATCAAAGTGGAGGCTAGGAACACTAGTGCCAAACATGATTTCTCAAAAGAGTCTAGGGTACACCGCTTAAATCCTAGTGGGGGGTTCACCTAGCTCTTCCACTATGAAATAGTGGGAGATAGTTTGAACACAAGTGACTAGCACCAACTAAAAAGGAGCTCTCTATTCTATCTAAGGACGTCTAGGGGGTAAGCCGGTGGAAGGAGATGAATTCCAACATCACCGGTCTGAATTGGGGGTCGGTGATGAAATCCAACCTTACCAATGTTATTGTGGAACGTGCAAGTGTGTGGGGTTCTTTTTAAACTTTGAAATGTAAAATGATGCATCAACCAACATGAATGCTTTACCTCACTACATGCCTAAAAATAATATTTTTCTTTCAGAGAGATGCATATCTAATCTATTCTAGATGATTTTCATGCAATGTACCTCCTACTTTGTGAATGGGCGACCTACTGATTGGGCCACATGCAAGCAGACTGATCACATAGAAGCCTAGCACATTGGAGACTAGGGCAGACCTTACAAGTAGAGGCCCACTATTCCTAGCAATGCCTAGAGGAAACTAGAGAAATCTAAGAAATGTACAATGCAATTTTCTTTTCATTTTCTTCACTTTTCCCTACTTAGACTATGTTTTTGCTTGTTATTTCTAGAAAATAAATGCAGATAAAAAATCATAGAGAATCAAAAATGTGTACCAACCTCAATTCCTCACCTGATGATGACCTGGCTGACCTCTATCTCTATTTTCCTACTAGCTACTATTGACCAGAGTGACTGATTCTAGCCACTCACAGCTATAGCGGCTAAGATCTGTTGGCCATTGTTGACAAAAGTGGCTAGACCTACATAGAGAAAAATGCCTGAATCATTAGTAAATCGGTCAAAAAATAAAAACCTGGTGGGGGTCCCACCATGATCACCATCTGTGCGACCCCGGAAGTGCATGCACCCCAGCTGCCCTACTTGCAATATTGATTTATTATGTATGCTACCACTTGCACAAAATGAAAATATTGAAAGCACATGCAACACGAAGAATAAGAAACAAATAAAGATGCTTTATTTATTGATATCTTGGATCCCCGGTTACAAGTTCATCCCTCTAAGGGATACCCATCATTTTGATATAAATATTTACACAAATATAGAGCAACGATCAGATATATTCCCTGCAAGGGAATGATGCATCTACGTAGGCCTCCTGGTCCCACACACGAAACTGTATGAGGGCTTACAGATGCCTCCTTCTCTAGATCTGGTCCTAGAGGGATCTTTATGCTCCTACTACTTCAATCTGGTCCTGATGATCTGCACCTACATTCATGAAAATAATAAAGCATGCTCAGTAGGATGGGCCACCTCTCTGGATGAGGCCTTTGTTAGCGGATCTGAATACTCATGATACTAATAATGAAATATAAGCATGAACAGAATAAGAAATGCATGATAAGCTAAGGAAATATGGAATAGAAGCATAAATGAAACCAGACCTAAACTATGATCAAGCCATAAATTAAGCAATAATAAAGCTAAGCTAAAAGCAAGAGGAAATAACGCTTATGCCCTAAGATATGCCTATGGGCCACTATCCGAGATAGCGGCCATGATGTGAAGCTCTCCTCCTTGTGGTCCAGGGATTTGTGCACTATCCTCTTTGCCAAAATTGATGTTCAAGGGTCATCGAATGTGTCTCCTACACTGATTGGCGGTTGGGAATGGTGAATCTGACAACTGATGCATGGGCGTAGCTCAACCGAATGGTGCTCCAATGCTCCTCAAAGTGCTGAATATTGGTCCTCCATTTCGATAGGGCTTCACTGCTTAACTCTGAAACTTCATGGATCCTTTGCTTTTCATGGGAGAGTCTATATGTAGACTTCCCTCTCAGATCTAGAACTTTGGCTTCCTGGAGAAGCTTCAGTCCAAGTTGCATGCGACTGACCATCCTGGGTGAGGAGCATCAGTCCCATACTGGCATGGAAGGGGTAGTTAGGAGGAGCTCAAGGAGTTCCTCACCAAAATCCACCTGTTATCCATGCAAAGGTGTAGTCAGACTACGTGATCTGGGCCCGTATTCATGGCCAGACTGTGTGTGACCCTGGCCGCTATCAGGTTTAGTGGCTAGGTGTGGCCATTGTAGTCTTCAATGACTAGGTGTTCTGGCCACTCTTCTTGAGAGCGGCCAAGCCTGGATGGGGTAGAACTACCCTGTTTGAGTGGTTAGGACCACTGCTTGCTCTTGGAGAGATCCAAGAGGGTTCATATGGTTTGTGGATGTGCCCATATGGGTAGTCTCCTAAACATGATGTGTTTTAGGTGTCTATAATTAGTCATAAAAGTGATAAACCTATACTTCTCTCATTTAATTATGGTTCTTTTGCTACATAAGCCACATCCAAAAAAATCATGCAAGAACAATACAAGATCGAGAGAAGCCCATACTTATCTCACTAAATTATTGATATATTTCTACACAAGCCACATCCAAATAAAATCATGCAAGAACAATACAAAATTGAGAGAAGCCCATACTTCTCTCACTCAATTATGGATCTATTGCTACACAAGCCACATCCAAATCATGTAAGAACAATGCAAGATCTAGAGAAGCCCATACTTCTCTCAATCAATTATGGATCTATTGCTACACAAGCCACATCCATCTCTTTGGGTAAACTTACTATTCAACCCTTCATGATTAAATAATAATAATTCCCTCATTGCTTAAATATAGAAACATTCTCAATACATTATTCCATTATTATTTCTTACCATTCCTTATAACATGGGTTTATTACTCTTCTAATAACCCCAACTATAATCCTTATAATTAATAAATTAATATTTACAAATAAACAAACACATTATTTAATCAATATTAATAAAATGAATTCTTCAATATTCTATTAATATTAATTAATCATTTCATCCCTATGACTTAATAAAACTATTAAATAATTACTTAATTGATAAGTTAATATTGATAAATAAGCCAACACATTATTTAATCATTTTTTTTGTACGGTATTAAAAAAGGATTTTTGAAAGGAACCCCAAAAACCTTATTTAAAATAGATGGAGCACTGGGTAGCCAAGGAAGAATCAAGAGGTTCCCCATAAAACTAGCAGGCCTCACAACCCAACACAACTAACCAAAAATACACTTAAAGTTTCTCACCCAAGCCAAGAATTGAAGATCTGCATTCAAAAAATTGATCCAACATTCAACAAGAGAAATACCCAACATCTAAAAAATATCCCACAAATCCAAAATAAAAAACATGCATGCCTAATTAAATGAATAAAATCAGACATAGAAAGGATATTTCTACCCAAACCACCATGGAAGAAGCAAATATAGAAAAAAAGGGATAGCCAACCAAGCCAATTGATGGAAATTTCAAAATTAAACCCTCTAGCCATCCATTAGGAAATTCTAATAGAATCCAAATGTGCAAAGACCTAAATCTAGAATTCCTACACCACATAGCCAACCAACAATAGAGATCCACTATACAGGAAGAAACATATAGGGATAGAATCAATAGGCACAAAGAACATCATCTAGAACCCTACACCATCAAGGGATCCAAGAGAGATCTTCCTGCCCAAGATAGGAAGAAAAAAATTCAAACCAAGGGCACTCCAAATAATACCAGACAACATAAGAACCCACACAAAGAGAACCTCAAGGTTTAGGAAGGTACCCTAAACCAAAATGCAAGTTTTTTAAAGGCCCCTAGAACCTTCAAAACAAGGTTTTTATAGTCTCTTAGAACCATGATAGGGTTTTGGAAGGCTCCCTAAACCTTAGAAATAGGTTTTGAAAGGCACCCAAAACCTTGTACAAATGGATCGGGCCTCTAGTAGAGGACCCTAGGGTTTTGGAAGGATCCCCCAACCTAAAACAATAGGGTTTTGATAGGCTTCCAAAACCATGATAGTATTTTGGAAGGCTCCCTAAACCTTAAAATAGGGTTTTTAAAGGCACCCAAAACCTTGTACAAATGGATCAAACCTCCAGTAGAGGACCATAGGGTTTTGGAAGGCTTCCCCAAGCTAAATAGGGTTTTGAAAGTCTCCCAAAACCTTAAAAAATGGATTAGACCTCAAGAAGAAGACCACAAGGTTTTGGAAGGTTCCCCAAATCAAAAGCAGGCTAGGATCCAAGAGATTTGAAAGAAACTATAAGGTCCCAATCCACAGGGAAAAGATAAGAAAACTAGAAACAAGAAGATTCAAGAGATAATTTCTACTTAGATTTGAGTCTGAGAAAAAATCCTACTGAATAAGCTACAACCTAATTGGCCACCAAAAAGGCCAATATTTTCTAGAAAACTTGCTAAGGCCACATAAAAACACACCACCATCTAGACAAAACTAAAAGTAGGTAAAAGCCACCAAGTGCTCCAACAAAGCAAGCTTCCATAAAATATAGAATAGGAAATAGAGCATCACTAGGGACAACCTCGCTTAACATTTTTGCTCCTCACACCCTCCAACTAAGACCAAATCCCAGTCGAAGAAGCAACAATTGAACTAGATCCCAATAGAAAATCCACAGGAAGGACAAATTTGGGTTTTGAGATAGAACTCGCCCTTCCTACTCCCCAAAGGAAGGAGAAAAAACCATTATTTAATCAATATTAATAAAACAAAAGTATTCAATATTAATTAATAGTTTCATCCCTATGACTTAATAAAACTATTAATTAATTACATAATTAATAAATTAATATTTATAAATAAATCAACATATTATTTAATCAATAATTAATAAAACAAAAGTATTCAATATTAATTAATAGTTTCATATCTATGACTTAATAAAACTATTAATTAATTACATAATTAATAAATTAATATTGATAAATAAACCAACTATGAACATAAAAAACACACCATTTGCAATAATAGTAAAATATTGTATTAAATTTAGGAAAATCCCTTTTGATATAGATTGACCCTTTTAGGGTGCATTTTACAATCAGATGTGCCAAATGGGGGTAATCCCTTTTTATAAAAGAATGATGGTGTATTTGTTCTTCATGCCACAAGCAATTTGGATGGTGGGTTTGTTGTTGTGACCACCAATTGAAGTAGATTTGATTTACACCTTTGTAGTGAGTGAAGCTATGAATCCTACACACATGGAAGCAACAGAAAATGTTAGTAGCACATATAAAAATTATTATAATGAATGTAAATTGAAAATAGAAATATTATTGCATACATAAGTCATTATTTGAACAACATAATAGTAGCATTCTCTCTCTTACCTCCATATTGTTTCATTCATTTATGTCATCCTCTTTTATTTTTTCTTTGCTTTTATCTTCATTCATGCTATCATATTTTATTTTTTCATTTCGTTCATACTACCCTCTTTTTTTTGTTCAGTATCTTCTCGAAAAGTAAATATAATTTTATAACCCTTTTGATTAGGTTTAGGGTTTTGACAGTGGAAATGAGAGGTTAGGATTAAGATTTGATGAAATGTTGAGATTGAGATTTTGATAAGTGGTTAGGATTGCCACATGGTACACTAGGATTGAGGTTTAATGGATGGATGAGATTTAGCATCATATATATTATATATACACATATATAAATAAATATATAAATGTATATATATATGAATAGCTAGGATTTGGTGTCTACAGATGCCCCTTTTTGTATCGCTTTGTGTTGGACACATTGTGGTGTAAAAACCAGAGACACCTCATTTTATGGAATGGAATATTTCCTCGGTGCACAAGAAGATTTTGAAAATTTTGTGGTTTTAGCTTACCCCCTCAATTGGGGAATGGGCGAAGAATGAAACTCACGAGCCAATTGATCGAATGTGGATGATGAAATAGATGTGTGTGATGTATTTAGATGTTAGAAATCATATATCAAGTTGTTGCCTCAAGTTTGGGGTGGTTCTATGCTATCAAAAATTTACCTTTTGGTATCATTGAAATGCAAAAATTATGAAGTAAAATAACTAATCACCCTAGGAGCTCACTGTTCTAGTGAATGTACCAAATTACTTTATGCAAAATGATGAAGTAGAGGAACCAAACACCCTAGGAGCTCGTTGTCCTAGTGATTGTATCAAATTCCTTAAAAATTATGAAGTATAATTTTTCTATGTTTGTAACCCTACGAAGAGGGTGTCAATGACAACCTTGGGAAAATCAGCTTGAACAAAATCTCACTCAAGAAATGAGGGACCCAATTGATTTTGTTTTGATTATGATTAGGGTATATGATGTTATTGGATGCAATAGTGTGTTTATTTGATGATTTTTGAACAAGTGTTTTTATGGTGAGATGCTCATCCTAATGGATTGCATGGATGACCAATATTTGCAACTACCAAGTGACTAGAGTAAATCACTAGATACAAAGTTCACTTGAGATGATGATGTGATATGATTATTTGAATGCATGGTGTTGGTTTGATGGATTTTTACAATGTTTTAGAGTTATTTTTTACTTATTCTTGTGTTTGAGAGTTTGGAGTATGCGTTTTAGAGTGAATAAGAGTGAGAGTGTTTGGCAATGGTGATGGGGGAGTTGGTGCTACAATAAAACACACCCAAACAATAAAATATTGACACAAGTGATTGCAATAAATAAAATATTTTTTGTATTCAACTCCTTTTACAATAATGATCTACCCCAAATTGTAAGGGGTCTTATTACAAAAGAAGTTATCTGTTCGCTTCGTCAAAATACAATAAACACCAAAGGAGTGAAGCTCCTTTGGTAGATCCAATCGAAAGTGGGTGTAAACGTTCTTCATTACTACAAATAGATTTTTGAGTGGGCTTGTGTATCCTTTGTTGGACCACTCCAGCTTCAACAACTATCCAATGATCTGTAACCTACACCTACAATCAAGCAAACAACATAAAAAGAGTCAATAGCATATGAGGGGCCTCCACTATGTGAGGCCCTCTTTAATAACAATGTAGATCTATAAACCCTAGTTACAATTCTTGTGAAATGTATAACAACATACAAAAAATAGTAAACAAATAAATTAGAATGCCTTGCCAATACCTGATTTTGATCTGTGTTCACGAGGGTTTTGCAAGTGTAATCGCACAAAAATATCTTGTTTGATCCTAGCATCGTATCATTCGTTCTCTTCTTCTTTTATTGAAAAGTGAATATCATTTTATAACCCTTTTGATTAGGGTTAGGGTTTTGATGGTGGCAATGAGCAGCTAGGATTAAGATTTGATGAAAAACTGAGATTGAGATTTTGATAAGTGGCTAGGATTGCCACATGGCACACTAGGATTGAGGTTTAATGGATGGATGAGATTTAGCATCTATATTATATATATATGAATAACTAGGATTTGGTGTCTACAAATACCCCTTTTTGTATCACTTTGTGTAGGACACAATGCGATGCAAAAACAAGAGACACCTGGTTTTATGGAATGGACTCTTTCCTCAGTGCACAAGAAGATTTTGAAAATTTTGTGGTTTTAGCTTACCCCCTCAATTGGCGAATGAGTGAAGAATGAAACCCATGAGCCAATTGACCGAATGTGGATGATGAAATGGATGTGTGTGATGTATGTAGATGTTAGAAATCAAATATCAAGTTGGTTACCCCAAGTTTGGGGTGGTTCTGTGTTGTCAAAAATTTACCTTTTGGTATCATTGAAATGCAAAAATGAAGTAAAGGAACCAATCACCCTAGGAGCTCATTGTCCTAGTGACTATATAAAATTCCTTAATGCAAAATGATTAATTAGAGAAACCAATCATCCTAGGAGCTCGTTGTCCTAGTGACTGTATCAAATTCTTTAAAAATTATGAAGTAATATTTTTTGTGTTTGTAACCCCATGAAGAGGGTGTCAATGACAACCTTGGGCAAATTAGCTTGAACATAGTCTCACTCAAGAAATGAGGGACCCAATTGATTTTGTTTCGATGATGATGAGGGGAGATGATGTTGTTGGATGCAATAGTGTGTTGATTTGATGATTTTTGAACAAGTGTCTTTATGGTGAGATGCTCATCCTACCAGATTGTATGGATGACCAATCACTACAACCGCTAGGTGACTAGAGTAAATCACTAGATACAAGGTTCACTTGAGATGATGATGATGTGAGATGATGATTTGAATGCATGGTGTTGATTTGAGGGATTTTTACAATTTTTGAGAGTTATTTTTTGAGGTTTGGAGTGTGCATTTGAGAGTGAAGAAGAGTGAGAGTGTTTGGTGATGGCGATGGAGGGAGTTGGCACTACGATTGGAGTTGGTGGGCAAGTGGTGAAGGTAAGTGGTTCTAGCCTTATCATTTGTTTTTGTAATATTTTTAATTTTTTTTTTGGAGTTGGCGATGTATATGTGGATGATGATATGAATGCATACTGAAATGATGTATGTGGATGAACTGTATGTAAATGATCATTCATAGAAGTTTTAGACTCTTGCTTTGACCAACTTTATCTTTATAGCCTAATCAGGGGCACCAATATATAATGGTAAACATATGAAGTTGACCTAAGATGCAATGGTAATATGGGATGGAAATCTAGGATTGTTTTCAAAAGACTCAAACATCCTAGTGACCTCAAGCAAACTGATCTCCCAAATCTAAATTTCTCAAGGACCAAATGTGTGTGCAATGAAAGTTCATTTACCAATCATGAGCATGGTAATGACTCAAGCCAATTGAGAACCAATGTGTGTGTGAATGGTGAGTTCATTTACCTATCTTGAGTAAAGTGAGATTAATCTAGTCAAGAAGAGAACCAAAAAGCTAGCTTATCCTTATGTGTGGTCAGAGGTCTCTTCAAGAGAGATGTGTCACCATGCATGAGCGTACTCCACTACTAGTCAAGCATCTATAGCCCCGATGGAGATTAGCTCCATAGTCCAATGATATGATCTCTAAGATTTGGGAAATCAGACTACATAACCATCTGGATGGAAGTGTAATCCTATCCTTACTACTTGGGGACCTATTTTATGGTTTGTAAAAGAGTTAAAGCTTTGGGGAATCATATTCTCAACCGAGGTGTGATGAGAATTTTACCCTATCCTTACTACTCACTCTTTTATTTTGAAGTGTTGTAAGTGGTGAAAACCATTGTTTTCATTGTTATTTTGGACTATGTGCATGATGGGATGAGCAAGAAAACTTTTCACTTTCAAATTTCAACCTAATGATGGTGTCATCCCTCTTTGATGCAAGATGTCATTAATACATGTGAAATATGTTTTGGTTCAAAATTGGTAAAGTCAATTCCCAAAACTCAAGATTTTCTTAGTGGAGAAGTGTGTTTTGGTCCAAGTCAAAACTTGATGTTCGATTGAGGTTGCTTGAAACACTAGGAATGGTTGAGTGATTGAAAACAAGTAAGGTGCTAAGGTGTTTTTATTGCAATTTTTTCTCTTTTTTTTTTTTTTTTATGGATGGAAAAATGGAACTAATGCTCGATGGATGGCAATATGGAACTAATGCTAGACTAAAAGTACCCCTGATTAAGGCAACAAGACTCATTAGACTAACAATTATCCAAACTGACCTGAATGATAATTAACATGATAGGTGTCATGAATGGATGCAAATGGCATGAATGCAATGAAAGTGAAATGTGTGAATGGATGCAATATGAGTGATGATGATTTTGATTTTTTTTTTATTTTTATATTTACATATTTTATATGATTGTTAGGTGGCCAAGGTGGTGGTGGTGGCTCACCAGTTGGCTCAGCTCACTCCCTTGGGAGGAGCAAATGAAATATGGGATGATGGATAGGGAACATGTTAAGGTAGAACTCATCTTATTTAGTGAATGGTGTAATTAGGATTGATTCTTCTTTGGATTCATCTGAGGCTATCGACATGATATCATATTCCTCATACAATTCATCCTCAAAATCATCATTATCATTATCCTCCTCTTCTTCACTATCCCCTTTAGGATCTATAGTGAGTCATTGAAAGGCTTGTTCAAAAGAGGAAGTGGAAGATTATGGACTATATCCCAGGCCAAAATGGTCATGCATTTCTTGATACTGAGGTTCAATGATATCATGCATGCCCTGTTCATGTCATCCTAACCCATATCCTTACCAGTTAACCCGATGAAAATATCATGATGGGAAATTAGGGTTGGACATGTGCTCAATATTGGCACAGGATGGCTACCTAGGTTCATCTAGGGGAAGTGGATCGAATGATGAATCGACCCCCTCATATACGAAATTGACTCTATTTGGTAATGAACCCATGTTGTAAACCACTCCTATAGATAGAGGTGGGTCGCATGGGTGATCATAGTCCCTAATAGTTTCAATGTTAAGCGGTGTGATTGCAACATCTTGAACCACATACTCACCAATGCTAGGACTAGCGAGGTGAACTGCAACTTGTGTGGGTGATGATGTGGATGGATTGGATATGGAAGTGTGGGGCTCAAGGGTGACCTATGGCTCAAATGAGGGAAAATATGTATGTTGGGATGGCATCTCATGATCTATCAGATCAACTTGTGAGATGTTGGTTGGTTGAGGTAAAGGGGGGTTTGGTTGAGCAATTTGATTAATGACTAGGGATTCAAGCTTGGATGAGGTGACGATAGGTGCTTGTGAAGTTGGTTGTGTGGATGATGATGGATGAGTGATAATGAGTGATGCGTATGATGTGGAGGCATGTCCCCCTTGTGTGGATGTTTGAGGTGATGATTGGATCTGACCACATGTACATGGTGTCGATTGTGATGAAGGTTGAGATGTGGAAATAATGTGATGAGATGTTGAAGTGGAGGTCTGATTTGGATCAGTGATAGGGAGTTCTTCTAGAATAGGTGCTTTGGATGAGCTATTGTGCTATGTGGTGGATGGTGTGGTTGATGGAATTAAGGATAGATGGGTGGATGGAAGTGAAGGCTCATAGGGGTTGGAAATGAAGTTGTAGTATTTGAATGGTTCAATGTTTATGGGTATACAGTGTATTTATCCCTCATGCACGTACTTCAAACATTGATGTAATATTGAGGGAACACATTTCATCTCCCTGATCTAGGGGTGCCCAAGGAGTATGTTATAGGCCATGGCCCCCTCTAGGATATGAAACATGGTATGTAACGTCTTGACCCCCACTTGTATGGGTAAAACAATAGTGCCAACTATAGAGCATAAAGCATCATTAAATGCCCGCAATGTGAAGGTGGATTTGGTGATGTGGGAAGATGGAAGATTGAGATGGTGGAGTGCTGAAGTGGTGATGATGTTAATTGATGAGCCAGTGTCAATTAGTACTCATTTGAAAGGCTTCTAATCAACCTGAGCCATGATATGCAGTGGAGGATCTAGTGATTCTGATGATATTGACTTGATTTCAAAATCATAGAATACAATCGAAGGCTCCATGCATGTTCGGATACTCCCCATGAAATTGTTGAAGGTATTAGAGTCTTGAGTCTGAAGTTTAATGGATTTCAAGATCTCCATCAATGCCTCACGATGTGGAGGAGATTGTTGTATAAGCTCATAAATTGATAGTTTGGTTGAAGCCATTTTTAGACTATTTGTCAATCGACTACTTAGTGTAATGATTGGTCTTGGTGGATGACTTGGAAGATGAATGGGTTGAGATGGATGACTTGGAAGATGAATGGGTTGAGGTGGATTAATAGGATTTGGTTGTGGATACACACTTTTTGGTGGTGCCATAGGATATTGCACTACTTGGGGTTGTTCATTTAGTTGTTGTTGATGATTCATGCTTCTCTGACCTTGGGTTACTACATGAATAGCACCCACAAAACCTTGGTATTGTTGTACATGGTTGACTTGGTTAGGGGGAGTTATAGTAGTTGATCCCCCCATTGCCTGTTGTGTCTCCTCATGATGAGGAAGTGGTGTCTGGTAAATACCAAGATTTTGGTTTTGTTGTGCCAAGGGGTTATCCATATTAATGGCCCCTAGGTCTAATAGATCTTGCACAATGTCTTTAAATGTAAAGCAATTATTAATGTCGTGGCCCTTCTATCGATGAAAGGGATAAAAAAAATGCTCCTTATAGCCCTTGCCACGTGGTTTAGTTGGATCTTCTAGTTTGACTTCTGGCAAGGTAATTGTGTGTGTATCATACAACCTTCGAAATATGGATGAATATGATTCGGGCAATGGCATGTAGTTGTGAGGTTGTCAAATGAACTATCGATGTTGATTATTATCTACAGTTGGCACTAGGTTTTGCAACTATTGTGGGGGTAGAACCACTTGATATGTCATTTATTGTGGTTGTTGTTGCGATGGTGATTGTTGAATATGGACTTGAGATTGTTGAGTCTGCATCGTTGGTTGACTCAAGACCACTTGGTTAACTTGACTAGGTTTAGTTTGGCCATTATAATTTCCTTTGTTTTGGCCCTTGTTCTACCATTATTTTTTCTTAGGCTTGATCTTGCCCTCTTGAATATTGATTTCCTCAATGACTTGAGCTTGGGCGAGAGCTTCATCAAATGTTCTGTATTGTTGTAATTGTAGTAACAAGGAGATAGGTTTTAAACAACTCCTTGTGAACATTCGTGTTAGTTCTTCCATGGGGAGGGTGAATGGAAATTTGGTAATTACTACCCTCCAATGGTTTCCAAAGTCATAAACCGACTCTTCTTCAAATTTTCATAGATTATACAAGTCGGTTAATGTGGTTTTCTTTCTAACATTTAGGGAGAACCTCTCTAAGAATTGGTCTACCAGTTGTTCGAATGTATATATGTTGTGGTGTGGTAAATGATTATACCATTCTAAGGCATCCCCCCAAATGTCTGAGGAAATATTCAGAGCATTAAGGCATCATTCTCTTGAATCCTGAAACATGCATGGATAAATGCACTTATATGCTCTCTAGGATCCTCAACCCCTTTAAATTTTTCAAACTTTGATAGTGTAAAATTGGTAGGGTATGGTGGTGATGGTACTGAAGGATGAATCGAGTGATTGACCAATTATCTTAAGGTGGGTTTCTGGTACATCATACCAGGTGTGTGCATCATCAAGCTATCAATTTTTTTTGTAAAGATTGAATTTTGGGATCTTCCACTTGTGTTTGGAAGCTTTGGTTTGCATGATGAGTGTAGGTGGGTGGTGTATGTTGTGTGATGAATTACTGAGATGAAATTAGATTCTGGTTGGCTAATGGGTTGATGGTAGTGGGTATGTGATGGTGTTGGATGTTCTGTTGGAATTGATTATGGAATGATTGATGTTGAGGAGGTAGAGGTTGATGATGTGGAGTTTTGGGAATTTGGGTATTTTGGGTAGTTGTGATGGCATTGATGTGGTTGAATGGAAGGGTAGGTATAGTGATCATAGGTGGTTGTGATACCCAAGATTGATTGGGAGTGAAAAAGGTATTTTGGGTGGGGATGGGTTGATGGTTGAAATCTACCACTTACGACTGTTATTGTGAGAAAGGATGGGTATTTTGATTGGTATTACCAACAAGCAATTGGTTTAAATGTTGCCATGCTTGTTGTATAGTAGTTGTAGATGTTGATTGAATGGTTGTATGGGAGGTAGAGGTTGGTATGTTGTGAGCATTAGTGACATGGGTTGAAGTTGGTGGAGGGTAAGTTGTGAAGGGAATCACAACCAAATGAGGAATATTATGTTGGGTTGAATCAACAAACCTAGATGATGTGAATGGAATGGTTGATGGTATCTATGAAGCAATGTTAGCTTGTGCTTCATAGAGTGGGTTGGAATGAATGGTGGTATAGTTATATGGGAGAGAAGTGCATTGGCTAAATGATGATGGAAGAGTTTGATGTGGAGGTGTAGATGTGGCCTCAAAGAGAGGGTTGGTGATAACTTGGTTAAAGTTTTTAGGGTATGAATGAGAGGGTTCCTACTAAAAAGTAGGAATAGATCAGGGTGGAATGGTAAGAGGTTCCAGAATTAGATTGGTTGAGCTCAAATAGACTCTGATAGTGTTAGGATCTATATAGGTGATGCGGTGGTTAGAAGGTGTGGATGGTTTAGTTTTAGGGATGGAGGTGTGGATTACCCTCTACATCATATCTATATCTAAAGTGGATGCTATGTGTGAGGGTCCAGTGGATAGGTCAAGATGTGTTGTCTATGACACATTGGTTGGGTTAGCCATGAAAGTAGTTAGGGTAGGAATGGAATTCTCCATGGATGATGGTGGTTGGTTGATGGGTATCTGACTCATAGCTCTGGCTTGATTACGGGTCAATACCATAAGCTAGAGGTAAGTTGGTATGGCAAATGAAAGGGTGTGTGTGTGAAAAATGTAGTGGAAATGAAAATGAACAACACACAAATCACTCAAGCAAACAAGTATTTTCTATCTTTGCAATTTTTATTTTTATTTTTTTGTGTTTTGATGTAAAAACCTAAGCCTAGAAAAACTATGCAAGGTGGATGATGGAATGCAACTAAGAAGGTGTGTTCAAACCCACCATTCTGACAAAGGATGAATCACAAATGACTGAAAATAGCTTCCTAGGTGGAGGATTGGTGCAGGGTGTAACCTAGCAAATAACCCTTGAAAGGGGTCATGCTATCTAATATTTTGCTATCGGTATACCCATGATTTTGCTTAACCCACGTGTTTAGGATGTGAACAAGAACAACAGTTGCATCCACTAATTATTTGGAAAGCCCCATGGTAAAAGGGCTTGCTAATCCTTCCCACTCTGAGCACACCCAAAAGTAGGGGACCTTTTGGTGATGAAATCTAGAAAGCCACTCGCTTGGGGCTACTATGGTGTCTAGGGGAAAGCCAGTGGAAGGAGATGAATTCCAACGTCACCGATCTCAATTGGGGGTTGGTGATGAAATCCAACCTTACCAATGTTTATATGATATGTGCAGGTGTGTGATGTTCTTTTTAAGGTTCTATTTTCTAGGGTTTTTGAACAATAAAGTGCAAAAATTATCCTAGAATGCAACTACCATGCAATTCAAATTTTTTGCCTATGGATGCAATTAGAATCATTCAGAAGCAAACAACACATCAAAGCAAGGTAGATTTGGAACCCTAATGCAATCTAAAATGTACTTTTGAATGCAGATTTTTAAAATGCAACTAATATGATTTTTAAGATGCAGATTTTTAAAATGCAACTAATATGATTTTTAAGATGTATATTTTTAAAATGCAACTAATATGATTTTTAAAATACAAATTTTAAAATGCAACTAATATGATTTTTAAAATGCAACTAATATGATTTTTAAGATGCAAATTTTTTAAAATGCAACTAATATGATTTTTAAAATGCGGATTTTTTTAAATGCAACTAATATGATTTTTAAGATGCAAATTTTTAAAATGCAACTAATATGATTTTTTAAAATGCAACTAATATGGTTTTTAAAATGCAACTAATATGGTTTTTAAAATGCAACTAATATGATTTTTAAGATGTAAAATTTTTGTAGACACCTTATCCTAGCCACTTTTCCTTCATCCTGGTCATTCTACCACCCACTTGTCCACCATCACCCTTTTCTCACCATTCAATTGGCAATTTCATACCTTTCCTGCCATTCAATGGCCCACTTTAACCATTTTCCATCATTTTCGACCCCTATTTGACTTATTTATATTTATTTTACATTATTTATATTTAAATATAATATTTTATATTATATTTATTATAAAGTATATATTTATAAGCCAAATTAACCTCAGTCGCCCGATCCGATCTAATCTCAGTTGTCCATATTTCTTAATCTATGTCACACCTAAAGTTTAATATCAGCCTTTGGATCCACTTTAATATTAACCACATGATCAAAAGTGTTAAGCTAAAACCCTAGGTTTGATAATAAATAGGAGCATTCTCAATGCTCAAAGCCCTTAATCTAAAGGAACCTTGGTATTTTGAAGCTTTAGATGCTCGACTGTACTTGTGAGATCTAACCATACCTAAAGTCAGTTTCTTGTGAGTAGATTGTGCCCTAGCCTAGTTTACCCCAAAAAACCTAGTCTACCCTAGGATTTCTCCATTCCATCCATATTCATAGCTCATATCCACTACCGTCATCATCTTTCATCCATCGAGTTCTTTGCAATCCCATGATCTACTTATGTAGATCAAACCCTAATCCACAGGCACTCTTGAAGACTTGCTTCATACCACAGGTGTTGTAGAGTGCCTACTATATTCTGCAGGCACCACACAAAGCCTATTGTCACCATATAAGCCAATCAAAGCCTACTACGCAAGATCACCAGGTGTCGTCAGGGCACCCTACCATCAATATACAATGGAGTAACAGGATAACATCATTAACAACAAATTAAGTATTGTATGCATTTTTATTTGATGTTATTTTATTATTTACATTTGGTTTATGTAGATCTAGGATTTTTAGTTTGAATTTCTAAGGGTTCACACCGTGGAATCCTCATTTTTGTTTATTGACTACTTTATGTTTTCTATATGTGCAAGATCAAATAGCATTAGTCAAGAGGATTTGAGTAGCTGTTGAAGCTAGAGTGGCCCGATTACGGATAACCAGAAGCCCACTCAATCTGTTGGAAGTAAGATACACTGAAGGCACTACATCATTTTTAGCTAGGTTTTCGAAGAATCTTAGCATCTGCAATTGTTGTATCAAAATAATTTTGTTGAACTAATCAATTGTAACAAATGAGTTTCTCAGCTTCCCCCCATTTATTGAATAAAATCATCTTTTGTGTAATTAATTGTTCATTATGAGTTATTTATTTTCATATTGGCTTTAGTGTCATATTTTTGCTTCACAAATGGTGATCACGATGGTACCCCACAAGGGTTTTACTTTTTGATGTATTTTGTTGTACTAACTTTATTTTGTTGTTTCATTTCACAAGGTTTTTTGGAGTGTAAAACCAACTGAAATTGTCGATTAGGGTTTTTGGAAAGTCTTATGATAGTTGCAGAAGGTGCATAGGTTCTATGTGGAACTTTTTGATCCTCACAAGCACTTTGTTGCACCTAAGTTATTTTGAGTAGAGCTTAGGTTTTTGGGTAAGCCCTATAACCATTCTATTTTAGTTTCTATTTTTACATATTTTATTATTTCACTATTCTGTTTTTAGATTTTAAGCTTAAAACGAACACACCTTAACAAATATGGAAAATAGATCATTTTAGATTGCATCTGGGGCATCTGTGCATTCATTCTTCACATATTTTGAGTTTTCTATTTTAAAAAGAATTGCAAATTCAAATAATTCTTGCATATTTTTGTTTGCATTTGAAAGTAAAAATCATCAATTAGAATTTGCATCTTAGGAGTTAAGGGTTTCTTATTTTACTTATCTAAGTAGGAACAATACTTAAATGCAAAATTTACTCCTACCCTTGGGTGACTCCTTTGGAATAAAGGTGTACAAACCCTCCAGTTGCCATTTAGGCAGGGGATTTTAAGTGGTGTACTTCACACTTTTTAGAAGAAATTTGCATTTATGTGTTGGATTCTAATTTATAATGGTGAAATATGTTACCTTTAATATTGTTTGTCAATAATAAAAAATAGAAAATTTTAAAATAAATCACACACAACATGTTTCACTTTAAATAGTAGTGCCTGGATTTCATCACCAACCATTGCTTGAGATTTGGTGTAGTCATTTCCATCCACCAATATCTGCCATTAGACACCTTAGGACTACCCCCAAGTAAACTTGTTGGATTTCATCACCAAAAAGAATCTCGATGTCCCATACAACCATAGTTTTTATCTTTATTTTTCATCAAGCAAGATTAGGATACATAAAACACACCAAACTATCATGTTTAAAAGGAATTTACACTAAAAAGAGATAATCAATGAACAAGGTAAGCCACACAAGGTGAAACTTATTGTTTATTGTTTTATTTATTTTTAAATTCTTTATCTCTATTTTTTGTTTTAGAGATTTAATTTGACAGTCCTAGAATTGCATTTTGATTTAATCACTTTATGGTTCTAACTCAAAATTAAACAAAGGTATTAAGTCAAAATAATTTAATGGAAAATACAACAAACATACCCACTACTTTAGTAGCCAACCCCTCAAATTCTATCCATCCAAATTGACATGGAAAAGGTAGAGGCCATATACAAGTCTTCTAACTATGTCCTTGAACCCATTAGCTAAGAACATGTTGAGAAATCAAAATTGGCTACATCTTGTCCATTCAACCCCACCTGAGGGTATCCTAATTCTACTTACGAATATGGTATACCATGTTCCCTTAATCCATCCCAATAAAACCCAAGTGTTTTTAACACTTCTCCTCCATTTGGTTATACCAAATTCCATTCCAATCCTTTGTATGAGGAGTATGTTAATGTTGCCTCATAGGTACCAACCACCCAAGTTGCCACATCAAGTGAAACTTACCCCATGCCCAATTCCTCCAATACATCCACATTCATACCTTCATATTCTAATATATCCATGGCCTTGTCAATTTATTCTATGTCTGAACAAGAACTTCATGACATATTGGGTCTCATGAACAAATTGCTTTTACAGCATCAAAAAGCTAAACAACAAGTTCATGTAAATCCTACGCTTCATGTAGTCTCAACCAAACCAACCATGGCCAACCAAAATTCCACTTGGGTACCCCAATATTTGGTGGTTTCCATCCCCAATCCACCTTCAGTTCAAAATCCAACCTCTCCAAACATAATTTCTTCTAGCCAACCAAACCAATTCTTCCAAAATATTCCTCCTCATTAGTCTTATCCTTATTTCAACCATCAATATTCCCCCCATAAATATCAAAATAACCAAGTCCATCAAAACCATCTAATCACTCCCTAAAAATTTTCTTCTAGTCCATCTCCAAATCATTAGGTTATCCAAGGCTTCCACATTCCTAGGGAAGAACCTAGGATTCAGGCCATGCAAAAATAAATAGATAAATTAATTCAAAACACTCCTAGCATGTCAAGCCAAAGACCAAATTTAATCCAACTAATCCATCAACCAATCCATCATTCGGTATCATCACCACCATATCCGACATATTTTACACTACCAAAGTTCGATAAATTTAGGGGAACCGACGACCCTAAGGACCATGTTAGCTCATTTATTCACGCATGCTTTTGGATTAAAATCGATAACGCTCTCATGCTCTAAAAATTTACTCAAAAATTAGGAGGAGACACCATAGAGTGGTTTAATTAGCTCCCAAATCATAGTATTTATATTTTTACTCAACTGATTGACCTATTATTTTAGTGTTTCATCCTAAAAATCAAAAATAAGGTTTCATTATCAGATGTGTGCACCTTAAGACAATGGGATGATGAGCCTATCTATGAATTTGGAAACTATTGGAGAGCAGTCGTTACCAAATTTCCATTCTCCCTCCCAATGTATTAAATCATCAAATTATTTACCAAGAGCTTCTTAAAACCCATCTCTTGTATGCTTCAGTTTCAAACCTATCATTCATTTGAAGAAGCCTTAGCACAAACTAGCATCATTGAGGAGATAAAAATCCAAGAAGGCGTAATTAAGCCTAAAAATAAAGAATGACAGAATAAGGGCCAATATAAAAACAACCAGTTAGGCAAAAATAAGTCATCATAAGCCTCTTTGGCTAGTCCATCAATCAAGTAAACCAAGTGGTGATGAGCCAGCCCATAATGGCTCAACCACTTGTGCAAAAACCATAATAAATTTCTTATCATGCGGTCCCCTCAATAACTCAAGCACCCACAGTGTAAAACACAGTGCCAACCATGGAAAATCCCTCCCGTCGACAATACACTCAACCCCAAGACCAATACACTCCTCTAATAGAGTCATATTCTACCCTCTTCGAAAGGTTGTATGAAACAAACAAGCTAGATTTAGCTAAACTCAAGCCCGATGACCCTACCAAACATCACAGGAATTATAAGGAACATATATTTTTCCCATACCATAGGCAAAATGGTCATGATATCAACACTTGCAACATTTTCAAGAACATCATTCAAGATCTCATAGAATTTGGGGTCATGAAGGTGGATAACCCCTTAGCTCCACAAAATCATAACTTGGGAAATTTTCAAACACCTCTTCCCAATCATGAAAATGCCCAAACTAATGTAGGAGGTAATAATCATCACACACCTCCTAACCAAGTTAATCATGTCCAACATTACCAAAATTTTGTAGGAGCAGTCCATGTGGTCACTAGAGGTCAAAGTCAAAATCAACAAAATGCCCAACAAAAAAAATCTATCACAACCTTCAAATCCATCACCCATTCAAACCTCTCCACATCCATACTTACAAATTTATCTTTCTAGCCCACCCAATCAGCCCATACATCATCCTCTAAGGCTAGTGGTATCCCTAAGCAACCGGTTAACTACAAGTTTGAAAATGTCTTCAACCAAATTATCCATATATGAGCTCATCCAAAAATCTCCTAGGCATAGAGAAACCCTAATGGAAATTCTTAAAGATATTGAGTTCAAATCTTAAGAATATAATACCTTCAATAATTTTGTAGGGAGTGTTAGAACATGCATGGATCCATCCATCACCTTCTATGACTTTAAAATAAAATCAGTTTCCTCAAAATCCGTAGATCCTCCATTGCATATCATGGTATTTATAGACAAAAATCCATTTAAGAGAGTTTTAATTGATACTGGCTCATCCATAAACATTATCACTACTGCTACCCTTAGTCACCTCAACCTTCCACCTTCCCATATTTCCAAGTCCTCATTCACCCTCAAAGCATTTAACGATGCTTTGTGTACCATAGTTGGCACTGTTGTTTTCCTCATTGAAGTAGGGGTCAGAATGTTGCATACTATGTTCCACATATTGGAAAGGGCCATGGCATACAATGTACTCCTTGGTAGACCTTGGATGAGGGAGATGAAATGTGTTCCATTAATTCTACACCAATGCTTGAAAGACATTCATGATGGTCAAGTCCATTGCATCCCAGCAAATGTAGAACCTTTCAAGTATTGTAATTTCATTTCAAACCTCTATGAATCCATGTTGCCTTCCAACCACCTATTCGTATCCCCATCATCTTCAAATACATACACTTCATCCTCTAATCCATCCATATCTTCTTCCAAAGATCTTATTTTTTAGGAGTTACCCATCACCAAACCCCCTCAATCATCCATTTCTTCTTGTACATGTGGTCAAAGTCAACCCACTTTCACCACATCATCCACCTCAACCACTCCTTCTACAACCATTTCTTCTTTATCATCATTGCCTCATCCACATTCTTCTAATTCCAAGCCATCATCCAATATTTCTCCATCAGTCGATGTTTCACAAGTCAAACTTTTAGATTGTGAAATATTCAACTCCCTGCCACCTTCCACGACCCCCTCCAATCCTAAGCCATCTATTTCCACATCATCCACCACCTCATCCCAAGTTGAGTTCCACATCACTAGTCTTGGTATTGGTGAATACGTGGTCCAAGATGTTACCATTACCCCTCTTGCCATCCCCAAAACCAAGGGTTTTTATCACCCACATGACCCTCCTTTAACCATAGGTGTTGTTTATGATATGAGCTCCACTACTAATAGTATTAACTTTGTTTATGGAGGGATTGATTCCTCAATTGAGGCAAATCCACCTAAAGAACCAAAAGAACCAAGACGTGCTAACATATAAAACATGACGGGATTTCCATCTCATTACTTCCATATAGTCAATTTGCAAGGTCAAGGTCTAGGTAACCATGAACAAGGGATACATGACATAGTTGATTTCCCATATAGAGGAGCACATGATCATTCAGGCTTGGGATATACCCTGCTTTCCTCAACCACTTCCCTTGAGCAAGCCTTCCAAAAGCTTAGCCTCAATGAAGAAGACAAATCCCCTCTTCAATTATCCTCAAATACTTCTCTTGAACATGCTCTTCATGATCTTAGCTTCAATGAGTAAGAAGAACCCCTCAATTTTTCCTACTTGCTTCCATATTCTTATGATGAAATTTATGAAGAGTATGAACTTATTTCCAACACTTCTGATGATTCTAAAGAGGAGTCTCAGCCCATTATTCGCCTTACCCAATAGGATGAGTTTTACCTCAGACTATTTCCCATCAATCAGCCCATATTTCACTTACGTCTTCCATAACAACAAGCTGACCCACATAGTGAAGCACCCCCACTTGAGTCCCATTGATGCATTCAACCAAGCCAAAGTTTGTAACATATGTACATAAATAAAAATTCAAAAAAAAAATTAATAAAAAATAAAAATAAAAAAAATTCAAAACAAAACAAAACAAACTCTTTCTTTGCATGTACATTGCATTTAATTTCATGTTTTGTTGCTGCTATCCAGGATTAACAAGACTCATCAATGGTTCCAATCCAACAATTCTACCCATCCATTCTTCTAATCCATATCTTCTTCTACTAAGTTAGTATGAATCCTATTGACTTATTCACCCCACTCCACAATCCATACAATCCGGCTAAGGCAATTCCAATTGACATAAGCCTTGTTGACATGGAATGGATTTCTTCCCCACCCTCATTTTTAGATTTTATCTTATTTGATGAATTGTTAAGGGCTTATACCAGCTACATTCCTCCTTTCCCTCCACCTTCACCTCCATATTCTATCGAGAATCTTGAGGTCTTTTAGGTAGAGTTAGAAATAAACAAGAAGAGTTGGATGACATATTAGAAGACATTCACATGATCCCAACATCACATCAACTTGAGGAAGATTCACATATGTCTATTGAAGATACCATCGCAGTGAACCTTAGTTCTGATCCTAACAATCCCCAAATTATCAAGCTTGTAAAAATCCTGTCATCCGATGAACGAGAGAAATTCATTGCTCTCCTAAATAAGAAAAATATGTGTTTGCATGGTCCTATAAGGATATAACTGGTCTTGAACCTAGTCTTGTGGTCCACAACCTCACCTTACATCCCGATGCAAAATCGATCAAACAAAAGCTTAGAAGGATACATCCTACCATGGCCCTCATAGTCAAGGAAGAGCTTCAAAAACTTCTAGATGTCACTTTCATTGTTCCTATTGACTATCATGAGTGGCTTTCAAACATGGTACCCATTTAGAAGCCTAATGGGTTGATATGCATTTGCACTAATTTTCAAAATATTAATAAGGTGTGTCCTAAGTATGATTTAGAGGGAGTGGAGGAGCCCAAACCACTTAATGTTATCCATTTGAAGGTATATTTTATTGTTAATATGATGTTTATATGTATATATATAAATGGCTAAAAAAAACAAAAAAATAAAAAAAACAAACAAAAACAGATAATTCACATAGGCATGTTCACATTGCATTTATACATACTACATACACAAAGAAGAAAAAGTTCATATTTGCATTCATTCCACATGCACTCCACTACATTTTACATCTCATAGGCATTTCACTACATTACTTCATTTTGCAAACTACATTCATACCATCCCATGTTTAATGATATTTTATAGTAGTGATGATATGGCCAAATAAAAGAGTCCAATTTCCATAATTGGGGGTACCAATTTTTAGAATTTATGCAATTTTCTCCAATATCATAAGCCAAAAATCCCATTTGTCAAAAGTCATAAACCCCATATTTTCAGTCACTCAGCCATTACTAGTGTGTCTAGCAACCTCCAAAAAGATGTCCAAATTATTTTAGTACCAAAAAAACACTTTTTCACATTAATAAAATCTTTAGCATTATAAACTGACTCCAAAAACAATCTTGCACCAACCACACTTCTTCACATATTAAAAGCATTTTGAGTCAAATAGGTATAACACCATACTTGGATGGCACCTTTAAGTGAAAAGGGTATTCCTTACTTGTCCTATCATGCAACATAGTCCAAAATAAAAAATAGTGGTTCTTACCACTACCATAGTTACTTTTCCAAATATTAACATAGAGTAGTAAGGATAGGGTCAAATTCTCATCACACTTCAGTTGAGAATATGATTCCCCAAAGCTCTAAAATAATTCAATTCACACACCACAAATCCCTAAAGTTGTAAGGATCATACTACATTTCCCCTTAGAAGGTTAGGTAGTCATCCCCAAGGCCTAAAGATAAAAAACCCTTGGACTATGGACTGAGTCTCCACTGAAGCTATAGACTCTTAAATGGCAGTGGAGTAAGCTCATGTAGGATGACATGTCTCTCTTTCAAAAAGGAAGACCTCTTACTGCACATACTGATAAGCTAGCTTCTTGGTCTTCTCCATAATAGGTCATGCCTAATTTACTCATAATGGATTAATGAACTTCATGTGCACACACACTGATTCTTGATTGCCTAGGACCATTGTCATGTTCAAGATTTGGTAAATGAACTTCACTCTCACACACATTGGTCCTAAATAATGTTAGACAACCTTTGGTGAGTTTGGTTGATAATACTAGTAAGTTTGAGTCTCTAAAAATCCTACAGTATTCCATATCAACATCCATATCTTCTTCCATATCAACATCCATGTCTTCATCATGGATCAACCCGCATAATGCCACCATGTTTTGTACCCCTGATTGCAAAACAATGAACAAAAATGGCCAACAAAATTTTGAACTATAAATGATCATGCAAACATCATGCATACCTCTCATATAGTTTGCATTCACTATTCATATACATACCACTTAGCTTGCATGAATCATCCATATAAGAATTACGCAAACACATCCTGATTAGCTTGCATTAATCATCCATAATACATGCATAGAACATTTTCATAAAACATGCATTGCATACACATAAAATATAACACAAACATAAAAGCCATGTATATACATATATAAAATATCACATGTACAATGAATGCCAAAAATGCTACAATGGATTACCAAGGCTCGTATACAAAAAAGTGCATCTAAGCACTAAGCTAATGTCCATGAGAGGACCCCTGAGACCTAGTAGGAGCCCTAGACCTAGAAATATACCTAGATTCAGTATGTCTCGATGAATTTATCATAGAGGATGATAGAGGATTTGAAAAAGCAATGTGATGAGTCATGCACAACTCCTCTAAATAATGTGCATATGTATCACTAGCCTATAGTCACCGTAGGTCAATCCGATGTCGATGCTCTCTTGCCAAGATCTCTTCTTGGAGCCTCATGACCATATATTGATCACCCACATTAGCCTTACCTATTAGCTGCTCTACCTCCATCCAGACTATGGTAGACCACAACCCAGCTATGACCCCATCTTGCTCAGCTAGATCCTCCTTATAATCCTCCATCATAATATCTCGCCCCTCATGAAACAACTCCATCTTAGCCTGTAACCCATCTATGATCCCATCCCGCTCAGTCAAAGCCTCTGTATGAACCTCCATTGCAGTCTCTCGCTCCTCATGAAGCTAATCCATCTCAGCTCATAGCCTATCCACCTCAGAGATCTTGTCCATATCCTCATTATCCCCCCTCATCCTCCACCTTGGGAGTCTATTGTGATGCTCCCATTGATCTCCTCTAACCCATCGAACTGTGAGACCTCATCCTCTTTGAAGTCATCCTTGACTTCGTAGTTGTCGCATCACCACCCATCACCACCTTTGGCACCCATATCAGTTGGGTACCAAACCATGTTGCATACTTAGGAGTCACTCCTACATCATCTACATCTAGTACCTCCAACTCCTCCTCATCCTCTATTTGTACCATCCATGGCTCGATACATGGAAGCCCCACCTCATCCCACCAATTTTGATATAGCACTGGCTCATCAGGCACACCCTGAAGTAAGCCAAACTGCAAAACACCCATGAGTATTGAAAGTACTCCACATCATCATCTCTCCTCCCAACCAACCACTATGCTTGCCTCACCTATCGTAGTTGCTCCTCATCACCCTCCCACATGGCTCCCTACCATGGTCTCCATATCACCTAAGCCAAAGTCAACTCTGTCCACATATCCCTATAACACTAGCTGGTATGCTCCTCCTAACTTGGTTGTACCTCCTCCACCACTTCCCATATCCTAGCATAGGGCTCGCCCATCTGCCATGTTTGAAAAGGTAACCCCTCTGTTTGAGCTACACTAAAATGCTCCCACACCCAAAAATGAATAAGGAAGCTACATCCAATCCCGTTATTACCTCTCCATGTAATCTCATATAGCTCCTGGTATAACTGTACCAATAAAGTAGGAGCCCATGCATATGCTCTTGAATTTGTGAGTAAATCACTCACCAATCCCAATAGGTTCCAAGGGAACCTACACCCCACGCTATTGGGAAGCATTATGTTCACTAACATGAACATGATCAAGTCTAGGAGTGCATCCAACTCCTTAGCCTTGTACATGGACAAATAACAAATCCCCCCATCCCCCATCCTCACCTCCCGCTATCACTCTCCGAACATCTTCATCATATCTACCTTCTTATCATGCCCAACTGTCACCTTCAAAACTTCTACTGGCACCTTGAGGATGTGATATACATCCTCAAGTATGACAATAGCCTCCCTTGTTGGAAGCTAAAAGGTCCCCCTATCCGAATCCCACCTCTCTATCAAATATGAGAGGTACCCATCGTCCGCCCTAACCACATCCAATCGATCCACTCCCTCCAAACCCACATTCTCAAAAAGTTACCCATCATCCCCCGTAAGCTTCTTCCTCATCCTGGGAATGAAAGGAGAGAACCAATGTTGAGGCTCTATCTCCCGCAACTGTAGCAATAAACAAATTTTCATTAGTTTTAATTTCAAATTTCAATATATATATATATATATATATATAATAAAATAAAATAAAATAATAACAAAAATTTTGGACAAAAGAAAAAAGTGTTTTTTAACATTACCTGGGCAAATCGTGCCTCAGCTCCACCAGCAGTATTCACTCCATCCACCACCATACCTTTCGCGCAGATTTCCACTGGCCTCACTTTCCTCACCAATCCACTGCACTCCTCAGGTGCAGCTTCTCAATCTCTCAAATGCACAAATGATATTCCAAATCCATCATGAGGGCTATTTATAGCTACAACAATCATACTCAAGCACAAGGTGGTACCTATGGTAGCTATAGGCGCACCTAGGTGCAACATGGTGCCTATGGGACACCATAGGCACAACAGAGCGTTTGGTGCCAAAATTGCATGAAGAAAAAAGTGACCAAAATAGTACCTTTCCTCCCTATAATTTTACCAAATTTCATCCACACATTATACACATCATAAAATCAAGTTTTGTGAAAACAAAAATCATTTTGCATGCATATTTTTCGAGCACGGTGCAAATTTGTAAAATGCACAAATTGAGTTACAAAAAACATCAACCGAATCCAAATTTTCACAAAACTAACAATCAACTCTTCTACATAATATTATTCATCATCCTCAAAAATTTCATAAAAATTGGAGTGGATTTGACCAATGAATAACTTTCTTTCATCTTAAAAATGCAAAAAGAACCACTAAAAGCAAAACAACGCAAAATTCAAAAATTAACTCTACATTTCGTGAAACCACCATATTTTTCATTCAGCATTCTTCCATCACCATATTTCATCTATCATTATCAATCATCTAATTTTTCAACACGTGCCAAATTTCAAGTGAATCTTGTATATAGTGGTTTGTTCTATATACTTGATGATTGTAGTGATTTGCGTCCATGCAATTTGGTAAGATGAATGAATTACCATAAGAACACTTGGTCATCATCATAATTCCATATATCCTAGTTCAAAAAACATAATCAAATCTGGTTCCTCACATTTCAAGTGAAACCTTTGACAAAGATGAATCTTGCTAAAAAGTTATCATTGATGGCCTAGTTCATGGGGCTTGAAACATGGACAAAATTACATCACATCATTCTCAATTTCCTTGAAAGTCATCATAATGACTGGATCTAGCTAGGGTGATTGGTTCCTTTTGAAAGGGATTATCCTACAATCACTAGCAGACCCTCCAAATTTGACTCCTTTTATTTTTTGCATATCAATGATGCCATATGACAAAAATTATTCCAAATCATGGAATCACCCCAAATTTGGGTCAACAAATATTTTAGTATGATTTTCCCATGATGGGATACATCTTACATGATCATGGCATAAAATTTTGGCACAATCAACAATCACCGTCTCCACATTCACAAAACCCTTCATATTTTGGGGCAAAAATAGACACAACCATCATTCTTCATTCCACAAATCCCTTCAACCGTTGGGGCAAAAACGGTCACACATTTTCATCATTCCAATTTCTATCTCTTTTGTACAAAATCCTTCCATCCATTCTTTTTTAATTGGCTCATGAATTCATCCACAACCCATTCACCAATTGAGGAGGTAAGCTATGTAAATTCCAAAATTCTTTATTCTTTTACCTTCAACATTGTTGCTCACAAATCCAATGAGAGAGAGAAGTTGCTTCTGTGCCCAAAGCCCAACTAGGTATCTCAAGTTTTTACACCATATTGTATTTCATGCAACATGGTATAAAAAGAAGTATTTTTAGACACCAAATCCTAGCCACTTGTCCTTCATCCTAGTCACTCTACCACCCACTTGTCCACCATCCCCCTTTTCCCACTATTCAATTGGCCATTTCATACCTTTCCCACCATCCAATGGCCCACTTTAACCCTTTCCCACCATTTTTTGACCCCTATTTGACTTTTCTATATTTATTTTATATTATTTATATTTAAATATAATATTTTATATTATATTTATTATAAAGTATATATTATAAGCCAAATTAACCCGTCTTTCGATCTGATCTAATATCATTTGTCCATATTTCTTAATTTGTGTCACACCTAAAGTTTAATATCAGCCTTTGGATCCATTTTAATATTAGCCACATGATCAAAATTATTAATCTAAAACCCTAAGAAAACCCTAGACTTGATAATAAATAGGAGCATTCTCAATGCCCAAACCCCTGAATCTGGAGGAACCTTGGTATTCTGAAGCTTTAGTTGCTCGAATGTACTTGTGAGATCTGACCATACCTAAAGCTATTTTCTTGTGAATATATTGTACCCTAGCCTAGTATAGCCTAGTCTGCCCTAGTATTTCTTCATTCCAACCATCTTTGCAGCTCATCTCCATCGCCACCATCGTATTTCATCCACTGAGTTCTTCATAATCCCATGATCTTCTTCTACAAATCAAACCCTAATATACAAGTACTCCTAAGTGTCTGATTCATCCCATAATTTTTGCAAAGCACCTACTATATTTTGTAGGTGTTGCATAGAGCCTGTCGTCACCACAAGAGTTGACTAGAGCCTACCGTGCAAGATCACCAGGTGTCATTGGGGCACCCTGCCATCAATCTGCAACAAAGCAATGGAATAACATCATTAACAAAAAAGTAAGTATTGTATGTATTTTTATTTAATGTTATTTGATTCCTTACATTTGGTTTATGCAGATCTAGGATTTTTAGTTTGCATAATTGAAGGTTCACACCGTGGAACCCTCATTTTTGTTTACTGACTGCTTTATGTTTGTTGTATGTGTAGGATCAAATAGAATTAGTCAAAAGGATTTGAGTAGTTGTTGAAGTTAGAGTGGCTCAATTATGGATAACCAGAAGCCCACTCAATATTTTGGAAGCAAGATACATTGAAGACACTACATCGTTTGTAGCTAGGGTTTTAGAGAACCCTAGCATTTGTAATTGTTGTATCAAAATAATTTTTTTGAACTAATCAATTGTAACAAAGGAGTTTTTCAGCTCCCCCCATTTAATGAATAAAATCATCTTTTGTGCAATTTACTGTTCATTATGAGTTATTTATTTTCATATTGGCTTTAGTATTTGTATTTTCACTTCATAATTTTAAAATGCAGATTTTTTTTAAATGTAACTAATAAAATTTTAAAAATGCAGTTCCAAGATGGAAAACACAATGGTTTGAGATTTAACTTTTTTTTAAGGGTCCAAGGGCTTGGTTCAATGGGTAAAATGCTTCTTTAGGAGTGTGGAGACCAGGGTTCCAATCCCTTGGGCCTCATAGTACTAGTGGGTGTGTCGTGTTAGTGTATCTGGTTACATAAAAGGTTTACCTTATGCAATTGGATGTTATAGTGGTGACAAGGAGCAAGATTAAAATTGTAATGAGTTACCAATTCCTCTAGTATAATAAAAAATACATTTTTTTTTATATTTGTAAAAAAAATTACTTAAAATGCCTACAGATAACTTATTATTCCTATGCAATTATTGATATACACTGATAAAAAAAACAAAACAATAAATATTTCTCTTTTTTTAAAGAAAACCAGAACTAGGGTTTTAGCAAAAACTTACCAAGAAATCTTATGCTTTCTACCTCTTGCTCTTTAGATACAGTGTCACATATGCAAAAGTTCTTAGATGTATATATGCATCTACTCAGGTCTCCTAGAAACATATATACATCTATGCAATCTCAGAACAAAACCCTAATAAGTTTTCAAACTCTCAAAAAAAAATTTCAATTTTTATGTAGTGGGATTTCAAACCCTGCAATACAACGAACACTGATCACTAAATAAAAAAATAAAAAGGCAAATAAAAAATAGAAACCCTTTGGGTTCCTATCATGATCATCATTTGTGAACATAAAAAACGCAACATTTGCAATAATAGTAAAATATTATATTAAATTCAAAAAAATATCTTTTAATATAGATGGACCCTTTTAGGGTGCATTGTACAATCAGATGTACCAAATGGAGGAAATCCTTTTTTATAAAAGAATGAGGGTGTATTTATTATTTAGACCATAAGAAATTTGTATGGAGGATTTATTGTTGTGACCACCAATTGAAGTAGATTTGATTTACGCCTTTGCAATGAGTGAAGTTGTGAATCTTGCACACATGGAAGCAACAAAATATATTAGCAACACCTGTCAAAATGATTATAATAAAATGACTAATGTATATAAAAAATGGAAATATTACTACATACATAAGTCACAACTTGAACAACATAAAAATCACATTCTTTCTATTGCCTTCGTCTTCGTTCGTTCGTTCATGTTGTCCTCTTTTATTTTTTCTTCATTTTTGTCTTCCTTCGTTCGTCCGTGCTATCTTTTTTTTTTGTTCATGTTGTCCTATTTTCTTTTATTTTTTAATTTATTTCATGTTGTCCTCTTTTTTTTTGTTTCATTTGTTCCCTTCTTATTGAAAAGTGAATATCATTTTATAACCCTTTTGATCAAGGTTAGGGTTTTGATGGTGGCAATGAGTAGCTAGGATTAAGATTTGATGAACGACTGAGATTGATATTTTGATAAGTGGCTAGGATTACCACATGACACACTAGGATTGAGGTTTAATGGATGGCTAAGATTTAGCATCATATATTATATAAATAAATATATAAATAAATGAACAACTAGGATTTGTGTCTACACCAACATAATCAATATTTAGTAAAACAAGTCTTCAGTATTAATTGATAGTTTCATCCCTATGACTTAATAAAACTATTAGTTAATTAGATAATTGTATTTACCTTATCGACCTATTTTTTTAAAAAGTATAACTGAAATGAATTTGGATCTTTCTTTTCAAAAAATGAGATCATCTTTCTTTAAAACAATTCATAATTAAAGTATGCTAAATATAAGTCTAATAACCTAATACTAAGGCATTCAACAAGAATGGTATTTTTGTGAAAGATATTTCAAGATTTAATTTATCATTGCTTTCAAGGCGATGTAATACTCGGTCAAAAAAACACAACACTTAAAACAATATTTTAAGACTTTTTCATGGGTTAAAATAAATAAATATATTTTGTCTCCCCCTCTACATTCTAAAAAATGGCATAGAAAGAGCTCAAATTAATTGATATTTACTTTTAACGTAATGAAGAAAAGATATTATTTTAAAATAATATTTAAGTTGATAAAATCAAGGTAGTAGTTAAAAATTCCTTTCCTTAAGCCTATGGTTATTTACAAATATCTAAGAACAATGGTAGTGATTGGAGTTCAAATAAAACCTAAGATTATCAAAAACATAGATTTTGGTTTCACTCTTCTATATTTATTTAGTAATTAGTTTAGTTCTGGCACAACAAGCTCATGGGTAATACAACACCAAAAGATCTATAACCTCGGATGTTTTAAAAATATAAAACATATTTTGGAGGGAATTAAATCTATATCTAAAGAAAACTCAAAAAAATAACAACTCAAATATATATTAATCAATCCAAAATGATCAAAATAAATAATTGGATTTTTAATTGGATGCAAACTTAGAAAATATACAACACATCAATTGTCACCAAAAATATAGGTATCACGTAGGGTATTCAAGCCAAAAATCAGAAGTTGAAAATGAAGAACCAAAAAAAATGCGTACACTTCCTTGTAGAATAAAAATAGAATAAATTACCTTCTCACCAACAAATCCAAATTATTTCATGTATTTTCTCAATCCTTCCACCCAACAAATTTCTCCTGGACAACAATACCCTAAATCCTCATAGCAAGAAGGATTGAAATAGGATCTTGGAGAAGAGGAGGAGATCAAAAATATGAGGAAGGCAAAGCCCAAGAGTTCGGTAACTCTTTTGTGATCTAATATTTCAAAAATATTAACTTTCCAACATTTTCCAAACTGCTACATTTCAAACTTTTCAACTTTCCAACTTTATTAAAATATGAATTTTATTAATAATATTTTTTTATTAAATGTGCCCCCTTTTATAACTTAATAAGGTTAATATTAATTTACCAATATTTTTTAAGCAAATGTATTAGTAAAATAATTTAGTAACTTCATAGTATTAAATTAATTAATACTATTACTGATTTCTAATGTTAATATTAATTATTAAGATATAATATTTTTAAGTATTAATAATACTAATATTATTACTAACACCTTACTTGACAATCAATTATCCAATCAAGTTCCATACTTTAACACATATATATTAATGCATCCTAATAATAATTTTAGAGCCTAAGTAACACGAGGGCCAAAGTTGTCCTTGCCCAAACTAAAATGCATCCAACAATAAACAAAGAAATGCACAATATTATTATTCCCTCAATGAGAGACATCATGATAACTACAAGGTAATAAACCACCTACAAAGGACCCCTAAGTATAGGAGTAAGGGATATTTTACTTTTATAGCAAACTCCTTCCTCGATGATGAATATAATCACATATACACAAATGCAAATGCTCCTATATGATTGTTTTACCCCTATGGGTTGTCAACTAAAAATAATCCATCATTTTCCATTTCTCATTTCTCTCAACTTTGGTGGTTGTCCCATACCAATCCACCCATGAGAGTACCTAGTCTTGCAACCACAAAATTTATCAACACTACCATATTCTAAAAATAGCATAATCTAACTTTAAAAAACATAAAATACAAATATCAACTCATCTTGATAGAAATAAAATAGGATCATGCATAAGTTATCAATATCTAAGTACATCAATCAAACAACAATGGAAATTACTAACATGTTGGGCCATTACATACTCCCCCCTAGGACTAAACATAGTCCCTTGTGTTTTGTAAAATTAATAAATATTTTACAAAAATAGGAATTGCTTTCTCATTTCATTAACATCATCTTCCCAAGTAGCATAATTTTTAGGAAAATGATCCCACTAGATCTTACACAAATATAAATTTTAGTTTCTTAGGTTCTTAGAGTGAAATCCTAAAATTTTGACACATGAGAGGGATCAACACCATATTTCCTAAGTAGGAATATGTGGAAAGGGTTATGTATTTTTGATAGATTGGGAGCTAAGGAAATCCTATAGGCTACTAGTCTAATATTCTCAATTATGTCAAATGACCCATTAAATAAAAGATCCAAATTAGTTGACTTGATGGAACTTTTCTTAGGTCCCTTATGAAGACTATATCTCCCACAAAGAATTCCCTCAATGACATTTTTCAATTTGTGTAGCTCTTTTGACAATCAACTACTTCCTTAAGCCTTTGTTGAATCACCCTAAGTTGCTCCTCCATCTCCTAGATAGTGTATAATCCAATCACCATCCAATGTTTAGAATTATTCCAAGATATAGGTGTTCTACACCTTCTTCCATATAAGGTCTCAATTGGAGCCTTTCCCAAGGATGCATGGTATCTATTATTATATGTAAACTATGATATAGCAAATAGTCTTTCCATCTAGACTCTTAATCCATAAAATACATGCAGAGCATATCTTCGAGGACTTGGTTTACCCTCTCTATTTACCCATTTGTTTCTAGATGGTAAGCAAAACTGATATTCAACTTAGTGCCCAAATCATGATGAAGAGCTTACTAGAATTTTGATATAATTATGGAGTCTTTATCTAAGATGATTACTTTATGAAAACCATGCAACCAAATTATTTCCTTGGCAAAATTATTTGCCACAACTGGTGCATCATCCTTGATGTTTCCTAGTACAAGGTGTTCAATCTATGTCAACTTGTCCACCACCACATGAATTGCATCATGTTGATACCTAGTTTTAGGTAAACACAAGTAAAATCCATTGATATGACTTACCACTTTTGAGTAGGTATATCATGTGGGTATATTTTCCCTGTCAGATGATATTTTATCTTTGCTTTTTAACATTCCAAACATCTAGCAATGAAACCATTGACATCCTATTTCATTCCAGTCCAATAAATTTTTTTTTCATATTCTCTCTCATATTGGCACCTCTTGGATGATCAAAATATAGAGAAAAATATACCTCTTGAATAATCATTCTCCTTAAATATATAATATTTGGTATAACAACCCTATATTTAAAATGCAAAAGATCATATTTTATGTTAAAATCCTCATTTTCCTTAGGATTAACCTTTATTTTATTCTAGAATTTGGTGCAATATGAGTCTTGTAACTGCATTTTTTTACTTTTTTCAATAAAATCAACACGAATATTTTAAATTTGTTATATGGCTCCTCTTACTCAAGGCATAAACCACCTTGTTTTCTATTCCTTTGATATATCCTATACCAAATTTGTACTCAACTAATAATTCTATCCACCTTTCTTAGAAATTGATTAGGGTACCATGGCTTTCAACAAATCCATCACTAAAATTATATCAAAAGCATGTAGTGGTGCTACATATAAGTGCTAAATAATGGATCCATTGTGTAAGATAATATCTATGTTGGAAAAGCATTAACTCATTGAATAGGTTTGTCTAGACCCATACTCAACTTTCCATTTTAGATTCATCGCTTGAATTCCTCTACCCACCTTAAATGTATTGTACCATTCCCAAGAAACATCTTGGAGATAAAGGATGGACTAACCAATTTGTGTTTCAAGTGAGTAGTTCTTCAATGAAAATTAGGTGTCTAATTCATTCGACCATGATTCAACAACATCACCCCTTCTTTTCCACTAAATTTAGGTATCCTTCCATTCTTCAGTTCCCTGGTAAGCTTAGTCTCAATCCGAGTTTTACCTCCTTATAATTCTAGAAATATTTTCTTATTATCTACCCTCTAAATTGTTAAAATATATTTCAATATTTACTCTCTCTAATTAATTCGATCCTAAACAATATTATATTGTTGGATTTGATTAATTTAGGCTAGTTTTTATTTGTTGCGACTGTGCCTAGTTTGGCCTCGGGTGGTTCCACAACCTTCGAACTAATATTGGCTCGAATGTATTATTTATATTTCATCACATTAATGAAATATTGTTTTTCTTCTCACATGGTATCAGAGCATTATTTCCGCTACTCTCATTTTTAAAAATGATCTTGCAGTTGTGGAGCGGAGCTCTTGGTAGCGAAGCTTTGGAGGAGGAGATTTTTTTTCTTTGGCTTTGAAGAAATTTTTTTTCTGAAATTGTGCCTAGGTTATCTCAATTTTTTTTGGGATCAACTAGATCGAAGTAAAGGTGGGATTAGAAATCGATCGAGGGTCGAAGCAAAGGTGCAATCAAAGGTCGAAATACTAAGCAATGGTAGATCTACAATAGCGAACACAAGGCATGTGGTAGCCAACATCGAGGTGGCCAGCACAGCATGGGAGGAAAGCCTGCGCCCTCTCGAGAAAGTCTCTCCCCGAGAGGAGATACTCCTTAGTGGAGTACAAGGATTTTAAATCCTTCAATGCCTTGAATTCCCATGCATATGGGATAAAATACCTTATTTCTTTAAACATCAGTTCTTGTCACCTGCAGCGCGTCCCATAAATTGATGCCAAGACTGAAAAGCACTTCAAAATTTTCCTTAACTCTGATTTCGATCAATCAGAATTTTACATTTTTTTATGGAAATAGGAGGCCAATCCGAGCAGATTTTCTGGTTTGGAACTTTGTTTTAGTACTTAAAATTCCTTCCAAATTTGTTTTATCTTCCTGGAAGGTGTCACTTGCAGATCCTGTTGCAAAATTTGGTGCTCCCTTACTGTGTTTCTTGGGTGAATAGATGGTTAACATTGCGTCCTGAGAAAATTTAGATCTGAAATGATTCCTTGTGCAAGGTTTTTGAGTGAAAAAATTATAGTTTACACACCTTTGTGAACTCGCCACCCCGCTGCCACCTGAACGCCACCCGAGCATCGCCCGAGAGCCATCGCTCGAGCCACGGCCGAGGTGGGAGCACCATCGAGGAAATTCTAGGCATGAGGCTATGAGCTAAGAGGGTGGTCACTTAGCTCCCTCTCGGATCAGTCCACCGGCTCACCTAGTCATGAGCCGAGTGGTAAGGGCTCCGGGAGCCCTAAGGTCATGGGGTCAAAACCCGTTGACCCCCCCCCAAAAAAAATAAAGGTTAATTTTTTTTTTTGTTTTAAAGCATTTTTAAAATTATTTTTTATTAAAGTTAATAAATTAAATCTTTAAATTATTTTTTATATAGTTTTTAAAATTTATTTTTTAAATAATATTTTTTTACTATATGAGATAATTTAATTTTTTTTTTAGTTATAATTTTTTTTTTTTTAAAGATGCTTTAAACGAAGAATTTTTTTTTTAATGGGGGAAGTATTTTTTCAAAAATCAAGGGGGGAAAGAGAGTAATTTTTTGAGAAAAAGCAAATTTTTGCATTATTGTAAAGGTGCATTTTCGACAGCGCCCGACACCAAGTGGTTTATTTATGTGGGCAATTTTATGTTGTATGTTGCATTTTTTCTTGCTTTGCTTTACATCATTAAAATTTAAAATCAAATTCACTCCCTAAGTCCCAAAATAATTAAAACCCATCCATGCAATTTATTGCATTGCAGCATTCGGTATTTGTGATACCTTTGGCTAGCACTTATAGGTAAAGTTGTTGTGATTGCACTACTATATCCACCACATAATATAGCTGCCAAAATGATGTTTGAGCTTGTTCTCTATTAATCGTTGGGGAGAGATAAGTTTGCCATTTTGCTATTTTTTACTCCATCCACTACCCCAATCACTCTCATGTTTAGGCTTAAATCCAGATGAAAGTTTGAATATCCAAAGTGTTTAGGGGAAGTTACGCCCCACGCATGAGGATTGAAGGCTTTCTAAGGTCGGTGCCATCAACGAGGTGATTCCCTTTCAGTACTGTCTAAGGACCACGTATTGTATAATCATTAAAATTACCTACAGTCTCCCTCATGTAAGGGCGGGTAATTTTTTTTGTTTTCCAAAATACCTAGTCTCCCTCACGTAAGGGCGAGTATTTTGTAGGGTATAACGACCTGAAATTAAGGTATAACGAAGGGGGGACCATTTGGTGTTATAAGGAACCTTCACAATGTCTACGAAACTAATGCTGATGCTCATCAGTTATTGAAAGGTCCAAACTATACACCATGGAAAAACAAAATGAAGGTAATCCTAGAGATGGATAATCTTTGGGATGTGTATGGAACAACAGTAAGACCTTCATCTACATTTGGAGCCACAACTCTCACTACTGATAAGAAAGCCTTTGATAATATAGATAGCAAGGCAAAAGGGCTCATTTTTCTTGTTGTCTCTAATGAAGTTCAACCCCATATTGTTGATTGTCAAAATAGTAAAGAGGCATGGAATACCCTTAAAAATATATATGAAGGAAAGAATAATTCCACCATTCTATTTATTTAATCTCAATTACACAATATAAGCATGAAACAGGGAGAGACAGTTGAACTCTTTATTTGCAGAGTGTTTGAGTTAAAAGGAAAATTGAATTCTTTGATAACACCAGTTGATGTTAAACTCCTTATCTTAGTGGTATTGAGAGCATTACCTGATTCTTTTCAAGTATTGATCACCTCACTTCATGTATCACAGAGACAAGTTACCTTTGTTGAGTTGGTAAATTTGCTTCAAGAGGAGGAGGCACGCCAACTACAATGAGATGATTCTTCTAACACTGCCCTCTACACAAATAGGAAGGGAAAAAATAAGAAGGGTAATTTTTAGAAGGGAGGGAGTTATCAAAAGGATTCAAAAGGGAAAAAAAATCAACAAAATCAATAGACTAAGAGATATTGCAAGATCTGTGACAAGGAAGGTCATGATACAAACAGATGTTGGCATAAGAATAAACAACCAAAATAGGAAGGCCAAAACAAACCACAAAAGAATAAGCAATAGAAAATGAATTTTGTTGTTGAAGAATCTGACATGGATTCTGAGCAAGCACACAAAGTGCTCATGACTACCACAATATCCAAATAGATGGATCCTATATGGTATGTTGATTCTGACACTAGTAAGCACATGACTGACGATAAATCATGGTTTGAGTCTTTTGAGGCTAAAGAGGGCAAACTTGTTACTATTGCCGATAATAAAACCTACAAGGTTCAAGGAGAAGGTACAATTTTTTTTACTCTTCCTGATGGCAAGTGCTATATTGAAAAGGTTCTCTATGTTCCAGGATTAGCAAATAACTTGTTGTTAGTCACACAAATTCTGGACAAGGATATGGTTGTAAACTTTAGTGTTGAGGGGGGCAATAAGTGTTGTTCTATTACTAGGATGGGTAAGAACATTGCAACCACTTCATATAAGCATGTATTATTTGCCCTAGATGTTATCTCTACTCCAGATGTAGCCATGAATGTCTCTACAAAGGAGGCAACTTCCCTATGGTACAAAATATATGGGCATATGAGTTTTGGTTACTTACTTGAGTTAAGTAAGTATGATATGGTAAAGGGTCTTCCTTCCATTTCTCCACATTGCCATTTTGCTTTGACTGCTTGGAAGGAAAGTAGCATAGAGTACCTTTCGAGAGGAGCTCTACAAGAGCAAAGAAACCTCTGGAGTTGGTTCACATCGATTTGTGTGATCATTTAACACCCAACAATTATGGGGGTAAGAGGTATTTTCAGTTATTCATGGATGATTACTCATGAAATATGTGGGTATTCTTTCTTCAAATGAAATATCAAGCATTTGGATTCTTTTAGCAATTCAAGAAATCTATTGAAAAGGAGTCAGGGACCCCTATAAAGACCCTCCACTCATATCGAGGGGGGGAGTTCACCTCTAAAGAATTTTCTACATTCTTGACTAAAAATGGGATCACACGATAGTTGACTACTTCTTATACTCCTCAAAAAAATGGAGTTGCTGAAAGGAGGAACCGTTCCATCATGGAAATGGTTCATTGCATGCTCACAGGAGCTAGAATTGGGCAAAAGTTGTCACCACAACAGTATATCTGTTGAATAGGGCACCCACTAAAGCCCTACAATGAATGAATCCATAGGAAGCATGGAGTGGCAAGAAACCCTCCATCTCTCATCTACGCATTTTTGGTTGTAAAGAATTCATGCACATACCGAAAGAAAAGAGGAAGAAGCTAGATGAGAAAAAATTGAAGTGCATTCTTCTTAGGTATGATGAGCACTATAAGGGTTATCTATTTATTGATACCTTAACCAAGAAGATTCAAATTAGTAGATATGTACTTTTTTGTGAGGCTTTCACATCATATGTATACCTAGACCTTGTGGAATCTAAGGTTGAGAAGTCTCCTTCATCAAAGGTTGGAGGTCATTCTTCATATTCTTCATCACTATAGAAGAAGAATCCAAAGTGGTATACAAATACAATCAGATAATCTAAGCTATCCACTCCACCATATTTGACTTTGGATAGGCCTCGTACTCACAGCATGGCTTGATAGGAGAAAGTTGTAGTAGAGATTATTGGGGTTGATGATATTTGTCAATATTTTGAGGAACTTTTTGTAGATCCAGAGAGAGATACATAAGATATGGATATTGATGATGACAGGGTTTTTGTCTTCAATAGAAAAACTTGAACCTGCTTTAGTGCAAGATGTCCTTAGTGAGCCTTAGTGGAAGGCTGCTATGGATGCATAGTATAAGTCTCTAATGAAAAACAAAACTTGGAAGCTTGTCAATCTGCCATATGAAAATAATCCCATAGGTTGCAAATGGGTGTACAAAGTCAAGTACAAGGAAAATGGGACAATAGATAAGCATAAATCCTGACTTGTTGCAAATGGCTATGCTAAAAAAGAAGGCATTGATTATGAGCAAAATTTTGCACCTACTGCTTAGATGACAACTATTCAAGTTATTTGTGCTATGGCAGCACAGTATGGATGGAAAGTGCACCAAATGGATGTCAAGAGTACCTTTCTAAATGGTGATCTCCAAGAGGAAGTATACATGATTCAACCGAAAGAATTTGAAGTGGAAGGCCAATAGTAAAAAGTTTGCAAATTGGTCAAATCCTTATATGGTTTGAAACAGGCCCCTTAGGCTTGGTATATAAAAATGGATAATCACCTATTGCAGCATGGATTCAAGATATTTTTGTTGGATGCAAACCTCTATTTTAAGAAGCAAGGCTCTAAAATAGTGTTGCTTGTACTCTATGTTGATGATCTGCTCATAACAGGGAGTTCAAAAATAATGATCTCTACTATCAAATAGGATTTGAGAAAATCTTTTGAAATGATAGATCTCGGACTTCTCCATTACTGTCTTGGTCTCAAAGTGAACCATAAGGAGCACTACATCAAGGTGACCAAAAAAAATATGCCAAGACACTACTAGAAAAATATCGCATGACTGATTGCAAGCCGATGGCAACACCAATGGAATCAGGACTTTAGTTATCACAATATGACAAATCACCTTAGGTAGATGCTACTCTCTATTGTCAGCTGATTTGGAATCTCATATATCTGATCAAAACTAGGCCAAATATCGTATTTGCTATCAACTATCTTTCAAGGTTCATGCAAGAACCTAAGACTACACACTAGAAAGCAGCAAAGCAATTTCTTCACTATGTCCGTGGCACAATGGAATATGGCCTAGAATACAAGAAGAACAACAAATTCTTCTTACAGGGATACATGAACTTTGACTATGTCGGATCATATGATGATCATAAATCAACTTTAGGATATTTGTTTCATCTTGGATCTGGTCCTGTCTCTTGGCATAGTAAGAAGCAATAGGTGGTTGCTATCTCATCAACAGAGGCAAAATATCATGCCACACGTGAAGCTGTGTGCGAAGTGATATGGTTGTGTCACATCTTGATAAGTATGGGTCTCCCATCAAAATCTCCAATACACTTGTTCTACGACAACATGGATGTTTTGAACCTTGTTAATAATCCAGTGCATCATGAAAAAAATAAGCACATTGATACACAATGCCACTTTATTCGAGACGAAGTACCAAGGCACCGAATTCAACTTCAGTACATCTCCACCAATGCTCAAGTTGCAGACATATTCACTAAGGCACTTGCACATGTCAAATTTGAATTGTTTCACAATTCTCTATGTATTTCAAAATAATGGGGGGATGCTAGTATAGCTAGTAGTTATATGTTTCCTCAAATATTGTAATAAGGGGGGATGTTAGAATATATTTCAATATTTACTCTCTCTAATTAATTTGATCCTAAACAATATTATATTGTTGGATTTGATTAATTTAGGCTAGTTGTTAGTTGTTGCAACCGCACCTATTTTGGCCTCGGGTGGTTCCACAACCTTCGAACTAATCTTGGCTCAAATGTATTATTTATATTTCATCACATTAATGAAATATTGTTCCACTTCTCACATAAATACTAGTTACTGGATTATTGATCAAGAAGTGTTTCCAATATTTGTTGTTGTTGATCCATTTTATTTTGTAGAAACTTAATTATTGATGTAATATTTTCCATCCTTTCATTTGAATCCTTTGATATTCTAGATTCCTTTTAGGGTCGAGCTACAACTTTACCCTATGCAGCTAGCCCTAGCTTCTTAGAAGATCCCCCTCTCAAACAGGTACCATTCTAATAAGAAATATTTTCTAATATTTTTGCTCCTTAGTCTAACTAGTCAAGATAGCATGCAATACTCGCTTATCCCAAATCAATTTAAGGCCCTTAAAAAAATTAGCCTTCTTAACATTAGTACAACAAGAAAAAGACCATCATGGTTATTTTTCAAGGAAGCATTGATTCATACGACCTAGGATTTGATAACAACTGTAACGACCCACTTTATTGATCTAATTTTATTTTCTACAAGCATAAATAATTCTCTAAGAAGACCCAATATTTTCATCAGTATTAAGGCATAATCATCTCGATTTAGTTATTGTTGCAAATGACACTAAATTCGACAAGATTGACCAACTTCTTGTAATTTCCTAGGCTTCACTTTTCTAATTTCACCATTAGAAAGAAATGTCATCAATGGTCCCTCCATTTTCCATACACTATCTTGTATGAGAAAACTTGACCATGGCATAGGGATTACCATTTAAGGCCCATAATAATTAAAAGTGGCACCTATTCCCTAACCCTACATACCCCTATCTATGAAGGATTACTATGGTGTGATACCTTAGTGATTATTTAGTTTTATCTACCCATGAACTAACTAATACCATTACCATTCACCTGGTAATGATCATGGTCATGCTTGCCTACCCACAAGGTGCCACCACTATACTGCCCTATGAATGATCCAATGGATTATCCCATACCATACCATCATTAATATTCTAAAGCCTCATCACCAGGACTCATCCAAACCTCATCGCTTGGACAACCTAAGCCTCACAACTAGGGTATATCATTTGCATATTACCTAGTTGAATTGTCTACCCACAACTCAACTAGGATTGGGTACAAATCAACTCTAGGTATTAGTAATATGGCATTAAAAATTATGCCCATATAAACCCCCTATTAACCTAAGGGCCGTAAACAACATTTTTTCTAAGTCTCCACAAAAGAAAAGAGTGTTCAAATAAATTATATCCAAAAATTCAATAGTAACATCCATATATCATATTAATAAAACTAAAGTATTTAGGTACTACTTTCAAAACATATTACTATAAATAGACATTTATTTTATTTATATGAAAGGAATTATTCAAAATCTAGAAAACCATAACCATATTTCATCAATTAAATTCTATCATCCTCTTCCATAAAAATAATTTATCCATATTGCTATCAACAGTTTATTTCTAATAAAACTTAACATAAAAGGAAAGCATAAATTTATCTTTCATATTTATAAAAAAATCATAACAAGGCATCAAAGATGTTTACAATGTTGGCAATTTTGGGTTTGAAATCCTAGCTTCTTGTCTATGAGTTGTCATTGATGTCAAAAGGAACTGGCATTAATGTCAAGAGGATTTATTGGCTTCAAAGGTTGAAGATTCCAAAGAATATTTTCCAAAAGATTCCAGAGAGATTCCATGTGGCAGATGAAAAGGTTTTTATCAAAACCATGGCAGGTTTAAGGGTTTTTATTAAAACCAGGTGGATACATTAAGGGTTTTTCTCAAAACCACTCTCAGCTTAATGCAAAGGCTGGAGACACTTATTAATTAAATTAATTAATTAATAAAACATTTTAAAGGTTTTTTAATTAATTATTTATTTGATTTAGTGATTAAATTATTTTAATAATTTAATGGGTTCTCCACCTAAGGTCTAAGGTCTAAAAGACCTTTGATTATTTTTTAAATAATCAAAAGGGTTTCATAAACCCTAAAGTTGTTTCGAAGGTGCCAAAATAATATTAATTCGAAAAGTTTGAATTATCCTCCAGCCGACGTCGTGCATAGCATGTAAGTTTGGCTATATAAGCCATAAACTATAGTCCAAAGCAATGGTGTTAAAGAAATTCTAATTGTGCAAAAGTTGGGAAGTAAAAGCTACGGCTATCATTTTTTCACCATGTTTATCCACCACCAAAGGGTTAAGGAGAAGGAGACTCTTGCTAGCCTTCAAGCTAGCATCGTTGGCCTAGTGGCAACGACTATTTTGCAAAGGCGCTTGAAGGGAGGTCAAGCGTTCGACTCCTGCCGTGGAGTGTGAGAAGAGTTTTTGCGCTTCGATTTTTTTGGAGGCACTGTTGACCCACGATTTTCGAAAGCATTTTTTTGGTAAGGTTTTTTAAATAAAATCTGTATTTTGTTAAAGAAGAAGTGGTTGGGAAGATTTATTTAAAATTATTTTTAAGGTTAAATGCTTCTTTGGATATATAAGGTTGATAGTGTGTGGTTGAGATTTTTGGATTGATTTTTGAGTGAGATTTTCTTAGAAGCTATTATTCCTTGAGCATGGTTTAATTAATCTAGAGACATGAGGTGTAAAAGGATATATTGTTTGTATGCTTTATATTTTTTTGGTAGTTGACTTCTAAATATTGGATTCATAAGGTGTTTTATGGAATAAATATTTTTGCGGTTACTTTTATGATCTAACCCTAACTTGGTGGCAAAGTTGAGGGTGGTGTTGGTAACAGGTTGAAGAACTATTCTCTTCTTCCTCAAAAAAAGGTATGGGCAACTTATTCCATGTATATTGTTGATGGCGTATTTTATGAAATTGAGTTTGGAGTGAAAAGGTTGTCTACTAGGTATTCTTGTTGGTGTAAATCCCATTTTCTAGATATTGAAGATTGTTTATGCATTAAAATCATTGATGAGTTTTTTGGGTGAATGCATAATTCTGGTTGAGGAAGAGGAAGCATTTTTGCACTAGGGTTTATGTTAGTAATTCTTGCTACTTGCATTGAGTTGGTTAAACCCTTAGTTGGCTGTTTTGAGATTGATGGTTGAGTTGCTTCCATAGAGGTTGTTTTGATCAAGTTAATGCTTTACTTGATACATGATTTGGGATTACTCCATTGAGATTGATTTGAGCAAGTTATTCTTTGCATTGGTGATTTATGTTGGTGGTTGTTTTGTTCAAATACCTTTGGAGGGAAAAGGATGTCTACTAGTTTCCTTTTCATGTAGTGATTGGTTGAATGCTTCAAGGTTAATGTTGAGTTGAATGATGTTGGTTAAACCTTGTCTATAAGCATTTTTGTTAAAGCCCTAATTGGTTGAGAAAAGATATTGGTTGTGGAAATAATATGAGTATCATTTTTATATGAGATATTGCATGGTTGGCAATTGTTGGGTTGTGTTTCATGTTCTTGAGAAAAGCATACTACATCTATCTTATTCTTTTGAGATTGATATTGAGTTGAGATTGAGATTTGGAGTTAAGTATAGAACGTATTGAGTCTCTAAAAATTCTCTTTATGTTTATATGAGATTTGAGATTGATATTGGGAGTTAAGTATAGAACATTGTTGCATAACTTTTATTATTAAACATGAACCATTCACCAATATGCAAAAATATCAAATCATTCATCCACAATACATTATCCACAATAACAATCCACAAATGAGATAGAGATAGATAATACCTTTAAGGTAGGGAAACACCAATAATAATCCTTAAGGAAGGAATAACTCCACAAGATCTCCCAAGATGAGAGGCCACTTCGTGGGCATGACGATTACATAAGATTCTTCTTCAATGATATGAATATCCTTACAATGACAAATATCTCTTATTTATATATCCATATTCTTATTCTACTTTGGAGAGCCTACTACTAATATTATATTATATTAAAATATAATATAATATTATAATACAATCAACCTTGGGTTATGTGTGGCCCATGCCAACCCTTATACAATATAATAATATATCCCCAAATATCTATTCCTAGGTACCCTACCATGCCACCCTCCTTACAAATGTTTCATCCTCGAAACATATGAAGAAACCTGATAGTATGATTTGCTAAGCAATGTTAGCAATTGGTACCAATCTCGTTTATCCATCCATCCAAGTGAAACCCGATGATGCTGGTACGCCATTTTGTTACTTGAGTATCCAAATCTGCTTCATTGGCTCCATGCTTCTGCTACTGTATTTTGATAACTTGAATGATGGGTCCACTTATTCCTTGATGCTGATGAACCATGCTGAAAACCATGATCACTATGCTTTCTTTGTCAAACACTGCCATAGTTGGTGCCCTGCTGATTACATGTAGAACCATAATATTGTTGCCTTGAACCATGCCTCCAATATTATTTTCGGTCATGGTGGTGTGGATGGCGATATGGTGCAACCTTTACTTGATGTTCTACCTTCTTTGACTTTTCAACCTTTGGCTTCATTGTTTTAAATTCTTCTACACCTTGTTCTTTCATGTTATCTTTGCTTGGTGTGTCCTTGTGCTCTTCTATCAAATATTCCTTGGACTCTGTTGCTGCTATCGCCTTCTTGGATTCTGTTTCATGTTCTTCAATTTGTTCTTCTACAACCACTTCTTGATTTTCCTTGTATCCTTGTTCCTCAAGCTGAGAAATATCCTACAATGTTATTTCCACTAAATTAGTTACTGCTACTTCTTTCATGGAATCTGTTGCTACTATTGTCTTCTTGGATTCTGTTTCATGTTCTTCAATTTGTTCTTCTACAACCACTTCTTTATTTTCCTTGTATCCTTGCTCCTCAAGCTGATAAATATCCTGCAATGTTATCTTATTTTTTCTGTACCATAACTTCATAAACTTCTTTTGCACATTAATGTTAACAGTACCCAAAGAATCTAACCAAGGATAACCAAGAACAATATCCTCATCATCTATCTCAATAGCATAGAAATATGAATGTAAAATATATTTATCCATGGTGATCTTCAAATCTTCAAAAATTTGAACATTCTCACCCTCTAGTTGTATGTCCTTAATTTTTGTTGCTTGAACTTGCAACTTCTTAGCCAAAAAAATATTAATAAAATTATATCTGCTACCAGGGTCAATGGAAATAATAACCTATTCCTTTTGAATGCTTCCATGAACCTGCAAAATAGACTTTTTAGATTTAAACAAATTCCTTTGTCCATTTTCTAATTTATCTTCCACCAAAGGTATGGTTTCCTCTATCTGCATACTGACATCTTTTTTATCTTCCCTGACATTTTCCTCTTTCTTATTGAGTAATTTTATTTCTTTTTCATAGTCATCGATCAAATCCATTAGGCGATCTACATAATATGGGTCCCATTTACTCAAGAATGCATGCTTCACTTCCTCCAAAGTGTATTCATCATTTGTTTCTTGACAAAAATTTATCCACGAAAACAAAGCTTTCCCTTGAAGAGATAAATTAAGGAAGTATTTCCAATAAGGATTACTATGATGTCGATAGACAAACTTTTTCCACCATTCCATAGCATCGATATCATCTTCTCCAAAAAAAAAATTGGAGTGCCATTGTGCATGCCCTAATGCAACTAGGGTTTTTTGATAATAAATATCATGCCCTAATGCAAACTAGGGTTTTATGGAAAAAAATATCTTCCCACCAAGTTGAAGCTAAAAATCCCAAAGACAACTACATCTGCAATTTTTCTTCTAAACAAAATAAAGTGCAACTGATTTGCTTACCCAAACTAAACAAATTATCTTTTGAAAAATTCGCAACTTGAAAATTCGTCACTTTCCTTGTTCTAGATGACTGACTTCAAAAGGTTGTATCTCCCTCAATACTACTTGGATTCCTTCATATCAAAACTCATTTTAAAGCTCTTCAAATTTTGCACAATCTGATCCAAGAATCACCTCAATCGAATTAGTTGTCGCAAAGATATGGCTTCTGAAAGATGAGACGTTTTTCCAAAAAAAATCTACGAAATTCGTCACTATCCTTGTTTCGGATGACTAACTTCAAAAGGTCGTATCTCCATAAATATTGCTCATATTCCATCATATGACCACTCATTTTAAAGCTCTTCAAATTTTGCACAATCTGATCCAAGAATCGCTTGAATCGAATAAACTTGCGCAGAGATATGGCTCTTGAAAGATGAGATGTTTTTCCAAAAAAAAAATTGCCCTAATTCTAGGGTTTCACACAAAAATACCCACTTTGCCAAAATCGTTGCTCTGATACCACTTGTTGCATAAATTTTATTATTAAACATGAACCATTCACCAATATGTAGAAATATCAAATCATTCATCCATAATATATTATCCACAATAACAATCCACAAATGAGAGAGAGATAGATAATACCCTTAAGGTAGGGAAACACCAATAATAATCCTTAAGGAAGGAATAACTCCAAAAGATCTCCCAAGATGAGAGGCCACTTCATGGGCACGACGATTACATAAGATTCTTCTTCAATGATATGAATATCCTTACAATGAAAAATATCTCTTCTTTATATATCCATATTCTTATTCTACTTTGGAGAGCCTACTACTAATATTATATTATATTAAAATATAATATAATATTATAATACAATCAACCTTGGGTTATGTGTGGCCCATGCCAACCCTTATACAATATAATAATATATCTCCAAATATCTATTCCTAGGTACCCTACCAAACATATTGAGTCTCTAACAATTCTCTTTATGCTTCTATGAGGTTGATGAATCACATTGGGTCTCTAACAATTCTCTTTGTGGGTTCATGCTAAGAAAGTTTTTCTTGATGAACTTGTGAGCTGATTTGGACAGGTTCTAGTGAAGACTTGTGAGCTTATTTGGACAGGTTCTAGTGAGGACTTGTGAGCTGATTTGGACAGGTTCTAGTGAGGACTTGTGAGCTAATTTGGATAGGTTCTAGTGAGGACTTGTGAGCTGATTTGGACAGGTTCTAGTGAGGACTTGTGAGCTGATTTGGACAAGTTCTAGGGAGGACTTGTGAGCTGATTTGGACAGGTCCTAATAGAGGACTTGAGGATAGAGTTGAAGTGGTTCTTTGAGAAGAACCTGAGGATAGTTTTGAAAAGTCTTTGAGAAGGCTTGTGTGCAGTAGAGATTGATTTGTTCAAGATTTATGAGTTGAGCTTAGGACAAATCTGACAGAGTGAGGAAGACTTGTCTTTGGACTGGTCGACCGTGTTTAGTACAGGTTGATGAGTTGTTGTGGAGGTGATCAGTGAGGATAGAGGTCTCTTGAGGCTAAGCATTGAGGATAGGAGGTCTTCTATGGAAAGGAGTTCCACGTGCTAGCGGAATAAGAGGCAAATGATCTTCTGAAGTATCATTTCCAAAGCTGAGGGGAAGGATTCTCCTTTGGGTAGGAGGCTCATAAATTCGTGAGGAGGGGAAGGATTCTCCTTTGGACAGGAGGCTCATAAATTTGTGAGGAGGGGAAGGATTCTCCTTTGGGTAGAGGCTCATAAATACTTGAGTAGGGGAAGGTTTCTCCTTTGTGCTGAGGCTCATAAACATTGTAATTGGGAAGGATTCCCAAAGAACTTTGAGAAAACTTTTTAGAGAAAAGTTTTGTGGATGTAGCCCATGTTGGGTGAACCATGTTAAAATTGGTGTCTCATTGTGTGTTACTTTATGCATTGCTTTGATATTGCTATTGGTTCATTGCTTTGCGAGGTTGAAGTTAAATAGAGAAAGTAAAAAGAGGTATTTTATTATTCACCCCCCCTCTCAGTATAAGCTTGTGTTCTTCAATTGGTATCAGAGTGGGTTCCTTCAAAAAGTTTAACATCTTGAAGGAAAATATTGTAAAGAACACAATGGAATCTACAAGTGGTAATGCAACACCTATTCTTGATGGGGCAAATTTTGGGCTTTGGAGTGCTAGGATGAAGGTTCATCTTATGGCTCTTGGAAATGAAGTTTGGGAAGTGATTGAGGATGAGTATACCATTCCTAAGCATGGTCCTTATACTAAGGAATAGATGCTCCTACATCATAGCAATTCAAAGGCAATGAATTCAATCTTGAAGGGTTTACAAAATGCGGATCTTACCAAGGTGATTCACTACAAGACAACTAGTGAAATGTGGAAACAGTTGAAGGTGGTTCATACAGGTGATGCAAATGTCCGAAAGGCCAAGTTGAGACACTTCAAAGGTATTTTTGAACAAATCAAGATGAATTATGAAGAAAATATTAGTGACTATATGCTTCATATGAATGAGATTGTTAACTCTATGAAGGAACTAGGTCTTGAGCTTGCTAAAAATGATATTTATGATAAGATTTTGAGGTCTCTTCAAAATATATTTAGTGAAAATATTTCTACTATTGAGGAAGCTAAGGATTTGGATAAGTTGAAAAAGGATGAGCTTCATAGTATACTTGCAGCATTTGAGTTGAGAACTCAAGTGAATGTTGATGTTAAGAAGGAGGCAGCTTTCAAGGCTACCAAGAAATCCAAGGGTAAAGAGCTTCAAGATAGTGATGATTCTTCTAGTGATGAAGAAGCATATTACAACAAGAAGAGCAAGTTATCAAGAAAGCACAAAGGTATGAAATATGTCAAGTGTTTCAATTGTGGAAATTTTGGTCACTATGCTACTAACTGTACTGCTGCCAAGGATGGAAGTGATGAAGATAAACAGGATTATAAGAGCAGGGATTTTGAAAGGCACAAGCATCAAAGGAAGAATAAAGATGAGAAAAGCAATCAAGGAAAGAGGTACTCTCACAAACACAAGAAAATTTTCTACCTAGACAAGGCAAGTAAGTGTTCTAGTAGTGATAGTGAAAGTTCTTCAAGTGATGTTGGAAATGAGATGTTGTTCCTAACAAAAAAAGAAGAAGAAAAGAAACATAGATTTGTCCTTATGAAATGTTTTAGATGTGGAAATTTTGGACATTTTGAGGATGATTGCACAAATGATGGATTGATTTCTAGTTATACTATGTATGAGGATGCTTCGAAAAATTGTAAGGAAGATCTTTGTATGGCTTTAGAAAAGGGTAGCACCTCTAGTGATAAGAAATCTAAAAAATTCATTGATGTTTCAAAAGGCAAACAAATAGAGGAAGTTATAGAGGATGGTGAAGTAGATCTTGAAGCTAAACTTGTTAGTGCTCTTAGTGCTTTGAAAAAGGAAAGAAATAAGAATGCTAGACTCAATGATAAATTGGATGAATGTTGTATTAAGAGAGATGAGCTTATAGAAAGTCTTGACTTCTCTATAGCTAAGACACAGAAACTTAAGGATAAGTTAGAGTCTAAGGTTCTTGAGCATAGAGAGTTGGAATAGAAAGCGACTTCCTTGAAAGAGGAAACTAAAGAGTACAAGGAGAAGCTTTACAGGTTTGAAGATAGCACCAAAAAGGTAAATTCAATCATCAAAGATCAAAGAAGGACAACAGATAAAATAGGTCTTGGTTTTGGTAAGAAACACATGGAATAGGTTTGCGACTCTGCTAGGGGAATCTAGTAAGATATTACAAAAGGAAGAGAGTTCTAATGAGGAAAGTACTTCAAAAAAAGAGTCCTTGAGTGATAGATGCATAGAATCAAAAAACAGGAATCAAAAAAATGGGAGAAATTTTACAGGACCTAAGAGGTCAAATCAAGGAAAGTTTAATGGTAGATGTTTTGCTTGTCACAATTTTGGTCACATGGCTTCACATTGCATGACTCAAGTGAGGAAGGTAAATGACAGATTCATAGGTGGTAATTTATTTCAAGGGTATTGCTACTCTTGTAAACATTTTGGGCACAAGGTTGTTTATTGCAAGGCTAATAACAGGAACAATATTGATCAAAACAGATGGAGTCAAAGATCAGGTATGCCTCAAAGAAATAACATTGTTAGTTGTTATAAGTGCAACAATGAAGGTCACATAGCTAGACAGTGTAGAGCTGAAATTACAAGGTACATGAACAGGAACATGGGTATGAACAGGCACAAGAATCAAGACATGGATAAGAACAAGAATGATAACAAGAACAACAATAGTGAAATGGACAGGAACAAGAATATGGACAAGGAGAACAAGAGAAGATATGGTAAGGCAGCTATAGACACTGATGAAGATCAGTGCCTAATGGGAGTTTTACTCCCACCCCAGAATTAATCACCTCAACATGAGGTGGGTGAGGGACTAAGCTAAGAGGCTCATTCTTAGTTCCAAGCCCCAAAGGTGACCCTTTGCCATTGATGACAAAGGGGGAGAGATATGAGTAAGGGGGAGAGCCTCAAGTCAGGGGGAGCTGATTTCTATACAACAGTTTTGAGTTTTAGTGTTGTTGAGAAGCATGGTTTGCCATCAATGACAAAGGGGGAGATTGTTGGCAATTTTGGGTTTGAGATCCTAGCTTCTTGTCTATGAGTTTGCATTGATGTCAAAAGGAACTGGCATTAATGTCAAGAGGATTTATTGGCTTCAAAGGTTGAATATTCCAAAGAATATTTTCTAGAAGATTTCGAAGAGATTCCATGTGGTAGATGAAAAGGTTTTTATCAAAACCATGGCAGGTTTAAGGGTTTTTATTAAAACCAGGTGGATGCATTAAGGGTTTTTCTCAAAACCACTCTCAGCTTAATGCAAAGGCCGGAGACACTTATTAATTAAATAACTTAATTAATAAAACCTTTTTAAGGTTTTTTATTTAATTATTTATTTGATTTAGTGATTAAATTATTTTAATAATTTAATGGGTTCTCCACCTAAGGTCTAAGGTCTAAAAGACCTTTGATTATTTTTTAAATAATCAAAAGGGTTTCATAAACCCTAAAGTTGTTTCGAAGGTGCCAAAATAATATTAATTCAAAAATTTTGAATTATCCTCCCGCCGACTTCATGCATAGCATGGAAGTTTGGCTATATAAGCCATAACCTATAGTCCAAAGCAATGGTGTTAAAGAAAATTGAATTGCGCAAAATTTGGGGAGTAAAAGCTATGGCTATCATTTTTTTGCCACGTTTATCTACCGCCAAAGGGTTAAGGAGAAGGAGACTCTTGCTAGCATTCAAGATAGCACCGTTGGCCTAGTGGCAATGACTATTCTGCGAAGGCGCTTGAAGGGAGGTCAAGCGTTCGACTCTCGTCGTGGAGTGTGAGAAGAGTTTTTGCACTTCAATTTTTTTGGAGGCACTGTTGACCCGCGATTTTTGGAAGAATTTTTTTTGGTAAGGTTTTTTAAATAAAATCTGCATTTTGTTAAAGAATAAGTGGTTGGGCAGATTTATTTAAAATTATTTTTAAGGTTAAATGCTTCTTTGGAGATATAAGGTTGATAGTGTGTGGTTGAGATTTTTGGCTTAATTGTTGAGTGAGATTTTCTTAGAAGCTATTATTCCTTGAGCATGGTTTAATTAATTTGGAGAAATGAGGTGTAAAAAGATATATTGTTTGTATGCTTTATATTTTTTTGGTAGTTGACTTCTAAAGATTGGAGTCATAAGGTGTTTTATGGAATAAATATTTTTGTGGTTACTTTTATGATCTAACCCTAACTTGGTGGCAAAGTTGAGGGTGGTGTTGGTAACAGGTTGAAGAACTATTCTCTTCTTCCTCAAAAAAAGGTATGGGCAACTTCTTCCATGTATATTGTTGATGGTGTATTTTCTGAAATTGAGTTTGGAGTGAAAAGGTTGTCTACTAGGTATTCTTGTTGGTGTAAATCCCATTTTTTGGATATTGAAGATTGTTTATGCATTAAAATCATTGATGAGTTTTTTGGGTGAATGCATAATTCTGGTTGAGGAAGAGGAAGCATTTTTGCACTAGGGTTTATGTTAGTAAGTCTTGCTACTTGCATTGAGTTGGTTAAACCCTTAGTTGGATGTTTTGAGATTGATGGTTGAGTTGCTTCCATAGAGGTTGTTTTGATCAAGTTAATGCTTTACTTGATACATGATTTGGGCTTACTCCATTGAGATAGATTTGAGAAAGTTATTCTTTACATTGGTGATTTATGTTGGTGGCTATTTTGTTCAAATACCTTTGGAGGGAAAAGGATGTCTACTAGTTTCCTTTTCATGTAGTGATTGGTTGAATGCTTCAATGTTAATGTTGAGTTGAATGATGTTGGTTAAACCTTGTCTATAAGCATTGTTGTTAAAGCCCTAATTGGTTGAGAAAAGATATTGGTTGTGGAAAGAACATGAGTATCATTTTTATATGAGATATTGCATGGTTGGCAATTTTTGGGTTGTGTTTCATGTTCTTGAGAAAATCATACTGCATCTATCTTATTCTTTTGAGATTGATATTGAGTTGAGATTGAGATTGGGAGTTAAGTATAGAACATATTGAGTCTCTAACAATTCTCTTTATGTTTCTATGAGATTTGAGATTGAGATTGGGAGTTAAGTATAGAACATTGTTGCATAACTTTTATTATTAAACATGAACCATTCACCAATATGCAAAAATATCAAATCATTCATCCACAATACATTATCCACAATAACAATCCACAAATGAGAGAGAGATAGATAATACCCTTAAGGTAGGGAAACACCAATAGAGGTCTCTTGAGGCTGAGCATTGAGGACAGGAGGTCTTCTGTAGAAAGAAGTTCCACATGCTAGCGGAATAAGAGGTAGGTGATCTTCTGAAGTATCATTTCTAGAGCTAAGGGGAAGGATTCTCCTTTGGGCAGGAGGCTCATAAATTCGTGAGGAGGGGAAGGATTCTCCTTTGGGCAATAGGCTCATAAATTCGTGAGGAGGGGAAGGATTCTCCTTTGGGCATAGGCTCATAAATACTTGAGTAGGGGAAGGTTTCTCCTTTGGGCTGAGGCTCATAAATATTGTAATTGGGAAGGATTCCCAAAGAAATTTGAGAAATATTTTTAGAGAAAAGTTTTGTGGATGTAGCCCATGTTGGGTGAACCACGTTAAAATTGGTGTCTCATTGTGTGTTGCTTTATGCATTGCTTTGATATTGCTATTGGTTCATTGCATTGCGAAGTTGAAGTTAAATAGAGAAAGTAAAAAGAGGTCTTATGATGTTCACCCCCCCCTCTCAGTATAAGCTTGTGTTCTTCATACAAATTATTCAATCCTTCATTAAAGTCATTACATAGCATAATATTATGCACACAATATCTCTTAAGCATTTCTTATTTCTAAATACAATATTACATTTCTAAACATTAATACCAAATATCACTAGTCTCATATTGTTTTTCAAATTCTTATTCTTGATAAGTCTTTTCTCCATCAACTTTTGAATTTTCAATAAAGGGATCAGGATAGCTCTTGTAAATAAATATGCAATCCTAACATGCATCATACAAATAAATCATTCAACAACAACGTAATATTTGAGTTCCATGATAAAATGTATATGCAAGCCTAACATGCATCATACAAATAAAATCATTCAATAACAATGCAAGATCTTAATTCCATAATAAAATGTATATGCAAGCCTAACATGCATCATACAATTAAAATCATTCAATAACAATGCAAGATCTTAATTCCATAATAAAATGTATATGCAAGCCTAAAATGCATCATACAATTAAAATCATTCAATAACAATGCAAGATCTTAATTCTATAATAAAATTTATATGCAAACCTTGCATCATACAATTAAATTCATTCAGTAACAATGCAAGATATTAATTCCACAATAAAATGTATATGCAATCCTAACATTCATCATACATTTAAAATCATTTAATAACAATGCAATATTTCAATTTCATAATAAACTTCAAAGTATTATTCTAATGTGGGGGTTCACTCTTCTAACCTCACCGCTAGAAAATACACCATAAGTGGTCCCCCCATTTCCTTACACTACCTTATAAGAAAACAACTTGACCACAATATGGGGTTACCCTTTAAGGCCTATAATACTTAAAGGTAACGCCTATCCCTTAACCCTACATACTAGCATCTATGTAGGATTATTATGGCATAATGCTTATTAGTCATAAACGAGAGAAGCCCATACTTCTCACTCAATTATGGATCTATTGCTACACAAGCCACATCCAAATAAAATTGTGCAAGAACAATGCAAGATAAAGAGAAGCACATACTTCTCTCACTCAATTATGGATCTATTGCTACACAAGCAACATCCAAATCAAGTAAGAACAATGCAAGATCTAGGGAAGCCCATACTTCTCTTAATAATTTATAGATCTAGTGCTACACAAGCCATGTCCATCTCTTTGGGTAAAATTACTATTCAACCCCTCATGATTAAACAATAATAATTCCCTCATTGATTTAATATAGAAACATTCACAATATATTATTCCATTATTTTTTTACTATTCCTTATAACATGGGTTTATTACTCTTCTAATAACCCCAACTATAATCCTTATAATTAATAAATTAATATTGAAAAATAAACAAACACATTATTATATCAAATTAATAATGCAAAAGTCTTCAATATTAATTAATAGTTTCATCCTTATGACTTAATAATACTATCAATTAATTACATAATTAATAAATTAATATTGATAACTAAACCAAAACATTATTTAATCAATATTTTTTTTTATTAGTTTTACGGAAGGAGTTTTGAAAGGACCTCCAAACCTTATAATAAAAGGAAGCTAATCTCCAACCACTAGGAGACATATGACACTTCAAACATTAAAGTCAACTAATCCTTGGACACAACTACCTACACCCATACCAACATATACTAGCCGAACAAACCTAGACACAAGCCAAATAGAGATAAAATTTGGGTACGTAGGCCCGCATGGATAAACAAAGACAAAAAAATTGGGCATGTAGGCCTGACCAAAATATTCAAAAAGCAACATCCAATGGGGAGGGTTCCAACCACCCACCCTAAGTATTTTGACTCGAGTTTGACCTTTGCCTAAATTCATTGTCCAATGATCTAAGACCATCTAGGAAATTACCTATCTAAATGTGAATATCTTGTTGTATAAGACCTTAATTAGCTAGGACGTCCGTAGCTTTGTTACCTTCTCTAAATCAATGCTTGAAATGGACTTCTTCTAAATTTTGAATCATTCTCTTGGCTTCAATTATGAAATTTGCAATAATCGAGGAGGGATTTTGGTTGCCATTAATCATATTGATAACATTGAGTGAATCTCCTTCTATGATTAGTTTTTTGTAATTCACCTAATTCAGTTGGGAAACACCTTGAAATAATGATCGAGCTTTAGTGAAATGGTTGGTTTGGTGATCCAATTTTTTAGCAAAGGCAAGAAGTATTTTGCCCTTCGAGTTTCTAAAAAAAAACCCTGTAGGTTTGTTTAGAAACATGAAGGACAAAATCCTTATTGCCTTTGATGAAAACTTATGTCACCAAACCAACCATTTTTCTAACTGGGGGTTTTTTAGAAACTCAGAGGGAAAAATCATTCTTGCCTTTGCTAAAAACTTGGGTCACCAAACCAACCATTTCACTAAATATCAAGCATTATTTTAGGGTGTTTTCCAACTAAACCGGGTGAATTGCAATAAACTAATCATAGAAAGAGATTCACTCAATGTTATCAACATGATTAATGACAACCAAAATCCTTCTTGGACTGTTGCAAATTTTATAATTGAATCCAGAAGAATGATTCAAAATTTAGAAGAAGTCCAATTCAAGCACCGATTCAGGGAAGGTAACAAAGCTATAGAATTTTTGGTTAATCAAAGTCTTACGCAGGAAGATATTCACATTTGGACAAGTAATTTTCCAAAAGTCCTTAGATCGTTGGACAAAAGTATTCAATATTATTTAATAGTTTCATCCATATGACTTAATAAAACTATTAATTAATTACATAATTAATAAATTAATATTGATAAATAAACCAACACATTATTTAATCAATAATTAATAAAACAAAAGTCTTCAATATTAATTAATAGTTTCATCTCTATGACTTAATAAAACTATTAATTAATTACATAATTGTATTTACCGTATTGACCTATTTTTTTTAAAAGTATAACTGAAATGGATTTGGATCTTTCTTCTCGGAAAATAAGGTCATTGTAGGCCCAAAATGGCCACATCCTTAGAAATTTTTTGAAAAATTTGCCTAAGGCATGAAGATATCATTCCACACATGTTTTAGTGTATTTTGGAGTGGATCTGTAACAAAGGTTACAAATCTGCTAAACACTTAGTGAAATTTTGCACTTGGAGAAATTCCGCAAAATTTTTTATGTCTTTGGCTCCAGACTGGAAAAACGTCCTGAATCTGCAAAAGTTTTTGGGGAAATATGACATCAGAATAAAATAAGTGTGGATTGATGACTGCTTTGTATTTTTGACATCTTTTTAGTAGCTAGGTTTTGGAGATCTTGAGCCAAGGGAGCGCATAGATTATTTTTCTCTGAAATGGTGACAAGAGGTGGAAAGCAGAGCAAAGAGATGGGGATTCATGACAAAGATAATTTTGACTAAATTTCCTCTAGATTGGTGATAAGCAACATTTTTAATGAAGGCCAATGTGGAATGAGGGAAGAGTCACTTTACACTATAGTGGGTCCAGAATGGTGTTTCAAGCCAATACACTTGCTTGGGTTCAGAATGGAATCCGTAGAAATTTTGAAGAGAATATGATGTCATCAATTTTTTTATGCAGATTTGTGTAAGCCTCAACGCCAACAAAGAAAAACAAATATTAAAGAACATACTTCATCCCGCTGCACTTACAATACATTTTTGTGCCAGATTGGCATCCCATAGTTTTTGAAGCATAAAGGATGACAACACAATTTTAAAAAGTGGAATGGCATTGTGATCTCTCCTTGCCATTGTATCATGTTTATTTTAGATTAAATCATAGCCATATGATGTGGGATATCAATGGTTGAGGTTTTGCTAAATATTCTGACACATATAAAAGTAATTTCTCACCAAAATTAAAACACATTCAGTTGGAGGAGGAAGCCAAAGTATCAATGGTTTCAAGAAGATAAAACCATAAATGATTGCAGATCGACGATGACAAAGGGCTTCCAAGAAGGATCAATGATGCAGATGCAGTCTCCAATAGCTAGAACTCCATTTAACATCAAACAACCAGCAAGTTACATAGGTTTTGATCTGCCATAGTGGTCCACTTGCAGCAAATTTGCCAAAGATTGAACCAGTAAGAAAATGCTAGCAAGAACTCTCTGCTAAGCTGTTAAAAAATAAATCTTTGTAATGTTCCTTATATTTTTTTAATTTCAAAGCTATAAATAGATTTTGAAATCTCATTTTTAAGGGTCATATCTAATGAAAGGAGCATTACACTGATTTTTGTCTCAAATATTATGTCTTCATGGTTTAATTTTGGAAGTTTGAATTCTTTAGCTGTATTTTTATCAATACTTGAATAGTTAGTTTGTGCTAGATGAATGGATTACTAACTTCTAGGGTAGTTGAAATCTATTTTTGAATTTGATCTTTGTTGTTAGGGAGTGCATTTCTATAAAATATTGATATTGATTAATTCTATTATTTGGATTGTCATTATTGGGATATTGAAATTGTTGTCTACAATATTTCTCTGTTTTTCTTTAATGAATGAAGATGCATTCAATCTGAGATAATTTTGATATGAGTAATGTGTTTCTAAAAAAGTTCGTGGGAGATTTTTTATGTAGTTACATTGTTGTTAACCTATCCATTGACTATTGTTCACATTTTTCTAACCCTAATCCTTATCATAACCCTAATCTCCAAAACCCCAAGTGAGCATAAGTGAGTCAACACCCTGTTCAAGTTGAAAAGGAACCAACCTACTATGGAGGTTGAATTAGAAACTCTATTTTGGTCCATCAAATTTTGAGTGTTGATATGTGACTATCGGGTGCAAGCCTGGAAATGAAGTAGGAAGATAGATAGTCACAATATTGAGTAAAACATGATACAATTAAGTGCCCAATAGTTTTTGGTACGCTCGATGGGACCAATTCACAAGGAACACGAAATTCCATCACATGATTTATGGTTTACATCCACTCGAAGGAATCAAGATTTGGTGAATTGTGTTGACCTTATTGAGCAGAGAATAGCAAATTCACCTAATGACTTCCTTGTCTATGAGCCCAAAAAAAAATTACCCCTATAAACTAGTGCCCTTTCATTTATACCAGGTCATTGAGGAAAAATAACCCAGATTCTTTCTTCTTTTATGAGTTACCTTATAAAGAGAAAACTATTATAAGAATATTGCAAAGTGTTTTTGAAGAAGAGGTAAACCCTCCTAAAGAAAATACTACAATTAATTAGAACACTGCCATAGTATTAACCCCACATGGAAACATAGCAACAAATATAAATCAAAATCGGGGAAATGCTCCACCCAATCAGCCCCTACAAAAGTTCCCCAGTTGGGACACAACTGGTCCACTTAGATTGCTTCAAATGAATACCATTCCCCAAGACCTATCCAAATTTATACCCACATATTATGGATAAGGGAAGACTGCATATGAGAACTATAAAGATATCTTAAATCTAGAATCTATCCATAATATAAAGAATGAGGATGTTATTGTAAGGATCCTAGCCCTATCTTTCAAAGGGAAGATTTTACATTGGTTTAGGACCCTAGAGAATAGTACCATTACCTCATGGGCTTCATTATCTAAACTATTTATAGAATAATTCAATGAATCTACTGATCCCTTATCCCTTATCAATTAGTTTACTTCTATGCATAAGGTTCCCCAAGAATTAGTCTCAAATTTCAACCTAAGGTTTAGTAGAACATGAAAAATAATTCCCCCTACAACTAGACCAACTGTAAGCTTGGCTTATATATATTATATCAGAGCTCTGGGATCATAGCTAGGCTTGCAAACCCAACAATCTAGAATTGAGGATTTTTCCTATGTTTATAATGTTGTGGTTCATGCAGAGAATGTTCTAATCAATGTAGGGAGTTACACCCTAAGACTGATTTGCCCTACAACCTAGAGATTGGTAGTTTCCAAGGTCAATCAGTAACCACATCATACATGGACCCACCTTCATTATCATATCCATCCCCACAAATGGCCCCCATTCCTCAGCCAAAACCCACATCAATCCATTTTCCCACTCATTTTCCCCAAGAGACCTATGTTCTCTTAGATATCCAAAACACTTTGAAAACTCTTAGTAACAAGATGAATTATATGGAGAAAAGAGAAATGGAAATATCTCAGAAAAGAATATTTTCATATATAAATAAGGATCAAATACTTGGTCGTAGTAATAGTTCTGGTGTCAAAGTAAATACAATATATGAGAAACCAAAATGCTCTTCGGATACCACTCTTGCAAATATATGGTGTTTGGTGTGTAATGATCCACATGATTCATAGTCTTGTGTTATGTATAAACATCATGTGAAAATGACTATGGGCCAAGCTGAGAGAAGTCAAAAAGGAGAATAAATATGCTTTGGCAGCAAGACTAAATTATGATAGAAAAATACTCTGACGAGGATGGCCCAATTGCTATTATGATGAGGTATGGAAATAAAATCCTTCAAGTAGAGCCACAAAATATGGGACAATTCCAAGTTCCATATCAATAAAGGAATGATCAGCCCCCCCAAAGTAGTGATACTTTTCCTATCCCTCAGGCTAAAAGGAAATAAAAGATAGACATTCTACCTAAGATGTTGGAAAAGAAAACTGAAGAAGACTGGATGAGGTCTAAATATGAGGCACAAGAGAGGCTTAGATTACCTTCTATTACCAAAATGTAAATAATAGAAGCCACTCAATAGTATAAAAGAAAATATGGTGAGCTAGAAAGAAGGCCTGAAAGACCTACCCTGGCTAGGCCTGAGTATAATATTGTGGAAGAAATGAAAAATATTCCATCAAAATCTAGTTTATATGATACTCTTTTCATCCTTAGTCAGATAGACCTACTTAAGGATTCTCTTAACAAATATCCACATGATAGATAGGCCACCACAATCTTGAGTATGCCTTCAGAGAAGATAGAACTGGACCCTGCTGAATTGAAGAATAAGCCCCCTCCTTTCTATATATCTCTAAGGATGGAAGGATGGATAGTCCAAAATTGTATGATAAACTCATGAGCATCTACAATAGTTATACCTAAAGTAGTCTATGAAGAGATGGGTATGGAGTATACTCGATCTTTCTTTGGAGTGTTACAATTGGATGGAACACTAGTGAAAATAGTGGGAGTCATAAAGGATGTCTTAATGAGGTTACATAGAGCTCCTGAGGTGAAAATAGTGCAAGAAATAGTAGTGGTCGATCTTGAGCCTTACTTTGGATTATGCCTTTCAAGGGAATTTAATGCAAAGCTGGGAGGATGTATGTATATTGATTATTCCAATATGATAATCCATTTCAAAAGAAAGAGAATCATAATAACACCAAAAAATGTAGTGTCTTATCATATTGAAAAGATAGGGGAAGATATGTGTAATATTACTCCCATGGAAGAATTTAAACTAGTTGATAATTTTGAGGATTTGGATATTGAGGATGAGTTACCTTTTAGAGAGGATTGCAGTCAGGTTGGAACTGGTATGGGAACATATAACATCTCAGCTGAATCAGAGAATAAAATTACTACTATATCCAATCAAGCTCTGAGAGAAAAGGAAACATGGATCATGCAATTTTATGGTGCTAAGTGCCAAAATGGTGTAGGAGTTGGTGTGATACTACAGTCCCAATCAGAAGGGACAAAGAGTTTTGCCTACATACTAACATGGTCATGTACAAATAATGCTATAGAATATGAGGCTATATGCCTTGGAATGATGCAGGTAGAAAGCATGGGCATCAAAATACTAAATATATATGGTGACTCTGAGCTAATCATCCATTAGGTAATAAATAGGTGCAACAGTAAGCACCATTATCTAAGAGCATATAGAAATAGGGTATGGGATCTTATGGTGTCCTTCAATGCCCTAAATATAAATTTTATTCCTAGAGAAAAGAATAATCTGGCAGATTTCGTAGCAACAAAGGGAGCTAACTTCAACCCTTCTGCAGACTATGGAATAAAAAAAGATAAGGGAATCAAAATGATTTTTAGACCTTTAGTACTAGATAAGCAGATCTTTTGGCATGCTTTTGAAAGTGATGAATAAATATTGACTTTTTTGTTAGAGAAGCGTGTCTCTCTACTATCTGAGAAGAGAATCTAGAAGAGATTGATCAACATGATGTCATTCAACTAAGGAACAACCACATTCCTAGGGGATTGGTCACCTTAGAGAGCCTAAGGTTATGCGTAAGGGGTTGACCCCAAAATGTATTTATAAAAATTTGGTGAATCAATTTTGAAATCTAGGTGAATAGTGTCCAAACACATGTAGAAGGTTCACTATTATTAGGGGTATGTTGAAAATTTAAACTTAAAATGGTCAAATTATTATAAAATTGGATCGAATCGGTCCTCAAAAAAAATTTCACCCAAATTTTTTTGGTTAATGGGCTCTAGTCAAGGGTCCCAAATATTCACCAATTCCAAATTTCAAAAATCCTAATTTTAGCCAATTTGGCTATAAATAGCCACTATGCATAACCCTGAGAAAGCTTGTTTGATAATGAAGACAGGAAAAAGACCAAAGCCATGAATTTTAGTGAGAAAATCTATAAAGAAGTTGAAGTTGGCACTGAAAAGAAGCTCAATGTTGGAATCCAATGTTCACAAGAGGAAGCAAAAGATATCAAGGCTTTATGCCTTATGTACCAAGACATTGTGGCTTGGTCATATGAAGACCTAAAGGTGTATGATAAAAAGGTCATCCAACATACTATTGAGCTAGAGCCTGATGCCAAGCCTTTTAGGCAAAAGTAGAGGCCAGTAAATCCAAGGATCAAGGCCATTATGAGAGAATAGCTTTTAAATTTTTTAAAGGCCAAGATCATATATCCAATAAAACATTCAATCTAGGTAGCCAATTTGGTACCGATGAGGAAAAAGAATGGGAATATTCTTTTGTGTGTAGATTTCAGAAATCTTAACCAAGCGTCCCTTAAGGATCATTACCCCTCTTGCAGATTGATCATATCCCATAGATAGTGGCATGGGTAGAAAGGTTCTGTTTGCTAGATGGTTTCTCTGGATATAATCAGATTTGGGTGAAAGATGAAGATCAATATAAAACAACATTCACCACAAAATGGGGCACATTTTCCTACCATAGAATGCCTTTTTGGTTGTCCAATGCGGGATCCACATTTTAGATAGCCATGGACTATGCATTTGGAAAGCTAATAAATAGAGTCATTCTAATTTATTTGGATTACATGACTGTGTTATCCCACCATAAGCATGATCACCTAGTACATATGGAGCAAGTTTTATAGAAGTACAAAAAAATTGGTATTTCACTCAATCCTAAGAAATCATTCTTTGTAGTTCATGACGGAAAATTACTTGGTCATGTGGCTTAAAAAGAAGGTATGGCCATAGATCTAAAAAAAATCAGGTCGATTCTTGCTCTCCCATTACCTACAAATAAGAAGGCCTTATAGTACTTTTTGGGTCAAATCAACTTTATCAGGAAATTCATTTCTGATTTTGCACAAAAAGTAAGGCCTATATCTGAGTTACTCAAGAAAAATGCAGAGTTTAAATGGACCAAAGTGATAAAAAAATCTTTTGAGATAATCAAGCAGTCCATTGCAACAAACCCAGTATTGGTAAATCCATATTTTAGTAAGAATTTTATTCTTTATGCTTATGAAGCTGAAGAAAGTTATGCCTTAGTGCTCACTCAAAAGGATAACCAAGGTGAGGAACATCCCATATTCTTTTGGAGATAGACACTCAGTGACTACCAAGTCAAGTACAACTTTATTGAAAGACAAGTATTTTTTGTGATAAAGTCACTAATGAATTTTAGGCAATATTTGGTACAAAGTAAGACCCTGGTATATGTGGTTCATTCACATGTAAGAAGTTTCATTCTACAAGGTGAACTAGGAGATAAAAGGGTCCAATGGATTACTAAAATTTAGTAATATGATGTAGAGATACATCCCACCAAGTTGGTGAGGGGAGGGGCCGTATGCCAAGGTTTGATAGAGGCAACAACATCAGCAGAAGTGACAACTTTCTAGATAGCAAAAAAATATCATATTGAAGGAGTGCAGATAGAATATTTTGATTGGGTTGATCAGATGATCAAATACTTTCAAACTGGATTATGCCCCCCAATATAAATGCATCCTAAAGGAGGAGATACAGGCTTCATGCTTTAAAATATGTGTCACTACCAGAAGACCTGTACAAAAGAAATTTGGATGGAGTCCTAAAATGCTTAAAATATGATCAGTAAAAGAGGGTCATTGAGGAGTTCCATGGAGGACCAGCTAGAGGACATAGCTCAGGTAGAGTTACATCATTGAAAATCATAAGAGCTGGTTATTATTGGCCTACTATGTTTGCTAATACTTTCAGGGTTACCAGAGCCTATGACAAATATCAAAAATATGTTGAAATAACAAGGAATGTTGCATTCTCCCTCAAGCCAATACAAGTTGAAAAGCTCTTTAAATAATGGGGGATGTATTTCATAGGGATCATAAACCCTAATTTCCTATAAGAGCACAATATATTCTGATTGCAAAAAATTACTTTACCAGATGGGTAGAGGTTATTGATTTCAAGGTTTGGAGTTCCAAAAGCCTTGGTGAGTGACAATGGGCCAACCTTTATAGGGTCCAAGTATATTGATTTTTCCAAAAAGTATGGAATCACTCTCATGAACACTTCAAATTATTACTCTCAAGGAAATGGACTTGTTGAATCCACCAACAAGAACCTATTAAGGATTCTGAGGAGATCACTTGAAGGGACTAAAAGAAGTTGGCACCTACTTCTAGACCAAGTTTTATGGGCTGACATGATTACTATAAAGAATTCCATTAAAACTTCTCCTTATGCTCTAGTATATGGCAAAGAGGCAGTGTTTCCTATTCATTTGGAAAATTTGACACTCAAACTGGTAAATACAAAAGAAGATTCAGAAGGAAATCCAATGGAAATAAGACTAACCCACCTGCTATAGTTGGAAGAAAACAGAGCTCAGGCATATGAATATTTTCAAAAGTATGCCTCAGATATCAAGGTATGGTTTGATAAAAATTCCAAATTCAAAAAATTCCAAGTTGGAGACTCAGTTCTTAAGTGGAATGTTGACAGAGCAAAACCAGACAAACATGAAAAGTTTGATTCTTTTTAGGATGGCCCTTTCAAAATAGTGGAGGCCAAGGATTCCAATGTGTTCCAACTTGAATATCAAGAAGGGAACATACATCTGATTCCAATAAATGGTTTTCATCTCAAACTCTATTGTGTTTGAATTATAAGATCATTGTAATATATGTATATACCCTCTATTATATTTCCCTTTCTTTTTGCACTTTGTATTTAGTTTATTTTAACATGTTGAAAAAAGAAAAAGGTTTTACAAAAAAAGGCTAAGTGTTTATAAGGGATACAGTAAGGTTCCATTCCACATGTAAATACACTACAAGTGTAGCAGAACAGTGAGCGCTTCTAATCAGTATTAAATGCACTAAAGTCCCAGTGGAATGGTGCAAGTGTTGTTTTTCATGTGTGAAAAGAGCCAAGTATCAAAATAAGTGAAAGCGTCTCCAATATGGGGACTTTCAAGACTAATGTGTAGCAGAATGAAAATCTGGTGATTGTATCACATCGAGAAAAGAAAATGAGCCTGCATTTAATGCAAAATTTCCCACGCTTAAACCAAAGAGTATATGAAGCGACGTCGTGAGGTGGCAGTGTAATTTGAATTTTTGACCAATAAAAATTTAGAATGCCACCATTGAGCTGCCAAGAGAAATAAGTAAAATTTGGAAAGCATACCGATGGGCATATTATGTAGTGGCCACATTAATGGTGAAAGATGTGCATGCACCAACAAATAAAACTGTCGAAGAACAATAATTTTTCACACTAAAGCATACCACATTTACAAAAGAAAAAAGAGTGAACACAGTTCCTGGAAATAGTTATTACAAATTATAGAGGAAATCCAGGGTGTTGCTGGTAGAATGGCTCCAAATAAAGTTCTCACAAAATCACAAAACATAGGGGTGAAGTTAGAAGCTCATATGCAAAGAACCAGGTAGATAGAAGATACAGTAATGTCATGAGTAAGGACTTCTCTAAGAAGGAATTTTGATTTTGCATATTTTAGAGGAGGTCCAGTTCAACTACAAGGTATCATAGCTATGAAATTCTTCTTGTTCTCCTACATTTATGATTCTATACATCATTACCCTGAGTTAATATTTACTATGATTAAATTCTATGATTCTGAAAATAGAATAGTTAAAACTCCTGATGGTACTCCTCTCTTCACAATTACCAAATAATTTTGTTGTGAATTATTCACCGTAGGAGTATGTCCACCCTCATAACATAAAGATTTTAAAATAGTAGAGCAATCTAGGGTTTATACATCATTGATGGTTTTAAAAGAGAAATGAGCTGTAAAAAAGTGGCTTCATTTAAATTTTATAAGGATAAGAAACCAGGATGAAATGCCCAAGGTTCCAACTCATATTGATGAATTTGCATACCCTGAGTTGTTTTCTATGTTGACCTATATGGAAATTATGGACTCTGATAAAATGGTGCATGGCTAGCAAATTGTCGTGGCATATTGCATTTCAAATGAGAGAATGTATGAGAAAGGGGCCGAAGAAAATGGAACTAGGGTTATTTATTTTTATTGGCTAACCTTTCTCACCCAGAGGATACACGAACCACTTGTAATAATGAAAATGATCTCTGATGCTCCTAGCTTTAGACACTGCTTAATTTTAGCATGGATATTTTATGCTGTTGTAAGGGATAATATGCCTTGGATTCTGATTAAGGATAAAACCAGTGATGGAGAACCCTTTTCAGTTTATTGGACTAGTAATTTGAGGAGTAATTAATATTTTTATAGATTTAACTTAGAATTTCTAGGACCTGCTCTGAAGATAATGTATGGAGAGTGCCCTAGATTGCCACCCTTAGCCAAGAAAATTTTGAGAACATAGGGTGCTGAAGAGGGATATTGGTATCTGTTGACTAAGGGCATGGTAATTAGATTATATGGTTTCATGGGTAAACCTTTTCTCTTGCCTCATTTTTTCATAGATAGGCTATTTTCCTTAGAGTATTTGAGGCAATCAGAATACATTAATTCAAATTATTGTTCAGGAAGAAAGAGGAAATCTCTACTAACCTACCACACTGTGGATGACATAACTATCACAAAGAAGGGGTAAAGTGAATAGATTGACCAATACCTAGATAAGTTAGGTCTATTTTATATCCCTCAAAGGTGGAGTTATGATCCTGATGGAATTTTCACCAATAAAAACATAGCCCTAAATGGATACAAGGCTTATAAATTTGAAAAGAGACTTAGGCCCCATTTTGAGTAGGGTAGGAATAATGATGAGACTGCTATTTTGGAGTGGAAGGTGTCAAAAATGAACCAACTACCTCCATGGATGGATTTCAATGAGCAGATTGTTGATTATGATCCTGACAAGAAGATAAAGCATCAGCTAAAAAAGGTCATCATTCATGATATTGGGGAGAAATCTGGAAAGAAAAGGGACCCTTAACATGATGAGGACACTGCTAAAGAAGAGGAAAAAGTAGAACCATGGAATGTAGTAAAAATTTCAAACTGGTGGAGAATGAGAATTGAGATCGGGAAACCTAAGTCTAGGTTTGGAATGGATATTGATAATAATTTTTCCAAGAAATATGATGAAAATGTCAAAACCTGGAAGCCTAAGGAAATAAGAAACATAGTGTTGACTATTGAAAAGTCCCAGGTTGGTTTTGAATCTCTCTCTCCATCCACGGATCAAGAAACTCCAATAGAGGAGCATGAAAATCCTTTGACAATAGTTGAGGTCTTGAAAAAATTTCTCCCAACAACTGAGAAAGTGGAAAAATTTCCCAAAGGAGCACAAATTTTGAGTAAAATACAATATTCAAGTGAAAAAGTTGTCAGTACTCCAGTCATTGAAGAAGTAAATAGGCCTAAATGTTTAGCCCTATGAGGACAACCTCCAGATACAAATATTGATTAGAGAAAGAAAAATAAGAGTTTCAGTTTCACACCCCTTACTTTCACCACTGTAGCATCAGTAGAATTGCACCTTATTTTTGAACAAGTATTGCTAGAGGAAGCAACACAAGAAGAAGTATCTAAGGAAGATACAGAGAGTGAGTTTTCTACCTTTAAATTGATTCATAGAAGAGCCAAAAGAGCTTCAGAAAGGGAAGAGAGAGAGGTCTCTAAGAAATAGAAGGTAGACCAAGGAGAGATTGCTTAGTAAGTAGTTATTTCAACTGCTGAAGAAATGATGTAGCAGGAGCAATAAGATACAGAGATAGAACAAGAATGCCCTACATATGTAGGTGAAGGTATGGTCTCTCATACCTTTTCTCCTCTTCCTCCTCCTGAATCCCCAAGGAAATCTCCCTCCCATTCTGGTCAAGAAGATGTTTCAAGGGAACTCGTAGTTCATCCCATGTTTCATTGGTCACCACTGAGGTTCAAGTCATTCCTTCTCCTTCAAGTTCATCCCATATTTCACTTTCTTCATCCCAGGTTTCACCTTCATAATCTAATGTTCTAGCTTCATCATCCCATAATTTCATCTTCATCATTACAATCATCACCCCCATCAAAGGAACAAATTGTTCCAATTACCCCCATTCATCCAATTGTTAGTCTTGCTTTGATTTTGATGAGTTTACCAGTATCAACCACAACAGTAGTTACCAAGTCCACTGTTGTTACAAAAACTACTATAACTACTTCCACACCACCATTATCAACAGTTGAATCAACCCTTGCATTCCTAGTATATTCATCTTCCTTGGCTGCTAGTTATTCAAGTCATGTAACTATACCGAAAGGATAGGAAGCCACACAAAAAATAAATGATTTTTGGGTAGAGAAGCTTTCTAAGCCTTCTAGTAGGATGGTTGTAAGAAGAAGAAGCATGTATGTAGATCCAGTTTCAAGGTAGAGGATATCTAGGTCCATGGTCCCCCTTGTAATCAAGCCTAAAATCAAGATGACTGTCAAATATTATAGGGTTGAATAAGTCATAGAAGATATTGAGAATATTATGGAAGAAGATGAGTTGATAATTGCTAGATCCCATTTAGAGACTATCTATGTGAAGAATGACATATTTAAGGAAAATGTGGGCAAATTGGAGAAGCAAATTGAAAAGCTTTAGAAAATTGTTAACAATAAAAAAGAGGTGGAAAAGGCTTTGAAGGAGGCTAAAAGCTGGCAAGAGAATTTTCAAGAGGCCAATAAGCTCAAGGATCAACTAGGAGAGCAAAATAAGCTGAATGAAGAACAGGCAAAATAAATTCAAAGTTTAAAATAGTAGTTTCATATTGAGAAAGCAAAATATTTTGGCTTTTCTAAGGCTATATTGAAGAATATTAGAAAAGAATTGCTCTCTGAGGTCCAAGAGAAGTGTTCAGGGCTTCAGCTTATCATTGACTATCTAGGTAATGCCAGTTGTTTGCTCTAGAATATTCAAAAGGATTTAGATCAAATCAGTAGAGAGCTGCAACCCATGGTGATTCCAATAGAGAAAATGTACAAGCTGGTTGATAGTAGACTCAGTGATTATTCTAAGCCTATTCCAAACAAATATTGGAATCTTGCTAGATTTGCTGCTAGAATAGTGGTTAAAAAACATAGGGCACTTCAAAAATCTTGGCTATTATTTGACAGAATTAAAGGAGTGATTAAATATGTGGTTTCAAAGTTCTATGGATGGAGGATCACATATTTCTATTCGTGGAGGAGATTCAAAATAATATTTATAAAAATCTATAGGATAAAGCTGAAATTGACTCTCTAGAAGAGCCACTCAATCAAGATAAAGTTTCCCAACTGATTATTGTTTTTATCAAATGAAGAGATCTCATGGAATATATAGTACATAAAGGGAATGCTACTAAATATGAAGATATTGGAGAACTACATTATATTTACAAGTAGCTCAAAGAAATATCAAATCCCTCTGAAGCAGCTTGGAAATAAGCTTTACAAACTTTGAAATTGATGATTCAAATATTTGGTGACAATTTTGGAGGAAGAGATCAAGAAAAATCTTCTATAGAAGAAGAAAATGAAGAATTTGAAGAAGAAGAAGAAGAAGAAGAAGAGGAAGAAGAAGAGGAAGAGGCCCCATAGGAAGAGGAGCAAGATGGAACTGTCACAGGCTCGAAAGGGGCACACACTTAGTTCATTTTTGTTTTTGTACATATGCACAAGTTTTGTATTTTGTTTTGCTCTGACATTGTCAGAAATAAATAATAAAGGCATCAAGCCATAGAGGCACAAAGAGCCACAAGTTTTGTGTGAAGGCATTTTTTGTAATAAGGCCTTATAAGAGGAGTAGAGCTATGCCTGATAAGAATAGTAAAGCAGTTTTATTGAACATGCATAGATATTGATGTTTCCTACATAGTCTCGATATGAATGTTTATCCTAAGAATTTTTTCATAGAGTATCCTGAGGGTAATATTCTTATTGAAATTATTCATTGAGGTAGATTTTTGAAGACAGTGGCAGTAAACCTGTATTTTTGGCATAGTCTCCATATGAACCTTTACCCTCTAAGAAGACCATTAGATTTTTAGAGGGTAGTGTTTATATGGAAATTATTCTTTAAAGCATATTTTTTGAAGTTGAGTATTTTTGACTCCCAAGGCCCAATGGATAAGACTCTGAGTTCTACGGCTTTGCAAGAAAATCCACTTAGGAGGTGCCAGAATGTAGGCCCAAAATGGCCACATACTTAAGATATTTTTTAAAAGATTTCCTAAGGCATGAAGATCTCATTTCGCACACATTTCAGTGTATTTTGGAGCAAATCTGCTCAACACTTAGTGAAATTTTGCACTTGGAGAAATTCTGCAAAGTTTCCTATTGTCTTTGGCTTCATACTGGTGACGTGTCTCGAATATGCAAAAGTTTTTTGGGAAATATGACATCAGCATAAAATAAGTACGGATTGGCGACTGCTTTGTATTTTTGACATCTTCTGAGTAAGTGTTGGATATCTTGATCTCGGGGAGTGCATAGAGTATTTTTCTTCGAAATGGTGATAGGAGGTGGAAAGTAGAGCAAAGAGATGCGGATTCACAACAAAGATAATTTTGACTAACTTTCCTTCGAATTGGCAAAAAGCAGTGTTTTTAACGAAGTCCAGTGCAGAATGAGGGAAGAGTTACTTTACACTACAACCTGTCCAGAATGGTGTTTCAAGCTAATACAATTTCTTGGGTCTGAAATGAAATCTATAAATTTTTTGAAGAGAATATGACATCATCAACTTTTTTGTGTGGATTTGTGTAAGCCTCAATGCCAAAAAAGAAAATAAAGAGTAAAGAGCGGACTTTATCCCACTACACTTACAATACATTTCTATGCCAGATTAGTGTCCCATAGTTTTTGAAGCATAAAGGATGACGTCACCATTTTTAAAAGTGGAATGGTGTTGTGATCTCTCCCTGCCATTGTATCAAGCTTATTTTAGATTAAATCGTAGCCATATAATGGGAGAGATCAATGGTTGAGGTTTTGCTAAATCTTCTAAAGCATATAAACGCAATTTCTTATCGAAATTAAAACATAGTTAGTTGGAGGAGGAATCCAAAGCATCAAGGATTTCAAGAAGATAAAACTAGAGGTAGCTACATATTGATGGTGGCAAATGACTTCCAAGGATCAATGATGTAGATGCAGTATCCAATGGCCAAAACTCCAGTTAATGTTGAAAAACCAGCAAGTTGTAGAGGTTTCAAGCTACCATGGTGGTCCACTTGCAGCAGATTTCCTAGAGATCGAACCAGTAAGAAAATACCAGCAAGAACTCTCTACTGAGCTATTAAAAAAATAAATATGTGTAATGTTCCTTATCTTTATTTAATTTCAAAGCTATAAATAGAGGTCGAACCCTCATTTTTAAGGGTTAGCTCTAGTGTGTTTGCCTACACTATTGTAAATATTCCCAAGAGTTAATGAAATGAGCATTACACTAATTTTCACCTCAAATATTGCATCTTCAAGGTTTGATATTGGAGGTTAAAATTCTTTAGTTGTATTTATGTCACTACTTGAATAGTTAGTTTTTTCCAAATAAATGGATTACTAATTACTAGGGTAATTGAAATCTTTTTCTGAATTTGATCTTTGTTGTTAGGGAGTGCATTTCTGTAAAATCTTGATATTGATTAATTCTGTTATTTGGATTGTCATTATTGGGATATTGAAATTTTTGTCTGCAATATTTCTCTGTTGTTCTTTCATGAATGAAGATGCATTCAATTTGAGATAATGATGATCTCAGTAATGTGTTTCTAAAAAGGTTCATGGGAGCTTTTTGTTGTAGTGACATTGTTGTTAACCTATCTGTCCACTATTGTTCACATTTTTCTAACCCTAATCCTTCTCTTAACCCTAATCTCCAAAACCCCAAGTGAGCATAAGTGAGTCAACACCCTGTTCAAGTTGACAAGGAACCAACCTACTCTGGAGGTTGGATCAAAAAATCCATTTTGGTCCATCCAATATTGAGTGTTGAGCTGTGACTATCGGGTGCAAGCCTGGACAAAAAGTAGGAAGATAGACAGTCACAGTATTGAGTAAAACTTGATGCAATTCAGTTCCCAACAATCATCTTTCTTTAAAATGATTCACAATTAAAGTATGCTAAATATATGTTTAATAACCTAATACTAATGCGTTCAACAAAAATGGTATTTTGAAAAAGATATTTCAATATTTAATGTGTCATTTATTCCAAGGTGATATGGTAATCGATTTTAAAAAATGCACCACTATGACGTAGGAAGAACTCAAATTAATTGATATTTTATTTTGACATAATAAAGAAAAAATATATTTTAAAATAATATATAAGTTGGTAAACTTAGGGTGGCACTTAAACATTCCTTTACTTAAGCCTATGTTTTTTTACAAATCTCTAAGAACAATGGTAGTTGTTGGAGTTAAAACAGAATCTAAGATTATCAAAAACATAAATTTTTATTTTACTCTTCTTGCTTTATTTTGTAACTAACCAAGTTTAGGCACAACAAGCTCATGGATAATACAACACCAAAAAGAAATATAGAACCTCATATTTAAAAAAAATAAAAAACATATTCTGGAGGACATTGAAACTAGATTTGAAAAAAACTCATAGATATACCAACTTAGATATATATACTAATCAATCCAAAGCTATTAGAAGGTATAATTGGATTTTTATTTGGATGTAAACTTGAAAAACATATAGCAGATCTCTTCTCACCAAATATAAGTATCACATAGGGAATTCAAGCCAAAAATTAGTAGTTAGAAAATAAATAAAGAAACCAGAAAAACAAGCATGGAAACATTTACACTTTCTCGTAGAATAAAAATAGAAGAAATTACCTTATCACCAGCAAATCCAAATTCTTCCACACATTTTCCCAATTCTTTCCCCTAACAACTTTATCCTGGCTAGCAATCCCCCAAACCCTCATAGCAAGAAGGATTGAAATAAGATCTTGGATATGAGAGGGAGATAAAGAAAATGAGGAACGTGAAGCACAAGATACAGGTAACTCTTTCTTGATCTTATGTTTCAAAAAGATTAACTTTCTAACATTTTTCAACTTTCCAACATAATTAAAATATGAACTTTATTAATAATATTTATTTATTAAATGTGTCTTTTTATAAAGTATTAACTTAATAAGGTTAATATTAATTTACTAATACTTTTTAAGCAAAGGTATTAGTAAAATAAATTACTCACTTCATAGTATTAAATTAATTAATACTATTATTTTTTTTGCTTGATAATAAGGGGTTGTACTAAGGTCCCCCACCCTTGACAAATTACCTATCTTATTTAGAGCTTGAGAGTTTAAAAATAGATACACTTCTCATCTCAATTGAGATGCTATAGCTAGAAACCTACATAATTTTACATAAAATGTTTGAATTCTTGATTTTTATTTTTTGGATCTTTTCAAACTTCTATATGAATACAATTACTCCAAAATTTAGCATATTTCTTGACATTTTCCTATAGCAGCCTTCACACTGCCAAAAATTCACCTCTACTATCTATGCCTTACATCTTAGTAGAGTATATTTCTAAAACATCACACTATCATAGTCCACTATACCAAATCTTGATTGCTAGTTAAAAAATATTTGCAATTTTATTTTTCATGACTTGAAAAATTATCACTGTCCTTGTTTTAAAATTTTGAATTCACAGGGTCATATCCCCCTCAATATTACTCATATTTTTGCATATGACAAATCACTTTAAATCTATTCAAATTTTGCACAAGTTGGTCCAAGAATAAGCAAAATTGGTTAACTCTTCACGAAGATATGGCTCCTAAATAATAAGACATTTTTAAAAAACCCTAATCCTTCGCACTTTGCAATTTTGTTTTTTACAACTTGAAAAATCATCACCACCCTTGTTCCAAATGGTTTAATTCACGGGATCGTATTTGCCCTTGTTTTGAATGGTTTATTTCACAAGTTAAAAAAATATTTGTAATTTTATTTTTCGTGACTTGAAAAATCATCACTGCCTTTATTTTTCTTGGTTGACTTCATAGGGTAGTATCTCCCTCAATACTACTCATATTTTTGCATATGACCACTCATTTCAAAGCTATTAAAATTCTACACAAGTTGGTCCAAGAATTGGTTAAATCAGATAACTCTTTGCAAAGATATTGCTCCTAAAATATGAGATATTTTTTAGGAAAAACCCTAATCCTTTGCACTTTGCAATTTCTTTTTTTGCAATTTGAAAAATTGTCACTGTCCTTGTTTCGAATGGTTTACTGCATAGGATTTTATATTCCTCAATATTGCTTGGATTTTTGTATATGACCACTCATTTTAAAACTATTCAAATTCTACTCAAGTTGGTCCAAGAATCAACTAAATCGGATAAATCTTCGCGAAGATATGGCTCCTAAAATATGAGATAATTTTTAGGAAAAATCCTAATTCTTTGCACTTTGCAATTTCATTTTTCTCATTGTAAGAAGCCTTCCATACTCCTTCAGCCTTCCCAACCTTCCTCTAAGCATCCCAGTATTTTGTTGCAGCTCCTTCAACCGACCTAGCTTGCCATGCTCCTTAAGCCTTATCAGCCTTCCATGTTCCTTCAACCATCAAAATTGGAAGAGTTGATGAAATGTTAAATTCATTATTTCAAATAGAAAGCATTAGGTATTATATGGAGTATTAGCCTTGCCGTTATTTATTGGAGTCTATGGTTTGAAAGGAATAATAGAATTTTTAAAAGTAAATCTCAAAATCATGCCCAAGTTTGGAATCGAAGATTGTCTCTCTTGTAGAATGACTACTTACCATAGGAAGTCTCAAGTGCAAAAAAAAATATGGTAATAACTTGGTTACAAGAATTTAACATAAATGGAAGAGTTATTTGTAATAATGAAATTAAAGCAAAGGATCTCCTTTGATTTAGGGTAAAATAGAAATATCTAGAAATTGGTTTTATTAAAACTAATTGTGATGGTGCTTCTAAAGGAAGTCTAAGAAAAGTTGATGGAGATGGTTTTTTAGAAATTATGAAGGTAAAATTCTCCTCACTTACTCAAAATCATATGGAACTAAAACTAACAACTATACAGAGGCTAGGGCACTTCTTATAAGGATTAAAATTATAATATTAAAAGGGTAGAAATATATTTCAATTGTGAGGGATTCACAGATTATCATCAATGTTATCAACAAAAATCGATATGAGCATTGGATAAAAAATAGTATTTTTTATTAAGGTAAAAAAAAAGTTTTGAAAAGGCCTAATCCCTTTCAAACTTTTGAATTGGAATCACTAGTACTATTGCACAAAACCTCTTCTTATAGGACTACAAAATTTTAGGTTATTTCCATCAATTTTCAACCATTTTCAACTTATTCTAGACTACCATCCTAATTCCAAAAATATATCTAATATGACTCTTAGGCCTTACCCAAAGGTCAAAAGGGTTGCAACACTCATCCATAGAACATTGATCTTCCCCCCAATCCAAACCACCATTAAACCACACCACCTACCAGGCCTTAAAATTATCTTTGAATTTAGTCATTTGTAAGGACTTCCCTTGACTAAATAATAGTTGGAAAATTTATGCACTTGAACCATTGAACATTATGCTTGAACTATATGACCAGGTCTTTGATGTAGTAACCACATGTCTATGGGATAGTCTGCAAGCCTCTTGTCCACTGAGAGACATTAAGTAGACTACCACTATATTTTTCATGTTGCAAATGACTACCAATAGCAAAAATTTCTATTGGAAAATCCATCACTAGGCTTTCAAAATTGCAAAGTCCATAGACCAGCTAGAGCAAAAAATAAGCCTTGATGCATTACCATGTGAATCCATTTCTTCCAATGGTAAGGGCTTACTCCTAGGAGTTTACTCCTTCAGCTTATGAAAAAGTATATGTTAATGGTTTAACTTTTGATTGAATCATAAAACTTGTTTATGCCTCCACTTTCTACTAACTCTTTATATATGGGTGAACATTATTTGAGGGAATCCACCTTCGGTACTCTTCATGAAGATACCCCCAGTTAGCCAACCAATTAGCCACCCTATTGCCTTCTTTGAAAATATGATTCATCTCCACTTGCTCTAATGAGGTAGGAATCCTTAGAGTTTTTTTGTTATACTTGACATCTACCGGCTCTTTGTAGTCCCCTTGTTAAGGTAATTATAATGTTATGAGATTTTTTCTACACTATTATTTTAATTACTCCCAACAACCTTGTCAATTTTGCTCTAGCCAAATTTGATCTGGCTTCGGCCTGGTGACTTGTCATAAAGCCTAAAAACTTGTTGAAAACACCAATTAGGATCCATTTGTTATTCCTTATTACTACTCACACCCTACCTTCATAGGTTCCCCCTTAAAAGCTCTATAAAAATTGAGCTTTAGCCATCCCTCCCTAGGTGGATGTTATTTTACCCATCTTCTTGGATTTTCTTAGATGGCTTTCTCTATCTCAATTGATCTAAGGTACCAATGTTTACTAAGGATAACAATAATATTATTGTTGGATCAATATAGATCATTTTGCATTGATTAAACCATATACATATTTATATATGTATATGGTTATAACCATATGCAATATTAGGTTGCATGATCAGATTTGATTATAACCAAAACTAGGAATAGGTAATGGTTACAATCAAACAGATCTACTAACTTAAGCTCACTACAATATTTAATCTTCTAGAGATTATCAATGTGAGCTTTTAGAAAATTATCTACACTCAAATAATGTAATAATAATTTTTATTACATTATTTGAGATAACAAATATTACTATCCACCTCAATATAGAGGAGAGAACAATAAAAATTGGCTCTAGTTCCTAACTCTAGCTCTAGCCCTTAGATCTGGTTCCTGGCTCTTGGATCTAGCTCTAGATCTTGGCTTTAGGTTTACCTTTAGGTCACTACCTATGGGTTTGTCTTTGGGTCAACCTTTAGGTCTACCACTAGGTCTACCATTGGGTTGTCCTCTTCTATAGAAGTCATGTGATATTTTTTATTTTGTTCTATTATGTGACATTTGTCCATCCACAATCAACATGAATCTTGGTGTTCATTTTCTCTTTGTACCAACAATTTGTAGGGGAGTGATTAGTACAACCACAAATGTTACAAGGATGTAGGTTCCAACACCTAGCTATTACATGTCTAGTTCTTCCACAATGACTGCAATAATTGATTCTAGTTGTATGGGATTTTGGTTTCACAAACTTGGTCTTACTACTTCCTACCTTGGCCATTATAGCAAAGTCCTTCATTATTTGACCTACCATTAGGCATTATGGGAATTTGTATGCCTTACCCATATTTACCCAATATTTGACCATTGTATCCCATTTGGTCATTTTTTACATTATTTTTTAACCAATTCCTTTGGTGTATTTTTCAAAATACCCAAGTTCTTCGTCATAAAGGCTTTAAAAAATATTACCTTTGTCGCAATTGATAAGATAATGGTGCTTATTTTTAGGATTATCAATTTTTAAGTCACTAGTGTCACAGGTAAAATCTATCTCTATGATAAGGTCACTTGTGTCACAACTGATATTTGCCATTATAGGCATGAGGTCACTTGTGTCACAACAAACATGTGCCACGTCTATTGTAATGGTTACACCATTTTCAAGTAGATCTTCACAAACCTCAAAATCTCTAAGAATGGTTTGCAAATTGCTCCTTAGTGTGATGAATTTTTCATCTTCATAAAGATCTCGACCATGTGGGAAATAAAAATATTTATATGGTATTAGATACTTTTGAGCATTTGCTTGTCTTGATTTGATTTCTCTTTATCTTTCTCATTTAAGTAATAAAGTGTCGATTTTGGTCAAAATTACACCTTTTACAATTGTTGATGATTTTTTTTTTTTTTTAATAATCTTGCAAAAAAGATGGGGACAAAAGTGTCAGATTCCACTAAAAAATATACCTTATTACAATGCAAATATAATCTTCTTTTTAATTTTACAAATTAAAAGGATAATAACTTTGCAAAATTAAACAATTTTTTTATTTTTTTTTCCTTTAAAACAACTCCTTTTGAAAATAAAAAATTATAATGTTATTTATTTTATAATAAAGCACCTTCATAAAATAATCCACCCGCTCTATAAAAAAATGCCAGTGTTAATAAATGAGGCCAATGGATTTCAACCTGAGTCCTGCTCAGCAACTTAACTTCCGCTCTTTAGCAAACGTGGATGACCCGCTTGTCAAGGTGCGCACCAAATCTGAAATCATGTCTTTTAGTTGCGGTTTTTCTGCTAGCCTCGACGGCTCTGCCCATGCACCTTCTATTTTGGCCGCCTTCCTTGCACCTGCTCAGATCTCTCTACCTGCACAACTTCTGCAAAATCCGTTTTCCAATTCTGACGTCCACAGTCAATGTCCAAACCTCCCAAATCCGGTCGAATATTCAACGCAGTGCTCCTGAGTTTTATCAGATCCGATAGACTGGCTATCAAATCAGATGTGTTTGTATTTACCTGATCCACTTTTCGTTCTCAAAGAAAAAATAGCTCCACATTAGCACAGTGTTGAGCCGCCGCTACTTGGGCCGAATTGCTTCACCTTAGATGAGTTCTACCTCTGCTCTATGCAGTCACAGGTCGGCGTCAAAAGTTGTCGGTCGGAGAATTATTTTGGGCAAGATTCAGAGACTGCCTTTTGAAATAGGGATTTCTATAGGCGTTTAGATCTGCAAATGCCTTGGGGCCTTGTACCAGTTCTAGCAGGTCAAAGCTACTGCCTAAACATAGGTAGTAAAAAAAAAGTCCCGGCTTCACCTGCAAGTTATCGAGTTTTCGCCGCCTCGGGTCTCCTCTTCAACTCCGCCCTGGTATCAATAAGCCACTAGCAGCTTCGAATCGGCGTCTAGCAATAATCCGGTCACCGATTTGCCTCCACGATGGCTGCTTCACTGAACTTGTCTCAAGCGTGGCTCTGCAGGTTCTATGTGGACCGATTATCGAATTATTTCGAGTATCCAGCTGCTTTCAGTCCCACTGTTCTGGCTGTTTTGTTCAGACACTATTGACTTCAAACAGCTCCATATGACCACTTGCCTCAGAAGATCGTAAAAAATATTGTTTCACAGCGCCCAGCCAACATCCGGCCTGTTTAATGCTAATGCTTCGAAAGTCGACACTGACATGTTACTCCTCATCACTTGCAAACAGATTTTAGGCTGTGTGTCGCAGTCATCCATTAACGTCCGACTTTTGTCACGCGCAGACAGCAACAGTTAATTGAACACAGCTGCATGAATGTTAAGAGCATGTTCATCCTAGCGGGAATACAGGCTCACTACCGTCTAATGGTAATGTGATACCATTGTTGGATCAGATCAGAATAGATTCTTTTGTATTGATTCAATCATATTTATATTTATATGCATGTATATGGTTATAACCATATGCAATATTAAGCTGCATTCCACTATAATCAAAATTAGGAATAGCAATGATTACAATCGAGTAGATCCATTAAAGTAAGCTCACTGTTAACCTAAATTTTTAGAAAATTATCTACACTTAAATAATGTAATAATAATTATTGTTAATATTCATCGCTTATTATTAAAGATAATTTCTTCAAAATTGTGAGTATATTTATATATTTATAGAGATGAAAATCAGTTATGGTCGTGTGTTGGTTTACGGTGGTCCCGTTTCTTTTGTGGATGGTTTCGTTTATGGATGATCTTGTTATTGTTTCATTTTTTGTTTGAACCTTCTAAAACTGTGAGGTTTTTTCTTTCAAATTTGTATCTAACTATAAGGATTTTTCATGTGTGGGAAAACCTTTTTCAAATTTGTGTGTAACTATGAAGTTTTCGCTGCTGCACTTGCAAGGGTTTCTCTTCTCAGCCCGTGAAGCTTCCTCTCTTGTTTCTACATGAGCTTCTCTTTGTCAGTTTATCTCCAACATCCTACAGTGTGCTTGTTGTTTCTTCGACTATATTTTAGTTGGGAACTCTTCTCCCAACCTTCATATTTTTGTAAAAGGTTACGGGTTCCTTTCAAAACCCCTATTTACCAATAAAAAAAATCAGTTATTATATAATTTAGCAAATTATGATGTTCATCATCATCTTACGTTGTGTTGATCCTTATTTTAGTGAAATTTAGATTTTATAAGGCAACTAGACAACCAAGATTTTAAATGATGTCATGTAGATTATGGAAACATAACATATTAAGGAAGTTAAAGAATATATTTAATAGAGAAGAAATTGAAAAATATTTGTGATAAAAAAATATACTAGATATAATTTAATTGGCCTAACATCATATGTAATATTTTGATGGGAGTGACTCAATAGAAGAAGCCGCATGTAACTTTTATATATATAAATGAGAGAAAAGCAAGTATTTTGTTTTAAAATAAAGTTCATATGTTAAATGATAATTTAATAATTAGTTAGAATTAATAAATTGGTTAACTTAAAAATTATTAATTTTTATTTATAAAATAATTAATAAGTTATATATTGTTTATATTAAATTCATTCTTTTATATATAGAGAGAGACGAGAAGCAAGCAAACATTTTGTTTAAAATTAAAGTTTACATGTTGAATTATAATTTTTTTTTATTAGGGTAAAAACATGATTTTGAAAGGGTTCAAACCCTTTTACAACACAAAGTCAACCCATCAACTACACAACTGCCAAGAGCAAGTAGCCAAAAAATATTCTAGATGCAAGACAAACATTATCCATCCTAGATCCCAATTAGTTGCATTTATTCCTAGTGAATTTTTCAAAGACCTCATGGACCACCCCTAGGAGGATTCATATCCTATCCTCTTCTTTAATGACACCAAAGTTCACCAACTAGTCTACTGGTTTTTTACCTTCTCTAAAGACATGAACAAAGTCAACTTGTTCAAAATTCTTTACAATCTCTCTAATATCTTGCACAATGTAATCAATTTGCCAATTAGCTTCTCCCTTATTTTTCAAAAGATTGATAATATTTAAGGAGTCTCCTTCAAAAATAATATTTTTAGCACCTAGATCCTTAGCTAGCTCTACATCTATATGTAAAGCATTAGCTTCAGTTTTATGACTAGTAGTAATTCCCAAAAACTTGTAGGCTACCCCAGCCAATCTGCCCTGATTGTCCCTCAAAATTGCTCCTGCTCTGGCCTTACCTAGGTTACCTTTGGATGCCCCATTAAAAATTTTACTTCAACCATTCATCTTGGAGTGGTTGTCATTTTACATTAGTTCTAACCTGAGCATTTACCTCTTCACCACTAATGGGTTCCAAATTCCATGCGTTAGCTATCATAGTCTCTTTAGTATTCTCTGGCTTGATACGATACTTGATAGATTTAACATTCTCCTCTAAAAAGTGGGTGATACCTCCAAAAATTCTCATTACTAACTTTTTTCCCCTCTAAAATTCTCTTGTTCCTCCTAAGCATACTCCCCATACAAAATGAAACAAAATCAAGTTTTAAATTATATTAAGATAAGGACTTAAAAAAAAGGGTTCTCCAACTATTGTAACCACAAAATCATATTAGAACGCATAACCTAAGAGATGCTTATCCTATTTATGAGGAGTTGGAAAATTTTTAGAGCATAGGGATATTCCAAGAAGATATGTTCCACTGATTCTTTTACATTTTCACATAAACTACATCTATTAGGTAATTGAAAACCTCTCTTCTTAATATTATCCACCATTAGGATCTTATTCTAGACTACTTCCCAAAGAAAAATCTCCAATTTAGGAATAGCTCTCTTACCCCAAATTATATTCCAAGGGAAACCATTATCTATAGTAGGATCCAAAAGATCATAGGCTATCTTCACACTAAATTCACCATTCTCAGTTCCTCTCCAAACCATAGATTTTCTTTACCTAACAATACATACATAATAAGCCATTAGTTTATATTTAAGGAGGTTTAAAGCCTCCAAATTCTCGGGGTCTATCTCTAAATACTTCCATCTCAATTAGTTATCCAATAAAGTCATGTAGTCACAAAACTTTTTACCATATCTATCTTCTATATCCTCTTTCATATTAGATAAAATATCATTGTTGGCTAAAGGGTTGTCCTCTAACCAAGCATCTTCCCAAAAAATTATAGAGGCCCCATCTCAGATATGATATTTCACACCCTTCCACAAGGCCTCCCTAGCCTCCATCAGGTGCTTCCATAAAGAAGAGCCACAATAAGGGTCCTGAATTGTGAGAAATCTGGTATCATCCTAGCTATCAAGATATTTTTCTATAGGAATCCTTACCCAAAGAGTCTGACCATACCTTAGGACTCTCCATTCCAACTTGGATGCCATAGCACTATTAACTAGGTTGAGTCTCCTTAGACCAAGACCACCATGCTTATTTTGATGGCATATTTTTTCCAAGCTTGATGAGGAAACTGAATTGAAAACACACTAACTAATATTATTCACATGAGGGGCTTTAAATAATACATTTAACAACCATAATATTCTAAAATAAGAAGATGCTTAACCAAAAGCTATAGTTAAGCTAAGATGCTAACTAATAGATCTTGCTAACTCTAACAAGAAGACTAATCTTACCCAAAGACTTATGTCGTCCAAATGTGCTAACATTTACAAGTTGGAATAAGATATTATTCAATCACACCTAGACTTAGGACTTAATACTTAATTAAATAAGTAAAAGCTAACACCTAGTATAGAACACACATTCTAACTTAGACTTAGGACTTTAGGCTTTAGTAAATAATAAAATAAACTAAGCCTAATAAATAATAGCCTAGATCTAATGATGTCCGCATAATCCCTCTCCACTATAGAAGCATTAGAATCCAATGCTTTTATAATAGGGGTGAAGGGGTGAGATACTACATGCTGAAAATAAAGTTGACTAAAATGTTGAAAAATGTCATGGAGAACACAAACCAAAGTCAATTCTGGAGTAGAATGTCGTGGTATATCTCGATCACCAATATGTGTAGAATCTTGATGAGGCAAGGATGAAGCACCAATAGTCTGATGTTGAGTTGGTGAATTCTACTAAAAAAAAAGAACTAGTGAAGATGGAAATGAAGAAGGCCACTCTAAAAAATAAGGAAGAAGAGTAGGAGTAGTAGGAGGAGTTATTTATGAAGAACTCACCTTCATAGGAGGAGGCAATGCAGTGAAATATGAGGAAAATACCACCTTGGAAGGAGGCGGTGTAGTGAAAGCAAGTGTGTCATGAGGCCTATTGAAGACTAAGGCTATCTTCTCTAGTAGATAACAATTAGGCATAATGGTGGTTTGTGGCTAAGAATGAAGATAAAATTACCTCTTCTTATGATGCAAAGTGTAGGTCTAATGGTATGCATCATAAATAGTCCTTTTATAAAACTGATAGGGCTTCCCTAGAATAAAACCACAATAGTCCATGGGAGGCACATTATAGGTGACTCTATCCATATAATGAAACCCAAAATAAAATTATATAGTGTAATTATTTGTGATGTAGGAGTTATAATATGTATCCTTCCATCCCAATGGATATGGATGAGGATGTGGATCCATAGGCAATTTGAGTCTATCGACAAATGATTGTGTAATCATATTGGTTTAAGATCCATTATCAAAAATAGAATCCACAAGGAAGACATGAGTGAGGTGGGCTTTGGTGATAAACAAACGATCACAACCACCTTTTTGATGCAACAGTGTAACATTGTTCAGTTTACCTCTCAATTCATCATATGCTCTCCCTTCTCCCATAACCACAATGGGAGCCTTTTGGGGTTCCTCCATTATAGGTTGTACAAGTAAGTTCTTCTATTTCCTAAAACACTCAGATTCTAAGTGTCCCTATCTCTTACAATGATTACAATATTTCTTTGCATTATAAGACTTAGGAGAAAAAGAAGAAGAAGAAGAACTAGGAGAAAAAGGAGAAAAATTGGAAGGCATATTGACCTTCAAAGACTGTTGTTGATTTGAAAAATGAGAATTTTCTTACGCTCGAGTGGTGAAATTCTCTTCGGCCAGCTATGCATGTTGAATTCCGCATCAGTTGTCTCTAGTGGAGTATATTTGATCTCCCTATACAAGTGCTCTTGAAGGCCACTTGTAAATTTTACAATCAAGTCATCTATAGGATCTTTCACGCAAAGCAAAATGTGTAACTTGTTGAAAGAAGAGACATATTCCTGCATAGATATATTAGAAGTTTGGCATAATCTACACCATTTCACTCTCAATTCTCTACCATAATCAAAAGGATAAAATGAATCCTTCAAGTCTTGGACCAATTCTTCCCAAATGGTAATGGGATTTTGGTATTTTTTTCTATCCATGATGACCAGTTTTGCTAACCCACTCAATTTGAGTTTAGAAAAAGAAACTTGATCATTGACAAAAACTTATGTATATGCAAACTAGGTTTCCATGTCCATGATCCAGTTATTCAATACATCGATGTCCTGATACTGTAGCACCCTAAAATTGGTGCAGTAAAACCTTAAATAATTACAATTACTCTAGTAAATATTTAAATTCAAATTTTAACCCCCAAAACCGCTTCCAAACCATCGTTTAACCCGTTTCCTCCTTTCCCGTGCCATTTTTAGAGTTTGTTTTGACCATTTGACGATATCATCGCCGATCAGACGATATCGCCTCAGATCGGACGATTTCGTCTGGACTAGGACGTCCAGACGATCTTGTCCCAAAACTAATTTTTCTCAATTAGCCTCTGTTCCAACGATGTCTCTAATCTGGGCAAAAGCGTGTCTACGCCGTTAGAGACCCTCCCCGTTGGAGATCTCCCAAATTGGGATGATCTCCAACCTCCTAACCTCCCTCCTAAGCCTATTTAAACTTAGGCCCTCCCCTTAACCTACCCCTAGCTGATATTTCCTATAACTTGACTTTATACGCATTGAAACATCCCAAATTACTATCTGCACTAGTCCTATCCAAATTTTGTTGTAGGAACCTTAGTATTTTTCAGCCGGAGCAAGCTCAGTTCATCGTGGATGATCTTGTTCAATTCGAGACGATTTTGCATCGATTCAAGACGATCTCGACTGCATTCTGCATTGGGGGCAATCATTGCCCAGAGTTTGCATTTTTCTCTTTTCATCTCCTATTCTATTTTGCATCTAGTCAGTTTATTTATTATTTTCTGCTATTCTGCATCTTGGAGTTCACCCATGTAGTCTAATTGCATAATGAAATCATGATTAACTATTAAAACATTGTAATTTACTTGCATTCCTATTTAGGATTATCTTTTAACATCTTTATTGTCATTTTACATCTTTATCCTCTATTAGCATTGCTGCATTTTTTGTATTTTGTGTCTATTTCTCTGTTTGCAGGTCTCTAATGAATTCGTCTGACAAATTCGTCAGATCTCAGATGATCCTGCAGGTCGGAGACGATCCTGTCAAATTCCAGATGATCTAGACTGCTTCAAACATCAGAATCTCCATCAGACATCCGGATCAGGTATGGCTCTATAATTTAGCTTTTTCTCTCTATTTTTTTGTTTAAAATCTATTTTATGTATTTCATTTAGCTTGCATTTTCATAATAGAACAACTTAGATTCATTTGGCCAAACCTAGGACTCGAATGTTTAAAGATAAAACTGAACACATTAAACACATTCCCAACCTAGGCGTGGAAACTGCCATTCAAACATTTCCTGGTGAACCCACCATCCATCAAAAAATCACCATAATACACCTCCCCCGAGAGGCGGGACCTTCGCAAGGCCTCTCAATCCGAGGTACCGCGCCATCCTTTTCCCATCCTCCTTCCGGGCACGGATCCTATAGCCTGAAGGTAAGGATGCAAAAAATTTGGAGCGATACATTTTGGTGAACCCGACGTGAATGCATTTAAAACCTTTTGAAAACAAAACAAAAAAAAAAAAAACAAAAAACATAGATGCATTTAAAATCATTAAAAACTACTAAGTTGCATATCATGTTTAGATGGTAGCTCCTAAGAAAATATTAGCAGTTACTATAAATGTTGAAAACCAATTAGCAGCCATAGAAATCAATTCTGTGCTTAGTGTGCCTGAAATAGATAGAAATCAACTTTTGTGGGACGAACTTGATAGAAGACTAGGTGTCATTTCATCTAGGTCAACAAAACTTAAACAAATCAAGAGGCTTGTCCTAGATAGAATCCTGGATCCTCATCAACTCATCTTTTATCATGAACTTTAGAGAGCTTGCCATAGATGGTTAGCTTATAGGAGAGCTCTTGTGTCTTCAGAATTGTTCACCTTCGAGGAATACCTCGAGAACGCAGCCACTATACACCAGTTCCTAGGTCATGTAGAAGATCGTTATTACAGATAGGGAAATATGGAATAGAGTTCCTTGAGCTATGTTATATCGAGAGTATTGCCACGAGCTTTACTTCTATCAACCAAAATCTGAGATAGATAATATCACTATAGCCCTCTTCATTAAATTCTTGAAAGAAAATTTTCAATTTGAAGAAGAACACTTCATGACTCCTGAAGAACTTGAGCCCATTAATGACATTTATAAATTATTTATAGAAAACTAGATCATTGCTTTCAGTATTATTTCTTGCATTTATTGTGTTGTTTGTTATCTTTACAATATTATTACAAAAACAAGAAAAACTAAAAAACATAACAAAAACCAAAACATTTCATTTTAAATATTGTAGTAGGTATATAATTAATATATACCTCTTAAGCTTGTTGCATATATATATATATATATATATATATATATATATATATATATATATATATATATTTGCTGAAATCTAAGTTAAGCACAATGCCTAAACTTAGGAATGGTAAACAAACTGAAGGAGAAGAAGAAGATTGGTTAGAAGATAAAACTAGAAACCCAAATGTCCTTCCTGAGGATCCAATTCCGGAAGGAGAAACTCTAGATCAACCAGAAGATGACCTAGGTGAATACAATGAACAAGAAGAAAATGTTAAAGAGGATGGATCCTCATCCCCTAGAGTAGCTCCAGATGGAACTATTGCTTTTGATAACTTAGATCATTTTTGGAAATTTTTCAATAATAACATTGGTGCTCTTAATATGGCAGTTCGTATTGATAAAGGGCAAATTAGTGACACTCAAGCAGCCATGGAACATATGTTTGACGTGCACACTAATCCCTTGTCTTTTATTGATCAAGAAAGTGATAAGGTTGGACCATCCAATAGAGATATGGTCACTATGATTCAAAACATGCCAAAACAACAGGTTACCCAACCTCCTAAGGAACCCGTTATTGAGCCTAAAATCATGCCCACACAAAAGAAAACTTCCTTCACTGCTTTACTTCGCCAAACTATTGATCAATATGCTTCAAGTAAACAAAAATCTAAAATGAAGCCAAACACCAATTTTCAACAATCTGGGATACAACATAATACAACTTCAAAATTTCTTCATAACACCTTTCCTACCAACAATTTACACAATAGCAATATAGCATCTAATATGCATGTCCCTCCATCATATGCTCACAAATCCCATATTAATGCCCTACCGAACCAATATGGTGGGCAAACCAGTAATCTGGAAGCCATGGTGAAGCAGTTAGCTTCGCGTATGGACCAGATAGATCCCTACCGTCCCTCGTACAATTATCGAGAGATATGTAGTCAACCTTTGGATCCCATAGTTGTAGCACAACCGTACCCTAAGCATTTTCCCATGCCCATCCCGCCTATATATAAAGGAACCGAAGATCCCATAGAGCATCTTCGCATGTTTAGGATAGCATGTCATGATATATCACATGATGACTTGCTATTACTAAAAATGTTCCCAAAAAGTTTAGGTGGAATGGCATTAGAGTGGTACTATCAATTGCCCACTCATTCTTTGAGAAACTTTGAAGAAATAGCTGAATCTTTCGTCCATCAATTTAGTGCCTACATCGAGAGGCATGTAACCATTAAAGATTTATACAACTTAAAACAAGACAAAGATGAATGTTTTGCTGATTTCTTAGCTAGATGGAGGCAGTTGACAAGAAAATTGCACTTTGTGCTACCTTATAGGGAAATGTTGGACATTTTTATCAATAATTTGCAAGAACAAATATCTTATGAGTTATCAACTGCTACTTTAACTACCTTCGATCAGGCTATAGATTTAGCTCGAAGAGTAGAAGATGCCCTCATTAGGAGAGGCCAACTTAGGAAGAAAGATGATGAGAAAACATCCAGAAATCAATATAAAAACAAACAAGTCGTAGGTGACGGAGTCAATGACAGCAGAAATGTTGCTAATATCAATGCAACGAAGACAACAGAAAAATTTATATTGAAACCTCCCGATAAACCTCCTCGAGAATTTACTAGATTGAATCAACCATTATCAACTATTTTACCTCAATTACTCGAAAGAGGTTTGATTCAATTACCAACTATCCGGGAACCTGATCCAACCATACCCGGATACAGAGTTGACTTACACTGTGATTTCCATAGAGGACCTGGACACTCTACCAATGCTTGTAAAAGGTTGAAACATAAAATACAAGATCTGATTGATAATAATGAAATGGAGGTGCAAGCCTTCCAACCTAAACAAAATGCTCCTAATAATGCTCAAAAGAACATTCCCCAAAATCAAAATCAAAATGCTAATCAATCATTAGACATATTTCAACATCCTTTACCAAGACATGGTAAAGAGGTGGCCAATCAAATTGAGCATCATAATGTTCCTCCTCCTACCCGATATGTAGGAACTATTAGCGGACAATTACCTATTTAGGATCCTCAAACATTTGACACAACCTTATCCCCGGTCACGACCAGGCCCCTACATAATTTTCAAACTCCAGATCCTAGTGATGTAGAATCGAATATCGAAAGTGAAATAGACATCACCTCAAACCAATTGAATAGTTATGAAAATGAATCAGATCCTATTCAACCCATCATAGATGCTATGGTTCCGGAAGAACCATTTCCTAGAAGAGTTACTACTCGACCCTCTTCTAATCAATTCCTCCCTAATGAACAAGCCATAAACACTCAACCGAGACCAGCTTCAACGTCTTCAATATAACATTGTAGGTACCATTGGAGTCGTTACCCGACAACAGAGCTCAAAATTCTCAACAAGAACCAAACCAGAATGATGGATCAGCTCCATTTGTTTTGAAAAATCCCAATAAAGGGAATCATGCTTCCAATGTTCAACCTAAACCCCCTTACAATATTAATGAGCAATTATCCAATACTACAACCAGAATTTCCCTTTTGGATTTATTAAGATCTTCTCCTACCCATAGGGATGAGTTGATGCTTACATTAAGCCAAATGATGGTACCTCAAAATATTCAACCTGAAGCCATGGCCAATACTATCATCACTAGAGAAGTTGATTGTATTGACTTCCGAGATAAAGATATCCCACAACACAGTTTACATAAGGATAATCCCTTATATATTACTGCTCTAATTGGAGATGTAGTCGTTAAAAGAGTCCTGATTGATAATGGTTCATCTCTAAACATTTGCACTTTTGACTTCTACCAACGATTTGGCTTTAGAAGTGATGAAATGAAGAAAACTGACATGATCATAAAAGCTTTCAATGACGAAACACAAGAAACGTGTGGAGTTATTACCATCCCATTGCAAGTTGGTCCTAGAACCTTAGATACGACCGTGTTTATTGTACATTGCCCCACATCGTACAATATACTCTTGGGTCATCCTTGGATCAATGCAATGCGGGCTGTCCCATCCACTTTACACCAATGTGTTAAATTCGAATTTAAAAATCAGTTGGTCACTATCCATGGTGATCCTAGACCCTTTGATATGTGTGCTTTGGCAGAACCTGTTGGAGTGCAATTTTGCCCCGCTCTGTCATCCACACATCCTAATTCTTATTTTTCATCTAAAACTGTGAAACACACACCCATAGCTTCACCTATTTCTCCTCCATTCATTTCACCCTCATATATAGATCAACAATCTTCTAAACAAACCACTCTAGAACCTCAAAAAGATCTTCAATCCACAACCAATCCTTCATGTTCTATCCCTATAATTTCAAAACCTATAGACCCATTCATTAACACTTCCACATTATCAACATCTATCATACCTTCCACATCTAAAGATATAGGGAATGATCCTTCTACATCTTATGCTCTTTCTGATGAACTTTTACCACATTTATCCACAATCTTAATATCAAAAAAAAAAAATGCTTTCATGCAAGATTCAATTCTTTTAAATAACTTGCTGCCATCTCCTCGTACTTTGGGCCTCCCACAACCTATGGGAAGTACTTACCAAGTCGAGAGTTGTGCCTTCATTTATAAAGGATATGACTGGGGAAGAATACCTCGAAATATCAAAACTCATCATGATGGATATGCTCGGTGTTATTTTACTAATGAGTATATTAAAGCTAAACCCATAATGCTTAAAATGGGATATAAAGGGAAAGGCTTGGGACCTTTCCAAAATGGCATGAAAGAACCTTTCGAGGTAGAACCGTGGCCCGCCCACCGTGGTGTGGGCCTATTTCCTAGTAAGGGTCAACCCTTTCCTTTTGAAGATGATGATCAACTCATATGTTATCAAGATTATTTGGATAGGCATGATGATTTGCCTCTAAAAAATCAGCCATTTACATGTAACATGCTATCCATAACTTACCCCGAAATGATTGTTGACTCCGATGAGGAGTTGGAAGGAGATATCTTCCACGATGTCTCCGTTGAAGAGATGTTACACAATGGATTTTATTTTGATGGTTCTATACCAACTATAGCCCAGCTTGAGGCCACTAATCCTCAAGATGAATTATCCAACTTAACCTTAAAATAATTACAAGAATTGGGCGTCTCACCCACCCCACCTAATTTTGAAAGAGATCTACACATGGAGGTCGAAAACGTCATTAAAGTTAACATTGGAACTGAGGATAATCCTCACATAATCAATATTGGGTCAGAATTAAGTCAAGAAAAACAAGAGCAATACATTGCATTCCTTAAAGAATATGAAGATGTCTTCGCTTGGACATACGAAGATATGCCAGGTCTGGACCCTTCCGTAGTCATGCATCATCTAGTAGTCCATCCGGATGCTAAACCCGTTAAACAAAAACTTAGAAAAATGCATCCCAAAGTGGCCTCGCTAGTCAAAGGGGAGTTAGAAAAACTCCTGAATGTTGTTTTTATACAAGCTATTGATTATGCTGAATGGATCTCAAATGTAGTTCCAGTCACCAAGAAAGAAGCCACCAAAGTTAGGGTTTGCACAGATTTTAGAGATATTAACGCTGCATGCCCTAAAGATGATTTTCCTCTTCCAAACATGGATCAAATCATTGAATTTACTGTCGGGAGTGGGATGATGTCCTTAATGGATGGATTCTTCGGTTATAATCAGATCAGGATAGCTCCTGAAGATCAGGCTAAAATAGCCTTTATTACCCCTTGGGGTACCTTTTGTTGGAAAGTGATGCCATTCGGCTTAAAGAACGCAGGTGCAACCTATCAACGAGCTATGACTTATATTTTTCATGATATGATGCATGATATCCTACATGATTATGTAGATGATATTATAGCTCGCTCTATTAATGAAGATAATCATTTAGATGATTTGAGAAAAGTTTTTAATCGATTAAGAGAATATCTTATTCGATTAAATCCAGCCAAATGCATATTTGGAGTTAAGTCCGGTAAACTATTAGGGGTTATAGTTTCTTTATGTGGTATCAAAATTGACCCTCTCAAGATTGCGACTATCACTGATATGCCCGCACCTACCAATATATCTGAGTTACGAAGTTTACAAGGTAAACTTCAAGCTATCCGTCGCTTCATCGATAAGTTGGCGGACAAAACCGGTCCCTTTCTTAAGCTCCTTAAGAAGGATGTCCCTTTTAATTGGGACGACGAATGTAAAGAAGCTTTTGAACTTCTCAAACAATACCTCCTTAACCCACCTATGCTTTCACCACCTAGATCCGATCGCCCATTTCTCCTGTATATTTCAGCTTCAGATTCTGCCTTAGGAGCTATGTTAGCTCAGCTTGATGATGCGAAGAGAGAACATGCTAATTATTATATTAGCCGAACCTTCATCAGTTATGAAACCCGCTACACAGCATTAGAAAAACTATGTCTAGCAGTCGTATTTTCTATGCAAAAATTATGCCATTATATGCTTAGTCAAAAAACCTATGTCATTGCTAAATATGATCCCTTGAGGTATCTCATGAGTCGACCTTATTTATCGGGTCGTACAACCAAGTGGGTTCTCGCTCTAAGCGAGTTTGACCTCACATTCATAGGACATAAGTCTGTTAAGGGTCAAATCATAGCAGATCAATTAGTCGCTGCACCCTTAGAGTCTACCCATCCCCTCATCATTGAGTTTCCTGATGAATGCCTTCAATTAGAGGCAGACCATATTGAACAATGGTCCTTATACTTTGATGGAGCCCGATGCATGAGTGGGGCTAGTGCGGGTATTATTTTAATATCCCCGCAAAAACATCTTATTCCTCTGTCCTTCAAATTAACATTTGCTTGCACCAACAATATTGCTGAATATGAAGCTCTAATCCTTGGATTACGAGCTGCCTTGGCGCTAAAAATTAAACATCTGTTAGTTTTTGGTGATTCTCAACTTGTTATAAACCAAATTAATGAAGTTTATCAGACCAAAGATGATAAATTGCACCCATATAAAGCCTATGTTTTACAATTAATGTCTCTATTTGATCAAGTTTCCTTGGAAGCTATTCCTCGAACTAGCAACCGTGCGGCTGACGCTATGGCCGCAGCTACATCTCTTCTGCCCTTGGAGTTAGATGACGAATATGCCACCATCATTATTCGTCGACTCCAGGAACCCGCTTCAAATAAGTCATGCTTAGAACCTTTGGATGTGTTTCTAATCAATGAAACTACTCCTGAACCTTGGTATACAGATATATTTGATTTTCTCCAAAATGGGACTTTCCCTGCCAATTCTAATAGAAACCAACATCGGTTATTACGTAGACGAGCAAGTCGATTTGTAATAATTGGCAATACTTTATATAGGAGATCTTTTGAAGGTATCCTATTAAGATGTTTGAATTTAGAAGAATCCAAATCAGCCTTGAGTGAAGCCCACGATGGATCTTGTGGAGGACACTTTAGTGGTAGTGTCATTGCTAAAAAGCTCCTTAGGATAGGATACTTTTGGCCTACCATGGAAAATGATGCACATGAGTATGTGCGCCATTGCGACAAGTGCCAGAAACATGCTGACCTTGTCCATGCCCCTACACAAGAGCTGCAGGCTATTTCATCTCCTTGGCCCTTTTCAAAATGGGGCTTAGACATTATTGGCAAAATCAATCCTGTGTCATCTGATGGACACAAATTCATCATAACCGCCATCGAGTATTTCATGAAGTGGGTTGAAGCTATGCCTTTAGCTTCCTACACTAGCACACAAGTTTCTAAATTTATTTTTAATCAAATCATTTGTAGGTTCGGAATTCTTGCAAATCTCATCTCTGATAATGGAACTTGTTTCAAAAATAAAGATGTCAAGAAATTATGCCAAAAATATAAGATTCAACATCGCTGGTCCACTCCCTATTATCCTCAGGGTAATGGTCAAGCAGAAGCATCTAACAAAACCTTAATCAAAATTCTCAAAATATTGGTCAATAAATCTGGCCGTGACTGGCACATTCAATTATATCCAACCTTGTGGGCCTATCAAACTAGTGTTCGAACCCCCACTGGAACTTCACCTTTTGTTTTGGTTTATGGTGCTGAAGCCATTTTTCCCTTTGAATTAGAAGTTCCTTCTTTGGCTCTACTACTTCAAGATACCGAAGTAGGAGATGAATATCGAGCTGGCAGACTCAGTCAGCTGGAACTCCTAGATGAAAATTGCATCAATGCTTTGGAGCATCTCCGTGCCTACCAAAACAAGCTTAAAAGATCATATGCTAAAAAATTTCGTCATCGATCCTTTGAGATCGGCGACCTTGTTTTAAAAGAAAATAAAAAAAATACTAATGCAACTAAAGACCTTAAAGGTAAATTTGAGCCCAACTGGCTTGGACCATACATTATCACTGCTAAATTTGAATCGAGAGCATACAAATTAGCTACCTTAGATGGTAAAGAACTTAAAGAACCTATGAATATTATGCATCTTAAGCGATATTACGCATAAAATTTGGTCATTTCATCATTTGTACATATTTTGCATGTTGTCTTATTTTAAAAATATATCAAATTGTTTACACAAAAACAAAAACAAACAAAAATAATAAAAATAAAAACAACAATATTCTTGACTCTTTCGAAACCAAAACAAAATAAAGAAGAAAGAGAGAGTCAACATTCTCAAACTTCTCAAAAAAGTATTTGTATATATTTCTTCTTACAAATGTTGCAGTTATATATTTCAAATTATTTTGGATAAATTAGCATTTATTTGGAATCCCTCACTTTCACAAACACAAAATAAATATCTTGATTTTTATCCTGGCATGATTACTAATCTCTCTTATATCAAAGTCCACAAAATTCAATTAAATAAAGTTTGAGCACAGAGAATTGATCTTGTTATTTACTTAAACCAAGCACATCCTTTCACAATAAAATGATTATATTTGTAATGTCCATGCTATGCTACATAGTAGAAGTGGTTTCTTGAGCGAAAAGTTTCCCCTGCTATCCTATCATGCACATGGTCTAGAATCTTTGAGAATTGGCAAAAGGACAAGCTCACCCCTACCCGGAATAAAAATCCCTTGCTCTACAGCTAATCCGAGCAAGTATCCCTAGCATAGGAAGAAAAGCAAAGTTCAAGAAAAAGAGAAAAATAAAAATGTTATTTTATATCATTACAACAATGTTTCAAGCATTATCTCAAAAATCAAGCAAAAATACAAAAGAAAAGCAAAAGAAAGCAAAAGCAAAAGCAATAAAATCCCTCTCCCTACCCCTTGAAAAGAAAAGAAGGGTTGATGAGCTTGAATCCCTGGAATTCTCAATTATTCAAAAACTATGAGGTAAGCCCCATAACAGGTGGTTTGTGCCCAACCCGCTTGGCCTTGGGTAACTCCTAGCGTGGCGATATGTCCGTCACATTAGCGACCTTCTTTTATACAGACCGATGTATGCTTATGGATTAGCTAGCTCTTGATAATCCGACTTACATAGTAGTCTCGGTGTGGTTATATGCATCTAAATCATGGTTAATGAACACTTATTTGGTTAATTCAAATCACTTGTATCATAGTATCTTGCTCAAACTCGGTAAATGAACAATGCAATTGCACACACATTTGTATTTGAGAGATTTTGTGTATCATTATGATAAATCAAGATTGGAAATGAACTCACATATGCACATGGGATTCCTTATAAATCTAACTTTTGTCTTTAAGATACTTTGAAATATTTTTTTGCAAACCGTTTGGAATAAATTCATTTTTTTCTTTAAAGTACAGTTGTTTAGTATAAAGACAACTACATACATAATCAAAAATCAAAATTTCTTTCAAACCATACAATCAAAACACACACACACACACACACACACACACACACACACACACACACACATATATATATATATATATATATATATATATATATATATATATATATATATATATTGTCGACTTTCGTGATGATGGTATAGTTCCAAAACTAAAATTGGAATTTTATGACTAGCGCAAGTCCTCATCTTCATATTTTCTGACTATTTTCAAAAATTAAAAATCAACCATGCAATAAAACAATCTATTTTCTTCTTTGATTTTCGCGATGATGGTATAAGTCTATATCTAAATATTCTATGCCTAGCGCAAACCATTGTATCAATTTTTATTCCCCATTTATTTAAAAATCATAAAAACCATATGACTTAAATCATTATGTTATACAATTATGCTTTAAAACAAACAAACACCTATCACTATTTCATGTCATTATGTCAATATGCAAATTTGCAACCATGGTATAATTTCTAAGGAATTATTCAACATTTTATCACACTTAGGAATTTATGCCTAGCAAAAATCATTTTAAAATATTTCATGCATAATATTTTCATGAAAATTCTGAAAACAAAATCATCATCATCATCATTTGCATCATCACACCAAAGTCTTAAGACAGTCTCTTAAGCACCCTTTTACTTTTAGCAATATTTCTATACTGGGATTAGCTTGACGACCGAGTGAGCGGCGACTCCATGAAATGGTCTATAACAACGACAATGTCCTTTGAAATTATTGTTAAAAGTCCCTTTTATTTTTTATCAAATTATCATCACAACAACCAATTTGTTACATCAGATTATTTCATTTAAATTTTTAAAGCATGACATTTAAACCATAATATTTTTCAATGACATAATTACATGAATCATCAAATCAATCACACCAAAACATTAAAAGCATCATACAAACTCGTCATATAAGACAAGTCATATGATCAAAAAATATCTCATCTATATATATATATATCAAATATATGTACATCATATCAAAAATAGATTGGTATGCCACAATCTACATCTTGGCATACTCAATCCTCTCAATCAAATATACAATCTCTATGTAGTGCAGTAGCCTCGCCTCGAGAACCCCTCGAGCTCTCAGCCTCATCTCCTCCCCCACCTTGAGGTGGAGGAGGTGGCCCCATCGCAGTCCATGTGGTGCCATGAGTCCTGGATGCCGATCGTGATGATGTCCTAGATGACCCCATCATGACAGGCTCTACAATATGAGCTGGTAATGGCACCCTCTGCTCTGCTGGCATCACCTGGTAATATAGAGCCTGATAGAATGTAACCTGGGCAATAGCGCATGCTAAATCTTGAGTGCTCGCTCCTCCGCCCCGAGCTCTAAGCCGTGTAGCCTCATCCTGCAATGTCTGCACCTGAGCCCGTAGGCGGGCAACCTCAGCTCGGAGAGTCGTTGTCTCATTGCTCTCCCCAGTGTCAACACCCTTGCCCTTATCGAGCGATGGTGGCCTCTCTCTCTATGGAGAAGGGGGTCTCTCCTCCCTCCTCTCCCACTGTCGTAGCCTCTGCTGAGCCTGTGGCCTCCCCTGCTCTCTCCCGCCGTGACCCTGTGCTACCTCAATGGCTTCCTGGTGCCGCCTCCCCATCCGACGCACAACTGCATGAATCAAACCCTGAGCCCTCGTCATCCGAGGAGGGTGGATGCCTATGTACCAGGAATCATAGCCGTCGGCTACCCCAACATCATCCCCATCCACTGGCTGAATGGGGGCATCATCTACGTCTTGACTCTAGAATCATTGCATATCTGGAGCCCCGCTAACTGTAGTGTTATCCCGGATAGTCCGAGAAAACTCGTAGTCTCTCAGAGATGGAATCCCCTGCTATAGACCGAACTACCTCAAAACTCGGTCATACCGATGGAGCTCCACCTCTCCCCTCTCCATCCTCAGCCAATAGACTCGCTTGATGCGAGCCAGCTCTTGTCCATCCTCGGCCCACCCTGGATGATCTCTCCAAGGCCTCTAGGTGATCTGGTCGGAGACGAGGTCATCTAGTAGTCTCCGGGACGCTGGCAGATCTATCCGTCGTTGTGCCCCTCTTCGGAGCCACTAGTAGAAAACTCGGGGCCTCTCCCCGTCAATCCCTATCAGTGGGAGCCCCATCGGCCTTCACACCACAATGTGCTCCCAGCACCAAACCTGTAGTAGTGATGTCATAACCAGACATCGACCGCCCTTGTATACGACCCCATGAAGGATCCTATACAACCGATAGAGTACAAAGCTCCCCCAAGCAAATCTGTATCCGTGGTCTCTCATGTCGTAGACCACATCTGTTAGTACCCATGGTACCCTGCATCCGCTCTGGTGGCACAGCAAAAGTCCACCTACCACCCCAGCCAAAACCCATGTGAGTCTAGATGCCCCAGGCATCTGGCGTAGTGACTCGATATTCACTCCGCCCTTCTCCAGGGTGAAGCTCGGATCGCCACACAATCGCATCATCATGTGGCCCTGATTGGCCATGGGAGTGATCAGTCGTCCTTGTATGGGGATCCTCAAAATCCTCCATACATCCTCCAGTGTGGGAGTCATCTCCCTTGTCGATAACCAAAAATAGGAAGAACCCGGATACCACCTCTCTGCTAGGGCTGTCAGTAGCCCCATATCTCGTAGAAACTTGTGGCATCTCTGCCACATGCTGCAAGCCGACCTGAGCCAGCTGATCTCGCTCTACCTGAGACAGGGCGGCCAAGTCATCCCTCAACCTGCCATATTTCCATTCTTTGCTCTTTAGTAATCCTCTCTGCAACATAAACAAAATCAACAATAAAAATCATTAATAAATCATTAATTAAAAATGCAAGTCAAAATAAGTTCAATTTCATAAATGATGATATCGTCCACAATTGGACGATATCGTCCCAAATTTGAGCAAATTCGTCTCCGATTTTGCATGAGGAAATCGTCCCTTATTTGACGAAATCGTCCCCCTATCGCCGATTTTGCCCTTCGACGAAATCGACGATATCGAGACGATTTCGACAAAATCGAGACGATTTCGTCTTGACGATGTCGATGGCCCAAAAATGGCCGCGATGCTCAAAAATCAATCAAATCTAATCTAAAAAGCATAAAATTCTAAATTAAAGCATTCTAAATTCAGTTTAGACCCTTACCCGTAGCCCGCGTCGGACCTCTGTTGATCTGTGCGCTGTCTCAACCATCTTGTCTCCAGAGCTCTAAAAACTAGGAAAATGAATAGTAACAATGAATTAGGGTTTTACCCTATTTTTCTTAATTTTATTCAAAAACAATTAACAACTTTTTTTTTTTATTTTTCTTTTTCGCATTTTTACCTCAAACGTTCGATTTGGGTAAAAACACGGAGGGGGCACCATAGTAAGCTGTCGTACGATTCGACCTAGAATCGTCGCCTAAAAATGGGAATAAATTTTTGCTTTCTCGTAGATCGAGAAGAACTCATCTTTAACGCATTTTCTTTAGAAAATTTGCTAAAGAGGGGGCAAAATGTAGCACCCTAAAATTGGTGCAGTAAAACCTTAAATAATTACAATTACTCTAGTAAATATTTAAATTCAAATTTTAACCTCCAAAATCGCTTCCAAACCGTCGTTTAACCCGTTTCCTCCTTTCTCGTGCCATTTTTAGAGTTTGTTTTGACCGTTTGACGATATCATCACCGATCAGATGATATCGCCTCAGATCGGACGATTTCGTCTGGACTAGGACGTCCAGACGATCTTGTCCCAAAACTAATTTTTCTCAATTAGCCTCTGTTCCAACGACGTCTCTAATCCGGGCAGAAGCGTGTCTGCATCGTTAGAGACCCTCCCCGTTGGAGATCTCCCAAATTGGGATGATCTCCAACCTCCTAACCTCCCTCCTAAGCCTATTTAAACTTAGGCCCTCCCCTTAACCTACCCCTGGCTGATATTTCCTGTAACTTGACTTTATACGCATTGAAACATCCCAAATTACTATCTGCACTAGTCCTATCCAAATTTTGTTGCAGGAACCTTAGTATTTTTTAGCCGGAGCAAGCTCAGTTCGTCATGGACGATCCTGTTCAATTCGAGATGATTTCGCACCGATTCAAGACGATCTCGACTGCAGTCTGCATTGGGGGCAATCAGTGCCCAGAGTTTGCATTTTTCTCTTTTCATCTCCTGTTCTATTTTGCATCTAGTCAGTTTATTTATTATTTTCTGCTATTCTGCATCTTGGAGTTCACCCATGTAGTCTAATTGCATAATGAAATCATGATTAACTATTAAAACATTGTAATTTACTTGCATTCCTATTTAGGATTATCTGTTAACATCTTTATTGTCATTTTACATCTTTATCCTCTATTAGCATTGCTGTATTTTTTGTATTTTGTGTCTATTTCTCTGTTTGCAGGTCTCTGACAAATTCGTCTGACGAATTCGTCAGATCTCAGATGATCCTATAGGTCGGAGACGATTCTGTCAAATTCCAGATGATCTGGACTGCTTCAAACATCAGAATCTCCATCAGACATCCGGATCAGGTATGGCTCTGTAATTTAGCTTTTTCTCTCTGTTTTTCTATTTAAAATCTGTTTTCTGTATTTCATTTAGCTTGCATTTTCATAATAGAACAACTTAGATTCATTTGGCCAAACCTAGGACTCGAATGTTTAAAGATAAAACTGAACACATTAAACACATTCCCAACCTAGGCATGGAAACTGCCATTCAAACGTTTCCTGGTGAACCCACCATCCATCGAAAAATCACCATAATACACCTCCCTCGAGAGGCGGGACCTTCGCAAGGCCTCTCAGTCCGAGGTACCATGCCATCCTTTTCCCATCCTCCTTTCGGGCATGGATCCTATAGCTTGAAGGTAAGGATGCAAAAAATTTGGAGCGATATAGATACCCTTCATACAACTTGACCTCACATTTTGTATGGGCCTTTGCATATCAAGTGGATTTTCTTTAGGAGCATAACGAACTAAAATATTGTTCACTTTATTGGTAAATTGCCTAATAGTTTCCACCAAGGCAAATATTTGAACATCTAAATCTGATGCCATCTGTGATCTAGTGTAAGCCATATCAATTACAAAAATGTGAGTATAATGGCCTTACAAAAATTAAAACAAGAAGGCTTACAATTTTACCAATTACAATGTATTTTTGTCACAAATTGCAATTAATGCCTAAGAAAAAAATTCTACCCAACAATATGTAGAAACAACAACAATTTACAAAAATTTGGACAAGTTATTGCAAAAAATATGGAAAAAATTGAAAAATTTTGCTTCAAAGTTTGCTAACTAATCAATTTAAAGAAAATTTGGTTTTTGCTTTTGCCAATCAATGTTAGGTCATCAACAGCCTGACCATCCAACAGGCGGGTCACAAATTCAACACCGTCAATGCAGGTCAATAAAAACTACAAATCACATAGGTCAATAGGTAGTGCATGATTTCAACCATAGAGTCAACGAGGTGTGCACACATGAACAGTGTTCTAGCCAGCCCGTGATGGGTTGGCTATTATTCAATAGGCATCCTACACTTTTTAAAGCTTCCAAATTTCCATGTATAGTGGATGTGGGATTATCCTACACATTAAAAAGAAAACCAACAACTAAAATTTGTTTATCGCCAAGCATTGAATCAATAGCAATCATCGACTAACAAACCAATCGATAGCAATCATTGGTTAAAAATTTGCCATGTGACCAAGAACAAGGCTATATATCGAACATGGCTAGCCTACTGGGTTGGTAGATTACATTAGTGGAAGTAAGAAAAATTAAAGGTCTTGATAGGTTGTTGCACTACAAATTTGGTATTAAACCCACACTAGTGTTCAAACATGCTATTGTAATTTTTCCTAAAATCACAGTTTAATGTTTATCAAAAAATTACCCAAATGAGGGAAACCATCAGATTACTCATAAAGGTTGTTTGAAACTGGTGGATTCAAAAAAAATTTAAATCATCTAAAACTATTGGAGTTGATTTCATCGAGAAAATTTGAAACATGCCAAACAGGGTGTATGTCTAGAGATTTCTAGAACCACTGGAAATTGTTTGTTGTGGCCATCAACTAGATTGATCAGGTAGTGGAGGAGCGTTGGGGCCTCATCAACTTCATTAAAATCACCTGCAAAGTCGTAGGTTGCGCTACAAACTCATATTCATGATTTGATCAGAGGCATCGATGGTAGAGTGAGAGGGGATTCAGTGGTGTAGTAGATGGAGCTAAATCAGGTGGTATTGGCAAGTTACCAACGTCAGGTGATGGCAACATCATAAGGTAGCATATCAGGACATTAGGAGCTTTTGTACAACTACGTCAAAAGAAAAAAATCTTCACCAGGAGTTTGCTAATCCACTAGAAAACCAATCACGTTGGGTTTATCTATCGCTAGGGGGGTGCCACCAAAAAGGATCACATAGGAAGGGCTGGTAGGGAGTGACATCAGCAACCTGTGGTGTGGCTATTTATTGTGCTGCATTGGGGAATCAATGTTGGCTATTCGACTAAAATTGGCCATTGACTAGGATCAGCCCTGTCGGTCGCTATCGGTAGCCTACCAACAACGACCGATAGAATTGAGTCGATCGTAAACTGTGGTGCCAATAGGGTGAATCATGCTCAAAATTACCCAATTTTGGATAATTTTGAAGATAATATACAACTATTTAAAAGAATAAAATAAAATAATAGTAATATTATATTAATATTAATACTAGTTTACTTTTAGAATCTTATATTTCTCTGAATTTAAGTAAATCTAACCCTCAAAACCTCTCAAAAATCATGCATAGAGGCAACTCAACTCCTCTAACTAATAGAAGATCAATAGTGAGACTAAAAATTGGATTTTTTGGGATGATTTTGCAAGGATTTTTACATTCAAGAAAGGGGTCTAATACTAGAATTACCTATGCAAACTATAGCTTTCCATACAACTAGAAGCTAACTATCACAAGCCTGACCATAGGCTCTGATACTAGTGACGAGGAAACTGAATTGAAAACACTCTCCCTAATATTATTCACATAAGGGGATTTAAATAATACATTTAAAAATTATAATCTTCTAAAATAAGAAGATGCTTGACCAAAATATATAGTCAATCTAAGATTCTAACTAATAGATCTTGTTAACTCTAACAAGAATACTAATATTATCCAAAGAATTATGTTGTCCAAATGTGTTGATATTTACATGTTGTAATGAGATATTATTCAATCACACCTAGACTTAGGACTTCATACTTAATTAAATAAGTAAAAACCAACACCTAGTCTAGAACACACATTCTAACTTAGACTTAGGACATTAGGCTTTAGTAAATATAAAATAAATTAGACTAATAAATAATAGTCTAGATCTAATAATTTCCACATCAAAGCTATAAGAGGAATCATCCTCTTCTCTTCAAATCCTGACCATAAGAACTAATTTTGAATTTCTTCTAAGATTTTGGAAACTTTAGCAGGGATCTTAAAAAGGGAGAGAAGATAAATGGGGTCAGCCTGCAAAATACTCTTAACCAACAACACTTTACCTACTTGAGACAAGAGATTACCTTTCCATCCTCCAATTTTGGATTGAAACTTGTCAACCAAATCATTCCAAAGAGGTGCCTTGCAAGAACCCATGAACATAGACATTCCAAGGTAAAAATAAGGAAGGGTTGATTATTAGTTAGAACTAATAAATTGATTAACATAAAAATATTAATAATTATTTATAAAATAATTAACAAGTTGTGCGTTGTTTTTTTTAAAGTCATTCATATTTAAATATAAACATATTATATTTGTTGTCAAACCATTAAAATCATATTCAACTTGTCATTTTATCAAAGATATTTTTCATTTTCATTTTTATTAATTACATTCTTTGTCTTCCTCGAAGAGCTATATTTTCATAATAATTTTGTTGACATAATTTTTATTAAGAGATAAAATCTCAATTCGCTATACTCCTAAAATTTCAATTTCACCAAGATGAAGATCAACATTATGATTGGATAAATTATATGCTAATTAGTTTCCTTTTTATTGATTATCTTACATTTATAAGATATCACCTCCAACAATAGTTGATGAGCATCAACAATAATGTTATTTTTTATCCGAGCCCCACATTAATTTTTGTAGATAGCACTAACAACAATTTGTGAATCCCCTCACCTGAAATATATTTCCATTCTTTTGCAATTGTAATTTTAATTATTATATGAAGTGTCTTACTGTCTATATAATTTTTAGTTGAATTTCTATATGATTCTTAATTGAAATTCCATATTATTATGAGTACATGGAGATATTTTTACCTTCATTCTTTTGAAAAAATCACCTCCACTAGTTTTATCTAGATTTATTTTGAAAGCACCATGAAAATTACTTTTTCTAGATCTAATTTTTGACGTTTCCATTTTACCATACATTGAAGCAAATCCTTTGTTTTAATTCCATTGTTCTAGATAATCCTTCTGTTGTTTATTCAAATCCTATAACCAAGTGCCTAACATCTTTTTTTTCTTTGGTTAATTGAAACTTGCCATGATGAGCACCATATCATTAAAAATTCTATACGAGAGATAGTAATATGGTTTCAAACTTGGAAATGATTTTCAGATTTAGTTTTTAAAATTCTATTATTCCTTTCGAGCCATAGATTCCAACAATTAATGGCAAGGTCAATTCTCCACATAACACATTTTGCTTTAGTTTTAAAAAATTATTTTGATATTTCATCAACTATTTCAATATTGATGGAACTATCCAATATATTTTTAAAAAAGTAGACATAAATAGTTTGGACAAAGGGACAATAAAGTAATGGATCTAATGTTTTTTAATTCCGTTTCACATAAAAGACATCTGAAAGTTCAACAATATCTTCTTTATAGACTCTCTCCTCTAAGAATATTACTTTAGACTACCAAGCAAAGGAATGTTGAGGTATTAAGGAGATTCTATTGATTAAACATTATTTCAAGGAAAATATTCAGTGTCATATCCTAGCTTGATCAAGTATCCATAATAATATTTTGATAAATTCCAAACCAACTCAACTTTTTTTGTAAACATAGGTAAATAAAACTCTTGAAGTATCTTTTAAATCTTATTTGCTATTTGTTTGAGTTCATATCCTTCAACTAGGTTACTAATAGAAATTCAAAAATCTATAATATGAAGTTATTGCTCACATTACGGGTTATTTTCACTAATGTCTTTTCTCCTTGGCTCCTTAGATCAATTTATAGGGGGTGTTAAAATTGTATTTTGATTTATGGTCAAGACTGACATTGTGTGATGTTTTGAACAAGTCTAAGCGCATTTCATTGTACAATTTGTTTATTATTTGTAATATTTTACTATGCAATCCTTATTGGTCATAGTTTATCTTGTTATGGTTAAACCCTATTTATAACTTGTAACCTAAATCCCTCTTGTTATGTTAGCTTAGGTTAAAATTTATTATGTAATTGTGATTTTGGTATTGCTATAAATACCCACTCCCACTCCTCATTTTATTATGAGAGTTTTGTAGAATATTATTTATGGATATAGTGATTATTTATAGTGCCTATAGGTGCTCTCCAAATATATCTCTTTTATCCTTATTTTGTCTTTTCTATAAAACAATTGGATGAATAGTTTGCTTCTATTTATTTCTAGAGAATAGAATGAATTTCAACAACAATGATGCTAAGGGAAGAGTCTTTTCTTTATTTTTATTAATTTGACCAAGGATAACCCAATGATTGTTAGGAACCTTATAATCAAAATAAGCACATCGACATAAATATTGTAATAAAAGTAGTAATATCATGAAGAATTAAATATTGCAATACAAAATGTAAATGTAGAAATATATATTAATCTCACAAATCACAATACAAAATTTTTGGCCTCAAAGGAAACCTCCTTCAATAATTTGATTCAATATGCAAAAAGATACATTCATTTATGTCCCCTTGTATTTTAAAGATACATTTCATGCAACCCTAACCTAACGCTCAAGAGTTGGCTTACATGCAAAGTGCCACTTGAGCTAGAATCATCTACCAAAAAAATAGTTATATTCTTTATAATAGTTATATGAAATGAACCTACTTGTCTAGGTGCCTTAAATTCCACATACCATTGCAAAATATTACAAAATATCATTAGAACAAGATCCTCACATTGGAAAGGGTCATTACATAATAATATAAGAATTACATAATAATGTTAGGATGAAGTCCTAACATGCCCTTCCCCTTCAAAAATATTTTTCCTCAAAGCTAGAGAGAATCCTAGGTGGAATCTTTAGGTTGTAATTTGTGCCATTGAACAAGAACTTCAGTGATGACATAGTGGAAAAGGGTATACGATCTCCAATATAAAATTTATTTAGGCTTAAGCATGATGAAATATTTTTCATCCAATTTTGGTAAGGTGAATTGAACTTTTAGCTTATTGTATGTAACCTTCTTGAGATAAGATACATGAAAGACTAGATGGATCTTGGACATGGCTAGAAAGGCCAATTTGTAGGCTATTGCACCAATTTATTATAATACCTGGTAAGATCCTTAGTACTTAGCGGATAGCTTTTGGCATCAATTAAGTTGGAATGATGATTGTTTTTAGGGTTGTAGGAGGATATAAACCATATCTCCAATTTCAGAGTTGTGCTTAGAACGATGTTGATTAGATTACTGATACATATAATTCTAGGTCAATTTAATATTCATCTTAAGTTGTGTGTGGATGATGGCATGCTAATTGAGAGTGGTATCAACAATGTGAACTTTGAAGCTCCCTAGAATGTATGAAGAGGGTGTTGGTGGAGGAATACCATAGACAACTTCAAAGAGTGTAACCTTGGTCATGGTGTGATATGAAGTATTATACGACCACTCAACCAAAGGATGTTATTTACCCCATTGTGTAGGATGTTCAAATACAAAGCAACAAATATATGTTTCCAAGCACTTATTAACAATTTTGGTTTGGGCATCAATCTAAGGATGATAAGACAAACTCATTTTGAGTTGAGTTTCCTCCAACTTAAATAATTCTTTTCAAAAATGACTAGTAAAAGTAGGAACCCTATCTAACACAATAGATTTGGGTATTCCATGAAGGTGAAATATGGAGTCTAAAAATATTTGGGCAACTACGGAAGTTGTGTGGGGATGGGGCAAGGAACAAAAATGAGCATACTTTGTGAGAAAATCCCCTACCACAAAAAATAGCCATTTTTTCTCTTAATTTGGGTAATCCTTCAATAACATCCATTGAAATATCTACCCATACTTGTTCTACAATTGGTAAGGATTGAAGGGTTCCAAGGGAACACACCATTTCTCCTTTCATTCTTTGGCACCTATTACATTTGGATATAAAATTTTAAATATCCCTTTTTATTCCCTTACAAAATAAAGTATGTTTGGTCTTTTTATAAGTTTTTAGAAACCTAGAATATCTTGTTGTTGGTGAGGTTTGTATTTCCTATAATATAAAAAGCATACATTTGGGATTTTTTGGGAATAACAAATCGATCATGATATCTCAAGTCTTTACCATCCCAAGTGTATCCAAAACATGAGTTGGGATCTTCTTGAAGTTTTTTGATCAAATTTTACAACCTATAATCCTTGGCTATTTCTTCTTTGAGATTATTAATCCATTGAGGAATTGGTGAAGATATAGTACTTAACATACTCTCATATTCAAATTGTTAGGATAGTGCATTAGCCACTATATTCTTCTTTCATTTTTATATGTGATTTCATAATCATAACCCATCAATTTGGAGACTCACTTTTGTTTTTCAGGTGTGGATACCCTCTGTTCCAAGAAATACTTGAGACTTTAATGTTCTATTTTTTCTTGAAAAATGATGCCCAATGAGATAGGCCTCCAAGGATTAACAGAATGTAAAATAGCTAACATCTCCTTTTCATAAGTAGATTTACCCAAATTTTGACCTAAAAAGGCTCTAATGATGAAGGCCATTGGTCATACTTCTTGCATCAAAACTACCCTGATTCCATTACTCGAAGCATCAATTTCAATTATCAAAGGTTTAGAAAAATCAAGCATTGATAACACCAAGGTGGTTGCGATAGCCTTATTTAATTCCTTTAAAGTGTTCTCCACTAGTTCTAACCACAAATGAATTCTTCTTCAAAATGGCTAGTAAAGGAGTTGATATATTTCCATAGTTTTGTACAAATTTATGAAAATACCTTATGAGGCCCAAAAATCCTCTATCCCTTGAAGGTGTGAGGATTTTGACATGCTTGAACAAACTGAATATTTATAGGGTTGACTTTAACTATCTTTGGTGACAATGTGACCTAAATACTCTTCTTCTTGCAACCCAAAAGAACACTTAGACCTCTTGGCATAAAGTTAATTTTTAAACAAAAGCTACAAAGTCTGATCCAAATGTTGTAATTGCTCTCCCCAAGAGCGAATATAAATTAGAATATCATCAAAGAAGACTAGAATAAATTTTTGAAGGAAGAACCAAAATATTGGAATTCATCGGACTTTGAAAAGTGTAGGGTGCATTGGTCAAATCAAATGGCATAACGAAGAATTCATAGTGCCCTTCATGAGTTCTAAAGTAATTTTATAAATGACATCTTCCTTGATTTTGATATGATGGTATCCTAATCACAAATCCAAATTTAAGAAATATTGAGCTCCATGCAATTCATTTAATAGCTCATCAATTCCTAGAATGCAAAATTTATCTTTAACCATTATTTTATTTAGTTCTTTGAAATCCACACACAAACACCAAGATCCATATTTTTTCTTTGCCAACAATACTAGGGAATAATAGAGAGTAATGCTAGGATGAATAAACCCTAAAATAAGTTCTTACATCATTTTATTAATTTTTTTATTTTTGGGCATATGCATACCTGTAAGGGAAAATGTTTGGAGGAAGACTACCAAGAATAAGCTGAATTGCATGATCATGAGTATGACAAGGGGGTAGTCCATTGGGTTCCCCAAAAAATATGGTTGGTTTTTGAAATAATAGTTGTAATTCCTTGGGTTGTTCTTTGTCTCCACTATCTAAGTCTTGTATAGAAAATAGTTGGGCCACAACGCCATGGGTTGACTTTTCAATAGTTTTTCCATCCTATGAGATGTCACAATTGAGTAGTCCTAGTATTCAAGCCCTGTAAGGTCTACTTTGTTCCCTACTAGCTAAATATCATCCATAATTTAGAGAAATTCCATAATACTAGACCCAACAGTCTTAGCCACTAAGCCCTAAAAACAACATCAAATCCACCTAGGGGAAGGGAAAATATGTCTACCTTAGTATTATATTCTCCTATTTGTATTTTAAAATTTCTACACTTTATCTTACAAGGAAAAGTTCCTTCATTGGCAATCATGACTTCAAAGGAGTTACAAGTATTATATAGCGATTTCACTTTTTGAGTATCCTTGGGTCAATGAAGTTATAGTTGCGATCAAAATTAGTGAGAATTATGATCCATTGTCCTTTGAAGTGTCCTATCACCTTCATGGTTTGGGGAGTTGGCATGCACTAAATTTTTTTTTGGGATTATTTTGGGATATTAGACTATTTTATATGTTCCTCTTCCTTCTCAGAAGATTCAATGGTTATTGCCTCATCCACAATTTAGGACTAGAAAAGTCTAATTTAGGCATCTTAAATGGGGTATCTATATCAAAAAGGGCATGATATAATGTTTTGTATTTATTGGCTAAATTACCACCTAGTACTTCAATGTTATGATGCTTGAATACCTTCAAGGCTTCCTTTAATCGCTCTTCAACCTCTACGTATTTTTCTTCAATTTAGATTTGGATTTAATTTGGTTAGTTCTCATATCCTGCATGTGATCTTTCATCTTTGTAACTTTTTGTCCAATCTAGGATATTTGGCTTTGTAGGTTACTGAGTGATTTAATTGCTCCATCTATTCCCTTTGTTTTAACTCCTGCATTGGTCCTCTAGTCCCTTCAACAATATATGAAATGGACCACCCCAACTAACTCACTAAAAATAGAAGTATTATTTTACTATTTTTAGTAATGGGCCAAAAAAATGCTTGGTGCGATATATCAAAATAACCAACTCAAAAATATGAATGCAATGGTCTACGTCTCACAATGATGTTTTTCGACACCCTAGAAAAATTGCTTAGAGGTTATATATGAAAATGATTAGATCAACGAGATGATTGCAATGGGCTATGTCCCACAACAACAGATTTTGGCACCCTAGACTTTTTTTGATATAGGAAAGTGTTGTCTTCAAGTGTCATTTATTTTTATTTTAGATTTTGTTCACTCAAAAAACTAATTTTTGTTCGACAACCCTTTAATATGCTCTATAATACATGTTACTAACAATTGTTCTATTTGACTCCATAACTCACTATTAATGATGACTATCCTGGTAGACTTTATTTCTAACAAATACAATGAATTTTATGATTCCCAACTATAATTGACAAATACATGATCATACTCTATCTTAAATATTATTGACTATGGTCCTACCTAAAATGATACTTTATTATTGTTAGAGTATATTACATTATTTGGGTCATGTAAATGTACCACCTTGGATACATAGCTAGAGTACGAGTTTACATTAGAGTAAAGTTAGTTAGTTAATTCAAGTATTGTAATAAATGCATGAGTGTCAATGTGCAAGTTGTAAATGTATAATAATTCCACTTGTACATTAGGTTGATAGGTAAATTAAGGGAAAAGGAATCTATCTTCCTGTATAAAGGCCTCATATTGAGTGTTTTCTATGCAGTAGTAAATATAGAGAGTGTGTGGTATAGTTTAGTAGTATGGTACAATGTAGTCCTTTCATATTTTTTCATGGAGTGTTCATGTCCTCCATTATATAGCATTATACTATTTTATCACTTTTATTTATGGCATATTTTTGAGTTATTTGCAGATGATCATCTCATTATTTTCTTGTATATTATTGTATCATTAGTTTATAGTCATCTCAGATTAGTTATCCTTCATCTTGTGGTTTTATTTCCTATAATACCATCCCATTAAAAGCTAACAATTGTTACTATTATATCTTATCTATACTATTACTTTCACACCAACTCTTTCATATATTTTGGTTTAGTCAATTCTATGATAGTGTAATCACTTTAGTATGCTCACTTTATGTGGTAGGGTTTTTGATGTGCAGGTAAAATATTCATAGAAATGGGATACTTTAGGCCAAGGAGTGTATACTATCCATAGCCCTCTATTATACCATAGTGAGAAATGATAGTGCTTGAACCAGTATTTTAGGCCAGTACTCAAGGATGATTCCATGCATACCCTTGAGCACACCACCTACCTCTCTAATAGTACAAGGAAGTGATATTCCAAAGTCCTATACTTAGTGCACTATGGATAGATACATGATAAAAAATATTCCTTGGACTAAAGGTTTTTCCTAATCCTAGGAAGGTCTCCTGATATACCCAAAGATACATGGAAGCTAAATTTTGTATATGGATGTTGTCTAAGGCTTGGGTATTGGAGCCTGATCATCCCTCACTTCACTAGATGCTTTATAGGTAATCTAGCCTAGCCTATAATGATATTTTTGGGTTTATAACCTAAAATAAAAAAAGGGCTTAATTTTTTTAAATAGGATAACAAGAAAAAAAATGAAAACACAAAAAAAAATATACCTAATAGTCAAAATGGTAAGGAAATAATTTTTCTAGTCATGACAAAACATGGCCTTGGAAAGTCCTTTGATATCACTTGTTAGGAAATTTCTAATTAAAATAAACACTATTGCAATAAAAATAATAATTTCATGAAGACCATAATATTGCAATATGAAATGTAAATACAAAAATATATATTAATCTCACAAATCACAATACAAAATCGTTGGCCTCTTTGAGGGGAAACCTCCTTGAATACTTTGATTCAATATGCAAAAATATACATTCATTTATGCCTCCTTGTATTTTAATGATACATGACATGCAACCTTAATCAAACACTCAATATTTGGTTTACATGTAATATGCCACTTGAGCTAGAATCTTCTCCCAAAAAAACACTTACATTTTTTTATAACAGTTATATGAAATAGTCCCACTTGTCTAGGTGCCTCAAATACCACATATCATTATAAAATATCATTAGAATAGATTACCTATGTTGTAAAGAGGTTATTACATAATTAATATGATAATTATATAATAATGATAGGATGGGGTCCTAACAATGACCAAGTAAAAAGTTTTCTATATTAGGTCTTCTTATAAATGCTTACAAAAGTACAAATTTAGTATTTATAGATTTATTGTGGGAATATTGTGTTGCTTGAACATCAAGTCTTCATAGTTTATCCATATATATATTTTGTAATTCCTATAATGCTTTTGAATGTGAGTATTGGATTTTGTTTAAGAGCATATGCATAAATAATAGCTTTTTATGTAGGTATTAATTTTTTTTTGAGAGGAAACATACAAATAAACACATTATATTGAGCCAAGAGTTTCTCAATGAAATTGCTTTTACAATATTTGAGTTTGCATGAAACTAGTGGTAGTAAAGGAGTCTTAATTTGGATGGAATCTATCTATTTGGATTATCGAGGATGTTGAGACCATATTTACTAAGTAGGACATCATAAAATTGTAAAGGGGAGCAATAGAAGTAGTGGGATATAGAATACTTAAGGATGCTACAACTTCCAGTTTAAGCACAATGAAAAGAAGGAAGTAGAAGTTGTAAAGTGTTGGATGATTCTCTAGTTCTATTTACTTGTATGATCATATGAAGTGAGTTATAATTTTTTTTTATCAAATCTAATAAAAATGGTCTTTTAAGCTCACTAATTTAATTTCTTGATATCCTAGGTAATATTAAATTCAAATCCATTGAGGACAAAAATTTCTCATTCTTACTATCTTAATTAAAGAATGAATGAGTAAAAAAAATACTTTTTTTTTGGTATGGGTAAGAAAAAGGTTTTGAAAGGTTCCCTTACCATTTTACAAAGAGTATTAAGATCCAAAAGACTAAAACGAGGATAAGACTACGACCTATTTCAATAATACAAAAAAAAAAAAAATATAGTCCACAAAATGGGACCGAGATACAAACCAACCAGAAAAATAAAATCTTTCTAACCACAATAGAAAAACAAGAGCATTCTACACATCTTAAAGAAAAAATAGAGTTTAAGTGAGCCACTTGCACTCCAATCAAATGACATGTGAAAAATACAATAGGAAGGAAATATTAGTTAGATGTAATATGTGTTTCCAAATCTTACTTTATGTGTGTTTTTCCAAGTCTCACTCTATCTATGTTCCTCTTGCCATTAGTGTACCAAACCCTAGCCCTTTTTTAATTCAAATATCATTTTATTAGTGTTTTTATAATAGTATTTATCTATGTTTTTTAATTTTTTGTGTTTCCAAATATCATTCTATCTGTGTCTTACTAGATGTCACTTTGTTTATGTTTTTCAAATTTGTATGTTTATAGATCTTACTTTGTCTATGTTTTTATAGAACTTACTCTATCTGTGTTTTCCAATTTTTATATTTCTATATATCACATTGTCTATGTTTCTCAATTTTTGTATTTTCAAATTGTAGACAGGAAAAGGATGCACCATAGCAATGTATGTAAATAAATAAAATAGTAAATATATTTATTATATGCCTTTTTGTTCTCTTTTGTTTTGATTACAATCAAACCCTCACAGGGTTGTGCAGATATATGGAAGGGACATATCCCTTTTTACAAGTTGCAATGGTGCATGTGTCTTCTTTCACTACAAAATTTCATGGATGGATTTTATATGATCATCACTTTGCCATATCTAGATGTGGATGTGATGATTTTACATTAAATATTTTGGATGTGTTGGAAGAGATCTATATCTGATGAATTTGATGGTTGAATCTAGATCTACTTTGATGATTGTATCTAGTGGATATGCATGAGTTGATCAAGTGGATCTAGATCTATAAGATTAGTTGGATTTGGATCTGTGTGCCTACACACAAACTCATTGCAAACCTATCAATAATATATGTCGAGCCTCCTAAAGTGAGGACTAGATCTAAAAATATAACCTAAAATTAGAATGTCTAAAATAAGTGTGAATGTATAAAAAGAAAAGCAAGTATAGATAGATTTTACTTGTCACTATTGTTGTTGTTATGTTATGTCATGTTGATTTTGGAAATATTTTTGTAGGATGGATGTCGACCATCTGGTGGAATAAAAACTTTGTCTATAAACCATCTAGGTATCGAAACTACAGTTGAATACCATTCGAGATCAGACGATCGTAGACTATGGTGTAATATCACTATCAAAATTTGGATCTAAGTGAATGATATGATCAGTGTTTGGTATAGGATAGGGATGGTTGCATATAATTACTCAAAATATGTAATGTAAAGTTGACTCAAATTTTTGTTAGCAGTTTGACGCATATGCCATCCTTCTTCTCAATGAAGGAGGGGAGGGTGCATTTATATAATTTTTGAGGATGAATGGATGAGGTGATGACTCAACCAGTTAAATGGTGTAACTAAAAGTTTCTCTTTGCATTGATATTTTCATAGAGGGTGCATGCTTGCAAAGGAATATAAGCTTATCTCATAATTATCACCAGATGTGCACACCTTGGAATTATCACCAAGGATGTGCATGCACATTGAAATTAATATGTTCTTTAAAATCATCAATAGATAAGATATGCATATAGAACTGGATGTGACACTTTGGAGTGCTCATTCTATATGTATGCATATAAAATAGGATATGCATATTAAATTGAGTGTGTATGCTAAACTAAGTGTGTATGTGAACTAAATATGCATATTGAATTAAATTAAATATGCATATTAAATTAAATGTGCATGTTTATCTACATATGCATGTTTGAACTAATTTTACATTTAAATTAAATGTTTATACTAATTTAAATGTGCATGTTGAAATTGTGTGTGTATTTGAAATATACAATGTGTATATGGAGGTGCAATTACGAGTTGTGTCATGTATAGTGAGCCAGAGTTCAATTCTAGAGAAGGGTAATCCTTTCTTATGTGTAACCGGAATGGGGGATGTGGGGTGGAACTGAAGTGAAGTTGAGATGATGTGGAAGGGGAATAGAAGGGTGAATGTTCCCATAATGAGGAGTAAGTGGATGGGTAGCCTAAGCATTAATTAGCTAATTATTTAATTAAATAATTAATTAATTAATACTTAGGTGAATAAATATTTAATTTAATAATAATTAATTAATTATTATTAAATATATCAATTAATTTTGATAAATTAATTAGTATTTAATGTGATTTATTTTGGTATCTATAGATACCCCTTTTTGTATCGTGTTATATGAAAACATAATATGATGCAAAAATAAGTATCACATGTAGTTGTGTGGATGAATGAATGATAGAAGTGACTTTTGTGCTTGAGGAAGGTGATATTTGGTTGCCCCAGATTGATAATAATGCAGGATGCCCCAGTGATGGAAGTGATGAATATCTGTGAACCTTATCATTGATAAATTAATGAGTGCCTTGGTTTTGGTGCATAAACTAGTCATGTTGTATGTGGTCTCATGTGCTATAATCGATTATAAGTGGTCACTCAACATCACCATGTTTATTTCAGCATCAACATGTAAACCCTTATAGATATTGATCCAATGTGTTAGCCACTTGGATTTTTTAAGAGAAATTTTGTACTTAGACCTAAGAAAAGAGGGTGTAGGATTAGTTGTAGGTAAGGTTCTCGGACAAACGTTGAGTCCAAAATGGGTGTTTGATTATTGATCTTATTTGGATGAAATATTAAGGATTTTATCTACCCCCTGAAGCAGTGAGTGGGCATAAAGCATAATGGATTATGGCAATGATGCAATTGACTTAATTGTGAGTGGGTTGGATGAATAAAATTTAGAGGTAACTAGATGGATTCATGAAGTGGAATGGCTGGAGTTGAGGGGAGTGTAGGACCGATAAGTGACATGATATACCCTTTCTTATTTCACTTTGGGATAAAATGAATAAATATTTTATGTGTGTTGCTCTTGATTGATTTTTTTTTTTTTTTGAAACAAGAATCCTTCTGGTAATCTATCCATACTACCAGATTGTATGGATAACTAGTCATTGCAATCGCCAAGTGACTAGAGTGGATGAAGAGAAATAATACCCCCATAAAGAAATTCTAAAAAAAAAAGTAAATACAGAATAAAAGGAAAAATAGAGAAGAATAACACATGACACAAGAATTTATCTTTGGAAACCCTTTCAAGAAAATCCCCAGCAAAAATATATCCTTATTGTATAAACTTGACCATCTTCAATACAATAATATACTTTCACTCACTTTTCACTTGAAATTACATTTCTTGCAAATTCATTATCAAACCCTCGTGCAAGTGCTACTTTATATACCAACAACACAAGAAGGGGTTCTATAATATCATGGGTACAAAAACATGGACCGATATTACATTAACCCAAAAACACTCATATGGTTCTAAAAAAATACTAAACCCCCCAAAAAATTTCCCTGGGGGCTAACGTCGCTGGACCGCCAAACAAGGGCTACCACCCCTATACCCCCACTAAGGGTCTGACCTGATCCCAAAACCTAGTGAGGAAATATTTATAGAGTGTAAATTCCTTTCAAAGTTAACCCCTCTTGAATAACATGGAAAATATTCAACATAATTCCAACATTCTCCCACTTTTTGAATACTTTCCATAGGGACTAATAACTATCATTGTCAATTGTCAAGGGCAACCATACCTATAGATATTCTATACCAATAAAAGTTTTAAGTAGGTATAACCTTTGTTAATGAATCCATAATATTCTTCTCTATATTAAAATTCTTCAATATCACCCAATTCTCTTCAACCATATCTCTCAAAAAATAATACTTGATATCAATATGTTTTGACCGATCATGAAAACCAAGATTGTTTGCCAAAAATATTGCACTCTGACTATCATTGTCAATTCTCATAGTTTTTTGCTTAATGCCCAACTGTTGAACACAACCTTTGTATCCACGCTACTTCTTTATAGGCATGAGTTATTGCAATTGACTTTGCTTCTATAGTGGACAAAGTAACTATTGATTGCTTTTTACTCATCCAATTTACTGCCCCTCCAAACAACTTGAACACATAAGCACTCATGGATCTTCTCTTGTCAAGATCTCCATCCCAATTAGAATTCACAAAACCTTGTAGATTTACAACATAATTATCTTTAGATTTTCCTTCATAACAAATAGCATTATTTGTAGTTCCATACAAGAATCTAAATATCCTCTTCACAACAATCCAATGTTCCTTTCCTATATTGGACATATATCTATTAACTACTCCCACTGCATGTGCAATATCAGGTCAAGTATAGACCATTGTGTACATTAGATTGCCAATAGCACTAGCATACAGAACATGATGCATTTCTTCAATTTCCTCATCTATTTTAGGATATTATTCAATAGATAACTTTTGACCAACCAGATATGGAGTAAATACTAGTTTACAATAATGCATCCTAAACATCTATAGTATCAAATTAATATATTTTCTTTGATTTAACCACAAATTTCTATTTTCATGATCCCTTATTATTTCCATACCCAAAATAAATTTTGCAACACCAAAATCCTTCATGTCAAATTTAGAAGATAACTGAGATTTTAGTAACTTTATCATCTCCTTATTGTTACCAATTAACAACATGTCATCCACATACAATACAATGATAACAAATTTTTTACCTTCCTTTTTGAAATATACACATGGATTTGCTTTACTTTTTCCAATCTCAAGAGTCAAAACAAACCTGTTAATTTTTTGGTTCCACATCCTTAGAGACTACTTCAACCCGTAAAGAGACTTCTTCAACTTGCATACCAAGTCCTCCTTACCTTTTAACCTAAATCATTCCGGTTGTGACATATATATATCTTCATCAAGTTCACTAGGTAGAAAAGTTGTCTTTACATCCATCTATTCTATTTTAAAATAAAAAGTAGCAGAAATAGCCAACATAACTCTAATTGATGTTAGTTTAGCCATAGGAGAAAAATATCACAAAATTCAATTCCCTCAACTTGAGAAAATTCTTTTTCTACCAAGAGAGCTTTGTACTTCTCCAAATTTCCTTCTACATTGTACTTTTTCTTGAATAACCACTCACAAAAAATAGGTCTTCTTTTGAGGGGTAATTTCACCAAGTCCCATGTCTTATTTTTATCCAGGGAATCCATTTCTTCTTCCATAGCCCTTTTCCAAGAATTATTCTCACTTGATTAAAGTGCCTCCTTTACAATATTGGGTTCTTCATCAGCAACTAATAAATTAAATGCATAACAAAAAAATTAAGGGCTATACCTTTCTAGGAGTCTTCTCACTTGATATAATATCCTCAAATTTGGATTTCTAGGTTTTGCATATTCAACTTCCTCCTCACCTTATTCCTCTAAATATTTCTCTTCAAACTCTTTGTAATTCAGGTTCTACCACAAGTTCTTCCTCCTGTTCCAATTTTACCTGAAGTATTTATGGTTCTTTGCTTGGTTGCATTTCCTATTTTGGAACCCCTTTTGTTTCTCTAAATATCACATTATGACTATAAGTAATCTTTTATATTTTTATATTTCACAACTTATATCCTTTCACACCAATACTATAACCTAGAAATATGCATTTCTTAGATTTATAGTCTAGCTTAGTCCTTTTCTATTTGGGGCATACATATAATATTCACAACCAAAAACCCTTATATAACTAAGAGAAGGTTTCTTACCAGTACACTCCACCAAATTTGAGGTAGGAGATCTATTGATGAGGTAGCAAGAAGTTAACATAGTTATACCCTGAATTTCTTTTATAACCCTACACCCCTTAACATGCTTCTGGACTTATCCATCAATGTTCTATTCATATGTTCTACAAATCCATTCTATTGTGGAGTATATGGAGTTGTTCTATGCCCTTATATTTCACAATATTTGCAAAACTACTCAAATTCATTAGAGCAATATTCACCACCATTATTACTTCTCAAAACCTTTATATTTTTTTCTATTTGATTTTCTACAAGAGCCTTGAACTCTTTAAATTTATTGAAAACATCAAATTTGTACCATAAAAAATATACCTAGTTCTTTCTTAAGAAGCCATCTATAAATGTAATAAATTATATGGATTTACCTAATGATGGTATGTTTATAGGTACAAACACATAACTATGAACTAGATGTAAAATTTCTTCAGATCTTCTAGCACTACTTGAAAACTTAACTCTAGTTTACTTTTCAAAAAAATAGTGCTCACAAAAATTAAATTTTAATGGGCAATCAAAAATTCCTTCAACCATACCTTCCATTTTCAATTTTTGAAGGCCTTTCTCACCAATGTAACCCATGTGTTGATGCCACAACATTGTCTTCACTATAAGAACTCTTGGATCTTCTTATACCGTATTAATTTCCTCTATAACTAAAGATTTATTGCAATAAATACTTACAATGCTAGCCTGAAATTTGAACAAAGTTCCTGTACAAACTTCCCTTGCCAACACTAAGCATCCAAAAACCATATTATAGTTGTCCTTATTGAATTTCATAGTCATACCTGCATCATTCATCTTACTAGTGGATATCAAATTCCTTTCCAAACCTAGAATATGAGCACACCAAGAAGGGTTTTAACTCTTCCATATTTTAACCTCAATTTGACTCTTCCTCGACCTATTATTTTTTGTGTTGAATTATATCTCAATAATACTTCACCTCCATTTATATTTTCATATTCACAAAACCCCTCTATGAGGATTCATATGAAAAGAAGCACCTGAGTCAATCAACCATTAGTCATGGTGTTCACTTAAGCATGTTGCAGCTACAAATAGGTCCCCTGAGTCTTCATTTGTGGTCTTCATTTATATAGATATTCCTTCATTAGCATTTTTAGATCTGTAGTTTCTTTTATAATGCCTTGTTTTACCACACTTCTAGAATTTTATTTTATTAGGAACAACAAATTTTAGCCTAGATTTTGATCTCCTTTCTCCTGATTTCTTTTTACTTCTTTCTTGAGAAACCCTTTTGAGAATTCTCCAGCAAGAATATTTTCTTATTGTATAAACTTGATATTTATTCTAAAATAATATCCTTTTGCTCACTTTTTGCTTACAATTAAATTTCTTGCAAATTCAATACCAAACCCTCATGCAAGTGCTACTTTATATACAAACAACACAAGAAGGAATTTTACAATACCATGGGCAAAAAACCATGGACTGACATTACATTAACATAAAAACACCCATTAGAATTTAAAAAAATATTAAACCCCCCCAAAAAATTCCTTAGGGGCTAACTCCCTTGTACCCTTGCTTGGGGTCTGACCCGACCCAGCCCCAAACCTTGGTGAGAAAATTTTTACAGTGTAAAGTCCTTTCAAAGTTAACCCCTCCTAAATAACATGGAAAATATTCAACATAATTCCAACAATGGGTCACTAGATACAAGGTTCACTCGAGGATCTAAATGGGAAAATTTATGATAGGAAAGGAAAGCTAATCTATGAAAGTAAAAAAAATTAATAAAAGTAAATCTAAGCTATGGGACTCCACTTTTACCCAAGAAGGATGGGGCTTTTAAGCTAATCTAATCTAATCAATGGTTCTACTTTTGCCTAAGTAGAATGGGGCTATAATCGGATCTAATCAATGAACATGAAAGCAAATATAAGCTATGGCTCTCCTTTTACCTGAGTAAAATGGGATTACTAAGTTATTTTAATCTAATTGATGTCTTTGCTTTTACTCGAGTAGAATGGGGCTATAATCAAATCTAATCGATGAACATGAAAGAAAATATAATCTATGTCTCTACTTTTACCCAAGTAGAATGGGGTTCTAAGCATGAAAGAAAAACTATTCTATGAAAATAATAATAATATATGATTGATTGAAATGTGGTAAATGATTATTGATGAGAAGAGTGTTTATGGTAATATTCTCATCCTACTAGATTGCATGGATAATCAATCACTACAATCACCAGGTGTCTAGAGTAGATTACTAGGTACAAGGCTCATTCAAGGATTTCATGTAGCAAGTAAACCCTAATCTAAATAAAGAAATAAAACGCTATTATATATGTTGACCAAATATATTTGGTGTCTTTGGATCCTTTGAATGGGTAATTAAATGTGACCAGAGTAAGTTGGTGCCTTTGGGACCTTTGAATTGAAATGTGACCAAAGCGGGTTGGTATTGTTGGGGCATTTGAATTCAAATATGACCAAAGGGGGTTGGTGCCTTTGGGACCTTTAAATTGACCAAAGGGGGTTGGATCCTTTGGGGCCTTTGAATTAAAGTGTGACCAAAGGGGTTTAGTACGTTTGGAGCCTTTTTGAACTAGAATGTGACCAGAGGATTTTGGTGCCTTTGGAGCCTTTGAATTGAAGTGTGACCAAAGGGGTTTGGTACCTTTGGATCAATTTTGAACTAGAGTGTGACCAAAGGAGTTTGGTGCCTTTGGAATCTTTGAATAGGGAGTTGAATGTGACCAAAGTGGTTTGGTGCCTTTGGGGCCTTTGAATTGAAATGTGACCAAAGGGGTTTGGTGCCTTTGGGATCTTTAAATTAAAGTATGACCAAAGGAGTTTGGTGTCTTTGGGGACTTTGAATTGAAGTGTGACCAAAGGAGTTTGGTGCCTTTGGGACCTTTGAACTAGAATTTTATTTTTGAGATGGTGAGGCAAAGGGCAAAAAATTTGAAAAAAGGACACAATCTTTTGAACCTGGCAATTGATGTGTGTTGAGATGTGAATGCAAGGTAAAGGGCACAATATTTAACAAAAGAATACAACATTTTAAACCTAGCAATTGATTTGGTGATTGAATGTGTGTTGACATTGATAAAATCATACCAAAATATTTATGGTGAAGTAAAGTGCTTTATTGATTGGTTTATTGAGCCTTTGGCTAGATTTATGGTGAAGGTGCAATACCTAAAATATCCTTGAGTTGTTTTATGATTGGTTGACTGATTATTGATAGGGAATATATGATACTTTGATTTCCCCCAAGTTATTTGATGAGTGTGTGATAGATTTATTTATACTTATGGGAAGGTGTGATACCTTGAACACACCCAAGTTGGTTTATGCTTGTTTATATGATTGATGGGGAAGGTGTGATATTTTGAACATCCCAACTTTGCATTATGGTTGAGTGATGTGATTGATTGATTGATAGAGAAGGTGTGATACCTTGAACACCCTCAAGTTGTTTTATGATTGTGTGATAGAGTTATTTATGGGGAAGATGTGATACCTTGATTTCCACCAAGTTGTTAAATCATTTTATGGGACTAGTGTGGAATGTGTGATACCTTGAACACCCCCAAGTTGGTTGATTGCTTCATTTATTGTAGGGGAAGATGTGATACCTTAAACACCCCCAAGTGAGTTGATGGCTTGATTGTGACTGATGGAGAAGGTACGATACCTTGAATACCCCCATGTTGTTTGATTATTTGATTGATTATTAGGGAAGGTGTGATACCTTGAACACACCCAAGTGGGTTGATGGATTGATTATGACCGATGAGGAAGGTGTGATACCTTGAACACTCCCAAGTTGTTTGATTTCTTGATTTATTGTTGGGGAAGGTGTGATATTGAACACCCTTAAGTTGGTTTTATGTTTATGACTATAGGGAGGGTACGATACCTTGATCATCCCCAAGTGGTTGATGATTGTTTGATTACTTGATGCTTATAAAGGAAGGTGTGATACCTTGAACACCCCCAAGTTGTTGATGGTTGTTTGATTGATTGATTGATGGGAAAGGTGTGATACCTTGATTGTCCCCAAGTTGTTTGATTATTTGATGGGCCAAGGGTAGCGTTGATAATTATGGTAGCTAATATCAAGTATGCAAGTGGAGTGAGTATTACTTTGTATAGTTACTTGTATGGGTTATGATGATGATGAGTCTAAGAGCTTAGAAATTTTTAGCCTATGAGTGATACACAATATGTACTTTATTTGATGATGATGTATATACATATATACATGATGTGTTTTATTGATTTTTTATGCCTCGTGTGTTCTTGTAATGTGATTGAAAGATGTATGAAATTGTGGAATGTGATGGATATGTATGCATTTATATTTGATTATTATTTGGCAAATGCTTGAACACATATTACTATTTATGACTTTAATCAATTAATCAAGGGTTTAAACATAATGGTACTGATATACATGTGGTAGTAAATAGAAGTGGATTGGATAGAATGGATGAAAGTGATGTATATATTGCAAAGCCTTAAATGACATGACTTGTGCTTTTGTATGTCCTAGGGAGGAAAAATCTAGAAGTGCTTTTAGGAAGCTCAAACACCTTAGTGATATTGATCAAACTCATCTACTAATCAAGTAGGCACTTGAAGATGCTAAGACTAGCCAAGTTATTCAAGGTTATTGGAGACCAAAGTGTGTGAAATGAATGTTCATTACCAATTTTGAGCGAGGTTGGACTCATAATTTGTGACTTAAGCCAATAAGCTATCTCATCCATGAGCGTACATAGGTTTGTACAAAAGAAGATCACTAATGTTATAGATGTGTTACCACGTGGTGGGTGTACTCCAATGCTAGTTAGTTATCTGTATCCCCAATGGAGGTTAACCCCATGATCTAAGGACCTAAGAATTCCAAGGATTCAAGCCTTTAATTTGTAATTTTTTTATAATTATTATTTTTGCTTTGTTCTTGTCCTTTTTCTAATTCTCAGGGTTAGATCATGTGCATGATAGGATGAGTGGGGGAAAAAGTTCACTTTATGGTGATAGTGACTTATGAGGTCATCTTTCCTAAGAACCAAAATGTAATTTATGTGTGATACATATGCATGGTCAAAGAGAAAACTGGAGATAAGCAAGAAGATATATAGCACTTAAGGTCTAATGGTGTTCAATGGAGATTGAATGGGATACTATGTATGGTTAAACAATGGAAATAACATAAAGATTCTCCAAACTAGACAATTAAAAAATATAATATGTCATTAGGGTATTATGAATGGACAATGGGATTATGGATGAGTGTAGTAGAAGTGTTTATATGGAAGAATAATTTAAGACAAATACCATAAGGAAGACACTCTCGATTAATGTGACAAAATTAATCTTAGAAAACAGATAAAAGCATGAGCTGAATGATAACCAAAGTACTATTAGTGATAAAAATGATGTGAGGTGTAATTCTTGGATGTGTGTGAATGTTGCATACTTTGGAGCGATGTGTGATTGATTTTGAGTTTTGTAGATTTTTGTGATGATTTTGATTTCTTTGAATTTTTAATGATTTTTATTTTTTTATGACTGTGACTGTGTGAAAGTGCAATACCTTGAGCATCTCCAATTTTTTTATATCTTTGACTATGGGAAAGGTGTGATACCTTGATCATCCCCAAATTTTTTTATGTCTATGACTATGGGGAAGATTCAATACCTTAAGAGTCCCCAAATTGTTTTATGTCTATGATTGTGTGGAAGGTGCAAAACCTTGAGCATCCCAAAATTATTTTGTGTCTATGACTATGGAGAAGGTGTGAGAAGGTGTGATACCTTAAGCATCCCCAAATTATTTTGTGTTTGTGACTATGGGGAAGGTGTGATACCTTGAGCATCCCCAAATTATTTTATGTTTGTGACTATGGGGAAGGTGTGATACCTTGAGCATCCCCAAATTATTTTGTGTTTATGACTATGGGAAAGGTGTTATATCTTGAGAATCCCCAAATTATTGTGTCTATAACTATGCTAAAGGTGTGATACGTTGAGTATATCCAAATTGCTTTATGTATTTGACTATGGGGAAGGTGTGATACCTTGAGCATATCTAAATTATTTTGTGTTTATGAGCGTGGGGAAGGTGTGATACCTTGAGCATCCCCAAATTATTTTGTGTTTGTAATTATGAGTAAGGTGTGATACCTTGAGCATCCCCAAATTGTTTTATATTTGTGACTGTGAGGAATGTGTGATACCTTGAACATCCCCAAATTATTTTATGTTTGCAATTGTTGGCAAGGTGTGATACCTTGAGCATCCCTGAATTGTTTTATGTCTATGACTGTGGGGAAGGTGTGATACCTTAAGCATATCCAAATTGATTTATGTATGTGACTATGGGGAAGGTGTGATACCTTGAGCATTCCAAATTATTTTGTATTTGTGACTATGGGAAAGGTGGGATACCTTGAGCATCCCTAAATTGCTTTAAATTTGTGATTGTGGGAAAGGTGTGATACCTTGAGAATCCCAAAATTATTTTACATTTGAAAATTTGGGGAAGGTGTGATACCTTGATTATCCCTCAATTATTGTGGCTTTGTGGGGAAGGTGTGATACCTTGGGTGGTATTTAGATAAAATGGAATGAAGTGGATAGAGTGGATGTGGGTAGATGAGATGTGACATTGGCATAGGCTTGATGATGGTTTGGATTGGTGGATGTTGACATGTGGCTTGCATAATTGGGGACTGGATCCCTCAAGTGGAAATAATTCAATAGGCATGCTGTACATCACCACCTCAAGAGGTGAATTGGAGTGATGAGTGGTTCGAGCATAGGTTTGCTCTTGGGGAGTGGGGGAGACTAAGCAAGGTGGAACAATTAGTTATGGTAGGTATGGTCATGGTGAATTTGGTGGGGGAAATGGTCCACTATGGAGGGCTTATGTAGCATCAACATCGATGAATGTGATGTTGGGGTTGACCAAGGACATGAATCCTTGGACAAGAAAACTTAGGAATGTTTATGGGGATGTGGCAGTATGTGGTACCTAGGTTGTATGTCTTAGGCAGGTTATAGGTAATATGGTGGGTGTAACTGGATAAGCTACCTTAGGGTGGTTGTGATGCTACCTTCTAATGAGTTAGGGGAGTAGTGGATGGATGGGAGTTTTGACTTGATTGGTCCATTATGGCTTGGGATGTAGCTTGGGCTTGAGCTTGAACTTGAATTTGATTCAAAATCATAAGCCTAGTGGGAGATGGATGGAGTGTGGATTGATGGTTTGATGGTGATGGTGTGGTGAAGGTGAATTTTTGCTATCTATACAAAATGACCAATACAAAAAATAGTTTTTTTGTTCTTCATTTTGTGTGCTAGTGTTTAGTTGATGTTTTCCAGAGATGTTTTGGGATTATTTTTATGTTTTTAATCTTTTTGGTTTTTTTTTGTGTTATTTCAATTTTTTTATTTTTTTGTGCATTTGATGAAGCTAATTCTAAGAACTATAAATGGATTTGTGGAATGCAATATAACCAAGTGTATTTATGCCCACCTCTCTTATGAGAAGTATACAAATAATTGAAATGGATTCCTAGGATGGTTGTGGCATGAGGTATCCTAAAGGGGATAAATTAACCTCCCAAAGAGGCCACAATGTCTAAGTCCTACTATTGGGTTACCCAGACTTTTGTTTCACCCTCGGGTGGGCTTGGATAATAACAATAACTATGAGTCCACTGATTATTAAACCCCATGAACAAATAGGCATCTAACCTAACCCACCCCGATATAATATCAAGAGTGAGGGATTTCTTCATGATGAAGTTTGGAAAACCACTCATGGGGGCTGCTATGATGTCTAGGGGGTGACCCAATGGAAGGAGGTGAATTCCAATGGTTTTGGTCTTGATCAATGGTTGGTGATGAAATCCAACATTGTTGATGTTTGTGAATTGTGTAGTGTGTGTGATCTTGATTCTTTTTTATTTTTTTTTTAGGTTTTATTTTATAGACACAAAATTGTAGCCATTAATCCTCCATCCTAACCATACCACCACCCACTTGTCCACCATACACCTTTCCCACCTTCAAAAGGCCCAATTACATATTTCTTGCCATTTCCTAACTCAATTGGGCTTATTTTAATATTATTTTATATTTAATATAAAATTTTATATTATATTATAATATATTTATATGTATTTATAAACTCAATTAACCATAGTCATACGATCTAATATAATCTCCACCGTCCATATTCATTAATTCATGCCACACTTAAAGTACAATATTAGCCCTAGGATGTGATTTAATCTTAGCCACACGATCTAAAGTGTTGAGCTAAAACCCTAAGAAACCTATAAGTAAGGGCATTTGCAAATGCCCAAATCTTGGAATCTTGATATTGGAATGTGCATTCTGTAGAAGTCATTGGCGAAGCCCTAGTGAAGTAGAAAGTGATAGAGCTCAAAAAATCCAAAGCCCTAGCTGGCCATAGGACTTCAACTATTCTAGTCATTCCCACATCTATTTTTGCAACCATTTTTTGTCGCCTCCATCATCCCTCATCCATCGTTTTATTCCCATCCACGCGATATACTTCTACAAATTTCACCTTCACCCATAGGCGCACTCCAAAGCTTGACAAGCTCATTTTAGAAGCTTGCCAAGCTCACTATAGAGCTTTTCAAATGCATGCCAACACCTATTGTATCGCAAGATTGCTCCAGAGCCAATGAAGCTCATGCCAAATCCTATCAAATACACACTAGAGCCTGCCATAATCACTAGGTGCACACTCAAGCTTGCCATAATCATCAAAGCACAAATCAAAGTCTGCTGCATCATGCCATCTACTGTTAGAGCTGCAACAATGGAGCAAAGTATTACCATGAGCAAGGTAAATCTACATTCTTTGTTATCCTTTGGTGTTATCACATTTTACATATACAGTTTACATAAGATCTAGGGTTTTTAGTTTTCATTTCCAAGGGTTCACACTGTGCAACCCTTATTTTGTTTACTAACTACTTTATTGTTTGATGTGTGTTTAAAATTGGATAATATCAACCAAAAGAACATTGGAAGACTACTGCAGTCAGAGTGGCCCGAACACATGGATACCTGAATCCCACTCATTTTATTGGGAGCAAAAGTGCGTTGAAGACACCTTTGTTATTGTGGCTAGGGTTTTAGATAACCCTAGTAGTTTGTATTCATTGTATCACAACATTTATTTCAAGGCAAAATTAATTGTACAAAGGATTTTTTTAGCTGCCCCCTGTTATTTAATAAAAATATTTCTTGTGCAATTTTATTTGTCTTATCAGATCTGTTTATCTGCTATTGTTATTTTGTTTTGTGCTTTTAGATCTACATATTTTTTAGTTCCTTTTTGGTTTTTCACACTACTTCTAAACTACTAAGGAAAAACTCAAAACTAAGAAGAAAATAAAAAATACAACTATTCAATCTTTTAAAAGAAATAAAACCTTAACATTTACCATTCAATTAATAAAAGAAATGACTAATTTAGAATGTTGTTTCAAGATCAAGATAAAAAGAATAAAATCCCCTTACCTATAGTCGTGCATTGTGTTGAATACCAAAGTTTGGTAGTGATTGTGTTCTGCAGCCATCTTGGATCAAATAATTTCTAAGACCATCCAGGGTTAGATGGCTACGCTTTGAGGACATTTGAGGGTTGGATGGTTTTTTTTGTGTGTGTCGACTGCAACCTGTGTAAAACCCAAAACAATAGACTCGTCAAAAATATTTAGAATGCAACAAAAAATCTATACTAAGCATAAAAACATTAAATAACCTAATCTATTATACAAAATAAAATAATGGGAAAGTTCCCACCATGATCGTCATATTGTAGATAGGAAAATGACACACCATAGCAATGTATGCGAATAAATAAAATAGTAAATATGTATATTATATGCCTTTTTATCCTCTTTTATTTTTATTAAAATAAAACCCTCATAGGGTTATGCAGATATATGGAAGGGATGGATATATTTTTACAAGTTACAATGGTGCATGTGTCTTATTTCACTACAACATTTTATGGATAAATTTTTTGTGACTGTCACTTTGTCGGATCTATGTTAGATTCATTGGATGTTCCAAAGAGGATATAGATCCGATGAATCCAATGACTAAATATAGATTTGCTTTGATGATTGTATCTAGTGGATCTATAGGAGTGGATCTAGTGGATCTAGATCTATAGGATCAATTGGCTTTAGATTTGTGTATTACATATAAACTCACTACAAACTTGTCAGTAGTATATTTTAGGCCTCATGAAGTGAGGCTCGTATCTAAAAAGATAAGATCAAATTAGAATGCCAAAAATAAGTGTGAATATAAAAATGAAAGCAAGTATAGATAGATTTTACCTTCCTTGTCATTGTTGTTATTATGTTGCACCATGCTACTTTTGGAAATCTCCATGTGGGTTGGATGTTTATCATCTGGGGGGTTGACAACTATGTTTGTGGACCATCTAGTTCTATACAACTATGATTGAAGATATTTAGGATCAAATGATACGCTTCCAAGATCGGACGATACGCTTCTAGCATCTTTCGCGTGCCCACACTCGAAGTGGGCAAGATAAAATTTGCTGCCACTTGTGTCTGTGTGTTCATCATTCCTTTCTGCCCCTCTAGTATTCCTAGTAGTGAGATCCTATGCACAGAAAGACAATAAATCATTAATAGCATATGCGTATCTAGAAAAACATGCAATCCCCAAGGCCTCCAATGGGCACTTAGAATATATCAGTGATAATATTGATAAGTAGATTACAAAATGATATGGAAATGTAAAGGACGACGTCTAGAATTGGTATCACCTGATTTTGCATCGAAGCGGCGTCGAACGGCCCCGTTATGCTCGTTTTCCCGTCGAGGAACTCTCTAAAGTGGGCACTCTAATGTCCCGCCTATGCTTATCCAAATCACCTAAAACTCATGGGTTAGACATTATAAGACTACCCAGATGCTCAGAATTTACATATCCTACCCATATTCTCTTGTATGTAACAGGGGCACCCTACGAGCTAGTTAATACATAAAATAATAAAATGATCATCAAATAATGTCATAATAAGTTCAAAATTTAACAGAGGCATTAGGATATCATCTATGACATATTAAAAAAGTAATAGTAACAAAACCATACACATATTTATAATAACTCTGGGATGGGGCGATTAGGACTACAACAGTTTTGGGGGTGCCCGAGGGTGGGACGCCCACCATTTAGGGCCTAGTTTTGACACCAATCCAAGTGGTATGGGTCCAAAACTTCCTAGGGGGTTGTGTCAATAAGTTTGGGGTGGGATTGTGGTTGATTTCTTGGGTTTTTGGATCTATATTGTGTTCCTAGTGTTCACTCGATAACCTCTCTTCTAGAAGAGAGAGATTAGGGATGTAGGAAGCACAAAGAGGAGTGGGGGTATAGTTTGGCAGCACTGTGTTTCTCCAAATGCTCCAGATCTCCTCTTTTTTGGGGTGAGGAGGCTCACCTTTTTATAGACCTAAGGGTCTCCTTTGAATGTGCATGCAAGGGTGCCACTTGGCTCATTATGACTTTTTGGGGGAGAGAATATTCCTCCCCGATTAGGGCCTCCTTGATTGAGGCCTCCATGATCAGGGTAGGCTTGAATAAAGCCTCTCTAATTTGAAACCTTCCCTCACAATCCCATGCCTTGAAGGTAGAGCTAGGTGGTGGATTTGGGCTGCCATTTGTCAAGGTTTGACTTTTTGCTAGTCAAACTTGCTAATCGTCCCACCCTGGAGCGATTGTTGCTAATCATCCCGGGGTGGGACGAATAGGATTCTAATCATCCCAGGGTGGGACGAATAGGGAGCAAAGTGCTTAAAAGGTGCAAAACTGACCTCTGACCTTCCAAAACTGATTTGGGAGTGGTTAGGACCACTTTTTAACCTCCGGAGGTTGCCCTAGGGGGTATGTATGCCAATTTGATCAGTGCTTGTAGTCACATAATCGGATTGGTGTTGTTTTGGTGTCTACAGATGCCCCTTTTTGGGATGTGCTATGTGTGGTGCAGTGTTGAGAAAAAATAGATGACAAAAGCACTTAATGATTAGGTTTTCTCAGTAACCTAACCAACTTTGATGCCCCAAGTATGGAAATGGCATGCATTCTTGAATCCTTGCTTCTGACGAGCTAAGGAGCTTAACTCAAGTGTAACCATTTTTAGTGAGGTGTACTTGATATTGGACATTTTTCAGACATGAATAGGCAAAGGGCACAACATTTTGTCTGAGGAACCTTTTCTTCATGCTTCCAAAATGCCAAGTGTTTGTTTAGACTATGATTATTACTTATTTGTTGCCCCAAGCAGGAGCGTGATTATATTTGTCAATGATTATTTGAATTCATGCCATTTCCTTGATTGGGTGTGTATTTTTTGATTGGTGACTAAGTGTGACTACCCCCTCAAGCAATGAATCGATGAGAGAATGACCAAAAATGAGAAAAGCGACGAGTCGCTTGACCCAAGATGAAATTTTTAAGGGTGCCTTCAGTTTTTTTTGTTGAACGCTTATTGTAGTTTTCCAACCATTAGACCTATTTTTGGTGGGTTTTGACCTTTCTTTTTTTTACGCCTATTGGGGTAGAAATTATCAAAAATCCTCCTTCTCGTGGAGTGGTCCAGCTATTCTAGCCTTCTTAGGGAGTAGGATAGTGATTATTTGTGACCCGAACGATGGTTTTTCATGCCATGAATGTCAGGTGCAAAGGCACCTTTGTTCGAAAGATTTATTATTTGTTTTTGGTGCATTTTTTGGATGCAGTTTTTGTTGCTTCATTTCTTGCTTTGTAATCATCCTAGGGTGGGATGAATACCAATTTTGTAATCATCTCAGGGTGAAACAAGTGCTAACTAGAGCGTTCATCCCAGGGTGGAATGATTACAGGCCTAACAGCCTATATAAGGACCAAAACTAGGTTTTGGGCTCATTTGCAATATTTTTTTCTTGGCGATTTGGAGTAGTGAGGAGGAGTGCGAGTGTGCGTAGCAGAGCGCTACTAAAATTTTGCAAAAATCATGAGTGCAAGAATCGGATCTTCGAGTGGAGGAGCCGATTTGAGACTGGTATGATGTTCCTTCTCTCTGCCTGTTATTCGTGCGTGTTTTATATGAAGTTTAAAACTCACATATAAAATGTTTGTTCGCTTTATTTTGTTTTTAAGGTTTTAAAAACCTAATTTTTTTATGTGTGTTGGTTTGATTTTATTCGTATATCAAGTTGAAAACCTAATATAGGAACTTTTTTTTTATATTAGGTTAAAATAACCCAACATGTTTTTGTGCTTTGTTATTTTGTTGTTAATTTTCGTATATTAAGGTCAAAACCCTAGTACACAATTGTTATCTATAATTTGTTTGTGTTTGTATTTAGGTTTAAAACCCAAAATGTTTTCATTTTATTTTGTTGTTTTTGTTCATATTATGGTTGAAACCCTAATATGTTTTATTTCGTTTTTGTTTTTGCCATATTAAGGTTGAAACCCTTATATATATATATATATATATATATATATATATATATATATATATATATATATATATATATATATTTTGTTTTGCGTTCACATTAAGGTTGAAACCCTAATATGATTTTTGTTGTTTTTTGTTGATTGTATAGTTATTTTCATGTATGTTGTCATTGTACAATTTTATTTTAATGATTTTGTACTTTTGTTGTACATTTGTTTTACTGTACTTCTTATGTTGTACTTTTGTTGTACAATTGTAAATTGTAGTCTGTACTTCTCTTTGTACAATTTTATTTTAATGTTTTTGTTTATATTAAGTATGTACTTAATATCTTTTTTCATTTTATTTTGTTGTTTTAGGTTGTGAAGAGTCGGTACCGCCAATTGACTATTTTATCTGATGCCTGGGATGCCCTGACAATTGTGGATTGGGAGTGGCTTAATGCCCTTGGGCTCAAGCATGTGATGCATTTGGAGCCTATGGTGGGGGATCAGGCATATTTGACTACCCTGATCTATCTATGGGATCCCCGCACCAACACTTTTCATCTCCCAATAGGGGAGATGACTGTTACTCTGGAGGATGTGTATCGGATTATGTGGATTCCAATAGATGGACTGCCTATCCGGATGACCCATCGTGACTAGTAGACAGTGGTATTGACATAGTGTTTTGGTTTGGTAGTGGAGAGGGGGGTGGAGAGGGTTGTGGAGAGGGCAGAGGCTGACTGCTAGAAAGATAGTATTCTAGTGTGGTGGTGGCTAGAGAAGGGCGTATTAGGGGTGAGGCATGCTTTGATCATGACCCTCATCTCCAATATGCTACTTCTTGACTCCTCAGGTGCGATGTTCCCTTGGAACCTACTTGAGTTGGTTTTCACATTGGTGGGGTGTCCTGCATCAGCTCCACTTATTATGAGATGCGGTAAGACGTTATTGGTGCAGTTGTATGATGAGCTATACGAGGTCCGCTATCGAAAGCGAAAGGGTATTAGGTGTAGCTAGCTCTTGTAGTGTTGGGGGTGGCAGCACATAGCTGCAAAGTGGCCGTAGGGTTTGCCTTGGACCACCCAAGGTGAGATGGTGGATCAAAAAATTGGATATGTTGATTTATGGCAAAGGTCAAAGGAGCATGGACAGAGTTGACAATGGAAAGGTGATGTAGATCACTATACTGATGCCTTCTCTCGTCTAGTGCTAAGGTAGGTGTTCTAGCGGCTGTATCGGGACTGTCCAACCTGGCCTGAGGCTAGAGAGTGGCTTCTCCATATGCGTAGGGGTAGATGGTTGATTGGGCAGCATAGGATAGAGCAGGAGTACTTCCCATATGTTTGGGTGACACGACAGTTTGGGGTGCACCAGGGATTGCTTGATGATCCCTTAATCTATCAGTGTCATGATTACAAGAAGACTCTAGTATAGCCTACCATTGAGTAGTTGGGTGAGGGGTCCAATGTAGTTATTGATGTACCCGACATGGACAATGTTGGTGTGACTATAGAGTATGACAGATGGTGGATTATGCAGTGATGGTGGAGTGAGGGGCCTCTAGGATGCATGGATATTGCAGCAGTAGGAGGTAGGAGTGCAGAGGCACTGATGGAGGGTTGGGGGGATCTGCTTGATGATGTTGACATGGTGGAGGTTGATGACTTCACCAACGATGGAGATGATTTGGGGGTTCTAGAGTAGCTGAATGTACAAGATGTCTTAGAGTAGCAGGTTGTCCTAGAGGTGCCCATGCCTTAGGCTATCTCAGGTGATGTGGAGGCTAGGCTTCATGTTGAGATAGTGTGATTGGAGGGTCTCTTACGAATATGGGAGGAGGAGCATAGAGATGCTTTGGTGGAGGTAACGTAGGAGAGGGATCTCCTATAGACTCAGTTGGCACAGTGGGATAGTGCATTGGCTATGTATTGCCAATGATATATGGAGTGGGGTCGATACTGGATAAAGTTAGAGATAGAGGTTGTCCGCCTCGATGGACAGTTGCCTATGCTTGATGGAGGTGGTTCGTCACATCGTACGAGAGGTAGTGAGATTGAGCAGTCTACATCATCTCATCATAGGCAGTTAGGTGAGGGTAGTGTTGGTGGATAGGGTGCGAGGGTTAGTAACAGCCACCCTGAGATGTCCCATAGGACCCATACTACTCGAGGTAGTTCCAGTCACACCGATCCTAGGTGATCATGGTGGTCGACTCCCTAGGATTTGAGGATTTTAAGTTTTTGGTTTTTGTGAGGTCAGAGGACATTCTTATTGTATCCTAAGGGCTCTTGACTTGATATATATACATGACTCTTTTGGTTTGATTATATACTTGTCATGGTTTATTGTTCTTTATGCACATTTATTTATGTTGATGTATGCATATGTTATTATTACTACGGATGAGTTTAACTATATGATATAGATGTATGCATATGGAATGGATGGAATGATTCGTTTGGTGTAAAAGTGGTGGCACCATAGACTATACAATATTTACTAGATTTTTGTACTATGTGATTGCTTTATGGAATAACTTTGCATTTGTAATTTTTGTTTTGTATTTTTTGATGGTGATGTAAGTAATGAAATGTACAACAATTGTTTTAGAATGTAGTTAAGGTTTTTATGAGACTCAGATGCTTTAACTAACTAGTCAATATTGTACATTATCTTACAAGACTTTCGAACAAGGTACGAATCAGACTTGAGTTTGACCAAGTTATTTCACATCCCTATGTGTGCGATTGAATTCATTTATGTGGTATTCATAAGGATACCATTAGTGCCAGGTAGGCTGTCTGCCAAACCTGTATTGAGGATCACCTAATTAGCTCCACTAAATCCTTTGTTGTATTAAGTAGGATTAATCTACGATGCAGTCTAGGCTATCATAAGCTAGCTCATACACATGCAAACATTGATCTGTACATATGCCCAATAGTTAATGCAACAGATATATCATCATGCGGGAGGTTTGCCACAAGTGACCAGTAGGCTATCCAACAAATCGGGACTGAGGATCACCTCATGACCTTTCAAATATTGATAATTCTAGGGATTCAATAGTTACTCCCTCTCTTTAGTGGGATATTTGCTCAGTAGTGATGATAATCACTGTTTATTTTGTTTGAGCTTGGGATTTTGATCAGTGATTAGAATCACTGTGTTCTTGTGCTTTTTGATTTATGCACTTTTGAGATTGATGTTTGAAGTTTGAATTCTTTGTAGTGGTGAAAACCACTATTTATTTTTGGGGTTGAAGGAATTTTTCTTGTCCTTTTTCCAATTCTTAGCATTCTTAGGGTCATTCACATAGGGGGATGAGCGAGATAACATTTCACTTATGGCATCCTAGACCGCTATGTAGGTTTCATATTTTGTTCACACAACTTTGGAATTTTTATGTGTTTTAAGCTTATGTTGGGATGCTATGTAATAAGGCATGATCCAAGTAAAACTCTACCTTGTAAAAATCGGTCTAACTTTGTACAACATTTGTCTAGAAATCTAAAGACAACTGAATGATGAAAACCCTAAAGACATTAGAAGACAACTGACTATGATATGGTAAAAATGCGAATGGCGTTATTCTTGTTGGATCATTTACAAAATGGAAAAATGTGGAAAATGTGAAGAACACAAGCTTATACTAAGAGGGGGGTGAATAGTATAAGACCTCTTTTAACCTTTTCTTTCAAAGCAGCTTTCAATTCAATAACATGCAACATAAAGATAGCAAAAATCAAAACAATGCACAAAATACAATCCACAAAGTGACACAACAATTTACATGGTTCACCCAAGGTGGGCTACTCCACGGATAAAAATTTCCTCTAAACGTAATATCAAAGTCCTCTGGGAATCCTTCTCGATTACAATGTTTATGAGCCTTAGCTCAAATGAGATACCTTCCCCTAATTCTGCTTTGTCAAGTGATCCTCTAGAAGACCTCTACCTCCTCTGCCCTTAGCAAGTGGAACTCTATCCACAGAAGACACCTGTCTTCCTTGCTCTGGCTAGAGATCTCTGTCCTCAACTCTGTCATCAAAAATTTGGTCCTCAAATTTTCACTAAACGCAGTCCTTCGATCTAGCACAAATGTCCTCTTCTACCTCAATCTCTATCCTCAATCTAGTCCTCAAAAATTGGTTAAATAAAAAAGGTTCACAAGCTTTCAAATGCTTGCTCAATGCTATCCCCAAGTCTTTACTATTCTGTCACAACTGTATTTGGTCGAAACCAACTCTCGCACAGTTCTGCGCAGTCACAACAGTACACAGCACTTCGGCTATCGAACTCTTCACTTCTGTGCGCTGTCTCTGAATGTTGCAACACCAACAACTTTTGCTCCTTTGCACATCCATCATAGTACAGTCTTTACACACTTTATGCAACCACAACAACATATACTTTGCACACTCTGCTTCTCGACAATCAAACTTCTCTCTTGCACTTTACTTGTGCAGATCGCACTACGAATGCACACTTCGATCGATGATTAAATCTCCTCAAACAACCCTCATTTTATACTCACAATCTCAAGATTAGAACCTTGATATTAGTCGGCTGTTTACACTTTAATCACGTCGGCTGCAAAACCCTATGCTACGTCAGCCTAGATTTAACTCTGTCGACTTCACTGCCTCCTTGTAGCTTCTAGCGCAAAACTACATGTCATGATATCGTGACATCTTTGCCTGTCGTACACCTTCTATGCTTGCTATCGTGAAATAGTGACACTACTACCTTTGTCGACCTCCTTATCACTTATGTCACAAAATCATGAAACTTCTTGTCTTTGCTGATGTCATATTCTCTTCTATCACGAAATCATGACCCTTCTATCTTCATGCCCTTCCTCTCAGCTTCTGTCACAAAATCATGACACCTTTGCCTCTTGTTGATGTCATCACACTCCTGTCGTAAAATCATGAAACTTTAGTCTTCATGGCCTTCCTCTCAGCTTCTGTCATGAAATCGTGACACATCGGCTTCTGCTGACATCATTTGCAACTCTGTCACAAAATCGTGACACTTTTTGTAGCTGCAAGCTGCCAACTCAACCTATCATGAAATCATGATACTTTTTGCAACTACAAGCTACCAACTCAACCTGTCATGAAATCATGACACTTTCTACATCTGTACAACTTCTTTGAATCCTATTGCAAAATTGTGACACTTCTGGCTTTCGAACGCTTTATCCACTGCCTATCATGAAATCACAACACTTCTGGCTTCCATACGCTTTCTCCACTGCCTGTCATGAAATCATGACGCTTCTCCTTTTAGGATCTTCTCTTTGCTGCAAGTTACAAAATCGTGACAGTTCTCACTTCGAGCTTTTCAACATGTCACGAAATCATAATAGTCCTCAACTGGAACTTTGCATCATGTCACAAAATTGCAACAGTCCTCACTTTGTCTTTTGTAGCATGTCGCAAAATCATGACTGTTCCTGAATCACTTTCTCTCTCTTCAATCTTGTCATGAAATCGTGACAATTTACAGTGCAGACTTTCTCTTCTTCAACATGTTGCAAAATCGTGACACTTTTCCTTTCGGAATCTCTCTCCTACAACATGTCACGAAATCGCGACACTTGCTCGTTCGAACAAATTTCTTGGCAATGTGTCGTGAAATCATGACACTTTTCTTTCTCTACATTCCCACACTTCCTGAGTTGCAAAAATGCGACATGTCACGAAATCGTGATAGTTTATCCTGCTTCGTCTCTGCCTTCCAGCATGTCACGAAATCATGACAGTTTTGCCTAAACTTTCTCTCTCCTCAAACATGTCGTGAAATCACGATAGTTTTTCCAGAACTTTCTCTCTCCTAAAACATGTCGCGAAATCACGATAGTTTTTCCAGTCGCTTGCAAAAAACTTTTTCTAACTTATCTTTTTCTTGATATTTTGCAATTGAGCTACTCTGATTTTCTTGGAGACTTACTGACCAGTAGAAACCTTCATCAAAACACATTATTAGACATAAAAACAAATTGCTTCAAGAACTCCTTGACATCAATGACAACAACTATACTTGAGCAAAGGCAATGTACTCAAGGTACCCAAAATTGCCAACAATATCCCCCTTTGTCATTGATGGCAAACCTTTACTAACAACACATCTTCAAGAGCCAAAACTAAAAATAATCTGAGCTGACAACTGAGAATATTTCTTTGAAGTTTTGCTCCCCCTGACTTGAAGCTTTCCTCTTCACTTGAAGCTCTCCCCCTTACTCAAATCTCTCCCCCTTTGTCATCAATGGAAAAGGGTCACGTTTGGGGCTTGGGACTAAGAATGAGTCTCTTAGCTTAGTCCCTCCCCCACCTCCTGATGAGGTGATTTAAAATAGGGTTGGGAGTGAAACTCCCATTAGACACTCATCATCATCAGTGTCTACAATTTCTTTTCCAAGCATTTTCTTGAGCTCTATGTCAATGTTTATGTTCTTGGCACTTTTCTTGTTCTTGTTCTCATATTTTTTCTTGTCCACACCTTGATACTTGGACCTTTTTATACCACTATTCCTATTCCTGTACCTTAGAATATCAGCTCTGCACTATTTGACTGTGTGATCTGCATTGTTGCACTTATAGCAAGTAACAATATTATTTCTTTTAGGCATGGCTGTTCTTTGAATCCGCCTATTCTGACTAACCCAGTTCCTGATATTTGCTTTGTAGAAAATTTATTTATGCCCAAATTGATTGCAAGAGTAACAATATCCTTGGAAGAAATTACCACTTCTGAAATTATTGTTAACCTTCTTCATTTGAGACATGTAATGTGCAGCCATGTGTCCAAACCTGTAACATGCAAAACATCTATCGTGAAACATTCTTTTAATCGATCTCTTGGGTCCCAAAAATTTTTGCTTCACATTCAAAAATCTATTTTCTATTCCTGTGCATTCATCACTCACGGACTCATGATCTGAAGTACTTCCTTCATCAGAACTTTCTTCCTTTTGAAATATCTTGCTAGATTCCCCAACCTGTTTCTTATGCGGCTCAACAAAATCGAGACCTATTTTATCTATTGGATTTCTTTGACTTTTGATTAGAGACTTAACCCTTTTGGAGCTGTCTTGAAACCTGTACAGCTTATCTTTGTACTCTTTAGTTTCTACTTCTAGAGAAGCCATTTTCTGTTCCAACTCATTATACTCAAGCACCTTAGATTCTAACTCATTTTTCAGTTATTGAGTCTTATCCATAGAGATGTCAAGACTTTCTATGAGTTCATCTCTCTCCATACAACATTCATTTAACTTATCCTTGAGTCTAGCATTCTTCTTACTTTTCTTTTTCAAAATACTAAGAGCATTAGTAAGTTCACATTCAAGAACCTCTATTTGATTGCATTTTGAAATCTCAAGGCCTTTTTCAGATTTCTTATCACTAGAGGTGCTACCCTTTTCAAAAACCATACAAGCATCTTCTTTGTCATTTTTTGAAGCATCCTCATACATACTAGCAACCAATTCATTACTTGTGCAATCATCCTCAAGGTGCCCAAAATTTCCACATCTAAAACATTTCATGACAATAAATTTATGTTTTGGTTCTTCCTCTTTTTCTGAAATGAACATCTCATTTTCATCATCACTAGAAGAACTTTCACTATCACTACTAGAACACTTACTTGCTTTGTCTAGGTAGAATATTTTCTTATTCTTGTGTGAATGCCTCTTTCCTTGATTGTTGTTCTCATCTTTGTTCTTTCTGTAATACCTGTGTTTTTCAGAATCCTTGCTCTTAACATCCTGTAAATCTTCATCACTTTCATTCTTGGAAATAGTACAGTCAGTAGCATAATGACCAAACTTTCCACAGTTGAAACATCTTATGTTTTTCTTGCTTTTGTGTTTTCTAGAGAACTTGCCTTTGTTGCTGTAATATGCCTCTTCATCACTAGAATATTCATCACTCTCTTGAATCTGTTTGCCCTTTGATTTCTTGGTAGCTTTGAAAGCTGCCTCTTTCTTGACATCAACTTTCACTTGAGTTCTTAGCTCAAATGCTGCAAGAATACTATGGAGCTCATCCTTTTTCAACTTATCTAAATCTTTAGCTTCCTCAATAGTAGAAATTTTTTCACTAAATCTATTAGGAAGAGATCTTAAAATCTTATCACACACATCATTTTCAGCAAGTTCAAGACCTAAGTCTTTCATAGAATTAACAACTTCATCCATACGGAGCATGTAGTCACTAATATTTTCATCATCATTCATCTTGAGCTGTTCAAACATACCTTTGAAGTATCTCAACTTGGCCTTTCAGACATTTGCATCACCTATATGAACAACCTATAGTTGTTTCTACATTTCACTAGCTGTCTTGCAGTGAATAACTTTGGTAAGATCAAACTTCTGTAAACCCTTCAGAATTGCATTCATGGCTTTTGAGTTGCTGTGATGTAGGAGCCTATCTTATTTAGTATAAGGACCATTTGCAGGAATGGTGTACCCATATTCAATAACTTCCCATACCTCATTACCAAGTGCCATAAGATAGACTTTCATTCTTGCACTCCATAGACCGAAATTTGATCCATCAAGAATAGGTGTTGCATTGCCACTTGAATAATCCATTGTGTTCTTTACAAGCTTTTCCTTCAAGCTATTAAACTTTTCGAAGGAACTAGCTCTGATACCAATTGAAGAACACAAGCTTATACTGAGAGGGGGGGTGAACAGTATAAGACCTCTTTTAACCTTTTCTTTCAAAGTAGATTTCAATTCAATAACATGCAGCATAAAGATAGCAAAAATAAAAAAAATGCACAAAATACAATCCATAAAGTGACACAACAATTTACGTGGTTCACCCAAGGTGGGCTACTCCACGGATAAAAATTTCCTCTAAAAGTAATATCAAAGTCCTCTGGGAATCCTTATCGATTACAATTTTTATGAGCCTCAACTCAAAGGAGATACCTTCCCCTAATTCTTCTTTGTCAGGTGATCCTCTAGAAGACCTCTACCTCCTCTACCCTTAGCAAGTGGAACTCTATCCACAGAAGACACCTGTCTTCCTTCTCTGGCTGGAGATCTCTATCCTCAACTCTGTCATCGAAAAGCTAGTCCTCAAATTTGCACTAAACGTAGTCCTTTGGTCTAGCACAAATGTCCTCTTCTGCCTTAATCTCTGTCCTCAATCTGGTCCTCAAAAATTGGTTAAAGAAAAAAGGTTCACAAGCTTTCAAATGATTGCTCAATGCTATCCCCAAGTCTTTACTATTCTGTCACAACTTTATTTGGTCGAAACCAACTCTTGCATAATTTTGTGCAGTCACAACAGTACACAACACTTCGGCTATCGAACTCTTTACTTCTATGCACTGTCTCTGAATGTCACAACACCAACAACTTATGCTCCTTTGTGCATCCACTATAGTACAGTCTTTGCACACTTTGCGCAACCACAACAACACAAACTTTGCACACTCTGTGCAACCACAACAACACAAACTTTGCACACTCTGCTTCTCGACGATCAAACTTCTCCCCTACACTTTACTTGCGTAGATCACACTACGAACGCACACTTCAATCGATGATTAAATCTCCTTAAACAACCCTCCTTTTATACTCACAATCTCAAGATTAAAACATTGATCTTAGTCGGCTGTTTACACTTTAATCATGTCGGTTGCAAAAACCTGTGCTACGTCGACACAGATTTAACTCTATCGACTTCATTGCCTCCCTATAGCTTCTGGCGTGAAACTACAACATGTCACGATATCGTGACATCTTTGCCTATCGTACACCTTCTATGCTTTCTATCATGAAATCATGACACTACTACCTTTGTCGACCTCCTTACCGCTTCTATCACAAAATCATGACACTTCCTGTCTTTACTGATGTCATCTTCTCTTCTGTCATGAAATCACGACCCTTTTGTCTTCATGCCCTTCCTCTCAGCTTCTGTCATGAAATCGTGACACCTTTGCCTCTTGCTGACGTCATCACACTTCTGTCACGAAATCATGACACTTTAGTCTTCATGGCCTTCCTCTTAGCTTTTGTTGTGAAATCGTGACATATCGACTTCTGCTGACGTCATCTGCAACTCTATCACAAAATCATGACACTTTCTACAGTTGCAAGCTGCCAACTCAACCTATCACAAAATCGTGACACTTTCTGCAACTGCAAGCTACCAATTCAACCTGTCGTGAAATCATGACACTTTCTACATCCGTACAACTTCTTTGAATCCTATCACAAAATCGTGACACTTCTGGCTTTCAAACGCTTTCTCCACTGCCTGTCGCAAAATCATGACACTTCTGGCTTTTGTACGCTTTCTCCATTGCCTATCGCAAAATCGCGACGCTTCTCCTTTCAGGCTCTTCTCTTTGTTGCAAGTCACGAAATCATGACAATTCTCACTTCGAGCTTTTTAACATGTGAAATCGTGACAGTCCTCAATTGGAACTTTGCATCATGTCACAAAATCGCAACAGTCCTCACTTTGTATTTTGTAGCATGTCACAAAATCGTGACAGTTTCTAAATCACTTTCTCTCTCTTCAATCTTGTTGCGAAATCACGATAGTTTACACTACAGACTTTCTCTTCTTCAACATGTCACGAAATCGTGACACTTTTCCTTTCGGACTCTCTCTCCTGCAACATGTTGCGAAATCGCGACACTTGCTCATCCGAACAACTTTCTTGGCAATGTGTCACGAAATTGTGACACTTTTCTTTCTCTGCCTTCCTACGCTTCCCGAGTTGTAAAAATGCGACATGTCACGAAATCGCGACAGTTTAGCCTACTTCGTCTCTGCCTTCCAGCATGTCGCAAAATTGCGATAGTTTTGCCCAAACTTTCTCTCTCCTCAAACATGTCACGAAATCGTGACAGTTTTGCCAGAACTTTCTCTGTATCACTCCAAAATTTTCACACCCTTACCTTCAGGCTATAGGATCCGTGCCCGAAAGGGGGATGTGAAAAGGATGTCACAGTACCTCAGACTGAGAGGCCTTTGCGAAGGTCCTGTCTCTCAAGGAGGTGTATTATTGGTGATTTTTCGATGGATGGTGGGTTCACCAGGAAACATTCAATGGCAGTTTCCATGCCTAGGTTGGGAATGTGTTTTATGTGTTCGTTTTTAGCCTTAAGCATTCAAATCCTAGGTTTGGCCAAAATGCGTCTAAGCTATTCTATATGCAGATGTAAATTAAATTAATACAGAAAAGTAGAATAGAACAGAAAAACTAAGAAATTAAGCAATATTAAAGAAAAATACCTGATCTGGATGTCTGGTGAAGATTCTGATTCTTGAAGTCGTCAAGATCGCCTCTAATTTGACAGGATCATCTGAGATTAGACAAAATCGTCTGAGATCTAATGAATTCGTCGGAGACCTGCAAATAGAGAAATAGGTGCAAAATACAAAAAATGCAACTATGCTAACATAGGGAAACAATGTAAAATAGCAGTAATAATATCAAACTGAAACTTAAGAACAGAAACATGAATGAATTATGCTAATTTGATCACAATTATGGCTTAATTATGCATTTAATCTAGATGGGTGAACTCCAAAATGTAGAATAATATAAAATACTGAATAAACTAAGCTAATTGTAGAATAAAACAGCAAAGAAAAGATAGAGAAATGCAAACTTCAGGCACTGATTGCCTTAATGTTGACTGCAGTCAAAATCGTCTCGCATTGGTACGAAATTGCCTCTAATTAGACAGGATCGCCTCCGATATGAACAGGTTCGTCGACGACAATGTAAGCTTGCTCCGGCTAAAAAATAGTAAGGTACCTGCAACAAAATTGGTATAGAGCTACTGCAAATATGAATTTGGGATGTTTTAACGTGTATGAAGTTGAGTTACAAGAATTATCAGCCAGGGGGGTGCTAAGGGGAGGGCTTAGGATTAAATAGGCTTAGGAGGGAGGTTAGGAGGTTGGATATCATCCCTATTTGGGAGATCTCCAATGGGGGAGGGTCTCTAACGACACAGACACGCTTCTGCTTGGATTAGAGGCCCATTGGAACAGAAGCTAATTGTGCAAAATCAGTTTTGAGACAAGATCGTCTAGACATCCTAGTCCAGAAAAAATCGTCAATTTTGGGGCGATATCATTTGATCGATGAAAAAATCGTCAAACAGTCAAAACAACCTCTAAAAATGGCACGAGAAAAGGGGAAACGGATTACCCGACGGTTAACGGGCGGTTTGGGAGGTTAAAATTTGAATTTAAATTATTTACTATAGTAAATGTAATTATTACAATTTCACTGCGCCAATTTTAGGGTGCTACATTTTGCCCCCTCTTTAGCAAATTTTTTGAAGAAAATACATTAAAGATGAGTTCTTCTTGATCTACGATAAAGCAAAAATTATTCCCATTTTTAGGCGACGATTCTTGGTTGAATCGTACAATAGCTTACTATGGTGCCCCCTCCGTGTTTTTACCCAAATCGAACGTTTGAGGTAAAAACACGAAAAAACAAAATTATTTTTGAATAAAATTAAGAAAAATAGGGTAAAACCCTAATTCATTTTTACTGTTCATTTTTACTGGTTTTAGAGCTCTGGAAGAAAAAATGGTGGAGATGATGCACAGATCAATAGAGGTCTGGCGCAGGCTACGAGTAAGAGTCTAAACTTAGTTTAGAGTGATTTTAAGTTGAATTTACATGTTTTTTAGATGAATTTTAAATGAATTTTGAGCATCGTGGCCATTTTTGGGCCATCGATGTCGTCGGGACGAAATCGTCCCGATTTCAACGAAATCGTCTCAAGTTCGCCAATTTCGTCTAAGAGCGAAATCGATGAAAGGGGGATGATTTTGTCAAATTAGGGATGATTTTGACTTACAAAATCGAAGACGATTCTGCTCAAATTTGGGACGATATCGTCCAATAGTGGACGATATCATCATTGGTGAAATTGAACTTGTTTTTACTTGCATTATTAATCACTTGAATTGTTATTAATGATTTTTATTGTTTTTATGTTGCAGAGAGGTTTACTAAAGAGCAAATAATGGAAGTATGGAGGTTTGAGAGATGACTTGTCCGCTCTTACACAGGTAGAGCGGGATCAGCTGGCACAGGCCGGCTTATAGCATGTGGTAGAGATGCCACAAGTGTCTACAGACATGGGGCTACTGACAGCCCTAGCAAAGAGGTGGTATCCGAGTTCTTCCTATTTTTGGCTACCGACAAGGGAGATGACTCCCACACTAGAGGATGTATGGAGGATTCTGAGGATCCCCATACAAGGATAGTTGATCACTCCTACGGCCAATTAGGGCCATGCTATGGGGCGGTTGTGTGGTGACCCGAGCTTCACCCTGGAGAAGGGCGGAGTTAACATCAAGGCACTGCGTCAGATGCCTAGGGCATCTAGACTCACACAGGTTTTAGCCGGAGTGGTTGGTGGACTTCTGCTATGCCACTAGAGCGGGTGCAGGGTACCATGGATGCTAGCAGATGTGATCTACGATATGCGAGACCATGGTTACAAATTTTCTTGGGGCAGCTATGTTCTATGTCGATTGTACAGGATCCTACATGGGGTCATGTACAAGGGCGATCGATGTCTAGTTATGACATCGCTCTTACAGGTTTGGTGTTGGGAGCACATTGTAGTGCAGAGGTCGGTAGGGCTTCCTCTTACAAGGATTGACAAGGAGAGGCCCCGAGTTTTCTACTGGTGGCTCCGAAGAGGGTCACAGTGACGGATTGATCTGTCGATGTCCCAGAGACTACTGGATGACCTAGTCCCAGACCAGATCACCTGGAGGCCATGGCGAGAGCACCCAGGGTGGGCCGAGGATGGATAGGAGCTGGCTCACGTTAGGCAATTTTGCTAGCTATGGATGGAGAGGGGAGAGGTGGAGCTCCATCGCTATGATCAAGTTTTATGATAGTTCGGTCTACAGCAGGGTATCCCATCTCTCAGGGATTACGAGTTTTCTTGAACTATCTGGGATAACACCACAGTTAGCAGGGCTCCAGACATGCAACATTTCTAGATTCAAGACTCGAATGATGCCTCCATTTAGCCAGTGGATGGGGATGATGTAGGGGTAGCCGATGGCTATGATGCCTGGTATGCAGGCATCCGCCCTCCTCGGATGACGAGGGCTTAGGGTTCGATACACGTAGTTGTGCATCGGATAGGGAGGCGATGCCAGGTGGCTATGGAGGCGGCCTAGGGTCACAATGGGAGAGAGCTGAGGAGGCCACAGGCACAGGAGAGGTCATGACAGCGGGAGAGGAGGGAGGCGAGACCCCTTCTCCATAGAGAGAGAAGCCACCATCGCTCGATAATGGCAAAGGTGTCGACACAGGGGAGAGTAGCGAGATAGCTACTCTTTAAGCAGATACGATCCGTCTCCAGGTATAGGTGCAGACCCTATAGGAGGAGGTTGCATGACACCGAGCTGAGGTTACATAGCTCAGAGACGAGATTGCACGCCTCAAGGCACGAGGTGGAGGGGCAAGCTCTAGGGAGCTGACACGGGCTATTGCCCAAATTACTTTCTATCAGAAATTGTACTATTAGCTGGTGTCAGAGGAGGATAGACTACCCCTGCCAGCTAACATTGTAGATCCGATCAGGATTGGGTCGTCGAGGACTTCATCCTGATTAACGACTAGGACTCGTAGTACTACACATACTGTGATGGGGCCACCTTGTCCACCTCAGGGCGGGGGAGGAGATGAGGCTAAGAGCTCGAGGGGTTCTTGAGGCTAGAGTACTGCACGACATTATACAGATTGATATGTAGTTTTATTATTTTTGATAGAGGATTGAGTATGCCAAGGTACAGATTGTGGCATACCAATCTAGTTTTGATGATGTATATATATTTTTGATATATATAGATGAGATATGTTTGATCATATGACTTGTGTTATGTAATTGTATGATGCTTTTATGTTTGATTTGATTGATTTGATGATTCATGTAATTACGTTGTTGGAAGTATTATAATTTTGAATGTCATGCTTGTAAAATTTAAATAAAATAATCTGATGTAACAAATTGGTTGTATGTGATGTAATGTGATAAAAAATAAAAAGAGACTTCTAACAATAATTTCAAAGGACATTGTCGCTAGTATAGACCATTTCATGGATTCGTTGCTCACTCGGTCGTCAAGCTAATCCCAGTATAGAAATATTGTTAAAAGTAAAAGAGTGCTTAAGAGACTTGTCTTAAGACTTTGGTGCAATGGTGCAAATGATGATGATGATGGTTTGTTTTTCAGATTTTCATAAAAATAGTATGCATGAAATAATATTAAAATGATTTTTGCTAGGCATAAATTCCTAAGTGTGATAAAATTTTTGAATAATTCCTTAGGAATTATACCATCATTGCAAATTTGAAGGTTGACATAATGACATGAAATAATGATAATGTGCATGCGTAAAAGCATAATTTGTGTAACAAAATGATTTAAGTCATATGGTTTTCATGATTTTTAAATAAATGGAGAATAAAAATTGTTACAATGGTTTGTGCTAGGCATAGAATATGTAGGTATAGACTTATACCATCATTGCGAAAATCAAAGAAAAATAGATAGTTTTATTGCATGGTTGATTTTTGATAAACAAAAAATATGAAGATGAGGACTTGCGCTAGGCATAAAATTCCAATTTTGGTTTTGGAACTATACCATCGTCGTGAAAGTCGACAATATATATATGTTTTGATTGTATAGTTTTGAAAAAAATTTTGATTTTTCTATTATATAGTTGTCTTTATGCTAAACAACTATACTTGAAAGAAGAAAATGAATTATTTCAAACAATTTGCAAAATATTTCAAAGTACCTTAAAGACAAAAGTTAGATTTATAAGGAATCCCATGTGCATATGTGAATTCATTTCCAATCTTGATTTATCATAATGATACACAAAATCTCTCAAATACAAATGTGTGTGCAATTGCTATGTTCATTTACCAGTTTTGAGCAAGATAATATGATACAAGTGATTTGAAGAAACCAAATAAGTGTTCATTAACCATGATGTAGATGCATATAACCATACTAGACTACTATGTAAGTCGGATTATCAAGAGCTAGCTAATCCATAAGAAAACATAGGTCTGTACAAAAGAAGGTCGCTAATGTGACAGACATATCGTCATGCTAGGAGTTACCCAAGGCCAAGCAGGTTGGGCACAAACCACCTATTATGGGGCTTACCTCACAGTTTTCGAATAATTGAGAATTCCAAGGATTCAAGCTCATCAACCCTTCTTTTCTTTTCAAATGGGTAGGGAAAGGGATTTTATTACTTTTGCTTTTGCTTTCGTGTTCTTTTGCTTTTCTTTTCTTTTTCTTTTTGTATTTTTGCTTGATAATTGAGATAATGCTTGAAATATTGTTGTAATGATATAAAATAACATTTTTTTTTTTTTCCTTTTCTTTTTCTCTTTTTTTTGAACTTTGTCTTTTGTTCTATACTAGGGATACTTGCTCGGATTAGCTGTAGAGCAAGGGATTTTTATTCCGGGTAGGGGTGAGCTTGTCCTTTTGCCAATTCTCAAATATTCTAGACCATGTGCATGATAGGATAGCAGGGGAAACTTTTCGCTCAAGAAATCACTTCTACTATGTAGCAAAACATGGAAATTACAAATATAATCATTTTATTGTGAAAAGATGTGCTTGGTTTAAGTAAATAACAAGATCAATTCTCTATGCTCAAACTTTATTTAATTGAATTTTGTGGACTTTGATATAAGAGAGATTAGTAATCATGCCAGATAAAATCAAGATATTTATTTTTGTGTTTGTGAAAGTGAGGGATTCCTAATAAATGCTAATTTATCCAAAATAATTTGAAACATATAACTGCAATAATTGTAAGAAAATATTTATAAATGATTTTTTGAGAAGTTTTGAGAATGTTGACTCTCTCTTTCTTCTTTATTTTGGTGTTTCGAAAGAGTCAAGAATATTGCTGTTTTTATATTTTTATCATTATATTTTTTTATTTTTGAACAAAAAATTAACAAGTGCCATAAATAAATGCAACAAATAGTTTTGAAGATTTTGATGATTATGAATGTTTTTGGTGTTTTTGAATTTATAAATTGAAAGAAATACAAGATAGTGATTTTGAAATATTTTAAACAAATATATACAAGGATGAAATGACCAAATTTATACATAGTAACGTTTAAGATGCAAAATATTCATGGGTTCTTTAAGTTCTTTGCCATCTAATGTAGATAATTTGTATGCTCCTGATTCAAATTTAGCAGTAATAATGTATGGTCCAAGCCAGTTGGGCTCAAACTTACCTTTAAGGTCCTTAGTTGCATTAGTATTTTTTTTATTTTCTTTTAAAACAAGGTCACCGATTTCAAAGGATCGATGACGAACTTTTTTAGCATATGATCTTTTAAGCTTGTTTTGGTAGGCACGGAGATGCTCCAAAGCATTAATGCATTTTTCATCTAGGAGTTCTAGCTGACTGAGTCTGCCAGCACGATATTCATCTCCTACTTTGGTGTCTTGAAGTAGCAGATCCAAAGAAGGAACTTCTAATTCAAATGGAAAAATGACTTTAGCACCATAAACCAAAACAAATGGTGAAGTTCCCGTGGGGGTTCGAACACTAGTTCGATAGGCCCACAAGGCTGGATATAACTAAATGTGCCAGTCATGGCCAGTTTTATTGACCAATCTTTTGAGGATTTTGATTAAGGTTTTGTTAGATGCTTCTACTTGACCATTACCTTGAGGATAATAGGGAGTGGACCAGCGATGTTGAATCTTATATTTTTGGCATAATTTTTTAACATCTTTATTTTTGAAACAAGTTCCATTGTTAGAGATGAGATTTGCAAGAATTCCGAACCTACAAATGATTTGATTAAAAATAAATTTAGAGACTTGTGTGCCAGTGCAGGAAGCTAAAGGCATAGCTTCGACCCACTTCATGAAATACTCAGTGGTAGTTATGATGAATTTGTGTCCATCAGATGACACAAGATTGATTTTGCTAATAATATCTAAGCCCCATTTTGAAAAGGGCCAAGGAGATGAAATACCCTGCAGTTCTTATGCAGGCGCATGGACAAGGTTAGCATGTTTCTGGCACTTGTCGCAATGGCACACATAATCATGTGCATCATTCTCCATGGTAGGCCAAAAGTATCCTATTCGAAGGAGATTTTTAGCAATGACACTACCACTAAAGTGTCCTCCACAAGATCAATCGTGGGCTTCACTCAAGGCTGATTTGGACTCTTCTAAGTTCAAACATATTAATAGGATACCTTCAAAAGATCTCCTATACAAGGTATTGCCAATTATTACAAATCGACTTGCTCATCTACGTAATAATCGACGCTGGTTTCTATTAGAATTAGCAGGAAAAGTCCCATTTTGGAGAAAATCAAATATGTTCTTATACCAAGGTTTAGGAGTAGTTTCATTGATTAGAAACACATCCAAAGGTTCTAAGCATGACTTATTTGAAGTGGGTTCCTGGAGTCGACGAATAATGATAGTGGCATATTCGTCATCTAACTCCAAGGGTAGGAGAGATGCAGCTACGACCATAGCATCAGCTACACGGTTGCAAGTTCTAGGAATAGCTTCCAAGGTAACTTGATCAAATAAGGACATTAATTGTAAAACATAGGCCTTATATGGGCACAGTTTATCATCTTTGGTCTGATAAACTTCATTAATTTGGTTTATAACCAGTTGAGAATCACCAAAAACTAATAGATGTTTAATTTTTAGCACTAAGGCAGCTCGTAATCCAAGGATTAGAGCTTCATATTCAGTAGTATTGTTGGTGCAAGCAAATGTCAATTTGAAGGACAGAGGAATAAGATGTTTTTGCGAGGATATTAAAATAATACCCGCACTAGCCCCACTCATGCATCGGGCTCCATCAAAGTATAAGGACCATTGTTCAATATGGTCTGCCTCTAATTGAAGGCATTCATCAGGAAACTCAATGATGAGGGGATGGGTAGACTCTAAGGGTGTCGTAGCTAATTGATCTGCTATGATTTGACCCTTAACAGACTTTTGTCCTATGAATGTGAGATCAAACTCACTTAGAGCAAGAACCCATTTGGTTGTGCGACCCGATAAATAAGGTCGACTCATGAGATACCTCAAGGGATCATATTTGGCAATAACATAAGTTTTTTGACTAAGCATATAATGTCATAATTTTTGCATAGCAAACACGACTGCTAGACATAGTTTCTCTAACGATGTATAGTAGGTTTCATAACTGATGAAGGTTTGGCTAATATAATAATTAGCACGTTCTCTCTTTTCATCATCAAGTTGAGCTAACATAGCTCCTAAGGCAGAATCTGAAGCTAAAATATATAGAAGAAATGGGAGATTAGGTTTAGGTGGTGAAAGCACAGGTGGATTAAGGAGGTATTGTTTGAGAAGTTCAAAAGCTTCTCTACATTCGACGTCCCAATTAAAAGGGATATCCTTCTTAAGGAGTTTAAGAAAGGGACCGATTTTGTCTGCCAGCTTATCGATGAAGCGATGGATGGCTTGAAGCTTACCTTGTAAACTTCATAACTCAGATATATTAGTAGGTGTGGGCATATCAGTGATGGTCGCAATCTTGAGAAGGTCGATTTCGATACCACATAAAGAAACTAAAACCCCTAATAGTTTATCGGACTTAACTTCGAATATGCATTTTGCTAGATTTAATCGGATAAGATATTCGCGTAATCGATTAAAAACTTTTCTCAAATCATCTAAATGATTGTCTTTAGTAATAGAGCGAGCTATAATATCATATACATAATCATGTAGGATATCATGCATCATATCATGAAAAATATAGGTCATAGCTCATTGATAGGCTGCACCTGTGTCCTTTAAGCCAAATGGCATCACTTTCCAACAAAAAGTACCCCAGGGGGTAATAAAGGCTGTCTTAGCCTAATCTTCAGGAGCTATCTTGATCTGATTATAACCAAATAATCCATCCATTAAGGACATCATCCCACTCTCGATAGTAAATTCAATGATTTGATCCATGTTTGGAAGAGGAAAGTCATCTTTAGGGCATGCAACATTAATATCTCTAAAATCTATGCAAACCCTAACTTTGGTAGCTTCTTTTTTGGTAACTGGAACTACATTTGAGATCCATTCAGCATAATCAATAGCTTGTATAAAGACAACATTCAGGAGTTTTTCTAACTCCCCTTTGACTAGCAGAGCCACTTTGGGATGCATTTTTCTAAGTTTTTGTTTAACAGGTTTAACATCCGGATGGACCACTAGATGATGCATGACTATAGAAGGGTCTAGACCTGGCATATCTTCGTATGTCCAAGCGAAGACATCTTCATACTCTTTAAGGAATGCAATATATTGCTCTTGTTTTTCTTGAGTTAATTTTGATCCAATATTGATTATGTGAGGATTATCCTCAGTTCCAATGTTAATTTTAATGACGTTTTCTACCTCCATATGTAGATCTCTTTCAAAATTAGGTGGGGTGGGTGAAACGCCCAATTCTTGTAATTCTTGTAAGGTTAATTTGGATAATTCATCTTGAGGTTTAGCGGTCTCAAGTTGGGCTATAGTTGGTATAGAACCATCAAAATAAAATCCATTGTGTAACATCTCTTCAATAGAGACGTCGTGGAAGAAATCTCCTTCCAACTCTTCATCGGGGTCAGCAATCATTTCAGGGTAAGCTATGGATAGCATGTTACATGTAAACGACTAATTTTTTAGAGGCAAATCAACATGCCTATCCAAATAATCTTGATAGCATATGAGTTGATCATCATATTCAAAAGGAAAGGGTTGACCCTTACTAGGAAATAGGCCCACACCACAGCGGGCAAGCCATGGTTCTACCTCGAAAGGTTCTTTCATGCCATTTTGGAAAGGTCCCAAACCTTTCCCTTTATATCCCATTTTAAGCATCATGGGTTTAGCTTTAATATATTCATTGGTAAAATAACACCGAGCGTATCCCTCATGATGAGTTTGAATGTTCCGAGGGATTCTTCCCCAGTCATATCCTTTATAAATGAAGGCACAACTCCCGACTTGGTAAGTACTTCCCATAGATTGTGGGAGGCCCAAAGTACGAGGAGATGGTGGCAAGTTATTTAAAAGACTTGAATCTTGCATGAAAGCATTTGTTTTTTTTTATATTAAGATTGTGGATAAATCTGGTAAAATTTCATCAGAAAGAGCATAAGATGTGGAAGGATTATTCCCTATATCTTTAGATGTTGAAGATATGATAGATGTGTCTATAGGTTTTGAATTTATAGGGATAGAACATGAAGGATTGGTTGTAGATTTAAGATCTTTTTGAGGTTCTAGAGTGATTTGTTTAGAAGATTGTTGATCTATATAAGAGGATGAAATTAATGGAGGGGAAATAGGTGAAGTTATGGGTGTGTGTTTCACATGTTTAGATGAAAAATAAGAACTAGGATGTGTGGATGACAGAGCGGGGCAAAATTGCACTCCAACAGGTTTTGCCAAAGCACACATATCAAAGGGTCTAGGGTCACCATGGATAGTGACCAAAATTCAAATTTAACACATTGGTGTAAAGTCGATGGGACCGCTCACATCACATTGATCCAAGGATTACCCAAAAGTATATTGTATGATGTCGGGCAATGTACAATAAACACGATTGTTTCTAGGGTTCTAGGATCAACTTGCAAGGGGATAGTAATAACTCCACATGTTTCTTGTGTTTTGTCATTAAAAGCTTTGATAATCATGTCAGTTTTCTTCATTTCATCACTTCTAAAGCCAAATATTTGGTAGAAGTCAAAAGTGCAAATGTTTAGAGATGAGCCATTATCAATAAAAACTCGTTTGATGGCTACATCTCCAATTAGAGCTATAATGTATAAGGGATTATCCTTATGTAAACTATGTTGTGGGATATCTTTATCCCGAAAGTCAATACAATCAACCTCTCGAGTGATGATAGTATTGGCCATAGCTTCAAGTTGAATGTTTTGAGGTACCATCATTTGGCTTAATGTAAGCATCAACTCATCCCTATGGGTGGGAGAGGATCTTAACAAATCTAAAAGGGAAATTTTGGTTGTAGTATTGGATAATTGCTCATTAATATTGTAAGGGGGTTTAGGTTGAACATGGGAAGCATGATTCACTTTATTGAAATTTTTCAAAACAAATGGAGCTGATCCATCATTCTGATTTGGTTCTTGTTGAGAATTTTCAGCCTGTTGTCGGGTAACGACTCCGATGGTACCTACAATGTTATATTGAGGACATTGAACTGGTCTCGATCAAGCGTTTATGGCTTGTTTATTTGAGAGGAATTTATTAGAAGAAGGTCGAGTAGTAACTCTTCTAGGAAATGGTTCTTTTGGAACCATCGCATCTGTGACGGGTTGAATAGGATCTGATTCATTTTCAAAACTATTCGATTGGTTTGAAGTAATGTCTAGTTCACTTTCAGTATCTGATTCTATATCACTAGAATCTGAAGTTTGAAAATTATGTAAGGGCCTGGTCATAACCAGGGATAAGGTTGTGTCAAATATTTGAGGATCTTGAACAGGTAATTGTCCGCTAATGGTTCCTACATATCGGGTAGGAGGAGGAACATTATGATGTTTGATTTGATTGGCCACCTCTTTACCATGTCTTGGTAAAGGGTGTTGAAATATGTCTAATGTTTGATTAGCATTTTGATTTTGATTTTGGGGAATGGTCTTTTGAGTATTATTAGGAGCATTTTGTTTAGGTTGGAAGGCTTGCACCTCCATTTCATTATTATCAATAAAATCCTGTATTTTATGTTTCAACCTTTTACAAATGTTGGTAGAGTGTCCAGGTCCTCTATGGAAACCACAATGTAAGTCAGCTATGTATCCGGGTATAGTTGGATCTGGTTCTCGGATAGCTGGTAATTGGATCAAACCTCTTTTGAGTAATTGAGGTAAAATAGTTGATAAGGGTTGATTTAATCTAGTAAATTCTTGAGGAGGCTTATCAGGAGGTTTCAATATAAATTTTTCTGTTGTCTGCGTTGCATTAATATTAGCAACATTTTTGCTGTCAGTGACTCCATCACCAACAACTTGTTTGTTTTTATATTGATTTCTGGATGTTTTCTCATCATCCTTCTTCCTAAGTTGGCTTCTCCTAATGAGGGCATCTTCTACTCTTTGAGCTAGATCTATATCCTAATCGAAGGTAGTTAAAGTAGCAATTGATAGCTCATAATATATTTGTTCTTGTAAATTATTAATAAAAATGTCCAACATTTCCCTATAAGGTAGCACAAAGTGCAGTTTTCCTGTCAATTGCCTCCATCTAGCTAAGAAATCAGCAAAACATTCATCCTTGTCTTGTTTTAAGTTGTATAGATATTTAATGGTTACATGCCTCTCGATGTAGGCACTAAATTGATGGACAAAAGATTCAATTGTTTCTTCAAAGTTTCTCAAAGAATGAGTGGGCAATTGATAGTACCACTCTAATGCCATTCCACCTAAACTTTTCAAGAACATTTTTAGTAATAGCAAGTCATCATGTGATATATCATGACATGCTATCCTAAACATGTGAAGATGCTCTATGGGATCTTCGGTTCCTTTATATATAGGCAAGATAGGCATGGGAAAATGCTTAGGGTATGGTTGAGCTACAACCATGGGATCCAAAGGTTGACTACATATCTCTCGATAATTATATGAGGGACGGTAGAGATCTATCTGGTCCATACGTGAAGCTAACTGTTTCACCATGGCTTCCAGATTACTATTTTGCCCCCCATATTGGTTCGGTAGGGCATTAACATGGGTTTTGTGAGCATATGATGGAGGGACATGAAGATTAGATGCTATGTTGCTATTGTGTAAATTGTTGGTAGGAAAAGTGTTATGAAGGAATTTTGAAGTGGTATTGTGTTGTATTCCAGATTGTTGAAAATTGGTGTTTGGCTTCATTTTAAGTTTTTGTTTACTTGAAGCATATTGCTCAATAGTTTGGCAAAATAAAGTAGTGAAGGAAGTTTTCTTTTGTGTGGGAATGATTTTAGGTTGAATAACAGGTTCCTTAGGAGTTTGGGTAACCTGTTGTTTTGACATGTTTTGCATCATAGTGACCATGTCTGTATTGGATGGCCCAGCCTTATCACTTTCTTGATCAATGAAAGACAAGGGATTAGTGCGCACATCATACATATATTCCATGGTTGCTTGAGTGTTACTAATTTTCCCTTTATCAATACGAACTACCACATTAAGGGTGTCAATGTTATCATTGAGAAATTTTTGAAAATGATCTACATTGTCAAAAGCAATAGTTCCATCTGGAGCTACTCTAGGGGATGAGGGTCCATCCTCTTTAACACTTTCTTCTTGTTCATTGTCTTCACCTAGGTCATGTTCTGGTTGATCTAGAGTTTTTCCTTCTGGAATTGGATCTTCAGGAAGGACATTTGGGTCTCTAGTTGTATCTTGTAACCAATATTCTTCTTCTCCTTTAGTTTGTTTACTATTCCTAAGTTTAGGCATTGTGCCTTAATTTCAGATTTCAGCAAATATATATATATATATATATATATATATATATATATATATATATATATATATATATATATATATATATGCAACAATTTTAAGAGGTATATATTAATTATATACCTACTACAATATCTAAAATGAAATGTTTAAGTTTTTGCTATGTTTTTTAGTTTTTCTTTGTTTTTGAAATAATATTGTAAAGACAACAAATAACACAATAAATGCAAGAAATAAGACTGAAAGTAACAATCTAGTTTTCTATAAACAATTTATAAATATCATTAATGGGCTCGAGTTCTTCGGGAGTCATGAAGTGTTCTTCAAATTGAAAGTTTTCTTTTAAAAATTTAATGAAAAGAGCTATAGTGATATTATCTGTCTCAGATGTTGGTTGATAGAAGTAAAGCTCATGGCAATAATCTCGATATAACATAGCTCGAGGAACTCTATTCCATATTTCCCTATCTGTAAGAACAACCTCTTGGTCTTCTACACAACCTAGGAACTGGTGTACAATGGTTGTGTTCTCGAGGTATTCCTCGAAGGTGAACAATTTTGAAGATACAAGAGCTCTCCTATAAGCTAACCATCTATGGCGGGCTCTCTGAAGTTCATGATAAAAGACTAGTTGATGAGGATCCAGGATTCTATCTAGGACTAGCCTCTTAATTTGTTTAAGTTCTGTTGACCTAGATGAGATGACACTAAGTCTTCTATCAAGTTCATCCCACAAGAGTTGATTTCTATCTGTTTCAGGCACACTAAGTACAAAATTGATTTCTATGGCTGCTAAGTGGTTTTCTACATTTATAGTAACTGCTAATATTTTCTTAGGAGCTACCATCTAAACATGATATTAAATTTAAATGATCTAAAATGCATCTATATTTTAGTTGTTTTATTTATTTATTTATTTTTTTCAAAAGGTTTACAATGCATTCACGTCGGGTTCACCAAAATGTATCGCTCCAAAATTTTCACACCCTTACCTTCAGGCTATAGGATCTATGCCCGAAAGGGGGATGTGAAAAGGATGTCGCGGTACCTCAAACTGAGAGGCCTTTGCGAAGGTCCCACCTCTCAAGGGAGGTGTATTATTGATGATTTTTCGACGGATGGTGGGTTCACCAGGAAACATTCAATGGCAGTTTCCACGCCTAGGTTGGGAATGTGTTTTATGTGTTCATTTTTAGCCTTAAGCATTCAAATCCTAGGTTTGGCCAAAATGCGTCTAAGCTATTCTATATGCAGATGCAAATTAAATGAATACAGAAAAGCAGAATAGAACAGAAAAATAGAGAAATTAAGCAATATTAAAGGAAAATACCTGATCCGGATGTCTGATGAAGATTATGATTCTTGAAGCAGTCAGGATCGCCTCTGATTTGATCGTCTGAGATCTGACGAATTCATCTAACGAATTCGTCAGAGAACTGCAAACAGAGAAATAGGTGCAAAATACAGAAAATGCAACTATGCTAACATAGGGAAACAATGTAAAATGGCAGTAATAATATCAAAACTTAAGAATAAAAACATGAATGAATTATGCTAATTTGATCACAATTATGGCTTAATTATGCATTTAATCTAGATGGGTGAACTCCAAAATGTAGAATAGTATAAAATACTGAATAAACTAAGCTAATTGCAAAATAAAACAGCAGAGAAAAGATGGAGAAATGCAAACTTCAGGCACTGATTGCCTCAATGTTGACTGCAGTCGAAATCGTCTCGCATTGGTACAAAATCACCTCTAATTCGACAAGATCGCCTCCGATCTGAACAGGTTCGTCGACGATGATGTAAGCTTGCTCCGACTAAAAAATAGTAAGGTACCTATAACAAAATTGGTATAGAGCTACTGCAAATATGAATTTGGGATGTTTTAATGTGTATGAAGTTGAGTTACAGGAATTATCAGCCAGGGGGGTGCTAAGGGAAGGGCTTAGGATTAAATAGGCTTAGGAGGGAGGTTAGGAGGTTGGAGATCATCCCTATTTGGGAGATCTCCAATGAGGGAGGGTCTCTAATGGCACAAACATGCTTCTACTCGGATTAGAGGCCCGTTGGAACAGAAGCTAATTGTGCAAAATTAGTTTTGAGACAAGATCGTCTAGACATCCTAGTCCAGACAAAATCGTCAGATCTAGGGCAATATCATCTGATCGGTGATGATATCATCAAACAATCAAAACAACCTCTAAAAATGGCACGAAAAAGGAGGAAACGGATTACCCGACGGTTAACGAGCGGTTTGGGAGGTTAAAATTTGAATTTAAATTATTTACTATAGTAAATGTAATTATTACAATTTCACTGCGCCAATTTTAGGGTGCTACACTATCTCCTAAAACATGTCATGAAATCACGACAGTTTTTCCAGTCGCCTGCAAATTTTTTCTAACTTATCTTTTTCTTGATCTTTTGCAACTGGGCTACTCTGATTTTCTTGGAGACTTACTGACCAGCTGAAACCTTCATCAAAACACATTCTTAGACATAAAAACAAATTGCTTCAAGAACTCCTTGACATCAATGACAACAACTATACTTGAGCAAAGGCAATGTACTCAAGGTACCCAAAATTGCCAACAAAATGATGGAATTATCGAGTAATTACAGTATATGGTGTGTTTGACATGTATGACCAGCAAATATGCAATGTATGTATGCGATGCCTAATGCAGTTTTTTTTTTTAAGATTATGCATGAAAGTGAGATGCAATTTTTTTATTATTTTAAATTATCTGTTGTTTTTGAATATTCGTTATGGTGGTTTAACCCGAATGTGCGTGGACCAAGTTATTCTTACATATCCTTGGAGGTTTTGACCAAAGGGATTATAGATACCTTTGGGGCATTTTGGGTGATCAAGCAGTGGTGAGAATCCTTGGAGCTTTTGGTTTGACCAAAGGGATTATAGATACCTTTGGGGTGTTTTTGGTTGACCAAGTGATTGTGGGAATCCTTGGAGCTTTTGGAGTGGGCCATGGCTCTCTAAATATTGAATGGCCTCAAATGACTGATGTTCAAGGGTTCTAGTTCCTTGATTCCTTCAAGAGAGGTGAGTCGGTATGTTCCAGGTCTTATTTTACTGTCGATTACATAAGGACCTAACCAATTTGCCATGAACTTGTTCCTTAAATGGGGCGACAAGTTAGAATTTTGTTGTTTCTCTTTTAAGACCAGGTCACCGACCTGAAAGTCCCTCAGGTGAACTTTCATGTTGTATGCTTTCTTAAGTCACTCTTGATAGATAGGTAAATGCTCGAGAGCATTGACGCATCATTTTTCAAGTAACATAAGCTGGTCTAACTGGGCCTGTCATGCAGTGTCATCATTGATGAACTCTTGCATTGATATTCACAAGGAGGATATTTCCAACTCGAGAGGCATGACTGCCTCAGAGCCATAAACTAGCAAAATGGAGTTGCCCCAGTGGGTGTCTGAATGCTAGTGTGATAAGTCCATATGGCAAGTGGTATTTGGATGTGCCAATCCTTATGACTATTTGTGATAATATTTTTAAGGATGGCAACTAGCATTTTGTTTGATGCCTCTGCTTACCCATTTGCTTATGGATAATAAGGTGTCAAAAAATTGTGTTGAATTTTGTACTTTGTTGTCAAAGCACACACATATTTGTTCTTAAATGATGTCCCATTATCCGAGATGATATTGGATGGAATACCAAAATGACATATGATGTTATGTAAAATGAACTCCGCAATGCGGGGCCCAGTCGTAGAGGTAAGTGAACTTGCTTTCACCCACTTAGTGAAGTACTCTGTGGTTGTTATGATAAACGTGTGACGACATGACAATGCAGGGGAGATATTTTTGATGAGATATAAGCCCCACTGCAACAACGGCCAAGCTGATTGTATCGGTTGCAAGGACTAAGAAGGTACGTGTGTCAAGTTAGCATGGTGTTGACACTTCATGCACTTATGCACATATGCGCAATAATCTCGCTCTAAAGATGGTCAATAATATCCCATGCAAAGAATGCACTTTGCGATGGCCATACCGCTGAAGTGGCCACTGCATGTACCATTGTGTGCTTGGGTGATCGCCCAAGTGGACTCCTGCTGGTCCAAGCAATGGAGGAGGATTCCTTCGTAGCTTCGATGGTATAAAATGTCTCCTAGCAAGACATGTTTTACCACTTTTTGTTTGAATGATCTTTTCACGGTGTGCGATAATCCAAGTGGGAGGCTACCTAACTTGAGATAGTCTCTTATGGGTGTGTACCAATCCTACCGATCAGAAACCTCGATGGTATGAACAGTTGATCCCTCTTGAAGTTCATCCCTAGCAAAAGCTGAGTGGGAAAGAACTTGTAAAAATAGCATTGTGTTGCTATTAAGAGGGGTTGGAGAGAAAAAAGACCCCCAGTTGGTGTGATTTAGACTATCATGGATTCAAGAGAACCTATCCTGAGATGGTTCAATCTAGATCAAGTGGATTCCTGGTGTTATGTCAGAGCTTTCACGCTCCATCATGGATTACGATAACGTTTTGACTTGAATGGTTGTCATCCCACCAGAAATGTCTTATGGGATTAGTGACCCCAAGGAGGCCATAGTGTCCGCAAAATGATTCAATGATCGAGGGAGTGCATTGATGTCGTACCATTCAAGATTTACCAAGAATTTATCCACAAGGGCTTTGTAGGCCTGCAGAACTGGGCATTTGCATTGGAATACTCCTTTCACTTGGTTGATAATTAACAGTGGATCACCAAAGATATTCAAGCATTTGATGTTCATGGTGATGGTTGTCTGAAGACCTATGAGCAAGGCTTCATATTCAGCATTGTTATTGGTGCACGAGAAATAAATTTTAAATGATAAAGGCATTGGAGCCCCTTGCGGTGTGAAAAACATGATTCTTGTGCCACCCCCTTGCTCACATTTAGAACCATCAAAAAATAAGGTTATGTCGGCCTGTGACTTAGGCTCATCAGAATCTAGTGATTTTGAGACATGGAAGATCCCATCATTGGGCAGCTCTATGGTTAGAGGCTGATCATCTTTGAGAGGAGCCTTTGCTAGTTGATCGATGATGACTTGACCTTTGATGAAATTTTGTACAATGAATTATGATGTCAAACTCTGTCAACAACATGATCCATTTCATCGTGCAACTACTATGATAAGTATGACTCATCATGTACCACAATGGATTTTCCTTAGACATAACATACATCGTATTGCTCAACATGTAATGGCATAGCTTTTTGGTGGTAAATACCACCGCCAAGCATAGCTTCTCAATGTATGCATAGTTAAGTTCATAACTTACTAGGGTGTGGTTAAGATAATAATTAGTCTATTCTTTATGTAATTCATTTTTTTGGGTTAGCATGGCGCCCAGTGCCACCTTAGTAGCTGAGATGTATAAATAGAATGACACTCTTGGTCTAGGTGGTGCCAATACTGGTGACAAATCCAAGTATTATTTGATGCCGTCAAAGGCTGACTGGCACTCATCATCCCAATGAAATGCTACCCCCTTGTGTAATAATTTATTCATGGGTTAGCACTTGTTAGATAACTACCATATGAAGCGTTTGATCGATGTGTTGCCCTGCAAGCTTCTGAGCTGCTTGATGGTGGTTAGGGGAAGCATTTCAAGGATTACCTTGACTTTATTTGGATCTACCTTGATGCCTCATTTTGATACTATGAAACCCAAGAGTTTTTTAGATGTGACACCAAATACGCACTTCTTGGGGTTTAGCCTAACCTTGTGTTCGATGAGGTGATCAAGGATCTTGCATAAGTCATCAAGATGATTTTGGTGCAAAAGAGATTTGGCCAACAAATCATCCATATAATCTTCCAAAGTTTTATGCATGTGATCATGGAAGATGTATTTCATAGTGCATTGGTAAGTGGCACCAATGTTTTTAAGGACAAAGGGCAAGACCTTATAACAAAATGTCCCCCAAGGTGTTGTGAACATCGTTTTTAGTTGATCATCGAGATTGATACGAATCTAGTTGTATCTCGAGAAATCGTCCATGAGGGAAAGCATTTCGTGGCCTGCTATAGCATCTACCAATGAGTTGATGCTAGGCAAGGGGAAATCATCCTTGGGAATCGCTTTGTTTAAATCTCAAAAATTGGTGCATATATGAATCCTCCCGTTAAGATTTTTGATGGGTACCATGTTGGATAGCCATGGTGGGTAATCTACACAGATGAAAAAATATGCATCCAATAGCTTTTGTATCTTGTATTTGACCATTAAGGCCATTGTTCGATGCATCTTACGTAGCTTTTACATGACTAGATTGACTGTCATATCAAGTGTTAGATTATGCGTGACTAGCTACGGGTCTAGCCTCGACATGTCTTTGTAGGACCATGCAAAAACCTCCTTCTCTTTGAGAAGGGTAATGTAATCAGCTTGCTCTTCAGGGGATAGACTTACCCCAAGATTGATGATTTGTAGATTCATTGGATCAGAACCGATGTCTATGTCAATCATCTCTTCGACTGACATGTGGGATCCGTCCTCCAACTAGTGTGGATTTGGGATCAGGTGGATATCATTTGCTGAATTTAGATCTAGATTGGGAATGTCAGGTTCCTCTTCAGCATGGAATATATCTTGAGTCTATCCTCGGGGGAAATGAAACATCCCACCACAATGCCAGTACTCTAATGGGGATGGTGGTGAGTCAGCGTGATCCCAATCTATGGCATCTAGGTCTAGATACAATGGTCATGTTGGATCGGTTGGATTACAAATGGGGGTGGTTAAATCAATGGAGATCATGTTTATGGAATGAATTTGGTCTCCATTGCCACATGGGTGTTGATTCGGACATCCTTGGTGATCCTTGTACCCCGGATCTAGCTCTATGGGTATTGGCACAAAAGGATCGGCCCTATGTGCGGATAGAAGGATAGGGTATGCCCTTGGCACTGATGGCCCTATAGGGTCTCTAGGTGGGAGTTGTTCCATGTATGCTTGAAGTTGTGGATGAAGCATTTGGTTTAACTATACTTGGTTTAAATGCCACCTATGCCTTGGTCCCATATTTAGATGTTCAAAAATATATCATCGATGTCTATGGGGTATTCATGTTGCCTCATATGGTTGAGATATGCCATCTCAGTCTCATCCTCATAATCGCTATCAAAGATCCATAGGCCTTCATTGGCTGCAACAACTATGTGCCCCTCTGGCTGGTATAGCCTCCCACTAGGCATTTCTTGATCACTATCCTCACTCTCTATGAAAACCAGAAATCTAGCATGCAAGTAGTCAATTTTGAAGAAGATATTTGGATCTTCTTCCTCCGATGGATCACTTGGCCTTATGGCTGGCATGGGAGGCTTGTTTTATTTGAGCAATTTGATTTGGTCCCTTATAGGTTGTTTCACTCTCTGTGGGAGGGCTGGATTCTCTAGACGTAGAAATTGCCTGATCAAAACATTAAATGGGAACATTGCCATGAATTTCTCCTGATAGTCGTCAATGGGTGTCACCTACGAGTGATTGCTATCAAACTCAAAAGGGTCCCAAGGTGCTACCTCATAATTTGACTCATCTTTAGAAGACCCCCCTTGATCTTTTTCATATCCCTCTTGGAGGTTACTTCTTGAAATTTCCCCTTCCTCGATCAAAGGGGAGGGGTTGTTGAGGTCAACAAGGTTTGTTGTTAACAATGGGAGATAATCCCCCAATGTGTATGTTGTGTTGGGATTGGCATATGGATATTGTGCCAACCCATCCCTATTGCCTAGACCTAGGCATTACATGGTTTCTACCAAGATGTTGAGGGGTAAAGGGTGGTTGAACCCTACTCCTGATTTATCATATTGCATCTGGTATCTCGGTTGGCAAGGAATGCGCATTCCTTGTTTGTATCTACCCAATCCATATCCATGCCAATTACATTGGTCTAGGTATTTCAAGGCAAAGTCTGGGTTGGATAGATAGTCAACATTCTTACAAAATGGCTCTTCATCCTCTTCCTCTTATAGGTAGGGTTCAATGTCATTCTCAAGGCCCCCATATACAAAATTGGTCTGATTTTGTGGGTAGCCTAAAGGGACGATAGTGTCGATGGGGAGGCTAGGTCTCCCCATGTCTTGCATGGATTCAAGCGTGGGTGTTGCCACAAAATTCCACACTAGGTACTCCCCTAGGCCCGTATTGACCATCTCAATGGTAATCATCGATGGTTGAGAGGGAGGGAATGGGAGTTCTCCCTAATTCCACTCCATGTTGGGTGAACCAGGTGTCTCGACTTCCATTCAGCTGGGCACCTCTTCGATAGAGATGGTTGAGACTAATGGTGGTACCTCCTCTAGGGGATTATTCTTGTTGTCCTTCGATGTGGCCACCATAGGTGGTGTCATTGGTGAAGGAACATATGATGAAGATGGGCTAGGTTGGTGAATTGAGGGACTCAACAGTGAGGATGTAGGCAGAATCAGACCCTATGTGGAAGAATTCAATTGAAAGTCCAAATATATCAATGGGAGGGTTGATTGTGGCATCAGCTGCATCGCATTACAAAAATTAAAGGTATCTAAGTCCACTGGGACTACATGTAATTTTCCTTCGTATGTGTATTTGATGCATTGATGGGCTATCAAAGGGACACACTTCATGTCCCTAATCCAAGGCTGACCTAGCAAGATATTGTAGGCCATCTCACCTTCAAGGATGTGACACAATGTAGGAATGGTATTTTGTCCTACTTGGATGGGCATGACAATTGTGTCAACCATTGAGTATAACGCATCATTGAATTCTCGAAGAGTGTAAGTGGATGCCACAATATGGGATGCTGGCAACTTAAGGTGTTTTAATTCCATTATCATGATTATGTTGTTGGACGAGCCAGTGTCCAACAACACCCTCTTGAATGGAATCCTATTGACCCACATAATGATGTGCAGGGGTGGATCCACCATATCACCAGTCACTAGTTTTAGTTCATCTTCCCTGAAGGTTATTACTGGTTCTGTGCATTGTCTCATATGTCCCATGAAATTGCTGAAATAATTGGCTTCGTGGGGTTGTAGCTCAATGGCTTTGAGTATCTCCATCAGAGCCTCCTGAAGGGGCGATGATTGTTGGATGAGCTCATAAATGGAGAGCCTAGTCAACGTGGTCCTTAAACTTTGAGTAAGTTTAGTCTAAATCGTGGCCATTGGTCTAGGTGGGGGAGGTTGCGTAGGGTGTTGTGGAGGTTGTGACATTGATGAAACATCTCCTGTAGCTACAGCGGGTGTAGCCATTTTTGGGTATATTTTGTTCCATGTCACGATGCTTATCTTCACTACGTATCCTTGAATGGGGCAGTTTTGTGTTACCTCATTCATTTGTAAAGTTTTTTCCTGCGCATCATGGGCAGGCAAGGGGTATTTGAAGACCTCCATCTGTTGGTTGCTCAACGCTACGGGACTATCTACCACAAGCATTTTGTTGTCTATCAAGTCCTGCACTAAGTGTTTGAATTTCCAACAGGTGGAGATTTCGTGTCCTTTTTGCTGGTGAAATCTACAATATAAGTCTTCCCTATAGCCCTTGGGTTTTGGCGTGTTGGGGTCTATGGGTCAACTTTCCAGCAAGTTTATCAGGTTTGCCATAAACAAGCGGTCAAACAAGGAGTCTCTAGACTCCGTGAATTGTCACCTAGGGCGACGTTGTTGATTTTGCTCTTGTTTATGATTTTCCTTTTCATAGTTATCAAGAGGAACTACCTGATAATTAGCCTTTGGGGGCTATGTCATTTGTGCAGACTTTGGTATAGTTATGGCAACCTGATTGACCACAACAGGTTTTAGTGGCGTGGGCCCGATTTTAGCATTTTTGGGCCACTCTTTCTTGCATGGCTTGGCAATCTCACCGTCTTGTATTTTGATCTCCTCAATTATCCTAGCTTGCACCAGGGCTTCTTCGAGGGTGGCATATTGTTGCAGCTACAATAGCACGGAGATCAACCTTAAGCAACTCTTTGAAAACATTTGAGTCATGTTGGCCATGGGAGGGAGGTAAGGTAGCTTTGAAAGCAATGTCCTCCACTAATTCCCATAAGTAGCCATGGTCTCATCATCATACTACTTAAGGCCAGCTAGGTTGCTTAAGGATGCCTTCTTCTTGGTGTTGAAGGCAAAACGTTCAAGGAACGCATCCACTAGCTGGTCTAGATTATTGATGCTATGCTTCGATAACTGGGTAAACCAATCCGAGGTAGGGCCTACAAACGTGGTTATAAACATTCTCAGAAGCAATGCATCATTGTCCTGAATTCCAAAGCATTGACTTAGGAACCTTGTTACGTGCTCTTGGGCATCGTAATCCCCTCTAAAAATTGCCAATTGAGGAACTTTGAAGTGGTTGGGGTATGGGGGTGCCGGAACTGAAGGATGCATAGGGTGACTGCGGAGTTGGCGTAAGGTGGGTTTTGGGGCCCTAAAGTCTTAGTCTCCATAGACTCTAAGTGCTCTAGTAGTGCTTTGTATGCATCAAAGGATTTGATTTCCTCTTCTTTGGTTTGTTCCCATTGTGAATTGCAAGGAACTTGAGGCCTATGGAGGGGTAGCCGGATAACGCCCCCCTGCCTTGGTAGGGAATTTCAGCCCACTCTTCTTCTCACTCAAATTCCTCATAGGCATCTTGAGGAGTTTCTTTGCGTGACCTATAAACATGGATGGGTTCCCGAGGAAGGCACCCATCATTGGTTCTAGGAGTGGCCTCCCACTCAGGTCTAGGAGGTCTTGGAGGTAACGCTTGATAAGGTCGTGGAGACCTATCTCATACTAAGGGGTTGTGCCTCTCATAAATTTATATCCTATACGTGTGAGGGGTTGGAATCCTCTCATGCATAGTGTTTTGGAACAACTCATCTGTCTGGTGTTGAATGAGCTCTTTGTTAAGATGATACAGTTTTTCTAACTGCTACTAATCTTGCCTAAGCTGCATGATTTTTGCTTGGAGGCGGCATGTTTGGCAAATGCCAAGTCAATTTGTTCCATCGTCCTAGGTCTAGGAGGCCTAGATGCCTCCACTACATATCTATCTTGGTCGTGGTGGTCCGAGATCTCTATGGGTCACTTTCCTCTATCGAGGTTAGCAACATTCACCTGAGGCTCTGGCCTCAATAGGTGATCTTGATAATTAGCAGGTGCGGAGGCACATTGTCCCCGCACGATGTATTGATATTGAGGAATATAATGGTTTTCCTTGTGCTCCCTTTCATACATGTGAAAGGTATGGGAAGAGTTGGCTCGCCCTATCTAAAGAGCCTTGTGCTCTAGATTTGGCCTATTAGTTCTAACAGTAATGAGGGGTGGAGGAGGAATGATATAATCATGTGGGCCCTCCTTATGAACCCTATGCTGCTATAGCACTTCATTGCATAGTGCCCACTCATAATGAGTGTCTAAGGGGGCCTTCCCATGTGTGTACTCCTCCTGAGAGGGTCTGTGTTGAATGGGAGTGTCCCTCAAAGGGGTTCCTCTATTGTCCTATTCTGTAGTGGTATAGTGTGGACTATGTTATGGGTCAGGCTACCAAGGTGGTATAACCAAGTCCTTGGGGCTATAACGGAGGCGACTGGTGCCTCCTTGCATACTTTTCATAGCTTTTTCCCATGATTGGGCTTGGCTACGGGTATACACCATGGTGGTGGTTTTTCTAAAAAGATATGTATATTTTTATCTCCTTTACATTTTTTAAGCTATACCAAAAAAAAGGGGACCACACAAACAAAGAAATGATTATCTTGTTTACAGATTAAATGTGTGTCCTAGATCTGGTTCAGCATGTTTAATTTTTTTATGTAAATCTTGTAAAGAAAACTTTGTTATACATGCATAATGAGGGCTCTTGTATCTCCAAAATGGTCGCCCCTTCAATATACCATTACCAGGCCATTATACCAAACCTCTTAATATACCCGCCCTTACGTGAGGGAAACTATTGGTACACGAGAGCATAACAGTAAGTGGAACATAGGTGGTACGAAAGGGGGATCGATCTATTTTTGACACCTACCTTAGAAGACTTATCCTCATGCATGGGGAATCACCCCCGCTACACTTGGTCAACTTTCCTCAAGATTTACGTCTAGCAACAGTCGCGATCAAGGTATATGTATGCAAAATCCAACCCAAGGTGGTGATGAAACCCACCGTTGGTCTTGATCAAGTGTTAGGGTATTAAGATCAACTCCTTGATGTTAATTTTATTAGGTGGTGTGTGTGGTTCCTTTTAATTGTATAAAGAAAGAAAACATATAGCAAAAGATGATTTTCACTAATGCAATGCTTTAAAGTACATTTTATCTTTCAGAGACAATTAGTAGCAAAAAGGAAATCACAAAACCTAACTAGAACTAAAACCTATAATGAGGACTTGCCATTTGTGCAAGTATCATGCAAGCAAACTAGAGAAAAATGCATTCCTAATAAAGTTCCTTCCATTTAATTTACTCTATGTTTTTATTTTTATTTTTCTTTATTGCAAGAAATTAAAACAAACTACTTAACCTTTCTATGCAAGTGTCTAAAAATAAAGCAAAGAAAACAAAAAATTGCAGAAACAGAAAATAGAAAAACATAGAGGATGTGCATAAGGCCTACCTCCTCTCTGTCTAAACCAGATGCGTCTGAGTTTCTACTCAGGAAATGCATAGAGCTCTAATCATCCTGTGGTGGGATGAATTGTAGGTCTACATTCATCACAGGGTGGGATGAATACGTATTTGTCCTGGGGTGGCACGAGTTGCAGTCCAGTGCCTGAATGAGTAACACCTGCAAAGAAAACCATAAAATTTAGATCAAAAAATTGATCCTAAACGTAGTGGACAAGGTCCCACCATGATTGCCACTAAAAGCAATAGAAAAATGGTGTACCGATATGATGCAAATAAAAATCGATATAGATGCTAAGTCCTACGAATGCGATGAGCAATGCATGAAGTAAATGACGTAGAAACGAGATGTGAGTAAACAAAGCGGGGCCTCCTTTATTGATATTTCTTTTAATATGATTACAATACATCCCCCCTCTAGGCCTCAAAACATTTGATACAATTTGTTACATTAATGGATGCCCAAAATAATTCGTGCTTCCAAGATTGGATGGTACGCTTACAACGTCTTTCGCGTGCCCCCACTCGAAGTGGGTGGGCTAAAATTTTCTGCCGCTTGTGTTCATGTGTTCATCATTCCTTGCTGCCCCTCTAGTATTCCTCGTAGTGAGATCCTATGCACATAAAGACAACAAATCGTTAATAGCATATGTGTATCTAGAAAAACATGGAATCCCTAAGGCCTCCAACGGGCGCTTAGAAGATATCAGTGATAATATTGATAAATAGATTATAGAATGATATGGAAATGTAAAGGACAACATCTAGAATTGGTATCACCTAATTTTGCGTCGAAGTGGCATTGGACAACCTCGTTATGCTCGTTTGCCTATCGAGGGCCTCTCCAAAGTGGGTGCTCCAATGTCCCGCTATGCTTATCCAAATCACCTAAAACTCATAGGTTAGGCATTATATGTAATTCTAAGACTACCCAGATTCTTGGAATTTGCATATCCTACCCAGATTCTCTTTTATGTGACAGGGGCACCCTGCGAGCTAGTTAATACATAAAATAATAAAACGATCATCAAATTATGTCAGAATGAGTTCAAAATTTAACAGAGGCATTAGGATATCATATGGGACATATTGAAAAATGAATAGTAACAAAACCATGCATAGATTTCTAATTTCTCTGGGGTGGGGCAATTAGGACTGTAGTAGTTTGGGGGGCGCCTGGGGGTGGGACACCCACCGTTTAGGGCCTAGTTTTGACACCAATCCAAGTGGGATGGGTCCAAAAATTCCTATGGAGTTGTTTCAATGAGTTTGGGGTGGGATTGTGGCTGATTTCTTAGGTTTTTGGATCTAGATTGCATTCCTAGTGTTCACCCGATAACCTCTCTTCCAGAAGAGAGAGATTAGGGATGTAGGAAGCACAAAGAGGAGTGGGGGTATAGTTTGGTAGCACTTCATTGCTCCAAATGCTCCAACTCTCCTCTTTTTTTGGGGTGAGGAGGCTCACATTTTTATAGACCTAAGGGTCTCCTTTGAATGCGCATGCGAGGGCACCACTTGGCTCATTATGCCTTTTTGGGGGAGATAAGATTCCTCCCTAATTAGGGCCTCCTTGATTGAGGCCTCCATGATCAGGGTAGGCTTTATTGAAGCCTATCTGATTTGAAACATTCCCTCGCAATCCCATGCCTTGAAGGCAAATTTAGGTGGCAGATTTGGGCTACCATTTGTCAAGGTTTGACTTTTTTCCAGTCAAACCTGCTAATCGTCCCACCCTGGAGCGATTGTTGCTAATCGTCCTAGGGTGGGACGAATAGGATTCTAATCATCCCAGGGTGGGATGAATAGGGATCAAAGTGCTTAAAAGGTGCAAAACTGACCTCTAACCTTCCAAAACTGATTTGGGAGTGGTTAGGACCATTGTTTAACCTCTGGAGGCTGCCCTAGGGGGTATGTATGCCAATTCGGTCAGTGCTTGTAGTCACATAATCTGATTGGTGTTGTTTTGGTGTCTACAATGTTCTTTGAAATCATCACCAGATAAGACATGCATATAAAATTAGATGTGATACTTTGGAGTGCTCACCATATATGCATGCATATAAATTTAGATATGCATAATAAACTAAGTGTGTATGTTAAACTGAGTGTGCATGTGAATTAAATGTGCATATTGAATTAAATTAAAAATACATGTTTATATACATATGCATGTTGGAATGGATTATGTATTAAATTAAATGTATATATTAATTTAAATGTGCATGTTGAAATTGTGTGAATATTTGAAATATCCAATGTGCATATGGAGGTGCAACTACGACTTATGTCATGTGGAGTGAACTAGAGTTGAATTTTGAAGAAGGGTAATCCTTTTTTGAATGTAATTAGAATGGGGGATGTGGTATGGAACTGAAGTGAAGTGGAGATGAGGCAAAAGGGAAATAGAAGGATGAATGTTCCCATAAGGAGGGGTAAGTGGATGGGTAGCCTAGGCATTAATTAACTAATTATTTAATTGATTAATTAATACTTAGGGGAACGGATATTTAATTTAATAAAAATAAATAAATTAATATTAAATATACTAATTATTTTTTATTAATTAATTAGTACTTAATATGCTTGATTTTGGTATCTACACAAATCTCACTTTGTCTATGTTTTTAATATCTCAGTATGTCTGTCATATCTTTATAGGTTCCTATTGTGCCATCTCTAAGATAATTTTAGGAATATTTTTTTATTATTTTACCACAAAATTACTACCTCTTTGTATTCCCCAGTTTGCCATCCAATTTGCTATCATGTTTCCTTCCCTATAAATATGCTTGATCTTGTTGGATAGAAAAGCATTCTTAATATAGATAGCATCATTAATGATATTATGTATTGTCTAACTAATTTAATCTTCCTATCTTAAACCTTTTAATATGTTTAGAGAGTCTCCCTCAATGATTAAATTCCTTATCTATATATTCTTAGCCAATTTAAGCCTAGTTAATAGTGCTTTAGCCTCTGCCACATGGTTGGTATCTACTCCATAATAATTTGCATATGCACCAATAATCTTCCTATGTAAGTCACTAATGATCCCTCCACCATTTCCTTTCTTGGATTCCCTTTAGTTGCTCCATCAAAGTTGAGCTTAAACCATTCATTATTTGGTTTTTCCCATTTACCTTCAATATTTTCTTCTTATTACCATTTTATTGTACCTCTTTCATCGCCTTAATATTCTAGTTGATTGAAATTTTATATTCATATGATATTTCATACTTGTAGCCCCATGAGATTTCCCACATAGGTAGTGCCTAGAATATTTTTTTGGACTATCAATTTTGTTAAAAATATTGTTACTTAAGATATAGGGAAACATTTTTAGGTATGACATCTAACTGGTCAGAGACCAAGAAGCAACTTATTAAGCCCAAAATTTTACTAAGGCAAGGAAGTCTAGCCATTTCAAAATTTGGAGCAAGAGTGGTTGGGGTCTTTCAAAAGGTAATGTCAGCCTAAGTCTATAAAAGCTCTAGCCACCTAGAATCCAAGCATGAGTGATCATGTACTTGAGTGATCATATACTTGAGTGGTCGGGTACATAAGTGATTGGGAACATGAGTGGCTAGGATCATTAATAGCTAGAATTTATTCTTTCCAACAGACTTGGCCATATCCTTCATCTCAATGACAAGCAGAAGCATATAGTAGATGGAGGAAAAATAGAGGGGCTCCCAAATATATCTATTTCAACAAATATCATGCACATCAAAGTCATGGAACACCTTGATAGTTCTTAATCATATAGAATGAAACAATTAGACAAGAAAGTGATAGCTAGTGTTTTGAATCTTACAATAGCATCGGCCATCATTGATAGATGTGCCTCTAAATTTGATAACTAACACAAAAATAAGGTATAGTGGGAGTATTTGAGTGTACTTAAGAGACTTTATCATGCTGAAGATGCATGTCTAGTGAAGGTAAATATTAGTTGTTGGATCATAACAACTAGCAATGACAAATTAGGAGAGTGACATCCACTTCCTCAAGCATGTTGATTGAGAATGAGCCTTAAAAAAGGATAAAGTGAACCTATACTTTATAGGCCTATTGTAGGCCATCTTTGTAATCATTATCTAGGCTAGTATAGCAAACTATAAGTATCACAATTTACCTCAATATGAGGATCAAAAATTTCAGTCTTTACCTATTGTATACTATGCAAATTTGCTCTTCTTCTTAATGAATTAACTTGTTGTTTGACATTTACCAGTAATGTGTTGTTGAATTATTTTGTGTTTGCATACTTTATACTCTCTAGATATTTTTGTAAAAGATTTACGGGTGGTATATCTTATTAGGCTTGAGTTATTGTTTGGATTATCACTCTAAATTATTGGAATATTAGGGATGTAGAGTATTAATCATTGTAGTTCTACTTTCTTCTATAAAATTCTATCAGTAGTCTATTTTGTTAGGCCATAGTTGTTGTTTAGACTATCACTAAGGGCTATTGGAGTAGTACAAGGAATTATATGAGCTTAATTTATACTTTGTAATGCTTTTTTTGGTTACTATCTAGTAGGACATGTATGTAGTAAAATTGTAGCGTGCTTTGCATAGTAAGTGGTAATGTTGTTAGCCAAATATCATACATATTTAAATCTATATTTTTCTTCCTTCTCTCTTAAATATTATTTCATTTATTTTATTTTTTATTTGCAACAAATAATAGACCTTCTTTAGAGGTTGGTTTAGGAAGCACTTTCTAACCATCCAATATTGGTCATGGTTTACAGTGAACATCACACCACTAGGCAAATCATAGACCAAGAGTTTTTAGCACACCTGATGGGATAGATCATTTAACATTTATTTTGGTGAATATCTTAGCCTCACAAGTAGAAATTATATTCACTTGGTGTCTCCACTATTGAATAACCTCAGATTGGTGACTTCTCTAAAGGAACAAGCTCCAAAATTGTATGGTAACTAGATTGGGGTCAAAAGTCTCAAAAAACCTATGTAGTTCATTAAAATACCTACTCTCTATTAAAATTATTTTTATTCAAAGTCTTATCCCTCCACAAGCATTTCCTAAACAATCTCCTAATAACCCCCTTTAAAATACATGGTTGAAATTTTTTATTCTAGATGAAATAGTAATGGACCCCTTTATGTTCTATCCTCAAATCCAATATCTTTCTCAACTCAAGGCAATCTCATAGAAGCATAAAGAGAATTGTTAGAGACTCAATATGTTCTATCCTCAAATCTCAATCTCAACTCAAATCTAGAATATAGAATAGTTTATTTCATGGAACTTGAAAAACCACTTCACACAATCACTAACTAGGCTCAGACAACTCTTTCTTACAAACCCTAGTCGAAGCATGTATCAACCAACTCAGATGTTTCCAACAATGCTCAACCATAAATCTCACATAATAATGATACTCATGTTCTTCTCAAGTTAAAGTTCTTTGCATAACCAATGGGCTTCAACAATAATGCTAATAAAACATTCTTCATATAACAATGATACTCATGTTCTTTTCAAGTTCTTTGCATAACCAATGGGCTTCAACAACTATGCTTATAAAACAAGGTTTAACCACAACTCTCAAACTAGAAAACCTTGAAGAATTCAACCAACCACTTTTGAAAAGGAAACCACAATCAATCCTTTTCTCTCCAATGATATTTCAGAAATCAACCACCATAAACAATCAATAGGATAATGTGCCCATACCTTTTATGAAGATGAAGAAATCCCTTTGGAAATCTGCCACACTCACACACTTTGAAAAATAACAAAACAACCTTCACTTTGAACCCCTTTACAAAAACTGAAATATCTCTTTACATAAACCTTATTTATCCATCTAATAAAGTTAATCAAATAGCCCTCGAAATAATATTTCTAATGATATATAATATGGTATACTTCTAAAAGAGGAAAACACCAGAAATTTCTCTTTTTCTAAAAGTGCATTTCAACCTTATATCTTGCCTTCCAAGTAAATAAAAATTTAATCAAACATTATTCCCTTAACATCACCTTATTCCTCCAACATTAGGCAATAATAAAAAATATTCAATAAAATGTTTACTTACCTCTTATATGGAATTGAACCCTTGTCACTGCCCACTCAACACCACAAACATGATCCCAAAGACCACGTGAGCTATCTGCTCACATAGGACAGAGAGCAAAAATGCTCCCTATATTTTTTTGCTCTTGCTCATGCCAAAAACGTGTGCCAAATGCTCTTCTTCCACACTCTACGAAAATCTAACCCAGTGGGAATCGAACGCATGCCCTATTGCAACAAAAAACTCCATGCTTCCCAAGCTCACCATTGAACCACGCTATCACATCGAAGGATTTCGGGGCTTCCATTTTGTGTTCTCTTCATTCGATACTTAGACTTTTGAATCGAAAGCCTTTGCATATATATATGCAACCTTCCTTTAATTTCACATATGTCGACACATTTAATTATTAATTTTCTTTTGATGGCACATGGTTTTTATGACATCGGCAATGACTTTAGTTTTAATTTTAAAATTAAAATTTTAATTTTAAATAATTAAAATTTAAACTAAATATTTAAAATTAAATATCTCCATCATCGAGGCACCTTTTTTGATGAAACAAAAAGACAGCCTCGGTTTTAAGAAAAATCCATTTCAAATTTGCCATCCATGGTTTTAAATAAAACCTTTTATTTTGCCTACCTTGGTTTTCACAAAACCTTGTCTATATCCATGCTTTCCAAAATATCATAAATGCTTATTTATGAAATACTTTGGCCACCAAAACTCAATGTGATCCATGTGACATAAATTATCCATGTGACATCAATGACAACATAAAATACCTCAAATTTCTAACAATCTCCCCCTTTTTCATTGATGGTAACACCTCTAATGCAAATCACCACAATAACTGCAAAAACTATTTCTGAGAATCAAAGCTGCTCCCCCTGACTCAATACTCTCTTTGGAGGCTGCTCCCCCTAACTCAATGCTCTCTTCGGAGGCTTATCTCCCTAACTCAAATCTCTCTTTGGAGGCTACTCCCCCTAACTCAAATCTCTCCCCCTTTGACATAAATGGCAAAAGGGACACCTATGGGGCTAAAATATATGACTCTTAATCTTAGTCCCCTTACCACCTTATCTCTTAAGGTGAATATTTTGTGATGGGAGTACTTTTACTCTCATATTACATTGTTTATTTCCTCTATAAACTTCCTTCCATGTTTTTTTGATATATTTATCTTGATGAATTACTTGGTCTTCTTGTCTAGAACCTGTTTGAGCTTCTTGCCTTGAACCTATTTGACCTTCTTGCCTTGAACCTATTTAGAATTGAGTCCTACACCATTTTGCAATATGTCCAAAGTTATTGCAATTAAAACACTTGATATTGTAGCCTTTGGATGGTGCCCAAATCCTGAATTCTTTCTTGAAATAATTTCCATATCCATTCCTTTCTTGAACCCTGTATTGTGAAGCTCTGTTTTCATGACCATTATGACCATGACTTATGAATTGTGTAGCTCTAAAACCAAAACCATTTTGCTCATTTTATTTTCATTTGGAAGCTCTATGACCAATCATGTTGCATAAGAAGCAATATCCCTGAAAACCATACCTTCTTCATTTGAATTTTCTTCTAGAAAAATAAAAATTATTTTATCCATGGACCCTATAGTGTATAGCCCTGTGTCCAAATCCATTAAAAGAAAAAAAAGGTCCTTGAAAATCCCTTTGTTCATGCCTTAGTTCCTCATAACTTTCTTGACCATTTTCCCTATGATCATTTTCAACTTGTGCATTGCATCTTTGAACCTTATTTGTAGTATCTAAATCCTTTTCCTTAATTTCTTCCTTGCTTTCCTCTTCAAGTATTTCTTTTCCTTTTGAAATTGATTCACTTATCTCAAAACAAGATCCAAACTGAATATTTGGAGCCATAGGAACTTTGGAAGTTTATTCATAAATCTTAGGTGCTTCCTTGCTTTCATATTTAAGAACTTCCTTTCCTTTTGAGTTTGATTCCCAAAACCTGGAATATGAACCTTTGGTTCTTTAGAATATTCCTCTTCTTTCTCTTCATTTGTTTCAAGTAGCAAATTGGCATCCATATTAGTTGTCTCTAAAATACATGTTTCCTTCTTAGTGAAAATATCTTGACCTTTAGAGTCATGTGATGGATCAAACTTCTCATGTATGGAATATCTCAACTCTATTAGATTCTCCTTAACCTCTTGTAGTTGCTCATGGATATCATTGAAGTCTTCCTTTAGATTAAATGAGACATATGTATTTCTTACAATATTCTCTTGTTTAACTTCTTATGTTTAGAGTGATTTTTCTTATTCTACTTCTCTTATCCCATAGAAAAACCCTTCTTCATATTCAATATCACTAAGATCATTATCATCTTCTATAGCAAACAAAATATCATGATTTCTTTAACCATGCATGTTTCCTTGATATGTTATCTCATCTTTACTATTACTGAAACCATTGCAATATCCTGATATGTGATCTCTTTGACCACACACAAAGCATTGTTCTCTTTCACCTTATATTCCTCATAATATATATTCTTCCTTTTTATCATCTAACTTGTCTCTATCACTGTGATCTGAGCTATCACTTGCTTCTACAATGTAGTAAGATTTATTTGCCTTACAAAAATTTTCTTCTTCTCATACCTGTTTTGCTTGTATCTATCATATTTGTCATGCTTATGCTTTCCATATTATTTTCTTCTATGACCCTATTTTTCATCATCATTGTTTTCTTCATGTAGAAATGTGTGTGCATAGTGACCAAGATCACCACACTTGTAGCATCTGACTTTCCTAATATCCCTAAAATTCCTTGAGTCCTTATTCATTTTGATGAATTTATATTCCTCGTAATTAACTAAATTTTGATCTATCTCTAGAACCTTACCTTTTTCTTTCTCTAAAGCCTTGAATGCAATATCTTTTATTGGAACTTGATGCTTACTCACCCTCATCTCATAAGCTGTGAGAGTTACTTGTAGTTATTCCATTGTTAGCTCGTTGATATCCATTGTTTCTTCTATTGATGAAACCTTTTCATCATACTTCATTGGAAGTGATCTCAAAACCTTTTGAGTAACTTTTGATTATTTCATCTCAAATCTTCAAAATATTCCATTTTCAATTCCTCAAATATTTTTCTGAGTTTGTAGTTTTGAAAACTTTACCTTGGAATATCCTTCATAAGTATTCCGCAACTTGGTCCACATTTCATTAGCTGAATTACATACCATAACCTTTGAAAAAATTGTCTCACATAGCCCACTCAAAATACAATTTATTGCCCTTGCATTTATCTCAAAAAAAATCTTGATAGTCTTATCTACCTTGGGATGATCTTCAACCTTATACTCTTTTTCAACCATATGCCATACCTCATATCCCTGTGATGTCAAGTAGTTCTTCATTCTCATGCTTCAGAAAGCATAATTGTTATCGTCAAACAATGGTGCCTTATTTTTAGATGATCCATTATGTGAAGCCATCTATGTTCTTGTAGAATCTGCCCTCAAGTTGTTAGCCTTTTCGAAGGAACTTGCTTTGATAGTAATTGAAGAACACAAGCTTATACTGAAGGGGGGGTGAACAGTATAACACCCACTTTTGACTTTCTTTCCAAACCAATATCAATTAATGTCCTTAATTACAATAACCAAATATAACATTGTGCATTAATAACTTAGATAGCAATAGTAAGCAAGAGCACAAGTCACCACACACAATTGAGACACAAGATTTAGCGTGGTTACCCCAATGTGGGGTACTCCATAAGATAATCTCCTTATAATATTTCACATAGAAATAAGGATCTTTATCCAATACAATGATTACTTTGATATAATCAAAGCTACGCAATACATTGATCTACTCAAGTAGAAAATCCATTGATCTACTCAGCTAGGCAACACACTGATCTACTCAGGTAGGCAATCCACTAATCTACTTAGCTAGGCAACACACTGATCTACTCAGGTAGGCAATACACTGATCTTATCAGCTAATCTCCTCAAGTAGGCAATCCACTAATCTGCTCAGCTAGGCACTCCATCGATCTGCTCAACAAGCTCACATAGAACTTGTCCAAATATTCTCAACAATCTCACACAAAACTTTTCTAAATCTTCTCAAAAAGCTCACACAAAACTTGTCCAAATCCGCTCAACAAGTTCACACATAACTTGTCCAAATCTGCTCAACAAGCTCACATAAAACTTGTACAAATATGCTCAACAAGTTCACACAGAACTCGTCCAAATCTGCTCAACAAGCTCACATAGAACCTATCCAAATCTACTCAACAAGCTCACACATAACTTTTCTAAAGCTATCCCAAAGGTCTTCTCAAAGTCTCAATCAATCATACTCAAGTAGTACTCAAATATCATCCACAAATATTATAAATGTAAGGCTCAAATATGAACTCAACAATGAATGGTAATACACTCTTCAAAGTATGACAACTATGATCCACAATGATCTCAACTCAAATAAATCTCATAGAAGCATAAAGAGAATTTTTAGAGACTCAATATGTTCTATACTCAAATCCAATATCTTTCAAAACTCAAGGAAATCTCATAGAAGCATAAAGAGAATTGTTAGAAACTCAATATATTCTATCCTCAAATCCAATATCTTTCTCAACTCAAGGTAATCTCATAGAAGCATAAAGAAAATTGTTAGAGACTCAATATGTTCTATCCTCAAATCTCAATCTCAACTCAAATCCAGAATATAGAATAGTTTGTTTCATGGAACTTGAAAAACCACTTCACACAATCACTTGACTAGGCTCAAACAAATCTTCTCAACCAACTAACACAAGGAACAACTCTTTCTTAAAAATCCTAGTCCAATCATGTATCAACCAACTCAAATATTTCCAAAAATGCTCAACCACAAATCTCACTTAACAATGATACTCATGTTCTTCTCGAGTTCAAGTTATTTGCATAACCAATGGGCTTCAACAACAATGCTAATAAAATATTCTTCACATAACAATGATACTCATATTCTTTTCAAGTTATTTGCATAACCAATGGGCTTCAACAACTATGCTTCTAAAGCAAGGTTTAACCAAAACTATCAAACTAGAAAACCTTGAAGCATTCAACCAACCACTTTCGAAAAGGAAACCACAATCAATCCTTTTCTCTCCAATGATATTTCAGAAATCAACCACCATAAACAATCAATAGGATAATGTGCCCATACCTTTTATGAATATGAAGAAACCCCTTTGGAAATCTGCCACACTCACACACTTTGAAAAAGAATAAAACAACCTTAACTTTGAACCCCTTTAAAAAAACAAAAATATCTCTTTACATACACCTTATTTCTCCATCTAATCAATTTAATCAAATATCCCTTGAAATAATATTTCCAATGATATATAATATGGTATACTTCTAAAAGAGGAAAAAACTAGAAATTTCTCTTTTTCTAAAAGTGCAATTCAACCCTTATATCTTGCCTTCCAAGTAAGTAAAAATTTAAGAAAACAATATTCCCTTAGCATCATATTATTCCTCCAACATTATGCAATAATAAAAAATATTCAATAAATGTTTACTTGCCTCTTAGATGGAATCGAACCCTTGTCACTGCCCACTCAACACTGCAACCATGACTCCAAAGACCATGTGAGCTATCTACTCACATAGGACAAAGAGCAAAAATGCTCCTTATATTTCGCTGCCCTTTCTCATGCCAAAAACGTGTGCTAAATGCTCTTCTTCCACACTCTACAAAAATCAAACCCGGTGGGAATCGAATGCATGCCCTGTCGTAACCAAAAACTCCACGCTTCCCAAGCTCACCATTGGACCATGCTATCACATCGAAGGATTTCAGGGCTTCCACTTTTTGTTCTCTTCATTCGATACTTAGACTTTTGAATCAAAAGCCTTTGCATATATATATGCAACCTTCCTTTAATTTCACATACATCGGCACCTTTAATTATTAATTTCCTTTTGATGGTGCATGGTTTTTATGACATCGACAATGACTTTAATTTTAATTTTAAAATTTAAATTTAAATTTTAAATTATTAAAATTTAAACTAAATATTTAAAATTAAATATCTCCATCATCAGGGCACCTTTTTTGACAAAACGAAAAACCAACCTGGGTTTTAAGAAAAATCCATTTCAAATCTGCCATCCATGGTTTTAAATAAAACCTTTTATTTTGCCTGCCTTGTTTTCACAAAAACCCTGTATATATCCATGCTTTCTAAAATATCATGAATTCTTATTTATGAAATACTTTGGCCACCAAAACTCAATGTTACCCATGTGACATCATTGAAAACATAAAATACCTCAAATTTCCAACAGCTAGGTAGGGATTCCGAGGGAAAAGAGGAACAAAAAGGTGAGGGGAAATCTTGGTAGCACTCTGTTGCTATGTCTCAAAACTCCTCTCTATTTCTTGTGTGGAAAACTAATCCACTTTATAGCCAAAGGAAGCCTTTGGGAAAAAAGTCATGCGAGGGCATGTAGGGCAAGAGGCACCATTTGGCCAATAGGGTGGCATGCATTGGAGGGGGAAGAGAATCTCCCTATTTTGCCTCTTACATGTAGCATGTCATGGAATTATGTGCCCTTAGGCCTTGTATGGCTAAATAGGTCAAGAAAATAGCAATTTTTGGTCACTATTTATCCAAATTTAACTTTTTGGAAGTCAAAGTTTGTGGTCATTCCACCCCAGGACGGCCAGTTTTTGACTGCCCTGGGGTGGGATGGCCACAAATTGTGACTATCCCATGATGGGACAGTCATGCCTATGTGGACCAAAATCTCCTAAAATTTAGGTAGGGTCTCCCAAGAGTGGTTAGGACCACTAGTAAACCTCTAAGGGTTTCCTAAGGGGACTATATAGTGTCAATTAATCAGTGCTTGTAATTGCCTAATCAGATTGACCAAATTTTAATGTCTATAGATGCTCCTTTTTGTGATGCATTATGTGCAGCACAATGCTGAGAAAAAATAGATGACTAAAATGCTAAATAATTAGGGTTATTCAATAACCTAACCAACTTTAAATTATCCAATCATGGAAAGAGCATGTATTCTTTAATCCTTACTTCTGATGAGCTAAGAAACTTTATTCAAGTACAACCTTGTATTTCAGGTTTACTTGATCTTAGATATTGTTCAGTAATGAAACAACTAGGTCATATCCTTCATGATTCTAGAATGCCAAGCATTTAGAAATTTATGCTTATTTTCTAACCCAAGCAGGGGCATGATTGTCTTTATCAATGATTCATTGAACGAGCACAATTTGTATGATTGAGTGTGTAATTGTTGACTGTGATTATGAATGTGCTTAATATGACAACCCTCTCAAGTAACGATTTAGTGAGGGAGTGACCAGTGATAATATCAATGAGTCGCTTGACACATATAACTTTTTTAGGGTTCCTTCGGCTTTACCTATTGTAGAATGGAGTAGTTTTGGGGAGGATTTTAATTATTTTGTTGATGTATGGAATAAAGAAGCTGAAAACTTCATTCCCATGGGGTGGTCCAGCCACAATGGCCTTCTTAGAGTGTGAATTAAAGAATTTTCCACTTCTCCATGAGAAATTTAGATTCCTTTTGATCCTATGTGAAATTTGACCAAATTTGAGTTGTTTTTGGTGGGTTTTGGACCCTTTTCTTTGATTTTTGCGCTATGTTTGAATTTTTGATTGTTCAATTGTTTTTTATTTTTTTATTATTGATGATATTTCATAGAAGAATACCTCGTCAATTTTAGATACTCCAATCGAGGAAATGGTATGCATCACAAAATCATTGCCTTTGACAAGTTAAGGAACTTGATTTTTGTAATCTTTGGCATATTGTCAAACAAGCTTAAGTTTAATCCTAGCCTTGCTAGTAATTAGGAGAAAAGCTTAAGTCTACACTTTAGCCATGGTGGCAATTGGAATACAAGCTCAATTCTACACTTTAGCCTTGATGGACATTGGAATATGAGCTCAAGAAGACAAGCTTAAGTCAAATCCTAGTCTTGATGGCAATTAGGAGAGAAGCTCAAGTTAAATCCTAGCCTTGATGGCAATTAGGAGATAAGATTAAATCAAATCCTAGACTTGATGGCAATTAGGATACAAGCCTGCTAATTTGCTTGAATTCACTTTTGATATTTTTATTATTTTCCCCAAGCAAGGAGGGTGCATGATTGTCTTCAACAATGATTCTAAGACGAACGTGATTAACTTGATTAAGTTATCAATTATTGATTTGGATTATGCATGTTATTATTATTACCAATGGGCTTAGTGGATGCCATTGGGGAATTTTAGGGTGACCTAGACGGTCATAGACCACCTAGGAGTTCTTTGGGTTGACCAAGCAGTATGTAGATACCCTTTGAGCATTTTGGGGTGACCTAGACAATCATAGACCACCTAGGGATTTTATGGGTCGATCAAACGGTATGTAGATACCCTTGGAGCCTTTTGTGGTAACCTAGACGATCATAGACCACCTAGGAGGGTTATGGGTTGACCAAGTGGTATGTAGATATCCTTGGAGCCTTTTGGGATGACCTATATGGTCATGGACCATCTAGGGGTATTATGGGTTGACCAAGCAATATGTAGATACCCTTGGAGCCTTTTGAGGTGACCTAGATGGTCATAGACCACCTGGGAGATTTTGGATTGACCAAGCGGTATGTAGATACTATTTGAGCCTTTTGAGGTAACCTAGGTGGTCATAGACCACCTAGGGGCTTTTATATTGACCAAATAGTATGTAGATACCCTTGGAGCCTTTTGGGGTGACCTAGATAGTTATAGATTGGCTAGTGGGGTTTTGAATTGACCAAGTGGTATGTAGATACCCTTGGAGCCTTTTGGGGTAACCTAGACAGTCATAGACTGCCTAGGGGTGTTATAGGTTGACCAAGCAGTATGTATATGCCCTTGGAGCCTTTTGAGGTGGCCTAGATGGTTATAAACCATGTAGGGACGTTATGGGTTGACCAAGTTGTATGTAGATACCTTTGGATTCTTTTGAGGTGACCTAGATGGTCATAGACCACCTAGGGGGGTTTTGGATTGACCAAGCTATATATAGATACCATTGGAGCCTTTTGAGGTCGATTGCTTAGCTATTTTATTTCTAATTATGGGAGTATGATATCAATAATACCCTAGTTGATGTTTAATATGTTTGTGTGATTTGTAATTGTGCACTTTTGGACCATTAGGTGCATTATGTGTTATAATTTATGGATGTGCAAATGGATGCAATACCTATTGATGATGCCAATATGCTATATGTATGCGATATGCTGATGATATGCACTAGGTAGATGATAAATGTATGATTGGATGTTGTGATCTATATGTGTATATGCTCTACTATGTATGCATATATGAATGCAATGGTGAATGTTAAATGCATGTTTAATTTTTTTTTTTTTGGTAATTATTTTAACAGTGGGTTTTTATAGAGGATCCCAAAACCTTATGTACAAAAACAGCCTTGCTAAATGATGTATCATGCCTCCTGGCTGAATGTATAAGCCTATTACAGAAATCGTAAACCCTAAACTAATTTCCCGGAGGCTACAGAAAGGCATTTATGCCTGATTAACCAGGTAACAAACCAAAATTTAAACAGGACAACAAAAAGTAATAGCCGAAGAAAATGAAACTTAGAGAGTAAAAACAAACCAGCTAAACACCATACAAGGAAATAGATAATTCGGATCCTCCTGATCCTCAGAGTTTAGTCATATCACAGCTACTCCGGATCCTCCAGATCCTCCGAGTTTTGACTCTCCTGGATCTACTTCAAAATCATCTGGATAGTCTGAAGATCTTCTTGCCTCCCTTACCATGTTGTAAGGGAGGTTTAGGTACATGCGTATCACCCATCTGAGTGTCAGAGTCATCTAAAAATAGCAGACATTGGGAGCCATTCGTGATGTCTGCCATCGTCTCTTTGTCTCTTCTATCTTTGTTGGGAGGTCGGCCCTGCTTCCTCACACTTCCATAATCCACATTTTGCTTTCGGTTCCTAGTGATTCGAGGGCTAATATGTCCGATCTGATTGATGCCCCTCCTTCCCAGGAGGTAATATTCTAGCAAGGTTTGGGACTAGCTGAAATCGAAAGGGCCCAGGTCCTAGAGCCTGGGAGGCTCTGACTAAGTGGTGATTTGGGGGGGTTCACCCCTATTTCCCAGTAGGTAATCTTCCAGCACATTTTGGGACTTGAAAGGGTTCTAGTACTGAAGTATGGGTTGAGGGGACTGTTCCTTCTCCTCCTAAGGTCCTAGAAGGGTGTTAGCAACACACAGTTGAGAGTCCGATTGGATGGAGATTCCCTCTACTGGGTGGGAGGATTAAAGAAGGTCCCTGGGTGGCCCTGGAGACTTATGGTCTTTCATAGCAGGGGGCTTCGTCTGACCATCACCGTGTTCCAAGGGGTTACAGGATTCCTGTTTCTTTTTCCCCGACTTTTGAAGAGGACAATTGTGCTAGAGGTTCCCTTGAGAACTGCACTGGGGCAAAAAAGTTAGTCCGTTCTCATTTGCAATGACTTGCTTGTGGATAATGGAACCTTCAGATCATAGAGTGATGGAGGAGGGTCAACAGCTCTGGTCTGAGCTCTGGTGGGAGGGTCAATGGTGACCAACTCCCCAATGGAGCGGGCAATACCTCTAATTACATTTTCATGCCAACAGAAAAGAGGGAGACTCGAGAGCCTGACCCATATTGGAGAAATGTTGATGTTCTAGGTATCAGGGTTGAAGTCCATACCCCACTTCCTTAGAAAGAGACTCCTACGGCCTAGGAACCAAGGACCTCCAGACAGGATTTTGCAAAAGTCCTCCTCGTTGTTTAGTCTAATCACAAAAAATCCTTAGGTGAAGGCCACCAACTCCATGTGACCAGAGGTTCTCCATTTTCCTGACGCCCATTTGCGAATGGTCTCCATATCTGGACGACCACCAATGAACTTTGCAATGAGGGCAAATTTTTCAAATTCCACAAAGCTTGAGAGAATTTTTGCTGAGATGTCCAACTCGTCCCTGGCTGAAAATAGCTCCTTAGTGAAGATACCGCTTAGGGTTTCTAAAACCACTACCTGAGAAAACAACTTAGGGCTTCTATAGCCGCTTAGGGTTTTTGAAGCCACTGCCTGAGCATACGACTTTCAATGTCCACCTCCCCCTTTGTCTGGCGGATCCTTGCCATGGCTGACACCATCTTCCTCAGTGCCCCCGGAATCTGGTTGCTCTCCCTCCACCCTGTTGTGCCCATGGTTTGACCTGTTGGTGCTCCCGTGCTCTCCCACAGAAGCCTTCCCGCCCATCGTCATCCCGCTTGTAGTCCATCCAATGCATGTTTAATTTGTTTCAATTTTTTATGCACTTAAGTTATGTTTGTATGATATGGGGAATGCAATGTATGTAATGCATTATTTACATGATGATGATCTAATGTAAATGAACATGTATGCTTTAATCACTTAAAAACATAAGGAATGCAATTAATATGTGTTTAACAATCTAATGGATGACACCACAGAATGTATAAAAATCATGAATGAAAATGATAACTCTTATCATAAGAATTTCTCATTTAAGCATCCAAATGTGAGATGATATGATTGTGAGATGTGTAATGTGTATGATTGATGTAATGATTTGTTGCTATTAGGGAATTTTTGAGGTTTTCCATGAGACTCAAACACCCTAGTTGACTAATCAAAAGTTGTATAATGACTATACAGGACTCCTAAAAGATAAAAGCTTTTGTTATGAAGACCAAGATATTCATTATCCCTATGTGTGCAAATGAGTTCATTTTGTGATAAGCATAAGATTACCCTAGTGCCAAATGGGATTATGCAGCCCATCTGTATAGAAGATCACCCCATGAGTAGCACGATCCTAGGTTTTGTACTTAGTTGGATTAGACCACTAGGTAGTATAGGCTACCAAAAGCTAGCTCATCCACATGCAAACATTGGTCTGCACACATGCAAAAGCTAATGTGACAGACATATCGTCATGCGTAAGGATACCGCCATTGCCAAGTAGGCTATCCACCAAACCTGTAATGAGGATCACCTTATGGTTTGTTCGAATGCTGAGAATTCTAGGGATTCAAGTTCAATACTCCCTTCTTTTCTTTTATTTTATTTTAGGGATATTTGCTCATATTTAGTGATGATAATCACTGTTTATTTTGTATTTTATTTTCTTTGAGCAAGGGATTTGGGGAGTGGTGATAACCACTATTTATTTTGCTTTTGATTTTTTTTTTTGGATTTTGATTTTGGGATTTTGACTTTGGGATTTTGATTTTGGGATTTTGCTTTGGGATTTTGCTTTGATAGTGGTGAGAACCACTATTGACTTTGGGGAATTGGGTAAGGAGGAGCTTGTCCTTTTGCCAATTCTCAGCATTCTTGAACCATCCACACAGGGGGATGAGCAGGATGACCTTTTCACTTAAGGTAACCTAGACCACTTTGTAGGTTTCATATTTCCTTGTGTAAAACTAGGATTATTAGTGTTTGATTAGTGATAGGATTTTGAGATATGCTAGGTGCTATCAAAACTAGACCTCATCTTCTAAAAGTGAAGATAGCTTTCTACAAAATCTGAGAAGATCACTAGGTATGGTTGAATGACTGGAAAACCCTAGTATATTCCTTATAGCAATAGGAAGGGGTTGTGTTGAAAAACACAATTACTCACAAGGGTGAATGGATGATGATGATGAATAGATGCATGATCGACATACAAACATGGTGTCATTTGTAAGATTGTAAACACAACCTACCCTAATGCAAATGCAATGGATGAACATGCCTAATGCAATGCAAGTAAATGAATGCATATGCAAAATGTAAATGCAAATGTTTTTGTGTTTTTAATGTTTTAGATTGTTTTTGAAATTTTATGATTTTTCAATTGTTTTTGAATTTTGAATGTTTTTGAATGTTTTTGAATTTTGATTATTTTGAATGTTTTTGGATTTTGAATGTTTTGAATGTTTTTGGATTTTGATTATTTTGAATGTTTTTGGATTTTGAATGTTTTGTGAGGGGAAGGCATGATACCTTAGGCACCCCCAGTGTGTGTGCTACTCAATGAAAGTGAGAAAGGTGTGATACCTTTAGAGTTCTCACTATGCTTCATTGGTTGTGATGTGGATGGTGGGGAAGGTATGCTACCTTTGGGACCCCCAACATGTATTTTGTCCACTACAATATGATCAACAATGCCCATGTTCCGATGAGATGAGATAGGTGAAGGTGAAACATTGGATGAAATCACCGATTGTGTAGATCGATTTTGAAATTCTTGGTCCTGTGCTACAACACTGATCATTCCCACAAACTCTTGGGGAGGTGGGTTGTTATGCACCTGATTGGGTTGCTCAACGTGGTTGGTAGGTGTTGTTTTTGCTTCGTGTGTGGGCCAGAGGTCTTGGAAGTCTCCTATTGGTTGGTTGTTTGGAGCAAGAGGGTTGCCCATCGAAAGCTCTTGCCTCTCGATCATATCCTGAACTACATCTCTAAAGGGATAACATGTTTGGATGTCATGGCCTCTTTGTCGATGGTAAACATAGTATAGATCTTTCCTATGCACCTTTGATCTATGCTTATTAGGTTTCAATGGATGGATCTTGGGAAGCGTGATTGCTTGCACCTCATACAATCGATTGAAGATCGATGCTAAGGGCTCTAACAAATGAGTATATTGTCGTAGTGGTCGATGTTGTTGGCCTTGTCTTTGGTTAGTTTGATTATTGTTGTCATAGTTTCTAGGTGTGGCTTGATAGTTGGGCTTTTGAGGTGGCGCGGGTTGCGCAGGCCCTAGAATACTAATAGCAACTTGATTGATTGATGTCGGCTTTGGTTGTGCCAGGTTGTTTTTGGCATTCTTAGTCCACTCCTTGCATGGCTTCGCAATTTCTCCCTCTTGAATTTTGATGTCTTCGATTATTCTAGCTTGCACTAGAGCATCTTCAAGAGTTGGATATTGTTGGAGTTGCAACAACAAGGAGATAGGCTTAAGACAACTCTTAGAAAACATGCCAGTCAACTCAGACATGGGTAGTATGTATGGCAGCTTAGCAAGAAGCATTCGCCACCTATTGCCATAGTCGATGATTGACTCATCATCATATTGCTTCAACCCTACGAGGTCAGCCAGTGTCACCTTTTGCTCAGTGTTGAAGGTGAAGCATTCCAGGAACACATCTATGAATTGGTCAAGATTGTAGATGCTATGCTTTAGGAGTTGGTTGTACCACTCCATGGCTGGGCCGAAGAGGGTAGTCAAGAATGTCCTCAAGAGTAAAGCATCATTATCCTGGATGCCAAAGCATTGGTTCAGGAATTTGGTGACATGCTCCTATGCATCTTCCTCCCCTTTAAAGTCAACCAGATGGGGCATTTTAAACTATTCTAGATAGGAAGGGGTAGGTACAGAAGGATGGAGTGCTTGAATCTGTAACTAGTGCAAAGTGGGCTTCTGAGACCCAGACCTAGAGGTCTTGTTCTCCACTGATTCTAGGTGCTCTAGCAATACCCTATATGCATCAGAGGATTTGATCTCCTCTTCCTTGCTTCGCTCCTATGGTGGAGGGCAAGGAACATCAGGCCTATTGTAGGGTGGTGGAATATCACCCCCCTACCTTGATAAGGCATCTCAAGATATTCTACTTCTGGCTCATGCTCGGTGTAAGCCCCATAAGGCATCTCTTGAGCTAGCCTATAAGGAGGGGTAACTGCCTATGGTAGGTGCCCTATGTTAGGCCTAGGAGGCAATTCCCGATTAGGCCTAGGAGGTCTAGGGGGTGACATTTGAGATTGTATTGGACACCTTGCCCATTGTTGCATCCTATAGGTGCTAGGGGTAATCACCACTTCATGTAATGCATTTTGCAATTGCTCTTGTTGTATCTTTTGTTGTTCTTGTATCTTTTGTTGATACAACCTTTGTAGGTGTGCTCATTGTGAGTCCACCCATTGTTGATTTCTTTGTTGTTGATCCAACTGGAGTTGATCCGTATGTTGTTGTCTATGAATATTTGGCCTACGTGCCTGATGAATATGATTTCGTTGCTCAGTTGCATGGGGTTTGTGAGCCCTTGTATTTGAAATATGGATGGGTTTATCATGTGTTTCACCCCTAGTAGGATCTATTGCCTATTTTCCATGCTCCCTAAAGGTTGCATTGACTTGAGACTCTAGTTTATGAATTGGCTCTGTATAGTTCGATGATGTAGAGCCATCATGTGGTTGCACCAAGTACTCTTCATGAGGAGGAGGAAGATGACTTGGGTCTTCTTCCTCATCTATGAGGAAAGACTCATATTCAGTTTTGGATGTAGGCTCTATATATTTAGGCTGCATAGAAGCATGACATGTGTATGTTGAGTGCTCTCTGTAAGGAGTATGGGGGTGACTTGCTCGATCAGATGGGGTGGTCTGCTCATCCAGGCTAGGCCATGGTGTACTCTCATGTTCATACTCTGATTGATGTATAGAGCAAGTTGGGATGTGAATCTATGATATTGACCTACTAGACCCCTCAATGGGTAGATTATTTGCTATATAGAATTCTATCAGGGTATCCAAATCAGGAAGTTTTCCTAGAGGACCTATGGGTGCTTCCCTAGTAGGGATATCTTGAAGGTTTGCCCCCTAGGGATGGTATTGTTGTTATGATAAAACTTGGGATGCCATTCAGGGATGGGCATGTCCTCTAGACTTATTTGGAGATATTCACTGGTTATGGAGCTTGAATCTCTCTCTGAATTGGAGGTCTTATTTTTAACCGCATTTGGACCAAATCCGTAAAAGGGGGGTCCATCGACCATTTTTAGAAAATTTTGACTTTTCAAAAAAATGTTATAAGTGTTATATATCAAAATGATCAGTGTGACGAGCTGATCACAATGGGCTAGGGCTCCAAAATATGACTTCTGGGTCAAAAATTTGTATTTTTGGAATATTTGGCCAACTAGGGCCCATGGGGAAATGCCCACTTTTAGGAATTTTTGGGAAATTTTGAAGCATGAAGAGTTAGGACTCAAAATTTCTGTGAGAGGTGCAGAAGGAGCTAACTAAGACAACAAAATAAATTTGGCAATTTTTGGAGTTGTCTAGACCATTTTATGACTATTTTAGTGTAGTTTTTCCCTATTTTCAGCTTCAAAAATAGAGTAATCATAAAACCAACATAACTTTTTTGTTATAGCTCTGATTTGCATGATTCTCGATCCATTGGATGTAGAATCAAAAAGTAGATTTTTATTATAGATTTTTCAATAAATTTTTTGAAAAATTAGGGTTAGGGTTTGGTCCCAGATCTAGGATCTTATGTTGATTACCCAAACAATAAAGAAACACACAAAGTAGACAACATGATTATCTCTTTTAAGGATTATATGTGTATGATTATCTCTTTTAAATATTAGGAACACATAATCAAATGATCAAAGAAGCACACAAGCAAACAATGTGATTATCTCCTTTAAGTTTTAGATGTGAATCCCTAAGTTGTTTGGTGTGTTTAGATTTGTTGTTGCTCTTGCTTTCTTGTTCGTGTTTTGGACTTAGAATGAGGGAACTCAACCAAAGTGGTGACTAGGAACACTAGTGCCAAACATGAGGTCCTCAAAAGAGTCTAGGGTACACCGCTTAAAACCCACAATGAGTGGAGGGTTCACCTAGCTCTTCCACTCTGAATCGATAAGTGATTCCAATAGTGGGAGGGAGTTTGAACACTAGTGACCTATTCCATATTGAGAGAGTGCCCTATTCTATCTAAGGTATCTAGGGGCAAGCGATGGAAGGAGGTGAAATCCAATGTCACTGATTTGAATTGGGGGTTGGTGATGAAATCCAACCTTACCAATGTTATTGTGATACGTGCAAGTGTGTGTGGTTCCTTTTAAGCTTAAAAGAAAGTAAACAATGAAGCACTCAATGATCTTTCACTAAATGCAATGAAAAGTACATTTTACTTTCATAAAAGCTAGATAAAAAGTAACCTAGAAGATGCAAACCCTAAATGATGGCCTACCCATTAGGTAGCCTACATGCAAGCAAACCATACAAGGGCATCATAACTTAAATTCTTTTTTATTTTTCTTCTTTTTTTGTTATTTTTGCATTTATAAGAAAAGGAAACTATCTTTCTACCTTTCTAGCAAACAAAGCATGCAAGAAAAACCAAATTTCAACAATTTTGACTGTGTAACAGAAAACAGAAAGTTTAGGTACCTACCTTATCACCTGAGGAACCTACTATTTCTGGCATCTAAGTAGAAAAGGCTCTATTTTGTGGCCATATCAGGGTGGGATGGCTGCCATTTCTATGGCCATCCTAGGGTGGGATGGTCGTGTGGCCATCCCAGGGTGAGCTAAGGAGCAGTCCAGAGGCCATTTCAGGCCAGGATGACCAGTACCTACAACAAAAACCAAGCAAAATCTGAGGTCAAACCTTCAGAAAAGCAATAGGGATAGGGTCCCACCATGATCACCACTGAATTAGGGGAAAAATGGTGCACCTAATGAAGAGGAACAATATGCATCTATCTCCTATGTCTCATGAGCATCAAATCGGAAGCATGCAAGTAAAAATGGAAGAAATACCAAATAGCAAGAAATGAAGTAAAGCAAGTCTCTTTCTTATTAATTTGGTGGATAAAATCCAAGGTTACATAGAAGTCCCCTTGAGGGCTCAAATATGATACAATTTTTACAAATTTTGGGTGCCCAAGGATCAAATCCTTCAAGTAACTCGGGTGCACTTCCAGTGTCTTTCCTCGTACCCACAATCGAGGTGGGCGGGCTAATGCTGCCGCTACTTGTATATTTGATCTTGAGGTCTTGTGATCCTTCCTAATGTGCTATAGAAACCTGCACCTGCACACAAGGAAATCAGAAATGTCAAGTAGCAAGTGTGTATGATGAAAAACATGCAATCCCCACAGGCACCAAAAGACTAGTAATGAGAATATGCATGGATATTATACCAAATAAACTCCAAATGACTTGAAATTGTAGAGGGATGTAAAATAGATGGTTTTGGGAAGATATCACTAAAAATAGAACCAAAATTGTGTCCGATGGCATGTCGCATTCATAGTGCTTGTCTCCAACCTGCAAAACCCAAAGCAAGCAATTTCTGAACCAAAACACATATCCAAATCAAATGAAACTTGGAAAGTATGCATAAAATATGATTTTAAGAGAACCCATATGGTCATATTTGCAAAATAAATAATATTTTTAGGTGCTTCTCCAGATGACCTCCGTAGACCTGCATAAGACCCTACAAAACACTAAAAATGTGATATCTCGCTCAATATAGCTCCAAAATACATGAAATTTGGATAGTAGCATCATATGATAATATAGAATATAACTAAAAAATAATAGTAAAGAAATAATGCATATATAATCCACCATCCTGGGGTGGGATGGTTGGGACTATCACAAACTAGGGACCATCCTAGGGTGGGACGACCACCAGTTCTGCACTTATTTTATCACCAATTCCTCTATGAATTGGTTAGGGACCTCCTAAATAGTGTTTTTGTCAAATTTGGTGGTAAAACTCACTCATATGGTTCAGTTTTGGAATCAGATCGCGCCTCCTAGTTCACTCGCAAACCTCCTTCGCTAGGTAGAGATTTCGAGGGAAAAGGGGCACAAAATGGTGAGGGGAAATCTTGGCAGCACTCCATTGCTATGTCTCAAAACTCCTCTCTATTTATTGTGTGGAAAAATAATCCACTTTATAGCCAAAGGAGGCCTTTGGGAAAGAAGGCATGCGAGGGCAAGAGGCGCCATTTGGCCACCAGGGTGGCATGCATTGGAGGGGGAAGAGAATCTCCCTATTTGGCCTCTTACATGCAGCATGTCATAAGGATGCTATGTCCTCTAACTTGCATGGTCGAATAGGTAGGGAAAATGGCAATTTTTGGGTGCCATTTGTCCAGATTTGACTTTTTGGGAGTCAAACCTTGTGGTCGTCCCACCCTAGGATGGCCAAGTTGTCACCATCCTAGGGTCAGGATGGCTCCATGGTGACCATACCAAGGGTGGGACGGTCATGCCTATGTGGCCCAAAATCTCCCAAAAGTGGGGTAGGGCCTCCCAAGAGTGGTTAGGACCACTAGTAAACCTCTGAGGGTTGCCCAAGGGGGCCATATGGTGTCAATTAACCAGTGCTTGTGATTGCCTAATCGGATTGACCAGATTTTAGTGTCTACACTTGGACATTAGGATTATATCCAATATAATTTAGATAAAATTATTTTCCACTCTCATGTTGCTCTAGGTAAATTTATTTCCTCTCAGGTCCAAGTCCATCAACTCATTAAAGTTCACAATTTAGGTAAAATCTTCTACTCCCTTTTAAAAAATTGGGTTGCCCACTTTTCTATCAAAATGATAAATATGGGAGTTGAAGTCTCTCACCAACATCCAACATTTATTTTTAAAGGCCTCCCTCATCTGGACAAGATCTATCCACAAAGAGCATATCCTTGAGATAGAATTTAAAGCATAAATATTGGATAGGACCCATCTATGATTTGACTCCTTACATAAGAAGAGAATATTTGTTAGTATATCCGAGGAGGAGATCATCATACCTTCCACTTTTTTGGGGTCCCAAAGGCATAAGAGCCCCCCTAAATAACCTTGGGCATGACTTGCTACATACTAAGCAACCTTTCAAATAACTTTTTTAACCCTATCAATGTTGTTTTCTTCCACTTTTATTTCTTGGAGAAGGATCTATGAAGATACATCTTTCCTAATTGAAGTTAATAATAATTAATTGGAATGGACATTTAGGCCTCTTCCATTCCAAGAGATAATATTCATTTGTAGGGTTTAGAGTTTTGTTTCTTTCCTTCCCCAAAAGTAGAGGGAAATGAGTTCTGAAGGAAGCTACACTAACTAGATCTTCTTGAAGGTCTATTCCCACCTCTAATTTCATGGTCATCTATGATTCATTTTCAACATCTATTTTTTCTTCTTGTTTTTTGATATCTTTATTGGAAGGTTTACCAACCTTATGCTCTATGCCAACATCTAAACTCCTTTTTTTGGTTTCTTGTTACAGGTTCTATGCTACCCATTTCTTTCCCCATTTTGGATTTTCCTTTAGGAAATCTTAGAAATTCTTCTTAAGCCAAAGCTTCCTTTCCTAAAACCTAGAATTTGATAGTCTGAATCTAAAGTATTGGTTTCTATAATGTTTTTTTTCAATTTTTTTAGAAACTGGACCTAAAGCTAGATATTCAAAATAATTTATCTAGGGAAAATCTAACAGAAGGATTCTAGAGGCAGGTTCCATAGATCTAACCTAGATGAATATATCCAAAAATTTCCCTTCTTATACCAAAGGCTTTTTAGAATATAGCATGCCGCCATAGGCTTCTTGGAGGATAGGAGGATATTATTTTTCCAAAGTTTCTTCAAATTTTGATGAACCACTAGATTCTTCCTAGAGGATAGGAGGATATTCTTTTACTGATTCTACCAATCCCATCTGAGCAAAAGGGCCTTCTGCAAATTATTGTGACCAAAATTTCTTAGAAGATTGTATTTTAGGGGCATTGGGTAGACAAATGCCCTAGTTTCTTACAACATGCATAGAAGAGGAGTTAATTTTCATAAACAATATCCTGAATCTATGAACCAACATAAAAATGAGATCTATAGAATTGGGGAGCTCAGCTTCAAGGCCGATGTTAATGCACATCCTTGTAAATATCATTCTAAATTTTTCCCTTGTGGTTGCATCGATCATTATCAGATCCCCCATTACTTTGGATTCATGTACAACATTGTTTGTGATCTCAAAGGAATATATGTTGAAAAGTATTTTATGTTCTTATTGTTGAAGAAAATAAATTGAGAAAACAATGCAAGTTATTGAGAGACAATATCTTTGAGGCTTTGATTTTGATGTAATCATAGTTGTCATGCAAGGGGAAAAGTATCTATATAACTAAGTTAAAACTAGCTTAGATATAAATGATATATATCTAAAAACACCGAGAGTTATCAATCTCGAGGTGCCTATCTCATTTCTTGGGGGTGTGATCTCCAATATAGGCGCCTCGAGATTGATAACTCTCGACATTTTTAGATATATATCCTTTATATCTAAGCTAGTTTAAATATTTTAAATGTTTTCAACGGTTGGTTAGTCGGCTGTTTTAGTTTAAATATTTACATCGAGAGGCATTCCTACAATGGCAGATAGGGGGGTGGGAGGCAAAGAGGTCATATATGTCACGCCGTAAACAATTCTCTTTTGTTAAAAAAGTTGACATTAACAAAAATATTTAAAATATTTAAACTAAAACAACCGACTAACCAACTGTTGCAAACATTTAAAATATTTAAACTAAAACATCCGACTAACCAACCGCTAATATAGTCACCTCGATATTGATAAATCTCGACGTTTTTAGATATATATCCTTTATATCTAAGCTAGTTTAAATGTTTTTGTTAATGTCGACTTTTTTAATAAAAAAAATTGTTTATGGTGTGACATGTATGACCTCTTTGCCTCCCACCCCCTCTCTGCAATTGTAGGAACGCCTCTCGGCATAATAAAGGGTCAAATTCAACAATTGGAGAGTAAGAAACCTGTCTGCCATTGTAGGAATGCCTCTCGACGTAATTAGATAGGTCCAATACCAAATGATCCAAATATTGAACCAAATCCTAATAGGTATAGCCAGGAAATTCAATTGCTTAGTAGTGGAGGATGAAGCACTTATAAATAAAAATAAAGAGCTTGAGGTAGATGTGGTACAACTCAAATTCTAAAAGGAGCAACCTTAGAAAGAGAATAAGGAATTAAATAAGGATATCTTAGAAAGAGACCAATTGAAGAAGCATGTTGAGGACCTCAAATAATGGCTTATTTAGGTTGAATGAAATCCACAATAAATAAAGTATCCCTCATAATAGGTTATGCAAGGGAAGAGTTAGATTGAGCAACTTCAAAAAACCTTACAAGAAAGGGATCATAGAATCAAAGAGCTTCAAGAACAACTAGTGGCTTTAAAATAAACAAAGATATTTATAGACCCTAAGAAGGATGTTAACATCTAATGGGTCAAGTCCCTTTAGGAAAAAATAAATATCTAAGCAACCATAACTGAGAGAAAAATTTACTTTATAGCTTATACAGAACACAAATTGATCCAAGTGATAGAGATAATCAAGCAAGTTGAAGAACAACTAGCTATGAAAAAGACTTCAAGAAGTAATAAAACTAATGCCCACTATGTCGATAGTAGAGACAGAACTAGGGATAAATAGGAAATATTTGGTCAAGAAGCTTAAGAAAATCTCAATGCATAGAGGGACCTATGAGCCTATAAGGATACCTTAGCATCTCTAAAATCCCTAGTACATAAAATGAACAAGGATATTCATAGGTTAGTTGTTGAAATAATTAATGATGGCATTGTTGATGAAATGTTTAAAGAGTAAAAGGACTATGTTATTGAGGGGATACAATTGAATTACACAAAAAAAATAGAGTTTATCTATAGCAATTCTTCAATAACTTAAGGGGAAATAGGATGAGTTGTCTAAAAATATTTATTAATATCTTTTGTGAGAAGTTGAATATCTAACATCCATCAAACTATTAGATGATGAGTAGTAGAAATTGTTGGAACTACTATTATAGAAGATAGAGTAAGGAAACCATAATTTTATCATTTTTATAGAAAGGATCCCAATTGTGTAGACTTTGATTCAAAATATAAAGGTTGGATTTTGGATCTCTCACCAATTGAACTAGGTGTCCCATGAAGCCAAAAAAAATATAGTGCTTTTCATCACTATAGAATTCACAATTTTATTTTATTTTTAATTTACATGGTGGAATCGGTAGCCGCCATGAATATGGGTATGTTGTCCGACTTTTATGGCTGCCATAGTATTCTACATTGTCCACCCCAAAAGCTACCACATAGTTCTTCGCGCAGGCCGCTCCTATAACCACCATGCCATAATCATTCTAAAGCTTTTACATTGCTGAAAGCACAAGGAAAGGAACAAGTGTTCAGTCAAGCGAGGCTCGAGATTTGAACCCTGGACCTTAGAATTCATAATTTTAGAATCGCATAAAACATTAAAATAAAGTAGCCAGTGCCATGGTAAACTAGTAGATTTTAACTAATTTTAGCTCAAGTGTTGATTTTGTTAGCAAATGTGAATTGGTTCACCAAAAATCCACTTGTAACAATTGGCTCATGGGAGTGAAATTCTTAGGGGTAGCTAGAGATTCATTAGCAAATTTGAGTGATTTTCTCACTCACTAGAGTGAATCACTTGCCATCTCGCAAAGGGCTAAAATAAAGATAAATTTTGGGAAGACCATTTTGAGATCGATATTTAGACATGTAATGTAACACGAACTCATTTTAGAATCCTGTTAAGCCTACTAAAATTATATTTAGAGGCATGTAACATTTGGAGGTACATCCTTTTGATAGAGATGCCCCTAGATTTTTACTTTTACTAGGTGTAATAGTTTCTCATCTCATGTAACTTGGGTAAACTCTTAAAATAGGAGCCATGAGCTTCATTGTAAACACATTTTGACCATGAGAATTCAAATATGCATTGTGTGAAACCCACATTATGCTTTATATCTAATTAAATTGGAATGAAATTGGACAATATCTTACATTCCATTAGTGGCACTACCCTCCTAGATTGCACAATATGCAATAATTAAGGCATAGCCCTTTTATCCATCTTGTCATTTTCTTAACAATTTCATACTTATTTAATGTGGATGTTGTTGTTATTTGGATTCTTATGTTAATTGATCTCACACTTTCTTGGTACAACCATTTTTAGTTCCTTACATACTTAAACTCCAAATTTTACTTTTCATGTTTTTTAATTTCTACATTTTGATTTCATATAAATATAGGAATTTAGAGTAGCAATTAATAAATATAATAAAAATTCAAACTAAATATGAAAGTTGGCAAAAGCCACAAACACTTCCATATAATAACTTGTTGAAAGACTAAAGTTAAAACACTATATTACTCAAATTACTCAAATATTTCTATCTATCATACTTTAACCTTTTTCAATAAGTTTAATCATACTTTAACCTTATAACTATATTTCATAATTTATAAATTGTTTTCTTAACTACTAATATAAGCAATAAAATAATTGATTAAGCTTAAGAAAATTTAATGCTTGGCTAGCTTGGTTTCTTTCCTTAGCAGGAAGAATTCAAGTTGCAAATAAAATTATGGCAGCCTCTCATGTTTATTACTCCTCTTGTTGGATGACCCCCAAGGTAGCCTATAACAAATTAACTCAGGCCATTCATAAATTTTATGGACCAAATAGGATGGGGAGGTGGAAATGAATGCCATCTCATGGAATTTTTGTACTCAAATTAAGGCTTTAGGAGGTTTAGGCATTATTGATCCTCTTACCTAGAGCAAAATTTTGGCTTCTAAATGGGTTTCTAGAGCCATCACTGGTGATAAAAATTGGAAACACCTATTTCATTACAGAATCTCACAAGCTACTCACAAAGGTAAATGGAAATAAACCCCTTGGGAGGATAAGGTCCTTAATGTGCCTTACTTTACGGTCAAAGGATCTATTCCAGCTACCCAAAAATGGAAAGCTTGGCAATCAATTTCTCATTATTGGTTTGGAAGTCTGACTCTTTGAGACATGGTCTAAGCATCAATCTAAATAGTATTTGGTGGAATAAACTTATCCTCCATAATGATAAACCTTTAGCTTTATGCAATGCTTTTCAAGGTCTAACTTTTTTGAAGAAATATATTAATAGAATTAGAGATATTTGGGATATGGGTAGTTGCTCAATTCTTACTTGGAACAAAATATGCAATTACTGTTCCCTTCCCTCTAGGTTCAAAGAGTCTTATGGCCTAGTTGTGTATTTTATTCCTTGTGAGGTCCTTATAAAGTTAGGTACAACTGCCCATGCCCATAATATATGGAATGACTAGATATGGCTTAATGGTCATAGAATCTCTTCCATTACTTCTAGTTGGATTTACAAAAATCTTTTGTGTCCTCCTTCTCTAGACTCTAAGCTCAATGTCAAGTGGCAAGTAAATTTTACCAATGTCCAATGACAATTTCTTATTACTTAGATTTGAAAAGTTTCTATTGAATCCAAAACTCAACTTCTTGGATGGTGGCTTTTGCATCAAAAACTTCCAACTTCTAAAAGTTTGGCAACGATTTTACATATTTCCCCTCTTTGCAATTTTTGTAATGCTTTAGAAACTCTAATTCACTTGTTTTGGTTTTGTGGCATGGCTAAACATTTTTGGGATGTCTTCTACTCCTTTCTTTTTCCCTCTTTCACTAGATCTTGAAAGGTCTCTCTACTTGGTTTTTATCAGCTGGATCAGTGTCCCAAACTCTGGGATGTTTATAGACTCATCCTTCTCAAGCACATTTGGAAGTAAAAATGTAAAAATCTGTTTACTGGATCTGCTCCTCCATGGGATATAGTTTTAGCAGACTTGACCTTTGATCTTTTGTTACATGAGGGACACATTCATTCCCAAGTCTACAGAACTTCCAACATACCATGAGATGTTATTGATAAACTTCGTAGACTTTTTCATATGATTCAAGATCTTTAGAAGGTTCAATAAGAAACTAAAAAGAAGGTTGTTAACAATGATGAGCAGGTTCAGGTTTTGATTACTTCTATTTCTTCTTTGAAGACTTATGGAAATATCACGAAAGACACACCCATAATTTTTTCATATAATAGACTCTTCCACATATGAATGTTGATATCTAGTGTATTGGAGCAAGATATAACTATAGTTTTTTTTTTTTTTTTTTTGTTAATATTGGCTTCTATTCTTATATATATTCAGTTATAAATGCTTTACTCCCGATCTGCTTCATTTTTTAGGTGAACAATGCTAACATCAAAATATTGTAATGTTTGAATTAATGAATAAATATAATCTAATTTAAAAAATATATATATATAAAAAAATATATTATAATAATTTCCTACCTTAGTTTAAAAGTAGTGTATGTAGATACCACGAAATTTCCTTTTCCTTATAACTTGAAGACCAAGTGCCTTGCATAATTTGTAATCGATGCTTTCGTCCCATCACATGGCATCAAAAAAGATGGTCCCTTACCAACACTCCGAACATAATGGTTTGGAAAATAAAAATAAAATATGTGACCTTATGTCACATGGTGCATCATTATAATTTCATCGTCATTCCCCATCTCGAGATGAAAGTTGTCTTAAACAGTTGGACATTCGTTTTTCACCATATCTTAAATTACAAAAGAATGCAATTATTTTAAGATGGAAGATGGACATGAACATGAACGTTAGATGCGGGATGAAGACCGGCAATCTTATGTGAATTAAAAAATATAAAGTGATGCCGGATGCCGGCTTTGAAATTGATGAATCTTTACAAAGATTCCTTTGACTCAAATAAAGCGAGAATAAAAAATCTGGCTATCAAACATGCATAATATTTTGAATAAATGAAAGATTTTAATTACGTCCGTGAGACTCAAATATGGTTTATGGGATCTCAAATATGGAAGTACAATTACTCAAATCATATCATATGATCTTTAATATCTTTGAGAAGGTTGTTCCTTCTCCTGCCGATTTGTGTTAGCAATTCTTCAACTTTTTTTATTTTACTGTCTTAAAATAAATCTGTAATAAATTCGTTCCCAAGTGTTTCTTTGTACTTGTCACGGATATCTGAAAAACTCGGGCATTTATAAATGAAGTGTTCCTCTGTCTCTATTGCCCCTGCTGCATAGAGTACATATCCTTTCTTCCCATTGTTCTTTGGGCGTTGTCCATCTCCCTGTTTCACATCTAAGCCTATGAGAGCTAGTCCTTATCCGAGCAATGAGTATTTTTTCCTTCCACTTGATTTCAGTGCCTATATACGCTTTTTTCCTTGTGGTCATACGTTGGGTTAAAATTTGCAATATAATATTGTCTTTTCCTGCTTACATTTTTCCACATTCCACTTCTGAACTTTTCATTCACATAATTTTTAATGTCTTTGTTGACATTTGGGCATTCATTTATGTTGATTTCCCAACGTTTCATCCATTTCTGATTTTGTTTCATCCACGTATTCTTTCGCCTATGCAACTCTTCGTCCCTAACTACTCTAGGCCATCTATCATTTGTCATGTTTTTTGTTTTTTTCAAGTAACATAACAGCTTGGTCATAGCAATTGCTTCTAAAGGGAACATTCCAGTTTTAGCTAGAATAATTTCATAAGGGGTTGTGGCCTTAATTTTGAGAAAATTTGTGATTAGATATTTTTGAATCCTTTCTATTTGCCTCCATTTTGCATTTGTTGTGCCACTAGCCCATACCTCGCAACCATACTAAGACCTTGGTGGTCTTCCAGTCCCACAACTCGGCATTCCTACACCTGTTTTGAAGTGCATATAGTGCTCTCCAACCACTTTGAGTTCTTTTCATCCCACATGTATTCCAATTAAGTTTGTCATGAAAGTCTATGCCCAGATATTTGTATTCTACTACTACATCAAGCGGTTCTTCTGCAAACTGAAATTTGAGTTGTATCTATTTCTTTGTAGAACAAACGCCATAATTAAAGACCATTTCACTTTCAATATGACTCATACGCCAAAAACTTTAAAAGAAAAATAATTAATCGTCTTTTTGTTGGTGGTAAAGTTGTTCGTTGTTTAGATCATTTTAACAATCTTTAAATTATTTTATTAAATTAGTATATATAATCTTTAGGATTATACAATCATTTTAAATTTATAATTTAAAAATTATTTTGTAAACTATACATTTTTATTAAGAACTACGTTCATTAAATTATATTAATTTTTTTAAATAAAAAATATATATTTTTATAAATAAAATTTTCATAACTTTAAAGTACTATGTTTTCATTAAAAGATAAAATATGTATTATGTATATCACTGCATCAAATATCTTTTAAAATTTGAATTTCACATAAACAAGGATCAATAAACAAGGATCAACAACGTAATTTATAAATCCCCTCGCTTAAAATATATTTCATTTTTCAATTGAAATTTTAATCAATAAGAAGTGTCATAGCCTTTATATAGTTATTAATTAAATTTTCATACAATTATATAAAAATGGGTAGGTAAGGGGTACTTTTTTTTATATTATTTGGTTATTGTGAGAAACCTCTATGACCAACGCACAGGCTGAGCAGTCTCCTCCCAACCATGACCCCTCGTAAAGTCGAGAGCTATACTTATCAATAGAGAATTTAACACAAAGCTACCACACACCCACCCCCTCACATTCAATCAAGCTTACCTCATACTTGGGTACTTGGGTTCAGTCCATTGTATATAAAAACAAATTGATAGTTTATTTTGGATGTGGAAATGCTGATCATCCGATGGACTAATACCCCTAAAAGATTTAAGCAAATAGGGGTAAATCAGTTCAAGAAGAACCCTCAAAGAAGATAAATTCACGGGGTAAATATGTTCAAGAGAAGCCCTTTAAGAATGCAACCTATAGCCAGATTTTTGAGTTTGTTGAGTTCCAACAAGTTGAGGTAGTTGATATTCTGGGTTCTAAGGTTGTTGCAAACCCTCCACTTTAGGGTGAGAAGCCACCTCGGGTTGAAGACCATGATGTGCCTCCCTTTCAAGGTAATATGCCTCCCTTGGTTGAAGATCGAGATGTACCCTCATCTAATTTTAAATCATAGAAACTCTTTGAGTGGGTTAGTAACCCTCCTACGTTGGTCCCATTGATTTTGTAGAACTCCTTTAATTACCTCAATCTCCCTGGGCTAGATGTTTCGATAGACTCGATAAATCCCTCGTCATCCACTTCTTTGAAGAGGATGGTGAAGCTGGAGAAAGGGTCCTCATGCCCTAAAACCAGAATTCATAAATGTTCTCCAAAACCCTTATTGGAGAAGGGATTCCTTGGCTCTAAATTGAGAAGTCTTAAAAAGGGTTTTGTAGATGTTGGGGTAGAGCATAATGTTGGGATATCATCATTTAAAGCTTTGAGGAATAAGGTGACAGAGGTAGAGATCACCAATGGCTCTTAGTCTTTGTTGAAGTTGGATATTGGAAATTATCAACCTTCCCAACCCTTTGCTAGGGGAAAGAGATCCAATCCTAATTTTTGTTAATGGGCAAAATATTTTTTTGGGACCTTCCTTCTAGATTCTTTAGTGCACCTTGATCATATCTTTTGTTCCAAAAAATCCCACAAAGGTTTCAAAAATAGGGTTTCTAGTTTGAGTGGGATTTTTTTTTAATTTTGAATCAAGGAGACGTTCGTTTTGGTCCCTCGAGATCTAGTGTTGGTTTTGGACCGTGCTAATGCAAGTTACCAAAGTTTCCAAAATCCAGGGTTCTTGGTTTGGGTGGGAAGAGCTTGGTGGTAGATTACCAATTTTATCTCATTGGCATGCTTAATGTTGTTTTTTCTTGTGCAAAGGACATAAAGGCTATGCTCATGTAGTACCAAAGTCTAACTTTTGATAGGGGTGATGGATCCTACGGGTATGAGGTCACCAGTTGTGACTTCTATCTTGCTTTTTTGGTGGTGCTCCTAACTTCTGCCCGTTTGGTAGTGCTTCCGACTTATGTTAGGATTGATTTGTGTTTCAACCGATCTTTAGCTATGTTGTTTTGTTTTTTGTACCTCTTTTTTAAGATGGTGTTGGTTTGCTTGGTGTTGGATGTCTAACAATTATGTTTTGTAGTTGTTCTTATCTCTATGAAGTTGGTTTTTGTCCAAGTCTTGCAGGACTTATCCTAATATATAAGGTTTGGAGACCCTTTTAAAACCCCTTCTATATTGAAACAAAAAAAATAGATTTCTAATCTATGTTTTAATATTTATATATTATAAGTTTGATTTCTTATTTTTTTATAAATAAAATATTACTATATTTGAAATCAATAAATACTTTGATAAAAAATTATTATTAATGATTAAAAAATATTAATCCACCTTTGAAAAATATACATTCTTTATTTAAAAATAATAATATGTAAAATAAACATTTTGAAAGTATATTTAATTATTATAATTTTATTTTTATAAAGAATATAATTATGTTTGCAATCAATTTAAATTTTGTGAATAGATGTTTTACAATAAAAAAAAAAAATTATAAAGTAATTTTAAATTTATTTTATTTTAATTTATCAATATTTTTTTATATAATTTTAATTTAAATATTAAAAATGCATGCAAATGTATTTTTTATTTTTTATTATAATATACATTACACTAATATTATAAATTATAAAATTTATAAAGGTTTTAAAATAGATCTTACCATTATATACCATAAAAAAAAACTTAGAAGTAAGTTTTTATATCATTTTCAATCACTCAGAAAATTATATATAAAGGAATAAAAAAGAAAACAATCATTTTCATGCAAATTAAAATAATAAAAGTCCCAGATGTTGACATTAATAATTTGTCAATTAATTAACAATCCACTAAATATGTATCTTTAATCTTATTAATAGCCATTGTCATCATGGCAGCAGAGCAAGCAAATGCAAATCTACTTTTGAATAGCACAAGTTGGGTATACTCCATTTGCAGTAGTTAGTCCCTTGTTACATTTGGGTGGAGTTCAAAAATGTTTTTAAGTGTAAGTTCGCTGTGTTGCAGGTTCAAGTGCATATAACAATATATGTTGGTCGGCTGAATCACTGGGGGAAATAAAATAGGGAGGCAAATATGCGTATATTGTTACTGTGGTGCTGTCTCTTTGTAGTTACCAGAAGCGCCCATCTCACTGCGCAGAACATGAAAGAGGTCGCTTCGTCTCTTGAGATGTTTGTTGATGAACTTCCAGACATGCCTACACTCAAAGGCTACAACTTAGAAAACGGCCGCTATAGTCCGGGCCATCTTCACATTGGAATGTTTGAGAAAAAATGGGTACAAACTCTGCCTCCATGATCCCCAATAAAATAATGTGAAAATGCAAATTTTATGGAAAACCTTAAAATGTTCTAACTTCTGACGATTGATTGTCTGCGTATGGGTCCAGAAATTCCACAAGGATCTCCCAGAAACCACCGTGTTCGCATACGGAACGACAAGAGAAACAGCAAGCGTGCCAGGTCCGACGATCGAAGCCCTGCAAGGCGTAGAGACGTTTGTAACGTGGGAAAACCACCTGCCTGCCCGTCATATTCTGCCGTGGGATCCTTCTCTTTCCACGGCAAAACCCAAATACGGGGGAGTCCCCACGGTGGTTCACCTTCATGGCGGAATTGTGGAACCCACGAGTGACGGGAACCCTTTAGCCTGGTTCACAGCTGGTTTCAACGAGACTGGCGCCGCCTGGAACAACTCTACATACCACTACATGAACGTTCAGCAACCGGGGAATCTGTGGTACCATGATCATGCCTTGGGATTGACTAGAGTTAACCTGTTGGCGGGCTTGATAGGCGCCTATCTGATCCGCAATTCTTCCGTAGAGAAGCCTCTCAAGCTTCCCTCTGCACCACAATATGACCGTGTCCTTGTTCTTGTTGATAAAAGTTTTTCCGAGGACGGGTCCATCTACATGAACTCCACAGGCAATGTTCCTTCTCTTCATCCTCAGTGGCAGGTAAAGTGATTTATAACGATTAATCTTATTTACAGTGCTCGCACACACACATTTATGAAAAAGTTCTTATTGGCTAGAAAATTTATTGGCACGCAAACAAATGGTTTTCGTATCTGTATTGTTCAAAATTAGCTTCGGTTTAATATATATGTTATGCTCTTGTTACTTTTCTTACATGCATTCTCTCACATTTGTCTATATAAATATATATAATTCTGCCTTATGCCTTACTTTGATCCTATCATATATTTAATTAATCGAGTACATTTTCTAAAATGCTATTAAATTTGATCAAAGTTAAAGAAAAATTGTCACTCTTCCATCACCATAATTTGATGGAATTTTGAAGTTGTGTGGCTGGATTAAATATCTTGTGGTCGTGCTGTTATGTCCCAAAGAAAGTAAAGCTAGACAAACAGAAACTTTAATCTTATGAATGTGAATGGTCTTTGCTGCCTTTTTATTTTTGTATTTCACATTGTTTGTTCTAGTTAAGTATATTATAGAGCTTCGTCTTGTTTACCCCAAGTAAATTGCATCTTTGTTCTTATGAATAGGTTTGAACATTCAACTTTTGAATGATTTTTTTTTTTTTTTGTGGGTATTTTGGTCTGATTTTTGAATTTAGGATGTGCATTTATATACAATGTTTATAAGTTTTACATATATTTGCAATGTTTAGGAATTACAACAATACTGATTTTGGGGTTTATGCAGCCGGAGTACTTTGGAGATATCATCATAGTAAATGGTAAGGCATGGCCTTACATGAAAGTGCAAAGAAGGAAATACCGTTTTAGAATTGTGAATGCTGCCAATGCTCGCTATTTTACACTGGCGTTAAGTAACGGACTTTCTATGATTCAGACTCCATTTATTTAGTGAGGCCTGTCACTGTGAAGGAATTAGTGCTGGGAGCATCAGAGATTGCAGACATAATCATAGACTTTGCCAACTCATCCACAAGCGAGGCTAACTTAACAAATAGTGCTCCGTATCCATACCCTATGGGAGATGAGGTGAACAATCTGAATAGCAAAGTCATGAAATTTGTGATAGAGGCAACAAAGTTCCTAGGCGACGAAGAAAATATTTCCACTATTTTGGTGCAGAACCCTAGAGCCAAGAAGGAGGATGCTGTGCAAACAAGGTACATTACTATGTTATCAGTACGAAACTGAGGGCGGAGAGGAAACGCAGATGCTTTTCAACAACTTAACGTTCGAGGCTCCCGTCACAGAGAATCCTAAACAAGGAACAAGCGAGATATGGAATATTATCAATCTGACAATGCACAGTCATGCTGTCCATGTTCATCTTGGTTTGTTTGTGGTCCTTAACCAAACAGAGGTGTTAAATCTGATGCACTTCAAGATGTGCATGGAAGAGATGAACGATGCATTGAAATGCAATATAGAGATGCATGCCATGGGGAAAGTTATTCCAACCCCACCAAATGAAGGAAACTGGAAGAATGTGGTCAAGACGCCCGGTGGATATGTAACCACAATTCTTGTTCGGTTTTCCATGTTTGATTTCCACCCGTACCCTTTCAATGCCACTGCTGAGCCAGGTTACATGTATCATTGCCATGTAAGTATCCTTTTCCATTTTTATAAACATATATATTAATCTTGTTGGAATTATGACAGATGGTGGACCACGAGGACAATGCCATGATGAGACCTCTCAAAATAATGAAATGAATACGTTATTCAACATCATCAACATCCAAAATATACGGTAAAACCGTTCCTCGGCTTTTTCTTTATGTCTAGCAAACAACTTTTTCTTTATTCGGTAATGATCCCGTCTTCTGTTTTTATGCTTTTCACATCGATAGGCATCATCGTGTTCGTGTTCGTGTTCGTGTTCGTGTTCGTGATCGTGAAAAGGGTGTTTCTTGCTTTTCCGTTTCGTCAATACGCCGATTCCAAAATAAAACCATTGTTGCTAGGCTTTTCATAGTGTATTGTAAGGGGGCTTTGTTTGGACATATTTGTAAATAGTAAATAATGGTCCAAGTCATAAAAGTTCGCATGATAGACGTGATTTAAAATTAAAGAATTATTATAATAAATAAAGATTCAATGTGTTGTGTGGAACCTCAACGGAAATTCAAATAGTTTGTCTTTTAAAATTAAAAAGTATCCTTTTTAATCTATAGATTGAGGGAGAGAGGAATATATGACATCAAAATGTTATTTACTCTTTAAAAAGGGTTTAATAAAGGAGTTTTATGTTTTACCTTTCGAATTATTTTGTTTGTGTATAAGCATATAAGCATATTATTCAATCTCATGTCTTAAAATTACAATGTTACCAAATGTTACACTATCATTACGCTATTTAGCTAATTTCAATTAACCACATATTGAAATTATAATCAATTTTGCTATTATGCATATAATATCTTACAAGATTTGAATTTGTTTTTAATTTTGCAAGCAAGTCTTTCATCTCTTGATATCATGTTGTTTAATGAAAATGCATTTTTTTATTGCTTTATATTTTTATTCATTATAGGATTATTATTGATTAAAGCTTTAATTATTTTAGAAAATGATTTTTAGCTATATGTGTTCATTAAGTGGAACTTCAATAGTCAAGATGGATTGTCTTATATGCTTTAGGTGAATGAGTTGTAGGTGCTTTGCCTAAAATTGAAACATCCTAGTCTCACTATATTCAATTAATTTTTAACTTTTTAATTTATTATAAATTTAAACATTTAATTGAATTGATCTTCCTTTTAAAATTATACATTTTTATATTTAAGAAAAAAACTACAAATTGATACTTATAGATAGATCTAAGATATCAATTAAAATTATTTTGGTATTTTCGTCACAATGATGTAAATAATAATATTGGAAAAGAGAGAACAAATAGAATGTTAGGAATAAGTAAGTGTGAGCTAAGAGAGAGTGTATGTGAGAAACAAAGTGTAATCAAAGAGCAATAGTCTCTTTTTATTCTAGATCTTAGAAAAAACTCAAAAACTAAAGGATTCTTGAGAAGAAAATCTAGGTAACATGGCAATACAATCATATTTAAAAGTTCTTACTAGAAGTAAGATTCATAGTTGCAAGTAAGGATGCCCTAGTTGAAAGTGTGGATGCCCTTGTTAGGGATAAGAAGAAGAATTTTTTTTTAGAAAATCCTATCAAGGTAGTATATACTACACAAAAAGTGATTATCAAGGATGAGATTATTAAACATGATAATATATAAGTTCCATATATAATAACTAGGTTTTTTAGCGATCCAAAATTAGATAAGTGGAAGTGGAGATTGAATTCAAATTATTCCATGAATTTTTCATTTGAAAGGAATTTTCCTCATCATCTTCTCTAGTTAATAATGAATTATGGCCCTTAAATTAGGGGTAAAGATGCATTATATTTAAGACCATGGATTATTATTTTTTTATATGGAGATAGCGATAATTAAATGGATTTTGATATGGATTAGGAATTGTGGGCTTCCTTACAAACTTATCAATAAGGAGGTTTTGAATAATATCGACAACACTATAGGGGGGTTCATTTAGGGTGAACTAACTACTCTACAAAAAAGGTATGCTATGCAAAATAGAATACATGTTGTCATGGATATTTTAAAACCTTTATCATAGTTCATTCATATTAAATCTAAATCAAGAGAATATTTTTAGACTAGACACATGGCAAGAGATTGAAAAATTATAATGATGGAGAAAGAGATAAAAAATATTGGGCTTGCGACAAACTTAAATATAAATCAAAGAGATTATATCATAGTAGAAGCTAGGTCAAATCAAGGATTTTCCTCTACAAAAATAAATGAGAAATATCATTACATTGCTTAAATAAACCATTAGAAGAAAAATGATACAAGGTGTGATGAAGTACAATGCACAAGTTCAAATTTAGGAATTAAAGATGTGGAAAAAGATGAGGAGACAAATTGTAAAGTAAATGAGGTGAAGGAGATAAATATTAAGATATGTAAATCATTTTTATTTTTATCAAGTAGAATAAACTCCTCTTGTTGAAATAAAAATAAAAGTGGTAGAGAGTGTGTTAATTATAATTTAGAGTTTCAAGAGCAACATAATTAAGAAATGCATATGAAGCATATCCATGGAAATTTAGGATTTCTAAGTCAACATAAGAAAACAATTGCCATGGAGGATCATCTTTGTACTTTAGTATTTTGATGTAATAAAAAGAAGAAAGAGTTTATAAGGCTATTCCTTGCATTTTAGATTCTCTAGGACAACATAAATATTTTAGAGATAAGACTCATTATGAACAATATGAGAAAATAGAAGATATTGATCAAGATTAAAGTGTTTTTAGGAATGATTACGAGAGTTGGGGTGATGGCGGGAGCAGGAGCAAAAACGGGAGCAAGAGCGGGAACGGGAGTGGAAGCAAGTTCAGACGCAGGCGTAGGATCCAAGGTGGGCGTAGGATCAGGATCAGGATTGGGAACGTCGGGACCCAGGCCCGGGTCTGCAAGGCCCTCAGTGAGACCAGAGGAGGGTTCAGATGTTGAGCAGACTAGAGGTCAGGGCGGGGATGACATCTTGAGCCTAGGGACTCATCCCAACCTCGATGCAATTACAGGCCTAGGGAAAAAGCCTCCTAATCCTATGCAGGGTTCTGCCCCAGGAGGGCCCAAACCCTCCTACCAGCAGATCCTGGCTGGTGCCAGGGCCCAGCCTCGGGCCCTAGGCATAGGGCTTTTTCTTGAGGGCACACACATTTCCATTCAAAAGGATGTCTACTCTTCCTTTGTCTCTGGATCCTTTGCCTCCCTGGTTGGGAAGTTCCTAGGAGGATGAATGAACATGGAAACCATCCATAGATGGATGGCTTCCAAGTGGAATTTTTTTGGACATATTCAGTTGGTGGCCCTTACCAAGGTCTTTTTCATTATCAAACTAAATAACAATGATGACGTTGAAAAGATCATGTCTGGTGGGCCCTGTTTCCTGGGACATAAAAGTCTCTTCCTCAGGCGATATGGAGTTGACTTCCATCCCAGCACCCAAAGTATCAACTTTACCCTGATCTAGGTTTGGCTCCTCGAGCTTCCCTTTCACTTGTGGCACAAAGACATACTAAGGCTCATTGCTCAATCGATCGGTGAGCTGGTGGCCTTTGATCCTACTACCAAGGCAGGCTCTCGAATGGTCCATGCCAGATTTTGTGTCAATGCAAATCTAGAATCTAAACTCCCCTCTTTTGTGTCCATCTCCTCTAGGTCCTTCTTCTAGCGCCAAACCCTGATTTACAAAAACAAACCTACTTTCTACCCTCTCTACTGTACTCAAGGGCACCTTTCCTACCAATGCCCCATATCCAAGAAGGCTGATGCTTCTCTCCCTGCTAAACCCCCTTCTCGACCAGGCAGGGCCCTGATGGCAAGCCGGGATTCACACAAACACATTCACAGTAATTTCATTTAAATTTCATTAAAAATAGCAAAATACGGTTACAGTAGCCACTCCAGTATACCACTTCTCCCCCAATCCCGAACTTCACCACCCCTTTCCCATACAAATTTCCCCGTTTTAATGTGGTCTCGGCCTTCCCTGAAATTAATGCTCCCGCCCGAAGACCCCTTTCGAATTTCATCTTCCCTCCGTTGAAATTTTAAAATTTTCCTTTCCTTTTGTTTTCTCGCCATAAATGGCAACTGTCCGATCCGTCCAGAGCCTGCATTCATGGCTTTCCATACCCTGCACCCGCCGTTTTAATCTGACTGTCTTTAAGTACCGTTGTCTCCGCCATTAAGTCTTTCACCTGTAACTACGGTTTCTCCAGAAACAACATTCCCAGATAATTAAACTTGGTCGACATCTATATCTTTCTCCTCCGATTACGTGGCCCTCATCCTCAAGATCTATTACAAGCATGCCTCCACGTGTCAAATTTGACTCTATTCCCCAATGGTAGTGTTGCCTTTAAGGCACGTGGCAACCACGTGTCAATTTTCCCCTATCCGACCGTCCGCGTGTTTAATTCCGTTTGACTTTTCTTGGGCCGCGATATCGCGACATGTAGCGATATCGCGACATGTCGCGATATCGCTACCCAACTGACGTCCGCCCTCAGCTTTGAAACCACGTCGCGATATCGCGACGTCGCGATATCGCGACAAAAGTACGTCCTGCATTGTCTCTGCCTTTGACGTCGCGAAATCGCGACGTGTCACGAAATCGCGACGCGTCGCGATCTCGCGACTCCAACCCCCACTCCTTGCAACAGCTTCAACCCCCTTCGTAACTTAAGACTTGGCCAACCTAACTGTCGCGATATCGCGACGTCGCGATATCGCGACGAAACTTGCTCCGTCCACTTGGCCATCCTAACCTGTCGCGATATCGCGACGAAACTTGCTCCGTCCTTGCAACAGCAAATGAGGTCGCGATTTCGTGACCTCACACCAACTTTTGCCTTAGTCCCCTTATCAACTTCCTTTTCTGTCTTACGTCATCTCCTTCCCCGAAAAAGAACCAAATTGCTTCAAAAATCTCTAAAGAAAAATAAAAGATGCAAGATTGCTCATACTTTCACCGGATGCTCCTGCATCAGACACCCGGGGTAGATTAGAAGTGACCCTCACTTCTGTTTTGTTGGGGGAAGACCCAATCGGTCAACCTCCGCCTCCGATACCCAAGTTGCATCTTCAATAGGCCTGCCTTTCCACTTGATCAAATACTCAGTATACTGTTTATTCCTGGTGTTTTTGCCTTCACGAGTATCCAATACTTCTTCGGTTTCATCTGTGCTCGGAGTAGATGCTGGAATTTGCCATAACTCTGGACTTTGCATTTCTGTACCTTCTCCCTCATGGTATTCCACTAAATCTGAGATATTAAAAATTGGTGAAATATCAAGCCAAGTTGGCAATTCCACTTCATACGCATTTCCTGACTCTCGCTTTCCCAATATTCTGCATGGTCCAAACCTTTTCATTTTCAATTTATTATAAGTCTTGGCAGGAAATCTCTCTTTCCTGAGATGCACCATGACCTCATCTCCTACCTTGAACTCCTTGAACCGCCGCTTCTGGTCCGCCCTTGTCTTATATTGACTGTTCATTTTTGTAATTTGTCTTCTTACTTCCTCATGCAGACTTTTCATATGTTCTGCAAATTCTTCGGCTTCGGCACTACATTTTTCTCTTCTGTCCAACCTTCTTAGCTCAGACACATTCCTCGGGCTGTTTCCATATACTATCTGGAACGGAGATTTATTTGTGCTTTTATTAACTGAACTGTTATATGCAAACTCTGCCTGTGGTAAGACCAAATCCCATCCCTTGGGTTGATCCACTATCAAACACCGCAGTAAATTGCCCAGGCTTCTATTGACCACCTCCGTCTGCCCATCTGTCTGTGGATGGTATGCTGAACTGAATTTCAAGTCTGTCTTCAATTTCTTCCACAGAGTTCTCCAGAAATACCCAACAAACTTTGTATCTCTGTCTGAAACTATACTTCTCGGTAGACCGTGAAGTCGTACCACTTCCTTGAAGAACAACCCAGAGAATGTGAACTGCATCACTTGTCTTTTGGCAGGGAATAAAATGTGCCATTTTGGAGAACCGGTCCACCACCACAAATATTGAATCATTTCCTCTCTGTGTTCTCGGCAATCCAAGAACAAAATCCATGCTTATGTCCTCCCATGGTCTCTCAGGCACAGGTAATGGCTGGTACAGTCCTGTATTTTGTTTTACACCCTTTGCCATCTGGCATATTCTGCAGCTTTGCACAAACTTCCGTACATCTTGCCGAAGTTGTGGCCAGTAGTAATTTTCCTCAATCAAGGCAATGGTCTTATCCCTACCAAAATGCCCAGCCAATCCTCCGCTGTGCTTTTCTTTGATTAAATTCTCCCGCATGGAACTTCTGGGAATGCACAACTTACTACCCTTGAACAGCATCCCGTCTTGGATTAAGAAATCCAACCATTTTGTTCTATCCATGGTAAGAGGTATTGAGCAAGCCTTCCAGGCTTCTGCAAAATCCGGATCTGCAGGGTATAGACCCTTCAGTTCTTCAAACCCCACTACTTCCACTGTCAATCTGGTCAGCAGAGTCTGCCTTCTGCTTAAGGCATCTGCAACCCTGTTTGACTTCCCACTTCTGTGCTTTAGTACAAAGGTGTAACTTTGGAGGAACTCCACCCATTTCATGTGCCTTTGGTTCAGTTTTGTCTGACTGTTAATGTATTGCAAAGCCTGATGGTCAGTAAACAGTACAAACTCCTTTGGTAATAAATAATGTCTCCACTTTTTCAAGGCCTGAACTATAGCATAAAATTCTTGATCATAGACAGAATACTTTTTTCGGGCATCATTTAACTTTTCACTGAAATAAGCAACTGGCTTGCCTCCTTGACTCAGTACCGCCCCTATTGCACTGCCACTGGCATCACAGTCCACCTGAAATACCTTGTTGAAGTCTGGAAGTGCCAAAACAGGCTGCTCGATAACTTTTCTTTTTAATGTATCAAAGCTCCTTTCAGCTCCTGATGTCCATTTGAACTCCTTTTTATCTCCCCTCATTGTCTCTGTGAAAGGTGCACAAATACTGCTGAAGTTCTTTATGAACTTCCTATAAAAACTGGCCAGACCATGGAATGACCTCACTTCTGTTGTGCTCCTTGGAGTAGGCCATTCAATGATGGCTCTCACCTTTTCGGGGTCCATCTTCAGGCCTTCTGCTGAGATTACAAACCCCAAGTATACCAATTCTTTCTTGACAAAATTACACTTTTTCAAATTTATTAATAACTGTTCTTCTTGCAGCTTTTCAAAGACTCTCCTGATATGCATCAGGTGTTCCTCCAGGGTCCGGCTAAATATCAATATATCATCTAAATAGACAATAACAAACTTTCCCAAAAATTCTTTCAGTACTTCATTCATCAGCCGCATGAAGGTACTTGGTGCATTGGACAGTCCAAAGGGCATGACCAACCACTCAAACAGGCCTTCTCTTGTCTTGAAGGTTGTCTTCCATTCATCCCCCTCTCGGATACGGATCTGATGATAACCACTTTTCAGGTCAATCTTTGTGAAGTACTCAACTCCACTTAAACAGTCCATGATATCATCCATTCTTGGTAACGGGAATCTGTACTTAATAGTAATTTTGTTGATGGCCCGTGAATCTGTACACATCCTCCATTCTCCATCCTTCTTTGGCGCCAACACTGCAGGTACTGCGCATGGACTCAAACTTTCCCGAATTAATCCCTTTTCTAATAATTCTTGGACCTGTCTATTTAACTCCTCAGTCTCTACAGGTGTCATCCTGTGTGCAGCTTTATTTGGCAGGCTTGATCCTGGTACTAAATCTATATGATGGCTAATTTTTCTCACAGGGGGTAAGCCCTCAGGCACATTGTCAGACACAATGTCTGAAAATTCCTCCAGTAGATTTAGAACTTCTGTTGGGGTATCCCGGCATTCCTTCCCCCTAACTCTAGGGATTATTGCATAACATAAACGTTCATGCTTTAACCCGTTCAGAAACTCTCTCCCCTCAACTAAACAGAACTCGGAAATATTACATACCTTTTCATCTGTATCCTTCAAGGGCTTTAGTTTATGGCGTACACCATTCTTTGTCAATGAGTAGGTGTTGGCACGGCCATCATGTACTGCACTCCGGTCAAACTGCCAGGGTCTCCCCAGCAACATGTGGCAAACATCCATGGGTAAGATGTCACACAGGACCTCATCACAATAATTCCCAATGTTAAATTTAACAGAACACTGCTCGTTGACCAAAGCTCCGTGGTCCTTTTGTAACCATGCGACCCGGTATGGGTGTGGGTGTTTCCTCCTTTCTAACCGTAACTTTGTAACCATTTCCTCAGAAACCAGGTTGTCCGTGCTACCATTATCAATAATGATATTGCAAACCTTGCCCGCACATTTACATCTAGTGCGGAATAAACTTCTCCTCTGGTCTGTGTCCTTCTCCTCGTTCAACAGGACTCTTCTTACAACCATTGTTTCTCCTCTCTCCGCTTCTTCGGAATGCTCAGATTCAACATCCTCCTCTACCACAACAGCTCTGGTCGGGCCCTCAGGCCTCTTGTTTGTTCTTTCTCGGTGTTGTGGACATTCAAATGCCCTGTGTCCTTCTTCACCACAGTGGAAACATGTTCCACGAAATACTCCCCTTCCAAACCCTCGTCCAGATCCACCCCGTCCTCTTGGGTAGCTGTTTTGATCTCGGGGCTGATAAACATCTTCTTCTTTTTGGTCCTGGTTACTACTGGCTTCACCAGTCTTCTTCGGATCCTTGTACTTTTCTCCACTGGTCCTCCCACCAGTCCTTCCACCTCGGCCTCTTCCTCTTTGCTTGCCTTCAAACCGCCTGTTTAGCTTTTCTTCTACCTTCAAGGCAAATTGATAAGCATCCTCAATGGTGTTTACTCGAACCAGGCTCAGTTCTTCCTGGATACCAAGCCTCAGCCCATTAATGTAACGGGCTACTTTCTCCTTATTTGCCTCTAAATGCCCTGTTCTAATAGAAATTTTGTAAAATTCTTCAGTGTACTCTTGGACAGTTTTGTTTGTCTGTCTCAAGCTCTGCATCTTCCTTAGCAGATCCAACTCGTAATCTGTCGGGATGAACTGTCTTTTAATCTTCTCCACCATTCTATCCCATCTTGTTATTCTCTCTTTCCCTCTTCTGTTTCTCTCCAACTGCATTCCCTTCCACCAAATGCTGGCATGACCCTTTAACTTGGTCTTAGCAAATCTGACCCGGTTAGGGTCTTCAATCTCCTCATACTCGAAATATTCCTCTAAATCATTTATCCAGTCAATCACTTCTTCTGGATTTAGATTTCCCGAGTAGGTAGATACCTCCATTTTTGGCTGTTTTCCAATCTGAGAGATGGCCTTATACAACCGGGCCTGAGCTGGATCCACAGCTTCTGCCTCTTCCTCAGACTGTTCTTCCTCTTCAACTTCATCTTCACTTTCCTCTTCCCCTCCGGGTTCGCGCCTTCTGCGTAACTCTACTTGCAAGGCTTGAACTTGTCTTTGCAAGGCCCGAAAGTCTTCGACCGGCACCACATTTCCTGCTCCGCCACGGTTCCTTCGTGGAGGCATGATATTTTCTCTGTATTATATATATATATATTTTTTTAGAATTCTTCCACAGATCCTGGTGCAACTGCCTCTCTCCGGCGATCTGTTACACGCTCAGGAGCTCCCGCTCTGATACCACTTGATGGCAAGCCGGGATTCACACAAACACATTCACAGTAATTTCATTAAAATTTCATTAAAAATAGCAAAATACGGTTACAGTAGCCACTCCAGTATACCACTTCTCCCCCAATCCCGAACTTCACCACCCCTTTCCCATACAAATTTCCCCGTTTTAATGTGGTCTCGGCCTTCCCTGAAATTAATGCTCCCGCCCGAAGACCCCTTTCGAATTTCATCTTCCCTCCGTTGAAATTTTAAAATTTTCCTTTCCTTTTGTTTTCTGCCATTAATGGCAACTGTCCGATCCGTCCAGAGCCTGCATTCATGGCTTTCCATACCCTGCACCCGCCGTTTTAATCTGACTGTCTTTAAGTACCGTTGTCTCCGCCATTAAGTCTTTCACCTGTAACTACGGTTTCTCCAGAAACAACATTCCCAGATAATTAAACTTGGTCGACATCTATATCTTTCTCCTCCGATTACGTGGCCCTCATCCTCAAGATCTGTTACAAGCATGCCTCCACGTGTCAAATTTGACTCTATTCCCCAATGGTAGTGTTGCCTTTAAGGCACGTGGCAACCACGTGTCAATTTTCCCCTGTCCGGCCGTCCGCATGTTTAATTCCGTTTGACTTTTCTTGGGCCGCGATATCGCGACATGTAGCGATATCGCGACATGTCGCGATATCGCTACCCAACTGACGTCCGCCCTCAGCTTTGAAACCACGTCGCGATATCGCGACGTCGCGATATCGCGACAAAAGTACGTCTCTGCATTGTCTCTGCCTTTGACGTCGCGAAATCACGACGTGTCACGAAATCGCGACGCGTCGCGATCTCGCGACTCCAACCCCCACTCCTTGCAACAGCTTCAACCCCCTTCGTAACTTCCAACCTAACCTGTCGCGATATCGCGACGTCGCGATATCGCGACGAAACTTGCTCCGTCCACTTGGCCATCCTAACCTGTCGCGATATCGCGACGTCGCGATATCGCGACGAAACTTGCCCCGTCCATGCAACAGCAAATGAGGTCGCGATTTCGCGACCTCACACCAACTTTTGCCTTAGTCCCCTTATCAACTTCCTTTTCTGTCTTACGACATCTCCTTCCCCGGAAAAGAACCAAATTGCTTCAAAAATACCAGATTTTTTTTAAAGAAAAATAAAAGATGCAAGATTGCTCATACTTTCACCGGATGCTCCTGCATCAGGCCCCTTCCTGTGGGCCCCCCCATGACGGCCATAGATCCCAGGCTTGGAACAACAAGGAGGTTCCCCCTTCTATCCCAAAGAAATCCCAAGAGGGCCCTTACCTAACATATGGTCCTCCCCAAGTTCGCCCTTCCCTCGAACCTCTCCCTGGTTGCCCTCCTAAGGCCTTGATCCTAGGCTCCCCTACCTCGCCCGGTGTGGATCCCTCCCCACTCCCTGTAGGCCTTCGCTTGTGCCCCCTCTCAGCCCTACGAGTTTCTTGGGCTCTCTCCCCCATTGGATCCCACCTTCCCTTCCTCCTCATTGGATTCCAAAGTTTCCTTCTCCCCCCCTCCTCGCTATCCCCATATTGATCCTCTCCTGCCCCTCTTGGTGTTCCTTGTTGGCCTCCCCCCTTTAGAGTGTAGCTCTGAGAGGTCCGACGATGAGGTTGAGGGAAATTCTAAATCGCCTGATGAAATTAGCCCTAATATGACCCAAAGTAGGACCTTCACTATAGAATTTGGCAACAAACTCAAGAGAGGTCATCCCACCTTGGGCGATCAACGATCGAGGATCACTAAAGAAGACATAGCCAAAGGCTCACAGGTAACCCTCTCTGACATAGCCATGAGCTTCTCCAAAGTAGATGCCCTATGATCCAAACCCCCCGCTTAGCTTGAGAAGGGGGGAAAGCAACTCCCCAAGGGTATCAAATGAAGCTCATCACCTAGAATATCAAGGGGCTCAATGGTGCCCCCAAAAAAAGGATCCTTGACCAACTCTGCAAGGATCATCGCTCGTCCTTCCTCCTCCTCCAGGAGACAAAAATAGATGAAGCAACCACTCAGAGGGTCACCCAAGATATTTGGAAATATTGTGAGTCACTGTCTACCCCTACGGCTAGCACAGTGTTGTGCATGTGGGATCCTCGATATTTTGAGGGGAGACTCATTTCATCTTCCCCCAGAATAATCAACATTCTGGTCCATTGTGTGAATTCAAGGAATTTATGGATCTTGTCTAACGTCTATGCTCCCAAAATCCTGATTGAGAAATTTTCCTTATGGAAGGAAATCAACACGATGAGAGGCCTTTGCCCCCCTTCCCTAGATCCTAGCAAGGGACTTCAACAACCTCATTTTCATTTATGACAAAATTAGGGGTTTAGCGGCTCCGTCCAAAAGCATGGAAGACTTTGGGGCCTTCACCGACCTCAATGAGCTCATGGACGTTAACCTAAAATGAACTAGGTTCACCTGGTCAAACAAAAGAGCAAGAGTAAGCCATATCTAGGTCAGGCTGGACAAAGTATTTTTTTCTAAGGAATCCATTCCCCTATTTGATGATGCAACCTTGCTGGCTCTCCCCAAAATTGGGTCTGACCATAGCCCCCTCCTCCTTGAAACTGACCATCACTCTTCCCTCAAGTGGCCCTTTCAATTCGAGTCCATGTGGCTACACCACCCCAACTTTAGGGACCAGGTTGGTTGTTGGTGGGCTCCCCTAGTCCCTGGGTGCCCTACCGAGGAAGTCTACCATAAACTAAGATGTATCAAAGAATAGCTCAAGGTATGGAACAGAGAGGTGTTTGGCAACATCTTCAAAAATAAAGCAATAATTAAGAAAAAATTCGAATACCTTGAGCTTAGGTTCCAGGAAGGCTCCCAAGATCCGAGGATCAGGGAAGAGGAACGTTCAATCCTCAGTGAGTACCACAACATCCTGGCCAGAGAAGAAACATTTTGGAGGCAAAAATTGAGAGCCCTATGGATCCAAGATGGTGATGCTAATACCAAGTTTTTTCACATGTTGACCCTAAGAAACAGGGGCTCCAATAGAATTTTTGAGTTGGTGGGCAACGATGGTAGAATAATCAAGGATGAAGAAGACATTTAGACTGAAGCCATCAACTTCTTCTAGGAGCTCCTTGGCGATAATTCCTGGATGTCCCTAGAAGTAATAGACTCCCTGCTAGAGCATATCCCAAATTTCATCTCAGCACTGGTGAACGAGATGCTCCTACAGCCCCTTTCTGACTCTAAAATCCATGCTGCTACATTTTCCATGAAGGCCAAGGTGGCCCCGAGCCTGGACGGGTTTCCTCCTAGTTCTTCCAATCCTTTTGGGACCTTTTTGGCCAAGAAGTGTGCACAGCCATCCGGGACCTCCAGTCCGCCAGCTCCATCCCTAGAGGTATAAAATCCACCTTCATTGCTCTGATCCCCAAGTATCAAGCAGCCAGATACCTCTCTAAATTTTATCCCATTAGCTTGTGTAATGTATTATACAAAATCCTGACCAAATCCATGGCCTCCCACCTTAAGTATATCCTTCCCCTGATCATTACCACCTACCAGGGGAGCTCAATCAAAGGCAGACTTATCACAAATGAAGTTATCATCATGCACAAGGCCATCCAATCAACCCTCATATCCAAAAAGGTCTCCTTTCTACTCAAAATAGATATGAAAAAGGCCTTCGATAGAGTTGACTTGGATTTCATTTCCAAGGTCCTTCTCAAGTTTGGGTTCTACCACTCCTGGGTCAGCCTCATCAAATATTGTGTTTCCTCCCCTTGGTTCTCTATCCTCATTAATATATCCCCCATCGGGTTCTTCTCTAGTTCCAAAGGCCTTCACCAAGGTGACCCCCTGTACTTGATCCTCTTCATCATCCTGGCTGAGGCCCTGGGACACACCATTTTGAGTGTTGTCTCCCATGGACTTATCTCAAGAATTAGGCCTGCACCGAGCCTACCCCCTGTGTCCCATTAGTAGTTCGTGGATGACACCATCCTTGCTACTTTAGCTTTGATCCCTCAAGCCAAGACCATCAAGCACATCTTGACCCTGTATGAGGAGGTGGTCAGGCAGAAAATAAATCTCCAAAAAAGTAAAATTTTCTTTATCCTTACCCCCCGGTTAGGCAAATTATAATTGAGTGGATTCTTGGTTGTACCCCTGATTCCCTCCCCTCCTCTTACCTTGGGCTCCCCCTATTTACAGGAGCTTCCTCCAAGACCCTTTGGAGCAGGATGATTGATCGGATCCAAAGGAAGTTGGCCTCCTAGAAAGGCCACCTCCTCTCACAGGTAGGTAGAGCCACCCTCCTGTCGGTGGTTCTTCAAAGCATTTCGGTCTACTTCATGTCGGTCTTCAGAATCCTGGCCTCCATTACAATACACATCAAGAAAATCTAGAAATCCTTTCTATGGTCGGGCATTAAAGATAAGAAGAGGATTCCCTTGGTTTCCTGGCCCCTAGTGTACCGCCCCAAAGGCAAAGGAGGGATTGGGCTCAAGCGAGTGACCCCCATGAATAAGGCCCTCTTGTCCAAGCATGCCTAGAAGGTGTTCACCAATGCCCCTAATGAATGGGTCAGTATCATGCATAGGAAATACATCCACCATCACCCCTTCCTCAGTGACTTCCAACCCAGAGATGGATCAACCTTCTAGAAATCCTTGATCTCCATTAAATACATCATTTGAAAGGGGAACAGATGGATCCTTGGGGACAAAACCAAGATTGACTTCTAGGAAGATAGGTGAATCCAAGATGAGGCCCTGATTACTAACAGTGACCTCCTCATCCTCAAATCATGCCTGGTGGGCAGAGGGCCCAAAGTGTTAGATTATCTCACCCAGAACCAAGGACGGATAACATGGAAGCCCATCCTGAACCCTAGGCATCCGCTTCAATCTTCCAAGCTCCAACGTCTCCTCGAGGTGATAGTTATCCCATATTTTGGATGGAACAACAGATGCATCTGGCACAGCACCCCCAATGGCATCTTCTCTGTCAAATTTGTCTACAAATTCCAAAGAGTCCCTGATGAGGCTCCATTCCCAGTCAAATAGGTATGGGCCAATAATTTTATCCTCAAAATTAGCCACTTCATTTGGACAACCATCCAAAATAATATCCTAACTATCAAGAACATGATTAGGAGGGGCTTTTAGATCTCGAACAGATGCTTCCTTTGTTGTGCTTCCTAGGAGTCTACTAATCACCTCTTACTTAGATGCCCCTTCTCTTATGAATCCCTGGGACTCATCCTATCCCAATTTTATATCCAGTGGGTGGCCCCCAATTCCATCTCTAACCTCCTGTATCAGTGGACCAATCCCTTCGCCCACCCCTTCATCTACTTCCTATGGGGATCTTGCCTCCCTCATATTCTCTGGAAACTCTAGATTGAGTGCAACAATAGAGCCTTCTCCTCTCCAACCTACTCTCCCCAATGGATGGCGGCCAAGGTGGTTTCCTTCACACCCGACAACTCTTGCTCCCTCCCCTTGAGTGAGGCACCCTGAAGGCTGGTCGAGTCCACTCTCCTCTCCTCCATCAGATTCTAGCTTCCCACCCTTAGTCCCACTCCCACCCCCTCCTATAATTCGATGACAAGGTGTACTACCCCCCTCTTGTATGGGTTAAACTTAACTTTGATGGAGCTTCTAAAGGAAACCCCAACCCCTCTAGAGTGGGCGGGGTCATCCGAGATAGTCACGGGACCCTGATCTTGGTGAACGCAAAACCGATTGGCATTCAGACCAATAACTTCATCGAAACAATAGCTCTCCTCCATGGGCTAATAGCCCTCAAGGAGACCTCCCCAAAAATCATCATCGAGGGTTATTTTTTGGTCATCATCAAGGTTGCCCATAGCTTGGGAAATAGCTCATGATGTATCCAAAACACCATTCGAGAAGTTCTCACCATCCTCCAAGGATTCACTCATCACTCCTTTCATCATGTGTATAGAGAAGGTAACATGACAGTTGATTTCATGGCCAATCAAGCCACCACAACAGAAGATCTCACTACCTAGACCATGAATTTCCTTGATGCTCTAGTCTAATTATTATCTTAAGATAATTCAAGCGCTGATGAGAGTACATGAACTTAGATCACCTTGATTTAGGGCCCTAAAGGTATGATGTCATGCCCTCCCCACATGGATAGGGGATACTCATTCCCACTCTACCTTGATGATTGGACCCAGTGACCCTCTCGCTTGAAGGCTGGCCAATCTGATCAAGTGCTATCACGTCTCACCAAGTGCTCCCTGCTTTAGAGGCTAGGTCAAATTTTTAGCTTCTCCTAATTTGGATAACCATAGCCTTGTTGGCATACCTGGAAAGCGCAAGTTGGAGTGCACGGATTCTTATTTTGAGTTTCTCACCTCAGGCGTCGCTTCAATGGATCTTCATGCTAAGTCTTACCGCACAAGATTTTCTCCTGAGAGATTTCCCCAAACTACTTCCCCATCAATATTATGCCAATTGGAGCACTGTCATTGGCTCCCCTTCCCTGCCCCACGTGGCTGCCGCCAGCCTCACCTCCTCAGCTCCTCTTAGCTTGTGTCGTCCCCTTCCCTAAGTGCCCCTTCCTGATACCTATGACCCTTCCCCTCCTTGGTGCCTCCCTGCAAGCTTTTAACCTAGCCATGTTTAGAGGCCACTCGCATTCCTATGTGTTTTACCCTTCCCTTGTCCTCGAGAGTCTCCCCTCTTAGTTCAGGCTGACTCTAGTTCCCCTATCCCTAGCCTTCCTATTTGCCTTCCATGGCTGCCAAGGCAATTTTCCTCGAGCCCTCCACTCTTGACCTGAGTGAGTCTACCAAGATCTTTTCTGACACTAAGAACTACACTCCCTTCTTCAGTAAGTTTATAGGGGTACATGAAGAAATCACGTAGGGATTTCTAGATTCCTAGAATGATAGGGAGGTCAAAGTGAAAGGGCTTCACTTCAAGGTGTCCAAGGATTTGTTGACTAAAGTTACGGGCCTACACTACGAGGAGAAAGGAATATTTATTTAGGGGGACAAGCACAACTAGGAGGAGGAGCTCTCTCGATTCTTGGAATAGCAATGGGACAAGGCCAACCTCTTTCGATCTGACCTCCCAGCCCCCTTTGATGAGGCCATCATCTTAGTGATGCAATATATAACTTGTGATGACCCAAATCAGTGCCTCTATAGCTTTCACCTCAATTTCTATAATCACCTTCGTGGAGCCACACTGGTAAGCACCCCCTAGTTTCTCTTTTATTTCTTGAGCCTCACCATTGACTAGGCTCATAGGAATCATTCTCGGTGCTCCCATTAAGGGCTCATGGATGTTCTGTATAGACACGCCCTAGAAAACTAGCCCCAACTACATCACATCCCTCCCCTGTCCATCATTCATCCCCTAAAGAGGCTGGTTCCCCTGTTGCTTCCCCTATAGCATCCAAATCTAAGGAGACCCCATCCCCTAATGCCTCCCCTTCCCCAAAACTATGCAGACCCACCCAAAAATGTAGAACCCCGACTCAGGCCCCAAGCGGGGCCCCTTCTCCTGGTGCAAGTTTGATCCACAAGGGCCCGACCTTCGAAAGTAGCAGGGCTACTGGAAGCTCCAAGAAGGCCAAGGTGGAGGCCCTAGAAGCCACCGAAGTTAGCTCTAACTCTAGAAGTGAGTTACAAAACTTTTTGACCAAAGCCCTCCTAGACATCACAATCAGCTCCCTGACCGCTTATGCAAAAGCGACTTCCATATTGGCCAATGCCCTATATAAACTCCATCGCATGTTGGGTGACGACCCTGATAGGGAGGGGAACTAATCTTCTAGGTTAGGGCCCTCGTTCAGGTCAGGCCTAGCTGCAGGGCAATCTGGAGCAGTGGCGGCCAATAATTTTTTGGATTAACTACTGGTCAATTTTGAGGTTTCTTCTTGTTTGGTGGCCTCAGGCCAAATTTTGTCTTACTGGAAACATCATTGGATGGACTATTTGTAGGCACCGGGGCCCCTGGGTCTCGGCTTGGTCCCCAAGGGCACAACATCGGTCTACTCTAACATTAGAATATAGCTACGACTACTTATGTACCTAAGGTTTTGGGACCCTTTAAAAAAAAACCCACTGTAAATATTATTGTTACTTATAAAAAAAAAGTGTTTGTAGGAATGGAAAAAGGAGAGGAAGGTTGTTAAAAAAGAAAATGTAGAAAAGTAAACTCAAAGAGATATCAATATTGGATTCCAAAAACAAATATTATAGCCATCAACAAGAAGTGGGTCTAAGCCCACTAATAAAAATAAAAAGTGATGATGAAAATGGTATTGTGGAATATTAAATATATGAATAAGACCCTTAAGAAAATTTATAAAATAATTAATAGATTATTAAGTCCTGGGTTTATTTTAATACAAGAAATAAAACTAATTAGTGAGGAAAATAAAGACTATTTTAAAAGGAATTGAAATATGGGGGATTGTTTGGCATTTTATTCTATAGGAATTTCTAATAGTATTGTTGCAATATGGGATAAGTGCAAATGGTATGAACAATTATTAGAACAAAACGTAATTTGATTACTAGACTATATTATGGGAAAGAGGAAACATCAAAGTTGGGTTTATAATTGTATATGATCCAACTATAGTTACTTCTCATGAAATATTAGCATTTTTTTACCAAACATAGTGATGGTTTATAATTGTGATCTATGGATTATTTGGGGTGACTTCAAAATAATTCACTCTTTTGGAAAAGAAGGGTGGTACTCTTGGATGGTCTATATCAATGAAATACCTTTTTCTATTTGTCAATTCAAATGGTATTTGGAATGCTATTCCTTCAATTTTTAATATACAAGGGATAATGAACGCATTGGAAAAACTCATATAGAGGAAATATTGGATAGATTTTTTTTATCCAATACATAGTTGTAAATAGAGTATACAATCTCTTTAGATATTTTATTGCAAGTAAGATTATGTCACAAATCCATTCTTATGACTTATGATTTACTGGATAGTGATCATCCAAATCTATTTTACTTCTAGTCTATATGTCTCCAAGACCTTCATTTCCTCTAGATGTTAATGTCATGGTGGTGTAGACGCCAAAAATATGTCATTTGGAAATTAATATCTTGAAATCCTAATTTCTCTCTCTAATTTCATAAATTCATCAAAAATCTCTAATTTTCCTTCTAATTCCTCTAAAATTCCTAACTTCTCTCTCAATTCCCTCAAAATTCTTCAAATTCATTCTTAATTGTTTCCCAATTCCTCCCAAATCCCTTGAGTCCCCTCAATTTTCTCCTAATATCTTCTTGATTATCTCTCATCCTCTTTATTTCCCTTTAATTTCTTTCTAATTTCCTCTAAAAGTTCTCTAATATTTCCTAATTCCCCTCCATCTCTCCTAATTTTCTCTAGTTCTTATTTATCTTTTCTAATTTCCCTTAATTTATTCTAATTTCCCTCTAAATCCCTTTTAATCCTATAAATCTCCCCTAATCTTCTCTAATCCCTCCTAATCCCTCTTAACTCCCTCTAAACTTCCTTCTACTCCTTTCTTAATTTATTTATTATTCCCTAACCCCTCCAATTTCCTCCCCACCCTCCTTTTAATTTCTCCCCCCATCCTAATTCTCCAAAAATCTTTACATTTGTTTCATAATTCCTTGATTTTCATTAATTTCTTCTAAACTCTCCTAAATCTCTCCTCAATCCTCTTAATTATTTTCTAATCCTCCTCTCTCCTCATAAATACCTCTTCCCTCCCCTAATCTCCCTTAAATTTTGCATAATCTTGTCCAGCCTCCCATATCCCTAATTAAAACCCTAATTAATATTTAGCCCCTCTAATTATGCCCTAATACTAATCCCAAATCTCAAAAGAGGTGCACAATAAATCCACATCCCATCCCTAGAAATCCTAAAAAATTTCAAATTCTGTAAAATTATCCATATTTTCCATTTATCCTAATGACACCCCCTCATGAAGAAACTAATCCCTTTTAACAATTTCCTAAGCCAAGGCATTTAATTCATAAAATCCCAATTCAAATCCTAATAATTCCAAAATTTCCCCCTAATCCCTAGGAAATCCCATGAAAATTACCCTTGCATATTTCCCTCCTCTTTTGGTGAATTAAAAATTCACTTAAAATCTAAAAGTCAACTCCTCATGTCCTATCACCCTTCCACCTCACATTTTTGAGGATTTAAAAAACCCCTTGCTCTTCATCCAAGGTGCACATAAAAGGAATTTTAAATTCCTTTTGCTTCCCCCAAGGACTCTCCACCCAAGACAATTTATGGAGGAGGATGCACAATCCTCCACATGATATTTTTTAGATTTTTCCACCCACCTACCCATGCCACATGGGTGCCACCTAGTTACCAAGTCACTTCCATGTCATCCCTCTCCCCTTGGTTAAACTGGTATTAATCCCTCCCACTCCTTTCCTCATTTCAAGAACACTTCGTATGACAAGCCAAAATGCTATCAAAATCTCTCTAGAATCTTAGTGCATTTTGAACTTATTTATAAGTTTCTATCTAATGCACTAGTTTATCTTTTTGTTGTTGCATTTTGTTAGTAAAATGGGTGCTACTAACCATTTTCTTGTGGCTTGTGTGTAGATATTTGTAGTTATCTAAGGCTTCGGGTGGTCAACGAGATTCAAAAACCCACCCAACATACGATTGTGATCAATAAAAAGCATTGTGAAGGCATCTTGGGGTTCATTATACAATCTTTCTAAGAATAGAGTCCTCCACTTTGGAGACTCCATTGTAAAAATCACAAGAGGGTTCTTTGTAACAAAGAGTGTTCAATAATATCATAGGGTTGATTCAAGGTATCATAAGGGGATAAAATGAACCTCCAAGAAGGGAGGTCACACTGTCTAAGTCATGCTACCAACCCAAATAGATTTTGCTTCACACTTGATCAGGATTGGATAAAAATGATAGCTATGAATCAACTAATTATTAAGCCCCATGGTCAAAGGGTGTTTAACCTAAATATTATCCCGAGCTAGTCCCAAGGGTAACCAATTTTCTGGTGATGAAGTCTAGGAATCTTATGTACTAAATAGGGTATCTAAGGGTAATCGATGGTTATGGATGAAGTCCAACTCACCAATTGGTTTTCCTCGTAAAATATATTACATAAAATAATGTGCAAGTGTGTGAGGTTTTTCTTTGTTGTGTTTTTTATTTTTTTAAATAAATAAGAGTATTGTTTTAGTAGTTTTAGGGTTGTGGGTGGTAGTTTTGTGTATCATCAAGGCTGGCATTTATATAGCCAAAAATGCAACCATGGAAAGCAAGGAATTAGTTTTCCTAAAATTAAAAATATTAACCATGATTACCATTTTGTAGACAGAAAAAAAACCATGAAATGAGAAAAATGAAATATGATATATGATATTTCAAATAGTCATTTTTGAGTACAATAGAACCCTCTTAGGGTGTTTACAAAAGGTGTGTCCAAAGAATGGAATGACCTATCTTACAAAACAACTATTATGGTGCAATCCTTTTCCTATGCCACAATCATATGTTGGTGGGTTTTTTAGTGACCACCATTGATTGAGTAAAGCATCCCAATGCCTACACACATGCAAACAAAAATGGGTTAGTAGCACCTACTAATACATTGAACAAACTAAGAAAAGAAAACAACAAATTGAAATGTAAGCATGCATACTTTGATCTAGAGAAATTTTGGTAGCATCTGGGTATAGGTCAACATGTGTTCTTGAAATGAGAGAAAAAGGAGGGGGATTTATAGAATTTTAGCCAAGGGGAGGGGGGATGACATGGAAGTGACTTGGCGGCTAGGTGGTGTCTAGATGGCAAGGGTAGGTAAGTGGAAAAAATTGGAAAATCTCATGTGGAGGATTTTGCATCCTCCTCCATAAATTATCTTGGATGGAGAGTCCTTGGGGGAAGCAAAAGGAATTTAAAATTCCTTTTATGTGCACCTTGGATGAAGAGCAAGGGATTTTTAAATTATCAAAAATGTGAGGTGGAAGGGGGATGTACATGTAGGATTAAATGAATTTAATTATGTAGAGGTTTATTTCATTTTTAATTGAATTTTTAATTCATTTTAAAATTAAGGAAAAAGAGGTAGGAGGGTTTATACATTGAATAATGGGAGTTTCTAGGGGATTTCATGGGGATTGGTGGTATATTTAGAATTATCAAGATTTATCTTGGGATTTTGTTTATTAAATTCTTTTCCTTGGGGACTTGCCAAAAGGTATTAACAATGGTATTAAGTACTTAATGAGGGGGAGTATTTAGGCTAAGTGGGAATTATGGGGAATTTTAAGGATTTTTAAGTTGTTTAGAATTTGTAGGGATGGGATGTGGATTTATTGTGTACTTTTTTTAGAATTTGGGAAGGGTATTAGGAAGTGATTAATAGTATTAATCAAAGTTTAAATTAGGAAAATGAGGGCTAAGTAGGGTTATGGAAATTTTGAGGGGGATTAGAGAGAGGAAAGAGAAATTTATGGGGATTGGGGAGGATTTAAAAAACTCTTTTTCAGATTTTGATGAGAATTATAGGAATAATTAGTATTTTAAGGACTTTAGAGGATGGTTTAGGGTATTTTGATTAAGATTTAGGATTTTTAGAAAAATTAAAGAAGTTCAGAGTTTTAGGGATTTTGGGGAATTAAATAGAAAAATGAGAACTTTAAGAATTTTAGGAGAATTTATGGAAATTAGAGGAGGAATTGGAGAGTTAATTACAATTTAACTAAAATGATTTTAGGGCTTTACAAAATGACACATTTTAGGTTTCTACACTTGCAAGTTACCAAATAATATAATACTTCCAACAAATCTTCTTAAGTATTTATTATTCTTGCAAAGGTATTAGGGAGAGCTTTGTCAAAGGAAAAAGTAGAAGAAAAATCCAAATATATCTAGGTTGCAACAAATGGTACATTTGTAACTCATCTTCAATTTTTTAATGATACTATGTCATCCCTTAGTCAATGAGGCCATGGAGTCAAAATCAATAATATCATGTTATGAGAAGACTATTGGATAGTTCCTAAATACTACCAAATCTAGGATTTTCATCAACACTCTCATATATTACAATGTATTATTTTGGATATTTTAGGATTTAAAATTGAAAAATTTTCATTAACCTACTTGGGTATTCCTTTGTCTCATAAGGAAATAACAAGGAGCTTTGTAGCTCATGTTTGGATAGCACAAAAAAAATAAGATTCAAATATAGTTTCTTTGAAAAGGATATGAGTGAAAGTTTATGTTTTCTCTTTGTAAGTGGGATAAGGTTTGCAAAGGAAAGAATATTGGAGGGAAAATATTGTAAAATTATAGAATTATGAGTTTAGCCTTAGCTAAAAAACTTGGCTAGATATTATTCAAAGATCAAGGAAAGAGTTGGGCAAAAGTATTACTAAAAATATATATAGATTTCTTATGATGTAATTAAATTATTTAGGAAATGAACCCCACCTAAATTATCACAAAAATAAAATTTCATATTAGATAGTTTGTAATTGAGCAAGAGATATATTAGATGGTCAATCAATGAGGGGGATTATACAAATATTGTTTTTGATGCTTGGTAAAAGCCTAATCATATTATCTATGATTTAAAATGGTAATCATTGCCTTAGGCATGTCTAGCTTGTAAGGGTCCAAAGGTCAAAGATTATATTAATGTGAGAAATAACTCTAGATTATGTATTTATATTAGTAATTTGGTTAAAGGAGATAAACTCAAAAAAATGATAGATAATATTCAAAAGGTACTTCAAGAGTTTTATTTGCTTATTTTTGCACCAAAGAATGAGTTGATTTGGAATGTATCAAAAAATTGGGGATACCCAGTCAAGTTGGGATATGAGGGTTTACACTAATAAAAATTTCCTACTTCCAAATATTTTGCTTAGAATAATATTTGGTCACTAGAGGCTCTCCCCAAGGTATACATATACCTTTTATTAGTAGTCAAATATAAGGTTCTAATAGGAGAGTATCTATAAAGAAGAGGATATTATAGACCTTTAAAATATGCTTTATGTGAGAAAGATTTAGTAACATTATACCCTTTACTTCTTCTTTTTTCCATTACTTATACCATTTGGTGTTGATTTTCTAAAAATATGATAATATATCGTGTAGCTCCATCAACATTGTAAGAGTTGATGAAATGTTCAATTAATTATCTCAAATATAAAAAACTATGTAATTTATGGAGGATTGGTCTTGCCAAAATTTGTTGGAATTTATGGTTTGAAAGAAATAATAGAATATTTAAAAATAAATCTCAAAATCATGCCTAAGTTTGGAATAATATTGTTACCCCCATGACAGAATGTTTATAGATATGGTACTCATGATGAGAAGTCTCAAGTGTAAAAAAAGAGGTGCTAGCAACTTGGTTTCAAAAATTGAATATATATGGAAAGGTCATCTATAATAGATGCCTAAAAAGAAAGAATTTGCTTTGATATATGGTAAAACAGAAATCTCTAGAAATTGGGTTTATCAAAACTATTTTTGATGGGAAGCATAAAGAAAATATGGGAAATGCTAGTGGAGGTGGTGTTGTTGGAGATTATTATATTATTTGAAGCATGCTAATGTATCTCAACACAACGAAATAATTTAATATTCCAATAGGTGTTTTTTAAATAATGAAGGGCAAATTCTCCTCACTTGCTCAAAATCATATGGAACCCCAATCATCAACTATGTAGAGCATACATCACTTCTTATAGGGATTAAAATTTTAATTGAAAAAGGATGGAAATATATTTAAATTGAAGGGGATTCACAAATTATCATTAATATTATCAATAAAAAAGGATATGAGGATTGGATAGAAAATATTATTATTATTGGTGTTCACCAACTATTGTTAGAGGTAATCTCCTGGAAATGAGATCATATTAATAGGGAAGGAAATCAAATATCATATAATGCACTAGAATGGAGTGTTGATGCATCAAAATAAATAGATATGGACAATGCTATAGAGACGATATAGATGGATCATATGGTAATTTGATTATAACAATGATGAAAACTTAAGTATGCCAATAGGATCAAACCTTCATGTATGTAAATCTCACAGAATTAATTCTTTTGAACTCTCTTTTTACTAGTAGTTTTTTTAACTTATGACATATTCCCATTGGTTGTTGTGTAGTCCACATATGATGTTGCTAGTTGTTCCAAAGTATCTTCCTAGTAGACACTTCATATTTGTATTTTTGGCTAGTTTTTTTATGATTCATGAATCGTTTCTAGATATTTCACAATGCATAAATTTTAAACAACCATTTCATATCCCTTTTCTTCCACCAACCATTATGCATTTCTAATTGGATAAGTGCCTAATAAATAAAACTTCTAGTTAAGAAATTATGCATATAAATATGTAAGACCCATTCATAACAAGGGTTGGAGAATATATGTAAATTTAATTTACTTCTCTAATAACATTATGTTCTTAAAAAAAGTAAACTCTTACCTTTTTTCCATAAACATGTGATCATTTAGGACTAGTTCTCCTCATTGTTTTCTCTTCCTCTTATTAGGATTGAGAGCAAGGGTCCACACTATTGGAACAATAGAAGGATTTATTCATTGTTGCATTTATGTGATCTGCTGTTATAATCATGAATTAATGTTTCAATATAATATATATATAGTTATTTTATTATTGTATTAGTCTTTAATGAATCGCCATTAATTTTCCTAGGATAATTGTTATGCAACTACTTAGATTTATTTCAAGAAATAGTATTTATAGATGTGTTTTTATTTATATGTTATTTCCATTTGTACAAAGTGTGTTAAATTTAATTTCATAAGTTTACTTTAGTTTATGAAAGTTTTTTTCAATTTTACTTGATGCAAGTATATAGTTTTAGGAAACCTTAGAAGAAACTATACCAATACTAGTTTCTCCTCTCTAGCAAATATAGCCATCGAATGTTGCCCCAAACTGATAATATTTAAAGTGAGAGCATTAAATGACACTCAACACTTTTTGGCACCATTTTTGGGGAGCAAAATGTGTTGTTAGATAACTTTAAAGCAATTCGACATTTTTGTCTTTCTTGTGAAATATTCTCTTAGTCAAATAATAAACCCATATGTACTTAATTAAAGTATGAAAAAAGCTAGAGATACATCTTATAATAGGGATAGTTGTATTTCCAAATAAGTAGTGAAGGTATTGGTTTACAATGTGAAAGTGATGTCAAATATTAGGTCTTTTAAGGATTAAAATATTTTGCTTTCAATTGTTTACATGTAGTTTTTCTTTATGCTAAAGTAGAATGTATGTATAGAACTAGAGATATAAGGGGATGATTCACATGTCAAATCCCTCAATGAGCCATAGGCAATCAACATCCATGTCCATATGTTGTACCAATTGACCAATTACCCATAGGTATGATAAACAAAGAAGAATAAATCTCTAGGGAAGGGCAACAACCTTAAAATTTAGGGTCTTTGGGATTCTCTAAACTCAAAAGTTCTCAAAAATAGTTAAGTAGGCTTCTGTAACCAACATTAGACAATGATAAATAGTATCCCAAAGGTTTTTAAAGGGTTTATAACATTTTTTGGGATGATACAAATATGAGGGATAGATGGGATGAGGGGGAATAAACATAGTGATACACATCATCCTAGAGAACTCATTAATGCCACAAGAAAATTTACATACCCCATAAATCTCCAATGAAAATATTTCCCCATAAATACTACCAAAATTTAGGGGGATTGCGTCAGAAATATTGGATCAATTTTTATTTTATTTTAAAGTCCTCTAGCAAAAATATGACTATGGAAGTAACATTTAAAATATTTAATTATTCCTATCTATGCTTAAATATTCAACACTATGGTGGTTTATGGGGTTGGATCCTAAATCAATACATACATGGTAGGAAATGGAATGAGTAGTTTTGACTAATAAAAAAGAAAAAAAAATTAGAATGAAACAATTATATGATGAGAACTTGGAGGATTATTTAGATAGATTTGTATTTTTCATAGAAGATGTGGAACTAAAATAGATGATGAAATTAGCAAGATGATATTCCTTAAATATTTTCAAGAAAAATCACAAGAATATTTAAACCTTATGGAGAAAGGCAATGTAAATTGACTTGATTTTGTAGATATTGCTAAAATCTATAGGAATTACTCACACACAAAGGAAGGAATTAGAATATACAATATTGGTAAAAATAACAATGATGTAAAGGATCTTATGGAGGAATTTGCAAATATTAAAACATATGTATTAGTACACCTAAATATAGTGCTAAATGAAATAAAAGCAAAAAATAAATCTAGTGAACCTCTAGCTATGTATTGCCCTAGTTGTAGGAATAAACATGCACTCTAAGATTTCCCCCTAAATAAGACCACCATTTGCAATATTTGCAAAAAGATGCATTCTATAGATCATTGTGATTTTTTGTTAAATAATAATAATACCATAGGGAAGAACACCCAATCCATTAATTAACTTTATAAGATAGAGACAAGGGAATAATTCTTCCCTATAACCTATGTCAAAATTAGCAAGTATCACTAGCTCTAATTAATTAGATGCCTAACACCTAATCCATGCCATGGTATATGCCACCACCCACATAAAAATGGGGTTAATACCTCTTGGTATGATATTCACCTAAGTGGATGAGTTGCACCCTCAAGACCTCATCCAAGATTTGAAGACCTAGAATGGGTTTTTTAGTCATCCTTCATAGTAGGCTAGTTCCTATAACACTAGTTACACTAACTAAAAGGGGTATCAAAATAGAGTAAGAAATGCATAAGGTTAGAAGCTAGGACTTTAAATGATCAATATTTAACTACATCAAGGGACACAACTGCATGAGAGGCTTGTTTCTTTAATTAGACTAAACTGCCTAACAGACTAGATATCATAAAATATTTCAAAATATTAAGCTATTAAGAACACACATATAAGAATTTCATAATTGAACTAATAAAAATCCAGTGAGAAATCTAGATAGCAAAATAAATCTTAAGATAATAAACCATTCCTTCAACTTTTAACAAAAATGCTTAATGATAAATTCATACATACATATTCTACAATAATATTTGATAGAGGTCAACTAGCACATCAACTTTTGTTAAGAGGTGTATATTCCTTGATCATACAACATGTGTAGTTGTAAAAGATAAATATCCAACCTTTTGAATGAGCTACATTCAAGTATATATATCTTTACTTTGTATTCAATTATCTTAGCATCATTGCTTTCAGGATTGACTATAGGCCTATCAAGTTGGTGCAACATGTGTGCATTCTTTTCCATCTCATTTTGTTTTAATTGTATTGGTGCCATGATGTTGATGTGTATTGATCAAATTTCATTGATCTAATCCATAGTATTATCTAACAAGTTTATTTTACATTAGGTTACTCCATGATTGACCCAACTGCATTGGTATAAGTGTTGATCGGGAAAATTTTAGCTACTAAGATTCTTTGATTGTAGATTATGGCTATCAAGAGTATGTTTGGACACTTTTATATCTTATTGAATCCCTCTCTTATTAGATAAAATCAATCCAACTCTCTATTACGCAGGTATCGGGTTCTTCTTTTGCTTACATGATGTTAGCCCCATTATTTATTTAGCACTTCGCATCACTTTGCTTGGATTTCTAATTTCTCTTGTTGGATGCCAAGTATTTAGCTTACCTTGATGATATCAACATCTCAAAATCTTGGCACTCCATGACACTTCAAATTTTTTTTGCAAAGCACTCTACTATATGTTGGGTGAACTTCTATTCTGCTTCTTTTCCTTTGTGTGTTAGGCTCAATGCCTTAGAATAAATTTTGTTGTAGCTCTATTCTCTACTATGCTAGATTTATATGCAACCTATGCTAAAATCAACACCTTCAATAATTTATGGCCCTCTTTATTACATAGTTAAAAATTTGTTGTAATTGGTAAGTCCTACTATGATGTTAGATACCAAATCCTTATCTACACTTAGTCAAATTAATTCATAATGCATTAGATGCCAGATTTTTATCAAGCATTTGCTAACATCAACACTTTAAATTTTTGGCCATACCCCATACTTATTCAAAACTTGAGTCTAGAGTAACTACAAAATTTTGATTCTTCTACCTTAGTCAAAACCTAAGCTTTAACCACATCGAATTCTAAATAATTTTATGCTTGTTGGTGTCAACATCTCAAAAATCCAAAAACTCTCCATACTTAGAAAAATTTATGTTTTCATGTTGCTTTGGGATAGATGTGCCTTACCTACCTTCCCTTTTAATCTGATAACTATTTCACATGCCCAATTGACTATCTAAAGTTTCTTAGCTTGTAAAATGGAAAACTATTGATAGCAAACTTCTCTCTTTTTGAAGAGATGCAGGATAGTTATTTTACCCATATTATTGGTACCTCGTAGGGGGTTTATTCTTGCTAAAATGCAAAACCCACATAGTCTTATCCTATTGGGTACATGAGTAAAAAATAAACAAAAGAAAAAAATCAAAAATATTTTTGTACAAGGGTGGCCTCCCTATAATATTCCAATATTTGAGGTCCCAACTATTTTAATGGATTCTCCATATTCTTCTTCCATGGATACTACAAATGTCTCACCTTATTAACTAGTTGCTTGAGCTACTAAAGGAGTCATTGTAAACTGGAATACTTTACACATTTTATCTCATGCCTTTTTAGAGAGGACATGTATTATTTTAAACTTATGGATAACTTCCTACAATTCAAAGTAATGATCATAAGAGGGGTCCCCATATCTTCAATCAATTTTTCAGAATTTTTATAGTAGCATAGAGAACCTATGGAAGAGAGCAATGATATGCTTTATTTTTAGAGGTTCAAGTAAATCATCAATTTTATTTCCATCATTGAGTTGTTGATCCAATTGTTAGTTGAGTTTTTTTACATTGTAAAAGTGGCCATTGATATTCCAAAATCTTAGGAAGCCAAGATCCATAACCTTTTGCATTTCTAATTTTATTTTATTTATGCTTAATTTGAGAGTTCTCATTATCTCTCCTAATTTTATTATTAGTTGACTTCCAAATATTACCTAGGTTGAGTGAAATATTGACTCACTCATGTATCTCTTAGAGCACTTTTATAGGTAGGGGTATTCCCCTCTATTTTATTGCATATGGAGTGCAACCTCTACTTGCTACACTTTACTCATCAATTGCTCTCTTCCTCTGCTAAATTATTATTTTTTGCATCCTACATTAGTTTTGCAATATACACTATCCTTCTAACCAAAGGGAAAGATTTTATTATAACTCATTTAATCTTAATCAAATACTGGCCGCTGAATGACTTTATCAATTGTTTTGATATTACTTGGTTTTGTAGTTTTTCCCTCTCCTTTTCTAGCTCTAATTAGACTATAGCCAATATTTCTTCCTAGCTTCAGAGCTTTGGCCTCAATTATTGTAGTTCCTTATCATATGTTTGAATCTTATTACTCTCTTATTACAACTATTCCTCCAAGTTATGGATCCTTTTATCCTTCTATCGTAGTTGCTCTTTAGTAGGAGATTTGTGTAGCAAGCATTATAGGTCTTGAATATCATTTTTTAGAACACTTTTTCTACTTCTTCCTTATCTTATGTTCTAAGGATTCGAGCTTCTTTTGTGTGTTAGAATTATTCAGTTGTTATTGATGTCAAGGTAGATATCTTCAAGGGTGATTTAATCATATGAGTTGTCATTGATGTCAAGAGAGATATCTTCAAGGGTGATTTAACATTTAAATATTAAATTGGAAGGTTTATATTTAAATCAAAAAAATTAAATAGATATTCAAATATTATAATATTTAAATCTTAGATTTAATTTTATAATATAAAGGTAAAAAGAGTGGGTCGACTTGAAGTGAGTTTGAAATTCAAAAATTAAATATGCATGGGATGACCTCCTTGAGCACACTATACAAAAGTGAAATTAAAATTCAAATTTTTAAATGATGAGCTGACCTTCTTGGGTGCAAAAGACAAAGGAAAAGTATATTTATATGAGGCAATAATTCATTTTGCAAGGTTGTAAGAAAATTGAATATCCTTCGAGAGGAGTGCGAGCAGCGAGTAGAAGACAAGAGAGGAGAACGAGCAGCGAGTAGAAGACAAGGGATGATAGGAGCACAATTTTGGTGATGTAGCTATGATATGACGGACTTAAGTATTCTATTGTGCCCATTTGGTTTCATCCATTGGGGTAGCACAATCGGTTGACTAAACAGTGTTAGGGCACTGCGATGTAGAAGGTTCGAGGGTCGAATCTCCTCGATGGTTGTTTTGCTAAAGATTTTGGTGTTCAAAGACAGTGTAGTGAAGTGTTGAGTGAATATTTTGCCCTATAGCAAAATGATCACCACAACTAGAGTATCAAATAGGAAACTCTCTCTTGCAAATAAATTAAGTAGCATTATTCATTTCTCCAAGGTTCTTGTGAACAAACATTCATGTGCATATAATCAATCAAGACTAAAGCAAATAAATGAATGTATACCATAATAACTTAAACCATGCAAGTAACAGTTAACAAGGGGCCTTTAATGATTCGAACAAGTACTTTGCAACCATAATCCATTAAATCAACCAAATGCGATGATAGCTTCTTTTAATGTTCTTGAGATTAAAGTGATCTACCCGAAACCCAGTTAGTAAAGTTAGCAATGTTAGTATTAAATGTTAGCAACAATTAGTAAGTTAGCAAGTTAGGATTCATTCACTTGATCTGACTTAATGTGCATTTGGAATTAGTAGCCCTCCTAAACCCATATTTTATCTAAAAATTAGATGAAGGTGTTTGGAGATGCAAGAATGAAAATCTAAATTAAAGAAGTGGACCTAGAAGCGGCTTTCTCTTTTTCGCTATTAATCCCTGGTTTTCTTTGGGAAACAATAGATCTACAAATGAACCCTCCAATTTCTGATGCGAGCAGATCGCTTTCTCAAGCGCAGATGCAGAGCATACTCTTGGCAGATTTATTTACCTTCTTTATAACTTAGATTATTCATGACAACAAATGAACTATTTATTAACATAAATTTTGGAATGGACCAGAATAGAATGAAAACAAATGCAAGAAATTCTGGAATGGACCAGAATCAGAAAAGCAGATTTTAAGACGAGGTTAATCCAAATATCAAAAAATAAAACATAAATATTATCTACAAAAGTTAGCTGGAAAAACAAAACAGGACATTAATTTGGTTAACAATCTCCTCCCTACAAAACCCCAAGTTATGAGATGAAATTCTAAAACAACCTGACCTAACAGACCTACAACATAAACACAATCAAATTAGATCAGATGCAAGACTCTAAGGAAACAAATAATTGCATCATTCTATCATTCACCTATCGTAACCCACTTTATGGCGTAAAAGAATAGATACAAGAAGTAATAATGCAAAGGAAAGATTTACAGAAATAGCAGCAGTCTTAGTTTCAATCTCCTTTTGATTTCACACACAAGAGTTGCTCTTGCCAAAAAAAAATCCTTTATTTCGAAAGATAGTCTTTGTTTTTTTTTTCTACAATTTCCAGCCCCTTCTCACTTCTTTGAATCGCGTATTTAAAACCTCTCGAACAAATTTTGTTTCTCCTTCCATGACTGTTCATTTTCTCCTTCCCTTGTGCATGCATGTGTTTTGATTTCCAAAAAGACTTTTCGTTTCTATTTTGTGGCCCTTCGTTTCATTCCCATGGTTTGATTTCAAAAAAACATTTCCTTTTCTCCACAAGGGCATGCGTCCGTTTCCTTCCATGTGTAACGACCATCTTAAATGATTTCAAATCATTAAAGATTCCTTATGTAACGTTTTGTCTTATTCATTGGATTTTGTCCTTATGTCCACGTCACTATGCGGTCTTCAGTTTCACTATCCTGGTGTTCATCACTAATATCAGATGCACTGTCCACTACTCTGTTCCCTTGGAAAAAATTGGACATGTCGTGAAATCGCGACACTCTTGTCTCTCTGTCGGCCTGCCCCTTTTGAGTCGTGAAAATGCAACATGTCGCGATATCGTGACGCTTTTGTTTCTCTACCTGCCTGCCCTTTTTGAGTCACAAAAATGCAACATGTCGCGATATCGCGACACTTTTGTTTCTCTGCTTGCCTGCCCTTTTTGAGTCACGAAAATGCAACATGTCGTGATATCGCGACACTTTTTCTTTTCTTTTGACCGTGAAAATGCAACATGTCGCGATATCGTGACACTTTTTCTTTCTTGTTCTTTTTCTTCTTGTTTGGTCGCGAAAATGCAACATGTCGCGATATTGTGACACTTTTCTTTCTTCTCTTTTGGCCGTGAAAATGCAACATGTCGCGATATCGCGACACTTTTTCTCCTTGCTCTTTCTCTTTGCTTTGGACCGCGAAAATGCAACATGTCGCGATATCGTGACACTTTTTCCTCCTTGTGGTGTTTTGCTTTTTCTTTGATCTTTAGCATATGGGCCACTTTGGTCTTCTTGGAAAACATGCAAAAAGGTGGGTCCCCAATTTTGGGGTACGTTGTGGAGCAGCCACAACAAATGGTGACTCTGCTGGGAAATGCTCCTGAGCATTTCGATGAGAACCCCAACCTGAAAACCTACAACTTAACTGCAAGCATTAGCAAATATCCAAAGAATGTAAATAAACCAGAAATACATGAAACATTAGAATTATTCAGCCTCCGCTCAATGTGTGCATAGTGATTCATTCTTTATCATTTGAAATAGTTCCCCATTCTATTGCCAATTTCACATGAATGCATATAATGAATCATGGAGGGTCTATGCAAGATCGAATGTATTGCCAACATAATGAACTATGGCTGACCTGCTTTACCAGGACTCTTAACTTTTAGTAGCATGAGTACAAACATTAAAACTATCAAACCCTCTCAGGACCAATCATGCATGAATTGAGTTCATATACCCAATCTCAAGGTTGGTTATGCGCCACTACCATATTGAATCAATGTGCATGTGTAAGTGAAATCAGAGCTTTGGGGAATCATATTCTCAACCTAAGCGTGATGAGAATTTAACCCTATCCTTACTACTCTGATTTGAGTTCATTACCTCATCTTAAGAAAAATGATTAAACCTATTATGGATAACTGACAGGCTAGCCTGTCCGTGTGAGCGGTCAGAGGTCTTGCTTTTAAATGAGACATGTCACCATGCATGAGCCTACTCCACTGCCAGTCAGGCGTCTATAGCCCCGATGGAGATCAGCCCCATAGTCCAGGATTTGGCTTTCTTGAATTTTAGGGATGACTACTCATCCTTGTGAGGGACACGTAGTACAATCCTTCCAACTCAAATGATGTGATGGAGGTGGATTAATGATGGATTCCTTGAATCTTAGGGATGACTACTCATCCTTGCAAGGGACATGTAGTACGATCCTTTCAATCCAAATGATGTGATGGAGGTGGAGTAATGATGGCTTCCTTGAATCTTAGGGATGACTACTCATCCTTGCAAGGGACATGTAGTATGATCCTTTCAATCCAAGTGATGTTATGGAGGTGGAGTAGTAATGGCTTCCTTGAATCTTAGGGATGACTACTCATCCTTATGAGGGACATGTAGTACGATCCTTTCAATCCAAGTGATGTTATGGAGGTGGAGTGGTAATGGCTTCCTTGAATCTTAGGGATGACTACTCATCCTTATGAGGGACACGTAGTACGATCCTTTCAATCCAAGTGATGTTATGGAGGTGGAGTGGTGAAAACCACTATTTCATGGACTATGTTTTGCATGATGGGATAGACAAGAAAAATTCTTTTCGCCTCACTTTTCTTCCAAGTATGGTTTCAACCATTTTGCCCAAGATGTTCCTTATATGTGCAGAACGTGTCTAATTCAAGACAATGCGACATCAGTTTCCAACCCCAAAACCTTACTTAATGTTTATTGTGCAATGATCCTAAGAGGGTCTGACATGCTTTTGGTGGTTGTCTTTGAAATATGGAATGGAATGAGACTCGAGGCTATTATGCAATGCATCTTAAACATAAATGGGTAAGATGGATTATACAAAAATGATTCACCCTATCTTGCAAAATTGACAACTTTCATGTATCCCAAATTTCAAACGATATTCTTAAATGTGTTTGCAATGCTCGTGGAGCTTTCTGTAATACAATTCTATTGTTTCATATACTTCTAGTTTTAGAACATTGATAAGGATACAAACTAACCACTTTGCTATCCCCTTCTCCCCCTTTTTTTTTTTTATATCAAGCCCAAAACTGGTCCCATGACCAACACACTAAGCTAAGATAAGAACAATGCAATCAAAATGCCTCCAAAACCTCATTCAGAACAATCTCATCATGCTAAAATAAAGGTTGAAGGCAAAAAAAAAAACTAACACACACCTGAGAAAATCAAATCTGCACACGTAGAAACAAAGCATGACATATTTACATATAATACAAGGCCTTGCCATTTCAGGCCTGGAAATAGTGCTTTAAATGCAGCCCATTGACGGGTAAAGCCAAATCTTTTTCATCCAGGGTTTTTAATCTAAAGCTGTTTTCACCTAGGACTTCTAAAATTTGGTAAGGACCCAACCATAAGTAATCAAATTTATCATGATCTCCTTTCCTCTCATGTCTCTTATCCCACAACAACACTAAATCTAAAACTTTAAATGTTTTGACTCTAGACTTTTTATCAAACCACCTTTTTACTACATCTTGGTGTTTACTAAAGTGAAGCATAGCCTCATCCCTCTTTTCATCCAGATGCATCAATTGTGTTAGTCTAGTTTCAAGTTTATTATCAGTTCCAAGGTAATATTTCATGAAATGTAATGTTTGTAACTTAAGATTTGTGGGAAAAATAGGATCTTGTCCATAAACTAAGTGGTAAGGAGATGTTCCTAATGATTCCTTGATTCTTGATTCTATCAGCCCAAAGAGCCAACTTAAGTTTGTTATGCCAATCTCTAGGATTTCTTTCAAGCAACTTTTTAATGACACATAACAAATTCTTATTAGAAGACTCAGCCAATCCATTACCTTGTGGATAATAATTTGAAGAAAACTTCAAACTCACCATGTTGTCGAATGCCCAATTTGCAAATTCTAGAGAGGAGAAAGCGGAACCATTGTCACTTACAATGGAGTTAGGCATTCCGAATCGAGTGACAATGTTATCCTCTAAGAATTTAATAACAACTTCTAAAGTGGCATTTTTAGTGGGAATAGCTTCCATCCACCTTGTGCAATAATCTGTAGCCGTGAGAATGTATTTATGGGAATCGGATGAATTGGGACTGATGATCCCAACAAAATCCAAACCCCATTGTGCAAAAGGTCTAGACTCGATTACAGATTGTAATGGCATAGAAGCACCCCTTTCTCTATTTGTCGCAATTTGACAAGTATGACATGACCTCACATGAGCATGAGCATCTTTAAACACTTGAGGCCAATAGTAACCAGCTCTAAGGATTTGATGGGTTGTGGCATTAGCAGACCCATGTCCTGTCCCATACTTACCATGGAATTCCTCGAGTACTTGTGCTACCTCTTTTCGATCAACGCAACAAAGGTAAATTCCTTCATGGTTTTTCTTGTATAATGCACCGGATCTGATTAGAAAATTAGCATATTTTAAATGCAAGGCTCTTCATTGAGTAGAATTTAAATGTGGTGGACACTTACCATTCAATAAAAAATACACAACATCTACATACCACTCATCTTCAGTTATATCTGCTATTTCATAATGCTGACATGAAACTAAGGGATCATTTTTTGCTATGGCCTTAACCAACCCTTGTCCCCGCACTATCTTCATAGGTTGAATTTCAAGATCAAATTCTTGAAGAGTTGAGATCCACTTACCTCGCATTTCACCCGGTTCATTCTGTATAAACATGGCTTTAACTGCAGGATCTGGGACTATAGCAAACACCCTACTGTGGACTATATAATGTCTGAATTTTTTTACAGTCTTAAATAGGGCATACATTTGCTTGTCCAAGATGGAATATCTCAATTTCGCATCTTTGAGAGGAGTACTAAGGAAGGCAATGGGATTTTCAATGTTGCATTCACTCTTCTGAGTTAGAACACTCACAAAGGAATGGTCTGAAGCAAATGTGTAAATGTAGAAAGGCTTCGCATAGTCAGGACTCACTAAAATCGGGGCTCTAGAAATCGCATCCTTGATTCTTTTGAAAGCATCCCTATTTTCATTCGTCCATTTGATTTGGGCCTCTTTCTTCAACATATCGTTCAAGGGTTTTGCAATTTTTGAAAAACCTGAAATAAATTTTCTAACAAAATTAATCTTCCCAAAAAATGATCTCAATTCTTTTTTGCTATTGGGAAAAGGAATCTGTTGTATGGCATCTATTCTTTCAGGATCAATGGAAATTCCATCTTTGGATATTACATGTCCCAATAATTTTCCTTCCGTTACCCCGAAAATGCACTTCTTTGGGTTGAGTGAAATGCCATGTTCCCTACACCTTTGGAGAACTTTCCTTAGATCCTTGACATGGTTCTCCCTATTCTTAGAAAATATGGGAATATCATCTACATAGACAATAATGCACTTACCGATGAGCCCCTTAAAGGCAAAGTCCATGGCTCGTTGGAATGTGGCACTTGCATTCAATAATCCAAAAGGCATTCTCCTATATGCAAACGTGCCCCACTTTGTGGTGAAGGTGGTTTTCATCCTATCATTAGGATGGATGAGGACTTGATTGTATCCTAAATAGCCATCTAGGAATGACATCATTTCTAACCCATTTACCTTTTGAAGGATTTCGTCAATGGTAGGTAAAGGGTAATTGTCCTTTTGTGAGGCCTTATTCAGATTTCTAAAATCAATACATAGCCTTATCTCTCCATTCTTTTTCCTCATAGGGACCAAGTTAGCAACCCATGTGGAATGCCTAATAGGAAAGATGATTTTAGCTTCTAATAGTCGCTTTACCTCCTTTTCTATCAAGGGCTCTAGTAACGGATTGACTGGCCTCTGTCTTTGCCTAAAGGGTTTGGAGTCTAGCTTCAAAGGGATTGTATGCATTATAACATTCTGATCATAAGTTCTCAACTCCTTATAGCTCCAAGCTATGCAATATATGTATTCCTTCAATGCATTGGCAATGGAATTCTTTTCATGTTTGGTACATGCCTTTGCAATGAGTATTTCGTGAGGGTTTTCTGCACTTCCAATATTGATTGAGTCACAAGCCTCTTTGGGAGGTGGAAATTTTCTCCCTCCTTTCGGTTGGTATCCAATATCAAACATTTTCTCTAATGAGGCCATCCCATTTGGCATCTCATTCCATTTTCCAGTAGCTTCCATTTTCAAACCTGCCTCTTCTTGCCCCCTCTCGTCTTCATCAATAACCTAATTTTCAAAGATACCAGAATTAGTAACAAAATTGAATATATGTCTGTCACTATCAAAGACTTGGAAATTCGTGACGTTATCAGGTATCGAGGGGCAAGGGACTAATTCTATGGAAAATTTCTTGCACTTCTTGTGATCCATTGGTTTAAGCATGCTAGCAGCTACGACCAAAGAATCTGCCAAACGATTGCCTTTTCTAGAGATTAGAGATATGTTAAAAGCATCAAATTTGTTTATTAAATCTCTAACTCTGGTTCGGTAAAGGCTGAGCCGCTTGTTCTTACATGTATATTGTCCTTTAACTTGTTTTACCACCAATTCAGAATCACCTAAGACCTTGATACATTTGATTTTATTTCGAAGGGCCAATTGGAGTCCGAAAATCAAGGCCTCATATTCTGCCACATTGTTGGTGGTTGGGAACTGTAATCTATATGCAACCAACATAGGTTTTCTGTCTAGACATGAAAGTTCAATACCAGCTCCCACCCCTTGTTTGGACTTGGATCCATCAAATCTTAAAGTCCAAACCTTATGGTGTTCTTCAGAATCATTGCATCCAATACTTCCATTTTGAGAATTCTCAGGAATTTCTACGTCCAAGCAATAGGCTCCTAATTCAGTTTCAATGTATTGAATCTCATTAGGTTTGTTGTATTATGTTATCATTTCCTTGAGCCTAGGTTCACTATCAATTCGAATTTGGTTGGCCACTCCTCTCCAAGGCAACCACATATGTGAAGAGTCTATTACAATGTATCCGTTTAAGTTCTTGCTCCAATCTCTTCCCAACACCATGCCATATTTGATAGGAATGTTAAGTACCAATATATCTATGTGATGTTGAACCCTAGGTTCTGAGTTGACCTGAATAAGAATATCCCTTAATTCTCCCACTACCTCCATGGTTGATCTATCCAGTTGCACCACCTTGCTTTTAGAAGGTTTTGGTGTAAGTCCCAATTTTTGATAGATTTCTAGGGGCATAATGCTAGCAGAGGCCCCTGAATCTATTAGACAATTGTGTAGATTTCTACCAGCAATTCTAATGGTTATAAGAAATGGGGGCACGTCTCGCTTTTCCCTTTTCAAAACCAATTGGGATTCAACACCCTTAGCTTCATGAACTTGGGTAGGTGGATCCAAACCTTTTGGTGGACTTACTTCTTGGCCTAAAAGTTGGGACATATCATACATTGAGACATTGGCCTTAGTTTTCTTCATGTCTTCTATCAAGTCATAAGTGGGTTTTTCCAAATTTGACATGTTTTGCACCAACTTAGACTTCTCCGCCATTGATGGAGGAGGTGGATTAACATCTCCTTTGAAATTGGGAGGAAGTAATGGGTTGTTTGGAGGGGTAGAGGAAGTTTTGGGATCCTTAGAACTCCTTGTGTAATACTTGTGATTTCCTTTCCCAAAATGTTTATTGGCATGAACTTCCAATGTTTCTTCATCTTCTTTTCCAAAAAACTCCACATCCTCCTCTTCTTCACTTTCTTGGGAATATATAACTTCAGTCAATATAGACTCCTGCTTTCCATGGCAATAGTGCAGGCAATCATTATCACAAGATCCTGACTCTCCAAAATATTTCGAGACATCTGCTTGATTGGCTACGGGATTGGGTACTCGTCCATTATTAGGATGTGTGTTGTATGTTCCTTTTCCTCTATGGTTATGAGGTCGGTTATGACCCATGACTTGGTCAACTTTTTTATTAACATTTCCCATAGTAACCAAAACTTTGGCCAATGTTTCCTTCATGTCTTCTATCACGGATTCAGGCCCATGTGGTTGGGGCACTGTAATTTTGGGCCCAGTTGTATTTGTTGCATTAGCCACCTCTAGAACGGGTACAATGGCTTGGGTCCGGGCACTTTGATTCCATCCTGGATTCACACTTTGAATAGGAGTGATTGTTGGATAAGTCGTTGGGCTTGGCATACTAATCGGAGTGAACCCAGGTATGGTCAACAAGTTATTGCCCATACTGAACCTAGGCAGGGTCATCGGGTTATTTGGAATCAATGCCTGTGTTGAAACAGAGGCATTAGGATAAGTGGGAAATGATGCGACTTGAGATGGTTGTTGGAAATTGTTCATTGTTGGAACTTGTGGTGCCATTAATTGATTCATCATGGCGAATTGACTTGTATGGACCATATTGTCCCATCCCAATCAATTGAGACAACCCTACTCTTGGTAAATTCATTTGTTGTTCAAGGGTCATTGTCTCCGCATAAGCTAACGAAAGCGTCGTAACCTGAGGATTCCTTCTAGTCAACAAGGATGTTAATGGATCTAAAGCTCCAAAGTACAGTTGTAGGGCCACCGTAGGATCTACTGCAAAGTGGCGAGTTAAATTTGTATATAGTTTTTGGAACCTCTGATTGAATGTTCTTATGGGCTCATTGGGTAACCTTTTGCATGATACGAATAAATTATAAATTATGGAAGGATCCAACAACATTCAAAATTGGCTAATAAAGGCAGCTTCTAATTGGGCCCATGAAGTAATGGATCCTACGGGAAGATTCCTGTACCATTCATTGGCCGTACTGTCTAGACTAGCAGGGAAAATTTGACAAGCGATATCTTCATGGGTAACTCCTTGTCTAAACATGTAATCCTTGTAAATTTGGACATGTTCTTCGGTTGTTATGGGACCATCATGCACGAATTTAGGCAATCCCCTTTCAATATTTCTAGGCAAGTCATGGACTACCCCAAGGATATCCAAGGGAGAACTTTGCGCACCATACCAAAGGGCAGGTAGTTGTTGTTGTTGTTGTTGGGCCATGTTATTCAAGGGTATCGAACCTATAGGAACAATGGCGACACTTGTAATGATGGGGACAGACGCACTTGGTGTAGCTGTCACGTTTGAAATTATGGGCTCAGGCCCACTAGACGTACTTGAGTCTAAAGAAGCTCCTAACTCAAGTACACTGGGTGGTATTTCGATCTCTAATGTTTTGTTTCTCGGCTTCCTAGCAGTGGGAGAAAGGCTTTGGAAAATAGTTTCCCCTGTGGTTTTGGACCTAGTAGCTATGTACTCAGGTTGGGCCAGCTTGAAAACTCTAGAACTCTAAAAGACTTCTCTCAACTCACTTGCAAAATGAAACAAATAAATGTTATACCTGTAAGCACAATAGGTGGAAACAAAACTACCCACGTTAATCGTTAGAACAGATCGCAATCACAAAGCAATAAAGAAGGCCCTCCTTCTAGCGCCAAAATGTTGAGTGAATATTTTTCCCTATAGAAAAATGATCACCGCAACTAGAGTATCAAACAAGAAACTCTCTCTTGCAAAGAAATTAAGAAGCATTATTCATTTCTCCAAGGTTCTTGTGAACAAACATTCATGTGCATATAATCAATCAAGACTAAAGCAAATAAACGAATGTATACCATAATAACTTAAACCATGCAAGTAATAGTTAACAAGGGGACTTTAATGATTCGAACAAGTACTTTGCAACCATAATCCATTAAATCAACCAAATGCAATGATAACTTCTTTTAATGTTCTTGAGATTAAAGTGATCTACCCGAAACCCAGTTAGTAAAGTTAGCAATGTTAGTATTAAATGTTAGCAACAATTAGTAAGTTAGCAAGTTAGGATTCATTCACTTGATCTGACTTAATGTGCATTTGGAATTAGTAGCCCTCCTAAACCCATATTTTATCTAAAAATTAGATGAAGGTGTTTGGAGATGCAAGAATGAAAATCTAAATTAAAGAAGTGGACCTAGAAGCAGATTTCTCTTTTTCGCTATTAATCCCTGGTTTTCTTTGGGAAACAATAGATCTGCAAACAAACCCTCCAATTTTTGATGCGAGCAGATCGCTTTCTCAAGCGCAGATGCAGAGCATACTCTTGGAAGATTTATTTACCTTCTTTATAACTTAGATTATTCATGACAAAAAATGAACTATTTATTAACATAAATTCTGGAATGGACCAGGATAGAATGAAAACAAATGCAAGAAATTCTGGAATGGACCAAAATCAGAAAAATAGATTTTAAGACGAGGTTAATCCAAATATCAAAAAATAAAACATAAATATTATCTACAAAAGTTAGCTGGAAAAACAAAACAGGACATTAATTTGGTTAACAATCTCCTCCCTGCAAAACCCCAAGTTATGAGATGAAATTCTAAAACAACCTGACCTAACAGACCTGCAACATAAACACAATCAAATTAGATCAGATGCAAGACTCTAAGGAAACAAATAATTGCATCATTCTATCATTCACCTATCGTAACCCACTTTATGGCGTAAACGAATAGATACAAGAAGTAATAATGCAAAGGAAAGATTTACGGAAATAGCAATAGTCTTAGTTTCAATCTCCTTTTGATTTCACACACAAGAGTTGCTCTTGCCAAAAAAAAATCCTTTATTCCGAAAGATAGTCTTTGTTTTTTTTTTCTACAATTTCCAGCCCCTTCTCACTTCTTTGAATCGCGTATTTAAAACCTCTGAACAAATTTTGTTTCTCCTTCCATGACTATTCGTTTTCTCCTTCCCTTGTGCATGCATGTGTTTTGATTTCCAAAAATACTTTTCATTTCTATTTTGTGGCCCTTCGTTTCATTCCCATGGTTTGATTTCGAAAAAATGTTTCCTTTTCTCCACAAGGGCATGCGTCCATTTCCTTCCATGTGTAACGACCATCTTAAATGATTTCAAATCATTAAATATTCCTTATGTAATGTTTTGTCTTATTCATTGGATTTTGTCCTTATGTCCACGTCACTATGCGGTCTTCAGTTTCACTATCTTGGTGTTCATCACTAATATCAGATGCACTGTCAACTACTCTGTTCCCTTGGCAAAAATCGGACATGTCACGAAATCATGACACTCTTGTCTCTCTGCCGGCCTACCCCTTTTGAGTCACAAAAATGCAACATGTCACGATATCGCGACGCTTTTGTTTCTCTACCTGCCTACCCTTTTTGAGTCGCGAAAATGCAACATGTCGCGATATCGCGACACTTTTGTTTCTCTGCCTGCTTGCCCTTTTTGAGTCATGAAAATGCAACATGTCGCGATATCGCGACACTTTTGTTTCTCTGCCTGCCTGCCCTTTTTGAGTCATGAAAATGCAACATGTCGCGATATCGTGACACTTTTTCTTTTGCTTTGGACCACGAAAATGCAACATGTCGCGATATCGTGACACTTTTTCTTTCTTGTTCTTTCTCTTCTTGTTTGGTCGCAAAAATGCAACATGTCGCGATATCGCGACACTTTTTCTCTTTTGGCCGCAAAAATGCAACATGTCACGATATCATGACACTTTTTCTCCTTGCTCTTTCTCTTTGCTTTGGACCGTGAAAATGCAACATGTCACGATATCGCGACACTTTTTCCTCTTTGCGATGTTTTGCTTTTTCTTTGATCTTTAGCATATGGGCCACTTCGGTCTTCTTGGAAAACATGCAAAAAGGTGGGTCCCCAATTTTGGGGTACATTGTGGAGCAGCCACAACATGAAGGAATTAAGTATTTTTTTATACCCTTTTAATTTCATCCACTAGGTTAGCCTAGTCAGTTATCTAGCCCGTGTTAGGGTGCTTCAGTGCAAGAGATTCATGGGTTGAATCTCCTTTGGACCTATTTTTTTGAAGCGTTTGTTGTTCGAGATAGCACAACAAAGGAGTTAAGTATTCTATTGTGGCCTTTTGGTTTCATCCGCTGGGTTAGCTCAGATAGTTGCCAAACCCATGTTAGGACATTGCGCTTCTAGAGGTCAGAAGGTCGAATCTCATCCACCACTTGCTAAGTTTTATTGTGCAAGGTAAGGGTAAAGTTTTTTAATTAAATTTAATAAAAGGGAGATATAAGGTGTCATGTTGTTATTATAAAGTTTTATTTTACAAGTTATTAAAAGGGAGATATAAGGTGTCATGTTGTTTATAAAGTTTTATTTTGCAAGTTATAAAAGGGAGATATAAGGAGTCATGTTGTTATTATAAAGTTTTATTTTGCAAGTTTTAAAAGGGAGATATAAGGAGTCATGTTGTTGTTATAAAGTTTTATTTTATAAGTTTCAAAAGAAGATCATTATTATTAAGGTAGATTTGGAAGGCATATACAAAAGGAAAATCATTTTGTCAAGGTAGATTTGGAAAGCACATGCAAAAGGAAGATCATCATTATTGAGGCAGATTTGGAGGGCACAGATTTGAAACAAGTCAAGGCTTCAAAGAATAGAGTAAGAGTATTAAGTGCACATATTCACCCAAGTATTCAATTAACAAGGAAGGACAATTCAGCCATTTCAATAAGAAGAAAAGGTGCACATGATAGTGGAAGAAGAGCAAGGTATTAGCATCTCCAAGTCAACACACAAGTAAGTTATCTAATGCTAGACTTGAGCTACCTTTAAAATGTAATAAATGTGAGATATGTGGAAGCGACAGACTAAATGAATGTGAAGAACATATTGGCCATTTGAAGCTTACTACATTAGTGCATATCATCCTCTATATGTTCATGAAGTTAAAATAATTTTGGGTAGAATATGTCTGAATTGCTTTTAGTTGAAGAAAGCAAACTCAAGAAAAGGTGAAGAACTTGATGCCATTATTGATCAAGTTTTGGAGCAGATTTGAGCAGTATTTGTGAGCAAGTTTTGGAGTAGATTTGAGCAGTATTTATGAGCAAGTTTTGGAGCATATTTGAGCAGTGTTTGTGAGCAGATTTTGGAGCAGATTTGAGCAGGGTTTGTGAGCATGTTTTGGAGTATATTTGAGCAGTATTTATGAGTAATATTTTAGGATGAAATTAAGCAAGGGGATTGGTGTATCTTGTGGATTGGTGTCCATGAACTTGAGCAAGGGGATTGGTGTCTCCTATGGATTGGTGTCCATGAACTTGATCAAGGGGATTGGTGTCTCCTATGGATTGGTGTCCACAAACTTGAGCAAGGGGATTGGTGTCTCCTATGGATTGGTGTCCATGAACTTGAGCAAGGGTATTGGTGTCTCCTATGGATTGGTGTCCATGAACTTGAGCAAGGGGATTTGTGTCTCTTGTGGATTGGTGTCCATGAACTTGAGCAAGGGGATTGGTGTCTCCTATGGATTGGTGTCCATGAACTTGATAAAGGTATTGGTGTCTCCTATGGATTGGTGTCCATGAACTTGAGTAAGGGTATTGGTGTCTCCTATGGATTGGTGTCCACTAACCTAAGCAAGGGGATTTGTGTCCACAAACTTGTGATAGGGGATTGATGTCTCCTATGGATTGGTGTCCATGAACTTGTATAGGGGATTGGTGTCTCCTGTGGATTGGTGTCCATGAACTTGTATAGGGGATTGGTGTCTCCTATGGGTTGGTGCCCATGAAATTTATTGAAGAAATATATAAGCAATATTTTGTCATGGTTTTCTCTCGAGAGGGTGTTTCCATGTAAAATATTTGTCTCTTATGTGTATGGTGATTTGTGCATTGTTTCATTATTGCATTGATATTATTTGAAGTTATTGCTTTGGAAAGAAAAGAGAAAAGTTTTATCTTATACTGTTCACCCCCCTCTTAGTATAAGCTTGTGTTCTTAAATTGGTATCAGAGTAGGTTCCTTCATGAAAGCCTAACAACTTGAAGGAAGATCTTACAAGAACACACATGGCTTGCCAAGAAGATTTTTCATCAAATAGGGTACCATTGTTTGATGGGACTAACTATGCTTTCTGGAGCATAAGGATGCGAACTTATTTGATGGCACATGGCTATGATATATGGCAATCCATTGAGGATGGGTTCACACCACCTACAACTCCTCCCATGGATCGAGATGGCAAGAAACCATTTGAAAATAATGCCAGGGCAATGAATGCAATATTAAGTGGGTTATGTGAATCAGAGTTTGTGAAAGTCATGCAATGCACCTCAGCAAAAGAAATATGGGACAAGTTACAAAGAACATATGAAGGAGATGACAAGGTTAAAATGGCAAAACTTCAAACCCACAGGAGGAAGTTTGAATATTTGAAGATGAAATATGAGGAAGATATTACAAAATATCTACTCCACGTTGATGAAGTTGTCAACACCATTCGTGGACTTGGAGAAAATATTGAAGACTCTAAGATTGTTCAAAAAATATTAAGGTCACTTCCCATGAGATTTGATGCAAAGGTTTTAGCGATTGAAGAAATGAAGGATCTTAAAACCTTAAGCATGGATGAGCTACATGGAATTCTCATAGCCTATGAGATGAGGACTAAAAAATATCAAACATCCAAATGGGAGGCAGCATTTAAAGCTTCAAAGAAGACAAAGAATAAGGAACCAGAATCAAGTGAAGAATCAAGCAATGGAGAAGAAGCTAACTTTGTGCGAAGGAATAAGAAGGGTCCAAGAAAATACAAAGGTATGCATTCTGTGAAATATTTTAATTGTGGTAACCTTGGTCACTATGCATCTAATTGCCCACAAGCTAGAAGTAGTAGCAATGAAGAAGAAAAGGAATATAAGAAAGAAAGAAATTTTATCATGAAAATAAAAACAAGCATGATCAAAGCAAGCATGAGAAGAAGATCTTTCAAAGGCACAAGAAGAGTTTTTATGTTGAGGAAGCAAGCAGTTCTTCCAGTAGTGATGAAAGCCTCTCCAATAGTGAAAGAGAAGAAATCCTATTTTTGGCCATAGAAGAGAAAGAAGATGCTCCTGTTGTCAAAAACCAAGAAGAAGAGAAAGATCCAGAAAATGAAGAGGAAGCCATAGTTGACATAGAAGAGGAACTTGTTGTTTCTCTTGAAGAGTTGAAAAGGCTTAGAAAGAAGAACTCAAGATTGAAGACTCAAGTACAAGAGGATGAGAAGACAAAGGTAAAGCTGTCACAAGAACTCATCGACTTAAAAGTTAAATTTGAAGAGGCAAAGCAAATTGAAGAAGGTATGGCTGAGCAGTTAAAGGCAAAAGAGTTGGAATGTGAAAAATTGGAACATGAGGTTGTCTCTCTGAGGAAGGAAGTGAAAAATCTAATGATAAGCTACATCAGATTTGAGAAAAGCACAAAAATCTTGGATGATATTATCAAAACACAGAGATCTTCGACTATAAAGACTGGACTTGGTTTTGAAGAAGGTCAAAGGAAACAAAAGGGGGAGTCAAGCTCAAAAGGAAGAGAGGCATCAAAGAAAATAATTAAAGAAGAGCCTAAGACCTATGCTGATGTGTTGAGAAGTGGAAGCATCAAGGAGGAAGAAAACAAAGCATCATCAAGGAACGAAGTCCATCACAGAAACAACAATGAGAGAACCATGCGGTAATATCCTCCAAGGCAATCAGACAGGTTTCAATATTTCTTCCATGGTTATTGCTTTTCATGTCACAAACTTGGTCATAAAGCTATAAATTGTAGGGTCCGTGCTAAGAATAATTTTGGCTTCACCAAGAGGAATTTCAATTCATTTGCACCTCTCATGGACTACAACATCATATGCTACAAATGTAATAATTTTTGGCATACAACTAGATGGTGTAGAATAGTGTTCCCTGAACTTCCGAAGTCAAGCAAGAAGGAGGATGGTCAAAATATTCAAAAGGGTATGTCCTCCAAAGTTTGGAGAAATAAAATAGAACAAGAAGAGGAGCGTAGTAATTTGGGAGTTTTACTCCCATCTCATCATTGATTGTCTCAAGAAGAGCAGGGAGTAAGGGGGCATTGTCAAGTGTCTTATCTTACAACCCCGAGGAGCCTTTGCCATTGATGTCAAAGGGGGAGAATTTTAGTAAGGGGGAGCAACTTGTCAGGGGGAGCAATTTGTGATCATGTTGCAGTAAAGGACAGTTTCTTTGTAGGGTTACCATCAATGACAAAGGGGAAGATTGTTAGAAATATTGAGTTGTCATTGATGTCAAAGGCAAAAATATCTTCAAGGGTGATTTAATATTTAATTGAAATATTTAAATATTAAAGTGGAAGGTTTATATTTAAATCAAAATATTTAAATATATATTCAAATATTATAATATTTAAATCATAGATTTAATATTATAATATAAAGGTAAAAAGAGTGGACCGACTTGAAGTGAGTTTGAAATTCAAAAATTAAATATGCATGGGCTGACCTCCTTGAGTGCACCATACAAAAGTGAAATTAAAATTCAAATTTTTAAATGATGGGCTGACCTCCTTGGGTGCGAATGACAAAGGAAAAAGCATATTAATATGAGGCAATAATTCACTTTGCAAAGGGTAAGAAAATTGAATATCCTTCGAGAGGAGTGCAAGAAATGACTAGAAGATAAGAGAGGGAGAGTGAGCAACGAGTAGAAGACAAGGGAGGAGAGGAGCACAAGTTTGGTGGCATAGTAGCAATCTTAAGGAGTTAAGTATTCTATTGTGCCCCTTTGGTTTCATCCATTGGGGTAGCCTAGTCGGTTGCCTAGCTTGTGTTAGGGTACTGTAGTGTAGAAGGTTCAAGGGTCGAATCTCCTCGATGCCTATTTTGTTGAAGATTTTGGTGTTCGAAGATAGTGCAATAAAAGAGTTAAGTATTTTATTGTGCCCCTTTGGTTTCATCCATTGGGGTAGCCTAATCGGTTGCCTAGCCCATGTTAGGGTGCTACGGTGTAGAAGGTTCAAGGGTCGAATCTCCTTGGCACCTATTTTGCTGAAGCATTTGTTGTTTGAGATAGCGCAGTGAAGGAGTTAAGTATTTTATTATACCCTTTTGGTTTCATCCATTGGGTTAGCCCAGACGGTTGCCAAGCCCGTGTTAGGGCGCTACGCTTCTAGAGGTCAGAAGGTCGAATCTCATCCATCGCTTGCTAAGTATTGTTGTGCAAGGTAAGGGTAAATTTTTTAATTAAATTTTATAAAAGGGAGATATAAGGGTCATGTTGTTAGTATAAAGTTTTATTTTTGCAAATTATTAAAAGGAGATATAAGGGTCATGTTGTTAGTATAAAGTTTTATTTTGCAAGTTATAAAAGGGAGATATAAGGGTCATGTTGTTATTATAAAGTTTTATTTTGCAAGTTTTAAAAGAGAGATATAAGGAGTCATGTTGTTGTTATAAATTTTTATTTTATAAGTTTCAAAATAAGATCATTATTATTAAGGTATATTTGGAAGGCATATACAAAAGGAAAATCATTTTGTCAAGGCAGATTTGGAAAGCACATGCAAAAGGAAGATCATCATTATTGAGGTAGATTTGGAGGGCACATATTTGAAACAAGTCAAGGCTTCAAAGAATAGAGTAAGAGGATTGAGGTCACATATTCACCCAAGCATTCAATTGACAAGGAAGGACAATTCAACCATTTCAAGAAGAAGAAAAGGTGCACATGATAGTGGAAGAAGAGCAAGGTATTAGCATCTCCAAGTCAACACACAAGTAAGTTATCTAATGCTAGACTTGAGCTACCTTTAAAATGTAATAAATGTGAGATATGTGGAAGCGATAGACTTAATGAATGTGAAGAACATATTGGCCATTTGAAGCTTACTACATTAGTGCATATCATCCTCTATATGTTCTTGAAGTTAAAATAATTCTGGGTAGAATATGTCTGAATTGCTTTTAGTTGAAGAAAGCAAACTCAAGAAAAGGTGAAGAACTTGATGCCATTATTGATCAAGTTTTGGAGCATATTTGAGTAGTATTTGTGAGCAGGTTTTGAAGCATATTTGAGCAATTTTTGTGAGTAGGTTTTGGAGCATATTTGAGCAGTGTTTGTGAGCAGATTTTGGAGCAGATTTGAGTAGTGTTTGTGAGCAGGTTTTGGAGCAGATTTGAGTAGTTTTTGTGAGAAATTTGGGAGTGGGGGTTTGGTGTTGGTTGTTGAGGGATTGGTGTCTCTGTGGATTGGTGTCCATGAACTTGAGCAAGGGGATTGGTGTCTCCTATGGATTGGTGTCCATGAACTTTAGCAATGGGATTGGTGTCTCCTATGGATTGGTGTCCATGAATTTGAGCAAGGGGATTGGTGTATCTTGTGGATTGGTGTCCAAGAACTTGAGCAAGGGATTGGTGTCTCCTGTGGATTGGTGTCCATAAAATTGAGCAAGGGGATTGGTGTCTCCTATGGATTGGTGTCCATGAACTTGAGTAAGGGGATTGGTGTCTCCTATGGATTGGTGTCCATGAACTTGAGCAAGGGGATTGGTGTCTCCTGTGGATTGGTGTCCATGAACTTGTATAGGGGATTGGTGTCTTGTGTGGATTGGTGTCCAAACTTGTATAGGGGATTGGTGTCTCCTGTGGATTGGTGTCCATGAACTTGTATAGGGGATTGGTGTCTCCTATGGGTTGGTGCCCATAAAATTTATTGAAGAAATATATAAGCAATATTTTGTCATGGTTTTCTCTCGAGAGGGTGTTTCCACGTAAAATATTTATCTCTTATGTGTATGGTGATTTGTGCATTGTTTCATTATTGCATTGATATTATTTGAAGTTATTGCTTTGGAAAGAAAAGAGAAATTTTTTATCTTATACTGTTCACCCCCCTCTTAGTATAAGCTTGTGTTATTCAATTGGTATCAGAGCGGGTTCCTTCGTGAAAGCCTAACAGCTTGAAGGAAGATCTTACAAGAACACACATGGCTTGCCAAGAAGGTTTTTCATCAAATAGGGCTCCATTGTTTGATGGGACTAACTATGCCTTTAGAGCATAAGGATGCACATGGCTATGATATATGGTAATCCATTGAGGATGGGTTCACACCACCTACAACTCCTCCCACGGATCGAGATGGCAAGAAACCATTTGAAAATAATGTCAGGGCAATGAATGCAATATTAAGTGGGTTATGTGAATCAGAGTTTGTGAAAGTCATGCAATGCACCTCAACAAAAGAAATATGGGACAAGTTACAAAGAACATATGAAGGAGATGACAAGGTTAAAATGGCAAAACTTCAAACCCACAGGAGGAAGTTTGAAGATTTGAAGATGAAAGATGAGGAAGATATTGCAAAATATCTACTCCGCGTTGATGAAGTTGTCAACACCATTCATGGACTTGGAGAAAATATTGAAGACTCTAAGATTGTTCAAAAAATCTTAAGGTCACTTCCTATGAGATTTGATGCAAAGGTTTCGACGATTGAAGAAATGAAGGATCTTAAAACCTTAAGCATGGATGAGCTACATGGAATTCTCACAACCTATGAGATGAGGACTAAAAAATATCAAACATCCAAATGGGAAGCAGCATTTAAAGCTTCAAAGAAGACAAAGAATAAGGAACCAGAATCAAGTGAAGAATCAAGCAATAGAGAAGAAGCTAACTTTATGCGAAGGAATAAGAAGGGTCCAAGAAAACACAAAGGTATGCATTCTATGAAATGTTTTAATTATGGTAACCTTGGTCACTATGCATCTAATTGCCCACAAGCTAGAAGTAGTAGCAGTGAAGAAGAAAAGGAATATAAGAAAAAGAAAGAAAGAAAATTTTATCATGAAAAGAAAAATAGGCATGATCAAAGCAAGCATGAGAAGAAAATCTTTCAAAGACACAAGAAGAGTTTTTATGTTGAAGAAGCAAGAAGTTCTTCCAGTAGTGATGAAATCCTCTCAAATAGTGAAAGAGAAGAAATCCTATTTTTGGCTATAGAAGAGAAAGAAGATGCTCTTGTTATCAAAAACCAAGAAGAAGAGAAAGATTTAGAAAATGAAGAGGAAGCCATAGTTGACATAGAAGAGGAACTTGTTGTTGCTCTTGAAGAGTTGAAAAGGCTTAGAAATAAGAACTCAAGATTGAAGACTCAAGTACAAGAGGATGAGAAGACAAAGGCAAAGTTTTCACAATATCTCACCGACTTGAAAGTTAAAGTTGAAGAGGTAAAGCGAATTGAAGAAGGTATGGCTGAGCAAGTTAAAGGCAAAAGAGTTGGAATGTGAAAAACTAGAACATGAGGTTGTCTCTCTGAGGAAGGAAGTGAAAAAATCTAATGATAAGCTACATCAGTTTGAGAAAAGCACAAAAATCATTGGATGATATTATCAAAACATAGAGATCTTTGACTATAAATATTGGACTTGGTTTTGAAGAAGGTCAAAAGAAACAAAAGGGGGAGTCAAGCTCAAAAGGAAGAGAGGCATCAAAGAAAATAATTAAAGAAGAGCCTAAGACCTATGCTGATGTGTTGAGAAGTGGAAGCATCAAGGAGGAAGAAAACAAAGCATCATCAAGGAACAAAGTCCATCACAGAAACAACAATGAGAGAACCATGCGATAATATCCTCCAAGGCAATCAGACAAGTTTCAATATTTCTTCCATGGTTATTGCTTTTCATGTCACAAATTTGGTCATAAAGCTATAAATTGTAGGGTCCATGCTAAGAATAATTTTGGCTTCACCAAGAGGAATTTCAATTCATTTGCACCTCTCATGGACTACAACATCATATGCTACAAATGTAATAATTTTGGGCATACAACTAGATGGTGCAGAACAGTGTTCCCTAAACTTTCGAAGTCAAGAAAAAAGGAGGATGGTCAAAATGTTCAAAAGGGTATGACCTCCAAAGTTTGGAGAAAGAAAATAGAACAAGAAGAGAGCATAGTAATTTGGGAGTTTCACTCCCATATCATAATTGAAGTCTCAAGAAGAGCAGGGAGTAAGGGGGTGTTGTCAAGTGTCTTATCTTATAGCCCCAAGGAGCCTTTGCCATTGATGTCAAAGGGGGAGAATTTTAGTAAGGGGAGAAGCTTGCTAGGGGGAGCAATTTGTGATCATGTTGCAATAAAGGATAATTTCTTTGTAGGGTTGCCATCAATGACAAAGGGGGAGATTGTTAGAAATATTGAGTTGTCATTGATGTCAAAGGTAGATATCTTCAAGGTTGAAATGATGAGTTGTCATTGATGTTCAAGGTAGATATCTTCAAGGGTGATTTAATATTTAAATGAAATATTTAAATATTAAAGTGGAAGGTTTATATTTAAATCAAAATATTTAAATAGATATTTAAATATTATAATATTTAAATCATAGATTTAATATTATAATATAAAGGCAAAAAGAGTGGGCCGACTTGAAGTGAGTTTGAAATTCAAAAATTAAATATGCATGGGTCGACCTCCTTGAGCGCACCATACAAAAGTGAAATTAAAATTCAAATGTTCAAATGATGGGCCGACCTCCTTGGGCATGAATGACAAAGGAAAAACATATTAATATGAGGCAATAATTCACTTTGGACAAGGTGTAAGAAAATTTGATTATCCTTCGAGAGGAGACAGGGAGTAGAAGACAAAAGAGGAGATCGAGTAGTGAGTAGAAGACAAGGGAGGAGAGGAGTGCAAGTTCGACAGTGTAGCAGCGATCTAAAGGAGTTAAGTATTCTATTGTGCCCCTTTGGTTTCATCCATTGGGGTAGCCTAGTCGGTTGATTAGCTCATGTTAGGGTGCTATGGTGTAGAAGGTTCAAGGGTCAAATCCCCTCGATGCCTATTTTGCTGTGTTTTGTTGTTCAAGATAGCGCAATGAAGGAGTTAAATATTTTATTGTGCCCCTTTGGTTTCATCCATTGGTATAGCCCAGTCGGTTGCCTAGCCCATGTTAGGGCACTATGGTGTAGAAGGTTTGAGGGTCAAATCTCCTTAGCACCTATTTTACTGAAGTATTTTTTGTTCGAGATAGCACAATGAAGGAGTTAAGTATTCTATTGTGCCATTTTGGTTTCATCTTTTGGGTTAGCTCAGATGGTTGCCAAGGCCATGTTAGGGCACTACGCTTCTAGAGGTCATAAGATCGAATCTCATCCATTGCATACTAAATTTTGTTGTGCAAGGTAAGGGTAAAGTTTTTAATTAAATTTAATAAAAGGAAGATATAAGGAGTCATATTGTTATTATAAAGTTTTATTTTGCAAGTTATTAAAAGGAGATATAAGGTGTCATGTTGTTTATAAAGTTTTATTTTTGCAAATTATAAAAGGGAGATATAAGGAGTCATGTTGTTATTATAAAGTTTTATTTTGCAAGTTTTAAAAGGGAGATATAAGGAGTCATGTTGTTGTTATAAAGTTTTATTTTATAAGTTTCAAAATAAGATCATTATTATTAAGGTAGATTTGGAAGGCATATACAAAAGGAAAATCATTTTGTCAAGGCAGATTTGGAAAGCACATGCAAAAGGAAGATCATCATTATTGAGGCAGATTTAGAGGGCATAGATTTGAAACAAGTCAAGGCTTCAAAGAATAGAGTAAGAGGATTGAGGTCACATATTCACCCAAGCATTCAATTAACAAGGAAGGATAATTCAGCCATTTCAAGAAGAAGAAAAGGTGCACATGATAGTGGAAGAAGAGCAAGGTATTAGCATCTCCAATTCAACACACAAGTAAGTTATCTAATGCTAGACTTGAGCTACCTTTAAAATGTAATAAATGTGAGATATGTGGAAGCGATAGACTAAATGAATGTGAAGAACATATTGGCCATTTGAAGCTTACTACATTAGTGCATATCATCCTCTATATGTTCTTGAAGTTAAAATAATTATGGGTAGAATATGTCTGAATTGCTTTTAGTTGAAGAAAGCAAACTCAAGAAAATGTGAAGAACTTGATGCCATTATTGATCAAATTTTGGAGCAGATTTGAGCAGTATTTGTGAGTAAGTTTTGGAGCAGATTTGAGCAGTGTTTGTGAGTAAATTTGAGAAGTGTTTGTGAGCAGGTTTTGGAGCATATTTGAGCAGTTTTTGTGAGCAGATTTTGAAGATGAACCTAAGAAAGGGGATTGGTGTCCATGAACTTGAGTAAGGGGATTAGTGTCTCCTGTAGATTGGTGTCCATGAACTTGAGCAAGGGGATTGGTGTCTCCTGTGGATTGGTGTCCATGAACTTGAGCAAGGGGATTGGTGTCTCCTGTGGATTGGTGTCCACAAACTTGAGCAAGGGGATTGGTGTCTCCTATGGATTGGTGTCCATGAACTTGAGCAAGGGGATTGGTGTCTCCTGTGGATTGGTGTCCATGAACTTGAGCAAGGGGATTGGTGTCTCCTATGGATTGGTGTCCATGAACTTGAGCAAGGGGATTGGTGTCTCCTGTGGATTGGTGTCCATGAACTTGAGAAAAGGGATTGGTGTCTCCTATGGATTGGTGTCCATGAACTTGAGCAAGGGGATTGGTGTCTCCTATGGATTGGTGTCCATCAACTTTAGCAAGGAGATTGGTGTCTCCCGTGGATTGGTGTCCACAAGCTTGTATAGGGTATTGGTGTCTCCTCTGGATTGGTGTCCACAAACTTGTATAGGGTATTGGTGTCTCTTGTGGGTTGGTGCCCATAAAATTTATTGAAGAAATATATAAGCAATATTTTTCCATGGTTTTCTCTCGAGAGGGTGTTTCCACGTAAAATATTTGTCTCTTATGTGTGTGGTGATTTGTGCATTGTTTCATTATTGCATTGATATTATTTGAAGTTATTTCTTTGAAAAGAAAAGAGAAAAGTTTTATCTTATACTGTTCCCCCCCCTCTCAGTATAAGCTTGTGTTCTTCATTTTGTAGCTACAAGATTTACATATATTAGATTGCTCTATAGGAAAATCATACCTAATTCAATACAAATTTCCCCAAGTGTATATATTTTAGGGATTTTGAAGATGTATTACCTTTGTATCTTGATGTAATAATCCTTTATTGTCATTTTTGCTATAAAATTTCTAACTTTGGTGTACACATGCACTTTGACCCATTCTCTAATAATTGGATCTACTCCATAATATGTCTGGGTGATTACCTTCTTTTTCCCATCTTGTGGTTATTGTTGTTGTGCCTATTTATAGGTATTTTATTCAATATGTTGAATTATATAAAATGCTTTTAGGAGTTGATGTTTAGAAGTAGGGGAAGTAGTAAAGATAAATTGGAAACATGAGAAGATCATTGATGGGGGGTTTAGTAATACAATGCTAGTAGGTTTGTGGATATGTACTTTTTAGGGTTGGTTCGATTTTCTATACATGGGAGGTGGTAGTTTTTTTTGGTGGTAAATTATGAGGGTGTGAAGACTCTCTGGTAGGGTGAGATGGTGGGAGTGATTATTTGGATGAAGACTATATAGGTAAAAAATGATTTTTAGGAAGAGGAGTAGATATAGAAGAAGTACCTGGTACTCTCACTCCTAATATTGACTTCTAGACTATTATATCAAATTTCTTGATCTATTTTAGATCTCATAATTTCTTGCTCCAGATGCTACTTTTTAGCCTTCTTTGTGGTCTCATGCTCATTGCTTGTATGCCTTTTCATTTTTTTCTTGATGGATCTCTTATACTAAGTATATTGTTGGATCTCTAACTGAGACTTAGCTTTATCCAATCTTGTTCTAGTAGCTACTTTTATTGTGTATGCTACTGTTTGTGCCATTTCAGCTCTCATAACATGCCCAATTGGCTCTTATTGACTAGAATCAAAGATATTTTTTTTGCTAGAATAGGTTTAGACACACTAGGCTTTTTAGCCCAGATGCTCTATCTCTTATTCTAAGCCAATTTTTTGAGTCTACATCCTCTTTTGAATATTTGTAAGCAACTAAGGATTTTTCTTGAGTAGGTTTTTGTTGAGAAACTTCTTATTCTTATTCATAATATACTTCTTCTTGATACCTCAACATCATAACATAAAATATCTCTCTCCTTGGTGCTCTTTCATCCAATATTCATATTCACCATCAAATTCCTTTTTGAAACTTGTTTGAAGAGCTAGGGAAATATTTCTTCTACTTGTCTCATTCACAACATGAAATCCACCATTCTTGAATCTTTATTTTTTTTCATTTTTAGGTCCTCTTTAATCTTGTCTACTAGGTCCTCACTTATCCATTGATATTTTTTCCTTATCAAATCATAAGGCCATTTAAAATCATTGCACTTCCTCCATGGTGGTCGTTCTTGCATCTTGTTAATATCAATATCAATGGCTTGATCTTCTTCATTATTTTTGAATTTTTTGATCTCTAGCAATAGAAGGTGATCAAATGTTGGGGGATTAATATTTAATTTTTCTAACTTAACCTTAAAATTACCCTTTGGATCATAGTTACACATGTATGGTGCTATTGATAATTAGGGTCCATTGAGATTTTCATCCAGAATCTTTGGTTGAATTCTTGTCAGTATGATTATATCCTCAAAATTGAAAGGATAATGATAAGTGTAGGATTTATTGATTTTGAATCCAAAATTCTCATTTGATTTATAATTTTTTTTGCACAATTCCATACTGAATACCCAATCTATGACATAATAAGGCAATAGGTAGAGAGTTCTAGGGAAGCTATATATTTTGATAATGATGTCATTTTGTAGAAAATGTCAATCCCCTAGCTCATTCTTCTTGCCACATAGTTCATAAATAGCTTTAGAGCTTAGGTGATGAATCTAACCATAAATGCATGCAAGTGTAGGACTTAGGAATAGTAATCTAAACTCAAGATATGAAGAAGTTTCTCTAAGGACTATGGTCTAGTCAACTACAGGATGATATTGCTCATTATATTTTACCTAGATATTTATATTAATCATACTTGGATGTCTATGAAAGAGAAACAACCATGCTAAATATGATGGATAATGGAATGAATCATTCTCTTTTAGCTTTAGGGCAACCAACTGACTATGAATTTGATAACCTAGAAAGTAGGCCCAATCGAAGAACACATGATCATTTGCACTTGAACCATTATAATTATGTACATTGGTGACTACATATGCAATGGAAATATAATGGTCATATACATATGAGTCAGTATCCAACCCAAGAATTATGGCTATCATAAAAAATACTATTTGTAGAAAGTTATTAAATCTCAAGCTTCACAGGATTTTTTGGAAAGTCATTTGGAATTTTCCCTAAATTTTTACCTGACCAAGCTCTAAGATTATATTTCTTTTATGTTAAGTGGATTTGGTTTTGTACCTGGTTGCACTCCTACCATAAAATATATTTTGATTCCTTCATCCATACTAGCAAACAATCTATTCCCTTCTATGTCATGCATCATCGTTGTTTTTTGGGTCATAATTTTTTGCAATGGTTTTAACTAACTATGGATAGGGGTGAAAAAACCTAGGCATATATCTCGATAGGAGTGAATTCCATGGAGTAGCTTTAAGAATTTTGAGTGATAATTTTATTCCTCTTGCTTTTGATCCTTCTCTAAAGCCTTTCAATTTTTTAACCATAATGATAAGGTCATGGATGTCACTTAGCCTATCTTGTAGTTCTTTTGTAATATTCTATATCTTTTACCCTCTTTTCCCTCATGTCATTTTAAAATAGAAATTTTTACCTAAAAATACAAGCATAGGAAAGAATGTAGCTCTTCTTTTTGCATGGAATAATTCAAAAATTCTACAATATTCTACTCTCTCAACTGCTAAATGTTCTTTCATATATTGCATGTTTTGATCCCTATTTATATAGCAAGAAGCAATTGCGAGAAATAAATTTTTCTAATTTAATATTGAATATTGTGCATGGTATTGCAAAATATTTCTTTGAAATTGTTAGTTTGTGTGAAAATTTGTGACGCATATCCCTTTTCAAGGTTGTTATGCTTTTGACTAGTAAGATTGCTAAAAATTTAAAATTTAACAACTGTGAGGTGTAATTCTCAACCAATTATCTTCTTTTGCTCAAAAAGCACTATGACCACTACTACCACTACTATGATATTTAAATGTATCACTATTTAAATATGTACATCTTAGAGGCATGTACTTATAAGCATAATGCTTTAAATATTGGTCTTCACTAGAATTAGCAAAAGATAACCATCCATGTCTTGAAGCTCATATGCATTTAATGATTTCTTTCCTGAAACTAGATATAGTCTAGACCACGATAATTCTAGCTTATTGTGATTTCATAGTTTAGCTCGGTTTGCATCCCACTTGAGTACCAAATTTCCATCCTTAAATTATTTTGTCGATGAACTTTTATCAAAGCATATTTTAATGCATGCTTGATGCTAGGAGAAGCTACTATAATATTTTTCTCTTATTTCCTCTAACAATAATAATTCACCATTATTTTTTCAATTGGCTCTACCTCCTCTAATTTTTTTTGGTCAATAAGCTTTAAATTAGGCAATTCCAAATGTATTGAAAATGCTACTTCTTTTCCATAAACTATAGCATAGGGCTAATGGATTTACTAGCATTGCATTACACCTTGAGACAAAGATCAAAGCAATAGAACATCTTATTGAATGAATAGAAGTGATACAAAATGAGGTGAACCATGACCCCCTTCATATAGGAAGAAAGGTTCCTTGGTCAACACTCCAACTAGTTGTACAAGGGGACACCTTGCACACATGCATAATGACACTTGTGCATATGTTACTTCTTCCCCAAGTAACTAGATAACTTGCACCTAAAGTAATCTAAGTATGTACCTTTGGAAGATACATTTACATAACCCAAATGATGGAATATACTCTATTTCTAACACCCCCCTGTATTCCATTATTTGGTATGAAGTTATCTTGAATCACATAGATGATTTCGAAAGGTTTGAAACTTGATTTTTCCTAGTGCCTTTGTGAAGATATCTTCTAGTTGATCTTCTATAGGAACATACTTGAGGATGATGTGCTTGTTCTAGAAGTGTTCTCTGATAAAATGAAATTGCGCTTCAATATGCTTTATTATTTCATGTATGATTTGATTCTTGATCAGGTTCAGTACTCCTTGATTATCACAAAATATCATGGTTGGAGTTCATTTGATTCCCATATTAGATAGTATGTATTGTAGCCAAAATGCTTCACATGTTGTATCTCTTGTTGCTCTATATTATGCTTTAGTTGATGATTGTGCTACTATATGTTGTTTCTTATTGTGCCAAGATATGGGTCCTGATACAATATAGAACACATAACCTGAGGTAGATCTCCTATCATCAATGGATCCAATATAGTCTAAATTTGAGTATCCTTGTAGACAAAAATTCTTGACATCCTTCATATAAGTTAGTCCATAGTCTACAATCTTCTTGATATATTGAAATATTCTTTTTGTAGCTTTCCAATGACTTTATCTTGGTTCTTGCATAAACCATGAAAGATAATTTACTATAAATTCTATGTCTGGTTGGTTGTTTGTTAAGTATAGAAGACTTCCAATCAATTGTCGATACATTGTTGTTGAGATCAATGAGGTTTTATCATTTTTGGATAATTGGATTCCTTGTTCCATTGGTGTATCTTTTGGCTTGCACTCTATCATCCTGTATTTTTCAAGAAGAGCTTTTGCATATTTTGATTGAGTGATAACTATTTTATCTTCTCCTTGATAAATATCTAACCCAAGATAGTAGTTCATCATTCCTAGATCTATCATTTCAAAAGCCTTTTCTAGATCCTTTTTGATATCATTTATCAACTTTTTTGAACTTCTAGTAATTACTATGTCATCAACATATACTATGAGAATCAAGACATTATTTTCAATCTTCTTGGTATATAGACTGGGATCAATTGTACTTCTATTGAAGTTATGATGCAGTAGATGATTATTGATCTTGATGTTCCATGCTCTAGGAGCTTGTTTTAGGCCATAAAGAGATTTATTTAACTTGCATACCTTATTTTCTTGTCCTTGAGTGACAAAACCTTTAGGTTGTGTCATGTAGACTTCTTATTCTAAGTCACCATTAAGGAATGCACTCTTTACATCCATCTGATGAAGTTTCCACCCTTGATGAGTTGCCAGAGCACAAATAGTTTGAATAGTTGTCATTTAGGTTGTTGGTGCGAATGTTTCTTCATAGTTGATTCCCTCTATCTAAGTATACCCTTTGGCCACTAGTCAAGCTTTGTATTTATCAAGTGTTCCACATGCTTTGTATTTGATTTTGTACACCCATTTGCACCCCACTATTTTTTTTCCGGTGGAAGATTTACTAAGTCCCATGTTTTTTTCTTCTTGAGTGAAGCATATTTAGATTCCATGGTTGCTCTCTAATGTGAGTTTTCCAGTGCTTGAGAAGCTAATATTGGTTCCTCTGTGTTACTTAGCATTCCTCTATTCATTCTGGTCATGTTGCGAGTTTGAGATCTTGTAGTTGTAAGATCTGGCATCCTTTCTAGATTTGATTCTCTAAGAGTATCTCTGAGCCATATTGGTTCCTTTCTCTGTAGCAAAGTTGATGCTTCTGTATATTGTTCTTTTGGTCCTGGGTCCATGCTCATTTCATATTCTTCAGGTAGATTTAGGAGAAATTTTGTGTCACCACTGGATTCATTTGTGTTGATTTTGACTTTCTCATAAAAAATCACATCTCTACTGATATAGACTTTCTTTGTAGATGGATCTAATATTTTGTACCCTATGGATTCATTGTCATACCCAAAAAATATCCCTATCATAGTCTTGTCATCTAACTTGGTCCTCTTTTGCTTTGGAATATGCATATAGGCTTTGCATCCAAAGATTTTTAGTTTTTCAATGTTGGGCTTATATCCTAACCATGCTTCTTCTAGTGTAATATGCTTGAGTACTCTTGTTGGAAGTTTGTTTTGTATGTAGATTGTTGTTTGTACTGCTTCAGCCTAGTATTTGTGATCAAGTTGTGCTTCTTTCAACATACATCTTACCATTTCCATTATTGATCTATTCCTTCTTTCTGCAATTCCATTTTGTTGAGGTGAGTATGTTGTAGTAAGCTGTCTTTTGATTCCATTGTTTTCAAGAAAAGAGTCAAATTATTTAGAAATAAATTATCCTCATCTATCTGAACAAAGTGCTTTTATGGTATTCCTTGATTCTTTTTCAACTTGAAGTTTGAATTTTTTGAAGTAGCTAAATGCCTATGATTTGTATCTCATGAAATATACCTACATTTTTTTGGTATGATCATCAAAAAATATCTGAAATTATTTATGTCCTCCAATGCTATCAACTTTCATAGGTCCACACAAATTAGTATATATTATTTCTAGAGGATGTAGAGCTCTATGTTGACGTAATTCAAAAGGAATTCTATGTTGTTTACCTGCTAAATATTTTGCACATATAGTAGCTTCTGGAGATAAGCTGGGTAGTCCTTCTACCATTTGATATATGTATAATTCCTTCATTGATGTCTCACTGGTATGTCCTAGTTGTTTGTGCCATAGTTTTAAAGCATTGATTGAAAGAGCTGAGTGAATAGTAGTGTCTAGGATAAATAATCCATTTTTATATGATCCTGATGCTATTATTCTTCCCTGTCTAGAGATGTGACATTATTTTTTTTAGTAAGAACCTTGAACTCAACAGTTAAGTCTTGATCCATGAGCTGAGAAATAGAGATAAGATTGGTGGTTAATCTTGGAACATACAACACATTTTTTATTATACCTCTTCCATATTTAAGATTTACCAAAATATTTTTTATTCCTTTTACTTCATACATTTTGCTATCTGCTACTGCAACTGGCTTTTCATTTATTTTCTTAAAAAAATCGAACCAATGTATGTTCCCTATCATATGCTTACTTGCACCTGAATCTATATACCAACACTCCATGATGTTGTTTTAGAGATTTTATGATATAGTGCTTTTGCAAGATATAGTTCAATTTTTTGTTTGATTTTGTACAAAATTTTGTAAGCATCAAAAAATCAACTTTTTAATCTTCTTAATACTCCTATTGAACTAAGAATTTTTCAGATTTTAAGAGGTTTTAATGTTGGATATATTTTATCCCTAAGGAGAAATTTTCTGAGACAAGAACATAAATTTCCAACTTTAATAAAATATTTTGATAACCCCTTTTGAAACCCTTAGGAATTTTATTCAAGTGTTTCTAATTTCCAAAAAACTAGTTTGAAGTTGAAAACCTTATCACTCCCAAATTTGGAAATCTAGAACACATTAATATTTGCAAATTTTTAAAAGATTAATTCCAAGTAGAATCCTTATTGCTCCTAAGTTGTGCAAATATTAATTTCCTAAGTTTTTGCTTTCAAACAAAGATTGATTTTAAATGATATATCAACCTTATCTTATAACCTTATAACTCCCTTTTTGAAATTGAAAGAAAATAAGAAATTAAGGCTATGTACCTTTATGACATTGGGTGAATGAGGCTATAAAATCTCCTTATTGAGCGTAGATTCCCAAGGCTTTAATGCACTTCGTGAATGTTGGTTGACCAAGAGTTTTTAAATTATATTCTCCTTGCTTTGGACCTCTACTGAATTGCACCCAAATTGGTTTTGAACATCCACTGTCACTCTACCAAATTTTTCCTGAATAGTTTTCAAGCATCTACCAACGACCTGCCATGTAGAAATCAAACTCTTGTTGAGATTTTTATTTTGATCTACTGAGTAGATTCCATTACTACTCATGGTGTTTCCAACCATCGCTCCTCCTTTCCAAATTCCAACCCATCTTTAATACGAGGTAGGATTGACAATTGTCACTTTATGAGTTCTTAAATGCTGGGCTGTGAAAAGTGTCACCCTTTAGTTTAAAATTTTTCCTTATTTTATTCTTTCTTTAGCACTATACAAGTAACGCTCCTTCCTCAACATCTCCAAGCTATATTTCTTGTAACATATGCCAAGTTGTGTGTAACTCCACTATTTGGAGTATGGGTGCCAAGAAGTGTAATGTCTCCTTTGTGAGCATTATAGAGTATCTTTCAACAAATGGCAAGTGGGATTTGCATGCCTTTCTTTCTATCAATGCTTATATGAAGACTCTCCATCGTGTTTTCCACCTTAATCCTTATTGTTTTATGTAGATGCTCAAGTGTCTCCAGCTAATGGTTGAGCTATGGTGGAGATGTGGTGGAGATTTGGTGGAGATATGGAGTAGCTTTGGTGGCCCTTGAATGGAGTCTGAATAGAAGCACTTGGATGAAGACTCCTTGATGCTTTACTCCATTGTTAGCATTTACTAATGGTAGAAATGCTTTGGTACAAATGCTCCTTTCCTTTGACATCTGTTTGCTTTGTCAATTGCTTCATCTTCTCCTGTGATGTGTCTTCTGTAGGTTCAAGTGTCCTTGAAGAGCCCCTTTGAGTGGCTTCTATAGCTTGGGAAGAGTGCTTACGTTCAACCCTCACTTGGTTGTTTTACCTATTTTTATTGTCCCTTTTTGGGATAGATTCAAATCTATTTTTAGACTGTAAAAACCAGATTGAAATGGTGCTATAAGATGTACTATAATGTGTACCTAAATTTTCTTTTAATGCACCTTCTTTTGCACTCTTATTTCAGATCAAAAACTTTGATTTTATGGCAGATTTTTTCTTGCACTATAAGGGTTTTGAAATTGTTTTTAACAAGTAGACAACTTCCTCCTTTTTTCTTGGTCACTTAGATGACAATTCCAAGCTTATACAACAATAGATAAAAGCTTTTTATATTTTTTAATTCTTTTCTTGCATTCAATCCTTTAATTCTATTGGATTTGAGACTCACCAAGTCTCATCCTATAAGCTTCTATTTCTATTTTTGGTTAGTTATGTTCTTCTCCAAGTTTTTGGAGGATTCTAACCTTTTTTGAGTGGCTCCTTTAGACCACTATGAGTTGCAGATTTCTGTGCTTCAATAGTGTCTTTAGACACTTGATACAAATCAGATTTTGTGCCCTTCAATAACACAAAACTAATTTCTTTTGAGAGTAGTGTAATAGTACAAGTTTTTCCACTTTTAATGCACTAAGATTACACTTTATCACTCTGATCAACTCTCAAATTAATGCACTAAGAATATACTGCAACTAATCAAGAATAACCTAAAAATAATATTTAAGATTTATTCTAAAATTTCACTACAACTAATATTGTAGAGCTGAGTCTTATTTTTCTTTTAAAATTAGATAATAGGTAGTTGATAGAAACTATTTTTGAAATCTAATAAACTCCTAATAAAAGTGCAAATGAATCTAAAGAAGAACTTTTTCTTTTTGCACTTTTGAATACTGCAATCCAATTTTCTATTTGCAACCTTAATCCAAATGTAGGTGCATCTAACAAATCTAATAGGTAGATGAATTAATAAACCTATTTACACCAGAAAATTGCATACCTTTTTATTGTAGCTCTTTTATTACTTCTATAGAGGATGTAGATCTTGGTGTCTAGGATCACCAAGTTACTACTACGAGAATGTCCTTGCAACTCTTTGTAGACTATCTTGAATAGCTCCCTCTTCACCAAATGATGGTCTCGAACTTTATTTTACAACCCTTAGGATTTGATGGCTTGTTCTCCTCTTTTTTTCTTCTCCTTCTGATGCAAATTTGGAGAAATCTTTATCTTTGAAGTGATCCCTTCTTTCTATGAGAGGTAATATTCAAATCTCCAAGATTTGGTGAGCTTATTCTAAGTTTTGAAACTCCTTGCCAAATTATTATTCTTATATTTGGCACTCCTTGCCAAATTCTTCTTCTCTTGGGCTTGTTGTCGGATGGTGAAAATTGTCCCAAGTCTTCTTTTTATCATAAACTTCTCTGATCTCCTTATTCTTCCTAATATTTTCAAATGATCTCACAGCAATGGAATTTGCAAGTGGTATGTCTAAAGGCGCATCTATTTTACAAAAATCTATAGCAGTGACTTTCCCTATTTCTCTCTAGGAATAATCGTAGCTCTGATACCACTTATGGATTTACCAGCATTGCATTACACCATGAGACATAGATCAAAGCAATAGAACATCTTATTTTAATGAATAGAAGTGACACAAAATTAGGTCAAACATGAACCCCCTCATATAGGAAGAAAGGTTCTATGGTCAACACTCCAACTAGTTGTACAAGGGGACACCTTTGGCCACTAGTCGAGCTTTGTATTTATCAAGTGTTTCGTCTGCTTTGTATTTGATTTTGTACACCCATTTGCATCCCATTGTTTTTCCAATGGCATATTTACTAAGTCCCATATTTTTTTCTTCTTGAGTGAAGCATATTCATATTCCATGGATGCTCTCCAGTGTGATTTTTCTAGTACTTTAGAAGTTGATATTGGTTCATATGTGTTTCTTAGCATTCCTCTATTCATTTTGGTCATGGTATGAGTTTGAGGTCCTATAGTTGTAATATCTAGCATCCTTTATAGATTTGATTCTCTAAGAGTATCTTTGATCCATATTGGTTCATTTATTTATAGCAAAGTTGATGCTTCTATATCATGTTCTTCTGGTCTTGGGTCCATGATTATTTCATATTCTTCAGGTAGATTTAGGAGAACTTCTGTGTCACCACTAGATTCATTTATGTTGATTTCAGCTTTCTCATCAAAAATCACATCTCTACTGATATAGACTTTCTTTGTAGATGGATATAATATTCTATACCCTGTGGATTCATTGTCATGCCCAAAAAATATCCCTATCATAGTCTTGTCATATAACTTGGTCCTATTTTGATTTAGAATATGCATATAGGCTTTGCATCCAAATATTTTTAGTTTTTCAATTTCGGGCTTATGTCATGACCATGCTTCTTCTGGTGTAATATGCTTGAGTACTCTTGTTGAAAGTTTATTTTATATGTAGACTATGTTTTGTACTGCTTCAACCCAGTATTTGTGATCAAGTTGTGTTTCTTTCAACATACATATTACCATTTGCATTATTGATCTATTACTTATTTTTGTAATTCCATTTTGTTTAGGTGAGTATGTTGTAGTAAGTTGTCTTTTGATTCCATTTTTCAAGAAAAGAGTCAAATTATTTAGAAATAAATTCTCCTCCTCTATCTTAACTAAGTGCTTTTATGGTATTCCATGATTCTTTTCAACTTGAAGTTTGAATTATTTGAAGTAGCTAAATACCTCTAATTTGTATCTCATGAAATATACCCATATTTTTCTAGTATGATCATCAATAAATATCTAAAAGTATTTATGTCCTCCAATGTTATCAACTTTCATAGGTCCACATAAATTAGTATATATTACTTCTAGAGGATGTAGATCTCTATGTTGATGTAATTCAAAAGGAATTCTATGTTTTTTACCTGATAAACATTCTACATATACAATAGATTTTGGATATAATTTGGGTAGTCCTTCTACTATTTTATATATGTATAATTCCTTCATTAATGTCTCACTAGTATGTACTAGTCATTTGTGCCATAGTTTTGAAATATTGACTAGAAGAACTAAGTGAATAGTAGTTTCTAGGATAAATAATCCATTTTTATATGATCTTGATGCTATTATTATTCCCTGTTTGGAGATGTTACATTGTTTTTCAGTAAGAACCTTGAACTCAATAGTTAATTCTTGATCCATGAGCTAAGAAATAGAGATAAGATTGGTGGGAACATACAAAACATTTTTTATTATACCTCTTCCATATTTAAGATTTACCAAAATATTTCCGATCCTTTTTACTTCATACATTTTGCTATCTGCTATTGCAACTAGATTTTCATTTATTTTCTTCAAAAAATCAAACCAATGTATGTTCCCTATCATATGCTTACTTACACCTGAATCTATATACCAACACTCCATGATGTTGTTTTAGAGATTTTATGATATAGTGCTTTTGCAAGATATAGTTCAATTTTTGGTTGATTTTGTACAAAATTTTGTAAGCATCAAAAATCATCTTTTTAATCTTATTAATACTCCTATTGAACTAAGCACTTTTCAAATTTGAAGAGGTTTTAATGTTGGATATATTTTGTCCCTAAGGGAAAAATTTTGAGACAAGAACATAAATTTCCAACTTTAATAAAAGCTTTTGATAACCCCTTTTGAAACCCTTAGGAATTTTATTCAAGTGTTTATAATTTCCAAAAAACTAGTTTGAATTTGAAAACCTTATCACTCCCAAATTTGGAAATCTATAACACATTAATATTTGCAATTTTTTAAAATATTAATTCCAATTAGAATACTTATTGCTCTTAAGTTGTGCAAATATTAATTTTTTAAGTTTTTATTTTCAAACAAATATTTATTTTAAATGATATATCAACCTTATCTTATAACCTTATAACTCCCTTTTTGAAATTAAAAGAAAATAAGAAATTAAGGCTATGTACCTTTATGACATCGGGTGAATGAGGCTATAAACTCTCATTCTTGAACATAGATTCCCAAGGATTTAATGCACTCTGTGAATGCTATTTGACCAAGATGTTTTAAACTATAACCTCCTTGATTTGAAATTCTACCTAATCGCACCTAAACTGGTGTCAAACATCCATCGTTACTCTATCAAATTCTGCCTGAACAACTATAAAGCATCTATCGATGATCTACCATGTAGCACTCAAATTCTTATCAAGCTTATATAATCGATATACTGAGTAGCTTCCACTACTTATCATGGTGTTTCCAACTGTTGCACTTCATTTTCAAAGTCCAACCCATCTTTAATACAAGGTAGAAGGAGTGACAAGTATCAATTTATGAGTTCTTAGACACTCATGGAAGCTCTTCATTCGGTTGGTGGAGATTCCAAACTCCAATACTGGTGAAAAGTGTCACCCTTGAGTTGAAAACATTCCTTTATTTTATTCCTTCTTGAGCATTATTCAAGTAATACTCCTTCCTCAATGTCTCCAAGCTATCTTTCTTGTAATGTACACCAAGTCGTGTGTAACTCTACTATTTGAAGTATGGGCACCAAGAAGTGTAACGTCTCCTTTGTGAATATTATAGAGTATCTTTCAATAGATGACAAGTGGCAGTTGCATGCCTTTATTTCTATTAACATTTATATGAAGACTCTCCATCGTATTTTCCACCTTAATCCTTGTTGTTTTACGTAGATGCTCAAGTATCTCCATATAATAGTTGAGCTATGGTGGAGATGTGGTAAAGTTTTGGTGGAGATATGGAGTAGCATTGGTGGCCCTTGAATGGAGTCTGAATAACAGTGCTTGGATGAAGAATCCTTGATGCTTTACTCCATTTTTAGCATTTATTAATGGTAGAAATTCTTTGGTATAAATGTTCCTTTATTTTTATGTATGTTTGATTTATCCACTACTTGATCTTATTTTATGTTGTGTCTTCTATAGGTTCAAGTGTCCTTGAAGATCCCCTTTGAGTGGCTTCTATAGCTTGGTAAGAGTGCTTACGTTCAATCCTCTCTTGGTTGTTTTCCCTATATTTATTATTCATTTTTGGGATAGATTCAAATCTATTTTTAGACTGTAAAAACCAGATTGAAATGATGTTATAAGATGTACTATAATGTGTACCTAAATTTTCTTTGATGCACCTTATTTTAAACTCTTATTTCATATCATAAAATTTGATTTTATAGCAGATTTTCTCCTGCACTACAAGGGTTTTGAAGGTGTTTTTATAAGTATACAACTTCCTCCTTTTTTATTGGTCACTTAAATAACAATTCTAGGCTTATACAACTATAGATATAATATTTTTATTTTCTACAATTCTTTTATTGAATTCAATCCTTTAATGTTATTGGATTTGAGACTCACAAAGTCTCATCCTATAAGCTTCCATTTTTGTTTTTGGTGATTTATGTTCTTCTCTAGGTTTTGGAGGATTCTAACCATTTTTTGGTGGCTTATTTAGACCACTATGAGTTGCAATTTTATGTGCTTCAATAGTGCCTTTAGACACTTGATACAAATCATATTTTGTGCCCTTCAAGAACACAAAACTAATTTCTTTTGAGAGTAGTGTAATACTACAAATTTATTTCTACTTTTAATGAACTAAGATTACACTTTATCACTCTAATCAACTCTTAAATTAATGCACTAAGAATATATTGCAGCTAGTCAAGAATAATCTTAAAATAATATTTAAGAGTTATTCTAAAATTTCACTACAACTAATATTGTAGAGCTTAGAATTATTTTATTTTTCAAATTAAATAATAGGTAGTTGATAGAAACTATTTATGAAATCTAATAAACTCCTAATAAAAGTGCAAATGAATCTAAAAAATAACTTTTTATTTTTACACTTTTGAAGACTGCAATCCAATTTTCTATTTGTAACTTTAATCCAAATGTAGGTGCATCTAAAAAATATAATAGATAGATGAATTAAATAACCTATCTGCATGATAAAGTTGCATACCTTTTTTTTGTAGCTCTTTTATCGCTTTTGTATAGGATGTATATCTTGGTATCTAGAATCACCAATTTGCTACTACGAGAATGTCCTTGCAACTTTTTGTAGACTATCTTGAGTAGATCCTTCTTCACCAAATGATGGTCTCAACCTTTCTTTTATGACCTAGGATTTGATGGATTGTTCTCCTCTTTTTTTCTTCTCCTTTTGATGTAGATTTATAGAATTCTTTATCTTTGAAGTGATGCCTTCTTTCTGTGAGAGGTAATCTTCAAATATTCAAGATTTGGTGAGCTTATTCTAAGTTTTGGAACTCCTTGCCAAATTCTTCTTATCATATTTGGTACTCCTTACCAATTTTTTCTTCTCTTGGGCTTGTTGTCAAATGGTGACAATTGTCCCAAGTTTTTTGTTTATCAAAAACTTCTCTGATCTCCTTATTCTTCTTGAGCTTTTCAAATGATCTTACAACAATGGAATTCACAAGTGGAAAGTCCAAAGGCATGTATATTTTGTAAAACCTATAGAAGTGGCTTTCTCTATTTCTCTCTAGGAATAATCATAGCTCTGATACCATTGATGGATTTACTAGTATTGCATTACACCATGATGTAGAGATAAAAGCAATAGAACATATTATTGAATGAATAAAAGTGATACAAAATGAGATGAACCATGACCCCCTTCATATGGGAAGAAATATTCCTTGGTCAACACTCCAACTAGTTGTACAAGGGGACACCTTGCACACATACATAATGAAACTTGTGCATATTACTTCTTCCCAAAGTAACTAGATAACTTGTACCTAAAGTAATCTAAGTATTTACCTTTGGAAGATACATTTACATAACTCAAATGATGGAATAGACTCTATATCTAATAGGGTTGTGGTCTTCAAAGTCTTTTTACCATAATTCTATCTTCCTATAATGCTTGACTAAACATTAAATACCAACATTTTTTATTGTTTCCAATATTTCATTTGATCATCTTGATTAAATTCGTATTCATGGACTTCGCTAGTCCATTGCGCTATGGTTAATAATTAGAGGAATATTTCCAATTTATATTATATTTTCTAGAAAAATACATGGAATTAGTCCCTTTGAAAGCTTTTCCATTATCAAATACTATAATATAAGGGGTTCCAAATCTAGTGATAATATTTCAAGAAAACCAATGATAATATCTAGATTTGCATGCTTGGTTACTTCTACTTCAAACCATCTAGTGAAGCAATCAATCACTATCAATATGAATTTATGTCTGATAGAATAATTTGGATTAATGAAACCAATAAGATATAATCCCCATTGCTAGAAGGGTTCCTCTAAAATAATTGGCTAGAGGGACATTATCATATTTTTGCTTTTGCCAATAAATATTTGACATTTATCATAAGCATTAGCAACTTTAAAAGCATCAGAAAATAAGGTCGACCAATAATATTTGGCTCTTAGTAACTTAGTTGTTGTGGTTAGAATAGAGTAGTGACCTCATAAGAATCCAACAAGAAACTCATTCAATATCTCCTTTACCTTATCATGATTGCATGCATCTCAGTAATACATCATCAATTTTTTTTGGAACAAGACGCCATCAATTAGAACATAGCTCAAAGATTGAAGTTTGTACCTATGCCTTTGAAAAGTTGTTAATTCATTCAGACACTTTTCAATGTTAATAAAATAGGTCAACTTATCTACCCAAGTAATCTAATCTATTTGGCCTTCGAATTTTTCTGATCCAAAAAAAGGCTCACACCTATCGGTTCCTATTGCAAGAACTAAAAGATACACAAAATGCATACAAGAACAAGAAATTGAAAACAAATTGACAATAAGAAATACACTTTATTCCATTATATTTGAATCCAAATTCAAATTACAAGTACATCCCTCTTAGGGATAATCACTTTGATACAATTGTTACAATAGGATGTAATGTTTCCCTCTCAAGGGTAGGTGTGATTTCTAAGTGCCTTTTCAGGATGACACGAACTACTCTAGGGTGTCGACGACCCTCTTCTCCATGATTAGAGGTATTTTTTATCTTGCATCCTAAAACCTTGTTAGTCCTACATGCAATAAACAACAAGAAACATTAATAGCAAAGGATGTCTCTATTGATGAGGCGTTTAAAGAGTGCTTGCACAAAAGATAACATGACAATCAAGAAATCAATAAAGTGATTCAAAGCATGTAAATTGATCTAAATCGTGATGATCTACCATTAGAAACATGAAATAAACTAAGAAGAATCTATCTAAGCTCCTAATTAATCAATCAAAGACATGAAAGCATGAAAAATATTTGTTATACCTACACTACAATAATGAAGAGAAATTGCAATTAACTCTTAATTAAACCTATAACATGATTAATCTAACCTAGTTAAACAGACTGTAAAATAAAGAATAAGGAAATTAGGGATTACCCACTGACCATGGGTCCTTCAAGCGATGGGCATTGTTCACCACGACTGACAACTGTGACTGATTCTAAAGTAAGTTTACCCTCCAAATCAAGGCCAATTCTTTGGCTCTCCTTGCCAAATTGATGGTCAAGGGTCACTTTTGTGTCCTCTAATAGATTTGGTAATTGAATTGCTCAGTGAGTGCATGGATTACACGGATTAGCATTTCTTGGCTCTCCTATCCTCCTAAGACCTCCATGGCAATGTGATATCCAATTGGGTAGCAAAGGTATTTCTATCAATGCATGTGAATGAGTATGCAATTTGACAGGGCTTCGCTACTCAATTGATTATGCTCCTCTCTCTCTTTTACCCAATTTAGAGGGGGATTATATATCAATTGCCAAGGGCTAGAGGTGGCTTCATGAGAAATCCTAGATCAAGATTAGGTGGTTGACCTTGTTGGATGGAAGGATCCAAAACCTTCCTCACTCAAAACACTCCAATCCACAACCAATTGGCCATTGCAACCGATTTTGGTTCAGATGAAGGCCAATTGAATCTGATTCTTGAACATGGTTGATAGGCACAGTCAGCTCTACTAATCACGGGTGTCAATAGTGGCTAGCACTGACTAGGAAAAGGTATCCAAATGAGTGGTAAAAACCACTGCTATACCTTTGTATCTATCCAAGTTCTTCCATATGGTCTTCTAGCATGTCCCATATGAGTAGTCACCTTGGCATGGCATGTTTTAGGTGTCTACATATGCCCCTTTTGAGATGCATTGTGAGATCAAACAATATTGAGAAAAAATAGACCTCCTAAAATGATATCATAGGTTGGATGATGATCATTTGTCTGATCAACATTAGATTCCCAAGTCCTACAAAGAGGATGTGCATCCTAAAATTATTGCTTCCAACTCGATTAAAGGCTTAATTTGAAAGGGTTTGCACTCATCATCAGACATTCGGGTAGCTTTGGTGCTACAATAGAAGTTATGCCTATATAACCAAAAGGAGGAGAGCTACAAATAAACTATCATATATGCTATTTGCCCTAGTATAAGGCTAAGCTCATGATAGTCTTTGGTAATTATTCATAAGATGAATGCAATTTGACAATATCTAGGGATCTATGATCAAGGGATATTTTGTTGAATTTGATTATGATTTGATATTATGACTACCCCCTCAAGTGACGAGTTGATGAGGGTAATGAAAATAAATGAAGCAATGAGGTCTATTGACCACTATGAATGATTTGAAAAAATTAGGATTTAGCATTTGAATACTTGGCAAGACCTAATCAACTATGATTGCTCTTGAGTCTACCTACCCAGTTCTTCAATGAATATTGGTTGTAGGGCATAGCCAGAACTATAGGAGACCTAATATCCATTGACCATGTGACCTTGGATAGGATAAGGATGACTCATACACGAATCTATGTAAATTCTAATTTGAATAATGAATTACCAAGGTTTGTGGAGCTAAAGTATGGAGAATACTATAGAAAATAATCGATAGAATATGAGAACATAACGGTATTTTGTGTAGAATGTAAAAATCAAGGACATCTATGCAATCAATGCCCTAACCTAGCAATGAATAGAGAAAAGTAGAAGTAGGGAATGCTAGATAGAGGAAATTTGAGGAGTTTCCCTGGTAGAGGTGATTTCAATCAGGCAAACTATGTCTACCAAAAAAAGAAAAGAGAGGGTGCAGGGTCCCAGTAAGACAAAGGAAAACAACAGGTTGTTGGCAACAAAAATACTCATGTAAGTTCCAATCCTCTAGTTTCAAATAAATTTTTAATTCTATCCAATATGGGAGTAGGATGATTATCAGAAGACATGGAAGCCCAACACCTTTAGGCTAACCTTTCTGACATTCTCGAATCCCCATCCAAGTCAGGATCCTCAAACCCTAATGCTAAAATTATTGTAAGCCCCGTGGGAATCACAAATCCAAACCCTAATGCATGATCTCTAGAATCCACATCCAATTCAGGATCCTTAAACCCTAATGCTATAAATACTTCAAGCCCAGTGGGCATCCCAAATCCAAACCCTAATGCTGAAGAACTTAGGAATAAAGTTGAGGCATTGGAAAATAAAAAATCTCATCTCCCTAACATCACCACTAGGAGCCAAGTGAATCCTACTAAGGTACCATCCCACAGACTAGGGGAATACAAGAAAAAAGGAGAATATTTGGATGTAGGGGTGGAGATATGTGAAACTCTTCAAACTGAGGAATATGGAAATCCAATTCTGCAACAAATTACCTCCCCTCAATTTAGTCCTAAAAAAACCAGGAGCACTATGAAGTCTCCTATAGATTTTGGCAGTGAAAAAATAATAGGGAGAATATCAAATGCCGAGCATCAAAAAATTAAAACTGATAATGACATTGACAATAGAAAATAGAGAACCTTGTTTCAACAGGTTATTCTAGTTTTTGAAGACAACAAATTAGGAAAACCCCCTCAAGGGAGGGGGAGAGGAAGAAATCCCAAATAATATAAATGAAGTTCCTCTCATGGAACGTGAGAGGCCTCAATGGCCTACCCAAACACAGGGAAGTTAGTGCAATAAGAAATCAAGTGAATCCAACTATTATCATGTTGTAAGAAACAAAAACTGATGAGATTCAGTAAAAAAATATGGAATCAAGGGGATATGGTTTGCAAATTATACAGAGGAGTATCTAGAGGCCTTATGACTTAATGGGATCCCCAGATAGTAGAAGGCACCATTATTCAGAAATATGATAGGGTTCTTAGTGTTTTATTTAAGGAAATAAATAGCAACAAGTTGTGGATCCTTTCAAATATTTATGCCCTAAATTTAATTCAAGGGAGAGCTCTACTATGGGAGTACTTAGGCAATCTGAGTGAAATCTTCCATAATGTCCCCTAGATTTTGGCTAGGGATTTTAACACTCCTCTTTACCCTTCAGACAAAATAGGTGGAAATGGACCACCTATCAGGAGCATGGATGAGTTCAATGACTTTGTGAACTCCAACATGTTTATGGATGTAAAACTTAGAGGAGTGAATTATACCTGGAGCAATCTACGGATAGGGTGTCATCTCATTCAAGAAAGGCTTGATAGGTTTTTTCTATCAAAGGAGGCTACAACTTTGTTCGGTGATTCTACCCTGTAAGCCCTTCCTAAAATTGTCTTTGATCATAATCCCATTTTGTTGGATATCCCTAACTCTTTTTCCTTCAAGAAACATTTTAGATTTCAATCTATGTGGATAAAACATTCCAATTTTAGAGATAACTTAAGTCAGTGGTGGCAGCAACCTATCACGAGTAGTGCAACTTTTCAACTTGCTGGAAAATTAAAGTTTGTTAAGGAAAAGCTTCGAAATTGGAACAAAGAGGTCTTTGGGAATCTCTTCGAAAATAAAAATTATGTTGTTGAAAGTTTGAAGATAATTGATCAGAGGATCCAACATGGTGATGCTGATGAAACTACTAGGAAGGAGGAACGAACAAAACTAGCAGAGTTTCATAACGTTTTGGCCTGTGAGGAAATCCATTGGAGGCAAAAATCAAGGGCTCTTTGGTTGAAATATGGAGATTCAAATTCCAAGTTTTTTCACGTCACCATGATTAGAAACAAAAGCAATAACAAGATAAAATTTTAAAAAAAGTAGATGGTTCTATTACTCAAGACTTAACAGAAATCAGAAAAGAGGTAGTAACTTATTTCAATTCTATCCTTGGTCAGGAATCATAGTGCAATGAGGAGGCCAAATATATTCTCTTGCAATCCATTCCTAGCATAATAGCTAAGGATATAAACCTTAATATTCTAGCTCCCTTTTCTGATGAGGAAATTAAGGAAGCCTTGTTTAGCATGGAGCTATACAAAGCCCTAAGACCCGATGGCTTTCCCCCTCGTTTATATCAAGCTTTTTGGGACATCGTAAGTGAGGATGTAATTTTTGCTGTCAGATAATTCCAAGCAAGAAATCATATCCCAAAAGGTATCAAATATAATTTTATTTCTCTAATTTCTAAGAAGCAAACCCTTGAATCTATGGCTGACTTCAAGCCAATCAGTCTATGCAATGTTTCTTACAAGATCCTAGCTAAATCCATTGCAATAAAATGAGAGATCTTCTACCCCACATCATAGATCCATGCCAGGGAATCTCTGTCTAGGGTAGGTCAATCTTAGATGTATTTATCATAATTCATAAAGCTCTACACTCTACTCATAAGACTAACAGGTCTGTTTTTGCCCTCAAGCTTGATATGAACAAAGCATTTGATAGGCTAAATTGGGATTTTCTTATTGTTGTCCTCCTTAAGTTTGGTTTTCGCCACCAATGGGTTAATTTGATCAAATAATATATTTCTAAAGCATGGTTCTTGATTCTAGTTAATGGAACAACTTCTGGTTACTTTCAAAGTCATAGAGGAATTCAACAGGGGGACCCTACCAACCCCATGTTATTCATCATTATGGCAAAATATTTAGGCAGAACCATAAAAAATGCTTGTAGTTCAATGCTAATATTGGGAATCAAGGCAACATATCTCACTAGGGCTATTTATCACCAACAATTCATTTATGATACCCTTATATTGACTAAGGCATCAGTGGTTGAGGCTAAAATAATTAAATACATCCTGCAACTCTACGAGGACGTTGCTGGTTAGAAAGTTAATTTCAGTAAAAGCAAGTTATATTTCTTGAACACCCCCATTCAAAGGCAAGGAAGGATTGTAAAAATTTTAGGGTGTGATATAGAAAACCTCCCCACTTAGTATCTTGGTCTCCCTCTTTTCATTGGTTCTTCGAGAGAGTCAATGTGGGACAGGGTTATTGAAAGAATTCAAAAAAAACTTGCTGGATGGAAAGGTCATCTTCTATATCAAGTAGGAAATTTGACCCTCACTAAGGCCTCTCTTCAGAGCATTCCAATCTATTTCCTCTCCATTTTCAAATCCCCTGTGAAGGTTTTCCAAAAAATTGAGAAACTCCAAAAAGAATTTTTATGGACTGGATTAGAGGAGAAAAAAAGGATACACCTTGTAGGATGGACCAAAGTGTGCAGACCTAGGGAAAATGGGGGCTTAGGTCTGAGGAGAATTTCTCATATAAATTTAGCTTTACTAGCTAAGCAAGCATGGCGTCTCATTTCTGGTGAAGAAAATGAATGGACAATTATCATCAAATGAAAGTATCTTCAAAATATGGAATTTCTAAGTGACTCAGTTCCAATCAGAGGTTCTTATTTTTGGAAAGCAATTCTTAATTGTAAGGAAATCATAAAAAGAGGTTTAAGATGGGTTTTAGGCAATGGTGAGAGGATAAATTGCTGGAATTATAGGTGGGCTAAGGATGAACCACTAACGCAATATCCTAACTTAGCTCGAATCAGAGATATCACAGAACTCATTGGTAAAAAAGTCTCCGATTATATGGTTGAGGACATAGGTAGAATGAAGTGGAAACAAATAAGAATTCAAGGATTTCAAGTGAAATCAAATGATCTTTGTAACATTCTCGAGAAATAGTTTATCCCCATGAGACCCAAGGAAGATCAAGTGACCTGGGCTCCTACGAAAAATGGGAAGTTCACTGTTAAATCAGCTTACAAGATTTTGCTTTATGATGAGGATTTTGTCCTCCAAAAGGACTTAGTTTGGATAAAAAATTTAATTCCAAAAATTGTAGTCTTTTCATGGTTGGTTATCCAAGGAAGAATTCTAACCATTGATAATATGATGCGTAAAGGTATTTTTATCACTAATCATTTTTATCTGTGTAGGGCTAATTGGGAGACCATTTATCACATTTTCCTTGAGTGCCCTTTTTCCTTGACTATCCTAAGTGGGGTTTTTTAGGCCTTCAATATTTCATGGGTTAAACCAGCCACTATACTTGATTTGTTCATCCAGTGGCCTTGCCCCTTTTCAAGCCAAAGACTTAGATACATGTGGAAAATTTATCTCAATCACTATCTTTGGTAGGTGTGGTTAGAAAGGAACCATAGAGTGTTTAATGAGTCTATCCATGATCATCAAACTATCATTGCTAGGATCATATCCTTTGCCAATGAGAATATGAACCTTATCCCTTTTGATAGCTATAAACGTCATCTGTAGGAGACCATGATTGCTCAATATTTAAGCTTAACCTTGTTATATGAGTCTACGCCTAGGGTAGTCAACCCCAGAGCCAATGTTATGTGGTCTCCACCTCCTACAGGTTGGTTTAAGATTAATTTTGATGGAGCAGCTAAGGAAAATCTTGGTAGAGTAGGTGCTGGTGGCATTGTGCGAGATCATAATGGGTATATGATGCATTTTTTGAATATTTGGGAACAAGGAAAAACAACGAAGTTGAAGCTAGAGATATGTGGAGAGGCCTTCAAATGACTCAAGACTTAGAAGGCAATTTGATCATAGAAGGAGACTCTATGCATGTTATAAATCTCCTCAATAATTGGAAAACACCTCCTTGGAGGATTAAAACAATTGTTAAAGAGGCTAGGATCATTTTCCAGGGAAGACAAGATAGAAAATCTCAACATGTATTTCGGGAAGCTAACAAAATTGCTGATAAGATAGCCAATTTGGGTGTCGATGGTGAAGGACTTTTCAAATGGGAACACAGTGTCTCAATTGAAGTAGAGGAGCTTATTCAACAAGAATGCCAAGAATGATAATCAAATTTACCAACTGGGAAGGCACTGTAAGTTCGAAGGCTAGGAGTATTCCCGTTTCTTTTTTAAATTGGACTCACAATAAAAATTATCTAAGTTGTCAGTCTTCGTGGATGCTGCTTGGAAATACCACAAAGACTAATGGGGACAGTCACATGTCAAATAACATGGCTCCTAGTCATCTTAGTAATTTGAGGTTGGTTGATAATCACAAGGAAGGAAATAAATGGCAATATAAGACTTCGAACCAAAGCCACGTGGACCACCAGATAACCACCACCATAAATCTAGCCAGCAGGTTCACTTCTCCAAGACTGATTGGCCAAGATAGTATGTGGTACCAAAGCATGTCATATATGGAAGAAAGCAATTACCAAAGAATTATTAAGAGTAGTTATCAATACAAATTTTATGGGAGTTTTTTTCAGTACTCTACTATGTGTGTCTACAATTTTCTTTTTATCCATTGTCTCAAGGAAGGGATCCATGTCTGTTTATTTTTTGTAATTATGATGCATGTGTGTTTTCTTAGGGTATACCCAAAATGTTGTATGGGAAGTTTCTTTTTGATAACAGGCTATGTGCCTTATCGGATGTAATGGCTTTGGAGACATGTAGATTTTACATATATAGGATCCTTAGTAAGGATATGTTCATCAACAGCCCTGGGCTGATTTTTGTAAAAGGTTTTGGGTCAACCTATAAAACCCAGTATTAATGCTATAGTATCTTATCTACCAAAAAAAAATGATTGCAACTGTTAAAAGTAATTTTCAATTTCTATCCCATGGAGTGAACTAGCCATGAAGGCCTTCTTAGGGAATTGAAATGAAAATAATTCTAATTAGGTTTATGTTGAATCATATTGTCGATGATATGCTAAAAATATCATAGGAGAATTGCAATGAATATCTCATTCCCTGAGAGCAGTCTAGTCATCAAGGTCTTCTTGGGGATTGAAATGAAACATAGTAATTCCACAATGATGGATTTGCCCCAAATTTCCTTATGGTAATTTACTCATCTTGTCAGATTGCATGAAGTGCAAGTCACTACAACCACCAAGTGTATAGGGTAAATTACTGAATACGAGGCACATTTGACTTTTGATTTTTTGATTTTTTTGTTAATTTTGAAATTTTTGTTTTATTGGTTGGGAGGTGCGATGCTCAAAGAAAGGATTTCTATAGCGACAACTTTAGTTGAATGTACTTTTTAATCTTAGCCAGTTATTCTATTTTTCCTTATGATGACATTTTCCAATGTTGTTGTGCTTTGTTTGGCTCATTCTGATGATTCTACATCACCAAATATGCTTATTTTATGCTTCTTGTGGCAATTTTGGTCTAGTGAAAATTTTTAATTTGACCTTTTAAGGCTCTCCACGGTGGGAATTGTGAGAATTTATTATGGTTTGTTGATCGTGTCTATCAAAAGTAGTAAAAAAGTCCAAATTCCTTGATCATGGCTCTAAGCCACAGTCACAAAACCTAATTCGGGGACCATGGTTGTCAGGCGTGATTTGAACCAAATTCAAAAAATATATAAGGTTTTGATATTTAAAATATTCCATTATTTACCTGATACTGACAACAAAAACTGAGAGCTCTGAGAGGTAAATAGTGAAATCTAATAGAGAACACTACCGTAAACTTGACTTGCTCACTCTACACCCATCTAGATGGCTGACCAGCTAGAGGCTTCGATTAGTGGAGGATTTGGTGCCACTAAGGTAACTCAAAAACTGAGACCACACAATCTAATTACCGGATTAAAATTAACCATATTAAAAAATGGGCTAACGAACCTCACTAAACTATCGGTAACAAACCTCACCCTATTTAGGTTTAACATAGGTTAGGTTAGAGGGGAGGGTTTTAATTTTTGGGGTGTACTTTTGGGAATACATGACCCTGAAAAGGTCATGCCCTTAGTTGTGGGTGGCAGATGCGGTTCCCAATTGGCATATTGGGGACCACGGCTGTCAGCCACGGTGAGATTTAAATCCCAACGATCACTTTTTTGACCGTTGCGTCAATCATGGTTCCGACCCGGGCATGCAAGCCTTCGAAAAAAAATTATTTTATTTTTTATTTTTTTGAGTTTTCTTGGCAATTAATGCCATTTAATGTATTTTTGAAGTGTCTTTTTTGCTTTTTTTGAAAATTTTGATTATGTGTACATGTTTTTACTTTTTTATGAGATTTTATGATTTGTTTGTTATTTTTTAGTTGTTTTTAATTTTTTTGTATTTATTATTACTTTCACTTAGGCTTTGACCTACAGAGCGAGGGAGAATGATCTCCTTTGCAACTTACGCTGCACTCTCATTGATGTGGAGTGGGAGTGGTTTGCTACGATGGGGTTGGCTACGTCTTGGATCTCCCCACCATCAGAGTTGATCAATCCTACATGATTGCCTTGGCCTATCGCTAGGATGCGCAGACCAACACATTTCACCTGTCGATGGGTGAAATGATAGTGACTCTGGAGGATGTCTACCACATCTTCCACCTACCTATTAATGGTGAGGCCATCACCTCCTCTCCTACCATGATGAGGAAGGATGTTTTTTATGCTATATTTTGCATACAAAGCTGTAACACTTAGGTCCACTTTGACCATAGAGGTGTCCACATCAAGGAGTGGTTCTAGGAAAACTTCTTCTTATAGTTGGAGGCTATGTTCATGCATTTTATTATCCATATATTCCTCCCAAACTCATCAGGCATGATATTACCCTAGAATATCCTAGCTAGGAACAAGGAGGTTATGGTTAGCTCGATCGAGCGACCTCTTATTTTGGTATGGGGTAGCACTCTTCTAGCACAACTCTACCATGAGCTATATCATATTACACACCATAGAAAAGTGAGCATCAGTTGTAGTCTACTCCTATAGATTTTGGATTGGCAACACATTTTGATAGAGTGCCCCATCGACTTGCCATTAGAGATCACTACTATCCCCAAGGATCGTTAGTGCTATGCATCTTATTGGCCCTAGGAGAAGGAGGGCTTTAGGAGTAGGTCTCATGTAGGAGACCTAGACCACTACATTGGTCGATTTGCATAGCTCCACCCTTAGTAGATATGGTAGTGATCGTACATAGACTACCTAGCCTGGACATAGGCATATAGATACCTACATTGGACACACAGATATAGGTGGGTTATCGATCGAAATATCAAAATACATGAGTACCAACACTACTCTCGCATCCCGAGGTAGTTTGGGATTTTATAGGATGTCCTAGAGGTGCATACCATCTATATATACCTAGTCCTAGAGAAGGACCTGACATGGCCCCAGGTGACTCCACTGGGGGATGTTGATGATGACTTCCAAGAATTAGGTCTAGCGAACATAGACACGATTGCTAATTATGATGGGTGGTGGGATGACTTCCAATGGTACAAAGAGGGACCTATATGCTGAAAGGTAGATGGCTTTGCAGTAGAGGGTGCATAAGTGGACCCTCATGGATGTAGGACCCATTAAAGGACTGAGGGTACATGGGTTGCATGGTCCTCTATAGAGGAGGGTCGATAGGCAAAGGCAGAGGAGGAGACATTTGAGAAGGGTGAGGCACCTCTAGACAGTGATATAGGGTAGGTGAGGGCACAAATTGTTGACCTCTAGAGCTAGGTTGGGAGACTTTGCACTCAAATCATACATAGAGGCACTTCTATCACCATTCTAGAGGTAAATCTATCCCATGACCAGATCCAGTGGTGCGACTATGAGGGGGAGAGGGCCACTCTATAGGAGAGAATTACCACAATGGAGGCAAAGATATAGTAGCTCATAGGGTAGCACACTCTTTTGCAGTACCAAGTTGATGATTTTGCATTTTTACTTATCGCTTACCAGGTTTGTGTTGAGCAAGGTGCAGCAATAGTATTGTCATTGTTGTCAACACAGTCAAATAGATTTGTTGATGCAATGGACAGGAAGTTCAAAAGATATTTAGATGCAAAAGATAGGAGTTCAAAGGGTACTCAGAGTTTGTACAATGATTTTCCATGAAGACCAAAGTGGCCCATATGCAAAAGATCAAAGAAAAAGATAAGTAAGAAAAGTGTCGTGATATCACGACATATACAATAGGCAAGAAAAATTTTCATGATTTTGTGACATGTTGGAAGAGAGAAAAAGCTGGAAAAACTGTCACGATTTCACGATATGTTGGAAGAGAGAGAAAAAGCAGGGAAATTGTCACGATTTCTCGACATGTTGGAAGAGAAAAATAAAGTAGGAAAAACTATCACAATTTCATGACATGTTGGAAGAGAAAAAGGCAAGTGGAAAAACTATCATGATTTTGTGACATGTTGGAAGAGAAAGAGAAAGCAGGAAAAACTGTCACGATTTCGTGACATGTTGGAAGAGAAGAAGACAAGTGGTAAAACTGTCACGATTTCGCGACATGTTGGAAGAGAAAGAGAAAGCAAGAAAAACTGTTGCGATTTCATGACATGTTGGAGGAAAAAGAGAAAGCAGGAAGAAGTGTCACGATTTTGCGACAAGTTCGAAGAAAAGAGAACAAGTAAGAAAAGTGTCATGATTTCGCGACATGTCGCATTTTCGCAACTAAAACAAGAGAGAGAAAGTAAGTTGGAAAAGTGTCACGATTTCGCGACATGTCGCATTTTCACGACTAAAATAGGAGAGAGAAAGTAAGTTGGAAAAGTGTCACGATTTTGCGACATGTCGCATTTTCGTGACTAAAATAGGAGAGAGAAAGTAAGTTGGAAAAGTGTCGTGATTTTGTGACATGTCGCATTTTTGTGACTAAAACATGAGAGAGAAATTAAGTTGGAAAAGTGTCATGATTTCACGACATGTCACATTTTTGTGACTCAGAAAGGGCAAGAAGGAAGAGAAATAAAAAGTGTCACGATTTCGCGACATGTTGCATTTTTGCGACTCGAAAAGGGCAGGAAGGAAGAGAAAGAAAAAGTGTTGCGATATTGCGACATGTCACATTTTTGTGACAAAAGAAAGAGAGGAAGCGTATGGAAGCAGAACTATCGCAATTTCACGACAAAAGCAGAAAGTAAGACTTCGGAAGTAGAAGTGTCATGATTTCACGACAAAAGCAGAGAAGACTTCGAAGGTAGAAGTGTCACGATTTCGTGACAAAAGCAGAGAAGAAGACTTCAAAGGCAGAAGTGTCATGATTTCATGACAAAAGCAAAGAAGCTAAGTACGAAAGCAAAAGTGTCATGATTTCATGACAAAAGTAGAGAAGAAGACTTCGAAGGCAGAAGTGTCATGATATTGCAACAAAAGCAAAGATGAAGTATATGGAGGTGAAAGTGTCGTGATATCGCGACATGTTGTATTTTCATGGGCCAAAGCAAAGAGAAAGAGGAGAGAGAAAATAGTGTCACGATTTTGCGACATGTATTTTTGCGAGCCAAAGCAAAGAGAAAGAGGAGAGAGAAAATAGTGTCGCGATTTTGCGACATGTATTTTCGTGGGCCAAAGCAAAGAGAAAGAGGAGAGAAAATAGTGTCACAATTTCGTGACATGTATTTTCGTGGGCCAAAGTAGATAGAAAGAGGAAAGAGAAAATAATTTCGTGATATCGCGACATGTATTTTCGTGGGCCAAAGCTAAGAGAAAGAGCAAGGAGAAAAAGTGTCCCAATATCGCGACATGTTGTATTTTCACGATTAAGTTGAAGCCGACGAAGACCGACGAATAGCTGACAAATTTTAAGGTTTTTAGTTGTTATGCAAGCCAACTAAGATTAGGGTTTTGATCATGAAATTTATTTTATAAAAGGAGTGCTATTTGGAGAATTATAATAAGTTGCATAAGTCGTCGAATGCGTGTCGAAGTGTGAAATGTGGCTGTAAGAGCGTAGAAAGCATAGAAGCGGTGAGATGATGGCGAAGTGCACAAAGTGAGTAAAGAAGTCATGTAAAATTGTTCTAAGTGCATCTATGATTGCGTAGAGAAAGCAGAAGGAGTAGAGTGCACAAAAGGGAGAAGACGATCATGAAGTTGGACTGCAGCAAAGCAGAGTGTGCCGAAGTGTTTGCGTAGAAAGAGCAGAGTGTGTAGAGAACGCAAAGGTGAAGAAGACCAATTAGGGTCATGCAAAAGCAAAGGTATCTTATAGACAAACTTATAGATTCAAATTGAAGTCCAGGTTGCAACTTGGCATTAGGGGTTGGTGCTCCTTTTTGTTGGTGCAGATAAATCAGGGGTTGATGCTCCTTCCAGTGGGTGTTGGTAAATTGATTGTAAATTTGATGCTTTGCAAAGGCTAGATTTGTATGGTAGTCGAAGCAGTCATTCTTGAGGAGACGCCAAATTGGTGAACCTCACTAAAATATTGTGTTTGTGATGTTCTCGTGTGATACTTGCTTTATCTATTTTTAAGGTTTCATTATTTCAATTTTAAGAGCTGTAAATTTAGGTTTAAAGAACTAGATTGATTCACCCCCCCTCTCAGTTCCATTGTAAGACTAACAACTGGTATCAGAGAAAGGTTCCATTCTTAGTATAAATCAGTCAAGGTTGATATTGGATTATTACGCAATGGGTAAAGAGAAAATTAAACCAGAAAAGGTTGAAGACTTCTCATCAAACAAAGCACCTTTGTTTGATGAAACTAATTACATGATCTGGAGAATCAGGATGTAGGCATATCTTTGTGCTTTGGAATATGACATCTAGGATTCAGTAGACAATGAATACACAATACCCATCACTCCTCCAATCGATGCTGCCAGTAAGAATCTGCTTGAGAATGACTCAAAAGCAAAGAATGCTATCAGGTGCAGATTAGTAAATAGTGAACTAGTAAAGATCATGAGTTGTAAAACGACAAAAGAAATATGGGAAAAACTGAGGAGTATTCATGAAGGAGATGATGAGATCAAGGAGGCAAAGCTACAAACACATCAAGCTCAGTTTGAAGCTTTAAAGTTGAATAACGATGGGAACATAGAGGCATATATGCTAAGAGTTAATGAAGTCCTAGAGGATGATTCTAAAAAGAAAATAGGTGGTCTTTTCATGACACTCGAAGAAGAAACAGAAAAAGAACAGGAATGTGATGAAGAAGAAATCGATGCAAAAATAAATTCGAAAGAGGAACTAATTGCAGCTCTGAAATTGAAGATAGAAAGAAAAAGGAATAAAGAAATCTCAAGAAAGCTTGAGGATGCAAATGAAATAATAACCAGTTTGAAAGTACAGGTAGAAGAATTCAAAAATGATTGAAGAAACTCTCAGGTCACAGATCAATGAGAAAGATATTGGTTGCTACAAACAAGAGGAAGAGATTATTTTATTGAAGAAACAACTAGAAGAGGCCAATACAAATCTCAAATTTGAGAAGAGCACAGAGTTGATAGATAAAATGATAAGCCAAAAAAGAAGCTCTACGGATAAGCATGGTCTTGGATATGAAGCTGAACAACCTTCATCTTCCAACTCTGCAGAGAAGAAGAAGTTCACTATTGAAGGATTGAAGCAAGAAAAGTTTGAAGCTGAATCTTCAAAAGGAAGAAAATATCAAAGGAGATCTACAACAAAGCAACCACAACAAAAGAGATTCTATAACTCTCACTCTATTCATAATAATACTTTTAATGGCTATTGGAGGATGTCTACCACATCTTCCACCTACCTATTGATGGTGAGGCCATCACCTCCTCTCCTACCATGATGAGGAAGGATGTTTTTTATGCTATATTTGGCATACAGAGCTATAACACTTAGGTCCACTTTGACCATAGAGGTGTCCACATCAAGGAGTGCTTCTAGGACAACTTCTTCTCATGGTTGGAGGCTATTTTCATGCATTTGATCATCCATATATTCCTCCCAAACTCATCAGGCATGATATTACCCTAGAATATCCTGGCTAGGAACAAGGTTATGGTTAGATCGATCGAGCGACCTCTTATTCTGGTATGGGGTAGCACTCTTCTAGCACAACTCTACCATGAGCTATATCAGAGTACACATCATAGAAAAGTGGGCATCGATTGCAGTATACTCCTATAGATTTTGGATTGGCAACACATTTTGATAGAGTGCCCCATCGACTTGCCATTAGAGATCACTACTATCCCTAAGGATCGTTAGTGCTATGCAGCTTATTGGCCCTAGGAGCAGGAGGGCTTTAGGAGTAGGTCTCATGTAGGAGACCTAGACCACTACATTGGTTGATTTGCATAGCTCCACCCTTAGTAGATATGGTAGTGATCGTACATGGACTACCTAGCCTGGACATAGGCATATAGATACCTACATTGGACATGCAGAGATAGGTGGGTTATCGATCAAAATATCAACATACATGAGTACCAGCACTACTCTCGCATCCTAAGGTAGTTTGGGATTTTATAGGATGTCCTAGAGGTGCATACCATCTATATATACCTAGTCCTAGAGAAGGACCTGACATGGCCCCAGGTGACTCCACTGGGGGATGTTGATGATGACTTCCAAGTATCAGGCCTAGCGAACATAGACACGATTGCTAATTATGATGGGTGGTGTGCTGACTTCAAATGGTACAAAGAGGGACCTATAGGCCGAAAGGTAGATGGCTTTGCAGTAGAGGGTGCATAAGTGGACCCTAATGGATGTAGTACCCATTAAAGGACTGAGGGTACATGGGGTGCAGGGTCCTCTATAGAGGAGGGTCGACAGGCAAAGGCAGAGGAGGAGACCTTCGAGAAGGGTGAGGCATCTCCAGACAGTGAGATAGGGTAGTTGAGGGCACAAATTTTTGACCTCTAGAGCTAGGTTGGAAGACTTTACACTCAATTCATACATAGAGGCACTTCTATCACCATTCTAGAGGTAAATCTATCCCATGACCAGATCCAGTGTGCGACTATGAGGGGGAGAAGGCCACTCTATAGGAGAGGATTACCACAATGGAGGCAAAGATATAGTAGCTCATAGGGTAGCACACTCTTTTACAGTCCCAAATTGATGATTTTGCATTTTTACTTATTGCTTACTTGGTTTGGGGATTAGCTCCCCCATCTTCATAGGTTTCTTTAGCATCCCCAGTTGTTCTAGTAGTACCAACAGTGCAGTGAGTAGCAGGCTTGGATTAGGGGGCCAAGATCAAGAGGCTTCAGGCTCTAGTTGAGTGGCATATTAAGGAGGCCTCACTCAAATATGCTTACATTACCACCTTGAGAGGATGGATTGGATTGCTTGGGGGAAATATTCTAGAGATACCCACAACTATAGGATATCAGAGGACTTGTACTTGGGAGACAAGGCAGTATTCAGATAGCTTGAATCACAGGATTCACAGGTCTGAGAGATATTCTGGTTCTAGCTCACAAAGGACCCACCGAGAGGGTGGAAGCAATGGTGGTGCCTCACAGACTGGGGTTGTAGGCCCTGGCTAGTACAGGTTTTATAGATATCATTGTACCATTTTTGAGTGTAAGATGAAGGATCTACACATATGTAGCATGCGGGTATTTTTGACCATGCCTATGTATTGCACAATATTTATTTTTGTACACACACACACACACACATATTTATATATATCTATATATATATATATATGATCTGACATTTGAGACTCATTATATGTGTAGATTTTATTATGATTTTTTATTGTTTATGTTTTATGAGATGCACATGGATGCACTACTTATATTGATTTAATGCTATATGATGTGATGTATGGATGACATGCACTAGCTATATATGAGATAGATGATTAGATGATATGAGATATATGTGTGGATGGACTACTTATGATGGATGCATATGGATGCGATATTTATTTTAAATGCATGTGTAACTTTCTATACTTGTATGCATTTAATTTATGTTGTTATGACATAATCTATGTATGTACCGCATACTTTTATTTGTATCTTTGATAACGCGTTTGTGAAAGGGACATGTATGTTTTAATCACTTAAAACATAATGTATGCAATATGATTTTTAACAATCTAATTTATGACACCACCGAATGTATAAAAATTATGTATTGTAGTTGCTTTATCTTTTTATAAAAGATAGTACATCCATATGTGAAATGCAATGATGTATGTTTTATGTTCATAAGCTTTTGTAAATTAAAATAATATGGATAACATAATCAGTGGTCGTATAAACATCATTTCTAACATCCATCCGGTATCTAACATATAATACAAATAATTCTAATAAACAAACTCTCATAAAAGAAATTGATGTTTTGATGATTGAATTGAAAAATTGGTTGTTGCTATTTGGGAATTTTTGAGGTTTACCATGAGACTCAAACACCCTATTTGACTTATCAAAAGTTTCATACTAACCATACTAGACTTCTGGAACATAAGGTTTTCGCTAGGATAGGCCCTAATTGTTCATTATCCATGTGTGTGTAAATGTGTATATCTAGATAAGGCATAAGCATACCCCGATGTTAGGCGGGATTCTTTCAGCCCATTGCTAAGATTGGGAGTCAATTTTTTTTTATCCAATCGTAGGTTTAGATTTCAGTTGGACTAGACCATGAGGTGATACAGGACACCTGAGAGTAGCTCTTCCACATTCAAACATTGATCTGCACATAAGCAGGATGTTATTGTATCAGATATATCGTCATGCATAAGGTATAGTAGTGCTGATAATTCCAGGGATTCAAGTTTGCTCCCTTATTTTATTCAATTTGTTGGGATACTTGCTTATATATAGTGACAAAAATCACTATTTATTTTGTACTATAGTGACAAGAATCACTGTTTATTTTGTACTTTCTTTTTTTATTTTTCATTCTTTTCCTTTTCTTGAGCAAGGGATTTGATACTGATTTTTATTTTCTTTGTACATATTGATATTTATTTAATATGAATTTCTAAGATTTACATTTTGTAATTTGATTCAAAAAATTCCTTTGGGGATTTTTCTTTGGGGAACTATTTATGGGATATCGATCTAGGATATCTATCTTATGATATCAATATGGGATATCAATCTAGGATGTTTATCTATGATATCGATCTAGGGTATCAATCTGGAGGATTGATCTAGGATATCACTCTGGGATATTTCTCATTTTAACATAAGCAAGGGATTCTGGGTAGGAAATAAACCTGTCATTTTGCCAATTGCCAACATTTCCCATATCGTCTGCATAGGGGGATAAGCAAGAATAAAATTTTTGCCTCAGGATACTTGGTCCTACTTCGTAGTTTTTATATTTTTCTAGTCCTTGTTAGGATTGTTTAATTTTTTGATTAGTGATAGAATTCTGATATACTAAGGGCTATACAAACTAGACCTCATCTACAAAAGCAAAACAAGCTTTCTATCAACTCTTGAGAAGACCTCTAGGTATGGTTGAATGATCAAAAAACCCTAATATATTCTTCATAGAAACAATTGGGGTTGTGTTGAGAAATACAATTACTCACAAGGGTGATAGATGGATGAAAAAGGTAGTGCATAGATGCATGATCGAAACACAAACGCGACATCATTTGTAAGATTGTAAACACAATTTATTCGAATGCAAGTGCGGTGGATGAATATGCCTAATGTAATGCAAAGGTGAAAAGCATGCGGTGAATTAAATGCATGATGTAAAATGTAATGCAATGATGCAAAATGAAATGCAAATGTTTTTTATTTTTGATATTTCTCCAAATTATTTTGGATTTTATTGCTTTTTAAATTTTTTATGGACTTTAAAATTTAAATTGACCAAGGGATTTTTAAAAACCATTGGAGCCTTTTTTTCTTTGACCAAAGAGATTATAGATACCTTTGGAGCATTTATTGAATGACAAAAGGGCTTACAGATGCCTTTGGAGCCTTTTTTGGGATGACCAAGGGGCTTATAGATGCCCTTGGAGCCTTTTGTGGGATGACCAAGGGGCTTATAGATGCCCTTGGAGCCTTTTATGATTGACCAAAGGGCTTATAGATGCCTTTGGAGCCTTTTTATGGTTTAGGCATAAAACTCTTTAATATGAAATATATTGAGAGGTTCAGGATCTTTAATACCTCCAAGCGATGTCAGACGATATGTCCCAAGTCCAATATTCTCTGATATCATATAAAGACCCAACCATTTGTTCATGAATTTGTCTCACATTTTTAGTGGTAAATTTGGATTTTTTTGGTTCTCTTTCAACACAAGATCACCAACCTCAAAGTCTCTTAGATGGAATTTGTTATTGTAAGCTCATTTTAAGTGCTCTTGATAAACTTAGATGTGCTCAAGGGCATTCATGCGACATTCATCAAGTAGCATTAGTTGATCTAGGTGAGCTTGCCACACAATGTCGTCATTAATGAACTCTTTCAATGTGACACACAACATTGGAATTTCTAACTAAGGGCATAATGGCATCAACACCATATACCAGTAAAAATGGATTTTCCCCAATGGATGTTCGAATACTTGTTCGTAAGCCCATAATACAAGGTGCAGTTGGATGTGCCAATCTTTGTGGTGTTCTCGTACCATCTTTTCAAGATGTAAACCATTGTATTATTTGAAGCTTTAGCTTACCCATTTTATTGTGAATAATATGGAGTCGCAAAACTATGTTTGATTCTATATTTGGACATCAAAGCCCTCATAGTTTTGTTCTTAAATGACATTCCATTATCCGAAACTATCTTGGATGGTATCCCAAAATGACTTATGATATTGGTGAGTATGAACTCAAAAATACTTGCTCTAGTTGTCATTGTTAAGGGAATGGATTCCGCCCACTTAGTAAAATACTCAATAGTCGTAATAATAAAAGTATGCAATCCCAATGATGGAGGAGATATCTTACCAATGAGATCAAGTCCCCACTGAGCAAATGGCCAAGCCGCTTGAATGGGCTATAAGGCGTATGATGGTAGGTGCATAATATTAGCATGATGCTAGAATTTAACACATTTCTTGACATACACATTGTAATACTTATCCGTAGTGGGCCAATAATAACCCATGTGAAGGATGGGCTTGATAATAGCCATGTCATTGAAATTGTCACTGCACGTACCATCATGAGCTTATAAAATTTCCCAAGATGACTCTTGGGGCTCAAGACAACAAAGGAGAACTCCATCATAGCTTCTATGGTACAGGATGTTTGCTAACAAGACATACTTTGTTGCTTTATACTTAAATGTGCATTTTACATCATGTGAAAATCCTTGAGGTATTACACTAAGTCTAAGGAAGTCATGTATTTGTGATGTTTAGTTATGATAAGCTTCAAATTTTACTGACAACATAACATGTTTCCCCTATGGTTCTACATTTGCAAATGCAAACTGGGAAACAACCTTGTGGTGAATGGTAATGCCACTCCCCATTGGATCCTGCGAGATCAAATATCCCTAGGATGCTCTCTTGAGAAAGTCTCTAGCTCTGTAAAACAATTCATGGTTTGGTTCTACATGAATCATGTTGACTGACTCTTTGTTATCCAATACTTCGTGTTGCATAATAGAATGTGACAACATTTTTACATGGATGATAGTGAAATCGGTAGATGAATTCTAAGGGATTAGAGATCCCAAATATACCATTGTGTCTGCAAATTTATTGGAAAAATTAGGAATTGCCTTGATGTCATACCATTCTAGTCGAGCTAGATAAATTTTAATAAGATCCTTGTAAGATTTCAATACCAGACATCGAAATTGAAATAATCCCTTAACTTGGTTAACAATTATAAGGGAATATCCAAAGATATTTAAATTTTTTATCTTCATGGCAACAATTTTTTAGAGACCCAAAATTAGGGCTTTATATTCAATATTATTATTTGTGCAAGAAAAGTCCAACTTGAATTACAAGGGCATTGGAGCTCCTTGTGGCGTGAAAAACACTATTCATGTGCCACCCCCTTGCTCACACTTAGAACCATCAAATAATAAGGTCATATCAGCTTTGTTATCTAGTTATTCGGGTTTGGGTTCTTCTGATAAGGCAAAGATTGCATCATCAAGAAGCTCTATGGTGAGGGTCCTACTATTTTTGAGAGGCACCTCAGCTAGTTGATTTGCTATGACTTGTACCTTAATGGACTTTTGGCTTATGAATTCTAGATTGAATTTTGTTAGTAGCATGATCCACTTTGTAGTACATGTATTATGATATATCTTGATCATCATATACTGTAAAGGATTTTGTTTGGATATGACATACGTCATATGACTCAACATATAGTGTCACAATTTCTTTGTAGCGAACACTACTACTAAACACAAATTTTTCACATATGCATATCCTAGATCATAACTCACCAAGGTTCGACTAATATAATATATGGCCTGCTCTTTGTCTTACACATTCTTTTGGGCTAACATTGTTCCCAGTGCAAAGTCAGTTGTTGATATATAGCAAAAATGACACATCTGGCCTTGGTGGAGCTAGCACTGGTGGCATCACCAGGTATTTCTTAATCTCATAAAATGCTACTCATCAGTCCTCATCCCAATTGAATTGGACCCCCTTGTGTAGTAGTCAATTCATGGGTTGACATTTATTTGATAACTATGCGATAAATCACTTTATGGATGCTACTTTTCCCTATAGGCTTCAAACTTTTGATGTTGGTGGGGGGACGCATCTCTAGAATAGCCTTGACCTTTTTTGGGTCAACTTCAATGCCTAATTTTGAAATGATGAATCCTAAGATCTTACCTAAAGTTACACCACATACACACTTATTAGGATTCAACCTGACATTATGCTCTATCAGGTGATCGAAGATCTTCCTCAGGACCTCCGCATGCTTAGAATGCAATAATGACTTTGTCAACAAGTCATAAATGTCATCCTATAGGATCTTATGAATATAGTCATGAAAAATATATGTCATAGCCTACTGATATGTGGCACCAGTATTCTTAAGACCAAATGGCATAACTTTATAGAAAAATATCCCCCATGGCATTATAAACACCATTTTATGTTGGTATTTGGGCTTAATATGAATTTGATTGTAACCAGAAAAACCATCCATTAAGGAGAGAATTTCATGACCTACAGTGACATCTACAAGAACATCATTATTTAATGGAAATGAATCCTTTGGTGTTGTCTTATTTAGGTATCTAAAATCTTTATAGATATGGATCCTCCCATCAAGTTTTCCTACAGGCACCATATTGGATACCCATTCCAAATAGTCGATGGAGATGACAAACTCTACGTTCAATAGCTTTTACAATTCGTTCTTAACCATTAAGACTACTGTTGGATGTATCTTCCTAAATTTCTTCTTGACTAGATTCTTTGATAGATCTAGCAAAATTTTATGAGTAACCAATTTTTGATCTAGACCCGATATGTCTTTGTAATTCCAAGAAAAAATATTAGGTCTCTCTCTCAATAGAGGGATGAGGTTGGCATGTTCATCAGGAGTTAAAGTCTCTCTAAATTCAACCTTCCTTGGATTGGTGAGATAATTACTGATATCCACTTTGAAGGTTTCCTCTACTGACATATGGGATCCCTCCTCAAGCTGATGAGGCGTAGGGATCAAGTGGATGTCATTTGCTGGGTTTATAGGTTCCTCATTGGAAGTATCCTTAGCATGATAGACATCATGTGCATAGCCTAATGTAAAATGGAAAGGTTACAACATTTATTCATTGAGGAATAAATCTTCAGGCTCTAGAGGTGAATCAACGTGATACCAATCAATAGCATCTATATTTAGATGCAACTATTTGGATAGATCGATTGGATTATGGAGTGGAGTGGTCAAATAAATGGAGATCATGTTGATGGAATGGATCATGTCTTCATGACCATGTGTAAGTGACTCAATATTAGCAAAACTTCCATCCTCGAGATGTGGTTTTGGGGGTATGGGGATCTTCAGATCCGATTCATGAGCATATTGTTAGATGGGATCATTGGACTTAAGGAACTCCATGTATGTTGGTGGATCAGGAAACACCATGTGATAAACCACATTAAGATTCGATGGCCCTCCCCTAAGGCAAGGATGAATATTAATCTCTCTGTACATCTCTTTAGTAGTATAAGGCGCATTACAATGGCATAAGTAGGGAGGTCCTAAATAGGCTCTATCCATTTCATCTTCATCATCACTATCATAATAAAGACCCTCACCTCTACCTAATAGAATCCGGTGATGCTCCACATGAGGCCCTAGGTAAGCTATATCTTGATAGCCATCATCATTTTTGAAGGGTTCTTCACTCGTATTCATTAATTCCAAAGGTAAAAGATGATACAAGAGTGTAGGTCCCAAGAATGCCAACTCGGTTTCATCCTTAGATTGCTCATTTTTTAATGATAACTCAACATCATCTATTCCAGAATCATAGTCTAGTCCATTTATTTCGATAATGGATACTGTATGAACATCCTCAGAAGAAAAATCTGATTTAGTTTCTATAGTTGTATCCAGATTCTAGAAATGCATACTAATATCATCAATAGCTCCACAAATTTTATTATCCAAGTTAGCTCTTGGAATGGGTTCTAGGCTGAGGCCGGTATCCACCAAGATGTTTTCATGATATCTCTTGGGTGTCTTTATAGTGATATAAGTCACTAGCTGGTTATTCCTCTGAAATGCAGAAGGATTAGGGTGATAAGGATTGAATTCAACTTCACCCCCTCGACTGAGGTACAGGTGGTCTAAGGATACCATGAGGAGTTTTTCTTGTCCTCCACTATAGAATACCACCCAAACCTATAATTAGGTAACTGATATTGTGGTTCTATAGGCCTTTTATACCCCTAATAAAATAGTTTGAGACTATAACCATGCCAATGGTAACGCTTGAAGTATCATATGGCGTAGTTCAGGTTAGAAATATAATTAATGCTCATGGTGAATGGTTCATTATCATCCTCATCCATGGGTGTGGGAGATGCAATCTGGTCTAGCCCTCCATAGATGAAGTTAGTTTGGTTAGGTGGTACCCCCAGTGGTTCCACCGTTCCTATGGGAAGGTGATGGGATCACGGTCGGCCCATGTCCTATGCAATCTTGATAATAGGCATGAACATCATATTTTGCACAATATATTCCCCTAATTTGGGATTAACCAAATGGATGGTCACTTGCAGTATAGATGACCCTATTGAAGATGTTGACGAAGCAGGTTGAAGTGCCTCTTCAACTTCTCCTTGAATTTCCTCTACTTCCATGGGAGTAGGGGCTTCAATGATAATTGGCTTGGGCATTTGATTTATCTTATTTTTTCCCACCTTTTATTTCAACTTCCTATCATATTTTTGTAGCATGGATGTAGTCAGTATAATAGAAGTAGTTGTCATGTTATTCGATCATTGAGGTTCGAACGTTGCAGGTCTAGCACACACTTATTTGATATTACCTCCTGGATCTTTGATTGGTAATGCTGGTCGCACATCCAGGTGCATTGAGGGGAGCATAAATTCCTTCTAAAAAATCTACTATATTCATGTATTTAAAAGGTTCTTCATCCAAAGGCACCACGTGAACCTGTCCCTCATGAATGTATTTGATACACTGGTGTAAAATATAAGGGACACAATACATTTCTCTTATCCAAGGCCTCCATAGAAGTATGTTATACTACATCGCACCTTTGATTACATGACACATCACCGGGTTGGTCTTCAGTTCCACTTGGATAGGCAAGTCTATAGTATTGAACATTGAGCATAATGCATCATTGAAAGCTCTCAACATGAAGGTAGAAGGGATGATATGCATCTTGGGCAAGTTCAAGTGAGTTAACACCTTGGTAGTTATGATATTTATTGATGATCCTGTGTCAATAAAAACCCACTTGAATGGTTTGTGATTCACACATGCAATAATATGTAGTGGTGGGTCTGCTATAATAGTGGAAACCGTCTTGACTTCATGGTCATGAAATTGAATGACCGGTTCTTGACACTGTTGCACGTGCCCCATGAAGTGTGTAAATGCTTTGGGATCCTAATTTTGCACTTATATGGACCTTAAAATGTCCATGAGTGTTTCCATGTGTTTAGGGGACTATTGAATTAGCTCATAAATCAATAACTTTATTGGAGTTGTCTATAGGTTTTGGACCAACCTACTTCTGATGGTCATCGTCGGTCTAGTTGGTGGGCCAGGAACATACTGGGCTAGCCTTGGAGGAGGTGCAACTTGGAATTTAATAGGAACTAGAGGTTGATTAATTCATTCATACCTCACATTTCTTGTGATAACATTGACCATTCTGATAAACCCCTAGGTGGGTGGTTCGATTCGCACTTGGTTGATTTTGCCAATATTATTCTTTGGTTCCTCATGATTTGGTAGAGGATTCTTGTAAATACCTATATTTTTCATTATTAGGTGCTTATGGTTTGTAAAATATGTTTGAAATACCAACATACCTCGATTTCATGGCCTTTTGATCGATGAAATATGCAATATTGATCGTCTTTATAGCCTTTAGGCTTAGGTTGGTTAGGATCCAACATCTTGACTTTGGGTAAGTTTATGGCCTTAGCCTCGCATAACTGATGAAAAATCAAACCCAAAAACTTTGATAACTAAGTGAAAATTCAAGGCAGACACTGTTATTTATCTTTACCCCTCTGATTTATTTTGCGCTGATAATACTGCATAGACGAAGGTTGGGCTTGATAGTTTTGCTTTTTCTACCCTTTTTCTCCTTTTTTAAGGTTCAACACCACCTGATTAACATGGTCCAACTTTGCCTACTGTATCTCAGTGCTTCTCTTATTCCAATAATTCTTATTTTTGAGCTTCAAGTTATCATCCTATAACTTGATGTCCTCAATCACCTTGGCCTGTGCCAAAGCCTCTTCAAGTATATGGTATTGCTAAAACTATAGAAACAATGAAATGTGCTTGGCACAAATTTATGTGAACATTCATGTTAATTCAGAGGATGGGATAGAGAATGGCAACTTCACCATCATCTTCCTCCATCATTTTCCATAATCTATAATTGTCTCATCGTCATGCTACATTAGAGCGGCTAGGTAGGATAAATTTACCTTCTTGACGTCGAAGGAGAATCATTGAAGGAATGCATTAGATAGTTGTTTGAAACTAGTGATGTTGTGCCTCTTTAATTGTTTGAACCACTCTTGAGTTGGGATTGAGAGGGTCATGATGAAGTTGTGCAGGAGTAAAGCATCGTTGCTCTCAATCTGAAAGCACATATCTAGGATACTAGTCATGTTCTCCTATGCATTTTATTCTCCTTGAAACTTTTCTAGTCTAGGTATCTTGAAATTCTTAGGATATGTTGGAATAGGCACTAATGTTCATAGAGGTTCCTTATGAATTTTGTTCAAGGTAGGCTTCTAATAAGTCATTCCTTTCTTCTCTATGGCTTGGAGCTTCTCTGCTAAGGCCTTATAGGCTTATGAGGAAAGAAACTCCTCTCCTTGAGATTTCTTAGGAGGCACCCTTGGAGGTAGATTCTTCCTTAGTAGAGGTGTGGGGATAGGCTTTCCCTCCTTCTCAAATTTGTATATTTTTGGATATTATTGTTCTAATTCCTCTCCCACTTCATCATACTGCATATGCTCATGTTGTTCAGATGTTGGATGTCGATCTCTATGCTGAGCTATATGATGAGTATGTTTATCTATGTTTTTAGGGTTTAACTCAGGATGTGAAGCCACTCGTCTATCGATATGCTCCCTAATATCATTTTGAGGAGGTAAATTGGTGCTAGACAATCAATCCTCTCTCTCTACACACTATTTCTGATTGAGAATGCATTATTTTCTCATACACTGTTCATATAATTTTTGTCTTATGAACCTCTACCTTTGAGAATTCTCATTTTTGAGGCACTCTTTCTCTGTGTGAACATCCTCCAATTGATCTTGGAGAATTTATTGTCTCTGTTCTAACATCAGTCTATGAGCTCTATCAAAATGATCGGCCATCTAAGGCCTCTAGTTAGTGCACTATGTTCGAGTGACTTTATGGGTATGTCCTCCAATGGACTGATTTACCACACTCTTGTCTCAATCTGTAAAGATGGCATTAATGTCAGGCTATCTCCTATACTCTATTCCTGCATGAGACATAGGAGCACGCATGTCTTGAGAATTCTTGGAGCACTCTCCATGTTCTCAAGCAATTCTAATGGTGCTTGCACTACACTCTCTCGTAGGTTAAGAGGGTGTAGGCATAGGCTTATATCCTAGATGCCCTAGGACTCTGTCTAGACCTTCCAAATTTTTGCTACGCCATGGCTCATGAGGTGGTGTACCATTTGCTCCCACTTTGGATATATCTATAGTGAACTTAGAAGATTCACCCCTATAGGAAGTCTATGCGAGCTTATGCTCGAAAGTAGCCCCATATACTCACCCCTAAATGGGTAAATATCGATCCTATCTATACTCAGATGGCAGAGGTCATAATCCTCCCTTAGATATAGGTTGAAGGGGTACCAATATGGATCCCTCGATGATATATTCTTTAGTTGAACCCATGGATGCCCACTGAATGTGATCATGATAAATTCTACCATGTGCAAAACCCCCATGATGGGAATTCCCATGCTTTGATATGTGTCTAGAGGGATGTCTAGTACTTTCTCTAATTAGGGTATTCTCAATGGAATCCCCTTGTGTGGAAATATCCCCTCTAATAATCGATGAACAATGTCTAGTACGATTCTATGATTGAGGGTGTTCCACATCGTGTTGTGCATTAGGTGGAGCTTGGGCTTTGATCTCGGGTCTATTCCTAGATCGGCCTCTCCATGTTTGCACCATTATGTATCCTATGTCTATATTTAAATTTTATTAACATACAAATAATACAATGATGATTATCTCCATTTATAGTTTTAAAATGAGACCTAAACTATTTGATGTGTTTTCAATTTGTTATATCAGTAAAGTAATTCTTATTGTGTTTTGTAATACGTTGATGATTTTCTCAACTGTTTATTGGCTTTCACTTGTATGCTCATAGCTTGACAACCTAGATATGAACTCTAGGTTGCGTATCCCCCCAAAGTGCAACAATGAAAGTCCACACCCAGGCATGGAGCACAAGTCCTCCTAGATCCTCACATGTTTTCACCCAGTCAGCATCATACCCTCTAAAGAGGAGTATATGTAAATTTTTTGGGCTATGAAAGGTTCTTGGATCTGGTATTGGTCTAGAACATAAGGTACAAGGGAGTTGAGCCAGTGAATGGAAATCACCTCCACCATCATTGAAACCCTACTAGTGGTTGGATGTGACTCCCAAATCACTAGCGTTTACTATGAAATGTGGTGTGTGTGGTTCCTTTTAATTTGCATGAAAAGAAAGATGCATAATACAACATTAAAATTATTCTACATGCTATGAAAAAGGAACATTTGATTTCAGAAGTATGCATGGTTAATCTACATGATTTTTTGATAATGCATATTAATGATGGTATGGTCATTAATCAGGCCTCATGCAAGAAAAACTAACATACAAGAGGGACCTAGACTGCTGGATACTAGGGTGGACTGCACTCAGAAGTTTTTTGTTCCTAGCACCGACTAGTAGATCCTAATCAAAAGACCTAAGGAATCAATGCATTTAACATATTTCCATTGCCTTCTCTAATTATGCTAATATTTTGCACTCTCTAGAAAAACATAGACAAAGAATATAAAAAAATAGAATGATAGTGGGACCTACATTAGATCCTTATTTGATTAAGCTTTTTCTCCTTGCTATCTGATTTGTCAGATTCTAACCATAGCTCTATGGCATGGTGACCACTGTTGCCCGTGGATGTCAACCACGGTGAAAATTTTTGACCATGGCTATCAACTACAGTGAGCACCTATCATAAAAAAATGATAGAAGTCAAAAATTTGAGGCATAAAATGTGGAGTTCTGCCATGGTCATCTTCTGTCTGATCCAAAAAAGGGCTCACCTATCGATTACTATTGCAATAATTGAAAGATACATAAAATTCATACAAGAACAAGAAATTGAAAACAAATTGAAAATAAGAAATACACTTTATTCCATTATTTGAAGCCAAATTCAAATTAGAAGTACATCCCTCTTAGGGATAATCACTTTGATAAAATTGTTACAACATGATGTAATTTTTCCCTATCAAGGGTAGGTGTGATTTCCAAGTGCCTTTTCAGGATGACACGAACTGCTCTAGGGTGTCGATGACCCTCTTATCCATGATTAAAAGCATTTGTTACCTTGCATCCCAAAACCTTGTTAGTCCTACGTGCAATAAACAACAAGAAACATTAATAGCAAAGGATGCCTCTCTTGATGAGGCATTTAAAGGGTGCTTGCACAAAAGATAACATGATAATCAAGAAATCAAGAAAGTGATTCAAAGCATGTAAATTTATCTAAATCATGATGATCTACATTAGAAACATGAAAGAAACTAAGATTAATCTATCTAAGCTCCTAATTAATCAATTGAAGACATGAAAGCATGAAAAAGATTTGTTATACCTAAACTACAATAATGAAAGGAAATTGTAATTAACTCTTAATATGTCGATCAAATATCTCTATAATACTGAATTAAACCTACAAAATGATTAATCTAACCTAGTTAAATAGACTATAAAACAAAGAACAAGGAAATAAAATATTACATTGATCATAGGTCCTTCAAGCAGTGGGCACTATTCACTGTGGCTGACAGTCACGGTTGAGCTTGAATTAAGTTTACCCTCCAAATTAAGGTCAATTATCTGACTCTCCTTACAAAATTGACGGTCAAGGGTCACCTTTGTGTCCTTTGATAGATTTGGTGGTTGAATTACTTAGTGAGTGCACATATTACACATATTAGTATTTCTTGGCTCTCCTATCCTCCTAGGACCTCCATGGCAATGTGATCTCTAATTGGGTAGCAAAATTATTTCTATCAATGTGTGTGAATGAGTATGCAATTTGATAGAGCTTCGTTGCTCAATTGATTATGATTCTCTCTCTCTTTTCCACAATTTGGAGGGGGATTATATATCAATTGCCAAGGGCTAGGGGTGGCTTCATGAGGAAGCCTAGATACATAATCTTCCTCACTCAAACTGCTCCAATCCATAACCAATTGGTTGTTGCAACTGATTGTGGGTTGGATGAAGGCCAACTAACTCTAAGAACTAATCATGGCTGACAGACACGGTCATCTTTGCTAACCATAGGTGTCAGTAGCAATTAGCACTGACTAGGCAAAGGTACCCAAATAAGTGGTAAAAGCCATTGCTATACCTTGGTATCTATCCAAGGTCTTCCATATGGTCTTCTAGCATGTCCCATATGAGTAGTTACCTTGGCATGGCACATTTTAGGTGTCTACAGAATGATTGTCACTCTTCTTGTTCTTTAAAAAATAGATTAGTTTTCGATGTTGTAGAGTTTACCAATTGTTCATAAAGTGTTATTCCCCTTAAAAAATTACTTAATTTGATCTTTATATCATATTATTAGACTTTGGTGATCCATATAGATCTTTTATCACTTAATTATCCTTGCATTGTGAAGTTTTAGACATCTGAATGTACAACATATACTATTGTTTTGCTCTAAGGTATATAATGCCTTCACTTTTTAAAATATTTCATAAGATCAAATACCTACTTCTAGATGAAGTTTTAGCATTCTTCATGGTCATGTAGTGTTTGAATTAGAAAATATATAGGTTGCTCATTATGATATTTATGTAATAACCAAAATTTACCCATTACAAAACCAACCATTTTTTTTATTTCATTGAGAGAATCATGCTAGCAACTACTATAGTTGAGTAACCATTGAGTGTTTCAAGCAAGCACCACACTGGAATCGACTTGATCAGAGTCTATCCTAGTGTATGGGAGTGGCCAAATCCCCCATAATGATCATGGGAGTTTACCAGTCTATTTCAACCGAAATGCTCTTTTCCCAACAAGTTCAACCCATGTTAAACTCTTTGTTATAGCTTTAGGTATTACACAACCTAATCAGTGAGTGTGTGCCTTGTTAACTACACTGCACATTGGACAATGTAATTAACTTTAAGGTGCAATGCTTAACATCTCTAACCATATCAACAATGGTTTGTTAAGGGAATCAACCATGGATTCACATAGGTGTGCTAGCACCTACCATTTTAACTCAAGGTTTACTTCATGTTGCTAGATTCACTTATCCATGTTTATTTCATTATTAGTTTCCATATTTCCTTGTCATTAACTTGCACATTCATCCTTTCAAATTCATAAATGTAACATTTCAAATACAACATAGAGAATGAATTGTAGCATTACATTTCAATTTAACTCTATTATACACATCAACAATTGGCACATTGTACAATGAAATCCTTTCAATATTTACAAAGCCACAATGAACTCATTACAACATTTTCCCAACACCTATTAACTAAACAAAATATTCTACTCATAATCAATCCTTGTTGTTACAAAGTAATTACAGTATACTTGAGGTAAAATTACAGCAACAACAACACTTCAACTCACTTTCAGGTTCAACAGGAGCATCTGGTTCATTTGTCTCAAGTTCCCAGTACTAGAAGATTGGCTACTCGGGATCAGGACAATCCACCACATGATATATGCCTAATTATCATAATGCACTTGCACTATTGTATCAAAGATATGCAGGCAAATCATGCAGATAACAATATCATTTCAGAAAATAATCATTCATTTCATCCAAGAGTAGGGAAACCCCATAAATTTCCCTAAGAATGAATCTTTCCTATTCCATTCATTCCATGTTCTTTATCCACAAAGCAACATGCCCTTGTCTATGCAAAATGTAAACATCAACTTGGTTACGAGGAACCTCCATAAGTTCTCAAGAAATTGTAACCCTGTTACCAATTTCCCCCATCCAAAAATCATTACAACACAACCATATTGCCAAAATAAATCAAGCAATATTATTTCATAGTACCTAATAATCCACAAGCAACATCTCCTCAGGTAATTAAACATAATATGATGTTTTACCAAAGTCACAATGTAGTAGACAATTCCTTTTTAGAAGCATTATCTATATACATCCATATTTAATCTCTAATTTTTTTAGGATCCTTTTTAAGCTTGATAATCAATTTACAACTACCAACTATTTAAGTCTCAAGATCCCCATTATCCTAGCCCTTTATACAAATTTAAACCCCCTTGTTTACTTCACTTAGACATAACAAGTTTGGTAAACTTGGGGCCATCAATGGGCCATAATAATATTTCCTTCCTAATACCTTTTAAATTCATATTACTATATCTTTACCATAGTTCTTTAGGTAACTATTGTCATCTTTAGCTTTTAGAGACTTTTCTTTTAAACACACACACAAGTATTATTTTTATCTCTTCTTACTATTTTCTAAACTTTAGTTGAGTTCCTAAAGACCTAGGGTAATGTATAATTTAACATTTCCCCTAACACTTTTCCAACCCATAGTTTAGTCTCAAGAATCAACAATACTTAAATACATAAACTTGTTCCCAAAATACATAATATTTCAAAACCCTCATTATAACCATTAAACCACATAGTCCACTATTATTATTATTTTCTTTAACTATAACCTCCAACATAATAACAAGACATGACACAAGGTTTCAATGGAGGGCATCATTTGAACATAAAGCCACAATGAGTAATGGAGGTAACAGAACCTATGACAACCATTTCTCTAAGGAGTATACATTATTTTCTTTAACTAACAAACTTGAGTGGAAATTGAAGATAATACATCTCATAGAGACTCATAATGAAACCTAGCTTGTGTTGTCTCCTAAGTTCTTGAAGATGTCTGCTATCAAATATAGGGTAGAGTTTGACATTTTAATAGCTAGTTTACACAACCCTAAAGGTAGCTCCATGAATTCTCGAGTGCACCATCTACATTGCCATTATTCACGTTGATCATGCATGTTATCATGGCTTCAGGGGCATGGCCATGGAGACCCTACGCAGATCAAGCAAAGACAACCTCTTCTATGGCAAAATCGTAATAGGGTTTCACAAGGAAATTTAATCATTTTTTTTAAACAATCAAACATAACTCTTCTACTTTACCCAAACCCTACAACCACCATTACTTTAGCATTTACATAAGTATTCTTTCATTAGAGACTCACAAAGCTATTATAACCAGACATGAACAACATACGTTTTCTTCTCAAAGAAGGAAATCGTTTATACTCAAACAACATGCATAACAAAATAACCTTACCTTTGCCATTTTCATTTCCTTTAGTACATACTATGACAACATCTCACAAATCAATAATTTTCAAATTCAACATAAACCTTTAAACATCATAATTTCATAAACATTTTTCAACCCTTGACTCATTTAACTCAACACAACAATAGATCATCAACCAGAAAGGCTCTAACCTGACTCATTGCAAGAAAATATTCTAAATCTAAGCCTTAGTTAAAAATTTGAGCTTGTTTCCATGAGATTCCCTTGTTTTAGACCACAAGATAAATGAGAGGAGGATTAAGCGAGAGATTCAGAACTCCATCTAGTTTCTGTTTCGATAGAGTCGAAGAGCATACTCCCTAGGAGATATCAAATTCTCAGTGTCGAATCAACATAAAATGCAAGTGTTTGGTTTCTGATCCAAAGTTCTCGGAGAGCATATTCCCTAACTTGCTTTCATTGATTTCATTATCCTTCTGAATACCCCAGAGAGCTCTATTTATAACCTTTCTGACCCCTACCCCATGATCTATTTTTTTATTATAAAATTGGGTGGGATAAACCTCTCATTAATGTTTTCTTTGAACTCGGTGCTACTTTGACCATTGCACCCAAGGCGGTCCAATCAAAACTTCACACCTATCCTTTCTAGAAACTAACCTCATTACTTTGGTTTAAACCCAACTAAAACATGTTTTCATTAACACAAAACTTGGGACAAATTACCATCTAATTAAATATTCATTAAATATAGTCCACCCACCAAGTTGGACTCACTTAAATCCTAGGTTTAACTTGCTAATCCAAAGTTAATAAGACAAATTAACCACTAATTAAAACAACAAAACATCTTATCTTTAAATTGCCCATTTGCTACATTTAATTATTCTTAAAATCATTAACTAACTCCTAGCTAAATATTTTAGTTCATCACTATATTTAGCAAACAATCATAAAATAGGGGGTCAAATTGGGATGTTACATACTCCCCCCATAGACTAAACACAGTCCTCTGTGTTTCATTCCGGAGTTAGTATAAAATAAAACTTAAAATTCATACAAAGAGCAATCAAACAAGTCAAACATTTCTATATGCAACCTATATGATGAAAACTACTCATGCAATGCTTCATCTCTACACTATTGTTTTTCCCAAGGCTGGCATTTTTAAGATAGTCAACTATCACCAACCTTCTAGGAGACTAGTCTAGGACATCATAGTCCAATAGTGTAGCGATGAAAGGTGAGGGTAAATTTTTCCTGCCAACCACTTTTTTTTTACCCTCTGGATTGTCTTTGTCATCCTTTCCCTTTTTCCAATTCTCGTTCCTGGTGGTTGAGCAACTCCTTCTTCCAATTGATAAGAACAACCTCTTCCACCTGATGAGAATCTTCTAGTCCTAAAATGCAGCAAATAAATTTCAGTAGTACCATATTCTAAGAAATAAAGTATCTATACTGCATACTGAATTATAAAGTGCCATTTATAGTTTGATAAATCCATATTCCAAATATCATAAAAAATAAACATCACCAATCCATAACATACTAACATCCATCATCGTACTATATGTAAGTACCAATCCTATCATCAAAATATATTTTTTTCTGCATCTAATCATCAGTCAGTGTCATTAAACAAATATGGAAAATGTTTCTTCATATCTTCCACCTTTTCCTAGGTGGCATTTTTCTCTGAATATAGATCCCATTGGACCTTGCACTGCTCTAGGTTCCGCTTCCACATCTGCTTAGTGTAAAATTCTAGGATCTTCATGGGCTTGACCTCGATGTATGTTGGGTCCACCATCTGCAACTTAGAAACATCCAAAATGTGAGATGGATCATGTAAATACTTCCTAAGCAAAGACACGTGAAAAGAATCATGAATATTTGCTAGGTTAGGTGGCAAGTCGAGACGGTATGCAATAGGACTGATCTTTGTCATTATGGTGAAGGGTCCCACATATCTAGGATCCAATTTGGTGGATTTGATTGTGCTCTTCATAGGTTTGACCCTTAAGAACACCTTGTCTCCTACCAAAAACTCTAGAGGTGTCCTCCTCAAGTCTACATATTTCTTCTGGTGATCTGAAGCTTCCTTAAGCCTTTGTTGAATTACTTTCAACTGCTCTTCCATCTCTTTCAAAGTTTTGATTCCAAGAGTGACCCGATCTTCAGGATTATCCCAAGACAATGGGGTTCTGCACCTTCGGCCATACAATACCTCAAAAGGAGCCATTTTTAGAGAGGCATGGTACCCATTATTATATGTAAACTCAACTAGATGCAAGAAATATTCCCAATGAGATTTTTGGTCCATGCAGTACATGTGAAGCATGTCCTCTAATACCTGATTAACCCTTTTAGTCTGACCATCTATCTCAGGATGATATGCTGAACTAATATTCAAGGAAGTCCCAATTTCTCGATGGAGAGCCTACCAGAAATCTGATGTGAACTTTGAATCCCTATCAGAAATAATCATTTTAGGAAACCCATGTAACCTAAATATTTCCTTAGCAAACCTATTAGCCATAGTAAAGGCATCATTCATAGTACTACTAGGAATGAAATGAGCAACTTTAGTTAGTTTATCCACTACCACCAATATGGCATTATGTTGATACCAAGTTTTAGGTAACCCTACAATAAAATCCATTGATATTACTTGCCACTTTGTTGTTGGCACATCATGAGGGTATAACAGACCCATTGGGTGCTTGTGTTCTACTTTCACCTTTTGACATTCAAGACATTTCACCACAAAGTTAGTAATATCACCTTTCATCCCTGGCTAGTAGAATGTCTTCTTCATGTTTTCCCTCATCTTAGATCCTCCTGGATGAGCAGAATAGGGAGATCTGTGAGCTTCTCTCATAATGAGTCTATGTAGGTTACCTACTTCTGGAACCACAACCCGCTCCTTAAAACACAAAAACCCATATTTGAACCCAAATTTTTGAGCCACTTTTGGATCCTTGATTATTTTCTCTTGCACTTTCAAGCAGTATGGGTCCTGTGATTGAGCTTTCCTAACCTGATCCATAAGGTCAACATGACTTCTAGTCAAGGTGGTAATATGTCTTCTTCTACTCAGTGCATCAACTACCTTGTTTTCTTTGCCCTTGATGTACTCTATCCCAAAGTCATACTCCGCTAAGAATTCAATCCATCTTCTTTGTCGAGCATTAAGTAGTGGTTGAGTGAAAATGTATTTTAGACTTTGATGATCAGTTCTAAGTTCAAAAGGTCTTCCTATTAGGTAGTGATACCAAATTTTCAATGCATGCACAATTACCACCAATTCTAAGTCATGGGTGGCATAGTTACCTTCATGTTTCTTCAACTTCCTAGATTCGTAAGCTACCACAGACTTATCTTGTGATAAAACACCACCCAAACCCTCCAAATATGCGTTTGTATAGATAGAGAAGTCACCTAAAGGATCTAGAATTTTTAATATAGGAGCGGTGGTCAGTACCTTCTTTAGTGCTTGAAAAGTTGACTCACACTTATCTGTCCATTCAAATATCTTTCCTTTCCTTTGAAGGTTGGTAATAGGGCAAGTGATTTTAGCATAGTCTTTCACAAACCTTCGGTAATATCCAGATAGTCCCATAAAACTTTGGACTTCTATCACATTGGTAGGAGGTGGCCAATCCATTATCACCTCAATTTTCTTAGGATCGACCACAATACCATCTGCTGAGATAACATGCCCCAAATAGTGTACTTGAGAAACATAGAATTTGCATTTGGACAAATTCCCATATAGCTAGTTTTCTCTTAATATTCTTAGTACAATCCTTAAGTGCTTTTCATGTTCTTCTCTATTACGAGAATAAACTAGTATATCATCTAAAAATACTAGAACAAACTTATCCAATTATCTTTTGAATACATTGTTCATTAAGTTCATAAAGGCAATGGGTGCATTTGTCAAACCAAATGGTAAAACTGTAAACTCATAGTGACCATAGTGAGTCTTGAAGGTTGTCTTATGTGTATCTTCTTCTTTAATCCTTAGCTGATGATAGCCAAATTTCAAGTCTATTTTAGAGAAGATAGTCGCACCCTTAAGCTGATCAAACAAATCCTCTATACGTGGTAAGGGATATCTATTTTTCACTGTTGTTTTATTTAGCATTCTATAATCAATGCATAACCTTAAATATCCATCCTTCTTCTTAACAAATAAAATTGGTGCACCCCAAGGTGACACACTAGGTTTGATTAATCCCTTATCTGACAATTCCTGCAATTGCACCTTTAATTCTTGCATCTCAATTGGATTCATTCTGTACGGTGCCCTATGTATCGGTTCTGTTCCTAGAAATAAGTCAATTGTGAAGTCAAATTCTCTCTTCGATGGTAATCCTGGCAGATCATATGTAAAAACATCCTCAAATTCCTTTAGAATAGGAAATTTTTCCAACATTTCCACCCTTTTTTCCTCTATTTTCTCCTTAATTTTGACTATGTACATCATTTCACCTTTCCTAATCACTTTCTTAAGTTGCATAGTGGAGATTAAAAAAGGTTTGAACTCTTGTTGTTCACTGTGCAACTTAGTTCTTTGTCCATTAGTGTCAGTAAACTCGACCCATATTTCAGAGAAATTGATCACGACTTTGCGGTCCTTCAACCAATCAATGCCTAAAACTATATCAAAGGCATGTAGCGGAGCAACATAGAATTGCCAAGTGATAGAGTTTGTGGGTAGGGATATTTCTATCATGGGGTAGTACTAGTTTACTGAGTAGGTCTGTCTAAAATCGTACTCGACTTTCCACCCATCTATCAAAGATCTAGGATTCTCTGGCATGTCCCTGACTAAGCTACTAGAAATGAAACTATCTGTAGCACCACTATCTATCAAAACTCTAACACTTTTTCCAAATATCTTACCCTGTAAGAGCATAGGGGTTGCCTGACCATCAAGGTTCTGGTTTCCTGTAGCCGCATAGATTTTGTGTCCTTTCTCTGTACTTCTTGGGTTAGTTCCAGTTCGATGAGGACAATTCCTAGCATAATGAGGGCCTCCACATTCATAACATCTAGTATTGGAACTTTGAGTTGAGCCTTGTACTGACTTCTCTTTATTCTCTATAGGAGTAGGTTCTACCTAGTTTACGGGTTTAACTTTCTCAGCATTGGTAGAGTTTCGGTCCTTTGGTTGGAATTTCTTTTTGAACCTTTTTGTTGTACCAACATTGACTTTACCAGTTTTATACCCTTCTCTATTCTTAGAAGCTGGCTCATTGCTCCATTTTATTTTATGTGGATTGGGTTGACTCTTCTTAGGTTCTGGAGTGGGATTGCTACCTTTTCCATGATTATATTCTGCCTGATAGGCCAGATCATATGCTACTTCTAGATTAGTAGGTTTAAACATGTTAACCAAAATCCTGAGTTGGTGGTCTAACCTAGCTAAGAACTGATGCACCTTCATCTTATCATCCTTCTCATAAGCTAGAATGTACTTAAGGAGTCTAGTGAAATATCTATAATAGGCATCCACTGACTGTTCCCTTTGTCTGAGTTGAGTGAATTCATCTAACTTCTTGGCATAATATTATTCTGTGAGGTATCTTTTCCTAAAATCTTTCTCAAAAGTTTCCCACTCATAGTGTATGATGTTAATTTGTTTGTCTTTACAATAGGTTTCCCACCATTCTAGTCCAGCTTCAGCCAACATCCCAGTAACAAAGACTATTTTTGTAGTGGACGAGTAATTTCTCATGGAGAAATAAATAGCCAACTCGTTCAACCATGACTCAGTTGACTCTTCACTTTCTTTTCTTGAGAAATTTCTTACCCTGACATGTTTCAAATCCTTTTCCAACTCAACATTAATTTGGATCTTAGCTGCCTGGTCAGGTCAACTGGTTCTTCCATAGCTACCTTAGTTGGAGCTTCAAGGGCTCTATCATTTCTCCTAATTTCATTCCTAATGGCTTCCAATAGGTTGTTTTGGTGGTTCATCTGCTCATGGTAGTTGGCCATTTCACCTTGCATATCTTGCACCATGTTGGCAAGGTTCTCAATTCCATCAGGGTTCCTAGAGCTTTCACCGATATGCCCTTCTACAATATTGTCCATATGGTTTAGTCAAGGTCTTCGAGGAGGCATCTTCGATCCACTCCCAAGCTTAGGTGGCATATTTCTTGGTAGTTTAAGGAATGCGTTAGTTCATAGTATTATACTAAAATTATTTTAATATGCACTTTCATATACCTAGCTATGAAACCTTTGTTATTCTCTAGGGTTTTAACTATGTTTTGTTAATAGTTCTACCCACCATATATTTATTGTTTGAAGATAACTCGAGTTGGAGATGCACAAAAATAGAATAAGGTGGAGTTTTGGCTTGGAGCATCAATTGGCAAGTACGATCCCCAAAAGAGCATCAAGTACACCACTTAAAACCCAAATTAATGGAGGGTTCATCTAGCTCTTCCAATATGATTCACCAGGGGTTCACATGGGGGGAAGACTTGCACAATTTTCCACATCCATACCTCCATTCACACCTTACTTGTTGTGCTTGTTTTAGAGTTATCTAGTTCAAAATTTTGCACCTATCTCAACCTGGCTCTGATACCAACTGTAATAACCAAAATTTACCCATTACAAAACCAACCATTTTTTTTATTTCATTGAGAGAATCATGCTAGCAACTACTATAGTTGAGTAACCATTGAGTGTTTCAGGCAAGCACCACACCAAAATCGACTTGATCAGAGTCTATCCTAGTGTATGGGAGTGGCCAAATCCCCCATAATGATCATGGGAGTTTACCAGTCTATTTCAATCAGAATGCTCTTTTCCCAACAAGTTCAACCCATGTTAAACTCTTTGTTATAGCTTTAGGTATTACACAACCTAATTAGTGAGTGTGTGCCTTGTTAACTACACTACACATTGGACAATGTAATTAACTTTAAGGTGCAATGCTTAACATCTACCCAAATCAAAAATGTTTTTTTAAGGGAATCACCCACAATTCACATATAACAATTCACATTTTTTTAAGAACAACCAATTCATAGGTGTGCTAGCACCTACCATTTTAACTCAAGGTTTACTTCATGTTGCTAGATTCACTTATCCATGTTTATTTCATTATTAGTTTCCATATTTCCTTGTCATTAACTTGCACATTCATCCTTTCAAAGTCATAAATGTAACATTTCAAATACAACATAGAGAATGAATTGTAGCATTACATTTCAATTTAACTCTATTATACACATCAACAATTGGCACATTGTACAATGAAATCCTTTCAGTATTTACAAAGCCACAATGAACTCATTACAACATTTTCTCAACACCTATTAGCTAAACAAAATATTCTACTCATAATCAATCCTTGTTGTTACAAAGTAATTACAGTATACTTGAGGTAAAATTACAGCAACAACAACACTTCAACTCACTTTCAGGTTCAGCAGGAGCATCTGGTTCGTTTGTCTCAAGTTGCTAGTACTAGAAGATTGGCTACTCAGGATCAAGACAATCCACCACATGATATATGCCTAATTATCATAATGCACTTGCACTATTGTATCAAAGATATGCAGGCAAATCATGCAGATAACAATATCATTTCAGAAAACAATCATTCATTTCATCCAAGAGTAGGGAAACCCCATAAATTTCCCTAAGAATGAATCTTTCCTATTCCATTCATTCCATGTTCTTTATCCACAAAGCAACATGCCCTTGTCTATGCAAAATGTAAACATCAACTTGGCTATGAGGAACCTCCATAAGTTCTCGAGAAATTGTAACCCTGTTACCAATTTCCCCCATCCAAAAATCATTACAACACAACCATATTGCCAAAATAAATCAAGCAATATTATTTCATAGTACCTAATAATCCACAAGCAACATCTCCTCAGGTAATTAAACATAATATGATGTTTTACCAAAGTCACAATGTAGTAGACAATTCCTTTTTAGAAGCATTATCTATATACATCCATATTTAATCTCTAATTTTTTTTAGGATCCTTTTTAAGCTTGATAATCAATTTACAACTACCAACTATTTAAGTCTCAAGATCCCCATTATCCTAGCCCTTTATACAAATTTAAACCCCCTTGTTTACTTCACTTAGACATAACAAGTTTGGTAAACTTGGGGCCATCAATGGGCCATAATAATATTTCCTTCCTAATACCTTTTAAATTCATATTACTATATCTTTACCATAGTTCTTTAGGTAACTATTGTCATCTTTAGCTTTTAGAGACTTTTCTTTTAAACACACACACAAGTATTATTTTTATCTCTTCTTACTATTTTCTAAACTTTAGCTGAGTTCCTAAAGACCTAGGGTAATGTATAATTTAACATTTCCCCTAACACTTTTCCAACCCATAGTTTAGTCTCAAGAATCAACAATACTTAAATACATAAACTTGTTCCCAAAATACATAATATTTCAAAACCCTCATTATAACCATTAAACCACATAGTCCACTATTATTATTATTTTTCTTTAACTATAACCTCCAACATAATAACAAGACATGACACAAGGTTTCAATGGAGGGCATCGTTTGAACATAAAGCCATAGTGAGTAATGGAGGTAATAGAACCTATGACAACCATTTCTCTAAGGAGTATACATTATTTTCTTTAACTAACAAACCCGAGTGGAAACCAAAGATAATACATCTCATAGAGACTCATAATGAAACCTAGCTTGTGTTGTCTCCTAAGTTCTTGAAGACGTCTACTATCAAATACAGGGTAGAGTTTGACATTTTAATAGCTAGTTTACACAACCCTAAAGGTAGCTCCATGAATTCTCGAGTGCACCATCTACATTGCCATTATTCATGCTGATCGTGCATGTTATCGTGGCTTCAGGGGTATGGTCATGGAGACCCTATGCAGATCAAGCAAAGACAACCTCTTCTATGGCAAAATCGTAACAGGGTTTCACAAGGAAATTTAATCATTTTTTTAAACAATCAAACACAACTCTTCTGCTTTACCCAAACCCTACAACCACCATTACTTTAGCATTTACATAAGTATTCTTTCATTAGAGACTCACAAAGCTATTATAACCAGACATGAACAACATACGTTTTCTTCTCAAAGAAGGAAATCGTTTATACTCAAACAACACGCATAACAAAATAACCTTACCTTTGCCATTTTCATTTCCTTTAGTACATACTATGACAACATCTCACAAATCAATAATTTTCAAATTCAACATAAACCTTTAAACATCATAATTTCATAAACATTTTTCAACCCTTGACTCATTTAACTCAACACAACAATAGATCATCAACTAGAAAGGCTCTAACTTGACTCACTGCAAGAAAATATTCTAAATCTAAGCCTTAGTTAAAACTTTGAGCTTGTTTCCATGAGATTCCCTTGTTTTAGACCACAAGATAAATGAGAGGAGGATTAAGCGAGAGATTCGAAACTCCATCTAGTTTTTGTTCCGATAGAGTCGGAGAGCATACTCCCTAGGAGATGTCGAATTCTCAGTGTCGAATCAATAGAAAATGCAAGTGTTTGGTTTCTGATCCAAAGTTCTCGGAGAGCATATTCCCTAACTTGCTTTCGTTGATTTTTTTATCCTTCCGAATACCCCGGAGAGCTCTATTTATAACCTTTCTGACCCCTACCCCATGATCTATTTTTTTATTATAAAATTGGGTGGGATAAACCTCTCATTAATGTTTTCTTTGAACTCGGTGCTACTTTGACCATTGCACCCAAGGTGGTCCAATCAAAACTTCACACCTATCCTTTCTAGAAACTAACCTCATTACTTTGGTTTAAACCCAACTAAAACATGTTTTCATTAACACAAAACTTGGGACAAATTACCATCTAATTAAATATTCATTAAATACAGTCCACCCACCAAGTTGGACTCACTTAAATCCCAGGTTTAACTTGCTAAGTTAATAAGACAAATTAACCACTAATTAAAACAACAAAACATCTTATCTTTAAATTGCCCATTTGCTACATTTAATTATTCTTAAAATCATTAACTAACTCCTAGCTAAATATTTTAGTTCATCACTATATTTAGAAAACAATCATAAAATAGGGGGTCAAATTGGGATGTTACAATTTATCCTTTTGGATAAGTATGGATGTGTAGCCTTCTTCTACATTGAATACATAAAGAATGAAGTTTTTTAGATAATCAGGAATGACCAACATCGAGGCTCTAGTTATGACTTCTTTTATGATTTTGAAATCATTTCTTCTAGTTTTATTCCATGTGAAGTCTACCTCATTTCTTAGCACCTCTATCATTAACTTCACTCTTTAGAAAAGTCAGATACAAAATTCCAAACATAATTAATATTCTAAAAGAATGATTGCAAGCCTTTTTTTGTGGTAATGGGAGTGCTACTATTGCTTTTAATTTATTTTAATCAATAGCTAATCCTTCATTTGATACTATATATACCAAAATTTCCTTCATGAATGGAAAAAAATAATATTTTGGATTAAGTGACACCCCAAATTATTTTCACTTTTGAAAAACAAGTCAAAGATGATCTAAATGCTTCTTATTATTATGGGAAAATATCATTATATCGTCCCAATAGATCTGTATCACTTTATTCATAAGTTTACCAAAATTTAAATTCACGGCCCTTTGAAAAGTAGCTCTTGTGTTGGATAGGCTGAAGGGAATTATTTGGCAAGCAAATATTTGCCACTTTGTTGTGAGTGCAATTTTATATTTCTCTTCATCTTTGACCCATACTTGATTAAAACCAGAAATCCATCTAGCAAGGATATTATCTCTGCCCCAACAAAAAAATGTAATATTTGATCAATTTGAGGCAAAGGACAGTGATCTTTTATGGATGCTCTATTCAAGTTTCTAAAATATACACAAAGGTGGATATCTTTGTTTTTCTTCTTGATAGGTACTAAATTAGCTACCCATGTGGAATGATTGACTAGATAAATGATCATTGCATTAAGTAGCTTTAGTAACTATTGTTTTATTAGTGCCTTTATCTTTGGATTTACTAGCCTTTGCTTTTTCTAGAATAGCTTAGCATTATACAACCATTCTATTGTGTGTTGAATGGTATATTTATTGTATATTTTTAAATCATCATAGCTCCAAGAAATGCTATCATAAAACTCTCTGTATAATATTAAAAGTTGCTAAACCTTTTCTTTAGAGCATTGCACTCCAATATTTAAATTTCTTTCAAGTTCAAGTTGAACCTCTCTAAACTCTTGTTGATCAATTTTTATTTTTTATCCAATTGGTGGGTCACTGCTATCAAATAAGATTTTAAGAGTAATCAATCCTTCAAGAATATGGTTATTCTTGAGCTGAATTAATTCTTCTTCATTTAGACTCTCAAGATTATCATAGGTCATGTTTGCACAATCCACCTCCTAAACTAAGAAATCTACTATTTGATCATCATTATCAAGCACTTGCTAGAAAGTATCCTTATTCGAAACAAAAGGCATGAAAGCAAGTTTAATAGATATTGAACCTTTTCTTAAATTAGAGACTAGACAAAAATTACCTCCATAGGAGGCCAATGCATCAACTTGTGCATTCTTCTCCCTAGGAATTTTTTTTATATTAAGAGCATCAAAGATTTCAAATAGATCCCAAATTCTATTTTTATCAACTTTTAGGTAATGCTACTTATTGCTACATTTTTCAATGACTCGATTTACTACTAATTTAGAATATTTGTAAATCATCAATAGATTTATTTCCATATTCTCTGCTTATTTCAACCAAATGCACAATGCTTCATATTATTCTATTTTATTGGTGTAGCTCCAATATATATAGCATGAAATCCGCTTAATTATCTCAGATGGCGATACCAACACTATTCTTGCTCTAACACCATTTCTACATTTGGCTCCATTAAAGTAGAGCTTCAAAATTTTATTTTGCCAAATTTCCTTGTTTGTTATGGCCAAAAGCCTTTTATTTTATGGTTTTGAGATATAATAAGTGCCTATGTCTATTTCCATCATAACATTGAAGTTTTTAGTGAGAAATCATCTTTAGTTTATAGCTCATATATGATGTCTTCTACTGGGTCAACCTCATAACTGATTATGCTAACATTGTTATATTCCTCTTAAATTGTTTCTATATGATATGTGGAGGTCATTTTTGCAAATATTTTCACCTTCCTACCCTTATGAAAATCATCCATGTGTGAATAATACAAGGATAGGTATCTTCCCAATTTGATTGTAAATTCATGAGAAAGGCACATACCAAGGTATGGCTCTAGGTCTATCATGACCACTTATTATATGATTATTATTTGAGGTATTTTGTGAAGTACCATGGATATGTCCTTGATTACACCAGCCATTTTAACTAGGGTTCCATATAGTTGTAGCACTCTAGGATTAGACTGTGTATATTCCATGTCCATTGCTTTGCATATGGATTTTGGCATAACTATCTTGGCAGCTCCATAATCTACCATTCAATTATGTACAACCTATACTTCCATGCATAGAGACATGATGAGTGTTGTCAATCACACCATTTAATCATTATAAGTATTAGTCCAGGATGGTGTCCTATGGTTGTATACGATGGCAAATGTAAGCAGTTTGTAGGTCAATTTACTCAAGAAATGGCTTTATTGTTAATACCAACCAAATTTTGGGGTTTTTGGTGTCACCTCTAATCCTATGAACTGAATTAGAATCCTAATTACATTTACTAAAACAAAATTGTAGAAATGGAAATATTGCAGAAGATTGAAACTAATTACTCTTGCAAAATTAGAAATAACAGAAATGAAACTTATTCATGCTTGCAAAATGGAAATGAAAAAAATAACAGTTTTACAGAAAAAAATCCTAATTACATTAATAGAATTGAAAGGCTGGAATAAAATGTTGCAAAAATGAAACAACTGGAAATTGCTTAACACAAATGGAAATGCCAAAAACTGGGAAGTAACTGCTGAAAATAGGGGAGCTTCAAAAGTGTTGTAAGATTCAAAATTCTAAGCTAAGTGATCATCTACCTTGCATATACATATACAACACATATATTTCATGCATCTACAACCAACACAACTAACAAATAAAATGGAAATTGTCAGGTTACTACTAACCTGCTATAGCAAGAAATGAACAGTAAACCTGTCAAAAGTTGATCCTTCTCTTGAGCTTGGAAGTGGTCCCTTGCTCCCTAATCCAGAAGAAGGAAATAATACTACTCTAAGATACCTAATGTTCACTCATTCACTCAAGAAGCTAATTTCATGGAGAAATTGCACTTTTTATTGAATTTAAAATAACATTGCAACAATGCAAGAAAAATCTTGCAGAATCATTGCTCTATTACAATTGAAGAAACCATTCTATTCTCATACTTCTATGAAAATGTATATATAATCAAAAAATATGGGAGATTGTTATTTATACTATTCTATTACATATGTGGATTCATTCTATTGTTGCTTTTTAGGGATTCAACAATTATGCTGAAGTTGTTTTCCTGAAATGCAAGAAACTATTATGCTACAGCTTATCTGTTTCACTTGTTGGGAATAATACATTGGAATAAATGCAATGGAATAGGTGATAAAACCTATCATACAGATTTATCCCTCTTCATTTCACCATTTTCCAAATTTTTGACCATTCTATTGGTATTTTTGACCAAAACTGGTTCTTCTCCGCTCATTCTGGAGCTACTCTAGAATATTAGGTAGTGTAATAGTTTTGATGCTTATTTGTGCATCAATTACTCAGTATTATGGGTTTGTACAAGAATATAGTCTTCTTAAGTACTCATAAGACTAATTCCATAGGTTTCACGTGCTAACATTGACAAATTCCAAGCCATGTTGTTTATGTACAACTGGCTGGAATTTGTATGGTCAAATTTTGTTTTCTGCACAGTCATCCTAGTTTGAATAGGTTTTGGAACCTTTTTGCAATTCGAACAAGTTAGAAGGAAAGGAAAATAAATAGTATGATCCCAACATGGAATACACATCAAAATACATTATTGCCTATTCAAATAAATATTTACTTGCTAAGTAAATCAGCTAAAATAGTGCAAAAAATGCAAAAAATGTTCAAAACAAAGTGTTATGCTCTTGAACATATAAACATGTAAATAGTAATACATAATGCATTCCATCATAAAAATTAGCACAAAAATATAGCATAAGGTTTATCAAATAGTTTATGAAATATCCAAAAATGTTCTATGAATGAGGTAATTTCTAGCCTCATCATTTTCCCCCCAACCTATTGTAATGCATGTCCGCATGCATTCTGTGAAGCCACAAAATCATAGAGATCTATTTCCAGATTCCATTCTTCATAACTTAGTTTTCACCCTAGAACTTGATAGTATCCTCGGATTTCCTACATTTGCTTAAGCCACTCCTAAAACTGCTCATCTGGATGGGGATCATTATCAAAGAAATATGGAACGAGGGTTATTACTATAGGAAACCTATATCTCAAACCTACCCAATGATATTTTAGTTTATGGATGATCTGCACTATGCCCTAAGATCTTCTCCTAGACCACAACAAGTTGTTGGGTAAGATAGGTTTCCTTTTATGAAGTGATATTGATAACTCTCCCCACATGCTCTTACAAGATGATAAAGCATTACCAAAATATTGGTTACAAAAGACCTAAAAACTCATTATACAATCAGTAAGATTGCTGACATAAAATTTTTTGATTCTCTACTCCCTCATCATAGTGAAATGTTCATTTATGGAGACCCTGTAATTGGAATGGGAAGGCCTTATTAGTAGTTCATCTTTCAACTTCATTTCCTTACTTGCCTTTTTCTCCTCCTCCCAATGCATTTGATTTTGAAATATAGATATGAAGGTTCTCAACTGGACATCTCTTGTAAAGATATTTGGTAAGAATGTTACATTCCTAGGTATGAAGAAGTTATGCAGAAAAAATTCACAAAGCAAATTCTTTTGTTCCTCAGGACTATGCAAATATGTCTCTACAAATTCCTCAATAGTGTCTAGTTTGTACAAAAGACTGGAAATAATCCTCATTAACTGCCAGTGGAGGTATTTTTCTTTTAGTATCAAAGTATAAAATCTTGTAGTTCTTTTGCACTAAACTAAGTACTCTACAATTTGAAAAAGATCCTAAACATGTTCTTGCAACTTAGTTGTTTGTGCACTTTGAGCATCAAGTTTTTGTTCCATAGATTTCAAGGATGCAATTTGTGCTTTCATGCCTTGACATTTAAGCATCCAATGTGCTATGTATTCATTATACTTTGTTAGTGTAATTATTTGTTGGGGCCTGGCTATCTACTGTACTTTTGGAAGTAGATACACCTATATTCCAATTTTTGTTGTGTCTACAAGGGGTAAATCCACTTGCACTCCAAGTTCTACTATTTCAATTTGAGGTGAATTAGCTATAGTTATTTCAACAAAAACTTGAGGGGAATGCATATTTACCTATTCCTGTACTACCTCTTGTTCATTGACCTCCTCAGCTGCTTGTGAGGTTTGTGCTTCCTATTGTTGCAAATTATTAGAATGTTCTATAGAAGCCCCTAAATATTCATGTTCATACATACATCCTGTTGGAAGATTTGTGTTGTTGTTTCTTCTATTTCTACTCCTCTTATGGGTGATTCTTCTTCAGGTAGGGCTGCCTCCCTATGCTCTTCTACTAATTCCAATATAATTCTAGCCAACTCATCTTCATAATCATATTTTGTAGGTTTTTTCTCTAGAGTTGACAACCTAGCCTTTAATTCATCTACCTCATACTACAAATCAGAAATAAGTTTACTCTTTCCTTTGATAGAGGCTTCATGTTGCTCAATCCAACCCATATATGTCCTAATGACACTTCTAGCATCACACAACTATTCTTGTATATCTTCCTTTCCTTCCTCTGCTATGAATTCTTCTTCAGAATCAGAATAATCAACAAGTGAGATATTCTTTGTAGGCATTGTTGTGTCTATATATACTTCTTATGTACTAACTTCTGCATTCTCATCTACAAGAATTTCTCCCTGTAATATACCTTTAGCAGATGTGTCAATATCTTGTTTTGTACTCACTTGTTGGGATAGTGATACTACCTCTATATCCACTATTTCCTCCATTTCTTTCTACTTCTAAAGTCTAGAGGACCTTCGCAACCTCATATTAGATTGTTTGTGTTTTAACTTTTTAGGGGACTTTGGAACTGATTTTGTCAATTCTAGAGTAGAGTCTACTTCAGGTATTTCTTTCTCCATCTATTCATCCCTTCTTGAACTTCCAAGTTTCTCAGTGGGCTATATTGGAAAAATAGTTACATTTTCAAAAAATGTAACCTTCCTTTTTTTCCTATAGGATCAGACTTAGACTGTTTCTCTCTTTGCTTCTTGGTCCTAGAGGATGGAGGTCCCTATGGTGAGGAGGGAATTTATTTTTTAGAGGAATTAGTTTCAATTTCATGTTCAAAACTTCTAATTTCTACTTCTTATTCAGATTCAGGTCCTTCAACCTCTACCTCTTCTTCAGATTCAGGGATTTCAACTTCTAATTCATTCCGTGCAGAGGAAATCCTATAAAAAATTCTAGGTTTTCCCCTAAAATGATGTTTAGGAGTCCCTCTTCCTAGTTGGTATTGTTTGGCCATATTTTGTAACTCCTGGTATAAATACAGGAGGAGATTTACTCTAACTTTTGCATTTAAACCACCATGCCTCAAATGCTTTAAAATCCTAATATGGTGTCCAAACAAAATGACAAATTTTCCATCACAAGTCAAAACATGATTTCCCATACTACTACTTCCCCCAAGGGTGTTGTAAACTGGTTCATTTTACTCCTTTAAAAACATTATTATTCATTTGAAACCCAGTAGGTTTACCTTGTTCCTCTCTAAATTGATTAACAATTTATGTTAGGGTATTTTTACCAGCTTTTAAAATTTGTTAACCCTTGCAATGGTAACTCAATGATTTGACTCAAGATTTGTGGTGTTACCTAGATTGCCATGCCACTGATGCTTGCCTGGTTATTTTTGAAGGTTCATGCAAACTCTGTCGCCAACCCCTCAGAGTACCCATCAAATTTTTTCAGAAATAGCATTAATCCTCCTTCTATGAAGATGCGTAAGGATGTAGGATCTCTCTACACACATTCTGTATTTCAAGCTTAATTTTATTTTTCTTGCCTCCCATATTTAGTTCTCTGTGCTTTGTCTTCCCTCAATCGATCTAGAGTAAGTCATCTTCTGGTTTGGACCAAAAAATTTTCATTTGAAGGATTATAATATTTTGGCTATGGAATTTATTTTTTTAACAACGTAGGAACTAGCTTCAAAATGTGCCAGAGCATTTAAAAAATTAAATCCCCTTTACTCATCATGCAACAGACTCCTATTCCCCATAGGAACATGAATTACCCATTTGCATTGCTTTTGAGTAAATGATTATGGCATGCTGAGGTGGCAACTAGTTGTTGGATACATCATGTACAACATGTAATGTTTCCTTTTTCCAGAGTGTCTTATTACATGTGCCAATCAATTTTTTCATTGTCACGAAGCAAACAGTGGTTCCCAAGAGATCATTTTACATGGCAACCTAGAAATTTACAACTTGGAATCTCGAATTTTGTTCTTTCCAACTCCAAACGGTGAAAACATTTTTATGCCACATGATATTTCATCTTGTGCCTCTGCTCATTCTAATGCGTGACATTATTTTATTCCGAAGGTTAAAAATCCTCCCTCATTCTAGAGCACAAACCCTCGTCATTCTGAAGTTATTTTTGTTTTAGAAGCAATAGTTTCATTCCGGAGCTTTCATCATTCTGAAGCTAAACAATATTCTCATTTTGGAGAATCACATTATTCCAAAGCTTTTTCAACTTTAAAAATAGCCTAAAATGTCTTATCTCCCATTGACCAGATGGATATCTTTTGGATCAAACCTTATGAATGCTTTATGTACTAATTAGTGACTTTACACACTACATAATAACTATCTTCAATGTTTAAAATGTAAAGGGCACATACCTAATTTAACCACTTATATAAATTTGTACAGATGGCTATTTCTGCTGACTACCAGCTGACTTCTCTACTAAATAAGACAGGTGTAATTCTGAGAATAGAGAAAACAATGATTATGAGAATAGATGGGACAATGACGGTGAATATGACAAGACAAACATGCCGGAAAACCAGTTTTCATGCAATCCAATTCATAAGTGCCTCCTAGGAGGTTTTCACTTTTTGAATTATTCATTTTTGTTCATTTTTTCATTTTTTTTCATTTTTTCATTTTTTTAATCATTTTTTTTATTCTGCTGAATTGATTGTGGAAGAAGTGGTTCCTTCCAACATGCATACATCCAATTACTCCACTTGATTTAGAAACTGATCCTTAGTTAGTGGTTTATGATATATTTGAAAATGATGCCCATTAACCACTAAATTTATGTGTGAATCTTCAATGGGTGAAAGACGAGCAACTCCGTTTTCAAACACTTCTTCAATCTGATATGGTCCCAAACACCTAGTCTGTAATTTTCTAGGAAAGTCTTCATAGAGTGAATAAAATAACAAAGCCCAATCGCCTTGCTAAAATTCTTATTTCTGAATGTGACTATCATGCCACAACTTCCATTGTGCTTGAATCATCTCAGTCTGGTGCAATGCATCCATTCATAGTTCATCCAATGCATTGAGTTGCAAAATCATGTCTATTTGTGCCTGTGACAAATCAATACCAACTTCCAAAGTACTTTATAGTGTTACTAATTCAAATTCAATAGGTAAAAGAGGATTTTTAACATAAACCAGTTCATGAGGTGTAAATCTAGTGGTAGATTTCTAGGTAGTGTTGTAAGCCCAAACTACTTCAGATAATTTATCCATCCAATTTATCCTATGGGAAGCTACTATTTTGGTTAATATTCTTTCTAATTTGTGATTTATCTCTTCAACTTGACCATTTTCCTAAGGGTGATAAGGCAAGGATTTCCTATGCTTGATTTCATACAGTTTGGTGAAGGCTTCAACAACCTTTGATGTAAATTAAGGTCCCTGATCTATGGTAATAGTGTGGGGGGCTCCAAAATGCAAGAAAATTTGTGAATACAGAAAATTAGCAACCTTTTCCTCTCACACATGTTTAAAAGCATGTGCTTTTGCCCATTTAGTTACAAAATTAGTACATACCAAAATATGTACCTTACAAGAAGGTGGATCAATTGGTTCAATAAATTCTAACCCCCACCTCTCAAATGGTTTTGTACCTACTTGAGGTTGCAATGAAATTTCACTGGTATAAGTAGGCTTTCCCATTCTTTGACATGCATCACAATGTCTGAAATATTTCTTTACATCCTTATGCATGGATGGCCAGTAGTATCCATCACCCAAGATTTTTTGAATTGTACTTTGTACTGAATAGTGCCCTCCAAATGGTTCATCATGACATGTAGGAAGAATGTCATACACTTCATCCTTACGGATGCACCTGCGTAGAACATGGTCAGGACTGAATTTAAAGAGTAGACCTCCTATCCATTTAAAGGAAGCACTTTGCCTGATTAAATATTTCTTTTTTTTATGAGTGAAGTGAAGAGGAATTTTTACTGTAGCCAAATAATTAGCTATATCTGCAAACCATGGAGATTGTACAGAAATAACAAACAATTTTTCATTAGGAAAAGTATCTTCAACCAATTCTCCTATGTTTGTGTTTGGCAACTACGACAAAAAATATGCCACTACATTAGCTTTTCCTGGTTTATTAACTATGGTGATATCAAATTCCTGTAACAATATTAACCAGCAAATAATTCGTGCACTAACTAGAGGTTTATTCATCAAGTATTTAATAGCAACATGATCTGTATGGATGAACACCTGATATCCTGTGATGTAGTGTTGTAACTTATTGATAGAATATACCACAGCCAAGAATTCCTTCTCAGTAGTAGTGTAGTTATTTTTAGCTCATGTCAATTTTTTACTAATGTAGTAAATGGCATACTGTTCTTCATTTTCAATTTGATCCAATGCTGCTCCAATAGCAGTATTGGAAGCATCAACCTGAATATGGAATGGCAGTTCCCAATTAGGTCCTCTCAACACAGGGGGGGTGGTTAACTTCTCATTTAATGCTTCAAAATATTTTTGACACTCACTAGACCAAGTGATTTCATAATCCTTAGTCAATAATGCAAAATTTGGATTGGCTATAGTACTGAAATTTGCAATAAATCTGCAGTAGAAACCAATATGTCCCAAGAAACTCCTTACATTAGTTTGAGTTTTTGGAGGAGGAATATTTTTGATTACTTCCACTTTCTTGGGATCAACCTTAATCCCATGAGAGGAAATATGATGACCAAGGACAATTCCTTCCTCTATCATTAGAAAAAAAAATTCAGGATTTAAAGACAAATGGTATGTTTCACAATGTGTTAAAACTTTTTCAAGTTGTTTTAAGGTATAATCAAAAGTTTCTCCACATACTATGAAATCATCCATATAGATTTCCACACTTTCATTTGTCAAATTAGAGAATATTGCCAAAACAACTCTTTGAAAGGTTGTTGGAGCATTACATAAACCAAAAGGCAATATCCTATAAGCAAATTTTCCCCAAGGGTATGTGAAAGTAGTTTTCTATTGGTCTTTAGGTGCAACTTGTATCTGATTATATCCATTGAATTCATCAAGAAAAAAAACGAATTTATTGCCAGAAATGGTATCTAACACTTGGTCTATGAAAGGTAATGGGACATGGTCCTTATGTGTGACCTTGTTCAACTCTCGATAGTCTATACACACTCTCATTTTTCCATTTTTCTTTAGAAAAATGACCAATGGAGAAACCCACTGACTGTCTGAAATTGGATAAATGAACCCTACATCTAAAAAAAATTCAATTTCTTTTTTGACAATATATTTCAGAGTAGGATTCAAACATCTTTGAGGTTGTCTCATAGGTTTAACATATTCAGTGTATATATTGTGTGTACACACATCAAGGTGGATTCTAGTCATATCCTTGTAACTCTAAGCAAAATCCATGGTTCTGTAGAACATAAAATAATTTTTCTTCCTACTCATCAGTCAGCCAACTATTAATATTTAGAATTTTACCTAGCTATACTTATATTTGTTTAATCCTTGGATGAATGGAGTTGACTACTCCATACTTACTAATTAAAGAATTTAATGGACAGTGATATGTTTGCAAGGTATGAAATACTCTAGATTCTATTTCAAAAGTGATGCCTGATGGAATAATTCCTTGCATAGGACATGCGAAAGAAGTAAGAAGATGATGATGATGCCATCCATGTGGTAGTGTGAAAGGGATTTCTTATATTGGAATGGATGATAGGTGTTCTAAGGTCTGTTCTTCATCCTTCCACAACAAACTATGGACAAGGACTTGATCATATTTAAGTTCTTCTTCTTGTAATGTCTCAACTAGGATAGTTTCATCCTCAAATATTTGGTGGAGAACAGATCTAGAATTCAAGACAGGAAACAAAATAACAAGAGCCAAATTTCTTCTCCAATAGCTTAGGAAGAATTTTACAAAGAATATACAACAATCTACCGTTTGCCAACCTCCTCTCATTACAATCCATGGGTTTTTATCGAGGTCCCGATCCTCTATGTTTTCAAACTTCCCACGATCTGCAATTGCCACCTGGAACAATACTGGAAAGTTGCATTGATGAGACTCTGGGTGAGGTGCGCGACTGGCTGCCATACCCAACGGAATCTTCTTCTCGATCTGTTGCTTGCTGTTAGTTGCTATAAACGCGTCTCTAGATATCCTGCGCGAGTGGCCAACATGCCTGTTGGAATCTTCCTCTGAAACTGCTGCTTCACTGCCGCTAACTTGCCGCGCATGAAGGGACTGTTTTTTTGTTTGGTCACGATATCGCGACAATTTCCTTTCTGTGCTTTCTCTCTCCTGCTCCCGTTGCGATATCGTGACATGTCATGATATCGTGACATTCCTTCCTTCTTGTCTTCTCGCTTCCACTTCGGTCGCGATATCGCGACATGTCGCGATATCACGACGTTTTTCTATTTTGCCACCGTTCTTCAGTTTTGGTCGCGAAATCGTGACATGTCACGATTTCGTGACCTTCCATTCTCTGTGCCTTTGCTCCCTGCGTTGGTCGTGAAATCGTGACATGTCACGATTTCGTGACCTTCGGTCTTCCGCGCCTTTGCCTTCCCTGCTTCGGTCATGATTTCGTGACCTTGTGTCTTCCGGCCTTTGCTTCCCTGCCTTGGGTCACGATTTCGCGACCTTGTGTCTTCTGGCCTTTGCTTCCCTGCCTTGGGTCACGATTTCGTGACCTTGTGTCTTCCGACCTTTGCTTCCCTGCCTTGGGTCACGATTTTGCGACATGTCACGATTTTGCACCTTGTGTCTTCCGGCCTTTGCTTCCCTGCCTTGGGTCACGATTTCGCGACATGTCACAAAATTGTGACATGTCACAAAATCATGACATTCTGTCCGTTGCTTCCCTATCTCCTATTTTGGTCACGATATCGTGACACTTTTTGTGTCATGATATCGCGACACATATTTTTCTTTGCAACACTTAGAAAAAAAATAACAACAAAAAGTTTGGTTGATGCTCGATTGCTTTGCTGCCCTCGGATGCTCCTGCATCAGACACCCGGGGTGGATTGAGAAGTGATCCTCACTTCTGATCTTTGAGAGGGAGACCCAGGTGCTCAACCTCTATTTTCGACAACCAAGTTGCATCTTCTACAGGTCTGCCCTTCCACTTGATCAAATATTCAGAATATTGTTTGTTCCTTGTGCTTCTGCCTTCACGAGTATCTAATATTTCCTCGATCTCGTCTGTGGTTGGGTTAGACGCTGGAATGCTCCACAATTCTGTATTTGGTGCCTCTGTACTGTCTCCTTCATGGTATTCCACTAAATCTGATATGTTAAAAATAGGCGAAATGTCAAGCCCACTTGGCAATTCCACTTCATATGCATTGCCTGAATCCCGTTTTCCTAGTATTCTGCATGGCCCAAACTTCTTCATCTTCAACTTGTTATAAGTTTTGGCTGGGAATATTTCTTTTCTGAGATGTACCATGACTTCATCTCCCACTTTGAACTCCTTGAACCGCTTCTTTTGGTCTGCTCTTGCTTTATACTGGGTATTCATTTTTGTGATTTGTTTCTTCACTTCTTCATGCAGGCTTTTCATCTGTTTCGCAAATTCCTCAGCCTCGGCACTGCACTTTTCTCCTTTATCTAATTTCCTCAGCTCAAAAACATTTCTTGGGCTATTTCCATATATGACTTGGAATGGAGATTTGTTTGTACTCTTGTTGACAGAATTGTTGTATGCAAATTCCGCTTGCGGCAAAACCAAATCCCATCCCTTGGGTTTATCTGCTATCAAGCATCTTAATAAATTACCCAGACTTCTATTTACCACCTCTGTCTGTCCATCGGTCTATGGGTGGTATGCAGAACTGAACTTCAGATCTGTCTTCAGCTTCTTCCATAATGTTCTCCAGAAATACCCAACAAACTTTGTATCTCTGTCAAAAACTATGCTTTTTGGTAGACCGTGAAGTCGTACCACTTCCTTGAAAAATAACCCCGCAATGTGAACCGCATCACTTGTTTTCTGGCAGGGAATAAAATGTGCCATCTTGGAGAATCTGTCAACCACCACAAATACAGAGTCATTTCCCTCTGTGTTCTCGGCAACCCAAGAATGAAATCCATGCTAATGTCCTCCCATGGCCTCTCAGGTACAGGTAACGGCTGGTATAATCCTGTGTTCTGCCTCACGCCTTTTGCCGTCTGGCATATTCTGCAACTTTTCACAAACTTTTTCACATCTTGCTGCAGTTGCGGCCAGTAGTAGTTCTCACTCACCAGGGCAATGGTCTTATCCCGACCAAAATGTCCAGCCAGTCCCCCGTCGTGCTTTTCCTTGATTAAGTTCTCCCGCATGGAACTCCTTGGAATGCATAATTTACTTCCCCTGAACAACATTCCATCTTGGATTAGAAAATCCAACCACTTTGTCCTGTCCACAGTAACAGGTGCCAAGCAAGCCGTCCAGGCTTCTGCAAAGTCAGGATCTTCAGGATATAGACCCTTCAGTTCTTCGAATCCTACCACTTCCACTGTCATTTCAATCAACAGATTCTGCCTTCTACTTAAGGCATCTGCAACTCTGTTTGATTTTTTGCTTCTGTGCTTTAACACAAAGGTATAGCTTTGGAGAAACTCAACCCACTTCAAGTGCCTTTGATTCAGTTTTGTTTGGCTGTTAATGTACTGTAATGCCTGATGATCAGTGAATAGAACAAACTCTTTTGGCAACAAATAATGCCTCCACTTCTTGAGAGCCTGAACTATAGCATAAAATTCCTGGTCATAAATTGAATACTTTTTTCGAGCATCATTGAGCTTCTCACTAAAATAAGCAATAGGTCTGCCTTCCTGACTCAGTACAACCCCTATTGCACTACCACTGGCATCACAGTCTACCTGAAATACTTTGTTAAAGTCTGGAAGTGCCAAAATAGGCTGTTCTGTGACCTTTTTCTTTAATGCATCAAAGCTCCTTTCCGCCCCTAAGGTCCACTTAAATTCTTTTTTATCCCCTCTCATTGTTTCTATGAGGGGTGCACAAATGCTGCTGAAATTTCTAATGAATTTTCTGTAAAAGCTGGCTAGACCATGAAATGATCTTACCTCTATTGTGCTTCTCGGGGTAGGCCATTCGATGATAGCTCTCACCTTTTCTGGGTCCATTTTTAGACCTTCTTCTGAGATGACAAATCCCAGGTACACTAACTCCTTTACAAAATTACACTTTTTTAGATTTATTAATAACTGCTCCTCCCGCAGCTTCTCAAAAACCCTTCTGATGTGCATCAGGTGCTCCTCCAAGGTTCTGCTAAATATTAATATGTCATCTAAATAGACAATGACAAATTTGCCTAAGAACTCTTTCAGTACCTCATTCATCAGCCGCATGAAGGTACTTGGTGCATTGGACAACCCAAATGGCATGACCAGCCATTCATACAAACCCTCTCTGGTCTTGAAGGTTGTCTTCCACTCATCCCCTTCTCTGACATGGATCTGATGGTAACCACTCTTGAGATCAATCTTGGTGAAGTACTTGGCTCCACTCAAACAGTCCATTATGTCATCCATTCTTGGCAATGGAAATCTGTATTTTATTGTGATCTTGTTGATGGCTCGAGAGTCTGTACACATTCTCCACTCTCCATATTTCTTTGGCGCTAGCACTGTAGGTACTGTGCATGGACTTAAGCTTTCCTGAATTAGTCCCTTCTCCAGCAACTCCTGGACCTGCCTGTTTAGCTCTTCAGTTTCTACAGGCGTCATTCTATGTGCAGCTTTATTGGGCAAGCTTGATCCTGGCACCAAATCGATATGGTGACTGATCTTCCTTACTAGGGGTAAACCCTCAGGCACATTATCAGATATAATATCTGGAAATTCCTCCAACAGATCTAGGACCTCTGTTGGGGTATTTTTGCATTCTATATCCCTGACTCTAGGAATCAATGCATAACACATATGTTCATGTTTTAAATCATCTAAAAATTTTCTCCCGTCAACCAAGCAAATTTTGGCACTGCCACATACCTTTTCTTCCACCTCCTTCAGGGGTTTCAGCTTATGACGCGTTCCATTCTTTGTTATGGAATAGGTGTTGGCATGGCCATCATGAACCGCACACCTGTCAAACTGCCATGGCCTTCCCAACAACAAATGGCATGCATCCATGGGCAGAATGTCGCACAGGACCTCATCACGGTAATTCCCAATACTAAATTTTACCAAGCACTGTTCATTGACCAAAACCTTATGGTCTTTCTGCAACCACGCGATCCGATATGGATGCGGGTGTCTCTTCCTCTCCAGTTGTAGCTTTGTAACCATTCCCTCTAAAACCAGGTTATCCGTGCTACCGTTGTCAATAATAATATTGCAAATCTTACCCACGCATTTACACCTTGTGCGGAATAAGCTTTTCCTTTGATCTGTGGCCCCCTCTTCATTCAGCAGGACTCTTCTCGCAATCATTACTTCTCCTCTCTCAGCTTCTTCAGAATGCTCAGATCCAACATCTTCATCAGCGACTATGACTCTGGCATTTCCTTTCGGCCTCCTATTATTCCTTTCTTGTTGCTGTGGACACTCGTATTGGTGATGTCCCTCTTCTCCACATTGGAAACAAGTTCCATAGAATCTTCCTCTTCCCTGGCCACGTCCAGCTCTGCCCCTTCCCCCTCGATAATCATTATTCTAATTACGAGGACGGTAGGTATTTTCTCTCCTTTGTTCCTAATTGCTGCTTCCTTCTCCATTCTTCTGAGAATCTTCATTCCTTCTTCCACTGGTCCTTCCGTCGGTTCTTCTGCCATGACCTCTTCCTCTTTGCTTGTTCTCAAACCTCCTATTGAGCTTTTCTTCAACCTTTAGGGCAAATTGGTAAGCGTCCTCTATGGTGGTCATCCGGACCAGACTTAATTCTTCCTGAATACTTGCTCATAACCCATTAATGTAACGGGCTACCTTCTCCTTGTTGGCCTCTGAGTGGCCTGTTCTGATCATAATCTTATGAAACTCTTCTGTGTATTCTTTTACAGACTTACTTGATTGCCTCAACCCTTGCATTTTCTTTAGCAGGTCTAGCTCATAATCACCAGGGATGAACTACCTCTTTAGCTTTTTTGCCATCCGTTCCCATTTTGTTATTCTCTCTTTTCCTCTTTTATTTTGCTCCAGCTGCACTCCCTTCCACCAAATGTTGGCATGACCTTTCAGTTTGGTCTTTGCGAATCTGACCCTATCAGGATCCTCAACCTCCTCGTACTCAAAGTACTCTTCCAGATCGTTGATCCAGTCGATCAATTCCTCTGGATCAAGGTTCCCGAAATACGTGGAAACCTCCATCTTCGGCCTCTTCCCAATCTGGGATATGGCTTTGTATAGTCTGGCCTGAGTAGGATCTATTGCTTCTTCTTCTTCAGGCTGGCCTTCTTCTTCGTCATCTTCCTCTTCACTACCTTCATCTCTTCTTGGTTCCAATATTCTATGCATTTCTTCTTGTAGGGCTTGCATTTATCGCTGCAAAGCTCGGACATCTTCCGCTGCTGCCATGCCTCTCCCACCAACAGGGTTTCTTCTTGGAGGCATTTTGTTCACCCAATCACAAGCCCTTCCATAGATCCTGGTGTAACTGCCTCACGTCCGGCGATCTGTTACACACTCAGGAACTTCTGGCTCTGATACCACTTGGTGGAGAACAGATCTAGAATTCAAGACAGGAAACAAAATAACAAGAGCCAAATTTCTTCTCCAATAGCTTAGGAAGAATTTTACAAAGAATATACAGCAATCTGCCATTTGCCAACCCCCTCTCATTACAATCCATGGGTTTTTATCGAGGTCCCGATCCTCTGTGTTTTCAAACTTCCCACGATCTACAATTGCCACCTGGAACAATACTGGAAAGTTGCATTGATGAGACTCTGGGTGAGGTGCGCGACTGGCTGCCATACCCAACGGAATCTTCTTCTCGATCTGCTGCTTGTTGTTAGTTGCTATAAATGCATCTCTAGATATCCTGCGTGAGTGGCCAACATGCCTGTTGGAATCTTCCTCTGAAACTGCTGCTTCACTACCGCTAACTTGCCATGCACGAAGGGACGCCTTTATGAAAGCTTGGAGTGCATGTTTTTCTATTTGGTCACGATATCGTGACATGTCATGATATCGTGACAATTTCCTTTCTATGCTTTCTCTCTCCTACTCTCGTCGCGATATCGCGACATGTCGCGATATCGCGACATTCCTTCCTTCTTGTCTTCTCGCTTCCACTTCGGTCGTGATATCGCGACATGTCACGATATCACGACATTTTTCTATTTCGTCGTCGTTCTTCAGTTTCGATCGCGAAATCGTGACATGTCACGATTTCGCGACCTTCCGTTCTCCATGCCTTTGCTCCCTGCGTTGGTCGCGAAATCGTGACATGTCACGATTTCGTGACCTTCGATCTTCCGTGCCTTTGCCTTCCCTGCTTCGGTCATGATTTCGTGACCTTGTGTCTTTCGGCCTTTGCTTCCCTGCCTTGGGTCACGATTTCGTGACCTTGTGTCTTCTGACCTTTGCTTCCCTGCCTTGGGTCACGATTTTGCGACCTTGTGTCTTCCGGCCTTTGCTTCCCTACCTTGGGTCGCGATTTCGTGACATGTCGTGAAATCGCGACATGTCACGATTTCATGACCTTGTGTCTTTCGGCCTTTGCTTCCCTGCCTTGGGTCGCGATTTCGTGACATGTCGCGAAATCGTGACATTCTGTCCGCTGCTTCCCTATCTCCTGTTTTGGTCGCGATATCGCGACACATATTTTTCTTTGCAACACTTAGAAAAAAATAACAACAAAAAGTTTGGTTGATGCTCGATTGCTTTGCTGCCCTCGGATGCTCCTGCATCAATATTTCTCTTCCTTGTGAGTTAATTTCCTCAATATGTTCCTTTACTTAGTTTACTATTATTGTAGCCAGAGTAGAAATAGTTTCTTCCTATTCTTCATTAGACTCAGGGAACCATATCTGTCCATTAAATTTGGTTGAAGGTTGGGCAAGTGGATAAAGGGAAATATTTTTGAGATCAATACCATTTGAGATATTCATTTCCCTAGGTCTACAATCTATAAAAGCAGCTGCAATGGCAAACCAATGCCTTCCTAGAATGATGGGATAGCCATTAAATGAATTTATAGGCTGCAATATTAGGAAATCTACAAGATATTCCCAAGAATAAAATTTAATGGAATTTTTTTCCAATATTCCTTCTAGTTTGGCAACTGACCTATCTACCATTTCTAAAACTGTAGTTATAGGACTAAGATTATTGAGCTGCATTTTTTGCATTGTGTCTTTAGTCATTACATTAATTGTAGCTCCAAGATCAATTAATACATTTGGAATTTGTACTATCCCAATAGTTATTGTGACAACTGGACTTCCTAGATCACTATATTTTGGAGGAACAAGTTTTCTAGATAGTAGGTTAGCTAGTTTCCCTTCTACTTGCATAGTTTTAGGAAAGACTTTTTTATTTCTTCCAAGTTTATTGATACACAACTCCTGAATAGTTTTCTTGATTTATGGCACATCCTTTATTGCTTGCAACAAAGGAAGGGATATAGTCATTTTCTTAAGTTTTGTGACTAACTCTGATTTAGGGATAGTTATAGTATTCTCAAACATTTTAGGATATAGTATCATTCCTACAGGGGGTACATTTTTTATTTGCACATTTTCTGATTTTTCTTTCTCCTTTTCCATAGTTGTTGGTAAATATTATGGGCTGGAAGAGTATTGTTTTCCATCAATTTATTCAATGGTGGGTGGATAAGGGTCAGGTAATACCTTCCCTGAATGCAATTGGATATTATTACAACAGAGTACATGAACTGCAATAGTTTATTTAGACTCAGATCCATAAATCAGGGTTGCTTGTCTGGTATTATTTGGGTTAGCCATAGGATGAGCTAGAAGTGGAGGTTGTTTTACCTATTGTTCTTATTGTGGTTGCACTCTTCCATGAAAATTTTGATTAGGAGTAGGCAATAGGTGTTGGGTTGGTCTTTGATACCTTTGTTGCCCTTGATATGATGGGTATTATTGCCCTCATATTTGCCCATATTGTTGATTTTATATCCAAGGTGGATTAATAGGATTCCAGGGTGGATGTGGCCAATCTTGGGAAGATGTCCAATATTGATTCTAGGGTTGTGAAGGTGGCTCTACATATCCCCATGGAATATTCCAAGGAGTTTTTCCATAACCTATAGGAAAGCGAGGGACATTTTGATATCATGAAAAGTTACTCCCATGCCTTTTCCCAATAACATTAAGTTCTTTAATATGAGTTTCCAAAATATTTTTGAGTTGAGGCAAGAGATGACATTTATCAGTTATGTTATCTTTTGAGAAAATGCCACAAATAGCTAATATGGAAGTTATGTTCAAGGGATAGTCTTGTAAGACATGCTTATTTCTACATCTTGGGAAATAGATAGCTAAAGGAGGTGTAGAATTAGATCTTGCATTTATTTCCCCTAATGCTGAATTTAATTGGACAAGAATATCAGTTTTCATGTTAGCAATTTCATCCATTATTTCCTTTATATCATTAGTACTAGGACTCCGCTTCTTCCTTCTTTTCCTAGTGCGAGAATAATTTATGCATAACTCTACAATATCATAAATTTCAAGTTGGTTCACATCTCATTTTCCCATTAAATGTAATACTTCTCTGGAATCATCCTGCAAACCTCTCAAAAATATAGTTTTCAATAGGTCAGATTCTATAGGACCACATATCTTTTGGATAAAAGCAAATCTATCAAGATGGTCCTCTAAATTCTCATATTCCTCTTGTTTAATCCAAAACAATTCATCCTTTCTATTTCGTACTCTACAATACTCCTGATATTTATCCAAGAATATAGTTTCCATTTGTTCCCAAGTATTGATTGAATCAGGTTCAAGACTCATAAACTAGCGTAAAGCTACATCTTTAAGTGTATGTGGAAAAAAAATAGTTTTTGATTATCATTTACATAGTCATAAGTATGAAACAGAACCTTAAATTCAAACAAGAATTGGTCAGGATCCTTAGAGACAATTCCCCTAAAGGTTGGCAATACAGAAGGTGAAATTATTTTCATAGGAGCATTTTGAGTAGGATTTAGCCGAATAGGATATTCAAAAGTCCTAGTAGGGTTTTCATCTTGAAATATAACTTCCATATCATGTTCTTCTGCCATAGTGTCCCCCCCACTTTTGACTTCTACAATTTTTTCAGATGGACCAGGTCCAGAGGGATGTCTGGAAGCAAGTGCTTCTAAGAGTTCTTCTTCCAAGGGTCCCAAGATTTTGTCTGATGAAGAAGATGATTCTCATTTAAGTCTTTTAGGGATTTCATACATAGGAAAGTTTGATCGTGAAGAATGTCTTTCTGGGAAAGAGCTAGTTCTCCTCATAAATATTCATCTTTCATCTCTTGGCATATGCATTCATTCTCATTTGATGAATGAACTAAAGTACAAGTTTCCAAGAACTGTTACTTGTATCCAAATAACAATTCTTGTCCTCCTTTACTTCTCCTAATAACACCTTGGTTCCTTGGCAATGATGCCAAAAATGATGAGTTTCATCAATCACACCATTTAACCATTATAATTGTCAATCTAGGGCGGTGTCCTATGGTTGTATACGATAGTAGAGGTAAGCAGCTTGTAGGTCAATTTACTCAAGAAATGGCTTTATTGATAAGACCAATAAATTTTTGAGGTTTATGGTGTCACCTCTAATCCTATGAACTAAATTAGAATCTTAATTACATTTACTAAAACAAAATTATAGAAATGGAAATATTGTAGAAGATTGAAACTAATTACTCTTGCAAAATAAAAAATAATAGAAATAAAACTTATTCATACTTTCAAAATAAAAAATGATAGAAATATTAGTTTTACAGAAAAAAATCCTAATTACATTAATAGAATTGAAAGGCTGGAATAAAATGTTACAGAAATAAAACAACTGGAAATCACTTAACACAAATGGAAATGCCAAAAATTGGGAAGTAAATACTAAAAACAAGGGAGCTTCAAAAGTGCTATAAGATTCAAAAGCCTAAGCTAAGTGATCATCTACCTTGCATATACATCTACAACACAGATATTTCATGCATCTACAACCAACACAACTAATAAATGAAATGGAAATTGTCAGGTTACTGCTAACCTACTATAGCAAAAAATGAACAGTAAACCTATCAAAATTTTATCCTTCTCCTACTCCTGGAAGTGGGCCCTTGATCCTTGATCTAGAATAATGCAAGAATAATACTCTAAGATAACTAATGTTCACTCATTCAATCAAGAAGCTAATTTCATGTAGAAACTGCACTTTTTATTGAATTTGAAATAACATTGCAACAATGTAGGAAAAATCTTGTAGAATCACTGCTCTGTTACAGTCGAAGCAACCGTTATATTCCTATCCTTCTATGAAAATGTCTATATGCTCAACCAATATGGGATATTTTTATTTATACTATTCTATTACATATGTGGATTCGTTATATTGTTGCTTTTCAAGGATTTAACAATTGTGTTGAAGTTGTGTTCTTAAAATATAGGAAACTATTCTGCTATAGCTTATCCATTTTAATTTTTGGGCATAATCCATTGGAATAAATGCATTATAAGAGGTGATAAAACCTCTTATACAGTTGTATCCCTGTTCATTTCATCATTTTCCACTTTGATGACCATTTTGTTGGTATTTTTGACCAAAATTGGTTTTGCTCCGCTCATTTTGGAGCTGCTCTAAAATATTAGGTAGTGTAACAGTTTTGACATTTATCCGTGCATCAATTTCTTAGGATGATAGGTTTTTCTACCTAGATAGTCTTCTTAAGTCCTCATAAGACTAATTCCATAGGTTTCACGTGTTGGCATTGACAAATTCCAAACCATGTTGTTTATGTACAACTGGATGGAATTTGTATGGTCAAATTCTATTTTTTGCACAGTCAGCCTAGTTTGAACAGGTTTGGTGCCTTTTTTCAATTTGAATAGGTTATAAGGCGAGTAAAATAAACAACATGATCCCATAATAGAATACACTTCAACATACATTATTGTCTATTCAAATAAATATTTATTTGGTAAGTAAATCAGCTAAAACAATGCAAAAAATGCAGAAAATGGTCAAAATAGAGTGTTATGCTCTTGAAAATCTAAACATGTAAACAGTAATACATAACGCATTCCATCATAAAAATTAGCACAAAAACGTAGCATAAGGTTTATCAAATAGAGTATGAAATATCCAAAAAAGGTCTATGAATGAGACAATTTCTGGCCTCATCACCCTACAACCACCATTACTTTAGAATTTACATAAGTATTCTTTCATTAAATACTCACAAAGCTATTATAACCAGAGATGAACAACATACATTTTCTTATCAAAGAAGGAAATCATTTATACTCAAACAACACACATAAAAAAATAACCTTGCCTTTGCTATTTTCATTTCCTTTAGTACATACTATGACAGCATCTCACAAATCAATAATTTTCAAATTCAACATAAACCTTTAAACATCATAATTTCATAAATATTTTTCAACCCTTGACTCATTTAACTCAACACAACAATAGATCATCAACCAGAAAGGCTATAACTTGACTCGTTCTATGAAAATCCTTTAAATATAAGCCTTAGTTAAAACTTTGAGCTTATTTCCATGATATTCCCTTATTTCAGACCACAATATAAATGAGATAAGAATTAAGTGAAAGATTCGAAACTCCATCTAGTTTCTATTCTGATAGAGTCAGAGAGAATACTCCCTAGGAGATGTCAAATTCTCAGTCTTGAATCAACAAAAAAACCAAGTGTTTGGTTTCTGATCTAAATTTATCGGAGAGCATATTCCCTAACTTGCTTCCTTTGATTTCGTTAAGCTTCTGAATACCCCATAGAGTTATATTTATAACCTTTCTGGCCCCTAACCCATGATCTATTTTTTTATTATAAAATTGGGTGGGATAAACCTCTCATTAATGTTTTCTTTGAACTTGATGCTACTTTGACCACTTGCACCCAAGGTGGTCCAATCAAAACTTCACACCTATCCTTTCTAGAAACTAACCTCATTACTTTGGTTTAAACCCAACTAAAACATGTTTTCATTAACACAAAACTTGGGACAAATTATCATCTAATTAAATATTCATTAAATACAGTCCATCCACCAAGTTGGACTCACTTAAATACCAAGTTTAACTTGCTAAGTTAATAAGACAAATTAACCATTAATTAAAACAATAAAACATCTTATATTTAAGTTGCCCATTTTCTACATTTAATTAATCTTAAAATCATTAACTAATTCCTATCTAAATATTTTAATTCATCACTATATTTAGCAAAAAATCATAAAATAGGGGGTCAAATTAGGATGTTACAATTTATCCTTTTAGATAAGTATGGATGTGTAGCCTTCTTCTGCATTGAATACATAAAGAATGAAGTTTTTTAGATAATCAGGATTGGCCAGAATCGAGGATCTAGTTATGACTTCTTTTATGATTTTGAAATCATTTCTTCTAGTTTTATTCCATGTGAAGTCTACCTCCTTTCTTAGCACCTCTATCACTAACTTCACTATTTATAAAAGTCAGATACAAACTTCCAAATATAATTAATCTTCTCAAAGAATGACTGCAAGCCTTTTTTTATGGTAATGAGAGTGCTAGTATTGCTTTTACTTTATTTGAATCAATAGCTAATCCTTCTTTTGATACTACATATACCAATAATTTTCCTTCGTCGATGGAAAAAAATAATATTTTTGGATTAAGTGACACCCCAAATTCTTTGCGCTTTTGAAAAACAAGTCAAAGATGATCTAAATGCTTCTTATTATTATGAGAAAAGATCATTATATCATCCCAATAGATCTGTATCACTTTATTCATAAGTTTACCAAAATCTAAATTCATGGCCCTTTGAAAAGTAGCTCCTGTGTTGGATAGGCCAAAGGGAATTCTTTGGCAAGAAAATATTCCCCACTTTGTTGTGAATGTAATTTTATATTGCCCTTCATCTTTGAACTATACTTGATTAAAACCATAAATCCATCTAACAAGAATAATATCTCTGCCCCCAAAAAAAATGTAAGATTTGATCAATCTAAGGCAAAGGATTGTGATCTTTTAAGGATTCTCTATTCAAGTTTCTAAAATATACACAAAGGTGGATATCTTTGTTTTTCTTCCTGATAGATACTAAATTATCTACCCATGTGGAATGCTTGACTAGATAAATGATCATTGCATTAAGTAGCTTTAGTAACTATTGCTTTATTAGTGCCTTTATCTTTGGATTTACTAGCCTTTGCTTTTTCTAGAATAGCTTAGCATTAGACAACCATTTTATTGTGTGTTGAATGGTATATTTATTGTTGATTTTAAAATCATTATAGCTCCAAGAAATGCTATCATAAAACTCTTTGTATAAGCTTAAAAGTTGCTAAAACTCTTCTTTAGAGCATTGCACTCCAATATTTAAATTTCTTTCAAGTTCAAGTTGAACCTCTCTAAACTCTTGTTTATCAATTTTTATTTTTTATCCAATTGGTGGGTCACTACTATCAAATAAGATTTTAAGAGTAATCAGTCCTTCAATAATATGGTTATTCTTGAGCTGAATTAATTCTTCTTCATTTAGACTCTCAAGCTTATCATTGGTCATGTTTTCACAATCCACCTCCTGAAATAAGAAATCTACTATTTGATTATCATTATGAAACACTTGCTATAAAGTATCCTTACTCGAAACAAAAGGTATGAAATCAAATTTAATAGATACTGAACATTTTCTTAAATTAGAGACTAGACAAAAATTACCTCCATGGGAGGCCAATGCATCATCTTGTGAATTCTTCTCCCTAGGAATTTTATTTATATTAAGAGCATAAAATCTTTCAAATAGATCCCAAATTCTATTTTTATCAACTTTTAGATAGTGCTACTTATTGCTACATTTTTTAGTGACTCGATTTACTACTAATTTAGAATATTTGTAAATCATCAATAGATTTATGTCCATATTCTCTTCTTATTTCAACCCAATGCACAATGCTTCATATTATGCTATATTATTGGTGTAGCTCCAAATTAGATAGTATGAAATCTGCTTGATTCTCTTAGATGATGATACCAACACTATTCCTACTTTGACACCATTTATACATTTGGCTCCATTAAAGTAGAGCTTAAAAATTTTATTTTACCAAATTTCCTTGTTTGTTATGGCCAAAAGCCTTTTATTTTATGTTTTTGAGATATAATAAGTGACTATGCCTATTTCCATCATAAAATTGAAGTTTTTAGTGAGAAATATGAAGAACACAAGCTTATACTGAGAGGGGGGTGAACAGTATAGCACCCACTTTTTACTTTCTTTCCAAACCAATATCAATTAGTGTCCTCAATTGCAATAACCAAATATAGAAGTGTGCATTAATAACATAGATAGCAATAGTAAGCAAGTGCACAAATCATCACACACAATTGAGACACAAGATTTAACGTGGTTCCCCCAATGTGGGGTAGTCCACAAGATATTCTCCTTATAATATTTCACAAAGAAATAGGGATCCTTATCCCAATACAAATGATTACTTTGATCTGCTCAAAGCTAGGCTATCCTGATCTGCTCAAGTGGGCTCCACTGATCTGCTCAGCTAGGCTCTCCACTGATCTGCTCATCTAGGCTATCCACTAATCTACTTAGCTAGGCTATCCACTTATCTACTCAGCTAGGCTATCCACTGATCTACTCAACTAGGTATCGATTTAGTAGCTATACATGATCTACTCAGCTAGGCTATCCATTGATCTACTTAGCTAGGCAATTGGTGTTGATGTGTTTTCTATTTCTGTCCTATCTCTTTCACTACTCATAAATCTACCTCAATGCCTTCTCACAAGGCTCAAACAATCCTGCTCAAATGTTGTCCCAAATATGTTCTCAAAGCCTTCAAAAAGTAAAATTAATGTTTAAATCTATTCTCAAAGCCTTCACAAAAGGCTCAAAAATCTGCTCAAATGTTGTCCCAAATTTGTCCACAAATCTATCCCAAAAGCCTTCTCAAAGGCTCAACCAATCATGCATAAAATTTGTCTCAAATCTGTCTAGAAATTTTGTCCCAAAAGCCTTCTCAAAGGCTCAACCAATCATGCACAAAAGCTATCTCAAATCTGTCTAGAAATTTTGTCCCAAAAGCCTTCCAAAGGCTCAACCAATCATGCGCAAAATTTGTCTCAAATCTATCCAAAAATTTTTCCCAAAAGCCTTCCCAAAGGCTCAACCAATGACTCTCAAGTAGCACTCAAATCTCAACCACAAATCAATGAAGGCAAGGCTCAATGATGAACTCAACAATGGATAACAAATGAATGATGACAATACTCAACAATGTGCTCAAAAATGAATGGCAATGTACTCTTCAATGGATGACAACAATGATCCACAATGATCTCAACAATGTATGACAAATGATCTCTCAAATGGATGACAACAATGCTCAACAATGTACTCTCAAATGGATGACAACAATGCTCAACAATGTACTCTCAAATGGAAACCTCTCCAAGAAATAACAATGAGGACTTCAACCAACCAAGGACAATCTCCACAAGTGATAGCAATAGGTTCTCAATAATATCTTCCTCATGCAATGTCAATAAGCTCTCAAGAAACAAGCACAACTCCCTCAAGCAAAGAGCTCTCAAATAGCCAACAATGATCTCCTCAAAATGAAAGACAAATGTATCCACAAGTGACTAGCAAATGATCTCCTCAATGGTCTCAAATAATGGCAATGTACTCAACAAGTAACCAACAATATGCTTCTCAAGGCAATAGCAAAGATCTCCTCAATAATGGCAATACTCTCAATGAACTCCACTAAAGCAATCATGGAACTCAAGCATCAATTTTATCCATAAAATTGATTTTCTAATCCATCCACTTCCTCTCAATAGCCAAGGCACATAATCAAGCAATTTGTCTTCAACTTCAAACCCTAACTCATGTGCATGTCTTCTAACTCAAGGTAGCAATTAACTAGGTCTCAAGTTCCTAGTTTAATTTCATAATTAAATCATGCACTAGGACATATAACAAGTTCAACACTTTTCAACCTTATGACTCCCTAATTTCATTAACATATACAACAAGCACCTATGCTTTTATTTTTAATTCCACACCTTATAACTCCACATACAACAATCACAAATATTTATTTCCACACCTTATATCTCCCTAATCACACATAGCAATAACAAATATTTAATTCTACACCTTATAACTCCCTAAGCACATTAACACATACAACAAGCATTTATTTCCCTAAACTCCTTATGACTCCCTAGTTATCATATAAATAATTTTAATGCACCAAAACTTTGGTAATAACAAATATTACCATGCACTAGAGATAAATACCTTTATATGAAATTTGCTACCTTTGTAACCTTTGAAATCATCTTTGCCAAAATGCCTTGCCAAAATTAATGCGCCTTCACACCTTCATGGGAGTCAAACTCCGTTCCTCTCACTTAGCACTATGAAGTGCTTACCATGTGGGTGCTAGCCCACATTGGGATTTTAATCCCAAACACCCAACTTTAACCTACGCTCAAATCTGAAACTCGATTTTACTTTCTTAGCAAAACACTTTGCCCTTGGCAGGATTCGAACAATGAACCTACCTTGTGCAAAGTTCATGCGCTACCAACTGCGCTATAGGCTCCTGCGTGATGTCACTTTCCCATGTTGTTTACTTGACCTTGCTCTCAAATCAAAAGTTATTTATCCTTCTTTCTTCGCTGCTCCCCTTTCGATGACTCTCTCTCATGCGCTATGTCAAGTCTTAAATAAACAAAGGTTTTTACCTTTTATTTATATGCACCTCCATGCCTTCGAATGACGTCGATGAATATTTATTTATCTCCCCAACCTTTGCACGTCGACGGATAATATAATACAACCTTAGACCTTAGAATTATTAAATAAAAATTTAATAATTCACCTTTTAACTTTGAATTGGGATATCTCCTTCATTCTTTTGAATTTCGTCATGAAACTTTTTGCACCTAGGTTTTATTGGAAAACCTTTTCATCCATCATAATTTGGAGAAGTCTTAGCATAGTGGTTTTAATGAAAAACCCTTTCCAATGGTTTTAATGAAAACCCTTTCCGTTGGTTTTAATAAAAAACCTTTTCATTGGTTTTAATAAAAACCCTTGCCATTGGTTTTAATAAAAACCTTTACCATTGGTTTTAATAAAAACCATTAATATAATATTTAAAAAATTAAATATTATATGCCTCTTGTGCCACAAAACCCTGTATATATCCATGCTCTCCAAAATATCATAAATTATTATTTATGAAGTGCTTTTGCCACCAAAACTCAATGTGATCCATGTGACATCAATGACAACACAAAATAACTCAAATTGCCAACAATCTCCCCCTTTGTCATTGATGGCAACACCTCTAATGCAAATCACCACAATCACTACAAAAGCCATTTCTGAAAATCAAAGCTGCTCCCCCTAACTCAATACTCTCTATGGAGGCTGCTCCCCCTATCTCAATGCTCTCTTTGGAGGTTGCTCCCCCAATGTCTCCCCCTTACTCAAATATCTCCCCCTTTGACATCAATGGCAAAAGGGACACCTATGGGGCTAAAATATATGACTCTTAAGCTTAGCCCCCCACCACCTTCTCTCTTGAGGTGATTAATTTTGGGGTGGGAGTACTTTTACTCCCAACTGTTCTCTCAAACGCTCAAACGTTTCTCTTGGTAATGGTTTTGTAAATATGTCTGCAATCTGATATTTTGTAGGAACATATTCCAATCTTACTTGTTGCTCTATAACCTTCTCTCTCAAAAAGTGATACTTGATTGGAATGTGCTTTGTTCTAGCATGCATTACTGGATTCTTCGAGATACTTATAGCACTAGTATTATCACATAGAATAGGAATGGGATGATCATGTTCTATACTGAAATATTTGAGAGTCTGTTTCATCCATAACACCTGTGAACAACATGTTGTCACTGCAATATATTCTACCTCTATTGTGGAAAGTGATACTGATGGTTGTTTCTTTCTTAGCCAGGAAACTAGGCAATCACCAAGAAAGAATGCTCCTCCACTTGTGCTTTTTCTATCATCAATACTTCCTACCCAATCTGCATCTATATATGCTGTGAGAGTGAACTTACTACTTCTAGGATACCATAGACCATACTCCATTGTTCCTTTGAGATATCTGAGTATTCTTTTCATTGCTATCACATGTGATTCTTTTGGAGCTTCTTGAAACCTTCCCACTAAACCAATTGCCTACATTATATCTGGTCTTGTAGTTGTAACATATAATAGGCTACCAATCATAGATCTGTATAGAGTTTGATTTGCATCAGGAGATTCATCATCTTTGCTTAACTTGCACCCTGTAACCATTGGAGTACTAACTGGCTTACTATCTTCCATTTTGAATTTCTTCAACATCTCTTTTATATACTTTGTTTGTGAAAGAAATATCCCTTCTTCTAATTGTGAAATCTGTAGTCCGAGAAAAAAGGTTAATTCACCAAGCATGGACATCTCAAACTCATTAGTCATGTTTCTTGCAAATTCTTGACACATTTTGTCATTGCTACCCCCAAATATAATATCATCCACATAAACTTCCACAATCATCAAATCATTTCCCTTATTTTTAATATATATATTGCTATCAATTGTTCCCTTTCTGAAACCTTGCTCTCGAAGATATTTATCCAATCTTGAATACCATGCTCTAGGAGCTTGCTTTAAGCCATAAAGAGCCTTTTTCAATCTGCATACATAATCTGGCTTATCTGCTTGATCAAACCCATCTGGTTGTTCAATGTAAACTTCTTCTTCTAAGTGACCATTCAAAAATGCTGATTTGACATCCATCTGATATACCTTGAAATTCCTGTAACTTGAAAGTGCCAGAAACATCCGTATAGCTTCCAATATTGCAACTGGTGCAAAGGTCTCATCAAAATCAATTCCCTCTACTTGTGCATATCCTTTACACACCAATATTGCCTTGTTTCTGATGACTTGACCATCTTCATTCAGTTTGTTCCTGTAGACCCATTTAGTACCAATTACATTTTTTCCTTTTGGTCATGGAACTAGTTCCCAAGTCTTACTTTTTTCAATCTGATCTAGTTCTTCCTTCATTGCTTTAATCCAACATTCATCACTTTCTGCCTCTCTGAAATCCTTTGGTTCTATCTTGGATAGTAGTGAAACATTTGCTTGTTCTGTTGAGCCTATGATTCCTCTTCTTGTCCGTCTTACATCAGGGCTGCCAATGATCAAGTCCTCTGGATGATTTTTCTGAATATATCTTGATGAAGTTTTGGAAGGTATATTCTGCAAATCTTCTTCATCTGAATCTTCACCCATTTCTTCTTGACAACTTTCTTCTTCTTCAAGAATATCTTCCTGAGATGGCTCATTTATTCCTGTTCTTTCATCAACTCTGACATTTATACTTTCCACCATGGTGTGTGTTCTTTTATTGTAGCATCTGTAGGCCTTACTCTTTGTAGAGTATCCAAGAAAAATACCTTCATCGCATCTAGGATCAAACTTGCCCAAGTCCTTATCCTCTCTTTTGATATAGCATTTACTTCCAAAATTTTTGAAGTAGTTTACCGTGGGAGGTCTTCCTTTCCAAAACTCATATGGAGTCTTATGATGCTTCATTCTAACTTGAGCTCTATTCATAACATAGACTATTGTATTGATTGCTTCCTTCCAAAACCCATCTGAGATTCTTGATTCATTTAGCATTGCTCTGGCCATATTCTCAAGAGTTCTATTCTTTCTTTCTACTACTCCATTTTGCTGAGGAGTCCTTGTTGCTGAGTATTCTCTTCTAATTCCATGTTCTACACAAAACTCAATGAACTCTATAGAGATGAATTCTCCTCCTCTATCTGATCGCAAACACTTGATCTTCTTTCCTGTTTCATTTTCTACCATTTCTTTGAATACTTTGAAATGCTCAAATGCCTCTGATTTCTCTTTCAAAAAAATGACCCAAGTCATTCTAGAATAATCATCTATGAACAACATGAAGTAGCTTTCACCTTGCAAGATTTTGGTTCTCATAGGACCACATAAATCAGTATGAATCAATTCTAGAACCTTGGAAGAGGAATATTATTTTGCCTTGAAACTTGATCTTGTCTGCTTTCCATACTGACATTGTGCACAAATTGTATTTGAAGGTCTCTTTATCTTCGGTAGATCTCTAACAATATATTTGTTGCTTATCCTTACTATGTTGTCAAAGTTCAAATGACACAACCTTTTATGCCATAACCAACTTTCTTCTTCTCGATATAGAAGACATTTTTCCCTTTTTATTTCTCTGAGCATGTAGAGATTGTTATTGGTTCTTCCTGCATTTGCAACAAGCTTCCCTATTTTTGTTTCCCTGATTTTGCATCCTGTAGAGGAAAAAGTAACTATGTACCCTCGGTCACAAAGCTGACTTACACTTAGTAGATTGTGTTTTAGACCCTCAACATAGAGTACACCCTGTGTAGTAGTCTTTCCATCATCCAAACTTAAAGTTCCTCTCCCTTTGATCTTAGTTGAAGCATTATCACCAAATCTCACTGATCCACTATTGTTCTCTCTTAGAGAAATGAATTTATTCTTATACCCAGTCATATGACTAGAGCACCCACTATCAATATACCATTTGTCCATCCTGTAACCTAGTAGAATCTACCTTCAAGCTTGTTAGTATTTTCGAAGGAACCTTCTCTGATACCAATTGAAGAACACAAGCTTATACTGAGAGGGGGTGAACAGTATAGCGCCCACTTTTTACTTTCTTTCCAAACCAATATCAATTAGTGTCCTCAATTGCAATAACCAAATATAGCAGTGTGCATTAATAACATAGATAGCAATAGTAAGCAAGTGCACAAATCATCACACACAATTGAGACACAAGATTTAACATGGTTCCCCCAATGTGGGGTAGTCCACAAGATATTATCCTTATAATATTTCATAAATAAATAGGGATCCTTATCCCAATACAAATGATTACTTTGATCTGCTCAAAGCTAGGCTGTCCTGATCTACTCAGGTGGGCTCCATTGATCTGCTCATCTAGGCTCTCCATTGATCTGCTCAGCTAGGCTATCCATTGATTTATTTTCTCAGCTAGGCTATCCATTGATCTGCTCATCTAGGCTATCCATTAATCTTCTCAACTAGGCTATCCATTGATATTCTTAGCTAGGCTATCCACTGATCTGCTCAACTAGGCTATCCATTGATCTTCTCAGCTAGGCTATCCATTGATCTGCTCAGCTAGGCAACTGGTGTTGATGTGTTTTCTATTTCTGTCCTGTCTCTTTCACTACTCATAAATCTACCTCAATGCCTTCTCACAAGGCTCAAACAATCCTGCTCAAATGTTATCCCAAATCTTTTCTCAAAGCCTTCATAAAAGGCTCAAACAATCTTGCTCAAATTTTGTCCCAAATATATTCTTAAAGCCTTCACAAAAGGCTCAAACAATCATGCTCAAATGTTGTCCCAAATATGTCCATAAATCTATCCCAAAAGCCTTCTCAAAGGCTCAACCAATCATGCACAAAATTTGTCTCAAATCTATCCAAAAATTCTATCCCAAAAGCCTTCTCAAAGGCTCAACCAATCATGCACAAAATTTGTCTCAAATATGTCAAAAGTTAAAGGCTAACAATCATGCATAAAATTTGTCTCAAATATGTCCAAAAATTCTATCCCAAAAGCCTTCCCAAAGGCTCAACCAATGACTCTCAAGTAGCACTCAAATCTCAACCACAAATCAATGAAGGCAAGGCTCAATGATGAACTCAACAATGGATAACAAATGAATGATGATAATACTCAACAATGTGCTCAATAATGAATGGCAATGTACTCTTCAATGGATGACAACAATGATCCACAATGATCTCAACAATGTATGACAAATGATCTCTCAAATGGATGACAACAATGCTCAACAATGTACTCTCAAATGGATGACAACAATGCTCAACAATGTACTCTCAAATGGATACCTCTCCAAGAAATAACAATGAGGACTTCAACCAACCAAGGACAATCTCCACAAGTGATAGCAATAGGTTCTCAATAATATCTTCCTCATGCAATGTCAATAAGCTCTCAAGAAACAAGCACAACTCCCTCAAGCAAAGAGCTCTCAAATAGCCAACAATGATCTCCTCAAATGAAAGACAAATGTATCCACAAGTGACTAGAAAATGATCTCCTCAATGGTCTCAAATAGTGGCAATGTACTCAACAAGTAACCAACAATATTCTCCTCAAAGCAATAGCAAAAACCTCCTCAATAATGGCAATACTCTCAATGAACTCCACTAAAGCAATCATGGAACTCAAGCATCAATTTTATCCATAAAATTGATTTTCTAATCCATCCACTTCCTCTCAATAGCCAAGGCACATAATCAAGCAATTTGTCTTCAACTTCAAACCCTAACTCATGTGCATGTCTTCTAACTCAAGGTAGCAATTAACTAGGTCTCAAGTTCCTAGTTTAATTTCATAATTAAATCATGCACTAGGACATATAACAAGTTCAACACTTTTCAACCTTATGACTCCCTAATTTCATTAACACATACAACAAGCACCTATGCTTTTATTTTTAATTCCACACCTTATAACTCCACATACAACAATCACAAATATTTATTTCCACACCTTATATCTCCCTAATCACACACAACAATAACAAATATTTAATTCTACACCTTATAACTCCCTAAGCACATTAACACATACAACAAGCATTTATTTCCCTAAACTCCTTATGACTCCCTAGTTATCACAAAAATAATTTTAATGCACCAAAAATTTGGTAATAACAAATATTACCATGCGCTGGAGATAAATACCTTTATATGAAATTTTCTGCCTTCATAACCTTTGAAATCGTCTTTGCCAAAATTAATGCGCCTTCACACCTTCACGGGAGTCGAACTCCGTTCCTCTCGCTTAGCACTGTGAAGCGCTTACCACGTGGGTGCTAGCCCACGTTGGGATTTTAATCCCAAACACCCAACTTTAACCTATGCTCAAATCTGAAACTCAATTTTACTTTCTTAGCAAAACACTTTGCCCTTGGCGGGATTCGAACAACGAACCTACCTTGTGCAAAGTTCATGCGCTACCAACTGCGCTATAGGAGTCCTACATGACATCACTTTCCCATGTTGTTTACTTGACCTTGCTCTCAAATCGAAAGTTATTTATCCTTCTTTCTTCGTTGCTCCCCTTTCGATGACTCTCTCTCATGCGCTATGTCAAGTCTTAAATAATCAAAGGTTTTTCACCTTTTATTTATATGCACCTCCATGCCTTCGAATGACGTCGATGAATATTTATTTATCTCCCCAACCTTTGCACATCGGCGGATAATATAATACAACCTTAGACCTTAGAATTATTAAATAAAAATTTAATAATTCACCTTTTAACTTTGAATTGGGATATCTCCTTCATTCTTTTGAATTTCGTCATGAAACTTTTTGCACCTAGGTTTTATTGGAAAACCTTTTCATCCATCATAATTTGGAGAAGTCTTAGCATAGTGGTTTTAATGAAAAACCCTTTCCAATGGTTTTAATGAAAACCCTTTCCGTTGGTTTTAATAAAAAACCTTTCCATCGATTTTAATAAAAACCCTTGCCATTGGTTTTAATAAAAACCTTTACCATTGGTTTTAATAAAAACCATTAATATAATATTTAAAAAATTAAATATTATATGCCTCTTGTGCCACAAAACCCTGTAAATATCCATGCTCTCCAAAATATCATAAATGATTATTTATGAAGTGCTTTTGCCACCAAAACTCAATGTGATCCATGTGACATCAATGACAACACAAAATAACTCAAATTGCCAACAAAATCATCTTTAGTTTATAACTCATCTATGATGTCTTCTTCTGGGTCAACCTCATCACTAATTATGCTAACATTGTTATATTCCTCTTAAATTATTTCTATATGATACGTGGAGGTCCTTTTTACAAATATTTTCATCTTCCTACCCTTATGAAAATCCTCTGTGTGAATAATACAAGGATAGGTATCTACCCAATTTGATTGTAAATTTATGAGAAAGGAACATACCAAGGTATGGCTCTAGGTATATCATGACCATTTCTTATATGATTGTTATTTGAGGCATTTTGTGAAGTACCATGGATATATCCTTTGATTACACCAACCATTTTAACTAGGGTCCCATCTAGCTGTAGCACTCTAGGATTGGACAGTGTATATTCCATGTCCATTGCTTTCCATATAGCTTTTGGCATAACTATCTTAGAAACTCTAGAATATACCATGCAATTATGTAAAACCTATCCTTCCATGCATAGAGGAATGTAGAATGGAGGTAGCCTATTTTTACCTACTCCTAGTGTAAGTTTTCCTTGTGCTAGATTGAGTTCTAAATGAGACTGGTTTTCTAGCCAAATGGGCTTCAATGATGCCTGGAGGAGTTCAATTTGTCATAGAATCATGATATTATCATACATACTTACTTTGTATGCTATTTACTTAAGCTCATTCATGATATAAAAACTAGAGGATTTTGGCTTCTCCTTTTCTCTTTTTTTTGGTTCATCAAATCTCTTAAGATATTCTTATGTTGCTTCAATTCTTTGCCACTTGGTTATAGAAGGATAATGAAGTTTATTTCTAGTCTATTCATGAGTTTTAGCTTCTCTTGCTTGCACTAGTTTTTGTTGCTCTTTAGAATGATCTTCTAGAAGTTTCTTTACTCGTTGAGTAGTTTGAGGTGCTTGCTTTTTTGGTTGCTTGGTTTGCTAAGACAAAAAATTGAATGGGTCCATTCTCTTAGGATCTACTTACAATGGATTTTTGTCAGACCAGGTCAAGACTAAAATTGACTCCTCTTCTATAGTATCTTGCATCATCAATTTTTGATCTGCCTTCCATAGCATGTTGATTATTCTCTTTTGTGCCTTCTTTTACTTTTTAGCTATAACATTTTGTGTTTGATATTGGTGAAGCATACATGTATCTTCATTGTGTGGTTTGTTGTAAGTTGAAACACTAGTAATTGGATTATGATGTTGAAGTAAAATGATTTTATTCTTGGTTACAATATACTACATTAGGATTTCCATCGACACTACTAGAAGAGGCACCTTGATATTTTTCCATATACGAGAATCTCCTAGGCTAGAAATTTATTTCAACTTATTTTCATAGTGGTAACTTCATTAGTTAAGTTCTTTGTAGACACCAAAATCTAGCCACTTGTCCTCCATCCATAGCTTCCCACCACACATCCATTATTTATATATATTTGTTTAATATATATTTAAATAATAATATTTTATATATTATATTTATATATATTTATATGAAATAATCCCAGTCATCCATCATGTTTTAATCTTAGCCATCCATCCACCTTAATCCATATCCCTTGTGCCACTTTAATCTCCACCCTTCCTCATGTTCTAATCTTAGCCACACATTTCATGTTGTTGAAACCCTAACATGTCTAAGAGAATATTATAAAGAGGAGTCATTTTGACAACTCAACCCTTAAGTTTTTCCTAAGTCCTAAGTTTTTGAATTCCCTGAGTTCCTTGAGTGTCAAGTTCCCTTAAGAGATATATAGAGTTCAAACCCCATCATCGCATCCCCTTTCCATTATCTGCATCCACCACTGCATACCCTGCATGAAATAGATCTGGTTCTACAACTTTCTCCTCAATATTTGAACACCCTCCAGAGCTTCTTGAGTGCCCATTAGAGCCTACAAAACACCTTTAGGAATTTTTGGTCAACATCAAGCACCCACGGGTGTTTCCCATTCTATATCTATAGTCCTAAGGACCTCAGGTGCCATTAGGGCATTTGCATAGTCATTCCCTACATCAATGATAAAGATATAAAAAATTTATTCAAAAAGGTAAAATCTTATTGTTATTATTTCATATTCTCATATTTGTTTACAACTTTATTTATGCAATTAGGGTTTAGTAATTTTATTTTTTGAGGGTCTAACACAGTGGATCCCTTATAGATATTACTGAATCTTGTTATTTTTTTTGTGTGCGGGCATAATAATCACATTTATTAGTAGCTACTTAAGCTCAAGTGGCCCTACTTAGGATACCAAATCCCACTCACCACTTTTTTGGGATTGAATCAAGCGAGAATACACCACCATCATTTCTAACTAGGGTTTCAAAGAACCCTAATACTTTGTAATAATTGTATCAAAATAATAAGCATTATAAACCTCCTATTTGGGGTAAATTTTATTGTAATACAGGAGATCCACTAGCAATAATAAAAGAGTTCATTTCTTTGTGTAATCATTTGTGTTATCTTGCTTATTCATTTATTTCATAGTTTATGTTTAGTGTTGCTTGATTTTTATATTCACAAATTGTGATCACGATGGGAACCACAATGGGTTATTATGTTAATTATATTGTCATTAACTCACTATTTCTATTTTTCATCTTACAAGTTTTAGAAATCTAATCATACTATTTTCATCAAACTAGGGTTTCTATAGTTGTAGAAGTTGATCCAGGATTGTGCATATACCCTACGGTGCTCAAGGGATGCCCCTAGAGTTTAGAAAGTGTCCTGGTGCATTTCATAGACACTGAAAGATATTTCATAGAGTGGGAAAAGGATACGTAGGCTTTTCTATAAGTCTGCCTCAAAACCCTAACCCCTCTGTTTCATTTTTGGTTTTATATTTTTATAGATTAATTTCTAAAAATAACATTATTCAATATTTGTTAAAAAAAATCACATTACATCTACATTTTAGGCACTTGCATTAATTTACACATTGCATTTAGATTTACTTTGCATTCATACTCACATTAGTGCACAATTCAAATTTAAAATTTTGTTGCTTTTTGATGTGTTTTTCATTCAAAGATATGCATATTGTTTTCATGTAAAATGAGAATTGCATAAAATAGTTTGCACACTAGGGTCAAGAATTCCTCTTTTGCTTATCTAAGTAGGAATAATATCATAATACTAAATATACTCCCACATTTTGTGATTCAAGGTAAAAGAGTAGGCGAACCCTCCACTATTTAGAGTGGGTCTTAAGTGGTGTACCCTACATATTTTGAGGAAATTGGTATCTCTATTGTTGGATTCTAATTTAGACTTGCAAAATTGGTTACTATTGATATTGTATGAAAACACAATAGAGAACATAATTTTTTTAAAATGAATCACACAACATATCTCACATTAAATAGTAATGAGTTGGATTTCATCACCAACCATTGCTTGAGATTTGGTGATAGTGTTTTCATCTCCATTAACCAATCTCTTCCCTTAGCCACCATAGGATACCCATGAGCTACTTTTTGTAATTCATAACCTAAAATAATCTCATTATCCAACCAAGCCATAGATTTCAGCCTTCTAATTTATATTAGTACATAAAAACACACAAAAGATACAAAAAAACATTAAAACTAGATAAAAAAAGAAAGGAGGTAAGAAACACTGTTGTAAAACATAGAATTGAATTGCTTATTTTGTGAAGTTTTCTTTTGCACTTTCTTTACTACACATTGCATATTTGGTTTATGATATTATGGTGTTAACTAGAAATCAAACTAAAGTATTGAATCAAACTTCCATCCACCTAGACAATTCATCCATGGATTGTTCATCATCATTTCCCACCACTTCTATGGTCAATCCCACTAGTGTGATACAAAACAATTATTCATATTTCTTTGTGGTTCCCTCACACACTATGTCATCCACACAATCATTTCACATGGTCATTCCACAAATAGAATCATCTTCACCTACCATTGATCACCACATAACCCATATAGACATGGCCAAAGTGGAGGCTCTTTGTAGATCCACTAACTATGTATTAGAACCACTCCATAGCTCACCTAGACATGATCATTCTTTCTATCAGGAACTTATCTCCTTCCAACCTTCAATCCTTACCCAGGTGTATAAAAACCCTCTTTTTGAGGCATCAACTGCACCTTCCCAACATTGGTCCATACCACAATCATCATGTGCTCAAAGCACATCCATCCCATCATCTTACACCACTACCTATGATAAACCTTTGTGTGAAACACAAGTTAATGTTGCTTTACAAATGCCAGCTTCTAGCTCAACCAATGTTGCTCATTCAACTGTAACTATAGTTGTGACTTATCCTTCACATACCTCATCCACAACTTCCCCTTTAGATATGGAAATACATGAAGCATGGGAACACCTTAACAAATTGCTTAAGAAGAGACAAAATGCTTAGTCCTGTCCTTAATAGCAATTTTATATGGTCAATCCTAAGCCTCAACCTATTTATACTCAACCCACATTTGTCACCCAAGATCAATCATGGGTATCACAATATTTTGTGGTTTCCATTATCAACCCATGCCCATTATATGGGTCAATTCATCCATATCCCTCATGCATCTTCTTCATTTTTCATTCAAAATCATTCCATAAACCTTATAATCATAAATTCCAATCTACTCCACCAAGTCATAATTATATCATTACACCTCAATATAAATCCACTCTGCCTTCATAGAATCAAGAAGTAATTCAGGGCTTCCACATTCTTGAGGAGGGACCTAGAATTTAGGTTATGTAATAATAGATTGATAGTTTGATACAACACACTCTTGGTATGATAAACTAGAAACTAACTTTACTTCAGATGATCAATTAACCAATCCATACTTCAGTACCATCCCCACCATATCCGGTAGACTTCACAATATCGAAGTTTGATAAATTTAAAGGGACTGAGGATCCTAAAGAACATGTGAGACATTTATCCATTCATGCTTTCAAATCCAAATTAATGATTCTCTAATGCTTCAAAAATTTCCTTAGATATTGGGGGAAGAAGGTATAGAATGGTATAATCACTTGCCTCACCATAGTATTTATACTTTTGAGCAATTGATTGACTTTCTTGAAATATTTTCCCTTAATGTTAGAAATAAAGTCTCATTATCTAATATATATGGTCTAAAACAATATTATGATGAGTCTGTCTATGAATTTGGTAACAATTGGAGGGCCATTATCACCAAATTATGATTCGGCCTACCAATGAAGGAGTTGATCTGATTTTTTATGAAGAGTTACTTAAAACCCATATCTTGGTTATTACAATTACAACAATATAGATCATTTGATGAAGCTCTTGCCTAGGCTAGCACAATCGAGGAGATAAAAATCCAATAATGTGTACTTAAGCATAAAAAGAAATAATGGTAAAACAAGGGCCAATATAAAAGTAGTTATTTTGGCCAGTCAAAATCAAACCAAATAAATCTGACCAACTAAGCTAACCAATTTAATCAAGTGGTCATGAGCCAGTCGATAATGGCTCAACAATAACCTATGCAACAAAAAATGTGATAAATTGAATATCATGTGGTTCCCTCAATAACTCAATCAAGTCAAAACATAGTGCCAACTATAGAAAAATAACTACATCAACAATTTGCTCGACAAAATCATCAGTACACCCCATTGGTTGAATCTTATACTTCCATATTTTGTAGATTATATGACACCAACCAAATTCTCTTGCCTGAGGTTAAACTAGATGATCCCACTAAATGTGGTAAACACTACCAAGAGTATTTTTTTACCCTCATCATAGGCAAAATGGGCATGATATTAAAAACTACCATGTATTTAAGGATAAAGTGTAAGATCTCATTGAATTGTGGGCAATCAAGCTTGATAGTCCTTTAGCCCCATAAAAAAAAAACCTTAGAATTTTTCAAATACCACTTCCTCATCATGAGGATGTGTAACCAACAATAGGAGGTTCTAATATCAAAACCCATCCTAATCAAGTCAATCATGTCCAACAATACTAAGGTTTTATGGGTTCTATTCATATAGTAGTCCAAGGTCAACAATAATGGACTAATCAATAAAATGCTCAGTAGTCTGCTTAATTACCCATACCTCCACAAGCAAGCATGTCTCAACCTATAAATTCATCATCACCCATATAAATTTCTACCAATCCTTCTCAACCCATCCATATTCTACATCATCCAAATCTATCCATTCATCCTATCAATTTTCCATCAAAGCCAATCATCTCCTTGAGTAGTCAGTTAACCAGTATTAAAATGGCTTCGACTAACATTTCTATGTATGAGCTCATTCAACAATATCCACCACATCATGAGGAATTAATGGATATTCTAAAATCCATTGAATTCCAATCTCAATATGCTAATGCCTTCAATAATTTTATGGGGAACATTCAAACATGAATGAATACTTCCATTACATTCTTTGATTTTGATATTAAACCAATATCATTCAAATCAGTGGACTCTCCATTACACATCATGGCTCAAATTAATAGGAAGCCATTAAAAAGATTTTTAATTGATATTGGCTCCTCCATTAAAATCATCACCACATCTGCTCTTCATCATCTTCATCTCCCTCCATGCCACATCACCAAATCCACTTTCACCCTAAAAGCATTTAATGATGCTCTCTACTCCATAGTTGGAACTATCACTTTACCCATCAAAGTGGGAAACAAAAAATTGCATACCATATTTCAAATCTTAGAAGGATCCATGGCATATAATGTACTCCTTGGATGACCTTGGATGAGGGAAATGAGATGTGTCCCTTATATACTACATCAATGCTTGAAATACATACATGAGGGACAAGTACACTGTATACTGGTGGATGTTGAACCGTTTAAGTATTAAAATTTCATCTCTAATTCCTATGAATACATGCTTCATTCCACTTATGTATTTCTCACATCATTAGTGACTTCATCATCCACCCAATCTACATCATTATTTAAAGCTCTTATCCCCGAGGATCTTCCCATCACCACATCACATCAAGCTTCCACTTCCATGCCCTGATATTCATCACCTTTGACTACATGCACATATGATCAAACTCAATCCACATCAGTTTCATAATCAGCAAAAACATCATCTTTCATCACTTCTTCCATTACATTACCAATTCAACAATCATCTCAGTCAAATTCACTGCCATACATATTATCCAATGCCTCACAAGTCGAGTTAACATATTATGAGAAAACATATTAGTTTATACCCCAATCCAATAATGAGTCATCCATTTCCACATCTACATCCATGTCATCCCAAGTTGAGGTCCATTTCACTAATCTTGGTATTGGTGAATATGTGGTCCAATATATTACAATCACACCTCTCAACATCAAAATTTCCAAGGATTATGGTCATCCATGTGATCCACCCTTATCTATAGGAACAGTGTATAATATGGGTTCCATATCAAACAACATAAATTTTTTGTATGGGGAATTGATTCATTATCCAATCCTTCTCCAAATGAATCCAAACAACCAACAATTACCAATATACAAAAAAATTTAGGTTTTCCATCCTGTTATTTTCATAGATATAATTGGAAAAGAAATGGCCTAGGCTGCTATGAATAGAGAGTGCAAAATCTAATTGATACTCCATATCGAGAAGTGCATATCCATTCAAGTCTAGGATATTGTCCATTTTCTTCCATCTCTTCTTTTGTACAAGCCTTTTAAAGGCTTAATTTGAATTTAGAAGAAGACAACCATCACTCCAATAAATTTGAAGAAGAAATTTATGAAGAATTTTACCTTATATCAATAATTTTTATGAATATGAGGAGGAATCGAAGCCCATCATCCCACACACTAAACAAGATGAGTTTTACCTCAGAATGTTCCCCATCCATAAGCCCATTTTTGTGGGCCAAATAAGGTTAACTTTTCCTACTTTTGTCACATGCTTGTGCATTTAATTTATCAACCCATGGAGCTTTGTAAACTTGCGAAAGGTCTGAATAAGATTGCTTACAATACCACTTGAGATAAGTCTACTAGTTCTACTATTGGGGGGTGTTTCAAATCGTTGACAATCATTCATGCATTCCTCAATAATTTACGTAAATAAATGATTAAATCTACATAAAGAAAATATCCACACATTCCTGGAAATGAACCTACTACAAATACTAGAAATATCGATGTGATAAACAATCTTATAAAATAATAAACTAATCTAGAAAAGAACATAGGAAAATTAGGGGAAGAAATCCTATCTTGGAGTGGGCCCAGGCTCCAACAACTTTCTCCCAGTTGAACACGCACTTAGAACTCTTAGAACTGTATTCCAATTATCAAAGTATTACAAAAATATACTATCTCCTCTCTCTGTATATCTTATTTCTATCTCTCTATTTCTATATATTTTCTATATATCTTCAGAGAGGTCTACATGTGTTTATATAGCACACCCATAGAAATTCTACTACAAAATAAGTTGTAATAGTCAATTCATCCCAGACTAAACTAAGACAGTCTGGTAAATGTAATTGACGTCTATTAAAACTGGCATTCGGTTCTATCAGTGGCGTGTTTGCTGATTGGGTTGTGCTTCACCTGACATTGGTAGGACATTCTCATGCATTGGTATGATCCCAAATTTAGCTCTACTTGATGTAGAGTTGGAATTGCGCCAGTCGCTTTTATCCATGTCATGCTTGTCTGGTCAACAAGTGAATAACAGGGGTGCCTTCCCTATGAGGAAGGTGCCTAAGTATATCGGGTGCCTTCTCCATGCGAAAGGTACCTTATTGCCATGGGCACCTTCCTAGAAGAGGAAGGTGCTTATCTTCTATCGATACCTTCCTGTGAGAGGAAGGTGCTTTGCCTTCTAGTGGCACCTTCCTGTCGGTGCCTTCCTTATGGAAGGAAGGCGCTTGCCTTCTAGTGGTGCCTTCCTTATGAGAGGAAGGCACTTGCCTTCTAGTGGCACCTTCCTTATGAGAGGAAGGTGCTTGCCTTCTAGTGGTGCCTTCCCATTGGTGCCTTCCTTATGAGAGGAAGGTGCTTCTTTTCCTTTGGCACCTTCCTAGAAGAGGAAGGTGTTGGCCTTCTTTGGCACCTTCTTGGGAGAGGAAGGCACTTGTCTTTCCTTGGCACCTTCCTGGAAGAGGAAGGTACCTAATTACAATTGGCACCTTCTTGGAAGAGGAAGGCACCCACTTACGTTTTGCGCCTTCCTGGAAGAGGAAGACACCTACTCCCATTTGGTGCCTTACTGGAAGAGGAAGACACCTACTCCCATTTGGCGCCTTTCTAGAAGAGGAAGGCACCTATATTTTCTACATTGGACCCGAAAGAAATAAAGTGCCAGGTCCATAAAGAGATCTTGACTGATCCAAATCTAACTAAATCAACTGCAATTCCACAAAAACACACAGAAAACACATAAATTAGATAACACACATAATTTCATCTAATATCTATATAATCATTTATAAAAGTATGCAATCCTTATTATACAACCGCATAATGATCAAGAAAATGTGTATAAAATATGAGCATTTTTGGTGCTCATCATCCCCCCATGCCTAATATATACCATGCCCTCATGGCATAAAAACTATAGGTAGCCCTGTTGTCCCCTCATCATTGTTGTTTCTTGGAGGATTTGACCTGCGACTCGAGTTTATCTCTTCTGTGCACTGGCATGTGAAGATGTGGCTCTCCTTTTTCTACATGGAACTAAGGGTGCGACTGTTGAATATCCTTTCCTCATTCTAGCTACTATCAATGGTCATCTAGCCAGTGTCGTCTCTGCTAACTAGAATGCAGCTTTAGCAGCTTGCCAGAGGTCAGTGTTTGGAGGTCTGATCATTGCCAGAGGGATATCTAAATTATCCCTCTTGGAATGTACTACTTGGGCTTTGTATAATTTGGCTACTTTAGGAGTAAGCCCTGCATTCTCCTTTGCAATGGAAGCGGCCTCTAATTCGAGGCCATATACCCCCCATCATTCCAAATACCTCATCATCATGGAGGGCTATCCCCGGGATGACCCATAAATATCCCTAAACTGGCTATCCTCTGTTGGGTTGATGCAAATACCAATGTCCCCCTACATCCTCAAGGTTGCCTTCTAGGTCTCCTTGGCTGCCATCATCTCTTTGAGTAGTCATTCGAATTATTTTTACCTCTCCACGAATGGCTATATATCCCACTCGACCTCTTCTGGCTCAGTGAAGGTCACCTTCGCCTTCTTTCGAGCTGACCTAGGCCCTTTTCCTCTAGCCTCTATAGAGAATGCAATGGCTCAAATAGGGTTTTTCCATTTCTCCCTGGTAGACGTCTCCTCACTCTAAGGTACCTACTCTGGAGTGTTCTCTTCACTCTATATTGTCGTCCTTGGGGGTGCTCCTTCATTCTCCTATCTATCCTGTGTCAACCCCTCAGGCTCTTCTCCTCCTTCCTCAGGTCCAGGGAGTTCCTCCTTATCCTCTGGTCCTGTCTGCTACTGGAGGCCCTCATCCTGCTCTGTATCACTCATGACAATGATAGGGGGTATTGTGGGACTTCTCTCCCCTTCACTCCCAAAAATAGAAGAATTCTCCCCTACCTCTGGGCTGCTCTGTCAGGCATCTGATCAAATTTCTCTTGAATAAATACTCATTTGACAGATGTGGGAGAATTCATCGGGACTTCTTTCACCCAATCAGTTTGGGTTGACGCATCCCTTCTTTTTGTTCCCCTATCCTAGAGTAGTTAGTTTTCCTCCTGCAACTGTCAGACTAGTTGATCGAGATAGGCGATTCATCCATCTTGTTCTTTCAACTTCCCTGTATGCTTGTTCTGGTAGTTCTATAGAATGTTTTGGGCCATCCAGCAATTGGTTTGCCATTTGAGTACCTCCTCCAAGGCCATGTCGACCTAGTCATTGTTCTCAGAAGTCCCTACATCTTGTGGGCTCTAGTTTGTCAATTCTCAGAGGGTTTGGGCTGCAATGTCTACTTTTGGATTGCTCTATTCTTCTTCTACTGAGAGGAGGAGTCACCACAAAAATTTCCTCCTGGGGAGGAGTCACCACTAATAAGTGGTGCTCCTTCCTCCTCATGCTTGAGCACTAGGGAATGCCCTTTTTCCTCTGTGTTTTTTGGCACTGATGACTGACCTCTTTCCTCTGTGAAATAGGGCAATGCCAATTGCTCAATACTCACCATTTCCTCTACAGGGCTTCTCTCTTCTTGCCCTATTTTGGCAATAGCATCCTGTCACATTTCTTGGCCACCATCTCCCTCTGCATCGGGGTTCTACCTCTATGCTTCTGCATGGTGGACCAGTGTCGATATTAGCCCATGGTGGGCTAAGGCAGACGGTGCCCCATTCTAGTATCGAGCTGCTTCATCCTTTAGAGCATTCGCTAGGTATAAGGGCATGCTCAACTTCCTTCCATGCACCATGTGATTGAGAAACTATACATGATTAGCGTGTAGATGGGTATATTTCTCAATGCATGTGAATAATCAAGCAACCTAATCGAATATCTTTCATAGATTCATGGGGAGGCTATTTTTGGGTAGCCCCTCCTTGTCTATCTACACATTCTCCCCTCGTAATAGCACTTCAATGTATGGCTTTAGCAGTCTACCTTTGTATACACATTCCCCTGTGAGAGGTAATCCAGTCGCCTATTAGATGAATTCAGGGGTGATTGGAATTTCTACCCCTAGCACCTGAGCTACATCGCCCCTCAAGGAGGCAGTGAACTCCTTGGCTACCTCCATATCCTAGCTTTGACTGACCAAGGTATAGTATTCGAACCATCCCTTGGACTCGAATTATGTCTTCACTACCCCTCTGATTTTATCCGTATCACTTGGTTCATTCTTCTTCACTGTGTGATTCTTAGACCTTCCTCCCATGGGGACTTCCCTTAATACTGCTACTTTTTTTTTGTCCTTCCTTCCTCAGGAATGCACCTTATTATAGGGAAGGTGCCTAACCCTAGCAATTATGGAAGGTGTCATATCATTGGCACGTGGTTTCGGCTATGGGGGGATATGATCTTTATGACAGTGGTATCTTTTTCAATACTACATATTTTATAAATAATCATATAAAATTTTGAATTAACATGCACATACCTTATTCAATGTTTCAAGCATCATGAAGGGTGCTTATTTGCTGATTTGTGACATGGGGGAGGGGTATGGTCATCTGGTGCCACTCATTCGTGTGATGCTTTCATTATGATCGAGGCATCCAAGAGGCGTAAGTTTTGGCTGTATGTGAAAGGCGCTCTTTGGTACCTTCCCCATGTGGAATGCAATGATGTGGCACCTTCCCAATGTGGAAGGTGCTTATATGGTGCCTTCCCAATGTTGTCGGTGCTCTATGAATGGATGCGCTTTCCAATGGTGGAAGGCACCTCTGATTGGATGTGCTTTTCGATAGTGGAAGGCACCTTCTTAATGATGGTGCCTTCCTACTATGGAAGGTGCTTCTAAATGGGTACGCCTTCCCAATGTGAAATATGCCTCGGTTTGCATGCACCTTCCTGATGTGGAAGGCGCCTCTGGCTGGATGTGCCTTCTTAATGTGGAAGGTGCCTTGGATCATGTTTTTTTTTACGGTGCCTTCTAGCCATGGAAGGTGCATATATATATCTATATGTATTTCTTCTCTTTATTTTTTTTTTGGGTGTGTGCCTTCTTTATAAGGAAGGTGCCTTCTTCTGGATGGGCACCTTCTTTGTAAGGAATGCACCTTATTCTGGCGGGGTGCCTTCTTTATAAGGAAGGCACCTTCTTCTTGCGGGGTGCCTTATTTATAAGGAAGGTGCCTTATTCTGGTGGGGTGCCTTATTTATAAGGAAGGCACCTTATTCTGACTGGGCACCTTCTTTATAAGGAAGGCTCCTTATTCTGGTGGGACACATTATTTATAAGGAAGGCACCTTATTCTGACTGGGTGCCTTATTTGTAAGGAAGGCACCTTATTCTCGACAATCATATTGTGATTGACTAGTAAAGGGTGATCAAGCATTCTCAGTCTTGCTTCACACTACCTCAACTTCTACCTACGAGTGTCGGTGTCAGAATGCTGAGTCGAATCAGGCCTAGTTTCCTAGATACCTATTCCTCGTGTTGTCAGGTCCTCCACATGCAAAAAGCAAATGAAAAGAAATAAAAATAAATGCAGTTAGATGCATTAAGTGCTTGTTAGGCCCTGGGTTAGGATACCTGCAACTTGCATGTGGGTGTCGTCTGTACAAAACACATTGTAAGAAAAAAACTAAGTTAACTAATTTTGGTGAGCATCTCCATGCCCACCGTTTCACCTATTGAGTGTTTGGTTTAACAATATGGGGTCTCCCCCATGTCTATCCTAGATTCCACTTGCAATGTTTTGAATGTGTTATAGGGTTGCTATTGGTGGCCATTAACTATTAACATGGTGTTGCTGTCATCAATTGTTCTAACGTGCAATGCCCCGTTCCTGATGATCTCTACCACCTCATACGGTCCCATCCATCTTTGCATTAATTTACCTTTTCTTTCTTGGAACAAAGAATCATACAACAACACCCATTCTCCTTCTTGAAACTGCTTCAGTTTAATGTGGTGATCATGCCACCACTTTATTTGCTTTTGTATGATTTCCATTCTCTACAGAGCATCCATTCAAATTTTGTCCAACTAATCAAGCTACAAAATCCTTTCTTCTTGAATGTCATCCAAGCTCAAGTTCAACTTTGAAGTCATCCTCAATGTCATGATTTTGAATTCAATGGGCATCATCGTACTCTTCCTATAGACTAGTTGGAAGGGTGTGAAGCCTGTGGTGGATTTCCATGTGGTATTATATGCCTAGACTACCTTCGACAATCGTGTAGCCTAGTATTTTCTATGTTGCTACACGGTCTTCGTCAGGATGTTCTCTATCTCCCTTTTCATCACTTCCACTTGTCCATTTTCCTATGGATGGTAGGGTGTAGTTTTATTGTGCCAAACTCTGTATTGCTCCATCAGATCCTTGATCAGTCCAGAGGTAAATTGAGGTCCCTGGTCTATTTTTATCTCTCTAGGGACCCCTCAAAACTTGAACTTCAACCCATTTGATGACATAATCTATACAGACAAAATAAACCTCCTCCCTATTGAAGGTGGGTTAATTGGTCCCACGAAGTCCATGCCCCACTTATCAAAATGTTCTAGGTGTACCTGAGGTTGGAGAGGTATTTCATCTTGATGGGTTGGTCTGTCCATTCTTTGGAATTCATCACACTTGCTGGTGTACATAGATGCATCCTTGAATAGAGTGGGCCAAAATTACCCAATCTATAGGATTTTGTAAGCAATTTTTTTCCCTACAAAGTGTCCTCTGCATGGTTTGTCGTGACACACTTTGAGTACTTCTAAGAACTCCTACTCTGCTACGCATCTCCTTATAATTTGGTCATGTCCTCTTTTGAATAGGAGGCCATAAACCCATATGAACAATGCACTTTTCTCTATGACCACCTACTTTTATCAAAAAGAGAGAGCAGGTGAGGTTATTTCGATGGCCAAGTAATTGGCTATATCTATGTACCATGGGACTTGCTCACTAATGGTGAATAAATTCTCATCCAAAAATTGGTCTTCCACTATTGCATGGTCTACTGGTATCAATCTGGATAGAAAATACACTATGACATTGTCCTTGCCTGGTTTATCGACTATTGTGATGTCGAATTCCTACAGTAATAGGAGCCACCTGATAATTCTTTCTCCAATGGTTGGATTGCTCATCAAGTATCTGATAGTCACATGGTCCATGTGGAAAATTACCTTATACTAGATGATATAATGGTAGAATTTATTTATGGTATGCACAACTACAAGGAACTCCTTCTCCGTCATCATGTAGTTGAGCTTGACTCTTGCCAAGTTTTTGCTAACATAATAGATGGCGTAAAATTCTTTGCCATCCTTCTATCTGAGGACTTATCCAATCACATTGTTGGATGCATCATAGTAGATATGAAATGGTATGGTTCAATTTGGTCCTCTTAGAACCAATATGGATATTGGTTTTTCTTTGAGCAACTGAAATGCTTCCTCGTAGTCTTCCATCTAGTTGAACTCCACATACTTAGATAATAGAGTGTGCAATGGTTTCACAATTTTGCTAAATTCGGAGATAAATCATTTATAGTACCTGGCTGATCCAAGAAAACTCCTTACCTCTCTCTACATTCTGGGGCTAGGTATATCTCTGATGACCACAAATTTTCTTTTATCAACCTTTATTCCTTCTGTGGAGAGGTGGTGTCCCAATACGATGCCTTCTTGCATCATCATGAATAATTTCTCATTGCTCAAGGAAAAAATGTTTTCCTTGCTTCTTTTGAGTACTCTTTCAAAAAATTTCATTGCTTCATCAAAGGTTTCTCCATAGATGGTGAAGTCATCCATGTATACTTCGATTGTATCTCACATCATGTCTAGAAATATGCTAAGCACCACCCTTTGAAAGGTGGCAGGTGCGTTGTACAATCCAAAAGGTAATACCTGATAGGTAAACGTTCCCCATGGGTAGGTGAATGTTGTCTTATCTCGATCCTCTTCTCCTATCTAGATCTGGTTGTATCCACTGAATCCATCCAAAAAGGATAAATACTTCTTCCCTGAGATTGTATCCAAGACTTGATCAATGAATGAGAGCGAGAAGTAGTCCTTCTTGGTCGCCTTGTTCAATGCTTTGTAATCCACATAGATTCGCTATTTCCCATTATTTTTAGGGACTACCACTAATGATGATATCCACTCACTGTCAAAAATTGGATAGATGAATACAACAATCAAGAAATTTTGTAGTTCTTCCTTGATAATGTTCGTCTTTGCCAGATTCATTCTTATCTGTGGTTGCCTGCTTGGAGTCATTTGATCATTGAGGTATATCTGATGGGTATAAATTTTTGGGCTGATGCCCTACATATTTATGTAATCCCATGCAAATTCATGTTGGTGTCTAACCAGGAGCTCTTCTACTTTTGTCAGTTGTGTGTGAGTCAACCCACTGTTGACATTCAACATTTTTCCTGGCCCAATGTGTATCTACTAAATTTGGTGATCCTTAGTGCCAAAAAATGGTGATCTAGGTACGATGATGGAGGACTCCCCATGGATGAACTCTACAATAGCACCATCCTCATATTCTTCTACAAACTCATCCAACATCATCATCAGTTGGATCATGGATAGTTTAGGATTTTCATGATCAATCAACATGGGTTCTCCCACTAAGTCGACGGACTGAGCTGGGGGTGAAATAGTTAATATTTTAACGTTCTTCCCATTGGAGATGGTCATCAATCCATCCTGGCATCTGATGTAGGCATCAACTATTTCCAGCCATGGCCTTCCCAAGATGAGCGGGTAACCGCCCAACCTAGTCTTAGATTGCAGGACTAAAAAGTAAGTTGGGTATTCCCATGCGATGACTGTTACTATTACATCTTCCAACATTCCTTTTGATGCCACGGTCGATCGATAAGCCAGTTGTAGCACTGTCACAGTGGGTTTCAGGTTCATGAGCTATAGCCTCTACATGGTCTCCTAAGGCATTACATTGATGGCTGCTCTGAGATCGACCAACATATTGGATAGGGAATACCCCTTGATTTTTATAGTTAGCATCAGGCTACCCAGGTCAGCATACTTTGGATGGCACATTTTGCCCATCATCAAATCTACCAGTTTACCCATGATGTTGATGGTCTGGGTTGCTCTTTGCCCTAGCTTCCTTAGACACATCTCTCTTATCACCTTGGTATATATTGGAACATCTCGAATGGCTTGAAATAATGGAATTATCACAATGAGGTTCTTCAAGCTAGACAATATATCAAAATTTGACTGTGTTACTTTCCTCTGTTCTTGCGACAAGGTGGGAAATGGAGCCTTTGCTCTCTCAAGCATTTATTCTATCACCTCTTCTATAAGAGGTGTTTCTACCTCTTCCTCCTCTTCTACCAGTGGAGGCATTCCTACTCCTAGATATCTACAAGACCTAAGCTGAATATGGTACATCAGATACATCTCACTCTCCACGTTGTATACTGGCTGATTCACTCTGTTATTTGGATTTATCATCGACTGTGTGGGTAGCTGCATAGGTCTTACTACTGGCAATGCCAGTAAGTTCTGTTGGGGGTGAGCTGGTCTATGGAACTTGATTCCATGGAGTGTGTCCTCTCCAATGTTGCCCAAGATATGGATATGGCATCCATGGCTGCTGGTTTGGGAATGTTTTTGGGGGTGCATTAGACCAAGGTGATCACCCCCACCACCCCATGTTAGGTGGTTGAGGTGGACCTTGGTGCATGTATGGTCCTCATCCATATTATGGCATTTCAATTGGCATATTCCCCATAGGGGGTTGTGGCAAACTCTTCTGATTGCCTATAAAATAGGCATCTGTGCTTTTAGCTTCTTCTTGATTACTGGGCAGTTGTGGGCACAATCAAGTTTTGTGGTTCAGCCTGCACACAATGCATTCTCTAAATTTTTTCTTTGGGCATGCATTCTTTGCATGCTTCCCTCTACATTTTGGATAGAAATACGCCAATGCTACTTTTTTTTCTTGCTTCTTCTTCTCTAACAGTAGCGTATCCATCTGCAATGCTAGAGACGAGAGCATTTCGCTCTTTAAATCTTCCAGCATGTTATCTATTTTTTTCTTCGTGACTAAAATAGTCACTTTCATGGTTCTAGAAGTGGTCTTGCCTCTCCTTCTTGAGTAGTTCTAGCATAGTTATCGGATGTCTTCCATAGCATGCTGGTAGACATCACCTCCAAAAATCATGTTAAGAGCCTCCAATGATTCATTGGTAAGTCCTCTCAAAAATATGCTTTTGAGGGACTTATTAGATAGTCTCATGTGAGGAGATCATTGAAGATTGAAGTTGAATCTACATAAGACATCCAAATTGAATAAAAATAGGTCAGGGTCCTTAGTTGGGTATCCTCTAAAGGTTGGAAGGTGAGCAGGGGATATGTTTTTCATTTTGGTATCTCCTACTCCTTCCTCAATTGGGAAACTAAAGCCAGATGAGACTTATTCGTTGTCAGCCATTTTTTTTAGGAAATGTGGTCTCAAATGCAGTGTTTATGGCCTTATGGTCATTTAAGACTTTTTGAGTCAAGGCTCTAAGGTTGTCCGGTGCTATCATCCGATCTTCTACAACTTTCCACAATAGGGCTTCCTATAAGGGTGCCCTATTAAAAAAGGAATTTATGATGATTCGTTCTTCCCCACGTTGATGGAATGAGGAGGCACTTTGCACAAAGTGTGGTTCCTAACTCCAATGGATTGTTGGTGGGTCGAGAAAGTCTAATTCAAATTTAGAATTCTCAACTGACTCAGGTTCTGATGGATTGGTTTTTATAAACCGATCGTCTTGAAGAACTCATACAAGGTTAGATGGAAGGTTTCCAGGTATTGTAAATAATCTAGTTGAGATGCTTCCCTGGCAACGATGCCAAAATGTTATGGGCCAAATAAGGTTAAATTTTCCTACTTTTGTCACATGCTCGTGCATTTAATTTATCAACCCATGGAGCTTCGTAAACTTGTGAAGGGTCTGAATAAGATTGCTTACAATACCACTTGAGATGAGTCCACTAGTTCTACTATTAGGGGGTGTTTCAAATAGTTTTCAATCATTCACGTACTCCTCAATAATTTACATAAACAAAAGATTAAATCTACAAAAATAAATATCCACACATTCTTGGAAATGAACCTACTGCAAATACTGGAAATACCAATGCGATAAACAATCTTATAAAATAGTAAACTAATATAGAAAAGAACACAAGAAAATTAGGGGAAGAAATACTGGCTTGGAGTGGGCCCAGGCTCCAGCAGCTTCCTCCCAGCTGAACACGCACTTAGAACTCTTAGAACTATATTCCAATTATCAAAGTATTACAAAAATATTCTATCTCCTCTCTTTGTATATCTTATTTCTATCTCTCTATTTCTATATATTTTCTATATATCTTCAAAGAGGTCTACATGTGTTTATATAGCACACCCGTAGAACTTCTGTTAAAAAATAAGTTGTTGAAGAACATAAGCTTATACTGAGAGGGGGGTGAATAGTATAAGACCACTTTAAACTTGTTCCTTCAACTTTCAAATTAATATTATGTAGTGAATAGATAGCAGTATCAAAAACAGTAATCAAAGCAATGCACAAAATACCATCCACAATAGAGACAACAATTTACGTGGTTCACCCAATGCGGGCTACTCCACGGATAAAATATTTCACTAAATTTTATCACCTCAAATTCTGGGAAACCTTTCATGATTACAAAGGTTATGGGCACCAACCCAAAGGAGACACCAATCCCCTAGCTCTGCTCTAGCTGGTGATCCTCTAGAAAACCTCTGCCTCCTCTGCCCTTAGCAAGTGGAACTCTATCCATAGAAGATACCTGTCTTCCCTAATCTGGCTAGATACCTCTATCCTCAACTCTTTCACCTCCAAAGCTGGTCCTCAAATTTGCACTAAACATAGTCATTCAGTTTAGCACAAATGTCCTCGTTCGCTTCCTATGTTCTGCACCAAACACAGTCCTTTGGTTTGACACAAATGTCCTTGAAATTGCACCTCTGTGAAATCACAGCAGCACTCAATCAAACATCAACTTATGCACCTCTACGCAATCATAGCAGCATGATCTTTGCACACTCTTCTTCCTTGCAATCTCTCTCACTTAGAAGATTTGATGGAATGCACTCTATACACTACAATCAAATTTGCACTCTGCTTCTCGATGATCGAACTTCTCCCCGCACTCAATCTTCAAAAGTCACACTTTGAATGCACACTTCGATCGATACAAATATCTTCAAATAACCCTCCTTTTATACTAAAACTTTCAAGATTAAAACTTTGATCCTAGTCGACTGCACAACCCTAAACAACATCGACTGCAAACCCTAATATTCGTTGGCCCAGATTTAACTTTGTCGGCTCAAATTTAACTCTACAACTCTTCTGTAGCTTCTATCGCGAAACTACAACATGTCGCAATATCACGACATTTTGGCAGCCATACACTTTCGTTTGGCTATTGTCACGATATCGTGACGCTTTTGCTTTTGTCTGCCTTGACTACGTTCTTGTCGCAATATCACAACACTTCTATCTTTGCTGACGTCATCTTCACTCCTATCATGAAATCGTGACACTTTTGTATTCATGGCCTTCTTCTCTACTTGCACTAGCAAAAATGAAACATGTCACAAAATCATGACGCCTTCGCCTTCGAGCTCTTCCTTCTTCAATTCGTCGCAAAATTGTGACGCTTCTTCTATTGAAGACTTGCTAACTATTTCTATCGTGAAATCATGACACTTTCTCCAATCGAAAGCTGCCATCTCAACCTGTCATGAAATTGTGACACTTTTTGCATTCGTAAGCTTTCTCTTCAACCTGGAAATCATGACACTTTCTGCATCCGTACAACTTCTTTGTAGCCTGTCGTGAAATCATGACGCTTCTTATTTCAAACTCTTCCTTTTGTTGCATGTCATGAAATCATGATAGTTCTCACTTCGAGCTTTTCAGCATGTTGCGAAATCACGACAGTCCTCACTTAGTCTTTTGTAGCATGTCGCGAAATCGTGACACTTTTCAAGATACTTTATCTCTCTTCAAACTTGTCATGAAATCGTGACAGTTCACACTGTGGACTCTCCCTTCTACATCATGTCATGAAATTGTGACACTTTTTCATTCATACAACCTTCCTTGCATTATGTCACAAAATCGTGACACTTTTCCTTCTTTGCCTTCCTACACTTTTCGAGTCACGAAAATGCGACATGTCATGAAATCGCGACACTTTCCACCTTGCTCTCTTTCTCTGCCAATATGTTGTGAAATCGTGACAGTTTTGCCAGCTTCTTCTCTCTCTTCCAACATGTCACGAAATCATGACAATTTTTCAAAAAGCTTTATCTCTCCTGCCTAAGTCGTGAAAATGCGACATGTCGTGATATCGTGACACTTTTCCAAATTACTTTCTTTCGAACCTGTCAAGCCGAACCTTCAACAAAACACATTATTTTTACATCAAATCAAATTCTTTCAAAAAGCTTCCTGACATCAATGACAACTTATTCACTTGAGAAAATGCAATGTACTCAAAGTACCCAAAATTGCCAACAATCTCCCCCTTTGTCATTGATGGCAACCCTTTACTAAAAACACGTCTCAAGAGCAAAAACTGAAACCAACTGTGCTAACAGCTAAAAATATCCTATTGAAGTTTTTCTCCCCCTGACTTGAAGCTTTCCTCTTTACATTGAAGCTCTCCCCCTTACTCATATCTCTCCCTCTTACTCATATCTCTCCCCCTTTTTCATCAATGGCAAAGGGTCACCTTTGGGGCTTGGGACTAAGAATGAGCCTCTTAGCTTAGTCCCTCCCCCACCTCCTCATGAGGAGATTAAAACTAGGGTGGGAGTAAAACTCCCATTAGGCACTGATCATCATTAGTGTCTATAATTTCCTTGCCCGACCTTTTCTTGAACTTTTTGCCCGCATTCCTATTTTTGTCACTGTTCTTGTTCTTGTTCTCATCCTTGTCCTTTTTCATGCCTTGATCCTTGGACCTGATCATGCCACTATTCCTATTCCTTTACCTTGGAATATCAACTCTACACTGTCTAGTTGTGTGGCCTTCATTGTTGCACTTATAACAAGTAACAATGTTATTTCTTTTAGGCATACTTGTTCTTTGAATCCTCCTATTTTGACTAACCCTGTTCCAGTTATTAGCCTTGCAAAAAATTGCCTTATGCCCAAACTGTTTACACAAGTAGCAATACCCTTGAAATAAATTACCACCTCTGAAACTATCTTTTATCTTCCTTACTTGAGCCATGCAATGTGCAGCCATGTGACCAAACTTGTAACACGCAAAACATCTGTTGTGAAATTTTTCTTTATACGACCTCTTGGGTCCTGAAAACTTCTTCTTCGCATTCTAATTTTTTTTTTCTATTTCTGCACATCGATCAATCATGGACTCATGTTTTGAAGTACTTTATTCATCAGAAATCTCTTCCTTTTGGAATCTCTTGCTAGATTCCCCAACCTATTCTTTGTGCGGCTTAACAAAACCAAGACCTATTTTATCTGTTGGATTTATTTGACCTTTGATGAGAGACTTAACCCTTTTGGAGCTATCTTGAAACCTGTATAGCTTATCCTTGTACTCTTTAGTTTCCACTTCCAGAGAAGCCATTTTCTGTTCCAACTCATTATACTCAAGAATCTTAGACTCTAACTCATCCTTGAGTTCCTGTGTTTTAGCTATAGATAAGTCAAGACTTTCTATAAGATCGTCTCTCTCCATACAACATTCATCTAACTTATCCTTGAGTCTATAATTCTTCTTTATTTCTTTTTTCAAAACACTAAGAGCATTATTAAGTTCACTTTCAAGATCTTTTATTTGTTTGCTTTCTGAATCCTCAAGGCCTTTTCCAGATTTCTTATCACTAGAGGTTCTACCTTTTTCAAAAACCATACAAGCATATTCTTGATAGTTTTCTGAAGCATACTTATACATACTGGAAACAAAATCATTATTTGTACAGTCATCCTCAAAGTGACCAAAATTTCCACATCTGAGACATTTCATAATAATGAATCTATGTTTTGGTTCTTCCTCTTTTTCTGATATGAACAACATCTCATTTTCCTCATCACTTGAAGAGCTTTCACTATCACTGCTAGAACACTTACTTGCTTTGTCTAGGTAGAAACTCTTCTTGTTCTTGTGTGAATACCTCTTTCCTTGATTTTTGTGCTCATCTTTGTTCTTTCTGTAATACCTGTGCTTTTCAAAATCCTTGCTCTTAACATCCCGTTTCTCTTCATCACTTTCATTCTTGGAAACAGTACAGTCAGTAGCATAATGACCAAACTTTCCACAATTGAAGCATCTTATATTTTTCATGCTTTTGTGCTTTCTAGATAACTTGTCTTTCTTGCTGTAATATGCCTCTTCATCACTAGAAGACTCATCACTCTCTTGAAGTTGTTTACCCTTAGATTTCTTGGTAGCCTTGAAAGCTGCCTCTTTCTTGACGTCAACCTTCACCTGAGTTCTCAACTCAAATGCTACAAGAATGCTATGAAGCTCATCCTTTTTTAGCTTATCCAAATATTTAGCTTCCTCAATAGCAAAAATATTTTCACTGAATCTATTAGGAAGAGATCTTAAGATTTTATCACAAACATCATTTTCAGCAAGTTCAAGACCTAAGTCTTTCATGGAGTTAACAACCTCATCCATGCGAAGCATGTAGTCACTAATATTTTCATCATCATTCATCTTGAGTTGTTCAAACATACCTTTGAAATGTCTCAAATTGGCCTTTCTGACATTTGCATCACCTGTATGAACCACCTGCAACTATTTCCACATTTCACTAGTTGTCTTGCAGTGAATTACTTTGGTGAGATCTTTTTTCTATAAGCCTTTCAGGATTGCATTCATTGCTTTTGAATTGCTATGATGTAGAAGCCTATCTTCTTTAGTATATGGACCATTTATAGGAATAGTGTACCCATATTCAATCACTTCCCAAACCTCATTCCCAAGTGCCATTAGATGAACCTTCATCCTTGCACTCCAAAGACCAAAATATGATCCATCAAGAATAGGTGCTGCATTTTTTCTTGAATAATCCATTGTGTTCTTATCAAGATTTTCCTTCAAGCTGTTTAAAATTTCCGAAGGAACCCGCTCTGATACCAATTGAAGAACACAAGCTTATACTGAGAGGGGGGGTGAACAGTATAAGACCACTTTAAACTTTTTCCTTAAAATTTAAAATTAATATTATGCAGTGAATAGATAGCAGTATCAAAAATAGTAATCAAAGCAATGCACAAAATACCATCCATAATAGAGACACAACAATTTACATGGTTCACCCAATGCGGGCTACTCCACGGATAAAATATTTCACTAAATTTTATCACCTCAAATTTTGGGAAACCTTTCCCGATTACAAAGTTTATGGGCACCAACCCAAAGGAGACACCAATCCCCTAGCTCTGCTCTGGATGGTAATCCTCTAGAAAACCTTTGCCTCCTCTGCCCTTAACAAGTGGAACACTATCCATAGAAGACACCTGTCTTCCCTGCTCTTACTGGAGACCTATGTCCTCAACTCTTTCACCTCCAAAGTTGGTCCTCAAATTTGCACTAAACATAGTCCTTCAAGTTAGCACAAATGTCCTCATTCACTTCCTCTATTTTGCACCAAACACAGTCCTTCGGTCTAGCAAAAATGTCCTCAAAATTGCACCTCTGTGCAATCACAGCAGCACTCGATCAAACATCAACTTATGTACCTCTACGCAATCATAGTAGCATGATCTTCGTGCACTCTGCTTCCTTGTAATATCTTTCACTTAGAAGATTTGATGGAATGCACTCTGTACACTGCAATCAAATTTGCACTCTACTTCTCGACAATCAAACTTATCCCCGCACTCTATCTTTGAAAGTCACACTTCGAACGCACACTTTGATCGATACAAATCTCTTCAAACAACCCTCCTTTTATACTAAAAATTTTAAGATTAAAACTTTGATCCTAGTCGGCTGCACAACCCTAAACAATATTGGCTGCAAACCCTAATCTTCGTTGACCCAAATTTAACTTTGTCGGATCAAATTTAACTCTGCAACTCTTCTGTAGCTTCTGCCATGAAACTACAACATGTCACGATATCGTGACATTTTTGCAGCCATACACTTTCATTTTGCTATTGTCATGATATCATGACACTTTTGCTTTTGTCTGCCTTGACTACGTTCTTGTCATGATATCGTGACACTTTGTCTTTGTTGATGTCATCTTCACTCCTATCGTGAAATCGTGACACTTTTGTCTTCATGGCCTTCTTCTCTGCTTGCACTAGCAAAAATAGAACATGTCACAAAATCGTGACGCTTTCGCCTTCTAGCTCTTCCTTCTTCAATTCGTCACAAAATCATGACGCTTCTTCTATTGAAGACTTGCTAACTGTTTCTATCATGAAATCGTGACACTTTCTCCAACTGAAAGCTGCCATCTCAACCTGTCATGAAATCGTGACACTTTTTGCATTCGCAAGCTTTCTCTTCAACCTATCGTGAAATCGTGACACTTTCTGCATCCGTACAACTTCTTTGTAGCCTATCACAAAATCATGATGCTTCTTATTTTAGACTCTTCCTTTTGCTGCATGTCGTGAAATCATGATAGTTCTCACTTTGAGCTTTTCAGCATGTCGCAAAATCATGATAGTCCTCACTTAGTCTTTTGTAGCATGTCACAAAATCGTGACACTTTTTGAGATACTTTATCTCTCTTCAAACTTGTCACGAAATCACGACAGTTCACACTACGGACTCTCCCTTCTGCATCATGTTGTGAAATCGTGACACTTTTTCGTCCGTACAACCTTCCTTGCATTATGTCACAAAATTGTGACACTTTTCCTTCTTTGCCTTCCTGCACTTTTTGAGTCGTGAAAATGCGACATGTCACAAAATCGTGACACTTTCCACCTTGCTCTCTTTCTCTGCCAACATGTCATGAAATCGTGATAGTTTTTCCAGCTTCTTCTCTCTCTTCCAACATGTCGCGAAATCATGATAGTTTTTCAAAAAGCTTTCTCTCTCCTGCCTAAGTCACGAAAATGCGACATGTCGTGATATCATGACATTTTTTCAAAAATCTTTCTCTCCTGCCTAAGTCACGAAAATGCGACATGTCGTGATATCGTGACACTTTTCCAACTTACTTTCTTTCAAACCTGTCAAGTCGAACCTTCAACCAAACACATTATTTTTACATCAAATCAAATTCTTTCAAAAATCTTCCTGACATCAATGACAACTTATTCACTTGAGCAAATGCAATGTACTCAAAGTACCCAAAATTACCAATAGTTGTAACAGTCGATTCATCCCAGACTAAACTAAGATAGTCTGGTAAATATAATCGACATCTACTAAAACTAGCATTTGGTTCTATTGGTGGAATTTTTGTTGATTGGGTTGTGCTTCACCTGGAATTGGTAGGACATTCTCATGCATTGGTGTGATCCCCAATTTAGCTCTACTTGACGTAGATTTGGAACTGCACCAGTCACTTTTATCCACGCTGTGCTTGTCTGTTCAACGGGTGAAGAACAGGGGTGCCTTACCTATGAGGAAGGTGCCTAAGTATATCAGGCACCTTATCCATGCGAAAGGTACCTTATTGCCATGGGTGCCTTCCTGGAAGAGGAAGGTGCTTATCTTCTATTGGCACCTTCCTATGAGAGGAAGGCGCTTTGCCTTCTAGTGGTGCCTTCCTGTCAATGCCTTCCTTATGGGAGGAAGGCACTTGCCTTCTAGTGGCACCTTCCTGATGAGAGGAAGGAGCTTGCCTTCTAATGGCACCTTCCTTATGATAGGAAGGCACTTGCCTTCTAGTGGCACCTTCTCGTCGATGCCTTCCTTATGAGAGGAAGGTGCTTCTTTTCCTTTGGCGCCTTCCTAGAAGAGGAAGGCACTGGCCTTTGTTGGCGCATTCCTAGGAGAGGAAGGTGCTTGTATTTCCTTAGCGTCTTCTTGGAATAGGAAGGCATCTACTTATACTTGGCACCTTCCTGGAAGAGGAAGGCACCCACTTACATTTGGCACCTTCCTGGAAGAGGAAGGCACCTACTCCCATTTGGCACCTTCCTGGAAGAGGAAGGCGCCTATCTTTTCTACATTGGACCTAAAAGAAACAGAGTATCAGGTCCATAAAGAGACCTCTACTGATCCAAATCTAACTAAATCAACTGCAATTCCACAAAAACATACTGAAAATACTTAAATTAGATAACACACATAATTTCATCAAATATCTATATAATCATTTATAAAAGTATGCAATCCTTATTATAGAGCCGCATAATGATCAAGAAAATGTGTACAAAATATGAGCATTTCTGGTGCTCATCACCCATCATTCACTTGTTTCTTCCACAAGAGCAAGCTAAAATAATCAGTGAACCACAACCTCTATTCCATTGATCCACATCACCAACCATTTTGCTTGTAATATATGTACATAACTCAAATTAAAAAAAAAAAACAAAAAAAAAAAAAAAAAAAAAATTAAAAAAAAAAAAAACAAAAACATTTTGCATTACATGTACATTGCATTTATTTGTGTTGCTTATTGTTGTTTAGGTTCCCAGAGTTCTATAATTGGTTCTAGTCAACAAGATCCACCCATCCATTCACATTTTACAATCATACCTTTTTTCCTTTAAGTTAACATGATTCCTGTTGACTTATTCACCCCACTTTGTAATCCATATGATTTAGAAAAGCCAATTCCAATTGACATAAGCATTATTGATATGGACCAGATTTCCTCACCACCATAATTTTTTTATTTTGTATAATATAAGGAGTTTTTAAGGGCTTTAGCCAACTACATACCTCCATCACCCCCACCTTCACCTTCACCTTTGATCTTGAGGTTTTCCAGGTAGACATAGATGAGGTTGAGTCAAAAGAGTTTGATAATGTCATAGATGACATTCATCTAATCCCAAAACCTCATCAACTTGAGGAAGGTTCTCATATGTCTATTAAATATACCATAGATGTGAACCTTAGTTAAAATACAGACAATCCCCAAATTGTAAAACTTGGTAAAATTTTATCCATAGATAACAAAAGTAATTGATTGCTCTCCTCAAGAAGAAGGAAATTTTTGCATGGTCCTATAAATACATGTCTGTCCTAGACCCTAGCTTGGTTTTCCATAATATCACCTTACATTTTGATGCTAAGATTATAAAACAAGAAACTAAGAAGGATGCATCCTACTGTGGCCCTCATAGTCAAATAAGAGCTTCAAAAGCTTTTAGATGTGAACTTCATTGTCCCCATTGACTATCTTGAGTGGATTTCAAACATGGTACCCATTTGTAAGCCTAACAGGGTGATATGCATTTGCACTGACTTTCAAGATCCTAAAAAAGCATGTCCTAAGGATGACTTTCCTCTTCCAAACATCGATACTCTTTTCAATACCTACGCTGGCCATGAAATGCTTTCTATCATGGATGGTTTTTTAGGGTACAACAAAATTTGAATCAATATTGATGACCAACACAAAACAAAATTCACTACATCGTAGGGGAATTTTTATTACAAGGTGATGCCCTTTGGCCTCAAAAATTTAGGTGTCACTTATCAACATGCCATGACAGACATCTTGTTGAGCAAGGTGCAGCGATAGTATTGTCATTGTTGTCAACACAGTCAGATAGATCGGTTGATGCAGTGGATAGGAGTTCAGAGGTTATTGAGAGTATGTACAATGATGTTAAATTCTTATGAGGATTTTTTTGATGTTTGGGTGAAGTTGTTACAGGTTGTTTGTGCAAATTTGCAAAAGTTGAAAAAATCGTCAGAAAGTTGTCAAAGTAGCAAAATAGTCAAAAAGTTGCAAAAGTCGCCATAGGCACAGTTGGATAGGATGGATCAGTTTGGAACATGCCAACAAGTCAATAAATATTCCATAATAGCATTGGAGATGTCAGCATAGTGTTTGGAGTGATCGGTGGTGTTTTCGGTATCTTGGCGGATGATTTGGCAAGTGGTTGTACAGGCTGAAAAAGTGCAAGTTTTGTCAGAAGCACTGTGAACAAAATGTAAGGATTTATGTAGCAAAATTTTAATTAAAGGTGTTTGTTATCCTCAAGAACATGTGTTCCAAATTTCAAAGAAAATGGAGAAACGAGAGAAATTTTACAAGCGTTGCAAGACTGTCACAAAAACGCTATTTTTTGAAAAAGTGTGTCAGTAGCAGTTTTTGTGGAAGTGGTATAGGTGAACCATAAGGATTTAGGTAGTGAGTTTTGGTTTGGAAATATTAAATGTTGCAAATATTATACGTTTCAAATTTCAGATAAAACTGAGTTACGAGGTGAGAGTTATGATTTTTGCAAAAACGTTACAAGTCTCTTTTATGTCAATTTGTGCCACTTGGGCAAAATCCTTTAGTTGGCTGTTTCGACCTTGAAGAGTCGCTAGAGTTTCAGTTTCAGTGTTGATACACCTTCAAGGCATCAAATAGATCATATTTGTTTTTTTTTTGACTTATCACGTGGCTCCGAAGTATGAGAACAAGTAAGGTGTCAATTCTTTGCATGTGACGTGTTTGACGAAATGCCTTCTCAATATAAAAAAGGGGAGTTATATTATTTTTAAGCAGTTTCATTAAATAAAGATCTTTGGAGAAAGTGAAAAGTGAAAAGGAATATAAGTGTGTGCATTTAAGTTAAAAGTTTTTATTGAAGAGTGTGATTTTATTTTGTGTGGAGAGAAGAGTGTGTGGAGAAAAATAAAGAGTGAAAATCCGTGTTTTTGGGAAAAATGTGAAAAATGCCACTTTAGTATTTTGGGCATTACTTTCTCATATGATATCAATTTTTTCTAAAATTTTGGAGGAGGTCATAGACAGATTTCTTCACAATACCCAGAAAGTGTTTAGCAATTGACAAAATGAGCTAAGAGAACAATCAATTTTTATGTGAGAAGAGAAGATTCATATATGTCATTTTATTATCAATATCAAAATCAAGTGGGTGCTTGGTAGAGGGGTTGGTGCTCATTTTTTTTGGTGCAGATAAATTAGAGGTTGGTGCTCCTTTCTATTTGTGCAGATAAATCAGGGGTTGGTGCTCCTTTCTTTTGGTGTAGATAAATCAGGGATTGGTGATCCTTCCAGTGGGTGTTAGCAAATTGATTGTAAAGTTGGTGGTTTGCAAAGGCTGGATTTGGATGGGAGTCCAAACAGTCATTTTGAGGATGTATCCAAATTGGTGAACCTTGGTACATCTTATGTTGTGTGATGTTCTCTTGTTATACTTGTTTTATTTGGTTTTAAGTTTTCATTGTTTCGGCTTTAAGAGTTGAAGATTTAAGTTTTAAAAGAGATACACTGATTCACCCCCCCTCTCAGTGTCATTTTGAGACTAACAATTGGTATCAGAGTGAGGTTCCTGAACAAGCTTAACCGAATAGGGTAATATTGGAAGTGACACAATGGTAGGTGGTGAAGGATTCTCATCAAACAAAGCACCATTGTTTGATGGAACTAGTTAAACATTTTGGAGACTTGGGATGCAGAAATATCTTTGTGCTTTAGGATACGACATTTGGGATTCAGTAGATAGTGGATACACAATACCCACAACTTATCCAATTGATGTTGTCGGTAAGAAACTGTTTGAGAATGACTCAAAAGCAAAAAATGCTATCATGTGCGGATTAGTGGAAAGTGAACTGGTAAAGATTATGAGTTGTAAAATGGCAAAAGAAATATGGGATAAACTAAGGAGCATTCATGAAGGAGACATTAAGATCAAGGAGGCAAAGTTACAAACACATCGAGCTCAGTTCGAAGTATTAAAGATGAATGACGATGAGAACATAGAGGCATATATGTTGAGAGTTAATGAAGTCATTAATGCGATTAGGGGACTCGAAAAAGAAATAAAATATTCTATCACCATGAAAAAGGTATTAAGATCTCTTCCCCAAAGATTTGATTCTAAAGTTTCAGCTATAGAAGAAGCTAAAGATCTAAATTCTTTTAGTATGGATGAGATGCATGATTCTTTGAATGCATATGAGATGAGAATAGGAAAATCTAAACCCACAGACAGAGAAGCTACTTTTAAAGCCCATAAAAATATGAAAGTAAAACAAGAATCCGAGGAAGAAGAGACATTAGATGAAATGGAAGCAAACTTTGTTCGAAAACTAAAAAGGGGAAAAGAAAAATACAGAGGAAATTTACCGTTTAAATGTTTCAATTATGGATGCATTGGGCATTTTACAGCTAAATGTCCACTTAATGAGAAGAACAAAAGTGATGAAGGATCGCACCAAGAAATAAGTGACTAAAAAAAAAAACAAATTTCAGAAAAGGCAACTTTAAGAAGAAAAGTTTCATCTCCAAGAATGTCAGTTCATCAGAAGACAACTTCGGTGAGGATTTTGAAAAGGAAACAGGTGAAGCTCTTTTCATGGCACTCAAAGAAGAAAAAACAAAAAAATAATAGGAATCTAATGAAGAAGAAATTGATGCAGAAGTAAATTTGGAAGAGGAACTAATTGCAGCTCTAGATGAATTGAAGATAGAAAGAAAAAAGAATAAGAAAATTTCAAGAAATCTTGAGGATGCAAATGAAATCATAACTAGTTTGAAAGTACAGATAGAAGAATCCAAGAAAATATTTAAAGATCTTAAAATGCAAATAACCATGAAAATAGATAATTGCAGCAAGCTAGAAGAAGAGACTGTTGGTTTAAGGATGCAGATAGAAGAGATGAATCATAAAATTAGTTGTTATCACAAATGTGAAGAAAGTTCTATGAAGCTGGATAAGATCATAAATAACCAAAATACTATAGGAATCAAATTTGGTTTGGGCTTTTACGAAGGAGAATCATCAAATGGATCAAAGGCCATAAATGAAGAATCCATAAAGAATGAAGATAAGAAACAAGTTGATCAAGAAAAATTGACTCATGCAAAAGAAAGCAATAATGCAAGGCACGAAAGGAGAATTGACAATGATGGATTCACCAATGTAACACATCAAAGAAGAAGAATATTTATGGCTCCTACGACAACATGGCAAAGACCATCACCCAGGTTCAATCATATCTTTTTTTGTTACTATTTTAAATGCAATGGTTATGGACATAAGATTTCAGATTGCAAGTATAATGTAGGACCAAGGAATTTTACCAGTAGAAATGTTTTTCACCTTTGATGGATTATGCAGTAGAATGTTATAGCTATCATAATTTTGGGCACATTGTAAGAAATTGTCGAAGTACATTTGCATCAAATCAATTTTAGAGAAGAAAATTTCAACCAAATGGAATGAGACAAAATAGAAAATTTCTCGAAAAACATGCACAAGCTACTAAAAAAGAAAAGTCAAAACAAGAGCCCAAAACTGTAATCAAACTAGAGTGGAAAGAAAAAGAGCAATCTAAGGAAGAAAATGAATCCCTGATTGTACAAACAACATTTAAAGCATAGAATAAATCTGCACCATGGATACTTGATAGTGGATGCTCCAGTCATATGACAGGTGACAAACAAAAATTTGAGAATTTACAACAATATGAAGGTGGTTCAGTAAAATTTGGAAATAATGATGGAGCTAAGATAGTTGGCAAAGGTTCAGTTAAGATCAGTGACAAAAAAATCAAGTCAAAATAAGTCTTGTTTGTGGTTTGTCTGAAGCATAACTTTTTGAGTGTAAGTCAGATTTGTGATAGAGGTCATGAAGTGATTTTTAAGAAGCAGGATTGTGAAGTCAAAAAATAAAATAGTGGAAAGTTGATAGCAACTGGATCGAGGACATCTGAAAACCTGTAAACTCTCTCAGAGACTTCAGAAGGAGCTTGCTTGATTAGATAGGAAGAAGAAAATTGGTTGTGGCACAAGAGGCTCTGTCATATAAGTTTTGACAATCTAGTAAAAATCAGCTCAAAAAAGGCAGTGAGAGATATTCCCACCATTGGAAAACCATCAAATAACATTTGTTATTCATGCCAAAAGTGGAAGCAAACTAGAGTATCATTTAAAAAAAAGGAGTACTACACAAACAAACATTTGGAACTAATACATACTGATTTATGTGGACCCATGAGAATGCAAAGCATAAATGGTGACAAATATTTTATGTTGTGTATAGATGACTATTCTAGGATGACATGGGTACTATTTTTGAAGCATAAATCAAAATCTTTTGAGATGTTCAAGATTTTCAAAAACCAAATTGAGAATCAAATAGGAAAAAGGATTAAATTTTTAAGATCAGATAAAGGAGGAGAGTTCATTTCAGAGGATTTTATAGAGTACTATGAAAAATATGGTATTAGGAGACAGGTTTTCAGCGACCAAGACACCTCAGTGAGAATGGTGTGGTAGAAAGAAAGAAACGAGGATAGTGCAAGAAATGGCATGGACTATGTTTATCGAGAGCAAAGTAGCGAGACAGATTTTGGAAAGAGGTAGTCCATACTACGGTATACATCCAAAATAGGTGCATGTTGAGGACGCATGAAAGCAAAACTCCTTATGAGTTGTGGTTCAGTAAAAAGGCAACAACAAGATACTTTAAATTTTTTGGTAGCAAGTGTTACATCAAAATAACTAAAGAAAATCTTGATAAGTTTGAAGATAGAGCGGATGAAGCTATTTTTCTTGGCTATTCATCAAAAAGCAAAGCTTACAAATGCTACAACAAGAGGCTAAGAAAAATTGTGGATAGTGCCAATGTTAAAGTTGATGAAGGTAGGGAACGATTAATATTGAATGAATATGGACAGGTAGTCAGGAATAAAGCAAGATTGGCATGTAAAGGCTATGCACAAGTTGAAGGTGTTGACTTTGAGGAAACCTTTGCACTTGTGGCTAGACTAGAGGCAATTAGAATGTTTCTGGCTTTAGCAGTTACAAGAATTTCAAAGTTTATCAAATGGATGTGAAATCAGCATTTTTGAATGGGAAACTTGAAGAAGAGGTTTATATTGAGCATTCAGATGGTTTCCAACTTGGTGATGATCCCAACTTGGTTTGCAAGTTGAAGAAAGAATTATATTGCTTAAAACAGGCACCCCGAGCATGGTATGCAAGGCTAGACAACTTACTCAACAAGGGTTCAAGAAAGGTATGGTGGATAGTAATTTGTATGTCAAAATAGAAAATGGCCATCTTATTCGTATATGTAGATGATATCATATTTGGCAGCAGTAAATATGAGTCGTGTAAATATTTAGCAAATAAGATGCAGAAAGAATTTGAAATTTCAATGACTGGTGAACTTTCATATTTCCTCGGGTTGCAAGTTAATCAAAATGAGAAGGGCATATTTATTTCTCAAATTAAATATGTGAAAGAGATGCTAAAAAAGTTTACAATGGAGGATTGTAAGCCAGTTAGCACTCCCATGATGACAGGTTGCAAGTTGAGCAAGGATGACAAATCTCCACATGTTGATCAAAACATGTATAGATCTATGATTGGGAGCTTACTTTACCTGACAGCTACCAGACCAGATATTTTGTAGGTAGTATGCATGGTAGCACAATTTTAGGCTAGTCCTAAGGAGACTCATGTGACAGCAGTGAAGAGGATTCTTCGATACCTCAAGGGTACTATGGAGTATGGGTTATGGTATTCGAAAGGGAAGGACTTCACCCTTATTGCGTATTTAGATGCATATTGGGTAGGATGTGTAGATGATAGAAAGAGTACCAGTGGAGGTGCATTCTATCTTAGATATAGGTTGGTCGCATGGCACAGTAAGAAACAAGAGTTCATCTCCTTATCCACAGCAGAGGCGGAATATATTATAGCGAAAATGTGTTGTACGCAGGTATTATGGATGAAATAAACCCTAAAATATCTTGGTATTAAATTTAGTGAGCCAATTTTAGTTAAGTGTGATAACACCAGTGCCATTAACATCTCAAATAATCTAGTTATGCATTCTTGCACAAAACATATTGCTATCCGACATCACTTTTTGAAGGAGAAAGTTGCTGAAGGTGAGGTTAAGTTGGATTTTGTTCCAACAACAGAGCAAGTAGTGGATATCTTCACAAAACCATTGCCCAAGGAATTATTTGAGTACCTTCGCAACAAATTGGGAGTGGTCACACTTCCAAAGAATTGACTAGCTATCGGGACCACATTCTCAGGGGGAGCATTTGTGTACTTGTTTATCTTTTTACTCATGTTTGTGATTTTTGCTAAGTGTAATAATTTTTACCTGAGAATGTTGTGCATGGACTTAGGGGGAGTTTGTAGTAGCCCTTTGGTATTTTTTTCAAAGGGGGAGAAAATTTATAGAAAATTGCATGTGTGTTGCCAACAATTCCAAAGGGGGAGATTGTTGAGCAAGGTGCAACGACAATATTGTCATTGTTGTCAACACAGTCAGATAGATTGGTTGATGCAGTGGATAGGAGTTCAAAGGTTATTCAGAGTATGTACAGTGATTTCAAATTTTTATGAGGATGTTTTTGATGTTTGGGTGAATTTGTTACAGGTTGTTTGTGCAAATTTGCAAAAGTTGAAAAAATTGTCAGAAAGTTGTTAAAGCAGCAAAATAGTCAAAAAGTTGCAAAAGTCACCACGGGCATAGTTGGATAGGATGGATCAGTTTAGAACATACCAGCATGTCAGGAAATAGTCTAGAATAGCATTGGAGATGTCATCACAGTGTTTGGAGTGATCGGTGGTGTTTCCAGTATCTTGGCGGATGATTTGGCAAGTGGTTGTACAGGCTAAAAAAGTGCAAGTTTTTCAGAATCACTGCGAATAAACGGTAAGGATTTATGTAGAAAAATTTGAACTAAAGGTTTTCGTTATCCTCAAGAACATGTGTTCCAAATTTCAACAAAAATATAGAAACGAGGTGAACTTTAAAAGCATTACAAGAATGTCACAAAAATGCTCTTTTTTGAAAAAGTGTGTCAGTAGCAATTTTTGTGGAAGTGGTACAGGTGAACTGTAAAGATTTAGGTAGTGAGTTTTGTTTTGGACATATTCAGTATTGCAAATATTATACGTTTCAAATTTCAAAGAAAACTTAGTTATGAGGTGAGAGTTATGATTTTTTCAAAAACGTTACAGGTCTCTTTTATGTCAATTTGTGCCACTTGGGCAAAATCCTTTAGTTGGTCGTTTCAACCTTGAAGAGTCACTAGAGTTTCAATTTGAGTGTTGTTACACCTTCAAGGTATCAAATAGATCATATTTGTTTTTTGGTTTGAGTTTTCACGTGGCTCCGAAGTATGAGAACGAGTAAGGTGTCAATTCTTTGCATGTGACGTGTTTGACGAAATGCCTTCTCAATATAAAAAATGGGAGTTATATTATTTTAAGTAGTTTCATTAAATAAAGATCTTTGGAGAAAGTGAAAAGTGAAAAGGAATATAAGTGTGTGCATTTAAGTTAGAATTTTTTATTGAAGAGTGTGATTTTATTTTGTGCGGAGAGAAGAGTGTGTGGAGAAAAATAAAGAGTGAAAATCCGTGTTTTTGGGAAAAAGGTAAAAAACGTCACTTTAGTATTTTGGGTATAACTCTCTCATACGATATCAGTTTTTGCTGAAATTTTGAGAGGAGTTCATAGATAGATTTCTGCACAATACCCAAAAAGAGTTTAGCAATTGACAAAATGAGCTAAGAGAACAGTAAATTTTTATGTTAGAAGAGAAGATTCATATATGTCATTTTATTATCAATATCAAAATCAACTAGGTGCTTGGTAGAGGGGTTGGTGCTCCTTTCTATTGGTGCAGATAAATCATGGGTTGGTGCTCCTTTCTGTTGGTGTAGATAAATCAAGGGTTGGTGCTCCTTTCTTTTGGTGTAGATAAATCAAGGGTTGGTGCTCCTTCTAGTGGGTGCTGGTAAATTGATTGTAAAGTTGGTGCTTTGCAAAGGCTGGATTTGGATGGGAGTCCAAACAGTAATTTTGAGGATGTAGCCAAATCGGTGAACCTCGATACATTTTTTATTGTATGATGTTCTCTTGTTATACTTTCTTTATTTGGTTTTAAGTTTTCATTGTTTCAGATTTAAGAGTTGAAGATTTAAATTTTAAAAGAGCTACACTGATTCACCCCCCCCTCTCAGTGTCATTGTGATACTAACACATCTTCCATTATTACATGCATACGATCATCGAAGAATATGTGGATGATCTCTTGGCAAAGTCCAAAACTCAAAAGAGCACATTGGTGTATTGGAAAAAGTCTTTGATCAAATTTTAGAGCATAATGTAAGGTTGAACCCCAAGATATGTGTCTTTGGTGTTACCTATGACAAACTAATATGTTAGGGCCAGATTCAAATAAAAAATCAAGATAAATAATATTAACAATTGCTAAGGTTAAAGAGGCCCAAAGCTACCCAAAATACAAGTCACGCACAAACCGTGCGTTAGTCTCCCAAAACATGTAGTGCAATAATAGGGAGGAAGCAAATCAAATTTGCTTAACAACTCCTAATAATAGTTGAACGACTAACAAATATGCCAACTAATCTAAGTGCACGCTAACAATAATAATACTTACCGACAATCAACCAACAATAAGTTGCCAACAAATAATAAGGTGCAATATTATTAAACCTAGGAAGAAAATACTATTCTAAGCCTAGGGAAATGTGATACCCTCATCATACCTCCCTACTCAAGTAGCATTGGACTCCAATGCATACATAGTAGGAGTGGAAGGGTGAGTCACCAATTTTTAGAAAAAGGTCTCATAACTAGGCAAAAAATCAGCCTAGATACACTGGAATGCCGATGTAGAGATGCAACGTTGAGAGGACTTCCTTTCCAAGGAAAGACAAGGAGTAAAGACCTATTGTTGGATATGCAAATGCTATTGAAAAACCTGGAACTTGTGAATAATTGGAACATGTAAAGAGATCGCTGCAGTGCCTGAGGTGGAACAATAGAGGTGCAATAGAAGCAACAAAAGGAGTCTTGATGAAGGAAGAGGAATGACCATCTAAGAACGACAAAGGTCTTGAAGGCCATGAGACTAATCATAGTAGCTAGCCTAGCCATTTCATCTACCAATAGAATAGCCTTATGTTCACTGGTGCAAGCCAGAAAGGCTATCAAAAATGTCTCAAATAAATGAGTACATATCACCCATGTGGGATGAAGTGGTCTGTGTTAGAAGGAGAGTTTCGGGTACCACCGAAATGCACTCCATACAAATCCACCAAAGTGTTGAATCCCAAAATGGGAGGAGCAATTGAACTCCTCAAAGATCTCATGGATCTTATCCACAATGTCAAGTGGATACAAATGCCTGCAGAAACATATTTTCTGAAAGGTCATAATGGTGCTATGAGTTTCAAGCACTCTTTGAATCCAAAAGGTCTTCAATATTTTCCTCGTAGGCAATACAATATGCTATGGTTTTCAAGCATTTCAAGAAGCCATCAAGGCTTTCAATCTTTGCCATGCAGGGCAATTACAATATGCTATGGTTTTCAAGCACTTTAGAAGCCATCAAGGCTTTCAATATTTACCTCAGAGGGCAATTTACAATCGTGCTATGAATTTCAAGAACTTTAAGCAAAACAAAATTTTTATTTTTACAAATATTACCTCGTAGGTAATTTCCAAAAACGTAGTTTTCACAATTCTTGGAAAATTACAAAAAATTTACAAAAATAAGCCTCATAGGTTTAACAATGCTTCCGCAAAAGAAGTTGCAAAACTTGGCAAAATTATGAGCCTCGAAGGCTTTTACAATGAGTTTTTCTAAATGGTAAAACAATTAACCTATGCATTGTGTGGAACAATTAGAAAAAAATTGCAAAAGAAAGCCTCGTGGGCTTTTACAGAGTTGCTCAAAAAAATTGTAAAAATATATGCAATTCTATTTAAATTGAGAAAACAATTTAAATAATTTATTTTTAATTTTTTAAAAATAAATGAAATATATATAAATTGAAACAACAATTTAAATAATTAATTTTTAAGTTTTTAAAAATAAATGAAATATATATAATTTAATTTATTTAAAACTTAAATTAAAAATATTTTTGAGCAAAAATAATGTATTGGGAGGATCGATGGGAATGGAAACCCCAACCTCCCTCACGCTAAAATTACTACGCCATTAGAGCAACCATCTAAACTATGTAGCTCGATAATAACAAAATATAGAAGGAAATATTTAATTCCCAAAAATTGGCATTGATCTCACTAGAGACCATATTCGGTTGTCTATCTATCTTTGATCGTAGGAGATCAAACATACCACCACTGCTTGCTGATAATTGCATCACCTTGTAATGTCGATGTGGCCACCTAGAATAAACTACCTATAATGAATCATTTTAAACCGCCCATATGAACCCTTCATTGCACGTTGGTGAACTATCAACAAAGAACACCTGTGACATCGTCCACATCTACATTGTGTGCGTCTTCATGAGCAAGATGTTGATCTTAGATGATCGTAGTGACTAGTTTATCCATAAAGAAAGATGTTTATAAAAACCAATAAATTTTCTATCATCAAAAAATGCTTGAAAGTGCTTCTAGCTTGCAAAAAATTTTGAAACTACGATACACACAGTATATCTAGTGCCTCTATCTAAGTGACAACCTAAAGAGAATCAGCCATTGAATGAGCCCTAGGAACACCGAAAGAGCACCAAAAAATGCTTCGTAGTGCCACATGAAAACAAGGGAAGCCATGGTGTGTCATCTCACTGCAACAACACAGTGAATAATTATCTACAACCAAAAAGAATCAATGTGGTAATTCTCTCTAGAAATGGTTGCTAGGGGTGCCTTTTGACAATGTCTGTGACTCATCAATAAAATAGAAGCAAATGTGCATCCAATTTCAAATAAAAAAGAATCACATATAGTACCATAAAATTAATTGAATACAGTACCGTGGCCTCCAACAATTTCCCTCTTAGGGTAAGCAACTGATTAGAAAACACCTAAAGTGGTAAATATCACCTGCAAATGGGGAAGTTTTCAAGGTTCTGGAACACTGAAACACATTTGTCATCGAGTTTCCAAAACACAACATGCCATTATCTACAAACTTAATTCCGAGAGAAGGAAAATATATATTTCTCTAGTATTGTATTAGTCTTTGTAGTCCAAAAAGTGCCAGGCTAAAATGAAGATGCCTCATGATCACCAAAAACATGCCATAGATTGTTGGTAGTTCAAGCGTGGTGGGGTTCATCTTAAAAATGGATTGGTAGACAAAAACCTACAAAAAAACTTTGTGATAATTATCCCAAATACATCGTATGCTTAATGAAAAACACTTTAAAATGATCAACACATGAATTAGATGATGACCACCGTAAGGTGGTTTGAACCACTCACTTTTGTCGATTAGCCAAATCACATCTTTTCAATCACGTTTCTGTGACTTGTCGTAGGTCCACCATCCATCTGTTCACCTCTAACCATGTGTGGGTTAACCATCCAATTGTCTAGTCCTCCCTATCCATAGTCACACCTTATAAGTACACCTTATTGTCTACGAGTAGCCACTAGGGTGTTGCCACATCATGGTGCGTCAAGGTGATCCACCGCATTCCCACTTGTCGCACGATGTCTGGCTATCAGGTGTTGTGCACCAATACATAATAGTCTAGCAGGTGGGCGTTATGCACCCTACCTAGATCACACCCACAATGGAGGTGGATCGTATCCAAGTTATCATTTTTTTGGCTCCATATCACCACTTGTTTGCAATTGACTGTAGAACAAAATTGCCAAATTGCAATAAACCAGGAGAAGGGAGAAGTTCCCCCTCCCCTCATAGGTCGAAAGGAAATTTTGGCTCTAATACCAAATATTAAGGCCAGATTAAATTAAAAAGCAATCTAAATAATATCAACAATTTCTAAGGTTAGATAAGCCCAAAGCTACCCGAAATACAAGAAGTCATGCGCAAACCACGCGATTAGTCACCTAAAAATCATAGCGTGATAATAGGGAGGAAGCAAATTAAATTTGCTTAACAACTCCTAATAATAGTTGAACGACTAACAAATATGTCAACTAATCTAAGTGCACACTAACAATAATAATACTTACCGACAATCAACCAACAATAAGTTGCCAACAAATAATAAGGTGCAATATTGTAAAACCTAGGAAGAAAATACTATTCTAAACATAGGGAAATGTGATGCCCTCATCATAATAGGGTTCATTGTCTCTAAATTATGCATTGAGGTGGACCCAAATAAAGTCAAGGTCATCATGGAGATGCCTCCCCCAACAAATTTTAAAGGAATTACATATTTTACAAGGAAAGATTCAATCAATTTGTCATTTCATTGCATAAGTTTTTGACAAATGCAGGTCATTCAATCACCTGCTAAAAAAAAGAAATGATATTTTCATGGATAGATGAATGTCAAAAAGCCTTTGATGATATTAAGCAATACCTGTATTCTCCACCAATCTTAACTCCTCGTCGTCTAGGGTCCCTTTCCATCTTTATGTTTTAGCAACAAACTTTGCATTAGGGATAATAGTTGCACAAAAAAAAGAAAAAAATTGAGAGCAAGCTATCTATTATATTAGTCGAACATTGGTAAGCTATGAAACTAGATACACTTATATGATAAAATTGTGCTTAGCAGTGGTTTTTGCCACTAAGAAACTTAGATATTACATGCTTAGTTACACCACATATGTCATAGCTAGAGAAAATTATCTACGTTATATGATGTCTCCCACTTACAATAACAACCACACCACTAAATGGATAATGTTTCTCACTGAATTTTATCTTGAGTTCATTGTAGACACCCAAATATCACACATTTCCACTTCTCACATCATCATGATCAATCAATTTGCAAAACCCATAAAATTGCATAACTTGGCTCAAAACATTATTCATTATCAAAATCACTATTCATTAGGCTTAGCCCCTTGGGCTAGCTAAGACCCTTCCTATGCTTAACTCTAGGCCCCCATGTGACCTCATTCACAACTCAAATAAGGTGGAATTCTCCATCATGGTCAAAAAACACTTTATAGGAAAAAAATCAACAACTTTAGTCAAAAATTGCTTTATGGCTAATATTGTGGTTAATTAGGCTAAACATGCTTAATTTAATCCCTCCACCTCACCTAGTCTACTTTGACTAGCCTAGCCTTGCCACCTCTCACTAAGATATTTCTCCATCTCACACTCCCCTGGGTCATAAATGAGAAATGGAGACTTTTGCACCAAAAAGGCAATTTCAAATTAGAAGATATTTCCAAAAAGGTTTCAATAAATGCCAAATGGAGACTTTTATCCAGGTCATCATGACTTATAGATGGGTGAGGTATTCTCTCACCCAATATCATTTATGAACTAGGACACCTCAAGGGACACCTCTTAGTTGGACACCTCACCACATACACCTCACAAGGGACACCTCATCCCTTCCCCTAACCTTGGCCAATCCTATAAATAGAAGGTCATTTTCACCATTTTGGATATATCAACTTTAGGTTATAGAAACTATGCAAAAATCACTCCAAACACATAGCATCCATTACACATCCATCACACTCATATTGCAAGAGTAGTTTAGTCACTTTCATAATATTCCTTGTGGTCTAGACATGTTATCATCATCAAAAGATAAAATCTAAAGGTGACTTGTCGAATTGATCAAGGATTAATCACATCAGAAAAGCCCAAAAATCACATTTTGCAAGTTCATCCAGAAAAATACAGGTTCACATGCCCCCGTGCAAACTTCCCTATCCAGACAAGGTTTACACCCACTCATACAACAAGACAAAATCATCTAGACATGTAGATATGGCTTAGTTTAGTTATTATGTTGTTTTTAGCAAGTTATTTCATGTTTGAAGTTTATTTAAGTCTTTTTGTCTTCATAAACACATGGTTTGACTAATGTAGGCCCCCTAATGCAATAATAATATTTTGTAGGTCTAATAGGTATAAAGAACACATCAAACCAATGGTGGCCCACATGCAAGAAGCCCATCTGCACTAAGGAACATCCAAAAGAGAGATCTTGCTATCTTTGGAGCACTTCTAAGAGGGTTTCCTTTGGGAAGATCCCATTGTAGCCTTCAAGGCAAGGATTGTAAAGGTAATTTCACTCTGTAACATTTCATTTTTATCTTAATATCAAATAAATTGATCACTATGGTTTTTGAATGAAGGATTGTAGTGTAAATATCTCTTTTTTTTTGTTTCATTCTAGCACACCCGGTGGGACACCGACAAAGCATTAGCTTAATTATCATTTAACACATCTTGTGGAATATTTTTGTTTGGTAGTTAGTTGTCAACTTTGAAGAAATCCCACATCAAAATACCTTGAGAAATTTCAAGACACATCGTAAAAGTTTATTGGTGCACCAACAAGCTTCAAAGAGGTTAGAGAGTACACACTTGGGCATGTGAACTTCTCAGTCTGCCTCAAAATTGGTCCCTGAAGCACAAGTATCAGTTTTAGATACCCCAACAACTGGAAAGGTAATTTAGGGGAGGTTAAAAGCCTCATGTTCCTTGGGATTGCATGCCCCCATACCTAGACCCCAAACCACCTCTCACCACAGTGTATGCAAGGTGAAATCATTCCTTGTATTTTTATGTGACATCTAGTTAGTTTTTTTTTTTGAAAATTTTGAAAAAACTTGTATTAAAACAAAGAACAATTACAATTTGGGAAGAGACACTTCCCAGCAGAAATCAGAGAGAACACATGCTTACAATAGTAAAAGAAGATTTGCAATGGAGCCAAATCTCTTGAACCATTAACTAGCTAACAGGGGGATCGGCATGATCAGTTGATGCAACTAGTCGCGATATCGCGACCCTCTTTCCTTCTTCTCCTTTGGCCGCGAAAATGCAACATGTCACGATATCGCGACACTTTTCTCCTTTGGCCGCGAAAATGCAACATGTCGCGATATCGCGACACTTTTCTCCTTTGGCCGCGAAAATGCAACATGTCGCGATATCGCGACACTTTTCTCCTTTGGCCGCGAAAATGCAACATGTCGCGATATCGCGACACTTTTCTCCTTTGGCCGCGAAAATGCAACATGTCACGATATCGCGACACTTTTCTCCTTTGTCCACGAAAATGCAACATGTCGCGATATCGCGACACTTTTTCTTCCTTTGGCCGCGACGAAGCAACATGTCACGAAATCGTGACACTTTTTCTCCCTTGGTCGCGGTGATGCAACATGTCGCGATATCGCGACACTTTTTCTCCTTTGGCCTTGCCGAAGCAACATGTCATGAAATCGTGACACTTTTTCTCCTTTGGCCATGGCGATGCAACATGTCGTGATATCGTGACACTTTTTCTCCTTTGGTCGTGACGATGCAACATGTCGCGATATCGTGACACTTTTTCTCCTTTGGCCGCGACGATGCAACATGTCGCGAAATCGTGACACCTTTCCTCACTTGGCCGCGATGAGGCAACATGTCACGAAATCATGACAACTTTTCAACCTTGGCCGCGACGAAGCAACATGTCACGAAATCACGACACCTTTCCACCCTTGGCCGCGACGAAGCAACATGTCACGAAATCATGACACTTTTTCTCTTTTGACCGTGACGAAGCAACATGTCATGAAATCGTGACACCTTACCACCCTTGGCCGTGACGAAGCAACATGTCACGAAATCATGACACCTTTCCACCCTTGGCCGTGACGAAGCAACATGTCACGAAATCGTGACACCTTTCCACCCTTGGCCGTGATGAAGCAACATGTCACGAAATCGTGACAACTTTCCTCCCTTGGCCGCGACGGAGCAACATGTCATGAAATCGTGACACCTTTCCACCCTTGGCCGCGATGAAGCAACATGTCATGAAATCATGACAACTTTCCTCCCTTGGCCATGACGGAGCAACATGTCGCGATATCGTGACAACTTTCCTCCAGAGACCACGACGGCGCAACATGTCGCGATATCGTGACAACTTTCCTCCAGTGACCGCGATGGTGCAACATGTCGCGATATCATGACAACTTTCCTCCAGTGACCGCGACGGCGCAACATGTCACGATATCGCGACAACTTTCCTCCAGTGACCGTGACGGCGCAACATGTCGCGATATCACGACAACTTTCCTCCAGTGACCGCGACGGTGCAACATGTCGCGATATCGCGACAACATTCCTCCAGTGGCCATGACGGCGCAACATGTCGCGATATCGTGACAACTTTCCTCCCTTTGCTTTTTCTTTGATCATTGGCTCAAGGACCTTTCAAGACCCTGCCTAATCACCTCATCCTCAATATCCATGTCACTGTGCAACTGAACTCCAACCTCCTTTTCCGCACCCATCTTAGCCAGAAAGTCAGCCGCTTTGTTCAAATCTCTACTCGCATAAACTGGGATCACGTCCTCCAATTCCTTCCATAATTCCTTAATTTGGGTAACAAGAGCCCTCAACCTCCAAGCTTTCAGATCAAAGTTCCTCATGCAGTCTAGAGCTCCAACCATTATTTGCGAGTCTGATTCAAGAATAATCCTATGGTGGCCATGTTTCACTGCCCAAATAGAAGCAGACTTGATGGCAATGGCTTCGGCTTCATTGTTAGTGGTTCTTCCCAGGCCTTGCAATTCCCAATAGAGCACAGTCCCAGCATGGTTTCGGCACACCACTCCAATTCTGGCTCTACCCGGATTGCCTTTTGCAGCTCCATCAGTATTGATTTTAATCCAACCTTCAGGGGGAGGTTTCCAACAATTTTTGTCCTGTCCCTCTTGCAGTTCAACGCGTTCTTCCATAGCTCCAATGTCAATTTGAGCTTCCTCCTCAGCATGAACAGCCACAGTTTCGGTAACCTTGCTCCAAATGGTCTGCCAAACCCCGTCTAGAGCAGTAAAAGTTTCTCTAAAAATTTTGGCATTTCTTTCCAGCCATACTTGCCACCAGATAAAGCTTAAACCGAGCTCCCAGCCAATACGAAGAGCTTTAGATTTGAATCTACCTTTCTGCCATTTTGCCCAGATATTCATCCGGTTCAGGTCATCACTTACTTGAATTCTAAAGTATGCAAACCAACGCAGCCAAATCTGTCGGGTGAAAGGGCAACCAAACAGCAAATGGTCAGCAGTTTCCTCGCTCTTGTAGCATAGTACACATTGAGAAGGGCCGATGATACCTTTTGATCTGAGATTATCAAAAGTGAGGATTCCATTGTGCATGCACTGCCAGGAAAAAAAGTTAACTTTCGGCCAGCCTTTAGAGTGCCAGATTTTCCTCCAGTCCTCAACCTGAAAAGTATGAGGGGGGGCTCTGGGAGAATGTTGTCATATCCGTCCTTTACTGTATAGATGCCAAGACTCCCAAAGCCCCAGGCTAATTCATCCTCCACGTCTCCCCCTGTAAGAAATATTTCTGTCAAAATTTTAGTCATGATGGGAGTCAAATCCGGAGGGATTGAAATGGGCCACTCATCCAACTTCTTGAACTGCTTAAACTTACACTCCCCCAGCTGAGTAGTTGTGAAATAACTTTCAATACGGATCCATCCCTTGGCTTCAATGGCTGCTTTTATTGGCTGTAATTCTAGAAATTCAGCAATGATGGGTGGGAACTGATCCCAAGAATCTATCCAAAAATGAGCCTTCTCCCCTCTTCCCACTTTCCAAAATAAGCGGTCTTTAACAACCTGAGACCCTAACTTGAGAGCCTGCCAAACTAGGGACCCAGTACCATCCAAGGGGATGCGAGCTACATCGTTTGGGTTGGCCTGTCCTAGGTATTTGCTAGTTAGGATTCTACTGAAAAGGGAGGTGGGTTGGGAGATCCATCTCCAGTACAACTTTCCAGCCAAAGCTTTATTATTCAGCTTAGATTTTCTCAAACCCTAGACCTCCTTTAACCTTGGGCTGGGTAACTTTGTCCCAGCCCACTAAGGCCCACTTTCTCTCTCCCTTTGCTCCTTCCCATAAAAACTTTCTAGCCATCCTGTCCAACTCTTTCCATATTGTAATCGGGGCAGCCAGGATAGAGAATTTGTAAATTGGCATGGCTTGAATGACTGACTGTAAGAACGTTAATCTGCCACCATAACTTAACCACTTGTGAGACCAGTGATTAATTCTATCCTTGATACACTCCAGCAGATTCCTCCATGTGTCTAATTTTAGCTTCTTAAAGTGCAAGGGGACCCCCAAGTAAACCACTGGGAGAGAAGTCCTTGTGAATCCCAAGATTTCTAAAATTCTGTTCTGAAGCCTTTGCTCCAGATTAAAAAAAACCACTTTGGATTTCTTGTCATTAATGACCTATTGAGTAGCCCTGAGATAGACATTAAGAGTATCCCTAATCATTCTTGCTTCCCTGAAGCTGGCCACTCCCACCAAACCAGTGTCATCCACAAACTGCAGGTGCGTTAAAACTTCGTCACCCACCCTGATACCCAATAATCTACCTTGTTGTCTTCTCCTCAAGAAAAGTCTACCAAGACCTTCAGCCAAAATGAGAAAAATATAAGGAGAACATGGATCCCCCTGGCATAGTCCCCGAGTAGCTCCAAAAGGTTGCGAAGGAAGGCCCTTGATTAGCATAGAGTAAGTCGGGGAAGAGACACAGCTCATGACCCACTCTATCCAGTCCTGAGAGAAACCAAAGGCTGCCATCATTTTAGCCAGGAAACTCCATTCAACCCTGTCATAAGCCTTTGACATGTCCAGTTTTATGAACATCCCTTTATTACCAGAAGTGTGCATTGAATGGATTGCTTCCCGGGCCACAACCACCCCATCCAGAATCTGTCGTCCCTCAACAAAACCCCCTTGCTCAGAGGAGACAATGTTGTGAAGAAGAGGTTTTAGGCGCTCAGCCATTACCTTTGTGATTATTTTGTACAACACATTACATAAGGCAATAGGCCTATAATCTGAAATATGAACCCCCTCCTCCCCTTTTGGAATTAAGGTAATGAAAGTGTGGTTTATAGCTTTAAGCATTCTCTTATTTTCTCTGGACTCTTCTACAACAGCCATTACATCTTCCTCTAAGTAGTCCCAGAAAGCCTGAAAAAACTCAATTGGGAAGCCGTCTGGACCTAGAGTTTTACCAGTGCTCATTCCAAAGACCACAGTTTTCAATTCATCTCTATCAATGGGTTTGAGGAGGGCCTGATTTTCATCCTCAAAAATAACAGCAGGTATGACAGAAATAACTTCATTTTGGGCCTCTACATCTTGTACCACACTTTCCTTAAAAAGCTTAGAAAAATAATCCATAGCATGGGAATGCATACCTGGAAGTGTATCAAAGGAATGACCGTTCTCATCTTGAAGGGCCTCCATCTTGTTCATCTGTCTTCGAGCACAAGCTATCCGATGAAAGAATTTTGTATTTCTGTCCCCTTCTAATAACCAGGTGGTTCTTGCTCTCTGCTTCCAATAGGTCTCCTCCTGGTTGTCAATGTCCTCAACTGCTGTACGCAGGGCATCATCCTCAGCTTTGAGCTGGTCTGTAATTACTCCTTCTCTGAACTATTTTTGGACCTCATCCCATCTGGCCACCAAAGGAGCTCTTTGGGCTTGGAAGTCTATTTTATTAGCATGCCTCCAATACTTCAACTGAGTTTTGACATATTGTAGTTGTTTGTGGATTCTAAACATTGCTCTCCCATAAGTTGGGCGGCCTTCTTCCCACCACTGTGGAATTTTCTCCCGAAGTTCTTCTTTGAAGCCAAAAATTCTCAAATCTGAAAGGTTTGTGATGCTGCCCCATCCTAGTCCCGCCTTCCAACAGAATGGGACAGTGATCTGAAACTGGGCCTTCTAAAATCTAAAAATTTATATTCCATTTTACAAACGCCTCCTCTGAAACCAAAAAATGATCTAGCTTAACCTTCCTGCTATGTGGCTCCCACCTTTTATTAGTCCAAGTGTAGTTAATGCCAGGACATTTAATGTCCACTAAGTGCAAAGCCTGGACTTGGGCAATCATGAAACGGTCCCCTGAGTCCAAAAATGGTGTTCCCCCTTCCTGATCTCTAGAAGATAATTTAGCGTTAAAGTCCCCCGCTATAATCCAGTCTAGATCTTCCCTTGAGGTTCACATGTTATGCACAACCTTCCACTGCCGCCTCTGACCCTCTAGGTTTTGAGACCCATAAAAGTTTGTGATTAGAACGTGTTCCACAGTGACATTATTCCTAAAAAGAGAAGTGAGAACACCCCTCCAGGCAAGATGTTCTATTGCAGACCATTCAAGAGAGTTCCACAGAGTAACAATCCCCCCTGAGGCACCTTGGGCAGCCACATCCATATGACCAGCACCCCTCCAAATTCTGTTGACTATTTTGGACATAAGATCTAATGACATCTTAGTCTCCTGTAAAAGCAAAAAATTAGTATTACGATTCTCTAAAAGTCTTCGAACAACAGATTGATGGGTTCTGTTGTTTAAACCCCTCACATTCCATGATTGTATAATCATTGGTTACCCTGGGAGCAATAAGAGTCTATTGGCCTCACCGATCCTCCCGTGATCAGTTTGTCTCCTTGGGCTGCTAGCAACTCCTTATTGGATCTTCTACCTACTCCCTGAGAATTGCTATTTTTTGATCTTTTTTCTACCTGGGTTATCCCCAAAGTTGGCCTTTCCCTGTTCTTCTCTGCTATTCCCATGCTGACATCCTGAGATACTGTCTGCTCCTGGTTATGCACTACTAAAGCCCCTGAACACACTGGCTGTGATACCTCACAGAGTTCAACTACCTGTTGTATGACGGGAGGAGATGAGAGGGGGAGTTGCACGGGAATATTAGAATTTTCCTTATTACCCTCCATGCCCTCCATAAATTGTTCCTCTTCGTCAACCAGTGACTTAAATATCTCATACCTATTGGCAGGTCTGAGATGGGATTGCTCCTTTCCCTCTTTTTTCTTTGTCCGTCTTTTTCTTCTGGGTTGTTCAAAACCCTCTCTCTGAGCTTCCTGGCCCTGAACGGTGCTATTAGAATCTTTATTAAGTGTTGCCTTATCCTCTTTAGGCAGGTTTGGCATTCCTAAAGGGGCCTCCATTTTAGCATTCATATTATTAGGGCAAAAATGGGCCAAATGTCCATGTTTGTGACAAACCCTACATCTAAAGGGTAGGGCCTCATAGTCCAGTTGTTGAATCCAGGAGAGACCTGCCAATTCAATTTCCATCTCTATCGACAAAGGCTGGCTGAGATCCATCTCCACACATATTCTTGCATACACCGCCATGCTCCCTTCAATTGTGTCTCTGGCAACACCCAGATGTCTTCCAATAGAATTGCCAATCCTTGCCAACACCTGCTCACTCCAGAATTCCATTGGAAGAGCATATAGTCGGATCCATACTGGGACAACAATAGGTTCAACTCGGGGATCGAATCCCACTCTCCATGGTTGAACAAATAGCCCTGCCGGGCCATGATTTTTCTTCTCTGACTCGAAAGCCCTATTTCTATCGGCCAAAGATGAAAAGCTAACAATAAAATATCCATTGCTAATAAACCACAATGAATACTCACCGTGAGGCTCCCAGTTTTGGCGGATCCAAGAGTGCAAAAAATTTAGGGAAGGACGTATACCCATGAACTTGCAGATTAAATCGTGATTAGCTCTGTAAATGACTGATTCTTCAACCATACTTGGCTCGATGACAATTTTTGGCCTGGTTTCGGCCTGCGGCAAACATCCATTCACACGATGTGCTGTCGACCTATTCCCAGCAGCCGTGAAGAGCATTTTATATGCCATTTTTTGAGCTTCGTCGTTCTTTGGAGGAGATTTTTCTTTAAACAAATCTGCGTATGAGCTGCTACTCCCTGGAAAAGGAGCCGGAGAAGTCCCCATTGGACCCTCCTGGGGCACCAATCTAGCCTTCAGATCCACCGTACCCCGAAAGCACTTCGACATCTAGTTAGTTTTAATTCTTAGTAATTTGTTTATTCCAGGTATATGCATAATATTTTGAGGTTTTTGTGTTCCCCTCTGCATAAATATTTGGCTTTTAGACATTTGTGTAGGTAACTATCCTAGGATTACCTAAAATTTGAAAAATAATCACCAAGATCACAAAACTTGTCAACTCAACTCTTGACGACAGGTTCACATGACCTCGTGCAAACTTCTAGTAGAATATAGGTGCATACCCCGAGGTGTGAACTTACAGACATACATAGCCTTGGATAGCAGAGATAAATAGAGGACTTTGCATGCACTTGGATACAAGTATTATGCTAGTATGATGTCTATTTTTATATTTTGAGGTTAATCTTATCGTTTGGATTGGCAATTGACCTATCACATACACTTGTTTGTTCTAGTTAGTTTTTTTACAACTACTTTCTAGACTAGTTTCAATTCCCATCATTTCAATTCTTGTCATTTGAATTCCATAGCATTTAATCTATATTTGAATTCCCAACATTTAATCTAGATTGGAATTCCTATAATTTAATCTAAATTTGAATTCCAAAAGTACCCTAGTCTAGATTTGAACTCCAAGCATTTAATCTAGATTTCCATTTCAAAAGCATTTATCTAGATTCCCATTTCAAAAGCATTTAGCTAGATTTCAATTTCAAAGGCATTTAGTTAAATTTCAATTTCAAAAAGCATTAGAATATATTTGATTTTGTGAGGATGCATCTAAGTTAGATTTCAATTTAAAAATGCATTTAGTTAGATTTTAGTTCCACAACACCTTAGGCTATCTTTCAATTCAAAGGCATCTTAGCTTAGATTTCCATTCAAAAAGGCATCTTAGCTTAGATTTATTTCAAAAAGGCACTTAGGGTAGCTTTGCTTCTAAAATAGTTGTGTAAAACAAACACCACACACTCACATACAAAAAAATAGTGTAAGGGTTGGATTTCATCACCAATTCCCCACTAGAGTTTGGTGAGGTTAGAGTTCTACCCTCCATCGGCTCACTACATGTCTAGTCACCATAGTAGCCCCCTAGGAGTGATCGGTTCGACCTTAATACCCAATAGATCCCCCACTTTTGAGTGTTGGTTATCCATATTTAATCACTAGAATGTACCTTTGAAGTGGGCTAGTTATAGAAATCCCCTTTACCATAGGGTTTTTAAAAATTATTAGTGGGTGCAAATGACCATTACTATGCATGCCTTAAAAACGAGGGTTAAGCGAAAGCATTTATTAAGGTCAGTAGTAGTACATTGATAGCATGACCTCTCTTCATGAAATAATATTGAATCATTTGAGCATCTTGAGTCTCCCCCATTTGGATATCATTTTATTGTATCGAATTCCATTTAGGTTGTTATTCACCCATTGGAAATATAGTTCTATTCTACGTGCCTTTGGGTGTTGTAGTAGGTTCTATGCTATGACATACCTATTTCAAGTAGAATTCACCCATTCCTATGGTTTTTCTAATGGATACAGTACTCTCATCAAAACACACAAAAATCAAAAGAAAAAACTTTTTCTTATTGTTGAATCTCAAAAAGTGGTTACAATAACATATCAAATTTCTCATAACTCACTGGATTGATTTTTCCACAGTTACATTTTCACACAAACACTACATAGTCTATTTTTAGGTGTTTCACACTCCCTCATGAAAACTTCTTGGGCACATATAAATTTACACTCCACCATGCGAACCTAGCTTCTAGGCTATAAAACTACATAGAACAATTCCACATAGCACACAAAGGATCTACACAATAGAAATCCATCCTATGTCTCTATTTCTTGAGGTTTGCATGACCTCATGTGAATGCCTAGTTACAAAATACATTTGCACCCCACCGTGCGAACCTAATTTGAAGGTCACATAGTAACACCAGATATTTTACACAGCACAAAGACACCTTAAATAACACATATCTATTATTTGTTCATGTTTTTATAAGTTTCACATCCCCCCATGCAAATTTCTGATTGTAGGAGAGGTTCGCACCCCACCATGCGAATATGTATTTTTAAGAATAGAAAGTGTCAAATTTAGTCACAGATATTTCTAGAGTCCAAATTCCATATCTCTTGGTTTTTCTTGCATTAGTACATACACATCCATGCCAGTTACATGTAGTCAAATGTGTGAAGCTCTTCACCATGCCACTGAGGTTGCTCATAATACTGTCATGACTACAAGCGCCTCTTCTTCTCAGACCACTGATCCAAATTTCAATTCTAAGATGGTTTCTTTTGCTGCTCCACCTAATTTATTTAGAGGACCCTTAGTACCTAGAGCAAGTCTCATATCCTATGCCATATATTTTACTCCATATCACACCCTGGATGAGACCTATGAGGAGAATTCTCCTCTAGATGATCTCTCCTCCTCTAATCCTCCATCCACTTATTGTCAACATGTCATCTATACCCCCAATAATCTGATGCCCATCATCATTGCTAATTATCTCACTCCACCTCCTTCACCATCTACTACCCATCCCTTTCTAGAGCATTCATCTCATCCACTCTTGGAGGATGACTATAATGTCATCATTTCCTAAATCATGCCTAATTTCATCACTACTATCCAAATCGTAGGTATGATTTCTACACCTCCTTCTTCCACACCACCCCTTGCTACATCCTCTTCTAAAATATTACATTCATAGCAGACTTCATCAAGCTCCCAACCCCCATCCCAACCATCATAGTTTCCACCTTAATATTCTCAACATCCACCTCAATCCTACTAGATATTGTCACAACATCCATCCATCCTTCACAACAATTTTGCTAGCAACAAGTCACCCCATATCCATAGCCACCTCCATTCACTCAAAAATTCTTTGCCAATTTTCCTACCAACTACCCACCATTCTCATCATATGGACCTCCATTGGCACCTTATTCATCATTTCACTTACCTCCACCACCTTCATTTTGGCCCCCACCATCAATTTCATCCTACCTTGCTAATCCACCCTAATATTTGGTCTAGACTAAATATTTTCTTACCAGTCCTTTCATACCACCCCAGTTCCCATCGATCACCACTCCATACTCTAACCAATTCTCTTTCACTACATCTTCATCTCTCCCACCCCCATATTCTACATTACCAACTTTCTTTACTTCATCACCTACTTGGTCCTATACCACCATCGCTCAAGTGCAACTAACTTTCCCATATGTGCAATAGTAGAAGGTGCCCATGCCTGATCAATAGATTCCTAGGTACTATGATCAACAACAACAACCCATAGTCCACTCTTCATATATCTCACCACATCCATCTCATGTTCCTTTTCCACAATACTAACCCATATCGGTGTCTGATCCACAATAGGTTATTTACTACAACTAATGGGAAGAATAGTAGTTGCAATACCCACCACATCTAGGTTATTTGCAGTTATCATAACAACCACTACCTCCATATTCTTCTTCAAATACATTCCCACCTCCACCAGATACCATCATGGTTCTCTCTAGTGAACTTCAAGCTATGCATAAATAGATCCATACTCTAGATTTGTGAATGAATGGTTATGGGCCTAAAAAACCCACATATAATGAGTTGTGCAATGAACCAATTCATCCATCTGTTCCCATGCATCCTTATACTTACCGGTTTGAGATCCCTAACTTCAAAAAAATTAAAAGTAAGGAATACCCCAAAGAGCATCTTAACAATTACCATTTTGTTTATTACCAAATTCATGGTAGTGATCCCCTTATGCTTTGCACATTTTAACTTTCTCTTCGAGGACAAGCATTAGATTGGTACAACTATTTGCCTCGTCAAAGCTTATTCAAGTTTGAACAGTTGGCCAATCTCTTTCTTGAGAAATTTTCTATCAACATCAAAACCAAGACTGTATTTTATATGTCTATGCTTTACACCAATTTGATGACAAGCCCATTATTGATTTCATCTCTTTTTGGAGGATGGTCATTCATGATATTTATTTTAACCTTCCACATTTAGATATCATCAGACTATTTGCCAAGAGTTATCCCAAACTTTACAAATCCATTAGAGTCACATATTTGAGGAAGCTATTGCTCAAGACAAGGTTATCAAGGACATCAAGGTCTATACGAGTAAGATCAAGATCCATATGAATCAACCCTATCCATCCAGCTACTGAAACAATCACAATCCATATGTCCCACCCACTTCTAAACAACCTCAGACCAATCATGTGCTCCTCACTTCTCCATATCCATCACCCCAATCCATACCATCCCAACCCCCACACTCAGCACCACCTTGACCTCCAAAAACTACATACCAAGTCAACCCTCCACCAATTTCTAATCCTTAAAAGGGGTGTAATCCTCACCCCCTCATCCACCATGCAATTGGACACATTTTTCTAATCCCATGTCCACTTTATTCCATTGATTATATGATGGAGGTCTCATCACCTTGCCTAACATCTAGCCTGATGATCCAAATAATCCTCTCCCTTGGTACCATAATTCATAGGTATTTTATGATTTTAATCACCAACATGGCTATTCTCTTGATGCCTGCCATATATTTTGACATTCTATGCAATATCTTATCGACTGTGGCACCATTTAGATTTCTAATCCTCTCGCATCACAAAATCAAAAGTCGAGGATCTGTCAAAATCCATTTCTTGAGCACAGGGGTAATCCACCTCAATCCACCCCATGCTAGGTCAATCATGTCAATAAAGGTCCTTATCAATAGGGATTTGTGGGTATGATCAATATTTTCCCACATAACCAACATTACCTACCTCCTGCTAAAGCCCAATGTCCTACTTCTCTTCCTCCATCTTCTTCTAATCCTTCCATTACTCCACTAGCTTTTGTATCCTCGCCATGTAATATCATCACTATTCGTTGTAGCTTTTCTCATCAACTTCACACTACCCCTACAAGTTTATCCATCTATGACTTTCTACAGAAATCCCAACCTCATTGCGAGACCCTCAATTCCATTATTTGCTCTCTCGATTTTGAGACCAATGATACTGATGCCTTTGCCAAATTTTTTGGCAATGTTTAGATATGCTTACAACCTTCTATCAGCTTCCATGACCATGAGATAATTGAATTCATAGGCAAAGGAGCAGATCCACCTCTACACATTCAAACCTCTATCAATTTTTTCACCTATAAGTGTATCCTCATTGACATAGGTTCATCTATCAACATCATTTCTACAACCACCCTAGACCATATTCACATTCCTCCCACTCATATTGCCACCCCTTCCATGGACCTTTGAGACTTTGATGGCTCTATGCTCCCTATAGTTGGCTCAATCGTACTCCCCATTAAAGCTAGTGCCAAAACTATTTCCACCCTCTTCCATGTCATTGAAGGAGATATGCAGTACAATATCCTTTTGGGACACCATTCCATGCTACATCATTTTATTAAATATGTTCATAATGGTTTGGTCCACTATATCCCTACTAACAGTGACCCCTTCAAATTTTCTAATAATTTCGCTCTACCACTAGGTCCACCCCTATCATCTACTCAATTTTCTCCCACCCCATGTCATTATCTTACTACCACCTTTTCAGCATATTCACCCTCACATCCCACACCTAATTTGAGCAAAATTCCCTCATCTTCTTCACGTCAACCCTAAGATCCCAGTTTTCCTTCTACATCCACATCTCCCAATAATTCTCTATCCTTTTCCATACCACCATATTCCTAGGGACCATTCCTTCCATTCATATTTTCTACTACACCTTGCACACCTCCCCTTCCATTGCACCTCCCATCCTACCTAATCCATCCCTACATTCTTACCATTTGTTTCTCACTCATCTTGATCATGAGTCACATCACCCGCCCTAGCTACACCTTATATTCACACATCCTAATTCACCCATGCCAACCATCCCATAACCAAAACACCTGTTGAATGCTATGAGTGGACACAATGCACCACTCGACTTGACGACCATTTTCCCAATCTAATCCTACTGCTTCATCCACTTCACCTTCACTATTATCCGTACCCATCCAATTGCCATCTTCATCACGGGTCTTTGCCCCAAACCTAACATCATGCTCCTCCACATATCTCTATACTCATGAACACACTTGGTCCTAGTGAGTATGATATAAGTAATGCTTAGGTTATTTCATCTACCATTTAGTTCACCTAAAACTTTGGTCGACCCCATGATGTGCCCATCATTGTTGAGGCAATTATTCCTCTTGTTCCTCCTGACAATTGCACAAATTTCATATATGGAAGACTTGATTCATCCATAGAGCCTCCAACACCTCCACAGTCCCAGCATCAATTTTATGGTAATATTGATCACATGTCAAATCCAATTTTTTTTTGTCACTGTGTCCATCGATACAATTGGCATGGCTTAAGATTGGGATGGTATGAACAAGGGTGTCACACCCTAGTTATTCCTCCTATACGGTTGTCTAGTGATAGATCTTGAATTGGTTATCACCTAGTAATAATTAATACCCTCAATAATTATTTACTTCATCTCCATATTGACCCCTTCGATATCCTTTCGGATGATGAAATTGAGCTCAATTTTCATATCAATTGTTAATCTTCTCAATCTACAATTGATATTCCATCTGCATTATTCCATTCATCTCCACCACATCTGCATTCTCCTTCCTATGAGGTTGAGGCTCTTATCGATCAATTCACTAATTTATCATTGAACAGACCCTTATCAGTTGACCAACCTTCCTCTCCTCCACCTACCATTTTGTGCATCCCTTTTCATGAATGACACCAAATCTCCCATCCCCACAAATGATCTCATTCTCCACCCATGGTTTTGCTTCCTAATCATAATCAACCATACCCTCATGCACCATAACCCTTTACTAAGTCTTTGCTGCCTTGTTGCCCTCATCATCAACCTTTAGCATATTCAGTGCTTCTATAAACATGATCTCTGTTGACTTATACGCTTCACTCTATTATCCAAATCATCCCACCTACATACCACCCTCATTATCAACTTTGTCAACTTTGATAATTTCTCATCCACATCATCACCAATTGAGTTCCTTCCATTGCCTTAAGTATTGTAGTATGCTAATGCACCTTTTCCTTCCATTCCATCCTATTTGCCTTGGGTTAGTCATACATATATTTATCTAGATGATGAATTCTAGTTTTTTGACATCATTGATGATCTCCATATCATCCCAACACCAACTCAACTTCATGATGGTTCTCACATGCTTATCAAGGATACCATTGAAGTTGATATTTGTGATGACCTTGATCACCCTCACATTGTTTATATTTCCACTAGCCTTTCTGCTGATTAATGCATTCTTTTCACCAATTTTCTTTGGCACTACATAAAGGTGTTTGCATGGTCCTACATTGATATGTCAGGCCTTGATCCATAATTAGTTATGCATAAATTAGTGCTGGATGACAATGCTAAATCTATCAAATAAAAGTTATGTTGAATGCACCCATATTTTGCTCTCATGGTTAAATAAGAGCTATAAAAACTTCTTGATGTTGACTTTATACAACCTACCGATTACCCTAAGTGGGTTTCAAACATGGATCCTGATGGAAAATCCAAGGGGAATATCCGTATCTGCACTAATTTTAGGGATCTTAAAAATCTTATCCAAAGGATAATTTTCCACTTTCTAATATCAAAACATTGGTCAACACCATAGTAGGGCATGAAATGCTATCACTCATGGACATTTTCTCTGGTTACAATCAAATTCATGTTAACCTTGATGACCATAATAAGACATCTTTCACAACCCCTTAGGGCACATTTTGTTACAAGGTCATGCCCTTTGACCTTAAGAATGCTAGGGAAACCTACCAATGTGCAATGGCATACATTTTTCATTATTTAATGCACAAGACTACTAAATACTACATTGATGATCTCATTTCCAAATCCAAAACATGTGGCCAACATCTCTAGGACCTTCACCAAATCATTGACTACCTCCTAGAACATAATGTACGATAAAATCCAAAACAATGTGTCTTTAGTGTTACTATAGGAAAAATATTAGATTTTATTATTTCATAAAGAGGTATCATTGATGATCCCCAAAATTTCCAAGCTATCATTGATATACCCCCCTATGAATCTTAATCAGCTATATAGCTTGCAAGGAAGAATCCAATCCATCCGATGATTCATCGCCCAACTTTCCAACAAGTTTTAGTAATTCAATCATCTTCTTCAAAAAGGGGATCCCCTTCAAGTGAGACAATTAATGCCAAATCACTTTTTATGCCATTAAATCATACCTTACATCTCCACTAGTTCTATCACCATCCCGTCTAGATCGACCTTTCTATCTATACATTTTTGCTGCCAATTTTGCATTGGGTATGCTTCTTTCCCAAAAGAATAAAATAAACTAGGAACAAGTCATATACTACATCAGTCATACATTGATTAGTTACGAGACACAGTATGCCTACATGGAAAAAATTTGCCTTACCATTGTTTTTTCTACACAAAATCTATGATATTACATGATCAATCACACTACCTATGTAGTAGCCCACAATAATCCACTTTGCTACATTATGGGTAAGAGCTACCATAATAGTCACACAACCAAATGGATCATGCTCCTCATAAAAATAAAAAAAATCCATCAAAGGCTAGGTCATTGTTGATCAATTGGATGAAGCACCTTTACCAATCAATGCACCACTACTCATTCAACTTCATGGTGATTCTATATTTCATACTACTGAAGTTGAGGAACTTGTGGAACCTCATTCAACCACATATTTAACCCTCTTTTTTATGGCTCTCATTGTGAGCATGATGGGGGTGCCGGTATATTATTTTTCACACCACAAGGGGAGCCCCTCCCCTTTTCAATCAAATTAGGTTTTTTATGCACCAATAACAATACCAAGTATGAAGATCTCATCATTGGCTTGAAGCAAGCAATTTCAATGCACATTTAGTTCCTTGATATATTTTGTGACTACCTTCTTATTGTAAATCAGATAAAGGGAGAATGGAAATGTCATTACCCTATCCTTCAACAATATAAACAAGTTTTCAAACACTTACTTGCTCAATTTGAGTGGTATGACATCACTACTGCTCCACACTCCACTAATCGATTTGTTGACACTATGGCTTCTTTAGGATCACTCATTCCACAAAATTCACTTTCTGACACCACTCACATGTCCATCCACACTCTCTTCCATTCCACCATTTTGCTCATCCTATCTTCTCATGATGATGGCATCAATATCATCAAAGTTTAACCCCATGAACCATGGTTTTCCCAGGTCAAATATTACATCAATTTGGGTATTCTCCCATCAAATTTGAACCACACTCACAAGCGATCTTTCAAGCAATGTACCATTTGCTACATATTATTAGGTGGTATCCTTTACAAATAAATTTACGATGACATCCTACTACATTTTCTTGAACCACATGAATCCCAATATGTTATTTTAGAGGCTCATTATAGCACTTGTGGTGGCCACTTTAGTGGTATGGCCATTACCAAATGTATTTTATGGATGGGTTACTATTGGACCACATTTAAGCATGATTGTTTTGATTATGTTAAGAAATGTGCCAAATGCCAACACCATGCCAATATTATGCATTTGCCTTCTTAGGCTCTTCAAACCATTCAATAAATTTGGTCCTTTTCACAATGGGGTTTAGATATTATTGGTAAAATTACCCCCACATCATTTGGAAATCACAAGTTCAACATCATGACAACAAAATATTTCATGAAATGGGTTGAGGTCATCCCTCTAGTCTAAACAACTAATCTTAAAATTGTAGATTTCATCACTCAGCACATTAATTTTCATTTTAGAATACCATCCAATATCATCTCTGACAATGGTACACCATTCAAGAACAAGAATTATTGTGTAGTATGTGATAAATTCAATATTCAATATAGCTTTTCCACTCCATACTACCCACAAGGTAATGGGTAAGCAGAAGCTATAAATAAAACCATTTTTGTCATTCTTTGCAAGGTCATTGCAAAATCACATCGATACTAGCACAATTAAATGCCACTAGCCTTATGGACCTATCGTACAAGCATTCATACTCTAACTAGGGAAATACCATTTTCTCTTGTATATGTTGCTAAAGCCACATGCCCTTGGAGCATGAAATTTCATCATTATGGGTCTCTATGCAAGAATTCATTGATGACAACACTACTCGTCAAGCTAGGTTAGACCAATTAACCTTTTGTATGAATGTCACTTTCATGCCATTGAACATACATGTGTTTATCAATACCTTCTTCAACGTGCCTATAATTCTAAGGTACATGAATAAGAATTTCAAGTTTGATGCTTAGTCCTCAAGGAGAACCAACAACTTACTAGCCAACTTTGCTATCTTTGCAATAAATTTATACCCAATTGGATAGGTCCTTACATGGTTACTCATAAGTTTGGGTCTAGGGTATATCGCATTGCCACATTGGAAGGTATTTTTGACCTTGATCCATTAACATTATTCATATTTATATCAAAATTACATTTAATAAAAATTTGTTTCATCCTCATCCTATATTTCCTCTTTCTCTTCCCCTTCTCTTTCTTCTTTCCTTATTGTTACTCATCAATGTTGTATGGTCACACTTTGAGCGACTACATACCTTTGATTTTTTTCATTTATTCTCTTCTTATTTTTCCTCCTTCCTTATCCTCTTCTTCTATACTTATTTATTTCATGTTATTTTACCATCATCTTTCCATTCACCTCATCATCCCATTTCATTGGACATAATACTGGGGCAGCCTTGTACACAAATTCCCACCCTTCATCTATTACAACATCACATCATTTACTCCATACTTTGATCCATCTTCATGCATCCTCACATATTCATAAATTTTATTCTTGCATGCATTTGTACATATTTCTTATGAGTACCATACTTGGATAATTAAATATGCACTTGCTAGCACAATAGTTTTGGTGCCCAAACCCATTTTCATGACACTGGATTATTGAAATTTTTTGAGTGCTTCACCCATTTAAAGTTATTTCAATCAACCACCATCCAAAGTTGAAAAATTCCAAACACATTTTAAGACTTCCCTTGGTTGAATTTAACTTATTCATGGATTAAAGTACACCTTTTACACACTAGGGAAATTTTGATAATAGGATTGGAAACATTGTATGCATACTGGTCACCTAGAAAAAGTCACCTTGCTCATCCTATCATTTGTATGTTCTAAATCAAACCTGAGGATCGAAAAAAATATAAGCTCACTAGAATAATACTACGGGTATAAAATAGAAGTTAACACCCAAAAAGAGCACTACCAAATATTACAAAAAAATCAAACAAAAAAGCAAAAAAAATAGTACCATCAAAAAATCTTGAATCCTTGAGGTCCTCAGGTCTATATTAAAAATCATGGTACACATCTCCATCAGAGCTATAGATTCTTGACTGGAAATGGAGTATGCCTTACAAGTGATGACATGTTTGTCACATTAGTGACCTTCTTTTGTACAAACCATTGCATGCTTGTGGATGAGATAGCTTACAGGCTAATTTAACATGCAGTTAAAAACCATCCTTTTCCAAAATGGTCAAATGAACATCACTTCACACACACTAATCCATTCTTGAGGTGTTTTTTACCAAGAAGGCCAAGATTTATCAAAGAAATTTTTCTCAGTTATTCAATGGGTTTGATTACTTAAAACTACAATGTTCGAATCTCTTCAACATCTTCATATCTGATTTCTTAGAAAAAATGAAACAGATTACACTATCTAATTTTGCAAAAATGCAAGTGCTCTCTTCAAACATTACTTTCAATAATTCACACTTTCATGTAGTACATACTCATCACAAATTATTTTTTATTTTACATTCATTTACTTTTTAGATATTCCATGCATATACACATCTATCATATTCTCCACATGTATAAATAAACACACCTATGCTCTACCACAATTGCACCATTCATACTCATACATAATTCAAAGTAGAAATAAATATACACATAAATGCAATCTCATAAAAATGCCACAAAATGTCATGTATATATCTTAAAAAAGCCATCAAGCTATAATAAAGTGTGTGCCCTTATGGTCACATTGTCACATATTCATATCATGTATATATTTATCAAAAATTCCATATGGCTACAATAAAGTGTTTACCCTTGTGGATACGTCACCATAAAAAAATATCATCATCTATACATATATAAAAATATAAAACCATGGGTAGTCCTCCCATCACCACCCTCGTAGCTCCATCATGTGTTTTACCTAGTGAAATTCTCTCCACTCCCCTCATATATTGTCCCTCACTCCATTTCCCTAGCACTAATTATGTATCACCCCTCTCCTATACTGCTAGTGCCTCAATCAACATCGTTGGTGCCACTCCCATTGCATGTGATGCTATGAGTGCTACTATTTGTTAGCTTCTCCTTGATATCGAAGGTGTACTCCACTAGATCTATTGTTATGGAGTCTGTAACAATGCCACTAACCCTAAATATGTAGGAATACATAACCCATAAATCATTAGCTCACCCTCACATTGATCCCTCTTCATAGCATCCATCATATTGGCTACTATCAATCTCATGTTTGCTTGTTGTAAATGCTCCACCTCGATCCATAGACAACCTACCTCTACTTGTGCTTACTCTAATAATGGCACTGTCACCCTCAAACCCTTGATCTCTATAGTCATCTACCCCCTATTAGCCTCCATATCATGCACTCACTCCTCTAGCTCCATGATCCTCATTATATGACTGACCTTCATGACCTCTATATCTACCCTCACCTCATATAGCAACTGTTGTAATCTCTTGGCTAACTCAATCATCTCATCTTGCTCTACTCTTGTAGCATCTCACTCACCAATGAGTGTATCTCGCTCACTCCTCAATGCATCCATCTCTCTATAGAGTTGAATCACCTCACATCTCACTGCATCCCTCTTCACTATCATGGTATCTCACTCACCCATAAGCGCATCCCTCTCCTCGATCACCTACTCTAATATCATCCTCACCTCATCTTGCTCCCCTAGGGTGATTGTTAGCTCTACCTCCACCTCGTGCTTCTCCTCCTCTATCACTAAGTGATCCATCATTAAATACAACTCTATGTCTAGTAGCTTATCTTTAATCTTCTTCACCTCCACTCATAGTCGTCATACCCCATCCTATGTTGCTATCATATTTCATAGCCCTATCACAAAATCAAAATTTTATGGCTTTACCACTGTATCCCTACCAACATCACCCTCCTCCATCATGGGTAACTCATCTAAATCGATTTTTCCCTCATCATTTGATAAATTATCATCAACATCCATCATTGGTACATCCTCCATAATCATTGTACCCTTTATCATTGTATCGCTCCAAATTTTTCACACCCTTACCTTCAGGTTATAGGATCCGTGCCCAGAAGGGGGATGTGAAAAGGATGTCGCAGTACCTCCGATTGAGAGGACTTGCGAAGGTCCCGCCTCTCAAGGGAGGTGTATATTGGTGATTTTTCGACGGATGGTGGGTTCACCAGGAAACATTCAATGGCAGTTTCCATGCCTAGGTTGGGAATGTGTTTTATGTGTTCGTTTTAGCCTTAAACATTCAAAATCCTAGGTTTGGCCAAATGAATCTAAATTAATCTATATGAAAATGCAGATTTAATGAATACAAAAAAGCAGAATAGGACAAAAAAATAGAGAAATTACAGAATTTTAAAGAAAAATACCTGATCCGGATGTCTGATGGAGATTCTGATGTTTGGAGCAGTCAGGATCATCTGGAATTCGACAGAATCGTCTGAGATCAGACAAGATCATCTGAGATCTGACGAATTCGTCAGAGACCTGCAAACAGAAAAACAGATGCAAAATACAGAGAATGCAACTATGATAACAGAGGGAAACAACACAAAATAACAATATGAATACTAAACAATAGTTATGAATAGAAATTCAAACAAATTATGATATTCTAATGACAAATTATGATCTTATCATGCAACTTAAGCTATATGGGTGAACTCCAAATGCAAAATAGTAAGAAATAAGGATAAAACTAACTAAAATGCAGAATAAAACAGCAAAAGGTATAAGAGAAAACGCAAACTCTAGGCACTGATTGCCCCTAATGCAGATTGTAGTCGAAATCGTCTGGAAGCAATGAAATCATCTCGAATTGTGACAGGATCGTCCGAGATTTGAACGAGATCGTCTGCGATGATCTGAGCTTGCTCCGGCTGAAAATCAATGAAGTCCCTGCAAGAAAACTTCAAAATAACAAATGCAAAATGATGCTCTAGGTATTCTAATGCTCGCAAAATCAAGTTACAAGGGAATTCAGCAAGGGGGTGCTAAGGGGATAGCTTAGGATTAAATAGGCTTAGGGGAGTGGTTAGGAGGTTGGAGATCATCCCTATTTGGGAGATCTCCAATGGGGGAGGGTCCCTAATGGCGCAGACACGCTTCTGCCCGGATTAGAGACCCGTTGGAACAGAAGCTAATTGTGCAAAATCAGTTTTGCGACAAGATCGTCCGGACGTCCTTGCCCAGACAAAATTGTCAGATCTAGGGCGATATCATCTGATCGGAGACGATATCGTCAAACGGTCAAAACAACCTCTAAAAATGGCACGAAAAAGGGGGAAACGGATTACCCGACGGTTAACGAGGCGGTTTGGGAGGTTAAAATTTTGAATTTAAATTATTTACTAGGATGAATGTAATTATTACAATTTCATTGCGCCAATTTTAGGGTGCTACATTTTGCCCCCTCTTTAGCGAATTTTTCGAAGAAAATGCGTTAAAGATGAGTTCTTCTCGATCTACGAGAAAGCAAAAATTATTCCCATTTTTAGGCGACGATTCTTGGTCGAATCGTACGACGACTTACTATGGTGCCCCCTCCGTGTTTTTACCCAAATCGAACGTTTGAGGTAAAAACGCGAAAAAGCAAAATTATTTTTGAATTATTTTTGAATAAAATTAAGAAAAATAGGGTAAAACCCTAATTCATTTTTACTGTTCATTTTACTGGTTTTAGAGCTCTGGAAGCAAAAATGGTGGAGACGACGCACAGAGCAACAGAGGTCCGATGCGGTCTACGGGTAAGAGTCTAGACTTAACTTAGAATGCTTTAATTTGATTTTATATGCTTTTTAGATGAATTTTAGATGAATTTTGAGCATCGCGGCCATTTTTGGGCCGTCAACGTCGTCGGGACGAAATCATCTCAATTTCGCCAATTTCGTCTAAGGGCGAAATCGACGAAAGGGGGACGATTTCGTCAAATTAGGGACGATTTCGGCCTACGAAATCAGAAACGATTATGCTCAAATTTGGGACGATATCGTCCAATAGTGGACGATATCATCAATTACATAAAATTGAACTTTAACTTGCATTATTAATTACTTGAATTGTTATTAATGATTTTTTGTTGTTTTGTTGTTTATGTTGCAGAGAGGTTTGCTAAAAAGCAGGGAATGGAAGTATGGAGGTTTGAGAGATGACTTGGCCGCTCTTACACAGGCAGAGCGGGATCAGCTGGCACAGGTCGGCTTACAGCATGTGGCAGAGATGCCACAAGTGTCTACAGATATGGGGCTACTGACAGCCCTAGCAGAGAGATGGTATCCGGGTTCTTCCTATTTTTGGCTACCGACAGGGGAGATGACTCCCACATTGGAGGATGTATGGAGGATTCTAAGAATCCCCATACAAGGACGGTTGATCACTCCTACGGCCAATCAGGGCCATGCTATGGGATGGTTGTGTGGTGACCCGAGCTTCGCCCTGGAGAAGGGCGGAGTTAACATCGAGGCACTACGTCAGATGCCTGGGGCATCGAGACTCACATGGGTTCTAGCTGGAGTGGTTGGTGGACTTCTGCTGTGCCACCAGAGTGGGTGCAGGGTGCCATGGATGCTCGTAGATGTGATCTACGATATGCGAGACCATGGCTATAGGTTCTCTTGGGGTAGTTTTGTACTATGTCGGTTGTACAGGATCCTGCATGGGGTCGTGTACAAGGGCGGCCGATGTCTGGTGATGACATCGCTCCTACAGGTTTGGTGCTAGGAGCACATTGCAGTGCAGAGGCCGGTAGGGCTTCCTCTGACAGGGATTGATGGGGAGAGGCCCCGAGTTTTCTACTGGTGGCTCCAGAGAGGGTCACAATGGCGGATCGACCTTTCGATGTCCCAAAGACTGCTAGATGACCTAGTCCCAGACCAGATCACCTGGAGGCCATGGCGAGGGCACCCAGGGTGGGCCGAGGATGGACATGAGCTAGCTCGCATCAGGCGAGTCTGTTGGCTTCGGATGGAGAGGGGAGAGGTGGAGCTCCATCGCTACGACCGAGTTTTGAGGTAGTTCGGTCTACAGTAGGGGATCCCATCTCTCAAGGATTATGAGTTTTCCTGGACTGTCCGAGATAACACCATAGTTAGCGAGGCTCCAGACATGCAGCGCTTCTAGAGCCAAGACTCGAACGATGCCCCCATTCAACCAGTGGATGGGGACAACGCAGGAGTAGCCGATGGCTACGATGCCTAGTATGCAGGCATCCGCCCTCCTCGGATGATGAGGGCTCAGGGTCCGATACATGCAGTTGTGCGTCGGATAGGGAGGTGGCACCAGGCAGCTATGGAGGTGGCCCAGGGTCACAACGGGAGAGAGTAGAGGAGGCCATAGGCACAGGAGAGGCCACGGCAGAGGGAGAGGAGGGAGGCGAGACCCCCTTCTCCACAGAGAGAGAGGCCACCATCGCCCGACAAGGGCAAGGGTGTCGACACAGGGGAGAGTAGCGAGACAGCTACTCTCCGAATGGAGATGATCCGTCTCCAGGCATAGGTGCAGACATTACAGGAGGAGGCTGCACGACACCGAGCTGAGGTGACACAGCTCTGAGATGAGATTGCATGCCTCAGGGCACGAGGCGGAGGGGCGAGCACTGGGGAGCTGACACGGGCTATTGCCCAAATTACTTTCTACCAGACTTTGTACTATCAATTGGTGCCAGAGGAGGATAGACTACCCCTGCCAGCTAACATCGCAGAGCCGATCAGGATTGGGTCGTCTAGGACTTCGTCTCGATCGAGGACTAGGACTCACAGTACTACACAGACTATGATGGGGCCACCTCGTCCACCTCAGGGTGGGGGAGGAGATGAGGCTGAGAGCTCGAGGGGCTCTCGAGGCTAGAGCATTGCATGACATTGTACAGATTGATATATAGAGCATTTATTATTATTTTTTTGTTGATAGAGGATTGAGTATGCCGAGGTCCAGATTGTGGCATACCAATCTAATGTTGATATGATGTATATATATACTGTTGATATATATATGAGATGAGATATTTTTGATCATATGACTTGTGTTATGAATTTTTATGATGCTTTTATGTTTGATTGATTAATTTGATGATTCATGTAATTACTGTCGTTGGAAGTATTATAATTTTGAATGTCATGCTTGTAAAATTTAAATGAAATAATCTGATGTAACAAATTGGTTGTTTGTGATGTAATGTGATAAAATAATAAAAAGAGACTTCTAACAATAATTTCAAAGGACATTGTCACTATTATAGACCATTTCATGGAGTCGTTGCTCACTCGGTCGTCAAGCTAATCCCAGTATAGAAATATTGTTAAAAGTAAAAGAGTGCTTAAGAGACTGTCTTAAGACTTTGGTGCAATGGTGCAAATGATGATGATGATGGTTTGTTTTTTAGATTTTCATGAAAATAGTATGCATGAAATAATGTTAAAATGATTTTTGCTAGGCATAAATTCCTAAGTGTGATAAATTTTTTGGATAATTCCTTAGGAATTATACCATCATTGCAAAATTGAAGGTTGACATAATGACATGAAATAATGAAAATGTGCATTCTTTTGAAAAGCAAAATTTGTGTAATAAAATGATTTAAGTCATATGTTTTTCATGATTTTTAAATAAATGGGGAATAAAAATTGTTACGATGGTTTGCGCTAGGCATAGAATATGTAGGTATAGACTTATACCATCATCGCGAAAATCCAAAGAAAAGATAGTTTTATTGCATGGTTGATTTTTGATAAACAGAAAATATGAAAATGAGGACTTGCGCTAGGCATAAAATTCCACTTTTGGTTTTGGAACTATACCATCGTCACGAAAGTCAACCAGATATATATGTTTTGCTTGTATAGTTTTGAAAGGAATTTTGATTTTTCTGTTATATAGTTGTCTTTATGCTAAACAACTGTACTTGAAATAAGAAAATGAATTATTCCAAACAAGTTTGCAAAAAATATTTCAAAGTATTTTGAAGACAAAAGTTAGATTTATAAGGAATCCCATGTGCATATGTGAATTCATTGCCAATCTTGATTTATCATAATGATACACAAAATCTCTCAAATACAAATGTGTGTGCAATTGCATTGTGCATTTACCAGTTTTGAGCAAGATACTATGATACAAGTGATTTGAAGAAACCAAATAAGTGTTCATTAACCATGATGTAGATGCATATAACCATACTAGACTACTATGTAGGTCGGATTATCAAGAGCTAGCTAATCCATAAGCAGACATAGGTCTGTACAAAAGAAGGTCGCTAATGTGATAGACATATCGCCACGCTAGGAGTTACCCAAGGCCAAGCGGGTTGGGCACAAACCACCTGTTATGGGGCTTACCTCACAGTTTTTGAATAATTGAGAATTCCAGGGATTCAAGCTCATCAACCCTTCTTTTCTTTTCAAAGGGTAGGGAAAGGGATTTTATTGCTTTTGCCTTTGCTTTTCTTTTTTTTTTTTTTTTTGCTTTTCTTTTTGTATTTTTGCTTTGATTTTTGAGATAATGCTTGAAATATTGCTGTAATGATATAAAATAACATTTTTTTTTTGCTTTTTCTCTTTTTCTTGAACTTTGCTTTTTCTTTTTGTTCTATGCTAGGGATACTTGCTCGGATTAGTCTGTAGAGCAAGGGATTTTTATTCTGGGTAGGGGTGAGCTTGTCCTTTTGCCAATTCTCAAAGATTCTAGACCATGTGCATGATAGGATAGCAGGGGAAACTTTTCGCTCAAGAAACCACTTCTACTATGTAGCAAAACATGGAAATTACAAATATAATCATTTTATTGTGAAAAGATGTGCTTGGTTTAAGTAAATAACAAGATCAATTCTCTATGCTCAAACTTTATTTAATTGAATTTTGTGGACTTTGATATAAGAGAGATTAGTAATCATGCCAGATAAAATCAAGATATTTATTTTTGTTTATTTTTTTGAGTGTGCAAGTGAGAGATTCCAAATAAATGCTAATTTATCCAAAATAATTTGAAACATATAACTGCAATAATTGTAAGAAAATATATATAAATACTTTTGGAGAAGTTTTGAGAATGTTGACTCTCTCTTTCTTCTTTATTTTGTTTTGGTTTCGAAAGAGTCAAGAATATTGTTGTTCTTATATTTTTATCATTTTTATTTTTATTTTTGAACAAAAAAATTAACAAGTGCCATAAATAAATGCAACAAATAGTTTTGAAGATTTTGATGATTATGAATGTTTTTGGTGTTTTTGAATTTATAAATTGAAAGAAATACAAGATAGTGATTTTGAACAAATATATACATGGATGAAATGACCAAATTTATACATAGTAACGTTTAAGATGCAAAATATTCATGGGTTCTTTAAGTTCTTTACCATCTAAGGTAGATAATTTGTATGCTCTTGATTCAAATTTAGCGAGTAATAATGTATGGTCCAAGCCGGTTGGGCTCAAACTTACCTTTAAGGTCCTTAGTTGCATTTGTATTTTTTTATTTTCTTTTAAAACAAGGTCGTCGATCTCAAAGGATCGATGACGAACTTTTTTAGCATATGATCTTTTAAGCTTGTTTTGGTAGGCACGGAGATGTTCCAAAGCATTGATGCATTTTTCATCTAGGAGTTCCAGCTGACTGAGTCTGCCAGCACGATATTCATCTCCTACTTCGGTATCTTGAAGTAGCAGAGCCAAAGAAGGAACTTCTAATTCAAAGGGAAAAATGACTTCAGCACCATAGACCAAAACAAATGGTGAAGTTCCCGTGGGGGTTCGAACACTAGTTCGATAAGCCCACAAGGCTGGATATAACTGAATATGCCAGTCACGACTAGTTTTATTGACCAATATTTTGAGGATTTTGATTAAGGTTTTGTTAGATGCTTCTGCTTGACCATTACCCTGAGGATAATAGGGAGTGGACCAGCGATGTTGAATCTTATATTTTTGGCATAATTTTTTAACATCTTTATTTTTGAAACAAGTTCCATTATCAGAGATGAGATTTGCAGGAATTCCGAACCTACAAATGATTTGATTAAAAATGAATTTAGAGACTTGTGTGCCAATGCAAGAAGCTAAAGGCATAGCTTCAACCCACTTCGTGAAATACTCAGTGGCGGTTATGATGAATTTGTGTCCATCAGATGACACAGGATTGATTTTGCCAATAATATCTAAGCCCCATTTTGAAAAGGGCCAAGGAGAGGAAATAGCCTGTAGCTCTTGTGCAGGCGCATGGACAAGGTCAGCATGTTTTTGGCACTTGTCGCAATGGCGCACATAATCATGTGCATCCTTTTCCATGGTAGGCCAAAAGTATCCTATCCGAAGGAGCTTTTTAGCAATGACACTACCACTGAAGTGTCCTCCACAAGATCCATCGTGGGCTTCACTCAAGGCTGATTTGGACTCTTCTAAGTTCAAACATCTTAATAGGATACCTTCAAAAGATCTCCTATATAAAGTATTGCCAATTATTACAAATCGACTTGCTCGTCTACGTAATAACCGACATTGGTTTCTATTAGAATTGGCAGGGAAAGTCCCATTTTGGAGAAAATCAAATATGTCCGTATACCAAGGTTTCGAAGTAGTTTCATTGATTAGAAACACATCCAAAGGCTCTAAGCATGACTTATTTGAAGTGGGTTCCTGGAGTCGATGAATAATGATAGTGGCATATTCGTCATCTAACTCCAAGGGCAGGAGAGATGCAGCTGCGGCCATAGCATCAGCTGCACGGTTGCAAGTTCTAGGAATAGCTTCCAAGGTAACTTGATCAAATAGGGACATTAATTGTAAAACATAGGCCTTATATGGGCATAGTTTATCATCTCTGGTCTGATAAACTTCATTAATTTGGTTTATAACCAGTTGAGAATCACCAAAAACTAACAGATGTTTAATTTTTAGCGCTAAGGCAGCTCGTAATCCAAGGATTAGAGCTTCATACTCAGCAGTATTGTTGGTGCAAGCAAATGTCAATTTGAAGGATAGAGGAATAAGATGTTTTTGTGGGGATATTAAAATAATACCCGCACCGACCCCACTCATGCATCGGGCTCCATCAAAGTATAAGGACCATTGTTCAATATGGTCTGCCTCTAATTGAAGGCATTCATCTAGAAACTCGATGATGAGGGGATGGGTAGACTCTAAGGGTGCAGCAGCTAATTGATCTGCTATGATTTGACCCTTAACAGACTTCTGTCCTATGAATGTGAGATCAAACTCGCTTAGAGCAAGAACCCACTTGGTTGTGCGACCCGATAAATAAGGTCGACTCATGAGATATCTTAAGGGATCGTATTTGGCAATGACATAAGTTTTTTGACTAAGCATATAATGTCGTAATTTTTGCGTAGCAAACATGACTGCTAGACATAGTTTTTCTAATGTTGTGTAGCGGGTTTCATAATTGATGAAGGTTCGGCTAATGTAATAATTAGCACGTTCTCTCTTTTCATCATCAAGCTGAGCTAACATAGCTCCTAAGGCAGAATCTAAAGCTAAAATATATAGGAGGAATGGGCGATCAGGTTTAGGTGGTGAAAGCATAGGTGGATTAAGGAGGTATTGCTTGAGAAGTTCAAAAGCTTCTCTACATTCGTCGTCCCAATTAAAAGGGACATCCTTCTTAAGGAGTTTAAGAAAGGGACCGGTTTTGTCCGCCGACTTATCGATGAAGCGATGGATGGCTTGAAGCTTACCTTGTAAACTTCGTAATTCAGATATATTAGTAGGTGCGGGCATATCAGTGATGGCCACAATCTTGAGAGGGTCGATTTCGATACCACGTAAAGAAACTAAAACCCCTAATAGTTTATCGGACTTAACTCCGAATATGCATTTTGTTGGATTTAATCGAATAAGATATTCTCGTAATCGATTAAAAACTTTTCTCAAATCATCTAAATGATTATCTTCCAAAATAGAGCGAGCTATAATATCATCTACATAATCATGTAGGATATCATGCATCATATCATGAAAAATATAGGTCATAGCTCGTTGATAGGTTGCACCTGCGTTCTTTAAGCCAAATGGCATCACTTTCCAACAAAAAGTACCCCAGGGGGTAATAAAGGCTATTTTAGCCTGATCTTCAGGAGCTATCCTGATCTGATTATAACTAGAGAATCCATCCATTAAGGACATCATCCCACTCTCGGCAATAAATTCAATTATTTGATCCATGTTTGGAAGAGGAAAGTCATCTTTAGGGCATGCAACGTTAATATCTCTAAAATCTGTGCAAACCCTAACTTTGGTAGCTTCTTTCTTGGTGACTTGGAACTACATTTGAGATCCATTCAGCATAATCAATAGCTTGTATAAAGACAACATTCAGGAGTTTTTCTAACTCCCCTTTGACTAGCAAGAGCCACTTTGGGATGCATTTTTCTAAGTTTTTGTTTAACAGGTTTAGCATCCGGATGGACCACTAGATGATGCATGACTACGGAAGGGTCTAGACCTGGCATATCTTCGTATGTCCAAGCGAAGACATCTTCATACTCTTTAAGGAATGCAATGTATTGTTCTTGTTTTTCTTGACTCAATTCTGATCCAATATTGATTATGTGAGGATTATCCTCAGTTCCAATGTTAATTTTAATGACATTTTCTACCTCCATGTGTAGATCTCTTTCAAAATTAGGTGGGGCGGGTGAAACGCCCAATTCTTGTAATTCTTGTAAGGTTAATTTGGATAATTCATCTTGAGGATTAGTGGCCTCAAGTTGGGCTATAGTTGGTATAGAACCATCAAAATAAAATCCATTGTGTAACATCTCTTCAACGAGACGTCGTGGAAGATATCTCCTTCCAACTCTTCATCGGTGTCAACAATCATTTCAGGGTAAGCTATGGATAGCATGTTACATGTAAATGACTAATTTTTAAGAGGTAAATCATCACACCTATCCAAATAATCTTGATAACATATGAGATGATCATCATCTTCAAAAGGAAAGGGTTGACCCTTACTAGGAAATAGGCCCACACCACAACGGGCAGGCCACGGTTCTACCTCAAAAGGTTCTTTCATGCCATTTTGGAAAGGTCCCAAGCCTTTCCCTTTATATCCCATTTTAAGCATCATGGGTTTAGCTTTAATATAATCATTGGTAAAATAACACCGAGCATATCCCTCATGATGAGTTTTAATGTTCCGAGGGATTCTTCCCCAGTCATATCCTTTATAAATGAAGGCACAACTCCCGACTTGGTAAGTGCTTCCCATAGGTTGTGGGAGGCCCAAAGTACGAGGAGATGGCGGTAAGTTATTTAAAAGAATTGAATCTTGCATGAAAGCATTTGTTTTTTCTGATATTAGGATTGTGGATAAATCTGGTAAAAGTTCATCAGAAAGAGCATAAGATGTAGAAGGATTATTCCCTATATCTTTAGATGTGGAAGGGATGATAGATGTGTCTATAGGTTTTGAATTTATAGGGATTGAACATGAAGGATTGGTTGTAGATTTAAGATCTTTTTGAGGTTCTAGAGTGATTTGTTTAGAAGATTGTTGATCTATATAGGAGGATGAAATTAATGGAGGGGAAATAGGTGAGGTTATGGGTGTGTGTTTCACACGTTTAGATGAAAAATAAGAACTAGGATGTGTGGATGACAGAGCGGGGCAAAATTGCACTCCAACGGGTTCTGCCAAAGCACACATATCAAAGGGTCTAGGGTCACCATGGATAGTGACCAACTGATTTTTAAATTCAAACTTAACACATTGGTGTAAAGTCGATGGGACCGCTCGCATCGCATTGATCCAAGGGTGACCCAAAAGTATATTGTACGATGTTGGGCAATGTACAATAAACACGGTTGTTTCTAGGGTTCTAGGACCAACTTGCAAAGGGATGGTAATAACTCCACACGTTTCTTGTGTTTCGTCATTGAAAGCTTTGATAATCATATCGGTTTTCTTCATTTCATCACTTCTAAAGCCAAATCGTTGGTAGAAGTCAAAAGTGCAAATGTTTAGAGATGAGCCATTGTCAATCAAGACTCGTTTGACAGCTACATCCCCAATTAGAGCAATAATATATAAGGGATTGTCCTTATGTAAACTGTGTTGTGGGATATCTTTATCCTAGAAGTCAATACAATCAACCTCTCGAGTGATGATAGTATTGGCCATAGCTTCAGGTTGAATGTTTTGAGGTACCATCATTTGGCTTAATGTAAGCATCAACTCATCCCTATGGGTGGGAGAGGATCTTAATAAATCCAAAAGGGAAATTCTAGCCGTAGTATTGGATAATTGCTCATTAATATTGTAAGGGGGTTTAGGTTGAACATTAGGAGCATGATTCCCTTTATTGGGGTTTTTCAAAACGAATGGAGCCGATCCATCATTCTGATTTGGTTCTTGTTGAGAATTTTGAGCCTATTGTCGGGTAACGACTCCAATGGTACCTACAATGTTATAATGAAGACGTTGAACTGGTCTCGATTGAGCATTTATGGCTTGTTCATTTGGGAGGAATTGATTAGAAGAGGGTCGAGTAGTAACTCTTCTAGGAAATGGTTCTTCTGGAACCATAGCATCTGTGATGGGTTGAATAGGATCTGATTCATTTTCAGAACTATTCGATTGGTTTGAAGTAATGTCTAGTTCACTTTCACTATCTGATTCTATATCACTAGAATCAGAAGTTGGAATATTATGTAAGGGCCTGGTCATAACCAGGGATAAGGTTGTGTCAAATATTTGAGGATCCTGAACAGGTAATTTTCCGCTAATGGTTCCTACATATCGGGTAGGAGGAGGGACATTATGATGTTCGATTTGATTGGCCACTTCTTTACCATGTCTTGGTAAAGGGTGTTGAAATATGTCTAATGTTTGATTAGCATTTTGATTTTGATTTTGGGGAATGGTCTTTTGAGTATTATTAGGAGCGTTTTGTTTAGGTTGGAAGGCTTGCACCTCCATTTCATTATTATCAATCAAATCTTGTATTTTATGTTTCAACCTTTTACAAGCGTTGGTAGAGTGTCTAGGTCCTCTATGGAAATCACAATGTAAGTCGGACTCTGTATCCGGGTATAGTTGGATCAGGTTCCCGGATAGCTGGTAATTGGATCAAACCTCTTTCGAGTAATTGAGGTAAAATAGTTGATAAGGGTTGATTCAATCTAGTAAATTCTCGAGGAGGCTTATCAGGAGGTTTCAATATAAATTTTTCTGTTGTCTTCGTTGCATTGATATTAGCAACATTTCTACTGTCAGTGACTCCATCATCGACAACTTGTTTGTTTTTATATTGATTTTTGGATGTTTTCTCATCATCCTTCTTCCTAAGTTGGCCTCTCCTAATGAGGGCATCTTCTACTCTTCGAGCTAAATCTATAGCTTGATCGAAGGTAGTTAAAGTAGCGGTTGATAGTTCATAAGATATTTGTTCTTGTAAATTATTGATAAAAATGTCCAACATTTCCCTATAAGGTAGCACAAAGTGCAGTTTTCCTATCAATTGCCTCCATCTAGCCAAGAAATCGGCAAAACATTCATCCTTGTCTTGTTTTAAGTTGTATAAATCTTTAATGGTTACATGCCTCTCGATGTAGGCACTAAATTGATGGACAAATGATTCAGTTGTTTCTTCAAAGTTTCTCAAGGAATGAGTGGGCAATTGATAGTACCACTCTAATGCCATTCCACCTAAACTTTTTGGGAACATTTTTAGTAATAGCAAGTCATCATGTGATATATCATGACATGCTATCCTAAACATGCGAAGATGCTCTATGGGATCTTCGGTTCCTTTATATATAGGCAAGATAGGCATGGGAAAATGCTTGGGGTATGGTTGAGCTACAACTATGGGATCCAAAGGTTGACTACATATCTCCCGATAATTGTACGAGGGACGGTAGGGATCTATCTGGTCCATACGTGAAGCTAACTGTTTCACCATGGCTTCCAGATTACTAGTTTGCCCCCCATATTGGTTTGGTAGGGCATTGACATGGGTTTTGTGAGCATATGATGGAGGAACATGAAGATTAGATGCCATGTTACTATTGTGTAAATTATTGGTAGGAAAAGTGTTATGAAGGAATTTTGAAGTTGTATTATGTTGTATTCCAGATTGTTGAAAATTGGTGTTTGGCTTCGTTTTAGGTTTTTGTTTACTTGAAGCATATTGCTCAATAGTTTGGCGAAATAAAGTAGTGAAGGAAGTTTTCTTTTGTGTGGGAATGATTTTAGGTTGAATAACAGGTTCCTTAGGAGGTTGGGTAACCTGTTGTATGTTTTGAACCATAGTGACCATATCTGTATTGGATGGTCCAGCCTTGTCACTTTCTTGATCAATGAAAGACAAGGGATTAGTGCGCATATTATACATATATTCCATGGCTGCTTGAGTGTCACTAATTTGCCCTTTATCAATACGAACTGCCACATTAAGGGCGTCGATGTTATCATTGAGAAATTTTTGAAAATGATCTACGTTGTCAAAGGCAATAGTTCCATCTGGAGCTACTCTAGGGGATGAGGATCCATCCTCTTTAACACTTCCTTCTTGTTCATTATCTTCACCTCGGTCATGTTCTGATTGACCTAGAGTTTCTCCTTCCGGAATTGGATCTCCAGGAAGGACATTTGGGTCTCTAGTTGTATCTTGTAACCAATCTTCTTCTTCTCCTAAAGTTTCTTTACCATTCCTAAGTTTAGGCATGGTGCTTTAATTTTGATTTCAGCAAATATATATATATATATATATATATATATATATATATATATATATATATATATATATATATATATATATATATGCAACAAGCTTAAGAGGTATATATTAATTATATACCTACTACAATATTTAAAATGAAATGTTTTTGGTTTTTGCTATGTTTTTTAGTTTTTTTTTTTTAGTTTTTGTAATAATATTGTAAAGACAACAAATAACACAATAAATGCAAGAAATAGTAAGACTGAAAGTAAATGATCTAGTTTTCTATAAACAATTTATAAATATCATTAATGGGCTCAAGTTCTTCAGGAGTCATGAAGTGTTCTTCTTCAAATTGAAAGTTTTCTTTTAAAAATTTAATGAAAAGAGCTATAGTGATATTATCTGTCTCAGATGCTGGTTGATAAAAGTAAAGCTCGTGGCAATACTCTCGATATAACACAGCTCGAGGAACTCTATTCCATATTTCCCTATCTGTAAGAACAACCTCTTGGTCTTCTACAAGACCTAGGAACTGGTGTACAATGGCTGCGTTCTCGAGGTATTCCTCGAAGGTGAATAATTCTGAAGATACAAGAGCTCTCCTATAAGCTAACCATCTATGGGAGGCTCTCTGAAGTTCATGATAAAAGACTAGTTGATGAGGATCCAGGATTCTATCTAGGACTAGCCTCTTGATTTGTTTAAGTTCTGTTGACCTAGATGAGATGACACTAAGTCTTCTATCAAGTTCGTCCCACAAGAGTTGATTTCTATTTGTTTCAGGCACACTAAGTACAGAATTGACTTCTATGGCTGCCAATTGGTTTTCTACATTTATAGTAACTGCTAATATTTTCTTAGGAGCTACCATCTAATATGCAACTTATCAATTTGAAAGGATTTGAAATGCATCTATGTTTTAGTTGTTTTATTTTTTTTTTTTGTTTTTTGTTTTCAAAAGGTTTACAATGCATTCACGTCGGGTTCACCAAAATGTATCGCTCCAAATTTTTCACACCCTTACCTTCAGGCTATAGGATCCGTGCCCGAAAGGGGGATGTGAAAAGGATGTCGCGGTACCTCGGACTGAGAGGACTTGCGAAGGTCCCGCCTCTCAAGGGAGGTGTATATTGGTGATTTTTCGATGGATGGTGGGTTCACCAGGAAACATTCAATGGCAGTTTCCACGCCTAGGTTGGGAATGTGTTTTATGTGTTCGTTTTAGCCTTAAACATTCAAAATCCTAGGTTTGGCCAAATGAATCTAAATTAATCTATATGAAAATGCAGATTTAATGAATACAAAAAAGCAGAATAGGACAAAAAAATAGAGAAATTACAGAATTTTAAAGAAAAATACCTGATCCGGATGTCTGATGGAGATTCTGATGTTTGGAGCAGTCAGGATCGTCTGGAATTCGACAGAATCATCTGAGATCAGACAAGATCGTCTGAGATCTGACGAATTCGTTAGACGAATTTGTCAAAGACCTGCAAATAGAAAAATAGATGCAAAATACAGAGAATGCAACTATGATAACAGAGGGAAACAACACAAAATAACAATATGAATACTAAACAATAGTTATGAATAGAAATTCAAACAAATTATGATATTCTAATGACAAATTATGATCTTATCATGCAACTTAAGCTATATGGGTGAACTCCAAATGCAAAATAGTAAGAAATAAGGATAAAACTAACTAAAATGCAGAATAAAACAGCAAAAGGTATAAGAGAAAATGCAAACTCTAGGCACTGATTGCCCCCAATGCAGATTGCAGTCGAAATCGTCTGGAAGCAATGAAATCGTCTCGAATTGTGACAGGATCGTCCGAGATTTGAACGAGATCGTCTACGACGATCTGAGCTTGCTTCGGCTAAAAATCAATGAAGTCCCTGCAAGAAAACTTCAAAATAACAAATGCAAAATGATGCTCTAGGTATTCTAATGCTCGCAAAATCAAGTTACAAGGGAATTCAGCCAAGGGGGTGCTAAGGGGATAGCTTAGGATTAAATAGGCTTAGGGGAGTGGTTAGGAGGTTGGAGATCATCCCTATTTGGGAGATCTCCAACAGGGGAGGGTCCCTAACGGCGTAGACACGCTTCTGCCCGGATTAGAGACCCGTTGGAATAGAAGCTAATTGTGCAAAATCAGTTTTGCGACAAGATCATCTGGACGTCCTTGCCCAGACGAAATCGTCAGATCTGGGGCGATATCGTCTGATCGGAGACGATATCGTCAAACGGTCAAAACAACCTCTAAAAATGGCACGAAAAAGGGGGAAACGGATTACCCGACGGTTAACGGGTGGTTTGGGAGGTTAAAATTTTGAATTTAAATTATTTACTAGGATGAATGTAATTATTACAATTTTACTGTGCCAATTTTAGGGTGCTACAATCATCCATTTTACACCCTCCATCAATGGTTCTATACCACTACCACTCACCAATCAGTCTTGATCATCACGATGTAATCTCACCTGCCTTATAAAATGATCCAACTCTACCTCCTCCTCCTAACTGGGCTCAGGTGATCCCTCATCCTAATCCCATCTAGTCACCTAACATCCTCCCACAAGTCTTGGTGATGTTGCCCTCATCCCACCTAGCAGTACCCCACCTGGAAACACTCTTACTTCCTCACCCCATCCATCCACCACCCTGAGCATAGGCTACCATCACTGTCTAGACCATAATATATCATAATCTGGCTTGGTCCCCATGTTGTCTGCGTCAAGAATAACTATCAGCTCATTATGTTTCAAATCTAGTGGTGGCACCACTAGCTCTGTTCTTGGATCCCCTGGTATTCTATAAATCACCATAGGTAAATTTGGTCACCCCTATCATAACCCAAACTATAAAAACACCCGTGAGAATGAAAATACTCTATCTACCATAGGTATTTCCCCACCAACCATCACCTTTATATCAAATGGATTAGCTGCTCTGCATCCTCAACCCACTCATACGCTCCTTACCATGGCCTCCATCCTTAAGCCTCCCAGATGGTCTTTAATGTACATTAGATCACCCTCACACACTCTTTTCACTTTCTTCTCCATATCTACCCAGCATCTCATCATGAAGGATACATCGCATCCATCCAATATATGAGCATCATGCGACAACAATAATGGTCATAATATCATGATGTACTCCCAAGCCCGCACCTGTAGTAGCAGACTAGCACTGATGTCTATCTACTCAGTCCACACTACTCCATGGAGCTCTCTATACACTTGCACTAGTATTTTAGGTGTCCATGCATATACTATCTTGTGCTCCACCATATCGCATACTATCCCCATTATATTCCAAGGGAATATTACCTCTAAATTATTTGGCAATGCATGGCTAGCTATAATCAACATTGCCATCATATGGTGATTAGATAAGAACTTCTCCCAATAATTTGCATAGTCTAAATCACCCTTCACAACCACCCGCTTCTACCTATGCCTAAACACCCTCTTCAAGATGCCATCTTGTGTATCTTTCTTGGTAGTCATCACCGTAATACCCTCTATCAACAACTGATAGATGTGATATATGTCCTCCAAGGTCATTGTCATCTCTCTTATCAAAATATAAAAGGTGTTCCTATTAGGATCCCACCTCTCACACAATATGGATATGTAAGAATGATTCACATGCACCTCATGCATCTCCCATACACCATCAAACCCCATAGCATGTAGCCACTCTCCATCCTCTACGCACCACACATCCTACAACTTTGTCCTAAATTTTCATAGTCAATGTCAAGTGAATATCTTTTTTCCTACATCCAATTTTGAACCACCTATTAGATATCATCCATAAACTTCCAAATCACATTGCAAATAACATCATTTCATATGTTTTAATTTTTTGCATTCACATGTCACATAAATTTCATGTTAAATAAATCTTATTCATCGCATCTCAATTTTTGTGTATTGTAAATAAATCATGTACATTTATCCAACCTTTTGCATGTACAAAATACAAAATAAAAAAAACAAATAAAAACACACTAATTCACATGACCTCGTGTGAACCACCTCATTCACATGACTCCCGTGTGAAACTCCCCATTCACACACCCTCGTACAAACCTCTATTCTTAGGATGTGCACAAACCCATTGGGCCAATCAACATAGTGATCCCATAAATATATAGTTCTAAACTATTTAATGAGCACATACATATGCACATTTTCACACAACCATACATGCAATACAAGGTCAACCATGTCAAGTTAAAATAGTCACCTACTTGTAGATTTGGGTACCCATTTGGATCCATACTATCACTATCCCACCCATTTTTATCTCACATGCATCTAAATAGCAAAAAAAATCACACACTATAATGCATGTTTTACACATTCTCTATTTTGGTGCAGAACCCTAGGGCCAAGAAGGAGGATGTTGTATAAACATGGTACATTAGCATGTATTAGTATGAAACAAAGGCCATAGAGAAAAAATGGATGCTTTTCAACAACTTAATGTTTGAGGCTCCCATCATAGATAATCCTAAACAAGGAACAAGCAAGATATGGAATATTATCAATCTCGTAATGCATAGTCATTTTATCCATATTTATCTTGGTTTTTTTGTGGTCCTTAACCAAACAGATTTTTTAAACATGATGCACTTCAATATGTGCATGGAAGAGATGAATGATGCATTGAAATGTAATACAGATATGCATGCCATGGGGAAAGTTATTCCAACCCCACCACATGAAGAAACCTAGAAGAATGTCATCAAGACGTCGAGTGGATACGTAATCACAATTCTTGTTTGATTTTCCATGTTTGATTCCTAATCGTACCCTTTCAATGCCACTGCTAATCTAGGCTACATGTATCATTTCATGGTAACTATCCTTTTCCATTATATATTTTTATAAATATGTATCACTGGTGAATATATTAATCTTGTTGAAATTATGACAAATGTTGGACCATGAGTACAATGCCATGATGAGACCTCCCAAAGAATATCATCATTTTTTGTACTAAATCATGTTTTCACACAATCCAGTACAAAAGGGGGTAAAATTTAGACACACAAAAGTTGCACATTTCCACTTCTCACATCATCACGGTCAATCAATTTGCAAAACCCATAAAAATTGCATAAATTGGCTCAAAACACTATTTATTTATCAAAATCACTATTCATCAGGCTTAGCCCCCTTGGGCTAGCTAAGCCCCTTCATATGCTTAACTCTAGGTCCCCATGTGACCTCATTCACAACTCAACTAAGGTCGAATTCTCCATCATAATCAAAAAACACTTTATAGGAAAAATGTCAATAGCTTTAGTCAAAATTTGCTTTATGGCTAATAATGTGGTTAATTAGGCTAAACATGCTTAATTTAATACCTCCACCTCACCTAGTCTACTTTGAATATCCTAGCCTTTCCACCTCTCACTCAAATATTTCTTCATATCACACTCCCCTGGGTCATCAATGAGAAATGGAGACTTTTACACCAAAAAGGTAATTTTAAATTAGAAGATATTTCTAAAAAGGTTTCAATAAATACCAAATGGAGACTTTCATCCAGGTCATCATGACTTATATATGGGTGAGGTATTCTCTCACCCAATATCATTTATGAGCTAGGACACCTCTTAGGTGGACACCTCACCACATACACCTCACAAGGGACACCTCATCCCCTCCCCTAACCTTGGTCAAGTCTATAAATGGAAGGCCATTTTCACCATTTTGGATATATCAACTTTAGCTTACATAAACTCTACAAAAATCATTCCAAACACATAGCATCCATCACATTCATATTGCAATAGTATTTTAGTCACTTTCATAACATTCCTTGTGGTCTAGATAGGTTATCATCATCAAAAGATAAAATCTAAAGGTGACCCATCGAATTCATCACGGAGTAATCACATCAAAAAAATCCAAAAAACACATTTTGCAAGTTTAGCCAAAAAAAGATATATTTGCACGCCCCTATGTGAACTTCTCGATTCAGACTAGATTCACACCCCCCGTGCGAACCTCTACTACAACAAAATAGAATCACCTGAATAGGTAAATATGGCTTAGTTTAATGTTTAATGTTTAATGTTTCATGTTATTTTTAACAAATTATTTCATGTTTTAAGTTTATTTAAGTCTTTTTATCTTCATAAACATGGGTTTTGACTGAGGCAGGCCCCCTAACACACTAATAATATTTTGTAGGTCTAAAAGCTACAAAGATGACATCAAACTAGTGGTGGCCCACACGTAAGAAGTCCATATGTACTAAGGAACATCCAAAAGAGAGATATTGCTATCTTTGGAGAACTTCTAATACGGTTTCCTTCGAAAAGACCCCATTGTAACCTTTAGGGAAAGGATTGTAAAGGGAATTTCACTCTGTAACCTTTCCTTTTTATCTTAATATCAAATAAGTGGATCACTATGGTTTTTGAATGAAGGATTGTAGTGTAGATGTCTCTTTTGTTTGGTTTCATTCATTAGCCAAAAATCCATTGAAGGTTAGGTAATAGCCGATCAACTTACAAAATCTCCACTCCCTAGTTATAAAACCTTGATTATTGAGCTCCTAAATGATTCAATATTCATTGTCACTAAATAAGAATAAGATGTCATTCCAGAGGGAGACGTCAATATTATATTTTTCTTTGATGTTTCTAAGTGCAAAAAAGGTCAATGTGCTAGATTCGTGTTTCATACACCCCAGGGGTTGCCTATCCCATTATTATTCAAACTAGACTTCTAATGTATAAACAAAAATACAGAGTAAGAAGCCTTAATATTAGGTCTTTAAGCAACTATAGCTATGGGCATAAAGCATATCAAGATATTTTGTTATTATCAACTTATTGTTAAACAAATAAATGGAGAATACCAATGGAAATAACCTACCATAAAACTTTACCATCTCTCTAAGTTTTATTGGTATGAAATAGATATTTTTCCACGTTCGACTAATAGATTTGCATATGCAATGGCCTCTATTGGATCATTGATTCCAGATGACTCCTTAGGAGAGCTACAACCATTCATTATCATAATAATCTCTAAATCTAAAATTATCCATGTTGAATCTAAGGTTGAAAAGGATGTTTTCTTTATCCATTTGTAGCCATATGAGCCTTGGTCAAACCAAATAATAGCCTTTCTCAATTTTGGAACACTCCCATAAAATATGTCATGGACTGCTAAATGCACTTTCAAGCAAAAGGTAGCACATTTTACCCTCTTGGATGATGTGTTGTATAGATGTGGTTATGATGGAATCATCCTTTTTTATCTCGAGTGTAAAAAGACACAAAGAGCCATAGTTGAAGCTCATGATGGTACTTGTAGTGGCCATTTTAGTGGAATAATCACTGCAAAGTGTATTTTATGCATGGGTTACAATTGGTCCACCATGGAATGTGATTTTTGCACATATGTCAAACATTGTAAGCAATGTTAAGAGCATGCTAATTTAACTCATGTGTCATCACAAGCATTATTATAGCCTATCAAAGCCTTTGGTCCTTTTCACAATGGGGTATTGATTTAATTGGAAAAATCTCACCTTCTTCCTCGGGATAACATACATTCATCATCATAGACACTGAATACTTCACAAAGTGGATTGAGGTAATTCCTCTAACTAGTATGATAGGGCCAAGAATTATGGAGTTTATACTTGAAAATATCATCTGTTGTTTTGGTATTCCCTCCAAATTCATCTCTAACAATGGAAAATCTTTCAAGAACAAGGATGTTCAAGCACTTTGTGAGAAATATAATATCCAATACAGTTTCTCGACTCCTTATTACCAACAAGCAAATGGATAAGTTGAGGCTACCAATAAGACCTTAATTGTGATTCTCAAGAAAATTGTTAAATAAAATTATAGATATTGGCATACACAAATTTCCTTGGCATTATGGTCTTATCGAACAAGCATCCACATGCCTACTGGGGCAACACCATTTTCATTGGTCTATGGAGCCAAAGAAATCATGCATCTTGATCTTGAGATCCCCTCCTTATGAATGCTATTGAAGGAATTCATAGATTATGATACCGCTAGACAAGCATGTATTGACAAACTCACACTTCTTGATGAGAGGCGAGTCAATGTTTTAGAGTATTTATGAATTTATCAAGACTACCTAAAGTGTACTTACAACACCAAAGTTCATCTATGTGAATTCCAAGTAGGAGATATTATTCTTAAAGATAATCAACAAAATACCAATGCTTTACCGCATCTTTGTGATAAATTCATGGCTAATTGGTTAGGTCCATACATTTTTACTCAAAAAGTGGGTAAAGAAACTTATAGGCTTTCCAATCTAGAGGGAGTTGAAGAGATTGAACCACTTAATGTTATACACTTGAGAGCATTATATGCATAATGTGATATATATATATATATATATATATATATATATATATGTATATATACATGGCTATTATACAAAAATAGCTTGCATTCATACATTTCATTTCACATATTGTATTCCATACATTGCATTCAAAACCACATTTCATATTAGGGATCATTTATTCAGTTTTAGATAACAATTGGTCCAATAAATTCACGTTGCCTTAATCATGGGCACCTTCAAATCATCATCCATTTCATTGCACCATGTCATTGAGTCAAAATTGTCATTTGCAACCACATGTCCATAATTCCTAGGTGTTTTCGATCACTTAGTCACTCCTAGTATTTCTAGCAACCTCCAAATACATTTTGAGTTTTCTTTAGGACCAAGACACATTTTCACAAAAAAATCTTGAGTTCTATGAATTGACTCTAAAATATTCTTGAACCAAACACAATTTCACATCTTAAAAACATCTTTTTTCATAGAGGGATAACACCATACTTGGGTGTACCTCAAAGTTAAAAGTGTAATCCTTGCTTATCCCATCATGCAACATAGTCCACAAAAATAGTGGTTATCACCACTATCACAAATTTCAAAATAAAAGAAAGAGTAGGGTAAAACCCCTAAAAACTCTAAATATTTTACATCATGCACCACTGATTTTCAAGTTATAAGGATAGTACTACATTTCCATTTAGATAGTTCAGTAGTCATACCCAAAACTTAGAGATCAAATTCTTGGACTATGAAGCTAATATCCATCAGGACTATAGATGCATGACTGGTAGTGGAGTACACTCGTGTGGTGACACATCTCTTTTAAAGATACCTCTGACCACACATAAGGACAAGCTAGCTTCTTGGTCTTCTCCATAATATATTTCACTCAATTTACTCAAGATGAGTTAATGAACTCACTTGCACACACATTGGTTCTTGATTGCCTCAAGTAATTACCATGCTCATTTTTGGTAAATGAATTCACTGCACACACATTTGGTCTTAGAGGAATTAAGCAGTATTCAGTGAGTTTGTTTGATATCACTAGTATTTCTAAGTCTCTGTAAAATAATCAATTTTCCATATCAACATCCATATCTTCTTCCATATCAACATCCATATCTTCTTCCATGTCAACATCCATGTCTTCTTCCATCCATAACATTACATGAGTTTTCCATTTTCACATACCACCAGTTTGGTGCCCCTGATTAAAAAACAATGCTAAAAATATGGCCAAGAAAAATTTAAACTATGAATGATCATCCATATACATTTGCATTCATCCACATTATCACTTGCATTAATCATCCATATACACATGCATCCACACAAAAGCATAATATAAAAGTAAAAGCCATGTATATATATGTATAAATATTGCATGTACAATGAATACCCAAAGGCTATATATAATTGAGCACCAAGGCTCATATACAAAAAGTGCATCTAAGTACTAGCTAATACCTATAAGAGGATCCCTATGATCCTGAAGGATCCCTAGACCTAGAGCTATACCTATACACATTAGGTCTAAAAAACCCAAATATGGATGAGGAGGGTGGATCTAGAAGTCCAATGTCGTGCTCCATCAACCAATCCCCAACAACTAGATATATCCATCCTGAGCATGAAGGTGATGTACATAATATCTTTGTCGATGAATCTTCTCTATAAAATCTACCTAGAGACTTGTGGTCCTATCCTCACCTCCACCTATATTCGGTCATACCTCTAGATCCACCCGCAATCGAGATATCTCCACATCACATCCTAAAACCAAGCTATCTTTGCATCTCGATCCTTTACCATAGCATCTCGATCTACCACAAACTACTCCAACCTCACCTAATTCTCCTCACTTTGACCAAGAGGCCCATCCAAAATATATTTTCTATCCTCCATGCCATCTCCATTATCTCCAATCTCAGGTGCATGCTTAGCAATACCCCTATACTGCCTCCTTTGACTGCTAGATCAAATATGTCATAGATGCATGGGAGCCTCATCAACCTCCTTGATATTTGCCTCATACCCATCCGCATTTCCTCCATCTACTACCAGACTCGATACCCATGGAATTTGTGTAGGAAACCATACATTGTACTCTATAGTAGTCCCCACATTATCCACATCAGGAAGATCAATATCCTCATCATCCTCATAAGTTATCCTCCATGCCTCAACACAAGGTAGACCCATATCATCGCAATTATGCCTATAAAGAAATGGTGCCTTAGTAACTCTCTACATAAATCTAAACTACCACATAATCCATGAGAATTGGATTAGTTCCACCTCACTCCTGTACCTCCCATCTATCCATCTAGCCTACTAAATCCTCCATATCTTCTCCCCATTGCCTATCCATATGGCATCTCACCATGGCCTCCATACCACCTGAGCTAATATCAGTCTAGCCTATAGATCCCTATACCACTAGCTCATCCAAATACAATTAATCAATTGCATCTCCTCTACCAATCACCACCTCATAGCATAGGGCTTCTCCCCATCCCATGCTACAATTGGTAAACCCACTGGCCGAGCCATGCTAAAATGCTTCCAACCCCAAAACTACAAAAGTATACTGCACCTAGTCCCTTATGCCTTTGCCTCCTCACCTCATACAACTCCTAGTACAATTACACCAATAAATAAGAAGCCCATGCATATACTTGAGTTGTAGTGATCATATTGCACACTAGCCCGATAAGGTTCCAAGGAAACCGGTAACCAATACTATTTGGGACCACTATGTTTGCCAACATGAACATCACCAAAGTAGGAAGGGCATCCAAATTCTTGTTAATATACATGGACAATTACGTTATCCCTCCACCCATCACATATACATCCCACCAATCATCTCCAAATATACATGTCATCACATGCCCCTTATCATGTCCAGCCTTGAAACGTAAGCCTCCATTGGTAACTTGAGGATGTGATACACATCTTCAAGTGTCACAGTCATATCTCCAATAGGGAGCTAAAATATCCCCTATATGGACCACATATATTTTTCAAGGTAGAGATATATCCCTCATCCACCCTCACCATATTTATTTGAGCTACCCTAACTAGCCCCACAGCCTCTAGCCACTCCCACTAGTCCTCCTGCACTACCTTCCTCATCCTTGGGATGAGAGTTGAGAATCGATATCGAGGCTCCAAAATCCTCAACTATAGCACAATACATAAAGGCAAAACATTAATCTCTCAAAGGCATTTACCTTCACAAAATGCACATCTACTCCCACTCTTGCATCCACACCCTTCATTGCCATAGCTTCTGCAACACTTCACCCACTCACTCTACTCCACTCCACTCCCTCAGACGTAGCTTCAAAAATTTGCAAATGCAATAATAAACTTGTTTACCCTTCTGTAGACTATTTATAGCTATTTCAAGTGCATTGAAATGCCCATGGTCACTTCCAAGTGCATTAAAATGCATCCCTATGTTTGAAGAACAACAAACTCTAACGGGAATTTACACATGCAGTAGGCACCCACCGACGTTTGCTGTCAAAGTTGACAAAAGATCAAAATAAATCTAAAAAGTTAGCTTACCTTCACAAATTCATTCCAAATTACATCCATACATTAAATTTATCATAATATCATGTTTTGTGAAAACCAAAATTGATTTGGATTCATAATTTTTGCTTGCGACCAAAAGTTACAAAATCATATTACAAGTTACAAAATGCTTCAAAATGGTCCAAATTTTCATAAAAATATCATATTTAATCATTACCATTAACCATATAATCATTGCATTTATTTTTGTGATAATATGAATTGATTTGGATGACTAACTTTTATTTGTGCCCACAAGGCATAAAATTGTCCAAAATTGCTTCAAAATGCTCCAAATCAATGCAAAATTTCACAAAATCACTCAATTCAATAATAAATGCATTTCTCATCATCACATATTCATTTCCACATCATTTTCATTTATCAATCATTGCATTTTTCACATTTTCCAAGTTCACACACAATTTCAAGTGAATCTCGTATCTAGTGGTCTATTGTATCTCCTTGGTGATTGTAGTGATTTGCATCCATGCAATTAGGTAATATGAATAAACCACCATAAGGACACTTGGTCATATTCATAATCAAATATATCATTATTCAAAATAAAAATAATGATTTGGTCCCCCATTTGATGAGTGAGACTATGCCATGACCAATTTTCTCAATAGTTATGAGATAGGCTCTAGCTAGGGTGATTGGTTACAATAATGGGAATTATCCAATAGTCACTAATAGGCCCTCCAAATCTGAATCTTTGTATTTTATTGCATTTTCATAACTTTTCATTTCAATTATGCCAAAAGGTATTTTATTCAACATCGAATTACCCTCAAACTTGAGGCAACCAAAAATTGATTTTGAATTCCCACAATAGGATACATCTTACATGATCATGACATCTACACTTGGCAAAAACCCCTTTCTCTGTTAGGAAAAAAACACACTCAATCATTTGTATTTCACAACAATCCCCTTCCACCATTGGGGAAAAAATGGCATCACATTTTACATCATTCATATCATCTGCATTTACACTCTACATTTGCACTTGCACAATTCCGTTACATTCTTCACCTCACAATTCTATCAATTGGCTCATGAGACTCATTTTTCACTCATTCTCCAATTAAGGGGGTAAGATACACATTCCAAATTATTTTTTCTTCAAAGATCATTTTTGCATCCCAATGTCTTCCAAGATCATTTTTGCATCCCAATGAAAGAAAGATGCATCTTCATCAGGCCAAACTAGGTGTCTCATATTTTTTGTACCACATTGTGTTTCACACAACGTGGTACAAAAAGGGGCATCTATAAACACCAAAATCTAGCCACTTATCCTCCATAAATAACTTCCCACCACACATATCCATTATTTATATATATTTATTTAATATATATTTAAATTATAATATTTTATATATTATATTTATATATATTTAATAAATATATGTATATTTATATGATTTTAATCCCATCCATCCATCATGTTTTAATCTTAGCCATCCATCCACCTTAATCCATGCCACTTACCCCACTTTAATCTTCGACCTTCCTCATGCTCTAATGGAAGATTATAAAGAGGAATCATTTTGATGACTCAACCCCTAAGTTTTTACTAAGTCCTAAGTTGTTGAATTACCTGAGTTTCTTGAGTGCCAATTTCCCTTGAGATATTTTTGGAGTTCAAACCCCATCCTCGCATCCCCTCACTATCGTCTACATCCTTTGCATCCACTGCTGCATACCCCACATGAACTAGATTTGGTTCTACAACTTCCCCTCAGTCATAAAATGCCCTCTAAAGATTCTTGAGCATCCATTAGAGCCTACAGAGCATATCTAGGTGTTTTTGATTAGCACCAAGTGCCCATAGGTATTTCCCATTCTATATTTGTAGCCCTACAATCCTCAAGTGTTGTTAGGGCATCTTCATAATTATTTCCTACATCAGTGATGAATATATAAATAACATTATTCAAAAAGGTAAAATCTCATTGTTCTTATTTCATATTCTCAAATTTATTTACTGCTTTATTTGTGCAATTAGGGTTTAGAGATTTCATTTTCTAAGGGTCTCACACAGTGGATTCCTCATATATATTACTAACTATTGTCATTATTATTGTGTGTAGGTCTAAGAATCATATTCATTGGTATTTTTTGAAGCTCGAGTGGCCCTACATAGGATACCAAAGTCCACTCACCACTCTATTGGAATTAAATCAAGTGAGAAGACACCACCTATTTGGGGTAATCCTAGTACTTTATAATAATTGTATCAACATAATAAGTATTGTAAATACCCTATTTGGGGTAAATTTTATTGTAATACAGGAGATCCACCAGCAATAATAAAAGAGTTCATTTCTTTGTGCAATAATTTATGTTATCTTGCTTATTCATTTATTTCATAGTTTATGTTTGGTGTTGCTTGATTTTTGTATTCACATTCTTTCTTGTCAATATTATCTCTGTCATATTAGCATATTATTGTAGTTCTAGGGAAGGTAATGTGGGTATTACAGGAGGTGCTAGTAATGTTGGCATTAAATATTTTGGTAGTAATTCTAGAAACTTTATTGCAAGAACTAGATCTATGTTTTGTAGATGTGTGATTATGATTGAAGCTTGTGTTTTTTACATAAATTGTAAAATTTCTAGAAAATATGGGATTACGTTTCTATAAAGAAGCTTACCTATTGCAATCATTGTGCTCTCTACAATTATAACAACTTGATAGATCTCACAAAATGTGAGCATATTGGATTTGCGTATTAATATACCTAGATCTAGGTTAAAATCATGCACATAATGGTATGTTGCCTGAGTATTTATTAGTTTGATATCATGTAAAATTATTTTCCAATTTTTACTAAATCTGCTGTTAAAATCCATTATTACCTCTTGAGGATGTATTTGAATAGTGGTAAACTAGATTAACATAGAAAAAGGGTGTATTAGTTCATTAAATTCTTGAACCAATCTATCCCCAAGATAAGCCCATGAGTGAATACTACCATAATGAAGGGTTAAATACCAATATAGTACCTCACATTTGAAAGATAATACCAATAGCCTTATGATGATGTACTCACCTAAAATATTATGGATTACGACTAAGGATACTACATATTGATAATGCCCATAGGTTGTTTTCCTTGTGCCATCATATATTGTCAAGGCTTATCTCTTTCTTTTAAACCTCAATGGAGATATTTCCATGAATAATGTTGGTTCATATAGCTTCTTGGCTATTGCTCTTGTGAGCATAATCTTGTAAGATAAATGGTGACTAGGTCTCTTCTATGGTTATTTCATCTCAATGAAGTTGTTAAGTCATTGGAGAATGATCTACTAGAGTAGAATATTACCATGATTCTACTCAATCAAGGAGGTGATATTTGTGTCCAACCAAGACTACCAAAAACCCTTGCTCTAAAATATTTCTAAGTGGATGAGTTGCACCCTCAAGACCTTGACCAATATTGAAATACCTAGAATGTGTTTCTAAGTCAACCTCTAGAGTAGTCCAATTTCTATAACACTAGATAAACTAAATAAAATGGGTTGTAGACTAGAGTAAGAAATGTGTAATATTAGAAGCTATGACTTAAAACAATCAAGATTTAACTACATCAAGAGATACAATTGTATGGGAGTATCATTCTCTTAATCAGACTAAATTGCCTAATAGACTAGATATCATCAAATATTGTAAAACATTAATCTATTAAGCATAGACATCTAAGCATTCCAAGAATTTATCTAACAATAATCTAACAAGAAATCCAAATAACATAATAACATTTAATAGAATAAAATGTTCATTCAACTTTTAACAAAAATACTTAATGATAAATTCATACATACATATACTCTAATAGTATTTTATAGATACCAAACAACACATCAAATTTCAAAGGGGGGTATAGCCTTTGATCATATAAAATATGCAATTATAAAAGCTAAATAGCCAACCCTTTGAATGAGCTAAATTCAAGTGTATATAGCTTTATATTTGCATTTAGTTATCTTAGCATCATTGCTTTAAATATGGACTACAGGTCTGTCAGCTAGGTTAGTGTAGCATGTGTGCATTCTTTTCCAGATCATTATATTATAATTATACTGGTTCCATGATGTTGATGTGGTTTGTTCTAATTTCATCTAAGAGAGTGGAGGTCTAAGTATCTTCATCTAATACATAGGATCATATAATAAGTTTGTTTAAATTTAGGTTACCTCATGATTGGCCTAACTACAATGATACATGTGTTGATCAAGAAAACTCTTTTTTGTTAAGATTATTTGATAGTAGATTATGACTATTAGGAGTACATTTGGACACTTTGATATATTGTTGGATCCCTCTATTCTCAACTAAAATCAATCTAGTTCTCTATTATGTGGGTGTTGGGTTATTTTTCTTGCATGATAACAAACTCATTATTTATTTGGTGCTTCTCAACACTTAGCTTGAATTTTTGCTTTATCTTTCTAGATGCTAGGTTTTTTAGCTTACCTTGATGACATTAGCATCTCAAAATCCTAGCGCTCCTTGATACTTAGCACTTTTTTTGCAAAGCACTTTACCAAATTTTGGGTTACCTATTCCACTTATCTACCTTTGTGTGTCAAGCTCAATGCCTTAGAATATTTTTTATTTGGATCTATTCTCTACTATGCAAAATTTTTATGTAGCCAATATTTATGTTAGCACCTTTAAAAATTAACCCTCTTTGTTACATAGGGAAAATTGTATTGCATTTGGCAGGCCCTACTATGATATCAGATGCCATATCCTTATCCATACTTAACCAATATTATTTCATAATGTACTAGATGCCAAAATTTTATTAAGCCTTTGCTAACATCAACATTTTAAAATTTTGACCATGCTCTATACTTAGTCAAAACTTGTTTTGGTGCTACAATAAAAACTAGTTTCTTTTGCCTTAGTTGAAACCTTAGCTTTAGCCATATCAACTTTAAAATAATTTTATGCTTGTTGTTGATGTCAGTGTCTCAAAAGTCTAGCAGTTGTTAATACTTAATAAAATTTAGCATTTTTGTATTGCTTTGGCTAGCTAAGCCTTAATTTCCTTCTCTTTTGGTTCAACTATTATTTCACATGATCGAATGAGTCTCTAAAGCTACTTAGTTTAACAAAATGGAAATATATTGATAGTAAAATTACCTCTTTTTGAAGATATAGATGTGGGCTAGTTATTTTACCCATAATACCCTCAGATTTCACCTCAAGAATGGTCCACTCTAGGTTGGTTAAACCAAAAATAGGTACCACAACCTACTAAGCCAACCATAGATACCACAACCCATGCGAAACCAACAATGGGTATCACAAATCCTATATAATCAATAATACCAAGAGAAGTAATAATTCTAGACCCAAAAATAAGCATTTTTACCTAGCCCCTTAATGCCCCACAACAAAATTAGAAACAACAAGATAAGAAACCTCAAATTTATACACAACCTATGGAAAATACAAATAATGGGAGACAAACAACACCTATCTATGTAGAAAAAATAGAAGATAATAAAACACAATGTAATATATTATGATAACATTCAACTTAGATAAGGAAAAACACTTCCTAATATAGTTTCATATATCATAACAAAGCTCTATGAAAATGAGGTTGTACCACAAATACCCACTTTTACTAAGCCTCCTTATTAAGAGGATGAAATTCCTCAAGAAAATCCTTTGATTTCTCATCTAGTACCACATCATGAGAGCCTTAAAGCTAGAGAATAACTTTTTGAAGAACCTGATATTCTAATGGAGCTAAAATATTTAAACATTACAATTCCTTATAACAATATATTAAATATGTGTCTATTTTTAATAAGACTATTTGGGATTTATGCATCAAGAAACCTAGAAGAAAAATAAAATAATACCCTAAAACTATTTATATGAATAGTAAACTAGTAGATTTACTTGTTCAAAAATTAATCCCACCTAAGCATGGTGATCCAAGAAGCCTAGTAGTAATAATATTTATAGGCACTACTAAAATCTTAAATGTAGTGAATGATCTAGGAGCTTCAATCAATGTCATGACTATAGAAACCTTGGATAAATTATGTCTATTAGATATATGTCCAACCTCCACCATTTTACAAATGGTAGATCAATCAATTGCAAAACTAGAGGGTATAGTAGAATATGCTCCAAAAACCATTAACTCAAGGGAATATTCTATTGATTTCATGATTCTAGAGCTTAGAGCCAATGTGAACTATTATCCATTAATCCTTGGTAGGTCGTGGATCACCATAATTACTACATTAATTGAATTCCAATAAGGAGATATGACCATATCAATTGAAGTAGATTAAAAGATAATCTCATTATATCCTTTGACTAAGCCTTTAGTGGATAGTTTTTTGGTCAACTAGGAATTGATAGACAAGATGAATATGGTAACCACAATCACTATAAAAGAGCATTTTGAAGAACTAGACCCATTAGAGGGAGCTCTTTTTAAATATATTGTTTTAATAAACACTTCATTTGAATATAGCTTTGATGATGGTCAAATTACTATTTATCAACTCCTTTAGAAATATGAATGTGAAGAACTATTGGAGCAAAATCTGCCTTTGGTTACATTTGCGCCCAAGACTTTGCCAACATTGAAAGACCAGGTTAGAATAGAGTCTACCTGGTTCAATATCTAGAGGAGGTTGGTTCCTTTCCTTCTTTTAGGAAAAGGGAGAGAGGGAAATGCATAAAGAGAGGGAAATATAGCTATGGCTAGAGGATTAAAATGGTACAGATTAAGCAACAACAAAGCAACTACCACAACCTTTTGCAGAGAAGCATAACAGAACCAAAACATAGAAACTAAAACTCCTGGTGAATGTCTTATTTAAATGCAGCTTATCCATGAAGTTAATTGTAGATCTAACTGAACGTTAATGCAAGAATTCAGAGTAAGAATTAATGTAGAATACATTCAACTTTAGATTTAATTAGCAATAGACAACACATACATACTTGATTTGAAACACCAATGAGCCAAGAACCAGAATGGATGATCTTTATTAAGCTTTCAGAAGTCTGTATACATAGCCTTGTAAATGCCTAAGAGCCGACCATTTGTTTAGGTCACTCATTCTATATATAAGAGTTTTACATAACAAAAAACTAAAAGTTGTTACAACATCATGCCCATAGGCTCATTCTGGTTTAGAAGTTGTTGAGGGAGCATGGAATCCTCAACTGGAAGTGGTTGGAGATCTTCTTGTTACGATGATCTTCCCTAACTTCTTTAGACATCGTGGTCCACTTGGTCCCTCAAAATGTCATGCCATCATGAATTTTCACCTTAGCTTGCTCTTCGACCTTCAAAATGTCATGCTATCATGAATTTTGATCTCAGCTTGCTCCTTGGCCTTCAAAATATTGCATTATCATGACTTTTTGCCTTAGCTCTACTCTCGGCCCTTCAAAATGTCATGCTATCATGACTTTTGATCTCAGCTTGCTCCTTGGCCTTCAATATATCGTTCTATCATGAATTTTCATCTCATCTTGCTCCTTGGCCTTCAAAATATCATGATATCATGACTTTCCATCTTAGCTTACTCCTTGGCCTTCAAAAATGTCATGCTATCATGACTTTTGACCTTAGCTCTGCTCTTTGGCCTTCAAAATGTCATGCTATCATGACTTTTGATCTCAGCTTTCTCCTTGGCCTTCAAAATTATGATATGATTGCTTATTTGCTTAAAGTGACATGAATTTTGGTCTTATCTTACTCTTTGGCCTTCAAAATGTTATGCTATCATGAATTTTGGCCTTAGTTTACTCTTGGCATTCAAAAATATTATGCTATCACAAATTTTTGCCCTCCTTAGCTTGCTCTCCAACTTCCAAAATGTCGTGCTATCATGACTTTCCTCTATACTTAGCAAAATCTCGAGAAGATTATTCCTTATTTCCCTGGATGTGGTCATTTTGACCAACATTCTTGGCGCCTCCTAGGGTAATTCTGTCAGTGGAATGTTAGAACCTAGAGCCTTTATCCATTTGGGAATGGAGTTGAAAAAAGAGAATAATAATAAAAAAGAAGGGAAAGAAGGGGAATGATACCGAGCACAAAAAAATCTCTTGCTTTGGGGTGGTCATTCTTCTGGAGTATCTTCGTCAGATTTTTCTATTTCTTCTTGACCCGGAGGTGCTACGCTGCTTGATGAAGCTTTCTTAGCCTTTCCTTGTTTCTCCTTATCTTGTTTATCCTTTTCTAGAACAACCTCATTGTAGGTGGTACAGGCCTTCTTCCAGGTTTCTTCATCTGTATCTATTTTTTCCCTGAAAGTGATGTACAGATACTCCAATTCTTCAATTTTATCATATGATAAAGCTCTTGACTTTATGTATAGTTCATGCAGACAAGAGTTGATCTAGGTGATATCCTAAGCCATGGAAAATATTTGATCTTCTTGAACTGGTTCCTCCCAACTATCAATTTTTGATTCATCCTCCATGAATTTCTTCCAAGCGGCTTTCAACTCATCTTCTATCAGGAGATTTGAATTTTTATCCTAGAAGCTAGGCATGCCATAATTTTTAGCTATGCTCACATGTTTTACAATTGCCTTAGCCTTTGTTCTTAGCTCTTGCATGATCTTGGCACTTTTTGTCACCAACTTGTACCTCTTGAAGAAATTCCTGGAAATCAACTTGGCCTGGGACCAATTCTTATCATGTGCTCTGTATCCAGCTATTGCTTGCATGCTATTCACTAGGACTTGAATTTTGTTGGCCATTGACACTCTTGCTTCTAAGATATTGATGGATGCTTCAAACTCATCCTCTACCTAGCCCAGTGTATCTTTGATTTTGAGGAGGTATGTTGGTGTGGGCCTAGCCTTTAGGATCATCTTGCTGATGTTTTCAAGCATATTTCTCCTGGTGGTCCTCACTTTTTCTTTGGAAAACCCATTGGTTGTAGCAATTCTATCGGATAACTGCTACTTAAGATCCTCGACCTGCTACTATAGTACCTAAATTTGTTCTTTGGTATTTACTACTTTATCTTCGGCCTTTGCTACTTTCTCTTTGTAGGGAGCCACCTCGTTGAACATCTTGCTCCCATTTTTTGGCTTCATTTTTTAAAGCCTTCTCCATTGTTTTTTGTTGGAGAAAGGCTTCTTCTAGATGCTTTCTTGCCTGCTCGGCCCAGAGGAACTTCTCCTTGTAGTACTCTACATTTAGATAAATGGTCCCCATGTGGGTCTGAGCTTTGCTCCACTCATCATCCATCGGTAGCTGAGTCATATCCTCCATGGTCACCTCAGCTTGGTAGTCTTCCAGAGTCATTTCTTTCTCTAGATTTTGTATGAGTGGAGTCATCTTCATGGTGGAACACTGCATGCTGATGGGATCCAGCACCGATCCTTCTCTAATATGGGCTATATCTATAGAACTTTGGGAGCTTCATGACTTCAACCATGTAGCAGCGTTTAGGGTGGCTTTCTTCAATTTCTTGAATTTAGCAATGGTAGGGTTGCTTGCAGGAGAAGTAGTATGCATGGCTTGGAAGCTTAGTAGGTTGGTGGAGTAAGGGAAAGGAGTGGTGGCTAGAGAAGCTTCCATACTCAATTGTTTGGTGGGGGAACCTGCACGAATAGAGGGGGATGTTGATGGAGTTTGCTGAGTTGGTGGTGAAGTAGGTGGAGTTTGATGAGTAGATGGTGGAGGTTGAAGGGAAGGTGATGGTGATGGACGAGTAGATGGTGGAGGTTGATGGGAAGGTGATGGTGATGGATTACCCTGACCTTCAGAATGGGGAGGGGAAACTTTCTAGGAATGAGAAGAAGGAGGAGTATCGAGATCAATAGGAGATATACCTAAGGCCTTTGGTGGGGTGGTGTCTTCGGTTCCCTGTGACTCCTTAGTGTAGGCTTCTACAATTTGCTTTAGGCTTGAGTCATCGATGCCAGTTGTTGCCTTCATCAGGGTTTGCTCCCCGCTAGGGGTTTCCTTTAGGGGAGGCTCCTCAACTATTTTGACCATCTGTTCATCTATCTTCTATTGCTCAAGAGTTTGCTCTAAACTCTCCCCTGTTCCTTCTTGGTCCCCTGTCTCCTCATGCTCTTCTGATCCTACACGTTCCTCAGACTCCTCATGTTCTTCTGATTCCTCATGTTCTGATTCTTCAGAGGATGTTTCTTTTCTTCTCTTCTTTTGGGCCCCTCCCTTCTCCAACTCTACTTTTCTTTTCCTTGATTTTGTCCTTCTCCTATGCTCAAGCTGAGCACTATCATCAGACTCTGTATCTGATCCAGAAGGAGGAATGAACTCCCGACGTTTCCTTCTTGGGACCTCTGTTTGCGTAGAAGTGACTTCTTTCCCCTTGTATTTTTTGGTGCTACCTTCAATTTGTTTGATGGGAATGCCATTGATTCCTAGGGGAACTTTATCTACTAGAGTTTTGGACCAGTTATCATGATTTGCATCATATCTTGTAGATAATTCTGTGTCCATATTCAGCCCATACCTGGTGAATGTTTGAATGTGGCACCTCATTTGCCACCATGCTAATATTTTAGCATGATCCCATTATTCTCCTTTTTTCTTCATTTTTTTGATGGTTTTGTTCTCGAGCCTATGGGCCAAGTTTGAATCTAGGCTCCAATCTACCAAGTTCTCATAAAAATCATGCCATGGAGGTAGTGGCTACATTTTTTTGACATGCCACTCTAATGGCTGATCTTCACTATTATTTCTACCTTGTTTGTCGATTTTCCTATCGAAGGTATGGAATTGCTTGAAGGGAGCCTTATTCAAGGTGGCTTGCCTCTAAGTGAACTTGTCCTCAGGATCATATTTCCATCTCTATGGTAGTTCTACTAATTTTAGGGCTCTTAGAACTTAAGCAATTTGCTCGTGGTCTCCCTTCTTCGACACTGTTACTCCCTCGTATTGGAAGGGCATGAGGCAAGTATGTGTCCTCTGAGCACCTATACCAAACTTACTATTGATGAATTCTATTTGCCTTATGTATTCTAGGGTGAAAAGTCACTTAGTAACATAGTAAGGCAACAGGAAGGGCTTCTCTGTGAAGCCATAGAGCCTGATGACCACCCCCTATGTCAGAATAAACTAGTCTCCTTCCTCTGCATGGGGGTGCCTCAAAGTTTCATGCATTTTCTTGGGGATTCTTGGCATGTTGCCATACATGAGCTTTATAGTGGGGCCTAGGAATTCCATGTTAAAGTGATAATATGAACCCACTTTCGATAGAAGTGGCATCCATTCGCATGAAGGCAAGAGCTCCCCTTTTGGGTCCTTTTTAGTGGTAGAAATAAAACTTAAATTCTTGGCCTAAAAAAAGAAGAATAGCCATACCAAGTACAAAGAGAACTTGAAAGTGTTTGGGACTCCCTTTTGTATCTTGAAGAGGTCTGAATGTAGCTACTGGGCTAGGTACACCAGCCAATAAAAATATATTGGTACTCTACCCGGGTCCACACGTATCTTGTCCTAGAATTTGGGGTTGGATATGCATTGTGCTACTATGATTTACCACCTGTATACCTAAGTATCATCCTCTAACCCTACCACCATGGCCAACATGGAAAATAGTTCTTTCCTATTAAATATGGATAGGAAAATCAAGAATTTTGGTAGACTTATCGGGGAGAGCTTCTATCAAGTGCTCTTTCAAGAATGCCCTGATGTTTGGGGTATTGATGTAATACTTTGAGGAATTGGTGGGTTCGAACTGAATCGAGGGAACCATAGGTTTTCTACCATAGGTGAAGGTAGCCCTGATTGTGTCGGGGTCAAGTGTGAACATGACCTCCCTTTTAGAATTCCTCACTATCTTGTGCTTGACATCGTAAAACTCTACCATGGCTCTGATTAGCTTGGGGTAGGGATGCACTTGGGGGTAGACGTACCAGTAGAGCAAAGAATGGTAAGGAAATGTGCTCGAGCTTGATGGGGAGACGTTTGTGGCCATCTTGGCAGCAATATCTTTTTGAATTTGCCCTGGGTCCTTCCATGTTATCTTTGCATCTATAATATGACTGTCGAGGTCTACAAAGCTACTTTCCTTTTTGCTTGAGCTTCATTTCTTCTTTGAAGGTGTGATCGATGAAGCAACGGTTGGGGGTGTGGCCATCATGGTTGTATTTCATATCTTGGTAGCTAGAAATAGTGTAGAGCATGCTTATCAAGATGTTGTAGAGTTTTTTGAGTGAGGAGGGAACACAGTGAGCAGGAAGAAGAGATGATGTGGGAGATGAAAAGGGAGATGAGATATTAGCGATATAACTGGCTATGCATGCTCATGCCAAAATGGTATGCAATAACTACCAAGGTGATGTGGAATTATTGTGGTTGGTAGCACATGCCCCAATGTAGATTTTAAATGTTGTCAGGAGTCTCGGTTCATGTGCCAGTATTTAAGGAGCCAACCACCCTATGTTTCTATTTTTGGCTTGGACCAATGATATGCTCTACTATTGTACTAGGCCAATAAATTGGTGCCACTTCTATCTTGGGCTAATCAGTGGGTATAGTGGTACCTTAAAAGTGGTATTTTTTATAATCTCGAGGTAACTACTTTTATTTCCAAAAGTTCTTGATCGATCTGATGTGGCCATGAGCTGGCCACCATGATATTTTCCTTTGGTGAGGTGCTTAGTTTCCCAAAAGTCATAAATAATCATGACAAATTTCCTTGAAGGGGCCATTGTGCACCAAAAAGTCATGCCATCATGACATTTTCCCTTGGTGAGTGCTCAACTGCCCAAAAGTCATGAAATCATGATAAATTTCCTTGAAGGGGCCATTGTGCACAAAAAGTTATGCCATCATGACATTTTCCCTTGGTGAAGCGTTCAGTTGCCCAAAAGTCATGAAATCATGATAAATTTCACTTGGAGGATCTAAAAAAAAAACATATTTACATAGAAATACATACAAGGTAGAGATGAACTATTTATTTGTAGTACAACTTCAGATGGAAGCCATTGATAGGGATGGGTTGAACCTGGCCCTGTTCATCTCTCAGCTGGAAGGAGTTGTGCTGCTTTTCCTCTATTATTTTGAAAGGGCCTTCCCAGAATGCATCAAATTTATCATGGTTTCTAGGTTTAGACTTCTTCTCATTCCATCTCAGGACTAAGTCTCCCACCTTAAATTTCCTCAGGGTGGTCTTTTTATCGAACCATCCCTTTGTGGTAGTTGTATGCTTTTGGTAGTGGTTGTAGGCTTGTTCCTTCTGTTCCTCCAACTGTAGGAGTTGGATCAGCCTATTCTCCATTGGTTCTGCCTCTTTAGTGCCAGTTTGATTGAGCAACTTTAGAGCTGGTATCTCTATGTGTATCGGAAGGACTACTTCTTTGCCATAGACCAGAGAGTAGGGGGATGTTTTTATGGACTTCTTGATGGTAATTCTATCAGCCCAAAGTGCTTGATTTATCAGAGAGTGCCAACTTCTCTTATTATATTTCAAAGTTCACTTCAAAATCTTGAGTAGGTTTTTGTTTGTGGACTCGGCTAGTCCATTCCCCTAGGGATAATAGTTTGAGGATGTCTTCAAGTAGATCCCGTATTTGCATGTAAAATCGATCATCTTGGTGCCTATGAAGGATGAGCCATTATCTGTGACTAATGCATCAGGGATGCCAAATCTTGTGATTAGACTTTCCACAAATTCCATCACCACCTCTTGGTCTGCCTTTTTGGTGGGTATTGCTTCTGACCATTTTGTGAAATAGTCGATAGCTGTGAGGATGTACTTATGTCCAACGGATGAGTTGGGTTCAATTATCCCAATGAAGTCCAACCCCCATTGTTGAAAAGGCTCTTCAACCTGGATGGACTTTAGGGGCAATGAAGCATTCCTATTTCTCCCAACGTATCTCTGGCATTCCTCGTAGTTTCTTGTTATTTTGAAAGTGTCTATAAAAATGGTCAACCAGTAACACCTAGTCCTGATGATTTTTAGGGTGGTGGTCCTTCCTGAGTAGTGTCCTCTGGATAAGCCTCCATGGAATTCTTCCAAGATTTTCTATTTTTACTCTTCTGTTACACATCGAAGCAGTACTCCATCCAAGTTTTTCCTATATAGTCCTTCGGGTAGCAAAGTGTATTTCAAAGCTTGGATTCGGTACCTCCTTCATTGTGAGGCGTTCAAGCCTGTTGGGCATTTCCTAGTTTGAAAATAACTGGTCAACTCATCTGCCCAGTCAAGCCGCTCTAAAGGTTGGTTATCGTCTGATACCACTTCTTGAGTCTAACAAGCTATGTACTCTGATGAAGCTTGCTTTGTGAGTTCCTGGCACAGTGCTCTGCCTCTCACCAACTTGGTCGGGTGTATTTCTACATCGTACTCTTGTATTTTTATCACCCAACCAACTCTTGTATCATCGAGCTCCCCTTGTATGATGAAGCTTCGTACATCGAGGTGAATTGTATAGATGATAACCCTGCTTTATGATAAGAAATACCTAAAATTTTTTAAAGACTTCATTATTGCATAGATCTATTTCTCAATGAAGTTATATTTTTCTTCATGTTCCTGCATAGTCTGACTTAGAAAAGCTATGGGCCTTTCTTCATTGTCAGTTCCTTTCTATGTGAGCACTGCGACGTAGCTTCCTTGTTCACCTATAGCATATAAGATGAAATATCTAGAATAGTCTGGGTTCACTAGGATGGGGGCTTGAGCTATTTGTTCTTTGATCTGCTGGAAGGCTTGTTTCCTTGCATCTATCCATTTGAACACAACATCCTTTTTCAATAATTCTATCATAGGCTTGATGATTTGCACAAAATCAGCTATGAATTTGCGCACAAAGTTGATCTAGTCAAAGAATGACTGCAAGCCCTTCTTGTTAGGGGAGAGGGAGATCTAACAGTGCTTTCACCCTGTTAGGGTCTATGGCTAGACCAGACTTAGAGACAACATGGCCGAGTAGAAGTCCTTCCTCCATAGTGAAGATATATTTTTTGGGATTTATGGAGATGCCAAACTCCCTACATTTCTTGAATACACTTCTGAGATGTGCTATGTGATCTTCCTTTTGGTGAGAGAACATTATCATATCATCTAGGTATATCACTATTATTTTATTGATAAGTTCTCCGAATGCCACATCCATAGCTCTTTGAAAAGTTGCTCCAACATTGGATAACCCAAAGGGCATTCTTTGGTAAGCAAATGTTCCCCATTTAGTTGTGAATGTGGTCTTAAATTGATCTTCATATTTGACCCATACTTGGTTATACCTAGAGAAACCATCTAGGAGTGAGAACCTTTCTGCTCTCACTACTATGTGTAGGATTTGATCGATCTGTGGGAGAGGGTAATGGTCCTTCAGTGAAGCCTTATTCAAATTGTGAAAGTCGACACATAACCGGATGTCTCCATTCTTCTTCCTAATTGGGACTAGGTTAGCAACCCATGTTGAATGCTTGATTGGGTAAATAATTTTAGCTTCGAGTAGCTTTAGCAACTCCTGCTTCATCAAGGCTTCGATTTTGGGATTTATTGGCCATTGCTTTTGCCGAAATGGCTTTGCACCCTCCTCGAGCTCGATCATGTGTTGGATTGTCTCTTTGGAGTAGAATTTTAGGTCTCTGTAGGTCTAGGCAATGATGTTTAGGAATTCCTTGCATAATTCCCTGATTTCCTCCATTTCTACTTTCATAGTGTTCACTCCTAATTTGATGGCCTTGTCAGGCTCCATTTGAGCTTCCTTGTATCTATGTTTGTCAACTTTCATTTTATGGCCAGTCAACCTATCATTATTATCAAATAGGCTCTCCAGGGTGACCAACCCTTTTGGGATATGGTTATTTTTCAACTGGATGATGTTCGCATCTTCTTCATCCTCAACCATCCTGTTATTAGAGCAATTCATCTCATGGATGAGGAAGTCCACTATTTTTCTATCATTCTCGAAAACTTGCCAGAAGGTATCTCTGTCTAGCATAGAAGGTCTGTAGATTAGTCTGACTATTTTTGACTTTTGGATGACATTGCTTATAGGGCAGAAGTTTACCCCTACTGAAGCCAACAAGTCTGCATGTGTATTTTTCTCTCTGGGAATTGCCTTTATGTTCAGAGATTCAAAGGATTCTAATAAATCCTAGACTTTATTTTGGTAAGCCTTAAGATAATGTTGTTTGCTTACACATTTCTCAGTAACCTAATTCACTATCAACTCAGAGTCACCAAAGATCTATAGTTTCTTGATGCCCATATTTTCAGCTTTCTTGAGGCCCAAACAGAGTGCTTCATATTCTATTGCATTGTTAGTGCAACTCTAGGTTAACCGGTAAGAGAAAACATTTTCTTCACCTGTGGAGAGATTAGGACAATACCTGCTCCAGATCCATTTTTACATCTAGCCCCATCGAAGAAAAGCTTCCACAATTGATCAGTGGGTTGGTTCACCAGAGGAGGAGAAATAGGATCACTTTTTTTAGGTTTTAGAATTGTGTAACTCCCAATGTCAGTCTCGATCATGGCATTGAAGTCTTGGAGAGAGAACTGGTCTTCCTCTTGTAATACATTTAGAGCCTCTTCCATCAAGTTTAGGTCCCCTAGTTCCTCTGTCATCATGTTCATAGTGGTGGACTATTTATCTTCTTCTTCAAGTCTTCCGATATGGAAAGTTGATGGTTTCTCATTGAATATTTTCACTCTTTTGCCCTTGAACAAGATTTCCAGATGTGAGAAATCTAGTGACAAATATCCCCCTATCTTAGTTATGAACTCCCTGGAGAGACACATACCAAAATAGGGCTCCAAGTCCACTACTACCACTTCCTATATGACTGTGAGCTGGGGCAGCCTATGGAGCACTATTGGGATATCTTTGATTACCCCTACAATTTTCATGGGGGTTCCATCTAGCTGTAATACATCGGGACTACTTCTTGTATATTCCATACCCATGATATCACATACTGCTTTGGGCATCATAGTGGTTGCAGCTCTAGAGTCTATCATACAGTTGTGAACTACCCACCCTTCCATTTGGAGAGATAAGTAAAAGGGGGGGGTCTATTTTTTCTTGAAGTGGATGTCATACTAGCTTGTGCAGAATCCATCTGAGTTGGGATCCTATTCTTATTTTTCATAGACCTTAAGGATTCTTGCAACAAGTCGATCTATCCTGGAAGCTGTAAAGCTTCATACATAGTTGCCTTAGAGGGAGTTTTCTTCATTTCCTCAACTATGTTAAATGGAAGGGGTTCAACACTCTTTTCCTTCACTATTGCATCATACTTGTTTCTATACCCCTGAGTAGCATCAATCCTTTGATGCTTAGTAAGTGAGGGATATCTCAGTTTATCCCTAGCTTGTTCTTGTGTTTTTGCTTCTTTTTCTAAGGTGCTTCCTTATGAATTTTTGCATCTTTCTAGCTTGAACTCGAGGGATATTTTTCATAAGAAGTCCTTTTCTCAATAGGGTTCCTTATAGGTGAAGGTACTTTCAGGGGGTTGAGATCTTGGGGATCAACCTGTAAGGGTTTCTTTCCTGATCTGGTAAGAACAACTACTTGTTCAATAGAAGGCATCATAAAATTCTGATTTTCTTCCTTGATCATATTTACCTGACCCTTGAGACTTCTTTTGGCCTTCTCAATGGCTACCTTTTGTACCTGATGTTGGTGAATCATGCAAGAAGTTTCACCATGGGGGTCATTACACGTGGAGCACCAAAAATTTGACTCTGTTGAAGCATTACTGGGTTCACTATCTTCATTGGCATAAATAGTGCTAGATTTATCGTAACTTCTACCACTCGTGGATGCTTGATCCTTTGTTATTTGTGGGAACCTCCTTGGGTAGAAATTTCTTTCTGCTTCCCTTCATTCCATTGATGTAAATTTATTCTCTAGAGTTTTGAAAGATTCTTGTAGATCTTGGAGGATGACTAGTTGGGCCGAGTTGATGGGACTATAGTCATACGAGGAGTGCAGAAATAGCAGGGAGAATTGGAAGCATAGTAGGAGCTTGTATTACTGGGATGTTAGGCTGTCCAGTCCATTTGGGAAGACTGGTAGAAGTTAAAGCAAGAGTTGGAAAAGCAGCACTTGATGCTTGGGGTAGATCTGGGAAAATGGGCATCATCATTTTGGTCGGGAATCTTCCAATAGCGATCAGGTCTCTCTCTGCCTTCTGTGCTTCTTGATAAATCTCAGGGAAGGTAAACATGTGAGATTGTCTAATCGCCATACTTATATCTGAGTTGAAAGCTCTCAGATAGTAATACATCACCTGTTCATGAGTTGGTCTCAAACCATCAGGTACTCTCTACCAAGTCCGACTGAATCTGATATTGAAATCTACAATCTCCTCTTGGGGATGTTTCTGGATAATAGTAAACTAACTTAGTAGGGAGAAAGGGTCTGCCTACTCATTGAATTCTTCCACTAGTTTACCAGTGAGTTGGGCCCAAGTAGATATGGTCTGATTTTCAAGAGCTCTGTACCAATAGAGCATTTTTCCTTTCAAGGAAATTACTAGCAATCTTATCATAACATCTTCTTCATGGATGTTATGAATTGGGGCTAGCACGACTACATCTTGACAATGTTCGTAAGTCATATTTCTAGTACCATCATACTGGGGTAGCGCTTTCAAGGCCACCATAGGAATCGAGTGTTGAGCTTCCAGGTTTAAGGGACCTATGTGGTTCCATACGGGGTAAGGTAGGATCGGCTGATTTGTGGCCATTACGATTATATGGGTAGCTGGAGTTAAAGTTCCACTAGCAGTAGTACTAGGGAGGGCTGCAGGGGAAGGATTTGTGTATCCTGTATTATGGGTATATGCAGAGGTTGTTCTGGCCACCAAAACAGGATTAGCTCGGAGGCTACCAAGGTGTAGTTCGAAGAACTCTATGGGTTCTTCTGAATTTTTTTCTTTAGATCTGGTTATCATAAAATATGGTGCATAACCAGAAGCTGGGTAAAGGCTTTTATAGGGTTCCTTTTCGGTGCAGAGTCACCAGGTGATTTTAAAATATTGACAGGGCAAAGCTATTCACCAGGGCTTTGATCTATATACTGCATGGGATTTGGGTCCCATCGGGCATGCCAAAAACTATTGGAGAAAAATCTACCTTTGGTTACGTTTGCGCCCAAGACTTTGCCAACATTGAAAGACCAGGTCAGAACAGAGTCTACCTGGTTCAATCTCTAGAGGAGGCTGGTTCCTTTGCTTCTTTTAGGAAAAGGGAGAGAGAGGGAAATGCATAAAGAGAGGGAAATATAGCTATGGCTAGAGGATTAAAATGGTACAGATTAAGCAATAGCAAAGCAACTACCACAACCTTTTACAGAGAAGCATAACAAAACAAAAACATAGAAACTAAAACTCTTGGTGAATGTCTTATTTAAATGTAGCTTATCCATGAAGTAAATTTCAGATCTAACTAAACGTTAATGCAAGAATTTAGAGTAAGAATTAATGCAGAATACATTCAACTTTAGATTTAATTAGCAATAGACAACACATACATACTTGATTTGAAACACCAATGAGCTAAGAACTAGAATGGATGATCTTTATTAAGCTTTCAGAAGTCTGTATACATAGCCTTGTAAACGCCTAAGAGCCGACCATTTGTTTAGGTCACTCATTCTATATATAAGAGTTTTACATAATAGAAAAACTAAAAGTTGTTACAACATCATGCCCGTAGGCTCATTCTAGGTTCAGAAGTTGTTGAGGGAGCATGGAATCCTCAACTAGAAGTGGTTGGAGATCTTCTTGTTACAATGATCTTCCTTAACCTCTTTAGACATCGTGGTCCACTTGGTCTTCAAAATATCATGCAATCATGACTTTCCACCTTAGCTCTGCTCTTGACCTTCAAAATGTCGTGCCATCATGACTTTTCACCTTAGCTTGCTCTTTGGCCTTCAAAATGTCACGCTATCATGACTTTTCACCTCAGCTTGCTCCTTGGCCTTCAAAATGTCGTGCAATCATGACTTTTCGCCTTAGCTCTGCTCCTCGACCTTCAAAATGTCATGCTATCATGAATTTTCACCTCAGCTTGCTCTTTGGCCTTCAAAATGTCACGCTATCACGACTTTTGATCTCATCTTGCTCCTTGGCCTTCAAAATATTATGCTATCACGACTTTTGGCCTTAGTTTACTCTCGGCCTTCAAAAATGTCGTGCTATCATGACTTTTCACCTCAGCTTGCTCTCCAACTTCCAAAATGTTGTGCTATCATGACTCTCATCTATACTTAGCAAAATATCAAGAAGATTATTCCTAATTTCCTTGGATGTGGTCATTTCAACCAAAAAGAACTTAAATATTTATCACATTTGCCTTTACAATAACGTTAATACAATATGGCACATGGTGGAAAACAACACTTTTTATCTTCTTTTCAATGTCCTTTACTGAATATCATTCCTTCTAGAATCACTTTTGATTAAAACGCTATGTAATTCTAGTTGTTATTACCTCACCACTATCCTTTGAATTCATTGGTAAGAAAAATTTGAAGAAATCAATTTAGTGCATCCTGGCACCATACGAATAGAAATTCAACCAATTAAACCCTTGAATATTAATAGTTGTATGATGAGTATGAATATAAAATTTTTAATGTTTTGAATAAAAAATCTAATACTTTTGCATGGTGATGCAGGAGCATCCGGTGGCGAAGCTGCAATCTTGCATCACCCAAAATGTATTTTTTTCTTTAAGTACTAAAACTGTCGCGATATCGCGACGCTTTTTGAAGAAGGGCACCAGCGGGCCAAACTATCGCGATATGATGACGCTTTTTGATAAAAAGGGCCAAGGTGCAAAACTGTCGCGATATCACGACGCTTTTTTGAAGAAGGGCACCAGCGGGCCAAACTGTCGCGATATCGTGACGCTTTTTGATGAAAAGGGCCAAGGTGCAAAACTGTCGTGAAATCATGACATTTTTGAGGCAACGCAGCCATGACGTGAAATGGTCACGAAATCGTGACATTTTCGGGTCGGAGAGGTCAAGGCGCCAAACGGTCGTGAAATCGTGACAGTTCCAGAGAAAAGCAACTTCAACGTCAAACGATCGTGAAATCGCGACAGTTCCGGAGAAAAGCAGTTCGAGTGCCAATTGGTCAGGAAATAACGACAGCTCCAAGGCAAAGTCACTTGAGTGCCAAATGGTCACGAAATCGTGACACATCCGGGAAGCAAGATTTGAAAGCACAGGGACATCTTTGGCAAAAAAGTTCTAAGGCACAAGAATCGTCGCGAAATCGTGACACCTTCGAAGACAAGGTTCAAGGACGTCATGAAATTGCGACACCTTCGAGGACAAGGCTCAAAGACGTTGCGAAATCATGACATATCCGGAGGCAAGGTTCCAAAACACAAAGTGGTCACGAAATCACGACGCTTTCGGTGCGAAGACTCAACAGCGCAAGGTGGTCGCGAAATCGTGACACTTCCGAGCCAAAGACTCAAGGGCATGAAATGGTCATAAAATCGTGACATGTCATAGTTTCGCGACCCGAAACGAAGCAGCCAGTATGGAATGCAAAGATGTCGCAAAATTATGACATGTCGCGATTTCGTGGCCCAAAGGAGGAAAGCGAGTAAGAAAGGCCTAGACGTCGCGATTTCACGACGTGTCACGGAATCGCGGTCCCAAGGAGGAGAGAGAAGCCTAATGCCAAAAACGTCACGATATCACGACCAAAGAGGAGAGATAAAGTATTGGAGCAAAAACATCGCGATATCGTGACTAGAGCGCTCATGACGTTGACCAGCCGGCGATTGCAGAGACCAGTGCAGAGGGACACGTGGCATGAAGTTACAGGTGGCCTGAGAGTATGGAGCGGTTACAGGAACTCTGGCAAGGGGACACATGGCATCAAATTACAAGTGACTTGGTGCACTCCTATGAATGATGATATGGCAGATGGATTGATAGGCAACCGCAGCGCACTCTGCCACCCCAGACCATGATAACACGGGGCTCCTGGCAGCATCTTGCAGGGGCAACAAAAAATTTGTGCAGGTGGTTAGAGAAGGCCCGCACTTAGTGTAACGATGTAAAAAGGAGGTGGCAGCTGAGGATAAAAAAGGCAGCACATACATTGTAAAGGGACTCTTGGCCAGTTGGGAATAGGATCGCTGTGTATTCAGAGAAAGACCTCTGTTTAATGAAAATTTGCTGGAATTCGTCTGTGTGTTTCCAAGCTTTGCGTTGATCTTTGTTGTGTGTTGTTTTAGCCCTATATCAAGTGGTATCAGAGCAGGTTGGTTCTGAGTGTGCAGACCGAACACCGACAGTGAGGCAATTTTCACCAGGACTGTGGTTGTGGGTTGCGAAGAAGAAGCAAGATGCCTCTGTGTAGAGATCGTGGTGGTGTGAGGCATAGGCGAGCAAGAAGGGAAGAGGTCGATCTAAGAGCCCTACAGAGGCAAGTTGATGCCCTGCAAGAGGAAATTAGAAGAGGAGTCGAGCCGAGAAGGGAAGAACCCAGCGAAGATGAAGTGTGGGAAGAAGAGGTTCCATCCGATGCGGAAGAGGCCTTGGATCCAACTGAGGCTAGGCTGTATAGGGCCATCTCCCAGATCTAGAAGAAGCCAAAATTTGACGTCTCCACTTATTCTAGGAACCTCAACCCTGAGGAGTTGATAGACTGGATCAACGACATGGAGGAGTATTTTGAGTACGAAGAGATATCAGATCCAAATCGGATCAGGTTCACAAAAACCAAGCTAAAGGGACATGCCAACATCTGGTGGAAAGGAGTGCAGTTGGAAAGGAACAGGAGGGGAAAGGAAAGGATCACTAGGTGGGATAGGATGGTAGAGAAACTAAAGAGGCAGTTCATCCCTCCAGATTATGAGTTGGATTTGTTAAAAAAAATGCAGATTCTTCAATAGGCTAGTAGGACTGTCAAGGAATATACTGAAGAGTTCTACCAAATATCGATCAGAACTAGCCATTCGAAGGTGAATAAGGATAAGGTCACACATTACATCAATGGATTGTGAACCAGCATTCAAGAAGAGCTGGGGTTGGTTAGAATGAGCACAGTAGAGGATACATATCAATTTGCATTAAAAGTGGAGGAGAAACTGAATAGGAGGTTTGATGGTAAGCAGAGAGGGAAAGACAGGGGTGGAAGAGCTGGTGGAAGAGGCAGTGGTGGAAGATACAAAGATTTTGGGAAAATTGGTGAAGCTAGCAGTAGCCAGAAATAGAAAGAAGTGAAAGAGGAGGATGACCAACGCCCACGCAATTAGAACAATAACTACCCAAGAGGAAGAGGTAGGTCTGGGCAAGGGTTTGGAAGAGGTGTCTTTAGAGGAACCTGCTTCAACTGCAAAGAGGAAGGACACAGGGCATACAATTGCCCTCAGCATAAAGAGAGGCCAAATCAAGACCTGAGGATCAGGCCCGAGCTGTTGTAGCAGACGAAGGTGTAGAGTCTGAGCACTCAGAGGAGGCAAAAATAGGAGAAGCAATGGTCATCAGAAGAGTCTTGTTAAATGAAGAAGAAAAGACAGACCAGAGGAACAGCCTGTTTCGAACAAGATGCAAGTGCACAGGCAAGGTCTGTAACATCATCATTGATAATGGAAGCACTGACAATTTGGTTTCTGAGGAAATGGTTGCTAAGCTGTAGTTGGAGAGGAGAAAACACCCGCACCTTTATCGAATTGCATGGTTGCAAAAGGACCATCGGGTGTTAGTAAGTGAACAATGCCTGGTGAAGTTCAATATTGGAACTTACCAAGATGAGATTTTATGTGACACCTTGCCTATGGATGCATGTCACCTGCTGCTTGGGAGACCATGGCAGTTTGACCGAAGTGCTATCCATGATGGTCGAGCCAACACATATTCTCTGTCAAAGAATGGAGTTCGCCATAAGTTAAAACCCCTGAAGGAGGTGGATGAGAAAGTATGCAGCAGTGCACGAGTCTATTTAGTTGATGGCAGGAGATTTTTGGAAGGCCTGAAGCCAGATCATATGTGCTATGCCATAATCCCCAAGGTTAGGGAAGAAGGATGCAAGGAAATTCCAAGTGGAAGTCATGGGACTGTTAGAAGAATTCCCCGATATCATTTCTGACAATGTTCCTGAAGGTTTACCACCTGTTAGGAATATCAGTCACCACATAGATTTGGTGCCTGGATCGAGCTTGCCAAACAAGGCTGCACATCGAATTACGCCTATGGAAACTGAAGAGTTGAATCGGCAAGTTCGGGATCCGTTGAAGAAAGGCCTGATTAGGGAGAGTCTTAGTCCATGTGCAGTATCAGCAGTACTAGCACCCAAGAAGGATGGAGAATGGAGAATGTGCACAGACTCTCAGGAAATCAACAAGATCACCATTAAATACAGTTTCCCACTACCAAGGATGGATGATATCATGGACTGCTTGAGTGGAGTCGAGTACTTCACAAAAATTGACTTGAAAAGTGGGTACCATCAGATCCACATTAGAGAAGGGGATGAGTGGAAGACAACCTTTAAAACTAGAGAGGGGTTGTATGAGTGGTTGGTTATGCCATTTGGATTAACCAATGCACCTAGTACCTTTATGAGGTTAATGAATGAAGTTTTGAAGAAATTTTTGGGCAAATTTGTTATTGTTTACTTGGATGATATATTGATTTTTAGCAGAACCTTAGAGGAGCACCTGATGCACATCAGGAAGGTTCTTGAGAAACTGTGGGAGGAGCAATTACTGATCAATCTGAAGAAGTGCAACTTCGTGAAGAAGGAGCTGGTATATGTTAAGATCCTGCTATAAAATAAACTCAAATAACACACTCTCACACAATTGCTTGGAAATAACTCACATAAACATCACATTAATATAACAGAAATTTGCATAAAGAACAATCTCACAATAGGACTGAATCGCAGGCCTCTTCGAGGAGGCAACCTCCTTCAATACTTCATTAATTTTGCAAAAGATGGTTACATTGGTGCCCTTTCGGGTATTTAAGGAGTTTCCTTCCAAGGTTGGCTTACATGCAAAATGCCACCTGGATTACATGCATAATGCCACCCGAATTACATGCATAGTGCCACTTTGAATTACATGCACAATGCCACTCGAATTACATGCACAAGGCCACTCGAATTACATGCATAATGCCACACGAATTACATGCACAATGCCACCTATCTACCATGTGTTACATAAAAAGGGTGCCATTTGTCATGGGCACTACCTAAGCTAAAACTTAGAACATTACAAAATATTAATCATGGGTACTACCCACGTTCACTAGGAATTATTACATCATGGAAGTTATTACATTAAGGGTTAGGATGAGATCCTAACATGCCCTTCTCCTTGAAGAAGCTTTGTCCTCAAAGCTGAAAATGAGAAAACTGTTGCTGAAGTTGATGGAGAGACTCCCATGTAGCATCCTCAGGTTGAAGTCCACGCCATCGAACCAGGACCTCTGTGATGGTACGGTTGCGAGTTCGACGATACAGCAGCTGCTTTGGTGCAAGTAAGATGGAGCCTTCTTCATCCAATTCGGGAAGTGTTGATGGAACCTGTACCTTGGAGCTGCCCGAAATGTAGGAGGGAGGCGTGAGTGGAGGGTGCCCGTAAACTGCCTCTGGTGGCGGTATGATAGGAAGTGTTGTACCACCATTCGGCCAAAGAAAGCCATTTTTCCCAATGAGTAGGATGATCGGAGGCAAGCAGCGAAGGTAGGTTTCCAAGCAGTTATTAACAACCTCTGTTTGACCATCCGTTTGCGGATGGTAGGCTAAACTCATTGTGAGTTGAGTCCCCTGCAACTTAAACAACTCTTGCCAAAAATTGCTAGTAAGGCTGGGATCACGATCAGATACAATGGAGGTTGGCATGCCATGAAGGCGAAATATGGAGTCAAGAAAAATTTGGGCAATAGTGAATGTTGTGTAAGGATGGGTTAGGGCACAAAAGTGAGCATACTTTGAAAGGCGGTCCACTACCACAAAAATAACGAGACTTGTCTCCAGATTTAGGTAGCCCTTCTATGAAATCCATAGAGATGTTAGTCCACACCTAGTCCGGTATCGGCAAAGGTGGAAGAGTGCCTGAAGAGTGCACTGTTTCTCTTTTCATCCTTTGACCTGTGTCGCGATCTGCCACAAAAGAAGCGAATGTCCTGTTTCCTACCTTTCCAAAATAAGGTGCGCTTGAGTCGCTCATAAGGTGGTCCGATATTGGGAGGTGTACTATCCGGCAATAATGGAATGGCATGGTCGTGAGAGCGATGCGGTGGTAGTGTGATGGGTTACGAAAAGATGGCCTCATGTTTGTGGAGAATCATGTTGCATGTCTTGTGGGATTTCACCCATTGGAGATGTGGATGTCTGGATGGAGAATAGTTGTGCAATGACCCCACGTGATGATTTCTTTAGCAATTTCTCCATGCCATTTGAACTGATAATTTGAGGTGTTCCTATCGGGGAGCCCTTGATGATGTGTGTTTGTCCGTTATGGAAGAACTGCATCCAAAGTTTAGCAAAGTTCCAACCGATAGTGCCCAACGTACTCAACCATTGGCATCCCAAAACAATATCACATCCACCCAAATGGAGGGCAAACATGTCTGCTTGAGTTCATAGTCCCCTATCTTGATTTTAACATTGCGACACTTTCCTTGACAAGATAAGGTTCCCCCATTGGCTACCATGACCTCAAAGGAATTACAATTGTGGATATAGCAATTTGCCCGTTGAGCAACTCTAGGGTCAATGAAGTTGTGCGTGCTTCCCGAATCCAAAAGGATGGAAAGACGTTGGCCCTTGAAACATCCTGTAACCTTCATGGTTTGAGGAGTAGTAATGCCTACAAGGGCATGGATTGTAATTGATGTCTCAGGTTTCTGTTTCCCTTCTTCTTGTGGAGGAGGTGTTTCCGGAGGGTCCTCATCCTCATCACTCTCGTCGGCGGTATCGGGTTCTCCAACATCTATCAAGAACAATTTTTTGTGTGCACACTTATGCCCCTTCAAAAACTTTTCATCACAATTGTAGCATAATCCTTGGGCACGACGTGCATCCATATCTTCAGTGGTGAGGCGCTTGGGTGCGGCGGGTTTATTATCATCCGGGTGTTGGGCTCTAGGGGGAAATGAAGGTCTATTTTGAGGAAACTTTGATGGGTGTCTTTGGGCGAGAGAGTTTAGATTCGGCCAAACGGGCCAAACTGATAGCTTCCATCATAGTTCGTGGTTTCAACATTTTGACTTACGCTTGGAGTTCCATCTTCAACCCACTGATATAACAACTCTGGAAGAACCCTTCACTCAATCCTCTTGTCCGATTGGCCAATTTTTCAAATTGAGCTTGGTACTCTCGGACTGACCCTGTTTGTTGTAGTTTGGTTAAGGCTCCTGTAAAGTCCTCAAACTCACTAGGACCAAATCGAGTGAGTAGTTGGGATTCAAAATCCTCCCAAGAGAGATTTGGGTAGGCAAGACGCAACCATTGAAACCAGTGTAGAGCCTCAGATTCCAAGTTAAAGGAAGCCATATGGACTCGATGAAATATGGGTACATTATGAAGTCGAAAGAATTGGTCAACCCGACATAGCCACCCATCAACATCCTTCCCACTAAATTTGGGAAAGTCCAATTTGGGCATTCTAAAGGGTGGATCATGGTCACGATTCCTTGTAGAACTCTCAGCTTGGTATTCCGATTTGGGTGGTTCTCTTCTCAGTTTGTTGTCTACTTCTGTCAATGCTTCTTCTAAGCGGTTGCTAGTGGCCTCATGCTCTAGGCGAAGACCTTGGACTTCTTCCCTTATGGAGTGAAAAGCCGAGTTCAAGTTCTCAATGGCTTTTGTTAGGGATTCCAAGTGTTCTAGTTCTTTATGGTGTCCACGGGTACCCTGGGCCATTTTTTGACCTTTTGTGACCAGTTACTAAAAATAGAATTGAATTTTTAGGACTTACTATTTTTAGTAAGTGCCCAAAAAAGTGCTTGGGTGCTATATATCAAAATGATCAGTAGAAGGAGGTGGTCACAATGAGCTATATATCTCAACACTACTTTTTGGCACCCCAGACTTTTTTTTTTTTTTATCTCTGTTTTTCTGAGTCTAACGGTGTTTCTGATTCCGATTACGAGCTGTGAGCAAAAGTTGGCTACTTGGAGCACTATCTATAACTGGCCGTGTTTCACACTCAAGATTCTCTGTATTTTGCAGGTGACTGATATGACAGTTCTGTTCTGACCCGAAGACTGTGAATTCTGCCCTGACTGTGCTGACCTCTCTGACCTGACTGACCTGACTGTGACTGCCACTGTAAATTTTACTGTTATTCTCCAGACTTTCAACTTAAGTGTCACCCTCATGGCTTATCCCGAATGCATGTCCCTTCCGTTATTTTTTTTAGTAGAGGACTCCTTTCTCATATGCTCACTTTTGAAATGCAGGTTTACGAACATGGATGTTTGGATTTTTATTTTTATTTTTACGTTTTTTACGGGTTGAAGTTTTAACAGAACCAGGGAATGCTAAGTATAGGAGTATGTACCACCCATAGGCCCTCTAATATACCGACAGTGACGAACAATAGTGCTCGGACCAATATTTCGAGGCCACTACTCAAGGAGGATTCCACACATACCCTTGAGCACACTACTGCCTCTACGACAATACGGGAGGGTAATCGTCCAGGATGCTTGTGTCCCATAGACTATGAGTAATACAAGGCCGAAGAGCTTCCTAATGGCTAAAAGTTTGTTTAATCCTAGATGGTCTCCCGATATACCCGAAGATACGTGGGAGCTCAAGTCCGTGCGCGAGTTATGTCTGAGGCACTGGGTATTGGAGCCTGATCGCCCCTCACTTCACTAGACGCTTTATGGGCTATCTAGCTTAGCCAATAACGACAGATCCTTCGCGATATTTTAAAACCCCCGGTACAGGGTTTCTACCTACTCAACTAATAATATATTTTTTGTTTTTGGTCTGGAAAAAAAAAACACTGTATTTTTTTGGATTTTTTTTAATAAGGAAAAATAGAATGGAAAAAACACACGGAATTTATACCTAACAGGCGGATTGGATGGCAAGAATCGTTGCAGTTGCGGCAGAACTTGGCCCTGGAAAGCGCTACGATACCACTTGTTAAGATCCTGCTATAAAATAAACTCAAATAACACACTCTCACACAATTGCTTGGAAATAACTCACATAAACATCACATTAATATAACAAAAATTTGCATAAAGAACAATCTCACAATAGGATTGAATCGCAGGCCTCTTCGAGGGGGCAACCTCCTTCAATACTTCATTAATTTTGCAAAAGATGGTTACATTGGTGCCCTTTCGGGTATTTAAGGAGTTTCCTTCCAAGGTTGGCTTACATGCAAAATGCCACCTGGATTACATGCATAATGCCACCCGAATTACATGCATAGTGCCACTTTGAATTACATGCACAATGCCACTCGAATTACATGCACAAGGCCACTCGAATTACATGCATAATGCCACACGAATTACATGCACAATGCCACCTATCTACCATGTGTTACATAAAAAGGGTGCCATTTGTCATGGGCACTACCTAAGCTAAAACTTAGAACATTACAAAATATTAATCATGGGTACTACCCACGTTCACTAGGAATTATTACATCATGGAAGTTATTACATTAAGGGTTAGGATGAGATCCTAACAGTATACCTGGGATTTGTTATATCAGCAAATGGCCTCAAAATGGACCCCGAAAAGGTGAAGGCCATCTTAGAATGGCCTGTCCCAAGAAGTGTGACCGAGGTTAGATCATTTCATGGTCTGGCCAGTTTCTACAGAAAATTTATCAGAAACTTCAGCAGTATTTGTGCATCTCTTACAGAGACAATGAAGGGGAACAAGAAGGAATTCCAGTGGACAGTTGGAGCAGACAAAAGCTTTGATATGCTGAAGAAGAAGGTCACTGAGCAACCCGTATTAGAACTTCCAGATTTCAATAAGGTGTTTCAGGTGGACTGCGATGCGAGTGGCAATGTGATAGGAGCCGTATTGAGCCAAGAAGGTAGGCCTGTAGCTTATTTCAGTGAGAAGCTCAATGATGCCAGGAGAAAGTATTCAGTATATGATCAATAGTTCTATTCCATAGTTCAAGCACTCAAGAAATGGAGGCACTATCTATTTTTGAAAGAGTTTTTTCTCTATACCTACCATCAAGCGCTGCAGTATATTAACAGCCAAGGAAAATTGAATCAGAGGAACCTGAAATGGGTAGAGTTCCTGCAGAGCTATACCTTTGTGCTGAAGCATCGGAGTGGAAGATCCAATAGGGTGGAAAATGCACTGAGTAGGAGGCAATGTATAATGATAGAAATGAAAGTGGAGGTTGTAGGGTTTGCTGAACTCAAGAACTTATACCCTACAGACCCCAATTTTGCAAAAGCTTGGAAAGCCTGCACTGCGCCTGTTGCGTTGGATAGGACCAAATGGTTGGATTACCTTATTCAAGATGAAATGCTGTTTAGGTGGAACCAATTTTGCATTCCGAGGAGCTCAATGAGAGAGAACCTCATTAAAGAAAAGCACAGTGGGGGTTTAGCTGGACACTTTGGTCGTGACAAGACCATCTCACTAGTTAGTGAAAACTACTACTGGCCGCAATTGTAGTAGGATGTGGCAAATTTTGTGCAGAGTTGCAGATATGCCAGATGGCAAAAGGTGTGAGGTAGCCTACTGGTTTGTATCAACCGCTACCTATACCTGAAAGACCGTGGGAAGATATCAGTATGGATTTTGTGCTTGGTTTGCCTAGGACGCAGAGGGGACACGATTCCATATTTGTGGTAGTGGACAAATTTTTGAAAATGGCACACTTTATCCCATGCTAGAAGACTAGCGATGCGGTCCATGTAGCTAGTTTGTTCTTTAAGGAAATGGTACGCCTGCATGGGCTGCCAAGAAGCATTGTGTCGGACAGGGATACCAAGTTTGTAGGATATTTCGGAAGACCTGTGGAAGAAACCGAAGACGGAGTTAAAGTTCAGTTCTGCATACCACCCCCAAACAGATGGACAAAAAAAGGTGGTTAATAGGAGTTTGGGCAACCTACTGCAATGCTTGGTAGGGGACAAGCCCAAGGGATGGGATCTAGTTCTACCACAAGTAGAATTCGCGTATAACAGCTCGATCAATCAAAGTACCAATAAGTCACCATTCCAGATCATCTATGGGAGTAGCCCAAGAAACACCTTAGAGTTGAGAAGGATAGATACGAGGGAGAAATGCAGTGCTGAGGCAGAAGATTTTGCCGAACATCTGAAGGGAGTGCATGAGGAAGTGACAAAGCACATTGCCAAGATGAATGCTCAGTACAAGACAAGGGCAGATCAAAAATGTAGAGCTAAAGAGTTCAAAGTAGGAGATTCTGTCATGGTCCATCTGAGGAAGGAGCGGTTTCCTACCAAGACCTATAACAAGCTAAAAATGAAGAAATTTGGGCCATGCAAGATCGTTGGCAAATGAGATTCGGGTAATGCCTACGAGGTGGAGTTACCAAATGAACTTAACATCTCCCCCGTGTTTAACATCTCAGATTTGGTCGAGTATCATGAAGGAGAAAGCAGTGAGATACCCAGTCCATATCTGTGGAGCATTCCAGTAGCCATCCCAGTTGCGGATGAGATAGAAGAAGTTCTAGATATGCGTGAGGGCCGAAGTACTAGGAACAGGAGTTACTCGGAGTACTTGGTCAAATGGAAGGGCCAACCCATTGAAGATGCGACTTGGTTATCAAAGGCTGAGGTTGATCGCCTGGGTCTACCTCGAAAATATTAGAAGTGAGGTCACTTCTCAAACTCACCCCGGGTGTCTGATGCAGGAGCATCCGGTGGCGAAGCTACAATCTTGCATCACCCAAAATGTATTTTTTTCTTTAAGTACTAAAACTGTCGCGATATCGCGATGCTTTTTGAAGAAGGGTGCCAGCGGTCCAAATTGTAGTGATATCGTGATGCTTTTTGATAAAAAGGGCCAAGGTGCAAAACTGTCGTGATATCGTGATGCTTTTTTGAAGAAGGGTGCCAGCGGGCCAAACTATCGCGATATTGCGACGCTTTTTGATGAAAAGGGCCAAGGTGCAAAACTGTCGCGAAATCGCGACATTTTTGGGTCGGAGAGGTCAAGGCGCCAAACGATCATGAAATCGTGACAGTTAACGTCAAACGGTCACGAAATTGTGACAGTTTCGAAGAAAAGCAGTTCGAGCGCCAATTGGTCGCGAAATCGTGACAGCTCCGAGGCAAAGTCACTTGAGTGCCAAATGGTCACGAAATCGTGACACATCTAGGAAGCAAGATTTGAAAGCACAGGGACATCTTTGGCAAAAAAGTTCTAAGGCACAAGAATCATCGTGAAATCATGACACCTTCGAAGACAAGGTTCAAGGACGTCGTGAAATCGTGACACCTTCGAGGACAAGGCTCAAAGACGTCGTGAAATTGTGACATATCCGGAGGCAAGGTTCCAAAACGCAAAGTGGTCGTGAAATCGCGACGCTTCCGGTGCGAAGACTCAACAGCGCAAGGTGGTCACAAAATCGTGACACTTTCGAGCCAAAGACTCAAGGGCATGAAATGGTCGCAAAATCGTGACATGTCACGGTTTTGCGGCCCGAAACGAATCAGCCAGTATGGAATGCAAAGATGTCACGAAATCATGACATGTCACGGTTTCGCAACCCAAAGGAGGAAAGCGAGTAAGAAAGGCCTAGACGTCATGATTTCGTGACGTGTCACAGAATCACGGTCCCAAGGAGGAGAGAGAAGCCTAACGTTGAAAACGTCATGATATCACGACCAAATAGGAGAGAGAAAGTATTGGAGCAAAAACATCACGATATTGTGAACAGAGCGCTCACGACGTTGACCAGTCGGCGATTGCAGAGACCAGTGCAGAGGGACACGTGGCGTGAAGTTACAGGTGGCCTGAGAGTATGGAGCGGTTACAGGAACTCTGGCAAGGGGACACGTGGCATCAAATTACAAGTGAATTGGTGCACTCCTATGAATGATGATATGGAGGATGGATTGACAGGCGGCCGCAATGCACTCTGCCACCCTAGACCATGATAACACGGGGCTCCTGGCAGCATCTTGTAGGGGCAGCAAAAAATTCATGCGGGTGGTTAGAGAAGGCCCGCACTTAGTGTAATGATGTAAAAAGGAGGTGGCAGCCAAGGATAAAAAGGTAGCACATACATTGTAAAGGGACTCTTGGCCAGTTTGGAATAGGATCGCTGTGTATTCGAAGAAAGACCTCTGTTTAATGAAAATTTGCTAGAATTCGTCTGTGTGTTTCCGAGCTTTGCGTTGATCTTTGTTGTGTGTTGTCTTAGCCCTATATCACATGGGAATATAGTGACATGAAAATAATTCATCTTAAAATTTTTACTCATCACATATATACTCATGATGTGAAACTCATTCATCGATTCTAACAAAGAATAAACCCTACTTTATATGATTTTGTTAAAACTAAAATTTAAAAATTGTTAGAAGTAGAATTTATTTACCCTAATTTGGATAACTAGTGGGTCTTTTCACTGGATATTGTTCATAATAATAATAGGAAATAGTGTATGTGTTGATTATCTAGAATTCAATAAATCCACACATAAGGATCATTTCCACTTGCCATTTATTGATCAGGTACTTGATACACTTGTTGGAAAGAAATAATTTTCATTTCTTGATAGATTTAGTGATTATAATTAAATTAAAGTTGTATTAGAATACCAAGTAAATACAATCTTTCAATGTCCTTGGGATATATTTTCCTATCATATACTACCTTTTGGTCTTTGTAATGCTCTTGCGTTTTCTAGTGAGTTGTCCATGTTATTTTTACCGATCTAACAAATGGATTTTTAAAAGTCTACATGGATGATTTTACTATGTATGGAGAGACTTTTGATGAAGCTCTTCACAATCTTGCCAAAGTCCTCATTCATTGTAATAATTATAATCTAGCCCTAATTCATAAAAATGTTTAATGATGATAGACGAAGACATTATTTTAGGACATCATATTTCCTCTCAAGGGATACAAGTAGATGCTAAAAATATTTAAATTATATTTCAACTACCTGCCCCCAAAATATAACTAGATTTACTAAGTTTCTTAGAGCATACATGCTACTATCATGCTTTATCAAGGATTACAATAGAATCACAACTCCTATATATTCTATGTTAGCTAAAAATGCTAAATTAATATGGACAAATGCATGTCAAAATGCATTTGATATTAAAATAAAAATCTACTAGTGCTCCTATATTACAAGGACCAAATTGGAAACTTCCACATCATATCCAAATTGAGGCTTTTGATACCACAATAGGTGCAACCCCCAAATAGGAAGAGGATGAAAAATATTACTCTATTTATTATATTAGCAATAATTTAATAGGATCTAAAATTAATTATACCACTATAAAGAAATAATTCTTAGTAGTAGTATACACAATAAATAAATTTGACCACTACATTTCTTGGTATCAAGTGTTTGTTCACATTGGTCACTTAGACATAAAATATGTAATGAACAAACCTATAGTTGGTTGTAGAATTATATTATGGTTATTATTACTCCAATAATTTTAAATCACAATAGTTGATAAACTTGGTAAAGATAACGTTCAATACATAGCTGGTTTTATATTTTTGCAAGCTCAAGATGTTATTGTAAGAGGGTGAGGGTCCCTTTCAAAACCCTTTTCTTTAATCACCAAAAAAATATTGGTAAAGCAAATGTTGTAGTTCATTTCTTGTCAAGATTGAATAATGCAAGTGATCAAGAGCCAGTGGAGGATACCTTCCCAGATGAGCATATTTTTACAATATTGGTGCACTCCCCATGGTTTTTAGATATTATAAACTATTTGGTGATAGGGAATATTCCTTTACATTTTTCTCCTAGAGAAAATAAGTGTTTAATTCAACAAATTTCATATTTTAAATGGATTAATGGTATGCTTTTTAAATCAAGTGGCATTAGAATTAGATTTTTCAATATTTTAATGAGGAGACATAGGTTTGAATCTTTCGAAATGATACATAAATAATATCCAATATTTGTTATAATACCATATGTGATGATGATGCAATACAAGTAGGGCTTGTTTCAATCCCATATAACCCACTAAAAAAAAATGGGTATACTATTTAAATGCAAACTTGAATTTGTTTTATGTAGGTGTGTATAGTAGAATTATTTTTTTGACATTCTTTAGGTATGTCATGATGAGACATTAGGAGGTCACTATTCTATAAAAAGAACTATTCAAAAAGTTTTTCATATAGGATACTATTGAACCTCGCTCCATAAAGATGTTAGGAAGTATGTACAACATTGTGATTAGTGTCAGTGAGTGGGGAATCCCACTGCTATAGATGAGATGTCTTTGTAGCCTCAAGTGGTTCTTAAGCCATTTGATAAGTGGGGGTTTTATTATATTGGCCCAATTGATCCAGCATCCTAGGGTAAGTAGAACATTTTAGTTTGTATAGATTATGTGATCAAGTGGGTGGAGGTTTATGCATTCAAGCATGCTCACAAAGATAAAGTTATAGATTTACTTTATGGGCATATTTTTTAGCAATTTTGTGCTCCTAATGCTATTTTGTTATATTATGGACCACAATGCATGTTTAAAGTGGTAAAAAGTTTCACTAAATTCTATCAAGTAAATCACAAAAGGCATACCCTTACCACCCTTAGGCAAATGGATAGGTAGAAACAACTAACAAAGAGCTTAATATTATGTTAATAAAGATGATGGCCTCTCATAGAGAAAATTGGATAAATAGGTTACCTGGGACTATGTGGGTATATAATTCAACTTGGAAATCAATAAGAGGTGTCACCCCATATGATTTGGTGTATGGTAAGAACCTAATACTCCCCATTGAGTTTAAACTTCAAACACTTCTTATGGAACTTAAGGTAGGGATGGAATTGATCGAGGTATAATGTGATAGGATCTTGTAGTTGAATGAGTTAGATGAACTATATATGGAGATTTTTCATGACATATAAATCATCCAACATTGAAAGGTATGGCATGACTACCACAATAAAAACAATAAGTACAAACCAAGTGATTAGGCACTTAATTTTTATTCCCAATAACAAGGCTTTACTAGAAAATTACATACTTGATGGTTATGACCATACAATATTGATCAAGTTTTTTCTAATGGTGTGGTAAAAATCTTACCCATTGATGGATCTTGCCATTGTGTATTGGTTAATTAACATCACTTGAGGTTGTATCATAATACAATCACCAAGGAGGATTTTTCATCTTATTTTTTTCATAATATTATTTGCATGTTGTGGAAGAGGCTTCCTATTTCAAATCAAATGTTGAATTTCCAATGAAAAAAAGTAAAAATAATAGTTCACTAGTGAAAACCTTTTTTGAGGTGCTATTGGACCAAGGCTAGCATGAAAGTTAGTTTTTGGTATGTTTGTTTTGTAAATAAAAACTTGGTTGTGAAAATATTTATGGATACAACTAAGGTAGAAGATGGTTGAAAACCAGAAATAACAATCTCTTCTATTTGTGAATATATATATATATATAGCTTTGTGTTTTTTACCAAGTAGTAGTAGTTAGTAAAATATAGAATAGAATGAAATAACCAAGGGAGATCCTACTCTAGAAACATCTAATGCTAAGGGAGAAAGAAAGTAAAAATTAATTTTAGAAAGCCTAACTAAGGGGCTAATTCCAAAAATATCTAGACCAGAGCAAATAAGAGAAATAGGAAATAATTCTATAGTGTTGGATGAAACAAACAATATAGATATAGCACCAAAAATATTAGAGGTAAGAATAAATTAATAATAATAGATAGTAGTGAAGAGCAAACATAGGGGACTCCTAGAGAAAAATTTACAACTAATGAATAGTTAGACCCTCTAAGTTAGGAAGAAGAACAATTTGGAAGAAAAACTAAGGACCATCCTTGATTGATACTAATTCAAGCTAGAGCATTGGTCCAACCTCAACAAGAAGAATTGGAAGCAACAAAAAAACAAATATAGGATAAATACAAGTATATTGCTCATCTTGAGTAGGGATTGGATAAATTAAAGAAGTAGGATAGCCATCCTACCAAATTATATATTTTTGACATTGCAAATATTCTATATGAGCTTAGGTACAAACCATAAATCTTAGATGATCTAGGTAGAGAGGTGCTAGGAACAATGCCAAAAATGGTTCCTGAATGGAAAAATAAAATAATGCTAGGAGTGGTGTTAGAATACAAAGTGAATCCAAACTAAGAAATGATTTCCAAACAAGTAAAGGTACAAGATAAACAAAAAAATGTATTATAAATGGTGCTAAAACAACAAGGAATCACACTAGAAATAACACCATAGCAATAGGTAGGGCCAAAAATGATGCAAGACCAACAAGAGGAATCACTAGAGCTAGTCATGTTAGTAAAATAAGTAGTGCTAGAATCAACTAAAATAGCACTAGAACATATTGATCAAGGGATAAAAATTGAGCCTCTGGTATACTCAAGGCCAATAGTGTTTGAGCCTCTAATAATGGTTGCATTTCATAACCATAATGCAACACTTTATAGATGGATGAAACAATACCTTTACCTAGAGGAAAGGGTCAAGACCCTCAAAGCCTGAAAAAGAAAGACTAGGCTAAGGAAGTTGTTGACATTTAGAGTAAACTCTAGGATTCTTGCCATATTGTAGAATCAATTTTGGAATACAAAGAACCAACCAAAATCTATAGTTTGTTATTGCAAGAGAATCTTTATCATTGGCAGGTAATGAGAATTATAAATTAGATTTTGATAAGGAGTTTCTTGATGCATTTATTCATAGCTCCATAGAGAAAAAACTTTTATTGTTTGAATTTTATCTGCATAAATATGCATTGTCCAAAGATGTGTAATTTCTTCCCCACATTTATGTTGGAGATGTATAGTTATAAGATTTTTCTTCTACTCTCCATAATTAGATTCATAGGCATGAGATGATGATAGAATATAGAGCTAGATAAAGGAAAGTTTGGATATCATTATATTTTGATAAACCTAACCCATGTGTCCTTATCCTTACCCATTATGCTTTAATAAGTGTAGACACCAAAACAGCACCAATCCGATTATGTGATTACAAGCACTGATCGCACCAACACACACAGCCCCTAGGGCAGCCCTCAGAGGTTAAACAGTGGTTCTAACCACTCACACAGCAATTTTGCAAGTCAGAAACCAATTTGGCACCTTTTAGACACTTTATTGCTTATTCGTCCCACCCAGGGACGAGTGAAAATTTTACTCGTCCTACCCAGGAACGAGTGCTGACTGATACTCGTCTCACCCAGGGACGATTATAAGCGCTCGCTTCGGGGTGGGACGATTGTCAGGTTTGACCGGCAAAAAGTCAAATCTTGGCATATAAACAACTCAGAACTGCCACTTAGCTCTTCCTGCATGACATAGGAGTGCGAGTGAGTTCTTTTGACAACTCATATCTGCCAATTGACTTTCCCTTCACTGCATGGGAATGAGAGTAAGCTTTTTAAGACAACTCAGATTTGCCACTTAGTTATCCCTTCATTGCATGGGAGTGCAAGTGAGCTTTTCTAAAACACACAAAGACATGCATAGAGGCAGTTAAGAAGCCCTTGATCAAGAAGAAGTCTTCTCTTCACAAACAAAAGCATTCATGCAAAGAAACACTTTTGCATGTTAATTCAAAGAGACCCCTTGGGTCTATAAAATGGTGAGTTTCCTCACCCAAAGGAGATACCGAGCAGGAGCATTCTGAGCAACGAAGTGCTGTTAATTCACTTACTTGCGATTTGCGCCCAAACCCCAATATTTTGACCACAATATTCTATCAATTTGACGACAACACATCACATCAGGTTTTGGACCCATCTCAAGTGGATTGGTGTCGAAGCAAGGTTTTATCCGCGGGTGGTTTGCCTTCGGGCACCTCCCCGCTTTACTTCATTTATAGTATTTTAGCTAGTTTCATGTTTATGCATTTATCAAGTTTTTAGTGCATTTAGATTCATTTCAGCTATAGTTAGATTTATCTTTTATTTTTCATACACAAGTGCTACTGATTCTTTGTTTGTTTCTTTGAACACAGATTTCAGGTCTATTGAAGGAGCAGCGAGGAATCGACCTTTGTCAATGCAAGCGGCGACAACGTTTTGGTTCGCCCATTTTATATGTGGGCACGCGGAAGAAGGAATTCAGAGACAAGTTGTAGAGAACAATATCTAACGCTCCTATCCCCTAAAAAGGAAGGAGACGTATTGTAACACGAATTGAAAAGAATATCAATAAAAAAATGGCTACATTTCATATTGTTCTTATATCTTGTGTTCATTCATTTGTGTTCCTTCCTTTTAATACGATTTCGTTTAGTCTTTCCTTTTTGTTTCCGGAATCTCGTGTTTTCAATGGCGATCACGGTGGGACGACTGTCCTCTATTTTTTTAGGTTAATTTACTGATCTAAAATTGCTTGTTTTTACAGGTACCTATTTTTTTAACCTCGGACTGTTATTCGTCTCTGCACGTGACGATTACAGAATTGGTACTCGTCTCACCCCGGGACGAATAAACTATTCGTTCCACCCTGGGACGATTACGGTCTGTTATTCGCTCCACCCAGGGACGATTATAATTTTGTGCAATTTTCAGAGCAAATCAGAGACATCCTGTTAGGCAGAGAAGAGGTAGGGGTTTTTATAGCTTCTGTCAAATTTTTGTTTTTCTGTTTTCTGGTTTTCAGTTTGTATGGCTTAGGGAAAGATTTCTTTTCGTTTGCCTGTTTCAATTTTGCACAATTAAAATGAACCCCACACATCACGAGGCATTTTAAACCAAGGCGTTGGTCGTAAAACCCCAACCCTTGAACAAGACCAAAGGTGGATTCCATTATCACTTTGGCTTGATATATTGCATCCATTACCTCGATCGCGATCGTTGCTAGACGTAAATCCCGATGAAAGCCGACCGAGTGTAGCTTGGGGTGATTCCCAAGCACGCGAGGATAAGTATTCTATGGTAGGTGTCATAAACAGAGCGATTCCCCTTCTGTGTCGCCTATGTTCCACGTATCATCCACTCTCACGTACCTATAGTCTCCCTCACGTAAGGGCGGGTATATAGAGAGGTTGGTATATCGGTCCGGCAATGGTATATTGAAGGGGCGACCATATTGGGAGTCATAAGAGCCTTCATACTTGCATTTAAACGTTTCACAAAAATCTTCAAAAACAAAACAAACAACAAAAACACACTAAACCAGATTTAGGGCACACTATTAATCTTTAAAAGAGATAATCATTGCTTGTGAGTGTGTATGCTATTTTCTCGTTTAGACCAAAAACATCATAAAAAGAAAATCACAAAAAGAACTTTTGCATTTTTTAGGTTAGCATTATCATGGTGAATACTCGTAGCCAAGCCCAATCACGGCGTAAGCTGCAGAACATGCACCAAGAGAGACAACTCGTCTCCGATATAGCATTGAAGACTTAGCCATTCCGCCTCACCGGTGGGGTACAACAGTTAGTTCACATCATGCAGAACATGGCTCTAGAGCCCCATCATTGAGGGGTACTCCAACCCATACAGTCATAGAACAAGGTTCTAGAGGTGCCTCAAGGAGTGGCTCTCCAAATCAGGCCTTCAACAGACGAGACTTTAGAACCCCTTCTATAAGGGGAACTCCTAAGCAACAAGAATCTTTTCAAGACAATAACTTATATATACCACCTGGTCAAAGCACGAAGCCTCCTTTTGAAGCTCATTATGGATGGCCTAGTGATGAAGCACTGTATAATGCTATGGAACAACAAAGGGTTCAAAAGGAAGGACCACACGATTTTGTGGTTCCTAATTTACCCCCAATTAATGTCATAAACAGTAGACCATATCCAGAACGACAAGTCCTCCCAACAGGACAAGACAATTCTGCCCGCACTTTTTATGCATATCATAGAGAGAGAGAGGAGGATCACTACATTCCTCCAAGTCAGTTTCCAGTGCCAAAACGATGCACGTCTGCACCTGCATTATATCCAGATCCCTTATTGAGACCATAGTTTCAAGTCAATGCGGCCAACCTCGACAGAGGGAAGCAACATATAGGAGTCTCAGAGTATTATGATCAAAATAGATATGTAGGAGAAGCATCTAGGCCTATCAAACAAGAGACAACAGAACAAAGTAACTTGGCATTTACACAACTAGCCGCCCGCCAAGCACAAATCATGCGGCTTCAACAAGAACAACAGGAATTAGAACATTTGTGTCGCCTTGATCAAGAGCGCATTCAGCGTCAGACTGCTGAAAGGTTTTACAACTATGTGACTGAGAAAGCCCCAGTCCCTCGCGCACAACAATCTGAGATGTATGTGAGGCATAATCCCTTAGCGCGAGACAGGTCTCCGTGACGTCAGCAAACATTGCCTCTTAGACCTCCTAGAACTGAGCGGGAGGCCATTCCTCGTGACCATGACGGGCATCCTCCGCGGGCACCCATCCATGTTTATAGGCCTAGGCCAAACACTCCTCAAGAAGATTATGAGGATTATTACCAAGAAGAAGAGCGGGCTGAAACGCCTTATCTAGGCAGAAGGGATGCTAACCATTTAGTCATTCAAAGGCCTCAAGTTCCCCGCAACCCACAACAGGAACAAAATAAGGAGGAGGAAATTATATCCTCCGATGCCTACAAAGTGTTATTAGAATGCTTAGAGAATATGGAACTTAAGACTGGTGGGCCTCAAAAGCCTACCTTACGCCAACTTCGTAGTCATCCGATACATCCATCCGTGCCAACACCTCCATACCCCGAACATTTCAAGCTGCCCCAGTTGGCACTCTTTAAAGGGGATGAAGATGCTCAAGAACATGTGACTCAATTTTTGAGTCAGTGCTTTGGTATACAAGACAATGATGCATTATTATTGAGAACATTCATAACCACATTCGCAGGATCTGCCTCGGATTGGTTTACCCATCTCCCGAAGCACAACATCTACAACTTAGATCAACTAGTTGACACGTTCCTAGAACGTTTTGCTTTCAATACAAAGAAAAAGACGTCACTCAGTGATCTAGCTAGCCTCAAACAAGATGAGGAGGAGTCTATGGTCGCATATGGGAATCGATGGAGGACAGTGCTTTCAAAGTTGTCTTACCTCCCTCCTATGTCCGATTTAACTCAAATGTTCGCAAAGAGCTGTTTGCGATCGATCTCTGTGCTATTGCAACTGCAGCAATACACCACTTTGGAAGAAGCTCTGGCGCAAGCTAGACGTATCAAAGAAATCAAGATACAGGATGGCGAAATTGCCAAGCCTAAGAAAAAAGAGTGGAACAAGAATACCAAAATAGGGAATACGCAACAGAAACCCGCCGCGGTCAATCAAGTTGCTATTAATGCCCCTACGCCTGCCCAAGAAACACAGCCTTCAAAAGCTAACTATCAGGCGGTGCCTCACAATAATTATGAGAAAGATAACAAGAAGCAAGATCAAAATCAGCAGCGTCGCCCAAAGCGACAGTTTACACCATACACTGAGTCTAGAGATTCCTTGTTTGACCGTTTGTCAGTGGCAAACTTGATTAATCTGCCAGATATTCCAACAATTGATCCTAATGCGCCAAAGCCTAAGGGCTACAGAGAGGATCTTTTCTGTAGATTCCATAGAAGGAAAGGGCATGACCTTAATTTTTGTTGGGCGTTTAAAGGTTTAGTGCAAGATCTCATTGACAATCACACATTGGTAGTGGATAATCCCATCGCACCCAACAACCAACATATGGGTGTTTTCAAAGATCCTTTACCCACACATGATGCACAAACAAAACCTCTACATGTCAATGAAGTGCAACAGAGTTACCCCATGGAAGGGTATGTTGGAATGATAAGTATTGTGACAAGAAACAAAAGACACCCAGGAGTTGTCCCCGCGACAGCCACTAGGGAAGCCTCATCCACGTCACAACACCAACCAAATCCTACACAGTTTCCCCCACCTAGACCAGTGGTCACGATTCGATCTAGACTTACTCAAAGTCTAAGGACCACATCGGCTAGGCTCTCCATTTATGAGCTTATTCAACAATCAGCGCCCCATCGGGAAGCTCTTATGGAGATATTAAAGGCGATTGAATTGCAACCCCATGAAGCGGATTCGTTCAACAATTTTGTGGGGCATGTCAAACAGTGTACTGAACCAGTCATTACCTTTAGAGAAGATGAGCTAAAAATGGTGACTGGCGATGTAACGGATCCACCCCTGCACGTTATTGCATGGGTCAACGGGACTCCATACAAACGGGTGTTGATAGACACTGGTTCGTCCAGTAACCTTATTACAACCGCTGCACTGAAACATTTGAAACTACCAGCCTCTCACATTGCACCTTCTACTTATACCCTTCGAGCATTTAATGATACGATATGCTCGATAGTTGGCACAATTGTCTTGCCCATACAAGTGGGACAAAAGACCATTCATACGTTGTGCCACATTTTAGAAGGTGAGATGGCTTATAATATCTTACTTGGGCGGCCTTGGATCCGAGATATGAAATGTGTCCCTTCAATTGCTCATCAATGTTTGAAATATACATTTGAAGGACAAGTGCACGTGGTCCCCGTAGATTTGGAACCTTTTAAGTATTGCAACTCAGTGCAAATCATGCCGCAGTCAACCCTTCCTTCAACGCACGTGGATTTCCAGTTAAATCCATCTAAACGGGGTTCGACTAAGCAAGAATCTTCATTGCCAACTCAATTACATTCCCAAGCGGGTTCATCTTCTTCATCCTGTCCTCCCACAACGACGCCACCTACGGTGGCCACACCAACGGACAAAGGAAAGAAGCCCCTAGAAGCATAACCACCTCTCGTTTCCAACATCTCTACAGAAAAGACGCCTAATAGAATGGAAGCTGAGACACCTAGTTCACCCCACATGGAGTGGACTCAAGGAGAACTCCCATTTGACCCCTCTCAATCACCAACGATTACTGTTGAGATGTCTAACACAGGCATGGGGGAGTATATAGTGCGCAATGTTGTTGCAACGCCCACACTTCAGTCTATGCAAGACATGGGAAGACCTCGACTCCCCATAGGCTCCGTGGTTCCTTTAGGCTACCCACCTAATCGGACAAACTTCATTTTTGGGGGCCCGGATCATGGCGTTGAACCTTCCCGACAAGAAGAGGAAGATGAAGATCCCTTTGTGGAAGATGTCAACTATCTGGCTAACCCAGACTTCGCATTAAGATATCTTAGCCAATGCAATTGGCATGGATACGGGTTAGGTCGGTATGAACAAGGAATGCGTGTTTTGTGTCAACCAAGATACCAAATGCCCTATGATAAGTCAGAGTAGGGTTTAATCACCCTTTGCCCCTCGACATCTTGGTCGAAAACATGCAAGGCCTAGGGATAGGCAACAAGGATGGGTTGGCATCGGATCCATATGCTAATCCAAATACAACTTATACATTAGGGGATTATTTCCCATTGCAAACAAATAACCTTGTTGACCTCAACAACCCTTTCCCTACGGCTGAACAAGGAGAAACCTCATGGACTCACCCACAAGGGGAAGATGGACAAGACCAGGAAGGGTCTTCTGAAGATGAGTCGGAGGACGATCATTCGCATGACTATCAAATGAATGACGATCAGGAAAGCTTCCTGAGGATGTTCCCATTGAACGATCCTAGTGAGCATAGATTACAAGATCCTTTGGACATAGATGACAGGTTGGAACACTTACACATAGATCCGCGACCTAGGAGGCACTTCAACCTGGCGCAGTTATAGCAATTACTGCATCTGCCACCCCAGGAATACAATGGACATCTTCTGCCTGGAGACCCTATCAACTCATCAGTGTCTAGGGTGGACCCTATTTGCAGGACCGCATATAGGGCTGATCCCTTTGTGCCAGTGCCTACAGAGCCAGATCCAAAGCACCACGAACATCCAGAATATCAGAGTTGTCACATTTGCGGTAATGGAGATTACAATCATTTCATTAACATGGTCTCCATTGATTTGACCGCCCCCATCCATGATCCAGCCAATCCAACATGATTATTGCATCTAGACATAGAAGCTATTGATTGGGATCGCACTGACACACCACCATCTCCATCAGAGTATTGGCCTTGCGGTGGGATGTTTCATTTCACTCCAGGACAAACTCAGGATGTCTTCCATGCTGAAGAGGAACTTGAGGTTCCTAATGACGATCTTAATTCAGCAAACGATATCCATCTGATCCCAATTCCACACCAGTTGGAAGACGGATCCCATATGTCAGTTGAAGCAATGACTGATGTAGACATCGGCACAGATCCAATGAATCCACGGATTCTCAAGCTGGGGGTAAGTCTTTCCCCCGAAGAGCGAGCCGATTATGTTGCCCTTCTTAAGGAAAAGAAGGAAGTTTTTGCATGGTCATACAAGGATATGTCGAGACTAGACCCACAGCTAGTCACGCACAATTTAACGCTTGATCCGACAATCAAGCCAGCAAAGCAAAAACTACGCAAGATGCATCCAACAGTGGCCTTAATGGTAAAATATGAGTTGCAAAAGTTGTTGGATGCCCAGTTTGTCATCTGTGTGGATTATCCGCCATGGTTATCTAACATGGTTCCCGTCAAGAAGCCCGACGGGAGGATTCGCATATGCACTAATTTTTGAGATCTTAACAAAGCGAGTCCTAAGGATGATTTTCCCTTGCCAAGCATCGACGCGTTGGTAGACGCTACAACGGGCCACGAAATGCTTTCCCTTATGGATGGTTTCTCAGGATACAATCAGATTCGTATTAATCCTGAGGACCAACTAAAAACGGCATTCACAACGCCTTGGGGGACATTTTGCTATAAGGTCATGCCTTTTGGCCTTAAAAATGCCGGAGCTACATACCAACGTGCCATGACATACATCTTTCATGATTACATGCACAAAACTTTGGAAGATTACATGGATGATTTGTTGACCAAATCTCTTTTGCGCACAGATCATATCGATGACTTGAGCAAGGTCCTTGATCGCCTCATTGAGCATAAAGTCATATTAAACCCCAAGAAGTGCATCTTTGGCGTCACCTCTGGAAAACTCTTGGGTTTCATAGTCTCCAAACGAGGAATTGAGGTTGATCCAAACAAAGTCAAGGCAATCCTTGAAATGCGTCCCCCAACCACCATCAAGCAGCTCAGGAGTCTGCAGGGAAAGGTTGCGTCGATCAAGCGCTTCATAGCGCAGTTATCTGACAAATGCCGACCCATGAATAAATTATTGCATAAAGGGGTCACATTTCATTGGGATGACGAGTGCCAGTTAGCCTTTGACGACATTAAATAGTACTTGGCTTCGCCGCCAGTATTGGCACCACCCAGACCAGGAGTGTTGTTCTATTTATATATCTCAACCACTGAGGTGGCACTCGGGCGCCATGTCTGTCCCAAAAAAATGAACTTCACCGAGAACAGAGCTACATACTATCTTAGCCGCACCCCGGTCGGTTATGAACTTAACTATGCATATGTTGAAAAACTCGCTTGGCAATGGTGTTTGCTACCAAAAGCTACGCCACTACATGCTTAGTAATAAGACGTATGTTGTGTCTAAGGAGAATCCATTGCGATACATGATGAGTCGTACTTATCATAGTAGCCGCACGACGAAATGGATCATGTTGTTGATGGAGTTTGACATAGAGTTCATTGGACAGAAATCTATAAAAGGTCAAGTCATCGCCGATCAACTAGCTGAGGCTCCTCTTGAAGACGATCAGCCTCTGACTTTTGAACTACCTGATGATGGGGTCTTCCATGTTTCAGAGTCGCCAGATTCTGATGAGCCTGAGTCACAGGCTGACATAACCCTATTCTTCGATGGTTCTAAATGTGAGCAAGGGGGTGGTGCGGGAATTGTATTCTTCACTCCGCAAGGTGCTCCAATGCCCTTGTATTTTAAATTAGACTTCCCGCTAACCAATAACAATGCAGAATACGAAGCCTTGCTCATAGGTCTTCAGACAGCAATCACCATGAACATTAAACGATTGAACATCTTTGGTGATTCGTTGTTAATTGTCAACCAAGTAAAAGGGATATACCAATGTAAATGTCCAGTTTTGAAGTCTTATAAAGCCCTTGTGGATAAATTCTTGGCACAATTTGAATGGTATGACATCGAGGCACTCCCTCGATCATCAAATCATTTTGCGGATACTATGGCCTCCTTGGGGTCACTTATTCCGCAAGACCCTTCTGGTGAAATGACAACCATTCAAGTTAAAACATTATCGCAATCTGCGATGGAGCGTGCAAGCTCTGATTCGACGCCAGAAATCCACATGATCCAGATTGAACCATCTTCGGATAAGTTCTCTCGAATTCGAGATTGTTTGATTAAAGCCAACTAGGGGTCCTTGTTCTCCCCGGCCCCTCTTGCTAGCAACACCACGTTGTTTTTACAAGTTCTTTCCTGTTCAGCTTTTGTTCGGGATAAACTTCAAAAGGGATTGGCCGTTCATACTATCGAGGTTTCTGATCAGCAAGACTGGTATACACCCATTCGGGATTACCTCAAGCTAGGTACTCTCCCACTTGGATTGACACAAGCCACGAAAAGATCATTCAAACAGAAAGCGGCAAAGCATGTCTTGTTAGGAGACATTTTGTATCGTCAAAATTATGAAGGAATCCTCCTTCGTTGTTTGGACCAGAAAGAGTCCGCTTGGGCGATCACCCAAGCTCATGATGGTACATGTGGTGGCCACTTCAGCGGTATGGCCATCGCAAAGTGCATTCTTCGCATGGGTTATTATTGGCCATCTTTAGAGCGAGATTGTTGCGCATATGTGAAGAAGTGCGTGAAGTGTCAGCACCATGCTAATTTGACACACGTACCTTCTCAGGCCTTACAACCGATTCAATCGGTTTGGCCTTTTTCGTAGTGGGGCCTTGATCTAATTGGAAAGATCTCCCCTGCATCGTCTGGTCGTCACACGTTCATTTTAACGGCCACGAGTACTTTACCAAATGGGTGGAAGCAATTTCGCTGACCACTACGATTGGAGCCCGCATTGCGGAGTTTATTTTGCATAACATCATATGTCGTTTTGGTATTCCATCCAAAATTGTCTCGGATAATGGGACACCATTCAAGAATAAATATGTGCGTGCTTTGACCACAAAGTACAAGATTCAGCATAGCTTTTCCACACCCTATTATCCGTAGGCAAATGGGCAAGCAGAGGCGTCCAACAAAATGCTAGTCGCCATTCTCAAAAAGACAGTTGCAGACAATCATAAAGACTGGCACATTCAGATCCCGCTTGCCCTATGGGCTTATCGCACCAAGCATTCGGACGCCCACTAGGGCAACTCCATTTTCGTTGGTGTATGGCTCCGAGGCAGTCATGCCTTTTGAGTTGGAGATTCCTTCCCTACGCATTTCAATGCAAGAGTTCATCGATGATGACACTGCACGAAAGACCCGGTTAGATCAACTGACGTTGCTTGACGAACGACGCGTCAATGCTCTCGAGCATTTGCGTATCTATCAAGAGCGACTTAAGAAAGCATACAACATGAAAGTCCATTTCAGGGAATTTCAGGTTGGTGACTTGGTCTTAAAAGAGAACCAGTAGAATTCTAATTTGCCGTCCCATCTACGGGACAAGTTTGTAGCAAACTGGTTAGGTCCTTACATCATTGACAGTAGAATAGGACCCGAAACATACCGGCTTGCCTCTCTTGAAGGAATCAAGGAAGCAGAACCCTTGAACATCATTCATTTGAGGCCATTTCACAGCTAGAGAGCCATAGTCCAACCAAAAGCTCCAAGGATTCCCACAATCGCTTGGTCAACCCAAAAGCTCCAAGGATTCCCACAATCGCTTGGTCAACCCAAAAGCTCCAAGGATTCCCACAATCGCTTGGTCAACCCAAAAGCTCCAAGGATTCCCATAATCGCTTGGTCAACCCAAAAGCTCCAAGCGTTACCACAACTGCTTGGTCAACATAAAAATCAAAAATCACAAAAACAATCGCATTTCAATTCCATGCATCCTCATCAATACAAATCAAACTCACAAAACTAATTGCATTTCAACTCCATGCATCCCCATAAAAATCAATCAAAATTACAAAAACAATTGCATTTTAATTCCATACATTCTCATAAAAATCAAAATACAAAAATATAGGTTCCATTAAGCATTGCATCCATACATTGCATACTTCGCTAGGTCATACAAGTCAAAAGCACCATAGACTGTCATTATTTGGCAACTCCATCATTTCCACCTCCGATCCATTTTCATAAACACTTACATCTCACATATCATCCTTTTATTTTAGCATCGTCCGTGTCGCCTAATGTATATAGGGTTTTCGTCATTCAGATGTCTTTAAATTTCTAGCCAAAAACTGTACATAGTTAAGCAGATTTTACATGGGAAAGTTTTACTTGGATCCCACCTTGGTACGTAGCATCCCAACACAAATTAACACACATAAAATAATTCCTAAGTTGTGTGGACGAAAGATGAAACCTGCACCGTAATCCCGGCTACCATAAGCGAAACGGCTATCTTGCTTATCCCCCTGTGCAATTGACCCTAGAAATGCTGAGAGTTGGCAAAAGGACAAGCTTCCTCCCTACCCAATTCCCCATGAATCCCAAGTTCTCAAAAGTTGCAAAAACATCAAACATTTGCAAAACGTCAAAACACTAAAATTTGACATCCTACAGTGCACACATCAAAAGGCACAAACAATAGTGATTCTCGTCACTCCATATTTCAATCCCTTGCTCCAAAAAAAAAAAAAAAAAAAATCAATAAAACAAAAATAAACAAGTGATCTTATCACTATAATGAGCAAGTATCCCCATACCCTTGAAGAAAAGAAGGGAGTCGACCTTGAATCCCTGGAATTTTCAGCATTTCGACAGGTCATGAGGCAAGCTTCAGTACCGGTTTGGTTGATAGCCTATCAGTCACTGGCAGTAAACCTCCCGCATGACGATATATCTGTCACATTAACTTGTGTGCAGATCAATGTTTGCATGTGGATGAGCTAGCTTATGGTATCCTAGATAACATCGCAGACAAATCTGACTAAATACAATACAGGAGTTAGTGGAGCTAATTAGGTGATCCTCAGTACAGGTTCGGTTGAAAGCCCATCTGGCACTGGCGGTATCCTGATGAATAACACATAAACGAACTCAATTGCACACACAGGGATGTGAAATAACTTGGTTAAATTCAAGTCAGATTTAGACCTTGTTCCAAAGTCCTACGAGATAAATGTATAGTCTTGGCTAGTTAGTTAAAAATATCTGCATCTCAGAAAAGCTTAACTACATTTTCCAACAACCGATACATTTCATTCCATACATCACCATCAAAAAATAGACAAAATACAAAAACAAAGTTTTCATATGCACAAGCATTCCACAAAGTTATCTTATTACTATAGCAAATCACTCCAATTTTGTACAGTATATGGTGCATCGACAAATCATCCACAATTCATTTCATTCATTCTATATGCATACATCATACAAATTAGAATCATCACATTCATAATCGCATATGCATACATCAATGTAAAAACATGTACATAAAAATAAATCATGCAAAATAGATAAACACCAAAAAGAATCATCTGTATATATATCACAACAAAATTGCCCGCAGGCTACAAAACTGGTCCTCAGACCTCCCTCCCATCATCCAAAATCCCAAAATCCCCAGCCTAGGGCGTCGGCCACCATGATCACGCAGGATCGGTGCGACGAGAGCTACCCCCTGCGGTATCCGTCCTCTGAGATCTCTCAGGGCGACTGCTCGCCCCTGCATCCCGCCCACTCGCGCCTCCCTCATCTTGCCACCGATGATGGGATGATGCCGACTGCTCCGTCCCACTGTCTCTCGTCCTGTACGACGAGCCACTGGTCGGAGGCTCTGGTATTCGCCCACCCAGGTGGATAATCTCACCCTCCATCTCCGACCGATGCCGCCCCCACGTGGCCTCTCGTCGCCCCCAATCTGCCTCCCGTCGCCTCCAATCCTCTTCTCGTAGCCTCGACTCCGCCTCCCGCCTACGGTAATACGCGATGGCGTCATCGCGCTGTGCTAGCTGCACCCGTAGGAGATCTCTCTCCCGTGCAGCATTTGTATCTCCCGCCTGCTGGTGAGACGCAGCCACTGTGATCCCCTGCCCTGCCAACTGTGTCCGTAGGAGATCCCTCTCCTGCGTCATCTCTGCCAACTCTCCATCCCGCCTCTACAACAATCCCATCAAACGTGCTACCTCAGCGTGCAACCCCGCCTCTGTCTCCCCCGAGCCAACCGGCTCTGACGCCTCCCGCATCTCTGGCTGCTCCTCCTCCCCAAAGTCATCTCCCACCTTTGCCACCTCCACCATCTCTACATCCGCAGGTGCTCCCCAACCCTCTCCCCGGTGCCTCTCGCACCCTCTCCGCCTCCCGCTGCCTCCTCTCCTCCCAAGGGCCCCTCCCCTTGCCACTATCGTAGCGTCCACCACTCCTGATATTCGGTTGTCACGCCGACGTCATCAACATCCGGAATGTCCAACACAGCATCTGACTCCTCCCCTAGTGGCTCGAGGATCGGCGCCGCTAGGGTCCTCTCATCACTCCGACGCCGGTAGGCTACGGGCTCCCCAGGCAACCCCTGAGGTACCCCAAACTGTCGCGTCACTCGAAGGTAATGGAAGTACTCCTGCTCTGTCCCATGTCGCCCAATCACCCATCTCCCCCTCCGAACCCGTCGAAGCCAATCCTCCGCCTCTGGCCATGCGGGACAATCCCGATATGGCCTCCATACCACATCCCCGGGAGTCAGTCGTGCAAAGGCATCTCTGTAATGGTCGACGTCTCCCGTGAACCGTCGACTGTGCCCTCGCTCCTCAGACCGATACCATAGCGCACCATACCCAATGTCCCTATCCACCATCTCTGCTCGGGTAGTCCAGGGCAACCCTCGTGGTCGCTCTATGGCTATGTGCTGCCAGGCCCAGCACTGCAATAAAAAACTGCACCCCAACCCCTTCCGCCTCCGACAGCGGACCTCGTACAACTCATCATATAACTGTGCTAGTAGCGTCTGGCCCCACCTCATAATAATCGGCTCTGTCACCGGGCAATCCACCAACTGCCATACTACCTCCACTAGGTTCCATGGGAACCTCGCTCCTGATGAATCTGGCAGGAGCATGTTGGAAATGAGGCTCATGAGTACTGCATGCCTCACTCCCAACACTCTCCTCGCGTACCACCACCGTACCAGTATCCCCCCAATCTGACAATCCAGCTCCGCCCTCTCCAACGAGGTCATCCCATCCCCCTCCCCTCCGTGTCCAAAGTACCGTGTCAGTATCGCTGTCCTCTGGCCCCGTGGAGTCGTCCGAATGGGAACCCCGTCTATCGGAATCCGCAAGATCCGATACACGTCCTCCAAGGTGACAGTCATCTCCCCTATCGAAAGATGGAAGGTGTTCGTCCGAGCATCCCACAGGCCAATCAATGTTGTAATGTATGCCCGATCTGCCACAACTGCATCCAACCGAGCCACATGCTTGAGCCCTAAGGCATCAAGCCACTCCCAGTCATCATCAGTCAACGCCTCGCGGGCATTAGAAAAAATGGTCGGCACTCGATGTCGACTCTTCACCACCTGCACATCACAAAAAAAAAAAACAACAAACATCAAAAACATGCATCACATCACCATCACATGTACAAAAATGCATAACTATACCGTACTATTTTTCATTCACATGTACATCCAAAACTTCAAAAAAAAAAAAAAAAATCATTTATTTTGCATCTTTAATTTCATCCAAAACAATAAAAATTTGACATGGTTTCCCTACGGTTTTACCTAAGTTTACCATTTCAACCAAAAAAAATTCATCTTTAATTTCATCCAAAACAATAAAAATTTGACATGGTTTCCCTACGGTTTTACCTAAGTTTACCATTTCAACCAAAAAAATTCATCTTTAATTTCATCCAAAACAATAAAAATTTGACATGGTTTCCCTACGGTTTTACCTAAGTTTACCATTTCAACCAAAAAAATTCATCTTTAATTTCATCCAAAAAAATAAAAATTTGACATGGTTTCCCTACGGTTTTACCTAAGTTTACCATTTCAACCAAAAAAAATCATCTTTAATTTCATCCAAAACAATAAAAATTTGACATGGTTTCCCTACGGTTTTACCTAAGTTTACCATTTCAACCAAAAAAAATTCATCTTTAATTTCATCCAAAACAATAAAAATTTGACATGGTTTCCCTACGGTTTTACCTAAGTTTACCATTTCAACCAAAAAAATTCATCTTTAATTTCATCCAAAACAATAAAAATTTGACATGGTTTCCCTACGGTTTTACCTAAGTTTACCATTTCAACCAAAAAAAAATCATCTTTAATTTCATCCAAAACAATAAAAATTTGACATGGTTTCCCTACGGTTTTACCTAAGTTTACCATTTCAACCAAAAAAATTCATCTTTAATTTCATCCAAAACAATAAAAATTTGACATGGTTTCCCTACGGTTTTACCTAAGTTTACCATTTCAACCAAAAAAAATTCATCTTTAATTTCATCCAAAACAATAAAAATTTGACATGGTTTCCCTACGGTTTTACCTAAGTTTACCATTTCAACCAAAAAAAAATTCATCTTTAATTTCATCCAAAACAATAAAAATTTGACATGGTTTCCCTACGGTTTTACCTAAGTTTACCATTTCAACCAAAAAAAAATTCATCTTTAATTTCATCCAAAACAATAAAAATTTGACATGGTTTCCCTACGGTTTTACCTACGTTTACCATTTCAACCAAAAAAATTCACCTTTCATTTCATCAAAAACAATAAAAATTTGACATGGTTTACACGGTTTTACCTAAGTTTACCATTTCAACCAAAAAAATTCATCTTTAATTTCATCCAAACCAATGAAAATTTTTGACATGGTTTACTTACGGTTTTACCTACGTTTACCATTTCAACCAAAAAAAAAAAAAAATTCATTCATTTTCCATTTTTAATTCCATAAACATAACATAAAAATATGAGTGTGGTTTACCTACGGTTTCGCCCTAAGTTTTACCATTCACATAGAAAAACATTTTAACCATGGTTACCCTAGGTTGTTACTCTAAGTTTCATTTTGGGTTTATCATCCGGTTTGTCGTCTAAGTCTCATTTTGGGTTTCTCATCCGGTTTTTCATCTAAGTTTCCATAGGTTTGCATCCATGTTTCCTTTGGTTTCATTCATTTACCTTTAATTTAATTAAGTAGGGTTTCGTGTTTTCATAAACGTAAAACAATAAAAACACATTTGCATTTTTTTTTAAATTCACAATCGAGGAGATAGTGCACTTATTGGTCTTGCCTCGACTCCTCCGCTTGACGACCCGGTCTGTGTACTCATGGTGGCTAGATAATCCAGCAGTGCTTCACGTCAGAAATCTACCTCCTCCTCCCAGAGCTCCAAATCGCAATCGATGAACAGTGCAAATGAGCCAAATCCGTCATTTTTGCATATTTATAGTTTTTGTTTGCTAGTAATCGTCCTTTATCGGGATGAGCGCTTTTCGACGCGCTCGTCCCACCCCGGGATGAGTATCCTCCGAGGCATGCTCGTCCCACCCCAGGACGAGTAACATCACGACAATCGTCCCACCCCGGGACGAATAAAAAAAAAAAAAAAAAAAAATTAAATTAAATTAAAAACAACCACAACATAAAAATGACCAATGCTAACAAAACCAAAAATAGGTCAACACAGTCGGAGAACTGCTCGAGCATGCTTAGCGGTAAACCATCTAAAGGCACCCTTGCACACGTCATCTTGGGTCAAGCGACTCGTCGCTTTTCTCATGTCGGTCATTCCCTCATCGATTCGTCGCTTGAGGGGGTAGTCACACTTAGTTGCCAATCAACAACATTATACCTAGTCTTGGAAAAGACACGCATTCAAAGGATCATTGCAAAAGACAATCGCGCCCCTGCTTGGGGCAGCAAACAAGCAATCATCACAAACTGATCATATACTTAGCATTTGTGAATCATGAACTCAAGGTTCCCACAACAAAAGGTTGCGCCCTTTGCCTATTCATGATTGATCAATGCCTAAGTTCAAGTAATACCTCACCGAACCAGGTTAATGCTTGATTTAAGTTCCTTAGCTCGTTATAAGCAAGGATTCAAGAATGCGTGCCCTTTCCATACTTGGGGCATCAAGAGTTGGTTAGGTTACTGAAAACCTTAATCATTAGTGCTTTGGTTATATTTTTGCTCAGCGCTGCGCCTTGCACAACGCTTCCCAAAAAGGGGCATCTGTAGACACCAAAACAGCACCAATCCGATTATGTGATTACAAGCACTGATCGCACCAACACACACAGCCCCTAGGGCAGCCCTCAGAGGTTAAACAGTGGTTCTAACCACTCACACAACAATTTTGCAAGTCAAAAACCAATTTGGCACCTTTTAGACACTTTATTGCTTATTCGTCCCACCCAGGGACGAGTGCAAATTTTACTCGTCCTACCCAGGAACGAGTGCTGACTGATACTCGTCTCACCCAGGGACGATTATAAGCGCTCGCTTCGGGGTGGGACGATTGTCAGGTTTGACCGACAAAAAGTCAAATCTTGGCATATAAACAACTCAGAACTGCCACTTAGCTCTTCCTGCATGACATAGGAGTGCGAGTGAGTTCTTTTGACAACTCATATCTGCCAATTGACTTTCCCTTCACTGCATGGGAATGAGAGTAAGCTTTTTAAGACAACTCAGATTTGCCACTTAGTTATCCCTTCATTGCATGGGAGTGCAAGTGAGCTTTTCTAAAACACACAAAGACATGCACAGAGGCGGTTAAGAAGCCCTTGATCAAGAAGAAGTCTTCTCTTCACAAACAAAAGCATTCATGCAAAGAAACACTTTTGCATGTTAATTCAAAGAGACCCCTTGGGTCTATAAAATGGTGAGTTTCCTCACCCAAAGGAGATACCGAGCAGGAGCATTCTGAGCAACGAAGTGTCGTTAATTCACTTACTTGCGATTTGCGCCCAAACCCCAATCTTTTGACCACAATATTCTATCAATTTGACGACAACACATCACATCAGGTTTTGGACCCATCTCAAGCGGATTGGTGTCGAAGCAAGGTTTTATCCGTGGGTGGTTTGCCTTCGGGCACCTCCCCGCTTTACTTCATTTATAGTATTTTAGCTAGTTTCATGTTTATGCATTTATCAAGTTTTTAGTGCATTTAGATTCATTTCAGCTATAGTTAGATTTATCTTTTATTTTTCATACACAAAGTGCTATCGATTCTTTGTTTGTTTCTTTGAACACAGATTTCAGGTCTATTGAAGGAGCAGCGAGGAATCGACCTTTGTCAATGCAAGCGAAGACAACGTTTTGGTTCGCCCATTTTATATGTGGGCACGCGGAAGAAGGAATTCAGAGACAAGTTGTAGAGAACAATATCTAACGCTCCTATCCCCTAAAAAGGAAGGAGACGTATTGTAACACGAATTGAAAAGAATATCAATAAAAAAAGGGCTACATTTCATATTGTTCTTATATCTTGTGTTCATTCATTTGTGTTCCTTCCTTTTAATACAATTTCGTTTAGTCTTTCCTTTTTGTTTTCGGAATCTCCATAGCTCCATAGAGAAAAAACTTTTATTGTTTGAATTTTATCTGCATAAATATGCATTGTCCAAAGATGTGTAATTTCTTCCCCACATTTATGTTGGAGATGTATAGTTATAAGATTTTTCTTCTACTCTCCATAATTAGATTCATAGGCATGAGATGATGATAGAATATAGAGCTAGAGAAAGGAAAGTTTGGATATCATTATATTTTGATAAACCTAACCCATGTGTCCTTATCCTTACCCATTATGCTTTAATAAGCAATGAGAATATTATAGGATATTATGGTATCTGAATGAATCAATGCTTATGAAAATCTATAGATTGCTACTATAGATATCTAGATAGAGATAAGACAACATGATAAAACAATTGGGATGAATTATTAATTTAACTCAAAAATATAACCAATTTCCCCTTCAAATTTAAATTGGTCCCATCAATAAGCATTGGTAATAACTAATATTATTATAGTGTTTGAGCATAACTAGATAGGGCTTAGACTTAGACCATCCACTATCATTGGTTCTATTCCTTGATTTTACTATGTTGATCCCCCTAATTCAAATTAGATCATAGAGTGGATGGCTAAACCAACCTCAAATAGAAAAATCCTAGGCAAACTTAGATAAAGAGTTTGATATCAGTCATGCATTGAAGGAAGGGAACACATGAGGGCATGTCTTAGTACAAGATAGGGGGAATTATGAGTCTTAGAAATACCATTATTTTTTAACAAGTAATACCTTTTTATTTCTCTTAATATGAATATATCAAATTGTAGGTAATGGACTAATATGTAATTTCCATCAATATTCTATTTAGACTTAGTAAATAATGAAATACATTACCGAATTGTTTTAGATAAGTTTTGTATGATTTTTAGGAGTATAATTATAAATAATTGATACTAAAACAACACCCTCTAGACATTGGTTAGAAAGGCTCATGGTTGTAAGTTTTTGGAGGATGTTTTGGTGCAACTATGTGCCAAAAAATAGATGAACAATAATGTGCTAGAGTAGAGCAAGGATGTGCCAAAATGGAATTTGGATGAACCAAAATAAATATTGGGTATGGATAGAATGGTGGAGTGATGGAATGGAAGGTGTTAGCTTCTGATATAATATGCAAATGGAGATAACAATCACGAGATGCATAATAATATGAAAGAAAGTAAATATACTAGATAATTGAGATATGAAATAAACATAAATAATATAAATAAATACAATGTAGCTATGGAGGAAGTGAATACTCCATCAGTAAATCTATTGGACTACATTGTGTCCATCACCACTATATGATGATCCACACAAAACTATACTACCTTCAAAGATGCTCTAAGCTCATGTATCCCTAACTCTCTCTCTCTCTCTCTCTCTCTCTATATATATATATATATATATATATAACAATGAGGCCTTCCTTATATAGGTAAAATAGGTTACTTGGACAACACTCTATCTAGATATAAAAAGGACACCTTTCACATTAACACTTGTGTATTTATTACATTGCATGAAGTAACTAGATAAATTCCCCCTAAAGTAATCTAATGTCCTAAGTATGTACCTTGGAAGATACATTTACATGATCCAAATGATGGAATATAATCTATTTCTAACCCCCCTGTATTACATTATTTGGGTTTTGAAGACTTTTAGTCTTCAATATAGATCTTCATATTCATCTTGAGCTTTGTACTCTTCCTCTACATTATTTATAACATGTTCAAGAAAATAGTCAGTGTTTATATAATATGTTACATTTGTTGATAGAGGTTTCATTTCATAATCCTCTTTGGGTTCTTCCAGTTCTTCAATTTCTTCTATCCTTTGAATCAGGTGACCTTTCTGATTTTATCTTCTGATATTCCATTTGATGATAATTGGTTGGTCACTAAAATTGCTACTAACAAGGGTTCCTTTGGTATTGTTGTGGTTGAAACTGATTCCCATTATTCATATAATTTCCTTGATTCCTATTTTTGGGATTATATCTGCAATAGTTGGTACTATGGCCTTTATTTCTACATATCTAACAATACCATGTTTTTCATCCTCTTTTTTATGTAGCAATATTTCCCTATTCTTCTCAAGATTCTTAGTATCTTGAGGTCTTCACTAGATTCTTATTCTAGGATTTGGTACTCCTTACCAAATTCTTCTCCTCTTGGACTTGTTTTTGGATTATCCCAAGTCTTTCACTATCAGGGGCTTCACCTTGGTAGTATATTTCTCCAATGACTTCTTTGATGATTTATTCAATAAGGCTCTCCAAGTGTTTTACTGAATGATCATTGAGACCTCTACAAGGTCTTTGATCTTGCAACTACTTCTAGTCTTCCTTGATATCTTTTCTTCAACCTTCTACTCCTATAAGTGTTGTGGTGAGAAATTCCTATGTATCTTCACTTCTGTTGCTTCTGGATTCAAGTAGGACTCTCCTAGTACTTCTTCTTATAATACTAGAAGTCCTCCTAATATCTTTTCCTGTAGGTGTTGGATTGATTCTAAATAAGATACTCTTCCTATATTTCTTGTAGGAATTTTTCCTGACTCACTGAATCTACTTTTCCTAAAATAAGGTATTAGTACTGAAATATTAATCTCCTTCTAAATCAGATACTCTCTTCTAGATTCTTCTTTAGGATCAAGGCTACTATGGTCTAATTTTAGCATCAAGGCTCCTATAGCCTTTTCTTCTTATGTGAAAATTTTAATTTAGTAATGGATATCTCCTATCTCCTAACTTCACAACTCTTTTCTAGAAGTCTTCTTTCGTAGTATCTTTTCTTGGACAAGAAAATAACCTTTGAACTATGAATACATGCAAACCTTCAAGCAACGAAGTTGAAGTCTCCTATATTTTTTTTGTAGGAGGAATTCCAATATTCTAAGAATTAGATTTCTACAACAAAAAGAAACTATGGAAAAATAATTAAGAATTTCTAGATATCCTAACTTCACTAGTTGATTTGTCAATCTAGTGGATTGAATGTTGACTCCTAGTCTTCATGATTTTGTCCTACAACTCTGTGGAAAGACTCTAGTCAAAAGTAATCTCAGTATTTCTAAAACTCATATTTCTTTCAGTCTTCACTTGTGGCTCTCCCTATTTCTACCACCTAGAGTCTTCTAAGAGTTTTTGACAGTGACTGGTCCAAAGGTGTGTCAGGTTGACAAAGAAACTTAGGCTCATTGATAATGGTGGCTTTCCTATGGCTAGATATATCATACCTCTGATACCACTATTAAATTTTGATACTATATGCAATGGGAGATATAAATCACAAGATGCAAAAATAATAATATGAGAGAAAGTAAATATGTGAGATGACTTAAAATATACTATAAATAGAAATATAAAAAATAAATTCAATGTAGTTGTGGAGGAAATGAACACTCCATGAATAATGCTATTGGACTACATTGCACCCATATCCAATATGGGTAACTTTATCTATGACCTATGATGCACTCTCTGTGACACTATGCTATATGTGTTCTCTATATCTATGACTATGACAATAAGGCCATTATATAGGAAGATAGGTTCCTTGGCCAACACTCTATCTAGTTGTGCAAGGGACAACTTGCACATTGACACTTGTGCATTTATTACATTGCATGAAGAAACTAAGTAACTTCCCCCTAAAGTAATATAATGTCCTATGTATCTTGGTAGATACATTTACATGACCCAAATAATATAATATGATCTATTTATAACAACATTCTAAGGTAATACTCATCATGTTCAGTGAATGAAATGATGGGTTCTTATTCCTCATTAGATTCATCAGAAGCTATTGACATAACATCGTATTCTTCATAGATTTCCTCCTCAAATTCATCGATGTGATGAGTTTCTTCTTATAAATTCAAATAAATATTTTGAAAATCTTGTTCAAAAGAAGTGGGAGAATGAGAGTGATAGCCTAAAACTATATGGTCATGCGCTACTCGATATGGAGTCTCAATGAGCTCAATAATTCCCTATTCATGTCATCCTAAGTCATATCCTTACAAACTAACTCAATAAAATATCAATATGGAAAACTCGACATGTGTTGTATGTTGGAAAGTGTTGGTTGTTTAGGTTCATCAACAGAAGAAGGATTGGACAATGAATCAATCCCACCATACATAAAATTGATGCAATTGGGCATTTACACCATGTTGTACACTACTCCTATGGATAAGGGTGGGTCACATGGGTGATCATAATCCCTAGTGTTTTGGATGCTAAGCAGTGTAACAGTAATATCTTAGACCACATATTCACCAATACCAGGACTAGTGAGGTGGATCACAACTTGGGATGATGTATAAGTGGATGTGTAAGGCTTAGAATTGGCTTGTGGATTTGATAATGAGAGAGGTGTAGGCTAGAATGGTATCTCACAATCAATCAATTTAACTTGTGAGACATCAACTGATATGGATGAAGGTGGATTTGGCTGAGGTTTTTAATGAATGGGTGATGATGTAGATGAAATAATTATGGGGGATGTTGATGTTGATGATGTGGAAAATGTGTATTGGGCTTGAACACTTGTACATGTAATTGATGGTGATTAGGATGGGGGTATAGAAGTGGAATATTGATGTGAGGTATTGATGGGGAGCTCCTTAGAAATAGAATCTTTGGATGAAGTGGATGGTGTAGTGGATGATGTGGTTGATGGAGTTAATAAAATATGAGTGGATGGAAGAGTGTATTTGTAGGGATTTGAAATGAAATTGTAATATTTAAATAGTTCAACGTTTGTTGATATGCAATAAATTTATCTCTCATGTACATATTTTATACATTGATGGAGTATAGAGGGGACACATCTCATTTCCATAATACAGGGTACTCCAAGGAGCACATTGTATGCCATGGATACATCCAAGATGTGGAACATATTATATAATGTTTTTACCCCCTTCGATGGGTAAAAAAATAGTGCCAACTATGGAGTAGAGAGCATCATTGAATGCTTTCAAGGTGAAGGTGGATTTGGTTATGTGAGATGGTGGAAGATTAAGATTTTGAAGAGCAAAGGTGATGATGATATTGATGGAGTCGATATCAATACAAATTTATTTTAATGTCTTCCTATCAATTTGAGTCATGATGTGTAATGGAGGATCCACCAATTCTAATGATATTGGTTTGATTTCAAAATTGTAGAATGTAATGGCAGGGTCCACACATGTTCGGATATTCTCCATAAAATTTTTAAAAGCACTAGTATCCTAAGATTGGAGTTCAGTGGATTTTAGAATCTCCATTAATACCTCATGGTGTTACAAACCAATATAGCTAGTTGACTATATTCCAAAAATTCATTGAATTATTGATTTATTACTATATAAGGTTGTAGTTTGATTTATCATTGATTATAATTCATCTTCATAATAATTTGTGTACTCCACAAGGACTAAGCCCTCCTTAGTGGTGAAGGACTTAACCCTCCTTAAGTGGAAAAATATTGTTCATTCATTTTTTGATCTCTTTGTACTTTACATTTGCATAATCGTGTAATTTGTATGCACCAAGTTGTATCATATTCAGCGATCCTTGCATAGATTTTTGGGTATAATTTTTCTACAAGGTTGGTATTCATTGATCCTACTACAATCCAGCTAAAAAATACAAATTAAAATACCTCCATTCATCTGAATATAGTCACGTAGTTCATTTCCTGGTCATTTCATGGTAGTGAGGCGGGCACTTTTTTGAAGAGTGTCATTTAAAGTTACAAAAAAAACAAAAAATTTATTAATACAAGGCTTACATCTCCAAAAACCCTAAATTTGGCACTTAGTTTTAAAAAAACACATGACCAAGGCAGAAGCCCGTTATCAATAATAGCAACATAGTAAAGTTTCCCTAAACATGGTGCTGGATAGAAGGCAATTGACCTCAAAGTGTGAAGTAGGCAGATGGGTATTTCCAAGTGGGTGCAAGTTCACAAGTGAAACATATGTTGAATAAATAGAGGTAAACAGAAAGAAATTTAAATTTAAAAAAAAAATTAAATCAAGATTTAAGGTGAGAACTTCGGCCAATTAAAACTATAGTGAAATCCTAAAATGCTTGAATGGTACAAGTAGTATCATGTGAAATAATAGTGTCTAAAGTGCATTTGAAAACCTAAAAGTAGATGAATAGGAAGGGGCCATGCAATGATTTGGTATTCATCCATGAAGCATATAGACCACACTAGTTATAGGCTATGACAAAGAAAGAATTAAAGCAGAAGGGTTGGTAGTCAAAAAAAGTGAAGCACAAAAACAAATTGGCCATGTAGTGCTCTAGCTGACGACGAAGCATCTTTCATTCAAAACTAGAAGCTAGTCATATGCTGCCATGTGGAAAAATTGATTGTACCTCCTAAGGTTACCATCCAGGTCAGTTTTAGTTTTTTAAAACTATGGCAATATTTGTCCCATATTCGATAGGTGAAGGTGCTTAGAGGGTTTATTAATACCAATGCATAAATATTCTAATGTGACTTCGGTCACAAGAGGCTTCCAAAATTCACATGCACGTAAAATTATTTTATCATCATGTTGTTGCTTCTTACTCCTTGTCATCTAGTTTCATTCCTTGTACCATCATGTCTTCGATCTCATCACCCTTTATGTCATCACTTCAAGTTTCCCTGTCATCAAGTCAACATCTAATAGTTGGGTCATGTCACTTCTTCTTTACATCTTCCTTTCGATTCATAGTCTAATTATCACATCCTATGTTTGGGTTGTGGTGTCATGTTGGTCATGATTCATGTTTATTGTCATGGTTGTCATCGTGTTCATTGATACATCCCCGGTTTGTGTTTAGTGTGTCATGTAGCCGTTATTGTCGTTTCTCTCACATAATATCACCTCTTCTTGTTGTTTAATGCCCCTTGGTCACATAAAATTGTCTCTTCACCCCTCAAACTAGTCATTAAGCCGATTCTTGCCTTGTCTTCCATCCGCTAGCCATTGGGTCATACTCATTATCGTTCAAATCTTCTAGCTATTGGATTTCCCTTAAAAATTAGTCATTGTCATTCAAATTCCATAGTCACATCATAGTTGAAGTTTTTGTCATTCAAATTCAATAGCCACATCGCAGTTGAAGAAATAATCAAGTAGATAATAACCAATGTTTTTTCCAATTAATCAAAAAATTTGTAGGGTTTGTCAAAAAAATTTGTAATAAAGGATAAATTTTTGAATTAATTATCATTGAGGATACATTTTTGCAATTATTTGACAACATTTTAGCAATTTTTATGATAAATTAGTAGAAAATTTTGTGCATGAGTGGTAGGTGGACTAAAGGACCAAATGGTTGATTATCTAGCATAGATAATACAAACGAAGGACTTTCAAAGTCACCAAGAAGACCTCCATGAAATAAAGGTACACAATACAACTCTCCTTTATGCATTAACATCTTTGATCCTAACCATCCTGCTATTAACCCCATGGCTCCATCTAACTCATCCCATGATAATATCACACATGACGAAATGGAAAATACTAATGCAAGTAACCAAGATGTCCAATCATGTATAACTAAACTAATGACTATTATGAGCACTATGAATTTAATTCTGGAGCAATTATTGAATAAATAGAATCAAGAAGCTCCTCATTCCCTTAATAACTACTATAGATAGCAGGATAATGAGGATTAGGATACAAAGGAAGTTTATCAACAAGCAATATGGCCTACGGGTATTAATATTCCATGTGTTGATATACCTACATTTTAGGGTGATGATCCATGAGGTTGGATAGCTAAAATAGAAGGTATCTTACATTTATATCATGTTCCCGAATCTAAAAAAGTTCCTTATGCCTCCTCCAAACTAGGTACTGAAGCTTACCAGTGGTTTTCTTGGCAAAAACGTCAACATAGTAGAACCCTCTTATGGCCTGAATGCAAGAAGCTTTTTCTCAAGAGATTGATGAAGGGACTTCATCCTCATATATAGTTCGTATGTTAGCACTTAAACAAACAGGTTCAGTAAGATATTATGTTTCAGAATTCACAAGTCTTCTTGCTTATACAAGAGATTTACAAACTGATGTGGGGGTTTCACCCTTTAGACATGGGTTGAAAGAGAATATTCAAATTGAAGTAGACCTAGAATATCCATACTATTTGGATGAAACTATAAGGATTGCTAAGTTGGTAGAGAAAAAGGTGCAAAATTTGACATCTTTCAAATGTGACTCTTATAATCATCCTCAATATCACAATAATTCCTTTCGTATAAATGGTCAGCCATCAAGACATTTTTGCTATAAATATCACAATCATCATCCAAAATATCAAGAATGTATACCAAGACAAAAATTTCAAATAGAATATGATAACAAGGAAGATGAAGAGGAAGTCGAGGATATCAATTATCATGATTCACCTATGCCTGAAGAAAAAATAGATCATGATGAAGCAATATGTGATGAAGACACTATGGCTATTTTAGTACATGCTCTTATGGGTTTAATAGCCCACCATACAATCAATATACCAATATTCATTTGATAGAAGAGGATAAATGTGTTGATAGATTTAGGTAGTACTCATAATTTTATTAACCTTAAAATTGCTAAGGCATTGAACTTACATATTCACTCCTTCAATTAAGATAAGTTTCAAGTTTTAGTTGTAAATGGAGGAAATGCTCAATGTATTGGTAGAAAATATTTATTTTTTATACAAATGGGAAGTTATACTTGGCATGTAACTCTCTTTGTTATGATTCTAGGGAATTCATATGTTATTTTGGATGTTGAATGGTTAGAACAATTGGACACTATCAGTTTTAATTTTAGAAAATTATTTATGGAATGGAAAAAAAATGGAAAGACCATTCGCCTCTAAGGAATTCTAAATCCTCCTTCAAAGGTAGTGAGTTCTAATAGCATGGAAAAATATTAAGGAAATGAGGTTATGGGTTCATAGCTCAAATCAGTTGTTTGGAAAAACAAGCATAGGATACTCCTAAAATTCACTCAAAGGATCTTCAAGATATTGTGGCTAACTATGATGAAGTTTTCGAAGAACCAAAAGGACTACCTCCAAAATGATCTCATGACCATGCCATACACCTAATTCTAGGAAGCCTTCCTCCTAATGTCCATCCTTATCGATACCCTCAACCTCAAAAAATAGAAATTGAAAAGATTGTCCAAGAACTTTTAGAACACAAAGTCATTCATCATAGCACTAGTCTTTATTCTTCACCAATGGTTTTAGCCCGTTGTAAGGATAATTCTTGGCGTATGTGTCCTGATTTTCATCTTCTCAATAAAATCATCATCAAGGATAAGTTCCATATTCCTGTCATAGATGATTTGCATGGTGTAAAAATTTTCACAAAATTGGATCTACGCTCAAGTTTTCATCAAATCAGAGTCAAGGATGAGGACCTTTATAAAACCACCTTTCATACTCATGAAGGTCATTATGAATTCTTAGTCATGCATTTTAGTCTCACTAATGCCCCATCCATATTCCAAAGTCTCATGAACTATGTCTTTCATCCATTCCTTCACAAATTTGTTAGTCTTCTTCGATGACATTCTAGTATATAGTAAAACATGGAAGGACCATTTGATACATGTGGGAAAGGTTCTTCATATATTACATAAAGAAAAAAAAATTGTCAAGCATTCCAAATGCTCTTTGGTGTTCAATAAGTTGAGTATTTGGATCATATCATTTCTCATGAAGGTGTTAAAGTGGATCCTAATAATATTAAGGCCATTCAAGACTAGCATTTACCTAAAACCATTAAGAAACTTCATGTATTTTTGGGTCTTACTGGTTACTATCGCAAGTTTGTATGTAATTATGGTAAAATTGTAGCCCCTCTCATAGCTCTCAAAAAGAATGATGCTTTTCAATGGTATTAAGTAGCCACTCAAGCATTCATGTCTCTCAAGGAAGCAATGTGTACTAATCTAGTTTTGGCAACCCTAGATTTTTATAAACCATTTGTGATTGAATGTGATGCTTTGAGAGCAGGTATTGGGGCAATACTAATGCAAGAAGGGCATCCCTTGGCATTCGAGAGTAAACAACTTTCGGGTAAGAATTTTGGAAGGTCCACATATGAGAAATAAATGTTGGCTATTCTACATGTGGTTGAGAAATGGTGACACTACTTAATTAGTAGTCATTTTATCATAAAAACTTATCATAGTAGTCTCAAGAACTTTCTAGAACAACAATTTTCTTATCCAGAATAAAACAAGTGGTTAACAAAATTATTGGGATATGATTTTGTTATCGAGTATGAGAAATGGAAAGAAAATGTGGTAGAAAATGCATTATATCGTAAATTTTAATACAAAGTGGTTATCAACACTATTTCAGGCCCTTGTTCCCAATGGGTTTCTCAACTCCAAGAGGAATGGGTGTCAAATTTAGAAACTGCTCAAATAATTCAAGATTTGATGCTAGGATCATCCAAGAATCCTCATTTTTTATATGATGACAAGGTATTAAGAAGAAATAATCGCATTTACATTCCATGTAATTTTACCATCAAATCCAGGATTCGTGAAGAATCGCATGGTTCTCCATAAGTAGGACATTCTATTTTTTTGAATATATATATACGGGTAAAACAATCCTTTTATTGGAAAGGATTAAAATATGAGGTCAAAACTTGGGTGGCTGAATATGAAGTATGTCAGCATAATAAGGATGAAACAGTCAAATCTCCAGGATTACTTCAACCACTACCTATCCTAGATCACCAATGGGAACATGTTTCAATGGATTTTATTGAATATCTTTCTAAATTAGAAGGTAAAACATTAATTTTTGTGGTAGTGTATTTCCTCTCCAAATATGCTCACTTCAATGCTCTACAACATCCATTTTCAGCAAGCAAAGTGGCTAAGGTATTTATGGACTCAATTTTCAAGTTGCATGGAATGCCCAAAAATATTGTAAGTGATTGTGATCCCATTTTTACTAGAAATTTTTGGAAAGAATTATTTCATCTTAGTGGTACCAAGTTAAATATATCTTTTGCATACCATCCTCAAATAGATGGCCAAACTAAAATAGTATCTATCTAAGATGTTTTGCTCAAGATAAACATTATCAATGGAGTCATTGGCTTTCTTTAGCAGAATGGTGGTACAACACTTCATACCATTATTCCATTATGATGTCTCCATTCGAAGCATTGTATGGAGTAAAACCATTAGCAATAGCATATTATGTTCCAGGTTCTTCCAAAGTGGCCCAAGTAGACGATTGGTTCCAACACCGATAGTCAATGCTCAACATTCTCAAATATAATTTGGTCCAAGTACAAAATTGCATAAAACAGCAATAAGATTTACATCATTCCAAAAGATAATTTAATACAGGCGATATGGTGTTCCTGCATTTGCAACCTTACAAATAGTTGTCATTGAAGATCAAGATCATTCATAAGTTGGCTCCAAGATTTTATGGTCCTTACAATATAATGCACCGCATAGGCAAGGTGGCATATCAACTAGAGCTTCCTCCCTCATCTCGTATACATCCAGTATTTAATGTTTCCTATCTCAAGAAGGTGATCAAACAAAAAGTACATACTCAATTAGAATTTATAGTATGAAGAAGTATGTATATATCTCTAGCCAAAAGTAATTCTATAGATCAGATCACATATTATTTGATCCCGTCACATAAAAGTATTTCTAATAAAACGGTAGGACCTACCAATTGAAGATGCTACATGGGAAACAAAAAATATCTTTGAGACATTTCCAAATTTGAGGACAAATATTTCTAAGGAGGGGAGCCATGTTACAAACCAATATAGCTAGTCGGCTATATTCCAAATGTTCACCGAATTATTGATTTATTACTATATAAGGTTGTAGTTTGATTTATCATTGATTATATTTCATCTTAATAATAATTTGTGTACTTCGCAAGGACTAATCCCTACTTAGTGGTAAATTACTTAACCCTCCTTAAGTGGTAAAATATTGTTAATTCATTGTTTGATCTCTTTGTACTTCATATTTGCATAACCGTGTAATTTGTATGCTATCACGTGGTGTGGGGGAGATTTTTGTATTAGCTCATAAATAGATAGTTTGGCTGAAGTTATTTTAAGGCTAGTAGTTAGATGGCTACTCAAATAAATTAATTGCCTTGTGGATGATAAGAAATATGAGTGGGTGGTGATGGATGAATTAGAATGTGAATTGGTTGGGAATAATTGGCTGAGAACTGAATGGGAGATGATGAATTGGCAGGTTGAGGAGACACACTTACCTATGGTGCTATGGGATATTGGATAGTCTATTTTTATAAAAAAATTTAGTTGGTGTGTTGTTGACCTTGGGTGACTACATGAATAGCACCCACAAAACCTTGGTATTGTTGCACATGGTTAACCTAATTAGAAGGGATCTTGATGTTTGACCCTCCTATTGTTGGTTGCACTTCTTCATGATGAGGGAGTGGTGTTTAATAGATGCCAAGGTTTTGACTTTGTTGAGCTAAGGAACTATCAACATTGATGGCCCTTAAGTCAATTAGGTCTTGCACTACATATTTGAATGTGAAGCAACCATTAATGTCATGTCCATTCTGTCGATGATAAGGGCAAAATAAATGCTCCCTATAGCTTTTGTTATTCTTGGTAGGATCATCTGGTTTAACCTCAAGCAATGAAAGTTGATTTTTATCATACAACCTATGAAATATGGAGGTGTATGCTTTGGATAAGAGTGTATAATGGTGATTTTGTTAAATAGATTGTCAATGTTGATGTTTATCCATAGTTGGCACTGTATTCTAAACTCGTTGTGATGGGGGAACCACTTGATATGAATTTTTTTGTGATTGTGGTTTTGGTTTCATTGGTTATTTTTTTTGAGCCATTACCAGTTATCTCATGACGACTTGAATCACTTTATTTTCTTGATTGTCCTGATTTGGCTTAGATTGACCAGAATATATTCCTTTTGTTTAGCCCTTGTTCTACCATTCTTTATTTTTAGGATTTAGCACACCTTCTTGGATTTTTATCTCCTCAATTATGCTAGCTTGCATAAGAGCTTCTTTGAATGAGCTATATTATTGTAAATTTAATAACCAGGAGATGGTTTTTAATAAACTCTTGGCAAACAATCAAGTTAACTCTTTCATTGGTAGAGAGAATGGTATTTTTATGATAACAACCCTCCAACGGTTGTCAAAATCATAGACTAACTCATCATCAAATTGCTTAAGATTATATAAGTTAGACAATATGATTTTCTTATGAACATTGAGGGAAAATATTTTGAGGAATTGGTTTACCAATTGTTCAAATGTATAAATACTATGATGAGGTATATGGTTATACCACTCCATGACATCTCTTCTAAATTTTTGAGGAAAGGTTATAAGCATTAAAGCATATTGATTTTGAATTATGAAGCATGAGTGAATTAATGTGCTTACATGCTCTCTAGGGTCCTCAGTTCCCTTAAATTCATTAAATTTTGATACTCTAAAATCTACCAGATATAGTGATGATGGTACCAAAAAGCGAATGGGTTGATTAATTAATTGTTTTAAAGTGGGCTTTTGGTTCATCATATCAAAAGTGTGTTGTATCAAACTATAAATTTTATATTGTAATGCCTTAATTATAGGGTCTTCTCTAGGTATGTGGAAGCCCTGAATCACTTGATTATTGTGTGAATATGAAGTGGTGAAATGCTAAGGTGTGATGATATTTTTATGGTTTTATGGATTTGATTGTATTTGATGATATTGGACTTGATGAGAGAATTATTATGGGTGATGGGATGGAGATGAAATTTGAGGACTATGAATGTGTTGATTTGTGGTAATGGAATGGGTGTGGACTATTAGAAGTTTAGGGATGGAAACCATAGAATATTGTGATACCCATGATGGATTTGAGGTAAAGAAAGTAGGCTAAGTGGAAATAGGTTGGGGCTTAAAATATACCACCTGTATTTATTGTTAGGAACAAGAATAAGCATATTACATATCCATGAGCAATTGTTTGATATGTTGCCATGTTTTCTATATAAAAATATCTAAGTCGGATGGTGTGGATGTGGTGGAAATGGATGAGGTGGGTGGAGGATAGGTTGTAATAGGGATTACAACTGAATGGGGTACATTGGATGTAGTGGAGACTAACATTTGTAAAGCAGCATTGACATGTACTTCATACAATGGATTGCCATAGGTGGTGGTATAGGAAGATGGAATGGGAATGCCTTGGCTAAATTATTTTTGTGAAAGGGAAAAGTTATGGGAAGGTGCAGATGATACCTCAAAAAGAGGTTTGGTATACACCTGGGTAAAAATGGAAGGTTGCAAGTGGGCAATTTCCTACCAAGAAGGATTATACCTAGGTGGGCTATGGATTTGCTCTAGAACATGGTTAGTGGATCTTAGAAAAGTTCCAACTTTCTCCATATCTATGTAGGTGATGTTAGTATTAGTGGAGGATGACGGCTCAGTTTTTGGAATGGGTGTGTTGATGGATATATGTAACACAATATTATTTGAGGTATACACAGTGTGTGAGGGTCCCAAAAACAAACCATAATAGCTTGTATATATCACATTGATAGGATTAACCACATAAGTGGTAGGGAAATATGTGGAGCACTCAATGGATGAAGTGATATGGCTAATAGAGGCTTGACTCAAAATATTTGCTTGGATTTGGGTTGAAACTATAAGCTAATGAGTCAGCTACAGATGGTGGGTGTGTGGAATGTGCAAAAAATAATGCTATGGATATCACATAGAATCAAACAAGCAACTCAATCCTATAATTTGCAATAGATGTTTTTTATATGTGGGGTTTGTGTGTTGTTGATGTGCTAACCTAAGCTATTATGAGAGGTGGAATCTAATGCTGGATGGAAAATAATAATCTTTCTGGTGATGAAATATAAGAATAATTCTCATGGGTACTATAGTTTCTATAGGTTGAGATGATGGATGGATATGAAGCCCACTGTAACCAATCTCAAACAATGGTTGGTGATGAAATCCAACTCATTTTTGTTAAATGCATGATGTGTTTTAGGTGTCTACACAAAGTGTGTGATTCATTTTAAAATTTACTTTTTCTATCGTGTTCACTCAATGTTAAAAACATCCTATTTCACTTGTCTAAGCTAGAAGCCAAGTACATTTAACATTAAGTTCCTCAAAAGAACTTAGGGTACACTGCTTAAGAACCACCCTGAATCATCAAGTAATTCCAATAGTGGGAGTATGCTCAAGTATTGTGACCTTGTTCCAAATTAGAAAAGAAAAAATGGATTTCTTTGACTCTACTATGCAACTATTTATGCTTTTGTTATTTCAAATGCAAACATCAAACATAATAGTAAATGAAACACCATGGAATAGAAGAAATCTGAATCAAATGTGAACTACAACAAATGCATAAATGTAATTCTACCCTATATTAAATCTATATGAAGGACGTAAATGCCTAAAATGAGAATGTAACTACTTTAAAATAAAAAAATAAATGTTTTCTTGTTGAATTTACTATTAAAAAGTAGGAAAATGAAAATAAAATAAAGTTAGGGTTTTAACTAGGCTTACCAGGAAGCCTAAGTATTTCTTCCCCACTCTTGTAAATGTTGCATAGATTCTCATGAACATGAGGTATTTCTTGAACACTGTGAGGCATATCCTAGAATTTACAAGGTGTCCTTCAAAAATTGTAGGGTTTCTGCACGACCACTGTTTGAACTCTACAACTTCCCAAAAATCCTAGTTTTCACAATTTTCACGTGATCAAAATTTTAGAAACCTGCAAAATAGAAACAAAAACATACAGCAGTGACAAAGTAAATCAAAATGTGGAACACTTTAGGGGTCCCACCATGATCACCATTTTTTAAACCAAAAATGAACAACACCAATACAAAGATAAAAGTACAAAAGCACAATAATACCATGGAATGCACAAAATGAATAATCTTTATTGATATAGGTAGATATCTAAGTTACATAATGAATATTCCCCAATATGGGGTTAAAAATACTTTTGATACAATGATTACAAATAATAGGGTTTCAAAACCCTAGTTTAATGAATAGTTGGTGTCTTCTAGCTCGTCCTTGATCCAAATAAGTGTGTGGGTGGGTTTGTGTATCCCTACATGATCACCCTAGCTGCAATAACTTCCAAAAATATGATTCCTACACCTACAAACCACAAACAACATGAAAGGGGTTAAAAGCACTTGCAAGGGCTCCACTGTGTGATGCCCTATAAATAGATAAAAACTTGTAAAACCCTAAATGCTTCAATGTTGAGCTATGAGTAGAAAGCACAAAAACATAAATTAATGCAATTGATATCTTACTCTATCAATGCTAATGTATACTCTTGCTTCTATGTTTGAGAGTTGCATGAATGCCTAGAAGCATATGAGGTCTTACAGATTGCAAATAGGCTAGGGGAAAAACCCATAGGTATTTGGGAAATGGTTGCAAATGCTCATCAACATTCCAAAAATGCTTAGCAACATTTTGTGAACTCTAGGTGGCATTTAGGGTGTATGGGAGTGAAGCAGAACTAGATCTAGTTTGTGAGGGTTTTGCGATGGTAGAAACGGGAGGATGTGATGGTGGTGGCAAGGGATAATGTTCAAATTTAGGGTATTCAAAATCTGGACTTTCTAAGACCTTGATTCATCAAAATGAATCATCTTTTATAATCTGCCCTTGATCATGTTAGGGTTTTTGACAACACCAAATGGGAGGCCAAGATTAAAACATGAGGAAGGGTGGATATTAAGCTTGGGCAAGTGACATGGATTGATATGGATGGATGGTTGAGATTAAGTTGTGGTAGATGGCTAGGATTTATTATATAAATACATATATTTATTATTTATATAAATATTAATATAAAATATTTATATTTATATTTATATTTATATTTATATTATATATTAAATAAATACATATATGTATATAAATAATGGATGGCTATGATTGGAGGATACAAATGGATGACAAGTGGCTAGATTTTGGTGTCTACAATCATCCTTAGAATTATCAATTGCTTCAACAAGTTTTGGATATAAATAGTATTCAAATGTATCAAAATTTTCATCCACAACTTCTCTATAGATGAATTGTATTACCATATCCAGCTTACCCTTAGATTTTTAATCAATTTTAATAATTGCACTCCTGATTTGTAATGTATGAATGTTACCTTTCCATATTTTATGCTCAATATCGACTACTATGCCAACATTCTCTCATATATTTGTAATTACCAAACATGGCACTTTGATTAGATTCTATTTAGTTGAATGACTTTTGTCTTGTTGAACATTCAAACCTTCTTTATATCCTACTAAATAAAACATTTAGAGAAATCACAATCTCCTTTGATTGGATTCCACACTTAGTGCATTCTCTATTTCCTTCAATTAGATGGCACACCTAGTGCTTGTAGTTTAGATAGCATGATAGAAATCCATTCTATCTTCTAGATGGCATGATGGAAGTTTGTTCTAACTTTTGAATGGTAGGATAGCATGATTGGAGTGTTCTCTGACTTTTGGATAGTAGGGTAGCATAATTGAAGTGTGCTCTAACTTCTATAAAATAGCATGATTGAGATGCACTCTAACTTTTTATGATGCAAGATAGTATGATTATGATGCAATGTAATTTTTGTTGACGTTGAAACATGCTCAAATCTGATGGATTCATCCAAACCTAAGGAAATACCCTTCTACTACATAGTAGTTTTTCATTTAACTATGTTATTCTAATATTTGACAACATCCTTCTATGATAATGTTGATTTTGAATTTTCTATTCTTGAACAGTGCTTTGCTTTACAACATAGCTTTACTCTTTTATTATAGTTTTTATCTCATCTAGACAATGCTATTATATCGTTATATCCTAGCATTACTCTTAATGGCACACTTCTTAGGTTCCTTGGATAGCCACTTTGTATCCACTATTTTTTTTGCTTAGTCTTCCCTATGCAAGCCCCTTAGATTGCTATATAATCTTCTATGAATATTGGCCACTTGAATGATGGCCTCAACAATATTGACCACTTAGGTTCTGGCCTTTTCTTTTATGTTGGCCACTTAGGTGTTGGCCTCTTCTTTTATGTTGGCCACTTAGATTCTAGCTTCTATATTGATCACTTAAATTTTGGCCTCTTCTTCTATATTGACCACTTAGATGTCGGCCTCTTAACTTCAATGGTGGATTATAGATCCACTATTCCTTAATGCTTAGTAGCACTATTCTATACTAGAAAAATAAACCTTTAAAAACTCTTCAAAAATATGTCAAGGCTAAGATTGATATTCCTATAGTCAACCTGATGCTCTAGTTGTTTGGATAACCATAACTCTTCTATGCCTCTATCTGCTTCTATCTTTGGAGGATTATTCTCTGTACTTCTCAATACAACTATTATATATTCTTTATATATTACTACTTCAATATCAATAATATTGAATGTTTCTTTATCCCTAGAAGCTATGATGCTTATCAATCCTTGGAAGCTTTGATGCTTCTCAATATTTTGTCCCCAATGTCTAAAATCTTCAATCTCAATAATCTATCTCCAATATCTTAGGTTGCACCTAAGAACAAAATAATTCTCCTCTTTTTTGGAGAATCCAATATCAATATTAGGATGACTATGAATGTCCTCAAATGACCAACTTTCCTCCTGAGTTAGACCTGTCAATCTTCAATAGTGATTCTTCTCTTTTCTTTAGAGAATCCAAATAATTATCAGGGTGATTTTGAATGTCCTCATACTTCCAAATTTCTTCTGAGTTGGATTTCTATCTCAATGCCCAACTTTATTTTGAGTTGGCCCTTAATCAATCTTAGTTGAGTCCTAGTATTCATTGGTTTTCCTTCAACCAAGTGGAAATACCCGACTTATCCTTGTTCCCTCAATATCTATAACAACCCTATTTGTTACCATTATATATATATATATATATATATATATATATATATATATATATTCATCTTTCATGAGGTAAGGGTCACAATCATGAACTAAGATAGAATCATTCCATTTGGATTGTAATCTATCAAGGCAAATGGCATCAAGAGATAATAAGACTTGATCAGAGTCATTTTTTAGTAGAAGTGATAAGCTTCTACGATACCCTCATATCACTCAGATATGAGAATCAGGGTTATGCACAAGGGTAAATTTTGTAATTTATAGCAAATTTTAGGATTTAACATTTTTTATTTTGCTAATTTTGGGACCCTAGAGGTTGGCCCATTCGCCCAAAAATTACGAAATTAATTTTTTTAGGGTAAATTCACCCTGATACAATATGTATTCCCACCTAATATTCACCCTAAAATTATTTAAAAAAAAATTATCCCATCCAATTTGCCTCTTGTACCCCCACTATATATAGGTGACCCTAGGAGTGACACTCATAGTCTCAAGATGACTGTCACAAGGTGATCGCAAAAAGTGACTAGTAGAAGCGAGTGACAAAAGGCAACTGACTAAAGTGACTAACATTGGGCGACTAACATGCCATGACTATCACAAGGTGACTGACACACCATGACTTTCACAAGGCAACTGACATATTATGACTATCACAAGGTGATTAATACATCGTGATTGTCACAATGTGACTGACACATCGTGACTGACATACCGCGACTAGCACAATGTGACTAACATGCTACAAATGTCATAGGGCAACTGACACACTATGATTGACATTGGGTGACTTACATGCCACGATTGTCATAAGGTGATTGGCATGTCATGACTGTAAAATAGTGACTGTCAAACTATGACTGACATACAGAGCCAACCATTTTCTGGTAAGTTTCTATTATCAATTATGTTTATTTTTTATATATTTTTGTTCATTGATGCTCAATAAGGAGGTTTTCCTATTATTTGAGCATCAATCTCAAGCTTCCTTGGTTCAGATATTCTATTGTCTTGAATAGTAGTTTGCTCTTTAACCAGTTATTTCCATTTTTCAAAATGTTTTTCTTGTTACTCTTCTGTTTATATAGGTAAAATATCACCTATTAGTAGTGGAAATAAAGGATTCCAGTCTTCCAATTCTTAAATATTTTCATAATATTTCAAAATCCAGTTAGCCATCAACATCTACACAAGTTGAAGGTATGAACATCTTTACTTACTAACCAGTTAATTTTTGTGCATTGTTAATTTTATATATAATGTCTTCATTCATTTAGAAAGGTGATTTTTGGTGGATGGATTTTTCCATTGTTTATATATATTTTTAAAAGAAGGTATGCTTTTAAAAAGAATAATGATAATGACCCTAGTATTATATCTACAGAAAACACTGTTGACCCTGGTATGAATCCACTTCCACATAACTACGATAATGAAAAGTCAAAATCTATCCCAAAATGACATTACTTCCTTACTACCATTGTTTGGGCCACTTTTGACCTATTAAATCATCTTGAAACTTCATAAAAACACCACCATTAGATCAGGCCTAAAAAGAGCTTTCCAATGAGTACAAATATTCCTATGTTTGGATATATATTGATGCCTAAAACTATGAAATTAGTGTCAATCACTATGTGATAGTCGCCATATGACAGTCACCATGTGACAGTCACCATGTGGTGACTCTCACAAGGTGACTGTCACATGGTGAATGTCACAAGGCGACTATCACATAGCGATTGACAATAATTTCATAGTTTTAGGCATCAATATATATCCAAACATAGGCATATTTGTACTCGTTGGAAAGCTCTTTTCAATCCCGATATAATGGTGGTATTTTTATGAAGGTTTAAGATGATTTAATAGGTCAAAAGTGGCCCCAAATATGGTGGTAAGGAAGTAATATCATTTTGGGATATATTTTGACCTATTAAATCATCTTGAAACTTTATAAAAATACTATGATTAGATCAGGATTGAAAAGAGATTTACAATGAGTACACATATGCCTATGTTTGGATATATATTGATGCCTAAAACTATGAAATTATTATTAGTCACCATGTGACAGTCACCTTGTGATAATTGCCATGTGACAGTCACCTTGTGAAAGTTGCCATGTGACAGTTGCCATGTGACAGTCGCTTTGTGACAGTTGCCATGTGACAGTCACCATGTGGCGACTATCATAAGGTGACTATCACAAGGTGACTGTCACATGGCAAATGTCACATGGCGACTGTCACAAGATGACTGACAATAATTTCATAGTTTTAGACATAAATATACATCCAAACATAAGCATATTTATACTCGTTGGAAATCTCTTTGCAAGCCCAATATAATTATGGTATTTTTATGAAGGTTTAATATGATTTAATAGGTCAAAAGTGGCCTAAAGATGGTGGTAAGGAAGTAATATCATTTTGGGATAGATTTTGACCTATTAAATCATCTTGAAACTTCATAAAAACACTTCCATTAGATCAGGCTTGAAAAGAGCTTTCCAATAAGTACAAATATGCCTATGTTTGGATATATATTGATGCCTAAAACTATGAAATTATTGTCAATCACCATGTGATAGTTACCTTGTGACAGTCACCATCAGATAGTCGCCATGTGACAGTCACCTTGTGATAGTCACTATGTGGTGACTGTCACAAGGTGATTGACACAAGCGACTGTCACAAGGCGACTGACACAAGTGACTCTCATAAGGCGAATGATAATAATTTCATAGTTTTAGGCATCAATATATATCTAAACATAGGCATATTTGTACTCATTGGAAAGTTCTTTTTGAGCCTGATCTATTGGTGGTATTTTTATGAAGTTTTAGGATGATTTAATAGGTCAAAATTAACCCTAAAATTATTTTATAATTTAAGTGCAAAAGTTTTGAAAAATCACCATATTTTGATAAATGTTTTGTAAAATTTTGAAAAATTTTCCCCGATGTATATACACCTTAGGACTAGATTCACCTCAATTTTATATACACTTTGGGGCTGACCCCTTATGCATAACCCTGATGAGAATGTTGGCCAAGTGTTATATTTCATCCCAAATAAAAATGGAAATCACCCTTAACCATACTATCCACTAGGACCAGTATATAGGTGAATACCTTGAATATGGAAACCCATCATAATGAAATAACCTCAATAATGGTTATTCATAGATCTTAGATCCAACCCACATATTCTCAATGGAATCACTAAGATAACAAAATTACTATACGTGATTAATTCATAGAATACTTGGAATATCATCTTAAGTGTGATTATATAACCTTATACCTCTTAAGGCTTATTTCAAGTTATCATAATTTTTCAGGTTATACCAACCAAGAATGTTTATGAAGTGATTATAACCCAATTAATCCTTAAGGAGTAAAATCCATTACTTTATGATTCTTAAGATTATATCACACATGAGATATCCAATTGAGCAAGTTTTACATTCTATTCTATTCTAATTTTTGCATCCATACAACCATTGAATACATCAAGTGCTAGTTTTTGAAAGGTAAAACTAGCTAACTACAACCATCATAATTACCCAGTACATTCTTGAAAATAGTTGACATAATCATAAATCATTAATTCATCAACATAATAAATTTAAACATACATTCCTTGCATCATAGTACACATTGACATAATCTAAGAATTGCATAATTGTTTCATCAAGAATTTAACCATCTCATCCACTTAAATCATTTTTATTTTGAAGTAAAAACAACATGCACAAGAATTAACACATCAAACCACAAATAGAGTGACACATTATTTATCCTGGGAACCCTCATGGGGAATAAACCCAGCCTCCAAAATATGTACTTTTCTCATATTCATAAACTCAAAATGTCAAATATTACAGATATAGAAGGGCCACTATGGGTCCCTTTCAATCAATTATACATGGCAAGGAATACAACTATTCCTTATCAAAGTCACGATGCAATTAAGAATTTTTTCCTAATTCCTTTCTCTAAGTCATAATATATCATTAAGGTATTTCCCATACCAATAAGGAATTCATCTATCACATTAAAATCATGATGCAATTAAGGAATCTATTGATTCTTTCCTCTAAGTCATCTTAAAAATTTTCATATGTTTATGATAATCATCGAAATCTTATTTTGGAGAAGTTGTATCGATGTTAGAGAGAACCATATAAGTTCCCTCAAGAATGAATTCCAAATTCATTCTACATAATTAACACAAATTCAATACATGAATTAAAGTCCCATACATTTAATTCATTAATAAACCATTCTTCCTAAATTAATAATTTAAGCTAATAATTTAAACTAATAATTTAAACTATCTATCATTTCATACTTATATCCTGTTGTAACAACCCATGTCAGCCACCTTTCTTTTTAATATTATGTTAATAAAAGTAAACCCTTAGAGGTTTAGCATGGGTAATATAAAGCTCATTATACTAAATTTATTTCGTTTGATTATAAACCAATAGGATTCTAATTCCCCATTGAATACAACGTGATATGCCAATTTATTCTCAATTGCTATCAAATTTGCTTCCTAAATTTGATCCAAAATTCATTTCATTACTTTCCCAATCCTATCAATTCTCTTCCCAAATGTGAGCTAAATATGCATCAAATATCCAACACAATTTTTGTATTTCAATCCAAATCTAGCTCTCAAATCAATTCATTTCCATAACTGGATCCCAATATACATTCAGTTATTTCATCCTCTATCATAAAGTTTACAAGAATGCATTGGTAAACTGTTATCAATTTTTTTCCAAAATCTGATCCATCATAATCTCTAATTATCTTGCTAATTTTGTTATCAAAAATTCAACCTAAATATTATTTCTCTTATCTCCAAACGATACCAAATTTACCTCCAATATTTGTTTTAATACTGTTCAATTAATCTCTCAAAGAGGGAAACCTCATAAATTCCCATAAATTATCTAGCATCAAGGTCTATTTACTTTTCTAATCCCAATCAACATGAATGTCATTTCTTTGATTGTCAAGGACAATTGGAAGAGTCCCATACCTCTTCCTGGATGGACACCAATATCATTCATTCTTCTAGTGGATTTCATTCATTAAAAATTTCATAATAAATCATAGTATGTATTTTACATACAAAATCTATAATTTCACTAAAATCATTACTTCCATTTACTTCTCACATTTAACATAGAAAATCACCAAGCATGAATAAACAATTCATTCATCATTAAGGATTAATTCTTAATCCCATTCATCATTTGTTTGGATTAACACCAAAAAAAAGGAAGAGTCCCATACCTCTTCCCAAGGAATGGACACCATTCCATCCTTCCCAAAACTAGAGGATATTTTTCATACTTCTAGTTGATTAACTTTAGTTACACTTTTCATTATAACACATATAATGAATTACAAATGCAAAATATATATAATTTTACTTTGTTCATTCAATTATTCTCAGTTCAGAATGACATATGATTTCTATGTCTTATATATCATTCTACTTTATGATAGAAACTAATATTTACAATATTAAAGAAATTAGATCTATAAAATAGATACAACTAATAAAATATATCATGAAGTTCATCAATTAATGAAAACTAGTTCCCATAAAATTAGACATATGCATCATATAAGATATAAGGGAAACTTCTCTACATAATCAGTTTATAAACCTATCATCACTATTAAAATCATTCATATTTCTACGGGTACAACCCAATAGGATTCTAAACACAACATAACCTACCCTCATGAACCAATGCAGATGAGGTTTATCTAAGGTTTTATCACCATAACCCTTAATCGGAATCGATTATGGACACTACATTTTTCCTAGAACATACGTCATCCCAAGAGAAGGAAAACCATGCAAAATGCCTTGCTATCCACCTAAACAAATAATTTTTATAAAATATTTTTCAAACCTCACACAGTAAGGCTTTTAGCATATGTCCAGGTATCATTAATGATGTTATGGTTTTCCGATGGTAATATTAACATTGTGAGGGCTCAGTTTACCTGGAGAACGGGTGAATTTAGTCATCATATTTTGACATAGCACCTTTGATTCACATGAGTTTATTTCCAAAGAAAGGGGTCAGTTACAAATTTATACTCAAATATTTGTAGACCTCATGGTGTATACAAATCAAGACTCATTAAATAATGACAGTGTTCAAATATAACAAAGGTAATTAAGTCATCACATGTGTTGGCCTTATCACAAATCATAATAATGATGGAACAATTTTTTTTTAGATACACTAGTGGATTAAAATGGCCGAAGAAGGGTACTTTCGACGTAGTGATCATAAAGCTTAAGATTCAATTTTAAACATAGTCATAAGAATTATTAAAGTGGAATAAAAATTCCAAATGGATATTGACATGTCCATCTGACTAAGGGTCCACCATTGGAGACAAATCAAATTTGCACACAAATGAACATTAACTTACAATGTTTCACAGACAACATTCACTAGAGATTACAATCTAAAAGCTAGAAAAGGAGAGCTAAATCAAGTAAGACCATCAACAAAGTGTGAATATATCAAGGTAAGATTCACCATGCTAATGTAAATCATAAGAAAACTAGATCATCACGTGGTGGTAATACATCATAGCATAAAAAATTGACAAAACAAATCCCAACACATGATGTAAATTTCTAACACAATCTTTGATAGTCTTTAACAAAGCTCCACAGATAGAAAGGCTTAGTTTGGTGTCTACTTGGGATTAGATGACATAAAAGCAAATTCCATGAGGTAAGAGTGAGAGTCCAAAGAGGTTTGACCTACCTATCCAAATATTGATAACCAATTGATAATGATCTAATAAAATTGTAGATGTATTATCGATGATCCCCCAATGGTAGATGAAGTTTTATACATTGGATAGGTATTAATAAATAGATAATGACAATTGTAGATTGCTATGGTTACACAGTCCAATGTATAAGTATTAAAGGACATTAATAAAAATTCTATGAACTGATAGAGCATGCCTTTGAAATTGGGTTCGGCTACGTGTTGAGGAATATGGTCAGATAATAAAAAAATATCTAAGTTATAACCAAACTAAATACGACATCGAATTATACTTAAATTCAAGCAAGGCTCCAAGAAATGCAGAAGATAGACAATTTACATAACAATTCTCAATACTAACTTATTTTAATAAGTCTAAATTTTAGAATTATATGAGCTTATCAAAACATTCATCTTTTGCTTCCAGAGCAAAATGTAAATAATCCAACTTATCCAATAATGCAAAATCAAATAGTATAAGAGCGAAAAATCTCCCACCTGGAACTCCAGCAAGGTGTGACTCCTCTAGACTTGTATATCCTTCTCCTATCTTCTCCAATCCAGCATAACATAACATAATGCCCTTTTTCTCAACCTCAATGGCATTTTATAGCTCTCTTTATTCTTAGACAAGAAATATGCTTCTAAATAAATATTTTATTTATTTTATTTTTGCTTTCTTTCTTTCAGAAAAGATGCTTCTAAATATGAATATTTTTATTTTTTTATTCTTTTTCTCACCCCAAGTTAAAGCTTCCTTTAATATATATATTTTAATGGAAATAAAATCCATAGAGCTAAGAAAAAAATATTATCCACCATTTCAACCTTCCTAAAGTAGCTATGTGACGGAAATATTTATTATTTAAATCTACAAGGTAGTTTTTTTCTTTTCATGTTTTAATCCAATTTAAAATTGAACAAGCTCATAAAAAAAATACCTAATTTCCTTCTAAAATAGGATCAACTAGATCAAATTAGCATGCTCAACCCAATAAATATTTTACTTTAAAAATTGCTCAAATTAAGATTTCACTAAATCATGATAAATTGCATGATATTTTCACTATATATATTTTTTGAGTAATTTGTAAAATGCAAGATATTATTTAATGTGCATTTTCCAAGTAAAATTCAATTAAACTAAACTCATGCAAATTAATCATGAAATCAAATATAAATCACACACAAATGGCATACAAGCACTCAATGCATGTGCTCAGTATCCCCCATCACCATTTTTCCTTTGATTGTGTGGGAATTTTAGAGTAATACTCAAGTAACACCGCCATCATGGAGGTAACTAGTGATGATAGGAATATGAGCTTTACCTAATGAGTTGTCATAGTCATCATTCCCCTTTGGTGGTCAGTCTTCCACCTATGAGAATAAATGTTCCTGTAATCAATCAACGCAATATCATTTTCTTTTGACAAATACACTACAAATATATTAGACATAAAAACCAACTATCACTATACAAATAGCATCTTAAAAAAAGTCCTCCAAGGTGGCATGTGATAATATCTACTCAATAAGACCTTTAAAAAATAGAGTTCAAGTCTTCACTACTTTCAAAGTGGATTTAGACTCTAATATAACTCTATAAAAAATGGACATAGTTAAGTGGTGGCTCTGATACCACTATTCACTTTTAAGCTTAAATATCTCAAATTATCACAGGTCTAAATATAAATAAGCCATAATACTAAAGGTTGAAATATCAATAATGAAGAGTAGAATAATATAAATGAGCAATCAAATGTATATCTAGGCCAATATAGTAATGAAATAAAATTAATTATAATATCAAATATGAATGTAAAATGGCCAATATCATTCATGTATATGCATGAAGAAAACTTACAATATGGATTGCTGAAAATATGTATACAAGCTTTATTATCAATGCTTGCTCTTTTTCTCATGTTTGTGTTGTTGTTCATGTTACATTGTTTGGAGCTTTATCTCCATAATATAGACATGGAAATTGATTTTTGATGCATTTGACTATTTCTCTCATATGACATCTTCCATGATCTTTGGCTTGTCATATTTCCACTTGTATACTAGACTCTTCACTCTCTTCTTACATGCATACTTGAACCTATGACACTTGCACACTTCTACATGAATCTTACTCTCCTACATGCACTCCTAATACAAGACACTTATGCACATCCTCATTTTACATATTTGCACACTTATATACATTACACTTGTGCATTTCCTACACATGGAAACTTACATAAAAGGGAAAAATAATTCACCAATCTAAACTATATACTCAAACCTAATCTATTACATATTTACATTTGTACCATACAAGTACCATGGGGGTACATTTGCATGTGCTAAATAATATAATACTCTTCAATATTGATGATGATCAAGGGATTGATTTATTCTCCACTAGTTTAGGTAGACACCTCTACAACTAACTTAGGCTTTCTCTATCTATTTTATAGGATCTAAAAATAAAAAATCACTCACAAAATCACTTCCATATAACAATAGCATTGACAAATATCTTGCCTTTTCAACAGTACTTCTGCCATGAGGCAAAAAATAAGTATAAAATGTTAATTTTATTTCTAGTTTTCTATATTAGATATACTTATTTATATTTATCATGTGCCTTCATTTTTTGTCCCATATTATCTATTTTTTATTAAAAACATAAAAGAGAAAAGGGTAATAAATATTGATCTTCAATATAATTATATGACCATCCATAGTCTTGCATTGCATTTAAAACTGAATTACATGTAGGTATTAGGACTTGTTTGAGTACATTATTTTCTTACACCCTTACTTTAGCAATAGATCTTTGTTATGTATATCATAAAAAAGTTCAAAAACATATAATTTTTAGGTTTATCTTCTATATTTGGTTGTTGCTTTTGTAATTTAGATAGGATAAGGCTAGACCATCAAGGATGGTTTTAGGGAGAAATGTAGATGTCCTATAATTAAATAAATCAAATATAGAGTTAGGATTATAACACCTTTGTCCTTAAGGTGAGATATAACAAACATGTTACCTCATCAAAATAAGGGATCTAGTGTGCCTAGTATTGTAGGTCAAGTTAAAGGACCTCGTGACTTCCCCATATCACATTTTTGTGAACCCAATGTGAAAAAAACTATGGATACCGTGATTATTCCTTGACCAATCCTAAATCAAATATAAATCTATTAAACATTAAGCAAGATTATTAAATCTATTTGTGTAGCTATCACACATTAAATACAAATGACAAGAATTTATTGACTAGTTTTTATGTAGGCAATAGCCAAGGGGTTTACAACCCTCTGGTTCAAAGCAATAGTTACTTTATTTTATTTGTTAAACAATAAAATATTTATTTTTATAATTTATAACTAACTACAAGAATTTCAACTAATAAAATCATTCATTTATAAGAGCAAGTATTTAGACCAATAGTAACTAGAAATCAAAATACCTAGGTTAATCCAACAAGTACTTACTTCCAAATAAAGGTAATAGGACCAATAACAATTATATTTTCATATATTAAATTTAAATTTTGAAACACTTGAATAATATAAAGCATTTCAATAAATAATTTTTAAACTAGAAAACATTAAAACCCTTCATTGAGAGTTTGCTTCAGATTTCTTGTAAATGGAAAAAAATCTTATTCATGAATTAAATAAAATATTCTCACAAGAATGCTAAAACTAATCTTGATTGATCTTAAATTGGATATAAAGCAATAAACATGTGAGAAAAAATTAAAGCATCCAAGTCTTTGCATTTTATAACTTAAATAAAAGTAAAAGTTACAAGGTTTTGCTATTTACACTCAATAAATTTTTAAACATATCATACTTTTTTTATAGTGCCCTTTCTCTTTTTTGTATAGGAGTATCTTTGATTGCAACTATCCCCATAGAGACTTCAATCTTTGACTTTAATTTAATACTTATTCTCTTAATATTTAAAGTACCCGGTTGGGATGGGGTCTAACTTGAACTACATAATTTTTGCTTGAAGCATCCTTCTTCCTCCTTTATAGCACCTCTACCCAAAAATATGCATCCTTCAAAAGATATTTTTGAATACCCTCAATACACATTCAAAGGATAATGTTGGTGTGGGCAAGGTTGGGTGTGACTCCCGGGTGACTTTGATGGTGTAGAACCCCCTGTTCATGGTCTCTTAGACCAAGGTGGCCCCACAAGGGATTTTTTGCTTTATAAAAAAAAAAAATTACCAGGTATTCAGGGTAAACCTTAAATACCACTTTAAATTCTCCTTATGGTCATAAATATAATATATACCTCTTCTAACTAGTGTTTATAAAATTGTGAGCCAACTATGTATAATACCCCAAATTTCCTATGGAAAAATATCCAATGGTAAAAGGAATGGACATAAAACATATAGATGTGACCCAATGAATTTTTTTAATATAGCCATTAAGTCCACCCATCATCTGATAGGCTACCTCTTTGAGTAGCATTTTAGTGGGAACATATTTTGGTAATAAATGAGGCTTTCATTTGAAGCCTAAGAGTCTTATGGATGTATGATGCACTTGAATGCATAGTCAAGCATATTGTTGCAAAGCCTTCCTAGCTTCCTTATTGAATTAGGGACAAGAAAAATTGTTTAATAAATAATAAATACATGGGAAAACAATAGAATGAAGATAATAAATGTTGAAAATATAGCTAATTATGGAATGTTTGAAGACCATCATTGATTTGGCATAGTTATGGCATAAAAGGTATGGAAACCTCAACTTAGTAGATTTTATTGTATTTAAACGATATTTATTAATAAAATATTGTTATTTGTGAAGCAAAAAATAAAAGTAGATGTTATTGTATTTCAACTGGCTTTATTGATAAAATATTGCTATTAGTGAAGCATGACTTTTGTTTTAATTTTATTGAGTCTAACTTGGTGATTTTTTCAGCCCTTGTTAATTAAATTTAATTCTACAATTTATTGCTAGAAATGTCATTATTACTGATGCTTTTTTGCTATAATTTATATGAATTGTTTAGCCAATATTAATGTAAAAAATCTAGTCATTATAGCTTTTTTGGTAGCTTGTAGTTATTTGGATTTCTTCAATAGCACTTAAAATTTTCATTTGGTATTTGGGTTAAAGGAATTTTTTATGATGGTATGAAATGGAGTTAATATTGTCCCACTTCAAAGTCCTATGTTTAATGTAGAAAATTTCAAATATTAGAGTATTCGAATGAAGATATTTTTAATTTCGTAGGACTTTTGGTGTCTTGTTTTGTAGGGATAATCTGAGCCAAAAAGTCAAGCCACTTTCAATTCCCACTCTACATATTCTAAGAAGGATATGGTGGAAAATTAGAAGAAGGATGCAAAAGCTTTATTTATAATTCAAAGTGGGATTGATGTCTTCATCTTTATAAATATTTATAAATGCACTCAATCAAACTATGCATGAGAGATAATTTAATAGTGCCTACAAAGGTTCCTCCAAGGTGAGAATAGTTAAGCTTTAGCTCTTGAGAAGATATTTTGAATTCTTATGCATGAATGATAATGAGTTTATTGAAGTGTTCTTCATTAAAGTCCAAAATATGGTGAATGTTATTCATGCAGATGGTGAGGCATTTTATGATAAAAGGATTGTTGAGAAGGTATTAATAAGTCTTACAAGGAATTTTGATCTGGTTATGAATTCTATTGAGTCTAGAGATTTATCAAAACTAAATCTTGTTGAACTACATAGTAGCTTACAAACTTATGAGCATAATATGAAGGTATTGATTAAGCATTTAAAGGCAAGTTGAATATGACTAAACAACCATCCTATTCAAAGGATTCAGCATCTACCACTTCAGTACCATCATTCTCTAGAGGTCATGATAGAGGAAATAACAATAATCATGAACCAAAACATAGACATTGTGACTATTGTAGAAAGGATGGCCACACTGAACCATATTGTTATAAAATAAAAAGCAAGAGAAAAGAGCTAATTACAATGAATAAAAATGTGAAACCTTATTTCTATATTACTTTATTTTTGAGGTTATTGAATATTATGTTTGCTATCTTGATAGTGGATGTTTAAACCACATGATTGGAAATAGGAACTTGTTTGTTGAGATTGGTAAGAATGTCAGAGGACAAGTAAATATTTGTGATAATAATCAGGTGAATATAGCAAGAAAATGAGCTCTTGCCATCATGACAAAGATTGATAATATTTTTTATATGCATGACACTGTGTAGCAATACTTAAGCATAATATTTTTAGTATTGGATAATTATGCTCAAAATATTATAAGGCTATTTTTGAAAATAATTGTTGTAGAATCCTAAATAAGACTAATAATTAAATTATATTTGAGGTGTTGATGTCAAAAATAGGATGTATATGTTGAAAATGTAGCCAATTGTGGGGTGTTTGAAAACCGCCATTGATTTGGCATGGTTATGGAATAAAAGGTGTGGACACCTCAACTTTGGATCATTGTATGGGATGCAAAAAGGAGTCGTGTTAAAGGGATGCCCATGTTTATGAAGCCTCTAAATAATGTATGTGAGGGATACATTTTTGGAACAAAACATAAAGAGAAGTTTCTACACCACAAGTTTAGAGTTGAGAATCCATTGGAATTGGTGCATTTTGATCCATATGGACTCTTCTAGACCTTAAGCATTGGTAAAAGCAAATATTTCTTCTTGTTTTTTAATGATCATTCAATAATGATTTGTATATATTTATTGATTGATAAATCACAAGCTTTTGATTTTTTCAATATGTTTAAGGCTCTAGTTGAAAAGAAATATATTTTTTGTATTAAGACCTTAAGGAATGACTGAGGATGTGATTTCATTTTCAATTAGTTCCAAGATTTTTGTAGCATCTACAAAATAAAAAGTAATTTGAAAACCAGCTACACTCAACAAAATAGACTAATAGAATGGAATAATAGTACCATAGTAGAAATGGCCCATTGCATGTTGAAGGAAATGAAGTTACCAAAAAAAATTTGGGGACATACAATTGTTTACATTCTCAATAAAAGCACTACAAAGTTGGTATAAAACTCTACTTCCTATTAAACCTATCATAATAAGAATCCAAGTATTGATCAATTGAAAATTTTTGATTCCACATGTTATATACATATTCCTAAATAAAAGAGAAGAAAACCTGATGAGAAATATATCAAATGTTTTTTTTTGGCTATTCTTATGAATCCAAAGCTTATGGATGTTGTTATCCCACTACTAAAAAGTTACATGTTAGTAGATATGTGGTCTTTGATGAAGAGAGATCATATATTAAAGAAACTGAATAATTTGTTAGTGTTACCCAATAAATTAATGCTCCTAATAAAAATGGTGACCCCTTACAGTCAAAAAGTGAAGAAAAATCCGCATATCCTATATCAGATATTGAATCTACATCTTCAATTTAATCAAGAGGAAGTATTGGTACAATAAATCTCAACAAATATCAACCACAAACACAAATCTTGGATGAGGATTATAAAATGAGAGTAACTACATTACAATTAAAACAAAGTGAGAATATAATAAGTTATGTTTTATTGTCCGCTTCTAATGTTGAGCAACTTTTAAAGTATGTGCTAATGAATATTGGATAAATGTTATGGAAAACGAATTTGAATAGATTGAAAATGATACTTGAGAGCTTGTTTCTCCTCCAAAAATACAAGACTATAGTTGGTGTTAAATGGGTTTATAAGCTAAAATATAATGTTGATGGAAGCATAGCTAAACATAAGGTACGATTGGTAGCCAAAGGCTATGTTCAACAAGAAGGAATAGACTATGAAGAAACTTTTGCACCAGTTGCTATATTAGAAATAGGAAGATCTCTTCTTGCATTGGTTGTCTATTTTAGTCTTTTTGTATATAAAATGGATGTAAAATCAACATTATTAAGTGGATATTTGGAGGAAGAAGTTTATTTGGATCAGTCACAATGATTCATAGTTGTAGTTCATGAAGATAAAGTATATAGGTTTAATAAAGTACTCTAGGATTGATTAGCTATATCTCTAAAATGAAATAAAATATGTTGCTTCATATATATTGATTATAAAATTTGTTACAATAAGAATGTGATATCCTTTTATAAAACACCCCGTAGGGTTACAAAAATGGGACTCATGAAGAGGGACCCAAGCATGGAACAATTTTGCAGCACCGTAAACATCTTCTATCAATTCCTCAAGGTTGGAGTGGGTTTATGATGCATACCACTATGAGCTACACCTGATGTTCAATCCTTCATAACCCTATAAAATATGTTAGATCATTTAAATACCTATCTCAATCAAACCTTCTATAAATATAGGCATAAAGACACAAAATATAAGAGAAAATACATAACAAAGATTCAAAAGGACCTAAAACTGAAAATAGAGTATTGTGTTACCTGTTAGGCCAATTTGATGATAAAAAAGTAGAAAATTCACCTCGAGATGCATTTTATGTGTTTGAACACACATCGGGATGTGTTTTAAGTTCTATTTCTAGGATTTATCAAAAAATCCACCTTGGACCCTGTTGGAGCAATTTGTGCTAGTTTAGAAGCTAAAGATATCCTTTTAGCAATATAAACCACCTTAAACCTACAAAAGAGATGTATAAAAGGGATCTCACATGCTCAAAGGAGTTAGGAATTCTTGAGACTATATTTTGGTAGTATAACAATACTATTTTTAGACTCTTTGAATTCGTAGATAAGCTCTTGTATTTATAGACTTTATAGGTAATTCAAAGGGGGGTGTGATGTGGAGGAGAGAGGAGAGGTCTCTTTAAGATCTAAGTGGTGGGTAATACTTTCTTAAATTTTGCATTTAGTGATAATGGGCACTCCATGCCCATGTAATACCTTGGAAAATGGGAAAGATCCCTTTTTCAACACTTTTCATTCAATGCCATGTAAGAGAAGTGGGTGGTTTTGGAAGAAGGGAGCAAGTGGATGCTTTGGAAAGTGCATGAGAGGAGTGTGAGGGGTGCCTACATTGGAAGGGGGGAATACCTACCCTACTTTAGGGTTTTGACTAGCCTTTTGTTGGAATTTTAGGTTTTTGATTGATTTTGTTAATGTTTTTACCCCTTTTGAATTGATTTTAAATTGATTTGCTATTTTTGAATTGATTTTTCTTTTTTGAATTTATTTTTTATTTATTTGAGGTGTTTTGAATTGAATTTGGTCTTTTGAATTTGATTTTTCATTGATTTTAGCACTTTTGAATTGATTTTGGTCTTTTGAATTTAATTTTGCATTGATCTTAGTGCTTTTGAATTGATTTTGTTCTTTCAATTGTTTTTTATTTATTTGCTATTTAAATGTTAATTGTTTTTGCAATATGTTATTTAGGACATTTTGAGGTTTCTACAATACCACTTAGTAGCTTGATACTTGTTAGCCTTTGATACTATATACTTAAGGAAATGCAACCACAAGATCTAAAATAAGCAGGAAATATTAAGTATATGATAATGATAATATAATAATCATGTAAGAGCATGAGAAACTTCTATAACTACTCATAAAACAACCATTAATGAAAGCTCATGAAAATATTACATTGATGGAAATGGAGGTCATAAACTCTCCATATTGAATACATGCTCTACATTGTATCTACTACTATTCTACTCAATGCTATCTCTCTTCTCTCTTATTTCTTACCTAAGAAGACCTATTTATAATGATATATGACTCTTGGCCTTCCATATTCCTATGACTCTTCATATTCCTATTCTTAAGGACTCATGTACATGTGGAAAACATGCACATTTACATAATTACACATTCTAACAATATTTGTGCATTTATTACATTACATAAAGTAATTGCTCAACTCCTAATCTAAGATAAATTCTTAATCTTAACATGTACCAATGGTGGTACATTGGTATGTACCAAATAATGTAAAATATTACAACACCCCCTTGCATTACATTATTTGGATATTAAAGACTTAGTCTTCAATATGGTCTTTAATTTAATTTGCATTGTATGCCTCCTTGGTCAAATTCCTCTTCTTCTCCTTTATATTCATCATCAGAGTTATTCATTGTGCTTTCATGAAGTGTCATGCTATCATTAGATTCCTACAAACATAATTCCTTTGTGCCTTTTTCCTTCTTACCATAAGTATTCTTTAGTATACAATATTCTAAGTAATCATTTAAAGCATTATGATAATATCTTGAGTTAGAAGAACTTGAAGTATCAATATTGCATGAAGAATTAAATATCTTCTCCACAAAGGATTCTATTGGAAATATGAGCAGGTTTTGTTGTCATTGATGTCAAGAGTCAGTTTCAGTGAGCAGGACAAAAGGAAGGATGTCAAGAGTCAGTAGTGCAAGAAAAATATTGCTTCTAGACCTAAGGAAAATAATATTATAATGTCCCTAATTATAATATTCAAGGTGGTCAGATGAGGTCTAAAGAGCAATAGGAAGGCCCAAGAAAAATAATATTATAATATTTTATTATAATATTAAAGGTCTAAGGTTAAGACCTAAATATTAAATTAATTATAATAATTTTTTTTTTTAATTATAAGTTAGTTTATAATTTAATTTAATAAACCCTAAAGGTTAGGGTTATAAGGGCATAAAATATTAAATAATTCGAATTAAAAATCGAATTGAAAAAGGTCATCGACGTTTTGAGCACATGACATATTGCATATAAGAAGGGGCAAGTTTCATTTAAATTCATTATCCATGCGATCCATCGAATGCTATAGAAACTCGTGCGCAAAGAGGAGAGAAAGAATCACATGTGTTTTGAAAGGTTTAAGGAAACAGAACAAAGGACAAGTAAGTGGGGAGCCCACTTCACGTTGCAATGTTCTGGGTAGCATGGTTGGCAGCTAGGGGATGCGCTAAGATGTTGCAGGTGCAAGGTTAGGGGTTTGAGTCTCGTGGTCTTCATTTTTGGCAAGCGGAGAAAGTTTTGACTGCACCGTCGAGGAAGGAACAAAGGGAAGGCACGTGCCTTTCCCTTTGCATGGAGGCATGTAGCCCACTTGGTGGGCACGTGTTGTGCAAAGGTGCTTGGGAGGAAGGGTTTGTGTGTTCAAAACCCATCGAGGCCTTTTTGGTAGTTGGACAAGGTATGCACTCACATTGCTAAGGTTTGATTGTTGCATCCAAAAATTGCAAAGGTGGAAATTAATTTTTAATTTCTTAAAGTTTGGTTAGTTGGAAATTGCATATTTAAAAGGGATTAAAGAGTTATACAAGGGAGATAAAAGGGTATGCAAAGTTTTATTTTTGTGTTTGATTTTTGAGTGGTTAAAGTTAATAAAAGGAGAAATAAGGTGTGCCAAGGGTGTTAGATATTTTGTTGAAATAAAGTTATATTATAAAGTTTGTTTTGAAAGGAGAGATAAGGCATAGTTGATTTTTGATATTTTGACTTGGTGAAATATTTTTGAAAGGAAATATTAAGGATAATTTTTTGTTATCTAACCCTTGAGATTGGCAAAGAGAGTGATTGTGATTGAGACAGGTTTTGAGGTCAAAACTTCATCAAACAAAAGGTATGGGCATATCTTCCTTGTGAGTGGAATATTGTTGGATGTTGTGAATGCTAAGTTGGAGTGAAAAGGATTGTTTGATAAGCATTGTTGAGTTTGGTTTTCTAGAATGAAAGTTGATACTAGAAACCTTGTTTGATAAGCATTGTTGGAAATATTGAAGTAAGCTTTCATATGCTTGAACTAGGGTTTATTAATATTTATAAATATTGAACTAGGGTTTGTGAAATATCATGAGTATCATTGTTATGTGAAGTTGAGAACTATCTTGAACTAGGGTTTGTGAAAGATCATGAGTATCATTGTTATGTGAGGTTTGTTTGATAAGCATTGTTGACTAAGCTTTCATTGAGTGATTGGTTGAGTGGAGTTGATTGAGCTTAGTTGATTGGAAGTGTTGGAGTGATAGTTCAAGTTATGTGAAACAAATTGTTCCTTACTAATTTGAGAAATATTGAAAGTGATTGAGTGTGAAACATATTGAGTCTCTAACCATTCTCCATATGTTTTTGTGGTAAAGTAAGAGATATTGAAAGTGATTGAGCATTGTTGTGAGTGTGAAGCATATTGAGTCTCTAACAATTCTCCATATGTTTCTATGAGATTAAACAAGATTCTATGTGAAGCTTGTTTGTGTGATTGAAGAGGTTTTTTGTGATAGATTGAGTTGAGTTGTATAAAGCTTTTGTGAAAGCTAGTGGATAGATTTGAGTTAGTCCTAGAGTGGACTTAAGGATTGAGTTGAGTAAGATTTTGTGGAAGCTTACAATGCATATTTGAGGTAAGTCTTGGTGAAGACTTGTTGAGCAGATTGGACAAGTTCTAGTGAGGACTTGTTGAGTAGATTTGAGGTAAGTCTTGGTGAAGACTTGTTGAGAGATTGGATAAGTTCTAGTGAGGACTTGTTGAGTATATTTGAGGTAAGTCTTGGTGAAGACTTGTTGAGTAGATTGGACAAGTTCTAGTGAGGACTTGTTGAGTAGATTTGAGGTAAGTATTGGTGAATATTTGTTGAGAAGATTGAGACAATGTTCTAGTGTTAGGACTAGAGATTGAGAATATTTGTGCTAGATCGAAGGACTATGTTTAGTATATATTTGAGGATAGATATTGAGTAGATTTGTGCTAGATCAAAGGACTATGTTTAGTGCATATTTGAGGATAGATATTGAGTATATTTGTGCTAGACCGAAGGACTATGTTTAGTGTATATTTGAGGATAGATATTGAGTAGATTTGTGCTAGATCAAAGGACTATGTTTAGTACATATTTGAGATAGAGCTGAGAGTAAGCTTTGGAGGTGATATAGTATAGAGGACAATAGTCTCCAGTGGATAGAGATCCATTAGCTAGGGTAGTGAAGACAAGTCTTCTGAGTGAGGGTAGGAGTCTTTAGTGGATAGATATCCATAAGCCAATGTAGTGGAGGTAGTAGTTCTTCTAGAAGATCACCAACTAGAGCAGAGGAGAAGGAGTTCTCCTATGGATAGAGATCCATGAACTTGATTAGGGGATTGGTGTCTCCTTTGGATAGAGGTCCATAAACATTGTAATAGGGAAAGGATTCCCAAGAGATTTATTGAGAAAATTTTAGTGAAATATTTTCTCCATGGAGTAGCCCACATTGGGTGAACCACGTTAAATTGGTGTCTCTATTGTGTGTGGTGATTTGTGCATTGCTTTGATTACTGTTGTTGATATTGCCATTGATATATTGCATAATATTGTTTGGGAAAGAAAAGTAAAAAGTGGTCTTATACTGTTCACCCCCCTCTTAGTATAAGCTTGTGTTCTTCAATTGGTATCAGAGCGGGTTCCTTCGAAAGAGTTTAACAACTTGAAGGAAAAGCTTACAAGAACACAGATGGATTCTCAGAGTGGATCCTCAGGGAATTCAACACCATTGTTCGATGGGAACAATTATACACTATGGAGCACAAGGATGAAGTTTCATCTAATGGCACTTGGAAATGAAATATGGGAAGTAGTTGAAAATGGATACACACCACCAGAAACTCCACCTACAGATAAATATGGTAAGCTTCTACATCATTACAATTCAAAAGCAATGAATGCAATTCAAAAGGGCTTACGTGAAATAGAGTTTATAAAGATTATGCATTGCAAATCAGCAAAGGAAATTTGGGATAAGTTGCAAGGCATATATGAAGGAGATAAAAAGGTCAAAAGGGTAAAGTTGCAAAATTTCAAGAGAGCATTTGAAGACCTAAAAATGAAGGATGAGGAAAACATTGCGGCATATCTACTTCATGTGGATGAGGTTGTTAACTCCATGCAAGGACTTGGGCTTGAAGTTCAAGAACCTGATGTGTGTGATAAGATTCTAAGGTCACTCCCAAAAAGGTTTAGTGAAAATATTTCAGCTATAGAAGAGTCGAAAGATATTGATATTTTGACAAGGGATGAATTACATGGCATTCTCACAGCATTTGAGATAAGAATAAAAGAGGAACCTATTCCCCAGAAAGAAGCAGCATTTAAAGCCACTAAGAAGACTAAGGGTAAGAAGTCAGATTCAAGCAATGAGTTATCCAGTGATGAAGAAGCAAATTATGGCAGAAGGAACAAGGACTCAAGAAAGTATAAAGGTACGAAATCAGTTAGATGTTTTAAATGTGGAAAATATGGTCACTATGCATCTGATTGTCCAGAAGCTGGAAATAGCAGTGGTGATGAGAAACAGGATCATAAGAATAGGGATGCAGGAAAGCACAGGTACCAAAAGAAAAATAGGGATGGACAAGGTACACAAGGAAAGAAGTTTTTCCAAAGGCATAAGAAGAGTTTCTATGCAGACAAGGTAGGTAAGAGCTCAAGTGATAGTGATGATAGTTCCTCAGATAATGATAAATATGAAGTTCTATTTCTGGAAAAAGAAAAAGAAGTGGTTAGGAAAAGGTCACCAATAATCCTCAAGTGTTTTAGATGTGGTAACTTTGGTCATCTTGAAGATAGTTGTACAAGGAATGGATTCAGTTTCAGTGATGATGAATATGAAGATACACTTGAAGGACCAGAAGAGAATCTTCTTATGGCATTAGAAGAAGGAAGTAATCCTATAGAAGATGAGTCAAAAAATAATGAAGATGTTTTCAAAGGCAAACAAATAGAGGAAGAATCAGAGAAAGGAGAAGTTGATCTTGAGGGTGAGCTTATTCATGCCCTTGATGCATTAAGGGAGGTAAGAAAGCAAAACTCAAAACTCAAGCTTAAATTTCAAGAATGTGATGAAGAGAAAGGAAAGCTTATAGAGGATCTAACCAACTCAATAGCTAAGACAAGGAGATTCAAAGAGAAGTTAGAAGCTAAGGTTTTAGAATGTGAAAGGTTAGAGCATGAGGTAGCTTCACTAAGGAAGGAAGTAAAAGAGTCTAAGGATAAGTTACACAAGTTTGGGAGAAGCTCAAAGAAATTAGATAAGATTATCAAGGTACAAAGATCTTCATCAAACAAGATAGGTCTTGGTTTTGAACAGGTACAAAAGAAACAAGGAGAGGAGTCAATCTCAAGTTCTGAAGAAGAAGAAACTTTAGAAGAAGAGAGTGTAAGAGAGAGTGAGACTTCTGAGGATGAGTTGGACAATAGAAAGTTCAACAAGGAAAGGAACAATGCACAAATGAGGAACAGATGGAACAGGAAGCAACACAGGGTAGAAGAGACTAAGAGACCAATGAGGTCAAGGCAAGGTAGTTTCAATGGATGATGCTTCTCATGTCATAGGTTTGGGCACAAAGCTACACAGTGCAGGACACATGGAAAATAGGAATATGGAAGTTTCAGAAATAGGTAACTTTTTCAAGGGTATTGCTACTCTTGTAATCAGTTTGGTCACAAGGCAGTGAATTGTAGGGTTCATGATAGGAATAGATATGGCTTCACTAGGAGAAATCCCAAGACATTTGCACCTCCAAGGAATAACAACATTAAGTGTTATAAGTGCAATAATGATGGACATACAACAAAGTGGTGTAGAGCATAAATTCCAGAGACAAGCAGGAACATGAATAGTCAGAGGAATCAAAAGGATCAGATGAAGAGGAAAGTGGACAAAGGTAAAGATCAGTGCTTGCTAGGAGTAGAAATACTCCCACCCCAGAATTAACCACCTCAAGAGGAGGTGGGGGAGGGGCTAAGCTAAGAGTTTCATTCTTAGCCCCGAGCCCCAAAGGTGGCCCTTTGCCATTGATGACAAAGGGGGAGAGATTTGAGTTAGGGGAGAGCATTCAATCAGGGGAAGCAACTTCTTAGGGGAGCAAAACAAAAAAAGGTAAAGGAAATGATAAAAGGAAAATGGGTTACCATCAATGACAAAGGGGGAGATTATTGGAAATATGAGCAGGTTTTGTTGTCATTGATGTCAAGAGTCAGTTTCAGTGAGCAGGACAAAAGGAAGGATGTCAAGAGTTAGTAGTGCAAGAAAAATATTGCTTCTAGACCTAAGGAAAATAATATTATAATATCCCTAATTATAATATTCAAGGTGGTCATATGAGGTCTAAAGAGCAATAGGAAGGCCCAAGAAAAATAATATTATAATATTTTATTATAATATTAAAGGTCTAAGGTTAAGACCTAAAGATTAAATTAATTTATAATTTGATTAACTCTAAGAGTTATTAAATTAATTTTAAGTTAATTATAATAATTTAATTATAAGTTAGTTTTTAATTTAATAAACCCTAAAGGTTAGGGTTATAAGGGCATAAAGTATTAATTAATTTGAATTAAAATCGAATTGAAAAAGGTCATCAATGTTTTGAGCACATGACATATTGCATATAAGAAGGGGCAAGTTTCATTTCAAATTATTATCCATGCGATCCATCGAATGCCATAGAAACTCATGCGCAAAGAGGATAGAAAGAATCATGTGTGTTTTGAAAGGTTTAAGGAAGCAGAACAAAGGACAAGTAAGTGGGGAGCCCACTTCACATTGCAAGGTGTTGGGTAGCACGGTTGGTAGTCGAGGGCTATGCTAAGACGTTGCAGGTGCAAGGTTAGGGGTTCGAGTCTCGTGGTCTTCATTTTTGCAAGCGAAGAGGTTTTTGACTATGTCGTCGGGGAAGGAACAAAGGGAAGGCGCATGCCTTTCCCTTTGCGTGGAGGCACGTAGCCCACTTGGTGGGTGCGCATTGTGCAAAGGTGCTTGGGAGGAAGGGTTTGCATGTTCGAAACCCATCGAGGCCTTTTTGGTAGTTGGACAAGGTATGCGCTCACATTGCTAAGGTTTGATTGTTGCATCCAAAAATTGCAAAGGTGGAAATTAATTTTTAATTTCTTAAAGTTTTGTTAATTGGAAATTGCATATTTAAAAGGGATTAAAGAGTTATACAAGGGAGATAAAAGGGTATGCAAAGTTTTATTTTTGTGTTTGATTTTTGAGTGGTTAAAGTTAATAAAAGGAGAAATAAGGTGTGCCAAGGGTGTTAGATATTTTGTTGAAATAAAGTTATATTATAAAGTTTGTTTTGAAAGGAGAGATAAGGCATAGTTGATTTTTGATATTTTGACTTGGTGAAATATTTTTGAAAGGAAATATTAAGGACAAATTTTTGTTATCTAACCCTTGAGATTGGCAAAGAGAGTGATTGTGATTGAGACAGGTTTTGAGGTCAAAACTTCATCAAACAAAAGGTATGGGCATATCTTCCTTGTGAGTGGAATATTGTTGGATGTTGTGAATGCTAAGTTGGAGTGAAAAGGATTGTTTGATAAGCATTGTTGAGTTTGGTTTTCTGGAATGAAAGTTGATATTAGAAACCTTGTTTGATAAGCATTGTTGGAAATATTGAAGTAAGCTTTCATATGCTTGAACTAGGGTTTGTGAAAGATCATGAGTATCATTGTTATGTGAAGTTGAGAACTATCTTGAACTAGGGTTTGTGAAAGGGTTTGTGAAAGATCATGAGTATCATTGTTATGTGAGGTTTGTTTGATAAGCATTGTTGACTAAGATTTCATTGAGTGATTGGTTGAGTGGAGTTGATTGAGCTTAGTTGATTGGAAGTGTTGGAGTGATAGTTCAAGTTCTGTGAAATAAATTGTTCCTTACTAATTTGAGAAAGATTGAAAGTGATTGAGTGTGAAACATATTGAGTCTCTAACCATTCTCCATATGTTTCTATGGTAAAGCGGAAGTGATTGAGCATTGTTGTGAGTGTGAAGCATATTGAGTCTCTAACCATTCTCCATATGTTTCTATGAGATTAAACAAGATTATGTGTGAAGCTTGTTTGTGTGATTGAAGAGGTTTTATGTGATAGATTGAGTTGAGTTGTATAAAGATTTTGTGAAAGCTAGTGGATAGATTTGAGTTAGTCCTAGAGTGGACTTAAGGACTGAGTTGAGTAAGCTTTTGTGGAAGCTTACAATGTATATTTGAGGTAAGTCTTGGTGAAGACTTGTTGAGCATATTGGACAAGTTCTAGTGAGGACTTGTTGAGCAGATTTGAGGTAAGTCTTGGTGAAGACTTGTTGAGAATATTGGACAAGTTCTAGTGAGGACTTGTTGAGAATATTTGAGGTAAGTCTTGGTGAAGAATTGTTGAGTATATTGGACAAGTTCTAGTGAGGACTTGAATTGAGCAGATTTGTGCTAGATCAAAGGACTGTGTTTAGTGTAGATTTGAGGATAGAGATTGAGAATATTTGTGCTAGATCGAAGGACTATGTTTAGTGCAGATTTGAGGATAGATATTGAGCATATTTGTGCTAGATTGAAGGACTATGTTTAGTGTATATTTGAGGATAGATATTGAGTAGATTTGTGCTAGATCGAAGGACTATGTTTAGTGACCGAAGGACTATGTTTAGTACAGATTTGAGATAGAGCTGAGAGCAAGCTTTGGAGGTGATAGAGTAGAGGACAATAGTCTCTAGTGGATAGAGATCCATTAGCCAGGGTAGTGACAATAAATATCTTTTGAGTGAGGGCAGGAGTCTTCAGTGGATAGAGATCCATAAGCCAATGTAGTGGAGGTAGTAGTCTTCTAGAAGATCACCATCTAGAGCAGAGGAGAAGGAGTTCTCCTGTGGATAGAGATCCATGAACTTGATTAGGGGATTGGTGTCTCCTTTGGATAGAGGTCCATAAACATTGTAATAGGGAAAGGATTCCCAAGAGATTTGTTGAGAAAATTTTAGTGAAATATTTTCTCTGTGGAGTAGCCCACATTGGGTGAACCACGTTAAATTGGTGTCTCTATTGTGTGTGGTGATTTGTGCATTGCTTTGATTACTGTTGTTGATATTGCCATTGATATATTGCATAATATTGATTGGGAAAGAAAAGTAAAAAGTGGTCTTATACTGTTCACCCCCCTCTCAGTATAAGCTTGTGTTCTTCAAATTCATCTATGTTTATTTTATCTTTAAGTAATTCATTAAATTCTTTTTGCTTCATATTTTCTTCTTTGTAATATTTGAATGTAATCAATGCCATATATAATACACTTCCAATGTCTAAATTAATTAGAATATCATATTTTCCATTATTAATTGCTTCACTGATTCTAGCATTTAGATAATATTCTAGAGTTTTAAATTTTTCTTCTAAGGATTCACTATAGATCAATTTTGAAGTCAGATCTAAGTTTCCTTCAGATTTTGTAAGTAAATTCTTGATTCCAATATTTATGACACTTTCCTTTTCCTTTCTAATAATATTTTCCATATCATTATCAATTGTATTCTTTGAATTAGACATCCTTTTTACTCCTTAGTGTTTGATATTGAGAAGTGTTTGAAATTGAGAGTAGTTTTGATGAAATATTTCAAAAAACACTATTGAGGTTGACTACCTTATGACTCCCTAGTGTTATACATATAAGATCAAATAATTTCTTTCAAATATCTAATTAGTATTCCTTTTGTATCCCTAGTATGAGATCAAATTTGATAGTTCTTATCAATTTTCAAGTTTTGTAGAATACTTTGTGTATACCAAATGTTTTGGAGTATGAATTTGATAGTATACTTAGCTTTATAATTTTTCCTTTGAGTTGAATCCATTTTGTTTCACTAATACTTTGATGACAATTTCAATATAATGTTCAACTCCTATTCTTTTAATACAAGCACTTTATTTCTCCTTGTAGAAAGCTAAAGATGCAATTTCAATTGATAAAATTCTTAATCTTCAAGGTTCTATAGTTGGATTCCTTTTGTCCCTTCAATTTGTATGAGAGACTAATATCAAAACAATTGTTCCAAATTTCAAGCAATTCTATGTTTTGCTTCTTTCAAGTTTCAATAAAATAATTTCTAAATTTTAATAGCTTGATGTTGAACTCCTTATAACTCCCTAATTGGAAATTTAGAAACAATGATATTTGCAAATAGTATTTCAATTTTGGTGTAGCAAGTCCTTATTTCTCCAATTTAATCTTTTACAAATATTTCATGTATGAATAGAGTAATTTCAAATACCTTTTCAAAGAACTTCTTTCTTCAATTGTATTTTTAAAGCATTCAATACTCTGCTAAGGTTATCACCTTATTTCTCCTATTGTAATTAATTAATATTTGCTTCAATTATACCTTATTCCTCCTTAAACTTTGCAAAGGTTTAATTAAATAATTTCTTACCTTTGTGAATATGGTACCTAAAGCTTCAACTTGTTATCTATGATTTAAATTTTCTCTCCTTGCAATTAATGCTTCTATTGACTCCTCTACTCCTTGGCTCCTTTGCGTTCAATCTCTAATACATATCCTTCTCTTATAATTTATCACTCTTATACAATGTCGTTATCAATTATTCCTTTTTTCATGTACTTGTTATCTGATTTGTGCCTTTATTATAGGTATGAAAGTGTTATGAGTAATGTGGTTGGCACTTCCTTTTTTATGTGGACATTTGGTACTTACGTTCTTGCTCTTGCTCATAGCTTTACAACCTTATTTCCAATGCCTCTTCAATACCTCTTTGTTCTTAAATGTAACTCTCATTATTTTAGGTGAGCTTGAGGTACGAATGAAACCTCCATGTATTAACTTTGCTTACTTTTACCATGTGTGCACCTCTACTCGCAAACTATAATGTCTCCTTGATTAGGGTTCTAAAATCCTCTTCATGGTATTCTTTTGCAATGGTGGTTGGACCTCCCTTGCACTTAGACTATAGTTATTGGCCCTTTATCATGCCAAGTGGCAAGTAGCTAATTCACTCCTTCTATTTACCAACCATATAGATGCATTGATCAACACTCTTCTTTGCAATGTAACATGCAATAATGAGTGGAATTTACTATATTCACCTCTCCTTCATTTTGTGAGATGAAAAGTGGTGAGTGGCTTCTTCACTTACTCAGGATGGTGTTTCAAAATAACACTATGTTATGAGAAGTCTTCTTTGAACTAACATTCCAAATTGCACCCTTTAAATTCCTTAGTGGTTATGAGCTTAAATGAATCTCTAGTGTAGTCTTTCATTTCAACTGGCATGTCTCTTTAGCTTCTCTCTAATGATGCTCGACCCTAATGCTTTATCTTCCTTCTAGTGGCTACATTGGCTTGGTGGTTTCAATGGTGGATTAACTTGTTTGAACACAATTGTTTTTCTATGCTTGGTTACTGGTCTATACACCTTCTAATGCTAGGGTGTTCTACTCTACTATTGCTTACCTTCAAGTGACTCTTTAATTTTGAAAATACAAATAGTTTGGATCCTCCAAATGATGCATGATATTGGATCCTTTCTAGTGATTCTTCTTATTAATCTATATGGCTCCTACTTGAACTCGATTTCTCTTCCTTGAGCAAAACTTCTCTTGGTAGCTTTAACTTGGATCTTCAACAACATTTGAGCTCTCCTCTTTGTGACTGCTTTGCCTTCACTTTGATGCACTTTCTTTCAACCTTTCTTGACTCTATGCTTGGTGATATTTCTTATGGTGACTTCAAGATTCTTAAATATGTCATTACTATACCTTTTTGGATAGCTTAGTATATCCAATTTTTATTTTATAATAATGTCTTCTTTACTATACAATATCCACTTTTTAGCTTTCAATAGATAGTAAGAAGTATATCTAACTTCTCCTTTTGAACAAGTTTTAATTCATTTTAAAAGCTATATTCTACACCCTCGAAGACATAAAAAACCTTTCCTCTTGCAACTTTAAACCTTAATTTTTTGTGCTTTTAAAACTTAGTAATAAGATAAATTTGAACGCTCAAATAATGAATCTTTTACCCCAATGTTGCATACCTAATTGGTATTTGTTTGTGTGGGTGAAATTTTTCCCCCTTCATCCAATATATTTTCAAGATGATGATCTTCAAAGTGTGCCAAATTTTGAGGCATTAGAAAGCGGGAAGATGATAAAATAAAATGGCAACAACAAGTAGTAAGCAGGGTGGAAAATTGCTAGGGTGGACCCTTAGGCTCTGCCTCAGGGTGGATGTATCTTGAAACCCTACCCACTGGCTAGGTAACAACTTGCACCAATTTATAGGGTGGAACTTTTGTTGATTCCCACCTACAAAATAGGAAGGAAACTTCCACCCATTGAGGGTGTAACTTTAGGATGCCTTTAGAGTAGAATTATTAAATAACCCCACTTGTTCATAGGGTGAAACTTTGGGGCAACAGGCTGAGTGGACCTGTCGAGGGTGAAACTTTTGGTAAGTTGGTAGGGTGTATCCTAAATCACTACTCGACCACACCAATCAATGTACTACTCATTCCCTCCTTATCAGTATCTATACTCACCAAAAGGAAACATTAGGATCTTCCCTTATGAGATTTAATGACCATAGCTACTGTAGTATGAAGGGATAGGGGGTGCAAGGGTGGTAATTCAAATCACACATTTCTAGAGGTGTCCCAAAAACTATTTTAATGGGAAAATTAGATAAGTATTAATGGCCTAATAAGCAATATTAAAGAGATCAAGGACCCAAATTGATGAAAAAGCACCTAACCCTTTCCAAAAATGTCACCATGATCTAAAGAAGCAGATCATTGATAGAGCGTCAGTCTATGGCAACATCATCTTCATACCTAATGATATTAATGCTTGTAATTTGAATTTATTGTAATATTTCTATAAATAGTGGGATGCTAGCCATTCCAAAGGGTAGCTCTTTGGCCATTACAATTCATATGTAATACTTCTCATCATTTTGTAAATACAAGATGCTACTGTTTTGTCTCTAATCTGGTCTCCACATCATTTTTGATGTACTTATTTTTTCTTTGGCTATTTAAGTGGATCTCATTTAATTTTGTTGTTTGGATTTAGTAAGTTTTACAAAGTATTCTATAATTTGCATGGTTATCATAGGGGTTGAGTTTTATTTTTGCTAAGGCTAGTAGGATGGAAGTGCTTTAATTTTGAATCCTAGATTTCATGCACCTGTCCACTGATTCTAGAATTTGAATTTCACCTCACTATGATAAAATGTTGAGTAAGGACTCCGTTGGCTGATATGTTAGGTTGTATGCTTTTGTTTCCATTGGTGATTTTGGGCATGCATATGTCTTTATGTAGCCATATCCCATCCTTATGAGTTATGGCTATAACCTTCTTTATTTTATCTCTTTTCCACTCCCTTTTCCTCATCTATGTTTTAGACATAGGTAGTTAGGACATCCCTCTAAGAACTAGCCTTCTCTGGATATCGACCGCCCTACCTCCCCCTCAAGCATGATGGTGACTATTCAATGTTGGTGTTGGTCTACGCTGGTGCTAGATCTCTAACCAATAATTTTTGGTGACTCCGTTGGGGAACCAAAAGGTCTCCATTGATTAAGGAAGTTAGATTTTGATGATACTCTAGTTTATCCATATTATTATCAATGATCTGGTGACTCCCCTATGCAAAATATCTATATTCTAAATATCAATTGCCTCCTATTTCAATATTTGAAGGAAATTTATATCTTAAAGGATTCAATATTTGATGAGTATTATTGATCTTACTAGCAGATAGAACATGCTCATTTGGTGACTTTGACTCCATAGAAGGAACCAAAACTCTTGAAGACTAGTATCATAATGACTCAACTATGTTAACCTCAATGGGATGACCCTGGTCCACTTAACCTCCAATGCTAGCATGAGATTACTAAGAGTGCCCTAAAGGTCTTGACAAGATATAATGGCACTAAAGAAACTACTCGAGAGAACCTTGAAGATATCATCACTCTAATGACCCTACATGGTATTACTCATGAATATATCATGATCAAACTTTTGGTCTTGTCTCTGGAAGGGAGGGTGCTTTAGTGGTACCGATCCTTGGGGTAGAAAAATATTTTTTCATGGTAAAATTTGGTGGGAGCTCTTGTTGACACATTTGATGGCTCTATTGATACTTTCCAACTCTTTATGCACATAAAGAGAGACCCTTTTGAATCCATCATAGAATTCAACATATGATTCAAGAGAAGTTGGAGAAGGATTCCCTTTGAATACCAGTTGTACCCCACCTAGGATCACATGTACTATGTTCAAGCATTCAATTCAGATATAAGCCTTCTCCTGCATCAAGAGGCTTTACAGGCTAAGTAAATCCTACTTCAAGTAGTAAAAATATCTTCAAAAGACTCCACTCTCTCTTCCCCTTTTTCAAATATTGTTGCTTCCCTTGTAACTATGCAATATCTATAATCTACACCAACTAAAACTATGCAAAATCCAAGGTTACAACCATGCAAAACACAAAGGAAATATCTCTTCTTGATCTCATATAGAGGAAATGAAACCATGACCCCTACAATGAACACTCTTATTTCTTGCAGTTTCCTCTAGCAATCAGAGGATGTGGATCGAATGGTGAGCCCCTATAACAAAAAGAGCATATTTTTACACTCTTTTTGTATCCAAAACCACAATGATAAAAGGCCAAGACATCTCCAAGGAGACTTGTCCAATCAAAGGATGAGTTTTAAGAAGTTCCTAGAAGTAGGGTTTCCAGTCAATGCACCCTACTGTTAGACTCCTATGGATATAACGGAGGCACCCATGACAAGGATTTCATAGCAGGTGGATCCCAATAAATGGTGATAATGGATCCTATTCCTATGTGAAATAATATCTAAGGAGGGCTCCCACATGGCAATATTTATTGCCACATTGATCATAAGGACTAGTTTTAGTGATGTATATCCAAGTTGTGGGTACACTATGGATTAGAGGGCCATGGGGTAGTGTCAACTGAACTACAAGTAATGCATTAATTTTAGTACAATACAGTTTGAAAACTATAGATTTACTGGATGATTTCAAAGATGAATCAATGGTTACGGCATGCCAATTATGCTACAATTTTGTGTAAATAGATCGGTAGCTAAATAAAAGTGTATAAAGCACATGGCTAAATGACATCATCTTGTACCATGGTGCCCTTAGATATAAAATATGAGGATGAGTAATTTCTATTCTTAGTCCTTCCTTGTGTTTTGTTGTTGTGACCGCATGCCCAATGGATAAAGGCTCAATATTTAGACATCATTTTGCATAGTCCCCAGAAAATATATTCACTATATTTTTTAAAGTAGTTCCCAATCCTTGATAATTTAGGAAAACTAATATATAAATAGCACCCCAAAGGGTGAAGAGTATAATGTGTTGAGAATGATTAAGATAAGAAAAGGATTGTGACTAGAGATGCCCTAGAAGAGTAGTGATGAGCAAATAAGATTTTTGCATGATTACATAAGAAAAAGATGTTCTATTGGGACTAACAAATGCTTTTGGTATTATGTGTGTTCTTGAATTTTCCTTGGTATTTGGTGGGGTATGTTTATGGGAGCATGATCTATAGGGGTATCCCAAGGATCACCTTCCCTTTTACTTCTTTTATTTCTCCACATCCTTTGCTTCCTTATCTTTCCTTTATTCTTTGTTGCCACTAGCTTATGAGGTTAGTGGTCATCGTCTTCCTACCTCTGCTATTTCCTATGCTTTACTTCTTTCCCTTGTGTTATCTTGTTCTCTTTCCCTAGTATCACTTATTGTGACCACTTCCAATCCCCCTTATTTTCTTCCCTCTCGCTATTTTTTACCTGGTTTTCCATTCACCTTTGGTCATCTTCCTCCTTTATCTTGTAGTATTTATAGACTACTTTTGTTTATGCCCTCACTGTTCCCTCATCTCTTTCCTCCATGTTTGTAAGTATTTTTGTGTGCTTTAAGGCTTATATTTCTAAGTTCTTCTTTTTCACAAGGAAAAAATCCTTGTGAATTGACAGAAGTGTGGGTGAAATTTTTTCCCCTTCACCCACTCTATTTTCAAGATAAAAATTTGTGCCAAATTTTAATCATATTCAAAGTGTGCCAAATTTTGAAGCATTAGTGGTCGAGTGGATGATGAAATACAAGGGTGGTAGCAAGTAGAAATTAGAGTAGAAAATTGATAGGGTAGACCCTTAGGATCTACCTCAAGGTGGATGTCTATTGAAACCCCACCCACTGGCTGCGAGACAACTTGCACCAATTGCTAGGGCAGAAATTTTGTTGATTTTTGTCTATAAAATAGGAAGGAAAATTCCATCCATCGAGGGTGTAACTTTAGGATGCCTTAAGTGTGGAATTATTGAAGAACCTCGCTCATCCATAGGGTAGAAATTTGAGTCAATAGGCCAAGTGGACCCATTGAGGGAAAAAAATTTAGGAAGCTGGTAGGGTGGATCGTAAATCCTCACTTGGTCATGCTAATCAATGTACAACTCATTCTCTCCTTATCGAGATCTTTGTTTACCAAAAGAAAACATCAGGATCTCCCACCATGAGCTTTGATGACCACAAATACTATAGTGCAAAGGGATAGGGGATGCGAAGATGGTAATTCAAATCACATAGTTCTAGAGGTGTCCCATCAACTATTTTAAGGGGAAAATTAGATAAAGATCAATGACCCAATAAGCAACATCAGAGAGATCAATGGCTTGGATTGATGTAACAACACCTAACCCCTTTTGGAAAGGCTGCCATGATCCCAAGGATAATATCACCGATAGAGCATCAATTCATGGCAAGATCATCTTCCCACCTAACACCATTAATGCTCGTAATTTAAATTTATTGTAATATTTTTATAAATAGTGGGATGCTAGCCATTCCAAAGGGCAGCTCTTTGTCCATTAAAATTCATATATAATACTTCTCATTATTTTTTAAATACAAGGATGCTACTATTTGGTCTCTAATATGATCTTCATATATTGTGTTTGATGTGCTTATTTTTTCTTTTGATATCTAAGTGGATTTCATTTAATTGTGCTATCTAGATTTAGTGAGTTTTGCTTAGTAGTTCTGTAATTTACATGGTTAACATAGGGGTTGAGGTTTATTTTTCCTAAGGTTGGTAGGATGGGAGTGATTTAATTTTGAATCATGTATTTCATGCACCTATTCACCAGTTTTAGAATTCACCTTTCACCCTGTCACACTAAAGTGTTGAGTGAGGACTCAATTTGCTAATCTGTTAGGTGGTATGCTTGTGCTTCCACTAGCGAGGTTGGGTATGTGTATGTCTTTATGCAACCATATACCATCATTGTGATTTTTGCCTACAACCTTCTTTATTTTGTCTCTTTTCCACTCCCTTTTCACCCTATGTTTTTTAGGCTAGGTAGCTAGGACATCCCTCCAGGAACCGACCTTCTCTGGAGATTGACTGTCCTGCCTCCCCCTTGGGTGTGGCGATGGTTGTTTGATGTTGGCATTGGTCCACGCTAGTGTTGGATATCCAACCAACAATTTTGTGATATATTTCTTAGTGATTTAACTCACCTAATTTCTTCCTTGATTTTGTGTGACTTGTTACTTAAATTTCTATTACTTTACTACCCTCAACTAGTTAATCTTGCAGCTCTTCTTGTTGTCCAAATTAGCTTATAAACTCTTTCAATTAGCATATTTATAACTTCTTTAACTTGCTACCCTTAACTTATCACTTTTGTAGCTCTAATTGTTGCTTTTAATTTATGAAATTTGTAGTAAATTTCCTTGAATAAATGTTGTCCAATCCTCCTTGTAAATTTGCTTCGAGTTTCTCCAAATTACAAATAAATTTACTCCTTCTAATGCTGCCTTGAAATATAAAAATTTACAGCTATTAATGCTACCTCAAGATCAGCTTCTATGTTGTCCAATGCTTCTCCTAATTCCTCCAAATTGTAGCTATATATCACCTTCAATTTGTTGGCCTATGACTCTTCAATTTCTACTATTAAAACCAATACTCTTCTCTTCCACAAATCAGCCTAAAAATCCTTTGTGTATGTTCTCAAAATTCTCAACTCTAGTGGCTTCTTATAGCTCCTTTCTTCTTCAATATCATTATCAAACTTTGACTTTAAATTGGTCCTATTTTTTGACCTTATCCTCAAGAATATGAATGTCTTGTGATATTTAAAAGACCTTTTCAAAATTTGGCAAAAAATATTTCTTCCTTTTGGTCTTGTTGTCAGATGGTGATAATTATCCCAAAGTCTTCTTTTCAGGAACTTCTCCTTTCTAGCAATCTTCTCCCTTGATTTTTCTCAAAATATTCTCCAATGGCCATTTCTCCAACTTTCTTCAATAGGGCTTTTATAGCCTTCTCCTTCTTTCTCATTTTAATTTTACTTGAGACCTCTTCTCTTGGGTCTTCAATTTTTATAGCTCCTTTAAATCTATAGTAGGACCTTTTCTAGTCCTTATTTTCCTTCAATATTCCAAATCTAGAAGTTCTTCAATGAGACCTCTTTCTTGGGCCTCCTTGATATCCTGTATACAATCTTCTATGGGGAATTCTTTTTCTTTGATTCTCATCTTCCTTAAATATTCAATAGGCTTCTTTGGTCTCTTTCTCTCTTCTCAATCTAGAATCTTCAATCTGAAATGAAAAATTCTCTTGATTCTCTTCTTCCTTCAATATGGAATCTTCAATATTTTATGGATATCTCTTCTTGAGTCTCCTCAATCTTCAATATTCAATATTAAATTTGCAAATTCTACAATGTGTTGTTTTTCTTAGGCCTTCAAAATCTTTAATCTTGAACTTATTTCTTTAGGTACTAGATTTATTTCAAAGAATATATTCTTCCTAGCTTACTGTATGAAGCTTCTCAAATTTCTTTGACTCTTTTCTGTAGAAAAATATTAGAATATGATAATGGGAATTTATTTAAATATAAATAAAATAAACTTCTCTAGTTGATTTGTCAATCTAGTGGAATCAATATTGAGTCCTAATCTTCACAAGTTTTTTTGCAACTATGTGGAAATACTCTAGCCAAAATGCAATTTCAAAAATTCTAAAAATGATATTTCCTATTTCCTTTCAATATCTCTTGTGGCTCTCTATTTCCTATCAATCTACCTTTTGTTTTGATACCATTATTAGCTATTAATGCTATATACTTAAGGAAATGCAACCACAAGATATAAAATAAGCATGCAATATTAAGTATATGATAATGGCAATATACTAAGCATGTAAAAAGCATGAGAAACTTCTATAACTACTCATAAAATAGACATTAATGAAATCTCACAAAAATATTACATTGATGGAAATGGAGGTCATAAACTCTCCATATTGAATACATGCTCTACATTGTATCTACTACTATTCTACTCAATGATATATCTCTTCTCTCTTATTTATTACCTAATAAGGTCTATTTATAATGAGATATGACTCTTGGCCTTACATATTCCTATGAATCTTCGTATTCCTATTTTTAAGGACTCGTGTACATGTGGACAACATGCACATTTACATCATTGCACATTCTAACAATACTTGTGCATTTATTACATTACATAAAGTAAATGCTCAACTCCTAATCTAAGATAAACTCCTAATATAAACATGTACCCATGGTGGTACATTGGCATGTACCAAATAATATAATATATTCCAAAAATGTGAATCATTCACAACGATTCATAGTTGTAGATCATGAAGATAAATTATATAGGTTTAAGAAATTTATTTATGGGATTAAGTAGGAACCTATTTCTTGATACTCTAGGATTGATTCTTACTTCCATAAAATGGCTATGACCAATGTTTGGCTAAAAGTACACTATATAGTTGGTTCAAATTTTATTATCATATATTTGTATGTTGATGATATAATTTTTATGGGAAACTCCACTATTTTGTTGAAATAATTTTAAAAGGTTATGTTGGATGAGTTTGAAATGAGTGATTTGGAAAAAATGTAATACTTTCTTGGTATGCAAATAAAGCAATCAGCTCAAGGTATATCTATTACTCAATCCAAGTATGTTGAAAATATTTTGGTAAGATTAAAATAAATGGTTGTAAACCTACTAATACTCTAGTAGTTATGGGTTGCAAATTGATGAAGGATGATTATTTTTCTCTTATGGATGCAGCACTCTATAGGTCTTTGTTTGATGTACCTTATAGGTATCAAGCTAGATATTATATATTATGTTAACTTGGTGGCAATATTCATGCACTCTCCTCATGAGTCTCATTGGCAAGAAGCCAAGAGAATCCTTAGGTATGTGAGTGGTACAAAATATTTTGGTTTATATTATTATGCTACTAATTCTTATGATGTTGAGGCCTATACATATGTAGATTGGGTAGGGAGCCTTGATGATAGGAAGAGTACTTTAGGTTATTATTTCTTCTTTTTTGGTAAATTGGTGTATTGGAGCAACAAAATACAACAAACAATTGCATTAGCTACATTTGAAGTGGAGTACATAATTAAATTATTCACTTACAATCAAGACATTTGGATGGAAATGATATTAAAAGACTTGGGAATAAATATTTATTACTCCATTAAGATCTATTGTGACAACACCAATTTTATATCCATGACAAAGAATCTAGTGTTTCATAGTTTGAGTAAACATATTGACATACACCACCACTTCATTCATGACTTGGTAGAATATGAGTTTATAGCTCTTGTGTTTTGTAAATTTGAAGATCAAGTTGTTGATATTTTCACAAAGGCTTTGAATAGAGATAAATTTTAGAATTTGAGAACATTGATTGGAGTACAAAACATTGACATCAAGGGGGAGAATGAAAAATTATGATGTCTAATATTTCACTTCTCATGTGTGTCACTTAGCATTGATAATTGTAGTTTGTGATTTAAATTTCTGATTTGGATTGCACTTTTAGTCAGATTAGAATTTTTTATTCGAATTGCATTTTTACTTGGATTAGAATTTTTATTTAGATTGCACTTTTAGCTAGATTGGAATTTTTATCCAAATTTAATTTGAATTCGGATTGGAATTTTAAAATATTTTATATAGATCTTATTTTATCCAAATTGCAATACATGTAGAAGAAAAATAATATTATATTTGAATCTCCTTTTATAATTTTTTTGATGTCATTTTACCCTCACTAGTTTGGGAAAACTAGGTCTATAGAAGGAGGATCTTGTAACCATTTAAAAGGTATCTCTTTAGGCTCTCCAAAGGATATGTAAGTAAATTTTATTATATTTTATCTTCCTTTATTAATAAAATATTGTTGCTGGTGAAGCATAATTGTTTTCCTAATCTTATTTGATAATGTTTTCAGCCCTTGTTAGCTGAATTTAATGCTATAATTTTCATTGGATTTATGTCTATTTATGATTTTTTTTTCTATAGTTTATGTGAAATTTCTATCTAGTGTTAATGTTAAAAAATAAATTAGCCAATATAATTTTTTGGTAGCTTTTAGTTCTTTGGATTTCTTCAATAGCACTTAAAAACTTCAATAAAAAATTTCTTTTTCTTAGTATTTTATTTCTAGAGATTTCTAAAAAATGTATGTACAGGTGGCCTCTCTAGATAGTTAAAAAATAAAACTTCTTTAGTATTTAGTAGTGAAACTAGGCATCAAATATCAATAAAAAAGTTAATTTTATGGAACCTAGATCTCTCTGGGGCTCGAGAATTTTAAATATTTTTAATCTTCCTGACTAAAGTATACAAAAGGAAAGAATCCCGATTAAATTTAACTCCTTCATGGATGATAAAAAATACTATTGATGCATAATACATATAAAAGCGTGTCTAGCTCACCCAAAAGTCTATTAGAATTAGGCCATAGCATATCCTAAATTTGAGTGTAAATTTCCAGATGACACCTTTCATTTTTAAGACAGGGTCTTGTTCTCATTCATTCTTTAGGCCTTTAAAATTTTGTTGATGCTCTCATACTTCTTTACAAATAATTGACCATATTGGTTGTCATTAAATGGCACATAATGCTTTGCTATTAAAAAGAGTAATAAAATTATTGTTCGAGTCCCTTATCTCTCTTTTATTTATGTCCACTCTATGAAGTACCCATTGCACGACATACACACATTTTGGTTTCTTGGACTATGCACCCATATTTAGTAGCCTTGAATCCATAATAATCTACATAGCCTCTAGGTAGTCTAGGTCATGCTTATAACTACTCTTGACTTAGGAAATATTCTTGCACTTTTGATAAATATCCAAAAAGTCATTCACATTGTCACCCAAGTCTATTATTATTGTGTAAATAATAATTTGTGCACTACTAACAATTTGGATATTTCACATTTTAGCAAGTTTGAATGCAACTAATGAAAGTATTCAAAGCACAAGATACTAGACAATAACTTGAGCATTTAGGGAATTCAAAATAAAATATCAACACAACATATAAAGCCTTTAGGCTATGTTGATAAAATGTATGATCATTTCAACTTGATTTATCATGGTTTAAAATTACTAATTTATTAAAATGTGAGTTATATATAGTAGGATATCATGCATAATCTCCATACTAAACCTTTTCATGATATGGCCATTTAATGCAAATAAAAGTAGTTACCAAAATCAATTAATATGGATGAATGATCATTACAATGTCCAAATAGATGGCTCAATTTTTTTATAATTTCTTATGCATCTATAAGGCAATGGCAAGGAATATATAAGGGTCTTGTCACTCAAAATATTTACTCCTTTTGTCTTCACATGAGTAGAAGAAAAAAAAAGTAAGATAATAATTTCAAGCCTTGCGAGAATGGAAGATAGATGACTCAAGGCTTAATATGGTTGTGCAAGGTAGTTATTAACTTTTTTGGCCTTTGCACATGCAAATATAGACTTTGCAAGTTTTCAAAATGACTTAATATTTTATTGAAACATAAAAAAAATCATGAAATCATACTTAATAGGAAAAATAAGGTAAAGATGGATCCCATTAAAAAACTTATAATAGGTTTAATGTGGTAACATAACCTAACTAAATACTAGTCCTACTGGGGTTCTTTTTAAGGTCCTTTGAGTAACTTCCATATGAATCACTAGGATATATAGGGTATATAGCGATCCCAAGCCACTAGCCACATATGTAGGGTTTTGCACATATTTATGCCTAGTGAGGAGCATATATTGTAGTGGGCTAGTGGGAGTTATAAGGAGGTACATTGTTATTCCTCATGTGCCATGGTGTACCACTTATATAGGAGATCACTTTCATGTATAATTGTTGTCCTATGTGTTAGTTTTTCTCACATATTGATGGGTATACATAGAGGGGCTAGGTATATCAACACCATTAGGTATATAGGGAGGCCTATGAGGTATATAAAATGAAAGGAGATACAAGGTTCAAAAATTTTCTCTTTCTTATCTAATAACATCTAAACAAATGATGTATTAAATATTACTCTTTTTTTGCCTACCCTAAACCTATGGCTAAGATATGATATCTGAATCATAACATAACTCATTAGTTATACACTATCCCTAATCCCATTATAGGATTTTATGATGAAAATGACCTTGAGAAACCTACCTTTGATCAATAATAGGAGGAATCAACACCTTAGGGTTCCCTAATCCCTACCTATAAAAAATATGGTTGATTCATCTTAAAATTTATAAACCATATGGCCCATTTCTTACAAAGACATCAAGAAGTTATAGAATTTTTCCTTAGAGAAGGATGTTGAAACTCAAGTAATTTTAGAGGGGATGATTCATTATTGGATCACCCCCAATAACCATACTTGAACCCCATATCAATAATTCAAATGGATCTAACCTTTTGGTCTATAAATACAAAACTTAAAGCATCAACATTTCACGTCATCGACTCAACTCCACCATTGTTACCTCATTAATTGACGTTGTAAAAAAAATATTTCCATCTTCATTAGTTCATCCTTAATATATGCCTATGCTTTAGGATTTATTATAGGATAATTAAGGTGTACCATCAAGTGCCCCAATCTCCAATCTCTAGTTCAATTTATCTTATAGTCTTCATACTAATTGTATAACAATAGGGATAGGAATGGGACTAATATCTAACCGTATAACCTATAACCATCGATATTTCAACTCTTTTGTACTCCAATGCCTTGTAAATAGATCATACAATTCTAGCTTCAACATCATATGCCTAGGTATAGAAACCTTCCCTTTTTACCAATCATCAACAAATATTTTCTCTCTCAACATGTACCTTTTGTATTTTTAAATCATATTTCTCCTAAATTTCAAGCCTTAACCACTTAGATAAATTAAAATAAAAAATGATCACTATCCAAGGGTTGCTAACCAAAAAAAAATTACTCATATTATGACTCATGCAACCAAATTTAACTCCCCTCATAGTCATTTACCCTTTTCCTCCTAACTTTGAAACACCCAAGTTTCAAATGTACAAGGGGAGAGAGAAACTTCTTAAACACCTTAAATTATTTAAGACTACTTTTAATGATATCACTTATGATGAAACATTTCTACTTAAAAAATTTCTTAAGAGTTTTAGTTGCCTTGCCTTGGAATGATATTACCATATCTCAATATATTCCCTAAAAAGGTTTAGGGATTTGGTGGAGATGTTTGTTAAGTAGTTAAATATACCAACCCAGATATTTTAAATAAAATAACTTCTACAAGTTCTTAGCAATATGGTGATCCCTCATGATGATACTATAGTATGTTCCACCACCTAGGTACCTACTAGACATCTTCATAGGAAACTTCAATGAACAATTATTTTTTTACCTAGAAACAACCAATGTGTCCTCCTTTAAAGATACAATTGACATGGCCAAAGGAGTATCTACTGCATTATCAAATGGAGGGAATTTAAAATAATATCCCATAAAGAGGAAGATAAGTCTTCCTCTAAAAAAAGTGGTAGTACAATAATAAAAACATTGTAGAGCTACAAAATCAAGCCATGTTAACAACGTTAGTGCTACTGCAAACCTTCAAAAGCTTATCTTAGGATAACTTCAACAATAGAGACCCAAAAGGAGGTACTCTTGATTGGATGAATCTATTTCAACAATTCTAGAGTAGCTCCTTATATTCTAAATGATAGGGCTTCCACTATTAAACCTATTGAACCTAGAAGGAAAAGGACTTCTTGGTTTCGTGATAACGTGCAATATGCCTTCTATCACAACAATGGTCATGTGACTGATGGATGCATGGGCCTCAATAATATGTCTAAGACCTCATCAACAATGGCTAAATTATTCTCAATGGCTTTAAATCCTAGCCTTATTCTAATTACGACTTGTAAATCTTCCAAAATCTATTTTCTAATCACAATTAAAATTAAAAAATATTGAATAACCTTCACTATAGGAATGTGCCACTTTCAAGCAAAGGGATGGTAGTGGAAATCCATTTATCGAATCATATCTCTCATTTGTGTTGTAATAAAATAATAACACACAACTTAATTTTCTAATTATCCTAAAATACCTCCTTTGGTACTTCATGAAAGAATCACTTATCTACCTAAAGGGCCTCCTCTAATCATCCTTTAGACACCCAATTTTGACACACCCAAAAAAGTAAAAAACACCAAAAAAGACACCCAACATTGACAGTCACTCAACTAGCTCAAACTCAACAATTTGAGCACCTTTTTTTACCTCTGTCAAAATTTCCACTCAATGTTAATAATGTCATTGGACATTTTGATCATCAATGGTATTTTTGTAAAAAAATCCAAATTCAAGCCCAAATAGGTAAAAAATAATTTTTGGTCAAAATTGCTAGTTAGTAGCAAAAATGCCAATGGTATTTTTATCATGAGTGGTCCTTTTACAAAATGGTCTAGAATATACTAATGTAAGTCAAGGGTATAAGGATTCCTTCATTCCACTACCTCCTCTAACCTCACACACTCCAACAATGAATCAAACCTACAAATTTCAAAAACTTCCTAACCAAATTTCTCTCTCAATCCCTCCTTTAGTAGCCCTCGGGTTAGCCATTCAACAAGAATTTTTTAGCTAATTAAGTTCTACTAAATTTCCTTTGGTCTTATTCATTAATATTCTTCTCTAATATTTCTTCATCAAGCATATTTTGGAGGTAAGTCAAGCAAGGCAATGAGATATTGGGGCTAAGGAAGTTCTCTTAGAGGCAAGGAGGAATCATTGCTAGATTGTATCATTCCTAGCACCTCTCTCCTCTTCATCCTCTTGTTTTATTTTACGTATTTACTCTCCTAATTTTAGCCTTGCTAACTTGCATTTTGTGCATTCATTTACTTGCATTTCCCTTCATTTCTCTTTTTATATGTTTTTAATCTCTTCTTTTATGGGTCATATAGTCTCTTAAACTTTGTTTTTAGCCACTAATATCCTTATTGCAGGTACTCTTTGGGTTTATCACCTCCATTTCAAGTACATAACACCTTTTTAAAGGTCTAATTGATTTCATATTTCTTTTTGCCCTCATTTCCATCTACTAACATTCTCATTGCAGGTTTTTTTGTATTGCTTTCTTAACATCCTTTTGCTTATTGTTGTCCATTTCACTCCCAAGCATTTATTCTTCTATTTGCAGTATGCTAATATATTTTTCTCTCTTTCATGTTCATTTATCCTCAAACTACTATCATTTTTAGGCACTTAATCTTAGTTTAAATTCTCTTTTAATCACACATTGCATGGTTTTGTGAAATTTTAGTCATAGAAGCACTCACTTTCAATTCTAAGATATTGTGGTGTAGATACAAGTCTTTCATTGTCTTGTTATCTAATCATTCATAGCCTTTATCCCTTATGCTTCATCTATATACCCATTTCCTTGGTTGTTGTAAAATGTTTTAGGTTTATGTCATCATTAATAACATATTGCATTCACACTTTTGTACATTACTTTTCATTCAATTTTCTCTAGCTTAGAGATTAATTGGATTGTTACCTTCATTCCTAACACTTTTGCAAACATTTTAGGCCCCATTTTCTATCTTCAAGTCATCTAGTTTTATCTATTTGGGACTACCCACTCCCTTTGCATGTGCATTCATTTTGATCACTAATTCCTAGGATTTTGAAGCTTTAATCCTAAAATTTGTGAGTCACAGACTTAGCAAACCTATCATTTAACCTGACCTTTGCATTGCATCACAAAATTACCCAAAAAAAAAAAAAAATGATCCCAAAATCATTCTAGCCCTATTTCAAAATAAAAATGCCAACTATTGTAGTAGTTGGTGATTTTAACTCTCTAGAACACACAAAGAAAAAATTTCACTCACTATAAAAAACACCACTAGTGATTTTACCATTCACTAGCATTTTTGACAAGGCTCTATTTCCATTCCATGGAAGGCTTTCATACTCCATTTTTCATAAAAAAAGGGTCTAATTAATTGATAAGATGGAAATTCAACTTCACAACATTTAGACAGACCCCCCAAATCAAATAAACATAACTTTTTTATTTTCTCTTACAAGTTGCAAAAATACTAGTCAGAGTCAAAAATGTTAATGGAAATTTTACACATCAATGGTAATTTTGACCAGAAATCGATTGAGGTAATTCTACCACTTGGCACTTCCCTAAAATATATTTTTCAGCATTTATCTAGATTCATATCTCTATGTACATATTCTATTTGTTTGAAATCATATCTCCTCTACTCAATTGAAGAATCTTAGCTTAGATCAAATTTATCTTTCAAAACACATTAACATTGGGCCAAAATTCAAGGAATTTTAGATTAGATCTAAATATTTTTATTCTAAGTACTTAGGAAAGAAATCAAAAAAATATATAGTTGCATCCTAGGCTAGATTATCTTCTTGCATCATCCCTTGTTTTCCTTGAAAATAAAAACATCTCTCTTAGCTTAGACCATCATCTAAATGAAAAAATTCTAGGTTAGATCTTTTTTTCTTGCATTTGTGTGTATAAAGCTTAACATGCATTTTTGGTGATCTTCAACTTAAGTTTGAATAAGTTTTTAAGGATTTATAAAGAATCATATTAACAGTCCACAACATTAGGTGTTTATTTAATAAGCTCATAAACACCATCAAGCATAATATCAACATTGACACCTTGAAAAACTACATTAGAGCCTACTCACATTGAAGATACCCATATCTTCAAGGTCTCCTTTGGAAAGAGACCCTCAAAGTAGGGAAGTAGAGATGATCATAGCAGATTCTCCCACCTGTTACATAGTGCAAGGTTTTCAAATCTACATAATGGTGAACCTGACATGAACACTCATTTTACCTTAAATAGGATAAAATTTTATCAAACTTAAGAAATATCACATAATTTTGTTTGCATAGCTTACATCACATTAAATAAATGTAACAAGAACGTAACCAAATTTTTATTCCTAGTAGGGGAAGGATAACAACCCCTTGAGTAAATTGATGTACAAAATTTGTGGGAGCAATCTCTCTTAGCTAGTATATTACAATGGGCTAGTATGAGTCATAAGGAGGGCTATTTTCCAAGGTGACATAAGGATTCAAAACATCTTATATTCTTTGCTATAAGTAATTTGGAAATAAAATTTTTACTAAAACTACTCCCCTCTTCTCAAAATCTATAAACCATGGCTCAACATCCTTACAACACCTAAATTAAGGTTTTAGCATCCTCATCTTATAATTTATACACAAACAAGCATGGTGATCAAGTGGAAAGTCCTTGGTCACACAATACACAAGAAGAACATGTCATTGAAAATATTACTTTCAATTCTATAGATCATATCATAGATTACATAAAAATAAATAAAAATATATTTCTATATGTTCTTAGGGGAAAATATAAAGAACAAAGTGAGAAATAATCACCTACAAGTTATGACAACATTGAACATTCCAATGGTCAACCCACTATTACACAAATCAATAAAAATCAAAACAACTTTGCTAGTCTCAATGTGGCTATGGCACATCCCACCAATTCTACAAATCCTCCAACCATATCCATGGGAATACTTGTTATGGGTATACCACTTTCATTATCATATCTAAGTGCAATACACATTCAAAACCCTAATTCCATAAATCCCTTTCTAACTCATGATTTAGGGGTTAACCAAATTCCTCCAACTATGACATCTATCCAAGCTACTTCGTCTTTTATGACCTTGCATTTTATATCTCATGCTCTCAAACAACCTATTTTAACTCTACCTACCCTTCCCATTATTCCATCTAAAAATTTCCAAGACATCAATTCTAGGATCCAAGACCTTGGAAAGAGAGACTCCAAGTTTGAATAAATTGAACGTCAAATTTCCTCTCTTCAAGGATCATCCAAGTTAAAGGATTATTTCTATAATGAACCATTGGATCCTATAATAGTCAACCATCATTTCCCAAAGAAATTTGAAACTCCTAAGTTCCAAAATTATAATGGAAAGCAATACCCCATCAACCACTTAAGGTTATTTTAAATAGCATGTAGTGACAAATATTGTGACAAATATTGATAAAAAATACTCCTTAAGTTATTCCCCAAAAGTCTTAGTGGCTTGGCCTTAGAATGGTATATCCAAATACCTCATCATTTCATCAAGAATTGCAAAGAACTTATGGAAGCTTTTGTCATATAATTTTCAATCTATTTAGAAGATAAGGTTGCCATAAATAATCTATATCAACTTAAAAAATCCATGACTAAATGCTTCTTATATTTCCTAGCCAAGTGAAATTCTTTAGTGGAAAGACTTCAATATATTCCTCTCCCTAAAGAAATGTTATATATTTTCATAAGGAATCTTCACGAACAACTATCATATCCCTTGGAAATGATAAACATAACCTCTTTTGAAGAAGCCATAGTCATGGCTAAAAGAGTGGAAGTCATCCTCATAATATGAGGAAAACTCAAATACAACAAGAAATAAGAGGAAAAACCTTCCAAAAAAATACAATACAAGAACAATCATTTTGTAGGAGATGGTGTAACTGACTCTCACTAAGCCAACAACATAAATGTGACTCAAAACATTCCTCAAATTCTAGTGGTACAAGTACAATACAAAGCCAAAATGTAATGCACAAACACTAGATAGAATCAAGTCATCATTTTAAAGATGCTCCTTGATTCAAATATGCTATAAATCCCATGCATTAGACCTTGAGATACAACCAAAGAATTACCTAACTAGTATAATTATGATGAACATTATGAGAACCATCACATAGAAGGTAAAAAACCAATAAATATGATTTCCTAAAGAACCTCATTTAAGATCTCATAGAAGCAAGTAAGATAGTCTTCAACCAACAAGATTCCCCCAACAAAATTTTAAGGATATTTCAAAATCCTTGCCACCATGTGAAAAAAAATTTACCAAATTTGTAGGCAATATGTATTTATCAAGACCATCCTATGTAGTGACTAGACAAAAAGTAAGAAACCAATCCTCTAATCAGCCACATTTAGTTATTCCTTGCAACACTAAGATAAATTTTCCTAATAAATCACCTTTGGTCCTCACATCTCCACAAAACACATTACATCCCTTTATCCTCTACCAATATTTGGAAGAAATACTAGCAAAAATCTCCCTTCTAGAATTAGTAAAGACATCGACCGCCCATAAGAAGATAGTGCAAAAAAATTTGAGTGAGCAAGAAATCCCTCAATACATATCACCTAATGATATCACAAGCATAGTTGGATTTGCAAGGGTAAATAGTGCTATCCTATCATTCCATGAAATATATGCACCTCTTAAAATAATATCGAGAGATTCACCCCTTTATATCATAGCTCAAATAGGTGACAAACATATCAAGAGAGTCTTAGTGGATAACAAATCAGCCCTAAATATCTACAATGTTGCTCCTTGTATAAACAACCATGCTCATTCTCATACAACACTTAACCAATTTCTAATATTATATCAATTTTATAGAATTTTGACTTAGGCATACAATATTTATGAAAATAAAACCTTATTATTAGGGAATTCAATATTGAAGAAATATAAGTAATAGTTACCATCAACTTACCCTTAAATTTAGGATTATACATTCTAAATACCCCCTTTTATGTTATATCATATGATGTAAGATGCAACATGCTCCTTGGGAGACCTTGGATACACACCATGAAGGAAATACCTTCCATCTTACATAAATAGTTTAAATATAAATATTATCCATATCCCTTGAGATCTAGAACCATTCACCTTATGTAATGCCTTATATATTCAATAACTCAACCTTTTCCCCTCAATACAACTAGCATTACCATCCAATGAACCTAAAAGAAACAAATGAAATGAAATATTGGAAGAACTCGTTATAAATTTAGGGAATTATCCCCAACCTTATTTCAAGTATCAAATCAACTTGATCCATCAAAACCCCAATCCATTTGTATAATTAGTAATCATGTTCCTATCCCATCGCACCATAGGTTTACCTAGTAGGAAAGGGCTAAAAGTGCAAATAGGAACTTGCATTTTCATCTATGGGAGAACCTCCTTTGATGAAAGAATCCAAGGATATAACTTCATGCATAGTGAATGAAAATACACCTCATGCTACATGTCACCTACAATTTCTATAGCTAAGCAAATATTGACCAACATAGGATATCAAGGTAAAGATCTAGGCCAATATTAATAAGGTATAAAAGAACCTCTAGAAGATGAACCTTGGCCTAGACGATGTGGGATCAAATTTATCCTAAGAATGAGTTATAACCTTTATTAGAGGATGATTATGAGGACAACTATCCCAAATATTTACATGGCTCTTAATAAGGTGATGAATATGAGCAATAATTTTGGGTCCTCCTCAATAAAACACCCCATAAAACTATACACTTTACTAGCATTAACATCTTAACAATCGTACACCCAGAATCGATAGTGGATCTAAAAGAGAACAACATTAATTCATCCTCTGATCAAACCCATATTGAAGAATCCCTTGAATAAATGTTGAAATTGGATTCTGCACAACTATCCAAACTAGAATAAACATCAAAGATTTTGAATAATTAGAGGTATTAACTACCCCTCCTTATTTTTAAAATTAATCACAAGCCTTGATCAAAGAAACATTAGATGTTAAAATCAATACAAATCAAAACCCTCAACTTCTCAAATTAGGGAAAAATACTAACCCAAGATGAGCAAATAGAACATACAAACCTACTATAATAATTTCATGACATCTTTGCTTGGACATTTGATAATATGCCAGGAATTGACCTCTCATTAGTGATACACCATTTAGTTGTACATCTAGATGTCAAACCTATTAAACAAAAAATAAGAAAGATACATCATAAATTTGCTCTTTTGGTAAAATAAAAACTTCAAAAACTCTTAGATTTTGATTTCATAAAAGCTATAGATTATTCAAATTGGATCTTCAACATTTTTTCTATCTCTAAGAAGGAAGGATCTATTTGAGTCTGCAAAGACTTCAAAGACATAAACAACGCTTGTCCAAAATATGACTTACCTTTACCAAACATAGACAGGATTTTAGACTTCACTATGGGATTTGAAATATTATCTTTAATGGATGGATTTTTAAGCTATAGCAAAATAAATATTGCTCTTGAAGACCAACAAAAAAAAACTTTCACAACCCCTTGGGGGACCTTATACTATCAAGTTATGTTGTTTGGTCTCAAGAATATGGGAGCATAATATCAAAGAGCCATGACATATATCTATCATGATCTCATGCACAACACTATAGAAGACTTTGTATATGACATCTTAGGTCACTCCAAAGAAAGAAAAAATCATGCTCGTGACTTGAGATGTATTTCTAAAAGTCTACAAGAACACAAATTTAGGCTAAAATCCCAAAAATGTATTTTTGGAGTAACATCAAGAAAACTACTAGGGTTTATCATATCTCATCGAGGAATGGAATTCAACCCTTCCAATATTGTTGCAGTAAAAAATATGCTACCACCCACAAATTTGATCAAACCATGTAGCCTCTAAAGCAAATTGCAAGATATTTGCAAATTCATCTCATAGTTAGTAGAAAAATATCAACCCTTCTCTAGGTTGCTTAATAAAGATGTAAAATTTGAATGGGATAGTGAGTATCAAAAATCCTTTGAATACTTGAATACTTATATCTTGAAACCATATTTCTTAATACCACCAAACCTAAACCAACGATTACTATTATATATAGCTGCTACCAAGCATGCATTTGGAGTCTTATTAGCTCAATATGATGACCAACATGGAGAAAGGACCATCTACTATATGAGAAAAACTTTGGTGAGTTATGAAACTTGTTACACACCATTATAGAAGTTATACCTACCAATTTATTTATCTTCCCTCAAATTAAGATATTACACACTTAGCCAAACAACCTACATTATAGAATAGGGTAGATCCCTTACAATACCTCATGTCAAAACCTTACATATCAGGAAGTATTGTAAAGTGGATAATATCTTTTAGTGAATTTGATATCAATTTTGTCAATAAAAAATACTAAAAGGGCAAGTCATAGTTGATCAACATGTTGTCATACCTTTAGAGTAAAAACACCCTATAAACGTATATTTTCCTAATGAAATAGTTCTAACTATAGAAATACAAGAACCTAAATCTTAGACCTTGTACTTTGATGGATCTATATTTGTCAAAGATGCATGAGAAAGTGTCATCTTGGTCATACTACAACATGAACTCATACCTTTATCCTTTAAACTTTATTTTTCATACAAAAACAACACAAAAGAATACAAAACATTAATTTAAGATCTTATAGATGCATTAAAGCTCAAAATCAAGACCTTAACAGTGTATGATAACTCATAGCTAGTAGTCAACCAATTAAATGGTGTTTATCAAACCAAATATGATAAAATAAAACCTTACAAAGACGTCATAGATAATTTGATAACTTGCTTTGACAAAAACAACATAGAAGCCATTCCATAATTTATAAATTGCCATATTGATTTCCATGACCCTCCCTTGGTACACTTTTTCATATGATGGACTTATGAATCTATATGTTTTTTTAATGATAGAATAAATAGATTTACAATGATTAGTTGTTTTTTTAATTGAGGAATATGATGCTACTAATGGATTTAAGTGATTGCAAGAATAGATATCCTTGTGAGAGGGTAGAGGACTGATGGCTAAAGTAGTATAAATGATCTAACACATGATATCCACTTTTAGATTTAGTTCATGACATTACATTTTGCATTTATCATCCCTACATTTGAGTGCTTGATATCATTCCTAAATCTCCTTGTGGTTTGATTTACTTTAGAAAGATATAAAGTAACTTAGAATGTTGATGTTTACCTTCAAAAATGGTAGTAGGAAGGATTGATTAGTATTTTATGTTATTAGTCCCTCTTGCAATATTAATTTTCCTATGAAAATTATATTAATAAGTCTCACTTATTAATATACTTTGTGTTTGGACTTTGGAAAGAATTTTTAATGTGCTGTTAATTAAAATATCTATTAATAATAGGAAGAATGACATTAATATTTTGAACATTAAACTAAAAATATATATTGGCAATTATTAAATGAATTTGTAATATTTCAATTTGAAACCAAAATTAACGAAATGGTTTGCGGGTAGTTGTTGAGTTCATTCCATGAGTGAATTTTCTCCCTTCTTTAAAACCTATATGGAAGTAAGTAGAAAGGGAATTTTGGAGGAGTTTTGCGCTTTGTCATAGAAAGTGAAGTGCAGAGAAGGTTTTAAAAATTTTGTAGAACAAAACCATCAAAGGATTTTTCTAGACTTGTTTACTCTGGTATTCTCTAATCCAATACTTTCTATATCTATAAGGTAATATCTATCCCTTGTACCCTACCTAAAATAGATGCTTCTATTTTGTGAAAGGAAAACAATAATGTATGGTTTTATTTAGTACATTAGATTGAAATTTTGCATGCTTGAAGTATGGAAGACCTTGTTGTGCAACCATAGAGGAACCAAGTAAATAATTTTTCTCCTTGTTGTAATTGTTTTGAGTGTTGAGATGGGAGATATTTCTAGGTAGGGTATGCTTAGCTTATTTTACCTTTGAGAGGAGACTAATGTGCTATTTTGAACATATGCCATCAATTAGGAGCCTGCGAACCTAGTTGCTTTTTGAAATACTTGTGTTCCTAATTTTTTTAACCTAATATCTATGATGACTCCACTTTAGATGGTCATGGAGTGCATGTATAATGGAGTGGAATATACACTCAATGCTATCTCCACTTGATATGTTAGTGTTGCATGTGTGCCACCTGTGTAGAGGTCAAGACTAGCAATGAATCTCCCAAGAAAAACCTAGAGTAGATTGACATGTTTCCTGTGCATCTTGTACTACCCTTGGTATGGATTTTAAGGTTTAGTGACCATGGAATTATGTGCACCCTATTCAACCATGTTATGCCATTGGCTATGCTTTCTATCAAATACAATGTGTTCAATAATTTAGCCTCGAATGATTTTTAATAAGTTGCACTAGGTTTTTGATGAATAAAATCAAATGATTATGTTATTCCAAGTAACATTCATAAAGCAAGTTTACCTCATATTAATAAAAGGATATGATTGGTTAGTGGTAAATGAAGAAAACTTATAGTATACATATAAATTTGGATGTGATGACCTTGTCTTGTTTTCATTCGATTTAAATATTGTTGTGTCGTTAGCACGATCATAGTGTTTAATATTAAAGCCAAGGTTTTATTAAATAATAGGAAATTGAAATGTATAATTAGTAGGGATCTTATTTGAATTATAAAAGTGCATCTTCATTTCTTATGTTTGTTATTAAAGTTAGATTCAAATGAAAATTGCAATGGAACGTAGGACTTTATGATAAAAGATTCATTTTAATTTCTTTGATAGGGACTTATTATAGTTGGAGAAATAATTTGGATAAAAATAAATTTATTACTTTAAAGATAATGGAAATATGTATATAGTTTTGATAACTTCAAATTATCTAGAATATTTTATTATCTTTAGGAGAATTATGTAAGATCTTATGTAATAAAAATTAGGTGATAAAATTAATGGCTCTATGGAAAAACTAAACTATTATAGAAATATGAATAGATTAGTTTGATTTATTAAGTGGAACAATAGGGAAAATAAGATATATATTGTATATACATTCTTATATGGTCTGAAGAATATTTTGTATTATGAAAATATGGTTGAGATTGGAACTTATGGAATTCCATTATTATGCTTTTTTGGAAAAATACTTAAGGGGGCTTTTAAGTATTTGTAGATAGAAGAATGAATGTGGAATTCATTTGAGGGAATTATAGGGTTCCATTACTAATTTTGTATAATGAATTACAAATGTTCATGTTTTATAGGAACATAAGAATTATGGGATTCTTACGAAATGGCTATGTTATTTTGGAAAATAAATAAGGGATTTATTTATGTAGTTGTATCAATTATTGCTAGATATATGCAATGAAAATGGGTGTTTAAAAGCTGGGTTTTTCCCATAAATATTTTCCAAGATATATGATGTGTTATATGTGTATCATATATGGATGTTGCTTTGAAATTATTATATGTATGTAAGTATCTAGCTGATTATTTGAGTTGCTACGAAATGTATATAAAGAGAAAAATGATTTGTATACTTAATCTTGTTATGCTTATATTTGAAAGTACTTGTGTTTTGGTAGAGTAAGATGAATGTTAAGTATTTCATTTACACTTACAATAGAGCAAGGTCTATATAAGTGTAATAAACAAAATAAAAATAGGAGCTTGTACTTAGTTTCCTTGGGGTTGTGGGTTTTCCTTAGGAGGGATTATCCATAGGAAACCAGCCTAGCTAGACCCTAAATGATGGTATTGAAACTAAGGAAATTGTGGTGTAGCAATCCCTTAGGGTTACAATGGGCACTTCGATAATGGACCATCGAAGTGAGACCTAAAGGTAGGATAAGCCTGGATCCCATTGTAACTAGATTTGTATGATAGAACCCCAATGGACTATGAGGTATCCATGTGAGATATTTCATGTGAATGATAGTCATAGGTACTCGATTGACTATGGAAAATCTATGAGGGATGTCATTTGGTGTGGTAGTCATTGGAATTCCAAATTGATTGTTGGGTGTCCAAATGAGGTATGTTATATAGGTTATAGTCACCTCAATTAAACTATTAAGAGAATGGTTTAATTGAGCATGATATTTTTACACATGGTGTAGTGGGTAAAACTATAAGAAGCTTCATGCCAAGGTACTAGTGTAAATCGAATGAGACTAGTAGGGGAATTGGTATACCTTCTTGAAAAGATAGGATAAGGTTAATGCCTATGCCATGGTTAAAATGTTCTTGAAAGGTAATAAAATGGGGATACCATGTGAAGGTATCATTTAAGTTGTATGGGTAGTGTATAAGGTGAACCCGAGAGTCGATGTAGGAGTTTGGTCACTCTTGTCCACCTGAGGGATGTTGTAGCATCTAGAACTTAGAATATTGTTAGAATATTTTGTTGAATCTATCTGAATGACTTTGGTGAACCTTGTGGTTTAAAAACAAAACATTCTCTCCCAAGTGGTTAGAATTGTGTTGTTATAGTTGGTATTAGAGCATGGTCATAGGACTAGAATTTTTCATAAAGAGAACCTAGTTATGACCAGTTTTGATGTGCATCTTAGGAAGAAAAGAATATTCCCATGGGAATGGTAGTTTACATGGAGTAAACTAGACATCAATAAATATACTGATAAAACTCTAGGAATGGCACTTTACATGGAATAAGTGTGACCAGGAATGTTATCAAATAAATGATAATATTTTTTTAGTTTATATGGATAATATAACTAACTAGAAGTTAGGAGTACAAAGTGGAGGAGATCGTAACCTAACTCAACTTAATTTGGGGATAAGGAAAATACATGTTGCAAAGAAAAGTGAAGGAATTTAAATGGATGGATAAGGGTGAGGTAGCTTTTGAGTTGCTTAAAAAAACTCACTACAACACCTATCCTAAAAATTCTAGATCCACAAGGAAATTTCTCATTATGTACTAATACATCATTAGAAGGGTTAAGTGGGGTCTTATCCCAAGATGAATTAGTTGTGGTGTATGAATCAATACAAATTAAGAAACATGATGTGAATTATGCCACACATGAACTTATAGTAGTTGTACATGCTCTCAAGATGTGGCAACACTACCTGCTAGGGAAACCATTTGAGCTTAGGACCGATTTTAAATAGAGTTTGAAGTACATCTTGAATCAACCTATGTTTAATGCTAGACAAAGATGGTGGATTGATTTCTTAGCTAAAAATACTTTGGTATTTAATATATAAAAGGTAAGGAAAAAAAATTCATAGATTCCTTGAGTAGGCAAAGACATATAACATACCATCCAAATATCGATGGTCAAACTAAAAGAGTTAATTAGGTTTTGGAAGATATGCTTTGCATGTACTACATGGATCAAAAGTCTAAGTGGGAAGACTTTCTACACCTGGTTGAGTTTTCTTACAATAATGGTCATCATGCTTCTTTGGAAATGGCTCCTTTCAAAGCACTATATGGCCAAAAATATAAAATGTGTCTATCATGGGATAATCTAGAGGATCGAATTGTCATCAAACCAGATGCATTTTGAGAGATGGATTAGTAGTGTAAGAGGATCAAGTAGAGGCTTAAGGAAGCATCTAATAATCAAACAATTTATGATGATAGAAATAGATCACCTAGAGAATTATCTATGGGGGGTAGAGTATTCTTAATAGTAAATCCCAAAAAAAGATCCATCAAATATACCAAGTTGGATCTCATACATGTTTGGCCCTTTGTGATCACTGAGAAGATAAGTCTAGTAGCCTAGCATCTCGCCTTGCCACCCAACCTATCCAATATCCATGATGCTTCCCATGTATCCCTGATTAGGAGATATGTTTTTGATATTGACTATGTATGGAATGTTTTTAGTTTACAAATATTCAACCCTTTAATGAGTGAAGCAATTTTGGATTTTCATTCCAAAATGATGAGGAACCAAACTCTAGAACAATGTAAGGTCCAATGGGACCAATATTCTAAAAAGAATGCCACTTGGGAGAAAGTGGTTGATATATAGATACACTTTCCATATTTATTTAAAAATGAAATGTAATTTTTATTTTCTATGCAAGATACTGATAAAACACAGAGGACTATGTTTAGTCCAAAGGGGGTAGTATGTCATGACCCTCACTTGGCACACTTTTTCATATGATGGAATTAATAATTTATATGTTGTTTTAATTATAGAATGAATGGCTATACAATGATTAGTTTATTTTATTGAGGTATATGATGCTAATTTAGTCCTTAGAAGCTTCTGTTGAAGTTTACATAGAGAGAATCTAGTTATGACCAGTTTTGATGTATGTCTTAGGAAGAAAAGAATCTTCCCATGGGGATGGTAGTTTACATAGAGTAAACCAGACATCAATCAACAGACTAATAAAACTCTTGGAATGACACTTTACATGGAATAAGTGTGACCATGGATGTTATAAAATAAATGATAATACTTTTTATTAGTTTATATGGAGAATATAACTAACTAAAAGTTAGGAGTACAAAGTGGAGAAGATTGTAACCTAACTCAAATTCATTTAGGGATAAGGAAAAGACACCTTGTAGTTTGGAAAGCATGACTAAGGTCATTGTTAGAGGACCAATAATGGATATAAATAAGATGGCACCTTACAGCAAGGTAAGCATGACCTAGATCATTACTAAGAAAGTGATAAATGGTCATAATCGAATGGTGCCTTTTGGGGATACAAGAGTTACTGTGACCATTACCAAAAGAATGTTAATGATCTAAATTAGTTCATGAGAAGATCTATCTAGCCTTTGGAAGTACAATAGGGATAAATTGTAACTTATTCTCCTCCTTTTATGGCCAAGATAAAAGGCACCCAGGTTAAGGAGGGGTTGGAGAATCCAAGGCCAGTTAGGTAGGATGGAACCAGAAGGGAAATTCTAGGAATCCAAAAATAAAGATGAAAAATATCCCTATTGTTGACTCATTATGTCAGGATAAAATAAAGCAACAAAGGGAACACATGAACCAACAAAGGTAGTTGTTGAAAACAATAGTAATTAAAATGCATAACATAGGAATTCTAAGGTTAGACAAGAAAGAAATCCTACTACCATAGAATAGGTGGCTAGAGATCTTATAGAGATAGAGTTGGCCAAGGATATGAAAGATGTCAAGATATCCAAGTTTAATGGAAAAATATGGAGGTGAATCAACCAAAGTTGGATTGAGAAGGATAAAAAAGAAGAGGTGTATGGAAAACACCCAATATTACAAAAATTTAGGGATGTGTTCCTTGAAGACCTTCCTGGACTTCCACCAAAATGAGAATTTGATTTCACCATTGAAATAATACCAAGAACTAAATCTATATATAGAAATCCCTATAGGATGAATCCTATCAAAATTCAAGAGTTGAAAGTATAACTTCAAGGATTGTTAGAGAGGGGGTTGATAAAACCAAGTGTGTCTCATCCTCTTTGTTAAAAATAAATATGAATCACTTAGATTGTGCATTAGATACATAATATTGAATAAAGTGATCATCAAGAATAGATATCCCTTTCCTATAATTGAGGATTCATTTGATCAAAGGTGGCAACCATATTTAAAAAATTGATTTGAAATTTGTATGTTACCAACTAAGGATCCATCAGGAAGATACTCGTAAAACTATTTTCAAGACTCAGTATGGGCACTATGAATTTACAATGTTACTATTTGGGCTAACCAATGCACCTACGACATTCATGAACCTTACTAATAATGTATTTAGGAAGCAGTTAGATAATTTTGTACTAATATTTCTAGATGATATTTTGATATATTCTATAAGGAAGAGCATGACAAACACTTGAGGATAGTGCTTGAGTTGTTAAGGGAAAATTAACTTTATGGTAACTTGTCAAAATGTGACTTTTATGTCCCTGAGGTAAAATGTCTCAAACATATCATTTCTATGGATGGAATTATAGTAGACCCTAGAAATATTGAGGCCATTTTGAGTTGGCCACAACCCACCAACATGTCTGAAGTACAAAATTTTATGGGCATCTTAAGCTATTATAGATAACTTGTGAAATACTACACTAGCATTACCTATCCAATAACCAATATGCAAAGGAAAGGGAAGGAATTTAAATGGATGGATAAGTGCAAGGTATATTTTGATTTGCTTAAATATAAAATCACTAAAAAACTATCATAAAATTCCAAATCCACAAGGGAACTTCTCAGTATGTACTGATGCATCATTGGAAGGGTTAGGTGGGATCCTATCCCAAGATGAATTAGTTGTGGTATATGAATCAAGAAAAATCAAGATACATGAGGTGAATTATGCCACGCATGACTTGGAACTTATAGTAGTTCCACATGCTCTCAATATGTGGTGACACTACCTACCAGGGAAACCATTTGAGTTTAGGACCAATTTTACATTGAGTTTGAAGTACATCTTCACTCAACCTATGCTTAATGCTAGACAGAGAAGGTGGATTGAGTTCCTAGATGAATATGGCATTGATATTGAATATATTAAAGGTAAGGAAAACAAATTCATATATGCCTTGATTAGGTGAAGGCATATAGCTACTATAACCTATAGTCATGTGTACTTGTTGAAACAAGTCAAAGAGAAGCAAGCACATGATCAAGTTTGTAAGGATATTCAGGTAAATATGGCATAAATCCTAAAGAAAATAGATATTTTAGCTATAATAATGGACTCTTATGCTTTAAATATAGGGTTGTAATACCTTAAATTGGTAACTTAAGGAGATTGATCATGCAGGAGGTGCATAGATCTCCTTACTCTGCTCATCCTAAAAGGGCCAATATGAGGGAGAATATGAAGAAGACTTTCTATTGGTTAGAAATGAAGGACATCAATGATTTTATCGCTAGATGCATGGAGTGCCAAAGGTGAAAGTTGAACATAGGCATCTAGCAAGATATCTATACCCACATGATATACCTATATGGAAGTGGTAGGTAATATCTATGGATTTCATTTTGGGTTTATCTAAGAACAAGTTTCAACATAGCACAATCCTTTTTGTGGTTGATAAATTGAACAAGGTTGTGTACTTCATACTAGGTAATACAAAGGATGATGCAATTATCGTGGCTAATAGATTTACTAAGGATATATTTAGATTACATGGGTTTCTAGAAGTAATTATCTCATATAGAGATTCTAGATTCACTTTTGCATTCATGCAATAGGCATGAAGCTAAATATCAATTATGCTTACCATCCAGAGATCGATGGTCAAACTAAAAGAGTCAACCAAGTTTTGGAATACATGGTTTGCATGTACTAAATGGATCAAAATTCTAAATGAGAAGACTTTCTACAACATGTTTATTTTACTTATAATAATTGTCATCATGCTTCTTTGGGAATGGCTCCTTTCGAAGCACTGTATGGCAAAAAATGTAGAATACCTCTATCATGGGATAATATAGAGGACCAAATTATCATTGAACTATATGTAGTTTGAGAGATAGAGGATATTCTTAAGAGTATCAGGTTGAGGCTTAAGGAAGCATCTAATCATCAAAATATTTATGTTGATAGAAAGATATCACCTAGATAATTATTTGTGGGGAACAAAGTATTCTTAAGAGTAAATCCCATGAAAAGCACCATCAAATATACCAAGTTGGATCCCAGATATGTTGGGCCCTTTGAGATCACTAAGAAGATAAGTCTAGTAGCCTATCATCTTGCCTTACTACCCAACCTATCCAAGATCCATGATACTTTTTGTAGAGGGATAAAATTGCCCTGTTGTGTATGATTCTTGATTGGATCCACTAGGATTTGAGGTGAACTATGGGGGTATATTATAACTCTACACTCACTTGGCAAAGTGGAAGGGTTCACCAGGAATGATTTTAGGACTTGCTCCAAGTTTAGGGTGGAATGTGTTTGAATTTGTCAATTAACCATGCACCAAAGGTAAGGAAAACAAATTCATAGATACCTTGAGTAAGTGAAGGCATATAGCTGCTATAACCCATAGTCATGTGGACTTGTTGAAATAAGTCAGATAGAAGCAAGCACAAGATCATTTTTGTAAGGATATTTAGGTAAATACGACAAGAATCCTAAATAAAATAGATATTTTAGCATTAAGGATGGACTCTTATGCTTTAAATATAGGGTTGTCATACCAAAAATTGATAACTTAAGGAGATTGATCATGCAGGAGGTACATAGATCTCCTTACTTCACTCATCCTAGAGGGTCCAAGATGAGGAAGAATATGAAGAAAAATTTCTATTAGTCATAAATGAAGAAATTTCTATTAGATGCATGGTGTGTCAAAAGGTGAATGTTGAACATAGGTATCCAACAGGATATATATACCCACATGATATACCTATATGGAAGTGGTAGGTAATATCTATGGATTTCATTGTGGGACTACCTAAGAACATGTTTCAACATGATGCAATCCTTGTTGTGGTTGATAAATTTACCAAGGTTGTACACTTCATACCAAGGAATACAAAGGATGATGCGGTTGTGGTGGCTAATAGATTGTCTAAGAATATATTTAGATTACATGGATTTCCTAAGGTAATTATCTCATATAGAGATTCTAGATTCTCTTCTACTTTCTATCAAGCTCTACATCATGCAATAGGCATGAAGTTGAATACTAGTTATACTTACCATCCAGAGATCGATTTTCAAATTGAAAGAGTCAACCAAGTTCTGGAAGACATGCTTTGCATGTACTACATGGATCAAAAGTCTAATTAGGAAGACTTTCTAAACCTAGTTGAGTTTACTTATAATAATGGTCATCATGCTTCCTTGGGAATGGCTCCTTTAAAAGCATTATATGGTATAAAATACAAAATACCTCTATCATGAGATAATATAGAGGATCAGATTGTCATCAAACTAGACACAATTTGAGATATGGAGTAGCTTAAGATGATCAAGTAGAGGCTTAAGGAAGCATCTAATCATCAAAATATATATGCTAATAGAAATATATCACCAAGAGAATTCTCTATGGGGGATAGAGTATTCTTAAGAGTAAAACCCATGAAAAGTGCCATCAAATCTACCAAGTTGGATCCCAAATATGTTGAGCCCTTTGAGATCATCGAGAAGATAAGTATAGTAGTCTATCATCTCGCTTTGCCACCCATTCTATCAAAGATTCGTGATACTTTCCATGTATCCCTATTTAGGAGATATTTTATGTATGAAATGTTTCTAATCTACAAATAGTCGACCCTTCAATAATTGAAGTGAAACTAGTGAAGATTCTAGAGTTCCATTCCAAAATTATGAGGAACCAAACTCTAGAACAACGTAAGGTTCAATTGGACCGATATTCTAAAAATAATATCACCTGGGAGAAAGTGGTTGATATATAAAGACACTTTCCATATTTATTTGAAAATAATATATAATTTCTATTTAATGTGTAAGATATTTATAAAATATAGAGGATTGTGTTTAGTCCAAGGGGGGTAGTATGTCATGACCCTCCCTTGGCACACTTTTTCATATAATGGACTTATGAATTTATATGTTGTTTTAATGATAGAATAAATGGCTATACAATGATTAATTTTTTTTATTGAGGAATATGATGTTGCTAATAGATTTATGTGATTGCAAGAATAGATATCCTTATGAGAGGGTAGAGGAATGATGGCTAAAGTAGTCTAAATGATCTAACACATGATATCCACTTTTATATTTAGTTCATGCCATTACATTTTGCATTTAATCCCTATATTTGAGTGCTTGATATCATTCCTAAATCTCCTTGCAGTTTGATTTACTTTAGAAAGATATAAATTAACTTATAATTTGGATGTTTACCTTCAAAAATAGTAGTAGGAAGGATTGATTAGTATTGTATGCTATTAGTCCCTCTTGCAATATTAATTTTCCTATGAAAATTATATTAATAAGTCTCACTTATTAATATACTTTGTGTTTGGACTTTGGAAAGAATTTTTAATGTACTATTAATTAAAAGACCTATTAATAAGAGGAAGAATGAAATTAATGTTTTAAACATTAGACTAAATGAAAACATTGGTAATTATTAAATGAATTTTCAATGTTTCAATTTGAAATCAAACTTAATGAAATGGTTTGCTAGTAGTTGTCGAGTTCGATCCATGAACGAATTATCTCCCTTCATTAAAAAATTTATGGAAGTAAGTAGAAAGGAAATTTTGGAGGATTTTTGTGCTTTATCAAAGAACGTGAAGTGCAGAGAAGGTTTTGAAGATCTTGTAGAAAAAAACCATCAAAGGAATTTGCCAACCTTTTTTACTTTGGTCTTCTTCAATCCAATTCTATATATACGAGGTATTATGTATCCCTTGTACCCTACCTAAAATATATATGCTTCTATTTTGTGAAATAAAAACAATAATGTATGGTTTTATTTAGTGCATTAAATTAAAAAATTTAATGCTTGAAATATGGAAGACCTTATTGTACAATCATAGAGGAACAAAGCAAAAAAGTTTTATCATTGTTGTAACTGTTTTAGGTGTTGAAATGGAAGATATTTTTGAGGGTATGCTTAGATTATTTTACCATTGGGGGAATACTAATGTGTTGTGCTAGACATATATCATCAATTGGAAGCCTACGAACCTAGTTGCTTTTTGAAACACTTGCATCCATAATTCCTGTAACCTAATATCTATGATGACTCTACTTGATATGGTAATGAAGGGTATGTAGAATGGAATGGACACTACGCTTAATATTATCACTACCTAAGATATTAGTGTTGCACATGCACCACCCATGTGGAGGCCAAGACTAGAAACAAATATATGAAGTAAAACCTATAGTGGATTTATGTCTTCCTTGTGCATCTTGTATTGCCCTTGGTATGGGTTTTAAGGTTTAGTTATCATGGAATGATGTGCATATTGTTCAGTCATGTTATGCCATTGGCTATGTTTTTGGCCAAATATAGCGTGTTCAATACTTTAGCCTCAAATGTTTTTTAATAAGTTGCACTAGGTTCTTGATGAATAAAATTGAATGATTATGTTATTCCAAGTAACACTCAAAGAAAGTCCACCTCAAATTAATGAAAATATATGATTGGTTAGTGGTAAATGAAGAAACCTTATAGGCTACATGTGAATTTGGATTTGATGACCTTGTCTTGTTTTCATTTGGTTTAAATATCATTGCATTGTTAGCATGATCATAGTGCTTAATATTGAAGCCAAGGTTTATTAAACAATAGGATAATGAAATGTATAATTAGTAGGGATATTCTTTGAATTATAAAAGTGCATCTTCATATCTTATGTTTGTTATTAAAGTTAGATTCAAATGGAAATTGCAATAGAATGTAGGACTTTATGATAAAATATTCATTGTAATTTCTTTGATAGGGATTTCTTATAGTTGGAGAAATAATTTGGATTAAAATGAAGTTATTAATTTAAATATAATGAAAATATTTATATAGTTTTGATAACTTCAAATTATCTAGAAGATTTTATTATCTTTAGTGGAATTATGAAAGATCTTCTGTAATAAATATTAGGTGATAAAATTAATGGCTCTATGGAAAAACTAAATTATTATTGGAGTATGAATAGATTAGTTTGATTTATTTTGTGGAATAATACAAAAAATTAGATATATGTTGTATATACATTCTTAGATGGTATGAAGAATATTTTGTATTATGAAAATATGGTTGAGTTATTGGGCAATGAGCCCAATAGATAGATTGGAAATTATGGGGGTTTCATTATTATATTTTTGGAAAAATACTTAATGGGGCTCTTAAGTATCTGTAGATAGAAGAATGAATGTAGAATTCATTTGAGGGAATTATGGGGTTCCCTTAGTAATTTTGTATAATGAATTACAAATTTTCATGTTTTATGGGGATATAAGAATTATGGGGTTCTTATGTAATTGCTTGGTTATGTTGGAAAATGAATAAGGAATCCCTTTATGTAGTTGTATCAATGACTGCTAGAATTATGCAATTTAAATGGATGTTTCAAGGTTTGGTTTTTCCCATAAGGGTTTTATAGGATATATGATGTGTTATATGTGTATCATCTATGGATCTTGCTTTGGAATTATGATATGCATGTAAGTATCTTGCTGATTATTTGAGTTGCTATGAAATATATATAAAGAGAAATTGGAATTTTATACTTAATTTTGGCATGCTTATATTCAAAATTACTTATGATTTTGTAGAGTAATATGAATGTTAAGTATTTATTTTGCACTTGCAAAAGAGTAAGGTTAATGTAAATATAATAAACAAAAGAAAGAGAGGATCTTGTACTTAGTTTTCTTAGGGTTGGGATTTTATTTAGGAGGGATTATCCATAGGAAACCATCCTAGATAGACCCTAAAGGATGGTACCAGAACTAAGAGAATTGTGGTGTAGCAATCCCTTAGGGTTATAATGGGTACAACAGTAAGGGACCATCGAAGTGAGACCTAAAGGCAGGATAAGCCTGGATCCCATTGTAACTAGATTTATGTGATGGACTCTGAGGTATTCATGTGAGAGATTCATGTGAATGATAGTCATAGGTACTTGATTGATTGTGGAAAATATATGAGGGATATCATTTGGTGTGACAACCACTAGAATTATCTATTGACCATTGGGCATCCATATGAGAGATGTTACACGGGTGATATTCATCTAAATTAAACTATTAGGGGTATGGTTTAATTGAGCATGATATTTTTACATATGGTGTAGTGGGTGAAACTATAAGAAGCTTAAAACCTAGGTACTAGTGGAAATCAAATGAAACTAGATGAGGAATTAGTGTCCCTTATCAAAAATATGAGATAGGGTTAATCCCTATACCATGGTCAAAATGTCCTTCAAAGGAAGTTAATAAAATGGGGATACCATGTGAAGGTATCCTTTAATTTGTATGGGAAGTGTACAAGTTGAACCCGAGAGTCGATGCAAGATTTTGGCCACTCTTATCGACTTGAGGGATGCTGCAATATTTGGAACTTAAAATATGGTTAGAATCTTCTATGGAATCTATCTGAATATCTTTGGTGGACCTTACTTGTGTTTAAAAAAATATTCTCTCCTAGGTTGGTTATAATTGAGTTGTTACACTGATGCCATGTCCATCCCAACATCACTTATTCCTCTAGAGCTAGAAGGTAAGGAATCCTCCATTGTCATAAGATCAGTGAGCCTTCTATGTTAAATTCATGTGTAAAACCACTAAACATTTATACCATTGAATCAAGCTCACCCCAAGAACCTTGTGTGAGACAAGCAAAGTCTCCCCAAGATCAAAGAATGCTCCACAAGATCAATCACACACAAAAGAGGAAAACCCACAACACCAATATTAAGTGGTAAAACCCTACTTCAAATGAAGAGAAACATCCACTATGAAGCTCACTATATTACTCAATGATTCAAAAATACAAGAATGCTTCAATGTTATGCAATAATATGCATCAACATGATATATCGAGATGTAGTATACAACACCCCTATTTAAACAAAAAAAATCTACTACAACCCTAAAATTGCCTTAATCTTATCACAATCTTATCTTGATATGTGTGAAAAATCTTATCACAATATTATCTTGAGACGTGTGACAAATTTTATCACAATCTTATCTTGAGATGTGTGACAAGTGGCATCTATCAAATATTAAAAAGTGATTGGTTACTTTTTAATATTTGCTAGAAAAAAGGAAATAACTTTTTTCCCACAAATTAAATATTCCTAGAACCCTTATTTTATTTATTAATTGGGTGGAAATATTTTTACATAAAATAGAATTATTTTCTAATTCAAATATTATTCTTTAGACTTTATATTTTAGTCTAAGAATAATTTACACAATGTTGCATTACATATTCTAACACTCCCCCTTAATGCAATATTGGAGAAAGGAATTGTGAAACAAATAAACATTCTCCCCCTAAATATACAAACGGGGATGAGAATCAAATGAGTGATATAGTTACAATGAGTTTCTATGACCAATAATGGTCTAAAATAAGGCACCAATACAAAATGGGCCAAAATGAGACTGCAAGCCCCCAGCGGAGTAGCTTCAAATACAAACATCTTACAAATCCATTCATCAACCACAAGTGGTTGCAAATGACAAGAAGAAAACATCACAAGGGTGTCTTCAATATCCAAAGATGATAACAAAACTGATCTAAAAAATAGTGAACTATAATTCATCACAAAAATATGCCAAGCCATACTTATAGTCACGTGCTATATAGTTGATCAAAAAATATCATGTACAAAGTTGCATAAAACAAAAAAGGAGTACCATGATAATGCAAACTCTAAAGTACCATGTACAAAAATAGCACAAGGCTAACAAAAAAGCACCGTGTACAAGAGTTGCATAAGGTATATGAAAATAATAAAGTGTGCACACCGGTTTCATAAATCCAACCATAAAATATCATGTACAAAAGTAGCATAAATGCTAACAAGAAAGTACCATGATAAACCAACTGCATAATGCCAACTACATAAAAACATGTACAAAGTTGCACAAGGCAACAAGAAAGTACCATGTAAAATAATCGCATAAAGCAATTGCATCATATACCATAATTTCACAATTCCATCTACAAAGTAACATGTACAAAAGTTGCACAAGGCAAACAAGAAAGCACCATGTTCAAAAGAGATGCAAAAAGCAATTATACCACCAAGTATCAACTCATATATATAGCACAAAACACCTCATAAGGATGAAGTTGTCATCACACAAGTGTAACTACACTTCATTCCCCCTTGAGGACAACTTCACCAAACCAAGTGAGTCCCTCAGCTTACAAAATTGCTCCTTGGGAAGAGGTTTTGTGAATAAATCAGCAGAATCAGAATATGATGGGCAATACTCCAACTGAATAGTCCCATCCAATACCTTCTCTCTGATAAAGTGGGCTTGGATTTCAACATGCTTTGTCCTTTAATGCATTACAGGATTTTTAGCCAAGGCAATAGTTGATTGATTATCGGAGAGCAAACGTGAAGGACCAAATTTCTCAAATCCAATTTCCTTCATGAGGGTACGAAGACAAACCGCTTCCTATGCAGTTGCTATCATAGTCTTATACTCCGCTTCCATTGTAGAAAGAGTAATTGTATCTTGCTTCTTGGAAGACCAAGAGATAGCTGTAGATCTAATACTAAAAACATATACTATGGTAGACTTTTTGTCTATTCTATCCCCTCCAAAATCAGAATCAGCATAGCCAAAAAGAGCAAAGGAAGGAAGCCTAGAATACTTGAGTGCCAAATCTCTAGTACCTGAAAGGTACTTCAGAATCTTCATGGTAGCTTGTAAGTGCTCAATATAAGGTTTTTGCATGAACCTAGCCATCATACCAACTACAAAAGCAATATTTGGCCTTGTGATGGTAACATAAATAAGACTACCAATGAGTTGCCTATACAATGTAGCATCAACCAACTGATATTATGTACTTACTTCCAACTTAACCCCTATAGAAATAGGAATGGAAGTAGGATTGAAATCCTCCAAATCAAACCTCTTAATAAGATCTTCAATATACTTGGATTGACTCAAAAAGGTACAATCCTCATGTTGATAAACTTGCATGCCAAGATAGTAGTGTAGAAGACCAAGGTCAGTTATTTTATACTCTAACTTTAATTTGGAGATGAAATCAAAAATTGCCTCATTCTCATTTCTAGTCATAACAAGGTCATCAACAAATAGAGTAATTAAAATGACCAAGTTATTCTTCCTAAGAACATAGAGATCTATATCTGAATAGCATTTATCAAAACCAAGAGACAAGAAGTAACTTGAAATCTTCATGTACCATGCTCTAGGTGCTTGCTTCAGACCGTACAAGGTTTTCTTTAGTTTACACACAAGTATTTCCTTACCTTGTACAAAAAATCCTTGTGGTTGACTCATGTAGATATCCACATCCAAATCACCATTTAGAAAGGCACTTTTCACATCAAGCTAAAAAATCTGCCAACCTTGAGCATCACCAATAGCAATGAGAAGCCGAATGGTGTGCATTTTGGCAATTGGTGCAAAGGTTTCATCATAGTCAATGCCATGTTTTTGAGCATAACCCTTAGCAACAAATCTAGCCTTATATAAACTTTTCTATCTCTCCATTATAATTGTACTTGATTCTATAGACCCACTTTTTCCCAATAATATTTCTCTTATTAGGATAAGGCACTAGATCCCAAGTTTTATTCTTTAGAAGAGAATCCATTTCAACCTTCATGGCATCAACCCAACAAGAGTGTTGTGAAGCTTCTTGGTAAGAAGTAGGCTCATGATCATTCTCTATCTTATCTAGAAGAGACATGTTAATGGTCATACTTCTTTTTATCCTTTGGCTAACTAAATTCTGCTCTTTAGGACCCCTAGAATGATCCAACCACTTGGTCCTTTTGACACAAGGCCCACCCTTTTCTAACTCAATAAGGTATTCTTTGAATTTGACATCTCTTGAAACAAATACAATGTGTAAAGAAGGTTAGTATAACCTGTAGCCCCTATGTTTTGCATCATAGCCAACAAAGATGCATTTTTTAGACTTTTTGTCCAATTTCTTCCTCTTTTCTGAAGGAATATATGAAAATGCATCACATCCAAACACTCTTAAGTGTGACAAATTTGGCTTCTTAACATTCCAAACCTCATAAGGAGTCTTCCCCTCAACTTATTTTGAAGGACACCTATTAAGAATGTAGATTGTTGTACTGATTGCTTCACCCCAAAGAAATTGAGGTAAGTGGTCACCAAGCACGCATCTTACCATCTCCATGATTGTCCTATTTTTCCTCTTTGCAACACCATTTTGTTGAGGATTTTATGGATAAATAAACTGTATTTTGATCCCATGAGAAGAACAAAACTCATCGAAATAATTGTTATTGTGATGCAGGAGCATCCAGTGGTGGCCGAACAATCTTGCATCTTCATCAGAATTTCTAAGTGTTTGCCTTGGTGTCATGAAATCGTGATAGAAAAAATGTCGCGATATCGTGACATGTCACAGAATCGCGACTCAAGAAGGAGAGAGAAGGTGCAGGGCAAAAATTGTCGTGATTTTGCGACATGTCATGAAATCGTGACCAGCAGCAAGAGAGAGGAGATGCCAGAGAAAATGTCACAATTTCATGACATGTCACGAAATCGCGACCGATAGTAGGAGAGAGAAAGTGCCATTGAGAATGTTGTGATTTCATGACATGTCGTAAAATCATGACCGTCATGAAATTACAACCAGGAGCATCCAAAAGGAGGAGCCATTGAGAATGTCATGATTTCGTGACATGTCGCAAAATCGTGATCGTCGCAAAATCGTGACGCAGGGCAGTCGGGAGAAGACATCATTGAGAATGTCATGATTTCGTGACATGTCATGAAATTGTGACCGTCATGAAATCACGACCGACATCAGGAGAGAGAAAGTGCCATTGAGAATGTCACGATTTTGTGACATGTCACAAAATCACGACCGTCATGAAATCGCGACGTAGGGCAGCCAAGAGAAGACATCATTGAGAATGTCACGATTTCGTGACATGTCATGAAATCATGACTGTCATGAAATCATGACCAATAGCAGGAGGAAGAAGGTGTCGAGGAGATTGTCATGATTTTGCGACATGTCACGAAATCACGATCAGAGCAGAAAAGCAAAGGCGTCCAAAGGAAGATGTCACGATATCGCGACATGTCACAATATCGTGACATGTCACGATATCGTGACCCAAAGGCAAGGAAGGAGGTAGAAAGGAAATATGTCATGATATCACGACCCAAAGGCGAGGAAGGCAGCAATGAAGGGAAACATTGTGATATCGTGACATGTCACGATATCACGACCAAAAGGGAGAAGGAGCATAGGGAAGCCAAAATGTTGCGATATCACGACATGTCACGATATCGTGACCGAAAGAGAAGAAGACAAGGAAGAAGAAGGAGATGTCATGAAATCACGACAGGCAGAATTTTCAGAGACCGTTACATAATGACATGTGGCAGCACAGAACGACACGTGGCACCAAGGTGCAGTGAAAATAGGCACAGATGAACAGTTAACGAAATACGTTACACCAGCCACTAGAGGACGTTACGGATTACAATTATGGAGCAGACGAAGATGAACAGTCATGGCAAAAATGAATCGAAGGACCACCAGATGGAAGACGAAGAGTCACGCAAAAATTTATAAAAGGATGAAGTAGAGGCGTGTACAGGGGTTGGAAACTGTAGATGCAGGAGTTGGAAAATTTGCAGTTGTAGAGTTGCACAGTCGAGTTGTAGAATCGAGGGTCGAGAGCCATTCTGAATTGGCTTGGGTGCATGTTCCTTCCAGAGTTGCTGTAATTCTTCTTGGGAATGTATGCAGATCACTGAACATGAGGTAGCTTGCATCAAGAAAAGAAAACTATGCCTGTGGGCTAGTGAGTGAAAGAACTGTGCCTATGCACTAGTTTTTGTAAAGCCTGCGGGTTGTTATTGTAACCTTTGCAAGTTAGTAAATAGAAAATTGGGGTTTTTGTTACTTGTAAAGTGTGTTGCCAATTTCTTGGGTGAAAATTTGGATTTATTGGGGTGCAATTTTTGTGTCCCCATCAAGTGGTATCAGAGCTAGAAGATTCTAAGTGTGTAAGCAGATCACCGAACGTGAGGCAACTTACACCAGGATCTGTGGAAGAGCTTTGTGAGAGGAGGGAGCAGAATGCCTCCACATAGAAACCGAGGTGGTGTTAGAGATATGAGATCTAAAGATTCACAGTTACGGATGTTCAGATCTTTGTAGAGGCAAGTGAAAGCCCTACAAGAGGAGTTGCTTAGAATAGATTTTTGAAAGCAAGAGGAGCTGCACAGAAAGCGTGAAGATAAACTGAGAAGTAGAGGCCAGGAAATGGAGTTGAAGCAGACTGCAAAGGTAGGTGCACGTTTGGAGATGTTGCAAGAGGCGACAACCGAACAACACAGAAGTGAAGATCACTTCTCCATCAACCTTGGGTGTCTGATGCAGGAGCATCCAGTGGCGGCCAAACAATCTTGCATCTTCATCAGAATTTCTAAGTGTTTGCCTTGGTGTCACGAAATCATGATAGAAAAAATGTTGCAATATCGCGACATGTCGCAGAATCACGACTCAGGAAGGAGAGAGAAGGTGCAGGGCAAAAATTGTCACGATTTCATGACATGTCACAAAATCGTGACCAGCAGCAAGAGAGAGGAGATGCCAGAGAAAATGTCATGATTTCACGACATGTCGTGAAATCATGATCGGCAATAGGAGAGAGAAAGTGCCATTGAGAATGTCACGATTTCATGACATGTCATGAAATCATGACCATCACAAAATTGTGACTAGGAGTAGCCAGAAGGAGGAGTCATTGAGAATGTCACAATTTCATGACATGTCATGAAATTACGACCATCATGAAATCGCGACCATCACAAAATCATGACCATCGTGAAATCGCGACGCAGGGCAGCCGGGAGAAGACATCATTGAGAATGTTGTGATTTCATGACATGTCATGAAATCATGACCGTCGTGAAATCACGATCGATAGTAGGAGAGAGAAAGTGCCATTGAGAATGTCACGATTTCGTGACATGTTGCGAAATCGTGACCATCGTGAAATCATGACATAGGGCAGCCAGGAGAAGACATCATTGAGAATTTTGTGATTTCATGACATGTCATAAAATTGTGATCATCATGAAATCATGACTAGCAGCAGGAGGAAGAAGGTGTCAAGGAGATTGTCATAATTTTGTGACGTGTCGTGAAATCGTGATCGAAGCAAAAAAGTAGAGGTGTCCGAAGGAAGATGTCATGATATCATGACATGTCATGATATCGCGACCCAAAGGTGAGGAAGGAGGCAGAAAGGAAAGATGTCATGATATCGCGACATGTCACGATATCATGACCTAAATGCGAGGAATATAGCAATGAAGGGAAACGTCACGATATCATGACATGTCACAATATCATGACCAAAATGGAGAAGGAGCGTAGGGAAGCCAAAATGTCATGATATCATGACATGTCGCGATATCATGATTGAAATAGAAGAATATGAGGAAGGAGGAGATGTCGTGAAATTGTGACAGGCAGCATTTTTAGAAATCGTTATAGAATGACACATGGCAGCACAGAACGAGACGTGGCACCAAGGTGCAGTGAAAACAGGCACAAACAAATAGTTAATAGAAGACGTTACGCTAGCTACAAAGGACGTTATGGATTTTAGTTATGGAGCAGACGAAGACAAACAGTCATGGCAAAAATGAATCGAAGGACCACCAGATGGAAGACAAAGAGTCACATGAAAATTTATAAAAGGATGAAGCAGAGGCATGTACAGGGGTTGGAAACTGTAGATGCAGGAGTTGGAAAATCTATAGTTGTAGAGTTGCACAGTCGAGTTGCAGAATCAAGGGTCGAGAGCCATTCTAAACTGGCTTGGGTGCGTGTTCCTTCTAGAGTTGCTATAATTCTTCCTGTGAATGTAGGCAGATCGCTAAACGTGAGGCAGCTTGCATTAGGAAAATAAAACTATGCCTGCAGGCTAGTGAGTGAAATAACTGTGCCTATGCGCCAGTTTTTGTAAAGCCTGCGGGCTGTTATTGTAACCTTTACAAGTTAGTAAATAGAACATTGGGGTTTCTGTTACTTGTAAAGTGTGTTGCCAATTTCTTGGGTGAAAATTTGGATTTATTGGGGTGCAATTTTCATGTCCCCATCATATTGTACTCCCCTCCATTGTCACTTCTAATCATTTTGATCTTTGCTCCCTTTATATTTTTTACCAAAAACAAGCAAAGTCTCCCTAATATCGAAGATTCTCCACAAGATCAATCACACACAAAATAGGAAAACCCACAACACCAATATTAAGTGGTAAAACCCTACTTCAAATGAATAAGGGAAACATCCACTATGAAGCTCATTATATTACTCAATGATTCAACATTACAAGAATGTTTCAATATTATGCATCAATATGATATGACTAGATGTAGTAGATAACACCCATATTTAAAGAGAAGTTTTTCTACTACAGCCTTAAAATTACCCTAATCTTATCACAATTTTATCTTGAGATGTATGACAAATCTTATCACAATCTTATCTTGAGATGTGTGACAAATCTTATCATAATCTTATCTTGAGATGTGTGACAAGTGGCATCTATCAAATATTGAAAAGTGATTGGTTACTTTTTAATATTTGCTAGAAAAGGGGAAATAACTTTTTCCCACAAATTAAATATTCCTAGCACCATTATTTTATTTATTAATTGGGTGGAAATAATTTTACATAAAATAGAATTATTTTCTAATTCAAATATTATTTTTTAGACTTTATATTTTAGTCTAAGAATAATTTACACAATGTTGCATTACATATTCCAACACTCCCCCTTAATGCAATATTGGGGAAATGAATTATGAAACAAATAAATATTCTACCCTAAATATACAAATGGGGATGAGAATCAAATGAGTAATATAGTTACAATGAGCTTCTATGACCAAGAATGGTCTACAATAAGGCACCAATACAAAATAGGCCAAAATGACACTGCAAGCCCCCAATGGAGTAGCTTCAGATACAAGCAGTTTACAAAGCCATCCATAAACCACAAGTGGTTGCAAATGAAAAGAAGAAAACATCACAAGCGTGTCTTCAGTAAGCCTGCAAAATCCCAAACGAAAGTACCTACAAGCTACAAGCAGCTCAACATAAGATCGGTTAGATACATCATCATAAATATATTCACCACAACATATATGAATATCCAAATATGATAACAAAACTGATCTAACAAATAGTGAACTATAAGTCATCACAAAAATATGCCAAGCCATACTTATAGTCACGTGCTATATAGTTGATCAAAAAATATCATGTACAAAGTTGCATAAAGAAAAAAAGGAGTACCATGATAATGCAAACTCTAAAGTACCATGTACAAAAGTAGCACAAGGCTAACAAAAAAGTACCATGTACAATAGTTGCATAAGGTATATGAAAATAATAAAGTGTGCACACCGGTTGCATAAGCCAACCATAAAATATCATGTACAAAAGTAGCATAAATGCTAATAAGAAAGTACCATGATAAACCAATTGCATAATGCCAACTACATAAAAAACATGTACAAAGTTGCACAAGGTAACAAGAAAGTACCATGTAAAAGAGTCGCGTAAAGCAATTGCATCATATACCATAATTGCACAATGCCATCTACAAAGTAACATGTACAAAAGTTGCACAAGGCAAACAAAAAAGTACCATGTTCAAAAGAGATGCAAAAAGAAATTATACCACCACAAATCAACTCATATATATATCACAAAACACCTCATAAGGATGAATTTTTCATCACACAAGTGTAACTACACTTCATTCCCCCTTGAGGACAACTTCACCGAACTAAGTGAGTCCCTCAGCTTACAAAATTGCTCCTTGGGAAGAGGTTTGGTGAACAAATCAACAAAATTAGAAGATGATGGGCAATACTCCAACTGAATAGTCCCATCCAATACATTCTCTCTAATAAAGTGGGATTGGATTTCAACATGCTTTTTCCTTTGATGTATTACAAGATTTTTAGCCAAGGCAATAGCTGATTGATTATCGAAGAGCAAACATGAAGGACCAAATTTATCAAAGCCAATTTCCTTCATGAGGGTACGAAGCCAAATCGCTTCCTGTGCAGCTGCTATCATAGCCTTATACTCCATTTCTGTTGTACAAAGAGCAATTGTATCTTGCTTCTTGGAATAGCAAGAGATAGTTGTAGACCCAATACTAAAAACATATATTGTGGTAGAATTTTTATCTATTCTATCCCCTCCAAAATCAGAATCAGCATAGCCAAAAAGAGCAAAGGAAGGACGCCTAGAATACTTGAGTGCCAAATATCTAGTACCTAAAAGGTACTTCAAAATCTTCTTGATAGCTTGTAAGTGCTCAATATAAGATTTCTGCATGAACCTATCCATCATACCAACTACAAAAGCAATATCTGGCCTTGTGATGGTAACATAAAGAAGACTACAAATGAGCTGCCTATACAATGTAGCATTAGCCAACTGATATTTTGTACTTACTTCCAATTTAACCCCTATAGAAATAGGAATGGAAATAGGATTACCATCCTCCAAATCAAACCTCTTAAAAAGATCTTCAATATACTTAGATTGACTCAAAAATGTACAATCCTCATGCTGATAAACTTGCACGCCAAGATAGTAGTGTAGAAGACCAAGGTCAGTCATTTAATACTCTAACTTTAATTTGGATTTGAAATAAAAAATGGCATAATTCTCATTTCCATTCATAAAAATGTCATCAAAAAATAGATCAATTAAAATGACCAAGTTATCCTTCCTAAAAACATAGAGATCTGTATCTGAATAGCATTTATCAAAACCAAGAGACAAGAAGTAACCTGAAATATTCATGTACCATGCTTTAGGTGCTTGCTTCAGACTGTATAAGGTTTTCTTTAGTTTACACACAAGGGTTTCCTAACCTTGTACAACAAATCCTTGTGGTTGACTCATGTAGATATCCACATCTAAATCACCATTTAGAAAGACACTTTTCACATCAAGCTAAAAAATCTGCCAACCTTGAGCAGCACCAATAATAATGAGAAGCCGAATGGTGGGCATTTTGGCAACTGGTGCAAAGGTTTCATCATAGTCAATTCCATATTTTTGAGAATAATCCTTAGCAATCAATCTAGCCTTATACTTTTCTATCTCTCCATTATAATTGTACTTGATTCTATAGACCCACTTGTTCCCAATAATATTTCTCTTATTAGGATAAGGCACTAGATCCCAATTTTTATTCTTTAGAAGAGAATACATCTCAACCTTCATGGCATCAACCCAACAAGAGTGTTGTGAAGCTTCTTGATAAGAATTAGGCTCATGATCATTCTCTATCTTAGCTAGAAGAGACATGTTAAGGGTCATACTTCTAGTTATCCTTTGGCTAACTGAATTTTGCTCTTTAGGACCCCTAGAATGATCCAACCACTTGGTCCTTTTGACACAAGGTCCACCCTTTTCTAACTCAAGAAGGTCTTCTTTGAATTTGACATCTCTTAAAATAAATACAATGCGTGAAGAATGTGAGTATAACCTATAGCCCCTATGTTTTGCATCATAGCCAACAAAGATGTATTTTTGAGACTTTTTATCCAATTTCTTCCTCTTTTTTGAATAAATATATGAAAATGCATCACATACAAACACTCTTAAGTGTGACAAATTTGGCTTCTTACCATTCCAAACCTCATAAGGAGTCTTCCCCTCAAATTATTTTTAAGGACACCTATTAAGAATGTAGATTGATGTACTGGATCCTTTGCCCCAAATAAATTGAGGTAAGTGGTCACCAAGCATGCATCTTACCATCTCCATGATTGTCCTATATTTCCTCTCTACAACACCATTTTTTTGAGGAGTGTATGGACAAACTACCTTTTGATCCCATGATAAGAACAAAACTCATTGAAATCATTTCTATTGTACTCCCCTCCATTATCACTTCTAATCATTTTGATATTTGCTCCCTTTTTATTTTCTACCAAAGCATTGAACTCCTTGAATATCTCAAAACAATCTGATTTATTCTTAATAAGATACCCAAAGATCATTCTTGAATAATCATCTATAAATGTGAGAATATAGGATGCACCACCAAGTGATCTAGCATGTAATGGACCCATAATATCTGTATGAATGAGTTGAATAATTTGTGTGGCCCTTGTTGACTTATCCTTTGCAAACTTTTGTTTGCTCATCTTGCCTAAGATGCATGTTTCACACAAACCATGAATAGGTGAAATGTTAGGCAAGCCTTCAACCAAATTTTTGGACTTCATCATTTGAATATTTTGATAGTTTGTATGGCCTAACCTTAAGTTCCAAATCTTGCTACTAGGAGAAACATTAGTTGCTAAACACACTTTAGGAGGAGCATCACCTAACACATAAATATTATTCTTCACATAACATGTAATGATTGGTAGCATGCCTTTCCTAATGCTCCATGAAGTTGCATTGAACTCAATAGTGTTACCACTTCTAGCAACTTGCAAAACTGAAATTAAATTTATCCTAAGGTTAGGCACATATAGGACATTATCAAGTAATTTTCCTTAAATTACAACATTGCCAACATCTTCTACTTGAAGTCTAGTATTATCACCAATGACAACTGAATCTGAAGAGTGCTTATGAAAGTCCACAAAATTATCCTTTTCAAAACACATATGGTTAGTGCATCCAGAATCTAACACCCATTCATTAGAAGTAGATGAGTCAATGGAGTAGAGGGCACAAACAAAGGTATTTTTAGTAGAATGTCACTTTACATTTTTGTTCTTTTTCTTTCCCTTGCCAAACCATTTCTTAGGTCCTTGTCCCTTAGCCTTTTCTTACTCTTACTTTTCTGCAATCTTCTTCTTCTTGAAACAATTTTTTTCCTTGTGGCCTTTCTTGCCACAAAATTTGCAAGTGAAATCAACTCTAGGCTTGTTGGGTTGGAAATTTTGATTTTTCCTTCCCTTGTATTTCTTCTTGAAGGAAGCCTTAGTGGCACTCAAGGCAACATTCTTCTCCTTGACAACTTGACCATTCACTTTGTCTCTATTAAGAGACTCTTCATGTTGAATCAATAATTGTGAAAGAGTGTTGAGAGGAATGTCATCCTCTTATTGCTTTGGCCTAGTCTCAATAATGGTGACAAAATTCTTGAACTTGCTTGACAAGTTCCTCAAAATGATAAAGCTTAAGATCTTATAACTTATCCAATCACAATTACAAGCCAATAGTTGAGTTCTCATGTCTTTCATCTTTGAGAGGAATATCAAGGAACTTTCTTCTTCACCTTGCATAGTGTTAAGAATTTTGGACAATAAAGTGAATTTCCTTGATGTTTTGGACCCTAGATGGACTTGTTTTAGCAAATCCCATGCATCTTTAACATGCTCACAATGGCTTATAGTGATCAATATCTCATCACTCACACTATTGATAATCATGGAAAGTGCAAGGTGACTCTTGTTTTTGTATGTCTCAAGTGCCCTTGCCTGGGTTGGGATTGCTTCATCTCCATTCACAATGGGCCATAACTTTCTTGCTTGAAATTCAGCCCTCATCCTTGGTTCCCATATTCCAAAATTTGATCCATCAAGGATGTGCTTAGGTGTGAAGGAGATTCCATGATCAACCATTCTAGAAAGTGAATATAATCAAAACATAATATGCATTGAAAAAGGAAATAAATGATGCAAAAAGAAATTAGATAAACATACTTGCATATAAAAAAAACTTAGCTTTTAAGTAATCTACTTTTCAATAATCAAAGATAATCATCATGAAAGATAAACATCATGAAAGACAATTAAAATTAAGCATCATCAAGAGAGATAAGCATCATCATGAAAGATAATCAACATCATCATGAACTACTATAACCATATTGCAACAAACAACTATAACCATATTGCAATTGAATAAAGGAAATAAACCAAGATCAACTTGCAATAGATTAACTTGCAATAAGAAGGTAACTAACCATAACAATCATATTGCAACAAAATAAACTAACTTGAATTGAATCGTAAAACATTTGTTAAATGTTAGATAGTCAATTAGTTAGTAAGTTAGTGTTCATTTTAAGGTTTTTCTATAGCCTAATGAATTGCCAATTCATCTCACCCAAGGTCAACCAAGCTACCCAAAAGGGTATAGGTACGAGGACCCAAAAAGGACTTGCTATCGATAGAGCGAATTCTTTTGGATTCAATAGGTGTTTAGCAAATATAATTGTGTTGCAAGATTGAGTAAATTTTACTCAAATACTAAAGTTGTGGTTAGTAAGTTGATTCATTTTTAACCTTCTTGATTAATATGAAAATTAGTAAATTGCAAGTTAGTTGGTTAGTAGATTGTTTTGTAGCAAGTTAGTAAGTTAGTAGTTATATTAGTTGAGATGCAAAATAGGAAAAAACTCTCTCTCTCTTCTCTTTTACTTTCATTATGAGAGATACAAGTTACATTAATTTACATTATGCTTCAAGTAAATGCTTGAGAGAGATTAGAAGAAATTAATAAAAATAGGGGGAAGAGAGTGAAAAATTTGATCCGAAATTGCCTTGTATACTCCAAAACATACTTGGATAACCTTGCAAAACAAGCAAACTCACAAACAACCATTGTTAATGTGAGAAAAAAATGACTATAAGGTCTAAATTATTTGACAATTTGACTAAAAAATTGCCAAAAATTGCATAAAAGGATTCTAGTTGCATTATAAAATAATAAAAAATGCATTTCAATTTATGCAAAAAAAAATGACTATTAGGTCTTAAAATAAAATAAATGACTGGTTTTTATTAAAAAAATTGAATAATAAATGATTTTTATTTTTATTAAATGACTATTTTTTTATTAAAAAATAGAATAATAAAAAATGACTATTTTTTTATTAAAAAACAAAATAATAATAAAAAAATGACTGTTTTTTTATTAACAAAAATAGAATAATAAAAAATGACTATTTTTCTATTAAATGACTATTTTTTAATTAAAAAATAGAATAATAAAAATATTCAGACTATACAGCAAAATGGTTGGGGTCGTTTGGCCCCCAAATAAAAAAAAAATTGCCTCAGATTTATTTTTCACCAAAATAGGGCAAATAATATATGGAAATAAGGTTTTTGGGCCTTTCGGACGCAACCATGGGGTCCGTTTGGCTCCAAAACCCTTCCAGCAAAAGCTCAATGCAAAAAAATTATAGATTTAAAATAAAAAACACCGTTTCCAAAATATCTATAACAACTAGATAAAAAAGAAACACAATAAATCTATAAACCCTAATGGCATATTTGCAAAATAAGTTTTCCCAAATATCAAATGCATAAAATACCCAAATATCAAATGCATTCATTAAAACAAAAAAATATATATACCTTAATGGATTTTTCACCTCAAAGGATTGAAGACAATTGATGGAGATCCCAAGCGCTCTAATACCAAATGTGAGACAAGCAAAGTCTCCCTAAGATCAAAGAATGCTCCACAAGATCAATAACACATAAAAGAGGAAAACCCACAACACCAATATTAAGTGGTAAAACGCTACTTCAAATGAAGAAAGGAAACATCCACTATGAAGCTCACTACATTACTCAATGATTCAACAATACAAGAATGCTTCAATGTTATGCAATAATATTCATCAACATGATATATCCATATGTAGTAGAGAACACCCCTATTTAAAGAGAAGATTTTCTACTACAATCCTAAAATTACCCTAATATTATCACAGTATTATCTTGAGATGTGTGACAAATATTATCACAATATTATCTTGAGATGTGTGACAAATCTTATCACAATATTATCTTGATATGTGTGACAAGTGGCATCTATCAAATATTAAAAAGTGATTGGTTACTTTTTAATATTTGTTAGAAAAGGGGAAATAACTTTTTCCCACAAATTAAATATTCCTAGCACCCTTATTTTATTTATTAATTGGGTGGGAATATTTTTACATAAAATAGAACTATTTTCTAATTCAAATATTATTCTTTAGACTTTATATTTTAGTCTAAGAATAATTTACACAATGTTGCATTACATATTCCAACACCTTGGTATCAAGACATTCTTAGGCTCCTCAAAGAAGGAACATTCCCTAAAGGACTCAATTCTAAAAAATAAAGACAATTTAGGTTAAAATTTTGTAAATATATCATCATTGAATATATCTTATATCGTCTCCTCCTCAGATGTGTAAATTTTGAGGAATACTAGACAATCATAAAATAATACCATTATGGATCATGTGGTTGTCATTTTAGTGGACTATCCATAGCCTGAAAGATCCTTAGAATGGTTTATTATTGGCCATCTATGGAAAAAGACACCCATGACTATGTGAAGAGATGCGACAAGTGTTAATGACATGACAACCTTGTCCATGCTTCCTCTCAATAATTGCAACCAATCATGTCACTTTAGCCTTTCTCCTCTTGGTGATATGACATTATAGGAAAAATCAACCCTCAGTCATTCTATGGTTGTAAATTCATCATCATGGCTAGATAATAGATCACCAAATGGATCAAGACAATACCCTTATCCACTATGACAACAATTTAAGTATCCAAATTCAACCTTAACCAAATTATTAGCCATTACAAGATTCCTTCTACCCTGATTGTAGATAGTGGTACCCCTTTCAAAAACAAAGAAATCACCAAGTTATGTACCAAATACAAAATCCAACAAAAATTATTAATGCCATGTTACCTATAAGGAAATGGAAAAGCAAAATAATCTAATAAGACATTAATAAAAATTCTCAAGAAATTAGTCAACAAGAATGGTTGAGATTGATATTTACAATTATACCCTTCCTTGTGGGTATATCTTACAAGTGTAAAAATGCCTATAGGAGCAACACCCTATGCTCTAGTTTACAACACAAAATTTATCTCCCCTTTTGAACTCAAAATACCCTCTCTAAGAGTCCTATTACAATAATTTTCAATAGGATATGATTACTACCTAGGTTGCCTACAACAATTAGAATTATTATAAGAAAGGCAGACTAAAACCTTATAACACTTAAGAACATAACACAACAGACTTTGATACATCTATCACAAGAAATTGCAGTCAATATACTTTAAAATTAGAAATATAGTCCTAAAATAAAATCAAAATAACACTAATGCCAAAGATGACCTTAAAGGAAAATTCAAACCTAATTGGTTAGGAACTTTCATCATCACTACCAAATTTGGCTCTAGATCCTATCATCTAGCCACATTAGATAAAAAAAGAACACAAAGAATTGATCAGCATTATGCACCTCAAAAGATACTATGCATAAAACATTGCATCACCTACTTGCTCATATGAATGAATGCATAAACATTACACCAAAATAATATGCACCGCACCTCTTGCATGGTTGCTTGGTTTGACTAATCATCTCATAGAGTAAGGAGGATTATTATGATGATGCAATTATTCATCCTACCTATTTACAAAATTCATTTGCATTGCATCCACATAGAAAAGCCTCCTATTGGGTGATCCTCTCAGTCCTAAAAACTTCTTTGTTTATTTTCCACTTTATTCTAATTTCCCTTTCCTACTTGTCATAGTTCTTCTCTTATTCTCTATCTCTTGGGTTAAGTGATGTATGATGCAATCATCCATGGCCCTGATGACCTGACCTCTCCCATTTATTTTGTCCCAACTTTGGTGTGCCCAACAATAGCAACAATCAATTACTTCTATCTCTCTTCTATTTCCTCTATCTCATCTATCACATTTCCTCTTTTCTTCTCTCTCTCTCTTGAATTAAGTTATGTATGATACAATCATCCACAACCTTGATGACCCATCCTGATCCCTTTCTTCTATCCCTCAAGTTTATGTCACATTTTCAACTCTTTGTATCAACACTACTTTCAACAAATACAAACCATTTGGTTCAATTCTCATGATTATTTAGGAGGCCCTTTTGGAGAGTTGCTTCTTCTTCTATTAGAAGACAATCTACAAATCTTGCCTTAGTAAGAATTTCATAAGTGGTTCAACAAATTAATAAATATTTTATGTTTTATTAAGGGTATAGTAAAGGTTTTGATTATCAAAGTCATAAATAATTATGGATACATAAAGTATTAATTATCAAGTCTCAATGTTTCCTAAGCACCTACAAATCAACATAAATATTTTTGTGTTGATGAATCTGATTGAGGATTGTTTGGAAATTTGACAAAATAAGATTTTTGGAATATGTTGATTTAGAATTGAATTGTTTAGCATAGTTGTAGATGGATTTACCACCCATGTTTCATCACCTAGAATTTATGCAAAGGTCTTATATATGTATACACAAAAAATTGACCCACCTAGATGAGTCATGTTTCTTTGGGTTCCTTTGAGAGGTTCTCAAACATGTTAGGAGCAAGTTTGACCCCTTTTTCTTGTGTTTTATCTTGATTTTCTTAACCTTAACCAAATATGTGCCCCATAATATACCAAATGTAGATTAGGTAAATTTAGGATTTTTCTTCAAAAACCTAAATTTTTAAGTCAACCATTTTAGGGCATTAGCCTAATCAAGGCTAAGATTCATTTTCCTATATTTTACCCTCCAATTCCTCTATAAATATAGGGATTGGATCTCCTTTTTCATCCTAGTTACACTCAATTATCTTAAGTGATCTTGTTAGCAATATTATGCAATCTTTTGGTGTTGGTTCTTTTGGTGTTCTATTGTTGATGTGCCTTGTGATATTCTAGTGGAGAAATTCTTGGCAATAATTTATCTTCTTAAAAGAGATGAGGTCTTCCACATTTGCTCTTGCTTCTTCCACAAGATCTCTAGGTTATTTCTTTGCATTCATTACTTTGATTACTTCATCATTTTGTGTTTTCGATGCACTTTGTTTTTGTTCTAGGGTTTTGAAACCCCCTTGTGTAAATCTGCACCCTGTCTGCTATAGGGTGTGGATTTGCCCCAAAACTCAACTAGACTAAATCTGCATCGTTCTAGCACTAGTACCAAATATGTTCTCGATATCATATACTACTATCGAATCTGTGTCTATTTTTGCACTACTACCAATTCTACGCTCGATATTGTACAAGGCATATATTTAGTCTAGCTGGGTTTTGGGGTGACTATTCATTCATCTTGTGTGCCCTTTGCATTATGTCTTATCTCTATGTGTTATTTTCTAGCTGTAATTATTATGTTTCACTTGCATTTCATTTTAGATTAGCTTAGGGATAATTATTTGTCCCCAAACCCTAGTTTTAAAATTACATTATTGATCAAGCTTTGCATCCTTTCTATTTACATTCCATTTACTATTTCATGCTATCATACTCTATTGTGTTTGTTCCAAAGGTAAAAGCTCATTTTTATTATGAATTCTCAACTAAAAGGACCAAGGGGGCTTGACTATTGCACCTCCAAGCTTAATCTTATAGCGGCCTAAGCAGGTCCCCAATTTTTGATCATATTTTCTAAAAATTGTGTGAAGCTATTTTATAGATCTAAAGTTGTGGGATATTCTGGATGCAAGACAAATCTTGGATCAAACACTGGATTAGATAAGTGCCCTGAGTAAAATTGTTAGGTTGTGTGTTGTTTGCCTTTATCTTTTTTGTTCAAAACCTAGGCTCATAAGTTAAAAGGAAACATATTTGATTACTTTCTTGGCATGTGAAAGAATAATATAATATAGCATGCATCTAGGGTTTAGCCTTTATTTGTGCATTTCACTTGTACCCACTTAAATAGAAAAATATTTATTTCTTGCAACCTAGGTTTATAAATCACTAAATACAAGAATCATATTAAGACTAGATATTGTCTTCTTGCATCTTGTGTGTTTTGCATTATTCTTAAATTTCCATAGTTTAGCTTATAGAGGCAAAATATAGGTGGTTGTTTTAAATTGAACACATCAAAAGTTTCCCCCTTGGAATTGGAGCGAGTCCTAAAATCATTCCTGGTGAACCCTTCTCCCTTATCGACTGGGTGTAGATAATATAACACACCCCCATGGTTCACCTTGACTCTTAGTGAATCCAATCAAGAATCATACATGGTAGGGTAGTTTTCCCCCTCTACATATTTGATGAATTCAACATGAAGGCACACATATTAGTGGCCAAAATAGGAAGCCTCTTCCTTTTATTTTCTTTGAAAACTTTAATCAAGACCACTAATTTTGTTTGCTTAGAATTAGAAAATGCTAAAGAACATATTAAAAAAAAAAAATGTATTTTTTTTAGTTTTTAGTTTTACTTCTTCTCTAATATATCCTTTCTATTTCTCCTAATAGCTTCCAACATTAGGGGTAAGTAAAGGCTCTTATATTCTATTGAGATTTTTCAATAAGATAATCAAATTGATAAAGAGAATCATAATATATAAGAGGAAGAAAATGAAGAAACTGGTAATGACCTTGATCCTACTAAGGAATCCAATGGGAACCTTATCCTTAAATAATTTTATCATATTTGGAATTTATACAAATACCATAGAGGTGCCTTGAATAAGGCTATTGATAAGGAAGCCCAACTTGAGGAAGCTAGAATATCTCATCACCAAATTATTTCTCCTTAGGATGTTCATAGCAATTCATTGTTTGAATCTTCACATCATGTTAATCCTTGTCCTAAACCAACATATGCTACTACCGTGATCAACAACATTGCAAGAATTCCAAAATTTCCTCCAACTAGTGATGCATATCAAGATCATATCCACTTTCCTCCTCATTTTTCTCATCTCAATAGTCATGCTTATGTTCCACAAAAATTTAGTTATCCTCCATAGAAAGATACCATATATCACAATCCATATCATAATAGTGTCAATACCTCCAACATGATCCAAGTTCCCTTTCAACAACCTACCTATACCCCTCCCTTAAGGAATCTAGGGATATTGCACAACAATAATCCTAAAATGTAAATTTTAACAAGTATGGTGAAACAATTGGTTTCAATAGTGGATATGATTTAGTCACCTAGTTTCATCTACAACTATAGAGAAATTTGCAATCAGCCCTTAGACCCTATCATTACCTCTAAGTCCTACCCTAATAATTTTCCAATGTCGGTTTTTCCTATCTATAAGGGAATGAAATATCCACTTGAGCATCTAAGAATGTTTAAGATGACATGTCATGATATCATTTATGATGGCATGTTGTTACTTAAGAAATTCCCTAAGAGCCTTGGTGGTATGACTTTAGAGAGGTATTATCAGTTACCCAATCATTCTTTGAGGAATTTTGAAGAGACTGTTTGAGGCTTATGTTGAAAAGAATATGACTATGAAAGATGTATATATGTTAAAACATGGTAAGGATGAAAATTTTTTAGAATTTTTATCTTGTTGGAGTCTATTTGGATGGTTGAAATATACCTTACCTCCTTGAAACATGCTTGAGATATTTAATTTAATTTTACAAGAATAAATATCGTATGCATTGGAAACAACAACTATCGCATATTTTTACCAAGCTATAGATCTAGAAAGAAGGGTAGAGCAAGCCCTTATTAGAAGATATGAGATTAATATAAAGGAAGATAGGACCACTAAAATATAGTATAATAATAAGCATGTAGTTGGTGATGGGGTAACGGACTGTAGGCCTATTAACAATATTTTTAATAACCTAAAAAATATGGTGCTTTTCCAACCACAAAAGCCCCCACCAATAAATTTTACAAGACTCAATACACCTATGAATGTGGTCCTACAACAACTTTTTGAATCTAATATGATTGAGTTGCCTCCCATAATATAACCTGATACCATGACTAATTGGTATAAGCATTGTCAACATTATGAGTATCATAGAGTAGAGGGGCACATGACAAACTCATGTAAGAGGTTGAAATATGTGTTACAAGATTTAATTGATGAAGATCACCTTAATATAGAAGGTTCTCAACCTAATCCTCCAACAAAAAATCAACATCCTACTCAATAAGCACCCATAACAAATCAAGACATGTGGGTCTTCCAAGACCCCCTCCCTATGCATGGGCAATAGGTAGCTAATCAAGTGTCATTTCAGAATGTTCCACCTCACTATGATAATGTGGTAAGTATGGGGTAAGTTTAGATTCAACTAACTCAACATTATTAGTAGGATATGAGTTCTTCATCCAACTCACCTTCAAGATCTACCTTAGTTTTGAAGAGTACCCAAAAAAGGAGCACAAGACTAGAAAACCCACCTTTAGTGTTGAAACCTCAACCTAAAGTCTCCTTTGATATTCAAAAAAAGTTAGGTAGTACCCCAACCAAGATTTCCCTCTTAGAACTTTTGCAAACTTCTCCTATTCATATGGAAGCTTTGTAGAAACATCTAAGGCAACAATATGTTCCTCAAGACATTTTCCCTACTGCTATAGCTAATGTTGTAAGTTTCCTTGGGATACAACATATCACATTTTTGGATGATGATATTCCTTCCTAATACTTATAAGGGGATTGTTATCTTTACATCACTGCATTTATTGGGGAAACATTTATCAAGCAGATTTTTATTGATAATGGCTCTTCCCTCAATTTATATACTTATCAGTTATTCCAAAAGTTTGGATTAAAAGAGGAAGGTTTAACTAAATCATACATTATCATCAAAGCTTTCAACAACAAGTCCTAAGAGGCTTGCATTTTTATGTCTCTCCCCCTTAGGGTTGGACCTAAGATCTTAGATACCTTGTTCTATGTGGTGTCTTACCCTGCATATTTTAATATTCTTCTCGGACATCATGTTTTTAATAAGTTTTTAGCTAAGGATAAGCATTAAATAATGCTTATCATTAGCTAGAAACTTATTAAAAAAATGTGATACTAATCCATATCATTGGACCTAAGATCTTAGATACCTTTTTCTATGTGGTGTCTTTCCCTACATCTTTTAATATTCTTCTCAAACATCCTTGGATTCATGCAATGAGGGTTGTCCCTTCTACTTTTCACCAATGTTTGAAGTTTGAATTTAAGAATCAATTTATCACCATTTTGGGCTATCCTCACCCATTTTAATAGTTTTCACTAGTTTAATAGCCTAAATATGATCTTCACTTGTGTCCATTAGTTTCTTCATCTCACAAAACTAAGCAATTTGAAAATCTAAACATGAGTGAGAAACCATTAATTAATGTTTCATTGTAGAACCAAGTTAAACCTTTTCTTCAAGAGCCTCTTCTAACTCTATCTCATCAAGGCTTAGAGTGGAGTGATGATAATGAGGGACCATATTCTACCTCTCTATTAGTTGTGACCCCAAAGGAGTATGTTGTAAGTGACACTATTTATGATACGGTTCATGAGATTGTCATTCAAAATGGTGTCTTCTTTGATGGGTCATTCTCTTGCACTACATAGGTTGATTCTTCTAGTTCTCAAAATGACTTTGGTTATATGTCTCTCAAGGATTTTGAGAAACCAAGATTTATTCCTACCCAACCTCCTCTTGAGGATTAGTCATCCATTCTCAATGAAAGAGACCATAGGTGTTAACATAGGTTTTGAGGAGAGCCCTAGAATCCTTAATATAGGTAAAGCCTTGTCCATGGACAAGTAGGAGTAGTTGACCAATTTGTTGAAATAATTTCATGATGATTTTGCTTGGTGTGGTATTCCAAGGATTTATCCCTCCCTTATTATGCATCATTTGGTATTGAAGCCTAGTTTTATAGCTTATTAAGTAGAAACTTAGGAAGATGCATCCTAAGGTTACCCTTTTAGTCAAGGAGGAGCTCCAACAACTCCTTGACATCAATTTTTTAAAATCCATCGACTATTTTAATTGGATCTCCAACATCATTACTATGGCTAAGAAGACGGGAAAAATTAGAATATGTACTAACTTTAGGAACATTAACTTAGCTTAACCCAAGGATGACTTTTTTCTTCCCAATATAGATCATATCATAGATTTCACTACCAAATATGGCATGATTTCACTCATGTATGGCTTCTCAGGATACAATTAGATCATGGTAGCCCCTGAGGACTAGTCCAAGATAGCTTTCAGAAAAAAAAGGGGTACCTTATGTTATAATGTCATGCCTTTTGACTTGAAGAATGTTGGTACCACATATCAGAGGGCTATGAATTATATTTTTCATGACATGATGCATGATATTTTACAAGACTATATGAATGATCTTCTAGGTCATTCCATACATCGACATGATCATTTTTACAATCTAAGATAAATTTTTGAAAGGCTTTGAAAATGTAGGGTTCATCTTAAGCCCTCCAAGTGTGTGTTTGAAGTCACATCTTAAAATTTTTTAGGTTTCATTATTTCTAGGTGAGGTATTGAAGTGGATATTGCTAATACAGTAGCTATCACTAACTTACCTCATCCCTAAACATTAATCAAGTGGTGTAGCTCACAAGGTTAGCTTCAAGCTATTCACTGGTTCATAGTCTAGTTAGTTGATAAGTGTCAACCCTTTCTTAAGTTTCTTAAGAAAAATATTATGTTCCAATAGGATTTTGAGTGTCATTAAGCTTTTTATGAACTCAAAAATTATCTCACTTACCTACTTGTCTTAGTTTCACCTCAATCAGATAAGCATTTTATACTTTACATAGCAGCCATATCTCATGCTTTGGGAGCCTTGTTGGCTCAACATGATGATGAAAACAAAGAGTAGGTTATATTTCATATTAGTAGAACCTTGGTCAGCTATGAAACCCAGTACACTCCCTTAGAGAAGCTTTGCCTTGATGTGGTGTTTACTTCCCAAAAGTTAAGACACTACATGCTTAGATATAAGACATTGGTGGTTGCAAATTTTGATCATTTGTATTACTTAATTTTTAAGCTCCACCTTTTACATTGAGCTGCTAGGTGGGTTTTAGCCCTTAGTGAATTTGACCTAATTTTCATAGGTCATAAGGCTATCAAGGGTTAAGTGATTGTTTATCAGTTAGCCTCTACTCCCCTAGAAGCTTCCCATCTATTGGTCATCAAGTTTTTTTATGAGTACTTTGGTAAAGAGGCCAAAGAGCCAGAGTCTTGGACCTTGTTTTTTATGGATTCTAATGCATGAAGGGTACTGGTACTAGAGTCATTCTATTTACCCCATATAAATAGATTATTCTCCTTTTCTTCAAGATTTTTTTCTCTCACATGAATAATACTACTGAGTATGAAGCCTTTATCCTTGGGATTAGAGTAGATTTAGCCTTGAAGGTTAGTGTTCTCTCTATATTTTGTGACTCTCAACTTATGGTGAATTAGATTAATGATGTTTATCAGACTCGAGATGATAATCTAAAACCTTACAAAGATATTATCAACAATATTTTATCTATATTCTATTAGGTAACCATACAACCTAGCCCTAGATCCTCCAACTACCATATAGATGCCATAGCCACTACTACATTTGTGTTTCTTTTGATTTGGAAGATGATCAGACATTGATTACCATTAAACACTTCTAGGAGCCCATATTGCTCAGTTCTTCTCTCATTTTATTTGATATCTTAACCATAATAGCTTCCTCATATGAACCATGGTATATCAACATCTTTAATTTCCTTAAATATGGTTTTATTATTGATGGTTTAGATCATAATCAGTGTAAGCTTTTGTGCAAAATAACATGTTGATTCATTATAACTAGCAATACTTTGTATTGATGTTCTTTTGAGAGCATCCTCTTACAGTGCCTTAACTTTGATGAAGCTCAGCTAGCTCTTAGTAAGGCTCATAAAGGTTCATGTGGAGGTCATTTTTACGGCAATGCCATTGCCAATAAGCTCCTTTGAATGGGGTATTATTGACCTTCCATGGATAAATATGCATGTGACCATGTTCTATGTTATGAAAAGTGTCAACACCATGACAACATTATTCATGCTCTTTCTTAGCACCTTTATATTATTTCTTCCCCTTGGTCATTTTCCATATGAGGATTGGAAATTATCGAGAAATTAACCCAATATCATCTTATGGTCATAATTTTATCATAATAGTGATAGATTCCTTCACTAACTTTATCAAAGCCATACTCCTGGCTATGGTGACTAAGCTCAGGTCTCCAAGTTCATCTTCAAGTAGATCCTTTGTAGATTCAATATTCCTTCAATGATAATTTCAAATAATGGAAATCATTTCAAGAACAAGGATGTCCATAAACTTTGTGCTAAGTACAAGATTCAGCATAGGTGGTCCACTCCATATTACCCTTAGGGTAACAAACAACCCAAAGTATTCAACAAGTATTTGATAAGTTTTACCAAGAATTTGGTTAGTAAGACTAGCCATGAATGGTATTTCCAAATTTATCCACCCTTGTGGATATATCACACCAATGTTAAAAAACCTACAGGTGCCTCTTCGTATGTCTTGGTTTATGGGACTAAGGTAGTTTTTTTCATTTGATCTAGATGTTTCTTGTTTGTGCATATTGCTTTAATATGCCTCAATTGGTGATAAGTATCACTTTGATCATTTGAATCAATTGGAGACACTATATGAAAAGCACATTCATGCCTTAAATTATTTGTAATCCTATCAAAATAGACTCAAGTGATCTTATCCCAAGAGATTTTACAATTATTCTTTTGATATTAGGGACCTTGTCCTCAAGGAAAACTAGAAGAATACCAATGCTTGCCTTAAATTAAAATGATCATCAATCTCTCTCTAACTCAAGGGATATAGTTCTACTTTTTCTTTTTCCTTTGCTTGGTTCACACCTAATTGTTCTTGATATTTTACCTGTTAAGGGGTCCTCATGGGATAGGATAAATACTACATGAATATCATTTATGATGCTCATTTAGCCACTAACTATCACACACACACACCCTATCTCTTTAAATTTCATTAAGTATACACAAACACACTATCTTCTTGCTTCTCTTTCTTTCTTCTATCTTCTTCTAACACATGCACACACTTACACTACTTTTCTATTATCTGTTCACTCATCATTTTGCACACACCACACCCCTTTTGGGTAGTACTCACTTTAGAAAATCAACCATATCATTTTAGCACCCTATAATGGATAGCTTCATGCTCACAAGCAAGGAGCAATTTCCATTTAACCAATTGCAAGCATACATCCTAGTAGGTATATCTCTCTTTCTTTCTCGCCATTAGTGAGAACTACACCCATAGTGGGTACTGCTCCATTTTTCTATCTCTACGAGCATAACACCCTCATAGGATATTTTCATAGACACAAATGAGGGGTAGCCTATATTCAACCATTTACAAGCATACATCTTCACAGGATTCTACTTTGTTTTTTTCCTTTATTTTTATTTTGACCTTTTTAGAGCTTTCGCTTTCTGATTTTCACTTTTCTTTATTATTTTATTATTTGTTTACTTCTTCTCCCTTCTTTATTTCCATATTTTCTTCTTTCTATTCTCTCATCTATGCATTTTTCCTTGCATGTTAGATAACATTTAGTTAGGATAATTTTGATTTGCATTCATTATGTTTGTGCTTATCATGCTAAAAAATAATAATAATAATAATAAAGTGCAAGTCAACCTCTTATCTTTCCTTTTTGTCTCTCTTATCTTTATTATATTTTGGCACCTTTTTCTCTTTGTTGTTGTTTGTCGCTCTTTTTTCTTCAAAGTTTACCATTTCGAGTTTCCTTACAAAATCTGCATTCCTCCCAAAATTTGAGGGGGCACCTGGCCTAAGAGGTATTAATGTCCCTAATACCTTGTTTTGCATGCCAAATATTCAAAATATTTGGAACAACACTATTTTTACACCACCCCTTTCTTCTAAATTGGCCACCCCTTTGCCCCTTGTGTTTTCCACCCCTTTTCACCCATAGGTGTCTACATATTTCTTTGATGCATGTATTAGGCCATAAATGCATCAAAGAGGGGGTAAAATGTAGACACAAAAAATTGACCCACCTAGATGAGTAATTTTTCCTTGGGTTCCTTTCAGAGGTTCTCAAACTTGCTAGGAGTAATTTTGGCGCTTTTTTCTTGTGTTTTGCCTTGCTTTTCTTAACCTTGACTAAATTTGTGCCCCATAATTTATCGAGCGTAGATTTAGTAAATTGAGGTTTTTTATTCAAAAACCCAAATTTTAAAGTCTACTCAAACTATAGGATGTAAATTCGGTGAAAGCTATACTTTTTTCTATTGGGTCGTTCTACATCCATTTTAGCATTTCTATCACATTCGTGCTCAGTATCGTATAGGGTGTATATTTGGTTTAGCTAAGTTTTGGGGTGATTGTTCATCCAAAAACCCTAGGGTTTTGTCATGCATACCCTCTACATTCTATATTTTCTCTATCTATGTTTTTTTGGCTATAATAATTTTGTTTCACTTGCATTTCATTTTAGATTAGCTTGGGGGCAATCATTTATCCCCAAACCCTAGATTTAATATTGCATTATTGATCAAGCTTTGCATCCATTCTATTTGCATTTGTTTACTATTTAATGCTATCATATTCTATTGTGTTTGTTCTAGAGATCAAAGCTCATTTTTATTATGAATGATCAACTAAAAGTACCAAGGGGCTTGACTGTTGCACCTCCAAGCTCAGTCTTATAGTGGCCCAATCAGACCCCCAAATGATGACCATATTTTCTAGAATTTTTTTGAAGTTATTTTGCATATCTAAAGTTGTGGGATATTCTAGATGCAATACAAAGCTTATATCAAACACTAGATTAGATAATTACCCTAAGTAAAAATGTTAGGTTGTGTGTTATTTGCTTTTATTTATTTTTTTCAAAACCTATGCTCATAAGTTAAAATGAAATATATTTGAATGCTTTCTAGGCATTTGAAATACTAAGAGCATATAGTGTGCATCTAGGTTTTAGCCTTTGTTTGTGCATTTCACTTGTGCTCTTGCTCAAAGAGAAAAGACTTTATTTCTTGTAACCTAGGTTTATAAATCATTGAATACAAGAATCATATTAGGGCTAGATATTGTCTTCTTACATCTTGTGTATTTTACATTGTTCTCCATTTCCATAGTTTAGTTATAGAGGCCAAACATAGGTGGTTGTTTTAAATTGAACACATCAAAAATATCCACCCCATACTTGAAGCGAGTCCTAAAACTATTCTTGGTGAACCCTTCTCCCTTTTCCACTAAGTGTAAATTTATAACACACCCCCATGATCACCTTAGCTCCCAATGGATCTAGTCAAAAATCGTACGTGACAGGGAAATTTTCCCCCTCTATAGTATATATGTGAGGTGTTGAAATGAGGGACATGAGTCCATCCGATGATATGTTAGATAACTTTTATAATTATAAACTTAGAAGAAGTTTAAGGTGATGATGTTCTAAATTTCCTGATATATCAATAGTCAATGTCGACCATACCCATTCTTTGTCTAACATGTATGCAAAAATTGTATGTACATGAGGCATGGGATGTGAACAACCGAAGGTGCCATTAATATACAAGGAAAACCAGAATATTTACGATAGGAAATGATGACTTCTTGTTATATTTATTGATATGGAAGAAGTTATATATCCATTTACTGACACATGAATGTTTGTGCAAACAAATAGAGAATATCTACTCGTCTCAAAAAGCAGTTTGAAGATATACATTTATTATCATGTAGATTGTTCAAGATTTACTTTCATACTTGTATAATAAACCATCCAAGCTAGCAATATTCTACAAATCTGGTGAATTTTACAAGAAATTGTAAGCCTACAAGGCATTGGATTTGCACAACCTTACTACTTGAATGATTTATTAGATAGGTGGTAGGTGGTTAGAGCAGATTTAGTAAGGATACCTTTCAACAAATCATGCATTGTCTACTATTATTTGTTGATTATCTACCATGCCTTATCTACTATGTTGTAGTAAGGTTATTTTCCCACAAAACTAAATTTAACAATTATTATGAGTAGGCCTAACCAATTAGGCTTAAATTTTCCTTTATGTTTGACTTGAGCATTGGTATTCATCTAATTTTCTTTAAGAACAATATTTTATACTTCAAAGGATCGACTATACACCTTGGTGTGGGCACATTCAAGATAATTTTGATAAGTGTGAAGGTTTTTCTAAGGAAAATATGTGCTTCTCATCAAGCAACTCTAATTAAGGTGAGTGAGGCAATATTCATCACCACTCGAGTAATCTTGTAACAAGATTCTTAGAGAAGGAATTTTGAGTTCAAATGAAAATATGAATTTGGTTATATAATTCAAATTATATGGAGTTGCATTGGTAGGCATCCAAACACTATTACAATATGCTAATAAAGTAGGATAAAGATTAATGTACTAGTTTTGTTAACCGGATTCTTAAGAATTTTGATCAAATTTTTATTAGATACTTTAGCTTATCCATTACCTTGAGAGTAATAAGGGGTTGATTGACTATTTTTTTTTATCTTATATATATATATATATATATTTTTTTTTTTTTTTTTTTTTAAAGCGAAAAACCCCTTGTGGAGCCGCCTTGGTCTGAGATACCACGAACAGGGAGTTCTACACCATCAAAGTCACCCGAGAGTCGCACTCGACCCTGCCCGCACCAACATTATCAATTGGATTTTGGATACCCAATTCAGCTTTTTGGTAGGGTGGAGATTTAAACTTGGGACCTCCCTTGGAGGATTTCCCTCTCCTTTCCAACTCACCTACAACACCTGGGTATTTTTTTATCTTATATTTAGCATAAATGTTCTAATATTTATTATTAAAAGGTCTACCATTATCAAAAATGATAATAAAAGGTATTTTGTAGTGTTAAAGGATTTAAGGATGAACTTAAAAACATGAATGCCAGTTATTATGGATAGAGACATGGCTTCTACCCATTTAGTAAAATATGTTATGGTTGTAATGATGAAATTTTATCCATCACAAGATATAGGATTAATTCCCCAATGATATCAAGACCCCATATGGAAAAGGGCTAAGGATAATTAATTGACTAAAGATATTGGGAAGGTGTATGAAGCAATAGACTAAAGATCTTGGAAAAGTGCAAGAATTAGGTTATCATGACATTGGCATTTATCATAACAATGGACATAGTCACAAAATTCCTTATTCATGGAAGACCAGTAATACCCTAATCAAAGAAGCTTCTTAGCAATTGTGCTACCACTAAAATGACCTCCATAAGATCACTCATGGATCTCTTCAATGATTATTTTATCTTCATCGAAGGTAAGGCATTGCAAGAGCATGCCATAAAAATAACATTGATACAAGACATTATCGATGATCATAAAGTGGTAATTTTATTTCCATTATGATCTAATATTTCTATCATGGTTCCTTCCTTAAGAAAGGTGAAAATATCCTTATACCAAGGATTGAAAGGGAGAGAAGATGATTCAATAGCAAACATTTCTAAGGTAAGTGACTATAATCAAGGGTTGGTAGTTCCTTAATTTGTTGAATGAAAATTATGGCTTGATCATCATACAACTCGAAATTTATAAATGAGGCCAAAATATCCATGGCATCAACAGGGTGATTTACATAATATTTGCAACAATGTATTTATAAGGTTTAAGTTTATCATCCTCAATGTGGTAAACACCATTTTCTTATTTTACCACAACTTGAGAGTATTTAAATACAAATAGGATCTTAACACTTAAGTCTAAGGCAACATGAAGTCCCAAAACAAGAGCTTCATATGCAATAGTGTTATTAACATAGGAAAATTGAAGTTTAAATGAAAGAGTAATTAGTTGCTTTTGGGGAGTCACTAAAACAATCCTTACCATACACCTTTTATGCAATGAGCACAAATAAAAAATAGGGTCTAAGAATATTTAGTCTTGTTTTATATAGCAAAAATAGATTCATATAGGAAATCTACAACAATGGGATGAGTTATTTCTAGAGGTGCAATAACTAATTGACCAACAAACACTTGACCTTTGATTTATTTTTGGCTAAAGAGTTCTAAACCAAATTCACTAAGGGAAATAAACCATTTAGAATTTCACCCTAAAATATTGGGTTTGGAGATAAGGTATCATAAAGGATTAACCCTTACAATGACAAAGGCCTTATGGTTGAGCATGTAATTTGGGATGTGAAAAACACAAGACATAACTTTTCTAAAGGTGTGTAACAAGTTTCATAATTAACAAGGGTTTGTGTAGATAACTAAAATTGGACCATCTAATTTACAATAATTCTTGACATGAATCTAAAAAATGATCAACCCATACATAATAACTAACTCAATCCCATAGTTTGTACTCAAAGCCCAATAGTAGAAAATATGATTTTTAGCCAATGTATTTGCATTTAGTCCAAATTCTCTAGCCCCCTACCAAATTTGAATTCTAACAGTTTAATTTGCAAATACAACAAGTTAGTGAATATGTTGGTGGCATATTCATACAAGTAGTATACTCATGTCCACATCCAAAAGCTTTAATCTCACTTAGAGCAACTAGTTAGGGCACAAATAATTTATGTTGATCCCTCTTCCATTGTAGGCAATTAGCAAGTAGGAAGGAAGGTTGATATCTTTCCTCCATCATCCTAAATTTTCCCAAATCATCTCCAATCAAGGGGGTAGCTAACTACATGCCATTTTTTCAACCCATAAATCCCAATCAGCTATCCATTTGGCTACCTATCTCATTCCCCCCTTTTAGGAAACCCCCAAGAGGACCAATTTCTATAAATTGGCCCCTTGGGTGGCACTTAGAAATGGATGAAAATATTTATGCACTAAAACTCTATTGAACTTTAATACCTCAATCATGTAACAAAGTGCTACCAAAATTTTACCACAAATACATATTCAATCAAGGAGCCATCTCGTATTTTTCATCAAATTCGATGATATCTTTTATTATTTGATTTTGATAATCGTTTAATGGTTAAAATTTTTATAATTTACTTGTTTTTTATGCATTTATCCTTCCTTTTTTCCATTTAACATCTTGCATGTTCAAGCCCCTTTCTTTGCTAGTTTCATAGGTGTTTAAGGAAGTCTATAGGCTAGGGAATCACCAGGTTCGTAGGATACTAGTGGAAAAGGATCTATGATATTAAAAAGTCAATTATTTTATTTTTCTATCACCTTACATGAATTTTCTAGCTATACCAAATATGGAAAATGTATTCGCTATAGGCACCCAAAACCCTAATTTCATCACTTTGTGCTCCTTTTGTCCTTTCTATCTTTGACATGAATACACCACCTAGGATTGTTGTAGGTAACAGGGTTACTATTCACTTGAGAGATTCTATATCTCCCTACCATTCCAACATTCAATTTGAATATCTTTTCTCCTTTGTGTCCTTTTAACAATATTGATAATTTCATAACTCTATTGCTAACCTTAGATAGCTTGTTTTTTAATTATAACAAAATTTCCAACCATATTGTTTACAATAATGAATTTTCCATAAACATATAAGAATCTATTTATAAGGTCTTCCAACTTCTATTTTGTGTATAATTGAGGGACCTAATTGTGCCAATTAGGAAGTTGCATGCTTCTTGTTATTTGGTAGGCCCCTAAATCATAATCCTTTTCTTTTTATGTCTCTTTTGTAGATCTTATTGAATTTACTAGGTACATGGTTTACAGGAGGTATATTAACATATCTTCCAAAATAATTACCATAGATCCTCTACTTTTTAATCATTAACATAGAATATTTGTTGATTGTTTAATTGCATATTTTTCTAAATTTATCTTTTAAAATACATATAAAAGAGAAATTAAAATAACCTTAGCATAATATATATTGTTTTACTTTCTTAGGCATTTAATTTGAATCACATATAGTTTGCATTAGTATTAATTGTATTCTTGCATCCTCCTTGCACCCTTGCCTTCAAAAATATGAAAAGAAAATTTTATTTACACCGCATAGATAAAATTAATCAAAAGTAAAATTGTATATAGTATAGTATCTTGTATTTTATATCTATATCATCATAGTGCATTACATCAGCATCTTGTGCATTATTTACTAATTTAGACTATAAAACCTAGTTGTTTGTCAAAAAACACATTGAAACTAGATTATAAAAATCTATAAGTCCTTGGTGAACCCGAAATACCCCACACCAAAGATTAATGTACAAAGCATAGTCCCAACAATGGGTTAGTAGAAACACTCTCCTTCCAAAGTATGGATGATCCTTGAGGGAACACATTTGGGTCTAACACCCTCATGCACCTTTTGGCATCTCATAGTTTGGCTAATGTAATAAGTATCCCTTTCCTTATTTTGATCATTGTATTGGGCTAACATAGCACCTAAGTTATGGAGAGTGGTAGTAATGTATAGTAGCAAAGGTTTTAATGGGGGCAAGGATAGGAGGGTATGTGAGATATACCTTCAAATCATCAAAATATACTTGGCACTCATTATCCAATCAAATTATGCATCCTTGTATAGTATCTTAGAAAAGTGTTGACACTTATCAACAACTTGGGAAATAAATCTCCTAATGGATTGAAGTTTAACTTGAATATTATAGAGTTTATTAAAATTACATGAGGGAGACACATCAATAATAGTTGATATTTTATTAGGATCTACTTCAATACCTTGTTAGGACACAATGAATCCTAACAAAAAAATTTATGTTACCCCAAAAATGTATTTAGAAGGCTTTAGGAAAACTTTGTATTCCTTTAATTTCTCAAATAGGTGCCTTAATTCATGGACATGATCTTAAAATTTATGGATTGACCAAAAAGATCATCAACATATTCCTAATGGTGTTGTGCATCATAACATAAAAGGTATAGGTCATGGCTCTTTGATAGGCGATATCTACACTTTTTAAGAAAAAAGGCTTGACTTGATAGTAAAAGGTGTCCTAATGGGTTATGAATGTTGTTTTAGTTTGATATTTGAAGTGATTTTGATATGATTACATCAAAAGAATCCATCCATCAAGGATAGTATTCCATATCAAGAAATGAAGTCTACAATCTTGTCAATGTTTGGCAAAGAAAAAGCATCCTTGGGTAGGCTTTATTAATATATCAAAAATCAATACAAATTCTAACCATACCCTCTTTCTTGGAAATATGAACAATTTTGGAAATCCAGATAGAGTAATATATGGCTTTGATGAATCTTGCATCAAGAAGATTTTTAAGCTTTTCCTTGATGAGCAAGGTAATCTTAGGGTGTATTTTACAAAGTTTTTGTTTGATAAGTTTAGTGTCTATTCAAACTATGATATGATAGATAACTAAGGAAATGTCCAACCCAGACATGTCAGCATAAGACCAAGCAAATACATCTTGAAAATTAGTTAAAATATTGGTAAATTCATGTTGTTCATATAGGGTTAAAAATATATCTAACTTAAAGATTGTAGACGAATCAAGAGTTCTAAATTTGATAACAATGGTTTTTTCAATAAGGATATGAGATTTCTCCTCGAATTAAGGAAGGGCTAGTAGGAATCTCAAATGTTTGAGATCTTCAAGATTAAGGGATGGTTGATCACGATCATTTGTTTTAAAATATTCAATGTTTGTTACACAGGAAAAGGATCCATTAAAGAAGATAATATCTTGAAAGATTTTACTATCAGGGAAAATACATAAAATATCCCCCTTTGCATAGTCCTCTTTGGTAGCTTTTAATTTAGGATGGACTAAGGTTATAAGTTTTATGGTAGTGAAAAGTGTATATGGGAGGAGGGAAGTCTCATCCTCATTCTCATACTACCCTAATCCATTGTTGGAAGTGAATTATTCATAGGTAAGGATGTCATCATCATCAATAGATAATTGCAAATGTTGATTTTTGTTAATAATATATCCTATCCCATAATTATCAGGCCCAAATTCTACTTATAAATTATCTTTGCTTCCTTTTTCATGGAATCCAAGGCCTTTACCTTGGTATCCCACATTGGTAAGAATTTGGTTGGAAAGAGGATATGAATTAAACATGTAATATGTTACAAATTATTTATCAATAGGATAAGTATTGTTACCATGAATATTTTATTAAAGGGAGGTGTTGGCATAGATGAAGGTACATAGTCTTATTTGCATTGTTTTATCTTTCTTGGATGACAAACCTAAGGCTCTTGGAGAAGGTGGAAGTTTAGTCGGGTCCACAAAAGTATTTTTATTAATATGGATTAAGTTACTATCCTTAAGTTGGTCAATGGTATTTGTGTGATCATTATTTTAAAATTTGAAATGATTGGATTGATCACTTAATATTAGAGATTGCAATGCATAATTGATTTGAGAATAAAATGAAAAGAAGGAGAAGAAGAAGAATAATATTTTAACAAAATAGGAGTAAGATAAGGGAAAATATTTATCTTAGGAATACTAATTTCAACCATTGTACAATAGACAAAAGGTTGAGGATCAACTAAAATATGAATAATTTTACCATTATATTCATATTTAAGATAATGATGAAGAGTTGAAGGGATTTCTCTCATTGCATGAATCTAAGGGTATCTTAGAAGAATATTATAAGTAATTTCATAAGGTATGACATAGAAGAGAGTATTAAGGATGTGGGGTCCAACTTTGAGGGGTAAATTTATAGTCCTACTATCTTCTTGGGTTCTATTATTAAAGGACCTTATGACAATATCAAAATTTTCAAGGTCTTGTTCCCCCATGCTAAATATTTGGATGAATTGGAGGCTATAAATATTTAAGGTAGATTTATTATCATAAATATTTATTTTAATAAATAGAACATCAATATAGCCTATAATATATAGGGAAATTTCTCCATGCATGGATGGTGGGGGGAGGTCATATTAATCAAAGGTGATGTTAGCGTGATTTATCCCAAGGGACCCTACTATATTATTAATATTGTTAGTTTGAATGTATTAAGGTACAATTTTTTCACTTTAAGTAGAGCTTCTCAATGATTAGAAGAATTTTGAAGAAGCTCAAGGAGAGATATTTTATTGGAAGTATTACCTAGTTATTATTTAAGATCAAATGTACCTTTGGACTGATTTTGAGATTTTAGAACAAGGGGAGGTCCTTCAGAAGAAGGGACTTTTTAAGCATGAAGGACCAAAGGTGGTTGAGAGGTTCAATTAGAAGGTTGATTATTTTATTATTGTCTAGTAGTGACACAATTAGAAGAATAAATCATGTCCACCATATTTTAATGAGGAGGTGAGACATTATGGTATAAAATATTATTGGTTGATTTTTTATCATGATTACTTAATGGATTTTTAAATATGTCCATGTCTTTATTAGAGGAAGGTTGAATTTCAAGACCACCAAGGACAAGGAAACCACTATATAATAGGTCTTAGACAAGGTATTTGATGCATTTACACTTAGAAGTAGTATGACCATCCACCCGATGGAAATTACAATTTTCATTCAATTTATACCAATTGATAGTGATATTTGGAAGTTTAATAGGCAAAATATCAACCATATTACCATTAAGGAGTTGCTTAAGGACAAAATATAGGGGTTTATCTATCTTAGTAAATTTTATCTTAGGTTTTTTTTATTTTTTTAATACTAAATTTTGAAGGGTTCTTATAATACTCACTTTATTATTTTGGAAATTATCCATAACACCATCATGTACTACATGCTTGTTTTTATATTGGGGCTTAAAGGATTTCTCCTCTTACTTCTTAGATTTTAATTGCTTCCTTCTTATGAGAGTGGCCTACACACATTTGGCTAAATCAATGGCCTACTCAAAGGATGTGATGATTGTAGTATCTAATTAATGAGTTAATTGATCTTGTAGGTTACTAATAAAGACATCTAAGATATATCTAGGAGGAGGAGTAAATTGAAGTTTCCCTACTAATTTTTTACATTTTGATAGAAATACAAAAAAAACATCATCCTTGGATTGTTTTAGTTGGTATAAATATCCAAGGAAAACTTTCTTTTCAACATAGGGAGTAAAATATTGGACAAACATTTTAGTTGTTTCTTCAAAGCTTTTAAGAGAATGACAGGGCAATTGATAATACCACTCAAGGGCAAAACCATTAAGGATTTTAAGGAAATATTTTAGTAATAGCATTTCATTGATGAGCTTTGTATATGCTCATTTTTGTACTACTTTCCCTATGAACTGCGACACTTATTTCTATAGATATGTATGTTTTATGAAAATTTTATATATGCGTAATAGTTTATTTTGCATGATATTTAATATTTGTTTATGAGTGCATTTTGTGTAGATTTTGTAGAATTTTTTTTGTGTTGGCATGTTTACATTGAGGTACCACTTTGACCTAGCACTTTCAATTTTATGATGGCAAAATTAAAGGTAAAACATTTGTAGTACACTGATGTGAAGTGCTAAGTCAAGCGTTTGATTCCCTTTGAAGCACCCAACTCCCATTTGGCACTTGACTGATGGGTCCTTGATTCCCATTTGGATCTTGACTATTAGGTGCCTAATTCTCATTAGGTGTCTGACTCCAATTTTGGTGCCTGCTTCCCAACTTCTACAAACAAGGTGTATGATTCCTATTGAAGCCAAATTCTAGCATGACTTTGTTATCGATAAAACAAAATGTAATTTCAGCAAAGGATGTGGATGGAGTCTCAACATTGGATATGGACCAAGAACAATTTCAAAGATGATCAGCTATCTATTTTTTAATTTTTATGTAAAAATCAATGTAAATCGAGTAAAACAAATATCAGACGTATTTTGATAAAATAGAATACACTTAAATAGTTTAGAAAGCTTGATATTTTACTCGATTCTCTTTATTCATGCATATTGTTGTAAAATAGAATCAAACATTTGAATTATTTCCAATATATAATAGGGATGGCCACATACCTTATATATATGCAGGCTACCCCTAAAAACGTGATCCCAAATTTTTCCTATACCTATCCTGCTATAATTTCAATAAAATATTTCTGAGTCATTTCTAATTAAATCAACTTGCGTTTGGTGAATGATTAATGTGGGAAAAACTTGCTGGAAGCATGGAATCACTCTCAACGGTGTTCTTCCCTTACCTTTTCCCTATTTTCTATCTTTTCAATTCTATTTTATTTCTTGTAGCTTAATTTTAATTTCTATTATTTCCCCTATTTTCTGTAATTTCCAGCAAGTGAACAGTTTCAGTTTTTGAATATAATTTAGTCATATCTTTGATAGTGTAGGATAGATTACTGGTTTGGAAACTAAATTAGAACTCCAAAAAAATACCAACATCTCCTAAACCATAAATTTTATGGACTCATCTCATTGGAGGGAATTACAAGCATATATTGTGCAAGGTTGCTCACAAGTCTACGAGCTACCACAGGTTGACAAATTAAATGAGGTAATGAATCTGAATGTATAAAACTAACCAATGTTTTTGTCCAATATTTTAGCATCATTTTTAGAGAGTAGCTCATTTAATTTCTTATTCTGAAGGAATCATGTTAGCATTAGTTTAGGTTGATACCTATAGAACCTCCATTTTAGCTTTGTATGAGTCCACCTAAGAATAGAGGACCAGATGGTAATTTTGTTAAAAACAAAAATGTTTCTCAAAAATATTTGGCTTTAGCTATACCTAATCCTAAGACTGAAACCTCTTCTCCACAATCTCCACTTGTGCATTGGCTTGAACATCCAGTATTTTATAGGATCCTTCTGAAACAAAATAGCAAAATCTTAGATAAGGATCAAATATAAGTAGTGTTCAATCTAAAGAAGACTTATTGAACTCTCAATGTTGGTAATAAGTTAGAGAAGAAACTGTATAAAATACATATTTAGTAATCCTTATTTAGGATAAGAGAAATGAACTAGAAGCCTTGAAAGTAACTTTTAACATAACTGGTGTAAATCCCATATTCACATATAGATGGCTGATGCAGAGGAAACATCCACTAGTTTTAATTTTCCCATAGGAGAGGCACGAGGAGACCACAAGATGAAACATATCTTCCCTACCCACCTTCCAATATTTAGAGGACTACCAATAGAATATCCAGATCTATTTTTGTTTAAATTTTATGTTCTATGCATATCAGTGGATTATACGACTGATGTCCAAAAACTAAAATTATTCCCTTTCACTCTTGATGATTTAGCTTTACACTGGTTCATCAGTTTAGGGAGTAAAAAGATAACTACCTGGGAAGAATTGAAGAAACTTTTCCTAGATCAATACTAGGATTTTTGTAGAGCACGTGATGCAAGGGAATAAGTCCTATATATGACACAAATGTAAGGAGAACCTATGGAGGAATATTGAGATAGGTTCAACTTTAATTTGTAAAGATCACCCCATTCGAAACTAGGAGATAGGTCCTTAAGAAGTATTTTCTTAAAGGGATTTACAAATGAATCTTTGGAAGCCTTAAACATGATTTTTGAAGGGTATATTTATCAACATTATATGGATGATATTCAATGTTTTTCTCGAAATTTTTCAATGAGGAAAGGTAATTTGACCCCTATAAATATCAAACAATCAGGCACTATCACTAAAATAGAAATAGGCAATATGATTGAAGACCTCAAGAGTGATATGTTATTATATATGGCTATTCAAATGGACACCCTTCTGCTTCATAAAAAGAAGCAATAAAATGAGGCAGCATTGGTCTACTTTTGTCCCAAATGTAGGGGAAAACACCCTAGAAATGAATGTCCTAAAAAAAAAGTTCGAGTGTGTGTTGTATGTTCAAAGGATCACAAAATAAATTTGTGTCCATAGTTATCAAAACCTAGAGAGGAACTTGAGGTAGCAGAGGCATACTTCATGGGTAATAGGAGAAAATGATAGTAGTTTCCTATGGGAAACAACATGCTAGTATGAATGCCATATTATGGGGGCAGCAATTTTTAGAACCAAGGTCAAGCTCAGCCACCCAATATGGGCTGGTGGGGACAATAACCTTGGAATCAATATCCCCAAGGATCAAATTCTTAGAACCCCTATCCATGGATACAATACCAATAGCACATTCAGTAGTGGAGGAACAAGAATTCTTGGAATTAAAATCCACAATAGGCTACTCCAGTTCTATTATAGCCAACCCTGCCAGCTCCTCCTACTTTTAGGCCTGCTCAACTACCAGCACAACCTACAACCAGTACAAATAACAAACAATAGTCAGCTTAGAAAATGGATAATGAGATGTACCCCATGTACAATATTAAATTATATTGTAGTCCAATACAATAAATATTAGGAAAACAAGTAGGTGTAGAAGTCACTTATCTGGTAGAATAGGAGAAAAACATAGAATTAGGAAAAGAGGAAACACCTCTTATAGTAGAAGTAGAAGAAGAATCAACACATGTAAATAATATAGAAGAGGTTCCACCTTTTTCACAAAGGTTGTAAGAACCCAAAAATGCATTACAATCAGAATTTGATATTCTTTGTAGTCTAAAGAACCTAACAGTCATAATCCCTCTCTTTTAGACCATCAGAGATATTATTATTTATGGCAAAGCCATAAGATAATTGTGCCTAAAGAAACCATGAATAAAACCTAAAAAATCAATCATTTTGGTGGTTTAGTTAGCTGATCTTATGTTAGGGAATACCTATAGCCAAAAATACTCAGATCCAGGAAGCCCTATCCTAAATGTACAAATAGAGGGTTGTGTTTTACCTAATATATTAGTAGATTTGGGGGCTGCCATTAATGTCATGCCCAAACAAATCATGTAAAATATTAAAATATCTAACCTAAAGCAAACCAAGACTATTTTTCAGTTGGAAGATAGACCTACAATACTCCAAGAAGGAATGTTGGAGGATATCACTATTACAGTGGATGCATGGGAGTATCCAACAGATTTCTTAGTGTTACAATCCAATTCTGGGTTGGGTGGATATCCATTAATCTTAGGTAGACCTTGGCTGGAAATAGTTGATGCTTACATAAGCTATAGAGATGGCCAAATGACCATTTTTGATGGTCAAAACATAAAAAAAATGGTCATCCATCCACATATACAATCTGTAGCATTGTTGGAAGAATCTAAAAATGAAAATCAAAATATTGGTGGTCTATCAATGATCCAATCTATCATGACACTTGATTAATTGGAATATGATAGTGATGAGGATAGGGTAATAGCAATTTTTTTCCAAGGAGAACCCTCTTGTCCTCCATGAGTTGCCATTAGTGTAAGGAAAAGACCACCATATTCAGAAAATAGAGGTTGCACCTAGTAGAGTGTTGAACATAGATGACAAGTTGACAACTGAAAAGCAAATAAAACTAAAAGAAACATTGGTAAAACATAAATATGCCTTTGCTTGGGAGTATTCGAACATGACAAGAATAGATCCTAAAACCTGTACTCATAGGATATATCTAGAAGACCAGTTTAAACCAATAATACAACCACGGAGAAGAATGAATCTAGCAATGAAGGAAATTATAAATATTGAATTGTAGAAACTCCTCACAGTTGGGTTCATTTACCCCATTTTAGATAGTGAATGGGTAGCACCTTTGGTGGTGGTGCCCAAGAAAAATGGCAAGTGGTGAATTTTTGTGGATAATTGGTTGTTGAACAAAGCAACTAAGAAAGACCACTTCCCCTTACCCTTCATGGATCAAGTCCTTGACACCTTATCAGGTAAGAAGTATTTTCTTTCTTGGATGGGTTCAGTGGATATAATCATATTTAAATAGGGTAAGAAGATCAATACAAGACCACATTTACTTGTCCTTGGGGGACTTTCTCTTATAGAGTTTTACCTTTTGGTCTATGAAATGCACCTGCCATATTTTAGAGGGTATTTTTGAGCATCTTCTTTGACATGATTGGAGAAACTATGGAGGTATACATGGATGATTTCACTATATATGGTGAAAATTTTGAAATAGCCATAGAAAATCTAGAGAAAATACTTAAGCGATGTGAGGAAACTAACCTATCCCTAAGCAATGAGAAATGTTATATGCTAATGAAGGAAGGGATAGTTTTTGGACATCATATTTCTATAGATGGGATCAAAGTAGATAGGAAGAATATAGAAGTTATCCAAAACCTACCTAATCCCAAAATATAGAAGGATATTTGTATTTTCCTGGGATCATCTAGTTACTATAGGAGGTTTATAGCAGATTTTAGCAAAATTGTTAAACCCCTGAGCACATTATTATCAAAGGACATAGAGTTTGTCTGGACAGAGGAATATGAATAAGCATTTAACACCTTAAAGGAAAAACTGATTACTACCCTAGTACTAAGAGGTCCAAATTGGACCATACCTTTTCACATATATGTTGATGCATCTAACAATGCAATAGGGTCAATACTAGGATAGAAGAATGGTGATGATTTCTATGCCATCTATTATGTCAGTAAACACCTCACATGTGTTGAATTCAATTATACTATCACAGAAAAGGAATTTCTTGTAGTTATACATGCTCTTAAAAAATATCATTATTATATTATAGGATATTGGGTTTTTGTACATACTAATCACTCAGCTATCAAATACCTAACAAAAAAACCTAGGACTAGTGGTAGAACTAGCTTAGATATAAAGGATATATATCCAAAAATGCTAACAGTTATCAATATCGAGGCATCTATCTCATTTCTTGGGGGTGTGATCTCCAAGATAGGCACCTCAGGATTGATAAATCTCAGCATTTTTAGATATATATCCTTTATATCTAAGCTAGTTTATTAAACAGTTACAATAGTTGGTTAGTCGTTGTTTTAGTTTAAATATTTTAAATGTTTGCAACGGTTGGTTAGTCAGTTGTTTTAGTTTAAATATTTTTTTAAAATGTTTTTGTTAATGTCATATTACCTGTCTACCATTGTAGGAATGCCTCTCGACATAATTATTAGATGGTTGTTTCTTTTGCATAAGTTTGATGTGACAATAGTAGAAAATCCAGGTAAAGATAATGCAATATTTTATTTCTTATCGAGGTTGACACCTCCAGATCATGTAGCTATAAATGATAAATTTCTATATGAGCATTTGTTTGCTCTAAATGAACAGATACCATGGTACGCAAGTATGGCTAATTATTTAGCCACTGGTAAAGTATCCCATGCACTTTCACCACATGAAAAACAAACTTTAATTGAGAAAAGTGTAAACTTCTCATGGATTGATGGGTGCCTATTTAAAACAAGACCTGATAATATCATGAGAAGGTGTGTTTCTAAGAATGAGATAATAGAAATATTGAAGGCTTGTCATGATGAACCTTGTGGTGGTCATTTTACATGAAAAGGGACTGCATACAAAGTGTTGTAGGCTAGTTATTACTGGTCTACATTATTCAAATATGCATCCAATCATGTGAGCCAATGTGATCAATGTTAAAGGATGGGCATACCTATTTTTAGAGATGAAATGCCACTCCAACCACATGTTCATATAGAGTCATTTTATAAATGAGGGATGGACTTTGTAGGACCCATTAATCCATATTCAGTGGGTAAGAGGTATATCTTACTTTGTACTGATTATGTGACCAAGTGGGTTGAAGTGTAGGTATTGCATAATTCAAAATATAAGACTTTAGTAGACTTCATGTACTCATCTATTTTCACAAGGTTTGGGGTTCCAAGGTAGATCACAACTAATCAAGGACCTCAATTTACTTCAAATATGATTCAGGAACTCATGTAGCAATATAAAATCAGGCATAACAAAACCACTCCCTACCACCCATAGAAAAATGGGCAAGTTGAGGTAACCAACAAATATTTGGAAAATATCTTGACAAAGACAGTACAAAAAAATAGGAAGGACTAGACAACTAGATTATCAAAAGTAGTATGGGCCTACAGGACCACTTGGAAGACTACTACTAGTTTCACACCATTCCAACTAGTATATGGGAAGAATTCTATGATGCCTATATATTTTGAAGTGAAAACACTTAGAATTTTAGTAGAGTTGAATATAAATTTGGATGATGCATATAAAAAATGAATTCAAAAATTTAACCAACTGGATGAATATCGTCTTGCTGCTCTACAAAGAACAAAGGTCATCCACAAATAAAGGGCCAAGTGGCATGACCACCACACCAAGCTAAAACAACTCAAAGTGGGATACTAGGCATTACTATATGACTCCCAGTTTTATAAAAGGAAATGTAAGGTCATGTAGCATTGGATGGGGCCATATGAAGTGACTGAAGTCATCAATAATGGACCTATTAGGATCATAATAATTGATGGTAGCAACATTACATTAACAGTCAATGGTCACCACTTGCATCCATATCATGTGTCTAAAATGTACATGATAAAATCTATATTAGGCATGGGGGATACCCTAGTTGATTCTAACTTCAAATTGAATTAGTAATATGTGGATGTAGTCCACATAGTTCAAAAAACAATTATTCTTTCAAATTTTTCTATTTTTAGTTGTATTTCTATTTTGCAAGAATGATGCCCTAAGTGCAGTTGTTAGATAGCCTAGGAAATCTAGGCTTAACAAGCATAGGATCTATGAACCTGCATCTTCCTAGCTTTCTAGAAGAATTATTTATAGTAGGAGTATTTTATCTCCACTTAGAAAGGTAAATACTATACCTAAATCTATATAGGAGTGTTTGGGTTGGTCTTTATGTATAATAAAACACTCAATTGTAGGTTCAAATAGTGGATGTTAATTTTGTCTCTGTTCTTCAACTAGAACACTAAAGGCCCGATCAACCTTAACCATATATAAGTGGTCATATCAAGTAGATGTTGAAATAAATGAGAAGTGTGTGCTTTCCATTTTTAGATGAGAAATGCGCTTGATTCTTGGTTTTTAGAGAAAATGGTACTCGATTCCCATTTTAACAAAGAAGGCACATATTTTCTATATTTTGTAAAGGTGATGCCCAATTCCCGTTTGTACGATACAAGGCACCTGACTCCCAATATGTCAAGGAGATGATGCTTGTGTCCCATTTCTGGTAGACTGATGCTTGATTCCTATTTTTTAATAAAATGGTGCCCTACTTCCACTTTTTGGGAAAGCGACACCTAATCTCCTCAACATATAAATAAAAGGTTGTATATAAAGTTTGATTTTTGTATAAATTTTGCTTTCAGTACGGTTCCTGATTTCCAGTAAAATGTGCCTACTTTCTATTTTCCATGCACCTACATACCTTGATTTGAAAGAAGGAACCTGATTTCCACATAGAAAAAGGTGTGGATTTTCTATTTTCACAGGTGTTTGTGCCTCGTAAAAATAAAATTTAGCATTGGAAAGTGGTCTGAGCCATGTTATCACCCCACTCATGTGCAAATTCAAATCTATTATGAATGAAATTAAAATTTGTTAGCAAATAAATTTTGAGGAGGGGATGCTTGTCATCCCACAAAGATATGTTTTTTTTTAACTTTATTTTGAAACCTTGCAAGATGTCTCAAATATATCATATTGTAGTTATCAAGAACCAGTCACACAGAGAGAAATTCACTGCATGAGAAATACGACCATCATTTTTCATTTTGGTTTACCTAATCATCATCTACTAGCCAATAAAAATGCACCATGGATATCTACACATGAGACACACACAGAACAAATTTAGGTACATGACTAAATTTTTTGTTTTATGTATATATTATTTTCATATGCATGTGTTTCTATGAAAAATTTCCAGCACAACCCCCATTGTAGTCCTAGCCACCTGTATTGTTCCACTTGGCACTTTTCCATGTGTCATAGATCTGATTGGTAGAACGCTTATGTTTATCACCTACGCAAGATCCAAAACACATTCTAAGGAAACTTTACATGGATAAATGTAATTACTTTTGATTATGATAGTTAACCACCTGCGTCCAAGGAAGCAACCAATTTAAGAAACTATTTAACAAACAATTATCATGTAAGGAAGGAGATTACAGAGTACCGTAACCTAGAAGAACCAGAGTGTGAAATAATTACAGAGTGAATCTTGAGCCAAGGGGAAATTTGTGCTCAAATCTATGGGGGAAAGTCTAAGAACCATAATTTAAATAAAAGTGAACCTATCGACTGCTTACGTATTTCTATGGATGTCCAAACACAATTAGATGCTATAGGTTGGATGGAGTACTATCGACTGGTTAGCCAAGGCCAATACATAAAGGTATATAATAAGTTTATAGCATCCATGAGGGATGGGGTTGTTCATATGTGAGGATTTGAGATTCTAGTCATTGAAGGATATATTACCATAGTGATGGAACTTCCCCTAACAAGGGAGAATACATACAGATAAGATAACCCAGCTCTCTATGCACATATATTCTTTGAAAGTCCTACAGAGTACTTGATGTATGTTGGTTTACACAATAAGCACATCCTTAATATTTGAAGGGTAATTTTTGAGTAGACTGCATGGTTCTTCACCTATTCTGGTAGGTAATCCAAGCTGAATTTGAATTATTTTTGGTTTCTCAATCATATATTGCATGGGGACAAGATCAATATCCCCTATTTATCTTACATGTGCACTCAAATATGATGCTAGATGGTACTAGCTAGGGATAACATCTACCTTGGCTCAACATGGCCTAATTTTGGCCTTGGTGCGATATGCAGAGTCACACAAAAATAAGATGATTGAGGAAGTTAAGGATAATAATACAATTTTGGAGGCAAAAAAAGAAGTGGAAGTGCTAGAATAGATGGATAAATTGGATGATAAGGTGATAGAGCAAGCAGATATGATGCCTACATCCCTACCTAAGTAAAATACATAGGAAGCAGGACAAGCCTCATCCCCTATTTTTCCCCAATTTGATGAGGAAGTAGGACTGGTTTTGTTCTCTACTGGTCCTTAATTTTACGATGATGTAGGGTATGATCTGCCAAGCCCTACTTTCATGCCAATTTCTACCAAAAACAAAAATAGAAGGAAGAAGGTTTCTATGGTGGTTTCTAGCTCATTAGATGAGGAAGTAGGAATTGATGAGCTGAACCAAGAAGATTATCTAGTCCATATTTTACAAGACATTTCTAGAGGGCATACTCCTCAACAGGAGGTGCAGATAGAATATTTATAATAGGAGGACTAGATGGAGGATTTGCAACAACATTTACAATTATTACAAGAACAAACATCCACTTGGGATACCAAATTTAAGGAAGAACAGACTCTATTTCAAGATTTAAGGAAAGCAACTGCACTAAAAATGCATGAATTATATCAAATGATTCGATGGTTGTAAGGGTAAATAGGAGAATTATAGTTGTAGGGCAAGCCAATGGAAGCTAAGCAGCCAGCTAAAGTGGATTCAGGGGTTTAGACTAATTGGATAATGGATGTGCCCACTACCTCTATATATTCTAAAGAGAAGGTGGCATAATTTGGCACTTAGAGATTAGATGCTAGAAATGTCATCCAAGAGGCTGAGGTAAGAGACGACTTTGTGGCTTCTACTCAAAAAAAATTTGAACAAGGAAGCCCTCAATCTCATAAAAGGTCCCTCATAATTATAATTGAAAGTGCTTCCCTACACTCTCATACAAAAAATGAGCAAGGGATGGATTTTTTAATGGAAATGGAGTAGCTCTATTCATCATCTCACTCTGTAGAATAGGTAACTCAGGAAGATAAAGTTGAGGTTGAAGAATATTAGAATTCAAAAAAAATTATAGAAAAAGAAGATGAAAAGAAGGATGAAGTGGAATCTGAAGAGCCTTAGATTTCAGAAAAGGATGAATAAGGGAATTTGGATATTGAAAATCTTCAATAGTCTACCCATTTAGTATATTAGAAACCTAACCAAGATAAAATGAATGTGCCAAAACATTCTTAAGTGGATGCAAGGGCCGAACAGCCGCAGGAGGAAAAGGTAATTCTATCTAGTAGAGCAGTAATTTGCTACACAAAAATAAACTGAGAAGTCACCTGAGCCCATACCTTTAGTATAGGTAGAGGAGACTCAGCAGCCTGTATGTGTTGAAAAATAGGAAGTAGTAGCAACACCAGTATACCCTGAAATATAATCCAAAAATATGAGACCGAAGAGAAAGGTTGTAAGGAAATATCAATGAATATCTAGACTAGAGCAAGAACTACACAATTAAAGGAATCAGGCATAAATTTTGATAAGGAATTGGGCATGAATTTTGATGAGGAATGGGCAAAGACCTTAAATTTATTTGATAAGGAGAAACTGAAGTTCAAACATATCAAGGTGGATATCAAAGTAGATAAAAATGAGTGTAAGAAAGCCTCTAAGAGAGTAGCCAAGGAAACCAGAAAAGTGACCAAAGAGGCATCTAAAACTCCTTGGACAAAAATTGATTTTTCCCGAACAGTGTAATTTGGGACTTGTATAAGGTAATCAACCTTCAAATATGAAGGTATATTTCATGAATATCATATTTTTAGGTCTTTTACCACTTGAATATCAAGCAACAAGTAGCAAAACCCCTCTGATGAAATACACAAAGTCTAAGGATAATGCTAAACTCGACCTAATAGGGGCCAATTTACCCATAATCAAGATTGCTAAGAAGTCCAACATCCCATTTGGTGATGAATATACAATATCGGTAGGAGAACGTTTACCCATTCACCATGAATATTGGAAGATGGTCGAGCCTATATTCCATAAGGATACCACCAGTTTTACTGGTTACTACTTAAAAATTGAGAAAGACAAGGTAGCCTAGACAAGGGAACATCCATGTAAAAGAGCAGGTCCAAGTCAGCCAGTTCAGCGTAGTAAGCACTAGAGATAGCAGGGACAGGAGGGAACCACTCCCAAAGTACCAAAAGGGCAAAATCCTAGAAATAAGAAAAAAGCTAAGGCCACTACAAAAAAAAAAGAAATAAAAAGTTAGGGCTTATTGGAAGGTTGTAAATGAAACTGGTAATCACTAGTATAAAGTGGCACAAGGACATGGCAACCCTTAAGCATGGAGGAATGATGAGCTTTGTATATTCTCATTTTTTATACTACTTTTTATATGAACTATAGCACTTAGTTCTATAGATATATACATTTTATGAAAATTTTATATATTTTTAACAGTTTATTTTGCATGATATTTGATATTTGTTTCTGGATACATTTTGTGTAGATTTTGCAAAATTTGTTGTGTTAGCATGTTTACGTTGAGGTCCCACTCAGACTTTGCACTTTCAATTTCATGATGGCAAAAGTAAAGGCAAAACATTTGTAGTACATCGGTGTGAAGCACTAAGTTAGGCGCATGATTCCCTTTGAAGTGCCCGACTCCCATTTGGTGCTTGACTGATGGGTGCTCAATTTCCATTTGGTGCTTGAATATCAAATGTGTAATTTCTATTAGATGCCTAACACCCATTTTTATGCCTACTTCTCGACTTCTATATATAAGGCATTTGATTCCTATTGAATCCGAATTCCAGCATGACTTTGTTGTCGGCAAAACAGAATGTAATTTCAGCAAAGGATATGAATGGAATCTCAACATTGGATCTGAACCAGGGACAATGTCAAAGATGATCAACTATCTATTTTTTAGTTGTTATGTAAAAATCTTTGTAAATCAATTAAATAAAATATCAAACATATTCTGATAAAACAGAATACACTGAAATAGTCTAAAAAGCTTGATATTTTACTTGATTCCTTTTATTCATGCATACTATTGTAAATAGAATCAAATATTTGATTTTTTCCAAACTGTAATAGGGATGGCCGTATACCTTATAAATATACATGCCACCTCTAAAAATGTGATCCTAGATTTTTCTTGTACCTATCCTACTATAATTTTAATAAAATATTTATGAGTCATTTCTAATTAAATCAACTTGTATTCGGTGAATGATTAATATGGGAATAACCTGTTGGAAGTGTGGGCCCACTCTCAATAGTGTTCTTTCCTTACATTTTCTCTATTTTCTATATTTTCAATTCTATTTTATTTCCTATAGCTTAATTTTATTTTTTGTCATTTCCCCTATTTTTTGTAATTTCTAGCAAGTGTGCAGTTTCAATTTTTGAATATAATTTATCCATGCCTTTGATAGTGTAAGATAGATTAGTGTTTTGGAAACTAAATCAGAACTCCAACGAAACACCAACACCTCCCCAAACCATAAATCTAAGGGACTCATCTCATTGGAGGATATTGCAATCATATATTGTGCAAGGTTGTTCACAAGGCTACGAGCTACCCCATGTTGACAAATTAAATGAAGTAATGAATTTGAACATAGAAAACTAGCCAATATTTGTGTCCAATAGTCATCATAGGCTATTTCATGGCAAGTTATATAAAATACCCTAACATGTTCAATAGGATCTTCCATACCCTTTTACATTAGAAGTTGAGGTACTTAAAAATTAGGGGGGGATGGATGTCTTGCTACAATAGGATCTAAGAGTTCATTGCACATGTCCTTATAATATTAAGTATAGTTAAGGTATTGAATGATGTCCATACATTGAACAAGTTATTTTACTATGGTGGATAAATTTTGAACCTTAGGTCAGGATGAATGTGTTGTAGGGCCAAATATGTTTGATTAGGATAGGGTTGTGACATGGGCGTACTTACACTTTAATTATTTAAAATAAGTCAAGGCTGATTATAAGTGGTAGACATAGGGATATAAGTAATTTTTTTTATTTGGATTGAAAGTATTAGGAGTATTGACAAAACGATTATAACATGGTTCTAAATTAGGGGGATAATTTGTAGTTGTTTGTTGAGATATAGAATAACTAGCATTAGTTCTTATGGGCTCTTCAAATGGAGCTACAAAAGTAGGTGGAGGATGAGATATTCCACCACCTAAGGTTAAGGTGAAGATGGTTGAATTAACATAATTAGCACTTGATATATTAGGATTAAGATTGTATTGATTAGGATTTAGGCTTGTATGGGGTTTGATTATATAAGGGATTATTATTTGCATTAGATTGGTTAAGGGACATAAAACTATAATTGGATGTTTTAGGAGGATTTATAGGTTCCCCTTCATCAAAAATGATATCTCTTTAAAGAGATTTTACAATAATATGCTTATTGTGTTTTAATAAACCTATCATATGATTCATGGAATTTAAGATGAATCTACGATGAGATTCTTCCTTAGGATTATGGAAACCTATAGTTTATGTGTCATCATATTCATATTTATAGTTAGTATTTTCCTCAAAAACTTTATTTTCATTATCGTCTAAAATGGGAGGACGACTAGGATCTATGATTTTTTTCCACTATGAGATAATATCCTTTTTGGATCATAGGTTTTAATGGTTCATATTGTTAAGGAGATTAATTAATTAAAATATACAATTAGGATAAAAGGATTCTCAATACATCCTATCAATTTACCTTAGGAGGATTGCCCTATATACCTGCTCTCTTGATATATCCATTGGTACATTAAAGGATCTTAGTCCCATCGATATGCATGGTCAATATGAGGGTAGACCTTGAGGCATGTGGATAAGAAATGTTAGGAGGATCAATCACACCTAGATACATGGCCAAGGATACTATGAGAGATAAAAGGTACTTGCTATTGATCTTGATTAAGTGACTAATCTACACAAATAAAATTAAGTAGTCTTATTTAAGTGTAAATAAAATTTATCTTTAATTAAGTGAACTTTTAAGGTAAAGGAGGCCATATTCATGTAGGGTTCACCAAATATGTAGGCACAAAAAATTAGGGATCCATTGGCTAATCTTGCAAGGAGCATAATAAAAATGTAAAAGATATTTTGGAATGTCAAGGGTCTAAAATTGATGTGTTCTTTTGAAAACACTTGATTTTGTCTTGACAACTAAATGATATGCTAAGAAAATAGCCTTTTAAATAAAAAATGCATCAAAAAAAATGTAATGAAAACAAGAGCTAGCCTAAATGATTTTTCACTTTAAGGAAGACTACACCTACTGGAAAGAAAATAAACCTTTTTATTTCAAGCAAGGCCACAAGAAGGATGCAACATACAGGATAGCCTAGATGTAAATCTACATGTAAATCGGCCTAAGCTAATAGAGGATGTTAAAAAACAAAAGTAAACTAAACTAGAAGTTCTTTGACTTCCTTCATTTCCCTTGAATGTCTTAAACCAAAACAAGCTAAAATGTAACTTAAAGACTCCTTAAGTTTACCTCTTCTTTAATTTATACTTGAATAGGATGGAAGGTAGGAAAAAGCAACCAATAAACTGTTAGGATAACATTTTGTTACATTATTTTAATATAATAATAAGATCATCCATATTTAGATGATTAGGTCATCCATTTTTAGATGCAATATTATTTTAATATATATTACATGTAACATTCTCCTAATCAGGAGCAATGATCTTCTAGATTATAACCCTAAGGTATGTATTAAATAGGCTTTTGCCTCAATGAATAAATTGCTAATATGTCATCATTGGTGTTATATCAGGGTAATCCAAGTATGATCTAAACTTGATGCTAATCATTGTCAACAATCCAAAAAATAGAATGTAATATGAAAAATGAAGTTTGCATATGATTTTTTTGGGATATGAGGGTTTAGAATACAACTATGTGAGGGTTTCATTTATGGTTCGAGCATAGGTGGTAGAGGTTGCTTTCATGCCCTAGCAACCAATTTGTTTTTTATTTTTTACCTAAGATAATCATAAGATATGTTGTAGGAGACCCACGATGGGTTACAAATATATAATTCAATAAATATTCAAGCTACAAAATTGATTTAAAATTACTTCCAATTAGTTTCCCAAGGAAAAATTAAAAACCATACCTTTCCTCGATGTCCAAGGCATGGATTAAAGAGACCCAAAAACAAGTTTCAAGTTGTAGATCAAATAAGAGAAGCCTCCTTAGGAAAAGGAAAAATGATTCATAACTCAAAAAATATTGATGCTAAGGAACACCCCCAAAATAAATCCACAACCCCTTTCAAGGGTAAGGATTTTAAGGATTCAACCCCAAAAATGAATTTTAGGGATGCCCTTTATGGTGGATAGTCCTATAATAAAGCTAGCATTAATCTTAAGGCTTCTCATATACCTCTAAGAATGCCTAAGATTGATCCCAAAAAAAATAAGTTGAGATGTCTAAGAGCAGTTGATGAAACCCTACTTGTTAAGCTAAAAATGGGTGACATTCAAGATGACATAGAAGATCTAGATAGAAGAGGACTGGTTTATCATTTCTTAGGCTTTTGTTTGACCCTATCTACTACCAAAATGTGGATTGCAAAATACAAGAAAACACAAGATGAGTTACAAATATTATTTTATCCCAATGGTTATTTTCTTCTTATTTTTGTTAATTATGAAGATAGAGAGAAAATATTTCAATAGGGACCATGGTTCTTTGGAAGGGTAGGGCTTTTCTTGAAGCCTTGGCACACTAAATTTAAAGTCAAAAAAGATATACCTTCTACAAGAAATATGTGGGGTAGACTCTTTGGCCTCTTAGTTGAATTCTGGAATTTGGTTGTGTTTTTTACAATCAAACTCCCTTGGAACTTTCATAATGATTGCTAATTGTACACACAAATTTGAACACATTATCTATGCTTGAATTTGTCTTAATGAATTTTAACAAACCTCTTCCATAAAATATCTCATTATAATTTTGGGAGGACACTTGGGATCAAGTGATGGATTGTGAGAACATTTATTTTCATCATAGAATATACCATGAATATGGTCATTCGGCTATTATTTTTCCAAATAAGATTCCAAATCAAAATAAAGATGACACAAACTTAGTAGGTTTTCAAATGACTAAAAATAAAAACACTCAAAATAAATCTAGTTATGAAGGATCAAGCAATGTTTTCAACTAATATGTTTGGAATTACTTCCATAAATAACCTACCAGTGAGGAAGAGGACATAATGGACATAGAAATCTTAGAAACATAGTTTAAAGTTGCAGGGAAGGACTTAGAGATAAACTAGAAAATCAATTTTTTTAAGAAAGAAACAAGGAAGAAAATGTAGACAAGAAGAACAATCTTCTAAATAGTAGAACTTCAAACAATTCAAACCCTAAGATAGACTTTGTTGAACCTTCCAATAATGCTTTGGTTTTGTATATGCATATGTCAGGGTTAGAATCTATCCCAAATTCACTTGGGATCAAACAAGAAACAAGCAAAATAAAATGAATATGGACACTAACCAAAAGGTAGGCCACAAGACTAATCAGCATCATATGGTAAAATAAGGTGAAAAGCTTGTAGAGGAAGGTAATATTAATGCCCTTACCAACATATTTAGCCCTATTATTAATTAATATAATTACTTGAATATTAGAGGACTCAAAGGGAGTTTGACAAAATAGGATTTTTGATGCTTTAGCTAATTGGGCATTAGACTACGTTGATCTTACTTCTATGGTCACCCATCCATATGGTGGGCTTTGAAAATCAGAGATACTCATTTCTATTGTTTCTCTAGATGGCTCCAATTCTAGAGATGCCTAGTTCCTTTTTTCTTTGTATTAGCTTCTCTTTGGTTCAGTTAGGGTTTTTCAGTTCCTCGCTCAAAAAGATCTTTCTTATGTTTCCTCTATTGAATCTTGGCTAAAAGGCCTATTGGATTGGTTTGGCCATAGATGTAATCTATTTTTTCCTTCATTTAATTTTTTGGTGTGTGTGTTTTTGTGTTGTTTTTATTGTGTTTTGTTTTTGTGTTGCTTTTTTTAATATTTTTATGTTTTTATTGTTTTTTTTTATTGTTTTGTTTTTTTGTATCTTTTTGTGTTTTGTTGTTGTTGTTTTTTGTTTATGTTTTTTTTGTTTTAGGAATGCTCTTTGAGTGTGCCAAATGGGTTAGACTAGGTGTGATCCCTAGGCGTATTTTAATGGAATAGATACCTCTGTCTCCTTGGATCTTACCTAAAAGTGGTACCCAAAAAGGGTTTTTCCACAAACAAAAGAAAAATAGTGCTCGAAAATTATGGTATTAGGTCTATTTGGACTATAATAAGGGAATACTTGTCTCAAGTGCACCAAATGGCATAGTGTGTGAGGTCTAAGATAAGGTAAAATCATCATCATCTCATGAAAAGCCTTTACTAATTTGATACATGCAACTTTTGATAGGCAACCTTTATGGATCTAATCGTCAATGTGAGCAGGTAGATGATCACAAATAGGAGGATTGATGGTTGGTAAAGATGATTATTTTATGAACAATTAAAGTAATTTTTTTTATTTCTTCCTAGAAGTTACCAAGCATTAATGTCAAAGCACGTGATAGATAAGCGCATCCATGGGAAAATTTTGAGGTTCAAATATTGCACACCCTCTTCATATTTCTCGAGTAATCCTTTGTCACAAACAAGGGCAAACCATGATGCATGGCCCATTCATTCAACATGTGCAAAGGCATCGAGATTGACATGGAATAATTTATGATAAATACCTTACCCATAGTGGAGTCAACCTCAATTTAGTATTAATGCATGGTGTATGTTTTCCTTCCTAGCCAAACCACCTAGGTTTGAAACCTTTAAGCACTTTTTTTTCCTTGCTTTAAAATTTTTTAAATTGTAAAAAATAAAAAATAAATAAATAATAGGGCACGTGATTTTTTTTAAATAAGAGGGTCTTTCAATTTTTTTAAAGTGCTTATTTTTTTTTAAGAAAAGAAATGAGTGATTTTTTATTTAAAAAAGAAATGATTAATTTTTTATTTAAAAAATAAAGTGCATGGTTTTATTTTTTTTAAGATGATTTTAATTTTTTTAAAAGCGCGTGTTTTTTTAATAAAAAATGGGGGAGAAATTTTTTTAAAGCGCATGCTTTTTTATTATAAAAAAAAGGAAAAGCATTTTATTTATTAAAAAAAAACCATGAACTTTAATTTTAAGTGAAATTCAAAGGAATAAGGGTGTATGAGTGATTTATTTCCTTATTTTGCATTGATAAGGGTGATTTGATCTTGCAAACTTTACAATTCTATTTTGTGATATTACTCAAACATTGTGATTATAAAAAGGTGCATTTTCGATAAATTTTGACGCCTTCATATTTTTTACAAAGTTCACCCCTATATTTACAAGATTACACATGGTCAATAAATATTGTACACGGTGCAATATTGGTAGAGATTAACACCTTCATCCTTCTTACAAAATTTAAAGATTATAAAAGGTGCATTTTTGGCAGAGACCGACACCTTAAAACATGGAAAAAGAAAAGAAAAAGAAAACCCCAAATAAATCAAAAATTCATAAGTACACAACACCATATAAAGGTCTTTAATTTCAAAAAGGTAAGGATCTTTATGAAGATGGAAAATTTGTCACTCCAAGGAGTTGTTTGCAAATAATTCTCATGAAGAACACAAGCTTATACTGAGAGGGGGGGTGAACAGTATAAGACCTCTTTTTACTTTTTTCATTATACTTCAAAACAGTAAAGCAATATACCCAAAGCAATATCAAAGCAATGCACAATATCATCCACAAAGTGACACCAATTTTAATGTGATTCACCCGGAATGGTCGGGCTAAGTCCACAAAACTTTTCTCTAAAAGTTATCTCAAAGTTCTTTGGGAATCCTTCCCAATTACAATGTTTATGAGCCTCGGCCCAAAGGAGATACCTTCCCCTAATCAAAATTTATGAGCCTCTCGCTCAAAGGAGATACCTTCCCTCTCTGCTCCGGAAATGATCCCTCGGAAGATCAATCGCCTCTACCTATTGCCAAGCACATGGAACTCCTTCGGAATACCTCCTATCCTCAATGCTTAGCCTAAGAGACCTCTACCTTCTATGATCATGTCCACAATAGCTCAGCAACCTGTACCAAACACAGGCAGTCGGTCTAGTACAAGTCTTCCTCTGTCTATCATATCTGTCCAACACTTGAAAAAATCAATCCTCTGCACACAATCCTTCTCAAAGACTTTCCAAATCTGTCCTCAGGTTCTTCTCAAAGAACCAGTGCTCCTCTGTCCTCAAGTTATCTGATAGAACTATCAAAATTTAGCTCATAAGTCCTCTGCTAGGACCTATCCAAATCTGCTCACAAGTCCCCACCAGAACCTATCCAAAACTGCTCACAAGTCCCCACTAGAACCTGTCCAAAAATTGCTCACAAGTCCCCATCGAAACCTATCCAAAAGCTGCTCACAAGTCCCCACCGGAACCTATCCAAAAACTCAGGAAGCTCACCAAGAAAAACTTTCTTAGTAGGAAATCACAAAGTGAATTGTTAGAGACCCAATGTGATTTGTCAAACTCATAGAAGCATAAAGAGAATTGTTAGAGACTCAATATGTTCTATACTCAACTCCCAATCTCAAAACTCAACTCAAATCATCTCAGCTCAATCTCAATCTCAAATCTAGAAACTCAACTCAATATCTGAAATGGATAGGATAGAATGCTTTCTTTCAAGAACATGAAACCCCAACAATTGCCAACTATGCAAAGAATCACATAACAATGATACTCATGTTCTTTTCACCATCAATTAGGGCTTCAACAACAATGCTCATCAACCAAGGTTCAATCAACACCATTCAACTCAAAACACAACCTTGAAGCATTTCACAATCAACATTAGAAAAGGAAACAAGTAGAACTCCTTTTCTCTCCAACATTATTTGAAAAAAAAGCATCCACCAACTCAAATCACCAAGCACAAAACAACTTTTCAAATCATCAACAAAGAAGTAAGTCCAAAACTTTAACCAAGTAAAGAATAGCTTGATTATAACCAATTTAATGAAAGCTAATGTCAATCTCAAAGCTGCCCACTTAAGGTTTCACACTTTCACACAAGAAGCAATTCTAACCTTAAAACATCATGCTTTCATTTCCATAATCAACCAAAAGCACTCTCAACATTACAAGAAATATTTATCCCTTATACACCTTATTTCTCCCTTATAGTCTTACCAACAATAAATTTTATCTCTCATAAGAATGCAATAAGATAATGCAAACAAAACCTTAAAAAGAATCTTTTATCAAAATAAAGCAAGCTTCAAACTCCTTATAACTCCTAAGCTATTTTTCTCTCTAATAAACTTCCTCCATCCGCAAAATACACTAGAAAAAATTAATTTCGAAAATACCTTGGCCAACACCAAAAATTGTGCTATGGAGAAATTGCGCACAAACTCTAACACCACCTGCTGCGTCCACTTCAATGAAGAAAAAACCCTTTCGTGTTATTCGAACACGGAACCTCCCATTCGGGTAGCGTGCCAACAGCCTAGCTGCTACCGATGCGCCAAAGGCATCCAGTGAGGTATGAACCTCACTCTGTTTCCCTTGTACCTTCTGTGCTAGGGCTAAAATAAATAGCAGGCCTCCCTGTCTTCTGACGTGAATGACAACGATGAAACCTTATGGCAGATACAAAAAATGAACGACGGATATCCAAACAGCGGATCACGAAATCTCAGCGAAGAAGAAATCGAACATCAGATCACGAAATCACAGCGAGCAACACTTTTTGAAAATGCAGATGGGATCATCTTTGATCTTCATCGTGGGAGATTTATATGCATATTTCCCATAAACTCTTGACATCGGCAAGGATTTTAACGTGTCGACGGAGGATTTTAACATGTCGGTAGAGGTCTTGGCTAGCACCCACAATCTTAGAACATAGTGCCATCAAAGTTAATACATTTACGCCATGGGTTAGGAGAACCCAATGCAAACAATAAATTAATATTTATTAAAAAATAATTAAAAGAAACCTTAACAAGGTTTTTAATTATTAAATAAATACTTCCTCCTAGACCCAAATGCATTAAACTAATGCATCCACATGTAATCTTTAAACCTGCCAACTTGGGGTTTACAAAATACCTTTGAAATTGTCATGTCATAACCTTCATCAAAACAAGTTGTTTGACATCAAATCAAATTCCTTCAAGAGCTTCTTGACATCAATGACAACTTATACACTTGAGCAAAGGCAATGTACCCAAAGTACCCAAAATTGCCAACAATCTCCCCCTTTGTCATTGATGGCAAACCTTTACTGAAAACACTTCTCAAGAGCCAAAACTGAAACCAACTGTGCTAACAACTGACCAATTGTGCCCACAACTAATAATATTCCTTTGAAGTTTTGCTCCCCCTAACTTGAATCTCTCCTCTTCACTTTGAAGCTCTCCCCCTTACTCATATCTCTCCCCCTTTGTCATTAATGGCAAAGGGTCACCTTTGGGGCTTGGGACTAAGAATGAGCCTCTTAGCTTAGTCCCTCCCCCACCTCCTGATGAGGTGATTAATTCTAGGGTGGGAGTAGAACTCCCATTAGGCACTGATCATCATCAACATCTATAACTTCCTTGTCGGGCCTTCTCTTGAACTCTTTGCCCATATTCCTATTCTTGTCACTGTTCTTGTTCTTTTTCTCATCCATGTTCTTGTCCATGCCTTGATCCTTGGACCCGATCATGCCACCTGTTCTCGTTCTTGTATTCTAGAATTTTAGCTCTACACTGTCTGATTATGTGACCTTCATTGTTGCACTTGAAACACTTGACAATTTTGTTTCTCTGAGGTAAACCTGATCTTTGAATCCACAAGTTTTGACCAAACCTGTTCTGAGCAAACCTGTTCTGACCAAACCTGTTCTGACAAAATATGTTTTGACCAAACCTGTTCTGGCAAAACCTGTTCTGACCAAACCTATTCTTGTTATTTGCCTTGCAATAAATCGCCTTGTGCCCAAACTATTGAAAAGAGTAGCAATACCCTTGAAAGTAACTAGCACTTCTGAAACTATCATTTACCTTCTTCACTTGAGCCATGCAATGTGAAGCCATGTGACCAAACCTATGACAAGCAAAACATCTTCCTTGAAACTTTCCTTTATTTGACCTCTTAGGTTCTGAAAACTTCTTCTCATTCTAAATTTTGTTTTCTATTTTTGTGCATCTATCATTCAAGGACTCCTTTTTTGAAATACTTTCCTCATCAGAACTCTCTTCCTTTTGGAGTCTCTTACTAGACTCTCCAACTTGTTCCTTGTGTGGCTTAACAAAACCAAGGCCTATTTTATCTGTTGTCTTTCTTTGACCTTTGATGAGTGACTTAACCTTTTTGGAGCTATCTTGAAACCTCTAAAGCTTATGCTTGTACTCTTTAGTTTCCTCTTTCAAAGAAGCCATTTTATGTTCTAACTCACTATACTCAAGAACCTTAGACTCTAACTCATCCTTGAGTTCCTGTGTCTTAGCTATAGAGAAGTCAAGACTTTCTATAAGATCATTTCTCTCCATACAACATTCATCTAACTTATCCTTGAGTCTAGAATTCTTATTTCTTTCCTTTTTCAAAGCACTAAGAGCACTAATAAGTTCACCTTTAAGATCTACTTCACCTTCCTCTATATCTTCCTCTATTTGTTTGCTTTTTGAATCATCAACGCCTTTTTCAGATTTCTTATCACTAAAGGTGCTACCATTTTTAAAAACCATACATGCATCTTCCTTATAGTTTTTTGAAGCATCCTCATACATACTAGAAACCAAATCATTATTTGTGCAATCATCCTCAAGGTGACCAAAATTTTCACATCTAAGACATTTCATGATAATGAATCTATGTTTCGGTTCTTCCTCTTTTTCTGATATGAACAACATCTCATTTTCATCATCACTTGAAGAACTTTCACTATCACTACTAGAACACTTACTTGCTTTGTCTAGGTAGAAACTCTTCTTGTGCTTGTGAGAATACCTCTTTCCTTGATTGTTGTGCTCATCTTTGTTCTTCCTATGATGCTTGTGCTTTTTAGAATCCTTGCTCTTAGAATCCTGTTTATCTTCATCACTTTCATTCTTGGGAACAGTACATTCGAGTAGCATAATGACCAAACTTTCCACAATTGAAACATCTTATATTTTTCATACTTTTGTGCTTTCTAGAGAACTTGCCTTTCTGTCTGTAATATGCCTCTTCATCACTAGAAGACTCATCACTATCTTGAAGTTTTTTACCCTTGGATTTCTTGGTAGCCTTGAAAGCTGCTTCTTTCTTGACATAAACCTTCACTTGAGTTCTCAACTCAAATGCTGTAAGTATACTATGGAGCTCATCCTTTTTCAACTTATCCAAATCTTTAGCTTCCTCAATAGCAAAAATATTTTCACTAAATCTATTAGGAAGAGATCTTAAAATCTTATCACAAACATCATTTTTAGCAAGCTCAAGACCTAAGTCTTTCATGGAGTTAACAACCTCATCCATACAAAGCATGTAGTCACTAATATTTTCATCATCATTCATCTTGAGTTGTTCAAACATACCTTTGAAGTGTCTCAACTTGGCCTTTCTGACATTTGTATCACCTGTATGAACCACCTTCAACTGTTTCCACATTTCACTAGTTATCTTGTAGTGAATCACTTTGGTGATATCTGCTTTCTGTAAGCCTTTCAGGATTACATTCATTGCTTTGATGTAGGAGCCTTTCTTCTTCAGTATTAGGACCATGTTCATGAATAGTGTACTCATCTTCAATCACTTCCCAAACCTCATTCCCAAGTGCCATTAGATGAACCTTCATCCTTGCACTCCAAAGACCAAAATCTGACCCATCAAGAATAGGTGTTGCATTGCCACTTGAATGATCCATTGTGTTCTTTACTAGCTTTTCCTTCAAGCTATTAAACTTTCTAAAGGCACCCGCTCTGATACCAATTGAAGAACACAAGCTTATACTTGAGAGGGGGGTGAACAGTATAAGACCTCTTTTTACTTTTTCCATTATACTTCAAAATAGTAAAGCAATATACCCAAAGCAATATCAAAGCAATGCACAATATCATCCACAAAGTGACACCAATTTTAACGTGGTTCACACAGAATGGTTGGGCTACGTCCACAAAACTTTTCTCTAAAAGTTATCTCAAAGTTCTTTGGGAATCCTTTCCAATTATAATGTTTATGAGCCTCGAACCAAAGGAGATACCTTCCCCCAATCAAAATTTATGAGCCTTTGCTCAAAGGAGATACCTTCCCCTCTACTCTAGAAATGATCTCTCAGAAGATCAACTGCCTCTACCTCTTGTCAGCACGTGGAACTCCTTTCCACCGAAGACCTCCTGTCCTCAATGCTTAGCCTAAGAGACCTCTTCCTTCTATGATCATGTCCACAGCAGCTCAGCAACCTGTACCAAACACAATCATTCGATCTAGTACAAGTCTTCCTCTGTCTATCAGATCTGTACAACACTTGAACAAATCAATCCTCTACACACAAGCCTTCTCAAAGACTTGCCAAATATGTCCTTAGGTTCTTCTCAAAGAACCAGTGCTCCTCTGTCCTCAAGTTCTCTGATAGAACTATCAAAACTCAGCTCATAAGTCCTCTGCTAGGACCTATCCAAATATGCTCACAAGTCCCCATCGCAACCTATCCAAAACTGCTCATAAGTCACCATCGGAACCTGTCCAAAAACTACTCACAATTCCCCACCAAAACCTGTCCAAAAACTGCTCACAAGTCCCCATCGAAACCTGTCCAAAAACTTTGCAAGCTCACCAAGAAAAACTTTCTTAGTAGAAAATCACAAAGTGAATTGTTAGAGACCCAATGTGATTTGTCAAACTCATAGAAGCATAAAGAGAATTGTTAGAGACTCAATATATTCTATACTCAACTCCCAATCTCAAAACTCAACTCAAATCCACTCAGCTCAATCTCAATCTCAAATCTGAAAACTCAACTCAATATCTGAAATGGATAGGATAGAATGCTTTCTTTCAAGAACATGAAACCCCAACAATTGCCAACTATGCAAATAATCACATAACAATGATACTCATGTTCTTTTCACCATCAATTAGGGCTTCAACAACAATGCTCATCAACCAAGGTTCAATCAACACCATTCAACTCAAAACACAACCTTGAAGCATTTCACAATCAACATTAGAAAAGGAAACAAGTAGAACTCCTTTTCTCTCCAACATTATTTGAACAAAAAGCATCCACCAACTCAAATCACCAAGCACAAAACAACTTTTCAAATCATCAACAAAGAAGTAAGCCCAACACTTTAACCAAGTAAAGAATAGCTTGATTATAACCAATTTAATGAAAGCTAATGTCAATCTCAAAGCTGCCCACTTAAGGTTTCACACTTTCACACAAGAAGCAATTCTAACCTTAAAACATCATGCTTTCATTTCCATAATCAACCAAAAGCACTCTCAACATTACAAGAAATATTTATCCCTTATACACCTTATTTCTCCCTTATAGTCTTATCAACAATAAATTTTATCTCTCATAAGAATGCAATAAGATAATGCAAACAACACCTTAAAAAGAATCTTTTATCAAAATAAATAAAGCTTCAAACTCCTTATAACTCCTAAGCTATTTTTCTCTCTAATAAAATTCCTCCATTCGCAAAATACACTAGCAAAAATTAATTTCGAAAATACCTTGGCCAACACCAAAAATCATGCCATGGAGAAATTGCGCACGAACTCTAACACCACCCGCTGTGTCCACTTCAACAAAGAAAAAACCCTTTTGTGTTATTCGAACATGGAACCTCCCATTCGGGTAGCGTGCTAATAACCTAGCCGCTATCAATGGGTCAAAGGCGTCCGATGAGGTATGAACCTCACTCTATTTCCCTTGTACCTTCTGTGCTAGGGCTAAAATAAACAACAGGCCTCCCTATCTTCTAACGTGAATAACGATGACAAAACCTTATGGTGGATACAAAAAATGAACGACGGATATCCGAAAGTGGATCACGAAATCTCAACGAAGAAGAAATCGAACATCAGATCATGAAATCACAGCGAGCAAAACTTTTCAAAAATGCGGATGGGATCATCTTTGATCTTCATCATGGGAGATTTATATGCATATTTCCCATAAAATCTTGACGTCGGTGAGGAGTTTAACACGTCGACGGAGGAGTTTAACATGTCAACGAAGGTCTTGGCTAGC